>JAYKYS010000003.1:23265000-28265000 GCA_036924285.1 Asterella californica
TAGCTAAGATATAAATTTTAATTTTTTCCATCTTCGGATGGAACAGGTGAATAAATCAACAAGCAAGCGATAAAAAGAACATTGAACAAGAAAAAAAAGTATTCAGATTTGGAAACGGAAGTGAAGACTGCAGTAGTTATTAGAAAACGCTTTTCCTCTTTCAAGCTTGGAGTAGATTTGGTCAGGCATGTGTTAAATTAAACCCTTGGCTTCATCTAAATGCACTCTGACTGTTTTTATGTCTAGCAGCTTCGAATTCTTTGACAGATTAAAGCGTCCAGTTTCAAGACTCTTGATTTCAAGGTTAGTTTTCCTTGTCCGTGATAATTCTGCACCAAGATAACCAAGTTTTCTAGCTACTACAGGAACTAGCTGCAAATTGCTGAGCTCGAGAAAAGTATCCATCCGAAAATGTGTTATATATCTATTGGCAAACAGTCGGATCCGCTGCAATGAAATCCTGCAACTTCTGGTTGTTGTGATCTCATAGATACCGTAAGGGATCATTTTTTAGCATTGGAGAATATTTCGATAAAAGAAAATTCAAGAAGATAAATTAGGATTTGCATTTTATCAAGTAAAAGCGTTGAAAATCTAATGTTCTAACTTCTTAGGCGTCTGTGAATTTAAACCCCGAGGATAAGTATAAATGTATGAAAAAAGAATATTATTTTTTTCGTTGCAGTGTTCTTTCCTTCCGAAAGAAAGGATATTCGTTGCTAGCTCCAATAAATTTCAAAATCTTTATATTAATATCTCTCTCAATACTAAGTAGATTGTTGCGAGATGAATCATAACTTGTAAAGCTTGTGAACAGTTTTAATTTGATTCTGTATATAATAAATCCTAAATTGAGATAAAGACGTAATCACTAAAATCATTTTCTGCATACAGGTTAAATTTCTCAGTTGTCTGAGAGCAAACCCGTCAAATAAAGTCTTCTGGGTCACCATGAGCACTTGTAATGATACTCGGGGTTTACAGCAACTGCAAGCTCATCATGGCATTCGGTTTGGGTACTAGTGGTTGTTGGTCGAGTTTTGTCTGTCACCTATGATTACCGAACGGGCGATGACACTATTTGAGTCGACCGTACCGTACTATCATCTGGCTGGAATGCTTAGAGCGTCTATGGACCTGCAATTTTAAATTAAAATATTCACAGTTTCGATATTTTTGTTACAGTTACCTTGGTAATTTCCGCTCGGATGACTTCAGAACTGAGGACCCTGTCTCAAACCCATCTCCAAATCTGTAGAAACTGTACTTTCTCACTCCAACCCTATTTGCGTCTTCGAAACTGTGCACAGTTCCGGGATGCTGCTTATTACCAACCCTATCTCGCGCGCGTCGAGAGTCTCTTTTCAGTTTCAAAACTGCAGTTGCAGAGAAGCTCTTAAAGAGAAACATGTACCACACGCCTTTGCTTGGTGTTCATTTCTAAAGTTTATTAGCTACTGAAACATATTAATTATATTGTAGATAAACCCATATGGGCTTTAAACTGTAGGTAAGTTATAGTCATTCTTCCTTGTTATACAGCACAATTTAGCCAAAAATAAAAACCCTAAACCCTAACTAAAAGGTTTGCTAATCATAAGCAAACCTTTTAGTTAGGTTTGCTTATGATTACCATAACCATATTTGATCCACTCATTGTTTGAAAGCATGTGTGAATATACACTGTGGAACATTTAGGACAAGTAAACGAAAAGGGTGGAATGATACTTGCTCAAACGTATTAAGAGGTTTCAAACTTCAGGAAAATAATGTTTTATTATAAGGAAATATACAGGATATGCAATCAAAACTGAACTGTGAACAAAGTCAAAGAAACTCTAAGTGAATATGTATCCCAAGCGAACTAGCCTCTGATAGTCGAAGAAAAGACAAGCGTGTAGAAGCGAGAAAGTAAAGAGAGTGGATTCGTTCCTAGGGTGAGATGGACGCAGCTGATTATTTTGATATTTTTTCTTCTGTGTTGTTATGTTCTTGTTTAGGTTATAGAAGAAATTATATATATTAGATAAAATAAAAAATAATTTTAATTATCTTATAAACATTAAATGTCACTATATACAAGCTGCATGTGAGTCCAAAAAGAACCCATAGCACAGCATTACCTGCTGTGCTGCCAAAACCATAAGACCGGAACCCTGCTCTAAAATAATCATTAAATTATGGTGATAGTATTATTACCTAACTCTTCTCATCAAAAAGGTTAGATAATAAATTAAATCTACCACTTCTCCATCTGAAGGTGGAGAAGGTCATTATGCAAACTGGCCTACTTTATATGCAGATGAATATGCATTCGACATGAACTTCTAGGGAATTTTTGCTCATAAGTGCAGGGGTCAAGATGCTCCTTGGAGGATATAAGTGCGACAGCATGCTCATCCCTCATCTTAACCCTTTGCGACTGAAAGGTTAGGAAATAAATCAAACCTCTTGTACATATTCCTTTTTTTTTGAATTTTTGACTTTGGAAGAGATGAATATGTAAAGAATAACACTTTTTTTTTGAATAAAGAGAACCTCTCGGTGTTTACCATAACAAAAATTCCTTGGGCTTCAAATTATAATAGTATTAAATCATAAATTTACATAAGGTTCTTTTCCCCGAGTGTTAAAAGATCAAGTGTCTACAAAGCTGAAAGCTTTTCACACTCGCCTCTCACATATCGTTTCTTTGGATTGTTTCTTTTCATGACTACGCAAACGAGATTCTTATGTGGATGCTCATATATAATTTCGATCTATGGATAAACAAACCAAACTCAATGTTGAATTCTTGCTCTAAGAAAAATATCTGTAAATAGACTTCTGCTAATTACCTTTTGTAAACAGAATATCGGTTTCTGTCAAACTCAGGAAATCAGGGATTTAGTGTTAATTATCAATTAACATAAACATCACGTTATCATCGGCCACCGGCCATTTTGGGTGATAAATAGTCGAGTACGACAGCTACTGTACAGATATCATTTTGCGATTAAATCTTAATAAGGGATGCTGCAAAAAACACTTATGGTTAAATCACCGAAACACATGTTCGGGATGTTGTATGTCGCTTTTGATGTATATAATATATATTTGTTTGTTGGTTGAAGATTGACTCAACCTCTTAAGCTTTTGCTAAGAACTTCAGCAAGAACAAGAATCATAAAATCACAAATGACTCTTGATTGAAAGATAACAAAATTACAAATCATACATTTATCCACGAAAATATTACCATCACCTTTTCGGCTTAAAGGAACGACTCCGATCATTGTATATGGACAAAAAGAATTGCGATATGAAATTCTATATCGCATAAATCTCTATCATAATTAGTTTATAAAATCAACTATATAAAATCAAACTGCTAGATTAGATAATAAATCAAACCCTTGCATATTAGCCTCCTGCATCAAGAACAGGTGAATATATATATATGCATACAAAATCAACTATATCAAGAAGATCTAGATGAAGACCTGTACTAGATGGACTGCAAGCTAATAGAATCTATATGTGAACGAGATGTTGCGAGTCTCAACATTTGGTTGTATTTGGTACAACGGAGAAAATTACAGCATAGGAGTAAACATTGAAAATATGTAGATGTCAAATTAGTGCAAAAGTGACAGTGTATTTCCTTATTCTTCTTGTCTTGCAAAATCTCGGTTAACTATGCAGAGGCAAAGCAAAGAGGGACCAGGTCGAGAACCCAGTTAATCTGCGGTTAGTCTGCGGTTAGTATAAAATGTATCCAATGGATGTGTGATGAAAAGGGATGAACAAGAAAGAAAGTCTTAACATATGGTCCATAATATTCAAAGGTTAATACATATCTCCGCTGCTCTAAGGCTGCATCGCTTTGTGATCAGAAGGCGATCAGCCACAACCAGGAAGATAACAATCTGGAAAACACAAGAGGCAAAGAGTTCTAAGCAGAGAGAAACGAAATAATACATATGTAATTTAACTAAAGGTGGAAGATACTAAAGATAACCATCAGTAATACTAAAAGATCTAGTAAGGTTTTTTACGAAGAATTCCGTCGTTAAAAAGTTGTCTAGTGTGAAAGACCAAATCTTTTGGAAATCAGAGTCAAGTAACAGGTGTGGCCAAATATGGATCAAGTATATGTTGCTTAGTCTCAACAGCTAAATCACATTTCGACCACATACTGGTGTCTCTAATATCAAGATGATCTGTTCGAAGTTAAGGAAAAAAAGATGGTACATATCTGCTTTGCTCCTCAGAAAACTTGAGAATTCGAACTTTAGGAGCATGTAGAGCATAAGTGATTTTCTTCAATCTTTTCTCTTAAAGTTTGTAGAGTTTGACCATTTGTCTCCGCATTTGTCAAGACATCGGTGATGAACAAGACTAAACAAGCTGTTGAGTCTCGAAGCCAAAATCCTCAACTAGAACCAATAATGGACTTCTCGTATGGTGAAGATGGAGTCGTGGCAAACTGAAAAGAGAAATCACTACCTTGGAGGACAAGAAATTGTCTTGAATGTGGAGACAAATCACAAGCAGAGGAGATGAATTCCAATGCTCGGCTATACAAACAAAAATTTACACGAGGAACAATAAATAGCTGAGATAATACTGACAGAAATTTACCAAATACTAAAAGCTCCACTTCAAAGATATGGCAATAAAGGTCCGAACCAAATAAGATTTGATGCACTTGTTGCTTATCAAAGAAGAATAACGCAACACCACCTGCCTTTTGATCATCAAAGTACTGTCAATGTATATGTAAAGACAATTAGGTGTCGTATGAGGGAGGTCATGATCATGCATTACAACTTCTGAGGATAGGATAGGATAGAATGATAGTAGGAAAGGAAGAGAGACGTTGCTAAGGTGGAAATTTCTCCAGACTAATAACTTTGATACTAATCGTAAAATTATTTCTCAAAAAAATAAAATAATAAGAAAAAGTAAGGTGAATTTACTCTGATTAAAAGTATGATGAATTTACTCTTTATAAGAATACGATATCAAGTTTTGAAGTGAGCACATGATAGGAAGATATAGTGGATAGGATGTGAAGGAGTGACAGCGAGGAGTGATATACAACTTACAAATGATGGAAATTTTATTCCTCTCCAGACAAACGAAAGTGGATAAAAAGTACGTTTCAACCTCAAGCGGTTTTGTAGGAGGAGTTCTAAATGATCCGATGATAACTATTACCGTCATCTTTTGTACCTTTTACATAAGTTGAGTATGAACACCACCGTCACTTTTGTATTGTACATTAGAAGAACAATCGACAAGAAGAGACCACGTAAGAAATGAACTTGAAGATTCCATGCTCTTGATTTATCAAGAGCAAAATGCAGAGAATCCTGACAACAATAATAACATGACCTGAGAAACATACCCATTTCTTTAGTCGAATGACATCACCATCTGATAATCGTAGTGTAAACGCCACGGTTTAAAGAAAAATGAATGAGTTCAATTTTCTCGCAGTCAATACTGAAATTAGTGAACGTAGTTAGAGATACTGGAGGAATCTAGAAAATGCACGTAAATTCAGAACGGAAATCGACAAGAGATCTTTTTACTTCGTCTTGCAAACTGATGGACAGCTATTAATAGTAATAAAGATGTTGAATGTTTGGACAATACGAGCACCTGGTGATGATTCAGTTGCGTGTCACCATCTGAATCATCACCAGGTGCTCATATTGTCCCCTTCTTGATATGGGTTAAGAAGAACGGGTTCAGGAAGCATTCACATATGTTCGTAATGCCAAATTCAAGGGGCCTTTCTTTTAGACCCTGCTCAATTAACGTTAATTGAGCAGTCTGGGTCTTGACCTGGACTTACAAGCGACACCCGTAGAAACAAAGCTGTGCTTCGGTCTTAACTGAAATGGCACTGGTACCTTGTGTGTCACCGATGACGGGCATTAAAACGAATTGATGAATATGTATAGAGTTCAAAAGAACAGATTGCAGGGCATGACGAACAAAAGGACAACACGAGCTTCGAGTCCTTAGGAGTGTTCAGATATTCTTCCTCACAGTGGAGTTAGAAAGCTTGTGACAGTCATGTGTACAGGAGAGTTTTGAACTGTACCTCTATAGAGCAAAATCTGCGCAAGGGAAATCAACTGCACGAACAAGTATTATAAGTAGTAAAGTTCTCAGCGGATGGTAGAACTGTGAAAATCTATAACACTTTGACCTAGCGTGCATACCAAAACGAAAGATAACCTGAAACAAGGTTCACTTCGGGAGATAGAAGATTTATCTGAATAATCGCCTGTCGAATGCTGTTGCGACAATCCAGCCTCACCTTTTGCTGCTTCTCACCTTTTGCTGCTTCATGTCATCGTATTCCCAGTTCTGAAACCCCATGGAAAACCAGATTCGCGTACATCGTGGTACGGTTCATCGTACTCGTAGAAACTATAGCTACTAGTCATTCCTGTACCGCTGGTGTCAAAGCGCTGGGGACAAATTGGCTTTCGATCCATGAGGTGATCTAGCGTCACAGGTTGTGTGGAGATGGAGGATGGTCTATACAAGTGGATGACACGAGCAGCCCACGTTCAGGAAAGCCAAAACACTTCCCCTCTCTGACACAGGTTGCTAGAACTTGTCCGTTGACCACAGTGTGAAAACCCGATCGGACTATATCTCATCCCTCCCGAGGCTCCCGTGCACATCGATGGTCCCGGAGAGCGAAATGCCCACCGTCGGAATATAAAATATAGCTCGAGAGTCAAGACGAACGGATGCTGCGAACAGAAACCTGAAGTTCTAAGGATGGGGGTGCTGTCGACCGGACTGTCCGGAGCATCTAAATCCTAATCTCTTCCTCTCTCGTTCGATCGAGTAGATCGACGTTCTCAAAGCTCCTGGTGCCTCACTCAGTCAAATGAATTCCAGCAGTTCCTGAACCATGTAAAGACAGGATTACGAGGCCCTTGCGTGTCTCCTGCGCACAGAATTGCCATTTCTGCCAAGAGAGACCGGAAAGGTAAACTCATGTACTACTATTTCGACCCTCATGTGCCGCTCGATCCGTGTTCATCGACGCTACGGAGGCTTGTAGCTGCGTCACACAACAAATCAGCTTCCATCCACCAAGCGCGGCAGGGTTCAGGCGAAAGAACTTTTACTGCAACCTTTCACTGCGATGTGAATATCCAAGAGAGATTCTCGCACTATCACACCTCGCACTGCCCGCGGGTGCTTTCGTGTCGATCCATCGAGAGAATAGCTCAACAGAAGAAGCTTCAATCACCTAAAAGAACGGGGAAAGTACTGATATCTTAAGCGTGACTGGGACGTTACCAAATTGGACTGGGACTGTAGAATATGTAATCATATCCCAGAGTTTGAGAGATAAAATCCGCTTATACCCTAAAGAGACTGGGAGCAGTTGGTTTCTTTAATTTACTAACCTTACTTCATTGTCTGATGACTCGCAAAGGCTGGATCATAGCATCTCCGTGGATCAGACACAGCCGAAACCACCTGCAGAATAATAAGATCCAAGATCAAAAGTAACGAGCTCTGTCGCTGAAACAAGATGCGCTTCCATTCGAGGCTTACTAGCACTTCCAGCCACACTATCTCCCATGAAGATACCTTCCGAGAATATTGTCCTCCAGAGTCCAGATTGTTTGAGGCTCAAATTATCATGATGAATCACGCCAACACAACTGATGGAGGTAGGCAATCTGGACTCGAGGATCCAAATTATCATGATGAAATTCACGCCAACACTACTGATGGAGTCGGAACTAAGTATGGTCAGATCCGGCTCGCGACCAGCGGCTCAAATATTTGGAAGAATCACCGCTTTTCCTCCTTGGGGAGCGTACATGCGGAGGATCCGGGCAGAGGATAGCACGGAATGGAATAATGAGATTGGCGAGGATAAAACCAGGCAGAAGAACCGACTTCAGCGGCAATGAAAAGAAAGTTCGGCCGACACGCTGGAGGGCCGTGAGGACAAGTGAGCGAGAGGTTCTCGTGCAGTAAAACTTATTTCTGCCAATGATGGTAGCGGCGGACCTGACCCTCCCTCTTCCAAGGGCTGGGCTTTGGCTGACCTTGAAGCCTGGGCCAGAGGGTTATAAGAAGATGGACCCACTCCGGAGAACAGTTCGCTCTCGCTGGCTGGGAGACCTTGCAGTACAGGCGGTTCGTGTACAGTGAAAGAGGTCGTACGGTTCCTGCAGCAGCAGCCATTAGATGACTGGATAGGTATATAAGCCTCGCTCTAAAACCCTTGAAAGGCAGGAAATCAAGGTCCCGTTTTCCTCGGAAGGATCTCTACCTCTCGCATCAGTGACCGCCTGTCTATATCTGTCTGGATGTCTGTTGTCACACTGCGAATTCGTCGACGAGTTCATCAGAGGCTGCCTCTCTGAGAGACTTTTTGAGTGATTGATTAATTTGAGGAACTGAATTTGAGCGAAATCTCCCCCTTCCTCCCCTCGGAAACGCTGACAGAAATGGGTCGGGGAGGAGAAGGATCAGGAGTAATCACTGGTGCTGTCGAGAGTAATGAAGATGGCGGAGGGGACAGGGTCCCATCAGCGACAGAGATGGTGGCATTGGAAGACGGAAAGATGGTCGAAGAAGGTGTGGAAACGGAGGCCGCAGAGAGCGATTTCCTCCTGAACAAAGGCTGGCGACAGGCTAACTTCTCTCCGTCCCTGGCAGAGGTGCATTCGTCGGTCAAGTGGCCGGAGCCTGGTTCTCCGTGGTACAAGAAGGTGTTGGCTCTGGTGGGGCTCGGATTCATGATCAGCGTGGCGTACATGGATCCCGGGAACTGGGCGACTGATTTGGAAGGGGGTGCTTCTTATGGTTATACCCTTCTAACTGTCGTTCTGCTGTCCAACATTTGCGCAATTTTCCTTCAAGCTTTGTCTCTCAAACTGGGCATCGTTGCCGAGCGGGACCTCGCTCAGGCGTGCAGGGATGCGTATCCCAAGTGGGTCGTTTACATCTTGTGGATAATTATCGAAATCGCCATAGCTGCCACGGATCTCGCCGAAGTCATTGGTTCTGCCACAGCTCTGTACCTTCTCTTCAAAATTCCCATTTGGGCAGGTGTTCTCATCACGGCCGTAGACACATTGTTCATTCTAGTTTTCGGATTCAAGAGCTTCCGGTTCCTGGAATTCATCGTGGGTGGTTTGGCATTTCTTATTGCGGGCATATTTGCTTATGAGTTGGCCGTGGTGAAGCCCGACTGGGTCAAGGTCGCTCATGGGTTGATTCCGGACTATAAAATTCTGCAAGATGCCACCATGTTGTACACTGGAATTGGTATTCTGGGAGCCACGGTCATGCCTCACAGCCTGTTTCTCCACTCGAGCATTATACAAACCAGAGCTTACCCTCGAACCAAAGAAGGGAAGAAGATGGCCATCAAGTACGGCAGATGGGACTCCAGCTGTTCTCTCATGCTGGCATTTTTTGTCAATTCGTCGATTTTGATTCTCGCAGCTGCTGCATTCCACTATGGGCCGCACCAGAACAGAGATGTTGCCAACATCACCGATGCCTATGAGCTACTGGCACCAGCCCTTGGAGGTCAGGCTGCCAAAATTCTGTTCGGGGTTGGGTTGCTTGCCAGTGGCCAGAACTCGACCATTATAGGCACTCTCGCCGGACAGATTGTCATGGAAGGGTTTTTGAAGATCCGCTTGAAGCCATGGATTAGGAGGGCGATTACCAGAGGAATTGCGATCATTCCCGCTGCAGTTGTGGCCGCTGTGGGTGGAAACACCGCTGCCGGCAAGCTCTTGGTCATGAGTCAAGTGCTTCTGTCCCTGACCTTGTCGTTTGCCGTCATTCCCTTGGTCCACTTCACCAGTTCAACAGCCAAGATGGGCCCGACCTTCGTCAATGGCTGGATTGTCAAAATTTTTGCTGTCTTCGTGGCTGTTGTCATCGCCGGGCTCAACATTTTCCTGTTGTATCAGAGTATTAAAACCAACGAGTTCGGCGGCTCGAGTGGAGTTTAATTTCTAGTAGCTCGAGCTACTATGATCTAATTCTGGAATTCTCGTGTCGTATCTGTCTCTGCCTGGCCACATCGTTTCGCCATGTTGTGTTCCAGAATGGTTTGTGCTGTTTCATCGACCCATCATCACCGAATACAACACCTTGACGACATTGGAGTGATGCCGACAGTACGAACTGTGCAGAAAGCAGGAAAGCATGGCTGCAAATTTTGGGGACAGGTGAAAGTGATGGGCTGTAAGTGTCAGATTTGCGTAAATACAAATTTTGCTTGCTACATCAGATAAGGAGTGAAGGTGGCTTTGCGTCGAGTCGGTATTCCATACTCTGGGTGAAACAAACGCTCGTAAGTTAGTATAGTTTTAGACAAAGAGCATGCTGCGGTGCATTTGTTTCAAGTCCTCACACCATTTTCGGTGTCCTGTCCTTACCTGTACATGTGGATTACCTCAATGAGGGCACCTGAGTCTACCACTTGCATTAAAAGACTTATGTAGGCTGTAGAGAAATAAAGTGGAGTGTCCTGGAACAGGTGCAACTCCTATGTTCATAAAGCTCTACGGGTGCCAGGGCTAGGTTAGGCATCTCATACGCAGCAAAGTAGGAAAAAGAAGAGATTCCACAAGTGTATTGGGAACAAATATCATATACATCATTCTGTTTTGTGGCTAAATTTCTGTGTAATGTTTTACGCAGTTCCATTGAGTTTGCGTTGATCAGATTTGTTTCCTAGTTTGCAGCCTACATGTCCTGCCAAATCAGCTACCAGCATTATTGTCGTAAATGAGAGTGCAATCTCACTGTCACACACAGTGAATGTACTGAGTGAGTCTACTGTAAGTCGCTTGCTGCATTCCTTAGGCTGATGACGCAGAGTGAATGAAATCTACAGTAACAGAAGATGCAGCTTCTCCTCACTCTCACTCTCCCTCTATGCATTCAGGCATCAGCCTAAGTTCTCAGATCTTATCAAGAAGAACATTTCTGGTAACAAAGTGAACGGTGCTGTTTAATCGAATGTACTGCAAAGAGCGACAAGGTCTGCTGAAAAAGGAGAGGAAGAGATAATGCTCGGGTCGCCCTGAGGAGGGTCATTTGTCCCAAAAGTTTGACTGGCGGTTGAGCAGTCTTGAGATCTTTCCTAGAGGCGTAGATATCTTGATTCTGTTCCTTGATGGCTGAGCTATGTCTTTCTGGGTCAACTGATAGGAAACAGTTCGTTTGTCCGTCCAACACAAACGACAAGTCGTACGTACGGGACCCCCACGACATTGACGTCAAGCTTGATCCCATGCCCACTAATCTAAAGCTTGAAAAGGTGAAAGGGAATAGTCCTGTAGCTATGAAGGTAAGTTACCCCGTTGGTCTTGTTTTGATCTTGACATAATACTCCTCAGCTTTTACCACATAAATTATAACGAAGCCCCATATCACATATCGTTTCTAGGACCTGTCCTCCAAGTAGTTCGTGCTCATCTCTTTCTTTCCTACGAGTTCTGTTATCATCGTCTTGAAATGAATTGTTTGGTTTCTCAGTCTCTTGCGTTGGATCTAGTATTCCTTTCTAGGGTTTGCCTTCTCGTCACCTCTGCTGCCATCGGTTGCTCAGGCCCTCTTCTCAAATCATCTCTAGATTCCAACTTCCTGAAAGTAAATCTGGACGGTGACAAAGATGTCCTCTGAGAGTTAGTCCACAGGCCTAAGAACTTTCGTCTCCCAAAATAGTGCTAACTCTTTATCCTTAACTCTCCTGTCAAGTTCTGGGGATTTGTAAACATTTCTGTTTTTGTCTCCAGACCCAGTTCTGTGACGTTTGTTACAGCCCAAGCATGCTGCTCCGTTCGTCGCTTTTGTTGCCATGCCGCTGAATTATCTCTTGTGCTCCACAACCAATCTCTTTAGAGAGGTTGGTAGGGGCCAGCCATGGCTCTTCTCTCATCCATTCAGTCATTGTCAGCAATAGAAGGTCCTCGGGGCAACTGCTTGTCGTGACATTATTCGGGAAGGAATTCGAGACAAGGATATGCTCTTGAGTAGGAATACATACCCGTCCTCCCGAGGTCTAGCATGCTGGTCACCGCATGACCGTACCCCTACGGTACCTCGTTCCCCTGATATGATAGGGTAGTGGTCAACATCCAAACCTGCAAAGACCCAGATACAGTAAATAAAAGGTTTGAAAAGAAAATCATGGTGGTTGCTGACGGTTAGAATGTACGGTACGTCTGATCGCAGCTGAAGTGTGGGTCTAGATTTCCGTTTGACATCAAGTGACTGCAACCATGACTGTGAAGTTTCGAACCGTACAGTTGGTTGGACTCATAGTGAACTCTACTCATATTAACTGATTTCGTGCGATTCTGCATAAATCTTGATTTTTCCCAGAAGTAGACAATAACACTATGTTACTATTTCTATTCACGGCAGGGCAATTAAGATCAATTGAGTTAACGTCTTGATCGTTTGCTCAAGTGAAAAATAACTATATGTTATTATTAATGTTATATTACTATTTCCATGCTCTGCAGGGCAATTAAAATGAATAGAGTTAACATATTACACAATTGGGGTACACTTAACTCCAGAATAGTCCACTCGTGGTAGTATTTAGGTCAGACTCACTGAGCTGAGCTCTCTAAGGATCGTCTAGTGGTGTCACATTTTAGCAGTTCTCACGTGTGAGAAAACTGCCTCATACATACTGTCCACTATTTCTTAAATCAGATGGGAGGTTTTTTTTTTTCAGACATTAGAGGTAACAAGCTGTCCACTATTTCCTAAACTCGAGGGGAAGCTATTTTGTTTCTTAAGGCATTAGAGATAACAAGCACCATAATTTCCAGGGCATTAGAGGTAACAAGCTACCCACTATTTCCTAAACTAGAGAGGGAGATCATTTTTTTCTAAGATATTAGAGATAACAAGCATCTTAATACTGTCCATTATTTCTTGAACCCGATGGGAGGCCTTTTTTTCTAAGACATTAGAGGTAACAAACTGCCCACTATTTTCTAAACTCGAGAGGGAAGCTATATTTTTTCTTAAGGCATTAGAGATAACAAGCATCATTAATTTCCAAGGCATTTGAGATAACATGCTACCCGTTATTTCCTAAACTAGAGAGAGAGATCATTATTTTCTAAATACTGTCCACTATTTTCTAAACCCAATGGGAGACTTATTTTTTCTAAGACGTTAGAGGTAACAAGCTATCCATTATTTCCTAAACTCGAGGGGAAGCTATGTTTAACAAGCTACCCATTATTTCCTAAACTCGAGGGGAAGCTATGTTTTCTTAAGACATTAGAGGTAACAAACATCATAATTTCCAAGGCATTAGAGGTAACAAGCTACCCGTTATTTCCTAAACTAGAGAAAGAGACCATTTTTTCTAACTTATAGAGATAACAAACATCTTAAGTAGGTGACTTGCGAGCGCACGCATCAAAATGAGATTCAAAGATTCGAACCCAAGACCTCTAGCTCCCAATTTATCTTCCTACCACTACGCTATAATGAGTTGATGACAGACTACTCTTACGTCTCTTAATCTTCATTTCTCTGTCTGATTCTCTCTCCCCTGTCCGAATTCAAGCGTGAAAAGAGTTAAATTGTGACACCATTGGACAGTCCTTCTCCAAAGTCCAGAAATCAAATCAGTTTGAAGTGCATTTCTTGTAGTTCTAGAGCTAAAGAAACTTCGGAGTTTGTCCATGAGAAGTAGCCGCATCACTTTGAGATTAAAGTTTGACTTCAGAAGTTCTCCTCATGACCAAGGACATTGCTCTTGATGAACATATGATATACTCCAAGCTTTTACGATGGACATGTCCAACAACAAGAAGCAATGGACGATTCAGTTTTGCCTCAAATAAGAAAAGTCATGTTCTTATCATAATTTGGACCAAAGTCTTCAAAACAAATGATGAGGACTTTTCAGCGAGGCGTATTGTAGATAAAGTCAATTGATCGTGAGAAGGAACTTAATCTCTTAGCTTGAGGAATTATACTGGAAAGAGAATACTGCATATTCAAAGTTGGTTGCTGGAGATACTTCATATCTAGAGTGAAAGTTGCAAGCTCTTCCTCTCCAACCAAATGAAGTTTGTTTGAGGGTCCTTCAAACAAATTTCATTTGAGAGCTTTATCCGGTATAGGTAGAATGAAGATGTGTTAAAGATAATGTCTAGGTTAAGACTTAGTCATCGTTACTACTACCAAGTTCATTCTCTTTTCCTACTATATAAGACTCAGTATGATCTCTTATGACTAACTATGAATATCTTACTAACTATTCATCTTTTATGTAACCTTTTTGTAACATAGTTCAGATGTTTATAATTCATTTATTAGGGTGTATGTGTTATAGAGAGCATATTGTGCTTTTAGTTTTCACACAAGAGCCTATAGCAAGTGTGAAGAATAGTGCCACATGCTATCTATATTTCACTATGTACATTCAATAAATTCACACGTGGTATTGTGGATGTATCAGAAGAAGTTATGGAATATTTCTAGCCGTGATCAATATCAGAAACAGGAGGGTGAAGGTTTGAGCTTACCGAAGAGAAGCATATTGGTGATAGAGCGGAATCTCACATAGACATCAAGAACGAGAACCAACTGTTGACAATTGAAAGTATTTCTAGAAAAAGCACATCACACGTTGGTAACACTAATAGTTTGTACTACGTTGAACAGAAAAACAGTGATTTTCATGCCTAGTATTGTAATGAAATTCAGGAGCTACTGATGGAGAAGAAGTCCCTTTGTCCCACAAGTCAAGCTCTAGTCCTTTCCCGATAACCCCAATGGAAATCATGGGTCTGTAGAGTCGGACTGATCATGAAAGCTTTGGGTGCTAGAGTTTGAAGATGAGGAGTATCTGGTATCGTGGGGAGAGAAAAGTCCTGAGTATCGAATATATATCTAAACAAGACGTAAGAAGAAACGAATGAACGTGAAGGTTCTTCTTATGTCATAATAACTAAAGGGTTTTCAATATAGGCTCGTGGAGAGTCAGGGGCTGGTCCATAATAACTCTGGATTGTCTAATCCGACAATAATTGTCAAGGATATTCGTCGTTCGGTCATGGATTGGATCGCTTAGTCCATGATCACAATCGACCGTGTTGATTTTAGTTCTGCAAGATGATGAGAGTTCTATGCACGTACTTCATAGATTCATCCAATCAAATCTGTCTGGGTCCGTTGTGCGTTCGTGGATGATCACGATAGATCTTGTCACAGAGTTCGTCTATGTATAACAGACCTCTATGTTTGAAACCCTCTACTGGACCAAGGTCCAACTCCAACAGAGCGGATTCAAAGATTGAGTCAGATAGCTGCTCAAAGTATTTCACCGGAGCACTGTAAATGCCTCGGCACTGTAAACAAGTATGATACCCAATCGCTTTCTTGACGTGATGGATGAGAAAATATGATAAACGGTAAGTTTTCACGGTATATTTATCTTGAGTTATGTACCGATAAACGTCTATGCTAAACATTAAATAAGCGGGTTGGTTTCAAGGAGACTGGGACCTGGTTCTTCCTGGTGTCACGATGAAAGTCTCTCTTGGGGAGAACAGACCTCCTGACTGTGACTGATTTGGAAAGAAAAACAGACTGTTGTCAACAATCAGAACTCAAATTTGATCTCTTGCATCCACCAAATCAAACCAGACACTCAAATATATGCACATAGGTTTTTCATTATTCAATAAGCTTTATTCCAGTATCAATTTTACCACCAAACTCTTCAGTGATCAAAAACCTCTCCTCTCACTCTTGTGTCCCTCTCTTCTGTTTTCAATTCCATTCTCTGTTCATCTCCAAACAATCTAGTAGATAAAATTTAAGCTCCCTAACTCTTATCTTTCTCTATGCGGCAACCTCTCAACTGAAATCTCTCAGAAAATTGATCCTCTCAGTCCTTGGCTTCTCCTCCGCGTCCTGACGGCTTCCTCTTGAGCAAAAAGTAGAATACTCTTCTTCGAGCGATGTTGATTGTTTTCTTCAAACCCTAACACCCTTGCTAAGCTAAGGCCTTAATAAGTAGACGTACTTATCAGGTAAGCAGCCCCTCTGCCAAGCTGAGCCCTTGATTAATAAAAGTTTCTCATGCTCTTAATGCCATCTTGATTATTCCACAAGTCATGGTACAATCAAAGTGACATGCGGAGACTTAGGCCAAGAAGTCCACGATTACGGAGATACTGGTTTCTCGCTCCTAGATATGCAGGACGTGGTTGCATAGACTCCCTTCCAAGAGATCAACATGTCGGAATAGGAAACACAGACCAGGGGAAATTGATCCTGAGACCACTTTCCTCCTAGGTGGGCGCCCTATCACTGGGATGGTCTCTGTTTCTGTCCAAAAGAGAAATACAGTTGGTACATATTCCTAAAGAAAATTTTCTGTACAATCTTTACTAGCTTTTCCTACACTAACTTCTTTGTACAACTCCATTTTAGTGAATGAGGAGTCAAAACTATAGTACTCACAAACATTTACGCACTCACGCTGCCAGATCATGAATTCGAGTCACGAGCTAGAATCAACAGATTTCTCTTTTTTGTACTTTTCATAACTTAAGACTTGTACTAACTATTACCTAGAACGTTTTTTCTCGAAACCGAAAGTATGAAGTCGCTCCTCTCGGCGAGCTCTGCATTCTAGAACTTTTTGCTCCCTTCAGGCTGATATTTCAACCCAAGCTAGGGGGCAGCTTGTCAAGCATAGCCCCAGCTTAGCTCTTGCACAACTTGGTAAGCTAGGGCGCAACTTCTTGAACAAATCTGAGTTGAGTGTCTTCTGAAGTTCCATTTCATCATGTAAGATGCCACGCACTACGACATTCACCCCCTCCAAACTTGCACATCCTCTGGTATATGCCAATCTTTCCACTAGTCTCCAAGGTTTTCTAAATTGTCATCGTCCTCTTCAACGTCTTCAACGTCTTCGTCAGGTAGCAGATCTGCATCAACATCCATCATCTGATCTGAATCAAGAAATTCGGTTAGCTCAACAGATTCTCCTCTTTTTTTGAGCAGCTTGATACGCTTGCCGACGACAAGAAGCCTTAGAGGTGTAGCATCAAGCTCATGCAGAGAATAAGTAGCATTCTGATGCACTTCTAAGACAACATACAGACCAAACCACCTCCTAGAAAATTTATGAATCATAGAGTGCTAGTTCTCTAGCGTACTGTCATACACCAATACCCAATCTCCAGCATGTATGAGTTTCGGTCGGAGCCTATGAGTCCTGTCAAACCTGTCTTTATTCTTGAGACGAGCCTCTTTTAGCTTCCATTGTGCCTCTATAAGATCCTCCTCTCTATGTTCTAGCTGTCTGATTCGAAGTGCAAGAAGTTGTACACGATCCATTCCGTCTTCCCACGGTAGAGTAGTCCATGTAAAAACGTCCTCCTCTGCCGGCATAATCGGCTTTTGACCCAACATCAGTTCAATAGACATGTACTCAATAGTAGTACAATGAGTCGTCTTGTCAGGCAACATAGCAAAAGAGAGCAACATAAGTCATTGTCTATGTCTACCATCGCATGTCTTTACTAGGGCTTGAATAATCGATGGATGCTCTCTCTCGCTCTTACCAATCCCCTCCAGATTCATGGCAGTAGTGAGTTTGAATTTTACTCCGTGTTGGGCAAGGAACTCATTCACTTCCGTACCACACAACTCTCCTCTGTCTGCATGCAATCTCTCTATAGATCCATATCTACAAATAATATCCTCAAGAACAAACCTGCATATCCCCTCTGTGATCTTCGTCCTTAGAGCTCGTCCTTCCATCAAGTTGGAGAGGTCTTCTTGAGCCAACACCAAGTATCTCATACTTCATAACCCAAGAGACATCACTACCAAATCAAGAACCCACTGGAAGTGGATACTAGGCGAATAAGTTGGTATCATGCCATCCCTGTAACATACCTTTGAGTAAAATTGACAATGCAAGCATGAAGTCATAAAGTTCACCACATCTTGATAAAGTCCTTTTTATCAATATCACTTTTTAAATTTTGTGTAGGTAGCCCAAGCTCTCCGATGTCCGGCCCACAAGGTGTCATGAAACTCCTTCATCAGTTGTTGCTTGGTCTGCAGATCATCTACAACTCGTAGAAGTGCTCCATCTCTTCTCCTTGGATGCTTCCAGAGATACCTATCGCGTAGAAGATAGTTGTATGCTTGTTTTCTTATCTCTCTGAATTCTATTTTACTCCACCTCTCGTGTCTCTCCAACGAACTCAGATAATACCTTATGTCACGAAGTCTACATGTGTAAAGCTCTTCTCTAAACATCAACGGCTCCAAGTCTATAACTTGTCGATCAACTTGACACCGAACATCCTTTCTTTCTTCTTCCTCAGCTTCTGAAAACATATCCTCCTCGTCTATATATCGAGCCATTGACAACATATCTGCTACCACATTCTCCTTAACCTTTATATGCATCAGCTCTGTATTCAAGCTCCTGATGTAAGCAATCCAACGCAACATCGTTATGTCCGGCGTGCTATAGTTGGATATCATCCCAAGCAGAGGTAGACAATCTGTCTCTAAGACTACATGAGCAACAATAAGGAACTCACAATATGTCTTCATAACGGTGATCACATCTCACATCTCACGCTTAACTTGAGGATAATCTCATTGCATGTCCGTCAAGATTCTAGTCCCAAATCTGAGATAAACCGCACACCACCCGCATCATCTTGATCTATCGCCCAGCAATCGTCTTTGAGCTAGTATCCACCGTGACAATGACATGTCTTCCACACTCATAGTCTACTCTTTTCAATACAGGTGGAGACTTCAGAGTCTCCTTCAACATATTCGTAGCTTCTTGATGGACTGAAGTCCATACAAACCTCTTACCCTTCCTCAGTAATGCATACAAAGACTCTGCAATATGAGCATAATACACAAGCTCCTAGAAAGCGTCGAATCTCTGTGATATTTTTAAGTCTGCCATCCTAGCTATAGCGTCAACCTTCTCCGGATTTGGTCACTTTTCAAAAGCACCACACAGATGACCAACCACTAAAATCTCAAACACATCAAACTTGGACTTTGCTCTTGACAAGGTGAGATATATCTCTTCTAGGCGAGCCAAAACACTCTCTACATCTCTGCTGAAAAAGAAAATGCTTTACCATGATCCACTATCATCTGCTCAAATACTGTCTTCTCAACCTCAGTCAAGAAATCACCCCCTCCTATCTGAAGCTCCTTCAACGACTTCTCAATAAACTGATGTCCTACTCGTCTATGATCATGCAATATGAGCTCAGTGCCTACTAACTGTACTTGTTGTTGCGAGTTAGTAGGTAGTTGAGTTGCTATTGGCTTCAACCGAGTTTGTCGCTCCTTGAGGAAGAGTACACATTCGCATAAGTCCCAAAGGTGTACGCATAGTGGTCAGATCTCTACTTTTGACAGCCAACTGAAACTGATCATAACCATAATATAGATCTCCAATCGAATAGACAGATCTCTCTGCAAATACCTCCGCTATCATCTCAATGACAAGACCCTTTCCAACGTTACGAATGATCATGTTATTCGCAGGTTGTAGGTCTTGAATAAAACACAAGGCTCATGACTTCTTGAGTACAGTGAATCACCTGCAAGAATATGATCCCATAGATGGCTCAAGTATACCCACCCGTACTTTCTCTTTCAGCAACTCGATGAGTTTAGACAACAAGGCACGAGGAACCGGAATCGGTTTCAGATCCCAAGACACATGAAGGTGTGAATATAACCATAAGTGCTATTATCTTCGGATCCACACAACCTATCTCCTCTGATATGATCTACAACAAACCTCCTACATCCATTTGCAAGTACTGCTTCATCCTTGTCCTCAACCGCGCAATCTTTTATAGGAATATCATCTAGAAATGGAATAGTAATCTCAGGTACAAACTCTCGTAATATCTTATGCATCGCATTTTGCATATGACTCACCTTTCTTCAGTGCAGATTTGTACTTGGCATGAACTTCTACCTCCTGAGGAAGTGCACACCAACAAACCGTTTCTCTTCTCGCATTGTTCTGCATCGGATGAGAAAAGAACCGCATATATGTAGCAATCTTCTCTTATATATGTCGAGAGTGGATAGAAATCACCACCATATCATCTTTCTCTTCCATCAATCTACTTACACTGTCCAACCAACTAGCAACTGATTGTACAGACACAAACTCTTCAAACAAGCCAGAAACCACATCATCTTCAGGTAGAACCCGTGCACTCCACAACTCTGATACTTGTTTTGTCATCCATTCTTTTGTATTTTCTTCCATATCCTCAACTCTTGTAAACTAACTGCATCCATCATTCTTGAACATTAACAACCCAGACTGCCAACTATGTACACTACACACGTCTTCAAACTCTTGTACATGTTTCTCATCTGACTTTTCCACTTTGTGTATCAACGCTGACGGGATCTCAACAGTAGGTTCTACACCTCTGTCATCTCGCTCTACAAGAGTGGATTGGAAAACCCTTACATCTCTTTGTCTGAGAATCTCTAAGGGTTTGTCGATTCCGCTCATGTCTTGAATGAACAATCAAAAACTGTACTGAGTATTTGTCATCAGGACTCCGAACTCTGACATAATGAGATCCATCATTCATCATCTTTGTCTTCATTTGAACAGTGGTGATGTAAGACTGTTCTAGTATGATAAGATAAGAGACAGACGATTGTACAAAGAAATCCAACCATTACATCTTCAATCTCTACACGCATATTGGGACAAGCTCCGTATAACTCACCCTTTTGATTATTCGCATCACGAAGTACCCAACCATGATTCTTTTTGATTGACCGTTGTCACTTCTTATACGCCTCCTTTGAAATGATGTTGATTTTTGACCCGTGATCCACAAGTGCAGGTATCGATTCAGAAAGTCCTCCAAGTCGAACATACATCTCCGTTGTCGTTTATGCCCAGTGATTCTATTTGAAATCACTGTCTGCTTGACTTATCCTCCTCAAATTCTTCAGCTTCATTCTCAACAACATCAAGACCAGCAACCCATGCTCCATACTTGACATCTTCGAATCCATCAACGCCGATGACATCCACCACTCCAATCATCTAACTAGTTACTTGCTCTGTCAACACCTGCCTCTTTCTCTTCATGATATCAATTATCAACTCATGAAATTTTCTTTTTGCGATACCAAGTACTTCATGAAGAGAAAACTCAACTATGACATCTAGAATGCGTTGCTCCAGAATAGTACGCAAGTCTATTGTTGTTTCGATGTCTACAACTAACTTGTAAGCTGGAGCTTTCTCCTTTTCCTATGTTGTAAACCTCTTCCCTCGTATTCTGTCTGTAGCAATAGTCTCTTGTGATCAATCTTGTACATCTTCCACAGGATCTACTGTATGTGGTGGAACTGTAGAGGTAGAATGTACATCCTTTGCAGTAAGAAATCTATCATTTGGTACTGATCCAGATGACGATGGCTCCGCTATTCTTCTCCTCGTAACTCTCCGACTGTCACTATCATCAGGTGCTCCTGCATCTAAATCATCCCGCCGTCTTTTGTCTTCCACCATGGCATCTTGGTCACTGCTTGCTTCTAAAAACACTCGAACGGAAATTGCATCTACTGGGTCTCTCCATCCAGTAGCTCTCCTAATGCTTTCTGCACCTCTCTTCATCATTTCAACTGGAACTTCAGCAACTTGGTCAACCATAGTCGGATTAGAGCGCACCTCAACTCTCTCAGTATATACATCAGTTTCTGTAGAGCCCGTAGTCATCGCTGTAGTGTTCGCACCAGTAAGTGCTAGAAGTAAACTCCTCTTTTCTCCTCTTCCAAAATACGTGTTCAGAGGTTGTCTAGTGGCGGTTGGATGCAAATGTTGTCTGATAATTGACCACGTCCTCTCGCAAGACAACCGCTAAGTCTTGACAATCTCTTCTGAGATGATCTGGACTATCACACCAAATACATCTCTTGGTAAAGGTTCCTCTTACAGATCGAGCACCTAGTGCAGTTGGTCGTTGATCTCTTCTCAAATTATGCCATCTCAACTCTTAAATCCCTCAACTGTTGAGTAAGCTCTTCAATCAAATTATGGTGATTTTGGTTCTCTACACGACGTTGTCTAGGACCTCTCTGTACTGGAACATGCACTACAGACGCTTGAGGAATCACTACAGGTACTTGGGGAGCTATAAGTGAACTACTGGAACTTGAGAGGTCACTCTCTGTTCTGGCAAGGTCTCTAGTTGTCTAGCTATTGCTATCCCACCACGACGTTGTCTAGCAAGAGTAGATACTACTTCTTCCAGTCTCTTCCAGTTAGAGGTAACTCCCTCCTCTACTCCACGATCAGCTAACATGAAACAAAGTCTATCTGCTGTAAACTCATCCATTGTCCCCAAGAACAACTCTGTCTTTCTAACATCCAACGTCAATCTTTCCAGATCAAAAAGATGTGAGTATCTCTTTTCAAACTCACGAATCAACTCATTTAATCTCATGATACGTCCAGGCTGACGTTCCATCCAATCAAGGAACGTCCTCTGGTGACTCGATCAAAATCTTCTTCTAAAAACTCCTCCCTCAGTGCACGCTCAAACAAAGTCTATCCTCCTAGATGTCTCCTCTGTAGATTTCTCACTTTCTCTCTCAGTTCAGGAACAATAGCCAACTCAAAGCTCAGAATTATCTAACCTCAGGTGCCCTGATCAGTTCCATCTCACCCATATACTCCCGTAGGTACTTAGTAACGTCTCTGTCATCGAATCGTCCACGTCTACCAACAACTGCTTGCAGCGCTTTTGTAGGTTTTTGCTCAGCTCCTCCAATTGCAGGTTGCTGTTGAATCAGAGCAGTCAACGCTTGAAGAATATGAGCTGTATCAACAGTAGGCTGTGCACTTGTCATTGGAACTACAGTAGGTCCTCCTTGAGAGCCGACCTCATCTTGACCACGAGTCCCTTAAACAGGAACACCTTGAGCAACAGTAATACCTTGGACGGCAGCACCATGATCCATCTTCCTCACTCAATCTAACCAGTTCTCCAAATCAATCACCCCAATTTCTCTTAGTGGAAGCACCAGATGTCACGATGAGAGTCTCTCTTGAGGAGGACGGACCTCTTGACTATGACTGATTTTGAAATCGATCGAAAGAAAAACAGACTGCTGTCAACAATCAGAACTCAAATTTGATCTATTGCATCCACCAAATCAAACCAGACACTCAAATATGTGCACATAGGTCTTTCACTACTCAATAAGCTTTATTTCAGTATCAATTTTATCACCAAAATCTTCAATGATCGGAAACCTCTCCTCTCACTCTTGTGCCCCTCTCCTCTGCTCTCAATTCCGTTCTTTGTTTGCCAGATTCACCTCCAAACAGTCTAGTAGATAAAATTTAAGCTCCCTAACTCTTATCCTTCTCTCTGCGACAACCTCCCAACTGAAATCTCTCAGAAAAGTGATCCTCTCAGTCCTTGGCTTCTCCTGCGCGTCCCGACGGCTTCTTCTTGGACAAAAAGTAGAATATCCTCCTTCGTGCGATGTCGACTGTTTTTTTCAAACTCTAACATCGTGCTAAGCTAGGGTCCTTATAAATAGACGTACTTATCAAATAAGCTGGGCCTTTGATTAATAAAAGTTTCCCATACTCTTGATGTCATCTTGATTATACCATAAGCCATCCAATGTGGACCGAAGTGCCTACACTTATGACGTCATCTCACATGGCTTACAGCTCCCTCATATGTGCACCAGGTATCTCTCATGGTATAATCAAGGTGGCATGCGGAGACTTAGACCAGGAAGTCCACGATTAAGGGAGATAATGGTCTCCCGTCCTTAGTTATGCAGGACGTGATTGCATATCCAACATAGACTCCTTTTCAGTAGGCCAACATGCCGGAATAGGAAACACAGGCCAGGGGGAATTGATTTTGAGACCACTTTCCTCCTAGGTGGGCGCCCTATCATTGAGATGGTCTCTATTTCCGTCCAAAAGAGAAATACAGTTGATACATATTCCTAAAAAAAAAAAGTTATGTATAATCTTTACTAGCTTTTCCTACACTAACTTCTTTCTACAACTCCATTTTTTATGAATGAGGAGTCAAAACTATAGTACTCACGAACACCTACGCACTTACGTTGTTAGATCATGAATTTGAGTCACGACCCAAAATCGACAGATTTCTCTCTTTCGCACTTTTCATAACTTAAGACTTGTACTAACTATTACCTAGAATGCTTTTTTTGAAACCGAAAGTATGAAGTCTCTCCTCTCAGTGAGCTCCACATTCTAGAACTTTTTGCTCCCTTCAGGGTGATATTTCAACCCAAGCTAGGGGGCAGCTTATCAAACATAGCTCCTGCCCAGCTTGATAAGCTAGGATGCAACTTCTTGAGCAAATCCCAGTTGAATGTCTTCCGAAGTTCCGTTTCATCATGTGGAATGTCACGCACTACGACACCGGATCATTTCTAGTGTTCATGTGGAGGTGCTCTCACAATGTTTATCCACGATGCTCGAAAGAAGAAATTTCAGTTTTGAGAAGTAGGTATTGCAATTTTCACTAGTTTGGGAAGTTGTAACTGTCTCGAGAGAAAAGAGTAGATTTTATGCTTATCGGAGAGCAAAGTTGGAATCCGTTAACTTCTGGATTACTTCATCATACATCACTAACGTGTGAACTTCATTGAGGTCACGTGAATGCGTCGAGTGAATGGACAGACCACCTGTAGAGAATGATGAAATAGTAGTTGGGAGGTAGCTTTCACAACTGTTGTCTGAAAGATTAAAGGAACTGAAGGCAACTGCATTTAGGTTTGGATTACAGAAGCCCAAATCTTGTGAACAACTCCAATTGTATCAGCTTTCTTATGTCATTGAATAGATTTGTTATCAATCTCTCTCTTATAATAAATGGGCTGAGAAATTTCCGTCTCTGCAAAGACATTACATCCACAGCTAAACACATTATATTCCTGCACATACCATGCTTATACTCGACTTTGAGCTATTACCAAGTAAGCCATCGACTGGCGGCTATCCAGATGAAAGCTAGGTTAATGACTGATATCTCTTCTACTACTGCGAGAATACCATAGCGATGCGTTATTTATTTGATGTAGGACCACTAGAAGACCAGAAGATCAAAGGCATATAGCTAAGCTCAAGTGGAGATAGCACGAGTAATCATAATCCTGCAGATATCCAAAGAAGATGGTTGTAGGACGAAGAAGCCAAAGAAGCTAAAACTTTGACAAAAAGGGTGTCAGAAATTTCTAAGAGTAGCAAACCCATCAAAAAATCTTTGGAACATGTCTGCAAGCGAAATGGACTGCAGGAATCACAAAATTTCATCTTTCTTCTCGACGATAATAGTTTATCCGAAAAAACATTGGTTTCTAGGAATCAGGTCAAAAGTCTAGGTTTCAAACAGATAACTTTGAACACCAGAGATAATCTTGAGCCAGCAATATAAACTGTGTAGTATTGCATAACTCCGCAAAGGAGAAAAAGATATTGTGCATTGTCTGTTAGACCATTAAGAAGAGAAAAGCATATTGTTGGACAGTCCAGTTACGAGAGAAGTTTTTATCTTTCTTATGTGACATGCTATTTTCTAGAGTAGTGTCCAATGAACTAATGTGTACTACTCGGCATCCGATAGGCGCCAAAGAGAAATTGTACAAGATCTTTGGTGTACAACATATCAACCAACCATGTTAAAATCAGGAGAGCCTCCAAGAGAGGAACTACCACACCTAAAGGAATTTACAAAGTAGAAGAGAAAGAATATCTACCAAGAGAAACAACGGAGGGTCATCAGTCCATCCTGTATATATAGAGAGAGGGTACAAAGAGAGTTAAGTTCTCCTGATCTAAACTATACCCTCTACTGAGTATAGACCTAATTACTGTAGAGTTTGCACAAGTATTAACACTCTCCCTCAAGCTGAAATCAATATCCTTAACACATAAACTCAATCTAAAAATATCAAATTTATCCCTAGATAAGATCTTGGTGAAAATATCAGCTATTTGCCCATTTGTATCAATAAATCTGAGATGTATTTCTCCAACTAACACTTTCTCTCTGATGAAGTGATAGTGGACCTCTATATGCTTGGTCTTAGAATGGAATACAAGATTATTAGCAAGTTTAATACTGCTGATATTATTTGTGTTTAAAATGACAGGATCAGAAAATATAACACCCATTTTCTCCAGAAGGGTGTGGAGCCAAAGAGCTTCACATGTAGCATTGGTGGCACCTCTGTACTCAGCTTCAGTAGACGATATTGCAACAGTGGGTTGCTTTTCGACTGCCAAGTAACTGCTGAGTTCTTAAAGTGAAACACAAAACCTGATATAGATTTTCTATCTTGGACAATTCCTGTCCAATCGACATCAGTAAATCCTTGCAAAACAAGTGAACCACCAGCAGCGTAGTGAAGTCCAAACTGAATGATAAACTTCAGGTAACGTAAAATCCTTCTTGCTGCATCAAGATGAGGTTTCTGAGGTGCTTGCATAAACTGACTTATCCACAACATAGCTTAGATCAGGTCTGATAATAGTCAAGTATATCGGACTTCCACAATCTGCATGTACATAATCTGCAAGTAACTCATAACCATTAGTACTAAGCTTCACAACACCTGCGAGGAGAGTAGAGATAGGTTTACAACCAATCATCTCATACACCGAAAATACAACACTTCTTTTCACCTGCATACACTCTCTTGCACTCTTGCTACCAAGAGCATTCTCTCATACCTCCTCACTCTATGATACCATGTTAAAATCAGGACAATCTCCAAGAGAGGAGCTACCACATCTAAAAGAAGTTACAAAGTAAAAAAGAAAATATTCACCAAGAGAAGCAACGGAGGGTCATCAGTCCCTCTTATATATAGAGAGAGAATACAAAGATGGTTGGGTCCTCTTGATCTAAACTATACCCTCGACTAAGTATAGACCTAACTACAGTAAGTGCAACTTAACTAACTAGAACTTACACAAATCATCCATGCACAACATCATTTTGAGCAATGACTGGACAAACTAGATTGTATCATCAGGCTTGCGCTTCCCTCCGTCTTTCTCAACTGCAAAGAGAAGAGAGCGACGCGACAAAAAACAAACGGATCTGAATCTCTCATCAAGTCAAAGAAGAGGAAAGAAAGACCCAAACAGCTAAGCACACAACACCCAGAAGGGTTATGAGAAAATCACTCGTTTTAAAGTCGCCTACCGCTTTTCAACTGAAAGTCTTGTATGATATCCTCACAATCAATCAACTTTGTACTATCCTACTACTGTTACAATCAATATATTCCGTATTCACTAAAATTCTTGCAAAAACTAGTAGGAAATCAGTACATCAAACTCCGTTCCTGATCATATTTAGGCTTTGTGTAACCTTTACTAACTTTCTTATAAACCTAATTTAGGTTATCCGTACCCGTCTTCTGATGCTTGAGAATCACTCACTTTTTCGAATATGAGATCTTGGTATCGATAGAAAGCTTCTAAGCGAACTCTTCATTCATTTAGTAAAAGAATCTCAAATAATTATCAAAGAACGAAAAAAATTCTGACGTGAAACAGAATATTGCTGGTCCTAGGACTCTGACCATCGGACCTCTGTTCGAAACTCAAATTTAAAGAAATTCTGAAGATATATTTTCCCTCTCACCCCCTTTTATATTCCCAGTGGGGGGTTTAAGTCATTGCTGTTCAATGCACGTTCGAAATGTGTTTCAGAGAAAAGGGGGACAGAGAAGCCATCTGTTCCTTTCTTCTAGATTTCATTTCTTTTCCTCGATAATTATAAAACTAGGTGTGTTCGGAATTAAATAAAAATAAAATCTTTTCTTTGTTCATTAAACCGTTACTATGCTGCTTGTGACTTGCAGCATTCATCTGTGAATCTTGACTCACGTGGAGTCTCTTCTAGTTATATATTGTTTTAATACTTATTAAAACAATATATAACGTTTTAATACTTATTAAAACAATATATAACTCTCTGTACTGTATGCAAATAAAAGTGATATCCGGTAGATAGAGCATCAAGAGCGCCTTCTATTATTGATCCTAAACTCGAGGGCTGTAAGTACATGTACAGTAAAACATGAGTGAAACCTTTTTGTTGTTCTAGATTTTCCATCACCTCTCTCACAAAGACTGCCACATAAGATTGTTCATTCCTAAACCATTTATATAGAGAAAGAAGTGGTTTAAGATTAAACAAGAGTTATTTTTAAAGCGTATATTTACATAATTTCACTCTCACCTGGCTGAAAAGTAAGACAATAAAACCCTCGAGTTCCTTTCACCGAGTTGGTTAGTCTGTCGGTGTAGATCCCACATGGGCCAACCTTCTGCTTAGTACCCATCAAGAGATGATAGGAGCATCAGACCCACTGCATGACTAGATCCAGCATTCTGGTCATGCTTGTACGTCAAGCTGCATGCACAAGGTTGCGTTAGATTAGCATTAGCGTTTCCGCAACATGACCGCGGTGAGTGAAACTCCTGGCGACAGAAACCAAAGCGAAAAGACCGTCAGTCGCGTTTCATGATCATTTACTTGCTACAGAGGTGCCGATGAGAAACTCAAAACAATGATGGGAGCCCCAGAAGCACTTGTAAAGAAACGCGAACTCAAATGTGAGTATCAAATCCATTCACATAGATGTGAGAAATTTCCTTTTGCATTTTCCTCACCATTACGGTTGGTGACCGATTTGGCCTGAAAATACTTTTGCTTACCTGTAGTTTCTTGTAGAAGGCAAGACAAGGCATTTCCAAGCAAAACGCTTAATTTGTGACGGAAATGAGAAAGCAGAGATGTGCCTTGTGAATGCAGCTTTAGTTGCCATTCAGGCAGCGTTCGTCGAAACTTCCGTTTAGGGTAGCATTGAGCTACCACTAGCATACTTTGAGAGAATTATGATCTAATGCTGAAAGGTTTCATGGAGAAGAATGTTCGTAAAGACCTCGACGTTCGTTAACAAACAAGTGACTCTTATGCTCAAGGAGACATTTTCTCTCCGGACGCACCTGTTGAACTACACCTTCAGAAGCAAACATCTGAAAGGGCACAGTAAACAGTAGTCTTCACCATTTGTCCTGCATCACACTAAGAAAGCACTGGAGATTGACTGTTGTCCAAAACATGCAAATGACGCGCAGTGTTTCCACCACTTGGGGGAGTTGAAATACTCACCGCACATTGATTTGACTAGGGGTTTCAGTAAGGACTGAGAGTTCAAAAGTAGGAAGTCTTAAATTGCATACTTGATATCTTACTGCAGGAACATATCGATGTAATTAGGGCTGGTGTATCCATGGCCGTCATTCTCTGGATCGAACATGGACAATCGACCCTTGCACTTACAGTCCTAACTCCTTCGAGGTAGAGTGTAATTGAGCAGCTTCAACGACTGAGCATTTGGAGGCGAATCCAAACTCCAGAGTGCCACTGGAAACTAATTCTCTAATTAGTTTCCAGTGGCACTCTGGAATTTAATTAGAATTAGGGGTAGGACATCCCCTGCAGAAGCACACCTACCAAGTAATTCTCACTCAGCCCCGAACTTGTGACAGTCTCAGAAGGAGCCTTTTGTAAAACTGCATATGAACCTTCGCCTGCGTTTAGGATGTCGTTTGCCATCGTTTCCGGGCATTTTGTGGAAGCGAGCTGCAACTTCGTGGACCTTGGTATAGTTACAGTTATTGATATGGGCGACCTGTTTTAGGTCTATGGTGGTCGCGATGGTTCAACGGCTGCTGCAGACCTGGACGGGAAATAGACCTCATATTATCTTAATATGAGGTCTATTTCTTAATCCGAATCGGCCTTTCCGTACATGTACAAGTCTGCAACACCTTGCTCTGAGAACCTCCATCTGTGCGTAGGTTCACTTCGTCTTACTCCAGGTCTAGACCTTGACTTGTCTTACTAGATAATATCGCCACGATCAGCTTAGGTACTTTACATCTCGTACGAGACACTGCCGGAGCTCAAGAGTTCTTATTATATGGCTATTCCTGCTCGGAAACTGCTGAAGATCTCAACCGAAACTAATCCTGCTGATGTTTGCGTGTCAATCCGTCTGAGCCTTCATGAGTCGTGCACGCCGTAGAAGCATAACAAGGCGCCTGGCCTACGTTGTCTGCCCAGCCGACAATTGCAAGAGAAAGCACACGAACATTCTACGAACATTCCATTAGATTTCCTTAGCTTTTGAGCTCTTAAAACAGTTCCTTGATCTTAACCAAACACGTCTACTGGAGCCCATCGTGGAGTGTGTAACACTGTCGATATATGGAAGTAAAGGCAGATAAGAAGCAGGATATTCTCATAGAATTAAACGGCAGGCTTACAGTGTTCCAGATTGCAGCTTGTAAGCGCTCACGGAGGCTGAACCTTTATAATCTGCTCATACCGCACCACCACTCTCAAATGTACAAAGAGCCCCTGAGTGATGGAACAACCATCCTGCATTCACTGCCAGCAAGCAGAGTCATGAACAAGCCGGAAACCGGGGTAGTGAATATCACAACCCCCATTCTGACTTCCGTATGCAGCTGAGTAACAAATGCATCGTTATTAGAGACCGACTTTAACACGTCTATTCCTCCACTTACAGATCCCCTTCTTCTCCATCGCCTTTCTGCTGAGACTTCTCGTTTTCTTACCTCACCCTTCGTATTCTTTCATCCTTAACCGTTCGGACAGTTCAGTGATTTGTTCCACTGCAGGCATTCTTACCATCCATCCCGTGGAATCAGACAAGCTTGTGAAACATCCAATCTTTCCAGGCGATCTGGTAGTTTAGTAGATCACGGCAAATTTTGGTGCGTCTTGACTTGTGATAGGGAGCGCAGAATGGCACTCCAAACAGCCCCAGATTGCACCGAGTATCCTGCTCATTCTGCACAGGGCTGCGTTGGCTTTTCCGCATTGCCTTTGATTTTCTGTTCTGCTTCATTCATGCTTAGTGTCTTAGGACAACAATCTGTGTATGAGGTCTTATGGGATCTCGTAGAGAAGGTATGAGCAGTCGTCCCGATCTGTTGGCACTTCTCTTCTGGATAGGTGATCCAACAGCCTACGGAGAAGAAATGACGATTGCCTTCAGTTTACATTCGATGAGGCTGCGGTTTTCCTGCACTCAATGGTACTGCAGTTCAGGAGTAAAATAGAGTATAAAACTGTAAGCTCCCAAGCTGTGGTGGAGAACTGAATCTCTGACCGCGTGCCCTCTTGGAGCCTATCGGATCATTCGTCGGTGATCTTTCGTGTCAAGCGTGATACCATAGACAGATAGAGGAAATTAAATCACGTTACTGGCCGTAGATGAGATCTGGTCTAGTAAGCTAGACGTTTCTTTTCGTTTCCAACAGACAAAATTGTTCAAGATTACAAGTCGACTGGCTTCACTAGAATATCCCACTAATTTCGATCCGCGTGTTTGAACTAGGTTCTATTGAATGAAACTCCCTTCAGACAGTTCCTTCCCTTGTCACCAACAGAAATATTCGCACTCTTCAAGTCGTGCACCACCTTCTGTAGTACTTATTGTGGAATCAAGACATTCAAACTGAAGAATGAACGAGAAACTACCACAGCAACAGTCAAGCAGTTGAAAGTAAGCTGAAATATTGTGCCCCAGGCGAGGAAGCAACCTCCGGAATCCGAGAAGAAACATGTGACAAACCAGACGAAGCCAAAATGCCAGCCGAGACATGGTTGCTTGCATGGGAGGCGACAAACGGAATATAAACTGGCAAAGTAACTTCGTACTCAGACGGAGCCCAACTTGAAATCAGACAAATCAGTTGCTCAAATGTACAAATGAGGAACAATATCTTTACATGTAGAAAATCTTCAAGAGCTGACACTGTGGCCATCATCTAGCTGGTCGTGCCGATGTTCATGGATCTGGGGGGCTTGACAGCTTCCTGTACTTCTTTGGACTTAGCCTTCGCGGTTTCAACCATGTTTTGCATGGCTTCCTTCCGCCTTGCATTTGCCAACTTCTTGGCGTCAAGAGCGCTTAGATTCTTGTCGTCATCGGGTCTTTTCGGTTCAGCAGGTGGAGGAGGCTTCCTCTTAGCCTGTGCATCTGGTTGGTTCAAGAAAGCAGCAGCTGCTGCTACTGATGTAACTGCGGTTAAAAGTGACCTGCAGAACATCGGACTCCTCCATCAGAACTGACGTGGACATGATCTTCGAGCCTGAAAACCTTCTTGTGTAAGTTATAGCCCAATTACACCACTCATATCAAGATCGAACAGCTGAGCAGATGACGCTTTACACAGACTTTAACTACTAATACATCTGGAGAAGAACAACAGATATGGAATACGTGGGAGCTAGTTGTCTCAATGTCTCCACCGTATGGACGTCCAAGTTACCTGATCAACATTCCCGATCTGTCTGATTCTAACCACTTCTGTTTAACCCATTGACAGGGCATCCACATTTTCCTACTTGTTCCACACGTGAATACCAGATGTTTCAAGAAACAATTAGACTCAACTTTGATAAGGCAGATGTAGACAACTACAGTATTAATATACAGCAGTTGAGTGCGACGGGATTTGCCCCACACGCGCTGTGGTGGAAGAGTATGGCAATGCTTATACCTTCTTGATGACTCAGTGGGTGCGTCCTCTGGCAGATTGTTGCTGTTTGCCTGGCAGATAACGAGGGAAGTTCTTTGGGCTGATTGCAGTCTGCTAGATGATCGTTCACAGGTTGGGATTGTTGAGCATAGACGGCTACCAACTAGAGAAGACGCGGATCCCACCAGTGCCGACATTTCTCCCCTCGGTCCTTTACACATGACATTCGCGTATACAGTCAGCTTCATCCTGGCATGGCTTAGCTGGAACGCTGCTGTCATGAAACTACAGGACATGAGCGATTAGCAGCTGGACCAAATAATCTGAATCATGAAAAACAGAGAGGTCATTAATCTTAAGATAACCTCTTCAAATAGTCCATTGTTTCAGGATGACTCCACTAAGAATATGATGGAAGCACAAGATTCCAGTGCAAACTATCATGTCAGAAAAGACCCTCTGAGCTTTAAAGCATAATCCTTACCACTCCACTCCACCGGTAGAAGAAGTTCGAAGGCAAAGCTACGATCTAAATAATGTGTTCAAAACTCGAACCATGTGTCACAATTCTATCAATGCGAGAAAGCCATGGACATGTAGCCGGAAAATCTGACCTGCAATATAAGCGTTATAGCAGAACACGCTGCCCCGTCTCCTTGCCGACTTCGCTGGTGTGTAAGCTTCGTAACGAACGGAACGGATTGTAAGTGATAGCGCGGAGGCCGCTTGGCGGAGGACCAGAGCATATCCCCTCATTGCCACTTGGTATATATCTGGCAGGAGTACACATGGCATGCCATGATTTGGCTGGCACACGATAACGAACTCTGTTCCTGTCAGGATAAATGTGACCTGCATCTTACGTGGTTTTCTTCTCCAGCGCGCCCAATTGGCTGAGGTATCCCGTGTGCCAATCAGGCACTGCTGCCGTAAAAGAAGTAGCAAACGGCAAAACTCCGTAAAGACAATGTCAATTCCGGCTGTAGCTTGGACTCTTTCTTCTTCTCTGAGTAGATTGGACTTTTGGAGTTCTCGAAGAAGGAGACTCACTCTGCACTGAGTCTGCACTGAGTCTACTTAGATGTATTGTTCAGAGTGTGGGTGGCACACTGTCAGTGTCCTTTGAGATTCATTGCCATGTCGGGACTGTTGGAATCACCCGCATTTCGTGTCCCCGATCTGCAAACGCTGCCATAAGCGTATCTTTTAATAACTTACGGACCACAAGGCCTAAAGGTCCACCATTTTCTTTTTTTCATGTCAAGTCTGGAGTAGCTCATGTGAATGATCAGGAGCAGGTCCTTCTTTTGACAAATAGTCATCAGCTCGACATATATGTCGAGTACCTTCCGGGAGGAAGTAGACTCGCACTCAAAGACTTCATATTAGGTGAAGACCAACAAGTGCTCTTGGACAATCTTTAGCTTGTATGATGTGTCTGGTTCATGGCCACAAGTTCATAGCATGCCGGGGAGCAAAGCTAGCAAGCAGAACGGAAGCAACAGGTATCAGCCAGTAGACGCAGATGGTAGTGGGAATTTGGTAACTCAGATTTTCTTCTTCGAATTGAGTTCTAGAAGTCTTAGTGCTCTAGTATGAGGGAGATTGTGATATCCTCATCGGTAAGTTCATCGAGACAATGTCAGTTTTGATCATCAATCGCTTATTACCGTAGGTACGTACTGTGGGCGATGTAAGTAACGTCTCTCTAAAGTTCCGCGGGGGGTTTTATGCACGCTTCTACTCATCATACTCCTATTGTCCCACTCATAGAACGTGACTATTGTGGGCGATGAATAACCTAACTTGTAAGGCTCAAGGGTTGAAAGCGAGGCTCGTTATCATAGAATGTCGCATAGCAACTTGGAGGACTGTGAACATGTTACCTCTGGCACAGTTTCAACTAGATATTTGTCAAACCAACCACGAGTACCTTCTTTATCGTCTAGTTTCAGTGTCGTTAAGATCATGAAAGGAGGTCAACTTTCGGAAGGTGCTTGACGACGTCCACCTAACTCGATCAGAATATTTGTTTCTATGCGATGTCATCAACGGTGTCACCAGAACCGCCTGGGATGCACAGCAACGAGATCCTCAGTTAAAATGCCAATTCTGAAACAATATGAGCTTGCAGTGGGAAATTATATCCCTACTAATGATTCTTAGTTGCTGGGCCCGCGCAAAGAAACGGATTTCAACACAATCATCACCATCGGTGTTACGGTATCGCTACTTGTGTGGAGCAAGTGTTGTATCTGTAAGGCCAGATTACCAGCTAATCTGTAACAGCAAAGAGAAATGAGAGCTAGCTAGCACTCCATAGTCATATGATACCTCATAGGGTGAAGATCTGGTTTTCATGCTTTCCTCATCAGCTAGAGCAACAGAAGGTTCGAACAGATTGTACCTTTTGGTTCTCTCGAATTGATCCATCAAATCCTCTATTCCGCAGTCAGTTTGATCATGAGTCTCAGGTTTCTTAGCGTTTCTTGCAAATACAGTATGCTAAAGACACGGGACACAAGCGCTGTAGATGAACCGTTGATGATTGTCGTGCCCCTCGCCTGAACTCGGATAGGCAATTGCACACGCTGTTTGAACATGTGAATAAAACTGCTCCAGCTTTTGTGTAATAACGAGAGTCGAAGATGTAAACTCGAGATAGGACCAACCATGGGAGAGCTATCAACCGTGGGGGAGTCATGATGCTCAGTGCGTAAACATCAACTGCTACACGTGTTAGATGTCAACCAAAACCAGCAGCAAAGCTGTAATCATCTGGAAGCTAGCTGCCGATTTATGTCAGTGACAAACAGAGGGAATGGGAACCGTAAAGGAGGCGAAGGATGCCCGAGGGAATCATTACTCTTGGTTAGATGAGAGTCAATGTGAATTGTCTCGGAACCTCCTCCAGGTCACTGTGTAGCCTCCCGTAGGTTCTTACCTCGGTTCATCATGAGCATTATTTAGTTCTCCATCGGTCCCCATCATCGTCAGTTTAACTGGACTCTAACTGGACCAAAAAGTTTCTTAGTCGCCGAGCAGCTAATAGTTTACCTATCCAACCAAGTATGTCTTCAGTTCGTACAGTACATCTAAGCACTTTGTAACGCCTTTTTCCAAACAGGGGCAAGGATTAGATAAGATTGCGTGGCAGCTACAGGTCCAAGGAAAGACTCAAGGAGACTATATAACCTTGTTCGCGAACCCTAAAACTCACGGGGGTTTAGTTTTTGTGTTCTCAGGCAGGAGGCTGGCAGAGTGCAGACATTGACATACAGTAAACAGAGAAGCAAATCTGGAGACTGGAGATTTAGACCAGATTCTATAGAGTGCATATTGTGGATGAAAAGTTTCAGGCTAAGGATACCAGAGGGATTCTAGTCTTGTTCAGACTATTAATCTGAGATTTAGTTCATTGGAGTACAAAATCAGAGCGTTCAGAGTGAAATCAAGCTTTCTGGAGAAATTCTGATTCTGGAGGGGAATTCTCACAAGAGAGTAGCTAGAACAAGGAAGATTGTCGGTCCAAGAGCTCTTCGAGACCTTGTCAGCAATTGAAAGCCACGTAATGTATATGAGCCCTTGATTTCTCTATTTTATGATAAGCAAGTTTGGATTGAGTGCCAGATTGAAGCGTCTTGTGTGGAGTGGACTCTATTCTGGTGTACTTTCCTACTTCCTAGCATCTACTAGGTCTCCTAGTCTTGGCGGTTGCTCCTTTTGGGTCCTGGCGTTCCGACTTGATCACCAGTAGCGGAAGCGCTGCCCAAATTTTATGCAACCCAGGTCTAGAATAGTTCCACCTGTATTTAGTAATCTAAGGTTGACCAGAGACCTGCAAAAGACTAGTTGGTTATCCTAAACCCGTCCGGCGGTTATCCAATCCTTGGTGTTTATTAGCGGAAAGTTTAACGAACTGGATCTAGAGACACAAATAAAGTATACAGGTCTCCAGGGAGGTTCACGTTTGGCAGTTCATTGGTTAGAGATAAAGGAATCTGTTCCGAGATCTGCGGTCGAACGTTACAGTTGGTATCAGAGCAGGTTCAGGTTGAATCTTTGCTGAACACCATCGACAATGGAAGCCGTGCCGACTGGGATGGACGAGATGCAGGCGTTTCTGAAGAAGTTGGAAGGCCGACTTGAGCAAGTGGAAGCTGAGAACAAGGTGCTTAAGGCGGATTTAGCTCAAGCAAAAGCGACACAGGAGAAAGAAGCAGAGGTCCCTGTACCACCAGCTGAACAAGTCAAGGATTTAGCATTGCTGGGTGAAGGAGCAGTTGATGCTACTCAAGCAGATAAGAATGAAGATGGGTCACAGAAGGCGCAAGAGAATGTTGCGGAAGGCAGCTCAGCTAAAGAAGGGCACAAGCGGAAAGTGAAGTGGGCTGAACCAGCGACACCATCAGCCTTCAACGGTGAGAAAAGCTTTTCCAGGTTTGAGTTATGGGTTACTGAGATGGAGAATTACTTGGATAATGTCGATGAGCGCAGCTGGTTCACTTATGCTGTTAGTAGACTGGAAGGAGAAGCTAAGGAATGGTATGGAGGTCAACAGCGGATGAGGAGTTTGAACGGTACAACTCTTATGTCCACTTGGCCGGAGCTGAAGGATGAACTCAGAAGACATCTGGTACCGGTGGATGAAGCTACACAGTTTCGGCTGGAGCTCATTCATCTGAGACAGACAGGGAGTATCAGACAGTACCTCCAGCGATTTTCTGAGTTGGTTACTCGTTTGCACATGGTGGATCGCACCGACTTGCTGTTTCACTTGAAGAAAGGTCTGCAGGGTTTCTATGCTAGTGTGTTTGATAGCTGGGTTATGTTTCACAAGTCCGAGGACATGCAAGACTTGTTTGCATTTCTGGAAGCAGCAGAGAACACTAGGGAACGTAATTACACCGTGCAGCCTTCCAAGTTTCAGCGTGGAACAAGTGGTGACGAGCCTAGTGGAGGATTTTGGCGTAATCCTCAAGGACAGATAGCGTCCTCTCAGAGTAGAGGTGGTAGAGGACGTGGTGGTGGAAGATTTGGTGCAGCGGGAAGGAGGTTTCCTCGTGGATCTCAACAGCAAGGAGTTTCTCGTGGTCCTACTCAGACACGACTTACTGGATCCTATGCATCCAATGCAGGATCCAACCAAGCTTCGACTTCAGGTGCTAGGAGCAGTGGCGCTAGCAGTGCTGCACCTTCAAGGACGATCATCTGTTTTCGATGCGGACGAGATGGTCACATCGCTCGTGAGTGTCCCCAACGTTCAACAGCGAGCAATGTTCGTGGGTTGACAGCTGAAGAGACAACCGATGTGGAAGAACCAGTTGAGGCGACTACTGAAGCAGAGGTATGTGCTGGTGAGCATTTGGTAGAGCATGGGGATTTTCTGCCGTGGATTGAAGTGAAAATAGGAAACCACCGGTGTTGTTTGCTTATTGATACTGGAGCAGATGTGAATGTCTTGGATGAAAAACTAGTCAGGACCTTAGGGGTGACTAGAACCAAGATCATGAGCCCGTTGTTGGTAAGGTTTGTGCAAGGTAGCACAACCGTTGCAGAAAAGCTCATGAGTGTTCCTGTTACTGTTGGAGGGGTAACTAGGAAGCACGAGTTTTTAGTTATGAGCTTAGGTGACACGATGGAGGGTATCTTGTCTTGGTCTTGGTTACAAGAGACCAAGGCAAAGCTAGATGTTCAAGAAGGGAACATCATAGTCATGGATCGATGGGGCTCGGGTCAACCACATCCATTGGTCATCAAAGAGAGACCTAAGGAGCCAAACCATGTTGTCCGTAGGTTCCAACGAGCCAAGGTGGCATTTCAGATCTGCACAGCTAGACAATTTGGAAAGCAGATCAAGTCAGTAGATGAAGCTTGGGTAGCAGTGATGTCTAAACCCAAGGTGGAGACGGATGAGGAAGAACGTGTTGCTGCTCTTCCCATACATCCTGATATGCAGGCATTGATTGAGAGGTATTCTCATCTAATGCCGGACCAGTTACCAACAGGACTTCCTCCGAGGAGAGCCTTGGATCATGCTATTGATCTGGTTCCTGGGGCTACCCCTACTGTAGTGCCATCAAGACGGATGTCGTTTGATGAGCTGACAGAGCTGAAGACTCAGTTGAAAGAGTTGGTAGCTCAGGGTATCTTACGACCTAGTATATCACCTTATGCTGCCCCGGTGTTGTTCGTGGCCAAGAAGGATGGTGGTATTCGCATGTGTGCGGACTATCGTGCACTCAATAAGGTTACTGTCAAGAACAAGTATCCTCTTCCTCTCATGGATGAAACCACCGATCGGTTGGCCACAGGAAGGTATTTCACCAAGCTGGATCTACGTTCTGGATATCACCAGATCAGGATCAAAGAAGGAGATGAAGAAAAGACAGCTGTAAGGACGAGGTATGGCTTGTTTGAGTATACAGTGCTGCCGTTTGGATTGTCCAATGCACCTGGTACTTTCTGCAGGCTAATGAACGAGATCTTCAGAGATCTCTTGGATGAGAGTGTTATCGTGTACCTAGACGATATCATCATCTTCTCATCCACTTGGGATCAGCATCTAGTAGATGTTGAAATGGTGTTTAAGCGCCTAGAAGAACATCAACTCTATCTCAAGAAGAGCAAGTGCTCTTTTGGACAAGAGAGTGTAGTGTTTCTAGGATGTTTGATCGATGCGCAGGGCATTCATCCTAACAGGGCTAAGATTCGAGCCATTGTTGAATGGAAGAGACCTGAGAGTGTTCATGAGCTCAGATCTTTTCTTGGACTAGCCACATATTTTCGGCGCTTTGTTTATCAGTATGCGCATAAAGCCGCACCTTTGTTTGGCTTATTGCGCAAGGCTTCCAAAGTTGTTTGGAATCCAGCAGCTGAACGAGCGTTTCAAGGATTGAAACAAGCACTGACAGAGATGCCCGTGCTAGCTCTTCCAAAGATGGGAGAACCTTTCGAGGTTCACACAGATGCTTCTCAATGGGCCATTGGAGGAGTGTTGATGCAAGGAAAGCATCCGGTGGCTTACGAAAGTCACAAGTTCTCAGAGACTGAGGCAAAATGGCCTGCTCATGAACAGGAGATGTTCGCAGTTATCCATTGTTTGAAGCGTTGGGAGCATTATTTGTTACCAAGCAAAGTTACTGTTGTAACGGACTGTGAGGGTAATACATACTTTCAGAGTAAACCTCGTTTGTCACGTAAACAACAGAGGTGGCAAGTGGAGCTTGCACGTTTTGATATCGAATGGCGGTATCAAAAGGGGAAGGAAAATATTCCAGCGGATGTGTTAAGCAGACGTGTCCAGGCGTTAACAACCCAAGACACGAGTGAAGAGCTTTTGGATCGAATCAGACAAGCATTGCCAGACGATCCTCAAGCTCAACGTTGGACCAGCCAACAAGAGAGAGATCCATTGGTACGTAATCTCTCATTTCGCAATGGCCTTTGGTTTTATAAGCAAACCAAGGTCTATGTTCCAGCTGGATCTCTACGGACACTAGTCATGCAAGAATGTCATGATTGTGAACTGGCTGGACATGGAGGACAAAATAGAACATTGCAACGAGTTAAAGAGCAGTTCTATTGGCCGTCCATGTTGGAGGATGTAATCAAGTACGTGCAGACTTGCTTGACATGTCAGCAACAACGAACTGAGCGGAGGAGACCTGCAGGGTTGCTGAGACCATTGCCAATACCTGATGGGCCTTGGGAGAGCATAAGTATGGACTTATGCACAGGTTTACCCGAATCAGGAGGTTTTGATGCTCTGTTAGTTGTTATAGATCGTTTCAGTAAGCAAGCTCACCTCATCCCTTGTAGGGAAGTAGTGACGTCAAGAGGTGCCGCTGAACTGTTTATACGATATGTTTTTAAGTATCATGGGATGCCTAAAGACATTGTTTCAGATCTGGATAGGAGGTTTGTAGCTGATTTTTGGAAGGGTTTGTTTCGAAGGCTCGGAACTACCCTCAAGTTCAGTTCCTCTTATCATCCTGAAACTGATGGTCAGACGGAAAGGACGATCCAGATAGTAGAGCAAGGGTTGAGAAACTATATCATGCGGGATCAGAGTGATTGGAGCGAGCACTTGGACTTGGTGGAGTTTACATATAACAACACCAAGCACTCGAGTACAGGATTTAAACCATTTGAAGTGGTTTATCGGGGCTCTCATGCACCTTGGACTCCTATAGCTTTAGCTACCAAGGGGCATGAAAACACAGGAAGGTCGAATCAGGATCCTCCAGATCTAGAGACTTTCATACGTGTTCAGGGTACTGTGTTTCAAGAAGCCAAGAAACACATGGAGAAGGCACAACAACGGTATGCTAAGTATGCAAACCGTGGTAGACAAGATTTACAATTCGAAGAAGGACAGAGAGTCTGGTTGAGAACCAAGAACTTCAGAATCCCAGCAGGGGTGGATTTAGCCAAGAAGCTTCTTCCAAAGTGGGCAGGACCGTTCCTGATCGAGAAGAAGTTAGGTCCTGTGACCTATAAGTTACGTTTTCCAGCTAGTATGAAGCATTATCATCCCATCATTCATGTTTCTAACTTAAAGATGTTTCGTGAAGAACTAGAGTCGTTGCCAGGACGATATCAGAAATGGCATCCAGTGTTAGAAGCATTACCAAGAGCTGATGATCTTGAGTTGATTGAGATAGTAGATCATCGGGCATCACCAAATCCAGATGGAGCTGGACAACCCGTTACTCAATACCTATGTCGTTGGACAAGTAGAGTTCCGGGATTGGTAAGTGAAGCTTGGGAGTACCTAGATGATCTTGCATTGTACAAGTTTCAGGAACCACTGCGTAGATATTTTGTGAGACGACAGTCCGCACTGTTTTCTTCCAGCTAAGCGGTGGATTGAATCGAGTCAGAAGAGTCATGCAAAGGGCCCTTCAAGGACACTGGAACCGAGTAGATCTGGCCAATCTGCTCGTCTAAAGGTGGAGTTGTGGTCTGCTGAGTTCTTATGACTGTCGGATGTCAATCAGGTTTAGGCTGACGCTACTATGTGTATATCATAGTAAGGAGGTGGATAAAAGGAGACTGACGAGTTCACCACCTGGAAGCTAGGGTTCTGTCTCACCCGAAAGCTTCAATGAATGCTCGGTAAAAGAGCATAGTTTTGAGAAAGAGCTTACCCTGGATGGGGTAGTATTTCTCTGGATTTGAGAAAGTGTTATTCCTAACGTGGTATTGCAGATACCGCAGTTCAGTGGAAGAACTGCTTTTTCTTGGTTGGGGCGATTGTAACGCCTTTTTCCAAACAGGGGCAAGGATTAGATAAGATTGCGTGGCAGCTACAGGTCCAAGGAAAGACTCAAGGAGACTATATAACCTTGTTCGCGAACCCTAAAACTCACGGGGGTTTAGTTTTTGTGTTCTCAGGCAGGAGGCTGGCAGAGTGCAGACATTGACATACAGTAAACAGAGAAGCAAATCTGGAGACTGGAGATTTAGACCAGATTCTATAGAGTGCATATTGTGGATGAAAAGTTTCAGGCTAAGGATACCAGAGGGATTCTAGTCTTGTTCAGACTATTAATCTGAGATTTAGTTCATTGGAGTACAAAATCAGAGCGTTCAGAGTGAAATCAAGCTTTCTGGAGAAATTCTGATTCTGGAGGGGAATTCTCACAAGAGAGTAGCTAGAACAAGGAAGATTGTCGGTCCAAGAGCTCTTCGAGACCTTGTCAGCAATTGAAAGCCACGTAATGTATATGAGCCCTTGATTTCTCTATTTTATGATAAGCAAGTTTGGATTGAGTGCCAGATTGAAGCGTCTTGTGTGGAGTGGACTCTATTCTGGTGTACTTTCCTACTTCCTAGCATCTACTAGGTCTCCTAGTCTTGGCGGTTGCTCCTTTTGGGTCCTGGCGTTCCGACTTGATCACCAGTAGCGGAAGCGCTGCCCAAATTTTATGCAACCCAGGTCTAGAATAGTTCCACCTGTATTTAGTAATCTAAGGTTGACCAGAGACCTGCAAAAGACTAGTTGGTTATCCTAAACCCGTCCGGCGGTTATCCAATCCTTGGTGTTTATTAGCGGAAAGTTTAACGAACTGGATCTAGAGACACAAATAAAGTATACAGGTCTCCAGGGAGGTTCACGTTTGGCAGTTCATTGGTTAGAGATAAAGGAATCTGTTCCGAGATCTGCGGTCGAACGTTACAACTTGACACACTTCACTGGAAGCTTCGTACGTAGTATTACAAATTGATGTCCGAGAAGCAGCAGTACAAAGCAACCAAAGCCACGAGTTTGTAATGTACCAGTCCACGTGTTGAATCAATGGACCAAGTAGTCAGTGAAAACGTAAGCTGTGGGCTCGTGGTACTTGATTAATCTGAAAGCCAGGATTAACAAAGTTCTTGCAGAAACAGGATGAAAAATGATAAGCTCTGTAATATGTTAGGCGAACGAAGTGATCTGCAGCAGATTCATAAGTAACCTTAATCATCAACTCAAACCGGGAACAAGTTGCTTAGAACTTAGGTCTCTGTCAAGTTCAGTTGAAGGGCATGAAAATTCTTTGAACTTCTGGAGTTCCACTCTGACGTTCGAACAAACTTCTAACAGAGGGCCAATACCTTGACAGAATGTAATGGAACTCGAATCCACAGATATTGTACATAAGTTGGCGAAAGAAAACCCCTGAAACAAGTTAACCCTTGTGCTAAAACCTGCAGATTCATGAATAACAGATTCTGTCTCAACACATCCACTACATCCACTACATCCACTACATCCACCTAAGTGAAGAGTGTTCTTGCGCAGAAATTTCGTCCGTGAAAAGCGTGTTGCTAAGGACAGAATAACTATAAGCCTCTCGGGTACCATCTATGTAGATTTCACCAACCTTTACTCACAGAGAATATACCTTCGATGCTACAAGCATATTCAGAACAGTAACTTCTACCAAACACGCAGACTCTCCTCAGAGAGTCTGCGTGTTTGGTAGAGAATATATAGAGAAGCTTCATTCAAGAACATGTGCACAACGTGAGGCCGGTCATCATTTCACTTACTTGCGGTTTACAATCCATATACTCTGCTGACTGACTTCTGTGTCCATGATTAGAAGATAAACACCCGAATTCAACTTTTTCTACTCGTGAAAGTCACTGGGCAAGATCACATCCGGGCTAGTTGCAAAGGTCTTGAATAAAGTAAACTCACTGCTTGGCAACAAGCAGGAGGACCACAAACTCTAAAGTGGTCTCCTCTACATTCTATGACGGTAAAGTAAACCAGGGAAAACCGAAAGGAAGAACGTGAGAATGTTAACGTGACTAGCACATGTTGGATGACAAGAAGTGATTCCAAAAGACTTTCTACGTCCGAACGAAGCTGCAGACTTGGTTATGCGTAACCTCCTATCTTAAAACTGAATATGCATATAACTATAAGCACCTTGGATAATGACGACGAACACAGAGCAGACAAGGAATCTCCTCGCAGACATGGATTACAATCTTCCATAAGTCTCTGTACATATACTCCAGAATTGGTGGTTCTTTCAGTTGGCATGATTGATGTCCATCTTACGACCTATCTCCTCCTGTAAGGTACATTACTTACTATTTCAGCCATTCAAGTTGTCCATGATTGGATATTGCAATGGTGTCTACAGTAGAACCTCCGTAATGTGATCCCACATATACAGTAGGATAATTTCTCTACTGTGTATAATGAACAGAACTCTGGTATTAATGTATTGTGATGTTCTACGGAAAAGGACTAAAAGCGTGTTACACTGGCGAGAAACAATATCTAAATAAACTGAAACAATTTCCTCGTTTCATGATATTCTCTCATCTTTCACTTCATCTTTCATCTCATTTTTCATTTCTGATTTCTAAACATAACACGTGCATGTCTGTTTCATACTAAAAACCCAAAATATAAAACCTCTTAGTGATAAGGAGTGACCAGTCCCGGCTGTATTACTGTAAGCAGGTTCTACCGTATCTCGTTCTCGAGCTGAAGGAGCAACGGGAACCGAGGAGGATGGACTTGGTGTCGTTTTCTGAGCCGGACTGAGTACGCCAACGCGAGGTGACTACACGCTGCTCAGGCTACCAAGTTGTGAACAGAAGATGGTCTGCCCAAGTGCAATTGCTACTTGATCGGTACAGTACCGCGCAAGTGGAACCATGTACGTTGTCCTCTCCTCAGAGCAAAAGGGCCGTTCAAACGTAAGCACTCGTTCCCCCATCGGGTCGTCGCCAACGTGGTGGAATCTTCTGCTTCGCTCCTCCGCTATCCGAACTACTGTATTGGCATCGATGGATCATGGATACTCGGAAATTTGTCTGGTTCGCCAGGCTGTTCTATGGGACATGATGTGTTTGTCTAGAGGACCTTGCTAGAGGCATTTAGGTCCTCTATCTCGACGGTACATATGGCAAGAAGAGCACACACTTCTATATCTGTCGTTTGTACATCACAGACTTCCTTGAAGGGTTCAACATTTATTACTGAGAATTTGGAAGTATGTCGAAATTATGCATCCAGACGTTGGTTTTCGGGAAATGACCGGTAAAAACCGAGTCGACATTTCGCGGATAGAAATAATTGGCAGGGATAGGGCGGGAAGTGCGCAGAGAAAACTGGTAGTATACATGATCGGTAAAAATTTTGTCCTGAGAAAAATAGGTTTTCCTCATAATAAGTAAAGCAGAAAGGGTTATCTCAGTACTTTTTGCGTCACTGTATAAAATCTGTATCTATTTAGAATTTAAACATCTAATTTTAATCCTTCTCAAGAGATCGTAACATATGGACTGTGGGAGAAAGAAAAACTATAAGCGTTGAGAGCTGAAACTGAACCCTTTGTAGAATAAAAGAAGCTTTCCAAACGAGTAAAAATCCTTTAATTAATCACATTAATTTATGAGCTAACCCTCCTTGCGAGTTAAGAGAACTCATAAATTAGTGTGCAAGCATAATACCTCAAAAAGAAAGGAGATGCTTGTGAAGTAATTTGGTCGTCGGAACGTATCATCCGAAGGATATTATGACACTAGTATTCGAAGGATCATTACACCGTACACAGCTACCCTGGTCTAAAATATTGTAGGATGTGGTGACTAATTCTCCTCGGTCAGTAAAGCAGTCCGAGCGCTACTCTTTCTCCTCGAAGAAAAGATAAAAGGACAAGAGATTAAAACTATAATAATACCATTTTCATAAACTGTAAACCCAAGTACGTCCAATATGCATCCAAAGTGCACAAACAAGAAAACGGAGGAAAAAAACAAAAATTGAAACAGACAAAAAATAATCATGTGTGATTGGCTTACAGCAGTCTTAAAATACAGATGAGTGAAAAATGCAGTGTGGGAAAAAAAGCAGAAGTTCAAACAGGCAAAAAATAATCATGTATTTAAGGCTTACAGCAGCCTTAAAATACAGATGAGTGAGAAATACATGCGGAGATAGCGTAAAGCTCAGAGTCAGAAAAAAAATAGCACTGAAGTGACTCTGATTAGCATGTATTTAAGGCTTACAGTAATCTTAAAATACAGAGGAGTGAGAAATGCATGCGGAGATAGCGTAAAGCTCAGAGTCACGATAAAATAGCACTGAAGTTCAAAAGTCACTTCATTATATTTAGATTTGACTTGGGCAGTCATTACACTTGGTACTTTCTCGTCAGTTAAACCCATAAGCAAAGCACTGGAACATAACCTTCCTTTGATACAAATAACTGTCACGAATAGAGTATTTTCATCCTTACAAGTTTTAATTTATAACCTAAACCTTCCAAAAGGAAGGGTTAGGGTATAAATTATTTCTCTTTGCTTAATCACCTCTTCCGAACTTGGAAGAGGTGAATATGCATCCAAAGTGCACAAACAAGAAAACGGAGGAAAAAAACAAAAATTGAAACAGACAAAAAATAATCATGTGTGATTGGCTTACAGCAGTCTTAAAATACAGATGAGTGAAAAATGCAGTGTGGGAAAAAAAGCAGAAGTTCAAACAGGCAAAAAATAATCATGTATTTAAGGCTTACAGCAGCCTTAAAATACAGATGAGTGAGAAATACATGCGGAGATAGCGTAAAGCTCAGAGTCAGAAAAAAAATAGCACTGAAGTGACTCTGATTAGCATGTATTTAAGGCTTACAGTAATCTTAAAATACAGAGGAGTGAGAAATGCATGCGGAGATAGCGTAAAGCTCAGAGTCACGATAAAATAGCACTGAAGCTCAAAAGTCACTTCATTATATTTAGATTTGACTTGGGCAGTCATTACACTTGGTACTTTCTCGTCAGTTAAACCCATAAGCAAAGCACTGGAACATAACCTTCCTTTGATACAAATAACTGTCACGAATAGAGTATTTTCATCCTTACAAGTTTTAATTTATAACCTAAACCTTCCAAAAGGAAGGGTTAGGGTATAAATTATTTCTCTTTGCTTAATCACCTCTTCCGAACTTGGAAGAGGTGAATATGCATCCAAAGTGCACAAACAAGAAAACGGAGGAAAAAAACAAAAATTGAAACAGACAAAAAATAATCATATGTGATTGGCTTACAGCAGCCTTAAAATACAGATGAGTGAAAAATGCAGTGTGGGAAAAAAAGCAGAAGTTCAAACAGGCAAAAAATAATCATGTATTTAAGGCTTACAGCAGCCTTAAAATACAGATGAGTGAGAAATACATGCGGAGATAGCGTAAAGCTCAGAGTCAGGAAAAAGTAGCACTGAAGTGACTCTGATTAGCATGTATTTAAGGCTTACAGCAACCTTAAAATACAGAGGAGTGAGAAATGCATGCGGAGATAGCGTAAAGCTCAGAGTCACGATAAAATAGCACTGAAGCTCAAAGGTCACTTCACTATATTTAGATCTGACTTGAGCACCGTCATTACACTTGGTACTTTCTCGTCAGTTAAACCCATAAGCAAAGCACTGGAACATAACCTTCCTTTGATACAAATAACTGTCACGAATAGAGTATTTTCATCCTTACAAGTTTTAATTTATAACCTAAACCTTCCAAAAGGAAGGGTTAGGGTATAAATTATTTCTCTTTGCTTAATCACCTCTTCCGAACTTGGAAGAGGTGAATAAGCAAGGAAGTTCTATAATCTATACAGAAAGCAACAGTATGACGCATCTGTCAGACTCTTGACTAGGTGGTTGACCTCGTGCAGAGTCCCGATTTATATTAGTTTATGTTGACTTTCTGTAGAGCTCCGTATATGATTCTTTTTTGTTTTTATAGCTCGATATATGATGACATGAGGAAAGGTCGATGCTAACTAAATTTCTGCTTCTGAATAGGCACGCCAGTTTGTCATCCTGACACACAGATGGAACACATTCTAAACAAGCGCAAACCCAGTATAGTATATTGACGGCTGACGAAATATTTTACGATTGCGAACTTTCCACCGACTGCTTATACAGTAGTGCTTTTCAGCATAAATTTGCTTGATTATACCCCAGTAAGTTTTTCACACCTCTTTGAACTATGTATTGTTTATCACATCTCTGAATGGCTATCCACAATAAAACTAGTCACTTTGCTATTTCGTTCATCATATCATTATTTTAAGACTGACTAAATATCTCTGAGATTGTATCATTTCAATGATTAAACACATGTCATCAGATGATACATGCTCGTAAAGTTAATGTGTGCAATCTTACACATCACTAACATGGGAAAGTGCTGGTTTCATATTCAATAACCAGTTAAAGGTAGAATCAAGCAAAAAGAACTTACTAGGGTATGATCAAGCAAATTTCTTTGCTTTTCTGTGACGTTTTACGCTTGCTTGAGTTCGTATGTTTACCCGATGCATGTCATCATGGAGAACACATGAAGCTTCAACGATAATATCACTATAAGTGAGACTATTCTAGACGAATTCCCGACTTTGATTAGCAAGCCTCCTCGAATTACGGAATAAAGCGAAAGACTATTTGCACCGACTCAAACTCCGACTTTCTGAAACCTAAATAAAACACTTGCACTAGAGTGTCTAATGGACTTCGTTCACTTAGCAATCTCAGCTTATGGTCGGTCGGAAACGTTTGGGTTGGATGTAAGGAACTGCCAGCGGATTGGCGCTTATGGTTCATCGGGAGCGTTAGGTTCAGTAATAGGAATTCCCAACGGATTGGCTTTTCACGGTCGGAAGTAAATATGTATAAATACTTTTGTCAAGTTCTTAGAGATGTTCGTGAGAATAATTTTCAAGTTTTTGGCTGTCTACGTGATATCCATGTTAACCGGAGTTAGTGCCGGAAAGAGAGACGAGGAGAGCGTGGAAAGAGGCAGGAAAATCTGGAGGCGCATTGGCTCTCATAGGGTAGGGCGTGGTTATCCAACCTCTGGGTCGGTTCTTTGATCTAATTTTAAATTAATTCTTCTAACTGAATATTAGAGAGAATATTTCAGATATTAATCTAATATTTCAATATTAAACATTTATGAACTAATCTTATGAGCCATTTATATATTTTTGTATATAAATGTTAAAGATTTAACGCATGCCAAAATTGACTGATAAAACCTGTAAGTGAATCATGTAAAATCCCGCTCCATGAGACATAAGTAGAATAAAAATATGTTTAATTTCAAATTTAATTATGTTCGATCTTTCCTGCCAAAAAGGATAGATGATAAATTAAACCACCTAGTATATTCACCTTATTTAATATACATTTAGATGATAGAGTGAATATGCAAAGAACTAGCCTTTTATGTGAAATATGCATCCCAAGCGTAACAGATAAGATTGTGGAGGAAGAGAGACATAAAAAGATGAAATTTGCTTTGCCGATTAGTCTGCTCTTTGATCAGTAAGATAAGTATTTATTTTATATTATCTTGATCTGTTTCAAGAGGAGTTTGGTGAAAATCCGTTCCAATACACTATCGGGGAGTGATATGTCTACCTAGGAAAGCATTGGGCTTCTGGATGTGGTTGTTTACTCAAGAGATAAGCTTCAGGTTATAACTTGGTACTATAAGCACTTACACAAGTCCGTTGGGTCCTCTAATATATTCAGAAAGTGAAGATCAGGTCTATCAAGTAGTAATAAGATCATACGGTGATCTTTAACACTCAAGAATAGGAAACATATGAGGGTTTAGACTCTAAAATTTCATCTACATGTAAAAGAGGTCTTATTGAACACACATACAAAATTTCAGCCTGAGATCAAATCTGAGCACTGAGATATAAGCAAAAAAGTTTTTATTAAAGAAATTACGACAATTTTTTGGCACCCAGATGGCTACTTCGACCTAAAACAGAAAATTTACTAAATAACTTTCATTCATCTTACAGGATTCGCAGTCTACAACATGTTGAACAATCCTGCAAAATTTGAGTTGCTGGTTGTATATGGTTTTCCAGATCTCGAGCTTGGAAGTTGTTGCTCTAGATTGAGAATTTTGCAAACCTCCTCTGCTATAGCGATCGTCCTGAATTATTCACTCACTTAAATGACATGAAATTTTTTGACAGTCGTAGCCCTGCTTATAGTGAACACAACCACGAAGGTTTGAAGCGATTATCTCTATTTTGCTGCAATGACACCAAAAACATCAAAAACAATTGCTATGCAATTTTGGCTAAATCCGAACTTCAAGTTGACATAACTTCCTCTTTATTGCTCCAAATTGATCATAATTTGCACTGAAAGTGACTAGCACGACAATTTTTCTCACCCTATGCTCTCATATCTTCGAATGCCTTATCAAAAACTCAAACTGCCCCTAAGACCTCTGCTTCGAAGTCTAAGGTTTCACAACAGACAAAAATGAACCAATGGGAGTTCATAGCTTCACTTCCCTGTCCTCAAGCCTCTAAAGTGCCACGTAAATCTTAAACTACATGCGAAGACATGTAAAATGACACGTAACTCTAAAAGATAACTTAAACAAGCTAGAAAGTATGCATGTGCGACATGTAAGCACAACCCATGAGCTTAAACTCTATCCACATGATAAACCTAAAATTATGTACTTTGAACAATATAGATAAGTATGAAATCACTTGCACACAAACATACGAGCGCTTGAAGAAAATAAATAACATACTATCAACTTATTATGACTCAAAATATATAACATAATAGTGTAAACATCATATGCAAAGGTGTCAAACATATGCATAAAGGACTAGAAGTAATATTTAGCTAACTTCTAGAACTACTAAACTCAAATGTTGGAATAGAAGTGTATCATATAGCCGTCAAGTAGTGCGACACCGGCTAGCAGTTATATACGGGCTTTTTCATCAACTCCGTCATTATCACTTGATAGACGTGCACGTTCATCTGACGTACTTGCTTCACCTTTTGCTCTATCTTGTTCTTCTACAAAGACTTGTGTTCGATGAGCATTCAATCTCGAGTAAATTCAATAAATGACCTACATTGGTACAGTGACGTCTGATAAGAGGATTCTAACATAACGAAGTCTGAATTTTTCTTTCGTGCTTTCAGTTTTGATCCATACTTACATACACGGACTCTACAGTTTGACAAAGATTTGACCTTCTGGAATGCACGGCTGTGAAGAGAAGACCAGCAGTCCACATACCAGTTCAATTTGAAAAGCTGTCAAATTCTTCTCCCAATTTCAGTTAACTCGTTGCTTCTCATATTTGATGTAGTTGTAGGTCTTCCTTCAAACTCTCTGAAATCTCTCGTTCGTCCAAACGAATTGCTTGACCAACATACTAAGATATCTCCCAATGTCAAGCAATTCATCATCGTACAAACCTTCAGCAAATAACTCATATTCCCTTCCTGAGTGTGCAATCGAATAGAACTTTACACCAATGCGGCTCATATCTTCAATAATTTCCTCCTCCTCCTCGTATTATGCTCGAGAGAGCATATACGCCATTGGATTATCTTTCTCTACGATATATATAAACTCTGGATTCAAGGATATGATCTATACGATCAATCATAGCATAGCAATATTAGGAGTAGTACAATTCGTGTTCATCGCTAATGATGACATAAAATCAATTTCAACCACCACCGATGCTCTAATCAAATATGCTTCTCGATTTTCATAGTTGAAACAATATCTCATAGTTCTCTCTTCACTTGCGAATAGACACGTTGACAAGCACTTAACACATTCGCTTCAAATCTAATTGCAAACATGTCTCCATCGTCGTCATCTTGTCTTACTGCTCATCCAATTGCAACCGGACTTGTATTTTCTATAAGAACCATCGGCCTAACACCCTTATAGTCAATCTATCTCAAAATTGGAGAAGATGACAATAAGGACTTCAACTTCTGTATTGTTTTGGTATGCTCCTCCTTCCATATGAACTTGTGATCCTTGTGTAGCAATCTATATAATGGATTCGCCACATGCGCATAATGAGAAATCCAAATGTGATAGAATACACATGCATCCAAGAATCTTCTTACTTCTATCAAGGAGTTATAAACTTTCTTCATCCTCCCAATCACATCCACTTTGCTTGGGTCTGGCTTTTGACCAAATGATGTGGATGAAAATCTTGAAACTGTCATTTGCATCGTATTGAAGTAAATTGTATACGATGCTAAAGAGGAATGAGTCGCTGCAATTCATCAAAGACATGCAGCCGGTGAGTAATAATAAAAAATGCTAAGATAGGATTGATTTTGGATGAGTTTGTCGAGATGATTGTAAGAATGATTGTGCATGAGTTTGTTAAGACATTTGTAGAAAGAGCGATTTAACCAATGAGAGATCTTTACTCATGATATGATCAGTTTCAACTAGCATAAGAGAGCAGAAATTTGACAACGATGAGAACACCTTTGGGATTGGTTAGAATATGTACTTTGTCATAAGGAGCTATCAACTCAGTAGTGCACATGATGAACAAGATGACAAAGTTCTAATAAACTTCATCCATGAGAATACTATGTCGTTTTTAGATGACATTCTTATCAAAGGATGTAGAGGATGAGAATGATGAAGCATTAGATCAGAAGGATAGAACATCTTATCTCAACTTGAGGAAATTCATAGTCCCTTGTCAAGTGCAAAGTCTACATTTGAGATTAGAGAAGCTATGATAGTTTATCATCTGCCTTTAGCAACTCTACAGATAAGAGATGGAAGTGATAAGCATGCTAAATACATTACAAACATTAATTACTTCGCTTAGTTAACTAAAGTTTCAACTTTTATCTACAGTATTACGAATGATATCAGTCACTAAATGAACTCAGTTAAACACCGGCTATTAGCTGGCTACCAGCTCATCTCCCGAGAAGCCGCCGGTACCTACCGGCACCAATCGGAAGTCAAAGCACAGACCGGCCTCCTCAACGTGCTACTATCGTTGAATCGATGTTCATTCCACACCCAACCGCTTGCACCAGTTCCGTGTCTGATTTTGGTAAAGCCATAGAAAGGGATCATTGGCGCGTTGCCGAAGTCCGGCTGCCGCGTGCTCCAGGGTACTTTAGGAAGTCCACGACCCTGTCGTTCTCAACTTCTCAGTCCTTAGTAAGGATCCTGACCTGGACCCTGCTGCGAATAGAAAGCCTTCCCAGCGGGCGACTGCTGCGTGACGGTGTCCGTCAAAAGGCAAAATTCTGAGAATGTTCTTTCCTCTCCAATTGTACGAGGTCTCTGTAAATCCACGAGGACCATGACCTCAGCTTAGACACGTGCTCACGTAGTTTAGGAGCGAAAAAGTAGGCCGAACAGGTCAATGTAGTAAGGACGGTCCGGTCCTTGGTACGCAAACACGGTGTATGTGAAGGCACAGCGACCTTTCGGGGTGGGGTCTGGACTCTGGACCCTGGACTCCGGAGCGAAGAAAGGAGTGTGGCTTCGGAGCAGAGACAGAGATTGGGATTATTACAGAGCGATTGTTGACTCTCGAGTGAGAGACGAGAGACAAGTGCTCTCGACGAAAAAGCACCAACCACGTCTGCGCAACAATTTCTAGATTTCTCGAGAAACTTTAGTCGATTTCACATCGTACGCATCAGTCTTAGGAGAAGAGCTTGCTGTCGACTTGGAACTTTCACCACAACACTTGCTGACAGTTGAAGATCTTGGCGTTGTTGCTGACACCGACGAAAGCAGTCTGGCGTTTTAATTTTGGAAGGTATGATCAAGTACTGGACTGAAACTTGATCGGGAGGGTTGTGAGCTTTTGATGACCTTTTGGTGGAAGATTGTATAGCATGCACACAAAACGATTGGAGCAACATAATAGCTGGTTGGCGTCTTTAGGAGCTGATTACGATCGGAGAGTTTCGATCCGAGCTTGTGTTTTCTGTAACCAGATGGTGTATGAAACTGCAGCGTATTGAGATTCCTTTCGATGTGCAGTAGAGTTTAGATTGGATTCAGTATAGAACATGATCAATGGCCTTCTTTTTAGAGTGCGTCCTCCAAATCTCTAGGGTTCAGTTTCAGACCGCCTTCGTTTAGAAGCGTTGGTTTTCACGACATTCTTTGCTATACGTGTATCCAGAAATTAGCCATAAAGGAGAGAAGCCATGGCGTTCGCGATGGCCAACGGGTTCTGCAGTGACCAAGGGATAGAGCAAGCAGTGGACCGATGTCCGTTTTTGAGGAATATCGCCAAGCCGACAGTCTTTACCACTTCGTCATTTGCCGTCCCTGCTCTGGTGAGTATCATTTCCGTGTTAATAGGGTTAATAGGTCTTTCATTTTGTCTTTGATCAGTTCATAGTGATCGGTCCATATTCGTAGTTCGTTTAACACTCCATGTTTCTGCGGAGATAAAATGTTTCAATCTGTGATGCTGTAGCTACTGGTCCTTCTAATCCAATGGTGTTTCAAAGCAAAGACGGGTTTGAAGGTTTTACGGACCGTAGAGCTGCTTTTCTCGAAGATGTGTTTCGTGTGCTCTGGTCTTCTTAACAGTGTCTCTTTAAAGGCGAACTTTTCCTCGTAAGCAGCACCATGTTATGGTCCCAGAATGTTGGGCCTTGTCGTCAGTGATCTGTTGTTGAGTGCTCTCTCTGATATCTTGCAGTCCAAGGGAGCGAAGGGACCAATTTTTGAGGATGGCCCAAACTTCGACACAATGTTCAGATTATTCCATGGTCGAGATGGAGTTGTGCCCTTGCCTGAAAGAAATACATCTGAAACCAGCTCCCTGGTGTCTTCTCCGCAAACGAACGTTGCATTCAACCCGCTGGCAGCATGTGCAGCATCTATTAGCATGTCATTTGGCAGTGGAGCTGGACCTTTTGGCTTCGACGCTTTTATGGCAAAAAATTTCGACAAACCTGTAGGAAAGAAGCAGAGGAAGCCCAAGAAGAAGGAGCAGAAGCGCGATCCTCCTGCAAATGTATGTATCTGCGTTTTGTTGTAACGGCCTTTTGATCCAACTTTCGCTCTTGGTCAGTCTCGGGATTGTTTTGTAGCTTATTTTGGGCTTTGATTCGCTGTACAGGAAAAATCGCATGAAATGGGCAGTGAATGGCTTACAACAGGAAATTGCCCAATTGCCAAATCGTATCGTGCAATCGGCGGTGTTCTACCTTTATTGGCAAAAGCGATCAAGCTTCCTTCCAACATGAAGTACACATGTCCTCCTGCAATTGTTGCTGCTAGAAAAGCATTAAATCAGACGAGTGCTGTTAAGGCCTTACGGCCACAAGCGCTACCAACAAAAGTATTGGCGATTGGTTGTTTCGGGATGATGCTGAACATACCGTTAGGTATGTGGAGAGAACATACGGTCAAGTTTTCGCCACAGTGGATTCTCGCAGTTCATGCTACAGTTCCATTCATTGCTATGCTAAGGAAAGCTGTCGTTATGCCCAAATATGCTATGGCGTTTACCATTGGATCTGCAATTCTTGGGCAAGCAATTGGAGCTCGTGCAGAGAGGGCACGTTTGCTTGCGATCAAAACAGCTCGAGTAAATGGTGACCAGGCATATCAGAAGGATGTATCACTGACTCACTCCGTACCATCATCTTTGGTAGTGAACATCGACCAAGGTTGTGCAAAAGATGTGTCTGTCACTGGATCAGCTACACTATCTTTGGGGATGGACACGTCACCACACACTGTGTCTGTCTGTTAAGGCATAAAATGATTATTTGAGGGCTCTAGATACACAGACAACCCTTTCCTTATATAAGAAGTTAGTGGCTTGTGCAACTTCCTCATTAACTTAATTCTGGCGTTGCTAGAGGTTGATCTTCATTTGTGCCTGGGGCCTGGTTGAATTTGGTGTTGTAGTCTGTGGAGCGTTGCCATGCTTCTGTCTTAACATGCTTGTCGCTTGTTCGGTACGCTCCGGACAATTTAGAACTTGAGGAGCCGTTTGAAGCTCAGTGGTCAGGCACTAAATAAAGTTTTTCTCAAGACAGAAAATGTGATCTTGAGCTGATTGAGCAACATCCGCTACTGTCTCTAATTTAGTGGATGGTGAGAGCGGAACTGGCCCAACCATTCTTCTGTACATTTTGTTCAGTCCACTGGTAGATGCTTGTACATACGTAGCGTGTAAGAGCTAGCACAGGCTACTTAGATTGCAAAGTTTCTGATCTGGCTTAACAATTGCACCATTCTTGCAACCATGCGACCGCATGTTTGGTAGTGATACTCAGTTAGGAAGGTTGTAACTTACAGATAAGCAAGTGGACTCTTCCTGTAGTCACAGTGAAGATTTTGAAACGCTTGTTTGAGATGTTCGAATCATGCAGTTTGGTTTTTGGATCTCCAGTTTCTGAGATGAAACGCACCGTGTTTTCCACTGGTGTTTGTATTCTGGAGGACAGCAGTGTGATCTCTTTTGCGAGGAATGTAGACGTAACGCACTGACTAATGCCTTCGGGGATCTGCAGTCACATGCGAGTTTTATCCTCGTGTGAAAGCTGTTTTTCTCCACGTGTTGAACCGCAGCACAGCTGCACTGGCTACGGTCAAGAAACCCTCAAAAGTTTAAGCAAGACGGTTTACGCGTCTTATGTTGCAACAGCAGGACGTGGGCGCTCAGGCGATCGTTCGAACCTGATGACGGGGCTCACCGAAAGCAGGAATGGTAATTGTAATTCGTCCAGGTTTATGAACTAAGCGGCACGGAAGGTTCTGGATTGTGTCGGTGCTGACAAAGGAGAGAACATGATGCTCAGAGGATTCTCTGGAGAGCACTCAAGTTCGCTTGGTAAATCAGCGCCTCATCTTCCTCTCATCGCCCCAAAGAACGTTTAACTTGAAGCACCAAGATACGTATTGAGCACTAAGGTATTTAATTTACTTACATGGTCAGGGAAGGGTTAGCTTTCTCAACTCGACTCTGATCCCGACTTCGATAACTCGACGATTGGGCTGCCAATGCTTGCGCTATTCGTCCCTGAACTACCATCCGCTGTAGCATCACGAGGATTGCTTCTTTGGAGGTTCGTGATCGTCGAATCTCGAAGAGGGACCGACGCCGAGCGTCTTAATGTTTCGCGTTACAAGTTGGGTGCAGCAAAATCTGCGTGCAAACCTCTCTCCAGCATAGGTGATGTGAGGGCCATGCAGGGGAGTATGCCACTTCGAACGGCACAATCGAAAGGCACTTGTAGAAGTGGTGTGTTCTGAAACGTGCAATTCGGCAGATGGTGCTCAATAAGCATCCCAAACACGAGGACGCAACTGACCGTGGACAAGAAAGAACGTAGCTTTCTTTTTTCTGAAAGACCATTGGGTCAAGGTCTTGTAGGGTAAGGTATTCGTGCTCGAGGTGTGGTTGAGGGTTCTGAAAGTTATATTTTATATTCTTGCTCCTGCTGTTTTTGCATATACGGATTGTCTTTCTTCTAGGAAATCTTGTTCTTTTTGTGATATGAGAAAAACTATAACGGTTAATAGAGAAATCTTATGGTAAACTTTAATAAAATTAAAAATGAATAATATAAGTATTAAATGTTATTATAAGTTCACTCACAGACATGTCTGGAGTGAATCCATAAGTGAAGGATACAGAAAAGCGCTTCTAGTACTATAAGTCTGGTCGCTTGCTGACTGATAAAAGAAATAAAATTTTGACATTAATTTCTTACCTAACCTTTCTCTACGGAAGAATTAGGTCAATTAATGTTTGCTGGTCTCTTTCATCCTCAGATGGAAGAGGTGAATAAGTAGCATGAGTTGATGTTGATCATTTTCGGAGATCATTGACTTTATCTCCTTTTCCTATTTATTACAAAATGCTACTATCCTTCTCCGATCTTGAGCTTTACAAACATAGATCTTACATCTATATAGATTTTCATTTCATCCGTGTGCCACCTGAGCTCTTGCTTCCTGGCATGCACTATGTCCTCATCAGCAAATCCGTAGCATCTGAAGCGTTGTAATGGACAAGCTATACCGAGTACTTGTCTTCAGGCGGTTATCGATCTCTTCCATTACATCCATTCAGAAGGAGTTTGGATCATCTTGCGAGATTCTAAATCCAGTTCTTTTTTCTATCCGAAATTTCTTCAATGATCGATCAATCGTGTTCTTTTGAAACCTGCTGTCATTGTTGTATATCGTCTCAACTGCATCCAATGCGTATCTCAAGACGTAGATCCTCAATTTTTCAGGTTTGCTTGCAAACACTATCCATTTCGTCCACATGTTGCTCAGACGGGCAACCTGAGCAAACCGTGTCATACTGCCACCTCTTGCAACAGGAACGCGTAGGGTACTGATCCTGAAACAACTTGAACTATCAGTTATCGTCAATTGCACCGGTGGCGATATAGATATGGAGAAATTTTGGCTGCTTCTCTGTCAATTTCTTCAAGATGAGTGTACCGGTCACCTATTATCCATCGAGAGAGAGGGAACTCTTTTACATTTGCATGTGTATGGTGTTCTCTCTCTTCATGCTAGTAGCACTCTCCAAGTGAAACAACGTCTCCTACGGTTCTAGGATAAAATGGAGTAAACATACCACTCGGAGGGGAAGTTTGTGTGAAAAAAACTCAGTAACAAAGACCTCCATACCTTTGTCAGTATGGTTGGGTACTATATGAAAGAAAAGACTGAGACTCATCACAAATCAGCGATGAAAAACATTACAGACATTATGCTTGAGGATGATGAAGAATTATTCATCATTTTTGGTGCTGCAGAACTGCGTGGAATTGAACTACACAAATATTCTTCAAGAGGCCCTGCAGTTCAATAAATACCGGAGCAGACACCCATTAGGTACGACTCTGAGAACCTGCTTAAGATCAATGATCACATCCGGTAAATATACTCCTTCCTGCAGATGGCTCATGGCATGTGAAATTCAAAAGGTGCGTAGTGAATCTTTGTAGAAAGCTAGTTCGGCTTGAAATGGTGATCATAATGGACATAAATAATGTTTTCTTTTCCCAAAGCCGTGCTCGTTACTTTACTGTTGACCAACTTGACTCCGGCGTGCTCGATGAGAAAGAGTACATTCTCGCAGTCTCTCCCACACTTCCAAGAACCAGAATAATACCGAACTTTCATGATGTACATACTCTGTCCGAATACACGTCGATTTGTAGTACTTTGGAGCGTAATCTCAGAGCCAGCAGAGTCTATGAATGTACTGTTTTCTGTTCTTACAGTTTCTACTGGCTTGCTTGGTCTCAAGGTTCGTACTCATATACTTGAAAATGCAGCGACCACATGTGACTCTCAAGTGGAAGAAGACACCGAGGAGAGAAATGACAATTTTCATCGAGCGTATTCATTATTCGAACTGTCCATCACCACTGTTTCACCAGAGTTTCAGACATTAGTCGTAGTATATACATGTTTCAGTACATAGGCTACTTATAGTCGTATTTGTGAATTGTATATAATTATTTTTATTTTATGAAAATTATAATAAATTCTTTAAGCTGTTAACTTCTTTATTCCTGAAATTCATTATCGAATAAGATGAAAAAAAGAAAAGAAATACCCCGTAGCATTTTTCTTCATTACCTCCGGAGCGCCCTAGAAAATTTCCACATCCAAGAATCCGAAGTCATAACATTTACCCGCGAGCAAAGAATATTTCCAAAGGTTTTAGCTTTAACACGCACTAATAAACTAAACTAATAAATTACAAAACGTAAGATTCGATTGTTTACTTTCCAATCGACGGGTTATGATGAGTATAACATAACTGGGAGGATCTATTTAAAATTCAACTAAATATATTCATGCAAGTTTTCTATTTTATTCTGATTATTCGCGAGACGACAACGACGTGTTTAGAAATTCATTATATTTACCAGCGCGAAAATATCTACGGCCAATAGTCTTATGCGTATTGTCCTTGTCCCCTTGTAAAAGATGTCAGAGGCTTTCAGTTCTCTCAAAAAGACCAAAAACTTGTGTTTCAATTAGTAAGAAACTTCTGAGAACAAAATGCTTTTACCGTACGAGGAATTCCACTAATTTCGTAGAATCGCAAGAGATCAACTTTCCATCAGCCGCATGCCCAAGTGACGTGACGTGAAGTACGCACCAAGAAGTGGTATCTGAACGCACCAAGAATCTAACTGTATAAATACACTATTTCCAAGAATTAAAACTGTCAGGTTCTGTAGAGCGGGACAAAAGTCGAAGGTCTATGGAGAATGATAAGTGCAGCTGCATCATCTCGTCATCTTCTTCTTATCAACTCATGTCAGTGATGTCAGAACTCATACGAATGATCAGTGGACGGGAAACACGCGACGCAACGAATAGCCAACGGATGGAAAGACCCCATCAACGGAAGTGCCTTGTCTGTAATATGGATTTCATCATACGAGTCTTCTGGTAGCAGACGGAGTCCTGGTCAAAGTCCGTCGCGCTTTCTGACGGAGCGGCGACAGGTTGGAACAACGTATGATTGAATGGATCCATGAAATTCTTTTCCATTTACCCAATTGTAAATTAGATACACCATCCATGATCATCGAACCACAGGTGCTCGGTGGCCTAACCGGTCAAGTCTGTCGTGATCATTACAATCTCTTCTGTGACTCGCGACGGCACTATGAATGAAACTCTCTAATAGATGTCTCAAAGTTAAGAAAAAATATTTTTAATCGGCTAAAAAGAAAACCATCGTAATTTACAGTCGACTAGCTTTGTTTAGAACCGTGGTTTGCTAGAAGTCTACTTTATGAGTTTACAGTAAGATTTCTAGTACCTAAGACATTTTTAATTAGAACTACCAAGATTTACCCTTTCAGTATAAATATATTATATAAATAATACATTGGTTCGGTATTAGGGTGAGGTCCACCGCATTACATGCTCATCTAATAGGGAGTGTAAAAGCTAAGAGAGAAAATTCTCTAACATCCAGAAGCAAAATAGCCGTAGTTTATTGAAGGGCAGTTTTGTCTAGAGTCTGTGTATCGCTTAGGGTGGTGTCTTTGAATCACTATAAGTATTTGATTTTATGATTTTATGATTTTATGATTTTTTAATATTTTGAAAATTAGAGAAAATTCTTTTATCGAACTTGTTTTGCTGAAACCCACATCCGATCTGAACAAAACGTAAACTAGAGATGCCTGACGCAGCGTCTTGACCGTAACCGTAACACTCGTCCGTGGGGGACAAATCTTTCCCGAAGATTCCAGCTTTGACACGACCTAATGTACCGAATATCGCTGGTGACATTATGCAGTGACGTACGTCAGATGCCATCTCAACAGAATGAAAAGGTCTCCTCTGCTCTCAAGATCAAAGGGCATCGAACTCCATGCAGAAGAAGAGAAATTCCTGAAAGCACGTATGATTAACGGACTAAAGAGCTATAAATGTTCCCCGTTTTGTATTCTATAGCGTGCATATTATTCACCTCTTCAAAGATGGAAGGTTCAAGCACACTCATTAATGTAATATTTGTTTGGTGATACGGTCCGGACTTCAGTTTTCTCAAGTGCTTTTTTGCTTTTTTTGCTTTTTCTCCTTCATACTTATTTATCTAAAATTTATATTTACATATTTTTCTCATAATATAAACTGAAAAAGATTACTTCGTCTACATACCAAGTGTGACTGTTTCATCATGACCAGTGCATATACATACTTGCAATTTCTTTTCTATTTCCTTGCTTGTCCTCTTCTTTCCTTACAGCCAGAAGCTCATGTTCTATGTACATCATATTATTATTTGTAGGATACAGTGCTAGAGTTTTGTACACGGGCAAAGATAGTCAAAGTCCAGTGAACTACAGGGTAAAAGTTACCTCCAGAATAATTTGTTAAATCACTATAAATATTCAAAGTCGCTTACTTCATGTTCCCGTGTAACGTAACATAACCTAAAAAGTGTTAACTGTTTAACTATTTGTACTCATGTTTTTATTAGTTTGCTTTTATAAATAGAAGAATACAAAAGTACTTTCAAAGTGCATGATATTACACTATTGTAAATCTCATGGGTGAAACATTCAAAATTTTCTTCTTCAGAACTGCCCATGATCCCAACAATATGCAGTAGAGCAGTACAAATTTTAGGGTTATGAGAGTGAGCATTAACTGCAATTATTTTGAACCGTCAAAAGTTTTGGTACTGAAAAACTTCGCAAGTGGAATAACAAAAGGTTTAAGTTTCTTGAGGGACAAGAAGAGTTTTCTCACTTTACCTTTGAGGAATTCCACTATTATCCATCTTCGGATGGGAGAGGGGATAATGCATTAAATTATTACTTAATTTTAAATTTTTTTGCAAGAAAAGAGTAGGTTAATAAATCGTTGTTAGATACAAACCAAAGTTCTTGACTTATACTCTTGAATGGCGTGTGGGTAGACTTGCCGTATGGGTTATTCTGTATTTCTCTGGGACTCTCCAGCTGGATCAGTATAACAGTTCTAGGGACTTTATTTGTTTTGATTATTTTAGTGTAATTTACACATAAAATCTGTATGTTTTATATTAATATCAAACGAGTATTCTCTCAACTGATTGGACATGCATATGCATAACTTTCATATTTGCATGAGAACACTCTGCACTTTTAAGTTAAGCACTTTGGAACTTTGTAGTGATATATGCATGAAGTATTGCTAAATCTGGTCAGTGTATAAAATAGAGTTTCAGTAGAACATGTAAAACCAGCAACACAGAAACATATTCATCTTTTTTCTGAATATAACTTGATCTATATTCTTTTATATGGTAAAAAATTAACTTTTATATATAAAATAAACGATTTATTCACTGTTATAACGTGTATATATATATATATATATATATATTAAATGTTTAAACGTTCCAAATATTCAAAAGTGTATTAGACAAGGTAAACTGTCCTGCCGTTGAAATAATATGAGCGGTGATTGCGCATGGACTGGCAGCCATTTATGTCTTTTAGAATGAGGCTCGATCCTCAACAGCCCAAATGATTAACGTCCTCCTCCTCGTTTACGGGGTAAAGCTAAAAACGGTAATGGTGGTGGTGGTTGGAACTTGCATCGCACAAGCACCCATAAAGTTTTCCTCTTGAGGTCCATTTGTCTCCCTTCTCCCAATGTCTCCCTTTCTGCTTCCGTAACCATCACGTAGATTTTGGGCCACTCCAGCTCTTGGAAACCCGAATATTCTTCCATACTTACAATTGTGGATGTTGGCAGCCCCATCCGCTCGTAGCCGGGGCGACGTGGGGTCGAGTCCTCGTGGCGGTGGGTCCTTAAGCTCTGAATGGCCAGAAGCAGAAAGGCTCACAGCGAAAGAGGCTTTGAAAAACAGTTACGGGGATTAGGAAGAAGAAGATCCTCGTCTTTGCCATGGTAAATCATCTTTATATTATAAAATGCGATTATAGCACATATGATATAAAACACATTTTTGATATGGAATACTTATGTTCAGCTTTTAGTGCCGGCATCATGATGGGTTTAGTTCTTTTGTGTTTTCTTTCAGTGTCGACAAAACATGCAAGCAACATGAACTTCGGGGGAACTTTTGCTCGCTTGCTGTTATTGAAAAGGACATAAGTGTTAATCACAAATATTAAGTCAAGAAAAGTTAAAGTTCTTTCTAAATATTAAATGTTAGTGAGACCTGGAGATGCGAGATGATACTGAACATAAAAGAAGCATGCACTCACTTGTTTTGAAAATTAAAATATGACCATCTACAAACAAAAATTTATTTATTTATTTATTGTATAGAAATTACAATATATATTTAATTAATATATTAGTTTATTATTTATTTTTCTAAAAATAATTAGAAAAAAGACTGAACCCTTACATACTTATCTTTTCCATCAGAAAATGAAAAAAAGTGAATATGCATACAACATGGACTTTTGGACCTCATCCGCCCATAGCTGGGCTTGCATGGTGAATGGGGGTGGAGTTCCTCCCTTGCCGGGGAGGAGAGTCTGTGCAAGCGCAGCAGCTACTGGCTGCAGAAAGCCACACAAGGAAGGAGTTCTGAAATAAAGGTAAGACGGGGTTGTAAATGTTCAGGCACGGGTTTACTCTTAATCTAACTTTTAGAAGCAAAGTGAACCTTAATTGGCAGTGAGATCTTAAGTATCTCACTGCCAATTAAGAGTGAGATCATTTCATCTTGTAGTTGAAAATGGCAAGAGATGATGTACTCTTGTTAACGTAAAGATAATGAATCATTTACATATAACGTGCTTAAGTTCGAGAGTTTCATACATTCCAAGACACCTTTTAAAATCTTTATCTGTGAAAATGTCTTGAGTGCATAGACAAACTTGTTCCGTGTTTGCTACTTAAGGGTGATCCAACCATCGCTAGTTACTGAGAAGAACTCTAACTGTTATTCCCATCTTTACATTCTTAAGTAAACTGATACGAGAGAATGAACTGTGTTGGTCATCTTAAGACTAGTCCTCGTGTTTATTCCTAAACAGAAATTTCTCCATTTGGCAACACCAACCTTAGAGGTCCGGGAAAAAGAAAGGGAGAAAAAGCAATCCGGAGTAAGAGTCCGTCGGTCATGCATTACTTGAACCCTGAACCCTAAACCCCTTAAATCCTCAACTCAAGTCCAGTGAACCGGAATTCCACAACAGTGAGCACCCGTGCATATTATTATTCACCTCTTCCGTCTTTCGATGGAGGAGGCAAATACACATAGGATTAGTTTATTATTGAATCTTTTCGTTGAAAAAGGTTAGGTAATAAACTAAACTCTAGATTTATCACCTATGAGTGATGTGAATATGTATTGTGGGGAGTGCATCTATCCGCACTCCTCTTATGGTTTATGTCTAACTCCTCTCACATTTCCAAGTTGGTCTAACCGTTAATATTATAGAATTCTTCAATTGTTTTATGATCTTAATATAAAATTTTTGCTTAATAATTATATATTTTCCTGATAACAGCAAGCAAAAGTTCCCAAAAGTTTATCTTGCATGCATATTAGAGGTCTCCGCTACCAACCCCCAAGAAGGGAAAATGAGATTGGGTTAAAGCCTGCAGCTATTATATGTCAGATGTTGTTAGCAGACGCAGAGAGTATATAGACGTCCGATGGAAATAAATTTCCAACATGCTAGAAAAAGAGAGGTTATGACAAGAGACTGCACTCTAGAAATAATCCTCTGCAACATTCGAGGCGACCCAGGGACTACATTAATTATCTACTCGAGTCTAGGTACTAGTCATGCTCGCTATCGCTCTTCATCCTGACCATGCCAAGAGAAACTAAATGCTAAACTCTAAGTAAAGATTTTAGAGAGGGTTAGGGACCCTAAGACAGCTGTCTATGGCCGTAGATTGAAGTGAGGATTTTACAAAGATCCAAGGACTCTAAGAGGACCGCTTACGATTGAATAATAAATTAAAATATCCTTTTCACAAATCAAATTAAAACCTTGTTTTCGCTAAACCCAATCATTCACTAATGGGTTATCACTATTTACTTTCAATATGGCAATAAACCTATCACTGTGATAAGCCAATGTCTGATTTCTCTCGTGTACGACTTTAATGCAATTCTTGAAGAATATAACCCCGCAAATAATTATAACTAATTAACTTGCCTCTTGAGTACCTTGATAGATACTCGCCTCCTCTTAAGGCCAAAATTCGTCCAGTTGAGTAGAGGATCCGACCTCACGTACAACTTTTGATAAGTGATACCTCTTATTAACCTCATTCAGAGACATAACTACGGTACTCTTTCACAGTAGGACCGCCTTTCATAGTTATACGTGAGCCTCTATAGTTATCGAAGGCAAGGAAACTCAAGAAAGGACTAAACTTTGGCAAAGACAAAGACCAGAGACGATAAGTATATTTGAACATGGTAAATGAAAATTATATCTTTCATGTGGGAGAGATGTAGACATATGCAAAAGCACTATTGAAAATTCTCTCTTATATTGGTTATTTAAAAAGAACTTGTTCAAGAATAAGCGTAACTTTGGCATCTCATGCAACAGCCACGTCTTCGATTCTCCATTAATAATGCCTGATCACAAGCAGCATCAGAGAGGGCTTTTAATTTTTAGTAAAAGATTTCCTAGTTAATAATGTTTCATGGAGGAAAAAGTCCAAAGGAAGCACGTGAAAACTGAACTCTCCCAAAATTCTATATACTAGGCTATTAAAAAAGATCCCCCAAGTTAAACATATGATAATTAAACTCCATGATGGGGAAACTAGAACTGTAACCTTTTTGAATATATATATATATATATATGGGTGCTTAGTATATGTGTGCATTGAACAATTATTCACCTCTTTCTTCATTAACCTTATGAACCTTTTCCATATATACTTTTCTCTCTAGCTATACTCTTTGGTCACTTGGTGCATGGCAGTTATGTACGATCCACAAGCTGGATTCTCCCCAGTCCTTCAACTTCGCCTTGTAGTTCATTAATATAACCCTTATGATACCATCCACATTCCTTTCGAGGTGATATTACTCTAAGATTTGGTTTCAAGACTTAGAGCATCTCCACCCGTATAGCGATAAATACCTGTTAAGATAAAAGGTTTATATATATATTTGTAAGTTAGAGAAGAAGGATAGTTTTTAGAAGAATTAAAGACTCTTATAAAGATAAACCGTGGGAAGATTTTCGCTTAACTGGGAAGTCTCTTAAAAGACTTGCTGTGGAGATGCTCTTAGAGTGGGTAGATTTGAAGTCTTCAGAAGAAGTACCATCCAGCCAGTCTCAGGTGAGTAGTTTAAACCACCTGTGCCGGTATAAAAGAGAGAAGAGAAATATTCCTTTTTTTTTCCTCCCTATGTACTTCGCGTTGATGATAAGATTCTGTACTGATACAAGAAACCACTCGATTTTTCTCTACACATTATTCAGTTTATATTTAGAAGTTCATTTTTTGAAATAAAGTAGATATTGTAAACTAATGAGAGAGTTGGATTCAAGTCCATGTTTGATAAATTCTATCACACCATGCAAGAGTAATGTCCAAATACATTTTAGTCACACATACATACGATCATAATTTCTGATTATAGACAAAGAACTCGTAACGTAGCATCTGCGATGAAGCCGGTGGGATATCCCACCATCTAAATACCAGAACCTGTGATTTAAATGTCCACATCTGAAAAAACACAAAAAAAGCTAAAATAAAAGCCCACATCTAACCAAGGAATATGGAGGGTCACAATGAAATTCAAGGCGCATAGAAAGCTAATAAAAAAGTTGAAGGGCGTTGAGCTCAATCTCCAGTGTGGAACTGAAATGATACCTTTGAGAAGAAAAGGAAAAAGCTAATCACTCGTTTGAAGTTACTGTATAACAGGAGAGAAATGTTCCATGCATGCATGATAGGCCAGAAGGAGAGAAATGCCATGAAAAGTAGACAAAGAAAGTGCGAATGCAGAAGCAGTTAGCAGCTCTCATTATTTTCACCTTTTTCTCTTCTACGTAGACGCTATACATTTATTTATTTAATCCAGCAGAGAAAGCGAACGTGCTGACTGACATTGGTAGCAATATATTTCAGACTGCATGTGAAGTCAAAGCAGAAAATTGCACTTTATTTGCAACTTCTTGTGATCTTGAAAAACTGAGAGACTGCAGTTGCACAACTAACCGCGTTGTCCACGGGACGTACATGCAAATTGTTTTGTCAATTCCAGAACAAAGCATACTCCGATTGTCTGCAAGGAAGCTGCTCAATCCAATCGAACTTATTTGTCGAAAAGTAATCACTAGCAACTCTCTTCACAAAGAATTTATAGAAAGGATTTCAGTAACTCATAAAACTTTTTACAGATTTTTGTAGTCAATTTTAAGTACTACCTCTGGATGTGGTATGTAAAACTTACAATTACTGGATGTTTGTCGTCTATGCTCGTAAAATTGATAGCCAAAAAACAGTAGAAGTTTTTTCCTTCTGACGTTTACAGATCAGAATGAATGAAACGTTATGTTAATTTCATCAGAATCTTGTACTTTTGTTATAAGGAGAGATTTAAGTGTACCTAAAACCCATAGCATTAGCTTATTTATGGTTTCTTTACATAGCCAAAAGCCATCTTCATTTCTTCATATCTGAATCCTTCATATATGGGCCTTTGGTTTAGTTCTGCTACGTAATGTGCAAGGATCATTTAGCCTCTAGACCTGCTTGGATTCCATGAGTCTACGCAGTTCTGAGATGGAATAAGACTTGGACCATATGAATCTTTCATCTCCCGAGGTAGGATAAAACTTGATCAGTAGATCATTGCGAACAAAGTGCTATACATCCACATGCGACATTCGGTATTATGAACATGTGAAATCAACTACACTTTCATTTTAGTAACGTATGCAATAGCTTATGGCCCTTAGTACACCAACTTTTCACATTACATAACTCAAAGGTTCATTTAGTACAGAATTTTCGTTGAGATGATCTTTATGAGTAAAAACATATATAAGACAAATGATTTTTAGGCTTTCATTTGCCTTGGTTGTGTTTGGCTCAAAGTTATCTAAACACGTTCTTAATGTTTAAAAGACATGATAGTTCGGTTTCATCTTGTAACACCATTGTGTTACTAATAGCGGAGGGCTATGATGACAACCGCTTCTTTGGAAATAAGGACGTCTCCTCACGAGGCGTGAGCCAAGGCTGCTCTTTTGGTGAAGCGTCTATCAACGGATCTTGAGGCTATGTAAAGTTTAAGCTATATAAAGTTTGATTAGGATTTTGTATAAAAATTGGGTGAATGAAGATGTTGGTCTTACAAAAATGTAAAAGACCTGCATTCAGGAATGTGATTACATCTCGAAATCTGTTATTTCACTCTCAATACATTCTCTCATACGACAACTGGATGTTCTCTAGATTGTTAAATACGAATATAAGTTAAAGAAATACCGTACTGCTTTATATTATATAAACATGACCATATTACAAAATCTTCTGTGCGATTATAAAATCAGATAATTTTCACATTGATCTTCCAGTTAGAAACTTGTAGTCTCAGATGAGTTTTAAGACTTATCCCGTTATGAGAATGATAGTAAATCTCTAATGACCTTAGAACACGAATTATACGCTTGCAGAACTTCTGTAATTAATTAATCGTACAACAAACGCGAGATAATAAAAAGTAGTATGATACGTTCTTCTTCTTCATTCACTCTTAAGCATCTCTTGCCTTTGAGAGCAATCAGTACTACACCTCATCGATATCATTGTTTGGCTTGTCTAATACGATCCCTTTGTAACTTTATTGATTCTTTAAAGTTACAATAAGATATGTTACTAGAAAGAAAAGTGTAATTTATTCAGTTATTGAAAATATATCTGAATTACTTCAAAATAATTCAGATAAATATAATTATATCATGTATTTTAACATTCAGTACTTTTATATAAAATTTCAGAAGTTTTGTATAATATAGAATGCTAGAAATATCTCTTAATTATATAAAGAGTACTCTCGAGACACTAATAGTTTTCTATCATTCTAAACTAACTACATGCCTCATACTAAACATCTGTTAATTTGTGAATGATTATTGTTACGTCTGCACGCAATACTTTATGCTTATTGACGTACACTTCTGTCCCACGATCACGTTCTACAGCAGTGACACTACAAACGTTCATGTGGAAGGATCGGCTTTGAGCACAGAAATTTATATAAATCAAATTTGATACATAACAAATAAAATTGCTTTGGCTGAGAATCCAGGAGAGACCGTAAAAGTGAAAACTTCAATATGAAGATATGAAGTAAAACGGATCGTTGGGGGACAATACTTTGTATTTTGTTGTAACAAGTAAACAAGTATTTTAGTAGTCTTATTTAATTTATAATTAATGATAATAACTTATAATGATATATATTATTAAAATAATTATATTTTAATCTAAAATTATATTCAATGGTATTAAATAACTTATTCTAGTCTTATTATATATTAAAGAAATACTAAAACTATAAATATTTTATTTTTACTTTTCTATATTTCAGAAATTTGAGTTATGCATGAGTTCCACAAGGAACAATTTTGACACAAGTATGATGTGTTGTTATGACTCACATCTTCGGTTGTGTCCACTGATGTACACTTTCACACTGGAAGAGGAGACACTAATGACAGTAGTGACATCAGATGACTTGACACTAGAGCGATCAAGGCTCGCAGGATCGACATGCCAAGGTCTCAACATGCTCTCTTTCATCACAAACCAAGGAGGACTTGATATGCGACGTCATGTTTGTTTTATTCTTACCATTAGCCTTCTCTATACGTAAGAGGAAAAGATCGTTGAGTTACACTCTTGTTAAGATAAAATATCTCGTGAAAATATCGTGGTACTCCAAAGTGATTCCCCCATTCCAACTTCAACACGCATCTTGAAGTTGGAATGGAGAAACTACTATTCAAGAAGTATTTTCACCTAGGGCGATCATCCTCGAAAACTAATTTTTCAATATATATCCAAACATTCGTATACAACAAGATATAGTAGAAATAGACAACTCATCCATCATAAAGAGAAACACTTATTCAAGGAAACTTGTCCCCACTTCAACTTCGAGACGCGTACCGAAGTGAATTGGGAAGGAACAGCATTTCTTCAGGACTTTCACCCACTTCAACTTCAAGATGCATCCCTAAGTTGAACCGGGAGAAAACAAACCTTCAAAAGTATTTTCTCTCATTTCAACTTCTCATCCGTCCAATCAGGTTAGACGGATGAGAAGTTCGGAGAGTTCAAAAGAAGACCTACAACTTCATGTTGAAGACGGTCAAAACAGAAGGGTGGGATACCGCTACGAGCGACTAGTGACAGAGAAGATCAATAGAAGTTGCTTAGAGCATTTCATGAGAGTCTTTGGGCTGGACATCTAGAGATTTGGGTCACTTTTACGAAGATAAAAGAGCAAAAAATATATGGATGAAAAAACATGTACATGTTTTGTGGAGTCTTGTTTGACATGTCAGATGTATTCAAAATCAGACGTCAAGACGGATTACATCCAACTTATCTGTTGGCAATCCACTTCAAGTGGATTTCCGGACTATGTCGGATGGATTGTGACAGATGAGAAACTTGGTACTTGCTCGAGAAGATCTTTCAAATCAGATTGAGGGTAAGGAGTTTCAGACAAAGACAACTGAAGGGGTATGTAAATTTCTCTTGGAAGAGGTTGTTTGTCGATATGGACGTGTGAGAAAGATCACTGCAGATCGGGAAGAGCTAGATGCACATGAGGCTTGTGAATTCTTTGCAATGTGTGAGATGAAGACGTCATTGACAACTGCTTACAACCCCGAAGGGAATGCTAAGAGCGAACGAGATCATTTGCTCATTGTGAAGGTTTTGGTGAAGGTTTGCAACGGAAAGACGTGCGAGTTGTCTCGTCTCTTATCGTTTGCGTTATGGACAGATCGAACAACGCACAACTCGATAACGTTTTACATGTCAGTGGAGCTCATGATAGGTCAGAAACCTATCATGTCGATTGAAGAGCAAGTTCCAACATGGAGTGTGCTATCTTGGGAGGACAATCTCACGAAAGAAGAATCTCTTGCTATCCAGATTAGACAGTTAGAGATGAGATCTACAGATATCCAAGTTGCTTTGGATAGGCTACGAGAAGCACGGTTGAAGAACAAAGTCAAGTTGATCATCGACATCTCTAAGACCTAGAGAAATCAAGGAAAGTGATTGGGTGTTAGTCTACGACAACAGTCTAGACAACCAGCATAGTGCACTACGGAAGTACTTCAAACAGTGATTTGATCGATATGTGATGAAGAAAGTTCACGACAACGCAACATACCTCATACAAGAGTTAGACGAAACGAACTTGAAAGTACCAGTGGCAGGTAAATGTGTAAAGATTTTCAAAAAGACAGATATCTTGACAGAGTTTTAGTTCGAGGATGAGGATTATGTAGTAGAGCTTGAAGATGAAGTCGATAAACTAGATCAAGAGAAAATCATGGCAGGGTTGCAACTTCAAGATGATGATCAAGTTGTAAACTTGAGTATGAGGTTGACTAAGATGGGAAGTAAGATGACAAGACGATGTGCACGTCCTCCACTCCTTGGTTGGTATCTCTGGTGCATACCGGAGGATGCACATGTTTAGAGGGAGCAGATATCGTGTCGTGGATTGACTCTTACATGAAAATCCAAATTTGATGTTTTGCATTATCGCTCCAAAGACGTTCATAGGATTAAAAGTGAGCTTTTTACACAACTATCAGATCTTCACTTTAAATTGCACCAAGTGGGTAGAGCTCATTGTTAGCTTATCGATGCTGACTGGGTATTTGTGGTTCCTGGCGCTATACTAAAGACGTAAAGACGCTGTTTGGTCATTATCTAGAAACATCTCACATACTTTGAACTGAGGCAAAGGGGCAGCTTAAAGAGCTAGCTTGTATCTCGACTCCTCGGTGGATGTTTCAGAGGATTGTGAGGTCCAGTACATGCGCACAAGGTGTCATTGAGATCAGATCTATGCAAGCTATGCTCTAGTTAAGATGGTTCTTGAAGAGGCAGATCGTGGTGTGTGTTCTAGAAGAAATTGAGATGTGGAGAAGGAGATTTAGAGTGCTTCATTGACTTGCGAAGAAGAGTTGGACCATTTGAGTCAATCAACAGTCCAAACTTGCTATACTTGGATCCATCGGGATCAAAACATAGAGTTCTTGAAGACAATATGAAGTTTCAGCGGACGATTTGAGATGTGAGAGAAATTGACTCGCAGAGAGATGCTTATGTCAGATTTTTTTTCGCTTTCGATCTGAAGTTGGATTGTTCTTGGTGTCTATGCAATCAGGGAGTCCTTATCTATGCATAGGAGAAGATCGTACGTACATCAAACTGTTGTGTTATGCGTGGTGAGAAGTTGAGCCACAAGAGAGCGATTTACGTCAATTTTTTGCTTTTTGTGAGCAAAATTCTTGAGTGGTTTTCCTCTCTTTTGGCAGAAGAGATCCATCATATCCAATGTTCAGTTCTTCAAGAATCTCGTCCGTGAACTTATGTCCAATCATTGCACGATCTCCCAAACTCTCCTCCTTTGAACCTCGATCTATCTGTTGATTAATGTCATCCGACAAAGGATCAGCAACTGACTTTACCTTCTTATCAACTATCTTGTATTTCATCCCAACTCGAACGTCAAGTGCTCGGAATGAATCGACCACTGAAGAGATCTCCCTTGAATGAATCTGCACAACCTTATTCGTATCTTCTCATCCAATAGACATGATCTCTCGCAAACTATCCAACCCATCCTCCTCATAAACACCAAAAATCCATTCATCTTTTTCTAGCTCACCCAACTTTCTCAACATCAACTCAACCTCACACAATTGTTTTTGTTCTTTTCTTCTCAATGCTTCAACATTCTTGTAAACAGCAAATCCACACTCTACAAACTTGACAAACCTTGTACAAAAAGCACTTTCTCCTTCAAACGATAGTATCTTTTCCTGCGCATCACTACAATCTCTGCTCTATACTGGTGCTTAACAAAAATCCTTGAACTCTTCACTCAACGTTGAAAGCGATTTCTTTCTTAGATGATCTCGACTGCGCTCATGATTTGACGATATAGTGAAGAATTGTATCGCCCTCTTCTCATCCTTACTTTGGATCCTAGCATAAGTAGATCTATTGTCTAGCACCCTCGTCTCCATCCGAGTTGTTGTGATGAAAAATTGTCCAAGGATGAGCGGGTACAATGTTGCTTCTTGAACAAAGAAGTTTTGCTCAACAGCAACATCACCTATCCGCACTCTAGTATCTAGACAAGCTCCATGCATATCTCCTCTTGTGTTGTTGGCTGCCCTTATGATCCATCCATGTTTTGTGTCGATAGACCACTTCTTCCTCTTGTACAACTCCTTCGACATGATCAATCAGAGCAACCACCGGCTCATCTAAATCTCCAATCCTCATCAATATCTTTGTCGTAGCTCAAGCCCGGTGATTGTGATTGTAATGACTTGAGCTTTTCTTCTCATCCTCCTCTTCATCCTCAAAATGTACCCGGTCTCTTTGATCTCTTTCTTCTTCTGAAGAATGTACATTGCACTTTGTAAGCTCTTTCTCATCATCCACAAACACCCTAGTATCCAAAGCAGGCGATAAAACAATCTCACCCGTAATCTGTCATTTTCTATTTGATGATGTCGATGACGAAATCATTAAACTCACGCTTAGTAATGTCCAAAACCTCCTTTGAGATAAATTTCACCTTCGCATTTAGAATACGATCTTCTAAGACTCCCTTTAAGTCTGTTGCAGCCCTGATATCTTATTGCAGTTTGTATGCGGTCTGTGTACCTTTTTTCTTCAGTGACTCTTTTGTTGTCTCTTTTGATGGAGAAGGAGCATCATCCATCGGTAGATCTTGAGCTCTCGCATCTCGAAGCTCTTGATGAACTTTCTCTCCTCGAGTCTATCTCTTGGAAGAAGTTCATTCTCCTGCATCATCTGAATCTCATCTTTTCTTCTCTTCCAACAATATTTCGTGTTGGTTCTTGGTGTACCGATAGAGCTTCTATTGGATCTTTTCATCTAGTGTCTTTTTGTATCGTTGCAGCTGTCCTCGACAATGTCTCACGCGTCATCTTTCCTTTTTGTTTCATGAAGACGGCAGATACTACAATCCACTTAGCTCAACATGCTCACCAAAACTTCTCTTATCTTGATCCTCAATCCTTGTACCGTAGGTTCCAGTCTCCACTACTGCAATTGCTTGTGCGGATAAGTGATCCTCAAGCAACTTCTTCATCCCTCCTCTACCAAACTTGGTCTGAAAAAGCGCACTCGTATCGCTCAACTCTATCTTCTCATCTTTCCAGAAGATCATCCCTTGTTCTAAGATATCAATGAACACCTTGCAATCTTTGTGTGGATGATCGGTATCATCACACCATATACATCGATGGATCCAACCTTACTTTCTAACTAGTTTTTCTTCGCTTGTTAACCCTTGCTCCTCCAATCTTCTGAGCTTGATCTGCATGTCTCACATTCTACGCATGATCTCCTTAAGTCTTGAATCATCCTTCTTCAGAGATACTATAGGTGCTTGGACAACTGGAGCAACTTGTACCACTCGTCTAGCAACAAGAACCATTGGTCGAACTAACAGAACATATGCTATAGCAATCAGTGCTGGTGCTGATCTCCTAATCTGAACCTTCTCTCGTCTTCGCTCCCTCTTGGTAAGCAGACCAACCGCTTTCTCAACTTACTTTCAATGATTGGTCAATCCATTGTCTTCCTCTCGATCCTATAGAAGTACTTCTAGCTTCTCTTGCAGCTTCTCATGTACAGCTCGAACAAATTAACTTTGTCTTGTTGGACTGCAACGTCAACTTCTCCATCCTAGTCAGCCTAGAAAACTGTTTCTCAAACTCCTTGAGTAACTCAATAGCTTGTAAACTCTTCCTCGGTTGCTCAACTGATTCCAAGAACGAGTTCTTGGTGATCCAATCAGAGTCCTCTAAGAAGTACTCGTCCATCAAGGCACGAGCAAACATCTCCCAATCCTTGCCAAAATGCTTTGTTAGCATTTTAACATGATCTCTAATCTCTAAAGTTGCTACCAACTCAAACGTCTCAATCATCTCATCTTTTGATACTCGGTTCAGCTCCATCTCCTTCACATAATACCTCACATATCTTGAGACGTCTCTCTCATCAAATTGGTCAATCTTGCTGACCATTGCTTGAAGTGTCTTTGTCGTCAAAGCTTCCTTTCACTCATCAAACTATTGTTGCCGTAAGAAGAATGTGAATGCTTGAAATATGTATGCAGTCGTCAAATCCAACTGCACCTTTGGTAATGCACCCGAACCACTAACTCCACTTCTGTCACGTTCTCGTCCTCACTCGTGACTATCAGTCTCCTCTTCAAAGTTCAAACACAGAAGAAATCTCCATCCCGGACCTTCACATCGAGTTCACCACCGTATCATATCGGATCTGCGTGAAGGTTGTCTAGGAAAACATGTCGTTCTTGGCTGTGGAGATATCGTGTACTGAACGAAGGCAAGAAAGAGAGAAACAACCACGAAGTTGATGTCATACAATTCATGATATAAATCTTCATTTGCACACAACTTCTCATGTGAGTGTCCGTTGATAACAAAATTGGTATGATCAGGAAGCATTTTATCAGAGCTTCGTTTCATGATACTTGCATATAACTTCGAGTTGCATCTCAAGGTTGCCCTTTTATCTCTAACTATCATTCACTGTAGTTGCTCATAACTTCCTAATGGAGATTCGGTTGAAGACAAACAATCTTGAGTTGACACAGTTTTATTTCAACATCTCATAATTATGTTATAGTTTGTTTTCCAAGTATTTTCTTAATGACGAGCATGAGTTCTTGAAAGTGATTTATGGAGAAGGAACAATTTCATCACTAGATCTATCTTTTCGAGTTCACACAAGGATCCTCAAATATTGCAGTCAAGCTCAACATGATACATATTCTTATGCATCTATTACCAGTACCTTCTATGTTAGCAACTACCATTGGAGAAGCTCTCATAAGTCTCAATGTCACTTGGTCAATCAACTTACTATAAAATAAGAAGTTCCACTTTTCTCACCCTCTATAACTCTATCGTGTTTTTTTGGTATCACTTCTCAAGTACCGGACTCTCAATGTCCTTTGACTACTCCTCCTATCATTGTCGAAGAGGACATAATTCACTACACATAAATTTCAAAAAGACTCAAAGTAGAGGTTAAAGATTATGCAAATCGTGCGAATTGGGATCTTTTAGAGATGACCCTTTTGATGAAAAACCAATGAAGAGTCATCATCAAACACTCCAATTCTTAAAGTTGATGCGTTGAGCACTCTATCATCTCCAAATGGATGTGTGAATAACACCGAGTTGGAAATGAATTATGTAGGAGTGACGATCACGATCATGCTCCTAGAGAGTGATTCACCGTTGTATGAACAAATAACATGTTGTCTCATCATCCACTATGTGTCTCTATGCTTGTTAGATGATATACCAAACAAGTGATGGTGAACAGGATGGAGAAAACACTCTATGTTGTATTTCACAACTTGAACAATCAAGAAGCACAATCTGATGTCAACCTCGATTCTGAAAATGACACTTCTTCTCACAAAGATATTAATCTTGGTCCATATGTTACCGATGAGCAGATTGGTTGTGTTGGAGGCGATGCTAGTACAAGTTGTCCATGTCCTTTGTCTCATAGAGAGAGATTACAACTCCACTATTAGAAATGCAGGAGATCATCGGTGGAGAGCTTTACGAGATGTCAAAAGAAGAGCTAGTTGTGAGACAACACATACGAAGATTAAGGATGCACAAAGATATCTTTGTTGTGTTGGACAATTTTTCTTGAAACCATCAAGCAATGCAGACTTGATCACTTTGGACTTCCACATGATGCACTTCAAGAATACTTATTGACACGCATCCGCACTCGTGATCAACATACCATTGATACGAGGAAATTGATTGTGGATCAGAAGTTGGTTTGTAAGGAGGTTTTTGGAAAGATCTATGGATTTTCACAATCAAATTATTGCCGCTTGGAGATCATGGTGAAGCAAGGCGTGGTCATGGATTACCAAGGCAACAAGAATGTCAAGAAGCCGAGAGATAATACTTCTACAGCGCATGTCTTTTTGTCTCAACTTCTCAAAACTCTTGGAGAACCAGTGTCACATATGGAACAGATTATGGAGGATGATTGTGGTAGACATGCTCCTCTCATGTTACACAAAGAAATCATTGTTGAAAGAGTTGAATACCAAGCTAGTGCTAATTGGTGACAATGAGATCAACGAGTCTCTCTACTACACTTTGTGGTGGATTCTCTTCTCCAACTACAAGTTTCATAATCAATGTGCATTTGCAAAGTGTGATATTTGTGTGGGTTTGGAAGATGCTTTAATGAGAAAAATGCGATCAAAGGAATGATTCGAGTTGGAAACTATAAGGAATCAACATATGCAAGAGTAAATTTCGCATGAGGAATATTTACTACATGAAGCACACATTGGCAAAGAGGAACCTAGAGGAATACCTAGGTCTTATTCATGATAAGATGGATCAAGCAAAGACTAGCATTCCTCGTCTTACGAGCAAGTTAAAGAAGTTGTCTGTTGCTGATTGTATGGCTTTACCAATGAGTTTCACTGATATGTTCATCATGGACGAGAGCAGAAGACATATTGTCATCTAAACCCAACAAGACTTTGGCCTAATGATCCTAACTTTATCATATCTCCATTGATCAACTGTCTAAGAGACTTGGAGTTAGCAAGAGATGAGAGAGATCACAGTGGAGATCTATCGAGAACAAGTTTTAAGATCAATCTCTTTGATGCTTTGCTGGATCAAGCCGCTTTTCTAACAACATACATGGATGACGAGGTGTTTGATGTGTCGAAGTACAAGATAAATGCAGCTGAAGTGGAGAAGGTTCCAACATCACAACACGAAGAGGATGATGCACCTTCGACAAGTCACGATTCTATATCAACTTTCAAGAAGTTGTCACTTGTCTTGCTTCTTCAAATAGACAACTGATAAAAGATAACACGAATCAACATGTTCTTGCTTATTGTTCCGAGCTTGTTTCAAGAAGAGTTTTTGAATCCATTGAGGTGAGCTTTCTAATGATGAGACATATGCATGAAGATATCTATGTAGCTTTTTTGATGTATTAATCGATGCAGCACTTGAAGATGAACTTGAGGTAGAACTACGTATGGAGAATCAAAGACAAGTTGTGCATTTTGTGAGAGCTTCAAAGGAGAGAGAAGAGCATGTATTTGTCTCATTGGACCATATTGCAGAAGGTCAATTTGTGATTATTCGACCTACTGATGAGTTTGAAGCTAAAATATCCAAGGTTGCTTGGATAGGACATGCTACAAGTGCGGTTCAAAGATACTAGAATGGTGAAAACTACATCTATTTTCAACTGCAATGGTGGAGACCCAAACATAGAAAACATACAAATGCATCAGATGTAGAACGCTGCACTGATATCTTTAATAGCACAAAAGAATGGACAAGTAGATCTTAGCTATAGTGAAAGTCAATGGATGAATCAAGTGCTACAATTTTCTATTGGAAGCTTTGCTCAAAAGAAAAAATACTAAAGAAGATTGTAATGCCTCCTAAAGCTAGAGAGGTTGTCCATGCCATATTTGAGATGATGTAAGAATATATCTTGCATATTATATATATGTATACATCAACTCTAAATTGAATATTTATATATATTTAATTTAATTTATATATTATAACTCCTCATATAATTCATTTATCATACAATATATTCTATCATAGTAGTATATTCACATACAAGATAAATATGCATGTATAATCATATTCTTAAATATAATAAATATATATATATGTATTTAAAAATAAATATTATTATTATATTTGATTGAATATATGGTAATAATATTAATTTTTTTAGTAAAATATTAATCCAGTCAGATGCTGCATGCAAGAATACAAAATATAAAAAGCTCATCAAGATATTTTTCATTGACTCGAAACATGTCACGTAAACACCTTCTCTATAACTACCCATGTAAGGAAATCCTGAGAAAAACAATGCATCATTTGTTTGTATCAGAAAATGTATATCATTCAAAATCTCATGCAGTTGCAACGACTTGTTTAAACTCAAAAAAATTATTATCTTCAAATCAAAGTACAGGAGGAGAAAAATGAATATTCCTTTTCTCCTTGTATACCCTCTTGGGGGGTTTAATTGATTCTTCTATTTCGTTAAGTAGCATTTAACTACTTCTATAGCAAATGAATTGACTGTAACACGAGTGAGGATGTTTTTGTTACTACCTCGGCCGCTTGGAGTTTTACCAAGGAGGACCCACATGTTGCGTTTGGTATCCTTTCTTCTTCCATTGCACTTCGTCCTAGTTACTTACTCCGCACAATACCTCCATCTCTTATCTTCATCTCACGCCTTAGAGAGTTTGATAGGAAGATCATGGGGGTGTTTGACGACATCGTAGGACCAGGGACCTTTGACTGTGTGGCAGGACCTCTCGCACGTAGGCAGACATCTTTGCCGATATCATGTGACGGGGTGGACTTATTATCCACGGAGGAGACTACTTCGACAGTCTTTTTGGGTAGTTGGGCCCTCTCAGCACCTTGGCTCTATTGTCGTTTTCTCGTGGGAGACAGACCTATTCTGGAGAGATATGTGACAGAGGTGGAGGATGGTTCCTATCCACTACAGATGTGTCTCCTTGAGACAAGAGATAGTCTGACTCTTGAGCCACGTGAGGCACACTGTCGATTCGGTACCTTAGCTTCTAATGGATCTCACGGACTTCAGTCCTCTCTGACAAGACACCACTTCTAGCAGGTTCTCCATGCACTCTTAGTGGATCTTTCCATCTCACGAGATACTAGAGCTCAGCTCCGCTCTTGTTCGAAAAAGAGCGCAAGCTCTTGACTCATAGCTCGACTTTGCATTAGAGCGTTCCGACTGGCACCGACTATCTTCTCTACAGCGATGAGGTTCCGTCTAGGCTTGGTCCAGCCTGCTGCTTCGGCACTATCCACCTGCAAGTGCGGTGTCTCACTCGTCATCTCGGATCATCACCTTGCTCGGTGTTCTCACGGTAGAGAGTGGATAGTTACCCACGATGCCATCAAGGACATCGTGTTTGTCTTAGCACGGGAGAGTGGTCACATGACGTGGAGAGAGCGTTGATATGCCTTTCAGACCGGAGGATCAGTGAGAGCTGACCTGTACATGATGAGAGAAGATCATATCTTAGTGGCTGATGTGATTGTCACGGATCCGACACGGGACTCAGTAATCGCACAAGTGATCATCATTCTCTCTGGATGGGTGACAGGCGTGACGACAACAGCGAAGGTGATCAAATATAAAGGTGTGCAGGTGAGACATCGCTTTATCTTCTTAGCGTTGGAGATATACGGATCGCCTTTGGAGTTCGACACCTTTTTTCGAGATTGTGCCAGAGCCTACCATGGAGACATTAGGGGTACCACTTTCTCTTTCTTTCTGTACTACATTTTTTAGGCAGCGAGTTTCCATTGCTCTACAGAGAGCTTTAGCAGACGCAGTCCACAGGAGTACAATCGCAGTAGGCGATGCTACTTCATGTGCACCTGTTGTTTGTTGAAGTACTTTATAGATGCGATAAGAGATCTTAGAACTACTGATAGCGGGGATTAGCCCCGGTGTTCTTCCCATCGGGCTGGTAGTTGCTTGGCCCTTCGGTTCCTTCTCTCCCTTGTAAGCTTGATGGGGTCTTCCCATCCGTTTGCAATTCATTGGGTCGCGTTTTACCAAGGACGAGAGGAAGATAATCGCGAAAGAATAACAAATGCACATCACTGTGAATATCATCAATGTTCCTCGTTCTGTTTCCTTCGTCAGGATTGCTTTTGCACCAAGATTGTCTATCGTTTCGCAAAAGATCGGCGACACAAGAAGGACGTAATTCACGGCTAAAGTAGCCTGATCGCAAAAAGGAATTTCCCGCAAGATTCTGTCGAATATTCACTCCGACATGCCGCGAAAGAAAATGCGCCATGAGTGGACCTTTAGAGGAGGCTCCTAAGGAGTGAGGTCAGAAAGGACAGAAGAAGAGAGGGACAAAAGAGGGTACAGGTCACCGAAAATAGTGCAGGGCACTGCAGGCTTTACGAGCTAACAGGCTCCATTGCAAGCCATCAGTCCGCTGCTTTACACGTAGAGACAAACAGCGAGAGACATGCAAATCGCTAAATCCATACGTTTGCGTAATAGCACTTCCCATCTGCTGCTTTTTACACGTAAACCAACCGGAAGAAAGGCGTTGCCGTCCGCTCGACTCACGGAAACCTGATATTAGTGTAACGAGGATCTCAGTTTTGGACTATTAATTGTCACATCGGTGCTTCTTTCTCTCTACGCCCTCTTCATCCGCGGCTCTTCCGTCCCTACACTTCTCTGCCTGTGGGCAGATCATTCGCGTCTACATGTCTGTTCGTCCCTACCATTCTGTGGGATTGTGAGGTCCCGTGAACCTCAACTGATCGGGTGCTGATTGTAAGCTGAGAAGGTGGCGGCAAGGGAAGAAGGGATTTTGACAAGTGCTGCTTGTGGTGAGTCCTCCGTTCTGAGCTCAGTTTCGTTGAGGGAATGTGCGAGGAATAATTACGAGTATCTGAAAGCTTTTATGTTGTAAAATCGGATGTTTGGTCTGGCTCGAGTGATTTCGGAGTTATGCACGTGCGGATGTGCTTGACCGATCGTCTGATCACCGTTTCTTTGGGTTGCAACAACGCGCCGGTGTGGGTGATGACTTCTGATTTCAAGATCCTGTGCTCTGTGGCATTGCATGCATGGTGGATGCTCCTTGTGGATCTCGTCGTCGGTTTCTACTGCCTTGACGGCACGCTTCTGTTTCGTAATTAAGTTGCCCACTCCTTTTTCCCTGGAGCTCTGCTTCAGTGAGCTCTCGTGTAGGAAGTAACGATTACAAGAGTTTTGCTATTTTTGTATCCTCAGGTGAGGAGTCCGCCGTTTGTGCATATTTGAGAAGTGGAAAGGAATACCATGGCTGACGAGCCGCTTCCAGAGATGCACTGGTGGTGCTGCGAATGCAACTCCACCAATTCCAGTCCGGACCACGACCATCTGATGTGTCACAATGAGAATTGCCGGCACAATCTGTGCCCGGACTGCTTCCATCCAAAGGTAGCTGGCGCTTCGAGTTCCAAGAAGGCTAAAGACACGTACGTTTACACCAACAGCGATGAGAATTACACCTACACGATCACCGTGAAGAAGAACAATGCCACGGCGATGGTTCCTGATTCGCATTTCCAGGAGCACAAGGTAAAGCGCAAGAGAATGGAAGCGGTGAAAATCGCGAGGAAACTTTTCGGGAACTACGTTCGCAAGAGCAAGCTCGGAAAGATGTTTCTTAATGTCTGGAGCTTCTTGCATAGACGTAAGAAAAAGACTCTTCTCATTGAGGGACAGGGTGCTTAAGCTCTCTCTGCCAAGTCTTTACAGAAAAAGTGTAGCCACTTTTGTGTTTTTCTTGTCAGCACATTTCTTTCGTTCTTCTGAGCAGCTGGTAGATAGGTCCTGAAGACAACAATGCTGCAAATGTCTTTCTAAACAAGAGGAAGGTTGAGTCCCCACACTCAACCTTCCAGTAGGAGAGTCTACTTTTCTTGGTTCACGGGCATAGATCATGAGCTCAACACGCTCTATTGGGATTCGTCCATGTCTCCTTCCTTCGGGCCAGAAATCGGATCCGTGAAATACCTACGGTTTCTAGAGGTTGGACTGCAGTGCGTGTGGTCGATAATGTATTTGCTTGTCACGGCATTCGTGAATTTCGGTGATGAACCACATCATGATATATACCAAAATTTCTCCATCGTCCCTTCCATTTTATTTGATTATTTACGAGTCCTGGATGAGTTCGAATACCTTGGTTGAGTACGGACACCATTCGATAGTGTCAGAAGGGTTTGGTATTTGTGCTCCATCAGTCAAGAACTCCCCAGTACATCACATAAGGACTCTGTCAAGGACAGTCAGCAAGGCTCCTGCTTGACATCACTTGTGATAGCTACTGAGAAAGTAAGTTAACGGTTTCAACCTGCTGCTCAAATACTGGACACTTCACACCAGATAGACCTCTACTGCATCAATCGGTTAAATCATCAGTTACAGTTCATTCCATCCATTCTCACCAGTTGGGACGAGCATTCAGATAAAAAAGGTGGGACTACTGCTTCCCTAATTATAGGCGTGGAGGGCGGGCCGGGTGGACCCTGCGCCTTTTTCTCCATCTCTGCTTACTGCAATAACCGATGCCGGGTTCCTGATTTTATGGTGGGCGGATCACAGATGGTTAGAGCCGTGAGGAACTGAAACAAAAATAGTCAATAATGGTCGCCCAGTGGGATAAGAAAAATCCACATTGGTCGGCCTGTGCCGATCTGAGGAAAAGATTCGGCTGGTTGTTTCAACAACAGTCAGAATTTCAGCCAGGAATCCCATGTGAGTACCAACTCTTACTAAGATCCTCCTCAGCTGGTGAGTCCGGTCTGCAATCAGGAAGCATGTCCAGTCAAAGTGCACTGGCCACGGAATATGACGGAAAGTGCAGAATGGGAGTTGTTGACTTAGCTTAACTATCATGTTAACTATCACCGAAAAGAAAAGTAACGTATCATGTTAGCTCAAAACATGTTGAAAAATTAGTCGGGATTTGGGTGCTTTCTCACTTCTTTTCTAAGAGAAACAAAGCAAATTCCTTTGATGAATATTGTCGTGATAAATTCGACTCATACAAATGAACTGCACGAATCGATGATCACAGGTCTACTAACCCTCTCCTGAGACCATTACCGGTTACCGGTAGTACTGACCTGCAGCCTGGCGGACAAAAGTTGGTTGACTTCTTAACCTGTTCCTTGAAAGTTATCTCTCAAGACAAGATTTCCAACTCAGATCCGACAAATCTGTCAGTAACTCTGAAGTAAGTCTGAAACCCCACGAAGCGGTGACCAAATTCAAGTCCTCGTCCTTACAGACGCTGCAAGTCACTGACCTGAAGCTCGTCTGACTTCATTCTGTGACTCATCAGCAGCAAGTTACAAGACCGGGTAGGTTTGGGCGTGGGATCACAGAAACTGCAGGTTTGATAGCATCAGCAGCGAACGGACCACTGACAGCTCAGGTGGTTTCCCTGCGGGTTTTCATGTTCGGCCGTGATGCAAAACTGGCCTCTTGTGAATATGCATAGTCAGTGAGTGTCAGTCGCGTTGATTCTGTAGTGCGTTGTTGGGCCATCGTTCCCCTCACTTACAGTACTGGACGTTAGTTCACGAAGTTGTTCGGCTATCCGATGCGGTAGGCGCAGTCACATTCATCTCCAGCAAAGTCATGCCCTCGCACTTCACACTTTCCGTCACAGGTGCGTTCTGTTCGATCCTTTCGTTGGCTCTCTGCAGGATCTGCGCTAGGAAACAAGAAGTCCCCAAATTCTTACTTCACGTGTGCTCGCCGTGGCTCAGCCCTCCTGCTACCGGCAGGACTTGCAAGAGCTCCACTGCGGAAATCATGCTCCGCAAATATATCAAACGAAAAAGTGGACGGGAAAACGGACAACTCGTGCACACACATCTTCTACGTGCTGGTCTGGTTTCCCCTGCGGCTTGGCGTCGACGGCGATCCGCTCACTGACAGCAGTCGTTTGCTTTCCATTATTGATCGGTTCATATCCCACGCGTTGTGAATCAAGAACCAAGAACTCAAGTGGCACAACATCCTCAGCCATGCTGGAACCTTTTTCCATTTAGGGGGATTTAAGAAATAATAATTTCCAGCGAAAAGTACACAATGAATACCAAACGGATAAGAAGACCTATCAAGCCTAACAATGGAAAGAAAAGTCCAAGCAATCCACAGCTAGAAGGTGAAGAGAAAATTGGAACTAAACCTCGCAATCTTTAGTTCTAAAATCACCCACCGTTTCTAGAATATAAAATATTAAGAAATAAAAAATCTTGCATGTAATTGGTCTACAAGAAATATCATTATTTACTAGGATTTTTTTTTTACGATGCTAACTAAAGCTCTCTATAGAACAATGAAAACACGCTGGAAATAATAATCACTTCACTTCGGGATGAATAGTATAAATATAAAAGTGAGTGCCCTTACTTTCCCTTAGAGCATCTCCCTTATATCATACTCTAGATCTCTAACTTTATATTGAAGTGGAGTAATTCGACTGGGGGACTGTATACTAACCCCTAATGTAATTCTGAAAGGTTGAATACTATTTATTTAAATCTTTATTCTACAATTTCACTGACGGTATTTTATATATATATTCTTCTGCTTATATTATACTCGAGAATCTAACTTTATAGTGAAGCAGAGTAATTCTAGTGGGGACTGTATACCAAACCCTAACGCAATTCTAGAAGGTTGAACATTATTTATGTAAATATTTACTTTCGAATTTTGTTTACGGTATTTCCCACATATTTGTCCGCGTGGACTATAGCCGTTAAACCCTCCATTGCATTATAATACTCGGTTTTGTGTTTTCATATGAGAGTATAGCGAGTAGGGTTTTATTGCTGACGTTATAGGGCCACTCGAATCTAGAATTTATAGAATTCCCATAATTGCAGTAAAACCTTTTACAGGATTTTCCTAAATTTTGGTACTAATTTTAGAGGTGGTGCGTAAAATTTTCACTCAGTAGACGTATGCAATGTATAGCCATAAACGATATGTTCTTGAACACTGTTGAAAAATAATAAGTCGGGTGACTACATACGTTCTGCAGTCCTTGACATTTGGACTTACGTCTTCCAATCTGAAGCCTGTGATTTTGTTATGGGAAAGGTTTGGGTGGTTTTAATAGGGCCACTAAGTTTTACGTGAACTCCCATAATTCCAGTAACTTTTTATAGATTTCTTTCGTAAATTTTGCATATAGATGTGGTACGTAAAATTTATATGTTATATAGTGTATCCCGGTAAAGGACATCTCCTGAACACATTGAAAAAGAAAAATGAACCGGATGATTACAGACCTTGACAAAACCTGAATTTGTATTTATGCCTTCTCATCCTGTAAATTTTGTTACTCCTTCTCATCTAAATTTTGTAAATCTTGTTATGAAGAAAAGGTTTAAAGTTTTGAGTGACCCTAATAGAGCCACTCGAACCACAACCTGTAAAAGTATTATGGGAGTTACACTACCCATAACTATCTTTACGGATATGAGTCCTAAGGTTTGTGTAAATCCTGCAATGCCGATTTATGGCAACAGGGTTTTCCTCTTATCGGTCTTAAGTGTCTCCATTTCCAAATCTTGCCGAAAGCAAAAAGTTAATATTAATGTAAACTAATTCACGGGCCATGCTCCCTATGAAAGTTACGTAAAAAGACATAGAATTGTATCTACCGCCTTTATTGATGGTACGTACAATTTACAACCAGAGTTCATAAACAATGTTACGATACTTACTTTAAATTATACGGATAAGGTTTGAATGGCCCTAATATAACAAATAATAATAATAATACCACTCTGAACTGCTGATGGAAACTTACATTCATAGAACATAACTTCTACACTAGACTTAGAAATCCTAATGAGGGATGTGGTTTCTTGTTCTGAATCATTTCATCCTCCATATTGTGGAATTGTTGCCCTCATATTTCGAAAGCGATTAGTATGCATTCTGGAAGATAGAATACTTTTGGGTAAAGTCGTGAGTTATAACTGTTGAGAAAATATGGAGAAAGGTGGTGCCTGTTCTTGCAAAGAGTGACCTGCAATTGCACGTAATCCCAGTATATACTGTTTGGGTTGATAAAATGACATATTTTGTTAACGATCATATATATTTCATTATAAAAGCAAAGAAAAGAAAGTTTTCTTTTTCTTTTAGATAGTTGAGTTAGTGCATAAAGCGCTGAAGAGAATGATTTATCTTGATAAACCACTATTCCTTCAGAGGTTCATGTTACATGAACTATGTATGCCCTTTTATACCATGTATTCTTTTTTCTTTAAGTAGATTTTAACTGCAGGTTCTTTATGACTTTTTGGGTATCGACCCTCGTGTCATGGCCTTTTCTGCTTAATATACATTTTTACCGAAACTAAACAGTGGTATATCATTTTTCTGCTTAATATACATTTTCACATTTTTTAATCATTTCTCAAGCCTAAAAAGTGGATTATCAGGTTTTCAACCTAAACCAAGCCTAGACAGTGACATATCAATTTCCCAAACTTAAACCAAGCCTAAACAGTGGATTATCATTTTCCTGAACCCGAACCGAGTTTAATATCCTTCTGGACCTAAACCCAGCCTAAACATCAGTTTCCTAACCTGGACAGTGGTGCATGGGAAAAGACAGATGGTTTAGCAAATATAAGAAACTGCAAAATACAAAAGGACAAAGTGGAAAATGGTTTATGTCAGAGAGAAGATATTACTGTTTTGCTCCAAGAAATCATAAGAACTTCGTTTCAAAGTTTCACAATCGATACTCAATAATCGAGTTCTGGAGTGAACATAGAGTGTAAAGCTCTTGGAGAGCTTTGCTTTTAAGCATTTACTTCACATATTCGGTTCTTCCCCGCAGAAATTCTATCAGCAAAATATTTTCGGTATAATGTTTAAGCTTCTTTTGTTCGCATTCAGCCTACCCGCAAAATGTACAGGATACGATCTTATGGTCTACTTAAACAAAAAGATGAAGAAAAGGTAACTCGAAATTTTGAGAAGGAATTATACTTCAAATATTACAAGGTATTATATAGAAATGACTATTAACAAGGGTATTAAAAGGTATTAGGAGGGGTACTAAAACCATCCTATACCCCTTTCTATTCTAAAATAACTTTTTAAATACAAAAATTTGTAAACAGAAAATACTCACAAGAATTTACTTTTTTCTCGAGAGAACACCGAACATTTACTTTATATATCATGATGACATTTCATAATATTTTAGCATCTTATTGTATTATAAATCTAATTTTTAAAAAGTATATTAATTTTTTTAATATATAATTTAAAGATTATATCACCCTCTTCAAATACAATATTTACTGAGTTAATATTTTTAACTTTACAAATTAATTATTTTTTATAAAATTTATAAATATTATTTTCTAAGTTTTTAGTGTTCAATCTTTTAGATGTGTCACTGTATTGGTTCATTGCATGAAAAAGATTTATAATCAAAGATGATATCTCACTAAAACGATCACTTGTTGCAACCATAAAACTTACGAGTCAACTATTACAAACCATTCACATTATATCTATGATGAGTTAGATTGTTTTATCTAAATTACTTTTTTGAACATTTGAGCCTCTTTAGTGATTTTTCCTTTTATAATAGAAATCTATTTTAATAAATTATTAGTAGTCTTAATTATATTTTATATAGTTTAATATAGAATTTTTCTTTTTTTAGGATCTATATTAAATAATACATAGTTTTATAATAATGTTTGACTGTTCCTCGCGACCTTTTTATATAAATGTTTTTATTTTATTTTTAAAAATTAATATTAAAATTAATATATTTTAACTTCATCATTCAAAGTGAAATTAAAATGTTGATTAAGCTCTTGATTAACCTAGAACACTTAGTCTAATCAAGAAAAACAATTATTATAAATCATGAACAAAGCGAATATGGATATTTCTGGATGCGGTGTAAATTTCCCAAACATTGAGAAGAGCGATTACATAAATCACTTATGACTACTATGAACCATTAATCTAGAGGTTCAATTATTTCATTCTCCACGTCGAATAAGATATAAAGTGAACTAATAGGAGATTAAAAGACTAAGACTAGAATAAACAAACAAACAAACGCATTTCACTTCAAGTAGTTGAAACCATGTGCTTGAGATGACAACATTGTATAGGAGGTGTAATTAGCGCAATTCAGATCACTTATAGAGCTGAATACGAATCTATTAGACGAAGAAAGTACTACAAACATTTGAACATATGCAACAAAAATATAACAAATAAAAGACTTAGTGTAAAATTTCATAGCAATCTTCATATTAGCATCCCTGATTCCATCAACGAGTACATTGTCCCACTAGTACGCAAGAAATTCAAGAAAAGCATTTCTCATAGATTTCGCATATATATATAATTTTTCTTTGTGATGTTGCGTCTTGGAGACATAATCAAATATATAACTCTTTGGAGTATCGAGATGAAATGTGAAAATCATATTGCTTACATAGCCTAGGGATAGTTTTAGGACGTTAGACGGTCGGGAATATCAGCTTGTTTGCAAAGAATGCTTGGGGGTCACTCTCGTTTTATTACGACCGAAAAAATATATTTAAGAAAAAAATTTGAAATACTATAATCTTAAAGAATAGAAATGTACAAATATGTATACCACGCCCAGTTGACAATAGATTCGTTGTTTGTACTTGTATGGAGGGATTAGAGACTAAAACTATAAAATAAAATGAAGAAACATATGATGAATTTAAAACATATTATATAATTAGTGTTGATGGTACGAATCGAAAGAATCGCTTGTGCAGTGTTTCTTACTTGCGAGGCGAGTTTCATGTTTTTTGTGCGGCTTGTGATATTTTTGCAGTAGAGTTGGGCATGACCACATCCGACTTCTTGTGTATAAGCAGATTGCTCGTGTGGGTGGTTTTGTAGAATGGACTCCTTTCTCGTCTATTCTCGGGACAGCAGTTCAATCCACCTGGGAAACGTCTGGTGAACTGCACATAAGCTTTGTAGCAAAATTTTTGTTTTAGAATGATAGGTGTCAATGGTGAATGGTGAAGAACTTCTGCTGCTACTGGAGCAATGCAAGGGATTCAACTCCCCTCAGAAGTATTACTCTTTTGTTAGTGTTATGTGATTTACGAAAAGTAGAATTTATAGCGTGAAAATCAGTTCGCTGTCCAATATTGAAAGCTGTAAATTTTATTAGAGACTATCTTTTGTGTTTTTGCTTACAAGTTTCAGAACCTGTCCACTTCTTTGTAACAGGTATTCTAAACTTGTTATAGTGAAACAGGTTTTGGCTTACCTGTTTTGACACCTCTGTTACTGGAAACAGGTAAGTGAAGCCTGTTTTGCCAAGACATAATATAGCTTACCTGTCTCGGAAACAGGTAGGGAAACATATTTCATCCCAAACATGTAACGTAAACTTGTTTTGAAAACAGTAAACCTAAACCTGGTTTTTATAGGTAAAATAAACATGTATTAAAATAAGTTTATCACAAATCTGTTTCGAAAACATGTGTTATTCAGAAACTCCATTATACTACATCACATAACAACTTCACTTCATCTAGTACAAATAATATGTAACACTAATATACTTAAGGTAAAACATACCTGAGTAGCGGCACTTTGGGCACCAAGAGCACGTAGAACATCAGGATCGTCACCTTCCGTGCCATCTCTCTGCTAATTGCATAACACTCTCCTCCGAGGTTACATCTGGATCGGCAGGTCTGACCTTAGTGTGTCTCGAGCCATCTGATCGATCAGTTGATCTGCCAATGCAAACAAGCATGTCCGGCTCCCGGTGCTAACAATCACATCGCTTGAACGTATCGGGGTAAGCTAATCTCTGACACTCATATGAGACGTGTGAGGACCTCTGGATGTCCTTCAGATAAGTGAGATCCTTGAGAAGTCTAGGATGTACTCTAGGCAGCATAACTATACCCTCTTGTTCCTGTTCGTCCGGAGGTCCAGCTATTCTACAATGCTAACCAAACTCCATCTAAACTAAAAATATTTTAGTAGAAGTCAAGTACCACAGTTATATTAAAATACACCAAAATAAGTAAAGAAGAACCAATAACTAAAAGGTTGGGAAATTAGATAAAACAAAAATAAAAAACAAAGAAAAATTATAAATAAAAATAAATACCACAAAGAGATATGTCAAGAGAAAAAAGCAAAAAAATAAAGAAGAAAAAAAAAAATATAAGCAACCTTAAGTTACCTGAAATTCTACCCAAGTTTTAAAGAGTATTAAACCAAAACACAAGTGAGTGAAAAAAAGAAAAGCAAAAAGGTTGAGAAAAGATCAAAGAGGTCTGATTTCCCAAAGAGAAAGCCTGCCATCTCCGCTCCCTCCAGCCACCTCATCACGCGCTCTCCTACTGTCAATGCGTCGCCGGACAATCACTTTCCAACGGCCGTAAACCATTTCCTGCGACTGCGAAATTTGCCGTCAAGCAGCCGAGGCACCAGCCGGATGGGAAAGCGTTTCACAAGTTCACAACATCGGATTCTCTGTTGCAGGGAATAGCTTCTAAGTTCTTCTGCGCCATTTCTGTGCTGCTATAACGCGCACCTGTTTTGTACAAGACGATTTGAATTTTGAATTTAGGTATATTCAGCCCGTGAAGCACATAGCAGTCTACGTTGTATACAGTCACTGCCATTATTTGATGTCCGAATGGCTCCATATAAGGCTCATTTGGTATATCTCTTTGCAACTTCTTTCGAGACCTCGACCTCAACCAACTACCACAAATGACTACATTACAACGAAGCGTATATACAGTGGGCTCGCCCGCCGAGACTAATCGCATTTAGAACTAAACTAGACTACATTAGCGGTGGAATATGCCACCGCTAATGTAGTGTGAACCTGTGGTTTAAAATGACTAGCGCTTGTAACCTCCTGATGAAACGTTCAAATCAGCTTTAGAATGTGAACCACTCTCACGACCGATAGTGAAAGCAGCACTATCAATTGTCTATGACGACATGACCGGTCGACGTTTTCTTTCGAGTGTAGATTCCTAGTTATCTTATCTTGGCCTTGAACATCCTTCATCTTTAGGTGTTGGGGTTACATGGTACGTTAAACAAGGCATCCCTTAGCTTCCACTAGAAGATCGTGTATGGTAAGGATAACTTCCACGTTTATTTTCCATGCGGAAAACTATAAGGAGGAAGTTTTCTCTCAACTGGTGAGAGTGCATGGTACCTCAAGATCCAGTCAAGAGCACAGGGAAAAGCTGCTGTGCTGACTTGTTCGAACTTCCCAATCGCAAAAAAACCGTACCGCCATACTTTGCTACCTGGTTTTCAGACCAAGCGTAAAGTTCTAGCCAAAGAAAACACACGACTGAACAGGCAGAATCTCGTGCAGAAATCGAGTATATTCTTCCCGCAGTGGTGGGCTTGAATTTCTATAGCTATGACAGTGCCCTTCCTAGAACATTAAACAATACATATATGACGAGTTTGTAGACTGAAATCCTATCGGTCAGTTTCGGCTGGACCGCTTGATGCATTTTATTTGTATGATAACCCAGCGAAATGGGTGGTGAAAAGCGTCCAGTACGTTGCAAACGACACCATCAGAACGTTCCCTGACGTGAAAACTGTACATATCGGAGCTTTTCTTCGTACTCTCTTTGTAAGAAAGTGTCAAGATTCTTCCCCCATACCTGCATTCACACTCTTCCAGTTCTTACTCGGTATCCACCTAGCTTTGTCAGATAACCCATCCTCAAGATTGTTTCTAAACAAGTCCCTCTTTAAGATATGGACTCGGACGTACAAAGCCAGTGCATATCCGAATGGAAAAGCTCTTGCTGACAGACTGGCCTGCTCTCAGGACGAGATTCATATTTACAAAGTACATAAGAAGAACATGATCTGCTGGGTGCCCATACTCAAAGTGAGCAGAAGAAATGTTTACCATGACTAGCTCCACCCCACTGTCTCCACCAAGCCCCATGTGCTGGCTCCAACATGATCTACTTGAAAACCACCGTCGGGCTTATTGTATTCATTGTCCGAGAAACTTCACCCCTCTGACAGATCAGGGGGAAACAACATGGCTGGCGCTCAGAATGACCCAGGTGAGCACTACGGTCGTCTTACTCTTGTAGTCCAAATGCAAAAGCTCGTAGCAGTGCTGGCGGGACGTCTACCATGCAGAACGTGATTGTCTGCACAGTACCTGATTGAGTAAGTCTGGTACAGAATGTCTTAGTCCTTCGGACTACTTACTCAGCAACTCTCAGTGGAAATTTATGTCAATGAAAGTCAGGCGTAACGAGTTGCGATTATGAGCCAAATTTTACACACACGTATCCCCCGTTACCAACTCTACATGGGATTTGTGTCCCTTTGTCCATCCAAAATGGATGGTTGCATGGGTTCGGTGACAGAACATCTGAACACGGAGTACCTCCGGCGTACAAAGGATACTCTGACTCCGGAAACTGAGAGGTTGAACATAAGACACTCCAACAGCTAAAGTACGGAGTTCAAGACGATGTTGGTCAAAGTCCCTACACCTCACCATTTTCTAGTTAGTCCAAATGTATGACGCTGAGACTCTCACTCACGCTGTAGATTCTTACACCCTAACAAGCACTGTATCAAAAGAGTGACACCAGATCCTCGAATTATTTCTCACTTGAATGAAAATAAGTGATCAATGTGTGTTACTTCATCCCAGCTAAAGGGGAAATTCCACGAATACTCCAGGGTCGTGTGTGCGGTGGATGGACGAGTCGACCTCTGATTTCACCTCGTGCTGTTTCTATAAACATGCTTGTCTAACTACTGTCCACCGTCAGATGTGCCAAATATTGTGAACAAACTTGCGCCTAACTAACAGATGCCAGAAATTTCTGCAGTGGCGAAATGTCCAGTGCTTCGAAGCCTTTCACGGCAGCTAGAACGGCTTGCCCTAGTTTCGCGCCCGCTTCCCTTGATGGAGCCTGCACCCATTGAAACTTTTACAACACTGCTACTGATTCTTCCAGCATTTACACATAGAACATATGAACCCTCTAATCTCACAAACATAGGTCGTGGGCCTCCAACAGTATGTTGCCTATGTTGCCCTGTTTCCTTCACAGGCACCTCTCGGCTGCTTCGACCTCAAGTAATTAGGTTCATCCAGACTACAAATGCTCTAGACCCAGGGGGCAAAGTCACAAATGAAATTTTGTGCTCTCAGTTTTTCATAACGCGGGGGTAAAGAATGTACATAAAGTCAACTCTAGTACACTAAAGATCGTCTGTGTTAGTGACAAACGGTATAATGAAGGTAAAGTCCGCACCCATGCGCGTAGGCAGAAGATACGGAAAGCAAAATAAAACATACCTCAATGTTCAAAGGAAGAACTGGATCGTGCAGAGACAGGCGCAACAAGAACCAACCTCCAAATCCGGATATGCGAACCTGCGAGGAGATACAGTAGCGTAGTATAATATGCCCGCGAGGAAGACTAGCTGTGTCATTCAATCTAGAGGCACTCTCCCCTGACTTCCTATTCATGAGAAGGAGGGAGATGTAGACACGATCAGAACTGGTGAGGACGACATAAACATCATTTCATAGACTAGCTTCTCCTTTCAAAGTCTGTATCACTGAAGTTTGCAGTCAAAGTTTAAGGTGAATTGCTTACACCCTCGTGATTGACAGGTGCCTTCTGCAATGTTGAGTCGGACTCGACCAAGCTTTCTAGCTTCTGCATCACTTTCTCTCCATACTCCCTGAATGTACTGGAGTCCAAAAACCAACGTACGAAAATCAGTTCTTCTTGACACACAGTCCCAAATGTCATAATCCCAGCTCGTCTTTATTAAGAGTAATAACAACCAAGAACCAGCAAAAACCGAATTGGCTAGACCGAACAGTCTGGATAGAACTGCATGAAAACCTTAATTACCCGCTGCCAAGATCCGGATGATCTTGATTGATCTTCAATCTCAGCTCAGATGCAAAGTCGGCTTCCTTGAGTTCTCCTATCAAGTTGGATAGGACTTCACTTCCTTTTCCTTCCCCAGCAGCTTTGGCGGCTGCGACCTTTATCAACAGCTTGACCTGATTGCAGAAAAGGATGTAACTTGAACTCACCCTTATGTTCCCATCATAAGCTACACTTCACTTTTCCACGAAGCTGATTAGAGAGTTTTCTTCGTTGCTTTAAAGATGAGTAAAGGTTACCATGGTGTATGCTCCGTCATCAAGCCAATTATTCTCTTTGAGAGCACCATGACCACTTGTTTCGATAGCGAGATAACATTCTTCCCCGACTTGATTCTGCAGTTACGATTAGACCCAAGGTTACCATGTGTATAATGAAACAACACCCTACGTTGCTCAACATCTCTAACCGCGCTGTCTTGACCTGATAGAACTTCCAGCAGTATGGTGACCTCTGATATCTACAAACACCTCTGACCAATGGAAATAAAACTGTAGAAATAATCCAAAACCTCGGACTTCTTACTACTAACACTGGAAAAAAAAGGGAAAGTGGAATCCAGCTATGAAACTGACCAACCGAATGCCTTCATCGATAACATTTTTGTAACCTCTCTTGAAGCGATGATGCTTTCCTCCTGATTCAACCAAAGCTTAGCTGGTGAAATGAGTCCCGCCGAAAGATCGAGGAGACCACAGCACAACACTAAAACTCTATCAAAACAAAGCACTATCACGGAGACTGTCTCTCGAAACATGAAGTTTCTTACAGTCATCCCAGAGGAATTCGTCAACACCTTATCCCTGCTTCACAGAATACTGTGCCTACGGACTTTCTTACCTAGTTTGTCCTCGATGAAAGTGGTGAGGCCATCAGAGGTAACACTATCTGTAACAATGGTGGTCCCGGGATGCTGCAAGATACACAGAAGAACGTAAATGACAGGTGAAAAGACACAGTCCTACAATCTATTTTTAAGTATAAATCAGAAATTCCAGATGTGAATCTCTGCACTATCTGCACACCTCTTCTAACACGATTGCAGCCATTAGGGCTATAAGACGATTGCGGTTCAGCTCACGGCCACTCGAATCCACTGCTGCAGATCTGTCACGGTCATACAGTAGACATAAGACGGTGAAACTAAGCTTTAAAGCTTTAAGTAGGAGTATTCTGAGCTCTGAATTTCTGCACCTCCATGAGCATGTATGAGTAATATAACTGGTTTCTATTCCCTTACGCTTAGATAACCTTCGTACTAACAGTAATCGAATCTCGCTGATGAAAAGATCAGAGCATCTCCCAGCAACACGCTAATAAACTCACTAACCTGTCAACGTCGGTGTCAAAAATGATTCCCAGATCAGCCTTCTGTTCCAGTACTGCCTTCTTGATTGCCTCCATAGCCTTTTTGTCCTCGGGATTTGGAATGTGATTAGGAAACATGCCTGGCATTACCCTGAGATTAGTCTGTTTCTCCCAGTGTCTACTGCAAGCAAAACACACTAGTATGCCTGCCAACAAACTCCTTTTCAAAAGAAAGAAGAATCCTCCATATCCTCTGTTTTCTAAGTAGTGAACCCGATTTCACATTTATTAGGATACTGATAAGTAGCAACCACCGTAGCTAATCAGCCACAATTCAGTTAATCGAGTGCACTGTATTTTTCACCTGTTTTAAGCTTCCAGCACATCACCAAACCCGGTTTCTTGTGGCGGAACCCTCAAGTGGATAAACTTTGTCATTTATTACAGAAAGAAGTTGTCCTATTTGCTTGTACAAGTGCACCACCGTCCAGCCTATTTACCGTTCATTTCCATCTTACCACGTTTTACAGGTGGGTACGTACTTACCATCGGGGTCAAGAAACTGACTCCCAGTTGTCACTGCACCCAGAGGCTCTAAAACCTTCCCCTGCACGTGTACAACTTGTTTTGAGAACATACTATAATAAGCGTTCTGATGGCAGGGTGATAACAGGGTTCTAATGGCAGATTGGTCCAGGTTATCCCTTGAATTCAGTTCAGACAGAATTCATAAATTCACCACCATGTTCTGTCCATGAGTTAGTGCACAGCTGACTTAAGGATATCCTACCTCTATAAAAGTCCAGAGAGACAAAATACTTGAGCTACACAAGGCAATATCGCTAGAACCGATAATAAGCAAAGATTCTAAGGTGAGCGGTACGAAAGCATACTGCAAAGAAGCCTCCTGCACCATTTCCTGCATCAACAACAATATGCAATCCCTCCAAAGGTTTCTCTGCAGGGAACAGACATCAACGGAAAACGTTACTGGAAGAATACTAGTAAAGTATCTTGCACTCTGGGCACGAGTGAAAGTGCAGAAGAGCACATCGGGAGATGAGTGGCCTGCTAATCATAACCGACTTCAAGATCGTACGGCAGCTTTCGACAGAAGTACGACTCAACAAAGGAGAAGATTCTGTAGCTGAATACTCACCAATGCCGCTGGCTCCTTTCCGTACAGCGTCTACAAGATCCTGCGTATAACGTTCCATGTAATTTACTTCAGCGACGACAGCCTCAGCAGCAGCCTGCGACGCCTCTCGCGTTTTGTCTGACATTTTCTCATACATCTTTGAAGCGCGGCTTAAAATGTCAGAAATATCAGCCTTTCCAAGTCCTCCAGAATTGGTAAAGAACTTGAGTCCATTTCGATTGAAGGGTAGATGACTAGCTGTTGATCAAGTATACAACTGAGGTGAGAAATCCCGCAAAGAAAGCATTCAAACCCACAGAAATAACGACGAGGACTGCCACTTAATTTCATGTAACGTACCTGTTAGCATGATGGCTCCATCAACAGGACAGAGCAAATCATCTTGCTGTGTTATTGTGCTATTGAACATGGCTGGTGTAGATGCCAACCTAGACGAGAGTTAAACTGAATGAGTACTAAATTGACACTATTCACCGTTACACTCAACAGCATATGCTTGAGATAACTTATACTGGGTGCCAAAAGGACAGATGTTTCTTCATAGATTAAGGCACTGTATACAGTAAACGAGGAAAGACTTGAAGGTAGTACTAACCCGTAGAGGACAACATCAAGTCCCATCCCTGCGATGCCCCGAGCTGCGGCTGACTGCACAAAAATTGACCTTAGTAATTCACTGCAAAGATGCTTAACCAGAAGCTCTTGAAGAAAGTCTTTCGTAGAATTCGTATACAGAATTCAGAGTCTCCAACAGTCAGATTAACCCGCAATTACAAAATCTTCTACCTGTAGAGATTTCGCCGTGAGTCTAGAGTCATGACCTATAGATATTTTCAGCTTCACGAAGCCTTCCACGTTCTTCTTATCTAAAAGCCAAGCTGCAAAGCCTGCGGCAATTGCCTCTGTGATAGGCTCTGTTAGTGTTACTGGCTCGCCTTCCACCCCTTCCATCGCCACTCCTCGAATGTCGCTACAGACAGGAACTCCCTCGTTTAGCTTTTGAATTCTCAAACTCAACAGTTGCATAACTGATGGGACGGAAGTCCTTCACATAAATCACATTTCCTCTCCGGTGGGAACTTCTTTGCTCCTACATGTTACACATGCAGGAAATTTCGAATATTTGCTGTCTGTAGCACCATCATCAACTCCCAACACAAGTGCTCCACGTCTCATCAGAATGTCAGTCAAGCTCACCTTCCATTTTGCAGTCTTTTGAAGTCCACCTTTGGAGTGAGCGCAGACTCACTACCAGTCGTTACTGCAGCTGGCGATTGGCAATAATCACGAGAAATACATGTGAGCGTTCTTGCTCGAATATCATGTGCTCTCACGAACATTTACGACGCCCATGCTGCTTTCTATGGTCTACAGAAATGCACACACAATTTAGCATTGCACCTGAAACGGGTGAAAAAAGTACCAGATCGCGTTTTCTTCGGAAGTTAAAGCACTATATTTTGTCCAAAAACTTATCGGCATAAATCAGGCAAGCAAGAATACTGCTTACCACTGCAAGTTGTCATAGTTCGCCGTTCCTGTGAACGCACTTTAGGCTGGAAAGTTGTAGACTGATTACAAAGCAGCGGCGATAATCCTCGGAGAAACGGGACGCGAAAGAAATTCTCACTACGTTGATGACAAGCGCTTGACTCCAATCTGATACAGGGCAACGATACCAGTTGCTGGCAAAGCTGTCCTACGCTAGCTGGAGCACACAGACAAAAGCAACTACCCGTCAGCTGCAGCAATTGCCCAAAATAAGATTTACCAAAGCAGCTCACCATTAATTCTACCAACAGGCACAGGTCTCTGTGATCCACTATGTGATCCTTGGAAGAATATTAAATGACATGACTAAACGGTATGACAAATTGAGGTTTAAAGACGTTCAAGTTTAATTCCAGATTACAGGAAACCTTGAGATACAGAAATCTCTACAAGGCGATCAGAGTTACGGTCGTTCCATGTTGAGGGAATCGACCGAGAGGATACTTTCTCGCACTTCTTTGAAATGCAGCCGTTGAAAACGACCAATACTAAACTCAAACGATACACAATGCTACCAAAATACTGACTCTGAAGTTTGATTCGCGCGCTCGAAGAGCTTTTTCAACATGACCTCGAGTCGGTAACTAAGAGTTTCTTACAACGAGGAGTTTCTCACAAATTGTAGACAGCTCCCTGGACCTTAATAGGACGAGCATAGCCGCATAGATACTATCGGAGAGGCCAACAATCCAAGGATTAAAATGTAGTAAGACCTTAGGACTTGGACATAGGACCTTATGATCCAGCCTCTGCGAACAAGCTCTGCTCTGCATTCCAGAGCTGCCTCCAGTTCAAACATCCGAACCCGCAACATTTCCTACCCTTAGAGATCTTAAAACCGAATATGACCAAATCTGAAACAGGATGGACACCTTTGGTCTAGGTCCTGTCGAGAACACTGTTAATCTAAGAAGAAACGCGGACCTGATTCTCACAATGACATATATTTCGAACAAATCTTTTACAAACACGAGACATTATGCAAGAGAAGTCTGGATCGGAAGAGAGAATTACCCGCCATAGTCGCGGCTCTCATGCATGGGCTGTGGTTTCAGCACGAAAGTCAAGTCAAGTGAAATCAAGATCAGAGGACGCTGCAAGAGCTGTTTGACCTTCAAAGGAAATGGCGAGATGTAAAAGGAAATGATCAGGGGAAAAGGACAGGAACGAGTGAGGACTGAGGAGGGGATTAGTGTGATGCGGCCGACAGAGCAGCTGACTTGGCACTTGGGTTCTTCCGCTCCTTATGCCATCTGCCACCAACCTTCCGCTACTTGTCCTCTTGTTGCCCATTAGTTCGACGCTTTACCACCCAAGCTCGAGCATGTTATGATGATACGAGGATTTTAGGGGTGCATATCAGATGTCGCGATCGGTGTATGCCAACATCTGTAGAGCAAATTTCTATCTGACAAATAGAACTAAAACGTTTCTCCACTTACACGTCGAACGAGTCCATGTTGATGCATAGTTTTCATCGATCTTAATTTCCTTCTCGTCAAATTTTTTATGCTCTTATGCAACAATGATAATATAAAACATTTTCGAGTACAGCATCTTATCTTATTCTCGTCTCACTTTTGTACGTCCGAATCTCTCTGTTTGCCGCATATCTTTACTGGTTTTACGAGGAGTGGATCGTCGTGGTTCTAATAATGAGGAGGCATGCATATATCACCTCTGCTGACTAACCGACAAAATCTATTCTCAGATATTACATATATAGGCGTGCATACCTCACTTCTCTTTCGTAGGAATGGATCGAGAAGTCAAATAAGCAAGATTACAATTTTGTTCCGCAGAAAAATATTATATTCGAGTCTTGCTTCCTTGCATTAATTCATAGGTTGTAGGTCGAGAAGCATGCATAATAATCACCTTATCCACGTTAAGATAGAGGAGATATGCACACTCATTAATTCAGTATCAACCTTTTTTTCTTGGAAAGATTTGGTCATAAGTTAATATGTATCAGAAATGAATTTTATTATTCGTCCAAGAGAACTATCTTTATAGTAGAACGATGGTTGTTCCGTACACTACATTTTCAGGTTTGCTGTTTTCACAATGGCAATGTATAACATTTAAAGTATAATTATATAGAAATTTAGATTTTGAAGTAAAAATTTCAAAGTATAATTCTTCTTGTTAACTCTGCTTAACTCCTTTTAGGGTTAATTAATGTTATAAATGCCTGCATGTTTTTCTTACTACATTTCTGAGATATATTTTTCTGAAAGAGAAAGAATTCTAAGTCAGTTGCGAGATACTGTAACTGCTTGCAATAACTTAATAACTATATTCATATTTTTGTCTTTTTTCTTTTCTTTCTTTTCAATTTATACTCATTTGAGATGCATATTTCAAAGTGACTGGTCTGTAATACCCGCTTGTAACGGAAGATGCATAAAACGGTTCACATACTCACGTATACTACTAGTTTGTCTCAAACTATCAAGTTATTGCTTGTAACTTGCATACTCATTGCGGGATACCAAATACTTACGTAACCCATCACGTAACTCTTCCCACATCATCAACTTTGGCTTTCCAGCCAACTGCAATGACTTCTGCGTGCCAGAGTACCATTGCATCGCATCGTCAGTTATCTTGCTCACAGCATAAATAAACCAACTGCTTTTGAGAAAAGTATTCAGATAAATTCTTCATAGCAGTAACCCATAAATCAAAGACAGACAGTGAAAGGGTTCCAGAATACTCAGCAGGTGCCCTCTGTTCTGGCCACTTGCGCTTCCGCAGACCCGCTGTCGGGGACTCATCCTCCGAACTAGTTTCTGCCACTGCTTTCTGCTTCTCAGCCTTCTCCGCTTCTGAAGGACCAGCTCCATTAGAAGGGACTATGGACCTCTGCTCCAAAGCAACAATCTTCTCAGCCATAGCAGCAATTATCGTTTGCAGTTTCTGCACCTCCGGTTGCGTTGTATCAGCTCTCGAGTTCTTGGAACTTTCAACCGATGATACAGTTGATGTAGACCAAGTCAAGATGACTCTTTACTCTTTGAATCTTCCTCTGAAGAGGCGCTGTTCAGAGTTCTGCTCTGATATACTGCTTCCGCTTCCAATCCAAGTGTGAGTCCCACCGAGAGAAACAATTCATAGCCTCACGGTATAGAATGCTAGCACAGTCGGGTCCTATTATCCGTGAGGAATAAAAATTTATTTAAACTCTTGTAAAACATCTTATATGATTAGAAGCACTTAAATTAAATGTCTTCTTGTTTAGAAACCTATCACCTTGAATACAATGTATGCTTGAGTAAAAATAACATATGAGAGATAAATCAGGTTCCTCTTCCATCGTGAGTATTTTGATCAGCCTGGAACCGATAAAAGAAAAAGACCATTCAACCTGTCTCCCAGCAAGTACAAATTGGAAAATTTTATTTCGCCCTCATTAGTTCAGATCGTATGAGATTAATATACATATTATCACTTGAGTTCTGTTCATTTCATATATCATAGTGTTTTTATTACTGAAGATGAATTATTTTTTACCAAAACGAATCAGATGTGAATTGGGTGTGCTATGTCACATAATTTTATACTCCAGATATCCCTCTAAATCTTCAGGATAATAATGATTTATTTAATATTTGAACTTGGTTTGCTCTAGACAAATTTTATACTCCAGATACCCCTATAAATCTTCAGGGTAATAATGATATATTTAATATTTCTATTAATAATATTACATACCCCTCTAAATCTTGAGGGTAATAATGATATATTTAATATTTGAGCTTGGTGTACTCTGGACATAATTTTATACTCCAGATACCCCTATAAATCTTTAGGGTAATAATGATATATTTAATATTTTTGTAATAATAATATACCTCTATAAATCTTCAAAGTGATAATAATATTTTTAATATTTTTATAATAATATTATTACGAAATACTAAATATGTGTGTAATTAGCGTATGGTAAGGAGTATTTTTTCCCGACTCGAAATTTTGACTTGTAGTTTCTGATTTCTTTGTATAATTAGACTCCAGAAGTCTAAATATATCTTTCTTTTCTCGTCCGAAAAGGTCAACCTTGCGTAGACAAAGGACCTTCCATACACCCCCATTTATATAATAGTTTAAAAATAAATTTCCATTAAGATGTCATAACGAAGAACTAAAAGAATAAAGACCTAGAATTTTTTGTCCCAGAATCTGCTTGTATTTTTTCCTTCTCCCAGCAAAATAATGCATGTTGCTTGCATGTTTATCTGATCGATACTAAACACTTGTGCATATTATATTTACCTCCACCATATGCGAGAGTATAATTCAGAAGGGTTAAATAATAAATTAAATTCACAATAAATTAATACATAGTTATTTTTTTCTGGTTTGTATTTTCTGAAACACGACAGTTTACTCATTCCTTATGGTTTACGTCCGGTCTTTTTCTCATTCACAGGTTGGATTAACCATTAATATTTATAAAATATTTTGATTATTCTCGTCAACTTGATATAAAATTTTCATTTAATATTTATATATTTTTCTGATAAAAGCAAACGAACAAAAGTTCCTAGAAGTTAATCTTGCATGTATATTATTTTATCTCATACGAAACGCATAGTGAAGTAAACGTTACTTGAAACACTTCGATTCAATATTTGATGGTTGAGGACTCCATCAGCCTCCCTCAACATTCTCTTCTTTTCTCTTTTGTCCAGGTTAGCTACATTTGGTCCCATGGAACTTGAGGTTATATTGTTTTATTAGTTTCGGTGATAAATTAATGTTTGATCACATCAATTAATCCTCTGTTAACAGCCTCTCGCACTTGTAATTTCATAGACGTCTCTTACCTCGCTCCTATAAGATATGTTTGGATCTGTTCACATTTGGTAGATTTGATTATCATTTAATATTTATAAATAAATTTTAATTCACTTGACCACTTAATATAAAGACTGTATTTTTTATTTTTATTTTTCGATAAAATTCAAGCAGAAATTCCCAAAAGTGGATTGAGCATGCTTATAACAGTGCTGACTGAGTTCCTTGCATATTAACCTCTTGCATCTTCATTTTGATATTATTTTATATTTGTCATTTAACAATTACAAAATTAAAACTAATAAAACATAAACAGACACAGCATTTGCACACACTGCATACGTATTTGGATCAATTCCATCATGGATTTTTCTTGTCCTAGGGAATAAATAAATAACCCCTTTGGGACAGTCAAGTTACTTTGGGGTTATATGTGACTTTCGATTGATAAGTAGTGCTCATAACTGTTCGTGGGTTTCTTCCTTCTGGTCTTTATTCTTTATTTGCCCCTTACGACTCTCTTTCTTTACCGTTTTTCTTTTCTTCTCAATCAGAGGAAAAAAACCCAAAAAAAGGTGAGTTATTTCACTTTTAACGGAGTATCATTTAGTGTGTCAAGCATATGCATTGCCTTTCCGAACGCCACTGCATCGCAACGATTTTAGTTTTTGCGTGGGTCTTGTACACGTCCTATGTATGAATGTCATTAACTTCACTAGGTTTTCTTCACGCGTAACCATATCCACAGCAGTGAATTCTCCCAACACAGACAACCGGGATGACGGACTTCCGCATGATCGATAAGAATATACAAAAGAAGACCACAACAAACTAGCTGGGAGGACTGTCATAACCGAGACAACAACTCGGTATCGTATAATATCCGCATAAAGAGGACCACCAAGAAGATCTCCGCTCCAAGGACAACTGGGAGCTTAATAAATTAAGTATAACTGGAACTAAGTTACATCTACATCTAAATCTCGCATATACAAAATTTCACAGCTACATCTCTCATGGCTGGAGGACCAGCACCTTATTCCAAAAACTGGGGTAACGCTTGACAAATTCCTGTCTACTTGTGTTAAGGACCTTTTGCAGGCCACGTAAATTGCCGTACACTGCAGGATCGTGGAATCGGCAAACCTTCTAATGGATTGATGATTGATTTCTACAAAGAGAGGAGTATAGATCCAAAATTGCAGAGTGCTGTAGTAGCTTATTCCTCTGGTTGTTTCTCCTTGACAGCCACGGTCACCGTGCCTGCCGCAGGCGAATCAGCAAAGTACTCCTGCTTCTTTAGATTCACTCCGTACTGCTAAGCAACCACAGGCAAAGTCAGAAAATCAGAACCTAAAGCAGCATATACTTGTAGACGAAGGGACCTGTAGACAGACTGTCATGTTTCAAATTAGTATCGCTGCAGCGGGTCTGCATCCCACAACTGCCTAGCGGTTACCTTTCATTTATGAGTTTCGATCCCCTGTTGATCCAGGTACTGTCTACCGCCGATACTAGCACGCTAAGTGCCCATCAGAGTTTGCACTAAAGACATGCCAGCTATACTACGCCTCAGGAAGGGGACGCGACAGTTTGACAGCCGACAGCGGATAAACTAGTAGGCCCAACGCGAAGCACGCTCGTTCCTCGAAATAAAACAAAATCCCACACAGAGTCCATCTCATATGGATCATAGAGAACCTACCGGAACTACAGAGATTGCACGATATTACAACAGGAACGAATGGACAATCCGAGACTTACAATAAAGAAAACCCGTGGACAAAGAGAAGCTCTGATACAACAGAGGGCAAGGATAGGGAGGTTTACCTCCTTGAGTGCTGCGGAAAGATCCTCCGTTGTCAAAATTAACCGCTTATCCTGCAGACGCAAAGTCATGGAACCTGTAACTGCTGATAAAGCAAGCGTTCACCTACGTATCTTTCCTTCCTCGTTCTGCCTGCGGGTAAGGGAATCCACTGCTGCAGCTATACACCGTACATCAAAGATAAGGTACGTCACTGACAAGGTCCTCGAACCTGCTACGTGAAACGTGTGAATATATATGATCAACTCACCTTGCCCTGACCACGTGATTTATCACCCGTCTTGGCATTCGCCTGCCTAATCTTGCAAAACCTGTAAACCAACCAAACAAACCCCATGAAAAGAAAGAAACGCTTATATAACTTTCTAATAGTAGTATAACGGATCAGTTAGAGGAATACTTGGTACACTGATCGTTTGTCTGCAAGCAACAATGCTAATCACAAGACGAAAAGAAGGTGACCCATATGTCCGGCATCTCTGCTACTAGTTGCTCATAACGACCATTTTCACCTCTGAAAGCTGGTGACCTACAGTAGCGATCTTCAGACGGTTACAAGAAGGCATTATGATCAACGCCAGAAAAAATATCTCAAAACATTCTAATCAAAAGATATACGTCATCGGACAGGAAGAATAAGATTTGCCCTAAGTGAGGTGTGTTGCGGTATTATAATGTGCAGGTAATATACAAATGGAGCAGAGTTTGTGGAAACTTACTGAAGAGCATCGCTAGCAATTTCGCTAATGAACTTTTGAGCAGCTACGGATACAAGCCGTGTCCTGCAATCCAGCCAATTTCCTTCCATGAGTATGTCACAACTCTTTCATGCCCTCAGAAACTCTAGATCACCTTCAACTCCATGTTCGAATTAACAGTAACTACGAAACAAGTCTGCGTAATCAGAAGGCGGAGAGCGAGTCTGACAGAACTAGGGTCGACCTCAAACTTCCGCTCGGAAGTCTTGCTCTATCCATCGTTCGTACCTTGATGGAGAGACTCGGTATCGACAACTACAACCAGGTGTCACATGTCGCTGTCAGTTACCGGGCAATGGGACATTGAGCACTTACACTCTGATATCAGGACACTGGAAGCCACTTCGGCTCAAGTAGTGTTCGGCCAGCTCATCAGGTATCTGAAACACCACATGAAATAAAATGTCATCAAATGTCCAATAGAACTGCACTTAGAACTGTAACGTACAACAGTCTTACTTAAAGCCAAGACAACCTGCGAATCTGTGAGAATCTGTAAGAACTGAAAGCTATGGTCCGTCAGAATTGAAAGCTTTCAGTTCTTACAGATCGCATCAGCTGTAACTTCAAGAGAAAGACATTCTGTTGGACTTGATTTGACAAATCGTGAAAACCAAATCTAGGATAAAGACCTAGAAGGAGAAATCGTAGATAATGATAACAAGAAACTTGAAACAGAATGAACTCATCAAGATGTACAGGTGGAACGTGGATTATACAGTTATCACTTCTTGCCACTGGTCGCTTTTAATGCACGACTAAAAGTGACTGCACACTAGAAGCTCTGAGGGAAACCGAACTACGCAAAATAGAGCTAGCCTGACTGTCCATGAATTTTACAAACTCAGTGGAAAGAATTCACTGCCTGGCTGAACTTATGAGATTAAACTGGAAGAAAGAAGGAAGAAAACAAAGCTCCCTCTGCAAGCCAGCAGTCACAGCAAGATGAAAGAAAAAGAAGTTCACCACCAAAACATGCAGAAATCAGATCACCAGGGAGCCACTGTTACGAGTCTTACAGTTGGAGTATAATCCATCAGAGAAGCTAAAAACTCTAGTAACACTGCATCGCTGTCGCCTTGTTGCCCCACGCCTTCCGCCATCGCTAGAGTTTTCCGTTCCCTCCTTCCTCTCCTTCACCGCCTGCTCTCTCTTTCTGACGTTCCCTTTCTCTCCTCTGCTCCCGTCCCCTCCCGCCATGTGAGAACCTCTCACTACCCCTTCCCGACGGGAGCCGCGTTCTATCGTCTCCTAGAAACGTCCCGTCGCGCCTTGCTCACCAGCCCGTGAGCCTTGCATCGGACTACCAGCGGGTATATCATGCCATCGGCAGGACTCTCAGCTGGTCTCTTCATGTCAGTCACGCACAGTTTCTGAGATGCGGGTGCGGATCGGAGAGGTGGGTACTACCGTATATTTGAAGTTACAGTCACATAGACTCCTTTTCCCGGCATTCTGACTCGTTTCTCACAGGAATCCGGCAGAAATGTAGTAATTCATTACTGATGGAAGAGGTAAATATGCAAATATTTTACCTGATTAAATTAACGTGTTTCTTAACCTCTCGCATTTATAATTTTGGAAGCGTTTCTCTCCGCTTCGCTTGATAGGTTATTTGTTGCTTATCCTGTAATTATTTAGTAATACAAATATATTTTATATCTTTGACACTTTGGTATATGCTCTTATACTTTTTCCCATAACAAAAAACGAGCAAATGTCCTCGAAGTTGATCTAGCATAATATAATATACACTATGAACGGTGTTATCCATTAGTAAATGTTCAACATCGACTAGTGAAAGTAAAAGTCGGTATAATGAATAATATCCTTCCCCACGGCCTTGTACAGGCAACGTGGGGAAGGATAACACTAGCTTAGCGATCTGCACGCCTCCAGAATGATGCATTTATACCTCTCTCAAGTGAACTGAACCCTGTAACTAAGGAGTATGTGTACTGTACTCAAAAGTTAGAAAGAAAATATACTGAAACCCAATAAGCACTGGATTATATCATCCGAACTATTTATATATTTCTTTCAGTATTATTCAGGTATAGATGATCGAACTGACTGGAGAATCACTGGATCTACAGGATCCATTACTTAATGTGCGGTTAAATAATATGCAGCCAAAGTGCACTTCCGGCCGGGGATCGGATAACGCCAAGCGGCGAGTGCGGCTGGTTCTTGGTTGGTGGGCCGTGCGTAGGGAGGGGTTGATGAATTTTTTTGTAAAAAGATGGCAGTGCATAGGGATGGTGTCAAGATGTATTGAAGCGTTAGGGCATTTTAATTTTTGAGCGGAGCGACTTCTTCGATGTTCATGTCTATATATAATATGTAAATTAAATAATATATAATAATAATAATTTCTTAAAAAAATTAGTATAATCTAAATTTATCTGTGCCATGTAAAGTGCATGCCGTAAATTCCGGAGATAACCCGTAAGTTTTGTGCGTGAAAACGTGCTTCAAGAGCCATAAGTCCATCATCCTGTCTTATAAACAAATAGATTTTTTATAGATTTTAATTTATCACCTAACCTTCCCCACCGGAAGAGTTACGTGATAAATTAAAACTCCCTGCATTATCACTGCTTTCGAACTTGGAAGCAGTGATAATGCAAAGAAGTCAGTCATATCCAGATTAATATGCATGTTGGATGAACTCTGGGTAACTTTTGCTCGTTTCATGTTATGGAGAATATATACATATGTTATATAAAATATATACTAAGTTGATGTAAAAGATTAAAATATTTTATAAAAGATATCTGTTACCCATGCTTGGAAACACGAGGAAAGTAGAAAATAACCCATAAGTCTTGTCTTGGGTGCCGCGCTTCAAAAGGTACAAGTCCGAGAGTCCACAAGTGCTAATTCATTAAATTCTGATGTTAATTCATTAAAATACTCTGGTGTTAATTTAATACCTAACCCTTTCTGCCGGAAGGGTTAGGTACTAAATTAACCTAACCCTGGATGGAGGAGACAAATATACAGGTGGTCTGAATATGCAGGTGCGGTTACTGTGTCCAAACTCTCGTTCCAGGGGAAATCTCCGGTTTCTCGCCGGACAAAAAGATGCAAATCTAGGAATCCGGACACAGTTCATCGGACACTTTCGGTTACGGAGCCGGCCGGATTGCGGAAGAATTAGTCCATGTGTGCATCATGAGCCGTGATTCAGGATAAAGCGGTCCTCTACCGTCGCCCTCCCGTTGGAGGACCTCGTCCTGTTGCTGCCCTTTGGAACTAATCGGAACCTGTTGGTGCCCCAGCGTTCCCGTCAGTGCGTTATTATGACTCATAGGTCCCTTTTGATGATTACAATCATACCCGATAAATTTATCGAAAAGAAATATTAGTAACAGTCAGACGATCCTTCCCTGCGGCCTTGTACATCGAAATGCCATAGGTAATTATATAAACGCTATGTGAAAAAAATATATTAAATTATTTTAGTATATTAGTCTTTCTATAAAATGCAATGTATCTAATGTAATGTTAAATGTAAAATAACATTGGAGTTTTCAACCAAGCCGGATAGAACCTATATCTGCTACTACGAGTATAAATCTAGGATCCGATTAAGAAATAACATTATTTTATTTACGATTAATTTATGCTCTAACCCTTCTCTTCGGAAGGGTTAGGGGGTAAATTAATGAAAACTTTCCGGTTACCTGAGTGCACATGAGGTGAAATATGCATACAAGTCCGATGAAATATGTATGCAATATGAAATTCTGGGGAACTATTTTCTTTTTTGTTGTTATCGGATATTTATTTATTTATTTGTTTATTTGTTTATTTGTTTATTTGTATTCTTATTATTGAATTAATATTTTATTTGAAGCTAAAAGAATAAATTAAAATATTTGTAAATGTTAAAGATTAGGTGAACCTGGAGATCCTGGAAGAAATAGACATAAACCATAAGGCAAATAGAGAGTAACGCGCTACAAACGATATGTATTCGAAAGTGGAAGAGAATAAATGAAAATTTAATGAAAAACTTAATTTATTATCTACCCTTTACCATCTAACCAAAACGTTAGGTTGTAAATTAAACCACATGCATATTCCCCCTCTTTCGCATGCTTAGAGGTGCTAGCAAGAAACGTCCATGAGCATTTGTTTATTCATTTTCGGTTCGTGTCAATCGTGAGCAGTGCCAGTAAGAAAATTCCAGTGTAAACTATGAATTTTCAATGTCAGTCGCAAAAATAATTGACGAAAAAATACTTCTTTCTACTCAAAATCTCATCTTTTTTTATAAACCATAATCTTATACAAATTGTTCGAGTGTTTTTTACGATTTTTCTCATGTCGACAGCAGAGGAATCTTTACATTGAACTTTGACACCCCATAATAAATGTCGTGATCTTGCGGGGCAACTAAGTGGATCACTGAGTTGGTTCCTGCTTGAGAAGTTTGGAAAGAAATTAAATTTGAATTTTAAAGCTGTTTGTATTTTGTAGGATGAACTCTTCTAAATCATTTATATACTTATTTATTTTGGTAACTTCTTCTTTTTATCCGAAATTTTATATAAAAAAGAAATTTATACAAATTATAGAAAGGTTTGTGGCTAAGTGGATTAGAGCTTCATGGTTCCAAATCATGAAGTCAAGGGTTAGAATCTCTTCTAACGCTTTTATCATCTTTTATAATTTTGTAAATGAAAAATCCATGCTCTATTTTTAAATTACTCAAATTGAAATGTTTATCTGTTGAATATATATAAATAAAATCATGAGTCGTCATTTTGAGCACTATTAGTATGTACTAAATTAATTATGACGTCTCTCTTTACTTTTAACCTTAACTTTACATTTCAAATAAAGTTACTTGAAATATGGAACATTTATTCCAATCGATGTTTTGCTCTTTCAAAAATTTAAGTATAATTAACTTAATCCAATCTTGGAAATAATAAAAATTCATTTCAGCTAATTGTACTTTTCCAAACTATTTATTTTTAGACCCCGAGTATGATTACAAGTGCTCCGGGTGACCCAGAATACTTTGTTTTCCTGGGTTGCTTTAAGAGAACTCACCGTTATTCTGAAAATACTTTTTACGACTACGTTTTCATTCCAACTTGGAATCTGTTGAATAAATAAATTAATCAAAGGTATTGACCAGCTTTACAAGTGATGATTCGTCTCAAAAGAAACTAGTTAGCATCATGAGAGAAATGATAAGACGAAGATATCGACGTTTCTTGGAACTGAAGAGAAATTTTTTTCAGACACAAAGAACACTGCGAGAGAAAAATAATAATAATTTTTCATACTTTTATACTCATACTCACTGTTTAAATCATCAAAATATTTATATTAAAGTAACAGATCCAAGAAATAACAAAAAACCTTCCATAACGGATCTTGAAGTACTAGGGGTGTCAAAACTTGATACACTGACAAGGTTAGGGGGACGGAAGGACTTCTCACGGGAGCTTCTATGAGATTCCCGTGAAATCTGCCGCAGTACTCATTGCTGTTGCCGTGTATTTTCCAGTGTAGTTTACAATTGAAATTATGTGTAGCACCATGACTCATGGTAGTTAAAGTTTTAACCTTCCGGGCGGAAGTTTCGACCGAGTCTATACTACAAACTAATTTCTGTAAGCCACGGTACATTTTTCTCCTCGGATTTTGACACCCCTACTATTTCAGCATGACCTTGAACAAATCACCCATGGTTGCACACCTTGCTTGCACACCTTGCTTGCGCTGAGGCGAGTTTGACTATTTTGTGCCGGTATTTTTTCCCCTGGCTTTGGGTTCGGTCATTATAAATCTTTTTTCTTTTTTCTCGGTTCGTTTTAGACTATGCAACTGTTCGATTTTCATCTTCAAACCTGCCTTGCCCGCAAATTACTGAAATCCTGATCAACCTCTTTTTATGAACCCTGACCTGATTGGGCTCTAGGCTCGAACTCTGTACGTACAACCTATCAATCAGCACGAATCTCTCTGTGCTAACTCAAACGTTTGTAAAAGTAGTGACTTTTTTAATTGAAACGGTAACGCATGTGCTGTTCAAAATTAAGCTCAAGATGTGGCCTTGCATGCACCGTCGTCCGTCCGTCTTTCGACGGATGCCAAAGTAAAAATGATGATAATTCGGCCCCGGTTGATCATTGCGAAGCTGCTCGTTGCCAACGCTCCTCGCTTTATCAAGCAGCTCCCCGCGAAAAAAGACGGTTTGTACGTGCCAACAGTACAGGCGGCACAATAGCCAGAAGGAAAAATTTAGTTGTAACCCCCGGTGAGCCAACTGTCGATCAAAAAAATAAAAATAACACCGTCGAAACCCTGAAACCGCTTGGGGATGCTTATTCAGCATGACCTTGACCAAATCCACCTACATTTGGAAATGGGTCTAGGACCATTTGAGTGAGTTTGATCCCATTTTAAAGGGGAGAAGTAAGAGACTCTTGAAGGAAAACAAATAAAGAGAATTGTAGTTGAAAGAATATAGATTTGAACGAAGTGAAAAATTGAGTAATTTCTTGAAAATATATAACTGTTTGTAATTTGATTATCTCTAGGCTTGGCTAGGAAAGCATGCATAAATCTGGACCGAGAATTAACTAATTAATTAATTGATTGATTGAGGGACTTGGAACGTCCGGATTTGCATTTCTCGACTTGTTGTTCACCAGCTATAGCGACTGCGAAGCGATAGCTATACATAGCTAGTCACATCTCTTTTCTTGTTTATATTTGGTGCTTTGTTTCGCCTGTTCTTGTCCATGATAAATACGCGTCCGGATTTTATATTGGCACCTATTGTTCTTTTTCCCTTCATGTCATATAACCCCGGACTCGTGAACACTTGGAGGTTACTTGCACCTGAAATAATACCAACGGAGAGATGTAAAATGGATAATCTGAGTATGCTCTGGAAATAGAAGACTATCACTAAACCACCGGAAAGAAGCCAATTAGGCAGAGCTAGAACCTTCGTTCTACTTCAGATGCACGCTCTATATTAGAGAATATAGTTAAATATTCGAGTCGGACATAACTACATGGATGTAGATGTTTTGTTTATCTATTTTACTTTTGTTTTATTGACATACATTAGTTATTTATAATGGATTACAACTTTCTCTTTTCATTATAATGCATGTAAAACTTGGGATAGTACATGAAGATGCATCCAAAGCGTATGAATGTCGAGGAGAGAGAAAGACCAAACGAGAAAGTATATGGTAAAAATACAGTGTGTGAATAGGAGGAGAATGGATGAACGGACCGCAGCGAATATATATATTCACTGTGAGCGAAGTGTTGATTATAAGAAGAAGATTGTTGGATAGCTAAATGAAATAATGAACAAAATAATGAAGTCTGATTTGCTCACTTCACTAGAGACTTCACGGAAGAAAAAATTCACTATTTCTAAAATATCCATATTTAAATAGAGTGTAAACTTTCACTTAAAACACACATGGAGATAAGCTGTAAAAGAGGCGTACAGTCGTTCTGATGGTGCCATAAAGATGGATCCTGCTGATAAAATAATTCAAGCTCAGTAGTTCTAATTTATTTCCTAACCTTCCGGAGAATAAGAGTGAAGACATAAATTAAAAAGTATGCATATTTTCTCTGTCCGAACTTGGAAGAGATGAATATGCAAGGAAGTTAGACTTGAATAGATAGATAGTACAACCACTCTCAATATTGTGAATAAGCATCTCCAACCATCTTTGAGGAGTTTTTGTTTGCTTTTCTTCATCAGAAAGAGGTAAAGTAAATATGTATTAAATTGTTATGAAAACACAAATAAATATTTAACTTAATGATAATCTGACCTGCAGTTGCTACAGATCCAGAAATAACACATAAACTAAACTCACGGCAAAACTACAAGTCCGGGGTCTGCTAACACAAACACATTAATTTAATCCATAGAGTAAATAACTACCTAACTTGTATTGACAAGAAGGTTTAAGTCATAAATTAAACTTGCTGCACTCTTCCATCTCCAGATGGAAGAGGTCAAAATAAAATAATATAACAAGTAAACTTTACAAGGAAGAATTTCTCTCGTCCACGTGTGAGTTGTAATTTTTACTGTATAATTTTCATATATTGGGGAAGCAAATCAAAACTGTTCGTGGGTTTTCATCAGCAGCCTGAATGTAATATTGCTGGTAGAGTTCAACTCACTCGTTTCTTTTTTATTTTGGAAGTGTTTGTGTAGCAAAAAGCTCTGCCGTGAGTGCCTTTTGGGTTGTAAGATGCGTCTGAGATGACAATCGAGGGCAGCGTTGAACATCTCGGAATGCACCTACGGCAGATCTTTCCGTGGTGTCAACCTCCTTGATGTTTTAAATTAATGTTTGCAAAAACAAGTCATTGAATGCACATATTAGGGAGTCTCAAACCATGCCCTTCAGATTGAAAACGAAAATAGGGGTGGTAGATGTAAGGTGATTATTTCATAGTTGTAAGAGAAAACGACGGCAGGTTTGAACGGAGTTTGTAAACAGATTTACGTCTGAGGCTTACGGAAGTTTTGTGTCTCTTCTCGAAACTTGAACTGAACTTGTCATAAACTGTCTAATTATAAGACTTATGTCAAATGACATAAGTTTGTTACAGAGTATCTCAAGAGGTACCCTGTAACGTTTACATCAGATTGCCGTGACGTGTCTTACGAAAATTGACGTGCAGAGATACGACTGAAGTTTGAGACCCCTTATTGCATTCATACCGTAAGACCACTCACCAAACCTTAAAGACATGGTGCAATGTGCAAGATCCGTAACGGACTATTGTATCAATTAAGTGTTTTAATGGAATTAAGTAACTGCACTTTACTATACAATGATTTCCTTGTATATCAATAATATAAAATAATAAGACAAAACAAACATCAACTCGCGACGATAAGTGATCCACATGGTGTGTCAGAGCATCTTCAACGCCTAAGATAAATCTCCTTAGTTTGTATAATTAATGAACTAAAATCTCCAGATTTAGATTATCTACTTAAATATCCATTTCTATAAAAACTTCTATCGTGCAGCTACATTTTTTTATTGTGTAACTCCTACCAAACTTCCATCTTGAGCATATTTCTTTTTAATATTCTACGTATCAAACAATAATGACTCTAGTTGAAGGGGGAGTACAATAGAGAAGGGATTCCTGATCAACAAGAGGATAATGATAGCGATGACTTATTTTGCGATGTACAACCGTGAATCTGTTAAAAATACTCATGCACTATAATTTCCAATGATGCTATGACCAATTATATGCATGTGACGGTATTGGAAAAACTGTAGAGAAGCTTAGGTCAGTCAGTACATAAGAAATAAGTTTGGAGATGGTTTGCATTCTTGGGAATGCTAAAAAGAAACAAAGATCTAAATAATTTAGACATGTCTTATTTGTATGAGAGCTTTATCACCTCATCACCTCTTAAATAACTTATTTATTCATATTGATTATTCATGTATTCATATTCTCTAATTGACGGAATACATTTTTATTCGTATGTATTTGTCAAAATATTTTCTCCACATTTGGATAGAAAAACAAACACGTCTCTAATAGAAAAGTATTTTCAAAATACGATATATAACATAAATTTGATGTACTTCATATATTTTAACATCGCATCTAAATGTAGAACATTTCTCCCATGCACGTTGTGTTGCTGAAGTTTCTCTCATGGTAACCAATCCACAACATCTTGGACTATGCTTATGATGGGAACTTGTGAGATGTTCAACTAAAATCTTTAAAAGTTGTCTCTCTCTTCTGCTTTCAATTTACATAGTATGGCTTGTGTTTTGGTTATCAAATGAGAAATATCAACTATCATATCAAATTCATTGCATTCGTTGTCTTTCTCATCAGCTTTTGATTTCATATACATATGTGCATCTTATAGATTTGATATACTACACATAACATATAACAAGTATATGATGAGATATCGAGCTCATATATCATTTATCTGCTATGGACACCTGATGACAACAAACGGTTTCTCTTCACAAGTTCTTGTTTTATTCAGATTAATTGTACTCTTTGGTAAGATTAGAAGATAAAAAAACAAACGAGTTTTATGTCAAGAGTTCAAAACGAGATCCAATAATTGAAATGATATCATGTCATTTTTTCTTGTTATTTATGATTGCATTGAATGTTATGTATCTATAATTCGATAAATCAAGAATGACAAATTCAATAAATCAGTGAATATTTGTTTAACATTATATATTCGAATGGTCAGAATAGACTAACAGTACTACTAGCGTTACACAAAAAAGATGAAGAAGTTGTACAACTGCTTTCAAACCCGAAATATAAGATGGAAATACAACGATAAAATCTACGACTTCATTACTTCAATGAGTGCTTGTTCTTGTTCTTCTTTCCCATCCTCATTTTCTTAGAGAACTATCTTCCATTCAAAGTACCATTAGTTCTTGAATGCTCTCGACAAATGCAAGAGGAGTAATAACGACAAAATTATCCATAGTAATCACATATGCATCAACATTATACTTTTCTTTCTTCTAGATCTCGACATCTACATCAAGTAAATTCTGGAAATGTAACATGCATATCAATATGTCAAGCACCACATCTCTACTTTTACTATATAACATTTGTCCAAATGCTTGAAGAGCAAATATAAAAGTTGTCCCAAAATCAAAATAAATATCCAATCATTAGGTCTCGAGTGGTTGTTAATAATTGACTATCATTCGATGACTCATAGTACACAGTTGCAGGTTTCTCGCATGACAATACGTACTTTTTATGTCACAACCAAAGCTACAATCCCTATAGACAGAGATTAAGAAATAAACATGTGAAACAATGAGTGATATTCAATCTTAATTTTGAGTGCAATCTACAAAATGCATGGACCGCACAAAAGAAAGTAAACGCGGAAAACATTGAGCTTGAGTTGTACGTCTATGAACGGCATAGAGTCTCAAGAGAATATTACATGAAACAATAAAAAGAAACAATGAATTCATGAATTTGAGCATATTGAAAGAATGAACGAAATATTTTTAGATGAACATAACTTTGACCGTGTATTTTTTGAATACATTCCACTCCCTTTTTACTATCCATAGTGTCAATTTTGAAATGCCTCATGGACATCTTTTTGTGATGTGTATATACGTCTATATAAACCAATTAATGTATATATCAACCATTTATACAATACTCATGGTTCATAACTGTATGCATTTTTGCAGTTAAACTTTATCCAAACACCATCACTCCCCGTACAACCAAACTTGAAAAACTTTTGTTGTTGTCAAGCTTGTTGTAAACTTTATAAATAATGAATATACAGTAGTTAGAAGCGATGGTGAGGTTGAAATTTGTAATAATCTCTTAGATGTAATACTAAAAGAAGAGAACCAAGTCATTGTGCATTGATTTCTTGAAATTCAACTCGTATTAAATATCTGCTACAGCAAACATGTATAATTGACGAAGAACAACCGCTGTCATACAGTAGACTTTTGTCTTAAAACTTACCACTTGTAGATTGTATGTGATTCATCGCTTGAACAATTTCAAAACCACATATGCAACAACTAAGAGGTTATGAATCTTATTTCTCATCGATCTCAAAATACATGTTTTCTCTCCTTTTGAAGTCAACACACGCATATGACAGTATCTCTAGAAAAGTTTTTGATTTTATGCCACGCCGCTTGAATTATACAACATCTGAATCTTTGGAATGCATATTCTTTGTTAAATGTCTTTTGGTTTGACTTCTCTTTCTCTAGAATATAAGTAATGAGTTAGTAAAGCCATCCAATAAAAAACTATATCATCATGAAGCATCCAAGATGGTAAGTGAGTGCTCACCATTAGTCTTTTAAAAGTAAATTTTTTATTTATGAAGTCATTTGTCAGTAACAAAAGGGGGCATTGTGTCCACTACTTCTACATATCTTCAATGTTTAAGTTCATAAGATTCAACTTGTATGAGAATGGAAAGTTATCGTTCAACAATCTTCAACATCTTGAAATGACTTTTCATCAAAATGTCTTCATATTGTCGACCTTCTTCTTAGAGTTTCTTCCTCTAGTATTTTCCATCAGAAGCTATTTATATTTGACGTATGAACGATACAATGACAAAACAAACACCATCGACGTTAATAGACAACCTTGAGGGACTCCATTTGACAAGTTAAAAGAGCTGATGAATTTTTCATTAACTTAGACACATGTCATTGCTCCTCGTATGAGTTCGAACAGGAGTATAAAGGTAATCCCAAAACCCAACTTAGCAAGGAGCTGCTCCAGGTAGGAGTGATAGATGTTATCATATCCTTTTACGAGCATTAGGAACAGCCTTGTTCTCTGTTAGTGAGACAATGAGATTTTAGAGATGGTTATTTTATTTGTTAAAGATTTATTTAAGAAGTACAATCGTAATACGTGTGGAGATGATATAAGGAGTCAAGTTGATCAAAAACATGTCTCTCGCAAATATTTGTCAAATTTCCATTACAAACTTAGTTCAAAAACATGCATATTTCACATATGTCTAGTTCGTTCGTTTTATTAATTTGTTTTTCTTTTTTATTTGAATTACTTTTTGTTCTTGAAGAATCGTTTGTTATCCTCGTGTGGTTTACGGACAACCAAATTACAAAGAAGACCCCTCTAACTCTTCACTATTAATTTTAATTTTCACTCTCTTGGTTTCAAATGACTTGAGTGAAAATCATTCTACTTTTCTCACAGAGCGAAGATGCATTTTCTTCTTTGATTCTGTTCACAATAAGATTTGATCTCACGTGGACTGAATCCTCAAGACTCAGTATATTACCAAAAAGCCACTCTATTCTACAAGTACATATGTATCCACTGCACTTTTTAGATACATAGTGTCACATAGAATGGATTCGAGAATAGATAATGCTATTCTATTTGTACAGAGTATAAAAACAGAATTGAGAATATAGAAACAAATTTCAACGTTCCTAGACACGAGAAAATTCGTAATGACCCAAAATAAATTATTTTCCAAGACATGAGAAAATTCACAAGTGCTAAAATACACTGCTGCTGCAAATGCCTCATCGGATTTTTGTCCCGTGTATCCCACTTGTGGTTTTTTTTTTCTTCTGGAAGTTAACTTTGGATGTATACATTCACCCATAAGTTTGTTAAGCATGCATGGTCATCCTCTTATGAGTTCAGAAAAGAGAGAAATGCATGTACGTTTAATTTAATATTCAACCTTTCTGACAAGAAGGGTTAAGTATTAAATTAAACGCCTGATTAAAACTATATATTCATGAGTACAGTGCCTCGGACTTGTATCTTCTGAAGCGCGAGGATCCAATCTACACTTATGGGTTTTTGCATGCTCTCTCTGTGTTTCCAAGGATGAGTTAACAAACAATGTCTATAAAATATTTTAATTATTTATAATTCTTTAGTATATATATATATTATTTAACAATTACATAATTCTCTGATAACAAAAGGAGAACACAAGTTCCCAGAAGTTCAGATCGCATGCATATTCACTTTCTCCGGAAAAGGATACAAATTCCTGTAGTTAACCCTATGTTACGGTAAATGTTTAAAATTACACAAATTTTCTCGCCACCTATGGAGTCGTTGGATGAAGATCGAAAGCAAGTGAACGGAGAAAGCGAGTCGTGTCGCTGCAAGGCTTACTTGGCAGTAAGGATGGTATGTCCCGTCGCTCATGTATCCGGCCATCCGTCTCCATCAGTGCCCTAAGGTCCTTGGCCTTCCGGAAGGAGACAGTCTTCCTTCGCTACATCCCCTTACCGCAGAAACTCGTGCATTGCTCTAAACTTTTAACTCAACCGAGAGAACGAGCGAGCGCGCTCGAATTCATTCTTCGAGCTCACTCAAAACCTGGCGGAGTACTCCGTGAGGATTCAATTACCTGTTGTTACGCTGTACAAGCTCTCACACAGGCTTTAAGCAGCTCACCTGTAATGGTAGTGTTTGGCACCCGCTTTGTGAAGTGAAGCAGAGTATCGGGGTCCCGAGGTAAAGTTTTCTTCCGAATGCTGCGCGGGAAGTCTTCCTTTCCGTTTAGTTCTTTAGTTCCGCTACCCTGCGTGGTCTCAGCTGTAGTAGGTGTTATCTTTCTAATCGTGATTGTTCGTAATCAGTTTGGAGTTTAGTATTTTTGTATTCTCCTGATTTTCGCAAAGCCGTATGATGCTGTGAAGTCGGTTGAACAAGCTATTGGCAAGCGTGCTTGAACTAGAATCCTGCTTTAGCGTGTTTCAGCTCAGTTTGAGGCATGAGCGATTTTTGGGGTAGTTTTTAGTGTGATGGGTCATTACTCTCGCGCCAACAATTGTCGGTATTTGTGGGAGTTGAAGGACGGTGCTGTACACTTTAGACCTCACTGGTCAAGTGCAAATATCTGGAGATGATTCCCAGTCTGTGTGCGTATAGTTCTCAATGTCGCAGGTGTCCGTGTACCAAGAAGACATGCATGAGGCGTCTTAAGATAATGTTGTTTTCTGCTAATTCTTTCCTCTTTTTCAAGCGGTTGTCATATTGCAGGTCTGTGGACTGCCTAGAATGGGGAAGTCCAAAGGTCTTGGTCCTAATCCGCGGGTGTTTTTCGATATCACAATTGATGGCGACCCTGCCGGAAGGATGATTATCGAGGTGCACTCAATATATGCTGATCGCTTGCTACTCTCAAGCTTGACTCCGGCAAATTGTGTTATCAGGGGACAATTTTCTGCCGTCAGATTTTGTTGATATTATCTACTTAACTGTCCTGACTGTGGTTTTCTTTTTGAACTTGACAGCTTTACGCTGATACTGTGCCGAAAACAGCAGAAAACTTTCGGGCCTTGTGTACAGGTACCGTCGGGTTCCATCTACGCCTCTAGATCAACCTACTGCAGTTTGCATGTTTACGAGAGTTTGAGTAGGAAATTCTGCAATAATTTTATGTATATACCGCCAGGCAGAAAGCTTCTCTACCCGTGTGCCAGTATATATACCGCCAGGTATGAATTAGCTCAGTGGAGGAGAATTTGCTTTCTGCAGTCGTCTCTCAAATTGTTTAATGTGAATCTGCCGATTACTACGGAGGTGAAGTAAATACCGTTGCAGTGGATTTGAGCATTAATCTCCGGAGCCTGCAGGGGAGAAGGGCCTGGGTCAATCGACAGGAAAGCCTCTACACTTCAAGGGGACCATCTTCCATCGTGTTATTCCCGGATTCATGGCCCAAGTAACTCTAAACACAGTCCACTTTCTGATAGTTGGTTTCGAGTTATTTACGTTTTCTCCTTTATAAATGCAGTTGATAACCAGTGCGTTGAATTTACTTTCTTAGTACACTCAGTTTTTACCGTACATTCACCCCTTCACACTTCGTAATATATCTTGGTAATATATCTTGGTAATATATGTTGCTGTATTCTTCTCTCGGGGGTCTACATGCACGGCTACCTGAAGTGTATGTGGGTGGCTCGTGCATTTCGCTGCAATCCACATAGATCGAAACATAGTAAAGATTTTCAGTAATCGTGGTACCTAAATAAAATCAGCAACAAAACGCATCCGAGAAGTACTGTACCGAGATTTCTGGTCTGCTTCCTGTAACGGAATAAGTTTTTCAGTGTATATTTACTTTTATGTCTGAGAGAATTCGTCAAAGCCGAGGTACATCCAAGTTTCAGAGTGGGCTCCTGACTGTATTCATGTTTCATGTTTGACAGGGAGGTGATTTTTCCAAGAGAAACGGTAACTTTCTTGCTTTCCGTTGAAGCATTGACAATCTTCCATTGGTTACATCGTCCACCCGCGGGGTTCATCCGGTCGTCAGGGTTTGCGCTTCTTTTTGTTTTCATGGGGTTTCTCCGCTAGATCTTCTGCTTGGTTTGGCAGTTTCCAAAATTCTATTTCTGTCCTCGTGGACCTCAGTACCGTTTGTAATGTTGGAATGCATTGCCCTTCTGTTTATTAGCTGTTCGAGTTAGCAAATCAGGTTGTTGGCATGAGTACGTTTCGTATTATGTTCATATTGGAGTCTATATTTTTTGTTAGATCGTCATTTAGCACCAGAAGAAACAGCAGGTGAAGTTTTTCTGCATCCCTTGAAACAAGTGTAATATTCGAGATAGACTCTCTAGCACTCTGCTAAAGTGGATAACCTAAAAGCCCACGCAAAACTCTAGAACACTCAGGCACAACAGAGTTAGGTTCTTGCTGATATAAAGGATGCAGTAATCAGAACTAGGATTTCCATCGACAATCCGTTGCCCTAAAAGACAGCTTGATCCGTCGCGTCAATCCATAAGGACCTAATATCCAGATCTTTTCTCTAACAACCTACCAAACTCGCAACTCTGGGTTCCTGACTCATCTCAAGGTCACATAAGTGAGAACCACTTCAAGCGAGTGGGCTAAATACCTCATTGCTCAGTCCTGGTACAACGTTCTTCATGTTCCTTGAACCAGAAAAAAACTCGAGATACAACTTCGCCTGACTATCAAGTAGTACCTGTTTATACTAGAACGTACATCTGCACTTCAAACAGTCAAGTTCTTGTCTTTGCTTCATTTCACTAGTGTGAAAGAGTTTCGCTTTTTCACACTAGTTTCTTCTCTATCTCTACCATTCTCTACAACCTTTTCGACGAATGCTTTGGAAGCGACACCATGCTCGGGGTTAAAATTCTCCGCCTGTCAGTTGCTTTCGAGTGGTACTAATGTTTTGTCGAGCGAGAAGGTTGACGTTATTATTCTGTCGCAGACCTCGGTCAGGATCGATATGTCTCCTTATGTGATTTAAGTTCTCCTTTAACCTGATTTGTGGTTCTGATGTGCAGGGACAGGAGGAGAAAGCATCTACGGTGGCAAATTTGCAGACGAGAGCTTCAAGCATTTTCATGATGGTCCAGGAATTCTGTCCATGGCCAATGCAGGACCAAACACGAACGGTTCACAGTTTTTTATAACTTTCAAATCTGCTACGCACCTCAACGGGTATGGTTCACGTTCCAGCCTTTTTACTAATATTATGTCGCGGTACTTGGGTAGATTCGTGTGCATAGTTGCTGAAGAGTATGACTCCAAAGCAATCGGTGACCTGTTACTGCCGAACAGAAATTTACCTGCGAAGGTCAGGTTAAATTAGGGTGTGTGCTCCCATATGCTGGATCATAACGGGAGATAGAGCTGGCGAGGAAAGAATGTGTTCTACGTCAAGCCAGCTTGTCATTAGCGGACCAACTGCGAGTTCCCTAAAGTCAGCTGGTGTCCGGTGGCAACAATCCGGACCTGAGAGGTTTTGTGTTTGTAATACACTTGAGCACAGCAATGTTGCAACCAGCACAATTTCACCGTTATTGACCGTCATATTGTTATAATTTTGTGTAGGCCAGCAACACACCTCTTTTACCCTCGTCACTCTGCAAGTTATATGATTCATGAGCCCATTCTCAGTTGCGGGGTGAGGAAAAGCTGAGTTTGTTTCTTTTGCAGGGAGGGCTTCTTCATCAAATCTTTATCACAGTTCAGTGATCTAATTCTGTTTTAGAATGCTAACTCGATTGTGGTTATAGGATCTGATTAGTATAGTCTCGTGCAGGAAGCATGTGGTTTTCGGCAGAGTTGTTGAAGGCTTGGACATTCTGAGGAAGATTGAGGCCCAGCCGACTGGTCAGAGAAACATACCAGAAGTTCCTATTAAGATTGCTGACTGCGGAGAGATTAAGCAAGGGAAAGACACTGGGTTGCCTGCCCCTGACGCGGGTAAGTGTCGTCCAATCGTTCAAGAGATTCCTTGTTGCTTTTGCGCTGTTTTTGAGATCTGCTGATCTGTCTGATCGATTGAGAAAGAATCTCGTTACGGTCTTCTTGCGGAAATCCTAGTCACGGAGAACTACAGGAAAAGTAGACGATAATGCACATGCGCATCGGTCGGTGCGTGATCCCTGGGCAAAGAGAGTTGGAAGCTTGCATCTTACCGGACTTGAATGAGTATCCCGGAGTATTTTCAAAAAAGTTCAATCTAACGAGCCACGGTGTGCATTCATGTGGTTGGATTGGAAGCAAAACTGATGTTTTATGCCGTAGATAACGTTGAAACATTTGAAATGTCTGCATGCATCCCATGCGTAAAATGCCAACAAAGAACGAACCGAAAGAAATGAGGGATTGGCTCTTTGAGGAAAGTGGATCGAAATAAGAAGAGCATACTCAAGTGTGCCTTGTACAGTCAAGACTGATGCTAGTTAGAGGGGCCTGTTGCATTGTGTTATGCCCTTGATTTACCAGGTTTCTTCAGACTTCGTTCAGTGTCAACCAACATTATTGGTTGATGCACATCAACTGTGGTAAGCATTCCTTAATTTTGCCAGAAGTATACTTGGCCACAGAGGAGTGCAAACGAGGAATTTTAATATTTTCAGTTAAAAGTGCTGACAGGTGGGGCTTGGAGTTACTCAGCCGGAACGTTGCTAATCTGTTGGTCGTTGACACGCTTGGCAGAAAAGAAGAAAGCGAAGAAGGTAAAAGGTGGAAGGCATGATACATCTAGTGATGAAGATGAGTATGAAGAGGTGCGGGGCAAGAGTAAGCACCGAAAGATTCCAAAAGATCGTCGTAAGAAGAAAAGAAGACGCCATTATTCTGGTTCTGATTCAGATAGCTCAACTGAGTCGGAAACGGACTCAGAGACGTCTTCTGAAAGCGACTCAGAATCGTTATCCTCATCTGACTTGAGTTATTCAAGTGAGGAGAACCGGAAGAAGAAAAGGAGAAAGCCAGTTAAGAAAGAGAAGCGCAAAATCGTGAAGAGGAAAAAAGATAAGCGCAAAGAGAAGAGGAGAAGCAGGAAGGACAGAAGGTCGAAGAAGAAGTCAAAGTGGTACGTTCTTTCTCTAGATGCCTTCCATACTCAGTTATTATTCGAAGTGATTTTTTCATTCAATAAAAGTCTAATGATGACGCATTTCATGACGTGTTCTGAAAAGTGTTGCTAGTCCAACAGGTGCTGATGCCCTTCGCAGGTTTGAATCTCTAATCCATGGTTCCGTGGTGTTTGCTAAGCAGCGTAGATGGATACAATTAGTTCAACCAGCTGAGACGGAGGCTTTACAACTTACATTGCTGCCCTGCGTTTTCCTGCTGGTAGGACGAATTGGATGAGCTAAATTCCGTCTGTTCAATTGTCTTCAGGAGTTCTGAGAGTGAATCCAGCGATTCTGATGTTGATAGCGACAGTTCCACTGAATCCGACAGTGGTACTGAGAGCAACAGCGAGAGTGACGTTAGTGAGCCAAGGTCGAAAGCCAAAGGTGCCAGTGGTACAGTTAAAGTCCTAAAAAAGACAGCCTTACCAGGTAATGAATGGTAGAAGATTTGTTAATGTCACTACTTGCAACTCAGTTCCATATGTTCTTGTACTTCTCGTTGTTGGACAAGCTGTCTGAAAACGAAATGCAGCTGAAGTCGTCCCACTCTGTATTTGTACGTTTTGGACGTTTAACAAGCAGAACTGGTAACAGGCCTAAGCAAGGAATATATACTCAAAATGTGCGGGTGTCATCTAGGCAACTTATCTGGGTCAACAAAAGCGAAACTTTATCTAATTAATATACTCATGAATATATGCAGGTACCGCGGATAAAGGTCGGGGGGAAAAGGTTATTGAGAAGGAAGAACAGGAAGAGGCTTTGAAAGCCGACACGCGAGTAATAAATTCTGGGAGGGCAGCCGACACACCGGAGGTCTTGAAAGGGAAGGAGGCAGACGTGTTTCCAGTGAAGGCGAAGGACTCACCTTCACCCGGTCGCGGACGGAGTGATTCAAGGTACGTGTTGATGTCTTTTTTCCTTCTTTACTGGGCTAGAGAAGGCATGCCTACGAAGGTTCATCTTCGAGTTGTAAGCAGGATTCCTTGTAGAGAAGGCATGTCTACGGAAGTTTCACCTTCTAGTTGTAAGTAGGACTCGGTTGTAGAATTGTTTCCGCACAATCTTCCTTCCAGAAAGATTGAATTATAAGCAAGTCAGTACTGTATGCTTGTATAGCTGTTGTACATCTTATCTTTTATTTTCATTATAGATGTTCCTTTGAATCACAAGGAGTGGAACTTGAACGAGTTGTGTTGAGCTTTATATCAGTTAACCGATCTTTGCTCCAGCAGTTTGAGCATCCACCCTCAATCATCACTGGAGGCAGGGCAGGACATCCATATCGTAATACTCTTATCATGCGTCCGCGTTTTGCTTTGCAGAAGTAGAAGCCGGAGTTTGAGTAGAAGCAGGAGCGTAAGTCCTGCTCGGAGAAGTCCAAGTTTGAAGAGGAGTATAAGCAGAGCTTCTAGCCGAAGCGTTAGCATCAGCCCTATTGCAAGTCCTGTTCGTGAGAAGAGCAAAACACCTCTGCTCCCTCAAGCCAGGCCATCTCGGAGTGTGACACCTGTTCCGAGCCCCAGTCCTGAAGGAACGCCAAAGCGAATCAGAAGGGGTCGGGGGTTCAGCCAACAGTACTCCTATGCCCGTAGGTACAGGACGCCCTCACCTGAACGCTCACCGCCAAGGTCTTACCGATACGGAGGACGAGGGTTGGGTCGGGATCGTGACAGATATGATCGAGGTGGTAATTACAGGTACGTCTCATATTTCAGTGAGGTTAATTAGTGTTGTCACTTCGCGCTTTTCACTCTGTGTAAATCCTTCAGTTATTCAGTGTGAGTTGGTTAGTATGCAGAAGCCGATGTGATATTCTCACACGCTATTTGCTATGAAGTTTAAACAGCACGAACCGTGTCACCAAACCTGAAAAGACTTTCTCTTCCTCGCAGTATGGGTATCTCCGAATTTGGAAGAGTAAAATGTTGAAATGTCTTTTGAAATGTAAAAGGTGTAATAGTGAACCTATAGTGAACCTATGAAACCTTCACGAGCACTGTGTTTTGGCTTATCACAGGTATGGAGGAGGGTACAGGGGATATCGAGACCGATCGCCTCCAAGACGAAGAAGCCCTCCCAGGGGTAGAACACCACCAAGGTACTTAACTGGCTTCCATACTGGAATGTTCGTGGTTGCCTGGCTTCAAGTGGAGTATGAGAGAAAGGAGATATTACGTGTCATCGTAACACATGTATGTGGTCGTGGATCAAAGAACGAATTTGTTTTCCGAAGTTCCCGTGAGCAGTATCTTCAAGGTTTTCTGTTGTTTGCAGGTACAGGAGGAGCTATAGCCGCAGTCTAAGTAGGAGCCGCAGTCCAGCAAGAAGTCCAGCGAAAAGTCAAGCGAGAAGTCCACCACACAGACGGGCAAACCGACGCACCCCGAGCCGGTCGCCGTACCCTGACAGCCCTATCTCGGGTCAGGATCGACCACGGATGAGTGAAGATTTGCGGGCACGTCTTGGACCTCGTGTTGGAGGACCTCAGGAAAAGGATGTCGATGGGAACGGTGCACCCAAAATGAAAAGAAATCGGTCGTACGACAGCATGAGCTACTCAGGGTCAAGGTCTCCTAGAAGATCTCCTACAGATAGTCCTTCTCCAAAAGGTCGTGGCTTAGTTTCGTATGGAAGAGTGAAGGATGATCAGTCCCCTAAACAAACACAATCAGCGTCTCCCAGCAGGTCTTCATCAAGAAGTCCTTCGCCACCGGCTAGCAAACCTGGTCTTGTCTCTTATGGGGAAGGGAGTCCGGATTCCCGCTCGATGTCTTGAGAGGTTACTCCAGGAGGCCTTACCTACCACCACATTTGCGTTGATCGTGGGGTTCGGTTCCTAGCAGTTTTTACCTTAGACTAGTGCACAGAGACAGAGAGAGAGAGAGAGAGGCAGTTTTTACTTAGACTAGTGCAGAGAGAGAGAGAGAGAGAGAGAGAGAGAGAGAGAGAGAGAGAGAGAGAGAGAGAGAGAGAGAGAGAGAGAGAGAGAGAGAGCAGATTTCAGTGATTGAACGGCCAGCTCTTACTACTGTTCGTTTTTTATTCCTTAAATCTTGTCGACGAGCTAGAACCTGGTGTCCTCCGTGCTTACGTTTGTTTCGTCTCGTCCCCTGTTTGTCGTTTCGTTGGTTGCGATTGATGGCTGCGCGTTAGTCGATTGCGCGAAAACATGCGTATGAGTAAGGACGGTATTGACCTTAATGCGTTTCTCGCCGAGGACAGACCGTGTACCGGCGGGAGCAGACATATTTAGCGTTCTGGAAATTCATCTCGTGTCCTCTCAAGGAGAATGTGCGACTTATTGCTTGTCAGATCTGTTGACAGGTTATGGAACGATCAAAGGTTCGTCCCTCATCAGCGAAGGTACCTGTGGTCGGGTCTAGCAAGTTTATGATGACGTGCGTTGGCGCTAGGAAACGACCCCCGAAGATGCCCAAACACATTCCTCTTGGAGAAGTTTCTGCGATAAGATCACAAGCCATTTTCGCTGTGACGATCTCTCCTGATCTCTCGAGAACTAGTGTCGAAGTGAATACTTACGGCAAAGATTCGTCCACGGCACTTGCCCACCTTGCAGGCACTTGCGTTTTGTTCGGCTTGTTCATCTTTGTGCGTCTATTTCATGTACTTAAGTTGGGAGTTGCATAATTAGTATAACCTGTTCGGCTTCGCGAATTGGGTTGTCTCTGCGGCACCTATTCCTAAACGTTACAGTTGTAATTTATCATTTCACCGAAGTATGGACCACACTTCTCCTGCATGCCTCAACTTTCCCGCAGTTGTGGATTGCTGACGGTTTTGAACATTTGCACACCGTCCGGATATGATATTGCGTAAACCCGATACACTAGCTTGATGTCATCTTTTAGGGAAAAACAGAGAGCTAAGATTTTCGAATTCCATGCTCCGTGTGTATTATGGGAATGCCCTTCAGAATTGTAAATAATATGCATGCAGGATGAGCAACTTTTGTTCACTTGTTGTTAATTGGAAAATATATAAATAATAAATAAAATTATATATCAAGTGGATAAAAAAATCAAAATATTTAATAAATATTAATTATTAGTATGATTTCATTTCACTTGTTACATCGGAGAAATACATAAATGTTGAAAAAAATCATATATAAAAATGAATCAAAGAATATATAAAATATTAATTATTCGTCCATGTTTGGAAATGAGAGAAGACTCTTAAGTATAGACCATGAGGGATGAGCAGACGGTTGTGCATCTTAAGATACAAGTCTTAGAACAAGTAGTTATATTGTATATTAATTTATTATCTAATCGATGGAAGAGATGAATAATATGTAAGAAGAAATGAGTTCACGGCTGCGCATCTAAACAAGTTTGAGAACTAATAGTTTGTATATTAATTTATTACTTAACCGATGGAAGAGATGAATAATATGCAGGATGAAGGGCTCTATTGTGAATTGAAATTACGCAGGAAAACGCTGCAGAGACTGCCTGGAGTCACTTTATAAGATATATAGCCAAGAGCAGAGCCATTTGTGTAGAACTGTCCCGTCTTCGTTTTGTGAATCCAAAGTATATACTTTCACTAAACTGCATATATTCACCATCGTCTGATGCTAAATATGCAAGGTTTTATTTATCACTTAAGCGTTCTCGGGTCTAACCCTTTAGTCGGCAAGTATCTGGTAACAAATTAAATGGTTAGTACAATCAATGATATTTTGAGTGAGCAACTTCTCTGATATGGAAGGTAATAAATTAACTTTCAGTAAAATTTGATAGTCAATCCTTCGGACATGTAGTCTCGACGCATGCCTAACTCTTTGTTGAGGAAATTTAGATACTAAACTAGGATATCAATAAAATGTGATATGTTAGTGAGTAGTAGTCTCAGTCGTGAGTCTTTCAGCGTTTTCTTCGAAGTTATTTCTTTTGGAGGCACGTTACTTTTTCTGTCAAGAAAAGTTGAGTAATAAATTAAACTTTCAATCAATGGGATGTGTTTGTCAAAAGAAGTTGAGTTATAAATTAAAGTTTCAATCAAATGGGATGTGTTTGTGAGTAGTTACTCTCATATGTAGTGTTGCACGTGCGTTTTTCTGCATTTTCGTGATAGGTTATCTTTGGATTTTCTCTTACTTTAAATCTGGTTAATAAATTGTCTTTTAAAAATAATTTTGATTCTCTAATCAACTCAGTTTAAATTTGTAAACGGTCAATAAAACGATACATGGTAGTGAACTACTTCTCAGATATCTAATCTCCTAAATGCGGCTTCAGTGTTTTCCTTATTGGGTTATCTTGGATCTTTCATATTCGATCTGGTTAATACGTAAAATTTGGAAGTAATTTAGATTTTTCTTGTCCGATAGAAAATTATTTCATGTATAGAATTTTTGTTTAATATATCTTTTCCTTGTAACATCTGTCCACTTGTATGCTCACTTGTTTTTTGTCCGAAGGGCATCGATCCATTCTCTAGTTATGGGTTATGTCTGGATATTTTTGCACTTAATATTATAGATTAATAAAATTATCTTAATAATTTATTATAGAGTTTCAGCAAATATTTATACTTTTCCTGATAATAGAAAGTGAATTTTTGACTCAAACCGTATGCATCAAGGTTCACCACCTCAGCTATATGTACGACTTGAAAATCATACTGCTACGAAATAAGAGTTCATCGTGCAAGCTTCCTTGTTAAACTTTTTGGACTTCATTAATCACTTAGCGGCTGATGATCAGTGAAAGTATTCTCAAAATAGATTCTCATATAGGTAACATCTATAGTGTGTCATGCAAGGGTTTTAATGTATATAGTATGGTTCAAATGCTAGTTCTAGAACTGCTTACTATACAAATTTCAGGTCCTTGGCCATGACTGCACAATGACCGTCAAGAGCTAGAAGAGAAAGAGAGTATAAGTATTTCATGTTTACTACAGGTTGAAATGCTAGCTGGGAGATCTGGAAGTCCTAATTAAGTAGTAGTTAGTTTTAGTGTATAGTATGGTTCTAATGCTAGTTCTGGAACTGCTTACTGTACACTTGTATTTGACTTTGTTCCATGACTTCTAGGTACTAAGTTAGAACTCTATCTTCTTTTATGAATGTAGAAGGACTTTATCCAAACAGCTAGAAATGATTTCGAACGAAGTTATGGAGAAGGAAAGACAACACCGCACTGATGAACTAGAGGAGCAAATGTTGCAGATGTAAGAAGATTATGTTGTCGAAAGAGGAGAAGCTTACTACATTAGAAAGAGATTAAAAGAGGAATATTATAGATTTAACGTCCGCTTGTAAACGAACCAAAGGTTTTAAGCAAAAGTTGTAGGACATGCCAGATGGAGTTGTTGTTTGTTCATTGGTCAATATTCTCGACATAACTCTCAAAAGTGCCAAGCTCAAAATAACTTTGTATCCTACGTTGGTGAGCTTGATCACAACAATGCCACAAGATTCTAAGCATGTCGTGCTCAAGGTGTTGCTCCTTTTGCATGTCTTTGTTGCTGATTTGGAAGATATCTTAACAAATGTCAATGACTCATTATCTGTTGACAAGTGTGGACATAACCTAAACTCATAAGATATAAACTTTGTATAAGATAAACCTATATCTGCAACTAAGTTTCATCAAAATGTAGTCATAAGATTTGTCATTAAGCAGCATTTGGCATCCGATGAGCATATTCATATGTAATCTTATAGCAAATGAAACATAAAAATACAAGTACACTATGTGGTATGTCTATGTTTGTTGGATCATTATGTAGTTTTGCATCTTTACTCTTCTCCTTCAAAGTATAAAGATCATAACAGATACTTTTACGAAGGGCATGTTTAGCAAACGTTGATGCCATCATCATCTTGCATGAGAATCTTTCTCTCTAGCATTGCTTTTGGAATCCATCTTGAGTATGGACAATGTGCATCTTTCCCTCTTCTTCTTCATAGTAGAAAATTTCGCAGAGTAATTTCAACACTTGTGGATGTCATCACCATCTTTGCATGGTGATGACATCAATGAATCTTCCTTTGTAGCATTGTCTTTGAAACAAAGTATCATCAAAGTCGTACCTATTGTAATCTTTCATCGCAAAAGATCAACATGCACTCTCGTGATGCAATTGTCGCTCATGATCTAACTTGGAAGTGCGAGTTCCAAGAGATTTGATCTTTAGGACTCATGTTGCCAGTAGATTTGATCTCAAGACCTCATGCTACACTACTGCACATTTAGATTTCTAGTCCAAAAATGCATTGAATTTCTACACAAATTTCTGTTTTATTTGTTTCCATCCATAATTTTCATTTAGTCCAAACTATCTAACTTTGTTATCATAATCCTATTTCTTTCGATTCAAGTCTTATTCTCCTTACCTCAACTAGCTTTACCGAATTGTACTCAGCAGTTTTATAGTTTCAGAAAACTCACTCTTTTAACTCTTTGCCTAGCTTTCCTAGGGTATAACTTAGGGCTTCTTCTCTTCCTTGCCCACTCGCTAATCCATTTTTGGTCCTCTGTCTCTACCGCAAAATCTTAAAGCTCTTTGTACTCATTCCTTGCTGCTCCATCGTTCGTCCTAGTGCTCGCTCCTTGCTCTCGGCCCTTGCTCAATGATTTTTACTGCTGGTGTTGTTTTTGGTCTTGATTGTTTGTGTTCTTTTGTGCAATAGCTTCTTGGTGTACTCTTGATCATAGATTCTTTCTTGTTCTGCGAAGGCGCGATATGAGAGGAATGTTGATTCAGTTTGATTGTTGTGCACGTTAACGTTTAGAATACACACTCGCGAGCTTCAAGCTATTTGCTATTGACATTAATCAATTGTCAGTCAGGTTCGCAATAGCAGTTTGTACATTTGTAACTTCTATTCTACTTTGCTTTCTACTTTAAGGTTCCTTCAACGGTACATGTGATGTTTTAACTTTTTCAGTATGCATCCATTTGATGTTTTAACTTTTTCAGTATGCCAACGTGTTTCCTTGTTGCCAGCTGCGAGTTCAAGAAAATGTTCCCAGTTCGGAGTTCAGGAGAACTCTGAAGTTGATTCTGGGAGGTTCTGTGCCTACTTTAACAGACTGAACCATGAACTTGACCTTCGCGAGCTGTTTACTCCTGGAAACGGTAGTTTCTCGTACATCTGCACAGAATGATTCGCGGATTCGAAGCTGTGTAAATGGTTCTAGCTTAAGGAAATACGACCACCAACGCGTAGCTGAAAGATGGCAAGAATACCATCACCAATGCCTTCCGGTTGGGGGGAAATCCCACGATCCTTGTGGATCGTTCCAATGAAGTATGACAATAGGGTACCGAATTGATCGTCACTAACTATAACGAGGACGGAAGTAAACGTCGAGGTACAGACGCACACGACGTGTAGCGTTCCTCCCTAAGCCCCAATGCGTTCGTCAACAAAAGGTTCTGGCCGTTAACCAATGCATACTAACTGATACTAATTCCTCCTTATACTTTTGTAAGATATACCTAGTAAGTTCTGAAGTAAAGATGTACTCGTGATTGAGTTCATTTAGACATCATTAACAGCTAAGGAGCAAACAGGAATCATGCGATGGGAGTGCCAAACAGACCGGAGATAGGCAGGCACAACCCGATGACCACTCAGACGTGTGGTACAAAACTTGATCTCGATTGAACGATGCTGTTATCACAGTATGAAATTGACCACGTACATCCTGGTAACGATATACTCATGAAACACCAGCGGAGAAAATCATCATGGGGCGGCTTATCACCAAGACCAGTCCGGAATTCGAAGGTGAGAAGCACCACTAGAGAAGTGTCTAAGTTGGGCTTTTTAGAAGATGGTAGGACGAGGTCGAGTAGGAGAAGTGACGGATCGAGAACCAGGAGTAGCAATAGCACAGCCTAAAGCCTGCAATAGACATTAAGCACGGACGGACTTGGTTGCGTAACGTTGTAGTACACTCGCAAATTTAATGCCTGAACTGCATACTTCCACATAGAGGCACTGGAATCACCGGATTACAACTCATGTCGTCGGGCATGTCTCACGACTCCGAAGAACGTCCGTAACAAAGACATTTGAGTACCCATCAGGATGCAAAGAGTGCAGAATTTTGTCTTTTTTCACACCATCTGCTCCATACTAGACAAAGAGTACAAGAGTAGATTCCGGAGTCAAAATTGCGAAAGTGGCAGTACTAGTGGTTTTAAGTCCAGAGTAATTTCCGAACTACACCTCGTAGTTTACGTGAACGATCTCCTCCTTGGCATAAGCAACACTTACAGCTATGCCCCCTGTGACACTATATCCAATCTACTGACTAAGATCAGCCTTCTTCTTGGACCATAGGCGATCCAACGCGCTGTCAGCGTCTCCCTGAGACCGGACGAATCCACACAGAGCGTAAGTCGTGAACTGACCCGTGTAAATTCCATTCTCGTCGAGGTGACCTACGTTCAGTTGCACCGAAGCGTGGTCGTTCGACGTGATCAGCCGATTGGTGGAAGAACTGCAGTAAGAAAACCGATAATGAATAAATCAGAAACACTTCGAATAACGCAGAGGGACTACGGTCGGAAGAGAGCGAGAGAGCGAGCATGCAGAATCAGGCGGGACTAACCCCTCATTCAACACACCCATAGTGATCCGTTCCCTGTACTCACCACTTCCTTGGGATGTACAAGTCTACATTTTCTCCTTCTTCGTTCTGCATCTTGGCTGATGAGCGAAACGCTGCAGGCCGAGGCACAACCAACGGACAACGCACAACCAACGCAGTCAGATACTTCCTTGTTTACTCCAAGAACGAGCAGCAAAAGGAAAATAAGAAGTTATCACTTCAATCGAAATCGATGCCCAATACGCACCAGCTTCAATACTCGAAGGGAAGTTTTCAATACTCGGGGGAAAGAGAACGTAGACGTGCAGTGACAAAGGAGGAAGCAAAAGGAGAGAGACAGCGAGAGGAGGAACTCGCATAAGCGTCGAGCACAGTAGAGTTGTTGGTTCTGAACCCTAATCGTAAACGTGACACTGAGGGCCGTTCGATCCAAGATGGAAGAAAAATAACCTCTATAGCCGGCGTCAACCCACCGCGACATGGGATATTTAGGGTTCCGCCTAGTTGACCGCGGTTTCTGCATCTGGGGGCAACTGGCCCTCCAGACTCCAGTTCTCTATCGGGAGAGAACTTTGACTTAGGAAATGCATTTTTTTTACTGAATTGCCTTCCGAAAAGACAAAAATAACCGTAAATAGGAAATTCGCCTCTATACTACCTATAGCAGCGCCTCCGCCGACCGCGGTGTAATGTGTTTCGGGTGACTCGGAGAGGGGTGAGAGTCCAGAACGCTCACACGCTCTCTTCAGGACTAACGAGTCCCTCGATATGCAGTTTTCCATCGGGACTTCATTCCACCAAGTGCTCTGTGTCGAGTGAATCAGCGCCTGTCTAACATTACCTGTTTACGTTTGTTCCCCTAGTTCGGTTGCGGTCGTCGAGTTTGCGTATTCGGGTACGGCATATGGTTTTCTTGTTTCTCATTGTATTTATAAAGTTAGTGGCTGTTTTGTGTTTTCTTCGTGCGAGAGTTGTTGGTTTTGCTTGCGAAATGCATTTGTGGCTGCTTCTATTGTCATGCACTGACTCGTAACCGCTCTCTATCAGGGTGATTAGACAAGTGTGGGGGAAGTTCATCTTCTAGACGCCAGTTCTGCTACTGAAGTGAGTTGTGCGATGAATGGGCACGTAAACGGAGTACCACCACAAGGGATGGCGCCCTCCAGAGGCCCACTAAGTGCGGGAAATGCAGTCGGTAAAGGAGGAGGAATTGGTGGTGCAGCAGTCGACAAGGCTGCTGACTTCGCCAATTATTTCTGTACCTATGCATTTTTATATCACCAAAAGGAGATGCTCTCGGACCGGGTGCGGATGGATGCCTACTACAGGTCGATCTTTCGCAATGTTAAGCACTTTGTAGGGAAGGTGAGCTAGACCACTGTTGTATGTTTTTGCATCAATTTTCCTCTTCACCGGAACTAATCTGCGCTTTCTTTCACATACGTATCCTTCATATGCGTAATCGTGATTCGGCAAGTGCACAAATCTTAAACCCCCTCCCTTAGCCTTCAGTTATGATGATCCAGTTGCTTTCTAGATCATTGGTTGCGGGCCAGTTCTTCATACACTCGGCAGTCCTGACCCCGTGCTGGTGGCGTCCTCTCGGGGGCGTCAGAAGTGATGCTTACGAAGTGAGGGACGAGGATGAGGTGCATTATGGGGAAGTGTGTAGACCTGCAAGTTCAGTGTATGTGGTACTTAGGTCTTATGGGTGCACACTTTAACACTAATTACGGGGTCTGCATTGAATCTTGCTCAAAATGCCGATCGATCTTATAGACTGGCATTATGAGCAAGGTGCTCTATAATTTCTGCTTGCTGTGTGATCGCGTTCTTCTCAGTTTATGTTTTTGCTTTAACAGTGGTATCCTTTCCTCATTCCTCGTTGTGGATCTCACTTACTCTTGGCTCTCACATTTTGCGTGCTCTTATTCGTCTCTGTGTCCGTGCGTTTTTGCCTATATTGTTGCTTTTAAAGCCGGGTTTCATTTCCGTCTTGATCATTGTATGATGTGTATCAGCCCTGGGAAATTCTGGATTCGTAGTGTGTTGTGTTTGGAGGATCATGCACATGCAGGTTACACAATATTACTAGGATGCTCGGTCATGGTCTTCAATTAAGTTTGTTCGGTTTCGCCAGTCTTAATTCAGTCAACATCGACTTATATGGCTTGCTTGCATTACCTTCCATTCCCGAGATCTTGGTCCCGGTCTACACATCCCCAGCATGCGGGACAGGCCCTTTCGTTAAAGAAGTCAATTATTTTAGTGCATATGCATCTCATTTTCCCCTGGGATGCGATTCTCTGGGCCTCAAATTCACGGTTAACCTTAATTTACCTGGTTAGTACTTGGATCGCTTGGCAACCACTGCACCAGTCTATAACTCCGTCTTGATTCCTTAGTCGCCGCACAGTCTAACTTTTCTACGTGTATTATACATTCTAGCTAGCACACAGGCATTTGTCGGTATCCTCGAGGTGAGGTTTCTGTCGTCTGAATCCGGCATGTAGGAAGATTACTTCAATTAAACATATACGCTGTCGAAAATCTTGGAGTTCTGGTCAGATAGCTAGCACCTGAAGGCAATGCGGTGTTTCTGCGTAATCATCCAATTCCGGTTTACCCCGTAGGCCGGATGGACATTGAAATACGAGCTGCTTGTAGTAAGTAGGTAATTTTTCATCGTCGTGATCAGCTATGAACCATTTCCGTTTCGGTGTGGTGAGCCCTTGGGGTTGTTTCTGTTTATCACATGCATTTACTTCATAGATCGTGGATTATAGGTTTTGTGTTTGGGATTTACTCCCGTGTTTGTCGCCATTTTGTCTTGACTGTACTAACGGAATATGATTTTAGAGTTGTACTTTTGGCACCCAGTCTCAGTTGATTCTTTTACGCTTGGGGTGACTTTTTAGAGGTTCATGCATTGTGATATGAGTGCCTCTGTGTGTGATGAAGACTGTATTGGACGTAGGGACAGGCAGTGGCATTCTAGCGATTTGGGCTGCGCAGGCCGGTGCTAGGAAAGTGTACGCTGTAGAGGCCACTGTCATGGCTAGGCATGCCCGGTCACTAATTGCTGGCAATAACGTCGAGCATATTGTGGAAGTTTTCGAAGGTGCTATCGAAGACGTGAGCATTCCGGAGAAAGGTACGTTTTTCACAATTTTGAGATTAAGTTAGTATCCCTTTTAATACAAAGACTCAGCGATGACTCACCGAGGTTGGCTTTCGTAGATCGTATGAATTTATATATCTGTAAAGTAGAGAACTGTCGAACTTGACAAGTACCTGATTATTGTACAAGGGACTTGTACGAATTTGCTACTCCAGTTTAGTCGATGAGTGTTTCTTGACGCGCAGAGGAGCTGGGGGTTATAACATCGTAACCATTATGCTATGGTGGTAAAGCATCGCATCGCATACCATCGCAGGATTGTCTTTAACGTATTGCGTGTCATTTGCTGGACAGTCGACATCATCATATCTGAGTGGATGGGATACTTTCTCGTACGGGAGTCTATGTTCGACTCTGTTATATATGCGCGTGAGAAGTGGTTGAAACCAACTGGAATCATGTACGTCGAAGCAATTCTCTACGGTGTAATGATGTTTTCTCTTGAGTAAACACTTGACTGAACCTGAGGTTTGATATCTGAACGTCGAAACACAGGTACCCGAGTCATGCAAGAATGTGGATTGCGCCAGTGAGGACAAGTCTTGTCGAACACAAGCAACAAGAATACCAACATGCCATGGCAGATTGGGGTTGCTTCCTACAGGATACTAATGATCACTATAACGTCGATATGAGCTGCTTGTCCAACCCGTATACGGTGGAACAACAAAAGTACTTTCTTCAGGTAATGAGATACGTGGCATCTCAACTAGTTTGTTGTGAATGTGGACTTAGTGGTCCTATGTAACATTGTACTTGGTGCTTTTTCCCATAGAGTTGGTTTTAATGGCATGTTGTCTTCGAACATATGTCCCGATTGATTGAACAAGTTTGCTGGAATGGTTTACAGACTTCCCTGTGGAACAGTCTCTACCCAAACCAGGTCATTGGCCCGCCTGTCATTATTAAAGAATTTGACTGCCTCACAACAACTGTGGAGGAGGTTTCCGCTGTACGATCGTCATTCAAGTTACAGTTTCATCCCGGGCAAACAAGGTGTTGCGGATTTGCTGGCTGGTTTGATGTGCACTTCAAGGTAAGCCAGAAGCTTTGTTAACCTCCAACTTGTGGAAAGGTCTATGTGCAGGTTCAAGCTTTTGCCCAAATCGCTACTATCAAACTTTACGGAATATTACGCTCATAATGTGTGTATACGCCTCGCAGGGTAGTCCCTCCGATCCTGTGGATCATGAGGTGGAGTTGACCACCGCGCCCAGCGCGGATGAAACAACGCATTGGGGACAGCAGGTATGCAGTTTCTCGATTGTGTATTTACTCATTATACTGGACGTTACTCCTAGATGAACATACTCTTGCCATAGTGTTATACCTTGCATGCAATCGTTGGTGTTTTTACCCGACTCTTGTTCCCTTTCCCAAACTTACGGCTTGTCTTACGAGTCAGCGCGAGACCAAACAGGACCTACACCACAGCATCTGGGCTAGGGGACAACAGGTCTAGCTCGTCTTTCCACCCGGTTTCGATTGTTTCTCCGGAGGGCCCTTTCAGGCCATTCTCTGCCTTGCTTGACTTCCTATTCCTGCTAGACCAAAGACCTTATTTGCACCTTTTCCTGGGAAACACTTTGCGCTGACCTAAACATATATATATGATTAGGGTTTTAGATCACTTGTCGCTCTGGATAGCTTGTTCGTGCATCGTCTTACCCATATTGTTTCCGATCCCAGAGGTCTGATTCCTGGAATCTGCTCTGTACTTCCACATGCCCGAACAGAGTGAACCCCGTGACAGTCCTTTGCTAGAATTGGTTTACAGGTTTAGCGCTGATTCTTTCTGATTTTTCTGCGGTGTATATCGCTGGTTATCTTGTGTTCTACGCGAGTGCTCGCAGCAGCACCTCAGCAGGGAGGTGCAGCGAGTTATCTTTGACTTCTAGGTCTTGCTATTCCAAGGAATGTACATATCATATACAAAGCGTTGCCTGTATTGTTGCAGGATGGTCATGCGAGAGTTATGACAATCTTGCTGTTTGTCTTTTCAGCTCTTTCTACTTCATCCACCCCTCAACTTAAAAGGAGGAGATGTCCTATCCGGTTCTGTCGATATTACTCGATCAAGAGACAACCACCGTCTCATGGATGTGAAATTCCATCATCAACTGGAAGGAGCATCGGGAGAAGAAGCTACTCCTCTCATTACATCACCGTACTTCATCGAGTGATCGTGCGGCTAGATGATCTCTGCCACTAGTATTCAAAGTTCATCTTAGACCCTTTGCCTTTTCCATGAGCAGTCTGGCCATATTCTTACAATCAGGATGAACAAAATTTTTAGAAACGCCTTGCTACTTGCCAAGGAACTAGGAGGAATTGACGAATGCGGCCTTCCGTCACTCGTTTCATTCATTCACTGCTTGGAACTTTGTATGGATAAATTTTTTGGATGCTGTATAATGAATACAAGCCCCTGTTTCGCGTATTTGGAAGGGAGATCCATTTCCCGTCTGTATGGCACAAGCGAAGAGTTTGTGTGATCATTTTAGAGTACTGTGACACCGACGGAGAGGATCGTGTGGAGCGTGGGATGAACAGACGAAGGAAGTCTGAATGATATGGTTCCACCACAAAAGAAGCTCCGATGTATGGGTGGAGACCTGACGATTCTGGATCTGTGACAGCTTGAGTAATTCTAAAGTTAGCACTAGACCACATTCTCACTTTTTCACCTGACATTGCATCTTGTATGTGTTGGTGCTTCGGAGACCACATTCCATTAAGGCTTGATGGGGTCTTTCCATCCGTTGGCTATTCATTGCGTCGCGTGTTCCATTCTCACTATTTCACCTGACATTGCATCTTGTATGTGTTGGTGCTTCGGAGAGTGTAAATTATATTGTAAGAACACGGTGAGAACCTTGTGCTGTTGTGGATGATGGGGATCCGAGTAAGTCTGATCTCTGACCACTTCCCTTGAGACGTATAATATTTCGCTACGTTTCTCTGTGCCCCGAGCGAGGAGTGATGAGTTCAACATCATCGCTGTATGTTTTCGTACGGAAATCTCCCCACGAGTGAATTATGTTCATCCGACGCGGCACCAACTAAGAGGAAAGAACAGACAAATTTCTCTATCACTTTTACTTCACCTGTCATTGGGTCATTACGGGCAGGAAATATATGACTTGTTCAGCCGGTAATTTCCTCGAGAAGCTGTAAAAGTTTTTACCATGTCTGTTTTATTCGTCGGCCTATCCATTGTAGGTAAATCACAGCGTACTCGTATCAGATGTCGTGTGAATTTGATATGAGTATCTTTTGCTCTCCCAACCGAGAGCAAGAGGGTTTGAACCCTAGACTTTTTGCTTTAGAGGCTTGAGATTCAACCATCTTTGCTATCGATCTTCAAGATGATACAAGCACATCATTGACGAGAGTCTCTCTGTGAGAAGTGGTTGAGCAATGACATGGCAGTGAGTCGTCTTATGAGTCGTCTCATTATATTTTTAATGAGATATCTAACGTTCTAGATCTAGATCTTAGCTTCCATACCATGAAAAAGAGCTCTAGATCTCCTCACTATTACACACTTAATTTGATTTTTATCGTCTCATTGATAGAAAATAACTTTTAATTTTTGATGGTTATGTAGAATGAGTGGCGCGAACCTCAGTCTCAAGATTGGACGCAGATGTGAAAATAGAAACTTAGTAGATTTGCGTTAGGTTGTGAAAGTTGTGAGTAAGGCTTGACGGTTTGACAGAGAGTAGGAAACAAAAGAATCGTAAATGATTCTATGAACCAAAGTTGAAACGTTGGGTTAGGACGTAGAGGTTTATCTCAAGAGGATCTCATACTAACGTTGACCTAAATGGACAAGTCTGGAAACGGACAGAAACGCAAGACCAAAACATAGGTCCGAGACGTGGAGTCCAAGACTAGCACTGGACCACAATTCCTCGATAAAATCCTAAATGTTGGAGCTCCAGTGATTATTTGCGTCATGGACAGAGCTCCACGTAAGATCTCGAGGCGAGCAAAGTATCATTGGAAAGGTCTCGGCGAGCGCTTTCTAGAGATATGATGAACTTCTCTAATTGACGTCAGAGATGAGGATTATGACCGATCTAGTGATCGGATTGTGATATAATTTTTAGGGACCAAAGAGGAGGGCGAGCTGTCGATGCTCAGAAGTATACATTGTGGTGGTGGTGGTAGAGATCGTGTGAACCAGTCACGGTCCTAGACAGATGTCGGAGGACTTAGTGTGCAGAAGCTCATGCCGTCTTTCTCTAGTTAGTAGCAAGCGTGTCTTTGCTATGTGTGATGGTCCTCATCAGTAGAAGAACTGCATATAGAAGAGAGATGGTTATGATGCATCTGAAGCGGTGGCAGTGTGAGCATTGCGGACGACCAGGTCACAATAGTGACCGTTGTTTTGATCTTCACCTCGAGCTACTGCAAGAGAAGGTCGATCGTGGACGAGGTGGAGGAGCTCAAGGAGACCGTGGTGGTCGAGGTGGAAATAGAAATCCAACACACAAGAAAAGATCAGTCGATCCACCACTCACTATGATGTCAAATGCAGGTATGACTGCTCGGGGTGAGCAGCTAGAGCATAGGATAGCTAGTATGACTATGGCTCAACGGAGATCTAGTTCAGAAGCAGAGGCTTCCACATCTTACGAAAGAGAAGGAGTTGACCTCGACTTCATGGTTGGTGTGACATAGATTGAGATATTTGCGGTAGTGACTTGATGTGCAGTACTTGTCTTTGTGCCACGAGGTGCGTCGATGGAGTTGGATCCATAATGCGGAGAGGCTCGTAGACAAGCCAAGCTTCCTTAGTCATTCACGCTATCGGAGGGGTTGACGACCACGTCTATGGTTCTTAAACGGCCTACCGATGATGCAGCGGAGTGAGAGATATCGAGTGAGAGTGATGCGAGTCAACCCTCGATGTCTGCGGATGTGACGTCAAATTTGATGTTGGAGGGACTACAGCAGTTCTGCGAATCTCACTATTTTCAATCACGAATATGAAGACATTGGGAGTAAGCTTGGCTCCATTATTCCAGTTGGCAACCACGCTCAGTGAGAGCGAAGATGTAGTCATCTCTACTGCTGAGGTGGTTCAGCAAGAGACGATAGATGTGTCCAAGGAGTCGAGGATCAAGACGGCTACTAGTGGTACTTGACAAGCGGTGGCTGCGAGGTTAGATGAGTTATTAGTTAGGCCGGCGATTGATAGTGCTGGTTTGGCACCAGGTGTGATGTTGCTGGACAAGATAAGTGATATCTTCTGTTTGCTGGCACCTTTAGAGAAGGTTTATCAACCACAGAAAGTCTTGTTAGACTCTAGAGCCCAACCGTTGATGTTAGAAAAGACGTTATGCATTGGTTTCGTGCACCTACCGCCTTGTTACGCCAGCGGAAGTTCTTGCTCAGTAGGTCACGAAACTCACAACGCTAACCTGCAAACCACAATCACAAGTTAGCGTCTATGCACCACTTATCTTAACTCTATTTGGTCGGACCGGACCCGGATCATCTCCCTAATCATCAAGCTCAACATTCTTTAAGTTCCAACCTAGACCGTCTAGGTCGGTCTCAAGACATGAGCAAGTCACAAGATGACTTAGGACGGACTTCCCATAAAGTCCAAGGTCCTAAACGGTACCTCAAGCACACCTAGCGGCCCAACCGCTCGTGATGTCCGTTTGGGTCTAGGCTCCCGAATGGTGTTCTAATCCGCCGTCTCATTCCCTAGTCTTGCTCCAACCCTTAGATCGTTCTTAAGTCCAAACGTCCAAGTCTGGACCGGAACGTGCCTTGGAACCGGCCCAGCCATCACCTCATGCTCCTTGAGTCCGTCCGTCGAACCTTGAGGTCGGGTGACTCGTCATGGTCCATCCAAGCATCGAACCCCCTCATAAAAATTGACAGGTGACTAGACTCGAATCCTGTGGTTCGGACCAATGTTCGAACCACGGTCCGTCTTTGTCTCGGACCCATGTCTTGGTCTCGCGTCTTGAACTCACGTTGTCGTGATGTGAATTATTTTACATTGTAAATAATTCACCTCTTTGTCAAGCGTTAGTGTCTCTGAGTAGAGTTAGGACCTCAGAGATGTCGACACTTGAGGATGTTATATATTTTGAGTCAATCAACCATGTTGATAGGGTTTAAGCTCATGGGTTGTATTTGCGTGTCGCCCATGCACGCTTTCTAGCTGATTTAAGTTATTTTTCGGGGCTGCGTGTCGTTTTAGGTAGTTAAAGTTTACGCTGGCACTCTAGGGAGCTTGACGTGGTAGCCTATGAGTAAAACTAAGTTGCCACGTGGTTTAGGGTACTAAAGGACAACCAAGTGGAGCTATGAACTCCCATTGGTCTATTTTTGTCTTTTGTTAACTCTAAATTTAGAAACAGAGCTCTAGAGTGGAGTTCGAGCTTTTGGTGGGGGATCTTCGAAATCTGAGAGCACAGGGAGATAGAGCTCGTCATGCCAAGCACCTCCAGTGAAATTTTCGATCGATTTGAGTCAATAAAGACGGAGTTATGAGCAATTGAAGTTCGGATTGTGCCAGAACTGAATCACTTTTGTTGGATTTAGGGTTTTCAGTGTCATTTGCAGCTGATTTGAGGAAATTGCTTCAAAACTTCGAGGTTGTGTTCTCCGCCAGCAGGGCTACAATTTCCTAAAAAGTTTGATATCGATTGAGTAACTGAGTAATTCAGGGTGGCCGCTGAAGCAGAGGGGGTCTGAAAAGCTCTTAATCTAGAGCAGCGAATTCAGAGGAGGAGATCTGGAGTTCTGTGTACATTCAGGAGTCCCAACTTCACAGGGATGTTCAGCATCCTGTAGACTTCAAATACTGTAAGAAACTTTGGATTTGATCGAGCCAATTTCCTGTTATAGGTCTAAATAGCTGTCTGGGTATCAGAAACTGCCGTTATTTCTCTACTCAGAAAGTTTCTGTCCATATCTTAGTGCTCTGAATTGATCTGAAGCTGAAATTTCGTATGTGTATCCAGTAGAACCTCATTTACATGTAGGAGGAGTTCTGAAGTCTGAACCTTCACATATTTCTCAATCCTGAGTGTCAAAGTTCGCCATCTGATCTTATCATAGCTAGTTAAGCCTGAACTTGCTTCGTGAACATATCAGAAGAGCCTAGAGACTTATATGAGTGTTTTTCAGTATCATCTTGAGACCTGAAGCCTATCCTTTGAGTAAACCAGCCACAGCCAGGAGCCCAACGCTTCCTTGAGTAGATTGAACACAGCCTTCAAGCTCATATCACAGCCAGAAGGTTCGCCCTTCCCAGGAAGACTTTCACTCGACAACGTCTCATTCCTATGTCTCAGACTTATGTTTCGGTCTATTTCCACACTTGTCCCTTTTGGTTAGCGTTCGTCTAGGGTCATCTTGGGGTAGACCCTTATGTCCTAACTCAATGTTCCAACCTTGGTTCAGAGAACCACTTAGGGTTCATCTGCTCCTGACTTTCCGGTCAAGCCGTTCAGTCCTACTCGCAACGTTCACAACCTAGCCAAGTCCACTAAGGTTCTGTTGTTCGCGTCTGCGTCCGACCTTGAGATTGAAGGTCAAGACACTCACCCCCACTTTGGAGGTTGATGCCTTCATCAACAATGATCCTTAAGTTAACGCCAAGTTCAGAATGGTTAGCCAACCCCTTGGTGTCAGAATTGAGTTCTGGTAGCTAACTCGTAATTCCCTTCTTGGTTTGAATCTTAAGTTGTCGCTAGAACACTTAGAAATATTCCAACTAGTCTCGGAGAAAGACTAACTTTTTTGGCCACCTCTAAACAAAACTAGTTGACAATTTCTAAACATTCTACTTAAGATTCTAACTTATTAACTTATAAGTATTCACACTTACTTACGAGGTCCCCCGAAATTCACTTTCTAGTCGTAACCTTATTTGACTTAGATGCACGACTAAGTTTACTTTGCAGTTAGAAAACCGCAACGCAAGATCACCCCAAGCCCCAAGACAAGTATGAAGATTCTTACTTGCTTTGTCAACGCTACGACAAATCTAAGTCTTGATTTCGATGCTTATCCAAACCAGCTCGCTTCCTTTGAGTGTGCTTCGTTCCTCCTCTTGACAACATCCTAGACACCTGATCAGAACTAGTCATAACCATGCACTACCAATACACTTAGATAATTTTCAAGAAACTAATTCTTTATTTTCACAAAATACAAGACAAAGCTACAAAGTCCATTGGTCCAAGTCGCCTCAAGTTGCTACTCGTATGGTTCGTCGTTCCTTCACTCCTCGTTGGAAGGAGATGTCTTCATCTTGCTAATGCCCTTGTTGTCCTTGTCGCCGTTTGAAGAGATCCAATACTTTGCTTGCATGTGCTAGCTCTTCCTCTGGCATCCAAGTTGCTTCCTTCAAATGATATCCACGCCATTTGACCAAGTACTCCAGACGGTTGGATTTACACCGCGATCGTAAAATGATCTCTACCTCGTATTCTACTTCGCCTTGCGCGAGATCAGGTTGAGGCTTGAGAACCTGTTTGCGCTTTGGTCCCAAGTCATCCTTGAAGTATTTCTTTAATAAAGAAACATGGAAAGTCGGATGCAACTGTCACTCAAGAAGAAGGTCTAACGTATAGACATCTTTGTGCAGATTTTTGACAATGACAAAAGATCTCGCGAACTTGGTTGAGAATCTAATCCAAATTCCTTCTGGAAGGGTGAAGTTCTTCGTACTCAACCATACTTCTTCGCCCACTTGAAACTTCACTTGCCGTCGATGTTTGTTTACCTGCTTCGTGTAACGTTGCTGCGTCTTCTCGAGGTTCTTCTTTACTTGTTTCTCGCGCCGCTGCATTTCTACCACCAACTCTTCAGCTGATTTTTGCCGTGTTCTTGGTCGTGCCAATGTAGAACTCCCTGCAAGAGTCAAGTCAAGAGGCCCTTCTAGCTAACGTCCGTAAGCCAACAAAAAAAGAGGTTCGTCGGTCGCTGAATGCTTCGTGGAAATGTAACAATACTCAACAAGACTGAGCCACTCTATCCAATCACTTGAGTCTACGTTCACATAATTCCTCAAGTATTGATTCAGAATCGAGTTAACTCGTTCCGTTTGTCCATCCGTTTCGAGATGAAAAGTGGTACTGAATTTTAACTTCGTTCTCAACTTTTGAAACAAGTGGTTTCAAATGACACTTGTGAACTTGGAGTCTCGGTCCGAAATAATACTCCGGGGTAATCCATGTGAACACCACCAAGTATCCAGGAACAATCGAGAAGTTGTGAACGTTGTTGCGATATCCAAGATCACGATAAACTTCGCTAGTTTTCTAAACCGATCAACTATCACAAAGATTGCATTGTATCCCGTTGAGATCAAGCAGAGAGATAATGAAGTAAAGCTTTCCCAAGGTCTAGTTGAAATCGGCAAAGGATGAAGAAATCATTGTTTCTTCTCGTAAGAAACGCGGTTCGCATGACAGGTTATGCATGTTTTCACAAAGTGGACAACATCGTTTTTCATGTGGGATCAATAAAACTTTTTAGCTATCACTGCTAAGTGGATTTTTCTCTTTTATGGCTTGATAAGGGCGCATCATGACATTCTTTGAGCAACTTAGTCCTAAGTTTTTCTTATCTCACATAAACTCGACTTTGCTTGAACATGAGTAAGCCATGCCTCAACTTCATGTTCTGCAACTTCACTCCTCGCTTGATCTGTTCCAAGTACTCCTTCGCTTGATCATCACCCATGTATCTTTCACATATTCGCCTCTCCAAGTTTAACTCTTTAGGATACATAGCTCGTAAAATCTATGTTGACGATGAAAGATATTCCTCCTTGCGACTCAAGGCGTCAAGAACCACATTGTCTTTTCTCGCTTTGTGGATTAATTCCACATTCATGAGCGCCAAGATATCATACCACCGTAATTACTTTGGCGTCACCCGATCTTGTATCTCAAAGTACTTGAGCGAAATATTGTCAGTATACACTTGGATTTTGTGAAGTCTCAAGTAATGTCGTCATTTCCTCAAGCAATGGACCACTGCAAACAGTTCTTTCTCGTGAGTCGGTCACCGACTCTCCGTCCTAGATAACTTCTTGCTTTCGTACGCTACAGGTTTTCCATCCTGCACCAACACTCCGTCAATCGCATTGTTGCTGACGTCCGTGTGCACCTTGAATGGTTTGTCAAACTCCGGCAACTTCAAAACTGACGTCTTTGGCAAAATGGATCTGATTGTCTGAAATGCATCATCCACCTCCTTGGTCCAACTTATCTATGTGTCTTTTCCCGTCCAGTCCCTTCAACGACTTCGCGATCTTTAAAAACTCCTTCACATACTTGCGATAGAACTGTGTCAATCCTAGGAATCGCCGCATCTCCTTCATTGTAGTCGGAGGCTCCCAAGTCACAATCGCATCCACCTTTTGCATATCCGGATCGACTCTTTCTGCACTAATGACATGTCTCAAGAAGTTAATGCGTTCCAAATCAAACCCACGCTTGTCAACGTTGGCAAATAGCTTATGCTCCTGTAGCTTTGTCAACACCACCCTTAGCTACTCCGCGTGCAACTCCAAGATTTTGGAGTAGATCAAGATGTCATCAATATAAACGATGACAAACTCGTCCATCTCCTCATGAAAAATTGGTTAATCAATGTAGTGAACGTCGAAGGGGCGTTGTAGAGTCCAAATTATATCACCACAAATTCAAACGATCTGTATCTGGTTCGACAAGCGGTTATCTCAACATCTGGATCAACTATCTGGATCTGGTAATATCTTGACTTCAAGTCTATCATGCTGAAGTACTTTGCGTCTGCTAACCTATCAAACATATCATCTATCCTTGGCAAGGGATAATTATTCTTCATCGTCAACTTATTGAATGCATGATAATGTGCACAGAGTCGTAACTACCCATCCTTCTTCTTGGCAAAAAGAACTGGGGCTTCGTAAGGTGACTTGCTGGTTCGAATATATCCCCGCGCTAATAGCTCACCGAGTTGTCTTTTCAACTCAAGAAGTTCCACCTGATTGAGTCAGTAAGGAGCTTTGGAAAGTGATTCTGATCTTGGCAAGATCTCGATCTTGTGATCCACCACCCGCCTTGGAGGTAACTCAACAGGTAACTCATCCGTCACGACATCCGTCCAGACGTCCTCAAACTCCTTAATCACTTCACGAAGCACCTTCGGAAGTTTAATCGCGTCTCTTGATGTTTTCTCTTGTCCGCCACCCGTCATCAAATCTACGACCCGCATCAAACACATGACTCCGTCGTTGAAGTCCATCTGCCTGTCTTTGACCAAGTTCACCATAAAGTCAACAATTTTCTACATCTTTCAGATCGGTCTCACTCGCAGCTTTCGTCTTTTAACTTTGACGTTCAACCTTAAAAGTTTCTATCTAAGTTCCGCTTCAAACCTGTCCAAGAAAGTGTTTCCAAAAACAGCATGGATATCATCCATCTCGCACACCGTGAAGTTTTTTGTGAACTCCAACTTCTCACACACAAATCGTACATCCAAGGTCACTTGAGAAGTTTGGTACGTCTTGCCCTTGGCAAAGCGCACCTGAATAGGCTTATCTGCCTTGGAGGTAGACAAGCCCAACTTCTTCACCAATTTCAGACTTATGAAGGAGTGGGTCACTCTTGTGTCCACAAGAAAAGTAACATAACGGTTAGCAACTTTGGCTTGTAAAAAGATCAGTCCCGGAGTCTTCTTCGTGGTTCTCAAGGTCACAATCATTTGGCCTTCCAACAAGTCCTTTGCAACAAACGCATTCATGCTACAGTTACTAACCTTAAGTTTCGTGCACCCCTTAGCAATATGACTCGCCTCGCCACAATTGTAGCAAGCTTTCTGAGGTGTTTGCCTCTTAGATTTCGATCTTGTTTGTTGTCGCTTTGCTGCCGAGGCAGAAGAATCCTTCCGATCCTTCTCATCCTCATCCTATTGTCGCTTGAAGCCTTTGTTCTTCTTTTGAAACTTGTCCATGTTGCGTGGTTCAAAAGGTTTCTGTTGTTGGATTTCGTCATCCCAATTTGCTCTGCTAGCTTCAAAAGTTCGGCACATGTCTTAGGTAGCTTTGGCATCCGGAAGAGAGCCTTCTCCGAACTAGACTCGAGTCTCTCAATAAATATACATATTTTGGTCTACTCAGTCCACTTGGAGAACGAATCCAGCTTAGCACTGAACTCGTGCACATAAGCACTTAAGGTCCCCGTCTGCTTCAACCTAACTAACTCGACACCATCCCGAATCCTTTGATACACTAGAGTGAATCATCTCGTGAGCAACTCCTTGAAGTCTTTCCAACCAAGCGCTGAGACGGCCAAAGCATGCTCGTCCGTGCATGCAGTCCACCAGAGAAGCACATGATCCTTGAGGAACGTAACCGCCGTTCTGACCTTGTTTGACTCCTTAGCCTATTGCGCCTCAAAGTATAGGTCCAACTCACTTAAAAAATCCTTAACCTTCCGAGCCCGTCTTATACCTGAAAACGGGGTCGGCAAATTCATCTTACAAAGCTTTCTTGTAGGTGAAGAACTCTCTTAGCCTGCCTCAAGCTCAACGATACGTTTATCCTTGGAGACCATACCCTCCTGCATGGTCTTCATCATCTTGATGAGTTCCGCATACAAGGCTCATTGACTTCTTGCGCCTAAATCGTTGAGCACCGTTGGCAAGACTCCATCTTGCTGCACCGATGCCGCAGTTGGTATTGGCCTCTCTTGACGTTGGGATGAAGGTTGTCGATTATCGTCCCCTGATTGTGCCTCGGGGTTAGCTCGAGTCGATCTGGTCCCGGTGTCAGCCGTCACTTGTCTCTTGGTCTTCCTCTTGAAACTCTGTCCTACGTCGACCATCGCTCTAAGTGTTCACCTAGAAACGTTGATCCGCTTCATATCTCACGTCCCTCCTCAAGCGTCCAGCCTTCAGCCGCTACCTCAAGTTCTCGCTCATTGAAACGTCGGCTATGATACCACTTTTCGTGCACCTATCACCTTGTTGCGCCAGCTGAAGCTCTTTCTCAATATGTCACAAAACTCACAACGCTAACCAGGAAACCACAATCACAAGTTAGAGTCCATGTACTACTTATCTTAACTCTGTTTGGTCCGGACCAGAGCTGGACCGTCTCCCTAATCATCAAGCTCAACATTCCCTAAGTCCCGACCTAGAGCCGTCTAAGTCGATCTCAAAACATGAGCAAGTCACAAGATGACTTGGGGCGGACTTCCCATAAAGTCCAGGGTCCTAAATGGTACCTCCAGCACACCTAACGGCCTAACCGTCCGTGATGTCCATCTAGGTCTAGGTTGCTGAATAGTGGTCTAACCCGCCGTCTCGTTCCTTAGTCTTGCTCCAGTCCTTAGATCGTTCTTAAATCCAGACGTCTAAGTCTGGATCGAAACGTGAGTTGGAACTGACCCAGTCATCACCTCATGCTCAGAGTCCGTCCGTCGAACCTTGGGGTTGGGTGACTCGTCTTGGCCGACCCAAGCATCGAGCCTCTCTCATATATACTTCTGAGGATTTGCGGCCGCACCCTCCTCTTTGTTCCTTGAAAACTTTACTACAATCTGATCATGAGATCGGCCATAATTCTCAACTCAGAGATCAGTTCGAAGAGTTCTGCATATCACTGGAAAGCTTCCGCTGAGACCTTTCCAATGATACTTTACTCGCCTCGAGATCTTATGTGGAGCTCCATCCACGACCTTAAACATCGTTGGAGCTCCAACACTTGGTCATTTTCCAAAAACTTGTGGTTCAGACCTTGACTCGAACTACAGTCGTCTGTGTCTCAGACCCACGTCTCCATCTCGTGTCTCGAACTTACGTCTCAGACCTATGTCTCATATCTATGTTTCGGTCCATTTCCAGACTTGTCCTTTTTGGTCAACGTTCGTCTGGGGTCGTCTTGAGGTAGTCCTAACCAAATGTTCCAATCTTGGTTCAAAGAACCACTTAGGGTTCATCTGCTCCCGACTTCTCGGTCAATCCGTTCAGTCCTACTCGCAGCGTTCACAACCTAGCGCAAGTCCACTAGGGTTTTGTTGTTTGCGTCTGCGTCCGACCTTGAGATTGAAGGTCGCTAAAATTGATTAGGTTCGAAGAAGTCCGAGGTGGAGAGATGTCCATTCCAACTAAAGACATCTCTAAGAAGATCATGAGATACAGCTCTACACATGACACATGAGATGCTGACAGTCAGAGTTCGACCAGATCATCACATAGATGACTCCATGATGAACACCAAGACCATCGTTACGGCCGTAGAGTCTTATGACGTATTGGTTGGAAGTGCTGTGTTATACCTTATGGGGTTCATGAGCAACTATTGCGTAGAGAGAACATCTTATAGATCAGGTTGGTAGTCCAGTGAACGACGAATGAGTCTCTTATCAGTGCGGTTCAGTGCTAGAGTTGGGACAACGGAGCTTACACCAAGGACGATGACATCCGTTGCAGAGTTAAGTTTGGTAATCACTTGACTGGGTGAGTTGTTAGAGGACAATGCTCATGTGGAGGATACTTCGGTCTTTGAGGAGGGTAGGTAGGGACATACCCAACATAACTACAGTAGTACCATTTGCTTTGGATGTTTCACTCTGGAGTTCGAGTGGAAAGTTGCAGCAGTATGTTGATCGGTTAGTGCAGCAGGCTTGGAGTGAAGCCTTTGTACCGTCAGTAGAGGAAAAAAGAGTTGTTTCTGCTACTGGCCCTGTGACCTTATCACTGTTGGATACGACTTTCATTGTATGACAGTATCCAGAGGAGGGTGTATGTGTGTTGGAGCTGTTTGGAGAGATCAACATAGGTTTGGTTGTAGTATGTAGACATGCATACGAGTACAATGATACTTGCATGTGAAGAGAGATGAGATTGCCAGACACATCTCATTACATCATGTGGCACGCTTGGTGTAGAGATATCCTGAGTTGTTGTTCATATCAGTCGTCAGAGAATACCAGCAAGTATTACCATCGAATATTTCACTGCTGGGGACACAAGATTCACGTTTGTTGGCACCATTCACTTGGTGATGATCGGGTGGTCATGTCAGAGTCACACGCGTGCTGGGAGATGTCAAGGTTTACATGACTCACCATCTAGTATGTTTTGGGAGATGTTACGGATCTTAAGCCATCTCTAGATGCATCAGGTGGATTCTTCAACGTACATCTTGGACAACGTTTTTTTGTTGGGTGATGCTCGTACACAAATGATGATGAGTGTGCATCAAGTGTAATCTTAGGTCGGACCGGCAGTGCTGTTAGATGCATCGAGTGTGAGATCTCGTGCACATCGTCCACAGTTGTGATGGACGAACTTATTATCGAGAGAGGTGCTTAAGCACGCACACGTTGGAATGAGACGACTAGCGCACCTCACGATTGATGAAATCTTGGATGCAAGGTGACGATATCAAGTAATGAGAGTCGTTGATAGATCATCCATAACCATGGTGAATCTAGTGGGACGACTCATGACATCGTTGTCCACTTTGATGAGCTTTCTAACGTCACATGCTTATTGAGATGGAGGACTTGGGCTTGTGTGGAATGCTCAATTACAATAGTTGGTGGAGCCCAATGCCGATGAGAGAGAGCGAGTCATGAGTTTCTCTACGAATACAACGGTAGTAGCTTCGGTGTTAGAGGTTTCACGTCGTCAAGTGTTGGGTCAAGCAATACTTGAATTGCTTGACATAGATTTTTAGTCTTGGATTGGTTGAGGTCAGATGCGATCGACAAGTGTTACTGCTCCGACACTTTTGACCGGGTCGGTGGAGACAAAAGCTAAGGACGAGGTGTGTGGAGTTTGTCCATTAGACATCATAAGATGCAGTAGGAGAGAATGTGGAGCTTGCAACTAAGACTGCCGGAGGATTTTGCACAGTGGAGTTGTTGGTGGTGAGCAGAAGGAAACTGCTACAGAGATTGCAAGATAGCAGTCAAACAACTTCGTCCTCTATCTCTAGCGTGGTGAGAGGAGATACATGGGAGTCAGAGATTGGACCCAAGCTTATAAGAGAGGAGAGACGAAAAGTTCAGAGATTCTTGAAAAGCTACAAGAATTGTTTTGTGTTCAGTATGAAAAATTTGGGTACCTTGAAAGGACCAAGTATACTCCTTGACTTGGCTAGTGACATGTCAATCTTTTGACGTCTTTACAGAGACAATGAGATGAAAAGAGCCTTGATCCAGAGTAGGACTCAAGACTTGTTGGAGGTTGGTTGGTGAAGATGTTCGCATGAAGAGTATGTATCTGTCATAGTTATGCCAGCAAAGAAAGATATGTATGACAACTACACAGATAGACGAATGTGCCGAGACTACAATCGAGAGACGAAGTCTGATAAGTATGCCATGCTGACACTTGAGGAGATCTTTGATGGGCTAGGACATGTGAAGGTCTTCAAAACTTTGGACCTTCGAGCAGGATATCATCAGTTGTCAGTGAGAGAAGAGGATAAGTCCAAGATAGCATTTTGAGGAATTGACTCTCACAGCAAGGATTGTTTGTATCAGTGGCAATTTTTATCTTTTGGATTGAAGAACACCTCTGCTGAGTTTCAAAGGGTGATGGATAAGATCCTAGTCTATAGTGCTACAGTGTAGGAGCACGAGAGACATTTACGGGATGTGTTCAAGCGATTGAGAGCTCCTCGACTGAAGTTACACCTTGGGAAGTGCAAGTTCTTCTAAGAGTTGGTAGAGGATCTAAGTCACACCATCTATCTAGGTGGGTTGGATGTTCAACAGACGAAGGTTGAAGCTATTGCACGTATCTTACGAGCCACAGATGTGAGTCGAGTTCGGGCATTTATTGGTGTGATGAACTTCTATCGTCGATATATGAAGAGATTTAGTGCAATTGCGAAGCTATTGACCAAGCTGATGAAGGTGAATCAGAAACGGCAGTGGGGAGATGAGCAAGAGCGAGCTTTTGTAGAGCTCAAGGTTAGGTTGACATCTGCTCTCATCTTGAGGAGACCCATGAGGGGACGTCTTCCAACTACACAATGATTGGAGTTTGTTAGACTTGGAGTAGTGCTGACTCAGCACGATGATGAGAAAAAGGAGTTCGTAGTGACGTATGGAAGTTGCTCCAACAATTTGGTGGAGATGAGATATAATTCATATGAGAGAGAGTGTTCAACGGTAGTGTGGACCGATGTTGATGAGGTTGATGAGGAGATGGTGCTAGGGTGACAGACATCTGCCTTTCATTGTGTGTTGATCATGAACTCTAGTATGGAGAGTCAAGTCGTATATTTCTCAAGTCAGAGAATAGATGACGAGTCTCCGGATCTTGAGGATGGAGATGGTGTTCCAAACTAGTGAAATATGACGATGTAACGATGCTGGAGTATCGCCGTACTGACGTGGTGATAAGCATAGTAAATGTCAAGGAGCAAGATTGCGATCTCCAATGAACGCAGAGATTCCAATGAGAAGGACTTAGAGTGTGAGACGACGAGAGAGTACAGATTAGTGTCACATCCATCTTAAAGGGCACAATTAGTACGACGTGCTCATGAGAAATCGAGACATTTTGGAATGAAGCGTATACATAGCTTATTCCAAAGACAATATTGATGACCTAGTATGCACATCTATGTCCATCAATTTATTGCATGATGTGTGGTCAAGTACTAGCATCAATTAACACTCCTACTCCATAGAGTATGACATGTACTCTGACATGGTCGAGTTACCGGCTTTACGGTTTGGAGGTACGATCAAAAAGAGAATTCTAAGAGGGGTCCAATCAAGTCCACGATTTGTTCTTGAGTGCGATAAAGTAAATTCCGGAGATAAAGTTGATAAAAATTGAGAACACGAGAAAAGTTCTGGTCGGACCTGGATAAGAGGCAAGACATACACGCTGAACGTAGTCTTGGTGGAAGTTGAACAATTGTCGATTGTGAAAACCGGAAAGGAAGGGTGGACAAAATCCGGAAAATCGCTAACGCAGAGCGACGCAATTCGATTGCAAGCGGAGCTACTGTATCGATACTCATGCTCCTGTCCGCACGAGCTTTGAATCTGCCAAGCACGCAAAGAAACTGGTTCCGCTGGATATGCCGCTTGTCACAATGAGCGTCACAGCTGACTGTCATGTCGGTCATCATTTTTATAGAGAGAAGCTCAAGCTGAAGCATGGCATCAGTTCTCCGAGCAGCACGCCCTTCCTTCCGGACTAAGCGAGGCTAAGCGCTTACCCAGGCTTCGTTTCAGGAGATTGCTGAGAACAGCAGAATTGTAACGAGCACGAGTGATCTTCATGGACTTCACGTGCGCGTATGAAGATCACTCGTGCTCGTCGTGGGCATCATATTAAGCAGTTCGTAAAGTTAGTGGCAAGTGAAATTCTGCGTTCGAGTGGCAAAAGTAAACTGTGCAGGGAGAAGGTGAAGCTCCATGCGACGAGATAGTGGAATACTCCAGCTGCACCGAATGGAATCCGATAGAAAGGAGAATTCTATTTGTGTCAAACAGGAGAGATCTTGAAACCATCTTAACCAAGTAACTACAGACGGATGGATGGTACAAGCACCTTTAAGTACTGATGCTTGCAATGTGTACTCGATTGTCAGTCTTAAATACGTACTTACATACAGCATGCAGGAGATGACAGTTCCGGCAGACGAAAGGATGATCATCATGAGTATCAGTACTAGTTGCATCATGTGAATTTGATGAAGCGCAATAAAGTACTAAGAAGAGAACACTGCAGTCTCCACTGTTCTCCTCAAGTGTTGAATCGCAGAATTCCATAGTTGCCACCTTTCGGCGATAGACATAAAACATACAGGCTATCACCCACATGTACAAGCACCAATAAGGAATGAATGCGAGATGTTCGCGTTCTTCACACTTCTATTCAAATCTCGACTGTACAGGGAAGAAAGGAAAATTTAACGGTGTTTCTTCATGATCAATAATATCCCACAGCTCATCACTCAATCTGGGGGCTACTACTTGCAATTGCTTCCCCGAGTGGTTCGTCGACATGACCACCAGAACCCTTAAGCTTGTATTTCCTCTTATTGAACTCTTCCAAATCGCGGTACCGTCGCTCCGTCTCTTCTTCTTTGAACTTATCAACGACACTCACGATATTGTCACCGAGCATTGCAATGATATTCGACCATGTAGCTTCAGGTCGACAAACGTCGTAATGATCAGCGTGTACTGTGTAGAATATGTCGATATCATCCCGCGCTGATCCTTCTAAGCAAACTTGCTCACCCTTGAAATAGCCCTGCAGTAGTAATCAAGCTCCACGTTATGTAATATGGAGAAGTCAGTCAAGTTGCATACAAGCTAAAACTCCAAGTCTCTGTACGTATGAACGCACTCTCTTCTCCATTACATACTACCATGGTACCTCATTATCCATCAGAGCTGAGAGTTCAGATTGAGGTGCACGTTCATCAATCTTTCCGAGTTTCGAATACATGTTCGGACTTGAAAGGCGTATTAAGTCAGCATTTGCAGTCAAATCATGCCGTAAACAAGTATGTCGTGATGCTGTGCAGATGGTCTTAGAAAGCAAGTTCGTGCAGCTTGACTGAAGCTATGACTTCCAAATACAGCAGTCTCGTGCTCAAGCGGCTGTCCGCACAAAATAAGTCAGGGTTTGAAAAACAAGCGAAACAATCTCCAGTGCGGAAGATTACAACACTACCGTAACGTTCACTCTTGATGAGAGGTCAGAGAAATTATACATACCTTATTAGTAAGATATGATGCAGTGAGAGCAAACGTTTGGAATCTTGGTTTCTCCGATGTGCTCAGTCGATAGGCCGTGAACTTGCCATTAACTCTAGACATCTCCTTGCCCAACACGCTCATAAACTGGAGCATCTGATTCTGAGTTTTGTTCGGTATTTCCTTGGCGAGTCGCTCTATGGCAGATGAACCCTTATGAGGTGTAGAGTAGAAGAAGACGGACCGCAGATTCCGTAGAAACTTGTCGAGTTTATCGCGTTCGTCATCAACAGTTCCATCGGCTGCTCTGTCCTCCACATAGAGAATGAGCTGTTTGATCAGAATCCCACCCAAGTCGTGTCCCACCAGAATCACTGGACGTTCCTGACCAACCCCCACTTTGCTGCTGAGAATGAGGTCAGTGGTAAGATTTTCGGACAGGAGATAGTCGTCACTGCATTTATTTCCCACATCTGGAGGCAGTTTGAATCTGCTGTCGTACGAAACAGCGAGCACGCGAGGATCATATCTCGCACCATCCTTCTCCTGTTCTGCGAGATAGTTAGGGAGCATAGTAACCGGCCAGCATTCGTCGCTGCCTCTCTTGGTCCAAATCCTCCAGAAAGCTTGATTCGAGCTCGCATCGTCTTCATTCAACGGAAGCCCGTGGAAAAATACAACGTCCACATTGGGACTCGTTCCGGCGCGGAGCCTATACACGAGATCGTTTAACCTCGAATTCTGCGAGCAAGCATCGTCATGCATCTTCTCTCAGTCAGTGGAAAATAGTTGACTCACCTACTGCATGAGGGGCATCCAGATGGTGAGCTATGACCCTTGGAATGGAGGGAGGAAGGACAGACCACAGCCAGCTAATGGACGAGAGTTCTCGACTTCAAAGCAGATAAAAGGAACACTCGGAACGTTTCAGTGAAATCCGCCCTCTCGTCCGTCTGTCTCTACCTCGTATTTGTTCGTCGTTGGCTCTACATTTGAGGCCATTGAAGGCCCGGCCTCTGTAGCCGAGCTGGACGAGGACGACGACGAGCTCCAAAGGTTAGACCAGAATTTACTGATTCTCTCTATCATTGCCCACGTCACACACCGGTATCTATTCAGCTCCACTTAACTCTTGAAGATGTCTAGTGCTGCAGTTTTGTACCGCGAGTTCTGAAGGACCAGATGCTGTCCAGGATCTCCTACCGTTCGGGCAAGAGCAGCAAGGATCGTGAGGGGCCCTTGAAGTCTCAAATGAAGCTGGACGAGCTCTCTCCCCTTCACATCCATTCGTTGTCTTTACATGGATTGCTACAATGTAGTATATCGGCCCCGTTTATCGCTGTAGGCCTCATCGACCTCCGATGCTGCGATTTCCGCGTTCTGTCGTGAGTGGCGGCGACTCACGGACTGAGGGGCCGTGAGTCGATAGAGCTCTCTGGTTTCGAAGTAACTTACCTTGCCGTCCATTTGCTGCAGCGTTAAGGTTGTTGTGAGTTTGCATCTTTGCAGGTGGAAACGGACGCCCTGTAGGACTTGGTAGACACTATAGTCCACAGCAGCTGCCTTCCGCTCTGTTCGGTTCATGATCAGTTCAGTCTCAAGACGAAAGATCGATGAAAGTGTAAAGCACATGCCCCATGGCTTGGTATGAGCGATGGGGCCCAACTTCTCTCCTCGGACAGCAAAACTAGCTATGCTGTGAACGCTTGCGTGTGCAGCAAAAAGGAGGGTGGTTTTCCGCGTCTGTCTTGTCGTATGCGTCGAACTTCTTCAACAGTAAGTCGGAGAGAAAATAATGCATCATGACAGTCCTCCAGTGGGACCATGGGGGATCAAAAGTCGTTGCTCCATCCATCACTGCTCAAGTACGTGCAGCTTATCGCTGGGAAGGGACAAAGAGTCGCAAATCATGTACGTGTTTAGCACAACCTCTCTTCTGTTATCCATGAATATGGTGCAATAGTCGAAGAAGGAAAGCTGTGTGCTCCTGCAGTTTGCAATGCCTTAACAGGAAGGTCAACTGGTGAACTTGGACGGTCGTATGACTCTATAGCTTGATCGTTGTGGAAAGGGAATACTGTACTGCTCCTAATGAAGTACTCACTCCACAAAACAGTACTGTAGATGCTCGTGCCTGTGCTAATAATAGGCGCTAGTTTTAGGTCTTCCAGTGTTTTATCAAATGGACAAAGCCTGGAACGTGTCCAACTGCGAGAAGACTCCCGTCATGACGTCCACATGTCTCGGCTCTTGAACTTGCTCTTGACAATAAACAAGTTCTAAGTTTCTAACCTAGTAGATTTTGTGGTATGTTGATGCTCAACTTTCTTCAGCTTGTTGGTGACTGACTATTCCATCCCAGTCTCAAGGGCTCACAATCGTCACACTGATTCCTCACTCTCCCTTTCTCCCTCTCTCTAGAGCTTCCGTGCCTGGAAACTGGCAGGCAGAAATGGAGAGAACAGCTCCAGATCTTCCGGTGCAGAGCGCTGCAGCTGTCCTTGCACAAGGCTAGGCAATTAGTAATGTTTCTTTCTACCTCACAGCTGCCGCGCTTGAGCCTTAGAGCCCGCGTTCACTATCTGAAAGTGAAGGAGTGAGTAGTACACTGATCATGAATCTGGAGAGAAGTACAGTAGAAGGATATCATTTGTAGGAACCACATCTGGAGATTGCTGTCAGCAATGAGAATAACCCAATTGTGCGTTGTGCAACTCCCCCGGAGAATAACGCAATTGTCAGTACACTTCCTCACTGGAGTGAGTTCCAGGGTCGATGTTGGTCCTGGCATGGGTACAGGGCGGCACGCACTGTACAAGAACCCGAAATGATAAAAAATTAGAGAAAAGGGAACAAGAGAACATGCTTGAGAGACGATCGACTTGAGAAACTGCAAGGAACTTCTCTGAGTGGCAGAACGCGTCAACTCTGGAAAGGTAGACGGCCCTTCTCCTTTTCCCGCTGAGAGCCCCACGCGTGGGTGCAAAGGCTCCCGGAGTCCAGGGGGACATGGCACTGGCTCACAACCAGCGAATCTTTGGAACGTTGTCCAAAGATTTCAAATGAACGTCTTTTTCCGCAAAGTATAGATTCTATATAGGGAAAAGAGAGAGAATCGATGCAAGAGCTAGCAGTATTGGTAAGCTTGTTTACTGAATAGTAATGAAGTAGGAGTTCTATAGACAAGGTATTTATACTATGGTACAAGGCAGGTAAAGTCTGCAAAAAGCACAAGCTCAAATATCTTGAATTAATTGTTGTAGTTAAGTTTATATTTAGACAGCTTAATTCTAGGACTTTCACTCATCGACTAGTTGTTATAGACTAAACTTATAATCTTAGTCTTGGTAGAAGATAGTCCAACTTTGGAGCTGTTAGGTTCTCAGTTATGACATCCTCTACCATCTCTTGAGTAACGCAGTATTTCACTTCAATTGTCTTGGATGTAACTTGGTCCTTAATGAAATGGTAATGCCAGATTGATGATAGGAGTAGTTCTGTGGGGTCGCATTGGAGTAGAGGTGGAGCCGGAAGCGCATAGAAGACTGAAGGCACTACAGGAAGCAGCCATAAGACTGTTTGAGTTTCTTCCCATATTCTTTCTCCTTCTCACCGCTTCTCGCCTCTGGTTTAGTGTTCCCCGCGCTTCCCCTCTTGTTTGCAGGAAGCCCATCGATCGCTTTTCTCATCCTGAACTTTCTTTTTGTGAAATTGGACGCGGAAGCGTTGTCCAATTTTTGACAGCCATCTTCTCGCTTCTTCTTGAGCTATAATCGAGCCTCCTTGTCTCTCATTCTCCAATTCGATCCCGCAGCTATCAATTTCTCTATCCTACCGCACCTCTACTCCCGAATCTCTGGACAAAAGATGCTTCTGGATATCTGAACATCTTCGGAAGACGCTTTTGAATGTCTGAACGTCTTCAAAAGACAACTGTGTGCAATTCATATCAAGATTGGGTTGGATTTGCTTTTGTGTTGAGAAAGGTTCGATACGAATCTTGAGTGACTTGGTGAGTTGTTTGTTGTTTCGAGAAGGTGGAAGTTGGGAACCAGACTTGTGCCTCGCGATCTTCCAAGCTTCTCAAATCCACATCTTCCTAGAGAGACTAGAAGGTTGGAAAGGCTGGCAGAATGTGCGAGAAGACGTGAGGGTCCTTTATTTATATGTTTCATCTTGTCATGGAACTTGGACGTTTCTACAAGTGCTATTGCACTATGATTATCACAATACAAAGTGGTAGCCTCATTTTCAACTAATTGTATATTAGCTAAGAGCTGTCGAAGCCCTATTGCTTCTGAAGAACATGTGCTGCGAGTCATATCAACTTCAGTACTTGACAATGCAACAGATTTCTGTCTCTTTGATGATCAACAGATTGCTCCTTGAGAGTAGATGAAACAATTTTCAGAAGTTGAACGGCGTGACTCGATGTGATCTCCCTAGTCAGCATCAGTGTAACCGAATAGAAAAATTAGTTGAGGCGAGTGTTTTTATTCTAAATATTGATCTAAAATATCCTTGATATAATGAAATGTGCGCTTTATGACGACGATGTGTTTTAGTCTTGGGTTAGTCATGTATCGACGTAATACACTAATCCGAAAAGTTAGATCAGGACGAACGCAAATGACGGCTCACTTGATAGAGCCTGTTGCACTTTGATATGGATAAGAAGCACATTGCGCCTTCTCTTCAAAAGAAGTGGGACAATCTTCAGTTGAGAACTTTTCTCCTAGGTCACCGGTGTACAAACAGGTTGGCAATTTTTGGATCAGATATAAAGTTTGATTGAGCCTGATTCATCCTTCTGCTCGGTTTCGGTTAATCTCTATACTCAAGCAGTGGTGGATATTATCATTGTCACTCATCTTGAACCTTACGCTCAGGTTGATTTTGACGTATGACAGCGACCTTTCGCTGTTGCTTGCTATGATTGTTTCATCAACCTAAAGTGCTAGGATGGCGAACTGATTATCCTTATGAATGTAGTATACGTTATCATCAACTCCTGACTTATTGAACCTATGAGAAAGTATGAATTTATCTATGATCAAATACTATTCCTCTTCGCACTCAACCATACTTCTTCTCCTACTTGAAACGTCACTTGTCGTTGATGCTTATTTACTTGCTGTGTGTAATGCTGCTACGTCTTCTCGAGGTTCTTTTTCACTTGTTCCTAGCGTTGTTGCATTTTGGCCATCAACTCTTCAGCTGATGTTTGCCGTGTTCTTGGTTGTGCCGATGTAGAACTTCCTATAAGAGTCAAGTCAAGAGACCCTTCTGACTCACGTATGTAAGTCAGCAAGAAGGGTGATTCACCGCTTGCTGAATCTTTGTGGAGTTGTAGCAAGACTGAGCGACTCTGCCAAATCACTTTGGTCGGAGTTCACATAATTTCTCAAGTATTGATTCAGATTGAGTTATCTATCCATTCATTTCGAGATGAAAGCGATACTTCATTTTAACTTAGTCTCCAACTTTTGAAACAAGTGTTCCCAAAAAGCACTTGTGAACTTAGAGTCTCAGTATGAAATAATATTCCGAGATAATCCATGTGAACGCCATCAAATATCTAAGAAAAATCGAGAAGTCATAAACGTTGTTGCGGTGTCCAAGGTCAAGGTAAACTTCGCTAGTCTGCTAAACCAGTCAACTATCACAAAGATTACATTGTATCCATTTGAGTCTGGCAGAGACGTAATGAAGTTCATGTTGATGCTTTCTCAAGGTCTGGCTGGAATCGGAAAAAGATGAAACAACCTCTGTTTCTTCTCATAAGAAACCCAATTCGCTTGACAGGTTACGCATGTTTTTTACAAAGTGAGCAACATCACCTTTCATGTGGGGTCAATAAAACTTTTTAGCTATCACTGCTAAAGTGGCATTTTCTCCTTTATGAATCTGATAAGGGTGCATCATGACATTCTTTGAGCAAATTAGTCTTAAGTTTTCCTTGTCTCATTAAACCTGACTTTGCTTGAACATGAGTAAGTCGTGTCTCAACTGCATCTTCTGCAACTTCACTCCTTGCTTGAGCTGTTCTAGGTACTCCTTGCTTGGTTATCGCCCATGTAACCTCCACGTATTCGTCTTCCAAGTCCGACTCCTTAAGATACATAGCTCACAAAATCTGTGTTGACGGAAGATATTCCTCCTTGCGACTCAAGGCGTCATGAACCAAATTATTCTTTCTCTCTTTGTGGATTAATTCCACATTCATGAGTGCCAAAATATCATGCCACCGTAATTACTTTGGTGTCACTCGATTTTGTGTCTCAAAATACTTGAGCGAAATATTATCAGTATGCACTTGGGTTTTGTGAAGTCTCAAGTAATGCCGCCTTCTCAAGCAATGAAGGAACTGTTTGTGAAAACAGTTCCTTCTCGTGAGTCGATCATCAACTCTTCGTCTTAGATAACTTTTTGCTTTTGTACGTTACAAGTTTTCCATCCTGTACCAACACTCCATCAATTGTATAGTCGTTCACGTTCACGTTCGTGTGCACCTCGAATGGTTTGTCAAACTCCGACAGCTTCAAAACTAACGCCTTCGACAAAATGGATTTGATCCTTTGAAACGCATCATCCACCTCTTTGGTCCAACTTAACTGTGCGTTTTTTCTCGTCCAGTCCGTTAGCGGCTTCCCAATCTTTGAAAATCTTTTCACATACTTCTGGTAGAACTGCACCAATCTTAAGAATCGCACATCTCTTTCACTGTAGTCGGAGGCTCTAAAGTCACAATCGCATCCACCTTCTGCATATCCGAGCCGACTCCTTCTGCACTAATGACATGTCCCAAGAAGTTAATGCTTTCCAAACCAAACTCATTCTTGTCAACGTTCAAATAGCTTATGCTCCTGCAGCTTTGTCAACACCATCCTTGGCTGCTCTACGTGCGACTCCAAGGTTCTCGAGTAGATTTAGATGTCGTCGATGTAAACAATGACAAACTCCTCTTAAAAAATTATGTTCATCAATGTAGTGGATGTCGAAAGGACGTTACAGAGTCCAAATGACATCACCACGAGTTCAAACGATCCGTATTTGATTCGACCAGCGATCTTCTCGACATCTAGGTCAGCTATTTGGATTTGATAAAATCTTGACTTCAAGTCTATCCTGCTGAAGTACTTTGCACCCGCTTATCTATCAAACAAGTCATCTAACCTTGGCAAGGGATAATTATTCTTCATCGTCATCTTATTGCACGCACGATAATCTATACAGAGTCATACTTCCCATCCTTCTTCTTTGCAAAAAGAATTGGGGCTCCGTAAGGTGACTTATTGGTCCGAATATATCCCCGTGATAATAGCTCACCGAGTTGCTTTCAACACAAGGAGTTCCACCTGATTTAGTTGATAAGGAGCTTTAGAAGATAGTTCTGACCCTAGCAAGACCTCGATCTTGTGATCCACCACCCGCCTTGGAGATAGTTCAGCAGGTAACTCATGCATCAAGACATCCTCAAACTCTTTAATCACTTCGTGAAGCACCTTCGAAAGTTTAGTCTCATCTCTTGATGTTTTCTCTTGTCCGCCATACGTCATCAAATCTTCAACCCACATCAGACACATGACGTTGAAGTTCATCTATTTGTCTTTGATCAAATTCACCGCAAAGTCGTGAATTTTCTGTGTCTTTCAGATCAGCCTCACTCCCACCTTCCGTCTTTTTACTCTAACATTCAACCTCAAAGGTTTCCGTCTAATTTCCACTTCAAACTTATACAAGAAAGTGTTTCACAAAACCGCATGGGCATCATCCGTCTCGCACACCGTGAAGTTCTTTGTGAACTCCAACTTCCAACATGCAAATCGTACGTCCAAGACCACTTCAGAAGTTGGTACGTCTTGCCCTTGGCAAAGCGTACTTGAATAGGCTTGTCTGCCTTCGAGATAGACAAACCCAACTTCTTCACTAACTTCGGACTATGAAGGAGTTGGTTGCTCATGTGTCCACAAAGAAAGTAACATCACAGTTAGCAACTTTGGCTTGTAGAAACATCAATCCTGAAGTCTTCTTCGTGGTTCTCAAGGTCATAGTCATCTAGCCCTCCAACAAATCTCTAGCAACAAACGCATTCATGCTACAGTTACTAACCTTAGGTTTCGTATATCCCTTAGCAATATGACTCACCTCGTCATAGTTGTAGCCAGTAAACTTAACACCGTTCCATTCTGAGGTGTTTGCTCTTTAGGTTTCGACCTTGTTTGCTATCGCTTTGCTGCCAGGACAGATGAATCTTTCCGATCCTTCTCACCCTCATCCGATTGTCGCTTGAAACCCTTGTTCTTCTTATGAACCTTGTCCATGTTTTGCGGTTCAAAAGGTTTTTGTTGCTGAACTTCGTCGTCCCCAATCCGCTCTGCTAGTTTCAAGAGTTCGGCACATATTTCAGATAGCTTCGGCATCCGAAAGAGAGCCTTCTCCGAGCTGGACTTGAGTCCCTCAATAAATATATATATCTTGATCTCCTGATTCCACTTGGAGAACAAGTCCAGCTTAGCACTAAACTCGCGCACATAAGCATTCAAGGCCCTCGTCTCCTTCAACCTAACTACCTCAATACCATCTCAAATTCTTTGATACTCTAGAGTGAATCGTCTCGCGAGCAACTCCTTGAACTCTTCCCAACCAAGCGCCGAGATGATCAAGGCATGCTTGTCCTTGTATGCTGTCAGTCCACCAGAGAAACGCATGATCCTTCAGGAACGTTACCGCAGATCTCATCTTGTCTGACTCTTTAATCTGTTGCGCCTCAAAGTATAAGTCCAACTCAGTTAAGAAATCCTTAAACCTTGCGAGTCAGTTCTATACCTGAAAACGGAGTCGGCAAATTTATCTTACAAAGTTTCTTGGTAGACGAAGAACTCCCTTGGTCTATCTCAAGCTCAACGATACGTTTATCCCTAGAGATCATACCTTCCTGCATGATCTTCATCATTTTGATGAGCTCTGAATACAAAGTTCCTTGACTTCCCTTGCTTGAATCGTTGAGTACCGTTGACAAAACTCCATCTTGTTACACTAGTGCCATAGTTGGTACTGGGTTTTTTTGACATTGGGACGAAGGTTATCGGTTATCGTCTTCGAATTGTGCCTTGGAGCTAACTTGAGCCGATTTGATTCCGGTGTCAGCAGTCACTCCTCTCTTGGTATTCTTCTTTCAACTCATCATGGTGTTCTTGTCCTCTTGTTGCTCCTACAGCAATAGCAACTGTTGATGAACTGAGGGACCATCTGCCGTGTATCCGGCAACTTACGTCAACTCGACGAACTTGTCGTTTGCAAATACCGACTCATGCTATTAATCAATATGTTGGGAGAGATAGGTGGCGATCGATAACCAAACTGGAGAAACTGTTTCTCTTCCGTTAAGAAAGTCGATATTGTCATTTTAGTAGTCACCTCGGGACGCTAAAGTCATCTTCAGTGCGGAAAAAACTTGCTGCCGTGTTAAACCTTTCAGTAACGAGCAAGTGAATCATAAAGTGTACAAATTCACCATTTTGACGTCCTGTTAAGGACGGTCAACTTTCCTTCTACTGTATCGGTGGCTAGATAAAGATGTTATTTATGGATTACAGAAGAGAGGTTGTGCTAAGCACGTGATAAGACCATGGGGGATACAAAAGTCGGAGCAACGACTTTTGTATCCCCCATGGTCCACCTGGACTATCATGATGCATTATGCAGATGAATGTCTCTCACGCTTACTTTCGGAGAAGTTTGACACATGCAAACATATAGACGTCTAGACACAGAAGAAGCGGAACACCTCCTGCTTGATGTGGACGTCTTCTTGTTACACAGGCAAGCGTCCACAGCAAGCTAGCCCTGTCGTCGTCGTGGTCAGGAAAAAGGGACTGTGGCTTTACGCTCCATCGATCTTTCGTTATGGGGCTGAAGTCGCAGATCTGAACAAAACTGAAGCTACCGTAGGAGCTGTCTAGACTTGTGTTAGAAGAGAGAATAAACTACTCTCTGCCGGTCACCTCCATTCACAACAGAACGTGGAAATCGCAAAACCAGAGATCGATGAGGCCTATGATCGCAAGGGGATCCGGAGAGAGCTCGTCATCTACTTCGAGTCGATCCCTGAAAACGTTCGTTTCAGTTCTTCCAGTTGCTCTTACGCATGCCCACAACAAGCAGGGAATCCTTGAAAATTCTTGGTAACAATTGCAGAAGTGGAGCGGAATCAGCACCGGGTGCGTGATCTTGGGCAATCATCATGGAAATGATGAGAAACTTCTGGTCCAACCTTAGGAGCTCCTCTTCGTCCTCCTCCAGCTCGACTACAGAGGCGGGGTCTTCAGTAGCCTCAAATGCACAGTCTACGACAAACCAATTCAAGGTCGAGAAGACAGACGGACAGATAGAGTGAGAGGGCCGATTTTGCTTAGATGTTCAGAGTGTCCTTTTATCTGCTTGAAAGTCGAGAATTCTCGTCCATAAGCTGGCTGTGGTTTGTCATTCCTCCCTCCACTGACCAGAAGCCACTCATGAAGTCAACTTTTTCGCACTTACTGACTGAGCGAAAATGCATGCTCGCAGAGGATAAACAATCACGTGTACGAGCTTCGAGCCGGAACGAATCCAAAGGTGGACGTTGTATTTGTCCACGGGCTTCCGCTGAATCAAGACGAGGCGAACACGAATCAAGCTTTCTGGAGGATTTGGACCGAGAGGGACAGCGACAAATGCTGGCCGGTGTCTATGCTCCCGGGATATCTTGCGGAAAAGGTGAAGGATGGTGATCATGCGGGATATGATCCTCGCGTGCTTGCTGTTTCGTACGACAGCAGATACAAACTACCCCCAAAGGTGGCAACTGACGACTATAACCTGTCAGAAAACCTGATGACTGACCTCATTCTCAGCAGCGAAGTGGGTGTTGGTCAGGAACGTCCAGTGATTCTAGTGGGACACGATTTGGGAGGGATTTTGATCAAACAGCTCATTCTCTATGTGGAGAACACAGCAGACACTGAAAGGGACCGTAACAAAAGCTATAAACTCAACGAGTTTCTAGAAAATCTGGGGTCCGTCTTCTTTTACTCCACACCTCATTTGGGTTCCCCTGCCATAGAGCGATTGGCCAAGGAAATATCAAACAACACTCAGAATCAGATGCTTCAGTTTCTGAGCGTGTTGGGCAACAAAATGTCTAGAGTTAATGGCGATTTCTCCGACTATCGGCAAAGGACGTTGGATAATCCAAGATTCGCAACGTTTGCTCTCACTACATTATATCCTACTTATAAGGTATGTATTTCTCTGACCTTCCACTTCATTACTACATTCGAGACGACTGAAACGGTTTGATAGTATCGTGATCTTCCGCGCTGGAGCTTGTTTTCGTATTTCCTGTCCATGTATCTTTCAGCTTTGATGGAGAATGAGGTACAGTTGGATATACATGGAGAAGAGAGCGCTTCCACCCGGAATCTTTGAGTTTAAGCTGTGGAGCGTGACTGCATTTACTTCTCCGTAACGTGGAGCTTACTCCTGCAGGGCTACTTCAAGGGTGAGCAAGTTTGCTTAGAAGGATCAGCAAGAACCGGTATCGACACCTACTACTCAGTACAAGCTGATCACTACGAGGTTTGTCAACCGGAAGGTACATGGTGTAATAGCATTCAACTGCTCGCCCATAATATCGTGAAAGTTGTGGATGAGTTCGCGGAAGGCCAGAGGGAGATACGTTTACAAGAGTTGAAGAAGTTCTCAAAGGTTCTCAAAGGATCGGATGCTAATGACGAGGCGCTCCAGGAAGCAATTACTAGCTCGTAGATAGCTCGTGATCAGGTGATGAGCTGTGGAGTACTGTTAGGGTAGAAAGGAGGATCACTTAATATAGCTTGAGATGTACATACTAGTTAGTTAAGGGAGGCTGAAAGCTGTCTTCAGAATGATTCCTCCTACTTATGAAGAAAACACCATTCTGTACAGTTGAGGTTTTGTATAGACTTGTGAAGAATACGGACATCCTCACGTTTAAAGTTTATGATGATAGCCTGTATGATAGACATAGAACTCCCGCAGAAAGGTGACAACTTTGTAGAGAATTTTGCAATTTAACACTTTTGGAAACACTAGAGACTGCAGTGTTTTCTTCTTACTCTTTTATTGGGGTTCATCAAACTCACATGATACACCGATACTCATTGTTCAGAACTCAGAAGTCATATCTCCTGGTGTATGTACGTACTAAGTACTTAAGACTGACAGTCAAGTAGCTAGCTTACTTAAATTCGTACAGTTCCATCTGTTTGCATATTTGGTCAAGACCATATCTGAAATCTGTTGTGTTTGACACAGGCAGAATTTCCTTTTTTTCTATGCTTTCTCCTTGGATCGAGATCCTTGGCTGGATCTTCCTCTTTCGAGCAAGATCCAGTTTCCCGTGCGACCTTGACTTCTCAGCTATCTGGTCTCATTTGATGGTCCCATCGACGCGGCTCCTGTGCGGATGAACCCTGCAGCTCATCTTCGCTTCGATTTGCAACCGACATTGAAAATGCTAAGATTCCCATACCCTTTTACACAAGGAGAGATGTTGGGGGTGTTTGAACACTGTACCTGACGGGCCCCACGGAGGCGGGGATAAAAGATACTTTGAAAGCAGCAAACATCGGTCGCGATCGGGACAGTGCCATCGGACCGCATCTATAATGTAGTAGTTAGTGAATATCTTCCTAACTCAGAGAGTGCCCAAACCTCTGTTGTGTAGCTTTGAATGCGTTGCTTATAACCAACCGGTTAGCGCCGAACACCTGAAGTAACGATTTTCTTGACAAGTAGCAATCGTTTTATCAAAAGATGACACACTAATTTACCCAAGGAAAGAGGAATACAAAACCCCATGGCTGAATAGAATATCCTCTTTCAAAGAGCATAGCACATCTTCTTGAATCCTCGTAGCAAACAGATCAGCAGCACAAGTCTTCTCTCTCTCTGTGTTGCAAAATCTTGACTCTGTAGCAGCTAAATCCTCCGACACTAAGAACTGTGGGAGAAATTCTTCAAAGAATACTTCGTCAGTAGGCGAAGGGGCGGCGCAGATAATTAACGGAAGGGGACAAATCTTGATTCTGTGATTGACGGACGGCAATTGGGCCAGACATGGATGCTCGATCGTATCCAGCGTTTACGATCATTGATGGTACCTGCAGCGCAGATTCGGCTACATATCGGCATACTCCTGTACAGAACGATATGGTTGCCTCAATAGTGTGAGAGTCTTGAACAATGGTTGTAGTCTCAGTGCCCTGCCGCAGCTTCACCATCCCCTTGGTATGAGCCTGATTGAGTTGCGAGTTTCTAGTTCTTTCGAGGAGTTCTTCCCTTCTCCCTGATTCTAGCTAGAGACCTCTTCATAAATCTTTCCAACCGAATCTCGTCATGTTGTTCGCATACAAGGCCTCGAGTTGGCACACCTGAAACTGATCTGCGGATACTGGATGTATAGTACTCGTCAACACCATTTCTAGCAGATGCCTTCGTAACCACCATCGCATTGTGGAAACATTACTGCAAACACAACGCCCGGCCGTTTCCAGACAGAAGAGACACTCCATTTACTGCATACCCGCCCAGTTTGCAGTTGCTTGCTTTACATGTAAATCACAAACTCACCTCATGTATGGACATGTGAACTCTCTACCGTAGCAACTTTCGATTTATGTCTATCGAACATTTGGAGAGCAAATCTGTCTGTCAGTGAGCAACACTTCCTCGGATTTATACAAAGTCGTGTGCAGTATGCGCTTATCTGATTAGCTATGTACGTGGGATCCAAGGCGTAGGTTTTGAAGCTGCCTTTCTGTGCGCGGAATTCGTGAACCTGCTGCTATTGACTCTAGCTATGTCAGCACCCAGAACGCTTCTAGTTTTAAGTATTCGGCTTGGAGTGTCTACCGGGATGGTTCTGGCAATGGCAACCTCAATCGCTTGTGATCCACTTGAGGAGTAGCATTGAACATTACAGCTCTGAGATTTTCCAGAAATCTCAGAGCTGTAATGTTTCAGTTTCCTGTCGCTCCCCTCGTAGGTGCTCTTTCACATCGCCTTTCTATTCTACTCACCCTCTCCATTGACACCACAGTGACTGAGCTTTTTTAACACTTACCTTACTCCTTGTGCCGATCTCGACCCATCCCGAATTCTCGAAACTTTTCTGCTCAGTCGGCCTTGTCTCTGGTCTCTCTTTACTCTGTCCCTGATTGTATCTCCTAGACAGTGAAAATCGAGCCGTAGTAGCAAACCCAAAATTAAGTTCTACTCGACGGGCCGTCTACCTTTTCAGAGTTTACTGTTTCGGTTGCTACTCCGTTGGACTTCCTCTCAGTTTCTGAAGTCAATCGTCAGAAATGCATGTGCTGAATACAGTGCAGTGTTTCTTTACAATGGATTTCGTGCCGGCCTGGAGCCTCGTCGTGTACCAGGGGCGTGATGAAAGGATACTTACAATTGCGTTATCCTCAGTGCGAACAGCAGTCCACTCGTTGCTTCCTACTTATGCGATCCAAGTTCTACTGTACTTCTATCCAGATTCATGGTCAGTGTACAACTCACTCCTTCAGATAGCTATAGTGAAGGCGCGTAGGTACAAGGCCTCAAGCAGTCGGAGGTAGTACTAATATCCTTGTGTAAGGAACAGGAAGCGCTCTAGATCGATATCTGCACCGGAAGATTTGGACCTGTGCTCCCCATTTCTGCCTCCAGGGTCTTGAAACTGTAAGCGCCAGTTTCCAGTCCACAGAGAGAGAGAGAGAGGAGATGGAGGAATCTTGAGACTCTGAGGAATCATTGGATTGACACTCGATGGGTCCTGGGATGGAATAGTCAGTCACCGACGCAATGAAGAAAGTCAAGCTTTACACAAAGTCCACCATGTTGTTGAATTTATTTCCAAGGACATGTATGCGTGCTAACGTTTCTTCTCTCAGGACTGGTTCCCAGGGCAAAAACAACCAACGCCCCAAAGGGATGGCGGAGCCGGAGGATGGCGGAGGAGGGGGGGGACATGGGGGGACGCCTGTGTTTAGAGACTAAGCAGGAATGCACTTAGCAAAGAGGGAGGAAAAGACGTGGGAAGTGGTGATTAGGGGAGTTTCTGTCAGCTAGGGTTGCGCTTTCTCGCCGCGGACGGGGGTAAGAAGGTAGATTGGGGGCTCGAGCGAAGGTGGTGGACCTCCGGGATTTAGGAAATGGCTGCAATGGTGCTCGGTTTGGAGGGGGGGAGGCTACCCGATCAAACAGGGAATGCCGGAGCAGCGAGTGACGGAACGATGACATTTGAAGCGGTTAGAGAGACGTCCCCATTACATGAAGCGGAACTGGAAAAGAAGAGGATACGGAGGGAATCCCTGAACAGAATAGATTCACGAAGAGAAGGGAATCCTAACAGAGGGGCAGCTACGGTGGAAGGACTACACCATGCCCGGAAGAAACAGAACATTGACAACGAGATGCAGCCTAAGGGAACACAGCAAGGAAGGGACGCGGCATCGGGAGAAGAGGAGGTCACAAATAAAGAAGGGACAAAGCAGAACGGCTGCAAAGAAGGAGGAGGACAGACGACCAACGAGGATAAGGGACCCGCAGCTAACTCAGGCCAGGCGCAAGGCGTCAAGGCAGGGGCCGGTGGGTGACCTTTGTTGGGAAGTTGCCCCCCTGTGGTCGATTGGACGACTAATGCGGGCACTGCTTTCCCTCACTGGAGGAATGGCGTACAATCGTCTCCTTCGCAAAAGGGCGAGGGGAACCGTCCGGAGGACCCTGCACAAGCGACGCCAGTGTCAGGAGGGGGGGTCTCCGGCGGTAAATAGTTGGGCAAAACCGTTAAAACACCTGGGGAAAACTGGATCGGACCCATACCTGGTGGGGTTAAACCCGTTGTCAGGGTCAGGAATGTCGGACGAAGAATTGGCTGAAGCGATTTTGTGCATTAAAAAAAACCAGCAGTTGGGGGAATACAAGCTAGGAGTGGTGGTAGAACTCGACAGAAATCTGGTGGCGTGCCGGCTATCACTGCTGAAGTCGACGGCGGTGGTCTTGTCCACAGTGGACTGCAGCCCGTCAAGGGACGCCTTCGAGACCTGGACTTCAAGAAGACTTGTGTAAGGGTTAGGCGTGCAGATCCTCCAGCTTCGTATGCTAAACAGGAAGAATTTCTTGGTGGTGCTAGCCACAGTCGAACAAAGAAATCTGATACTTAGGGAAGCCCCTCTATTCTGTAACGGGAGGATCGTTGTGGCTGCTCCGTGGTCCCCAGGCTTTAAGACGCAGACCGAGAACTCCAAGGCGGTAGCTGTCTGGGTTGATCTACCCTTGGTGGACCCAACCTTTGAAATTGGAGCCGACGCTATGTTAGCAGCCATAGGACCGGTGCTCTACAAAGCCACCTTGAAGTCAACGAATTCATATCCTCACATCCGGGGGTGCGTCCTCATCGACCCTGATCAAGAGCTGAAAGACCACTTACAGATAAAGGTTGGAGTGGGCGAGCTAGTTGTGCAACCCATTTCCTACCAGTCACTCCCTGACACATGCTATGTGTGTAAAAGAAAAGGGCACTACGCAAGGAACTGCCCCGAAAATCCGAGGAGAAGCGAAGGAGACAAGCAGGAGAAAAGTAAAAGCGCAGGGGTGAAGACACCAAGTATCGGGACTCAACCCGCGGTGGCTGAGGCCACGGAAGAAGTGAAAGACGACGGCTTCACGCCAGTGTCCTCTAAAAAATGGACAAGGTAGACGAGTAGATGGGTTGAAAAAAAGAAGACTGCTAACCGATATAGCGCACTATGAAAGGAAGATGACTCCTCGGGTGAAACGGTGCCGGAGGTGCCGATGGAGAGTAAGAGGGAAAGCAAAGCGGAAAGAGGTGAAGGAGAGAAGGAATCTACAGTAGAGGAAAAAGGGGCCCTACGGAACAGACTCCTAACCGAAGAGCTCAGACAAGGGCAGGTTTCTCTCACTGTCAGCGATGCGGACGCGGTGCGGGGGACCGGGATCGATCTCTTACGGCGAAAGGCGACTTACCAGACTTAAATGAATTAGCAGGAAGCAACTGTAGAAAGGGAATCAGGATGACAGAGCAGCAAAGAAGCAACACTGAGATGAAGCCAACTGACAATGTAACGGGGACAGGGAGAAAGGTGACAGGAAAAGCCAACGAAGAAGATTCTGAGCACCCAAGCGAGGGAGAGTCAGGTACAGAAATGAGTCAAGACAAGGGGGAGGAGGTGACGCCAGAGGAGACGAGGGAGGAGGAGAAGATGCAGGAACTGGAGACAGAAGGGAGAGACGACAGAATCATCGAGGGGAAAGACAAAACAGACGAAAGGACGGAGAGCGACGAAGGGGGGGCCACTCAACAGAGGGCAGAAGAAGAGAACGGGAATGGGAAAATACGGGGAACAATGGGCGAAGGTGACCATGGAGAATCGTTGGCAAGGAACGGAGACCCCCCTTGGGAACCGGGAAGGGGAGAAGGGAGTCAAGGAACAAGGGATGGAGTGCAGACGAAGAGGAATCTCTGGCTTAACTCGACTGACGCTTGGGAGGGCACGGGCGAGGAGACCAGAACCCCTTCGTCCCCACTTCGTTTTCTGGAGAAAGAAATCCTTCATGATATTGACCCCAACGTGGCAGCCGGGAGAAGGACAGCGAGGAAGAGTCTACAGACGAAGGCGTCAGCAACCCAAACAAAACCGACCAGTAAGGGTGTTGGGAAGGCTAACTCTAACAAGGGGAAATTATCAAAGAAGGGGAGTGCTGCTCTGTCGAGGAGCCTGATGGCAAATCTGACACCACCCAAGTGAACGAACAACAGAAGGACAGACGGAAAGACTCAGAGCAATTAAAAGCGAATGTTTATGATGATGCAAAATACATTGAAATTAGTGTCCTGGAATGTCAGAGGGCTGGGAGACCCGCACCGTGCGACCATTCTTTGTCAATGGCTAGAGAGAGAGAAACGGCAAGCTGACATCATCGCTCTTCAGGAATTGAAGACGGAGGAGCAGAAGCTGGAAAACAACCTGAAAAATGTAATACCAACTGGGACCAGGATAGTCGACTACACGGGAGGAGGGAGGGGAGGGGCAGCGCTCCTTCTTAGAGACCACGTCCAGGTGCTGAGACAGGGGGTTCGAGGGGACGGCACGGTAGCCTGGGGTACCCTTGACTTTGTCTGTGGGCCTATAGGGGTGGCCTCGGTGTACGCTCCCAACAAACGGGAGGAACGCAGACTACTTTGGGAGTGGCTTGGGACGCTGACTAGAGAAGGGAATTGGGTCCTCCTAGGGGACTGGAATATGATCGAGTTACCGGACGATAGCTATGGGCCGTCTTCCTTGCTGCACGACAGTGAGCTGCGGTTGTGGAGAAGCACCCTTCTACAAGCAGATTTGGTAGATGCGTTATTTTGTGCACAGAGCAGAGAAGGGCCTGTTTTCACCCGCCAAGTGAGGTCTGGGGGGAGGCTAGATCAGGCCAGACTGGATAGATGCTACTTAAACAACAGCGCAGATTGGTGTGAGGGAGTGACGAGGATTCTCCACGATGGCAGACAGACTCTATCTGATCATATTCCGATTGTGGTCTGCATTAAACTTAAAGAAGAAGAGGTGAACAAGCGGATAAAGAAGTCGTCCTACTTTAAGATGGACGCGAGTATGCTGAAGGACCCAAGAATCAAGGCAAAAATTGAGACGATATGGAGGGAGCAGCGGAGAAGGGGAGGAGACCCTCGAGTGAGATGGGCAGTAGGGTGGTCTAGAGTCAGAAGGGCCCTAATAGAAGAAAAGCGGCTGGCTGGTCAGAGGTGTCCTCCAAGAGCCGAGATGGAGGCGGAGCTCCTAAGACTGAGGCTGCTAGTGATAGAAGATTGCTCTATGGAAATAAGAGCGGAGCTCCAAATGGCGGAAGAGAGACTCAGAAGAAGAGAGCACCAAGATGCTACTTTATGGCGAAAAAGAAGCAGGATCCGATGGCTTCAGGAGGGGGAAGCCCCATCGAGATATTTTTTTGCCCAACTTAAAGCCAAACACAGCCGCGAAGCGATGAAGGGGGTAAAGCTTGAAAACGGCCAGATAACAGAAAGCATGAAGAGATCCTAGAAAGGGTTCACAAGTTTTACACCGAACTCTACCAAGAAGACGGGGAGGTTACCAGAAACCGTGCGAAAAGAGAGGAAGTGCTTAGGCTTACCTCCAAATGGGTAACAGAGGAGGAGAACCGGCGGCTGGTCGAAACTCCGACTCTAGAGGAACTGAGCGATGTGGTGGCGGCCCTTCCCCGTGAGAAGTCCCCAGGGATCGATGGGGTCACATATGAAATATTACAGGAATGCTGGCCGGTCATAAAAGGGGAGTGTCACGAGATGGTGAAAGAATTCTGGAAGACCGGGGTAATCGATGAGAAGACACAGCAAGGAGTAATTAAGCTTATTCTGAAAGGAGGAGAAAGAGTAGAGCTGGGGAACTGGCGTCCGATTTCCCTTCTAACTGTGTCATACAAGATTCTAAGCAAACTTCTCGCAGGGAGGCTACAGACGGTGGTGGGGAATGTTGTAGACGAACAACAGACAGGGTTTATACAAGGGAGAGACATCTACGACAACATTCTCAGCTTTAAACTCGGGCAGGAACTAGCGGAGGCAAAAGGGTGGCCCAGCCTATTCCTTAAACTTGACTTCATGAAAGCTTACGACCGTGTCTCCCAAGAGTACCTTTGGGATACGATGGGCCACATGAATTTCAACGCTCACTTTGTTGGCTTACTAAAGGGCTTGACTGCAGGAGGAGAATCGAAAGTCCACGTGAACGGGGGCTTTACCGAGAAGATTGCGCTAGGGAGGGGGGTAAGACAGGGATGCCCGGTGGCCCCCTATCTCTTCGCGATCGCTACACAACCGTTGATGAATATGCTGAAGCAAGCTTGGAGAAAAGGGGAGATTGAAGGAATCAACATCGGAGGCGCGTTCCCTCTCCTCCATCAACTCTTCGCAGACGACACGGGGTTGCTGGTGGAAGGAACTGAAAAATGCTTCCTAGCGACTCATGAGGTGATAAGCAGATACGAAGCCATCTCGGGGGCCTCCTTGAATCTCAGAAAGTCGGTTGTGATTCCGTTGGGGATGGCGGAGACCCCTGAATGGCTTACCAACTCTGGCTGCATAATAGCGAGAAAAGGGCAGATGATCAAGTACCTGGGGGCTTGGATCGGGAAGGGGATCTCGGATTCCCAGGTGACTGAAGCGATGGTAGGCCGCCTACAAGCTCAACTTCAACACTGGTCTAACCGGATGCTTTCCTGGCCTAGCAGAACTGTTCTTCTCACTCACGTTCTGAGGTCTATTCCAGCGTACCAGCTAACAAGCATCGAGTGTACTACGGAGGGCTACAAGAAACTCGAAGACGTATGCCGAAACTTCCTTTGGGGAAGTAATCCTGAAGGCAAAAATAAGGTCCCGGTGGTGGCCTGGGAAGTGGTGACCAAGGCCAAGTGTGAGGGAGGACTTGGCATCGTTCCCTTCAAAGTGGTAGCTAACGCGCTTAAACTCAAATATATGGGGAAACTGCTTGAGGGAGGAGAACAGGAGTGGATCAGAATTGCGAGGGGCGGCATAAAGGAGGCGATGGGCCTTGGAAGAGGGAGGGGGAAAATGAAGGGGTGGACCCCGGAAGAAGCCCTCCTGGTGGACCCGGGTCTTCGGGTGAAGCATCTACCAACCCTGAACAGCATGTTGAAGTGTTGGAAGAGTGTGCATTGCAAGCTGAACTTTGACACGGCTGATCCTCAGCTCCCCGGGTCCCTCTCTTCTAGACTGATGGCGGACATATGGCAGAAAGCGAAACAGGTAGGTGCCCAAGCTATGAAAGAGGCGGTGGGGGCATTAAGGAAAGCAAAACTTGACACCCTGAACGCACTAAAACTTGAGGACCTACGTAATGCAATGAGGGGTACCTCGCTGCGTCAGGCGATCGAGAACACGGGAGATGCTGAAGATAGTGAACTCCTAAACCTGATAAGGTGGGCAGGGGAGGTTCAGATTATCGAAGGGAGACTGCAGGGAAGCCCCTGCTGGCATTGGGAGAAGGGAAAGAGCCAGATGCGAGGATGGAAGATGAGCTTAAAATGCTGGAAGGAGCTTCTTTCTAAGACGCCGGTTAACCATGAAAGTCTGAACAGAAGATGGGGAACTAACGACTCGGAGGCTTCTTGGGGAGAGAGATGGAGAAGGACCTGGCATCTAGGAGGAACAGTGAGAACTAATACTTGGGTGTGGAAGCTGCTGAACATGGGCTTTTTCACGAACCTGAGAGCTAAGAAGATGATGGTGAGCGATGGGAACTGCCCTAAGGGATGCTAGGAGGCTGAGACGATGGAACACCTCTTTTGGGAGTGCCCTGCCGCCAATGAGCGGTGGAGGAGACTCAAATTGCATCACCCGGAGTGCGAGCTCGGCTACAGGGAAGGAAGCGGACTGCTAGAAACTATAGACAGAGCACTGACAGTTAGGCAGCGTAACCCTGCCCTCCTACACATCCTCGTGGAACATACCAATGCTACGTGGAGGGAAAGAGCTGACTGGGTTTTCCGAAAGCTCAGATCGGATCGACCTGCGGCGAGAATTATTGCCGAAGTCGTCAGGACGATGTGGGCCGGACTCAAGGAAGAAGCGAGCGAAGATAAAAAAAAAGCCTGGACGATGGGGATGAACACCTTGGGGACGGTTCAAAAGCTCCTAAAAGAATGCACGAGCGGCGAACTAATTCGGAGAACTAATTACCGCCCCCTTAATGAAGCAGACTGAAAAGCAGCGTGATAGGAAGAGGAAGAACATTCATGAGACAAGCAAGGAAGAGGGGTACGATACCTGGAAATCGAAGTCAAGACAGGAGAAAAGAAATTCTCGGAAGAAGGATCAGAATTGCAACCTCATGCGTCCGCCTAGGTACCTTTGTGATCCCAGAGGGGCGGCGACTGGGGAGAGGCGAATGGCCGGCATCATGGCGTGGTGGGACCGATCGGAGGCTACCTCTGGGCTCCACGCGGCTCCTGGTACCAACAGGGAAAGGAACACTGTCAGCGATAATGATTTCGCTCGTGATAGGGTTGTGATTACCTCGAGAATCGAGAAGAGGGCAAAAGTCCACGAGGAGAATAACGACACGGATGGCCCTGCTCTCGAGATTCATAAGTACAAAGCGAAGAATCGGGCGGCGAAGGTGACTGCGCTTAGAAATGCTCTGGCGATGGTGAATCGGACGGACGACTGGCAGAAGAAGACGAGAATCGAGTGCACGACGATGAAATCCGGGAGGGTGTCCTGGCACTCGAGAAACAACGAGGGGCAGGATCGAGGTCCTGCCGACCTCCCCGATCTGGCGGGGATCACGGGCGACTGTGCGCACCCGATGTACGGGTGGCTCCCTTTAGCCGGTTTTATCAATAAAATTCTTCCCGGCCCACTATGGTCGTTTTATTAAAAAAAAAAAACGTTTCTTCTCTCAGGAGCGGCTTCAAGCGTGGAGTGGTGGACCAGTAATCTGAGGCCATATGTTTGTATAGATCTGCTTGTAACAAACTGGAAGACGTAAATTAGCGCGAGGCCCTTTTAAAGTTACGATTTTGTGGTCAAAACACACTCTGAGTCTGATTCATCAGGCAGGCAGAAGCATATAATCTTTTGTAGAGTAACGAGTGGTCGGATGTGGGGCGGGCCGGAGTGGGAGGCGGAGTGCGGGACGGGTGGGAGTGAGATTTCTGAGGGTATTGTGGAGAGGGGAGGGTGTTAGAGAACGATATTGTAAGGTTTTTTTACATATTCTTCTTCGTTTTTTTATTTTATTTTTTTTTCTTGGAATGGGCACTTCTTGTAAACAATCGAGTGAGTATTAAATAATTTTAGTTTTTTGAGATTTTAAGGTTATATAGTGTTCTTTTTAGAGATTTTTGAGAGATTTCTTGTCACATTTAGTGTATTTTTTTCATTTCTCTCCACATATCAGGGTTCAAGGTTCTTCTTCTTTTCTTTTCTTTTTTCTTTTTCTTTTTTCTTTTTGTCTTTCTTTTTCTTTTTCTTGCTCATTTTTTTCTGGAAGAATTTTTTATTAGGAATATCATTTGATCGGATATCATATTTTCTTTAGTTATGGGTACTCTCTTTCTCATGACATCGAGACTGATTCGAGACGCATCATGTCCAATGTGCAATCAGTTATTTACCTCGCAAGGGGTAAATCTCATGTGAGAAAGATGCACAAGAGCTATGATACGACCACATGAGACGCCCAGGTCAGCTAAGAACGGAGGTCTACACGTGCAGTCATTACGGCACCATTAGTCCTTCTTCCGGGAGTGCCTGCAGAGTCGTGGGAGTGGTTAAGAACTCACTCTACCACTATTCTGAATTTGTTAGAGACGAGTTTCCCTTGTCCGTGTTTGTTCCATCGGTTACCTCGTGCTCTTCATGACGAGGTGAGACAGGCATTCTGTCTACCCCTCGACATGTTGACACGAAAACCAAGGATGAGGCGGCGTGATTATTGTTCCTCGTACTTCCTCGTTGGTGTCTCCATTATACTCGAGGTGGCAGAGGAGGACATCGGGAGGTGACGATCCGTCTTTCGAGATTCCGTGCAGGTGACTGGACGGGTCTTACAGGAAGAATCAATCCGTGCGATACGAGGTAGGAGTGAATCTGCTTCTACACGTGATGTCTCATCTTTCGCTCGCATACGACTTTGTAAGATGTTAGGTCAAGTGGGAGGTCATTGGCATGTCCCATTGAGGAGACGAACACTGCGTTGTGTTTTCTTCACCCCCATCGGATGATTCCTCACCACTTGAGGTTCAGGACTATCAGCTTGAAGAGCCATTATGTCTCGATCGATCCTTGTTTGCCCAGGTCTTGTGTATAACTCCACGTCTATCTTTTGGAGGTCTGTCTGGGATGATCTACGAGCACCTACGGGATTGTTTTCAGACAGACGACTACTATAGTGGCTTCACGGAGCTTTTTCAAGTAGCGGTAGCAGTAGCTCAGGGACATATTCCTTAGTCTATAGCTCAGGTACCGGGAGCAGCTAGAGTTTTGACCATGACGAAAGATGGTGGAGGGATTCCATCGATAGCCATCGGTGATATTCTCTTACGACTTATCAGTCGAACCATTGTCTTTCAGCTTCGAGCTACTTTTCATGACCACTTTTGTCCATATCAGTTCAGAGTTGCGACGCCAAGAGGTTGTGAGTCTGTGTCTTTTGGTATTAGAACTCTCTTGGACATTCATCGCGATTGGGTTGTCCTACAAGTGGACGTAGAAAAAACTTTTAATAGCGTTTCTCGCGCTTCCATCTTTAAGGAGCTCATGGATGGCGGAGGATCTCTGGCGGGTCTCGTCGTCTTCGTGCGATCATTCTATGGTTCTTCGTCTTCTCTTTATTATCAGCACGGTCCTACGATAGAGGGGGTTACAATCATCAGCTCCGCTGCAGGTATTCGTCAAGGAGACCTTTTGGGTGGACCCCTCTTTGCCTTAGCTCACTATAGAGCTCTCTTGACCACCACCTTGGCTGCTCCAAGTTGTGTCTTTCCATCTCTAGTTGATGATAGACACATCGTAGATCCGGCGGACCAAGTCGATGTTGTCTTTGATCACCTTGTCTCTCAATTGGCCTTGGTAAGGCTGAGGCTGAAGGTGTCATAGTGCAAGGTTTGGTGTCCCATAGGTATACCGTCGGACCTACAGCTCCTGGAGGGATTTGTTATCCCTACAGATGATCTACGCATCCTCGGAGTACCTATGGGTACAGATGACTTTGTCTCCCGATTCTTAGATGTTGCTCTTGCGGAGGACGTTTTGCATATCAAGGATCTCCTTATGTTAGAGGATCCACATGTTGTCTTTGGTATCTTTTCCTCTTCCATTGCACAACGTCCTAGTTACTTATTCCGCACATTACTCCGCACAATACCCTCATCTCCTATCTTCATCTCGCTCCTTAGAGAGTTTGATAGAAGGATCATGGGGATGTTTGGCAACATCATAGGACCGGGGACCTTCGATTGTGTGGCAGGACCTCTCGCACGGAGATAGACATCTTTGCCAATATCATGTGGCAGGGTGGGCTTATTATCCATGGAGGAGATGGCTCTTTTGGTAGTTGGGTCCTCTCAGCACCTTGGCTCTATGGTCGTTTTCTCGTACGAGATAGACCTATTCTTGAGAGCTATGTGATAGAGGTGGAGGACGGTTCTTACCCATTACAGATACGTCTCCGTGGGACAACAGATAGTTCGACTCTTGAGGCACGAAGGCACACCCTCGATTCGATACCTTAGCTTCCGATGGATCTCGTGGACTACAGTCTTCTCCGAGGGGACACCACTTCTAGCAGGTTCTCCATGCACTCTTAGTGGATCTTTCTATCTCACGGTGTCGTAGTACGTGACATTCAAGATGATGAAACAGAGCTTTAGAAAGCACTCAACTGGCGTGTGCTTAAGAAGCTGCACCCTAGTTTATCAAGCTAGGTAGGAGTTAAGTTGTGGCTATACTCGACAAGCTGCTCCCTAGCTTGGATTGAAATATCACCCTGAAGGGGATGAAAGTTTCCAGAATGTAGAGCTCGTTGAGGAGAGTGACTTCGTACTTCCAGTTTTGACAGAAAGTGTTTTAAGTAGTAGTTAGTACGGGTTTTAGATTGAGAAATATGCGAAAGAGAGAAATCCGTCGATTTTGGCTCGTGACTCAAACTCTGAATCTGATAGCATGAGTGTGTAAGTGTTCACGAGTACTATAGTTTTGATTCCTCATTCGGTAGAGACGGAGTTGTACAGAGAAGTTAGTGTAGAAAAGATTAGTAAAGACTTTGCAGAAAAATTTCTTCTGTAAAGCATATGTACTGCCTTCATTGATAAAGGTTTCACAGTTTCCTTTGCAATTGCTAAATCGACTCGATGATTACTTAACTGATTAACAAAAGTCATGCTCTTGATGTCATCTTGATGCCACCTTGAATATACCACAGGCCATCCAATGTAGGCCGAAGCCCATACACTTATGAGACTGCCCCATAAGACTTATAGCCCCCCCATATGCGCACTAGGTATCTCTCATGATATATTCACGATGGCATACGGAGACTTAAGCCAAGAAGCCCACGATTAAAGGAGATACCGGTCTCCCACCTCTAGATATGCAAGACGTAGCTGCATATCCAACAAAGACTCTCATCCAGGAGGCCAACATGACGAAATAGGAACCAGAGACCAAGAGGAATTGATCCTGAGACCATTTTCCTCCTAGGCAGGCGTCCTATCACAAGGATGGCCTTTGGTTCCATTCTAGAAAGTTAAAAATTTTGTTTTTCCTGAAGAAGATTTTCTGTAGAGTCTTTATTAGCTTTCTCGATGCTAACTTCTCTATACAACTCCATTTTTAATGAATGAGAAGTCAAAACTATAGTACTTGTGAACACTTACACACTCACGCTATCGGAGTCTGAGTTCGAGTCACGAGTCAGAATCGACGGATTTTCCTCTTTTGCATATTTCTCAATCTAAAACCTATACTAATTATTACTTAAACCACTTTCTGTCAAAACCGGAAGTATGAAGTCGCTCTCCTCGACGAGCTCTGCATTTTGAGAGCTTTCGTCCCCTTCAAGGTGATATTTCAACCCAAGCTAGGGGGCAACTTGTCGAGCATAGCCCCAGCTTAGCTCCTGCCCAGCTTGATAAGCTACAGGGCAACTTCCTTTACACAATAAAGAAAAAATCTCACTGTAACTAATTTTCACTGTACATGTCCATGTACAACACGACATCATGCTAGAGAGCAACCAAGACGAGAAGTGATATCACGATGTGGCGGTGTGGCGGTGTTGGAATTGGAGTTCGCAACTATGTACCTCGAGGACTTCTGAGAGATGGTGATATTGGTGGAGGCATTCAGAACCAAGAGTTTCAAAGAGAGGCACGACGTTGTTATAATTGTGAGAGAATTGGACACATAGTTGCTCAGTGCCACACTCGGTTCCCTCGAGGAAATAGAGCTCTTTATCGAAGACCTATGAATCATCTGAATGATAGAGCAGAGGAAGGTGGAGAAGAAGAAGAGATGCAGTACAACAATCCAATTTTGAAAGATGAGGATCACTAGTAGCTTTACCTCGTCGTCGTATCGATTCAACAAAGAGAAGAAAAGACGAATAGAGGATAAAAGAAGGAGTTAAATGGATTGACATGAAGGACTACGCAACTAATCATTACTGATAGAGTGTTAGAAGACATTATGGTGAAAGTGTTGATTGATCTGGCGCAACTGAGAACTTTTTATCGCGTTCAGTTGCTATGAGATTAGATTTGACTTTCGAAAAAGACGACGAGGAAGAAGTAGAGCTGCCAAACGAACACACTGAGATGATTGAGTCTCTCCTAAGAAATGTAGCACTCAATATAGAGCAATATTCAGAAAAGATTGAATGTCGAGTTATTCGATTAGCTCGTTATCATGTCATTTTAGGTATATTTTGGATGGAGCCAATACAATCCAGAAGTGGATTTGAGAAAAAAAGATTGTGAAGAGTAAGGGGCGGATAGCTCTTGGAGATAGAGTGAGATCTCAATCTAGAAACAAAATACCTCTGTATGTGATAAGACAGACCGCTATTCATAGTGATGATGTATATTTCTTAAGGTTAATAAGAGAAGTTTACAATCCAACTATGGTGGCACTATTCCAGATAGTTTCAAAATGATTGTAGAAGAATTCAAAGATGTTTTCCTAGATGATTTACATTCCGGATTACCACGAAGAAGCCGAGTGGATCACAAGATTGAGGTACTTCTAGTTAGTGCACCTCCTTGTAAAGCACCATATCGATTAGCACCGCACGAGTTGGAAGAGTACAAAGCTCAAGTGGATGAATTGTTACACAAAGAATTCATCCAACCTAGTGTATCTCCTTATGGAGCTCTGGTCTTGTTCGTGAAGAAGAAGGACGGGAGTATACGAATGTGCATCGAGTATCGAGCTCTCAATCTTCAAACTGTGAAGAATCCATTATCTCGAATGGATGACTTGTTTGATCAACTAGGAGGAGCAAAGTACTTTACTAAATTGGATTTACGAAGTGGTTATAATCAGATCAGGATTGTTGAGCCAGATGTACAAAAGATTGCTTTCGTACAAGGTACGGTCACTTTGAGTACTTAGTGATACCTTTTGGTCTCACTAATGCACTTGCTACATTTATGGGTTTGATGAATGACATCTTTCGACCATACTTGGATAGATCTGTCATTGTATTCTTAGGTGATATTCTTGTCTATAGTAGGACGTTACAAGAGCATAAGATGCACTTACATGAGATTTTACAAGTACTTAGACAAAATCAACTATATGCCAAGATCTCTAAATGTGAGTTTGACAAGAGTGATGTAGATTACCTATGACATCGTATGAGTGGATCCGGAATCCAAGTCATGAGTGATAAGATTGATGCAATCCAAATGTGGAGTGCTCCAAAAGATCAAACCCAGTTGAAGAGTTTTCTAAGACTTACGGGGTTCTATCGTAGATTTGTCAAAAACTTTGCACAAGTTGCACATGACCTAATAAATCTACTAGGACAAAAATGGAGGTGAGGTGCATCTCATGAGCTTGCCTTCCAAACTGAAGGACACGCTGTTACAAGCACCAAGCCTTAAGTGGTATGATCCTACAAAACTCATTAAGTTGATCACAGATGCATCAAGTACAGCAATAGGAGTAGTGTTACAACAAGCATGGGTGGATGGCTGACATCTTGTAGCTTTTTTTTCTCGTAAGTTGCTTCCTGCAGGACGCAACTATCATATCACAGAAAGAGAGGAGTTGACTATTGTGTTGACTACCAAACACTGGAAGCACTATTTGGGAGATAAGGAGTTTGTGGTAGAAACAGACCATGTTAAGCAAAAACAACATCTAAGTAGATTTGAGCCAACTCTGGTGCAGTAACAATCTTCTTGGTTGGACGAATATGAGTCATTTTACTCAACTTATCAACAAAAACTACAATAGAGTCAAATCCAACACTAGTTGGAGGTAGTTCACACACTAAATCCATACTCACATGTTCCTAACGATTAGTAGGAATAAGTAATGGTTGGAGTAATCCTGTCGGTATTTGATTAGTCGCTTGTTCTGTTGATAAGCAAGACAACTTTTGATGTACTCCATCACATTATCGTGCATTTTTTACCAATAATAAATAAGTTGCACCGTCTCCAAAGTCTTCTCTATTTCGACATGACCGACAATCGTTGAATCATGACATTCTGTCAATATAGTCGTACGAAGCTCTGGATTGTTGGGAATCTAAACTTTGCTGTCCTTGAATGCTAACCCATGCATCTTGGTAAGCTTGGTGTGCTGAGTTGTTGCCACGATCTCCTCATCCGTTCTGGTAGCTTCCATCAATTGTTGCCACCAATCAAAATGTATCTTCACTTCTGTCTACATGTGATTAACTCGAGGTATTCCAGTTAACGCATCAGCAAGTTGCTTTTTTTCTTCCACGTGTGTAATTTGCTTGTTGAAGCGTTGTCCTCATTCCTTCTATCGAATTTGACGTTTGGAGAGGTCCTTTTGCGTCTATAAGTAAACCAATGGTTTGTGGTTTGTTTTTACCACAAATTCCTTATCTCTCAAATAATGCTTCCAATGTTTGATAGTCAACACAATAGCCAACTCCTCTCTTTCTGTGATATGATAATTATGTTCTGCATGAAGCAACTTACGAGAAAAAAGAGCTACATGATGCCAGCCATCCGCCCATGCTTGTTGTAACACTGCTCCTATTGCTGTACATGATGCATCTATGACCAACTTAATGGGTTTTGTAGGATCATACCACTTAAGGATTGGTGCTAGTAACAACACGTCCTTCAAGGCTTGGAAGGCAAGCTCATGAGATGCACCTCACTTCTATTTTTTTCCTTGACCTAGTAAGTTTGTCAGGTCCTATGCAACTTGTGCAAAGTTTTTAACAATTTACGATAGAACCTTGTAAGTCCTAGAAAACTCTTCAACTGGGTTTGATCTTTTGGAGCACTCCACTTTTGGATTACATCAATCTTATCGCTCATGACTTGGATTCTGACTCCACTCACACAATGTCCTAAGTAATCTACATCACTCTTGCCAAACTCACATTTGGAGATCTTGGCATGTAGCTTATTTTTTCTACGTATTTGTAAAATCCCATGTAAATCCATCTTATGCTCATGCAACGTCCTACTATAGACAAGAATATCACCTTGAAATACAATGACGGATCTATCCAAATATGATCGAAAGATGTTATTCATCAGATCCATAAATATAGCGAGTGCATTGGTGAGACCAAAAGATATCACTAAGTACTCAAAGTGACTGTACCTTGTACGAATGGTAGTCTTTTGTACATCCAGCTCAGCAATCCTGATCTGATTATAACCGCTTCGTAAATTCAATTTAATGAAGTACTTTGCTCCTCGTAGTTGATCAAACAAGTCATCCATTCGAGATAATGAATACTTATTCTTCACAGTTTGAAGATTGAGAGCTCGATAGTCATATGCACATTCGCATACTCCCGTCCTTCTTCTTCACGAACAAGACCAGAGCTCCATAAGAAGGTACACTAGGTTGGATGAATCCTTTGTGTAACAATTCATCCACTTGAGCTTTGCACTTTTCCAACTCGTGCGGTGCTAATTGATATGGTGCTTTACAAAGAGGTGCACTACTTGGAAGTACCTCAATCTTGTGATCCACTTCTCTTCTTGGTGGTAATCCGGAAAATAAATCATCTAAGAAAACAACTTTGAATTCTTCTACAATCATTTTGAAACTATTTGGAATATCGTCACCATAGTTGGACGTAAGCTTCTCTTATTAACCTTAAGAAATATACATCACCACTATGAATAGCGGTCTGTCTTATCACATACAGAGGTTTTTAGATCGAGATCTCACTCTATCTCCAAAAGCTATTCACCTCTTACTCTTTACAATCTTCTTTCTCCAATCCATTTCTAGATTATATTGCTTCATCCAAAGCATACCCAAATGACATCATAACAAGCTAATCGAATAACTCACCATTCAATCTTTTCTGAATATTGCCCTATAATGAGTGCTACACTTCTTGGGAGAGACTCAATCATCTCAGTGTGTCCATTTGGCAGCTCTACTTCTTCCTTGTCGTCTTTTTAGCAACTGAACGCAACACAACATTACACACATAAGTACAATTCCTCTATCTGTTGCATCTTCAAATATCATTGCTCTGGGAGATGTACTATATGTGCCTACCATTACTGGGAATCTAGTTTCAGTAGGTCAGATAGTGGGGCAGGATTATCAAGTTCGGTTCAACAGCGAGGGATGTCTTGTTGAAACCAGTGATAACAATGTAGTTGCGAGAGAGTCTAGAGTAGGAAGGCTGTTCAAATTAGATGTTGTTCAGTCTCAACTTCAAGCTGCAATGTTTTTTATTTTATGAAGATTATCTATTAGTCCATGCCTGGAAACACGAGGAGAGTAAGAGATAACCCATAAGTGTTGACCTGAGTGTCACGTTTCAGAAGATACATGTCTGGGAGTCCACATTTATTATATATTAATATACTCTAATGTTAATTTAATACCTAACTCTTTCTGCTGTAAAGGTTAGGTATTAAATTAACCTCCTGTGTATTTTCCTCCTCCATCGGAAGATGGAGGAGGTGAATATGCAGGCGCTCAGAATAGAGTTAGATATGCCTCCAAATGGACCGAACGTTGTTCGGGAAGAGGAAAAGCGAGATATGCGGAAAAGAATACAGAAAGTTGCTCTTGAGTGACATTAACTCAATGAACATTTTAGAGATATCCACTAATTTTTTTTCTTCATGGTGTGTTCTGATGTTTCTTTTGGTTATAGAGATATGTATACTGCTAACACCTATCGTGTATCAAAGTTCGTGTGTTTTCATTGCAAGACTTTTCAAATATCAGTGCGCGATACGACAAAAAGTATTACGAGTGATAGCACAAAAAGGAGAGAGAAGATGCAATGCTCACCAAGACCTAAACGGCACACTGAATATATTTTATTCATTAAAAAATACTTTTAACAAGATACATAAGGACTGAAGTGCATGAGATCTGTCAAATATATACTGAACCTTGTAGATGCTCCGTGAGGAATAAGAGCAACTATGAAATTGTGAGACTCCAAACTCATATATAGCCAGCTGCCTGAAATACTTAAATAATTACATTAAACATGCGTGAAGTACTTTGTTCACTCAAAGTTATGGCGTGATACGATCCTTTTTAGCGTGTTGTGCGATATAGATTAGCAATACGATATATTTTATATAAGAATTTTGGAGTAAGATAAAAATAAAAACAAAAACAAAACAGCTAAAATTTAGCTGTTCTTTTAGCTCATTTTTATTTAGGATTAAGTGCGAGAATGGGGTGATTTAATAATTGGAGTTCCATTGGGTTGAACTGTTCTGTTCGCAACTTCGGATCACATAAAAGAGCTTACGAATGTCCGGGCCAAGAATAGAGAAAGATATTCTAATAGATAGAATAAATACATAATTTTGACAATTAAACTATTAATGTATGATTATATTCTATAGTAATGAAATTTATCTTTGTAAGTCCATAATAAACATGAACTTCTCGGGGAATTTCTTGCTCGTTCTTCAATACTGAAAAGACATAAGTGTTAAATGGAAATTCTATATCAAGTTAATAAGAAAAGTTAAAGTTATCCGTAAATATTAAATATAGATTTAAAATGCAAAAAGATCTCGAGATAACTCACAAAGAAAGCAAATAAAAATATGCTTTCTAGATTATAGTTATGAGGAAGTGAATATACACGGTTGTACCTCACATCACTTGTATATAGTAGACAATTTGCTGTTGGAAGATTCCTTCGGTGTGTAGATTCGAGAATCTGATTAGAGTTAATCCGAAACTGAGATCTGATCACCAAGACGTTCAAGAATGTGACTTGCATATTGCAGAATTGAAACGTTGGATCTTCTAGAATATAGTATCCAAACAATTTAATTCATGTAGAACTGTAAGATATAGAGGAGAATTTTCAATATTAAAGGATAAAACGACTCAAATTTATTTTACATTCGAATTCAGAATATAATCCTAACACAAATAGTACCAATATTTTATGCACAAGGATGCTTCTAGATGATATTACGTCGAGAAATTGATCAAATTCCACTGGTAGTTCATCATCAGTCAATTTCTTGTGTTCTTTGTTGTTGAACACAATTATATAAAGAAAATGGCACATTGCATGAGATAAAGCACTTCCAACCCGATCCATGATATATGGATCAAGAATGTCCAGAAGAGTATCTATGCATGAATGACAGTGTCACAGCTCTTCAGTTGTAAGAGATTCTCTAAGTGCACACACTGATCAAGTGTTTAGCTAGAGAAGGAATTAGCGGTTGTGATTGTACAAAAATATGCAATGGATGTTATATTAACGGTATGAAATTAGTCATAATATTATGATAATGAATGGATAGTATACTCCGATCCAAACAAGGTGATGCGCTTGCAGTGGAATTGCAGGGTTATGCGTTTGAGATTTATCCAAGTTGAAACTCTTCATCCTTCTTTCTCTAATATTCTAATAAGATAAATATATTCAAAAGAGAATCTTTATTTCTTATGAGATTCACAATCGAGAGATAATTATAGAAGATAATTATAGAAGATAACTATTGAAAGAAAGTTCAAACTAGATTAGAAGTACAATAAACTATAGTAGATGAATTGATATGTTTAAGTGTAGATAGGCTACATTCAACCTTAGGTGTAGGTATAAAAGTGAAGAAAAAACTACTTTTTTCTTTGTTTATTTTAGATTAAGAAAAAGATACTGTTTAGTTTCAAAGAATCACCAAAATCTTATTTAATATTTTCCATTGAATATCAGATATTTAATTATGAAACTAATTACATATATTAAAGCTATGGGAGAGGTTTGATTTGAATTTAAATTTAACAAATTCATTTCTTGTAAGAAAATGTTATCAGTAAAAATTTTAGGTATAAGTGTTCAGTTTCTTTGTCCTCAGATACCCATCCGCAGAATGAAAATATTCAATTTACAAGACATATAACGGAGCTCCTTGGATTTATGCCGAAAGTCTCTGTGTATAGACACTAAAAAGAAATTTATGTAACAAAAAGATATATGTAACAAATTCGAGATTATGTAACAAATTCTATCATATCGTCTGTGAACTCCAAGCTTATTTGTATACCTCAGACAGATCATGAGGTTAAGCTTTCACTGTCATATTGGAGAAGAAGGAGGAGACTGTAGAAATCTACAAGATGTTTTCCGTCCAAGAGTAGCAGTCTTGGAATCTATGAAGACGTGAAGATATTCTCGTACATCTTCGTTATTCACTTCTGAGTCCTGACTTAGCCTCTCCTCCAATTCTTTAGCATCTTCTCTTGGCATCGATGAAGGTTTGCTTCCTTCTGATCAGCTTCTTTCTTCCTCAGTCCCCGAAACCAACAGTCGATCTTCCCAAGTGTCCCGAAGTTGAAAATGTCTTCTCAGTCCTCGTACCTGCTGTGGCTAGTTTCTGAAGCGGGTTATGTCGATAGAGATCGATTGTAGTTCTGAAGCAGACTATGCGGATGTGTGTCTGGGTCCTCGACTCCTCAATGAATTGTCATTCATGTAAATGGACGCGGCTTTTGGATACGGTTGATAAGTATGTCCATCTTCATCACAGAAGACGTCAAACAATTGTTCAGATGGAAGACTAATTTGAATTAGTTCCATATGTAAGGTGCTTAACAACTGTTTTGTTTAACACACAACAGAACCGAATCTCTCATGTACGTGAAGAAGATTTTGTGTTAAGTACGAACCAAAACTGTCAATGAACTGCATAAACCGCTGCAATGTAGATTTATCCTCACGCAACATCATAAGCTCTCTTGCAAGGTCAGAGGATGCTTCTTTGTTATGTTTATTTCTCGTTTGATTAAAGTCCTCATGAGAATACTTACATCACTATATCTGCGCGAGCGGCAGAGAGAGACTTAACAGCGATAGACTAACAAGGCCACACCTGTACCTAAGCATCACTGATTGTGGATCTGATTTGGTGCATCAATTTTAAAAAGCTCGATTTGTTTATCCTCAACAAGATTATGGATTGGATCATGGTTTCACATCATTTGCACCAAACGTACTTCGTAACCAGTTTCAGTATCAATTAAGTCGAGAACTGAAGGCACACTTCAGTTATTCAGTGGTCATCTCCGTTGCCAAAGGTTCCGGAAAAATAGTTATACGATTCGTTCATGCTGAGATCGCAGAGACTACGGGTCCCTTGAATACTCTATCATTTGACATAACAACTACTCATACATTCTCCATCGTAATACTGAAAACAGTCGATATATTTAAGATTTGTTAGTCATTGCTCAATGGACGTGAGCAACAACTCTTAATTAATCATCGTCCGATACGACCCAGTTTGATCTAGGCGACTTTCAGCACTTGTTGCGCCATCTTAGAGGAAACAAAAATGACTCTATTAAGTCGCCGTAATTCACAACTCAAAAAGATCAGCAGGATGTTAACAGCAGAGGTCGAGCGAGACGAGCACAGAGCGGTTAGTAGGGACAAAAAGTACTTCCTCACGAAGGCCACGCCACAATTAAATCCAAGCATGGCTCTGCTCCATCTCGTCCAAAGATCCGACGAAATCCCTTCAACAAGCAGAAATGCTTGAGAAATGCTGAGAAATCAGAATTCCCAACTTGATCCAAACACACCCTGAAACGTAGGTTTCAATTCCCTACTGGCCGACAGTCTTGAGTACAAGGATCACAGAAGGGAGAGCACGCACTCTTACTGAAGTTTGCAAAGAAACGAAATAAAGTTTACCAGACCCATCTGCTGTGATTCTCCTTCCCACACTGCCAGAACCGGGAGACACATCGAGGCTGAGGCAGCAACCTGTGCTCCGCAACCACATACATGGACTGCGTAATCCAAAATCGCATGACTCTTTCGCAATTCAAGATTTACCACAGTGGTCACCGGAGGTCTAGCCGGATGAGAACTGAGGGAGACATTTTCAACTTCTGAGGACTTGGGAAGATCGACTGTTGGTTTTGGGGACTGAGGAAGAAGAAAGCTGTCCTTCCGATAGATCTTGTGAACTTGCTACCTGTCTAGCATTTATGTAGGAGATTCTACTATCATGATGATCTCTACATTATACATGTTATAAAGAAATGACCTGAGGTTCGTTTGGTTGTCGAACTCTCCACTCAGACTTGAGGTGAAGTGAAGGCGGCAATTCTTCATGGGAACATTAATGTCTTTCATAGTAGCGTATCAGTGTATTGTCGAAGTGGATCCAACGTTTGAATGTGAGAGATGAACCTTCCTCCAGTAGTTAACTCCAAATTTATGGTCAGCACGTCAATGAAAGGCAATGATCATCTAGGGTTCCAGGTGATCATTTTCTGGAAGATAATGCTTGTTGCTGCAGACACGGTGTTAGAGTACCCATAGGCTATGGACTCTACCAGTCCCCTGAACTAGCAATCAGGATTCACGATTTCAACAATGTTTTGTCTTGAATATCTGTTATGGTCCGCTACACTGGAACCTCAGCGTTGTGTTGATCGTCTGTCTGACATGTGCGCTTTTCGAGAGGAACGACCACTTCATTACGCTGCTCTCTCATCTCTCTATAGTCTTTCTTTCCTCTTTGAAACAAGTAGAACATCGATGGCGATTTGTTTGTACAAGGCATGGTGGACTCTGGTTCCACTAGAGGCTAGGAGCACAACAACAGTGAACGGTTTTCTCCGGTAATCAATACCGTTCCACAAGCTATGCAGGAGGGAGCAGAAAGGGAAAGTAGATGCGACACAACATGCAGTCACATCAAAATGCATTGTAAGATTCGACTGAAAATCCTTGTTTGAAATCCGTGACTTAGTGTTGTTTCACACTTCGTCTGAAACGTGATATTCTTTTCTACGGTGTGCGTAGACTGAATGAATCTTGTATATGAAATCTTTTATACCTATCTATATGAGTAGTTGGACGAGTCCGTCCACCTGTTTGAGCGATAACAGCACAGGAAAACTTGAAGGTCACGAGAATCTGGACTGATCGGTCGGACAACGAGATTCAAAACTACTTATCGTATGATTGTGGAATAGGCTTGCGGCCACCAAGAAAAACACCGGTCTAATGTATGAAAGCAATATGAATGCGGATGTATAGAAGGGGGCCTCATATGTTTGTCTGGCTCCGCTTGACGCACTTTGAAAGAGGACAACTGCTAGACGGTTGTTGTCCGTTTTGACATGATCCATGAAGTAAAGATATATTCATTTTAAGACCCCTAGAAGTTAGCACCGCCATCTCTCTCCTTCGGTTTCTAAGTTCGCACGGGCGAATACGAGTACTGTAGTGTAAAATTACGCAAGAACGCTCGCGCGAACAGATTTTTAGCACTACATGTACGGTTTACTCCTAATAGCCTACATAATATGGTATTAATTAATTGTCACACTTAATACCGTTCCCCACTGCCTTGTACATCGAACTGCATTTAATGTTATCGGTAAACACATAAATGTCACAATGATCTAAGTTGGTGTAAATATCAGTTTTTTCTATGATTGTTAAGTGTCAAGTAACGTGGAGTTGCAAAACCGATGTAAACAAAACCCAGAAATGCAACGTTGACTCTCGCAGGTCTAGGAGCATAAGTCCGAGATCTTATTAGAAAATAACGTCATTTCATTGGCATATTAATTTATGCTTTAACCCTTCTTGTCAGAAGGGCAAGGGCATATATTAATGAAAGCGCTCCGGCTTTCTAAGTGTACATGAGGTGAATTTGTAGAGTTAGTAGTTGAATTACAACTGTGTCTAAACTATTCACGTGAACAAGTTATTTGAACAAGTTATCCGTCAGTTCGTTAACGACGGATTCTATTTTGTGTTCTCGCAACTGCGAGTAAAACGTCTGTGTGAAAGCTCTACCAGTCATTCAAAAATCAGAGTCTGCAGAGAATCTCACTCTGCAATTTGATTGCTGCTAATGAACTTTCACACGGTCAAAGATACTGACGTTATACATCAAGTTGGAAACAACACTGGTGTGATCCGTATCATCACGATGCTGGATGGACAATAAAGAAGTATATGTTAAAATGAAAAGACGAGAGTAAAAACTCCTGGATAATGTAACAAGGTGTTACGCTTCCAGTGGAATTACACGACTATGAGTAAGGGTCGAACATGTTATAAAAGCATGTACAAGAGTGAGAGCTTGAGATTCTCTAAGAGTGTTAGAGCGCATGCGTACAACAATGAGCATACTACAACACATGGGATAGTTACAGAATTAGCATATGAAGTCTCACATGCAGTGTTAGTCTATCACCAGGATAAGATCTAGATCTCAAAGTAATAGCCCGTAATCTGTGCTACAAATCATTGCTCAAGTTTGCCTGGTTTCCCATGTATAACGGAAACGGAAAACCAAACATGTATTATGAGCCACTAAGTCCATCACTGTGTTTCATTCTGTGTTCATAGTTTACAGGTTATGGGTACACAACTATTCACTAGCAGTCTGCTATTATAGGGATCAGACTGTTTATCTCATCCACATCTTGTTCATCATCACAGGGACCCTCCAGTGATGTCACATATTAGCAAACTAATGTGCACTTAATTATAGACCAAGCGTTGTCGCGCTACTTGGCGGCTACATGCTTGACTTCTACTCCGACGCTTAGGTTTGGTAGTTCTAGAAGTTAGCTCATATTACTTCTAGTCCTTTATGTATATGTTTGACACCTTTGCATACGGTGTTAACACTATTTTGAGTCCTAGTAGGCTGATAGTATGTTAGTTATCTTGTTCAAGCATTTGTGCGCTTGTGCAAGTGACTTCTTACTTGTCTATGACGTTCAATGTACATAACTTAGGGTTTCCATGCTGATAGGGGTTTGAGCTCATGGGTTGTACTTACTTGTCGCCCATGCACGCTTTCTAGCTAATTTAAGTTATTTTTCGGGGCTATGTGTCATTTTAGGTAGTTTAAGTTTTACGCTGGCACTCTAGGGGGCTTGACGTGGTAGCCTATGAGTGTAGATAAGTTACCAGGTAGTTTAAGGCACAAAAGGACAGTCAAGTGGAGCTATGAACTCCCATTGGTCCATTTTTGTCTTTTGTAAAACTCTAAGTTTAGAAACAGAGCTCTAGAGGAGAGTTCGAGCAATTGGTGAGGTATCTTCGAAATCTGAGAACACAGGAAGAGAGAGCTCGTCGTGCCAAGCACTGTCAGTGAAATTTTTGCTCGATTTGGATCAATAAACAAAGAGTTATGCCCAATTGAAGTTCGGATTGTGTCAAAACTGCATCACTTTTGTTAATTTTGGGGTTTTCGGTGCCAATTGCAGCAGAATTGAGGAAATCACTTCAAAACTTCGTGGTTGCGTTCACTGTCAGGAGGGCTACGACTGTCCAAAAAGTTTTGAATCATTTGAGTAATTGAGTAATTCAGGGCGGCCGCTGAAGCAGAGGGGGTCTGAAAAGCTCTTAATCTAGAGCAGCGACTTTAGAGAAGGAGATCTGGAGTTCTACAAACATTCAGGAGTCCCAACTTCACAGGGATGTTCAGCATCCTGTAGACTTCAAATACTGTGAGAAGATTTGAAATTCATCGAGCCAATTCTCTATTCTATGTCTGAATAGCTGTCTAGTTACCAGAAATTGCCATAATTCTCTTATTCAGAACTTTTCTGTTCATATCTCCGTGTCAGAATTTGATCTCAGGTTGAAACTTCGTCTGTGAGTTCAGTAGTACCTCATTTGCATGTAGGGGAAGTTTAGAGGTCTAAACCTTCATAGTGTTTCTCTCTTTGAGTGTCAAAGTTCACCGCTTAAACCTATTACTACCAGTGAGACCTAAATTTCGCTTTTTGAGCATATCAGAGGATCCTACACTCCTGTGTAAGTGTTAATAGCTCCTGTTGTGACCTGAAAGCCAACCTCTTGAGTAAACAACCACAGCCAGAAGCCCGGCGCTTTCCTAGGTAGACTGATCACACTCCGACATACTCTCTTTTTGGTGAACTCGACGTGAAACACCTAGGGTGGGAGTTTTCTTGAGAGTGTTACAGGATGAGAGATCATGGCCAACCAAGGATCATCAAGTGGAGGTGCTACTGCTGCTCAGCAACCTGTTCAGCTTGATGCTGCTACGATGAAGATGTTCCAGGCTTTTTCCATGTTCATGCAGCAGCAGCAGAGCACAGAGAGGAAGGAGGTATTAGCAACCAAGGCGTTGCAATCTGTGGTGCATCAGATGGATCAGTTCAAGGGGACAGATATTTCCAAGTATGTGCGATACTATGCTAGGGAGATGGAGGTGAACAAGGTACCTGAGAAGGAGATGGTGGAGAACTTTGAACTTGCTGTTGTCCCTGAGATTCGTGGGCGTGTGAAGGAGCTCAAGCAGCAGCAAGGACAGAGTTGGGAGAGCTTTATGCGAGCTCTGAAGGAGGAGTACTACACTGAAGATTCAGAAAGGGTGACCAAGAGAACGTTCTTGGAGTGGGTGGTGAAGCCTAACAAAGGTTTGTCTGTAAATGAGCTGTTAAGGGAGTTTGATCGTCAGTATGCTCAGCTTTCTAGGACAGAGAAGCTTACACTAGAGGTGGAGAAGACCGAGCTTTTCCTACAAGCAGCGGACGAGACTATTCAGGAGAAGCTTGAGCTGTTGCTGGAAGACAAGAGTGAGGAGAGAGGATTGAAGACTGACTGGAAGGAGGTTGAAGAGGCTGTTTCTTTGCTGACCAAGAGACAGAGAAGAAGGGACAAGGTGGTGGTAAGTGAAGCAGCACCTTTGATAATTCCTGTCAAGCAGTTGCCTACTAAGCCTGGTTTGGTAATTGCTAGAGAGGAAGACTCACCGCTTGATGAGTTGATTAAGGGTATGAAGGAGCTTAAGCTTAAGCTCACTAGGTTAGAAGAGAAGGAGCAGAATGTACAACCTGCTATGCAGAGACCTCAGATGAGAGAAGGCTTTGTTCATCGTTGTATATGGTGTGATAGCCTAGACCATGTAAGAAGAGATTGTGGGGAGTTTTCAGATGCATTGAGGAAGGATCTTATCTTCTTCAAAGATGGTAAGATCCATTTGAGAGAGACTGGGATGATGTTGGGAACCAACTTTGGCAAGGGTGGTATGAAGAGACTTGTGAATGATATATCAGCATCACATGCTGTTTCTCTTGTGAATGCTGCTACCTGTGGAGTGAAAGTGGAGATGGAGAGAGAGAAAGGGACTACTGGGTTGTGGTCAGATGTAGTGCGGTCCGTAGCTAGAACAGAGCTAGACAAGGATGTGCTACGAAGGGTTGGCAACTCAATTAGAGAAACTACAGGATGGAATGACCCTGTGGATACTATGTCAGTGCATGCTTATGTTGCAAGAAGTCAGCATGAAGCTCTACTAGAAGAAAAACGCAGGAGGGAGGATGCAGGTGAGGCTTCTACAGCCAAACGACCTGCTACAAGGAGTGAAAGGGCTAGACCAGATGCAAGGCAGGAGACAACACCTACTCGGGAGGAGACTATGGAGGATCTACCATCTACAACACCAAAGGAGAAGGAGAGAAGCAAGGAGAAGGGTAAGATGCCTGCATACAAACTTCAGTCTGACATTGAGATTGCTACAGACTTGAAGCAGGTGTTAGAGAACCGTATCTTGAATGGAAAGGTTGAGTTTACTCTGGGTGAGATTCTTGGGATAGCAAAGCGTGAATTCCATGAGGTTATTATAGATATCATCAAGAGGAAACGTCAGATTTTGGGTGAAGCAGCTACGCTTAACGCTCTAGGGACCAAACTGTCGGAGGATGAGGAAGATGAGATTGCTGGTTACTGCTCTCAAGTATCAGAGGGAAGATCAGATCAGCATGTGAGGTTTGAAGATGAGGTGGAAGCATCGCAGAAGAGTCATTATTCTCACAACCATTGGGCGAGAGCAACCACAGAGACCTTAGTGAAGCTGGGAGATCTAGAGGAACCTGTGGTGGCATTGATTGATCACGGCTCAGAGATTAATCTGATGTCTAAGGAGCTGTACAAGCGTGGGAGGTGGCCCATAGACACCGACCATGGGTGGCTTATCCGTGCTGCCAACAACCAGCGGGGAGAACTCTATGGTGCTTGCCCCAACATCAAGGTAACTGTGGGTGACATCAGTGATGTTCAGAATTTCTTTGTGCAAGACATGTCAACCTATCCTATCATTCTAGGGCAGCCTTACATTACTGCTGTTAGAATGGAGACACGAGTTATGGATGATGGTTCAGCCTATGCTAGGATACGTAGTAGAGACGGCAAAAGAGCTGTTCAGTTTTTGACCGTTGCTGCAGAACATGAGAGGAATCGTGATAGCTTGAGAGACCGTCCACTACCTAAGATTACTCAGGAGTTTAGAGAGTCTAGGGGTTTTGGCAGAGTACCATTGAAGAGCGAGACTTCAACGGTACAGTAGAGATAGGATTCTCGCCTGATCCAGTAGAGCAGGAAGCTTTATCCACTAGCTTCTTGGGACTGACATCATGTGGATCAGTATGTTATAGGAAGGTTGAGAATCTGAAGAGGTTTGAAAGACAACATGTGAAGTGTGTACAACAGTCTTTGTGGGACAGTGGAGAGTTAGCAGGAAATGAATACATATCTGGAGTGTTTGAAGAGTAGTATTTGGTAGATACTATAGGGGAGTTGAAATCTATAGTAGAAAGTTCTATAGATGATGTAGATAGAGTGGTGAGAGTGAGCTCCAAGGAGCTTTATGATGTAATTGATAAGTTTATAGATCGGCAAGAGGTGTATGTGGAGACCAAGTACAAGTCAGTGGCAAAGAAAGTCAAACCAGTGGCTTTGCCTTTACCACTCGATTACAATCAGAAGATGGAGCAAGCTGCACGAGAGCCGACGCTCAGAGGACCGAGAAGAATTGGGCACCAGTTCACAGAAACAACACTGAAGGAGCTGAGGATTGGAGGTGATGGATTTCTTACCGAGCAAGAGAAGAAGAGCTTCAGGGAGATGCTATCTAGGCATGGTAAGGCGTTTGCATTTGAGTCACATGAAGTAGGATGTGTAGATCCAAGTGTAGTTGCACCTATGGTAATCTTTACTATACCGCATGTGCCTTGGAATCTACGTCCTATCCCTGTGCCTAGAGCTCATCTGCCAAAGCTGATAGACTTGCTCAATGAGAGGATTAGGATGGGTATCTTGGAACCGTCTATAGCTCCCTATTCTAGCAGATGGTTTACTGTTCCGAAGAAGAGTGGAGCTTTGAGATTCATTCAAGATATGCAGCCAGTTAACAAGGTAACTATCAGAAATATGGGTATAGGACCTATTGTAGACGAGTTTGCAGAGGCTTTTGCTGGTCGTGCTATCTATTCCATGGGAGACTTATATTCAGGTTATGACCAGTTTCAATTATCCTCTGAGAGTAGAGACTTGACTACAATGAGGACACCTTTGGGGTTACTAAGGATGTGCACCTTACCGCAAGGTGCTACCAATTCGGTAGCACATATGATGAATGGCATGAACAAAGTTTTGAGGGACTTCATTCCTGAAAAAACTATGCCATTCCTTGATGATGTGCCGATCAAAGGGTGTGCTGAGGAGGAGAAGAATGAGGTAAAAGATCAGAGGGGGTGCCGTAAGTTTGTAGCAGATCACATAGCTGATTGTGATAAGATACTGAGTCGACTGGAAGAGGTTCATTTGACTTTATCAGGAGCCAAGTCTGTGTTTGGAGTACAAGAGGTGTTAATAGTGGGACATCTGTGTGGATCTTATGGTCGGAAACCTTGTCCAAACAAGGTTGATGCCATCCGAAGGATGAAGGAGACATGTGGATCGGTTACTGAGGTGAGAAGGTTTCTAGGAGCATGTGTGTTTTATCATATATGGATTCCACACTTTGCACATGTAGCAGATCCGTTGTACAAGCTGCTGAGGAAGGGGCAAAGATTTCAGTGGCAAGAGGAGCAAAGCGAGTCTATGAGGAAGTTGAAGGATCTTTTAGCTTCACCACCAACTCTACGGAAGGTAACATATGAGTTGGGCAGATCTGTTATCCTTACTGTTGATACTAGTCCTATTGGCATTGGATGGGCTGTAGGACAAGACGATGAGGATGGAAATAGATATGTGGTGCGTTTTGGTGCTAAGGTATTAAGTTCACGGCAGAGAGACTACCCTCAGGTCAAGAGAGAGCTATGGGGAGTAGTTACTGCGATGAAGAGTGATAAGGAATACTTGATAGGAGCACCTGTGGTTGTGGAGACAGATTGTTTACCTCTCTTGGGAATGATCACTAGCTGTACAACTCCAGATATTGCTATGTTGAGGTGGATAGCATATATCAAGTCCTTGAACCTAGAGTTTAGACATATTGCAGGGAAGGATAATCCTGTGGCAGATATGTTATCAAGGGCTAGGTATTACGATGAGAAAGAAATGATAGATGATCAGGAAGATGTGGGAACAGAGTTCTATTCTAGTGCTCTTGCTAGAAGAGATAGAAGCTGTTTTGCAGCCTCGTTGGAGTTTTTTGAGGAAACTATGTATGATGGCGAGTGGTTGGATCTTGGGCGCTATTTGAGTTCACTGGAAAGGCAAGAAGGCTGGTCTGATGCAGATTTCAAGAGGATCCGTAGGATAGCTTATGGTTACTTTTTACATGGAGGACATCTATGGAAGCGCCCTAAGCTACAAGGAGGTATACCGTAGCGGGTGGTATGTGACCTAGAATCGCAGCAGAAGCTGATCAAGGAGTTCCATGAGAGTTTATGGGCTGGTCATAGAGGAGTTTGGGCTACATTTGCCAAGATGAAGGAAAAGTATTGGTGGAAGGGTATGTATAAGGATGTAGTACAGTTTGTTTCATCTTGTATACCTTGCCAGATGTATTCCAACGTACGTCATCGTGATGGATTGCATCCTACTTATCCTTTAGCCATTCATTATAAATGGGTAGTTGATCTGGTAACTATGCCATTTGGACTTGGACAAATGAGGTATCTAGTCTTGGCTAGAGAAGATCTATCTAACCAAGTCGAAGGCCGTGCCTTGAGGACGAAGACCACTGCTAGTGTCTGCCGCTTTCTACTTGAAGATGTTATTTGTAGATATGGGTGTGTGGGAAAGATCACTGCAGATAGGGGTGAGCTGGATGCACAAGAAGCAGTTGAGTTCTTCAAGCGATTGGGAATCAAGTTGGCGTTAACCACTGCTTACAATCCTGAAGGGAATGGCAAGAGCGAAAGAGGTCATCCGCCGATCATCAAAGCTTTGGTAAAAGCTTGCAAGGGTAAGATCCGTGAATGGCCTAGACTGCTACCATTTGCTTTGTGGGCAGATCGTACAACTCATAGTACCGTTACAGGTTACATGCCAGCAGAGTTGATACTAGGACAGAAACCTGTGATGCCGATTGAGGAGGTTGTGCCTACTTGGAATGTTTTGCCATGGGAAGATGGTAGAAGTACGGAGGATCTTCTTGCATTAAGGATCCAGCAGTTAGAACGGAGACCTGAGGATGTTGCCAAAGCTGTGGAAAGGTTAAAGACTGCTAGAGAGAGAAACAAAGGCAGATTTGATAGAACGCATAGATTACGACCCAAACCAGTTAAGGAAGGTGATTGGGTGTTAGTCTATGATAGTAGTCTTGATAATCAGCATAGCGCTATCAGAAAGTTTTCCAAGAGATGGTTCGGACCTTATGTGGTGTTAGAAGTTTATGATAATGCCACATACTCTTTGAGAGAGTTAGATGGTGCAGTGCTCAAGATACCAGTCGCAGGGAAGAGAATCAAGCTCTTTAGAAGGAGAGGGGACGATCAGAACATTGCAGAGCTTACTGAGGATGAAGTTGAAGACTCAATGGAGGTTGAAGATGAATTTGAAGCTGAAGCTGAAGAGTCTTGATCTGGATCTGGCACATACCGGAGGATGTGCAGGTTCAGAGGGGGTGGATGTCGCGCTACTTGACGGCTACATGCTTGACTTCTACTCCGACGCTTAGGTTTGGTAGTTCTAGAAGTTAGCTCATATTACTTCTAGTCCTTTATGTATATGTTTGACACCTTTGCATACGGTGTTAACACTATTTTGAGTCCTAGTAGGCTGATAGTATGTTAGTTATCTTGTTCAAGCATTTGTGCGCTTGTGCAAGTGACTTCTTACTTGTCTATGACGTTCAATGTACATAACTTAGGGTTTCCATGCTGATAGGGGTTTGAGCTCATGGGTTGTACTTACTTGTCGCCCATGCACGCTTTCTAGCTAATTTAAGTTATTTTTCGGGGCTATGTGTCATTTTAGGTAGTTTAAGTTTTACGCTGGCACTCTAGGGGGCTTGACGTGGTAGCCTATGAGTGTAGATAAGTTACCAGGTAGTTTAAGGCACAAAAGGACAGTCAAGTGGAGCTATGAACTCCCATTGGTCCATTTTTGTCTTTTGTAAAACTCTAAGTTTAGAAACAGAGCTCTAGAGGAGAGTTCGAGCAATTGGTGAGGTATCTTCGAAATCTGAGAACACAGGAAGAGAGAGCTCGTCGTGCCAAGCACTGTCAGTGAAATTTTTGCTCGATTTGGATCAATAAACAAAGAGTTATGCCCAATTGAAGTTCGGATTGTGTCAAAACTGCATCACTTTTGTTAATTTTGGGGTTTTCGGTGCCAATTGCAGCAGAATTGAGGAAATCACTTCAAAACTTCGTGGTTGCGTTCACTGTCAGGAGGGCTACGACTGTCCAAAAAGTTTTGAATCATTTGAGTAATTGAGTAATTCAGGGCGGCCGCTGAAGCAGAGGGGGTCTGAAAAGCTCTTAATCTAGAGCAGCGACTTTAGAGAAGGAGATCTGGAGTTCTACAAACATTCAGGAGTCCCAACTTCACAGGGATGTTCAGCATCCTGTAGACTTCAAATACTGTGAGAAGATTTGAAATTCATCGAGCCAATTCTCTATTCTATGTCTGAATAGCTGTCTAGTTACCAGAAATTGCCATAATTCTCTTATTCAGAACTTTTCTGTTCATATCTCCGTGTCAGAATTTGATCTCAGGTTGAAACTTCGTCTGTGAGTTCAGTAGTACCTCATTTGCATGTAGGGGAAGTTTAGAGGTCTAAACCTTCATAGTGTTTCTCTCTTTGAGTGTCAAAGTTCACCGCTTAAGCCTATTACTACCAGTGAGACCTAAATTTCGCTTTTTGAGCATATCAGAGGATCCTACACTCCTGTGTAAGTGTTAATAGCTCCTGTTGTGACCTGAAAGCCAACCTCTTGAGTAAACAACCACAGCCAGAAGCCCGGCGCTTTCCTAGGTAGACTGATCACACTCCGACAGCGTGTTACGGAGAGCTGTCAGCGTGTGTGACGAGGAGCTCTTTGCTATTTCTTAAACGTCGGGGGAAGACCAAGCGTGTTACGGAGAGCTGTCAGCGTGTGTGACGAGGAGCTCCCTGCTATTTCTTAAACGTCGGGGGAAGGGGTTTTTTTTCTAAGGCATTGATCCTAAACCTGCGGCCGGAGACCGCACAGTAGTGCTCCAAAGATCTTAAGACCGTGGCTTGTGACCGCAGCGTCAAAATGAACATTGAGAGAATTGAACCATGGACCTCACTGTCCTACTCACGAATTCTCACCACCACGCTGCCACGAGGTGATGACAGGTCCTCTCCTGCGCAGTAATAAAGAAGTTCCGCTCGATCATCATATTTTCTGTCTGAATTTCTCTCTTGCCTACCCAGATTCGCACGTGCTGCAATTAAGCTGACACGAGACACACTGCATTAGTTTGCTAATCTTTGACATCACTCTAGGGTTCTTCATCATAGTACTCTACGGTGATCAGCCCGTTCATTCATAATCAAACGTTTATTTCAGTACTTCAGTCTCTTCACTGGAGCACGTTTACTTCAGTCTCTTCACTGGATCTCTCCAAGGAGCATCTACACTTGCACAAGAGATCACATCTTTGCCATCGGAATGAAGAACATACTACTAATACTCAAAAACAATTAAATACTATCCAATGTCAACATCTGAGATGTTTTGTACTCTGCCGAAGCATTAGTCAACTTACTATTTGTGAGTAAGATCACTTCTACAAGAAAGAGGGTCATATTTCAAATCAGCAATGTTTGATCATCGGATCAAAGAACAATCTTATTGACACAGCAGTCAAGAGAGAAAGCGTGTACAAGTTAGTGCTTGCATACACTAATTGCACTTATCTTGCAGTGTCAAGTAGTAACAAATTTTTTTCTCATCCAAAGATGGCACTCGATGATGTGGATTCTCAAACGCTGAAGATGCTTGCAAAAATTCTCTCAAGTGGAGTTAAATTGGAGAGAAACATAGTAGAAGCTTGTGAAGGATGTGCTAAAGGTAAGCAATAATGACAACCTTTCTCATCATCTACGTATGTGTCAGCTGACTTACTTAATCTGGTGCATAGTGACTTGAGTGGTCTTATTAGAATTATGTCCTTAGGAGGATCAAAGCATACCATCACGTTTATCGATGGACTTTGGTCTACAGTCTCGAGGAGGAGATTCAAGGGGCAATTTTTGATATTCTTGGAAGAAGCAGAATGTCATCTAGTATAAAACTCAAAAGGTTATCTATCGATGTGGCATCGTGGATTGACTATAACATGAAATAAAAGTCATAAGAAAATTATATTCCTAAACTTGATGCTGACATAGTTCTGACAACAGCATTGGATAAGTCTCATCGTGGAGATCAAATTGGTGTTTAAAATATCAAAAAAAGAACAAAGTCAAAGAAGTAACAATGATTTTAACATTTACAAGTTTTAGGGCTGAGATGATGGACCGACAGACTGCCAATGAAGCATATTAAATAATAGAAAGTTGTTATTAATTGATCATCAGCGAACGGAATGTGGGCGGAGCATGACATTTAACAATAGGTTGTTATTTTGGGAGGATTAACGATGGACGGACTATCAACAAAGTAGAAAGGAGATGATTCTGGTTACAACGTCGAGAGGTTGTGCATTTACTGCGGGTTGAAGATAATATCCTTGCAAAAATCTGTCAACGCACCTCGTGAACTTGGGATCGAAGTTGGGTTTGATGGGAGACTAAGAGGTTGAGAAGGGGATGACATCGTTGGAAGGAGGCAGTTGGAGGAAAGCCGACGAATATTTGTCAATGTTCGTTGATAGATCCTCGCAACTTTATAAAAGTAGAAGGGGTCAAACGGCTTTGAAAGACCGCAACTCTTTGTTGAGACTCGGTTCGAGATGAAATCGATCTTGTTGAAAAGAGAACGCCAGGGCTTTTTATATAGACTAGAATCACTTCATTTGGAGCGATAGGGAGGAACTTATGGAGGTTTGAAGTTTCATGTGCATGGAGAGTTGTTCTAAGGACTGGACGAATATCTGTCAACATGCATTGGTAGATCCCCGTCAACTTTAGAGGTAGTGAGAGATTAGGAACTTACGAAGGGTATAACTTACTCTATGGAGTTTCATTTAGAGTGAGTTTGGAGTCATAGGAAAAGTCCCCACGTGCTCGTTTTACTTAGGTCTTAAAATTTAGTTTAGATAGTTTAAGAAAGAAATTTGCAGTAAATTGCCAACGAGCGTTGGCAGATTTTTACCTACTTGCTCGATGTTATATCATAGTGCGTTATCATCACCTGAAAGTTGTCTAGGAATACATAAGGTACATGGTTATGGAGATATCATGTGCAAGAACAAGACAAGAGAAGGACACATATAACCAGGAGAATGAGCCCTTCAAATATCAGACTTCACTTTATGTATACTTCCAAGTATCATACAAAACTGAAGATAATAGGATTAAGGGTTACATCACTAGTCCAAATGGTCAGATAACCTTTCATCCCTGAGGGTCGTGAGTACCAATCACGTAGCTAAGATATAGAGAATGCAACTTGAATTAAGAACTCTAAACTGCACCGCCGTCATTGCTCAATATACGACTAGCTCAATGATCAGATCATCTTTTATCCTTGAGGGTTATGAGTGCAAACCACACAGCTGGTAGTACATAGAGGATTGTGTCTGAAATCTGAAGTAGACACCAACTCGTAACGAAGAATTCAAAAATATCAATCTTGGAACTTATTTCCTTTCTCAAACGAACTTCTGATATGGATAGGCTCTACTCTCCTGACCCAGATGGCACCAAGAACCTCCAAATCCAATCCCTATCAGCCAAGAGATCTCCAACTTTTGGTTATAGATGACTGAATCTCCAAATCCTCCTCCATGTGTGCTAAAATCACTTACGCCGTCCAAATGGATCGCTTGATCTGAGAATCGTCTCCTCTCTTAGATTGATCCGACTATCTTGAACCCAACAAGACCTCAAACAAGCAGTTTGGAGTTCTAAATAAATGACCAGAAATTTGATCATAAGAAGTAAAAATTTGACGTAAATCAGTCACCTGCAACTCAATCTCTCACCACGCTCAACACACCAATTCAATCCACGTGCAATCTCTCATTGTGCGTAGATGAGGACTTCTTGATCATGTGGACATTAAGAACAAAAACTTGGTCCACATATCACAAAGAAAAACTGAACTTCAGGTTGGAAGTAAACAAAAATCAATAAAATTTCTCTCTATGAGTCAATCTCTCTCTCATCTCCCAAATCATCTGATGAACATTTGTAACGTCTTCAATCTCTTGAAGAACTCGATGTTCTAATCTTGACAGATCCAAGGACAACAAATTTTGACTTAGGAACTGTCCGAACAGTCCAACTCTCTTTTGTAGACAACTGAAGTACTCTAATCCTCCCTCTTTACATCTCAATTTTCTCATAACATCCACCTCAATGTTGCTAACAGAGTCGATCTTCTGCAAAATGGATGCTATGAGTGTCTTGTTAAGATTCTTACTTCAACATAAATAAGCAAGGAGAGTAAATAAAAGACAATCACATAGAATAGCTCTAGTATATGGGAGGAAACTACTTCGAGCTCTCCTCATGGAAGGTCAATTCTTGATCTTTGTGCTTGAATGAACAAATCCTTACTTGTGATCATTATTTTGCTCTTACTGGACAATCAAGAGATTCTTCCTGCTTTAATGTCTAGCAGATCTTGAGATGAGAACACTTCTTAGCACAGATAGCCATTCCAAACAATGGACATCTTCACATGTGTGTCTGAAGTCTTCTTCCTTGTACAAGTTCATAGCTCATGGTTTCACGATCTAATCCTAAACATGTGCAGTTTGGGCCATGATGATACGAAGCGTGCGGACATGTTACAGTAAGTCTGTTAAGAAGAGGTTGCATGATCAAAAAGTTTTTGTTTCATCCTTATTCCATGGGACTCAGAGTGCATCTACTGCATGTGATCCGTATTACTCGTAGAGCAGCAAAACCATCCGACTCCAGTCAGTGAAAGCTGTCCAATATGAGCAACTACTTCATGAAAGTTCTGTTTATCATTCATCTGTATTCATCGATTCACGGGTCAGAAGCTATTGTTTTGATTCAAAGTTGCTATGTGCAGCGATTCACAAGGTTTGGTTTATCTCCAAAAAGACAATAAGTGTGCCAGTTGTTGAACTCCATTTCTCTACAAGAAGTAGTCACTGATACACTGCTCTACCCACTTGTACATGTTGGTGCAAGAAGAGTGGTGGCTCAACGACCTCAGCTTTCAACTCATCATGGTGTTCTTGTCCTCTTGTTGCTCCAACTGCAATAGCAACTGCTGATGAATTGCGGGACCACCTATCGTGTATCTGGCAACTTATATCAACTTGAAAAACTTATCGTTTGCAGATACTGACTCATGCTATTAATCAGTATGTTGTGGAAGATAGGTGACGATCGATAACCAAACTGGAGCAACTGTTTTCTCTTCCGTTAAACCACTTATGTCGCTATATTAGCGTGGAAATCCCCACCGCTAATCTGTTTTAGTTCTGACTAAGCAAAATCTCTTCGGACGGAGACCTCTGACAGAATCGTGCCTCTTTCTCACGTGAGGTATATGATATGGAAATCAACGACATGTATACCAAAATGATCAACATACAAAGATGTTGAAAATGAAATGATGATCGTCTCATTCGGAAATCGGACGGATGAGAAATTGACAAGCAAAGAGCTGATGAATAAGAATCATAAAAAAAGAATATTCTAAACTTCAAACTTCAAATTATTCTTTTATCAGTTTCTATTTTATCATAGTCACATATGAGACGTGCTACAAGAGCTCTGATTGAGAATCCGATACCGGATTCATTTACCGACGAGCAGAAATAAAATCCTAACGGACATTCTTACCCAATCTCTCCTGCCGATGGAGGAGAGACTTCTTCCTCGTGAATCTCCAAAGAGGATTCGCGAAGAAAACAAGAAGTTCCGTAGGAGCTTCTTTTTTCCCTCTTGACAAGGGGAAAAATCCCTCTTGTCAAGGAACTACGAAGGAAGACCCCCCATACCCAAGCTCATCTCTTATCTCTCATCATTTGTTGGTGAGTCTCTTTCATCATTTGTTGGTGAGTCTCTTTTCTTATTGAATTCTTTCGTTATTTAAGTTCTTCGTTACGAGTTGGTGTCTACTTCAGATTTCAGACACAATCCTCTATGTACTACCAGCTGTGTGGTTTGCACTCATAACCCTCAGGGATAAAAGATGATCTGATCATTGAGCTAGTCGTATATTGAACAATGACGGCGGTGCAGTTTAGAGTTCTTAATTCAAGTTGCATTCTCTATATCTTAGCTACGTGGTTGGTACTCACGACCCTCAGGGATGAAAGGTTATCTGACCATTTGGACTAGTGATGTAACCCTTAATCCTATTATCTTCAGTTTTGTATGATACTTGGAAGTATACATAAAGTGAAGTCTGATATTTGAAGGGCTCATTCTCCTGGTTATATGTGTCCTTCTCTTGTCTTGTTCTTGCACATGGTATCTCCATAACCATGTACCTTATGTATTCCTAGACAACTTTCAGGTGATGATAACGCACTATGATATAACATCGAGCAAGTAGGTAAAAATCTGCCAACGCTCGTTGGCAATTTACTGCAAATTTCTTTCTTAAACAATCTAAACTAAATTTGAAGAGCTAAGTAAAACGAGCACGTGGGGACTTTTCCTATGACTCCAAACTCACTCTAAATGAAACTCTATATAGTAAGTTATGCCTTTCGTAAGTTCCTAATCTCTCACTACCTCTAAAGTTGACGGGGATCTACCAATGCATGTTGACAAATATTCGTCCAGTCCTTAGAACAACTCTCCATGCACATGAAACTTCAAACCTCCATAAGTTCCTCCCTATCGCTCCAAATGAAGTGATTCTAGTCTATATAAAAAGCCCTGGCGTTCTCTTTTCACCAAGATCGATTTCATCTTGAACCGAGTCTCAACAAAGAGTTGCGGTCTTTCAAAGCTGTTTGACCCCTTCTACTTTTATAAAGTTGTGAGGATCTATCAACGAACATTGACAAATATTCGTCGGCTTTCCTCCAACTGCCTCCTTCCAACGATTTCATCAAACCCAACTTCGATCCCAAGTTCACGAGGTGTGTTGACAGATGTTTGCAAGGATATTATCTTCAACCCGCAGTAAATGCACAACCTCTCGACGTCGTAACCAGAATCATCTCCTTTCTATTCTTTGTACGTTTGCATTTTATACCCTCGGGTTATCTCGGCTTGGAACACATGTTGTCTTCACGTTCGAACAAGTGTCATAGGTGTTCTTGAGACAAGTGTTCTTGCGTTTGACATGCACTCAAGCAAATGACACCCATGTGGATGACCACATCAATCTGACATCTTAGTCAACATTATATCTCATTGGTAATTTTGAAGTCAATAATTTTGCTTAATCATCATACTCCAAGTCAGCATTTGTCTGATGCGTCATCTTGAAATACTATGTCATCATCAATTCGACCACTTCAACATTTATCACTGCCACATCATCAATTATCTTGTCACATCAGCTTCAACGATGCAACCTTAAACCTTTTGCTTGTTGGAATGTTTTCTCTATATCTTATTTGCATCGATCCAAAAGATAATTTTGACTTACTCTGCAACCCTTATCCAACTACAAAGTCAGATCCAAGTTCTAAATAAGTGAAGAAATTTGTATGTATTCTCTTGCACTTTTCACCATCCAAATGGTCACAACACAACAACGTAGTTAGCAATACACAAAATGTAACTCGTATCCAAATCTAGAACTCGCACTGCCTCCACTGCTCACTATATCACTAGCCTGATGATCAGGTCACCCTAACCCAAATAAGGGTCAAGAATGTAGCCCATGTAGCTAACAATCTAGCAAGAATTGTGTTGCAAGCCGAAGTAGACATCCAACATGTAGTAAAAAAATCAAAGAACACCGATCTGGTGACTTTTTCTTTTCATCAACGATCTTCAGAAATCGATTGGATCCTTCTTGACTCTACAGGCTCGAAGAATCTTAAGATCCGACACGATCCAACAGCCAAGATATGTCTAAATTTTGATCATAAGTGATCAAAATCTTAAATACCTCCTCCATGTGATCTAAACCTGTGCACACCGTCCAAATGAACCACGTGATCTAAGATTCGTCTCCTCCCTAGAGAGATCTGGTTATCTGAATCCTAAGGGACTCCAAACAAGACGTTTGGTGTTCTCCTCTCACAACCACTCAAGACATTTGGCTGTAGGAAGCAAAACTTAACATAAATCAATCTCAAATTCACTCATCACACACAAATCAACAACCCAATCCAAGTACAGTCTTCTCCTTTGCGTAGGTAGAGACTACTTGATCGCAGTTGAGAATAAAGAGCTGGGTCCAGTGATCACGAATAACAACACAAGAGAGTTTGGAGAGTGTTCATTGTGAACTAAGTGCTTTGGTGTTCTAATTTTTTACATGTAGCACTTGTTCCTTTTTTCTCTATATTTTCTACAGTTGGTTATCATTTAGTTGTGTGTGGACCTCCAGATTGATAGGGTAACTTTTTTCGTATTTTTTGTATTTCTTATACATTTATTAGTTTTATAGTTATTTCTAGATGTCTCCTAGAGTGCATCCTAGACGACTGGGAGATCGACATTTATCTAGAGGATATCTGGAGGTCTCGAGAGAGAAAGTGAGGGTCCTGGAGTCTTTATTGGTTAGGTATGTACAGCTGATGAGACTCTTAAGGTCGAGAGCGGACCACACAACAATTTTCCACTTCCTTTTTGTCAATGCGAGTGCACATATAGATCAAATGACGAGGGAGACAGAAGCAAGAGTTGACACGGCTGATGTAATTCCAGAGGAGGGTGATCAAGAGAGAGAAGATTTGGTTGATACACCTGATTACTTCATAGCTCAATCGGACGTACTCCAGCACTAAGCATTTTGATGAAAACAACTGGGGTATGTCTCTTATTAGTGCATGTCTTCACTTTAGAGAAGAAGTTGGTTTATCTGAACAATGATTGATTATAGCTATTTTTTGTTGCATTCAAACAGACATATGTTGATGTTAGAGGGATGAGTGATGGTTTAGCTCCAAGAGTCGTGGTTCATTACTCACAAGTCCATGTACGAGAGTCTCCTACAGCTGCTAGTATGGACACTGCAACGAATGTGCTTGTTATGGACTCACAAAATCCCGTACGTGCACCCCCATTCCAGTTGTGGCTGAAACTCTATCTCATGGTCCTCTACCCTTGGATGATACATTGTCTATGTATACCTTTGTAGCTTTGTCTCAACTTAAGGAGTTCTTTCGAGACTTCAAGATGAGATGCCCTCACCATGGATGTGAAGAGTTCTTCTCCCTTCCGACAATCTGTGCCATCCATCACACGTGGTCATTGAAGTTTAGATGTCCTAGTCCTCACATTTATGGATGGAGATCTTGTGAGATGGAGTTATACAATGGTGTACCTGATATTACCCATCGCTTTTATCATGCTATATTGAGTACAGGATTGGCTATACTCAACTAGATAGTGTTCTCCGAGAGGTGGGATTAGCTCCTTGCTCCCAGACCCATTTCTTCAACTTCCAAAATGAGAAGACATGTCCCGTTGGTTGGATCTAAGATGCAATGGAGAGGTGGGTCATCGAGAAGGAGGAGGTTCAAGCTAGTGCCTTAGCGTGGATCTTTCCTGACTTGAACGAAGTCCCAACTAGAGGTTAATTTATACATCCTCCATGCTTATGACTTGTACGCTTGTGAGTTATTACATGTTTATTATGTGTCATTGTTGCTGATATCCTCTTCTCACGTTCATGTATTGTCATTAAGAAAAATTTTTTGTACGCGAACTTATGTTACGATTTAAGTCGAAATGGATACAATGGGACATGTGCTTTCATCAATTCTCATGATGGTCACATAGTAGAGATGGTGAGTGTGACACGAGTTGAAACTGGTGCCAAAGTGAGAGTTTTCTGGGAAGAGCGGAACCTTCTAGCTGTGATACGATCGTGAAGCTTGTGATACGTCTATCTAAGAAAGTGCTGGGCTTCTAGCTATGATTGTTTACTCAAGAGATAGGCTTTAGGTTGTAACGTGGCACTATAAACATTCACACATGTCTGTTGGATCCTCTAATATGTTCAGGAAGTGAAAATCAAGATTGACTAGTAGTAATAAGATTAGGCGGTGAACTTTATCACATAAAAATAAGAAACATATGATGACTTGGACTTCAAAACTTCTCCTATATGTAAATAATTCCCTACGAACAAACATACTAACTTTCAGCCTGAGATCAAATCTGAGCACTAAGATGTGGGCAAAAACGTTTTGAGCAAGAAAGTTATGGCAATTTCTAATACCCAAATAGCTACTTTGACGTAGAACAGAGAATTGGTTCAATAACTTACAATGATTCTTACAAGATTTGGAGTCTACAGCATTTTGAAAATCCTTGTGAAATTTGACCTGCTAGTTGTACACAGTTCTCCATATCTCGAGCTTTGGAGTTGTTGCTCTAGATTGAGAGCTTTTCAGACCTTCACTACTTCAGCGATCATCCTGAATTACTCACTCGCTCAAATGACATGAAAGTTTTTGGACAGTCATAGCCCTGCTGACAGTGAATGCAACCATGGGAGTTTGAAGCGATTATCTCAACTCTGCTGCAATTGACGCCAAAAATCCCAAAATCATCAATTGTGTTACAATTCCGACTCAATCCAAACTTCAATTTGGCATACTTCTTCTTTATTGCTCTAAATCGATCAAAAATTTCACTGATAGTGATTGGCACGACGAGCTCTATCTTCTTATGTTTCAGATTTCTCGATGTCCCTACCAAGAGCTTGAACTCCTGTTAAGACCTCTACTTCTAAGTTTAGAGATTCACAAAGAGCAAAAATGGATCAATGGGAGTTCATAGCTTCACTCCCATATCCTTTTGTGTCCCAATTCACGTGGTAACTTAATTTCACACATAAGTTACCACATCAAGCCTCTAAAATACTAACGTAAATCTTAAACTACCTACGAAAAGTGACATGTAACCCTGAAAGATAACTTAAACAAGCTAGAAAACATGCATGGACGACATGTAAGTACAACCCATGAGCTTAAACTCTATCAACATGAGTAAACCTAAGTTATGTATTTTGAATATCATAGATAAGTATGAAATCACTTGCACAAGCGTACGAATGCTTGAACAAGATAAATAACATACTATCAACTTATAAGACTCAAAATATATAACATAATAGTGTTAACACCATGCAAAGGTGGCAAACATATGCATAAAAGACTAGAAATAATATTGAGCTAACTTCAAGGACTACTAAACTCAAGTGTCGAAGTAGAAGTGTAACATGTAGCTGCCAAGTAAAGCGACTAAGTGATCAACGCGATAAGACCAACTCCTTACAGAGAGGTGAGTTATTTACTATGTGAAATTATTCACATCACGACATCCACATGTGCCAACCTCTTCATTCTTCTCTCCGTTCTTCTTCATCATCACTCTCCTCCGCCTCAGCCTCTTTAGTAGCCGGGGCGTCTTCGACTCTTGTTATCCTCTGCTCTGACTCTAGAAAGTTGAATAACTCTACTTATCCTCCGTGTGTTTTGAACAGTTTCACACGTTTGTCAACCATATATAGCTTGAAAGGAGTACCATCTAGCTCCTATAAACTATAAGTGGCATTTTCATAAACATCTAACATAACATAAGGCTCGAACCATCTCCGAGAGAAGTTACGAAATGTAGAATGCTGATTCTCCAACATGCTATCATACCCAGAACTCAATCACCAACACGTATTGACTTTGGTCTTAGTCGATGAGTCTTGTCAAAACGTTCCTTGCTTTTGACTCGGGCCACCTTCAGTTCTCTTGCGCTTCAGCAAGATCCTCCTCCCTCCACTCTAACTACTTGGTTCGTAAAGCAATGTGTGAAGTACGATATGCGTCATCGTCCCACAGTTACATAGTCCATGTAAGAAAGTCCTCCTCAGCAAATATGATCGGTTTCTGCCCCAACATAAGCTCAATCGGCATATAGCCACTCGTGGTACAATGTGTAGTTCTATCAGCTCATAAAGCAAATAGAAGTAGTCTCGGTCATTCTCTAGGTCTACCATCACATGCTTTCACTAAAGCGTGAATAATAGAAAGATATCCTCGTTCACTCTTACCAATCCTCTCTAGATTCATGACAGTAGTAAGCCGAAAGCTTTACTCCATAATGAACAAAGAACTCTTTCGCTTATGCGCCTCTCAACTCGACCCTATTTGCTTATAATCTCTCAATAGATCCATAACGACAGATGATATCTTCAAGCACAAACCTACATATGTTCTCTCACACGACCCAATAAAATCCACTATGTGTTGATATAACCCTTCCACCAGTATATCGCTTCTTCAGTATCGCTTCTTCATCTTCATGTAAGTAGTCCAAAATCCACGATGTCCAGCCTACAAGGTGTCATGAAACTCCTTAAGTAGATTCAGCTTTGTGGGTTGATCATCTATCACTCTAGCAAGCATTCCATCTCTTCTTTTCGGTGTTTTCACAAATAATCTTCATGTAGAAGGTCGTTGTACGCTATCATGTCGGATATTTTGTGCGTGAAGGATGTCCAGGAAAACGCGAGGTTCCTGGCTGTGGAGATGCTGTGTGCCAAACAGAGACAAGACAGAGAAGAACAACCACGAAAAGGAATGCTGCGATATATACCACTCTGAAAGTATGTACACTGCCGATTCTTTCTCCTAACAGCACAAAACAGAGGAACAGACCAGAGCGGTCTGTAACCTACTTCAGAAGCCCTAAAACAAACCCCTGAATCGCAACCCTAGCCTGAAATCGCCAAAGCATAGCTCAAAGCAAGAAAAACTTCTCTTTGCTAACAAACAGAGCCACAACAATATCACGCGATCCAAAACCCAAGTCCAAACCACATCCACGCACTAACTCTTGGCTAAAGCTAGCTACCACAAGCCGTACACAACCAATTAAGTCCCTAACGAACTCAAAAAAGACGAAATCCGTAGCAAAGGAACCGAAAAAGACCTATCTGAGAACTTTCTCCTTTCTCCAAACGATCTTCAAATGTCGATAGGGTCTCCTTCCCTGACTCCTTTGGCTCAAGAAACCTTCAGATCCGACTCCCGATAGTCGAGATATCGCCGATTTTCGGTCGCAGGTGACCGAACTTCCAGAAGCTCCTCCCTGCGGCTTAAAACCGCTCACACCGCACAAACGGATCGTCTAAACTGATATCCGTCCTCGCTGGTAGGTAGATCTGGCTACCCTGAACCCAACAAGACTCCAAACAAGCCGTTTGGAGTTCCCCTTGCAAAACCACTCGAGAAATTTGGTCGCAGGTTGCAAAAAATTGACGTAAATCGGCTCCCTGCGGCTCAAATTCGCTCACCACACCTTAACCAACAATCCAATTCACTTACAGTCTTCTCCTATGCGTACATGAGGACTCCCTGATCGCGTAGGCACCAAGAACGAAGAGCTTGGCTCACCGATCGCGAAGAACAATCCAATCTCAGGTCGCAGGCGATGAAAAACCTGACGCAAGCGCTTCCCTGCGAACCAATTTCACTCACAACTCCCAAACCGCCCGATGAAAACTGGTATCGTCTTCAATTTCCTGAAGAACTCGTTGTTCTGATCCCGATGGATCCAAGGACAGCAAGTTTGGACTCCGGAACGGCTCGAACGGTCCAACTCTCCTTCACAGGTAACTGAAAACTCCAAATCTGCTTCCTGCGTCTCAATTTCTTCCAGAACACAACCCCCGATCCGTCTCTTCAAGAACCGTCTTAACCTGTGCGTAGCCTGCACAGATCTGAACCCGATGACACCTTGCGCGCGTGTATTGGACTTCCCAATTCTCCAAAACATCCATCGACAGGTCGCAGGAACAAGCAAGCCCCTTAAGCAACCCCCTTGCAACAGTATGTACGTACGAAGTTCAACCCTCAATAATAAGAAGCAGGCCCCTTGCGTCTTTGATATAACGCCTGGAGCCCTAAATACCCAGTCAGCAAGTAACTAGAGGCCTAGCTTGATTTTGCTTTTTTTTGAATCGCATAACTTCTTCTCTGGATGTCCAAACGAAATAAACAAGATGCCCATGGAAAGCTGACAACGAGCTCTATCCATCTGTGCAATAAAAGTAAAGATCCGAAGTTGCACCAAAAGCTCGTAAGCTGGGGCCTAGCTTGTTTTCTCCATCTTTCGAGTCTTGTAACTTTTCCACTAGGCGTCCAAACGAAGTAGATGAAGTGCTTATGGAAAGCTGACAGGGAACTCTATACATTGGTGCGATAAGAACGAAGATCCGAAGTGGTGCCAAAAACCCGTAAGCTGGGGCCTAGCTTATTTTCTCCATCTTTCGAGTCCTGTAACTTCTCCACTATGCGTCCAAACGAAGTAGACAAAGTGCCTTTGGAAAGCTGACAAGGAGCTCTACCCATCTATGTGATGAAAAATGGAGATCTGAGATTGCGCCAAAAGCCCGTAAGCTGAGGCCTAGCTTGTCTTCTCATGAGTGTCTTTGGAGCGACAAGCATCGAAGTTTGAATTTCAAGTAGGAGCCGGTCCACGACACGACATCCACCCCCTCTGAACTTGTGCATCCTCCGGTATGCACCAGAGATACCAACCAAGGAGTGGACCGGCTTATCGTCCTACTTCCCATCGTAACCAACCTCACCTTCAAGATCTTCTGCATAATCCTCATCCTCAAACTGAAACTCCGTCAAGATATCTGCTAGATCGACCTCCTCATCTCTCTTTTTGAAAATCTTGACGCGTTTACCAGCTACTGATACCTTCAAGCTTGTTCCATCCAACTCTTGCAGGGCGTAAGTTGCGTTGTCATGAACCTTCTTCACCACATACGGACCAAACCATCTTCTGGAAAACTTCCGGAGTGCACTATGCTGGTTGTCTAGACTGTTGTCATAGACTGTTGTCATAGACTAACACCCAATCACCTTCCTTGATTTCCCTAGGTCTCAAACAATGTCGCTGATCAAATCTGACCTTGTTCTTCAACCGTGCTTCTCGCAGCTTATCCAAAGCAGTTTGGATATCCTCTGGTCTTCTCTCTAACTGCCTAATTCGAATAGCAAGAAGCTCTTCTCTAGTCAAATTGTCCTCCCAAGGTAACACACTCCATGTCAGAACATGTTCTTCAATCGGCATGATAGGCTTCTGACCTGTGATGAGTTCCACCGGCATGTATCCTGTCACCGAGCTGTGCGTCGTTCTATCTGCCCATAACGCAAATGGTAAGAGTCGAGGCCACTCGCGCACCCTTTCGTTGCAAGCCTTCACCAAAGCCTTCACAATGGGTGGATGACCACGTTCACTCTTGGCATTCCCTTCGGGGTTGTAAGCAGTTGTCAGTGACAACCTCACCACACACCTTGCAAAGAATTCACGAGCCTCATGTGCATCTAGCTCTCCCCGATCTGCAGTGATCTTTCCCACACATCCATACCGACAAACAACCTCTTCCAAGAGAAATCTACATACCCCTTCAGTTGTCTTCGTCCGAAGCGCCCTACCCTCGACTTGATTTGAAAGATCCTCTCTAGCAAGTACCAAGTATCTCATCTGCCATAATCCAACCGGCATGATCACCAAGTCTACCACCCACTTGAAGTGGATCGCCAACGGATAAGTCGGATGTAATCCGTCACGATGTCGGATATTCGAATACATCTGACATGTCAAATAAGACTCCACAAAAGATACAACATCCCTGTACATGTTTTTCCACCAATACCGCTCTTTCATCTTTGTAAAAGTGGCCCAAATCTCTCGACGTCCAGCCCAAAGACTCTCATGGAACGCCTTGAGCAACTTCTGCTGATCTTCCTTGTTGCAAATCACCCGTAGCGGTACTCCACCTTTTTGCTTCGATCGCTTCCAAAGAAACCCATCCTGCAACATGAAGTTGTAGGCCTTCCTTCTAACTCTCCGAAACCTCTCATCTGTCCAACCTGTCTGCTTAACCATCGTACTAAGGTACCTCCCGATATCAAGCAAATCACCATCATATAGCCCTTCAACAAACAACTCATCTTCTCTTCCTGTCTGTGCAATCGAATAGAACTTTGTACCCACGTCGTCAATGTCTTCTACCATCTCATCTTCCTCATCATATCGAGCCCGAGATAACATATCCGCCATCAGATTATCCTTCCCTACGATATGTCTAAACTCCGGGTTCAACGACTTGATATATGCGATCCATCGTAACATCGCAATATCAGGAGTTGAATAATTCATGATCATCCCTAACAACGGCAAGCAATCAGTTTCAACCACCACTACTTCTCCAATCAAATACTCTTTCTCAGTTTTCATAGCTGAAACAATACCCCACAGTTCTCTCTTCACTTGCGGGTAAGCACGTTGTCGAGCACTTAACACCTTCGCTCCGAACCTGACCGCAAACCTGTCTCCATCCTCATCATCCTGTCCGACTGCCCATCCAATTGCAACTGGACTTGTATCCACAGTAAGAACCACCGGCCTAGCACCCTTGTAATCAATCCTTCCTAGAACTGGAGGAGATGATAGTAAAGACTTCAACTTCCTTACCGCATCAGTATGCTCTTCCTCCCATCTGAACTTATGACCCTTACGCAATAATCCATACAACGGATCCGCCACATGTGCATAATGAGGAATCCAAATGTGGTAGAATACACAAGCACCCAAAAATCTTCTTACTTCTGTCAGCGAGTTGCAAATTCCTTCATCCTTCCAATCGCATCCACCTTGTTCGGATCTGGCTTCCGACCAAACGATCCACACAAATGACCAACGATCAAAACCTCTCTCTTCAAGGGTCTTCTCCGTGAACTTGTGTCCTATCATTACAGGATCTCTCAAACTCTTCTCCTTTGAAGCTCGATCCATCTGTTGGTTGGTGTCTTCCGGCAAAGGACCAGCAACTGGCTTTACCTTCATATCCACTGTCTTGTACCTTGTCTCAACTCGAACCTCCGGTGCACGGAATGATTCGATCATCGAATAAACCTCCCTTGAATGAATCTGCACGACCTTATCCATATCCTCCCATCCAATAGACATGATCTCTCGCAAAGGATCTTCCAACCCATCCTCTTCATAAACACCAGAAATCCATTCATCCCCTTCTAGCTCACCCAACTCTTTCAACATCAACTCAACACCACGCAAATATTTTTGTTCTTTTCTTCTCAGCTCTTCTACCTTCTTGTAGATAGCAATCCCACACTCTGAAAATCCAATAAATCCTGTACAAAAGGCACTATCTCCATCAAGCGAGAGTACCTTCTCTTGCGCACCACCACAATCCCGCTCTATAGTGGTACTCAACGAAAATCCTTGAACTCTTCATTCACCCTTGGAAGCGGCTTCTCCCTCAAACGATCTCGGTTGCGCTCGTGGTTGGACGGTACAGTCAGGAACTGTACCGCTCTCTTCCCATCTTGACTTCGGATCCTAGCATACGCAGATCCGTCGTCCAGTACCTTTGTCTCCATCCGGGTTGCTATGATGAAAGGTTGGCCCAGAATGAGTGGGTATGATGTTGCTTCTTGAACAAAGAAGTTTTGCTCGATAGCAACATCACCTACGCGCACTCTAATGTCTAGACAAGCTCCATACAAGTCTCCTCTCGTGTTGTTGGTTGCTCTTATGACCCATCCATGCTCTGTGTCGATCGGCCACTTCTTCCTCTTGTACAGCTCCTTCGACATGATGTTGATTTCTGATCCATGATCGATAAGAGCAACCACTGGCTCATCCAAGTCCTCGATCCTCACCAACGTCTCCGTCGTAGCTCGAGCCCAGTGACTGTGGCTGTAATGACTCGAGCTCCGCTTCCCATCCTCCTCTTCATCTTCAAAATGCACCCTACGCCTTCGATCTCTTTCTTCCTCTGGAGAATAGACACTGCACCTTGCAAGCTCTCTCTCCTCATCCACAGACATCCTAGTATCCAAAGCATGTGATAAACCAGTCTCACCCGTAATTTGTCGTTTCCATTTGATGACATCGATGATAACATCATGAAACTCACGCTTGGCGATGCCTAACACTTCTCTCAAAGTAAACTCCACCTTCGCATTCAGAATGCGATCTTCCAAGACTCCCTTCAAGTCTGTTGAAGCCTCGATATCCGACTGTAGCTTGTACGCAGCCGGCTTACCCTTCTCCTTCTGAGATTTCTCCTTCGATGAAGAAGGAACATCGTCCATCGGTAGGTCTTGAGCTCCTGCATCTCGAAGCTCTTGGCGAACCTTCTCCCCTCGAGTCTGTCTCTTGGAAGAAGTTCCTTCCCCTGCATCCTCTGAATCTCGCCTTCTCTTCTCTTCCAACAACGCTTCGTGTTGGTTCTTGACGATGTACGCATGCACCGATAGAGCTTCTATCGGATCTTCCCATCCAGTATCCCTTCTGATCGTAGCAGCTGTCCTCATCAATGTTTCACGCGCCATCTTCCCTTTCTGTTTCATGGAGATGGCGGATGACCACAATCCACTTGGCTCAACCTCCTTGTTGAAACTCCTCTCAGCCTGATCCTCAACCCTTGTGCCATAAGTTCCAGCTTCCACCATTGCAACTGCTTGCGCTGATAGGTGGTCCTCAAACAACTTCTTCATCCCTCCCCTACCAAAGTTGGTCTGAAGAAGTGCACCAGTATCCCTCAGTGCTACCTTCCCATCCTTCCAGAAGATCACTCCTTGCTGCAGAATATCTGTGAACTCCTTGCAATCTCTGCGCGGATGATCAGTACCATCGCACCAGATACACCGCTGGATCCAGCCTTGCTTCTCAACCGGTCTTACTCCACTTGTAGATCCCTTTTCTTCCAATCTGGTGAGCTTGATCTGCAGATCTCTCATTCCACGCAATATCTCCTCAAGGTTTGAGTTATCCTTTTTCGGAGATACCATGGGTGCCTGAACAACTGGAACAACTGGAACAACAGGAACAGCTGGAGCAACTGGTACTACTTGTCTAGCAACAGGAACTGGTCGGACTACAGGAACAGGTGTTACAGCTGTAGGTGTTGGCGCCAGTCTCCTAACAGGAACTTTCTCTCGTCTCCGCTCCCTCTTGGTAAGCAGACCAACAGCTTCCTCAACCTTCTTCCAGCTGCTAGTCAATCCATCGTCCTCCTCCCGGTCTTCCAGAAGTACCTCTAGCTTCTCCTGCAACTTCTCATCTGCAGCCCGAAGAAATAGCTCTGTCTTGTTGGACTGCAACGTCAACTTCTCCATCCTGGTCAGCCGTGAAAACTGCTTCTCAAACTCTCTGAGCAACTCAGTAGCTTGTAAACCCTTCCTTGGTTGCTCAACCCACTCCAAGAATGACTTCTTGGTGACTCGATCAGAGTCCTCCAAGAAGTACTCATCCATCAAGGCACGAGCAAAAGTCTCCCAATCCTTGTTAAAATGCTTCGTTAGCATTTTAACATGATCCCTAATCTCTGGAGCTGCTGCCAACTCCAACGTCTCAATCATCTCATCTTCTGAGACCCGGTTCAGCTCCATCTCCTTCACATAATGTCTCAGATATCTTGAGACATCTCTCCCATCGAACTGGTCAATCTTGCTGACCACCGCTTGTAGCGCCTTTGTTGCCAAAGCTTCCTTCCGCTCATCAGACTGTTGCTGCCGCAAGAACATAGTGAAAGCTTGGAACATCGATGCAGTCGCCGGATCCAACTGCACCCTTGGTAACCCACCTGAACCACTAGCTCCATCTCCATCACCTTTCCCATCCCCACTCATGACTGCCAATCTCTTCTTCAAAGTTCAGACACAGAAGAATCTCCACCCCAGACCTTCACGTCGAGTTCATCACTGTATCGTGTCGGATATTTTGTGCGTGAAGGATGTCCAGGAAAACGCGAGGTTCCTGGCTGTGGAGATGCTGTGTGCCAAACAGAGACAAGACAGAGAAGAACAACCACGAAAAGGAATGCTGCGATATATACCACTCTGAAAGTATGTACACTGCCGATTCTTTCTCCTAACAGCACAAAACAGAGGAACAGACCAGAGCGGTCTGTAACCTACTTCAGAAGCCCTAAAACAAACCCCTGAATCGCAACCCTAGCCTGAAATCGCCAAAGCATAGCTCAAAGCAAGAAAAACTTCTCTTTGCTAACAAACAGAGCCACAACAATATCACGCGATCCAAAACCCAAGTCCAAACCACATCCACGCACTAACTCTTGGCTAAAGCTAGCTACCACAAGCCGTACACAACCAATTAAGTCCCTAACGAACTCAAAAAAGACGAAATCCGTAGCAAAGCAACCGAAAAAGACCTATCTGAGAACTTTCTCCTTTCTCCAAACGATCTTCAAATGTCGATAGGGTCTCCTTCCCTGACTCCTTTGGCTCAAGAAACCTTCAGATCCGACTCCCGATAGTCGAGATATCGCCGATTTTCGGTCGCAGGTGACCGAACTTCCAGAAGCTCCTCCCTGCGGCTTAAAACCGCTCACACCGCACAAACGGATCGTCTAAACTGATATCCGTCCTCGCTGGTAGGTAGATCTGGCTACCCTGAACCCAACAAGACTCCAAACAAGCCGTTTGGAGTTCCCCTTGCAAAACCACTCGAGAAATTTGGTCGCAGGTTGTAAAAAATTGACGTAAATCGGCTCCCTGCGGCTCAAATTCGCTCACCACACCCAAACCAACAATCCAATTCACTTACAGTCTTCTCCTATGCGTACATGAGGACTCCCTGATCGCGTAGGCACCAAGAACGAAGAGCTTGGCTCACCGATCGCGAAGAACAATCCAATCTCAGGTCGCAGGCGATGAAAAACCTGACGCAAGCGCTTCCCTGCGAACCAATTTCACTCACAACTCCCAAACCGCCCGATGAAAACTGGTATCGTCTTCAATTTCCTGAAGAACTCGTTGTTCTGATCCCGATGGATCCAAGGACAGCAAGTTTGGACTCCGGAACGGCTCGAACGGTCCAACTCTCCTTCACAGGTAACTGAAAACTCCAAATCTGCTTCCTGCGTCTCAATTTCTTCCAGAACACAACCCCCGATCCGTCTCTTCAAGAACCGTCTTAACCTGTGCGTAGCCTGCACAGATCTGAACCCGATGACACCTTGCGCGCGTGTATTGGACTTCCCAATTCTCCAAAACATCCATCGACAGGTCGCAGGAACAAGCAAGCCCCTTAAGCAGCCCCCTTGCAACAGTCTGTACGTACGAAGTTCAACCCTCAATAATAAGAAGCAGGCCCCTTGCGTCTTTGATATAACGCCTGAAGCCCTAAATACCCAGTCAGCAAGTAACTAGAGGCCTAGCTTGATTTTGCCTTTTTTTGAATCGCATAACTTCTTCTCTGGATGTCCAAACGAAATAAACAAGATGCCCATGGAAAGCTGACAACGAGCTCTATCCATCTGTGCAATAAAAGTAAAGATCCGAAGTTGCGCCAAAAGCTCGTAAGCTGGGGCCTAGCTTGTTTTCTCCATCTTTCGAGTCTTGTAACTTTTCCACTATGCGTCCAAACAAAGTAGATGAAGTGCCTATGGAAAGCTGACAGGGAACTCTATACATTGGTGCGATAAGAACGAAGATCCGAAGTGGTGCCAAAAACCCGTAAGCTGGGGCCTAGCTTATTTTCTCCATCTTTCGAGTCCTGTAACTTCTCCACTATGCGTCCAAACGAAGTAGACAAAGTGCCTTTGGAAAGCTGACAAGGAGCTCTACCCATCTATGTGATGAAAAATGGAGATCTGAGATTGCGCCAAAAGCCCATAAGCTGGGGCCTAGCTTGTCTTCTCATGAGTGTCTTTGGAGCGACAAGCATCGAAGTTTGAATTTCAAGTAGGAGCCGGTCCACGACACGACAACGCTTTCCATCTTATCTCCTTGAACTCTGCATCACTCCATCCTTTTGGTCTGCACAGTGAACTTAGATAGAATCCAATATCACAGAACTTCTCCATGTAGAACTCATCGTTGAACGACAGTGGTTCTAAGTCTGTAGTCTCTTCATCAACTTGGCACCAAACATCTCTCTTTTCTTCATTCTCGACTTCTGCAAACATCTCTTCCTCATCTGTATAACGAACGCTAGATAACATATCTGCAGCTGGATTATCCTTCCTTGTTATATGCTTTAGCTCAGGGTTTAGACTCCGGATATAAGCAATCCATCACAGCATTGCTGTATCTGATGTACTGCAGTTTGTTATCATACCTAGCAAAGGTAAACAATCTGTTTCTAAAACCACACAAGCTCCAATCAAGAACTCTCGATCTACCTTCATAGCAATAACTGCTCTCCACAACTGACACTTCAGTTGAGGATAGTTACGTTGTGTGCCTGTTAAGATTCAAGCTCCAAATCTAGAAATAAACTGTACACCATCTGCATCTTTTTGACCAACTGCTCATCCAATCGCCTTTGGACTCGTGTCAATAATAAGTATCATAGTTCTCTCACTCTTGTTGTTAAGTCTCCTTAATACAGATCGAGACTTCAGATCACTTTCATCTGCTCCATCATCCCGTGATATTCTTGTCGTCAAGTAAACCTCTTTCTCTTTCTCAAAAGCGCATACAGAGGCTCAGCAATGTGTGCATAATGAGGAATACCCACACGAAAGAACACACAAGCTCCTAAGAACCTCATTGATGTTGGTATAGTCTGCTATCCTTGCTATAGCATCTACCTTCTTTGGATTCAAACGTCTCCCAAAAGTACCACATAAATGACTCACCACCACAATCTTCGGCATTCCAAAGCGAGATTTAGTACATGACAGAGTGATGTGTACCTCCTCCAAATACTTCATAATCTTTTTCATATCTCGGATGTGGTCTACAACAAACTTTCTGCAACCATCAGAAGTCACAACTTCGTCCTTGTCTTCCATCGGACAACCTTTCATGAGAATACTATCTAGAAATGGGATAGTGACCTCAGGTACAAACTCTCCTAACATCTTATACATCACGTTTTGCATATGGGCTATTGAGTTTATCGTGCCCTGAGGAAGAGTACACATCCGCTGTCGTAGCGAGAGCCTTTCCTTTGAGCAAGGGCGTACCTTCTGGCTGTGGCTAGCGATCAATGCACAGCAGAGCGACAAGCTTTCTGTAGATTTCTCTCTAACTTCCTCGATAACTAAGCACTTTCTTTCTCTCAGTAAAGGGTCAAGATAACTACACGAAAACGTTGGATGATCATGGGCACGACAAACGGGATATGTGATGACATGATCTCTCGATAGTATTCCTCTCCGAAGTTTCTCACTACTAGGGTTTCGTACATGGCTTTGGGTCGACAGATGTGTCTTATCTCGCACTAGGTGTTAAAGTTTACAGGAGGGAGCTGATTTAGATCCATCCTTCGTTAGATGAGGATAAAGACGGTGAGGTCTCATTCTTGGCCGTAAGTGACAACAGGTAAGATCACAGGGACAGGCGAGAGCATAACTTGCGCGGTAAAGTTATGGCCGAAGGATCCTATCAAAAACTGTTGAAAGTGGACTCGTTCCATATACATCAGTTTATCGAGAAAGGGTTTCGAAAAGGGAATCTGGGCGGTAAGTAGAGTCCTTCGTCCATCTCTCACAACATGTGCACTCCAACTACAAAGGTATCTCGATCCATAAAACTCTGATTCAATCTCATAGGATCACCACGATCTCCACACGAACAATCTCTTGGATTTTTCCCCAGGTCGAATGCCCCCACACAGGTCACTCCCCTTTGCTTAAAAGTTTCAAACACAAAACAAGGATAGGTGCAAGCTCCCTAACCAAGCAACCCAAGCCTCACGGACCGATGAGGTGGCACACATGCACATCGCATGTTTGGTGCCGTCATACTCATCCACGTGTGGGTCTTCTGGGTGAAAGGTTCTAATGCATGCACCGTAACGTGTCCCAAAAACCGGAGACTAGGCTAGACAGGTAGTCGACTCTACAGGTCAAAGATCGCACTTTGTCACGTTGAGTGCGAACCTAACAACCACATGACGTGGATACAACGTAGGTCGCTAAAGTCATATCTACGCCTAGAATACTCCCCAAAGCAATACAAATGTCGCACTGGATACTTTTCAGCCAGCTGCCGCTGACAACTCGAGACCTAGAGTAGATATCGTTGCCGATACAACTCGGCAGAAAAACCAACGAACTTTCACACATGATAGATACAGATCTACAGCTCAGTCTCCTCTCAAACTTGCCACGTAGGTAGGATACTAAAATCTCTACTTGCAGGTCAAATTTCAGGAAGATCTGACGGCTAGATCTCCTCCCACAATTAACACAAATCCACAGAAACTAACACGCACTTCCAATCTCAGATTCAGGACAGAAGCTTCTTCGACTAAATGAACCGTCCACTTCCACTCCAACTTCCTGTGCTATCAATTCAGAAGGTAAACTCACTACACAGGAAATTTGAGCCGATTTGACCGTTCTGATCGTCCTCCATAAATCTGCAAACTCGCTGCTTCAGATTGACAGCTTTCTGCACCCCGTCGCCTTCAAATCGCCATTGCGCTCAATCCGCACAACATCCGGTGGTCAGAGCTTCAACAGCTGACAGACTACAAGCCCATGAAATCTGGTCTCAATCTGACGGCTCAATCACTCAAACCCCTTAATCTTACAATCGGAAGAGAAACTCTTGTACTCTCATCACTCTATGAACTTCAAATCGCCATAACGTATGCCCTGGACCTCCAAATCGAGTGAAATTTGTGGTCAGATTGCTCCTCCCGTCGAGAGCTCTCCGCCCATGCCCTCTGATCTTCAAAATCCCTCGTCAAAGTGCCCCGAACCTCCCAGAGCGCACACTTAGGTAGAAGACAAGTTATCTTCACTTTTGGGTGGACCAATGGGAAGCTAAAGGACTCAACCTTGTCCTTTTCTGCCCCATGGAGACCCCCAGCAGATAATAGTGCATTCTAAGCTCATAAGAGCAATGTTTTAGATCCCATTACACCACAACTTCTACAATTATGTGCAAAACGCACTTATACGCGTAATTTACATACTAACTGGTCCCACAACAGGACACCGCACCAACCCCAAAGGTGTACGCATGATAGTCAAGTCTCTACTCTCCAAAGCAAGCTGAAATTGATCGTAATCTGAAAACATATCTCCAATCGAATAGATTGATCTTCCAGCAAATGCCTCAGCTACTTCATCAACCATAGGTCTTGTTCAACGTTTCGAATTGTGATGTTGTTAGCAAGCTGTAAGTCTTATATGAAGCAGAAAGCTCCTATTTTCTTAAGAATTGTGAACCATTGGATGGAGTACGGTGTCGTGTCGTGGACCGGCTCCTATCTGAAATTCAAACTTCGATGCTTGTCGTTCCAAAGACACTCATGAGAAGACAAGCTAGGCCCCAGCTTACGAGTTTTTGGCACCACTTCGGATCTTCGTTTTTATCGCACCAGTGGATAGAGCTCCTTGTCAGCTTTCCATATGCACTTCATCTACTTCGTTTGGACGCCTAGTGGAAAAGTTACAGGACTCGAAAGATGGAGAAAACAAGCTAGGCCCCAGCTTATGGGCTTTTGGCGCAACTTCGGATCTTCACTTTCATCACATAGATGGGTAGAGCTCGCTGTCAGCTTTCCATGGGCATCTTGTTTACTTCATTTGGACATCCATAGAAGAAGTTATGCGATTCGAAAGAAGGTAAAATCAAGCTAGGCCCCTAGTTACTTGCTGACTGGGTATTTAGGGCTTCAGGCGTTATATCAAAGACGCAAGGGGCCTGCTTCTTATTATTGAGGGTTGAACTTCGTACGTACAGACTGTAACAAGGGGGCTGCTTAAGGGGCTTGCTTGCGCCTGCGACCTGTCAGCGGACGATGCGGGAGATTTGGAAATCCAATGCAAACGCGCAAGGCGTCGTTGGGTTCAGATCTGTGCAGGCTACGTGTGGGTTAAGACGGTTTGGGAAGAGACTGATCGGGGAGTGTGTACTGAGAGAAATTGAGACGCAGGAAGCAGATTGGAGATTTTCAATTATCTGTGAAGGAGAGTTGGACCGTTCGGACCGTTCAGGAGTCCAAACTTGCTGTCCTTGGATCCATCGGGATCAGAACAACAAGTTCTTCAGGAAATTGAAGACGATTCAAAGTTTCATCGGACGGTTTGGGAGTTGTGAGTGAAATTGGCTCGCAGGGAAGCGCTTACATCAGATTTTCGTTCGCCTGCGACTTGAGATTGGGTTGTTCTTCGCTATCGGTGAGCCAAGCTCTTTGTTCTTGGTGCCTACGCGATCAAGGAGTCTTCATGTACGCATAGGAGAAGACTGTACGTGAATTGGATTGTTGGTTTGGGTGTGGTGAGCAAGTTTGAGCCGCAGGGAGCTGATTTACGTCAGTTTTTTGCAACCTGCGACCAAATTTCTTGCGTGGTTTTGCAAGAGGAACTCCAAACGACTTGTTTGGAGTCTTGTTGGGTTCAGGGTAGCTAGATCTATCTGCCAAGGAAGACGGATATCAGTTTAGACGATCCGTTTATGCGGTGTGCGCGGTTTTAAGCCGAAGGGAGGAGTTTTTGGAGGTTCGATCACTTGCGACCAAAAATCGGCGATATCTCGGCTGTTGGGAGTCGGATCTGAAGGTTTCTTGGGTAAAGGAAGTCAGCGGAGGAGACCCTATCGACATCTGAAGTCCGTCCAGCGAAAGGAGGAAGTCCACAGATAGACCTTTTTCGGTTTCTTCGCTACGGGTTTTGCTCTTTTGAGTTCGTTAGAGTTCTGGTTGGCTGTATACAGCTTGTGGTAGCTAGCTTTAGCTAAGAGCTTATACATGGATGTGGTTTGGACTTGGGTTTGGATCGCGTGATACTGTTGTGACTCTAGTTGTTAGCAAAGAGAAGTTTCTCTTGCTTTGAGCTACGCTTCGGTGGTTTTGGGTCAGGGTTGGGATTCAAGGGTTGTTTTCAGGGGCTTTTGAAGCAGATTACAGACCGCTCTGGTCTGTTTTTCAGTTCTGTGCTCTTAGGAGAAAGAACCGGCAGTGTACATACATTTGGAGTGTATATATCGCAGCATTCGTTTTCGTGGTTGTTTTTCTCTGTCTTGTCTCTGTTTTAGCACACAACATCTCCACAGCCAGGAACCTCGCGTTTTCCTGGACATCCTTCACGCAATATCCGACACGATACGGTGGTGAACTCGACATGAAGGTCCGGGGTGGAGATACTTGTGTGTTAGAACTGAGCAGAAGAGGCCTGCAATCATGAACGAGGATGAAGGTGGATTTGGTTGTTCGGGAGGATGCTGTGGACCTGGGATGATGGATTTGTAGATGCTTGGGATCATGGGAGGATGGGAGGATGAGACGAGCCATGAGTATGGACAGGATGGACGGATCAGAGGGTATACTAGGGATGCAGTTGGATGCAGCAATTGCACGATTGTTTCAAACCTTCACTTTGTTTATGCGACAAGAGCAAGAGAACCAACAAAAGGAGGCTTTGGGGAAGAAGGCGCTTGGAAGGGTGATCGACAAGTTCGATCTATTTGGTGGGAGAGACATCTTTGAGTACTTGAGATGTTACAAGATGGAGATGGATTTGGATCAGGTATCAGAGAAAGAGATGATCGAGACGTTCGAACTCGCTGCGGTGCTTGAGATAAGGGAGCATGTGAAGGGTTTAACAAAGCATTTTGGGAGGAACTGGGATACATTTTCACATGCGCTGATGGAGGAGTATTTCTTGGGAAACTCAGATCGAGTAACCAAGAAATCATTTTTGGGATGGGTCAACGGATCTAGCAAGGGTTTACAGCCTACCGAGCTGTTAAAAGAGTTCGAGAGACAATTCTCTCAACTACCTCGGGTGGACAAGCTAGCCTTGGAGACTTACAAGACAGAGTTGTTTCTTCAAGCTGCTGATGAGACATGGCAAGAGTCGTTGGAGCTACTTCTGGAGGATGGGGAAGAAGAAGAGGAGTTGACAAGAAATTGAGAGGTTCTGCATGAAGCTGTTGAGCTTCTTGTCCGGAGACGTACAAGGGAAAGAGTTACAAGGTGACACTTGTATCGCTGACTACCACACCAGTTCGGGTAGTACCTGAGGTTCAACCTCCAGTTGTGGTTGTAGAGGAGAAGGATCCAACCATCGAGGACCTACAGCACAAGATGCAAGATCTACAAGCTAAGGTTACTAGGTTGGAGGATAATAGATCATCGACCGAGATGGTGCTTGTACCCAAACCAACTTGGGTACATCAGTGCGTGTGGTGTGATGATACTGACCATCAGCGGGACGATTGCATCGACTTTGCAAAGTCTTTGCAACGAGAGGTAATTTCTTGGGAGGATGGAAAGGTTGCATTCACAAGTACGGGTACTCTCCTTCAAGCCAACGTTGGTAAAAGAGGGATGAAGAAGTTTGTGGATGATTACCTTGCGGCACATGCAGTTGTAGCTATCGAAGCTACAAATTATGATGCTAGGGTGGAGGAGATTGAGCATGATCTCCATAGAGATGGTTTGGATTAGCACGAGGATCTAAACGAGCTCAGGTTGGATACTGCATCCACGATGCAGTGCGAGAAGAAGAGACAAGAAGAAACTTCTTCAAGGAAGCAAGCTGGGGAGGATAAGGTTCAACAGGAAACTATTCTTCTTGAATTGGCAATGGAGGACGATCCTTCACAACCGAAGGAGATGGTTGAGGTGCAGATAGCAGATATGGGTGATCTGGTTGCATGCAAACAACAACCAGATATTGGAGTTGAGGTTATGACGATGGATGTGAAGGGAAGTTGGGAGGAGCACATTCGAGATGCACAAGTTGGATTCATTTCACAAGAGGTCTTGGGTGCGACTACAGGAGAAGTCCATGATGCCAACATTGACATCACCAAGGACGAACGACATGCTGAGGATGAAGGAGAGTGGATGGACGCTCTGGAGGCTACGGGTATAGGATGATGGGTAAGGATGGCTTACAAGGGAGAAGCCATTGCTGAAGGTGATTTGTGTTGGGAGGATGATGCTTGGGGGATTGTAAATATTTTCAGGAAGGTTGAGAGGATGATGCTTGGGAGGTTGTAAGGGTTTTCAGAAGATGGATCAGGGAGGATGATGGTTGAGGAGGATATCATTGTACAGCGAGACAATGATGGTGGGGGTTGAAGCTTTTGGTTGCAACGTTGTGGTTCTTTTTTTTTCAGAAAAACAAAAAAGAAAAGAGGATTATGTACAACGACATGTACATGCTTGAGATTGAGGGTTACAGTCAAGATACGAGTGATGATTGACAGGATGGGGGATGTCTACTACGACACTTGGGTTACAAACCTCTACGGTGAGGTTCTACAGGGCGGATGAAAGAAATTTCTATGGTATGATGGGTTATTCTTTCTATGTCTTCGCATATTGAAGATGTGTAGATTTAGAGGGGGTGATTGGATGAGAGGTTCGAGATGAAGGTCGATGAGCATGGATCTAGGGAGGATCATGGCAGGGTAGCAACTTCAAGATGGCGATCAGGTTGCAGACTTGAGGATGAGGTTGATTGAGATGGGAGGGAGGATAACAAGATGAGAATGAGTGTGCGTGCCGGTCCACTCTTTGGTTGGTATCTCTGGTGCATACCGGAGGATGCACAGGTTTGGAGGGGGTGGATGTCGTGTCGTGGACCGACTCCTATCTGAAATTCAAACTTCGATGCTTGTCGTTCCAAAGACACTCATGAGAAGACAAGCTAGGCCCCAGCTTACGGGTTTTTGGCACCACTTCGGATCTTCGTTTTTATCGCACCAGTGGATAGAGCTCCTTGTCATCTTTCCATAGGCACTTCATCTACTTCGTTTGGACGCCTAGTGGAAAAGTTACAAGACTCGAAAGATGGAGAAAACAAGCTAGGCCCCAGCTTATGGGCTTTTGGCGCAACTTCGGATCTTCACTTTCATCACATAGATGGGTAGAGCTCGCTGTCAGCTTTCCATGGGCATCTTGTTTACTTCATTTGGACATCCATAGAAGAAGTTATGCGATTCGAAAGAAGGCAAAATCAAGCTAGGCCCCTAGTTACTTGCTGACTGGGTATTTAGGGCTTCAGGCGTTATATCAAAGACGCAAGGGGCCTGCTTCTTATTATTGAGGGTTGAACTTTGTACGTACAGACTGTAACAAGGGGGCTGCTTAAGGGGCTTGCTTGTGCCTGCGACCTGTCAGCGGACGGTGCGGGAGATTTGGAAATCCAATGCAAACGCGCAAGGCGTCGTTGGGTTCAGATCTGTGCAGGCTACGTGTGGGTTAAGACGGTTTGGGAAGAGACTGATCGGGGAGTGTGTACTGAGAGAAATTGAGACGCAGGAAGCAGATTGGAGATTTTCAGTTACCTGTGAAGGAGAGTTGGACCGTTCGGACCGTTTCGGAGTCCAAACTTGCTGTCCTTGGATCCATCGGGATCAAAACAACAAGTTCTTCAGGAAATTGAAGACGATTCAAAGTTTCATCGGGCGGTTTGGGAGTTGTGAGTGAAATTGGCTCGCAGGGAAGCGCTTACATCAGATTTTCGTTCGCCTGTGACCTGAGATTGGGTTGTTCTTCGCTATCGGTGAGCCAAGCTCTTTGTTCTTGGTGCCTACGCGATCAGGGAGTCTTCATGTACGCATAGGAGAAGACTGTACGTGAATTGGATTGTTGGTTTGGGTGTGGTGAGCAAGTTTGAGCCGCAGGGAGCTGATTTACGTCAGTTTTTTGCAACCTGCGACCAAATTTCTTGCGTGGTTTTGCAAGGGGAACTCCAAACGACTTGTTTGGAGTCTTGTTGGGTTCAGGGTAGCTAGATCTATCTGCCAAGGAAGACGGATATCAGTTTAGACGATCCGTTTATGCGGTGTGCGCGGTTTTAAGCCGCAGGGAGGAGTTTTTGGAGGTTCGATCACCTGCGACCAAAAATCGGCGATATCTTGGCTGTTGGGAGTCGGATCTGCAGGTTTCTTGGGTAAAGGAAGTCAGCGGAGGAGACCCTATCGACATCTGAAGTCCGTCCAGCGAAAGGAGAAAGTCCACAGATAGGCATTTTTCGGTTTCTTCGCTACGGGTTTTGCTCTTTTGAGTTCGTTAGAGTTCTGGTTGGCTGTATACAGCTTGTGGTAGCTAGCTTTAGCTAAGAGCTTATACATGGATGTGGTTTGGACTTGGGTTTGGATCGCGTGATACTGTTGTGGCTCTAGTTGTTAGCAAAGAGAAGTTTCTCTTGCTTTGAGCTACGCTTCGGTGGTTTTGGGTCAGGGTTGGGATTCAAGGGTTGTTTTCAAGGGCTTTTGAAGCAGATTACAGACCGCTCTGGTCTGTTTTTCAGTTCTGTGCTCTTAGGAGAAAGAACCGGCAGTGTACATACATTTGGAGTGTATATATCGCAGCATTCGTTTTCGTGGTTGTTTTTCTCTGTCTTGTCTCTGTTTCAGCACACAACATCTCCACAGCCAGGAACCTCGCGTTTTCCTGGACATCCTTCACGCAATATCCGACACGATAACGGAGCCATAGATGGTTCAAGAATACACATCCGTATCCTCTCCTTCAACAACTCAGTGACCTTCGATAGCAGGACACGAGAGATTGGAATCGACTTAAAGTCTCAAGGTATGTGAAGAATAGTGAGATAACCATAGAAGCTATCACACTAGGATCTACACAACCAATCTCTCCAGCTGAGAAAGAAAATGCCTTACCATGGCTAATTAACATCTTCTCGAAAGCTCTTTTCTACTTCAGTCAAGAAGCCACCCCTCCTATCTGGAGGTGCTTGAGTGTCTCTTGAGTAAACTTGTGTCCTACTTGTGTAGGATCTATAAGCACAGTCTTGGCGGCCGCTAACTCCATCTGTTGTCGCGAATCAACAAGTAATTGGGTTGCCATTGATTTCAACTTCTTCGCTACTGTTTTGTATTTTGTGCGCACCTCTGCTTCTTGACGAGAGCCACACGAGCAGATTGTATCCTTCCATCCACTCTCTTGTTTCGGTTGAGGACAAGATTGTAAGCACGAGACAACCTCCTCATAGACTTTACGAGAGTAGATGAAGATCATCACGCTTTTTCTCATATGCTCCATCAACCTATCTACATCATCCAACCAACGAACAAAAGATTGTACACTGAGCGCATGGGTTGACCTCAGATGAGGTGATTCATGACGACAAGTCATCAATTGATGCAATCTTGTCTCGCTATGACATTGTTACCCAAAAAGATCTATGACACAAATGCAAGAATGTCATCAAGAAGTTCTTGGTTGAGGTTTAGAACAAGAAGCGTCCTCTTGGTAGTATCGAGGATGCTGAAATCATCCCTGATCTTGAGTTCCTTATCAAGAGACAATTGATGGTGTGGTTTCATGCTCAAGGAGTGAATGCAGCAGAGAACAAGCCGGATCTAGTCTGTCGAGTGACAGATCTACGTGGGTTGGAGGATGGAGAGACTATCGTATCACGACGGTTTATGTATTTGGAGCTTCAAGTGCATGGGATAACTGACAAGTTGAAAGATGGATATACATGTGTTGTCGGTTGAACGTTAAGAGAACCTTCAGTGTCGATGATCGTTATCCGCAAGAGGAGAATGATGCAAATGTTTTGGTTTTGGACATAAGAGATGCCGCTGACTATTGGACAAGAGACCATACAGCTTGTACCGACTTTCTCGGAGATCGACCTTGTTGTATGATTTCAGACATCAACCGTCCATGATGGTCCCATAGTGCGAGATGGTGAATATGACACGAGTTGAAACCGAAAACAACTCGTGGTTGATAAAAGACCATGCGTTTGCGCAAGGAGTGCGTAGGTTGATAACACATGGGCTGGTCCCGAATGAGGTGGTTCATGACGACAAGTCATCAATTGATGCAATCTTGTCTCACTATGAAATTGTTAGCAAAAAAGACATGTGACACAAGTGCAAAAATGTCATCAAGAAGTTCTTGGTTGAGGTTCAGAACAAGAAGCGTCCTCTTGGTAGTGTCGAGGATGCTGAAATCATCCCTCATCTTGAGCTCCTCATCAAGAGACAATTGGTGGTGTGGTTTCGTGCTCAAGGAGTGAATGCAGCAAGGAACAAGCCGGATCTAGTCCATCGAGTGGTAGATTTGCGTGGGTTGAAGGACAGAGAGACTGTCGTGTCGTGACGATTTATGTATCCAAAGCTTCAAGTGCATGGTATAGCCGACAAGTTGAAAGGACGGATATACACGTGTTGCCTATTGAAGACTAGGAGAACCGTCGGTACCGATGGTCATTATCCACAAGAGGAGGATGATGCAAATGTTTTGGTTTTGGACATAAGAAATGTCGTTGACCATAGAGCAGGAGATCATACATCTTGTAGAGACTTGCCCGGAGATCGACCTTGTTGTATGATTACAGACATCAACCGCCTAGTCTTTGACATATACTATACACCATGTGAGTTACTTGGTGTCTCTGCTTATTCTATTGATATTTTATAATAGATATTAATATCTAAAATTGACTAACCAAGCTTTACGCTTTAGGGATGGTTTTATTGCAATTAGAGTTTCTGGTTGAAGATTACATTTTAAAGCTAAATGTTGCTACAACTTGTATCTCCATATTTGTTGATTTATTGTATTCACAACAACTAGGTTTGTCCATCCATCGGACGATGGTGTCCTTCTTGGTCAAGGCTATAACGTCGACCAAGATGAGATTTTATACAAGGGCTCGTGAGAACTATTTGTCAAAGACGTTCGACTATGTCATCAACAAGTTTGCATACAAAAAGTATCCATTAATCCCAAGACACACGAGGTTCGACTCGCCGCATGCGCGTTGGATTGGAACGAGAAAATCACACGTGATCCAATAAAAATTCTGCAATCTCGATCTGACACTACTGTTCGACACATGACATCAGCAATATGCGTGTTATATCCGCGGACGACAAGATGGAAAGTAGAGCTATGTGAGGTTTTATTCGGCGAACGACTAGCACCGTCACCTCTAAGGTAAAAAATTCCTTAGGTATATAATATTCTAAAAATATTTTATAATATATACTAATATCTAAAACTGATTCTAACATTTCCTCGGTTTATTTCAGGAATGAAGAGATGGAGTAGAATTTTATATATACCTGTTACTTTTGAAGGTCTTGAGCCTCCAGAAATAACATCATTTCACATTTTTCGTACGGCTAAACTCTTTCGAGACCTGATGGATCTAAGTAGCTCAAACTCCAGATTCAAGGTTGCTAGAATTGTCTAGATCAAGTACAGGATATTTTGTCAAATTTATGGAATACCAAGAGACTTTTTTAATTACTACACAATCTCATCCTACAGCTGAAAAGGTTTTCAGCTTTTAACATTGCATGGCTCGGAGCAATGGTTTCTAGTCATTCTTTGTATTAACTATTTTCTGTCTGAGTTGTCTAGACTAAGTCAAGAATTACATTCAAGTTGCATCGATGACACAGTATCGATGCTCAGTATATATTACACCCTTGGAAGTTTCCAACCGCCTATGTAGCAAATGATGAGGGTTTATTATTTATATCGGATTTCCCAAGTCTCCCATGCAAGAACAAACAGGATGATATCAAACAATTGGCAATAGCCATAGGAATTAGTCGAGACTCACACATGGATCGAGATGCAAAGTATCCTGTGATAGCGACGATCAAGCTGGTTGTCATGAAGCTTTTAATGCTTAGGGCAAACTCGCAGTCTTCTCGAACTGAAATATTCGTTCTTTTTCATCATGTTTTTCCGAGGAACAAATATTTACAACTCAGTCGATCAACTGCTCCATTGTATAAACAGTGCTCAAAAGAGAACAATCGAAGGAGTTGACTTCAGAAGTTATCACGGGAAGAAGCGGCTTCTGTCCTTATGTTAGGTCTATCTTGCATAACTGTCACCAAGATACTTGATGACAGTCATGCAACTGGTCCAATCGGTGAAAACAACACATGAAACAACTCATCTCAGAGGGCAAGATCATCTCGGAGTGCCATATTTACATTCAAAAGGGGTGACGAATGCATTCTGGTTCAATGGTCCGAGTTTGGGTTCCTCAATTGTGGTTGATCAGACTCTGCAAAATCTCTTAGGGTGGCTTCTTTAGAGCTATTCAGGCCAGAGTCCTCAAGTACAACACAACTCTATTTAGACATATCTCCTGTATACGTTCTAGGTTCTCAGCGCCTCAAGATCATTATTCGGTCAAGAAGACTCGGGAGACTAGTTCTTTGGTCCCTCCGCCAAGATGATATGGTAGCCTTGCCTGCATTGCAACACAGAGTTATATTCAGAACTGTGGCAGTGAAAGCAGTCTACAATGGGCACATTCTTCACTCAAGAAACCCATACAAAGGTCAAAGTCACTACCAAACCTTTACCCCAAACTCCTGATTTGTTTGGACTTCTGTCTCCAAGATAGTCCTAACATCTGCGTGGGGAAAACTATAGGGGCTCAGAACTACAGATACCATATTCGAGACAAGACATCTTGAAACATGAAATATTATAAAAATCATATGAGAGTCCTTCTGGAGGGAGTTGAACCCCCTTGAATACACCAGTTGCAGCAGAAGATCGTCACCCCTCGCCATTGACATCTATTGTCAATAGTTCATCGGAGTGAAGAGACCTAGTGTCAAAAAAATGACATAAAAATCTAAAAAAATCAAACCACAAAACCAACGTGAACTTCACCTGGTGTTTCTCACATAGATTGAACAGCAACTTCTAAAATAGATGGGAAGGGAGTCCTTTCTACAAATCAAGCAACATGGACGAGATGTTTATATACTACATATTTTTGTCTCTTGGTTTCAGACTCAGAAAAGCTGCATGCTACACATAAAATCAACCCTTCTGATTTATCCATGTCGAACTCAGCTGCTGCTAAATCACATGCGGCACAATAATGTAGAAACTGCTCTCTCAACTTACTCATGCTACAAAATCGATTCTTGCGCTTCGGACTCTCGAGAACCACACGTACAGGTCAAGACATCTTGTAAATATCCTCTCGAGAATATCAACTCGAGAGAAGGTTGTCCCCATGTAGTGTCTCAGGATTTCTTCTTTAGCCCATTATAGCACAAAAGATATCGTTCCGACAGAGGATTTGCACAAGTATCGCTGCTCTAAATTCCAAGATCTGTTCAAACACACAAACCCACGGGTTTGACCTAGAAAATCCCGTCTTCTCACAAAACCACACGGCTTCCAGACCCTTCAAAAGGTGCTCTAGACCTAAACAACCAACTACCACCTAAAATATCACACAATTATCTATAAAGAATCTCGAGAAGACGCTTTCTGCCTCCAGGTCACGACTTCCAGTCTTCTCATCACGGTCTTCCCAAAGCAATTCTTGGCTTCTGGAGATTCAATCCGGCTTCTCACACCTCCAGAAGACTGCTCCTGCTTCATAGACGTTGAACAATGTCTGTCACACATTGCTCTTCAAATTACCAACGAGGTTAGATCAATCACAAGGTGTATGTCCCTGTAGCCCTTCCAAGCTTTTGCCTACGAGAACGGTCTTCCTGTAGCACTACAACGACATTCACCTTCACGGAAGTTCAATAGAAGTCTCCGAAGCTCACTAGAGAAGGTAGGAAGATGAAAAGATGAGGGAAGACGGGGAAGAAGAGAAAATTCAAACAAGAGAAAACAAGATAAGAATGAGAAATTAAGATTCAGACAGGCTTCTAGTCCGGATCCTGACTACCAAGCCATCCCTGCTTGTAGTAATTCGGGGAAGAAGACCACAAATTGACTTACAGTTACACAGTCTTCTACTTGAGGATGTCGTCTTTTGCTGTGAGAAGAAGCCTTCTTTCTTCTTCTGTCGTTGCTCTGACTACTACATCGTCTAGGATCGCTTACCCATAGGACTGTCCGAGACAAGCTTCAACTCTACACAGTTGCTAACAATCACTGCCACTCAGGAAGAAGGCTTCTCATGCACAATCGAGGAAACCCAATGCCCAGAAGACACAGACAAAGCTTCTGCACTCAAATCTGAAATCAATTCCTCGAGAAGAAGGTACATTGGTTCCGGGAAGCTCACTCTCTCCACTTCATGATCCTACTCCTCGACACCTTAGCTTAGAAACAGGACTACACGATGATGTCATTTCCTGCTCTAGGCTGTCCACTACCTACATCTACATCTTCGATTCACTGCTGGAAACAAAAGTGCAGACCCCTCCGGTGTAATCCAACTCTATTTGTATGTCTCTAGCAGCGTGTACTGTGTGTGCTCGAAATCCTACTATGTGTTCTAACTTATACATTGAGGCGTAAAGGAGATTCCTTCCAATCCTCAACTTGCAATCAGGAGAGATGGGGCGCTATTAGAAGACCACCACCTCACATGCAATCGGCTCCTTGTCTTGGTTTGAAAACTTACTTTCTACTCATGCGCTGCCTACTCTGTCACATGGACAGTTATCTAAAATTACAAAGGAAACTGTCATTTCTTAAGATAACAAATTTCATAGCTTACCGAATTTAGACAAGTCAACTTGTCTCCCTAATCTTACTGCCTACTTCTAATCATTGTGTGCGATCTCCTCCTGATCTAGTCTTGCTTGAACTTCTAAATTGACCTCTGATAAGGTGGGAAGCCTTGCGAGTATCTCGAGTGACACTGAGATGGCTTCCTCCTCGATATTCGTGGTTGGCTCTACTGAGTCCACCTGCGCTTCCTCGCTCTTCTAGGGTGCTGGTTCGACGCTAGGAGCTGGGGTGACCTCACAGTGGTCAGAGGAAGTCATCTCTTCCACTCTAAACACCTGGGAAGACAACTCTACTTCTTGTCTTCTGAGCTTCTTCTGCAGTCTTATCGACTTCCAATGCTATCACTATCAAGTGGACAGCGAGGTCGAACTCGTCTTTCTCCAAATCTGTCTCGATCGCTGATCTTGAAGCATGGGAAGATGTAGTCGCTGGCGGTGGGATCGAAGAAAGACCGTAAAGCGTCTTCAACCCTTCAATCTGCCGATCTAGATAGCAGAACATGCTCTCCTTGCACTCCACTAGCATCGTCCTCGACTCGTCATCTCACTCCCTAGCTAGGGGGAGAAGCTTCCTACCCGCGGTGAAGTTGAACTTCTTGCGAAGCGCTTTCACCGTCTGCGTAAACAGTCCCTTCGCTCAAGTTTTGCTTCTTCCCGCTGCGTCTTCTCTGCTGCAGCTTGCGCTTCCGTGGCTTTCCGCAGTGCCTTCCATGTCGTCTTCTCCTCTGCGAGGGAGGTGATCTTACCTCTAACTTGCAGAACCTCCTGGTCACGCTGCTGTAGACGTACCTGTAACTCTTGGTTGCTCTTCCTCAACTGTGCTGACTCCTTGGCAAAAGCGGCCGCTTCTGCCGTATACTTCGCTGCAAGCTTCTCCGTGGTGTGGAGGATGGCTTTCGGTGCGTCCACCTTCTTTTGATAATCTTCCTATTGCATCAGGGTGCATAGACCGAATCCAAGCCGCAATGGCTTCTCTTGAGCCATCACGCGCTTCTCCACCAACTCCCCTAGCTGGCTGGATCTCTGAATGGAAGAAGGCACTGAATTCCTTCAACCTTCTTCTTGCAGAAGACATGTTTATCTCCACAATCAGATTGAAGGCGTCTTCTCCGTCTTCCAGAGACAAGGATGCCTCTTCCACCACTGTGGTCTTCTGCTTCTGCGCACGAGATGACATCTTCTGGGGTGGAAGATCTCTTTCCACTACAAGAGCGGTTCTCTTCGCTGCGCTTCCTCGAGTCATAGTTAGATTGTCAACCCAAACTTCGACTTCTGGACTCTTTATAAGACTCCCTGTAGTTACAAAAGCTATCTTCTGCGCGGTTCTGGTGCTTAGTGTCTCCTCCTGAGAATTTGGCTCCGATCCAGAATGAATGATCGAGAAAGAAATAGTCTTTCTAGGCACACTCCTAGGCCCCATCTTCCTCGGCGGTGTTGCATCTTCTGTACTACTGGAGTCATTTTCTCGCACCAGAAGAGTCTTCTGATGAATGCTTGGTCTCATCTGAGGCACTAAAGTGGGAGAGAGAGTCACGACCGCTGCTCGATCTCCTTCTCCTGATGTCTCTTCCTTCACCTCGCACTGTCTTGTTGACCCATACCTCACCAACTGATCTTCTGTCAAGTCTCCCTTGGACACGTACAGATAACAAAAGAACGGGGTGAGGTGCCATCCTGCTGGGGTGCTCAAGTACACCAATTTTGTCTGAACGTAAGCGTGGAAGAAGGCGCCTCAATTAATGGACAGTGCTTCCCAGATGACTTCCAGGAACTCCACGTCCTGATCTCCAAGGTATCTCGTCTTCTGCACCTTCTCCTTGAGAAAGAGGTGAAGAGATAGCTTCGCCAGAAGATGCTTCCGTGACTCCCGGTAAGCTTCAACTTTCCACCCATTCCTCCCTTGTCTATCTTCCAGGAAGAGATAAGTCATGCTCCCAGACACATGTCACTTCCCTGAGATCATAAACAAGATCTTCTTCTCGAGCTCGTACCCCTCGGTTCTCGGATTCTGGTCTCTAAAAGGCCCTGTGTCACCACTCCGCTGTCCAAGAAGATGATCTTCCACGAGCAACTCCTGTCTTCGTAGGTACAAGTTTACGAGGAGGCAGTGCTGCCCAAACCTCCTCCAGAAGACTCGAGTCCGTGAGGTTCCAGTCCCATAGGAAGAAGTCGAGACCCAACTCCTTGATGAAGGGTTTGGTCTCTACCAACTCTGCTGCTAGTAACACCAACCCTCGAGGATGCATCGACATGCTTCGAGCTTTGTTACACTAAGCCACACGTACTTGCTATGAGCCGAAGACTTAGTCCTTCCGAAGTCTTCACAGTCTAGCTTCCACTCTCAGAAGACGAATCTAGTCTTCGAAAAGACAGTTATTCCGTCTTCCGGGATTCTAACAAGGCTTCCTAAGTATCTCTCGCCTTCCGAGCTATATCTAAACAATCCTAACCAAGCAAGGCATCGCATAGATTCCCAAAAAGACAACCCACCTTACATTTCATCCTACTTCTAACATAAGATACAAGATATGTGAGAAGCAGAGTGTACAAAAAAGATTCGGAAGATGGTCGTGGGCTCCTGCGGTGACAATGATCTCTAGGAAGACTCTTGAGACAGCTTCCGATTAACTGACGTACTCGAAAGACTTCCCGCAGCCAGGCTTCTCATCACTGGTCTCACATGTCTTCTGCTTCCGATACACAATCTAGCCTTACAACAGACACTAAACGTTCATATTCTGTTCTTCGGATTCCTCACCTCTCATACATGCTCAGAAGAAGCTTGCTGCACGGTGGGAAGACATGACCCTCGATCATTCTCTCCAGATTCTGGCCAGCAAAGCTTATCACAACTCTCTTCTAAGTTCAAGAAGAAGAAAGAATAAGCTGCTATGGGTCGGACGGAAGAGACTCGTAAAGGACCCTCACGTCTTCTCGTGCATTCTGTCAGCCTTTCTAATCTTCTAGTCTCTCTAGGAAGATGTGGATTTGAGAAGCTCGGAAGATCGAGAGACACAAGCATGGTTCCCAACTTCCAACTTCTCGAAACAACAATCAACTCACCAAGTCACTCAAGATTCGTACCAAACCTCTCTCAACACAAAACCCAATCTAATCCAATCTTGATACGAATTGAACACAGTTGTCTTCCGAAGACGTTCTGTAAACCCTCCGCGATCCTATCGATCAACTACCCCCCCGATCTCTCAACCTCCACGATCGTCATCCACGAATCTGCAACATGTCGGGCCTGTCTCTCACTCAGGGGTCACCTCTGATGGCTTTGATGGAAGCACACCATGAACTTGAAGGGAAAATGCTAAGTTCACTCATTCATACACCCACAAAATTATCAACTAAAAATCTCCTTAAACACATCAACTAAAATCCTCCATTCTAACGACGTCTCTCAAGTTCTCACATGCTAAAAATATCCCACACTCTCTATATTACTCAAGTTGTCATTACGACAATGTGAAAACAAAGATGAGGAGCTCTTCTCTACTCCTCTATTTATACATTCTAGGTTTTTACTTTGGTTCTCTCCGGTAACTCAGCCGTAACTACTTTTACCGGGTTTTACTAAGATATTACTTAAGGTAAAAGCATTGATCACATGGGCTTTTTACCTTTTCACATGGGCTTATTCCTTCAAAGTCAACAACTTCTAGAAGGATTTTGGAATATTCTCAAGGAATCTCGAATTTCCACCCCCCCTCTACACTAGGACCCACTAAAAAGGAAACATGTGGAATCTCTTCTTGTTTTTAATGCCCACAAAGTCCACAACTTTAATCCAACCACTAATATCAAGTCAAAAAGGAGATAAGGGATACTTTCCACCTCCTTTCTACCTTTTAGACAAGATGACAAGATAGTAGTGCTCACTCTTTAGCAAATATCTGAATTCTGCCAAAAGTACAGCTAAGTTTAACCATAACTAACTTTTAGCTAGTCATGACTAACTTGATACCTCCTAAAAGTACTTTGGCAGCAATTAAACATTCTCAACACTTAGTTAGAACTAAACACCTTACTAATAGACAAACTTCCTATGTGTAACATAGGTCGTTACATTTTACCCCCGGACTAAATTTTCGCTCCGTCCTCGGAGTGAAGAGAGAACTTTCGTCGATGAAAGAACTTCAACTTGTCATGGTTGACCCGATCGAATCTCCTTCCTCCCAACTCTTGAAGGTCATATGTGAAGTTGCTCCACACCTTATCTACAACAAAAGGACCAAAATATCTCGGAAGAAACTTCTTCCTAGCCCTCTTGAATCTGATAGCATCATACAACATAACCCAATCTCCGACTTGAAAAGGTTTTACCTCCCTCTTGCCCAATCGTTTGTCGTAACTCTTTTTTTGATACGCCTGAGCTCGTTCCATCCGGATCATTGCTACCGCTCGGGTCTCTTCCAACTCCATGAGTTGCTCCCTTCTTGATCTAATCACGTCTTCTCCTCTCGACCTCTTCAACTTTCGTTGAATAGTTTGAAAAGTATCCAATTCGAATTGGATGGGCAACTTGGACTCCACTCCATAAACCAGTCGAAATGGAGAGTATCCAGTAGAAGTCTTTGTTGTCGTTCGATACTCCCATAAGATAGCATGTAGCCTCTTATCCCAAGTATGTTTCGCAGTCTCAACACCAGCATCTTTGGCGAGCATCATACAAAGTGTAAGATTGGTCTTCTCTGCAAGACCATTAGCATTTGGTTTGTATGAGGTCGTTACTCGTGGCTTGATAGAAAAGTGTTGTAGCATAGCAGTAGTCATGCTCCCTACAAACTCTCCTCCTCTATCCGAGACCAACTCTAACGGACATCCAAATCTGGTGATGATCCTCTCCCATAGGAATCTACCGACTTCTGTTTCATTAGTCTCCCTCAAAGGTCTAGCCTCTACCTACTTGGTACAATAGTCAGTGGCGACTACAATGTATCTATTGCCTCGAGGTGTCTTATTAAGAGGACCTACAAAGTCAATACCCCATTTCTCAAACGGCCCTAATACTGGAATTGATCTTAACGGAGGTGTTCTAGTAGACTTTAGAGCAAATGCTTGACATACGTCACAAGTTTTGCAATAGTCTAAACACTCTTTGAAAATCCCTCTCCAGTGATAACCCGCATCCAAAATCTTGAAGGCTGTTATCTTACCAGCAAAGTGACCTCCGCAAACAGTTCCGTCGTGAAACTCGTGCATTAGTTTGAATGCCTCCTTCTGACCAACTGCTCTCCTTAGTAACCCATCTGCTCCTTGATGAAACAGAATTCCCTCCACCATGGTGTAAGGTTTGCATCTCTTGATCAACGCGTTACGTTCTCGGGTATGCATACCTTATGGAAAAGAGCCATCTACAAGAAAACTCCAGATTTCCTTGTACTCGTCCGGTATCTCCTCGATGCTTGTGATGGTCATCAGATGCTCGTCTGGAAATGAATCATCAAACGGTTCTTCTCCCTCATCATCATAAGCCCTTGACAAAAGATCAGCATTCGCATGCTTCTTCCCTGGTCTATCTTCGATCACATAATCGTATTCTGTTAGAAGGATCTTCCAACGAGCAATACGAACTTCGGCATTAGGCTTATTAAAGATATACTTTAAAGCCTTGTGATCTGTGATTATGGAAAATTTCCCTCCTAGCAAGTAGTGTCGAAATTTCTTCAATCCAAAGATCACCGCTAATCCTTCTCGTTCAGTCACGGAGTAATTCTTTTCCGCTGGAACCATCTGCCTACTAGCATAAGCTATAGGATGATCATGCCCATCTCCATCTAGCTGACTTAATGTACATCCGATTGCTACATTGGAGGCATCCATATACAGAATAAATGCTTTACTCCACTCAGGTTTAGCAAGTATAGGAGCTGTCACTAATGCCTTTTTTAGCTCCTCAAATGCTTCCTTTGCCTTCTGATCATGCACTATCAAGTCAAAATCAACTCCTTTCTTCATGTACATAGTCAAAGCTATTGCTTTGTTTGAGAAGGAAAAGACAAACCTACGATAATATCCAACCATGCCAAGTTGATCGGAAATGGAAGATCCACAATCTTCTTCACCTTCTCAGGATCTACCGTAATCCCATTCTTGGAAATGATGTGCCCTAACAGCAGACCTTTTTCGCAGCCAAAGATGCACTTCTCTGGATTTAGAGAAGCGTTGGCTTGCTCCAACCGCTGCAAAACTTTGATCACATGATCAAAGTGGTCCTCCTTTCGTCCGTACACACAAAAATCGTCAATGAAATCCCGAACAAACTTCCCTATGAATGGTTCAAATACCTTGTTCATGAACCTTTGAAACTTGGCGAGAGCATTACACAATCCGAATGGCATCACCCGAAATACAAATGTTCCCCAAGGAGTAGTAAAAGTAGTCAACTGTTGGTACTCCTGTGCTATCTTGATCTGGTTATACCCACTATAACCATCACCAAAGCTATACCACTCATGACCAGCAACTTCCTCCAAAATCTCATCTATAAATGATAGAGGATAATAATCCTTCTTGGTAACTGCATTCAACTTCTTATAGTCTATGCACACTCGCAGCTTACCATTCTTCTTCTTGACAATCACAATGGGTGAAACCCATTCTGAGTTCTCCACCTCATAGATGAAACTCGCCTCCTTCAACTTGTCTATCTCCTCCTTGACCATCATTGCCGTTGTGGGATTGACTCTTCTCTGCTTCTGTCGAACTGGTCTTGCGTGCTCCTCCAATTCGATTCGATGAGTCTCGAGAGTCACCTCCTTCAAATCTTTGTAGCTGAAAGCAAACACATGGATATATTTTCGAAATATATCTAGGAATCTATTTTTCTCTTCTTGAGTGACATTGATACCAAACTTCAAGGTAGAGAGTCTTCTCACAATCTCTGCCTCACTCAACTCTTCTTTGTCAGGATCTTTCTCCACTGCTGGTCGAGGCAACAAGTCAATAGCACTAAGCTGATGTAATGATTCATCTCGACCAAATCCTTCGTCCTCAGAGGAGGATTCTTGATCGTAAGAATCTCCGATATCTACTTCCGAGACACTCTGATCATCCTCCGTATCAGATTCCCAGTAGTCACTAGTGGGTCTATCAGAGTCAGAAGTCACAACTCCAACACCCGAGAGAGGAACTATCACTCTATGATCTCTAGGCCCAATCCGTAAATATCCCTTGTGCCACCTATCAGTGGTGCGCACAGCTCTCAACCAAGGCCTACCTAGGAGCAAATCATAACTAGAGTCCTTTAACACTTGAAAGGACATCAACGTTTGAACTCCCATCACAGACACGACCACCTTCTCTAACACACCAAGAGGTCTTACCCGTTGCTTGTTAGCCATCCCCACGACAATGCTATCCGGGCGAGTTGGTTCCATCCCAACTTCTTCATCAACCTCTCCGATATGGCGTTGACAGCCGATCCTCCATCCACCAATACGTCAGAGACGTAGTGACCATTCAACCGGACTTCAATCTTTGAAGCCTTAGTACATACCTCTGAAGCATGCACATCCACCACACCAACTCCCACAGACTTTGATGTCTTGCTCTTGGGTTTCTTCTTCTTGCTTCTCTTAGAACTCAGTCCTCCTCTGAGTTCCCTTCGTAAGCTGGGATTAAGTGCGATCAGTTGTCCAACAGTGATGTTGGCTTTCTGAGCACCCACATCTTCAACCACATCATATCTCGCTTGGGAAGATGAAATGGTGAAATCCGCCATCCCCAGCTTCCTTCTTGGCTCCCTTGGTGTACTCGAAACATTACTGGAACGAGTACTTCTACTTGCTGACTCCTCCATGAAAACCGGTTCATCAGAAAATCGAGTTCTTTTCCTTTCTTGAGCTAAAAGCTCCACCGGTGCATGAGAAGAGTTTGAACTCTCTCCTTTCTCGTAAATGGGATCTCGTACGACATCGATAGTAGCCACCCCCTTGTCTCGTCCTTGTGATGGATTTCCTCCACCCACATTCATTCTGACAGCTTCGGCACCTCTTGCTCCGTTGTTAAGACAATTTCGCTGGAAATCAGAACCTCCACACGTCCAACAAGTGATTCCTCCAAAGTTACCTTGGTTGCCTCCAAAGTTACCTTGATTTCCTCGGTTGGGATTGTTGTCGTAACCTCTTTGACCTCCTCCTCCACCTTTGTTCCTCCATTCTCGTAACTGCACCACGTTTATCTTGAGATCCGCAAGAGTATCGGTGATGCTCTTCAGCTCAGCATGAAAATCAGAGGTGGCAGTAGACATCGTTGTTGGGACAAACGGTCTTGGCACCACCGTTGGAGTAGGAGCTGACGTTGAAGCAATCACCAATTGTGATGGTGCAGGTGCGATCGTCGTGGCTACACCAGGAGTCGGAGTCGACACCAGAGCAGCATGATGAGGTTGGATGATATCTCCTTCATCCAAACTCTCTTCCATATTTGTCGTAATCTTGATGGCCTCCGCTTTTGTTGCTGGCTTCTCGTACCTCACTTGGGTTCGAATTGAAGGCCTCAACCCTCCCACCAAGTTCTTGGTCAACACTGCTCCAATCCCCGCCATCGTTAATTCCACATTGTCTCCACTCTTCCGTAGGACCGTCCGAAACCGTTGCTCCAACTTATCCACCCTTTCGGCATATTGCCGAACTTTCTCGTCGTCCCGTTGCTTCAAATGAGTAAGCTCCACCATGAGCTTCTCATAACTCTCTTCTGGAAGAAATTCTTCGATGAGTGCATTACTCAACGTCTCTCATGTGTCCTCAACTGCACCAGGTGTCTTGCTCTTCACTCGGTCTTCATACCACGTAAGAGCAAAATCTTCTAAAAACTCTGGCAGTAACAACACCCATTCTTCCTTCCTTCTCACGTTGTTTCCGATGCAACCCCTTTTGAAGTCTCGTACAAATGGTTCTACATCTTCATTGTCCTTCCCATGAAACACTGGTAACTTCCCCATCTTGTAACTATTCTTTCTACCCTTCTAATTTTTGTGCAATAACTACTCGCTAAAAGAGTACGAACATCACCAATTCCATTCGCGAATAATCTACCATAGGTAAAATGAAAGGAAATGGTTGTAACAACACCTCTTGTGCCATCTCTTCTCCCAAGGTAATCATGAGCCTGAGTCGCATCACCGCCTTCTCCACCATCCGAATGACGATCTCCATCACAACTCAGCTGAGTCCTCTTTTGAAGTCGACAACTTCTCCGTCTCCGCTCTTTGAGTCTCGTCCAACTTCTCGACTACTGACGTAAGTAGGGCGGCCACATCTACGCACTTGTGTCCTCTGGATAGATCACCCACTCCACAACTTGGACAAGGATCTTCGCCTAGAAGATGAATTGGCGCTGGTGACGATGGACCCACTCGAAGACTTAAATCAGTAAACTCCCGCTTCCCTTTAGCTCTCTCGGTTCTGATTCTAGTTGGACAATTCACTACTTTGTGTCCCAACCCTCTACAGAAATAACACCACAAGTCGGTTTCTACTCTTCTCCTCGGAGATTCTACTTGAGGTTTAGTACTAGGGTTTTCAAACTCGACGATAATCTCTCTCGAACTTTCTCCGACACTTACTATGACATCTAAACCTTGAGGAAGGTTTCTAAGTCTAACTTTCCAATCTTTTAAATTTCCACTCATGTTGCACCTTCTCAACCATTAAGTGGACAAAATATCATAGAGGAAAATAATTCTACATCACTTTCTTAACTCTTCCGAGCTTTATATTGGAAATCGTGTATTATACATGCTATACACGAAATAAAATCTAATCTAAATTTAACTATCGAAGATATGATCCTCCTCACCATCGTTTGTACTAATCACAACAGACATCTTGAACTCACTCTTGTAAAAATCCAACTCTACTTCACCAGGAGCATTCGTGGCCTCCACAGTGAATGATGCTTTAAACTCGGCTTTCTTCAAATCTGTGCCAATGGTCGCGGAAGCTTCTTCGTATAGGGTAAAGAGGGCACCCCAAGTGCTATAGATGCGGGTTCGTAACTCATCTATACTCAACTTGGACTTCTCCGTCTCTGTTCGAACTCCTAAACGTCTCTTCTTCCACCTCGTCATTCGAACAGGATTCCCCATGAAATATCTTCAAGACCTCCTTGTATGCCGAAACGTGTATCTCTTAGTTGGTACGAGATCTCTCCAAGATTTTTGTTATCTCCAGTAGCTCAACCTCCAAGCTACTAAATCATGAAGTTTCAACAGAAACTTCCCTAATCAGAAGAGATGGTGATGACTGTACAAATTTTCAGAGAACTGAAATTTGTATATTTTCACTTCCCTCGTGGTTGTCAACCCCCTCCACTTTGAAAAATTCTTTCTCCCTCTTCAGACCTCATCTTCTCATGATTTCTTTTGTCCTGGATAGCTTATCAGCCACTTTAAAACATTGGAAAGTTTCTCAGGAAAATAAAATTCACAGAATCTGACAATGACTGTAACTTTTTTCCAGATAACAGAATTCCTCAACTCTCACGAATAGACCCCCTCAACTTTGAAAATTCATTGCTCCCTCTCTAGACCACCTTTTCCTATGATTTTTTTGTCTTAGATAGGTTATCAGCCAATCTAAAACACTGGAAAGTATCACAGGAAAATAAAATTCACAGAAAAGTTGACAGCGACTGTACAAATTTTCCAGAGAGCAGAATTTATAAACTCACAAATTTATCTCCTCTAATAACTTTTCTCTCCTCCTTCCTCTACAACTCTTGTTGCACACTCTTTCAACTCTCCTCAAACCCTTTCTAAGTGAACAAGATGTAAAGAATGACTTCGAACGCGTCATATATCACTATGACGGGATATATATCATATATCACGGGATACACGAAAGGTTCTAACGTTGCTAACATCGCGTTAGCTCTCTCTCCTCTCAACGTTCTCTCCATGTGCTCTCTCATAATCTCCTTTTGTCGAATATAGAACTGAACTCTAAACATCGTTCAACGATCCCTTCAAGTGAGGTCTCGGCAACGGAACCAAAAATGTAAACCCTCCGCGGTCCTATCGATCAACTACCCCCCCGATCTCTCAACCTCCACGATCGTCATCCACGAATCTGCAACATGTTGGGCCTGTCTCTCACTCAGGGGTCACCTCTGATGGCTTTGATGGAAGCACACCATGAACTTGAAGGGAAAATGCTAAGTTCACTCATTCATACACCCACAAAATTATCAACTAAAAATCTCCTTAAACACATCAACTAAAATCCTCCATTCTAACGACGTCTCTCAAGTTCTCACATGCTAAAAATATCCCACACTCTCTATATTACTCAAGTTGTCATTATGACAATGTGAAAACAAAGATGAGGAGCTCTTCTCTACTCCTCTATTTATACATTCTAGGTTTTTACTTTGGTACCCTCCGGTAACTCAGCCGTAACTACTTTTACCGGGTTTTACTAAGATATTACTTAAGGTAAAAGCATTGATCACATGGGCTTTTTACCTTTTCACATGGGCTTATTCCTTCAAAGTCAACAACTTCTAGAAGGATTTTGGAATATTCTCAAGGAATCTCGAATTTCCACCCCCCCTCTACACTAGGACCCACTAAAAAGGAAACATGTGGAATCTCTTCTTGTTTTTAATGCCCACAAAGTCCACAACTTTAATCCAACCACTAATATCAAGTCAAAAAGGAGATAAGGGATACTTTCCACCTCCTTTCTACCTTTTAGACAAGATGACAAGATAGTAGTGCTCACTCTTTAGCAAATATCTGAATTCTGCCAAAAGTACAGCTAAGTTTAACCATAACTAACTTTTAGCTAGTCATGACTAACTTGATACCTCCTAAAAGTACTTTGGCAGCAATTAAACATTCTCAACACTTAGTTAGAACTAAACACCTTACTAATAGACAAACTTCCTATGTGTAACATAGGTCGTTACAGTTCAGACATAGAGAAATGTCTTCTGTCCAAGGATTCCGAAACAGAGATGTGGTAGGGTAGGAAAATTGATAGATAGATGATCAAATTTGAGAGTAGGAGATGAGGAAGCTAGATTCCAACTTGGGAAGAAGCGAGAAGATGACTGTCAAAAATTGGATAGCGCTTTTGCACCCAATTTTCACAGAGAGAATTTCAAGATAGAGGAATCGATCGATGGGCTTCATGCACAAGCGGGGAACCGCGGGGGACATCAAATCAGAAGCGAGAAGCGGTGGGAAGGGGAAGAACACAAGAAGAACCTCAGTGCTGCTTCTGTTGCGCCTTCAGTCTTTTGTGCGCTTCCACTTGTCTATCCCAGCTCCAATGTGACCTAACGAACCTGCTCCTGTCGTCAATCTTGAACTGCGCCTCTCTGCTGCTACAATCGTTCCTTCTTTCTCTTTCGAAACCTCTCTAATCGACCCTCGATGTCTACTTCCTGAAATCCATAAGGATTCCTTCAGCTCGATTGTGCTTCCTGTTTCATAGAATCGATCTCGCTCTTTCTTTGGTCTCAATTCGATTCTATGAGTTCTCAATTTCACTCTCCTTGCTTCCACGACTCAATTCGATACCTCGATTGCAATTGACCTCTCAAAATGCAGTTGTCCTTCAGTGCGGGAAGCAGGCGATTGATCTCATGCTAATGCACCTTCCTCCTTATCTTTCTTACGATTTAGGTTAATGCCTTCGGTTACCTTAATTTACCTACTACTGAGTAGTACACCTATTCTTGGATGATATGACACGTGGTTGGTACCCCCGAAGGCACAATCTATCGTCTTCTGGAATATGTCCGTCTTCCGTCTTCCGGAAGACATGATCGAGAAGACGTCTTCTCGGAAGATTTTGTCTTCTGACTTCGGAAGAAGTCGACTTCTCCTTACAAAAAGTCCTTAAGATCATCTTTTCTCTAAGCAAGGTGTAATCTTAAGTAACAAGGTTATTCAATTACATATATACGTTATTAACTTAAAAAAATTCTAAAAATCTTCAATCCTTCAGTCTTGTAAATTGTGAGCACCACAATCCATATATCCCGAACGACATCATTATGGGTCTCAAACAGATCGCCGACTTGACTAGAAGAGTCCATGAAAAATGAACTTGAAACACTATGACAGAGGAGACCGAGACAAGATGGAGAACTTGCTAGTTCCAAGTAAGGCCGAGACAAGGTTGCCGAGACAAGATGATGTAACGAGACAACTCGCTTCCTCTATGGTTTTCAACCGACTAGCGGTAGATCACCTTTCTGTGCATCTTCGAGAGCTAAACCCTTGTGATCCAGAACTCCTGACTCTAATAAGACGATGTAACGAGACAACTCGCTTCTCTTCTCGGCTCGCTCTCAATCTTAACACTCGCACCCTATGGAAGAAACCATACAGTGGCTTAAAATCCCAGCCAAGAAACCTCACAACTGAACATAAGATCTAAACTGATAGGTACCAGGATGAAATCGGAATGCAAAAGACAGAAATAAAAAAGCAAGCTGCTATCGCGCTCATTGACTCTGAAAAGAAGAGAAGCAAGCTGCTACCACGCAGAGACAAAAATAAAAAAGCAAGCTACTATCGTGCTCACTAGCGACAAAAAGAATCGAGGAGAAGCAAGCTGCTACCGCGCAGAGACAGAAATAACAAAACAAGCTGCTATCGCGCTCACTGATGATGAAAAGAATCAAAGAGAAGCAAGCTGCTACTGCGCAGAGACAGAAATCGAAAAGCAACCTGCTACCGCGTTCACTACGAAAAGAATCGAAGAGAAGCAAACTGCTACCGTGCAGAGACAGAAATTGAAAATCGACCTGCTACCATGCTCACTGGCGATGAAGAGAATCGAAGAGAAGCAAGCTGCTACTGCGTAGAGACAAAAATTGAGAAGCAACCTGCTACTGCGTTCACTGACGATGAAAAGAATCGAAGAGAATCAAGCTGCTACTGCACAGAGACAAAAATCAAAAAATAACCTGCAAGCACGCTTAGTGAAAAGCTAAACAATCGAGAAGAGAGTCTGCGAGAGAAGTAAGCTGCTACCGCGCAGTCACATAAATCGAAAAATATCTGGATGAAAAAAATCGCCGTGAAAGAATTTGAGAGAAAAGCAAACTGCTAACGCATTCATTGGAACCCTAGAGAAAAAAAACTGCCGTGAAAGAATCTGGGTCCCGCTCCGGTTGAAAACCCAGTTCGCTGGAGTGAGGAAAAAAGAGACAAACCCCAACTGACACGTTTGTGCTAAGCACGTGATATATGGAGCAACGACTTTTGTATCCCCCATGGTCCCCCTGGACTATCATGATGCACATGCAGATGAATGTCTCTCACGCTTACTTCCGAAGAAGTTGGACACATGCAAACATACAGTCAGACACAGAAGAAGCGGAACACCTCCCCTTTGCTGTGGACGTCTTCTTGTTACACACGCAAGCGTCCACAGCAAGCTAGCCCTGTCGTCGTCGTGGTCAGGAAGGAACTGTGGCTTTATGCTCCATCGATCTTTCTTTATGGGGCTGAAGTCGCTGATCTGAACAAGACTGAAGCTACCCTAGGAGCTGTCTAGACGTGTGTTAGAAGAACTACCATAACGGGAAACCAGAGAGCTCGATCGACTCTCTCTGCCGGTCACCTCCATTCACAACAGAACGTGGAAATCGTAAAACCAGAGATCGATGAGGCCTATGGCAATATAGTGAGGATGGCAAGGGGATCCGGAGAGAGCTCGTCATGTACTTCGAGTCGATCCGTGAAATCCTTCGTTTAAGTTCTTCCAGTTGCTCTTACGCATGCCCACAACAAGCAGGGAATCCTTGAGAATTCTTGGTAAAAATTGCAGAAGTGGAGCGGAATCGGCACCGGGTGCGTGATCTTGGGCAATCATCATTGAAATGACGAGCCCCTCTTCGTCCTCCTCCAGCACGACTACGGAGGCAGGGTCTTCAGTAGCCTCAAATGCACAGTCTACGACGAACCAATTCAAGGTAGAGAAGACAGACGGACAGATAGAGTGAGAGGGCCGATTTTTACTTAGATGTTCAGAGTGTCCTTTTATCTGCTTGAAAGTCGAGAATTCTCGTCCATAAGCTGGCTGTGGTTTGTCATTCCTCTCTCCACTGACCAGAAGCGACTCATGAAGTCAACTTTTTCGCACTGACTGAGCGAAAATGCATGCTCGCAGAGGATAAACGATCACGTGTACGAGCTTCGGGCCGGAACGAATCCGAAGGTGGACGTTGTATTTGTCCACGGGCTTCCGCTGAATGAAGACGAGGCGAATCAAGCTTTCTGGAGGATTTGGACCAAGAGGGACACCGACGAATGTTGGCCGGTGTCTATGCTCCCGGGATATCTTGCGAAGGTGAAGGAGGTTGATCCTGCGGGATATGATCCTCGCGTGCTTGCTGTTTCGTACGACAGCAGATACAAACTACCCCCAAATGTGTCAACTGACGACTATATCCTGTCAGAAAACCTGATGACTGACCTCAATTCTCAGCAGCGAAGTGGGTGTTGGTCAGGAACGTCCAGTGATTCTGGTGGGACACGATTTGGGAGGGATTTTGATCAAACAGCTCATTCTCTATGTGGAGAACACAGTAGACACTCAAAAGGACGGTAACAAAAGCGATAAACTCGACAAGTTTCTAAAAAATCTGGGGTCCGTCTTCTTTTACTCCACACCCCATTTGGGTTCCCCTGCCATAGAGCGATTGGCCAATCAAACAACACTCAGAATCAGATGCTTCAGTTTCTGAGCGTGTTGGGCAAAAAAATGTCTAGAGTTAATGGCGATTTCTTCGCCTATCGACAGAAGACGTTGAAAAATCCAAGATTCGCAACGTTTGCTCTCACTGCATTATATCCTACTTATAAGGTATGTATTTCTCTGACCTTCCACTTCATTACTACATCCGAGACGACTGAAACGGTTTGATAGTATCCTGATCTTCCGCGCTGGAGCTTCTTTTCGTATTTCCTGTCCATGTATCTTTTAGCGTTGATGGAGAATGAGGTACAGTTGGATATACATGGAGAATGAGGTACAGTTGGATATACATGGAGAAGAGAGCGCTTCCAACCGGGCTCTTTGAGTTTAAGCTGTGAGCGTGACTGCATTTACTTCTCCATAACGTGGAGCTTACTCCTGCAGGGCTACTTCAAGGGTGAGCAAGTTTGCTTAGAAGGATCGGCAAGAATCGATATCGACACCCTCTACTCAGTAGAAGCTGATCACTACGAGGTTTGTCAACCCAAAGGTACATGGTCTAATAGCATTCAACTGCTCGCCCAGAATATCGTGAAAGTTGTGGATGAGTTCGCGGAAGGCCAGAGGGAGATACGTCTCCAAGATTTGAAGAAGTTCGAGAAGGTTTTGAAAGGTTCGGATGCTAATGACGAGCGCTCCAGGAAGCAATTACTAGCTCGTAGATAGCTCGTGATCAGGTGATGAGCTGTGGAGTACTGTTAGGGTAGAAAGGAGGATCACTTAATAGAGCTTGAGATGTACATACTAGTTAGTTAAGGGAGCCTGAAAGCTGTCTTCAGAATGATTCCTCCTACTTATGAAGAAAACACAGAAATTTACTTGATCCACCCCCAGAAGGAATCCCGGACTTGATCCACCCCCGCTTAACGATGCCTTTCTTGATCGACCCCAAACTGGCTTCCGCCCGCTTTGTAAGTTACTTTGCCACATGGACGTCCAGTCAGATAATCCTGTCAGCTTTCTGAAGCTGACGTGTGATTTGACGTGGGAAAAAAGCTGACGTGTGATCTGACGGAGGAAGAAACTAGTGCGCGAGAAGAGAAGCGGAACTGCACAGCAAAACGAGTACTAGCAGGATACAGTGTTCGACATCGAAAAGAAAAAATGATTATTAACAGTACAGATCTGTGAATAGTAGTACATGGTGGTAACAACGAGGCATCTGGGACATAGATTTGCACAGTACATGATGGTAACAGCGAGATAACACAGTACATGGTAGTAACAACGGGGTAATAACGGGGCATCTGGAACATAGATTTGCAGTGCATGTAAGCACTTAGCGATAATGTCGGAGGATAATGATTTAGATTCCTTCGATGGATTACATTTTGAAGATGAAGAGCAGGAATTTCTTTTAGATGCAAGAAGCGACGAGGAAGAAGACGAAACGATACTGGAGCGATGGCAGCAAGAGATGATTGACGTCCGTCTTGCTGATCGCGTACTTCAAAGAAAAACATTAGACGTTATGAGAGAGGCCACTGAAGTTGAGGGGAGATTTTCAATGTTGGAAAGATTTTGACTTTGCTATAGATTGTTGGTGTTTCTGAACAGTAGAGTTTGTAACAAGTTCAAGTCGTATTCTATTCACAGAGTGCGCGTCTGTCGTTATGGAGAGAAAATTCGTTGCAGAAAATCAATAGAACAGCGAGTTGGAAACAACAAAAACTTGGATCCAAATTTGATAAGTAGTCAGCCTCGTAGCTTCCACGAGTTCACCCAACGAGAGAGAGAGAGAGAGAACAGAAGAAGAGAAGATGTCACTGTGATCCAAAGAATACGGCGAGTTCCTGAGAATAGCCGATGTGACGAGAAGATGTGATATTTAACCTCTGGTAGAGAAACATTTTATGGAACTGGAGTTGAGGCAAGAGAAGGATCAATCACGCACTCGTGCAAATGGAGGGTACGTGCACAAAGAGAAAATTCACAGGGAGAATCATCATCAGTGTGTGTAATCTGGAGCATACTTGCCCTGGACAACAAGCTTACTGGCGTGGACCAACCTCAAACTCTAAATTCTTTGCACAAGTTTTGTGTAATAGAGTAGCAATAGATCCCAACATCCCAGTCAAGAATTTAATGAAAGAAATTCGGACTAGTTTTAATAAACGAGCTCCATATAACCAAGTTTGGAGAAGCCGTGAGCATTCACGAGATTGGTTAGAAGGTAATCAGACGGTGTCTTTTCATTATATTCCATCTGTATGCAGGAAGATCAAAGATGTGGATCCGTTAACTATTGTGGACTGGGGCACATGGATAAATCATCCAGTCATTTTTTTGTCTGTCCCAGTGCTACTCGTAATGCTTTTAGGTCTTGTCAGAAAGTGATTTGTCTTGACGCTTGCCATTTAAAGTCTCGTAAGTTTCCTTGTCAAATTTTCTTGGCTTCCACACTCGATGGTGCAAACCAGGCTATCATTTTAGCTTATGTTGTAGCTCCGAGAGAGGATACATCCAACTGGACTTGGTTCTGTGATTTATTGAAAGAATCAATAAATGGAATTGAGAGTCCTCAAATTGTCATCATCAGCGATCGACAAAAAGGATTGGAGAAAGCTGTTGCTGAGATATTTCTGACTGTGACTCATGGTCATTGTGCCCAACACATTAGAATGAACGTGAGGGCGAGATTTGACAAGGAGGCCGAAAAACCTTTTTTGGCTTGTTTATACGCGAAAAATCGAGAAGCGTAAGAATCTCACCTCATCTGTGAGCATTTGGTTAGTTGGTGTAGCTTCTTATGTCAGTTATAGAATTAGTTTGTTTGGTGTGTTTTAATGTAGTGTGATGTGATAGATATAACGAGGTTTTAAGAAAACTCAATGACTCCGGAGATCGAGACAAGCAGTTGGCTACTTATTTACGAGGTATCATGCCAGAAAGATATAGTCGCTGTGCATTTCCAAAGCCACGATATGGGAAGGTAACTTTGAATGTAGCTGAGAGTATGAACAACACTCTGAGGACCATCCGTTTTAATGCTCCTTTGAGAATTTTACTTGAAATTTGATATTACATCATGCAACAATTTACCACGAGACGTCAACAATTGGAGCAAGAGACAAATCTACTCACCAAGTTTACAAGGAGCAGACAGACAGAGAATGAGCAAGCTGTAGAAAGATTCATTTGTCAAGTTTCCAACATTAGAGAGGCCACAGTTCGCTGTCACAGTTCCGGATCAACTCATGTAGTGAAACATAACTCGAATGGGTAAGGAACGTGCACTTGCGTTGAGTACCAGGAAATGGGATGGCCATGTGGACATGTCATTATCTTCGACAGAGATGTGGGAGAGAATCCTATGACACGCATTAAGTCAAATTTGGTACAGTTCGTCACTATTTTCAATTTATGGACAACAACATCTGCCTCCAATAGTAATGGACGACTTAGAACCAGTTTGGACTTGTGGTCCACCCCTTGTTGCAATTCGACGAGGAAGGCACCGAGTGGTACGAATGGATAATAATACTCAATCCTCACAAGTTAGAGCTCCAGGAAATGCAACTGATTTCGTTGAAGAGAGTGTCACGTGACTTCCTCCTGTTATTGATAGTGATGATGTTATGCTGTGGAAATGAAGTTCGATGTAGCAGATGAACAAATGTCTCATTTTCTGTCAGAATTTTCTATTCGTAGAACGAGACGATCTTGCATATCATCTACTATGACTAGTGGCAGCAGGCAAAATCAGGTTGGAAAATCTAGTCGGTGCAAGCATGTTGGACACAATGTTCGAACATGTCAAAGAAATGATATAGCAGATATCAACTACGCTGAACACCTATCGAATCAATCTAGCATGCCAATATTGCATCAAGAGGATGATGTAGTTTTCACGACCTCGGATGAAGAACTCGGTTTCACAGACAACAATAGTGATGTACCAGCAGGTTCGTTACAGAGCTCCTTTCCGAGAGTGTTTTCTTGGCTGCAATGTTTAAATTTCTTGAAACATTCATTCATGTTCCTCTGTTTTGTGCCCGTGTATCAATGCAGAAGTGAGTGAAGACTGAACTACTTGACCGACCTCGAACATAGACTTTATGATTACGGGTTGTACTTCCTTCGTTGGTTAGGTTACCGTAGTATCCAATGGAGCTTTCCAACGGCTCCATTGGAGCTGTCAAACGGCTCTTTAGTAGTAGTGTTATATGGCTGTTTAGGTAAAATTTGAGGCTGGAGAGAGAGCGACTCCGTGAGGACGAGAACTGTAATGAGGCCACAGGATTAGACACGGTGTTGAGCGGTTGAAGACGGAACTCTATTCGCATACTATCCTTCAACTCCTCATAGAGAAAGTTGTGTTTTCTACTTCAATGCTTCAATGTGTTCGTTGGTTGAATTTGAAGAGTGTATCAGTAACATACCTTGCATATGGGTGGTTGCTTCTGTTCAAAGGATAATCAAAAATCGGAAATGGAATTCTATATCGTACTTGGCTTGCAATTTCCCGGGGTGCTTGAAGCAAGTGATAGACTATGCGGAGACCTCATCAAGCTCCGCTAAGAAGATGTTATATTTCAGTCAAGTGCAGCCCGACAGCAGAAAGACTTGGTATGTTTGTGGTCAAAAGAGAAATAAGAGACAGTATCGATTTCATTTAAGATTGATTGATTATAGCGTTTGTGATCGGCAGGAAGCAGCGTTACCAATAGTGGTTGTTTGGAGTATAAGAGAGAAGCTCTTAGGGATGACCACAGAATCTTTTGAGAAGTTATCATCCAAAGAGCAAGATAGACTTTTGAACGTTGTTTGTTCGAAGAAGTGGCGCTTCAAAATAGAATTGAACACAAAGCAGAATCGATATATAGTGTTCGACGTGGAACATGAAATAGCAGAGTCGGACGAGTTCGAAGATACAATAGAAGATCTTGCTTCTGCCATGGACAGTGTAACATTTTATCCTTCGGAAGAAAGTGAGAAGGCCAAGTTTGAGGATAACGCTGAACTTCTAGAGATGGAGCGGTTACATAATCGGGTAGTGACATTAGTCGAAAGATCAGAAGACACTGAATCGAGCTTGCTCAGTATAGTTCGAGATTTGCAAGCGGTTGTTGAGCTCCAACGACAACAGAAGGGAGAGCTTTCAGAGATAGTAGAAACATTACAAAAACTTGAAGAGTTTTAAGAATGGTACCGGTTGTAAATGGTTAGCTTGTCCATCTTATATTTTGTATACTGCTTTCATTATGCAATGTTTGAATATAATTCTGTCTATGTGCAATACTACTTGTGTTTCGCAAGGTTCTTATACTCGAATCTTCCTCGTTTTGTGTCGCCAAAATTACTCCCGAGAGAGACGAAACACCGTGTACCGCGCCTCCACCCAGCACGAAACTAGAGTCTTTCACCAAGAGAGGACGAAACACGGGAGTTTCGCGCTGTCAGGAGGCAAAACATGGATGTTTCGCCTTCCCAGATCCCTTGGCGAGTTCTCGTCAGAGCGAAACACTAATGTTCTGTCCTCCCGTGGCGAAACACTAATGTTTCGTGCTATCGGGAGGCGAAACATGGATGTTTCGCCTTCCCAGATCCCTTGACGAGTTCTCGCCAGAGCGAAACACTAATGTTCCGCCCTCTCGCGACGAAACACTAATGTTCCGCCCTCCCGCGACGAAACACTAATGTTTCGCGCTACCGGGAGACGAAACATGGATGTTTCGCCTTCCCAGATCCCTTGGCAGAGTGTCTCGGCAGAGACGAAACACTCATGTTTCGCCCTCCCTGGACGAATCACGCATGTTTCACATATCGGGAGGCGAAACAAGTGGATGTTTCGTGCTGCCGAGGGCGATACATGGATGTATCGCCTGTCGCGAGAACTTGCCAAGGGGTACCCCTTTGCGAGTTCTCCCGAGAATGCGAAACATGAGTGTTCGCCTCCCGAGAGATTTTGTCAAGGGGTACCCCTTTGCGAGTTCTCACGGGAGGCGAAACACTCATGTTTCGTCTTCCCTCCGTGAAACATCCATGTTTCGCGCTGCGAGGAGGCGAAACACTCATGTTTCGCCCTCCCGTGAGCGAAATATGGCTGTTTCGAGTTCTCACGGGAGGCGAAACATGAGTGTATCGCCTCCTAAGAGAACTCGCCTAAGGGGTACCCCTTTGCGAGTTCTTGCGGGAGGGCAAAACACTCATGTTTTACGCTGTCGGGAAGCGAAACAGGGATGTTTCGCCGCCGATGTTTTTTTCTTTGACAAGGAAGTTGTAAAGTTTAAAGTCTTTTTACAAAATCCAGTTTCATTTCAAGACAAGGAAGTAATAAAGTCCATTTTCAAAATCCACTCATTCATTCCAAAACAAAAAAGTAATGGAGTCATTTTTTCAAAATCTCTTTTTATATAATGAATACTCAAAAGACATATCTTTCTCACTTGAGTTTAGGATACAAATCCATGGAAACTCTATGTGGTACGGATCTCCATACGATATTGACTTCCTCTTGGGTAATATTGGTCTAGTAATTCTTGAGCAAAAACTTGTGAAAATCTACTCTCCACGTAAGCGGGAGTCTCCTCGGGAGAAACTCCCCAACAAAGGAGCCAAGGTAATAAGATGGCTTCTAAATATAACTCTCTATCACTATCCATAGTGAAAGGAGAAAAAGGAGGTGGATGGATAGCAGTAAATGGATGATTGATACAATTTTTGACCGGACTATCATCCACCAACAGAACGTCTCTCGTGCTCAAGTTACGGTCATGAAGAACAGTAAAATCCTTCAAGTATAAGTGGTTCCCGAAAGCAACTTCTCTCACCGTCTTATATTTCAAACACATATCTTGAGCAAAAACGTGACATACCTACAAATGTCATTCATATGTATTAGAACAAATAGAACAAATATCTTAGATCAATAATATAACATATAATATAAAAAAACGATTAAAAGTAAAACTGAAAAGAAAATCTCATAAGAATTCACATACCTTCGCTCTTGCAACTCCAGGAGGCAAATAATCAGCATCCTCCATAGCACGTGTTTACCACAGTACGAGAAGTCCATATGATGATATGAAATTTATCTAGACATATCTCCATGAACTGCTTGACTCCACGTCTCGTCACGTATCATATAGACTGCTTGGATGTAGTTTCCACTACATATCCTCTCTCACGAGCTGACATCAACTCATGCTCGTTCCTTCCCACATGGACTAAAAGACCATTCAAATCAAGGATTAAGGTCTTACGTCGATTTGTCGCAGGGGTCACTAGATGAGGATAGGACTCTTCTGCAGCTCGTATCGTTGTCAATTCCTCTTTAGTGATCATGAGTTGATAGTTCATATGCTCAAGATCATGGCTTTTAGACTTAAGCTCTTCCTCTTTCCTTGATGGCTTCATGGAGTTGATTCATTCTCGCGATGAGAATAGCCTCATCGTCAACAGATATACAGTGCGAAACAAATATAAATTAATTCAATGAATTCATAAAACTGAACTACTTGTATTTAGAATTAAATATATTTAAAACTAACAAGTAAAAACAGCCTAGTACAAAAGGAACAAAATAAACGTAAACTTCAACTATAGCTCACTCAACTACAACTTTTTTACCTGATGAAGAGGAGCATGATACGAAGCTTGAGGATCTTGATCTTCATCAAGAGGAACATGAAGAGAGGCCTCAGGATCTTGCCCAGCAGGAGGATCTTGCATAAGAGGAGGAGTATCTATAGATAACAAATAAAGATCAATAAATATTACTTGTTCAAGCATACTAAAAAGAAGGAAAATAAAGCTCAAAAGTCATAAATAATTGTAGAACTGAAAATAAAACTTACTTGATGATTGTTGAAATCTCCTTGAAGATTCCACTCTTCCTCCTTCGGAAATTATATCGATATGGATCATGAGGTGAGTTAAGATCATACCCATCCATGTTTCAGGATGTCGTACCAATTTCTCTTTGTTCATATGTCTTTTGATAGAAGAGATCTCCGCATCCAAAGAATCTAAAATGAATTCAGTCCAATCGTAATCCTCCTCACTCTCTTCCACTTTAATTTTCAAGTATACAACTAAATGTCCGAGAACTTCTTTTGGTCTTCTCCGAGCCAAAAGAACACAATTGATAAGTTGGAATACGGGTCTCCACTCTGGAAACTCACACATCCACAGCAAATATCTTTTTCCCTTCTCGTCTTTTGTGAGAAACCAATCTTCTATCAGATTTCTCTTCACATGATGAGGACGAGGTACTGTTGTTCCCATGGGTAAAACTAAAGACTCTCGGATAAAAGACTCATCCAATACAATATGGTGTCCTTGAACAATAGCTCGACGACTTTCTTGTTCATACGACTGGATGAATTCTATACAAAACAGAATCTGCAAAATAAATTTGCAATAAGAATAAGCATGCTTATAGATACTTGGATCAATACTTGTAACACACAAGAATAATATAATACTATGTTGAAAGATATGAAAACTCACATCAGGACGAGGGAACTCAAAAGAAAGAGCAATAAATAACCCAAGTCGATCGAGAGCTTCTTCTTCGACTCCCGGCAAAGAATTCTCCATTTCTTCTTTTTAGACCCAACACCACTTTAGATGATATCGTTCATCCTCCTCGTGAGTATATTGAAACAATGAAGGTCCTTCCTTCATGCTCTCCAATTCCTCATCAGCTAAAAAAGACGTATACAAATTAAAAATAGCCAAAAATGGAAACACAACAATCCAAGCGAGGATATTGAAAAACAATATGCAATATAACAAACAATATCTAGAGGACGAAACACATGTTTCGCCCTTTGATTCGTGAAAATAAAGCATCTGGGATCGTCCAAGGGGAGGGCAAAACACGGCATGTTTCGCCCTCTTGTGGTTCAAATAAAGGGATCGTCGAGGGCAAAACATGCCGTGTTTCGTCCTCGACGGTTCAAATAATTATCACTTGGCGGGCGAAACATGTATTTCGTCCAAAGACAAAGCGAAACACGACATGTTTTGCCCTCCTGCGGTTCAAACAAAAGGATCGTCGAGGACGAAACACGACATGTTTCGCCCTCGACGGTTCAAATAATTTTCACTTGGCGGGTGAAACATGTGTTTCGCTCTCTGCACAATTCATATCGAGATCAAAGAGGGCAAAACATGTGTTTCGCCTTGCCCAGTGATAAAATGGACCGGGAGGGCGAAACAGGCCGTGTTTCGCCCTCTACGGTGTTCATATCGGGATCTGGGAGGACGATACAAGTTGTTTCGCCCTTGGGCAGGACGAAACAGGCCGTGTTTCGCTGCCCAGTGAAAAAAATGTTGCACAGAGGGCGAAACGAGCTATTTCGCCCTCCCACAGGACGAAACAGGCCGTGTTTCGCCCTGCCCAGTGATAAAAATGGACCGCTGTGTGCGAAACAGCTCGTTTTGTCCTCCCGCAGGGCAAAACTGACGTGTTTCGCTCTAATCATTAAAAAAACGAGAAAATCTAAGACGAAACAAGCTATATCGCTAACCCTAACATGCAGACATTGAAACAAATTCCATACACATGCCATCAAAAACGACTTCTATGCTAGTTCACTTACAGGACCGTCGTGGTACCCTCTGCTCTCTTGAGACTCCGCCTCAGCCTCGTCCTCTTCCATCGCCTCCCCCTCGACCTCAAATTGGAACTCCATCGCCACTACTACCGACACCTCCTCTCGTTTTCATCACAGCGATTTTCAAAATCACTCAGAGTTGTTCCAGTTTTACCACAACCTGTCTACTCACTCTTCTCGAGTTGAGGCTCAGAGTTATTCCAGTTTTACAACAACCTGTCTACTCACTCTTCTCGAGCAGCCTCAACTCTTTTCTCGCAGCCTCACTCCTCTCCTTTCTCTACGCAACCTCACTTCTTCTCTCCTCAAATATCTCAAAACCTCTCCTGTGTTCCTCTTCTTCTATCTCGACTCTCCTCTCCTCTCGACTGTTCCTAAGAGCGTGAGAAACTCTCCTCCTCTTCTTTTCACGACTCTCTTGGAAGGGTGTGAGGAAGTTAATCCAAAGCTTTTCAAGTAGCCTCTACTTCTCTTGACTTTCCGGGAAGGGAATAAGGTGCTACAAGGAAGCAGGAGCAAGGATGTCGATGCTTTCTAACTAGTTTGAAGTTCAATTCGGTTCTTACTTCTCTCTACTTTCCGGAATAAGGTGCTACAAGGAAGCCGGAGCAGGGATGTCGATGCTTTCGAACTAGTTTGAAGTTCGGCAAACTAGTTCGGTTGAATTCGGTTCTGTGTATTACTATCATTTCATTTCTAAAACCATTCACCAAGTCTTTTTCTCTTGAGGTTAGGCTTGGACACGCTCTAATTTATTCATCAGTACCGCATTCACAATATCTTGTAATTTTTCTCTCTGGACGCTTAGCTTTTTCATCATTTCAGTAATCACAGAAAAGATAACAGCATACATTTTATTCTGCAAAATTATCCGACATTGTTATCAAAATAGATAACAGCATATATAAAAAGCAGTATAAAAAGTATATAAAAAGTGATACATTTTATTCCGCAATATTACCAGTCATTGTTATCAAAATATACTCTTTCGCTACTCTAGCAAACTGTATAATTTCTCGAGGTTCTCAACTGCATCTTCGCACACAGAGAGTGTATTCTTTATTTCTTCACACAGACCCACACTTTGGTCTTTCACCTCTGCAATATGATCTCGAACTTGACGAAACCTAATCAATACATCCCTGCAATGATCAACATGCTTAATTTTCACTATAGGTTCTTCCATCACCAATCTGTCCATGTCCCAAACAATAGACTCTACCCCAACTCGCTCGATAACATCAGAAATTGCTTGTGAACATCCTACTCTACGCGTTGCGAGCACTGTGCGTTCTCTATTTTTTCGACTGAGACCGATTTGCAGCTCCCAAAATCCTCGCAAAAAAGTAGATTGGATAAGTTCCTTCTGTTCCCCTTCAGACAAAATGGAAAATTCTGTCGCTGTCATGCCTAAGAGTTCATTCTCAGCTTGCCACACTGTGAAAACACCGTAGTCTTCAACTTTCCATTCCTTTGTTGACGAGTCGATCCGTGACATACTGAATCTCCAAGCTCGAACAGTACGAGGATGAGAACAACAACTGCTTGGACTTGGAGAGTATGTTCCAGGAGATGGTAAATTTTTTTGTTTAGAAACTCCTCCGGCAGCTTCCAAACACCTGACGCAAGCTTGATAAGTCATGGAACCATTGCAGCTGCGGATGATTTTCACTATCGCGCATCTGATCCATCGTGGTTCTACATTTTTCCCAATCGTTTCGATTTCATCGTAAAATTCACGAAGAGCGAAAATCTGCACAGCCATCGAAAAGAATGTGGACCGAGCACTCCCAAAACTTCAACGCGAACTAAACTCTGCGTTAAAACTTCAACCCGAACTTGCTGCACTAAACTCTGCGTAATGTAACATTCTGCTGCACAGTTCTTCTTGTCTTCCCGCGCATTAATCTAACATTGTACCACGTGAGACATCACCAGCTGACATCTGACATAGTAACATATCACGCATCGCCAAGTCAGACATCATCAGCTGACATCTGACATTGAAACATGTCATACATCATCAGCTGACAGGACATAACACGTCAGCTTCGGAAAGCTGACTGGACGTCTATGTGGCAAAGTAACTTACAAAGCGGGCGGTAGCGAGTTTGGGGGTCGATCAAGAAGGGTATCGTTAAGAGGGGGTGGATCAAGTCAGGGATTCCTTCTGGGGTGGATCAAGTAAATTGCTGGAAGAAAACACCATCCTGTACAGTTGAGGTTTTTGTATAGACTTGTGAAGAATAAGAACATCCTCACGTTTAAAGCTTATGATGATAGCCTGTATGATAGACATAGAACTCCCGCAGAAAGGTGACAACTTTGTAGAGAATTTTGCAACTTAACACTTTTGGAAACACTAGAGACTGCAGTGTTTTCTTCTTACTTTTTTATTGCGGTTCATCAAACTCACATGATACACCGATACTCATTGTTCCAGAACTCAGAACTGGCATCATATCTCCTGGTGTATGTACGTACTAAGCATTTAAGACTGACAGTCAAGTAGCTAGCTTACTTAAATTCGTACAGTTCCATCGTAGAGTTCCTGTTTGCATATTTGGTCAAGACCATATCTGAAATTTTTTGTGTTTGACACACGCAGAATTTCCTCTTTTTCTATGCTTTCTCCTTGGATCGAGATCCTTGGCTGGATCTTCCTCTTTCGAGCAAGATCCAGTTTCCCGTGCGACCTTGACTTCTCAGCTATCTGGTCTCATTTGATGGTCCCATCGACTCGTCTCCTGTGCGGATGAGCCCTGCAGCTCATCTTCGCTTCGATTTCCAACCGACATTGAAAATGCTAAGATTCCCATACCCTTTTACACGAAGAGAGATGTTGGGGGTGTTTGAAAACTGTACCTGACGGCCCCCACGGAGGCGGGGATAAAAGATATTTTTGAAAGCAGCAAACATCGGTCGCGATCGGGACAGTGCCATCGAACCGCATGTATAATGTAGTAGTTAGTGAATATCTTCCTAACTCAGAGAGTGCCCAAACCTGTCACAACAGATGTGTAGCTTTGAATGCGTTGCCTATAACCAAACGGTTAGCGCCGTATGGAGCCAAACACCTGAAGCACGGATTTTCTTGACAAGTAGCAATCGTTTTATCAAAAGATGACACACTAATTTACCCAAGGAAAGAGGAATACAAAACCCCACGGCTGAATAGAATATCCTCTTTCAAAGTGCATAGCACATCTTCTTGAATCCTCGTAGCAACAGATCAGCAGCACAAGTCTTCTCTCTCTCTGTGTTGCAAAGTCTTGACTCTGTAGCAGCTAAATCCTCCGACACTAAGAACTGTGGGAGAAGTTCTTCAAAGAATACTTCGTCAGTAGGCGAAGGGGTGACGCAGATAATTAACAGAAGGGGACAAATCTTGATTCTCTGATTGACGGACGGCAATTGGGCCAGACATGGATGCTCGATCGTATCCAGCGTTTACGATCATTGATGGTACCTGCAGCGCACATTCGGCTACATATCGGCATACTCCTGTACAGAACGATATGGTTGCCTCAATAGTGTGAGAGTCTTGAACAATGGTTGTAGTCTCAGTGCCCTGCCGCAGCTTCACCATCCCCTTGTTATGAGCCTGACTGAGTTGCGAGTTTCTAGTCCTTTCGAGGAGTTCTTCCCTTCTCCCTGATTCTAGCTAGAGACCTCCTCATAAATCTTTCCAACCGAATCTCCTCATGTTGTTCGTGTACAAGGCCTCGAGTTGGCACACCTGAAACTGATCTGCGGATACTGGATGTATAATACTCGTCAACACCATTTCTAGCAGATGCCTTCGTAACCACCATCGCGTTGTGGAAACATTACTGCAAACACAACGCCCGGCCGTTTCCAGATAAAAGAGACACACCATTTACTGCATACCCGCCCAGTTTGCAGTTGCTTTCTTTACATGTAAATCACAAACTCACCTCATGTATGGACATGTGAAGTCTCACCATAGGCATCAAAGGTGGCAACTTTCGATTTATGTCTATCGAACATTTGGAGAGCAAATCTGTCTGTCAGTGAGCAACACTTCCTCGGATTTATACAAAGTCGTGTACAGTATGCGCTTATCTGATTAGCTATGTACGTGGGATCCAAGGCGTAGGTTTTGAAGCTGCCTTCTGTGCGCGGAATTCGTGAACCTGCTGCTATTGACTCTAGCTATGTCAGCACCCAGAACGCTCATAGTCTTAAGTATCCGGCTTGGAGTGTCTACCGGGATGGTTCTGCAATGGCAACCTCAATCGCTTGTGATCCACTGTGAGGAGTAGCATTGAACATTACAGCTCTTCCAGAAAAGGTCCGTAGTGTTTCAGTTTCCTGTCGCTCCCCTCGTACGTGCTCTTTCACATCGCCTTTCTATTCTACTCACCCTCTCCATTGACACAACAGTGACTGAGCTTTTTTAACACTTACCTTACTCCTTGTGCCGATCTCGACCCATCCCGAATTCTCGAAACTTTTCTGCTCAGTCGGCCTTGTCTCTGGTCTCTCTTTACTCTGTCCCTGATTGTATCTCCTAGACAGTGAAAATCGAGCCGTAGTAGCAAACCCAAAATTAAGTTCTACTCGACGGGCCGTCTACCTTTTCAGAGTTTACTGTTTCGGTTGCTACTCCGTTGGACTTCCTTTCAGTTTCTGAAGTCAATCGTCAGAAATGCATGTGCTGAATACAGTGCAGTGTTTCTTTACAATGGATTTCGTGCCGGCCTGGAGCCTCGTCGTGTACCAGGGGCGTGATGAAAGGATACTTACAATTGCGTTATCCTCAGTGCGAACAGCAGTCCACTCGTTGCTTCCTACTTATGCGATCCAAGTTCCTCTGTACTTCTATCCAGATTCATGGTCAGTGTACAACTCACTCCTTCAGATAGCTATAGTGAAGGCGCGTAGGTACAAGGCCTCAAGCAGTCCGGAGGTAGTACTAATATCCTTGTGTAAGGAACAGGAAGCGCTCTAGATCGATATCTGCACCGGAAGATTTGGACCTGTGCTCCCCATTTCTGCCTCCAGGGTCTTGAAACTGTAAGCGCCAGTTTCCAGTCCACAGAGAGAGAGAGAGGAGATGGAGGAATCTTGAGACTCTGAGGAATCATTGGATTGACACTCGATCGGTCCTGGGATGGAATAGTCAGTCACCGACGCAATGAAGAAAGTCAAGCTTTACACAAAGTCCACCATGTTGTTGAATTTATTTCCAAGGACATGTATGCGTGCTAACGTTTCTTCTCTCAGGAGCGGCTTCAAGCGTGGAGTGGTGGACCAGTAATCTGAGGCCATATGTTTGTATAGATCTGCTTGTAACAAACTGGAAGACGTAAATTAGCGCGAGGCCCTTTTAAAGTTACGATTTTGTGGTCAAAACACACTCTGAGTCTGATTCATCAGGCAGGCAGAAGTATATAATCTTTTGTAGAGTAACGAGTGTTCGGATGTGGGGCGGGCCGTAGTGGGAGGCGGAGTGCGGGACGGGTGGAGTGAGATTTCTGAGGGTATTGCGGAGAGGGGAGGGTGTTAGAGCACGATATTGTAAGTTTTTTTACTCTTTTTTTTTTTTTTTTTTTGTGTTGGAATGGGCACTTCTTGTAAACAATTGAGTGAGTATTAAATAGTTTTAGTTTTTTGAAATTTTAGGATTACATAGATTATAAATTTTAGAACTACATATCAGGGTTCAAGGTTCTTCTTTTTTCTTTTTTCTTTTTTCTTTTTTTTCTCTTTTTGTCTTTTTTCTCTCTTTCTCTTGCTCATTTTTTTTCAGGAAGATACTTTTATTACGAGTATCGTTTGATCGGATATCGTATCTTTTTTAGCTATGAGTACTCTCTTTCTCATGAGATCGAGACTGATTCGAGACGCACCATGTCTAATGTACAATCAGTTATTTACCTCGAAAGGGGTAAATTTCATGTGGGAAAGATGCACAAGAGCTATGATACGACCACATGGGACGTCCTGGTCAGCCGAGAACGGAGGTCTACACGTGCTGTCATTATAGCACCGTTATTCCTTCTTCCGGGAGTTCCTCCAGAGTCTTGGGAGTGGTTGAGAACTCACTCTACCACTATTCTGAGTTTGTTAGAGACGAGTTTCCCTTGTCCGTGTTTGTTTCATCGGTTATCTCGTGCTCTTCATGACAAAATGAGACAGACATTCTGTCTACCCCTCGACATGTTGGCACGGAACATCAAGGACGAGGCGGCGCGGTTATTGTTCCTCCTACTTCCTCGTTGGTGTCTCTGTTATACTCGAGGTGGCAGAGGAGGACATCGGGAGGTGACAGTCCGTCTTCGGAGATTCCTGTGCATGTGATTGGACGGCCTTACAGGAAGAATCAATCCGTGCGGTACGAGGTAGGAGTGAGTCTGCCTCTACACGTGATGTCTCCTCTTCTGCTCGCATACGACGTTGTAAGATGTTAGGTCAAGTGGGAGAGTATAGCAAAGCTGCTAGAGCATTGCATCTTTTGTCATTGACATGTCTTACTGAGGAGACGATCACTGCATTGCGTTTCTTTCACCCCCATCGGATGATCCCTCACCACTTGAGGTCCAGGATTATCAGCCTGAGGAGTCATTATGTCTCGATAGATCCTTGTTTGCCCAGGCCTTGTGTATAGCTCCACGTCTATCTTCTGGAGGTCTGTCTGGGATGATCTACGAGCACTTACAGGATTTTTTTCAGACAGACAATCCCTCTAGTGGCTTCACGGAGCTTTTTCAAGTAGCGGTAGCAGTAGCTCAGGGACATATTCCTCAGTCTATAGCTCAGGTACTGAGAGCAGCTAGACTTTTGGTCATGACGAAGGATAGTGGACGAATTCCACCGATAGCCATCGGTGAGATTCTCTTACGACTTATCAGTCGAACCATTGTCCTTCAGCTTCGAGCTACTTTTCATGACCACTTTTGCCCACATCAGTTTGGAGTTACGATGCCGGGAGGTTGTGAGTCTATGTCTTTTGGTATTAGAGCTCTCTTGGACATCCATCCCGCTTGGGTTGTCTTACAAGTGGACGTAGAAAATACTTTTAATAGCGTTTTCCACGCTTCCATCTTTAGGGAGCTCATGGATGACGGAGGATCTCTGGCGGATCTCGTCGTCTTCGTGCGATCGTTCTATGGTTCTTCGTCTTCTCTTTATTATCAACACGGTCCTACAGTCATCAGCTCCGCTGCAGGTATTCGTCAGGGAGACTTTTTGGGTGGATCCCTCTTTGCCTTAGCTCACTATAGAGCTCTCTTGACCACCACCTTGGCTGCTCCAGGTTGTGTCTTTCCATCTCTAGCTGATGATATGCACATCGTAGGTCCGGCGGACCAAGTCGATGTTGCCTTTGATCACCTTGTCTCTCAATTGACCTTGGTAGGGTTGAGGTTGAAGGTGTCATAGTGCAAAGTTTGGTCTCCCATAGGTATACCGTCGGACCTACAGCTCCCGGAGAGATTTGTTATCTCTATAGATGATTTATGCATCCTCGGAGTATCCATGGGTACAGACGACTTTGTCTCTCGATTCTTAGATGTTGCTCTTGCGGAGGACATTTTGCATATCGAGGATCTCCCTATGTTAGAGGATCCACATGTTGTCTTTTGTATCTTTTCCTCTTCCATTGCACGACGTCCTAGTTACTTACTCCGCACATTACTCCGCACAATACCCCCCATCTCCTATCTTCATCTCGCTCCTTAGAGAGTTTGATAGGAGGATCATGGGGATGTTTGACAACATCCTAGGACCGGTGACCTTCGACTGTGTGGCAGGACCTCTCGTACGGAGGTAGACATCTTTGTCAATATCATGTGGTAGGATGAGCTTATTATCCATGGAGGAGACGGCTCTGATAGCTTTTTGGGTAGTTGAGCCCTCTCAACACCTTGGCTTTGTGGTCGTTTTCTCGTACGAGATAGACCTATTCTGGAGAGCTATGTGACAGAGGTGGAGGACGGTTCTTACCCACTACAGATGTGTCTCCGTGGGACAACAGATAGTTCGACTCTTGAGGCACGTGAGGCACACCCTCGATTCGATACCTTAGCTTCCGATCGATCTCGCGGACTACAATCTTTTCCGAGGAGACACCACTTCTAGCAGGTTCTCCATGCACTCTTAGTGGATCTTTCCATCTCGCGGTGTCGTAGTACGTGACGTTCAAGATGATGAAACAGAGCTTCAGAAAGCACTTAACTGACGTGTGCTTAAGAAGCTGCACCTTAGCTTATCAAGCTAGGCAGGAGTTAAGCTGGGGCTATACTCGACAAGCTGCCCCCTAGCTTGGGTTGAAATATCACCTTGAAGGGGATGAAAGTTTCCAGAATGCAGAGCTCGTTGAGGAGAGCGACTTCGTACTTCCAGTTTTGACAGAAAGTGTTTTAAGTAGTAGTTAGTACGGGTTTTAGACTGAGAAATCCGTCGATTCTGGCTCGTGACTCGAACTCTGAATCTGATAGCATGAGTGTGTAAGTGTTCACGAGCACTATAGTTTTGACTCCTCATTCGATAGAGACGGAGTTGTACAGAGAAGTTAGCGTAGAAAAGATTAGTAAAGACTTTGCAGAAAAATTTCTTCTGTAAAGCATATGTACCGACTTTCTTTGCTTTTAGAACGGAACCAAAGACCATCCTAGTGATAAGGCGCTTGCCTAGAAGAAAAGTGGTCTCAGGATCAATTCCCCATGGCCTCGGGTTCCTATTCCGACATGTTGGCCTCTTGGAGTCTATGTTGGATATGTAGCCACATCCTGCATATCTAGGGGCGGGAGATCGGTATCTTTCTTAATCATGGGCTTCTTGACCTAAACCTCCACATGTCAGTGATAAGGCGCCTGCCTAGGAGAAAAGTGATCTCATGATCAATTCCTCATGGCCTCGGATTCCTATTCCGACATGTTGACCTCTTGGAGTCGATGTTGGATATGTAGCCACATCCTGCATATCTAGGGGCGGGAGACATGTATCTTTCTTAATCGTGGGCTTCTTGACCTAAACCTCCACATGCCACCGTGAATATACGATGCACATATGGGGGGGTTGTAAGTCCTGTGGGATAGCCCCATAAGTGTATGGACTTCGACCTACATTGGATGGTGTGATATATTGAGGGTGGCATCAAGAGCACGAAAAACTTTTGTCAATCCGTTAATTTATCGTCGAGTCGGCTTAGCAATGACGAAGGAGGCTATATCAGCTGTGAAACCTATATCAGCTGGCCATTTTTTATTAAAAAGGGGCCAGCTTAGCAAGTTAAGTTCTATATGCATAAGGACAGTAGAGGCAGCTTAGCTAGGGGTCTGTTTTTGATAAGTGGTTGTGCTTATAAGGACAATAGAGGGGCAACTTAGCTAGGCCCTTAACTTTTAGGTTAAATACCCTGCGGCGGCTTTGGACGAGGACTTTTCAAGAGATTTTTTCACAAGGAGTTGAAGAGGAAGCCATCGAGACGCGCAGGGGAAGCTTGAGAGCTGGGGAGATCAGATTTCTGAATTGGGAGGTCGTCGCAAAGAGACGGACAAGTTTTTGGGAGTTAGAACTTTATCGACTATACAGTTTGGAGGCAGAACTACCTTTTGAACGGACAAGAGGCAGTCTTATTGAAAGAGATCGGTTTGATAATCTGCAGAGGGCTTTTGATCGGCGTTGGATTAAATTCTGAAAGTTTTCAATTGGGAGATTGACGCAGAGAGAGGATTAAGAGTTGGAAGAGCTTGAATTTACTACTAGGCTGTTTGAGATGAATCTGGTGAGCTAGGAACATCTATTTGAGCGGGGCACTGAGAAGGTCGAGTTTTTTAAAGGATTTCAGTGCTGAAGCTGTGCGTTGGAGTCTCAAATCTTCTTTGGTTGTAGGCTTTGGAGAGTAGTCTGCTATCTGAAGCGCGAGAGAGGATTAGTTGAGTCGGAATTGACCGCTTGACAGTGATCTGCGATGATCAGCGTAAGGAGATCTTGTTGAATAAGATAGCTTGTAAAATGGATGTCTGTGGAGGACTATTGAATGTGTTTGGAAGAGAAATAAAACATCATGAGTTCGGGTTTCTTCTGTTTGTTGTGTACGGAGGTGGATCTGTCTCTTGATGGTTGAGACTTGATCTGCTAAGTAATAAGTGACCTATAGTCATAGTCTCTGTGAGTGACTTCAGCCGTTGTGGACTGCCAGCTTGGCCCTTGTCTTAGTATTCAATCTCTACTTCTACCTCGCGATCTATCACAGCTAGAAGGCTCATCCTTCTTGAGAAGGACTCTCTTCGACAACGGGATACTAGAGTTCGACTCCGCTCTTGTTTGGGCAAGGGTGCAAGCTCTTGGCTCATAGCTCGACCTTGCATTAGAGCGTTCCGACTCGCACTGACTATCTTCTCTACAGCGATGAGGTTCTGTCTAGACTTGGTCCAGCCTGTTGCTTCGGCACTGTCCATCTGCGACTGCGGTGTCTCGCTCGACACCTCTGATCACCACCTTGCTCGATGTCCTCATGGTGGAGAGAAGATAGCTACCCATAATGCCATCAGGGACGTCGTGTTTATCTTAGCACGGGAGAGCGGTCACATGACGTGGAGAGAGCGTTGGTATGTCCTTCAGACAAGAGGATCAGTGAGAGCTTACCTGTACATGATGAGGGAGGATCATGTCTCAGTGGCTGATGTGGTTGTTACGGATCCGACACGAGATTCAGTGGCGGCACAAGTGATCACCCATCTCTCAGGATGGGCTGCTGGCGTGACGACAGCAACGAAGGTATCCAAGTATAGGGGTATGCAGGTGGGACGTCGCTTCATCCCCTTAGCCTTGGAGATATAAGGATCGACAGTCTTGGAGTTCGACGTCTTTCTGCGAGATTGCGCCAGAGCTTACCATGAGAGGCGTCATAGGTATCACTTTCTCTTTCTTTTTGCACCATGTTTTTCAGGCAGCGAGTTTCCATTGCTGTACAGAGAACTTTAGCAGGCGCCGTTCACAGGAGGACAATCATAATAGGCGATGCTTATTCAGGTGCACCTGTTGTATGTAGAGGTACTGATTTTTGTAGAATTTTTTATCTCTGACATTATAGGTGTGACTGGCGATCTTAGAGCTACTGATAGCGGGGCTTAGCCCGGTGTTCTCCCTTTTGGGGTGGTTATTGTTTGGCCCTTCGGTTCCTTCTTTCTCATGGTAAGGCTTGATGGGGTCTTCCCATCCGTATGCATTGGGTCGCGTTTTCAGCAATTACTTCATTACATATGTTAACCAGTACAGTATTCCCTTCTCCGCAACGATCGAGCAATAGATCCATACAACGGTACAAATTCACCATTTGACCTTCCTGTCGTTCCTGCTGCAAGTCTTAGCCGTCTTGGCTGCATCGCCTAACTATGAAATCACACCAACCACCACCACCTTAAGCTTCATGTTCAGGCATAGTGGAAACTGCAGCTTTCCTTCTGTTGCATCCCGTGACCATGACAGATAAAGATAAGATATGTGGAGACTGGGGAGGTTGTAGAATAAAAATTGTTCTAGTCGCGTCGTGAGATACAAAGATCCAAAAACTAGGCTGAGTATCAACTACGCGTGCCGCTGTTTCAACTCCTAAGCATTTGGAGAATGGAACCCAGAACTTGAAGCATGTGCGGTGAGAACATTCGTTACTAAGAGCTCTTTCATGACACCCAGAAGCTAGCGATCCTATAGATACTACCTAGTTCACCACGCCGTACGGTGGGTAACACTGTTTTGTCAAACTGGACACGATCCGGGAGTGTCGTGATCATTAATGGTAAGGAAAAGATCAGAACGGAAGGGTGTCTCTCGAAACAGCTGGTCGTGTGCGCGGTGCGCTTCTAAGACGGTCGACTGATTCTCTGTGGTCTCATTTATTCACAGCAGCACGTGGAACTAGCAAGACGGAGATCGATGAGACCTACAGTACTAGTGATTTACTAGCTAGCTAGGTTGCGATCCATCTTTACAACAATGAATGGATGGGAAGGTGAGAAGTTAATAATGCTTGTAGTCGCCTCTCTGCAACCCTTCTACTGTTCCAGGCCAGCTGCTGTTGTTGCTCGGACGGTAGGAGATTCTTGAACAGGAGCTGCTCCTTCAGAATTCTCAGTATAGAACTGCAGCAGCATGCAGAAACCTTCAAGAGTATAATGGAGCTGAACTGATACCCGTGCATGAATTTGGGCAATCATGACATATGGTAGTACTAAATTCTGGTCCTCCCTGCGGAACTATAATAATTTTGGAAACGGGCTCTTAGGCGGCCGTTTCTCGTTTTACTTGAAGATGATCCTAGAGGAATTCGTGAGAGGTCTTGACTTCTGTTGGACTTACCAGAACCCCACACTTGTTTCTGCTGCATATCATATGTTTCTCCACTCGAACTGCCCATACGTACTCGATGTGCATGCTCGAGCTCTGATGCTCTTGACATTTGAGATCAACTTGTGTTTACTCCGCTTTGGAGGGGATCCAGAGCTTGTTGGATCGAGAGTTGAGAGTTGAGTGTACCTCGCGACAGGGGCACGAATTCTTCCAACTCCAATTCGGGCCTGATCCAGTCCTCGACTTGTTACAAGCGCCCGGCCCAATTCACAGTCTGACAATGTCGATTCACATTCTGTCCAAGTCATATTACAGACTTGGAAGTGCTTGCACTGGCAGACATCTTACTTGAGCCTTCTGATAGGTTTGGTCCGACTGCAAGCGGCAATATCTCAAAATATAATTCATCAGGGCAGACAACGGCCGAAACTGCAGAGAACCATCACGGACCCATGAGCTCCTTGTGGAGCATGCTGATTTTCCTGGCGCTAGCACAGAGAGCATATTTTGCTTCGATTTTTGCTTCAACTCGGTTTAGAAGTTTCCTGCTCTTTTCCATGCATTTATGCAAGGCACAACTTCTTCCGGAAAAACTTGGACTCCTCTATCTTTAGTTGGAGTAACTCTGAATTCTAGAGTTTGAATCGTCTTCTTCTGCTGCTCCACTTGTGCTTCTACGTTTGCCAACCAACTGATATCTTGACGAGTATCTCGATTGAACATATTCCACATCCCTACCCTGAAAGTTGAGTAAGTGAAAGCTGAATTGTTGGTGTGGAAACTAGTTCTTGGGTTAACTCTTGAAGAACATTCAGCTCTGTTGTAATTTCAGCCCCTGTTCTTCTCCCTCAACTAGCTGCTCACATAGTCGTTGCTTCTCCTGGTCTAATCCCACTACGTCCTTTCTTCCCTACTCCATGTAGTAATCATTCAACCTTCTCCTGAACTTCAGACAGTTGACCTTCCAACCAAACAGCTTTGGACTTACTTTGCTCTAACTCTTGTTTGTAACTCTTGTTTGAGAGGTTGAATCTCAGTGGACTCTGTAGCTGCTGAAGTTGAGTTTGCATCTCTTTCTCTCTAGCCTTCCCAGCCTCCAGCAGCTTCTCTGTTTGCTGTAACTCACATGATAACAAAGCCATTCCAGAAGTGGTTCATTTGTAAGCATCCATCAACAAGTCTACAACTGCTTCGAAAGCTTGGGGTGAGCTAGTGACTTGAAGTGTTGCCTGAAGTTGCTGGGCTGCATTCTGATACAGCAACTGACGCTGTTGGAGCTGACTCAAGCATTAGCTTCCAAGCTCATCCTGAAAAATATATCTCTTGTGGGAGCTAAATGATGGATCTCGAGGTGCTACCTAGTCAAGCTGAGCAAACTCAACGTCTAAACTTGCCTCGAAAACATTGTAAGCCGCTGCTACGGGTACAGGCAGACTAGCCTCCGTACTTGTGGCTGGAGGGACGATCAACATTGCGACCACTTTGCAAAAAGTAAGTGCTCGCTTTATTCGCATCGCGAATGAAGGCTGAAAATGATAAGGTCGTATTCCCTAACGGAAATCTTTCCATAAAGTCCTTAGTCATAGCTATCTCTTCAGGAGTCAGTGACTGGGTCGATGATCCAGCTTCTCCTTGGAGTTGGCAAGCATAGCGCTGTAGCAATTCTTGGATGGCTGTCTGTATCTCAGATGGGTTGGACCCAGTTTCGGCAGCCTAACCTCTTGCTGTATTGCTGGTACCAACGCTGGAAGTTCTTGGTCACTGTCAATGCTACTTTCTTGAGTGGCCATTTGTTTGCTTTCTCCCTGAGAAACTTCTGTAGGTGACAACACTTCTTCTTCGACTGCATGTATACCTTCAGCTGGTGGTGGATCTCCATGTGTTGTGCTTGGTGTCCCTATAGTCATCCTTCTACTCCTACTTCTGGACCGAGTCTCACTGGCTTCTCCTTCTGTTCTTGCTGCTCTTGCCCTCTTCTCGCCAGGAGTTGTAATCTGATTATCAGACTAGGTCTCATGCCCTAGTAATTGCTTCAACTGACATAAGATTCGAATTTGAGAAATAGATCGGACAGGTCTAAAGAACTTCTTGGCCAAGGTTAACTATGTCTGAGTATTCTCTTCTCTACCATAGTGTAACCAAAAGGTCCAGTTATCTGCATTAGCCGAGGGACCTGTAGGAACTACAGAAGTTCGAAAATGATATGCTATGTGTATCAGTAGAGGTGCCCAACAGATTTCGGTCCTTCCCTTAGTGTACCAGAATTCTCCAACTCGCTGTAACTCTTGGACTTCAGACACCAACATATCGAAATCATACGTAGCTCAGTGGATCAGTTCTTCATGTAAAGTCTTCAGAAACACGTATAATACTTTGGTTAGATATCGATTGCTCCTTCCATGATCAAATATCAACTCATCGATAATGATCAATAGATAAGAGCAAGGTACTAACAAGTTATTATACTTGTAGTAGATGATCTCTCCGATCCTAGTAGGTCTCCCTTCCTTGCGCTTATAGACTTCCTAGGTATTAACCAAGAACCGTTCTGGATGGTACTTATCAAGTCCAGTGGTAGCTCAACGTTGCAACTTCCAAATCTGCTATTCGAGGGTGGACTAGGTGCAAGGCTTCCTCAAGCTGCTTCCAGTCGATTTTGAACTGCTCTCTTTCGTTGATTCCTTCCACCCACAACTCTCGAGCCTTATCATCGACTTGAATATGTGCTATGAGATGAAAAAATACATCATCTGGAACACAGTTCTATTGTATTTTTGTCACAAATTGTAACCGCTCCAATCCTGCCAGCGCATGATACTCAATTCTATCGATCTCTTCTAGAGGTTTGAATGAGTACCAGACAAACTCTGTGACCTTCAGCAAGTGTACTAGGTGTGGTTGCTTGAATTGACCACAGCTCGTCATATCGTCACTGTTTTACATTGCATTACCAAATCAACTAAACTGTAAAATTATTCTAGAATAAAATCTTGATTTTATCGGATTACAGTCAGGACTTCTTAATCTTTAGTGCTCAAGAGTATCAACGTTAGTAACGTTTAGAGATTAAATTTCCCGAACACTTCTTACGTTGTGGAGATATGGAAACTTGAGTTTCTTTCTTCACATCATTCCACCGAATTGTTTCCCGTTTCAAACACTAAAAATTGCATTCTTTACTGAATCTTTAATTTTTGGAATTCTTTGACTTGTCGTGCGCATACACATCGCTACACAACATACATCGCTGTCAGAGGTACACCACACATACACATAACACATGGACGATGTCATACACATACACAAGTGTACCACAATAATCTGAATACAGAGATTACCATCTCCAACACCACAACAAGGATTACTCACAAACGGTCAAGCCAAACCTACTCTAAACGCGAAGAGAATCCGCGTTACACTCAACTAGACTATCCACCATAGCCTGGAGCTTGAAGGCTCAACTCAAAGAACTAAGGCCTCCAAGCCCTACCTGCGAAGTTTACCCCTAGTGGGCTCTCTCTCCAACTCGCCCTAACGGCACTAACGGTCTTACCGGGATGCGTCACTTCGCACTCGGTCAACCTAGCCGAGGTGCCCAAACTGACGTGACAGCTGTCGTGCGCATACACATCGCTACACAACATACATCGCTGTCAGAGGTACACCACACATACACATAACACATGGACGATGTCATACACATACACAAGTGTACCACAATCGCCCCCCTAACTGGCGGTTAGGTCCCTCTAACTCCAGATAGCTCCATATCCCAACTACGTGATACACACCTTCATGGGTGCAAGATCAGGAGGCCGGGTGCTACATTGCCCCATCGTTAGTCGCCTGTCTGCAATCCATACCACGCAAAGATCTAATCGACTATCTCCGCTATATACATCGAGGACAAACCCACCGTCCAGTAGGAACTACACTGAGAGGTGGAGTCAAACAACCCATGTGCCAACCTCTCGAACAACCATCACACACCAACATACGGGCTGCTCCACCAGCAGACCCACACAACATACACCTCAAGCCCGCGCGTACAACTGCTAAGCTTGGGTCAACGGTACCATCAATGTTGGGAAGATGACTTGGCGCGCAATTACGCACATGGTCCTTCCACACAACACCATCACGGCCCTCTAACATGAGTACTCCAGAAGGTAACACCTCACGCACTCGTAAAATAGTGCGCCCTGCGGTCACGTCCAACGTCGTCGGTGCAGTCTGCTGTAGATAGATATAATCGCCAGGATGAAACCTGCGAATCGACGGCCGATAACCTCCTCCTCGGATAGTCGCATACCGCAACGTGTCTCTATGCTGGGCAATCGCTAGGTTCTCAAAAGCCATAGGCATAACTCTCCGAAATGTCTCTGCTCGTTGAGAACATGCTCTCACCCACATATCCGGGTCATCAAGGTCCAGCACCTCAGCAGAATCACGACGAATGGCCGAAGGTAGATCTGGATCTCGGCCATACAATAGAAAATACGGTGAGAAGGAAGCCAAAGACGCTTGTCGGCTGAAACGGGAGCCCATAGCCAACCATGGTAACTGCACATCCCAGTCTCCTAAGTGGCCCTTCTGCAAGCCATACTTGCGCAATCCTCTCTTCACCGTCTGAACTACCCTCTCCGCCAAACCATCCGCCTCAGGATGATCTCGAGATGTAGTCCGATGATCAATCAGCGCCTGATCACACAAGGCCTGAAACTCACCAAGGAACTCTGTACCTTGGTCTGTCAGCACTTCAGCTGGTGCTCCAAAACGACTTAGCACTCGATCTAAGAACGCATACGCTGTCCCTTCACTCGCCTTGTCTGGTAATGCCACCAACTCAATCCACTTGGAGAAGTGCTCCACCATCACCAACACATACCGGTGGTGACGTACGGTCAACGGTAAGGGTCTCGCAAAATCCAAACTCCAACGGTAACCCAACCCCATAATCGGTAAGGGGTGTAACTGTGGAGTAGGAGCATTAAACGATGCTCGTACTCGATCACAAACCACACATCGTGCGACAAACTGTTGCACATCGATGTGCATACCACGCCACCAATACTGTCCTTGGAGTAAGCTATGTGTACGCTTCACTCCAAAATGTCCCAACTCCTCATTGGCATGTCGTACTAACTGTGCCCTCTGGGATGGATGTGGCACTATCCGTACCTTTCCATCACCCCACACTCGAAGTACATGTCGTCCTTCTCGTCGAAATCTCTTCGCTCGTTGAAGGACACGATCTCGCTCCTTGGCACTTACTGTGCCTACTACCACACCAGTACGTAGATACTCCATCACGGTCACATCATCATGGATATCTCGCTGGTCTGGAACACCATCTCCACCCTCAGGATCTGGAGACTCATCATCTACTCTCTGATCAGAGAAAGATACGACCTGGCCCTCCATACTAAAGTTCATGGCCAACACACAAAGAAAGGCAGATGCATGCCATCCTGGCACTATCTCCTCATCAACCTCGTCATGCCAGCGAGCCCCAGTCTGATCCTGCTGACTCGTGCACGGGTTGCGACTCAACCCATCGGCATCTAGGTTTGCAACTCCAGGTCTATGTACTACCTGGAAGTCATACTCCTGTAAGATCAGAGCCCATCGTGCAAGCTTCCCTGTAAGCTTATCGGACTCCATCAACCACTTGAGCGGCTGGTGATCAGTGATGAGAGTAAAGGGGTTCCCAAACAGATAACATCAGAAGTGTGCAACAGCCCACACTGCCGCCAAACACTCTCTCTCATACGAACTATACCTCGCCTCCGCTGAATTATTGGAACGACTGGCATACGCCACCACGAACTCCTTTTTCTCATCATCATGCTGAGTCAGCACTGCTCCAAGTCCCAACATACTCCAATCGGTGTGCAGTTGGAAAGGACGCCCCCTAATGGATCTCCTCAAGATGGGAGCAGATGTCAACCTATCCTTGAGCTCTATGAAAGCTCGCTCCTGCTCATCTCCCCACTGCCACTCCTGGTCCACCTTCATCAGCTTGGTCAACGGCTTCGCAATTGCACTAAACCCTTTCACGTATCGACGATAAAAGTTTGCCAAACCAACAAATGCTCGAACTCGACTCACATCTGTGGGACGTGGGATACGTGCAATAGCCTCAACCTTCGTCTGTTGAACACCCAATCCACCTGGATAGATGGTGTGGCCCAGATACTCTACCAACTCCTGGAAGAACTTACACTTCCCAGGGTGTAACTTCAACCCATGAGCTCTCAACCGCTCAAACACATCCCGTAAGTGTCTCTCGTGCTCCTCCATTGTAGCACTATAGACTAAGATGTCGTCAATATAACATCTGACAAAATCCAATCCTGCTAAGATTCTGTCCATCACCCTTTGGAACTCAGCAGGGGCATTCTTCAACCCAAATGGTAAGAACCGCCACTGATACAAACAATCCTTGCCGTGAGAGTCAATTCCCCAGAATGCTGTCTTGGACTTATCTTCTTCTCTCACTGGCAACTGATGATACCCTGCTCGAAGATCCAAAGTACTGAAGACCTTCACATGCCCCACTGCATCAAAGATCTCCTCAGGTGTCGGCATGGCATACTTATCGGACTTCGTCTGCCGATTGATAGGACGATAGTCTCCACACATCCGCCTATCCGTGTAGTTGCCATACATATCCTTCTTGGCTGGCATAACTGTGACAGATGCATACTCTCCATGCGACATCTCCACCAACCCAGCCTCCAACAAGTCTTGAGTCCGACTCTGGATCAAGACTCTCTCCATGTCACTGTATCTGTAAGGACGTCGAAAGATTGGCGTGTCATTAGCCAAGTCGATCCGTATACCAGGTCCCTTCAAGGTACCCAAATCCTTCATACTGAAGGCAAAACAATTCCTGTAGCTCTTCAGGAATCTTTGGACTCTTCGTCTCTCCTCTCCTATAAGCTTGGGTCCGATCTCCGGCTCCCAAGTATCCTCTGTCACCATGCTAGAGGTAGAAGACGAAGTCGTTGACTGCTATCTTGCAGCCTCTGGAGCAGTTTCCTTCTGCTCACCACCAACAACCTCCACCGCTACTGTGTGTAAAACTTCTGCAGTTCTAGCTGCAAACTCCACACTCTCTCCTATGACATCCCATGATGTCCAAGGATGACGAACTCTACGTGCCTCGCCCCCAGCCTTTGCCTCCACCGACCCGGTAGGCAAAGAGCTCAAGAGTGCTCGAGCAGTAACACCCGTCGATCGCATCCGACGCTGCTCAGCCAATCCAAGGCTAACAATCCATGTCAAGCAATTCAAGTCCATTGCTTGACCCAATACTTGACGACGTGAAGCCTTCGACACCGAAGCTACTACCGTCGTACCCGTAGTGAAACCCATCGCTCGCTCTCTCTCATCGGCATTGGGCTCCACCAACTGCCGTAATTGAGCATCCCACACAAGCCCAAGTCCTCCATCTTTGTAAGCATGTGACGCTGGAAAGCTTACCAATGTGGGTAACGCTACCATGGGCCGTCCCACTAGGTTCACCACTGCCATGGATGACCTATCGAAGACTCTCACTACTTGAGATCGTCGTCCTGCATCCAAGATGCTATCAACAGTGAGATGTGCTGGTCGTCTCACTCCATCGTGTGCTCGCTTAAGCACCTCTCTCGGTAATAAGTTCGTCCACCACAACCGTGGACGATGTGCACGAGATCCTACTCTCGCTGCATCCAACAACACTGCTGGTCCAATCCAAGACCGCACTTGGTGCACACTCGCCATCATCTGTGTACGAGCATCACCCAACAAAGGAACGTTCTCCAAGATGTACGCTGGAGAATCCATCTGATGCATCTGGAGATGTCGTAAGATCCGTAACATCCCCCAGAACATCCTAGATCGCGGGTCATGTAAACCCTGACCTCTCCCTGCACGCGTGTGACCTTGACATGGCCATCCGGCTATCACCAAGTGAATGGTGCCCACAAACGTAAGATCCTGCGCCCCCAGCAGCGAAATATCCGACGGTAATGCTTGCTGGTATCCTCTAACAGCTGATATGGGCAACAACTCAGGATATCTCTGCACCAAACGTGCCACATGTCGCAATGAGATGCGTCTCGCAATCTCATCTCTCTCCACATACAAGTATCGCTGTACTTGTATACCTGCCTGCAATACCGCAGCCAAACCTGTGCTGATCCCTCCAAACAGCTCCAGCACACATACACCTTCCTCTGGATACTAACACACAATGGGAGTCGTATCCAACGGTGATAAGGTCACAAGGTCAGTAGCAGGAACAACCCTTTGTTCCTCTACTGGTGGTACAAAAGCTTCACTCCAAGCCTGCTGCACCAACTGATCAGCATACTGCTGCAACTCTCCACTCGAACTCCAGAGTGGCACATCCAAGGCAGATGGTATTAACGTAGACATGCTAGGCATGCCCTCCACCTCCTCATAGATCGGAGTATCCTCCGCATGGGCATTACCCTCCAACAACTCGTCCGGCCAAGTGATGATCTGTAAACCCTCCGCGGTCCTAACGATCAACTACCCCCCCCCCCCCCCCCCGATCTCTCAACCTCCACGATCGTCATCCACGAATCTGCAACTGTCGGGCCTGTCTCTCACTCAGGGGTCACCTCTGATGGCTTTGATGGAAGCACACCATGAATCTTGAAGGGAAAAATGCTAAGTTCACTCTCATTCATACACCCACAAACTTATCAACTAAAATCTCCATAATCTCATCCACTAAAATCCTCCATTCTAACGACGTCTCTCAAGTTCTCACATGCTAAAAATATCCCACACTCTCTATATTACTCAAGTTGTCATTACGACGATGTGAAAACAAGGATGAGGAGCTCTTCTCTACTCCTCTATTTATACATTCTAGGTTTTTACTTTGGTACCCTCCGGTAACTCAGCCGTAACTACTTTTACCGGGTTTTACTAAGATATTACTTAAGGTAAAAGCATTGATCACATGGGCTTTTTACCTTTTCACATGGGCTTATTCCTTCAAAGTCAACAACTTCTAGAAGGATTCTGGAATATTCTCAAGGAATCTCGAATTTCCACCCCCCCTCTACACTAGGACCCACAAAAAGGGAAACATGTGGAATCTCTTCTTGTTTTTAATGCCCACAAAGTCCACAACTTTAATCCAACCACTAATATCAAGTCAAAAAGGAGATAAGGGATACTTTCCACCCCCTTTCTACCTTTTAGACAAGATGACAAGATAGTAGTGCTCACTCTTTAGCAAATATCTGAATTCTGCCAAAAGTACAGCTAAGTTTAACCATAACTAACTTTTAGCTAGTCATGACTAACTTGATATCTCCTAAAAGTACTTTGGCAGCAAATAAACATTCTCAACACTTAGTTAGAACTAAACACCTTACTAATAGACAAACTTCCTATGTGTAACATAGGTCGTTACATTTTACCCCCGGACTAAATTTTCGCTCCGTCCTCGGAGTGAAGAGAGAACTTCCGTCGATGAAACAACTTCAACTTGTCATGGTTGACCCGATCGAATCTCCTTCCTCCCAGCTCCTGAAGGTCATATGTGAAGTTGCTCCACACCTTATCTACAACAAAAGGACCAAAATATCTCGGAAGAAACTTCTTCCTAGCCCTCTTGAATCTGATAGCATCATACAACATAACCCAATCTCCGACTTGAAAAGGTTTTACCTCCCTCTTGCCCAACCGTTTGTCGTAACTCTTCTTTTGATACGCCTGAGCTCGTTCCATCCGGATCATTGCTACCGCTCGGGTCTCTTCCAACTCCATGAGTTGCTCCCTTCTTGATCTGACCACGTCTTCTCCTCTCGACCTCTTCAACTTTCGTTGAATAGTTTGAAAAGTATCCAATTCGAATTGGATCGGCAACTTGGACTCCACTCTATAAACCAGTCGAAATGGGGAGTACCCAGTAGAAGTCTTTGTTGTCGTTCGATACTCCCATAAGATGGCATGTAGCCTCTTATCCCAAGTATGTTTCGCAGTCTCAACACCAGCATCTTTGGCGAGCATCATACAAAGTGTAAGATTGGTCTTCTCCGCAAGACCATTAGTATTTGGTTTGTATGAGGTCGTTACTCGTGGCTTGATAGAAAAGTGTTGTAGCATAGCAGTAGTCATGCTCCCTACAAACTCTCCTCCTCTATCTGAGACCAACTCTAACGGACATCCAAATCTTGTGATGATCCTCTCCCATAAGAATCTACTGACTTCTGTTTCATTGGTCTCTCTCAAAGGTCTAGCCTCTACCCACTTGGTACAATAGTCAGTGGCGACTACAATGTATCTATTGCCTCGAGGTGTCTTATTAAGAGGACCTACAAAGTCAATACCCCACTTTTCTAACGGCCCTAATACTGGAATTGATCTTAACGGAGGTGTTCTAGTAGACTTTAGAGCAAATGCTTGACATACGTCACAAGTTTTGCAATAGTCTAAACACTCTTTGAAAATCCCTCTCCAGTGATAACCCGCATCCAAAATCTTGAAGGCTGTTATCTTACCAGCAAAGTGACCTCCGCAAACAGTTTCGTCGTGAAACTCGTGCATTAGCTTGAATGCCTCCTTCTGACCAACTGCTCTCCTTAGTAACCCATCTGCTCCTTGATGAAACAGAATTCTCTCCACCATGGTGTAAGGTTTGCATCTCTTGATTAACGCGTTACGTTCTCGGGTATGCATACCTTCTGGAAAAGAGCCATCTGCAAGGAAACTCCAGATTTCCTTGTACTCGTCCGGTATCTCCTCGATGCTTGTGATGGTCATCAGATGCTCGTCTGGAAATGAATCATCAAACGGTTCTTCTCCCTCATCATCATAAGCCCTTGACAAAAGATCAGCATTCGCATGCTTCTTCCCTGGTCTATCTTCGATCACATAATCATATTCTGTTAGAAGGATCTTCCAACGAGCAATACGACCTTCGGCATTAGGCTTATTAAAGATATACTTTAAAGCCTTGTGATCTGTGACTATGGAAAATTTCCCTCCTAGCAAGTAGTGTCGAAATTTCTTCAATCCAAAGATCACCGCTAATCCTTCTCGTTCAGTCACGGAGTAATTCTTCTCCGCTGGAACCATCTGCCTACTAGCATAAGCTATAGGATGATCATGCCCATCTCCATCTAGCTGACTTAATGTACATCCGATTGCTACATTGGAGGCATCCGTATACAGAATAAATGCTTTACTCCACTCAGGTTTAGCAAGTATAGGAGCTGTCACCAATGCCTTTTTCAGCTCCTCAAATGCTTCCTTTGCCTTCTGATCATGCACTATCAAGTCAAAATCAACTCCCTTCTTCATGTACATAGTCAAAGCTATTGCTTTGTTTGAGAAGGAAAAGACAAACCTACGATAATATCCAACCATGCCAAGAAACTGCCTCAACTTTGTCAAGTTGATCAGAAATGGAAGATCCACAATCTTCTTCACCTTCTCAGGATCTACCGCAATCCCATTCTTGGAAATGATGTGCCCTAACAGCAGACCTTCTTCGCAGCCAAAGATGCACTTCTCTGGATTTAGAGAAGCGTTGGCTTGCTCCAATCGCTGCAAAACTTTGATCACATGATCAAAGTGGTCCTCCTTTGTTCCGTACACACAGAAATCGTCAATGAAATCCCGAACAAACTTCCTTATGAATGGTTCAAACACCTTGTTCATGAACCTTTGAAACGTGGCCGGAGCATTACACAGTCCGAATGGCATCACCCGAAATGCAAATGTTCCCCAAGGAGTAGTGAAAGTAGTCAATTGTTGGTACTCCTGTGCTATCTTGATCTGGTTATACCCACTATAACCATCACCAAAGCTGTACCACTCATGACCAGCAACTTCCTCCAAAATCTCATCTATAAATGGTAGAGGATAATAATCCTTCTTGGTAACTGCATTCAGCTTTTTATAGTCTATGCACACTCGCAGCTTACCATTCTTCTTCTTGACAATCACAATGGGTGAAACCCGTTCTGAGTTCTCCACCTCATAGATGAAACTCGCCTCCTTCAACTTGTCTATCTCCTCCTTGACCATCATTGCCGTTGTGGGATTGACCCTTCTCTGCTTCTGTCGAACTGGTCTTGCGTGCTCCTCCAATTCGATTCGATGAGTCTCGAGAGTCACCTCCTTCAAATCCTTGTAGCTGAAAGCAAACACATGGATATATTTTCGAAATATATCTAGGAATCTACTTTTCTCCTCTTGAGTGACATTGATACCAAACTTCAAGGTAGAGAGTCTTCTCACAATCTCTGCCTCACTCAACTCTTCTTTGTCAGGATCTTTCTCCACTGCTGGTCGAGGCAACAAGTCAATAGCACTAAGCTGATGTAATGATTCATCTCGACCAAATCCTTCGTCCTCAGACGAGGATTCTTGATCGTAAGAATCTCCGGTATCTACTTCTGAGACACTCTGATCGTCCTCCGTATCAGATTCCCAATAGTCATTAGTGGGTCTATCAGAGTCAGAAGTCACAACTCCAACGCCCGAGAGAGGAACTATCACTCTATGATCTCTAGGCCCAATCCGTAAGTATCCCTTGTGCCACCTATCAGTGGTGCGCACAGCTCTCAACCAAGGCCTACCTAGGAGCAAATCATAACTAGAGTCCTTTAACACTTGAAAGGACATCAATGTTTGAACTCCCATCACAGACACGACCACCTTCTCTAACACACCAAGAGGTCTTACCCGTTGCTTGTTAGCCATCCCCACGACAATGCTAGCCGGGCGAGTTGGTTCCATCCCCAACTTCTTCATCAACCTCTCCGATATGGCATTTACAGCCGACCCTCCATCCACCAATACGTCAGAGACGTAGTGACCATTCAACCGGACTTCAATCTTTGAAGCCCTAGTGCATACCTCTGAAGCATGCACATCCACCACACCAACTCCCACAGACTTTGATGTCTTGCTCTTGGGTTTCTTCTTCTTGCTTCTCTTAGAACTCAGTCCTCCTCTGAGTTCTCTTCGTAAGCTGGGATTAAGTGCGATCAGTTGTCCAACAGTGATGTTGGCTTTCTGAGCACCCACATCTTCAACCACATCATATCCCGCTTGGGAAGATGAAATGGTGAAATCCGCCATCCCTAGCTTCCTTCTTGGCTCCCTTGGTGTACTCGAACGAGTACTTCTACTTGCTGACTCCTCCATGAAAACCGGTTCATCAGGAAATCGAGTTCTTTTCCTTTCTTGAGCTAAAAGCTCCACCGGTGCATGAGAAGAGTTTGAACTCTCTCCTTTCTCGTAGATGGGATCTCGCACGACATCGATAGTAGCCACCCCCTTGTCTCGTCCTTGTGATGGATTTCCTCCACCCACATTCATTCTGACAGCTTCGGCACCTCTTGCTCCGTTGTTAGGACAATTTCGCTGGAAATGAGAACCTCCACACGTCCAACAAGTGATTCCTCCAAAGTTACCTTGGTTGCCTCCAAAGTTACCTTGATTTCCTCGGTTGGGATTGTTGTCGTAACCTCTTTGACCTCCTCCTCCACCTTTGTTCCTCCATTCTCGTAACTGCACCACGTTTATCTTGAGATCCGCAAGAGTATCGGTGATGCTCTTCAGCTCGGCATGAAAATCAGAGGTAGCAGTAGACATCGTTGTTGGGACAAACGGTCTTGGCACCACCGTTGGAGTAGGAGCTGACGTTGAAGCAATCACCAATTGTGATGGTGCAGGTGCGATCGTTGTGACTACACCAAGAATCGGAGTTGACACCAGAGCAGCATGATGAGGTTGGATGATATCTCCTTCATCCAAACTCTCTTCCATATTTGTCGCTATCTTGATGGCCTCCGCTTTGGTTGCTGGCTTCTCGTACCTCACTTGGGTTCGAATTGAAGGTCTCAACCCTCCCACCAAGTTCTTGGTCAACACTGCTCCAATCCCCGTCATCGTTAACTCCACATTGTCTCCACTCTTCCGTAAGACCGTCCGAAACCGTTGCTCCAACTTATCCACCCTTTCGGCATACTGCCGAACTTTCTCGTCGTCCCGTTGCCTCAAATGAGTAAGCTCCACCATGAGCTTCTCATAACTCTCTTCTGGGAGAAATTCTTCGATGAGTGCATTACTCAACGTCTCCCATGTGTCTTCAACTGCACCAGGTGTCTGGCTCTTCACTCGGTCTTCATACCACGTAAGAGCAAAATCTTCTAAAAACTCTGGCAGTAACAACACCCATTCTTCCTTCCTTCTCACGTTGTTTCCGATGCAACCTCTTTTGAAGTCTCGAACAAATGGTTCTACATCTTCATTGTCCTTCCCATGAAACACGGGTAGCTTTCCCATCTTGTAACTACTCTTTCTACTCTTCTAATCGTCGTGCAATAACTACTCGCTAAAAGAGTACGAACATCACCAATTCCATTCGCGAATAATCTACCATAGGTAAAATGAAAGGAAATGGTTGTAACAACACCTCTTGTGCCATCTCTTCTCCCAAGGTAATCATGAGTCTGAGTCGCATCACCGCCTTCTCCACCATCCGAATGACGATCTCCATCACAACTCAGCCGAGTTCTCCTTTGAAGTCGACAACTTCTCCGTCTCAGCTCTTTGAGTCTCGTCCAACTTCTCGACTACGGACGTAAGTAGGGCGGCCACATCGACGCACTTGTGTCCTCTTGATAGATCACCCACTCCACAACTTGGACAAGGATCTTCGCCTAGAAGATGAATTGGCGCTGGTGACGATGGACCCACTCGAAGACTCAAATCAGTAAACTCCCGCTTCCCTTTAGCTCTCTCGGTTCTGATTCTAGTTGGACAATTCACTACTTTGTGTCCCAACCCTCTACAGAAATAACACCACAAGTCGGTTTCTACTCTTCTCCTCGGAGATTCTACTTGAGGTTTAGTACTAGGGTTTTCAAACTCGACGATAATCTCTCTCGAACTTTCTCCGACACTTACTATGACATCTAAACCTTGAGGAAGGTTTCTAAGTCTAACTTTCCAATCTTTTGAATTTCCACTCATGTTGCACCTTCTCAACCATTAAGTGGACAAAATATCATAGAGGAAAATAATTCTACATCACTTTCTTAACTCTTCCGAGCTTTATATTGGAAATCGTGTATTATACATGATATACACGAAATAAAATCCAGTTTAAAATTAACTATCGAAGATATGATCCTCCTCACCCTCGTTTGTACTCATCACTACAGACATCTTGAACTCACTCTTGTAAGGATCCAACTCTATTTCACCAGGAGCATTCGTGGCCTCCATAGTGAATGATGCTTTAAACTCGACTTTCTTCAAATCTGTGCCAATGGTCGCGGAAGCTTCTTCGTATAGGGTAAAGAGGGCACCCCAAGTGCTATAGATGCGTGTTCGTAACTCATCTATACTTAACTTGGGCTTCTCCGTCTCTGTTCGAACTCCTAAACGTCTCTTCTTCCACCTCGTCATTCGAACTGGATTCCCCATGACGTATCTTCAAGATCTCCTTGTATGCCGAAACGTATATCTCTTAGTTGGTAAGAGATCTCTCCAAGATTTTTGTGGTCTCTAGTAGCTCAACCTCCAAGCTACTAAATCATGAAGTTTCAACAGAAACTTCCCTAATCAGAAGAGATGGTGATGACTGTACAAATTTTTAGAGAACTGAAATTTGTATATTTTCACTTCCCTCATGGTTGTCAACCCCCTCCACTTTGAAAAATCTTTTCTCCCTCTTCAGACCTCATCTTCTCATGATTTCTTTTGTCCTGGATAGCTTATCAGCCACTCTAAAACACTGGAAAGTTTCTCAGGAAAATAAAATTCACAGAAAATCTGACACTGACTGTAAACTTTTTCCAGATAACAGAATTCCTCAACTCTCACGAATAGACCCCCTCAACTTTGAAAATTCATTGCTCCCTCTCTAGACCACCTTTTCCTATGATTTCTTTTGTCTTAGATAGGTTATCAGCCAATCTAAAACACTGGAAAGTTTCACAGGAAAATAAAATTCACAGAAAAGTTGACAGCGACTGTACAAATTTTCCAAAGAGCAGAATTTCTAAACTCACAAATTTCTCTCCTCTAATAACTTTTCTCTCCTCCTTTCTCTACAACTCTTGTTGCACCTTCTTTCAACTCTCCTCAAACCCTTTCTAAGTGAACAAGATGTAAAGAATGACTTCGAACGCGTCATATATCACTACGGGATACACGAAAGGTTCTAACGTTGCTAACATCGCGTTAGCTCTCTCTCCTCCCAACGTTCTCTCCATGTGCTCTCTCATAATCTCCTTTTGTCGAATATAGAACTGAACTCTAAACATCGTTCAACGATCCCTTCAAGTGAGGTCCCGGCAACGGAACCAAAAATGTAAACCCTCCGCGGTCCTAACGATCAACTACCCCCCCGATCTCTCAACCTCCACGATCGTCATCCACGAATCTGCAACTGTCGGGCCTGTCTCTCACTCAGGGGTCACCTCTGATGGCTTTGATGGAAGCACACCATGAATCTTGAAGGGAAAAATGCTAAGTTCACTCTCATTCATACACCCACAAACTTATCAACTAAAATCTCCATAATCTCATCCACTAAAATCCTCCATTCTAACGACGTCTCTCAAGTTCTCACATGCTAAAAATATCCCACACTCTCTATATTACTCAAGTTGTCATTACGACGATGTGAAAACAAGGATGAGGAGCTCTTCTCTACTCCTCTATTTATACATTCTAGGTTTTTACTTTGGTACCCTCCGGTAACTCAGCCGTAACTACTTTTACCGGGTTTTACTAAGATATTACTTAAGGTAAAAGCATTGATCACATGGGCTTTTTACCTTTTCACATGGGCTTATTCCTTCAAAGTCAACAACTTCTAGAAGGATTCTGGAATATTCTCAAGGAATCTCGAATTTCCACCCCCCCTCTACACTAGGACCCACAAAAAGGGAAACATGTGGAATCTCTTCTTGTTTTTAATGCCCACAAAGTCCACAACTTTAATCCAACCACTAATATCAAGTCAAAAAGGAGATAAGGGATACTTTCCACCCCCTTTCTACCTTTTAGACAAGATGACAAGATAGTAGTGCTCACTCTTTAGCAAATATCTGAATTCTGCCAAAAGTACAGCTAAGTTTAACCATAACTAACTTTTAGCTAGTCATGACTAACTTGATATCTCCTAAAAGTACTTTGGCAGCAAATAAACATTCTCAACACTTAGTTAGAACTAAACACCTTACTAATAGACAAACTTCCTATGTGTAACATAGATCGTTACAGATCGAACTGAACCCTGCAACGGATGCCATCGTTCCTGGTGTAGGCTCCGTCGTCCCAACTCTAGCACTGAACCGTACTGGTAAGTGGCTCACTCGTCCCTCACCGGACTGCGAACCTGGTCTGTAAGATGCTGTCTCTGCCCAATAGTCAATCACGAACCCCATAGGGTACAACACAGCACCTCCCACCAATACATCATAAGACTCTGCGGCTGTAACAATGGCCTTGGCCTTCACCATAGAGCCATCCGTGGGGTGATCTGGCCGAACTCTCACCGTCAACATCTCCCGTGTCATGTGTAGAGCCGTACCTCCTGATCCCCCTAGAGACGTCTGCAACTGGAATGGACATCTCACTATCTCGGACTTCTTCAGACCCAAACCAATACACACCGCCTTTCCCAACATCAACGGTTGGGCTCCAGAGTCTAACAAGACCTTCTGGGGTCGATACACTTTCCCTGAAGGTGCCACCAAATAGAAGATACCAGTTCTGTTGTCCAACAACACCACACCTGGTGCCAAACTAGCACGGTCAATCGCCGGCCTAGCTGGTAACTCATCTAACCTAGCAGCCGCCGCTTGCCAAGTACCACTGGTAGCTGTCCTGATCCTCGACTCCATGGACACGTCTACCACCTCTCGCTGAACTACTTCAGCACTAGAGGTAACTACATCCTCGCTCTCACTGAGCGTGGCCGCCAACTGGAACACTGGAGCCAAGTTGACTCCCAATGCCCTCATATCCGTGGCTGAGAATAGTGGGACTCGCAAAACTGCTGTAGCCGCCCCCAACATCGGGTTCGACGTCGCATCCACAGACGTCGAAGGTGGACTCACATCACACCCACTCCTGGATGTCGATGCCTCCAACTCTACTGCACCATCGGTAGGTCGTTTAGGAACCATAGATGTGGTCCTCAACGCCTCCGATAACGTGAACGACTGAGGAAGCCTGGCTTGTCTACCAGCCTCCTCGCGTTGTGGATCCAACTCCACTGACGCACCTCGTGGCTCAGAGGCACGTACTGCACCTCTAGTCACTGCTGCAGATGCCTCAATCTGCGCCACACCAGCCATGAAGTCGAAGTCACCTCCTTCTCCTCCATAAGACGTGGAAGCCTCTGTTCCACCTGATCTCCGCTGAGCCATAGCCATACTAGCTATCCTCTGCTCCAACTGCTCAATCCGAGCAGCCATACTTGCTTCTGACGTCGTAGCAGACGGTGGACCGACCGGTCCTCTCCCAGGTGCTGGACCTCTACCTCCAGCTCGACCACCACGGCCTCCCTGAGCTCCTCCGCCTCGTCCACGATCAGCCTTCCCTTGCCGCAACTCGGGATGGAGATCAAAACAACGGTCACTACTGTGACCAGGTCGTCCGCAATGCTCACATTGCCTATGTACTGCTTCAGACGTCCCTGATGTCCCTGACGTCTCATAACCTCTCCTCTGTGGACATTCCCTCTGCTGATGAGGACCATCACACGTCCAGCAAGGACCCGCTTGCTGCTGACTAGAGAAGGACGGCATGGGCTTCTGCCCACCAGATCCTCCTACACCTCCCTGCGATCGTCACTGCTCTGCACGATCCTTACCACCACCACCACCACGCTGTTGCGTAGCCTGTGATCCTCGAGAAGAGGTGGTCGCTCCATGTGGTGTCTCCTTGCTGAAACCAGCAACCACCACCCTCTCCTCCACCATGTTGAGCTCAATCCGCTCAGCCAGACTAAAGACAACCGCCAACGTCGGAGCGGTATCTCTAAGAAGAGTAGCATCTCTAACTCTCCTACGCAGCTCCCGGTCTAGTATCCCATACCAGAACTGGACTGCTTGTGCTTCCGTCACCCCTTCGGTAACGCTGATCAACCGCCTCATGCGAGTAAACGCCTCGCGTAGGCTCTCTCCAGTCTTCCGTTGGAACTCTTGTAGACTCCTCAACTTGTCGGTCCGCACACCCTGATAGTTCTTCCTCAAACATTAGAAGAACTGAACCACAGGGTTAAACCCTGGTGGTATCCCGCTCACACTACCACCTGCTCCACTACCTGTGGACGCACCGCTGGTAGTAGGTACTCCGCCACCTGCGGCTGTACCACTGCTACTGGCACCCGAACTCGCAGGTGCTACGCCTCCCGAAACTGCGCCAGTAGTGATAGAAACGTAGTTGGGAGACCAATGTTGTCTCCACAACTCGATCTCAACACTGTAATCTCGCCTGAACTCATGATAATCGTCCATCGGCGGTCCCTCCAAGTGCTGGAACAAACCCTTCCACGCCATGAAGGGTGTAAACAGCTGTGGGTTCCGCATCTGCTGCAGATCGCACCAACTGTCGAACTCCTGGATGAAGTCATCCAGCTCAATGGTACCAACTGTACTCGAGTAACGTCGAGGCCCCTTCGTGGCCCCATAGATCTCGTCCATGTCCCACAACAACAATGTTGCGACACTAGACTCACCACCAGAAAACGCGCTGTCTGCGTCTGACTCGTCCTCTGGAACAACCGACGGCAATGGTGTAGGTAGTCGGTACCTCACCCCACTCCGTGTATACCCACTGTCCGAGAAGTCCCCACCAGAACTCCGTGATGAGAGAATCTCGCTAACACACTCCCCAACCGGAATGTCGCAATCTCTGTCACCACCGTAACCACCACTTGCCTAACCCCGCTCCTACTGAGCTCACCTATCCCCTACTAGGACGGTGTCGCGCTACTTGGCGGCTACATGCTTGACTTCTACTCCGACGCTTAGGTTTGGTAGTTCTAGAAGTTAGCTCATATTACTTCTAGTCCTTTATGTATATGTTTGACACCTTTGCATACGGTGTTAACACTATTTTGAGTCCTAGTAGGCTGATAGTATGTTAGTTATCTTGTTCAAGCATTTGTGCGCTTGTGCAAGTGACTTCTTACTTGTCTATGACGTTCAATGTACATAACTTAGGGTTTCCATGCTGATAGGGGTTTGAGCTCATGGGTTGTACTTACTTGTCGCCCATGCACGCTTTCTAGCTAATTTAAGTTATTTTTCGGGGCTATGTGTCATTTTAGGTAGTTTAAGTTTTACGCTGGCACTCTAGGGGGCTTGACGTGGTAGCCTATGAGTGTAGATAAGTTACCAGGTAGTTTAAGGCACAAAAGGACAGTCAAGTGGAGCTATGAACTCCCATTGGTCCATTTTTGTCTTTTGTAAAACTCTAAGTTTAGAAACAGAGCTCTAGAGGAGAGTTCGAGCAATTGGTGAGGTATCTTTGAAATCTGAGAACACAGGAAGAGAGAGCTCGTCGTGCCAAGCACTGTCAGTGAAATTTTTGCTCGATTTGGATCAATAAACAAAGAGTTATGCTCAATTGAAGTTCGGATTGTGTCAAAACTGCATCACTTTTGTTAATTTTGGGGTTTTCGGTGCCAATTGCAGCAGAATTGAGGAAATCACTTCAAAACTTCGTGGTTGCGTTCACTGTCAGGAGGGCTACGACTGTCCAAAAAGTTTTGAATCATTTGAGTAATTGAGTAATTCAGGGCGGCCGCTGAAGCAGAGGGGGTCTGAAAAGCTCTTAATCTAGAGCAGCGACTTTAGAGAAGGAGATCTGGAGTTCTACAAACATTCAGGAGTCCCAACTTCACAGGGATGTTCAGCATCCTGTAGACTTCAAATACTGTGAGAAGATTTGAAATTCATCGAGCCAATTCTCTATTCTATGTCTGAATAGCTGTCTAGTTACCAGAAATTGCCATAATTCTCTTATTCAGAACTTTTCTGTTCATATCTCCGTGTCAAAATTTGATCTCAGGTTGAAACTTCGTCTGTGAGTTCAGTAGTACCTCATTTGCATGTAGGGGAAGTTTAGAGGTCTAAACCTTCATAGTGTTTCTCTCTTTGAGTGTCAAAGTTCACCGCTTAAGCCTATTACTACCAGTGAGACCTAAATTTCGCTTTTTGAGCATATCAGAGGATCCTACACTCCTGTGTAAGTGTTAATAGCTCCTGTTGTGACCTGAAAGCCAACCTCTTGAGTAAACAACCACAGCCAGAAGCCCGGCGCTTTCCTAGGTAGACTGATCACACTCCGACATACTCTCTTTTTGGTGAACTCGACGTGAAACACCTAGGGTGGGAGTTTTCTTGAGAGTGTTACAGGATCAGAGATCATGGCCAACCAAGGATCATCAAGTGGAGGTGCTACTGCTGCTCAGCAACCTGTTCAGCTTGATGCTGCTACGATGAAGATGTTCCAGGCTTTTTCCATGTTCATGCAGCAGCAGCAGAGCACAGAGAGGAAGGAGGTATTAGCAACCAAGGCGTTGCAATCTGTGGTGCATCAGATGGATCAGTTCAAGGGGACAGATATTTCCAAGTATGTGCGATACTATGCTAGGGAGATGGAGGTGAACAAGGTACCTGAGAAGGAGATGGTGGAGAACTTTGAACTTGCTGTTGTCCCTGAGATTCGTGGGCGTGTGAAGGAGCTCAAGCAGCAGCAAGGACAGAGTTGGGAGAGCTTTATGCGAGCTCTGAAGGAGGAGTACTACACTGAAGATTCAGAAAGGGTGACCAAGAGAACGTTCTTGGAGTGGGTGGTGAAGCCTAACAAAGGTTTGTCTGTAAATGAGCTGTTAAGGGAGTTTGATCGTCAGTATGCTCAGCTTTCTAGGACGGAGAAGCTTACACTAGAGGTGGAGAAGACCGAGCTTTTCCTACAAGCAGCGGACGAGACTATTCAGGAGAAGCTTGAGCTGTTGCTGGAAGACAAGAGTGAGGAGAGAGGATTGAAGACTGACTGGAAGGAGGTTGAAGAGGCTGTTTCTTTGCTGACCAAGAGACAGAGAAGAAGGGACAAGGTGGTGGTAAGTGAAGCAGCACCTTTGATAATTCCTGTCAAGCAGTTGCCTACTAAGCCTGGTTTGGTAATTGCTAGAGAGGAAGACTCACCGCTTGATGAGTTGATTAAGGGTATGAAGGAGCTTAAGCTTAAGCTCACTAGGTTAGAAGAGAAGGAGCAGAATGTACAACCTGCTATGCAGAGACCTCAGATGAGAGAAGGCTTTGTTCATCGTTGTATATGGTGTGATAGCCTAGACCATGTAAGAAGAGATTGTGGGGAGTTTTCAGATGCATTGAGGAAGGATCTTATCTTCTTCAAAGATGGTAAGATCCATTTGAGAGAGACTGGGATGATGTTGGGAACCAACTTTGGCAAGGGTGGTATGAAGAGACTTGTGAATGATATATCAGCATCACATGCTGTTTCTCTTGTGAATGCTGCTACCTGTGGAGTGAAAGTGGAGATGGAGAGAGAGAAAGGGACTACTGGGTTGTGGTCAGATGTAGTGCGGTCCGTAGCTAGAACAGAGCTAGACAAGGATGTGCTACGAAGGGTTGGCAACTCAATTAGAGAAACTACAGGATGGAATGACCCTGTGGATACTATGTCAGTGCATGCTTATGTTGCAAGAAGTCAGCATGAAGCTCTACTAGAAGAAAAACGCAGGAGGGAGGATGCAGGTGAGGCTTCTACAGCCAAACGACCTGCTACAAGGAGTGAAAGGGCTAGACCAGATGCAAGGCAGGAGACAACACCTACTCGGGAGGAGACTATGGAGGATCTACCATCTACAACACCAAAGGAGAAGGAGAGAAGCAAGGAGAAGGGTAAGATGCCTGCATACAAACTTCAGTCTGACATTGAGATTGCTACAGACTTGAAGCAGGTGTTAGAGAACCGTATCTTGAATGGAAAGGTTGAGTTTACTCTGGGTGAGATTCTTGGGATAGCAAAGCGTGAATTCCATGAGGTTATTATAGATATCATCAAGAGGAAACGTCAGATTTTGGGTGAAGCAGCTACGCTTAACGCTCTAGGGACCAAACTGTCGGAGGATGAGGAAGATGAGATTGCTGGTTACTGCTCTCAAGTATCAGAGGGAAGATCAGATCAGCATGTGAGGTTTGAAGATGAGGTGGAAGCATCGCAGAAGAGTCATTATTCTCACAACCATTGGGCGAGAGCAACCACAGAGACCTTAGTGAAGCTGGGAGATCTAGAGGAACCTGTGGTGGCATTGATTGATCACGGCTCAGAGATTAATCTGATGTCTAAGGAGCTGTACAAGCGTGGGAGGTGGCCCATAGAGACCGACCATGGGTGGCTTATCCGTGCTGCCAACAACCAGCGGGGAGAACTCTATGGTGCTTGCCCCAACATCAAGGTAACTGTGGGTGACATCAGTGATGTTCAGAATTTCTTTGTGCAAGACATGTCAACCTATCCTATCATTCTAGGGCAGCCTTACATTACTGCTGTTAGAATGGAGACACGAGTTATGGATGATGGTTCAGCCTATGCTAGGATACGTAGTAGAGACGGCAAAAGAGCTGTTCAGTTTTTGACCGTTGCTGCAGAACATGAGAGGAATCGTGATAGCTTGAGAGACCGTCCACTACCTAAGATTACTCAGGAGTTTAGAGAGTCTAGGGGTTTTGGCAGAGTACCATTGAAGAGCGAGACTTCAACGGTACAGTAGAGATAGGATTCTCGCCTGATCCAGTAGAGCAGGAAGCTTTATCCACTAGCTTCTTGGGACTGACATCATGTGGATCAGTATGTTATAGGAAGGTTGAGAATCTGAAGAGGTTTGAAAGACAACATGTGAAGTGTGTACAACAGTCTTTGTGGGACAGTGGAGAGTTAGCAGGAAATGAATACATATCTGGAGTGTTTGAAGAGCAGTATTTGGTAGATACTATAGGGGAGTTGAAATCTATAGTAGAAAGTTCTATAGATGATGTAGATAGAGTGGTGAGAGTGAGCTCCAAGGAGCTTTATGATGTAATTGATAAGTTTATAGATCGGCAAGAGGTGTATGTGGAGACCAAGTACAAGTCAGTGGCAAAGAAAGTCAAACCAGTGGCTTTGCCTTTACCACTCGATTACAATCAGAAGATGGAGCAAGCTGCACGAGAGCCGACGCTCAGAGGACCGAGAAGAATTGGGCACCAGTTCACAGAAACAACACTGAAGGAGCTGAGGATTGGAGGTGATGGATTTCTTACCGAGCAAGAGAAGAAGAGCTTCAGGGAGATGCTATCTAGGCATGGTAAGGCGTTTGCATTTGAGTCACATGAAGTAGGATGTGTAGATCCAAGTGTAGTTGCACCTATGGTAATCTTTACTATACCGCATGTGCCTTGGAATCTACGTCCTATCCCTGTGCCTAGAGCTCATCTGCCAAAGCTGATAGACTTGCTCAATGAGAGGATTAGGATGGGTATCTTGGAACCGTCTATAGCTCCCTATTCTAGCAGATGGTTTACTGTTCCGAAGAAGAGTGGAGCTTTGAGATTCATTCAAGATATGCAGCCAGTTAACAAGGTAACTATCAGAAATATGGGTATAGGACCTATTGTAGACGAGTTTGCAGAGGCTTTTGCTGGTCGTGCTATCTATTCCATGGGAGACTTATATTCAGGTTATGACCAGTTTCAATTATCCTCTGAGAGTAGAGACTTGACTACAATGAGGACACCTTTGGGGTTACTAAGGATGTGCACCTTACCGCAAGGTGCTACCAATTCGGTAGCACATATGATGAATGACATGAACAAAGTTTTGAGGGACTTCATTCCTGAAAAAACTATGCCATTCCTTGATGATGTGCCGATCAAAGGGTGTGCTGAGGAGGAGAAGAATGAGGTAAAAGATCAGAGGGGGTGCCGTAAGTTTGTAGCAGATCACATAGCTGATTGTGATAAGATACTGAGTCGACTGGAAGAGGTTCATTTGACTTTATCAGGAGCCAAGTCTGTGTTTGGAGTACAAGAGGTGTTAATAGTGGGACATCTGTGTGGATCTTATGGTCGGAAACCTTGTCCAAACAAGGTTGATGCCATCTGAAGGATGAAGGAGACATGTGGATCGGTTACTGAGGTGAGAAGGTTTCTAGGAGCATGTGTGTTTTATCATATATGGATTCCACACTTTGCACATGTAGCAGATCCGTTGTACAAGCTGCTGAGGAAGGGGCAAAGATTTCAGTGGCAAGAGGAGCAAAGCGAGTCTATGAGGAAGTTGAAGGATCTTTTAGCTTCACCACCAACTCTACGGAAGGTAACATATGAGTTGGGCAGATCTGTTATCCTTACTGTTGATACTAGTCCTATTGGCATTGGATGGGCTGTAGGACAAGACGATGAGGATGGAAATAGATATGTGGTGCGTTTTGGTGCTAAGGTATTAAGTTCACGGCAGAGAGACTACCCTCAGGTCAAGAGAGAGCTATGGGGAGTAGTTACTGCGATGAAGAGTGATAAGGAATACTTGATAGGAGCACCTGTGGTTGTGGAGACAGATTGTTTACCTCTCTTGGGAATGATCACTAGCTGTACAACTCCAGATATTGCTATGTTGAGGTGGATAGCATATATCAAGTCCTTGAACCCAGAGTTTAGACATATTGCAGGGAAGGATAATCCTGTGGCAGATATGTTATCAAGGGCTAGGTATTACGATGAGAAAGAAATGATAGATGATCAGGAAGATGTGGGAACAGAGTTCTATTCTAGTGCTCTTGCTAGAAGAGATAGAAGCTGTTTTGCAACCTCGTTGGAGTTTTTTGAGGAAACTATGTATGATGGCGAGTGGTTGGATCTTGGGCGCTATTTGAGTTCACTGGAAAGGCAAGAAGGCTGGTCTGATGCAGATTTCAAGAGGATCCGTAGGATAGCTTATGGTTACTTTTTACATGGAGGACATCTATGGAAGCGCCCTAAGCTACAAGGAGGTATACCGCAGCGGGTGGTATGTGACCTAGAATCGCAGCAGAAGCTGATCAAGGAGTTCCATGAGAGTTTATGGGCTGGTCATAGAGGAGTTTGGGCTACATTTGCCAAGATGAAGGAAAAGTATTGGTGGAAGGGTATGTATAAGGATGTAGTACAGTTTGTTTCATCCTGTATACCTTGCCAGATGTATTCCAACGTACGTCATCGTGATGGATTGCATCCTACTTATCCTTTAGCCATTCATTATAAATGGGTAGTTGATCTGGTAACTATGCCATTTGGACTTGGACAAATGAGGTATCTAGTCTTGGCTAGAGAAGATCTATCTAACCAAGTCGAAGGCCGTGCCTTGAGGACGAAGACCACTGCTAGTGTCTGCCGCTTTCTACTTGAAGATGTTATTTGTAGATATGGGTGTGTGGGAAAGATCACTGCAGATAGGGGTGAGCTGGATGCACAAGAAGCAGTTGAGTTCTTCAAGCGATTGGGAATCAAGTTGGCGTTAACCACTGCTTACAATCCTGAAGGGAATGGCAAGAGCGAAAGAGGTCATCCGCCGATCATCAAAGCTTTGGTAAAAGCTTGCAAGGGTAAGATCCGTGAATGGCCTAGACTGCTACCATTTGCTTTGTGGGCAGATCGTACAACTCATAGTACCGTTACAGGTTACATGCCAGCAGAGTTGATACTAGGACAGAAACCTGTGATGCCGATTGAGGAGGTTGTGCCTACTTGGAATGTTTTGCCATGGGAAGATGGTAGAAGTACGGAGGATCTTCTTGCATTAAGGATCCAGCAGTTAGAACGGAGACCTGAGGATGTTGCCAAAGCTGTGGAAAGGTTAAAGACTGCTAGAGAGAGAAACAAAGGCAGATTTGATAGAACGCATAGATTACGACTCAAACCAGTTAAGGAAGGTGATTGGGTGTTAGTCTATGATAGTAGTCTTGATAATCAGCATAGCGCTATCAGAAAGTTTTCCAAGAGATGGTTCGGACCTTATGTGGTGTTAGAAGTTTATGATAATGCCACATACTCTTTGAGAGAGTTAGATGGTGCAGTGCTCAAGATACCAGTCGCAGGGAAGAGAATCAAGCTCTTTAGAAGGAGAGGGGACGATCAGAACATTGCAGAGCTTACTGAGGATGAAGTTGAAGACTCAATGGAGGTTGAAGATGAATTTGAAGCTGAAGTTGAAGAGTCTTGATCTGGATCTGGCACATACCGGAGGATGTGCAGGTTCAGAGGGGGTGGATGTCGCGCTACTTGGCGGCTACATGCTTGACTTCTACTCCGACGCTTAGGTTTGGTAGTTCTAGAAGTTAGCTCATATTACTTCTAGTCCTTTATGTATATGTTTGACACCTTTGCATACGGTGTTAACACTATTTTGAGTCCTAGTAGGCTGATAGTATGTTAGTTATCTTGTTCAAGCATTTGTGCGCTTGTGCAAGTGACTTCTTACTTGTCTATGACGTTCAATGTACATAACTTAGGGTTTCCATGCTGATAGGGGTTTGAGCTCATGGGTTGTACTTACTTGTCGCCCATGCACGCTTTCTAGCTAATTTAAGTTATTTTTCGGGGCTATGTGTCATTTTAGGTAGTTTAAGTTTTACGCTGGCACTCTAGGGGGCTTGACGTGGTAGCCTATGAGTGTAGATAAGTTACCAGGTAGTTTAAGGCACAAAAGGACAGTCAAGTGGAGCTATGAACTCCCATTGGTCCATTTTTGTCTTTTGTAAAACTCTAAGTTTAGAAACAGAGCTCTAGAGGAGAGTTCGAGCAATTGGTGAGGTATCTTTGAAATCTGAGAACACAGGAAGAGAGAGCTCGTCGTGCCAAGCACTGTCAGTGAAATTTTTGCTCGATTTGGATCAATAAACAAAGAGTTATGCCCAATTGAAGTTCGGATTGTGTCAAAACTGCATCACTTTTGTTAATTTTGGGGTTTTCGGTGCCAATTGCAGCAGAATTGAGGAAATCACTTCAAAACTTCGTGGTTGCGTTCACTGTCAGGAGGGCTACGACTGTCCAAAAAGTTTTGAATCATTTGAGTAATTGAGTAATTCAGGGCGGCCGCTGAAGCAGAGGGGGTCTGAAAAGCTCTTAATCTAGAGCAGCGACTTTAGAGAAGGAGATCTGGAGTTCTACAAACATTCAGGAGTCCCAACTTCACAGGGATGTTCAGCATCCTGTAGACTTCAAATACTGTGAGAAGATTTGAAATTCATCGAGCCAATTCTCTATTCTATGTCTGAATAGCTGTCTAGTTACCAGAAATTGCCATAATTCTCTTATTCAGAACTTTTCTGTTCATATCTCCGTGTCAAAATTTGATCTCAGGTTGAAACTTCGTCTGTGAGTTCAGTAGTACCTCATTTGCATGTAGGGGAAGTTTAGAGGTCTAAACCTTCATAGTGTTTCTCTCTTTGAGTGTCAAAGTTCACCGCTTAAGCCTATTACTACCAGTGAGACCTAAATTTCGCTTTTTGAGCATATCAGAGGATCCTACACTCCTGTGTAAGTGTTAATAGCTCCTGTTGTGACCTGAAAGCCAACCTCTTGAGTAAACAACCACAGCCAGAAGCCCGGCGCTTTCCTAGGTAGACTGATCACACTCCGACAACGGTCAAGGTAAGGGCAACCTGTACCTGCCATCACCACAGGCAGCCTCTCACGGTCTGTTGGTCGTCACTCCAACCGCACCGTGAGAGAGACAAAGATAGTCTGACTGGTCCGCAACTCCAGCCTCACTATCGACAGCACACTGGAGTGAACTCACTCCGGAAATCAAGCGCCAACACAAGCAAACGCGGCGCACAAACAGGAAGTAGAGTATGGAGGGGTTCCAACCACAAGAAGTCCAAACGATAACCCTCCACACTCAAACATTCACATAAAGAGAAACCCAGCCCCACTCGGACTGACGACTCCTTGTCGGTGACCACATGCACAATATATGGTCACCAACAGTCGTAACTGACACTGGAGGTCACTAACTAGATGTCCACACCTCTAGTAGCTCCAAAAACATCCACGTGGTAGCTCTACTAGCTCAAGACAACTGCCACCAATTGCCTCCATACGCGTCTCTACGGTGTAGGCAAACACTACCACAACTATAGCTTCCCCCTAATACTGTGGGGTCGTCTTACCACTCCTCTAGGGACGTGCGAGAAGGTCTCCTACTACCTTATACAAGTCCATAAGTACTTGCACGCATCCCTGTAGGACACCAAGAGCTATTGGTCTAGTGGTAAAGTCAAAGCTAAGACTACAGAGTCAGGAGTCCAGGTCCAGGAATAGTGTTGGGATGGGTGACCAGCTGGTTTTACCCTTCCCACACACCTGAAGCTTGGATACCTCTCTCACGCACGCCAGCAAGCTGGCTTGCGGCGGGCGCGGGCTCGGGCTCAGGCTCTGTAAACCCTCCGCGGTCCTATCAATCAACTACCCCCCCGATCTCTCAACCTCCACGATCGTCATCCACGAATCTGCAACATGTCGGGCCTGTCTCTCACTCAGGGGTCACCTCTGATGGCTTTGATGGAAGCACACCATGAACTTGAAGGGAAAATGCTGAGTTCACTCATTCATACACCCACAAACTTATCAACTAAAAATCTCCTTAAACACATCAACTAAAATCCTCCATTCTAACGACGTCTCTCAAGTTCTCACATGCTAAAAATATCCCACACTCTCTATATTACTCAAGTTGTCATTACGACAATGTGAAAACAAGGATGAGGAGCTCTTCTCTACTCCTCTATTTATACATTCTAGGTTTTTACTTTGGTACCCTCCGGTAACTCAGCCGTAACTACTTTTACCGGGTTTTACTAAGATATTACTTAAGGTAAAAGCATTGATCACATGGGCTTTTTACCTTTTCACATGGGCTTATTCCTTCAAAGTCAACAACTTCTAGAAGGATTCTGGAATATTCTCAAGGAATCTCAAATTTCCACCCCCCCTCTACACTAGGACCCACTAAAAAGGAAACATGTGGAATCTCTTCTTGTTTTTAATGCCCACAAAGTCCACAACTTTAATCCAACCACTAATATCAAGTCAAAAAGGAGATAAGGGATACTTTCCACCTCCTTTCTACCTTTTAGACAAGATGACAAGATAGTAGTGCTCACTCTTTAGCAAATATCTGAATTCTGCCAAAAGTACAGCTAAGTTTAACCATAACTAACTTTTAGCTAGTCATGACTAACTTGATACCTCCTAAAAGTACTTTGGCAGCAATTAAACATTCTCAACACTTAGTTAGAACTAAACACCTTACTAATAGACAAACTTCCTATGTGTAACATAGGTCGTTACATTTTACCCCCGGACTAAATTTTCGCTCCGTCCTCGGAGTGAAGAGAGAACTTTCGTCGATGAAAGAACTTCAACTTGTCATGGTTGACCCGATCGAATCTCCTTCCTCCCAACTCTTGAAGGTCATATGTGAAGTTGCTCCACACCTTATCTACAACAAAAGGACCAAAATATCTCGGAAGAAACTTCTTCCTAGCCCTCTTGAATCTGATAGCATCATACAACATAACCCAATCTCCGACTTGAAAAGGTTTTACCTCCCTCTTGCCCAATCGTTTGTCGTAACTCTTTTTTTGATACGCCTGAGCTCGTTCCATCCGGATCATTGCTACCGCTCGGGTCTCTTCCAACTCCATGAGTTGCTCCCTTCTTGATCTAATCACGTCTTCTCCTCTCGACCTCTTCAACTTTCGTTGAATAGTTTGAAAAGTATCCAATTCGAATTGGATGGGCAACTTGGACTCCACTCCATAAACCAGTCGAAATGAGGAGTATCCAGTAGAAGTCTTTGTTGTCGTTCGATACTCCCATAAGATAGCATGTAACCTCTTATCTCAAGCATGTTTCGCAGTCTCAACACCAGCATCTTTGGCGAGCATCATACAAAGTGTAAGATTGGTCTTCTCCGCAAGACCATTAGCATTTGGTTTGTATGAGGTCGTTACTCGTGGCTTGATAGAAAAGTGTTGTAGCATAGCAGTAGTCATGCTCCCTACAAACTCTCCTCCTCTATCCGAGACCAACTCTAACGGACATCCAAATCTGGTGATGATCCTCTCCCATAGGAATCTACCGACTTCTGTTTCATTAGTCTCCCTCAAAGGTCTAGCCTCTACCCACTTGGTACAATAGTCAGTGGCGACTACAATGTATCTATTGCCTCGAGGTGTCTTATTAAGAGGACCTACAAAGTCAATACCCCATTTCTCAAACGGCCCTAATACTGGAATTGATCTTAACGGAGGTGTTCTAGTAGACTTTAGAGCAAATGCTTGACATACGTCACAAGTTTTGCAATAGTCTAAACACTCTTTGAAAATCCCTCTCCAGTGATAACCCGCATCCAAAATCTTGAAGGCTGTTATCTTACCAGCAAAGTGACCTCCGCAAACAGTTCCGTCGTGAAACTCGTGCATTAGTTTGAATGCCTCCTTCTGACCAACTGCTCTCCTTAGTAACCCATCTGCTCCTTGATGAAACAGAATTCCCTCCACCATGGTGTAAGGTTTGCATCTCTTGATCAACGCGTTACGTTCTCGGGTATGCATACCTTCTGGAAAAGAGCCATCTACAAGGAAACTCCAGATTTCCTTGTACTCGTCCGGTATCTCCTCGATGCTTGTGATGGTCATCAGATGCTCGTCTGGAAATGAATCATCAAACGGTTCTTCTCCCTCATCATCATAAGCCCTTGACAAAAGATCAGCATTCGCATGCTTCTTCCCTGGTCTATCTTCGATCACATAATCGTATTCTGTTAGAAGGATCTTCCAACGAGCAATACGACCTTCGGCATTAGGCTTATTAAAGATATACTTTAAAGCCTTGTGATCTGTGACTATGGAAAATTTCCCTCCTAGCAAGTAGTGTCGAAATTTCTTCAATCCAAAGATCACCGCTAATCCTTCTCGTTCAGTCACGGAGTAATTCTTCTCCGCTGGAACCATCTGCCTACTAGCATAAGCTATAGGATGATCATGCCCATCTCCATCTAGCTGATTTAATGTACATCCGATTGCTACATTGGAGGCATCCGTATACAGAATAAATGCTTTACTCCACTCAGGTTTAGCAAGTATAGGAGCTGTCACTAATGCCTTTTTCAGCTCCTCAAATGCTTCCTTTGCCTTCTGATCATGCACTATCAAGTCAAAATCAACTCCCTTCTTCATGTACATAGTCAAAGCTATTGCTTTGTTTGAGAAGGAAAAGACAAACCTACGATAATATCCAACCATGCCAAGAAACTGCCTCAACTTTGTCAAGTTGATCGGAAATGGAAGATCCACAATCTTCTTCACCTTCTCAGGATCTACCGCAATCCCATTATTGGAAATGATATGCCCTAACAGCAGACCTTCTTCGCAGCCAAATATGCACTTCTCTGGATTTAGAGAAGCGTTGGCTTGCTCCAACCGCTGCAAAACTTTGATCACATGATCAAAGTGGTCCTCCTTTCGTCCGTACACACAGAAATCGTCAATGAAATCCCGAACAAACTTCCCTATGAATGGTTCAAACACCTTGTTCATGAACCTTTGAAACGTGGCCGGAGCATTACACAATCCGAATGGCATCACCCGAAATGCAAATGTTTCCCAAGGAGTAGTGAAAGTAGTCAACTGTTGGTACTCCTGTGCTATCTTGATCTAGTTATACCCACTATAACCATCACCAAAGCTGTACCACTCATGACCAACAACTTCCTCCAAAATCTCATCTATAAATGGTAGAGGATAATAATCCTTCTTGGTAACTGCATTCAGCTTCTTATAGTCTATGCACACTCGCAGCTTACCATTCTTCTTCTTGACAATCACAATAGGTGAAACCCATTCTGAGTTCTCCACCTCATAGATGAAACTCGCCTCCTTCAACTTGTCTATCTCCTCCTTGACCATCATTGCCGTTGTGGGATTGACCCTTCTCTGCTTCTGTCTTGCGTGCTCCTCCAATTCGATTCGATGAGTCTCGAGAGTCACCTCCTTCAAATCCTTGTAGCTGAAAGCAAACACATGGATATATTTTCGAAATATATCTAGGAATCTACTTTTCTCTTCTTGAGTGACATTGATACCAAACTTCAGGGTAGAGAGTCTTCTCACAATCTCTGCCTCACTCAACTCTTCTTTGTCAAGATCTTTCTCCACTGCTGGTCGAGGCAACAAGTCAATAGCACTAAGCTGATGTAATGATTCATCTCGACCAAATCCTTCGTCCTCAGAGGAGGATTCTTGATCGTAAGAATCTCCGGTATCTACTTCCGAGACACTCTGATCATCTTCCGTATCAGATTCCCAGTAGTCACTAGTGGGTCTATCAGAGTCAGAAGTCACAACTCCAACACCCGAGAGAGGAACTATCACTCTATGATCTCTAGGCCCAATCCGTAAATATCCCTTGTGCCACCTATCAGTGGTGCGCACAGCTCTCAACCAAGGCCTACCTAGGAGCAAATCATAACTAGAGTCATTTAACACTTGAAAGGACATCAACGTTTGAACTCCCATCATAGACACGACCACCTTCTCTAACACACCAAGAGGTCTTACCCGTTGCTTGTTAGCCATCCCCACGACAATGCTAGCCGGACGAGTTGGTTCCATCCCCAACTTCTTCATCAACCTCTCCGATATGGCGTTGACAGCCGATCCTCCATCCACCAATACGTCAGAGACGTAGTGACCATTCAACCGGACTTCAATCTTTGAAGCCCTAGTACATACCTCTGAAGCATGCACATCCACCACACCAACTCCCACAGACTTTGATGTCTTGCTCTTGGGTTTCTTCTTCTTGCTTCTCTTAGAACTCAGTCCTCCTCTGAGTTCCCTTCGTAAGCTGGGATTAAGTGCGATCAGTTGTCCAACAGTGATGTTGGCTTTCTGAGCACCCACATCTTCAACCACATCATATCCCGCTTGGGAAGATGAAATGGTGAAATCCGCCATCCCCAGCTTCCTTCTTGGCTCCCTTGGTGTACTCGAAACATTACTGGAACGAGTACTTCTACTTGCTGACTCCTCCATGAAAACCGGTTCATCAGAAAATCGAGTTCTTTTCCTTTCTTGAGCTAAAAGCTCCACCGGTGCATGAGAAGAGTTTGAACTCTCTCCTTTCTCGTAAATGAGATCTCGTACGACATCAATAGTAGCCACCCCCTTGTCTCGTCCTTGTGATGGATTTCCTCCACCCACATTCATTCTGACAGCTTCGGCACCTCTTGCTCCGTTGTTAGGACAATTTCGCTGGAAATCAGAACCTCCACACGTCCAACATGTGATTCCTCCAAAGTTACCTTGGTTGCCTCCAAAGTTACCTTGATTTCCTCGGTTGGGATTGTTGTCGTAACCTCTTTGACCTCCTCCTCCACCTTTGTTCCTCCATTCTCGTAACTGCACCACGTTTATCTTGAGATCCGCAAGAGTATCGGTGATGCTCTTCAGCTCAGCATGAAAATCAGAGGTGGCAGTAGACATCGTTGTTGGGACAAACGGTCTTGGCACCACCGTTGGAGTAGGAGCTGACGTTGGAGTAGGAGCTGACGTTGAAGCAATCACCAATTGTGATGGTGCAGGTGCGATCGTCGTGGCTACACCAGGAGTCGGAGTCGACACCAGAGCAGCATGATGAGGTTGGATGATATCTCCTTCATCCAAACTCTCTTCCATATTTGTCGCAATCTTGATGGCCTCCGCTTTTGTTGCTGGCTTCTCGTACCTCACTTGGGTTCGAATTGAAGGCCTCAACCCTCCCACCAAGTTCTTGGTCAACACTGCTCCAATCCCCGCCATCGTTAACTCCACATTGTCTCCACTCTTCCGTAGGACCGTCCGAAACCGTTGCTCCAACTTATCCACCCTTTCGGCATATTGTCGAACTTTCTCGTCGTCCCGTTGCTTCAAATGAGTAAGCTCCACCATGAGCTTCTCATAACTCTCTTCTGGAAGAAATTCTTCGATGAGTGCATTACTCAACGTCTCCCATGTGTCCTCAACTGCACCAGGTGTCTTGCTCTTCACTCGGTCTTCATACCACGTAAGAGCAAAATCTTCTAAAAACTCTGGCAGTAACAACACCCATTCTTCCTTCCTTCTCACGTTGTTTCCGATGCAACCCCTTTTGAAGTCTCGTACAAATGGTTCTACATCTTCATTGTCCTTCCCATGAAACACTGGTAACTTCCCCATCTTGTAACTATTCTTTCTACCCTTCTAATTTTTGTGCAATAACTACTCGCTAAAAGAGTACGAACATCACCAATTCCATTCGCGAATAATCTACCATAGGTAAAATGAAAGGAAATGGTTGTAACAACACCTCTTGTGCCATCTCTTCTCCCAAGGTAATCATGAGCCTGAGTCGCATCACCGCCTTCTCCACCATCCGAATGACGATCTCCATCACAACTCAGCTGAGTCCTCTTTTGAAGTCGACAACTTCTCCGTCTCCGCTCTTTGAGTCTCGTCCAACTTCTCGACTACTGACGTAAGTAGGACGGCCACATCTACGCACTTGTGTCCTCTGGATAGATCACCCACTCCACAACTTGGACAAGGATCTTCGCCTAGAAGATGAATTGGCGCTGGTGACGATGGACCCACTCGAAGACTTAAATCAGTAAACTCCCGCTTCCCTTTAGCTCTCTCGGTTCTGATTCTAGTTGGACAATTCACTACTTTGTGTCCCAACCCTCTACAGAAATAACACCACAAGTCGGTTTCTACTCTTCTCCTCGGAGATTCTACTTGAGGTTTAGTACTAGGGTTTTCAAACTCGACGATAATCTCTCTCGAACTTTCTCCGACACTTACTATGACATCTAAACCTTGAGGAAGGTTTCTAAGTCTAACTTTCCAATCTTTTAAATTTCCACTCATGTTGCACCTTCTCAACCATTAAGTGGACAAAATATCATAGAGGAAAATAATTCTACATCACTTTCTTAACTCTTCCGAGCTTCATATTGGAAATCGTGTATTATACATGCTATACACGAAATAAAATCTAATCTAAATTTAACTATCGAAGATATGATCCTCCTCACCATCGTTTGTACTAATCACAACAGACATCTTGAACTCACTCTTGTAAAAATCCAACTCTACTTCACCAGGAGCATTCGTGGCCTCCACAGTGAATGATGCTTTAAACTCGGCTTTCTTCAAATCTGTGCCAATGGTCGCGGAAGCTTCTTCGTATCGGGTAAAGAGGGCACCCCAAGTGCTATAGATGCGGGTTCGTAACTCATCTATACTCAACTTGGGCTTCTCCGTCTCTGTTCGAACTCCTAAACGTCTCTTCTTCCACCTCGTCATTAGAACTGGATTCCCCATGAAGTATCTTCAAGACCTCCTTGTATGCCGAAACGTGTATCTCTTAGTTGGTACGAGATCTCTCCAAGATTTTTGTTATCTCCAGTAGCTCAACCTCCAAGCTACTAAATCATGAAGTTTCAACAGAAACTTCCCTAATCAGAAGAGATGGTGATGACTGTACAAATTTTCAGAGAACTGAACTTTGTATATTTTCACTTCCCTCGTGGTTGTCAACCCCCTCCACTTTGAAAAATTCTTTCTCCCTCTTCAGACCTCATCTTCTCATGATTTCTTTTGTCCTGGATAGCTTATCAGCCACTCTGAAACACTAGAAAGTTTCTCAAGAAAATAAAATTCACAGAAAATCTGACAATGACTGTAAATTGTTTTCCAGATAACAGAATTCCTCAACTCTCACGAATAGACCCCCTCAACTTTGAAAATTCATTGCTCCCTCTCTAGACCACCTTTTCCTATGATTTCTTTTGTCTTAGATAGGTTATCAGCCAATCTAAAACATTGGAAAGTATCACAGGAAAATAAAATTCACAGAAAAGTTGACAGCGACTGTACAAATTTTCCAGAGAGCAGAATTTCTAAACTCACAAATTTATCTCCTCTAATAACTTTTCTCTCCTCCTTCCTCTACAACTCTTGTTGCACACTCTTTCAACTCTCCTCAAACCCTTTCTAAGTGAACAAGATGTAAAGAATGACTTCGAACGCGTCATATATCACTACGGGATACACGAAAGGTTCTAACGTTGCTAACATCGCGTTAGCTCTCTCTCCTCCCAACGTTCTCTCCATGTGCTCTCTCATAATCTCCTTTTGTCGAATATAGAACTGAACTCTAAACATCGTTCAACGATCCCTTCAAGTGAGGTCCCGGCAACGGAACCAAAAATGTAAACCCTCCGCGGTCCTATCAATCAACTACCCCCCCGATCTCTCAACCTCCACGATCGTCATCCACGAATCTGCAACATGTCGGGCTTGTCTCTCACTCAGGGTTCACCTCTGATGGCTTTGATGGAAGCACACCATGAACTTGAAGGGAAAATGCTGAGTTCACTCATTCATACACGCACAAACTTATCAACTAAAAATCTCCTTAAACACATCAACTAAAATCCTCCATTCTAACGACGTCTCTCAAGTTCTCACATGCTAAAAATATCCCACACTCTCTATATTACTCAAGTTGTCATTACGACAATGTGAAAACAAGGATGAGGAGCTCTTCTCTACTCCTCTATTTATACATTCTAGGTTTTTACTTTGGTACCCTCCGGTAACTCAGCCGTAACTACTTTTACCGGGTTTTACTAAGATATTACTTAAGGTAAAAGCATTGATCACATGGGCTTTTTACCTTTTCACATGGGCTTATTCCTTCAAAGTCAACAACTTCTAGAAGGATTCTGGAATATTCTCAAGGAATCTCGAATTTCCACCCCCCCTCTACACTAGGACCCACTAAAAAGGAAACATGTGGAATCTCTTCTTGTTTTTAATGCCCACAAAGTCCACAACTTTAATCCAACCACTAATATCAAGTCAAAAAGGAGATAAGGGATACTTTCCACCTCCTTTCTACCTTTTAGACAAGATGACAAGATAGTAGTGCTCACTCTTTAGCAAATATCTGAATTCTGCCAAAAGTACAGCTAAGTTTAACCATAACTAACTTTTAGCTAGTCATGACTAACTTGATACCTCCTAAAAGTACTTTGGCAGCAATTAAACATTCTCAACACTTAGTTAGAACTAAACATCTTACTAATAGACAAACTTCCTATGTGTAACATAGGTCGTTACAGCTCAGCTCCGCTCCGCCTCCGCACTCACGCACCTCTGCTCCTCGAAGCCTCTAAACGCCTCCTAACACGCACTCCACTCTCCGCTCCGCTCCGCTTCAAGTAGAGTAGAACAGGTACACACACACCAGAAGAGGCTCGAATTGCAAAGGATTGCACCAAAACAGCCTCCAAAACAGCGAAAATAGCTTGCGGGTGCACACGGGTGACCAAAGTCTGACGTAAAACAGCAAGAACCTCCGAATCCAACCCGAACACCACCAAAACAGATTCGCAAATGCACCACACACACTTCGCGGATGCACACACACACAAAACAACTACTAAACTCGAGTTTCCTCACGAAATTGAGCCAAAATTTGACGTAACTAGCCTTTTAGTGCTTGCGGGTTTCACGGCAGCGAACTTCGACATGCCATAACTTCTTCAATCCTTGGCCAAACTCCACGAAACTTAGTGCGCTAGAATCGTCTCTCCAATGCGCTTCCAAAGAGTCCACTCCGGCCCGACATTGACAAGTATTTCAGCTGCTACGCCCAAACGCGCAATCCGGCTCCAACAACACACTTCAAGAACATTCCGGAAAATTTCTGCAGCGCTTCCGCATGACAGAAATCTCCACTCGACCCCAACAACAGCAAATCGATCTGCGACAGCAATGTAGCACGGCGCCCACACACCTCGATCACAGCTCCAAACAATCAACCACGAACAACAACGCCCGAAGATACCAGCGGACGATTTCCGATTTCAGATCTGCGAGCTCTTACTGAACTCCGCCTCGACCTGCACTCAGTTCTTTGAGTAATCTGAATACAGAGATTACCATCTCCAACACCACAACAAGGATTACTCACAAACGGTCAAGCCAAACCCACTCTAAACGCGAAGAGAATCCGGGTTACACTCAACTAGACTATCCACCATAGCCTGGAGCTTGAAGGCTCAACTCAAAGAACTAAGGCCTCCAAGCCCTACCTGCGAAGTTTACCCCTAGTGGGCTCTCTCTCCAACTCGCCCTAACGGCACTAACGGCCTTACCGGGATGCGCCACTTCGCACTCGGTCAACCTAGCCGAGGTGCCCAAACTGACGTGACAGACTTGGGAGTTCTATCTTCGGTAGTATACCAGATATGTATACTTTTTGTCCTATCCGTCTATCCTGACGGATAGACGGATAGGACAAAACTTTAATCTTTAACAAGTACTTTTTGTTTATAAGAAATCAAATCTTTTATAATGATTATGGAAAAAACAATTAGAGAGTGTTCAGCTAGAGAACTCACTTTCACTATTTGTCCAAACCACTATTCTACTTTTAGTTAAATATTACAAAGAATGATTTTTTAATATAAATAAATTTTTCAATTTTATAGAACTATTTTTCACATTAAAGTTTAAACATTATATATAATACTATATTAAAAAAATCTGTTTTAGATACAAAATACCACGGAAAAACTGAGATGTCTTGTATTGTGTTTATCATACTTGTCAAAAGCGGTTATAAAAAGGATAGTGTGAATGTTAAAGTTGATGAAACTAAAAATGGACCAAGAAGCACACACTCATAAGGAAGACACAAGGAGATATGACTCCAAGCTCATGGAAATGGAAACGTATAACTTTACTCTTGCCTTAAAGTTTGTCCTTCACTCTTGATTTCTATTATCAACACTCGAACGAAAGAAGTGATCTTGATCAGACCGCAACATGCGTAACATCGGAGAAATCATTCTTTTGATCGCGAAATCTCTTACTAAACAATGAGGTTCAGTATTTCCGGATGCACTACTGCAAATCATAAAAGCAGTAAAGTAGTTTGCTCTAACTTCTAAGTTAGAGAGATAGTGACTTTAAAAAGAAAAAGATGAGAAGATCCAGACTAAGCAGGGGGTTTTGGGGTGTTGGTTGTTTAACCCTTCGGGTCTCTTTTTTTCCTTTCTCGGTTTGATAAGATTTTCTCATCTTTTGGAAGCTAATCATTTCGGATTGAATTTTAAATATCCCCTCCTGGTATAACAAGGTCTTGATGAGAATATCCCTCTTAGAATTATTTTTTTGAATTTAAAATCTCTCGTTGAAAGTTAGAACATAGAAAAACATAAAATTTAACAAACTAGTTTCTGATAATGTTTAGATAAAAATCAAAAGCTTTTTTTGAAAAATAATGTAATGCTTTCCAGTCGCTTTCTAACGTTGTCTATCACATCAAAAACAGAAATCAAGCTCAGACGTTATGAAAAAGCGCAATTTTCTCTGGTAACCCAGAGGTTCTCCTTTCAACATCCGCACGTGTCAAAAAGTGAAGGGTCTGGCTAAACCAGACCCCAAGTATCAGTAGCCCGGGGTAAACAATATTGGAACCTCTATCTATATTTCGACCAGCGAGGCACGGACCACCTATCACCACAATTTTAGAGTTTACGAGCAAATCTGAACTGCGGCCGACTCCTACTGTCAACATAGTGCTGCTACCCTTGCAGTGGGATTGTATCGCTATGCGGTAGCAATTTATCCGGTTCTAAACCGCTTCCTCGTTCCTTTCCGGCTTTCCTCTCCCAATCATATGATGATAATACAAAATAGACTTCACAGCCAAAAATCCCCTTTTTTGGTTTTCGCATTCGCTAGAAGATCTACAATAGAGAAGTATGATTTACATATGGGTTTTTGTGCAGTACAGATTTCGGATTTGGTCCGAAGGGAGAAGACACGCGAAGAACTAAAGAGAAAATGCAAACTGAAGATTGTTTGTGGTCACTGCTGGACTGGGTTCTACAACGAAATCATGAATAGAAGATTCTCTTCAATAAATTAATGTCATTTGGTGCTATTTTTTCTTAGTTAATAATAAGTTAAAATAATAATACACTAAAAAAAAAACTTTCGGTAAATGTTAGTTATTAACAGAAGAGAATGATGTGAGACATATGCACCTAAAGGCAGGATCACACATACTAATTACAAATGACGAATTCAACCAAACATACATTGATTTATTACTTGACTCTTCCTAGCAAAAAAGCTAGGTAAGGGTGAATCCGAAGATGCACAAGTGCTTTTTGTGATCACTTTTTGTGTTATATACAAAGAATTTCTTTTTCTATTTTGGTTATCTTTTTTACCATATTGTCTACTTGCTGTATAAAGATGGTACACTGAAATGAATGATTATGGACGAGGAGTCTCTGAATTTAACAGATATGTACCCTAAGTTTTTTCACCCATACATCTTTCTTGTGTTAAGTTCCAAAACAGAGAAAATGCGATGCAATCAATAACCAACCGATGAAAAGACTTCAGCAAGCCATACAAAGAAAAAGAAGACTGAAAGAGCCCGACAACCAACGTTCAGATTCATAAAGGAGAAAAGATCACTTTAGTAGTGATAGCTAAAAAGTTTTATTGACCCCACATGAAAGAGATGTCGCTCACTTTGTTAAAACCATAAGTAACATGTCAAGCGAATTGGGTTTCTTATGAGAAGAAACAGAGGTTGTTTCATCTTTTCCCGATTCTAGCCAGACCTTGAGAAAGCATCAACATGAACTTCATTACGTCTCTGCCAGACTCAAATGGATACAATGTAATCTTTGTGATAGTTGACTGGTTTGGCAGACTAGCGAAGTTTACCTTGACCTTGGACACCGCAACAATGTTTATGACTTCTCGATTTTTCTTAGATATTTGGTGGCAAGGGAGGAAGAAGAGAGAAAGTTATTTGTAACTCTAAAATTGATTTTCACTCTTAAAATATCAAATATTGATAAATCAAAACTCTTGCATACAACATCTAGATCAGAAGTAACATTATCTATCATAATTATTTTCTTATGGATCGTGCTTGTTAAAGCTATTTGGTAAATAATGAAAACTCAATGTTCTTTATAATGAAAACTCAATGTCTAAAGAACATGATGCGAAAAACAAAAGAAAATAATATCTTTAACGTCTATCATGATAAACACTAACACAAATGAATAAAATTGTAGAACTGAGAAATGGACAATTCACATATCTCCAAAGCTTAAAATATCAAATATTGATAAATCAAAACTCTTGCATACAATAAGTAGATAAGAAGTAACATTATCTATCGTAATTATTTTCTTATGGATCGTGCTTGTTAAAGCTATTTGGTAAATAATGAAAACTCAATGTCTAAAGAACATGATACGAAAAACAAAAGAAAATAATATCTTTAACGCCTGTCATGATAAACACTAACACAACTTTGAATAAAATTGTAGAACTGCGAAATGGACAATCCACATATCTCCAAAACTAAAAAGATGACAAGACTAACCACTCTTTGTCCCCAAGGTTATAAGATGAGATGATGTCTCTCCTGCATTCTCTTATATTTAGTCACCTTCGTTACAACCTCCCACCTAGGCCACTAAGGACTAATCTTTCCTCGCGCTTCCAAAAAAGACTTTCTATGTTTTGGTTCTCTTTCTCCCTAATATTATTTTCTTCATGCTTACAAAGTTTCGATCACTCCCCGTGCAAAAGACTTGGTAATATACAGTGCGAAGAAAAACTTGATTCCTAAAACTTTGACTTCGATAATACACAAAATACTTGGTAAAATCTATACAGTGTGAAGAAAAACTTGACTTCTATAACACTCAATACAGATTCCAGTGAAATATCACAGAAGTGTGAGAGACATTAACTATACATACTACTCGATACAGATTCCAATGAAATTATCACACAAATGTGAGAGACATGAACTGTACAGCTCAAGCCACCCACGAAACTCTCTTCATCATATGAAATGTAACGTCCTTAAGGTAACCTCCCGCCGAGACGAATTTAGGTGCCGTGGAGAAAAGTAGCACAATGAAATAGAATTCAAACATACAGCGGAAAATACGTGGACCGGTAAATAGAACAATTATGTATCCGAAAAGTTCGCAAACTGAACCTTTCGGATACGTAACTGTTCTACTTACCGGTCCACTGTTCTTCCTTCGCGTTTGGTATGACCACTGTAAATACAAGGCACGATGGTACCGAAGATATTCCCAGCTGAAGATCTACTGCGCTTCCACGCGTTCCACGTTATTTCTCGATTACCACACTCACCACCTTTTCATCGGAGGGTTTACGTTTCAGTCTCCTCACGTGCCGGTGCGAATGCCTAACGGTCACCAGTAGCCGCCGCACAGTACGGTCCAAGTACGAGTCTGTGCGCCGTGCGTTCGACTCGTCACAGTCCTCAGAGGATTCAAGTACGCGACAAGCTCACTACCGCCAACTGATGATGCCGCCATCACATCCGGCTACTTTCAGGGATGAACCCGGCAATGAGCCACAGAGCCTACGGACATATGGGATGAGATCTACCAATCGCATATATGAAACGACCATCACTTCTGAGAGGGGAGAAAGGACAGATTTATTTCATACGCTTCTCCGCATACGCTTCTGCACACAAGACTACGTCACCCGAAACAACACACCACATTGTCAACCGTCAACGTCAGAAAGGCCACCCAGATTCTTCTTCAGCTGTTGCCAGCAACTCCTCCACTGTCAAATCTCGCTGATGACTGGCTCCCGAGTATTGAATCGACTTTCCAGCTCTTTCGAGGAGGTCATCAGACGACGCAGAAGATTGCAAATATCAGGCATGGTTAGCAACCTGTACTTTCCCTTGAACACAATGTGCGTAAGAACAGGATAGCTAAAGCTCAAGGTACTCCATCTCGATCGAAGAGGAGCATAGCGGTGACTGATGCTCCTGCTGGGCGCTGTTTCCTCACTAATATTCTCGTGGACTACAACAGTCCTTATGAAAATGGGACCGAACGAACAGAATCCTGCTGACTTAGAGATGAGACTTCCCAACGATATCGTACGAGCAGGTGCACGCCATGGGCCACCATGGGACTCAGCGAGAACGACCTTGACAAAGTGACGAGACCTGAAAGAAATAAGACAGCCAGAGGAAGAGCACCACACGAGACTGAAATCGGATGCAGAAATCAGTGAGAATCAACGCAAGAAATGGAGAACAACATTCTGTGAAAAAAATTGGTGTCAACTTCTGACAATGCAGCCCTCTCTCTGGCCTCAGTAAAATCCAGAGATCGAGTTGTGTTCCTCATCGTACCGTCGCAAATGCAACTAGGAAAAGGTAATTATGTTCCAACGGGACGAGGAAGTTATTGCCTACTAAAGTATTGACGCTTTACTCAGGAGTTGAGAATCTCTACCCGCGGGTGCCATTCTTTATGTTACACCTTATAACAACGAGAAACAACGGCAACGCCTGCTACACTCTTGAGAAAGAAAATTTCTGACCAGAAAAAGAGGTTTGTGCGACAGCCTGCCTGCGTGCTCTCTCTTATTGGTCGCTTTCTCTGGTTGCAAAAAGAATTTTACGATTATAAGAGAATATGGTGCCCGATGCTACCGCTTGATGTCCATAATTTTGATGACCGATGCTGCACCGATACGATGAAGAGCCACGATAGCATCACCGTTTTGGCAGAGATCAGTTTTCAGAGCGTAGCTAATTGCGGCGTGCAGGATCTCATCCGTGGTGTCTGAATCGGTCGCTTTGGCCGCACCCTCTGCGAGGAGGGGGACCAGTCCTCGACACACGAGACTGTGGCGGGCTGGTGATTCCTCGCTCAGCTCCCAAGTCAAGCTGTCTGTGGTCATAACCGGCACCGCAACTGAGAGGATAGGAACCGGAGGCCGATATTTAGCAACGAGCTTCGCAGTGCTTCCACCCCTCGTGAGGACGATGATAAGCGTTGCTCTGACTTTGATGGCCGTTCTCACTGCAGAGGAGGCTAAACTTTCCAACGGGGTCATGGGGAGAGGGGCTACTTTGATAACACTCTTGAATATAGCATCATAATCTAGCGACGCCTCTGCTTCTCGACATATGGCCGCCATGATCTTCACAGCATGAACTGGGTATGCGCCTGCTGCTGTCTCGCCACTCAGCATGACGGCATCGGTTCCATCCAGCACTGCGTTGGCTACATCTGTTGCTTCTGCTCGGGTAGGGCGGGGGGATTTGATCATAGACTCAAGCATCTGTGTTGCCGTCACCACGGGCTTACCTGCAGAGTTGCACTTGAAAATCATCATCTTCTGAGCCAGGAAGATCTTCTCAGTTGGGATCTCCATCCCGAGATCTCCTCTAGCAACCATAATACCGTCGCTTTCCTTCAAGATGTCATCGAAGTTAACTAGCCCCTCCTGGTTCTCCACCTTGGAAATGATGTGAATGCCCTTGGCGTGTTCACCCAGCAACTCCCTGATCTTCTTCACATCACTTCCCTTCCGCACGAAGGAAGCTGCAATAAAGTCGATCCTGTTTCTCACACCCCAGATCAAGATATCATCCTCGTCTTTCTTGGTCACGGTGGGAAGGTCGACGATTACTCCCGGCAAGTTACAGTTCTTCTTCTCACCAAGCGAAGCTGAGTTTTCACATCTGCACCTGACACTCCCCCCTTCAATGTCACATTCCAGGACTGTCAAAGTAATGCTTCCATCTGCGATCAAAATCGTGCTTCCGGGATGTACATGCTCCGCCAGCTTTTTGTAGCTCAACGCGATGATACTCTCATCGCCTATGGTGTCGTAGTCGGTAGTGAGTGTGATTTCTCTGTCCTTCACTATGCGTATCGGTTTTCCGTCCATCAGCAAGCCGGTTCGGATCTCTGGTCCCTTGGTGTCCAGGAGAACTGCGCACATGATCTGCGTATTGGACATAGCCTCCTTTAGAACTTCTAAAGTTTCCTGATGATAGTCGTAAGATCCGTGGGAAAAATTGAATCGTGCTACGTTCATCCCGGCTTTGAGCATCGCCTCCAGAGTTTCCACATCTCGAGATTTCGGTCCTAACGTGCAGATGATCTTCGTTTTCTGCACAGCTCGCGGAGTGTCCTTGAGCACTTGATTGATATCTATAGTCGCCATAGTCGAAATCTCCACGAAGGTCTCGTGAGCAGAAGTTTCGACTCCGATGTTCCTCCCCCCTCTGTGGATGGACACCCTTTCCTCCCCACCTGCAGATGACTGTCTCTCTCTCTCTCTCTCTCGCTCTTCCTCACTTCTCCGCGGATATGAATGCCAAACACCCGACAGCTTCCTCAATGCTTCAGCGCTTCAACTCTTCGCCACTCAGGTGACCTACAGAAAGCTCGCGATCCCACGAAGCTCCTGCCTGAAATTTTTCTTCATTCAGCTGGTACACGGCGATCTGTGGTCTGCGGCCTGCTTAAGGTTTGCAGCGCAGCGGAGGGGAGAGGGAGCTGGACTTTCACGGATCCAGTTCGCCAGCCAGCCAGAGGGGTTACTTGCTCTTGTCTGTCCGGGACGTTCACAACTACCCCTAGCCGACCTGCCTCTTCACAGTCCTCAGCCTTCCTCAGTCTCCCTTCTGCCCAGTCTCAAGAGTCAAGTCCAAACCTACAAGACGGAGACCAATCAACAAGGTGTCTCAATCTTTGTCCCTTTTAAAAACTCTTGGTCTCCATGACGAGATGTGTATAAATTGTACAGGTAACTCACACACAAAGCTTAGGTGACGATTATTCGTCCGTGCCCCACCACGCAACTACCTCGCTCTTTCTAACACCTGGTATCGCTGGAAAAGTGTCTGCTGCGGTCACGGTGAACCTGCCAGTAATAATGGACTTTAGTGCGTTCGAATATATATTTTTAGCCACCAGATAATTCAGGTTAAATGGAGTCACACATGATTGGCGAACGACCTCTCGCCTTGAAGAAACCTGGCCGTTACTGGTGCTTTATATTTTACAGTCGGCCAGCATTGCTTTCAGTCATGGTCGTCAGTTGTCAAGCAGTTGCGCAGCGAATTGCACTTCTGGCACCGGGAAAGGCACCCATTGCACTCACCGGAGCCACTTCGTACACCGAGCACTTTTTCAAACATACGATCTGTCCTTCAACTTCCAAGCAGTAGTGAACGATGAACCTCTTGGACACAAGGTGGTGTGGGACGTAATAGACAGAATGTTTGATGGGGACGAGACTGTTTGGTAGTACGTAGTGGGTACGGCCCAGTACGAGAATCGAGCGGTTCGAAGACTGATAATTAGTTGCCACTTCATGATGCAAGGAGATGACGTAAAGTATACGAAGTATACGGATGTATAATCGGTGCTGTAGTGGCGAAGTGTCCCGTACCTCGATCAGAAGCAACTGTCAAACAAGGCAGTTCTTTTGGGGGGGAGTGGGGAAGTTGGAACTAAACGTTTACATTGCAACATATTTCCGAATCGAACAGCAATTAGCGGAATCATTACTCTTATCATTTCCGGCCTCGCTGTTTCTGACTTGTGCTATTCTTACTCGCTTGAACTTGCTTCTGTAATGGTTAATACGGCACACCATGAGCTCTATGATGCAGTAGCCTTCACTCAGTCCGCCGTCGGTGTCTCCCTCGGTGACTGACTCAACTGTAAGCTCATTCATCTCAACAATCAAGGCCGCTCAATGCTCATTACGGCGCAGAGACTCTTCCACGGAATGTACGAAGGACCAGACGCATCTCTAGGTCGCAGACGATGATGGAGACGTGGGCGAAATGGACCTCCCCTCTCACCAACATTTTCTCAACTTCGATGTTGCAAACTCTCTCACTCGCAGCCGTACATTCTGAGATCTCCGTCTAGCGGAAAATGCTTTGCGAACATCCACCGCATAACATTTACGGCGACAGCGACTGCGACGCCACGAGTCTGGTATGACTCCTTGTGCGGCTCTCGAGTCTCGAAAGCATATTTACCGCCCCAACGTTGACGACCTAATTCTAGTGGTTCGGGATTTTGAGGCTCGGGGACAGCATTACTTGCGAGCGTTGATCGTCGACCTAATTATCTGTTATCCGTTCGGCATTTTAAGTCGGAAAGTAATTGGACAGCGACGATTGGGGGTGAGACGAGAGTCGGGAGGGAGGCGCGCGCGGGGAGGGGGCAGAGAGGATCGCAGGTGAGGTGAGGGTGTTAGAGTGTGATAGGGGGTAGTTTTTTTACATATTCTTTTTCATGTTGATTTTTTCTTTCTTTTGGTTTTAGAATTGGCGCATTTGGTGGAAAGATGAGTGAGTATTAAATAGTTTTTTGATTTTCTGAGAAGTTAGGGTTAGAAAGGGTTCCTTTTAGGGTTTTTTGTGAGACTTTTGATAGTTATTGACAGTTTTTGTCACATTCACTGTAGTTTTTTCTCTCTATCTTTACATATCAGGGTTCAGGGTTCTTCTTTCTTCTTTTCTTCTTCTTCTTTTTTTTCTTTTTTTCTTCGTTTTTTCTCTTTTTATTTTTGTTGTTCTTATTCTTCTATGTTCCTTTTTCTTTTTGGAGATGTTTCTGTTATGATTACCGTTTGATCGGATATCGTTTTTCTCTAGCTATGGGTACTCTCTCTCCCATGAGATCGAGACTGATTCGAGACACACCATGTCTGGTGTGCAATCAGTTATTTACTTCGCAAGGAGTAAAATCTCATGTGGGAAAGATGCACAAGAGCTATGATACGACCACATGGGATGCCCAGGTTAGCCGAGATCGGAGGTCTACACGTGCAGTCACTATGGCACCATTAGCTCTTCTTCCTGGAGTTCCTCCAGAGTCGTGGGAGTGGATGAGACTCCACTCTGGCACTATTCTGAGTTTGTTCGAGACGAGTTTCCCTTGTCCGCGTTTGTTCCATCGGTTACCTCGTGCTCTTCATGACGAGGTGAGACAAGCATTTCGTCTACCTCTCGACATGTTGGCACGGAACACCAAGGACGAGGCGGCATGGTTACTATTTCTTCTACTTCCTCGGTGGTGTCTCCGTTATACTCGAGGTGGCAGAGGAGGACATCGGGAGGTGGCGGCCCGTCTTCGGAGATTCCGTGCTGGTGATTGGGCGTCCTTACAGGAGGAATCAGTCCGTGCGGTACGAGGTAGGAGAGAGTCTGCCTCTACACGTGATGTCTCATCTTCCGCTCGCATACGACGCTGTAGGATGTTAGGTCAGGCTGGAGAGTACAGTAGAGCTGCTAGAGCACTGCATCCTTTGTCATTGGCATGTCCTACCGAGGAGACGATCGCTGCGTTGCGTTCCCTTCACCCCTCACCGGGTGATCCTCCACCACCTGAGGTTCAGGACTATCAGCCTGAGGAGCCATTATGTCTCGATAGATCTTTGTTTGCCCAGGCCTTGTGTACAGCTCCACGTCTATCTTCTGGAGGTCTGTCTGGGATGGTCTACGAGCACCTACGGGATTGTTTTCAGACAGACGACCCCTCTAGTGGTTTCACGGAGCTTTTTCAGGTAGCGGCAGCAGTAGCTCAGGGACATATTCCTCAGTCTATAGCTCAGGTACTAGGGGCAGCTAGACTTTTGGCCATGACGAAGGATGGTGGAGGGATTCGACCGATAGCCATCGGCGAGATTCTCTTACGACTTATCAGTCGTACCATTGTCCTTCAGCTTCGAGATACTTTTCAGGACCACCTTTGCCCACATCAGTTTGGAGTTGCGACACCGGGAGGTTGTGAGTCTGTGTCTTTCGGCATTAGAGCTCTCTTGGACATCCATCCCGATTGGGTGGTCCTATAGGTGGACGTGGAAAACGCCTTTAATAGCGTTTCTCGCGCTTCCATCTTTAGGGAGCTCATGGATGGTGGGGGATCTCTGGCGGGTCTGATCCCTTTCGTGCGATCCTTCTATGGTTCTCCTTCTTCTCTTTACTACCAGCACGGTCCTACGATAGAGGGGGTTTCAGTCATCAGCTCCACTGCAGGTACTCGTCAGGGAGATCCTTTGGGTGGACCCCTCTTTGCCTTAGCTCACTACAGAGCTCTCTTGGCCACCGCCTTCGCTGCTCCAGGTTGTGTTTTTCCATCTCTAGCCGATGATACGCACATCGTAGGTCCGGCGGACCAAGTCGATGTTGCCTTTGACCACCTTGTCTCTCAATTGGCCTTGGTAGGGCTGAGGGTGAAGGTGTCAAAGTGCAAGGCTTGGTCTCCCATAAGTATACCGTCGGACCTACAGCTCCCGGAGGGATTTGTTATCCCCACTGATGGTTTACGCATCCTCGGAGTACTTGTGGGTACAGAGGACTTTGTCTCTCGATTCTTAGATGTTGCTCTAGCGGAGGACGTTTTGCATATTGAGGATCTCCCAATGTTGGAGGATCCTCAAGTCGCCTTTGGTATCCTTTACTCTTCCATTGCGCGGCGTCCGAGTTACTTACTCCGCACAGTACCTCCATCTCCTATCTTCATCTCGCGCCTCAGAGAGTTTGATAGGAAGATCATGAGGGTGTTTGGCGACATCATAGGATCGAGGACTTTTGACTGTGTGGCAGGACCTCTCGCACGTAGGCAGACATCTTTGCCGATATCATGTGGCGGAGTGGGCTTATTATCCATGGAGGAGACTGCTCCGGCAGCCTTTTTGGGTAGTTGGGCCCTCTCAGCACCTTGGCTCTGTTGTCGTTTTCTCGTGCGAGATAGACCTATTCTAGAGAGCTACGTGACAGAGGTGGAGGATGGTTCTTACCCACTACAGATGTGTCTCCGTGAGGCAAGAGATGGCCTGACTCTTGAGGCACGTGAGGCACACCCTCGATTCGATACCTTAGCTACCGATGGATCTCGCGGACTACAGTCTTCTCTGACGGGGCACCACTTCCAGCAGGTTCTCCATGCTCTCTTAGTGGATTCTTCCATCTCACGGGATACTAGAGCTCGACTCCGCTCTTGTTCGGGCAAGGGCGCAGGCTCTTGGCTCATAGCTCGACCTTGCATTAGAGCGTTCCGACTCGCACCGACTATCTTCTCTACAGCGATGAGGTTCCGCCTAGGCTTGATACAGCCTGTTGCTTCGGCACTATCCACTTGCGAGTGCGGTGTCTCGCTCAACACATCGGGTCGTCATCTTGCTCGATGTCCTCATGGTGGAGAGCGGATAGCTACCCACGATGCCATCAGAGACGTCGTGTTTGCCTTAGCACGGGAGAGCGGTCACATGACGTGGAGAGAGCGTTGGTATGCCCTTCAGACAGGAGGATCAGTGAGAGCTGACCTATACATGATGAGAGAGGATCAGGTCTCAGTGGCTGATGTGGTTGTCACGGATCCGACACGGGACTCAGTAGCGGCACAGGTGATCACCCATCCCCCAGGATGGGCTGCAGGCGTGGCGGCAGCAGCGAAGGTGACCAAGTACAGGGGTATGCAAGTGGGACATCGCTTCATCCCTTTAGCTATGGAGATATACGGATCAACATGTTTGGAGTTCGACGTCTTCTTGAGAGACTGTGCTAGAGCCTATCATGAGAGACGCCAGGGAGTTCCACTTTCTCTTTCTTTCTTCACCATGTTTTTCCGACAGCGAGTTTCCATTGCTCTACAGAGAGCTTTAGCAGGAGCAGTTCACAGGAGGGCAATCGCAGTAGGTGATGCCTCTTCAGGTGCGCCAGTTGTTTCTAGAGGTACTGATTTTTTTATCTCCGATATTATAGGTGCGACAGGCGATTTTAGAGCTACTGATAGCGGGGCTTAGCCCCGATGTTCTTCCCTTCGGGGTGGTTGTTGCTTGGCCCTTCGGGTCCTTTCTTTCCTTTGTGAGGCTTGATGGGGTCTTCCCATCCGTTTGCTATTCATTGGGTCGCGTGTTTTCCCCATTGGACAGCGACTGACCTTACCTTCCCCACCCGTCCACGGCAGAATTCGAGAATAACAGTAGACGATAATCTGACCATGATTCCTTCTTTTCCACTGACCTACGAGGCAACCTCGAGCTAGCCAGCCAGCCACACGCTGACCTCGTGGTCGGCGCTACCCTGAGCGAACTTCTCTCCCGGACGTGAAACTCCCATATACGGTACTGTCGTCAGGGCTTCCGAATTCGATTATGTCGTCGCGGGCCACAGTGTTCCCATCTGTCGCTTCATAGAGTGTATGCTCATGCTCAGTTACGCAATACATATACCGGATACTGACGGATGACATCACCTCGAGTATACTGTAGTCTTTTGAGCCTACCAATGCTCGGGAGAATCCGGTTCTCTTTGTTAACTTTTCGATAGCTTTTGAGAACTACCGATGTAGAACAAAATTTGTCCGGATTTTCCGAAGAAAAAATCGTGTTCTCAGTGTAATTCCGTAAGTTTCCCGACTACCCGATTTTAGTTCCCTTCCACCCGAACTTTACCGACCCACCACATACTGTACCGAGCACTGGATGCAACGAGCGTCTTCTGTGAATCGAGGAAGGTCATGACCAGTCGAGGATCAGATGAATGTGACGGAAAACATACACCTATTCACATAAAGCTTCGTCTGTGATGAAACAAACAATCGGCAGTATTTTATGAGTGGTTTGGAAACTTGGCCAAGGTGGATAATCTTCCTAGTTGCATATCAGAACGTGGTTCTCCTTTGGAAAGAAAGGAAAAAGAATTACGTGATGAATAAAAAACAGATGAGAAGATCTCATCCAGAATAAGAGTAAAAAGAGAACCAAAGGGCCAAGCACCTAGCACCTAGAAGATGAAGAGAATCTCTGGTTCTGAAGTCACCAATCGTTCCTAAAATAATCGAACATGATATATAGAATTTTCTGTTTACAACAACAACTGGTCTACAAGTGTGGCAATCGAACTGTGCCACCTAAAGCTCTCCGTAGAATCATGAAAACACACTGTTTAAAAAATGTAGTATGAAAAAATAAATAATTTCAAGTGTATCACAAGTGCTTAGGTGAAATTCATGAGAGCGAGCTTTTTCTCTGGATTGTTTACAGCAGACATAGTCTCATCAGTGAGCTAACTGAAGGTAAACGAGTACGACAAGAGCCAGACAAAGCGAATATCCTCTCTTACGGCTGTGTACATTTTACTTTTGAGCGCTTTCTGAAGAAGATGTAAGTATTATGTTGAAATTTTGTATTGTATTATATGAAAAGATTATTTATCTGTAATTATTGAATTATTGAAGTAAAGTGTGAACAGATAACTATCTCTATAGTGAACAGACATGTCCGTTTAGTAGAGAGACGTGCGTTTGCGTGGACCTTCTTAGGTCCACGCAAACACACACAAACACTTATCGTTATTCATAATCTATTACACTGAGAGAGATTTCTCTCTTGTACTGAAAATCAATATGATAGCAGAGCAGGTTCTAGCACAGGTTAATGTGTACATCCCGTACTATCCACGAGAGAACACTACTAGCATTCATTCAGACTCAATGTGCCGTGTCCTCTAAATCCAAAACATTACCACTAAACACTCATCGACAGCCGCGGCTTACGTGGTACATGCTACTGAGACGGGCTGAACAAAATTCAGGGAACCGCGGACAGAACGCTACTGCATGATAGCATTGTAGAAACATCTGGAAGATCACCGATCGAATCGAATCACCATCGGGTGCATAGCCTTTGACTGTGACCCGGACAAATATTTCCATCGTGATTCAAAGCACTCATCTTTCTGCTTGGGTCCAAAGAGATTAGGACGTGAACTTATGAACAAGAGTCCCATCTGTCTGTACACAGGGTGATAGGAAGAGATGGAAGAATTGTGACGTGAAGGAATCCTCAAAGCTAAGAAAATCCTGCCACTCCTACTTGGTACGTCAAATCAATTATCCAAGAATAATAATAACCTCTTGGCATGACCAGATCTTAAGGAGATTAGGCTGTTGAAGCCTGAGTAGCATGATTCTAATTCCTGAGGCTCTCTTCAACTGTGCATTACAGAACGAAGGAAGCATATATCACTCAATGCAATTTTTTGTTTCTGGCACATTGTTATCGTCAAGATCTCCAGTTAACAAAAGGAGATTATGTCATGTTTCTGAGCTCTTGTGGAGCTTCTGATATTTCCTTATCCACGTACCCTCTCTGGATCTTCCGAAGTCTAAAACCTGGTTGATGCGATTTTGCGCTATGATGCGCCCGGTCTGAACTCAATGGAATCTAGATTCCCCAGTTAAATCCTGAATTCCGCACCCTGGCTGGTTCTTCTCTCGGATGCTTAAGCTTGTATTAGCCTCACATTTGAATTTGCGCATGTAATAGAGGAGCAAATATGCCCAGCAGTTTGAATTTATTATTCAGCTTCATCTGAACTACGCATCAGTCTTAGAGTCTATTGCTCGATAATTACTGGATGGGGGAATGCCAGTGTTTAGTTAAAAGGCGACTGCAAGCAAGAGTACGGCAAACAGACCAGGAAAATACATAAAGAAGACTCCAAAAACAAGTGTGGAACTAAGTCGGATTCAAGGCACAAATTATTTCGGAAAACCATTCTTCAGAAAAACATATTCTTTAGAAACGTATTATATTATTTTATCTGCGGATGGTGACCGTAAACATGAAAAGGTAAGAGAAGAGTTCTCATATTTTTGTAAACAAGATTACAGGAAACAAGGTGTCATCATCTCACAAGAAGGCGTTGAGTAAAAAATCTGACGTAAACACGACACCAGCGAATAGAAGATCATAAGAACGAGGAAGAAGAAGAATTCCTGAAATTCTCAGATGAGTGCTAATTCATCTGGAAAAGTGGCATCTTTTCTATTACTCATTTTCATTCTCACTCCGCTAATCAGTAAATTTAGAGGAAGGAATTACAACATCTGGAAAATGCATATGGAAATGGTGTTAATCAAAGAAGAATATTGAGGAATAGTTTCAGGTAGTGCAACTAAACGTGCAACAACTACGTCAGCTTTGAGTTGAGATATTAGAAATAACAAAGAGAGAAAGTGTCATATTAAATATCTCAAAACAATACCTACATCATGAGTATGGATTGAAAACATCCACAGGAGTATGGAACTCTTTGGAAAGAAGGTTCCAAACGTTGTCGAAAGCATGTCTTTTGTAACTGAACAGCGCAATACATGCGCTAAAAATGACAGAAGAAGGAAATCTAATGAAACATGTTAATAAGTTCTAATCCCTTGAATAGCAAATGGTCAGAGTTTGGCAAGTCGCTAGATTATGAATCTAACGCTCTAACTTTACTTAACAATTTATCTGATTCTTATTGTGGGATAAAAACGATCTTCAGTGTCCAGCAAACGCTCACGCTAGAAGCAGTCATTAGTAGCTTGCTGCAACACGAAACTATCATACAATACCACAAACAAACACATTCAAGAAGTCATGCAAGCTCTTCTACAAGCATACTACTTTCACAATTCCAGCATAATAAATTCAAAAGAAATATATTTAAAGATTTGACTAAGTTCAAGCATAACTTAGGAGTTTGAACTAATAATATGGGTCCTAGAAAATCTTTTACAAAAAAATGTTACTATTGGAAAAAGGTTGGTCATCAAATAAAAGATTGTAGGACAAAATTAAATTATATTAGGCAAGAAAACAGAGTACAATTTACCACGTCACATCATCAAACGAACCAAACTTATTTTATTCAATAAATGATCAACGCTCAACATGGATCATAGACTCTGGATATACGACTTACATGACTAATAAGAAAGATGAGTTGACAAACTGTAAAACGTTATTAAGAAAAAATCATGTACATTTGGGCAATGATGCTAAATGTCAGATAGTTGGTAAAGGAATCATAATATCTGAAAAAGTAAGCTGTTCTGTAGAGCAAAAGACAAATATGGATAGTTTGTATATCTCGAGTCTAACTAAAAGCCTATTATCTATGCTAAATTAACTGACTGAGGTCTAAAAGTAGAGTTTGATTATCGAAGCTACTTGATTGAGAAATATTAATATTAATATATACTTGCATAATATATATAGGTAAAACAGTTAGAGAACTATATATATTAACAACTGAAGATGTCGAATTCGCTAATTTTATAGAAAAAGAAGTTAGTTCAAAACATCTTTCTGTAGGAATGTTGTGGCACCAAAGATTGGACTGATTACATATCCAAAAATTAAGCCAACTTTATCAATCTAAATTGGTACAAGAAGCTTGATCTAAAACAAGTCAAAGTGATCTTTTTTGTAAGGGACGAATACAAGAAAAGCAACATAGGAATAAATTTCCTAAGACGTCAATAAGTAAAACTTTTGTGGTTTTAGAGCTTAGGCATTCTGACCTTTGTGGTCCACTGCAGACTAAATCCCTGAGTGGGAGTGAGTATTTCGTCATGTTTATAGACGATTTTTCTCAGACGATGTTTGTTTATTTTCTGAAGAAGAACTCTGAAGTCTTTGAGAAGTTTCAAATACTTAAAACACTTACAGAAAATCAGACTGAAAAACGTCTAAAAATAGTAAGAAGTGATAATGGGAGAGAATATGTTTCTTGAAAGTTCCAACAATATTGCTTGGAACATGGCATTAAACAACAATTTACAGTACCATATACTCCTGAACAAAACAAAGTAGCTGAAAGAAAAAACATGACGTTAGTTCAATCCGCAAGAAGTATGCTTTATCAAGCCAAGTTACCCCATAAGTTTTAGGTTGAAGTGGTATCTACAGCCAACTATGTTTTGAACTATGATCAAACTATATTATTAAAGACAAAACTCCACAAGAAATATGGAGTGGGAACAAACAACCCATTAGTAACCTCATGTTATTTGATCACTTGTATGCACATATATCTGATGAGCTAGAAGCTTGATTCAAATTGTGGGATATCTTGAAGGTGTTAAAGCTTGGCGACTATATGATCCTATTAAAAGAACTGTATTTGTAAGTCGAGATATAATCTTTGACGAAACTTCTATATTATAACAAGCAGGTGGAAGCCTTACCTTAAAACTCTTCAAGAATGAGTTCTGAACCATTTCCGGTTCTAGAAGATAAGGGAAGAATGATACTTCAAGAAAAAATAATTCTAACCAAGAGATAACAAAAATATAATTATCTCCTAGTGAACTTGAAAATAATGATGATGAACCTCAACCTCAACCTGAAGAGAATGATCAAGAAGAAGATGATCAAGAGATCAAAGAAGAACCAGAAGAAGAACTTTTTCTTCATAGGTCAACCAAAGAAAGAAACCATCTAAAAGACTTCTAGAATCATTATCCCTCGCTAACAGAGAGATGTGAATCAGTTTCTCTTCAAGAAACGATGAATAGTGAATATAGTTCGCAATGAGAGAATACAGTTAAAGCATAATATGATTCTCTCATGAAAATAAAAACTTGGAAACTTATAAAAATACTTGAAAACAGAAAAGTTATGGGATGTAAGTGAATCTTCAAGATAAAGTTGAAAGTCGATGGAACTGTTGATCGTTTCAAAGCTAGACTCGTGGCAAAAGAATCTTCATAAGAAGTTGTGATGGACTCTCATGACACATTTCACCAATTGTGAAAATTACACCGGTTTGGCTTTAATGACACTCGAAGTTAAGAATGACTATGAAGTTCATCAATTGGATGTTAAGACAACATTCTTGAGGATATCTGCAAGAATATATATATATATATATATATATATAACACTAGAAGGTTTTGAGGATCAGGGTAATCCTAACCTAGTGTGTAATTGCAAAGATCTCTTTATGGATTGGAACAAACTCCCGTAGCTTAGTTCAACGTATTGATGAGTATCTGCAGAAAATTCAGTTTACCCGAAGTAATGTTGATTCGAATATATATTTCAAGAGAGTAGGAGAATCTCTTATGATGATAACATTATACGTAGATGATGTTTTTTTGGTTATAAATGATAAAGCTGAATTGTTGAAGGAGACAAAAGCTTTACTTTCAAAAGAGTTTGAGATGATAAATTTCGGACCTATCCAATATTGTTTGGACGTCCAGATCAGAAGAAATCGAAGACTGAAGAAATTTCATTTCTCTCAAGAGAAATATATTGAGATATGTTGTCAAGGTTCAACATGACGGATAGTAAACCCATGATTATTCTGATGAAAGTTAGAGCAAAATTAAAAAATCAATGTCCAACAATTCTTGAAGAAAAAGAAATGATGAGAACTATTCCTCATCAAAGCGCAGTAGGTAGTCTTATGTATGCTATGGTGTGTCAAAACCAAATCTTGCATATTCTGTTGAGATAGTGTCTCATTATCGTACAAATCTAATATTTGCTCATTGATAAATCGTAAAAAAAATAAATTTTGATATTAAAGAAGAACTTCCAAGTATGGCATAGAATTTGATGGAAGTATGAGTGGAGACACAGTCTGTTTATAAGGCTATTCAGATCCAGATTGGACAAGAGATAAAGATAGTAGAAAGTCTACATCTGGTTATTTATTTTTTGTTGTTTCAGGATCGATCAGTTGGACAAGCATGACTAGGAGAGTAGAAATTCTAGTCAAGATGATAAGGTTGATGAAAATCTTAATTCTTCTAAGAAATACAAAATTAATTAAATAATTTATAATTATTTGTTCAAGTGAGAGTATTGAAGTCAAGTGTGAACAAATAACTATCTCTATAGTGAAAGAAAGTTTCTGTTAAGTAGAAAAACATGCGTAGACCTTCTTAAGTCCCGCACACACAGAACTCTTATCATTATTCATAATCTATTACACCAAGAGAGACTTCTCTCTCGGAGCAAGACATAATCCATAAGCGAGGTGTAGACTCACGTGCTCAGGAAAGTATAGACGTGGGAGGCTTGCTATCCAGAATTCATCAATTCATCTACATTCTAATTTATTCTTTTAACTTTCAAACAAACTTCTAACAAAAAGGTTAGGAAATAAATCAATCGGAAACCCTCTTACCTTCCAAGTGTATATGGGTGAATTATCCTAGTAAGTGAATTTGTCGGAATGATGAAAGAAAATCAGCTGCAGGTGAACAGAGATCCCAAAAGGGGAAGTGGGCCAAGGAGACTTATGTTGACTCTTCAGTCTATGGACTGTTAGCTGTAAAGTGATATGTGGATGACTCGTTAGATTTACATTTGCTACTCTTATTTTCTTTGCTTTTTAGTAGAGCTGGAAATGGATAGGAAGGAGAATAATATCCTTCCCCACGGCCTTGTACAGTGAATTTCGTTTTCTCTTATCAGATAATGCGTAAGTGTTATAATAAATTATTATAAAATATTAAATTAATTCATACATATTATATGTTAACTAGTTCTGGAGTAGCCAACTCATCCGAAGATAACCCATAAGTGAAGAGTGGACTGCTGCGCTCCTGGGGTATAAGACCGGAGGTTTAGTTGTCTAATTGCGTAATTTGTAGAAGATTAATTAATGGACACCCATGTACACTTCAGTGTACATGGGTGAATATGAAGGAGAATGAATAGAAAAAGGGAAAGGTACAAATATTGTACTGATCTACCATCAGGTCGTTGATTCTCTTCAGAAAACAAGTCTGAACCGAAGACGGTGAATCCTGGAATATCAATCAGCATATATCCGGTACTTATAATTTAGGGCGTTCCGTTATTCGGCCCGTAAAATTCAGAACGGAATTAAGGTCCATGTCAAATGTCAAATGTGTCCGACACTGTCAGAGGACGCAGAGCGTGCCGGAAAATCGAATAGAGAAATTCTGAACAGATATAAAATGGAAAAGGTTTCAGGCCACAGACCATTACGGAACACCTCCAGGGCTCCATCAGTGGAGGTATTCTCCATCAGTGGTTCCGGTAGGTTACGGTGCCAAGAGCATCCGTTTTATAAAACTTAGTGACTCCTGTAAAAATTTTAAGTACCACTGATGGTAGGTAAAATTTTACTTTTACGTTTAGAGGTAGTATTTAAATTTTACATTCATTACACGTTTGTAGTCTATTGTTGTAAACCAGATCTGTTATTGAAAATTTCTTGAACGGATATCTATAGAGGTTCTGTCGCCCTTTACACAGCCTGATGCTTCAGGCTTAGATCTTTTCATCTGAACCTGTAATTTTTGTTATGGTTGGAAGTTTGGGGTCCGAGTCGTCATAATAGAGCCACTCAGACCTTAGCTGTAAGAGATTCTCTTTAACTCTTCTAAAACGTTTTAGAGCGATCTATCGTAAATTTTACAATCGCTAGATGTTTGTAGCAAGGCCACTTGAATTTTATTTTTATGGAACTCTTATAATTCCCATATAACTTTTTATAGATTTTTTGTGTAAATTTTATTTACCACCTCTAGAGTTTGTACATAACATTTACAGTCATTGGACATATGCATTGTATGCCTGTAATGAGATCTCTTGAACATCATTGAAAATAATTCAATCGGATGAAGACATTTGGGAGTTACGTCTTGTCAAATGAATATTGGTATTTTTTTCTATGGGAAAAGTTTGAGAAGCTCTAATAATTTTATATTATGTAAAATTTACAATCACTTGACGTTTGCAGCCTATACCTCTAAATGTGATATGTTAAACCCCGTTGACTTGGATGTATACTGATGTTCTGCAATCCCTGACAAAGTCTGACATTTTGGACTGACATATTTGTATTTGAATCTTGTAATATTTACTACCGGCAAGGGTTTGAGTGGTCATATTAGGAGGTCTCAAACATTGGCAGTAAGTTCACAATGTCAATTACTGTCAGATCATGGTGTCAAAATACAAAAACTACTACTGAAAATTTTCAAAATGCAATACATATTAGAGAGTTATGTCCGTGGCTCTAATATTTACTCTTCTAAGTCCATTTTGCTTCTGAGATAGAGTAAGCTTGTGTAAACATATGGCATGAAGAAAAATATATTGAACTAATGATGAGTGAAATCATTTTAAGTAAGCTTGACAAAGTTTTACTCACGTTATAGAGAAGATGTGGGTATCGCTCTAAACCTGATCACTTTCTTGACTCTGGGGCAATGTATAAAATATATTTCTCTCCTACTCAAAGATTGTCGAAAGGCCTGGTGGTACGTTTTAATTGTGCCCTATACTTAGTTCACCTTTACAAGTTGAAAAGTTTTTCAGAAGAAAGGCCACAGAATCTGTAATTTGTTGTTTTCTGCGACTATTCATGCAACAACTTCATACAGTATCAGCCAAACCAAGGTGTAAGGTCTCCCGGATCACTCACCAGTGTTACAATAACCACAATCGAGTAGAATCATAACTTGCACTCGTAGCAAAAAGAGATGGTGGTATCTTCTCACCAAATATACATGCAATCTAAACTTCTGGGAACTTGTGTTTTCTTTTTGTTATCAGAGAATTATATAAGTATTAAATAATATATATATATATATATATTAAATAGATATAAATAATTAAAATATTCTATAGACATTATTTGTTAGCTCATGTCTGGAAACACGGAGAGAGCAGGCAAAAACTCATAAGTGTAGACTGGATCCTCGCGCTTCAGAAGGTATAAGTCTGGGGCACTATACTCATGAATATATAGTTTTAATCAGACGTTTAATTTAATACCTAACCTTCATGCGGGAAGAGTTAGGTATTAAATTAAACGAACATGCATTTCCTCTTCCCCCGAACTCGGAAGAGGGTGACTATGCATGCTCCTCACTCATATGTACCAGTATATCTCAATGACTTGAGAGTACTTTACTGGTCTTAGTTTACTCCTAATTGTCCGAACAAATCTGAATCAAAATATGCAAAAAGGTTTATTGATACCCAAATCTTGAAAGAAGGTTTTGGGGACAAATCAAACACAGTTGTAAAACTTTCTCATTCGTTCTATAACAAGAGTTTTATGTTCCGGTGTACGCATAATATGCAACCAAAGTGGGTGTTTACTAGGTAACACTTAGTAAACGTAGGAGGTGAGACGTGATAATACCGGTAGTTGATAGGGCATCGCGCTGTCAACTATAAACATGCGGGGAAATATGCATGCAAAATGAAATTATAGGAATCTTTGATTACTTTTTGTTATCGAGAAAAGATAGAAAAAATATATTAAAAATATATGATATTTTTTCATAAAATTAAAATATATAATTATTAAGTGATAGATGGACCTGGAATTGTAAAAAGATCCAGACACAACCCATAACTGGAGAGCGGATCGACGCGATTATTTTTCACTAACAAATGCTTATTAGTGAGAAAATTTTAAATTTTTTAAATATTTAATTTATTATTTAACGCTTCTTGACAGATGGATTAGATAATAAATTAAACTTGTTGGACTCTTGCCTCTTAAGATGGACGAGTGAATAAATAAGCAAGAATTTGAGCATATCTACACGTAAACTTTAGTGTTTAATTGAAGCGGATGCTATTAGTCAAAGAATCGACCCAAGGAAAATAATTTAGGTTTAACAAAGAGTTTATATTCTATTTTTCACAGAAAAAAATATTAACATGGTGCGTTAACCCTTCGCATAAAAACGAACATGAAATTTTATGAGTTTATTTTGTGGCACATGAGACACCAATATGCAACTGAATTTTCCTATGTTTATATACTTATCGGCTTTCCATCCTAGCCGGTGCATAATATTTACCAGAAAAAATATCCCATTGAGTCAAATGGAGAGGACAAATAAGAAAGTGATTATTGATCACTAAATCTTCTTGCGAGAAAAATAGCCACAGATCGCCTTCAGCTTGCAAGAATCGACAGTGCAAGCTTCCATTCGCAAACATGCGAGTGAAGTCAATGGATGAATGACCCAATTGGGTCTCAAATACCCTAAATAAATAAATACAATGTAAAGAGATTAATGTCAAATAATTTCACACTTTTTAGTCATTGTGCTTATGGTCTCTTCTGCCTCTCACGTATTCTTTTTATGATTGCACTCATGTTGAAAAAATTTCTTTGTATATTCACCTCCTTCATCTTCCAAAATTATACTTATTAATCTTTTCGTTGAAGAGTTAGAAAATAAATAAATAATCTGGTTAATTGCATTGTTCTTTGCTAGTAGTCTTTCGCAATTATACTCTCGAAAGTACTATCGTCTTCTTTTCTCTTATGGGTTATTTCGAGGTTTTTCTTGATTTCCAAGTCCATATAGCATTTACATTTAAGAGATATTTAGATTTTTCTGTCAACTTAGTATAGAATTTTCCTAAACACTTAATATTTATTCCGATAACAACAAGGGGCAACAGTTGCATGAGTAAAATATTTTTGGGCGTTTTCCTTCTCCGGTTCTGGATTTCTTTTGGGATGCATATTACTGAGTACTACAGCATAGTTTTTGGTAATGTATGTTCGTAAGGAGATAATGAAACCTTATGCTCAAACTTTATGGTTCAGATCATGATCCTACGCCACTTACTTAGAGAAACTTGAAAGCCTGCTTAAGGGTGCTTTACTTTTAGTAGCGGATATTTATTACGTTGCATACTTGCTTTTTATATTTTAACGTATTTTGGCATTTGCATAACTAACCCTCAAATTTTTTAAGTTAAAAGAAGACAAAAGCTGAAAAGGGAGGTGAGATTTTCTGTCGATTCAACATAGAGAGTTATTTGAAGTTAAAAGGTATACTCACTGATCGCACGAGGTATTTCCGTGTATAGTCACCTCCTCCATCTGAAAAACTCACAGCGCTTCTAGCTTCTTTTTTGTCCACAGTCTATGTTTCACGTTCAGCTGAGAAGTAGTTAAGTTTAGTAATTAAACTTAGTAAATTAAATTTAAATTTTTAAATTTAAATTTAAATTTATCTTACCACTATGTTCAATGCAGTGGTAAAACAAATGCAAATCTTTTGTGCAGTGGCGCAATGTTTCCTTACTGTAGAAAAAGAAAATCTAAGAAAAAGTTATTGCTAAAATAATCATATATATTACTAGATTCAAACTACTAGCTTCCTCATCCAGAGACTCACTTCTCACCTTATCTTCACTACGAATTTCTAGTTCTCAAAATGCCAGCTCGTCCTTTACCGGTCATTTCTCAAATCCACCATTTGCATGCATATTCTTCTTCATGTATAGTATTCGCTTGCGTCCGAGGTGAGTTTGACTGTTTTGTACTTGTATTTTTTCTCTTGACCTTGGTTTCGATCAATCGAAGGTTTTTTTTTCTTTCTCGGTTCGTATTAGACTATGTTAATGTTCGATTTTTCTTTTGAAATCTGCTTTTCTCGTAAATTACTGAAGTCCTGCACGCACATTTTTTACGGTCCTCTAACGTGCAGGGGTGCTTGGGCTCGAACTCAAGACCTACAACCTGTTAATGACCACATTTTTCACTGTGCTAACTCAAACATTTGTAAAAATAGTGATTTTTTGATCTCATAAAGCTATACGCGAGGTCAAAGCCGAAGACGCAGCCCTGCATGCACCCTTGCTCGTCCATCCTGCCAACGAAAAACGGTGAAGTTGCACGTTGCGCCGTCATAATACGCAACGTCATTTTAGCGGCAAGGCCTTCTCGTTTTTTCTCGTCTCACCTCCTCAACCGCCTCCCCGTGAAAAAAGACGTTCACTACGTGCCGACAGTAGCGGCGGTAGATTAGCAAGAAAATATATTCGAGCTGTTATCCCTGGTAAGCCAACGGTCATCCAAGAAAACTTCCCGTAACGCCGTCCGAACCCCAAACACGCTTGGGGATGCTTATTCAACAAGACATTTCAGTGTAGGAAATCCCACTACCTCCATTTCAGCATAGTGTCATTACAGCGTGCAGCATTTCGGAACCTGATTATAGAGACGTTGAAATATTTAGATTCTGCGGAAATTTGTGTAATGCAAACTTTAATGTAAACTTTGTTATAATACTATCTAGAGTCACAGCATGAGACTATTTGTTCATTATGCTAATGTGATTTTTTCTTTTTTTTCTTTCATTTGCTGTTTTCTTCTATGTAAAGCGTCCAGATTCATTTATTTTTTTTTGTAGCTACACCTGTGTCAAGGAAATCAACCTCGTGTAGAGATGATTGCATATGCAAATATGAGGATGTGTGTGTAAAACGAATTTTGGATAATCTCTAGATGTTAGAGTTCATACGTAATGTGCACAGTCCATGATATTCTCAAGTCTTTTTTAATACTGTTTCTTCAAATTATGTGAAGGATCCGGATAAAAGAGAACGGGAATAATGTAAAGATGAATTATAGATGGTAACTAACTTATGTACTGCAGTGTCCAGTATTTAATTTGAAAAGCGAATATGTGTAATTATTTGTTTAAAAATGAATATCTATCTTTTTCATTTGTTTCTTTTCTTTCGTGGATAGAGTCTATACTTACTTAATGCATATTTTAGTTAAGCCTGTGTAAAAAGATCACACTCAGTGACCTCTTGCGCAGAAAAGCTCTTGTGATGAAATGCGACACGCTAGATTTCTTGCACTGAAATGCTTCACATGGGCCATAAATGTAGGCAAGGTGTTGCGATTGCAATGTAATTGCGGGGCTATGCATCTGGGATTTATTCAAGTCTAAATATTTTTCTTGATTGGTTAACTATTAAATTAAATACACTAAAAGTTTATTTCAGTCTATCTATTTTTTCTCTATCGATCATCTAATAAGTTAAATACACTAAAAGATTAAAAAAAAAAAGACCATGAAATTTGTAAGTTGAATATTGATACTCTTGTGAGAAATATCAGAATGTAAAATTTTCCATCATGACAAGTTAAACCACATCATAAAAATCTGTATAATTTGCTGATTTGGATTACTCTCCAAGCTTTGCTGAAAAAATGTTGTAATCTATGTTAAGAATTTGATTAAATGACCTTGCAAAAGTCTAGTACTAAAAGTATTATGCAAGATGTTATACATTTAAAAGCATAAAGTTTAAATTTTTATTGTACAAGTGATCATTTTATCAGAACATTTATCTTAGTACTGCAAATTCAGGCTGGATGCGAATTGTATTAAGCTTCAGAACTTCTGTTTTAAAGTTCAACATAAGATAATATTTTGGAACCATGTTAGAGGTTGGATAATTAATTAGTTGTGAAATGAATCATAGAATATAAAGCTTTAGGAGAGCTTTGATTTAAATATTTATTTAAAAGATTTGATTCTCATAGACAAATTCTGTCAGCAAAGTATTTTGGATATAATGTTTAATTGTTTGTTCCCAAACAATCCACCTGCAGAATGAAATCCTCTGGTTACCAGGGTTACGAGATATATTTATCGAGATATCTAAGCTTTAAACTGAAATGCTTCCTTCTTATACAAAACGGCAAGAAAGTCTCACCTTACCTTCCGGCTTTTGACCTCTTCTCACTCCAGCAAAATCCACGGTTAGCTATGCATATGCATAGCAAAATTTTCAAACCCATGTGCTCTTATATATGCCTTGTAAACAGAAGGACTTCATTCTGCAGGTGGGTTGTCTGAGAACAAAGAAATTTATACCTAAAAATACTTATACTGATGGGTTTCCCTACAAGAACCAAATAGATTTAAATCAAAACTTTCTCCTAGCTTCAAATATGTGATTTAACTGCACAACTGATTATCCAACATCTGTTGATAAATATTAAATAAAATTTTGATGGTTTTTGAAACAAAACAGCATCATCTTCCTAACCTAAAGTAAACGGGGAAGAAAAAGATAATTAGTTTTCCTTCACTTTTGTTCCTGCACCTAGGGACAAAATGTAGCGTATTTGAGACTTGGAGAAGCTTGAACACTGGACTTGAGGAAGGCAAGTCTTGTGTTCTTGTGTTCGTCAGATTACATGGTATATATTATATCCTTAATTCTATCTCTAACATTACTCTCCAAAACATTGTCTTATTCTGGAATTTACAACAGAAGTGTGAAGTTAAAAATAATTGAAAATATCTTATTTTTACTTACACATGTTTATAAAAAAATCGTTAGTGAACCGCCAAGTCAAAATTATAATTATCTTGATCCAAATTTTTTTTTATTACTCTTGCATACTGTGGTAGAATTTATCAAACAATGACTTGAATCAAATCTCTCTCATCAGTTTACATTATGTACTTATAGCAGTTCAAAGTGAAGTGGAAAAAGTTAGTGGTTTCTTGGTGCAGAACAGAATCTTCTGTTAAACCCAAAGTACACGGCGAGAAAAAAGAAATGTTTGTTCTCTCGCTTTTATACCGATACCGGTCCTTCGTCGTTAAATAACGGATATCCTTGCAGATGATAAATAGAATGTGTCTCCAAACCGATCTTTTAAGCGAGAAAGCTGAAAGGGACACCCGCCAAATCTGGATGGTCAATTCAATTCTCTGATGGGAAAAAGTCAACTTCAGAATGCCAATGGAGGAAGATATTTGAAATGGACATGGATGTGCCATTATGGTAAAAGTTAAAGAAGTCCATAACCATAACACATATATCTTTGATCCATAACATAGGGGTATGTTCGTACGTTGTGTATAGAAATCAGTGTGCTAATGATATTTCGATAAATATGTATACAACACGAACTTTCGCAGGAGCGAAGGAAAATTATCGACAAGAACAAACGTCTCTCTGCTTATGGTTATGAGTTATCTGAACTTATACTTTTGAATTCAACTCAAGTTTGAATTTCTAAATTAAAGTTTTTACATTAAACAGCTTAACTTTATTTTGAAGTTTCCATGCAGTACTACACTTGCGAATGGAAGTTGACAAAATGAACAAAACTATAAGTGAAGTGTGCAGAGTGACTCTCATGCTTCCATAAAGACTCTTCTCCTCTACGAGTAATAAAACTCAATTAGATACTTCTAATTTATGGTATAACTTTTCCAAGAAGCAAGATTAGATCATAAATAAATGTGAATATACCTCTTCCATATGTGCACTCTCCTTGAAGATAAATATACATACAACATGAACTTTAGGGAACTGTTGTCTGTTTTTTGTTACTAAAAACATAAATGTTATATAGAAATTCTATAACAAGTTGACTGGAGAAACCAAATTTTATTATAAATATAACTGTTAACCGTACCTAGAGTTGAGTGGTAGTCTAGACATAACCTATAAGGAGAACGAAAACATATAATGCATTTCCTAGAGTATAAATTTAGGGAGACTATTAACAAACAATATTAATTCAACCAGATAATTAATTTATTACTTAACTCTTTTTAATAATAAATTTAAATAATAAATTAAACCCTTGCATATTTACCTCTTCCATTAGAGCTAACAATAAGCAAGGAAGACGTTATTCTGACGAATATAACGACTCTAGAGATGATATCATTCAGTAGACTCCGATGCGTGCCTAAGGAAGAAGACTAAACCCATAAAAGAAATAGGTGGAAACACTCCAATTCCGATGTAAGAGTCAATAAATGAATATTGATGTATATTTTAATTTAGGAACTAACCTTCCGAAAGATCTAGTTAAATTTAAACCATTTGCAAACTCTCCTCTTGCATCTTAGATGAAATAAGTGAATATGCATGCTGAATGAACTTTTGGAGAACTTTTGTTCTTTTAAATAAAATGTATATATCAAGTAAATAAAAATAATAAAAATATTTTATAAATTTTAATTATTAACCCCTGTCTGGAAACACGGACAGACCAAGATATACCATAAGACATTTAGTACACAGCCGTGCTGCCAAAAATACAAGTCCATGAACTTGAAGCTGTTTATACATTAATTCGTAGTAACTTGAATTTAATCTTTAACTCATCCGCCAGAAAGATTAATTACTAAATTAAACCTCTATATATCTACCTCCTCTATCCAAAGATGGAGAAGATGAATATGCATCCAAAGTGATGTTATGGCAGAGAGAAAGAAAAAGACAAGTGTTGTACACAGAACTTACATTTTTGATGAGAATTGGAATATGAGAGACAACGGTCATGAAAGAATACTTCCTGTAATATTTGTTATTGCTTCCAGTTGTCCAAGACAGATTGTCATTAATATTTGTGAGTGGTTCCGATAGACCAGGATGGATGAGATGTGAAGATTAGAGAGAACAATATGTAACGTCAAGGAGCAGCATTGCGTTAACTATAATGAAAAACTTCTTTTATATACAAAATATGTCGAGTGCATTGGTAAGAGTCAGAGTGTGGAGATTGAATTGAGAGAGCTGGAATCCAATTCAGACTGATGAACCTGTGAATGAAAAATAATAAACTGTTGAACTATATTTCCATCGGGGAAGGCAAATGCTATTGCAAAGTAGTGTCAATCCTTCAATAGTTCCTTAAAAAGAGTTAGATGATTACTTAAGAGAAGACAAAAAACAATTAAACATTTAAGTTTAGAGCGGGTGTGTCTATGTTTTGGTTTTCACTAGATCAAGCGAGGAGCCTACATGATTTGTTGACTTGGAAATAATTTGTCAAAATAATAAATTAACATCTCAAGACATGGAACGAACTGAGATAAAGTGAAATATGCATGCAAGATTGACTTTTGGGAACTTTTGCTCTCTTGATGTTATCAAGGACATAAATTTTATATCAAATTGATAAAAATATAAAAATATTATAAAAATATTAATTGTTAACCAACCTGGATAAGAGAGAAGACCTAGACATAAACCACAAAGAAAATGCGGACATATGCAATCCCTAAAGTGCATATGTGAGTTGTTGATCGCCACTCGAACACATTAATAAAAGATTTAATTTATTACCTAACCCTTCCTTCCCGACGGAAGAGTTAGGTAATAAATTAAAGCATTGCATTAAAGCCTTGCATATTTGCCTCCTCATGATGGAGGAGGGGAAAATATGCAAGGAAGTCAGTCAAGTAAACGTAAAGAAACGACTGAAGTAAAACGTACATGCCTCCTGAACTCCATAGCACGGAAACGCGAAAAGGCAGACTTGATGATAGGGTATAAACTTGATTTCGTCATCGGTGGAATCCTACTCATATGATATTACTTTGTCATTATAGAAAAGATAATATAATTTAAAATAGAAAACAGAAGGGACACGAGAAATTTAAACTTCTAAATGTATATTTCCAAACTTGAATCTGTACATTAGAACTTATAGAATCTCTAGTCCTGTTTGCAAGACCTTCTCTGGTCCTCTCATCTTCTCTTCCGTTCATCCCTTACACTTGGCAGGAAACATAGACAAAAACTGTAAGTGGGGAAAGTGGAGTATCCCCTTGCTACCATGAAAACATGCGTCCTCAACAAATACTAAGATTTGTTTTGATGAATTCAAGACACAAACTCTTCCGTTTAGTTAGTCCTAAATTAAAAGGTATATTTATTTGCTCTCTCCATCTTAAGATAGAGAGGATGAATATAATGCTGTATTTGGAAATTTAAATTTCAAAGAAACACTTATTTTGCGTCATGCTGGAGTAAGGATGAACTAGAGCGATGATAAAAAGGTGCTTCGCTTCCAGTGGAATTGCTTGACTGTGCCTTTTAGATCTATTGAAATCTAAACCCTTTCTTCCTCTAACGGTCATCTAACCTGATAAATACACTCAAAGACAAAAATATATTGCCCTTCCTTCTCAGATTCGCAATCAAGGGATAGTTATGCATAATCTTTCCAAGGAAAGTTCAGACTAGTTTAGATGTACACTAAATTATACTTTTAATAGTAGATCATATATACTTTTTAGTATTGATATTATTGTGAGACTAAATAATACTCTCGAAATGCAAAATTTTCTATTTGTGATAGACTATTAACATCACAAGTTAACCACATGATACAAATTGTATAATTTGCTAACTTGGACTACTCTCCTGAAAAAATGTTGATATCTATATTAAATCTTTGAATGGACGACTCTGCAATATCTACTACGATAACTAATAGTGTTATGCGAAGTGCCAAAAATTTCAAACCAATAAGTCTGAATGTATACTTAGTACAAAGTGTCCGTTTTACCACAACATTTTATTTTGGACTGTAAATTCGAGCTGAATGTGATATGAATTAAACTTGAAACTTCTATTTTAAAGTTCAGCATAAGAAAGTGTTTTGGATGTCACTTCAGTTTAGCACCTCGGCTAGGTTGACAGAGTGTGGTGTAGTGACGCAGGATTTCTCCTTTTGCCCATTTAGTATACAAGATATCGTTCCCACAGAGGATTTGCACAAGTAACGCTGCTCTAAGTTCTAAGATCTGTTCAAACACACAAACACACGGGTTTTGCCTAGAAATCCCGTCTTCTCACAAACCCACACAAAACTACACGTCTTCCATACACGCCAAATGGTGCTCTGGAACTAAACAAACAACTACCAACTAAAATATCATACATCTATTCACAGAGAAGCTCAGGAAGACGATCTTCCTGCTTCCAGATTGCTTCTTCCGGTCTTCTCGATACCGTCTTCCCGAAGCGATTCTCGTCTTCTGGGGGTTCAACTCGTCTTCTCACACCTCCAGAAGGCTGTCCTGCTTCGCAGAAGTCGACTAGCAACGGTCGTTACACCTTATTCTCACACTCACATTCCAACGGGTTAGATAAATCACAGGGTGTATGCCCCCTGTAGCCTTCCCAGACTTCTGCCTACAGAAGTTGTCTTCTTGCAGCAGTACAACGACATTCACCTTCACGGAAGCTCAATAGAAGTATCGGAAGCTCACTAGAAGAAGGTAAGAAGATGGGGAAGATGGGAGAAGATGGGGAAGATGAGAAAAACCAAACAAGAGAAAACAAGATAAAAAGAGGCAATGAAGATTCCGACAAGCTTCTAGTCTGGATCCTGACTAACAAGCCATCCCTGCTTGTAATAGTTTGGGGAGGAAGACAACAAACGTGAGTACTGTTGCATCGTCTTCTACTCGAGGATGTCGTCTTCTGTTGCGGGAAGAAGGCTTCTTTCTTCTTCACTTCGCTGCTTTGACTGCTCTGTCTTCTGGGATCACTTACCCAGAAGACCGTTCGTACGTAGATCCCAAGTGCTCTACTGAACGAGTCAAGCTACACTTCCACAATTGCTGACAGTCACCGCCACTCAAGAAGAACACTTCCCATGCACAATTGGGAGCGAATTCAAGGAACCCACCATCCAGAAGACATGGACAAAGCTTCTGCACTCAAATCCACAATCTATTCCCCGAGAAGAAGTCACAATGGTATTGAGAAGCTCACTCCCTCTACTTCCTGCGTCTACTCCTCGACACACCAGTCTAGCTAACAGGACTGCACGAGGATGCCGTTCCCTGTTCCTAGATTGTCCACTACTTCTATCTACATCGTCGAACCACTGCTGGTGCGAGTATGCAGACCCCTCCTGTATATTCCAAGACTATTCGTATGTTTCCCACAACGGGTGTAGTGTGAAGAACTATCTATCTTGTCTCTGCTCTAATGTGTCTCGTCTACCTGCTCATAGAATCGAAGTGTATGTTCAGTTACTACAGAATCCTACAGAACTGGCAGAACTGGCAGAGCTCCATTTCCTACTCTACGATCCTACTTAACCATCTGCCTCGAGAGCCAGGGGAGGCGACCACCAGGGAGAGAGAGAGAGGCGCTGACAAGAGGTTGTCACCTCACATGCATGCGGTCCCTCTTCCCAATTAGCCCTCCACTGTGTTACTCCTACGCTACCTATGCTGCCACATGGGGTCCTAACTATTTTTACATGGAAAACTGCCACCCTTAAGATAGCATGTCCGATCCTACTAAATCTAGAAGTGTCGATTGAGTTTGCTAACTACTCTGATTGCTCGGTGGCAATCTCTACATGATCTGCTCCTACCGGAGCTACTACCTCGACTTCTGATGGGCTGGGAAGCCCTGCACTTACCTCGGGTACCACTGAGGTAGCTTCCCTCTCCTCGCTCTTCGCTGGTCCTGCGGTTTCTGCGGCTGCGTCTTCCTCGGCTTCGACTTCGGAAGACGGAATGGTCTTCTGTGAAGCCGAGTCGAATGGTGCGTTTTCGATCTTCTGAGGCACATATGCAGTACTAGGGACCGTGGTGACCTCATAGGGGTCCGGGGAAGTCGCTTCCTCCACGCGGAGTACTTGGGAAGACGGCTCGTCTTCCTGTCTTCCAGAAGACATCATGTCTTCTGGAGTCTTCTCGTCTTCCAATGCTGTCACCACCAAGTGTACAGCGAGATCGAACTCCTCCTTCTCCATTCCGGATCCAGTCGATGGTGCTGGAGCGTGGGAAGATGCGGTTGCAGGTGTCGGAAGTGAGAGAAGACCATAAAGTGTCTTCACTCCTTCTATCAATCTATCCAAGTACCTGAACATACTCTCCCGGCATTCCACCAACATCGTTCTGGACTCGCTGTCCCATCCTCTAGCTAAGGTAAGTAACTTCTTACCCGCGGTGAAGTTGAACTTCTTCCGAAGCGCTTCTACCGACTGAGCTAGCATCTTCTGCGCACGGGCCTCTGCTGCTTCCCGCTGCCTCTTCTCGGCTGCAGTCTGCGCTTCTGCGGCTTCTCGCTACGCCTTCCAAGTGGTCTGCTCTTCTGCGAGGGCAGTGATCTTCTCCCGCACTCGGAGAACTTCCTGATCGCGCTGCTGTACTTGCGCCTGCAACTCCTGGTTGCTCTTCCGAAGTTGCATCGACTCCTTGGCAGAGGCGGCTGCTTCCGCCTTGTACCTGGCTGCAAGCTTCTCCGTGGTGCGGAGACTAGCTTCCAGCGACTCCGTCTTCTGCTGGCTGTCTTCCTGTCGCAGCAAGGTGCGCAGGCCGAATCCAAGCTGTAAGGGCTTCTCCTGTGCCCTCGCTCTCCTCTCCAGCAACTCCATAGCGGGCTGGATCTCCTTTTGGAAATAGGCACTGAACTCCTCCAGTCGTCTTCCTACGGAAGATAAGTTCATCTCCACCACTTGCTCCATGGTGTCGACTTCGTCTTCCAGAGGCAAGGAAGCCTCTTCCACCACTACGGCCTTCATCTTCTGCGCACGAGAAGAAGGTACTCTTCTCATCTTCCGGGGTGGAAGACTCCTCATGGCAGGAGCGGCTCTCTTCTTTGCGCTTCCTCGCATCGCAGCAGGAGCGCCCATCCATCCTTCGTCTTCTGGAGTCTTCGGAAGACTCCCAGGTGTTACAGAAGCTGTCTTCTGCTCCGGTCGGATACTCAGCAGCTCTACCTCTGAGTCCGACTCCGATCCTGAATGAATGAGGGAGATGGGGGTCCTTGGTACACTTCTAGAACCCATCTTCCTCAGTGGCGTGGCGTCTTCCGACCCACTAGACTCATCTTCCCTCACCAGAAGCGTCTTCTGGTGAGAGCCGGGCCTCAGCTGTGGCATCAGAGTGGGAGGGGGCGTTGTTGCTGCCTCTCGGTCATCGTCTTCCGAGGTCTCCTCCTTCACCTCCTGTCGCTCCGTTGGCCCATACATTGTCAGCTGATCTTCCCTAAGATCCCCCATGGCTACATACAAGTAGCAGAAGAAGGGCGTCAAGTGTCCTCCTGCCGGGGTACCCAAGTATGCTAGCACCGTCTGTACATAGTTGTGGATGTACGCGCCCCAGTAGATTGGCACTCTGTCATCCCACACTGATTCTAGGAACTCCACGTCCTGATCTCCTAAGTACCTCGTCTTCTGCGCTTTCCCCTTGGGAAAGAGATGCAGAAATAACTTCGCCAGGAGGCGCTTCTTCGGCTCCCGGTAAGATTCTATCTTCCAACCGTTCCTCTCCTGCTTGTCCTCCACGAAAAGGCAGGTAGTACTCCCAGGCACATGCCACGAACTCACAATCCTAGGCAAGATCTTCTTCTCGTACCAATATCCTCGATTCTCGGACTCAGGCCTGTGAAACGTCTTACGTCACCAGTCTTCAGTCCAGGAAGACGGTCTTCCCCGAGCTACTCCTGCCTTCGCAGGTACACGGTTACGCGGTGGTAACGCTGCCCACACCTCCTCCAGAAGCCCTTGATCTGCGAGGTTCCAATCCCACAGGAAGAAGTCAAGACCCAACTCCTTGAGGAAAGGAGTGGCCTCGGCCAATTCTGCCGTTGGTAACACCAAGCCTCGCGGATGCATCGACATACCTGGAAGATCTGTTGCACTAAACCACAAGTACCTACTATGAGCTGAAGGTTCAGTTCTTCCCGAGTGCCCACAGTCTAGCTTCTACTTCTCAGAAGACGAAACTAGTCTTCCAGAAGACAGCTACTCCGTCTTCTGGGATTCTAACAGTACTTCCTAGATAGCTCTCGTCTTCCGAGCTATATCTAAACAATCCTATCTAAGCAAGGCCTCACATGGATTACCAAGAAGACAACCCACCTTGCATTACATCCTACTTCCTATCAGAAGATACAAGATATGCGAGAAGTAGAGTATGAGAAAGGTTCAGAAGAAGGTTGCGGGCTCCTGCGGTGACAGTGGCCTCTGGGAAGACACTCAGGACAGCTTCCGATTCAATGTCCTTCTCGGAAGACTTCCCGAAGTCAGACTTCCCTTCACTGGTCTCACCTGTCTTCGTCTTCCTACACGCAATCTATCCTCACAACAGACTCAAGACATTTGCACTCGGTTCTTCTGACTTGTCACCTCTCATACGCACTCAGAAGAAGCTTGCTGCATGATGGGAAGACATGACCCTCGACCATTCTCTCCAGATTCTGCCAGCAAGACTTCTCACAACTCTCTTCTAAGTTCGGGAAGAAGAAGGAACGGCTGCTATGGATCGGACAGAAGAGACCCGAATGGACCCTCGCGTCTTCTCGCTCATTTTGCCAGCCTTCCAGTCTTCTAGTCTCTCTAGGAAGATGGGGAGTTGAGAAGCTTGGAAGACCGGGAGGCACAGGCCTAGTTCCCGACTTCCAACTTCTCGAAATAACACAACAACTCACCACTCCACTCAGGATTCGTACCAAGCCTCTCTAAACACAAAAGCAAAGCAAATCCACTCTTGATACGAATTGTGTTCAGTCGACTTCCGAAGATAGTCTTCCGAAGACGGTCTTCCGAAGACAGTCAAGTTCAAGAAGCGTCTTCCGAAGATGTTCCCATCTTCCGAATCGTCTTCTGTTCCAAGTTTCGGGGGTAGAGAGGTAGTAGGGTAGGGAAATTGATAGTTGGGGGCTCCAGTTTGAGGACTAGGGGTAGGGAAGCTCGAATTGAGCTCGGGAAGAAGCAAGGAGATGTCTTGACAGAAATTGGGCAGCGCTTCCGCGCCCAATGTCTCAAATAGAAAGAATGGGGGGTGGGGGTAATCGATTAGGCTGCATGCACACAACGAAGGAAGCGCGGAGAATACCAGGAAAAGGCGAGAAGAAGTGGGAAGGGGAAAGAACAGGGGAAAGAACCTCTACAGTCTTCTTCGGCTCCCCGAGTTGCCTTCGACCTCCGCGCGCTTCTGGCTCTTGTCCTAGCTTCCAATGCGACTCCTCTCGAATGCGCCTGCTGTCAATTTTGGTCCACACCTCGATTCTATCTTCGCTTCTACTCGCCACTCTCCACTGTCAGCTTCTCGGAAGCTCCACAGAAACGCCTTCTTTGCTGTTTGTGTTCCCGCAATTCGATCTCACTCTTCGCCTAGCTGCCAACTTACTCTCTCCTACCTCGATGTCTTACTCGATTCCTCTCTCAATGCTAGCTCACGAAGCTCACTCTCTCAATCGATCTTCTTCAAGCGCTGTGCTGCGGGAAGTTGGAAGGTGCCTAATGTGTTTCCTCACGCATCTTCCCCGCAGATTAGGGGTTCTCGACCTTAGGTGTCTTCCTGACCTACCTACCTATTCGGTGCGTCCCAGTAGGTACACCTACTGTCTTACCCGAAATCTCGTGGTTGGTCCTTCGCGGTCGCTGTCTTCTGGAAGACAGGTGTCTTTCGCCGTCTTCTCATCTTCCGCCGTCTTTCCGTCTTCTGAAGACGCAACTGGGAAGACGCTCTTCCGAAGACGGTCGTCTTCCGAAGAAGTCAACTTCTTATTACAAACAGCTCTTAAGATCATCTTCCTGTTAAGGAAGACGTAACCTTAAGTAACAACGCTTCTTCAGTTATACAAACAGTTTATTATTCTTAAAAATTTCAAAAATTCGTGCATCCTGTAATTTGTGGGCACCACATGTGGAGTGGTTAATCTCGGTACGGTCGTTAGTGCCGTTACGGCAGGTTCTTGGGCTAGCCCCACTAGGGATATACTTCGCAGGTAGGGCTTGTAGGCTTTAGTTCTTCGAGTTCAGCCTTCAAGCTCCTAGCTATGGTGGATAGTCTTGGTTAGCGCAATCTAGATTCCTTGATGTACAAAGTGGATTTGGCTCCACTTTAGTGTTTGTGTAATGTCGGTTGGTATGGTGGAGTGAGTACATATCGTTATTACTCGAAGAGCTGAATTTATGAGGTTTGATTGGGAGCTTTCAGGTCACACATTTGTACGGATGGTATCTCTAGAGTGTACAGATCGTTGATATCTTCGATTTGCGAGTGCGCGCGTGCGCGTAGTGTTCTTTTTGGTCGTGTGTTTGATTGCTGTGCGAATTAGTAGTGTGTGGATCTATTCTTGATCGAATTGGTGGTGAGGTAGTGCGGAAGCGCTGCTGAAATTTCCCATGACATGTTTTTGGAGTCAATTTGAGATCAGCAGATGTGCATCAACGGACGTCGGATAGACGTTGATCAGCAAATTCTGGCAGTGATGAGTTCAGTAAGTGCACGTTGAGAAGACGATTGCAACGCATCAAAAATCATCCGATTTGATGAAGGATCGAGGGACTTACAAGAGAAAGAAAGTTGCGGGTTGTTAGACTTCGAGGAGCAGAGGTGCGTGAGAGCGGAGTGCGAGAGTGCGGAGGCGGAGCCCGAGCTCGAACCAGCAAGTCAGATTGCTGGTGTGTGTAAGCTTAGCTATTTAAGTGTTGTGGGAGTGAGTAAAATCAAGTCACTCATCTCAACACTATTCTTGAAGAATGTGATGAACTCTTTAGCTCTAAGCTTTGGCTTTATCATTAGACCAATAGCTCTTGGTGTCTTCTAAGGATGCGTGCAAGTATTTATGGACTTGTTTAAGGTAGTAGGAGATCTTTTCACACGTTTTTAGAGGAGTGGTAAGGTGACCACATAGTACTAAAAAAAAGCTATCATTGTGGTAGCGTTTGTCTATTCCATAGAGACACGTATGAAGGCAGTTGGTGGCAGTTGACTTGAGTGAGCTAGTAGAGCTACCACGTAGAGACTTTTGAGCTACTAGAGGTGTGGACAATCTAGTTAGTGATCTTAGGTACAATTTATAACAATTGGTGTGTTATAAGATCACAATAGTGACCGTTGTTTTGATCTTCATCCCGAGCTACGGCAAGAGAAGACTGATCGAGGACGAGATGGAAGAGCTTAAGGAGGCCATGGTGGTCGAGTTGGAGGTAGAGGTTCAACATCCGAGAGAGGATCAATCGGTCCATCATCCACTATGATGTCAGATGCAGGTATGATGACTCGGATTGAGTAGTTGGAGCAGAAGATAGCTAGTATAGCTATGGCTCAACGAAGATATGATCCGGGAACAGAGACTTCACATCTTATGAAGGAGAAGGAGTTGACTTCGACTTCATGGCTGGTGTGACGCAGATTGAGACATCTGCGGCAATGACTCGGGGTGCAGTAAGTAACTCTGAGTCACGAGGTGCGTTGGTGGAGTTGGATCCACAATGCGGGGAGGCTAGTAGACAAGCCAGGCTTCTTCAGTCATAATGTTATCGGAGACGTTGAGGATCACGTCTATGGTTCTTAAAGGGTCTATCAATGATGCAATGGAGTTGGAGACATCGACATCCAAGAGTGGGGGTGATGCGAGTCAATCCTCGACGTTTGTGGATGCGATGTCAAATCCAATGTTGGTGACGGTTACAGTAGTTCTGCGAGTCTCACTATTTTCAGCCACAGATATGAAGACATTTGGAGTAAGCTTGGCTCCACTGTTCCAGTTGATGGTCACGCTCAGTGAGAGAGAGGATGTAGTTATCTCTAGTGTTGAGGTGGTTCAACGAGAGACGGTAGATGTGTCCATGGAGTTGAAGATCAAGACGGCTACCAGTGGTACTTGACAAGCAACGACTTCCAGACCAGCTAGATCGGCGATTGACTGTGTTGGTTTGGCACCAGGTGTGGTGTTGTTGGACAACAGAAGTGATATATTCTGTTTGGTGACATCTTCAAAGAAGGTGTATCGACCGCAAAAAGTCTTGTTAGACTCTAGAGCCCAGTCGTTGATGTTGGAGAAGGCGGCGTGCATTGATTTGGGTCTGAAGAAGTCCGAGGTGGAGAGATGTCCATTCCAGCTGCAGACATCTCTAGGAGAATCAAGGGGTACAACTCTACACATTACACATGAGATGCTGAAGATGAGAGTTCGATCAGATCATCCCACATATGACTCTATGATGAAGGCCAAGACGATCATTACGATCGCGGAGTCTTATGACGTGTTGCTTGGAGGTGTTGTGTTATACTTTATGAGGTTTGTGATCAACTATTGGACGGAGATAACATCTTATAGACCAGGTTGGCAGTTCGATGAGAGACGAGTGAGCCGCTTACCAGTGCGGTTCAGTGCTAGAGTTGAGACAACAGAGTCTACACCAGGGACGATGACATCTGTTCTAGGGTTCAGTTCGGTCATCACTTGACCGAGCGAGTTGTTAGAGGACAATATCTCTACGGAGGATACTTTGATCTTTGAGGAGGTGGAGAACATGCCTAGCATGACTACGGTAGTAGCATCTCTGGAGTTCGAGTGAGAGTTGCAGTAGTATGCTGATCGGTTGGTGTAGCAGACTTGGAGTGAAGCTTTTGTACCGTTAGTAGAGGAACAAAGGGTTGTTCCTGCTACTGGTCCTTATCATCATTGGATACGACTCTCATTGTATGACAGAGGAGGGTGTGTGTGTGCTGGACCTGTTTGGAGAGATCAGCACAGGTTTGGCTACGGTATTGTAGGTAAGCATACGAGTACATCAATACTTGTATGTGGAGAGAGATGAGATTGCGAGACACATCTCATTGCGTCATATGACACGCTTTGTGCAGAGATATCCTGAGTTGTTGTCCATATCAGCCCTCAGAAGATATCAGCAAGCATTACCATCGGATATTTGTTGTTGGAGGCGCAAGATCTCACGGTTGTTGACACCATTCAGTTGGTGATAGTCGAATGACCATGTCAAGTTCACACGCGTGCTGGAAGAGATCAAGGTTTACATGACTCACAATCTAGTATGTTTTGGAAGATGTTACATATCTTATGGCATCTCCAGATGCATCAAGTGGATTGTCCAACGTACATCTTGAAGAATGTTTTTTTGTTGGGTGATGCTCGTACACAGATGATGACGAGTGTGCACCAAGTGCGGTCTTGGGTTGGACCGGTAGTGTTGTTGGATGCAGCGAGAGTGAGATCTCGTGCACATCGTCCACGGTTGTGATGGACAAACTTATTATCGAGAGAGGTGCTCAAGCGCACACACGATGGAGTGAGACGATCAGTGCACTTCACGATTGAGGACATCTTGGATGCAGGACGATGATCTCAAGTAGTGAGAGTCGTCTGTAGCTCACTCATGACAGTGGTGAACCTAGTGGGACGACCTAACACATCGTTGTCCACTTTGGTGAGCTTTTCAGCGTCACATGCTTACAGAGACGGAGGACTTGGGCTTGTGTGAGATGCTCAGCTACAGTAGTTGATGGAGTCCAATGTCGATGAGAAAGAGCAAGCGATGGGTTTCTCTATGATACGACGACAGTAGCTTCGATGTCGAAGACTTTACATCATCAAGTGTTGGATCAAACAATGGACTTGAACTGCTTGACATGGATTGCTGAGCAACGTCTGATGCGATCGATGGGTGTTACTGCTCGGACACTTCTAAGCTCTTTGTCTACCAGGTCGATGGAAGCAAAGGTTGGGAGCGAGGTGTGTGGAGTTCGTCATCCTTGGACATCATGAGATGCAATAAGAGAGAGTGTGAAACTGCAGCTAGGGCTACATGAGTTTTTCGTACAATTGAGGTGGAGGTTCTTGGTGATGAGCAGAAAGAAACTGCTCTAGAGACTGCAAGATAACAGTCAACGACTTCATCTTCTATCTCTAGCGTGGTGATAGAGGATACTTGGGAGCTGGAGATTGGACCCAAGCTTATAGGAGAGAAGAGACGAAGAGTTCAGAGATTCCTGAAGAGCTACATGAATTGTTTTACCTTCAGTATGAAAGATTTGGGTACTTTGAAGACACAAGGTATATCGATCGACTTAGCTAGTGATACATCAATCTTTCGGCGTTTCTAAGATATAGTGACATGGAGAGAGCATTGATCCAGAGTAGGACTCAAGACTTGTTGGAGGTTGGGTTGGTAGAGATGTCGCATGAAGAGTACGCATAATCCACAGTTATGTCAGCAAAGAAGGATATATATGACAACTACACAGATAGACGGATGTGTGGAGACAACCGTCCTATCAATCGACAGACGAAGTCTGATAAGTATGTCATGCCAACACCTGAGAAGATCTTTGATGTAGTGAGACATGTGATTGTCTTCGGTACTTTAGATCTTCGAGCAGGATATCATAAGTTGCCGATGAGAGAAGAAGATAAGTCCAAGACAACATTCTGAGGAATTGACATTCACGACAAAGATTGTTTGTATCAGTGGAGGTTCTTATCATTTGGGTTGAAGAACGCCTCTGTTGAGTTCCAAAGGCTGATGGATAAGATTCTAGCAGGACTTGATTTTATTTGATGTTATATTGACGACATCTTAGTCTATAGTGCTACAATGGAGGAGCACGAGAGATACTTACGGGATGTGTTCGAGCGATTGAGAGCTCATGGGTTGAAGTTACATCATAGGAAGTGTAAGTTCTTCCATGAGTTGGTAGAGTATCTAGGCCACATCATCTACCCAGGTGAGTTGGGTGTTCAACAAATGAAGGTTGAGGCTATTGCACGTATCTCACGTCCCACATATGTGAGTCGAGTTCAGACATTTGTTGGTTTGATGAACTTCTATCGTCGATACGTGAAGAGGTTTAGTGCAATTGTGAAGCCATTGACCAGGCTGATGAAGAGGACTAAGAGCGGCAGTGGGGAGATGAGCAGGAGCGAGCTTTTGTAGAGCTCAAGGATAAGTTGACATCTATTTCCATCTTGAGGAGACCCGTTAGGAGGCGTCCCTTCCAACTGCACACTGATTGGAGTATGTTGAGACTTGGAGCAATGCTGACTCAGGGCTGTTGCACATTTCTCATGTTATCTGTTTGGGAATTTTTTTACTTGCATCATTGATCACCAGTCGCTCAAGTGGTTAATGAAGTCTAACAAGCTTACAGAAAAGCTTGCACGATGGGCTTTGATCTTATAGGAATATGATTTCCAAGTAGTGTATAGACTTGGAGTTGACTTTAGTGTCTGTGTAGTGCCGCTTGGCATGGTGGAGTGAGTATAGATCGTTATTATTGTGATACACTTGTATATGTGTATGACGTCGTCCATGTGTTATGAGTATATGTGATGTATCTCTGACATCAATGTATGTTGTGTAGTGATCGCACGACATGGAAACAAATATGTATATAATACAGAGATTAGTAACATATCAGCAATCAGGAATTGATATCAAGAAAAAGCTATTGATATCAAACTCGATAATTATATTTGAGATAGTTTCAAAGTCTGAAAATTATAACTTGGAGAGCTATAGAGGTTCGATAACTATTACTTGGATAGTTATAGACTTCGATATCTATCTCCTAATACCAGTAAAAATTTCTTGATATATGGAAATTTTTCATGATACCACTTGCTTATTACTGATAGTGTTCTCATTCCTTTTCAAATTCTAGATATGCTTTTTCACTTCAGTTGGAGAATTCAATCTAACACCGTATTTTGTGCAAAATCCTCTAATCATAGTTCATTGTAGCAGATTGCATTAAGAAAGGCGTGAACACATCTATATTAAAAGAAAGATACAAGACTCACATTGTTGAAACAAACAACTAAGGTCGTAAATGATACACCACTAGTTATATTTAGCGGTCAACTCCAAGACTTCAAAGTTTAACAATGTTTTTTATGTTACCTTGTGTGGACTGAAAAATCTTAAGACTTCAGATTCAGTCTCATTGAGTCTTCAACTAAGCAAATTTTTAAAATAGATAAAAATAAAGTTTTTTTGTTCAAAAAGATTTCTTTTGAGATCTTTTTAAGATAGAATATATTAATTTGTTACATTTTGAAAAAAATAAGATTGTAAAATACCTCTTGATTTGCATGTGTTATCAGCAAAATACAAAGAGTTGTCTCCTTGATAAATCTGATCAAAGACAAAGCAGCCGTAATCTAGCTTCTGCAATGAAAGCCGTGGGATATCCCATCGTTTAAATACCGGAAGCTGTGGTTTAGACCCCAGTCCATATGCGTACTCCTAGTAACATAAGGAAATTTTTTCCGATTCATTTTAGGAAATGAAAAAATTAATGATTATGTATAAAATTTGTTTCATGATAAATTTATCATGCGAGTATAAAATCTTTGAAATAATGAAATAAAAAAAATCTTTTCTCAAACTTTACACTTTGAAATTATCTGGTTGGTTGCATGCATATTCAACTCTTTTGTTTCAAGAGGGAAAAATGCAGCATGCTTGTTTGTAAAGAAGTCCAGAGGCAGCACACAAATATCAGCTTAACTCGCAGGGAGGCAAGATGGAGGATGAAGAAATAGTTGATCTATTCTTGAAGAGCTTACCTAGGAACATGATCAGTTTCAAGAAAGCTATGAAAGCTAGACAACAGAGATCTTCATTTGAGAACTCGAGAGTTTAGTTATTGATGTCTTAGATGATGAAACTGATGCTAGAGGTTGCATCAACAACCAAGAAGAATCTGCCTTGTTCCACTATAATGATCAGTCTTCCAAGAAGAGACAACTTCGAGGTGCAACCTTCCCACCAAGATTCCAATCTTGGTCGGAACAACAACCTGGACCTAACGTTGGAGACAACAATCATAAGCATACTGGAGGTAAGGGCAAGAAATGTTACTTCTCCAAACGTCATGGACATATTGCTGCAGTTTGTTGGAAGAAGACTCAACAACAGAAACAACCTACTGCTAATTTTGCTATAAGTAATGAAAAAGAATTTTTTTCTTTCACTGCGTTATACACGAGTGAAGCCAAAGACCTATGGTGGATAGATTATGGTGCATCTAATTATATCTCCTCCAGAAAAGATGGTTTGGCAACTTTCAACATATACATAATGGCCTTACAGGTGGACTCTAAAATAAAAAAAGATGTCAAGTTTCAAGCGAGGGAGATATTCTGATGCATCTACCAGATGGTAAAATCCAAACTTTCCATCATGTTTGGTATGTACATGGGGTCTTACACAACATACTAAGTGTTGACAAGCTTGTTCAGTCTAGTTTTGAAGTTATGTTTGATATCTGACATGTTGTTTAATCAAGCAAGACAGTAAGGTGGTGGTCTCGAAGGTTCACTAACGGTTTTTGTTATAAACATGTGCAAGTAAAAGTATAGTATTTTAAATTATTTTCAGCAAAATTTTAGAAATTTGATAAAACTAAAAAAATTAAATTTTAGTAGACTGGATCAATTGACCCTCCATTCTTCAAGAAGGCTTTTTACTATATACTTATTGTGGATGATTATTCAAGAAAGATGTGGGTAAGTTTCCTTACTAAGAAGTTTGAAGCATTTGGATTTGATGTAAAATAGCAATGAGTTAATTTTTATATATTTTTCTAACCTTTCATTGTTCAGGATAATATAAGTTCATGTTCTTTCTCCTTTGACTATGACCTTTGACTATGACCTCTCAGTTTCTTTTTCAGTATCTGTTCGTAACTCCCTCTAGTGTAACTCCTTCTTGTAACACCTCCTTGTAACTCCTTGTTCCCCGTTCTTTCTCTGAGACACACCCAATGACCTCTACTCTGGAGATGATGACAGGTCTATTGTTTGATCTTATGTCCGCAGCTTTAGCTGTGTGTGTGAGCTCCTACTAACTCTCGCCTTATTCAACATGGTATCAGAGCAAGGCAGCGAGAAGCAAGAGAGAGAGAGTTTTTGCAAAAGGGCTTGACAGGAGGAACGGAAGGTTCCATCTAAGGAAAAGAGAGTATGAGTGAGGATGCAGAAGTACTCTTGACTGTGTGAGAAAGACGCGAATGTGGGCAGTGTGAGTGCTCAAATTTTTTTGGTTTTGAGACTATTTTACAGCTCCAGAGAGTTTGAAACTCAATTTTGAGAGGTTTCTGGAAGTTTTTTGACGATTTCAAGGGCACCGACCTATGTTGTCTGGTCAGGAAGGGTCGAATTAAGTAGGATACACCCTTTCTTGATTTTTCGTGATGGTGAAAAGTTACCCGAAACTCCCCTTTGACCAACGTTTTGAGGGGTTAGAGATGTTTTCTGCAAATTCTGAGGGCACTTTATCGATAGAAAAAGACTCCGCCTTCTTGTGGAAGTCATCGGTGACTTGTGGAAGTTTGTTACTGGTTTACATGAGAGACCCATTGTTGCTGAAGAAGCTATCGTTTGAGACAGACATGATCAGTTAGCACTTTCTGTTATCAAGATGACAGTGAAAGATGCAGAACTAGTTGATATCCTAGATACAGAAACTTCGAAAGAAGCATGAGATATCTTTACCAGGAAACATGAAGTGACGAAAGAGGGGAAGTTGAGAGTTATTAAGGATAAGCTCACAACCTTGCAGATGCAAGAGGGTAAGAGCATTGAGGATCATTTTATGGCCTTCAAATCTCTCTTACAAGACATCAAAACCTTAGGAGGAAGAGTTGATAGTTCAGAAGTTATTCATTCGTTTCTTGAAAGTCTCCCTTCTGCTTATGAGGCATTTGTGAAGGCTATGGAGGTACGTCCTGGAAAGATTGAGATGGACGAACTGGAGAGTTTGGTGCTACAAGAAGAAATCAACATCGAACAGAAGAACAAAAGAAAAGCAGCAAGTGACGAATCTGTTTTGCTGCACATCAACAAACAGAGAGGAAACTTTCAGAGGAAGAGGAAACCATTTCCTCCCAACAAAAGGTGGAATAGTAGTGTTGGGTCAGTCAACCAAGGAGGAGCATCTTCGGCATATGCACAAGGTGACAAGAAGCGTAAGAATGAAACATGTCATTACTGTGATAAATCAGCACTTTGCTCCTGAGTGCAGATTGAAGACAAGACACGAAGGTACTGATAAGAGCAAAAACAGAGCAAATCTTGCTCAGGCTAAGTCTCTAGGAGAAGGTAATGAGCAGCTATTTTTTACTACTCTATACACTAGTAAGTTAGATCATCCATGGTGGATAGATTATGGAGCATCTAACCATATCTCTTCCATTCGAGAGTGGTTCCACAACTTTCAGGAGATCACCAGTGGACCAACAGTTGGTCTAGGAGATGGTGAGAGATACGAAGTTAAGGGACAAGGTGATATTCACCTCCAACTATCTACTGGAGCAGTATTTCGAGTTGAGGGAGTTTGGTACATACCTGATGTGGTGCATAGCTTGCTCAGTGTTGGGAGGTTAGTCCAAGCTGGTTTTTACATCAACTTCCAACAACAAAGGCTGCAACATACAAGACAGTCAAGGTGTAGCAGCAAGAGGCAATGTGGTAGGTCATTTATATGAGCTTGAAGCTACTTCCTTACCTGAAGTTTTGCTTACTGCTACTGTACAAGAGAAGACGGATTTGTGGCACAGAAGGCTAGGTCATATGAGTTCATATAGAATGAACTTGTTGTGCAAGTTCAACCTAGTTGATGGAGTCCAGACATTCGATTCTTTGCACAAGCCATGTGAGATCTGCTTGAAGAGAAAACAGGTTCAGAAGAAGTTCTCTTCAGCAGCAAGAAGGGCTACAGGTCCACTAGACTTATTACATATAGATCTAGCAGGACCCATTGATCCTCCATCATTAGGTAGAGCTGAATATTACTTTTTGATAGTTGATGATTACTCACGAAAAATGTGGGTGAGATTTTTGAGGAAGAAGAATGAAGCTTTCACACACATGAAAGACTTCATAACCGAGGTTGAGCTTCAGAATAGCAGGAAAATTCAAAAAATCAGGAGTGACAAAGGAGGGGAGTTTCTATCCAAAGCAGCGGAGGCTTTCTATAAGTCCAAAGGCATCATACGACAACTAAGTGCACTTTACACTCCACAACAAAATGGAGTGGTGGAGAGGAAGAACAGAGTGGTTGCTGAAGTAACCAGATGTCTACTCAAGGATGGAGGACTACCTAGGAGGCTGTGGGCTGAAGCAGTTAACACTGCAGTATACCTTCTCAACCGAAGTCCAACAAAGGTGGTGGAAGGTATGAGCCCTAAAGAGGCTTTCACAGGTATAAAACCTGATATCTCAAATCTTTGAGTTTTTGGGTGTAAGGCCTATGTACTTGTGCCTAGAGAGTTGAGGAGGAAGTTAGACGACTGCTCTAAAGTTTGCACTTTCATAGGCTACTCTGAACAAACGAAGGGATACAGACTACTTGACAGCAAAGAGAAGATTGTCATTAGTAGGGATGTTTTCTTTAATGAGGCAAATCATACTGCTCATCTTGAGGTAGAGAAGAAGGAGACTACCACTACCTCCAATGGTACTAGTCTAGCTTTCAGATTTCCTCTTTCTGATATGTTACAAGATAATTAGTCTGATGAGAATGTATCAGAAGCTGTTAGAGGTGGTGTAGATGTTGATGGTGCTCAAACAGAACATATCGTGCACTCACCTGAGTTGGTAGTAGATCTTCTCACACAAGTTACAGTTCCAACTTCAGTACCTGAACAAGTGCTTCAACCACTTCCGAATCAAGTAAGAAGATCTACTCGAACCAGGAGGCTACCTGCTCGACTTGGTGAGATGTGGTTAGCAGAGACGATTGATAACGCAGAACCACTGAAGTTCGAAGATGCTATGAAGTCTGAGAAGTGGACAAAGGCAATGAAGGAGGAGTTCACTGCATTGCAGAAAAATGATACTTGGTTCTTGACAACTCTTCCTGAAGGGAAGAAGTTGACTGGAACCAAATGGGTGTTCAAAACGGAAGTACCATGCTGATGGTACAGTTCAGAGGTATAAGGCTCGACTTGTAGCCAAGGGTTATCTACAGCAGCAAGGGGAGGACTATGGTGAGACGTTTACTCCTCTAGAGAAGATGAGCTCTGTTAGACTGCTAATAGCATATTCTATGCTTCAGAACTGGAAAATATGGCAACTAGATGTGAAGAATGCTTTTCTGAATAGTAAGATACAAGAGGATGTATACATTCAACATCCACAAGGTTTTCAGATTGCTGGAAAAGAACAGTTAGTATAGAAACTTTGTAAAGTCTTGTATGGTCTTAAGCAAGCTCCTAGAGCTTGGTTTACTAGGATAGACAGTTTCTTAAGGAAGAAGGGTTTCTCTTCTACAAGGGGAGATCCTAATCTATATATCCTAGTTACAGCAAAAGGGAGAGTAGCGTTGCTGCTGTATGTGGATGATGTAATCCTTTCAGGCAGCGATGAAGAGACTGTCTCTTTAGTGAAGTTACAGTTATCTACAGAGTTCGAGATGACTGACCTGGGCAGACTTACCTACTGTCTTGGAGTTCATTTAGTCGAAGATGGAGAAGATCTGTACCTTGTACAAGATAAGTACATTAACGATACATTGAGGGAGTATAAGATGCAAGACTGCAAGCCAGTGCCTACTCCAATGATACTTTCGAAGGATTGGTCTACTCAGCATGGATTTGACAAAGCGGTTGATAAAACTGAGTACAGGAGACTAGTTGGAAAGCTGATCTACTTGGTTGTAACGACCAGACCAGATCTAGCTTACGTTGTAAGCAAGCTTGGCCAGGAGATGGAGGACCCAAGAGTTCCACATTTGAAGACAGCGAAACGAGTACTCAGGTATCTGAAAGGTACTGCGTTTCATGGACTGAAGTTTACTTCAATTACTCTTAAAGTTCTAACAGGCTTTACAGATGCTGACTGGGCAGGTGATGTCATAGACCGGAAATCAAGATTTGGTTATGCCTTCCTGCTTGCAGGTGCAGCTGTTACTTGGCAAAGTAAGAAACAGAAGGTTTCTTCTTTGTCATCCACAGAAGTCGAATATCATGGACTGTGTAATGCAGTTCAGGAAGTTGTGTGGATAAGATGGATGCTGGAAGATCTGGGAGAGGTTCAAAGAGAACCAACTACCATTTTCATCATAACATGAGTAGCATTGCTCTTGTCAAAAATCCAGTCCATCATGCGAGGACAAAGCACGTTGAGGTGCAGGTCCATTTTATTCATGACAAAATACAAAGTGGAGAGATATGTGCCACTTGGGTACATACTGATGACCAACTAGCAGAGATATTCACTAAATCATTGTCTAAACCTCAGTTTGATAAACTGAGAAATGGCCTTGGTATATGTGAACTACCCGTGATCTTACGAAGGAGTGTTGAAGGATAATATAAGTTCACATTCTTTCTCCTTTGACTATGACCTTTGACTATGATCTCTCAGTTCCTTTCTCCCTCTTCAGTATCTGTTCGTAACTCCCTCTAGTGTAACTGCGTTGTAACTCCTTCTTGTAACACCTCCTTGTAATTCCTTGTTCCCCGTTCCTTCTCTGAGGCACCTCCAATGACCTTTACTCTGGAGATGATGACAGGTCTATTGTCTGATCCTACATCCGCAACTTTAGCTGTGTGTGAGAGCTCCTGCTAACTCTCGCCGTATTCAACATTCGTGACGAAAAGAGTAAGATAATAAATTCATGTATTATCCCCTTTACCATCCGAAAATGGAAGAAGTGATAATGCAAAAAAAGTTAGATAATGGATTGGTTGATACTGCAAAAGATATACAATCACTCTCAGTCCGTACTCTTAGCAGAAACAATCACGTCTCTATCAAACCATCTTCCTGCCAAGTAGATCCGAGAAGCATCCTCAACTGACAGCAACAAAGAGCTCTTCACTTGATCATAATCAAGTGAGCTTGCTAAATTCTTCCTGCTTCGCACAGTAATATGTGTAGCGCAGTGCAGAAACTGGATTCATCATCCTGCCAAGACTTCTCCCTGAAGCATGAATCTGCACTTCCTTGAATTTCCTTTCAAACTAGTTCTTTTCACCCAGCACACAATTTTTCCAAGCATGAAACTACAATGTTGGGAGACGTTTGGCCATTCGCACCTTTTGAACCGCGTGGCAAATGACCAAGTTATAGCACGTTTGCTTACTCGAAGCTAGAAACAAGATAACGGGAACTCGTTATTTGTGTTTGTTGCGTAAACTTTCAATCACTGACTCCTAACTTCTCACAACTTCTGCCAATCTATTCTTTTTCTAGAAACTGGAATGTCGAGTGAAGGGGGCATAGTACCGTGGTCTGTTCCAGTTCTGTGTAGCATTTGTCCAATCTCTCCGAGCCACAGCAGCTGAAACAGGTTTTCATGGTTTTCCTGCTTTCTTCGAGTATATGATTCGTCTTCCGGGGCAATGGCTGCATGGCGGTGTGGGTTTTCTTCGAGTATATATTCCTTTTGTCATTCAAGGCCGAATTATGCCACTCTTTTATCTATTACGCTATCTATGGGGCTTTCCGCAGCTGCTGCTGCCCTTGCACAGACTGAGTGCCTCCGGGGAGGGGAACTCGATCCCAACAAGCTTCATACGTAAAAGCACGTTCCCATCATACTCTTGAAGGAAATGCACAAGGCAGTAGAGAACAGATTATTTCGTGGTGATTTAATTTCACCGGTACAATTGACAGATGGAGGTACTTCTGGCTCAAAAGCAACTGATAACAAAGAAGATTCGTGGGGATCTCAATCGATTAAATAAAGATTTTTTCTCCATAGGCATTTTTGAATGTTCAGTCGGGTGGTGGTAGATGCTGTTTCTACACCATTCCGTACTTGGAAATCAGAATCTAGGCACAAAACGCCAACGTGTGATTGTTCTTTCACGAAATGTTACAATACCCGTGCCTGAAACGAATGGAACACCAGGCGCTGTTCTTTTCTTGTGTACACACCTCTCAAGTAGCACGCTTTAGGATAGGACCGTCAAGCCATGCAAGGTACAGAGCCCCCGTCCATGAGAACGATTCACCGCCAGCACCTTCACCCGTCCGAGGATTGAAATATTCTCTCAACCCTACTTCGTTTATAACCGTGATGGAATCCTTCTCGATTTTCTCTGCAAGGCTGTCATATCTGCACACACCGATATAACTAAGCTCTCCTTTCGCTCTAGACCTAATCAGTTTAAATCTTGAAAACTGTAACACGCTGAATTTTCACTTCTAGACCTAATCAGTTGGAAACTTGAAAACTGCATACGCTGATCTTTTGCTTCTAGCTTCGGCCTTGAACTCTGCATCCGAGTAAGAATCATAATCGTTCTGGATTCGCTTCATTTCAAAGTACTGATCACTACTGTAATTTTGCCATTCCGACTTCCGTAGCTCAGCCGGGACATTATATACTCCTGACGTTCATTTTATTTGGTTCCCACGAGACGAGAAGAGGAGAAACACACCCATAATGTCGGAGGCCAACTGATATCATCCAGTTGATGTTGATCCAGAGTGGACCGGACCAATATTTTATAGGGTCGAACTCAGGTTCCGAAGGATCCGCGCTTGGTACGCCATACTTCACTCCGGTCAGCCACTGCTGCAAATTCGAAGCCAGAGCGCCTGCCTGCTCTTCCGTGGCGACTCCTGTAGGGCAGTGCAGGGGAAAGAACGTTCCGACACAGTCTTGAGGGCCAAAATGAAAATGTGAATGTAGATGTTGCCACCGCAGCGAGCACATGTTCAGCTAGCAGAAGCAACAGTGGAGGTGAGGAACGACAAACCTGCAAAAAGAGGTAGGAAAGCTCCAGATATTCGTGCGTCTACATGTTTGCCGGTGAGCTGATTTTGGACCTTGAAAAGGCCAGAGTCCTCGTCCCACAACTGCTGAAATCCCGCTCTGCCTTTTCTTATCCACTTGTTGATTTCTTTGATCTCATCCTTCTTGCCCAATAGTCTAGCCAAGTACCTCAAATCGCGATTGGCTCGATATAGTACGCTGTTCGTGCACAGGTCAGTCATTCGGAAAGGCGAAATCCGGTAGAGCTTTTCCGGGTCGTAGAAATTTGCAGCTTTAAACCTGTCGAAGACATCGATCAGAGTTAGGGAGTGAGTCGTCGTGCCCAACTCTGTGGATGGTGAGCGTGCACCGTTTCTTCCTCTTCTTCTTGTTTTTTCTGAGTAGATTCCGAGGAGTCTTTGGCAGGGATCGCTTACAAAAGCTTCAGCTTTTACTGTGACTTGAAGTAGTGCCATTCATGGAGTTGTACATTACCTGTATAACAGTGTAAGGTAATGATCGTACGTGTCTTTTGATGGCCGCATGGAGGCATTTACATGTTTAGTGTCCTGGCGCTCGTAAGGTGGAATATCATCCACAGGAAACGCCTTAAGGGCATCATCCCACGCAGGACTGTTGTCCATGCCTGATTCCCAAGGATGGAGAATAGCAACAAGCCCCGTGTTGAAAGGATCTCTGGCCTGTGTGGATGAAGTTTTAAGCTCTAAACTTCGTTTGGTAGCCAGAAAGCAAGTTCTTAAGGAAGCTATATATGAACTTCAACAAACAGGAAACCTCGCCAGCTTTGAACAGTCAAAGATATTACTGTCAATGTTGAGATTGTTGAAGTTAAACATCAAAGTGTTCACTGCATGCCGGTGGAAGAAACTCACCTTGTACCACCATCGATGATATGCAAGTATTTTCGGGAACAAACTGGAGACTCTTCGGTAGGCAAGTTGAGAGTTGTTCCTAGCAGCGTATTCAAACAGATAGCGAACGATCACCCCAGCTATTGGGGGCTGGCTGATGCCTGTGCTTTTACTTGGATTCTCCTTAGTTCCCCAAATCTCAGGACCTGGAAAGTATGTATCCGATGGTTTCCAGAAAAGTATGGATGGAATCATTCCATCCGCCCACTGACCAGAAAACAGCGTATCCACCTCGTTCCATGCTCGTTCCACATCGACCGCAGCCCACCCAGCTGCCACAAATCCGGTGTCCCAGTTCCACTGGATAAACACTCACAAAGCAGAGGATGCGGTTAGAATTCTCAGATAAAAGTCATTACTTCACGTCTTCTCCTCAGCATGGTCTTGGGAAGAGACATGCTCGTAAACCACTCTCGTTAACTCGCATGAGCACAAGGAGGTGCCTGAATCAGTACCTGGAAAGGGTAAAGGCCGAGGGCTGGAACAGTGTAGCCACCATAATCGTTCTGTTTAAGCACCTCGATCGATCTTTTACGTATGGCTTGTCTTGCGGTTGAATTCAGTACCTCGTAATCCCTGCAGTTCAAAGCCAGGAAGAGAATGATTTCCATCTACTGCAGCTGCTCACAGTGCAATTACACAGGAAAGACAACGTTCTCCTGCAGTTGGGGCGGAAGTGCACAAGCTTTCAGATTCACCCAACGAGAGCTAAATTAGCAGAGGATTGCGTCTAGAATTATGCACCCCTCTAGAATTTAACTCCGGGGAGAAAATGGTTTAGAACCAATACCCAAGTGAGCTGACGAAGATTGTTGGCGCAACACTCAGACATGCACAGATCCATATTAACTTCAGCCTACGTTTCAACGAAAAGTTACATATTAGCTTCCTGCACAATTTGAGATTATTATGTATGCATATTCATCAAAAGCGTTCCATGCAGCAAGGTGACCCTCAAGAGTAAGAAATTGAATTTCTGATGTTTACAGAACAAAGTGAATGGACCATTAGTTCATCAAACCATCACCGTCTGTAATTCCACTAGGCTCTCGGAAGAACGAGCACACAGCCATCAAGAGATAGAGCATACGCTCACGAACATACCTTCATGTTACAGAGGCAGACAAAAGCAAGGGAACACAAAAACCGGTCTAGCATTGAGGACTCAATGCTACAGACTCTGAACTTCTATGCAGCAGAAATACAATCGGCCTACAGGCTTTTCAAAGTACGCGGAAAATTTGTCCAAACCTGAAATCATAATTTATCATCATCCTTCCTTCTCATAGTACCGCCTACCGGTTGAATCGACTGATGAAGACAGTGAAAGTAGCGAAATCAGCTCACCGTTATCATTCTCGACGGATTGGGAGAGTCTTATAAAGTGGTGCAGCGGTGCGCAGTGTCAGGTGCAGCTAGCTTTGGCGTCCTCCATCTCGCCATGTGTGCCTAAGGCTCTCAGCACTGCATTCTCCACACGGCTCTCACTCGTCACTCGTCACTCGTCACATGTAGCAACTACACTACTCTACTTTGTGGTGGGGTGTGGTGGTGGTGGTTTACAAAAGTTCGAGCTCCGGTCCAGCAAACAGCCCGCATCTCGCGTTTGCATCGTGACCGAAGGTAACGAATCAGTTTGACTATCGCCGAACCAAATTGACTCGAGACTTCTTCTACGTTTCCGGTGTAGCGACACACTGAAATTTCATGTTTGTGGCTCGAGGAATCTTTGGACATATAATTTACACTCAAGTACATCTTGCAGTCTGACAAAAGTGGCTCCATGGTTAGAACAATAACTATCAACTAAGTTGATCTTTACAAGAATCGACAAAGCTTATTTCATATACAAATGGTGTTAGAGTTGGTTGAGAAGTCTATTATGAGAAAGCAAAATTGTACCGTCCGAGAGGAAAATAAGCTTCGTCAGTTTTTGTAAACCCCTTTTAGTTAGTTACAGTTTCCTCTCTGGAATGTTAAACCCCTCGATGCGGGTATAAGAGCATCTCCACCCCATTACACAACCAGGAAATTACATAAAATTAGCCAGAACTTTTACGAGAGTGAGTTTAAAATAGCCCCGGCCCAATCCTGTAAATTAGTGTTAGGATACAGTGACTACATTCTAATCACATAAGATTACACTAAAATAGCCCAATGTAGTGTAGTCATTTTGACACGCCAACACTATAATCTAATGTGCCATATTATCTTCTTAATCCTTTTTTGGCATAATGACACAGAGATACGTGCAAATGCATCATGAAGGATATTATTTTTCTCAGGATTTTCATGTATTAAGGTGGTTCTCTCTGATCTTAGAAATAGCTCTCTTGAATCTGAACACTATAAAGTAAAATGAGGATCAGAATAACTAAGAGAGACCTTATATAGTCCTCGAGGGTGTCTCCACAAGACTCACCTAAGAAACCCAAAATGCTACAACTAAAGTGACGTGACTATAGAGATATGACAGGAGTCCCTCGAGTTTACCAGTGTGACTTGTGACTATACCAACTGTCACTATCAACTGTGTAGCTGAGATTGACTGTATCTTTAATACCCCTTCTTAAGATCAACAACAATTCACATACACCAAGTCTTTTTCTCAGTTTTTCAAACTGATCTTGAGATAATGATTTAGTGCATATATCTGTCACTTGATTTTCTGTTGATACCCAACTGGTACATATCTCACCAGATTGTATCTTTCTCTTGTAAAATGCACTTCAATATGCTTGGTTCTTGCATGATGAACTGGATTCTTGACAAGAGCAATACAACTCATGTTGTCACTCAAAATACTGGTTGTTTCTGATTATTTTCATCGAAATCTTCTAGTATCCACTTGATCCATACAACCTCTATTGCTGCATTGCACAAAACTCTGTATTCAGCCCCGATAGAAGACAAAGAAACAATAAGTTGCTTTTTACTCTGCCACATAACTGCTGCTCCTCTTAATAAAAAAGTGAAACCAGTTGTGGACTTCCATTCTGTTTCATCTCCTACTCAATTCGAATCAATATATCCCAACAGTGCTCTTGCAGCAATCTCTTAGCTGCATTCCAATAGGGCATCCTTGGGTCTTGCATATGCTGACTGGTTTTACTCACATCATAGGTCAGATAGAGTCTAGTCGTTGCAACTAGAAAGATCAAGTTCCCAACAACTCAGTCTTGTCTACTTGAGTTCCAAACTGCGGATGGTAGGACCAATCCTTAGCAAGTACCATTGGAGTGGGTACTGCTTTGCAGTTGTCCATTCTGAATTCCATCAGAATATCATTCACATACTTCTCTTGAACCTTATGGAGGTTCTCTCCATCCTCAACTATGTGAATGCCAAGACAGTGGTTAAGCTTTCACAAATCTGTCATTTGAATTCATGATTGAGTTGTTTCTTCACTAGCAAAATAGCATCTTGGTCATATCATGATAGAAGCACATCATCTACATATAACAGTAGGATGACTCTCCCCTTGCTAGTGATCAGAATATACAAATTCAAATCATTAGAAGAGCAAAAAACATTATCTTCGAGAAACTTATCAATACGTGTGTTCCATGCTCGAGGGACTTGTTTAAGACCATATAAAGCCTTCTTAAGCTTGCATATCAGGTCCTCCTTACCAGCAACAGCAAATCCTTCAAGTTGTTGTACATAAACTACTTCTTGAATCTCACCATTCAAAAATATATTTTTAACATCCAGCTGTCATATATTCTATTTTCTGAGTTTTGAAAAAGCGATCAATAAATGAATTAAATTTAGTTTAGCAACTAGAGTGAAAGTCTCTCCAAAGTCTTCACCTTCTTTTTGCAGATATCACAAAAACTTATCGCTTAGTAACAAGTCTTACCTTGTGTCTCTAGATGTTCCCATCTCTTGCATATTTGATCTTGCACCCACTTTGTATCAGTGACTTTCTTACCTTGTGGTAAGAGAATGAGAGTCCAAGTATCATTTCGAATTAATGATTTGAACTCCTCACTCATAGTTGTATTTCATTTTTCAGAATGTAGTGTCTCTACTACTGAAACATGTTCTTCACCATCTGCTACTTCAGCAAGATACAAATCGATCATATCTCGGAAGCGAGAAAGCACTCTCCTTTCTCGAGTAGAACGTCTCAACTGAACTTGTGTGTCATGACCTTCAATCTCAAGATCAGACGCATACGGCGATAACAGAACCCTAGTGGACTTGCACTAGGTTGTGGACGTTGCGAGTAGGACTTAACGGCTTGACCAGGAAGTCAAGAACAAATGAATCCTAAGTGGTTCTTTGAACCAAGATTGAAACATTAGGTTATGACATAAGGACCTACCCCAAGACGACTTCATACGAACGTTGACCTAAAGGGGCAAGTTTGGAAACAGACTGTCAAATAGGTCTGAGACATGAGTCCGGGACGCGAGACCGAGATATGGATCCGGTGCAGACAAATCCTGGTTCGGACGCTGGTCCGAATCACAAGGTCCATGTTTGACGCTGGACCACGATTGCTCAAAAAAATCCTAACTGTTGGAGCTCCAGCGATGTTTGGGTCGTGACGGAGCTCCATGTAAGATCCCGAGGTGAGTATGATATCATTGGAAAGGTCTCGGCAAGAGCTTTCCAGTGATATGTAAAACTTCTCGAACTGACCTCAGAGCTGAGAATTGTGGCTAATTTGTGATCGGATTATGGTATAATTTTCAGGACCAAAGAGGAGGGCGGGACCAATCAATCTCCAAAAGTATATATGAGGGGGGAGGGGCTCGATACATGGATGGACCAGGATGAGTCATCCGACCAACAGACTCTGGCGACACGAGGTGATGGTTGGATCAGTATCAAGATGCGTTCTGGTCTAGACTTGGACGTCTAGACTTAGGAACAACCCCAAGGGCTGGGGAAAGACTAGGGAATGAGACAACGGGTTAGACCATCGTTCAGAGCCTAGAGCCAGGCGGACATCACGGACGGTTGGACCGCTAGGTGTGCTGGAGACACTGTTTAGGACCCTGGACTTTATGAGAAGTCCGTCCCAAGTCATGTTGTGACTTGCTCATGTTTTGAGATCGACCTAGCCGAGTCTAGATTGGGACTTAGAGAATGTTGAACTTGAGAGTTAAGGAGACGATATGGCTCCGGTCCGGATCAAACGAGATTAAAGTAAGTGGTGCATGAACGCTAACTTGTGACTGTGGTTTGCAGGTTAGCATTGTGAGTTTTGTGATCTATTGAACAAGAGCTTCCGTTGGTGCAACAAGGCGGTAGGTGCGCGAAACTGTGGTTCTGATTCTTCTGGAATTTCTTGGGTAGGTTCAGGAATATCAAAAAGTTCAGGAATATCAATAGGTAGTTCTATGTCTACTGCAATATCTTGAGTTTGATCGGTTAGAATGTGATCATTCTCTTCAAGAATATCAAGTGATATTTTTGCTGAAGGAGGTTCTATTACTAACCTTTGAGTATAGTTATTTGAAGGTTGTGGAGTAGGTAGAATGGAGGAGTTTGCTTTCTCAAGCTGAGAATGATGAGCACAATCACTTTCATCAAACATAACATCTCGACTGATGACTGTTCTATTATTCTTATTCAAAAGGTGACAAGCTTATGACTGTTAAGAATAACCTACAAAGGTGCGAACAAAAGTATAGTCATGTAGTTTAGTTCTCAAGTCTTTAGGAACTAGGACATATGCTTTGCATCCGAAAATCTTTAAATGAGAGATATCATGTTTCCTATAAAAAAAAGCTCTTCATGTGTCTTAAACTCCACAGCTTTGGTAGGACTTTTGTTCAGCAGATAAACAACAATGTTCATAGCTTCAGCCCACAGTATTCAAGGTAGATCATTCTCCTTCAATAAACACCTTGTCATTTCAACTACCACTCTGTTCTTCCTCTCTACCACTCCATTTTGCTATGGGGTGTAAGGAGCAGAAAGCTGCTTCACTATCCCTTTGCTTTTGTAGTAAGCATTTGCAACTTTTGAAATGAATTCTTCACTTTTGACAGATCTTATAATTTGAATCTTGACCTTGGTCTACAGCTCCATCCCTGTAATGAAATCTCGTTCTTGAACTTATACACGTATGGGTGCATATCTTATATATTATTTTTGAAACTCTTCGTAATATATATAACAGGTAAATACTTCTATATGACAGGAAATATTTATAAGTATTAATTTAGTTTATATTTTTATATACTATTTTTTATATTTTTTATTAATATAAAATAAACTGTATTTGAAATTGACCGCGCATTCGTATATTTAACTATTTGTTTTCGATAACAAGGCAAGACTAAGTTAGTGTCAATTGCATTTCATGTTTTAGTTTCCGCACTTGTGCTTGTGCTCTTCCTTTCCTCTAACTCGAACCCCAAGTTACATGCATGATATTTGATATTCACAGTTAATACACGTAACACCGGAAATATCTTCGATCTCATCCCTAGTAGATATGTTATGTTTTATCATCTCTCTTTAACGATATATTTTTTTATCACACCCTTGACTTGCTATCAATTGTGAATCATTCCTTTTCCTGTTCCTTTTCCTATGTAAGTAACATGACAGAGTGCACGCATAAGCTTTCTGAGCATTTATGGTTTGACTGTACTTTGTTGTTAGAACGATTCGAATCGGAGAGATATTTAGTCCTAACCGAAAGTAGTGAATAATCAACGACATGACAAAGTGATTATTTTACTGTAGGTAGCCAGTCAAAAGTGTAATAAAGCACTATATCTTTAAGAAGAATGTAACCAAGCACAACAGCATAAGCCTACTGGGGTGTGATAAAGCAAATTTCTGCATTTACTACTGATGGAAAGAAGATCTCATGATATTCCAGTGAATAGAGTTTGTATGTTCCGAGTATCAATATCAACCAACCATGATATTGGTACTCAGAGTACTACCGATGGAAGGAAGACACCATGATACCGATGGAAAGGAAACAGTGCACCAGCTGTGAGTACCGGCATCATGCCTGGTCGAAGTTGTTTGGAAAAGGTAAAATATATCTCTAACGTACAATAAAGATCTCATGTGAGTTGCAGTCAAAGCATATTGATTCAGGGATCAGAACTGCAGTCTTCAGGCACATAATCGAGACTGAGACGAGGGTACAATGCCAGCTTTCTCACGACTAATTGTCTTTTCTGTCTCACATTCATTCGATCTCAGTGTCAGGTCATAGTCACAATTATGACACTTTATGACACACCTGCTTGCTACGAGCGAATACTATTTCGTCAATGAGTAGTAAACACTTGATAGTTTCGTGAGTAAATCTACGGATATTATATAAACTTCGACGACAGAAACAATCTCTGATAATTGGAAGTCACTCATGGTGCGTATTCATTTCTCCTAGGATATTATTATTCTCTAGGTTTGAAACCCCTAATGATTAGGCTGGAAAGTGCCCTCATATCAGTATAATATACACTATTCACGGTGTACTAAGGGTTCGAATTTTCAATTTTGCTTCTAATACTAGGTGAACAGATTCTCACACTTTTGCCGAACCGGATTAACTTGTAAGGGCGAAAACTCTAGAGCAGCCCTGGACGAAAACTTTAACCACAAGGTATTATTCACTTCACCTTGTTTTGCTGCAACTTCATCCGAAACACATTAACCATCATTCTCTTCTAGTCTTATAATATTGTGTATTGTAAGTTTGTAATAAGTGGATCTTTTCCTAATTCCTCTTCTATTTTGAACTGTCCTAGTTCTTCTTTTCCCTTGTTCCTTGTTCCTTGTTGTTGTTATCTTAGTGTAAATTTATCTAAGCGAGAGAGACAGACAGAAGAACCACACGAAATATCCTTAACTGTTCTGAACAGCGAGAGTCTTATCTTTAGTTCTATCGAAGTTTGTTCTGTTTACTCTTGCGCAACAATCTCACTCCTTGAATCACGAATGCAGTAAGTTATCATGCAAATCGCACAACAATTTACAAATTTACAAATTTATGTTCTATAAATCTTACAGTCAGACACCAAGAGATTTCTACACACTGCATGGAGTACTTCTTTCTTTCGGATAGTACATTTCTGTATCAGGTCATTCAGCTCGCTAACAATATTAACGAGCTTGGTTCTTTGCGACATTACCATGAGTCTGGCACGAATCTGGGTCAGCTCTGAGTCGGGAAGGAGCGAGAAGAACCTCCCACCCTCGTCGCGAATTGGCACTCGAGGCTTCCTTGGTTCACGTACAATATTTCATATTCGTGACTGCTCATAGATAATCGACGGTGTCACTCATGTAGCTGGATGAGGTATATGCCGTGATATCTGATATACTCTGCAGCTGCTACCATAATAGAGTGTCGAGTGAAGCGGGTTGAAATCTGAGACCAAAAAGTTTACGGAATGGGAAGCTTACCAAACGTGTCGCATATGACAAGCCCCGAAGTAGATAAGTAGCGGATACTCACAGTAACGCTCGTGTTCTGCAATAAGTGTGATGCTTTACGTAGCCTGTTCTCGAACTTCACACAGAATAAGCCCGGCAAATGCCCTGGTCGCGGTTCAGCCTGTGCATATGAATCTATACATCTTTCACGATTTAAGGCTCCCCTTAAAAGCTGACGTCTGTTCGCTCAGGTCTCTAGCAAAGGAACTGCTGCGACTTCGATGACGTCGAGATCTGGAGCAACCACGACTTACTTCCGACGATCGTCATCTGTGCCAGTGTGCCGTCTTTACTTGCCCTGATAAGAGTATACGCCCTGGGTTACACTCCTATCGGCAGTGAAGAATACTCAAAGCTGATCAGCGGGGTGTAGGTATTATCTCCAATCTACTGTAAAAGATGGCAGCTCCAGGAGAGTATAGGGTTTAGGAGTACTGCAACAACTCTAATGATACATTGTACTTTATACCCCTTTGGTTGCACTCCATCCCAACTGGGACATCATGAAGCTTCACGAACCACTTGCATAAAGCTCCCGAGGAACATCACCCTCAATGTTGTAAGTGTGAGAACTTTCAAACAGCAGCAGAATAAATACGTCTAACTAGTCACATACACCTAACAGCATTATGGCCAGAGGGAGAACGATGAAGAACTCTAATGATTACCAGGCTGTATGAGTCCCCTGGCAAATGGATAGCTATTGCTTAAAATTTTGGAAACAGGGTCAACATACCCATATCAGAAGTGATGTACATATGTCGGCCCATGTGGATGGCAGTGCAAGGCAAGAACTACCTACACAAACTGAGATAACTCGAAAATATTGTACCCAGAAAAGTACATAGTCAGGAGGACAGAGGGGCGAGAATAGCTAATGTATATACTTTTATATAACCGGAAGCAACTCAAGAGGTTCATTAGCGGTGACAAGCCACATTCTTGGGTTCAAAATAGTACAGCATGCCCGAAAACTATTCTACACGACAGTCAAGGATCCATCGGTTACGGGAAGGTCTGTTCTGGAATGAATCCTTCGTCTTTCTTCTCAAGTTTTAGAGGGACACACAGTGGTCGGGAGTCTATTACTGTATCAGAAGTGCCTCACCTTCCAGTACTGCGGTGACAATTAGTCCCATCAGATGAAGTCTTACCAGTACAGAATACAGAGATCTTGGAGGTACAAAGCTGCACGCTCTACGAGCGTTTGGAAGCCATTGTCTCCGAGAGCTCATGCAACAACGAGGAGCAGCAGACGGCCTAGGTAGTAGGAGGCTTCCACCCTCTCGTGTCTTTCCATTCACTGCATTTGATCTAGACAAAAACGCTTCCGGTGTTCCAGCTTCTGGAACAACTCAGGACTCAACCTCCATCACCATTAGCCCAATGTGGGCAAGGTCTTCTCCGTTTCACTTCCACTCCTCGCTGTGAACACCTTCACGTGTCAATAATGCACAAAAAAGAGCTAGGTATGACGCCTGCGCTACCAGAACAAAGCTGGAGGTATTGCACTGAACTTCTCCACAGGGGCTGATTGCTCCAATAAGAACGCTGCTTGGAAGCAGTCCGCAGCCTCTCGGGCTCGACCCTCCACTTTATGTAGCATACCAAGATTGTACCAAGCATGATGATTGGTGGGTTCTGAGCGAAGGGCATCGGTTAAGAAGCTGCGGGCTACAGGCAAGGAATTACCACCCCTTTGTCGTAATAAGGAACCGGTAGACACTTTGCTGGGTACATGGTCTGGGTCCACAGCAAGTGCATTGTTGTAGGCAGCTAGGGCATCTTGCACGTTGTCTCTAGCCTCATGGAGAGCACCTACAAACGAACACAGTCAACAGCCAGATCCTATACATAAGAGGTCTGCCTGATACTCGATTTTCCTGCTTGACATGTGAGCATCCATATGCAGTTCTCTACTGGAGCCAGTATTTATCAAAAATCATCACACAAGAGACTGACGTTGGAATTACAACCGGGACATAGTCTCTAGCAGTTAAAGCATCCAAGCATGGACCAAGTCCCCTCCTAAATCGGTATTCCAAACTTTCGGCTTCTACAAATCCGGGCTCTACCGAGCCGACAGAGACAACCGATTGCATTCTGTTGATCAGCAGTTCGCCCGAAATGTTCAACCTTACCTGCGGCATGCCATGTCACTGCGGAAGAACCTTTGAGGCCCTGAGCTTTCTCCAAACAAATCTCTGCATCACGCCACTGTTCCAGAGACGTGTACACCGTCGCTAAACCCTGCCACACCTCTACTTGCTCGACACTCTCGCCTACCTGAACAACAGCGGGCCAACTCCAAATAAGAATTTAAGACAAAGTCTATAAAACTTCTGTGACAACTTTCTCGACGAATATGCCACACCCTAACTTTTGCTTGAGAATAACAGCCTCGCGTGAGACGAAGAAAGTTGACGAGAAAACGTAGAAATGTGTCTACACCTTATGTCTCCAACTTCCAGCCTCGAAACTTTTTCTTTGAGCTTGTACAAGCGCCAAGAGTAGCCTGTACGTCTCAACTGCACGCATTGACTGGCCCTGTGCCATCTGTATCTTTGCTTTCATACGTAGCAACTCGCCCTGCTCCCATTTCCCTGTATCATCTAGGGCTGCATCAAGTGCTGCCTCTGCATCCCCGAATCGCTGCTGGGCAGAGAGTATAAGCCCAAGTAATTTCCATCCCTGGACGGACGCACCACAGCTCAGATCTATGAATTTCTTCGCACAATCAAGGGCCAAACTGAGGTTTCTTTGTTCTGCATATTCCAATCCAAGATCGAAGATCACTTTTGGATCCTCCTTTTCTATGGAGGCAGCTGCTTGTAATGCACTAAGCGCCTGAGCTTGCAACGTAGTTCTCTCAGAATCAGAGAGGGATGCCTTGACCTTCATACCCAAAACGACCCCAAGTACGTGCAAGGCAGTACCCTTCATGTACTCATACTCCCCCTTCGCATTCTCCACAGCCCTCTCTGCGTAACCTAAGCCTTCACTGGATAGACTTACACGTTTCCCGCAAAGCTTGGCTGCGAGTAAGAGAGACGGGACATCATCAGGCCTCTCTACTGGATTCAACGACTTCCGCAAAAGGTTCAGTGCAACGTCGTTCTGAGATGCTCCGCTATAACAAAGAGCAAGGTTATACCATCGCTCTGGCCTACTTTGAGTGCCTGGCAAGAGCATTTCATACTGCTGAGCTAAGAATTCTGACTGCCCACACACCGAAAGAGCAAAACTAAGATGCTCAATAATGGTTGGGTCCCAAGGTATCGTCCTGAGCGTGCTCTGTCTGAGAAGGAGCAAAAATAGTAGAATAGCCTCCTCTAAATTATTCTTCGGAACGAACGCCCCCTCACTGTGTGATCCTAAACTTGGTGCCGACGCCTCGACCCCTCCATAAAGCAATAGCATCGCAAATTCTTTGTGAATACGAGCTGAATATTCGGAATCAAGACTGAAGGCGCCCAGGAGAGCCCGTCGGTAAGCAGCTATCGCTTCCTGAACCTGACCTGCTTCTACCAAGGTCTTCGGAAGTAGCTCTACGGACTTCCCAACAGTCTCCGAGAGCTTGTGATCACCTATCCAAGACGAAGGTAGACCCTGCGGAAGGGCAGATTCAAGGACCTCCATGACGCTTCTGCACTCTTCTGCAGCTTCTGCATTTCAACACGAAAACATCCAACCTTCAATGTACGCTTTGATTTATTCATATCTCGTAAACAATCGATCATCAAGAAGTTATCTGAGGGATTCGTCCAATAACTGGTCAAATTCAGTCAGATTTGTTGAGTAAAGGACTTAACTGCAGAAAGAAAATGCACAAAATCATTCCTTTGTTCAGGACTTACTCAGCCCAGAAACTAGTACTTGCGAAGCAACTGGAAGGAAGGTTCATTGGCGTACCTACTAGTAGCCCAAGCTTCTGCAGACACTTGGCCTTCAAATATATGGCTTCAAAGAGAAGATTGGCAGTGTGCAGGCATGCAGTCAAGGCACTCTCAGAGCGTGAACGAAAGCGACGATGACGAGCCCTGTCCGATGCGAAGTAGCGCAATCGCGGAACCAGTACGCCAATGTCGATGCCTTCAAATACGTGCAGTGCTCCTTCGAAATTGCCACGCTGGTACTCCAACCGGCCTAATAATGCTCGAGCTTCCTGTGACGCAGAAGCGAACAGCGGTTGAGTTAACTAAGGGCAAAGAAGGTTGACGACAAACTGACTCTCAAATTACGGCTTGGATCCCTCGACATGCAGGCGTAAGTCACCATATCATGCACGTGCAAGCCCATCAAGCAAAAAGAGATAATGCTTTGGGACAGCATGGTCTCTACAACTTTTAAGCATGCGACATAGCCCAGCTCTCCAGAAACAAAAGGACAGTGTCGCTCACTGGTCTATATAATATCTCAAGCATCTCCGTGAAAGCACCGACAATCGAGAAATTCAAACGCTCTACCAAACATCGAAGGCCAATCAACTCCCTAGGTTAACCAACACAAACAGAGGAAACCTCTAAGAAACCCTGGATCTTAATGTCGGGCCAAATCATGGAGCTGCTATTTGACGACCTACCTGGACAATAATTGTCACATGTTGGGATTATTAGGTCATATGACAACCGTGAAAGTGCGCCCTATCTTCCACACGACCCACAATTCGTGACAGCAAGTTCTTATCAACGCTCAACTCAGAGATCGTGCGTTGAGATGAAAGAAGGGCGTCGGGGAAGCGGATGTCTACAGCTCAAGATTGAGATGGATAGACAGGATTATTATGCACGGCAATGTACAACCTCATTATTAAGCGAAAGTGCTTCTCGAAGCGAAGTCTCGGCTTCTTCGATGCTGCCCTCGTCCGGCTTATTCTCTCCTTCTTTTACCTTGGAGGAGAGCCCACTCACTTGTGACACGTCTCTTGTTCCTAGACCATCTGGAGGTGTTGCAAGAGCTTCCTCAAATCGATACTGCTCTCGTGAACATGTGCACAACATTGTCACGATCCCCTACTTCCCCACTCCACCACTACCAGAGGGTACAAACCGCCACTCACCTCGTTTGCCTGCATCCAGGACAGCGCAACGATACGTCAGTCCACACAAACGAGTGGAAGTGCATTTCCGTCAACTACATATGTAATTTAGACTACATCTCCCTCGAACGAAAATTCTTCCAATTTGCAAAATCACCTCAGCCGTCAAATTCTAAGTATCGATTGCCTAAGACGGATGATAGTAGTAGGGGAAAGGCCGTACTGAAACAACTTCTCCAGCCATGCCTGAAATACTGAGGTGCTGTCCTGGATGAAGTGAAACTTGGAAGATAACGGGGACTCTAAGTCGGCTTGCCCAAACCGTATCGAGCTAGCGTATGAATTTGGAGTCGAGAAACATATATATCACACTACTAAAACCTCTGCTGACAACTGAAATGTAAGGTCCATAGGATAGCGGGGAGACACTGTTTCCAAATCTGGGCAAACGAGGGAACTCCAAGCAAAAAACAAATTTTACTGCCTAAGCACATTACACCACAATTAACAAAATACACTCGATGGAAACCGGCAAGTAGTTTTTGCAGAAGCAATTAGTTACAGAAAAAGGAAAACATGTATGATCGCCAAGCAAATGTGGGCGGTTCAAACCATAACCATCGAACTGTGGGCCGAGCAATACTAGTCTTCTTTAACAACACCCTCGTCTGGTCTATTGCATCTCCGCACCAGTCCCTGCTCGTTCCTCCTGCCGTGTGATAAACGAGAGCGGAAATGCGATCTTTGGCGAACAACTTACATGTCGTCTGAGCCACAAGCGGCGATGCGGCCCACTAATGCCAGCTTACTCTGCGCAGGTTGTTGCAGTAACACCCCATTGTGGTCATTCACTTGCGTCCAAATCCCGGGTAAATCAGTCGATCATGTGACAACGGCATGTCGACAGCTTCGCTCCTGAGCATGATGCCTTGGGGGACAGCCGGCGTGCCGGCAATCCAGGCTTGATCGCTTCCTCAAATATGGCGTTCTTTTCTCGTCCTTCCTACTGTCCCTCCCTGCCTTCCTTTCCTTTCCCTTCCCTTCCCTTCCCTCCTCACCACTGTGTCACCTCAGCAAGCACTGGGGGGACCCACGTAACCTGGTCATGCCTCCCGTTCAAAAGCACACTCTCCTCCCGCTCCTTCACCACTACCGGTAATTCATAGACAGAACTCAACGCTTACGTACCCTTGATTTGGTCCGCAAGCCCTCCGTAAGAGTCCGCTCTCATCGCTCAACATTCTTCAACTGCACCACAACGTTCTTCACAGTTCCTCCTCCATGGTAATTAAGCACTATGGTTAGAAAATCACTACCCTCCTCTTCTCCACTTGCAAAGACTCTCCCGTATCGGCAAATCAGCAACCAGCAGTCAGCCTCTCGTGCGATGTCCGTTTCCCTCAACGAGGGACGCCTGTCCGCGATATAAGCTATCACTGGTCCATCGCACCCAAGTAAACTATCAAACCAACTGGAGGAAAGACATCGACCAGACCGAGCGGAGAGAGCATGACAGAGAGCCACCGCGGTGTTCCCGGGAAGAGCAATTAAAGTGATGCGGCATCGCTTGTCGCTTAGCCGTCCAGGTTCCAGGAGTCCCGGTCATCATCCGGTCTCCTGGTATACCGGATCCCACAATGGTCATGCCTCCCAGGTCTTTGTATGCATGCATGATCACATACCGTAAATACAGAAAGATCGAGTGTTAGCTCTTGGGAATTCTAGCAGTTAGAGCAAATTTTACCGCACAAAACTCTTAGTTTCGACTTGGGCCCGATTTTCCGATCGAAATGGTAACGCGCTTAAAATCTGAAAGTTCGGGCGTGCTGCTAATGGAGTATGAAATTCGCAATTAGAGAGTTACAGGAGAGCATTTATTAGTCAGGAATACTCCGGATAAAGCAACGCTCGGGGATTTCCGGAATATAGTGTTGTGACTTTCGGTACTTTTTAGATGCGTTCATACAAAATGTATGTCAGAAAGAAAAAATTTATGCGATAATATAGCTATACGGAGATTGTGAAAACTGAAAAGAAAGGAGGAATCTTTTTGTTGAAATTGTTTTTTGTTTTATGCTTTTTTGATAGAATCTTCGTGAAAACCAGAAAATGAAAACAAAATAGCAATAACGAACGGATAGAGTTATTGTGAAAGCTTGAAAAAAGAAGGAGACAGATCCGATATATCGTTAAAGCATAGCCTTGCAATTCCATTGCAAGCATAGCTCATTGTTATTATTAAATTATATAATTTTACAATACTATGTAATATTATCATAATTATAAATCGTTTGTGAAAACCAAAACAGAAAAAGGAGTTTTCTTTTGCTTAGTGTAGTTTATCGAAAAATACACTAAAAGAAAAAAGAGAAAAAAAGTACAGACTCGAGGAGTAACAGTTAGACGGACAGAGTCCTTGTGAACTCCGGAAAGGGATACCGTATAGCTTCGCAATTCCATTGCAAAGTGTAGATTCTAGTTATGTTTTCTTTCATTCCTCCATAAACTTATCGATTTCACTAAGAACCTTCTCCACTCTACGCGAATGGACTTGATATTCCATGAACTTCATGGGCTTTTCCGCTCCAAAAGTGATAATTTTGCTAGAATTAGACAACTACCCAAATATGAGAGCTTGGTCATCACTGGACGTCCGGTCAAGTGGAGCAAATATGTTATATGTGGTGCACCCATTTTTCTTCTAGCCTCTCTCAAATCATCTGATTCAAAATCAGAAGAGGTTTCATGGAAGGTCAACTTGCAGCGTCAATTCGTATCCTCTTCTACAAGAAATTTACATGATTTTCATTTTGGGTATGCTTTATCACTTGACATTACGATCAAAAAACTAAATAAATGTGAAAAATGTAAAATTAGAAAATATGGATAATTAACCTCTATAATCATAAAAGTTATAGAGAAGAAATGACCATTGTTATCTTCCTTTTATAGTGGAGATGAGATAGACTTGAATATTTGATTAGAATCTGTTTTTCATAACTTTTCTCTCATAAATAGCTAGGATGAAAAATATGATGAAATCACAAAATCAGACATATTAATCTATTTCTAATATTGATCGCGGCCGTCCTTAAGAAAAACTCTATAAGGTGAGATTGAAAAGTTCATTATTGATTTTACATTTGCAGAGTTACCAGCCAGGTTTCCTTTAGCGATGGGTTTCACCTTGTCTTCCGTGCTAGTATCCTATATTTAGTTAAATATAAAATATATATTTTAGGTCTCTAGGGTGAAATCACAAAACAATGCTTATTCATGACACCCACTCCAATTGTACCATACACTACGGATGACATTTTCTCTTTGGTTCAAAAAATGACATGGAAAGCAAAATAGTTCCTCATGGATGGTTTGCTGGAACTTGGTGCCTTAGACCTGATGTTAGTCGAGAGTCGCAAAGAACCAATTACTGTAAATTTTGTCGTGTCTATCTCGCCTGATCCGAGATCTATCGAGGTATTTCTTATTAGATCGAAAGGAGGCTTGGCTCGCTATGACTTGTCGATGAGGAACTTCGCTAAAGACAAGACGTCAGCTCACATTTGCAATGACATCAATGCTGAGTTGTTGACATATGTGAGGTTTTACATGTTCATGTCTTATTTCATCTTTCATGGTAATGGGTTGTCCGGCTTAGACGACCTACAACCCATGAACTTCATGGGCTACTCGCTTTGTAGCAGACAGTCCATGAAGTTCATGGGCCATCCAGCTAAGCCGGCGAGCAATCCATGAAGTTCATGGAATTGTTTGGCTCGGTTGGCAGATGGTCCATGAACTTCACGAGCCGTCGAGCTAAGTTGATCAGCCGTCCGTGAACTTCAAGGGCTGTCTAGCTTGGCTGGTTGGTAGCTCTTGAAGTTCATTCTGTGTCCGTCAAGGTTGTCGATCATCGTCGCTTCATCCCCTATTGTCATATTCGTCTTATTTATAGTCTTCATCTTTTTCTGCTCGACTCAATCTCTATAGTTATCTTGTCTTGATGTTTTCTTCCTACAGATGCCGCAAGCATTCAAAGAGTTTGTGGAGACTAGCCCCAAATACATGTTTATGGAATGAGATGCAATCAAGAAGATCCATTTAGCAAGACTGATTATTGCTCCCATGGATAATGCTAGAGCGTATCTTCTCTACCCGGAAGTGATCCAAGTTGACCGAACTACCTCAAAGAAGTCGAGATTGAAAGCCAAAACGAGATTGACATCAATCAATGAGATAGATCCAGACGAGGAGACTCGAGCGTTCAAGACTGCTCATCGGGAGTCACTGATTGAGGAGGACAGTAACGTCATGAGAGTTCGAGTCAATCATTCCAATCACGACCACCTCAACCTCCAAGCCGGGACCAAAGTCACTATGTGTCACACGACTCGAGTGCTAACGTCTCATTGGAGTAGTTTCTCAACCTCGTCAAATATTTTCATCTTTGGCTAGTTTTCCTCGTGCCAACCCTATTGAAGAAGAAGAACATAGTCGTTTGGCTTCTCTAGATCTAGCTCGTGGATCAATTCTTGTTGAGTAGGATAATCCCCTTCGGACATTGACTTCCTTGCATGTGACCGCATTCATCTAGTACTTGAAAAATGATGCAAAGAAGAACAAAATTGAATGTTGTCGTGTAACAAACAAAGTAATACAAATTTGTTGAGCAGTTCATGAAGCCATCCGTAGAAACCCAACAATGATAACTGGAGACCGTATTCGATTCGAGCTGTAAGTCACTCGTCCTTTGAGAGATTGAAGAAAGTGATGCAAGGAAATGCATATACTCACTACAACAACTTCTTGATTGTTGTTGATCCTCTCGATTGTCCGATAAAAGCTGATTGGGTTTCACCTCCTCCTCATAGTTTGTGCTTCTACGTCACCGGTGATAATCATAGTGCGCTTGCAAGAATTGAGCTTCTTGCACAATATCCATGTTGTTATCAACAACTGCATTGGTGTAATAGCATTGTTTATGTCGTGCTTACAAAGAGTGAAGTAGTGTTGTATGCGCACGACGATAACACTGATGTGGATGTGCGGCGTAAGTACATCTTCCACCAAAAAGTGGAATACTTTCATTAGTAGTTCATGAAGAAGAAGAAGATTGGTGAGAGTACAAATGCCTTGAAACGCTTGACGTAGAAGACTGTTAACGTCCAAACTGAATATGAACTCCAAAAGAACATGTTGACTTTGGAAGGTACTTTCCAAGTGGTTTTAGAGTCGGACTTCTACGGGATATCTATGAACATATATTCCAGAAGTGGGAGTGACACGAGATCAAAGGACATAAGTCTCTCACCAAAGATGGAAAGATGAACAAGTGTGATGATGGTGAAAGACGTCTGATGACGAGCAATGTAGAGTATGACCGACAACCGTAAACTTTGTATACTTCTGCGCGTCGATCAAGGACAACTTTTTATTGATGAGATGCATAAGGAGTGCAAGACATGTGGTGTCATGGACTACATCCAAATGACCATAGTGCAGATTGTTGGCATTAAAGATTAGACTGAAGCGCAAGTGAAATTTGGTCCTTAGATTCAAGAGAACAACTCCATTCTTTCTATACTACTTTTTAGAAGTTATTGATAAGAAAATTCTTTTCTATTGTCTATTTCAGTTTCCGTCTCACTCACAATCAGTATGACAGCCCATGAAGTTCATGGCTTGCTCTGACATTTTCCTCTTGGTTATCTTGTTGATTAATACATTTTCTTTTCATTTTGCAGAAAGACTGTGCTCATCACAATGTTTTGTTGAAATGACTGTTTGGCATTGGAGAACTTGTTGAAGAAGGACAGAAGAAACTTCCTTCAAAGATGAAGATTTTATTGGAGATTTTGCCAACCAACTTTTTGGATGATGTTATGTGTGCTCTGAAGTACAAGGAGGTAGAAAGAATAGGTGAAGCGGTTATTGTGCATTTGAATACCTTTCGTAGTTGGTGCAAGGAAGTTGTAGAAGAAACATACAAATGAGAAGTCTACCTTGCGGACGTGAGGAAGATGTTCACTTCTATTAAGAAGTAGAGGTTCATGTGAGATATTCCGTACGGGTTTCAAATCAAGAATTGTTCACATGGTGATTCAAAGGTTTTCTCTAAAGCGGACATGACTCAAATGTTGGTGTACTTCGCTCAACTCTCAACATCAGAGTATTGGACGATGGTCGTCTTTAATAGTCTTCAAGATGCAGCATATGTTTGACAAGCTGTACACGACTGTGGATGTAGAGTTTCTCCTAATGTTTGGGTTAAGACAAATTATAAGAATGCACGTGGACCTATAGTAACAATCAACCACGAGTACTTGCTCAAAGACGATAAAATGTCTATGAAACAAGTGTTGGGTATCCAAAGATTGGAATTGTAGCTCCAGCTTTCAGTTACAAGATCTTGTTGTCTGATGATAAACTTACGAATGTTTATCAAAAGTCTCATGTTGTGATCAATAAACTGATCAGTTATTTTTCTAAAGAAGACGACTAAATCATGGATCTTTGTTCTGGTTCTACTTTGGTGTGTGCATTACATGCTAGTCGGCATTGTATTGTATATCAACGTCAGTTCATGTACATCATTTCTCGCGTCTTCGAAATTAAGATATTACTTGACGTAGAGATCAAACTTAAAAGTGGTGGTGCACATAGCTTTGATGGAGAAGATGTGGCGATGCTTCAAAGTGTATATTGTTTTGAAGAGGTTGCATAGGGAGAGAATATACACTTGGGACCACATAACGAAGCCATCACTTTTCAGATCCGTAAGTTAAGCCTTCGGTTCATGAGAGTCAAGTAGCGAACGAGTCGATAGAAAATCTTGTACGTGATGCGTATTCTATGATTGATCATCTACTGGGTTGAGCGGATCAAACTCTTGTATCATGACATATCATTTTCTATACATATTTATAGATTTGAAGTATTCAAGTGTGCATTGTTTTTATTGATCAGTTGCGATTATTCTTTGTGAATGATATATCATGATGAAATATGCGAAATGCAGTGCACATTTTTTGTCAGTTCGTACAATATATATGACTTTGGATTTTCTTAAAAAATTACCCCCTTGGAAGTTAAGGTTCGTGAAAGTTGAAACAGAAACCCATTAGCGGGTAACTGGTTGTTGTTATATGAACTCTACCCAATTGAGATAATGATTAATCTTCTAGTCTAACTTTGAGTAACAAGTTACAGTCAAATTTGTTGATATTAATGTTAAGATATAGTTTTCATATATATAACTTGTATTTCCAATAATATATATACTTAAGTCATATTTTTTGCTAATATCATACCTTCTCAGAGAAACACGAGAAAAACACACTCATTTGATGTCCTCTCGTTTAGTACCCTTCAATGTCCCAAAAAACTAACCGTTGTCAATGTTTTATCTAACGACATATAATCAACATGACTGGTTTTGATATTGTCATTTCGATTAATCAACATCCAAGTAAATCAATTTAGTGTGTTCGTGTGTCTATTATAAATTATGTGCTTACCACATCAATCAGTTTGTTTACAATGAGGAGAAAATCATTTCATACTCATCAAACAGAAAAATATAAGTAAACCATATTGAGAATATTTTATAGAACAATGTAAGAGATCTTCGAGCACATGTGTGAAACAATATTTTCATTTCTGTTACCTCAAGCTCATTTACTAGGTAAACAAGATATGGAGATATTTTTGCTACGAATATGCATAGCTAACCGCCGATGTTGCTGGAATGAGAAGAGGACGAAAGCCGGAAGGCAAGGTTAGACTTCTATGTCGTGTTGTATAAGAAGGTAGCATTTCAGTTTAAAGCATGGGTATCCTTATAAATAAGTTTGGTAACCAGAGGACAATAACCTTCTGCAGGTGGATTGTTTTTGAACAAAAAATTGTAAACATAATATCCAAAAAATAGTTTAGATAAGGATTTAAATCAAAGCTCTCAAATAGCTCTATATTGTATGATTCGTTTCACAAATAACTATCCAACATCTAAAAGGGTTCCAAAACATAGTTTTATGTTGAACTTAAAATATAAGTTCTGAAGCTTAATACAATATATATTCAACTTGAATTTGCAGTCTTAAAAAATAAAATATTATAATAAAACAACCACTTTTACAATATATATTCAGATTTGTTGCTTCTAAATTTCTAGCATCTTGCATAATTTTGTAATACTAGACTTTTGCAAAGTCGTTTAATCAAAGTTTTAATATAATTTTACATTTTGATAGAATTATGCATTCTCACAAGAGTATCAGTTTACTAGTGATATACTATATATCAAGACTGGTTTTTTCCTTTTGAGAAATTTTATGCATAGGTAACACTCAATCATGAATCACGAGAAGAAGAAAGAGGTTTTCTTCTTTAAATTTAGTGTATTTAATTTATTAGATGATCGATAGAATAAATAACTTAGATTGAGATAAGCTTTTCCTATAGGTGGTTCATCAGAGATTGAAGAGATGCAACGCTTCAGAAAAACTTTACGAGATAATTCATTTTTTCAGAGAAGTTCAAGTCAATCATCCAAACATGCACCCTTGGAAAAGTTGATGAAAATGTTATTCCGCTGTAAAGTAAATCATTATATAGGAGAGATGGAAAGAAGTTTTGTTGTAAAAATCTTATGCTTTGTGAAACACAAGTTTTGAACGTTTGAAACTAGAACGTGAACGTTATTTTCATTTGAAACAAAACGGAAAATATATTTTTCTGGATACTAGATGTCTGAGAAGCGACTCTCTAAACAAACTAGAGAGTGTATACTCTTTATAGTGGAAATGGTGTTCGTCGTAAAGCTTTCAAGGTTAATTTTGTGTGTAAGCAATAACCGTCTATGTAGAATCCAAAATGATCCCAATCATCATCCAACCTCTAGACACATTTACTTACAACAAAAGAATGTTGAAGATTTCTGCTACAAGAATGATTGGACTTATTTTTCTTCTCGCGATCACACGTTAGCGTTCATGCACCACTTAACTTTGTCTCGATTGATCCGGATCGGAGCAAGACCGTCTCCTTAACTCTCAAGCTCAACATTCTTAAGTCTCGACCTAGATCCGGCTAGGTCGGTCTCAAAACATGAACAAGTCACAACATGACTTGGGACGGACTTCTCATAAAGTCCAAGGTCCTAAACAGTACCTCCAACACATCTAGAGGTCCAATCGCCCGTGATGTCCGTTTGGATCTAGGCTCTCGAAGGTGATATAACCCGTCGTCTCGGTCTCTAGTATTGTCTCAGCTCTTGGATCGTTCCTAAGTCCATACATCAATTTTGAGTCGGAACAAGTCTTGGTACTGTGACACAGTCATCATCTCATCTCTCTATAGTCCGCTCGTCAAACTCTTGGGTCGGGTGACTCGTCCCGATCCACCTAGGCATCAAGCCCCTCTCATGTATACTATGAGGATCGGCGACCCAACCTTCCTCTTTGGTCCTTGAAAGTTATATCACAACCAGATCACGAGATTGGTCAAATTTCTCAGCTCTGATGTCAGTTCTGCATATCATTGAAAAGCTCTCGTCGAGACCTTTCCAATGATATCTTACTCTCCTCGAGATCTTACGTGGAGCTCCGTCAACAATCTAAAACGTCATTGGAGCTTAGTAGTTTTTTGAGAAACTATGATACAATCCCATGTGGGACCTTGTGGTTTGGACCAGCGTCCAGACCCACGTCTCGGCCTCACATCTCAGATCCACATTTCGGACTCATGACTCAGATCCACATTTTGGACCTACATCTCAAACTTACATCTCAGTCTATTTTTAGACTTACCCCTTTAGGTCAACATTCATATGACGTCTCTTTGAGATAGACCCCTACGTCCTAACCCAACGTTCCAACCTTGGTTAAGAGAACCACTTAGAGTTCTTCTGTTCTCGACTTCCTGGCCAAGCCGTTAAGTCCTACTCGCAGCTTTCACAACCTAGTGCAATTTCACTAGAGTTGTATTATTCGCGTGTGCGCCTGATCTTGAGACTGAGGGTCACCACATTCACTTCCACTTTGGAGGTTGATGCCTTCACCAACAATGATCCTTAAGTTAACGTCAAGTTTAAATTGGGTAGCCAACCCCTTGCGCTAAAATTACATTTTGGTAGCTAACCCGCAGTCCTCTTCTTGACTTTATTCTTAAGTCGTCGCTAGAACACTTAGAAAATTCCAACAAGTCTCAAGAAAGCCTAACCTTTATGACCATCCCTAAATAAAACTAGGAGACAATTTCTAAACATTATACTTAAGAATCTAACTTGCTTACTTATAAGTATTCACACCTACTTACTAGATCTCCCGAAGCTCACTTTCTGGTCGCAACCTGATTTGACTTAGATGTGCAACTAAGTTTACCTTGCAGTTAGAAAATTGCAACGCATGATCATCCTAAGCCTCAAGACAAGTGTAAACCATTCACACTTGCTTTGTCAATGCTAAGGCAAACCTAAGTCTTGACATCAAGACTTAGTCTTTATTCATATGCTTATCAAAACCATCTCGCTTCCTTTGAGTGTGCTTCGTTCCTCCTCTTGACATCATCCTAGGCATCTTGTCATAGCCATGCACTACCAATACACTTAGAAATTTTTCAGGAAACAAATTCTTTATTTCCACAAAATACAAGTCAAGCTACAAAGTCCATCGGTCTAAATCACCTCAAGTTGTTACTCGTATGGTTTGTCGTTCCTTCACTCCTTGTTGGAAAGAGATGTCTTCATCTTGTTAACGTCCTTGTTGTCCCTTGTTGTCGTTTGAAGATATCCAATATTTTGCTTGCATGTTTCATATCGTCCAAAGCCACCCAAGTTGCTTTCTTCAAATGATATCCACACATTTGACCAAGTACTCCATTCGATTGGATTTACACCGTGATCGCAAAATGATCTCCACCTCGTATTATGCTTTGTCTTGCACGACATCAGGTTGAGGTCTGAAAAACTTGTTTGCGCTCTGGTCGCAAATCATCCTTGAAGTACTTCTTTAATAAAGAAACATGGAAGGTCGGATGCAACTACCACTAAAGAGGAAGGTCTAAAGTATATACATCTTCATGCGGATTTTTGACAATGACAAAAGGTCCCACAAACTTTGATGAGAACTTCACCAAAATTCCTTATGAAAGGGTGAAGTCCTTCGTACTTAACCATACTTCTTCATCCGCTGGAAACTTCACTTGCCGTCGATGCTTATTTACTTATTTTGTGGAACGTTGTTGTGCCTTCTCGAGGTTCTTTTTCACTTGTTCCTCGCATTGCTGCATTTCCGCCATCAACTCTTCAGCTGATATTTGCCGTGTTCTTGGTCGTGCTGATGTAGAACTCCCTACAAGAGTCAAGTCAAGAGGTCCTTTTGGCTCACGTCTGTAAGTCAGCAAAAAAGACGATTCGTCGGTCGCTGAATGCTTCTAGAGTTGTAGCAATACTTTGCAAGACTGAGCCACTTCGTCCAATCATTTTGATCTGTGCTCACATAATTCCTCAAGTATTAATTCAAAACATAGTTGACTCGTTCCGTTTGTCCATCATTTTCAAGATGAAAAGTGGTACTAAATTTTAACTTACTCCTCAACTTTTGGAACAAGTGTTTCCAAAAGATACTTGTGAACTTAGAGATCCGCTCTGAAATAATACTCCGGGTTTACCCATGTGAATGTCATAAAGTATCTAGGAACAACCGAAAAGTCGTGAATACTGTCATGTTGTGGACTAGCTCCTATATGAGAATCTATTTTGATATTTATCATTATTACTCCAAAGACGTTAAGAGGATTAAAGATGAGTCTTTTACATAACTTCGGATCTTCACTTTCATTACATCAACGAGTAGAGCTCGTTATCAGCTTTCATGGACACTTCATCTACCTTATTTGGACGTCTAGTGGTGAAGTTACAAGACTCAAAAGATGAGAAATGCAAGCTAAGCTTGAGCTTACGAGCTTTTTGCACAACTTCAGATCTTCACTTTCATTACATCAACGGGTAGAGCTCATTGTCACCTTTCCATGAGAACTTCATCTACTTCATTTGGACGCCTAGTGGTGAAGTTACGAGACTCAAAAGATGAGAAAATCAAGCTAGTCCTTAACTTACTATTGCTGAGTGGGTATTTGAAGCTCTTGGTGCTATATTAGTCATCTCTTCTTCTCGGCTTCCAACGCGGTCGAACTCCTCCTTGTCAAGATCATCCACAATCGCTGGTCCTGGTGCACCAGAAGACGTAGCTGCATGATGAGGAATCGAGAGAAGACCGCAGAGTGTCTTCAGACCTTCGATATGTTGATCCAGGTAGCGGAACATGCTCCCCGTGAAGTCCACTAACATCTCTTTGGAAGCGTCATCCCATGTACGAGCTAGGGTCAGAAGCTTCCTTCCTGCTGTGAAAGTTGAACTTCTTCCGAAGCGCTTCTCCCATCTGTGCTATGATCTCCTTGGCTCGGGCTTCTGCTTCTACCGCTGTCTCTTCTCTTCTGCAGCTTGGGCTTTCGTGGCTTCCTGCAGTGCACTCCAAGTCATCTTCTCCTCTGCTAGATCAGTTAACTTACATATGATCCATAGAACTTCTTGCTCTCGCTGCTGAAGTCGCATCTGCAACTCCTAGTTGCTCTTCCGCAGTTGTGTCAACTCTTGGAAGAAGCAGAAGCTTCCACCTTGTACTTTGTTGTGATCTTCTCCGTGGTGTGGAGGTTGGCTTCTAGAGCTTCTAGCTTCTGCTTCTGGGCTTCCTCCTGCTGAATTAAGGTTTGAAGACCAAATCCAAGCTGCAGCGACTTCTCCTGAGCCATTGCGTGCTTCTCCACGATGGTACCCACAATTTGCAAGATTGGAGATTTTTTTTCAGAAATTAATGATGTGTCTATATAACTGAAGTAACCTTATTACTTAAGACTACACCATGCTTAGCGGGAGACGATCTTAAGGTGAATTCATGAGAAGAAGTCTACTTTTTCCGAGAAGACATTTCGTGAGCTATGTATCCTAAGGAGTCAGATTTAGAGAGGCGAAAACGTGAAGGTTATGGGTGATGACCAAGCAAAGGAGTGCCTGGAACAGCTCAAGCGAGGAGTGAAATTGCATAACATGCAGTTGAGAAATAGGCTTACTCATGTTCAACTTTGACTACCCTATAATGGTGACTGCACGATAGGTATACCTAACCTGACCTAGTTGGTGCGCGGTTGGTACCTCCCGTGGTTGTAGTCACTGTCTTCTCGGAAGCGTACTCTGTCTTTCGGCTTTTGGTTTCCAGCTTCTAGAAAACGTCTTCTGGGAAGACGTCCATCGACGATGAAAAGATATTCCTCTTTGCGACTTAGGACGTCGAGTACCACATTGTCATTTCTCGCTTTGTGGATTAATTCTGCATTCATGAGCGCCAAGATATCATGCCATCGTAGGTACTTTGTTATCACCCGCTCTTGTGTTTCAAAGTACTTGAGCAAAATATTATCAGTATACACTTGGATTTTGTGAATTCCCAAGTAATACTGTCATTTCTTCAAGCAATGAACCACCGCAAATAGTTCCTTCTCGTGAGTCCACTATCAACTCTCCATCCCAAAAAACTTCTTGCTTTCATACGCTACAAGTTTCCATCGTGCACCAACACTCCGTCAATCACATAGTCTTTCGCGTCCGTGTGCACTTTGAATGGTTTGTCAAACTTTGGCATCCTCAAAACTGACGTCTTTGACAAAATGGATTTATTGTCCGAAACGCATCATCTACCTTTTTGGTCCAACTTATCTGTGTGTCCTTTCTTGTCCAGTCCATTTGCATATCCGGACAGACTCGTTCTGCACTTATGACATGTATCAAGAAATAAATGCGTTCCAAACCAAACTCACTTTTCTCAACGTTGGCAAACAACTTATGCTCCTAAAGTTTCGTCAATACCATCCTTAGCTGCTCCGCATGCAACTCCTAGGTGTTTGGATAGATCAAGACATCGTCAATGTAAACAATGACAAACTCGTCCATCTTTTCACAAAAAATAGTGTTCTCAATGAAGAGAACGTAGAGAAGGCGTTGTAGAGTCCGAATGACATCATCACGAATTCAAATGATCCGTATCTAGTTCGACGAGCGGTCTTTTCGACATCTGGGTCAGCTATCCGGATCTGGTAATATCCTAACTTCAAGTCTATCATGCTGAAATACTTTGCACCTGTTGATCTATCAAACAAGTCGTCTATCCTTGGCAAGAGATAACTATTCTCCACCGTCATAGTATTGAGCGCATGATAATCTACATAAAGTCGTAACTTTCCATCCTTCTTCTTTGCAAAAAGAACTAGGGCTTCGTTGTCGCACTACTTGACGGCTACATTCTATACTTCTACTCCAATACTTGAGTTTAGCAGTTCTAGAAGTTAGCTAAATATTACTTCTAGTTTCTTATGCATCTGTTTGAAACCTTTGAGTGTGGTGTTAACATTGTTATGTTATATAATTTGAGTCCTAATAGGTTGATAGTATGTTATTTATATTGTTCAAGCACTCGTACGCTTGTGCAAGTGATTTCATACTTATATATGTTGTTCAAAGTACATAACTTTAGGTTTACCATGTGGATAGAGTTTAAGTTCATGGGTTGTGCTTACATGTCACCCATGCATGCTTTCTAGCTTGTTTGAGTTATCTTTTAGAGTTATATTTCTTCGCATGAAGTTTAAAGTTTACACTACCACTTTAGAGGTTTGACATGTAACTTATGTGTGACATTAAGTTGCCACGTGGATTGGAGGTACAAAAAGACAGGGAAGTGAAGCTATGAACTCTCATTGGTCTATTTTTGTCTTTTGTGAAATCCTAAACTTGGAAGCAGAGGTTGTGGTGCCCACAATTTACAGGATTCACGAATTTTTGAAATTTTTAAGGTTAATAACTTGTTTGTATAACTGAAGAAGCTTTGTTACTTAAGATTACGGCTTCCTTAGAAGGAAGATGATCTTACGATCTTTTTCGTAATAAGAAGTTGACTTCTTCGGAAGACGACCGTCTTCCGAGAAGCGTCTTCTCGGTTGTGTCTTCCGAAGACAGAAGACGACGGAAGACGGCGAAAGACGAAAGACACGTATCTTTCGGAAGACGACAACCGCGGAAGCTTAACCACGTAAGAAGTAGGTGTACCTACCAGGTAGCCTGAGTAGGTTAGGTAAGTCGGATAAGTCGAGGACCCCTAAACTGCGTGAGAAGATGCGCATGAAGCGCATTAGCACAGAAACACTACCGCTTCTCGTATCGAGCTCGGTTTTGGCTAGAAGATCGAGTTGGAAGGTGATCGACTTGAGCGAGGAGGACCAGCAGAATGAAATTGAGTAGAGCCAGGATCGATTCACAGTTAGGAAGAAAGTGGGAGTGAATCGCTGAGAGCAGGAAGCATATCGAGCTGAAAGAGTCTTCTGGAGACTCTCGAAAACAGACATTGAAGGACGGCTGAGAAGAATCGAAGGTGGAGTCTTGTTCGATTGAGGTGTAGCAAGGAATTGATGGCGGAAGCAGCTCTGTGGAGTCGCATTGGAGCTAGGGTCAGAGCCGGAAACGCACGGAAGATTGAAGACAGCTCGGGAAGCAAACAGAAGACTGTTTGAGGTTCTTCTCATGTTCTCTCCCCTTCCCACCGCTTCTCACCTTTTGTTTGGTATCCCCCGCGCTTCCCTAGTTGTTTGCAGGCAACCCGATCGATTGATTCTCTCCCCACATTTTTCCTTCTGTGACATTGGACGCGGAAGCGCTGCCCAATTTTTGACAGTCATCTTCTTGCTTCTTCCCGAGTTGCAATTCGAGCTTCCTTGTCCATCGTCCTCAAATTTGAGATCACAGCTATCAATTTCCCTACCCTACCATCCCTCTACTCCCGAAACCCTTAACAAAAGATGCTCCGGAAGATCTGAACATCTTCGGAAGACGCTTTTGAAACCTGAACATCTTCAGAAGACATTTCGGAAGCCTGATTGTCTTCGGAAGATGAATGTGTGGAATTCGTATCAAGGGTGGATTGGATTTGCTTTTGTGTTAAGAGAGGCTTGGTACGAATCCCGAGTGGCTTGGTGAGTTGTTTGTTATTTCGAGAAGCTGAAAGTCGGGAACTAGGCCTGTGTCTCTCGATCTTCCAAGCTTCTTAAATCCACATCTTCCTAGAGAGACCAGAAGACTGGAAAGGCTGGCAGAATGCGCGAGAAGACGTGAGGGTCCGTTACGGGTCTCTTCTGTCCGACCCATAGCAGCCTATTCCTTCTTCTTCCCGAACTTAGAAGAGAGTTGTGAGAAGTCTTGCTGGCAGAATCTGGAGAGAATGGTCGAAGGTCATGTCTTCTCATCATGCAGCAAGCTTCTTCTGAGTGTGTATGAGAGGTGAGAAGTCAGAAGAACAGAGTGCGAATGTCTTGTGTCTGTTGTGAGGTTAGATTGCGTGTAGGAAGCAAAAGACAAGTGAGACCAGTGAAGGGATGCCTGGCTTCGAGAAGTCTTCCGACGGTATTGAATCGGAAGCTGTCCCGGGAGTCTTCTCAGAGACCACTGTCATCACAAGAGCCTGCGACCATCTTCTGAACTTGTCATATACTCTAGTTCTCGCATATCTTGTATCTTCTGTTAGGAAATATGATGTAATGCAAGGTGGGTTGTCTTCTTAGGAATCCATACGAGGCCTTGTTTAGTTAGGATTTTTTTGATATAGCTCAGAAGACGAGAGCTACTTAGGAAGCACTGTTAGGATCCCGGAAGACGGAGTAGCTGTCTTTTGGAAGACTAGATTCGTCTTCTGAGAGTGGAAGTTAGACTGTGAGAACTTGGGAAGGACTGAACCTTTGGCTCATAGTAAGTACGTGTGGCTTAGTGCAACAAAGTTTCAAGTATGTCGATGTATCCTCGAGGGTTGGTGTTACCGACAGCAGAACTGACCGAGGCCAAACCCTTCATCAAGGAGATGGGACTCGACTTCTTCCAGTGGGAATGGAACCTCGCCGATCAAGGTCTTCTGGAGGAGGTTTCGACAGCCTTATCGCCTCGCAACCGTGAAAGTACCTCGTCTTCTGCGCTTTTCTCTTGAGAAAGAGGTGTAGGAGTAGCTCGGGGAAGACCATCTTCCTGGACAGCAGATTGGTGGCGTAGGGCTTTCACAGGTCAGAAGCAGAGAACAAGGGATACGAATTGGAGAAGAAGATCATACCCATGATCTCGGAGAAGTGGCATGTGCTTCGAAGCACAACTTGTCTCTTCCTGGAGGACATGCAAGGAAGAAATGGCTAGAAGGTCGAAGCTTATCGGGAGCCGTAGAAGCGTCTTCTGACAAAGCTGTTCCTTCACTTCTTTCCCAAGGGGAAAGCGCAGAAGACGAGGTACCTTGGAGATCAAGACGTGGACTTCCTGGAAGCCATTTGGGAAGGGCTGCCCATCAACTGAGGTGCGTTCTTCCACGCATATGTGCAAGCAGAGATGGTGTACTTAGGCACCCCGGCAGGAGGACATCTTACTCCGTTCTTCTGTTACCTGTACGTGGCCAAGGGGGATCTCACGGAATATCAATTGGCGAGATATGGGTCAGCGGGGCAGCACGAGACGAAGGAGGAGACCTCGGGAGAAGATGATCGAGCAGCAGCAATGACTTCCCCTCCCACTCTGATGCCGCAGATGAGGTCAGGTACTCATCAGAAGACGCTTCTGGTGAAGGAAGACGACTCCAATGAATCAGAAGACGCGACACCACCAAGGAAGATGGGTCCTAGGAGTGTACCTAGGAAGACCATCTCCTTCCTGATCATTCATTCTGGATCGGAGTCTGACTCCCAGGAGGAGTCACTGAGTACCCGAGCTACGCAGAAGACCGCTTTTGCAACACCATGGAGTCTTCCGAAGACTCCAGAAGACGAAGGTTGGATGGATACTCCTACTGTGATGCGAGGAAGCGCAGTAAAGAGGACCGCTTCTCCCATGGGAAGAGATCTTCCACCCCGGAAGATGAGAAGAGTAGCATCTTCTCGTGCGCAGAAACAGAAGACCATAGTGGTGGAAGAGACATCCTTGCCTCTGGAAGACAAGGAAGGCACCTCCGACCGAATTGTGGAGATGAACATGTCTTCTGCAGGAAGAAGACTGGAGGAGTTCAGTGCCTTCTTCCACTCAGAGATCCAGCCAGCTATGGAGTTGATCGAGAAGAGAGCGAAGGCTCAAGAGAAGCCATTACAGCATGGATTTGGTCTGCGCACCCTGATGCGGCAGGAAGAAGACCAGAAGAAGATAGAAGCGCTGGAAGCCAACCTCCGCACCACGGAGAAGCTCACAGTGAAGTACAAGGCGGAAGCAGCCGCTTCTACCAAGGAGTTAGCGCAGTTGAAGAAGAGCAACCAGGAGTTGCAAGCGCGTTTACAGCAGCATGACCAGGAGGTTCTACGAGTGCGAGGTAAGATCACCATCCTTGCAGAGGAGAAGACGACATGAAAGACACTGCAGGAAGTCGCAAAAGCGCAGACTGCAGCTGAGAAGCAGAGGAGAGGACGCAGCGAGAAGCAGCAGAAGCTCGTGCGCAGAGGATGCTAGCTTAGTCGGTGGAAGCGCTTCGGAAGAAGTTTAACTTCACCGCGGGTAGGAAGCTTCTTATCTTAGCTAGAGAATGGGAAGACGAGTCCAGAGCGATGTTGGTAGAGTGCAAGGAGAGCATGTTCAAGTATTTGGATCGGCAGATAGAGGGAGTGAAGAGACTCTACGATCTTTTCTTGATTCCGCCACCCGCAACTGCATCTTCTCAAGCCCCAGCACCATCGACCGGATCAGACTTGGAGAAGGAAGAGTTTGACCTCGCTGTCCACTTGGTAGTGATAGCGTTGGAAGCCGAGAAGACTCCGGAAGAAGCCCCGGAAGACAAGATGTCTTATGGATGACAGGAAAAAGAGATGTCTTTCCAGGTATTCCGAGTGGAGGAAGCGACTTCTCCAGACCCCTATGAGGTCACAATGGCTCCCAGTGTCGAACTAGTGTCTCAGAAGAGCGAGGAAGCACAAGTCGACCCAGCTTCCCAGAAGACGCTTCCGTCTTCCGAAGCAGAAGCAAAAGTAGAGCCAGCGACGAATGTTGAGGAGGAAGCCACCTCAGTGAAACCCGAGGTATTTGCAGGGCTTCCCAGCTTATCAGAAGCCGAGTTAGGAGTTCAGGTAGGAGTAGATCCAATGGAGATTGCATCTGAGCAATTATAGTAGGCAGCAAAGCGCAGAAGACAAGTTGACTTGTCCAAACTTAGTAGGAACCGAACATGTTATCTTAGGAGGTGACAGTTTTAGTGTAATATTAGACAGGTGACCATGTGACAGAGTATGCAGCGCAGGAGTAGTAAGGTGGATGGCTAATTAGGAAGGAGAACCGCTTGCATGTGGAGTGGCAGCTTTCTGACAGCGCCTATCTCTCCCTAGTGTAGTCGAGGATTGGAGAGGATTCCCTCTACGTCTCAAGGCATATGCATAAGTAGGATCGAAGAGTAGGATTTCAGACACACTAAGGACACACTGCACATATACACATTACGCACAGTGCACACTACACCCGATGTTAGAGACATACGAATAGATTGGGATTACACCGGAGGGGTCTGCATGCTCGTTGCCAGCAGTGGTTCGAAGATGTAGATGGAGGTAGTGGACAGTTTAGGAGCAGAGAACGGCATCCTCGTGTAGTCCTGCTGGCTAGACTGGTGTGTCGAGGAGTAGGAGCAGAAAGTAGAGGGAGTGAGCTTCCCAACACCAATGTGTCTTCTTCTCGGGGAATGGATTGCTGATTTGAGTGCAGAAGCTTTGCTTGTGTCTTGGAGGTAGTGGGTTTTCTTGAATTCACTCCCGATTGTGCATGGGAAGCATTCTTCTTGAGTGGTGGTGACTGTCAGCAGTTGTGCGGATTCGCAGCTTGGCTCGTCTAGTGGAGCACTTCGGATCCACGTACGGACGGTCTTATGGATAAGGGACCCCAGAAGACAGAGTAGTCAGAGCAACGAAAGAAGAAGAAAGAAGCCTTCTTCCCACAGCAGAAGACGACATCCTCAAGTAGAAGACGGTGCAACTGTACGCACGTTTGTTGTCTTCCTTCCCAAACTATTACAAGCAGGGATGGTTTGTTAGTCAAGATCCGGACTAGAAGCCTGTCAGAATCTTAATTTCTCCTTTTCATTTTGTTTCTCTGTCGTTTGGATTTTCCCTTCTTCCCCATCTTCTTATCTTCTTCTAGTGAGCTTCCGAGACTTCTATTGAGCTTCCGTGAAGGTGAATGTCGTTGTAGTGCTGCAGGAAGACCGTTTCTGTAGGCAGAAGCCTTGGAAGACTACAGGGGGCATACACCCTGTGATTAATCTAACCCGTTGGAATGTGGGAGAATAAGATGTAACAGCCGTTGCTGGTCGACTTCTATGAAGCAGGAGTAGTCTTCTGGAGGTGTGAGAAGCCAAGTTGAACCTCCAGAAGCCGAGAATTGTTTTGAGAAGACGGTACTGAGAAGACCGGAAGAAGTAACCTGGAAGCAGGGAGCGTCTTCTCGAGCTTCTCTGTAGATAGTTGTGTGATATTTTAGTTAGTAGTTGTTTGTTTAGGTCCAGAGCACCTTCTGAAGGGTCTGGAAGCCGTGTGGTTTTGTGAGAAGATGAGATTTCTAGACAAAACTCGTGTGTTTGTGTGTTTGAATAGATCTTAGAACTTAGAACAGCGTTACTTGTGCAAATCCTCTGTGGGAACAATATCTTGTATACTAAATGGGCAAAAGGAGTAATCCTACGACACTACAGAGGTCTTAGGAGAGTTCAAGCTTTTGGTAAGGGCATTCGAAGATCTAAGAGTATAGAGAGAGAGAGATTGTCGTGTCAGTCATTGCCAGTGCAAATTTTGATCGATTTGGAGCATAAAGAGAGAGTTATGTCAATTTGAGGTTCGGATTGAGCCGAAATTGCATCACAATTGTTGATTTTGGAGTTTTTTGTGTCAATGACAGCATAATAGATGTAATCACTTCAAACATACTTGGTTGTGTTCACTGTCAACAGGGCTACGACTATCAAGAAAGTTTCATGTTATTTGAGTCAGTGAATTATTCAAGGCTATCGCTAAAGCATAGGGCGTTTTAAAAGCTCTCAATCTAGAGCAGCAACTTCCAAGCTCGCGATCTGGAGAACCGTGTACAACCAACAAGTCAAATTTTGCAGTGTTATTTAGCATATTGTAGATTACAAATCTTGTAAGAATGAAGGAAAGTTTTCAAGCCAAGTTATTGTTCTAGCTCGAAGTAACCATCTGGTTGCTAGAAATTGTCATAATTTCTTTAGTCAAAACGGTTTTGTCCATATCTCAGTGCTCATATTTGATCTCACGCTGAAATTTTGTATGTGTGTTCAATAAGGCCTCCTTTACATCTAGGGGACATTTTGAAGTCTAAACTCTCATATGTTTCTTATTCTTGAGTATTAAAGTTCACCGTCTGACCTTATTACTACTTGATAGACATGATTTTTGCTTTCTGAATATATTAGAGGACCCAACAGACATGTGTAAGTGCTTATAGTGCCAAGTTATCTCATGAAGCATACCTCTTGAGTCAAAAACCACAACCAGAAACCCAACATTTTCTTAGGTAGACGTATCACACTTTGACACCGGAAGGTGACTTGCTGGTTCGTATAATTCCAAGCGCTAATAGCTCATCGAGTTACCTGAAACCTGCCTCTTGAGTAAACAACCACAGCCAGAAACCCGGCGTTTTCCTAAGTAGACGTATCACACTCTGGCGTACTTCTTCTTGGTGAACTTTACGTGATAACTTAGGGTGAGAGTTATCTTGAAAGTGTTGCTAAATAAGAGATCATGGACAACCAATGATCATCAAGTGGAGATGACGCTGCTACTCAACAACCTATTCAGTTTGATGCTGCTACAATGCATATGTTCCAAGCTTTTCACATGTTTATGCAGCAGCAGCAGAGCACAAAGAGGAAGGAGGTGTTAGCAACCAAGGTGTTGCAATCAGTGGTGCACAAGATGGACCAGTTCAGGAGAGAGATATTTCCAAGTACGTGAGATACAATGCTAGGGAGATGGAGGTGAACAAGGTGTCTGAGAAGGAGATGATGGAGAACTTTGAACTTGCTATTGTCCTTGAGATTGGTGAGCGTGTGAAGGAGCTCAAGCAGCAACAAGGATAGAGTTGGGAGAGCTTTATGCGTGTCTTGAAAGAGGAATACTACACTGAAGATTCGGAGAGGATAATCAAGAGAACATTCTTGGAATGGGTGGTTAAGTCCAACAAAGGTTTGTCTGCAAATGAGTTGTTAAAAGAGTTTGATCGTCAGTATGCTCAGCTTTCTATGATAGAGAAGCTTACACTAAAGGTGGAGAAGACAGATAGCTTTTTCTACAAGCAGCAGACGTAACTATTCAGGAGAAGCTTGAGTTGTTGGTGGAAGACAAGTGTGAGAAGAGATGATTAAAGACTGATTGGAAGGAGGTTGAAGAAGTTGTCTCTTTGCTGACCAAGAGACAAAGAAGAAGGGACAAAGTGGTGGTAAATGAAGCAAAGCCTTTGATCATTTTTGTCAAACAATTGTCTACTAAGCCCGCCTTGGTAGTTGCTAGAGAGGAAGAATCACCACTAGATGAGTTGATCAAGGGTATGAAGGAGCTTAAGCTTAAGCTCACTAAGCTAGAAGAGAAAGAACATAATGCATAGCCTGCTATGCAGAGACCTCATATGAGAGAAGGCTTTGTTCATCGCTGTATATGGTGTGATAGCCTGGAGCATGTAAGAAGAGATTGTGGGGAGTTTACAAATGTACTATGGAAGGATCTTATCTTCTTCAAAGACGATAAGATTCATTTGAGAGAGACTAGAATGATGTTGGGAACCAATTTTAACAAAGGTGGTATATAAGGCTTGTAAATGAAATATCTGCATCACATGTTGTTTCTCTTGTAGATGCTGCTACTTGTGGAGTGAAAGTGAAAACGGAGAGAAGAAAAGAGACTATTGGGTTGTGGTCTAATGTAGTGAGATCCGTAGCTAGAACATAGCTAAACAAGGATGTGTTACAGAGGGTTGGTAACTCAATTCGAGAAGCTGTAGGATGGAATGACCCTATGGATATTATGTCAATGCATACTTATGTTGCATGGAGTCATCATGAGGATGTACTAGAAGAAAAACATAGGAGGGAGGGTGCATATGAAGCTTCTACATCCAAACGGCATGCCACGAGGAGTGAAAGGACTAGACCAAAGACAAGACAAGAGATAACATCTACTAGAGAGGAGACTATGGAGGATGTACCACCTACAACATCAAAGGAGAAGGAGAAAAACAAGGAGAAGGATAAGACACCTGCATACAAACTTCAGTCTGACATTGAAATTACTACATACTTGAGGCAAGTGTTAGAGAATCAGATCTTGAATGGGAAGGTTGAGTTTACTTTGGGTGAGATTCTTGGGATAGCAAAGCATGAGTTCCATGAGGTTATCATATATATCATCAAGAGAAACGTCAGATTTTGGATGAAACAACTACACTTAGGACTCTACGGACCAGACAGTCGGAAGATGAAGAAGACGAGATTGCTAAATACTGTTTTCAAGCATCAGTCTAAAGAATAACAATATGTGAAGTATGTATAGTGGTCTTTGTGGGATAGTGGAGAGTTAGCAAGAGATGAATACATATCTTGAGTGTTTGAAAAACAATATTTGGTGGATACTATAGGAGAATTGAAATCTATATTAGAAAGCTCTATAGATGATGTAGATAGAGTGGTGAGAGTGAGCTCCAAAGAGCTTTATGATGTAATTGATGAGTTTATAAACCAACGAGAGGTGTATGTGGAGACCAAATACAAGCGAGTGGCAAAGAAAGTCAAACCAATGGCTTTGTCTTTATCACTCGACTACAATCAGAAGATGGAGCAAGCTGCACAACAACCGACACTCGGAGAACCAAGAAGAATTGGACACCCGTTCACAAAAGCAACACTAAAGGAACTGAAGATTGGAGGTGATGGATTTCTTACTGAGCAAGAGAAGAAGAGCTTCAAGGAGATGCTATAAAGACATGGTAAGACCTTTGCGTTTAAGTCACATGAAGTAGGATGTGTAGATCCAAGTGTAGTTGCACCTATGATAATCTTTATTGTATAACATGTGCTTTGGAATCTACGTCTTATCCCTGTACCTAGAGCTCATCTACCAAAACTGATAGACTTGCTCAATGAGAGGATTAGGATGAGTATCTTGGAACCATCTATAGCTCTCTGTTCTAGTAGATGGTTTACTATTCAAAAGAAGAGTGGAGCCTTGAGATTCATTCAAGATATGCAGCCAGTTAACAAGGTGACTACTAGGAATATGGGTATAGGACCTATTGTAGACGAGTTTGTAGAGGCTTTTGCTAGTCGAGCTATCTATTCAATGAGATATTTGTATTCATGGTATGATCAGTTTCAATTGTCTTTTGAGAGTAGAGACTTGAATACAATGAGGACATCTTTAGGGTTACTAAGGATGTGTACCTTACCACAAGGTGCTACCAATTCCGTAGCCCATATGATGAATGGTATGAACAAAGTTTTGAGAGATTTCATTCTTGATAAAACCATGTCATTCTTTGATGATGTGTCGATTAAAGGATGTGATGAGGAGGAGAAGAATGAGATAATGGATCAAAGGGGGTGCTGTCAGTTTGTTGCAGACCACATAGCTGATTGTGATAAGATATTGAGTCGGTTGGAGGAAGTTCATTTGACGTTTTCAAGAGCAAAGTATGTGTTTGGAGAAAAAGAGGTGTTGATTGTGAGACACCTGTGTGGATCCTATGGTCGGAAGCTTTGTCCAAACAAGGTTGATGTCATTCAAAAGATGAAAGAGATATGTGGATCAATTACTGAAATGAGAAGATTCCTGTGTGCATGTGTGTTTTAGCATATATGGATTCCATACTTTGCACATGTAGCAGATCCATTGTAGAAGTTGCTGAGGAAGGGGCAAAGATTTCAATGGCAAGAGGAGCAAAGCAAGTCCATGAAGAAGTTGAAGGATCTTTTGTCTGCAGCACCAACTCTACGGAAGATAACATATGAGTTGGACAAATCTGTTATCCTTACTGTTGATACTAGTACTATTGGCATTGGATGGGCTGTAGGACAAGATGATGAGGATAGAAATAGACATGTGGTGCGTTTTGATGCTAATGTACTAAGTTCACGATAGAGAGACTATCCTGAGTTCAAGAGGGAGCTATAAGAAGTAGTTAATACAATGAATAGTGACAAGGAATACTTGATATGAGCACCTGTGGTTGTAGAGATAGATTGTTTATATATCTTGAGAATGATCACTAGTTGTACAACTCCAGATATTGCTATGTTGAGATGGATAGCATATATCAAGTCCTTGAATCCAAAGTTTAGACATATTTCGAGAAAAGATAATCATGTGACGGATATAATGTCAAGTGCTAAGTATTACAATGAGAAGGAAATGATGGATGACCAAGAGAATGTGGGAACGGAGTTCTATTGTAGTGCTCTTGCTAGAAAGGATAGAAGCTATCGTGCAGCTCCACTAGAGTTATTTGAGAAAACTATGTATGACGAAGAGTGGTTGGATCTTGGATGCTATTTGAGTTCATTGGAAAGACAAGAAGTCTAGTATGATGATGATTTCAAGAAGATTCGTAGAATAGCTTATAATTATTTTTTATATGAAGGACATTTATGGAAGCGCTAGAACCTATAAGGATACCACAACGTGTGGTATGTGACCTAGAAGTGCAGCAGAAGCTAATCAAGGAGTTCCATGAGAGTCTATGGGCTGGTCATAGAGGAGTTTGGGCTACATCTGCCAAGATGAAGGAGAAGTATGTATAAATGGTGTAGTATAGTTTGTTTCATCTTGTCTGCCTTGCCAGATGTATTCCAATATATGTCATCGTGGTGGATTACATCTTATTCATCCTTTAGTCATTCATTACAAATGGGTAGTTGATCTTGTAGACTACACCATTTGGGCTTGGACAACTGAGGTATCTAGTCTTGGCTAGAGAAGATCTATCTAATCAAGTTGAAGATCGTGCCATGAGGACGAAGATCACTACTAGTGTCTTCCGCTTTCTACTTGAAGACGTTATTTGTAGATATGGGTGTATGATAAAGATCACTGCTGTCACGTTAGTTTAGCACCTCGGCTAGGTTGGCCGAGTATGGAGTGATTAATTTCGGTAGGGCCGTCAGGGCGAGTTCTTGGGATGACCCACTAAGGATATACTTCGCATGTAGAGCTTGGTGAGTGCAATCTGGAGTCTCTACGAGCGCAGAGTGGTTTTGGCTCGACTTTAGTGATTGTTTAGTGTCTGTTCGCATCGTGGAGTGAGTACATACCGTTTATCACTTGAAGAACTGAGATTGCGAGATATGATTGAGAGCTTTCAGGTCACAGATTTCAGCTGATGGTATCTCCGGAGTGGGTAGATCGTTGATATCTTCGATGGGGATGCATGTGTGCGCGAAGTGGTTCTTTTTTATTGGATGATCGACCGCTGTGTGTTTGCTATTGTTTGAATCTGTTCTTGGTCGAATTGGTGGTGAGGTAGCGCGGAAGCGCTGCTGGAATTTCCTGTGATGGGTTTTTGTGATCAATTTGAGATCGATAGAAGCACATCGGTGGACGTCGGGTTGGCGTGGCTCGGCAATTTCTAGTGTTGAAGAGTGCAATAGGTGCGCGTGGGAAGACGATTCCAACGCATCAAAAATCGTTTGATTTGATGAAAGATTGAATGAGTTACAAGCCAAAGAAGGTCGCGGATGATCCAAAATCTGACGTAAACCCGCATGCTAGTACCAATTTGGTAGATTTTGATCTTTTGGAGTGTGTTTTTGACCTTGAAGTTGATATTTTTGGGTTGTTTTCTTCATGCGCATCCTGCTTGTGTTGTTTGGCTCGAGTTTCTTCTCCTATCCAAGCTTCGAGGAACAGAGGTGCGTGAGTGCGGAGACGGAGGTGAGTTCGAGCCAGAGCTCGCCGCAAGCCAGCTTGCTGGCGTGCGTGAGAGAGGTATGCAAGTTTCAGTTGTGTGGAAAGTGTAAAACCAATCATCTCAACACTATTCTTGGACTTGCACACTTAACTCTGTAGTCTTAGTTTTGGCTTTACCACTAGATCAATAGCTCTTGGTGACTTCTAGGGATGCATGCAAGTACTTATGGACTTGTTTAAGGTAGTAGGAGACCTTCTCGCACGTTCCTAGAGCAGTGGTATGACGAGATTGAAATGCTTGATTTCCCGAGTGACTTCACTCTAGTGTACTGTCGGTAGTGAGATTGGAGTTGCAGACCAGTCAGAATATCTTTGTTTCTCTCACGGTGCGGTTGGATTGACGATCAACAGACCGTGAGAGGCTACCTGTGGTGATGACAAGTACAGATTGTCTTTATCTTGCCTGTCATAGTAGAGGATAGGTGAGCTCAGTAGGAGCGGGGTTAGGTAAGTGGTGATTACAATGGTGACGTGGATTTTGACATTCTGGTTGGAGAGTGTGTTATCGAGATTCTATCATCACTGAGTTCTCGGGAGGTTCTGGTGGACTTCTCGGACAATGGGTATATACAGATTGGGGTGAAGTACCGACTACTTACACCATTGTCGTCGATTGTTCTAGAGGACGAGTCATATGCAGATAGTGCGTTTTCTGGTGGTGAGTCTAGTTTCGCCACACCGTTGTTGTGGGACATGGACGAGATCTATGAGACCACGAAGAGACCTCGACGTTACTCGGGTACAGTGGGTACCATAGAGCTGGATGACTTCATCCAAGAGTTCGAAAGTTGATGCAATCTGCAGCAGATGTGGAACCCACATATGTTTACACCCTTCATGACGTGGAATGGTTTGTTCCAACACTTGGAGAGACCGTCGATGGACAATTACCATGAGTTCAGGTGAGACTACAATGTGGAGATTGAGTTGTGGAGACAACATTGGTCTCCCAACTACATTTCTATCACTACTGGCGCAGTTTCGGGAGGCGTAGCATTTGCGAGTTTGGGTGTCAATAGTAGTGATAAATCCACGATGACGGAGTATCTACTACCAGCGGTGCGTCCACTAGTAGTGGAGCAGGTGGTAGTATGAGCGAGATACCACTAGGTTTAACCCCGTGGTCCAGTTCTTCCAGTGTCTGAGGAAGAACTATCAGGGTGTGCGGACCGACAAGTTGAGGAGTCTGTAGGAGTTCCAACGGAAGACTCGAGAGAGTCTACGTGAGGCGTTTACTCGCATGAGACGATTGATCAGGGTTACTCAAGGGATGACGGAAGCACATGCAGTCCAGTTCTGGTATGGGATACTAGACAGAGAGATGCGTAGGAGAGTCAGGAATGTGACTCTCCATAGAGACTCCGTTTTGACGTTGGCGGTTGTCTTTGGTCTAGCTGAGCGGATTGAGCTCAACATGGTGGAGGAGAGGATGATGACTGCTGGGTTCAGCAAGGAGACACCACATGGACCGACCACCTCTTCTCGACAATCACAGGATGTGCAACAACATGGTGGTAGTAGTGGTGGTGATAAAGATCGTGCTGAATATAGTCACGCTCCCAAGGAGGTGTTGGAGGATCTGGTGGGCAGAAGCTCATGCTGTCCTTCTCTAGTCAGCAATAAGCGGGTCCTTGCTGGACGTGTGATGGTCATCATCAGCAGAAGGACTATCCACATAGGAGAGGTGGTTATGAGACATCTGGGACGTCTCAAGCGGTGCCTAGGCAATGTGAGCATTGTGGACGACCAGGTCACAATAATGATCGTTGTTTTGATCTCCACCTCGAACTACGACAAAGAAAGACTGATCGTGGACGAGGCGGGAGAGCATAGAGAGGCCGTGGTGGTCTAGCTGGAGATAGAGGTCCAGCACTTGAGAGAGGACCAGTCTGTCCACCGTCTACTACAATGTCAGAAGTAGATATGGTTGCTCGGATTGAGCAGTTGGAGCAGAGGATAACTAGTATAGCTATGGCTCAACGGAGATATGATGGAACAGATGCTTCCACGTCTTATGGAGGAGAAGGAGGTGACTTCGACTTCATGGCTGGTGTGGCGCAGATTGAGACATCTGCGGCAGTGACTCGGAGTGCAGTGTGTGTCTCTTAGTCACGAGGTGCGTCGATGAAGTTGGATCCACAACGCGGGGAGACTGATAGACAGGTTAGGCTTCCTCAATCATTCACATTATCGGAGGCATTGAGGACCACGTCTATGATGCCTAAACGGACCTACCGATGGTGCAGTGGAGTTAGAGACATCGACATCTAGGAGTGAGAGTGATGCGAGACAACCCTCGACGTCTATGGATGCGATGTTGAGAGCGACTACAGTAGTTTTTTGAGCCTCACTATTTTCAGCCATGGATATGAGAGCTTTGGGAGTCAGCTTGGCTCCAGTGTTCCAGTTGATGATCACACTCAGTGAGAGCAAGGATGTTGTTATCTCTAGTGCTGAGGTGGTTCAACGAGAGACGGTAGATGTGTCCATGGAGTCGAGGATCAAGACAACTATCAGTGGTACTTGGCAAGGGGCGACTGTTAAGTTAGATGAGTTATTAGCTAGGCCGACAATTGACCGTGCTGGTTTGGCATCAGGTGTGGTGTTGTTGCACAACAGAAGTGGTATCTTTTGTTTGGTGACACCTTCAAAGAAGGTGTATCGACCACATAAAGTCTTGTTAGACTCTGGAGCCCAACCGTTGATGTTGGAGAAGGTGGCGTGTATTGGTTTGGATCTGTCCGAGGTGGAGAGATGTCCATTCCAACTACAGACATCTCTAGAGAGATCAAGAAGTACAACTCTACACATGACACGCGAGATGATGACGATGAGAATTCTACCAGATCATCCCACGAATGGCTCCATGGTGAAGACCAAGGTCATCGTTACGGCCGCAGAGTCCTATGATGTATTGGTTGGAGATGATGTGTTATATCCTATGGGGTTCGTGATCGACTATTGGACGGAGACAGCATCTTACAGCCAAAGTTGGCAGTCTGAGAGACGAGTGAGCCGCTTACCAGTGCGGTTCAATGCTAGAGTTGAGACAACGGAGTCTACACCAGAGACGATGGCATCCGTTGCAGGGTTCAGTTCAGTCATCACTTGACCGGACGAGTTGTTAGAGGACAATGCTCATTCGGAGGATACTCCGATCTTTGAGGAGGTGGAAGACATGCCTATCATGTCTATGTTAGTACCATCTGTCTTGGATGTTCCACTCCGAGTTCGAGTGGAGAGTTGCAGCAGTATGGTGATCGGTTGGTGCAGCATGCTTGGAGTGAAGCCTTTGCACCACCAGTAGAGGAACAAAGGGTTGTTCCTGCTACTGATCATGTGACCTTATCACCGTTGGATACGACTCTCATTGTATGACAGTATCCAGAGGAGGGTGTGTGTGTTGGAGCTATTTGGAGGGATCAACACATGTTTGGCTGTAGTATTGCAGGAAGACATACAAGTACAGTGATACTTGTATGTGGAGAGAGATGAAGTTGCGAGATGCATCTTATTGCGTCATGTGACATGTTTGGTGCAGAGATATCTTGAGTTGTTGCTCATATCAGCTGTTAGAGGATACGAGCAAGCATTACCGTCAGATATTTCGCTGTTGGGGGCGTAAGATCTCATGTTTGTTGACACCATTCACTTGGTGATAGCCGGGTGATCATGTCAAGGTCACATGCGTGCTGGGAGAGATTAGGGTTTACATGACTCATGATCTAATCTAGGAGATGTTACGGATCTTACGACATCTCTAGATGCATCAAGTGGATTCTCCAACGTACATCTTGGAGAACGTTCTTTTGATGGGTGATGCGACACAGATAATGATGAGTGTGCACCATGTGCGGTCCTAGGTTGGACCGGCAGTACTGTTGAATGCAGCGAGAGTGGGATCTCATGCACATCGTCCACGGTTGTGGTGGACGAACTTGTTATCAAAAGAGGTGCTCAAGCACGCACACGATGTAGTGAGACGACTAGTGCACCTCACAATTGATGGCATCTTGGATGCAGAACGATGATCTCAAGTAGTGAGAGTTGTGTCATGGTGAACCTAATGGGATGATCCATGACAGCGTTGTCCACTTTGGTGAGTTTTCCAGCATCACATGCTTACAGAGATGGAGGACCTGGGCTTGTGTGGGATGCTTGGTTACAACAGTTGGTGGAGCTCAATGTCAATGAGAGAGCGAGCGATGGGTTTTACTACGAATATGACGACAATAGCTTCAGTGTTGGAGGCTTTACGTCGTCAGGTATTGGATCAAGCAATTGACTTGAATTGCTTGACATGGATTGTTAGCCTTGGATTAGCTGAGCAGCGTCGGATGCGATCGACGGGTGTTACTGCTCAAACACTTCTGAGCTCTTTGTCTATTGAGTCGATGGAGGCAAAGGCTAAGGGTGAGGCGTGTGAAGTTCGTCATCCTTGGACATCATGAGATGTTATAAGAGAGAGTGTGGAGCTTGCAGCTAAGACTGCAGGAGTTTTTTGCATAGTGGCGGTGGAGGTTGTTGATGGTGAGCAGAAAGAAATTGCTCCAGAGGCTACAAGATAGCAGTCAACGACTTTGTCTTCTACCTCTAGCATAGTGACAGAGGATACTTGAGAGTATCTTCTGTCATCATTGATTGGACCTAAGCTTATAAGAGAGGAGAGACGAAGAGTTAAAAGATTCTTGAAGAGCTACAGGATTTTTTTATCTTTAGTATAAAGGATTTGGGTACCTTGAAGGGACCAAGTATACGGATCGACTTGACTATTGACACGCTAATCTTTCGACGTCCTTACAGATACAGTGACATGGAAAGAGCTTTGATCCAGAGTAGGACTCAAGACTTGTTGGAGAGTGTCGCATGGAGAGTATGCATCTGTCATAGTTATGTCAACAAAGAAGGATATGTATGGCAACTACACGGATAGACAGATGTGTGGAGACTACCGTCTATCAATCGGCAGATGAAGTCTGATAAGTATGCCATGCAGACACTTGAAGAGATCTTTGATGCAGTGGGACATGTGAAGATCTTTAATACTTTAGATCTTCGAGCAAGGTATCATTAGTTGCCGATGAGAGAAGAAGATAAGTCCAAGATAACATTTTAGAGAATTGACTCTCACGGCAAGGAATGTTTGTATCAATGACGGTTCTTACCATTAGGGTTGAAGAACGCCCTTGTTAAGTTCCAAAGGGTGATGGACAGAATCCTAACAGGATTGGATTTTGTCAGATGCTATATTGACGACATCTTAGTCTATAGTGCTACAGTGGAGGAGCACGAGAGACACTTACGAGATGTGTTCGAGCGGTTGAGAGCTCATGGGTTGAAGTTACACCCTAGGAAGTGTAAGTTCTTCCAGGAGTTGGTAGAGTATCTGGGCCACACCATCTACCCAAGTGGGTTGGATGTTCAACAGACGAAGGTTGAGGCTATTGCACTTATCTCACGCCTTACAGATGTGAGTCGAGTTCGAACATTTGTTGATTTGATGGACTTCTGTCGGCGATACATGAAAGGGTTTAGTGCAATTACGAAGCCATTGACCAAGCTGATGAAGGTGGACTAGGAGTGACAATGAGGAGATGAGCAGGAGCGAGCTTTTGTAGAGCTCAAGGATAGGTTGACATCTGCTCCCATCTTGAGGAGATCCGTTAGGGAGCGTCCTTTCCAACTGCACACTATTTGGAGTATGTTAGGACTTGGAGCAATGCTGACTCAGCATGATGATGAGAAAAAGGAGTTTGTGGTGGCGTATATCAATCGCTCCAACAATTCGGCGGAGATGAGGTATAGTTCGTACGAGGAGGAGTGTTTAGCTACAGTGTGGGCTGTTGTACACTTCCGATGTTATTTGTTTGAGAACCCCTTTACTTTCATCACTGATCATCAGCCGCTCAAGTGCTTGCTGGAGTCCGACAAGCTTACAGACAAGCTTACACGATGGGCTCTTATCTTACATGAGTATGACTTCTAGGTAGTGCATAGACTTGGAGTTGCAAACCTAGATGTCGAGAGATTGAGTCGTAACTCATGCGCGAGTAAGCAGGATCAGACTGAGGCTCGATGACATGACGAGGTTGATGAGGAGATAGTGCCAAGGTGGCATACATCTGTCTTTCTTTACATGTTGATCATGAATTCTAGTATGGAGGGTCATGTCGTATCTTTTTCTGGTCAGAGAGTAGATGATCAGTCTCCAAATCTTGAGGAGGAAGATGGGGTTCTTGAGCGAGATATCCACGACGATCTGATCGTAATGGAGTATCTACGTATTGGCGTGGTGGACGAAAACCTTTCAACCTCAAAGGTTTTCGCCTAAGTTCCACTGCGAATCTATCCAAGAAGATGTTTCCCAAAACTGCATGGATATCATCCATCTCTCACACCATGAAGTTCTCTATGAACTCTAACTTCGCACGCGCGAATGTACGTTCAAGACCACTTCACAAGTTTGGTACGTCTTGCCCTTGACAAAGCGCACTTGAATAGGCTTGTCTGCTTTGGAGGTAAACAAGCCCAAAATTTTTCACCAACTTCTGACTTATGAAGGAGTGGGTCGCTCTTGTGTCCACAAGGAAAATAACATCACAGTTAGCAACTTTGGCTTGTAGAAACATCAGTCCTTGAATTTTCTTCGTGGTTTTTAAGGTCATAGTCATCTGGCCCTCAACAAGTCCTTTGCAACAAATGCATTCATGCTACAATTACTAACCTTAGGCTTCGTACACCCCTTAGCAATATGATCCACCTCATCACAATTGTAGCAAGTAAACTTAGAACCATTGCTCTTCTAAGGTGTTTGTCTCTTAGGTTTCGATCTGTAAACCCTCCACGATCTCATCGATCAACTACCCCTGATCTCTCAACCTCCACGATCGCCACCGATGAATCTGCAAATGTCGGACCTGTCTCTCACTCAGGGGTCACCTCTGATGGCTTTGATGGAAGCACACCATGAATCTTGAAGGGAAAAATGCTAAGTTCACTCATTCATACACCCACAAATTTATCAACTAAAAATCTCCTTAAACACATCAACTAAAATCTTCCATTCTAACGACGTCTCTCAAGTTCTCAATTAATTATTATATTATAAAAATATAAAACTACAATTCTAAAATATTACAAACATTCATTTTTTTGTACATGCGTTAATTCACACATGGTATAATAATAAGATTCAGTTGATCCCCATAAGATATTTACAATAGGAGTTCATTGATATTGATGAAAGTTTTAATTTTATGATTCTTTTCAGAGCTTAGAACTACGAATCACGAGTGCTAAAACTGAGACTCGATAATGGATCATACTAAGTTAGGTAACTTAGTATGAGTAATTGAAGAAAGTATTATTTTTATAGATAATGATTATAGTTAGTAATATATAAATATTCATTTCTTAACAAACAAATAAATAAAATATTGAGGGTTTCATATGGTAGTTGTTATTCCATCTTTGTGAAGTACGCTATTATTTGTTAACTCTAACCAAATTATGAATTCTTAGTAGATAGACCATAATGTTATTTGCCTTGTCTCTATTTGCTGAGAATTATAAAAACGAGTCCATGTTCATTATACTCACCTCTCCATTTTCAGCATGCACCGTCTTAATGGATCACCAAACTCTTTCACATTGAAGCGTTTGATAACAATATTTCATGGCCCTATTCTGAATAACTGCCCCTTTATTATACAACGGGACCTTCGACTTTACCTACATGTATTGATTTTCTATATATATCCCAAGGATCTACCCTTTACTCCACTCCCACTTATTTAATATTTCTATTTGCTTCCACGTCAGAATATATAGGTTTATCTCGATGCTGGTTCTACCGTATAGACCCATTGAACTAAACCGCAAATAAAAATAGAATTTGTTGATCACATTTTTCGATGCTTCAAACGGCAAGTCTGCTTGTACTATGCTTATGGATATATTCAATATTGTTTTATCAGCTTATCATGACACTTAACATTTACGAGAATGAGATCTTATATAGATATTTGTCCACACTCCAATATGTCAGTAGAGCTCCAATTCTTGTATTTTTCTGAGGAACCATGATCTTACGTTAGGCTTGGATCGCATGGTTGAGACCAATGTATGCCTACTCCAAATCCATGTCTCAGACTTGTGTACTTGTTTGTTTCCAAACTTGCCCCTTAGATAAGTGTTCGTCTAAGATTCATTTGGAAGAGATTCCTACGTCCCTTCCAAAGAAAAGCAGTACCGGAAGAACGTATGCCAATGAGAGTTCTCTTCATTTGCATTCCAATATATACAATTATTTTGCCACGGCTAAATTACAGCTCAACTTGTGAACCTCTTGTGGTATAAACTTCAAGGACAAAAGATGAGGATGAGATCGAGGATCCTCATAAGTATTTATGAGAAGAACTCGATGCCTAGACTCGATAATCTAGAGTCACCTCACTCTTGAGTTTGACGGGTGGACTCTAGAGACATGACGTGATGATTGGGCTAGAACCAAAGTGTATTTTGGTCTAGCTTTTGATGTCTCGACTTGGATTCGACCCAAGGATTGAGGCAAGACTTGGGAAGCATAAGACGGATTGGTCCACAATTCTTGAGTCTATATCCAAACGGACATCACAGACGATTGAGCTTCTAGATGTGTCGAGAGTAAATCATAGAAAAAAGTGATCTATAGAGGGAGATATAATTATTCAAAGTTGAGGGGTTTTATTCGTGAGAGTTTAAAAATTATGCTCTCTGGAAAATTTCTATAGTCATTGTCAGATTTTTTATGACTTTTATTTTCTTGTGAAAGTTTCTAAGATTGTAGCTTGTCCGATAAGCTATAAGAGTAAACAAAAATCATGAGAAGATGAGGTCTGGAGAGAGAGATAGAATTCTTCAAAGTGGAGGGGGTTCACAATCATGAGTGAAGTCGAAATATACAAATTTCAGTTCTCTGGAAATTTGTACAGTGAGCATCATTTCTTCTTATTAGGGAATTTTCTGTTCAAACTTCATGAGTTAGTAGCTTGGAGGCCGAAGACCACAAAAATCTTAGAGAGATCTCTTATCGACTAAGAGATATACAAGGGGGTCTTGAAAATATTTCATGAAGAATTTATTTTGGGTGCCGAGGTGGAAGAAGAGACGTTTGGAAGTTCGAACGGAGACGGAGAAGTGAAAGTTAAGTATATATGAGTTGCGAACACACATCTATAGCACTTGGGGTGCCCTCTTTGCTCTATATCAAGAAGCTTCTTAGACCATTGACGCATATGTGAAGAAGGTGGGAATGAAAGCATCATTCACTGTGGAGGTCACTAATGCTCCTGATGAAGTAGAGTTGAATCCTTACAAGAGTGACTTCAAGTTATCTTATGTGGTTAGTACATACGATAGTCATGAGGATATTATCTTAGACACTTAATTTTAGATTGGATTTTATTTCGTGTATAACATGTATAATACACGATTTTCCAATATAAAGGTATGAAGAGTTAAGAAAGTGATGTAGAATTATTTTTCTTAAATGTATTTTGTCCACTTAATGGTTGAGAAGATGCAACAACATGAGTGGGAGTTCAAAAGACTGATAAGTTAGACTTGTGGTATTATTATTTTGTAGAGGGATCTAAATTGTCCAACTAGGATCAGAGTAGAGAGAGCAAAAGAAAAGCAGGAGTTTACTGATTTAAGTCTTCAAATTTGAGATTTCTTGAGAATATTTTAAAATCCTTCTAGAAGTTGTTGACTATTAAAGAATAAGCCCATATGAAAAGATAAGAAGCTCATGTGATTAATGTTTTTACCTTAAGTAATATCTGAGTAAAACTTGGTAAAAATAATTACGACCGAGTTACATGAGAATACCAAAGTAAAAACCTAAAATGTATAAATAGAGGAGTAGAGAAGAGCTCATCATCCTTGTTTTCACATCGTCGTAATGACAACTTGAGCAATATAAAGAGAGTGCGAGGTTTTAGCACGTGAGAACTTGAGAGACGTCATTAGAATAGAGAATTCTAGTTTATGAGTTTATGAGTGTGTGAAGGATTGAACTTAGCATTTTCTTTTCAAGTTAATGGGGTGCTTTCATCAAATCATCAGAGGTCACGTTTGAGTGAGAGACAGACGTGACATGTTGTAGGTTGATCGATGACTATCGTGGAGGTTGAAAGATTATGAGGTAGTTGATCGATAGGACTGTTGAGGGTTTACATGACATAGACGGACGTCACGATCGGTTCGACCGCTAGGTGTGCTGGAGACACCATTTAAGACCCTAGACTTTATGAGAAGTCCACCCCGAGTCATATTGTGATGTTCTCATGTTTTGAGATCGACCTAGACGGGTCTAGGTTGGGACTAAAGGAATGTTGAGCTTGAGAGTTAAGGAGACGGTCTGGCTCCGATCTGGATCAAATGGGACAAAAATAACTGGTGCATGAACGCTAACGTGTGATCATGGTTTGCAGGTTCGTTGTGAGTTTCGTGATCTATTGAGCAAGAGCTTCTATTGACGCAACAAGACGGTAGGTGCGTGAAAAGTGATATCAGAGCGGACGTTCGGTGAGCGAGAACTCGAGGTAGCGGCTGAAGGCTGGACGTTTGAGGAGAGTCGTGAGATATAAAGTTGATCAACATTTCTAGGTGAACGCTTGGAGCAATGATCGACGTAGGACTGAGTTCCAAGAAAAAGATCGAGAAACGAGTGGCAGCTGACACTCGGATCAGATCGACTCGAGCTAGGCCCGAAGCACAGTCATGGGTCGATAATTGACAACCTTCGCATCAACATCAAAGAAGCCTTGTACCAGTTGCGGCATCTATGCAACAAGAAAGAGTTTTTCCAGTGATGTCGAACAATTTAGATATGGGAAGTCAAGGAGCTTTGTATGGAGAGGTCACCAAGATGATGAAGACCACGCAAGAGGGCATATGTCGAGCTTGAGACAGATCAAAGGAGTTCTTCGTCTAACCAAAAGCTTTGTTAGACGAATCTGCCGACTCTATTTTCATGTATAGGACGAGCTTGCAAGGTTAAGGGTTTTTTAATTGAGTTGGACTTATACTCTGAGACGCAACAGACTAAGGACTCATACAAAGTGAGAGCGGCGGTTACGTTCCTAAAGGACCATGCGCTTCTTTGGTGGATTGCATATAGAGACGAGCATGCCTTGACCGTCTCGACGCTTGGTTGGAAAGAGTTCAAAGAGTTGCTCGTTGGACGATTCACTCTAGAGTATCAAAGGATTAGAGATGGTGTTGAGTTAGTTAGGTTAAAGCAGACGGAGGCCTTAAGTAATTACATGTGCGAGTTTAGTGCTAAGTTGGATTCATTCTCCAAGTGGACCAAGGAGACCAAGATATGTATATTTATTGAGGGACTCAAGTCTGTTGATATAGTCCCAAGTTCTAATAGATCAACGGCTAACATTAGCCGGAGTGGTTATGGTAGTTATAGTTAGTTAGAGGGCTAACCAACCATTAGGGTTTCTTTTGTACTCACCCCCACTATATATACATGGAGAGGCAAAGCCTCTCATATCTTATTCATATTTTACTTTCCTTGTCTACTCGCTCTCTCTTCTTGGATTGTCCTCGAAGTATCGATCTTTCTACATGGTATACAAAGATCGATACTTACTTGAATTCTCTCGGTTTCCACCTTTGCAGTTCAGACTCTACCTTGTATTCAATACAAACACAAGACCAGATTGTTATGATCACCATCTATGTTGATGACCTGATCATTACTGGTAACTATGAGGAGCTTATTTCCCATATCAAGGATCACTTGAAATCTGAGTTCAAGATGATGGACTTAGGAGAATGTGGTGCCCACAAATTACAGGATGCACAAATTTTTGAAATTTTTAAGGATAATGACTTGTTTGTATAACTGAAGAAGCGTTGTTACTTAAGGATACGTCTTCCTTAATAGGAAGATGATCTTAAGAGCTGTTTGTAATAAGAAGTTGACTTCTTCAGAAGACGACCGTCTTCGGAAGATCATCTTCTCAGTTGCGTCTTCAGAAGACGAGAAGACGGCGGAAGATGGGAAGACGGCGGAAGACACCTATCTTCCAGAAGACAGCAACCGCGAAGGACCAACCACGAGTTTTCGGGTAAGACAGTAGGTGTACCTACTGGAGCGCACCGAATAGGTAGGTAGGTCAGGAAGACACCAAGGACGAGAACCCCTAATCTGCGGGGAAGATGCGTGAGGAAGCACATTAGACACCTTCCATTCCCGCAGCATAGCGCGCCTGAAGAAGATCGATTGAGAGAGTGAGCTTCGCGAGCTAGCATTGAGAGAGGAATCAAGTGAGACATCGAGGTAGGAGAGAGTAAGTTGGCAGCTAGGCGAAGGGTGAGATTGAATTGCGGGAGCACAAACAGCAGAGAAAGCGAAGGCGTTTCTGTGGAGCTTCCGAGAAGCTGACAGTGAAGAGTGGCGAGTAGAAGCAGAGGTGGAATCGAGGTGTGGACCGAAATTGACAGCAGGCGCAGTCGTGTGGAGTCGCATAGGAAGCTGGGACAAGAGCCAGAAGCGCGCGGAGGTCGAAGGCAACTCGGGGAGCCGAAGAAGACTGTAGAGGTTCTTCCCCCTGTTCTTTTCCCCTCCCACTTCTTCTCGCCTTTTCTTGGTACTCCCCGCGCTTCCTTGATTGTGTGGAGGCAGCCTGATCGATTATCCCACCCCCATTCTTTCTATTGAGACATTGGGCGCGGAAGGGCTGCCCAATTTCTGTCAAGACATCTCCTTGCTTCTTCCCGAGCTCAATTCGAGCTTCCCTACTCCTAGCCCTCAAATTGGAGACCCCAACTATCAATTTCCCTACCCCCATACCTCTCTATCTCTGAAACTTGGAACAGAAGACGATTCGGAAGATGGGAACATCTTCGGAAGACGCTTCTTGAACTTGACTGTCTTCAGAAGACATCTTCGGAAGACTGTCTTCGGAAGTCGACTGAACACAATTCGTATCAAGAGTGGATTTGCTTTGCTTTTGTGTTTAGAGAGGCTTGATACGAATCCTGAGTGCATTGGTGAGTTGTTTTGTTATTTCGAGAAGTTGGAAGTCGGGAACTAGGCCTGTGCCTCCCGGTCTTCCAAGCTTCTCAACTCCCCATCTTCCTAGAGAGACTAGAAGACTAGAAGGCTGGCAAAATGAGCGAGAAGACGCGAGGGTCCATTCGGGTCTCTTCTGTCCGATCCATAGCAGCCGTTCCTTCTTCTTCCCGAACTTAGAAGAGAGTTGTGAGAAGTCTTGCTGGCAGAATCTGGAGAGAATGGTCGAGGGTCATGTCTTCCCATCATGCAGCAAGCTTCTTCTGAGTGCGTATGAGAGGTGAAAAGTCAGAAGAACAGAGTACAATTGTCTTGAGTCTGTTGTGAGGATAGATTGCGTGTAGGAAGATGAAGACAGGTGAGACCAGTGAAGGGAAGTCCGACTTCGAGAAGTCTTCCGAGAACGACATCGAATCGGAAGCTGTCTGTCCCAAGTGTCTTCCTAGAGGCCACTGTCCCCGCAGGAGCCCGCAACCATCTTCTGAACCTTTCTCATACTCTACTTCTCGCATATCTTGTATCTTCTGAGAGGAAGTAGGATGTAATGCAAGGTGGGTTGTCTTCTTGGTAATCCATGCGAGGCCTTGCTTAGATAGGATTGTTTAGATATAGCTCGGAAGACGAGAGCTATCTAGGAAGTAATGTTAGAATCCCGGAAGACGGAGTAGCTGTTGTCTGGAAGACTAGTTTCGTCTTCTGAGAAGTAGAAGCTAGACTGTGGGCACTCGGGAAGAACTGAGCCTTCAGCTCATAGTAGGTGCTTGTGGTTTAGTGCAACAGATCTTCCAGGTATGTCGATGCATCCGCGAGGCTTGGTGTTACCAGCGGCAGAATTGGCCGAGGCCACTCCTTTCCTCAAGGAGTTGGGTCTCGACTTCTTCTTGTGGGATTGGAACCTCGCAGATCAAGGGCTTCTGGAGGAGGTGTGGGCCGCGTTATCACCGCGTAACTATGTACCTGCGAAGGCAGGAGTAGCTCGGGGAAGACCGTCTTCCTGGACTGAAGACTGGTGGCGTAAGGCGTTTCACAGACCTGAGACCGAGAACCGTTGGTACGAGAAGAAGATCTTGCCTAGGATTGTGAGTTCATGGCATGTACCTGAGAGTACCACCTACCTTTTCGTGGAAGATAGGCAGGGGAGGAACGGTTGGAAGATAGAGTCTTACCGGGAGCCGAAGAAGCGACTTCTGACGAAGTTGTTTAAATCTAAACCCTAAATCTTTTCCCCAAGGGAAAAGCGCAGAAGACAAGGTACTTAGGAGATCAAGACGTGGAGTTCCTAGAATCAGTGTGGGATGACAGAGTGCCAATCTACTGGGGCGCGTACATCCACAACTATGTACAGACGGAGCTAGCATACTTGGGTACCCCGGCGGGAGGACATCTGACGCCCTTCTTCTGCTACTTGTATGTAGCCATGGGGGATCTTAGGGAAGATCAGCTGGCAGTGTATGGGCCAACGGAGCGACAGGAGGTGAAGGAGGAGAGCTCGGAAGACGATGACCGAGAGACAACAGCAACGCCCCCTCCCACTCTGATGCCACAGCTGAGGCCCGGCTCTCACCAGAAGACGCTTCTGGTGAGGGAAGACGAGTCTAGTGGGTCGGAAGACGCCACGCCAGTGAGGAAGATGGGTCACAGAAGTGTACCAAGGACACCCATCTCTCTCATTCATTCAAGATCGGAGTCGGACTCAGAGGAAGACTTGCTGAGTATCCGATCGGAACAGAAGACAGCTTTTGTAACACCTGGGAGTCTTCCGAAGACTCTAGAAGACGAAGGATGGATGGGTACTCCTACTGCGATGCGAAGAAGCGCAAAGAGGAGAGCCACTCCTGCCACGAGGAGTCTTCCACCCCGGAAGATGAGAAGAGTAGCTTCTTCTCGTGCGCAGAAGATGAAGGCCGTAGTGGTGGAAGAGACTTCATTGCCTCTGGAAGACGAAGTCGACACTATCGAGCGAGTGGTGGGGATGAACTTGTCTTCTGCAGGAAGACGACTGGAGGAGTTCAATGCCTACTTCCAGAAGGAGATCTAGCCCGCTATGGAGTTGTTGGAAAGGAGAGCGAGAGCACAGGAGAAGCCTTTACAGCCTGGATTCGGCCTGCGCACCTTGCTGCGACAGGAAGACAGCCAGCAGAAGACGGAGTCGCTGGAAGCTAGTCTCCGCACTACGGAGAAGCTTGCAGCCAGGTACAAGGCGGAAGCAGCCGCTTCTGCCAAGGAGTCGATGCAACTTCGGAAGAGCAACCAGGAGTTGCAGACGCGAGTACAGCAGCGCGATCAGGAAGTTCTCCGAGTGCGGGAGAAGATCACTGCCCTCGCAGAAGAGCAGACCACTTGGAAGATGCAGCGAGAAGCCGCAGAAGCACGAGCTGCAGTGGAGAAGACGCAGAGGGAAGCAGCAGAGGCCCGTGCGTAGAAGATGCTAGCTCAGTCGATAGAAGCGCTTCGGAAGAAGTTCAACTTCACTGCGGGTAAGAAGTTACTTACCTTAGCTAGGGAATGGGACAGCGGGTCCAAGACGAGGTTGCTGGAATGCAGAGATAGCATGTTCAGGTACCTGGATAGACAGATAGAAGGAGTGAAGACACTTTATGGTCTTCCCTCACTTCCGACACCTGCAACCGCATCTTCCCAAGCCCCAGCACCCTCGACTGGATCCGGAATGGAGAAGGAGGAGTTCGATCTCGCTGTACACTTGGTGGTGACAGCGTTGGAAGACGAGAAGACTCCAGAAGACGCCCCGGAAGACATGATGTCTTCTGGAAGACAAGAAGACGAGCCGTCTTCTCAGGTATTCTGCGTGGAGGAAGCGACTTCCCCGGACCCCCATGAGGTCGCCATGGTCCCTAGTACTGCATCTGTGCCTCAGAAGATCGAAGACGCACCATTCGACTCGTCTTCCCAGAAGACCATTCCGTCTTCCGAAGTCGAAGCCGAGGAAGACGCAACCGCAGAAACAGCAGGGCCAGCGAAGAGCGAGGAGAGGGAAGCTACCTCAGTGGTACCCGAGGTAAGTGCAGGGCTTCCCAGCCCATCAGAAGTCGAGGTAGTAGCTCCGGTAGGAGCAGATCATGTAGAGATTGCCACCGAGCAATCAGAGTAGTCAGCAAACTTAATCGACACTTCCAGATTTAGTAGGATCGGACATGCTATCTTAAGGGTGGCAGTTTTCCATGTAAAAATAGTTAGGACCCCATGTGACAGCATAGGTAGCGTAGGAGTAACACAGTGGAGGGCTAATTGGGAAGAGGGACCGCATGCATGTGAGGTGACAACCTCTTGTCAGCGCCTCTCTCTCTCTCCCTGGTGGTCGCCTCCCCTGACTCTCGAGGCAGATGGTTAAGTAGGATAGCATGGTAGGAGAAAAGCTCTCTGAGAGCTCTGCCAGTTCTGTAGAATTCGGCAGTAACTGAACATACACACCGATTCTACAGGCAGGCAGGTGAGACACATTAGAGCAGAGACAGTCTTAGCGCACTACACCCGTTGTTGGAAACATACGAATAGTCTTGGAATATACATGAGGGGTCTGCATACTCGCACCAGCAGTGGTTCGAAGATGTAGATAGAAGTAGTGGACAGTCTAGGAACAGGGAACGGCATCCTCGTGCAGTCCTGTTAGCTAGGCTGGTGTGTCGAGGAGTAGACGCAAGAAGTAGCGGGAGTGAGCTTCCCAATGTCATTGTGACTTCTTCTCGGGGAATAGATTGTGGATTTGAGTGCAGCAGCTTTGTCCATGTCTTCTGGATGGTGGGTTCACTGAATTCGCTCTCAATTGTGCATGGGAAGTGTTCTTCTTGAGTGGCGGTGAATGTCAACAGTTGTGGAGTGTAGCTTGACTCGTTCAGTAGAGCACTTGGGATCTACGTACGAACGGTCTTCTGGGTAAGGGATCCCAGAAGACAGAGCAGTCAGAGCAGCGAAGTGAAGAAGAAAGAAGCCTTCTTCCCGCAACAGAAGACGACATCCTCGAGTAGAAGACGGTGCTACAGTACTCACGTTTGTTGTCTTCCTCCCCAAACTATTACAAGCAGGGATGGCTTGTTAGTCAGGATCCGGACTAGAAGCCTGTCGGAATCTTAATTGCCCTTTTTCATCCTGTTTTCTCTTGTTTGGATTTCTTCTTCTTCCCATCTTCCCTCATCTTCCCCATCTTCTTATCTTCTTCTAGTGAGCTTCCGATACTTCTATTGAGCTTCCATGAAGGTGAATGTCGTTGTAGTGCTGCAGGAAGACAACTTCCGTAGGCAGAAGCCTGGGAAGGCTACAGGGGGCATACACCCTGTGATTGATCCAACCCGTTGGAATGTGAGTGTGAGAGTAAGGTGTAACGACTGTTACTAGTCGACTTCTGCGAAGCCGGACAGCCTTCTGGAGGTGTGAGAAGACGAGCTAAATCCCCAGAAGACGAGAATCGCTTCGGGAAGACGGTATCGAGAAGACCGGAAGAAGCAACCTGGAAGCAGGAAGATCGTCTTCCCGAGCTTCTCTGTGAATAGTTGTATGATACTGTAATTGGTAGTTGTTTGTTTGGATCCAGAGCACCATTTGGCGTGTCTGGAAGACGTGTTGGTTTGTGTGGTTTTGTGAAAAGACGGGATTTCTAGGCAAAACCCGTGTGTTTGTGTGTTTGAACAGATCTTAGAACTTAGAGCAGCGTTACTTGTGCAAATCCTCTGTGGGAACGATATCTTGTATACTAAATGGGCAAAAAGAGAAATCTTTCGTCACTACATATAGTGAGGAACCATTTTTGGCACTCAAGTACTTCCATGCTGTGGAGTTCATTAGAGATGGGAAGGATGTTTGGGCTTGTACAGCGACAGTATGCTCTCAGTATGCTTGAGAGATTTGGTATGCTTGACTGCAAACCATTGCTACACCATTAGAGCAAGGGGTAAAGCTAAGAGCAGAGGATGGTGAGTTACTTGATGATCCATGCATGTACAGATGTATGGTTGGGAATCTTATCTACCTGACGATCATTAGATCAGACTTGAGCTATGTCATCGGTCTCATCAGTCAGTTCATGCAATCACCACAGAGACCACATTTTGAAACTGTCAAACGGATCCTCCGCTACGTGAAGTTCTCAGTGCAATACATACTTTACTATCGATACGGTGGACTATTGTTGTTACACGACTACACAGATGCTGATTGGACAGGAAGTTCCGACAAGAGATCCACGTCAGGTTACGCTTTTGGACTTGGAAGCGCTGCTATAAGTTGGACTTCTAAGAAGCAACCCATAGTTGCTTTTTCGTCCACAGAAGCAGAGTACTGAGGAGCAACGAACGCAACATACGAATCAATTTGGCTTCGATGTCTTCTATCTGATATTGGTGTGGAGTGTACATCTCTTGTTGTTGTATATACGGACAACATTAGCAGCATGAATAGCTAGTAATCCTGTTTTTCAATGTTATGATGAAGCACATTGAGGTGCACTGTCATTTCATAGAGAGAAGGTTCTTGCAGGAGAGATTGAGCTCAGTTATGTAAGCACATGAGATCAAGTTGCTGATATCTTCACTAAGGCATTGCCTAGAGATAAGTTTGATACTTTCAGACATTGTCTAGGAGTACAGGATGTAGAGTCGAGCTTGAAGAGGAGTGTTGATATAGTCCCAAGCTCTAGTAGATCGACGGCTAACATTAGCCGAAGTGGTTAGGGTAGTTACAGTTTCCCTTGTACTCACCTCCACTATATATACATGGAGAGGCAAAGCCTCTCATATCTTATTCCTATTTTACTTTCCTTGTCTATTCGCTCTCTCTTCTTGGAGTGTCCTTGAAGTATCGATCTTTCTACAAAGTCTAGCTCGGAGAAAGTTCTCTTTCGGATGCCGAATCTACTTGAGATATGTGCTGAACTTTTAGAATTAGCGGAGCGGATCGAAGACGACAAAGTTTAGCAACAAAAACCGTTTGAACCATGCAGCATGGACAAGGTTCACAAGAAGAACAAGGACTTCAAGCGACAATGGGATGGAGGTGAGAAAGATCATAAGGACTCTTCTGTCTCAATAGCAAAACGACAACAAACATGGTCTGTAACGACCTATGTTACACATAGGAAGTTTGTCTATTAGTAAGGTGTTTAGTTATAACTAAGTGTTGAGAATGTTTATTTGCTGCCAAAGTACTTTAAGGAGGTATCAAGTTAGTCATGACTAGCTAAAAGTTAGTTATGGTTAAACTTAGCTATACTTTTGACAGAATTCAGATATTTGCTAAAGAGTGAGCACTACTATCTTGTCCTCTTGTCTAAAAAGTAGAAAGGATGTGGAAAGTATCCCTTATCTCCTTTTTGACTTGATATTAGTGGTTGGATTAAAGTTGTGGACTTTGTGGGCATTAAAAACAAGAAGAGATTCCACATGTTTCCTTTTTAGTGGGTCCTAGTGTAGAGGGGGGTTGGAAATTCGAGATTCATTGAGAATATTCCAGAATCCTTCTAGAAGTTGTTGACTTTGAAAGAATAAGCCCATGTGAAAAGGTAAGAAGCCCATGTGATTAATGCTTTTATCTTAAGTAATATCTTAGTAAAACCCGGTAAAATAGTTACGGCTGAGTTACCGGGGGTACCAAAGTAAAAACCTAGAATGTATAAATAGAGGAGTAGAGAAGAGCCCTCATCCTTGTTTTCACATTGTCATAATGACAATTTGAGTAATATAGAGAGTGTGGGATATTTTTAGCATGTTATTAAAACTACATTAAATATTAAAATATTTAGATATGATGTATAATAATTATAAATATTTTGGAAAATCTAAATAAAGATGATGGAATATTTTAAATCATACTTACAGATTATATAGAATACAATTATTTAAAATTATAGTATTATAATATTCACTCTAAAATAAATAAAATATATTATATATATTTATTAATCTGAGAAATTGTAATATTGTTAAGAAAATAATAATTAAAAATGATAAATGTCACACATGATACTCAAAGTGGATACTGAGCTTGAGCTAGACCCCTGAGAAGTCTTTATGCATAAAATATTCAAATTATCAAAGTCTTCTTTTAGCATTTTTGTACTTGCGAAATGAATTCTTCAACTTTTAGACTTTGTGAGTTCTCAACCAAACAGTTTAAAATTCATTTATGATATGTCTCAAAAAATATCTAGTAAGGAGAAGTACGATTTCATATGAACGATCATATCATGTGACATGTATAATATCAATATTATTTATGAAATACATATATGATCATATATACATCAGCTAGAAAACAACATGTGAATGGTAACATAATGTAATGTATACAAAATAATTAAACTTTATAGTATAAAAGTTTTGATAACATAAACTATGAAATTAAGACAAACTGATAGTAAATTTTATTTAAAAATAAAAAAAATCCACTCTCCCAGGTAATTATATAATGTATATGATATCTTAGTGCGACTAATCCATAGTATATTTTATATTTTATATTTACTGTTTCTATTATCAGTTAACTTATCTCAACTTTAATCTTGTTTATTAATTTTTCAAAATTATATTAGTATTTGTTTTCCAGTTTCAATGTAATCAAAAAGTGATAAGATCATGTAAGACGAGTTGAAATTTAATACTTAAAACTTCAAGAACTATTATACTTTATATACTTTTATAAATTGGAAGTTTACATTAATAGTAGTTTATTATATCACTATAATACTATCCTCTATATATCAATCCGAATGAATTGTGTAGCATTATAATTATATTTGAACAATAAAAAAATTTATTTAGTAGATCATATGTTCTCTTGGTTAATTATCATCATGTGTTAACAAAAATTATTATAATTAACCTTAACATTACAAAAATGATAGATTGGTAACAAATTAATGTGTTAATTAATCTTACTTCTAGGCGATAAGATGCGATGTCAACAAATAAAGCTTGGTTAAAGTACTTAAGATATAGTCGATTAATACATATATGTTATTCCTAATAACTATAAAGATCTTACCATAATATGTAATAATAATATAATACTAATACTAATACTATCCACTATAGTTTTGATTGTTTCACCAAGAGATAATCTAAGCTCTGAATGGATAGATAGCATTCAAGATGGATCGAGATTCACTTAGAGATAGAGAAATTTACGAATGAAGTGGATTAGAATATGTGAACATTTGGACATCACAGGCGCTTTGCCAATCGTATAACAGATAACAAGCAATTGTTTATTACTTGACAACATCCACTATGTGAATTCAGTTAATCTCTTGGTTTTATTTTATCTTAGAACATTTTTTATTTCTAAGGAGATCGTAGAAGTGAATTTATGAAGAAGAATTTTATAATATGTGTCAATCATGTGTTAGTCACACTTTACGATGCATAATATACGGGTAAGAGAACAACTGTTGTATATCAACATCAATCATATATATCATCAATCTACTTGATATACTCGGGAGACACTGAATATTTCCTTTATAGATCATGTGTTTTGTTTTGTTTTCTATGTCTTACTATATTATAAATATGGTTAAGTATATATATTAAAATTTGTATTTTCTGTATTAAGGATAATATGACTTTTCAAACAGAAGTAAATTATTAATTTTGAAAATAACATAAATTTTAGTTTGTATAAAATTGATGAATATTTTTCCAAATTTTCAATGATAAATCTTTACATGTGTCAGTGATATTGTTTCAATACAAAAAAATGATTAAAATTAAAGATGATATCTCATTGGAAATAATCACTTGTTGTAACAATAAAACTTACAAGTAAAATATGACAAATCATGCTCAATACTTCTATAATGACTTGATTTGTTCTCTCTAAATATTTTTATTTTTTTTAATCTCTTTATAATTTTTTTGTGAAAATAAAAAGTTCTTGTTATATTTTGGTTTTTGGCTTCATTATATTATAATAACGAAAGTTTAAAGCGATTATCTCTAATCTGCTGCAAATGACACCCCAAAATCCCAAAATCAACAATTGTGATGTAATTCTGGCTCAACCCGAACTTGAAATTGGTATAACTCTCTCTTTATTGCTCCAAATCGATCGAAATTTACATTGACAATGACTTGGACGACATGTAAGTACAACCCACGAGCTTAAACTCTATCCACATAGTAAACCTAAAGTTATGTACTTTGAACAACATAAGTAAGTATGAAATCACTTGCACAAGCATTCGAGTGCTTGAACAAAATAAATAACATACTATCAATCTATTAAGACTCAAAATATATAACATAATAGTGTTAATACTATATGCAAAGGTGTCAAACCTATGCATAAAGGACTAGAAGTAATATTTAGCTAACTTCTAGAAGTAGTCCGATATCACCATTCCACCATTACGACTTGGACATGCCCTCCACACATAAAACATTTATGGTTCGTGTAGTTATTTGATGAACATTGTAGTGGTCCACCTCTAGACTGATAGTACTATAACCTCGTGAGCCCCCTCCAACATTTGGACTACAGTGTTCATATTGATCTTCAAGTCTTCCAAAGACTTTGTCAGACTTTTCAACTCATCACGAAAGTCGAGAGTAGCAGATCTAGATTGTACAGTGGATGTAACCGCACTAGTAAGAACTATCGCAGTCGAATTTTGAAATCATACAGTCGGAACAATCACATGTGTTAGAGTTGGCATGCTCGACATTTACACATCCATAGATGTTGCCCCAACTGTCATTGGTTGCAAGTCATCTCTATCCAGATTCTCTTCTATCATGGTTGCGATCTTTACTACATCAGCCTTTGAAGTTGATATCTCATACCATACTTGTGTTTGAATCTCCGACCTCAATCCTCCAATAAATTTCTTTGTGAGCATTGCTCTAATGACCACCCTTTCATAAAACCACCCAAAACTTCTGCTCTATTTTCTACACTCTCTCGGCGTAAGTCCTTACTTTCTCTCTTTCTCCTTTTTTGAGATAAGTTACCTCTCATGACCAAACTTGCCCTTGAGCAAGATTATGTACAAAGGTGCATTTGGTGTGATAATGCTGATAATGTTCGAAAAGAAGGTGGTGATTTTGTCAATACTCTACAAGATGGAGTACTAAACTGGAAAGAAGAGAAGATTGCTTTGAAAAACAATGGAGAGATTCTCAGAACAAACTCCGAGAAGAGAGGAATGAAGCAAGTATTGGAATAATCTATCTCAGCATGCTGCTGCATCAGTAGAAGCTGCTACTTATGGAGTTGAGATAGTAGGAGAGAGAAGTCATTCTAAGAAGCACGGAGATACTCTTGACATGTGGAGTCATGCTATGACCACAATTTAGAGTGGGAAAATGATTAGAGAGGAGTTGTTGAAGACAACAACAACGGATGATCTAGTATATATGATGTCTATACATGCTTATTTGATAAAGAGCAACACGAGGCTCTCATGGAGGAGAAGTGCATATGAGATGATGTCGGCCCTAGTGAAGAAAGAGCAATTCCTAAGAGACAAACAAGAGGAGAGAAGCTCTAGGGGAGAAGACTATGGAAGAGATCTTTTCATCTACTCTTGAAAAACTATAAAAGAGCAAAGGTAAGGAGAAGAGCAAATCTCCTTCGTACAAGCTTCAATATGATATTGAAGCTTCTACGGATCCAAAGAGGGTACTAGAGGAGAGAACTCAATGTTTAGATTGAATAAATCTTACGAGAGGTTCTTGAGATTGTCAAGAAAGAGTTTCATGATGTCATTATTGACAACATCAAACAAAAAAGACAATTGACAGGAGAAACCGCTATGTCCAACGTATTAGACACACAAAGATATCAGAAGAGGAAGAGCTAGAACTAGCTCAATGTTGCAACAATCGCAAGATTTAGTTTCGAGGATGAAAGTGATGACAAGTCCTCTAGTCATCACACTAGATGACATTGAGCTAGAGCTACCACATAGACCTTAGTGAAGGCAGGAGAGATGGTAGATCCGGTGGTTGTTCTTATCGATCATAGATTTGAGATCAATATTATCTCTAAGAACGTCTACAAGCAAGGTAGATGACTTACTAATACATATCATGGTTGGATGATCCAAGCAACAAACAACACACAAGGAGAACTCTATGGAGCTTGTCTTGATGCAAGAGTGAAGGTTGGAGATGTAACTATTGAATAGAACTTCTTTGTTCAAGACAATACATCATACTCGGTGATACTCGGTCAACTTTATAATACAACTGTGAGGATGGAGACCAAAATTTTGGATGATGGATTTGCTTATGCACGGATCAGAAGTTAGGATGACAAGAGAGCAGTGTAGTTTCTAACTGTATCGACAAACCATGAACAAGAGATTATTTGAAGAGTGGCTCATTGCTTAAGATAACACAGGAGTTCAAGGATTTTTTACAAGTACAACTATAGAGCAAGGATATAGTGGACCATTGGAGAAGGTACTCTTGCTTGAGAAAGAAAGTATCTTTTGTATAAGAGTTATGAGATTCTCTCTGAGTGGGTTTGCTACACATACACAACTTGCTGATTTGCAAAAGTGAGAATAGAAGGTTGTGCAAACAATTGAAAAAAGACCTAAAATGAGTTGGTGTGTTTGAAGAGGATGATAAGATAGAAGGTGTATAATTGATATGAGGTTGGAAGATTTTATGGATGAGCTTGCTATAGTGTAGCAAAAAAAAGATGATCAGATGGTGGAAGTACATTCTAAGGTGCGCTATACAACTATAAAGTCATTCTTAGATCCTGAAGTTAGAGTTGAGATTAGGTACAAAACGGTGCACAAAAAGATAAAACTTGTTGCTCCATCATTATCTAGTGATTCTAACCAACAAGTCCAACAATCTTCGAATGAGAAAAGCTTGAGGAATCTTAGTCGGAGATGAAAGTTGGTTTTGTAGATTTTCTTTTACATGCGGAGGAGAATATGTTTAGGAAGATGTTAACTAAGCACAGTAAAGCTTTTGCTTTTGAAGCTTCGGAAATTGGATGTGTAGATCCTAGCATTGAGGCACCAATGATCATATTCAAAATTTCACATGCTCCTTAGGACTTAAGGTCAATTCTTGTACATAGAGCGCATCTACTGAAACTCATAAAGGAGAAGACGCATATGAAGATATTAGAACCATCATTTGCATCATACTCTAGTCGTTGATTTTCAGTCCCAAAGAAAAGTGGTGCATTACGATTCATCCAAGATATGTAGCTTGTGAACCATAAATACAAGCATAGGATCTATCATATGAGAGTTTGTTGAAGCATTTGCTGAAAGGACAATTTACTCTATAAGATATATTTATTACGATTAGTTTCAACTTGCTAAACAAAGTAGAGATATTATCACCATGAGGACACTATTGGGTTGGTCATAACGTACACCACAAGGAACAATAAACTCGATAATGCACATAATGAATGAGATGAACAAGGTTATCCGAGAGTTTATTTTCGAAAAGACCATGCCTTTCTTGGATGATATTCCAATTAAGGGATATGTAGAGGAAGAGAAAGATGAGACAATGGATCATAAAGGGTGTAGAAACTTTGTTGATGATCACTTTTCTTTTGTGCACATATCGTCCTTGTTGCGCCAACAAAAGCTCTTGCTCAATAAGGTCATGAAACTCACAATGCTAACTTGCAAACCGTTGTGAGAGACAGTCCAAAGAGACATGTTACCATCTTCCTAACAATCTGTCAAAGATATTATTATTACAAGACAGACATGTCATGGCTGACGAGGACATGATGAAGCTTTTAAACAAGTGCAATTGTCCTCGAGTTTTCCAGGAATATCACTTAGAAGTACTACCTTTCTCTTCTAAGTAACTAGATTTAACCTCTCCCGGGGGGGAGAGAGCTAAAGCCCTCTCCCTTTGGTCGACTGTCTCGTCGACCCCTATGAATATATTGAAAAGTCCTCGTAAACTTAGTCAAATTGAGAGAAGATTTGATAGTGCAGGTAAAGGTACGAGCAGAATTATGAAAGAATCAATTAATATTATAAAAGGTAAAGGAATTCTTCGCACAAATAAGAAACTATCTCTGAAACCGAAAGAAGATAAAGCAAGGCTTAGTATTGGTTTCCCCCGGGGGGGGGGTAACCCAAAAGTTACCGCGTACGTCCTCTAGGTCCTGTAAGCATCTCGTCCTTATGCAGTTTGTAAACGGTGTCCGCTATATTCCGAAGATCAAGAATTCTATTTGTTTGTTGGAGGGCGGGGGACTTTGTTTTGTCGGACACCACAAAAGCAAAATACTGTCCGACAAAACAAAGGCTACCCACTTTATTGCCCTTAATCGTTTTTTGTACCTCTATTGAAACAGAATGCTTTCATGTTATTTTATTAATGGGATATTTACTTTTGTTTTTATTTTTTTATCCTATTTTGGTCTCAATTACTTTACAAACTTTACTACTTTCTGCTATTGTACAACAAAAAAACATCACTGAGCAAATTAGTAGTCAACTGGCTACCTTTTGCCAAAAATTGACGCAGAGCTTCTTAGCAACTCATCAATCATAAAAAAAGAAGAGGGGCGAAGCTATTTGCTTCACCCCTCCCCCCTCCGGTTACCGAGTGCACCTCATCTCATTAGTGCCAGGAGGCTCGCATCACGGTCTCGGGCAGAAAGCGAGGTCCGTAGGGCCCCGGAAAGCACCTTCGACCGGAACTCTTTGGCCCAAAGTGCGCAGCACCTCTGACGGAAAGTCTCGTGCCCTCCAAAGGTCCTGTCCGGGTAGGCCGAGATGCCCAGATGGCCAGTCAGGAGGCCGTTCTCTTGGATTCAGGAGTTACTAAGCATGTCCAGGGCATACGCCTAGGAAAGCAGATTTCAGTGGCACGTCTCCTGTAAGTCCTTTGTCAGACAACACCAGAGTAACCTGCTATACGCCATCCAGGTTATAGGTACTATTTTCTTAATAATATGTGGGATTCGTCAATATCTGGGTCATTTTACCCCAAAGCATCACTTTGGCTTTGAAGCTGCTGCTTTTTATTGGCATTTTGTTGATGTTGTATGGCTTTTTCTCTTTGTTTCTATATATTGGTGGGGCGGAAATTAGGGCGAAGCATTACAAAGCAATTCCAGTCTAGCCCTTCTAAGATTTGACCATCTGATCCTGGAGTCATATTGCCAGTCTTACCTTTGATACTCTCATAGCAGTGAACCAGAAACATTGGATCCGATATAATTCTTATTATTAAAATATATCTCTTCGTATGTAATGGGATCCCATATTAAACTATTCACATCTTGACTCATAGATTTCTTGACGAAATCTATATCGATACATTTATAGGAGAGATTTTCTCTTATCTCAGTCCTTATTCGTACAAGAGAATACAAAAATGACATAGAATTCGTTAAGAATAGTCTGAAGAGTCAATTGAATAACCCTTCTGAAGAATTCAAATTGCCAATAGACAGAAGAATAGACAAAAACTTATTCCATCTGCTTAGACAGTAGAGCCCCGAAGGAATTCAAAAAAGATTGTTCTTGGGTAAAGAGCTTTGTCTCTCTACCCTAACGGGGAGAGGTCAAAGAGCAGAAAACGTCATATTTTTTTGTGATGACAGAAGAGCGTCAGAAGAACGCTATGCGTTCTCTCGCTATGCGTTCTCTCGCTTCGCGCCTTCCATTCTGCTAGCTGTGCGTGCTGAAAAAAAAAAAGATATTTTTGGGTCCGAAGGAGACTTCTTTGGTTTTACCGGGCGTGCTTTCTTGGATTATTTTGTAATGCAATACTTCTTTAATCATGAGCTCACCCCGATGGATATAGAGAAAGTAATACTTGACAGCATAGTGCGAAGTTAAGACCACGCACCCTAGAGATTCTACCTACTTCATCGCGGGCACCTTTGACAACACCCATAAAGACCTTCTGGACCCTTTCCTAAAGACTGCGCGTAAATGACGGGCCGAACTCTTGGCAGGACTGAGTTAAAATCCTTTGTAAGTCTTCTGGCCTTTTCTGAAAGTCCGGTAACATTTCAAAGATATTTTTAGCCTTGTTATCCACGCGCCAGTCACTCTCCCTGTCACTAACTAATCAAGATGTCTTTTGTTCCTTGCGAGTATTCGTTCCAGCCTCATTCCGTTGTATTCCCCTCTATGAATCTTCCTATGACAGTCCATCGCCAACCCTCTTGGGTCTGGTATCTTTGTTTCGTGTGTACTACTCGGCGTCCGATACGGTGCCCCAAGAAAGGAATTCCCACGGATATATGTTTTATATGGGTCTTTTCCATGTTCAGTAGCAAATTGAGTTTCTCTCTTAGGAAGGTTTCGCATTCCTGACGAATGGCTTTAGCATCAGACAGGGGGCCACGGATAGCTGATGGTACAGCCCCATAATTGCGCTACGCGCACCAATTCAATTATTTCTATCAACATCGAAGATTTTGTATTTGTCCATATGGGTAAGCCCGAGGACGATTCATCTTTTTTTTAGTAGTTCATTTATATATCTTTTTTTTTAGTAGTAAGCATTCAAGTCAAGAGCCTTTACTGCCTAAAAAAGATAAAGCTATTGACGCCGGAGCGACCTTTGGCCCAGGCGCGACATCCGAGATATCCGTTTCCGCTGCCCCGGCCGGTACTCATGCCCTCCGGGGCCTTCGGCCTCGGTCTAGGCCACCCGCAAGAAACTCGGCAAATCAACTATGTGCGCTTCGCAGATGATTTTCTTATTGGAGTCATTGGTCCAAGAGCTCTGGCAGAAAGGATACGCGGCTTGGTTACACGATTTATCGGAGCTAAATAGGCGAGACCCGCACCACCAACAAAACCAGCCACGGCTTTGCCTCCTTCCACAATTGTATCAACAGAAGGAATTTTAGATTTTCAAGCTGCTCCAACTGCGCATTGCCCCGTGTTTCGTTGTCCCACATAAGCGCCGAAAGCGTTCAATTTCTGGGAATGGAGATCAAGGTTGTGCCCTCCTCGAAACTTTGAAGGAGATTCGGCAAGGCCATGGAGAAGCGACGCAGGGTTAGGAACCGTATCTTTACCCTAAAAGTACAAAAACGGAAAGGCCAAGACTCCTTAGTCCACGATTTCTTCATTTGGTGCAAGAGATCCCCGGGCTCCTTATAAGGTGTTGTATCGATCAAAGCCATTATGACTTTTTGAAAGCAAGCTGGGTTGGAAAATCCTGAAATCCTAATATTGCCACTGCTTGCTTCTCTAAGAACATATTTATTGACAATGTGTTCTTACTATTAAATCTGATGATTGCTTAATTGTTAATTCTTTATGCGCGGTCTTCCTATGAGGAATGGTTACATCCGCGGTGACTTCTCGTTCTGGGCAGCAAATGAGAGCGTGCATAATTTGTTCCTTTTATTTTATTTTATCTTCTTTGTAACCATCTCAGGGATTGGACAATCAGCAGGAAACCAAAGTCGAAGCTCAACGCCGACGAGTAGGATCCTCAGAGACTCCACGTGGTGCCCCTATCGGGTATGGTGTGCGGATTCCAGCCAAAAATCTTTTTGGCTTTTCTGTGCCTTTGATTCTCTTCGACCCGCTTGGCAGTTTCATCTCTTAAACCCTCCGGCTTGGAAGTCTATAAAGCGCTTCGCGGGACTCTATGTCCCGCACAGTGAATGCTCTCTCCCGTAGCACTATGTGCCTAACCAATTTAACTTTTCACGCAATTTATGCGTTTCCGTTTCTATGACCAGCAATTGTTTATGTATTCTCATTTCAAATTGTTCTCTAGACTTTTTATCAATATGAGGTGATCGTAATACTCATAAACATAGGCAAAGTGCCATTTGATGAGTAAGTAAAAACAAAGGAGAGGGTTATAGAAAGAAAAAAGTAATAAAAAAGACAGTGATTGCTAGCGTAGACCTCTTTTTTTATTCAAAAGTGGCATTCCGAGCGCTCTCTTTCTGGTCGAGTGCTATGCACCTCTCCCTCTGGTCTCGTGCTACGCACCTACAATCAAGATGTTTTTTATGTTCCGATCATCCTTATGTATATGCTCAATGGCGCTTCGCGCCTTTACTTAGTTTAGGAAAAAGGGAACTGAACGACATCTTCTTACAAGGCGTCCACGGACAAGCCGCACAGGAAACAACGGTGAGACCCTGTAAAGCCAAAGAAGCACACGTAGTGCCTAGGGATGCCTCTACCGTAGGAAGTCAGAGGGCCTAACCGAAAGGACCTAGCAATAGGAAAGCACTTGATAACAAGCAGTAGGGAAGGAGGATAAGGCGGGCGAGTACGAAATGGAAAAATTGACCGGGTCCTTAGTTTTTTTTCAATTGTACTTGGTACTTTTTTGTGGTGTTTGCTTTTTGGAAAGAAGTGCCAAATGAAAACGATCACTTTTGGATCAATCGTACATTTTAGCGATCAAATGGTACATTTTTGCAATTATACCATGATCTAAGCAATTACCTAAAGAGTATGGATATATGGAGCATAGCCTACCAAAAACTGAGACCTAATCCAGGGTCAATGAGCCCTGGGACTGACGGCCTGACCATCGAAGGCACGTCTTTCCGTAAGCTTCAAGTCGAGTGCTACGCATCTCTCCCCTCTCCCTATGGGCCTTCTTTCGTAAAGGCCAAAAAGTTTGCGGAAATGGCTTATTCCCGCGCACGAGTGCTATAGGGAGAGGTGCTACGCACTTTGTGGGTCCGAAGGACGCTTAACCTATCGGGTCGAGCACTACGTGCCTTACACCAAATTGCAAGTGGATGAGATCGGTCGAGTGGTTTCAGTTGGAGATGGAATTGCACGTGTTTATGGATTGAACAAGATTCAAGCAGGGGAAATGGTTGAATTTGCCAGCGGTGTAAAAGGAATGGCTTTAAATCTAGAAAATGAAAATGTAGGAATTGTTATATTTGGTAGTGATACTGCCATTAAAGAAGGAGATATTGTAAAGCGCACTGGATCTATTGTGGATGTTCCTGTAGGAAAGGCCACCATAGAATCCACTTTGTCCCCCCCTTTTTTCATATTCTCGTAACCAACATCAATCAAATTAGTCAATTTATTCAGACGCTAGATTCAATTCATAATTACATATCGTAGGTAGTAGATTTTTACTCCCCTCCTCTCTATTGCTTTTCTAAGCCATTCCAGTCGTGCTCTCGGGCGGTCTTCCTCTTTAGATTTTTTGAACAGTCTGAATCGTCTATCGGGTGATTAGAGAGGTTGGGGCTTTGTATCTTATCTTCAATTCTTCAGAGAATTGGTCTAGGGGGCGCAGGTATATGTTGGGGAGCATAGGGGATAGTACTCCCCGTACCTTATTTATTGTGGGTCCTGGCTCGTTATTTGTGTATAAATTGGTTAACCTGAAGCCGAAGGCCAACTTCAAGTTGGTGCTTCCACGGGTTGACATCCAATCCAACCTAAAAGCAAGCAATCTGCTACAAGCAACCAAAACAATTTTTGGTGAATTGGTCGAAAAAATTGAACTACGTACATCTTATTAACAAAACATCCCCTTTTTCAGTTATTTTCCAAAACCGCTGCCAAAATAGGTGCTTTGTTTACGTTCTTTACCCTAGTCACCGGGGGTTTTTGGGGAAAACCTATGTGGGGTACCTTTTGGGTGTGGGATGCTCGTTTAACCTCTGTATTAATCTTGTTTTTTATTTACCTGGGTGCACTGCGTTTTCAAGAAATGGCTAAGACGTCTTCTTCGAACCTTGATAGCTGGAAATTCCTCAAAAGTATGAAAAGCCTCTCCCTTTGGGCGAGTGCCTTTTGGCCCATAGGGTTCGGGTTGAGGCCTGGAGGGCTCTCAACCCGAAGGATAGTGACCTCCCTCTAAGCAGAGCCTCTTTAATGCTGTGTGACAGCTTCGGTGGATACGAAATCCATGCGAGCAATCTAGAAAAATAGGTTCATAGATGGCCTCAAGCACAAGCTGTAAGGCCTTTTGTACGATCTTTTCCCCGTAGCACTTTTTTTGTTTGACAGGGCCTAGGCAACCTGTGTTGCCCAAAGCTTTTGATTCCAGCGTTCCCCATAGCAGGGGTTTTGTCACCCACGATACAAGTCAGCACTGGGTGTCGGCATATGTTGCCTTGGATGGTAAAATAATGCGTTATGACAAAAAAGTAGAAAATATATGATAGTAAAAAAATCATTTTTTCTTTGATCCGAAGGGTCCTTTGGATACTTCTTTGGTTTTACGAAAGAAGGGTCCTCTGTAATAGACCTGAAATGGCTTTTCCGCACACGCCGGCTGATACGGCCGGAAATGGGTTGTAGATTTACGCGCACGAAGACTATCCGTAAGGAGACTCTCGTTTCCGGCCTCCGCGCTGCCTTCGTTCAGTGAAAGCCAGTGGGGGGCCGGCGCCGCTTTTCACCTTACTTGGGCAGATGCACCATCCTAAACTTTGTTTTTCATTTTGATTTGGCAATAAAATATCTGACTATGCGCCAAATTTTCTCTTACTTTGATTGTTTTGCTATATTTTGTCAATTTGATAGGGGAACCCGCAGTGATTGTGAAGCTTTTAGTAACTCCCGAAACTCTAGATGGTATCGACACCAAGTGGTTCCAAGACACTAGTTCGAAACTAAAGAGCGGGACTTACAGGTATACCCCGGCGAGGAGAGTTGATGTTCCAAAACCCAACAAACCCGGGCAGACGCGTCCCCTAACAGTTTGTAACCCCCGAGACAAGATCATTCAGCAAGCGTTCTTAAACGTATTGCAACTCATCTTCGAAGGCGGCTCCGTCTGGCAAGAAAGCGAGCAATCGACCTGTAATAAATAGTTGCGGACTCCGGCTTAAAAAATCTACTAATCGAAAAGCGAAAATACACATATGTTTTTTGTTTGCCGAAGCCGTACCGATACAGCCATCTTAAAACCTGTTCGTAAGGGATGGTCCAATTTCCTTTCTGGATTGCTGCCAAATTTTGCTCAGATCTGCTTGCGTCCCCTGAAAGTCTGGGGCCTTTTGCATGTGATTCAAGATTTCCTTTGCATTATTTTTCACCGGCCAGTCATTAACTAGCTTGTCGATCGTCCGACCGGCAAAATATGCAGCTTCTATAAAGCCAGTAAGCCAATCGATGTCAACAGCCATATTTGCCGTCCAAACAGGATTTACATATGTCTCCGGAAGAGTAGCACTCCGCAATTGCTCACAGATGGAATACTTGTGCTCTGTCAATAACTTTGGATCCTCCAAGATCCGATGGGCTTGACGAAACCTCTCGTAACATACAATAAATCCAAGAACTCCAATACTAATCATGGCGTACACCATGCCTAGATAACCGAATACGGGTTTTCTTGAAAAGGTAGAGACGATATGACAGATGGTTGTATCACTCCTGACACTCCTGTGGAAGAAGGGTCTATTGGAACTGAGAATAAAGTTCCAACCTCAAACTCAGTTCCAATAGACCCATCTTCCTATAATGAGAGGAGGGGATTATCAAGACCACATTCTGCTCTAGAACCTGATCTCTATGGATCGTACATAGCTCGACTTGCTGATACCCCACTGAAGACATGGATCAATAACCTAAGCATAAAAAAAGTAAAAATTGACAAATAGCAAAAGAAACGTGGACTATGCGGATCCTCAGACATATAGGAAATTGAATAAATATGAACTAAGCTACTTACAATTGTGACGACCAATAATAAAATGACTGTAAGGCTGTCAAATAAAAAGCCCCAAGCAGCGTCAAAGAGTTCCGAAAAAATCCAAGGAGCAATCTTTACAAGCCGTCCCCGCCGGTCAACTAAAAACCCCAGTATAAGGATTTGAAAGCAAAAAAAGCCATTGAAGTCCTTGGACGGGCCTATGTATCTTACGGGGGGTTGGTCAAATCAAAAACAATTTTTGATTTGACCATGAATTTGGCCATGAAAAAAAACAAAGGGATAATAGGCTAATACCTCGAAAAAAAGGAAAAGGGATCCTTCACAAAATTTTGCAAAAGGTCAAGTGTCATCGTACGCTCGAATTACTCCAAAGGGCTCTCCGTGCGGGTTACAAGGATCCTACTTCCGGTCAGGTCATAAGTTTCGATGAAGGCACTTCGCAGGGCTCGGTGCTGAGTCCGCTCCTCTGCAATATCAAACAATTATTATTATTTCCTGATATCTCCGTCACATTTGCGAGAATTCGTCACCGTTGCGCATTTCGGTCCCCGGGAACTAGCCTCCCCGGCCGCTCATTTTCTTTTTCTATATCATCAAAGTCTAACGCTTCGTCATTATTTTTGGACGAAACCCGGGTTTTCGAAGGGCTGGAGATGCAAAGCTCTCGACCAACGGCCCAAAGAACACGAGATACTTTGTGGGTCCGAAGGGCCGGGGACCGGGGACTGGCTGACAGGGCCCCTGGGGGGTGGACTGTCAGACAGGGCCTCAGGGCCCAGTTGCTATGAAGAACAAAGAAAAAAATACAATAAATTTTTTTACTTAAGTGGTTTTTGCTTCTTTTTGTTTTTTTTTGTCACTTTTGTTCGTCGAGTGCCTTCGCCCCTGGAAAGTCTAGATCGGGTTTCGCCATAATGCAGGATTGCCCTTACGCGGCCAACGAACTCATACTAATGCTAAGACTTGTCGCAAATTAAGATACGTTTCGATTAGAAGTTGATAACAAATTTATTTGTTTTTTTCAGTTTGTACAAAATATCTTTGTAATTAGTAGGGTGGGGGAGGGGGATAAGCAGTGCTTATCCCAATAGTGGCCGTATTCATACATGCCTATTCGTTATTCAAGCGGATAAGGTAATGAAAACATTAACCGGCATGACCTTTAAGTAGCAATAACTAAGCGAGTAAAAGAGAAAAAAAACCTGTAAAGCCAAAGAAGTCTCCTTCGGACCCTGGCCCAAAGCCATCTCCTAAGAGGAAGTCATCTCCGTATCGTCTGTACTCCATTCTTCGATACAATGGGTCGAATGGGTCACTGCGGGGGCGCGCTTTACGCATCTTTCCCTGCTTCCGAAGCAGCACCCAGCTACGATTCTCCTTCCTTCCTAGGTTGTATTGCTGGATGCGCTCTTCTATCCATATGTCGAACTCGTGTAGATATATATTGGACAGTATTGGACTTAGTATTCTGCCTTCCCGGGTTACCAAGTTTGACTCCTCAATGTTCCCATAGGGCATGTGTATCTTCGCTTTCAATCCGCCACCAATGAGTTTTAGCAGTTTTTTGTCTCGGATCTTACGTCTCATGATGTGGCAGAGGATGCCATGGTTCACGCTGTCGAATAATTTGTTAATGTTGCCTGGTACAATCCAATTACTTTCTTCGTGTGCTTCTTTGGCTTTACAGGGTCTCACCGTTGTTTCCTGTGCGGCTTGTCCGTGGACGCCTTGTAAGAAGATGTCGTTCAGTTCCCTTTTTCCTAGTGATATAGGTAATCCACTACATCAGGTCTATCCCTTCCATCCCGCCTCAAGGTTGCTCTAAAAGCAAAGTGAAAAAAGCTTTCTGGCGCACGGGGGAGGTTTTGAGAAAAAAAAGAATAAACTTCAATGCTTTTCATTATCCTGGTTTTCGTTTGGTACAAAATTATTCACTTTTTTCATATTGAATTAAGTTTGACCCCTACTTTGTATGGTGGCGCGATGTTATACGTGAATCCACCTACGAAGGACATCATACATTTGTGGTCCAATTAGGACTTCGCTATGGTATGATTCTTTTCATCGTTTCTGAAGTCATGTTTTTTTAGCTTTCTTTTGGGCTTTTTTTCATTCTTCTTTGGCACCTACGGTTGAGATCGGAGCTATCTGGCCCCCAAAAGGTATTTCTGTTTTAGATCCTTGGGGAATTCCTTTTCTAAATACCCTCATCAAACAGCGCCTTTTAGCTTTCGTTTATTCGGGATTTGGCCCAAACTGTTTGGCAGATTCCCACATATTACTCGCCCGTTCGCCACTTTGTTTTCAAAAGGAGCCCGAACGACTTCCCTTGGGTCGGGGTCGAACCATTAATTGAAATTCGCATGAAAACCCTATGATTCGGGGCCAGGCTTTCGAAGGCCTTACCTTTCCGCCGTGAGATGGTCTTTATCAAAAAAGTGAAATGAAGTATGTAAGATTTGAAAGCAAACAAGCCAAAGAAGTCTCCTTCGAACCCAAGGGGGACTCGACCAGCGGGAAGGGATGCGTGCGCGGTAAAGCCATTTCAGGTCTTCTCGGCCCTTTGGCCATAGGGTTCGGGCTTGTAGAACCCCCATGGTCTCGGTCCGAAGGGACACCCTCCCTACGCCCTGTGGCTGTTTCACTTTATTTTTTTTTGTTCACTATGTCTTTCTTTGGTATTTTGTTTTGCTACATTTCTTCTGACTTTTCTAATTACAACGTATTTACCAACTCAAATGCTAATGCGCCTTTGTTTTATAAAATATCAGGAACATGGTATATATGCTGCGCCCGTAGTAAAAAAAAGACCAAAGTAAGTAGAGTTAGTGAGCCGTGTAATGGGCAACTATTTCGCACGGTTCGGAGGGCACTTCAGTAAGCCCTACATGGGCTGAAGTCTTGACCCCTATTCCTTTTGATGACGTCAAGTCCGCATGGCCCTTATGGGCTGGGCTACACACGTGCTACAATGGCAATTACAATTGGAAGCAATGCTGTAAGGCGGAGCGAATCCAGAAAGATTGCCTAAGTTCGGATTGTTCTCTGCAACTCGAGAACATGAAGTTGGAATCGCTAGTAATCGCGGATCAGCATGCCGCGGTGAATAAGTACTCGGGCCCTGTGCATACAAAAGAAGTACAAACCCTATACTTTTTCAAACAAAAATTAGGGGGCACCCAGGCTTAAAAAAAAGAATCTTTATTCGGTCCATCAGATTGGAGAGACCTGCCCCACGGGAAACCCTTCGAGTTTGGGACTCGGGGATAGGGGCCGCCGCCCTCTTTGCCATATTTTTGATTGTTCAATCTGCTATAAGCCCTCTCCGTTTCCAGGAGCGCAAGGTGAGGTAGGAGCATCCCGTCGGCGGGGATGGCAATATAGTCCGGTGGACTATACGCATTGTCTTATGTCCTTCAAGTCGCACAACCATGAAACCCTGTAGCTAAAAAAAACGTAGAACCATAAATTCCATCGGAAATAGTGAAGGGGGCCTCTATAGGGAGAGGCACGTAGTGCGAAGAACCTTCTTTCTCAGCCATTTCAGCAAAGAGTGTCCTTCAAATACTCGACCAAAGAGAGAGGGCATTCTAGATTCATTTGCAAATTTTGTGTCACGGGTAGAAGCCGCCTACTTTCATGTGGTGCAGATACACCAATCGGTAGTTGAATATGTTGCTGTATTCTCCACATTCTCGAGGTGATATTAAAAAATGATGCCATAAAAACAGTCTGTTGGTCAAATTGAGTCATATTAATGGTTGTGACAAAGTGTTTTTGGCTTACGCCAATCTTGTTGTTTTTCATATTTTTTTTGATTTTGCTTCAATAAGAAATGGCAAATGTGTGATAAGAGTCTTATCCACATTTAGCTCTAGACCGCACGCTTGTTCAAGGAAGCTCTAGATCTCCGCTCTTATTTTCTCGGCCTCATTTCTGGTGCCGTAGATAACAACTACGAAATTGTTAAGAGCGGTGGTTTGACGTGAAGCTAGAGAAGTGCTTTGATAAGTAGAGGGACTCAAGGTTGAAAGTGCGTTCTTTTTGATCACTTGTGATACACTAATCTCTCCCAAAGAACATACATAATCTTTATTCATTCGTTGCAATTTATGAGCATTTGCGAGTTGGACCATTCCTTTACACCACTTGGATGCTCCGGATACACTTGAGTACAGATAGTTTGCACTGGCTTGAAAACATTCTTTGAAAACCACATCTACCATCCGGCCAATATCAAGATCCGATACGTCCGCTATGCTGACGATTTTTTGGTAGGTATCGAGGGCCCGAAGGACCTGAGTAAGACCATTAGAGGGGAAATCAACGATTTCCTTCAATCTGCCCTGCACCTAGAGATAAAGAAGGACAACTTGGTCCACGCGCGTTCCGATTGGGTTCGTTTTATAGGCTTCGACATTCAAGCTAGAATGACAGGTTCCTTTTGCTTATATTTTCCTACCTTATTTCATAACTGAATGATTCATCTATATCGTAGATGAATGACCCGAGAAAGTCAAGAGTCCACCCTAGACGGCCGTAGGTTGACCTCGCTCACCGATCTGGGCTACTGCTCTACGAACCGTACGTCGCCCATCACACGGCTGGCTCTCTAACCTGACTTTCTTCAGAGCTTCTTCAAAGGGGCACACCCCCCCGAGCGCCTATTATGATCGCTTTAGCTTTGGAGTTGTGGGCCTCCACAACAGCACTCTTCGTTGATTCCTACCTAGCCTGCTGCAGCGGGCTAGGTACGGATTCTTGTTTTTCTTTTCGCGATTTAATCGGATCTTCCGGCTTCCAACCGCGATTCTTTTGCTGGCTGATTAAGGCGCTCGTATTAAAGCTCTACTTTCTCGACGGTAGAGGACTTGGAAAGGGCTCTATCTCAACGGAGAAGGGCTACTAAGCCCCTGGCTTAGAAATGGCTCCTGGCTTAGACCAGGGGCCGACGATAATAGGGTACGTACAAGGCCCAAATAGTTAAAATGGAAGTATTAGTTGGTCAAATTTACTAGTATCTATAGACACAGCATCAGGCAACCCGTTGATCTATTATACAGAGAAGGTCCCGTCTGACATGGTCTGCTTCAAATTGCTTCCAGCTTTTATGGCCTTGAAGACTTGTAGTGTGATGAGAGATCCAGAGAAAGATTGTCCTAGTTTATCCGAGGAAAATGAGTTATGTCGTGTTAACCTAAACCATGTAACTACTTGGATATCCGAACAATTAGAAGTTGAAACGATTCCACATCGAGGGGCTTTCTTAGGTTTCACCATTCGTCTCCATGACGCAAAGAGTCAGAGTGAAGGAAGAAGACGTGGACTCTTATACCTTAACCACCACGTACTGTGTGCTGCGCTGGAAGAGCAGATAGCGGACCGTAGGGTTATCGACGAAATTCGCAAGATGCTTAATGTGAAAGGGATCAACTTTGACATCCAGGCTTAAGTTGGCGTTATAGAACGAAAAAAATAATATATATATCTCTTTTTTTCAACCTAAGGCCCTGTATTGATGGGCCAATCCTGCCCATGATGTATGACGTCAATCATGAAGAACACAAAGTTTCCATGATCCGCGAAAAGGAAAAAGCACGAAATTTATGGCAAGACGACTATCGATTCTTAAACAACCTATATTTTCTACATTTAACAATCATTTGATAGATTATCCAACTCCGAGCAATATAAGTTATTGGTGGGGTTTTGGTTCGTTGGCTGGTCTTTGTTTGGTTCTGTTTTTCTCTGTTAACACGAGATTAACGTTAGTACTATCATTTGGTGAGAATTTCATGACACAATAGATTTTCAAGGTGTGATTTATGTGAGTAGATAAAGAATCAATGAGACCGATCACATGCAGGGCTAGAAAAGAAGTAACAAATTTTCACTTCTTTCTGATTTTGTATCATGTTGTTTGAATAGCATAACTCTCAATAATATATACTTACAAGAGCAATCCATGAGATCTATGGATGAACATCGCATCGAGGTGTTGTCTGACCTATTCATACTATATGTTTTTCAGAGTTTGTCATAACTAGTTTAAAGACCCCATCATCGTCAATAATCTGAACGTGGTACTAGCATAAGGAGACAAATAAGCTCTATCTTCACCCAAAGATTACGTGTATTGTTTCATAGATGGAATGGATTAGGCGAAGACATGTGTTCCGCATTTCTCTAAAGTTCTTAAAGCTGTTGATGATTCTTTTGTGGTAGGAGTTAATCTTGTAGGTGCATTATTGCAATGGGACATTTCAAACCACAGTCTTTCTTATCTTAAACAACATGAAATCTCATTCTAATTTGAGTATCTATGTTTTGCATCATATGATATATGGATGGGAAGGTCCTTTGCCATCAATTTTTGACTTGCAGTTAGATAACACAATAAGAGAAACAAAAACAATATTGTTTTTGCTTATCTTGCTATGTTAGTAGATATGCAGACTTTCAAGAAAATAAAAGTAGAATTTCTCATGGTAAGACATACTTATGATCTTGTTGATCAAATGTTTAGTAGATCTTCACAGCTCTCTAGTCAAAAAACACTTTTATCTCTCAATGACATCATCAAACAAGCATACACTCAGCGACGTCAACTACTCTTCTCGAGAAAACTTATAACTTCAAGCGTTTTATTGAAGAAGCACCTCGTCCAATCCAACCTCTTCATGATATCACTTACAACCAACAGTTCAAAATAAAAAACAACGAGCATAGAGTGGTCCGGATATGGAGTAAAATGTTCTCGATTGATGCCAACTGGATCTCAACAAAAGGAGTTCGTCGATTGAAATTCTCTCTAACCAGACGAGAAATGCATACATCGGACCTGCTACTATTGAAGTCTTACTCTGAAGCAAAACGTGCTAAAACTACATTTGCGAGGTCAGTGGAAGGAAGAAAGTGGACCTAACACATTACGGAATATCTTTAGCATCAAAAGAGATATTCAGAATACATGTTGCATATTTTTTGGATGAGATTGAGAAACATGATGGAATCATTAGTTCTACAATAAAGAACAAGTTGCCAGGAAAATATTATCTAAGCATCTATTTTCATCGACGAGACCTTTGATATGACTTGAAACTCCTTCAGACGATGTTAACAATGGAGATACAGTTGTCTCGAACGTAGTGATAACTGTTGATGAATTGAAACGACAAGTGTTTGGTGAAAGAAGACCATTGTATGCAAGAACACAACAAGCGAGATCATGAAGCATTACATATGATCGTCTACACAAAATTGGTGATGTTAAAGATTTAAGAGATAATCATCTACTAGTTGTTCTTGCGGAGGACGACAAGTCCTTTTGGGTCTGTAAAGTGTTACGAGTTTTTACTCGTGGTGAGAGCGAAGAACCTTGCAAGATAGAAATCAAGTGGCATTCAAATGAACCAATTGATCTTTACATCAAAAACTATTATCCATAGAGACATAATGTTCGAAGTGATAGAGGAAGACTTGCACTCTCCAAACAAGAGTTAGATATTTCAGAAGTACAAATTTCAGCTTTTTTATTTTATTCTCACCACTAGTAATCGACTACGTAAGACAACTATAGTCCAAATCAAGAATAATTTGTTCTGACTAGAACATGAGATAGCAGTTGAAGCAAGCATTCGACCTACAGATGATAATGACGAAGAAGAAGTCAATGAAAAGAATGAAGATATCATTGAATATCAAGATAGACATGAGATAGCCAATGGTGAAGCATACAAGAGTACTGAAGACGTAAACACTGACTCTTCATAGTCTTAGTTTTACTTTTTATGTGAATTATGAGAACAATAGAGCATATCCCACTGTTCGGTTTTATTTTTTGTTTTGTCTCTCCATGAACTTCATGGATTTGTCTTGGAGCTGAACTTCTTCAAAAAGTGTTGAATGGATTTCTCCTTTAATTTTGATAATGTTGAGCACTTCATGTCTATGACGGCTTTGTGTTTAATGTAAACCAACTTATATTTGTATAATTTTTACACTAAAGTTAACTTCAAGAAGATACGAGTCTGAGTGGTCCATGAACTCCATGGTTGATCTATGTCCGAATAAAGCTTATACTCCATATATATTTACAAATTAAGAATACTATCTTTTTTTGTGTTGTATTTCTCTCGTCATTAGGGAAATACATATTAGATCTTGTTATTAATATCTTATTTCATTTAATCATTTTATCTTTATAAAATAGCAAATTTTAAATTCTCTCAAAGCTGATATGTTGGATATTATCAGATTTTGATAATTACTCTGAAATCAAGTTATAGTGTACTTATAAGAAAAGTCACCTAATTGTTCAAATCTTTTATAACAATATTCTAGTAAGTTTTTAAAATTGACAAATCTTATGAAATTGACATCAATCTAAATATACGATATTATATTTCTACCAGTTTCTCTGCTAGGTGTATTACTGAAATTCTGGGATCGTCCTCGAGTTCTTGTTTTGATTAGCGAGTACATGATTGTTGTTAGCTCTGTTTAAACAAATTTTTTTATTCTTTGAATGCTAAGTCTCTAAAATAACTGCTTAAGATACTCCATTTTTTCACAAATAACGAAATCAACTATATATTTAAGAAATGATCAGCTGAGTTAGACTCAAAATAAAGTACTTTACAAATAAAGTTACTTAATTAATTAATCTTCCAAATGGATCAAGGTGTAGCTATATTTCGAATTAATAAGTTGAGTTAGACTCAAAGCGAAGCAGCTTAGGATTACATGAAATGTATTATAATTAATTCTCTTCAGGTGGATGAAGATGTTGGAAAGATCCACAGCAGTACCTTCAACAAGCTCTATGGCAGGAACACGTTAGTGAAGCTGGCGAATTAGAGTGTAAACAGTTCGCTTAGTTACAAGTTTCGGGGGGCCCAGTAGTGTTCCACGGGAGGAGAATTCATGGTGGGGCCCATCCAAATCCCCTCGAGATAGAGCACTATAAGCTTTACTGCTCTGGTCCGACCGGTGACAACAGGCAAGGGCCCGTCTGCACTTCCAGAGTAGGCGCGTTGAAGGCCACGTGTATCGAGCAGCATTGAGAAACAATCGTTTACCGGTTGAACACATACGAGAAGCACAGGAATAGGAGTTCACGAGACCTGTTTTCGTGTACGAGGGTCCTGTTTACGGATCCAAGTATCCTGTTTGGTTATGTTAGAACAGGAAGCCGGGAGGCTGGACAATATATTCACGAAGTATGTTTCTTCCTTCCGTTGAACGAACGGAAAGTGGGACAGAAAGCGAGGGAGGAGAGGATTGAGAAGAGTTCGTGCTTGGGTTGGGCTCAGAGCTTCGGTCGTCGGGAGCTTTGCGCTCGACGAAGACAAGCAGAAGGGAAGGCGAGAGAGAGAGAGAGAGAGAGAGAGAGAGGAGAAAGCGAAGGCGCGGGGAGAGGAAGGGAAGAGCATAACAGAGTTGAAGACTGGTTGGAGTGAATGGTGACGTAGACAGAATGGTGAGCGCAGATTGAACTGTTGAGGATGTTGGAGGTATCAAGAAAGGTTGAGAGCAGGAGAAGAACGAAACCGGGATGTGGGGAGGTGGATCCAGGTATTTCAGTGTCGAATTTGTTCAACTTGAATATCAGTTGAGTTTGCGGTATCGCGAGATACACAATTATAGGCAGTGCTCAGATTGTTGGCTGGTCGAAAGCGACCTTAAGTTTGGTTTGATTGCGCTCACAGACTGGAGACTTTGTGCTCATTATGTGGTTAGCAGGTATTGTGTGCCTCTGCCCTCTACTCAAGGTTGTGGGGGTGTTGAAGCGTGGAGAAAGTCCTAATTTTCCGCTCTTTTGATGTTGGAGGTTTCGCGTTGTTTCTGTGTGATGTCTGGATGCTTGCTGTGGCTGGTGGTAAAGTGCTCGCAGTTGTTTCTCCGTCAGTTTGTGTTAGACTTTCAAGGTTAGTTACTAAAAATGGCGAATTCCTCGTTGTCCACGACTGTCTTGCCTTTGCGACCCTGGTGCTGGTGGGCTTGCTCGCTGTAGGGTCTCCCTGGGTGTAATCCTCGAAATTGATGTTTGCTTTCACGCTCTCCTGCTCGTTTGCGGACAGATTGTATCTCGTGTCTACTTCTGTCAATTCTTGCTTCAGTTTAACGGGGAAGCTAAATGTGATAGTCATCGTGGGGAGTGCTCTTCATCTCCTACTCAATTCGGTTTCTAGTACCTGAAGTCGAGCGAGTTCTTTAATAATTCGAATTTTACTCGACTTTTCTTGCGTCGTTCGCCGTACTCGTGCCGAAATTGTACAGTTATACTGGTGTTCGAGTCATTCAGTGTTCGGTTCGTACCAGTGTAGCTCTGGAGTTTGTCAACTCACATGGCTATGTTTGTATAAGACGTCTTTCAACGTTCAGTAGTGAAGAGTATAAAGTCTTGTACGGAAGCACTACTAGATTTTTCTACTGTCAAGGATTGCAACATCAGGGACAGTCAGGGATCGGACCTGCCGAAATTGAAAGCTAATTAATGGAAGTGGCCTTTGACTTGCCTTTTGTTTTTACATTTTCAAGTGCTCGTGACAGAGCTGGTTGCGGTCCTTCTCTGGTTCTCAAGGCTTGGTAATTGGATTCTGATTGGTTCATGGCGGAGGCAGGCCCAGCTAATTAACCGCAATTAATTTGTGTGTCTACAACACCACGATTTGGAATTTTGAAGAATTGGCTAATAGACCAATAATATGTTCGTGCGCAGGAGATTATCCGACAAGGTGCATTTGTCTTGAAGGACCAGGTCATTTGAAAATAGCGTTCTGGTGCGTATGTGGTGCAATGCTTGCATCAGATCACGTAAGGACTTGAGTGGTCCTTGAGACCAGTAGCGTGAAATTGTGGAGGAGGATCCCGCGCCATTGTCCTGGAGAAGGTGTCAGTTTGTCTCTTGGAATGCCCGATTTGAATGACGGAATCGAGCCTCATGCAGGACCAGGTGACGACCAGCGTCATCCAGGATCATATGATGGATGCCCTTGCACGTGCCCAGAGTTCATCCGGTGGCGACTCTGCAGTTGCTACACAGGCCTTACCTCCTCAGAGTTGCGAAACGGGGAAATTACCCCTGCTAAGGCGTCAAGACACTCTGTGTTCACAATCTCTACCGGCTTATTTGCAGATGACTGCAGGACTTCGTGGAGTGTATGAAAGCAAGAATTCCCAGCCTACGAGTACTTCATTCTCATATCAGCACATTCGGCAAATTGCCACTGGTTCCGCAGCTGAATTTGAAGACCCTTCATCTCGCTTGGTGTCTTACGAAACCTCATTTCAGCAGCCTCGGCTGCCCCCAAACTTGTCATCGGAAAATTATGATAGTAAATTGCTTCAGTCTATCAGTCCTATCTGCATGGGTCCGTATGGACGGGCTAGGTCGCAGGCAGATTCATCCTTTGCTGCTGAAAATCGGAGCAAGAGAAAGGCGAAAATGTTGGAGAAGCAGCGGAAAAAATTGCGCCTCTCAGGAGGTGCAACAGCGAATTCCAGGGTTTCTCTTTTGGGGGCCGCCAGGAAGAACCCTCAAGCTGTAGCTGAAGTGAAGTCGGCGGAAACAAGAAAACATGGGATATCTAAGGCGATTCCAAATTCGCAGCCCAATATGCAACTCACGTTACCCCGTGAAGGTTTTATGCAGGGTGGAAGCACAGAGAACCTAGCCGGTAGAGCGTGCAATCACAGGAAAACGGATTCAACTGCAGCAAATGCAGATGAGAGAATTACAAACCAAGTATACAAGGACGAATCCCAAGGTGCTGGTGGATTAGACATTGGATCTATTCAGAAGAGAGAAAATTTCTTCAATGTCGTCTATTTTACTCCTGGGTCTTACCATCACACCAGCCAGCCTCCTCAGCAGGACAGAAACTTGTATGGAGGTCGCTCCATGGTGTCTGATGGGAACGCAGGGCCAGGTCTGATGGGAATGCAACAAACGTACAAGCTCCTAAGCGCAACAGATGTATTTATTCCATACGAAGCCCATTCAAGGCTCACTGGACATCTGACTGACAAGTCAGCTGCTAGTCAACTTATCAGGGACTTACAACAGGTACCTGAGGCAGCTGGTGGAAGGTATCCCGCAGACGCTTCAAAGAGCAAAGAGGAAAGAGCAAAACAGATGCACCCCGCAAATCTGCTGCATAAGGCTCTGAATTTGGGAGGCTTGATAGCAGCCCAAAGCAACCATGGGTTTGGTGTTGATGGACAAAGAGACAACGGCCAGACCCCTGTATATGTTCCATATGGTTCCCAGTTAGTGATAAAAGAGCAGCTCCACGCAGACATCGATGGTAATTGCCAAGATGGCGGCAAAGGGAAGGTCTTGGACCTTACTCGTTGGACATCGATATGTATGACGTGCCCCGTGTGCGGAGGAAAGTTACCTTGTGGGACTTGTTCCTCAGAAAATCCTCATCCTCTTTTCAGCTCTTCCACAGGCACCGCTCAAGCTCCTCACGTGCTGAATTCTGGTGAAAATTGTGATCGGTCCCCTTCAGGTTCTCGTTTGTGTACCTTGGAGTTGGTGGAATCAGAGAGAAAAGCGAGTTCCGGGGACTTGAGAGACATGATAGCAACGACTATTCGTATAGCTGGTAATGGTCTGCCACGAGGCGAAATACATGTACCAGTACATAATTCTTACGTCAACATTCCTAAAGGGCAGTTCCAAGTAGCTGGCGAGAGGAAATGCGAAGATGGCGGCGGAGAGAAAAACTCGGACTCGGAAAACACAACGTTAGTGTCCAGAAGCGGATGTGTCTGTAAGGGAGAGACACCTGTTTGCAAATCCTGCTTACTGGCAAAATCTGTTCCGGCAGGGACTTCGCAGGGCCTGACCTTCAACACTTCTGACGACTCATCTCGAGCTGCACTGGATCCCTGCACGATTAAAGTGGAGATATCGGAAGTGGACAAGGTAGCAGATTTGATCGTAGGCAATTTCGACTCAGGTCCCCAGGGGGTGGAAGACGGGCAAAGTAGTGTTAGTACCAGACGGTTGAAAGTGGACGAACTGGAGTGTTCTGAGTGTCAGCTACCTAAATCCAACGATGATGCTGACACGAGCAAACTGAATAATTTACAAAATCTGGAGATGGAGGGGTCTGTCAAGAAGTCAGCACCTATTACTCCGGATAAATGCGACATCCTAGCGAAAGAAGCCTCCGGAATCAAAACACTCACAAATGTTGCGAACATTATCAAACTGGAAGCGTTGTCACCATCGATGTTGGTCAGTACCGGTTCAGTGAGTGCAGTGACAAAGGCTTCTGTATCTTCACCTAAAGCAATACCAGCTCCTCCTGGTATTCGCAATTCTTCTGTACCTGCTGAAAAGAAAATCATCAAAGCAGCGAAGTCGAACTCGACAGGAGAAAAGAAATCAACTTCAGATGAACCTGCAGTTAGAAGTGGCAGTGTATTCAGTGATAAGGAGAGTAGACTCAATGGGTTCATACCGGGTCCGAAGGGGAATGAGTTGATTGTCGTTCAAGATGTCGCAGCTAATAAGCAGAAAGTGGCATACCCTTCCCTTGATCTACTTGTGGATGCGGTTCAAGCAGCAACAGGTGATTCTTTTACTGATCATGGCACTGCCATGGCTGCCATAGATCAGGGAGAAAAACCGAAGGCCTCTTCTACGTCACAGAAATCGGTAGGGGCTTTCCCTTGGATCTCAGATTTGAAGTTCGTGAGGCGAGCAAGAACCAGAAGGAGATCAGTAGAAGGTAGGCTTTCTAGTTGTGAATTTGTGGGTCCTCCAAAGCTACCTTCTCGGCTGGATAGGAAGAACAGACTGCACGATGATCGCGATGAGGCTGTTTCTTCCAACATAGCGGCAGGTACAGCTGACCATCCTGCTCCAGAGGATTCAAAAGAGGTTGGCCCACTTATACGTTCCAAGCGAGGAAGGGCCCAGGCCTTACCTTCCTGGCTTCGAGATTCGGTTGTTGAACCTGTCAAGAAGGGGGCCAAGGTTGTGAAGAAGGCTACCAATGATCAGGAGGTCGTACCGAAGGTAGAATCGTCAGCTGGAGCGATTTCGAGAAAGAGGACAAAGACTTCTGGTCAGGATGGAGATGTAGCCACCCTTTTTGCTGACACCAAAGATGCCATTGTAAAACGCAAAGGTGAATCGAGTGAAAAGAGTAAAAGTCGTATAGAACACAACCCAAAATCTGAGACACCTGCGGAATCTGCCAAAGCGAAGGCAAAATCACCGGTGTTCGCTCAGAGGAGGCAGGGAGGTTCTGAGATGGAATCACCCCACGACTCCGAGGGCAGAGGAAATTCGAATTCAAATCTGTCTGCCGGAGGATTACATCCAGTTGAGGAATTTGATCTTGGGGACATTGTTTGGGCTAAGTCTGGCAAGCGGAACGATCCTGTATGGCCGGCCAAGGTTGTGGATCCCATCAAGGAAGCGCCAGAGTCTGTGCGAGCAGTTACTGTGCCGGGTCGACTTTGTGTCATGTTCTTCGGTCCTTCTTTGGCGAAGAAGAAAGAGCGGGTATGGTTCCTTTCTACATCTGCTCCTGTCATACCGAGTAATTTTGAGTTCTTGAGATAATTTGCGGGTACTTTTTTTCCTTTGTGCAAGATCTGACGTCTATGAAGTACGCAAAAGGGTTTCATATGTCGCCGTTTCTTCTTGGTTTGGCAGGACTATGCATGGGTGAAACAAGGAATGATATTCCCCTACATCGAATACGCGGATAAGTGCGTCTTCTGAAGGTTTCTAGTAGTTTACTCCTGTGAATAAAGTCAGGAATCTGATTAATTTGAACCGAAACTCGTTAGTCCTTCTTGGGGAGCCGCAAGCATGTAAAGGACACTGTGTAGAACTAGATACTATTTGCATACATGCACATGGAAGGATAAAACGCACTGAATCATTAGCTACCTTTGACAGCGCTTATCCTGGCATCGTAAACAGCGGGAAGGTTCCCCTTAGAGGTGGAGCGCTGCATCAACCCTGCTGGACCTTTCATAAGCGGAATAGGATTATAAAATTTGAGAGTGTAAACAATTTAATATCCTTGAATATCAGACGCATGGTAAATAGCAACAGGTCCGGAACGAATGAAACTGATTCGAATGTGTACTCAGGTTCAGAACCCAAACGAACTTCAACAAAAGTCGGCCAAGTGACTTCTTTCTTGCTTGCGAGGAGGCTACACTCGCGGATGCTGGTTTTGAGGACTGCCACGTCACGCATGTGAAGAAACATCCTTCAACTTATTCAGCAAAGCCTCGAAAGGTAGAGGTTGATGTTAGTGGGGAGGCTGATGAGCAAGCCCCTACGGAGACTCATGACGTTCCAGTTGGTACAAAGAAAGAGGTATGTAAATGCTAGCGGACTCTATAGATGTCGCACATGGTCCGTTGGAAGTCTTCTCGTGCATCAGCCTGAACCCCGTGTCACACAAAAGTTCTGGTTTGAATGCAATATGCCGTTGTATTGGAGGTCAGGAGTACTGCGCCTCAAGCTCATGGCAAAGTCAAGAGTGTCATGGGTCCAGCGAAATTACAAAAGCGTTGATTTGCTGGAAGAAGTGTATCATATATATGTAAGCAAGTTTGCATCGGCAAATGTTTAGTTGAAACGATTCAGAATTGAGTGTGCACTGCCCATAAACAGAACTCGAAAAGTCAAGTTTTCTTGCATAAATTGTAAATTCAGAGTCACTGAGGAGGAGGTGAAGAGTCTGGGGAATTACGTGCTTCATCTCAAGGGGTCAGAGTTCGGAGCGTCAAAGGTGTTAGTGTCATCGACTAGACATTCGGCCGTGGCTTGTTTCAGGCTCCTGTTGCAGATGACAAAGCCAAAAAGGTTTGCATGGGATGTGGAGGCAAGTTGCCAGCGAAGAAGCCCAAGAACAGTGGGGCTGAAGATAATTCATTATGCAGACATTGTGTCAAGGTTGGGAGATACTAAGTCCAGCTTGAATTGTCGGCGCAGTGAGTTCCATGTTGGATAGTACGTTGTGTTTTCTCCTAAAGTCTGATGCATTTGTGTTTCTTGTGGTCTGTGTCAGTTATACAAATCGAGACAGTATTGTGGTGTTTGTAAGAAAGTTTGGCTTCCCAACGAAAAAGGAAACTGGGTACGTTCATACACCATGAAGTTGCAAGTTCAGACTGTCGATCTGAAACTGGAGCGTGATACGCTCGTTCATGCGTAATTCTATGATTACAGGGTGGAGTTTGAAGCATGTTTCAACATGGATTGAGATCATAATTCAAAGTGTAGTGCACGCTTCTGCTGAACTTTATATACATTCTACTCTGCTGTGTTCTCTTCAGTTACAAGTGGTCATCCGTCATCGCTGCATCAGTTTCATACTTTTCTGATACCATATTATCTGTCCGTACGTCTTAAAACTGACTGCTTCTGTGGCAACCATTATGTCAGCACCAGACTAAACAGGACCCACAGCTTACCACCTAGTAGGGATAGTTTAACTGCCAGGTTTCTCCAGATATCATAGTCTTCGACCTCCGACAGCTATTATGAATTTCTCTATTTCTGGTAATTCGTTGTCCTGAATCTCATCTAACCTGATGACCTCTTCGCAGTTAATGACCCTTCTACTTGCTTCAGTCAGTCTTGTTTAGCACTCTATATTCCCTTTACTTTTACTTTATCCTCTGTTGCTTCCTGTTACTACTAGTGAACTGTTTCAATTGGTTTTCGTTACTTGAAAACTTATGAGTTTACGCTGTTGCAATTGGCTTCATATGCGTTCCTACACGTTCGACATTTCCAGTTCTGCAGGTTCAGAAACTCGTATGTACAGCTTCTTCGGTTTACTATACATGTGTTAGTCCATGGCCACAGTCTTTCTGACCAGTGACCCGTCTTCTTCCACGTTCACGGTTCTACCACTTCATATAGACAAGAGTTCACCCAGAGATGTTCGAGCTGAATAGAAACCCTTGGACCTGCTGAGCTGGAAATGTGTGTAATTTTGGTAGTCACCTTTCCTTTTCGTCTATTTCCTGACCCTCTCTGCCGATGGCGTCCGATGCAAGGACGCCATCAGCAGACGGGGGGCGTCATTGTGCCATATTTTGGGAGCTGCACCATGGTGCTGGTGAAATCAGAGTCAAGTCTGAGGTGCATGCAGTTGTCAGTGAATTTTGAGCTAAAGGCTGATCGACTGGCTTTTAGGACATGGACATTGGTTTGTTGCTTGCTCGGTGATCCAATTGGTTATTGTTTTAGATACACGAGTTCCCCCTTCCCTCTTCTTAATTACTGTTTAAATTCTCCACATCGCTAGTTCACTATTCAATACATTTCATTCTCAACATATTGTTCCCAACTTCATACGCTAGGCCTCAAATAATATGGAAAAGATGCACGCCATGATAAAAAGGTTTAATTGCATTTCTGTTTCAGTGTTGTACGCATTCGATAAATTCTGCCCCATCCATTCTAGCTCCTTTAAATGGCCGAGTCACCATCTGTTCTTAAATGCTTGCTCAGTTCTAGACCTCAGTCTTTCTGATGCATTAGAAAGATCATACGCCCATATATCAGTTTGTACTGCATTTAGTAGAGTCCATCTAGGCGACGCTTCCATCCCAGGCCCAATTGGGAAATTTCCTCTTTGCTACACATCACCAATTGGCTGTCCTCTGGTTAGAATAATTTGCTAAGAGAGTGCACAAAGTTAGCGTCATTCACGGCCCGCTGTTCTCCTCACTATGTGCTTATTCTGCGTTCAAGATTTTCGGGTGCTCGCATTGCGTTGCTACGGACCGACATATATGGATGGATTCTGGACTTCGAGCCCGTTTAGAGGGTGAAATACACCGAGGTTTAAAGTGTTTGTTGCAATTGGACCTACTGTACAGGTGGCGTGCGATAGCTGCAATATCTGGATACATGCAGACTGTGATAAAATTAGCAGCAAAAGTCTGAAGGTACGTTTTTCACTACGTACTGTCACGGATCTGTGAGGGGCTCAAGTCAACACACCTGCAGAATTCAACCATTTGAAACGTCTTTAGGACGTTGAGCAGTTGAGGGTTGATGGCTTGTTTGTAGGTGGACGTGAATTCAGTTGGTATTGTGAAAGTATCTTCGTGTTGAATTGCAAATTTGAAGTAGTGGCTTGCTATGGTAATTTGGCTGGTTGTGAAACAGGATTTAGAAGAGAGTGGAAGAGCGTACAATTGTCCTGAATGCAGGAAGCTGCAGGACACCCCGCGCAAGCGTAGGTAGGTTCACAAAAGTTTGGAGGTCGACGGTCGGCTGGGCAAGCTGGTTTTTCTCAACGAGTTCATACTTATTGTTCAGTAACACGGATAGACATAAAAGAAGAACCTGACGTAGGGAGAATAAAGGGAATATGTTTAGTAGAGTATGTGTGGGTTGGGTTGAAGTAAGATCCAATTTGTACAGTTCGTGGAGACTTCAAACAAGATCTGGGTTAACCGATCTGTGCACGAGATAGACCATCTGTAGACAAGATTGGATGTATCTGCTGTTGTCCATGAACGCATCACGTCGTCACTTATCATTGAGTGTGTGTGCCTATCAATATAATTGTGATCCATCGTTTACAGAGTTGCCGGTCCATCAGCTCAGTCCATCATTCCAGAAACACTGGAAGTTGTCTGCTTCGGCGTCCTCGGGAATTACCTCCCGAGTCTTCATGAGTAAGTTCCATTCCTTTATTTCCTAATGGTTCTAAATTTATCGTTGTATATGTGTCTATTCTGATTGGAATTGTCCTTGAGATATCCATAAGAGAAAAGTTTACCTTTTGCGCGCCGGAAGTGCTGGACGACTGAGAATGATGCCAGCAGTGAGTTTGGACGATTGTAAGTGGATTGTTGGAACTGCAGCTACAAGTCAGCTTTCCTTGCGATACAGCTAACTGTAAGTTGATTATGCTTCAACTTGGCAGGATTAAATGTAAATGTAAAGATTGTCGTGGATCTGGGCGTTCGATGCGTCCTTCAGAGTGGGAGAAACATACAGGTTGTCGAAAAAAGAAATGGAAGGAAAGCATCAAAGTCAGGAGTCTGGAAAAACCTCTTCTTCACTGGGTCAGTACGCCATCCTGCTGCGTACACATCCTAAAGTCTTTCTCGCGTTGACTTTCTCGTCTAAAATAAATTGGGCTTCCAAATTGCGTTTCACATAGTGTTCAGTGTAATCATTCAACGGTGGTCTCGTACCGCAATGCAAAATAGATTCTATCCGGAGATGGTTGTATATTGCAGCGTAGGCAATGGTCATGAAATTCCTCGTTTGCATACCAGTGGAATTCCCAGTTCGTTATTTCACCCTCACGTCAACCACAATGTCCCACGTAATTCCGATGCGAAGGAGTGACCAGCTTCAGCCGCTTGGATTGAGTGGTGTCAAAGCGTCGCGAAATTTGTAGCGGTCGTAATTTCGTTGCAATCGCGGTTAGTCGCCAACAAGCTGTGTGAGGCTGTTGGTTTACCTCACACAGCAGCTGGCTGCGTGTACAGTTTGCGCTGTTGGGTGTTTTACGCGTGAATGTGTTTATTGCAGCTTCAAGCTTTGAGGACTGCTGGTGCTGTAGGCCTTGCCTATAATGGACCTGAGAATTGGGTACCTCCAAAAGTCCGCCATGAAGAGCTTGCTTCTTGTTTGGAAGGTAAAGTTTGTTTGCAAACTAGAAATTTGAGTTTCCACAGAGTCCATTAATCAGCTCGAGTAGTGCCGTAAAATTCTCACGAGTTGCCACGAATTTGGCGTGCAGTCCCATATGAGCCTGTGATACAAACTTGGACGGCTGAAAGATGCGCTGTTTGTCGATGGGTTGAAGACTACGATTATAACAAGATGATTATCTGCAACAGGTATGAGCCACGTAGGTCATTCATTCCCCGTGTTACTGTCTCCAGTGTGAGTTTGAATACTCTGTCACTTCACGAGTGCAGTGAGTATTATAACTATAAGATAAGTGACTTTGATATGGAGAATTTAGTTCAGTACTCGAATTTACTATTCTGGAATTCACGAACACGTACCAGGATTTTGAAGAGAATCTGGTTCGGTATTAATTTCTTATATGACGAGGACAGCACTGACTTTCATCCAAACAGACTACATTCCAAGAAAACTGTTTCCAAACGTCGGCGGTGTTCGGAGATGTTGCCATCTGAGGGGGGCCCTGCCAGCCAATCACAAGTGTAGATATACCGCAGTGATTTGGAATTAACTTTGTCCTCGTTCTGTTTCTTGCAGAAAGACATACACCTCTTGCACAGGAATTGACATTGTGATTCGTGCTCATTCAGGTGCCAAGTGTGTGTACACGAGGAGTGCTACGGCGTTCGGGCCTCGGAAATTACTCCTGGAACCTGGGTGTGTAGAGCTTGTGAAAGACCTGAAAATGAGCGGCAATGTTGTTTGTGCCCAGTAAAAGGTATGAGACACTTACGTATTAAAGACAGTTTGCTGATGTCAGATGTGCCGTCCGTTACACATGGTACCTGCAGGTGGGTTTCGAAGGTTAGATGGGTCCAGAAGCCTGCACCGGTGAATGACGAATAAAGGACCGTTCTTTGTTTTCAGGTGGCGCCTTGAAGCCAACGACAACGAATGGTCATTGGGTGCATGTCATTTGTGCTTGGTTCATGCGAGAAATGACCTTCAAGGATGCTACTCGTATGGAACCAGCAGACGGCCTGACGAGCATTCCTCTTGCTCGATTCCGCGAGGTTGGTGCAATTTATAAAACTGATTGTGGCGTGTTTTGAACTCTAATGCACAAATCCTTCTCCTAGCGTGAAACATAAGGTGATATCATATCGTAAGGTGATATCCTTTTCCTAGCGTGAAACTTATCACCTTATGTTTCACGCTAGGAAAAGGATTTGTGCACTGAATAGCTCATTCTTATGAATGACTCTTAGCCTTTGAAGGCAGAAGCATGGTGACTATCTGTTGTTAGGCTTGAAGCTGTTTAGAATCTTACACTGCTATCTAGGTTCCGGGAGTTCAACATCATCTTGATTCAGTCTGCCTCGCGTACTTAGCTTTGTAATCAGACATGACATAATGAATTTCCAGATGTTTATGATCACTGAAAAGTTCCGGTTACTTGTATCTAGCGGAAAATCTATTACTCTATTACTGTGTGCAGAAGGTACTGTTAGGACTGAAGTCTGACCACTTGGCTGATGGTGTGCTTCGTGTGAGTAGACTTGCACATTATGTAAACAGGTGCACGGAGCTTGCATACACTGTGTGAAGTGTCGGACTGCATATCATACGACATGCGCTGCCAAAGGCGGTTATTACATGGAGGTAAAAGCTCATTTACCGTCTTCACGAAAGGCATTCCACACCTTGTATCCTTATCCAACTGTAGATTTGGTTTCTGTCTGCTCACAGCTATGAGGGGCTACGTTTCTGCCCACAGAATAGTCCTTGTCACGGGAACTGCGTGAAGGCCGGAGTGACCTTGCGTCTAGCATTTCTCCCTAGCTCACCAGTACGCTTCAGATGCCCACTCAAAATTCAGACGAGGGCGTCGGTGAAGTCGTGCCATCTAGGAGTCCGTGAAAGTGTACCTTTCCTAAACGACGGCTGAAGCTGATTCGGTTCTCTTGTGGAAGACGTAAGAATTGTTTGTAACACACCCACATTTGACCATAAAAGGGTGTAACCAAGTGATCATATTTGATGGCAACCATAGTTGTTCCGCTTTATGTCTTGCTCCTCTCCCGAGGACCTGATCATTCAGGATTGCTGCTGGAAGTGGTCTGACATGGATGCGGGAACTCTGTCTGTCCCTTTGTCACTGGAATAGGTTTCATTTACCCTCCCCCGGGGGGGGGGGGGGTAACCCAAAAGTATGGAGCAAGCCGGTTTTCTTGTATTTAAGATGAGGTTCTGTACTGGCGAATCGGAGACTCTTTCGGTCCTTGTCAACCAGCAATTAACCATTGGCACCTGAGTGGGCAGACGCCATTTTCCCGTTTTACCAGAGCAGTTTACTTGATTCTGTAGGGTGACTTAGAAATATTGTACCTTGATACCTTTCCAGGACACTTGGAAGGTTTAGGTGTCGTGTTTGCAAGGGTGTCCAGAACTCTGCTGCCTGCGTCTCCCCTTGGACTTATCAACCATGCTTTCGGATGTCATGTAGAGTGAGTCGTTAGAATGGTCGCGCACCTACTGGGTTGATCAGGTGGTTCCCTGCGGTCGTTCTTCACCCTGTCGCGAAGTCTCTGCAGGGCTTTCCTTGCACGCCACGTGGGGAGCCTGGAAATGCTATGGATACCAGGCACGTAGTTAAGCCGGGTATCCCTGTTGCCAGTTCGTTTGTCGGAAAGAGCGAGATATAGAGAATGACAGTGTCTCACCGAATGCTTCAGATTCTTGATCTGAGTCACTGTGATGAGATCCCGAAGTCCAGTTCTTGTAGACGCAAGTCCATAATCCCATCAAAGTCTTTGGGTATGAATGTAACAAAAGATCTTGTAGACTCATGTCTATAACCCCATCAAAGTCTTTGGGTAACAAAGATCTGGCGGGAGTGTTGAACATGACCTTGCCCATTATACTAGGACATGCCAAAGGCCGGCCACATCCATAGTACAGTCCTAAGAGTAGAAGATGTGGAACAGAACTATGTAGAACCAAGGATGCCATGCTCTGATTTACCGTTTCAACATCCTTTTGTGATGTAAACTTTCTACCATGTGTCTACAGCGGGAACCGTCTAGCAGGGTGCCGTTTCATGTCAGTCTATTGTTGATAATTTCTCGTGAGTCCGTCCCTTTTTTGTTTGACATGCCCGAAACATGTCGGGCTTGTAAAGTTGCTCCTCTGTACGGGGATGAGATTTATGCTCCGGTTGCGGACAGTAACTTGCAGTTTGAGATGTTCGTTCATCTTCGTCGCATGATTCGGTTCATGAATGTTCTCATTCACTCTTTGCCTGGTCGTGGATTTTCCAGATTCAGAGTATGAACAATAAGAGTGGGGATTCCATGACACGAATGGTATCTTACTGCGCCGTACACAGGTTAGTAGTGAAGTAACCAGTTCTGTAGGTAAACAGATGTGATATTCGTCATAGTCATGCTTTATGAATTGAGATGCCTCTGTTTCGTGTCCAGCAGTCCATATTTGTCGCGCATGGATTATAAGCACCTGAATTCGCAGGGCACCCAATCCGGAAGCCGTCCTTCATTTAAAATCACCCGAGGGGAAGGTAACAGGGAAGAGTGATGAACTTAATGCGAGAAGCACAGAGAGCGTAGTCAGTTTGCTAGCTGCGGGCCATGCCACGAGCAGTCCAGATGCTACCACTCCGGAAAACGGGGAGACAGTTGAGCTTTCGTCCGCCTCGAGATGCCAGCCGTACAATCCTCAAGACAGAGCTTTGAAATATACGGTAGGCTTAAAATACGCTCACACCGTTCCTCTCATCACTATTACTACCAGTATCGTCGTCATTGACCTATTAATGACATTATCATTCAATTTGCTGTCTTCCGAAGTCATAGATTACCGACATCTTACGCGGTCAAAGAGTCCGAAATGAATCCTGTTGACGAAGTATGTATTTAATAAATTTCGCGCTTGCAGAGAAGAAACAGAGAAGCCGTTCCGTTCAGGATCATGGGCATCAGCTGGAATACTACCGAAAGCATCCATGAGCTTAGAGTAAGTCGACTTCCTTCAGATTTCCTAGTCTTTCCGGATTCCTTTTCTGTTATCTGGCTCGACCCTGAATCAGGGGAAATTTCACGTAACGTGGTTTTTCCAGTCATGATCATTTGCTAACAAGTGATATTTAGAAAAATTTTCGGGTTATTTGCTGTCCACGTTGTTTCTTGGATATGCCACGGCCTTCACGACGTGTGTAGGACGGGGCAACGAGTTGCTCTTTGTACGGTTGAAGGTACTATATAAGATCGACCAGACTAGTACCGTGCCGGCTGTTTTGTAGTTTGTTTGTACGCGTAGAAGCGTACAAACGGTAGAAGCGAAGTTTCCACATGGCGGTGTTCAGGGGTAATCCAGTCGTCACTTTTACTGCTGACAACGCCACCTTTTAGTCGAGAATGAATTAGAGATGAAACTGAACGTCCTACGAACCTAGACGGCGCTGTGTGGTTTACACCTTCGTGAAGTAATGTTCTTCGTATGTGCGGCAGGAATTTGCCGAGTTAGACACCGTTGAGGTACCGCGGGTTGAGGATCGTGTAGCTTTCCTTCAGGTAATTCCTGTCAGTTGAAAGTGTTAGAGAGTTGGGGTTGTATTCTGATCTAGTGATGAGTCATAAGTCCTTGTTCACGCAGGAGTTCTTTTGTTTGTATACAGGATCAGCTGACTTTCAGCCCAAGTATATGTGTTTTCTGACGCTCATGCTGTATTCGTCTTGGATGCAGGCAACAGAAAGACAACGCGTTTGCTTCGGAAAATCTGGAATACATGGTTGGGGACTCTTTGCTCGCCGAGCTATTCGAGAAGGAGAGACGGTCTGAACTAATTTTCCTTTAGATCCACTCAAGGTCGTAAAAATGCACTTGCGGATCTGTTTAATTATGCTGGGCCGGTAGTTTCGCTGTCATCACCGTCACTGATATGTTCAGAGTGGTTCTACAGGTGTTAGAATATCGTGGGGAAAGAGTGCGTCGCATCATCGCGGATCTACGAGAAAAACGATACACCAAAGAAGGGAAAGATTGCTACGTAAGTTCATTTCGAACGCTGATCAGTTGCAATCATCAGTATCCTTTCCCTTTAGGATAAAGCAGTTGAATAAACTGTTTCACCCGAGCTCGGTACCAAATCTTCTCTGTTTAAGGTGGGTAGGGTGATGACGAGGTGCTGACAATAAATTCGTTCGCGATTATCATTTTGGAAGTCACAGGAACTTCAAGTACCTGTTTAGGATTTCAAAGAAAGTACGTGCAGAAGGTGATTGCAGTCCAAAGTAAAAGATTTATGTGATTTTAATCCTACTTGAACAGTTAATAGACAGCTCCAAATTGAATGATTTATCTTAAAGCTTGATCAGTCGGATCAAAACTTTCATTCTCAATCCTCCATATTATGTGAGTCTGTGGTGTGTGATTTCTAAGTGTCGTGTCGTATCTCGTGTCAAGGTATCTTTAGCTGTGTCCGTCTTATCGTTGGGTGTTAGTGATCGTTGTCTTGTCTCATGGTACAGCTCTTCAAAGTGAGTGACGACGACGATTTGGTCATAGATGCCACGGAGAAAGGAAATATCGGACGCCTCATCAATCATTCGGTACGTTTCCTTTTATCCCTCGTTCTTAAGAGTATTCATGGTTTGAGCAAGTCCGCATCACATGTTACAAGGATGAAGAATTCCTATGTTAAATATACACGTGATTCTCGACGTATGAATGTATGTTAAATATATGCGTGATTCTGTACATGACAATAGCTGGTACTTAATGATGGTTAGGACAATCTCCTTTACGTCTCTCGTTCTTAACTAGACAAGTTTACATTGTTGACAATTTGCTGCCTGCTTGCTTCTCGGCGCAGTGTGCACCAAACTGTTTTGCAAAAATTTGGGAAGCAAGTCGAGATGGGGAGAAAGGGAGTGAGACACACCACATCATGCTCATTGCTCGTCAAAATGTCGCAGCTGGTGAAGAGCTTACGTAAGTCTTGTGAAATGCAAGCTGCGGTCATTCATGCTGCCCGAGCGAGTAGTCAGGGACCGACGTCCTTTCAGAAGTTCATAGACCATCCTTGAATGCAGTGCCTCATCGTTTTAGTTTGTTTGCAGGTATAACTACCGCTTCGCGCCGGAGGACCAGAAAGTGCTGTGTTTATGTGGATCCCCCAAGTGCTCGCAGTATATAAACTAGCGAGTGCGTACAGGATCTTCTGAAGTAATCAAGACTTCAGGATCTTGCTGTGTCGTGTAACTATCATTAAATTATATGGCTATGCTGTGCAGTGGAATCAAGTTTTCCATTCTTTTCATCCCGCTTCAAATCAGGACTCGTGTCATGAGAATGATGGGGCTCAGAGGAGCCAGGTCTACGTCCTGTTATATTGACAGTAGAGACTCCCAGGGTCGTCGTTACGCTTCCATTGGTCCAGTCTCCTTTTGATAGAAGGACCGTAAGTACCTCGTCAGAACCTTTACAGACCCCTTTGTCACTAGTCTATGAAAGGGTAAATAGGTCAGTATACTCGCAGATCTTGCATTGCAGTTACGGCAGCTTCGTTTGCAGTCGGGTCATGTCGGATATTCTCATCACTGTCACGTCACCTAGAGCCAAAGAAGCTACTAGTTTTGACAATATCGTAAAGGAGCTGTACAACTGCCAGAGAATGAAGGGTAACGCACTCCTTACTGTATTCACCCAACCCATCATTTTGGGGCTGCTGATGAATCCGACATGTCTGTTAGTGATATCATCGTTCCCTCATTCTTAACTCCCGTCTTTATTATGTGCTTTAGTTATCGGACATTCTCCGTTTTCGATGTGCATGCTTACGTAAATTTTGGGGGAAGTGAGGTTTTGGGTGATTTATGTTAGATCATAATATTAGCAGATGAGGGTAGTTCTAGTACTTGCTTCGAACTGCTGTACTCATGGACATATTCGCAGATGAGGAAATTCTACGTATCGAGTTTGAGGATTCCCTCTATTTTACCTGATGTTTCTCTTTCACAAAGTTCACATCGTGAATCTGAATCCGATCCGTTGGAATCTGCCGATATGCTCTTGTGAGGATACAGTCTTCTCACTCCGAAATGAGTGAAAGAATGTCCTACGTGCAACTTCTTATTTTGGGGAGAAAAATAACTCACATGATGAATTCTTCTATGGAATGCAGGCATGTGTACTGTACATTAGTAGCAAACTAATTGGTAAACCTAACTCACTGAAGTTGAAATACACATCCATCCAGAAGGATGTCACATAGACAAGTTTACTTCGATAATAGATTTTCAAGGGAAGGAACGAAAGATATTTAATTAATATCTTTCAAATATAGATTTTATTATTTATTCTTTATACGGATGTTACTCTGGGAAGCAATCTTTCCAAAGATTGACAACTTTTACATGCAAGTACAACACGAAGAAATGTTCGGTTTCAGCTTATGTCCTTCTTCCTTTCCCTTATGATTTGTTGTTTATTTTAACTCCTAACTGTCACTAGAGGGGTTAGAAGAAAAAGAAGACCGCCCAAGTGAGACCTGAGTGAGACTTATTTCGTCAGTTTCTTTTAGAAAACTCTAATCAGTCCCGTACTTTATGACACCGATGGCCTTAGCTTGTCGTGGTGGTTCAGATGTTCCTTCCTTGTCCCGTTGGATACCACTTGTATGTTTTCATTACATATAATTCAGATTCGTCTTTGAGAAGTCTATATCTGCTGTTGTTGCTTCTTCCATGAGTTCCTCAGTTACTTTATGTCAGCTTGCTTATCCACCTCGCAGCAAGCTTACTTTTTGCCCTAACACTTTCGCTAGGAAGGGTTAGGTAATACATTAATGTCTAGATTTAGTTAATGTATTTTGGTTGAAGTCCTCGCACTTGTCGTTTCTGCCGCGTGTGAAGTTTATTGGTCATGTTTGGATCTTCTGTCACTTAATAGTTATACATAAATGAATTTTTTTATAAAATTATAATATCAAAATTCTAAATAACACTTCTAGAGTTCTTGACAACCAAACAGAATCTATGTATTGACTAACAGTAGAATACGACAAAAACTTCGACCTTTAGAAGCTTCGAGTTACACTTTTGAATTTTATTTCTGGATAGTTGAAAACTCTAGATTAGACATTTGAGTGCAATATAAAATTTTTTATATTTCTGATTTAGAAAATTAAAGTTTATTACATTAGACAAACTTGAGAATCAGACTATCTAGTCTATTTACTAAATAATTTAACTAATTGATCTAGATAATTGAAATGAATATGTGAATATTTGAAGAGGTTAATGTAGAAAACGATTTGGAAATTGGACAATTCTTTGGACAATTTTAGATCTTTGTGACTGAAATATATCATTTAGATATTTGGATAATCTGATAATCATCATTTAGTAAACTCATGTAGAAATATTTGTAATTAGTTAATAATTATTGCTTTATTTGATATTTAAAATGAATTTAAGTTTACAAAGAGTTTATCAACATTATCAAGATTGAAGTTATTATAACAAACTGAATATTACTGAAACCCGTTGAATGAATCTTCATAATAGATTTCATGGACAAGACATATTATAAAGGACTTGTCAAAAATCTACTTTAATTATTTATTGTCAAAATATAGACAGTAAACTAGTGTCATTTCATCGAGAACAAAAAGATCATGCAATTGAAATCATACATGTTGTAAACTACAACAATATTCAATTGTGAATTTGTTCTAAAAATTTCACTGCTATTTGTCTAATCGCATTGGGTTTTTAGTTTTGTCTCAGGTCTCTACCTTTAACGCAAACATGTACATATGCAGTAGCATCTAACCAATCACTTTCTGCACCAAAAGCTAGATCTTTTTCCCAATCTTTGTTTCTTCGGATGCAAACTCTATATCTTTGGATATTTCTTTTTATCCATTGTTTGGTGCTTTAGTCGTCACCATTCAACCAAGACTTTTGTTAAAGTTAAAGAACCAAGCCAAGGCTTTAGTCATCCACAAGCATTCTTGCACCTTGAACTAGTCTAAGAGAAAAATTAGTAACATCATTTGCAACTCTATAATATAGTCTATTTCTATCCGTAGTGTAAAATTGATAAATTATTCCTCTCGGAGATTTTCCACAAAAACCTCTTGTCTGGGTCATTTTTTCAAGTATTTCTTGATCTAACTCATCATTCTCCATGTGTTGGGTTGCAAAACTTACTGAAGACAACTGGAATCAAGTTTCATGATTGGTTTTAGATCAGAATCCGTCATTGAGTGTGAACGCATCCAAGTATTCCAACCCTCTTCAAATAAAGAAGAGTTATTTTCCTAGTACTCTATCAGCTGGAGTCTAGCACCCCCATGATTATCATTTGATTCACCAATCTCTCATAAATGCCGGAGGTAATGCCGAATGAACATACAATCTCATCTCTTTGGGTGTGATGTTCAACCATACTTTTATATTTTGCTTTGCTCCTTGATAACATCATCGAGAAATTGACTTGAGAAATTATGTCCATTATCTTCCAAATTGATCTTGGGTATGAAGGTGTCAATGTTTCATCATAACTCTCATTGACTTCATACACAAGAATGTTGTCTTACATGTAGAACCGAGATCGCACATGATATGACTGCCCTGTATTTTTTGCGCATCCTCTACGTTACTCATGTAGTCCACCACTTCTTGGATAAATAAAACTTGTGTCTTCACAGTTGCGAATATCACAACGAACTCTAGAAATGAAGACGCGTGTTTGTGTGATAGAGCCAACTCCACACTCGAGAAGAATGTATCGACATCTTCATATGTATGTCTCACAATATATGTCTTTCCAAACGGTATGAAAACCTCAAATGCATCATTTTATTTTATTTGGATATTATTAACACTAAGCCATGATATCACGTTAGTTTGGCAACTCGGCTAGGTTGACCGAGTGCGAAGTGACGAATCCCGGTAAGGCCGTTAGTGCAGTTAGGGCAAGTTGATGGAAGTGCTCACTAGGGGTATACTTCGCAGGTAGCGCTTGGAGATCTCATTTCTTCAAGTTGAGCCTTCAAGCTCCTAGCTATGGTAGGTAGTCTAAGTGAGTGCAATCTGGATTCTCTGCGAGCACAAAGTGGATTTGGCTCGACTGTAGTGATTGTCTAGTGCTTGTTGACATGATGGAGTGAGTACATACCGTTTATCACTTGAAGAACTGAGATTGCGAGGTTTGATTGAGAGATTTCAGATTGTGGATTGCTGCCGGTGGTATCTCCGGAGTTGGCAGATCGTTGATATCTTCGATTTGCGAGTGCGTGCGTGCGTGGAGTGATTCATTTCGGTGTTGTGATCGATCGCTGTGTGGATGGCTGTCATCTGAACCTGTTCTCAGTCAATTTGGTGGTGAGGAAGTGCGGAAGCGCTGCTGAAATTTGATGGAATGTTGTTGAAGTGATCTGTTTGGACTGAAGTGCGCATTTGGGCGTGACAGACGAAATACTTGTCAATGTCAGACTGATGTGAGCTTGGTTGGAAGCGCATTGGAGAGACGGTCCTAGTGCACGAAGTTTTGTGAAGTTTGGTCGAGCAGTTTGTGAGTTATGACAAGTCAAAATTTCTGACGACGGATTTTGTGACGGATTTGAGATCGGCAGAAGTGCGTCGGCGAGCATGGGGTTGGCGTGGGTCGACAATCTCTGGTGCTGAAGAGTGCAGTAGGTGCGCACTGGGAAGACGATTCTAACGTACAAAAAATCGTTTGATTTGATGAAAGATCGACGGAGTTACAAGCCGAAGAAGGTTGCGGGTTGACCAAAATCTGACGTAAACCCGTCTTTGAGGAGCAGGCTTCGAGGAGCAGAGGTGCGTGAGTGCGGAGGCGTGAGAGCGAAAGCGGAGCGGAACCTGAGCTTGAGCCCGCGTCCGCCGCAAGCCAGCTTGCTGATGTACGTGAGAGAGGTATACAAGTTTCAGTTGTGTGGGAAGTGTAAAACCACTAAGTCACCCATCGTTACACTGTTTCTGGACTTGGACGCTTAACTTTGTAGTCTTAGCTTTGGCTGTACCACTAGACCAATAGCTCTTGATGTCTTACAGAGATACGTGCAAGTACTTAGGGACTAGTTTAAGGTAGTAAGAGATCTTCTCGCACGTTCCTAGAGGAGTGGTAGGACCCCAGAGTACTAGGGGGAAGCTATTGTTATGGTAGTGTTTGTCTATACTGTAGAGACGCATATGGAGGCAGTTGGTGGCAGTCTTGGGTAAGCTAGTAGAGCTACCAAGTAGATATTTTTGGAGCTACTAGAGGTGTAGACATCTAGGTAGTGACCTTAAGTGCAGGTTATGATAGTTGGTGGTCATATATTGTGCATGTGATCATCGAAGAGGAGCCGTCAGTCCGGGTGAGGCTAGATTTCTCTTTATGTGAATGTTTGAGTGTGGAGGGTTATCCTTTGAACTTCTTGTGGTTGGAACCCTTCCATATTCTACTTCCTATTTGTGCGTCACGTTTGCTTGTGTTGGCGCTTGATTTCTGGAGTGAGTTCACTCTACTGTGTTGTCGGTAGTGAGGCTGGAATGATGACCAGTCAGACTACCTTTGTTTCTCTCACGGTGTAGTTGGAGTGATGACCAATAGACCGTGAGAGGCTGCTTGTGGTGATGGCAGGTACAGGTTGCCCTTACCTTGACTGTCCTAGTAGGGTATAGGTGAGCTCAGTAAGAGCTGGGATAGGCCAGTTGTAGTTACGATGGTGACGGAGATTTTGACATTCTGGTTAGAAAGTGTGTCCATGAGATACTATCACCACGGAGTTCTCGGGAGGTTCTGATGGAGACTTCTCGGACAGTGGATATACACGGAGTGGGATGAGGTACCGACTACCTACACCATTGCCGTTGGTTGTTCCAGAGGACGAGTCAAACGCAGACAGCGCGTTTTCTGGTGATGAGTCTAATGTCGCCACATCGTTGTTGTGAGACATGGACGAGATCTATGGGACCATGAAGGGACCTCGATGTTACTTGGGTACTGTGGGTACCATTGAGCTGGATGACTTCATCCAGGAGTTTGACAGTTGGTGCGATCTGCAGCAGATGCGGAACCCACAGCTGTTTACACCTTTCATGACGTGGAAAGATTTGTTTCAGCACTTGGAGGGATCGACGATGGATGATTACCACAAGTTTAGACGAGACTACGGTGTTGAGATTGAGTTGTGGAGAAAACATTGGTCTCTCAACTACGTTTCTATCACTACTAATGCAATTTCAGGAGGCGTAGCACCTATGAGTTCGGGTGCCAATAGCAGTGGTACATCCACGGGTGACGGACTATCTACTACCAGCGGTGCGTCCGCTAGTAGTGGAGCAGGTGATAGTGCGAGCGGGATACCACAAGGGTTTAATCATGTGGTTCAGTTCTTCCACTATTTGAGGAAGAACTATCAAGATGTGCGGACCGACAAGTTGAGGAGTCTGCAGGAGTTCCAGCGGAAGACTAGAGAGAGCTTACGCGAGGCGTTTACTCGCATGAGGCGGTTGATCAACGTTACCCAAGGAGTGATAGAAGCACAAGCAGTCCAATTCTGATATGAGATACTAGACCGGGAGCTGCGTAGGAGAGTCAGAGATGCCACTCTCCTTAGATACATCGTTTCGATATTGGCGGTTGTCTTTGGTTTGGCTGAGCGGATTGAACTCAACATGATAGAGGAGAGGATGGTGACTGCTGGGTTCAGCAGGGAGGCACCACACGGGGCGACCACCTCTTCTCAAGGATCACAAGCTGCACGTTAGCGTGGTGGTAGTTGTGGGGTAAAGATCATGCTGAACAGCACAATCTCATGGAGGTGTTGGAGGATCTAGTGGGCAGAAGCCCATGCCGTCCTTCTCTAGTCAGCAGTAAGCAAGTCCTTGCTGGACATGTGATGATCCTCATCAGAAGAAGGACTGTCCACAGAGGAGAGGTGGTTATGAGACATCTGGGACGTCTCAAGCGGTGCCTAGACAATGTGAGCATTACGGACGACCAGGTCACAGTAGTGATCGTTGTTTTGATTTCCACCCCGAGCTACGGCAAGAGAAGGCTGATCGTGGACGAGGTGGAGGAGCTCAGGAGGCCGTGGTGGTCGAGCTGGAGGTAGAGGTCCAGCACCTGGGAGAGGATCAGTCGATCCACCGTTTGCTACGATGTCAGAAGCAATTATGGCTGCTCGGATTGAGCAGTTGGAACAGAGGATAGCTAGTATGACTATGACCCAACGGAGATAATGGTGGAACAGAGGCTTCCACGTCTTATGGGAGAGAAGGAGGTGACTTCGACTTCATGGCTGGTGTGGCACAGATTGAGACATCTACGGTAATGACTCGGAGTGCAATACGTGTCTCTTAGTCACGAGGTGCGTCGGTGGAGTTGGATCCACAACGCGGAGAGGCTGGTAGACAGGTCAGGCTTCCTCAGCCGTTCATGCTATCGGAGGCATTGAGGACCACTTCTATGGTTCCTAAAAGGACTACCGATGGTGTAGTGGAGTTGGAGACATCGACATCCAAGAGTGGGAGTAATGCGAGTCAACCTTCGACGTCTGTGGATGCGACGTCAAATCCGATGTTGAGGACGGCTACAACAGTTTTGCGAGCTCCACTATTTTCAGCCACGGATATGAGGGCATTGGGAGTCAACTTGGCTCCAGTGTTCCAGTTGGCAGCCATGCTCAGTGAGAACGAGGATGTGGTTACTTCTAGTGCTGAGGTGGTTCAGCGAGAGACGGTAGATGTGTCCATGGAGTCGAAGATCAGGATAGCTACTAGTGGTACTTGGCAAACGGTGACTACCAAGCTAGATGAGTTACCAGCTAGACCGGCGATTGATCGTGCTGGATTGGCACCATGTGTGGTGTTGTTGGACAACAGAAGTGGTATCTTCTGTTTGGTAGCACCTTCAGGGAAGGTGTATCGACCACAGAAAGTCTTGTTAGACTCTGGAGCCCAACTGTTGATGTTGAAGAAGGCGGCGTGTACAGTTTGGGTCTGAGGAAGTTCTAAGTGGAGAGATGTCCATTCCAGCTACAGATATCTCTAGGGGGTTCAGGAGGTACAACTCTACACATGACACGCAAGATGTTGACGGTGAGAGTTCGATCAGATCATCTCACGGATAGCTCCATGGTGAGGACCATGGCCATCGTTACGGCCGCGGAGTCTTATGATGTGTTGGTTGGAGGTGCTATATTATACCTTATAGGGTTCGTGATCGACTATTGGACGGAGACAGCATTTTACAGACCGGGTTGGCAGTCCGATGAGAGACGAGTGAGCCGCTTATCAGTGCGATTCAATGCTAGAGTTGAGACAACGGAGCCTACATCAAAGACGATGGCATCCGTTGCGAGGTTTAGTTCGGTCATCACTTGGCCGAGCGAGTTGTTAGAGGACAATGCTCATGCAGAGGATACTCCGGTCTTTGAGGAGGTGGAGGACATGCCTAGCATATCAATGTTAGTACCATCTACCTTGGATGTTCCACTTTGGAGTTCGAATGGAGAGTTGCAGTAGTATGCTGATCGGTTGGTGTAGTAGGCTTGGAGTGAAGCCTTTGTACCGTCAGTAGAAGAACATCGGGGTGTCCTTGTTACTGACCCTGCGACCTTAACACCGTTGGATACGACTCTCATTGTATTGCAGTATCCAAAGGAGGATGTGTGTGTGCTAGAGCTGTTTGGAGAGATCAGCACAAGTTTGGCTGCGGTATTGCAGACAGGCATACAAGTACAGCGATACTTGTATGAGGAGAGAGATGAGGTCGCAAGACGCTTCTCATTGCGTCACGTGGCACGTGGTACGTTTGGTGCAGATATCATGAGTTGTTGTCTATATCAGCTGTTAGAGGATACCAGCAAGCATAACCGTCAAATATTTTGCTGCTAGGGACGCATGATCTCACGTTTGTTGGCACCATTCACTTGGTGATAGCCGGATGGTCATGTCAAGGTCACACGCGTGCTGAGAGAGGTCACGGTTTACATGACTCGCGATCTAAGATGTTTCGAGAGGTCACGGTTTACATGACTCGCGATCTAAGATGTTTCGGGAGATGTAACAGATCTTACGACATCTCAGATGCATCAAGTGGATTCTCTAGCGTACATCTTGGAGAACGCTGTCGTGTTGTGGACCGGCTCCTACTTGAAATTCAAACTTCGATGCTTGTCGCTCCAAAGACACTCATGAGAAGACAAGCTAGGCCTCAGCTTACGGGTTTTTGGCACAATCTCAGATCTCCATTTTCATCGCATAGATGGGTAGAGCTCCTTGTCATCTTTCCATAAGCACTTTGTCTACTTCGTTTGGACGCCTAGTGGAGAAGTTACAGGACTCGAAAGATGGAGAAAATAAGCTAGACCCCAGCTTACAGGTTTTTGGCACCACTTCGGATCTTCGTTTTTATCGCACCAGTGGATAGAGCTCCTTGTCAGCTTTTCATAGGCACTTCATCTACTTCGTTTGGACGCCTAGTGGAAAAGTTACAAGACTCGAAAGATGAAGAAAACAAGCTAAGCCCCAGCTTACGGGCTTTTGGTGCAACTTCGGATCTTCACTTTCATCACATGGATGGGTAGAGCTCGTTGTCAGCTTTCCATGGGCATCTTGTTTACTTTGTTTGGACAATAGTGAAGAAGTTATGCGACTCGAAAGAAGGCAAAATCAAGCTAGACCCCTAGTTACTTGCTGACTGGGTATTTAGAGCTTCAGGCGTTATATCAAAGACGCAAGGGACCTGCTTCTTATTATTAATGACAGAACTTCGTACGTACAGAGACTGTGACAAGGGAGCAGCTTAGGGGCTAGCTTGCGCCTTCGACCTGTCAACGGACGGTTCGGGAGATTTAGGAGTCCAATGCAAGCGCGCAAGGCGTCGTTGGGTTCAGATCTGTGCAGGCTACGCACTAGTTCAAACGGTTTGGGAAGAGACGGATCAGGGGTTGTGTACTGAGTGAAATTGAGACGCAGGAAGGAGATTTGGGGGTTTTCAGTTACCTGTGAAGGAGAGTTGGACCGTTCGGGCCGTTCCGGAGTCCAAACTTGTGTCCTTGGATCCATCGGGATCAGAACAACGAGTTCTTCAGGAAATTGAAGACGATACAAAGTTTCATCAGGCGGTTTGGGAGTTGTGAGTGAAATTGACTCGCAGGGAAGCACTTGCGTCAGGGAGTCTTCATCTACGCATAGGAGAAGACAATACATGGATTAGATTGTTGGTTTGGGTGAGGTGAGCGAGTTTGAGCCGTAGGGAGTCCATTTACGTCAGTTTTTTGCTACCTGCGACCAAATTTCTTGCGTGGTTTTGCAAGGGGAACTCCAAACGACTTGTTTGGAGTCTCGTTGGGTTCGTGATAGCTAGATCTATGTGCCAGGGAAGACGGATATCAGTTTAGATGATCCGTTTGTGCGGTGTGTGCGGTTTTAAGCCGCAGGGAGGAATTTTTGAAGTTTCGGTCACCTGCGATCGAAAATCGACGATATCTCGGTTGTCGGATCTGAAGGTTTCCTGGGTTAATGGAGTCAGCGGAGGAGACCTTATCGACATCTGAAGTCCATTCGACGAAAGGAGGAAGTTCACAGATAGGTCTTTTTCGGTTTCTTCGCTACGGGTTATACTCTTTTGAGTTCATTAGAGTTCTGGTTGGCTGTATACAGCTTGTGGTAGCTAGCTTTAGCTAAGAGCTTATACATGAATGTGGTTTGGACTTGGGTTTGGATCGCGTGATACTGCTGTGGCTCTGTTTGTTAGCAGAGGGAAGTTTCTCTTGCTTTGAACTACGCTTCAGTGGTTTTGGGTCAGGGTTGTGATTCAAGGGTTGTTTTTAAGGGCTTTGAAGCAGGTTACAGACTGCTCTGGTCTGGTTCTCAGTTCTGTGCTCTTAGGAGAAAGAATCAGCAGTGTACATACATTTGGAGTGTATATATCGCAGCGTTCGTTTTCGTGGTTGTTTTTCTCTATCTTGTCTCTTGTTTCAGCACACAACATCTCCACAGCCAGGAACCTCGTGTTTTCCTAGACATCCTTCACGATATCCGAAACGACATCGGTGGTGAACTCGACGTGAAGGTCCGGGATGGAGATATTTGTGTGTTAGAACTGGACAGAAGAGATCAACGATCATGAACGAGGATGAAGATGGATCTGGTTGTTCGGGAGGATGCTGTGGACCTGGGATGATGGATATGTAGATGCTTGGGATCATGGGAGGATGGGAGGATGGGACGAACCATGACTATGGATGGGATGGACGGATCAGAGGGTATACCAGGGATCCAGTTGGATGCAACAACTGAACGATTGTTTCAAGCCTTCACTTTGTTTATGCGACAAGAGCAAGAGAACCAACAAAAGAAGACTTTGGGGAAGAAGGCGCTTGGAAGGGTGATCGACAAGTTTGATCTTTTTGGTGGGAGAGACATCTCTGAGTACTTGAGATGTTACAAGATGGAGATGGATTTGGATCGGGTACCGGAGAAGGAGATGATCGAGACATTCGAACTCGCTGCGGTGTCTGAGATAAGGGAGCATGTGAAGGGTCTAACAAAGCATTTCGGGAGGAACTGGGATACATTTTCACATGCACTGATGGAGGAATATTTCTTGAAAAACTAAGATCGAGTAACCAAGAAATCATTTCTGGAATGAGTCAACCGATCCAACAAAAGTTTACAGCCTACAAAGCTGTTAAAGGGTTTGAGAGACAATTCTCTCAACTACCTCGGGTGGACAAGCTAACCTTGGAGAGCTACAAGACGGAGCTGTTTCTTCAAGCTGCGGATGAACCATGGCAAGAACAGTTGGAGCTACTTCTGGAGGATGGGGATGAAGAAGAAGGGTTAACAAGAAATTGGGAGGTTGTGCATGAAGCTGTTGAGCTTCTTGTCCGGAGACAGACAAGAGAAAGGGCTACTAGGTTGACACCTGTATCGCTGACTACCACACCAGTTGGGTAGTATCTCAGGTTCAACCTCCAGTTGTTGTTGTAGAGGAGAAAGATCCAACCATCGAGGACCTACAGCAAAATATGCGAGATCTACAAGCTAAGGTTACTAGGTTGGAGGATGAAGGATCATCGACTGAGATGGAGCTTGTACCCAAACCAGCTTGGGTACATCAGTGCGTATGGTGTGATGATACTGATCATCAACGGGACGATTGCATTGACTTTACAGAGTCTTTGCAATGTGAGGTTATTTCTTGGGAGGATGGAAAGGTTGCATTCACAAGTACGGGTACTCTCCTTCAAGCCAACGTTGGTAAAAGAGGGATGAAGAAGTTTGTGGATGATTACCTTGCGGCACATGCAGTTGTAGCTACCGAAGCTACAAGTTATGGTGCTAGGGTGGAAGAGATTGAGTATGATCTCCATAGGGATGATTTGGATGAGCACGTGGATCCAGACGAGCTCAAGTTGGATACTGCATCCACGATGCAGAGCGAGAAGAAGGGACAAGAAGAGATTTCTTTGGAGAAGCAAGCCGGGGAGAATAAGGTTCAACAGGAAACTATTCTTCCTGAACAGGCAATAGAGGGCGATCCTTCACAACCGGAGGAGATGGTTGGGATGCAGACAGTGGACATGGTTGATCTGGTTGCAAACATACAACAACCAGGTATTGATACAGTGATGGATGTGAATGGAGGTTGGGAGGAGTGCATTCGAGATGCAAAGGTTGGGTTCATTTCACGGGAGGTCTTGGGTGCAGCTACAAGAGAAGTCCATGATGCCAACATTGACATCATCAAGGACGAATGACCTGCTGAGGATGAAGGAGAGTGGACGGATGCTCTCGAGGCTACGGGTATAAGATGATGGATAAGGATGGCTTACAGGAGAGAAGCCATTGCTGAAGGTGAATTGGGTTGAGAGAGTGATGCTTGGGAGGTTGTGAGGATTTTCAGAAGAAGAGATCAGAGAGGATGATGGTTGAGGAGGGTATCATTGTACGGCGAAACAATGATGGTTGCGTTTGAGGATTTTAGTTGCAGAAGTGTGGTTCTTTTTTTTTCAGAAAACAAAAAAGAAGAGTTGGATACGTACAATGACATGTACAGACTTGAGGTTGAGGATTACATTTAAGATACGGGTGATGATTGGCAAGACGAGGAATGTCTACTACGACACTTGGGTCACAAACCTCGACGATGAAGTTCTACAGGGCGGATGGAAGACAATTCTATGATATGATGGATTATTCTTTCTATGTCTTCGCATATTGAAGATGTGTAGATTTAGAGGGGGTGATTGGATGGGAGGTTCGAAGTGAAGATCGATCAACATGGATCTAGAGAGGATCATGACAGGATAGCAACTTCAAGATGACGATCAAGTTGCGAACTTGAGGATAAGGTTGACTGAGATGGGAGGGAGGATGACAAGATGAAAATGACGAAGTGCGTGCCGGTCCACTCCTTGGTTGGTATCTCTAGTGCATACCGAAGGATGCACAGATTTGGAGAGGGTGGATGTCGTGTCGTGGACCGGCTCCTACCTGAAATTCAAACTTCGATGCTTGTCGCTCCAAAGACACTCATGAGAAGACAAGCTAGGCCCCAGCTTACGGGTTTTTGGCACAATCTCAGATCTCCATTTTCATCGCATAGATGGGTAGAGCTCCTTGTCATCTTTCCATAAGCACTTTGTCTACTTCGTTTGGACGTCTAGTGGAGAAGTTACAGGACTCGAAAGATGGAGAAAATAAGCTAGGCCTCAGCTTACAGGTTTTTGGCACCACTTCGGATCTTCGTTTTTATCACACCAGTGGATAGAGCTCCTTGTCAGCTTTCCATAGGCACTTCATCTACTTCGTTTGGACGCCTAGTGGAAAAGTTACAAGACTCGAAAGATGAAGAAAACAAGCTAGGCCCCAGCTTATGGGCTTTTGGCGCAACTTCGGATCTTCACTTTCATCACATGGATGGGTAGAGCTCGTTGTCAGCTTTCCATGGGCATCTTGTTTACTTTGTTTGGACATCTAGTGAAGAAGTTATGCGACTCGAAAGAAGGCAAAATCAAGCTAGACCCCTAGTTACTTGCTGACTGGGTATTTAGAGCTTCAGGCGTTATATCAAAGACGCAAGGGACCTGCTTCTTATTATTAATGACAGAACTTCGTACGTACAGAGACTGTGACAAGGGAGCAGCTTAGGGGCTAGCTTGCGCCTCCGACCTGTCAACGGACGGTTCGGGAGATTTAGGAGTCCAATGCAAGCACGCAAGGCGTCGTTGGGTTCAGATCTGTGCAGGCTACGCATTGGTTCAAACGGTTTGGGAAGAGACGGATCGGGGGTTGTGTACTGAGTGAAATTGAGACGCAGGAAGGAGATTTGAGGGTTTTCAGTTACCTGTGAAGGAGAGTTGGACCGTTCGGGCCGTTCCGGAGTCCAAACTTACTGTCCTTGGATCCATCGAGATCAGAACAACGAGTTCTTCAGGAAATTGAAGACGATACAAAGTTTCATCAGGCGGTTTGGGAGTTGTGAGTGAAATTGGCTCGCAGTGAAGCACTTGCGTCAGATTTTGCATCGCCTGCGACCTAAAATTGGGTTATTCTTTGCGATCGGTGTGCCAAGCTTTTCGTTCTTGGTGCCTACGCGATCAGGGAGTCTTCATCTACGCATAAGAGAAGACAATACGTGGATTGGATTGTTGGTTTGGGTGAGGTGAGCGAGTTTGAGCCGTAGGGATTTCATTTACGTCAGTTTTTTGCTACCTGCGACCAAATTTCTTGCGTGGTTTTGCAAGAGGAACTCCAAACGACTTGTTTGGAGTCTTGTTGGGTTCGTGATAGCTAGATCTATCTGCCAGGGAAGACGGATATTAGTTTAGACGATCCGTTTATGCGGTGTGTGCGGTTTTAAGTCGCAGGGAGAAATTTTTGAAGTTTCGGTCACCTGCGATCAAAAATCGACGATATCTCGGCTGTTGGGAGTCGGATCTGAAGGTTTCCTGGGTTAATGGAGTCAGCGGAGGAGACGTTATCGACATCTGAAGTCCGTTCGGCGAAAGGAGGAAGTTCACAGATAGGTTTTTCGGTTTCTTCGCTATGAGTTTTACTCTTTTGAGTTCATTAGAGTTCTGGTTGGCTGTATACAGCTTGTGGTAGCTAGCTTTAGCTAAGAGCTTATACATGAATGTGGTTTGGACTTGGGTTTGGATCGCGTGATACTGCTGTGGCTCTGTTTGTTAGCAAATGGAAGTTTCTCTTGCTTTGAGCTACGCTTCGGTGGTTTTGGGTCAGGGTTGTGATTCAAGGGTTGTTTTTAAGGACTTTGAAGCAAGTTACAGACTGCTCTGGTCTGGTTCTCAGTTATGTGCTCTTAGGAGAAAGAATCGACAGTGTACATACATTTGGAGTGTATATATCGCAGCGTTCATTTTCGTGGTTGTTTTTCTCTGTCTTGTCTCTTGTTTCAGCACACAACATCTCCACAGCCAGGAACCTCGTGTTTTCCTGGACATCCTTCACGCAATATCCGACACGACATCGGTCCTTTGTTGGGTGATGCTCGCACACATATGATGACGAGTGTGCACCAAGTGTGGTCTTGGGTTGGACCAGCAGTCTTGTTAAATGCAGCGAGAGTGGGACATCGTCCACGGTTATGGTGGACAAATTTGTTACCGAGGGAGGTGCTCAAGCGCGCACACGATGCAATAAGACGACCATCGTGCCTCACAGTTGATGACATCTTGGATGTAAGACGATGATCTCAAGTAGTGAGAGTCGTCGATAGGTCACCCATGACAGTGGTGAACCTAGTGAGACGATCCATGGCAGCGTTACCCACTTTGGTGAGCTCTCTAGCATCACATGCTTACAGAGATGGAGGACTTGGGCTTGTGGGACAACTGCCCAAGTAGTTGATGGAGTCCAATGCCGACGAGAGAAAGAGAGCGATGGGGTTTTCTTATGAGTACGACGGCAATAGCTTCGGTCAGAGACTTCACGTCGTCAAGTGTTGGATAAAGCAATGGACTTGAACTGCTTGACATGGATTGTTAGTCTTAGATTGGCTGAGCAGCGTCGGATGCGATCGACAGGTGTTATTGCTCGGACACTCCTGAGCTCTTTGCCTATCGGGTCGGTGGAGGCAAAGGCTGGGGACGAGGCGCGTGAAGTTCATCATCCTTGGACATTGTGGGATATTGTAGGAGAGAGTGTGGAGCTTGCAGCTAGAACTGCAGAAGTTTTTCACACAGTAGCGGTGGAGGTTGTTGGTGGTGAGCAGAAGGAGACTGCTCCAGAGGCTGCAAGATAGCAATCAACGACTTTGTCTTCTACCTCTAGCATGGTGACAGAGGATACTTGGGAGTCTGAGATTGGACCCAAGCTTATAAGAGAGGAGAGACGAAGAGTTCAGAGATTCCTGAAGAGCTACAGGAATTGTTTTGCCTTCAGTATGAAGGCAAAGTATGAGAACCTTGAAGGGACCGGGTATACAGATCGACTTGGGTAACGACACGCCAATCTTCTGATGTCCTTACAGGTACAATGACATGGAGAGAACCTTGATTCAGAGTAGGACTCAAGACTTGGTGGAAACTTGGTTGGTGGAGATGTCGCATGGAGAGTATGCATCCACCACAATTATGCCAACAAAGAAGGATATGTATGGCAACTACACGGATAGGCGCATGTGTGGAGACTACCGTCCTATCAATCGGCAGACGAAGTCCGATAAGTACCATGCCGACACTTGAAGAGATCTTTGATGCAGTGGGGCATGTGAAGGTCTTCAGTACTTTGGATCTTCGAGCAGGGTATCATCAGTTGCCGGTGAGAGAAGAAGATAAGCCCAAGACAACATTCTGGAGGATTGACTCTCACAGCAAGGATTGTTTGTATCTATGGCGGTTCTTACCATTTGGGTTGAAGAACGCCCCTGCTGAATTCCAAAGAGTGATGGACAGGATCCTAGCAGGATTGGATTTTGTCAGATGTTATATTGACGACATCTTAGTCTATAGTGCGACAGTGGAGGAGCACGAGAGATGTCGTGCGCATACACATCGCTACACAACATACATCGTTGTCAGAGGTACACCACACATACATATAACACATGGCCGATGTCATACACATACACAAGTGTATCACAATTAATCCGAACAGAGAAATTACCATCTCCAACACTATAACAAAGATTACTCACAAACGGTCAAGCCAAACCCATTCTAAGCACAAGAGAATCCGGGTTACACTCAACTAGACTATCCACCATAGCCTGGACCTTGAAGGCTCAACTCGAAGAACTAAGGCCTCCAAGCCCTACCTGCAAAATATACCCCTAGTGGACTCTTCTACCAACTCGCCCTAACGGCACTAAGGGCCTTACCGAGATGCGTCACTTCGCACTCGGTCAACCTAACCGAGGTGCCAAACTGACGTGACAACTGTCGTACGCATACACATCACTACACAACATACATCGCTGTCAGAGGTACACCACACATACACATAACACATGGACGATGTCATACACATACACAAGTGTACCACAATCGCCCCCCTAACTGACGGTTAGGTCCCTCTAACTCCAGATAGCTCCATATCCCAACTACGTGATATACACCTTCATGGGTGCAAGGATCAGGAGGCCGGGTGCTACATCGCCCCATCTTTAATCGCATGTCTGCAATCCATACCACGCAAAGATCTAATCGGCTATCCTTGCTATATACATCGAGGACAAACCCACCATCCAGTAGGAACGACACTGAGAGGTGGAGTCAAACATGACATGTGCCAACCTCTTGAACAACCATCACACACCAACATACGGGCTGCTCCACCAGCAGACCCACACAACATACACCTCAAGCCCGCGCGTACAACTGCTAAGCTTGGGTCAACGGTACCATCAATGTTAGGAAGATGACATGACGCGCAATTATGCACATGGTCCTTTCACATAACACCATCACGGCCCTCTAACATGAGTACTCCAGACGATAACACCTCCCGCACTCGTAAAATAGTGCGCCCTGCGATCACATCCAACATCGTCGATGCGGTCTGTTGTAGATAGATATAATCACCAGGATGAAATCTGCGAATCAACAGCCGATAACCTCCTCCTCGGATAGTCGCATATCGCAACATGTCTCTATGCTGAGCAATCGCTAGGTTCTCAAAAGCCATAGGCATAACTCTTCGAAATGTCTCTGCTCGTTGAGAACATGCTCTGACTCGCATATCCGGGTCATCAAGGTCAAGCACCTCAGCAGAATCACGACGAATAGCCGAAGGTAGATCTGGATCTCGGCCGTACAATAGAAAATATAGTGAGAAGGAAGCCAAAGATGCTTGTCGGCTGAAACGGTAGCCCATAGCCAACCATGATAACTGCACATCCTAGTCTCCCAAGTGGCCCTTCTGCAAGCCATACTTGCGCAATCCTCTCTTCACCGTCTGAACTACCCTCTCCGTCAAACCATCCGCCTCAAGATGATCTCGAGATGTAGTCCGATGATCAATCAGCGCCTGATCACACAAGATCTGAAACTCACCAAAGAACTGTGTACCTTGGTCTGTCAGCACTTCAACTGGTGCTCCAAAACGACTCAGCACTCGATCTAAGAACGCGTATGCCGTCCCTTCACTCACCTTGTCTGGTAATGCCACCAACTCAATTCATTTGGAGAAGTGCTCCATCATCACCAACACATACCGGTGGTGACGTACGGTCAATGATAACGGTCCCGCAAAATCCAAACTCCAACGGTACCCCAACTCCATAATTGGTAAGGGGTGTAACTGTGGAGTAAGAGCATTAAACGATGTTCGTACTCGATCACAAACCACACATTGTTCGACAAAACTGTTGCACATCGACGTGCATACCACGCCACCAATACTGTCCTTGGAGTAAGCTATGCGTACGCTTCACTCCAACTCCTGGATGAAGTCGTCCAGCTCAATGATACCAACTGTATCCGAGTAACGTCGAGGTCCCTTTGTGACCCCATAGATCTCGTCCATGTCCCACAACAACGGTGTGACGACACTAGACTCACCATCAGAAAACGCGCTGTCTGCGTCTGACTCGTCCTCTGGAACAATCGACGGTAATGGTGTAGGTAGTCGGTACCTCACCTCACTCCGTGTATACCCACTGTCCGAGAAGTCCCCACCAGAACCTCCCGAGAACTCTGTGATGAGAGAATCCCGCTAACACACTCCTCAACCGGAAAGTCGCAATCTCCGTCACCACCGTAACCACCACTTGCCTAACCCCGCTCCTACTGAGCTCACCTATCCCCTACTAGGATGGTCAAGGTAAGGGCAACATGTACCTGTCATCACCAGCCTCTCACGGTCTGTTGGTCGTCACTCCAACCGCATCGTGAGAGAGACAAAGATAGTCTGACTGGTCCGCAACTCCAATCTCACTACCGACAGCACACTGGAGTGAACTCACTTCAGAAGTCAAGCGTCAACACAAGCAAACGTGGTGCACAAACAGGAAGCAAAATATGGAGAGATTCCAACCACAAGAAGTCCAAACGATAATCCTCCACACTCAAATATTCACATAAAAGGAAATCCAATCTCATCCGGACTGACGACTCCTCGTCGATGACCACATGCACAATATATGATCACCAACTGTCGTAACTGATGCTTGAGATCACTAACTAGATGTCCACACCTCTAGTAGCTCCAAAAATATCCACGTGGTAGCTCTACTAGCTCATCCAAGACAACTGTCACCAACTGCCTCCATACGCGTCTCTACGATATAGACAAACATTACCACAATTATAGCTTCCTCTTAATACTGTGGGGTCGCCCTACGACTCCTCTAGGAACGTGCGAGAAGGTCTCCTACTACCTTATACAAGTCCATAAGTACTTGCACGCATTCCTGTAGGACACCAAGAGCTATTGGTCTAGTGGTAAAACCAAAGCTAAGACTACAGAGTTAAGAGTCCAGGTCCAGAAATAGTGTTGGGATGGGTGACCAGCTGGTTTTACACTTCTCACACAACTGGAACTTGAATATCTCTCTCACGCATGCCAGCAAGCTGGCTTACGGCGGGCTCGAGCTCAGGCTCAGGCTCCGCTCCGCCTCTACCTCCGCACTCTCACACCTCTGCTCCTCGAAGCCTCTAACACGCACTCCACACCTCGACACTCCCGCTCATTCTCCGCTCCGCTCCGCTCCGCTTGAAGTATAGTAGAACAGGTACAACACACCAAAAGAGACTCGGCCCCACCTCGAATTGCACAAGATTGCACCAAAAGAGGCTCCAAAACAGCAAAAATAACTTGCGGGTGCACACGGGTAACCAAAATCTGACGTAAAACAGCAAGAACAACCAAAGCCACCCGAACACCACTACAACAGATTCGCAAATGCACCATACACACTTCGCGAATGCACACACACACCAGAAAACTCCTCAACTCGAGTTTCCACACGAAATTGCACAAAAATCTGACGTAACTAGCCTTTTTGCACTTTCGGGTCACATGGCAGCAAACTTCGACATGCCATAACTTCCTCGATGCTCGATCAAACTCCACGAAACTTAGTGCACTAGAATCGTCTCTCCAATGCACTTCCAAAGAGCCCACTCCGACCTGACATTGACAAGTACTTCGTCTGTCACGCCCAAACACGCACTCCGGCTCCAACAAGTCACTTCAAGAACATTCCGCAAAATTTCTGCAGCGCTTCCGCATGACAGAAAATCTCCACTCGATCTCACAACAGCAATCGATCTGCGACCAGCAAGGTATCATGCGCCCACACACACCTCGATCACAGGTCCAAACAATCAAGCACGAACGACAACGCCCGAAGATACCAACGGGCGATTTCAGATCAGCCGGTTCTTACTGAACTCCATCTCGACCTGTACTTAGTTCTTCGAGTAATCTGAATAGAGAAATTAGCATCTCCAACACTACAACAAAGATTACTCACAAACGGTCAAGCCAAACCCACTCTAAGCACGAAGAGAATCCGGGTTACACTCAACTAGACTATCCACCATAGCCTGGAGCTTGAAGGCTCAACTCGAAGAACTAAGACCTCCAAGTCCTACCTGCGAAGTATATCCCTAGTGGGCTCTCCCAACCAACTCGACCTAACGGCACTAACGGTCTTACCGGGATGCGTCACTTCGCACTCAATCAACCTAGTCGAGGTGCCAAACTGACGTGACAGAGACACTTACAAGATGTATTCGAGCGGTTGAGAGCTCATGGGTTGAAGTTACACCCTGGGAAGTGTAAGTTCTTCCAAGAGTTGGTAGAGTATCTGGGTCACACCATCTATCTAGGTGGGTTGTGTATTCAACAGACAAAGATTGAGGTCATTGCACGTATCTCACGTCCCACAAATGTGAGTCGAGTTCGAGCATTTGTTGGTTTGGTGAACTTTTATCGTCGATACGTGAAAGGGTTAGTGCAATTGCGAAGCCATTGACCAAGCTGATGAAGGTGGACCAAGAGTGGCAGTGGGGAGATGAGCAAGAGTGAGCTTTTGTAGAGCTCAAGGATACGTTGACATCTGCTCCCATCTTGAGGAGATCCGTTAGGGGGCGTCCTTTCCAACTGCACATTGATTGGAGTATGTTGGGACTTGGAGCAATGCTGACTCATCATGATGATGAGAAAAAGGAGTTTGTGGTGGCGTATGTCAATCGTTCCAACAATTCGACGGAGATGAGGTACAATTTGTACGAGGGGGAGTGTTTAGCTGCAGTGTGGGCTGTTGCACACTTCTGATATTACTTGTTTGAGAACTCCTTTACTCTCATCACTGATCACCAGCCGCTCAAGTGGTTGATGGAGTCCGACAAGCTTACATGGAAGCTTGCACGATGGGCTATGATCTTACAGGAGTATGACTTCTAGGTAGTGCATAGACCGGGAGTTGCAAACCTAGATGTTGATGGGTTGAGTCGTAACTCATGCACGAGTCAGCAAGATCAAACTGGGACTCGATGACATGACGAGGTTGATGAGGAGATAGTGCCAAGTTGGCAGGCATCTGTCTTTCTTTGTGTGTTGGCCATGAACTCTAGTATGGAAGGCCAAGTCGTATCTTTCTCAAGTGAGAGAGTAGATGACGAGTCTCTAGATCCGGAGGGTGGAGATGATGTTCCAAACCAACGAGATATCCATGACGATGTGATCGTGATGGAATATCAACGTATTGGTGTGGTGGTACGCACAGTAAGTGCCAAGGAGCGAGATCGTGTCCTTCAACGAACGAAGAGATTTCGACGAGAAGGACGACATGTACTTCGAGTGTGGGATGATGAGAGAGTACGGATAGTGCCACATCCATCCCAAAGGGCACAGTTAGTACGACATGCTCATGAGGAGTTGGGACATTTTGGAGTGGAACGCACGCATAGCTTACTCCAAGGACAATATTGGTGTCGTGGTATGCACGTCGATGTGCAACAGTTTGTTGCACGATGTGTGGTTTATGATCGAGTACGAGCATCGTTTAATGCTCCTACTCCACAGTTACACTCCTTATCGATTATGGAGTTCGGATACCGTTGGAGTTTGTATTTTGTGAGATCCTTATCGTTGACCGTACACCACTGGTATGTGTTGGTGATGGTGGAGCACTTCTCCAAGTGGATTGAGTTGGTGGCATTACCAGACAAGACGAGTGAAGGGACGACGTATGCGTTCTTAGATCGAGTGCTGAGTCGTTTTGGAGCACCAGCTGAAGTGCTGACAGACCAAAGTACAGAGTTCCTTGGTGAGTTTCAAGTCTTGTGTGATCAGACGCTGATTGATTATCGAACTACATCTCGAGATCATCCTGAGGCGGATGGTTTGACAGAGAGGGTAGTTCAGACGATGTCGTGATGTGAATCATTTGACATAGTAAATAATTCACCGATCACTGCTGTCGCGTTACTTGGTGCATGTTACTTCTACTCCGGCACTTGATGTTCAGTAGTCTTAGATGCTAGCTCTATACTGTTCTTAGTCTTTTATGCTTATGTTTGGCACCTTTTGCATATGATGTTAACTCTGTCATATATTTTGGATCCTAGTAGGTTGGTAGTATGATATTTATCTTGTTCAAGCATTCGTACGCTTGTGTAAGCGAATTCATACTTATCTATGTTACTCAATGTACATGACTTAGATTTACCATGTAGATAGGGTTTAAGCTCATGGGTTATACTTACGTGTTGCCCATGCACGCTTTTAGCTGATTTTAGTTTACTTTTAGGGCTGTATGTCGTTTTAGGTAGTTTAAGTTTTATGCTGGCACTCTAGGGGGCTTGACGTGGTAACCTATGAGTGTAGATAAGTTACCAGGTAGTTTAAGACACAAAATGACAACCAAATGGAGCTATGAACTCCCATTGGTTCATTTTTGTCTTTTGTAAAACTCTAAGTTTAGAAACAGAGCTGTAGAGTGGATTTTGAGCAATTGGTGAGGGCACTGCTGAGAGTACAGGGAGATAGAGCTCGTCGAGCCAAGCACTGTCAGTGAAATTCTTGATCGATTTGGATCAATAAACAAGGAGTTATGCCCAATTGAAGTTCGGATTGTGTCAAAACTGCTTCACTTTTGTTGATTTTGGGGTTTTGAGTGTCAATTGCAGCAGAATTGAGGAAATCGCTTCAAACCTTCGTGGTTGCGTTCACTGTCAGCCGGGCTACGACTGTCAAAAAAGTTTCAAGTGATTTGAGTTATTGAGTAATTCAGGGCGGCCGCTGAAGTAGAGGGGGTCTGAAAAGCTCTCAATCTGGAACAGCAACTTCAGAGAGCGAGATCTGGAGTTCTGTGTGGAATCAGGAGGCCCAACTTCACAGGAGTGTTCAGCAAGCTGTGTACTGCAAATCCTGTAATAATTTCCCAAAGTGATCGAGCCAATTCTCTATTATAGGTCGAAATAGCTGTCTGGGTACCAAAAAGTGCCGTAATTTCTCTACTCAGAAAGTTTCTGCTCATATCTTAGTGCTCTGAATTGATCTGAAGCTGAAATTTCGTATGTGTATCCAGTAGAACCTCATTTACATGTAAGAGGAGTTCTGAAGTCTGAACCTTCACATATTTCTCAATCCTGAGTGTCAAAGTTCTCCATCTGATCTTATCATTGCTAGTTAAGCATGAACTTTGCTTGCTGAACATATCAGAAGAGCCTAGAGACTTATATGAGTGTTTTTCAGTATCACCTTGAGACCTGAAGCCTATCCTGTGAGTAAACCAGCCACAGCCTGAAGCCCAACGCTTCCCTAAGTAGATTGAACACAGCCTTCAAGCTCATATCACAGCCAGAAGATTCGCCCTTCTCAGGAAGACTCTCAACCCGACATCTGGTGCTTCCACTGAGAGATCTTGGGGTGATTGATTGAGGAGGTTGAGTTTACTACAAGGAGAGAAGATGGATCGCAAGAGCGCTACTGCTGCTGCATCTGCATCTACTGCAGCACCTTCTGTAGCACCTGTGACTGCAGCGACCTCTGTACTTGGTCTGGATACGGCTGAGATTCTGAAGACGCTTGCGGCCTTGGTCCAACAGCATCCGATCGTTGGAGAGGGTGAGTTAAAATCCACCAAAGCTTTGCAAACGATAGTGAATAGGTGTGGAAGGTTTGAAGGTAGAGATATTTCTAGATATCTGCGTGAGTATAGAGGAGAGATGGAGCTGGTTAGGGTTATTGATGCTGAGATGATAGCAAGTTTTGAGTTAGCTGTCATTCCTGAGTTGCGGGACCAAGTCAGGGATGTACAGAGGAGAAACCTTGGAATCTGGAGGAGTTTTGAGCGATCTCTTCGAGAGGAGTTTCTTGAGGAGGACTCAGAGAGAGTTACTAGAAGGACATTTCTAGACTGGGTTGAGCAGCAACCTGGTCGTATGATGAGCCTGAGTGAGTTACTGAGAGAGTTTGATCGGAGATATCGACAACTTTCAACTCTAGAGCGAATAACCCTAGATGCTAGGAGAACAGAGCTTTTCTTGCAAGCTACCGATGATGCTACGACAGATCGGTTATGTTTTATGTTGGTTGATCGATCTGCTGAGGGAGATGTTACTATGGATTGGGGGAGAGTTGAGGATGCTATGGCTGTACTGACAAGACAGAGGAGGGGAAGAATGGCTGTGGGAGGACGTCCGCTTGCAGAAGTGGTCACTCCACCTTATGCTGCTCCTCAAGTACAGCAGCCTTTGGCCCCTGCTCCCAGACCTGTTGTCCCAGTTGCAGTTCTTTTGATGCCAGTTGTGCCAGCTCCTGCACAACGGGTACCTGTTCAGAGACCTGCAGAGAACCATGGTCAACAGAACCAGATTGAAGACCTAATTCGGCAGATGCGAGAGCTGAAGGTAGAGCTAGCTGGATTGCAGAGAGAGCAGCCACCGGCGCCTGCTGCTGCACGTCCAGGAGGTGCTCCTGTTCGTAGATGTATCTGGTGTGACAGTCCTGATCACTTCCGGGGAGACTGTCAAGAGCTCACAGCTGCTTTGCGAGATGGTGTAGTTCGCTACCAGAACGGTAGGCTGCACCTTTCTTCTACCGGAGAGCCGTTGAGCACGCAATTTGGACGAGGAGGTATGAGGAGTCTACCTCAGATTGCTGCAGCTGCAACGGCAACTGCGTTGATGGCACCGCTGGTAAATTTTGATGTGTATGCTGGGCATATTGAGGTCTCTTCTAGTCCTACATTGCTAGATAGGACTGCTGAGAAGAGTGTGGCTCCAGTTCCTTCTGAGATACTGAAGAGAGGAGCCGAGTCTATTCGTAGGGTCATAGGATGGAGGAGATCCTGTAGATGCTGCTTCTATCAGAGCATTCCTGGATGTAGATAGACACGTTCATTGGCAGGATGCTTCTGTGGAAGAAAAGAGGCGGCGAGAAGCCTCTGAACTTGATACTGGAGTTCTTGAGGAGATTGGGGATAGACGGAGAGTCACAAGGAGACGAGCGGCTCTTCCTGAGGACATCCCGTCTACTTCTGCAGCTCCTCCACCTGCACCAGGTCCTATGGAGGACGTGCAGAGATCCCAGCAGGAGCCAACAACTGCTGGTAGGCGGTTTACTGCCCAAGAAAAGGAAAAGGGACCGGCTTACAAGTTGGCAGCTGATATTAAAACTTCTATTGATCTGAAGAGCATCTTGGAGCAGAGGATACTGGATGCGCGAATCGAGTTTTCTCTTCGGGAAGTTCTTGGTATTGCAAAGAGGGAGTTTCACGAACTGATCATAGACATCATCAAGCGCAAGAGACAGGTGATGTCCGAGCAAGTAGAGAGTCAGATGATAGATGCAGTAGGAGCTTCTCTGAATGATGTAGAGTTTGGAAGGGTGTATTTTCAGGAAGCTGATGACAAGGGATATCAGCAAGAAGCGTTGGTTGCTGGTACCAACACTCTTGAGTCCGATGATGAGGAAGCTGGCGAGGAGAGTCCGGCTACTGATAGCGATTTCAGAAGGAGACATTGGGCTCGTGCTACAACTGCTACACGAGTTCGTCTTGGAAGTTTGGCTGAACATGTTGCTGCTTTAGTTGATCGCGGATCTGAGATCAACATCATGTCACGGGAGGTGTATGAGAGAGGTCAGTGGCCTATCGAGCTGAACCATGGTTGGGTGCTACGAGCTGCAAACAACCAGAAGGGTGAGTTATACGGCGCTTGTCCTAACGTGAAGGTGAAGATATGTGATGTGGATGTGGATCAACATTTCTTCGTGTAGTCTTTTGCTTCATATCTTGTGATTCTTGGCCAGCCTTATATCACTGCAGTTCGAATGGAGACCAAGGTGATGGATGATGGATCTCATTACGCTAGGATCCGTAGTCCAGATGATAGACATTCTGTGCAGTTTCTGACCGTTCGTGCGAACCACGAACGAAACCGGCAGACTTTGAGAGATTCTTCTATCTGTAGGAGTAAGGGTTTTCAGAAACCACTCTCGTAGGACGGGATAGCGAGAGTGAAGAATCTACTGCTACTATGATCCTGCTTGAGCTGCCTGAGGGATCACAGGAGGCTGATGGAGAGGCTGCTCAAGATTCAGAAAGTAGTTGCATTGTACATAATTGGAAATCTGGTTTGATGGCTTTCAGTTCTGATGATTGGAGTGAGTTCACGCGGATAGAGGATTTGACTGAGAAGAGTAGAAGGAAGATGGAGAGGTGTGCAACAAATCTGCGTTGCACAGGAGTTCTGAAGGAAGATGAGATGATTTCTGGTGTTTATGAGGAGTTTGTAGATGTACAGTCTTTTGTTCGTTGGCTAGATGATGTAGATAGGTTGATGGAACAGATGGGAGGTAGGGTGGTGATCCCCATCCATTCTCGTGAAGTCTATGAGGAGATTATCTCGTACCTGCGATATCGTCCTCATCTGAGACTAGAGAATGGATGGAAGGATGCAATCTGTTGGTGTGGCTTTCATCAGGAAGCGGAAGTACACGCCAAGTATAAAGCTGTAGCGAGGAAGGTGAGACATGTGGCGACCAAATTACTTGTTGATTCTCAGCAGCAGATGGAGTTAGCGGCTGCTGAGCCTGTGCTTAGAGATCCTACACAGATAGGACACAAGTTTACTCAAGAGACACTCGAGCAGCTCCAGATAGGAGGGGGTGGCTTCTTGACTGAAGAGGAGAAACGAGCTTTTGAACAAATGATAGTTAGCCATGGTAAGGCATTTTCTTTCTCGACTGAGGAGATAGGTTGTGTGGATCCTAGTGTGATAGCTCCGATGGTTATCTTCACTGTTCCTCACGTACCTTGGGACTTGAAGCCGATTCCAGTCCCTCGTGCCTTGCTACCGAAGGTGATTGAGTTACTGAAGGAGAGGATTCAGATGGGTATTCTTGAACCATCTATGGCTCCGTACTCTAGCCGATGGTTCACAGTACCTAAGAAGACAGGAGCTCTGCGCTTCATCCAAGACTTGCAGCCTGCCAACACCATCACGATTCGAAACGTTGGAACAGGACCTGTGGTTGATGAAGTAGCTGAGGCGTTTGCTGGAAGGTCAATCTATACTATTGGAGATCTGTTTTCAGGTTATGATCAGTTTCAGCTTGCTTTGGAGAGTAGAGACTTGACTACCATACGTACACCTTTGGGATTGATGCAGATGTGTACTCTCCCTCAGGGTGCGACAAACTCAGTAGCCCATATGCAAAATGCGATGCATAAGATGTTACGAGAGTTTGTACCTGAGGTCACTATCCCGTTTCTGGATGATATTCCCATGAAAGGCTGTCCGGTGGAAGACAAAGACGAAGCTGTGACTTCTGATGGATGCAGAAAGTTCGTTGCAGATCACATTCGGGATGTGGAGAAGATTCTGATGCGTTTGGAGGAGGTACACCTCACTCTATCAGGTACCAAATCTCGTTTTGGTATGTCAGAGATTGTGGTGGTGGTTCATTTGTGTGGTACTTTTGGGAGGCGTCCGAACTCAGAGAAGGTAGATGCTATAGCAAGGATAGCTGACTGCACCAACATCACTGAGGTTCGACGGTTCTTGAGAGCTTGTGTGTTCTTTCGTCTGAGTATTCCTCATTTTGCACACATTGCCGAGCCTCTGTATGCACTTCTGAGAAAGGGAAGGAGGTTTACTTGGCGGCAAGAACATCATGAGACGATGGAGCAGCTGAAGGAGATTCTGAAGTCTCCACCTATACTAAGGAGGCTTAGCTACGAGAGCGGAAGACCTGTGGTACTGACTGTTGATACAAGTCAAAAGGCGATTGGATGGGCAGTTGGTCAAGAAGATGCAGAAGGTGTGCGGTTTGTTTCAAGGTTTGGAGCTTGGATCTTAACAGATAGACAGCGTAACTATCCTCAAGTGAAGCGTGAGTTGTGGGGAGCTGTTACTGCTATGAAGGTAGATCGAGAGTTCTTGATAGGAGCTCGTGTGATACTAGAAACAGATTGTTTGCCTTTGTTGGGTATGATAGCGAACTGTAATACATCAGACATAGCAATGTTGCGATGGATTGCTTATGTCCGGAGTCTGAACCCTGAGCTAAAGCATATAGCAAGGAAGGACAATCCAGTTGCAGATATGTTGTCTAGGGCTCGTTATATAGATGAGGATGAGATGTTTGCAGAAGTGGAGAATGAAGAGAGGAGAGATGTTTGGTGCCAAGTTGGTCAGCAGACTTCAGACTTGGAACCACTGCCGTTCAATGAGGAGTTCTACTCAGAAAAATTCCGCGATATTGGATTTTATCTGAGTTCGTTATGCAGAAGAGAAGGATGGAGTGATGCAAAGTTCAAGGAGATAAGACGGAAGGCATACAGCTACCTTCTACGTGAAGGTTATCTGTGGAAACGTCCGAAGAGAAGAGACGGGATGCTTGCTAGAGTGGTGGATGATCAACCGACGAAGCTGAATCTGCTGAGAGAGTTTCATGACACCTTGTGGGCTGGACATCGTGGAGTATGGGCTACTTACACGAAGATGAAGGAGCGTTACTGGTGGAAGGGTTTGTATCAAGACGTAGTGGATTCTGTTGGGTCATGTCTGCACTGCCAGTTCTATTCTAAAGTCTGTTACAGAGATGGGCTTGTACCAACCCATCCACCTAGTATCCATTTTCAGTGGATTTTAGATCTTGTGATGATGCCACCGGGGTTATGGAGGATGCGTTACTTGGTGTTGGCTCGAGAGGATCTCTCCAACTATGTGGAGGGACGAGCATTACGGACGAAGACTACAGAGAATATCTGCAGGTTCGTGCTGGAAGATGTCATCTGTCGTTATGGATCGGTTGGGAGATTACGTGCAGATAGAGGCGAGTTGAGAGGCGCTGAAGTGAAGGAGTTTTTGCTCGTTATGGAGTAAAGCTTCGACTTACTACTGCTATGAATCCATATGGCATTGGTAAGAGTGAACGAGGACACCCTTCTATTGTTCATGCTTTAGTGAAAGCATGTGATGGTAGGCCTAGAGAATGACCGAGACTACTTCCATTTGCTTTGTGGGCTGATAGAACTACACACTGTACCACGACTGGTTATATGCCAGTTGAGCTTATGCTGGGGCAGAAACCGATCATGCCTGCTGAGGAGTACTTTCCTACGTGGGCTATGCTACCGTGGGAAGATGGTATAGATCGTGCTTCACTCCTTGCTTTACGTATTAGGCAGTTGGAGCGAAGAGAGGAGGATCTTGCTGATGCGCAGGAGAGGCTGAAGGTGGCTCGAGTCAAGAACAAGGAACGTTTTGACAAGACTCACCGACTACGACCGAAGCCAATACATGTTGGTGATTGGGTTCTGGTATATGATAGCACGTTGGAGAATCAGCTCTACACTTCGTAAGTTCTCTCGAAGATGGTTCGGGCCTTATGTTGTGCTAGATGTGTATGAGAACGTCACCTATAGTTTGCGTGAGTTGGATGATACTCTTTTGAAGCTATCTGTGGCTGACAAGTGTGTGAAACTGTTCAAGAGACGCGGAGGGTCAGTTGAGTTATTCAACTTTCTGGAGTCAGAGCTAAGGACAACAAGAGACGGAGACGTCCCAGTGTCTGATGAGGCTGAGGCGGAGGAGAGCGATGATGATGAGGATCAAACAGAAGACTGAGGAGATTGGCACATACCGGAGGATGTGCAGGTTCAGAGGGGGTGGATGTCGTGATGTGAATCATTTGACATAGTAAATGATTCACCGATCACTGCTGTCGCGTTACTTGGCGCATGTTACTTCTACTCCAGCACTTGATGTTCAATAGTCTTAGATGCTAGCTCTATACTGTTCTTAGTCTTTTATGCTTATGTTTGACACCTTTTGCATATGGTGTTAACTCTATCATATATTTTGGATCCTAGTAAGTTGGTAGTATGATATTTATCTTGTTCAAGCATTCGTATGCTGGTGCAAGCAAATTCATACTTATCTATGTTACTCAATGTACATGACTTAGATTTATCATGTAGATAGGGTTTAAGCTCGTGGGTTGTACTTACGTGTTGCCCATGCACGCTTTTAGCTGATTTTAGTTTACTTTTAGGGCTGTATGTCGTTTTAGGTAGTTTAAGTTTTATGCTGGCACTCTAGGGGGCTTGACGTGGTAACCTATGAGTGTAGATAAGTTACCAGGTAGTTTAAGACACAAAATGACAACCAAATGGAGCTATGAACTCCCATTGGTTCATTTTTGTCTTTTGTAAAACTCAAAGTTTAGAAACAGAGCTCTAGAGTGGATTTCGAGCAATTGGTGAGGGCACTGCTAAATCTGAGAGTACAGGGAGATAGAGCTCGTCGAGCCAAGCACTGTCAGTGAAATTCTTGATCGATTTGGATCAATAAACAAGGAGTTATGCCCAATTAAGTTCGGATTGTGCCAAAACTGCTTCACTTTTGTTGATTTTGGGGTTTTGAGTGTCAATTGCAGCAGAATTGAGGAAATCGCTTCAAACCTTCGTGGTTGCGTTCACTGTCAGCCGGGCTACGACTGTCAAAAAAGTTTCAAGTGATTTGAGTTACTGAGTAATTCAGGGTGGGCGCTGAAGTAGAGGGGGTCTGAAAAGCTCTCAATCTGGAACAGCAACTTCAGAGAGCGAGATCTGGAGTTCTGTGTGGAATCAGGAGGCCCAACTTCACAGGAGTGTTCAGCAAGCTGTGTAATGCAAATCCTGTAATAATTTCCCAAAGTGATCGAGCCAATTCCCTATTATAGGTCGAAATAGCTGTCTGGGTACCAAAAAGTGCCGTAATTTCTCTACTCAGAAAGTTTCTGCTCATATCTTAGTGCTCTGAATTGATCTGAAGCTGAAATTTCGTATGTGTATCCAGTAGAACCTCATTTACATGTAAGAGGAGTTCTGAAGTCTGAACCTTCACATATTTCTCAATCCTGAGTGTCAAAGTTCTCCATCTGATCTTATCATTGCTAGTTAAGCCTGAACTTTGCTTGCTGAACATATCAGAAGAGCCTAGAGACTTATATGAGTGTTTTTCAGTATCACCTTGAGACCTGAAGCCTATCCTGTGAGTAAACCAGCCACAGCCTGAAGCCCAACGCTTCCCTGAGTAGATTGAACACAGCCTTCAAGCTCATATCACAGTCAGAAGGTTCGCCCTTCCCAGGAAGATTCTCAACCCGACAACGGTAAAGTGGATTGTGCAAGTATGGCTTGCAGAAAGGTCACTTGGGAGATTGGGATGTGCAATTACTATGGTTGGCTATGGGCTACGTTTTAGCCAACAAGCGTCTTTGGCTTCCTTCTCACCGTATTTTCTATTGTATGGTCAAGATCCATATCTATCTTCGGCCGTTCGTCGTGATTCTGCTGAGGTGCTGAACCTTGATGACTCGGATATGTGGATGAGAGCATGTTCTCAACGAGCAGAGACATTTCGGAGAGTTATGCCCATGGCTTTTGAGAACCTAAAGATTGCTCAGCATAGAGACACGTTGCGATATGCAACTATCCTAGGAGGAGGTTATCGACCATCGATTCGTAGGTTTCATCCTGACGATTATATTTATTTGCAGCAGACTGCACCGACGACGTTGGATGTGACCGTAAGATGCACTATTTTACGAGTGCGTGAGGTGTTACCTTCTGGAATACTCATGTTAGAGAGCCGTGATGGTGTTGTTTGAAAGGACCATGTGTGTAATTGCGTGTCATGTCATCTTCTCAACATCGATGGGACCGTTGACCCAAGCTTAGCAATTGTACGCGCGGGCTTGAGGTGTATGTTGTGTGGGTCTATTGGTGAGATAGTCCGTATGTTGATGTGTGATGGTTGTTCGAGAGGTTGACACATGTCGTGTTTGACTCCATCTCTCACTGTCATTCCTAGTGGACGGTGGGTTTGTCCTTGATGTATATAGCAGGGATAGCCGATTAGATCTTTGCATGGTATGGATTGCAGACAAGCGACTAACGATGGGACAATGTAGCACCCGGTCTCATGATCTTTGCACCCATGAAGGTGTATATCGCGTAGTTGGGATATTGAGCTATCTGAAGTTAGAGCGACCTAACCGTCAGTTAGGGAGGCGATTGTGGTACACTTGTGTATATGTGTACGACATCGTCCATGTGTTTTGTGTGTGTGTGATGTACCTCTGACAGCGATGTATGTTGTGTAGCGATGTGTATGCGCATGACAGCTGTCACATCAGTTTGGCAACTCGGTTAGGTTGACCGAGTGCGAAATGACGAATCTCGGTAAGACCGTTAGTGTAGTTAGGGCAAGTTGATGGAAGTACCCACTAGAGATACACTTCACAGGTAGGGCTTGGAGACCTCAGTTCTTCAAGTTGAGCCTTCAAGCTCCTAGCTATGGTGGGTAGTCTTAGTGAGTGCAATCTGGATTCTCTGCGAGCACAGAGTGGATTTGGCTCGACTGTAGTGATTGTCTAGTGCCTATTGACATGGTGGAGTGAGTACATACTGTTTATCATTGTGGTACACTTGTGTATATGTGTATGACGTCGTCCATGTGTTTTGTATGTGTGTGATGTATCTCTAACAACGATTTATGTTGTGTAGCGATGTGTATGCGCACGACAATGAGTATGATATTTTATTATTTTGACCTTAACACAAAGCAGACGTAAAACATTAAAAACGAAAAATCAGAAAAAGTTATTAAACTCAAAAAGGTCCATCCATCCATATCATAAATGATGTGATAATGAATATACTAGAAATTTCTACAAAGAAAATCCATTCTTAAATATAGTGTGCTTATATTATAATGTTGTGACTAATATCAAGTGTAATTATAATGAGATTTATTATATAATTTTTGAAAATTCTTATGAGATTTTAATTTATTACTAATCAATAAGAGATTTAATTCAAGCTTTATATACACGTCAAAATTAGCTCAAAAAGAAGTGTAATGCAAAAGTTATAGCATTTTAAATTTCACCAATCATAATATGAGATTTTCTTTTCCAAAATTATATTTACTCTGAATGAAAAACATAGTGTATGGACAACAAGTTGTTATATCTTTGGTGCTCAAGGTAGCAACTATAGGAAGTGCGAAGGAAGAAAGTTCTATGGTTCAAACCAGAGCTCTTCCTTTTGAATTCAAATCGTGCATTCAAACAGTAGAGAGAGGAAAATAAAAATAAAAATCTGCACCTAAGAAAATAAGTATGTCGGCAAACTACGGATCACTAGCTACACGTCGGTGAAAACTAATCCATTGACGTACGACGATGATCTAGTTCATAGTCGAAGTGCATCATCGACGGACAAGATAGTCCTTTCGCCGGCGAGTTGCCTCCTGGTGAACAAAGCCGTGGAGTACGACGATGGTTAGGTTCGCTGACGACGATAGGTTCACTTGGCGAACAAAGCCGTTGGCGGATAGCAAGTACGTCAACGGATGTTGGCCAGATTCACCATAGAACGGTTGATTCTTTGACTAAACGAGAGGTCCTTTCGTCGATGAAATCGATCGGATTAGTGGATCTAGACCATCAATTGTTCACCAAAGATTGCGAATGTATTGCCGGAGAACATGTTATCTGTTCGTCGATGAATCAAACTAGATTGATCGATCTAGACCGTTGATCTTTCACCAGCAATCATTTTCTCCAGCAGTTTAACTGACCGTCTGCGAGCAGACGACATATGGTTCACTGATGTTGTCCTAGAGCGTGAAGTTTGTCTGAGAATACACAGGGTATCTAGCTGTAGAGAGATACACAAGACCTTGGACCAACTCGATGAAAATTCTAGTGCCCTCACTATCCAATCTATTACAAATTTAAATTCTTTAATAGACCTTCTTGCAGTGCATTCCATGTTACTGTTCTCTTTTCCACTTAAGCTTTGTATCGATTTCACTGACTTAACTTGATCTTAAGTGTAACACAAGTGCACCACACAACACAACTGAGTGCTCAATCTTATTCTAAGTACATGAAGGATCTATACATGATAAACATTTGCTTTAGTTCAAAAGAGTACCTTCAAGAAGTTTCACCTTGAAACCCCAAGTCATTTGTTCAAGATCAACCAAGAGATGTAAGAGAAATCTCTCATCTCTGTTAAAAACTCGGCACGTTGTAGTATGAACTTCAGCAACTTATTGCTCTCAACTCAAACTTCACAAGAAATTATCTCTGACTCCTCACTACTACTCTATAAAATTTTTGCTTCAGACCTCAAATGAAAATGGATCAAGCTTTTCATCTGTGCTAACTTATGAGCTTTACAAACCCTGATGGTTAAAATCCACGACACCAACACCTTCTCTAAACCAAATAAGCTGAAATTTCACGATAGTTGGATTATACGACACTCTCCAATCTTAGAAATTTTCACTCAGAGACTCGATCCCATGCTCATGAAACAACTCAATCTTTGAATCTAAGCAAAGTGGTTTTACTTTTATCTCTCGTGGATTTCACAAAAGTCCATCTCTCAATAGAACATGTGAAAGCCCATCACAAATTGTTTCAATTTCAGTTATAGCGAACTCTATATGTACATTGAATTTGTCATTTTATTAGTTGTATGGTATGAAATGAATTACCGTCCTCATATTTTATTTTTCTATTTTTTCTATAATATTCATTTGTTTAAAAACGGCTGAGAGTAATCCAAAGACTTCCTGAATGCAGAAGTTACACTAACCATGAACTGTGTATTACTTGAATACGAAACTTACTCTAGCCTTGAGTGGAACCAATCTCCATCAACATTTCTTTCCTTATTCTTTTCTTGTCTTTTCGTTTCTCTCCATTCTCCATCAAACATTTTTCCTTTTAACAGTTTTCTTGTCTTTTTTCTTTTCTCCGCTATCAAACTCAAAAAGCATGCTTAAGATATATATGCATCTATATATCACGGTTTTGAAATCAGAACTGTCAAAGCCATACTACAACATGCCAACGAACATATTGCATGAATTAAAACAGAACACGAAGTGCTGTGGTGCCCACAAATTACAGGATTCACGAATTTTTGAAATTTTTAAGATTAATAACTTGTTTGTATAACTGAAGAAGCGTTGTTACTTAAGATTACGGCTTCCTTAGCAGGAAGATGATCTATGAGTTTTTTGTAATAAGAAGCTGACTTCTTCGGAAGACGACCGTCTTCCGAGAAACATCTTCCCGGAAGACGGAAGACGCTTTGGAAGATTGGAACATCTTTGGAAGACTATCTTCGGAAGACGCTTCAGTAGCATGACTGTCTTCGGAAGTCGACTGTACACAATTCGTATCAAGAGTGGATTTGCTTTGCTTTGGTGTTCAGAGAGACTTGGTACGAATCCTGAGTGGCTTGGTGAGTAGTTTTGTTATTTCAAGAACTCGGAAGACGGGAACTAAGCCTGTGCCTCCTGATCTTCCTAGCTTCTCAAATCCACATCTTCCTAGAGAGACTAGAAGACAGGAAAGGCTGCAAAATGCGCGAGAAGACGTGAGGGTCCGTTACGGGTCTCTTCTGTCCGACTCATAGCAGCCTATCCCTTCTTCTTCCCGAACTTAGAAGAGAGTTGTGAGAAGTCTTGCTGGCAGAATCTGGAGAGAATAGTCGAGGGTCATGTCTTCCCACCGAGCAGCAAGCTTCTTCTGAGTGTGTATGAGAGGTGAGAAGTCAGAAGAACAGAGTGCAATTGTCTTGAGTCTATTGTGAGGATAGATTGCACGTAGGAAGAAGAAGACAAGTGAGATCAGCGAAGGGAAGCCAGACTTCGGGAGGTCTTCCGAGAATGTTATTGAATCAGTAACTGTCCCGGGAGTCTTCCCAGAGACCACTGTCACCGCAGGAGCCCGCAACCATCTTCTGAACCTTTCCTATACTCTACTTCTCGCATATCTTGTATCTTCTGTTAGGAAGTAAGATGTAATGCAAGGTGGGTTGTCTTCTTAGGAATCCATGCGAGGCCTTGCTTAGTTAAGATTGATTAGATACAGCTCGGATGTCGAGAGCTACTTAGGAAGCATTGTTAGAATTTCAGTAGACGGAGTAGTTGTCTTCTGGAAGACTAGATTCGTCTTCTAAGAGTGGAAGCTATACTGTGAGGACTTAGGGAAGGACTGAGCCTTCGACTCACAACAAGTACGTCACTTCTTCCAAGGAGTTAGCGCAGCTGAAGAAGAGCAACCAGGAGTTGCAGGCTCGCTTACAGCAGCGTGACCAGGAGGTTCTGCGAGTACGGGATAAGCTCACCGTCCTTGCAGAAGAGAAGACGACGTGGAAGACTCTGCGGGAAGCCGCAGAAGCGCAGGTTGCGGCCGAGAAGACTCAGAGAGAAACAGCGAAAGCCCGTGCGCAGGGGTTACTAGTTCACTCGGCGGAGGCACTTCGAAAGAAGTTTAACTTCACCGCGGGTAGGAAGCTCCTTACCTTAGCTAGAGAGTGGGACGAGGAGTCCAAAGCAATGGTTGTGGAGTGCAAGGAGAGTATGTTCAGGTACTTGGACCGGCAGATAGAGGGAGTGAAGACGCTCTATGGTCTTCCCTTGATCCCGCCATTAGTAAACACGTCTTCCCAAGCACCAACATCATTGACAAGATCATACATGGAGAAGGAGGAGTTCGACCTCGCTGTGCACTTGGTAGTGATAGCGTCGGAAGCCGAGAAGAATCCAGAAGATGCCCCGGAAGACACGACGTCTTCTGGAAGACAAGAAGGAAGACCGTCTTCCCAGGTATTCCGCGTGGAGGAAGCGACTTCCCCGGACCCTTATGAGGTCACCATGGCTCCCAATGTCGAACTAGTCCCTCAGAAGAGCGAGGAAGCACAAGTCGACCCAGCTTCCCAGAAGACGCTTCTGTCTTCCGAAGCAGCAGCAGCAGCAGAGCCAACGATGAACGTGGAGGAGGAGGCCACCTCAGCGACACCCGAGGTAATTGCAGGGCTTCCCAGCCTATTAGAAGACTAGTTAGTAGTTCAGGTAGTAGTAGATCAGGTGGAAATGGCATCCGAGCCATTAGAGTAGATAGCAAAGCGCAGAAGATGAGGAGCCTGTCCAAACTTAGTAAGTGCCCAATATGTTATATTAGGAAAAGACAGGTCCAATTTAATTTTAGATCAGTGATCATGTGGCAGAGTAGGCAGCGCATGATAAACAACCAGATGGCTAATTAGGAAAGGGGAACCGTTTTTGCATGTGAGGTGGCAACCTTCTGGCGGTGCCCATCTCTCCCTGATTGCAGTCGAAGATTGGAGAGGATTCCCTCTGCGTCTCAAGGTAGATGGTTAAGTAGGATTGTAGAGTAGGAATTAAGCCCGTGTGGAGAATTGAGCTCTGCACACACATACCGATCTTATGGTGCAGACAGATTAGACACACGGGAGAGTCTTCGAAGAAACTGACTGCCTGCACACACATACCAATCTTACGGTGCAGGAGACAGATTAGACACTAGAGGTACACAGTGTACACTACACTCGATGTTGGAATAAGGGGATAACGCAGGAAGAAGTCTGTATTCTCTTACCACCAGCAGCGATTCGGAGATGTAGATGAGTAGTGGGCAGTCTAGGAGCAGGGAACGGCATCCTCCTGCAATCCTACTGATTAGACTGATGTGTCGAGGAGTAGGAGCAGGAAGTAGAGGGAGTGAGCTTCCCAATGTCAATGTGACTTCTTCTCGGGGAATGGATTTCTGATTTGAGTGCAGAAGCTTTGTTCATGTCTTCTGGGTGGTGGGTTTCTTTGAATTCGCTCCCAATTGTGCATGAGAAGTGTTTTTTGAGTGGCGGTTGTTTGTTTAGGTCTAGAGCATCTTTTGGCATATCTGGAAGACGCGTTGTTTTGTGAGAAGACGAGATTTTAGACAAAACTCGTGTGTTTGAACAGATCTTAGAACTTAGAGCAGCGTTACTTGTGCAAATCCTCTGTGGGAACGATATCTTGTATACTAAATGGGCAAAAGGAGTAATCCTGCATCACTACATATAGTGAGCACCATTTTTGGCACCGCTGTCGGGGATTTCATCTTAGCAACTTCTGTTCTAAGCTTCCTGGATCTGTGTGTCAGTAGTTAGTTTCATTTCGAACTAACTTCGATTGTAGTTTAATGTGTTGTGGGACTCTATCTTGCTAGAAGACAGGAACCGCAACCAGAAGCTGAAAAAGATACATCAGGGAGAGTTGGAAGAAGCCGCTTCCCTGCTTCCAAGAGCTTCTTGGAAGACTCGATCTTGGAAGATTGCAGTGAGTGCAACAAGAAGCAAGAGAAGAAGACGTTCTGAACATGTGATCCGTTGTTCAATCATTTGGTCTCCCGGATCTAGTGGTAGAAGAAGAGGGACATTTGTTCTCAGTACTCTGGTGGATGCCTCTGACCCGAAGAAGAAGCAGAAGACGCACGGATAAAGATCCTGAGTGGGTAAATTCACCCCAGCGAACCGCTTCTAGAGAGCAGCGGATATCCTTGAGACACCAAAGGAAAGAAGAAGAGCTCAGGAAGATCCGATCAGTAGAGTTGGAAGAGCCTTCCATCTCGAGCATAATCTTTGGAGAAGACAGAAGCCAACCGGGTGATCGCGTGTATAAAGTAGATTTTGATACTGGTTACTCGGAAGACGTCTTCCCAAGTGCGGAAGAAGCTTCTCAAGGTGAAGGAAGACTGGAGGAGATTGTTCCAGACTTCTCAGAAGGCGACAGTGACAGCAGCTCTGACTCAGAAGACGACCTTCGTGATTCAGACAGGCCTAGACCTTCGAGAAGACCATCTCCACCACCTGGGCCTGAGGGAGGAAGAAGTTGGCAATCGCATCAGCCGACAGTCGACATGGCTTCCCACACTCGGCAGAAGTACCATCCGTACGACGATGATGCTGATGCGGACGACTTCATCACGATGTTTGAGACTATCTCTCGATCCAACAAAGAAGGCGCTGATGTCAACAGACTCCGTGTATTTCCTAGTTTGATCGTAGGGAAGAGAAGGAAGTGGATGAGTAAGATGTTGGATGATGATGTAGTAATGACCGCTTGGGCTACTCTGAATGCAGCTTTTCTGAAGAGGTTCAGAGGAGTGGCTACGATCGTATGACCCTCATAGAGCTTCAGAGGCTCGAACGGAAGAAGAAAGAGACACTGCGGGATTACACCGAGAGGTTTGAAGACCTCCTGGATCACATCCCTCAGACCAAGGAAGACCCGGTTACTGTGCTCAGCAAGCCGTGGACTGGTACTTGGGAGGATTGTCTCAGGATATGGAATTGTACTGCAGAAGAGGAGGAGGTGATGATTTAGCAGAAGTACAGAAGCATGCCGAGCAGTATGAAACCTCGAGCATCACTCAGAAGATGACGAAAGACAGAGGGAAGACCTCGAAGAAGTCCAAGAAGTCGAAGAAGTCTTCTCGGAAGTCCAAGAGGAAGTCCAAGTCCACTGAAACTAATAACAATGATTCGGAAGTATCTTCTACTCCTGAAGAGTCTGCTGTCGAAAGTTCAGAATCTGAATCTGAATCAGAGAAGAAGACACGGAAGAAGAAGAAGGAGAAGACACGATCAAGGGAAGAAGTTGTGCAGAAGATGCCTCAAACTCAGATCATTCAGTCTGCACCTAATCCCCGTATCGATGAAGTTCTGAAGCAGTTTGCCGACCTGAAAGTTCATCTTCTGAACCAGAAGGACAAGCGGAAGCAACCTACGGCTTTCCGGCCAAACCTTTGGTGCAATCTTTGTAACTCTTCCGGGCATACCAGAGATCAGTGTACGCAGGACCAAGCTGTCAACTGGGCAGGATGGGAAGAAGACGAGGAGGGATATCTACACGATCCCAGTGGAGAAACCTGCTATAGGATCGAGACGATACAACCCTTCACTCCTACGCCTCCCGCCCAATATAATCGTTATGTACCTAAGGATAGAGCTAGCAATGTACAGACCAGGACACCCTGGCAACCTTCCTCATCACAACGACCTCTCAACCCTCTTCCTAGAGCGTGCAATAATTGTGGAGAGACAGGACACTGGTGGTCCACCTGTCCTCATCCGAGAAGACAGATTGGGCAAGTGCCCTTATGTGGGAACTGTAAGGAAGCCGGTCATTTCAAAGAATTGTCCTCAAACCTTACGGCCACGACAAATGATAAGATTTGCAGAGACCACGCCTCCTGCAGAAGTCGCATCAGCTTCTAAACTCGAGTTAGCAGTGGTACAGCACATCACGGTAGAAGAAGAAGATCCTGAGGATTGTACAGATTGTCTCCATATCGAGGAAGACGAACCAGACCCCAGGAAGCGCGAAGGAAAGGAACCTCAGCTGCAGAAGACAACTGCAGCTCAGAAGATGAAGTCGCTTGAGGCAGCTTCTTCTTTCACTTTGACGGATGGCACTGTTTGGAGTCCTAGCCCGGATTCAGACAGTTGGTCTCCGGAGGAAGTCTTGGATGAAGCTGTGTTCAAGGTAAGTACCAGAAGCAAAGGGAAGTCAGAATCTTGTCAGAAAGAGATCAAGAAGAAGAAGCAGCGAAAGGAGAGGTCATCTTCCCCTGAGCGACCTTCTTCTCCTACTTACGACCGAGAAGATCCGAAGTACTTTGCTCCTGACATTAGACAAGAAGTTGAAGCGATCATGCAAGAAGAGCTGGAGAAGAGACGGAAGATAGTACAGCAGCTTCCTACACCGACTACGGCAGCCCCTGTCTCACGGGAACAGCCCCCAGTCGAGGGAAGACACCATTCTGGTCTTCCACCCAAGGAAGCAGCTACTACATCTTATCTGTTGGAAACACCAGTCACTCTTCTGAAGAGATCCCCTTACGACTTCTTGCGAGACTTGTGGAATCAGAAGGCGGATGTAACCTTTCAACAGCTGTTGGATGACAACGCTGGTTACAGGAAGCTGTTACAATCTATGCTTCGAGGATCAAGGAAGAGGAGGACAGCTAGACTTCCCCAGAGCACCCCGATCCTAAGGATAGAGCATGAGGACTTGGGAGCCCCAGAACTTGATATGGAAATCCATGGCTGTCTTCTGAAGAAGGTACCCATTGATTCCGGCTCCGGAGTTAACAACATGACGGAAGAAACGGCGCATGCCCTAGGCTTCACTGAGTTCCAGCCTACTCCGAGAATCCTCAGAATGGCAGACCAGATCAGAAGACGACCTTTGGGGCAACTGAAAGATGTCTTGACGGTAATTGGTGGAGTATCTTTTTACCTCACTTACATCATTTTGCGACCTGTAGCTAAGGTTGGATATCAAGTGTTGATAGGAAGACCATGGCTGTATGCTGCAAATGTAAATACCGACTGGAGAAGACATCTTTTGAGATTTCCCAATCCCACACCCAAGCCAGGTGAGAAGACTAAGGTCTCGCTTCCTTGGAAGAAGATTGGACACCAAGGTGAAACTCCTTCTACAACAGAGGGGTCACTTCAGAAGACTCAGCTGCGTCTTCTGACAGTGATGAACGATATAATGAGTTTATGGTGAATAACTTGTGTACTACAGAAGTAGCAGAGAGAGCAGAAGATGTGATCTGTTGATACATTGAGTGCTACGAAGTTGCGGAAGAAGAGCTTCCAGAAGACGAAAGTATCGTCTTCCCTTCGGAAGATCCTATAGTTGGTCTTCCAGAAGACGAAGATACCGTCTTCTCTTCGGAAGATCCAATAGTTGGTCTTCCAGAAGACGAAGATACCGTCTTCTCTTCGGGAGATCCGATAGTTGGTCTTCCAGAAGACGAATCTGAACCGGAAGAAGCTCCCAAACTGGAATACTTTGGTGCCAGTGAGTACAGTCACACTGAAGGAATGGTAAACCCGGATAATCTTCAAGAGATGGAGGTTGCTCCAGGGAAGAAGCTGAAGCTTTCCAAGGTGATCGAGGGCCAGCAGTTGGAAGACTTTCGAGAACTTCTGACGGAGTTCCAGGATGTCTTCGCGTGGACCATAGAAGACATGAAAGGGCATACCTCGAGAGCTGGGAGAACATCGGATTGACTTGCTGGAGGACGTTGTTCCTACGCGGTAGATGCAATATCGGCTCAACCCCAAGTACTCGCTTCTGGTGAAGGACCAGATCGCCAATACCTGAAGGCAGGAGTCATCTTCCCAGTGCTCAGTAGTGAGTGGGTAGCCCCTATCGTCATCGTGCCGAAGAAGCAGACAGGGAAGATCCGAGTGTGTCAGGACTTCCGGAAGCTGAACTTGGCCACGAAGAAGGATCACCATCCTTTACCATTCACCGACTCTGTGTTAGACCAGGTAGCAGGACATGAGTTCTACAGCTTCCTGGATGGGTATTCTGGATACAACCAAGTTTCAATCAGAGAAGGAAACATAGCGACGAGAAGATGAAGTGGAAGACGAGTTCCCTGACGAGAAGCTGTTTTCAGTTTTCGCAGAGACACTTTCATCTGAGGGGGGGCGTACCACCTGCTTCCCAGAAGACGAGACTAGATCTTCTGATCCAGTCTTTGCGACTTCTACAGAAGAGTCGATCTTCAAGGACTTGAGGAAGTTCTTGGAAGACCAACAGTATCCCGAAGGATTGGATGCGGAGCAGAAGACTGTCTTCTTACAAACGGCAAGCCCCTACGCCATCTTCTAGGGTATCCTGTTTAGGAAGAACATGACGAGAAGCTGAGGAGATGCCTCGGACGTGCACAGAAGTGATGAAACACTGATGTTTGCGAGGATGCAAACATGTGAGGGTGGGCGTATGTGGTGCCCACAAATTACAGGATTCACGAATTTTTGAAATTTTTAAGATTAATAACTTGTTTGTATAACTGAAGAAGCGTTGTTACTTAAGACTACGGCTTCCTTAGCAGGAAGATGATCTTATGAGCTTTTTGTAATAAGAAGCTGACTTCTTCGGAAGACGACCGTCTTCCGAGAAACGTCTTCCCGCGCACGAAGACGAAAGACGGCGGAAGACGGAAGACGCTTCGGAAGATTGGAACATCTTCGGAATACTGTCTTCGGAAGACGCTTCAGTAGCATGACTGTCTTCGGAAGTCGACTGTACACAATTCGTATCAAGAGTGGATTTGCTTTGCTTTGGTGTTCAGAGAGACTTGGTACGAATCCTGAGTGGCTTGGTGAGTTGTTTTGTTATTTCAAGAACTCGGAAGACGGGAACTAGGCCTGTGCCTCCTGATCTTCCTAGCTTCTCAAATCCACATCTTCCTAGAGAGACTAGAAGACAGGAAAGGCTGGCAAAATGCGCGAGAAGACGTGAGGGTCCGTTACGGGTCTCTTCTATCTGACTCATAACAGCCTATCCCTTCTTCTTCCCGAACTTAGAAGAGAGTTGTGAGAAGTCTTGCTGGCAGAATCTGGAGAGAATAGTCGAGGGTCATGTCTTCCCACCGAGCAGCAAGCTTCTTCTGAGTGTGTATGAGAGGTGAGAAGTCAAAAGAACAGAGTGCAATTGTCTTGAGTCTATTGTGAGGATAGATTGCGCGTAGGAAGAAGAAGATAGGTGAGACCAGTGAAGGGAAGCCTGACTTCGAGAGGTCTTCCGAGAATGTTATTGAATCGGAAACTGTCCCGGGAGTCTTCTCAGAGGCCACTGTCACCGCAAGAGCCCGCAACCATCTTCTGAACCTTTCCTATACTCTACTTCTCGCATATCTTATATCTTCTGTTAGGAAGTAAGATGTAATGCAAGGTGGGTTGTCTTCTTAGGAATCCATGCGAGGCCTTGCTTAGTTAGGATTGATTAGATACAGCTCGGAAGACGAGGGCTACTTAAGAAGCATTGTTAGAATCTCAGAAGACGGAGTAGTTGTCTTCTGGAAGACTAGATTCGCCTTCTAAGAGTGGAAGCTATACTGTGAGGACTTAGGGAAGGACTGAGCCTTCGACTCACAACAAGTACGTCACTTCTTCCAAGGAGTTAGCGCAGCTGAAGAAGAGCAACCAGGAGTTGCAGGCGCACTTACAGCAGCGTGACCAGGAGGTTCTGCGAGTATGAGATAAGCTCACCGCCCTTGCAGAAGAGAAGACGACGTGGAAGACTCTGCGGGAAGCCGCAGAAGCGCAGGTTGCGGCCGAGAAGACTCAGAGAGAAGCAGCGGAAGCCCGTGCGCAGGGGTTACTAGTGCAGTTTAACTTCACCGCGGATAGGAAGCTCCTTACCTTAGCTAGGGAGTGGGACGAGGAGTCCAAAGCAATGGTTGTGGAGTGCAAGGAGAGTATGTTCAGGTACTTGGACCGGCAGATAAAGGGAGTGAAGACGCTCTATGGTCTTCCCTTGATCCCGCCATCAGTAAACACGTCTTCCCAAGCACCAGCATCATCGACAAGACCAGACTTGGAGAAGGAGGAGTTCGACCTCGCTGTGCACTTGGTAGTGACAGCGTTGGAAGCCGAGAAGAACCCGGAAGATGCCCCGGAAGACAAGACGTCTTCTGGAAGACAGGAAGGAAGACCGTCTTCCCAGGTATTCCGCATGGAGGAAGCGACTTCCCCGGACCCTTATGAGGTCACCATGGCTCCTAGTGTCGAACTAGTCCCTCAGAAGATCGAGGAAGCACAAGTCGACCCAGCTTCCCAGAAGACGTTTCTGTCTTCCGAAGCAGCAGCAGCAGCAGAGCCAGCGATGAACGTGGAGGAGGAGGCCACCTCAGCGACACCCGAGGTAATTGCAGGGCTTCCCAACCTATCAGAAGACTAGTTAGTAGTTCAGGTAGGAGTAGATCAGATGGAAATGGCATCCGAGCCATTAGAGTAGATAGCAAAGCGCAGAAGATCAGGAGCCTGTCCAAACTTAGTAAGTGCCCAATATGCTATATTAGGAAAAAACAGGTCCAATTTAATTTTAGATCAGTGACCATGTGACAGAGTAGGCAGCGCATGGTAAACAACCAGAGGGCTAATTAGGAAAGGGGAACCGTTTTTGCATGTGAGGTGGCAACCTTCTGGCGGTGCCCATCTCTCCCTGATTGCAGTCGAAGATTGGAGAGGATTCCCTCTGCGTCTCAAGGCAGATGGTTAAGTAGGATTGTAGAGTAGGAAATTAAGCCCGTGTGGAGAATTGAGCTCTGCACACACATACCGATCTTACGGTGCAGACAGATTAGACACACGGGGGAGTCTTCGAAGAAACTGACTGCCTGCACACACATACCAATCTTACGGTGCAGGAGACAGATTAGACACTAGAGGTACACAGTGTACACTACACTCGATGTTGGAATAAGGGGATAACGCAGAAAGAAATCTGCATTCTCTTACCACCAGCAGCGATTCGGAGATGTAGATGAGTAGTGAGCAGTCTAGGAGCAGGGAACGGCATCCTCGTGCAGTCCTACTGATTAGACTGATGTGTCGAGGAGTAGGAGCAGGAAATAGAGGGAGTGAGCTTCCCAATGCCAATGTGACTTCTTCTCGAGGAATGGATTTCTGATTTGAGTGCAGAAGCTTTGTTCATGTCTTCTGGGTGGTGGGTTTCCTTAAATTCGCGCCCAATTGTGCATGAGAAGTGTTCTTCTTGAGTGGCGATGATTGTCATCAGTTGTGGAAGTGCAGCTTGGCTCGTCTAGTAGAGCACTTAGGATCTACGTACGGACGATCTTATGGATAAGAGATCCCAGAAGACAGAGTAGTTGGAGCAGCGAAGAGAAGAAGAAAGAAGCCTTCTTCCCACAACAGAAGACGACATCCTCAAGTAGAAGACGGTATAACGGTACCCATGTTTGTTGTCTTCCTCCCCAAACTATTACAAGCAGGGATGGCTTGTTAGTCAAGATCCAGACTAGAAGTCTGTCAGAATCTTAATTTCCTCTTTTCATCTTGTTTTCCTCTTGTTTGGATTTTCTCTTCTTCCCCATCTTCTCCCATCTTCCCCATCTTCTTACCTTCTTCTAGTGAGCTTCCTAGATTTCTATTGAGCTTCCGTGAAGGTGAATGCCGTTGTAGTGCTGCAGGAAGACCATTTTCGTAGGCAGAAGCCTGGGAAGACTACAGGGGGCATACACCTTGTGATTGATCTAACCCGTTGGAATGTGAGTGTGAGAGTAAGGTGTAACAGCCGTGCTAGTCGACTTCTGCGAAGCCGGACAGTCTTCTGGAGGTGTGAGAAGAAGAGTTGAATCCCCAGAAGACGAGAATCGCTTCGGAAAGACGGTACTGAGAAGACCGGAAGAAGCAACCTGGAAGCAAGAAAATCGTCTTCCCGAGCTTCTCTGTGAATAGTTGTGTGATATTTTAGTTAGTAGTTGTTTGTTTAGGTCCAGAGCATCTTTAGGCGTATCTGGAAGACGCGTGGTTTTGTGAGAAGACGGGATTTTAGACAAAACCCGTGTGTTTGTGTGTTTGAACAGATCTTAGAACTTAGAGCAGCGTTACTTGTGCAAATCCTCTGTGGGAACGATATCTTGTATACTAAATGGACAAAAGGAGTAATCCTGCGTCACTACAAGTGCCCATCCGAGTCGTTATGCAAGCGTAGAATGATACTACATCCACAATCTAGAACACGCGACGCAATGAATAGCCAACGGATGGAAAGACCCCATCAAGCTTTACAAGGGAAAGAAGGACCCGAAGGGCCAGGCAACCATCGCCCCGAAGGTAGGTCAAAACCTCCACTTGCGACCGTTTATCGAAGATAAATCTAAGAAGTGGGAAAACGAAAATGCAGATCAGTACGCAGTACAGCCAACTCCACTGCCTGTAGAGAAACCACAAATAGCGATAACAGCCCTGACACATTCATCACCACTCCACAGCCTTGGACTGCGAAAGTTCAATCTGCAGTACTATGTAGATTATATTCACTCCATCTTTCGATGGAGGGAGGCAAATAATGTGCAGGGGTTTAATTTATAGTGTATTAATGTATAAACATATTGTTTGTACCTCTGGAAGCGGGGCTGTGTACTCATGGCTTAATATCCTGGTAAGTCCGTGTTTCCATGCATGGTTATATTTGTATTTATCTTTGACTTGCATTGCCGCTCTGTACGCCTGATTTTTCATATGAATTTTCCTTGGACTTTCCCCTTGAACTTTATATACATGCATACGTCATGTCTGACTGTATCTCTGACATAACGTATCCGGCAGCGATTCCAGGCATGGCCACTAAAATTTAATCATTTATATTTAAACTCAAATTTCCCTTAGACTTGCATTTTCCATTTGGATCTCCGTTGGATTTTACATGCAGACGTTATCTCTTACTTACATTTTCCATTTGGATCTCCATTCGTCTTTACATGCAGACGTTATCTCTTATTGTAGGAATCCGGCAGCCAACCGTATAGTAATATTACACAAAAATTATGTTTTCCCGCTGTGCGTACCAACCTTCATCAACCAAGTATACGGCATCAATCAAGTATAAGAGGATGTATATTAGTTCTGCATACACTCGTATCTACAGTAAGCCGAAAATCTCAGAAGTTACCTCCTAGGTGCTTCCGCGCAGTAGCAAGCAAAAATATGCATCAAAGGAGTAGTTTCGGTCGAGAGACTGAAAACGCCAAGCGTGTCGTCCGAGTACAAAATATTCAACAGAGATTGGTTTCGACTCTCTGGACTTGTTTAGTTGATAAATAAAAATAAACAGTGTAAATTTATTTCATATATTCATTGGTCTCATGTACGTGGATAGACATATGAAATAAACAACTAAAATTTTTACAAATATTTTACTTAACTCAACTGATAGTGTTTACTAAGAGGTTCAAAATTGACAGATCATCCTCCGCACGCGATAACGTATGGTAGATTATTTAATAAAAATCTAAAATATTAATCTAATAAATATAAATTAAAAAAATTCATATTCTCTAAGTCTTCTTAGACGGCTGATTAAAAAATTAAAATAAAATTAAAACACTCCAAGAAGACATTTGATTCGCTATAAGTATAAATAATGTGTTCAAAAAATACAAAACACTGTAATACTTGAACTAAACTGGGCTTGGATGATAATAATGCAAGCATCTTTACATCTTTAATATGATCCTCAAAGAAACGGTTCGAACCAAGTGCTTCCAAAGAAATTTCAGCGGTGCTAACCCTTCAGGTTGCGTTGCTGCTACTCCAAAAACCCGGTGTAAAGGATGGTTCGAACAATAGAGGGTGTAAAAGTTGAGAGGTAAATATCCTTCAACGGCTAAAAACATTTTCATATATCACAGTAATTAATTTTATCTATCACAATGGTTAAATCTATATAAAAACACGACTGAATCTTGATCCCGCTTGTGATTCACACATCATAAATCTTTTCAATTCACTCAAAATAATTATTCAAGATAATTACTCAACATGATAAATAACGACAAATAATCGTTACAAAAGTTTATTAGAACAACTCCCGCGGGAATTTTCCCGCGAGTACCTCCAGAGATGCCGCACGGAACACCTGCAAAGGTCTGCTCCGTCCAACCAGGTATTCTAACTCGTCTTTGATGGTTACAGATCGGACTACACCTGAAACTCTTTCGAAATCTATAACCCACCACGTTGACTGCGTACACCCATCTCAGACTGCCTACAGCTCTCGACCAAGCACCAACAAACTCCATTTTCACTCAAACGAACTCGCATTCAGATCTGCAGCTGAGGAGGAGCCAAATGTCACGACCAAGCACCAACAAACTCCATTTTCACTCAAACGAACTCGCATTCAGATCTGCAGCTGAGGAGGAGCCAAATGTCACGACCAAGCACCAACAAACTCCATTTTCACTCAAACGAACTCGCATTCAGATCTGCAGCTGAGGAGGAGCCAAATGTCACGACCCGGTGAACGAAGAAATGTCACCGTTCTGGGACTCTATCTGAGACTGGCTACAGCTCTCGGCGAAGCATCAACGAAATTCCCTTTCACTCAATCGGACTCGCATTCAGATCTGGAGCTGAAGAGGAACCAAATGCCACGAACCGGTGAACGAGGAAATGCCACCGTGACACTTTTTGGAACCCGAGATGCGCACACAATAGACGGAAACGGAACTTCAAATCATAAGATGAAGCAGAATGATGTTCAGCTTGTATGATCTACGGTGAGGCCAACACATCAAGGATGCTTGCTTCGACCCGATGCAAGTACTGACCGCTCGGACGAACCGCCGCCCATAGCATGGGTTTCTGTCGGGTTTCTGTCCTGTCACGTCTGCTTCCAATTCCCGTGAAGCAGACGCAGCCACACCGACGTGGTGCAGAACTCTCCGCTAGTGCAGTAGACATGACACAATAGAACGTACCCAACTCGCCAACAAAGACAGTTCCTTCCGGAAAACACGGTAAAGAGAAAGGGAGTATCATACACGTCCCATCACATTGCGCACGAGGCTGACCACACTTTGTCAGACAACAATCGAATAACACATACTTTCTAATAGTTTTCTTTAATAGTTTTCATAAGGCTAGACTACTCTATGAGAAACACCTAAAACGCTAAGTATAGTCCCTCACATCGAATCACATTCGGCACGAGGGTGACCACACTTGTAGACAACACTCCAATAAACATACTTTCTAACACAGAAAACTTGTAGACAACCCTCCAATAAACACACTTTTCGAACAGAAAGACTCTAAGTCTAGATACCCTATAAGAACACCTAAAACGCGAAGTTCACAATGAGGAAAGGATAGTTCACTGCAGCCAAGAAGCACCTCAAAACAAAGGTTGCTAAAGTATTCTCGACTGAACCAAGTCCGCCGGACGAATAACAAGGAAGGGAAAGCCAGTCCATGACCATATTAGCTCAACTTCCAGCAAGCACATGATGGAAAGAGAATTTCACTCCAACACGTGAACCACCACCGTCATTTTGGGGAGACTAAGGGTAATTTCGTAGAAACAACGAAAGAGAAGTACGTCGATGGGCAACATTACCCAAGAAAAGCTCACTGTAAACCAAGAAACCCTGTTCATTTAGAGGTAACAAATATCCTTTCCAAGTCCTGCACCACGTACCGATGACAAGAAAAGAGAAAGAATCCACACTCCACATCACCTAATACACTCGCATACCGCACAAAATACATTCCATTAACGGAAAACGCACTCCCAGAAGATTCATGAACTCAATACAGAGTAGAACAGCACAATTACAGAATGGCTCATAATTCAGCAAATCGCAAGTTCTTACATATATCTCTTTTCTTTTGCCAGTTGACAAAGACCGTTACCATGTAGACCCTACACAAAGAGGATGTACACCGAAGGGTAGCACTGTATCAGGGCGGATGAGAAAAGACGAAAGCTATGTTGAACGGGTCCGAACGCAAGAACGGAGACCAGCTTCACGAAGAAAGCGAAGGCGAGTTCAATTGCAACGGATCTGACGCAGTTCCAGTAGCAATGCCGGGGACGGGTCTCAAAGACACGTCCGCAAGACCGCCGGGACAACAAGAACGCGTTCTGTTTACAAGACATGAAACCTTCGATCACACGAAAATTACAAACTATCAAACTATCAACTCGCCTATTCTCCGAGACTCTATCCACACTTTAATTACCCCTAAACTACACCTACATGTCCTCCACCGTGCAGACGTTCCGAGGCGACCGCCGATAGATAAATCAAATCATGTCACGTACAGACGGGATGTACATTAGAAGAAAGACCTCAAGGTGACTGAAGAACAGAACCCGACCATAGTGTCGAACCTATTCCCGAGAGACGGCAGTTCCGGGAGTGTCTGCCAGGCATTCCAACCCTTGGAAAGATCACACACCACCATGGGATACTCCGCATCCGGGGTCACGCTGTAGACGTAGATGAGAGAACCACTAGAAATACATTTCATTCCGAGAACGTTTTTCTCTCCATCACCCTTAGCAAAAAGGGTGAAAACCTCTGGAGGCATAACCCCCATCTCCTTGCACTGCATGACGGAATCATCAACCAGCCAAAGCTTGAAGCTTACGTGACCTTCAGGAGGGTGGCAGACTCCAGCTAAGATCAGCATCCCCTGGCAAACAACAAGGTATGCATACTTCACACCCGAAGGAGTCATCGGTCTCAAAATCTGCACTGTACTCCAGTTCTTGGTACACAGATCGAAGGCAGCAACCGATCCCGAATAGATCTCCAAAACGTACAGTTTTCGGTTCCAGACAGCCCCGCTCAGCCAATGTCGCGAACTGTTCCCTCTAAATTCCACAGGAAGGCTCTTTGTGACCTCCCATTGCTTCAAAACGGTGTCATAAATCTCGACGGCTAGGTCGTCATCCTCAAACATTTCAACTCCTCCGACAGCGATCAGCTTTTGAGAAACATCACTCCCGCTTCCAGATTCCTCCACAAACCCCACCAAGGGAGCATCTCTAGAAACACACATTTCAGTTGTCTGCTTCCACTTCTTGATGAAAAGAGAATGGTTATAGCATAACCGAGACTGTGTTCCCCCCATAGTTGCGACCATAATTCCTCCCACCCCTCCTGACATAGATGCTCGTGAGTGTGTTGGAGGCGTCACCGAGGGAATCGTGTACCATTTGTCAGCATCTGGATCGTAAGCGTACGCCTGATTCTTACCAGGCAACAAGAAGTTGGTGCAGTATACGAAGAGCCATGGGTTGCTGGGCCTCACTTCGGTACACAACTTTCCGAATTCCGGAGAACGAATAATCGCCTTCCAGTGCTTGTTCACAGCACAAGCTCGGACTAGACTGCTTAGGGGCACGCGAGACAGTATACACTCTGTCACTTCATCACTCAACACCCTGTCCCATACGAAGCTTGAGCCAGCGATTTGCTGGCCTGCGATCTGCTCCAACTCCGCAGTCTCCATCGACATGGCTCGGTTATCTAATTAAAGACAGCGACAAATACCACCGCGGCCGCACAAGAAGCAGCAACACCGGACACTGTGGGGGACTTCCTCACACCACCCTAACACAAACAGCAACGAGGATGTGTTCACACTTTATTGCAATACTGCTCCGGCGATAACTAGGCTTGACTGCCTTCCTGCAGACTATCTAATTCCTAGCTACCTCTACAATGACACATCGAAGGTAACCTGTGTACACAAATCTCAAATCACAGACTTGCTGCTTGAACAACGAGAAAGATCTCTAAAACACCGAACGCTTCAACTTATGCTTGAACACGGCCGTACGGACAATCAGCGGTGGACCCGCACTCATAACGAGATCAACCTCACTCTCGCTGGGGGTACACAACCAACATCGTACAGATAAAGCAGAGGTAAGTGGTAGGTGAGAGTAAGTCGCTATTATTGGTGACAGACGAGAAGACCAGAAACTCGGCCAACACCACGCAGCAAATAGATAGGGTTGTTGGAAACACTCCGATGAACAACGACGACAATACAAGCACAAACGCAAAAACCAACCCTCTATATCTAATCCCACAAATGCTACAACGGCATCTGCCAGCAATACGACTCCAAGTGGAACAACACCGAGATTCTACTTCCCTTTGCTCTCCTGGTGCACCTCACATCACCTCCCCTTCAGGCCGGACTTGTGATTTGCTTCGCTGTGATCAAGACAGCCAGACGAGACTCGTCTTTACGTCTGAACGCGCGCTCAGCGCCGCGCCACGGTCGCAGGCGCCTCCGAACAGGTCTCTCTCCGATGACAGATCATTAACGACAAGCGTGGCACTGCAACACTTGTCCACAGGTCCTATCCGCGTGACTAGGGAGGCACAGAAAATCGAATTTCTCGAAACGGAGCTTCTAGAACCTCCAGTGCCCACTATCCGGCTCCGTTCCCGAAAGGTCAAAACCCCATGAATACACTCAAGAAGTCTACTCATACCGTAACTGGTGTCGTACGATCCTGCAAGAATCTTGATAGTAGGATGAGGTGATAAATACCGATATATTACTCTTTCCATGCAAAGTATAAGTGATGTAGAAATAATGTAAAGTAGAAATATGAGTGTTGCATGAATTCGCTTTTTTAACATGTCTATGAAAAAGCAATTTTTTCTTTGTTGAAGCGAACATAAGAGAGTCGTGTAGGAACCTGAGCACAGGTCCATAATCAATCTTTTGGGCTAGAATAGTCTACTATCAACTGAGATATAACTTCGTGCGACTTCTGATAAATGTTAGCTGGTTTTCATTCTGATAGCATAATCTTGTATGTCAGATTGGTGCAACTATAACTGAAACTAGTGGTGTGAAAAACACAAACGAAAAAGAAAGAAGTTATACAAGAGAATTTGGAAAGAATGATCCATGAGATCCATGGATGTCCTACTGAAGTAAAAGATCTTGGAGTGAAAAAGTACGGAGGACATCCATGAAGTTCATGGATGTTGGTTCATAACCAACCGTGGTCCACCAGCATTCTTATAGTTTCTCTTAACCCAAACTCTTGCATTCACGCTGCATCTAAGATCACGTAGTGGTTATATCGCATTTGAAACCTGTTGCAAACTGTGAAAATTAATGAACATCTAGTACTCCGACGTCGTCAACAGACTGAAATTTGTCTCCGTGGCAGATATATCATTGATGAACGTAACCGAGTCATCATGCAAACATTCCTTGAATTTCAAGCCATACTATCCACAATGATCATAGTGTACAATTGCTTCAGACAACCGATGTCATGTTCCGTACATCTGTCATGAAAACTTATCACTTGCAAGAGAAGACCCTACCTGTGCTCAATTATAGACACAAGAGTCGAGAATCTTCTCATTCAACTGCTTCAGCACATTTTTTTATTCTACAAGTGAAATTGATAAACTCGTGAGACAATATCTCAAGACTTGTCTCAGTCTTCATGTTCCTCTTCTTGAGTAGTATTTTAAGCTCATCCATCTTCATCTCTTTTGTCAACAGAACGGGGTTTGACTTCTCTTTCTACATATGAATAAAGACACAAACATATACAAAGACATAAAAAATATGATATGTACGTAAGACTTAAATACTTGTGTCGTTATGCTTACCATTCACTTCTCAAACATAAGAAAGAATTGAGGATAATTTACTTGATCACATCTGAAATCTCGATTCTCTTGATCCTCCCCCTCTTATACATGTCTCTTGATACACCCCCATCTAGGTTCTCGGTCCTTTATTCGGCGTGAATAGTCTTGCTGGAAAGAAGAAAACATAGTGACATTTAGAAGCTTACGTTGCAACGATAGTTAGTCAATGTTGGCAATCTTGGAAGCTACAGCACGAGACATAAACTTCAGCTTGAAGTTTGATATAACTTTGACCTACATGTCGTCTGATTCTAGTTGTTGCTGCAGCTTGAGTGAAATTGATCAAACGATGGGTTTTGAAGGAAAACGTGAGTATGAGCGAGGCTCGATAATGCACGATGAAGTAGGTAATTAAGGAGTTGACACGAAAATTGTCACACTTGTTCATGCTTGATCTAGTTTTAATTGAAGAGGTAACAAATGCTTTACAATCGACTAGAAGCAAGGCTCTGGAGGTGCAAGAGGACTTATGTTCTTATCAATTAGAAGAGCTTGGGTTTGAATTCAAACCTTCACCATACCTCAGCTGGGTTGTACACAACAGGGAAAAAAGCGACATCAATAGTGATTGCCGTTGTGCAAACCTGTCAAGCGCTTAGGAAAGATTCAGACTGAAGTGCATGAGAACGTGCAGTGATCATATAACTTTCATAGTGAAATAAAGTCTCGATTCAAAGATGAGCGCTATGTCTGTTGATAAAATTAATTCAAGCATTTGTTTATTTCAGCAGAGTATAGTCATTACACATATTCTAGATATATTCAAAGTTGCTTGAAGAAACCACTTGACTTCGAGTTACAATGCCGTCCTCAGAAATTATCTTTTCTCGGACCTTAGCACTCATAGTAGAAACCTTGAGGTTAGCAACCTCTCGTGATGCATGTATCAAACTTGTGGATTTGAGATTTCACTTCTGAAGCAATTTCTTTCTACCGAGCGGTAGAAATGAGGATTGTTGTCTTTTCAAGATTACACATTTCTTGTCAAGTGGTATAGTGTCCTCTCTAGTCAATCTGTTTTTGTCATCCTCGTCATTGTACGAGAAAAAATGTGGAATTTGAGAAATGTGCATCATGCGATATTCAATGAGTACATCGATCAACTCAGAGATGGACGACTGAGGTGTAGAGAGTAATACAAGATCTTGAATTGACGACCAAGGTGGATAGCCTAATCCAGGATTCGACTTATCATCATCAACTTCTACACCCTCTTCGCTAGCATCAATCTCTCCATGACAATCTCTTTCTGTTATGTCTGTTTACTGTACCTCAAGTTCCTGCAATTGTGCAAGGTCTGAGCTCTCGTTGGCACTATCACTTTCTTGATCTGAACTGTCATCCTGCTGATTGAGATTTGCCTCGGGTGGCACAACAAACTTCTTGCGATCAAATTTGGAACCGCTGCGAAAACCTCCACCAGATAGAAGGTGCACAATAAGACCATCTGTGTCTGAAACTGGTGCGTCCAGATCATAGTAAACGTCCACCTTTGTTTCTACAGTTTCTTGGCTAAACCTTACATCAATCCAATACCTCACAGCCTTGTCCACCAACTCTTGTATAGTCTTCATGAGCTGAATTCGATTTCTAGTCTGAATTGTAACATGTAGCTCTCTCAAGTACTGCGCACTTGTATGATATTCCTTGATGATGAGCTTGCTTTGGTGCATACATAGATAGAAGTAATGATCAATTGAGGATTGGAGATGTAGAAAGTTTTACATTGATCGAAAGTCAAAATTCAGAAGAGTGCTACATGGATTTGAAGGTGCTAACATAAACGAGACAACATTTTCTCCAGCCAATATATATGCGCTCGCAACCATTTTGTTCAAAAATGCCCTCTATTCTTTTCCTTGACTTCAACTTCCTTGATGCATTTTTTTCCTTCCTTAGACAACGGTTGACCTTATGTGCACTTCTCAAGATTCATCCAGTGCACAGTGTAAAATTACGCCTAGAATTTTCAATGCTTTGCCATGCAAAACAACTGATCAGATCTGCAATCAAACACATATATTGCATGCGTGTAACATTACACTCAACAAGAATTCTGTCTCAATGTACATCTTGTCTGGCTACAAGCATCCTTGCAGTCATGATGGCTATCGAAGCAAAATTGCAGACACAAGAAGTAATGTCCATTATCTTGTCATTCAACCATAAAACCCTCTTGAATGTGACTAGAATCAACTATGCAGCTGCGAAGTCGACTACAACTGAATATAACAAGGACAAACCATTCAACAATTAGGTCCCCGTTGAATAGCATAAGATTGCTATTCAGTGACACACATGAACTTCAAGTCGAGTGTTTAGCATTTTTCTACCATTCTGCAGCATGAAGAATTGACTCTCAAAGGATCGTCATTCAACCACAACTTCTTAAGTTCCATCATGCGCTATCACAGTATACCACAAATAGGACTATGACTATGCACGATAAGAGTCCATGCAAGACGGTCCGTCTTCTCACCAAATGTCAAGCGACTGTCATTCAACCCAACTTAAGTTCCACTATGCACGGTCATAGTATACCACGACTGAGACTGTCACTATGAGCGGTAAAGGACTACACTACACATGTAGTGTACCACAACTATTGAATGTCAAGAAATTGTCACTCAACCCTAGCGCCGCTATGAACCACTGACTGAATGACATTATAGTATTGTTTGATGCGGTCTTTCAACTGAATGACAATGCTTCACAATTCACAGTAGATCAATGCTATGACTCATTGAATGATGATATTTAATATTGTTCCAAGTCGTCCTTGAATGATGATTTAATGTTATTCCTTCATTCATTCAACTTATTCAAATGGCCATTGATTGTCATTCAGTCATAAGGACTCTGTCTAAATAGCAATAATGTCCAAAATTCAACCATTGCAACCATATTGTGACTCGAAGTCGGACTCACAATCTTCAATGTCAGACCCGAGTAAAACATTAAGCACATGCTCTCATCAGATCATGTGTGAAGGTTCTAGACGGTGCTAGACTGTAAATCAACATAAGGTACAGCCGGAGCATCCGATACCAAACACGGTATTGGACACAGTATTAGACATGCTGGAGTTGAACCAGTTTGGGATAATAGTTGAGACCTTGCACATGTCCTCTTGTTATGGCCCTTGACTGTACATACACTACATACTTAGAAAGCTCTATTGACCGTTGCTCTTCTGATAATTGACATAACATCACTATCCGTTCTCAATCTCAATGGCTGATCAACAATCTCCTCGAAGTTTTGAAATAACAATTTGGTTCTTAAGTCTGAAACTACACCAAGTGTTGAGAGCTCTTTTGTTAGGAGCCTCACACCCGAACTCCGATTCTAGTTCTTGCAAGGCAAAAGCTGATAGACAATGCATGTAAATGGACATAACAATTGTCGAGTATCAAACGTCATTAAATCGTCTCGTTGGACATTCTCTCAACTCCATGTTTCAGCGAATGACAACAGAGCAGACCCGTTTCATTTTCTGATACTCTAAACAAATACACTCTGAATGTTGATCTCCTCATGATGGACCATGAAGTTATTGTGCTCGTCAATCATTTGAATAGATGCCTCGGTAGGACTAGACACGATGCATTGATACAGTTCAGTCCTTCTCTGTGTGAAAACTGAGAGCAAGTTGAATCTTATGTGCTTTAAACTGACATTCATACTCTTGGTGAGGTTTGATGTAGTTTTACCAAAAAGAGACAAAGAAAATGCACACTTTGTGAAACATTGTCGTGTCGTGGATCGGCTCCTACCTGAAATTCAAACTTCGATGCTTGTCACTCCAAAGACACTCATGGGAAAAGCAAGTTAGGCCTCAGCTTACGGGCTTTTGGCACAATTTCGTATCTCCACTTTCATCGCATCAGTGGATAAGCTCTTTGTCAGCACTCCATAGACATTTCGTCTACTTCGTTTGGACGCCTAGTGGAGAAGTTACAAGACTCGAAAGATGGGTAAAACAAGTTAGACCCCAGCTTATTAGCTTTTGGCACAGTTTTAGATCTCCACTTTCATCGCATCAATGGATAGAGCTCATTGTCAGCTTTCCATAGGCACTTTGTCTACTTCATTTGGACGCCTAGTGGAGAAGTTACGAGACTCGAAAGATGGGTAAAACAAGCTGGGCCTCAGCTTATGGGCTTTTGGCACAACTTCAGATCTTCATTTTCATTACATCGATGGATGGAGCTCATTGTCAGCTTGCCATGGGCACTTCGTCTACTTCATTTGGACGCCTAGTGGAGAAGTTATGAGACTCGGAAGAAGAAGAAATCAAGCTAGACACTAGTTTACTTTGCTGACTGGGTATTTGCAACTCCAAACGCTATACTAAAGTCGCAAGGGGCCTGCTTCTTCATTTTGAAGAAAACTTGTACGTACATAGACTGACGTAAGGGGGCAGCTTAAAGAGTCAACTTGTTTCTGCGATCTATCGGTGGATGTTTTGGAGAATTGGGAAGTTCATTGCATGCGCGCAAGGTGTCATTGGATTCAGATCGTGCATGCTACGTGTGGGTTAAGACGGTTCGTGAAGAGACGGATCGAGGGATGTGTTCTGAGAGAAATTGAGATGCAGGGAGAGGATTTGAGAGCTTCAACCGTTCGAGTCGTTCTGGAGTCCAAACTTGCTGTCCTTGGATCCATTGGGATCAGAAAGCCGAGTTCTTCAGGAAATTGAAGACGACACGAAGTTTCATCAGGCGGTTTAGGAGTTTTGAGTGAAATTGGCTTGCAGAGAAGCGTTTGCGTCAGGTTTTTCATCGCATGCGATCTGAAATTGGGTTGTTCTTCGCGACCAGGAAGTCTTCATCTACGCATAGGAGAAGACTATACGTGGATCGGATTGTTGGTTTGGGTGTGGTGAGCAAGTTTGAGCCGTAGGGAGTCGATTTACGTCAACTTTTTATGTCTTGCAATCAAATTTCTTGCGTGGTTTTGTGAAAAGAACTCCAAACAGCTTGTTTGGAGTCTCGTTGGATTCAAGATAGTTAGATCTACCTACCAAAGAAGACGGATATCAGTTCAGACGATCCGTTTGTGCAGTGTGTGCGGTTTTAAGCCGCAAGGAGGAGTTTTTGAAAGTTTGATCACCTGCGATCGAAAATCGGTGATATCTCAACTGTTGGGAGTCGGATCTGATAGTCCTTGAGGTCAACGGAGTCAGGAGAGAAGACCTTATTGACATCTGAAGTCCGTTTGGCGAAAAGAGGAAGTTCTCAAATAGATCTTTTTCGATTCCTTCACTACGGTTTTCATCCTTTGGAGTTCGTTAGAGATCTAGTTGGCTATATACAGCTTGTGGTAGCTAGCTTTAGCTAATAGCTTGTACATTGATGTGGTTTGGACTTGGGTTTCAATCGTGTGATACTGGTGCAGCTCTTTTTGTTAGCAAAGAGAAATTTCTCTTGCTTTGAGCTACGCTTGGTGGTTTAGGCCACGGTTGAGATTCAGGGGTTCGTTTTAGGGGCTTTGAAGCAGATTACAGACCGCTCTGGTCTGTTTCTCAGTTTTGTGTTCTTAGGAAGAAAGAACTGGCAGTGTATATACATTGAGAGTTGTATATATTGCAACGACGTTTGTTTTCGTGCGTGTTTGTCTCTTTCTTGTCTCTGTTCAACACACTACATCTCCACAGTCAAGAACCTCACATTTTCCTGGACATCCTTCACGCAATATCCGACACGATAACGTCCAGTCCTTATACTTCAGATGTAGTTTGCAAGAGCCAACCCTACTTCTCTTAACTCAGCCATGTTGTCCAACCTTTGATTGTATCTGTAAGCATGGCATGTCAGTGCAAGATCAAACATAGCACAGCGACTAAGGATAGTAATTTCTTGTCATTCACTTCAATCTTAACAACTAACATCAAAAAAATACATAAACAAAGATGAATCTTTGAAACTCAACTCGGATAAAGAACTTATGTATATAAGCTCTTTAAATTGTAGCTCTGCTTGTTTGCTGAACCGAGTTCGGATATTCATTTCAACGTGAAAAGTATAGTGTTTGTGCATACAACCGCACCTTTTTGCTTTTTCCTTTTTACCATCTGCAACATCACGGAACCTTCTAATAGCTCTTGCAGTAGTCGATAGAACCAAAGCCATGAGTCAGAGTTCCCAACTGAGCTACGACATAAGCTAAAATGATCGATTGATTCTCCATCCAAAACCAAAGCCATGAATATTTGATAGGGATATTTTTCATTCTTGCTATGACAAGCATCTAATACTTTATTGTTCGACAAAAAGATAATATACATCGGCAAGCACCATGTGCAATAAAGACTCTACAGAATGTCTGAGGGCTACTTTCTCAGTTTTCGCATCAACAACAGCTTGAGAAATTCATCTATAGAGCTGGTATGTAATGGAAAGATCTATCATACTACATATACAACCAACCTCTAGCATGCTCTCTGTCTCGCATTGACATATAAGTTGTGCGCTTTTCATAACTATCTCTAAGTTATTATTGCAAAGCTTCATCTCGAATATTTTGAATCATTCGAATATTTCTGTCTAGAGCTACTCTATGACGTATCACAGTTCCATTCGAGTTGGATGTTGCTCCATGTACACAACAAGATGTCCCAGACAAGTATGTTCGAGCTCACATACTATCAATAAGATTATACATGTGTATTTTCCATGCTGAGCTCGGACACGTCAGGATCACAGATTCTGAATGATACCGAGCTGAGATCTCTCACCATCATGAAAGATAATCTTCATGCGGTCAAGTATCACTTCCGTTCACCTGCTCGATCATTCATACTCCTCACAAATACATATGATCTTTGTGTCTCAAACCTCCCTTGTCTTCTAGAGCCACGATACGTCTTCGTATACAGTTATGTCTTTGCATGAATTCTCTAAAGTCTCTCGATTCATATAACGGTTCCTCACAATTCTATTTAGGTGCAGATCCCTCAAAATCCGCATCAGAAGGGTGCTTTCTACACTTGATTTTTGAGGCATACCTACAAACTTGAACTCTACATGACCCGTCTGATTTCAGCCGTTAGAAAACACAGCTCTGCAAAAACACTCAACACTCAACACTCCAGTCGAAATTAACAAACGATCCAAATTGCTCATCGATGCGAACTCTCGCAGCAGCTTCTTGAATATGTTCCAACATTCTTTGTTGAATATCATGATTGGAAGCTATCATTGATCCATGTGCTGCCTCCATCGTTGAAAAGCATTCAACATCCGTGTTTCAGCATTCTCCACATGTGCAACTGAAATCTGATGTCTATGTATGGGAAAATGAACTAGATCAACTATGACCTTTGGCATATCAGCATCGGTCTATTTGATCTCCATATTCATATGCTCAACTTTACAGTTCAAACTCGATCGATGGCAAGAAGTTCAAAAGTTTGGTGACACCCGCTCGCTCGTTGTGAGACGCGACCGTCTAACAGTCCTATTCTCCCGTGAAAACATGTCTGGCTCCTCCTCGTCAACAACAAAATTATTGACTCATCCACGTCAAATCAAAAATATCATTGTGTTTCCAGCAGATCTCCATGTAAGACGTATGATCAGGAATCTGGATGGTGGTGTGACCAAGAGACATGTATAAGTCACGGGAGGACCAAGTGAAATTGAGGTTTCGGACCACAAAACTACAGAGCAAAGTCCAGAGACAACCGTTAAAAAATACGACTTTAATCTAAAACTGGGACCGCGTCGACAAAACTGAACTTTAGCAAAAATTTCAGAAACAGTGGGTATTCAGTTTCAGAAATGCAGTTGCATAGACGCTCTAAATCAAATTGCATTAGTATGTGTGAGGACCATGAACATTATGCTTCATCGAAGAAATAAGCATGATGTTCCAAGAGAATCATAAGCTTTATTTTTCATGAAAATGATAATTTATGATGGGAAACCTTTGGATGGTCCATAATGGTTTGTACAAGTAGAATAAAAATAATATTTAATAATGTTGATTTCACTATGTATGTGAAAGCATTTGCCAAGAATGTTACATTCATCGAATGAACAAAAATGAAGAGCTCGAAGATGATCAAATAAACAAACCAAATGGATTCAAGGGAAGCATATACTTGCATATTTTTTCATCAGAGCTCAGTTCTTTCTCTGTATAAGAGTGACAATGTATTTTCTGCACTAATTATTTTTACTTTCAAACCAATCATTCTAGTCAGATATAGTGACCAGCAAAGTATAAAAAGACCCATCAACTTTTTTGTGGTAATTCACTCTTCACTGATCATAAAAGGACTCATCTAACATCTTTGGAACTCTTTAAAAACTATTATCTAGTGCTATTATTTAGTCAACTCTAACTATAAATATTTATGTTCTTTGGTATTAGAACGGAGATGAAAGAATCCTCATGCATAACGCCTTAGCACTGTAGCATTCTGTTGTATAAACATAACACTTCCATTTGATGTTAGCTTGGAACTTCACTGTTGCAACATACACCTTCTTTTCACATGAAGATCCATACTGAGATATATTCACTATGCACTTTGTATGCATATTCACCTTCTTCCAAGTTCGGAAAAGAGAGAATACATGGTTTTTAATTTATGCCTTAACCTTTCCTCTTGGAAAGATTAGACTATAAATTAAAGCTGAGAAATTGAAATATCATTACTCGTGGAAAGCACAAGCTTTAATACCATAAAGAAATTCAGTCTGGGGTGTTGCTTATGGGTTTTCAGTAACTGCAGTAACAACATGCAATCAAATGAACCAGTGTAGAATTTGAATTTAACAATTTAAATTTAGATAACTTTGACTGTCTAAAATGTTCTCTCAAATTCCAAACAAGCACCAGTATTCCCTGTAAGTATACGCATGTTGTTGATGTATTTTTCACTATACAATTTTCAAACCAATTTTCGATTAATCTTTCATGATAATTTTATGGTATGTTTAGATGTTTATCTTCTTCTTCTCCTTGGCAAGAAGAGCAATTTGCATATATATTGACTACGCATAACTTCTAAAAAATAAATAATATCAAACCCATAGAAAAGAAAGCAACCAACCGTCTTGTTGTGAACCCAGAATGATAAAACCAGTTTCTGCAGCACATGTTATATTTTGACACCAAAAACTCGTGCTCATGATAAAAAATTAATAAATAATGATAAAAAAACAACGTAAAACCCTTGTCTCTCCACAGTATCTTTACTATATTTTCTTGTTTTATCAGTTGCATATCCTTCGGGGTTGCTCGCAAGTGTCTAGTTTTGCTTCCGGGTATAAAATATGGATTGTGATATAGTATGAAACCTTTTTTCTTAATTTGTTGTGTATAGGTTGGTTTCAGAATCAATATGACTGGATGTATTCGTTTAGAACATGTAAAGCAACATTAAATTAACTTTAGAACATGTTCAAAAGCACATATTATAAAATTAATATAATGTTTGGATAATTTTATATTTTATTTGTAAATATATAGAATAATTGTTGATGCATCTTATTCAATGATATCACATTTGCTAAATTACCTTAATTTTATTCAATTTTGATCCAGTTGTTGATGTAATGTTCCCATTCACTACCCATGTAACAAGCTACACCAAGTAAGAAATTAAATACGTCGATATAAGTGTTAACTGTTAACGAGTGTTTAACCATTATAGCAGAAGAAATTGCGACCTTGGAGAGTATTTCAAATTTATTTACCTAAATAGAGTGAAAGTAGGACTCTGATGAAAATATTTGAATCCACGAATAAAACTTTAATCTTGAAAAACTGGAAAACAATACATTTTTATTTCTTATAATCATAGAAATATCAGAATAATAAAAATAGATAAAGGAAAGTGTACCCAATCAAATATAATTACTTAAAAGCAGAACCTGACTTAAATTCATTACAAACATAGGTATGAAAGATAACGGATATTTGTTTCTTTGTCCTTTAGGTAAAAGATAATACGCTGATTTAACGATCTAATTAAATTCCATGGCTCTCTGCCGATACTAATCTAATTGATTAGAAACACATGTTCTTGTTGTATATTCACCCTCTCCATCTTCCGGAGAGGGTGGCGTGTCCCATTAATTTATTGCTTAATTCTTGACGTAAGGGTTAGTAATAATTAACAGTTATCAGAAATTCACAACTTTCTGGGTTTTAACCCCCGGTCTTGTATTCTCAAAAGTGCGTGTTCATGCACTTAGGGTTCTGTTTCTGTCTGGATATTGCCGTGACTCTTCGTTTGTTTATTTTTAATATTTAGAAATAAATGTGATGTGAATATAAATTTAATATTAATATTATATTCATATATACCCTAATAGATAAAGGACGGAGGTAGAAAATTAGACAACACTCTCCGAGCTCACCTTGCACCTCCTAAAATACTTGCTGCATTTTCCAACTGTTATTCCTTTCGTTTTTTTCTTATTTTTTATTCGATGTACACTTTTGGATGCATATCATATTTGATAAAAAACATAAAACGTAAAACTCTACAGGAGCTTTCACTTCAATACTCACATGTAAGATTCTATTTCATGTAAGAAGGTCACGATAAAAAGCACTACTCTGTTTACGTTCCCGTTTTTCTTTGCTCCGCGAGTGCTAACGGACAAAAGAGGTCCGAGCTTTTAGACTCTTGTTTGTGCTGTAACAGGACATTAGGGCCACTCAAACTTTTTTCCATAATGAAATTTACGAGGTTAAGATAAGAAAATGTAAATGTAAACTTGCAAGCATTGTCATGGACTGCAAATGAATGTATTAATTGGATTCAATATTTTGAACATCATTCAAAAATTTACTGGCATACAGTAGTTACGTCATATGACTGAATATTATTACGTCATTTCTGGAAGTGGTACGTAAAATATATAAACAATATCTGTAAAATCTTGTAGAGAAGCTGCGGTCAAGTTTGAGCGCACCAATCAATACTTTATCGGACCCCCGACTGGTAGTATGTAGTTTGCAACAGCCACATAAACGAGGAGGTTGATGTGCCAAAACTCGGGATGGACGTGACTCATTGTTACATGGCAGGCGTGAAAAAAGAGCACGAATTGTTGGATCCTGAGAAGGAGCAAAAGGAGAAAGCTGTAGACTGAGAAGTTGGAAGCGAGAAGTGGGTAGCGAAGGGAGTCGTATAGTCCGGCGGGAGGGCAGTGCAGCAGATTCTCTTGCATATTAATTGGAAATTAACAATAACCAGATTATATCTTGCATGCATATTCACCTCTTCCATCTGAAGATGGAAGAGGACTTTAATAGATGGAAGAGGACTTTAATACATGGTCAGATTAAATTACTGAATAGAAAATGATATTTTTTCATTAGACTACGGTTGGGTCTTTATACTGTGAAAAGTGAATATATCATACTTTTCACGTACAGATTTAAATAGGATCGTGATGCCAAGTGTGACGAAGAGGTGTGTCTTTAAACACTGACGGGTTAGACGGTTTTGCATAGCACGGTCATGTCTGTCCGTCAACTGATGTAAATTTTAGATTATTAAATTTAAAATACTAATATAAATACTTAAATTTAGTACATCAAATTAAACATAGGTTTGCTTGCTCTTGTATAGTTTCTGCTGCAATGCATCGCAGTAAATCAATTCTCCGTGAAATATTTTTTTTTCACCTCAACATGTTTCCACCTACCATGTGTGAATATTCTTTCACTATTTTCATGTTTGTCTTCTCCTGATCTAGGCCAAAAGTCCGTTGAGTGCTTATTCTCTTGCACCAGAAGAATGCTCAAAGCACTGCACAAAGAGGTAACTTCGGGTTTGAAAGTTATTGACGAATTTTGTTCTCAGTCTCTCAGTTCTTTGTCGGGCGCTACAAGTCGCACCATGGTACAGAACATTAGTCAGCTTCACATGACTTGAGCACGTCACCAGCTTCGCCACGGTGTCAGTCTGCAACTGTCTATTACCAGTCTGGGTCCGATTAAGTATGAACTTGTGCGGGGAAACCTTACTAAGCGAAAATAGTTTTATGCGAAGGTACGACCAAGTAAATAACTGATGATGTGAAAATAAATACTACAAATAATTCTATTTTGGAGCTTTCAACCCCATTCATTCTATTCTTGTTCTTCCCTTCGGGGTGGTAGTTGCTTGGCCCTTCGGGTCCTTCTCTCTCTTGTAAGGCTTGATGGGGTCCTCCCATCCGTTTGCAGTTGATTGGGTCACGTACTTCAGATTCATTCTCTTTACACGCGAACCTCCTCGCCTCGTTGGCCCTTCGTGTCCCTCTTTCCTTTGTAATGCTTGACCGGCTCTTTCCATCCGTTGGCTATCCATTGCGTCCCGTGTTTCACCAGAGGAGCGATGTTATTTGGGGTGGCAGCTTTGCCTTCTCAGGTACACCCTAACTCTATTCTTTTGACCATACCTGGTCGTGATTCTGACTATGTCACCATTTGAGAACTACAGTACATGTCACCGCCCTTTTCCAACCACACCTGTCGTCAACGTCACTACAGTACTGCACTTCACGCAACCCTTCCCATCCACCGGCTGAACATACACGTCAGCTTGTCGCCGCTGAGGTTGACACGATCTCATGAAGTGAAAGTGAAGACAATTTTAGGACATTATAAGACAACGTAGCTTTTGGTTTTAGTGGATCCTAGCAAGCCGACCAATCACAGATAGCAACAGTTTCGGTCATATTCGCCACATCCACATTATCTAGAGCAGCTCTTTCCCAGCGAAGGATAGCCCTACTCATTTCCCTCACCTGTACGGTGCTGTACTGGATTCATGGATTTTCACAAGCAAACTTTCCACTGCCGGACGGTCGAAAAAGAACAGCGTTCGCCGGCCATGTGATATCCGTCCGAGCCTTGTAGGTACGTAAAGAATTCTGGAAATATAAAGTCTCTTTGGTTGTATTTTGGAGTAGTTTTATCTACTATAGATCATTTTTGCAGTGGTTTATCAAGTAAAAAATTTGATAAATTATAATTTAATTAATATTTCAAAAACTCAGTTCATTTATTAGATTTCTTCGTAAAATAATCTAGACTTTACAGTTTATTTTATTTTATTTGATATGGAAATCATGATTTTAATCGTGACTTTTTTTTCATTGCATTCTTTTCGGTTTCACTTCCAGGAGTGGTTTAGGATTGAGAAATCATTTTCTATCTCGTTGTTTCTGTTTGTATATAAACCATTTCAGTTTTTTTCCTTTTGTAATTTATTGTGACTTATTTTTGATCAACTATCGATCTTTCCATGTACCTTGCTATCTAGTTTCGTAAAACTAATAAACCACATTTTGGGTTTGGGTTAGGTCCAAAAAGCATGGTACAAGCTCAAAAAATTGATACGCTACTCGTTTAGGCTCGATATACACCAATCTGTTGATTGTAATGTACGTTAATATTCAAACTTACGGTTTAAACCACACTCTCTCAGCAATGCCTCGAGAGAACGGTCCACTCTCTACATATATGACTTGTTGTCTCGAGCCATGAGAACTTATTGTAGTAAGCTCCGGTCGTACTTGGAAACTTTCCCATCCCACTTCATCACCGTCTGCCGGGGGAACAGTTGTGACGGACCTCTGCAGTTGCTCGGACACCAAATATCTCTTGATTATTCCGAAAGAAATAAGATATGCCTCCTCTAAAATAGAATCATTATCAACAGAGTATTCAGCTAGCGAAGGAAATAGCGGCTTGTGAGAGCCAGCAGCCATTGGTTGGTGTTTATTTTTCTTCATAATACTTTTATTTAATATCTCATTGAACTCTAGCCGAAATAAGCGAAGAAAGAGATGACGTAGCAGCAAGCGTTTCAGTTCAAAGTGAATGCCCAAAGACACAACTGCATCGAGCCTATTGTCACTCTCTGCCCGGTCAAGAAAGCGGTACTCTCTGGCGAGTTCACGTCTGGACTCTCTCCTAACCCTATACTCGTGTGTCGTCCCGCATCCTCCACATGCCTGTCCTGATCTGAGAGCCGTCAAGAGAATATTGTCTTACCGGTACTCCAACGTCTTCAAGTCTGAGATTTTCCTTGCATAGGAAGTACTCCAAACCTACGTAGAGACGCGATGCTGTCGATGTGGACTGGGTATGGTATCAGACCCGGGGTTTGTATTACAGACAATAGAGAAGAACACGCGACGCAATGAATAGCCAACGATGACAGACAATAGAGCAATGTCCGGGGAGTTCCGGAGATTAGAGTATTGATTTCCGGATTATTTTCAGAATCTCCGGTCTTAGTTATCTTTTCCCGGAATTGTTTCCGGCTTTGAAAATTAGATTAGCGGAAATGTGCCAAGGTCTGTAAGTTAAGGCGGAAATGTTACTGTATGCTTCTCTTGAAAAACGAAAAATATCTTGGGAAAAGATCAGATTAAAGGAAACTTGGCCGATATATGTAATGTCTATTCTTGGAAATGAATCATTTTAAATTATGGAGTGACTGAAATAGACCAGGAAATTTTGAACTGAATATTTCACATGACAATACCATATAGGTCCACACGTACATATGTCAGGAAGAAATGTTTGATTTCTAATGAGAACCGCTCAAGTTGCTAAACAGCTGTCACTCGAATCTCGATGGACCTGGTGATGGATATTCAGGTTGTTGACCGCCAGTGTTCATTCACAATTTCATTCTGCTCACTAGACGCATTCACGATTTGAGACTCAGAACTCAGGACCAGCTGCTAGTGTTCATTCACAATTTTGTATTGCTCACTGTTGATATAGTCCCAAGTTCTAGTAGATCGACGGCTACCATTAGCCGGAGTGGTTAGGGTTGTTAGAGTTAGTTAGAGGGCTAACCCACCATTAAAGTTTTCCTTGTACTCACCTCCACTATATATACAGAGAGAGGCAAAGCATCTCTCATCTCATTCTTATTTTACTTCCTTGTCTACTCGCTCTCTCTCTTCTTGGAGTGTCCTCGAAGTATCGATCTTTCTACATGGTATCAGAGCTGTGTGAGAGCGTGTGTCCTTTGCTGATGAGCAAGATGGAGATTGGAGTACAGGAGAGAGCAGCAGGAGTTGTGCCTGATGTTGAGCACTATCCTGCTGATGCGTTCGGATGAGACAAAACCGTTTCTTTCGTCACCAAACACTTTGAACGCGATTTCGGAAGCCTAGATAATTTTTTCTCGTTGAAATCTGTCGACCAGTCTTATTAAGGCTGTCTTGTTCAGAAGGTGCGAACTGTGTATTGGGTCAAGTTTCAGTCGATTTGGAGGTTTTCAGTGGCAAATTTTCAATCGAATCTTTTTTGACCAAAACGAAAGTTTTACGACTTGACCCTAAAAACAAATCCTGTTCCGAATATAGGTGGGTCCACCCTAGCGATTTGAAAAATTTGGAAAATTTTGAGGGGTCGCACACCCATTTCTGATCTCGTTTGGGATAGTTTCGACCTTTCTTGGTGTGTTCTTTCGATGTTTCTGTCGTGTTTTGTACACCTACAGTTCGCGGATAATTTCTTTCTTCATTCTCGCTGCAGGAGGAGTTCGTGGAGTCGACTTCTTGTGACTTGTGACAACTCTTGATCGCGCGGTGTGGAGAGACAAGTTTCGTGAAAGATCTGTGAGGTTTTCCGCATGCAAAATAGCGCAATTTTGACATTGCAGCTATGACGGAGTCCGTGTCTTTGATCACTGGAGAGAAGCTCGACAAGAACAACTACCAAGTGTGGAAGTTCTGGATGAAGATCTTCTTACAGGGACAAGATCTATGGGATCTTATCATTGAGAAGGAGAAAGTGCCTGAAGTGTCAATTTCTGATCCGAAATTCAAGGAGTGGAAGAAGTGCTCATATCAGACTATTCACTACATCGCGCTGACAGTCTCAGCATCGATGATCGATCTCATTCAGGATTGCGATACGCCCAAGAAAGCTTGGGATGCACTCGCACGTCTGTTTCAATCCGGAACAGAGGTGTGAAAGCTGCAATTGCTGCAGCAGTTCAACACTGTGAAGAAGGGGTCGATGTGCATCAATGATCATGTGAACCATGTCAAGCAGCTCGCGGATCAATTATCTTCTGTCAAAGTCGAGATTGATCCCACTGTCTTGATCGGAGCCACATTGCAGGGACTGCCTGCAGAGTACAAACAGTTCATAACATCAATTTCGACCAGAGAACCCTTTCCGCGGTTTGATGAGCTTGTTCCTATGATGTTAGGAGAGGAGGTGCGCCTACTGGGGAGTTCTACTTCGACGGGTCAGCAAGAATCTATCTATTTTGCAGGTTCCGGAAGATCTCGAGGTAGAGGTCGTGGCAAAGGTGCTGGACGGGGACGGGGTCACGGACAGCAACAGCAATCGCAGCAAAATCAGCAGCAGCAGAACCAGCAACAGTCTGGTTCCAACAACAACCAGAGAAGAGCGCCTGGTTCCTGCAACTATTGCAAGAAGCAAGATCACAATGCGAATCTGTGCTACAAGAAGCAGAACGATCAAAGACAACAACACGACAACAACTCCTAACAAGGTAACAGCAACCAGCAAGGCTATGCAATCACTAAGCATGTCTATTTCGGAGCAGTTGCTGATTACTACGCATCAGAGTTATGCGGCTTTCAAGCCACAGACTAATTGGGTGATCCACTCCGGTGCCACCAGTCACATGACTCTTCATCGGGAGTGGTTTAGTTCACTCGAGCCTGTGGAGACTCTACAGTTTATGGTGACAAGAGATGACACCAAGCACAAGATCCAGCACAAGGGTAACATTCCACTTGACATTCCTGCTTCAACGTTTACTGATATACGCAATGACTTACATGTACCCACGTTGACTAGAAATCTGCTATCTGTAGGACAGTTGATAGAGCAGGGTCTGCAAGTGCGCTTCAATAAAGATGGATGCTTTATTGAAGATTCGAATAGCACTGTCATAGCTCGAGGTATCAAGAGTGGTAGGCTGTTTAAACTAGATGCATCTGCGCCTAAGTTATAGGCTGCCATGTATGGACAGAGTGGTCCAGTAGTGTCTGACATTGACATCTGGCACAAGCGAATTGGGCACATGAACTTTCATAGGTTGAAAAGTCTTTCGAGTTCTGACTTGGTTACAGGTTTGTCCAAATTCGAATCCAATGAGCCCACTGGAGTCTCTGCAGCATGTCAATTCGGCAAGCAAGCTAGACAACCCTTTAAGGGATCAGGTAGTAGAGCGAACAAGCTTCTGGAGTTTGTTCACACTGATGTAGGAACTGCTTCTCAGCCAAGTATGACCAGTTTCCAATACTTCGTGTCTTCATTGATGACCATTTGCGTTATACTTGGATCTATTTGTTGAGAAATAAGTCCTCTGCCGAAGTACTGTCAGCATTTCAGACTTTCTGCAAGTTGGTGGGGAAACAGTCTGGAGCATCTATCCTCTGTCTGAGATCTGATGGAGGAGGCGAGTTTCTTTCTGGAGAGTTCGATGCATATCTGCGTGAGCATGGCATTCGACGCCAAAAGACCTGCAGTTACAGTCCGCAGCAGAACGGGGTTGCGGAGCGCAAGAATCGACACATAGCAGAAGCTGCTCATGCGATGTTGAATGAGAAGACCATGCCTAGATCTTACTGGGCAGAAGCTGTTTCATGTACGGTGTATCTGATGAACCGGACGCCTACAGCGGTAGTCCACAACAAGACACCGATGGAAGTCTTCACAGGCAGTAAGCCTGATTAATCTTTCCTTAAAATTTTTGGATGTATCTGTTATGTGCACATACCTGATGAAAGACGTAAGAAACTAGATCCGAAAGCAGATAGATGTATCTTCCTTGGTTATGCTTCTGATACGAAAGGATATAGGTGCTACAATCCTTCGTCCAAGCAGTTCTATATCAGTAGAGATATCGTTTTTGATGAGCTACAGTCTTGGTTTGCACCTGCACATGTCGTAGCAATCCTTGTACCTACTATAGAACCAAGGAGTCAGTCCACTGTAGTACCTCAGAGTAGTACGTTGAGTGGAGGATCTGGAGAAATCACTAGTTCCAGATCAGAATCTATTGCACATAGAGCTGTTGTTAACGCTGGAGTCCACGTAACACAGCCTAGTGGAACTAGTGTAGTTTATACACAGGATGAGCGCGTGCTATTGTAGCGTATGTTTGACTCATCCAGATATGTGGATCTTCCACATCCACTGGATACTTTGTCCCAGACCTTGACGTCTACGTCAGATCAGTTGCAAGGGGAGGTGACTAGTGCACCGATTATCTCTCGCAGATCTGTGCGGGCAAAACATCCAGTGAGTAGGTATATGCATGAAGGTGCGCACCATGCATATATGACCAATGTCTTCAGGAACAGGAACCGAGTTCGCTTGAGGAGGCGATGCACAAGACCCAACGGGTAAGTACTATGGAAGCTGAACTTGCTGCGCTTCATCACCAACAGACTTGGGAGTTCGTAGACTTACCTCAGGGTAAGAAAGCGATTGGTTGCAGGTGGGTCTTCAAGGTCAAGCGCAACTCTGATGATACCGTGTGTCGGTACAAGGCCAGATTGGTAGCTAAGGGCTACGCACAGCAACATGGAGTGGATTTTGAGGAGACCTTTGCTCCTGTTGCGAAGATGGTGACTATTCGAACAGCAGTTGCAGTTGCAACTCAGAAAGGTTGGAAGATGCACCAGATGGACTTCAAGAACGCCTTCCTCAACGGCGATCTTGAGGAGGAGGTCTACATGCAGGAACCTCCTGGTTATGAGGATCCTATGTTCCCTTCCCGTGTATGTAAGTTACGGAAGGCTCTCTATGGTTTGAAATAAGCACCAAGAGCATGGTATGCAAAGATCAATTCTTACTTGCAGTCTCTTGGTTTCCATTTTTGTAGTTCAGACTCTATCTTGTATTCATTGAGAATACGAGACCGGATTGTTGTGATCACCATCTATGTTGATGACTTGATCATTACCGGTAATTTTGAGGAGCTTATTTCCCAGATCAAGGATCACTTGAAATTCGAGTTCGAGATGATGGACTTAGGAGAACTCAAGTATTTCCTTGCTGTGGAGTTCATTAGAGATGGGAAGGATGTTTGGCTTGTACAGCGTCAGTATGCTCTCAATATGCTTGAGAGATTTGGTATACTTGATTGCAAACCCATTGCTACACCATTAGAGCAAGGGGTAAAGCTAGGAGCAGAGGATGGTGAGTTGCTGGATGATCCACGCATGTACAGACAGATGGTTGGGAGTCTTATCTACTTGACCATCACCAGACCAGACTTGAGCTATGCTGTCGGTATGATTAGTCAATTCTTGCAATCACCACGGAGATCACATTTTGAGACTGTCAAGCGGATCCTCCGCTACGTGAAGTTCTTGATGCAGTACGGACTTCACTATCGATACGGTGGACCATTGTTGTTACATGGCTACACAGATGCTGATTGGGCAGGAAGTGCCGACACGAGATCCACGTCAGGTTACGCTTTTGGACTTGGAAGCGCTGCTATAAGCTGGGCTTCTAAGAAGCAACCCACAGTTGCTTTGTCGTCCACGGAAGCAGAGTACTGAGGAGCAACGAACGCAACATGCGAATCGATTTGGCTTCGATGTCTGCTATTTGATATTGGTGTGGAGTGTACAGATCCTGTTATTGTATATACAGACAACATTAGCAACATGAAGTTAGCTAGTAATCCTGTTTTCCATGCTAGGACGAAGCACATTGAGGTGCACTATCACTTTATTAGAGAGAAGGTCCTTGCTGGAGAGATTGAGCTCAGTTATGTGAGCACAGGAGATCAGGTTGCCGATATCTTCACTAAGGCGTTGCATAGAGATAAGTTTGATGCTTTCAGACATTGTCTAGGAGTACAAGATGTAGAGATGAGCTTGAAGGGGAGTGTTGATATAGTCCCAAGCTCTAGTAGATCGATGGCTATCATTAGCCGGAGTGGTTAGGATTGTTAGAGTTAGTTAGAGGGCTAACCCACCATTAGAGTTTCCTTGGTACTCACCTCCACTATATATACAAAGAAAGGCAAAGCCTCTCTCATCTCATTCCTATTTTACTTCCTTGTCTACTCGCTCTCTCTCTTCTTGGAATCTCCTCGAAGTATCGATCTTTTTACACTCACTACACCCATTCACGATTCAAGAGTCAAGACCAGCGATCCAGACTGCATAGTTGTCATACATGTTCATAGACTTCTCGTTGCATTATAACTGAGAACTCATAGCTTTGGTTAGCTACATATTTCTGTCGAGAAGATTGGGAACCTCTTCAGTAGATTGTTTTCAACTAGAAGCTTTTCGGAACTAACTTTCATTCACTTTTTCTTCTGATTGATAGTGATACAAAGACGTTTTGTACAACCTGTATGGGCGGAAGGGTCTTTGAGATGAGAGCCGCATGACTACGGTGAAGGTGTTTGAGACAACATTGTTTTCTTCGACGTGATGTGAATTGCAGGTAACTCTTCTTTGTTCAAAGTGGATTTTGTCAAAAACAGAAGAGAATAGAAAATGTTGGAGTACAATGACTTTCATTGGGTTGAGTTTGACTAGGATCAAGGATTGGTGTTTTGTAAAATTTTTAAGAAAGATAAGGGCAAGTCTACTAGCAAGTTTGCCACTATTGGATCTTAGAATGTAAGACTTCTGCTTTGATTGCGCATGGTCAGACTGACATGCATAGGAAGATCTTATTAGCTTCATAAGGTCAACAAGAAATGCAAATAGCAGTTTAGAATGCTAACAAGAACTTTGATTCTGCACTACTAATGTTGTTCCGAGCTGCATATTTTTTGGGTAAAGGAGTCATTGGCTTTTGCAAAGTATCCAAAACTCTGTCAGTTACTTTGTGGTAGTCATGCATACTATACGGTACAAATTTATCGGGATGAAAAGGCTAGTGCTGATAAGGTGTTTGACATCAGTCAAGTTATTCATAAGAAGGTTGTTGATAAGATAAGAGCCTCTCCATTTTTTGGACTCATGATAGATGAATCCACAGATAATTTGGTTAGAGGTCACTTAGTAGTATTTGTTTCATTCTTGGAAGATGGTCAAGTGTCTTTTGTCTTTCTTCAACTGTTACATATCTTATTAAAAGATGTGATTGCTATTACATCGTGCTTGATAGATTCAATAAAACCTTACTAATTAGATGTGAAGAAGTGTATGGCTTTTGACTCTGATGGTGCAAGTACTATGGTGGATAGCGAGAATGACGTTGTAGCACGCTTGAAAAGAACTAGAAATCTTTTTCTAATTTCTATACATTGTGTACCACATCATACTAATTTGGCAGCCTTAGCAGCAGAAAAAACACTAGAATGCAAAGAGCTTTCTGATGAGATTGATAGTATTTTAAATATTGTTGCTGGGTACTTTCATAGCTCATCAAAATGCAATTCAGCTCTTAGTTCTTTGCAAGAGTCTTTAAATGATACTCGTAAGCGTATGAAATGTTACTTAAAGATAAACTGGTTGAGTCGATGACAGTCAGTTACTACTCTCTATGATAGTTTAGAATCAGTCTTGGTATATTTTTGAGACGTGGCAAAGATTGATTACTTTGTAGCTCAAGGTCTTTACAAGAAATTGTCTTCTTTCGAGGTTATTTATATTCTTTACTTCTTGGTCGATATTCTATAATCGTTAGCATCTCTGAGTAAAATCTTTCAACACAAATATGTTGATGTCTTGACTGTGAGTTCTATAGTAGCATATAGTATATTAGAAATTAAACTAAACTCTTTTATGGAGAGTTGTAATTTGAACGCTTCTTAGTTCAACGAGGACACATGGTATCACATCTTGCTTGACTTTGGTCCTCTAGGATTTCTTAAGCGTTTGCAGTCTGAAATTTGAGGTTGTCATTTTCATTCAATAATGCTCACTAGAGATCGAACAGGTAAAGATCTAGAAAGAGCTATATTATTTCAGAAAATTTTTGCCAATGCTGCATGCAAGACCTTCGAGGATCGACTTGAAGATAACTCTTTATTCTGCGATTTTAAAATTTTTAACCCGATGTCGTGTCCTGGACCGACTCTTATCTGAAAATCTATTTTCGATACTTATCATAATCGCTCCAAAGATGCTCATAGGACTAAAAATGAGATTTTTTATACAACTTTAGGTCTTCACTTTCAACTGGTAGAGCTCATTGTCATCTTTCCATATGCACTTCATCTACTTCATTTGGACGCCTAGTGGTAAAGTTAAGAGACTCTGAAAGATGAGAAAATTAAGTTGGGCTCTACTTTACTATTGCTGATTGGGTATTTACGGTTCTTGGCACTATACTAAGGATGCAAAGGACTTGCTTGTTCATTATCTGTGAAAACTTTCACGTACGCGACTGATGTAAGGGCACAACTTAAAATGTTAGCTTGCATTTGCGACATGTTGACAGACGATTCGTGAGATTTGGAGGTCCAATGCAAACGCGCAAGACATCATTGGGTTTAGATCTTTGCAGGCTACGCACTGGTTAAGACGGTTTGTGAAGAGGCAGATCCATGAGTTGTTCTGAGAGAAATTGAGACGCAAGGAAAAGTTTTGGAATGCTTCAGTGATTTGTGAAAGAGAGTTGGACCATTCAGGTCATTTCGGAGTCTAAACTTACTATCCTTAGATCCATCGGGATCAAATACAGAGTTCTTCAGGAAATTGAAGACGATACTAAGTTTCATCGAGGATTTGAGAGTTCTGGGTGAAATTGACTCGCAGGGAAGCTTACATCAGTTTTTTGTCTTCTGCGATCTGATCAGTGAGCCAAGTTCTTCGTTCTTGATGCCTACGCAATTAGGGAGTCTTCACTTACGCATAAAAGAAGACCATGTGGATTGGATTGTTGGTTTGGGCGTGGTGAGCGAGTTTGAGTCGTAGGGAGTCGATTTATGTCGATTTTTTGTTTTTTACGATCAAATTTCTTGCGTGATTTCGTGAAGGGAACTCCAAACAACTTGTTTGGAGTCTTGTTGGATTTAGGGTAGCTAGATCTACCTATCAAAGAATATTGATCTCACATCAAGCAATTCGTTTGGAGGATGTGCGTGATTCTAAGCCGCATGAAGGAGTTTTTGAAGGTTAAGTCATTTGTGACCGAAAATCGGTGATATTTTGGCTGTCGAGAGTCAGATTTGGGAGTTATTGGGGTCAATGGAGTCAGGAAAGAAGACCTTATCGACATCTGAAGACGGTTTGACGAAAGAAAATAGTTTTTAGATAGATGTTTTTCGATTCCTTCGCTACAGTTTTCGTTCGTTTTCGTTCGTTAGAGTTCTAGTTGGTTAAAATATAGCTTGTGGTAACTAGCTTTAGTTAAGAGCTTGTACATAGACGTTGTTTGGACTTGGGTTTGAATCGTGTGATGTTGATGCATCTCTTTTTGTTAGCAAAGGGATGTTTCTCTTGCTTTGATAGTTTTGGGCCTCGGTTACAATTCAGTGACTCGTTTTAGGAGGTTTGATGCAAATTACAGACTGTTCCGGTCTGTTTTCCAGTTTTGTGTTCTTAGAGAGAAAAACGATTGTGTATATAAATTAAGAGTTGATATATTTATTTATCTTATTATTTTTTATATTTATCGACTTTTGATCTCTTTTATCAGCAAACTTTTGACTGTTAGTGTCAATTTTAATTCGTTATTATTTACCCTTCTACAATACACATTAGAAAATGTGTGTATTATAAGAGGGATTATACTCTCAGCCTCTAGTGGAGAGGTATCAGGTTCAATCCCTGCTGGGAGTGCATGCAAGCTAACAAGAAGGGCCCGCTAAAACATCGTTAAAACTTATAGAAAGAACCCGAATATCATAATTCTCCTAGAAAATACTGGACTTCCGGTTTTAACTTTACAAACACCGTTTAAGTTTCGGAGAACAGATTATCTGAAATTTTGATTCACGGATAATTGAATCTTTTATCCCCCGGAACCTGTCGGGTCAAGTTACAAATAGCCGAGTTAGAAGAAAAACAAACGGGAATTACCAAAACTCCAGCGAAATCTACCCGCGCGCTGAATACGAGAGACGTTCAATATACCTCGTTCATAATTACAGAAAGGAATCACGTTCCCAAACATGTCATGTGCATATATTCTTGTCATGTGCATAGGAGGCGTTGACCTGTTAAAGTAGGCGCTGCTGTCCAATGCGGATAATCAAGTGGAATAGTGAACTTTATCCTGCCGTAGACACGTGGACGACGATTCGAGAATCCCAGCCTCACGGGGGATGTGCTGAAACATCATAGCTGTCTACAGCGAAAGACCAGTAAGTCAAGTCCTACATGTCTTTGTTCTGCACAAGTAGGTTTGAAGAATACTGCCAATATTTAGAGTGGATTGTTCTTTTGTCTTTCTCTCAGAAATAGAATGATAGAGGAAAGTTTATTCCTCATCCGAGGTGTAACATTCGCACTGCATGGAGCTGCCGTTGGTTCTTTCCACTTGACACATGTCGTCCATGAACTGCTTCCGTCTTCTCATATTTCCTTTCATTTCTCACTTAGCATCAATGTCGACCCATCTAGTATGGATGGGAAATTTAATATCTCTAAAATGTTCTGTGTAGCGTTCCGATTATTATATAGACATGCTTATTTTATTCACTTCTGAAGATGGAAGATAGCAGCAAGCTTAATGTATAACCTAGCTTTTCCGCGAAGAAGAGTAAGATAATTAATTAATATATAAATTAACAAATTATTTGTGTTAACAGGGTACTCGACTCGCAGTCTCAATCTGATCACTCTCACTGGTATGACGTCTTTGCATATTCACCTTTCCAAGTTTAGAAAAAAAGAATAATTCAAAGTGAGTTAATTTATCACTTAAACTTTTTGGTCAGAAAAATTAAGTGATAAATTAAACTTTTAGTTAAATTTATTTTTTGACAAAAGAAATAAGATCAGATCTTATTTCTTCTGTCATAAACCATAAGAAGCTGATCTTATGGTTTCTAGAGCACGCTTCAACCTACATGGATTATAAATTTTTTCCGGAAGTTACTGCATGTAGTATATATTATAAAATGTAAAATGTAAAAATTATATTAATCTGACATTGATGAATAGTTCCAGAAGTTCTATACGGTTTATTGCACTATTAGATTCTGCTCCTCTTTCCATGCTTGTCTTTTCTTCACTCTGGACAAAAGTTCATGTTGCATATATATTAATAAAAGAAGTGTCGTTCGTAGTACTCTCAACTTGTGGGTTATATTTGGACCCTCTCTCAACTGTAGATCCAACTATCATCTAACATTTACATATGAATGTAAATTTTCCAACAATTTAGTCTATCATCATTTCATATTCAAAAGCAATAAAGCGAGCAAAAGTTCCCCAAGTTGATGGAGAGAATATAATAAAAGAGTAGCGTGCGCCGAGAAGAGAAAAATTGCCCCCAATGTACCCACGATTAGGTTTTAGGAACGCAGAAATAGAACAACGTTCAGCCAATGGTCGCGGTTCTTTTCCAAGTACATTTCTTTCCGTCTTTTTTCCATGCTTTAATTATCTAATTTCTCTGTATTGATCTCCTCCATCTCGTGATATAGGAAGTAAATATATTAGTTAATCTTTTCGTTGGGAAAGATTGATAAAAGTTAAACTTTTGATAAAATGTTATCCGGTGGTAATCAGCATCTTGCATATTTATTTTGGGGAGTGCGTATGTAAGTGCTAATTTTATGGTTTATGTTTGGATCGTTTTGTCTTTCTAGGGCCGATTAACGCTTAATATTAATAAAATATTAGGATTTTCTTGTCATTTAGGTCAAGGATTTTCACTTAAAACTTATACTTTCTCCTGATACCCAAAACAAAAAGTGAATAAAATTTCTCAAAAATTTAATCTTACATACATATTATTCTCCAGCACTTGCATCTTTTCACTTCTTCCAAGTTCAGAAGAAGAAAACATGCACAAGTGGATTAATTTATTATATAACTTTTTCGTCTGGAAGATTAGGTAATAAATTAATCTGTTAAATAAACAATTAAATGAGTTAAACAAGCTTTCCAACTATATCCTCAAATGTGCATCTAGACTCCCTCCACTTATGGGTCAAGTCTAGCTCCTCTTGCAACTGTAGGTCCAGTTCATAAATACTAAGTAAAGAGAAATTATTTTATTTTATCAACTTAAAATCCAATTACCATCCAACATTGTAACACATATATCTTTTTTGATATCATAAAGGGAGCAAAGTTCCCAAAGTCGATCTAGCATGCATATTTAGACGGATACAAAGTTATCATATCAAAAGATTACCTGAACAGTGCGGTTCATCTCCAACAAATGGACATCCCAAACTCCCAAGATTTTGAAAATTAAAATGAAAATTAAAAGAAAATTCTCAAACTTGATAACTTATTGTAGAATAACTAAACAGTATTAGTATAGTTTACAAGGTATTTATGGCGGTGCATGATCTTGCTTTATTTTCGATGAGGTCAAGAGCGAAACTATCCATCAATTGTAGCTAAAATTGAAGCAGTGATTTAATAAGTACGCATTTTTTATAAGGTATTCTGGTCACGCACTGCTACGGTTCATTCCCCGATAAAGTAAAGCACAAAACAATTTGACTAAAGTTCAAACTGCAGTTAAATTCAACTGCAGCATGAGTTGTGGTTAAAATATGAAAAATAAAATAAAATATGGATTTTTATTTGGGAGGAACAAAGAGATATGATGACTTTAGAAACGGTGTACTTATTAATAAAAATCTTCAGTGTCTCATGAGATGAACTTAAATGCATTACAACAGTCAAATGAGCAAAGTGAAAACTTGGATGATGAAAGGATATATTGGATCATGTTGTTGGTACAAAGCATGCTGATGAGTGCATGATTAGACTTGAAATCTGACTAATCGATCATCTCAATCACAAAATCACTTTCTATGCAACTAATCTTTGAAAGAAATATCCAGTAGTCATTACATTAAAGTTACAATTTGCCAATCTATATATATAGAACTGACATAAATTTTACTTGAACAATTAAAGAATCACTAAAGTAGTATTGTTTGAGGACTTTCCAGAGTGTACTAAAAATATACTTGTAGTGTCTTTAAAGGCCAGTAAAGCCGACTGTAGTCTAGTGCCTCGATCTAGACGATGATGTCTAGAAGTGTGTTCTCTCATTCCTTGCGTGAGTTTCAAGAACAAGCCTTCTAGACGAATGTAACAACAAATAATAATATCTACTGCTTATGAACTATGAGTAGGCGAGCCACATTCATCATCATACATTCATATAGTTGGGATGGAGTCTTCACTCGATTCATTTCTTAAACATTACTTTAGATAACGATTCTGGGAGCATGTATAGCTCAGATGGAGAGGGTCGAATGCATATTAATCTATTATCGAATCTTTTTGGTTAGATGGAAAAAATTGAAATGAGAAGTTAAGTTAATGTAAAGCTTCTATAATTTGTATATATTAACAGAGATAGTACAAGATTCCTTCAAGCAAAAACCAAAAACCTCCAAAAATATTCCCAGAATCCACTTCACAAGAAAGCAAATCCACTTTCTTAAATTCTACTCTATGTTTACCACGACTTTGGATACATTATTACATACGTGTCTTGCAATAACAACATATTTAGATATACTGCAACATTAGGATAGACAACGCGTCCTGCAGTTGATAGTTTCTGATATAGTTGAACACGTCATACGGCGGCTATAGCTTTGGATATACGGGAAGAAGTTGTAGACAGCATGTCTTCCAGTTCAGGATCAGTACAACCGTATAGTCTTAAATATTTCTATTTTATTATAATTGTATATGTTTCGATATATTGCTATAGACGTGTCCTGTTCCATGAAAAGAAGAAGTGCAATACGTGCCACATGTCCCGTCTTGAGTGAAACAAGTGTGAAACTGTATGGAACTTCCACGCAAAAGATTGACTTCCTTATGTAAAGACTGCAAGGTACATTCGCTACACCTGGTTCAGTTCAAAAAACCTCTATAAAATAAAATTTTGTGAAATGATGAAGAGTTCCTCCAATACATAGCAAGCCTGGAGTTCTTTAGCCGAAGAAAAAACTGTTCTCACTCTAAATTGAATATGAACCCCGAACTTTCAGCGTACAAGGTGAATATGTATCCAAATTGTACTTCTAGGAAGAATGAGGGAAAAGACAAACATTTAACAGACAACCAAAATAATCATCGATAATTAACTGAAAATCGTTATGCAAAGTCACAAGGTTTGCAAATTGTTTACTTGTGTAGAAGTTATATAATATAACTTCACTAAATTTAAAGGACTAAATTTGGTTAACTAAATTTTGATACCACTTGGTCATTGCATTACACATGCTCACTTCTGTTATATAAAATCCATAAGTCACTCACACAAACAGAACCATTCTTTGACATAAAGTTCTATCACTCTCATGAGTAAAAGTAATTTAAATTTGTAAGCTTTAATATATAGCCTAACCTTTTCAAGAGGAAGGATTAAGACATAAATTAAAGTTCCTTGCATATTTCTCTCTTTTGAACTTGGAAGAGATGAATATCCTTCAAGATGAGTAAGGAACTTTTAATTTCTTAGCCAATTGTGATTCTACTATTTTTCTCTGATTGGTTTTGTAAAGATTACTTTAGACAACGTCTATTTACCTTTAATCCGAACCATGATTTAGAACACAAAAGATATTTCAAAGAACTTAATATAATTTATCAGCCAATTGTAATCTTCTGATTTTTTTTGAGATCTAAAATATAGCATGTGATTCTGGGAACCACTCCCTCGCTAAATCTGAGTAAAATTTGCAATATTTCCTTTTTAGATAATTTAATTTACTTTGGAGAATAAGTATAGAAACTGAAGACATGATCGAATGATAGACGATAGAAACAATATGATGTAAGCATCTCGAGAGTCCACAGAAGTTCAAATACATGAACAAGCTTAAGAATCCAACTCTTGTTTGGATAGCACAAATTTTACTACCATGAGGTCAAAGAGAGACACACATCCAACAAAAGGGTAAGCAAAACAGCTGAATATGTATAGAAAGTTTGATATGAATTTATCCTTGTAGAACAAACTTTTTTTTATTAAGTACCTTTTTACCTTTTTACCCTAAATAAAGAGACAAGTAATTAAATTGTAAAATTTATTTATAAACATCTCGTGTATATAGAAGTTATCAACTTCTTAGCTACCCCTATGTGATAACTAGAAATTCAGATTAATGAAGTTAAGTTAATGAGTCAGATTAAAATATAACTGAAAGCTGATAAGTTAGATCTGCTTTTCCTCGAGGATAGGAAGGTTTAGTAATATTGAGATTCACATCTATGTGAGTTAATTCTCATTTGAGTAGATTATAAATATAAACATCTTTTATTGACTGATTTTAAGTCCATACTTGTGAGAACAAAATTTACTCGTCAATTCATCTATAATAAATTCCTACTAATACAATAAGTCAAAGATGGTACCCTAAAGTTTTGAATCAGATAATAATTTTTCAGTGCTTGATTTCTTGCAAAATCTCACATTAATTTGCTACCATCGAGAGCAACAGAACTGGAGAGTGAAAGTAGAGTAAGAAAACAGAACATGTGGTTCCAGCATATATCTAACTCTTGTTATTACAACATATAAAGGAGAAACGAGAAAACATAAAACACAAAGTATCAGTAAACCAAAGTTGACGCATTCATTACTATAAAATAAATGAATTATGAAAGTTATGCAGATGCCCAACAGCAGCTGCAGCACGAGGAGACGACGATTCCGAAGCATCCTCAATATAAAGAAACCTGAACCTAAAGAAAACACCCAGCAAAAAGAACACCCACAAGATACCGGTTTGCATAGGATTTTGTGTCAATACTATTCCATGAGAACACACATAAAATGGTAAAACATTGTATAGGTTTCTGTGTCCACTGAAGGCCTAGAAGGGTTTGGTCTTAATTCCATCTTCTGGAACAAATCAAATACCCTAAATCTACAGTCTCCACTCTTTGCTTATCAGCATGACTTCTTGGAAGAAGTCATGCTCATACTCAAAACAAACAATCAAACGGTGCAATCAAACTCAAACACTCATGACTCAAACTCAACTTTAAGTTCACTCCTAAGTACTGACTTCTTGTTTGTTTGCCTTCTTTCTAGAAGTCTTCATATATTCTCTAATGCAAAGCGTTCTTCTGGCTAGAATGTGAAATTGCCTATGTGGACTTCTCCATGTAACACGTGTTTACTTTTAACGTCACCGAGAGGAAGAAAAGAATGATAGTGTAATATCTTCCCAATATTCTATGTACAATCATAGAATATTGGGAAGAAAAGGAGATATGTAGTCTGTTTGATACTGTAAAGCTGATCATGGAATAATATTCAGGTCCAACTGATTTGGTTGGTTTTGGCCTGATGTTGTTGGAGATCACCTTTACAAGCTTAGCGTAGCTATCAACAATGGATTCCCAAGGACAAAGAAAAGAAGCTTCATTTTTAGTGAAAAAAGTTCTTCTTTAGTATCTTGGAACAATTATCAGCAGAGTGAAAACCGTTACCCGACTACTGTTCTCCATATAAGCTTATAGTAATGGAGAGACAATCTTCTTCTCGAACCTTTCTGTGTATAAGATGGCTGCCTAGTAGGCAATAATTGTCCTTGTGCAATCATTCCCTCTAATCCTTTATTTTATATAAAAAGTTCAATTAAATTAAAACTTTATTAAGTCTGAAGAGATGAACTTTGTGCTTATGAGAAAGTTATCACAGAACTCAATGCATTCTGTTCTGGATAAGATGTGGTGTCACACTTTCCATGGAATATAACAATAACCCTCGTAACAGTAACAACAAATATATAATCTATATATCTGAGCATTCTTATCAAACTATATCATTAGGAGTTTTTCTCTAAGTCATAAAGGGGTGGGTGTCTTACACATTGTTATGATGGTACGATGTCACTATGACAATTACTGAAATGAAAGAAACTTATGATGGGGTTGATTTTATGCTTACGTATGTTTCTAGTTAATAGTCTTTCATTAATTTAATTTCTATTTTTCCCTTTCAGTTTGATATCAAATGACAAAAATATAGATCACCAAATATGCACAAGGTACCAAAAACTTAAAACAGAAAACGAGCATTAGGGAATGTCAAAGCTAAAAGAGAAGATTCTCTAACGTCTAGAAGCAAAAAACCATAGTTTATTGAAAGAAAGCTTTGTATAGAGTCGTGAATCACTTACAATTGTATTTGTAAATTGTGTAGTTATTTGAAATTTGAATGGAAATATTTCAAAAATTGGAATAAATTGCTTGAGTACTAAACTTCATGTCTGCCAAAACTTACGACCGATCCAAAGTATAGTATATAAACCATGAATCAGCTTGCTATGATGTCAACTATAAGTAATATACCTGCAATGTCATCACACATCCAGTTATATATACAACTCTTTGATAAACGATATTCAAAATTGATATTGTAAGTTCAAGTTTGTTGCAGTAATATGAGATTGTTGAACTTGACAACTTGTTTGACTATCTCTTTTTGTTTTGCAATCAACGCCCATGTATTACTCCAACCGTTATATGCAGTCTATCTCAAAAGTTGCCTTTTATTCTGACGTAAACTCAACCAGTCAACGTGTTTAAAAATCACAGTTCTTGTATTAAGTCTTTGGTGTTTTTCGTCAAGCAAGAAGTGAGTTAGACCCACGACGCCATTATTTAGACCTCTTTCTCAGCGAGGCTTTTTGCAATTGAACATATGCCCTTGCATGGTTGTGCCTTCTTAGAAAGAGGACTCGACCTCACGCCTCGAAAGATGGGGCTGCAAAACAAGCTAATAGGATGTGTTGAAGCTACAATCTTTGGGCAATATTATCCCCCAGCGGACAAGTGTTAAGACTTCGGCCAAAGAGGTCGCTGACGTTTCCTGTATAGGAAAACATTGTGACCATCTCGTACTGAAATACATAAAATATTTAGCATATAGAAAATTTAATATAGTTCCATAAACTCTTCCATTAAATCTCCCTCAACAATATTGAAATTAATAACTGTTTAATAACTTCAAAATTATTTGGATATGATTCACTTTTGAGGTAAAACATTCTTTGAAGTCAACATTTATTATTACTTAATTATAGGAATTTTAAGAAAAGAATCCCATCAGGAAATAATGAGTGATGGATAGAAGTGAAAAATAAAGAACAGGGAAAGAGAGACGAAGAACCAAAGATGAAAGGATCAAACTGATATCTTCAAGAAATGAATAATGGTAATCCCAATACTTTATATTAACAAGTTGTTTAATATATTTCTCAAAAATTATGTATTTATTTGTTTCCACTATAGGATTGAATGTTGAATATAATAACTCAGATTTTGGAAGAAAAAACTAAAGTTAGATGGTTCTTTTTTTCTCAAGATAAAGTCTCACTCGTATCCAACAGAAAAAAAAATAGAATTTTCTGGTGGAAAAAAACAGTTACGTGGCATGTTTACATGTTAGAAATGGTAATGTGACATTACTAGATGGATCAATGATGTGACATGACACAAGATTGATGACATGATATACTTTTGAGATGACATGATGTTGACATAACATTGGTGTCAACATTCAAAGTGACGCTGATGTGAATGGCTGATGTGAATTATGAAAACCGTGGCATGGAATTAGGATTGAGATCTCAATAACATGTGGTGAGAAGTGACATGACACATGCGTGACATTTGACAGATTGAGATGATCACACATGTATCAAATCAAAGAAGCTCTATGAGTAGATTCATTTCCTGGAAATTTTGCTAAGGTGTAAGAAGGCCACCTAGCAAAATTTTCTTTAGTAGATTTTCTCCAGCACTTTTGGAGACTTAGTAGTTGATTTTTGGACTTTAGTGATCATGTATTCTTTGAGCAAGAAGATTTATCTAGTAACTGAAACGTCTATACATTTTTTTGTGAAAATTATCATTGGAAAGCGTACCACCAAGACTTTCAAATGAAACAATTCATTAGATTATGAGCTATAAATGGAAGAAGTTACAAAAGTTGAAGATTTTAAAACCAAAACTAGGAGACGCTCTCAAAGATTTTGAGAGAAATGCTGTTTTGGAGATCTAAGAGACAAAACTGTGTGAGAATTTGCATAAATTTACTATTGGAAATGAGTCAATGGAATTTGACTCATTGATCGTATCTCTAGCTACATGGTGTCATTCCAAGTTGCATTTCATGGAGAATAAAATTGGTTGATTTGGATAAGCAAGGAAGAAGCTACCAAGATTTAAAGTTCATGGGTGTTTTAGATCAAGATGGCAAATCTACACAGGGCCTCATGCAGATTTCCATAAGGAGAGATTGTCTCTTCAGAAAATATTTACCTACTTTAGAGTTTACTACTTCGAGCAAAAAACATGCATGAGCCATTTCATGAAATAAATTTCTAGATAACCCAAAATCACGATAAGTCTTGAGGTTGCGGTCACAAAAGATATCATTGAAACTTACTTGCTGAGTTCTTTCTATTGGGTATATAAGATTTAGGTTAAGAACTGAATGAAAGATTTCTAAGAGAGAAGGCTGAAAACATTTAGATGACATAACTTTTTGTAGAGAGATCAGTTGGATACTGTTGTGAAAATATGTTTTAGGGCAACACAACAGAAGTGCTAGATTTAAGATTAAAGCACCTGACGAATATTACATATTTCTAAATTGTGCATGTAAATCCTATGTATGCAAAAAAGAACATAACAGTATAAACGTGTTGGGTTCTTGGATCAAAAGTGTTTATGCTCTTTGTTGTTGTTTGTCTTTCTGACTTTTTATATTTTCCACAATCAGATATCTCGCATATTCTTAGATACATAGGCAAGGTATCTTTCATTTAATACAGTATGAGAACATGCATAATCATCCAAGCTAAGTTATTTTGTTTTATTTCAGCGTTATATTATTTTCTAGACGGGTTATTTTCAGGTCAAACGGGTCATGTACTCTTCTCGTCAAGTTTAATGAGAACCAAAAGTAATTTAATAATAGAGTAAATAATTTAATGAAATGATTAAAAATAATAAAAAGAGTTGGTCAAATCTTTGATTATAAATAGATCTCTTAAATTCTTAAAAAATTCAAATAATTTTGTCACTTCTGTTTGGAATCCCAACTGCTCCTACTAGAATCATTTCTATTTTATTCCTTCAAGAGTCTCTTCCTTCTTTCCACTGGAGTGAGATTCGAGCTCATGCATATCGATCTCTAGATCCATACTATTCTCACTGCACCAATCTACTGTATATGTAAGAAAATATTTAGTTCAAATTAATATTGGAAACATAAAGTAGTAGAAGCAGCACTCAAACTCTGATTTTCCTATAACTTCAAGTGAGTATATACTAGCCCATCACCAAACCTCAATATCTTATCGGTCCAAAAAAGACCATGACAGTGGAAGCAACTCACTACTGGTCAGCAGTATTGAAGAAGGCACTATCGGTCAGCAATATTAAAGAACAAAATATGTATGCTTATCATTCTACGACAAAGACTCCAAAGCCCATCAAGCCTCACACAAGATTTACACCTCGTGAACAACGCTTGTCTCCATTCTTGTGTAAAGTTTAAGAAACCTTAGGAAGCATGCATATGTATTCATAGATTTTGTGAGATGGCAGTAGAATGGGCCCATAGACTAATACGACTGCATAGTTCTGCACTTTTCACAAGAGAGAAGTGGTTCATAGATTTATCCAACTACAAAGTTTTATCCAAAGTTTTACGAATAGATACAAAGACTTGAGTGGAATATTTGTTTCAAGAGATGGTATCTCTTTAGAGTTATCAGATGTTGGTTCTCTGTTCTCATACTTGATCAATTTTATCTTTTACGGTTAACTTCTGTCTCTTTACTATTATCTAAGAGTTATGCCGAAACATTGAAGAAAATCAGGTTATTAAATTTAAGTGTTAGCACCCAAAAAATATGACCTCCTAAGAATTTCACATTTCTCAATTGTTGATTTGGAATGCTATATCAAGGGACAACATGTGCTTAAAGCTAATTGATGGATATCGAGATATTCACTACCTTATTGGTAAATATGTCCTTGAGCATATCTGCCATTCTCGACTTATAAAATAATTTATTTTAGAAATTTTGACTATTTGTATCTACGTTTACCTTGATAGCCTTCACTTATTTCAATATTGTAATACACAATTCTAGTTTGTCTCCATTTCTGCATTGGGAGTTTACATTAGTTTTTACATTAGAAGCGAGCAGACCGCATAAGTACATACTGCATTTGTTCTCTTGTCATTCTCCACTCGCATTCGACTTCATATTAAGGAGAACGTTTTTTGGAAATGTGATTCGCACTACACATTTCCATTGACACACTCTCTGGTTATAAAACAATTGGCTAACTCCAGTCAACATATTAGTATACATTTTGCCTCTCATCGCTTCTTACTATGTACTTAGCCGAGCTAATCACATGTTACCTCTATATCAGAGAGTGTTCGTTGAGAACAACTCGCATTCTCATAGTATGAATATAACTTATTGTTGAAGTTATGTGAGAGTAAAAGAATTTCTTTAATATCTCCACAACAATTTTAAAATAATTTGAAATCAAATATTGTAATTTAGAAGATAATATAAAATATATATTTTGGAGTAAAATCATAGAAATTGTCTAAAAGTACATATTATATGAAGTATTTAATAAAAAATTAATATAGTTAAATAAGTACCATTCAAGTCTCATTTGATTTTTAGTAGATAACTTCTTCTTCATTTTTTACGCAGGAGATCCACTGAGCAACTGCCATTACTTACAAGCATTAGATACACATAGGGTCTAATAAAAAGATGGTAAATGATAGATGTTATTATCTGTCCCTTGGGTTCTTCGCGGACCAAGAGACTCTACATGTGAGTCCACCACAGCAGGACTCGGACCAGAAACTTCGTTAACAGTTTGCAGCAGCATGCATCTCCAACCATACCCACATGCGATTGAACTCACAACCTTTCTCTTAGAGGATTGTAAGCTAAACCACTTGGGACATCGATATTCGGTGTCCTCATTATGATGAAAGAGCAAAATTTAAACTCAAGGGTGAACGAACAAAATGCTCGTATATTTTTCTGCAGACACCACAGGAAGTTATAGGAGAGACCGTCTGCAAATGCTTGGCCAAAATCGTTCCTCTTTCCCCTAGGTCAAGAATATTTGGAACAAATTTGAACTTTGACACCCCATTAGAGACCTTTAAGAAATTCTCTTTCCACTTGTCGAGAACGTGAGTTGCGAGACTCTTTCTCGTGTAAAAAATCCATAATTTTTTCCTTTGACACCCCTATTATTAAACCACAAGTTCAGCTACTTTAGTGGTGAGGATCCCCAACGCTAATCATTCTTAGAGTTAACTAAGCAAAATCTGGTCTGACGTGGGCCCCCGTGAGAATCGCGATGCATTCTCATCTTCTCAGTTCTACCTCGAATTAGACAATCTGGGTATTGAAACAATCAGCATCTTCGCACCTTCAAAATACGACTATGATAGGGTGAAGCTGAGTTCGGACCGCTGTACAATGTGCATTTGAAGTTCAAATGACTCTCGGTCACAGAAAAAGAATATTCATTTTTTTAAAATTTATATTGTCCTTGTACTTAACAGCATTTCGCATAGAGACGAAATGACTTGAATACAAGAATAATTTTCACATTTTGATGTTTTTTCTCCAAAACTGAGGTCAAATGTACTATGCCAGTCGATGTACGTTTTCACTGGACGGAATTTTAGATGTGCTGGAAAAGTTTTCCGGCTTGCAGTTTCCGGCGGGGCAAGTTGTGAGGAATCTCACGCCTCCCTCCTCTTCTCCGACCTTCCTCCTCTTTCTTCTCGAGAAGACAGGCTACCGACAGCCTTCTGTCAGCAGTCTTCATCCCCATTGGAGAGAAAAAGCTGCCAGCAGCCTTGCATCCTTGGCAGGAGGAGGAGTTTCCCTCCTTGCACCCTCGGTAGGAGAGAAATATCCATCGCTACCCCTAAACCTCAACCCCAAGTTTTTTTTGACTCATTCGAACTCTTTTTCTTTCTTTCAGAAACTCTTCTGATTTCGTTCCTGCTCTCCTCTTCTTCCTTTCTTGCCCTCCTTCAAATTCTCCATTTTATTACTTTTCTCCCATGTGGAAAAATATTATCATATTTTTTCAGGTTCAGGTGGAAATAGATAGGATTTGCAATGACTTTTACTTAAGAACATACATTGATGCTTTGTAGTTGATATTTTTTATTTTTCATTTTTTTAGTATGGTATAGAGTAGATCTTTAGTTCTTAAGTTTTTCATTGAGCATTAGATATTCTTGTCTATTATTTGGAAGCACTTGGTTACCATCGATTGACTCGTTTGGACCTCCGGACTGATAGGGCAGACCTTATATGCAGTGTATATTTTACTGTCTTTATGTCTCCTAGAGTTCATCCTCGATGGCCTGGAGACCGACACTTACTTAGATGATGTCCGGAGGTCCCGGGAGAGAAAGTGAGGGCACCGGAGTCATTATTGCTTTGTTATGTGCAGCTTGGATCAAGCTGCGGATCACACTGCGGTGTTCTAGTTTTTATTTTCCACAGCCGCTGCTCGCATAGATCAGATGGCAAGAGAAGTTGAGGTCAGATTGAGAGATGCAGATGTAATTCCAGAGGAGGATGGTTTGGAGGAAGATGCCTTGGTGGCAAAAGATGATGACTTTGATGTCGATCGAGATATATTGTGAGCTCTTTGCGTTGACAATGTTGAGCATCAGGTATCGTTTATTAAACTTTGTGTTGTTCTATCCATCATTTTATGTCTTGTTTGTTTTCATGAGATGTGTTTGTTGTGTCATGATGACGGATCTCTCTGATTTGTTTTGAGCACCCAAGTCTATACGAATAAAGAGAACCAAGTTATGGCAGTTCATGCGTGGAAGGAGGTTCAACATCCGTGAAGCTTCTTGGTTCTAACGTGGAGGCATACATGATGTACAAGTGACGATAACGAATGGGAAAAGAAGTTCACAAGGTGCACAATGCAGCGAGACGAGGAGAGAGAGGAGAGCGGAGGAGGAGGAGATAACGGACAAAGAGTGTTTTATGAGAGAGGAGAAGGTGTTTTAGGTGAGATACTGCATTGTTTTTTTTGTTTTTGTTTTTGTTTTTGTTTTTTTTTGTCTTAGAATTGGTACATCTTGTGAAGAAATGAGTGAATATTAAACAGTTTTAGATTTTTAGGGATTTTAATGTTACAGAGTCTTCTATTTAGAGTTTTTGAGAGACTTTTGAGAGACTTATTGTTACATTTAGTGTTTTTTTCTTCATCTCTACTTATCAGGGTTATTCTTTTTAGTGGGGTTTTTTTTAGATGTTTTATTACGAGTACTATTTGATCAGATATCGTCTATTTCTAGCTATGGATACTCTCTCTCTCATGAGATCAAGAATGATTCAAGACACACCATGTCCGCTGTGAAATCAGTTATTTATCTCGCAAAGGATAAAATCTCATGTGAGAAAGGTGCACAAGAGCTATGATACGGTCACATAGGATGCCCAGGTTAGCCGAGAGCGGAGGTCTACACGTGCAGTCATTACGGCACAATTAGTCATTCTTCTTGGAGTTCCTCCTGAGTCATGAGAGTGGTTGAGAGTCCACTCTGACACTATTTTGAGATTGTTTGAGACAAGTTTCCTTTGTCCGCGTTTGTTCCATCGGTTACCTCGTGCTCTTCATGACGAGGTGAGACAGACATTCCGTCTACCCTCTCAACATGTTGACAAGGAACACCAGGGATGAGACGGCGTGGTTACTATTCCTCCTACTTCCTCGTTGGTGCCTCCGTTATACTTGAGGTGGCAGAGGAGGACATCGGGAGGTGGCGGTCCGTCTTCTGAGATTCCGTAAGTGATTGGGCGATCTTACAAGAGGAATAAGTACGTACGGTACGAGATAGGAGCGAGTCTGTCGCTATACGTGATGTCTCATCTTCTGCATGCATACAACGTTGTAGGATGTTAGATCAGGTTGGAGAGTATAGTAGAGCTGCTAGAACATTGCATCCTTTGTCAATGGCATGTCCTACTGAGGAGACGATCGATGCATTGCGTTTCTTTCATCCTCCACCGAGTGATCCTCCACCACCTGAGGTTCAAGACTATCAGCTTGAGGAGCCATTATGTCTAGATAGATCTCTGTTTGCCCAGATCTTATGTACAGCTCTACATCTATCTTCTGAAGGTTTGTCTGGGATGGTCTACGAGCACCTACGGGATTATTTTCTGGAGATGATCCTTCTAGTGGTTTCATGGAGCTTTTTCAGGTAGCGGCAACAGTAGCTCAGGGACATATTCATCAATCTATAGCTGAAGTATTGTGAGCAGCTAGACTTTTGATCATGACGAAAGATGATGGAGGGATTCGACCGATAGCCATCAGCGAGATTCTCTTGCGACTTATCAGTCTAACATTGTCCTTCAGCTTCGAGACACTTTTCAGGACCACCTTTGTCCACATCAGTTTGAAGTTGCGACATCTAGAGGTTGTGAGTCTGTGTCTTTCGGCATTAGTGCTCTCTTGGACATCCATCTCGACTGGATTGTCCTACAAGTGGACATGAAGAATACTTTTAATAGCGTTTCTTGCGCTTCCATCTTTAAGGAGCTCATGGATGGCGGTGGATCTCTGGCGGGTCTCGTTACTTTCGTGCGATTGTTCTATGGTTCTTCCTCCCCTCTTTATTACCAGCACGGTTCTGCAATAGAGGAGGTTACAGTCATCAGCTCCGCTGCAAGTACTCGTTAGAGAGACCTTTGGGTGGACCCTTCTTTGTCTTAGCTCACTATAGAGCTCTCTTGGCCACCTCTTTGGCTGCTGTAGGTTGTGTTTTTCCATCTCTAGCTGATGATACACACATCATAGGTCCGGAGGACCAAGTTGGTGTTGTCTTTGATCACCTCATCTTTCAATTGATCTTGGCAGGACTGAGAGTGAAGATGTCAAAGTGCAAGGCTTGATCTCTCATAAGTATACCGTCGGACCTCTAGCTCCCGGAGAGATTTGTTACACCTAGAGATGGTTTACGCATCCTCGGAGTACTGATGGATACAGAGGACTTTGTCTCTCGGTTCTTAGATGCTGTCTTTGCGCAGGACGTTTTGCATATCGAGGATCTCTCTATGTTAGAGGACCCACAGATTGTCTTTGGTATCTTTTCCTCTTCCATTGCACGTCATCTTAGTTACTTACTCCGCACAATATCTCTATCTCCTATCTTCATCTCGTGCCTTAGAGAGTTTAATAAGAGGATCATGAGATGTTTGATGACATCGTAGGACCAGAGACTTTTGACAGTGTGACAAGACCTCTCGCACATAGGCAAACATCTTTGCCGATATCATGTGGCGGGATGGGCTTATTATCCATGGAGGAGATTGCTCCGGCAGTCTTTTTGGGTAGTTGGACCCTCTCAGCACCTTGGCTCTGTTGTCTTTTTCTCGTGCGAGATAGATTTATTCTGGAGAGTTATGTGACAGAGCTGGAGGATGATTCTTACTCACTACAGATGTGTCTCTGTGAGACAAGAGATAGTTTGACTCTTGAGACACGTGAGACACACCTTCGATTCGATACCTTAGCTACCGATAGATCTCGCGGACTATAGTCTTCTCTGACGGAACACCACTTCCAGCAGGTTCTCCATGCACTCCTAGTGGATCTTTCCATCTCACGAGATACTAGAGCTCGACTCCGCTTTTGTTCGGACAAGCGCGCAGGCTCTTGGCTCATAGCTCTCTTGCATTAGAGCGTTCTGACTCGCACCGACTATCTTCTCCACAGCGATGAGGTTTCGCCTTGGCTTGGTCCAACTTGTTGCTTCAACACTGTCCACTTGCGAGTGCGATGTCTCACTTGACACCTCGGGTCGTCACCTTAAGATCGTTGTCCTCAAGATGGAGAGCGGATAGCTACCCACGATGTAATCAAGGACGTCGTGTTAGCCTTAGCACGGGAGAACGATCACATGACGTGGAGAGAGCGTTGGTATGTCTTTCAGACAGGAGGATCAGTGAGAGCTTACCTGTACATGATGAGAGAGTATCAGACCTCAGTGGCAGATGTGGTTGTCACAGATCCGACACCGACTCAATGACGACACAAGTGATCATCCATCTCTCAGGATGGGTTGCAGGTGTGGCGGTAGCATCGAAAGTGACCAAGTATAAGGATATGCAGGTGGAACATCGCTTCATCTCATAACCTTGGAGATATACGGATCGACAGCTTTGGAGTTCGACGTCTTTCTTCGAGATTGTGCCAGAGCCTACCATGAAAGACGTCAGAGGCACTACTTTCTCTTTCTTTCCGCACTATGTTTTTTTCATTGCTCTATAGAGAACTTTAGCAGGCGCGGTCCACAGAAGCAATCGCAGTAAGCAATGCTATTTCATTTGCACCTGTTGTATGCAGTACTCTATGCAGGAGTACTTACGTTCCGGTGTCTGATATTATAGTTGCGATAAGAGATTTTAGAGCTACTAATAGCGAGGCTTAGCCACTGTGTTCTTCTCTTCGGAGAAATAGTTGCTTGATCCTTTTGGTACTTCTTTTCCTTGTAAGGCTTGATGGGGTCTTTCGATCTGTTTGCTATTCATTGGTTCGCGTGTTTAGCACAATGCAGCGACAACACTTCTGATGATTTTAGCTCTTTTTACCTGATCGGAAGGAGGAGTGGGGTTTCCGGCTTCCAGGAATTTACTTGATCGGACCTCCAGAACGAATTGCGGACTTGATCGGACCCCTGTTATAATTCCTTTCTTGATCAGACCCCGAACCTGCAGCAGCCCGTTAAGCAGGTAACTCGGTCATGTCAGAGTACAGCTCGAAGCCTCGACCACGGCCGTAGAAGCCAGACTACGCAAAATAAAGATTTAATTTAGAAGCTTTAAGCATTAATTCCATACTCGGCCGTAACTATTTCCGTGGACCCGAAACGCATGGCCGAGTTACCTGTTTTACTGGTTGTTGCAAGTTGGGGGTCCGATCAAGAAGGGAATTATAAGAGGGGTCCGATCAAGTCCGCAATTCGTTCTGGAGGTCCGATCAAGTAAATTCCTGTCCGGCTTCAGAAGAGCGCACCTACGAAGAAGGAAAAGATCAAGAGACGTACGAAGTACGACCCTGAATGTCACGAATAGGACGTAGTACACCGTACATAAGTGAATGAGAATTGTCGATCATCATTCAGCCCTACGGATTGAATATTATCATAACGCATACATACCAGAGTCCAGACTTACCTTGCTTAACGGTTTTCCTAGGGGCAAAAGATCGCCTTCATTCGCTGACTAAGCCGTATCCAAACAGCATTCTCCTCCTGAATCACAAACCAATCAACGCAATGCTATCCGTAAAGCAGTGGTTCCCTTCGGAGAACGAGAACATCCAGGAGCGAAAAGCTGAACCAGCCAGATCGTAAAGTTGCTCCAGAAACTGTCAGAGTCTCGTGTGGAGCTCGAATCATAGACCCAGCAAGGTACTCACGGCAACTATGCATTCCTGTAGCAGAACTTTATGTTCTGGGGCAGTTGCGTAGGGGAATGTCTAGCACCAATCTTCGATCTCATTCTTCGGGAACAGTAGAAGTTTTAGTTTTCAAGGATTATCCGCGCGAGCAACTCCGCCTGGGAGCTGTAACTCCTAGGAGATTCGATAGTAAACTTATGTTCCCAGCACTGATTACCTCACCTTTGGTTATGACCACATCAAACTACATAAACTGACGAACTTTGAACCCCCTTCCCCCCGGTATAATCATCACAGAACTGGCTAGAGAAAGCACGAGCCTGTTTTAGAAGGTTCCTCCTTGATCCCGCGACCGAGATTGTCTTGCGATCGAGCACAATGCACCGATTTGGAAAGAAACATTCGTGGTAAACAAGGTGTTGCGCAATGTGAAAGGTACAGCAGAGAAAACATAGTGAGTTACACGCTAATCAATACTGAAACGCATGTGAGGCTAAAGTAGAAAAAGACAAACTATTTCCGTGTTTTGTCTATCTTCCGAGTGTTTTTCATTTCTACGGTTAGATATGCAAAAGCATTGCAACAATACCACAAAAGGAAGGCAACTGGCAAACGCTGACAGAAGTGATAAGTCCCACTGATACAGTGACTGCAGAAGTCGTGGTGGAGACCACATAACAAACACTGGGTTAGAGGAGGGGATTCACTACCATGAAACGAGATTACATGAAGATACACTAGTCGTCCACACCGCAGTGTGAGCACACTCACAGTTATTCTACTCGGGAAAACACAACTATTACGACCGTCCGACTCAGATGCAACTCGGAACACGATGACCGACAGAAAGGGAACGATCACTTGACCCTTTCAGCAGGTTGGCCTTCGAAATGCTAGGATGGCGTCGATGCTTCCAAGGATGTTTGTCATGTATGCCGTAGCTGTTGGAGAAACTTGTTGGAGAATCTGTCGTATGCAGGAGGCCAGCACTGGCATTAGCTTCTCACGTACCTGCTTCACTGCAGCGCTTCAGTCCGTCTGCATGATCACTCCGCCTGGACCGAAGACCATGGCATATCACTGCATTCAGTCATCATCCTGTGTCTTCGGGAGAGATCTCGTTACTACTAAGCTTTCCGGTAATTGGGATACTTGTGTACAAGATCCTCGCATTCATTCTACATCTCGAGAACCCGACAAAGAAGCGTTACGAAGATGGGGACCAGGTATTGTGTCTCTTCGGTCCTCGCCAACAGGCTCAATCGTTCCAACCACTCTTGATGGTGTAGTACCGTTTAGTTCGTTGTACAATTAAAAGGCTACCATTTGAACTCGAAAAGTCTTGAGCAACGATTTAACATAACTTTCGGAGATAAACTCCACAAATTCTAAAGGAATGACATACGCATGTGTTACCGACAGTTTCCTGATTCCAAGCTGGAAAAGTCAACTACACAAGATGAACGCCGCCTTGAATCACAGAGCAGCATAAGAAGGAATCCCTTATCTTTATCAGCAAGTATATGCCCACCAAAATAACAATCATCATCCTATGACAAAATCGGCAACATAAGAAGGAATCCCTTCGACTAATCCATGAGACACAGACTCTGGGCACTGCCTGTGACAAGAACTGTAGTCACTTGCTGGCTTCAGCGTGAGAAATTTGATTGATAATGGATGTAAGTCAGATGATCCAGCCTGATAATTAAAGACATTAAATTGGACAAGCCTTATCAAACTCCGCTTGCTCTTTTCGGCAAAGTTCGAACTCATTTCCATAGTAGTCCATGCACTTGGTGAACGCATCCATAGCCTTCGGACATGTCTCGTTTAAATCACGCAGCCTGCAGAGAGAAAAAGAGGCACTTCTGTTAGTTGTAGAAACCCCGAAAGAGTTCTTGTTCTCTACATCCATCAGCGTGTTCTCCAATAATAATCTCATAAGGTGAAAAGATAAACATGAATCACACAGACATAAGGTAACTGTAAATGTCAACTCTCAGGAACCGAGACTTAAACATCGATCACGCAAAGGGCATGAATGCCTGTAATTAGCAGCATAGACCACAATCTATGCAGGAGGAAGTATTCGACTGCTAACGATGAAGTTTCACCTCAACTGACAGACCTGACCAGTAATAAGTAGAGTAGAAAGTTTGAACTGCACGACCGACTGCTAGCCGCGAGGACACAGGTAGCAACGCATATTTCTGTCAGTAAGGTCTACCAAATAATGGAAATTTCTGCGAACTTTCCCCACACTCCGGTCCACTAGAACAGTCTTAACACCTTTACACCGGCCAAAAAGACCGCAAGAAAAAACAGAAAAAGGACACAGGACGGGTGAAAAACATATATTAGTGAAGAAGTTAGGAGCAGTTAGGTCGAACTAACTAGTTACACTTGACCTATTCTCTGACTGATAGGCCTATGGAAGTACATGAACGGGAAGAAGATGTCGTTCCTTGAGGGACAAGTTTAACGAATTTTACAGTCTTTACCATTCCAAAACCTAAGCTCACCATGTGTTTCAAGACGTGATATGAAGTTGATACGCTGATTTGTTAATACGATCAGCCAAAACAAATGAAGACTATCCTCTGAATTATCAACTGAGAAGGAGAGGGACCTGTAGACTGACAGACATCTGGAGCTGACAGTCTACGCAAGCAGAGAAGTTTCACATTTACTCGCGTACTAAGGATTTGTTTTCATTAGAAACGGACGGTTTACCAAATCTAGAGATCCGCTGAGTTTAGACAAAAAGGTAACACGCACAGTCACATCAAACTGTTCGTCACGACAATATCACAGATTGCCACTACCGGCGCCGAAACGTAAAATCTATGAGTATAGCTCAGTATTACATGGTTTTATAGCTAGAGCGTCGTGATAGGAGTTCCGCTGGAAAAGTACCAGCAAACCAGCCTCATACACCCCTAACACACAACACACACCGAAAACACATAGCGGACGAAGTGTAATAAACAAATCTTTACACCCCATCCGCTACATTACACTTTCCACATTACTTCACAGATTATCAAGTTCAAGTCAAACCCAACAAGGACGGTGCTGAAGACTGCACAACAATTTTCATTTCATAGGAATATATTGCCACACCATTACAGTACTTCACAAGGACAGCACAAGTTCCTCTGTTCCGAGCCCCTCCCTGCATAAACCGGAGATCAAACGAATTGGCCAGACAAAGGCGAAGCTGTCTTTTACGTTCAGCGCGTAGAGCGAGCCAACGCTTAAAGTTGGTTTAAGAGTAGACAGTGAACCGTATTAAGAAAACAGGCTTCCAGTCGTCCTGGAGCTGTGGTGCAACACTTTGTAGAATCCTCAAATATCTAACTGGCGAAAGCTTCAGGTTCTGAGGGCCAGTTTCGCGGTCCAAAAGGTCGAACAACCACGACGCAAACCAGAAAACCTTACAACCTCGAACGAATTTGGGCAGATATGCAGGAGACTCTTTTAGTGTGAACAAGTTTAGATGGAGGTAGATAGCAGAGGGTGTTAAGCCTTCTCCTCGGTCGACCTAATCTGCCAGGATATCAGTACCGTACTCGTCGTATAGCACACAAATGATATAGTTACGAATCGTAACAGACATCAGAGAGATGATATACTCATTACGAACTGCATGTCGTAGCTTTTCGACCAAAGACCCCGAGCCTTGGCTGGACGGTGACAGAAACAAGGATGGGTGCATCAGAGAGAGGGTGAAAACCAACTTGGACAAACTGGACTTAAGGACGCTGGTCATTAAATAACACATACAGAGGTTCGTAACTCCGGCTATCATTATCTTCCCCACTGTGCTACGTGAATTAGTGCCGTGGAGCTTAGAGGGTAGGAAGGAAGATCGTCAGCTTTACATGAGGCCCTAAACCAACCTCAACTCAAAATTCCGATGCTTTTACATCCATGTATCGACATAGAAATCGACCCCTAGGACCTCACCGTTGTTACCTATACGGCCTGGATCACGGCGGACACGTTGAGCGAAAGCTGAGCTACGATTGGCCTTTACCTAGTAGGATGCAGCTACTAATTTGATGAAACTGGTCAACTGGTCTACATACTTCATGCAAAGCTAGCAAGTACTACGAAATAAAACTGGACAAAAGCTACTCGAGACAGTTGTTTTTATTCTGCACGGCTTAAGCTGCTCCTAAAATACAGTTCATACCGTGGTCGACAAGTTAAGTTCATGCAGGATGAATGGGAAAGAGATCAGCAGAAGGTAGTATGACAGCGTGCTTATAAAAGGCTGCAACCCACAACCTGGCAACAATGGACCATGTGCTCTCGATGGGTGGCGAAAAAGGGAAGATGGAGTTCGCAACATAAGATGAAACGCATAAAAGTTCAACGTTTAAAAATTGATCATTACGACGAAGTACCCCAGAGAGATTCGTCTATACAATCTCAAAATCATCTACAAACGACTGATGTGTCCATCCACGAACCAACCGACCGTTCAGACAACAAAATGTAATAAGAAGGAAAAGTTTGAATTTTCAAGAGAAGAAGCTGGTCAGGCTGACGCTATGTGCATCGGAACAACATTGGAAAGTAAGAAGAGTACACTGAGTCCTCGGCTTTGGCCGTTATGCAGTAAAGTCAACTAATACAGAACTGATATCTGAATTCCTTCAACCATACCATCACCGTAGTATGACTGATAGGAATTATACATGCTGCAAAAGAACTTCCTCTTATTCAGATGAATGTGCCCGAAGAGAAAACCGTGAAGAGTGCAGATTTCATGCCTCATAGGAGAGAGGGAAAGGAGTGACATTCAGCCAATAAAAATTCTGAATGTTCGATGATTTCGAACCCCTTTCATGAATTTCAACAGTTCCGTAAATTTCAATTCATCGCCCAAACAAGCTGCGTGATACTCATACAAAGACACAACATGCAGACGAATCCAGAGAGAACCATCCGAGCTGATAAGGACAATAAGGACGAATGACACACAGTCATTGAAGCATTGAGGGCAGACGTGATCTTACAAAGTAACAACACATTTCGTAACTTTCTGTCCTTGAGCAAGACACTTTTCGGGATTAGGATCCTCCCGTTTGCAGTTGAGGAAAGCACGATTCTCCTCCCCACATTTAGATGAGATGTGCTTGGAGGTCGACATCAACACCGCAGACGTCGTCACGGGGGCCGAATGCAGCGAGTCGCCTCCCATTTTTCCCGACTGGCCCTAAGATCTTCCTCCTCCTCGTTCGCTAATGCCGCTGATAAAGTTGCTCGTCAGTTGATTACCCAGAAGACACTCAAAACCTCAGCAGAGCAAGCATAAGAAAATTGGCAGAAAATTGGCACTCACGAGTCACACCGATCAAAGAGTCATGGATCCTTCCAAATCACGGATCTGACGTTCGTCGAAGAAAGCCTCCTCTTTGGAGGACCGATCTGTTCTAGTCCACGCTCCTCCCCCCCTCTGTTCGCTCTCTCTCTCTCTCTCTCTCTCTCTTGGGCTCCTCGCCCGCCTTCCTCTTCGCATCTACACCACAATCAAACAGACTGTTGTTTTCCCTTTCCGGTGCGTTTGCGGTCATTCCTGACCGCCGCCCGCGCCTTACTCCAACGCAGTAGTGACCGAAACGAACGAACAATACGTATAACAATACAATATAACAATACATTCGTATTCTCGTTTTGCAGAATTTCCACAGATTTTTGCTTTATCAGTCCCCCATACAAAAGTAGAGTTTGACCGTACCCTTCTTCTCAGTTCAGGTCTTTATCAGGATGATACACTGATGTCACATATTAGCAAACTAATGCAGCGTTCCTCGTGTCAGCTTAATTGCAGCACGCGCGAATCCGGGATAGACGAAAAAAAACTCAGACAGAAATGTGGAGATCGAGTGGAACTCTTTTATTATCGTGCGGAAGAAGATCCTATCATCACCTCGTGGCAGCGTGATGGTGAGATTTTGAGATTAAGACAGTGAGGTCTTGGGTTCAATCCTCTCAATGTTCATTTTGACGCTGCGGTCGCATGCCGCTGTCTTAGGATCAATGTCTTAAAAAAAACCCTCCCTCGACTGTTTAGGAAATAATGAGCAGCTCCTCGTCGCATGCTTCATGAGACTTGAAGGTTTAATTCATCGATCGATAACTGAGTACATATAAGTACATATAGTAGACGAGTTGAACCGCTCAGCAACAGACAACGTCTAAATGTTCAAACATTTTTAATGTCTAAACGTTACAGCTGATAGCATCATAGATGAGAGTTACGAACTATCTCAATCCAACACTCTCATTTAGGACGCATATGCTTCGTGAGACTTGAAGACTTAATTCTTCGATCGATAATTGAGTACATATAGTAGACGAGTTGAACCGCCCAGCAACGGACAACATCTAAATGTTCAAACATGTTCTAATGTCTAAGCGTTACAGTCGATAACAATGTAGATGAGAGTTACGAACTATCTCAATCCAACACTCCTATTTAAGACGTGACTCCCACTGCACCATATAATCCTAACAAGTCTAACATGATTCTCCTTTGATAAAGATTTAGTCAAGATGTCAGCTAATTGATCTTCGCTGGGACAATATAGCACATTGATAATCTTATCAGCTACTTGCTGATTGATAAACTTGTGACGTATATCTATGTGCTTGCTTCTGTCATGAAACTTTGTAGTTCTCAGTAGTGAAAACACTTTTGTTGTCATCGAAAATCTTGACGGCACTTGTTTCAACCTCTAGCAAGATCTCCATCAACAACTCACGTAGCCAAATTGCTTCAGCTGCAGCTCTGGACAATGTCAAATAATCGGCTTCAGTTGTTGATAAAGCAACGGACTTTTGTCGAGAACTGCTCCAGCTAACAACAACATCAGATAGTAAGAAACAAAATCCAGATGTTGACTTTCTGGTGTCGGAATCACCAGCCCAATCTGCGTCTGAGTAGCCATGCAGTTCTGTAGGTATCTCTGACCGTTCATAACATAGACTTAAATCAGCCGTTCTCTTCAAATAACGGAACACACATTTCACAGCTATCCATTGAGCAAGTCCTGGATTAACATATATTGAGCTAATGTGAAAGTAGAGTAAGTAGCATCAGGTCACGTACATAACGCTACCCACATTAGAGACCCAACTGCACTCGTGTAAGGAATACCTTCCATCTTCTTCTTCTCACTATCTGTAGTAGCACAATCCTTGATAGATGAACAATTTCTTGATGTCATATGTGTAGGTACCATCTTAGCACTATCAAGGTGAAAAATAGACAGCTTCTGCTTGATGTAGAAGGTCTGAGACAAATCTATGATGTCTTTGAGTACATCATAGGTGATGTGTATTCCCAAGAAATGTTTGACCACACCTGAATCAACCCATCTCAAATTCATGACTCAGTAACATCTTAGCGTAATGTATCAACTCCAGACTAACAGTCATGAGTAACATGTCATCAACGTAAAGTGCCAAGAACAACACTCCAAGTTGATCTACCAGTAAGTAAACGTTGGTGTATGCTCCCATCGGCTTCAAACCTATTTTCTTTAGATAAGCATCTATACGATGAAACCAAATCCTAGAAGACTGTTTCAAACCGTAAATGGATTTTTTGAGCTTACAAACCAGGTTAAGATCTCGAGTCGACAGTCCTTCCGGTAACTTCATGTAGACCACCTCCAATACTCCATTTAAGAAGGTGTTTTTCACATCCATCTGATGGATGTGCATCCCATGTTGTACAACAATTGTCAAAAGTACACGTACAGACGGCATCCTGATTAAAGGAGAAAATTTCCCGTCATAGTCTAGCCCCTTGACCTGAGAAAATCTCTAGGCTACTAGACGAGCTTTGTACCTCAAAATCTTACCATCAGGTTGAGTTTTCAGCCTGAAGACCAATCGACAACCAACCACATGATGATCTTTAGGCAATGGATTTCGTGCACCTACCGCCTTGTTGCACCAGCGGAAGCTCTTGCTCAGTAGGTCACAAACTTTACACCGCTAACCTGCAAACACAATCACAAGTTAACGTCCATGCACCACTTATCTTATCTCAATTTTGTCCGGACCGGAGCCGTACCGTTACCCTAATCATCAAGCTCAGCAATCCTAAGTCTCGACCTAGACCCGCCTAGGTCGATCCTCAACATGAGCAAGTCACAAGATGACTTGGGGCGGACTTCTCATAAAGTCCAAGGTCTTAAACGGCTCTTCCAGCACACCTAGCGGCCCAACCGCCCGTGATGTCCGTCTGGGTCTAGGCTCCCGAACGGTGGTCTAACCCGCCAACTCGTTCCCTAGTCTTGCCGCAGCCCTTACAACGTTCTGAAGTCCAGACGTCCAAGTCTGGACGAGAACGTGCCTTGGAACCGACCCAGCCATCACCTCATGCCCCCAGAGTCCGTCCGCCGAACCCTGGGGTCGAGTGACTCGTCCTGGCCCACCCATGCATCAAGCCCCCCTCATATATACTTCTGGGGATCGGCGGCCCCGCCCTCCTCTTTGGTCCCTGAAAATTATACCACAACCCGATCCTAGTTCGGTCACAACTTCCAGCTCGGAGGTCAAATCGATGAGTGTTATATATCACTAAAAAGCTCTCGACGAGACCTTTCCCATGATACCTCACTCGCCTCGAGATCATACGTGGAGCTCCGTCCACGACCTAAAACGTCCCTGGAGCTCCAACACTTAGTCATTTTTCGAAAACCTGTGGTCCAGACTTAGACTTGAACCCTGTGGTTCAGACCAACGTCCGAACCACGGTCCGTCTGCGTCTCGGACCCACGTCTCGGACTCACGTCTCAGACCTATGTCTCAGACTCATGTTTCGGTCTGTTCTCAGACTCGCCCCCTTAGATCAGCATTTGTCAGGGGTCCTCTTGGAGTATGCCCTTATGTCTTAACCCAGGGTTCCAACCTTGATTCAGAGAACCACTTAGGGTTCATCTGATCCCGACTTCCCGGCCAAACCATTAAGTCCTACTCGCAGCGTTCACAACCTAGCGAAAGTCCGCTAGGGTTCTGTTGTTCGCGTCTACGCCCGATCTTGAGAATGAGGGCCGCGACACTCACCCCCACTTTGGAGGTTGATGCCCTCATCAACAATGATCCTTTAAGTTAACACCAAGTTCAAAATGGGTAGCCAACCCCTTGGCGTCTGAATTACATTTTGGTAGCTAACCCGCAATTTCCTTCTTGGCTTGAGTCTTAAGTTGTCGCTAGAACACTTAGAAAATTCCAACTAGTCTCGGAAAAAGCCTTACCTTTTTGGCTTACCCTAAACAAAACTAGTTGACAATTTCTAAACATTCTACTTAAGACTCTAACTTGCTAACTATAAGTATTCACACCTACTTACAAGGTCCCCCGAAACTCACTTTCTGGTTGCAACTTGATTTGACTTAGACGCGTGACTAAGTTTACTTTGTAGAAAACCACAAAGCAAGATCACCCCAAGCCCCAAGACAAGTATGAGATCTCATACTTGCTTTGCCAACGCTACAGCAAACCTAAGTCTTGACATCAAGACTTAGTCTTGATTTAGATGCTTATCCAAACCAGCTCGCTTCCTTTGAGTGTGCTTCGTGCCTCCTCTTGACAACATCCTAGGCATCTGATCAGAACTAGTCATAGCCATGCACTACCAATACACTAAGACAAAATTTCCAGAAACAAAATCTTTATTTCCAAATACAAGACAAAGCTACAAAGTCCATCGGCCCAAATCTCCTCAAGTTGCTACTCGTATGGTTCGACGTTCCTTCACTCCTCGCTGAAAGGAGATGTCATCATCTTGCTAACGCCCTTGTTGTCCTTGTCGCCGTTTGAAGAGGTCTAATACCTCGCTTGCATGTGCGAGATCTTCCTATGGCACCCAAGTTGCTTCCTTCAAATGGTAACCACGCCATTTGACCAAGTACTCCATCCGGTTTGATTTGCGCCGAGATCGCAAAATGGACTCCACCTCATATTTTGCTTCGCCTTGCACGACATCAGGTTGAGGCCTAAGAACCTGTTTGCGCTCCGACCGCAAATCATCCTTGAAGTATTTCTTTAATAAAGAAACATGGAAAGTCGGATGCAACTGCCACTCGTGAGGAAGGTCTAATGTATAGACATCTTCGTGCGGATTCTTGACAATGACAAAAGGTCCCACGAACTTCGATGAAAACTTCACCGATATTTCCTTCGGAAGTGTGAAGTTTTTCGTACTTAACCATACTTCTTCGCCCACTTGAAACTTCACTTGCCGTCGATGCTTGTTTACCTGCTTCGTGTATCGTTGCTGCGCCTTCTCGAGGTTATTCTTCACTTGTTCCTCGCGTCGCTGCATCTCCGCCACCAACTCTTCAGCTGATGTTTGCCGTGTTCTTGGTCGTGCTGATGTCGAACTCCCTGCAAGAGTCAAAGAGGGCCTTCTGGCTCACGTCCGTAAGCCAGCAAGAAAAGCGATTCACCAGTTGCCGAATGCTTCGTGAAATTGTAGCAATACTTCGCAAGACTGAGCCACTCCGCCCAATCACTTTGGTCCGTGCTCACATAATTCCTCAAGTTTTGATTCAGAACCTAGTTAACTCGTTCCGTTTGCCCATCTGTTTCCGGATGAAAGGCGGTACTAAATTTTAACTTAGTCCCCAAGTTTTAGAACAAGTGTTTCCAAAAGACACTTGTGAACTTAGAGTCTCTATCTGAAATAATACTCCGGGGTAATCCATGTGAACGCCACCAAGTATCTAAGAACAACCGAGAAGTCGTGAACGCTGTTGCAGTGTCCAAGGTCGGAGTAAACTTCGCTAGTTTGCTAAACCGATCAACTATCACAAAAATCGCGTTGTATCCATTTGAGTCAAGCAGAGAGGTAATGAAGTCCATGCTAATGCTTTCCCAAGGTCTGGCTGGAATCGGCAGAGGATGAAGCAACCCTTGTTTCTTCTCATAAGAAACGCGGTTCGCTTGACAGGTTACACATGTTTTCACAAAGTGGGCAACATCGTCTTTCATGTGGGGCCAATAAAACTTTTTAGCTATCACTGCTAAAGTGGACTTTTCTCCTTTATGGCGTGATAAGGGCGCATCGTGACACTCTTTTAACAACTTAGTCCTAAGTTTTCCTTGTCCCACATAAACCCGACTTTGCTTGAACATGAGTAATCCATGTCTTAGCTGTATGTTCTGCAACTTCACTCCTCGCTTGAGTTGTTCCAGGTACTCCTTCGCTTGGTCATCGCCCATGTAACCTTCACGTATTCGCCTCTCCAAGTCTGACTCCTTAGGATACATAGCTCGCAAAATCTGTGTTGACGATGGAAGATATTCCTCCTTGCGACTCAAGCGTCAAGAACCACATTGTCTTTTCTCGCTTTGTGGATTAATTCCACGTTCATGAGCGCCAAGGTATCGTGCCACCGTAGTTGTTTTGGCGTCACTCGATCTTGCGTCTCAAAATACTTGAGCAAAATATTATCAGTATACACTTGGGTTTTGTGAAGTCTCAAGTAATGCCGTCATTTCCTCAAGCAATGAACCACCGCAAACAGTTCCTTCTCGTGAGTCGGCCATCGACTCTCCGTCCCAGATAACTTCTTGCTTTCGTACGCTACAGGTTTTCCATCCTGCACAAGCACTCCGTCAATCGCATAGTCGCTCGCGTCCGTGTGCACCTCGAATGGTTTGTCGAACTCCAGCAGCTTCAATACTGGCGTCTTTGACAAAATAGCTTTGATCGTCTGAAACTCATCATCCACCTCTTTGGTCCAACTTACTTATGCGTCTTTGCACGTCCAGTCCGTTAGCAGCTTCACGATCTTTGAAAACCCCTTCACATACTTGCGGTAGAACTGCGCCAATCCTAAGAATCGCCGCATCCCCTTCACTGTAGTCGGAGGCTCCCAAGTCACAATCGCGTCCACCTTCTGCATATTCGGATCGACTCCTTCTGCACTAATGACATGTCCCAAGAAGTTAATGCGCTCCAAACCAAACTCACTCTTGTCAACGTTGGCAAACAGTTTATGCTCCCGCAGCTTCGTCAACACCACCCTTAGCTGCTCCGCGTGCGACTCCAAGGTTTTGGAGTAGATCAAGATGTCGTGGATGTAAACGATGACAAACTCATCCATCTCCTCACGAAAAATTGTATTCATCAATGTAGTGAACGTCGAAGGGACGTTGCAGAGTCCAAATGGCATCACCACGAATTCAAACGATCCGTATCTGGTTCGACAAGCGGTCTTCTCAACATCTGAGTCAGCTATCCGGATCTGGTAATATCCTGACTTCAAATCTATCCTGCTGAAGTATTTTGCGCCCGCTAACCTATCAAAGAGGTCGTCTATTCTTGGCAAGGGATAATTATTCTTCACCGTCACCTTATTGAGTGCACGATAATCTACGCAAAATCGTAACTTCCCATCCTTCTTCTTTGCGAAAAGAACTGGGGCTCCATAAGGTGACTTACTGGTTCGAATATATCCTCGCGCTAATAGCTCACCGAGTTGTCTTTTCAACTCAAGGAGTTCCACCTGATTGAGTCGGTAAGGGGCTTTGGAAGGTGGTTCTGATCCTGGCAAGACCTCAATCTGGTGATCCACCACCCGTCTTGGAGGTAACTCAGCAAGTAACTCATCCGTCAAGACATCCTCAAACTCTTTAATCACTTCGCGAAGCACCTCCAGAAGTTTAGTCGCGTCTCCTGATGTTTCCTCTTGTCCGTCACCCGTCATCAAATCTGCAACCCGCATCAAACACATGACTCCGTCGTTGAAGTCCATCTGTTTGCCTTTGATTAAATTCACCGCAAAATCATCAATTTTCCGCGTCTTTCGGATCAGCCTCACTCCCAGCTTCCGTCCTTTAACTCTAACGTTTAACCTTAAAGGTTTCCGTCTAAGTTCCACTTCAAACCTGTCCAAGAAAGTGTTCCCCAAAACCGCATGGATAGCATCCATCTCGCACACCGTGAAGTTCTCTGTGAACTCCAACTTCCCACACGGAAATCGTATGTCCAAGGCCACTTCAGAAGTTTGGTACGTCTTGCTCTTGGCAAAGCGTACCTGAATAAGCTTATCTGCCTTGGAGGTAGACAAGCCCAACTTCTTCACCAACTTTGGACTTATGAAGGAGTGAGTCGCTCATGTGTCCACGAGAAAAGTAACATCACGATTAGCAACTTTGGCTTGTAGAAACATCAATCCCGGCGTCTTCTTCGTGGTTCTCAAGATCACAGTCATCTGGCCCTCCAACAAGTTCTTTGCAACAAATGCATTCATGCTACAGTTACTAACCTTAGGTTTCGTACACCCCTTAGCAATATGGCCCGCCTCGCCACAGTTGTAGCAGGTAAACTTAGCACCATTGTCCTTCTGAGGTGTTTGCCCTTTAGGTTTTGCTCCTGTTTGCTGCCGCTTTGCTGTCGGGGCAGAAGTATCCTTCCGGTCCTTCTCACCCCCGTCCCATTGTCGCTTGAAGCCCTTGTTCTTCTTCTAGAACTTGTCTGTGCTGCGTGGTTCAAAAGGTTTCTGTTGTTGGACTTCGTCGTCCCCAATTCGCTCTACTAGCTTCAAAAGTTCGACACTTGTCGCAGGTAGCTCCGGCATTCGAAAGAGAGCCTTCTCCGAGCTAGACTTGAGTCCCCAATAAATATACATATTTTGGTCTCCTCAGTCCACTTGGAGAACGAATCCAACTTGGCACTGAACTCGCGCACATATGCACTTAAGGTCCCCGTCTACTTCAGCCTAACTAGCTCGACACCATCCCGAATCCTTTGATACTCCGGAGTGAATCGTCTCGCGAGCAACACCTTGAACTCCTTCCAACCAAGCGCCGAGACGGTCAGGCATGTTCATCCTTGTATGCAGTCCACCAGAGAAGCGCATGATCCTTTAGGAACGTAACCGCCGCCCTCATCTTGTCTGACTCTTAAACCTGTTGCGCCTCAAAGTATAGGTCCAACTCAGTTAAGAAATCCTTAACCTTGCGAGCCCGTCCTATACTTGAAAACGGGGTCGGCAAATTCGTCTTACAAAGCTTCCTGGTAGACGAGGAACTTCCTTGGCCTGCCTCAAGTTCAGCGATACGTTTATCCCTGGAGACCATATCTTCATGCATGGTCTTCATCATCTTGATGAGTTCTGCGTACACGGCTCCTTGACTTCTCGCGCCTGGATCGTTGGACACCGTTGACAAGACTCCATCTTGCTGCACTGGTGCCGCAACTGGTACTGAGCTCCCTTGACATTGGGACGAAGGTTGTCGGTTATCATCCCCTGACTGTGGCTCCATGCTAGCTTGAGTCGATCTGCTTTGTACCTCAAAATCTTATCATCAGGTTGAGTTTTCATCCTGAAGACCAATCGACAACCAACCACATGATGATCTTTAGGCAATGGATTTCGCGCACCTACCGCCTTGTTGCACTAGCGGAAGCTCTTGCTCAGTAGGTCGCAAACTTTACACCGCTAACCTGCAAACACAATCACAAGTTAACGTCCATGCACCACTTACCTTATCTCAATTTGGTCCGAACCGTAAAGTGCCAAGAACAACACTCCAAGTTGATCTACCTGCAAGTAAACGTTGGTGTATGCTCCCATCGGCTTCAAACCTATTTTCTTTAGATAAGCATCTATACGATGAAACCAAGTCCTAGAAGACTGTTTCAAACCGTAAATGGATTTTTTGAGCTTACAAACCAGGTTAAGATCTCGAGTCGACAGTCCTTCCGATAACTTCATGTAGACCTCTTCCTCCAATACTCCATTTAAGAAGGTGTTTTTCACATCCATCTGATGGATGTGCATCCCATGTTGTACAGCAATTGTCAGAAGTACACGTACAAACGACATCCTGATTACAGGAGAAAATTTCTCGTCATAGTCTAGCCCCTTGATCTGAGAAAATCTCTAGGCTACTAGACGAGCTTTGTACCTCAAAATCTTACCATCAGGTTGAGTTTTCAGCCTAAAGACTAATCGACAACCAACCACATGATGATCTTTAGGCAATGGATTTCGTGCACCTACCGCCTTGTTGCACCAGCGGAAGCTCTTGCTCAGTAGGTCGCAAACTTTACACCGCTAACCTGCAAACACAATCACAAGTTAACGTCCATGCACCACTTATCTTATCTCAATTTGGTCCGGACCGGAGCCGGACCGTCTCCTTAATCATCAAGCTCAGCAATCTTAAGTCCCGACCTAGACCCGCCTAGGTCGGTCCTCAACATGAGCAAGTCACAAGATGACTTGGGGCGGACTTCCCATAAAGTCCAGGATCTTAAACGGTGCCTCCAGCACACCTAGCGGCCCAACCGTCCGTGATGTCCGTCTGGGTCTAGGCTCCCGAACGGTGGTCTAACCCGCCGACTCCTTCCCTAGTCTTGCCCTAGTCCTTACAACGTTCTGACGTCCAAGTCTGGACGAGAACGTGCCTTGGAACCGGCCCAGCCATCACCTCATACCTCCAGAGTCCGTCCGCCGAACCTTGGGGTCGAGTGACTCGTCCTGGCCCACCCATGCATCAAGCCCCCCTCATATATACTTCTGGGGATCGGCGGCCCCGCCCTCCTCTTTGGTCTCTGAAAATTATACCACAATCCGATCATAGTTCGGTCATAACTTCCAGTTCGGAGGTCAGATCAAGGAGTGTTATATATCACTGGAAAGCTCTCGACGAGACCTTTCCAATGATACCTCACTCGCCTCGAGATCTTACGTGGAGCTCCGTCCACGACCTAAAACGTCCCTGGAGCTCCAACACTTAGTCATTTTTCGGAAACCTGTGGTCCAGACTTAGACTTGAACCCTGTGGTTCGGACCAGCGTTCGAACCACGGTCCGTCTGCGTCTCAGACTCACGTCTCGGTCTTACGTCTCGGACCCACGTTTCAGACCTATATCTCAGACTCATGTTTCGGTCCGTTCTCAGACTCGCCCCTTTAGATCAGCGTTTGTCTGGGGTCCTCTTGGGGAGGCCCTTATGTCCTAACCCAAGGTTCCAACCTTGGTTCAGAGAACCACTTAGGGTTCATCTGATCCGACTTCCCGGCCAAGCCGTTAAGCCCTACTCGCAGCGTTCACAACCTAGCGCAAGTCCGCTAGGATTTTGTTGTTTGCGTGCGCCTGATCTTGAGAATGAGGGTCACGACAATGGAATCAGAACCTCATCATCGTAGAAAAGATAGTCGTTGCGAGTCAAAACGCTCTAATGCAAGATCAAGTTATGAACCAAGAGCTTGCACCCTTGTCCAAACAAGAATGGAGTCGAGCTCTAGTATACCGCGAGATGGAAAGATCAATTAAGAGCGCTTGAGAACATGCTGGAAGTGATGTCTCGTCTGAGAGGATTGTAGTCAGCGGGATCCATCTGTAGCTAAGATATCGAATCGAAGATGTGCCTCACGTGTCTCAAGAGTCAAACTATCTCTTCTCTCAGAGACACATCCTAATGGGTAAGAACCATCCTCCACTTCTATCACATAACTCTCCAGAATAAGTCTATCTTGCACGAGAAAACGACAAAAGAGCTAAGGTACTAAGAGGGCCCAACTACCCAAAAAGACTGCTAAAGTAGTTCCTCCATGGATATTAAGCCCACCCCACCACATGATATCAGCAAGGATGTTTGCCTACATGCGAGAGGTTTTGTCACACACTCAGAGGTCCCTAGGTCTAAGATGTCGTCACAAACTCCCATGATCCTCCTATCAAACTCTCTAAGACGCGAGATGAAGATAAGAGATGAAGGTACTATGCATAGTAAGTAACTCGGACGACGTGCAATAGAAGAGGAAAGGATACCAAAGACAATATGTGGGTCCTCTAACCTAGGGAGATCCTCGTATGCAAAACATCCTCCGCTAGGACAACATCTAAGAACCAGGAGACGAAGTCCTTTGTACCCACTGATTCTCCGAGGATACATAAACCATCTCTAGGTGTAACAAATCCCTCTGAAAGCTAGAGATCTGACGTATACCTATGAGAGACCAAGCCCTACACTTTGACACATTTATTCTCAACCCTACCAAGGTCAATTGAGAGACGAGGTGATCAAAGACATCACAGACTTGGTCCGTCGAACCTACGATATGCGTGTTATCAGCTAGAGACGAAAGAACACAACTTGGAACAACCAAGGCGGTGGTCAAAAGAGCTCTATAGTGAGCTAAGACAAAGAGGGGTCCATCCAAAGAGTCTCTCTGACGAATACCTACAACGGAGCTGATGACTACAACTCTCTCTATCGAAAGACCGTGCTGGTAATAAGAGAGGAGGAAGAACCATAGAACGATCGCACGAAGAGAACGAGACTCGCTAGAGATCCACCGCCATCCATGAGCTCCCTAAAGAAAGAAGTACGAGAAACACTATTAAAATTATTTTCCACATCCACTTGTAAGACAACCCAATCGAGATGGATGTCCATGAGAGCCATAATGCCGAAGGACACAGACTCACAACTTCCAAGAGTTGCAACTCCAAACTATGTGGACAAATGTGGTCTTGAAAAGTATCTCGAAGTTGAAGAACAATAATACGACTAATAAGTCGTAAGAGAATCTCACAGATGACCACCGGTCGAATCCCTTCACCATCCTTCATCATGACCAAAAGTCTAGCTGCCTCCAGTACTTGAGCTATAGAATGAAGAATATGTCTCTGAGCTACTACTATCGTTATCTGAAAAAGCTCCGTGAAACCACTAGAGGGGTCATCTGTCTGAAAACAATCCCGTAGGTGCTCGTAGACCATGCCAGACAAACCTCCAGAAGATAGACGTGGAGTTGTACACAAGACCTAGACAAACAAGGATCTATGAAGACATAATTACTCCTCAAACTGATAGTCTTGAATCTCAAGTGATGGGAGATCACTTGATAAGGGATGAAAGAAACGTAATGAACTTATCTTCTCCTCAGTAGGACATGCCACTGACAAATGATGCAATGCTCTAGCAGCTCTACTATACTCCTCAACCTGACCTAACATCCTACAAGGTCGTTGACTGAAGATGAGACATCACGTGTAGAAACAAACTCACTCCTATCTCGTACCGCACGTTGTCGTGATGTGAATCATTTTACAGTGTAAATAATTCACCTCTCTGTCAAACGTTAGTCTCTCTGAGTGAAATTAGGAGCTCAGAGAAGTCGATTATAGAGAATGATACATATTTTGATACTTAGTAGGTTGATTACCATGTAGATGGAGTTAAGGTCATGGGTTGTAATTACATGTCGCCCATGCATGCTTCCTAGCGAGGTTAGGTTATCTTCGGGATTACGTGTCGTTTTACATGTCTTCGCATGTAGTTTAGGGTCTATGCTGGCACTTTAGGGGCTTGACGTGGTAGCCTATAAGCAAATTCAAGTCACCACGTGGTTTGGGACGCAAAAGGACAGGGGAGTGGAGCTATGAACTCCCATTGGTCCAATTTTGTCTTTATGTACCGCTAAACTTAGTAGTAGGGGTCTTAAGAGGAGTTCGAGCATTTGGTGAAAAAACTTCGAAATCTGAGAGCACAGGGAGATAGGGTTCGTCGTGCCAAGCACTGTCAGCGAAATTTTTGATCGATTTGGAGCAATAAAGAAGGAGTTATGGCTGATTGAAGTTCGATTTGTGCCAGAATTGCAGCACTTCTGTTGATTTTGGGGTTTTCGGTGTCAATCGCAGTAGATTTGAGAAAATCGCTTCAAACCTTCGAGGTCTCGTTCATTGGCAGCAGGGCTACGACTGTCCCCAAATTTTCATGTCAAATGAAATTGTGAGTAATTCGGGGCGACCGCTGAAGTAGAGGGGGTCCGAAAAGCTCTCAATCTGGAACAACAACTTCAGAGAGCGAGATCTGGAGTTCCGTGTACAATCAGGAGGTCCAACTTCACAGGAGTGTTCAGCAAGCTGTGTACTGCAAATCCTGTAAGAATCTTTGAAAGTGATCGAGCCAATTCTCTGTTCTAGGTCGAAATAGCTGACTGGGTACCAGAAATTGCCGTAATTTCTCTGCTCAGAACGTTTCTGCCTATATCTCGACACTCTGATTTGATCTCAAGCTGAAACTTCGTGTGTATGGTCAGTAGGGCCTCATTTACATGTAGGAGGAGTTCTGAGGTCTGAACCATCGTATGTTTCTGATTCTGGACTGTTAAAGTTCGCTGTCTGACCTTATTACTGCTAGTCTGATCTGATCTTCGCTTCCTGAACATACTGGAGGGTCAATTCGACCTGAGTGAGTGTTTATAGTGTTTCCTTATGATCTGAGGCCTACCTCTATATAGTAAGAAACCGTAGCCTGAAGTCCAACGCTTCCCTGAGTAGACTAAACACAGCCTTCAAGATCTATCACAGCCAGAAGGTTCCGCCCTTCCCAGGAAAACTCTCAACTCGACATCTGGTGCTTCCACTGAGAGCTCTTGGGGTGATTGATTGAGAAGGTTGAGTTCTCTACAAGGAGAAGAGATGGATCGCAAGAGTGCTGCTGCTGCTATTTCTATGCCTGCTGCATCTACGTCTACTGCAGCTCCTTCTGTAGCACCAGCGGCTACAGCGACATCTGCACCTGGTCTGGATACGGCTGAGATTCTGAAGACACTTGCGGCCCTGGTCCAACAACATCCGATCGTTGGAGGGGGTGAGTTGAAATCTACCAAAGCTTTGCAAGCGATAGTTAATAGATGTGGCAGATTTGAAGGAAGAGATATTTCTAGATATCTGCGTGAATACAGAGGAGAGATGGAACTAGTTAGAGTTACTGATGCTGAGATGGTAGGGAGTTTCGAGTTAGCTGTAATCCCTGAGTTGCGGGACCAGGTTAGGGATGTACAGAGAAGAAATCTAGGTGTCTGGATGAGTTTCGAACGATCTCTTCGAGAGGAGTTTCTCGAAGAAGATTCAGAGAGAGTCACTAGAAGAACGTTTCTGGACTGGGTTGAGCAGCAACCTGGTCGTATGATGAACCTGAATGAGATGTTGAGAGAGTTTGATCGGAGATACCGACAACTCTCAACTCTAGAGCGCATAACTCTAGATGTTAGGAGAACTGAACTTTTTCTGCAAGCTACCGATGATGCTACGGCAGATCGGTTATGCTTTATGTTGGCTGATCGATCTGCTGAAGGAGGAGTTACTACTGATTGGGGAAGAGTCGAGGATGTTGTTGCCGTACTAACGAGGCAGAGGAGAGGAAGAGTGGCTGTGGGAGGACGCCCGCTTGCAGAAATAACCGCTCAACCTCGCACTGCTCCTCAAGTACAGCAACCTCCGGCTCTTGCTCCGGCTCCTAGACCTGCTGTACCGGCTGCAGTACCTTTGATACCAGTGGTGCCAGTTCCTGCACAAAGGGCACCGGTTGAGAGACCTGCAGAGAACCATGGACAGCAGAACCAGATCGAAGATCTGATTCGGCAGATGAGAGAACTGAAAGTGGAGTTAGCTGGTCTGCAGAGAGAGCAGCCATCGGCGTCTGCTCCTGCACGTCCAGGAGGTGCTCCTGTTCGTAGATGTATCTGGTGTGACAGTCAAGATCATTTCCGAGGAGACTGTCAAGAGCTCACGGCTGCCCTGCGAGATGGTGTGGTTCGCTACCAGAACGGTAGGCTACACCTTTCTTCTACTGGAGAGCCGTTAAGCACGCAGTTTGGACGAGGAGGCATGAGGAGTCTACCTCAGATTACAGCTGCTGCAACTGTACATGCATTGATGGCACCACCGGTAAATCCTGATGTATATGCCGGTCACATTGAAGTTTCTTCTAGTCCTACGTTGCTAGATAGGACTACTGAGAAGAAACCTGTTCAAGTTCCTTCTGAAGTACTGAAGAGAGGAGCAGAAACTATCCGTAGGGTCACAGGGTGGGGAGATCCTGTTGATGCTGCGTCTATCAAAGCATTCTTGGACGTGGATAGACACGTTCACAGGCAGGATGCTTCTGTGGAGGAGAAGAGGCGGCAAGAAGCCTCTGAACTTGATACTGGAGTTTCAGAGGAGACTGGGGACAGGCGGAGAGTCACAAGGAGACGAGCAGCTCTTCCTGAGGACACCCCGTCTACTTCTGCAGCTCCTCCACCTGCACCGGGTCCGATGGAGGACGTGCAGAGATCCCAGCAGGAGCCAACGACTGCTGATAGACGGTTTACTGCCCAAGAGAAGGGGAAGGGACCGGCTTACAAGTTGGCAGTAGATATAGAGACTTCAACTGATCTCAAGAGCATCTTGGAGCAAAGAATACTTGACGCGCGAATCAAGTTTTCTCTTCAGGAGGTTCTTGGTATTGCCAAGAGGGAGTTTCACGAGCTGATCATCGACATCATCAAGCGGAAGAGACAGGTGATGTCTGAACAAGTAGAAAGCCAGATGATAGAGATGGTAGGAGCTTCTGTTAATGATGCAGAATTCGGCAAGGTGCATTTTCAGGAGGTTGATGATACAGAGTACCAGCAAGAAGCATTAGTTGCTGGTACCAATACTGCTGAATTCGAGGATGATGAAGCTGGCAATGAGAGGCCAGCTACTGATAGCGACTTCAGAAAAAGACACTGGGCTCGTGCTACGACTGCTACACGAGTTCGCCTTGGAAGTCTTGAACCTGTTGTTGCTTTGGTTGATCACGGTTCAGAGATCAACATCATGTCACGGGAGGTGTACGAGAGAGGTCAGTGGCCTATCAAACTGAACCATGGTTGGGTGCTACGAGCGGCAAACAACCAGAAGGGTGAGTTATACGGCGCTTGTCCCAACGTGAGAGTGAAGCTGGGTGATGTGGAGGTAGATCAACACTTCTTCGTGCAGTCTTCTGCTTCTTATCCCGTGATTCTTGGTCAGCCTTATATTACCGCAGTTAGAATGGAGACGAAGGTGATGGATGATGGATCTCACTATGCTAGGATCCGTAGTCCAGATGACAAACGTTCTGTGCAGTTTTTGACCGTTCGTACGAACCACGAACGAAACAGACAGACTTTGAGAGATTCTCCTATCTGTAGGAGTAAGGGTTTTCAGAACCCACTCTTGTAGGACGGGATAACAAGAGTGATGGATCTGCTACTACTATGATCCCGCTTGAGCAGCCTGTGGGATCACAGCAGGCTGACGAAGAGGTTGCTCAAGATTCTGAGAACGACTACACTGTACATAGTTGGAAATCTGGTTTGATGGCTTTCGGTTCTGATGATTGGAGTGAGTTTATGCGAGTAGAGGATATGCCTGAGAAGAGTAGAAGGCAGATGGAGAAGTATGCAGAAAATCTGCGATGTACAAGAGTTCTGAACGAAGGTGAGATGATTTCTGGTGTTTACGAGGAGTTTGTAGGTGTACAGTCTTTTGTTCATTGGCTGGATGATGTAGATAGGTTGATGGAGCAGATGGGAGGAAGGGTGGTGATCCCTATCCACTCTCGTAAGGTCTATGAGGAGATTGTCTCGTGCTTGCAATCTCGTCCTCATCCGAGACTGGAGAGTGGATGGAAGGATGCAATCTGCTGGTGTGGCTCTCGTGAAGAAGCAGAGGTTCACACCAAATACAAAACTGTAGCGAAGAAGGTGAAGCCAGTGGCGACCCAGTTACCTGTTGATTCACGACAGCAGATGGAGTTAGCGGCCACTGAGCCTGTACTGAGAGATCCTAGACAGATAGGACACGAGTTTACTCAAGAGACACTCGAGCAGCTCCAGATAGGAGGGGGTGGCTTCTTGACTGAAGTGGAGAAACAAGCTTTCGAGCAGATGATAGTTAGCCATGGTAAGGCATTTTCTTTCTCAGCTGGAGAGATTGGTTGTGTGGATCCTAGTGTGATAGCTCCGATGGTTATCTTCACTGTGCCTCACGTACCTTGGGACTTGAAGCCGATTCCAGTCCCTCGTGCCTTGCTACCGAAGGTTATTGACTTACTGAAGGAGAGGATGCGGATGGGTATTCTTGAACCATCTATGGCTCCGTACTCTAGCCGATGGTTCATAGTACCTAAGAAGACAGGAGCTTTACGCTTCATCCAAGACTTACAGCCTGCTAACAACATCACGATTCGAAATGTTGGAACAGGACCTGTGGTTGATGAAGTAGCCGAGGCATTTGCTGGAAGATCTATCTATTCTATTGGAGATCTGTTTTCAGGTTATGATCAGTTTCAGCTTGCTTTAGAGAGTAGAGACTTGACTACCATGCGTACACCTTTGGGGTTGATGCGGATGTGTACTCTTCCTCAGGGTGCGACAAACTCAGTAGCTCATATGCAAAACGCGATGCATAAGGTGTTACGAGAGTTTGTACCTGAGGTTACTATCCCATTCCTTGATGATATCCCCATGAAAGGCTGTCCGGTGGAGGACAAGGACGAGACTATGACTGCTGATGGTTGCAGAAAGTTCGTCGCAGATCACATCCGAGATGTGGAGAAGATTCTGATGCGCTTGGAAGAGGTACACCTCACTCTGTCTGGTACCAAATCTCGTTTTGGAATGTCAGAGATCATAGTGGTGGGTCACTTATGCGGTACTTTTGGAAGACGGACGAACCCAGAGAAGGTAGATGCTATAGCAAGAATAGCAGACTGTACCAACATCACTGAGGTTCGACGATTCTTAGGAGCTTGTGTGTTCTTTCGTGTGAGTATTCCTCATTATGCACACATTGCCGAACCTTTGTATGCACTTCTGAGAAAAGGGAAGAGGTTTACTTGGCGGCAAGAGCATCACGAGACGATGGAGCAGCTGAAAGAGATTCTGAAGTCTCCACCTGTACTAAGGAGACTTAGCTACGAGAGCGGAAGACCTATCATACTGACTGTTGACACGAGTCCAAAGGCAATTGGATGGGCAGTCGGTCAAGAAGATGCAGATGGTGTGCGGTTTGTTTCTAGGTTTGGGGCTCGGATCTTAACAGATAGACAACGTAACTATCCTCAAGTGAAGCGTGAGTTGTGGGGAGCTGTTACTGCTATGAAGGTAGACCGAGAGTTCTTGATAGGTGCATGTGTGATACTAGAAACAGACTGTTTGCCTTTGCTAGGTATGATAGCAAACTGTAATACTCCAGACATAGCAATGCTACGATGGATTGCTTATATCCGGAGTATGAACCCTGAGCTGAAGCATATAACAGGAAAGGATAATCCTGTTGCAGATATGTTATCTAGGGCTCGTTATACAAATGAAGAAGAGATGTTTGCAGAAGTCGAAGATGAAGAGAAGAGGGACGTTTGGTGCCAAGTTGGTCAGCAGACTTCAGACTTGGAACCACTGCCGTTCTACGAGGAGTTCTACACGGAAAAGTTCCGCGATATCGGATACTATCTGAGTTTATTATGCAGAAAAGAAGGATGGAGTGATGCAGAGTTCAAGGAGATCAGACGAAAGGCGTACGGTTACCTTCTACGTGAAGGTTATCTGTGGAAACGTCCGAAGAGAAGAGATGGGATGCTGGCTAGAGTGGTGGATGATCAATCGACGAAGCTGAATCTGCTGAAGGAGTTTCATGACACCTTGTGGGCTGGACACCGTGGAGTCTGGGCTACGTACACGAAGATGAAGGAGCGATACTGGTGGAAGGGTTTGTATCAAGATGTAGTGGATTTTGTTGGGTCGTGTCTGCACTGCCAGTTCTACTCTAAAGTCCGCTACAGAGATGGACTTGTACCTACCTACCCACCTAGTATTCATTTTTCGTGGGTCCTTGATCTTGTGATGATGCCGCCGGGACTGTGGGGAATGCGCTACTTGGTGTTAGCTCGAGAAGATCTCTCCAACTATGTGGAGGGACGAGCACTGCGAACGAAGACTACAGAGAACATATGTAGATTCGTGCTTGAAGATATAATCTGTCGTTATGGATCTGTCGGAAGATTACGAGCAGATAGGGGCGAGTTGAGAGGTGCAGAAGCGAAGGAGTTCTTTGCTCGCTATGGAGTAAAGCTTCGGCTTACTACTGCCATGAATCCAGAAGGGATTGGTAAGAGTGAACGAGGACACCCTTCTATCGTTCACGCTTTAGTGAAAGCATGTGATGGTAGGCCTAGAGAATGGCCGAGACTGCTTCCATTTTCTTTATGGGCTGATAGAACTACACACTGTACCACGACTGGTTATATGCCAGTTGAGCTTATGTTGGGACAGAAACCGATCATGCCTGCTGAGGAGGGCTTTCCTACGTGGGCTACGCTACCGTGGGAAGATGATATAGATCATACTTCACTCCTTGCTTTACGAACTAGGCAGTTGGAGCGAAGGGAGGAGGATCTTGCTGAGGCGCAAGAGAAGCTGAAGGTGGCTCGAGTCAGAAACAAAGAGCGTTTCGACAAGACTCACCGACTACGACCAAAGCCAATACGTGTTGGTGATTGGGTTCTGGTGTATGATAGCACGCTGGAGAACCAGCATTCTACACTTCGTAAGTTCTCGCGAAGATGGTCCGGGCCTTATGTTGTGTTAGATGTATACGAGAATGCCACTTATAGTTTACGTGAGCTAGATGGTATTCCTTTGAAACTATCTGTGGCTGGCAAACGAGTGAAGTTGTTCAAACAACGTGGAGGATCAGTAGATTTGTTCAACTTTCTGGAGTCTGAGCAGAGGATGCCAAGAGACGAAGACGACTCGGCTACTGAAGTGGCTGAGACGGAGGAGAGTGACGATGAAGAAGAACAAACAGACGACTGAAGAGGTTGGCACATGCCGGAGGATGTGCAGGTTTGGAGGGGGTGGATGTCGTGATGTGAATCATTTTACAGTGTAAATAATTCACCTCTCTGTCAAACGTTAGTCTCTCTGAGTGAAATTAGGAGCTCAGAGAAGTCGATTATAGAGAATGATACATATTTTGATACTTAGTAGGTTGATTACCATGTAGATGGAGTTAAGGTCATGGGTTGTAATTACATGTCGCCCATGCATGCTTCCTAGCGAGGTTAGGTTATCTTCGGGATTACGTGTCGTTTTACATGTCTTCGCATGTAGTTTAGGGTCTATGCTGGCACTTTAGGGGCTTGACGTGGTAGCCTATAAGCAAATTCAAGTCACCACGTGGTTTGGGACGCAAAAGGATAGGGGAGTGGAGCTATGAACTCCCATTGGTCCAATTTTGTCTTTATGTACCGCTAAACTTAGTAGTAGGGGTCTTAAGAGGAGTTCGAGCATTTGGTGAAAAAACTTCGAAATCTGAGAGCACAGGGAGATAGGGTTCGTCGTGCCAAGCACTGTCAGCGAAATTTTTGATCGATTTGGAGCAATAAAGAAGGAGTTATGGCTGATTGAAGTTCGATTTGTGCCAGAATTGCAGCACTTCTGTTGATTTTGGGGTTTTCGGTGTCAATCGCAGTAGATTTGAGAAAATCGCTTCAAACCTTCGAGGTCTCGTTCATTGGCAGCAGGGCTACGACTGTCCCCAAATTTTCATGTCAAATGAAATTGTGAGTAATTCGGGGCGACCGCTGAAGTAGAGGGGGTCCGAAAAGCTCTCAATCTGGAACAACAACTTCAGAGAGCGAGATCTGGAGTTCCGTGTACAATCAGGAGGTCCAACTTCACAGGAGTGTTCAGCAAGCTGTGTACTGCAAATCCTGTAAGAATCTTTGAAAGTGATCGAGCCAATTCTCTGTTCTAGGTCGAAATAGCTGACTGGGTACCAGAAATTGCCGTAATTTCTCTGCTCAGAACGTTTCTGCCTATATCTCGACACTCTGATTTGATCTCAAGCTGAAACTTCGTGTGTAAGGTCAGTAGGGCCTCATTTACATGTAGGAGGAGTTCTGAGGTCTGAACCATCGTATGTTTCTGATTCTGGACTGTTAAAGTTCGCTGTCTGACCTTATTACTGCTAGTCTGATCTGATCTTCGCTTCTTGAACATACTGGAGGGTCAATTCGACCTGAGTGAGTGTTTATAGTGTTCCTTTATGATCTGAGGCCTACCTCTGTATAGTAAGAAACCGTAGCCTGAAGTCCAACGCTTCCCTGAGTAGACTAAACACAGCCTTCAAGATCTATCACAGCCAGAAGGTTCCGCCCTTCCCAGGAAAACTCTCAACTCGACAACGTATTGATTCCTCATGTAGCACCATCCAGTCACCAGCACATAATCTCTTAAGACGGACCGTCATCTCTCGATGTCTCACTCTGCCACCTCGAGTATAACGAAGGCACCAACGAGATAGTAGGAAGAACAATAACCACGCCGTCTCGTCCTTGGTGTTCCGTGCCAACATGTTCAGAGGTAGACATAATGCTTATCTCACCTCATCATGGAGAGTATGGAATAGCGGATGGAACAAACACGGACAAGGAAACTCATCTCATCTCGAACAATCTCAGAATAGTGTCAGTATGAACTCTCAATCATTTCTACGATTCAGAAAGAACTCCAGAAAAAGAAGCTAACGATGTCATATTGACTGAACGTGTAGACCTCCGCTCTTGGCTAACCTATGCATCACATATGATCCAATCATAGCTCTTGTGCATCTTTCTCACATGAGACTTTATCCCTTGCGAGGTAAATAATTGACCGCACATCGGACATGATGTGTCTCGGATTGATCTTGATCTCATGAGAGAGAGAGAGTACCCATAGCTAGAAAAGAAATGATATATAACGAAACGGTACTCATAGACTCTGTAACCTTAAAACTCCTAAAAACTCAAAAATATTTAATACTTACTCATTTCTTCATAAAATGTATCAATTCTGGAACTAAAATAAACAAAAACAAAAAATGAGAAAAAATCTAAAAAAAATCTGCAGTAACCCACCCGACACACTCCACCCTCTCAAATTTCACTCTCTTCCTCCCCTCTCCTCTCCGCACGTCCTCTCTCTTCCCGCACTCTCTCCTCCCACACGATTAGAAGACCACTAGTAATAGTCACATGTTCAAGTTTATATTATATCAACTTATGAAGTTTGTAGCGATCTATAGTAAAAAAAACATGATCTATATAATCTTCAATCTCTGATACACATCAGAAATATAAACTCGAGAATACAAGTTCAAATGACAAAATGACTAACAGTCTACTGTCAGTCTAAAATCTGATCAAGACAAAATTCAATAAAAAAGATTTGATCAAGTTTGACGTTTATCCTAGAGGACCGATAAAGTAAGAAGCTGGATTTCCATCACAAGAAGAGATCTCATACTTAATAACTAAAATCTTTTTTACTCTTTCTTTTCTATGATTTGTTCTTGATTTCAAGGTATCCAAGAATTACTGGAAGTACACAGTGCGCAAAAATGAGCTCTTCTCACTTATAACCGGTCACCATTTTCAGATATTGGACTGAAAAATACTTTGCATCTCTTGAAGGGGAAAAAAGATTATGATGATTCTTTTAAGTGCCGGCTCTTCCTTTCCTTTTATGCTCAAATTTATCTTCCATTAGGTGAAACCATTCACATGAAGAGATTTCAGGTCTCAAGTGAAATTATTTATCCATCCCCAACTACTCTTGTGAATCTTGAGGGGCGAGAATGATGGAAATGAAAATGAAGGATGCATGCAACAAGCACTTCTGGCCGGGGGAAAGGAAGACTACAAGCGGATTCTTGTGAAAGAAATGTTTCTCATTCGTGGTTCAAGAGATAAATATGTAAATTTTACTGTAAATTTAATTTCACAAGTTGATTGTATATATATTTAACGTGTCTGAAGATTTCTGTATACAGGTAGTGTCAGATATTTTTGGATATTGTCAAATATTTTCAGGTTATGTCTAAAGACTTCCCTCTTATCACGTGGAGAGACTGGCCCTTATCACATTGCCATATTTTACATCAAATGAACTATATTTTACAAACACTGAAGTAGCATAGTGACAACTGCACTCGCTGCTAAGAGAGTCGATGTCAAGAGTTCGAGCCGGAGAGAGAAGTAGTTCTTGTGTGTGAAGAGAACTCACTGGAACATTATCAAAACCCAGTTCTCTATAAAGTAAATATTATCATTGTTTTTTTGAAGGAGTACTTTGAATATTAAATTTTACCTAAAGCATTTCAAAATCACATCAATATTATCATTTTGGTTGAGAGTCAACCAAAATGTGCAGTCAGAATGTCATGAACCTAACAAAATGATTGGTTTCATTGTTGATAGGTAGTCGGAGGTCATATTTGCACGTCTACAAAAGTATGCTATTCACTTGCATAAGCATGATCACCTGAGCTCAGTTCAATTGATGTATTAAAACGTTCATTTATTTTTGAAGATGAAGTGTCAGAAAGACTAATTAACATGTCTTGTCAGATCCATATGTATGTATAGCTATAGAGTCAATCGTACAATTAACTTTTAAGACCTTCATCACGGCTATCTCTGACCAACGAAATCACCTCGTTCTGACACCAAGAGCCCGAGTTATAGCTGTTGTCGTTCCCGATCTCTTTAACTTCAAAATGTCGTAACTGTCCTTTCATATATCAATTCGACATGATTTTTGACCCAAGTGTATCACATGATGAAATCTATATTTTTCTGCAAAAGAATTAGTACCAACTTAAAGTATTTTTGATGTCATCTCGCTACTTCAAGACTTAGAAAGTTGCACACCGATTCGTACTAATTACCTCGACACCCCTAAAGAGAATTAGTACTCTAGCATAGGGTCCATTTCAAAATCCGGAGGTAACCTCTCTCTAGCATCCACACCATGTGACTGTATCAATGCAGGGATAGACGGAGGCATTCCGCATTCATGGTATGTTTAAGGGACATCTAATGTCTTGTCCTTAGATAACTTGATGTCTCACATATTTATTCGAGAGGGTCAGCATACTCCAAGCCGGTTTTCAGTCTAAGGGGATTTGATCTTGAGACCTCATCCTTACATTTTTACTCAACTACCCATGGAAGCCAATCTCACAATTGGATCTAGAGATCAGTTTCTAAGCTTATGTGCTAGTAAAGTGCTGAGGTAGGTATGTTAGTTATACCTACATGGTTAGTAGGTATAACTAACTATGATTAGTAGTTAGTTATACTTACTAACCATAGGTAATTAGTTATATCTACTAACTAACTATGGTAGTTCGAGTTAGTAGGTATAACTCGAACTACCATAACTATCTCTAGACGTGGTTTTTTTTTGACATTTTAATATTGAAAACATATAATATACTACAATATACATGATGAAATCTGAAATATAAATTTCAAACTCACTCAGATTTATGATACACTTCTCAGTTTCAAAAATCTTGTACAAGTACTACAAATAATTTTTCCTCTGCAACTCCGTTTGTAACTTTTGAACATACCACGATGATCAATGTGATGAGACCTTGCCATGCTGTTTTCGAATTCTCAAATGCTTAGTTCCTCCAAAATAGACTTCTTTGAGGTCTTAGCTTGATTCAGAGTGTAACTTTTGACAAAAAGATTATTTATTTACCATGTGAAATAATTCACATCATGATATCCACTATCTCTAAACCTGCACATTCTCTAGCATGTGCCAACCTCTTCACTCGTCTATCTCTCCTTCTTGACCATCACTCTTCTCCTCTTCGGCCACTGAATCGTCTTCGTCTCTTGTCATCTTCTATTGGACTCTATAAAACTGAATAACTCTACTTATCATCCACGATTATAAACAGCTTTATATGTTTGCCAGCCACATATAGCTTCAAAAGAGTACCATCTAGCTCACGTAAACTATAAGTGGTATTTTCATACACATCTAGCACAACATAGATCCGAACCATCTTCGAGAAAACTTACGAAGTGTAGAATGTTGATTCTCTAACATGTTATCGTTCATCAAAATCTAATCATCTACATGTATCGACTTTGATCGTAGTCTGTGAGTCTTGTCAAAATGCTTACGTTGCTCTAAATGTCTGGTTCTTAAGACAAGGAGTGAAATATGATCTATACCATCTTTCCACTGTAGTGTGGTCCAGAGAGAAAGTCTTTCTCAGTAGGCATGATTGGCTTCTCCTAACATAGCTCAACTGACATGTAACCAGTCGTGGTACACCTTGTAGTTCTATCAACCCACAAAACAAGTAGAAGTATCTAGACCATTCTTTCTAAGTCTACCATCACATGCTTTCACTGAAGCGTGAACAATAGAAAGATGTCCTCTTTCACTCTTACCAATCTCTTCTAGATTCATAGTCGTAGTAAGTCGAAGCTTTACTCCATAATGAGCAAAGAACTCTTTCACTTCTACATCCCTCAACTCGTCGCTATCTACTTGTAATCTCTCAATAGATCCGTAACGATAGATGATATCTTCAAGCCTGAATTTACATATACACTATGTAGTCTTCGATCACTATTGGAGAGATCCTTTCGAGCCAACACCAAGTAGCGCATTCTTCATAGTCCCGGTGACATTATCACAAGATCAAGGACTCATTGAAAATGGATACTTGGTGGATAAGTAGGTACACACCCATCTCTGTAATGGACCTTAGAGTAGAAAAGACAATGCAGACACGACCCAACAAAATCTACCACATCTTGATACAAACCTTTTCACCAATATCTCTTCTTCATCTTCGTATAAGTAGCTCAAACTCCACAGTATCCAGTCCACAAGATGTCATGAAACTCCTTAAGTAGATTCAACTTTATCGGTTGATCATCCACCACTATGACAAGCGTTTTGTCTCTTCTCTTCTGACGTGTCCATAGATAATCTTCACCTAGAAGGTAACCATACGTCTTCCATCTGATCTCCTTGAACTTTGCATCACTCCAACCTTCTCATCTGCCTAAAGAACTCAAATAAAACCCAATATCACATAACCTTCCCGTATAGAACTCTTCTGTGAACGGTAGTGGTTCCAAGTCTGAAGTCCGTTGACAAACTTAGCACCAAATGTCTCTTCTCTCCTCATTCTCGACTTCTGCAACCATCTCTTCATCATCCCGTATAGAACCGTAGATAACATATCTGCAACTGGATTATCCTTCCTTGCTATATGTTTCAGCTCAAGGTTTAGACTCCCAATGTAAGCAATCCATCGTAGCATTGCTATGTTTGACATATTGTAGTTTGCTATCATATCAAACAAATGCAAAAAATCTGTTTCTAAGACCACACGAGCTCGAATCAAGAACTTTTGGTCTACCTTCATAGCACTAACAACTCTTTACAACTCACACTTCACTTGAGAATAATTACGTTGTCTGTCAAGATTCCGGCTCCAAATATAGAAATAAACCACACATCATCTACATCTTCTTGAACAACTACCCATCCAATCGCTTTTGGACTTGTATCAACAGTTTGTATCGTAGTTCTCATAATTAAGTTTCTTTACTACATATGGAGACTTCAGAACCTCATCAACCGTTCCATCGTCTCATGATGTTCTTAATGCCAAGTAAACCTCTTCTTCTTCCTCAAAAGTGCATACAAAGGTTCGACAACGTGTGCATAATGAGGAATGATCACTCGAAAGAACACACAAGCTCCTAAGAAATATTGAACCTCAGTGGTACTAGTATAGTGTGCTATTCTTGCTATAGCATCTACCTTCCTGAGTTCGACCGCCTCCCAAAAGTAGCGCACAAATGATCAACCACCACAATCTCAAACATTCCAAAACAAGATTTGGTACTTGGCAGAGTTATCATTGTCTTTCATTGGATAGTCTTTCATGAGAATATCATCCAAAAATGAGATAGTGACCTCAAGTACAAACTCCCATAACACCTTATGCATCGCATTTTGCATATGAGCTACTGAGTTTGTCGCTATCTGAAGAAGAGTGCACATCCGCATCAACCCCAAAGGTGTACGCATGGTAGTCAAATCTCTACTCTCCAAAGCAAGCTGAAACTGATCGTAACTTGAAAACAGATCTCCAATAGAATAGATCGATCTCCCGACAAACACCTCAACTACCTCATCAACCACAAGTCCTGTCTCAACATTTCAAATCGTGATGTTGTTGACAAGTTGTAACTCATGGATGAAGCGTAAAACTCTTGTCTTCTTTGACACTGTGAACCATCGACTAGAATACGGAGCCATAGATGGTTCAAAGATATCCATCCGCATCTTCTCCTTCAGTAGCTCAATAAGCTTATGTAGCAAGGCACGAGGGATTAGAAGTCCTCTAGTCCTCTAAGCTCCATAAACCTCTTTCTTCAACTCTTCGATAACTCTCCTCGATAATGACTTGAGAAAAACCTAACTTTCATTGTACATCCTCCTCTAGGAGTTTCCTCCTCCATACGCGACCTCCTCAATCACTTAATAGGTGTAAAATGATTCCTTAGACAAATGACAACAGACAATTAAATCTCTGGTAAAAATTCAACATGTACTATCTTCTTACATGTGAGAAAGACTAATTAACATACCTTCGTAGATCCATATGTATGGATGGCTACCGAGTCCGTCATATAGCAAGCTATTGACACCTCCATTCGAAGTAACTTTACCATAGCTATCATTCGAAACATCTTGTTCTGACACCCAAAGCACGAGTTATAGTTGATGTCGTTCTCCGACCCTCTTTAACTTCAAAACCGTACTGACCACCTGAATCACCTCATTCTGACACCCTAAGCCCAAGTTATAGACGTTGTCATTCTCCGAGCCCCTTTAACTTCAAAATGTCATAAGTGTCTCCTCATATAGAAGTTCCACTTGATTTTTTGACCCAAGTGTATCACATGATGAAATCTATATTTTTTTACAAAAAAATTGGTACCGATTTGGAGGATCTTTGATGTCATCTCGTTACACCAAGACTTAGAGAGCCGCACATAGAATTCGTACTAATTATCTCCACATCCTGAAGAGGAGTTAGTCCTCTAGCATAAGGTCCATTTTAAAATCCGGCGGTAACCTCCCTCTAGCATCCACATCATGTGACTGCACTAGCTTAAAGAGACATACCGAATTTGTACTAATTATCTCGACATCTTGAAGGAGAGTTAGTCCTCTAGCATAAGATCAATTTTGAAATCCAGCGTTAACATTCCTCTAGCATCCACACCAGGCAGAGGTAGACGGAGACGTCATGCATTGACTAGCTTAAAGAGTTGTACACAGAATTTGTACCAATTACTCTCGACATCATGAAGAGGAGTTAGTCCTCTAGCATAAGGTCCATTTTGAAATCCGGCGATAACCTCTCTCTAGCATCCACACCAGGCGACTTGCACTAGTGCAGAGGTAGACAAAGACGTCTCGCATTCACTAGCTTAAAGAGTTGTACACAGAATTTGTACTAATTACCCACGACATCTTGAAGGGGAGTTAGTCCTCTAGCATAAGGTCCATTTTGAAATCCGGTGATAACCTCAGTCTAGCATCAACACAAAGTGACTACACTAGGACAAGGGTAGACGGAGACGTCTCGCATTCACGGTATGTTTCAAAGACATCTAGTGTCTTATCCTTATGCAACTTGGTGTTTCACATATTCCCCCCAAAAAGACCACTCTACTCTAAGCATATTGTAAGTCTAAGGGGATTTGATCTTGAGACCTATTCTTTACAAGTTTATTCAACTATCCACGAAACCAAATCTCACAATTGGTTCTGAGACCAGTTTCTAAACTTATATGAGTAAAGTGCACTATTTCATCTTCTCTTCACTAACTCTAACCACCATAACTTCTCCAAACATGATTTCTATTTTATTTTAAGATGCAAAAATATACTAAACACAACAATCTACATGATGAAAATCTAAAACATAAATTTTAAACTCAATCAGATGTATGGTACACTTTATAGTTTCATAAAACTTATAAAATATTTCAAATAACTTTTCGCCGACAACTCTGTTTGTAACTTTTAAACATACCACAGTGATCAGCATGATGAGATCAAAGTTGTGGTTTTTTCAGATTCTCAAATATTCAATTCTTCCAAAATAGACTTCTTTGAAGTCTTAACTTAACTCAGAGAGTCTAACTTCTGATCCAAAAAATGAATTCACATCAGTATAACGTTTTTCTTTTTCTTTCTTCTGATAAAAAAATGCACTTTGGATACATATTATCTAACTTGTATTTTACCATTGAAACCTTTTGAATGGTTCAAGTATTTTAACAAAGTGAAATGATGAACTATATGGTAAAGCGAGTGTTTTACTGTTGATAGCCAGTTAGGGTTGTTATCAAGCAATACAATGTTAATTAAGAAAGGTGTGATTAATCACAACAAACCTAGGGTGTCTTATCAAGCAAATTTCTGGAAGGAATACTTGTGGCCAGATTAATATAGTAGAGAACAGTGATGCACCTACTCTCTTACTGTAAGTCTGTAATGTTCAAACAGTACTGCAGTTGCCCAGCCCCCGGCAGAAGTCACAGTACCTGGTTGTGGACGATGGAATGACTATGACTACGACTGTGACATTGACGCGATCAAACGAGTCTGCAATCGGACGTGGTTGTAGGGACCAGGGTGCTTCGAGAAAGGCAAGGGGAGGGAAAGGCGCATCAGAAGAAGAGCCGAGCACGGCAGAAATAGGACGGCGGGGACGAGGAGAGCGAGAAGGGGAAGCTCAAATTGGAATCTACTGGGGCAATCAAACTCGAGCCCGTCGACCTTCAAGCAGTGGGATCGTAGATTGGATTCTGAGGAGTCCAGTAATCGATTCGTTCCCATTCGTGGTGTGATTTGAGACGCCCTGTCGTGTCCGGTCCTGCGTGGTATTGATCTCTTACCATCGCTATTCGGGCTTCGATTGCCATTTGGGAGGCATGGTGGTGATAAGGGATGAAGAGGAGGACGATGAGAAGAAGGTGGCAGCAGAACCGTCTTCGTTGAAGGATGAAAGAAGAGAAAGTGTAAAGGTCGATGATGAAGAAGAGGAGGAGGAAAAGGAGGTTGCTAGGGGCAGCAGCGGAGGAGCGGAGGTAGGGCAGGATGCGGAGGACGAAGGATGGGAGACTGCCAGCGAGGGCGGAGAGGAATTCGAAGAAGCGACCGAAGGAGAGGACGAGAATGAGCCGCGGAGGAAAGAGAAGAATGTGAAAGGGGATCTCCATGGGGAATCTGACAAAAAACCCGAGGCTTCTACTTCTAACCAGGTCGAGGAATTGGAGAATAAGCTCCGCCAAGTCGATTTGCAAGAAGTCCGACAACAGGCATTAGATGGAGCCAGTGCTGCAAAAGCTGAAGGAAACGCTCTTTATGGCGAGGGGAAGTTTGTGGAAGCTCTACAAGCATACGAGCGGGGATTGGGAGCTTGTCAGCTCAATGAATCTGATGAGGAACCCGCCGAGGAGATCAAGGAGATCCGGGCGATACTGCATTGTAATCGAGCTGCATGTTACATAGGTCTGGATAATGATGATGCAGCTGTCAGAGAATGTACAAAAGCGTTGGAGTTGAATCCCCAGTACGTAAAGGCTCTGGTGAGGCGTGCACAGGTGCGGGAGAAGCTTACGTTTTATGAGGAGGCAATGGCAGATTGGAACAAGATTCTGGAAATCGATCCCACGATGACTCGAGCTAAAACAAGTTTAAGGCATCTAGCTCCTTTAGCAGAAGAAAAGCGCGAGAAATTGAAAGAAGAGATGATTAGTAAACTGAAGGAGGCGGGAAACTCTATTCTAGGGCGCTTTGGAATGAGTATTGATAATTTCAAGACCGTCCAGGATCCTAATACTGGCTCCTACTCCGTACAGTTCCAGCGACAGTAAATGTAAGTTTTGTTCAAATGACAGTTGTGTAGTAATTAAAGTAGTAAGTGTTATCTTTCGCGGATGTACTTTTGCTGGACATGTGATAACCATCTCTCAGGAATTTAACTGCGAACCATATCGAGTAGTGCATACTCTTTCCTACGCTGTCCGAGCATGAGAGGTCGCATTAATAGTCAGTGTTCGTTCTTTGTTTTATCTATGATTCTTTGTCTGTAAGTATCTATGAATTGCCTGGCGTAAGTCACAGTTGTGGAGCTCTTAAGACCAGGAAGATTTAGTTGTTATTTGGTGATATTCATCGCCATATGGGAAAGTCAGAAAACATTCACTTGGCAGGCTCCGAGATACAGTGCATAGTGCCATTTAGCACCGACTTAGAGTAAGCTGGTCAGGATTTGCTCGAACGCGAAACGAGCATAGGAAAGGAGCACTTCGAGGTACGCAGTTCTGTATAAAATAGTTTGAAGTGGGCGACCTCGAGGAACGAGAAAGGTTATCTGCGCGCATTTCGTTTATCCAAGAAAGTCATCAAGAAACGGAGAAGTTCAAATATTTATGATCTGTTGAATGACCAGCCTTTGCTCCTTGGTTGGCGGAACTTTACTCTGCCAGTCCGATGGAATCTGTACAACGCATGGATTAAACTGAGAAATGGTAACACCTCGGGAGAATTTGTCCTTCATGGTGACACCTTTAACTTATTGAGCTTTTCTGGGTAACATCGCATGGCAGTCTCCCACTAGCGCGTGGAAACACATGTAGTTGCACGATCGGATGGGTAGACCCTTGTCGATGGCGAGCCGAGCAAAAGCTCCCCACAGGTGGTTGAGCATGCTTATTTATTTACTTTATCGTTCTATCAGTGTGGTCCATGTTAGGGTATGGAATGAACTCGTGCGACTTTTCGCATGATTATGGCAACGATTGTCTTTTTCCCGTGATAATTGCTAGTTATTTTGAACTGGAATTCTCGAAGCGAAACATAAATTTGTGGGAAATTTGATGATTATAGATATCTCTCAGAATTTGACAAGAGTGGAGGATAGTTATGAATCATTTTCAGTACGTATTGGAGAAAACTACATGATCATTACTTTCAAATTCAAAGAGGTTCAAAGAGGTTTCTCACGAACTTGTATTTCATTTCGAGAATTTTAATCCATAGATAAGTGTAGTGCAGTATTCGAAATCATTTCAACGATTACTAACAACTGCGACTGTTGCTATAGTTACGCCAAGAGAAGAGACAAGTTCATACACAACAATCATGCGTTATCCATTCACACGAGTCCAAGAGAGAGAGAAAGTCCCATATATGTACTTTTCTGTAGAAGTAGAAGGCTGATCAACCTGTGCCTTTCAGACATGTACCCCCTCAACCGAGTTCTTGATGTGTTCTTCCTACAATACAATACAAGCATACAATCGAATACACGGAACAAGTACAATGGTCTGGAGACACACGTGTAGAGATTCAAGATTTGCCTTCGCGTCAGTACGACACCCGCACGAATTGGCCGTATAACCCAATATATTCGAGTAACGGGGTTTCTGCTCGGTCAGAAGTTGCAAATGAAGGTTTGTTACACTGTGCGAAGAAAGGCCCGGCTGCCGTTTGTACGTTGGAAGGCTCGCTGGTTACTTCTAGTTTAGTCCCTCAGCTTTCTGTCGTCGATAACAGTATAATTTTCCGCTTGTGATTTTAGTCCTCGTTCCCTCTACATCAGACACGTTTGTACATTCGCGTTCTATGTTCAGCCGGCAGACATTTGAACACTACAACACTCGGCCACAGGCAGCGTGTGTTGATAGGTTAGCATTTATCGCTGAGAATTCATGGTTCTCGATCGCCCACGAACGGAAAGATCTCAACAGGTAAGGCTTCTAAATATCATGCTACTGCTCAGGACTGTTTGGCCGTTATTTGGAATGTCATGAACTAGAACGAATACGATATGGAAGAGTAGACAAGATGATCGGACTGAGATGAGAAAGAAAACTGATGTCATTCTTCGTGGTGGCAGGGATCGGCGGTAACGAAGCCAGGGAGAAGCTCAAACAACCGGTTGATAATGTACACTATGTGGTAACATCTTTATTCATACAACAGCAAATTTGAGTGGCACTTTAAAATATAATTATCAACATACTCTTTCAAAGAATGCTGGAGGCTAAATTAGAAGTTTAACCTCTACTCTCCTGCGAGTTCCCCCCTGGCCTGCACCAACTCACGCAGTACCATCTTAACGTTTGACGCTAGCCTCTCCGGAGGTCACATCTGACGCGTAGAAAAACTGTGTAACTCGGTTGCAGCAGCAGCAGCAGCAGCGGCAGTTCATATCCATTCTGAGTCGCAGGAAGACCGAAAAGAAGACTGACCACAACTCTGAACACGGGTTTCTCCACAGCCCAGAGATGGGCGATAGCTCAGACGTCAATTGACGATGACGCCAGGTCGAAGTCAGACCAGAGCAGGAGTGGTCACTGGGCAGTGGTTCCACGCACGAGCACTCCACATAAAGCAACCTGCCTCCTGTGCCACCGCGAGACTCGCTCTCACGAAGTGCTCATGAATGAACATTCAATATTAGCTTCACAATATTTTACAAACTACCAACGCCTACAATCGAACTCCTCCTGCACACCCAAGAACACAGACAACGGTAGAGGTTGTCAGCCGAGCCCCAAGGAGGACCAAGTGCACAATTTGCATCAACTGCTGCATTGCTCTTTTGCTGTGGGACCTACATGAATACAGTGCAAAAGAGTTCGACTTACTTCGAACGGAAAAACAATTTCGAAGCCTGACTGAATGCATCCCCCTGGAGCTTTACAGTTCAGCCAGCTACTTGTAACTATGCAGTTCGGTCTTACATACAAGTGAACCCATCTTCAGAGATGGAAAAGAGAATGCGTCCAAGAGAGGTGGGCTAGTACCCCGTTCCCGGAGGTTGATCTTCCAATCTCATGGCTCATTGAACGAGGAATAAGTTTACATCTAAGCAAGCCGAAGATGGCGAACTGTGACGACACTTACTCTTCCGCGTAGGAAAGGGGATATGAGAGCCAATTTAGAACGACGCTTGCTTCTGCACGATGAGAGGGGAATGAGGGAAGGGAAGGGAAAGGAGGAACTCACCCTGCAATCAAACAGGATTGTCGAGGCCGGGGACTGGCTGGCTTGCTTCGATTTCCTTGAGGATTTTGACCACCTGAAGCATAGTCGGGCGCTTGACGGGATCTTCCGAAGTGCAGAGGTTAGCCACGTGCAGAACTTGCAGCATCTTCAGCTTCCAGGGGCCTCCGTTGCAGATGACTGGATCAAGCACCTCAACAGCCTGGTGCTGCTTCACCATCTGCCTCGCCCAACCGACCAAATTGTCAATATCCTTGAAGTCGACTCCGGTGGGCTCCTTGCCGGTCAGCAACTCGAGCAGAATCACGCCATAGCTGTAGACATCCCCTCGGGTGGTGGACCTCCCACTCTGGCCATACTCGGGCGGTATGTAGCCAAACGTGCCAGCAATGAGTGTGCTTACGTGAGTCTCGTAGGCGCTGATGAGCCGAGCAAGACCGAAATCGGCCACTCGAGGCTCGAAGTCCGCATCCAGGAGTATGTTACTCGCCTTCATATCGCGGTGGATGATATGCGGGATGAAGCCGTGATGGAGGAAAGCCAAGCCTCTGGCAGAGCCCATCGCTATCCGGAACCGCTTGGGCCAATCCAACGTTTCGAGGGCATCTGCTCTGTTGCGCAGCCACAAATCCAGGCTGCCATTGACCATGTACTCGTAAACGAGTAACTTCTCCTCTCCGAACGAGCAGTAGCCCAGAAGAGGCACCAAGTTTCTGTGCTTCACTTTCCCCAGAGTCTCCATCTCGGCCAGAAACTCCCGGTTGCCCTGAGTGCGGGCCTGACCCAGCTTCTTAATGGCTACGGTCCTCCCATCGGGCAGAACTGCTTTGTAGACAGTACCGAAGCCACCATCGCCGATGATGTTGGTCTTGCAGAAGCTGTTAGTGGCTTGCAAGATGTCTGCAAGCGTGAGCCTTAGAAGTGGCCTCTCGAACATGGCGACATTGATGCTCAGGGGCTCCTTCATTCTCCCCACTGTGAGACACACGCTGGGCTCTAGGTTCATGTTGAGTTTCGTTTTCTCAGCCCCCTTGGCAGCCAGGGCTTCTTGTCGGCTTATTTTCCACTTGAGAACCGCTACAATCACACTGAGGAATGCTATTGTGCTCCCGATGGTGATACCGAGAATTGCACCCATGCTCAGGAGAGAAGTTGTGGTGCTGGCTTCGGATGAACTTTGACATATGCTGTTCATGACTAGGCCGCAGAGTCCACCATTCGACTGGAACGAAGTTGCCGAGAAGTTCCCGCACACTCCTGTGTTGGGTACCTTGCCATATAATGCGTTGTGGGACATGTTGAGGAATTCGAGCTCAGACAGCTCACAGAGCTCCTCCGGGATCTCTCCAGTTATGTCATTGTCAGAAACATCGAGATACACGAGCTGCATTAGGTTGCCAATCTCTCCGGGAATGCTGCCGTTGATAGCATTAGTGCTCAAGTCGAGGGTCGAGAGGCTGGACAGGTTCCCGATATTGCTCGGAATGTGACCACTCAGCTCATTGTGACTCAAGTTCAGAGCTGACATCTGGTGCCAGATATCACTTCTGGAAAGCAATGCATGTATGGTGCCAGTGAACCTATTCTGTTGCAGATTTAAGCCCACAACAGCCAACAACTGAGCCAGCGATTCAGGTATTTCCCCACTGAGGTCGTTGTCACTCAGATCCAAGTGGGAAAGACTGCTCAAGTTCCCAAGCCTGTCAGGTATAGAGCCTGACAACTTATTCCCCGTCAGATTGAGCTTCACCAAGCTCCCGATGTTGCCGAGCTCCGGGGGAATGGAACCCGTGAACTGATTGTAGGCCAGATTCAAACCTTGCAATTTGTGAGCGTCCCCAAGCTGTGGGGGGATGGAACCAGTGAGCTGGTTGCAGGAGAGGTCCAAGGTTGTCAAGTTGGTCAGTCTCGCGAGCTCTGATGGCACTGGCCCTGTGAATTGATTGCCCGCGAGTATCAACTCGACCACCACAGCACAGTCCCCCATCTGAGGAGGAATTGCGCCCGATAAGTTGTTCCAAGAAAGGTCCAGTACTCCATGATGTTGTATGAAACCAGACACCGGTATGGCGATAACCTGAAAATCTGCACACATCGTACTCGGAATGGGACCAGACAGCTGATTGTGGGAGACCATCAGGTAGTCCAGATTTACCAGCTGCCCAATACCTGCTGGTATAGGCCCGGTCAGCTGATTACTGCCGAGATTGAGTGTCGTAAGACTGACACAGTTGCAAAGCTCGATAGGGATCTCACCGCTGATGTCGTTACCTTGAAGAGACAGAAACGTCAGGTTCACCAGCTTACCCAACTCCTTGGGTAGCGGCCCTGAGAGACTGTTATAGTCGAGAACTAAGAAAAGAAGTGATACAAGATTTCCAATCTTGGGAGATACCGGTCCAGTGAGAAAATTCTGGTTGCCCTGGATCTCAAGAAGAGTTTTTGAATCCCAAAGCTCATCTGGTAAACTTCCAGTGAAATTGTTGCCGCTGAACTCGAGAATGACGAGAGGTAAGGTGGCGAGGTAGCCGGGAATGGTACCACGTATTTGATTATTGTACAAGTAGAGCTCGGTCAGTGTCATGCAGTTCTTGAAAGTCTCATCGAGACTGCCAGTCAAGAAATTCTGATTAAGATACAGAATACTCAGCGGCGCCTTGCAGATTCCTGACGGAATTTCACCGATGAGATTGTTATCCGCCACCGCGAGCATGTTGAGCGAGCTGCAGTTCCCAAGCTCAGCGGGTATCTGACCTATGAGACTGTTGCTCGACAGCATGATCGACTTTGCCTGTTGCCACTCGCCGAACCACAGAGGTATTGTTCCTGTGAGGAAGTTCCCTTGAATGGTGAACGTGACAATATTCTTGAGGTTGGCGAGCTCCGGGGGTATGTTTCCAGACAGCTCGTTGTAGTTCAGCGCCACCATCTTCAAGCTACTGCAATTGCCCATCGCCGCAGGAAGAGAGCCATTGAATTTATTGACAGGCAAGTAGAGAGTCACCAGGTTGGTCAAGTTACCGATAGAGCTGGGTATCGGTCCTGTGAGAGCGTTGTTGGACAGGTCGATCTTTCTCATATCGTAACACTTGCCTATCTCTGGAGGGAGAACTCCGGACATGTGGCTTGCAGAGATGTGCAGCACCTGCAAGTTGATAAGATTGCCAACCTCGGGAGGTATTGTGCCGCTCAAGTGATTAGTGCCCAAATACAACTGTCTCAGAGACAACATTGCCCAGATACTAGATGGTATGCCTCCGAAAAGAGAGTTGTTGCTCACGTCCAGATACTGCAAGTTATAAAGGTTCGCGAGCTGGTGAGGAATGGTTCCCGTGAATGCATTAGTGTTCAGGTTCAGTTCTACGAGCTGAGTTAAGTTCCCGAACTGCACTGGAATAGGGCCCGAAAGCATATTGTTGTTGAGATCCAGAGCCTGAAGGTTCATGAGGCTATCAAAAACAGTGGCTAACCCGCCAGTGAGGGCATTTTGGCCCAAGTAAAGTTTCTGAAGACTGAACATCTTGGAGAAAGAGCTGGGGATGCTGCCAGAAAAGGAGTTGCTATCAAGCGAGAGGAGTTCTAACTTAGTCAGATTCCCAAGTTGGGGTGGAATGCTACCACTCAGAGTGTTGCTAGTGAGATCAAGATGAACTAAACTGCTCATATCATCGAACAGTCCCGTGATACCCCCCGATAGAAGGTTGTAGCTGAGGTCCAAGTACTGTAACTTAACCAGTTTTCTCATCTCGTACGGGATGGGGCCAGTTAGCTCGTTGCTGTTCATATCAATATGAACCAAATTGATGAGATTTCCGAACGAATCTGGAATACTTCCGTTCAGAACACCGTTGCCGCCCAGATCCAACACCTCCAGCTTCACCAGACTTCCATACTCTGATGGTATGGACCCACTGAAGCCGTTCATACTCAGATTGAGCGTCTGCAGACTAGTAAGCTTCGAGATTTCGGGAGAGAGAAGTCCTTGGAGTTCCAGATTGTACAGTGAAAGCCCCGTTACACTGTTGCCGGTGCACATGACGCCTGTCCATCCGCAAGGAGTAGCAGCCGAACCGACCCAATCCGACAAGGCAGCTGGATTTCCGAGGTCGCTCTTCAGAGACATCAGCACTGTAACGTCCGAGTTCTGGCCCCACGCGACAAGCACTGCTCCAAACCAAATGAGAGCTTGCAGCATGGCAATCTGGAACATTTTTGTCGCCATCCTTGTCGGTCTAGTTGTTATTCCCTCGGAAGCTGTGAAGGCAGAAAGACGGAGCCGGAAGAGGTACTTCCTCAACAAATGCCTCGGCCTGGAGAACACAAGTACCAAAAGAGTAAGCAGAGCTGCAATCCCAGAGTGTGCTCAAAATCTTAGGGGACGTAAGTTGCGCAATCACAGTGATATGGGGGCATGGTGCTCATAACGAAGGAACAGGAGGGAGGCGACAGAAAGGCGAACACAACCGCAACGACACCGTCGTCTACTGATGAAGTCGAGCACGTGTGAGGATCGAGGGTGCGGAGGAGGATGCTAGGGGAAGCAGTAGAGGTAGGTCACGACGGAAGGACGAAGTATAGCAGACTGCTAGAGTATTAGCGACCGAACGGGAGAAGAGAGTGAGCCGGTGGGAACTGGGAAAAGGATGTTCTGACTAGAAACCCGACGCTTATACATCTCACCAGATCCGAGATTAAGGTCGGCCAAGTGGATCCGGAAGACGTACACGAACAAGCTTTAGATACAGCGATAAAAACCATCTTCATGGGGAGGGGAAGTTTGTGGACAGGTACAAGCGTACGATCGGTGTTTGGGCGCTTGTCAGCTCAAGAATCTAATGAGGAGAAGGAGATCAAAGAGGAATATAACAGGGCAGCATGATACATGAGAGAGGCGCAGCTGTCAGAGGATGTAGAAAAGCGTTGGAGTTGAATTCTCGACGTGTAAAGCATCCGTTTGCACAGTGAAAGCTTTGGCTTGCGTAGTGTGCTCAGTGATACAATCATTATAGCATGGGGAATACTATGCAAGTCTTTACGTACTGAGAATCCGACTCCAAATGTGCAGGTGGCCAAGCTTCGCAGAAAAAACTGCATTTGCTGGCTCCAAGAGATTCCAAGTCCTTCACTGCCCAGGAAGAGGATTGAACCGAAATAATATACTCTTAAGAAGCTGTAATTAGAGAGGACTGGAGTACACGAAGTGAAAGTGGTGGATGGATGAAATCCCGGGCATACATCTACAACTTACGAGGTTCAGGTCGCATTCAACACTCTAATGCGTTCAGTAAGAGGTGAAAAATAGAGGTAAAACCTATGTGGTTACCTTTCCCCCGCTCAATATGATTTCCATCTAAAAGTGTACGCTCTTTCTTCATTGGGGATTTTAGGAGTAAGGAGGCATACATATTTGGGTGTTTTTACTCTTGCATACCCACCTACGTCGACCCAGAGAACAATATAGCAAGAAGGATGAGTGAATGAGTGAACATACACTAATGAAATCTCATATACACGAACTCTCCTTTAACCAGTACCGTGAATAATTGTGGGCTGTTTGTGATACTCCTGTTCAATATGTTCGACTGTCGAAACACCCAAACTTCAGTGTTTCAAACACTAGTAACATTTCGCTGCCTTCACTAGCAGTAGAAATGGCAGAAGACAATGTGATTAACAGACTCTACAGGAAGCAGTTATGATGGAACTCTCTGAAGAGATTGCAGGTTGACTCACCTTGGCCTTGGAGTCCTGTCGAGAAGCTCTCGTCTAGTGCATCATAGACCCTCGGAAACAGCCGCAGCCCTCCTCCATCCTGGGGAGAATTCAGGCCCATCCAGCGGCTGGTTCCATCCCTACTACGAGCCATGAGAAGGCGACCTACGACTCATCTCGGTCTCCAAGGCTCCCCGGCAAGCTAGCAATCAAATGCAGATGTGATGGAGCCCTGCGAAACAAAGCACACAGCGACAAACGGTGAGATTTCTAAAACGCAGAGAATGTTAGGCTTCGCTCCCTCCGACTTCCTCTCGTGTTCAAACACCGCTGGTCGACGTACTTCTACAAAGCTCCTAGAATCCAGCAAGCAGGTTACAGACCCCGAGTCCTCCGATCCAGTAATATTAGATCCGAATATCATCTGTACCATGCACACTGCGCAGCCATTACGACGCTCGAACGAAAACCAAAGTCCTGTTCGGCACGGACTCGAGAAAGTCTCGTTGATCATACATGCCAACGCAACACTCTCCATGCACGCTGCAGTACCCAGCTTAGCATCCACAAATCCATGCAGCCACGGGCAAGCAGCTCCGAACAGAGTCCGAAAGGATTTAAGCAACTTGTAGTCCACAGGAGGCTATGAAAGGGACTTTGGGGGCTGCGAAAATCACGGCTGACGCATGGAACGGACAAACTTCATTAGCCCTAAATAGAAACAACGGATTTCAAATTCGTCTAAACATGCTTTCGACGAAGTCATTAGCGACTACTCACTCGGTCGAATTGAAATGTTCGCGTTCTCCCGACGGCAGGACTCCAACTCTGTTATTGTTGTGTCCACTTCCTTCCTTTCCTTTCCGTTGCCAGCTAACGTCATGCAATGCACGATGACTTGGGGAGATTCCGCTCTTTTGACTTCGACTCCTCCAGAGCGCGACAAAACAGTTGCTTACGAAAGCATTACGCCCTTCCCTCTCGATCAAGGTCTTCTTAGAGTTTCCGCCGTCGTCGTCGCACCTCTAAAGATCCTCTAGGCACACTCTCGGGCTGCAGCTGCTCGACTGTGGATCCTTGGACCTCACCTCACTGACTTGAGCTCGGGTCGGAAGCGTGCCCAACCTTCCCGAATGCTGCGAACTTGATTCGTTCATTGCTCATGAACTCCATAGTCCCCCGGTGGAAGCTCTCCACCCTCCTAGTCTCCAACAAGCTCAGGATGTGTACTGCAGAAGCTTACCTTCCCTTGCAGCTCGAAAGGAGAGGAATGCTGGGAAGCTCCGCTGGGGTCCCTAGAACGAGCAGCTGCTTTCCCTCACAGCCACCCTTCACGTACTCGACCGTCCCAGGCAGCCGCAGGTCTCGAAGATGTTGAGTTTCTGAGGTCTCGTTTGATTAGCATACGACGAAGTGCATTGTCCCAGAAGGTTTTTCCTCTGCGCTTTCGGCCGCCGAAAGCAGGAACCTGGTGGTTACTCCTGAGCTTCTGATTGCACAAAGGGACGAGAGTTCTTTGCCTTTCGTCAGAAAATGCGAGTCTCCTGGCAGAGACGAATACTCACAAATTCCTCGAGACACTCACTCGGTCATTCGCTCCAGCTACTTGCGCCTCCACCACCCTCTTCTTCAGCTCTATCTCTCCCGTCCTGTTGTACTACTACGCACAGCACTGCTAGGCACAGCAGCAGGTACACCTCTCTTCTTCTTCTTCGTCTTCTTCTTCTTCTTGACTGTTTCTAAGTGCGCACAGCTACCTAGACCTCTTTCCCTCCCTCCCTCCCCCTCCGTTCCTCGGAAATTCAGCAAACATATGTCCGCACCTGACACAATGACAAGACCCTGATCGTTCCTACTACTACAGCTGCTGCTGCTATACACTTCGTCTCCCTGGTGCGTTCATTCCATCCCATCGGGCTCACTCAAGACTGCCCACCCTCAAGAGAGCAGAGCAGAGTAGGCGGAAATATGAATCAGCACCTCCGCTCTCCTCCTGCCATCATCGCGGACCTAGCTCAGCTGAAGAAACAACACTCCGGCCAACATTACAGATATGTAAAATATGCTCCCGGTGATGCGATGGCAGCTGCAGGAGCAGCAGACAGTTCAGCACATGCCGCGAGGTTCGGAGAAAAGGCAGACTGTGGTCACACGTCTCTCTATCCCTCTACTAGCCTCATCCCTCCCTCCCACTCTCACTGTCCAAAAAGTTTCCTAGCAGCAGTACCACTCCGAGGCTCTCACCTCTCCTCTCTCCCCTCCTCCCTTCACTTTCTTCCTTTTCCTTTCCCTCCTCTTCTCTCTCTCTCTCTCTCTCTCTCTCTCTCTCTCTCTCTCTCTACATTCTGACGCTCGTTATCAGATGCGAGCGAGCGTGAGAACTGGCACCACTGAGAGCGTGAGGACTGGCACCACTGTCTCTCTCTCTCTCTCTTCCTCCAGATTTCTCAACAGTCAGCGAACCCCCTGGACTCTGGAGGAAGGAAGGAGGGGTAAGTAGAAAAACTGAAGCACACTCGAAAAATCGTCAGATCTCAAGCACGCGAGGAAGTAGTTCACGCACTGCATTGTCTTCCCCCTCCTCTCTCTCTCACTCTCCTCCTTCCTTCTAACACTCGCTTCCTTTCCTTTCTCTTTCCTTTCCTTCCGTTCCCACACGCGCGCTCTCCTTTTCCTTTCCTTACCCTTCCCCTACACCCGGCTACGAACTACGCCAGACCGCACCGTCGCCAAATCAGAGGTCATACGCGTGCGCTGATTGGTCATGTGAGAAAGAGGCGGAGGGAGGGAGGGAGGGAGGGAGGGGAACGAAGGCCAGGAGTGTTTTTTTTTTTTTTTTTTTTTTTTTTTTCAAGGAAAGGGCGACGGTACGCCCACCAAAGGCCAGGAGTGTAGAGTGGGGACGGACGGGGAGGGCGAACAGACAGAGATTTCCCGGTCCGCATGGGAATGGCATGGAGTTGACCAGTTCCCGGTGAATGAAAAGAAACTCGCGCACAGACGAGACGACATGACGGACAAACTTCGGGCCCCAAAAAATCTTTGTCGCCTCCTGCGGAAAGCAACGGCGCTGATGGGTCCCTTATCTTGACAAAGCACGCGGCTGATGGGATCACAGTCCCTCGGAGTCCGTCCTGCCGGGAACTCTCGTCACATGAGCTACCGCCGACCAGCCGCAATTGTGAGGTGGCGGGACCCAGAGGACGTGACCGGAGGTGGCCTTCAACTAAACTCTGTATAAACCCGCGGTTATTAATGTCATTAGTCAGGTCAGTAGGGGTGGGAGGGGGTGGGAGGCACCAGTAGGAGTGGGAGTGCCTCCCACACTCCTACTCCGTCCTACTCCGTCGCCCGTCCTTCTGGAGGCCACAGATAAGGTAGTGGAAGAACACAGTCTGTACTGCAGCAGTCATAGTAGTAGGAGTACCGTAACTGTATAGTTTCTTTGACGTTCACCGTCAAATCCTTCTCTGTTACGTACGTACACGGAATTTGTGTACCATCATGTAGAGACGTCGTGGTTGTAGTAGGATAGTGTTCGGATAGCTGGCTGCGAGTTTCCGGAACATGCGTGGGATCCAAAACTTCCTCCTGCTTGCATATATTAGTGCGTGTCAAAGCTAGAACCTTTGGGAAATATTTTTCTCCCGATGGCGAGTGTGTTACAGCTCCGGCTCGCTCTCCCTTGTCCGGGGATGTCCTTTACGGTTACCTCCTGAAGCACCCGTAAGAAACCGCCGTGGCCGTCTCTAACTTTTTTTTCCTTTTTCAAATCATATTTGAGTTTCAGTAGTAAATAAATTTGGAACGTAGCAAATTTATTATATAATCAAAAAATCAAAAATAAAAAGCTTACAGCGATATAAAAACACCCCCTTGAGTGATGTCACGATTCTCGACAAGATTGCTATTGGACACACTACGACCATTTTCCTCCTTGCCGTTTGAGAATTTTCTGTTTTAACTTTGACACGCATTATTATCTCATCCCCATTATCCTCCTCCTCCGTCCCACCATTCATTCCTACCACTCTGTAAGCGACTAGCCGAATTAACTAACTAAACTAATAAATAAACAAGAGGGGGAAGAAAAGAGGGATCTGCAACCTTCAGCTCCAAAACCCAGAACTGCAAATTATGATATGCTTGGTTAAATAAGCATGCTAAACCACTTTTGCAGAACTTATGTTCGGTTTCTGTTATCAAAAAGGTTATACTTTTATATTAAATTTAATTGGAAATCAAATTTAATGTATAATTTCTAACTATTAGGCATACCAGGAACAGTAGAAATGTCAGAACAGAGCAACGCGCTTCCAAGAGTATAAGTCCTGCTATTTATGACTAAAAATTAAATTTATTTATTTATTTATTCTTCTTGAGAAAAAGTTAAATAATTAATTAAGCTTGTTTCTCTCTTCCTTCTTCACATGGAAGTGGTGAATAAGCAAGTTTAATTGATTATTCAACTTTCTTAACTATTATCGGAGTAAACATACATTTCTAAACTGGTGGTAATCATTTTGCACAGAATAGCTATATGTCAATTGTGGAAAACGGGAAGTGGAGTAGAATTTTTACCGTGTAGTGTATTTTCGCTTATTAAAAGAAACAGATAAGAGAAGGGAAGGATGGAAAGAATAACTGTGAAACCTGGAAAAAAAAAAGGAAAAGTTCAGATCCGGATAAATCGCTACCGTAGTTCCATTGCAAGCGTATCTCCTTGTTATTATGGAAGAATGCTATTCAATGATCTGATTCTGATATTCCGAAGAATTACATAATTTTGACCCGGCACACAACTGAGGCGGCGTGATTTTCCTGAATCTGGACTTTTCTGTAAGTTGTCGGTGAAGATGGGAAGAAAGCATTTCTTTGACCAAGTTGGGGCTGAACCTTTTGTTTCTGCGAAGAAGTGGTGAATGAATGATTGCAAGGGAGAGAATGTTTGAGGCACTGATCATGTTGCCAAATGTTCCTCCAATGTTGCATCTTGAATCTCTGATTTGTTTTCTTGCTGTTCCTTCCCCCTTCAAAAAGAGTTTGGAATAAAGTGAGAGTGAGCTGCCTTTGAGATATGGTGGAAAGACAAGAGTTTGAGCCCTAGCATGTCCAATGAGGATGGGAGAGTCAAGATACGGCTGACGTTGCCAATAGAATAGAACAGTCCCATGAAGCAACTCACTACTCCATGAGTGAGTGATTGGGAAGGGTAGAGAATGTCTGAGATATGTCAATTCCCCACCAGGTTTTGTAGTTTCTAGGTGAAATTTCGGCCAGTCCCCTCCCATTTCTGTGTTCTCTTCTAGTCACTTTTCGTGACAACACAACGAGACTTTACTCACATAAAGAGAAGGTGAGCCAATATGAACTTGTTCTGGTTAGACTTGTTGAGAAGTTGTCATCAAATGAATTACATGTAGAGAGACCGAGATTTGATCCCCATCCATCTAGTTCATGTTTTCGTAGGTTGAAATCATGGAGCTGGACTTTGGTGATAAGTCAAGAAGGAGAGAATGTTTTATCAGATCTGTAATTTGTTGTTTGCTGTGAAGACATTCTCTCTCGTTTGAAGTACATTTGTCTGATCTACCATATACTGAAAAGGGAGAGAAAGCACCTTGTGACCAAAAGCTTCTTTACACAACTTTCTGTAATGTATGATGGATCTAATCATTCGAAGTCAGCAAAACAATTTTGATACTTAGCACTCTCAGCTTTCTTATTCACCTCTCTTCCATCTGAAGATGAGAGAGAGGCTGCAAGCTTAACATTAATTTCTCACCCAACCCTTCCGACGCAAAGAGTTAGGTGAGAAATTAATGTGTGGAATTAATGTCTTTTTTTACTTAAGCAGACCCTCGCACTTGTACTCCCAGTAATGCATGACCCTGCACTTCACTTATGGGCTTTTTTCTGATGGTGCCGCTGTCTCGAGAATGATTAATATTTAATAATTTAATTTAATTTTTATTTTTAATGAAATTTAGTTTAGATTTTTTGTATAAGACTTATAACATTCTCGATAATATATAGGGAGCAAAAGTTCCTGAAGTTGATAGAGCATGCTTATTGTCCACCTCACGTCCTATACAATACACCAAACACATCAAAATGATATGGTTTTGAAACGGTTTGGTTTCTTACATGGATGGTTTCTAAATGGTTCGGTTCCAATGTAGATGGTCCTTAAGTAGAAACAGTTCGGTTTCAAAGATTTTTCAGAACAATTTTGAACTTATCTCAGTTTGGAAGCGAACCGCCTGCTATTGATATTACTCCTTTGATTCTTCTAGTTCTGACTAGGATTCAAGAAACATATCATCGATGAACTTCAACTTCAAAGCAAATAACAAAAAAAATCGATTGCATTATAATTAACAGTAAAGAAAATGTGAACAAAGCTCTCAGAATTATCTTGACTCGTGCATATTCACTCCGTGTAGAAAGTTCACGGGGGAATGGATTACTTTTCATGGATTTGTAAATTATTTTTGATCCGCGTCCAATAGACATGCACTGTCGGACCTTTTGCAGGGTTCCATGTTTTCTCCACAAGCTTGTAAATGGCTGGTATTTTTATATTGTAATTTTTTCTGATTCACACGTGGTCCACACAATGTTCAAGAGTGGAACTATATGTAAGAGGTCGAAAGCTTTCTGGAAGTGTAGGTAAGAAATTACATAGAGAAGAACTGGAATTCCAATTGCACATATAGAACCTACCAAAGATAATATCAGCAGACAATATTTGTTCTTATTGGAGAGAAATATGTACTCAGATTTGACGTCTATCACTGTTAAGACTCTATGTTCTACAATTATGTATCATTGTTAAGAGAAGTATGTATAAAAGAACTGGAGAGTGTTGTCGTTGTGCCGCACATAAAAACTTTTGGTCCACTAAGAGCTATGGCATCCATCAGACTTCGATCATAGCTCTATCCAATCATGTGCACATCACGAGGAAGCTCAAAGCCTATCTGTCTTGTGTTGTCATCTGTAGACTCTCTAGTGTCAAGATAATGTCATTGGCAGTGGAGGCAACGACAAATTTCTCTGAAAAAGAAAATATTCTTGATATCTTGAGACGTGACATTGTGTGGATGTACGAAGGAGTTTCATAGGAAATCGGTTCTTGGTTTTGTAATCTCGTCTGCATCAGTCAGCACACAGAGACATAATACTTATTGGAAGTCAATATGTCTCTCAAGCACCGTGCGAGCATGTTGCTAAGGAGATCGGAAGATTTATACATGTTTTATTGTAGAGCCCTTGGAAGGATATTCATGTAAGTAAGCTCGACCTTGTTACTGGTATCTGCTGCGTCCAACTGTGTAAACAGTTCTCTGTCATCACTAACCATACTCACATTAATGCTTTCATCGTGCTGTTCGTCTTGTTCGTCCTTCAACCCGTAGTCAATCATCCCTACGAAGGTATGTAGTACCCAGTTCGATAGGAGTTTCATACAGACTTCACCATCCACATGACGTTTGTATCTCATCATAACGCAAGGAGAATTCACTTCTTAATGTCTATGGCGGACTCTGCATAAATACACAATATTCCTTGGAAGTGGAGATGCAGCAAGATGCCTCCATGTTCGACTGAAAATATTCCGGAGACGCATTGTCTCTGCAGAAAATTGAAGAGCTGTGAGAAGAGATAGAGGTTTAGGTCGGCTCTTCTCCTGCATACAGTAACAGAGATCTCAAGAGTCGATCTTCTCGCTCTGGCTTACCGTCTCAAGGACATGTTTGTCAAGGAAATTAGTGTGGTGTCCGCAAATGTATCGGGCGTGTTGGACGAGAGGTAAATACCATGAACCGTAAGATGTATTAACATTTTCCTGTTAGAGAAAAATGTGGGCTATGCAAACACAAGGAACCTTCTGTCTTGGAGGTAAAGGTACTGGCCTTCAGCTGAGTAGGAAAATAATCGAGATGTATCGACAACTGACTGGATCGAGACAAGATGGCGAGCACACAGATAACTATTTTGGCCAATTTTCACATAATTAATTTTGAGAAGAAAGGAGGAGAACTTGTCAAAGAAGTCTAAGTCGAGATATGAGTAAGATTTACTAAGGTATAAAGTGTTATCATCAAAACTTAGCATGAGCTTCTTCGAGGAGAAAGGATAGAAGCTTGGCTATGAGAGAGATGTGCATAGTATATAAAGACAACAGAGTCCTTTCCAAGGAAAAAGTCTATGTCTCGCTATCAATGTCTTGGGAGGTAGAAATAGCAGTGACCGTCTCGGTCGATGTCTTGGGAGATGAATGTCATGAGGACAAACAAGCTGGAATAGACTAGAGCAGGAATTTCATCATAAAGTAAGGTATGAACAAGAGCAATACATGCGGTCTGAATTCCCTGCTGCACGTTTGTAAATCGTGACGATATCTCCATACCGGAGTGAGTCTTTCATGCCTGTGCTATGTAAATGATACGTAGAGGTGTCTGCATTTGACAACGAGATCCAGCGAAGACAAAAGTAGAAAGCGTCAGCGAAGACAAGAAGAAAGTAATAGAGGAAAGTAGAGTTTCAGAAACAAGCTACCATGGAAGAATCTAGTGTGAAAGCGATAGGCCCCTTGTGATCGTTGATCATCTTGCAGACGAGGATCGCTGAAAATTAGCACCTCAAACAAGCAGGTTCGTCAAGATAGAGGTGCTTGCATTTGACGAGTAGATTGAGCACTGACAGTAGAACAACAAAGTAAGGTTTAAAGAAGACAATCAAGAATCGAGTGCGAAAGCGAGAGACCTTGACGATTACCCAGACGAGTCCGGAGCAGTGAAAATGAGCACAAGCAGGGTCTCAAAACAAAAGAATTAATGACTTAGAAGAAGAGCACTCTAATGGCACATCGTTGTTGAGAAAAATGCTACTTCTTCTAATATTGAACCTCAGGCTGAATATATCTTTCCCCCATGGAAAATGAAAGCGGAGCATCCAACAGCATCGGAGTATTTCCAGCTCCACTTCTCGTCCTTGATCTCTTCCTGTACTTCTTGAAAACCTCATTTGGAAAGGAGGAACATAACCAGATAGAAGTTAACGATACGTATAGCTGCAAGCATTACATATGACTAGATTGAGCAACAACAAAACATGAAGCACAGAAGAAGATCTCTCCACTCACTCAAAATATTTTTGAACAGCAGCCGCACAAAGAAGCTGCTTCTTGAAAAAGAGAGGTCGTTGTTCACGAGTAGTGGAGTGGAAGACATCAAATACTGCAGCCGCTGTAATCACCTTTATAAAATCTCGTTCAAATATTTTATCCCAAGCTGAATTAATCTTTCTCTATCGCAAACGAAAGTGAAACATTGTCGTATCATATCTTGCGTGAAGGTTATCCAAGAAAATGCGAGGTTCCTGGTTGTGGAGATATTTTGTGTTGAACAGAGACAAGAAAGAGAGAGACAAGCACGAGAACAAGCGTCACAATATATACCAACTTTCAATTTATATAGAATGTCGATTCTTTCTCCCTACACAAAACTAGGAAACAAATCAGAGCGGTCTGTAATTTACACCAAACCCCCTAATACGAGTCCCTGAATCTCAACCCAGACCCAAAACTGCCGAAGCGTAGTTCAAAGCAAGAGAAATATCTCTTTGCTAACAAAAATAGTTGCACCATCATCATACAATTCAAACCCCAAGTCCAAACAACGTCCATGTACAAGCCCTTAGTTAAAGCTAGCTATCACAAGTTGTACATAACCAACTAGAACTCTAACGAACTCAAAGGAACGAAAACCGTAGTGAAAGAACCAAAAAAAGTCTATATGGAAACCTTCTTTCGCCAAACCGTCTTCAGATGTGGATAAGACCTTCCTTCCTGACTCCGTTAGCCTCAAGAAATTCTCAAATCTGACTCCCGACATTCGAGATATCGTGATTTTAGGTCGCATGTGATCAAATCTCCAAAAACTCCTTCATGCGAGTTAGAATCCCGCATACCGTCCAAACGAATCGTCTGATCTGAGATCTGTCTTCTCTAGTAAGTAGATCTGGCTACCCTAAACCTAACAAGACTCAAAAAAAGTTGTTTGGAGTTTCCTCCACAAAACCATGCAAGAAATTTGGTCGTATGAAGTAAATATAAATCGACTCCTTGCGATTCAAACTCACACCTCACACGCAAATCAACAATCCAATCCATATACGGTCTTCTCCTATACATAGCTGAAGACTCTCTGGACGCATAGGCACCAAGAACGAAGAACTTGGTTCACTGATCGCGAAGAACAACCCAACCTCATGTCACAGACGTCAAAAACTAACATAAGCGCTTCGTCGCGAGCCAATTTAATCCTGATCTCCCAAATCGCTCGATGAAATTTCATATCGTCTTCAATTTTCTAAAGAACTTGGTGTTCTGGTCTCGATGGATCCAAGGACAACAAGTTTGGACTCCGGAATGATCCGAACGGTTCAATTCTCCTTCGTAGATCACTGAAGCACTCCAAAATATTTCCTTACGTCTCGGTTTGTCCAAGAACACATTCTCCGTTCCGTCGTAACCAACGCGTAACTTGCACAGATCTGAACCCAATGACATCTTGCGTGCATGCATTGGACCTCTCAATTCTTGACAACGTCCATCGATAGATCACAGAAACAAGTTGCCTCCTTACTTCAGTCGCGTACGTGAAGGTTTTCAAAGATAATGAACAAGCAGACCCCTTGCATAGAGGTCTGCTTGTTCATTATCTTTGAACAAGGAACTGCAAATACCCAGTCAGCAATAGTAAGCTAGAGTCTAGCTTGCTTTTGTCATCTTCCGAACCTCGTAACTTCACCACTAAGGGTCCAAATGAAATAGATGAAGTGCCAACGAAAGCTGACAATAAGCTCTACCAGTTGATGTAATGAAAGTGAAAATCCGAAGTTGTGTAAAAAAACTCATTTTAGTCTTATGAGCATCTTTGGAGTGATAATGATAAGTATCAAAAATAAATTTTTGGATAAGAGTCGGTCCATGACACGACAACGTCCAACCATCTTAGAATATTCCCAGCTCCGCTTCTCGTCTCTCCTCTTCCTGTACTTCTTGGAAACCTCGCTTAGCATGCATATTTAGTCTTCTCCATCATTCATTGACTTCTTTTCAGCTTCTCCTTTCATGCTAAATATTAAACATAGAGTTTCCGATAAGAATAACATTTTACTCTTTATCCTTGATGATATTTACTAAATATTTCATTTTGTCCAACTTGATAGTGGCAAAGTTATAACTGCTATCCTATGCGATCTGTCGATTGGCCAACCGGGGAATGAGAGGAAGTTTGTCGTTTAGTAGATTTTGTCTTGTTATGTGATAGTTAGAAGAAGGAAGGCATGTAGAGCATCGTGGAAGAAGAGTTGTCATGACTGTATCTAACTACCTTGGTGTTAGTTCGGTTCGTCCGACTGACAAATAAATAATTCAACTGAAAGGTGGTCCGTTTGAAAAATGGTTTCCATACGAAGCGATTATAAATAAACTATACAAGGTGTAAAATATAAGGAGACAAAATATAACAATAAATATCTCAAGGGAAGTCATTTCATTAAACCTCAAGTTCACGAAGCAAATTCTTAATTTCATTTGGAATTAATTATTCATTTAGGCGAGTTTAGGCGAACCAAAACAGCACTACGTATGGTCGATCTTATTTTACTTGATATTCTCGTTCTATTTTACATGACAACCTCGTTATAATCACTTTCGATAAGGTAACAACCTCGTTATGTTCATAATTTTTCATATGAACAGATTTTTCCTTTGGAAAATTCCGCCTGTATAATCATTAGATCACACTTGTTGTCGCATAAGATTTTGCATTTTTAACACAAAATCTGATTATTTAAATTTCATATGACAAACTCACAACACTAATGTAAGTGAATTGGCTGATGTATCTGTTAACTCTTATTTCATTTAGAGTCATTTGTGAAGTATAAGACAAAGACAGTGTGAAGTGTGATAAACTCGTAGTATTTGCACTAAAAGAGTTATTTTCTTAATGAAAATATAAAATATGAGACAGAACTGAAATTAAGTTGAAATTTTCTTTTAAATGTGCTTTTATATGACCTTCCAAAAATTATTATATAGTATGTAGCATAATTAATAAACAGGTTCTCACATTTAGAAAGAGACGTGGTTTTTAGTTTACAATAATCAGATTACATCATCAACATTCTACCACGCATAAAACTGTTTTTTCTTCTTTTAATAATTTATAACCTAACCTTCCAAGAGGAAAAATTAAGAAATAAACTAGAGTTTTTTTGCATATTCCTCTCTTCCAAACTTGGAAGAGGTGAACATGCATGAAGACGTAGAGAGACTATAGTGAAACCGTTAACTCACCAAATAATAATCGCATAACGAGAGAGAAAATGGACAGAAGAGATTGGCTAGCCGGGTCTGTTTAGAGGGGTGAAATATGTATGCATATGTACAATATACTTTTCTTGGAAATTACTTCGTGATATGAGAGAAAAAATCTGTTATGAAATCTCGAAGTTTCTTATTACTTATTGATAAGTAAATATTGTACTGATATCAGTCCAAAGTTTCACTGAACATTATCGGTTTCATTTCTACCGGTGCAGTTGATCTCAACTTGTTGTTACATGTTGGTTTTCACAAACTCCATAAAGATCAAACCTTAATTCCGAAGGTGTAATTGTTTTAGATACATATCATACGCGATCAAGAGGACTTGTATGTGCGGACTTGATTTCTTTTTTATACCTCAAGATTGTGCTGTAATATTTCAGTAAGCATTTGTTACTTTAGTCTTCACCTATAATTTCAGAAGACAATCCGGAACTATCGATTATACAACGATTCAGACATGCATAATATTCACCACCTAGTTGTAGTTAGATTGTAGCAAGCATCAAATAATGGACCTACTGGATCAGTTATTTATGTTATGAACCACTAAAAACTCACCATCTTTTCTCATTGTCTCCGTTTTTTCTCTCTCTTTACTCATTAGTCACAATGGTAATTTTTAGAAGATCACAGTCGAAAATAAGTTATTTCTCCTAGATAGAGACTTTATACTGGACTTTATACTCAGTGTATTATGGAACGAGAGCAACTACAATATGCTTAGAGATTTATATTCCATTTCTCACTGATCTACATGCGAGTGGGTCTTCAGGGGGTTTGCATGCAAGTTAATCTGATTCTTTTTTCTTTTAAATTTACTGTTTTTGTTATTTCCCTTTGAAACGTAACTTCCTTCTACTCCATTTCCTCTTTCACTTTATTACACGGTTTCTCTTTCTGTTTATTTCACGACTTTATGCACTAGCCGCTTATTGTTTTACATGTTACAAATCATTTTTCACTACAATCTACTCTTTGAATGGACTGTAACCAGTAGCAGAGCTAAATTTTTGCTTACATTTTTCTCTTGTCCTCTTCTGGATTGTTCTTTGCTAATTTGTTTGGGATGCATATTCAGACTAAATAGCGTTATAAGTATTCGAGCATCTGCGGAGAGGGATTTCACGCATGCGAGTCAAAGTTGGTAATAAGTGGGATGCCCAGACTATGCACAGTTTCAGTTTCATGAATAAAGTTTGAGCCGAAAAGTGCAGTTTTTCTGCAAGTCCTCTGTGGAGAAAAAGCTAAAAAATGTCCCCTCGAAGATGTCACTGCGATAGGTTCGGCGAAACCAAACAATAGCAGAAATATTAGAGCGTGTTAAAGATAAAATGAAAGATTCTCTGTCGGCAAGAAAGAAAATGGCTGTAATTTATCCAAAGTGAGTTTTGTCTAGAGCCGTGTAACGCTGAAGGGGTGTTTTTGAATCTCTATAAGTTTTTTACTTTTTTATTTTTTGATAATTCTAGTAAATTATTAAAATTTCAAATTCACTTATGGTTGAAACTCACTTATGATTTCAAGAAAGAACGAGTTAGAGCCAGCAGTGGCAGTTTCCTGCGGCTGCCTCTGGAGGTAACTGTAGAAAACATCCACGACCTCTTGGTCTCAACCGTAACACTTGTTTCGGGAGACGAATATTTCACAAAGATTTTAACTTTGACATGCACTATTCGAAATTGCAAAAAGTTAATTTTGTGCTGCAGGTGCAAAGATGCTCTTACTCTTTATTTATTTAGAAAGATATATGAAAGTAAACCAGTAAGTGTTATTCCAACACCAACACCAGTTAACCACTCACCTCCAGAATACAAGCCTTGAGGTCTACAGCTAACCAACAAGGAGTCACTCAAGCTTAACCTCACTTCAATTAAGGATAATAAACACCATGGCCTAATCCATTTCAACATTAATCACATCATTACCACCCTCTACCACGCTATCCTTCACCTTGGATCCCAAATACTTCACGTTCAACCAGAGTAGCAGCAGTGTCATTACTCTGAATTCATTATCCACCGCAGATCACACCAAAGCCTCGAACTGACCACTAGACGCATTTCCCGCAGATAATCGTGTATTTATAAAAGGAAAAACTAAAGAAAAGAAGGAATTAGATGCTACGCAATAGAACGGCGGGGCTGCAACATTTACTTGATTGTATCCCTAAAACATTTTTCGGACTTGACCCACTTCTCTTCCTATTGCATTACTTTACCACATGTTCAACATGTTTACCGCTATGTGAAGTAAAAGCAAAAGAAAAATAAGAGACCACACTGGATGATAATATACTATACAGACAGTTGAAACTAAATTTCCCATGGAGATACATAACCGACAGTTGACATGCACATCTCATGTTATTTTTGCATATATCTAAGAATACATCAGATGTATACAAAATATATCTACACGTAAAATAACTCTAAAAAGAGTGTTGTAAAAATGAAATTGCAAAGCTATGCATTAGTGAAGTGAACTCAACCATCTCATCTATCTAAGATCGGTAGCTGAGATGGTTGAGTTCCAGACCTCTAAACGAAAAGTCTAGGGTTCAAACCCTCTTGCTCTCAGTTAGAAGTGTTGCAAAAAGCTGCTGTTGTGTGGATCTGATCCAAATTACGCTGTGGTTACCCATAGAAGACAGTCCAATATCTTTTGAAGAGATTAAAACAGACATGGTAAAGACTTTATCTCTTTTACCCCTATAGTGAATACATCAAATTAATAATGAGCTTCAACTGCATGTGAAGTTAAAAGCAGAAAATGATAATATATTTTTCAGTTCTTTCTCGTCTTGCAGAAGGTACGGTTTGCTATGCAAATTCATAACAAAGAAAGCGTTGCGAGGAAACGATTGTTTGCATTTCTTTGATCTCTTGCAAAAGATAACTAACATGTATAACAAAAGAGTGCTGCGCAATTCTTTATAAAGATTTCTTTTTCTTCCCGAATAAAAAATGGTTAGACTCGCGAAGTCGTATTTAGAACTCGTTCCGGTGATGTTTTCTGGAGCCGGAAGCTTCTACACTTTCAGGGACCGAGCACTTTCTGGCGGAGGAACTCGACCTCACTCCGCCACGGCTACGGGAGGCTCCTAATGGTTTCGGAGCCTCCCGTAGGCTCCGAAACCATTAGGAGGTCAAAGCTATAATCTTCTCGAAAGACTCTAGACGCATGAAAGAGATACTTTTCCAGATTTGGGTGGTGTTCTTTTCACCTGTTTTCTTTTGCAGGAGAGAATTTACTACTCTGAATAATTATTATTGGTGTGAAAATTGAAAAATAATTTCATGAAGAAATCATAGCGTTCATTCACAAAGGTGACCCAGAATGAATCACAGTTCTACATAGAATTATCCACGATGAAATTATGACTTTGTTTCTTTGTAATTGAAGAATATTTTCTCTTAACTTTGACACCCCTATTACGTAGCTATGCGTTTGATACGGCAGAGAATATGCATGCAACATGCAGTTCTCATCTTGGACAAAGACAATGACAAGCGTTTGCTCTGGATGAATCATTAGTTGTTCTATAGTCTGATTGTTATGTTTTTTACTATTGAGTATATTCACAGTGAAAAGAATTCTAAATTAAGACATACTGAGATTACTTTTTTCGTCTTTTTATTATTCAGAAGCATCTATGTATTCAGACGCTTCTGAATAATAAGAAGTCTGAATACAGAGAACATCAAGCAAATCAAGAACGGGTAACATACGGTGGGGTGTAATATTAATATATAAACACATAATATATATATCTTATCAACATACTGAAGTTAATATAGTGGTTGTGCTCTTCGTTTGGGGGCTCAACGTAGTTAGCTCGAAACCAAGATTATGCATGATAGTGGACTCAAAGGACACTTTTAGTAATTCTCAGATCAATTAAAAGTTTTTATAATAAAGATAAATTATCTTTAAAGTATCATTCTTAGATAATGAAAACATGACTGATTCTCAGACAAATAAAAAATGTCTTTGTAAATTAATGATCACTATATCAGTCCACGATGAGATCAGATTGGTTCTCAAGTCAAAATATTTCATCCGGATAAATAAAAATATTCTAATACATAGAATGAAATGAGCTCATCATGATAATGCACGCTCAGAAAAGTAAAAACAAAGAGAGAAATACTGCAGTGGATATTGACTATGCGTGTGGAGACAAAAAACATAAAATGATCGTATATTCCAAATTTCTTGTCGTCTTGCAAAATGTTTGCTTGCGAAAAGGAAAATTATATATTATCTGTATCCCAGCTTTAGCAACAGGAAAAGGTCTGCAGGATAACGTTATCTATCGTGTTAAGTTCTTCCTTCTTCTTTACTTGTCAAGGGAGTGGTTAGAAAAATGAATGGTAAACTATGCATGTCTAATGATTCTGAAAGACACAATGAGGGGATTTTCTGTTGTGTAATGTAATTTGTAATATTAATGATAGGTAAAGTGATGCATGTGAAAATAAAAAAATTTTGAATTAAAATCAAATAATCGCTAATGCATAGCCTCACAATTACATTGCAAACATAGCTCATTAATTATATATATATATATATATATATATATATATATATTAATCCAGTAACAACAAATGATCTTTTCAAAAAGTTGATCTTGCATTCAACTTTCCGCCCCGCTACTTACCTTATCAACCACTGGTATTATCACATTCCACGTCTGACGATTACCCCGTTCTGTCCTCCCAGCAAACACCCACTTTGGTTACATATTAACCTTTATGTTTGAGATTCGACCAGAAGCAAGACTCCAACTTCAAGTACGTCGAGGATGAGATCATCTATGATAGATGTGATATCATCCTGAGTCTCGACTTGTCGCATGATTTACGTATGGAGATGATTTGACATCACTAAGATTTCATTCGCTGATTGTGTTGTCCATTGCAAATCATGAGAGCTAGTGACGTGAGAGGAGGGCACACTTTCCCTTCAATGCCATATTTAATCTATAGACTCCATACCAACCACAAGCTTGGATATATCACATACTGCAAACCTCCAATTACGTTCACCAAGACTTGGGAAAATGACGTGTTTTATCCATCTACAAACCAAGCCAAGTTACTTTTATGATGATGATATTATTATCAGTAGGGGTAGTATGGACAAGTAGTATGGTCGGGCTCACAGTTGTCGATTCACCGAGTTTGGATCACCGGTAGAGCGAGCGAAGCAAGGGGATCGTGATATTTTTCGGCTAATCGTCGTTTAGTGGCTTCTCTGAATAAAGAAAGAATTCAAGTTTGCAAGAAAGAGCTTCGGGCATTTCCGCGATGAGAATTGAAACCCTTCGGGCATTTACGCTATGTAGTCACAGAAGCACTGATGTTTAGTCATAAATTGACATGTATAATTAAGATTAATTTTATTTGTTTGTGCACTGTACTCTTATGTTTATAGAGATCATCGTACATGTTATACGTGTAAGTTTTAGCTTGCACGCTGCAAGGTATAACGAGGATAAACATATTTAATTATAAACATATATATTTAGTTATTTAAATTAGTATTTAAATTAATTTCTCAGTTTATCTCTTCTTGTCTCACATGTATTATTAAACTGCTTCCATCGTTTAATAACTTTGTCAGTTCTGTATTAATGTTTTTCCAGTCACGATATTCTCACCGCAACCGTCAGTCTAAATAGTTAATTTTGTTTCAAGTATCACCCTTGTCTTCTTGTGTTCTCACCTTGTCTAGTGCATTTGAGATACATATTATTCAGGATTCCAGAAATTTGCTTGATCACACCCCAAGTCGTTTTCTTGAGCTTGATGACACCTCTCTTAACGATGTATTGCTTTATCACACCCTTGATCGGATATTGTCTGTAAAACCAGTCATTGTTAGTTAATAAGAATCCAGACTGTTAGTTAAATGTCGAGATTACACACATCAAATTTTCAAGTATATGTAGATGACGTGTTTTTAATGTTAAATATTTTGAACGGCAGAGGTATCTAATCACAATTGAAAATAGTGAAATGATGAACGACAAAACAAAGTGACTGGTTCTACTGTCGATAACCAGTCAGTGGTGTGATCAAATAATATATTGTTAAGAGGAGTGTGATCAAGCTCAAAATACCTAATGAGATTGTGATCAAACCAATTTCTGTTCAGAATTCCAGCAGGTTGAGAAAACGAAAAATGCCTACAAAAAGTTAGGCTGATCACTATTTTGACTTGCTTTTCAGAATTCCAGTCGGTTGAGAATACAAAGAATGCCGGTTAGCTCCGAGCACCTCCTCGTCGGATAGATCTGATAATGTTCCTGGTAAAATTTCCGGAATAGTAAATAATAGCAGGTTACTCTCTTTCTCTTTCACTTAGGTACCTGTTCTTGTTACACAAAATTGACAAGCAAATTGTCAATTTGGTTTATTTGATACTGTAGACCAAAAACCGAAAGAATTTCTTCTCAACCGGTAATCGAAAATTTCAGCAGGCGGAGTATACAAGGACAGCCGGTAGTACCCGGTACTGTCCGAGCGCTTTACTGGAGCGAGAAATGAGCCAGGAATAATGGAATGGATTTATTGGGACTTGATACTAGTGAGATCCAGAATCCAGATACGCGAGAGTAGATATTACTCCTGAACATACGGTTCTCAGTACAAGCGCACTGTTTCAGGGCCGGGCATCGGTGAGGGTGAGGTGAGGGCTTCTGCCGGGTTACGACGGACACCTCCTGCCGCCTGCACAGCCCGATATTCCGTCACGTTGCCTCCTGACCACAAGCACGGCACCGTCTCGGATTTCTGAACTATGGAACATACGTCGTTAGAGGTTTTTGTCTGTTTCGAATCTCGAGTACCGTACAATCACCAATTTTACCTTTTCCCGGAAATTAATCGTCGCCGGATTTGCGGCTTATTGTGTTCGAGTGTCAACCCAACACTCTCCACTCTCCTCTAACTTCAAGTAGGAGACCGGATCCACTCCACCACTGAGCCGTGGTTTGGTTTCATCTGCTGGAGGGCCGCCTGTGGAGTCCGTGAATGTTTGGTCTGTTCTTACAGCTGGAATTTTGATGTGTTCGGATTCTGCAGTCATTCGAATGGCGTGGCAGGTGAGTGTGCCAGGAGGAGGGGGAAGAAGGAGGAAGGGATGGTATCGTTCCATGATCCCCATCCTTTGTCTGTGGCTCCTTATAAGTTGCCAAGCAATAAGCAAGCTACGAATATATAAGCGCAAAAATATAATAATAACAATAATCAGAAAAGGAAAAAAGAGAAAATTTTCACCTGTCTTCAGTAAGAGTAATAAGAATAATAATAATACCTGAGCTGGAGAAACGGAGGAAGAGTGTGAGATACGAGAAAGACAAGCGACGGTGAAAAGATAGAATGATTTGCTTTCATGATCAAAAGCCAAAGCCATGCCCACTGCTGCTGGTCTCCAGGCCGCCCAGCTGGGGGGCCCTAGGCTACTGTTTCTCTCTCTCGCTCGCACTCACGTACTCGCTCCGCAGCTCCCTGCCACCTCTCAGTTCCTACATGAACAGCAAAGTCGGCAAAGCGGTTAGTCTCTGTGGATACGGTACAATAAAAGGGAATGGAAGGCAACCACGAAGGCCTTTTAGAGCAACTGTAAGTAACCACTCTTGAGATCATAAGAAGGAAGCACTGTGAGAATTTGTGACTGACTACTTTTAGATGCTTTCATGAGAATATGTAATCATCATACCTTCAGCTCTCCTGGCAGATTCGGGCTCTATTTTCGCCCCCAACCCTAAACTGGAACTGGACCTGCTGACGAGAGATCAACCTGAAGGACCGGGAATTGTACATTTGAAAGCGGAGTTCATCTACTAATATATATTTTATTCTTCTTTCCTGTTTAGTGAGAATTCTAGATCTTCCTGAGAACAGCAGCTACCGTAATTCTGGACGAAGTACGGTAAGGTGGGGGAGAAACACGGTACTGTGTACACAAGTCCTCACTCGGTAGCCCATCCTTTCGTAACAGAAGGAAAAGACTGTGCTGCTGGATGGTTTAGCTTACCAGTCTCTTCGCTCGGACAGGACTGTACTGTACTCTCCTCTCCTCTCCGGGCGCTGTTTCCATGCGGTGGGTTCTCATCTTGGTGGACGTCCTTCTCAGACGAGATAGAGACGAGAAGTTTGTTTCATCTTTCAAACACGAATAAAGGAAGAGACGAGAACATTGTCCGACAAGGAAGACTGTTGGTGGTGGGACCCCAAGTATTTGAAACAATGAGCGGACCGGTAATCAGTACTGTAGTCTCCATGTGTGGAGGGTGCATTTACCTGTTTCCAGAGAACGTCTTCTGAAAAGAAAAAGAAAAAAGAAAAAGAAAAAAGAAAAAAAAGAAAGAAAAGATCACAAACAGGAAAAAAAAGTAGGGAGAAGACTTCTTTGGAACGTCTTTGGAACATGTAAATGTGACTCGGCGTTTCACGATCTCCAGACAATGCTGACCTTTCTGTTAGGTCATTTTCTTGCATTACCTGCTATATAGTCACAGTGTAAAGTAACCTTCAGGGAAACCAAAAGACACAATGGACACGGTGAGGAGTTCGTAGAGACAGGCAGAAAAACGGACAAGGAGTATCCAAATCTAAGTACTGGACGATGGCAAATTATTGTGTGCATTCTTCGGGGATAAAAGTTCTCAACTCTGACATGACATGACATGTCGCAGAATGACCCTTGCGACGACCATGTCACATCGCAAGCAAGGCCCTAACTAAGTAAGTACGTTCAGACCGCTCTGGACAGTTTAGGTGCAGAAGATTAAATGCACCGGACCTACCAGTTTCATGCATTTTCAGAAGAACGCTTTCGTTGAGGACGTGTCCATAGTCCAAAGTCCTTTTCGCTCTGGTCAAGCAGCAGCGACCGGTAGGAAGGAAGCATCGTGTACAGTAAACTCCTCCACTCGTAGACGCAGAGAGATGGCGCGAACGAGAGTACAGTACAATAGAGTAGAGTTTTGTACTGTAGAGTTTTCTGATCTTTCTCTCTCTCTCTCTCTCTCTATGTACGAATCTCGATGGATGGATGGATGTCTGGCATTCAGCCACGACTTGACACCGTTGGTCCCATGCGTCGTCCGCCCGCTATCACATTCAAAATCCCTGGATAACCTTCTGTCCGACGTGAGGAGCGCAACAGTGAGCGATAGCGTCTAGTAGGATGGAAAGGGAAGGGAGGGGAGGACGAGCCCACTTTCCCCTCGCCAGGTTCAGCTCCCCCGTCGAAGTGCCGGAATCCGGATCGGATAGATAGAAAGGGCGTGTCTGGCTGGATGGCTCACGGACTTCTCCGACTTCCGCGGCTGCTTCTGGAACTGTATATCCCTGCCAGTTCGAGTGCACTGCAATCTTTACAAAATATCCAACGGTGGGGATTTTTCCCACTTGTGAATTATGCTATTTCCCTTTTCTGCTTACAGCGACGACGACGGTCCGCTCACCCGAGCGGTGACCATACTAGGAAAGGGGAAGAAAAGGAGGCCAATCACCGGTGGCATATGCCTTTCGCTACTGCCAATTTTTCACTTGGCACGCAAGGAACACTTTGCTTGTCTGGCGCATGGAAGCCAGCGGTGCTGCTCGAGCTTTCTCGCACTCGCTTTTCTGCAAGCAATAATGACGGCCAGCCAGACGCCAGAGCAACCGAATGAATTCGTTTTATTCTCTACCCGTTCATGTTCGCTCTCGAGCTCGCTCATCATTCTCCGGAACCTCAACTTTCGCTTCTTTTCGCTCGCTTTTCCTTTCTCCACCTTATTGGCGCTCAGGGACGTACGCCGATGGAGGTTTCAGTTCCCAAATGACCGGTCATTACAGTACCGCCGTGACGCCCAAGTCAAAGTCACAAGGTTCACGGCGCCCCTTCCCCATAATCGAACCATGTCCGCTCCGCTCATTCGCCCGGCTCAGGAGTGACCTCCACATCCCTACTGCGCCACTGCCTGCCTTCACGTCTGCACAACAATAACAAGACTCTACGCATTTTGGACCTCAACACGTGGTCCGCTGTCGCGCCGTGTCAGAGAGTTATCTTATGAACGCAGCTTGTTCTTACTCGCAGGTGCCGTGTCGGGTAACGGTCGACAGCAGGGGATTTGCACGGTCGACCGGCGAAACCCGGTAGTACCAGGCCGCCCTGTCCTGCCAAGCTTAGTGTTGATGAGAGAGGGAGAAACCGCAGCCGAGCATGAGAAGAGGAAAATCTGCCGTGGATAAGTAGAGAAAGGGGCTATTTAACGCAGCGCGCGTATTTCTCTTAACGTACTTATACGGACCAATACGGTACGAGCAAGGAATGGCTCCCTGTTTTGATTGGCCAGTAGGGCCAGACGCAACTCATACATATGTATATATTTCTTTTTGTTTGGGGGACGTTGGGGAAACATAATGAATGAGTGTTCAAAGAGAGGGCAATAATGGTGCTCATTAATTCATGGCTTTAGCTCCTCCTTGTTGGGGATATGTCAAGATATTTATTTGTTCTGTTAAATATAAGTCTAATAAACTATAGTAATATAAATCGTGGATTTCGTACTTCTCCTCCCCTTCTTCAAAGCTGAAAAGACACACCATTTGACCCTCGATTCAAGGGCACGTCACGTTTGCATTTAAAGACGAGCCTTCCTACTCCTACAGTGAGTGAGTGGCTAGAGCACAGCCAATATATGGTGTTTAGCTGAACTTGCACTCTGTTTCTCTATGGTTTCCTTATTTATTGTGATACATGGACGATGATATAACATGAGATCCTCGTTCGTGTCCTGCAGTTATATGTTTCTCTCGAATAAATTATGCAAATAGTCTTTAGTGTCTAGGATTCTCATATCTTCTTCTTTACTTGTAAATTCCATTTGATTAATATTTGAGCAGAGAAGTGAAGCAGGAAGTTGAATCTGGGGTATTCTGAATTTTTATATTCTCAGACTAGTTAAGGCACACGTTGTTCTTGAAGGGAGTGATTTCGGGCCACTCTGCTTTCATATTAGGTCTTTCATATCATAGATTCTTGCAACACACGACAAATTTACTCAGCTTTGACCTGCAGTCTTGACTTGGAATCCAAGCTTTAAATAAGATCTTTGATGGTCCTGGAGTATAGTTCTGCAATTGTCTCTCACATTGATTGATGCTCTGCTCTTGAGAAAAATGAACAGAGCATCAGAGTAGGAGAAGATCTCAAGAAACCATAACACTCTTGCAAACTTGCGTGAAACTTGTGTGAACTTCCTAGTCACTTTCTCATCTCCTTCAAACTCGAATCTTCTTGCTTGTGTGAGTTTTGCTAGTGTCTCGTACATATGTGGCTGCTTGTGCAGCAAGAATATGCAAGGAAATTAGATTCACTTCCTCCATCTTCTGGTGGAGAAGGCAAATATGCAAAGGTTTAATTTGTTATTTATTTTTTCATGAAAAGATTTGATAATAAATTAAAAACTACAATTAGGTACTATGTGTTTGTAAGTAGTCTCTCTGATATGTAGTTTTAGAAGTGCATCTTTTCACCCTAGTCTTATGAGTTATGTCTGGATCTTCTCTTATCACCAAGGCGGTTACTAATATTGAAAAATAAATCTTATATTCTTGTCAGCTTGGTATAGAGTTTTCTCAGAACATTCATATCTTTTTCCGGTAACAGCAAGCCAGCAAAAAATCTCCAAACCCGATCTTGCTTGCATACGCACTTCACAAAGAGCCCATCGTGGCTTGTGAGAGCTTATTACCGATAATACCACCTCAGAGCCACAAAATTACTAAGTGTTTCACAAAACATCTGGAGATTTCATCCTTTTAGAATTTAAGTTTCTAAATTCAAGCTCCAAATTGCATTCTGATTTTTGGAGAGGCTATTGATCTTGCCGGTAAGAGCTCCATATTGAGAAACTTGGTCCGGTGAACTTGTTAGTTACCGTTTTGTCACCAGAGTGATATTTTGATTACTGATCACAGATATTAACTCTCTGAGACTTCCACATTTTTAGTGACGGGTTGATAGCACTAGACCAGAATATATGTGGAAGTATACGTCGTTGAAACTATCATAACATTCCAGAGAATAATTCCGACCTTCTCCCACTGCTTTTATATTGTGCATTATAGCGAGGGAGGGGTGGAGTCATTCTTGGTCTTCATCTGCTCGAGATCCTACCTCATTATTGGCACTATGTGTGTGGATGGATTCTCGAGTAAAGAAGTCTCATATTCATTCCACGGACGAGTCTCCAGAGAGGAGAAATGGTTAGTATTTAACTCTTGGTTGAAAATACATGCATCTCCCCGATACACAAACTCGGGGTAGTTGTGGTTTAATTTCGCGTCGATCGGTACACAAACTGTGAAGGTCCATGGGACGATCGCGGTTGAGTATGTATGTAGTCGACTGGTGGCGGTGCCAGCACCCAGCTGACTGCCATTAGCGGGTGATTGCCCTTCTACCAAGTTACTGTAAAGGTTCCAGTCTGGTACTGTAGCAACGTCGCCATAACAACAGTAGTACTGACCTCTGGCCTGCTTCGCCGGAACCTTTACAGAACCGGAAACTGGATGATCCTCAATCGCAGGGTGACCGCGTTCTGATTCAGCAAGAGTTATTTTGACCCTCGGGTCCTCAGTTCTCATTTTGTTAGCATTACACTATAAGTTGGAACCTTTCCGTTCAAGGATGTAACACAAATGGAAATACCTGGTTTAAAAAATAATGTATTTAATCTTTTAACTTATCTACTTTCATGTATTCTTATAATACATTGTGTTGAAATCTACAGTGATCTACCTATCAATCAAGTAGATCGGAAAAATTTGGCAGATTTGACATACAAGTAATCTAAAAATATATTTTAATTTTACCTTTCTTTGATAATAAGAGGTGATCTTATCATAATGAACAAATGATCACCGTTGAGCCATGCCATATGGTATTCTATATAGAGTATTATACAGATATAGAGGCAAAGTGGAGTTAGATTTGCAATGTGTAAATTAGACGATGGTATTGGTCTGGAACTGCGTTGTAGTTTGCAGTGGCTGAATATGCATCCTAAATGTTCCTCTGAACCGAAATAACAGTGGATATGGAAACTGTATATTATATGAATTGAATTTCCAGACAATAACAACAATATGTTGTTGCCATTCTCATCAAGTACATAGGGGATTAATCACATATCTTACCTCCGTAAAAGATAGCATAATGATCACTTCCCTGGTCTCGTTGGAGTGAAGTTCAAACTCAATACCGGACGGACGTCATTGCCTTTGACACGTGTATAAACTTCGATAAGTTCCATGTGGGACAAAACACCATGAGTTTTCACGGTGGCATCTATGGTTTAATAAAAATAACGTGAAAGAAACAAACTATTCAATCTTTTAAATTATTCTAGTTCAGAAATACTGAAATAACTCTGAAAGTATACTCAGAGTTTTCTTTTATAATCTCTTATATCAATTAATATAGTTATAAATTATACTTGTCGTTTTGAGACTTTAGTATAGTGTATTCTATATATATAGTTTATTTTAAATGCTAGTCTGCATATGATATTATATTGGCTTGGATTATCGGTGTTTCTGTATCCAGGTCCGGTGCTTGGAAGGGTATATATATTGTTCAGCCGAGTCAGGAGAAATCTTATACTGGTCTCCCTTCGAGAATTGCTCTGTATACATTGGGTATGGTTGTATTACTTTTCTTTTTTAGAAATTCTTTTTTGATTTTATAGTAATTAATAATATTATATTAAGAATAATAAATAAATACAAGTTCTGGATTTGGCTGGAGGGTAAGCTAATCTTACGTTGGTTTACCTTGGGCTTATTATGGTATACTCACGTTCTTACTCATAATAAGAAAGAAAGACAAATCTTCGTTCTTAGTGTATACTGAGGATTTAATTTAGTTTGCAAACTACAGCAACTCAAGCACTCGAGTCAGCTTACCACACTGACCAAATCTACATTTGTGGAAGCAAAAAGGTAGAAAAGAATAAAATATGAATCGTTCTGTAACCCAAAAAGGGGAGGAAAGAGAAAAATGTACATGAGTTATACATACAGACTGAGTGAAGGAAACGATTGGACTCTTCCACCTCCAGCACAGGGATACAGTCTCACGTTTCTCATCTGAAGATTCTGCAAGAAAGGATTGGTAAGGATCGATAGATATGTGAATTAATGCATGCTCTACAGGGGAATATAATGTTTGATTACAGTAGCTAGCTGAACTCGAGAGATGTTCTGTAATGATATAAGTAACACTGAACTTAACTTCACTTTTTCCCTCCTAGTTACGTCTTACGATGGGAGGGGATACATAGCAGCATGGAGATATAGATTCGAAACTATCATCCGTACTATCCCCCCGAAGATTGACATGATCTTTCTTTGGCCTCCTCCTCATTGTACTACTAGTTCATCAAGTACAACAATCACACACACACACTGCGAGAAGAGAATAATGTTTGTTGATTACAAACACTACTTTTTTCTCGTACGGTTCTGGAGGCCACAAACAACACACACACCAACTTATTATTGTTTGGGTTCACCGTATGACAGTATTCAGTTGATAGTTCCAGCCAGCAGTGACAATCCAGTCCTATACGTCTGTGTGAAAAAAGTACGATTCTTCTTCATGGAGGAGAATACGAAACACGTGAACATGGAAGCTTTACCTCGTGCCATATTCTATTAAAAGAAGTATTTTTATCTTTCTGATCGTCGAGTGGAATTTCTCTGGCTTACACACTAAACATCATTCTGTAGGTACCCTCTCTCTCTCTCATCCCCACTCGTACGACACAGAGACAGAATACGCAGATTAGGGTAAAACGTTACATAAACGTGATTGATTACTTAATTGACTACGTCAGGTTCTACCCGCCATGTGCTTTGAATGCCCGCCCTAGCGAGCATACTGATACCGTAGTCCTTCTTGCAGTTCGTGAGGACACTTGCTTGACTGCAGAAACTGACGAGTGCTGCTTGAGGACAGAATTCATCTCCGTATATCTGTGTATCTGCTAATCTGTCCTTCGAACAGGTCAAATCTTAAACTTCACCAAAAATTCTAGAATTATACCTGAAGCTCAAAGTTTGTTACACTACGTTAGTGAAAGCGTGTCAAAGCTAAATCTTCAAGCGAATATTATTCTTCATCCGCGAGTGAGTATTACCATCGCGGCCAAGAGTATGCAGTTGTTTCCTACGGGCATCTCCGGAGGCACCCATAGGAAATCGCTGTGGGTATTTTTTATCACTTCTTTCTATAATTCGGCTGTAGCTTTTTGTGACCAAGTAGTGTAAGATTTATAAGATTTATTTTATTTTTCAAATTATTTTCTATTTAAAATTCAATTATTATATCAATCATAGTTATAATGATAAGCGATTCATTGCTCTATACAAAAACTGCCCTTGAAGAAATTATGGCTGTTTCGCTTGTGGACGTTAGAGAATTTTCTCTCTTAGCTTTGAAAGTCTTAATAATGCAGAATTTTCGTTAAGGACTATGTTTCATGTAATTACCATCAGCAAAGAATATGATGAGGGAGAACAATCTTGCTCATGGAAAGTGAATTTTAAGAAAAGCATGCATAATCACCTCCTCGATGTATATTGACATCCTTAAATGTATCACCAAACCTTTTTTTCTTAAAAAAGTCAAGTAATAAATTTAAATATGTTAACTATAAAATAATTATTTATCTAAAATTTTAAATAAATTAATTATTCATCTATCACAAGTGTGATTATAGTAGGACGTGGGCACTTTGCACACTTATTATCTGTTACACTTGGCTGTTGTTTGCACAACAGCCAATTGTAATAAACTTAATTGGCTGTTTATTACAATTGGCTGTTTTCACCAATTGTAATAAACAGATCAAAATACAAGCACGAATTAAAGGAGAGAACATGATCCAAGAGAAAATTTAAATTCGGAAAAGGAGAAGAAGAAGTAAAAAGAGCAAAGCTGAAGTCTCCAACTGACCGTGCCTTTATGTTGGAGCTTTTGGGCACTTTTCTATTGTTCTTTTCCTCAGTTTATGCATACCCAATTCAAGTTCAGATTTTCGGGGAGAATAAGGGTAGAACTTGGTTTATGAAGGTTAGATAATTAGAAACGGGTCTTATGTAATGTCTTAAAAAAAGAGAGTAAACTCTTACTTTTCCAGATTTCAAATACATCAACGAGTATTTTCAAACTGTAATTCCTCGTCACTGAACTAATTTTGATATATTGTGCAATAAAATATGCATGTTTAATGTGCCATTCCTGGCTCAAACATATTAAGTATTCCTTGCTGTGGCACCTCGAGATTGCAACTTTCTGTACACTTCCTTCAAAAGCCGAAAGAAGGGAAAGTGGAAAAGAGTAAATAACTAAGAGATACAAGCACGAAGGCTCTCCATGTACAGCCTTCAACTCAGTCGAGAGATGCTAACCCTAACGTTTACTCAGTCGAGAGAAGAATCTACTACTGTTCAGCACGTCGACCGTGGTATTTACCGATCGACAGAAAACGACAAGGGAGAAAACGGACAAACGAGCACATGTTGTCAGCTAGTTGCAGAGTCATCGAACGATTGGCATAACGTGCCGAGACAGCCAGGCAAAACGACAGGCGTCAGGAAGTTGGAAGCGGTTGGAGCGAAGAAGGCGGCGGGCTCTCGGGAGCTAAAGAGAACAGTTCAGCTGAAACACACAACTGAGGACAAGACAAGATAAAGACAAGTAGAGGAAGAGGAAGTGGAGAGTAAAAGCCTCTTACTCTACTGTGCTGTACACCCCACCCAATTTGACCGGCTCGGATTCTACTACACGAATGAACGGACGTCTTGATAGCCGGTCATCCCCGTGATCCTCCGCCGCTCCGCCCCTCCCTTGCTTTTTATCCCGTGCTCATGCATCGTTATCTGGTGGGTTGGTAGTGGGGGGTCCTTTCTGTCGTTCTTCTTCCTTCCTTCCATTTTCAAAATTTGTGTTACTGTATATCGCTTCAACTCATAGGTTTACGATTTTCGCATGATTTATTATTTTCCTTATTTATCTCACGATATTATCCTTTTCATAATGTTGTACAATCTCAGATTCGAAATCTAATTTGATCGAGACGGCACGTGGACAAAAGGTGTCAATCAAGAGAAAGGGCATCATTTCTTGGACAGCACGGAAAAGGTAAAGAGGAAAGTGGGAAAGGAAACGAATCAAGTTCTGGGAAGGATAGTTTTTTAAAATCTGGAAAGGCTAAAGAAAAAATCCACCAAGATATACAATTTTTCTTCCTCCAAGGAAAAGAAGAATCCTCAGAGAAGAGAGTGTGAATCCCACAAAAAGAATTAAATCAAAAAATCAAAAAGAGAATAAATGGAGAAAGGGAGGGATCGAGAAAGACAGAAAGTGAAAAGATGGAAGCAAAGGAGGAACTAATGGGAGGAGGGATATCTCGACGCCACTGAAATGAAGAAATGATCCCGGCCGGCAAATCGAATCGACTACAGTGGGATTTCAAAACGCAGGTCCATCTGGACGGGAACTTCGGGACGTTGGGAACTACAGCCTTTATGAAAGTAAACTTTCCTTGGTGGTGGTGATCAGTGCGCGACAACTTTCCGCCAAAATTCCGGCGACTGTTTCCCTGTCGTATGCATAATGTGCCAAAGAATGGCCGGCCGCAGAAAGTTAGTAGTCAGAAGTACAGAGATATCCTTTCCGATTAGGGACACTAAAGTCCTTAGCTAAGGGGACAAAGGCACAAAGAGACGTTTCTTTTCCATTTTGCAAGTGAATTCAGAGGTGCTATACGCCAAACGCACTTCCCCATTCACGACAACTGGAACAGAGCATCGGGTTCAGAATGAAGTTCCGGTCTCGCGCAAGAAGAAAACAAAGTAAAAGCAAAGGAAAAAAGAACGTAACAGATAATCAAATGACTTTTAACATTTATCGTCTACTTCTGAAGCTTGTCTTTTTCCGCACTTTCATTAGACACTATGACTGGACGCATATTATGTTTAGCTATGAGTGAATATATATGCATCCAAAGTGTAAATCTCGTCAGAGAAGGAAAACGACAAGCGCGATCCTCATTCCTTGAGGTCATTTATTATGTGACTGAAAACTGACTATACATATGTTTGGAAGTGTACGTACACAAATTGAAAAAGTTTATTTTTTAAAATAACTGTCATCTAGATTTCAAGAGGAGAAGAAATCCACTTATCTCACACTCTCTAAATAAAATACTCATGTATTATATTTAGAATAGAATACTTAAATACACAACTTGAAGTTATCACAATGATAACTGACTGGTTAAGACTTCAAACATCGAGTGTTCAAGCCGAACAAAGAAGATTTGAAGAGAATGTCCGTAACAAGATAATATTTCATTAATACAGAGACATTAGTGAGACATAATAATACGATTCTTACTCTCAAGATTTAGAAGAGTATCTAAACTATTAAATAGTGTCAAAAGCACATCTGATTCGTTCTTTATAAATAATTCAGGATCAGTAAAAAAAAATACTCTAATACATAAAACGAAGTGGGCTCAAGTGATAATGCAAGGATACTGTACATTAATGAATATTTTTGATACAAGGATATCGCTGGAAGGAAGTATGCATATTTGAACTTCTCCATGTTCAGATGGAGGAGGTATATGCACCACTATCAGTTAATTATTAATTTTTAAAAAATTAATTATAATTAAAAATATTAAAAATGATTTTGATTACTCATAGAGGAGAACGGTCTTTATGGTAGGATAAGATCTGTTTTGCTCATTTCACTTATCGTTTTCCCAACATCCAAGCGTAATATTGCATGAATTTTCAAGAGTGTATTTATTTAAATTAGAAGTTTAGATAAGTTTGATGCTTTTTTTTGTCGATAAGTTCTCTATTGTAAATCATTGTTCTACATATCAGCATTAGTTAGCTCGCAACTAATGCTGATATGTAGAACAATGATTTACAATCCCGTTTGTGACAGTTTTCTTTGTTATACTCACGCTTGTCCCTTTTTTCCACTCCTGCGAAAGTTCATGCTGTATGTATATTATATTAGCCATTTGAAGCATGCATAATCACCCTTGCAATTAGCAATATTAAATATTAGACTGTATATACTATTTATTTATAATATAGACCAATGAAAATTCACAGCTTCATATCTTTGCTCAATCTTTTCTTCCTTCCACCTCTTTAACCACAGTGGTAATTATTTCTGGAAACCGTATGTGAAAAGTAGATCTTTCGTTCCAAAGAGACATTTTACGATGTTAATTCATAGATCAATTTATAGTTTTACTCTCCTCTTTCTGGACTGTTTTTGGCTAATTCGTTTGGGATGCATATTATATTACCGTAGTGTAAAACTAGTGATTCTAATGTTGGTGTTGTTTTTGACTGTCATAGATTTGTTTTATAGAGTAATTCAATGAATACCTTTATTCGAACCAGTCCCTTTCGGAGAAAAGGCAATTACTGACTGTAGGGGCAATCGTAGGAGACAGAAAATATTTACTGGACATTTATCAGAAGGAACACTGATATTTTACTGTGACGCTCAATTTGTCTTTTCAAGGTCAGAGGAACAAAATGGAGGTTATGATTTAGGAACATATTGATATGAATATTCCCTCAGTGTAGTGTAGAGACCTCCAGATATTGCTTAAACTTGCATGCTTATTCACCTCACTCTTCCAAGTTCAGTTTACAATGATTCAGTTTAGTTCATTGTATTGCGGGTGTAAGCTTTTGTAAACTGAGTCCAGCTTCGATTCTATAAATGCTGATGGGCTTTATCTTTTGTCATGTTGCAATATATTATCTTTTGGACTCTTTTGGTCAGGGTCAGAATTTTCAAACATGGTAGCATTTTCTAACTGAGTAGAACGCACAAGAGGTTACCAAGGCGAATGTTGACCTCTGTAAAGTATTTCGAAAGAATTAAAACTTGTAACCGAATGTTTAGTATCATTATAAGCGAACTCAACAAGCTCCAAATGCTTGGATCAATATTTTTGGTCATGCTAAACATAATTTTGTAAAGCATGTTCTAGGATCTGGTTAACACGTCCATCTGTTTGCGGTGGTAAGACGAAATGAACTGTGTGAGACAGACAAACAAGCTCTTCCAAAATTCAGAATAAAACCTGGCGTCCAGATCCAAAACTATTTCACAAGGCAATCGATGCAAATGAAGAACATGCAAAAAAAGTTGGCAAGAGTTCGCAAGAGTCACGACCTCTTCCTCAAATTGTCGATGACGAGGAAGAGTTTGAAGTAGAACGCATCTTAAAGAAACGTGTTCGTGGGACTCGCATCAATGGATAGATTACTTGGTGAAATGGAAAGAATATCCATTACATGAAGCAACATGGGAACCTAGAATTAATCTTGCACACGCCCCACTCGTAGCGAAAGCTTTCAAACAGCATTTGAGCAACGGGGACGTTGTTTCTTAAAAGGGGGAGGTTTGTAATAAGTAGAGCTCTACTTATCGACTAGAGGTGAAAATTGGTTTGGTAGAAGTCCTCGGTATAACAATCAGTTACGGCTAAGTTGGCCTGAGAATACATGGAGCAAAAGACTACTTATACTAATAGACGGGAGCGTCAAAAGTTTGTCGAAAACTTCCGAAAGGAATTTGAAGATCCAAACGATGTTTTTTTGACCCAAAAATGGATGGTTAGAGGTAAGGCTTAAGGTATACCTTAAGCTTAGAGGTAGGGCTTAAGGCATGCTCGAGAGCTTTCCAACAAGCTCTTATTTGGTTTATTTTGAGTCCTCTAGATGCTATTTTGAAGTTTCGGATCTAAAGCTGCATGTAAACCACGTCAGCGATCCGCGTGCTCACTTTGGGAGGTCAGCATTGGCATGAATCTTATCATGTACTCCTCTTATCACTATATAAAGTATGAGAATGTACCTCCCAGGACATTCGAGTTTGAGTTCACTCTAGAGCCTCGTCTTACATCATCTAGCACATCACAAAAACATCATTCATCAATGTACAGAAAGTAGTTGGTGCGTTAGACAAACCAAACGGTAAAACTGTGTATTCAAATGATCCATAACGAGTACTTATGGCCGTGTTTTTCCTCATCACCTTCAAAAATCCGAATTTGGTGTTTAATTGACCTCAAGTTTCGCTTAGTAAAATATCTTTCCTTGGCGAGCCTATCCAAGATCTCGTCCATCAATGAGAACCAGTATTTATTCTTCACTGTGACTTTATTCAAGGCTCTATAATCTCCACATATGCGGGTACCTTTGTCTTTCTTTGAGATAAATATTACAGGAGTAGAATAAGATGAAACATTTCTCTGATATCACTGTCACGTGTGCACTCTCTTGGGCGCAGCTCTCGATCTTGCACACAGAAAATCATCAAAAAATCATCAAAAATAGATGTGCTTCTCCAACCGCTGTGCAACCTACACCCACACAACAACATGCAATACAGGCAAACAACTCCAAATCGAAACACAAGTCAACCACAACTTCGACGTTCCTCCAAGACTCATTCGAAACACTTAACAAAGTGAAAGAGGGCTCATACAAGCACCACTCAACGTCTCCTTGCTTGTGACATCCTGGCTGGACTTAATGCTCACTCCTGTACACTCAAAACCTCGAACGCTCACTCAGAACTTCTTATGATAGAAATTTGATCAAACTTCAACTCGGATCACTAAATTCTCTCGACCAGATCTCGAGTTGAAATTTGGCAGGATTGAGCTCCTCAGCGGACTAATTAGACTGCACTTGGAACAGATCAAACGGACACTCACATCTTAATCTAAATCAGCAAAGTTTGGACCTTGACGTAAACTGTCAAAATCCAGAAACTCGAAAGTAAACAAGTTAGTTTCGATCCTACTGCTTCTCCAAACGATGAGAAACAGGGCCAACAAGACCAAGGCTCTACTCAAGTCGAAAATACTCTCAAAGAATAATCTAAACTTTCTAAATACTCTTGGGTAGCATGAAGGCACCTCAGTCTCTTCTCCTCCTAGCCCAAATCTAGAAGGGGTTTATATACTTTCATGGGGTCTGAAGGAGCTCCCGCTTCATTCAGATTCTTCAACTACTTCCATTAGTCAGCAAGGTTAACTCTTGACTGAATTCAGTAGATCTGAATAGGAGAGGTACATCCCATTTCTTTCCTTTTCTTCCTCCAGAAGTTGCTTAGGCAGTAGCTGAGCTACTTCCATCTTGCGTTGTGGATTCAACTCCACCGACGCACCTCGTGATTTAGAGACACGTACCGCACTTCTAATCATTGTCGCAGATGTCTCAATCTGCGCCACATTAGCCATGAAGTCGAAGTAACCTCTTTCTCTTCCATAAGACGTGGAAGTCTCTGTTCCATCAAATCTCTGCTGAGCCATAGCTATACTAGCTATCCTCTGCTCCAATTGCTCTATTCGAGCAGCCATGCATGCTTCTGATGTCGTAGCAGACGGTGGACCAATTGATCCTCTCTCATGTACTAGATCTCTATCTCCAGCTCGACCACCACGGCCTCCCTGAGCTCCCCCACCTCGTCCACGATCAGTCTTCTCTTGTCGTAGATCGGGGTGGAGATCAAAACAACGGTCATATTGTGACTTGGTCGTCTGTAATGCTCACATTGCCTATGCATCGCTTGAGACGTCTCAAGCGTCTCATAACCATCTCTTCTCTGTGAACAGTCCTTCTGCTGATGAGGACCATCACACGTCTAGCAAGGACCCGCTTGCTGCTGACTAGAGAAGGACGGCATGGGCTTCTGCCCATCAGATCCTCTAACACCTCCGTGGGATCGTGACTGTTCAGCACAATCCTTATCACCACCATCATTACCACCACGTTGTTACGGGGCCTGTGATCCTCGAGAAGAGGTGGTCACCTCATGTGGTGCCTCCCTGTTGAACCCAGCAGTCATCACCCTCTCCTCCATCATATTGAGCTCAATCCGCTCAGCTAGACCAAAGACAACCGTCAACATCGGAGCGGAGTCTATAAAGAGAGTTGCATCATCGACTCTCCTACGCAGCTCTCTGTCTAGTATCTCATATCAAAATTGGATTGCCTGTGCTTCCATCACCCCTTGGGTAACGCTGATCAACCGCCTCATACGAGTAAACGTCTCGCGTAAGCTCTCTCCAGTCTTCCGCTGGAACTCTTGCAGACTCATCAACTTGTCGGTCTGCACACCTTGATAGTTCTTCCTCAGACATTGGAAGAACTAGACCACAGGGTTAAAACTTGGTGGTCTCCCGCTCACACTACCACATGCTCCACTACTAGTGGACGCACCGCTGTTGGTAGATACTCCGCCACCCGTGGATGTATCACTGCTACTGGCACCCGAACTCGCAAGTGCTAAGCCTCTTGAAACTGCGCCAGTAGTGATAGAAATATAGTTGAGAGATCAATGTTGTCTCCACAACTCAATCTCCACACTGTAGTCTCATCTGAACTCCTGGTAATCGTCCATCGGCGGTCCCTCCAAGTGCTGGAACAAATCCTTCCACGCCATGAAGGGTGTAAACAGCTGCGGGTTCCGCATCTGCTGCAGATCGCACCAACTGTCAAACTCTTGGATGAAGTCATCCAGCTCAATGATACCCACCGTACTCGAGTATCGTTGAAGCTCCCTCGTGATTCCATAGATCTCGTCCATGTCCCACAACAACGGTATGACGACACTAGACTCACCACCAGATAACTCACTGTCTACGTCTGACTCGTCCTTTGGAACAACCGACGACAATGGTATAGGTAGTCGGTACCTCACCCCACTCCGTGTATACCCACTGTCCGAAAAGTCCTCACCAGAACCTCCCGAGAACACCGTGATGATAGAATCTTGATAACACACTCTCCAATCAGAATGTCAAAATCTCCGTCACCACCGTAACCACCACTTGCCTAACCCCGCTCCTACTGTGCTCACCTATTCTCTACTAGAACGGTCAAGATAAGGACAACCTATATCTGTCATCACCACAAGCAGCCTCTCATGATCTCTTGGTCGTCAATCCAACCGCACCGTGAGAGAAACAAAAGAAGTCTGACTGGTCCGCAACTCCAGCCTCACTATCGACAGCACACTGGAGTGAACTCACTTCAGAAATCAAGTGCCAACACAAGCAAACATGACACAAACAAGAAGCAGAATATGAAGAGATTCCAACCACAAGAAGTCCAAACGATAATCCTCCACATTCAGACATTCACATAAAGAGAAACTTAGTCCCATCCGGACTGTCCCTCCTCTTCGATGACCACATGCACAATATATGATCATCAACTGTCGTAACTGGTACTTAAGGTCACTAACTAGATGTCCACACCTCTAGTAGCTCCAAAAGTTATCTACGTGGCAGCTCTCTACTAGCTCACCCAATACAACTGCCACCAACTGTCTCTATACGCGTCTCTACGGTATAGATAAACACTACCACAACAACAACTTCTCTCTAGTACTATGGGGTTGCCCTATCACTGCTCTAAGAACGTACGAGAAGGTCTCCTACTACCTTTAAAAAGTCCATAAGTACTTGCACGCATCGCTAGAAGACACCAAGAGCTATTGGTCTAGTGGTAAAGCCAAAGCTAAGACTACAGAGTTCAGTGTGCAAGTCCAAGAATAGTGTTGGGATGAGTGACCTATTGGTTTTTCCACTTCCCACACAACTGAAACTTGCATACCTCTCTCACGCACGCCAGCAAGTTGACTTACAACGGACTCGGGCTCGCCTCCGCCTCCATACTCTCGCACTCCGCTCTCACGCACCTCTGCTCCTCGAAGCCTCTAAACATCTCCTAACACACACTCCACACCTCGATACTCCCACTCCGCTCCACTTGGAGTAGAGTAGAGACTACAGCCAAACACCACAAGAAGGATGCATGTGAGGAGTACACATCCAAAACAGCAACTTCGAGGTCAAAAACACAATCCAAAAGGTGAAAATCTGCCAAATTGTCACTCGGAGGCGAGTTTACATCAGATTTTGGACCACTCGTGATCTTTTTCGGCTTGTAACTCCTTCGATCTTTCATCAAATCGAACGATTTTTACTGCGTTAGAATCGTCTTCCCAACGCACACCTATTGCACTCTTCAGCACCAGAAATTGCCAACCTATGCCAACTCGACATCCACTGACGCGCTTCTGCCGATCTCAAATTGATCACAAAAACGCATCAAGGAAATTCCAGCAGCGCTTCCGCACTACCTCACCACCAATTCAACCAAGTACAGGTTCAAACAATAGCAATCCACACAGCGATCGATCATCCAACCAAAAAGAACCACTCCGCGCACACGTGCATCCGTAAATTAAAGATACCAACGATCTGTTCACTCCGAAGATACCACCGCCTGAAATCAGAGACCTGAAAGCTCTCAATCAGACCTCGCAATCTGAGTTCTTCAAGCGATAAATGATATGTATTCACTCCATCATGCCAACGGGCACTAAACAATCACTATTAAGTCGAGCCAAATCCACTCTGTGCTTGCAAAGACTCCAGATTGCACTCACCAAGACTCTCCACCATAATTAGGAGCTTGAAGGCTTAATTTGAAGAACTAAGGCCTCTAAGCCCTACCTGCGAAGTATACCTCTAGTGGGTGATCTCAAGAACTCGCCCTAACGGCACTAACAGCCCTACCGAGATTAGTCACTCCGCACTCGGCCACTAGCCGAGGTGCTAAACTGACGTGACAGAGTTGTATCCGTCAACAATATCTATATAGGTCTCGAATCTTCTTAGTGATAGCTGGCAGAAAAACATTCGATGTGACGTCAATATCATTTTGAAAGGTATATTAGGTGTATAAAAGACTATAGCGATATGCATTGTAATCACCTCATTTTTTATTGTCGATTTCCACACTCAACGTGACAAAGTGAGATTCTTGACTATTAAAGATGACTACTCTATCTAGCCTAGTAACTACTTATAAGATGTGTGATGGTGCATACGCTAGAACCGTCCACCTAAGCAATCTACATGTGGATGAGTAAGACGGTATCAAACATACGATGTGCATATTTGTCATCTCATCGATCCATGTGTCTTTGGATAGGCGGTTGCTGAACTTGCACCTATCCTTGTTTTGTGTTTTGAGACTTAAAGCAAATGAGAGTGACTTGTGAGCGCATTCGACCTTAATGGATTCAAGTGATTACTTTAGATATAGATCGTAGATGTCTTATGTGTGTGAGTCTGTTTGTCTTCGTATCGATACTTTATCGATCTCTTTATCGTGTAGACTGAGTAAGGATGTTGTGAGAGACGGACGAAAGACTCTACCTACTACCAAGATTTCTATTTCATAATCTCTTTCAGATCAAACTGATGTATCTTGAGCGAGTTCATTTCCAATAATTTCTGATAGGATTCTTTGGACATAACTTTACCTCGTAAGTGATGTTGTCACTTACGGTCAAGAATGTGATCTTACTAGTTTTATCCTCATTTAACATGTCATTTTATCCTCCCTAAGAAATGGAGCTGGGTGGAAGAGGAGCGAACGATCTACTTCGAGCATTGACGATGTTGGAGAACAGAAGTCTACAAGAGCTTTACAAGCGAAGAAGTTGGGTAGATTCAATGGAAAGAACATCACGAAGTATATTCGGGAGTATATTTGTGAGACGGAGGTAAATAGTGTGCTTGAGGGAGAGACGATCTCCAATTTTTGAGTTGAATGTGATATTTGAGATACGTAGTCAAGTGACAAAGCTGAAAGATGTATGCACGAATTCTTGAGAGGAGTATGAGCAAAGATTGAAGTGAGTTTTTTGATGATGATGCAGATAGAGTAACTAAGAGAACGTTCTTAGAGTGGATAGAACAACGTCCAGAGAATGAGATAACATCGAATGAGTTGCTATGTGAACTTGAGAAACAATTTTGTCAATTGTCTCCATCTGAGAAGATGACACTTGACTTAAGGAAGATAAAACTTTTCCTAGAAGCTCTTGATGAAAATATGAGGACAAGCTTTTCTTGATGCTACTAGACAAAGGAGAAGAAGGAGGAGTAAGCATCATTTGAGTATCTCTTTCGTGAACTTGTGACCTACTCTCTTTGAATCTTGTAAAACTAGTTCGGTTGATGCACGTTCTACTTGCTTGATAGTGTCTTCAAGTAGTTGAGTAACCACTTGCTTTACTTTACATACCATAATCTTGTTTTTGTATGGACCTACGCTTCTTGGTGTTTCACCGCTCTACTCCTTTCTTCTTTCATCTGAAGTTGAACCTTGTAGCTATCCTCAACAAACTTTACAACTCTCATGCAACTCACGTGATTAATTAGATTACGACTAATCAATTAGCCAAAGGATCAATGCTTATGCATGATAACACCTTCTCAAGAGTATCATCAAAGCCCTCTTCTTCATACATCCCATTAATAAACTCTTGATCCAACAAAACTCCTTGAGTTTTAAAGAGATCTTCCTATTTCTTCACACATAGTCTTTGTACACTATCCATCTCTTCTATCACTCGAAATCTAGTTGCACATATATCAGAAAATTGAGCAAATCGACATGTAAACATCTCTTCTTTTTTGGCGCTAGCAGAAGTTTCTTTTTCTATTAACACTCACTCTACAAGAGTGCTAACTAACAATCCAGAAGCTCTTTGTCTACCTCAAAGGACTATCTTTTAGCTTCTCTCTGTTCCTTTCATGACCCGTATGTATTGTAAGGAACTGCATAGCCCTCGTGCCATCTTGTCTTATGATACGAGCATAATGAGATCCATCATCTCTTATTTCATCTCCCATCTAGATGCAATAATGCACAATTGACCAAAGATCACAAGGTAAGCAGCTACACTTTGAACAAAAATGTGTTGTTCTATCTCCACATCTCCTATTCGAGTCTTGAGAGCTAGACAAGTACAAAAAAGTTCATCTCTTTGGTTGTTAGCAACACGAAGAACCCATCCATATCTTATGTCAATCGGCCACTTTCTCTTCTCGTATATATTTTTGGACATGATATTTATCTCAGAACTGTGGTCCACCAATGTCACTATAGCCTCTGACAAGTTATCTAGTCGGACCCCTGCCTCTGTAGTTATGCGAGCCCAATATGCTTAAGAATAGTTACTCTCGTGCTGCTTCTCGTCACCATGTTCTGCGACACAGTATGAAACTCTTGTCTCTCTTCCATTCGATGCTTGTAGCACAAGCTTTTGGACAAACACTTGACCTAATTCTTCATCTTCTTCATAAGTGATGTCAGTATCCAGTCACCGTCACTATATCTGCAGTCATCTATCTCTTTCTCTTGATGATATTTATGATCAACTCGTGAAAGTCATGTTTTGCTATTCCCAAAGCTTCCCGCAAGAAAAATTCTATCTCTGCATACAAAATCCTCTCTTCAAGAATTTCTTTCAAGTTGGTACTGGTCTCACTATCAGATTGTAGTCAATAGGTCAGTGCTTTACCTTTGCCCTTTGAAGAAGATCGTTTGTCTTTCTTTATCATCTCTGCGTCATGGATAGGAACATCCACCATAGGTTCAAATGTATATGACTCTTGAGATGTCGCTGAGATATCGAAAAGTGATGCTTCTTGTTGCGTTCTCCTCTTAGTAGCTTCGTTTCTCCTTGTAGTCTCTTTTGGATCATCAACATCGTCATCACACCTTCTTTTTCTCTCACACTCGCATCCTGTCAGCTTCCATGCTTCTCTTGTACCAAGTATACTTTGACACATGCTGCCTCCGCCGGATCATCTCATCCAATAATACAACGAATTGCCTCCGCACCTCGTAACATTATTTCTCGTGGAAATTCAACTACATAATTTTTAACAACTGATACAACCGGCGCATCTACTTCAATCACAAATGTTTCAAACTCTATTGTACGTATTGCTGTAGCTATACCAACCTAACCTCTCATCAGCTCTTCATTCGTCTCTTACCAACACCAGTTTGCACGAGATGAATATTTCCATCTCTGAAATTCACCACTCCAGCTCTGTGGGCTTCAGAAAACTCCTCACAATCTCGATGTTGATCTTTAGTAGTGTCACGCCAGATACATCTTTTAACAAAATTTCTGCTAGTTGAAGAGACGTTGGTATCACTAAGACTTCAACTATGTTTAGCTCAACCATCTCTATTCTCAACTCTCTCAAATCCTTAACCAACTCATCGATAGCAGAATCTTCAACCTTACTACTAGCAAGCTTGAGTATCGAAGCTAAAGAAACGTCAGACTTCAAAGTTGCAGTTCTATCTCTACCACGTTTTTGCTTCGTGAGAATGACAACAGCCTTCTCCACCTTTCTCTAGTCTGTGCTCACTCCTGCTTCTTCTCCTTTGTCTGCTAGCATCAAGAAAAGCTTGTCCTCTAGATTTTCATTAGTGATTTCTAGAAAAAGTTCTATCTTCCTTAAGTCAAGTGTCGTCCTCTCAAATGGAGACAATTGACAAAATTGTTTCTCAAATTCACATAGCAATTCGTTCCTCGGACGTTGCTCTATCCGCTCTGAGAACGTTCTCTTAGTTATTCTATCGCATCATCATCAAAAACTCACTCTTCAATCTTTGCTCATACTCCTTGCAAGAATCCTTGCAAGGAGTATGAGCATCCTTTAGCTTTGTCACTTGACCACGGATCTCAAGTATCACAATCAACTTGAAATCTGAACCAACTGGAAATCATCTCTCTCTCAAACACACGATTGACCTCCATCTCACAAATATACTCCGAACATACTTCATGATGTTCTTTCCACTGAATCTCTCCAACTTCTTCACCATCGTCAATAGAGCTCTTGTAGACTTCTGCTCCCCAACATCACCTCCTTGTTGTTGTCTCAACAACATCGTCAATGCTCGAAGTAGATCGTCCGCTCCTCCTCCACTCGTCCTCATTGCTTCAAGAGGATTCATACTTGACACTTCTTGGCAACAACTCACTCTACCACCTCAAAGTGTGCTCTTAGTGGAAGCACCGAATATGTCGTAGCAAGAGCCTTTTCTTTGAGAAAATGCGTATCTCCTAGCTGTGGGTAGCGGTTGATGCACATTGAAGTGACTAGTATTTTATAATTCTTCTCGAACTTCTCGTCAATCTAAGCACTTTCTTTTTCTCAATAAAGGGTCAAGATAATCACACCAAAACGTTAAAATAATCATAGATACCACAAAGAGAATATGTGATGTCACAATCTCTCGATAGTATTCCTCTCCAAAGTTCCTCACTACTAGGGCTTGGTACATGACTTTGAGTAAGCAAATGTGTCTTATCTCGCACTCAGTGTTAAAGTTTACTAGCAGGATTTAAATCCATCTCTTGTTAAATGAAGATAAAAATAGTAAGATCACATTCTTGACCGTAAGTGATAACATGTAAAATCACATGGACATGTGAGAGCATAATTTGCACGGTAAAGTTATGCCTAGAGAATCCTATCAGAAAATGAGATCATTTTCATCTGCAACTGATATCTCAAACACCTGGTGCAACCAAAAAGTCTCCGTGGGCGCGAAGGCTTTCGTCAAGAACCCTAAAATCTAACAGCAAATTTTGAACCCTTGTAACTTTCTTATCCCACCTCCAAACGAGGTGACTTTGATATCATTGGAAAGCCATTGAGCACATGTTTCCAACAAGCTCACTTTCACTCTACTCTGACATTCCCACAATAAGTTACACCCACTCAAAGATTTCAAACATACTTTCAAGTGAAAAAACCTCACGGACGGGGAGACTTTTCCAAGTATCCTCCCAAGAGCCTTCTCCAAGCTTCCGCATTCGCATATAGACTTTGCCCAAAACCATCCAAAATTTCTAAAATCAATTTGAAATCCTAAAAATCTCAAAACTCCAAAAACATTGCTGATAATCCAGCAGCCTAATGGCGTTTGAAACAAAATGAACCGCCTTTGTACCTTCGAATGCTCAGTTTATATACTGCTCGTGAGCACCCCGTCATGTACATCTGTCGATCTCAAACCTCACCAAATATTTCTCATGGTACCCCGTCACATGATACACATGTAACCACCCAAATGGTGTTCATGCAGCTGTCCAAGTGGCACTCATGCCAGTGACCATGTCAGCCTCCTTGCCTAGTCACTATCTTGCCACATCACCTTCATTACCAAATCAGCATATCGTCATGTCATAATCCATCCTAATCAGCATCGCCAAGTCGTGTTGATGAATCAGCAAAAATGCCAAGTCATAACTACCACATCAGTAAATTTTTCCAGTGGGCATAGACACATCATGAAAGTGCCATGTCACTGTTCACGTCAGTTCTGCAAAACTCTAAAACTTTAACATGTTGTAACCGTTGGAGACGATCCAGTAACTAAAGTTGATCTGTTTGACAAGCCCTACACAATGATGCACTTAGATATGCATTATCAGCAAGTTGAAGAAATTTACTTCCCAATCCTCGCTTTCGGTCACAGACTTATCCACGACGTGACAGCGCAATAACCAGAAACACTCTCGCTGACAGGTTGGGAGTATGATCATGTGACCAATGTTAAGAGGAGTATGATCAAACTCAAAATTCATCTTAGGGGTATGATCAAACCAATTCTTGCATGCTGTGTGATTGTTTTAACTTCAGTGATTCTTTGTAAAACACAAAGTAGCAGGGGGAAGGTAAGGATGACATCATGTTATTTAAGTATTTTTATGCATCAATGTTAGGGTATCCTCATAGTTGTAGTTTTTATCAAAGGGTAATATAGTTTCAATTATTCAGTTCAACCTCCACATTTGTGGTTAATTGCTCTCATCCACATTCTCCAAGGAAGTCGTATACTTTCACAGTAACTAGAATCATCCAATAAAAATTTCAGTTCTAGTATCTTTTTCCATTAATGCTTTGTCCATTCTCGCTTTTAGAGAGATGGACGAAGCATAATAGATGACATCATTGTTATGTGTAAGTGAAATCACGATTTTAAGGTTTACTGATGTTATAAAACTCCCAGAAATTACAATAATATCAATAAAGTCATATAGGTGACCGTTCTCAGTAGAAAAACCCCAAAGAATTTTAACGGAAATAACCCTAAGGTGCAGATGGACATACTTTACAGTAAACCAACAGACAAATTTTCAAGCAAGAGAAGGTAGCCTAAAACTGGCAAGTAAGGAGAAAACGATTAGAAATGATTGGAAATCAGATCACTAGAAAGCAAGAAGATTGCGAATGAAGAATGTCTCACAACGACATGGCCTCACAAAAGCAAAATGTTTGCTTTTGTGAGGCCATGTCGTTGAATCATATGCGGTGGTGAGTGCGTGAGGATGGTAGAGCAGAGGTTGCTGATCTGATCCTCCCGCACTGTTTTCCTCGATCTTCCAGATCTTCAGGAATCAATTCTGAACCTTGGAGCGGAGCATCGAGGCACAGCTACGTAGCTCAATCAATCATTACCCGCTTTCTGGGTGTCGTTTCCAGCCCACTCCTCTTTGACGAGCAAACCGACTTTATCTCAGGATACTCTGCCACACAATTCTTCTAATATTCCTCGGTGGATAAAGTTCTCAAGCAGGACACAGCAGCTGCTACGCTGGGATCCTGCTCTATGATCTTACACTTGAGCAGGAAAGAGCACAGACACAGCGTCGAACTTTCGACCAGGAAAGCCTCAAGTTTTCAAGGAAGGGAAGATAAGGGAAAGGGAAAAGGTTGAGAAAGAAAAGTGTCTATGATGAAAGGGTTTTCGTGACAGTTGTTTTCTCTTGGTGTAGTCCAGAGCTTTCGGGGTTCATCATTTCGGTTGGGCTGCGCTAGGCTGGCGTTCGCAGGACGGAATGGAAGAGGGCCAATGGGTGGGCATTTTCTCCAGCAACGGTCTGGAACAGGCACATGATGACGAACGGTTTGCAAGAGCTTCTGCAGTTGGGCCCTTAGTTTATTTGCTGGATAGAAATGTTTCCTGAGCAAGAGTCAGACGAGACCACGTCTTCAGAGGTGGAGCGAAGACTGTGAAGGCTTCTGGAGAGATGTTTCCAGGCTAACAACTGAGTAGTCTGAGACAAAACGGGCAACCCTCATTGTTGCTCAACAGAGTATGTTGTCGTCCTGTCACCAACGTGTACGATCCTACCTAGAGAACCAAACTAATGAGATCGGCTGGCTCGGGGTATAGAGTGGGTACAACAAAGCGAAAGCATGATGACTGTAGTCGCCTGAATTTTCATATTGCACCTCGCCTTGGCTACACATATATGGCACGGCCATGAGTGTGCAGCTTACCTGATTGTAGTCGGGGGATGCAACTCTTGCAGAGCACAAACCTCTTAAAGTACATCGACTTGGTTCACTAGTTTCGATTACAAATCTGCCCGTTGATGAGCGATTTGTATGAACCTGGGATTCTGAAGATGATGCTTATAGGTGCAAACCTGTCACATATAAAAGGATTCATGTACACCTACAACTCCAGCTCTTCTGAGTTCAATCGTCAATATTAACATTCTTTCTCATTCACTCAATCCGAACTCCTGACCAAAAAGATTAGAACTCTCTCTGACGTCTTGATGAGCTGACCTTGAATCCATATGCTTATGCAAGTAGGGTACGAACACTGCACTCTTGACTGAATGGTACGAAAATGGATGATACTCTTCCAGTCTTAAAGTTCAACACTGATCCTACAAATATGGATGAATTACAAACGATGTCATTCGTTGCCCCAAGAGTGAATACACAATATAATACAGTTGGTGCGTGCACCTGGAAATGTATATACTGTAGTTCGGGTCTGAATCAAAATCAAGAGACATAAGATGGTACTAATTTCTCTACTCCGAACGACGCCGTTGCTTTTATCCGCAGTGAGGCATCTGATTTCCGAAATTCACAGCAACCTCCTCCTATTTGCTCTTTATTTCTCCCCTTGTGAATAGAGACGATGAATAGAACTCAAATTCCTGCTGACCAAAATCTCCACTTGTCTCTGGTTGAAGAATACCTTCTGTAAAAGCGAGAAATTCATTATATACTTTTAGAAACCCCGATACACACTACTCTCCAAATGTGGAAAAAACACTCCGTTTGATAAGTTCAGCGACAACAACGGCAAGACATAACTCACTAGCGAACTATTTACCACAACATACTGCGAAACAGTTAAACAGTCATGTGACATTCAAAGACAAAGGCAATGTGAAGACTATCAATAGCCTGAAGTTCATGGAAACTTACCCCAAAGAAATACCAAAGAGTGGACGACTACATACGACTACTGTTCAAACGCGAGTACCTCTCTCCACAAAAAGACTGAAAGGTTCACATCCTGCAAACAAATTCCCAAGAGAAAGGCTAAGACATAATCTATCTTCAACAGTCTATCGATGGATGGCCAACAAGAAGCAGAGAAAGAAACAACACTTCGAACGATGCCTTCCAAGAGTAGTTCTTACCAACCAACACCACCTTCTGGCTCAGAGACGTGTCGTGTAACCGTCAATACAACTAGTTGGGTTTGCCGGTATACAGGAGTGCCCCACAAAGGAACAAAACAAGCATCTATGAGTGAATGAACCTTCGTACCTGTGCTAGGAGATCGAGAACCTCCTATTCCCATTACCATTACCATTCCCATCCCCATTTCCTGCATGAGTGGAACTTTCAGCGCCGCTGGTATGATTATCAGGAGCACCCTGGTCTTGCTGTGGTAGCCCTCTAAACAGGGGATTGAACTGTGAGAAAAACAATTGAGTGTGTTAAAGAGGAAACTGCGTTGATCTAAGTAGAAATATTCATAAAATAAGGTCCCTCACATGACCAAAAGACAACACCTTGAAGCAAAGAAGAAAGTTACCGTAGTAATATTTCGGTTCGCCCAACAAATGAAAAGGCGATCAGTTTGCGTAATGTTGTCCATACTGGCCGAATTAGTGAAAAATTTATAAAATTTGTGAAGCGAAAAGATAAAACATATGTTATCTGGTGAGATCAGTATTTGCATCTTTGACTTCGGCATCCTGCTTGCGAGCTAAACGTTGAAAGGAGAGAATTTCACTAAACCAACTTTCATCGATGAGTTAAAATACTGTTTTAGAGCGTTGGACATTCACTGTTAAGCTGTTGAAGCGCTACAACTGTTTTGCTTATTGACATGCGAGAACATTAAGAAGAATTAATGCTCTGACTTCGAACCGGCGAAATAACAACCAATATTGGGAAAAAAGTGAAACTTTATTATATCTCAAGCTGACGAAGCCAAACTAGTTCCAAGTTCACTTGGAACTAATTATTCGCTCCGGGTTCAAGCGAACCGAAATATCACTAAGGTACATCACATAGTCAGCTTGCGACTTTCTGCAAGGAAAAGGTGGCTCGTTAAAATCTCACAGTGTAGAAATTGTCGGCAGCTCCATCGAGCCCTTTCAGTCTTGCCACAGACTCAAGGTGGCCTCTCAGCGTGTGTGTTTCCCGCAGTCTGCACCGAGAGACCCGAAAACCATTCTGTCTATTAGCGCAAGTCTTCGGCCACCAAACTCTATTAGAGTGGTAGATTATGATAGCAGAGTTAGTTGGAACATGAATCAACAAGAAGCCAATCTTGGTATCCTCTTGAGACTTTATTCATCTCAGAAATGCATTTCATACGGTACTTTTAACTAAAACCTGCTAACTGGAATCTGACCTTTCATGGAATGAAATTCAGTTCGTTTACTCCTAAAGAAAGAAACCCACTTGCGTATAAAGCGGGTTGATTAGAGGCCTATTTCCCTTACTAGCATAACCAAATAGATGCATTAGAATGGATACCTTGCGAGTTCTGCACGCCTTCTTGCTTTATCAGCAGCCTCCCTTCCTTTTCTCGTTGGTGCCCTTGATCCGCGCTGCTGCGGGTGGACGAGCTCGCGAGTGATTTCGCGGGCCATGTGGCCCACATTGTGAGCAACATTATGACCCACATTTTGAGCAACATGATATATAGTGGACACTGCAGGTCTGAAACCTCGAACTGTCTTACGAGGGGGCTCTTTCAGGGTACTTGGTCTAGCAAGACTCTGTTTCGCCGCAATGCTCTGCCTACCGGTAACAAAAGGATCGTGACCTTTCCCATCATGGTGCGCAAATGCCACCCACTGTGCCTGCCGAGCTTGCTGTCCGTAGTTCTGTTGACGGGTGAAGGCTACCTTTTGCTCGGTCACCAAGCCCCAAGCATCTCCGGTCAAAATGTAGCGACAAACAATCTTAATCGCATCCAGTGGGAGATACCAAATAATACTGCTCATATCCAAACAATATGACATGCGTTGGTACTTCTCACCAAATTCCAACCGAAGGTGTGTGAGGAACTGAACTGGGACACTGATGTCATAGCAGCATACCAACCAGTTTCGGGAGATGGGTAAAAGTCACTAGCAGTCTACTCAACTACTGTGATTCAGACATGTACCTGTCACTGACGTTGACTTACCTTTTCCTCTGCTAGATCGTAGCAAATTAAACAGAAGGGTCCAGTGCACAGTTAAAGATTAATTCAGGTTTAACTGGACCAAAGAGGTGGTGGGTAGAAGTAACAAGGAGGCGGCTCTTACTTGTAGAGCCAAGTGATTCCTGCCCAACCCCATCCACATCCCTGGATTCTGGCGAAGGGCCAGTTCGCATAAACTGCAATAATAGTTGCAATCAACTGGGCTATTGCAAAAGCCACCACGAGAAAAAATCCAGGTCTTTCTAGAAAGGACCAAGCGCGTGATCGGCACACAAATATTAACGCCTGACTAATAACACTGACTTGCAGATAAATTACAGCAGTTTCCTGATATTCGCTGTCTTTAACGCTCTGTACCTTCAGTTCAAATCATGACAGATTCCAAATTCATCACAAACCGTAGGCAGTGAAACCTCAAATATTTCGAAGTCAAGGGATAAGAAGTTTATCCCAGAAATTGTATATTTAGGTAAGTCAACAGAATCTTATCATTAACCCTACCAAGTACGGACACTTATCAATGGGGACCTCCAAGTGACTCAGAAGGCTACCATACCATGCGGGAGGCCATCTACGTCAAGAAGTCTTTATTTGGAGACACAAAGTGTAGTGCTTAAAAAGGAAGTCGAAATACCGTAATGAACTAAAGCTTAATACAGAAACGGGAAAACTGATGCAATAGCAATGTGACAAAAGAATATATCCGACTCTTTCGTTGATGTGCTGATAATTAATAAGAACAAAAACAAGCGGTTCAGATAACACAAAACCCCCCAGTCTGCTTCGCACAGAGAAGACCTACGTCCTGATGACAATGCTCAGATTTTCACAATATTTGCCTTGACCGGACCAAGTTGACGACATCTTAGGTAGATGCGTGCATACGCTGCTAACGTATTATGTAAAAGGGAGACTATCAAGACTATCACATGCTTCAAGTCCACAAGCCACAGAGTTTGGTAAAGGAGAGACAAGGATGCCCATAGAGAACGACGAACTCCTGTTACAATTATAATGTAGAAGTGGTACATGCTGTCTTTCTAAACACTGTAAAATTTCAGAATAAGTACATAACGGTTCACCGAAGCAACAGCGATCAGAAACCTTGTTTGTCAGGATTACCACCAACCTTTATACTTCCAAATCTAGTGGGCTAATTTTCCATGGAAAAGAAGTTCTTTCTCAACATAGATAACCTAAGCGTCTCTAAGAAGTAATACCAAAGTTCTCTAGTATGTCCGAAAATACGGATGGTGTCATCAAATTCTCAAGGAACCAAAACCGAAGACAACCAAGTAAAACTGAGCATGCTCTAACAGTCACAAAAGCAAGACGTAGATTATAAGATCCAGAATACCGCACCTTAAAGGTGTTTTCAAAAAACATAGTCTCGTGCATGAGAAAGTAGAATACAACGGTCATCATGGCCATATACCCACCAAGACATCCTCCTTGTATGAAGAGCTCCTTCAGCTTCCAAGAATCAGGAGTCTGAGAAGGTGTCACAATATCCTGAAACGCAATGACACCAACATTATGCCTTCGACCACTTTCGTCCAGAAGTCCGCTTTTCTGGACAGCCTGATATGAGAAAGCAGCTTACAGTTTACAGCTAGCTTCATCAGTTGACAACTGCCCACACCAGAAATTTGGCCTATAATCTCATATTTTCACATCAAACATGCAAATTATACACGACTATGTTCGCTTGCAAGGGCAGAAGCAAAATCTGCCTCCGTTCTTATTCCTTAGGGAAGTATTATTTCCTTCACTCTCACAACATGAACGTTACTTAACACGAACGTGCGTACCGCATGTCCATCTCCATTATACCTTAGCTATGGTCATGATGGTACCATCATTTAGGATAGCTATAATAAGAACCATAAATGGCGAAAAGTCGAATTTCCATATCAGTGCCATCAGCATGAAGCCCAATACGATACGGATGGTGATAGATACAGCATAAATGGTATAGTTCTTCATTCGCTGAAATATGCATCGGGATGTAAGTATAGCAGATATGATCACACTCAAACCTGCAAAACTGAGTAACGTTGTCAGAAACAGCACTACATCTTCTGCCAGGTTAATATACCATCTCAGGACAAAGTGTTGACCAAAAGCAGTCAGTACATCTTTTCAAATGAACATTCTTCGTGAGGGAGAGCTGCCACAACTGCAAAGAATGAGAATCCATTCCAGGTTCATAGCACAAGAGGACTGGGAGACATAGCAGTTCCAGTTCCAGTTGCAGCGACACAAAACACTAACTGCCAGCTCTACAACGTTAACTTTCGCCTCTCCTGTTAGAAGCTGGGTTAATAATCTATAGCACTTCTGAACATCAATGCCTGCTAAGTATGACGAGCTCAAATCATTTATCGACTGGTCGATTGCTCCTTGAACTGCATCCGAAGTTCCAACTTTACTCACTCCAACGCTTCTATCAAGCAGAAGCGCGCACTTGGTCCTGTGTCTAACGTGCATCCTCTCTGAAGTTCAGCAAGCTATGATACCTGGTTGAGTCAAAACGATGTCTGCAGCATTACGGGCCGCATCAGTCGCATCTGCCACAGCTATGCCGATGTCAGCCTTCTTCAGAGCTGGAGCATCATTTACACCATCTCCTGTCATTCCGCATATGTGCTTCTTATCCTGTAGCTTCTTGACAATATTGAACTTGTGTTCAGGAAAAACTCCTGCAACAGTTTAGCCACACTTATTGGTACTCCTACTTTCAAGGAAGCGAAGCAGTACGTTAGTATCACACGAATAACATGGTACACTGATGAGTTCCACAGTGAGAGATTCTTCTTCGCGAAGGAAATACTGAAGCACAGTCGCTGGCGTAGGTAACATAAGGTGTCAACCTTCGAGTTAAATCCGAGCAGCTGGCTACAGAGAGAAGTTTCTAGGAACTTCAGAGTATATTTTTTGACCGCTTTCGAAAGACAGGAAAGGGGAAACAGAATTACCAGCAAAACCATCAGCGTGCTCAACAAGCTCTCCTTCCTCCATATTGTCCACAACTTCTTCACCCTTTTTACCAAACAAAACTGTAGAAGGATACATGTTGGTACCCATTCCAAGTCGTCTCCCAGTTTCTTTAGCTATAGCAAGTTGATCTCCGGTAATCATTTTGACATGCACGCCAAGTTCCAGAGCACGCTTCACCGTGTCCGCGGTATCATGTCTAGGAGGATCAAACAAAGGCAGCAAGCCTAAGAACTCCCACGGTCCACCTTCACTTTCCTTTACACCGTCCGGTACATCCTGTTGAGTTAAGACATGTAACTGAGTCTAAGAAGCTTTGAACCGGTTTTTAAAGCGCAATACCAGAAATCACTGTTGCACAACACTCGATTAGCTGTATCACCATCCTACACCAGGATTTCCACGTTACGTCACCTCCTAATCGACGAAGCATTCTCTTAAGCTGATGATCTGTTCCCAAACGTTTACCTGGATGGCCACGGCAAGACTTCGTAAACCCCGGTCAGCGAATCTCCCTATGATTTCATGGACCTTTTGCGCGATATCATTCTTATTCGCAGCTAGCTCAAGAATTTGTTCCGGGGCGCCCTTCGTCGCTCTATGCATTTTTCCATCTGGAGTATTGTAGGTCATAGCCGTTCGCTTATCTGTAGGATTGAAAGGTAAGAAGTGAACTTCTTCGATTCCATCACGAGCCTCTTTCGGATCAGCCAGCATGCTTGTGATCGCAAGGTCAATGGCATCCTGATTTGCATGCACGTCTCCAGAGTGAGACTTATATCGAGAGGGTGCAAAAACAATCATCCTTGGTTTCTGTGATTTTCTGAGCTCATTTTATCTTGGTGTCGGAGTTCATAGTCTGCAAGGTTCCTTAGTCAATGTTACAAGTCACGACTCACGGTACTGGAATAGCGCGTCTCTGACAGAGCATATGTTTGGAACAAGAGATCAAGTAAAACGAAATAACAAGATCACCATGCAACTTGCCTGGTTCTCTATACGAGATGCATAGGCGGCCATCAACAGGATAAGCTCCTTGTCTGCTCTCTTTGATAAGACTTCAATGATACTCTTATCCACAGTGAGACGATTCAAGGTAAGAGTTCCTGTCTTATCCGAGCAGAGGATGTCCATGCCCGCCATTTCCTCAATTGCTGTCATCCGCTTTACAATAGCTCCTTGCTTTGCGAGACCGTGAGAACCAACAGCCATTGTCACAGACAAAACAGTGGGCATGGCTATGGGGATTCCCCCAATAAGAAGGACAAGCATATCCTCAATCCCTTGACGGTACTTTCTCTTTTGAACTCCATAAATAACAATCATTTCAATAACTACTCCAACCGCTATAGTTACGATACAGAAGTTCCCAATTTGTGTCAGCACTTTCTGGAAGTGACCCACATTTTGAGTGGTATCCACAAGGTGAGCCGCTTTGCCGAAAAAGGTGTGCACTCCAGTCGCAATCACCACTGCCTCTAGCTCCCCTTGCTTGCAGACAGATCCGGAAAACACCTCATCTCCGGGTCTCTTGGTAACCGCCACTGATTCTCCAGTTAAAGCCGACTGATCAACTGAGAGTGGATCACCCTCGAGCAACCTACAGTCGGCAGGGATGATATCACCAAGTTTCACGGTAATAATGTCTCCAGGGACAAGAATCGTTGCATCCTCTTCTTTGTAAGTTCCATCTCTTAATATTTTAGCTTTGGGTGCGAGAGCCTGCATCAAAGCAGCTGCTGCTTCACCCGCGTTTTGTTCCTCAATGTAACTTACAGTTGAATTGATGACCAGCAGGCACATAATCCCCACAAAGTCCGGCCAATCTGGCGGTAAGCCACCACCGTTATCCAGAACCAAAGCCATTAGAGCTGCTAGCTCCATCACCCAGGACAACGGGTTCCACATAAAACCCAGAAACTTGAGTAGCTTACTCTCTTTGTGCTCCTCCAGTTTGTTGGGCCCAACTAGCTCGAGCCTAATATTGGCTTCGTCGGTGGTAAGGCCCTTAGGTGTACACCTAAGTTTCTGAAACACTTCCTCCATCGGAGCAGTTTCCAAGTCATCACCTGGGGATCCCCCATCTTCACCCTGCGCAGTTCCTGTGTTTTGAGATGCAGCAGGACTGATCGCTGGAGCACCCGGCGCTGATGGGGCTTCTGGTGCTGCTGGTGCAACATCCTTCGCCTGCTGTTCTAACTCTATGAGTGTTGGTCCCAGTATACTGGTGTCTCTTGGCAGTGGATCCGAGTCGTCTGCTTGACCTCGGTCCTCCATGGACTCCACCTCTCAAACGTTTTGCCGTAGGAAAGTACAGCTGAAGAAGCAAGAGATTAACATTAGTTGATACAGAACCTATAAGCGTAGAACCCGTCTACTTCATGCAGCTTCATTTCAAGATCTCGAACATCTAACCTGCCTCTGTAAAATCCTGCGCCTATTCACACACGGGTTCAACATGGGTTCAACAATCCCTTTTGCTTGTTCCGGTATATTATGTTAACATGCGTGATCACACGGCAGAGCGTCTGACAAGCTGGCTGTGACCTGCTTGCAGGAACTTCTCTAATATCTGATGCGGTTTTTACCCTCCAGGAATGCATCCCTGCATGAAAGACAAGATAATCGTTCTGCACTCGTATCCGCAATTTTCGAGGAAAGGCGAAACTATTGAAGAGGATACAGAGAGTCGATAAATATATACTGCAGAAAAAATGAATGAGGAACAAGTTTTCCACCATAAATGAACGGCAGGAAAAGAAAGCGGCAAAATGTTACTCAAACTGCTCTCTTCGGCACCAACTCAACTGAAACCGGTGATGTACGTGCGTTCAGACAGGTGTAGGGCAAAAACAGTCATGTACTCATGCCTTGGCAGTAGACCCACAACCGAGTAAAGGACAGACTTCAACTTCTTCGATCGCATCTCCACGACCGCCAACACCAGAAGCTCACAGCTCTTCTAATCTCCAGCAGGCATACTGCGTTTTGATTCCCGTGAAATTCCATCCGCAACTATGGCATTGGTCTGCACCGCCATCATTTTATCTCAGGAATCAAGCCCAGGATAACGGATGGTGGATGAGCCTTCTAGCCATTCTCCCTGCAAACCATTCTTCGAATCGCTTGCATGTTCTCTCTTTCGTTAACGGCGATCGGTCTTTCGCTGAATTCTGACTTCAAAGAAGTATGTGAAGCTGTCACCGAGAGCCACTCATGTCCTCGCCTGAAAGCTTCAAACACTTCTGTGAAGCATTTACGGTATCTACTTCATCATAACCATGTTACCATCCTTCCCCTGTTTCATCTCCTTCTGAGCCACAACTTCCACCGAAGAATTTCACTCCCTGCATATGTTTTCATGCTCTGACACGACGATTCTTCTCAACTTCATCCGCGCTTCATCAGATTCGTGAACACACTCGCCAACAAGTAAACTGCTCAAGAACGACACCAAAACCAGAGAGTTTGCTGCCATCTCTCAGTCACAGATTTCGACTGATAAAACTGAAGTGCTGAAGTGATGAAGACTTTTCGACCGCGATCGACTTCTTGATCGGGCGTCGTTGTTTAACAAACATTTCCATAACTAGAGCGACAATCACAACTCTTATACTCATCTACAGCACCGCAACCTACGAGTGTTCGCCTGTCAAGTATCGAGTCCTTGCTGGTGTGCAGGAACTGGTTGGAACTCTCAACTCCGAAGTTCGGACTCTCATCTTCTATGATTTGATTTCGCATCTCCTTCATTCCGCTGTCGCAGATTGCTGGTCTCCTACTATCCATACGGACATTTCCTTCGCCTCAAGAGTACAGATAACCGTGCGATCGCCATTTGGACGGCCAACATTTGGAATCCTTACAACGTTGATGGGATCTGGTATACGCCAAAATGTATCATATTCGCGGCCGGAGCAATCCCGCAACTGCGAGCTTCCTTCACTGGGATGCCAACGTCATCTGTCCATGTTTACCGTAGCTTCTTATATCGAGTCACCAGGTCTAACGAATCTATGCGCCACGCTGGACTGACTGTCAGGTCATCCTCCGGAGTCACGAGAATGTCGTACTATATCTTGTCCTATAAAGCTGTACCTTCTTGTAAAGCCCAAAGGCCCAAACGCAAGCACAGCCAGTTGCGACCTACCCTCACGACTACAGTACGCATATAACACAGAAACGGATATCAATATTTCTCTTTCTCGTTTTCCTGTCTCTCCCGTGTTGATAGGAATGCTATCTCTTATTAATTCATATAACCTTCGATTCCGACGTTAGAATTTGCAAAGAGGACGATTGATCTCATGAAATTGCTGATTCATTTCTCGTACTATCCTCGTTCGACATTTTTCCCGGCTTCGTCTATAGTCGTCGTAGTAGTTTCGTCGCTTGACAGTTTTCAGACTACAGCATATGGAGCAGGGTTCGTGATGATTGAGCAAGGGTTGCGGAGAAGAACTACGAGCATCGTACTGAATGGCCTATCCTATGTGCTGACGTGGGAGCTAGCAGACAAAAGTAGACAGGGACAGCAACCGGAAGTACCGGTAGGTGTTGTGGCAGGTCAAAAAACAAAACGTAACTCTGGAGATGTCGAAGCACCGCCGGACTGTAATTTCTTTTAGTTTCTACGGCTCTTATCGAACTCCAGCCTCCGAGACTCTTCCGTCGTGTTCAAAAGGAAAAAGGAAAAATCAATCCAAGACAAGGAAAAACAAAGATTCAAGTTGGCACTATTTTTTTACTTCAACTCCGTATTAAATTTTATTTAAGAATTTGATTCTTTTTAACTTTGTTTTTCTAATACTTACATGAAAATTCTATATAAATGTATAGTTTCGATTATAGAATTCCGCGGACGATGAGGGTGAATAGGGATGCATATTTTTCCTCTTTTCTTCCCTTTTCTTCTTCACGTGACATCATGTTTTAATTGAACTTACTACGTTAGATTTATTTTGGTTGTTGCCTTTAAAATTCATATGCATCCAAAGTGCACCTTTGACCAGACGAAGGAACGTAGTGTGAAATGAAAAATCTGAAATCGTCACTGGACCGGACATCACAGTGAGGTGCCATCGAGATATTAATAAAAATTTGATAAGTATTAAAGAGAAAATATTCATTCCTTCTAAATTAAAACGTATATTTAATATAATTATTATATAATTAATCAAATAATACATGCTGGATCTTTTGAAAAGAACCCATAAGGCATGTGGGCTGAGCATGTGGGCTGAGCGTGCAACAAGAACCATAAGAGCAGACAATAACGTTGTCAAAAAATAATTTTTAAGATAATATAATAAAAATTAAATAATAAATTAACCGCTTTGCATATTCCCCTCTACAGAATATGGAAGAGGTGAATATTTGCAAGGAAGTCTTGCATATTCAAAGTTCTAGGAAGGCGAGCATTTAGAGGATACCTGAGAAGGAACAATAGATCCTATCGGTTATCAGTTTATAGAGGTAGAGAGTTTTATTTCAAGCATGACTTGAAGTAATTATATCCTTCCTCCTTTTTATTTAAATAAGTATATTTTCAGTTTTGTATATGCAGAGTTCAAAATGGAATTTTACGTCGTATTCGAACGGTTCATTCTATTGAGAATCGAAAGGAGACTTCTTTGCCTTCACTGCTCGATCTGTTGTTTTATGGCCTGATTTCTGTTTCAGATGCATGATTTCTCTCGTCTCTTTATCAAGGAAGTGCAGGGGATTTGAACTTGCTTCTTCACGTTGATTACATAATAGGGGGTGTCAAAGTTAAGAACCTTTCATAAAAATTTTACACCCACGGAAGGAGTTACGACTTCTGCTAAACCTTGGGAGGTGTTTCGTGTGGACACATCCGGAGGTACCTGCAGGAAAACGCCCACGGGCACTTTTTTAACGACTATATTTATTGTACCCATTTATTTTTGCAATGACATGTCTACTACGCTGAGTAATTATTCTGAGTGTCAGAATGAAAAAAAATTAGTTGAAAAATTGTGATGTTTGAGATACAAACGCGACCCAGATTCAGTCGCGCTTCTATACAAAGTTAACTCATTTGAATCGAAATTCTAGCTCTTTTTTTGTTCCCCGTTGAAGAATCTTTACCTCTCAACTTTGACACCCCTAATACTATATTTTTATTATCGAGAGTATATCATACGTTGATGAATAAATCATATTTGTATATAAATCAGTGAGTTTTGAAAATCTAGCGGTAATACTCAAGAAAAATGGTAAGTATAAATAATCCTTATTCTCTAGTGATAGAGTGGAGGATTGTTTTCAAACAGAAGAGCATATAATCATTTCTTCTTGACAGCTAGAGTTGTTCTTACTCACTAAAGAGAGTATTTATTCACAATATAACCGACGTAAACCGATCTCATAAGTAATTATAGCCTGTTTATAGTGATAAACATCTATGGTCTTTGCTTCGAAGTTCGCACCCTGGTAATTTAGTGATAACCTGTCACTTATGTACAGTGTTAAAAAATGTCTTTTTTGTTATCGATTACTAAATAGTGGTCTTCAGTGGAAGTAGTTTGTTCAAAATGAAAAGTGTTACACTAGAAAACAAAAACCTATCTAAAGTAGACTGAATTATTCCTATAAAGAAATATAGTGTCTAAGTAGACTTTTGATATCAGAGAAAATGATTTAACTTTTTTGAACCATGAGACTAAGAAATCCATTTGGTAGTTTTAAATACTGCATGGTGAAAGGAAGAATGACATATCTTGCTTGATATATGGAGTTTACATGGAACATGGATATTTGGTTCATAAGCAGAAGGCTTCCTTGCATATTCACCTCCTCCTGATGGGGAGGCAAATATGCAAGGGTTTAATTTATTACCCGGGAAGGGTTGGGTAGAAATCTAACCTTTTATTAACCACGCTGATTTTAATAAAATGGATAATTTTATTAAAATCAGCATGGCGATCAGCAGGCTGCATATGCTGTTTATATCCCGATCTTTTCACGTTTCCAGGTTGGACTAATAGTTAATATTTAAAAAATTTAAAATTTTCCTTATAAGCTTGATAAAAGAGTTCGTTTAATAATTATATATTTTCTCGATAATAGAAAGTGAACAAAAAGTTCTCAAAAGTTGATATTACACGCATGTTTTTATCCTCTCTCTTCCAACCTCCAACCCTATCGATGTAGAGTATTTGTCACGTCAGTTTGGCACCTCGGCTAGGTTGACCGAGCGCGAAGTGACGCATCCCGGTAAGACCATTATTGCCGTTAGGGCGAGTTGGTGAGAGAGCCCACTAGGGATATACTTCGCAGGTACAGCTTGGAGGTCTTAGTTCTTCGAGTTGAGCCTTCAAGCTCCAGGCTATGGTGGATAGTCTAGTTGAGTGTAAGCCGGATTCTCTTCGTGCTTAGAGTGGGTTTGGCTTGACCGTTTGTGAGTAATCTTTGTTGTAGTGTTGGAGATGGTAATTTCTCTGTTCAGATTACTCGAAGAACTGAGTGCAGGTCGAGACGGAGTTCAGTAAGAACCCGCTGATCTGAAATCGTCCGCTGGTATCTTCGGATGTTGTCGTTCGTGCTTGATTGTTTGGACCTGTGATCGAGGTGTATGTGGACGCATGGTATCTTGCTGGTCGCAGATCGATTGTTGTTGTGGGATCGAGTGGAGATTTTCTGTCATGCGGAAGCGCTGCAGAAATTTTGTAGAATGTTCTTGAAGTGACTTGTTGGAGCCGGAGTGCGTGTTTGGACGTGGTAGACGAAGTACTTGTCAATGTCAGGTCGGAGTGGGCTCTTTGGAAGCGCATTGGAGAGATGATTCTAGTGCACCAAGTTTCGTGGAGTTTGACCGAGCATCGAGGAAGTTATGACATGTCGAAGTTCGCTGCCGTGTCATCCGAAAGTGCAAAAAGGCTAGTTACGTCAGATTTTTGTGCAATTTCATGTGGAAGCTCGAGTTTAGGCGTTTTCTTGTGTGTGTGTGCATTCGCGAAGTGTGTATGGTGCATTTGCGAATCTGTTGTAGTGATGTTTGGGTTGGCTTTGGGTGTTCTTGCTGTTTTATGTCAGATTTTGGTTATCCGTTTAGAGGCTTCGAGGAGCAGAGGTGCGTGAGTGCGGAGACGTGAGAGCAGAGTGCCGAGGCGGAGCAGAGCCTGAGCTTGAGCTCGAGCCCACCGCAAGCTAGCTTGCTGACGTGCATGAGAGAGGTATCCAAGTTCCAGTTGTGTGGGAAGTGTAAAACCAGCTGGTCATCCATCCCAACACTTTTCCTGGACCTGGACTCTTAACTCTGTAGTCTTAGCTTTGGCTTTACCACTAGACCAATAGCTCTTGGTGTCTTCTAAGGATGCGTGCAAGTACTTATGGACTTGTTTAAGGTAGTAGGAGATCTTCTCGTACGTTCCTAGAGGAGTGGTAAGGCGATCCTATAGTATTAGGGGTAAGCTATAGTTGTGGTAGTGTTTGTCTATACCATAGAGACGCGTATGGAGGCAGTTGGTGGCAGTTGTCTTGGGTGAGCTAGTAGAGCTATCACGTGGATATTTTGGAGCTACTAGAGGTATAGACATCTAGTTAGTGATCTCAAGTATCAGTTACGACAGTTGGTGATCATATATTGTGCATGTGGTCACTGACGAGGAGTCGTCAGTCCGGGTGGGGTTGGGTTTCCTTTTATGTGAATGTTTGAGTGTGGAGGATTATCGTTTGGACTTCTTGTGGTTGGAATCTCTCCATATTCTGCTTCCTGTTTGTGTGCCGCGTTTGCTTGTGTTGGCGCTTGATTTCCGAAGTGAATTCACTCCAATATGCTGTCGGTAGTGAGACTGGAGTTGCGGACCAGTCAGACTACCTTTGTCTCTCTCACGGTGGGGTTGGAGTGACGACCAACCGACCGTGAGAGGATGTCTGTGGTGATGGCAGATACAAGTTACCCTTACCTTGACCGTCCTAGTAGGAGATAGATGAGCTCAGTAGGAGCGGGGTTAGGCAAGTGGTGGTTACGGTGGTGACGAGGATTACGACATTCCGGTTGGAGAATGTGTTATCGGGATTCTCTCATCACGGAGTTCTCGAGAGGTTCTGGTGAGGACTTCTCGGACAGTGGACATACACGGAGTGGGGTGAGGTACCGACTACTTACACTCTTGCCGTCAGTTGTTCCAGAGGACGAGTCAGATGCAGACAACGCATTTTTTGGTGGTGAGTCTAGTATCGCCACACCGTTGTTGTGGGACATGGACGAGATCTAGGGGATCACGAAGGGGCCTCTACGTTACTCGGGTACAGTTGTTACCATTGAGCTCGATGACTTCATCCAAGAGTTCGACAGTTGATGCGATCTGCAGCAGATGCAAAACTCACAGCTGTTTATACCCTTCATGACGTGGAAGGGTTTGTTCCAACACTTGGAGAGACCGCCGATGGACGATTATCATGAGTTCAGACGAGATTACAGTGTTGAGATCGAGTTGTGGAGATAACATTGGTCTCCCAACTACGTTTCTATCACTACTGGTGCAGTTTCGGGAGGCATAGCACCTGCGAGTTCGGGTGCCAGTAGTAGTGGTACATCCACATATGGCGGAATACCTACTATCAGCGGTGCGTCCACAAGTAGTGGAGCAGGTGGTAGTGTGAGCGGGATACCACCAGGGTTTAACTCTGTGGTTCAGTTCTTCCAATGTTTGAGGAAGAACTATCAAGATGTGCGGACCGACAAGTTGAGGAGTCTGCACGAGTTCCAGTGGAAGACTGGAGAGAGCTTACGCGAGGCGTTTACTCTCATGAGGCGGTTGACCAGCGTTACCCAAGGGGTGACGGAAGCACAGGTAGTCCAGTTCTGATATGAGATACTAGACCGGGAGCTGCGTAGGAGAGTTAGAGATGCTACTCTCCTTAGAGATATCGCTCCGACGTTGACGGTTGTCTTTGGTCTGGCTGAGCGGATTGAGCTCAACATGGTGGAGGAGAGGGTGGTGGTTGCTGGGTTCAGCAAGGAGACACCACATGGAGCGACCACCTCTTCTCGAGGATCACAGGCTACGCAACAGCGTGGTGGTGGTGGTGGTAAGGATCGTGCGGAGCAGTCACGATCTCAGGGAGGTGTTGGAGGATCTGGTGGACAGAAGTCTATGCCGTCCTTCTCTAGTCAGCAGCAAGCGGGTCCTTGCTGGACGTGTGATGGTCCTCATCAGCAGAAGGACTGTCCACAGAGGATAGGTTATGAGACGTCAGGGACGTCTCAAGCAGTACTTAGGCAATGTGAGCATTGCGGATGACCTGGTCACAGTAGTGACCGTTGTTTTGATCTCCATCTCGAGTTGCGGCAAGGGAAGGCTGATCGTGGACAAGCCGGAGGAGCTTAGGGAGGCCGTGATGGTCGAGCTGGAGATAGAGATCTAGCACCTGAGAGAGGACCGGTCGGTCCACCGTCTGCTACGACGTCAGAAGCTGGTATGACTGCTCGGATTGAGCAGTTGGAGCAGAGGATAGCTAGTATGACTATGGCTCAGCGGAGATCTGGTGGAACACTGATCGAAGTCCCCTCCGTCTTATGGAAGAGACGGAGGGGACTTCGACTTCATGACGGATGTGGCACAATTGAGACATCTGTGGCAGTGACTCGAAGTGCAGTACATGCCTCTGAGCCACAAGGTGCGTCAGTGGAGTTGGATCCACAACGCGGGGAGGCTGGTAGACAAGCCAGGCTTCTCCAGTCGTTCACGTTATCGGAGGCGTTGAGGACCGTATCTATGGTTCTTAAACGACCTATCGATGGTGCAATAGAGTTGGAGGCATCGACATCCAGGAGTGGGTGTGATGTGAGTCCACCCTCGACGTCTGTGGATGCGACGTCAAACTCGATGTTGGGGGCGGCGACAGCAGTTTTGCGAGCCCCACTATTCTCAGCCACGGATATGAGAGCATTGGGAATCAACTTGGCTCCAATGTTCCAGTTGACAGCCACGCTCAGTGAGAGCGAGGATGTAGTTACCTCTAGTGCTGAAGTAGTTCAGCGAGAGGCGATAGACGTGTCCATGGAGTCGAGGATCAGGACAGCTACCAGTGGTACTTGACAAGCGGCAACTGCTAGTTTAGATGAGTTACCAGCTAGGCCGGCGATTGATCGTGCTGGTTTGGCACCAGGTGTGGTGTTGTTGGACAACAGAAGTGGTATCTTCTGTTTGGTGGTACCTTCAGGAAAGGTGTATCGATCACAGAAGTTCTTGTTAGACTTTGGAGCCCAACCGTTGATGTTGGGAAAGGCGACATGTATTGGTTTGGGTCTGAAGAAGTCCGAGGTGGAGAGATGTCCATTCCAGTTGCAGACATCTCTAGGGGGATCAGGAGGTACGGCTCTACATATGACATGTGAGATGTTGACGGTGAGAGTTCGATCAGATCACGCCACGGATGGTTCTATGGTGAGGGCTATGCCATCGTTACAGCCGCAGAGTCTTATGATGTATTGGTTGGAGGTGCTGTGTTATACCTTATGGGGTTCGTGATCGACTATTGGGCGGAGACAACATCTTACAGACCAGGTTGGCAGTCCGGTGAGAGACGAGTGAGCCGCTTATCAGTGCGGTTCAGTGCTAGAGTTGGGACGACGGAGCCTACACCAAGGACGATGACATTCGTTGCAGGGTTCAATTCGGTCATCACTTGACCGGGCGAGTTGTTGGAAGGCAATGCCCATGCGGAGGATACTCCGGTCTTTGAGGAGGTGGAGGACATGCCTAGCATGTCTACGTTAGTACCATCTGCCTTGGATGTTCCACTCTGGAGTTCGAGTGGAGAGTTGCAGCAGTATGCTGATCAGTTGGTGCAGCAGGCTTGGAGTGAAGCCTTTGTACCACCAGTAGAGGAACAAAGGGTTGTTCTTGCTACTGATCATGTGACCTTATCACCGTTGGATACGACTCCCATTGTGTGGCAGTATCCAGAGGAGGGGGTATGTGTGCTGGAGCTGTTTGGAGGGATCAGCACAGGTTTGGCTGCGGTATTGCAAGCATGTATACAAGTACAGCGATACTTATATGTGGAGAGAGATGAGGTTGCGAGACGCATCTCATTGCGTCATGTGATACGTTTGGTGCAGAGATATCTTGAGTTGTTGTCCATATCCGCTGTTAGAGGATAACAGCAAGCATTATCGTCGGATATTTCGCTACTTGGGGCACAGGATCTCACGTTTGTTGGTATCATTCACTTGGTGATAGCGGGGTGGCCATGTCAAGGTCACACGCGTGCGGGGAGAGGTCAGGGTTTACATGATCCGCGATCTAGGATGTTTTGGGAGATGTTATGGATCTTATGACATCTCCAGATGCATCAGGTGGATTCTCCAGGGTACATCTTGGAGAACGTTCCTTTGTTGGGTGATGCTCGTGCACAAATGATGACGAGTATGCACCAGGTGCGGTCCTGGGTCGAACTGGCAGTGTTGTTAGATGCAGCGAGAGTGGGATCTCGTGCACATCGTCCACGATTGTGATGGACGAATTTGTTATCAAGGGAGGTGCTCAAGCGCGCACACGATGCAGTGAGACGACCAGCAACCTCACAGTTGATGGCATTTTGGATGTAGGGCGACGATCTCAAGTAGTGAGAGTCGTGGATAAGTCACCTATGACAATGGTGAACCTAGTGAGACGATCCATGGTAGCGTTGTTCACGTTGGTGAGCTTTCCAGCGTCACATGCTTACAAAGATGGAGGACCTGGGCTTGTGTGGGATGCTCAGTTACAATAGTTGGTGGAGCTCAATGCCGATGAGCGAGAGCGAGCGATGGGTTTCTCGACAGATACGATAGCTTCGGTGTCAGAGGCTTCACGTCGTCAAGTGTTGGGTCAAGCAATGGACTTGAACTGCTTGACATGGATTGTTAGTCTTGGATTGGTTGAGCAGCGTCAGATGCGATCGACGAGTGTTACTGCTCGAGCACTCTTGAGCTCTTTGCCTACCGGGTCGGTGGAGGTAAAGGCTGAGGGCGAGGCACGTGGAGTTCGTCATCCTTGGACATCATGGGATGTCGTAGGAGAGAGTGTGGAGCTTGCAGCTAGAACTGCAGAAGTTTTTTGCATAGTAGCGGTGGAGGTTGTTGGTGGTGAGCAGAAAGAAACTGCTCCAGAGGCTGCAAGATAGCAGTCAACGACTTCGTCTTCTACCTCTAACATGATAACAGAGGATACTAGGGAGTCAGAGATTGGACCCAAGCTTATAGGAGAGGAGAGACGAAGAGTTCAGAGATTGCTGAAGAGCTACAAGAATTGTTTTGCCTTCAGTATGAAGGATCTGGGTACCTTGAAGGGACCTGATATACGGATCGAGTTGACTAATGACACGTCAATCTTCCGACGTCCTTATAGGTACAATGATATGGAGAGAGCCTTGATCTAGAGTAGGACTCAAGACTTGTTGGAGGCTGGGTTGGTGGAGATGTCGCATGGAGAGTATGCATCTGTCACAATTATGCCAGCAAAGAAAGCTATGTATGGCAACTACACGGATAGGCGGATGTGTGGAGACTGCCGTCTTATCAATCGACAGACGAAGTCCGATAAGTATGCCATGCTGACACTTGAAGAGATCTTTGATGCAGTGGGACATGTGAAGGTCTTCAGTACTTTGGATCTTCGAGCAGGGTATCATCAGTTGCCGGTGAGAGAAGAAGATAAGTCTAAGACAACATTCTAAAGAATTGACTTTCACGGTAAAGATTGTTTGTATCAGTGGCGGTTCTTACCATTTGGGTTGAAGAACACCCCTGATGAGTTCCAAAGGATGATGGACATAATCCTAGCAGGATTGGATTTTGTTAGATGTTATATTGACGACATCTTAGTCTATAGTGCTACAGTGAAGGAGCACGAGAGACACTTACGGGATGTGTTCGAGCGGTTGAGAGCTCATGGATTGAAGTTACACCTTGGGAAGTGTAAGTTCTTCTAGGAGTTGATAGAGTATCTGGGCCACACCATCTATCCAGGTGGATTGGGTGTTCAACAAACGAAGGTTGAGGCTATTACACATATCTCACGCCCCACAGATGTGAGTCGAGTTCGAGCATTTGTTGGTTTGACGAACTTCTATCGTTGGTACGTGAAGGGGTTAGTGCAATTGCGAAGTCGTTGACAAAGCTGATGAAGGTGGACCAGGAGTGACAATGGGAAGATGAGCAGGAGCGAGCTTTCGTCGAGCTCAAGGATAGGTTGACATCTGCTCCTATCTTGAGGAGATCCGTTAGGGGGCGTCCTTTCCAATTGCACACCGATTGGAGTATGTTGGGACTTGGGGCAGTGCTGACTCAGCATGATGATGAGAAAAAGGAGTTCGTGGTGGCGTATGCCAGTCGCTCCAACAATTCGGCGGAGGTGAGGTATAGTTCGTACGAGGAGGAGTGTTTAGCTGCAGTGTGGGCTGTTACACACTTCTGATGTTACCTGTTTGAGAACCCCTTTACTCACATCACTGATCACCAGCCGCTCAAGTGGTTGATGGAGTCGGACAAGCTTACAGAGAAGCTTGCACGGTGGGCTCTGATCTTACAAGAGTATGACTTCCAGGTAGTGCATAGACATGGAGTTGCAAACCTAGATGTCGATGGGTTGAGTCGCAACCCGTGCACGAGTCAGCAGGATCAGACTGGGGCTCGATGGCATGACGAGGTTGATGAGGAGATAGTGTCAGGATGGTATGCATCTGCCTTTCTTTGTGTGTTGGCCATGAACTGTAGTATGGAGGACCAAGTCGTATCTTTCTCTGCTTAGAGAGTAGATGATGAGTCTCCAGATCCTGAGGGTGGAGATGGTGTTCCAGACCAGCGAGATATCCATGATGATGTGACCGTTGTCGCGCTACTTGGCGGCTACATGTTATATTTCTACTCCGACGCTTGAGTTTAGTAGTTCTAGAAGTTAGCTCTTATTACTTCTAGTCGTTTATGTATATGTTTGACACCTTTGCATACGGTGTTAACACTATTTTGAGTCTTAGTAGGTTGATTACCATGTTGATAGGGCTTAAGCTCATGGGTTGTATTTGCGTGTCGCCCATGCACGCTTTCTAGCTGATTTAAGTTATTTTTCGGGGCTGCGTGTCATTTTAGGTAGTTTAAGTTTTACGCTGGCACTCTAGGGGGCTTGACGTGGTAGCCTATGAGTGTAGATAAGTTACCAGGTAGTTTAGGGTACTAAAGGACAACCAAGTGGAGCTATGAACTCCCATTGGTCTGTTTTTGTCTTTAGTTTAACTCTAAATTTAGAAACAGAGCTCTAGAGTGGAGTTCGAGCATTTGGTGGGGGATCTTCGAAATCTGAGAGCACAGGAGGGTAGAGCTCGTCATGCCAAGCACTTCCAGTGAAATTTTCGATCGATTTGATGCAATAAAGACGAAGTTATGACCAATTGAAGTTCGAATTGTGCTAGAATTGAATCACTTTTGTTGGATTTAAGGTTTTCAGTGTCACTCGCAGCAGATTTGAGGAAATTGCTTCAAAACTTCGAGGTTGTGTTCTCTGCCAGCAGGGCTACGATTTCCCAAAAAGTTTCGCATCGATTGAGTGACTGAGTAATTCAGGGCGGCCGCTGAAGCCGAGGGGGTCTGAAAAGCTCTTAATCTAGAGCAGCGACTTCAGGGAAGGAGATCTGGAGTTCTACACACAATCAGGAGTCCCAACTTCACAGGAGTGTTCAGCAAGCTGTGAACTGCAAAACCTGTAAGAAACTTCGAAATTGATCGAGCCAATCTTCTGTTATAGGTCGAAATAGCCATCTAGGTACCAGAAATTGCCGTAGTTTTCTTGCTCAGAATTTTTCTGACCATATCTCCGTGTCAGAATTCGATCTCAGGCTGAAACTTCGTGTGTGAGTTCAGTAGTACCTCATTTGCATGTAGGGGAAGTTTAGAAGCCTAAACCTTCATAGTTTTCTTCTCCGTGAGTGTCAAAGTTTGTCGCCGGATCCTATTACTGCCAGCTAGACCTGAATTTCGCTTTCTGAGCATATTACTAGATCTTACACATCTGTGTGAGTGTTTATAGCCCTATTGTGACCTGAAAGCCAACCTCTTGAGTAAACAACCACAGCCAGAAGCCCGGCGCTTTCCTAGGTAGACGGATCACACTCCGACACCGTGATGGACTATCTACGTATTGGTGTGGTAGTAGATACAGTAAGTGCCAAGGAGCGAGATCGTGTCCTTCAACGAGCGAAGAGATTTCGACGAGAAGGACGACATGTACTTCGAGTGTGGGGTGATGGGAGGGTACGGATAGTGTCACATCCATCCCAGAGGGCACAGTTAGTACGACATGCCCATGAGGAGTTGGGACATTTTGGAGTGAAGCGTACGCATAGCTTACTCCAAGGACAGTATTGGTGGCGTGGTATACACGTCGATGTGCAACAATTTGTCGCATGATGTGTGGTTTGTGATCGAGTATGAGCATCGTTTAATGCTCCTACTCCATAGTTATACCCCTTATCGATTATGGGGTTGGGTTACTGTTGGAGTTTGGATTTTGCGGGACCCTTACCGTTGACCGTATGTCATCACCGGTATGTGTTGGTGATGATGGAGCACTTCTCCAAGTGGATTGAGTTGATGACATTACCAGACAAGGCGAGTGAAAAGACGGCGTACACGTTCTTAGATCGAGTGCTGAGTCGTTTTGGAGCACCAGCTGAAGTGTTGACAGATCAAGGTACATAATTCCTTGGTGAGTTTCAGGTCTTGTGTGATCAGGCGCTGATTGATCATCGGACTACATCTCGAGATCATCCTGAGACGGATGGTTTGGCGGAGAAGGTAGTTCAGACGGTGAAGAGAGGATTGCGCAAGTATGGCTTGTAGAAGGGCCACTTGGGAGACTGGGATGTGCAGTTACCATGGTTGGCTATGGGCTATCGTTTCAGCCGACAAGCGTCTTTGGCTTCCTTCTCACCGTATTTTTTATTGTATGGCCGAGATCCAGATCTATCTTCGGCCATTCGTCGTGATTCTGCTGAGGTGCTGGACCTTGATGACCCGGATATGTGAGTGAGAGCATGTTCTCAACGAGCAAAGATATTTCGGAAAGTTATGCCTATGGCTTTCAAGAACCTAGCGATTGTTCAGCATAGAGACACGTTGCGATATGCGACTATCCGAAGAGGAGATTATCGACCATCGATTCGCATGTTTCATCCTGGCGATTATATCTATCTACAGCAGATCGCACCGACGACGTTGGATGTGATCGCAGGGCGCACTATTTTACGAGTGCGGGAGGTGTTACCTTCTGGAGTACTCATGTTAGAAGGCCGTGATGGTGTTGTGTGGAAGGACCATGTGCGTAATTGCGCGCCATGTCATCTTCCCAACATTGATGGTATCGTTGATCCAAGCTTAGCAGTTGTACGCGCGGGCTTGAGGTGTATGTTGTGTGGGTCTGTTGGTGGAGCAGCCCGTATGTTGGTGTGTGATGGTTGTTCGAGAGGTTGGCACATGTCATGTTTGACTCCATCTCTTAGTGTCGTTCCTACTGGACGGTGGGTTTGTCCTCGATGTATATAGCAGGGATAGCCGATTAGATCTTTGCGTGGTATGGATTGCAGACAGGCGACTAACGATGGGGTGATGTAGCACTCGGTCTCCTGATCCTTGCACCCATGAAGGTGTATATCACGTAGTTGGAATATGGAGCTATCTGGAGTTAGAGGGACCTAACCGTCAGTTAGGGGGGCGATTGTGGTACACTTGTGTATGTCTATGACATCCTCCATGTGTTATGTGTATTTGTGGTGTACCTCTGACAGCGATGTATGTTGTGTAGCGATGTGTATGCGCATGACAGATGTCACGTCAGTTTGATACCTCGGCTAGGTCGATCGAGTGCGAAGTGACGCATCCCGGTAAGACCGTTGGTGTCGTTAAGACGAGTTGGTGGGAGAGCCCACTAGGGATATACTTCGCAGGTAAGGCTTGGATGTCTTAATTCTTCGAGTTGAGTCTTCAAGCTCCAGGCTATGGTGGATAGTCTAGTTGAGTGTAACTCGGATTCTCTTCGTGCTTAGAGTGGGTTTGGCTTGACCGTTTCTGAGTAATCTTTGTTGTAGTGTTGGAGATGGTAATTTCTCTGTTCAGATTATTGTGGTACACTTGTGTATGTGTATGACATCGTCCATATGTTATGTGTATGTGTGATGTACCTCTGACAACGATGTATGTTGTGTAGCGATGTGTATGCGCACGACATATTTCTCTCACCCGCGAATACAACTTGTCATTTTTTCTCGTTCCATCGAACGTTCACTTTCACTTTGCATGCATATTATGAGGAAGGAGGATATTCACCTCATGTACACTGAAGTTAATTAATATTCTAACTCTTTCGATGGGAAGGGTTAGAATATTTATTAACGTCCTCGGCAAACGGCACGATTTAACAATTAGGGCTCCGGACTTGTACCCCAGGGAGCGCAGCAAGCCGGCCTTCACTTATGGGTTCTCTCCAGACGAGTTGGCTACTCCGGGATTGAGTAATATATAACAGTTAGAAATTAATTTAATTTTCTATAATAGCTTAGTAAAATAAACTTTTATAACACTTACCCGTATTCTGATAAGAGAAACGAAATTCACTGTACAAGGCCGTGGGGAAGGATGTTATCTAGTTCATGAGCAGAAGGCTTTAGTTTATTACCAAACTCCTTGTTGTAGAAGGGCTTGATTATAAATTAAACCACGTGAGAAAAAACACATTCATTTGTCCTCAAGACCTACTTTTAGCAAGAGTCGGATCATCTTGCTGACAATGTTCATCGTGTTTATTATTTGTTTGTTCTTTTGTAACGAAGGGCGAAGGTGCGCCGGAAAACATTATTAAGACAAAGGAGTAAAAAGAAGTACAGTGTTCATGGTTCTGATTCATGATAATGATTCAGTGTAAATTTGCATCTAAAGTGCACTTTTGGCTAGACGAAGGAAAAAGGCGAACGTAACAAAAAGTGAAAAATCTTAAACCGCCACGTCACCGGACATCACAGTGGGGTACCATCGAGGTTTTACTGAGATTTCGATCAGTGCTAAAGAGGAAGTGATCAGTACTCACAAATTAAATTATATATTTATTATAACTATTATATGTTAACTATGTAGTCATGCCGGATATTCCAAAAAGAACCCATAAGGAAAATGTGCTATGGTACGCAACAAGAACCATAAGAGCGGAACGCAACACTTTCAGAAAATAAATACTTTGGAAGGTCTAATTTATCACATTACCCTTCCAGCCGGGAGGGTTAGGTGATAAATTAAATATCTTTTGCATATTCCTCGCGTTCGAATATAGAAGGGGTGAATATACATCCAAAGCGAACCGTCTCCGCGGGAGAAGAAAAAGACAAGCGAGAAAGAGCGGTGACATTGGAAGAAGTCTTGCATGCGGGATGAACTCTGGGAATTGTTGTTCATTTAATGTTATCGGGAATATATATATATATATATATATATATATATACTAACTAAGTATAAATAATCAAAATATTTCATAAAAAATATCTGTTAGCCCATGCCTGGAAACACGGAGAGAGTAGGAGATAACCCATAAGGCTTGAACCAAGTGCCGCGTTTCAGAACGTACAAGTCCGAGAATCTATACTCTTTTATACATTAATATACACTGAGTTTAATTTAATATCTAACCCTTCTGGCCGGAAAGATTAGGTATTAAATTAAACTCCTGCATATTTGCCTTCAAGGCTGTATATTCTGAAGTGCACATGAGGTGTTATTTATGAGCTAATCCTTCTGTTAAGAAGGGTTAGCTCTAAATAATGCCTCAAATATAGACCTCATCCGTAAAAAAAATTGACACTTATAGTGGGTTAGTTCTAGGTACAGTGACTTCGCTTATATGGGTTCTCTCGGTTTCCGGAGGGCATGTGTTTCAACCCTAAGACATGTTTAAATTAAGTTTATCAAATATAGTCGTTTAATTTTAGATATTTAAATTTAGATAATAATTAGTCTTTTAACCAGATCTTGATATTTTTCCTTCCCTTGTACTTCCGCCTTGAAGAATTTCCACTGCACCCCTGTAAGACTTGTATTTCAATTTACATTACACCTCCTTTCTTCACTGTACGAGGCCATGGGGCCTTCTGCGTGTGGTATTTTAAAATTTTTGTCTTTTTTTCTTATTTGTACAAGGCCGTGGGGCAGGATATTTACCTCCTCCATCGGATGATGGAGGAGGTGAATATGCAAGGAAGTAAAATGCATAAAAAAGCATTGACTTTGTGAAAACAGCAAAACTAAACAACAAGAAGGAAGAAGTTGGAAGAAGTTGGAAGAGTCCGTGTTTGGAGACATTAAATATAAATTCTTCAAAAAGAAAAAATGGAAGAAGTTATTATAAGCCTCAGTCCTCACCTTAGTCTTATTTATAATTCTGCTGCGAATAAATGCCCATCCAAGTTAGGGTTAAACGGTACACATGAAAGGTACATCCAGTGAAGATGAAGATGATGTTCTACCAAAAATCCTTTACGTCAGTGACAAATTATTCGAATGAAAAGCAACGTTGACTTTAAACAGATGAAGTCCTCAAATTTTTCTACCGATTTTACCGTATGTGTTTTTGTTTCTCCTTTTTCGCGCGAGAGAGTTGGGATGCATATTAAGACATTCTTTTTTGTGTAAATTGGTCAAAGTGATTGTTAATTAAGGATATATCTCCACATGAGTTGAACAAGTAATCTCTGTTATTTCCGTAAATTGTTAATACATAATTAATGTGAAGAATGAACATAACAACATTTATACTTCAAATTATTAGGTGATTTACAAAACATATATATACAAACTGTAGTTGATGTAGCGTTCCTTCTCTTTAGTCTACTGATTTGGAATAACTTTCAGTTATGAGAAAAAATCTTTCTCTAAAATGAGTAAAATTAACGAGAAAATTCCGTGAAAAAGAGAGATTGCATTAGAATTGTCTGTTTGTTCAGAACTTGTATTCCGATTTATAATTGTATATTATTGTACATTGTTCATTTACTTTCACAACAAATTCCAACAGACCGTAAATGGGAAGGTACGAAGAGGAACTCGTTCCATAATGCATTGATTGAACCCCTTTAGCTTCCTTCACCTTGTGTAATGCAAAGTAGTCCACCAAATCATTTCAAATTTAACGTTGAAAAGCGGAAGAAAATGAAAACTAAGATATATCATCCGTTCTTGATAAAGTGCTAACTTCCACTAGCAATTTGTTTTTTGAGTGCCATTTACAAGATATATAAGATAAAAATGCCGAAGCTCTTTATAAGATACCAAGTTACTGAAGTAATTCAAATAGTCGTCCATTTAAGCTATGCCACGAAGACATGAAGAGAGTAAGGTGAAGAAAATACTACTTGATTGGGTGACGATCAATGAAAATCTGGATTCAAACACATACTGCTTTCTAATGGAGCTTCATTAGTCTCTTCCTCTGTAATGATTCCTTTCTAGGCAACAACAGTCTTCAAGATTATTATAGTTCAAATGTTGCACGAAGAACCAATTGAAAATGGATGTCATGGTAAAGTCCATATGAGCTCTAGGCGTCAAATTCTGACTTTGGGACTTTCTACAACAACATGTTTGGCAACTGCTACTCTTAGACATAATGTTTCCAAAACCACTGGAGTTGAAAAATGCTACGAATTGAAGTTGCTCTTAATTTCTAGATTAGCTTTAGATGACACGATCATTGTTCGGGAATTCAGGTCTGAGAAGACATGCTTATCAAGGTGTATATTTGTTCTTCGTGTTGACTCGATAAATTCAATGCGTTACCGGATTCACGTTGAACTCTGACATCCACAATGATGCATTTTTTGTCAAATATTTCTTCAAACAATAAATTTGTTGGACGAAGTGGTGTATAATAAAAACAATATTTAATATGAAAATCACATATGTGGAAGAAAAGAAACAACTTGTTGATGCATATATACGTATACCACAAGTCAACCATGTGATCATGGAAGTGAAATTGCATACAGAATGGTGGGATAAGTTGAGAAAAGCACGAAAGAAGTCACTCACATGGTTGGAGCAATCAACGAGGATAAAGCATTATGCTCAATGGATTAGCATTTCAGATTCTAGATGACAAATAACTTCAAACCATGGTAATATTTAAATGTCATGCTTCAACAACTATATCTCATGCAAGTATGAAGAATATCATAGAAGTTGTACACAAAAATGTATTATTGGACTAAGGCGAGATATGATGAGACTTCGTATAGTCATGTTTAAATTTTAACATATGAAATCTCAAACCTCTAAAATGTCCATCAATAGATCGTAAGACTAAGCTGGTATCTAAGATGTCTCTTATGTCATTTTTTCAAATATGTGCCATCTTTATGTTATGAGCGAGTAAACCTCTTGCAATTTTAGTATAGCGTCAATGATAGCTAATATCTAGTTAACAAGTTAGAGCTTAGATCAATTCTTATATTTTTCGAACTCCATAACGTCGTATTTACACGCACAAATGAAGCAAATGAAGCGTCCATGAGAAGCTTACAATGACTATGATGCATTTTCATATTAGATTTCAAAGTTGTATAAAAGGTATTTTTTGCTCCATCTGCAATAATAAGTCTTAAGATTTATGTTTCATATAGAAGCCGATCCACAAAACGACAAGGTCTCAATTTGTTGTAGATTACAACTTATAACATCTTGAGAAAACTACTTGCAGAAAAACTATAGAAAATTGTGACATATGTAGTAGATCCACAACAAACAGGATTCATACATGAGAAGAGATAAATTAGTTAACATCTTAAGCTTCAAGTTAGCACAAGAGACGATGAAAACAACTAAACAACTCACTATCTTCATTACAAGAAGGATTTCATAACACTTATCCAAGACTTTTCCATGAATATCTTTGCAGAATCATGATCTGAATGAAGTTTGACAATAAGTTTATTCAACTAGTGAAAAGACGCTTGAAGAAGATACATGTCAATGATAGTTTTTTTGGACATCATTAATTGTGTATACCATGGATGCTCCATTACGTCTTATATTTCTATGCTCATCTCATCATCACTTATGGACCTCTCGAGAAAAGCATTAAGACAATGCTTCATCAATAGCCTAGATGTGGTTGTAGGTTCTTCTTACTCCATCAACTTTTTGCAGATGATATTGACCTAACCAGAACTAAATAATGCTTTAAGGTAACTCAAGAAGTGATCCATATTAAGATTATATCTCTATGATGAGATTAATCTCCATAAAGAATTAGTGATACCAATGGGTATGGACTGCACCAGAGTGGTTAGAGGAATCAAGATGTGTTATAAATGTTTTTAGAAAGAGATACATATAAAAACACTCGAAGATGTTAGATTCGAGAGGAGGATGTGTTATTGACAACGTCACGTCATGTGTAACGGCTCTGCTAGTTAGTAGAGTGCGCAGTAGCTAGTCCCGTTAAAGCTGTTAGTGCTGTCAGGAGAGGTTCTTGGTTTGGATCTCTTTGGAGAATAGATGCGAGATAAGAGCTTGTAAGCCTCACTTCTTTCGAGTTGAGCCTTCAAGCTCTTGGTTATGATAGATGAACCGAGTAAGAGTAACTTTGATTCTTTGATTCGGAGAGTGAGTTTAGCTTGACTAGAGTGATCTTTGTATTGCTGATTGACATTTCCGTATAGATGAAGAGAAGATTGTTATTGTACACTTGTGTATGTGTATTGCATCGTATGTATGTTATGTAACGATGTGTATGTGCACGACAGCAATAAGATTATTTGTCAAACAACTTTTGAGTCCACAACACATAATACACAGTACTAGTTGATAAAAGACACAAAGAAAATTGTGCTTCGAAGATCAAGTCTAGAGCTATCTGAGAATCTATTGACTGAACACGTGATCATCTTTCAATAACATCATTCGCTATAACCACTCCGGATGTCATAGAGGTTAGATGTGAGCTAAAGAAAACGAAAATCATCACTCATTCAAATTTGGTCTCACGACTTTAATAAAATGATAACTCATCCATCACCAAATCAGATTACTAGAGAACGCCAATCCAAATGAGAACATCCATCAAAAATGTTACTCAAAAAATTTACATAATGGATCATACCGAGACCTTTTTCTGACTTGACACATATCAGAACATGGTCGGACTATCTCATCAGATTTCACCATAGTACCGGTCAAGTTTATCTTTTTCTCAAAAGTGATACCTCTAATCTGAGGGGACTGAGACCTCGATAGCGATTGTGTTTTATTTTCATTTCAATAAAGTTATATTCGCACCGTCGCTATTCACCTACCAAAGAGAAAAGACAAACTAACTAAAACTAAGGTGCGCAAAAGTTCATTCAGTAGAGACGAGCAAAGATTCGACCCTGATAACCTCGCATATGGAGATCCCCGTTGTTGTGTAGGCCATGCAGCGCTCGGGGGAAAAGTTACCTTCTGTCAGCATTTTGCTGGCTACCGGATTTTCTAAACAACACAACGGATAGCCGTTAACTGACTGGATTTTGCAAATCAGTCGCAGAATAAACTTTCCGTACAGGTTCGATATCCGTGATCCGTCACCTCAGGCGGCGATCTACGGTCTACCGTGTAGTGCCGGTAACCTCGAGCGCTGAAGCCATGTGAGTCAGTTTGGACGCAAGAAGGAGATGAGCACGTGGACAGTGAATAGGTTGGTGAGACAGTGGCCCCGTCGGAAGCAACGGTCCATGCATGAAAGGGGAGAGGAGAAATTTACTTGACCATACCCTAAAAGGAGAAGTAGAACTTTTCAAGTTTTCAAAATTATTTTAACATATTCTTACCGTCAACAAAGAGTTATCTGTATGACGTGTAAATCCGTAGTCGATCAATGTTCTTGTAGAAGTGGATGGCAAGTTGCAGGCATATGTGAGCAGTTCCGGGTCACACTGAAACTACTTAGAGAGTTTACTAGGGTATATATGGCAATTTGACTCGAGCTCTTTCAAATTTCAACTCGAGTGCGAATATATTTCTAATAAATAAATGAAGATCCCCAGTAACTATTTTTTTCTTACGATCAACAATAATCATACATTCTTGTGTATATATAACTTCTTTATTATGAGCACAAACAACCGTATGAAAACTAAGAGTCATATATATATTTTTTCTTTGCTCTTCTATCAATAGTTATATATGTCGATTATAAATAATATTTAAAAGATCTATATCTTCACATGCATAAAAACAAAAAAGAAATACACACTTAGATAATTTATAATAAATTTTCTGCACATGTTGTTCAATATATAGTGACATTTTTTGTTGTAAAAACAGAACAGAATCATTACGATTTTTCTTTATCTTTTTACGTGTATTGACATGCAATACAATTATTTTAAATGGTCAATCAGATCTTACACCATAATTGGAAATTAAAAGAGCCTTAGTGTATTATAAACACTAAAAAACTCCCACTTGAAAATTTTTAAATTTCAAATTTATACAGAAAAACAACAATCGTATCACGTTTTCAAAGAAAAAGGTCTCACCTACGAGTAAAATATATCCAAAAATCATTTTCTAAATTCAATAAACCATGATAACTTAATAAAAAAGAGAACATGTTTCCAATTATTCTCTCCATATTTCACCTGCATATAACATCAGAAAAGTCTTAAAAGTCAAACAATGAGATCTCAAGATTGAGAAGTAAACAAAAAGAAGATGAATATTTCATGTTATTTTATGTTGGGAAACAGTTAGTGTCAACCTATCAACATCGTCAATAGTTTCCACTGAAATGTTGAATATAATTTATGTCAAACATGATCATACCATAAAATAAAAAGAAGTTCATTCATGACATAAATAATGACGCAAAGATAATTCACTCGTCGTACGAAATATTCTCTTGTTTGCTTGTGCCAATAGATATTTTATTATAACTTTATTAATTTACTCGAATTATTTCCTTCTCGTACCGAAATTTTAAAATACACTTCCGTCTGTCAACAAAAACTCCGAACTTAATACTTATGTCTTCTTCGCATATTTATCTCGTTTTTATCCTCGGAACCTCGTTTTGGTGCATACTTTTATTTTTATATTTTATATTTTATCTTTTATATTTTACTTTTATATGTTTTCTTTCGGAGCTCGAAACTCATAGCGAGGATATAGATCCATGCATTTAAAGACCGAAAAAGGTATACCTCCAGCTTCGGATGTGAGAGTTGATTCAAGTTTTAATATGCCGAAAATAGTTTATATTTTTCGCATATAATTCCAAACGAAAGATACTCTAGGACAAAATTCATGATGAATCTTTAAGTATCTCAGATCGAGCTGAGCTTTTGTCAGTAAGATATATGTAGCATATACATCATATTGACCTAATTTCAGCTTGTTCTGAGATGATCGAAAATACCGCAACCGCTAAAGACAACCCATTTGGGTAAACCCTTGAGAGCATTTTGTAAAAGAAGACGACTTCTCAAGTATCTCAGAACGACACAAAATTCTGTCAGTGTGATATACATAGCATATACATCATATTCTCAAAATTTCAGCTCATTCTGACATGGTTATAAAAACCGCAAACGCTACAAACAACCTTTGGGTAACTTTGAGAGCATTTTGTAAAAGAAGACGACTTCTCAAGTATCTCAGAACTACACGAAATTCTGTCAGTATGATATACATAGCATATACATCATATTCTCACAATTTCAGCTCATTCTAACATGGTTAAAAGAACCGCAAACGCTACAAACAACCCTTTTGAGTAACCTCTGAGAGCATTTTGTAAAAGAAGACGACTTCTCAAGTATCTCAGAACGACACGAAATTCGATCAGTATGATATAAATAGCATATACATCATATTTCTCAAAATTTCAGCTCATTCTGACATGGTTATAAAAACCGCAAACTCTACAAACAACCCTTTGGGTAACTTTGAGAGCATTTTGTAAAAGAAGACGACTTCTCAAGTATCTCAGAACTACACGAAATTCTGTCAGTATGATATACATAACATATACATCATATTCTCAAAATTTCAACTCGTTCTGACATGTTCAAAAAAAACCACAAACGCTAAGGACAACCTATTTGGGATACCTCTCAAGGCATTCTATAAAAGAAGATGACTTCTCAAGTATCTCAGTCTCACTTCTCAAGTTATCTTTAATTTTAAATATTTCTTTTAACGAACTTCTCTGGTTTAAGCCGATCCCTTCTAATTCAAAATAATTTTCCATTGACTTCAACATAAATAACTATTTACTTCAGTACCTTTAGGTTTTAATTTTACTCGACGGAACTATTCCGGTGGCCTAACATCCTTATGGTTTTCCTCCTCCTTGTGATTTATTCATGTTGTTAAATACACAATTTAAACTAATAATCTTTTAGTGAATACAATTATGAATATAAAGTGATAAATAAAGTGAATATAAAGTGATAAATCAACCTTCAAAAAACTGATTTTCTCACACGATACATTCATCTTTTTCTCTTCCAATTGTGCGTCGCAGTCCACATGCTTTATGGGTTAATTCCAGAAGATTCGGCATGTACAAAGTAGCTAATTTATAATAATTACATTAAATATTAAATTAAAGTTGAAATTACTGAATATTTTCTCTTTAACTCTTATGGAATTCATGTTAACATCTAGGTTGCACTCTCATTGTGGTGTTCGATCCAATGGAAGTTTTAGATTTTTCACTTTCATTTTTCCTCCGTTCGGCCAGAAGTGTACTTTGGATGTATATTGTTTGAAGTATTGGACGATGTCATTTTGGAGGGTGAATCTGTAGAAAATTTAGCGATACAGAAAACTGAATTGAGGACATGAAGGAGGAAATGGAATTGTTTATTAGTGAAAGTAATAAGAAGAAAAACGAGACCATTGATCTACTTAAGAAACGGTTACATTTTGCTTTTCTCGGAGCATGTATATTCACTTCTTCCATGTTAAGACGGAGAAGATATATGTCAACTTTTTTATAGTAAAATAAAGTTATTAAAAGTTATTTAGTATTATTTAATTACTAAACTTTTTCTCTTAGAAGATTTAGATTGTAAATTAAAAGATATCTGGATTAATTTATCTTAAATATTATTTTATAGTTAAATCAGGACCGTTCTTTACTTTCACTTACAGTTTTTTTTAGTCATTAGCGACTAAGTGTAACATCGATAATGAAGTTAGTAAGTTCAAAACAGAATTATTTAATTTTAATAAATTTAATTTAAAATACAATTTCAGATAAAGTAGAAGTATAACTTTAGAATAATTCTCACTTTATCGTCCTTCATGGTAATCGGTAGTTCACAGTGATTTTTATGGATTTGATCATGTATACAATTTTTAATTTATTATAATATTATGTTATTATTACTTTATTTATTTATTCTAATTCTTTCTTTTATTTATACTTAATTTTTATACTATTATTCTTAAATTTTTTTGTCCAGTTATCTGTTTATTCAATTAATTCAAATTATAACGACAACTTCTCTCTCAATGGACCACGTCACACATACGAAAGCGGGCTCCAACCTAGTTAGTACTGCTGACAACCTGGTACGTACAGAGGTAACCACGGTCAGACGGGTTGTGGATTACGTGGTCCCAGATCTGGTCTGCCCGCTGATTCGTTAGAGACCCTATTTTACTCCAACTACTTTAAGCAAAAACCTCTCTCCTAGAGTCTCAGGGTAAGATTTCAGTGGACTTCCGACAATACAGGGATTTGGTTATCTACTCGCGGCTGGCCAGTGGGAAAGTCAAGATAGTCATTTTTTTGTTGTCACTTGCACGGCTTCCAGCAGTGAGATGAGCTTAAATAAGTACTCACTGAATAGCTGACTATCTTGTGAGCTCTCTTGTGAAGCGCATATGAAGCATCTTGTAGCTCTCTTGTGAAGCGCATACAAAGCAAGTAAGCAGGACTGTAGGGAAGGTGAAGCGAATACTTGTGTATCTATGAAGCAAGTTTTTATCCGGTGAGTTGGGTCGTGTCTTTCCTTTTCGATATGCTACTTGCAATGTGTGTGTGTTGACAAGTTAACAACATCAGTAACTACATGAGATCATGAGCTAATTACCTCTACAGTGCACGGATTCGAGAACTGCAGCTAACAGTCTTCCCACGTAGTACTTCTTACGTATAGAGTGTCATCCCCATACTGTTGTGTGGGTCGACATTTATCATGCGGTGGATATCGACAAATTAAAGTGTATGTCCAAGATCAGTAGAATGTCGAGGGTATGACTTCGAGTTACCGGTGATACTATCGTCTTGAAATCTTGTATATAGAGACCTAGAAGCTGTACTAAGTGGAGTGTGCGCATGGCTTTCCGTGATGCTACACTCCGCAATTTACTTTTCTGAGGTCGATTTATTCCCACGGTCTGTCACGCCTTGGCTAAAAGGATGAAACCTCAGTTCGCAGTTTCAAGATTTCACGACTTTAGACCATTTCTCTGACAGGTGGAGAGCTTAAGTTTCTATCGAAATATGCGCATAAAGATTATGTCAATGCTTCTCCTAGAGAGGTCGGCCAGAGATCTTTTTATGTTCAACGTAGCAGCGAGATAGGAACTGTATCAGCCGTGTTACTTTGCTTCCTTACTTTCCTGTAGAGTTCAGGCAAAATCCACTAATCTTCCTTGTGCATAGATTAACTGCTACTGCTCCAGGTCCGACACTTGGAATCTCAGGTTTTTCAGAATATTGGTCAAACACTCGGAAACTCAAGTTTTCCAGAATAGAGGTCTAACATTCGGAATTCAAGTCTTTCCAAGATAGAGGTGTAGCACTTGGAATCTGGAGCCAAGTGCGCAAAGGTCGAATTTTCTGGATCACCCCTCTTGTAATAGTGAATTAGCACTGTCACCTTGCAACGAGTGTTGGCAGTGCATAGCGGCTGGCAACAGTCATTGAGTTGCAAATAGTGGAGAGTGGAGAAATTTTGTGGGTGCAGGACATGGATTGGAGGAATTTTCAGAGTGCCATGATTTTTGTTTCTCAACCCGTTTCAGATCACTTTGAGCTACATTGAGAGAGTACATTTTTAGAATTATTTGGTGACGCATTTTGGAGAGAATTTCATGACATGAGTGATGAATTCACCAACTCTTGTTTTACTTTTGTTTGTTACATATGCTCAACTTGCGATGTCACTGTGTACATCTTGATTTAGCAAGATATGGACTTCTATCGATACCTCCAATCCGTTTCAATACATATGTAGAAGTTCATTACGTGTGTCAACCCAAGACAGTCTATCAAAAATAGATGGTTAGCAATTTTGCAATACCTTTGATAACTTAGCGATATTGCGTAACAGCTTCGCTAGAAGACGCTTCTGCGGCTCCCGGTAAGCTTCGACTTTCCATCCGTTCCTTCCCTGTCTGTCCTCCAGGAAGAGGCAAGTTGTGCTTCCAGGCACATGCCACTTTCTCGAGATCATGGGTAGAATCTTCTTCTCTAATTCGTGCCCCTTGTTCTCTGCTTCTGGTCGTGGAAAGCCCTACGCCACCATTCTGCTATCCAAGAAGATGGTCTTTCCCGAGCTACTCCTGCCTTCGCAAGTACACGGTTGCGAGACGGAAGTTCTAATTTTCGTCAGTCATCTTCTCACTTCTTCTCGAATTGGAATTGAGCTTCCCTCCTTCCCATTCTAGAATTCGATGGTCTGAATCCTTCCAAAAACTGGAGGAGATGATAGTAAAGACTTTAGCTCCGCACTGCATCAGTATGCTCTTCCTCTCATCTGAACTTATGACCCTTACGCAACAAACCATATAATGGATCCGCCACATGCACATAATGAGGAATCCAAATGTGATAGAATACACAAGCACCCAAAAATCTTCTTACTTCTGTCAACGAGTTGCAAACCTCTTTCATCCTCCCAATTGCACCACTTTGTTCGGGTCTGACTTCCGATCAAATGATCCATACAAATGACCAACGATCAAGACTTCTCTAACCCCAAATGTAAACTTCGCACTTGACATCATGAGATGAACTTCCTCAAGTCAAGATAGGATCTTCTCACAGTCTGCTATTTGATCGATGACATATCGCCGACACCCCCTCTGATCTAATGCTTCATCCTTCTCATCCTCTACACATCCTTTGATGGGGATGTCATCCAAGAATGACATCGTCTTTTCAGGGACGAAGTCCTTTAGAACTCGATTCATCACATTCATCATGTGTGCTACCGAGTTGGTAGCTCCCGGTGGTAAGATACACATCCTAACCAATCCCAAAGGTGTCCTCATTATCGTAAAGCTTCTGCTCTCCTCCGCTAGTTGAAACTGATCATACCGTGAGTAAAGATCTCCCATTGAGTAAATTGCTCTTCCTGCAAACGCTTCAGCAAACTCATCCACAATCGGTCCCACCCCAACATTTCTGATTGTTACTGCGTTCACCGGTTGCATGTCTTGGATGAACCGCAACGATCTATTCTTCTTGAGCACTGTAAACCATCTGCTCGAATACGGTGCAAACGACGGCTCCAAGATCTTCATCCGCATCTTCTCCTTCAGCAGCTCCACTAGTTTAGGCAAGTGAACCCGCAGTATTTGAATTGGTCTCAGATTCCATGACACATGCGATACCGTGAAGATAACCATCGGGGTAAAAACGTACGGGTCTACACACCCAATCTCATGTGGTTCAAAGGAAAATGCTTTCTCATGTCGTGAAAGCATCTCCTTGAAGTACATCCTCTCTTATGGTAGAAGAGACCCATCAGATCCAATCTTCAGCTCTTCAAGGGTCTTCTCTGTGAATTTGTGTCCTATCATTGAATGATCTCTCAAACTCTTCTCTCTTGAAGCTCGGTCCATCTGTTGGTTAGTATCATCCGGCAAAGGATCAGCAACTGACTTTATCTTCTTATCCACTGTCTTGTACTTCGTCTCAACTCGAACCTCAAGTGCACGGAATGACTCGATCACCGAGTAGACCTCCCTTGAATGACTCTGCACAACCTTATCCATATCCTCCCATCCGCTAGAAATGATCTCTCGCAAAGGATCCTCCAACCCATCCTCTTCATAAACACCAGAAATCCATTCATCCCTTTCTAGCTCACCCAACTCTTTCAACATCAACTCAACATCACACAAATGTTTTTGTTCTTTTCTTCTCAGCTCTTCTACCTTCTGGTAAATAGCAATCCCACACTCTAAAAACCCAACAAACCTTGCACAAAAGACATTTTCTCCTTCAAGCGAGAGTACCTTCTCCTGCGCACCACCACAATCCCGCTCTATAGTGATACTCAACGAAAATCCTTGAACTCTTCACTCACCCTTGGAAGCGGTTTCTCTCTCAGACGATCTCGATTGCGCTCGTGATTGGATGGTACAGTCAAGAATTATATCGCTCTCGTCTCATCTTGACTTCGGATCCTAGCATAAGCAGATCCGTCGTCTAGTACCCTTATGTTCATCCGAGTCGCTGTGATGAAAGGTTGATCAAGAATGAGCAGGTATGATGTTGCTTCTTGAACAAAGAAGTTTGCTCGATAGCAACATCATCTATGCGCACGCTAACGTATGGACATGCTCCATACAGATCTCTTCTTGTGTTGTTGGTTGCTCTTATGACCCACCTATGCTCTGTGTCGATCGGTCACTTTTTTCTCTTGTACAGCTCCTTCGACATGATGTTGATTTCTGATCCATGATCAATCAAAGCAACCACCAACTCATCCAAGTCTCCGATCCTCACCAACGTCTCCGTCGTAGCTCAAGCCCAGTGACTGTTACTGTAATGACTTGAGCTCTGTTTCCTATCCTCTTCTTCATCCTCAAAATGTACCATGCGTCTTCGATCTCTTTCTTCCTTTGAAGAATAAACACTGCACTTTGCAAGCTCTCTCTCCTCATCCATAGACATCTTAGTATTTAAGACATGTGATAAACCAGTCTCACCTGTAATCTGTCGCTTCTGTTAAATGATGTCGATGATGACATCATGAAACTTGCGCTTAGCAATGCCCAAAACTTCTCTCAAGGTAAACTCCACCTTCGCATTCAGAATGCGATCTTCCAAGACTCCCTTCAAGTCTGTTGAAGCCTCGATGTCTGACTGCAGTTTGTAGGCAGCTGGCTTATCCTTCTCCTTCTGAAACTCATTTGCTCTTTCTTTCGATGGAGAAGGAGCATCATCCATCGATAGATCTTGAACTCCTGCATCCCGAAGCTCTTGACGAACCTTCTCTCCTCGAGTCTGTCTCTTGGAAGAAGTTGCTTCCCCTACATCCTCTGAATCTCGTCTTCTCTTCTCTTCCAACAACGCTTCGTGTTGGTTCTTGGCGATGTAAGCATGCATCGATAGAGCTTCTATCAGATCCTCCCATCCAATATCCTTCTGGATCACAGCAGTTGTCCTCAGCAATGTCTCACGTGCCATCTTTCCTTTTTGTTTCATGAAGATGACAGATGATCATAACCCACTTGGCTCAACCTGCTCGTTGAAACCTCTCTCAGCTTGATCCTCAACCCTTTTGCCATAGGTTCCAGCTTCGACGATTGCAACTGCTTGCGTTGATAGGTGGTCCTCAACCAACTTCTTCATCCCACCTCTACCAGAGTTGGTCTGAAGAAGTGGACCAGTATCTCTCAGCGCTATCTTCCCATCCTTCCAGTAGATCACTCCTTGCTGTAAGATATCAGTGAACTCTTTACAATCTCTACGTGGATGATCGGTATCACCGCACCGGATACACCGTTGGATCCAACCTTATTTCCCAACTGATTTTGCTCCGCTTGTAGATCCTTGCTCCTCCAATCTTGTGAGCTTGATCTGCAGGTCTCGCATCTCACGCATGATCTCCTCAAGGCTTGAATCATCCTTCTTCAGAGACACTACAGGTACTTGGACAACTGGAATACTTGGAGCAACTGGTACTACCTGTCTAGCAACAGGAACCATTGGTCGGATTACAGGAACAGGTGTTACACCAGTCGGTGTTGGTGCCAGTCTCTTAACAGGAACCTTCTCTCGTCTTCGCTCCCTCTTGGTAAGCAGACCAACAACTTCGTCAACCTTCTTTCAACTACTGGTCAAGTCATCGTCTTCCTCCCGATCCTCCAGAAGTACCTCTAACTTCTCTTGCAGCTTCTCATATGCAGCCCGAAGAAATAACTCTATCTTGTTGGACTGCAACGTCAACTTCTCCATCGTAGTCAGCTGTGAAAACTGCTTCTCAAACTCCTTGAGCAACTCTGTAGCTTGTAAACCTTTCCTCGGTTGCTCAACCACTCCAAGAATGACTTCTTGGTGATCCGATCAGAGTCCTCAAAGAAGTACTCATCCATCAAAGCACGAGCAAACGTCTCCCAATCCTTGTTAAAATGCTTCGTTAGTATTTTAACATGATCTCTAATCTCTAGAACTACTGCTAACTAAAACGTCTCAATTATCTCATCTTCTGAGACCCGGTCAGCTCCATCTCCTTCACATAATATCTCAGATATCTTGAGACATCTCTCTCATCGAACTGGTCAATCTTGCTGATCACTGCTTGCAGCGCCTTGGTTGCCAAAGCTTCCTTCCGCTCATCGGACTGTTGTTGCCGCAAGAACATCGTGAAAGCTTGAAACATCGATGCAGTCGTCGGATCCAACTACACCTTTGGCAATCCATCCGTGTTTTCGTCCGAAGGTCTCGACCAGCGGGAGAGACCACTAGCTCCGTTCCCATCATCGTTCTCGTCCCCACTCATGACTGTCAATCTCTTCTTCAAGGTTCAAACACAGAAAAAATCTCCATCCTAGACCTTCACGTTGAGTTCATCACCGTATCATGTCGGATTTTGCGTGAAGGATGTTCAGGAAACGTGAGATTCCTGGCTGTGGAGATGTACTGTGTTGAACAGAGACAAGGCAGAGAAAACAACCGCGAAAACGAACGCTGCAATATATACCAACTCTCAATGTACATACACTGTCGGTTCTTTCTTCCTAAGAATACAAAATTGAGAAACAGACCGGAGCGGTCTATAATCTGCTTCAAAACCCGTAAAATAAACCCCTGATTCTCAACCCTGACCCAAAACCACAAAAGCGTAGCTCAAAGCAAGAGAAACTTCCCTTTGCTAACAAATAGAGCTGCACCAGTATCACACGATTGAAACCCAAGTCTAAACCACATCCATGTACAAGCTCTTAGCCAAGCTAGCTACCACAAGCTGTATATAGCCAACTAGATCTCTAACAAACCCCAAAGGATGAAAAACCGTAGCGAAGGAACCGTAAAAGGTCTATCTGAGAACTTCCTCCTTTTGCCAAACTTTCTTCAGATGTCGATAGGATCTTCTTCCCTGACTCTGTTGATCTCAAGAACTATCAGATCCGACTCCCGACAGCCGAGATATCACCGGTTTTTGATCGCAGGTGACCAAACCTTCAAAAACTCCTCCCTACGGCTTAAAATCGCACACACCTCTCAAACGGATCGCTTGATCTGATATCCGTCTTCTCTAGCAGGTAGATCTAGCTATCATGAACCCAACGAGACTCCAAACAAGCCGTTTGGAGTTCCTCTTGCAAAACCACGCAAGAAATTTGGCTCAAACTCGCTCACCACACCGAAACCAACAATCCAATCCATGTACTGTCTTCTCTTATACGTAGATGAAGACTTCTTGGTCGCGTAAGCTCTAAGAACGAAGAGCTTGGCTCACCGATCACGAAGAACAACTCAATTTCACGTCACATGCGATGAAAAATCTGACGCAAGCGCTTCCCTGCGAACTAATTTCACACAGAATTCCTAAACCGCTCGATGAAACTTCATGTCTTCTTCAATTTCCTGAAGAACTCGGCGTTCTGATCCTAATGGATCCAAGGACAGCAAGTTTGGACTCCGGAACGGCCCGAACGGTGTCAAGGTGAGAGTTTTCTTGAGAAGGGTGGAATCTTCTGACTGTGATGTGATCGAAGACTCTGATACTCTTGCTCAAGGAAGCGCTGGGCTTCTGGCTGTGGCTGTTTTACTCAAAGGATAGGCTTTTCAGGTTACAACAAGGCGCTATAGGCACTCATACAAGTCTATAGGAACCTCTATTATGTTCAGGAATCAAAGTTCAGGTTTAATTATTAGTAATAGGATCAGGCGGTGAACTTTAACGCTCAAAGAGAGAAAAACTATGATGGTTCAGACTTCGAAATTTCTCCTACATGTAAAAGAGGCACTACTGAGCACACACACGAAGTTTTAGCCTGAGATCAAATTCTAGCATCGAGATATGGACAGAAACATCTTGAGTAGAGAAATTATGATAATTTCTGACACCCAGATGGCTATTTCGACCTAGAACAGAAAATTGGCTCTATCACTTTCAAAGATTCTTAAAGGACTTGGAGTTCACAGCTTGCTGAACACCTCTGTGAAGTTGGACCTGGTGGTTGTACACGGTTCTCCAGATCTCGTTCTCTGAAGTTGCTGCTCTAGATTGAGAGCTTTTCAGACCCCCTCTGCTTCAGCGGTCGTCTTGAATTACTCGATCACTCAAATGACATGAAACTTTTTAGATAGTCGTAGCTCTACTGACAGTGAACGCAGCCACGTAAGTTTGAAACGATTATCTCTTTTCTGCTGGAATTGACACTCAAAACCTCAAAATCAACAAAAGTGGTGCAGTTTCAACTCAATCCGATCTTCAATTTGGCATAACTCCTTCTTTATTGCTCCAAATCAATCAAAAATTTCACTGACAGTGACTTGCACGACAGGCTCTATCTTCCTGTGCTCTCAGATTTCGCAGTGTTCTCACCAAATGCTCGAACTCTCCTTTAGACCTCTGCTTCTAACGTTAGAGTTTTACAAAAGAAAAAAACGGACCAATGGGAGTTCATAGCTCCACTTGGTTGTCCTTTAGTGCCTTAATCCACGTGGTAACTTAACTTCACTCAAAGGCACCACGTCAGCTCCCTAAAGTGTCAACGTAATTCTTAAACTACCTAAAATGACACGCAACGCTGAAGGATAACTTAAATCAGCTAGAAAGCGTGCATGGGCGACAAGTAAGTACAACCCATGAGTTTAAAACTCTATGAACATGGTAAAAAAAATCTACTAAGACTCAAAATATATAACACCTTAGAGAATCAACTTCTCTGAGGTCCTAACTTCACTCAGAGAGGCTAACTCTTAGCTGAGAGGTGAATCATTTATTATGTGAAATGATTCACATCACGACAACGGTCCAACTCTCCTTCATAAGTTATTGAAGCTCTCCAAATCTCTCTCATGCGTCTCAATTTTTCTCAGTACACACTCTCTGATCCGTCTGTTCACAAACCGTCTTGACTAGTGCGTAGCTTGCACAGATCTGAACCCAATGACACCTTGCGCACGTGTATTGGACTTCCCAAATCTCCAAACCGTCCACTGATAAGTCGTAGAAACAAGCTGACCCCTTAAGCTGCCCCCTTACGTCAGTATATGTACGTACAAGTTTTCTTCAATAATGAGGAAGCAGACCCCTTACATCCTTAGTATAGCGCTTGGAGCCGCAAATACCCAGTCAACAGAGTAAACTAGGACCTAGCTTCTCTTCTTTTGAGTCGTGTAACTTCACCACTAGACATCCAAATGAAGTAGACAAGATGCCCATGGAAAGCTGACAACGAGCTCTACCCATCGATGCGATGAAAGTGAAGATCTGAAGTTGTGCCAAAAGCTCGTAAACTAAGGCCTAGCTTGTTTTACCCATCTTTCGAATCTTGTAACTTCTCCACTAGGCGTCCAAACGAAGTAGACAAAGTGTCTATGGAGTGCTGACAAAGAGCTTTATCCACTGATGCGATGAAAGTAGAGATCTGAAATTGTGCCAAAAGCCCGTAAGTTGGGGCTTAGCTTGTTTTACCCATCTTTCGAGTCTTGTAACTTCTCCACTAGGCGTCCAAACGAAGTAGACGAAGTGTCTATAGAGTGCTGACAAAGAGCTCTATTCACTGATGCGATGAAAGTAGAGATCCGAAATTGTGCCTAAAGCTCATAAGCTAAGGCCTAGCTTGTTTTACTTATGAGTGTCTTTGAGCGACAAGCATCGAAGTCTGAATTTCAAGTAGGAGCCGGTCCACGACACGACAGCGTAACATATTTTCTATAGTTCTGTTGGCTCTCTCAGTTTGTCCATCCGTTTGAGAATGATATGTCGTAGACATCGCAAGTTTAGTTATGAATAACCCAAACAAGATTTTCAAAAAGCTAGAGAATTGTATCTCTCTATATGTTATCAATACTCCGGAAAGACATGATAAGCAAAAATAGCATCTAGGTATAGACGAGTTAGTTCTGAAGCTGTGATTGATTTTGTTGTCGAACACATATGAATCATTTTGCTCAACTTGTCTATAAAAATTACGATGGAATCAAATCCTGAAGAAGTTTGAGGTAACTCGCAAACTAGATTCATTATTACATGTTCCTAATGTTGTGATGGTGTCACCAAATAGTTGAAGTAGTCTTGTTGGTAATTGATTGCTCGCTTTGATCTGTTGACATGTTAAGACATCAAATGTTTATGGTTTGTTTCTTCCGTAAACTCTTTGTCCCCCAAGTAGTGTTTCCAATACTTCGTAGCCAGTACAATGGTCAACCTCTCATTTAGTGGTGTGATAATTCTTTTCTGCAATTTGAAGCTTGCGAGAAAAGAAAACCACGTGATGTCATCCATCTTCTCATTCTTGTTGTAATACTGCTCCAACTACAGTTCTTGAAGCATATGTGATCGACTTGATTGGTCGTGAAGGATCATACCACTTAAGAATAAAGGCATGCAAGAGTGCATCCTTCAGTGCTTGAAAGGACTTGTGCAACACCCCAACTCCATCTTTGTCCCTTGTCGAAGAGCCCTAAGAAACTTTTGAGTTGAATTTGATCTTCAGGGGCACTCCACTTTTGAGTGGAAGCTATCTTATCACTCATGACTTGAATTCTTTTTGCACTCACTCGATGACTCAAATGGTCTACCTCAACTCTAGCAAATTCACATATTAAAGCTTTGGCATATTCTTGATGCTCTCGTAAGATCTGAAGTACCTCACGGAGATGCTACTTATGCTCTTCTAAGATCTTATTATAGACCAGAATATCGTCTAAGAAGACAATGATAGATCTATCCAAGTATGGACGGAAGATATCATTCATAAGGCCCATGAAGATGGCATGTGCATTAGTGAGATTAAAAGACATCACCAAGTACTGAAAATACTCGTATCGTGTCCGAAAGTGATCATTTGTACATCTCCGTCTGCAATTCAAATTTGATTGTATCCACTTCGTAGATCCAACTTGATGAAATATTTTGCACCTTGAAGTTGATCGAATAAGTCATGCATCTGAGATAGAGGATACTTATTCTTCACGATTTGTGAGTTGAGTGCCCTGTAGTCAATGCACATCCGCATGCTACCGTCTTTCTTCTTTACAAACAACATGCATGCTCCATAAGATGATACACTTGGTTGAATCTCTTTTGTAACACCTCATCCACTTACGCTTTGCATTCCTTGAGCCCGCATGATGCAAGTCGATACGGAGTCTTACATGGAGGTGTGCTACATGCTATCACTTCAATTTTATGATTCACTCGTCTTCTAGGAGGTAGTCTTCAAGGAAGATCATTTAGGAATACGTCCACGTATTCCTCTAGCACATCTTGAAGTCTTCAATAACAGATACGCTAGTTTTAGAATCATGAGCATCTCTGATTGAACCAAAGAAACATACATCCTTATGATGCCATGAGATCTCATCCTATTTCAAATATCTTCCACTCACTGTTCTTCACGATCTTCCTTCTTCAATCCATCGTAAGATTATCTTGTTCCATCCAAGGCATTTCTAAGATGACATCATACAGAGTTAATTTAATCACTCTCTTCTCCTTGTACTGGTCCACTGAGAGCTCGACCTCTCTAGATAGTGCTTCAGTGATTTCAGTTTGCCCGTTTGGCAGTTCTACTTCTTCATTTTCATCTTTTCTAACACTAACTCAAGTTTCATAGCCACAAAATGAGATAAGGAGTTTTTTGTAGCACCGAGATCAATCAGCACTCTTACTTTGACTCCTTCTAGTTCTCCATCTACTACTATGTGTTGAGTTGTCCTCTTCTTCATTCCATGTACTTTCATTCGTTTGTTTCATTCCTCGTCTTTTTTCTTCCTCTTAAGAGAACCAATATGACCGTGAGGTGAGCCTACTAGTGATCTTTGTTTCTTTGAAGTTCGTTCTCGTACTCATCGTCTCTTTCTCCTCCATTAAGATGATTCGTTTAGTGGTCTATCTCCTCGGTTAGGAAGAAAGCAAGTGCGACACTGAGCAGTAGTATGATCAAATTTGTCACAGTTGTAACAACGTTGTTGGTCATAGTTCTCGGTTCCTGTGCCTTGGCACGTCTTCTTTCCTTGGTGGTTCTCTAAGACGATCTCTTTGATTTTCACCATTGAATGGATGTGGCTAACCTTCAATGAATCGGAGGTTCTCAAGCTCCATAGGTGTAGGACCATATTAATGGGTTGTATGTGTAACCATCTCGTTTGCATGTGTACTAGTTGCTCCAATAGCTCCTGCAGTTCATAAAGCATTTCCAATTGCTGATTCCATGGTGCGAGGATTGTTAACCATCACCTCTTGCCGAATCCAATCATTTTAGTTTTCTCTTGAATACATCAAGAGCTTCAGCGAGATTCATATCGATAATGGTTAATTGTAGGTCTTGAAATTCTTCCACGTGTTCTTGCACACTCTCTTTTGCTTGAGGTCCCACAACTTCATTCGTGCCATTTTGGATTGAATAGGGTATCCTCTTCCTCCATCAATTTTTTTCATCACAGTCGCTTCTTGTGCTCTTACGGTCTCTTCATTCTATGAAGGACCCTTCATACGTCTCTCTCTCTCCTCTCTATGTTGACAATCTTGTGTTCCATGACACGTACTATAGACTTCATCTTTCTAGACTCCCTTATCATTTCTTCCATCAGTTTCTTCATTGAGAATTATTTTTCTATTCTTTCACTCGTGCTCGCTTTCAATCTCTCAATCGTTCTCTCAATATAACGTCACAATGGCTGTGTAAAGTTGACATGTCTGAGTCTCTTAGGTCCAAAACCAAGTCAATTGCACGTGAGGTCGGAAGTAATTGGTAAAATCTAAGTAAGATTGCGGATAGTGGAGCGAAGACTACGGCCTAAAGGGTTCGGATGTCCCCGGACTCTTTTTTTGTTTGACAGTGTCTGTCATGGACGAGCCACATGCAGCAAAAAAATTACTTATTTTGGAGCTTCAAAAACAAAAACAAAATAAAAAGATTCCTTTGCATGAGGTAAGGATGATCTGAAGAAGATTGGCAAGTAGTGCGAATGAAGTCAAATATGGATAATTTTGAGCAGAATTTTAAGATGAACATGACTGCTGAACCATGTGGACGAATGTGAAACATCATTTGATAGGATGATGTCCGATTTGCCAAAATGATATTTTTGGTCTTTGAAATCATGTTTTAAGTTATCGGAACCAATAGCTCATAATACAACAAAATTTGGTATCAAGTCGAAGGTTACTATGAAAGAATGAACTTGAGTAACACCAAATCTCCCAAGCTATCTCTTACTGTCTATGAATCTACTCTAAGCCTCCAAAACTAACCTCTCTCAAAATATAGTCGAATTGGATATTCATCCAAAGGGGTTTGTGACACCATGACCAAGGTTACCTCCGAACGTCCAAACTCGAACAATATGTCACAAAAACTTAGAGCTTTAAACCTCCAAGAAGTTTAAAGCTCTAAACGTAAAAAACATATACATAATTTCTACATTATAAGTCTATATACTAATCTCTTTTGCTATATGATATCGCCTTGTTGCACTAGCAGAAGTTCTTTCTTGGTAGGTCAAGAATTCAAAATGCTAACTTGCAAACCATGAAAACATGTTATGTTCTCGTTTGGTCCAGACCGAGGTTGGATCGTCTCCCTAACTATTAGTATTATATTTTTAAGTCTATAAATGCTAGTTTTGGTTAATTATTTTGGCAGCAAATAACCAGTTGTCCAATTCATAGATATTTAGATTCTTGGGCCGCAAAGCTAACCAAGTGCGAAAGCGAGAGAAGGAATCAAGTTTTCTTCTTGACCTAGTGAAGCACTGACAACAATAGAATGGAAGAGGTCTATGCAGTACCTGCTTGTACTGCATTGTTTGGCAGGTTGAACTCTACAAAATCTCTTGCTCGGACACGCCACCTGCGCACTCTGTGCTTATAATAGTCAAAATCACGAGACTATAAGGAGATGCACTAAGCATTTTGTGGGTCCTTCGGACCAAATAAGTGTTACGTGTCTTCTTTCTATATATTTCAACTTCTCGTGTTCATTTTTTTGTTTCTTGAAAGCATCGATCAGATAGTGTCTTGCCTTTCGAGCATGTCTCTCAAGTTTAGAATTCTCTAAGACCCGACCTAGGTTGGTTCCAAAACAAGAGCAAGTCATAAAGTACTTGGAGGTTATGACGGACTTTTCATGAAATCCAAAAACTACCCTAGAGTGACACAACCGCCGTGATGTCTATCAAGGTCCAAGCTCTTGAATGGTTGTCCAAATCATCATCTCGTTCTCTAATCTTACTCCAATCTTGAAGTCAAGTCTAAATCCAAACGTCTAAGTTTAGATCGAAACTCGTCTTTGTATTGATAGAGTCATACTAGAGTCTACCCATTGAACCTTAGGGTCGAATGACTCGTCTTGGTCATATATACTTCTAGGAATCTACAACCTCATCCTCCTCTTTCGTCTTTGAAAATTATATCACAACTCTATCACAAGTTCAACTATAATTTTCAACTCCGATGTCAGTTTTGGGAGTCCTTGTTATCATTAGAAAAGCCCTTGCCAAGGCCTTTCCAATTGTACTTGACTCGTCTCGAAATCTGTTCATGACCTAAAACATTGCTGAAGTTCTTACACTTAGTATTTTTTGAGAACCGTGATCCAATGCTAGACTTGGACCCCTTGGTTCGGACCAGTGTCTGACTGACGCTCGTATGCGTCGGACTTACATCTCGGTCTCATCAAATCTACATCGTGACCCATGTCTTGATCCGTCTCTAGACTTGCCTCGCAGATCAACGTTGTCTAGGTTCATATAAGAGACGTTCTTATATCATTGCTCAACATTTTGATTTTGGTTCAGATAACCACTTAAGGTTCATCCATTCTCGACTTCTTTGCCAAGCCATGAACTCTCACTCGCAGCTTGTACAACCTAGCGCAAGTTAGTTAAGGTTTGATTATCGAACGCATGTGTCTAAGGATCACGACAAACGCCTACAAACCAAAACAATGAATCATTTGCTTCGACTTCTATTATTAATAATATAAAAGATGAATGAAAAAGACAAGACACTTGAATCTCAAATAATGACTAGTCTGGAAAAGATGAATGTGTTTCACTATGTTAAGAAAATTACTTCTCTTTCTCCATCCTTGAACTGCTTTGTTTAGTATTCTTTCATGATTTGGTTGAGTTCATGATAAGATGAATTATTGTCACTAGCTTCAGTTCATGTGCACATATCATGTTTTATCAAAATTATTGTGAGTAACATTAGTTGAAGAGTCGAATTTGTTGAATGTTTTGACATATTGTTACTTGCACTAATGTTATAAGGAGTGTAGAGTCATAGAATTCTGCATATTGATAGAAATTTTTATTCATTTTTTGATCAAACTCTCGGTTTCTTGTTTTGAAAACATGTCCTTTCTAAATACTTTCCTTGATTCCAAAGGTGTGGAGAATAGTTCAAAGACAAGACCGGACTAATTTTGAAAAGAAATCGTTTCTTTTACCTAGATTAATCTCGCTTATGTTAAATGCAAGATCAGATAAAATCCATTTAAAGCTAACGGGAGTTCAGAACATATAAGTCATATTGAAGTTCACTACGGACAAGAAGACTTGGAGGGATTCTATTTGGACAAGAGGTACAAGAAAGACATGAGCTTGTTTTTCACATGGAAGTCTCCGATATATATGTTTTGAAACATCATTTCATCTCAGCTATCGATCATACGAAAGATCGATAGTTGAGATGGTTGAGTCTCAAACCTCTAACGCGAAAGATCTAAAGTTCAAATCCTCTTGTTCTCGGTTGGAGATGAAAAAATCGCTGTCGTGTGGATCTGATCTGGATACGCTGGGGTTCAAACCCTCTTGCACTCGGTTAAAAATGCAAAAATCTGATCTGGATACACTAGGGTGCAAACCCTCATGTTCTCGATTAAAGGTGCAAAAAATCACTATCATGTTGAGTTAGCTACAAAAGACAGTCCGATGCACTTTGAAAAAAAAGACAGTCCAAAAATCTGATTTGGATACGCTAGGGTTCAAACCCTTCTGCTCTCGATAAAAGATGTAAAAAATCGCTATCATGTTGAGTTAGCTACAAAAGACAGTCCGATGCACTTTGGCTACAAAAGACAGTACGATGTCCTTTGAAGAGTTAAAAACTAACATCGTAAAAACTTTACCTTTACCTAATATACTTAGATTCTCAATGAAGGTTGACTTCTGTGAAGTCAACGCAAATCTCGTCAAACCCCAAACGTAGACAAGTAGAAGCTTACGTAGAGAAACCGGAATCGTTATCTAACGGCAAGGAGACCGACCAGATGTGCTCACAGTAGGAGCGAGGAAACACTGGCGATTCCTGTAACTCGTTATACAATTGTCTACGCTTCTACTGCATCTATTCAAGCGAGGTATTCCCACTACGGTTTCATGGGACACTTATGTTTGGTCGTACTCTCTGGTCACATGTTCTCAAGCGTCAGTATCGCTTCAGTTCTGTTTGTATCATGCGAATATTTAACTCAAATCCACGGTCTAAAGATTCAGGTACAAAAGCAAGGAATGCTCGCATGAACGGCCATCGCTAAGAAACACTTAACTGGTAAAACACCGTAACCACAATATCTGAACATTCGGCAACAAAAACGTGACTACTACTGCTTACAAACGTGACTCATTTCTCCAGCTAAAACCCGATATTTCTTTTGTCGTTCCCAGCACTGCTTAAGAGGCAAGAGAGTAGATGAGATGGTATAGCCGTATCAGAGGTCTGAGACGGCTGGAGGTTTGTCGCGGCACCTTGCCCACCCAAAAAGGGGCAATGATGGGAATGAACGGTTGAAGTCCTCGAAACATGTCGACCACTCCAGTTCATATTTGCAGTATAGCTATAAGGGAAGTTCAGTTCCTGATTCGATTCAAGAAGCACACTGTCAAATCCTAACAAATGAAACCAGCTGTAGCACCTTCCCGTGTAAACCAAGTGTACAGATGGAGTAGCATGGTTCTTACAGAATGGTTTATCTCGATTCGGATGATTCATTGTCAACACGATTCACAAAACAAACAAGCCTGTGAATCATCTTCAAGCATTTCCAGCAATGGTTCACTGCAATAACCATTGACAGGTGAGGCAGAGATCAAATCGAGCATAAAGATCAAGTCCTTGCTGTGCAGAAATGATTGCCAGCTTCTAATTCAGTTACATGTGCATTATGCCTGCCAAAACGGCAGTCAATAACACAGTAAAACTTAGAAGTAGCTGAACTTAACTGTCTTTCACTTAGCGATTCCAAACTGAGCACCGCTGCTCATGGGTTCTCTATGTGATAATTGACAAAGTGTTGCAAAAAGAATACCGAAGCAAATATTTGCTAAATATACAGGATGTGCGCAAAGCTACTGAGTAAAACCCGCTAAGCCCACATTGAACAAGGCTTCCAACTCATTGACAGAAGTATCTATCTACAGCAATGGAGTACACCTTAACACATCAGAACATTTGGCATCCTAAACGTACTATGTTACAGAAACACATGTACCGACAGGAGCCTGCCCCCGCGTTTCCGCATGGATTCCCTTGAAGAACTCTGAGAGACATTAACATACAATGAAACAAGCAAGTATGGCGCCCCAACGAACCCTACTCGCCTTCGTTTCCTTCTTCCTCCTCCAACCCTACCCAATCTGTGAAAGCGAATAGGAACTCCTTAAACGTTACCAACCCATTCTTGTCCCAATCCATTTCCTCTGCTCATACAGCAAAACCAGAGTTAGTAGTGTCAAAAGCAGAAACTGGACGACAGGATCACTAGGATTAAGGATTAAGTGGGGACTATATATGCAAACAACCCTGACATATAAGCTTAAGTCGGGCGTCAGAAACCCTTTATTCCGAAGAGAAAGCACAACAAAACGGAATTCCTAGGGCTCACCAAATCGGCGTAACCCAATCCGATCCGAGTGTCTCCCAGGAGATGCTTGGTTGATTGCAGTCACCAACTCCTTCTTGCTCACATATCCATCGCAGTTTGAATCGAAGAAGACAAAAGCGTCCACGATTGTCTCAAACGTAGCTTCGAGCTGAGGAAATCCTATCCTGGATTTCTAAACCAGCAGTCAGGTCAAGGAAACAATTTCTGCAGCTGAAAGCTTATGCTCTCTGACACGCATCACATCCTTCACCCGATCAAGTATAACCCACTAAGCCATGAGTCCATTCAAGTTGTGCAACTAGTGATTGATTAACTCACATCGGGTCCAAAGTATAATTTCGGTCAATAAACAAGAATGACGAAGGACGTTTCTTTCATGCCAGTTCCTGTTAGAACAGTATCGACAACCAGAATCCTGGCTGCTAAGGACTTCGGTGATCATCACAATAACCCTGAGTCGACAGTTAGCCTTCCCCAGTGAAGCTCAGATCTACTGTAATGTTCAAGCACAACCGACACCGCTGGTCAAGGGATGCTTCACACACTCGAAACTCTCCACACTTCTACCAGCATTGTAGCAACTCGCATAATTAAGGAATCCAGCATGTGGAATATGGACTCTCAGCTCTTACTTCACTCAAATTATCCTCTTCCTAAAGCTTCTTGTGGTACACATGAAAGCAGCTAATGACTTCACTTTCTCCTGCGAGTTGACTCAAAGTACTGGAAATTAGGCTACTAGAGGGAAAAATTTCTGGGCCCAATTACAACAAGGTTCAGAAGAGACTAGAAAACAGAAAACCACTGAAACCGATAGAAGTACTGCTGCCTCCAGTTTTTCTGTGTGAAGGGGACTTTGTACTGTTCACATATCCCTGTTATAAAGCACTTTAAAGGTAGGGTCTCACAAGTTTCCAGTGTAACTCTAAATTTTCAAACTAGGAATTTTCATGAGCCCAAAGGTGTTAACAGATGATAGCTGCTAGTTTTCCTAGTCAGAGCACTATCCCTGGTACTCTATAGTTTCGTTTAACAAATCTGACATTTGACAGAGTTCTTTTGCCTCCTATCAATTATCAACAAGCAGAAACACGGGAGAAAGCACTTAAGACCTCATACCAAGTTTCACCTAAATACGGGAAGAGATAAAATGATAAACAATTGGTTCCAAAATATGTCTTAAAATACAATCGAGAGGATACAGAAGTTTCTTCGCCACCTGGTTTCTTCAAGAAATAGACAAGTGAGAGTAGCACTATGAATTCTTTGAAATCAATCCCCTTACTGGAGTCCATATCACTCGCCTCGTGGAATGACCTTACTTCTTCATCAGTAAAGTTTACTTCAAGTTCTTTACATAAAACCTTCAACTCCTCTAGATCTATGGTCCCACTTCCATCTTTATCTGCAAACAACCACGATAGCACCGTAAAAGAAAGGAAAGCGCTTGCTTCTTTCATGGGATTATTATCAGGAACAAAAGCTAGTTGTTGCTATAACACAGGCCTACGTCGCAACAATATCGGTAGACATAACCAGTTGTCGTCATTGAAAACACTACGTGCTTCGGAGCAAACTTCGTCTGATGTTGACTAGAAAGTAGAACGTGAACTGCTGAATTTTGTCGAACGATAAGCTTCCAAGGTTTCAAGCGATAATCTCGTGCACAATATATCGACTCACCGAATTTCTTGAAGACAGTCCTAACAGCTTCGAATGATTCATCTATTCTGGGAAATTTAAGGATGATGCTATTGAACGCTTTGACCGCAACCTTCCCACTTTGCGCTCTTTGCGCCAGTTCCTGTACCATTCTCTGCTCTATTTTCGTTCGAGGCTTCTCTCCCTTTGGAGTGCTTCCCTTAGCCCCCATCACAGAGAGGACTAAACTTTCTAGCCTCAACCGTCTCAGTGCCCTCAAGCCTCTTTGAACAGCCGACCTGCATCAAATCAAAGCGAATCAGAGCACGGACCGTGCCGAGCATTTACAGAAGACACCATGACACAATGTTCCGCACTCCAAATCAGAACTGAAGCACCATGTGCTCAATCAAAAAGGCAAAATACCCCAGTAGAGAAACTTGCTGGCTGGATCAAAAGGCCGAGAAGGTTATCAACTCGCTCGACTGTGACAGACTTTGAGACAGTGACAATGCGGAGGGCACGTAAGGACAACACGTAAATTTAAGTGTCTGACAACACGCGGTCTAAGATGTGAGCAACACCTTGGCTGCCTCGCCTAGACCAACAAAACAAACCCCCGGCCTACCCAGTGGAAACCACTTTGGTACAGGCCTTGTCTGCCTTGCCCTGCCTTGCCCTGCCTATTAAGTATCACGCCGAAGATAAACACCACCGCAATCTCCATGCCGTAGCGACTCGACTACACCCAAGCAACAAAGGCGTGCGAACGAACGCTTAAGACAAAGAAAACCAAGAAAGACATGAACTCGGGGAGTGTACACACATAGTTACAAGCACGCGAATGTCGTCGGATGGCCGTAGACCTTTGGTCCAAGTGAATCGAATGATGAGTCGTCGGGAAAACAGAACTGGCAATGTAGTGGCAAGAGTAGACACAATGAGACACGACGACAGTGTCAATCAAACACCAGCTCACTCGCCAATCGTGTGGAAACAAGAAACAATCACGCCAACCCACACACCAATTTCTAAAACAATAGTATCACATATACACAGATCGGCCAAGGAACAGCGAATGCTCAAAGTTGCAGGCACTTGCGCTTACTTAGCTCAACTTTCTATACCAGTAAAGAAAATTACACCAAAATTTCATGTCCAACAGAACAATGGTCGACTACTCGTTCTTCATCCCTTCTTCCTTCCTCGGAACAGTTCAGTCCTTTCTCTGCAGGTAATAAAATCACTCTATCCTTTCTTACTGACTTACCTTCCTTCTTCCTCCTCTCCTTACGTTCCTCCCGAATTACCCTACTTCTTCTCCAATCCAAGATTCGCCTTCCGATAATGCTACAAAACTCGTGCCCGTCCTGCCTTTGTCTGTCCCCCTCGACAGTTTTCAGCTGCTCTACCCTCCCTTCTCCTCGCTTCGCTGTTTGCGGGTTAGCCGCTGTCTGTTGGACGCTGCCCTGCCTGGCACCAACTCCTCGCCTTCACACTCCTGTCATCCGTCCAGGACGCCCCCCTCCCTGTCATCTCCCCTTCCGGTCTCCCTTCCAGTTGTCGTCGTCCGCCTATTTCCTTTCAACTAATCCAAGTACAGGCAACTTCTATTCTTTCTGTTACTGAGCATTCCGTAATGAATACTGGCAAGACTAGCAGACACTGTTCGAATCGATTCAAATTGAACGTGCGGTCAGATCAAGGTGCACGCCCACACTCAGCATATCATCCTTTCATCTAAAGTTGAAACAACTATATGTTGCCGTTTCGTGTTCGATCACTTGCGGCTAACGCGAAGTGTAGCAAGCCATACGCACAGGGAAATTCGCCCCCGATTTTAGCAAGTGTTTGGGACGGTGAAGCCAAAACAGATGGCATACTCTCAGCTATCAAACAATAACTGTCCACTCAGTTATAACCTTGCTAATAGAAGGTATACTATGAGAGAAAACGCACCGAGTAGAAGACGAAAAGAAGTACTACATAATAGCTTTATCCAGTTAGAAAAACACTTCGCTCACGAACATCGGCGAATTGACTGATTAAACGGATAATCCGTAATTCCTCCGTTGAAAATTTAGTTCATTGTACGAGGACTGCGCTCTCCGTGAGATTCTCCTTCCAAAGAGTCGAGTAGCTTTACGAGAAATTTACTTGACCATACCCCAAAAGGAGAGGTAGAACTTGCAGCATCCCCAAGTTCTCAAAATTACTAAAACATTCCCTAGGCAATAAGGTGTTGACGTCATCACATATCTCAGGTGTTTTGTTCTTGTAAATGTAATGTTCTTGTATGGCGCGTATTAGGTGAATGAATGCGTCCTATGCGCGTCTTGTAGATATAGTGTCCTAGGTGTTGGCGCGCTTGGAGAACAGAGGTACGACAAAGAGAACTCGTGGGTTCTGTTCATTTTGAACTCAAGTCGGAAATTTCTCGTGGAGACTGACAGTTTGAGTTTTTGAGCACTATTCACACTTAGAATCAAATGAGTGGTTTCTGCATGCTATGACGACAGGACGTACTTTTCTAGGTGGACTGGACAAGAATGACGCGCCCTTTGTTCGGTCAGGTTCTTTCTTGCAACGTCCATTGGAGCATTGGAGACAGAAGAGACAAGAGAACCGCAACCTGTCCGGTTTCAGTCCAGACGAAGGTTAGATTATAAACTGACCGAACCGCTTGTTTAGAAGTATTGTTTTCTATCTTGGATCCAAACGTCTAGATCACAACAATCACTCTTTCTCATTTTCTTTACTATTTGATTGTGCTCTCGACTAGAATAATGCATATTAGAATACAGTGGATGAATCGATGAATAAGGAGTCAAGTAGCTCCGGCACTATATGGTGTACATCGTATGATAATATACTATGCTCTTATGAAAATAGGCAAAAACTCAGTATGAATCCACATTGTTTTGAATTCAGTGTACAACTTAATAGTTTTCATCTTCATTTGTATAGTGTAACAAGGAAAGCTGCGTGTACTTTATGTTATGTAGATATCATAGATAGAATCTGTTGATATTAAATACGTTAAACAGTTTAGAACTTCAGATTCAATTCAAATAGGATGAAATGAATTAGCATGTTATTGGAGTGAAACGTGAATTGATAACTTTTATTGTCTTGGTATCTTAATCGATGTAGTCAAACAGGAGGATGCTCGAATTGTTCCTGGTTCAACTTTTAACACAGTGGATGAGTTTGAGTACGCATTACGGTGCTGGTCTGTAGTGGCTCAAAGATCATTTCTGCTATCAAAGTCTGCAGCCGCATGTAGAGTTGCAATGTGTAGATATGGAAGAAAGATTCGAAAGCAGGGTGAGCGAGACGCATCAAGAGCTACAGAGAGCGTGGCTTCAAGTGAGACATCGATCCAGTGTAAGAGAAGAACAAGAGGTGTATACGGTGTCGTAGCGAGAGCCTTTCCTTTGAGCAAGGGCGTACCTTTTGGCTGTGGCTAGCGATCGATGCACAGCAGAGCGGCTAGTATCTCGTAGATTTCTCTCTAACTTCCTCCATAACTAAGCATTTTCTTTCTCTCAGTAAAGGGTCAAGATAACTACACGAAAACGTTGGATGATCATGGGCACGACAAACGGGATATGTGATGACATGATCTCTCGGTAGTATTCCTCTCCGAAGTTTCTCACTACTAGGGTCTTCGTACATGGCTTTGGGTCGACAGATGTGTCTTATCTCGCACTGGGTGTTAAAGTTTACAGGAGGGAGCTGATTTAGATCCATCCTTCGTTAGATGAGGATAAAGACGGTGAGATCCCGTTCTTGGCCGTAAGTGACAACAGGTAAGATCACAAGGACAGGCGAGAGCATGACTTGCGCGGTAAAGTTATGCCCGAAGGATCCTATCAGAAACTGTTGCAAGTGAACTCGTTCCATGTACATCAGTTTAATCTGGAAAGGGTTTCGAAAAGAGAATCTGGGCGGTAAGTAGAGTCCTTCGTCCATCTCTCACAACATGTGCACTCCAACTACAAAGGTATCTCGATCCATAAAACTCCGATACTATCTCATAGGATCACCACGATCTCTCCACGAACAATCTCTTGAATTTCCCAAGGTCGAATGCCCCCCACACAGGTCACTCCCCTTTTCTTAAAAGTATCGAACACAAAAACAAGGATAGGTGCAAGCTCCCTAACCGAGCAACCCAAGCCACACGGGCCGATGAGGTGGCACAGATGCAGATCGCATGTTTGGTGCCGTCATACTCATCCACGTGTAGGTCGGCTGGGTGGAAGGTTTAATGCAAGCACCGTAACATATCCCAATACTAGAGACTAGGCTAGACTGTAAACCCTCCGCGGTCCTATCGATCAACTACCCCCCCCCTCCCCCGATCTCTTAACCTCCACGATCGTCATCCACGAATCTGCAACATGTCGGGCCTGTCTCTCACTCAGGGGTCACCTCTGATGGCTTTGATGGAAGCACACCATGAACTTGAAGGGAAAATGCTGAGTTCACTCATTCATACACCCACAAACTTATCAACTAAAAATCTCCTTAAACACATTAACTAAAATCCTCCATTCTAACGACGTCTCTCAAGTTCTCACATGCTAAAAATATCCCACACTCTCTATATTACTCAAGTTGTCATTACGACAATGTGAAAACAAGGATGAGGAGCTCTTCTCTACTCCTCTATTTATACATTCTAGGTTTTTACTTTGGTACCCTCCGGTAACTCATCCGTAACTACTTTTACCGAGTTTTACTAAGATATTACTTAAGGTAAAAGCATTGATCACATGGGCTTTTTACCTTTTCACATGGGCTTATTCCTTCAAAGTCAACAACTTCTAGAAGGATTCTGGAATATTCTCAAGGAATCTCGGATTTCCACCCCCCCTCTACACTAGGACCCACTAAAAAGGAAACATGTGGAATCTCTTCTTGTTTTTAATGTCCACAAAGTCCACAACTTTAATCCAACCACTAATATCAAGTCAAAAAGGAGATAAGGGATACTTTCCACCTCCTTTCTACCTTTTAGACAAGATGACAAGATAGTAGTGCTCACTCTTTAGCAAATATTTGAATTATGCCAAAAGTACAGCTAAGTTTAACCATAACTAACTTTTAGCTAGTCATGACTAACTTGATACCTCCTAAAAGTACTTTGGCAGCAAATAAACATTCTCAACACTTAGTTAGAACTAAACACCTTACTACTAGACAAACTTCCTATGTGTAACATAGGTCGTTACAAGACAGGTAGTCGACTTTACAGATCAAGGATCGCACTTTGTCACGTTGAGTGCGAACTTAACATCCATATGACGTGGTTACAACGTAGGTCGCTAGAGTCTTATCTATGCCTAGAATACTCCCCAAAGCAATACAGACGTCGTACTGGATCTTTTCTGCCAGCTGCTGCAAACAGACTCGGGACCTAGAGTAGATATCGTTACCGATACAACTCGGCAGAAAAAACAGCAAACTTTCACACTTGATAGATACAGATCTACTGCTCAGTCTCCTCTCAAACTTGCCACGTAGGTAGGATACTAAAATCTCTACTTACAGGTCAAATTTCAGAAAGATCTGACGGCTAGATCTCCTCTCAAAATTAACACAAATTCACAGAAACTAACACGCACTTCCAATCTCAGATTCAGGACAGAAGCTTCTTCGCCTAAATGAACCGTTCACTTTCACTCAAACTTCCTGTGCTATCAATTCAGAAGGTAAACTCACTACTCAGGAAATTTGAGCCGATTTGACCGTTCGGATCATCCTCCATAAATCTGCAAACTTGCTGCTCCAGATTGAGAGCTTTCTGCACCCCGTCGTCTTCAATTCGCCATTGCGCTCAATCCGCAAAACATCCGGTGGTGAAATTTGTGATCAGAGCTTCAGCAACTGGCAGACTACAAGCTCATGAAATCTGGTCTCAATCTGACGGCTCAATCACTCAAACTCTTTAATCTTATAATCGGAAGAGAAAGCTATGTACTCTCATCACTCTATGAACTTCAAATCGCCATAACGTATGCCCTGGACCTCCAAATCGAGTGAAATTTGTGGTCAGATTGCTCCTCCCGTCGAGAGCTCTCCGTCCATGCCGTCTGATCTCCAAAATCCCTCGTCAAAGTGCCCCGAACCTCCCAGAGCGCACACTTAGGTAGATGACAAGTTATCTTCACTTTTTGGTGGACCAATGGGAAGTTAAAGGACTGAACCTTGTCCTTTTCTGCCCCATGGAGACCCCCAGCAGATAATAGAGCATTCTAAGCTCATAAGAGCAATGTTTTAGATCCCATTACACCACAACTTCCACAACTGTGTGCAAAACGCACTTACACGGGTAATTTACGTACTAACTGGTCCCACAACAGGACATTCACCCCCTCCAAACCTGCACATCCTCCGGCATGTGCCAACTTGTTATCCATAGTCATCATCGTATCTCTCATCGTGCTCTGAATTGTCAGGTTCATCATCATCTTCTCTCGCATAAGGTCTGGAAAGATGAGAATCAGACTCGAGAAGTTCATCGAAATCAAGAAATCCTTCACGTCTTCGGAAAACCTTGACCCTTTTACCAGCAATGGGTAACTTCAAGAGTGTACCATCCAATTCTCGCAAACCATATGTGGCGTTGTCGTGAACGACAACAACAACATAAGGACCAAACCAACGTCGTGCAAACTTCTTGACAGTGCTGTGTTGGTTATCCAAACTGTTGTCATATACTATGACCCAGTCACCTTCTCGGATCGGCTTCTTCCGCAGTCGATGTGTCTTGTCAAACCGCTCCTTGTTCTTCAACCTCGCCTCTTTGAGTTTGACCAATGCTTCTTCGAGGTCCTCCTCACGTCGCTCAAGCTGCTGAATTCGCAATGCCAATAGTCCTTTCCTATCAGAACCATCCTCCCAAGGTAGACATACCCAAGTAGGAACCTCTCCTTCCGCTGGCATGATAGGTTTTTGACCGGTCATCAATTCTGTAGGCATGTAACCAGTGACAGTACTATGAGTAGTTCTATCAGCCCACAACGCAAAAGGAAGAAGTCTAGGCCAGTCCCCATGACGCCCCCTGCACGCTTTCACCAATGCTTGGATGATAGGTGGATGCCCTCGTTCACTTTTCCCATTCGCTTCCGGGTTCATCGAAGTGGTCAACTTCAATCGTATTCCATATCTGTTGAAGAACTCACGTGCTTCATCTGCATTCAACTCTCCTCTATCTGCACGGATTCTCCCCACGCTTCCATATCTAGAAACGATATCTTATAATATGAGGTCGACAAACAGGCTCAGTAGCTTTGGTGCGTAGAGCCCTCCCTTCTACAAAGTTAGATAGCTCTTCCCGAGCCAAAACTAAATGACGCATGCCCCAAATTCCTGGTGGCATGGCAACCAAATCCAAAACCCATTGGAAATGAATGGACAAGGGATATGTGGGTCTCAATCCATCCCTATACTGAATCTTGGATTGGAATTGACATTCAATGCATGATGCAACAAACTTCTCTACATCTCGATACAATCCTTTTCACCAATACCTCTCCTTGAGCTTGGTAAAGGTTGCCCATGTACCTCGATGTCCTGCCCATAAGGTATCATGAAATTGTTCGAGTACTTGTTTCTTGGTCTCTGCATCATCCACTACTCTCAAGGGTACTCCATCCCTCCTCTTTGGCCTCTTCCACAGATATCCATCTCGTAATAGATAGCCATAGGCCTGATGTCGTATCTCCTTGAAGACTTTCTCCGTCCATTCTTCATACTTCTGAAGAGTGCTTAGATATCGTCCGATTTCCTTGAGCCTCTCACTGTAGAGTTCTTCCTTGAAAGGAAGAACACCATCCAAGCGACTTCGGTCCTCGCTTGATAGTTGTAGAACTTGCCCCTCCTCTACATCATCTTCATCCATATCTTCCGCTTCCATATCTTCTTCTCGAGAGTACCTAGCTCTAGACAACATGTCTGCCATCGAATTCATCTTCCATGCTATGTGTCTCAACTCCGGATTCAACGATCTGATGTAAGCTTGTAACACACAAGAAAACCAAAAGATGCTCAAAAGTAGTAATTTAAGGATCGAACCCACAGAGATGCAAGTAAAGATCATCCAAAAGTAGTAAACACGTGATAAAGGTGATTCTTTATAGTTGTCTTTTATTCTCACGGGCAGAAATCAGTCCCGGTAGAGATCAATCCAACAAGACAGAGTTGACAAACATAACAGGTACTGAACAGGTCAGGGACCTCAAGAAATCGATGAACAACAGAGAAATAGAGTCACGGATGGAAATGTTACACGAGGAAGTACTGCTGAAGTGCTACTAGGTAGCCTCTAACATCATAAACGCTAAGTATCTTCACACTAAGTTACTTTCACTACTACTGCTCTCGGGAAACTCGGGCGAAGAAGACTCTTCTTCCGCCGAAGTACCAGGCTGAACTCCTTCCTAAGTGTTCCACCAAAGAACAACTTCTTCCGAACTCAACTTCACCCAAGAACGTCTTCGTAGTAAACTAACTCCGCAGATGCTGGTCTATTCTCAGTCTTCGCCGTAAACGTTCTACTCTGATTTCAAATGTCAACAGCAAATTCTTCGGCACCCAGACTAATTCCTACCACAGCAAACTACGATACTTCGTAGGTAAATCCTTCGCAGAAGACAAAACACTCAATGGCTCCGCAAACTCAGGAAATAGAAAACTCAAAAATGATAAAACACATAGAGGTTCTGAATACGAACAACACAACGCTTATATACAGATTTTCCCGAAGATGACGGATCTTCTTCCTAAGAAGTCGGGCGTACTTCTGGACCGTCGGATGAAGGTCCTGTGTCCGAAACGACACCAGGAACGACACCGCTTTCTACCGCTAACTCTCTACCTATCTCGCAAACTGAGAACTCTACGGTTGCTCTAACCTCCCTAAGCTCCCTAATTACTCGCTGGCCTAGCCTAGCTACCCGGTTCCTAGCTGAAGTACCCTCCGCATCTGCAGCTAAGAACTCCTCTCTAACCTTGCGAAGAAATCCCGCTTCCTCGGCGTCTATCTCAACGGCGAAGTAGTTCTTCAGCACCGGCTCGATCCTACTCCGAAGTTGAGCACTCAGTTCCTCGGCCTTGACGGTGCGCCGCTTCAGATCCTCCACCTCCGTCGTCAACTGACCGACAGTGTCTTGGTATCTGTTTCGCTGCCCGCGCATGTCATCCAAATCCTTCTTCATCAGAGAAAGAACCTTCTCGTGTTCTTTCTCAGGATCAATCTTCTGCCGAAGAAGTTCCTCCTTCTCAGATGTCACACTCTTCAATTCATCGGTCCTCGTCTGCGCCTCCTTCTGGGCCATGCGAAGTGCAGCTCTCAGATTCTCCTTCTCTTCCTTCCAGTTACCTCGGCCGAAGTGCATCGTATGCACTAACTCTGCCAGGTTCAGCTTCCTACCGACAACTTCCTCGTAGGTCCCCCGGTTTGCTTCCAAGCTGTGCAGCAAGGGTGCGACCACCTCCTGGATGTACTTCGCCGAAGAAGTAAGTTGTTCAATCTCTCCTATCGTCGACAAAGATAGAGTACTCCTCGGTGTAGTGTCCATGCTCTTCTCTGTCCGAGGAGTGTCTCCTTCTGCAGCTTCCTCAATTGCTTCTTCTTCATCTGGTTCATCGTTGACGCGGACTGTCTTCGTCATCTTCATCTTCTTCCGCGACTTCTGCACAGACCTCGGCGTTTCCTCCAATGGTTTCTTCCTTCCACTCCTACGGATCGGAGGAGATACTTCGACCACATCTTCGTCTTCGGCTGGTGTTACATCTTCGGTCGTCTTCTCTGGAGCTGGTGTTGAAGTCGATGCCTCTGTCTTCTTCGCTCCTTCCACTGCTACTTCGGTTGCTGCGTCCTCGGCCTCGATTTCATCGAAGAACTTCTCAAGATGTGCGTCTCGTGCTGGAGTCTGTACCACCTGAAATTCATCTTCTTCTGCAGCTGCGGTAAAACCCAACTTCGTCTGCTGTTCGTCCGACAGCAGTCCCATCCCCATATAGAACACCGATACAAATGGTCCTATGTACACCAAGTCGTTCTCGGTCCAAAGCTTCAGCACATGACGATGAAAGATCCTCGCCCAATGTGCTCTTCTTCCGATGAAGAGCTGCTCGATGAAGTTGATTTGCTAATTCGACATGTATGTCGTTCTTCGTGGTCTGAAGATCGTCATAATCGCATCGGCTACTTCTCTCTTCTTCGGGTCGCAGAAATCGCTCGTTCGGTAGCCGTTCCTCCCTAGAGGTAACTCCTTGAAGAGATTCGGAAAGTTCTTTACCGTTTCGGGCGAAGCAGCGGCAGCTGTGGCATCGAAAAAAAGATCACCTTCCCGTCTTGCATCGTCTATTCCCAAGACACTGGACCAATGATCTTCGGTCCAGTTAGAAGGTCGCCCGTAGTGATCATCGGCCGGATGCTGCTTGCAGACCTTCAACTCGTGCACCAATTTGGAGGAGATCATCCCTCACCACGGAAGTAAGAGAAAAGCTAATCCCATCTCCTCAAGCTCTTTGTCATAGCGGCGAAGAGCCGCTCGATTAACTTCAAAGGATCGGAGCCTCGGCGCCTTAGCCGTCTGCATCCCACGCATCCCTAGGATCACTGCAACGATCTTCGCCACGAAAGGATTCTTCGCTGCAATCCTTTCCTCGCCCGTAACTGACGTACTTTTGCGAAATTGGTTTCCTCGTCGATCACTCGCGAATTGGCTTCCTCGCCCGTAACTGACGTACATCGGCGTTCGGTAAATGCGGCTCGCTGCGCCCTGCTATCGCTCGCTCTGGGAATAGTAAAAGAGTAAAGGAAATGACTTGTTACCTGGCTTATATCCCGCGATAGGTTTTCCTGCACGTGCCGAAGTTAGGGTTTTCCTCTTGACGACTGACATTCTTCAGTCTGCTGTAACTTCGTCATTTGGTCTCCGATGGCCTCGCACAACATATCGTTAGAAAGCTCTTCGCCCGAGGAATTCATCTATGAGGAAATCATCTTTCAGTGTCTCCATAGATTCGATAAATTCCTCCAGAACTGAGATTCTTCACTAAACTTCTAATTAACACTATTCTACTCATATCGTTTATCTTCTATCATCTATTCTTCTTATTTACTTTACAACTAATCAATTAATTAACAAAACGAAAAACCAAGGCTTCACATACTCCCCCTCTCAATTGTGAAGCGACCCCGCGAACACTTAAGAGTAGTATCTCTTGATTCTCCACCCATTGACTCGAGTGGCTAACAATGTTCCATCGAGTTCTTCCAACTGAACCGAACCATTACTATAACGACGCGTTACTTTGTAAGGGCCCATCCAACGTAAGTGTAACTTCCCTGGAAATTTGGTGTACCTACTGTCATACAGCAGTACTAAATCACCGTCCTTGATGTCCACCTTGCGGATCTTCTTATCGTGCTTCTCTTTCCGCTTCATTTGAATGATTTCCGTTAGTCGTTTAGACTCTTCACGGTCTTCCTCAAGTGTGATCAGACTCTTGAGTCGTAACAGTTGGCTCTCCTCCACTGACAATCTATCTTCAGACAGGATTCTGTAAGTAGGCACATCAAATTCAACTCGCATAATCGGTGTCATGCCATATGTTAGGAAAAAGGGTGTTTGTCGAGTCGTGATCTTCTCTGCGTTCCGAAATGCCCATAAGACAGCCGGTAACTTTGTATCCCAATCATATGCATGATTCACTGTCACCTTGTTCAGAATCTTGCACAACACTCCGTTAGACTTCTCCGTCAATCCATTAGCTTTTGGATTGTACGGTGTTGTCTTCCGGTGTTTTATACCAAAGTAATCTGTCAGTTCCTCTATCATCTTGTTCAAAAAATGTGTACCTCGGTCACTTACCAACTCCAGTGGGCATCCATATCGAGTAATGATTTGAGTATACAGAAACTCAGCCACAGTGGCTGCGTCGTCTTTCTTGGTAGCTGCTGCTTCAACCATCTTCGTTGCATAATCAGTAGCTATCAGAATATACCTTCTTCTAGTGCGGCGTGTTGCAGGTTGTATAGGTCCTACAAAATCAATCCCCCCCTTCTCGAATGGTGCTAATGGGAGTATCGGATGTAACGGTCACTGAGTGGTTGACGTAGGCTTACCCACTCGTTGACAGTTATCACACTTCTTGATGATCTCATGAACATCTTTGTACATCGTCAGCCACCAGTATCCAGCTGAGAGGATCTTCTTCACAGTGTTCCTCAGTGCATAGTGTCCGCCTTCAAGTTCCGAGTGTAGTGCTCCCACCACTTGTGGTATCTCATGCACTTCCAGACATCTTCGAAGTTCTTCATCAGGTCCTCTTTTGAACAATATCCCGTTCTTCATCTCGTAAGGTCCCGCCTAATGTATGAAGACTGTTCGCTGTTCAGCATCCATTTCTTCTGGGCACTGCAAAGTCTGTACAGATCATAGTACTTCGTAGCAGGTGCTACTGTCAGCTGAAACAATTCCTCATCTGGAAAGTCGTCTGCCACTGTATCCACTCGTTCTCCCGTTCTCAGTCGAGACAAGTAATCAGCATTCTCATGATGAATCCCTTGTCTGATCTGAACTGTGAAAGTGAATTCTTGAAGTAACAACATCCATCTTGCTATCCTTCCTGACAAGTCTGACTTTTGTACTAGATGCTTCAACGCATAATGATCCACATGAAAAACAAACTCATAGCCAAGAAGATAATGTCTAAACTTCTTTACTGCGTACACCATTCCCAACGCTTCACGTTCAGTAGTGGTGTAGTTCTTTTCTGCTGCTGAAAGTTGTCTACTCGCATAGTAGATTGGGTGGTCTCTCTTTTCATCATCTTTCTGACTGAGCACCACTCCAATAGCAAACGCAGAAGTGTCTACATACACTTGAAAAGGTCTCTCCCAGTCTGGTGGTCGCATGACAGGTGCTTCTGCCAACTTCTTCTTCAACGTCACGCCTCATGCTGTTTCTCATGTCAATGGTACTCTGTCGTCTTCTTCAGTAGTTCTGTCAGTGGCGCAACAAGTATGGCGTAGTCTTTGATGAACCTTCTGTAATATCCAACATGTCCTAGGAAGGCTCTCAACTCGCTGATGTCAGTAGGGGGTTGCAGGGAGAGTATTACTCGAACTTTCTCTACATCTACTTCTATACCTCGGCCTGATACTCTATGTCCAAGAAGTATTCCTTCCGTCATCACGAAGAAACACTTCTCAGGATGTAATGCAAGTCTGGCTTCCCTACACTTCTGAAAGGTTTTGGCTAAACACGCTGCATGTTCTTCACGTGTGCCAAAAACACAAAAATCATCTATAAAGATCTCTAAAAAATTTCGCAAATAATCTTGAAAAATTGAGGTCATCATCCTCTGAAAGGTAGCTGGTGCATGCATAGTCCAAAAGGCATCTTGTGATAAGCATAAGTGCCCCAATCTGTAGTAAAGGTAGTTTTGTCCTTATCTTGCTCTCTTATGGACACTTGATTATACCCTGAGAACCCATCCAGAAAGCTGTAACATTCCTTTCCAGATACATGATCCAAAATGGTATCAGTAAAAGGTAAAGGGTGATGATCTTTCTTGGTTGCTGCGTTCAGTTTTCTGAAATCTTGACAGACTCTTATCTTTCCTGTTTGCTTCTTGGGTACCACTACTATGGGTGCTACCCATTCGCTGCTTAACACAGGAAAAATAATACCTGTCTTTAGGTACTTATCTATCTCGTCTTTAACCATCAAAGAGTATTTTGGATTGAGTCGGTACTGCCTCTGTTGTACAGGTACTGATCCTTCAATGAGGTCGATACGATGTTCTCCCCACTGTGCAGGTATCCCTTTCATGTCCTCCACAGTCCAGGCGAAGACATCTTGGTAATGGATCAGCATCTGACGATACACTTTCAACTCTTCTCCTTGTACCACAACAGAAATCTTTAGGCTCTTACCTTCGCTTATTAGTAGGTCTTGGGATGCTCCTGGAAGAACTATACCATCTGTATGACTGGTCTCTGCACTCCCATGACCTAGCTGTGATTGCTATTCGGTCTCGTTCATATCTTCTTCTTCATCAATTTCATAGCACTGTAGATAGTTGACCATCGAATAAGGGTCTCCTTTCCTTTCTCCTGCGCTGCTTGTTGATGAATCAGATCCTGAAGTGTAACCCTCATCAGTAGACTCCGTTTCGCCCTGATGTGTTATCTTCTTCCAAGAAACCATCACAGCCTTATCAGTTGGTTTCTGTGGATCTTTGAACTGTAAACGGTGTCGGTACCAATCTGTTAGTACCTTGGCACCATACAACCATGGCCTCCCAATCAAAATTTGATAACCAGACTTAACCAAAGGGCGCAGCACAACATAAGTAAGTTTAAAAGAAATTCCGCCTATTAAGGTGGGGATGTTGCGCAGTAGTCCAAGTGGTCGTCTTCTCGTTTGATCTGCCAGCCGTAACACCCGTTGAGTTTCTTCAAACTTGCTGAAACCCAACGCGTGTGCCGTGTCTTCTGTCATTATGTTGACTCCTGATCCGGAGTCAATTGGCACTTTCCTAATTACACAGCCTGCAACCTCCAGTTCCACTTCTGTAGATCCTAGGTCTTCTGCCTCGAACAGAGAAGGCAACTTTGATCTTCTTACTTTAGTGGGTTTCTTCAGTGCTTGAAGTAACAATTTTCTGTAAATTTTGTTATCTTCAATCAACTGCTTGAAACTTATGTTAGCCTTCTGTGTTTCCAGATCAGCTACCACATCATAGTGTGGTACTGCCACAGGTTCTTTCTTCACAGGTTCCGGTCGACTGTGCTTCTTCGGAACCTCTTCGTTCTTGGCCGCAGTCTTGTCATCAGTGGCCGAAGTACGGAAAATCTTGGGTACGGACGAAGTTGATTGTTCTGGTACTTCGGTCGAAGTTGTATCAGCTTCTCTTGCCGAAGTTCCTGCTCGTAGTAACTCCTTCTTCAGGAGTTCGCGGACTTCGTCCGTAATGTCAACTGGTAGTCTCGGAGGATTTACGCTCTTCAGTGTTTCTTCTTCCTCCGTATCCTCCTCAACTATCTTCTTCTTGGCTTTCCCCGCAGCCTTCTTCTGCTTCTTCAGCTCTTTCTTCGATTGAGTCTTTATGGGCTCTTCTTCGGCCTTTCTCTTGGTCTTGAAAGAGCTTCTGGTGTCTACTTTACAAACCCAAGTTTCTTCTGGTGGCCATCCTTCATCTCCAGCGGCTTTCCATTCTTCCAAGTCCACCTTGTGCAGTTGTGCTTCTCCAGGACGTTCTGTTTTGGGATCAAAGCGAACCCCCCTCTTCTCCACTGGTGGATTGGTACAATCTACCGTGGCGTGCTCTGGTTGATGACATTTTGCACACAGTGCTACATAGTCTAGATGCTTCTTCGGATGTGGACAATTGGGTGACCAATGTTCTGTACTACCACAATTGAAACAAGACCCATGGGGTGGTGGTTTATTGGCTCCTGCTGGAGTCATTAAGTGTTTCTGAGACACATTTTGTGCTCTCTCTCTTGGTACAAATCTAGAAATGGATATAGGTTGGATCGGGATTATCGGAGAAGGTTGAGGAGGTCTGGGAGATTGGGGTGGTGTTGCTTGTGGTATGGACTGTACTCCATACACATCATCTGGAGTCTCTATAAAAAATGAGCTGTAATATGACTCAAATGCGGGTGCCCATTCTACATGTGACGCCTGAAATGACCTGGCGTTTGTACACTCTGTATTGGCATGCCCTTGTTTCCCACAGGTCGTACACCATAAGCTCGGTCGTGATGCCGAAGGTGACTTCCTCCTGTCAGGAGTCCCTATCATCTGCACTTTCAGATCCGCAAACCCTTTTATCATCTCCTCCATGAGTTGATTACTATCCCCCTTTTTCTTGCCCTTCTTTTCCTTCGAGCTTTTCTTTTCCTTGGACGAAGAACTGCGTTTCATTCTTCGTTCTTCTTCGCTCGAAGAAGATGAACTCGACGATGAAGACTCTTCGGCTTCGGCCGAAGAAGACTCATCGTCAGAAGATTCCTCGGAGGAAGAAGGTTCTCTGCGACTCTTCTTCTGCTTCTTCCTTCGAGTCGTTTTCCCTTCCTTCCTTTCTCTCTTTCCTTTCTTCTTCCCTTTTATCCATCCTCCCTTACTTCCGAGGGTGGACGCTTCAAATGCTTCTGCAGAGGCAACAACCTCTTCGATGGCGTCCATCTTTCCTCTGCGACACCAGATCTCCATCTCAATCGGTAAGCCTGTAACTAGCCATTCTGTGGCTTGATCCATAGAGTATGGGTTGGCTGTACCCATCCTCGGAATTCTGTCCAACAGATTGTAAAATCTTTGGACATAATCTTTTAGGCTCTCTTTCTTTCCTCTGATCAGTCTGGTCAGCTTTCCCAAAACTTGATGATTGTATCCAATTTCCCGGAACCGCTCTAAGAACTTTGTCTTCAGCTTGTCCCAAGTATCGATGTCTCCTGATATTCTATTTGCATGATTATACCAACTGCGTGCTCTCTTCTTGAGAAGACTTGGAAAGATTCGCAGACGATCTGGTTCAGCATCTTCCTTATTAGTGACAGATACAGATTCAAACAGTTTAATGTAAGCATCTGCATCCTCATCGTCATCTGAAGATCCTCCTCTGAATTTTGGGTAACCATGTTTCGTGATAGGTTGGCCTGCCATACTTCGAACAAAAGGAGCCCTTGGAACTTGAGTTGCTATCTTGGCAGGAGCTGGAATCGGCGCTGATACTGCAGCTTGAACGAGGACAGCAGGGGCAATACCCGCAGCAGCAGCTGCTTGGGCTTGTCTCTTCTTAAATATGGACGGTCCTGTGGTTGGCTGTAAGTAAGGAGCAGCACTGTCCTTCTGAGTCACTGGAGTTAACGGAAGGATTTCCCGCACCAGTGCTTGAGGAATAAGTTCCTGCGCCTGTAAAAGTTCCACTAAGGTAGTAACAGCTTCTACTGCCTTAGTTGCAGCTTCTTCATTCGAAGAAGTAAACTGATCTTGATCTGCAGAAGTACTTCCTAACTCTAGGTCAGGAGTAAACAACTGCGGATATAAAACAGTATTGACTTCTGGAAAAGGTTTCCACCCTACTTCACTTTCTGGATGTTCGTTCTCAGCACTTAGCCGAGTGGTAACTTCTTCGAAGTCAAGTTCTCTTTGAGCAGATTCGAAAGGAGTTGGAGGTAATGACTTTGGTGTCCGGGGTGAACCTGATTCACCAAGGCTTGGTTCCTTCCTCTTCCAATCTTTTGAGTTAGGTGTTCTCCAACCTCGTTCTCTCTTCTTATGCTCTTCTTTCAACCGACGAGCTTCTTCCAGAATCTGTTCTCGATATTCTGCTCGTCTTTCTCGCCTCCTGTCTCTCTCAGATTGCACGTTTCCAGGAGGATCAGGCTTGCCCGTCGACATACATGTCTCTGGACTTCTGTTCACTGATCTTGGATAATTTCAGCATTCGCATCCCCGGCAGCGGCGCCAAAATTTATTCAGTCTTCTATATGTAACACACAAGAAAACCAAAAGATGCTCGAAAGTAGTAATTTAAGGATCGAACCCACAGAGATGCAAGTAAAGATCATCCAAAAGTAGTAAACACGTGATAAAGGTGATTCTTTATAGTTATCTTTTATTCTCACGGGCAGAAATCAGTCCCGGTAGAGATCAAACTCAGGTCTATCCAACAAGACAGAGTTGACAATCCTGACAAACAAACATAACAGGTACTGAACAGGTCAGGGACCTCAAGAAATAGATGAACAACAGAGAAACAGAGTCACGGATGGAAATGTTACACGAGGAAGTACTGCTGAAGTGCTACTAGGTAGCCTCTAACACCATAAACGCTAAGTATCTTCACACTAAGTTACTTTCACTACTACTGCTCTCGGGAAACTCGGGCGAAGAAGACTCTTCTTCCGCCGAAGTACCAGGCTGAACTCCTTCCTAAGTGTTCCACCAAAGAACAACTTCTTCCGAACTCAACTTCACCCAAGAACGTCTTCGTAGTAAACTAACTCCGCAGATGCTGGTCTATTCTCAATCTTCGCCGTAAACGTTCTACTCTGATTTCAAATGTCAACAGCAAATTCTTCGGCACCCAGACTAATTCCTACCACAGCAAACTACGATACTTCGTAGGTAAATCCTTCGCAGAAGACAAAACACTCAATGGCTCCGCAAACTCAGGAAATAGAAAACTCAAAAATGATAAAACACATAGAGGTTCTGAATACGAACAACACAACGCTTATATACAGATTTTCCCGAAGATGACGGATCTTCTTCCTAAGAAGTCGGGCGTACTTCTGGACCGTCGGATGAAGGTCCTGTGTCCGAAACGACACCAGGAACGACACCGCTTTCTACCGCTAACTCTCTACCTATCTCGCAAACTGAGAACTCTACGGTTGCTCTAACCTCCCTAAGCTCCCTAATTACTCGCTGGCCTAGCCTAGCTACCCGGTTCCTAGCTGAAGTACCCTCCGCATCTGCAGCTAAGAACTCCTCTCTAACCTTGCGAAGAAATCCCGCTTCCTCGGCGTCTATCTCAACGGCGAAGTAGTTCTTCAGCACCGGCTCGATCCTACTCCGAAGTTGAGCACTCAGTTCCTCGGCCTTGACGGTGCGCCGCTTCAGATCCTCCACCTCCGTCGTCAACTGGCCGACAGTGTCTTGGTATCTGTTTCGCTGCCCGCGCATGTCATCCAAATCCTTCTTCATCAGAGAAAGAACCTTCTCGTGTTCTTTCTCACGATCAATCTTCTGCCGAAGAAGTTCCTCCTTCTCAGATGTCACACTCTTCAGTTCATCGGTCCTCGTCTGCGCCTCCTTCTGGGCCATGCGAAGTGCAGCTCTCAGATTCTCCTTCTCTTCCTTCCAGTTACCTCGGCCGAAGTGCATCCTGAAGAGATTCGGAAAGTTCTTTACCGTTTCGGGCGAAGCAGCGGCAGCTGTGGCATCGAAAAGAAGAACACCTTCCCGTCCTGCATCGTCTATTCCCAAGACACTGGACCAATGATCTTCGGTCCAGTTAGAAGGTCGCCCGTAGTGATCATCGGCCGGATGCTGCTTGCAGACCTTCAACTCGTGCACCAATTTGGAGGAGATCATCCCTCACCACGGAAGTAAGAGAAAAGCTAATCCCATCTCCTCAAGCTCTTTGTCATAGCGGCGAAGAGCCGCTCGATTAACTTCAAAGGATCGGAACCTCGGTGCCTTAGCCGTCTGCATCCCACGCATCCCTAGGATCACTGCAACGATCTTCGCCACGAAAGGATTCTTCGCTGCAATCCTTTCCTCGCCCGTAACTGACGTACTTCTGCGAAATTGGTTTCCTCGTCGATCACTCGCGAATTGGCTTCCTCGCCCGTAACTGACGTACTTCGGCGTTCGGTAAATGCGGCTCGCTGCGCCCTGCTATCGCTCGCTCTGGGAATAGTAAAAGAGTAAAGGAAATGACTTGTTACCTGGCTTATATCCCGCGATAGGTTTTCCTGCACGTGCCGAAGTTAGGGTTTTCCTCTTGACGACTGACATTCTTCAGTCTGCTGTAACTTCGTCATTTGGTCTCCGATGGCCTCGCACAACATATCGTTAGAAAGCTCTTCGCCCGAGGAATTCATCTATGAGGAAATCATCTTTCAGTGTCTCCATAGATTCGATAAATTCCTCCAGAACTGAGATTCTTCACTAAACTTCTAATTAACACTATTCTACTCATATTGTTTATCTTCTATCATCTATTCTTCTTATTTACTTTACAACTAATCAATTAATTAACAAAACGAAAAACCAAGGCTTCACAAAGCTATCCAACGTAACATAGCAATATCAGGCGTTGTGCAGTTTGCTATCATTCCCAACAAAGGTAAGCAATCAGTTTCAAGTAGTACATGTGCTCCAATGAGATACTCCTTCTCAGCTTTCATTGCAGTTACAACGCCCCAGAGCTCTCGTTTGACTTGAGGGTATCTCCTTTGTCTATCTGTAAGTATGCGAGCACCAAATCTTGTTGCAAACCTCTTTTCCTCACCATCATCCTGCCCTATTGCCCAACCTATAGCGATAGGACTAGTATCAACAGTAACGACTATGGGCCTACCACAATCATAGCTCAACTGTCGTAGAACTGGTGGTGATTTCAACGCTTCTTTTAGTCGCACCATAGCGACCCTCTGCTCCTCACCCCAAGTGAACCTTCTTTGTTTCCTCAGCAACTCATACAACGGTTCAGACATGTGACCAAAATGAGGAATCCACACTCGATAGAACAAACAAGCTCCCAAGAATCTTCTAACCTCTGTGGTGTTGACACAATCTTTCATCCTCCCTATGGCGTCAACCTTTGATGGGTTCGGACGTTGGCCAAAAGCTCCACAAAGATGACCAACAACAACAATCTCTGGTACTCCAAAGCTCGACTTTTCTGCTGAAAGAGTGAGATTTACCTCCTCAAGCCTTGTTAAGATCATCTCCACATCGTGAATATGATCAACCACAAACTTTCGACATCCATCCTCAGTCAGCTTCTCATCTTTGTCTTCGACCGCACACCTTTTCATAGGAATATCATCTATGAAAGGTATGGTCTTCTCCGGAATGAATTCTCTCAAAATCCTATTCATTGCATTTTGCACATGCGCAACAGAGTTTGTCGCTCCTTGCGATAATGTGCACATTCTTACAAGCCCAAGCGGAGTACGCATGGTGGTGAGATCTCTGCTCTCCATTGCCAACTGGAACTGATCATACCCAGAGTATAAATCTCCAATCGAGTAGATAGCACGACCAGCAAAAGCTTCTGCAACTTCATCTACTATGGGTCCTGCTCCCATGTTTCGAATAGTCACCTTGTTAGCATGTTGCATGTCTTGGATGAACCTAAGAGCCCCTGACTTCTTAGGTACAGTAAACCACCGACTCGAGTAAGGTCCCATAGATGGCTCTAAAATACCCATGCGTATCTTTTCTTTCAACAATTCAACAAGCTTTGGCAACATAGCTCGTGGCACTGGTATAGGCTTCAAGTCCCAAGGCACATGTGGTACTGTGAAGATCACCATGGGTGCTACGACACTCGTATCTGCACATCCAATCTCTTCTGCACTGAAAGCAAAAGCCTTTCCATGCCTTCTCAACATCTCATGAAAACGCTTTCTCTCTTCCTCAGTGAGAAACTCACCCCCTCCAATCTGCAGTCGTTTGAGTGTCTCTTCTGTGAACTTGTGCCCTACTCTCTGTGAATCCCGCAGAACTGGTTCAGTTGATGCTCGTTCCACTTGCTTGTTAGAGTCTTCAGGTAGTTGAGTAGCCATCGGCTTCACTTTTCGCGCCACAGTCTTGTATTTTGTATGAACCTTCGCTTCTTGATGTTTCATGGCTCTACTCCTTTCTAACTCCAACTCATGATCTCCTTTCATCTGAAGCTGAACCTTGTAGTCATCCTCGATGAATCGTGTAATCTCCTCATGTAACTCACGTGAACGGATTGCGACTAATCCATTAACCATAGAATCGGTGCTTATGAACGACAAAACCTCCTCAAGAGTATCTTCAAAGCCCTCTTCTTCATACACCCCGTTAATGAACTCCTGATCTACCAAAACTCCTTGAGTTTTGAAGAGATCTTCTTGCTTCTTCACACATCGTCTTTGTACACTATCCATCTCTTCTACCACTCGAAATCATTTACACAAGTTTCAGAAAACTGAGCAAATCCACATTTAAACATCTCTTCTTCATCTTCTGGCACTAGCGGAAGACTCTTTCTCCTATCAACACTCCCATACTCCCGCTCTATAGGAGTGCTAACTAAAAATCCGAAAACTCTTTGTCAGTCCTTAAGGGACTGTCCCTCAGCTTCTCTCTGTTCCTTTCATGACCCGTACGTACAATAAGAAACTGTACCGCCCTCGTACCATCTTGACTTCTGATACGAGCATAATGAGACACATCGTCCATTACTTTCGTCTCCATCCTAGACGCAGTAATATATGGTTGACCTAGGATCACAGGATACGCAGCTATACTCTGAACAAAAAAGTTTTGTTCTATCTCTACATCTCCTATCCGAGTCTTGACAGCTGGACAAGCACCAAAAAGTTCACCTCTTTGGTTGTTAGCAACACGAAGAACCCATCCATGTCCTGTGTCGATTGGCCACTTCTCTTTCTCGTAAACGTTTTTTGACATGATATTAATCTCCGAACCGTGATCCACCAACGCCACTATAGCCTCTGACAAGTTACCTAGTCGGACCCTTGTCTCTGTAGTTGCACGAGCCCAATATGCTCGAGAATAGTGACTCTCATACTGCTTCTCGTCGTCATGTTCTGCAGCACAGTCTGAAACCCTTGCCTCTCTTCCATTCGACGTCTGTAGTACATGCTTTTGGGCAAATACGCGAGCTAACTCTTCATCTTCTTCTCCAGTGATGTCAGTATCCAATGCTTTCACCATCACTGTATCTGCAGTCATCTGCCTCTTTCTCTTGATCACATCTATGATCAACTCATGAAAGTCACATTTTGCTATTCCTAATGCCTCTCGCAAGGAAAATTCTATCTTTGCATCCAAAATTCTCTCTTCAAGAATCTCCTTCAAGTTGGTGCTGGTCTCGATATCAGACTGTAGTCTGTAGGTCGGTGCTTTACCTTTGCCCTTTGAAGAAGCTCCTTTGCCTTTCTCTCTCATCTCCGTGTCATGAATAGGAACATCAACCATAGGTTCAGATGTTGATGCCTCTTGAGACGTCGAAGGGATATCAAAAGATGATGCCTCTTGTTGTCCTCTCCTCTTAGTGGCTCTGGTTCTCCTTGTAGCCTCCTCCGGATCAGCAACATCATCATCACGTCTCCTTTTCTCTTCCACAATCGCATCCTGCCAGCTTACATGCTTCTCTTGTATTAGGTAAGCTTTGACACACCCTGCCTCTACAGGATCATCCCATCCAGTAATGCGGCGAATTGCCTCCGCACCTCGTAACATTACTTCTCGTGGAACTTCAACTACATCGCTCTTAACAGCTGTTACAACCGGTACATCTACTTCAATCGCAAATGTTTCAGGCTCTATTGTACGTATTGCCGTAGCTATACCAACCTGACCTCTCACCAAGCTCTTCATTCCTCCTTTACCAAAGTTGGTACTCAACGGCGCACCAGTTTGGGCGAGATGAATCTTTCCATCTCTAAAATTCACGACTCCGGTTCTGAGAGCCTCAGAAAAGTCCTCACAATCCCGACGTTGGAGTTCAGTACTGTCACACCAGATACATCTTCTAACAAAATTTCTGCTAGTTGAAGATGCATTGGTATCACCGGGACTTCGACTATGCTTTAGCTCTGCCATCTCTATCCTTAACTCTCTCAGACCCTTAACCAACTCATCGATTGCAGAATCTTCAATCTTGCTATTGACAAGCTTGGGCAATAGAGCTAAAGACACATCAGACCTCAAGGTTGCAGCTCTACCTCTTCCACGTTTCTGCTTCGTGAGAATAGTAACAGCTTCCTCTACCTTTCGCCAGTCTGTGCTCACTCCTCCTTCTTCTCCCTTGTCTGCTAACATCAAGAAAAGCTTGTCCTCTAGATTTTCATCAGCAGCTTCTAGAAAAAGTTCTGTCTTCCTTAAGTCAAGCGTTGTCCTCTCGGATGGAGACAATTGACAGAACCGTTTCTCAAACTCACGTAGCAACTCATTTGGTGTCATCTCATTCCCCGGACGCTGCTCTATCCACTCCAAGAACGTTCTCTTGGTTACTCTGTCCGCATCATCATCAAAAAATTCACTCTTCAACCTCTGCTCATACTCCTCCCAAGAACTCGTACGTGCATCCTTCAGCTTTGTCACTTGACTACGGATCCCAGGTATCACAGCCAACTCGAAACTAGAAATCATCTCTGTCTCAGGCATACGATTTACCTCCATCTCACAAATATACTCCCGAACATACTTCGTGATGTTCCTTCCATCGAACCTCCCCAACTTCTTCACCACCGCTTGTAGAGCTCTTGTAGACGTCTGCTCCCCAACATCGCCTCCTTGTTGTTGTCTCAACAACATCGTCAATGCTCGAAGCAGATAGTCCGCTCCTCCTCCACTCGTCCGCATTGCTTCGGGAAGATTCATACTTGACGCTCCTCGGCAACAACTCACTCAACCACCTCAAAGCGTGCTCTCAGTGGAAGCATCAAATATGTCGTAGCGAGAGCCTTTCCTTTGAGCAAGGGCGTACCTTTTGGCTGTGGCTAGCGATCGATGCACAGCAGAGCGGCTAGTATCTCGTAGATTTCTCTCTAACTTCCTCGATAACTAAGCACTTTCTTTCTCTCAGTAAAGGGTCAAGATAACTACACGAAAACGTTGGATGATCATGGGCACGACAAACGGGATATGTGATGACATGATCTCTCGGTAGTATTCCTCTCCGAAGTTTCTCACTACTAGGGCTTCGTACATGGCTTTGGGTCGACAGATGTGTCTTATCTCGCACTGGGTGTTAAAGTTTACAGGAGGGAGCTGATTTAGATCCATCCTTCGTTAGATGAGGATAAAGACGGTGAGATCCCATTCTTGGCCGTAAGTGACAACAGGTAAGATCACAGGGACATGCGAGAGCATGACTTGCGCGGTAAAGTTATGCCCGAAGGATCCTATCAGAAACTGTTGAAAGTGAACTCGTTCCATGTACATCAGTTTAATCTGGAAAGGGTTTCGAAAAGAGAATCTGGACGGTAAGTAGAGTCCTTCGTCCATCTCTCACAACATGTGCACTCCAACTACAAAGGTATCTCGATCCATAAAACTCCGATACAATCTCATAGGATCACCACGATCTCTCCACGAACAATCTCTTGAATTTCCCAAGGTCGAATGCCCCCCACACAGGTCACTCCCCTTTTCTTAAAAGTATCGAACACAAAAACAAGGATAGGTGCAAGCTCCCTAACCGAGCAACCCAAGCCACACGGATCGATGAGGTGGCACAGATGCAGATCGCATGTTTGGTGCCGTCATACTCATCCACGTGTAGGTCGGCTGGGTGGAAGGTTTAATGCAAGCACCGTAACATACCCCAATACTAGAGACTAGGCTAGACAGGTAGTCGACTTTATAGGTCAAGGATCGCACTTTGCCACGTTGAGTGCGAACTTAACATCCACATGACGTGGTTACAACGTAGGTCGCTAGAGTCTTATCTATGCCTAGAATACTCCCCAAAGCAATACAGACGTCGTACTGGATCTTTTCTGCCAGCTGCTGCAAACAGACTCGGGACCTAGAGTAGATATCGTTACCGATACAACTCGGCAGAAAAAACAGCGAACTTTCACACTTGATAGATACAGATCTACAGCTCAGTCTCCTCTCAAACTTGCCACGTAGGTAGGATACTAAAATCTATACTTACATGTCAAATTTCAGGAAGATCTGACGACTAGATCTCCTCCCAAAATTAACACAAATTCACAGAAACTAACACGCACTTCCAATCTCAGATTCAGGACAGAAGCTTCTTCGCCTAAATGAACCGTTCACTTTCACTCAAACTTCCTGTGCTATCAATTCAGAAGGTAAACTCACTACTCAGGAAATTTGAGCCGATTTGACCGTTCGGATCATCCTCCATAAATCTGCAAACTTGCTGCTCCAGATTGAGAGCTTTCTGCACCCCGTCGTCTTCAATTCGCCATTGCGCTCAATCCGCAGAACATCCGGTGGTGAAATTTGTGGTCAGAGCTTCAGCAACTGGCAGACTACAAGCTCATGAAATCTGGTCTCAATCTGACGGCTCAATCACTCAAACTCTTTAATCTTATAATCGGAAGAGAAAGCTATGTACTCTCATCACTCTATGAACTTCAAATCGCCATAACGTATGCCCTGGACCTCCAAATCGAGTGAAATTTGTGGTCAGATTGCTCCTCCCGTCGAGAGCTCTCCGCCCATGCCGTCTGATCTCCAAAATCCCTCGTCAAAGTGCCCCGAACCTCCCAGAGCGCACACTTAGGTAGATGACAAGTTATCTTCACTTTTTGATGGACCAATGGGAAGTTAAAGGACTCAACCTTGTCCTTTTCTGCCCCATGGAGACCCCCAGCAGATAATAGAGCATTCTAAGCTCATAAGAGCAATGTTTTAGATCCCATTACACCACAACTTCCACAACTGTGTGCAAAACGCACTTACACGGGTAATTTACATACTAATTGGTCCCACAACAGGACAACGGAGAAGTTATTAGACAAGCTTCTGCAAGTGAAATTGAAGATCCTTGTAAGTGACGAGTTTGAGCTCATTTCAAAAAAGATACCTAAATTTTCGAGATTACAGTGTGTAACTTAGTGCATACATGTCCTACACATGTACATACTTGGAGACCTCCATCACATAATGCACGGTGGCTTGCCACAACCCTAGTGAATAGGATGGGTCAACATCATGATGTTCGTGTAAATCAGTTGGTTGAAGGGTTCAGAGGTGATTACAAGAGACCAACACAATACTCAGCAATGTGGCGAGGCGAGGAGATAGCGAAGGATTATATATGTGGTGGTGAAAAAGAATCATTCTACAAGATTCCAGCTTACTGCCAAAGACTAAGAGAAGCGGATATTGAAGCGCTAGTAGATTGGGAGCTGTATCTTGGAACTCAGACCTTTCATAGAGCATTTGTCAGTCCTTCAGCTTTCCGACATGCATTTGTATACTTACGTCCACAAATAGGACTTGACGCTTGTCACACAAAAAACCGGTGATATCCGATGCAAATATTTCTCGCGACTGCTCTTGATGATAATAACCATATTATTTTTCTAGCTTTAGCAATTATTGATAAAGAAGATGAAGGTAATTGGACTTGGTTCTTGTCACTATTAGCCAAAGCCATACACGGTATTAGCTGCTCTCATGTATCTTTTGTGTCTGATAGACAAAAAGGTCTCATCCATGATGTGAAAACAGTCTTCCGAGGACATGTCCATGTCCATTGTACAGTTCATTTGGAGCGGAATGTGAAAGCGCGATACGTGACACAAGTTGAAAAGCTCTTCAAGCAGTTACACAGAGCAAGGACAGAGAGAAGGTAATGTACATTATCTTTAATATCTTTTATCTTTCTGTCATTTTGAATACTTATTATGTTTACTAAACGTATATGTTGACTTACTGATTTATGTGAACAGTTTCAATGACACTTTGCTAAAGATTGAAAGTGCAAATGCTGAAGTTGCGGCGTATATCTGAAATATCGACCCAACTTCATATGCTACTTGGGCAGTGAAGTGTTCTAGGTTTGGACAAACATCCAGTAATGTGGTGGAGAGTGCTAATGCTGCAATTATAGAGTTCCGAAACTTTGCACCTCTGAAGTTACTAGTAGAGGTGTATAAGTATGTAATGCAAATAGTTGCTGGACGAGCTCAAGAGGTCCAAGATGTTCCGCATCGATTTTCAACATTTGCTACTGAAAAGCTAAAGAAAAACGAAGGCGTTGCAGGTGAATTTTGAGTGTTCCAAGCTTCTAGTAATGATTGTTTGGTTGTTTCGGCCTCTACTGGCGAGGAGTTTGTTGTGAAATCATATCCGGTGGTAGAATGTGAATGCTTAGAGCTCAGAGACATGCTTTGGCCTTGTCCTCATGTCATGACATGGAACAGAGAGTTACAAAAAAATGCAGAGAGGCACGTAGATCGTGTGTGGACACAAGATCTTTTGAAGTTAACATATTAAAGGTCACTAGTTCTCTTTAGTACACATTACTTGCATGTAGCAATAAGTTGTGATCCACCACCTCGTGCAGTACGCGAAGGTCGTCATAGAGTAAGACGAATTCTTAGTGAAGGTGCACAGAACCGATCTCAATTAGTTTCTTTCCGAGTGGATGATTATGAAGAACCGATCGAAGAAGTAGTTCGGAAGAAATTCTGCAAGTTGTGTGGTATTGTCAAAAATACTTGTGATTGATCCTCGAAAAGATGTGGAAATATGTCAATAAAAGAAACAATTCCATAAACTTGAACAGGAGCACTGTCTCGTGGTAAAGACTGTAAATTTTTCTTTATAGTTACAATTTCTGTATATAATGATGAAATTTCCGTAGTTTTTTCTTTATAAAGAATTTTGTCCTTTAAATTGAAGACTAAATTCTATCCATGTACTTGCACTTTTATCCATCATCAAAATCTATCAGATAAAGATTGAAATTTCCCTATGAACTAGTGAAACGACTTCCAAATCTTTGATGAAATTTCGGGACAGCACACAAATTTGTGTGCTGTCCAGAAGACTTTACTCAATGGATTTGCATTCATAGAACTAGATATTTAAAACCTTAAAAGAAATTTGAAGATGCCAATTTCAAGGAGAAACAAAAAAAAATTCTTAAAACTCAAACAACACTAAGAAGAAAAAAAGAATATTATTTTTATACTTTTATACTCATATAAAAGGTTTAAGGACAAATGTGAGACAAAGAAAGCTTTTAGTAATACATAGAAATGTAAAGGATAATAATAATCAGGATTTCTTGGAACCAAAAAATATCTTTTTTTTGACTCTAGACTAGTGAAACAAATAAATCATAATCATCGATATAGCTATAAAAGCTATTTATTTATTCTTGAAAATACTTTTCCCAATGTACTATTTATTGTACATCCGGCAGCATATACATCTTCAGTATTGTTTTCAGATCTATAGGTAGTACAATGAGGTATATCTCCTCTAAAAAGAAATATCTCCATCTTCTAAAGATATATGAACACCTAAATTTGGTAACAAAAAACTACAATCATTTGTATTATTTGATGAATTTGAAACTAATACAACTGTGTATTTACTATCGTCTTGATCTGTGTGGAGAATATTACAATAATTCTTCGTAACAAATAAAGGATAAACTGGTATATCAGAAAATAAGAACTTCTTTTCAGTATCTCTAGAAATTAATACTGATTCTTCCTTATTAAAATACGGAAAAATATATCTTGAAAAACTCTTTCATAACAAAAGGAAAATCTTCACAAGTACCAACTAAAAGAGTTTCTAGTAAAACACGATGATAATATTTCTCCAAAAAGCTATCAAATCCCTCTATAATATTAACAAGTTTTTTATACTTACGACTATTTTTGAAGAATGTCACAGAATCTAGGCCCCGTCGTTCACGCCAATCAATGGCCCTACAGCACGCATTGTTTCCTTTAGGGAAACTCGAGCATCTCCTCTTCTCAATGTGTACTTCATATCGGAGATCGCTTTGATATACTGTCGCAAGTATATCATAAGGGCACCTCCAAATTTCATTTTTTCCTTCCTGCAATAATATGACCTTCTGATGTATAAATAAGTTCTATTTGTTGTCTTGAAACAACAGTGTAAAATGAAGAAGGTACTAAGCACCAAAGAGGTTTATCTATTTGAGTTAGTTCTCTTTTGATAATTTCTATTCGCTTTTGATAAATAAATTCACTAATATCTGAACACGAGATTCTAAAAATTGTTGATCAGAATAAGAAAAATATGTTTTCTCGATCATTTTGCTACTATATGAAGAAAGATGATGCTCCAAAAACTCTAAAGGGTCTTTACAAAACTGTCTAATTCTTTTCTGTATCTTATTCAGAAAAACATTAATATCCAACCGTGAATCGATACAAAAACAAATTCTATTCTACAAAGTTTCTGAAAAAAAATATATCCAATAGTCTCCAGCTCTTGTTGTCACAACTAATATATGATAACCTCTCAAAAAACTTTCTCGTGATCTCGTCGTTTTGCCGCGTAGTAACATTTTGACAACAGTGTCAAAAAATATATTTCTCCGAGACAACATATCAAAAAAAGTTCTAGAAAGTTTCCTTTCATTAAAAGGAGCACGTTCACCACGTCATAAAAGAATAGAATATCTTCAATATTATCTTTCACCATTTTAAAAGATCTGCATATACAAAAAAGTGATGATATAATATATCAATAAATAAAATAAATTATAATCAACAAATAGACAAGAATTCTTACAATAAATAACAAAATTTAAAGTAATCTAAACAGTATATGTTAATATAAACAATCCACGTTAGAAACATAGGAAACAGAAAACAAATTTTTTGATACAAAATCGAAAATACTTCAAATTAAAATGTCTTAAAATTTATTTGCATATTTTTTTATTAAATTCCTATTGAAATATATTTATGTTTATAGTCTATAACATCCACGCTGTAGACCAATTAAGGTCATACCTTAGAATGTAAAGATGTATATAAACATATATCAACTTCAAAGATATTTAATAAATAAATAGCTAAGCTACTACTTTGAAGACAAAGTGATGATACTTTTGATTTTTATCTATTAATTTTTATTGAAATATATATATTTATATATTTATAATTCATGACATCCACGCTGCAGACCAATCAAGGTCATTCCTTAGAATGTAAAGATGTATATAAACATATTTAACTTTGAAAATATTTAATAGATAAAAATTATATTAATTTTTTTCAATTTTCTAAAAAATTCATAAGAACTACAACAAATATAAGATAGAATCATCTAAGAAACTATACACTATAATGCAAGAAGAAACAAAGAAGGTTGATAAGGTTTACCTCGAACAGGTTGCAGTGAATCAGAGACCAAAGACCAGTACGATAATACTGATATCACTTTCGGTAGTCTCACATGGAAAACAAAAAGAAAATAAAATCTGCATGACAAAAAAACAAAATTAATTAATTAAACATAACCCTTTGCCAACGTGGAGACAAGCACAACCCGAGCCAGTGTAGAGAATCGAACCTGAGACATGTCGAGTGTATAGGAAAGACATACCCAACAAGCTATCACATGCGGATGTACAAATGATGTAACGAAAAGGTTCTGACACCTGTGAGCTTAGAGATCCCCAGTACTGCGAGTCCTCTGCTATATAGCATCGAGCTTCTAATTGGACCTGAACCAGAACCTGAAGACCGCAATGATCCTGGAAATCCACAAGATGTGCGATCTTTGGACCCGAACTCTATACTGGAGAACTTGTAACGGCATAATGTTTCATTTTTTCTCGAAGGAAGGGGAAGAACTAAATGCATGAGACTGGTGACACAAAGAGAATGTTACGGATTCGAAAGGACTCCACGGCTTTTGCTCGAGGAAAAAATCATGAACCCATTGCAGGCCTTCTGAGAACCGGAGTGAATGGTGCGTACAAGCTGGTGGTTGCTGGTGGCATCAGGGACGTTGAAGACAACGATGAAGATCTCGCTGTGGAAATTAACGACGAAGATTTCACTGTGGAAATTTACGATTGTCGTGCGACGACCACAAGAAGTGAAGCAGTCGTACCTCATCAAAACTCTCCCGTATTCAAGTAGCCTATGACGTTTCTTACGGTGAATCTCATCTTCAAACTCCACAGTGGCATAGAGTGTGCATATGAGGAAATAGTTAGATCTTGTCCTGTCACGTGTTGCTCAGATGCATATCAGAATTGTAGAAAGATCGACACTTCGAGGACACTCCAAGAAGAGAGAGAGCGAGTAGACAAGGAAGTAAAATAGGAATGAGATGAGAGAGGCTTTGCCTCTCTCTGTATATATAGTGGAGGTGAGTACAAGGGAAACCCTAATGGTGGGTTAGCCCTCTAACTAACTCTAACAACCCTAACCACTCCAGCTAATGGTAGCCGTCGATCTACTAGAGCTTGGGACTATATCAACACTCCCCTTCAAGCTCATCTCTACATCCTGTACTCCTAGACAATGTTTGAAAGCATCAAACTTATCTCTAGGTAATGCCTTAGTGAAGATATCGGCAACCTGATCTCCTGTGCTCACATAACTGAGCTCAATCTCTCCTGCAAGGACCTTCTCTCTAATAAAGTGATAGTGCACCTCAATGTGCTTCGTCATAGCATGGAAAACAGGATTACTAGCTAACTTCATGCTGCTAATGTTGTCTGTATATACAACAACAGGATCTGTACACTCCACACCAATATCAGATAGCAGACACCGAAGCCAAATCGATTCGCATGTTGCGTTCGTTGCTCCTCGATACTCTGCTTCCGTGGACGACAAAGCAACAGTGGGTTGCTTTTTAGAAGCCCAGCTTATAGCAGCGCTTCCAAGTCCAAAAGCGTAACCTGACGTGGATCTCCTGTCGGCACTTTCTACCCAATCAGGGTGTAGCCATGTAACAACAATGGTCCACCGTATCGATAGTGAAGTCCATACTACATCGAGAACTTCACGTAGCGAAGGATCCGCTTGACAGCCTCGAAATGTGGTCTCCGTGGTGACTGCATGAACTGACTAGTCAGACCGACAGCATAGCTCAAGTCTGGTCTGGTGATAGTCAAATAGATAAGACTCCCAACCATCTGTCTGTATATGCGTGGATCATCCAACAACTCACCATCCTCTGCTCCTAGCTTTACCCCTTGCTCTAATGGTGTAGCAATGGGTTTGCAATCAAGCATACCAAATCTCTCAAGCATACTGAGAGCATACTGTCGCTGTACAAGCCAAACATCCTTCCCATCTCTAATGAACTCCACAGCAAGGAAGTACTTGAGTTCTCCTAAGTCCATCATCTCGAACTCGGATTTCAAGTGATCCTTGATCTGGGAAATAAGCTCCTCAAAGTTACCGGTAATGATCAAGTCATCAACATAGATGGTGATCACAACAATCCGGTCTCGTATTCTCAATGAATACAAGGTAGAGTCTGAACTACAAAGCTGGAAACCAAGAGACTGCAAATAAGAATTGATCTTTGCATACCATGCTCTTGGTGCATGTTTCAGACCATAGAGAGCCTTCCGTAACTTACATACATGGGAAGGAAACATAGGATCCTCATAACCCGGGGGTTGCTGCATGTAGACCTCCTCCTCAAGATCGTCATTGAGGAAGGCGTTCTTGAAGTCCATCTGATGCATCTTCCAACCTTTCTGAGTTGCAACTGCAACTGCTGTTCGAATAGTCACCATCTTCGCAACAGGAGCAAAGGTCTCCTCAAAATCCACTCCATGTTGCTGTGCGTAGCCCTTAGCTATCAATTTGACCTTGTACCGACACACGGTACCATCCGAGTTGCGCTTGACCTTGAAGACCCATCTGCAACCAATCGCTTTCTTACCCTGAGGTAAGTCTACCAACTCCCAAGTCTGTTGGTGATGAAGCGTAGCAAGTTCAACTTCCATAGCACTTACCCATTGGGCCTTGTGCATCGCCTCCTCAAGCGAACTCGGTTCCTGTTCTTGAAGAACATTGGCCATATATGCATGGTGCGCAGCAAGAAAACCTTCATGCATATACCTACTCACTGGATGTTTCGCCCGCTCAGATCTGCGAGAGGTAATCGGTGCACTAGTCACCTCCCCTTGCAACTGATCTGACGTAGACGCCAAGGTCTGGGACAAAGTATCCAGTGGATGTGGAAGATCCACATATCTGGATGAGTCAAACATACGTTGCAATAGCACACGCTCATCCTGTGTAGAAACTACACTAGTTCCACTAGGCTGTGTTACGTGGACTCCAGCGTTAACAACAGCTCTATGTGCAACCGATTCTGATTTGGAATCTGTGACTTCTCCAGATCCTCCACTCAACGTACTACTATGAGGTACTACAGTGGACTGACTCCTTGGTTCTACAGTAGGTACAGGGATGGCTATCACATGTGCAGGTGCAAACCAAGATTGTAGCTCATCAAACACGACATCTCTACTGATATAGAACTGCTTGGACGAAGGATTGTAGCACCTATATCCTTTCGTATCAGAAGCATAACCAAGGAAGATACATCTATCTGCTTTCGGATCTAGTTTCTTACGTCTTTCATCAGGTATGTGCACATAACAGATACATCCAAAAAATTTACTGCTTGTGAAGACCTCCATCGGTGTCTTGTTGTGGACTGCCGCTGTAGGCGTCCGATTCATCAGATACACCGCACATGAAACAGCTTCTGCCCAGTAAGGTCTAGGCATGGTCTTCTCGTTCAACATCGCACGAGCAGCTTCTGCTATGTGGCGATTCTTGCGCTCCGCAACCCCGTTCTGCTGCGGACTGTAACTGCAGGTCTTCTGGCGTCGGATACCATGCTCACGCAGATATGCATCGAACTCTCCAGAAAGAAACTCGCCTCTTCCATCAGATCTCAAACAGAGGATAGATGCTCCAGACTGTTTCTCCACCAACTTGCGGAAAGTCTGGAATGCTGACAATACTTCGGCAGAGGACTTGTTTCTCAACAAATAGATCCAAGTGTAACGCGAATGATCATCAATGAACGACACGAAGTACTGGAAACCGGTCATACTTGGCTGAGAAGCAGTCCATACATCAGTATGAACAAGCTCCAGAGGCTTGTTCGCTCTACTGTCTGATCCCTTAAAGGGCTGTCTAGCTTGCTTGCCGAACTGACATGCTGCACAGACTCCAATGGGCTCACTGGATTCGAATTTGGGCAGACCTGTAACCAGGTCAGAACTCGGAAGGCTTTTCAGCCTCTGAAAGTTCATGTGCCCAATTCGCTTGTGCCAGATGTCAATGTCAGACACTACTGGACCACTCTGTCCGTACATGGCAGCCTGTAACTTAGGCGCAGATGCATCTAGTTTAAACAGCCTACCACTCTTGATACCTCGAGCTATGACAGTGCCATTCAAATCTTCAATAAAGCATCCATTTTTATTGAAGCGCACTTGCAGACCCTGCTCTATCAACCGTCCTACAGATAGCAGATTTCTAGTCAACGTGGGTACATGTAAGACATTCCGGATACCAGTAAACGTTGAAGCAGGAATGTCAAGCGGAATGTTACCCTTGTGCTGGATCCTGTGCTTAGTGTCATCTCCTGTCACCATAAACTGTGGAGTCTCCACAGGCTCGAGTGAACTAAACCACTCCCGATGGGGAGTCATGTGACTGGTGGCGCCGGAGTCGATCACCCAGTCAGTCTGTGGCTCGAAAGCCGCATAACTCTGATGCGTAGTAATCAGCAACTGCTCAGTATAGACATGCTCAGTGACTGCATAGCCTTGCTGGTTGCTGTTACCTTGTTGGGGGTTGTTGTCGTGTTGTTGTCTCTGATCGTTCTGCTTCTTGTAGCACTGATTCGCATTGTGACCTTGCTTCTTGCAGTAGTTGCAGGAACCAGGCGCTCTTCTCTGATTGTTGTTGGAACCAGACTGTTGCTGGTTCTGCTGCTGCTGCTGCTGCGATTGCTGTTGCTGTCCGCGACCCCGTCCACGTCCAGCACCTTTGCCACGACCTTTACCTCGAGATCCTCCAGAACCTGCAAAATAGACAGATTCTTGCTGACCCGTCGAAGTAGAACTCTCCAGTAGGCGCACCTCCTCTCCTAACATCATAGGAACAAGCTCATCAAACCGCGGAAGAGGTTCTCTGGTCGAAATCGATGTTATGAACTGTTTGTACTCTGCAGGCAGTCCCTGCAATGTGGCTCCGATCAAGACAGTGGGATCAATCTCGACTTTGACAGAAGATAACTGATCCGCGAGCTGCTTGACGTGGTTCACATAGTCGTTTATGCACATCGACCCCTTCTTCACGGTGTTGAACTGCTGTAGCAATTAAAGCTTCCGCGCCTCTGTTCCGGATTGAAACAGACGCGCGAGTGCATCCCAAACTTTCTTGGGCGTGTCGCAATCTTGAATGTGACCGATCATCGATGCTGAGACTGTCAGCGCGATGTAGTGAATAGCTTGGTAGGAGCGCTTCTTCCACTCCTTGAATTTCTGGTCAGAAATTGGCACTTCAGGCGCTATTTCCTCCTCAGTGATAAGATCCCAGAGATCTTGTCCCTGCAGGAAAGTCTTCATCCGGAACTTCCACACTTGGTAGTTGTTCTTGTCGAGCTTCTCTCCAGTGATCAAAGACACGGACTCCGCCATGGCTGCAATGTCGAAATTGCACTGTTCTGTACGCAGAAAAACCTCACAGATTGTTCACGAAACTCGTCTCTCCCCACCGCGCGATCAAGAGTTGTCACAAGTCACAACGAGACGACTCCGCGAACTCCTCCTGCAGCAACAACGAGAAAAGAAACTGTGCGCGAACAGTAAGTGTACAAAACACAACGGAAACGTCGAAAGAACACATCAAGAAAGGTCGAAACTAGACCAAATGAGGTCGAAAATGGACGTGCAACCCACCCTTATTCGAAACAGGATTAGTTGGACTCAAGTCCTAAAACTTTCGTTTTGGTCGAAAAAGATCTGATTGAAAATCTGCCACTGGAAACTTCCAAATCGACTGAAACTTGGCCCAATACACAATTCGCACCTTCTGAACAAGACAGCCTTAAAAGGGCTGGTCGACAAATTTCAGCAAGAAAAAATCGTCTAGGTCTCCGAAATCGCGTTCAAAGTTTCTGGTGGCGAAAGAAACGGTTTCGCCTCACCCGAACGCATCAGCAGGATAGTGCTTGACATCAGGCACAACTCCAGCTGCTCTCTCCTGTACTCCAATCTCCATCTTGCTCATCAGCAAGGGACACACACTCTCACCAGCTCTGATACCATGTAGAAAGATCGACACTTCGAGGACACTCCAAGAAGAGAGAGAGCGAGTAGACAAGGAAGTAAAATAGGAATGAGATGAGAGAGGCTTTGCCTCTCTCTGTATATATAGTGGAGGTGAGTACAAGGGAAACCCTAATGGTGGGTTAGCCCTCTAACTAACTCTAACAACTCTAACCACTCCGGCTAATGATAGCCGTCGATCTACTAGAGCTTGGGACTATATCAACAAGAATGAGAGAACCTAACTCCAATACCATTGCAATAACTGTGTGCTCACAAGAAGACTGAAGGTAGACTGTCCAACAAAGACACTCTCCTCCTTTATATACTAGAGAGAGAAAGACAAGATAAGGTTGCACATCCTTTGCACCACTCACGAGTCATCACACGGATTGATGACTTGACACTTTCATACCACACAATCAATTACCTATCCTTGAACTTCACATGGATCGATGATATGGATCTTATCCGGTCTTATCAATAATTGTGCAAGGCTGGTCCCACGAATAATTATACAAGATAAGTAGAAATAACTATTTTCCTTCTCACAACTAAGGCGCACTAGTATGACGTTACTAGCTAAGGTTATACGAAGAGAATTTATGAGAGATCAAATACTGAGTCTGAGAAATGACTCATTCCACTTTCTATGTTGGAAAACTAGACCCTTATCTTTTATGAGGAAAACTAAAAGAGGACCCAATGAAGCTTCTAAACAACATATCTCAAGAGCAAGGTAACCCAAGTCAATTAGGACAAGATCTTTATCTTCAATATCTATAAAATTGCATATATAATCAAAAACTATTGTACTTGAATAAAGGACGGTAAACACAAACACAAGCTTATGTACGCTAGAAGAGAAGTATATCACATAAATCATTCTAGAAGGTCTATGCTAGCAACTTTAAAAGAATATCCTTCTTCTTGTAATCACAAGGCAAACCAAACAATAGAGAGTATTAAAGTTAGTGGGCATATAGAGTATTCTATAACCCACATGCTTGAGTTTCTGACAACGGCTGTTTTGGATATGGGTGGCTCTAGAGGTACCCGTGAAACTGACCAGTGGTCCCACTGTCCATCACGATTTTGACCATGGAGTTAATGATAACATTGATTTATCATATAAGCATGGTTATTTTCACAAATTTGAATCTTGGAAAGGATTACATCAATTTCTGCACAAGGATGTCCTCGATTAAGATTTGTAGTTCTCGCACAAGATGGTAATCAAAAGTTCTATTCATAGTTTTTTTCCGTGTGGTGTATGAAGAACTAGCATTGCATCGTGGAACTTGCATCTCTGCGTGTGAGGTGTGATGTATGAAGAACTACCATTGGTTCATGGAGATCTGGATCTGCGTATGTGTGACATACAGACGATTTTGAATAACAGAGCTATAAATAATTCAAGCTTGTCTAACGCATCCTCATATCTTCAACTCATTGCTCGCCTAACATCCTCTTTATCGATCCATCCTTATTTGATCCGAGACTGAAAATCATTTTGAGCAGTGAATGTGATGAGGAAAGATTCTTCCTCTCGTGATGTTCGAGTAGTGAAGTCAATAAGCCACAAGGACTAAGATCTGCAGTCACAAGATCTACGAAATCATAAACAACCCATTCTATATACTATTAAAGATGCGGAAGAATGATATAAATAAGCTACTGATAAGCTTGATCATGTTCGAACTCGTTTGCAACAAGCAAAACTAAAGCAAACGAGCTTCTGATTAATGGATTATCTCAAATGAAAAGAGAAAAACGATCATATTATTCATAGTTCCGATCGCACTAAGTCCTCACTCAGTACAATAAATAGTCTGATTGCATTGAGAACTCAATGCGATCAGAAGTTTATTCGTACTCAAGCCTCAGTTCAGTTGGGAGTCAAGTCGCACTATGGTCTGAAGTCTATTTCCCACTCAAGTCTCAATGCAAATAAGAGTAAGATCATACTTGAGGACTCAGTGCGATTGCACCTTATCGCTTTTCTCCTTATTGCATCAAATTTCAGCACGACTGTAAGCCCGATTGCACTCAATATATTATGACTGGATTTGATCGCATTGGAAAAAGAGCGATCGAAGTCTTGTCGTGACCCTAAAATCTTAAACTGTGAAATAACAAGGAGAAACATCACATCTATTATTTATTCCACATTGATATATTGCTCATACTCCACACTAAACAAGAAGGCACAACTAAGAATAAGATTGATCTAATCGATTTTATAAATCAAAAAGAGATATACTCCTATCGGTTAATTGTTGATGATCAAAACTTACCTCTTCTAATCGAAGTGCTGAATGACTTGCTTTGAAACTCATACCTTACTCTCTTCTCGTGCTCTCTACCTTTTTCTATTCTCGTATCCTTCCATTCTTCTCGTTCTCGAGTTCTTCCTTATCGTCTCGTGCTCTCGTGATTCACTTGATTCACACTGAGTTCAATACGAATCAGCTTCGAACCGCATTGCACTCAATGCGATTTATTGATCGTTAAACGAGATACACACAAGTCGATGTGAAATCATATTAGCACTCTCTCACGCATATCAAAACACGAGAGAGCAGGAGTTTACATGCAGTTGAGTCGTCAACTATACCAAGGTTCACTGGTCTCGTCGTCCTAATCGCAAAGAGGCCAAAATTCACCAAGCACGTTGGGCAGGACGTGAAATTTTCACCCTATGACTGAGATGTTTAAACTGAAACTCATGAAACCCTTAAGCTTGCACTTGGAGAAATCAGAAACCTTACTTCTAACCTAAGCCTAAATCATGTCACTCTTGGAAACCTCTTTCGTGATGCATAATGCGACTCGACTTACTCTTATGTACGCAAGCAATCCAAATTATGCAAGTTGCTGGAGGAAGAGAACAAACAAATGAAAGTTCAACAAATCTTTTACTCCTCCAAAAGCTCCATTATCTGTTATCGACTTTCTCGATGATCTCTCTTATTTCCTCAAATGACTTACCCGCTTTATGTAATTCAACAAACAATGACGTATGTCTTTATACACTTTTCTTTCCGTGACTCTCTCTAGTTCTTCTCTTCTCTTCCAGTTCGTCGTGTGATACTCAACATACACTTTTCTATATTGTACTTTCTCCTTGATGCTCTCTTCCTATAAATTCAACACATCCATCTGCTTGCTAGTCTTTGATTTCTAGATGTCTCATGCACCAGCTGAGGTATATCAAGCACAGCAGAGGCTCATTGACGTGTCTCTCCGTGTCCACCTTTTTCTTCTTTCGCTTCATTAAATATCCATATCCTCATCATTTTCTTTTTCAAATCGAGTATTCTTGATAACATATCGAGGTGGAGTACTATCGACTTGACACTGAGAGCCATAACTAGTATCTCTTTTCTTGAGGGTATTCCCAGTGAATTCGGAGCAAGAAGATCAATGTTTGCTCGACTTCCAGAAACAACATTCATCCAAAAAAGTGAGGGCATTCTTTGTTCAACTCCTCCTCTAACGTCAAACCTGGCAACATCTCATCGTTGATAAGTTGTCTGTCTGTGCTATCTTGAATTTCTTTCACTTTCTTGTACATATCAACATATCATTCAAATCGTTTCTTCAGCTCAACACCTCTCACTACAAATCATCTCTTGAAAGTTGCACCGCCATAATCCCAAATGCATTAGCTTTTCTCAGACACTTCCTCGCATCAACTTTGATGTTTCGTCCTGCTCCGTGTAATGCGACAAAGTTCTCTCATCTTCGATGTATGTCACAATTTTCTCATAGTCATCTAAATTCAAACAAATGCATGTTTTTTTCATAACTTCTCCATTTTTAGGAGCCATAGCGGATGAATCTTTATCGATTTGGACTACATCACTCCTACTCTCTTCGAAATGGCTGCATATGGCTTGATCTATTCACTATAAAGCTAATTTTTTTGCACTTGTGTTTTCAAATTCGTTCCGTCATTCGCTCCACTACTTCACACAAATGAATGTTGATTTTCAAGAAGTGAATGGTTCAATCTTCTCATGCGCACCATCATACCAAGTTAAACGTTATTTACGCAAAAAATACTAACTCATTTTCCCAGCTATGTTTGAGACCCCTCAGTTACCCACAGATATAAGATGTAATATCGTCATAAAGTTAAACCTAATAAACTGCATACATTAGCCGTAGTTGAGTTACAGCAAAGATTCTCCATCAGTTAAGGAAGAATGTAAAGAATCATTCTTCCCAACTCTAACACCCTCTTACATAATCAAGAAGTTATATGAAGCTAAGAGCATTTAGAATTTCTTGACTCTCAACCTAGCAGCGTAGCACTATGTCTCAATAGCGGAGTCAAAGAACAGTAGCAATAAGCACTTAGCAGTTAACAGAAATAACTTTTTGGAAGTGCAGATTTTCTAGAGAATAATACTCGTAAAATTAAGGGAGAATTCTATCAATTCTCTATGTAAATGTCATGACCTTATGATCTAGAACAGTTATCGTCAAACAGTAAATACAGAGTCATTACGTAAGGATAAGCTCAGTGTAGTTTGAAAGTGTATTCCACTTGATTTATACCTCGAAGGGCTTTACGAGTCGAAGTAAACTCTCCTCAGCTAACGTCTCAAGGAGACCCTTACATACCATAAAGCTCTCTTTACCAAAGATTTACTTGTTCCACCCTTAGTACGAATGATTCAATCCACCCCATTTTATCGAATACCTTCTTGATCCACTCCTCCTACAGCCAATCGTTTCGCAGATTATTGCACCATCCTAGACGACACACCTTTAGTGATCCATGTCAACTTTAGAGTCAAACAGATACATCTTAGAGGTCCATGTCAACTTTAGAATCACAACGATTTTTGACATGTCACAATGATACTTCCAAAGGAGAAGAATGAATGCACGAGTGCAAAGACTTGAGTCGAGATTATAATGTCTCTTAACCCTTGTGAAGCCTGAGAATTTTCCAACGTAAGACACAGTGCTTGCAGTCATCGGTGACGACCCATATATGTTCATTTCAAGAATTTTATGATCACGCAGACTCGATTGCCCTCCTGAAATGAAAAACCGCACCTAGAAAGCAATCGAAAATTCGAACCTGTCTCCTAAATTCCCACCATCTTGTACAATTCGCCTCACACGATGACTCTAGAGCTGACATGGCACAACAACATAAAAACCGGTCGACCGCCAGTTCGGGTGTATACGATAAAAAGAAGATGGATCGAGTCCGACATTCGTATCGGAGGTGGAGCAAGTAATAACTCCTCTCCTTGTAGAGACTTATGCCATATGTAAGATCAGGGCTAGGCTTACTTCTTTCTTACCTTGCCTTGCGATAACACCATACTTTACGTTAACATTCTTTCTTAACTTGCCGATGTTACATGCCCAAGGAGAAATCTTCGATGCGCATACAGCAGGCGTGTGATGCCACGATGTTCACTCCTCAAGTCCTGAGTTTGCTACCCCGGTGTCCTCACTGTGAGAAGTCTATATACTCTAAGCTAACAAAAGACAGAACTTCCGACGTATTCCGAGTCAAACAGCTACCACAAAATTGCTCTATGGTAAGAACAGATCCTCTGCTTGTTCCAATTGATGCAATTCATTAAATATGTATTACAGTGGCATGCTTCGATATCTGAATATCCGCCCCATGTGTTGATCAAAATGAGGTTCATAGAACTCATAGACTACTTAGCATGCTCGATGTACAAAGTAAAGCCGCATAGTGACCCGCAGGTCTAGCGTAACTTCGAGAACGGACCTACTAAAATGACATCGTACTATACACAAGAAGAGACATCAGCTTAGTTCCTGTCAGGAAGAAATAAAGGAGAGGCACTGACAGCGTTGGGGCATAGTAGTAACTTCAAAAACCCAATATGTGAACTCTGCTCTGCTCATCTCCGACCTGATATGGCACCAACGCCTGTTAGCATATTCAACTCACAAGTTACTATGAGCAAGAATACAGGAAACTTCCCCCACCCAAGTCACTGAAAGGCAACCAGAATGTCACATACTTGGTAACTTGGAGGTACCTGGAAATGCACAAGGTAATCTTGGAGGCCTGGTTACTTAACTCTTCATAAGGAATCTCCTTGCGACGGATCCCCATCATATAGAGTTCAAACTCTTCGTGCGAATCTGCAAAAGCGGAAAGCGACTTACTTTAAACATTTACTTCCCGTCACCTAGACAAGCGACTCCGGAATTCGTTGCTGCTGAAGGAAAGGGAGATAACAAGTTCAATATTTCTAAGCTCCTGAGCGAGACCAAGAAGTGTCCCAAGTGGGTATCTTCAGTATGCTACGGATTAACTTGCTCTCGTTTCAGTTTATCTACCTCACTGAGCTCACGCTGAGGGGGCCGGGGCCCCCACACAGTCTCCTATCCATACTCTTCGTGCCTTATACACTGACGTTTGAATCCTTCAGCGTCTAAACAACTATTAGAAAGGTAGTCGTAAGGTCATAAGGAGACGCTTTCCATAAGGATTTGCAACAAATGTGTCAGATCGAAGGTCAGGTGGCTATAATGCTTACTGTACGTTTGTTCGTTCTCTCGCTTAAGATGGATACAGGTATACAAGACCGATAGGTAAGATCAAGAGATGAAAATGAAGCTTGTGCGTCTTGAATCAATTGTATTTCCCTCATTGTGTGGAAAACTGGCACGAAGTTCACACCTTCTCAGAAGTTTCTGTCGTAGTAAACTTGGGACTTTCCCTTCGCGCATCTTTCATCTTCTCCTCTCGTGAACTTCTCCCATATGAATATCTGTCGTGCGCAGATACTCCAATACAGTCAGAATCTCTAGATCTTGGTGAACTATCTGACTCCTTTGTAGTGTGCTCCACACCTGCATTGCCTCTATGTCCAAAGAAGCCACAACTGATAGGCGACGATGGGCTTGTTGCCCGTGGCGTCTGAGAATGCCCAACCATAGCTCTGGCAATCTGAGGAGCCAACCGATAACCAGGTATGATCCCATTACCTGGACTATGATCGGATAAACCTGTTCCTGACGCTTGATCATCTGTGTCAGTTTGACCGCATAAATTCCACGTTCCTCCATCACATGGAATGATGGCAGCGCGGCGAGAAGTATATCTTCCTTGGCTTGAGCGTGGACTTGAGTTTGAAGTTTGAGACATTCTGCCAAACACAGAACTCAGTGGCAAGTCTGCGGTTGGACTTCTGGAAATTCCCGTTCCTGCTCCGTTCAGTCCTACGACAGTTGTCCCATCGCCCAGGTTGACTACACCAACAACTCCGGATTCCATTTGCATCCGCTGGTCCGTCGTTGAAGGGGAGCATGAGGATGGAAATCCAGGTGCGGGCCTACTTTGGGCGCTTGAGCTTGGTGTGATGATTGTGGCTGAGGAAAGAGCTGCAGGAACGCCTGAAACAGGGTTTGCAGTAGTTTTATCCCCACTGTTGACAGGAACTATGCTTTTCAGACGAGAAGGTTGTATTCGCTTCTGAGGTGAATTCATCCTTCCGATCGGTTGCTCCATGGTAGCTTGCAAATTCGAAACTTCCCTCGTAAAACTGTCGGTAGCTGCTTTGGTTGTGAAACAGACTTGTTCAAGAAGTGCCTTCGTGCTCGATGTTGCAACAGTTGCTCCATGCAGAGGCAGCGAAAGCCTTGAAGGAGGTAGTCTCGAGAAGGGTGTCGCTTGCATAGACAACAGGGATCCCTGCTCAGACTGCATCGCTCCTCTTGCCAAGACTGCACTACCAGCTTCGCTTACCGTCTTGGTTCCAACCGCTACCCTTGATCTAAGGGTCGGAGAAGAAGAACCTGACTTTCCCAGTGAGGAAAATGCAGGTGATGACTGTTCTGAGGTTGACGGTTCACGAACTAGAGTACTTTGCACTAAAAGGTTAGTCATTTTACCGTCTAAGACATTTGAGCATGAAGGAGCTAAAGGCTTCACTCCAGTGTTGCTACTCTGGCCTTGATTACCTTCACAACCCTGCGCTCCTCCCTGAATTCCCACCGTACTGTGAACAACCACAGAAGGTACACCCGGTGACTTTGACACTGTGGAGACATCCCTCTCAGCTGCAACTACAGCTGATGTGAAAGTACCTGGTGTTGGGGATTGGCCTACTCCTCGGCCGTTATGAGGAGCCTCCTTCGCACTACAGATGTTATCATTATCTCCTCCGCTCCTACTAGATAAAGAAGAGTATCTGAAGCCACCCTGGGTAGCTGGTGCATTCTGCAGACATGACACGGCACTCGGAAAAGTCCCTCCAAAATTGGTAGATTTCTCCGGTGATTGTCCGATCATGTGCGATTCAAAATCAAGCACTCCTCCAGGACCTACCTGAGAAGTTCCATCCCTGCTTGGACTAGACAGAATTTGAGCTTTGAGTCTCTCGACGGCTTGCTTGCACGCTTGCGCGGCTGCGCCCCTTTTAGGCCACCCATTATTTCCTGACATCCAAGTTGGGGCTAAGATTGAAATGCCTTGACTACTGCCTTTCTTCGAAAGAGGTCCACTCTGCCCACCTACTACAGCTGCTGGAGAACCTGATTTGTGTGCTGCAGCTCCAGCTTTGGGCGTTTTCTTCTCATTTTGATGATCAGAGTTTTGTAGTTGCTTTTCTTTATCGGTCCTGTTATCCTCTCTGTGTCTCCGAGGAGGAGTTGGGGAAGGCCCTGAACCTGTCTGCAACCCCCCAGGATGCTCCTTGTTAGCTGCTGGACTCTCCAACCCACTCCTTTCTCTCGTGAGACTGTCTGAAGCAGTGTTCGCATTTAAATGCGCCTTCTCCACAGCTGGCCTTACCATGTCACTAACAACAAGATCGTTCTTCCGCGATATACTTTTCTGTATAGCAGGCGACTCATTTCCGTGAGGAGATGAGCTTGTTTCTCTCCTCATGTGTACTCCGGCATGTGAGGTGGGAGGTACTGATATCGCTGTTGCTCCTAAAGACAAGGGTGGCGTTCGCACAGCGCCAGTGGGATGCTCAGTCACTCTCGTCTCGCTCCCTGACTTTGCTGAAGTGGATGAAGATACTTGACCCGTTGAGTGTGGCTGCCCAGAGCCACCTCCAGGCGATAGAGCTGAGTTCAGAGACCGCCTTTCACCCAAAACAGCGGTTCCTGCCGGAGGCTCATCATCATCATCCAGAACAATCAGATTTTCTGCAATCTGTGCCTCCTTTCTTTTCTTCTCAGCCAATAACCACGGTGGAAGAACATCTGATCCAGCTCTTGAAGCAGGAGGTGGGTTGCAGTGAGGCACCTCCAAGCTTAAGCTATGAGAATGTCTGTAGGAGGCTGGTAAGACAGCCTTCGGTGCAGGAACCAGCCCAATCTTCCTCAGTTCCGCCAGTATGTTGAAATTCTGATTGACTACTCGCTGAGGAATCTTAGATGGATCCACTTCCATCAACTGGCTTCCCGATCTGCCGTTTTGAGTGGCGGGAAGATACCGCAAAGCACCACAATCAAGTAAAAAGGCCATTGTCAAACCCTCCCCAGAAAAGCTCTCTCCTGATTTTGCAGGAGATTCTGCAGAATCGTCGATGATGATCACTTCTGGTGGAGTTGTAGCCAGGGCTGCTGAAGTCTGCCCCTTTCCTCCTCTGCTGCTTCTCATCTCCTCCTTGCTGTTCGCTGTGTAAGGGGTCCTGAGGTTGCTGTAATCCAAGCGCGAAAGGTAATTTTCTGCTTGATGGTTATTGGACTTCCCAAAAACTGAAACACCTACAACGCCGATCACGCTTTTGGGGGTGTTTATGACAGGCACAGTAATCTGATGACTGCTCTCAGCAACACCTTCCCCAACTCGAGCTGCGGCTGGCCCAGGATTCGCTTTCAAGCCTACCTGAGCGTTCACTGGCAAGCCATCTAAGCACGCAGTAGAGGTGAGACCTGAAGCAACCGTGTCGCCATCGGTACCTGCACCCCTTTTTGTCTCACTTCTCCGACCATAAGGACCCTGCTGTGTAGGTGGAGTACCTGTTGTACTCTCCTCATTTGGAGGAACAACAACATCTCGACCCCAGAGCCGTACTCTGACGGGGCCAGACATCTCTCCACCTTCAGGGCTGCCGGACATCCCTCTCACTGCTTCAGCAAAGAAATGTTCAGTTTCTGTGGTCACCATCGCTCCAGGCTCGCTGCCTTTTGGATCAGAGATGGCAGCCCTCATCCAACCAGGCAGCCTTGACACCTCTTTGTCCCCGGCTTCTGAAGCCTTCGTCGGTCCTCCCATTTCAGGGGGAGGCCTGAAAAACGCAGTACCTGCTGGAACTTGAGAAGCCACTGATACATCGTTTCCACTTGATGATGCGTGTTTCTCTGAGCCCCAGGTCAATCCATCCAAAGTTCTCCTTGGAGCATCTGTTACTCCTCGAGTGGAAACCATGACACCTGCTCTTGACAGCTCACTTCGGTCCGCACAAGCTTCTTGCAGTGGTCTAGTCCCTTGCATCGCTAGGGACAGAGCTGCAGAGCTCTGAGGTGGGAGGGTCGTCGATTGTAGTAAGCTTGTGAAGCTTGTCGGAAGCGAAGCTGTTGTTGACACGACTGGTCGAGTATTAGCCACCTGAAAGCAACCTGCCTCAATCGTAGTGCTGTTCAGTCGAGAAGTGGACACTCGCGTGCTCCCCACAGCAGGAATAGAGCTGTTCTGGCGGCCTTGGCCCAGCTGAGTATTTAGACCGGTTGAGGTTGATGAAGCTTTCGGTAGTACAGCGGCCAAACGAACGTTAGTGTTTGCCAGGCCACTTGTGAACGTCGCTAGCCCTGCTTCCAAAGTTTGAAACCCACCTGCTGTATCGAGCTTACTACGCCCGGTAGCCTCTAGCACCTTCCCTGGTGATCTGGTAGAACTGGAGGCTCTACCAGATCGTTGAGACTCTCCAACGGTGGAGCTGAATACTGTTGGAGGAAATTTCTCAGGTTTGCTGCCCCTCGCACTTTCACTTGAATCATTATCATGCAGTTTGTGAACGTTGCTCAAAGGAGCAGTCTTCCCAAGGCGGCTTTGATCAGGGCTTCTTCCCATATAGAGGCCACTTTCTGGCTGCTGAGAAACGGCCAATCGACAGACTGATGCATCTAGTTTACTTGAATGCCCCTCCTGAACATTCCTTCCACTTTCTGTAGCTTTAGTCACCTCTACATTGCTTGAACCTTTGTCCCCTAACTGATTTGTGGTGGATATGTTAGAAGCCCTTTCTTGTATATCCAACTGAGCGTTGCTTTGAGGAGAACTAAATAGAGTTTCTGTGCAATGCAGTTCATCAGCTAGGGGGATTTCATGTGCGGTACTGCCTATTTCCACAGAAGCGGGCACTCGCTCACCTTCCAGTTTCCTGGTCCGTTCAGGGTTAGGTTCGGGGTTACCGTTCCTCTGAGTCAATGCATCGGTGCAAACTCTTCCGGGCGGAATGCTAGGCTGCACCCTCACGGGATTAGTTACCCAGCTTGTGGATGGTGACAGCAGTGCCTGCAAATGTTTCATTGTTATGTTGACAACTTTGCAAGAAAGACAAACAAACTGTAACGGAAGAGAACAAAATGAAAAGAAGGAAAACTCTTAAAAACACTAACTGCTCAGAAACGGATAGCAATGATGCGTTTATACCAGGAAAATGGCAACACTTCGGTAGATTCGCAGTTGCTTGAGAACACCAAAGGAAAGGCGTTATTGGACCTACCAACAGATGCAGGCATCGAACAGAGTAGTGAACAACCCTACCTGTTGGTCTGGAGTGATGAGCGTGGATCCTGTGTTATCCGATTTCTCCTTTGAATTCGGATCAGCAACAGCATTGGCAGGAATTAACGGTTGACCTTCTGGGGACGACACCTCCCCATGCGGAGTTCCCTTTTTGCTACCTGGAACGGACTTCGCCAACTGCCGGGCAGCTCTGCTACGACTCATAGGGGGTTTTGGAGCCTTAACAGGAGAAACAGCGTTGTTCACAGCACGGATATCACCCGTACTGCTGCCTTTCTCTGGACCTTCTGTTCCAGGACTCTCGATTGATTTAGCTCCATGGTTACTCGTGCTGGGAGAGTGACCTGAAACCTGCTTTGCAGCTAAAGCTACTGCAGTTGCTGAACCAACACTTCGAGTAGTGCATTTGATTGGTAGTTTCTTCCTACCAACTGGCCTTTGTGGAACAAGGGACCAAGTTTGGGGAGAATGGCTCTGGGCCACGTCTTCGATCGCCACTTGCGCATTTGCTCCACCACCTTCTACTTGAGAGATGACTTCCCTTATATGGGACGAAGAAGTGCTGACTTCTGTATCCCTACCAAACCGTAGTCGAGCCATATTATCTAAGGCTTCTTCTGGCCTTTGGAACTGAAGCTTGTGCGTCGAGTTGGCTTGGACTTGGGCTGTTAATGTTAATTTTTCTTTGCTCTTCTCTTGGTTAACTGAGGGATATGATACATCGTTGGTGCTCGAAGTCACCAAGTCAACTCTCTTTTCTCTTCCCACCACCTTCAGAGACTTCTGCTCAGCACCTTTCTCTTGTCCCATGACCCCTTCAATTCTTCTAACCACCATATCCTGAAATGCTGGCTGAACAGTATCAGAACTCCATTTGAAGGTTGGCTCTACAGCGTTACCTACGGCTTGTTGCTTCTTTTCTTTCCTTTGATGCTCCTGCTTCAGTTTGTCCTCCTTGCGCTGGGTATCTCCTATAGACGTTTCTCCACTCACGTCTATATCTGGAAGCGACAGCTGGACGTGAGTCTCCTCGACATCACCAGCACCGCCTATGGAAGCTCTTTTTCCTTTCCCGTGAGTTTTGTCTGACAAGTTTCTCAACTTTGCTTTCGATCCACCACGTTTTCTCAACCGGGAAACAGCTGGTTCAGGTGTCTTCCCTGCTCCAGCATTTATGTCACCAGAAGGAGCTGTACTGCAACCTTCCTGCACTATTCTCGTCGCCGGATCCCCATCTATCTTCGTCACATCCACTTCACTGTGGATGGCAGTTACAGTCTCCTCCTGAGCTATCACTGATTCACGTCTTCCACTCTTATCTGCAGCTGCTCGTTGCTTCTCTGGGTGGAAGACTCCCTCTGACTTGCCCACTACGTCATTCGCAAGATCTTTTTCTGAGATGACTTCTGTCCTGGCTCCAGTTGAGGACGGTTGACGCGGTGACTCAACCGACACAGCCCGAGATCCCCCTCGAGAAATCGAGCTATGCTGAATCAGTTTGGCCATGCCTTCAACAGCAGTTTCAGCCGGATCCGAGTAATCATCAACCTCTTTGGATGTTCTGCACTCGGCCATATTCTGGACCTCAACTTGTGCACTTGTTTTATGGCTGGGGTCACCCGCACTGGTTTTCGCCCCATCGCCGGCGTCAGTGGGTAGCGATCTTGAACCCTTCTGCCCTTTATTAGAATTAAGTGCAGTTGATCGAGGACTTTTCCTGGTAGAGACTGCCATATCGGCTAAGGTGGCTATCCGGGATGTATCAGTCAAATTCTCAGCTGTCAAAGATGAGCCGGGACTCTTTGTTGTTCCGCTAGTGATTTCAGGGATTGGAGTACCCCCTGCCGCTTCTGTGACTACTATAGGAGATATGGTGCCACTTCGCAGCATTGCTGCAGGAGGATACCAGGGTGCCTTGGGTGCTCTATCAGCTGCGGGCACCAGAGAAGCAAGTCTTCCTGCAGCACCAGAATTTGAATGAGCTTTGCCAGCACGGTGTTTGGCGGCAGCTGGAGCTGGGTTTTCCACTGCTGAGCTTGGACTTCTGCAAGGTGACGTAATTCCAAGACACTGTGCGGCGATCTCGTCAAGCTCCGTGCGAATATCTTCATGTGTTGCTGTCCTTGTTTCCCTGGACTGCGAAGGCCCAGCTGAGTCAGATACATCCCTCTCATTGCTTTCCTTGTTTGAATGGGTAACCTGACCCTTTCCTGGCCCTGATCTAGAGCTCGGTAATTGTGACGTTGCAGTTGCCAGTCCCGTCTTGCGTGCTCCTGAGCGTCGTGATTCTGCGTCCACACCATCTTGAACCTGTACGTGTAGTCATCACAAGGGTCATCCATATCTCTCCGTATCGAATCTTACCTCGACCGCGTCATCGGGAAGAATACATTCTCTGAATCAAACTGCTGATTACAATTTACTGGGTGGAACGAGATGAAAAGGATCTCCTGTCGAAGGCAACATCCTTGAGTTTCCGATTCTTCAAGAAACAATCACTATACATGTGAACCATAGAACTCTTGTCTGGGCAACGATAATTATCATATCCCCAGGCATTCCGGAGAGAGCCCCGCGAACGCAGGTTTTATACACCCACCATTTAGAGAGTAGGCAAGCCACTCCTAATATCCGATAAAAGAAAAAGAAAATTCTTTCGAAGTTTCTGGGCTGGTGCTGATTATTGTAAAAATTGTCATATAGTTGACATACTGTTTACAATTATCGGCACCAATCCAAATATTGCAAGTGGTCCAAGATTGGCCGGTACACGCACAACCAGTTCGGTATACCCTTATGAACACATTTAGCTATGTTTCTGAGCTGGACCTGTATGGACTTAATAGAGAATTTCTGTAGCTGCTTTCAGCCAGACCTCGCTCACAGGAATCCACAATCTAAACTGCAATTCGCCAAATCCCGGGACGTGCAGCTCGGAGAACTGGCGATGTTACGTGAGCATGCTACAACAGAAAGGACGTGCTACATTCTACCGACGTCTCCCAGAGTCAAACGAGAAGCTACAACTCTGCTCACCCAGTTACCCAGCTCACAACGCGCAATTGTGGGGAAATAGCCATTTAAAGTAGTTCACCGCTGCATAGTCAGGCGGATGAAGTTAAAGATTAGACACGGGAGCCGCAAGCTCTAGAGAGATTCAAGTGTCTCCTAGTTACCGCTGTAAGAGAGCGGTCTCAGACCCGGACGGCCGTCAGGTAAGAAATAAAGGTGGCAGCGATTGCGGCTCACAGGAAGTTCCGGGGAGAAACTGTGTTCACCACACTCTAGATTCTGCTTTTACTTGACGATACGTGGGCGGCTTTAATGTCACCGTCCAGGCGAGAAGCCTAGCGTCTCCCGACTAGGAACTGCGAGACCACACTAACGACGTTCGTAGAGATCCGGAGAGGCAGGCATTCTTCTAGGAAAGACCCTGGGCCGCATACGAAGAATGATTATATACACAGTAGCAGCCGGGATAACAGTTCGATAACAGGCCGGTTCAAACGGATGATTTTGCGAGCCACAGCCGAATACATTCTGAGAATAAATAAGCACTTTCTACCTAACTTAGATGATAGGTGGTGATTATAACCACAATCAGCTGTAGTAAAGTCTTCACGACCCAATCCCGCCTCACTCCTCAATCGATCCTGGGAAATGCGTCTGTCAAGTGACTCAGTCCTCGTAGTGTGCCGCCCAGTCTCAAAAGCTGAGCGTTGTACAACAGCACGCCAAAGCGGTTCAATCACTCTTCAACTCTTTGCCGTATGTCCTAACGATGTTCGGAAACTACGCTAGACGTGAGAGAGAGATGATCCGCGAACGCTGTATTATGGGTTAGCGGCTTCCCACACTGTCAAATTCATTTTTGTGCATTGTCTGCGTTTAACGGGAACCGGAGAGGACAAACGGCCTTCCTGCACGACTCTGGTCCTAATGTCTGGAGTGTTCCCAGTGCACATTAACACTGCCTCCGACCAAAACGCTGAAACACCGAGGATGGTGAGGTGGTATATGGTAATTTTGGAATGCGTCAATCGCAGCCGAAGCTTTCCACCTTCCCCCTTCAACCCCACCAGGACTCATTTACTCCGTTCTCACTCATAATGACGGCACTCATTGACTATAAATATCAACATAAACCCTACAATAATTCGCAGGCCTTCCTGACCCGCTGCCGCTCAGAGTATACAGTCCCCAAAAGTTCTTCCTTGGAGACAGAAATAAGCATCGCATCTCCTTCCGAGAAAAGAGAACCACACTATAAATTCAATATTGTCTCTCGCCTCTCGACTCGGGACCAGCGTCCGGTAAATACTTTCAAAAGGACAGGGCATTTCCCTGCAGTTAAGGGGCACAAGCCGGCAACCCGTTTTGAGTTACCTGGAAGGTTTCAAGGTCTTTTTCCTTTTCACTCTTGATTTATGTACTAATGCCGGCAAATTTCAGGCAAACGTCTTTCTTTTCTCAAAAGTTTGCCGGCCAAATTCTACTCTCTTTGACGGAAGTCTCCCGACGTTGCTCGGGAGCTGAGCCTAGCTCGGCGTAACAGACAAGAGCAAATTCGGAAATCGTGTGTGCCAGTCAAGGTGAAATAACTCGGCGATTGCATGCAGGAAAGGGACGCGGGTGGGGCGGGCAGGGAAGGGTGACGCTCTGGCGGAGCGGGCAGAGAGCCAGGCTACTCTATGGTGTGAAAAGGCAGGGAAAAGGTAACGTGCATAGTTTTACCCGTGGTGAGCCCAGCGAGGGGCTTGTCACCGACGACCACGTAATCCAACTTCCACGCGTGACATCATCTTTCCCTCCCTTTCAACGGTTCCTTAACCAACCACATCCTCTACGAATGGCATGCAGTGCTCATCATACATGATGTACGTCACACTGCATGGTACGGGGGCCCATGGACATGGAGATTGCATGTCTGGTAGGGGCCGAGGACCACAAAGACAGAGCGGATTAAGCCTTTAAGGAACGGCCCCTTCACAACGCTGCCAGCGATGGGATGTATGTGCGTGCGTGTCCTCGTGCCAAGCATGAAAGGGCCCCGTCCGGCCGGGGATTCCTCTAACGGCTGTGTGACCTTGCCCCTCCCTGCCTGCAACGATCTCTCGACCAGCCGGGAAGTCTCCCCGCCGACAACCGCAGAAGGAGACCCGTTCTCCTGTTGTCCTGTCCGCGCTCGAGAGGAGGTGCCTTACAAGCCACTCTCCGATCCCAACCCAGCCCAATACAGATCGGCACTGTAGCTGTAGGCAGGTAAAGGTAAGAGTGCGGTCGAGGGCTGCGGACTGAAGCAGTTTTCAAAAAGATCAAAAAGACTCAAGTAGAAACAGAAATTACCCTCTGTCCTGTCTGCCCAAACTAGAGCTGCCCGACCCGTGCTTGCGAAGGAAGGGAGGGGCGGCCGCCGCAGGCTGACACACATAATCAATGGTGGGAGGAAGAGGCACAATCACGGACGGCCCATTTTCCTTGTATCGTCCAAAATCAACTGCAAAGTAATAATCTGGATCGTCGCGACAGAAATGAGACGAGAAAATGCAAGGGTCCGAAAGTCCCGCATTTATTATGGCGGAAGAGGCGAATCATATCGAATACTCACCAGTGGGCCTACTGAAAGGCGGGCACGTACGGCCGAGTGTCCCCCTGACCCAATGTACAGTTACAAATATTTCTCGAAGGGCAGGACAGTGGCGCAGTGCAGCACCGAGCAGGGCAGGCAAGAGGCAGGGCGGGGCAGACCGGGCAGACAATACATGGAATATTTCAAGAACCAACACAGTGAGTGGAGTGGGCGGACAGTGGAGCTGTTACTGGTCTCTCCCCCACCCCGCGCCCCCCAACCCAACACATAGGATTCGCGTCCTGCACAATGATTAAAGAAGTGTCTCTCCAGCCTTGGCCCCGAAAGGACGGAAGTGGGAAAATCACGCGGGTAAATGTGTCTCTAAAGCAGATACGATATGACCGGTCGAGACCCGCCCCTCCATACTCCGCCTACCCTACCCTCTTTTCTCCTTTTTCCCTGTCTTTCGTTAGATTTTCAGCCCGTGTATAATATTTGGCCCGCAAACTACTTCGCGAAAGCCGTAAGCGGAAGGAAGAGGAGTATTTTCTCGTAGTGAAGGCTAAGAAAGCTGATGAACAAAATTCACAAGCTTCTAATCTCCATGGCGGGGTGGGAAGGCGGGTCTACTGAACATGGACGAGAGCTCCCTACTCTAAGTCGTGAAGAATCGTGCAAAAATTTGAGTGGCAAACGCCCGACTAAGGATGATTTGAGTCTGCGAACTTCTCGGTGATTCGTGGTCAGAAAGCCCCATGTTAGAGTACTTGCAGAGGATGCTGTCGAAGCAAGATACGTAACCACTAGAGACATCACCACTGGATGCACGTAGCTGCTGCATGGACAGATTCGTCTTTGGCCAAGCTTGTAACTGCTTGCTATGGATTCCTAGGGGAAGGCAGCAAAGTTTGCTGAAGCTTCTTCTCCACGTTGGACTGGAATTTACTACCCTACAAGGTAGAGGAAGTGCTACAGCACGCTGAATTCTGAAGTAAACTGCTTGCCATGGTCGCAATGAAGCCACAAATTATACGAAGGCTCACCTCGTGGTCGTTGTACGAGGAGGAACTGTCGAGGAAGAAGGCCGTGGCTTCTGCGCTGATATCAGAATCTCATTAACCATCATCCACCAGTTTCCAGTCAACAGCCAAGCTCATAAGACTTTCTGATGATTAAAGACTTCCAAGGGTCTACAATTCTCAAGCCTAGGCAAGAGAGCCACGGCTGCGAAATGTTGTCACGTCTATAAAGCTTAGAAGGCTTTGTATCCATGCAGCAACATCTGTGGGCTCTATCCAGTTCTGCGACTGGGATTGGGAGGTCTGACAAGTTTCAGACGCGTGATTCTCAGCGGGATTGCCTTGCAAGGACTTCGCTCAACTTCCATAAAGTACCTTCAGAAAAATCGGCACCAGCACGTCAGACATTCAACTGGTCTACACGCTCGGCCTTTGCCCAACGCGGGAGACGAGCGCGAGCCTTCCAGCCTCCAGCTTCCATCCAACTTCCAGGAGGCTCCATCTCACTTCGACACACATTCTACGTGACTGTCGAGCAGCGGTGGAGGAACTCCTAGACAGGCCGCCGATTCCCAAAATCTTATTCTGGACAAGCAGTTCATGACGTCCGTCACAAGCTTCCTCTCCGGTTAAGGATAAAATCATTCAGCTATTCTCTATTCTCTGACTGAAGGCACAGTCTGCGAACTCAGACTGGAATTGTGCTTGCCTTCCTGACATCGCGGCAAAGAAGTGGACTGAAACATTGAAGCTCCACGACCTCGTCCATCGAGATTCGAGGTTCGCGTAAGCTACACGCGGGGAGGTTGAAGAGGTAATGTGCATGGGCCAAATATACTTCTTTCTCAGATAAAGCGTAGTACTGTATCAATTTGAAGTGTTTCCTATCTATAAGGAGCGAAACAGTCAAGTTATAGTAAAGTGGTCCTTTACTATAACTTGTCAAGACTCTAAAGGTTAGAATCCGCATAAACAACCGTCGATTGCTACAATATCAACATCAACCTGGATTGCCCGCTCTTGATCTTATAGGAAAGACGTAGTCAACTTGCTCGGCAGTTCATGTACAACGGCGAACAGGATTACCTGCTCTTCACCTTTAACAGGTGTGTGACAGCTTACTTTGGCGTCCATTTCGGCGAACTCCCACGTAAAGTAACGAGCGGAATTGCCCAGTCTCATTCTCATGGACTACGGCATAGCCTACTTGCTTTGGTGTTCGACTAGATGATTGTAAAACAACATAGAAGTGGTCGCGTAAAAGGTAGTAGTTCTCTATCCTGATCCTTCTTCTGAAAGACCTTTTATTCTCCCGCAATTAGGAAGTATGTGAAAGAACAGCGTCAATTTCAAGACTGTCCCTAAAAGATTTCCTCGCCTGAAACTTGATCGGGTTTTGATCAAACGTTTTTAGCAATCTGCCAAATCACACCTAAAGCGACAGTCGCGTCCAGCGTGGTCAATTTCCCGTATATGTTAGATCAACTTCTACCACGAATTATTAGTTAAGACAAACAGTACAGAAGTCCGTTCAGAAGGGTGACGAGTCTGCTATACCCGCCGTGCGCAAGGGCCACATAATCAGACTATCCTCATCCCCGTCTTCTTCTCGGCAGTGAAGCAGGACCAGTTATATTTTGACAGTGTCGGACCCAACTCAAAGCCATGCATGGCGGCCTTGCTAGTCAAGAGAATGAACAACTCCCGCTAGTTCATGCTCCGCGACGGATCGCTTGCCGACCAGAAGAAGTTAAACCCAGGTTCAAGCTTAAGAATACTGTCACGATGGGATTTTCCCGTAAAGACGAATACTCTTAGAGATCTGATTCGAGCAGCTAGCTGTAGGAGTATATACTCATCACGACATAATATAGTAAACGGAGGTAGGCTAGAGTGCCAGAACCGTCCGTAACCTCCCGAGAGGTTAGGAGCTGCAAGAAAAGAATCGGGTAGTGTAAGGCAGCGAACGACGAGACAAATGATCGTGATTCGAGAAGACATCGAAGGGCGTGGAACGTCACAGAGACTAAGCCTGAGCCTGATACAGAAGTCTTCGCACCCGCAGCAGAAGCGAACCGGAAGCCCTGGTCAGGTCCAACGACACTAAATGCTAGCTTTCCTCTAACCCCAAGGTCATGTTATCGGGTTTTAAGACAGCATTTCTTCATCACGCGACAATCGCGTCTCACACGGTTGTGACGCCCGCGCGGCCCTACACCCAGATTCTTCCCCAAGCGACGCTCATGTAACCGGTGTGCTCGGTACAGTAGCAATCCGGCGGGCAGTTTACCCTACCGATTTCACTAAAACGGAATCAGGTATATTCTGGCCTGCAAACCATGCTTACCTCCACGCTCCAAGAAAACTGAGAGAAAGAACGTCTATGTGTCTGTCAGCGAATGAGATAAACTCGCTACTGTTGTGAGACCTTGAAGACCTTGAGAAATCTGCGGGCAAACACTTCGGTGCAGTTTTCGCCATAAAGAGCCGGAATGAGATCCGAGCGAGATCCGGCATGGTAAATGACAAATGGGTAGGAGGACGACATCACTAATAATATCTGGATAGAGCCTGGAAATAGTAGCGTACTGGTACTGGTCGGGGACGACGGATGTCCCAGCTTCAAGGTCAAGACAAGGGCATCGGGTCTATCGATTCAGCAACGCATCGCGCATCGCCTTTCCCCACAACTCAGGTTCCCAACTAGGAGAAATGTATTTTCCACTTCAATTGAGTAGTCTAGCATCGGCTGCATCCCCACCATGCCACAAACCTTTGGACTAAGTCAAGAATGAAACTGACGTGACTATATCGACAGGAAAAGTAAGAATATAACTGATCTCCACTCCAACCCCTCAGCGCCGTAGACGTAACCCCATTGGCCTCCCACGGTGCAAACGTAAGTGCTCTCAAGATGGTGTGTACGAGCACAACCACCCGAGCAAAACTTCCGAATACGGAACAGGAAGTACTGGAACAGTGATCATCACCGATAAAGATCACATCCTTGTGACAGAGGTACGGACGTTAAGAGTGAGATCATGATCCAGTATTCCAAACGGAAAAGGTACCAAGTGGTGGCCTCGTCAAAACTTAAAGGTCCGTGAGCGGAACAAATTACGTACTACATGGCTGAAACACCCCCATTACGCACAAATATTAGATCTCCGCACCACGTTCAGTTCAATTCCTGCCATATATTGACCCAGGTTTTTCGTTGCTTACGGAAGAGAACAATATGTCGAAGCCACACTGCGGGGCATTCGGTTGTGAAACTAATCGGGACCCGGACTTCACAGGCGGACATCAATTCAGGGATCGCAGTCCTTGCAACGGCTCAGTCAGTTCCTTCAAGAACTCTAACTAACTACAGCCAACGGGACTCGAAGAGCTCAGCTCGGAACTCTTTGTGTCATGGAAGATCGATCGATAGGTAGGCGGGAAGCGTAGGTTGAATGCACGTCACATGTCACAATAGAAACACGAGTTGGGGGAGGCGAGAGAAAAGTGTCACACCTTGGAGGACTTGGTGATGATCGTACTGGGGCCAGCGGACCTCTCCACACGCAACTGTTTGGGCTTCGTCGTCCCTTCTTTCTCCTTCTCAGGAAGCCGGCGCTTTTCCTGCTTTGCTGCCTTCGACTCCTCAGCTGCGGATTCCACGCGTGAAATGCGTCTACGTTTGCTCTCGTTTTCCTCTTTCAGATTACGCGAAGGCACATTTCGGGGTTGCCTTTTCTTCTTGTTTCCTGAAACCCAATTTAAATTCTTTGAATCATGTACCTGATCTGTCGACCTAGAATAAGGACCGAGAAACCTTACAACTTCCTTGCCAGGGCTCTCCTCCAGTGTGCGGGTTACGGAGCTGGCAACTATATCTGCTATGGACCTCTTCTTTCGCTTCGGTTTAGCCCCTGGGCCCTTGGACTTTAAAGGTTTGCTACGAGTGATCTCGCGACTGGGCTCGCGGCTGGGCTCAGGCTCAGACTCAACAGGATCAGCGTCCACTGTATGGTCTTCCTGCCGGTGCTCAACGAGACAGCTATCAATGTGCACATTCATCGTCGTTTGAGACATGGATGAGAAAGATCGACAGACTGGGCAAGCTTTGTTGCTTTGCCTTTTCGTAGAAGGACGTGATGCCGAAGCTCCGTCAGACTTTGTTGATCTCTCCTCTACAAATCGCTCATCCTCGTTTCGTCGTTTGGGATTGACCGTTTCTTTCTCTTTAGCAGCCCCATCACCAATTTCCCTCTCTCCTCGTTTGGAATTATTTTCTGAATCTCCAACCTGCGTGTTGGTGCGGATACTAGACAGCCCTCCTTCTACCTCGGAACCTGAATTAGATGCCGCTTTCCCTTTGCCTATTCCGACGATTCTCTCGCAAATTTCTGCTACATTCTCAGCTAATACCTGTGCTTTGGAGGATTTATCAACCGTCTTTTTTTCCTGGAACACTTGATAAGCATCCGCTAATCGTTTGCCCTTGCCTGTCTCTACACTGACTCCCGGTTCCCTACATGGAGACCCAGTATCCTTCACCTGGAAAGACGTATCCTCACCATGGACCTGTTTGACACCAGATTCAACCACGCGAACAATCTCTTTCGCATCAACCCTTGAAGCTGCTCGTTGACTACCAGTTTCAGCTCCCGCCACTTGCTCTACATGCTTAGCTTCTGCGTCTCGTAGAAGTCTATCCTGCCTTTTTGGTCTTTCATGCGCTTCACCGTCCCCACTACAATCTGTCGCAGCAGATATTTTTCGTCCAGCCTTGGACGATTTAGTCCTTGTAACGCAAGCGCCCTCTTCGGATGGTCGTCGTTCTACAAGATCCGAGCTAGATATCACATGTGATCCTACCCTTTTCTCAATCCCGAACTCCTCCGCTGTTATCCACGACTGGTCCGGTTTATCCTCGGATACACCAGACTCCGCAAATGCTATCTCTAGCTTGAATAAGTGAGGAAGGGGAACATCCGGCGGATAGGATGAATTTCTGTACGCCTGCGAGAGCGCTGACTCTCCAGCGCCTATGGGAGGCCACAATGAAACCTGAACTCTACCTTGGAGAATATTGCCCCGCAAGTACTCCTCAGCTAATGGCCAGCTTCGCTTCAGATCGCCTCTGTCTTGACGAACTATTTCCGTGTATTGCCTGCAATTCCACAGGAACACAGATATGAAGTCGTGTGAAGCACTAGACCTGATCCTCTACTCGAGCTATTTTACCTGAAACTCCACACGAATATGTACTTCAACGTCAATTTAGGATCGAATCACTGGAGGAACAACAACAAGTGCCCAGCTGAGCACGATTTTCATCCATGTACGATAACGACATGGATGAAAATCGTCGACGAGAACTGGCGCGCACACTTAATTCTACGTTACTTCCAACTCTTCACACAAGAATGGCTTAATACCGTCCTTGCAAGCAAAGGAGTTCGCGACTCGTTCGATTTCTCACGTCGATAGCGGTATCTCATGTAGATAGACATGAGCGAGAGATCGCAAGAATACGCCAGCGAAGTTTAGCTTCGCAAAGAGAAAATCTACCGGCTTCAACACGCTCAACCTCACGTAGAAATTTTCTGTTGCTTAACCGGTGGGATGGCGATACATCCGCCGGGCAGCAGTATCATCGATGAAGCAAACCATCAAGGCGTCCTTCCGATTAATCGACCTTTGTGATCATTTCATCATCGGACTACACACGTATCGTCCCCGTACTTCGACTGGTAGACACGCCATCAGCCTCCTAATGATCGCTCCAAGCACTACCAAACGCATAACAGCTGTGTGGCAATCGATGTCTCAAACAAACATGAATTTATCTCGAGAGGCACAAATAGTACCTTGCAATATGGTGCCGCAATAGCACAAATATCAAACACGCCGTACAGTTGCAAGCACACGTCCACATTGTCCAGTACCAAGGGTGCTGATGCGGGATTAGAAAACTGATATCTCTCACCGTGGAAAAAAAAATGTCTACCATGACAAATTAAACAGATATTGCCCATCATGGTATCGAGTCCAGAAACGGAAGACATTCTTAACACGCTGAACGAAGACTTATGTCCGTGTACGAGTTGGTACTTCAATCTTCCAAGAAAACTGAAGGGGGATGAAGGCTCGTTCTACAGCAAATACGTCATACGTCCATGTCGTATTTGCATGCAACAAGTGAAACTGCAGCTGCGACGGGACCAACGGCACAGATAGAGGCCCTACCGGATGCAAAACTTAGATTGCGGTGCCTCAAAAAATTCGATTCCCACCGCTCTTTCAGTACTAACATCGCCTCCCATTCCGTCCATGGTAGAAGAGGCCTGCAATGCAAGCCTTTCAACACAATCCTCCATATCTCCATCAGACCTTTTCAAAACCCCTTCTTTAACTTTTCCGTCCACTAGTGTGATACACTCGATATCAAGAGACCTGCTCTCTCCAGCCTGCTCAGAAGTAACGGACCGTGATGAGCTACCCACAAGAACAGACTTTGCTTTCTTAGCTTGTTGACGACGGGTCTCGAGTAGGGCTTGCTTTTCCTTGACCGGAGCTGCTCCCATTGTCGTGGCTGCAAGAGCAGCCATGCAGATACTGTAAAGCGCCTACCAGAGTCCTAATTCCAACTAACACTGCCATTCTAGGAATACCTCAAAATCTGATTTGCTTCCGCCTCTTATCTGATCAGTACATCCTCTGCGAGTCATTCTTCGTATGTGAACCCCTTTGCGTAACTCCTAACCCATACGACTGAATTCCTGTACTTCCCTCAAGCTTCAGCTTGATTGTGGAGTAGAGCACCTGAGTTACTCCACCTGTCACCCTCAAATGCACCTCTTGCTTATAGCCTTCACGTTTCATCCAACCAAATGTTTCACTATCAGGATCATGTTGAGCAAGTCCTTCAGAGACCTCCAATAGTACTGGTAATCAACACTAAGCTCAATATTGCTCACCTGCACATAAGAAAATCGACATCAATTCTTTGTCGAAACTACCTGCTGACTGAAAAAGGCAGTCGCTGTTGGTTTGATACATCACAGAAAGAGTGTCTCGTTGACCTCTGCTAGAGTGTTAAGAACAATCGTAGAAATTGACAATGTCACTATCACACCGAGAAGCGTAAAGTAATCATTTCCAACAGCGTCCCATCGTACTGTGTTCTAGACAAGAGCTCTGTAGGTATTACACACGACGGAGACATTCTAGTACTATCCCGTACCGTATTCTTGAACCTATGAGTGAAAGCCTGTAAATATAAGGTAACAATGTCGACCGCACGAACTATATTGATAGGTCACAATGTAAACGCATATGGTGTGAAGATGTACCAAGCGAGACGATCTGGCTCTTACTGAAGAGCTAGTGTCCCTTCGTGTATATGGATTTCCACGAATGGAAAACGACTCTTCAGGCAACAAAAGATCCAACCTGATATGCTTCCCATGAGGCCACTTCCTCGTGCAATCAAACATTTGGCGCTCCGTTCCCAAGGCTTACTTTCTCCTCCAACCACAAACCTATCAATACACTGTCGACCAATCCAAGCCCTGTCATCGACCTCCGAACCAAAATACGAAGGCCGCGAGCTTCCCGGAGCTCCCCAATCTCGCCGGAGGATAGATAAGGAGCCACTTCCTCGACCCTACTCCCCCTATAAATCACCGCCACTCCGGGGCGACCAAAACGAAGCCTTGCACCTTTACCTTCGATCAGTTAACTCAGTTCCATCGACCGTCCAAGCATTCGACCTGCGCCGCTTACTTCATCATACAAGTGCGGAAGGACGCTCTTCTTCCGTCGCCGCTTCCAAACTGATTTCAAAGACACAAGACAGCTAAAGGGAGAGTGCTATCCCACTCTCAAATGCAGCCTAACCCGGCCCTAAATCGCGCCCCCTCGGACACTCTCCCCTTCTTCTCCTCTCGTCCGCGCTCGGGCTCTCTCCCTTCTCGACTGGCGCTCAAGCGAAGACTTGTCCCGCTCTGAAAAGAGAACTCTACAGTGCCGTGCGAAGCTCCCTTGAGTCCTTTCCCCTCCTCTAGTGCCCCAATCTACCCCCTGTCCCTGCTACCCAGCCGAGCAGTAAAGACCAGGAATCTCGGTCTATGGTCACGAAACGAGAGCCAAGCCTTTAAATATCGCAAAACATTAAAATATATTTTATTTAATTTTACTCTCAGTAAACCCGGTCATTTACCAGCCCCGCTCCAAAATATTACTATGAGTAACTAGCAAGATTGGTCTTACCTTGGAGCACAGCGGGCCGCCCTCCATGTTACCACACTCTCGCATCTGAACATTTATACTATCTAGGTTCGCTATGATAAGCTATGCCTTACTCACTAGTTGAAAATTTGAAAATGGTAACAGGAAGAAAGTAGCAGGGAATGTAGTCACATTCCAGGACCCCTACCTTAAAAATAGGGTTCCGAAGTTAGACCCCGCGCCATGCGCTGTGAGCGCTGTGGAATGTGAGAGTTTCACACTTTGATTTAATAATATCGTGCGAAGGGACTGAACCTACCATGTAAGAGAAATTGCTTGCAGGACAATCATCAAGGACAATAGCATTTACACAACAGGACAGTCAGTTGCATGTTCCATATAAGTAATTTTGTCAGCGGTAGGAGGACATATCTAAGGGCTAACTGTGAAGCGTTCTCTGTTACACAAAGCCACGGACTCTACATGTCTCGCGCATACGACACGGGAGCCATACAAATGGAAGGATTTGCACTCTTGATTCGGATTTGGAAAAAGCCACCGCGGAAAAATACATATGCACAGTGCGTTTGGGGAGATATATATCTTCGCGACGTCAACTTCACTCACTGGAGCAATACAGCCCCCAGCTCACCAAGCTCCATGTCGGTACTGAAAGAACACCCCCTTACGAATAGAAACCTCGCCTCACATCAACATCAGTTCAATAGACACAAATTAGGGTCTTGAGGTTTACCTTACAGTGTATGACCATATACGTGAAATTAGTTGCCGGCTCAGGGGGTATATATGCTGAGTCCAGGACAGGTAACACAGGAAGCTCCTCGCCAGTTCATGTCGAAACCACGACGTCACTGCAAGCTTCCGTTTGTAATTCCCTGAAAGGATCAGGATCTCAAGGAGCATGAAGTTCTCCAACATATAGAAATAGATGGGGACCAACACTTCGAGGATCAAACCAGTCTACGATCAATGGACCATCTTGCTGCACATGAACAAAGACCGACAGCATATTATTATTATGTAAACGTTGGTATCTAGATCTCGACTACGTACTCACTTTCATGTCTCAAGATCTAGAAGGGAGGGCCATTGCCTCTGCAAACTTGGAGTCACTTGCACGCTTAACAAAAGCAACCCGGCTCTTCACGTGGAACATAAAGCTCACGTAAACAAAATTAACTGCCAGCAATAGCTAACATCGCAGGTGCTGTAATATCTACGAAAGAAAAACTTCTATATTACGAAGCAGCAGCCACCAGTGTCAGTATGGTTGAGAGTTTAACCTGAAGACCAATAAGACGACTGCAATTAGATGAGAAATTCAATTCCAGGAAGACATCCAAATCAAGGTGTTATCCTAACGTACTGTTGTTACTAGTATAACATTCAACAGATATCTTGGATGGATCCTTCCCCTAGATCACGCCCGCTACTCTTTCTTCAAAGCAGCTAAGCCAGATGGCACCATACACGTTGACAGTGCAGCTTATCAAGTCAGTTCATGTGGTGTGCATGTCATTTGTAAGTTCAAGAAGCTGGCATGCTTTAGTTGTAGGTTGTCTTCCGTCCTGTATAATTCCTGCGGGTTACGTTTGATTTGAAACACGATGACGACAGACGTTATGTAGACACGGATATCGCAGTTTGAGAAATATGCGCTTCCCAGAGCTGCAGAGCCGGAGCATTTGACACCGTGAATTTCTTAAGGTTGTTATCGGCTCTCTCAATTATAGGTTAACCGGAACACCCTTCGTGGTGCTGGACATGGAGACCGATAACAAAGTGAACTCTGATTATGAATTCAAGTGGGTGGAACCCAATTCCAGGAGAATTTCCGGTGGTTACTATGAAGTGTATGGTTCAGACAATCTTGAAGAGCAATATTGCATGGCCGTAATGAGCAACGGACCAGCGACTGCTCGAGTCCATTTCCACGTGACCACCTTAGCGCAACGTACTCCACCATAGGAAGCCATACTTGCTTCAGCAGCCGGTAAGAAGACTGGTCACCCCAACTTCGAACTCCGTAATTCATGCGGTTAAAATCGAGCGACCTAGCTTTCCGATAACTCATGTACTGCTGAAACAGCAAAAAAGGAGCTTCGCTTCTGACGTCAAAATAGCTTCGGATTAGGTAGTTTCAAATGCCAGCATCCGGATTCCGCTGAGATCTAGCTATGAGTGGGGGACTGACAAGCACAAACCGACCATGAAACGAGAAGAATTAGAATCCATTACCAGCGAGGTGTAACGAAACTCGTGTTAACCTGCGGTAGTAGGAAGGGAATCTAACCACTCGAACTGGGAAAGTCTGTTTCTCATCCTTTGTATGTGGATCAAACAGGCCTCCAACCTGATTTGCTCTTTCTCTTTCTCGGAGATAGATTGAATTCGCACCACTGAAATTGACTGCTACAAACTGTCATAATTTTTAAGTATGAAGGTTTTCCGACAAAAAGTACTGCTCGTTTCTATTCTCTTCCTGACCCAGACCCTCCGTACGCGTCGATCAAGCCATGCGCAACCAAGATATGAACAGAAATAACACTTTTGGTAACTTTTGGTGACACCAGCGCCGCGATAGAATGTAGGAAAGCGTAACCATGGCCCGAAACATACTTTTTTAGTCTCTGAAATAACACCTTGAAAAGAACTGTAAAATCAAGTTTGCAGCCAAGAATGCCATGTACTTGTGATCTGCATTTGCGAGGAGTTTAAGGCTGTGCTACCCCGCCGCTGATGTTTGCATTCTCCCGTCTAGCTAGCACCTTGAAGAAAGATTGGGCCAACAAAACGCAGTATATTACTCTATTTAGGAGTCGTATAGATGTCGTTAACATTCACTCCTCTATCAGATACTAGCTCCTCAGCATCCAGAGACACGAACTTCCCATCTCCACGGTATTTTTCTTTGTTTGCGTGGTAACTGTGGAAGAATGTTGGCTTTTCCATCGCTGAGCATTTAAGCGTTTACCACTCGCTTCACACAGCTCCTGAGGGGAACTGCTCTCGCATTGGTATCTATAGCTTCTTGGGCTGTGGAGCGCAAACAAAATACTAATCCTTACAAACAAGAACACGTCCAGAAAAGGGAAAGCGCACTTCAAGGACGCCCAATATCGAACACGACCACTCTTGTACAGAATGAAAAGCTGTGACAGTTGTGTTATTGTCTTGCTTCCTGGTCTTGGGACTTCCAGAAAGTGATTTACCATGTGAGGGAGTGGGACGGTGGAGACCAAAAATACACCACTTGCGCTGCAGGATATCCCCACTACAGCCACAACAACACGTATCTCAACATACATACAAAATGTCACGGCGTCCACAAAGGGTTGACAGTACAAAAGCGAGCGAGCGAGCGAGCAGCGCAAAACTCACTCGTTTGTTCCTCCTACCATCCTTCCTGATCTCGCTTGCTTCCTCCTCCCGTTCCTGACCTCTCGATTGCGCACTACACAGCTATGTAGCATGAACTCACTGAAGCGAACACAACCTTAGAAACACACGCTCTCCATCAATATGTTTTCTTCTGTCCCAACTACCGCTGGTCCTCTTGACCTCGAATGGCGGTGCCAGCGCGGGCCTGGTGAAAAGCCGCTTGTCCGTCCTTTATCTCCATCCCATCCATCCCCACCCCATAATACCAAGATCAAAAACATCACATCGCGGCAGGCTGTAGCACTCGATCCGCATTCGGGTGCGCAGCGCTTTCCAGGAAAACGCTGGTCAATTCTGTCGAGCTCAGCAGAACCGTAGATTCTCAATCTTGGGAGATCACATGAACTATCTCCCAAAATAGTACTATTGATGAGAGGAAAGAAGAAAAGAGGTACAAGGATGTGGAAGGCCCCCACCGTGTGATCCACCGAGGAAGAGCCGAACTACCGGGAGGAAAAGGGCACACAGGGAAATGAGTGGGCAACCTCCTTGGGGACTGTACCTTCCTACAGTCGTGCTGTGTAGTGGTGCTGGCGGTAGTAGTAGGAGCAGCGCTCGGGGCTAACCGGCATTCTTTGTATTTTCAACCGGTTAGAATTATGAAAAGTCGGGTTGAAATGATATCATAGACAGTAAAAGTAAAAGTTTTTGCAGGTAAAAGTTTTACAAAACTAGAAGTTATCCGTTAAGAAAACCGGGAAGACTAATAAATGATTCAAAAGAACCGGTTCCCGGAAAATCGGATAATTTCTGGTTCTTGAAACTTTTTACCCGAGCACTGAGGAATAGCTGCAACAGCACAACTGCAGTATCTAATGTAGCTATCTCAGGAGTCGGTCACATGGATCGCGAAATGCGGAAGAATATGTTGCGGACGAGATTCCATTCGGTTCCGAAGGATCGATTAGTGTGCAATTGCGGACTGGTAACGGACGACCTGGAGCTAAAGGTGAATCATCAACTTGTTACCTGCGAACACAAGATGCGACTTGTGTGACTGTCTCCAGGTCTCTGTTACTAGCTCAATCCCATCTGTTATCTCAGGTCAACGAAGAATTAATGACTTGTAACGGGCTAGTCCGGGACATTTTCCTCTGCGCAGTGGTCGACGAACTAAAGTGAGCTGCGCGACGCGGAATCCGCAAAAGTGCACTATGAGGGGACGGAGCATCCAAGACATAGACTCTGACACTCCGCATTCCGCCTGGTCGCGCAGGCCATGTGAGTGAATCCCCAACCTCATCCAATCCCCTATAAGTACTAATGTAGTGTAGTTGTCGCTACGAGACGAAGACTTGCGGGTGAACAATGATATATATCCTCTGACTCCTGTGAGCAGTTGTCATGCATCTTTAAGCTTTCCCGTGACCAAAAAAGTCAGATTTTCGTCTATCCTCGTTATTTATTCCTGATTCTTTTCTCGCGTGATACATACGACTTTTGATCATTTCGTTTCCTTCACTTCTCCAGACTGTGACAGTAAGAAATACATGCAAACAGACTATCTAGTTTCATATGGTCGAGACTCAGGAAACAACCCTAAAGCACATCTTTGGGGGTCGTACTCATGTAGGAGTTGACCATTAGATATCCGGAAAAGTCCCGCGCTTCAGCACGTTCTCGCTGTTGTGATATTTGTTGGTCATTACTAATTAGAAACTTCCACAGAAGGTTTTTCCACTACAGCTAAACTGAAGGTATCCAGTCTCCAGCGAGGGAAATACCAGGAAACTGAAACGGAGTTTAAAACGGCATGATGATGAAACGAAGCGAAGGCTCAAGGTCTTCCCGTCGAAATAAACGGGCTTGAAGGTAACACTACTGTACCTTGCTGGTCTGGTGATGGAGGAGCTCCGGGCATACATGACCTCTGCGCGATAATGAGTCAGAAAGCATTGTCAGCTAATTAAAGTTGTCACGGATTCTGTAAGTCGATGGCCGAACCGACGACAGGTAAAGCAAATCGAAAATCAGGTCGGGTGTTCAGAACCTTCAAGGTTTCCGTACTTCTTAATGTTATCGCTGGAGTTCCCAAATCTCTCCTCCTTCTTCGGTTAATTTGCAATGGCCTTTGACTCGATGCGTGCAACGTCCGTGTACACGTGGATCCCTCTGCTGTGGCGAATATGTTTGACATCGTAAACATATCCGCCTGATTTCTTTGTCACCCTTCATTATACCGTTTGATCGTTCTTGAGATCGCAAGCAATCACAGCCGGTCTTTACCAAACCAAATTTAGACCAACAAGTTCTGGAAAGCCGTTTTGGCAAAAGCCGCTCCAATCATGAATTACTTTCTGACTAACGGATTTTAGTTTGATTATAATATATGACTAACGATGTCACAGTGACGAATTACTGTAGGATGCAGAAACGACCTCATTTCTGTGGTATATAAACTGCAAATATACGATAAGATACTGAAGACAGACCCAGGAAGAAGTACAGTAAGATGCAAGAGTCTTATCTTCTCACAGGAAATGGCTTGATCATACCCCAAGTACGATCACTGCGCTTGATCATACTCCTCTTCACGTTTGGTTGCTTGATCGTACCCCCAACCTGCCATTGTCCGTCCAACCGGTATCCGTGCCATGTCATTGCCAACACGGCATGTGCATAGCGTAAAGAGCGAAACATGACACTGCACCGCAGGTCTGTTTCCTCTCGCGGTGCAGCGAAACATGTTTCGCAGCTAGCGATTCAGCATCAGGTCGCAGCAAATATGAACAGGCCTCTCTAAACCATGGCAGAGGCAAAATTCGCTAGCGAATATAAATAAGACCTTCCAGAAATCATGACAGGGGCAAAAATCGAGAGCAAGTGCAGTCCAGTACTGCGCCCCGTCAGTAACTTGGTTCGGGAGAACGAGCTCAGCATGTTGGACTACTCCGAATCTGCAAGAAGTAATCCAGAATCAAGAGCTGAAACCCCTCGAGTTCCAGAAATTCTTCTGGGTGCGGAGAATAACCGAGGTCCCAGGCAGTCACGGTCCACGTCGTCAGCAAGATAGAACATTCAGGCTGGCAGTGTAAAGTGACATGGCTTGATTTACCAGTAGGACAGCCGATGGCATGTTGGGGGTATGATCAAGCAACCAAACGTTAAGAGGGGTATGATCAAGCGCAGCGATCGTACTGGGGGTATGATCAATCCATTTCTTCTATCTTCTCACGTACTGCCTTTGCTTGTGCCTACCAAATGTTAGACTGCAAGTTGTTTCTAACCGAAGGAATGCTACCGAATGTTCTATTCAACAACATAAGGTAACTCTGCGTTTACCAGAGTTTCAGAGAGTTTCTACGCGGAGAAAAGGTACCAGGAGCAGTTAGTACAAGTGATTTGTGATTCAGTGTGACGCTTATAATGAACTTTAAACTGGTCGTTTCATATGGGGCTTCTTCGCTCCCTCTTGTGGTCCCTCTTGCACACTAAACCCTGGAACTTTCATCTCCGTCGTTGATTCTCTCAACCTTTTTCTTTGAATTTTATCATTGATCTCAACTGTATGGTTCTCCCCTCTTACTTTCAATTCTAAAAGCAGCCGTCAATAAGAGTGAAATACTTACTAATGAGGTTTCTCAGTATATTCCTTTTAAACTGCTGTGATTGATTTCAGTAATACATACACTAACACTATTATTTTATCTCATTATCTTATTCTAAATTTTACTATTTATTGCTACTAGAATTAACATTGTGTCCAACAACAAATTATATTGAAAACATAATACTTGCAATATAAATTTTTTAAGCTATATCGTACTGATGCATACTATGTTGATACAAACAATCTAAAAGTATTCGCAGATACTTCATAAATTTGTGAGGCGTTGACTTGCAAGTAGAACATGCTCATCATTATATACCTCAATAGCTCTTACAACAGTACTCTCTTGTTATCAATAGTTGTAAGTTCCACATATAGTATATTTATTATATTTTATATCTATTAGAGTCTACTCGCTCAATATATGCCAAAAATATAGTTTGGACCTCTACTGAAACAAGGTGTTGCGCTTGCAATGGAATTGCAAGGGCTATACATCTAAGATTTATCCAAATCTAAACTCTTCTTTCGTTACTCTAACTTTTATTTCATAGGATAAATATATTCAAAGAAAAGAATTCTTTATTTCTTATGGGATTCACAATTGAGAGATAACTATAAATAATCTTTTCAAGAGAAATTTCAAACTAGTTTAGATGTACAACAAACTATATTAGATAAATTCATAGTTTAAATATAGATATGGTACATTCAAAAGTAAGTAAAAGTAAAAAAAAAAAAATTGTTGTCTCCGTTTACTTAGGTTAGGAAAAAATATGTTTTGTTTCAAAGAATCACCATAATTTTATTTAATCTTTTTTATAAACATTGCATATTAAATTATGAAATTAATCATATATTTTAAAGTTACAGGAAAGCTAAGATTTAAATTTAATTTGAGAAATTTATTTCTTGTAAGGAATCTTATCAGCAAGATTAAGATTAACATCTCCGACAATCCATCCGTGGATAAAAATATTCCGTTTACATGCATACAGCGGGGCACATGGACTATATAACGAAAGAATGTGTGTATAAAACGACAAGAATGTCCCACCTTCTCTTCTGCCTTTTGTCTCTTATCCTTTTAACAGAATCTCCGGTTAGCTATGCAAATGCATAGCAACAACTACATCTATATTAACAAGATTTCTATAATATGTTATGAATACATTATTATATCGATAAACTAGAATTAATATATATAAATTTACATCAAGGTCTATTCCTTTTGGAATACATAGATATGTATGAGTTCCAACAAACTGAAACAAAGATTCATACTCCAACCTCTTCTATGAAATGGCGTTTACGGCTACATGATGGGTAGACTTGTAATATTTCTTTATTATAATATTAGCTTTGGTATTTGACAAGGTCTGCTAACCCATCATAGTGAAACAACGAGCTTCGCATCGATTGGCATGAATGGAAAATCTGTACATGTTAAGTAATGGTGAGGTTGTCTCGTCGAGAACATGTTATTCCTCTAGTCTATCCATATTACTATATTCCTATGAAGATGAAGGAATCTCTGATGATGATATTTTGATTTATATCTCTCTTCTCTCATATCTATTTGCTCTCATGGTCCACAGATGCGAGAGCTTCGTGTGCAATTTTGACATTAGTTTTACTGAGTCGCTAGATTGGTATGTTTTAGCCTATTTTTTCTGGACTGTTTACAACCATGGTGGTTGTTTAGTTAGTATCTTAGAGCACATGCGCAATGAGGGCTTTCTCGTGATAGATAATCCTATTTCTCGGTTTACAGAACGCAATACATGTTCTCACGTTGCCATATATTTTAAGTCTCGGGCGATCTTCATCAACGCTGAATCCAGAAATCTTACTGCTATACGCACCAGAGCTCCACGTGGAGGACATAGAGGATGAAGTCCATGCACATACACTCAGATCTTAAGAAGGGGTAGTGTAAACCAGATAGTCTATCTAGCTGATAGTATATTTAGTGACTATAGATATGTGTTTTTACAAACATAATTGTAACTACAAGCAATAAAAACATTTGAATCACAACACTCAATTATGCAAAAGATTTACTTGAACACTATTATTCCTTCAGGAATAAACATGATTTTAATGACCTCTCACCATGATTCATTACTGAGTTAAATCACTCAAGAGATGACGTCATATCGGGAGTCCTTGATAAGTGAATCACTCAGAGAATGATGTCACATCAGAAGTCATTACTGAGTAAATCACTGAAGGGATGACTTCACTTCGGGAATCCTTGCTAAGTAGACCACTCAAGGGATGATGTCACTCTGGGCTCAGAAAATGACGTCACTCCAAGAATCCTTGTTGAATAGATCATTCAAGGGATGATGTCATGCGAGAGGTTATTACTGAGTAAATCACTCAATGGACGACGTCACCCGCGGAGTAAAACACTAACCTGATGATATCACACCGGGGTTCAATATTAAGTTTGTCACTCAAGAGGTGACATCACTTCGGGACTCATTGGTGAGTTAAATCAGTAAAGAGACGACGTCAAAATGTCATCCCGGGTATATCAAAGACAGTGAAGCTAACTGATCAATTATCTGTGCTCTTTTAAAAATAGATCAGGTCTTCAAAAAATGAATGTTGCAGCTCAAGACGTAAACAGATCTTCCTAGACTGAAGAGCGATCGACACGTTCGGAAGATCGACGAGAATGGAGACAAAAATCCATTTTAAAAACAGGAGATCGATGAATATTGACTGCATTAGACAAAGCTAGACAATGTTACGAGAGGTGGAAGGAGAATATGGTTTGAGATCTAAGTAGTCATCATAAGCTCCTGCGCTTGAACGTCAGTCGTAACTTATGAATGACTGTCAATTGAATGTTGTAGATAACCTTGTGGTAGTAGATCCATGAAATTTACGTCTGGTGTGATACAATGAAGTAAAAGTGATCGAAGATTATGTGTATGTTTCAAGTACTTGACGAATCCGATTGGATGATTTGAGGCTATAATGTTTATATATGTATTCATTAGTTGAATTGCAATGGTTTCTATGTGACATGCAGATTCCTTGGTTGTTGCAAATAAACTCCTTTTTCAAATAGTCCTTAAGGCTTAGAGTGACAATATTGTTACAACGTCATAACAACATCATGTCATCCTAAACTCTTGAATATCTTATGTATCAATAGTAACTGCAAAATCATCGCCGTATAGACGCTACCGCTCAATACTATAAATCCTTTTTGGTCTTATCGATCGACTACCCCTCGATCTCTCAACTTCTATGATAGTCATCGATCAATCTACAACATGTCGAGCATGTCTCCCACTCAAGGATCACCTCTGATGGCTTTGATGGAATCATACCATTAACTTGAAGAGAAAAATGCTAAGTCAATTCTTCACAAACCCATAAACTCATAAATTAAATTTCTCCAAGGTTCTTGGAAGATTCTGGTGGGAACTTCTTGGACAGTGGGTATACACGGAGTGGGATGAGGTACCGACTACCTGCACCATTGCCATCGTCAATTGTTCTAGAGGACAAGTCAGGCGCAGATAATGCATTTTTTGATGGTGTGTCTAGTGTCGTCACACCGTTATTCTCACGGTGCATGTATATTTATCTCTCAGTTGTATCCTCCTCACAGTCTATTAAATATAATAATTGGTTTTCTGAGGTCTTCCACGTAATTTTTGTAGCTCTTTCACAAAGTGTGCATGTTGGTTTCTCCAAGAATTACGGTGCAACCATTATCTTGGTCGGATGAGTTTTTGTAGGGAATGCATCTGCATCCTTCCGTGGTCTTGGGATGCAAGCCAATGGAGTCTTGGAACGCCGTTGGTATAAAGCTCCCACTTGCGAGCTTCGCGTCTGAGAATGTCGTTCACCTTTCATCGGTGATCATGTATGTACATATGTCGTTTAGAGTGACCAAACTCAAGCTACAATTGAATCCATTAGAAGAAAACTCGTAAAATTGCCTTTGAATGAATACAAAAGCTATATTAGTTAATGCATACTCAATGAGATAATAATTTAACCAAGATAAACAGAGATATTTAGTTTATCTCACAATCTCTCTATATTGCTTAAATGTCATTACAACAATGTGAAAACTAAGATGAGGAGCTCTTCTCTACTCTTCTATTTATACATTTATTTTCTACTTTGGTACCATCTGATAACTTAGTCATATATATTTTTATCAGTTTTTACTAAGATATTATCTAAGATAAATATAATAATCACATGGGCTTCTTACCTTTTCACATGGACTTATTCTTTCAAAGTCAACAATTTATAGAACGATTTTGGAATATTCTCAAGAAATATCAAGCTGGTCGTGCTATCTATTAAATGAGAGATTTATATTCAGGATATGACTAGTTTCAATGACTTGACTACAATGAGGACACCTTTAGGGTTACTGAGAATGTGCACCTTGCCACAAGGTGCTACCAATTATGTAGCACAAATGATGAATGGTATGAACAAAGTTTTGAGGGATTTCATTCTTGAAAAAACGATGTTATTCCTTGATGATGTGCCGATCAAAGGATGTGATGAGGAGGAGAAGAATGAGATAATGGATCAAAGGGTGTGCCGTAAGTTTGTTGCAGATCACATAGCTGACTGTGATAAGATACTGAGTCGACTGGAGGAGGTTCATTTGACTTTATCAGGAGCAAAGTTTGTATTTGGAGAACATGAGGTATTAATTATGAGGCATCTATGTGGATCTTATGGTCAGAAATCTTGTCCAAACAAGGTTGACACCATTCAAAGGATGAAGGAGATACGTGGATCAGTTACTGAGGTGAGAAGATTTCTAGGTGCATGTGTGTTTTATCATATACGGATTTCACACTTTGCACATGTGGTAGATCCGTTGTACAAGTTGCTGAGAAAGGGGCAAAGATTTCAGTGGCAAGAGTAGCGAAGCAAGTCCGTGAAGAAGTTGAAGGATCTTTTGTTTTCACCACCAAACTACGGAATATAACATATGAGTTGGACAAATCTGTTATCCTTATTGTTGATGCTAGTCCTATTGGTATTGGATGGGTTGTAGGACAAGATGATGAGGATAAAATAGATATGTGATGCATTTTTGAGCTAAGATATTAAGTTCATGACAGAGAGACTACCCTCAGATCAAGAGAGAGCTATGGAGAGTAGTTACTGCAATGAAGAGTGACAAGGAATATTTGATAAGAGCACTTGTGGTTATGGAGACAGATTGTTTATCTCTCTTGGGAATGATCACTAGCTGTACAACTCTAGATATTGCTATGTTGAGGTGGATAGCATATATCAAGTCCTTGAATCCAGAGTTTAGACATATTTCAAGGAAAGACAATTCTGTGGAAGATATGTTATCAAGGGCTAGGTACTACAGTGAGAAGGAAATGATAGATGACCAAGAGGATGTGAGAACAGAGTTCTATTATACTGTTCTTGCTAGAAAGAATAGAAGTTGTTTTGCAGCTCCATTGGAGTTATTTGAGGAAACTATGTATGATGGAGAGTGGTTGGATCTTAGACGATATTTGAGTTCATTGGAAAGACAAGAAGATTGGTCTGATGCAGATTTCAAGAGATGCAGATTTCAAGATCTTATGATTATTTTTTACATGGAGGACATCTATGGAAGCGTCCTAAGCTACAAAGAGGTATATCACAACGGATGGTATGTGACCTGGAATTGCAGCAGTAGCTGATCAAAGAGTTCCATGAGAGTCCATGATTTGTCGGTTTGCTTCGCTTTGAGAAAAGCTCATCAAGGGATTGGTCATAGAGGAGTTTGGGCTACATTTGTCAAGATGAAAGAGAAGTATTGGTGGAAAGATATGTATAAAGATGTAATACACTTTGTTTCATCATGTATATCTTACTAGATGTATTCCAATATACGCCATCGTGATGGATTGCATCCTACTTATCCTTTAGCCATTCATTAGAAATGGGTAGTTGATCTTGTAACTATGCCATTTGGGCTTGGACAAATGAGATATATAGTCTTGGCTAGAGAAGATCTATCTAACCAAGTTGAAGGCCGTGCTCTGAGGACGAAGATCACTGCTAGTGTTTGACGCTTTCTACTTGAAGGTATTATTTGTAGGTATGGGTGTGTGAGAAAGATCATTGCATATAGGGGTGAGCTAGATTCACAAGAAGCAGTTGAGTTCTTCAAGCTATTGGAAATCAAGTTGGCGTTAACCACTGCTTACAATCCTGAGCGAGAGCGAACGAGATCATCCGCTAATCATCAAAGCTTTGGTAAAAGCTTGCAAGGGTAAGATACGTGAATGACCTAGATTTGCTTTATGAGTAGACCGTGCAACTCATAATACTGTTACAAGTTACACGCTAGCAGAGTTGATACTAAGGCAAAAACTTATGATGCCGGTTGAGGAGGTTGTGCCTACTTGGAATGTTTTGTTATGGAAAGATGGTAGAAGTACGAAGGATCTTCTTGCATTAAGGATCTAGCAGTTAGAACGAAGATCAGAGGATGTTGCCAAAGCTGTGGAAAGATTAAAGATTGCTAGAGAGAGAAACAAAGAGAGATTTGATAGGACTCATAGATTACGACTCAAACCCGTTAAGGAAGGTGATTGAGTCTTAGTCTATGATAGTAGTCTTGATAATCAGCATAGCACTATCAGAAAGTTTTCCAAGAGATGGTTTGGACTTTATGTGGTGTTAGAAGTTCATGATAATGTCACATACTCCTTGGGAGAATTAGATGGTGCAGTGCTTAAGATACCAGTTGCAAGGAAGAGTATCAAGCTCTTCAAAAGGTGAGGGGAGGACCAGAACATTGTAGAGTTTACTGAGGATGAAGCTGAAGACTCAATGTAGATTGAAGATGAGTTTGAAGCTGAAGCGGAAGGGTCTTGATCTAGATCTGGCACATACCGGAGGATGTGCAAGTTTAGAGGGGGTGGATATCGCATTACTTGGCGGTTACATGTTACACTTCTACTCCGACACTTGAGTTTAGTAGTTCTAGAAGTTAGCTCAATATTGCTTGTAGTCCTTTATGCATATGTTTGAAACCTTTGAATATGGTGTTAACACTATTATGTTATATATTTTGAGTCCTATCATGTTGATAATATGTTATTTATCTTATTCAAGCACTCGTACGCTTGTGCAAGTGACTTCATACTTATCTATGTTGTACAAAGTACGTAGCTTTAGGTTTACCAAGTGGATAGAGTTTAAGCTCATGAGTGTACTTACATGTCGTCCATGCATGCTTTCTAGCTTGTTTAAGTTATCTTTTAGAGTTACATGTCATTTTACATTTCTTCGTAGGTAGTTTAAAGTTTACGTTGGCACTTTAGAGGCTTGACATATAACCTATGTGTGAAGTTAAGTTCCACGTGGATTAGGGGCACAAAAGGACAGGGAAGTGGAGCCATGAACTCCCATTGGTCCATTTTTGTTTTTTATGAAACTCTAAACTTGGAGGCAGAGGTCTTAGGGAAGTTCGAGCTTTTGGTAAGGGCATTCAAAAATCTGAGAACATAGGGTGAGAGAGCTCGTTGTGCCAATCACTGTTAGTGAAAATTTTGATCGATTTGAAGCAATAAAGAAGGAGTTATGCCAAATTGAAGTTCGGATTGGGTCAGAATTGCATCACAATTGTTGATCTTGGGGTTTTTGGTGTCAATTGCAACAGAGAGAGAAAATCGCTTCAAACCTTTGTGGTTGCATTCACCGTCAAAAGGGCTAAGACTGTAGAAAAATTTTCATGTCATTTGAGCAAGTGAGTAATTCAGGGCGATCGTTGAAGCAGAGGGGGTATGAAAAGCTCTCAATCTAGAGGAGCAACTTCAGAGCTCGAGATCAGGAGAACCGTGTACAACCAGCAGGTCAAATTTCACAGGGATGTTCAGAATGTTGTTGACTCCAAATCCTGTAACAATAAGCGAAAGTTATTGAGCCAATTTTCTTTTCTAGATCGAAGTAGCCATCTGGGTGTTAGAAATTGCCAGAATTTTCTTACTCAAAACTTTTTTGCCCATATCTCTGTGCTCAGATCTCAGCTGAAAGTTTGTATGTGTGTTCAATATTTTTAAATGAAAGAGAAGTTTTGAAGTCTAAACCATCATATATTTCTTATTCTTGAGTGTTAAAGTTCACCATCTAATCTTATTACTACTAGTTAGTCATGATCTTCGCTTTCTGAACATATTAGAGGACTCAACAGACATGTGTAAGCATTTATAGTGCCACGTTATAACCTGAAGCCTACTCTTGAGTAAACAACCACAACCCAACGCTTTCTTAAGTAGATGTATCACTCTCCGACATAAAAAATCAGACCACTTCATCACAAACGTCACTGGTGGCTTCCGCGAAGTATGCATCCCACGCATTCTTCCCAAGTACAAGTTCTTCTCCTTGAATCGTGCCACCAAATGCTGCGAAGTTACACTTCGCTGATCTCTACCTTCTGTTTCGTAAGCGCTACAATAAATCTGCGAACAGAAATAGTAAAAGTGAAATGTTATGACTCCTCTTATATCTTTTTCCTCTCACTCCTCACGTGCGAAGTTCCCCTTGGCCTTCGTCGACGAAGGTTTATGTTCTTATTTATTATGTGGTACTAACTCCCATTATACTTCGGTCATTCTTCTTGAGGTCATAACTTCGTCGTCCGACATCCATTCTCAGCAAATAGGGTATCCATGGAAAGCTCTTCATTTGTAGAATGCAACCAGATTATCATACCCAAGACATACACTTCTTAGTTCCTTTAATTCCACTCAACGTCATGCTTCGGCGAAGAAACCCTATACTACAACTAAAATTATTCTATCTTGTCATCTATACTAACTAATCTACTTCTATACTAACAAAAACAAAAATTTATGAACAAAATGAAAATCCAAGGCTTCACAATTATCCTTGCAGATGCTCACTAATTAGATCAATCACATGATGTTTGCCTCTTGTAGCCTTCTCATGCTTCTGTCTACCGAAATAATCTTCTGGCAGCACTACAACGACATTCACGTCCACTAATACTCACACAAGACTTTTGTAACCGAGTAGAAGATAGAATGAAGATGGGAAGATATGAGAGAGAAGGGAAGAAGAGAAAATAATAAAAGAAGAAGAAAATGAGAAATAAATCTTCCGACAGGCTTCTAGTCCGGATCCTGACTAACAAACCATCCTTGCTTGTAGTAATATAAGGAAGATGACCAAATATCTACTTACACTCCCACTGTCTTCTTGTTGAGGATGACGTCTTCTGATGTGATAAGAAGCGATCCGCCAGCTTCTGTGTACCTTAGGTTTTCCTCTCGAGACAGTCTTGGAGTTAATTACCACCCACTGTCCTTTTGGCCAAATGAGCTTTTATAGAGGTTAAGACCTATGCGGACACTCTCATCGTCTAACTCCTCGGCTTCCTGCTTGTTACTCAACCAAAGTATCACAGATACAGCTTCTGTTTTCTTCTGTCTTTATCTTCGACTATTCTGTCTCAAGGAATCTATATCTCACAGACGGTCCATATGTGGATCCGAAGTGCTCCACTAGATGAGACAAATTTAGACACTAATCAATAATCTTAGAACACAAAACAAGAATAGGTGCAAGTTCACCAACCGTTCATCCAAATACACACGGATCGATAAAATGACACACATGTACATCACATGTTTGATGATGTTATACTCATCCACGTGTAGATTGCTTAGGTGGACGGTTCTAGCGCATGTTCTAACACATCTTAAACCTAGTCACTAGGCTAGACAGAGTAATCGTCTTTAATAGTCAAGAATCACACTTTGTCACGTTGAGTGTAAAAACAGACAATAAAAGATAATCTTATCATAACACAGATTGCTATAGTCTTTTCTACACTTAGTATACCTCTCAAAACAATACTAATGTCACACCGAATCTTTTTCTACCAACTGTCACTAACAAGATTTGAGACCTATACTAGATATTGTTGTCAGATACATCTCGACAGAAAAACAGCAAAGTTTAACAAATTGTAGTTTCATATCTAAAGTTCAGCTTCTCTCTAACTTGCCACATATGTATAATCTTAATATTTCTTTTTACAGGTCAAATTTCAAAAAGTCCTGACGGCTAGATCTCCTCCTACAATTCATAGAGTATCATAAAAATTTACACGTACTTCTAATCTCAGATTTGAAAAGAAAGCTACATCGCTTAAACGAAACATCTACTTCAACTCAAACTTGTTGTGCCATTAAACTACAAGGTAAAATCACAGCTCAGGAAATTTCAGCAGATTTGAACGTGCGGGACACCCTCCACAAATCGTCAAACTTGCTGCTCCAGATTGAAAGCTTTTTGCACCCCTCCAACTTAAGTGCGCCATAATGTTAGATCTGCAAAGCATCCGGTGATGAAATTTGGATCAAAGCTTCAACAACTGATAGGTTACGAGCTCATGGAATTTGATTTTTAATCTGACGATGCACTCACTAAATCTTACTAATCTTTCACACTTTATATGTGAGTTTGGACAGATCTTAGAACTTAGAACAGTGTAACTAGTGTAAATCTTCTTGGGGAACGAAATGTTTTATGTTACAATGATGTAGAGGAGAAATCCTGAGACATTACATATGATCTTTGTATTTTTGACGCCGCTGCTGGAGATTTCATTTTAGTTACAATTGTCTAAGTTTCATGGATATGTGTACATGTAGTTGTCTAAACCGGAACTACTTATATTGAATTTTTAGTGTGTTGTGGAACTCTATCTTGTTTAGAAGATATGAACTGCAGCCAGAAGCTGACGAAAGATCTACGGATATGGTGGGTGTAAAATCTGAGGAGATAATCATCAAACCATTTATCTGTAGAGAAGTTCATGGACTTCATGACATTAGGAGAATTGGAAGAGACTGCTTCCCAGCTTCCAAGCCATCTACAGTCTCTTGGAAGACTTGATCAGCAGTATAGAAGCTTGCAGCAGTGCACAACATGAAGCAGGAAAGAGAGACGTTCTGAACTTGTGAAAAATTACTTATAATTTCAGTCTGTCAGGCCAAGTGCTAGAAGGAAGAGAAGAGTGACACCTCTTCTCGTGACTCTGGTGGATGTCTTCGAGCGGAGGAAGAAGCAGATTGCGTAGGTAAGGATCCTGAGTGAGTACACTCATCCGAGCGAACTGCTTCTAGCGAACAGTTGATATCTCTGAGACACCAGAACAAAGAAAAAGAAGAGCTCAGGAAAATCTCAAACACAGAATTGGAAAACCTCTTCATCTCGAGCATAATCTTTAGAGAAGACATAAGTCCACCAGTGACCTCGTTTACAAAGTGCACAGAACGTCAAGGGTTTAGACATAGGTTTGAATTCCAAAAATCTATCGCTGAAGAATTTCTGAGAAGATCTTGAGTTCTTCTTGTAGACATTTGAGAGCTCAAGAATTCAAGCTTCGGGAATTCAGGAGTTCATGTGTTGGAGACATTCATGCGTTTAGACATTTGAGAGTTCGGGAATTCAGGTGTTGTGAAAACTGAGGAATTCATAATTTTGAGAACTCAGGATTTCAAGTGTGGTGCCCACAATTTGCAAGTTTTGGGATTTTTTCAAAACTTTTAAGTAAACGTCGTGTACATATAATTGAATTAACCTTGTTACTTAAGTTTATCTCCTGCTTAGTGGGAAGATGAACTTAAGACGGACTTTTGGAAAAAAGCTTACTTCTTCCGAAGCCGGAAGACGTCTTATGGAAGCTGTCGTCTAGAAGATGCAATCCATAAGACATAGTGCGAAGTCTTCCAAGGAGGACCGTGACTATAACTACGGGTGACACCAACCTAGTACCCAGTGGATAACATAGTAGGTGTTTGGTGGATATGAAGAGCAACCACCTAAGCAGTAAGTATGGCTAGGACTGACATGGCACTTACCTAAAATGCGGGCAGCTGGAGAGTAGACATAGAAGCAACAAGATCAAGAGAAGATGCGCGAAAGCGCATCTTTTTCCTTCTTCTCTACTCGAATTCAAACACATCAAGGAAGACATCAAAGATGCACGCATGGAAATTGCATTGAGAGATTGTGAGGACAATCATCTTTCAGCAAGAAGAGAGCTCGAAGTAGAAGCAAGCAGGATTTTCCAAAGATCGCAAGAACTGAAAACCTCTAGAATCGAAGATTGGAGCTTCAGGCTGCAGGGAGTAGAGCTCGAAGTCGAATGCGAAGACAAGGTCTTAGCAAGGCGAGGTCGCTCGTGAGCAAAATCGAAGCACTCACATCCACGGAAGACAAAACCTCTCCATCCATTGCCCAGAACCCATAGAGATCAAGTAAAGTACTTATCAACGATTTAATCTTTACGCATTTCAAGACGTGACCGAAGTTAGCGTTTAGCACGCAAGAATGCAGATCGATAGTTCTTCCGTTGCAAATGAAATATCCTCTCCTGGATGATCCGTAGCACTGTGCCAGTCTTGGCAAATTTCGATCCAGTTCAAAAACATCTCAGCAAGACCATGGAGTGTAACTCGCATGCTTTCTCGCAAATCGTCGCCATGTATCTCCTAATCACTCTGAGCCAAGCACTTGACACAAAATAAGTTCTCTATTGGAGATATCGATCACTTTGATTTCAAGAACCTCTGAGTCGTATGAAATGATCGATCTACCTAGTTAACACAATATCTTGAATGTCAATGTATAGTAACATTTACTCGAAAGATCCAAATCCTAGAGATGTTCGATCTAGCAGCAAAAGTGACAATTTCAATACTAGCAGAATCCATGAAAGATTGTTGCAGACTCAATAGAAAGTTCAGACAAGGCACTAGCAAAACAAACCCATTATAAATCACAAAGTGTCAAATCAATATTCTAAACTCTACATAACAAGATAATTCAGCACAAAGACTAAAGATAACAAAACTGAAACTCTCAAAGTGATTGTAAGATCGAGCGCCCTTAACACCAAAATCGAGAATGAAAGATTGCTTATATCACTGAACCTCGAGTACCAAAAATCACAAATCTAACAACTACCATACTACTTTTTCACTCGGATCAATTTGGTGTCCACTCTCTATCCAAGATTTGTCTCAAAGCATTGGACCAAAAGCAACATGAAGAAACAGGAGGTCCTCAGAGAATACACAGAAAAACCACCTGATCAAATTTAACCATTGTGCAAACTTCGGCTAATCGGAGAGCATTGTGTGTGATGATCAGTGCGATGACACAGACTATCAAAATCAGTGCAGAACTCAGTGTATCACACTGAGTGCGACTGTACACTACATCTTACTGATTGCAATAGTTACTACCATCTCACTGTCAGTGCAAAAAATTCAAAACAGATGTCGCGCTCACTGCGATTAAGTCTATGTTGCACTCATAACGCTTCCACAGTTCACAAAGGGATAGTAGAAACAAGACTGCTTTTGAAGGAAATACACACAATTTTTATGAAAAATATATCATTACAAGTATATCATGAAGAGAAATATATCGAATGCATTAATGTTTGAATAAGAATCCACTTCGACTCCTATTGTGTTGGAGAAAAATTAGCATCATTTTTATCTCTTTGAACTGTCCCGTTTGCGTGGTTACTCCCACTCTCTCTATTTTGTGTAACTATATCAGACTCTATAACTAATTCATCAACTTGTTTGGTCCATTCATCATGGTATTTCATTAAGAAATTATGCACCATCGCACAACACCTTACCCACATAACTAAAAATTGGTTCTTTGATCTCTCTTTTAACTAGGTCCACATTTGTTTAAGAGAATGGCAGTGAGATTTTAGAATATCTATACAGTGTTCATTTGCAACTCGAGCATGTGCCAAACATGTATTGAAATCTTGCTTTTTCTTGTCATCGGAGACCATCCTGAAGGTTGGACCAAGATGTCGCATAGAAGCGTACCTTGAATCTCTAGTAAATACTGATCATTTGCGAACAACACCTGTCGCTGTCAATATATTTTTTGCAAGCCGGTGATATCTAGCAACTTCCTAGCATAGCAGTAAACAAGAAAAATATCTTTTTCTATGACACCACGCTAGAGGAGCAATCACATAATAGTTGCATTTCTTGTCGTAATAAGTCTCTCCATCAAAATGAGATCTTTGCGATAAAGACCACAATGTATCATCTATCAATCGTGTACAACATGAGAATTCTTTGATGGCAAAAGCATCTGAAATGAAATTCTTGTCTTCATGCTTCGATCATCGTATCATTCTCTGAAGTACAGATTCTAAAGCTTTCATCACTCTTTTTGTATAAAGATCATAAGTCCATGCGCAATGCCCCACGAAAGTAATGAACGTCCAAGAGCTGCACCATTCTCATCATGTCCAAATCGATCCAATGCGACAGCGAGTTGTAAACAACTGAGGTATGTTTCACTCGGCACGATTGTGAAATATCGGATGTGTTTTCACCAAACTCACGAGTCTTGCAAACGAATGACGATCCATCCTAATAAGCTGTCGGAAAGCATCATCATGCAGATTCTCAAAATAATTTTTGGAAAAATCTTTACTCTTTAGCCACGTAAAATGATCCTATCGTTCCAAATACTGCCAAGTGTAGAGGATATGATACAACTCGATGAATTCTTCGTCCAAATCTACATCAAAAACATCTTTTTCTCTGTCACTTGAACTCGGACCATCATTGGAATTCTTGAGCTTGACTTGCTTTCGGAACGTGATGAGGCTACTTCACGCTCATTTCTGCAACCTCTTCTAAATATCCTAACATCTATTTTCTTTCCGAAACATGAGGTATGATCAACTACAAACAAGGTCGAAGCTCACGAAAATGTGCAAATGGATCTCGATATCCTCGAAGGTTGAGTTCAAAACTCTTGCAAATTTTACTCTTTGCGTACTCCAACGCGGTAGCAATCCTCATACTCTGAATGCCTTGTGCGAGAAATGATTTTGATACTCTTCATGGTCTTTTCAAATTTATAACGCGATCATAATTAGATATCATTTACAACATAGTCATAATTAGATGCCGTGCATTTAATCCACGGGCCAAATCACGATAAGAAAGTTACGACCAGTTCTACAGATACCTCTAGAGCCACTGACGACCTGAATTCTCGTGGATCAAAATTGTCATCCGCGAGGAGGGAAATAAACTCTAGGGTCATTAACTTTGACACCCCTATTAGGATCCCTACAGTGTTGGCATAGATTAACAACGAATGCAGCCTTCGTCATGCATGTTTAATTACCAAAGTACAACGGCACTCACGAATCTGAGTAGACAAGAGAGAAACTTGGACAGAGGATGTGAAGGTCGAGCTGACGGTTTATTATTGTGTGAGAGAAACTTGTCATCATCTCATGATAGCATGGTGGTGAGAATTCAAGAATAAGAAAAAGAAGTCTAAAGTTCAATTCTCTAGATGTTCATTTTGACATTGCGATTTGCGGCCTTAGTCTTGGAGTCCTTGGGGTCCTACTGTGCGGTCCTTGGTCGTCTTAGGGTCCAATGCCTTAGAAAAAAAATATTTTTCTTTTATGTTTAAGAAATAACGAACAGTTTCTCTTCACACGATTGAAAGTTAATTAATCAAAAATACGCTTGAAAATTAATCAATCAAACACACTAACACAATGATGCATTAGTTTGTTAATCCATGCAAACACTGTAAAATTGCCTTAGCATTCAAAATCGGCCATATATTGTAGAGTGTACATCTTCGTCTACTATTTCTTGTCCTAACCTGCCAACCGCAAACCGTGTCTTCATGTCAGATCATGATACAATTCTTGCAGCAGCACTTTACAAGTTTTGCAGGCCTACCTTCTTTCTATTTGGAGTGGTCCTCAAGCAAAAGTGAGTTTAGTATCTTCAGTCGCCAGTAAGATACATGCAAAACTTTCAGACAGTCATATACTTCAAGACTGGTCCTTCAAAGACTGGATTGATGTCGGACGGTGCAGATCCACTTGACGTGAACCTGCCGCTAAAGGTCAAAACTAGGTCGAGATACGGCTTTAGTGAAAATTCATAGTGATCTGCATAGCCGTAGCACTCGAACATGTTAGGACGAGACATATAAAATATATTATATGGTAAAATGACGAGCCCCTTTAGATATTTCCTTATCATAATATGCTTTTGATTCTTTCTAAATTTCACACGACAGAAGTACTGATTGGTCCCACTCAATACATCCAATGACGATGAGCAGACGTATCACATTAGCATGACCGCCTTCATTTTGTGTGGACAAACATGGTCAACTATAAAGCTCACTATGCACTTGGGAAGTGACTCCTTTCAAGCAAATGAAAGAGCTTCACTTTACTGAAAATGCCTTCGGTACACAATGACATGTTTATGCTTATTCTGACAACCATTTTCCTTTTCCTGCCGCTCAACTTCTCAATATAGACTGCATCTGTTGGTATATAATTATTGCTTGCGTATCATCTCTGGCTTCAGTATTTACACATATTATATTAAACAAGTTCGAGAGACACCGCTTAATACGAGAATCGATGTGGACCTTTAGATTGAAATACATTATCTACAGTAACATGTCAGTGACCTATGAATTATTCCTCACATACAATAGAAGCGCTTCATTCCGCTGCGGCGCGTAAACCCTCTGAATTTAGACCGAGAAAGCATAAACTTGGCAGTTGAAATGGTACTACTGATAGAATTGTCTCATCGTCTTGTAAGAAAGACGACTCCTTATCACCGTGTCATGAAGAAGCAGGCTACCTTACTGCCAATTAACATCACTATATTAACGATGAGATATCAGGCCGGAATCTGTTTCAGTTCAAAATTTTGGAGACTAGTTCTAGGCAGGTTGCTCACCGAAACTGCATTTACTTGTCATGTTCTTATTCGTTGTCTAAAGTTGGTGATCTATGGCTCAAAATGACTAGAATCTTGAGATCTACAAAATGAGCCCTAGATGTCTTCAAATCGAGATTTGTCAATTGAAAAATAAACCCAAAAATAAAACTATGATGTGGATCACAAATAAAAAATAAGTTCTTTTGTTAATTTTAAGAAGTTCTCTTATAGGATGGACTCATTTGCTGGAACTTATCACCAAAATTAGATTTTCTGACAAAAATTTCAATTCACACCAAGATCCTAACATGAGATCTATGTCTCTCCATGTTCAAACCTCAATCATATGGACTACTACATCTTTGTTACAAGACAGGGTTGCTGCTTATATACTGCAGACTTGTGGTTTAAGTACCACAGTGAGCGAATGTTCAAAGGATTAGTATGAAGATTGCAAGAAACTGAAAAAAGATTTTGATGAATTCAAATATTCTTTATAAGAATAACGTAAATATAGTTAAAACCATTGAGATAAAAAATTTAGTAAGGATGAATTCTACTGGGATCCTTACCGTTTGAGTCATCTATTCCTAATATATTTTCATTGGATTCTGTTTACAAGAGTTGATGCTCTACGTAACTGTGTGATGAATCATTTATTAATTTTTTGCTTGTGCAAAAGTCTGCGCGGAATGAAAAACGTTTATGTTTATTTTTGTGTGAATACTCATGAAGATCTCTCACTAGCCGCTTGAATTCGAAATAATATTCTTTTCACATTCTCGCACCTTAACTGCGCGAAGTTAATTGGCAGTACGGTAAGGTATGGGTCTGAATGCCAGAAGCGCCAAGATGCTGAGGTCATGAGCTTCTCGATCTTCTGAGTTCCTCCATTATAAACTGATTATTATATTACAAGTTAAAGAAACTCACCAGCTACGTGTCGCGTCTTTGTTGACGCAGGAATAGGAGGGTCTCTCTCTAGATACTTACAAACATCGTCCATGTGGAGATTGGTGCATCCATTCGTAAGGTCAGGAGTCAGGACTCCCCTGAGTGCCCTCGCGAAGGAGAGACTTGAACGCTAGGATTCATCCCACACAAGCAATAGCCGTAGATTCTTCGTTCTTATCAAGAGATCCCAACGTTATACGCACTTTCTTCTATTCCGCAGGTGTCGAACTTGAGTTCCGAATACGAAGAACGAAAGAAATCTGAAATCTTAACTGTGATTATTTCCGTGTGTGCTGATACAGAGTGATGATCATGCTGCTTTCAGAAGAGGGTTTTTCCTCTTGGCGGTCGGAGTTCCGTAGTTAATTAATACGTGTCAGAGTTGCCGGTGGTGTTTCTGGCTACAGGTTGGTGCTTCTGAGCTCAGACCCAGACTCCCAGCTCAGAAGCATCCACCTCCGGTCCCCGGCCAGGGCCGGCCTGCGTCCATGAGCACCAAAAAGGCGTGTCAAGCCAGGGAAGCAGGAAGACGGGGAAAGGAATAGCAGATTTTGTCGTCTATTGACACCTTTCTATCTGGTTTCGCATCACAGCAAGTGCGGACTGGTGTGTACATCCACCCCCCTACGCCCAATCAGTGCCGTTTTGACACGACAAGAGATCGCTAGAACTCATTGGTCCGAAGTATCATCTTGGGAATACGTGAGGCACGCTGAAGGCAACCGATACGAGTGGGGAGCGTTATGAGCTGTACTGGTAGCCAACGGGCCACTAGCCAACAGACGCCTCCTCTTGACACGTAAGCAAGCAGTCAATAGGAAAGTCCGGTGATTGTCGAGCTAGAGAGCTAGAGTCACAGTAGAAGTAATGTGTCAGCAGCCAGAAAACAGTCACAGTTTCTGCTGTTTCTGCTACGGGATAGACTTAATTGCAGTGATCCCGTTTCTTATTCCCCAGAAGGTAACAAATAGAGAGTGGCGACAGTTTGGGCCAGTACCGACTCACTTTGGAAAATCGACAGGTGGGCTGTTGGAATTCCCGGCACTGCGAGAACCTGTCGGGAACGCACGCCAACATTTTGGAGCTTACGAACGAAAGGAAACGGACCGGTAATAAGACGTGACAAACTGGAACTTATCCTGGATAACGATATAAACCGTCGGAATATGAAGAGAGCAAAAAGCAGGAAACACGTAACGTAGTGACAAGCTAATTCGCGTAATAGGGGTGTAAAAGTTGTAATCCTTTTTAAGATTCGAGACTCGCGAGAGAGAGTTACGACTTCGGCCAGACGGCTGTTATTGTTTCCTGGGGTATTTCTGGAGGTGCTTGTAGGAAAACGTCGAGAATATCTTTTTAATAAAATATTCTTTGAAGTAAAAGATTCTCTATTATCATGAGTAATTATTGTTAATCTCAAAACTAGAAAAATATAATAAAAAATACGTAGTGTTCATTTCACAAAGACGATACAGAATGAGTTGTGGTTCTACACAATGTTACCCGCGATGAAGTTATGACGTTTTGTCTCTTAACCATTGAAAAATATTTTCTTGTAACTTTTGCATCCCCTAATAAATATGTGAAATTTTTGGAAATTATTCGAAGTCTTCTCGCAAGATGGTGGTACCGAATACTACATAGGATAGTTGTTAAAATCTCAGTTGTTTTCTGAAAAATAGAGTCTTCAATGGAGTGATACCGTATATTTAGAGACTCAGAGAATGGTTGCTAAAATTTTAGTTATTGTCAAAAACTAAATTTATTCAGATATATAATATTTAGTAGATACAAATATAATATATTATTATCTAACATACAAAATTTACAATTTAACCTCAAATGAAATATAATACCTTATTTAGTGAGTATGTGTGAAAGTCCGAAATAGACTTTCTTTCTCTTCAATTTGTGCGAATTAGCTTATCACTGTGGTATTAGACCGTAGGAAATATACCGAAGTGTACGAACTACCAATGTACCATTTCGAAACTTAATCTCACAGGAAAATAGTTATTTGGAACCGACCGGTCATTACAAGGTTCGTGATATCTGTCGGATTCTTATACCTTTACGAAAACTTAACTTTCAGATCATTAGGAGTCTCAAAGTTAAAAAATATACTTTTTAACAATAAAAGAGAAATAAATCCTACTTCTCTTACGGATTGCACGGATTGACACTTACGGGTAATTTTGTTTCGATACTGTAATTGCTCCTTGCGAGTTTAAGTTGTAGTTTTTAAACATACCCCTAGAAATCAGAGTGAGAAAATATTACATCATGTACGAGACATCAGTGTGTAATACACAAATTCTCACTCTACTGTCAATATCATAGAGTTACTTTCATACAATAATTGTTGTCATTGAATTCAGACACCAATGAGATTGTGCTAGTTGCTCTCGTACAATGGCGACGTCATTGAATTCCATGGTGATGGATAGACATAGTATAAAGTTTCGGTGCTTCTCTCGTCGTCTTTGATGATCACCAAATTTATCAAGTATATATATGTAACACCTCCAGGTTTCTCTTTAGGTCATTTAAGAATACAAGAATCCTTCCTCTAGAGGATTGAAGTCAAGATGGAGTAGAACTATACTAATACTCAGCAAATCAGTGAACAAGTGGTACAAATTTTTCCTTTGTTTTCCTCACACAAAACCCACACAAAAATGCCTTATCACAACTTTAGACATCGCCATCCAGACATCACCTTTAGAAGTTATCTTTTAGATCCCGACCTCCAAATGCTCTCGTCTAGATATAAAACCCTGTCAGGTAGCACTATACAAGAGGTCAACTTAGCCTCCGGAGACATCTATTCCCTTAAGATGAGCATGACATCACCATACATAATAATACATAATGTAACATTATGGATGACTTCTGCGGCTCTGCCTCCTATCAGTCGTATAGCGTAACATACAGTCCAAGCAGCACACAATTAGTAATTGAAAAGACATCTCTCTCCCCGCTCAGTTATATTATCTTTCTTTCTCTTCTAAGTCCACTTGATCCTCGCGTGTAGGTCTTAACTTGACACAAGTTAGAAAAAAATCGAGAACAGACTAAATAACTCCTTGTAGAGTAATTGTGATGTCACCTAACTGACTCTATGAAATGTATATTCTTTGATCGCTGGATTAATGATTTCGTGATCATGAAGAGTATCTTTGTTGAGAATACTCAAACATGATGAGCATGCATATTCACCTCTTCCAAGTTCGGAAAAGGGGAATAAGCAAATAGCTTTAATTTATGTCTAATCCTTCTTCTTGAAAGAGTTAGGCTATAAATTAAGCCTACGGATTAATAATACTTTTACTCATAAGAGTGACATACCTTTATATCAAATAACGATTATGTTCGTGTGGTTGACTTATGGGTTTTATAGAACAGAAATTTAATGCAGTGACCAAATAGAATATAAACTTAGTCAACTAAATTTAACTTGGACACAGTAACGATTGCAAACCTTGTTACTGTGAATAACGATTTGTAAACCTTGTGAATAGCTATGCGCTTTAGACTCATTTTTTCACTTAAATATTTTTGAAAGCTGATGTCAGCCAGTTACCGATGATTATTTTAGTGGTGTATTAAATGTTTATCGTTTTCCTCTTTCTTCCTAGAAGTGTAGTTTGGATGTACATTCAACTTTGGATATGTTCGGACCACAATGCTCTTATGTCCTCGTGTTTAAAGGTGCACGACTCCTTAGCTCCTGACCTTTTACTTGAGAATACTTACTTGAATCTAACGATATATCATAGAGAGTATAATCCAAATAAGATTTTTTCATAACATCTCTTGTCAAAACATTCGCACACAGACTCATAAATACGAAAGATACAGACTCCTGGAGCTCAAGAGAGTCATTTACTACAATGATGTTTGTAACCTAAATAAATTCCCTAATCTCTTTGACGAGGTTCACATTTATTCCTCATGGGACTACTTCTAGGACTCACCTTTCTACAATGAAAGGTCCTAGCTTATATTTAATTCACCTAACTCTTACTAATTTAACCTGATCAACAATCGGTGGTCAAGGGACTAATTCTACTTTGCTGAACTCCTCATCCTTGATCATCCCCATTCTAAATCTATCCTTGGTTTTCTTTACTAGTATTCAGTATTCTTATCATGTGTACGAGGTAGCTTCACGTCCCAAAGTTCTTACAATGCAATCCATGATGTGCTTGTGAACCCTATTTTTTGGAATTTCGTGATGAAATTTTGGTCATGTTAATTTCGATGCAATTTTGATCAATCTTACTGTAATATCAGGAATTTTAATATTCTTATTAAAAATATTTATTTAAAAATATAAACAGAAATAGATGGATGTAACTCACATCGTCAAAAATTAAATGGTTTATCGATGGTGACGGTATTTGATGACGGTTTTCAATGGATCAACGTCATTGTGTTAACATGGCGACTGATGGCATCACCGGCGGGTGAATGCAGGATGCAAGCCGACGGTTAGAACTACCGGTTTGCGTAACCATCAGATTCAAGATCTGGCGGACTGCTAGATGCACCGGAAGTTATCGGTGGATCGCCACCTTGCCGACGAGTTGTCTCCAATAGGTCATCTCCGAGTCAAGTGTCATCCTGTGCTACTCATTAGACGCCAGATGCTCACCGACGGTCTACTTTATGGTTGCCACCCGCTGACCAATGGCCTCTTCACCGATTGCCACCCGCTCGCCGGTGGACATCCTCATTCTTCGTTGATAACCTCCTCGTCGATGTGCTGACGGCTCTCGCTCTACACCTATGTAGTTAAGGTTAAGGTTTTACTAACCCTAATTTTGGTCCTCCTCCTCCTCTCCTCCTTATCCTCCTCTATCCCTTCTCTCTCCCTATCTATATCTTCTCTTCTCCATTCTTCTTTCTCTTCCTCACTTTTTTCTTCCTTTGCACTTATGAGTTCCTCACTCTTTTCATTCTTTCATACCTCCGAAGTATTTCTCTTCTCGTGAGAATTATTCACTTTTTTCTCATCATTATACTATTAGTTACGTGGGCTGCACTCATGATCCTCATTTGGATTAGGATGATTTGATAATTGAGCTAGTGGTATATTGAGCGTCGACAGAGGTAGTATGATCCTGCGATATGGTGATTTCTTTATATTGCTAGCTATGTGGACTGCACTCATGATCCTCATTTGGGTTAGAGTGATTTGTCCATCAGACTAATGGTATATTGAGTGTCGACAGAGGTGGTGCAAAGGTGGATATTTTTATATTGTTTTATATATATTATGGTTTTATGTTTTTGCAACTACATTGACGAAAGGTTTCAGTTGGTGCTGGTCAGTGGTGGTTTGTGATAGTGGTTAGAGGTAAAATTTCGATAAGATTCTTTCAAGATGAGACTTGGTCCTGAGAACTATCCAATGACATCATCACGTAAAGAAGAAAAAACCTATGGAGGAAGAAGAGTTGTCGAATGTGCAGTATGAGCAGATGATGCAAAGTTCTTTGAGTCGAAGGTCTAGGAAGAAGTAGCATGGAGAAGAAACGAGAGGAACAGAGTCTACAACAGCGACTGAAGAGACTATGAGGAGCAAGAAAATGAGTCAAATTTCAGCCATGGAGTCTAAAGCTCGTGTTGATTTGAATAAACACTTTCGTCATTCTTGGTTCGTCTAGTTTGTTCAAAGAGTCGATAGAATCTTATTGTAGAACCTCCTTCTACACACCATAATCTTTGGATGGTTTAATCAGATTCAAGACTGTGCTAATTAACACGACACTAGAAGCTTACACCGTAGCTTGTGTTGACATTGAACATCCACTTTTGGCACGATTTTCTGATGAGGTCGAGAATATATGATATCGATGTTGGATGACGTTCTGTACAAATCGTTAGAGTTGTACGATTAGTGATTGAGAAGCAAGCAATTCAAAGCTTGGACGGAAACAACTGCAGAGCTACCATGGATTCTCAACTCCACTTTCACAAAGAAAGAAACTTAGGATATATTTCTAAAAAGAGCGACGCATTGCTAAGGATGATTTGATGCTAGAGCCCCGCATGATCAAGACAATAAATCGTACAACTACAAGATGAAGATGTGTGAACCTAATTCAGACAATATGATACATTGAGTATCATCGATATATTCAATCACGAGACTCGACCGAACTACAAGACTTGGCGAGAGATGTATGATGATGTGTACAGTGTGGAATAGAGATCTAGCATTAGCGGTTCAACTTGGACCAGCGATAGTGGTGGATTACGTCGCCAAGAAGCTTAAAAATTACCTCAACAAAAAAACATTAATGAATTAGTGAAAGAGACGACTGTGTTCACAATAAGTCATCTTGGGATTGTTTGATATGTTGCAGCCCGTATGAGGTGAACCTCATCCTCATTTCCTTCTTGGAACAGAAGGGATATTGAGAAATGATTGAGCTATGAACGAGCTACGCGTGGAAAGTTATCATCAGAAAAAAATACATATAAGAGTTCCGGATGATCTGATAGATAGATATGAGTCGGAGAAGTTGACTTTACTTACTATTCTCCAAAAACATAGTCTTGAGATGGCTTGTACATTGTGGAGCACCTTGGCATTCATGCACTTGAATAAGTGGTGGCATTGTGACATCCATCTACGCAATATTTTTTGTTCATTTTTCTTAGTAGGATTACAACAATGGAACTATACATCAACGGTGACATTCTTTCACGCGCTTGCTAGTTTTTGTGGACAGCGGAGACCTCACTTTAGCAACATTTTGAAAGAGCTAGAGGACTTGAAGGTTTTCAATATCCAGTAGATGAGAAGAACCCTCGTGCATGGATAGCACCGGAGCTTGGTAATGTAACACGGTTGGATCTTGCTCGTGTTTAGGATGTCCTCGATTGAAATGAATCTCGTTGTTTTCTCACTCTTCAGCTGGAGTTATATTAGTGAATAAATCATCACATAACTCTCATGTGATCCAACCAAATGTTCGTCACTTCCGCGTAAGGTGTGGTGATCAGCTCATTATCAAGCCCTCTTGGTTGATGTCTCGCTTTCATATGAACCGAGAAGTAATTGATATCATGACAGACCAATCTATTGATCCGCATGGTACTAGATGCAAGACGATGCATCATTTTGCTATTATCTTTGAAGATCAGTTGAAACTTTTTCCAATAGAAAGTGGTTTTCGTCAAACAGCCATCCTATGAAAGCAGAGGAAAGTGAGGTGTAAAGTTGTAAATTCTAAAGTTTTATACTTAATAAAAAATTGTTTGTTAGATGTTGTATTCCATGACACTAGTACACCGATAACTACATTTAGTGTAATAATCTGAATTACGTTACTCTTATATACTATTCATAACACGACTTCATGTGAAGTCAAATTTTGAAATCAATTAATTCTAATTATGATAATACTTATTGACTAAAAAATTATTATTATTTAATGAAAATATTATGATATAATAACTATGTATTATCTGATTTTATTCTACAGAGACATAATCTTCCAAAAATACTACGACAATGCAAGAAAATATCAATGAAGCTAGAGTATACATTATGACTCTCAAACCTTAAAAACCTATGACCCACTTAGGTTCACAAGTTGAAGATAAACAAAAATTACTCTTTTAAGTCTTATTTACACTAAATGTAAGCATTGTACAATTAATAGTGTTACTAACAGAAATACATGTGCAAGATGGAGAGTGTTGGAATTGGAACCGGATTTTGGGAGCAGTTGCAACATTAATGGTTGGCTCTATCTGGAGAAAGAAGCAACCATAGGAATATTAAGCCATAAGTTGTTAATATAGCATAGTTAGTATAGTAGCACATATAAAATGGAAGTTATAGCAAAAACAAAGTTATATCATTTTTTCTATGTTAACATTGTAAATCAAAAGGTTTATTTTATTTTTCTGAGAAAGTATAGAAGGAAAAATAGAATAGCAATAATAAAAATGGAAGCAATAGGTCAAATTTATTTCCTCTGAAAGACTATATTTCATATTAATAATATAAAGTTCTAGCATTGTCAAAGTCAGTGCAATAATATACTAACATACGTAGGTTTAATTTATTCTTCTAAAAAATATTAATTTTATAGTAAAAAATAATTAAAAAATACCATTGTCCTTGAGAGTTGTCACGTCAGTTTGGCACCTCGGCTAGGTTGATCGAGTGCGAAGTGGCGAATCCCGGCAAGGCTGTTAGTGTCGTTAGGACGAGTTGGTGGGAGAGCCCACTAGGGGTATACTTCACAGGTAGGGCTTGGAGGCCTTAGTTCTTCGAGTAATCAGAACAGAGAAATTACCATCTCCAGCACTGCAACAAGATTACTCACAAACGGTCAAGCCAAACCCACTCTATGCTCGAAGAGAATCCGAGTTACACTCAACTAGACTATCCACCATAGTAAGGAGCTTCAAGGCTCAACTCGAAGAACTAAAGCCTCCAAGCCCTACCTGCGAAGTATACCCCTAGTGGACTCTCCCACCAACTCGTCCTAACGGCACTAACGGCCTTACCAAGATTTGTCACTTCGCACTCGGTCAACCTAACCGAGGTGCCAAACTGACGTGACAGATGTCATAGCCGCAGGTGGTCCGCACTAACAAGCTGCCAAACCCTAGATGACGGCCCTTCATCCTCCCTCTCTTCTCCTCTCTTACTTATTCTCTCCATCCTTCCCTCTATCCCTCATTATCTTCTTTCTTTCCAATTTTGGACTCTTCTCCTCTTCTAGTTTGTACTCTTTTATCTTATTCTTTCTTTTTATTCTCACTACTCCGTTGTTTATCTATTTTTGCTTCGATAGCACTCTGAAGATAATGGTTTATGATGCTAGTTACGTGGATTGCACTCACGATCTTCATTTGGATCAAGATGATCTCACAATCTGGTGCGTTAGTGTCATAAATCGTGTATTGCAGCTTGGCAGTGGTACTTATTCACATCAATAAATATATATGAACTAGTTACACATTCTTCATCTTTGATCCTCATTTGGATCTAGATAAGACCATATGGACTAGTGCATATATATTGTTCGAATGATACACGATATGTTGGTGTAGCGGTCCTCATAGTTGATGAGATTCATTCGAATCTTTACGTTGTCACGCTACTTGGCGGCTACATGTTATATTTCTACTCCGACGCTTGAGTTTAGTAGTTCTAGAAGTTAGCTTATATTACTTCTAGTCGTTTATGTATATGTTTGACACCTTTGCATACGGTGTTAACACTATTTTGAGTCTTAGTAGGTTGATTACCATGTTGATAGGGCTTAAGCTCATGGGTTGTATTTGCGTGTCGCCCATGCACGCTTTCTAGCTGATTTAAGTTATTTTTCGGGGCTGCATGTCGTTTTAAGTAATTTAAGTTTTACGCTGGCACTCTAGGTGGCTTGACGTGGTAGCCTAGGAGTAAAACTAAGTTGCCACGTGGTTTAGGGTACTAAAGGACAACCAAGTGGAGCTATGAACTCCCATTGGTCTGTTTTTTTCTTTTGTTAAACTCTAAATTTAGAAACAGAGCTCTAGAGTGGAGTTCGAGCATTTGGTGAGGGATCTTCGAAATCTGAGAGCACAGGGAGAGAGGTCTCGTCATGCCAAGCACTTCCAGTGAAAATTTCGATCGATTTGAGTCAATAAAGACGGAGTTATGAGCAATTGAAGTTCGGATTGTGCTAGAATTGAATCATTTTGGTTGGATTTAGGGTTTTCAGTGTCACTCGCAGCAGATTTGAGGAAATTGCTTCAAAACTTCGAGGTTGTGTTCTCCGCCAGCAGGGCTACGATTTCACAAAAAGTTTCATATCGATTGAGCAACTGAGTAATTCAGGGCGGCCGCTGAAGCTGAGGGGGTCTGAAAAGCTCTTAATCTAGAACAGCGACTTCAGAGGAGGAGATCTACAGTTCTGTGTACATTCAGGAGTCCCAACTTCACAGGGCTGTTCAGCACCCTGTAGACTGCAAATCCTGTAAGAAACTTCGAAATTGATCGAGCCAAACTCCTGTTATAGGTTGAAATAGCCAGCTAGGTACCAGAAATTGCCGTAGTTTTCTTGCTCAAAACTTTTCTGTTCATATCTCCGTGTCAGAATTTGATCTCAGGCTGAAATTTCGTCTGTGAGTTCAGTAGTACCTCATTTGCATGTAGGGGAAGTTTAGAGGTCTAAACCTTCATAGTTTTCCTCTCCGTGAGTGTCAAAGTTCACCGCCGAATCCTATTACTGTCAGCTAGACCTGAATTTCGCCTTCTGGGTATATTACTAGATCTTACACATCTGTGTGAGTGTTTATAGCCCTATTGTGACCTGAAAGCCAACCTCTTGAGTGAACAACCACAGCCAGAAGCCCGGCGCTTTCCTAGGTAGACGGATTACACTCCGACATACTCTCTTTTTGGTGAACTCGACGTGAAACACCTAGGGTGGGAGTTTTCTTGAGAGTGTTACAGGATCAGATATCATGGCCAACCAAGGATCATCAAGTGGAGCTGCTGCTGCTGCTCAGCAACCTGTTCAGTTGGATGCTGCTACGATGAAGATGTTCCAAGCTTTTTCCATGTTTATGCAGCAGCAGCAGAGCACAGAGAGGAAGGAGGTATTAGCAACCAAGGCGTTGCAATCTGTGGTGCATCAGATGGACCAGTTCAAGGGTACAGATATTTCCAAGTATGTGCGATACTATGCTAGGGAGATGGAGGTGAACAAGGTGCCTGAGAAGGAGATGGTGGAGAACTTTGAGCTTGCTGTTGTCCCTGAGATTCGTGGGCGTGTGAAGGAGCTCAAGCAGCAGCAAGGACAGAGTTGAGAGAGCTTTATGCGAGCTTTGAAGGAGGAGTACTACACTGAAGATTCAGAGAGGGTGACCAAGAGAACGTTCTTGGAGTGGGTGGTTAAGCCCAACAAACGTTTGTCTGTAAATGAGTTGTTAAGAGAATTTGATCGTCAGTATGCTCAGCTTTCTAGGACAGAAAAGCTTACATTAGAGGTGGAGAAGACCGAGCTTTTCCTACAAGCAACGGACGTGACTATTCAGGAGAAGCTTGAGCTGTTGCTGGAAGACAAGAGTGAGGAGAGAGGATTGAAGACTGACTGGAAGGAGGTTGAAGAGGCTGTCTCTTTGCTGACCAAGAGACAGAGAAGAAGGGACAAGGTGGTGGTAAGTGAAGCAGCACCTCTGATAATTCCTATCAAGCAGTTGCCTGCTAAGCCCGCTTTGGTAATTGCTAGAGAGGAAGACTCACCGCTTGATGAGTTGATTAAGGGTATGAAGGAGCTTAAGCTTAAGCTCACTAGGTTAGAAGAGAAGGAGCAGAATGTACAGCCTGCTATGCAGAGACCTCAGATGAGAGAAGGCTTTGTTCATCGTTGTATATGGTGTGATAGCCTAGACCATGTAAGAAGAGATTGTGGGGAGTTTTCAGATGCATTGAGGAAGGATCTTATCTTCTTCAAAGATGGTAAGATCCATCTGAGAGAGACTGGGATGATGTTGGGAACCAACTTTGGCAAGGGTGGTATGAAGAGACTTGTGAATGATATATCAGCATCACATGCTGTTTCTCTTGTGAATGCTGTTACGTGTGGAGTGAAAGTGGAGATGGAGAGAGAGAAAGGGACTACTGGGTTGTGGTCAGATGTAGTGCGGTCCGTAGCTAGAACAGAGCTAGACAAGGATGTGCTACGAAGGGTTGGCAACTCAATTAGAGAAACTACAGGATGGAATGACCCTGTGGATACTATGTCAGTGCATGCTTATGTTGCAAGAAGTCAGCATGAAGCTGTACTAGAAGAAAAACGCAGGAGAGAGGATGCAGATGAGGCTTCTACAGCCAAACGACCTGCTACAAGGAGTGAAAGGGCTAGACCAGAGGCAAGGCAAGAGACAACACCTACTCGGGAGGAGACTATGGAGGATCTACCACCTACAACACCAAAGGAGAAGGAGAAAAGCAAGGAGAAGGGTAAGATGCCTGCATACAAACTTCAGTCTGACATTGAGATTGCTACAGACCTGAAGCAGGTGTTAGAGAATCGTATCTTGAATGGGAAGGTTGAGTTTACTTTGGGTGAGATTCTTGGGATTGCAAAGCGTGAATTCCATGAGGTTATCATAGATATCATCAAGAGGAAACGTCAGATTTTGGGTGAAGCAGCTACGCTTAACGCTCTGGGGACCAAACTGTCGGAAGATGAGGAAGATGAGATTGCTGGTTATTGCTCTCAAGTATCAGAGGGAAGATCAGATCAGCATGTGAGGTTTGAAGATGAGGTGGAAGCATCGCAGAAGAGCCATTATTCTCACAACCATTGGGCGAGAGCAACCACAGAGACCTTAGTGAAGCTGGGAGATCTAGAGGAACCTGTGGTGGCATTGATTGATCACGGCTCAGAGATTAATCTGATGTCTAAGGAGCTGTACAAGCGTGGGAGATGGCCTATAGACACCGACCATGGGTGGCTTATCCGTGCTGCCAACAACCAGCGGGGAGAACTCTATGGTGCTTGCCCCAACATCAAGGTAACTGTGGGTGACATCAGTGATGTTCAGAATTTCTTTGTGCAAGACATGTCAACCTATCCTATCATTCTAGGGCAGCCTTACATTACTGCTGTTAGAATGGAGACACGAGTTATGGATGATGGTTCAGCCTATGCTAGGATACGTAGTAGAGACGGCAAAAGAGCTGTTCAATTTTTGACTGTTGCTGCAGAACATGAGAGGAATCGTGATAGCTTGAGAGACCGTCCACTACCTAAGATTACTCAAGAGTTTAGAGAGTCTAGGGGTTTTGGCAGAGTACCATTGAAGAGCGAGACTTCAACGGTACAGTAGAGATAAGATTCTCGCCTGATCCAGTAAAGCAGGAAGCTTTATCCACTAGCTTCTTGGGATTGACGTCATGTAGATCACTATGTTATAGGAAGGTTGAGAATCTGAAGAGGTTTGAGAGGCAACATGTGAAGTATGTACAGCAGTCTTTGTGGGATAGTGGAGAGTTAGCAAGAGATGAATACATATCTGGAGTGTTTGAAGAGCAATATTTGGTAGATACTATAGGGGAGTTGAAATCTATAGTAGAAAGTTCTATAGATGATGTAGATAGAGTGGTGAGAGTGAGCTCCAAGGAGCTTTATGATGTAATTGATAAGTTTATAGATCGGCAAGAGGTGTATGTGGAGACCAAGTACAAGTCAGTGGCAAAGAAAGTCAAACAAGTGGCTTTGCCTTTACCACTCGATTACAATCAGAAGATGGAGCAAGCTGCACGAGAACCGAAGCTCAGAGGACCTAGAAGAATTGGGCACCAGTTCACAGAAACAACACTAAAGGAGCTGAGGATTGGAGGCGATGGATTTCTTACTGAGCAAGAGAAGAAGAGCTTCAGGGAGATGCTGTATAGGCATGGTAAGGCGTTTGCGTTTGAGTCACATGAAGTAGGATGTGTAGATCCAAGTGTAGTTGCACCTATGGTAATCTTTACTATACCGCATGTGCCTTGGAATCTACGTCCTATCCCTGTACCTAGAGCTCATCTACCAAAGCTGATAGACTTGCTCAATGAGAGGATTAGGATGGGTATCTTGGAACCATCTATAGCTCCCTACTCTAGCAGATGGTTTACTGTTTCGAAGAAGAGTGGAGCTTTGAGATTTATCCAAGATATGCAGCTAGTTAACAAGGTGACTATCAAGAATATGGGTATAAGACCTATTGTAGACGAGTTTGCAGAGGCTTTTGCTGGTCGTACTATCTATTCAATGGGAGACTTATATTCAGGGTATGATCAGTTTCAGTTATCCTCTGAGAGTAGAGACTTGACTACAATGAGGACACCTTTGGGGTTACTAAGGATGTGCACCTTGCCACAAGGTGCTACCAATTCTGTAGCACATATGATGAATGACATGAATAAAGTTTTGAGGGATTTCATTCCTGAAAAAACTATGTCATTCCTTGATGATGTGCCGATCAAAGGGTGTGCTGAGGAGGAGAAGAATGAGGTAATGGATCAGAGGGGGTGCCGTAAGTTTGTTGCAGATCACATAGCTGATTGTGATAAGATACTGAGTCGACTGGAGGAGGTTCATTTGACTTTATCAGGAGCAAAGTCTGTATTTGGAGAACAAGAGGTGTTGATTGTGGGGCACCTATGTGGATCTTATGGTCGGAAACCTTGTCCAAACAAGGTTGATGCCATCCGAAGGATGAAGGAGACATGTGGATCAATTACTGAGGTGAGAAGGTTTCTAGGTGCATGTGTGTTTTATCATATATGGATTCCACACTTTGCACATGTAGCAGATCCGTTGTACAAGTTGCTGAGGAAGGGGCAGAGATTTCAGTGGCAAGAGGAGCAAAGCGAGTCTATGAAGAAGTTGAAGGATCTGTTGTCTTCACCACCAACTCTACGGAAGGTAACATATGAGTTGGGCAGATCTGTTATCCTTACTGTTGATACTAGTCCTATTGGCATTGGGTGGGCTATAGGACAAGATGATAAGGATGGAAATAGATATGTGGTGCGTTTTGGTGCTAAGGTCTTTAGTTCACGGCAGAGAGACTATCCTCAGGTCAAGAGAGAGCTATGGGGAGTAGTTACTGCGATGAAGAGTGATAAGGAATACTTGATAGGAGCACCTGTGGTTGTGGAGACAGATTGCTTACCTCTCTTGGGAATGATCACTAGCTGTACAACTCCAGATATTGATATGTTGAGGTGGATAGCATATATCAAGTCCTTGAACCTAGAGTTTAGACATATCGCAGGAAAGGACAATCCTGTGGCAGATATGTTATCAAGGGCTAGGTATTACGATGAGAAAGAAATGATAGATGATCATGAAGATGTGGGAACAGAGTTCTATTATAGTGCTCTTGCTAGAAGGGATAGAAGCTGTTTTGCAGCTCCATTGGAGTTATTTGAGGAAACTATGTACGATGACGAGTGGTTGGATCTTGGGCACTATTTGAGTTCATTGGAAAGGCAAGAAGGCTGGTCTGATGCAGATTTCAAGAGGATCCGTAGAACAGCTTATGGGTACTTTTTATATGGAGGACATCTATGGAAGCGCCCTAAGCTACAAGGAGGTGTACCACAGCGGGTGGTATGTGACCTAGAATTGCAGCAGAAGCTGATCAAGGAGTTCCATGAGAGTCTATGGGCCGGTCATAGAGGAGTTTGGGCTACATTTGCCAAGATAAAGGAGAAGTATTGGTGGAAGGGTATGTGTATAAGGATGTAGTGCAGTTTGTTTCATCCTGTATACCTTGCCAGATGTATTCCAACGTACGTCATCGTGATGGATTGCATCCTACTTATCCTTTAGCCATTCATTACAAATGGGTAGTTGATTTGGTAACTATGTCATTTGGACTTGGACAAATGAGGTATCTAGTCTTGGCTAGAGAAGATCTATCTAACCAAGTCGAAGGCCGTGCCCTGAGGACAAAGACCACTGCTAGTGTCTGCCGCTTTCTACTTGAAGATGTTATTTGTAGGTATGGGTGTGTGGGAAAGATCACTGCAGATAGGGGTGAGCTGGATTCACAAGAAGCAGTTGAGTTCTTCAAGCGATTGGGAATCAAGCTGGTATTAACCACTGCTTACAATCCTGAAGGGAATGGCAAGAGCGAACGAGGTCATCCGCCAATCATCAAAGCTTTGGTAAAAGCTTGCAAGGGTAAGATCCGTGAATGGCCTAGACTGCTACCATATGCTTTATGGGCAGATCGTACAACTCATAGTACCGTTACAGGTTACATGCCAGCAGAGTTGATACTAGGACAGAAACCTGTGATGCCAATTGAGGAGGTTGTGCCTACTTGGAATGTTTTGGCATGGGAAGATGGTAGAAGTACGGAGGATCTTCTTGCATTAAGCATCCAGCAGTTAGAACGAAGACTTGAGGATGTTGCCAAAGCTGTCGAAAGATTAAAGATTGCTAGGGAGAGAAACAAAGACAGATTTGATAGAACGCATAGATTACGACCCAAACCAGTTAAAGAAGGTGATTGGGTGTTAGTCTATGATAGTAGTCTTGATAATCAGCATAGCACTATCAGGAAGTTCTCCAAGAGATGGTTTGGACCTTATGTGGTGTTAGAAGTTTATGATAATGCCACATACTCCTTGAGAGAGTTAGATGGTGCAGTGCTCAAGATACCAGTCGCAGGAAAGAGAATCAAGCTCTTTAGAAGGAGAAGAGAGGATCGGAACGTTGCAGAGTTTACAGAGGATGAAGCTGAAGACTCAATGCAGGTTGAAGATGAGTTTGAAGCCGAAGCTGAAGAGTCTTGATCTAGATGACACATACCGGAGGATGTGCAAGTTCAGAGGGGGTGGATGTCGCGCTACTTGGCGGCTACATGTTATATTTCTACTCCGACGCTTGAGTTTAGTAGTTCTAGAAGTTAGCTTATATTACTTCTAGTCGTTTATGTATATGTTTGACACCTTTGCATACGGTGTTAACACTATTTTGAGTCTTAGTAGGTTGATTACCATGTTGATAGGGCTTAAGCTCATGGGTTGTATTTGCGTGTCGCCCATGCACGCTTTCTAGCTGATTTAAGTTATTTTTCGGGGCTGCGTGTCGTTTTAAGTAATTTAAGTTTTACGCTGGCACTCTAGGGGGCTTGACGTGGTAGCCTAGGAGTAAAACTAAGTTGCCACGTGGTTTAGGGTACTAAAGGACAACCAAGTGGAGCTATGAACTCCCATTGGTCTGTTTTTTTCTTTTGTTAAACTCTAAATTTAGAAACAGAGCTCTAGAGTGGAGTTCGAGCATTTGGTGAGGGATCTTCGAAATCTGAGAGCACAGGGAGAGAGGTCTCGTCATGCCAAGCACTTCCAGTGAAAATTTCGATCGATTTGAGTCAATAAAGACGGAGTTATGAGCAATTGAAGTTCGGATTGTGCTAGAATTGAATCATTTTGGTTGGATTTAGGGTTTTCAGTGTCACTCGCAGCAGATTTGAGGAAATTGCTTCAAAACTTCGAGGTTGTGTTCTCCGCCAGCAGGGCTACGATTTCACAAAAAGTTTCATATCGATTGAGCAACTGAGTAATTCAGGGCGGCCGCTGAAGCTGAGGGGGTCTGAAAAGCTCTTAATCTAGAACAGCGACTTCAGAGGAGGAGATCTACAGTTCTGTGTACATTCAGGAGTCCCAACTTCACAGGGCTGTTCAGCACCCTGTAGACTGCAAATCCTGTAAGAAACTTCGAAATTGATCGAGCCAAACTCCTGTTATAGGTTGAAATAGCCAGCTAGGTACCAGAAATTGCCGTAGTTTTCTTGCTCAAAACTTTTCTGTTCATATCTCCGTGTCAGAATTTGATCTCAGGCTGAAATTTCGTCTGTGAGTTCAGTAGTACCTCATTTGCATGTAGGGGAAGTTTAGAGGTCTAAACCTTCATAGTTTTCCTCTCTGTGAGTGTCAAAGTTCACCGCCGAATCCTATTACTGTCAGCTAGACCTGAATTTCGCCTTCTGGGTATATTACTAGATCTTACACATCTGTGTGAGTGTTTATAGCCCTATTGTGACCTGAAAGCCAACCTCTTGAGTGAACAACCACAGCCAAAAGCCCGGCGCTTTCCTAGGTAGACGGATTATACTCCGACAACGTATGGAAGAGTATCCATCTGAATTTATCACTGATCGAGTTAACAATTTACTTATGATAGGATATCGTTAGTACGGACATGTTGCCTCTCAAAGTATAGGTCCAACTTAGTTAAGAAATCCTTAACCTTACGAGCTCGTCTTATATCTGAAAATGAGACCGGCAAATTTATCTTACAAAGCTTCCTGATAGACGAAGAACTCCCTTGGTCTATCTCAAGCTCGATGATACGTTTATTTCTAGAGACCATACCCTCCTACACGATCTTCACCATCTTGATGAGCTCTGCATACAAAGCTCCTTGACTTCCCGCACTTGAATCGTTGGGCATCGTTGGCAAAGCACCATCTTGTTGCACAGGTGCCGTAGATGGTACTGGGCTTCTTTGACGTTGGGACAAAGGTTGTCGCTTATCATTCCATGATTGTACCTCGAGGTAGCTCGAGTCGATCTGATCTTTGTGTTCACCGTCACTCGTTTCTTGATCTTTCTCTTGGAACTCTGTCATACGTCAGCCATTGCTCCAAGCGTTGTCGTGATGTGAATCATTTGACATAGTAAATGATTCACTTATCACTGTTGTCGCGTTACTTAGCGCATGTTATTTCTACTCCGACACTTGATGTTCAGTAGTCTTAGAAGTTAACTCTGTACTGTTCTTAGTCTTTTATGCTTATGGTTGACACCTTTTGCATATGGTGTTAACTCTGTCATATATTTTGGATCCTAGTAGGTTGGTAGTATGACATTTATCTTGTTCAAGCATTCGTACGCTTGTGCAAGTAAATTCATACTTATCTATGATACTCAATGTACATGACTTAGATTTACCATGTAGATAGGGGTTTGAGCTCATGGGTTGTACTTACTTGTCGCCCATGCACGCTTTCTAGCTGATTTAAGTATTTCTCGGGGCTGCGTGTCGTTTTAGGTAGTTTGAGTTTTACGTTGGCACTCTAGGGAGCTTGACGTGGTTGCCTATGGGTAAAACTAAGTTGCCACGTGGTTTAGGGTACTAAAGGACAACCAAGTGGAGCAATGAACTCCCAGTGGTCTGTTTTTGTCTTTTGTTAAACTCTAAATTTAGAAACAGAGCTCTAGAGGGGAGTTCGAGCAATTTGTGAGGGCACTTCGAAATCTGAGAGCACAGGGTGATAGAGCTCGTCGAGCCAAGCACTGTCAGCGAAAAGTTTGATCGATTTGGAGCAATAAACAAGAAGTTATGGCTGATTGAAGTTCGATTTGTGTCAGAATTGCAGCACTTCTGTTCAATTTGGAGTTTTGAGTGTCATTTGCAGCAGAATCGAGGAAAGCGCTTCAAAACTTCGTGGCTGTGATCACTGTCAGCAGGGCTACGACTGTCTCCAAATTTTTAGGTCGATTGAGTCAGTGAGTAATTCAGGGCGACCGCTGAAGTAGAGGGGGTCCGAAAAGCTCTCAATCTGGAGCAGCAACTTCAGAGAGCGAGATCTGGAGTTCTGTGCGGAATCAGGAGGCCCAACTTCACAGGAGTGTTTATCAAGCTGTGTACTGCAAATCCTGTAAGAAATTCTCAAAGTGATCGAGCCAATTCCTTGTTATAGGTCGAAATAGCTGTCTGGGTACCAGAAACTGCCGTAATTTCTCTACTCAGAAAGTTTCTGCTCATATCTTAGTGCTCTGAATTGATCTGAAGCTGAAATTTCGTATGTGTATCTAGTAGAACCTCATTTACATGTAGGAGGAGTTCTGAAGTCTGAACCTTCACATATTTCTCAATCCGGAGTGTCAAAGTTCGCCATCTGATCTTATCATTGCTAGTTAAGCCTGAACTCTGCTTCCTGAACTTATCAGAAGAGCCTAGAGACTTACATGAGTGTTTTCAGTTTCACCTTGAGACCTGAAGCCTATCCTGTGAGTAGACCAGCCACAGCCAAGAGCCCAACGCTTCCCCGAGTAGATTGAACACAGCCTTCAAGCTCATATCACAACCAGAAGGTTCGCCCTTCCCAGGAAGACTCTCAACTTGACATCTGGTGCTTCCACTGAGAGCTCTTGGGGTGATTGATTGAGAAGGTTGAGTTGCTACAAGGAGAAGAGATGGATCGCAAGAGCGGAGCTGCTGCTGTTGCCTCTGGGGTTGGAGCATCAACGTCTACTGCTGCACCGTCAACTGCACCTGCGTCTTCTACAACGACATCTGCATCTGGTCTGGACACGGCTGAGATCTTGAAGACGCTTGCGGCTTTGGTCCAACAGCATCCGATCGTTGGAGGGGGTGAGTTAAAATCCACCAAGGTTTTGCAAGCGATAGTGAATAGGTGTGGAAGGTTTGAAGGTAGAGATGTTTCTAGATATCTGCGTGAGTATAGAGGAGAGATGGAGCTGGTTAGGGTTACTGATGCTGAGATGATAGCAAGTTTTGAGTTAGCTGTCATTCCTGAGTTGCGGGACCAAGTTAGGGATGTACAGAGAAGAAATCTTGGAGTCTGGATGAGTTTTGAGCGATCTCTTCGAGAGGAGTTTCTTGAGGAGGATTCAGAGAGAGTTACTAGAAGGACATTTCTAGACTGGGTTGAGCAGCAACCTGGTCGTATTATGAGCCTGAGTGAGTTGCTGAGAGAGTTTGATCGGAGATACCGACAACTTTCAACTCTAGAACGAATCACCCTAGATGCTAGGAAAACAGAGCTTTTCCTGCAGGCTACCGATGATGCTACGGCAGATCGGTTATGTTTTATGTTGGCCGATCGATCTGCTGAGGGAGGTGTTACTATGGATTGGGGGAGAGTTGAGGATGCTGTGGCTGTATTGACGAGGCAGAGGAGGGGAAGAGTGGCTGTGGGAGGACGTCCGCTTGCAGAAGTGGTCACTCCACCTTATGCTGCTCCTCAAGTACAGCAGCCTTTGGCCCCTGCTCCCAGACTTGTTGTCCCAGCTGCAGTTCCTTTGATGCCAGTTGTGCCAGCTCCAGCACAAAGGGCACCTGTTCAGAGACCTGCGGAGAACCATGGTCAACAGAATCAGATTGAAGACCTGATTCGGCAGATGCGAGAGTTGAAGGTAGAGCTAGCTGGATTGCAGAGAGAGCAGCCACCGGCACCTGCTACTGCACTTCCAGGAGGTGCTCCTGTCCGTAGGTGTATTTGGTGTGACAGTCCTGATCACTTCCGAGGAGATTGTCAAGAGCTCACAGCTGCTTTGCGAGATGGTGTGGTTCGCTATCAGAACGGTAGGCTGCACCTTTCTTCTACTGGAGAGCCGTTGAGCACGCAGTTTGGACGAGGAGGCATGAGGAGTCTACCTCAGATTGCTGCGGCGGCAACTGTACATGCATTGATGGCACCACCGGTAAATCCTGATGTATATGCTGGACATATTGAGGTTTCTTCTAGTCCTACGTTGCTAGATAGGACTGCTGAGAAGAGTATTGCCCCCGTTCCTTCTGAAGTACTGAAGAGGGGAGCCGAGTCTATTCGTAGGGTCACAGGATGGGGAGATCCTGTAGATGCTGCTTCTATCAGAGCATTCTTGGATGTAGATAGACACGTTCATTGGCAGGATGCTTCTGTGGAGGAGAAGAGGCGGTGAGAAGCCTCTGAACTTGATACTGGAGTTCCTGAGGAGATTGGGGATAGACGGAGAGTCACAAGGAGACGAGCGGCTCTTCCTGAAGACATCCCGTCTACTTCTGCAGCTCCTCCACCTGCGCCAGGTCCTATGGAGGATGTGCAGAGATCCCAGCAGGAGCCAACGACTGCTGGTAGGCGGTTTATTGCCCAAGAGAAGGGGAAGGGACCGGCTTACAAGTTGGCAGCTGATATTGAAACTTCTACTGATCTGAAGAGTATCTTGGAGCAGAGGATACTGGATGCGCGAATCGAGTTTTCTCTTCGAGAAGTTCTTGGTATTGCAAAGAGGGAGTTTCACGAACTGATCATCGACATCATCAAGCGCAAGAGACAGGTGATGTCCGAGCAGGTAGAGAGTCAGATGATAGATGTAGTAGGAGCTTCTCTGAATGATGCAGAGTTTGGAAAGATGCATTTTCAGGAAGCTGATGACAAGAGATACCAGCAAGAAGCGTTGGTTGCTGGTACCGACACTATTGAGTTCAACGATGAGGAAGCTGGTGAGGAGAGTCCAGCTAGTGAAAGTGATTTCAGAAAGAGACATTGGGCTCGTGCCACAACTGCTACGCGAGTTCGTCTTGGAAGTTTGGCTGAACCTGTTGCTGCTTTAGTTGATCACGGATCTGAGATCAACATCATGTCACGGGAGGTGTACGAGAGAGGTCAGTGGCCTATCGAGCTAAACCATGGTTGGGTGTTACGTGCTGCAAACAATCAGAAAGGTGAGCTATACGGCGCTTGTCCTAACGTGAAGGTGAAGATAGGTGATGTGGATGTGGATCAACATTTCTTCGTGCAATCTTCTGCTTCATATCCTGTGATTCTTGGTCAGCCTTATATCACTGCGGTTCGAATGGAGACCAAGGTGATGGATGATGGATCTCATTATGCTAGGATCCGTAGTCCAGATGATAGACGTTCTGTGCAGTTTCTGTCCGTCCGTACGAACCACGAACGAAACCGTCAAACTTTGAGGGATTCTCCTATCTGTAGGGGTAAGGGTTTTCTGAAACCACTCTCGTAGGACGGGATAGCGAGAGTGATGGATCTACTGCTACTATGATCCCGCTTGAGCAGCCTGAGGGATCACAGGAGGTTGATGGAAAGGCTGCTCAAGATTCAGAAAGTAGTTGCACTGTGCATAGTTGGAAATCTGGGTTGATGGCTTTCAGTTCTGATGATTGGAGTGAGTTCACACGGATGGAGGATTTGACTGAGAAGAGTAGAAGGCAGATGGAGAGGTGTGCAGCAAATCTGCGTTGTACAGGAGTTCTGAAGGAAGATGAGATGATTTCTGGTGTTTATGAGGAGTTTGTAGGTGTGCAGTCTTTTGTTCGTTGGCTGGATGGTGTGGATAGGTTGATGGAACAGATGGGAGGTACGGTGGTGATCCCCATCCATTCTCGTGAAGTCTATGAGGAAATTATCTCATATTTGCGATATCTTCCTCATCCGAGACTACAGAATGGATGGAAGGATGCAGTCTGTTGGTGTGGCTCCCAGCAGGAAGCGGAAGTACACGCCAAGTATAAAGCTGTAGCGAGGAAAGTGAGACCTGTGACGACCCAATTACCTGTTGATTCTCAGCAGCAGATGGAGTTAGCGGCTGCTGAGCCTGTGCTTAGAGATCCTACACAGGTAGGACACAAGTTTACTCAGGAGACACTCGAGCAGCTCCAGATAGGAGGGGGTGGCTTCTTGACTGAAGAGGAGAAACGAGCTTTTGAACAGATGATAGTTAGCCATGGTAAGGCATTTTCTTTCTCGGCTGAGGAGATAGGTTGTGTGGATCCTAGTGTGATAGCTCCGATGGTTATCTTCACTGTTCCTCACGTACCTTGGGACTTGAAGCCGATTCCAGTCCCTCGTGCCTTGCTACCGAAGGTGATTGAGTTACTGAAGGAGAGGATGCAGATGGGTATTCTTGAACCATCTATGGCTCCGTACTCTAGCCGATGGTTCACAGTACCCAAGAAGACAGGAGCTCTGCGCTTCATCCAAGACTTGCAGCCTGCCAACAACATCACGATTCGAAACGTTGGAACAGGACCTGTGGTTGATGAAGTAGCTGAGGCGTTTGCTGGAAGGTCAATCTATTCTATTGGAGATCTGTTTTCAGGTTATGATCAGTTTCAGCTTGCTTTGGAGAGTAGAGACTTGACTACCATGCGTACACCTTTGGGGTTGATGCGGATGTGTACTCTTCCTCAGGGTGCGACAAACTCAGTAGCCCATATGCAGAATGCGATGCATAAGGTGTTACGAGAGTTTGTACCTGAGGTCACTATCCCATTTCTGGATGATATTCCCATGAAAGGCTGTCCGGTGGAAGACAAAGACGAAGCTGTGACTTCTGATGGATGCAGAAAATTCGTTGTAGATCACATTCGAGATGTGGAGAAGATTCTGATGCGTTTGGAGGAGGTACACCTCACTCTATCAGGTACCAAATCTCGTTTTGGTATGTCAGAGATTGTGGTGGTGGGTCATTTGTGTGGTACTTTTGGGAGGCGTCCGAACCCAGAGAAGGTAGATGCTATAGCAAGGATAGCTGACTGCACCAACATCACTGAGGTTCGACGGTTCTTGGGAGCTTGTGTGTTCTTTCGTGTGAGTATTCCTCATTATGCACACATTGCCGAGCCTCTGTATGCACTTCTGAGAAAGGGAAGGAGGTTTACTTGGCGGCAAGAACATCATGAGACGATGGAGCAGCTGAAGGAGATTCTGAAGTCTCCACCTATACTAAGGAGGCTTAGCTACGAGAGCGGGAGACCTGTGGTACTGACTGTTGATACAAGTCCAAAGGCGATTGGATGGGCAGTTGGCCAAGAAGATGCAGAAGGTGTGCGGTTTGTTTCAAGGTTTGGAGCTCGGATCTTAACAGATAGACAGCGTAACTATCCTCAAGTGAAGCGTGAGTTGTGGGGAGCTGTTACTGCTATGAAGGTAGATCGAGAGTTCTTGATAGGAGCTCGTGTGATACTAGAAACAGATTGTTTACCTTTGTTGGGTATGATAGCAAACTGCAATACACCAGACATAGCAATGCTACGATGGATTGCTTATGTCCGGAGTCTGAACCCTGAGCTAAAGCATATAGCAGGGAAAGACAATCCAGTTGCAGATATGTTGTCTAGGGCTCGTTATACAGATGAGGATGAGATGTTTGCAGAGGTGGAGAATGAAGAGAAGAGAGACGTTTGGTGCCAAGTTGGTCAGCAGACTTCAGACTTGAAACCACTGCCGTTCAATGAGGGGTTCTACTCAGAAAAGTTCCGTGATATTGGATTTTATCTGAGTTCGTTATCCAGGAGAGAAGGATGGAGTGATGCAGAGTTCAAGGAGATCAGACGGAAGGCATACAGCTACCTTCTACGTGAAGGTTATCTGTGGAAACGTCCGAAGAGAAGAGACGGGATGCTTGCTAGAGTGGTGGATGATCAACCGACGAAGCTGAATCTGTTGAAAGAGTTTCATGACACCTTGTGGGCTGGACATCGTGGAGTATGGGCTACTTACACGAAGATGAAGGAGCGTTACTGGTGGAAGGGTTTGTATCAAGACGTGGTGGACTTTGTTGGGTCGTGTCTGCACTGCCAATTCTACTCTAAAGTCCGTTACAGAGATGGACTTGTACCTACTTATCCACCTAGCATCCATTTTCAATGGGTTCTTGATCTTGTGATGATGCCACCGGGGTTATGGAGAATGCGTTATTTGGTGTTGGCTCGAGAGGATCTTTCCAACTATGTGGAGGGACGAGCACTACGGACGAAGACTACAGAGAATATCTGCAGGTTCGTGCTAGAAGATATCATCTGTCGTTATGGATCGGTTGGGAGATTACGTGCAGATAGAGGTGAGTTGAGAGGCGCTGAAGTGAAGGAGTTCTTTGCTCGTTATGGAGTAAAGCTTCGACTTACCACTGCTATGAATCCAGAGGGCATTGGTAAGAGTGAACGAGGACACCCTTCTATTGTTCATGCTTTAGTGAAAGCATGTGATGGTAGGCCTAGAGAATGGCCAAGATTACTTCCATTTGCTTTGTGGGCAGATAGAACTACACATTGTACTACGACTGGCTATATGCCAGTTGAGCTTATGCTGGGGCAGAAACCGATCATGCCTGCTGAGGAGTACTTTCCTACGTGGGTTACGCTACCGTGGGAAGATGGTATAGATCGTGCTTCACTCCTAAATTTACGTATAAGGCAGTTGGAGCGAAGGGAGGAGGATCTTGCTGATGCGCAGGAGAGACTGAAGGTGGCTCGAGTCAGAAACAAGGAACGTTTTGACAAGACTCACCGACTACGACCGAAGCCAATACGTGTTGGTGACTGGGTTCTGGTATATGATAGCACGTTGGAGAATCAGCATTCTACACTCCGTAAGTTCTCTCGAAGATGGTTCGGGCCTTATGATGTGCTAGATGTGTATGAGAATGCCACCTATAGCTTGCGTGAGTTGGATGGTACTCTTTTGAAGCTATCTGTGGCCGGCAAACGTGTGAAACTGTTCAAGAAACGCGGAGGGTCAGTTGAGTTATTCAACTTTCTGGAGTCAGAGTTGAGGACAACAAGAGACGAAGACGTCCCAGTGTCTGATGAGGCTGAGGCGGAGGAGAGCGATGATGATGAGGATCAAACAGAAGACTGAGGAGATTGGCACATACCGGAGGATGTGCAGGTTCAGAGGGGGTGGATGTCGTGATGTGAATCATTTGACATAGTAAATGATTCACTTATCACTGCTGTCGCGTTACTTAGCGCATGTTATTTCTACTCCGACACTTGATGTTCAGTAGTCTTAGAAGTTAACTCTGTACTGTTCTTAGTCTTTTATGCTTATGGTTGACACCTTTTGCATATGGTGTTAACTCTGTCATATATTTTGGATCCTAGTAGGTTGGTAGTATGACATTTATCTTGTTCAAGCATTCGTACGCTTGTGCAAGTAAATTCATACTTATCTATGATACTCAATGTACATGACTTAGATTTACCATGTAGATAGGGGTTTGAGCTCATGGGTTGTACTTACTTGTCGCCCATGCACGCTTTCTAGCTGATTTAAGTATTTCTCGGGGCTGCGTGTCGTTTTAGGTAGTTTGAGTTTTACGTTGGCACTCTAGGGAGCTTGACGTGGTTGCCTATGGGTAAAACTAAGTTGCCACGTGGTTTAGGGTACTAAAGGACAACCAAGTGGAGCAATGAACTCCCAGTGGTCTGTTTTTGTCTTTTGTTAAACTCTAAATTTAGAAACAGAGCTCTAGAGGGGAGTTCGAGCAATTTGTGAGGGCACTTCGAAATCTGAGAGCACAGGGTGATAGAGCTCGTCGAGCCAAGCACTGTCAGCGAAAAGTTTGATCGATTTGGAGCAATAAACAAGAAGTTATGGCTGATTGAAGTTCGATTTGTGTCAGAATTGCAGCACTTCTGTTCAATTTGGGGTTTTGAGTGTCATTTGCAGCAGAATCGAGGAAAGCGCTTCAAAACTTCGTGGCTGTGATCACTGTCAGCAGGGCTACGACTGTCTCCAAATTTTTAGGTCGATTGAGTCAGTGAGTAATTCAGGGCGACCGCTGAAGTAGAGGGGGTCCGAAAAGCTCTCAATCTGGAGCAGCAACTTCAGAGAGCGAGATCTGGAGTTCTGTGCGGAATCAGGAGGCCCAACTTCACAGGAGTGTTTATCAAGCTGTGTACTGCAAATCCTGTAAGAAATTCTCAAAGTGATCGAGCCAATTCCTTGTTATAGGTCGAAATAGCTGTCTGGGTACCAGAAACTGCCGTAATTTCTCTACTCAGAAAGTTTCTGCTCATATCTTAGTGCTCTGAATTGATCTGAAGCTGAAATTTCGTATGTGTATCTAGTAGAACCTCATTTACATGTAGGAGGAGTTCTGAAGTCTGAAACTTCACATATTTCTCAATCCGGAGTGTCAAAGTTCGCCATCTGATCTTATCATTGCTAGTTAAGCCTGAACTCTGCTTCCTGAACTTATCAGAAGAGCCTAGAGACTTACATGAGTGTTTTCAGTTTCACCTTGAGACCTGAAGCCTATCCTGTGAGTAGACCAGCCACAGCCAAGAGCCCAACGCTTCCCCGAGTAGATTGAACACAGCCTTCAAGCTCATATCACAACCAGAAGGTTCGCCCTTCCCAAGAAGACTCTCAACCTGACAGCGTTCACCTAGAAATGTTGATCCGCTTCGTGTCTCGCGTCCTTCCTCAAGCGTCCAACCTTCAGCCGCTACCTCGAGTTCTCGCTCACCGAAACATCGACTCTTATATCACTTTTCGCGCTACTGCCTTGTTATGCCAGCGGAAGCTCTTGCTCAGTATAAAGTCACAAAAATGACAACGCTAACCTACAAATCACAATCACACGTTAGCGTTCATGCACCACTTATCTTTATCCCGTTTGGTCTAGACCAGAGTCAGACCGTCTCCTTAACTCTCAAGCTCAACATTCCTTAAGTCCCAACCTAGACTCGGCTAGTTCAGTCTCAAAACATGAGCAAGTCACAACATGACCTGAGACGGACTTCCCATAAAGACCAGGGTCTTAAACGGTACCTCCAGCACACCTAGCAGTCCAACCGTCCGTGATGTCTGTCTGAATCCAGGCTCTTGAACGATGGTCCAACCCGCCGTCTCGTTTCTTAGTCTTGCCCAGTCCTTGGGTTGTTCTTAAGTCCAGATGTCCAAGTCTGGATCGAGATGCACCTTGGTGCTAGTCCAACCATCACCTCATGTCCTTAGAGTCTATTTGTCGAACTCTGGGTCGGATGACTAGTCCTGGCTCACATAGGCATCGAGTCTTTCATGCACCTACCGCCTTGTTGCACTAGCGGAAGCTCTTGCTCAGTAGGTTATGAAGCTCACAATGTTAACCTGCGAACTACATTCACATGTTAGCATTCATGCACCACTTACCTTAACTCTGTTTGGTCTGGATCAGAGCCGGACCATCTCCTCAAGCTCAACATTCACTAAGTCCCGATCTAGACCCTGCTAGGTCGGTCTTAAAACATGAGCAAGTCACAACATCAATTGGGCGGACTTCTAATAAAGTCCAAGGTCTTAAACATTACCTCCAGCACACCTAACGACCAAATCGTCCGTGATGTCCGTCTGGGTCCATGCTCCCAAACGATGGTCTAACCCGCCGTCTCGTTCTCTTGTCTTGCCCAGCCCTTGGATTGTTCTTAAGTCCAGCGTCCATGTCTAGATCGAACACGTCTTGGTACTGGTCCAGCCATCATCTCATGCTCCTAGAGTCCACCGGTCGAACCTTAAGATCAGGTGACTCGTCTTGGTCCACCCAGGCATTGAGCCTCCCTCATATATACTTATGGGGATCAGCGGCCTCGCCTTCTTCTTTGCTCCTTGAAAATTATACCTCAACTTGATCACGAGATCGGTCATAATTCTCCACTCTAAAGTCAATTTGAGGAATTCTTCATATGACTGGAAAGCTCTCGCCGAGACCTTTCCAAAGATATCTTACTCGCCTTGAGATCTTACGTGGAGCTCCTTCTACGATCCAAAACGTTGCTGGAGCTCCAACGCTTAGGATTTTCCGAGGAACTATGGTCCAGCGCAAGACTTGGACCCTGTGGTCGGATCAGTGTCTGAACCACGTCTCGGTCCCATGTCTCAGACCTATGTTTCAGTCTGTTCTAAACTTGCCCCCTTAGGTCAGCATTCGTCTAAGGTCATCTTGGGGTAGACCCTTATGTCTTCACCCAATGTTCCAACTTTGGTTCAGAGAACCACTTAAGGTTCATCTGTTCTCGACTTCTCGGCCAAGCCGTTAAGTCCTACTCGCAGCGTTCACAACCTAGCGCAAGTCCACTAGGGTTTTGCTGTTCGTCTCTACGCCTGATCTTCAGACTGAGTGATATTCACCCCTACTCTGGAGGTTGATGTCATCATCAACAACGATCCTTAAGTTAACGCTAAGTTTAAATGGGTAGCCAACCCCTTGGCGCTAGAATTGCATTATGGTAGCTAATCCGCAGTTCTCTTCTTGGCTTGAGTCTTAAGTTATCGCTAAAATACTTAGAAAATTCCGACTAGTCTCGAGAAAGCCTAAGCTTTTTTGCCATCTCTAAACAAAACTAGTTGACAATTTCTAAACATTCTACTTAAGACTCTAACTTGCTAACTTATAAGTATTCACATAAGGGTCTCCCGAAGCTCACTTTTTGATCGCAATCTGATTTGATTTAGACGCGAGACTAAGTTTATCTTACAGTTGGCAAACTGCAACTCAAGATCACCCCAAGCCCCAAGACAAGTATAAAGATTCATACTTGCTTTGCCAACGCTAAGACAAACCTAAATCTTGACTTCAAGACTTAGTATTGATTTAGATGCTTATCCAAACCAGCTCGCTTCCTTTGAGTGCGCTTTGTTCCTCCTCTTGACAACTGTAACAACCCAGAGAAACACAAAGTATCGGAAATAATAAATAAAGGATCGTTCCCACGAAGATACAGTTAACAATTACACAAAACACAGTACTACAACGTCACAATGATAATTCAGATAGTTTTCTGTTATTCTCACGGAATGGAATAATATCCGGATGAGAGTTAAGTCTGGTAAGAAACCAAACCCAAGTACAAACCTGATAAATCGAATACAAACAACAATGAAATCGTTCTTTGATCAGGGACCCTTCCGACAAACATACAAAAGATTGAGAAGATAGATGTGAATGGATGAATAAGGTAAAATACTACTGAAATGTTACTAGTCTTCTTCTGAAAAGACAGAATAATACAGATTTCACATCAAGGTTCCAAGAATAAGTCCCTACTCTTCCTAAGGAATGTTCTTCCAACTAAATCCTCACTCTTAAGAATCCCACTTATTTGAAGAAGCCAAACTTAAGATGAAGCCACCATCATCCAAACTCTCCTTACAATTTAACTTATGCTCTTCCACTTCACAGTAACTGATTTGTTCTCAGATCTTCGTTCAAAAGCTCTTCATGAAGATTATAGTTCAACTTCGGCCGAAGATTCTTCAAAGTTCCTACACCGAAGTCTCTTCTTTCAAGTCTAACAGCGAAGATCTTCGTCAATCAGAAAATTACACCTGCGACAGTAAACACCGAATATTCGGAGAAAAATATCTTCGTCCAAAGCATTCACAACATCGCTCCGCACTTTTGGGAAATAGAAATAAATTAATAAAGAACTAAAAACATGGAAAAGGCACTAGGGCTGAGGATCGCGCTGCTTATATACTACTTCGTCTTAACCTAACTGTTTTCTAACTGAGCTAACTGCTCAACTTCCTAAGAAGACGGAAGACCTTCGCTACCCTACGATCATCTTCATCTTCAACTGAATCTAAACTCCTAAGCCTAACTGTGCTCTGAACTCTTCTAACTGAACTTCGGCGTTCGCTCGCATCTCGCTAACTTCCCTATCTACCTTCTGTCTAAGCCGGGAAAGACGTGCTTTCACACCGTCAGGGTTAATCTCCGCTTGCACCACCTCCGCCTTCAACGCTCGAAGAAGACCTAGCTCGTCTGCATCAAGTCCCGAAGTCACGTACGCAGATAATACAGGCATCAACTTCTTCCGAAGGTCTTTGGAGTCTGCTACCTTCGTCTTCAAATCTTCATTCTCCTTGGTCAGCTCTGCTACCGTAGTCTGGAACTCTCCACGACTTCGTTGCAAGTCAGCTACTTGATCAGACAACTCCTTAAGACGGTCGGCGAAGCTCTTCGTCGAAACCTTCAACTCTTCATCCTTGCCGATCAAAGCAGTCTTTGCTTCTTCGCATTGTCACCGAAGATCTTCAAGCTCCTTCTCCGACTCCAACCTCAACTTCGTCGCGTTCCGGGCCTCTTCACGAAGATTGTTCTTCTCCTGTTGCCAAGTCCCCCGACTGAAATACAACTCCGCCAGCATCTCTGGAAATCTCACCTTCCGCTGTACTTCCTTCTCGTAATCCTCCTTGTTATCTTCAAGAAGTCGGAGGATCGGGACGACTACCTCTTCGCCATAGTTCATCGCCTGCCTGAAGAGATCGACTTTGCTCAAGGTTGTTCCTCCCGAAGTACCTTCGCCACAGACAGCTTCTCCCTCTATCTTCGCTCCTGAGCTGCTCAGGTCAACTGTCTCCTTCTTCGTGCTCTTGACCTTCTTTCGGGCCCTCGGTTTCTCCATAGGCGAAGTCGGAAGAGGTTTCTTCCTCTTGCTACGCCTCTGAGCTTCTTCATCAACTGTTACCTGAACAGTCGCTGCCTGCTGCTCCTCTTGAGTGTCTTCGGCCTGCCCCTTCGGCGAAGACTCCAATTGCTGAACATCTTCGGCTTGTCCCTCTTCTACCTCACGAACTGGTGATGAATAATCCTGTTCTTCATCTTCGCCGAAGCCCAACTGCTTGACTTCGGACTCCTTCAGCCATCCCATACCAAAGTAGAAGATACTGACAAAGCCTCTCAGGTACACATAGTCCTGCTTCTTAAACAGGCGCTGAACTTCGTCGTGGAATATCTTCACCCAGTAAGCCCGTCTTCCGGTGTCGGAGTGTAATCCGTCTACCTAGGAAAGCGCCGGGCTTCTGGCTGTGGTTGTTCACTCAAGAGGTTGGCTTTCAGGTCACAATAGGGCTATAAACACTCACACAGATGTGTAAGATCTAGTAATATACCCAGAAGGCGAAATTCAGGTCTAGCTGACAGTAATAGGATTCGGCGGTGAACTTTGACACTCACGGAGAGGAAAACTATGAAGGTTTAGACCTCTAAACTTCCCCTACATGCAAATGAGGTACTACTGAACTCACAGACGAAATTTCAGCCTGAGATCAAATTCTGACACGGAGATATGAACAGAAAAGTTTTGAGCAAGAAAACTACGGCAATTTCTGGTACCTAGCTGGCTATTTCAACCTATAACAGGAGTTTGGCTCGATCAATTTCGAAGTTTCTTACAGGATTTGCAGTCTACAGGGTGCTGAACATCCCTGTGAAGTTGGGACTCCTGAATGTACACAGAACTGTAGATCTCCTCCTCTAAAGTCGCTGCTCTAGATTAAGAGCTTTTCAGACCCCCTCAGCTTCAGCGGCCGCCCTGAATTACTCAGTTGCTCAATCGATATGAAACTTTTTGTGAAATCGTAGCCCTGCTGGCGGAGAACACAACCTCGAAGTTTTGAAGCAATTTCCTCAAATCTGCTGCGAGTGACACTGAAAACCCTAAATCCAACCAAAATGATTCAATTCTAGCACAATCCGAACTTCAATTGCTCATAACTCCGTCTTTATTGACTCAAATCGATCGAAATTTTCACTGGAAGTGCTTGGCATGACGAGACCTCTCTCCCTGTGCTCTCAGATTTCGAAGTTTCCTCACCAAATGCCCGAACTCCACTCTAGAGCTCTGTTTCTAAATTTAGAGTTAAACTAAAGACAAAAACAGACCAATGGGAGTTTATAGCTCCACTTGGTTGTCTTTTAGTACCCTAAACCACGTGGCAACTTAGTTTTACTCATAGGCTACCACGTCAAGCTCCCTAGAGTGCCAGCGTAAACCTTAAACTACCTAAAACGACACGTAGCCCCGAAAAATAACTTAAATCAGCTAGAAAGCGTGCATGGGCGACACGTAAATACAACCCATGAGCTTAAGCCCTATCAACATGGTAATCAACCTACTAAGACTCAAAATAGTGGTAACACCGTATGCAAAGGTGTCAAACATATACATAAGCGGCTAGAAGTAATATAAGCTAACTTCTAGAACTACTAAACTCAAGCATCGGAGTAGAAGTTAAGCATATAGCCGCCAAGTAGCGCGACATCCACCCCCTCTGAACCTGCACATCCTCCGGTATGTGCCATCCAGATCAAGACTCTTCAGCTTCGGCTTCAAACTCATCTTCAACATGCATTGAGTCTTCAGCTTCGTCCTCTGTAAACTCTGCAACGTTCTGGTCCTCCCCTCTCCTCCTAAAGAGCTTGATTCTCTTTCCTGCGACTGGTATCTTGAGCACTGCACCATCTAACTCTCTCAAGGAGTATGTGGCATTATCATAAACTTCTAACACCACATAAGGTCCAAACCATCTCTTGGAGAACTTCCTGATAGTGCTATGCTGATTATCAAGACTACTATCATAGACTAACACCCAATCACCTTCTTTAACTGATTTGGGTCGTAATCTATGCGTTCTATCAAATCTGTCTTTGTTTCTCTCTCTAGCAATCTTTAATCTTTCGACAGCTTGGGCAACATCCTCAGGTCTTCATTCTAACTGCTGGATCCTTAATGCAAGAAGATCCTCCGTACTTCTACCATCTTCCCATGGCAAAACATTCCAAGTAGGCACAACCTCCTCAATCGGCATCACAGGTTTCTGTCCTAGTATCAATTCTGCTGGCATGTAACCTGTAACGGTACTATGAGTTGTACGATCTGCCCATAAAGCAAACGGTAGCAGTCTAGGCCATTCACGGATCTTACCCTTGCAAGCTTTTACCAAAGCTTTGATGATTGGCGGATGACCTCTTTCGCTCTTGCCATTCCCTTCAGGATTGTAAGCAGTGGTTAACGCCAACTTGATTCCCAATCGCTTGAAGAACTCAACTGCTTCTTGTGAATCCAGCTCGCCCCTATCTGCAGTGATCTTTCCCACACACCCATACCTACAAATAACATCTTCAAGTAGAAAGCGGCAGACACTAGCAGTGGTCTTCGTCCTCAAGGCACGGCCTTCAACTTGGTTAGATAGATCTTCTCTAGCCAAGACTAGATACCTCATTTGTCCAAGCCCAAATGGCATAGTTACCAGATCCACTACCCATTTGTAATGAATGGCTAAAGGATAAGTAGGATGCAATCCATCACGATGACGTACGTTGGAATACATCTGGCAAGGTATACAGGATGAAACAAACTGTACTACATCCTTATACATACCCTTCCACCAATACTTCTCCTTCATCTTGGCAAATGTAGCCCAAACTCCTCTATGACCGACCCATAGACTCTCATGAAACTCCTTGATCAGCTGCTGCTGCAATTCCAAGTCACATACCACCCGTTGCGGTATACCTCCTTGTAGCTTAGGACGCTTCCATAGATGTCCTCCATGTAAAAAGTAACCATAAGCTATTCTACGGATCCTCTTGAAATCTGCATCAGACCAGCCTTCTTGCCTTTCCAGTGAACTCAAATAGCGTCCAAGATCCAACCACTCGCCATCATACATAGTTTCCTCAAAAAACTCCAACGAGGCTGCAAAACAGCTTCTATCTTTTCTAGCAAGAGCACTAGAATAGAACTCTGTTCCCACATCCTCCTGATCATCTATCATTTCTTTCTCATCGTAATACCTAGCCCTTGATAACATATCTGCCACAGGATTGTCTTTTCCTGCGATATGTCTAAATTCTGGGTTCAAGGACTTGATATATGCTATCCACCTCAACATAGCAATATCTGGAGTTGTACAACTAGTGATCATTCCCAAGAGAGGTAAACAATCTGTCTCCACAACCACATGTGCTCCTATCAAGTATTCCTTGTCACTCTTCATTGCAGTAACTACTCCCCATAGCTCTCTCTTGACCTGAGGGTAGTCTCTCTGTCGTGAACTTAACACCTTAGCTCCAAAACGCACCACATATCTATTTCCATCCTCATCATCCTGTCCTATAGCCCATCCAATGCCAATAGGGCTAGTATCAACAGTAATGATAACAGATCTGCCCAACTCATATGTTACCTTCCGTAGGGTTGGTGGTGAAGACAACAGATCCTTCAACTTCTTCATAGACTCGCTTTGCTCCTCTTGCCACTGAAATCTTTGTCCCTTCCTCAGCAACTTGTACAACGGATCTGCTACATGTGCAAAGTGTGGAATCCATATATGATAAAACACACAGGCACCTAGAAATCTTCTCACCTCAGTAACCGATCCACACGTCTCCTTCATTCTTCGAATGGCATCAACCTTGTTTGGACAAGGTTTCCGACCATAAGACCCACATAGGTGTCCCACTATTAACACCTCCTGTTCTCCAAATACAGACTTTGCTCCTGATAAAGTCAAATGAACCTCCTCTAGTCGACTCAGTATCTTATCACAATCAGCTATGTGATCTGCAACAAACTTACGGCACCCCCTCTGATCCATTACCTCATTCTTCTCCTCCTCAGCACACTCTTTGATCGGCACATCATCAAGGAATGGCATAGTTTTTTCAGGAATGAAGTCCCTCAAAACTTTGTTCATGCCATTCATCATATGTGCTACAGAATTCGTAGCACCTTGTGGCAAGGTGCACATCCTTAGTAACCCCAAAGGTGTCCTCATTGTAGTCAAGTCTCTACTCTCAGAGGATAACTGAAACTGATCATAACCTGAATATAAGTCTCCCATTGAATAGATAGCACGACCAGCAAAAGCCTCTGCAAACTCGTCTACAATAGGTCCTATACCCATATTCCTGATAGTCACCTTGTTAACTGGCTGCATATCTTGGATAAATCTCAAAGCTCCACTCTTCTTCGGAACAGTAAACCATCTGCTAGAGTAGGGAGCTATAGATGGTTCCAAGATACCCATCCTAATCCTCTCATTGAGCAAGTCTATCAGCTTTGGTAGATGAGCTCTAGGTACAGGGATAGGACGTAGATTCCAAGGCACATGCGGTATAGTAAAGATTACCATAGGTGCAACTACACTTGGATCTACACATCCTACTTCATGTGACTCAAACGCAAACGCCTTACCATGCCTAGATAGCATCTCCCTGAAGCTCTTCTTCTCTTGCTCAGTAAGAAATCCATCACCTCCAATCCTTAGCTCCTTCAGTGTTGTTTCTGTGAACTGGTGCCCAATTCTTCTCGGTCCTCTGAGCGTCAGTTCTCGTGCAGCTTGCTCCATCTTCTGATTGTAATCGAGTGGCAAAGGCAAAGCCACTGGTTTGACTTTCTTTGCCACTGACTTGTACTTGGTCTCCACATACACCTCTTGTCGATCTATAAACTTATCAATAACATCATAAAGCTCCTTGGAGCTCACTCTCACCACTCTATCTACATCATCTGTAGAGCTTTCTAATATAGATTTCAACTCTCCTATAGTATCTACCAAATACTGCTCTTCAAACACTCCAGATATGTATTCATCTCCTGCTAACTCTCCACTATCCCACAAAGACTGCTGTACATACTTCACATGTTGCCTTTCAAACCTCTTCAGATTCTCAACCTTCCTATAACATACTGATCCACATGATGTCAATCCCAAGAAGCTAGTGGATAAAGCTTCCTGCTCTACTGGATCAGGCGAGAATCCTATCTCTACTGTACCGTTGAAGTCTCGCTCTTCAATGGTACTCTGCCAAAACCCCTAGACTCTCTAAACTCCTGAGTAATCTTAGGTAGTTGACGGTCTCTCAAGCTATCACGATTCCTCTCATGTTCTGCAGCAACGGTCAAAAACTGAACAGCTCTTTTGCCGTCTCTACTACGTATCCTAGCATAGGCTGAACCATCATCCATAACTCGTGTCTCCATTCTAACAGCAATAATGTAAGGCTGCCCTAGAATGATAGGATAGGTTGACATGTCTTGCACAAAGAAATTCTGAACATCATTGATGTCACCCACAGTTATCTTGATGTTGGGGCAAGCACCATAGAGTTCTCCCCGCTGGTTGTTGGCAGCACGGATAAGCCACCCATGGTCGGTGTCTATGGGTCACCTCCCACGCTTGTACAGCTCCTTAGACATCAGATTAATCTCTGAGCCGTGATCAATCAATGCCACCACAGGTTCCTCTAGATCTCCTAGCTTCACTAAGGTCTCTGTGGTTGCTCTCGCCCAATGGTTGTGAGAATAATGACTTTTCTGCGATGCTTCCACCTCATCTTCAAACCTCACATGCTGATCTGATCTTCCCTCTGATACTTGAGAGCAGTAACCAGCAATCTCATCTTCCTCATCCTCCGACAGTTTGGTCCCTAGAGCGTTAAGCGTAGCTGCTTCACCCAAAATCTGGCGTTTCCTCTTGATGATATCTATGATAACCTCATGAAACTCACGCTTTGCAATCCCAAGAATCTCACCCAAAGTAAACTCAACTTTCCCATTCAAGATACGGTTCTCTAACACCTGCTTCAAGTCTGTAGCAATCTCAATGTCAGATTGAAGTTTGTATGCAGGCATCTTACCCTTCTCCTTGCTTCTCTCCTTCTCCTTTGGTGTTGTAGATGGTAGATCCTCCATAGTCTCCTCCCGAGTAGGTGTTGTCTCCTACCTTGCATCTGGTCTACCCCTTTCACTCCTTGTAGCAGGCCGTTTGGCTGTAGAAGCCTCACCTGCATCCTCCCTCCTACGTTTTTCTTCTAATATAGCTTCATGATGACTTCGTGCAACATAAGCATGCACTGACATAGTGTCTATAGGGTCATTCCATCATGTAGTTTCTCGAATTGAGTTGCCAACCCTCCGTAGCACATCCTTGTCTAACTCTGTTCTAGCTACGGACCGCACTACATTAGACCACAACCCAGTAGTCCCTTTCTCTCTCTCCATCTCCACTTTCACTCCACATGTAGCAGCATTCACAAGAGAAACAGCATGTGATGCTGATATCTCATTCACAAGCCTCTTCATACCACCCTTGCCAAAGTTGGTTCCCAACATCATCCCAGTCTCTCTCAGATGGATCTTACCATCTTTGAAGAAGATCAGATCCTTCCTCAATGCATCTGAAAACTCTCCACAATCTCTTCTTACATGGTCTAGGCTATCACACCATATACAACGATGAACAAAGCCTTCTCTCATCTGAGGTCTCTGCATAGCAGGCTGTACATTCTGCTCCTTCTCTTCTAACCTAGTGAGCTTAAGCTTAAGCTCCTTCATACCCTTAATCAACTCATCAAGCGGTGAGTCTTCCTCTCTAGCAATTACCAAAGTGGGCTTAGTAGGCAACTGCTTGACAGGAATTATCAGAGGTGCTGCTTCACTTACCACCACCTTGTCCCTTCTCCTCTGTCTCTTGGTCAGCAAAGAAACAGCCTCTTCAACCTCCTTCCAGTCAGTCTTCAATCCTCTCTCCTCACTCTTGTCTTCCAGCAACAGCTCAAGCTTCTCCTGAATAGTCTCGTCCGCTGCTTGTAGGAAAAGTTCGATCTTCTCCACCTCTAGTGTAAGCTTCTCTGTCCTAGAAAGCTGAGCATACTGACGATCAAATTCCCTTAACAACTCATTTACAGACAAACCTTTGTTGGGCTTAACCACCCACTCCAAGAACGTTCTCTTGGTCACCCTCTCTGAATCTTCAGTGTAGTACTCCTCCTTCAAAGCTCGCATAAAGCTCTCCCAACTCTGTCCTTGCTGCTGCTTGAGCTCCTTCACACGCCCACGAATCTCAGGGACAACAGCAAGCTCAAAGTTCTCCACCATCTCCTTCTCAAGCGCCTTGTTCACCTCCATCTCCCTAGCATAGTATCGCACATACTTGGAAATATCTGTACCCTTGAACTGGTCCATCTGGTGCACCACAGATTGCAACGCCTTGGTTGCTAACACCTCCTTCCTCTCTGTGCTCTACTGCTGCTGCATGAACATGGAAAAAGCCTGGAACATCTTCATCGTAGCAACATCAAACTGAATAGGTTGCTGAGCAGCAGCAGCACCTCCACTTGATGATCCTTGGTTGGCCATGATATCTGATCCTGTAACACTCTTAAGAAAACTCCCACCCTAGGTGTTTCACGTCGAGTTCACCAAAAGAGAGTATGTCGGAGTGTAATCCGTCTACCTAGGAAAGCGCCGGGCTTCTGGCTGTGGTTGTTCACTCAAGAGGTTGGCTTTCAGGTCACAATAGGGCTATAAACACTCACACAGATGTGTAAGATCTAGTAATATACCCAGAAGGCGAAATTCAGGTCTAGCTGACAGTAATAGGATTCGGCGGTGAACTTTGACACTCACGGAGAGGAAAACTATGAAGGTTTAGACCTCTAAACTTCCCCTACATGCAAATGAGGTACTACTGAACTCACAGACGAAATTTCAGCCTGAGATCAAATTCTGACACGGAGATATGAACAGAAAAGTTTTGAGCAAGAAAACTACGGCAATTTCTGGTACCTAGCTGGCTATTTCAACCTATAACAGGAGTTTGGCTCGATCAATTTCGAAGTTTCTTACAGGATTTGCAGTCTACAGGGTGCTGAACATCCCTGTGAAGTTGGGACTCCTGAATGTACACAGAACTGTAGATCTCCTCCTCTGAAGTCGCTGCTCTAGATTAAGAGCTTTTCAGACCCCCTCAGCTTCAGCGGCCGCCCTGAATTACTCAGTTGCTCAATCGATATGAAACTTTTTGTGAAATCGTAGCCCTGCTGGCGGAGAACACAACCTCAAAGTTTTGAAGCAATTTCCTCAAATCTGCTGCGAGTGACACTGAAAACCCTAAATCCAACCAAAATGATTCAATTCTAGCACAATCCGAACTTCAATTGCTCATAACTCCGTCTTTATTGACTCAAATCGATCGAAATTTTCACTGGAAGTGCTTGGCATGACGAGACCTCTCTCCCTGTGCTCTCAGATTTCGAAGTTTCCTCACCAAATGCCCGAACTCCACTCTAGAGCTCTGTTTCTAAATTTAGAGTTAAACTAAAGACAAAAACAGACCAATGGGAGTTCATAGCTCCACTTGGTTGTCTTTTAGTACCCTAAACCACGTGGCAACTTAGTTTTACTCATAGGCTACCACGTCAAGCTCCCTAGAGTGCCAGCGTAAACCTTAAACTACCTAAAACGACACGTAGCCCCGAAAAATAACTTAAATCAGCTAGAAAGCGTGCATGGGCGACACGTAAATACAACCCATGAGCTTAAGCCCTATCAACATGGTAATCAACCTACTAAGACTCAAAATAGTGGTAACACCGTATGCAAAGGTGTCAAACATATACATAAGCGGCTAGAAGTAATATAAGCTAACTTCTAGAACTACTAAACTCAAGCATCGGAGTAGAAGTTAAGCATATAGCCGCCAAGTAGCGCGACACCGGCGAAGAGGTGTTCGAAGAAGCATACCTTCCAAGTCGATAGGTAAGTTGTTCTTCGAGGGCTCAAAATCAGCATGATGGCCTCCGTAATCTTCCTCTTCACGGGATCTCTATACTCGGACAACTTGTATCCATTCGTCGGGTGCATCGGATGCTCGAAGAGCTCCCCGTAGTTCTGGTCCTCCTTGACCAGGTTCTTCATTGACGCGTTGTCGAAGAGCATGTCACCTTTCGTCCCAGCTTCATTCAGCAGAACCTTCTCCCAGTTCTCGACAGTCCAGTTGCCAGGTCGCGCATATAGTTCTTTGCCTGCGTGGTCTTCACACATCCGAATCTGGCTAATGAATTTGCCAGACACCTTCGTCCAGCCTCCCAGGGTTAGGAAGCTAAGACCTATCTCCTTTAGCTTCGGCCGAAGACGTACTAATTCCTCTCTATCTAACTCGAAGGCTCTAATCCTTGGTAACTTCGTCGCGACAGACATCGTGGTCAGATGAAGATTGCTAGTTGGCTGAGATGAACTTCGTCTAAAACTGCTAGTCTTCGCTCAAGTTGGCCTTCGCCCAAACTGATTGTCTTCGCCTAAACTGATAATCTTCGCTCAAATCAATCGTCCGCAATTGGAGATTAGGCTGAGCGCTAAGAGGGAATGTGAGAAATGAGAACCTTTTCCTAGTATATAGTTCGGTTCAAACTCTCACACGTGCCGAAGTCGTCTCTGATTGCTCGTCCTCTTACCTGACAAGGGCATGCGCAATGTTGTCTTCGCCCACGCCACTTGTCGTTCCTGTCCCTTTCTGGTTAGGTAGTTCGTCTTCACTCGGACTATTCGTGAAGAGAATGTACTGACGATATACATTCTCAGATCTTTCCTGGAAAGGTCTTCTTCCGAAGACTCTTCGTCGAAAGTTGTTCTCTTCTTCTGAAGACTCTTCTTCGAAAGTCTCTTCTTCATTAAAACCCAGCTATTCTTCTTCTAACTTCATTGTTTCTTCTACAAACTTCTACATTTCGATCCTCTTCTATAAAAAAAATGAAAAAGTGGGCTTTACATACTTCTCCCCCCAGATGTGAGCGACCCCGCGAACACATCAGGAATAGTATCGCTTGATTCTTCCTCCGTTTACTCGAGTAGCGAAGAGATTTCCTTCCAGGTCTTTAAGTTGGACTGAACCATTACCATAACATTGTGCTACTATGTATGGTCCCATCCATCGTAGTTGTAACTTCCCTGGAAACTTAATATGTCTGCTATCATATAGCAAGACCAAGTCTCCATCGTTCACATCTACTTTTCTTAACCTCTTATCATACACTTCCTTCCGCTTCTCTTGTATGTCCTTGGTTAGCTCCAGAGATGCCTCGCGATCTTCTTCTAGTGCCATCAAACTTTGCAATCTGATGAGCTGACTATCTTCTGCAGATAGTCTATCCTGTGACAGAATCCTGTAAGTAGGGGTTTCAAACTCAATGGGCATTATGGGATGCATTCCATATGCTAAGAAGAACGGTGTCTGGCGCGTGGTTATCTTCTCTGTATTTCTGAACGCCCACAACGCTGCATCCAGCTTGGTATCCCAATCATAGGCATGATTGACAGTCACTTTGTTCAGAATCTTGCACAGTAATCCATTGCTCTTCTCAGTAAGTCCATTCGTCTTAGGATTATACGGAGTAGTCTTTCGATGCTTGATCTGAAAGTATTCTGTCAGTGCCTCTATGGTATTGTTCAAAAAGTGGGTGCCCCTATCACTCACCAGTTCCAATGGACATCCAAACCTGGTGATGATATTCTTGTGTAGGAACGCTGCCATTGTTATCGCATCATCTTTCTTTGTTGCTTCAGCTTCCACCCACTTGGTTGCATAATCTGTAGCCACCAAGATGTATCTTCTGCGCGTCTTCTTCGTTGCTGGCTGAATAGGTCACACAAAGTCAATTCCCCATTTCTCGAATGGTGCAAGAGGTAAGATAGGATGGAGTGACCACTGAGTAGTTCGAGTAGGCTTACCCACTCGCTGGCAACTGTCACATCTCTTAATGATCGCGTGTACATCCTTGTACATGGTGGGCCACCAGTATCCTGCATTCAAAATCTTCTTCACTGTATTGCGAAGGGCATAGTGTCCTCCTGCAGATTCAGAATGCATGGCATCCACCACTCTTCCTACTTCTTCTTCTTCTAGACACCTTCGTAGTTCATCATCGGTCCCTCTTTTGAACAGCTCTTCAGCTCGTACGGTCCAACCTTGTGTATGAGTACCGTACGCTGTTCTACATCCATTCCTTCTGGACACTGCAACGTATACAAATATTTGTATATCCCATGGTACCTACTTGTGGGAGTAACTGTGAGTTGAAAAAGTTCTTCATCTGGGAAGTCATCTGCTACATTATCTTGACGCTCTCCCGTCCTCAATCGAGACAAGTAGTCTGCATTCTCATGATGCTTTCCTGCTCGGGTTTGAACTGTGAACTTGAATTCCTGTAATAACAATATCCATCTCGTTATTCTTCCCGACAGATCAGATTTTTGCACCAGATGTTTTAAAGCATAGTGATCCACATAGAAAACAAACTCGCATCCCAACAAGTAGTGTCGAAATTTTCTGACAGAATACACCATCCCTAGTGCTTCCCGCTCTGTAGTGGAGTAGTTCTTCTCTGCAGCGGATAGCTGTCTACTCGCATAGTAAATCGGATGGTCCCTCTTTTCGCCGTCTTTCTGACTCAACACCACTCCAATAGCGAATGCTGAAGTATCCACATACACTTGAAAAGGCAGATTCCAATCTGGTGCCTTCATGACTGGAGCTTCAATCAACTTCGTCTTCAGCGTTTCAAAGGCTTTCTGTCTCTGTTCCTGCCAGATATACTCAGTAGTCTTCTTCAACAATTCAGTTAGTGGTGCTGCCAAGGTTGCATAGTTTTTGATAAACCTCCGATAGTAACCCACATGTCCTAAAAATCCCTGCAACTCGCTAACATTTGAGGGAGGTTCCAAAGCTACTATAACTTGAACTTTGTCTACATCTACTTCAATGCCTCGCTGCGAGACCCTATGTCCTAATAAAAGGCCTTCTGACATGGCGAAAAAACACTTTTCTGGATGCAATGCCAACTGAGCATCTCTACAACGCTGAAAAACTACTGCCAAGGAATTTATGTGTTCTTCCCTTGGACCAAAAATGCAAAAATCATCTATAAAAATTTCTAAGAACTTCCTAAGATACTCCTGAAAAATGTTGGTCATCATTCTTTGGAATGTCGCAGGAGCATTACACAAACCAAAGGGCATCTTATGATAAGCAAAAGTACCCCAGTCAGTGGTAAAAGTAGTTTTGTCTTTATCTTCTTCTCTGATGGATACCTGATTATACCCTGAAAATCCATCGAGAAAACTGTAGCACTCATGACCAGCTACCCTATCCAGAATAGAATCTGTAAAAGGCAAGGGATGGTGGTCTTTCCTAGTTGCTGCATTCAGTTTTCGAAAATCTTGACATACTCTTATTTTACCAGTCTTCTTCTTAGGAACTATCACTATAGGTGATACCCATTCACTGCTAAGGACAGGAAAAATAATACCAGCACTCAAGTACTTGTCAATTTCATCCTTGACTAAAAGAGAGTACTTTGGGTTCAGTCTATACTGTCTTTGCCTTACAAGTACAGAGTTTTCCAGTAGGTCAATTCGATGTTGACCCCACTTCGCAGGAATACCCTTCATGTCTTCTATCTTCCAGGCGAAGACATCCTGGTAGTAGGTTAACATGTCATGGTACACTTCCAATTCGGGCCCCTGTAATTTCATTGTGATCTTCAAGACCTTCTCTTCGTCGAGAACCAAGTCCATTGTCGTTGACTTCAGTACCATTCGTTCTATGTGGCTCACCTCTGAACTCCCCTGTCCCAACTGTGATTGCTATTCTTCCTCATTCTCGTTGCACTCTCCTTCATCTTCCATCTCATAGCATTGCAAATAGTTCACAATTATGTAGGGTCCTGATCTTTCATTCTCTGAACTATTGATTGAAGACGAAGAGTCGTCTTCCGAAGTGTATCCTGAATCTGTTGAAGATGTTTCGTCTTGGTGTGTCATCTTCTTCCAACTTACAGAGACACTCTTATCTGTTGGTTTCATAGGATCATTAAAGGACAATTTCTGTTTATACCAATCAGTAATCACCTTAGCACCATACAGCCAAGGTCGCCCTATGAGCACTCCATAGCCAGACTTTACCAAGGGTCTTAGTACAATATAGGTAAGTTTGAAGATTATCCCACCAATGGTTGTAGGGATATCTCGCAGTACTCCCAAGGGTCTTCTTCTGCTTTGATCCGCCATCCTCAACACCCGTGGTGTTGATTCGAACTTATGGTAACCCAAACCATGCGATGTCTCTTCTGTAATAATGTTCACACTAGAACCAGAATCTATGGGCTCATGTTTTATTAGACATCCATCCATCTCGATGTCTACTTCCGGGGATCCTAAGTCCTCCAATCCAACTTGAAACAATGAAGGCAGATTCTTCGATTTAGCCTTCGATGGTTTTCTCAAAGCTGTCAGTAATAACTTCCTGTACAGCTTATTGTCTTCGACCAACTGCTTGATAGTTATATTAGCTTGTTGGTTCAACAAATCTTCTACTACGTTGTAATGAGGGCTCGTCACTGAAACAGTCCTCTTAGGTTGGTTTGCCACCAACTTCCGCAATTCGGATGGTCGATCAACTTCGGGCGAAGAGACTTCGGCTCGAATCTTCCCCGACTCCTCTCTGCTAGATTTTGTTTCTTTGGCTTGCGTACTCAGTTCTCTGTTGAGTAGCGCTCTTACTTCTTCGGAGATGTCCGCAGGTAGCGTTCTTGGGGTCTTCTTCTTTCTCTGCTCTTCTTTACGATCATCCGCCTGTGCCGATGTCGTCTGTTTCTCTACAACTTCGCGCACTTGTTCTTTCAAAGTTTTGTGCGCCTTCTTCTCTTTCTTCAGTTGCTTGCGCTTAGTCTTTTTACGATCCTTCGCCTCCTGAGCTGCAGCTTCTTCTAAGGTCTCTCCCTTTCGAAGTAGTCTCTTTCCACTTTGAGTCTCCACTTTGTTCACCAGAATCTCCTTGTCTTCTGACCAACCATTTTCATCTTCGTTTGACAGAGTACAAGCTTTCAGATCATCGACCAACTCGACCATGTTTACTCCTGCATCTGATCGTTGTTGATTGGATGACGGTTGAAATCTGACTCCGGTCTTCTGAACTGGTTCATTCGTACAGTCCGTAGCTCCATGACCGGGTTTTCCACACTTCCCACATAATGGCATATATCCCACTTGTTTCTTTGGATGAGGACAAGAAGGAGCCCAATGACCATTAGCGCCACAATTAAAACATGATGTACCAAGAGACGGTGGTCTTTCTTGGTAACCTGCAGGGGCAAACTTTCGTTGGGTAACGTTAGTTGCCATTTGTCTAGGTATAAAGCGTTGGATATGTACCAGAGGAATGGGCGTGAATTGCTGAGGCTGACTGGGTATCATGGCTCCATCTTGAGCTTGTACTCCATAGACCCCATCTTCACACTCTACAAAGTAATTGGGTTCGTATAATGGCGCCCACTCCACTGCATGGGTGTTAAAGGATGTTTTACTGTTAAAACATTCCGTATTGGCATGTCCAGGTTTACAACAGTTAGTACACCACAAATTTGGTCGTGAAGTAGTTGGTGATTTTCGCCTCTCAGGCGTTCTGACCAATTGCACCTTGAGGTCTTCGAACTTCTTAAGAAGATCATCAAGTGCAGTGTCCTTAGATGACTGTGTCCTCCTCACCATCGGAAGTCTGGACTTCGTCATTCTTTTCCGCTTCTTATGCTTTTCCTCTTCGTCCGAAGATGAGGTATCTTCGTCTTCTGATGTTGAGCTTTCGTCTGAAGACTCTTCTGAGGATTCTTCCGAAGATGAGAATTTCTGGTGTTTCCGTTTTGACTTCTTCTTCTTCTTCTTCTCATCCTTTGCACTCTTTTTCGATTTTCTGAAATCCTTCTTCTTTCTCGACTCTGAGGCTTTTTCATGATCTCTGTTGAGGATATTGGAGGATTCGTAATTCTCAGCAGAATCAATGGCTCGTTCCAATGTTGACGTATCAAACCGTCTTACCCACGTTTGTTGCTTTGAAGGTAACCCTTTCACAAACCATTCTACTGCCTGTGCCGGAGTGTAGGCTGGGTGTGTTCCATTGGCAGGTAATCTATCCAAAATTCCATAGAATCTTTGGACGTAGCTTTTCAAGGACTCTTTCCTCTTACGTTTGACGCTATTTACTTTATGTAACACATGCCTGTTATAATTCAGTTCCCGGAATCTCTTTAGGAATTCGTTTTTCATTAGATCCCAAGTAGATAAGATCGCGGGAGTTAGATTGGCATGACTGTACCATTTTCCGGCTGCATGTTTCAACAAGCTGGGAAAAATCCTCGTACGATCGGGATCATTATCTTCTTTATTCGCGTGAGATACCGCTTCAAATTGTTTAACAAATGAGTCGGCACTCTCTCCATCTCCATCACTGTCCGAATCGTCACCGCCGAATTTTGGATAATTTTGGCGAGTGAAAGGTGGAGCCCCTGACGGAAGTGGTACTCCTGTCATTGTATGCGGTAGTGTGGAAGGTGAAACTGTTGTCTGCTGTACTTGACCTTGTCTTGTTGGTACCGTCAAGTTTGACATCCTCACTGATCCTGCATTCAACAAATTGCTTAATGGTCGAAGTGTCAGCTTGGCAAGAGCATTCACAACAGCTGTTCTCACTTGGATATTTGGGAGGTTCACTTCGGGTAAAGTTTCTTCGGCCGAAGGCTCTTCAACTGAGTGAATTTCCTCGTCTTACTTCATGTTCCTTTTTGGATGAAGACGAGATAGAGGCCTCTTGACTTCGTATCTTAAAGAGTGATACTCCTGGAGTACCCTGAGGTCTAAGATTTGGGATTTGAAGAGCAGGTGATCCCAATGGTAATAATTCTCGAATTAATTCTTGTCCTCTTTGTTTCTTCAAGAGGTCTACAAAGCTTGTGATCTCTGGCCCATGTCTGACGATCAGCTCCAAGGCCGCTTCCGCGTCCGGATTTGGATCTTCCGCAAGAGTTGTCAAAATATTGGATTCTGACTGTGCTGATCCTGAAGATGAAGACGAAGATGAAGATTGAAACAACTCTACTCTTCGAAGTGAAGGTGATTCTTCTCTATCTGTCTCCTCTTCTTCAGCTTGAATACCCTCTTCTTTTCTTGTTGATTCAAACAGAGATTCATGCAAATTTGTGGTCCTTGAAGGAAATGGTAACCATGATGCGTCTTTAGGTGAACTCTCTCCACTCCGTACGCTCGAGTATGGAGATTCGATATCCCCCTTCTTCTTCCAGTATGTACGCTCGTCTTTCTCGTAACGCGTTCGTGGTGAAATAGGTACTGAACTGTAAACCCTCCGCGGTCCTATCGATCAACTATCCCCCCGATCTCTCAACCTCCACGATCGTCATCCACGAATCTGCAACATGTCGGGCCTGTCTCTCACTCAGGGGTCACCTCTGATGGCTTTGATGGAAGCACACCATGAACTTGAAGGGAAAATGCTGAGTTCACTCATTCATACACCCACAAACTTATCAACTAAAAATCTCCTTAAACACATTAACTAAAATCCTCCATTCTAACGACGTCTCTCAAGTTCTCACATGCTAAAAATATCTCACACTCTCTATATTACTCAAGTTGTCATTACGACAACGTGAAAACAAGGATGAGGAGCTCTTCTCTACTCCTCTATTTATACATTCTAGGTTTTTACTTTGGTACCCTCCGGTAACTCAGCCGTAACTACTTTTACCGGGTTTTACTAAGATATTACTTAAGGTAAAAGCATTGATCACATGGGCTTTTTACCTTTTCACATGGGCTTATTCCTTCAAAGTCAACAACTTCTAGAAGGATTCTGAAATATTCTCAAGGAATCTCGGATTTCCACCCCCCTCTACACTAGGATCCACTAAAAAGGAAACATGTGAAATCTCTTCTTGTTTTTAATGCCCACAAAGTCCACAACTTTAATCCAACCACTAATATCAAGTCAAAAAGGAGATAAGGGATACTTTCCACCTCCTTTCTACCTTTTAGACAAGATGACAAGATAGTAGTGCTCACTCTTTAGCAAATATCTGAATTCTGCCAAAAGTACAGCTAAGTTTAACCATAACTAACTTTTAGCTAGTCATGACTAACTTGATATCTCCTAAAAGTACTTTGGCAGCAAATAAACATTCTCAACACTTAGTTAGAACTAAACACCTTACTACTAGACAAACTTCCTATGTGTAACATAGGTCGTTACATTTTACCCCCGGACTAAATTTTCGCTCCGTCCTCGGAGTGAAGAGAGAACTTCCGTTGATGAAACAACTTCAACTTGTCATGGTTGACCCGATCGAATCTCCTTCCTCCCAGCTCCTGAAGGTCATACGTGAAGTTGCTCCACACCTTATCTACAACAAAAGGACCAAAATATCTAGGAAGAAACTTCTTCCTAGCCCTCTTGAATCTGATAGCATCATACAACATTACCCAATCTCCGACTTGAAAAGATTTTATCTCCCTCTTGCCCAACCGTTTGTCGTAACTCTTCTTTTGATACGCCTGAACTCGTTCCATCCGGATCATTGCTACCGCTCGGGTCTCTTCCAAGTCCATGAGTTGATCCCTTCTTGATCTGACCACGTCTTCTCCTCTCGACCTCTTCAACTTTCGTTGAATAGTTTGAAAAGTATCCAATTCGAATTGGATCGGCAACTTGGACTCCACTCCATAAATCAGTCGAAATGGAGAGTACCCAGTAGAAGTCTTTGTTGTCGTTCGATACTCCCATAAGATGGCATGTAGCCTCTTATCCCAAGTATGTTTCGCAGTCTCAACACAAGCATCTTTGGTGAGCATCATACAAAGTGTAAGATTGGTCTTCTCCGCAAGACCATTAGCATTTGGTTTGTATGAGATCGTTACTCGTGGCTTGATAGAAAAGTGTTGTAGCATAGTAGTAGTCATGCTCCCTACAAACTCTCCTCCTCTATCGGAGACCAACTCTAACGGACATCCAAATCTCGTGATGATCCTATGACTACAATGTATCTATTGCCTCGAGGTGTCTTATTAAGAGGACCTACAAAGTCAATACCCCATTTCTCAAACGGCCCTAATACTGGAATTGATCTTAACGGAGGTGTTCTAGTAGACTTCAGAGCAAATGCTTGACATACGTCGCAAGTTTTGCAATAGTCTAAACACTCCTTGAAAATCCCTCTCCAGTGATAACCCGCATCCAAAATCTTGAAAGCTGTTATCTTACCAGCAAAGTGACCTCCGCAAACAGTGCCATCGTGAAACTCGTGGATCAGCTTGAACACCTCTTTCTGACCAACTGCTCTCCTTAGTAAGCCATCTTCTCCTTGATGAAACAGAATTCTCTCCACCATGGTGTAAGGTTTGCATCTCTTGATCAACGCGTTACGTTCTCGGGTATGCATACCTTCTGGAAAAGAGCCATCTACAAGGAAACTCCAGATTTCCTTGTACTCGTCCGGTATCTCCTCGATGCTTGTGATGGTCATCAGATGCTCGTCTGGAAATGAATCATCAAACGGTTCTTCTCCCTCATCATCATAAGCCCTTGACAAAAGATCAGCATTCGCCATGCTTCTTCCCTGGTCTATCTTAGATCACATAATCGTATTCTGTTAGAAGGATCTTTCAACGAGCAATACGACCTTCGGCATTAGGCTTATTAAAGATATACTTTAAAGCCTTGTGATCTGTGACTATGGAAAATTTCCCTCCTAGCAAGTAGTGTCGAAATTTCTTCAATCCAAAGATCACCGCTAATCTTTCTCGTTCAGTCACGGAGTAATTCTTCTCCGCTGGAACCATCTGCCTACTAGCATAAGCTATAGGATGATCATGCCCATCTCCATCTAGCTGACTTAATGTACATCCGATTGCTACATTGGAGGCATCCGTATACAGAATAAATGCTTTACTCCACTCAGGTTTAGCAAGTATAGGAGCTGTCACTAATGTCTTTTTCAACTCCTCAAATGCTTCCTTTGCCTTCTGATCATGCACTATCAAGTCAAAATCAACTCCCTTCTTCATGTACATAGTCAAAGCTATTGCTTTGTTTGAGAAGGAAAAGACAAACCTACGATAATATCCAACCATGCCAAGAAACTGCCTCAACTTTGTCAAGTTGATCGGAAATGGAAGATCCACAATCTTCTTCACCTTCTCAGGATCTACCGCAATCCCATTCTTGGAAATGATGTGCCCTAACAGCAGACCTTCTTCGCAGTCAAAGATGCACTTCTCTGGATTTAGAGAAGCGTTGGCTTGCTCCAACCGCTGCAAAACTTTGATCACATGATCAAAGTGGTCCTCCTTTCGTCCGTACACACAGAAATCGTCAATGAAATCTCGAACAAACTTCCCTATGAATGGTTCAAACACCTTGTTCATGAACCTCTGAAACGTGGCCGGAGCATTACATAGACCGAATGGCATCACCCGAAATGCAAATGTTCCCCAAGGAGTAGTGAAAGTAGTCAACTGTTGGTACTCATGTGCTATCTTGATCTGGTTATACCCACTATAACCATCACCAAAGCTGTACCACTCATGACCAGCAACTTCTTCCAAAATCTCATCTATAAATGGTAGAGGATAATAATCCTTCTTGGTAACTGCATTCAACTTCTTATAGTCTATGCACACTCGCAGCTTACCATTCTTCTTCTTGACAATCACAATGGGTGAAACCCATTCTGAGTTCTCCACCTCATAGATGAAACTCGCCTCCTTCAACTTGTCTATCTCCTCCTTAACCATCATTGCTGTTGTAGGATTGACCCTTCTCTGCTTCTGTCGAACTGGTCTTGCGTTCTCCTCCAATTCGATTCGATGAGTCTCGAGAGTCACCTCCTTCAAATCCTTGTAGCTGAAAGCAAACACATGGATATATTTTCGAAATATATCTAGGAATCTACTTTTCTCCTCTTGAGTGACATTGATACCAAACTTCAGGGTAGAGAGTCTTCTCACAATCTCTGCCTCACTCAACTCTTCTTTGTCAGGATCTTTCTCCACTGCTGATCGAGACAACAAGTCAATAGCACTAAGCTGATGTAATGATTCATCTCGACCAAATCCTTCGTCCTCAGACGAAGATTATTGATCGTAAGAATCTCCGGTATCTATTTCTGAGACACTCTGATCGTCCTCCGTATCAGATTCCCAGTAGTCACTAGTGGGTCTATCAGAGTCAGAAGTCACAACTCCAACATCCGAGAGAGGAACTATCACTCTATGATCTCTAGGCCCAATCCGTAAGTATCCCTTGTGCCACCTATCCGTGATGCGCACAGCTCTCAACCAAGGCCTACCTAGGAGCAAATCATAACTAGAGTCCTTTAACACTTGAAAGGACATCAATGTTTGAACTCCCATCACAGACACGACCACCTTCTCTAACACGCCAAGAGGTCTTACCCGTTGCTTGTTAGCCATCCCCACGACAATGCTAGCCGGGCGAGTTGGTTCCATCCCCAACTTCTTCATCAACCTCTCCGATATGGCGTTTACAGCTGATCCTCCATCCACCAATACGTCAGAGACGTAGTGACCATTCAACCGGACTTCAATCTTTGAAGCCCTAGTGCATACCTCTGAAGCATGCACATCCACCACACCAACTCCCACAGACTTTGATGTCTTGCTCTTGGGTTTCTTCTTCTTGCTTCTCTTAGAACTCAGTCCTCCTCTGAGTTCTCTTCGTAAGCTGGGATTAAGTGCGATCAGTTGTCCAACAGTGATGTTGGCTTTCTGAGCACCCACATCTTCAACCACATCATATCCCGCTTGGGAAGATGAAATGGTGAAATCCGTCATCCCCAGCTTCCTTCTTGGCTCCCTTGGTGTACTCGAAACATTACTCGAACGAGTACTTCTACTTGTTGACTCCTCCATGAAAACCGGTTCATCAGAAAATCGAGTTCTTTTCCTTTCTTGAGCTAAAAGCTCCACCGGTGCATGAGAAGAGTTCGAACTCTCTCCTTTCTCGTAGATGGGATCTCGCACGACATCGATAGTAGCCACCCCCTTGTCTCGTCCTTGTGATGGATTTCCTCCACCCACATTCATTCTGACAGCTTCGGCACCTCTCGCTCCGTTGTTAGGACAATTTCGCTGGAAATGAGAACCTCCACACGTCCAACAAGTGATTCATCCAAAGTTACCTTGGTTACCTCCAAAGTTACCTTGATTTCCTCGGTTGGGATTGTTGTCGTAACCTCTTTGACCTCCTCCTCCACCTTTGTTCCTCCATTCTCGTAACTGCACCACGTTTATCTTGAGATCCGCAAGAGTATCGGTGATGCTCTTCAGCTCGGCATGAAAATCAGAGGTGGCAGTAGACATCGTTGTTGGGACAAACGGTCTTGGCACCACCGTTGGAGTAGGAGCTGACGTTGAAGCAATCACCAATTGTGATGGTGCAGGTGCGATCATTGTGGCTACACCAGGAGTCGGAGTCGACACCAGAGCAGCATGATGAGGTTGGATGATATCTCCTTCATCCAAACTCTCTTCCATGTTTGTCGTAATCTTGATGACCTCCTCTTTGGTTGTTGGCTTCTCGTACCTCACTTGGGTTCGAATTGAAGGTCTCAACCCTCCCACCAAGTTCTTGGTCAACACTGCTCCAATCCCCGTCATCGTTAGCTCCACATTGTCTCCACTCTTCCGTAGGACCGTCCGAAACCGTTGCTCCAACTTATCCACCCTTTCGGCATATTGCCGAACTTTCTCGTCATCCCGTTGCTTCAAATGAGTAAGCTCCACCATGAGCTTATCATAACTCTCTTCTGGAAGAAATTCTTCGATGAGTGCATTACTCAACGTCTCCCATGTGTCCTCAACTGCACGGGGTGTCTTGCTCTTCACTCGGTCGTCATACCACGTAAGAGCAAAATCTTCTAAAAACTCTGGCAGTAACAACACCCATTCTTCCTTCCTTCTCACGTTGTTTCCGATGCAACCCCTTTTGAAGTCTCGTACAAATGGTTCTACATCTTCATTGTCCTTCTCATGAAACACTGGTAACTTCCCCATCTTGTAACTATTCTTTCTACCCTTCTAATTTTTGTGCAATAACTACTCGCTAAAAGAGTACGAACATCACCAATTCCATTCGCGAATAATCTACCATAGGTAAAATGAAAAGAAATGGTTGTAACAACACCTCTTGTGCCATCTCTTCTCCCAAGGTAATCATGAGCCTGAGTCGCATCACCGCCTTCTCCACCATCCGAATGACGATCTCCATCACAACTCAGCTGAGTCCTCTTTTGAAGTCGACAACTTCTCCGTCTCAGCTCTTTGAGTCTCGTCCAACTTCTCGACTACTGACGTAAGTAGGGCAGCCACATCGACGCACTTGTGTCCTCTAGATAGATCACCTACTCCACAACTTGGACAAAGATCTTCGCCTAGAAGATGAATTGGCGCTGGTGACGATGGACCCACTCGAAGACTTAAATCGGTAAACTCCCGCTTCCCTTTAGCTCTCTCGGTTCTGATTCTAGTTGGACAATTCACTACTTTGTGTCCCAACCCTCTATAGAAATAACACCACAAGTCGGTTTCTACTCTTCTCCTCGGAGATTCTACTTGAGGTTTAGTACTAGGGTTTTCAAACTCGACGATAATCTCTCTCGAACTTTCTCCGACACTTACTATGACATCTAAACCTTGAGGAAGGTTTCTAAGTCTAACTTTCCAATCTTTTGAATTTCCACTCATGTTGCACCTTCTCAACCATTAAGTGGACAAAATATCATAGAGGAAAATAATTCTACATCACTTTCTTAGCTCTTCCGAGCTTTATATTAGAAATCGTGTATTATACATGCTATACACGAAATAAAATCTAATCTAAAATTAACTATCGAAGATATGATCCTCCTCACCATCGTTTGTACTAATCACAACAGACATCTTGAACTCACTCTTGTAAGGATCCAACTCTACTTCACCAGGAGCATTCGTGGCCTCCATAGTGAATGATGCTTTAAACTCGGCTTTCTTCAAATCTGTACCAATGGTCGCGGAAGCTTCTTCGTATAGGGTAAAGAGGGCACCCCAAGTGCTATAGATGCGGGTTCGTAACTCATCTATACTTAACTTGGGCTTCTCCGTCTCAGTTCGAACTCCTAAACGTCTCTTCTTCCACCTCGTCATTCGAACTGGATTCCCCATGAAGTACCTTCAAGACCTCCTTGTATGCCGAAACGTATATCTCTTAGTTGGTAAGAGATCTCTCTAAGATTTTTGTGGTCTCCAGTAGCTCAACCTCCAAGCTACTAAATCATGAAGTTTCAACAGAAACTTTCCTAATCAGAAGAGATGGTGATGACTGTACAAATTTTCAGAGAACTGAAATTTGTATATTTTCACTTCCCTCATGGTTGTCAACCCCCTCCACTTTGAAAACTTCTTTCTCCCTCTTCAGACCTCATCTTCTCATGATTTCTTTTGTCCTGGATAGCTTATCAGCCACTCTAAAACACTGGAAAGTTTCTCAGGAAAATAAAATTCACAGAAAATCTGACAATGACTGTAAATTTTTTCCAGATAACAGAATTCCTCAACTCTCACGAATAGACCCCCTCAACTTTGAAAATTCATTGCTCCCTCTCTAGACCACCTTTTCCTATGATTTCATTTGTCTTAGATAGGTTATCAGCCAATCTAAAACACTGGAAAGTTTTACAGGAAAATAAAATTCACAGAAAAGTTGACAGCGACTGTACAAATTTTCCAGAGAGCAGAATTTCTAAACTCACAAATTTATCTCCTCTAATAACTTTTCTCTCCTCCTTCCTCTACAACTCTTGTTGCATACTCTTTCAACTCTCCTCAAACCATTTCTAAGTGAACAAGATGTAAAGAATGACTTCGAACGCGTCATATATCACTACGGGATACACGAAAGGTTCTAACGTTGCTAACATCGCGTTAGCTCTCTCTCCTCCCAACGTTCTCTCCATGTGCTCTCTCATAATCTCCTTTTGTCGAATATAGAACTGAACTCTAAACATCGTTCAACGATCCCTTCAAGTGAGGTCCCGGCAACGGAACCAAAAATGTAAACCCTCCGCGGTCCTATCGATCAACTACCCCCCCCCCCCCGGATCTCTTAACCTCCACAATCGTCATCCACGAATCTGCAACATGTCGGGCCTGTCTCTCACTCAGGGGTCACCTCTGATGGCTTTGATGGAAGCACACCATGAACTTGAAGGGAAAATGCTGAGTTCACTCATTCATACACCCACAAACTTATCAACTAAAAATCTCCTTAAACACATTAACTAAAATCCTCCATTCTAACGACGTCTCTCAAGTTCTCACATGCTAAAAATATCTCACACTCTCTATATTACTCAAGTTGTCATTACGACAATGTGAAAACAAGGATGAGGAGCTCTTCTCTACTCCTCTATTTATACATTCTAGGTTTTTACTTTGGTACCCTCCGGTAACTCAGCCGTAACTACTTTTACCGGGTTTTACTAAGATATTACTTAAGGTAAAAGCATTGATCACATGGACTTTTTACCTTTTCACATGGGCTTATTCCTTCAAAGTCAACAACTTCTAGAAGGATTCTGGAATATTCTCAAGGAATCTCGGATTTCCACCCCCCTCTACACTAGGACCCACTAAAAAGGAAACATGTGAAATCTCTTCTTGTTTTTAATGCCCACAAAGTCCACAACTTTAATCCAACCACTAATATCAAGTCAAAAAGGAGATAAGGGATACTTTCCACCTCCTTTCTACCTTTTAGACAAGATGACAAGATAGTAGTGCTCACTCTTTAGCAAATATCTGAATTCTGCCAAAAGTACAGCTAAGTTTAACCATAACTAACTTTTAGCTAGTCATGACTAACTTGATACCTCCTAAAAGTACTTTGGTAGCAAATAAACATTCTCAATACTTAGTTAGAACTAAACACCTTACTACTAGACAAACTTCCTATGTGTAACATAGGTCGTTACAGAACTCCTTCCAAGCGAAGATGAAGTTCCTTCAGAGAGATTTTTCACTTCTTGCCACTTCTGAGCTACTTGACGTCTTCGCTCCCTCGTTGCCTCCTTCTGGCGTTGGACTTCTTCCAACAATTGTTCGCGGACCAATCTTCTTTTCAGCGCTCGTCTGGTCCTTCCCGTCCTCTGATCTTCTTCAGAAGGCGCTCGTGCTCCCCCCAACATACATGTCGACGGTTACAACTTACTGGATTCAAAATAAAAGTTAAATCTGTATCCCCGGCAGCGGCGCCAAAAGTTTTAATGTTTCTATATGTAACAACCCAGAGAAACACAAAGTATCGGAAATAGTAAATAAAGGATCGTTCCCACGAAGATACAGTTAACAATTACACAAAACACAGTACTACAACGTCACAATGATAATTCAGATAGTTTTCTGTTATTCTCACGGAATGGAATAATATCCGGATGAGAGTTAAGTCTGGTAAGAAACCAAACCCAAGTACAAACCTGATAAATCGAATACCAACAACAATGAAATCGTTCTTTGATCAGGGACCCTTCCGACAAACATACAAAAGATTGAGAAGATAGATGTGAATGGATGAATAAGGTAAAATACTACTGAAATGTTACTAGTCTTCTTCTGAAAAGACAGAAGAATACAGATTTCACATCAAGGTTCCAAGAATAAGTCCCTACTCTTCCTAAGGAATGTTCTTCCAACTAAATCCTCACTCTTAAGAATCCCACTTATTTGAAGAAGCCAAACTTAAGATGAAGCCACCATCATCCAAACTCTCCTTACAATTTAACTTATGCTCTTCCACTTCACAGTAACTGATTTGTTCTCAGATCTTCGTTCAAAAGCTCTTCACGAAGATTATAGTTCAACTTCGGCCGAAGATTCTTCAAAGTTCCTACACCGAAGTCTCTTCTTTCAAGTCTAACAGCGAAGATCTTCGTCAATCAGAAAATTACACCTGCGACAGTAAACACCGAATATTCGGAGGAAAATATCTTCGTCCAAAGCATTCACAACATCGCTCCGCACTTTTGGGAAATAGAAATAAATTAATAAAGAACTAAAAACATGGAAAAGGCACTAGGGCTGAGGATCGCGCTGCTTATATACTACTTCGTCTTAACCTAACTGTTTTCTAACTGAGCTAATTGCTCAACTTCCTAAGAAGACGGAAGACCTTCGCTACCCTACGATCATCTTCATCTTCAACTGAATCTAAACTCCTAAGCCTAACTGTGCTCTGAACTCTTCTAACTGAACTTCGGCGTTCGCTCGCATCTCGCTAACTTCCCTATCTACCTTCTGTCTAAGCCGGGAAAGACGTGCTTTCACACCGTCAGGGTTAGTCTCCGCTTGCACCACCTCCGCCTTCAACGCTCGAAGAAGACCTAGCTCGTCTGCATCAAGTCCCGAAGTCACGTACGCAGATAATACAGGCATCAACTTCTTCCGAAGGTCTTCGGAGTCTGCTACCTTCGTCTTCAAATCTTCATTCTCCTTGGTCAGCTCTGCTACCGTAGTCTCGAACTCTCCACGACTTCGTTGCAAGTCAGCTACTTGATCAGACAACTCCTTAAGACGGTCGGCGAAGCTCTTCGTCGAAACCTTCAACTCTTCATCCTTGCCGATCAAAGCAGTCTTTGCTTCTTCGCATTGTCACCGAAGATCTTCAAGCTCCTTCTCCGACTCCAACCTCAACTTCGTCGCGTTCCGGGCCTCTTCACGAAGATTGTTCTTCTCCTGTTGCCAAGTCCCCCGACTGAAATACAACTCCGCCAGCATCTCTGGAAATCTCACCTTCCGCTATACTTCCTTCTCGTAATCCTCCTTGTTATCTTCAAGAAGTCGGAGGATCGGGACGACTACCTCTTCGCCATAGTTCATCGCCTGCCTGAAGAGATCGACTTTGCTCAAGGTTGTTCCTCCCGAAGTACCTTCGCCACAGACAGCTTCTCCCTCTATCTTCGTTCCTGAGCTGCTCAGGTCAACTGTCTCCTTCTTCGTGCTCTTGACCTTCTTTCGGGTCCTCGGTTTCTCCATAGGTGAAGTCGAAAGAGATTTCTTCCTCTTGCTACGCCTCTGAGCTTCTTCATCAACTGTTACCTGAACAGTCGCTGCCTGCTGCTCCTCTTGAGTGTCTTCGGCCTGTCCCTTCGGCGAAGACTCCAATTGCTGAACATCTTCGGCTTGTCCCTCTTCTACCTCACGAACTGGTGATGAATAATCCTGTTCTTCATCTTCGCCGAAGCCCAACTGCTTGACTTCGGACTCCTTCAGCCATCCCGTACCAAAGTAGAAGATAGTGACAAAGCCTCCCAGGTACACATAGTCCTGCTTCTTAAACAGGCGCTGAACTTCGTCGTGGAATATCTTCACCCAGTAAGCCCGTCTTCCGGCGAAGAGGTGTTCGAAGAAGCATACCTTCCAAGTCGACAGGTAAGTTGTTCTTCGAGGGCTCAAAATCAGCATGATGGCCTCCGCAATCTTCCTCTTCACAAGATCTCTGTACTCGGACAACTTGTATCCATTCATCGGGTGCATCGGATGCTCGAAGAGCTCCCTGTAGTTCTGGTCCTCCTTGACCAGGTTCTTCATTGACGCGTTGTCGAAGAGCATGTCACCCTTCGTCCCAGCTTCATCCAGCAGAACCTTCTCCCAGTTCTCGACAGTCCAGTTGCCAGGTCGCGCATATAGTTCTTTGCCTGCGTGGTCTTCACACATCCGAATCTGGCTAATGAATTTGCCAGACACCTTCGTCCAGCCTCCCAAGGTTAGGAAGCTAAGACCTATCTCCTTTAGCTTCGGCCGAAGACGTACTAATTCCTCTCGATCTAACTCGAAGACTCTAATCCTTGGTAACTTCGTCGCGACAGACATCGTGGTCAGATGAAGGTTGCTAGTTGGCTGAGATGAATTTCGTCTAAAACTGCTAGTCTTCGCTCAAGTTGACCTTCGCCCAAACTGATTGTCTTCGTCTAAATTGATAATCTTCGTTCAAATCGATCGTCCGCAATTGGAGATTAGGCTGAGCGCTAAGAGGGAATGTGAGAAATGAGCAACTTTTCCTAGTATATAGTTCGGTTCAAACTCTCACACGTGCCGAAGTCGTCTCTGATTGCTCGTCCTCTGACCTGACAAGGGCATGCGCAATGTTGTCTTCGCCCACGCCACTTGTCGTTCCTGTCCCTTTCTGGTTAGGAGTTCGTCTTCACTTGGACTATTCGTGAAGAGAATGTACTGACGATATACATTCTCGGATCTTTCCTGGAAAGGTCTTCTTCCGAAGACTCTTCGTGAATCCGAACTGGAAGAAGCTCCCAAACCAAAATATTTTGGCGCCAATGAGTACAGTCACACGGAAGGAATGGTGAACCCTGATGATCTTTAAGAGATGGAGATTGCCCCAGAGAAGAAGCTGAAACTTTCCAAGGTGATCGAGGGCCAGCAGTTAGAAGACTTCAAAGAACTTTCAACAGAGTTCCAAGACGTCTTGTGGTGCCCACAAATTACAGGATGCACGAATTTTTTTGAAATTTTTAAGGATAATGACTTGTTTGTATAACTGAAGAAGCGTTGTTACTTAAGGTTACGTCTTCCTTAACAGGAAGATGATCTTAAGAGCTGTTTGTAATAAGAAGTTGACTTCTTCAGAAGACGACCGTCTTCGGAAGATCATCTTCTCAGTTGCGTCTTCAGAAGACAAGAAGACGGCGGAAGATGGGAAGACGACGGAAGACACCTATCTTCTAGAAGACAGCAACCGCGAAGGATCAACCACGAGTTTTCGGGTAAGACAGTAGGTGTACCTACTGGAGCGCACCGAATAGATAGGTAGGTCAGGAAGACACCAAGGACAAGAACCCCTAATCTGCGGGGAAGATGCGTGAGGAAGCACATTAGCCACCTTCCAACTTCCCGCAGCACAGTGCGCCTGAAGAAGATCGATTGAGAGAGTGAACTTCGAGCTAGCATTGAGAGAGGAATCGAGTAAGACATCGAGGTAGGAGAGAGTAAGTTGGCAGCTAGTCGAAGGGTGAGATTGAATTGCGGGAGCACAAACAGCAGAGAAAGCGAAGGCGTTTCTGTGGAGCTTCCGAGAAGCTGACAGTGAAGAGTGGCGAGTAGAAGCAGAAGTGGAATCGAGGTGTGGACCGAAACTGACAGCAGGCGCATTCGTGTGGAGTCGCATTGGAAGCTAGGACAAGAGCCAGAAGCGCGCGGAGGTCAAAGGCAACTCGGAGAACCGAAGAAGACTGTAGAGGTTCTTCCCCTTGTTCTTTTCCCCTCCCACTTCTTCTCGCCTTTTCTTGGTACTCCCAGCGCTTCCTTGATTGTGTGCAGGCAGCCTGATCGTTTACCCCACCCCCATTCTTTCTATTGAGACATTGGGCGCGGAAGCGCTACCCAATTTCTATCGAGACATCTCCTTGCTTCTTCCCGAGCTCAATTCGAGCTTCCCTACTCCTAACCCTCAAATTGGAGACCCCAACTATCAATTTCCCTACCCCCATACCTCTCTATCCCCGAAACTTGGAACAGAAGATGATTCGGAAGGTGGGAACATCTTCGGAAGACGCTTCTTGAACTTGACTGTCTTCGGAAGACATCTTCGGAAGACTGTCTTCGGAAGTCGACTGAACCCAATTCGTATCAAGAGTGGATTTGCTTTGCTTTTGTGTTTAGAGCGACTTGGTACGAAGCCTGAGTGGTGTGGTGAGTTGTTGTGTTATTTCGAGAAGTTGGAACTCGGGAACTAGGCCTGTGCCTCCCGGTCTTCCAAGCTTCTCAACTCCACATCTTCCTAGAGAGACTAGAAGACTGAAAGGCTGACAAAATGAGCGAGAAGACGTGAGGGTCCATTTCGGGTCTCTTCTGTCCGACCCATAGCAACCGTTCCTTCTTCTTCCCGAACTTAGAAGAGAGTTGTGAGAAGTATTGCTGGCAGAATCCGGAGAGAATGGTCGAGGGTCATGTCTTCCCATCATGCAGCAAACTTCTTCTGAGTGCGTATGAGAGGTGAGAAGTCAGAAGAACAGAGTGCACATGTCTTGAGTCTGTTGTGAGGATAGATTGCGCGTAGGAAGAAGAAGACAGGTGAGACCAGTGAAGGGAAGTCTGACTTCGGGAGGTCTTCCGAGAACGACATTGAATCGGAAGCTGTCCCAAGTGTCTTCCCAGAGGCCACTGTCACCGCAGGAGCCCGCAACCATCTTCTGAACCTTTCTCATACTCTACTTCTCGCATATCTTGTATCTTCTGATAGGAAGTATGATGTAATGCAAGGTGGGTTGTCTTCTTGGTAATCCATGCGAGGCCTTGCTTAGATAGGATTGTTTAGATATAGCTCGGAAGACGAGAGCTATCTAGGAAGCACTGTTAGAATCCCGGAAGACGGAGTAGCTGTCTTCTGGAAGACTAGTTTCGTCTTCTGAGAGTGGAAGCTAGACTGTGGGCACTCGGGAAGAACTGAGCCTTCAGCTCATAGTAGGTGCTTGTGGTTTAGTGCAGTAGATCTTCCAGGTATGTCGATGCATCCGCGAGGCTTGGTGTTACCAGCGACAGAATTGGCCGAGGCCACTCCTTTCCTCAAGGAGTTGGGTCTCGACTTCTTCCTGTGGGATTGGAACCTCGTAGATCAAGGGCTTCTGGAGGAGGTATGGGCCGCGTTACCACCGCGTAACCGTGTACCTGCAAAGGCAGGAGTTGCTCGGGGAAGACCATCTTCCTGGACAGAAGACTGGTGGCGTAAGGCGTTTCACAGGCCTGAGACCGAGAACCGAGGATATTGATACGAGAAGAAGATCTTGCCTAGGATTGTGAGTTCATGACATGTGCCTGGGAGTACCACCTGCCTTTTCGTGGAAGACAGGCAGGGGAGGAACGGTTGGAAGATAGAGTCTTACCGGGAGCCGAAGAAGCGACTTCTGGCGAAGTTGTTTCTGCATCTTTTCCCCAAGGGAAAAGCGCAGAAGACAAGGTACTTAGGAGATCATGACGTGGAGTTCCTGGAATCAGTGTGGGATGACAGAGTGCCAATCTACTGGGGCGCGTACATCCACAACTATGTACAGACGGAGCTAGCATACTTGGGTACCCCGGCGGGAGGACATCTGACGCCCTTCTTCTGCTACTTGTATGTAGCCATGGGGGATCTTAGGGAAGATCAGCTGGCAGTGTATGGGCCAACGGAGCGACAGGAGGTGAAGGAGGAGACCTCGGAAGACGATGACCGAGAGGCAGCAGCAACGCCCCCTCCCACTCTGATGCCACAGCTGAGACCCGGCTCTCACCAGAAGACGCTTCTGGTGAGGGAAGACGAGTCTAGTGGGTCGGAAGACGCCACGCCAGTGAGGAAGATGGGTCACAGAAGTGTACCGAGGACACCCATCTCCCTCATCCATTCAGGGTCGGACTCGGACTCGGAGGAAGATTTGCTGAGTGCCCGATCGGAGCAGAAGACAACTTCTGTAACACCTGGGAGTCTTCCGAAGACTCTAGAAGACGAAGGATGGATGGGTACTCCTACTGCGATGCGAGGAAGCGCAAAGAGGAGAGCCGCTCCTGCCACGAGGAGTCTTCCACCCCGGAAGATGAGAAGAGTAGCTTCTTCTCGTGCGCAGAAGATGAAGGCCGTTGTCGTGATGTGAATCATTTCACAGTGTAAATAATTCACCTCTCTGTCAAGCGTTAGTCTCTCTGAGTGAAATTAGGACCTCAGAGAAGTCGACACTGGAGGATGTTATATATTTTGAGTCTTAGTAGGTTGATTACCATGTAGATGGACTTAAGCTCATGGGTTGTAATTACGTGTCGTCCATGCATGCTTCCTAGCGAGGTTAGGTTATCTTTCGAGATTACGTGTCGTTTTACATGTCTTCGCATGTAGTTTAGGGTCTATGCTGGCACTTTAGGGGCTTGACGTGGTAGCCTATGTGCAAATTCAAGTCACCACGTGGTTTTGGGACACAAAAGGACAGGGGAGTGAAGCTATGAACTCCCATTGGTCCAACTTTGTCTTTACTTACTGCTAAACTTAGTAGTAGGGGTCTTAAGAGGAGTTCGAGCATTTGGAGGGGGAATCTTCGAAATCTGAGAGCACAGGGAGATAGGGTTCGTCGTGCCAAGCACTGTCAGCGAAATTTTTGATCGATTTGGAGCAATAAAGAAGGAGTTATGGCTGATTGAAGTTCGATTTGTGCCAGAATTGCAGCACTTCTGTTGATTTTGGGGTTTTCGGTGTCAATCGCAGTAGATTTGAGAAAATCGCTTCAAACCTTCGAGGTCTCGTTCATTGGCAGCAGGGCTACGACTGTCCCCAAATTTTCATGTCAATTGAAATTGTGAGTAATTCGGGGCGACCGCTGAAGCAGAGGGGGTCCGAAAAGCTCTCAATCTAGAGCATCAACTTCAGAGAGCGAGATCTGGAGTTCTGTGTACAATCAGGAGGCTCAACTTCACAGGAGTGTTCAGCAAGCTGTTTACTGCAAATCCTGTAAGAATCTTTGAAAGTGATCGAGCCAATTCTCTGATCTAGGTCGAAATAGCTGTCTGGGTACCAGAAATTGCCGTAATTTCTCTGCTCAGAACGTTTCTGCCCATATCTCGACACTCTGATTTGATCTCAAGCTGAAACTTCGTGTGCATGGTCAGTAGGGCCTCACTTACATGTAGGAGGAGTTCTGAAGCCTGAACCATTGTATGTTTCTGATTCTGGACTGTTAAAGTTCGCTGCTTGACCTTATTACTGCTAGTCTGATCTGATTTTCACTTCCTGAACATACTGGAGGGTCAATTCGACCTGAGTGAGTGTCTATAGTGCCCTTTATGACCTGAACCCTACCTCTGTATAATAAGCAACCACAGCTTGAAGCCCAACGCTTCCCTGAGTAGACCGAACATAGCCTTCAAGGTCATATCACAGCCAGAAGGTTCCGCCCTTCCCAAGAAAACTCTCAACTCGACATCTGGTGCTTCCACTGAGAGTTCTTGGGGTGATTGATTGAGAAGGTTGAGTTCACTACAAGGAGAAGAGATGGATCGCAAGAGTGCTGCTGCTGCTACTTCTACGCCTGCTGCATCTACGTCTACTGCAACTCCTTCTGTAGCACCAGCGGCTACAGCGACATCTGCACCTGGTCTGGATACGGCTGAGATTCTGAAGACTCTTGCGGCCCTGGTCCAACAACATCCGATCATTGGAGGTGGTGAGTTGAAGTCTACCAAGGCTTTGCAAGCAATTGTGAATAGATGCGGTAGATTTGAAGGTAGAGATATTTCTAAATATCTGCGTGAATACAGAGGAGAGATGGAACTAGTTAGAGTTACTGATGCTGAGATGATAGGGAGTTTCGAGTTAGCTGTAATCCCTGAGTTGCGGGACCAGGTTAGGGATGTACAGAGAAGAAATCTAGGTGTCTGGATGAGTTTCGAACGATCTCTTCGGGAGGAGTTTCTCGAAGAAGATTCAGAGAGAGTCACTAGAAGAACGTTTCTGGACTGGGTTGAGCAGCAACCTGGTCGTATGATGAACCTAAATGAGATGCTGAGAGAGTTTGATCGGAGATACCGACAACTCTCAACTCTTGAGAGGATAACCTTAGATGCTAGGAAAACCGAGCTTTTTATGCAAGCTACCGATGATGCTACGGCAGATCGGTTATGCTTTATGTTGGCTGACCGATCGGCTGAAGGAGGAGTTACTACCGACTGGGGAAGAGTTGAGGATGCTGTTGCCGTACTAACGAGGCAGAGGAGGGGAAGAGTGGCTGTGGGAGGACGTCCGCTTGCTGAAGTGACCACTCAACCTCGCACTGCTCCTCAAGTACAGCAACCTCCGGCTCCTGCTCCCAGACTTGCTGTCCTGGCTGCAGTACGTTTGATGCCAGTTGTGCCAGTTCCTGCGCAAAGGGCACCGGTACAGAGACCTGCAGAGAACCATGGACAGTAGAACCAGATCGAAGATCTAATTAGACAGATGAGAGAACTGAAGGTGGAGTTAGCTGGTCTGCAGAGAGAGCAGCCACCGGCGCCTGCTGCTGCACGTCCAGGAGGTGGTCCTGTTCGTAGATGTATCTGGTGTGACAGTCAAGATCATTTCCGAGGGGATTGTCAAGAGCTCACGGCTGCTCTGCGAGATGGTGTGGTTCGCTACCAGAACGGTAGGCTGCACCTTTCTTCTACTGGAGAGCCGCTAAGCACGCAGTTTGGACGAGGAGGTATGAGGAGTCTACCTCAGATTACAGCTGCTACAACTGTACATGCATTGATGGCACCACCGGTAAATCCTGATGTATATGCCGGTCACATTGAAGTTTCTTCTAGTCCTACGTTGCTAGATAGGACTACTGAGAAGAAACCTGTTCAAGTTCCTTCTGAAGTACTGAAGAGAGGAGCAGAAACTATTCGTAGAGTCACAGGGTGGGGAGATCTTGTTGATGCTGCGTCTATCAAAGCATTCTTGGACGTGGATAGACACGTTCACTGGCAGGATGCTTCTGTGGAGGAGAAGAGGCGGCGAGAAGCCTCTGAACTTGATACTGGAGTTCCAGAGGAGACTGGAGATAGACGGAGGGTCACAAGGAGGCGAGCAGCCCCTCCAGAAGACGTCCCATCTACTTCTGCAGCTCCTCCATCTGCACCAGGTCCGATGGAGGACGTGCAGAGATCCCAGCAGGAGCCAACGACTGCTGGTAGACGGTTCACTGCCCAAGAGAAGGGGAAAGGACCGGCTTACAAGTTGGCAGCTGATATCGAAACTTCAACTGATCTCAAGAGCATCTTGGAGCAGAGAATACTTGACGCGCGAATCGAGTTTTCTCTTCGGAAAGTTCTTGGTATTGCGAAGAGGGAGTTTCACGAGCTGATCATCGACATCATCAAGCGGAAGAGACAGGTGATGTCCGAGCAAGTAGAAAGTCAGATGATTGATGTGGTAGGAGCTTCTGTGAATGATGCGGAGTTCGGGAAGGTGCATTTTCAGGAGGCTGATGATACAGAGTACCAGCAAGAAGCGTTAGTTGCTGGTACCAACACTGTTGAGTTTGATGATGATGAAGCTGGTGATGAGAGTCCAGCTACTGATAGTGACTTCAGAAAAAGACACTGGGCTCGTGCTACGACTGCTACACGAGTTCGCCTTGGAAGTCTTGAACCTGTTGCTGCGTTAGTTGATCACGGTTCTGAGATCAACATCATGTCACGAGAAGTGTACGAGAGAGGACAGTGGCCTATCGAACTGAACCATGGTTGGGTGCTACGAGCTGCAAACAACCAGAAGGGTGAGTTATACGGCGCTTGTCCCAACGTGAGAGTGAAGCTGGGTGATGTGGAGGTAGATCAGCACTTCTTCGTGCAGTCTTCTGCTTCTTATCCTGTGATTCTTGGTCAGCCTTATATCACCGCAGTTAGAATGGAGACGAAGGTGATGGATGACGGATCTCACTATGCTAGGATCCGTAGTCCAGATGATAGACGTTCTGTGCAGTTTCTGACCGTTCGTACGAACCACGAACGAAACAGACAGACTTTGAGAGATTCTCCTATTTGTAGGAGTAAGGGTTTTCTGAAACCACTCTTGTAGGTCGGGATACCAAGAGTGATAGATCTGTTACTACTATGATCCCGCTTGAGCAGCCTGTGGGGTCACAGCAGACTGATGAAGAGGTTGCTCAAGATTCTGAAAACTGTTACACTGTACATAGTTGGAAATCAGATTTGATGACTTTCAGTTCTGATGATTGGAGTAAGTTCACGCGAGTAGATGATCTGGCTGAGAAGAGTAGAAGGCAGATGGAGAAGTATGCAGAAAATCTGCACTGTACAGGAGTTCTGAACGAAGGTGAGATGATTTCTGGTGTTTACGAGGAGTTTGTAGGTGTACAGTCTTTTGTTCGTTGGCTGGATGATGTAGATAGGTTGATGGAGCAGATGGGAGGAAGGGTGGTGATCCCTATCCACTCTCGTAAGGTCTATGAGGAGGTTGCCTCGTGCTTGCAATCTCGTCCTCATCCGAGACTGGAGAGTGGATGGAAGGATGCAATCTGCTGGTGTGGCTCTCGTGAAGAAGCAGAGGTTCACACCAAATACAAAACTGTAGCGAAGAAGGTGAAGCCAGTGGCGACCCAGTTACCTGTTGATTCACGATAGCAGATGGAGTTAGCGGCCACTGAGCCTGTACTGAGAGACCCTAAACAGATAGGACACAAGTTTACTCAAGAGACACTCGAGCAGCTCCAGATAGGAGGGGGTGGCTTCTTGACTGAAGTGGAGAAACGAGCTTTTGAGCAGATGATAGTTAGCCATGGTAAGGCATTTTCTTTCTCAGCTGGAGAGATTGGTTGTGTGGATCCTAGTGTGATAGCTCCGATGGTTATCTTCACTGTTCCTCACGTACCTTGGGACTTGAAGCCGATTCCAGTCCCTCGTGCCTTGCTACCGAAGGTTATTGAGTTGCTGAAGGAGAGGATGCGGATGGGTATTCTTGAACCATCTATGGCTCCGTACTCTAGTCGATGGTTCACAGTACCTAAGAAGACAGGAGCTTTACGCTTCATCCAAGACTTACAGCCTGCTAACAACATCACAATTCGAAATGTTGGAACAGGACCTGTGGTTGATGAAGTAGCCGAGGCATTTGCTGGAAGATCTATCTATTCTATTGGAGATCTGTTTTCTGGTTACGATCAGTTTCAGCTTGCTTTAGAGAGTAGAGACTTGACTACCATGCGTACACCTTTGGGGTTGATGCGGATGTGTACTCTTCCTCAGGGCGCAACAAACTCAGTAGCCCATATGCAAAACGCGATGCATAAGGTGTTACGAGAGTTTGTACCTGAGGTTACCATCCCATTTCTTGATGATATCCCCATGAAAGGCTGTCCGGTGGAGGACAAGGACGAGACTATGACTGCTGATGGTTGCAGAAAGTTCGTTGCAGACCACATCCGAGATGTGGAGAAGATTCTGATGCGCTTGGAAGAGGTACATCTCACTCTATCAGGTACCAAATCTCGTTTTGGAATGTCAGAGATTGTGGTGGTTGGTCACTTATGCGGTACTTTTGGAAGACGGCCGAACCCAGAGAAGGTAGATGCTATAGCAAGGATAGCAGACTGTACCAACATCACTGAGGTTCGACGATTCTTAGGAGCTTGTGTGTTCTTTCGTGTGAGTATTCCTCATTATGCACACATTGCCGAGCCTCTGTATGCACTTCTGAGAAAAGGGAAGAGGTTTATTTGGCGGCAAGAGCATCACGAGACGATGGAGCAGCTGAAAGAGATTCTGAAGTCTCCACCTGTACTAAGGAGACTTAGCTACGAGAACGGAAGACCTATCATACTAACTGTTGACACGAGTCCAAAGGCGATTGGATGGGCAGTCGGTCAAGAAGATGCAGAAGGCGTGCGGTTTGTTTCAAGGTTTGGAGCTCGGATCTTAACAGATAGGCAACGTAATTACCCTCAAGTGAAGCGTGAGTTGTGGGGAGCTGTTACTGCTATGAAGGTAGACCGAGAGTTCTTGATAGGGGCACGTGTGATACTAGAAACAGACTGTTTGCCTTTGCTAGGTATGATAGCAAACTGTAATACTCCAGACATAGCAATGCTACGATGGATTGCTTATATCCGGAGTATGAACCCTGAGCTGAAGCATATAGCAGGAAAAGATAATCCTGTTGCAGACATGTTATCTAGGGCTTGTTATACAGATGAGGAAGAGATGTTTGCAGAAGTCGAAAATGAAGAGAAGAGAGACGTTTGGTGCCAAGTTGGTCAGCAGACTCCAGACTTGGAGCCACTGCCGTTCTACGAGGAGTTCTACACGGAAAAGTTCCGCGATATCGGGTACTATCTGAGTTTATTATGCAGAAGAGAAGGATGGAGTGATGCAGAGTTCAAGGAGATCAGAAGAAAAGCGTACGGTTACCTTCTACGTGAAGGTTATCTGTGGAAACGTCCGAAGAGAAGAGATGGGATGTTGGCTAGAGTAGTGGATGATCAACCGACGAAGTTGAATCTGCTGAAGGAGTTTCATGACACCTTGTGGGCTGGACACCGTGGAGTTTGGGCTACATACACGAAGATGAAGGAGCGATACTGGTGGAAGGGTTTGTATCAAGACGTAGTGGATTTTGTTGGGTCGTGTCTGCACTGCCAGTTCTACTCTAAAGTCCGTTACAGAGATGGACTTGTACCTACTTACCCACCTAGTATTCATTTTTCGTGGGTCCTTGATCTTGTGATGATGCCGCCGGGACTGTGGGGGATGCGCTACTTGGTGTTAGCTCGAGAAGATCTCTCCAACTACGTGGAGGGACGAGCACTGCGAACGAAGACTACAGAGAACATATGTAGATTCATGCTGGAAGATATTATTTGTCGTTATGGATCTGTTGGAAGACTACGAGCAGATAGGGGCGAGTTGAGAGGTGCAGAAGCGAAGGAGTTCTTTACTCGTTATGGAGTAAAGCTTCGACTTACTACTGCCATGAATCCAGAAGGAATTGGTAAGAGTGAACGAGGACACCCTTCTATTGTTCACGCTTTAGTAAAAGCATGTAATGGTAGGCCTAGAGAATGGCCGAGACTACTTCCATTTGCTTTATGGGCTGATAGAACTACACACTGTACCACGACTGGCTATATGCCAGTTGAGCTTATGCTGGGGCAGAAACCGATCATGCCTGCTGAGGAAGACTTTCCTACGTGGGCTACGCTACCGTGGGAAGATGGTATAGATCATACTTCACTCCTTGCTTTACGAACTAGGCAGTTGGAGCGAAGGGAGGAGGATCTTGCTGAGGCTCAAGAGAAGCTGAAGGTGGCTCGAGTCAGAAACAAAGAGCGTTTCGACAAGACTCACCGACTACGACCAAAGCCAATACGTGTTGGTGATTGGGTTCTGGTGTATGATAGCACGCTGGAGAACCAGCATTCTACACTTCGTAAGTTCTCGCGAAGATGGTTCGGGCCTTATGTTGTGTTAGACGTTTATGAGAATGCCACTTATAGTTTACGTGAGCTGGATGGTACTCCTTTGAAACTATCTGTGGCTGGCAAACGAGTGAAGTTGTTCAAACAACGTGGAGGATCAGTAGATTTGTTCAACTTTCTAGAGTCTGAGCAGAGGATGACAAGAGATGAAGACGTCTCGACTACTGAAGAGATTGAGGCGGACGAGAACGATGATGGTGAAGAGCAGACTGAAGACTGAAGAGATTGGCACATGCCGGAGGATGTGCAGGTTTGGAGGGGGTGGATGTCGTGATGTGAATCATTTCACAGTGTAAATAATTCACCTCTCTGTCAAGCGTTAGTCTCTCTGAGTGAAATTAGGACCTCAGAGAAGTCGACACTGGAGGATGTTATATATTTTGAGTCTTAGTAGGTTGATTACCATGTAGATGGACTTAAGCTCATGGGTTGTAATTACGTGTCGCCCATGCATGCTTCCTAGCGAGGTTAGGTTATCTTTCGAGATTACGTGTCGTTTTACATGTCTTCGCATGTAGTTTAGGGTCTATGCTGGCACTTTAGGGGCTTGACGTGGTAGCCTATGTGCAAATTCAAGTCACCACGTGGTTTTGGGACACAAAAGGACAGGGGAGTGAAGCTATGAACTCCCATTGGTCCAACTTTGTCTTTACTTACTGCTAAACTTAGTAGTAGGGGTCTTAAGAGGAGTTCAAGCATTTGGAGGGGGAATCTTCGAAATCTGAGAGCACAGGGAGATAGGGTTCGTCGTGCCAAGCACTGTCAGCAAAATTTTTGATCGATTTGGAGCAATAAAGAAGGAGTTATGGCTGATTGAAGTTCGATTTGTGCCAGAATTGCAGCACTTCTGTTGATTTTGGGGTTTTCGGTGTCAATCGCAGTAGATTTGAGAAAATCGCTTCAAACCTTCGAGGTCTCGTTCATTGGCAGCAGGGCTACGACTGTCCCCAAATTTTCATGTCAATTGAAATTGTGAGTAATTCGGGGCGACCGCTGAAGCAGAGGGGGTCCGAAAAGCTCTCAATCTAGAGCATCAACTTCAGAGAGCGAGATCTGGAGTTCTGTGTACAATCAGGAGGCCCAACTTCACAGGAGTGTTCAGCAAGCTGTTTACTGCAAATCCTGTAAGAATCTTTGAAAGTGATCGAGCCAATTCTCTGATCTAGGTCGAAATAGCTGTCTGGGTACCAGAAATTGCAGTAATTTCTCTGCTCAGAACGTTTCTGCGTCGAACGTTTCTCTGCTCAGAACGTTTCTACGTCTCTCAATCTAGAGCATCAACTTCAGAGAGCGAGATCTGGAGTTCTGTGTACAATCAGGAGGCCCAACTTCACAGGAGTGTTCAGCAAGCTGTTTACTGCAAATCCTGTAAGAATCTTTGAAAGTGATCGAGCCAATTCTCTGTTCTAGGTCGAAATAGCTGTCTGGGTACCAGAAATTGCCATAATTTCTCTGCTCAGAACGTTTCTGCCCATATCTCGACACTCTGATTTGATCTCAAGCTGAAACTTCGTGTGCATGGTCAGTAGGGCCTCACTTACATGTAGGAGGAGTTCTGAAGCCTGAACCATTGTATGTTTCTGATTCTGGACTGTTAAAGTTCGCTGCCTGACCTTATTACTGCTAGTCTGATCTGATTTTCACTTCCTGAACATACTGGAGGGTCAATTCGACCTGAGTGAGTGTCTATAGTGCCCTTTATGACCTGAACCCTACCTCTGTATAATAAGCAACCACAGCTTGAAGCCCAACGCTTCCCTGAGTAGACCGAACATAGCCTTCAAGGTCATATCACAGCCAGAAGGTTCCGCCCTTCCCAAGAAAACTCTCAACTCGACATCTGGCCGTAGTGGTGGAAGAGGCTCCCTTGCCTCTGGAAGACGAAGTCGACACCCTCGAGCGAGTGGTGGGGATGAACTTGTCTTCTGCAGGAAGACGACTGGAGGAGTTCAGTGCCTACTTCCATAAGGAGATCCAGCCCGCTATGGAGTTGCTGGAAAGGAGAGCGAGGGCACATGAGAAGCCCTTACAACCTGGATTCGGCCTGCGCACCTTGCTGCGACAGGAAGACAGCCAGCAGAAGACGGAGTCTCTGGAAGCTAGCCTCCGCACTAAACCCTACCACTTGGAAGATGCAGCGAGAAGCCGCAGAAGCGCGAGCTGCAACAGAGAAGACGCAGAGGGAAGCAGCAGAGGCTCGTGCGCAGAAGATGCTAGCTCAGTCGGTAGAAGCGCTTCGGAAGAAGTTCAACTTCACCGCGGGTAAGAAGTTACTTACCTTAGCTAGGGAATGGGACAGCGAGTCCAAGACGAGGTTGGTGGAATGCAGAGATAACATGTTCAGGTACCTGGATAGACAGATAGAAGGAGTGAAGACACTTTATGGTCTTCCCTCACTTCCGACACCTGCAACCGCATCTTCCCAAGCCCCAGCACCCTCGACTGGATCCGGAATGGAGAAGGAGGAGTTCGATCTCGCTGTACACTTGGTGGTGACAGCGTTGGAAGACGAGAAGACTCTAGAAGACGCCCCGGAAGACATGATGTCTTCTGAAAGATAGGAAGACAAGCCGTCTTCCCAGGTATTCCGCGTGGAGGAAGCGACTTCCCCGGTTCCCTATGAGATCGCCATGGTCCCTAGTATTGCATCTGTGCCTCAGAAGACCGAAGATGCACCATTCGACTCGTCTTCCCAGAAGACCATTCCGTCTTCCGAAGTCGAAGCCGAGGAAGACGCAGCCGCAGAAATAGCAGGGCCAGCGAAGAGCGAGGAGAGGGAAGCTACCTCAGTGGTACCCGAGGTAAGTGTAGAGCTTCCCAGCCCATCAGAAGTCGAGGTAGTAGCTCCGGTAGGAGCAGATCATGTAGAGATTGCCACCGAGCAATCAGAGTAGTTAGCAAATTCAATCGACACTTCCAGATTTAGTAAGATTGGACATGCTATCTTAAGGGTGGCAGTTTTCCATGTAAAAATAGTTAGGACCCCATGTGGCAGCATAGGTAGCGTAGGAATAACACAGTGGAGGGCTAATTGGGAAGAGGGACCGCATGCATGTGAGGTGACAACCTCTTGTCAGCGCCTCTCTCTCTCTCCCTGGTGGTCGCCTCCCCTGACTCTCAAGGCAGATGGTTAAGTATGATAGCATGGTAGGAGAAAAGCTCTCTGAGAGCTCTGCCAGTTATGTAGAATTCGGCAGTAACTGAACATACACACCGATTCTACAGGCAGGCAGGCGAGACACATTAGAGCAGAAACAGTCTTAGCGCACTACACCCGTTGTTGGAAACATACGAATAGTCTTGGAATATACAAGAGGGGTCTGCATACTCGCACCAGCAGTGGTTCGAAGATCTAGATAGAGGTAGTGGACAGTCCAGGAACAGGGAACGGCATCCTCGTGCAGTCCTGTTGGCTGGGTTGGTGTGTCGAGGAGTAGACGCAGGAAGTAGCGGGAGTGAGCTTCCCAATGCCATTGTGACTTCTTCTCGAGGAATAGATTGTGGATTTGCGTGCAGCAGCTTCGCTCATGTCTTCTGGGTGGTGGAATGTATTGAATTCGCTCCCAATTGTGCATGGGAAGTGTTCTTCTTGAGTGGCGGTGAATGTCAACAATTGTGGAGTGTAGCTTGACTCGTTCAGTAGAGCACTTGGGATCTACGTACGAACGGTCTTCTGGGTAAGTGATCCCAGAAGACAGAGCAGTCAGAGCAGCGAAGTGAAGAAGAAAGAAGACTTCTTCCCGCAACAGAAGACGACATCCTCGAGTAGAAGACGGTGCTACAGTACTCACGTTTGTTGTCTTCCTCCCCAAACTATTACAAGCAGGGATGGCTTGTTAGTCAGGATCCGGACTAGAAGCCTGTCGAAATCTTAATTGCCCTTTTTCATCTTGTTTTCTCTTGTTTGGATTTCTTCTTCTTCCCATCTTCCCTCATCTTCCCCATCTTCTTATCTTCTTCTAGTGAGCTTCCGATACTTCTATTGAGCTTCCGTGAAGGTGAATGTCGTTGTAGCGCTGCAGGAAGACAACTTCCGTAGGCAGAAGCCTGGGAAGGCTACAGGGGGCATACACCCTGTGATTTATCCAACCCGATGGAATGTGAGTGTGAGAATAAGGTGTAACGACTGTTACTAGTCGACTTCTGCGAAGCCGGACAGCCTTCTGGAGGTGTGAGAAGACGAGCTAAACCCCCAGAAGACGAGAATCGTTTTGGGAAGACGGTATCGAGAAGACCGGAAGAAGCAACCTGGAAGCAGAAAGATCGTCTTCCCGAGCTTCTCTGTGAATAGTTGTATGATATTGTAATTGGTAGTTGTTTGTTTGGGTCCAGAGCACCATTTGGCGTGTCTGGAAGACGTGTTGTTTTGTGTGGTTTTGTGAGAAGACGGGATTTCTAGGCAAAACCCGTGTGTTTGTGTGTTTGAACAGATCTTAGAACTTAGAGCAGCGTTACTTGTGCAAATCCTCTGTGGGAACGATATCTTGTATACTAAATGGGCAACAGGAGAAATCCTGCGTCACTACATATAGTGAGGAACCATTTTTGGCGCCGCTGCCGGGGATTTCATCTTAGTAACTCCTGTTCTAAGCTTCCTGGATCTGCGTGCCATTAGTTAGGTTCGTTTAGAACTAACTTCGATTGTAGTTGAATGTGTTGTGGGACTCTATCTTGCTAGAAGACAGAAACCGCAACCAGAAGCTGATAAGATACATCAGGGGAAGTTGGAAGAAGCCGCTTCCCTGCTTCCAAGAACTCCTTGGAAGACTTGATCTCGGAAGATTGCAGTGAGTGCAACCAGAAGCAGGAGAAGAAGACGTTCTGAACTTGTGATCGGTTGTTCAGTCATTTGGTCTACCAGATCTAGTAGTAGAAGGATAGAGACATCTGTTCTCAGTACTCTGGTGGATGCCTCCGACCGGAGGAAGAAGCAGAAGACGCACGGGTAAAGATCCTGAGTGGGTTAACTCACCCCAGCGAACCGCTTCTAGGGAGCAGCGGATAACCCTGAGACACCAAAGGAAAGAAGAAGAGCTCAGGAAGATCCGATCGGTAGAGTTGGAAGAGCCTTCCATCTCGAGCATAATCTTTGGCGAAGACAGAAGCCAACCAGGTGATCACGTGTATAAAGTAGATTTCGGTAGTGGTTACTCGGAAGACGTCTTCCCAAGTGCGGGAGAAGCTTCTCAAGGTGAGGGAAGACTGGAGGAGATTGTTCCAGACGTCTCGGGAGGTAGCAGTGACAGTAGCTCTGACTCAGAAGACGATCTTCGTGATTCAGACAGGCCTGGACCTTCGAGAAGACCATCTCCACCACATGGACCTGAGGAAGAAAGAAGTTGGCAGCCGCACCAGCCGGCAGTCAACATGGCTTCCCACACTCGGCAGAAGTACCATCCGTACGACGATGATGATGATGCGGATGACTTCATCACGATGTTCGAAACTATCTCTAGATCCAACAAGGAAGACGCTGATGTTGACAGACTCCGTGTATTTCCTAGTTTGATCAAAGGGAAAAGAAGGAAGTGGATGAGTAAAACGTTGGATGATGTTGTAGTAATGGCCGCTTGGGCTACTCTGAAGGCAGCTTTTTTGAAGAGATTCAGAGGAGTGGGCTACGATCGTATGACCCTCATAGAGCTTCAGAGGCTCGAACGAAAGAAAAAAGAGACACTGAGGGATTACACCGAGAGATTTGAAGATCTCTTGGATCACATCCCTCAGAACCAAGGAAGACTCGGCTACTGTGCCCAGCAAGCTGTGGACTGGTACTTGGGAGGATTGTCTCAGGATATGGAATTGTACTGCAGAAGAGGAGGAGGTGATGATTTAGCGGAGGTACAGAAGCATGCCGAGCAATATGAAACCTCGAGCATCACTCGTAATATGACGAAAGACAAAGGGAAGACCTCGAAGAAGTCCAAGAAGTCGAAGAAGTCTTCCCGTAAGTCCAAGAAGAAGTCCAAGTCCACTGAAACTGATAACAGTGATTCGGAAGCAGCCTCTACTTCTGAAGAGTCTACTGTCGAAAGTTCAGAATCCGAATCTGAACAAGAGAAGAAGACGCGGAAGAAGAAGAAGGAGAAGACGCGAGCAAGGGAGGAAGTTGTGCAAAAGATGCCTCAAACTCAGATCATTCAGTCTGCACCTGATCCCCGCATCGATGAGGTTCTGAAGCAATTTGCCGACCTGAAAGTTCATCTTCTGAACCAGAAGGATAGCGGAAGCAGCCTACGGCTTCCCGGCCAAACCTTTGGTGCAACCTTTGTAACTCTTCTGGACACACCAGAGATCAGTGTACGCAGGACCAAGCTGTCAACTGGGCAGGATGGGAAGAAGACGATGAGGGATATCTACATGATCCCAGTGGGGAAACCTGCTATAGGATCGAGACGATATAACCCTTCACTCCTACGCCTCCCGCCCAATATAATCGTTATGTACCGAGGGATAGAGCTAGCAATGTACAGACCAGGATACCCTGGCAGCCTTCTTCATCACAACGACCTCTCAACCCTCTTCCTGGAGCGTGCAATAATTGTGGAGAGACAGGACACTGGTGGTCCACCTGTCCTCATCCGAGAAGACAGATTGGGCAAGTGCCCTTGTGTGGGAACTGTAAGGAAGCCGGTCATTTCACAGGGAATTGTCCTCAGACCTTACGACCACGACAAATGGTGAGATTTGCAGATACCACACCTCTTGCAGAAGCTGCATCATCTTCTAAGCTCGAGTTAGCAGTGGTACAGCACATCACGGTAGAAGAAGAAGATCCTGGGGATTGTACGGATTGTCTCCATATCGAGGAAGACGAACCAAACCCCGGGAAGCGCAAAGGAAAGGAACCTCAGCTGCAGAAGACGACTACAGCTCAGAAGATGAAGACACCTGAAGAAGCGTCATCTCTCACTTTGACGGATGGTATTGTTTGGAATCCTGACCCGAATTCAGATAGTTGGCCTCCGGAGGAAGTTTTGGATGAAGCTGTGTTCAAGGTAAGTACCAGAAGCAAAGGGAAGTCAGAATCTCGCCAGAAGGACGTCAAGAAGAAGAAGCAGCGTAAGGAGAGGTCATCTTCTCCCGAGCGGCCGTCTTCTCCTACTTACGACCGAGAAGATCCGAAGTACTTTGATCCTGACATAAGACAAGAGGTTGAAGCGATCATGCAAGAAGAGCTGGAGAAGAGATGGAAGATAGTACAGCAGTTTCCTACACCGACTACGGCAACACCTGTCTCACGGGAACAGCCTCCAGTCGAGGGAAGACACTCTTCTGGTCTTCCACCTAAGGAAGCAGCTACTACATCTTCTCTGTTGGAAACACCAGTCACTCTTCTGAAAAGATCTCCGTACGACTTCTTGCGAGACTTGTGGAATCAGAAGGCGGATGTGACCTTCCAACAGCTGTTGGATGACAACGCTGGTTACAGGAAGTTGTTACAATCTGTGCTTCGAGGATCGAGGAAGAGGAGGGCAGCTAAACTTCCCAAGAGCACCCCGATCCTAAGAATAGAGCATGAGGACTTGGGAGCCCCAGAACTTGATATGGAGATCCATGGCTGTCTTCTGAAGAAGGTACCCATTGATTCCGGCTCCGGAGTTAACATCATGACGGAAGAAACGGCGCATGCCCTAGGCTTCACTGAGTTCCAGCCTACTCCGAGAATTCTCAGAATGGCGGACCAGACCAGAAGACGACCTTTGGGGCAACTGAAAGATGTCCTCACGGTAATTGGTGGAGTATCTTTTTACCTCACTTACATCATTTTGCGACCTGTAGCTAAGGTTGGATATCAGGTGTTGATAGGAAGACCATGGCTGTATGCTGCAAATGTGAATACCGACTGGAGAAGGCATCGTTTGAGATTTCCCAATCCTACACCCAAGCCTGATGAGAAGAGTAAAGTCTCGCTTCCTTGGATCAAGATTGGACACCAAGGTGAAACTCCGTCTACAACAGAGGGGTACACTTCAGAAGACTCGGCTGCGTCTTCTGACAGTGATGAACGGTATAATGAGCTTATGGTGAATAACGTGTGTGCTACAGAAGTAGCAGAGAAAGTGGAAGATGTGGTCTGTGGGTACATTGAGTGCTACGAGATTGCGGAAGAAGAGCTTCCAGAAGACGAGAATACCGTCTTCTCTTCGGAAGACCCGACAGTTGGTCTTCCAGAAGACGAATCCGAACTAGAAGAAGCTCCCAAACCGGAATACTTCGGTGCTAGTGAGTACAGTCACACTGAAGGAATGGTGAACCCGGATGATCTCCAAGAGATGGAGGTTGCTCCTGGGAAGAAGCTGAAGCTTTCCAAGGTGATCGAGGGCCAGCAGTTGGAAGACTTTCGAGAACTTCTAACGGAGTTCCAGGATGTCTTCGCGTGGACCATAGAAGACATGAAGAGCATACCTCGAGAGTTGGGAGAGCATCGCATTGACTTGCTAGAGGGCGTTGTTCCTGCACGGCAGAGGCAGTACCGGCTCAACCCCAAGTACTCGCTTCTGGTGAAGGATCAGATTGACCAATACCTGAAGGCAGGAGTCATCTTCCCAGTACTTAGCAGTGAATGGGTAGCTCCCATTGTCATCGTGCCGAAGAAGCAGACAGGGAAGATCCGAGTGTGTCAGGACTTCCGGAAGCTGAACTTGGCCACGAAGAAGGATCATCACCCTTTACCATTCACCGACTCTGTGTTAGACCAGGTAGCAGGACATGAGTTCTACAGCTTCCTAGATGGGTATTCTGGGTACAACCAAGTTTCAATCAGAGAAGAAGACAAGTCGAAAACCACTTTCACTACTGATTGGGGCACGTACGCGTACAATCAAATGCCGTTTGGTTTATGCAACGCACCCGCCACGTTCCAGAGGTTGATGATTACAATCTTCAAGGAGTATCTTCGCACCTTTATGGAGATTTTCTTGGATGATTTCTGTGTGTTTGGATCGAGAGAAGACCACTTGATATTTCTGAGGAAGTGTTTTCTGAAGTGTAGAGAACATCGTTTGGCACTTCACCCTGAGAAATGCTTCTTTGGTATGTCAGAGGGGATCTTGCTAGGACATAGGATTTCCGGAAGAGGTATAGAAGTCGACTGTGCTAAGGTGGAAGTCATCATGAAACTCCACCCACCTGCTAACCTGACACAGTTGAGAAGCTTCCTTGGCAACGTAGGATACTACAGGAGGTTTATTGACAGGTACGCAGAGGTAGCAGGAAGACTCACTAAGTTGCTGAAGAAAGACGAACCATACATTTGGTCTTCTGAGCAGCAGGAAGCATTCGAAGAAATGAAGAGGCTTCTGTCGGAATCCCCTGTCCTACGGCCGCCTGATTGGGAAAGAGTCTTCCACATTTATGTGGATGTTTCTGCTTTTGCCATCGGGGTGGTGTTGAGTCAGAAAGATGAGAAGAAGAAGGATTACCCCATCTACTACGCGGGAAGACAACTCAGTGATGCAGAGAAGAAGTACTCGACAACCGAAAGGGAGTGTCTTGGTATGATTTACTCCTGTAGGAAGTTTAGACACTATCTTCTGGCGAACCCGTTTGTCTTCTATGTAGATCACTTCTCTTTGAAACATCTTGTAAAGAAAGCAGATTTGTCGGGCAGGATAGCTAGGTGAATTCTCCTACTCCAGGAATTTACTTACACAGTTGAGTACAGGCCCGGAAGACAGCATGTTAATGCTGACTACCTATCCAGGTTGGAGACAGAACGACGAGAAGATGAAGTGGAAGACGAGTTTCCTGACGAGAAGTTGTTTTCACTTTTCGCAGAGACACTTTCATCTAAGGGGGGGCGTACCGCCTGCTTCCCAGAAGACGAGACTAGATCTTCTGATCCAGTCTTTGCAACTTCCACAGAAGAGTCGATCTTCAAGGACTTGAGAAGGTTCTTGGAAGACCAACAGTATCCCGAGGGAATGGATGCGGAGCAGAAGGCCGTCTTCTTACACAAGGCAGGGCCATATGCTATCTTCCAGGATATCCTGTTTCGAAAGGGACATGACGAGAAGCTGAGAAGATGTCTCGAGCCGTCAGAGATAAAAGCAGTGATCACAGGTCTTCACTACGAAGATGCTGGGGGTCACTACGGATTGAAGACCACAGTGAAGAAGATGCTAGACGCCGGATACTGGTGGCCAACTATGTACCGAGACACTTTCCAGGAGATCAGGAAGTGCGATGCATGCCAGAGGGTGGGAAGACCGACCGCTACAACAAGGTGGCCTCTTACTCCCATTCTTCCGCTTGCCCCGTTCGAAAAGTGGGGAATCGACTTTGTAGGTCCTATCGCCCCGGTGGCGAGAAGAACACGAGCAAGGTACATCTTAATAGCTACCGACTATGCCACCAAGATGGTGGAAGGCGAGGCCACGAGAAAGAACGATGCCGCAGTAGTAGCAAGGTTCCTATGGCATAACATCATCACTAGGTATGGATGTCCGCTGGAATTGGTGTCAGATAGGGGCACTCATTTCTTAAATGAGACTATCTCCCTCCTGACCCAATACTTCAGGATTAAGCATCGGAAGACGACGCCATACAACCCGAAAGCGAATGGGCTGACGGAGAAGTCGAACGGTCTTCTGTGTAACATCCTGAACAAGATAACTGTTAACCATGCGTATGACTGGGACACAAAACTGCCATCTGTGTTGTGGGCTTTCAGAATTTCACCTAAAGTCACTACCCAGAAGACGCCTTTCTACCTAACTTACGGCATGACGCCCATTGTGCCCATTGAGTTAGAGGTCCCAACATACCGGTTAGCCGTATCCGAACGCATGGGAGAAGAAGAGAGCCAGGAGCAGCGTCTTCTGAACTTCGTAGAGTTTGAAGAAGACAGGAATGCAGCTTTGGAGAAGACATACGAGGTGCAAGCGCAACGTAAGGTAAACTACGATAGCAAGTTGAGGAAGGTGACTGTTGTGGACGGGGACTTGGTACTTCTCTACGACAACCGTCATATTAAGTTCCCCGGGAAACTTCATCTTCGCTGGATGGGACCTTACCGCGTCTTAGAGGTCTTCGACAATGGCTCTTTGCAGTTGGAAGAGTTGGACGGTACACTAATGACCACTCGTGTTAATGGATGGCGCGTCAAGAAGTACTGGACGTAAACAGAAGTGCAGGAACCACTGATGTTTGCGGGGACGCAAACATGTGAGGGTGGGCGTATGTGGTGCCCACAAATTACAGGATGCACGAATTTTTGAAATTTTTAAGGATAATGACTTGTTTGTATAACTGAAGAAGCGTTGTTACTTAAGGTTACGTCTTCCTTAACAGGAAGATGATCTTAAGAGCTGTTTGTAATAAGAAGTTGACTTCTTCAGAAGACGACCGTCTTCGGAAGATCATCTTCTCAGTTGCGTCTTCAGAAGACAAGAAGACGGCGGAAGATGGGAAGACGGCGGAAGACACCTATCTTCCAGAAGACAGCAACCGCGAAGGATCAACCACGAGTTTTCGGGTAAGACAGTAGGTGTACCTACTGGAGCGCACCGAATAGGTAGGTAGGTCAGGAAGAGACCAAGGACGAGAACCCTTAATCTGCGGGGAAGATGCGTGAGGAAGCACATTAGCCACCTTCCAACTTCTCGCAGCACAGTGCGCCTGAAGAAGATCGATTGAGAGAGTGAACTTCGAGCTAGCATTGAGAGAGGAATCGAGTAAGACATCGAGGTAGGAGAGAGTAAGTTGGCAGCTAGTCAAAGGGTGAGATCGAATTGCGGGAGCACAAACAGCAGAGAAAGCGAAGGCGTTTCTGTGGAGCTTCCGAGAAGTTGACAGTGAAGAGTGGCGAGTAGAAGCAGAAGTGGAATCGAGGTGTGGACCGAAACTGACAGCAGGCGCAGTCGTGTGGAGTCGCATTGGAAGCTAGGACAAGAGCCAGAAGCGCGCGGAGGTCGAAGGCAACTCGGGGAACCGAAGAAGACTGTAGAGATTCTTCCCCCTGTTCTTTTTCCCTCCCACTTCTTCTCGCCTTTTCTTGGTACTCCCAGCGCTTCCTTGATTGTGTGCAGGCAGCCTGATCGTTTACCCCACCCCCATTCTTTCTATTGAGACATTGGGCGCGGAAGCGCTGCCCAATTTCTGTCGAGACATCTCCTTGCTTCTTCCCGAGCTCAATTCGAGCTTCCCTACTCCTAGCCCTCAAATTGGAGACCCCAACTATCAATTTCCCTACCCCCATACCTCTCTATCCCCGAAACTTGGAACAGAAGATGATTCGAAAGGTGGGAACATCTTCGGAAGACGCTTCTTGAACTTGACTGTCTTCGGAAGACATCTTCGGAAGTCGACTGAACCCAATTCGTATCAAGAGTGGATTTGCTTTGCTTTTGTGTTTAGAGCGACTTGGTACGAAGCCTGAGTGGTGTGGTGAGTTGTTGTGTTATTTCGAGAAGTTGGAACTCGGGAACTAGGCCTGTGCCTCCCGGTCTTCCAAGCTTCTCAACTCCACATCTTCCTAGAGAGACTAGAAGACTGAAAGGCTGGCAAAATGAGCGAGAAGACGTGAGGGTCCATTTCGGGTCTCTTCTGTCCGACCCATAGCAGCCGTTCCTTCTTCTTCCCGAACTTAGAAGAGAGTTGTGAGAAGTATTGCTGGCAGAATCCGGAGAGAATGGTCGAGGGTCATGTCTTCTCATCATGCAGCAAACTTCTTCTGAGTGCGTATGAGAGGTGAGAAGTCAGAAGAACAGAGTGCACATGTCTTGAGTCTGTTGTGAGGATAGATTGCGCGTAGGAAGAAGAAGACAGGTGAGACCAGTGAAGGGAAGTCTGACTTCGGGAGGTCTTCCGAGAACGACATTGAATCGGAAGCTGTCCCAAGTGTCTTCCCAGAGACCACTGTCACCGCAGGAGCCCGCAACCATCTTCTGAACCTTTCTCATACTCTACTTCTCACATATCTTGTATATTCTGATAGGAAGTAGGATGTAATGCAAAGTGGGTTGTCTTCTTGGTAATCCATGCGAGGTCTTGCTTAGATAGGATTGTTTAGATATAGCTCGGAAGACGACAGCTATCTAGGAAGCACTGTTAGAATCCCGGAAGACGGAGTAGCTGTCTTCTGGAAGACTAGTTTCGTCTTCTGAGAGTGGAAGCTAGACTGTGGGCACTCGGGAAGAACTGAGCCTTCAGCTCATAGTAGGTGCTTGTGGTTTAGTGCAGCAGATCTTCCAGGTATGTCGATGCATCCGCGAGGCTTGGTGTTACCAGCGACAGAATTGGCCGAGGCCACTCCTTTCCTCAAGGAGTTGGGTCTCGACTTCTTCCTGTGGGATTGGAACCTCGCAGATCAAGGACTTCTGGAGGAGGTATGGGCCGCGTTACCACCGCGTAACCGTGTACCTGCAAAGGCAGGAGTTGCTCGGGGAAGACCATCTTCCTGGACAGAAGACTGGTGGCGTAAGGCGTTTCACAGGCCTGAGACCGAGAACCGAGGATATTGGTACGAGAAGAAATCTTGCCTAGGATTGTGAGTTCATGGCATGTGCCTGGGAGTACCACCTGCCTTTTCGTGGAAGACAGGCAGGGGAGGAACGGTTGGAAGATAGAGTCTTACCGGGAGCCGAAGAAGCGACTTCTGGCGAAGTTGTTTCTGCATCTTTTCCCCAAGGGAAAAGCGCAGAAGACAAGGTACTTAGGAGATCATGACGTGGAGTTCCTGGAATCAGTGTGGGATGACAGAGTGCCAATCTACTGGGGCGCGTACATCCACAACTATGTACAGATGGAGCTAGCATATTTGGGTACCCCGGCGGGAGGACATCTGACGCCCTTCTTCTGCTACTTGTATGTAGCCATGGGGGATCTTAGGGAAGATCAGCTGGCAGTGTATGGGCCAACGGAGCGACAGGAGGTGAAGGAGGAGACCTCGGAAGACGATGACCGAGAGGCAGCAGCAACGCCCCCTCCCACTCTGATGCCACAGCTGAGACCCGGCTCTCACCAGAAGACGCTTCTGGTGAGGGAAGACGAGTCTAGTGGGTCGGAAGACGCCACGCCAGTGAGGAAGATGGGTCACAGAAGTGTACCGAGGACACCCATCTCCCTCATCCATTCAAGATCGGAGTCGGACTCGGAGGAAGACTTGCTGAGTGCCCGATCGGAGTAGAAGACAGCTTCTGTAACACCTGGGAGTCTTCCGAAGACTCCAGAAGACGAAGGATGGATGGGTACTCCTACTGCGATGCGAGGAAGCGCAAAGAGGAGAGCCGCTCCTGCCACGAGGAGTCTTCCACCCCGGAAGATGAGAAGAGTAGCTTCTTCTCGTGCGCAGAAGATGAAGGCCGTAGTGGTGGAAGAGGCTCCCTTGCCTCTGGAAGACGAAGTCGACACCCTCGAGCGAGTGGTGGGGATGAACTTGTCTTCTGCAGGAAGACGACTGGAGGAGTTCAGTGCCTACTTCCAGAAGGAGATCCAGCCCGCTATGGAGTTGCTGGAAAGGAGAGCGAGGGCACAGGAGAAGCCCTTACAACCTGGATTCGGCCTGCGCACCTTGCTGCGACAGGAAGACAGCCAGCAGAAGACGGAGTCTCTGGAAGCTAGCCTCCGCACTACGGAGAAGCTTGCAGCCAGGTACAAGGCGGAAGCAGCCGTTTCTGCCAAGGAGTCGATGCAACTTCGGAAGAGCAACCAGGAGTTGCAGACGCGAGTACAGCAGCGTGACCAGGAGGTTCTGGGAGTACGGGACAAGCTCATCGCCCTTGCAGAAGAGCAGACCACTTGGAAGATGCAGCGAGAAGCCGCAGAAGCACGAGCTGCAACAGAGAAGACGCAGAGGGAAGCAGCAGAGGCCCGTGCGCAGAAGATGCTAGCTCATTCGGTAGAAGCGCTTCGGAAGAAGTTCAACTTCACCGCGGGTAAGAAGTTACTTACCTTAGCTAGGGAATGGGACAGCGAGTCCAAGACGAGGTTGGTGGAATGCAGAGATAGCATGTTCAGGTACCTGGATAGACAGATAGAAGGAGTGAAGACACTTTATGGTCTTCCCTCACTTCCGACACCTGCAACCGCATCTTCCCAAGCCCCAGCACCCTCGACTGGATCCGGAATGGAGAAGGAGGAGTTCGATCTCGCTGTACACTTGGTGGTGATAGCGTTGGAAGATGAGAAGACTCTAGAAGACGCCCCGGAAGACATGATGTCTTCTGGAAGATAGGAAGACAAGCCGTCTTCCCAGGTATTCCGCGTGGAGGAAGCGACTTCCCCGGACCCCTATGAGATCGTCATGGTCCCTAGTACTGCATCTGTGCCTCAGAAGACCGAAGACGCACCATTCGACTCGTCTTCCCAGAAGACCATTCCGTCTTCCGAAGTCGAAGCCGAGGAAGACGCAGCCGCAGAAATAGCAGGGCCAGCGAAGAGCGAGGAGAGGGAAGCTACCTCAGTGATACCCGAGGTAAGTGCATGGCTTCCCAGCCGATCAGAAGTCGAGGTAGTAGCTCCGGTAGGAGCAGATCATGTAGAGATTGCCACCGAGCAATCAGAGTAGTTAGCAAACTCAATCGACACTTCCAGATTTAGTAAGATTGGACATGCTATCTTAAGGGTGGCAGTTTTTCATGTAAAAATAGTTAGGACCCCATGTGGCAGCATAGGTAGCGTAGGAGTAACACAGTGGAGGGCTAATTGGGAAGAGGGACCGCATGCATGTGAGGTGACAACCTCTTGTCAGCGCCTCTCTCTCTCTCCCTGGTGGTCGCCTCTCCTGACTCTCAAGGCAGATGGTTAAGTAGGATAGCATGGTAGGAGAAAAGCTCTCTGAGAGCTCTGCCAGTTATGTAGAATTCGGCAGTAACTGAACATACACACCGATTCTACAGGCAGGCAGGCGAGACACATTAGAGCAGAAACAGTCTTAGCGCACTACACCCGTTGTTGGAAACATACGAATAGTCTTGGAATATACAGGAGGGGTCTGCATACTCGCACCAGCAGTGGTTCGAAGATGTAGATAGAGGTAGTGGACAGTCCAGGAACAGGGAACGGCATCCTCGTGCAGTCCTGTTGGCTGGGTTGGTGTGTCGAGGAGTAGACGCAGGAAGTAACGGGAGTGAGCTTCCCAATGCCATTGTGACTTCTTCTCGGGGAATAGATTGTGGATTTGAGTGCAGCAGCTTCGCTCATGTCTTCTGGGTGGTGGAATGTATTGAATTCGCTCCCAATTGTGCATGAGAAGTGTTCTTCTTGAGTGGCGGTGAATGTCAACAATTGTGGAGTGTAGCTTGACTCGTTCAGTAGAGCACTTGGGATCTACGTACGAACGGTCTTCTGGGTAAGTGATCCCAGAAGACAGAGCAGTCAGAGCAGCGAAGTGAAGAAGAAAGAAGACTTCTTCCCGCAACAGAAGACGACATCCTCGAGTAGAAGACGGTGCTACAGTACTCACGTTTGTTGTCTTCCTCCCCAAACTATTACAAGCAGGGATGGCTTGTTAGTCAGGATCCGGACTAGAAGCCTGTCGAAATCTTAATTGCCCTTTTTCATCTTGTTTTCTCTTGTTTGGATTTCTTCTTCTTCCCATCTTCCCTCATCTTCCCCATCTTCTTATCTTCTTCTAGTGAGCTTCCGATACTTCTATTGAGCTTCCGTGAAGGTGAATGTCGTTGTAGCGCTGCAGGAAGACAACTTCCGTAGGCAGAAGCCTGGGAAGGCTACAGGGGGCATACACCCTGTGATTTATCCAACCCGATGGAATGTGAGTGTGAGAATAAGGTGTAACGACTGTTACTAGTCGACTTCTGCGAAGCCGGACAGCCTTCTGGAGGTGTGAGAAGACGAGCTAAACCCCCAGAAGACGAGAATCGTTTCGGGAAGACGGTATCGAGAAGACCGGAAGAAGCAACCTGGAAGCAGGAAGATCGTCTTCCCGAGCTTCTCTGTGAATAGTTGTATGATATTGTAATTGGTAGTTGTTTGTTTGGGTCCAGAGCACCATTTGGCGTGTCTGGAAGACGTGTTGTTTTGTGTGGTTTTGTGAGAAGACGAGATTTCTAGGCAAAACCCGTGTGTTTGTGTGTTTGAACAGATCTTAGAACTTAGAGCAGCGTTACTTGTGCAAATCCTCTGTGGGAACGATATCTTGTATACTAAATGGGCAACAGGAGAAATCCTACGTCACTACATATAGTGAGGAACCATTTTTGGCGTCACTCTCATCTGAGGGGGGCGTACCGCCTACTTCCTAGAAGACGAGACTAGGTCTTCTGATCCAGTCTTTGCGACTTCCACAGAAGAATCTATCTTCAAGGACTTGAGGAAGTTCATGGAAGACCATCAGTACCCCGAGGGATTGGATGCCGAGCAGAAGGTTGTCTTCTTACACAAGGCATGTCCTTATGCCATCTTCCAGAGTATTCTGTTTAAAAAAGAGCACGACGAGAAGTTGAGAAGATGTCTTGAGCCCTCATAGATTAAACCAGTGAGCACGGGTCTTCACTACGAAGATGGTGGGGGTCACTATGATCTGAAGACGACGGTGAAGAAGATGTTGGACGCCGGCTACTGGTGGCCAATCATGTACAAAGACACTTTTCAAGAGATCACAAGATGTGATGTATGCTAGAGGGTGAGAAGACCAACAGCTACTACGAGGTGGCCTCTTACTCTCATTTTGCCTCTAGCTCCTTTTGAAAAGTGAGGAATCGACTTTGTGGGATCAATCGTCCGGGTGGCTAGAAGAACGTGAGCACGCCTAGTCCTTCATATTAACACCGTTGTGTTATACGTTTTAAGTCTTAGTAGGCTTATAGTATGCTAGTTGTCTTGTTCAAGCATTTGTGCGCTTGTGCAAGTGACTTCTTACTTGTCTATGATGTTCAATGTACATAACTTAGATTTACCATGTTGATAGGGTTTAAGCTCATGGGCTGTACTTAGGTGTTGCCCATGCACGCTTTTTAGCTGATTCACTAGGGCTGCGTGTCATTTTAGGTAGTTTAAGATTTATGTTGGCATTTTAGAGGAGCTAACATGGTAGCCTATGAGTGAAGTTAAGTTACTACGTGGATTAGGGTACTAAAGGACAACCAAGTGGAGCTATGAACTCCCATTGGTCCATTTTTTGTCTTTTGTAAAACTCTAAATTTAGAAACAGAGGTCTAAAGGAGAGTTCGAGCATTTGGTGAGGACACTACAAAATCTGAGAGCACAGGAAGATAGAGCTCGTCGTGCCAAGCATTGTCAGTGAAATTCTTGATCGATTTGGATCAATAAACAAGGAGTTATGTCAATTTGAAGTTCGAGTTGAGTCAGAATTGCATCACTTTTGTTGGATTTGGGGTTTTCAGTGTCAATTGCAGCAGAATCGAGGAAATCGCTTCAAACCTTCGTGGTTGCGTTCAATGTCAGCAGGGTTACGACTGTCTAAAAAGTTTCAAGTCATTTGAGTGAGTGAGTAATTCAGGGCGGCCGCTGAAGTAGAGGGGGTCTGAAAAGCTCTCAATCTAGAGCATCAACTTCAGAGAACGAGATCTAGAGAACTGTGTAAAATCAGGAGTCCCAACTCCACAGGGATGTTCAGCATCCTGTAGACTCTAAATCCTGTAAGAATCTTCGAAAGTGATCGAGCCAATTTTCTGTTGTAGGTTGAAATAGCTGTCTGAGTACCAGAAATTGACGCAATATCTTTACCCAGAACTTTTCTGTCCATATCTTGGTTCCAGAATTTGATCTCAAGCTGAAACTTCGTGTGTGTTCTCAGTGGGGCCTCTTTTACATGTAGGAGAAGTTTAGAAGTCTAAACCTTCACATATTTCTCAATCTTGAGTGTCAAAGTTCACCGTCTGATCTTATCATTGCTAGTTAAGCTTGAACTTTGCTTCTTTAACATATCAGAAGAGCCAAGAGACCTATATGAGTGTTTTACAGTGTCACCTTGCAACCTGAAGCCTATCCTTTGAGTAAACTAGCCACAGCTGGTTTACTCAAAGGATAACATCTACCGCTACTAACTCCCAAGTGTCGGAGTAGAAACGTAACCCGCAGCCGTCAATGTCCACAGCCTCCAGAATCGATTTCTCTGACGTCTTGACTTCACTCAGAGATACTAACTCCTAGCAGAGAGGTGAATCATTTACTATGTGAAATGATTCACATCACGACATCCACCTCCTCCAAACCTGCACATCCTCCGGCATGTGCCAATCTCTTCATTCTTCTATATGTTCTTCATCATCATCACTCTCCTCCGCCTCAGCCTCTTCGGTAGCCAAGACGTCTTCGTCTCTTGTTGTCCTCTGCTCTGACTCTAGAAAATTGAACAACTCTGCTGATCCTCCGCGTCTTTTGAACAGTTTCACACGTTTGCCAACCACAGATAGCTTCAAAGGAGTACCATCCAACTCACGTAAACTATAAGTGGCATTTTCATACACATCTAGCACAACATAAGACCCAAACCATCTTCGAAAGAACTTACGAAGTGTAGAATGCTGATTCTCCAACGTGCTGTCATACACTAGAACCCAATCACCAACTCGTATTGGCTTTGGTCGTAGTCGGTGAGTCTTGTCAAATCGTTCCTTGTTTCTGACTCGGACCACCTTTAGCTTCTCTTGCGCTTCAACAAGATCCTCCTCTCTCCGCTCTAACTGCTTGGTACATAAAGCAATAAGTGAAGTGCGATCTAAACCATCTTCCCACGGTAGCGTAGTCCACGTAGGAAAGTACTCCTCAGCAGGCATGATTGGTTTCTGCCCTAACATAAGCTCAACCGGCATATAGCCAATCGTAGTACAGTGTGTAGTTCTATCAACCCATAAAGCAAATGGAAGTAGTCTCGGCCATTCTTTAGAACTACCATCACATGCTTTCACTAAAGCGTGAACAATAGAAAGGTGTCCTCGTTTACTCTTACTAATGTCCTCTGGATTCCTGGTAGTAGTAAGCTGAAGCTTTACTCCATAGAGAGCAAAGAATTCCTTCGCTTTAGCGCCTCTCAACTCGCCCCTATCTGCTCGTAATCTCTCAACAAATCCATAACAACAGATGATATCTTCGAGCACGAATCTGCATATGTTCTATGTGGTCTTCGTCCGTAGTGCGCGTCCTTCCACATAGTTGGAATGATCCTCTCGAGCCAACACCAAATAACGCATCCCCCATAGCCCAGGTGGCATCATCACAAGATCAAGAACCCACTGAAAATGGATACTAGGTGGATAAGTAGGTACAAGTCCATCTCTGTAATGGACCTTAGAGTAGAACTGGCAGTGCAGACACGACCCAACAAAGTCCACCACGACTTGATACAAACCCTTCCATCAGTAACGCTCCTTCATCTTCGTGTAAGTAGCCCATACTCCATGATGTCTAGCCCACAAGGTATCATGAAACTCCTTCAGCAGATTAAGCTTTGTCGGTTGATCATCCACCACTCTAGTCAGCATTCCGTCTCTTCTCTTCGGACGTTTCCACAGATAACCTTCGCATAGAAGATAACTGTACGCTTTTTGTCTGAACTATTTGAACTCTGCATCGCTCCATCCTTCTCTTCTGCATAATGAACTCAGATAGAATCCAATATCGTGGAACTTTTCTGAGTAGAACTCCTCATTGACAGCAGTGGTTCCAAGTCTGAAGTCTGCTGACCAACTTGGCACCAAACGTCTTTCTTCTCTTCATTCTCCACCTCTGCAAACATCTCATCCTCATCTGTATAACGAGCCATAGACAACATATCTGCAACTGGATTGTCCTTCCCTGCTTTATGCTTTAGCTCAGGGTTCAGACTCCGGACATAAGCAATCCATCGCAGCATTGCTATGTCTAGTGGTTCGCTATCATACCCAACAAAGACAAACAATCTGTTTCTAATATCACACGGGCTCCTATCAAGAACTCTCGATCTACCTTCATAGTAGTAACAGCTCCCCACAACTCACGCTTCACCTGAGGATAGTTACGTTGTCTATCTGTTAAGATCCGTGCTCCAAACCTTGAAACAAACCGCACACCTTCTGCATCTTCTTGACCAACCGTCCATCCAATCGCCTTTGGACTGTATCAACAGGCAATATCACAAGTCTCCCCCTCTCGTAATTTAGCCTCCTTAGTACATGTGGAGACTTCAGAATCTCCTTCAGCTGCTCCATCGTCTCGTGATGTTCTTGCCGTCAAGTAAACCTCCTCTCCTTTCTCAGAAGTGCATATAGAGGCTCGGCAATGTGTGCATAATGAGGAATACTCACACGAAAAAACACACAAGCTCCCAAGAACCATCGAATCTCAGTGATGTTGATACAGTCAGCTATTCTTGCTATAGCATCTACCTTTTCTCGGTTCGGATGCCTTCCAAAAGTACCACACAGATGACCTATCATCACAATCTCTGACATTCCAAAGCGAGATTTGGTACTTGACAGAGTTAGGTGTACCTCCTCCACATGCATCAGAATCTTTTCCACATCCTGAATGTGATCTGCAACGAACTTTAGATCAGAAGTCACAGCTTCGTCTTTGTCTTCCACCGGACAACCTTTCATGAGAATATCATCCAGAAACGGGATAGTAACCTCAGGTACAAACTCTCGTAACACCTTATGCATCAGATTCTGCATATGAGCTACTGAGTTCGTCGCACCCTAAGGAAGAGTACACATACGCATCAATCCCAAAGGTGTACGCATGGTAGTCAAGTCTCTACTCTCCAAAGCAAGCTGAAACTGATCATAATCTGAAAACAGATCTCCAATAGAATAGATTGACCTTCCAGCAAACGCCTTAGCTACTTCATCAACCACAGGTCCTGTCCCGATGTTTCAAATCGTGATGTTGTTGGCAGGCTGCAAGTCTTGGATGAAGGTAGAGCTCCTGTCTTCTTAGGTACTGTGAACCATCGGCTAGAATACGGAGCCATAGATGGTTCAAGAATACCCATCCGTATTCTTTCCTTCAACAACTCAGTGACCTTCGGTAGTAAGGCACGAGGGACTGGAATCGACTTCAAGTCCCAAGGTACGTGAGGAATAGTGAAGATAACCATAGGAGCTATCACACTAGGATCCACACAACCAATCTCTCTAGCTGAGAAAGAAAATGCCTTACCATGACTAACTATCATCTTCTCGAAAGCTCGCTTTTCCACTTCAGTCAAGAAGCCACCTCCTCCTATCTGAAGCTGCTCGAGTGTCTCCTGAGTAAACTTGTGTCCTACTTGTGTAGGATTTCTAAGCACAGGCTCAGCGGCCGCCAACTCCATCTACTGTCGTGAGTCAACGAGTAACTGGGTCGCCACATGCTTCACCTTCCTTGCTACAGCTTTATACTTGGCGTGTACTTCCGCTTCCTGATGAGAGCCACACCAACAAACTGCACCCTTCCATCCATTCTCCAATCTTGGATGAGGACGATATAGCAAGTACGAGATAATCTCCTCATACACTTCACGAGAATGGATGGGGATCACCACCCTACCTCCCATCCGCTCCATCAACTTATCTACATCATCTAGCCAACGAACAAAAGACTATACACACACAAACTCCTCATAAACACCAGAAATCATCTCGTCTTCCTTTAGAACTCCTGTACAGCACAGATTTGCTGCATACTCCTCCATCAGTCTTCTACTCTTCTCAATCAGATCATCTACTCGCGTGAACTCACTCCAATCATCAGAACTGAAAGTCATCAAACCAGATCTCCAACCATGTACAGCATAACTACTCTCTGAATCTTGAGCAGCCTCTTCACCTGCCTCTTGTGATCTCTCAGGCTGCTCAAGCGGGATCATAGTAGCAGTAGATCCTTCACTCTTGCTATCCCGTTGTCGTGATGTGAATCATTTTACAGTGTAAATAATTCACCTCTCCGTCAAGCGTTAGTCTCTCTGAGTGAAATTAGGACCTCAGAGAAGTCGACACTGGAGGATGTTATATATTTTGAGTCTTAGTAGGTTGATTATCATGTAGATGGAGTTAAGCTCATGGGTTGTAATTACGTGTCGCCCATGCATGCTTCCTAGCGAGGTTAGGTTATCTTTCGGGATTACGTGTCGTTTTACATGTCTTCGCATGTAGTTTAGGATCTATGCTGGCACTTTAGGGGCTTGACGTGGTAGCCTATGTGCAAATTTGAGTCACCACGTGGTTTGTGACACTAAAGGACAGCCAAGTGGAGCTGTGAACTCCCATTGGTCCAATTTTGTCTTTGTGTACTGCTAAACTTAGTAGTAGGGGGTCTTAAGAGGAGTTCGAGCATTTGGTGAGGGAACTTCGAAATCTGAGAGCACAGGGAGATAGGGTTCGTCGTGCCAAGCACTGTCAGCGAAATTTTTGATCGATTTGGAGCAATAAAGAAGGAGTTATGGCTGATTGAAGATCGATTTGTGTCAGAATTGCAGCACTTCTGTTGATTTTGGGGTTTTCGGTGTCAATCGCAGTAGATTTGAGAAAATTGCTTCAAACCTTCGAGGTCGCGTTCATTGGCAGCAGGGCTACGACTGTCCTTAAATTTTCATGTCAATTGAAATTGTGAGTAATTCAGGGCGACCGCTGAAGCAGAGGGGGTCCGAAAAGCTCTCAATCTAGAGCACCAACTTCAGAGAGCGAGATCTGGAGTTCTGTGTACAATCAGGAGGCCCAACTTCACAGGAGTGTTCAGCAAGCTGTTTACTGCAAATCCTGTAAGAATCTTTGAAAGTGATCGAGCCAATTCTCTGTTCTAGGTCGAAATAGCTGTCTGGGTACCAGAAATTGCCATAATTTCTCTGCTCAGAACGTTTCTGCCCATATCTCGACACTCTGATTTGATCTCAAGCTGAAACTTCGTGTGCATGGTCAGTAGGGCCTCACTTACATGTAGGAGGAGTTCTGAAGCCTGAACCATTGTATGTTTCTGATTCTGGACCGTTAAAGTTCGCTGTCTGACCTTATTACTGTTAGTCTGATCTGATCTTCGCTTCCTGAACATACTGGAGGGTCCATTCGACCTGAATGAGTGTTTATAGTGTTTCCTTATGATCTGAAGCCTACCTCTGTATAGTAAGAAACGATAGCCTGAAGCCCAACGCTTCCCTGAGTAGACCGAACGTAGCCTTCAAGGTCATATCACAGCCAGAAGGTTCCGCCCTTCCCAGGAAAACTCTCAACTCGACACCGTCCTACAAGAATGGTTTCAGAAAACCCTTATTCTTACAGATAGTAGAATCTCTCAAGGTCTGTCGGTTTCGTTCGTGGTTCGTACGAACGGTCAGAAACTGCACAGAACGTCTATCATCTGGACTACGGATCCTAGCGTAATGAGATCCATCATCCATCACCTTGGTCTCCATTCGAACTGCATTGATATAAGACTGACCAAGAATCACAAGATATGAAGCAAAAGATTGCATGAAGAAGTGCTAATCTACATCCACATCACTTATCTTCACCTTCACGTTAGGACAAGCGCCGTATAGCTCACCTTTCTGGTTGTTTGCAGCACGTAACACCCAACCATGGATCAGCTCGATAGGTCACTGACCTCTCTCATACACCTCACGTGACATGATGTTGATCTCAGATCCGTGATCAACTAAAGCAGCAACAGGTTCAGGCAAGCTTCCAAGACGAACTCGTGTAGCAGTCGTAGCACGAGCCCAATGTCTCCTTGTGAAGTCATTATCAGTAGCTGGACTCTCCTCGCCAGCTTCCTCATCGTCAAACTCAATAGTGTTGGTATCAGCAACTAACGCTTCTTGCTGGTAGCCCTGATCATCAACTTCCTGAAAATGCACCTTTCCAAACTCTGCATCATTCAGAGAAACTCCTATTGCATCTATCATCTGACTTTCAACTTGCTCGGACATCACCTGTCTCTTTCGCTTGATGATATCGATGATCAGTTCATGAAACTCTCTCTTTGCAATACCAGAAACTTCTCGAAGAAAAAACTGGATTCGTGCATCCAGTATCCTCTGCTCCAAGATGCTCTTCAGGTCAGTTGAAGTCTCAATATCAGCCGCCAACTTGTAAGCCGATCCCTTCCCTTTCTCTTGGACAGTAAACCGTCTACCAGCAATCGTTGGCTCCTGCTGGGATCTCTGCACGTCCTCCATCGGACCTGGTGCAGGTGGAGGAGCTTGAGAAGTAGAGGGGATGTCCTCTAGAGGAGCTGCTCGCCTCCTGGTGACTCTCCGTCTATCTCCAGTCTCCTCAGGAACTCCAGTATCAAGTTCAGAGGCCTCTCGTCGCCTCTTTTCCTCCACAGAAGCATCTTGCCAATGACATGTCTATCCACATCCAAGAATGCTCTGATAGAAGCAGCATCTACATGATCTCCCCACCCTGTGACTCTACGAATAGACTCAGCTCCTCTCTTTTCAGTAGTCCTATCTAGCAATGTAGGACTAGAAGAGACTTCGATATGCCCAGCATATACATCAGAATTTACCAGTGGTGCCAGCAACGCAGTTGTTGTTGCAACCGCAGCAATCTGAGGTAGACTCCTCATGTCTCCTCGTCCAAACTGCGTGCTAAACGGCTCTCCAGTAGAAGAAAGGTGTAGCATACCGTTCTGATAGCGAACCACACCATCTCGCAAAGTAGCTGTGAGCTCGTGACAGTCTCCTCGGAATTGATCAGAACTATCAGACCATATACATCTACGAACATGAGCACCTCTTGGACGTGCAGCAGCAGGCGCCGGTGGCTGCTCCCTCTGCAAGCCAGCTAGCTCCACCTTCAACTCACGCATCTGCCGGATGAGGTCTTCAATCTGATTTTGCTGACCATGGTTCTCTGCAAGTTTCTGAACAGGTGCCCTTTGTGCAAGAGCTGACACAACTGACATCAAATGAACTGCAGCCAAGACAACAGGTCTGGGAGCAGGAGCCAGAGGTTGCTGTACTTGAGGAGCAGCATAAGGTTGAGTGACCACTTCCACAAGCGGTCATCTTCCTACAGCCACTCTCCCTCGTCTCTGCCTTGTTAGAACAGCCATGGCATCCTCAACTCTCCCCCAATCCATAGTAACACCTCCTTCAGCCGATCGATCTGCTAACATGAAGCATAATCGATCTATCGTAACATCAACGGTAGCTTGCAGGAAAAGCTCTGTTCTCTTAGCATCTAAGGTTATGCGCTCAAGAGTGGAAAGTTGCCAGTATCTCCGATCAAACTCTCTCAGCAACTCATTCAGGCTCGTCATCCGATCAAGTTGCTGCTCAACCCAGTCCAGAAACGTTCTCCTAGTAACTCTCTCTGAATCCTCTTCGAGAAACTCCTCTCGAAGAGATCGCACAAAACTCATCCAGATTCCAAGATTTCTTCTCTATACATCCCTAACTTAGTCCCGCAACTCAAGAATGACAGCTAACTCAAAACTTGCTATCATCTCAGCATCAGTAACCCTGACCAGCTCCATCTCTCCTCTATACTCACGTAGATATCTAGAAATATCTCTACCTTCAAACCTTCCACATCTGTTCACAATAGCTTGCAAAGCCTTGGTGGACTTTAACTCACCTCCTCCAACGATCGGATGTTGTTGGACCAGGGCCGCAAGCGTCTTCAAGATCTCAGCCGTGTCCAGATCAGATGTAGATGTCGTTGTAGAAGACGCAGGTGCAGCTGACGGTGCAGCAGTAGACGTTGATGCTCTAGCCCTAGAGGCAGCAGCAGCAGCTCTGCTCTTGCGATCCATCTCTTCTTTGTATCAGAATCTCAACCTCCGCGATCAATCATCCCAAGAGCTCTCAGTGGAAGCACCAGATGTCAAGGTGAGAGTTTTCTTGGGAAAGACAGAACCTTCTGGCTGTGTTATGACCGTGAAGGTTGTGATATGTTTACTCAGGGAAGCACTAAGCTTCTAGCTGTGGCTGGTTTACTCAAAGGATAGGCTTCAAGTTATAAGGTGATACTGTAAAACACTCATACATGTCTCTTGGCTTCTGATATGTTCAGGAAGCAAAGTTCAGGCTTAACTAGCAATGATAAGATCAGACGGTGAACTTTGACACTCAGGATTGAGAAATATGTGAAGGTTTAGACATCTAAACTTCTCCTACACGTAAAAGAGACCCCGTTGAGCACATACACGAAGTTTCAACTTGAGAGCAAATTCTGGCACCAAGATATGGACAGAAAAGTTATGGGTAAAGATGTTGCGGCAATTTCTGATACTCAGACAAATTTCGATCTACAACAAAAAATTAGCTCGATCACTTTCAAAGATTCTTACAGGATTTGGAGTCTACAGGATGCTGAACATCCCTGTGGAGTTGGGACTCCTGATTGTACACGGTTCTCCAGATCTCGTTCTCTGAAGTTGCTGCTCTAGATTGAGAGCTTTTCAGACCCCTCTGCTTCAGCGGCCGCCCTGAATTACTCACTCACTCAAATGACTTGAAACTTTTCAGACAGTCGTAGCCCTGCTGACATTGAACGCAACCAAGAAGGTTTGAAGCGATTTCCTTGATTCTGCTGCAATTGACACTGAAAACCCCAAATCCAACAAAAGTGATGCAATTCTGATTCAACTCGAACTTCAAATTGGCATAACTCCTTGTTTATTGATCCAAATCGATCAAGAATTTCACTAATATTGCTTGGCACGACGAGCTCTATCTTCCTGTGCTCTCAGATTTTGCAATGTCCTCATCAAATGCTTGAACTCTCTTTTAGACCTCTGTTTCTAAATTTAGAGTTTTACAAAAGACAAAAAAGGACCAATGGGAGTTCATAGCTCCACTTGGTTGTCCTTTAGTACCCTAATCCACGTGGTAACTTAACTTCACTCATAGGCTACCAAGTTAGCTCCCCTAAAATACCAACGTAAATCTTAAACTACCTAAAATGACACGCAGCCCTAGTGAACCAGCTAAAAAGCGTGCATGGGCAACACATAAGTACAGCTCATGAGTTTAAACCCTATCAACATGGTAAATCTAAGTTATGTACATTGAACATCATAGACAAGTAAGAAGTCATTTGCACAAACGCACAAATGCTTGAACTAGATAACTAGCATATTATCAGCCTACTAGGACTTAAAACGTATAACATCAACGATGTTAATATATGCATGAAGGACTAGGAATAACATTAAGCTAACTTCTACCGCTACTAACTCCCAAGTGTCGAAGTAGAAGCGTAATCCGCAGCCGCCAATATCCACAAGTTCCAGAATCGACTTATCTGACGTCTTAACTTCACTCAGAGAGACTAACTCCTAGCAGAGAGATGAATCATTTACTATGTGAAATGATTCATAGCACGACACCGCTTGAGAAGATGAAATGGTGAAATCCGTCATCCTCAACTTCCTTCTTGGCTCCCTTGGTGCACTCGAGCGAGTACTTCTACTTGGTGACTCCTCCATGAAAACTGGTTCATCAGAAAATCGAGTTCGTTTTCTTTCTTGAGCTAAAAGCTCCACCGATGCATGAGATGAGTTTGAGCTTTCTCCCTTCTCATAGATGGGATCTCGCACTGCATCGATAATAGTCACTCCCTTGTCTCGTGCTTGTGACGGATTTCCTCCATCAACATTCATTCAGACAGCTTCAGCACCCCTTGCTCCGTTGTTAGGACAGTTTTGTTGGAAATGAGAACCTCCACACTGACCTCCTCCTCCATCTTTGTTCCTCATTCTCGTAACTACATCACGTTTATCTTGAAATCCGCAAGAGTATTGGTGATGCTCTTCAACTTAGCATGGAAATCAGAGGTGACAGTAGACATCGCTGTAGGGACAAATGGTCTTGGCACCACCGTTGGAGTAGGAGCTGACGTTGAAGCGATCACCAATTGTGATGGTGCAGTGCTATCATTGTGGTTAAACCAAGAGTCGGAGTCGTCATCAGAGCGGCATGAGGAGGTTGGATGATATCCCTTTCATCCAAACTCTCTTTCATATTTGTCGCGATCTTGATGACCTCCGCGCTGGCTTCTCGTACCTCACTTGGGTTCGAATTGAAAGTCTCAATCCCCCCAGCAAGTTCTTGGTCAGCACTACTCCAATCCCCGTCATCGTTAGCTCCACGTTGTCTCCACTCTTTCGTAGAACCGTCCGAAACCGTTGCTCCAACTTACCCACCCTTTCGACATACAGCCGAACTTTCTGGTCATCCCGTTGCTTCAAATGAGTAAGCTCCACCATGAGCTTCTGGGAGAAACTCTTCTATGAGTGCGTTACTCAATGTCTTCCATGTGTCCTCAACTGCACCAGGTGTCTTGTTCTTCACTCGGTCTTCATACCACATAAGAGCAAAATTTTCTAAAAACTCTAGCAGTAACAACACCCATTCTTCCTTCCTTCTCACGTTGTTTCCGATGCAACCTCTTTTGAAGTCTCGTACAAATGGTTCTACATTTTCATTGTCCTTCCCATGAAACATTGGTAACTTCCCCATCTTGTAACACCTCTTTCTACCCTTCTAATTTTCGTGCAATAACTACTCGTTAAAAGAATACGAACATCACCAATTCCATTCGAGAATAATCTACCATAGATAAATGAAAGAAAATGGTTGTAACAACACCTCTTGTGCCATTTCTTCTCCCCAAGGTAATCATGAGCCTGAGTCGCATCATCGCCTTCTCCACCATCCGAATGACAATCTCCATCACAACTCAACCGAGTCCACTTTTGAAGTCGACAACTTCTCCGTCTCAGCTCTTTGAGTCTCGTCCAACTTCTCGACTACTAACGTAAGTAGAGCGACCACATCGACGCACTTGTGTCCTCTTGATAGATCACTCACTCCACAACTTGGACAAAGATTTTCTCCTAGAAGATGAATCGGCGGTGGTGACGATGGACCCACTCGAAGATTTAAATCAATAAACTCCCGCTTCTCTTTGGCTCTCTCTGTTCTAATTCTAGTTGGACAATTCACTACTTTATGTCCCAACCCTCTACATAAATAACACCACAAGTCGGTTTCTACTCTTCTCCTCGGAGATTCTACTTGAGATTTTGTACTAATGTTCTCAAACTCACGATAATCTCTCTCGAGCTCTCTCCGACACTTACTATGACATCTAAACCTTGAGGAAGGTTTCTAAGTCTAATTTTCCAATCTTTTGAACTTCCACTCATGCTGCACCTTCTCAACCATTAAGTGGACAAAATATCTTTGAGGAAAATAATTCTACATCACTTTCTTACTCTTTCGAGCTTTATACTAAAAATCGTGTATTATACATGCTATACACGAAATAAAATCCAATTTAAGAGTCTAAGATAATATCACCATGACCATCGTCTGTACTAATTCTAACAGACATCTTAAAGTCACTCTTGTAAGGATCACACTCTACTTCGTCAGGAGCATTTGTGGCCTCCATAGTGAATGATGCTTTCAACTCAATCTTCTTTATATCTACGCCAATGCTCGCATAAGCTTCTTGATATAGAGCAAAAAGAGCACCCCAACTGCAATAGATGCGTGTTTGTAACTCCTCTATACTTAACTTTGGCTTCTCCGTCTCCGTTCGGACTCCCAAACGTCTCTTCTTCAACCTCGGCACTCGAACTAAATTCCTCATGAAGTATCTTCAAGACCTCCTTGTATGCCGAAACGTATATCTCTTAGTCGGTAAGAGATCTCTCCAAGATTTTTGTGATCTCCAGTAGCTCAACCTCCAAGCTACTAACTCATGAAGTTTCAATAGAAATTTCCCTAATCATAAGAGATGGTGCTGACTGTACAAATTTTCAGAGAACTGAAATTTGTATATTTTCACTTCCTTCATGGTTGTCAACCCCCTCCACTTTGAAATATTCTATCTCCCTCTCCAGACATCATCTTCTCATGATTTTCTTGATGGTTTCCTCTAATAGCTTATCAGCCAAACTGAAATACTAGAAATTTTCACAAGAAAATAAAATTCACAGAAAATCTGACAATGACTGTAAAAATTTTCAAGAAAGTAGAATTCCTCAACTCTCACGAATAAACCCCCTCAACTTTGAAAATTCATAGCTCCCTCTCTAGACCACCCTTTCCCATGATTTCTTTTGTCCTAGATAGGTTATCAGCCAATCTAGAATACTGGAAAGTATCACAGGAAAATAAAAAACACATGAAATTTGACAGCGACTGTACAAATTTTCCAGAGAGTTGAATTCTTAAACTCTAAAATTTTTCTCCTCTAATAACTTCTCTCTCCTCCTTTCTCTACAACTCTTGTTTCATTCCCTTTCAAATCTCCTCAAACATTCTCTAAGTGAACAAGATGTAAAGAATACCTCGAACGCATCATAGATCACTACGGGATACACAATAGATTATAGCGTTGTTAACATCGCGTTAGCTCTCTTTCCTCCCAACGTTCTCTCCATGTGCTCTCTCATGATCTCTTTTTGTCGAATATAGAATTGAACTCTAAACATATTTTAACGATCTCTTCAAGTGAGGTCTCGGTAACGAAACCAAAAATGTAAATCCTCCGTGGTCCTATCGATCCACTATCCCCCAATCTTTCAACCTCCACAGTAATCATCGATGAATCTACAACATGTCGGTCTGTCTCTCACTCAGGGGTCACCTTTGATGACTTTGAGGGAAGCACACCATGAACTTGAAGAGAAAAATGCTAAGTTCAAACATTCACTCACCTATAAAGTCATCAACTAAAATTTCTCCATAAACTCATCAACTAAAATCCTCCATTCTAACGACGTCTCTCAAGTTCTCACATGCTAAATATCCCACACTCTATATATTACTCAAGTTGTCATTACAACGATGTGAAAACAAAGATGAGGAGCTCTTCTCTACTCCTCTATTTATACATTCTAGGTTTTTACTTTGATATCTTTCGGTAACTCAGCCGTAACTATTTTTACCGAGTTTTATTAAGATATTACTTAAGATAAAAGCATTAATCACATGGGCTTCTTACTTTTTCACATGGGCTTATTCCTTCAAAGTCAACAACTTTTAGAAGATTCTAGAATATTCTTAAAGAATCTCAAATTTCCACCCCCTCTACACTAGGACTCACTAAAAAGGAGGCATGTAGAATCTCTTCTTGTTTCTAATGCCCACAAAGTCTACAACTTTAATCCAACCACTAATATCAAGTCAAAAAGGAGATAAGGGATATTTTCCACCTCCTTTCTATCTTTTAGACAAGATGACAAGATAGTAGTGCTCACTCTTTAGCAAATATCTGATTTCTTCCCAAAAGTACAGCTAAGTTTAACCATAACTAATTTTAGCTAGTCATGACTAACTTGATATCTCCTTAAAGTACTTGGGCAGCAAATAAACATTCTCCACACTTAGCTATAACTAAACACCTTACTAATAGACAAACTTCTTATGTGTAACATAGGTCGTTACATTTCAGAGGAGGATCTTCAGATGACGATGAGGATGCAGATGCTTACATTAAATTGTTCGAATCTGTACCAGTCACTAATAAAGATGACGTTAAACCATATCATCTGTGAATCTTTCCAAGTCTTCTCAGGAAGAGAGCACGCAGCTAGTACAGCCACGCAAACAGAGTACCAAGAGACATCGATACTTTGGACAAGCTGAAGACGAAGTTCTTAGAGTGATTCCAAGAGATTGGGTACAATCGCCAAGTGTTGGAGAAGCTGACCAGACTGATCAGAGGGAGGAAAGAGAGCTTAAAAGACTATGTTCAGAGATTTTACAATCTACTAGATAGAATCCAGAGGATGGGTATAGCCAACCCATACTTTATGGATCAAGCTACGGAATGGCTTGTTACGGGTTTATCCATTGAGATGGAGATTTGGTGTCGTGGGAAGATAGACGCCATTGAAGTGGTTGTTGCTTCAGCAGAAGCATTTGAAGCATCCACCCTCGGAAGTAAAGGTGGATGGATAAAAGGGAAGAAGAAAAAAAGAAAAAAAAGAAGGAGAAGAAGGAAGAGAAGTCGAGTCGATGAAAAAAGCCGATCGACGAGAGCTCTCTTCCTCCAAAGAATCTTCTGATGATGAGTCGTCTTCGGCCGAAGCCGAAGAATCTTCATCAGCAAGCTCATCTTCTTCGAGCGAAGAAGAACGAAGAATGAAATGAAGTTCTTCGTCCAAAGAAAAGAAAAATTTGAAGGAGAGGAAAGGTAAAGCAAAAGATGATAGTAATCAACTTATGGAGGAGATGATTAAAGGGTTTGCAGATCTGAAAGTACAAATGGTAAGATCTCCTGAAAGGAGAAAATCACCTTCTACATCCCGTCCAAGCTTATGATGTATGACGTGTGAAAAACCAGGACATGCTAATACGAAATGTAACAATAACAGAACATTTCAGGTAGAGTCACTCGAATGGGCGCCTGCTTTCGAATCGTATTATAGCTCATTCTTTCTGGAAACTCCGGACGAAGTATATGGAGTACAAACAAATACACTCCCACAATTACCAACAATTACCCCAATTCAACCCATACCAATTCAAAGATTTGCACCAAGAGAGAAGACCCTAAATGTATCTAAAAAACGTTTGATGAGTCCGCTAGGAGCAAATAAACCACCACCCCATGGGTCTTGTTTTAATTGGCATTTTGGATCATTGGTCACCCAACTGCCCTCACCCAAAGAAATCACTGGAATACGTAGCACTTTGTGGAAAGTGTCATCAACCAAGACATGCCACAGCAGACTGTACTAACCCACCTACAGAGAAACGAGGGGTTCGCTTTGATCTCAAAATAGAACGTCATACGGAAGCACAACTACACAAGGTGAACTTAGAAGAATGGAAAGCCGTTGGAGATGAAAGATGGCCACCAGAAGAAACTTGGGTTTGCAAAGTGGACACCAAGAGCTCTTTCAAAACAAAGAGGAAGTACCTCTAAAGACTCAATCGAAGAAAGAGTTAAAGAAGCAGAAGAAGGCAAAAGAGAAAGCCAAGAAGAAGACAGCTGTTGAGGAGGATACTGAGGAAGAGGAAGAAAAAATACTAAAGAGTGTAAACCCTCCGAGACTACCAGTCAATATTACGGACGAAGTTCACGAACTCCTGAAGAAGGAGTTACTACGAGAAAGAATTTCGGCAAGAGAGGCTGATACAACTTCGGCCGAAGACCCCGAATCATCAACTTCGCCCGTACCAAAAATTTCTCGTACTTCGGCAAAGGAAGTAAGAACTTCGGTCAAGAACGAGGAGGTTCCGAAGAAGCACAGTCGACCGAAATCTGTGAAGAAAGAACTTGTGGCAACACCATATTATGATGTGGTGGTTGATTTGGAAACACAGAAGGCCAACATAAGTTTCAAGCAATGGATCGAAGATAACAAAATCTACAAGAAGTTGTTACTTCAAGCATTGAAGAAGCCTACTAAGGTAAGAAGATCAAAGTTACCTTCTCTGTTTCACATCGAGGCAGAAGACCTGGGGTCTCCAGAAGTGGAAGTGGAGGTTGCATGTTGTGTAATTAGGAAAGTGTCAATTGAATCCGGATCGGGAGTCAACATAATGACAGAAGACACAACGCACGCATTGAGTTTCAACAAGTTTGAAGAAACTCAGCGAGTGTTACGACTAACAGATCAGATAAGAAGACGACCACTGAGGTTACTGCGCAACATTCTCACCTTAATAGGTGAAATTTCTTTTAAACTCACCTATGTTGTATTGCGCCCTTTGGTTAAGTCTGATTATCAAATTTTGATTGGGAGGCCATGGTTGTATGATGTCAAAGTACTGACAGATTGGTATCGGCACCGTTTACAGTTTAAAGATCCACAGAAATCGACTGATAAGGCTATGGTGGTATCTTGGAAGAAGATAACACATCAGGGTGAAACAGAATCGACTGATGTAGGTTACACTTCCGGATCTGATTCATCAACAAGTAACGCAAGTGAACAGAAAGGAGATCCTTATTCGATGGTCAACTATCTTCAGTGCTACGAAGTCGATGAGGACGAAGATGCAAACGAGGCCGAATAGCAATCACAGCTACGTCACGGGAGTGCAGAGACCAGTCATACAGAGAATATAGTACTTCCAAGAGCATCCCAAGACTTAGTGATAAGCGAAGAAAAAACTTAAAGATTTATGTGGTAGTGCAAGGAGAAGTGTATCGTTAGATGTTGATCCATTACCAGGATGTCTTCGCCTGGACTGTGGAGGACATGAAAGGGATACATGCACAGTGGGGAGAACATCGTATTGATCTTATTGAAGGATCAGTACCTGTGCGACAGAGACAATATCGACTCAATCTGAAATATTTTTTGTTGGTTAAAGACGAGATAAATAAGTACTCGAAGGCAGGTATTACTTTCATATGTTAAGTAGCGAATGGGTAGCACCCATAGTGGTACCTAAGAAGCAAACATGAAAGATAAGAGTCTGTCAAGATTTAAGAAAGCTTAATGCAGCAACCAAGAAAGACCATCACCCTTTACTTTTTACTGATACTATTTTGGATCATGTATCAAGAAAAGAATGTTATAGCTTTCTAGATGGCTTTTTGAGGTACAATCAAGTGTCCATAAGAGAGCAAGATAAGGACAAGACTACCTTCACTATAGATTGGGGCACTTATTCTTATCACAAGATGTCTTTTGGACTATGCAATGCACCATCTACCTTTCAGAGGATGATGACTTCATTTTTTCAAGATTATTTGCGAAAAGAGATTTTTATAGATGATTTTTGTGTTTTTGGCACACATGAAGAACATGCAGCGTGTTTAGCCAAGACGTTTCAGAAGTGTAGGGAAGCCAGACTCGCATTACACCTTGAGAAGTGTTTCTCCATTATGACTAAAGGAATACTTCTTGGACATAGAGTATCAGGTCGGGACATAGAAGTAGATGTAGAGAAGGTTCGAGTAATACTCTCCCTGCAACCCCTTACTGACATCAGCAAGTTGAGAGCCTTCTTAGGACATGTTGGATATTACAGAAGATTCATCAAAGACTACGCCATACTTGCTGCGTCATTGACAGAACTGCTGAAGAAGACGACAAAATATCATTGGTACGAGAAATAGCATAAGGTGTTTGAAACGCTGAAGAAGAAGTTGGCAGAAGCACCTGTCATGCGACCACCAGACTGGGAGAGACCATTCCAAGTGTATGTAGACACTTCTACGCTTGTCATTGGTGTGGTACTCAGTCAGAAAGATGATGAGAAGAGAGACCACCCAATCTACTATGCGAGTAGACAACTTTCAGTAGCAAAAAAAGAACTACACCACTACTGAACATGGAGCGTTAGGAATGGTGTACTCAGTAAAAAAGTTCAGACACTATCTTCTTGGTTATGAGTTTGTTTTCCATGTGGATCATTATGCATTGAAACATCTGGTACAGAACTCAGACTTGTCAGGGAGAATATCAAGATGGATGTTGTTACTTCATGAATTCAGTTTCACCGTTGTCGTGTTGAGAGTTTTCCTGGGAAAGGTGAAACCTTCTGGCTCTGATTTAACCGTGAAGGCTGTGTTGTGCCTACTCAGAAAAGCGTTGGGCTTCTGGTTGTGGTGGTTTATTCAAGGGGATAGGCTTTTCAGGTTACAACAGAGCACTATGAACACTCATACAGGTCTGTATGAACCTCTAATTTACTCAGAAGGCAAAGTTCAGGTCTAACTGATAGTAATAGGATCAGGCGGTGAACCTTAACACTCAAGAAGAGAAAACCTATGATGGTTCAGACTCCTAAATTTCTCCTACATGTAAAAGAGGCCCCACTGAGCACACACACGAAGTTTCAGCTTGAGATCAAATTCTGACACCAAGATATGGACAGAAAAGTTCTGATCAAAGATATTGCGGCAATTTCTGATACTCAGACAGCTATTTCGACCTATAACAGAAAATTGGCTCGATCACTTCCGAAAATTCTTACAGGATTTGGAGTCTACAAGATGCTGAACGTCCCTGTGAAGTTGGGACTCCTGATTGTACACAGAACTCCAGATCTCGTTCTTTGAAGTTGCTGCTCTAGATTGAGAGCTTTTCATACCCCCTCTGCTTCAGCGGCCGCCCTGAATTACTCAATCACTCAAATCACATGAAACTTTTTGGGCAGTCGTAGCCCTGTTGACAAAGAACGCAACCACGAAGGCTTGAAGCGATTTCCTTGATTCTGCTACAATTGACACTCAAAACCCCAAAATCAACAAAAGTGATGCAGTTTTGGCACAATATGAACTTCAATTGATCATAACTCCTTGTTTATTGATCCAAATCGATCAAGAATTTCACTGACAGTGCTTGGCTCGACGAGCTCTATCTCCCTGTGCTCTCAGGTTTCGAAGTCCCCTCTCCAAATGCTCGAACTCCTCTTTAGACCCCTACTACTAAGTTTAACAGTACACAAAGACAAAATTAGACCAATGGGAGTTCATAGCTCCACTCCCCTGTCCTTTTGTGTCTCAAACCACGTGGTGACTTAATTTTACACATAGGCTACCACGTCAAGCTCCTAAAGTGCCAATATAACCTCTAAACTACATGCGAAGACATGTAAAGTGACACGTAATCTCGAAAGATAACCTAAACACGCTAGAAAGCATGCATGGGCGACACGTAATTACAACCCATGAGCTTAACTCCATCTATATGGTAATCAACCTACTAAGACTCAAAATATATAACATCCTCCAGTGTCGACTTCTCTGAGGTCCAACTTCACTCAAAGAGACTAACGCTTGACAGAGAGATGAATTATTTACAATGTAAAATGATTCACATCACGACATCCACCCCCTCCAAACCTGCACATCCTCCGGCATGTGCCAACCTCTTCAGTCTTCCAATTGTTCTTCTTTATCGTCACTCTCCTCCGCCTCAGCCACTTCAGTAGCCGAGTCGTCTTCGTCTCTTGGCATCCTCTGCTCAGACTCCAAAAAGTTGAACAAATCTACTGATCCTCCACGTCGTTTGAACAACTTCACTCGTTTGCCAGCCACAGATAGTTTCAAAGGAGTACCATCTAACTCACGTAAACTTTAAGTGGCATTCTCGTATACATCTAACACAACATAAGGCCCCAACCATCTTCGCGAGAACTTACGAAGTGTAGAATGCTGGTTCTCCAACGTGCTATCATACACCAGAACCCAATCACCAACACGTATTGGCTTTGGTCGTAGTCGGTGAGTCTTGTCAAAACGCTCTTTGTTTCTGACTCGAGCCACCTTCAGCTCTCTTGCGCCTCAGCAAGATCCTCCTCCCTTCGCTCCAACTGCCTAGTTCATAAAGCAAAGAGTGAAGTATGATCTATACCATCTTCCCACGGTAGCGTAGCCCACGTAAGAAAGTCCTCCTCAGCAGGCATGATTGGCTTCTGCCTCAGCATAAGCTCAACTGGCATATAGCCAGTCGTGGTACAGTGTGTAGTTCTATCATCCCACAAAGCAAATGGAAGTAGTCTCGGCCATTCTCTAGGCCTACCATCACATGCTTTTACTAAAGCGTGAACAATAGAAGGGTATCCTCGTTCACTCTTACCAATGCTCTCTGGATCATGGCAGTAGTAAGCTGAAGCTTTACTCCATAACGAGCAAAGAACTTCTTCGTTTCTGTACCTCTTAGCTCGCCCCTATCTGCTCGTAATCTTCCAACAGATCCATAACAACAGATAATATCTTCCAGCACGAATCTACATATGTTTTCTGTAGTCTTCGTTCGTAGTGCTCGTCCCTCCACGTAGTTGGAGAGATCTTCCCGAGCTAACACCAAGTAGCGCATCCCCCATAGTCCCGACGGCATCATCACAAGATCAAGGATCCATGAAAAATGAATACTAGGTGGGTAGGTAGGTACAAGTTCATCTCTGTAACGAACTTTAGAGTAGATCTGGCAATGCAGACACGACCTAACAAAATCCATCACGTCTTGATACAAGCCCTTCCACCAGTATTGCTCTTACATCTTCGTGTATGTAGCCCAAACTCCAGGTGTCCGACCCACAAGGTGTCATGAAACTCCTTCAGCAGATTCAACTTCGTCGGTTGATCATCCACCACTCTAGCCAGCATCCCATCTCTTCTCTTTGGATAACAGATAACCTTCACGTAGAAAGTAACCGTACGCTTTTCTTCTAATCTCCTTAAACTCTGCATCACTCCATCCTTCTCTTCTGCATAATAAACTCAGATAATAGCCGATATCGTGGAACTTTTTCGTGTAGAACTCCTCGTAGAACGGCAGTGGTTCCAAGTCTGAAGTCTGCTGACCAACTTGGCACCAAACGTCTCTCTTCTCTTCATCTTCGACTTCTGTAATCATCTTTTCTTCATCTGTATAACGAGCCCTAGATAACATGTCTGCAACAGGATTATCCTTTCCTGCTATATGTTTCAGCTCAAGATTCAAGTTCCAGATATAAGCAATCCATCGTAGCATTGCTATGTCTGGAGTATTACAGTTTGCTATCATACCTAACAAAGACAAACAGTCTGTTTCTAGTATCACACGAGCTTCTATCAAGAACTCTCGATCTACCTTCATAGCAGTAACAGCTTCCCACAACTCTCGCTTCACTTGAGGATAGTTATGTTGCCTATATGTTAAGATTCGAGCTCCATATCTAGAAACAAACCGCGTACCATCTGCATCTTCTTGACCAACTGCCCATCCAATCGTCTTTGGACTCGTATCAACAGTTAGTACCACATGTCTCTTGCTCTCGTAGCTAAGCCTCCTTAGTATAGGTGAGACTTCAGAATCTCCTTCAACTTCTCCATCGTCTCGTGATGTTCTTGCCGCCAAGTAAACCTCTTCTCCTTTCTCAGAAGTGCATACAAAGGCTCGACAATGTGTGCATAATGAGGAATACTTACACGGAAGAACACACAAGCTCCTAAGAATCGTCGAACCTCAGTGATGTTGGTACAGTCTGCTATCCTTGCTATGACATCTACTTTCTCTGGGTTCGGCCGTCTCCCAAAAGTACTGCATAAATGACCCACCATCACAATCTCTGACATTCCAAAACGAGATTTGGTACTTGACAGAGTGAGGTGTACCTCTTCCAAGCGCATCAGAATCTTCTCCACATCTCGAATGTGGTCTGCAACGAACTTTTTGCAACCATCAGCAGTCATAGTTTCGTCCTTGTCCTCCACCGGACAGCCTTTCATGGGGATATCATCGAGAAATGGGATAGTAACCTCAGGTACAAACTCTCGTAACATCTTATGCATCGCGTTTTGCATATGAGCTACTGAGTTTGTCGCACCCTGAGGAAGAGTACACATCCGCATCAACCCCAAAGGTGTACGCATGGTAGTCAAGTCTCTACTCTCCAAAGCAAGCTGAAACTGATCGTAACCTAAAAACAGATCTCCAATAGACTAGATAGATCTTCCAGCAAATGCCTCGGCTACTTCATCAACCACAGGTCCTGTTCCAACGTTTCGAATCGTGATGTTGTTAGCAGGCTGTAAGTCTTGGATGAAGCGTAAAGCTCTTGTCTTCTTAAGTACTGTGAACCATCGGCTAGAGTACGGAGTCATAGACGGTTCAAGAATATCCATCCGCATCCTCTCCTTCAGTAACTCAATCACCTTCGGTAGCAAGGCACGAGGGATTGAAATCGGCTTCAAGTCCTAAGGTACATGAGGAACAGTGAAGATAACCATCAGAGCTATCACACTAGGATCCACACAACCAATCTCTCCAGCTGAGAAAGAAAATGCCTTACCATGGCTAACTATCATCTCCTCAAAAGCTCGTTTCTCCACTTCAGTCAAGAAGCCATCCCCTCCTATCTGGAGTTGCTCGAGTGTCACTTGAGTAAACTCGTGTCTTATCTGTTTAGGATCTCTCAGTACAGACTCAGTGGCCGCTAACTCCATCTGCTGTCATGAATCAACAAGTAACTGGGTCGTCATTGGTTTCACCTTCTTCGCTACAGTTTTGTATTTGGTGTGAACCTCTGCTTCTTCACGAGAGCCACACCAGCAGATTGCATCCTTCCATCCATTCTCCAGTCTCGGATGAGGACGAGATTGTAAGCACAAGATAACCTCCTCATAGATTTTACGAGAGTGGATGGGGATCACCACCCTTCCTCCCATCTGCTCCTTCAACCTATCTACATCATCCAGCCAATGAACAAAAGACTGTACACATACAAACTCCTCGTAAACATCAGAAATCGTCTCATCTTCACTCAGAACTCTTGTACAATGTAGATTTTCTGCATACCTCTCCATCTACCTTCTACTCTTCTCAGTCAAATCCTCTACTCGCGTGAACTCACTCCAATCATCTGAACTGAAAGTCATCAAACCAGATTTCCAACTATGTACAGTGTAGCAGTTTTCAGAATCTTGAGCAACCTCTTCGTCAATCTTTTGTGATCCCACAGGCTGCTCAAGCGGGATCATAGTAGTAACAGATCCATCACTCTTGTTATCCCGTCCTACAAGAGTGGTTTCTGAAAACCCTTACTCCTACAGATAGAAAATCTCTCAAAGTTTGTCTATTTCATTCGTGATTCGTACGAACGGTCAGAAACTGAACAAAATGTCTATCATCTGGACTACGGATCATAGCATAGGGAAGCTGAATCCATATGCGCTTCCTGACTCTTCTGCTCCAACTGCTCGACACGAGGAGCTGGATGACCTCACAGTGGTTGGAGATAGTCACCTCCTCCATTCTAAACACTTGAGAAGACACCTCTGCTTCCTGTCTTCCGGGGCTTCTTCTGTCGTCTTCTCGACTTCCAGTGTTGTCACCACCAAGTGGACAGCGAGGTCGAATTCCTTCTTGTCGAGATCCTTGTCATCCGCTGGTCCTGGTGTATGAGAAGACGTAACGGCATGCTGGAGATCGAGAGAAAACCATAAAGAGTCTTCAAGTACTCGATCTGTCGATCTAGGTAGCGGACAATGCTCTTCTTGCAGTCCACTAACATCTCCTTGGAAGCGTCATCCCATTCACGAGCTAAGGTCAGAAGCTTCTTTCCCGCAGTGAAGTTGTAATTCTTCCAAAGCACATCCCCCATCTGTGCTATGATCTCCTTGGCTCGAGCTTCTGCTTCTTCTCGCTACTTCTTCTCTGCTGCGGCCTGAGCTTCCGCGGCTTCCCGTAGTGCACTCCAAGTCGTCTTTTCTTCTGCGAGACCAGTGAGCTTACCCCTTGATCCTCAGAACTTCCTGTTTGCGCTGCTGAAGTCGTGTCTGCAACTCTTGGTTGCTCTTCCGCAGCTGTGCCAACTCCTTGGCAGAAGTAGAAGCTTCCACTTTGTACTTCATTGCGATCTTCTCCGTGGTGCGGAGGTTAGCTTCCAGAGCTTCCAACTTCTACTTCTGGGTCTCCTCCTGCTGCATCAAGGTTCGAAGACCAAATCCAGGTTGCAATGGCTTCTCCTGAGCCATCACGCGCTTCTCCACCAACTCCATGACTGACTGAATCTCTGAACTGAAGAAGATGTTGAACTCTTCCAGCCGTCTTCTCGTAGAAGACAAGTTCATCCCCATGATGGATCTGAGACGTCTTCCCTGTCTTCCAAAGACATGGATGCATCTTCCATCATCATGGTCTTCTCCTTCTGCGCTCCTTCTGAAGAAGACGCTACCCTCAATATCTTCCGGGGTAGAAGATCTCTTCCCACCGCAGAAGCAGTCCTCTTTGCTGCGCTTCCTTTGATCGCAGTTGGTACATCAAACCATGTCTTGGCTTCTGGAGTCTCGGAAGACTCCTTATGATCGCAGAAGCTTTCTTCCGTATGATCTTGGTGATGGCGGTGTCTTCTTGTGAATCCGACTTGGATCCAGAGTGGATGGTCGCGAAGGATGTACTCTTCCGAGACACACTCTTAAGTCCCATCTTCCTCAATGACGAGCGTCTTCTGTGTCATCGGAGTCGTCTTTCCGCATCATAATCGACTTTTGTTGAGTGTCTAGTCCTACTTGAGGCACTAAAGTGGGAGAGGAAGACATAGCAGCTGCCCGGTCTTCTTCCTCCGAGGTCTCTTCCTTCACCTCTCGTTGTCCCGCTGGCCCATACTTAGCCAACTGGTCTTCCTTCAAGTCTCCCTTGGACACGTACAGAAAACAGAAGAACGGGGGCCCTCCTGGTGGGGTGCCCAAGTACACTAGCTCGACCTAGATGTAGGTGTGGAAGAAGGCGTCCCAATTGACGACATGTCTTTCCCAGATAGCTTCCAAGAACTCCACGTCTTGGTCTCCAAGGTATCTCATCTTCTGGACCTTTCCCTTGGGAAAAAGGTGAAGGTATAACTTCCCCAGAAGACGCTTCCTCGGCTCTCGGTAAGCTTCCACCTTCTACCCATTCCTCCTTTGTCTATCTTCCAGGAAGAGGCATGTAGTACTTCCAGGTACATGCTACTTGTGGTGTCCACAATTTGCAAGATTGAAGATCTTTTCAAAAATTTTAAGTTAATGACATGTCTATATAATTGAAGTAACCTTATTACTTAAGATTGCATCTTGCTTAGCGAGAAGATGATCTTAAGGAAATTTATGAGAAGAAGTCGACTTCTTTCGAAGCCGGAAGACGGATGTCATCTAGGAAGTCATCTTCTAGAGGGTGTCTTTCGAAGACGAAAGACGAAAGACGGACGTCTTCCGGAAGACAGAGACTGCGATCGTAGGGATACAACCACGCACCACCTAGGTAAAGGGTAGGTATACCTATCGTGTAGTCATCATGGTAGTAGGTAGGTCGAGATAATCGAACCCATTCCCTAATCGCGCAGAAGAAGATACGAAGCTGGAGGCGCATTAGCACAGAGCTCTCTTGCTGCTTCTCGCTTCAAGAATTTACTTCAATTTAGGAATTGAGGGTCGAGATTGAAAACGCACAGGAGCAAACTAAATAGGAGGAGGCGTCTTCCAGCCAAGAAGTGCACTCGAGGTGGAAGAGTGAGGAATCTCCGAGGGTTCAGAAGATTAGAAATTGAGGGTCGAGTAGGAAAATCAAGAGAGAAGCTTCAGAGCGCAATAAGTCGAGATCGATTGTGGACGGAATTAGCAGCAGCTCGAGATTGGAGACAGAAGCAGGATCGTGGCAGGACATTGAAGACGAAATTGAAGTGCTGAAGTGCGCAGAAGACAGAAGGAGCAACTAGAAGCGCAGTCAGAAACAATACTGAGGTTCTTCCCATGTTCTTTCTCTTTCCTCATTACTTCCGCCCTGTGTTTTGATGTCTCCCGCGCTTCTCCAATCGTTTGCAAGAAGCCCATCGATCGTTTCCCTTATCATGAATTTCCCTTGAGAAAATTGGACGCGAAAGCGCTATCCAATTTTTATCAGTCATCTTCTCACTTCTTCCCGAATTGGAATTGAGCTTCCTTGATTCCTATCCTCAAATTTTGATGATTTGACTATCAATTTCTCTACCCTACTGCGCTTCCGTCCCATAATCCGTGGACAGAAGACACTTCTGAATGTCTGAACATCTTCAGAAGACGAATGTTTGCAATTCATATCAAGTGATTGGATTGGATTGGAATTTGTGTTGAGAGAAGCTTGATGCGAATCTAGAGTGAATTTGAGAGTTATGCCTCCTAGTCTTCTTGACTTCTCAAATCCACATCTTCTTAGAGAGACTAGAAGATTGGAAAGACTGGCAAAATGCACGAGAAGACGTGAGGGTCCTTTACGGGTCTCTTCTATTTGACCCATAGCAACATGTTCCTTCTTCTTCTCGAACGTTAGAAGAGAGTTGTGAGAAGCTTTGCTGGCAGAATCTGGAGAGAATGGTCGAGGGTCATGTCTTCTCATTACGTAGCAAGCTTTTTCTGAGAGTGTATGCGAAGTGAGGAGTCGGAAAACAGAGTGTGAATGTTCCGTGTCTGTTGCGAGGCTAGAATGCGTGTAGGAAGCCGAAGACAGGTGAGACCAGTGATGAGAAGCCTGGCTGCGGGAAGTCTTCTGAGTACGCCAGTTCACTAGAAGCTGTCTTGGGAGTCTTCATGGAGGTCACTGTCACCGTAGGAGTCCTCAACCTTCTTCTGAACCTTTCGTAGACTGTACTTCTCACATATCTTCTCATCTTCTGTTAGGAAGTAGGATGAATTCCAAGGTGGATTGTCTTCTTAAGAATCCATGCGATGTCTTGCTTAGTTAGGATTGCTTAGATGTAGCTCGAAAGACGAGATGTACTTAAGAAGCACTGTTAGAATTTTGGAAGACGGAATAACGGTGGTCGAACCCGTCGTCTTGTTCCCTAGTCTTGCTCGAGCCCTTACATCGTTCCTAAGTCCAGACGTCCAAGTCTGGACCGGAACGTGCCTTGGAATAGGTCCAACCATCACCTCATGACCCCAGAGTCCGTCCACTGAATCCTAGGATCGGGTATTCGTCCCGGCCCACCCAAGCATCGAGTCCCCCTCTCATATATACTTATGAGGATCCGCGGCCTCGCACTTCTCTTTAGTCCCTGAAAATTATACCACAGTCCGATCATGAGATCGGCCATAATTCTCAGCTCAAAGATCAGTTTGAAGAGTTATGTATATCAGTGGAAAGCTCTCGCCGAGACCTTTCCAATGATACCTTACTCACCTCAAGATCTTACGTGGAGCTCCGTCCACGACCTAAAACGTCATTGGAGCTCCAACACTTAGCCGTTTTCGAGAACTTGTGGTCCAGACCTAGACTTGAACCATGTGGTTCGGACCAGCGTCCAAACCACGGTCCGTCTACATCTCGATCCCGGGACCCACGTCTCAGACTTATGTCTCAGATCTATATTTTGGTCCGTTTCCAGACTTGCCCCCTTAGGTCAGCGTTCGTCTGGGGTCGTCTTGGGGTAGACCCTTATGTCCTAACCCAATGTTCCTTGGTTCAGAGAACCACTTAGGGTTCATCTGATTTCGAGTAAGACTTCCCGATCAAGCCGTTAAGTCCTACTCGAAGCGTTCACAACCTAGCTCAAGTCCACTAGGATTTTGTTGTTTGCGTCTACGTCTGACCTTGAGACTGAGTGTCACGACACTCACCCTCACTTTGGAGGTTGATGCCCTCAGCAACGATGATCCTTAAGTTAACGCCAAGTTCAAAATGGGTAGCCAACCCCTTGGCGTCGAATTGCGTTTTGGTAGCTAACTCGCAATTCTCTTCTTGGCTTGAATCTTAAGTTGTCGCTATAACACTTAGAAAATTTCAACTAGTCTCGAAGAAAACCTTACCTTTTTGGCCACCCCTAAACAAAACTAGTTGACAATTTCTAAACATTCTACTTAAGATTCTAACTTGCTAACTTATAAGTATTCACACATACTTACGAGGTCCCCCGAAACTCACTTTCTGGTCGCAACCTGATTTGACTTAGACGCGCGACTAAGTTTATTTTGCAGTTACTAAACCGCAATGCAAGATCACCCCAAGCCCCAAGACAAGTATAAAAACTCATATTTGCTTTGCCAACGCTACCGCAAACCTAAGTCTTGACATCAAGACTTAGTCTTGATTTAGATGCTTATCCAAACCAGCTCGCTTCCTTTTAGTGTGCTTCGTTCCTCCTCTTGACAACATCCTAGGCATCTGATCAAAACTAGTCATAGCCATGCATTATCAATACACTTAGACAAAATTTCAAGAAACAAATTCTTTATTACAAAAGACAAGGTAAAGCTACAAAGTCCATCAGCCCAAGTTGCATCAAGTTGCTACTTGTATGGTTCGTCGTTCCTTCACTCCTCGCTGGAATGAGATATCCTCATCTTGCTAACGCCCTTGTTGTCCTTGTCGCCGTTTGAAGAGATCCAATACTTCACTTGCATATCCTAGCTCTTCATCTGGCACCCAAATTGCTTCCTTGTAGCCACGACATTTGACCAAGTACTCCATCCGGTTAGATTTACGCCGCGATCGCAAAATGGTCTCTACCTCGTATTCTGCTTTGCCTTGCACGACATCAGGTTGAGGCTTGAGAACATGTTTGCGCTCTGGCCGCAAATCATCCTTGAAGTATTTCTTTAATAAAGAAATATGGAAAGTCAGATGCAACTACCACTCAAGAGGAAGGTCTAACGTATAGACATCTTCGTGCGGGTTCTTGACAATGAGAAAAGGTCTCGTAGACTTGGATGAGAACTTAGCCGAAATTCCTTCTAGAAGTGTAAAGTTCTTCGTACTCAACCATACTTCCTTGCCCACTTGAAACTTCACTTGCCACAGATGCTTGTTTACCTGCTTCGTGTAATGTTGTTGCGCCTTCTCGAGGTTCTTCTTTACTTGCTCCTCGCATCGCTGCATTTCCACCACCAACTCTTCAGCTGATGTTTGTCGTGTTCTTGGTCGTGCCGATGTAAAACTCCCTGCAAGAGTCAAGTCAAGAGGTCCTTCTGGCTCACGTCCGTAAGCCAACAAGAAAGACGATTCATCGATCGCTGAGTGCTTCATGGAATTGTAGCAATACTTCGCAAGACTGAGCCACTCCGCCCAATCACTTTGGTCCGCGTTGACATAATTCCTCAAGTATTGATTTAGAACCGAGTTAACTCGTTTCGTTTGCCCATCTGTTTTAAGATGAAAGACGATACTAAATTTTAACTTAGTCCTCAATTTTTAGAACAAGTGTTTCCACAAGACACTTGTGAATTTAGAGTCTCGGTCTGAAATAATACTCCGGGGTAATCCATGTGAACACCACCAAGTATCTAGGAACAAGCGAGAAGTCGTGAACGATGTTGCGGTATCCAAGGTCGGGACAAACTTTGCTAGTTTGCACTCATACAGATGTATTGAGCTCAATGCGGTTCACACCGCACTTAGACCAGTTGAGATCCACTCAATGCGATGACGGGTCATCAGTACGATCTGTTCTCGCGCTGAGGGATCATGCTGAGGGTCTCAACAAGATCCGTTATCATATCGAGATCCGATCTCAATGCGATACTCGTCCTCGCCTTGAGACGGTGTGAGCCGATGAACATTGTTCACTGCGAATCGTTGTTGAGAAGAGATCTCAGACGTCCACAAACGATAATGTGGACAATATTACTATTTATACAGAGAGAAATAAATGCATAAAAGATAACGTTACATGCGTTATTTTAGTACCATACATGGTTAACATAACAAGATAAGAGAATGAAGGGCTAGTTATTATAAGTTGCTGAAGGCAAAAACAACACATCTTTATACTGTTTAACAAACAAAGAGGAGTCTCTATGTACTAGAAAGAGTTAGAAGATTAAAAAATACTCAATGAGAAAAGATTCTCATACACGAAATGGATGGATGCGTTGTATCCATCTCTGTCTGACTCAAATAGATACAACGCAAGGAACTATCACAAAGATTGCGTTGTATCCATTTGAGTCAAGTAGAGAAGTAATGAAGTACATGCTAATGCTTTCCCAAGGTCTGGCTGGAATCGGCAAAGGATGAAGCAACCCTTGTTTCTTCTCATAAGAAACGCAATTCGTCTGACAGGTTATGCATGTTTTTACAAAGTGAGAGATATCGTCTTTCATTTGGGACCAATAAAACTTTTTAGCTATCACTGCTAAAGTGGACTTTTCTCTTTTATGGTCTGATAAGGACGCATCATGACATTCTTTGAGCAACTTAGTCCTAAGTTTTCTTTGTCCTACATAAACCCGACTTTGCTTGAACATGAGTAAGCCATGTCTCAGTTGCATGTTCTGCAACTTCATTCCTCGCTTGAGCTGTTCCAAGTACTCCTTCGCTTGGTCATCGCTCATGTAACCTTCACGTATTCGCCTCTCCAAGTCTAACTCTTTAAGATACATAGCTCACAAAATCTTGTGTTGACGATGAAAGATATTCCTCCTTGCAACTCAAGACGTCAAGAACCACATTATCCTTTCACGCTTTGTGGATTAATTCCACGTTCATGAGCGTCAAGGTATCATGCCACCGCAGTTGATTTGACGTCACCCGATCTTGTGTCTCAAAGTACTTGAGCGAGATATTGTCAGTATACACTTGGGTTTTGTGAAGTCCCAAGTAATGCCACCATTTCCTCAAGGAATGAACCATCGCAAAGAGTTCCTTCTCGTGAGTCGGTTATCGACTCTCCATCCCAGATAACTTCTTGCTTTTGTACGCTACAAGTTTTCCATCTTGTATCAATACTCCGTCAATCGCATAGTCGCTCGCGTCCGTGTGCACCTCGAATGGTTTGTCAAACTCTGGTAGCTTCAAAACTGACGTGTTCGACACAAATGGATTTGATCATCGGGAACGCATCATCCACCTCCTTGGTCCAACTTACATGTGCGTCTTTATTCGTCCAGTCCGTTAGCGACTTCGCGATCTTTGAAAACCCCTTCACATACTTGCGGTAGAACTGTGCCAATCCTAAGAATCGCCGCATCTCCTTCATTGTAGTCGGAGGCTCCCAAGTCACAATCGCATCCACCTTCTGCATATCCAGACCGACTCCTTCTGCACTAATGACATGTCTCAAGAAGTTAATGTGTTCCAAACCAAACTCACTCTTATCAACGTTGGCAAACAGCTTATGCTCCCGCAGCTTCGCCAACACCACCCTTAGCTGCTTCGCGTGTGACTCTAAGATTTTGGAGTAGATCAAGATGTTCCTTGATGTAAACGATGACAAACTCGTCCATCTCCTCGTGAAACATTGTATTCATCAATGTAGTGAACGTCGAAGGGGCATGGTATCATCACGAATTCAAATGATCTATATCTGGTTCGACAAGCGGTCTTCTCAACATCTGGATCAGTTATCCGGATCTGATAATATATTGACTTCAAGTCTATCCTGCTGAAGTACTTTGCGCCTGCTAACCTATCAAACATGTCATCTATCCTTGGCAAGGGATAATTATTCTTCACCGTCACCTTATTGAGTGCACGATAATCTACGCAGAGTCATAACTTCCCATCCTTCTTCTTTGCAAAAAGATCCGGGGCTCCATAAGGTGACTTGCTAGTTTGAATACATCTCCGCGCTAGTAGCTTGCCGAGTTGTCTTTTCAACTCAAGGAGTTCCACATGATTCAGTCGGTAAGGAGCTTTGGAAGGTGGTTCTGATCCTAGCAAGACCTCGATCTTGTGATCCACCACCCGCCTTGGAGGTAACTCATCAGATAACTCATCCGTCAAGACATCCTCAAACTCCTTAATCACTTCACGAAGTACCTTCGGAAGTTTAGTCGTGTCTCCTGATGTTTCTTCTTGTCCGCCACCCACCATGAAATCTGCAACCCGCATCAAACACATGACTCCGTCGTTGAAGTCCATCTGTTTGTCTTTGATCAAATTCATCGCAAAGTCGTTGTAACACACAAGAAAACCAAAAAAAAGATGCTCGAAAGTAGTAATTTAAAGATCGAACCCACAAAGATGCAAATAAAGACCATCCAAAAGTAGTAAACATGTGAAAAAGGTGATTCTTTATGGTTGTCTTTTATTCTCACGGACAGAAATCATTCTCGGTAGAGATCAAACTCAGGTTTATCCAACAAGACAGAGTTGATAATCCTGACAAATAACATCACAGGTACTAAACAAGTCAGGGACCTCAAGAAACAGATATACAACAGAGAAATAGAGCCACGGAGGTAAATGTCACAATGAAGAAGTACGGTTGAAGTGCTACTAAGTAACCTCTAACACCATAAACACTAAGTATCTTCGCATTAAGTTATCTCTACTACTACTGCTCTCGAAAAACTCTAGCGAAGAAGACTCTTCTTTCGTCGAAGTACAAGGTTCAACTTCTTCCAAAGTGTCTTCACTAAAAAACAACTTCCTCCAAAGTAAACTAGTTCGTAGTAAACTAACTTCGCAGGTGCTGGTCTATTCTCAGACTTTGCTGTAAACTTCTTACTCTGATTTCAGGTGTCAAACAGCAAGGCCTTCGGCACCCAGACTAATTCCTACCACAACAAACTACGATACTTCGTAGGTAAATCTCCGAAGTTGACAAACACACAATGGCTCCATAAACTCAAGAAATAAAAAATCCAAATAACAAACACATAGAGGTACTGAGTACTAACAACAAAACGCTTATATACAGATTTTCCTGAAGATGACGGATCTTCTTCCTAAGAAGTCGAGTGTACATCTGGTCCGTCGGATGAAGGTCTTGTGCTCGAAATGACACTAGGCACTACATCAGATCCTATCGCTAACTTCCTAGCTATCTCGCTAACCGAGAACTCAACCGAGTTCTCTAACTACTCTTTGTCCTAACCTAGCTACTCGGTTCTTCGCAGAAGAACCCTCTGTATTTATTGCTCCTAACTCTTGTCTAATATCCTGAAGAATCTTCAGCTCCGAAGTATCTAAATCGGTGGCAAAGTAGTTCTTCAGCGTCGACTCTACTCTACTCTGAAGTTGTGCATTCTGCTCCTCGTTCTTCACACATCGCCGCTTTAGATCTTCGATCTCCTTGGTCATATCCGCGACGATGTCCTGGTTCGGATTCCTCTGCAGACCCATCTCATCTAACTCTTTCCTTACAAGTGAAAGAACCTTCTCTTGCTCTTTTCCTTGTTCCATCTTCTGCTGAAGTACCTCGTCGCGTGCCAAAGTCAGGTTTTTGACTTCTTCGGTCTTCGCCGCTACTTCCTCCTTTGCTTTGAGAACTGCTACGCGTAGGTTCTCTTTCTCCTGTAATCAATTTCTGCGGCCAAAGTGCATCGTTTGAACTAACTCAGCCAAGTTCAGTTGTCATCCCACGACTTCCTCGTAGGTTCCCTTGTTACTTTTCAAGGCATAGAATAACGATACGACTACCTCCTGTAGATACTTCACTGAAGAGCTGAGTCGTTCGACCTCCTCGATTGTCGAAGAAGAAGTGGCCTTCAATGTATCATTTTCCTTCTTCTTCTCCTGAGGAGTACTATCTTCTTCAATGTCGACCTCGATAGCTTCTTCGTCCTCGGCACAGACCGTCCTTGTCATCTTCATTTTCTTTCTAGACCGACGAAGAGTTGCTCGATGAAGTTGATCTGCCAGTTGGACATGTAAGTCGTCCTCCTCGGCCGAAAGATCGTCATTATTGCATCAACGACTTCTCTCTTCTTTGGATTATGATAGTCGCTGGTTCTGTAGCCGTTCCTCCTCCGAGGCACTTTCTTAAACAACTTCGGGAAGTTCTTTACAGCTTCGGCCGATGCCGCCGATGAAGAACTGTCAAAAAGAAGATCGCATTCTTTCCCCGCATCGTCTATACTCAAGATGGAGGACCAGTGTGCTTGGATCTAGTTGCAGAACCTTCCATACAATTCATCCGCAGGATGAATCGCACCTACACACCTTCAGCTCATGCACTAACTTCGCTGAGACCATTCTCCACCAAGGAAGTAGAAGAAACGATAAGCCCATCTCCTCCAAGTCCTTCTCGTAGCGACGAAGTCCCGCTCGGTTGACATCTAGTGCTTGAAGGCGCGGCGGCTTGGACGTATGCATCCCTTGCATGTATCGAAGTACTAGGTTACTAATATGGGAAGCTACAACGAGGTACGAAGAAAATAGCTTCTTCGTCACTAACTCACTTCGGCGAAGTCGATGTACTTCGTAGGTAAGAGAATGCGACGCGTTCCGCTCCTTTCAACAGTGTTTGGCAATAAGACAAATGACCAGAACTGTTCTACTTATATCTCACGATGGCTTCTCCACACGTTGTCGTGTTGTAAGTCGACCTATACGATGAAAATTAGTTGCAAAGAGATTTTTTCTCTGTTGTGTAAAAGAAGCTGCCCTGTAGCTTATCAAGCTGGGTAGGAGCTAAGCTGGGGCGATGCTTGACAAGCTGCCCCTAGCTTGAATTGAAATATCGTCTTGAAGGGGTCAAAAAGTTCCAGAATGCAGAGCTCGTCGAGGAGAGCGACTTCATGCTTCCGGTTTCGTCAGAAAGTGTTCTAGGTAATATTTAGTATAAGTTTTAGGCTGTGAAAGATGCAAAGAGGGAAATCTGTCAAGTCCAGCTTGTGACTCAGACTTATGATCTGACAGCTTGGGTGTGTAGGTGTTCGCGAGTATTATAGTTTTGACTCTTTATTCACTAAAAATGGAGTTGTACAGAGAAGTTAGTGCAGGAAAAGCTAATAAAGACTTTACAGAAAAATTTCCTTCAAGAATAGAAATATGTATAGACTTTCTAACCTTTTAGAACGGAAACAGAGGCCATCTCAGTGATAGGGCGCCTGCCTAGGAGGAAAGTGGTCTCCGGATCAATTCCCCCTTGCCTCTGGTTCCTATTCGGGCATGTTGGTCTCTTGGAAGGGAGTCTATGTTGGATATGCAGTCACGTCCTGCATATCTAGGGGCGGGAGATCGATATCTCTCTTAATCATGGGCTTCTTGGCCTAAGCCTCCGCATGCCATCTTGAATATACTATGAGAGATACCTGGTGCGCATATGGGGAGGCTGTAAGTCCTGTGGGGTAGCCTCATAAGTGTTGAGGCTTCGGCCTACATTGGATGGCTTGTAGTATATTCAGGGTGGCATCAAGAGCACGAGAAACTTTTATTAATCAAGTTAATTAATCAAGAGGTCGTCTTAGCAAAAGAAGCTGTGAAACCCTCATTAATAAAGGAGTCTGCTTAGCAAAGGAAGTTGTGTAGTCTTTATTAAAAAAAGGGCCAGCTTAGCAAAGAGGGTGGTGTACGCATAAGGACAGCAGGGGGACAACTTAGCTAGGGGGCTGCTTCTGATAAGTTGTTGTTCTTATAAGGACAGCAGGGGGGGCAGCTTAGCTGAGGGCTTATCTTTTAAGTTAATTAACATGCGGTGGATTTGGACGGGACCTTTACAGAGAACTGATAGAGGAGAAAGGAGGTGTGCGCAGGAGAAAAAAGAGAGATTTTTGACGATTGAAGATTTTGAGGTGGAGTCTACACTGAAATAAAGTTTATTTGAGTATTGAAAGGCCTATCTGACTATTGGAGTGTTTGATTTGCATTTGGTGGACGCAAGAAGCAGGATTTTGATTTCTCATCGCTTGCAACAATCTGTTTTCTTTTTTGATCTTTCTCTTGATCGATCACAGGCAGGAGGTCCGCCCTCCCCAAGGAAGACTCTTGCCACGAAAACGTGCCGAAGTTAGGATTTCCTCAGCTTGACTAATGCTCTTCGGCGCTCGCAATTCTACGAGGTCTTTCTTCTCTAATTGCGCCACATCTTCAACCTGCTGTAACTTTGTTGTTCAGCTTTCATTTGCTTGACGCAACATATCGTTAGAAAGCTCTTCGTCCGAAGAATTTGACCATGAGAAAGTCCTATCCCAAACGTTTCCATAACTTCAAAGATTCTTCCAGAATAGAGATTCTTCACTAAACTTCTAATTAACACTATTCTACTCATATCTTTTATCTTCTACCACCTATTCTTCTTATTTACTTTACAACTAATCAATTAATTAACAAAAATGAAAAATCAAGGCTTCACATACTCCCCCTCTCAATCATGAAGTGACCCTGCGAACACTTAAGAGTAGTATTTCTTGATTCTCCACCCATTGACTCGGGTGGCCAACAATGTTCCATCGAGTTCTTCCAACTGAACGGAACCATTACTATAACGACACGTTACTTTATAAGGACCCATCCAACGTAAGTGTAACTTTCCTGGAAACTTAGTATATCTACTGTCATACATGAGTACTAAATCGCCATCTTTGATGTCCACTTTACGAATCTTCTGATCGTGTTTCTCTTTCCGCGTCATTTGAATGACCTCCGTTAGTCGCTTGGACTCTTCACGGTCTTCCTCAAGTGCCATCAGACTCTTGAGTCATAATAGTTGGCTCTCCTCCACTGACAATCTATCTTGACAAAATTCTGTAAGTAGGTACATCAAATTCAACTCGCATGATCAGTGTCATACCATATGTTAGGAAAAAGGGTGTTTGACGGGTCGTTATCTTCTCTGCATTCTGAAACGCCCACAAGACAGCTGGTAACTTTGTATCCCAATCATACGCATGATTCACTGTCACCTTATTCAGAATCTTGCACAACACTCCATTAGACTTCTCCGTTAATCCATTAGCTTTTGGATTGTACGGTGTTGTCTTCCGGTGCTTTATACCAAAATAGTATGTCAATTCCTCTATCATCTTGTTCAAGAAATGAGTACCTCGGTCACTCACCAACTCCAATGGACATCCATACCGAGTAATGATTTATGTGTACAGCAACTCAGCCAGAGTGGATGTGTCATCTTTCTTGGTAGTTGCCGCTTCAACCATCTTCGTTGCATAATCAGTAGCTATCAAAATGTACCTTCTTCTAGTGCGACGTGTTGCATGTTGTATAGGTCCTACAAAATCAATGCCCCATTTTTTGAGTGGTGCTAATGGAAGTATCGGATGTAACGGCCATTGAGTGGTTGGCGTAGGCTTACCCACTCGTTGACAGTTATCACATTTCTTGATGATCTCATGAACATCCTTGTACATCGTTGGTCACTAGTATCCAGTTGAGAGTATCTTCTTCACAGTGTTCCTCAGCGCATAGTGTCCACCTTCAGGTTCCGAGTGTAGTGCACCGACCACTTGTGGTATTTCATGCACTTCCATACATCTTCAAAGTTCTTCATCAGGCCTTCTTTTTAATAGTATCCCGTTCTTCAGCTCGTATGGTCCTGCTTGATGTATGAGACTGTTCGCTGTTCAGCATCCATTTCTTCTGAGCACTGCAAAGTCTGTAAATATCTGTACTGATCATAGTACTTCGTAGCAGGTGCTACTGTCAGCTGAAACAATTCTTCATCTGAAAAATATTGCCACTGTATTCACTCGTTCTCCCGTCCTCAACCGAGACAGGTAATCAACATTCTCATGGTAAATACCTTGTCTGGTCTGAACGGTATCGTGATGTGAATCATTTTACATTGTAAATAATTCACCTCTCTGTCAAGCATTAGTCTTTCTGAGTGAAGTTGGACCTCAGAGAAGTCGACACTAGAGGATGTTATATATTTTGAGTCTTAGTAGGTTGATTACCATATAGATGGAGTTAAGCTCGTGGGTTGTAATTATGTGTCGCCCATGCATGCTTTCTAGCGTGTTTAGGTTATCTTTCAGGATTACGTGTCACTTTACATGTCTTCGCATGTAGTTTAAGGGTTATGTTGACACTTTAGGGGCTTGACGTGGTAGCCTATGTGCAAAATTAAGTCACCACGTGGTTTGGGACACAAAAAGACAGGGGAGTGGAGCTATGAACTCCCATTGGTCCAATTTTATCTTTGTGTACTGTTAAACTTAGTAGTAGGGGTCTTAAGAGGAGTTCGAGCATTTGGAGAGGGGACTTCGAAATCTGAGAGCACAGGGAGATAGAGCTCGTCGAGCCAAGCACTGTCTGTGAAATTTTTGATCGATTTGGATCAATAAACAAGGAGTTATGCCCAATTGAAGTTCAGATTGTGCCAAAACTACATCACTTTTGTTGATTTTGGGGTTTTGAGTGTCAATTGCAGCAGAATCGAGGAAATCGCTTCAAACCTTCGTGGTTGCGTTCTTTGTCAACAGGGCTACGACTGCCCAAAAAGTTTCATGTGATTTGAGTGACTGAGTAATTCAGGGCGGCCGCTGAAGCAGAGGGGGTCTGAAAAGCTCTCAATCTAGAGCAGCAACTTCAATGAACAAGATCTGGAGTTCTGTGTACAATCAGGAGTCCCAACTTCACAGGGACGTTCAGCATCTTGTAAACTCCAAATCCTGTAAGAATCTTCGAAAGTGATCGAGCCAATTTTCTGTTATAGGTCGAAATAGTTGTCTGAGTACCGAAATTGCCGCAATATCTCTGATCAGAACTTTTCTGTCCATATCTTGGTGTCAGAATTTGATCTCAAGCTGAAACTTCGTGTGTGTGCTCAGTGGGGCCTCTTTTACATGTAGGAGAAATTTAGGAGTCTGAATCATCATAGTTTTTCTCTTCTTGAGTGTTAAGGTTCACCGCCTGATCTTATTACTATCAGTTAGACCTGAACTTTGCCTTCTGAGTAAATTAGAGGTTCATACAGACTTGTATGAGTGTTCATAGTGCTCTGTTGTAACCTGAAAAGCCTATCCCCTTGAGTAAACCACCACAACCAGAAGCTCAACGCTTCTCTGAGTAGGCACAACACAGCCTTCACGGTTAAATCACAGCTAGAAGGTTCCGCCCTTCCCAGGAAAACTCTCAACACAACATCTGGTGCTTCCACTGAGAGATCTTGGGGTGATTGATTGAGAAGGTTGAGTTTACTACAAGGAGAAGAGATGGATTGCAAGGGCGCTGCTTCTACTACTTCTACGGCTGCTGCATCTATGTCTACTGCAGCACCTTCTGTACCACCAACGGCTACAGCAACATCTACACCTGGTCTGGATACGGCTGAGATTCTGAAGACGCTTGCGACCTTGGTCCAACAGCATCCGATCGTTGGAGGGGGTGAGTTAAAATCCACCAAGGCTTTGCAAGCGATAGTGAATAGATGTGGTAGATTTGAGGGTAGAGATATTTCTAGATATCTGCGTGAGTATCGAGGAGAGATGGAACTGGCTAGAGTCACTGATATAGAGATGATAACCAGTTTCGAGTTAGCTGTAATCCCTGAGTTGCGGGACCAAGTTAGGGATGTACAAAGAAGAAATCTAGGTGTGTGGATGAGTTTTGAGCGATCTCTTCGAGAGGAGTTTCTTGAAGAAGATTCAGAGAGAGTTACTAGGAGAACATTTCTGGATTGGGCTGAGCAGCAACCTGGTCGGATGATGAGCCTGAATGCGATGCTGAGAGAGTTTGATCGGAGATACCGACAACTCTCAACTCTTGAGAGGATAACCTTAGATGTTAAGAGAACCGAGCTTTTCTTGCAAGCTACCGATGATGCTACGGCAGATCGGTTATGTTTTATGTTGACCGATCGATCTGCTGAAGGCGAAGTTACTACTGATTGGAGAAGAGTCGAGGATGCTATTGCCGTACTAACGAGGCAGAGGAAGGGAAGAGTGGCTGTGGGAGGACGTCCTCTTGCAGAAGTGACCGCTCAACCTCGCACTACTCCTCAAGTACAGCAACCTCCGGCTTCGGCTTCGGCTCCTAGACATGTTGTACCGGCTGCAGTATCTTTGATATCAGTGGTGCCAGTTCCTGCACAAAGGGCACCGGTTCAGAGACTTGCAGAGAACCATGGACAGCAAAACCAAATCGAAGATTTGATTCGGCAGATGCAAGAATTGAAGGTGGAGCTAGCTGGCCTGCAGAGAGAGCAGCCACCGACGTCTGCTGCTGCACGTCCATGAGGTGCTCCTGTTCGTAGATGTATCTGGTGTGACAGTCTTGATCATTTTCGTGGAGATTGTCAAGAGCTTACGGCTGTCTTGCGAGATGGTGTGGTTCGCTACTAGAACGGTAGGTTACACCTTTCTTCGACTGGAGAGCCGCTGAACACGCAGTTTGGACGAAGAGGCATGAGAAGTTTACCTCAGATCGCCGCAGCTGCAACTGTAAATGCATTGATGGCACCATCGGTAAATCCTGATGTATATGCCGGACATATTGAGATTTCTTCTAATCCTACGTTGCTAGATAAGACTGCTGAGAAGAGTATTGCTCCCGTTCCTTTTGAAAACATTGAAGAGAGGAGCAGAGACTATACGTAGGGTCACAAGGTGGAGAGATCCTGTTGACGATGCGTCTATCAAAGCATTCTTGGACGTGGATAGACACGTTCACTGGCAGGATGCTTCTGTGGAGGAAAAGAGGTGACGAGAAGCCTCTGAACTTGATACTGGAGTTCCAGAGGAGACTGGAGATAGACGGAGGGTCACAAGGAGACGAGCAGCCCTCCCAGAGGACATACCGTCTACTTCTGCAGCTCCTCCATCTGCACCAGGTCCGATGGAGGACGTGTTGAGATCCCAGCAGGAGCCAACGACTGCTGGTAGACGGTTTACTGCCCAAGAGAAGGGGAAGGGATCGGCTTATAAGTTGGCGGCTGATATCGAGACTTTAACTGATCTCAAGAGCATCTTGGAGCAGAGAATACTTGACACGCAAATCAAGTTAAGCGTCCTTACAAAACTTTCTGCACCGGAGTCTTGGGTTAGAGCTTAGTTTAGACAAAACCGTTTTCTCTTCGGGAAGGCATTGCGAAGAGGGAGTTTCACGAGCTGATCATCGACATCATCAAGCGGAAGAGACAAGTGATGTCCGAGCAAGTAGAAAGTCAGATGATAGATATAGTAGGAGCTTCTGTGAATGATGCAGAGTTCGGCAAGGTGCATTTTCAGGAGGCTGCAGAGTACCAGCAAGAAGCGTTAGTTGCTGGTACCAACACTGTTGAGTTCAATGATGATGAAGCTGGCGATGAGAGTCCAGCTACTGATAGCGACTTCAGAAAAAGGCTTTGGACTCGTGCTACGACTGCTACACGAGTTCGTATTGGAAGTCTTGAACCTGTTGCTGCATTAGTTGATCACGGTTCTGAGATCAACATCATGTCACGAGAAGTGTATGAGAGAGGTCAGTGACCTATCGAACTGAACCATGGTTGGGTGCTACGAGCTGCAAACAACCAGAAGGGTGAGTTATACGACGCTTGTCCCAACATGAGAGTGAAGTTGGGTGATGTGGAGGTAGATCAACACTTCTTCGTGCAGTCTTCTGCTTCATATCTTGTGATTCTTGGTCAACTTTATATCACTACAGTTCGAATGGAGACGAAGGTGATGGATGACGGATGTTTTTTTTTTTTGAGGGCGATCTTCCAGTAGTTGCTTACTACTTAGTGAAGCCTCTTCTGTCCCCCAAAGCCATCCTAGAGCCCACATTACGAATATCGAAGAGAAAGCCACCTCAGCCGCACCAGATGTACCAGCAGGGCTTCCCACGTTGTCCTAAGCCGAATTAGGAGATCAGGTAGGTAGATCTCATAGGGATCACATCTGGCGATCAGGATTAGACAGTAGAGGTCAGATTGACCAAAAAAGACTAATACAAAGTGAAAAACTATGTGCGATTACGATCCTTACAACTTTGTTGTTTTTTTGCGTCTTCTACCCCACATGTTTACAATGAGAGCACTCATAGCACCTTGAGCACCCTGCATATTCACCTCCTCTATTTTTTCCATGGAGGAGGCAAATATGCAGAAGTCTAATTATTACCTAACCCTTTTTGTAAGAAGGGTTAGGTAATAATTTAAAGTATAAATAGTCATTAGATCTTGGATTTGTATTTTGAAGTGCACCGGTCTGTTCATGCCTTTCATCCAGGATCAGTTTTGTTGTTAATATTAAATATTTATTAAAGTATTAATTGATTTTTTTTAAAAATTTATATAACATTTACTGATAATATAACTCGAACATAGTGCCAATTGACGTTAATTGACTCAATAAATTTTCTTTGTACTATTTAACGCTACAACCTACTCCAATTATGACGGAAACCAATCTACATCAGGAGTTAGATCCTTATCTTTGTGCTTATCTCCTCTCTAAAACTCAAGAAGTATGCATATTTTTATCTAAAATTTGTACAACTTGCTTGGTGAAGTTGTTGTGGATGGGTATATATTCTCATAATATTCCAGTTCTCTGTTAAAGTAGATGAGCGGAAATTCACAACTGTTCCTAGTGGAGCTAATGGCAGGGGTTCAGTGACTTCGTCTTAGGTAACCATGCATTATATTCACCTCCTCCTATCTTCTCATCCTTATTCACCCATGTTCTTTTGATTTTTGTATTTGGATCTTATTTCTTTTAAGACACGAATTATTTTATTACTTAACCAATCATACGTTTTTTTCGCTTGTTCTAGTGAAAAATGAAAAATAAACACACTTGTCTAATTTCTTTAGAAGTTAAATCCAATTTCAATTTTTCTCAATGTTAATGTAATCTAATTCTTCAAAAACTCCCCGTCGGAGATAAGAGATAGTAGAGACGGGGATTATAACTCATGCCCTTCTAGGTCTAAACTGAAGTGATTGCCATTTTTCCAGATGGTTGTATAGTAAAAATATAAAAATTGTTTATTAATATCACTTGAGACCTCCACGTGGTGTTTTGTATGACACTCTGTAATCTAAAACATTGGTTACGGTTGACGTCTTACATTTTATCCTTAGTTGGTCTTTCCTAAATTCTTATATATGTTTACAATAAGATATGCGCAACGGTACCAGTCTAACATAACGCAGAGAAACTAAGTTCAAGAAAAAACAGATGATTCTTTTTGCCTCGACCAAAAAAAAAAACTCTACCAATCTATAATTATATGTTAAACTCCACAAACTTTGGTTTTCTTCTTCCAGCAAAAATTATAGAAAGGCGGTTGAGGATGCTTATTATTCACCTCTACAAAATAATAAAGAGTAAATATATACAAAAGTTTAATTTATTACCTAGTTAAAGCCTGAATACTTTGCTTGCAGCCCCCGGGGTTATACTGTCAGAAGCGCGTTCTCCATTTCTCCCGTGATGAGATATGTCAGGATCGTCTCCCGTCTCTTGGCTCTCCTAATATTTAATATTTGTAGATTTTTCGATATTTTAGATTAATTTAATATAGATTTTCTAGTCAACACTTATGAATTTCACAAGCGGCAAGAGTTCCCCGGAATTTCATGTCGCATGCATACTATTTATTATCTTCTCAATGACGTACTGAAACTGGAAACATGATGTAAAGTAGAACTATACTGGACAGAACCGAAGATCCGAAATCTCAGAAGTCTTCTACTTTTCAGCGAGAGAAACAGCAGAACTGGTTCGAGCTTTCCAGGCCAATATCCGGTGCTGAGGTCACTCGATGGAATTCTAACAGCGGAGCTGCGGAGAGAAGGAAAATATCGAAGAGTTGGCTTTGTTGTCTCTTTCGTGTCCCGAGGTGTGAAGGAGAATATTCGAGAGATAGAGAGGGGAAGGGAGGGGAGGAGAGGAGAGTTCTGCCATTTTGCAGGTGGGTTGTGCAGGAGGACGTATTCAAGCCTCCGGGGAGCCTTGAATTTCGAAGACACAGAGAGCACTAGGGTTTGATGCTGTCATGAGGAAAGAGAAGGCTCGATAGAGGTTTGTGGCTAGATTTGCAGGAGAAAGGCCGAAGGGGTGAGTAGACTAGTGCAAAAGCAGATCTTAGAAGCAGACTGTCGGAGAAGGTTCTCCGAAGGAAAGAAGACATGTCGAAGCGGAAATTTGGATTTGAAGGGTTTGGAATTACGAAGAAATCCAGTTTTGAGTTTGAGACCACACCTGCACCCAGGCGACTGTACCTACCATCTCCTCCACGTAAGGGCCGCCTGGACAGCGAAGAGGATCACGATTTGGATAATCTACCCTATGACGATGAGGAGGACGAGCGCCGGGGCTCTGGTAGGGAATCAAATGTGGGAGCCGAGGAAAGATACGACGTATTTAATGCAGGTAGAGATCAAGAAGAGAGCTGGGAGAAAAACGGAGGAGCGAGGGGAAATACAGCAGATGATGGAGAGGATGAGGTCGACCCCCTTGATGCTTTCATGGAGGGTATCCATGAAGAGGTAAAAAAAGCTCCTGTTAACCCTAGACCGAAACGGGAGGAGTTGGAGGACGAAGAAGACGATCCCATGGAAAGTTTTCTTAAAGCTCACCGTGATGCCGGGCTTTCTCTTGCCGCAGAGGCTCTACACGCAGGCTATGATTCAGACGAAGAAGTTTACGCGGCGGCAAAAGCCGTGGATAATGGATTGGTGGAATATGATTCCGATGATAATCCCGTTGTCACTCTTGATAGGAGGAAAATCGAACCACTACCTCAGTTGGACCACACTGATGTCGATTATGAACCCTTTAACAAAGATTTTTACGAGGAAAGCGACTCAATATCAGGTATCCCCTCACTAAAGTGCTTCTGGCTCCTGCGTGGCTGCCGTTGCTACGTTAGACTTGATGCTGGGAGGAACCTCATCAGTTCAAGTGCAAAATTGTTGTGGAAAACTTTGAGCTGCTGTAGAAAAAGCGTCATTGTTTCATTCCTTTTCTCCCGCCCATTCCTTCCAAGTGTTTTGTCTGGATATTCTCTGTTTTGCTTGCTTCGAAACTAGGAGAGTAAGTAAGAAACCACTTAAGGTCATGAATGTGCTTTCTATACCTCTAAGACTTTCTCGCCTTTCTAGTAATGGGTTTTCTTTGTAATCATTCCCGCGTACCGCATAAATCTGACATGGAACTTATACAGGTATGACTGAAGAAGAAGTAGCCTCCTATCGTCAATCTTTATTGATCAAGGTATCTGGCTTTGATGTGCCGCGGCCTGTGAGAACGTTTGACGACCTGGGAATGGATGCTGCGTTGATGGGAGCCATTGCAAAGCAAGGATATGAAAACCCTACTCCTATACAGTGTCAAGCTCTGCCGATTGCTTTATCTGGAAGGGATATGATAGGCATAGCGAAAACAGGATCTGGGAAAACAGCTGCTTTTGTGTTACCTATGATCGTACATATCATGGACCAGGAAGAGCTTGCTAAAGGAGAGGGGCCTATAGGGATCATTTGCTCACCGACTCGAGAACTAGCTCAGCAAATCTACTCCGAGACGAAGAAGTTCGCAAAAGCTTATGGCATTCGTGTTTCGGGAGTATATGGTGGCATGTCCAAGTTCGAACAGTTTAAGGAACTAAAAGCAGGCTGTGAGATTGTGGTGGCCACTCCAGGACGGCTTATTGACATGATCAAGATGAAAGCTGTGACCATGTTCAGAGGCACGTATCTTATCCTAGATGAGGCTGACCGGATGTTTGATTTAGGATTTGAACCTCAGATTAGATCAGTAGTGGGACAGCTGCGCCCTGACCGCCAAACTCTGCTCTTTTCTGCGACAATGCCTCGGAGGGTGGAGCGGCTTGCTCGAGAAGTCCTGTCGGATCCTATAAGGGTGACTGTTGGTGAGATTGGAAGGGCAAATGAGGACATCACTCAGCTTATAGCAGTTCTTACTTCTGATGCGGACAAGTTGCCGTGGTTGCTGAACAAGCTACCACAAACGATAGATGATGGCGATACCCTGATTTTTGCCTCAACGAAAGTGCGTGTTGAAGAGATTGAAGGTAAGGTTGGGCAAAAAGGTTTCAAAGTCGGTGCGTTGCATGGAGACAAGGATCAGGCAACTCGGATGGAGGTTCTGAAGAAGTTCAAGTCAGGCATATACCACGTGTTAGTTGCCACGGATGTTGCTGCTAGGGGTCTAGACATAAAGTCTATAAAGACAGTGGTTAACTACGATATTGCGAAGGATATGGATAGCCATGTACATCGCATTGGAAGGACAGGAAGGGCAGGCGACAAGGATGGAGTTGCCTACACTCTCATAACGCAGAAGGAGGCACGTTTCGCTGGAGAGCTTTTGACCTCCCTCATTGCAGCGGGACAGAACGTGCCCGTGGAGCTGATGGACCTTGCAATGAAGGTAAATTGTTCATTACTTGAAGAGAACTGCTGCAACTTGTCATCATCCTTAGCTGCATTTGCATCTTTGTATCAAAAGCCATATGGCACTGGAGAGACATGGAATGCTTATTGGGTCGTTCAAACACATATTGACAGGATGGACGCTTCAGAAGTCAACGTGAAGGTCGAAGAGGTGGTGGTGGTGGTAGGATTCCAACACTGTGTCCTAGCTCACTTGATCTGTTCTGCTTTCTTGCGCTTCAGACTTTTCGTAGAACAATTTCTTGATTGCCCTTCTGTTCCGGCTGGGAAAGTTGGTCACGAAAGATTTTCCTTATCAGATGACCTCTTGGAGGTAAATCATTATGCACCTTGAGTTTTCTCGTTACATGGCCTTGGTGACCAGGTTCAGCCTTGAGGGCAAGAGGTTGTTTCTTAGTAAGGCTTGAAATATACAGGAGGAGTGCGTAAGCAAACGCCTGTCGGAGGTCTCGTTGAGCTGTAAAGAATTACCTGCCGGAATTTCTGAGATATAATTTACACCCGTCAGGTGGGTAAAGCTGAAAAGTCTGCCGTTGAAGTTAACAACTATATCTTCCTTCTGGGTTCAAAACTATTTTGGGGTTACATTTAATGTGCGGGCGAAGTCACTGCTTTCTCTGAAAGCTGCTTTACCCGTGTATCAATATATATCTTCCTTGGGTTGACACCTAGCTGTTGCGCTTGCTGGCTCAGTTATTACCGATAATAGTTGTTTCCTCGCTCAGCTCGTTTGACATCGCATTTCTACTGCCACCATGGGGTACCAGTATATATCTTCCTTCTGGAGATATGACAGACCTCAGATCGTTATGCATCGTATTTGTACTTGTATTTTGTCTTACAGCCACCGGGGGTACCATCTTGGAAATGTGGTCACCCTACACATTTCCTCTTGGCTCGACCTCGGTTATATACATTCGCTGACTTCTCAAACCAAGTTAGCATACATGTTACCACTCTTTGTTACTCACTTTGTACTTGCATGGGTTCTAAATATTTGGGGGTTACCTAAGTGTGCGGGCGAAGTCACTGTTTTCTCAGGAGCTGCTTTACCCGTGTATCAATATATATCTTCCTTCTGCCATTCTCGACGTATGAGTATATATCTTCCTTCCTTTCACCATTCTTTGTTATACTTGCATGGGTTCAAAACTATTTGGGGGTTACCTAAGTGTGCGGGCGAAGTCATTGTTTTCTCAGAAAGCTGCTTTACCCGTGTACCAATATATATCTTCCTTCTGCCATTCTCGACGTATGAATATATATCTTCCTTCCTTTCACCATTCTTTGTTACTCACCTTGTACATGCATGGGTTCAAAACTATTTGGGGGTTAGCTTAAGTGTGCGGGGGAAGTCGCTGTTTTCCCCGAAAACTGCTTTACCCGTGTAACACAAAATATCTTCCTTCCTTGCTTATCTTCCTTGCTATTTGCCCTCAGATGGTTCCCGGAACTGAACAGAAACTCCTGTACCGACAAGGCCCTGCTGAGTTGGAAAGTCCTCAACTTCGCGTGATCACTTTTCCTACTCATCTATTGCCTAACCTTCCCTGTTGGGTGCTGATGAAGTCAGGGAGCCGGTTGAGGTGCATGCGGCAGGAGAGTGTTCTGTTGCATGCTCTGTGTGTACCTTGTGGTAGTTAGGTGTTTCATGTACACCTACAGCTCTGTCGGCGACCTTTGGTGGGAGGATTGCTTCTAACCTCTAACCTCTACCTTGTTCATGGTCGACAATCTGGTGTTGTAAATGTTGGCTCGATTATTCTCGGATGCCTCCTGTTTGCTTCTCCTGACGATGTATTTTGTGTTTTCTGTATGTTTGTCAATTTCTAGATAACTCGCCCTTCATGCACGTTCTCTGTTTTTCGACTTATCGTTCTAATTACAGTTGTAGCTGCTCTCTCGCTCAGATCGTTAGGCATCGCAATCTGTACTGGTCTTCTGTCTTACAGCTACCTGGGGGTACCATTTTGGAATGTGCTTTCCCTACACATTTCCCCTTGGCCTGACCTCGGTTATATATATGCTCTGACTTCTCAAACCAAGTTAGCATACATGTTACCACTCTTTGTTACTCACTTTGTACTTGCATGGGTTCAAAACTATTTGGGGGTTACCTAAGTGTGCGGGCGAAGTCACTGTTTTCTCAGAAAGCTGTTTTACCCGTGTGCCAATATATATCTTCCTTCCTTTCATAGGCCTTTATATAGACCTTCCTTCCCCTAAGTGTGTGGAAGAAGTTACTCTTTCTCTGGAAACTGCCGCGTACCAAGATATACCTTTCTTCTTAATATACCATGACATACCCTTTGGCTGACTCCAGAGTTCAGTTGTCCCTTATCGCTTCTTACTGTGTCCACTCCGTGTACTTCTTTATTGCATGAGCACTTTCTGCACCTTGCTCTCGCTTCGTGTTGTATTCATTGCCCACTACGTCTACTTCTGTATTACCTGAGTACTTCTGCGCTTTGATCCCGTACGACTAATGGTTGGTTCTTTCCTGGTTCCTCCCTGATGCCGCCTCTATGTACTAGTCTCGTTCCAACTGAGCCGTTAGGGTTCAGTTAGACACCATGCTGTAGTTCGCTCTCGGTATATAACTCTCCGCTCCGATCTACCTCGTACCTTTCTTTCTTCACTCTATACCTTCTGACTCCCGGCCTATTTCAGGTGAGACACCTCCCCTCACAGTGCTTCTCTTGGATGTTCTCTCATTATTTGCTTTGATGCTTATTGTTTCTTCATAACATCAGTGCTTCGAATTCCTGCTATCTCTTTGCCAACCTCTCTGATGTACCACTGCACAAAGACGGCGAGTTTGCCCTCAGATGCCCCGGAACTGAAACTCCTGGACCGACAAGGCACGGATAAGTCTTCAACTTCGGTCGATCACTTCCCCTACTCATCTACAGCCTTACCCTCTCTGTTGGGTGCTGATGAAGTCAGAGAGCTGGTTGAGGTGCATGTGAAGGGAAGGTGTTCCGCTGCTATGTGGTAATTAGGCTCCTGAGTGTACACCTACTCAGTGCCTATATGCATCAGTGACATTGTGGCAAATACTCTACCTCTATTCTCTTCTCTTTCTATTCACTTCTCTTTCTTTGTTTTATATCGTCGGCCTGCCTGATAGCTCATTTCACTCGACAAAACTTTGCTCTTTAAGTTTTGCTCTTTAAATTCAAAGCTCTTCGTGGGGTTCTTGGCTATCTCATCTTGCTCGCCATCGACGATCTTCACTCCATACACTATCGTTCGGTTTAACTCACAGCACGGTTTAACAGCAGGGGTTTAACTCCTGCTGTGTCAGTTCATCTCCAGATTTTCTCGTTCTGCACTTGATGTTGTTAGAATCAGTCACATTGCATTTTTCTCGGTTTTGCATTGCTCTCTGCATCACACTCTATACCAAGGGAACTTTATCTGGAAATGTGCGTCTTGCTACACATCCCCATCGGCACACCCTTCGGTTATAAACAATTGGCTAACTTCGCTTGACAGTTTAGCGCACATTCGGCCCCTATTGGATACTTACTATGTACCTGGCGCCCTATTTCCATCTGTACTAGAGAGTGGTATTGATAAAATCTGCCATTCTCGACGCATGAATATATGTACTTGGCCCCATATCTACCTCTGTACTAGAGAGTGGTCCTTGATAAAATCTGCCATTCTCGACGTATGAATATATATGTACTTGGCCCCGTATTTACCTTTGTACTAGAGAAGTGGTCCTTGATAAAATCTGCCATTCTCACGTATGAATATATGTACTTGGCCGGCTATGTGGTAATTAGGTTTCTGAGTGTACACCTACTCAGTACCTATATGCATCAGTGACCCTGTGGCAAATATTCTACCTCTATTCTCTTTTCTTTGTTCGCTTTATATCTTCGACCTGCCTGATAGCTCATTTGACTCGATAATAACTTTTGCTCTTCAAATTTAAAGCTGTTTGTTGGGTTCTTGCCTATCTCATTCCTGCTCGCCATCGACGATCTTCACTTCATTTCATATCGTTCGGTTTAACTCTTGCTCTTTCAATTCATTTCCAGCTCTTTCGGTTCTGCACTTGATGTTGTTAGCAGTCACATTGCATCTTTCTCCGTTGCATTGCACTCTGCGTCACACTCTATACCAAGGGGAACCTTATCTGGAAATGTGCGTCTTGCTACACATTCCCATCGGCACACCCTTCGGTTACGATTAAATCGCTAACTCCGCTTGACAGTTTACCGCACATTCGGCCCCTATTTGCTACTTACTATGTACTTGGCCCCGTATTTACCTCTGTACTAGAGAGTGGTCCTTGATAAAATCTGCCATTCTCGACGTATGAATATATTTATGTACTTCACGGGGCGTGGGTGTGTATATACCAATAGGTGTTCATGCCCACATATGTCTATTTCTTTATGCTCAGGTACTTCTGCACCTTGTTCCAGTACGACTAATGGTTCCTCCCTGCAGTCGCCTCTAGGCGTACTATTTCTTCCAACTGCGCACTTAGACACCATTTGGAGTTGGCTCTCGGTATATAAGCCTCCTCTCCGATCTACCTCATACCATTTTCACTCTATGCCTACTGACTCCAGAGGTTCCTCGGTCCCGGCCTACTTTAGGTTCTCCTTTTTCTGTACGACTACGTTTAGAGAGCAGCGCGAACGTAGTTTAGTCAGTACAACACTATGTTCAGCGCTTTTACCTGCTATGACCAGCGGGTGAGTCGAAAATGTCTTCAACTGGGTCGACCACTTCTCCTACTCATCTACAGCCTAACCCTGTAGGGTGCTGATGAAGTCAGAGAGCTGGTTGAGGTGCATGTTACGGGAGGGTATTCAGCTGCATGCTCTGAGTGTATCTATGTGGTAATTAGAATTTTGAGTGTACACCTACTCAGTGCCTATATGCATCAGTGACCCTGTGGCAAATATTCTACCTCTCTTCTCTTTATTTGCTTTATATCTTCGGCCTGCCTGATAGTTCATTGGACTCAATAAATCGTTGCGCTTCAAATTTAAAGCTTTTCGTTGGGTTCTTGGCTATCTCATTCCTGCTCGCCATCGACGATCTTCACTTCATATACTATCGTTCGGTTTAACTCGTCCTCGTTCAGTTCATTTCCAGCTCTTTCGGTTTGCACTTTGATGTTGTTAGAATCAGTCACATTGCAATTTTCTCCGTTGTATTGCACTCTGCATCACACTCTATACCAAGGGGAACCTTATCTGGAAATGTGCGTCTTGCTAAACATTCCCTTCGTCACACCCTTCGGTTTGAAGTAATCGCTAACTCCGTTTGGCCCCTAATTGATTCCCACTGTGTACTTGGCTGGACTGATTGCGTGATACCCCTATACTAGAGAGTGGTCCTTGAGCATATCTGCCATTCTCGACGTATGAAGATAACTCTGCTTGACAATTTACCGCACATTCGGCCCCCATTTGCTACTTACTGTGTACTTGGCCTCGTATTTACCTCTGTACTAAAAAGCGGTCCTTGATAAAATCTGCCATTCTCGACGTATGAATATGTGTACTTCAACTTCGGTCGATCACTTCCCCTACTCATTTACAGCGTAACCCTCTGTTGGGTGCTGATAAAGTCACAGAGCTGGTTGAGGGGCATGTGACGGGAGGGTGTTCCGCTGCATTATCTGAGTGGATCTATGTGGTACTTAGGTTCTTGAGTGTGCCTACACGCATCGGTGACCCTGTGGCAAATATTCTGTATTCAAGTATGCAAATATGCAAATATTCTTCTCTTTCTTTGCTTTATATCTTCGGCTTGTCTGATCGCTGATTTCACTCGATAAATTCTTGCTCTTCAACTCATTCAAATTAAAGCTCTTCGTTGGGTTCTTGGCTATCTCATTCGATGCTCTCTTCATTTAGTACACTATAGTTCTGTTTAACTCCGGCTCTTTCAGTTCATTTCCAGTTCCTTCGGTTCCGCACTAGATGTTGTTAGAATCAATCACCTTGCATCTTTCTCCGTTGCATTGCACTCTGCATCGCACTCGATACCAAGGGAGACCTTATCTGGAAATCTGCTTCGTGCTACACATTCCCATCGGCACACCCTTCGGTTACAAGTAATTCGCTAACTCCACTTGACTAGGACGAGTAGGAAGTCTAGGCCATTCTAACCTCTGTTCTAAATTTCGCTTGTTCACTGCTACCGACAAGATATCTACATCCTAGATCTACGATCTTCGTAAGTACTTTACCTCCACTTACTGGACTTACTGTCTTTCTAAATAGTCAGAGTAAAAAACCGTTGTTCTTTAGTTAGAGTTCTTTAAAGTCTAATTTGCAGGTTCAAGTTTAAGTTCAGGAACTATGGCGGCTCCTTACCATTTCGCATACAGACCTAATTATCGATATATAAACAACAGGTTACACACCATACATGCACTACCTCCTCCACCTCTGCTGCGGAGCATCCCTCGACCTCTAGGTGGGACTCACACACAGGCTACTTTCAATTCTTTTGCTCCTCTTTCATTCTCTCCTACACTACATCCCTGTTTGCAGTCTCTCTCCCAACCTCACTGATCTACCACCGCACGAAGACTGGGAGTTTGCCCTCAGATGTCCCGGAACTGAACAGAAATGAGTCGGTTAAGTTTTCATCTGATTGACCACTTTTCCAACTCATCTACAGCCTAACAGAGAGCCTAACCCTCTCTGTTGGGTGCTGATGAAGTCAGAGAGCAGGTTGAGGTGCATGCGACGGGAGAGTGTTCTGCTGCATGCTCCGAGTGCTTATTGTGGTAATTAGGTTCTTGGGTGTACACCTACTCAGTACCTAAGTGCATCAGTGATGGACGGGCAAATACAGGCTCCTCTTTTACTACCTCTGTCTGCCTTCTCCTCTGTTCACTCACTACATCCGTTATCGGTATCTTCGTTCTGCTTGGATAACCTTCGTTTCTTGCAATGGATTCTATAGTTCAGCGCTATCTACGTTTTGATTCAATAACCTTCGCTTCTTTCAACATTGCAGTAGACAAATCTAGTTTGACTTCAATTCGGCAAGGGGTTTGCATTTAGCCTTTGAAGCATACTGCATTCGTTCTCTTGTCATTGTCTACTTGAATTCGACTACATACCGAGGGGAACTTATTCTGGAAATGCGCTTCGCACTACACATTTCCATCGGCACACCCTCCGGTTATATAACAGTTCGCTAACTCCGCTCGGTATTGTTAGCGCACATTCGGCCCCTAATTGATTCTCACTGTGTACTTGGCCGGACTAATTGCAATTAGTCCGGCCAAGTACTATAGTACTCCCTATACTAGAGAGTGGTCCTTGAGCATATCTGCCATTCTCGACGTATGAAGGTAACTCCGCTTGTCAGTTTAGCGCACATTCGGCTCCTATTTGCTGTTTGCTACTTACTATGTACTTGCCCGGTATCTACCTCTGTACTAGAGAGTGGTCCTTGATAAAATCTGCCATTCTCGACGTATGAATATACGTACTTCGTTACTGTTTGCTACTTCGTTGCCTACTTACTGTTTATCTTCTGCCTGTATGATAGCACTCACTAAATCTTTGCTCTTGAACTCATTTAAACTAACGCGCTTCTTTTGCGTTTTTGGCTCTCATTATATTGTCGCCATCGGCGCTCTCCATTTATTCTAGTATCGTTCTGTTCAACTCCAGTGTTCTCCGATCAAATCCAGTTCTTTCAGTTCTGCATCAGAGTAGATCAACTTGCGTATCTCTATGCTGCATCGCACTCAATACCAAGGGGAACCTTCCCTGGCAATGTGCTTCGCACTACACATTCTTCCCATCACACTAACGCTAAGAAAGATCGTAGATCTCTCTTAACCGTAGCCCAAATTAGATGGAAATTGATATATGGTTAGTTACCAGCAAAAAAATCTTTCTTTTGCAGACAATTGGCTGACTTCACTTAGCAAGTTAGGGCACATTCGGCCCCTGTTTGCTACTTACTATGTACTTAGCCGAGTTACTTGCGGGTTACGTATGTGCTAGAGCGTGGTCCTTGATAAATCTGCCATTCTCGATGTTCGAATGTATATACTTCGTTGGTAGCTTGTATCGACTTCATGCTGATGTCTTTGTTCTCGTCATTTGAATTAAGTTGCCAGTTAAAGTGAAAGCTATTGCCATTATGACGCATTAAACACCCACATTAAATTTCCCGTCTATTTGAGAGGGGATGGCTTTATTTTAACGGTGGCAAGCCTGATTCACTAGCTGAGATTTTTCTTTCATGTAGTTGCGGCCAACTAGGCCGCGGGTAAGTTGATGCGCTTGGCCACTCTTGATTCGTCTCCACAGAAAACCACAAGAAGTTCCGGTTTTCTGTCTGTTCATACTTGTTCCTTGGCTCTGCAGGAAAAGGGAAGGGACGGGGAAGAGGACATGGAGGGAGTGGTGGCGCGGGGGCTGGTGGTGGTGGCGGCGGCGGCCGAAGTGTGCGAGGCGTGGATTTTGGTATGGGTATTGGTTATAACCCAGATGCAGCCACCAAATCAAGTCTGCCTACCAACAAAACCAAAGCAAGCCAGCCCTCCCGTGGTAACGTGCCATCTCGTGGAGCAGCTGTGGATGCCCTCAAAGTAGGTATGATGGCCAGATTTAAGAACAGCTTTGTCGCAGCAACCCCAGGCGGAGGACCTGGTCCTGCATTCGCCTCAAACTCCTACTCAGCAGCAGGAGCCCCCACTTCAGCTCCAGCTCCATTTGCGCAAGGGCAGGTTTATGGTGGTGCCGTAGGCAACACTGGAAAAGTCCATGGATTTGTTTCAGCAGGAGCACCTAGCAGTGGGTTTGGGTCTACACCTGATAATGCTAACAGCTATGGAAGAGGGAGTCAGGATGGAGGACAGCCTCACAGTGCGGCTGGTACAGACCTCCATTCAAACCCCCGTCATTCGTTTGGGGCGGCGAAAGCAAGTAGTGCCCTCGGGTGTTTTATAGCCGCTGGTTCGAGCGAAGGGTCCGTCTCAAGAAGCACTCATGACGTGCACGCTAGCAGTATGGTTGGTGAAAGAGATGGTAGAAATGAGGGAACAGCTACTTGTCAAACTGGTAACGATGGTTATGGAGACAGAGAGAGAGATCGAGACTACGATAGTCGGAGAGACCGGGAGCGCTCTAGATGGGATCGTGACCGGGGTGGAGGACAAAGGGACGAAAGGAGGGTTAGGGATTCTCTTGACAAACCATCTGAAGGGGATGCTGGAAGGAACCGGGACACTTCAGAGTCAAGGTATGACTAAACTGAAGAGCACTGTGACTTGTCTTGAGGTCGTCTTCTTCACATAGTACGATTGCTACAGAGATTATGTGGTTCTAAAGCTGAAAGTGGTGCGGCTTTATGCAGCCAGTTGGTGCTCTTCTTGATTCCCGTTGAGAACGATCAAAGCTTTCCTGGACGTAGTCACGAGTCTTTTGTCGGTTTTCACCACGTCATAGTTGCAGATGATCCATTGAATACGGTGTTCGTGTCCAACGTAGTGACTCTATTCCTTGCACATAGTGCTTGTGGGCAGTAAGACGTCTCGTAGTTCTCACTTGAAGACTACGCTCTGTTCTGCCTCTTTGTACCTTCCTCCCATGCTCGCTGTATGCAGCAACTTCTGCTATCTGGTTTGCCGAATGTCCACCTCATATGGACATATGAGACAACTCAGATATAACATGGTTTAAGTAGGCGGAGCTTTAGTTATCAGTCCACCACTCACCCAGTGTGAGATATATGCTGGCTGCAGAGAGAATTGCCGCTAACCTTCACCTTTTTCATGGTCGACAATGTGGTGTTGTAAATGCTGGTTCGATTATTCCCAAATGTTTCATGATTGCTTCTCCAGACGATGCATATTGTGTTTCTGTACGTTTATGTTTGTCATTATCTAGATAACTCGCCCTTCATGCACCAGCTTTTCGGCTTATCGCTCTATATTGCAGTTATAGTTTCTCTTCGTTAGGCAAATACAGTAGTGGCAGGCAGTGGCAGTAAGTGGAGCTTAAATACCTACAAAGGTCGTAGATCTAGGATGTGAGAATGTAGAGAACTTGTTAAAGGACAGTACCACTAAACGAACGATTTTTAGTAGAGGTTAGAACTGTGTAGAGGGCGTAATGGCCTAGACGTCATAATCGCCTAAGCCCACTCGCATTCGACTTCATACCAGGGAGAACCTTTTCTGGAAATGTGCTTCGCACTATACATTCGCATCGGCACACCCTCCGGTTATAAAATAATGTGGGGTTAGGGGCAGAATACTAAGTCTGTACTTGCATGGGTTCAAACTTATTTTGGGGTTACCTAAGTGTGCGGGGAAAGTTACTGTTTTCTCCGGGAACTGCTTACCCGTGTACCATTATATACTGCAGCTTTCTTTCTTCTTCTTTTAGGCATAGCAGAAGACAGCTGTGAGTGAGGATAAGCCGTTTACTGGGCGTTGGGAGTCTAGAACGATCGTGTTTGCATCTTTGACCTAAACTTTCCTTGTATAACTTGATTTGTCCTTCAGGGAGAGATCGAAAGCAAGACGTCGGCCTTCAGGGTGGGATCGGTGATGAACTAGAGCCGCACTACTGAAGAGCAGAATGTGGCCATGTTGTACATTCCTTCTGTTTTGAGGATTGGACTTACGCCTAGTTTTTTGGGCAGCGTGGTACCTACTGCGAGCTGGAGTTCTGGTACCGCACTCCTGGTGAGGATCAGGAAGCTTGATCTTGTCGTGCCGACTTGCGGGTCATTTGCACTTAATCTTGCAACAATATCTCATACGTCAGCGTTTTCATTTTTCTGTATCGATGCTTACAGGACACGGTTGTGCCCAGAAGGATATCCATGCTGTGGTTGGTCAACGCCACGTTGAGTGAGGAAAGGTAACAGCTTGCGCTTAAAAGCACTAGCTAGCCTCAGCTCCGAAGACATTGCCCCGGTGGCCCGACGTTTCTCAACCAGAAAAGTTTGTTTGAGGAGAACGAGGGCCGACTAGCTTTTGAAGATCAAGTCTGTTAAGGTCTGTGTTAACAGGCTCGTGCGGATATCGACATCTTTCTATAAGCTTCAGCCAGCAGCTTCGTTTGGGAAATGCAGGCAGTTTTATTCGTGTATTGGTTCGCACAGATTGGTTACGATTGTGCCCGCTTTTGTCGTGATGAAGCCATAACGTCAGATGAGTTTGGTTGATATGATTGTGTTAACTGGTTCCCCTTTGCTATTATGTGAATGGCTAGCAGACAGCCGAAGTAAAATCCAGAAGAGCCGACGTGTCATAGTGTATTGTAATTTGCGCCTAGATTTAGGCATGCTCAAAAGTGTGTGCAAACCATTTTTGGCATAGTTCCAGATTGTATTCGTGCTATCTTCCATCCGTGCACGTGAAATGTCCTTCAAAAAGCATATTCTTATATCGATGATTGTAGGAACTTGCCACTAGCAAACCTCGGGGTATAGCAACGGCAAGAAGAAATGTTTCTCGCGATGTACACTAGCTGATTATCCTATGCATGTATTTGACTAATGTTGGATTTACACTCTTTCACAGTTAGATATAGCGAACATATTTCAAGTTCTGGTGGTACTAACTTGGGTAAAGGTCTGGTTTGTCGATATGCATTTGCATAGATTACCGTCGATTTCACAAGAGGAGAGGAGGAAAGTTTGTCGACACTGTAATAACTGGAGCTGTTTGCTGTAAGATGAACACAAGGTAATGTATGCATTTGCATACTCAATCGTCGGTTCTAAACAGAAGAAAGTGGACAAAGTAGAGAAAATTGAGCATAGGAATGATGCCCATTTCTAACTTGAACCAGTCATTTTTAAATTTTATGTCTGGAGTCTGGATTGCAAGATCAAGCACGCAAACTTCTTCATGTTCATCCAGCTGATCCGATGCCTTTGGATCATGATATGTTGTCACCTTACTGTCGTTGATACGACATAGTTGATACGTTGATACGACATATGTTGTCGTATATGTTGTCGACATATGTTGTGTATCAACGACATCGTTGATAGTTGATACATAGTTGATGTTGTGTACCAACGACGTAGTTGATAGTTGATACATAGTTGATGTCATTGATACGACATATGTTGTCGACATATGTCGTGTACCAACGACGTAGTTGATAGTTGATACATAGTTGATGTCGTTGATACGACATATGTTGTCACCTTACATAGCCGTTGATACACATAGTTGTTGTAACACTGTAATCGTGTATTAGAAAAGATAAAAGCGTAAAGTTTAAACATACCTAGTACGCAATGATGGATTTTTTTCTTCTTTCAAAGATATCGTTGGCATCTTAAGAAGTCGATCTATGTGCTCCAAAGTTAATATTGGTTGATGGACAAGAGTTACTGATCGAGGTCAAAAACATTCATTTACATCTAGTACAAACTTTAAAAACATTCATCTACATCTAGTACAAATATTTACAAGCACAATATGTTTTTAACTAGAACATTTGATTCCAAAAATCGAAGCAGGAACATGAAGGAAAGCAACGAATCTATACAGTAGTGTTTTGGCCCAGAGAGAGTTTCTTTTTGTCAGCATCTCTTGTTTCCATTTAGATCAAACTTATATGACAAAAGATGTGCTTGGACCTTTTGAGGACAAGTACCGAATTAATATTTTCCCAATCACGGATAGAACAGATTGCTCACATATACTTGCATCGGGTGTCGATTAAACTACTGGTCTGATTGCTTGAGAAGTCAAATAATTCACCTCTTCTTGGAGTAACCCTAAACCCTAACCCTAACACATCTGTAAACAAGAGTACATGATCTTCGATGACAAGTATAACATGGGTAGAACTAGAACTGTCGGGGTCTATAGTACTATGAAATCCCAAAGTAAGTTGACGCAGTATGACATTTGTCTCTCACTCTACAACGTGTCTCTGTGACGACTCAGAGGTTTTTGCATAGCAGTCTTGGACTTGCTTGGTCAACAATAGCAATAGAACAGGCTGGTCCTTGACAACCATGGTTGTTTATTCATGAAAGATCCCAGAGCATTCAGTCTATAATGTGGTTTATTGTTGGATGATCGAATCAAGAAACTAAGGTTTGATTTTACTGTACAATTATTCGTTTACATGGAAAAATGACATCTCTTCTAGATGTCGAAGGCAGAGATCTTGTGGGAGGACGACGTTGATGGAAAACTCTTGTGACTTGGAATCACTGCTGTTTTCACTTAGGCTAATAATCTCTCAGTTTGTGGACAAAGGAACCGGCAAAACTTGCTCTAGATCTGGTTCATTGGAGTGAGAGTCGTTTTAGAGCCGGGGGTATGCTTACTCCGATCACATCATCGGGTCCGCAAATTAGAAGTAAGCTCCTTTGTTCTAGAATCTAGTGAGAGGACCACATGTCGAGTCTCATCTATCTGATTCTCAACAATATGTTATTTTTAGAAATATCATCCAGTTGTGGTATATTCGACATACCATGCTGAATCGACTTCCAAATGGAGAAAACAGATCTCACATTTTGTTCAGTCCGAGAACCTTGTCATCACGGTGTATGTGCTCTGGACAAATATTTGGACCTGCAACAGAAAGTTGCCGTTCAATTTGAGAGGAATGTCTTTCAACGGCATGTTTCTTACTATAGAGTTACAAGCCCTCTCAAATGCCCTCTGTTATACCTATTCGGTATGCGGATCTGAGAAGACAAAGACAAAGACGGTCCTCTTCCGTCTGTCTTGCGCATGACCTCGTGCAATATGAATAAGTGCCATAGTTTTATTTTCCATAGTCACTTGTAGAAGAGATTGTTTACGTGAGCGGATGGATTTATGCCAAGCAGCATGAATTGATTCAGAACCGTTCTACTCAACAGAAGAACCCTCTATGAAGAATGATCCATCAACCGGCTAGTTCTTGTTATGACGGACAAGCTGGAGAATGTATTATGGAAGCACAAGAAGTTTTGAAAGTTCGTGATTGTATTACTAAAGTTTATGTGCAAAGAACGGGTAAAATTTATTGGAAATCTTTTATATTTTCTAAAAAGTTTTGGTTTCGTTCTGTGATTTTATGTCTTTATTTTTCTATTTTTGAGTATAGTGTTTTTTATTTACCTACGTAGAAAATTAAATTTTCGTACAAAAAAATGGGAAACAAGACAATTCAAAAATAATTTGAAATTTTAACTTAAATTATGAGCAATTATAAGAATTTTATATAATGTTTGAGCCGGATGATATTAAATTATCATGTCCGATTCTTCTGATGAATATAAACGGGCATTGTAGCTACTTTAGCGGGTATATTCTGCTCGGCATATGTTTGTTAGGTTGGTCAAACAAATCAATTTTAGGACCATATAAAGAAAAGGCAATTAATATTCCAAAAAATGCTATAATAATAGAAGGAATGGCATTAAGAAAAATTTGTAATTTTCTGAATTAATATAATTAAATAAATTTATTGATAAAGTAAGTCAATAGATAAAAAGTCAACATTCATTTTATTTTCATCAAATAAATTCCTATAAAACCTATTAATAAAGTAGGTGTTGTTAATATAAAAGGAAATAACATTATATCCTTCTTTAGGATATACAATACATTATTATCTAATTGATATTGTTCTTTATTAAATTGTAAACTTCCCCATACTGAAATAGAAGACATTTTTTTGCGAGTCATCAAAAAAATGGCCACGAAAATCACCTTCAAAAGTTAAAAAATATATACGAAACATATAAAAAGCAGTTAACCCAGCTGTAAAAGAAGCAATTGACCCTAAAACAGGAAAATATAACCAACTGTTTACCAAAATTTCATCTTTAGACCAAAAACATGCAAAAGGTGGAAATCCACAAAGAGAAAGTGTACCAAACAAAAAAGTTATTGCAGTTATTGGCATATATTGTCTTAAACCACCCATAATGAACATTTGGGTTGGCATATTTGGCATCGTATTCGATCCTAGCCTCTGAAGGCAATACGATCGGATCGGAGAATACTTTGTATCTGGATCGGTTCATCACGGGCCTAATGTGTCCGAGTATTGAACTCGAATAACGCATGCTTACTATCGCAGGTAATGCCGCATATCATAAGATTCACGGAAGGTGAGAATCTTATGATATGTTTGGAATTTTTTATGAAAATCATCCAAACTTAAAGCGTATTTTAATGCCTGATAGTTGGCTAGGGTGGCCTTTACGAAAAGACTATATTGTACTTGACTTTTATGAATTACAAGACGCTTATTAACTATAGATAAATAGAAAAGAATTAGAGTAAAATATCTTAAATTTCTATAATAAATAGATTTTTCTCAAATAGATATTAAAATTTTTTTAGAAGGTTCCAGTTTTTTTATATCTATTTTAGAAATTTTAAATTAATATGCCAGAAACCAGATTTGAACTGGTGACACGACGATTTTCAGTCCTCTGCTCTACCAACTGAGCTATCCCTGCATTTTTTCTTTTGATGATTTTAACATAAAAATAAAAAATGTGTCAACTTTTTTATTCAATTTTTCTTAAAATTGAACACTGCTCCCTTCTGCCTTTGCACTCGAAGGCTGATTTCCTTTGCACGCTCCGTTACCTTTTGGGAGGATCACGCCCCATAGAAACTTTCTACTTGAGACTCTCCCTTGACCCGTAATTTTTGACACAAGATTAGAATTCTAGCTCTTCTAGAGTGGTATTTCAGGCTGGTATCTATCTAGGCTGCTTATTCACCCATGTACACGTTTAATATATATCCTAACCCTCCCGATGGGAAGGGTTAGGATATATATTAAATGCCCTATTAAATGACGCTTATTTACATCCCAATCCCGGACTTATACCCTGAGGGACGTCTCAGCCCGCTCTCGACTTATGGGTTCTGTCTGGATCAGTTAGCTGCTCCCGGAGAGGTTAACTTTTAACATTTATAAATAATTTTGATTTTTTATTATAGCTGATTATATTATATTTTTATAACACTTACATATTTTCCGCTAAGAGAAAATAATTTTCACTGTACAAGGCCGTTGGGGATGCTTATTCACTGATGGCTCAAGCTCCCAGAAGGGGCCTTCTTTGCCTTCCACCACCTAAGCTGTGCAAAAAAGGAAAATGGATGTAGGACACATTTTTGAATGTTTATTTGGACTAGTAGGAAGTTTTCTTCTTTAAAAAATTATAGAATAATTCTTTTTGACGAACGATATGAAAGAGAAAGAGAAGCCTCGCTTGGACCTGGTCACTGCGACCTCCTTTTAGAGGAGGCATCCCTTCTCCCGAAGTTACGGGGCTATTTTGCCAAGTTCCTCCGAGAGAGTTATCTCGCGCTTTTTATTCCTTTAGGAGCTTCTATTTCTTTTTAAAAATGATTTTTAGAAATTTTGATTCGAGATTTTGATTCTAGGGTGACGGAGAGATCATACTATTCGAATCTTTTTTGCTTTTCTTGGAGGTTCGGGGAAAGCAGCAATCAATATTCTTTTGAGGTTAGTTTAGGATTAGGGAAGGATGTAAAATTGTATAAGAACGATCTTAGGTCCTAAAATATTAGATTGTCATAAAAATACTTGGTACAAGTAACTCCATGACTTTTTTAGTCATCACAAGCCAATTTAATGTAGTTAAACTTATTAACTTTTTTTTTCTTTTTTTTTTACTTATACTTATACTTATAAAAACAAAAAATTTATAAAATATGATAATTTGTTAAATTTCATTCAAGATATTATTGCTATTCTTGGGTTAGATGAATTGTCTGAAGAAGATCGTTTAATTGTAGCAAGAGCACAAAAAATAGAAAGATTTTCAAGCCGACATTCTTGATTCCGCTTCTTTCTACACCTGTTCACGCTGATGCTTCTCCCTAAGCTGGTATGAGAGGATGATCAGCCACACTGAAACAGAGACACGGCCCGTACTCTTATGAGACCGCAACAGTGGGGAATTTTCCACAATGGACGAAAGCCTGACGGAGCAATGCCGCTTGAAGGTAGAAGGCTAACGCGTCGTAAACTCTTTTTCTCAGAGAAAATGCAATGAAGGTATCAGAGGAATAAGCATCGGCTAACTCTGTGCCAGAGCAGATTTTAAAGGAAAAAAAAACTAAAAAATAATGACCTTTGAGACTTGAAGTCTTAAAGGTCATTATGTCTTTTTTACTAGAAAGAAAAAGGGCGGACGTAGCCAAGTGGATTAAGGCAATGGATTGTGGATACTCTACGCACGGGTTCGATTCCCAATTTTGGAGTTTGATCGTGCTACTTTAAAATCTGATGGTGTTTTTTGAAGTAGTCCAACAGGTTGGTTTACTTTTGGTCATGCTACATTTGCTCTTCTTTTTTTCTTTGGTCATATTTGGCATGGTGCCTTTCATCCGCAGCTGCAAATGCTAATAATAATTTTGAATTAAGTAAAACCAATTTGTTTATAAGTGAAATTAAAGTGGATAAAGGTACTTTTTTTAAAAGATTTCAACCTAGAACCCAAGGAAATATTAAAGTTGATTTGATTAATAAAAATACTAGTTTTGAAGATCCAAAAATCCAATTATTTAGACCAAGATATCTAATTATTAAAGAAGGTAGTTTCTTTTGCTGATTTTGATGGAGATCAAATGGCTGTTAACGTACCTTTATCTTTAGAAGCGCAAGCAGAAGCTCGTTTACTTATGGTTTCTCATAAAAATTTATAATCCCCAGCTACAAGAGAACCTATTTCTGGTGGGAAGGAGTACCAATTATCGTGCCCATGGAAAACGCTGGGTAGCCAAGTGCGGAACGGATAACTGCTGAAAGCATCTATAGATTTATTTCTCAAGCTGCTTGGTTTTCAAGATCTATAGATTGTCAAAATTTAACAGGGAAAAAAGCTGTTGTTTTCGATAAACCTCCAGTGACTGGATTAAGTCCTCCACGAAAAGTTTAAAAATCAGAATATTCTGCTCAATTTAAAGTAAAAAGAGGAGTTAAAAATTTGAAACTTTTTATACAAAATATTTTATTGGATGAAGGTATTAGAGTTTGGATGGCAGCTCAAGATCAGCCTCATGAAAATCTTGTATTCCCAGAGGAGGTTCTAGCGCTATCGGTCACCCAGGAGTATTTAACCTTACAAGGTGGTCCTTGCTATTCACACGGGATTCCACGTACCCCATGCTACTCGGGTTAGAGTCTAATCTAGTGATGCTTTTGGTTAATGGCAACTAAACAAGAGGGTTGTGCTCGTTGCGGGACTTTACGGCACGAGCTGATGACAGCCATGCACCACTTGTGTCCGTGTTCTCAGAGGCACTCTTTTCTTCCAAAAAGATTCACGGCATGTCAAGCCTTGGTAAGGTTCTTCGCATTGCATCGAATTAAACCACATGCTCCATCGCTTGTGCATTTATGATTATATTGATAATAATCCAGCTAAAGGAGGATTATTTAGAGCTGGTGCAATGGATAATGGAGATCAATCAGTTAACAGTCGACCGCTCTACCACTGAGCTACTGAGGAACAATGAGTTCAATCCTAAAAACATTCTGAAGTTGAATCTAAAGGATATACTGCTGGGTAAATTCCTTTAGCTGCTAAGCCTCTTGATAAATACAATTGTTGCATCTAAATGGACAAAAGTGTTGCAGGTGCAGGATCTGTTACCCGATGAGGGTTCTTTTCATCTTTCTCTCTCACCTTGCGTCCTTGAACCGGTAATCATCTTTCGCCTAACCTAACCTCCTCCGCCCTCGGGACCAACTTACCAAGTTCCACTAGAAATTAAATCCACACAAGGAAAAGCATTAGCGATTCTCCAGTCACTAGCCTTGTCTTAGGCACCCCTCCTTACAGTTAGAGTATCGAGTAAGTTCTGATCCGCACGAAAGACGTAACGATCTGGGCAATGTCTCAGAGAGAGACTCGGTGAACAAGAGTTCACATTGAACGGAAGGTTTGGCACCTCGATGTCGACTCTTCGCCACCTGGAAAAAAATCATTTATTACTATATTTAACTTAATAAAAAAGAAAAAATTGAATCTAGACTCTTGTGAAAACTATTAATTTTTTTCTCTAGAGAAAAAAAATAAGGTTCTTCGCGTTGCGTTGAATTAAACCACATGCTCCACCGCTTGTGCGGGTCCCCACCAAAACAAGCATTCCCTTATTGCTTTATGTGCTATGGGTTCCAATATTATCATGGATAAATTTTTCAAGTAAGTTTTTTTTTTGTATAACAAGTTTTTTATTAACTTGTTGGGTTTCTTTAGGACCTTTTTCTTTAAGTAATTTATACGAATCTTCTATGTTTCTTTCTTGGTCCTAAGGTAGCCAAATTCATTGTCGGTTAAGTTCCGACCCGCACAAAAGGTGACCCAGATCGTTATGTCTTTCGTGCAGATCGGAACTTACTCGACAAGGAATTTTGTTATCTTAGGACCGTTATAGTACGTTTATCGGGGCTTCAGTCGTTGGCTTTCCTGTCATCAGGTCACCAACTTCCTTAACCTTCCATGACTAAATCTAATATTTTAGGACCTAAGATCTTTCTTATACAATTTGACATCCTTCCCTAATCCTAAACTAACAACTTTTGGTGAAAAAGCTCAAAAGAACAATAGCATTTCGATCTAAACAATACTAACAGTCAATAAAGCATCTGTCACAAAACTTAACATTCTCGTTGGAATCTACAGTGTAAAAGATGTATCACTCCGACCACACTAAACAAAGGTTGTCAACTGCTAAAAGGTTGCATTCTTCCACGTACCTCGCGCACGTAGTTGCATCATTGTCAATATCTTACTATGCACTAGTACAACCATCCATTCATTTCTTTCATCTTTCCTCGAATTGCATTCCTGCTTCCCACCACTTTCCATCCACTTATATCTCTCTTTGCTTTATAACATAAGAGACAAGTTTTGTCATGGCACAATGCTCTCCACAAATCTTTGTGTTTCTTGTGCTGGCCAAGAATAACACCATAAAGGATATGCCAACGAAGGAATTGTTCAAAGTGGAAAGCATCGGCTCGTTCTCGTTCGTTGCTTTTTTTCCCATTCCAGAAAAAAATGCATATAACTATCTAATCAGATGCGGACATGTCTCCCATGAAGTCGTAAGGAGTTACTAGTTCAACATCGTTTTCAACCATCACCTCTTTCATTAGTCGTCAAGGAACTTCTTGACTTAGGTGATTTGCCCCCTTCAACTCGGAAATAAAATCATACAGTGCGTACGAATATGATGATCTCGTAGACATGTGTCCCTAACATGCACTAGTTAGCTGTTGTTCTTCACGTGATGTCAAAGTGGACCCATGCATCATAAAGATCTCCTCCTTCTAGTTGTCTCCGCAAAAAATCAAGGCTTGAGTTTGGACCATCCACCGACATCTTGAAAATATGACAGTGAGAAACCTTACTTGACTGGCTATGGAAGAAGCATCTTTGCATAAATTTGAACTGGATATTGGATTGAATATGTGCAACTTTGAAAAGTAAGTTGCACATATTCAATCCATGGGGAGGACCATATGCATGTGCCTTCAAGATTGACCTTATAGGTTAGTGAAAGTGTTGAGAGAAGCAACATGTTAGACAATCAAGAAAACACGTCTTGTCTTAAAAGTGAAACGTTACTGATGATCCACTCCGAGCACTTCTTGTAGATCCTTTGAGCTAATTGATGCTTAAGCATCAATGCGGAGCAGTGATGACGTGATTGGATCACGATTTCTTTTCTTATTGTAGAGTTCCTTCAACCACATATCCTTCTGGGTGGGTGTGAGTGTTCAACAACATGGACTGCTAGTCTAAAAACATATCATGCAGTATCTAGGTGCACTAATCTAACGAGACGACATAGAACGTCTTTGTTGGACAAACTTTCACGCATTTGGGCTGTAATTTGTAATGATCTTTGTAGTAGTACGTGAAGTTTGATCTAGGAATACACGAGGTATCTAGCTGTAGAAAGATACGATGAGATTCTCAACCAATCAATTAATTTTTGCATCCTCACTATGAAAACCGAGCAATCTCTATCTCGATCCTAATCTCTTCTTGTCATATTTTCTATTGACTTAACCTAACCTTAAGTACGATGCATGCAACTCACAGTTCAACTAGACGTACACTCAAGCATCAAGTAGGAGGATTCTAATTCAATAATCAGATGCCTTGTTCATATAGAAGCATCTTCAGACAACATTTACGAATTGACTCTAGGAATATTCTCTTCACTGTTTTTCTATCATAAAACAAATTAATTTACTCAATTTCTACTATGAAATTCTTTGGTACAACCTCCATTTGAGATAATTCTTACACCAGGTTTTCCAAAGATATAGATATCACTGTGAATGGTGTAGAAAGATCCATAGTTCTAAGAAGACACTCCAAGAAAAGAGAGTGAGTAGACAAGGAAGTAAACAGGAATGAGATGAGAGAAGTTTCGCCTCTCCATGTATATATAGTGAGGTGAGTACAGAGAAAACCCTAATGGTGGATTAGTCCTCTAACTAACTGTACGCAATAACTCGAACTACTTCGGTTGGTATCAGCCATCGATCCACTAGAGATTGAGACTATATCAACACTCCCTTCAAGCTCAACTCTACATCTTGTACTCGTAGACAATATCTGAAAGTATCAAACTTATCTCTAAGCAACGCCTTAGTAAAGATACTAACAACCTGATCACAAAACTGAGCTCAATCTCTCTTGCAAAGACCTTTTTTTCTAATGAAATGATAATACATCTCAATGTGCTTCGTCCTACCATGAAAAACGTGATTACTAGCTAACTTTATGTTGGTAATGCTAAATACATGTCATTATATACAACATGATATGTACACTCCACACCAATATCGGATAGCTGACATCAGAGCCAAACCGATTCACATGTGGTGTTCGTTGCTCCTCTGTACTCTACTTCAAATTGATCTTTGCATATCATGCTCTTGGTGCCTGCTTCAGACCATAGAGAGCTTCCATATCTTTTGTAATTTACACACACGAGAAGGAAACTTAAGATCCTCATAACCTAGAGGTTGTTGCATGTAGACCTCCTCCTCAAGATCACCGTTGAGAATGACGTTCTTGAAGTCCATATGATATATCTTCCGACCCTTTTGAGTAGCAATTGCTACTGCGGTTCGAATAGTCACCATGTTTGCAACTGGAGGAAAAGTTTCTTCCAAATCCACTCCATGTTGTTGTATGTAGCCCTTGGCTATCAATCTCATCTTGTACCGACACACCGTATCATCCGAGTTGCACTTGATCTTGAAGACTCACATGCATCAATCGACATCTTATCTTCAAGTAAGTCACCAACTCCCAAGTCTATTGGTGATGTAGCGCAGCAAGTTCAGCTTCCATAGCACTTACTCACTGGACTTTGTACATCGTCTCCTCAAGCGAACTCGGTTCTTGTTCTTGAAGAACATTGACCATATATGCATGGCAAGTAGCAAGAAAACCTTCATGCAGATACCTACTAATTGGATGCTTTGGCCGTTCAGATCTGCAAGAGACAACACATGCACTAGTCCTCTCCTCTTGCAACTGATCTGATGTACATGCTAAGGTTTGAGACAAAGTATCCAAAGGATGTGGAAGATCCACATATCTGGACAAGTCCAACATGCGGTGTAATAGCACTCCTTCGTCTTGTGTAGAAACTACACTAATCCCACTAGAATGTGCTACGTGGACTCCAGCATTAGCAACAGCTCTATGCGCAATTGATTCTAATATAGAATCAATGATATCTCCAAATCCTTCACTCAATATACTACTCTGAGGTACTCAGTGGATTGATTCTTTGGTTCTGGAGTAGATACAAGGATGACTACGATAGATGCAAGAGCAAACCAAGACTGTAGCTCATATAAAACAACATCCATACTAATATAGAGCTGCTTCATTGAAGGATTATAACATCTATATCCTTTCGTATCAGAAGCATATCCAAGGAAGATACGTCTATCTATTTTCGGATCTAGTTTCCTATGTTTCTCATCAAGTATGTACACATAACAAATACATCCGAAAGCTTTAAGAAAAGAGTAATCAAGCTTACTTCTTGTGAAGACCTCCATTAGTGTCTGATTGTGGGAGCCACTGTAGGCGTCCGATTCATCAGACAAACTGCACATGAAACAACTTCTGCTCAATAAGATCTAGGTATAGTCTTCTCTTTCAACATAGCACACGTAGCTTTAGCTATGTGTCGGTTCTTGCGCTCTGCAACCCCGTTCTACTACGGATGATAATTACATATCTTCTAGCGTTGGATGTCATGCTCATGCAGATATGCATCGAACTCTTCAGAAAGAAACTCACCTCCTCCATCATATCTCGGACGAAGGATAAACTCTCCAGATTGTTTCTCCACCAACTTGCAGAATGTCTGGAATGCTGACAATACTTCGACAGAGGACTTGTCTCTCTCAACAAATAGATCCAAGTATAACGCGAATGATCATCAATGAAGGACACGAAGTACTGAAAACTGATAGTAGCGAGAGGCTTTGGACCTAAATGCTTAAAGCCCTGTATACTTGGTTGAGAAGCAGTCCATACATCAGTATGAATAAGCTTCAAGAGCTTGTTCGCTCTGCTACCCGATCTCTTAAAGGGTTGCTAGCTTGCTTGCCGAACTGACATGCTGCATAGACTCCAGTGGACTCATAGGATTCAAATTTGGACAGACTTGTAACCAGGTCAGAACGCGGAAGACCTTTCAACTTCTAGAAGTTCATTTGTCTAATTTGCTTGTGCTAGATGTCAATATCATACACTATTGAACCACTCTGTCCATACATGACAACTTGTAATTTAGGTGCAGAAACATCTAGTTTGAACAACCTACCACTCTTGCTATCTCAAGCTATGACAATGCTATTGGAGTCTTCAATAAAACATCCATCTTTATTGAAGCGCACATGTAGATCATGCTCTACCAACTGTCTTACAATTAGCAAGTTTCTAGTCAATGTGGGTACATGTAGAACATTTTCTATATCAATAAACGTTGAGGCAAGAATGTCTAGCAAAATGTTACTCTTGTGTTGGATTTGGTGCTTGGTGTCATCGCCTGTCATCATAAACTTTGGAGTCACAAGCTCGACGTCGGAGTCGATCATCCAATCAATTTGTGACTCAAAGATCGCATAACTTTGATGTGTAATAATCAACAATTGCTCCGAATAGACTTACTTAGTTGTTGCATAACCTTGCTGGTTGTAGTCTTGCTAGCTGTTGTCATATTGTTGTTGGTTGTTTTGTCGCTTGTAGCATTGATTGGAATTGTGGTTTTGCTTCTTGTAATAGTTGCAAGAACTAGGTGTACGTCTTTGATTGTTGGAGGAAACATCTTGTTGTTGGTTCTGCTGATTCTGGTTTTAATTCTGCTACTGCTGCTATTGCTGTTGTTGTGTGTAATCCCGTCCACGTCTAGTACTTTTTCCATGTCCCCTACCTCGAGATCCTTGAGAACCTGCAAAATAGACAAATTCTTGTTGAGCATCAAAATAAAATTCTCCAACAGGCGCATTAACTTATGTCAATCTCAACTTTAACATAAGTCAATTGATCTACAAGCTGTTCACGTATTCTTTTATGTTCATCGATCCCTTCTTCACAATGTTGAACTGCCGCAACAATTGTGAATTCTGCACCTCTATTTCTGACTGAAGCAGACGCACGAGTGCATCCCAAGATTTCTTAAGCGTATCACAATCCGAAATATGATCGACCATCGAAGTTGAAACTATTTGTGTGATGTAGTGATCGATGATGTAACTATCGTCTGGTATATTACTTCTTCTGCTCCTTGAATTTCATGTGAGAAACATGTACATTAGATGCTTTCTCCTCCTCATGATATGATCTCATAGATCTTGTCTTGCAAGAAAGTCATCATTCATAACTTCCATACTTGGTAGTTTTTCTTGTCGAGTTTCTCTCCAGTGATCAAAGACACAGACTCTACCATAGCTCCAATTGAGAAATTGCAATGTTTTGTATACGGAAAATCTCACAAAACCTCCACAAAACTTGTCCGTCCCACCTCGCGATAGGAGCTGGTCACAAGTCACAACAACTCTGTTCATTCCTCTTGCAGCGAGAATGAAAAAAGAAACTATTTGCGAACCATAGGTGTACAAAATAGGACAAAAATGTTAAAAGAACACATCAAGAAAAGTTGAACTAGACCAAATGAGATCAGAAATGGACGCGCAATACTAAGTTTTGTCCTAATTGGACAATTATTTGTTTTGGACTCAAGTTATAAAATCTTCATTTTGGTCAAAAAATCCGTTTGAATATCTATTGTTAGAAAGCTCCAAATCGACTGAAACGTGACTGAGTACACAATTTGCATCTTCTGAACAAGACAACCTTTATAGGACTGATCGAAATATTTCAGCAAGAAAAAGTAATCTAAGCATCCTAAATCAAGTTCAAAGTTTTTAGTGACGAAAGAAATAGTTTGTCTCACTCGAACGCATCAGCAAGATAGTGCTCAAGATGAACTTCAGCTGCTCTCTCCTCTACTTGTTCATGAATAAACTCTATCTTGTTCATCAACAAGGGACATATGCTCTCTACTACTATGATACAATGTAGAAAGATCAATGCCAATCTGTCTCATATCTCTCAAATCGCTCGATGAAACTTTGTAACGTCTTCAATCTCTTGAAGAACTCAATTTTTTGATCCCGATAGATCCAAGTTTGAACTCAAAACAATCTGAACGGTCTAACTCTCCTTCGTAGGCAACTGAAGCACTCCAATCCTCCCTCCCTCAATTTCCCCCATAACACATATCACAATCCGTCTCTTCACGAACCATCTTATCTTATGCATCACATACACATATATGAACCCAATGACACCTTGCACGCATGCATTGAACCTCTCAATCTCTAGAAATATCCATCAACGGGTTGCAAGTAGAAGCTAATCCTTTAAACACCCCTTATGTCAATTTTCATAGTACGTGAAGTCTCCAAAATATAGATAAGTAGCCCCTTGTACTCTTAGTATAGCGTCAAAAACCACAAATATTAAAACAACACGAACAAGCTATGATCTAGCTTGTTTTTCTCATCTTTCAAACATCATAATGTTGCCATTAAGCAACCAAATGAAGTAGATGAAGTGTCCATGAGAACCATACAACGAGCTCTATCAGTTGGTGCTTCGAAAATGGAGATATGAAAATACATCAAGAGTCATTATTTCTCTCTGTGAGCGTCTTTGGAGCAAAAACATAAAATCTTAAAATTCAACTTTCAAGTAGAAGTCCGTCCATGACACAATAACGTGTTAGGTGCCATGTTCACGATTATCTAGGATGAGAGGTCACACGATAGTGAAACATGCCAACTAAGCAATATGTGTACGTTCATTTTCATATGATTCATATTTTACGTTCAATGGTCATTGTCGCTGAATTTAAGTATAAGATGGTGGGTCGAGAGTTCATAGAGGCATTCTTCCTTGCTTGATGTTGTGCGAGTGTTTCTTATGTCATGTCAGTTTAGGCACCTCAGCTAGGTTGACCGAGTGCGGAGTGACAAATCCCGATAAGGCTGTTAGTGCCGTTAGGGCGAGTTCATGAGAGAGCCCACTAGGGGTATACTTCGCAGGTAGGGCCTGGAGGCCTTAGTTCTTCAAGTTGAGCCTTCAAGCTCTAGGATAGTCTAGTTGAGTGTAACTCGGATTCTCTTCGTGCTTAGAGTGGGTTTGGCTTGACCGTTTGTGAGTAATCTTTGTTGTAGTGTTGGAGATGTGTAACAACCCAGAGAAACACAAAGTATCGGAAATAGTAAATTAAGGATCGTTCCCACGAAGATACAGTTAACAATCACACAAAATACAGTACTACAACGTCACAAGGATAATTCAGATAGTTTTCTGTTATTCTCACGAAATGGAATAATATCCGGATGAGAGTTTAAGTCTGATAAGAAACCAAACCCAAGCGAAACTTGATAAATCGAATACAATTAACAATGAAATAGTTCTTTGATCAGGGACCCTTCCAACAAACATATAAAAGATTCGAGAAGATAGATGTATGAACAAATGAGATAGCAAAATACTGCTGAAATGTTACTAGTGTTCTTCTGAAAAAAACAGAAGAATACAGATTTCACATCAAGGTTCCAAGGATAAGCCCCTACTCTTCCTAAGAAGTGTTCTTCCAACTAAATCCTCACTCTTAAGAATCCCACTTATTTGAAGAAGCCAAACTTAAGGCGAAGCCACCATGTTCCGAACTCTTCTTACAATTTAACTTATGCTCTTCCACTTCACAGTAACTAATGTGTTCTCAGATTCTCGAAATGTTCTTCGCTCAAATAGCCCGAAGGCACTCTTCGTCGAAGTCCAACTTCGATCATCTGCGTCAATCAGATTTACACCTGCGACAGCAAACTACGTCCTTCGTAGGTAAATCGCCTTCGCCCATTTTATTCACACACTCACTCCGCAATCTCGCGCAATCGAAAATTAACTAACGAAAACTGAAAAACATGGAAAAGGTAAAATATCTGAAACGCGCATCGCTTTTATAGCCCTTCGCCCTAAGATGGCGGATCTCATTTCTTACAAAAGATGATCACATCTAGACCGCATGATCACGTCCCCCTACTCGGCAGAACCGTAGTATCTACTCTACCTAACTGTAACGCGTGTCCTATACTGACTAACGTGAACTTAACTGTCTCCCTAAGCTCCTTCAAATCTCGTATGATCCTCTCCGCTAATCGAACTATCCTACTCTTCGCCGAAGGATCTGACGCTACTGTTAACTCTACCCGAAGTCGCTGGAGAAGCTCTAACTCAGTCGCGTTAAGCTCGGTGGCAAAGTATGTCGTTGCAACCTCATCTACCTTCGCTCGAAGTTCTTTGGTCTTCGCTTCAACAATCTCCTTTGCCTTCTCTACCTTGGCTAGCTCCTCATCTTTGGTAGCCAACTGCTCCAGTACAGCATCCCTCTCTGACTTCATGTCGTGGAAGCGCGGAGTCATAAGGTTGAGCTTCGCCTGCCAATCTTGAAGTCCTTTCGAGACCCTGTTCTGTTCCTCTGATCTCGCAACCACCAAAGTGTCGCGCTCCATGGTCAACTTCTTGACTTCGTCCGAAGTATCTTCAATTTTCTTCATCAACTTGTCCTTCTCCGTAAGCCATCCTTGCCGTCCGAAATGTACTGCACTGAGAAGGTCACTTAGGGATAAAGGTACCTTCGTCTCATTTTCGTATTCCTGACGCTGCAGGTCCAACTCTGTCAAAATAGGTAGTGCCGTGCCACTTAGAAACTCCAGGGTCTTCTCGAACATCTATACTAACTAATCTACTGTTTTGTCTAACAAAAATAAAAATTTTCTAGCAAACTGGAAATCCAAGGCTTCACATACTCCCCCTCTCAATTGTGAAGCGTCCTCGCGAACACATCAGCTGTAGTACCGCTTGATTCTTCCTCCATTTACTCGGGTAGCAAAAAGGTTTCCTTCGAGGTCTTTGAGTTGGACTGAACCATTGCCATAACATTATGAGACTATGTATGGTCCCATCCATCACAGCTGTAACTTCCCTGGAAACTTAATATGTCTACTATCATATAGCAAGACTAAGTCTCCGTCGTTCACATGCACTTTTCTCAACCTCTTATCATATACCTCCTTCCGCTTCTCTCGTATGTCTTTAGTTAACTCCAGAGATGCCTCGCGATCTTCTTCTAGTGCCATCAAACTTTGCAATCTGATGAGCTGACTATCTTCTGCAGATAACCTATCCTGTGACAGAATCCTGTAAGTAGGGGTTTCGAATTCAATAGGCATAATAGGATGCATTCCATACGCTAAGAAGAACGGCGTCTGTCGCGTTGTTATCTTCTCTGTATTTCTGAATGCCCACAGCGCTGCATCCAACTTGGTGTCCCAGTCATAAGCATGATTGACCGTCACTTTGTTCAAGATCTTACACAGCAACCCATTGCTTTTCTCAGTAAGTCCGTTCGCCTTAGGATTATACGGAGTAGTCTTTCGATGCTTGATCTGAAAATACTCTGTCAATGCTTCTATGGTATTGTTCAAAAAATGTGTACCCCTATCACTCATCAGTTCCAATGGACATCCAAACCTGGTGATGATATTCTTGTGTAGAAAGGCTGCCACTGTCACCGCATCATCTTTCTTTGTTGCTTCAACTTCCACCCACTTGGTTGCATAATTCAGTAGCCACCAAGATGTATCTTCTGCGTGTCTTCTTCGTTGTTGGCTGAATAGGTCCCACAAAGTCAATTCCCCACTTCTCGAATGGTGCAAGAGGTAAGATAAGATGAAGTGACCACTGAGTAGTTCGAGTAGGCTTACCCACACGCTGACAACTGTCACACCTCTTAATGATCGCGGGCACATCCTTGTACATGGTAGGCCACCAGTATCCTGCATCCAAAATCTTCTTCACTGTGTTGCGAAGAGCATAGTGTCCTCCTGCTGGTTCCGAATGCATGGCATCCACCACTCTTCCTACTTCTTCCTCCTCCAAGCATCTTCGTAGTTCATCATCGGTCCCCTTTTTGAACAGAATACCGCTCTTCAACTCGTACGGTCCGACCTTGTGTATGAACACCGTACGCTGTTCCACATCCATTCCTTCCGGGCACTGCAATGTATACTGATATCTATATATCTCATGATACCTGCTCGTGGGGGTTACTGTCAGCTGAAAAAGTTCTTCGTCTGGAAAGTCATCTGCTACATTGTCTTGTCACTCTCCCGTCCTTAGTCGAGACAAGTAGTCTGCATTCTCATGATGCTTCCCTGCTCGAGTTTGAACTGTTAATTTGAACTCCTGCAATAACAACATCCACCTTGCTATTCTTCTCGACAGATCAGATTTCTGCACCAGATGTTTTAAAGCATAGTGATCCACGTAGAATACAAATTCGCATCCCAACAAGTAGTGTCAAAATTTTCTGACAGAATACACCATCCCTAGTGCTTCCCGCTCTGTAGTGGAGTAGTTCTTCTCTGCAGTGGATAGCTGTCTACTCGCATAGTAAATTGGGTGGTCCCTCTTTTCGCTGTCTTTCTGACTCAGTACCACTCCAATGGCGAATGCTGAAGTATCCACATACACTTGAAATGGTTGATTCCAATCTGGTGCCTTCATGACGGGAGCCTCAATCAACTTTGTCTTCAGTGTTTGAAAAGCTTTCTGTCTCGGTTCCTGCCAAACATACTCAGTAGTCTTCTTCAACAATTCGGTTAGTGGTGCTGCCAACGTTGCATAGTTCTTGATAAATCTCCGATAGTAGCCCACATGTCCCAAAAATCCCCGCAATTCACTAACATTTGAGGGAGGATCCAAGGCTACTATGACTTGAACTTTGTCCACATCTACTTCAATGCCTCGCTGCGAGACTCTATGTCCTAATAAGAGGCCCTCTGACATGACGAAGAAACACTTTTCTGGATGTAATGCCAACTGAGCATCTCTACAACGCTGAAAAACTACAGCCAAGGAATTTACATGTTCGTCTCTTGGACCAAAAACACAAAAGTCATCTATAAATATTTCTAAGAACTTCCTAAGATACTCCTGGAAAATGTTCGTCATCATTCTTTGAAATGTAGCAAGAGCATTACACAAACCAAAGGGCATCTTATGATATGCAAAAGTACCCTAGTCAGTGGTAAAAGTAGTCTTATCTTTGTCTTCTTCTCTGATGGATACCTGATTATACCCTGAGAATCCATCGAGAAAGCTATAGCATTCATGACCAGCTACTCTGTCCAAAATAGAATTTGTAAAAGGTAAAGGGTGATGGTCTTTCCTAGTTGCTGCATTCAGTTTTCGAAAATCTTGACATACTCTGATTTTACCAGTCTTCTTCTTGGGTACTATCACTAGGGGTGATACCCATTCACTGCTAAGGACAGGAAAAATTATACCGGCGCTTAAGTATTTATCAATCTTGTCCTTGACCAAGAGAGAGTACTTCGGATTTAACCGATACTGTCTTTGTCGCACAGGAACAGAGTTTTCCAGTAAGTCAATTCGGTGTTGACCCCACTTCGCTGGAATACCCTTCATGTCTTCAATCTTTCAGACGAAGACATCTTGGTAGTAACTTAACATGTCATGGTACACTTCCAATTCTGCTCCCTGTAACTTCGCTGCGATCTTCAAGACCTTCCCTTCGTCGAGGTCAAATCCATTGTTGCTGACTTCAGTACCATTCCTTCTGTGTGGCTTACCTCTGAACTTCCCTGCCTCAACTGTGATTGCTATTCTTCCTCATTCTCTTCGCACTCTTCTTCATCTTCTATCTCATAGCATTGCAAGTAGTTCACAACTATGTAAGGTCCTGATTTTTCATTTTCCGAGCTAGTACTCGAAGATGAAGAGTCTTCGTCCGAAGTGTACCATGAATCTGTCGAAGATGTTTCGCCCTGATGTGACATCTTCTTCCAGGTTACTGAGACACTTTTCTCCTTAGGTTTCATCGGATCATTAAAGGACAACTTCTGCTTATACCAGTCAGTGATTACCTTAGCACCGTATAGCCAAGGTCTCCCTATAAGCACTCCATAGCCAGACTTAACCAATGGCCTTAGTACAATGTATGTAAGTTTGAAGATTATCCCACCAATTGTTGTAGGAATATCTCGCAGTACCCCCAAAGGTCTTCGTCGACTATGATCCGTCATCCTCAACACCCTTGGTGTTGATTCGAACTGTGTGTAACCCAAACCATGCGCTGTATCCTCTGTAATGATATTCACGCTAGAACCAGAGTCTATAGGCACATGTTTTATTAGACATCCATCTATCTCGATGTCTACTTCTGGAGATCCTAAGTCCTCCAGTCCAACTTGAAACAATGAAGGCAGATTCTTCGACTTAGTCTTCGTTGGTTTTCTCAAGGCTGCCAATAATAATTTCCTGTACAGCCTATTGTCTTTGACCAACTGCTTGATGGTTATGTTAGCCGGCTGATTCAGTAAATCCTCTACTACATTGTAATGAGGACTTACCACCGAAACAGTCCCCTTAGTTTGTTTTGTCACCAATTTTTGCGGTTCGGATGGTTGACTGACTTCGGGCGAAGATACTTCGACCCGTACCTTCCCAAGCCCTTCTTGGCTAGGTTCCACCTCCTTGGCTTGCTTACTCAGTTCCTTACTGAGTAGTGCCCTCACTTCTTCTGAAATATCCGCAGGCAGTACTCCTGAGGTCTTCTTCGTTCTCGGTTCTTCCTTACGATTATCTGCCTGTGTCAATTTCGTCCTTTTCTCTACAACGTCGCGCACCTGTTCTGTCAAAGATTTGTGCGTTTTCTTCCCCTTCTTCAATTGCTTTCGCTCGGTCTTTTTAAGGTCCTTCGCCTCCTGAGCTGCGGCTTCTGCTAAAGTCTCTCCCTTTCGAAGAAGTCTCTTTCCACTTCGAGTCTCCACTTTGTTTACCAAAATTTCCTTGTCTTCTGGCCAACCATATCCATCGTCCTTCGTAAGAGTGCAAATTTTCAGATCTTCTACCAATTCGACCATGTTTACTCCTGCGTCTGGTCGTTGTTGGTTGGTAGGTGGTTGAAATCTCACTCCGGTCTTCTGAATTGGTTCATTCGTACAATCTGTGGCTCCATGACCGGATTTACCACATTTCCTACACAGTGGCATATATCCTACTTGTTTCTTTGGATGAGGACAAGAAGGAGCCCAATGACCGTTAGCGCCACAATTAAAACATGATGTACCAAGAGATGGTGGTGGTTGGTATCCTCCAGGGGCAAACTTTCGTTGGATAACATTAGTTGCCATTTGTCGGGGTACAAAACGTTGAATGTGTACCAGAGGAATAGGAGTAAAGTGTTGGGGTTGAGTGGACACCACAGCACCCTCTTGGGTTTGTACTCCATAGACCCCATCTTCACATTCCATAAAGTAGTTGGGCTCATACACTGACGCCCATTCCACTGAATGTGTATTGTAAGATGGTTTGCTGTTAAAACATTCTGTGTTGGCATGTCCTGGCTTCCCACAATTAGTACACCACAAATTCGGACGAGAACTGGTCGGCGACTTACGTCTTTCCGGCGTTCTCACCAACTGCACCTTGAGGTCTTTGAACTTCTTGAGAAGATCATCAAGTGCGTGATCTTTAAGTGGTGGAGTGCTCTTCACCATCGGAGGTCTGGATCTCGTCATTCTTTTCCGCTTCTTACGCTTTTCCTCTTCGTCCGAAGATGAGGAATCTTCGTCGTCCGATGTTGAGCTTTCATCCGAAGACTCTTCCGAAGATGAATATTTTCTATGTTTCCGTTTTAACTTCTTTTTCTTCTTCTTCTTCTCTTCTTCGCGACTGTTCTTGGACTTTCTGAAATCTTTCTTCTTTCTCGAGTCTGAAGCTTTTTCACGATTTCTGCTGAGGATATTTGAGGACTCATAGTTCTCAGCAGAATCGATGGCGCGTTCTAAGGTTGACGTATCGAATCGTCTAACCCATGTCTGTTGCTTTGAAGGCAGTCCTTTCACAAACCACTCCACTGCCTGTGGTGGTGTGTAGGCTGGATGTGTCCCATTAGCAGGTAGTCTATCCAAGATACCATAAAATCTCTGAACATAACTCTTCAAAGATTCTTTCCTCTTCCGTTTAACGCTGTTTACTTTGTGCAGTACATGCCTGTTATAGTTCAATTCCCTGAATCTTTTGAGGAATTCATTTTTCATCAAATCCCAAGTAGATAAGATTGCTGGAGTTAGATTGGCATGACTGTACCATTTTCCCGCTGCATGCTTCAACAGACTGGGAAAAATTCTCGTTCAATCGAGATCATTGTCTTCTTTGTTTGCATGAGATACCGCCTCGAATTGTTTAACAAAAGAATCAGCACCCTCTCCATCTCCATCGCTGTCAAAATCTTCACCGCCAAATTTTGGATAATTTTGGCGAGTGAAAGGTGGTGCTCTTGACGTAAGAGGTACTCCTGTCATCGTATGAGGTACCGTAAAAGGTAGAGGTGCCGAGTACTGTCCTTGATTGTAATTGGTTGGTACCGTAAAGTTTGGAATCCGCATGGGTCCTGTACTGGACAGAGTACTTAATGGTTGAAGAGTCAGCTTAGTAATATGGCTTACAACTGTTGTACTTGCTCTGATGTGTGAAAGAGACACCTCAGGCGAAGGCGTTTCGATCGAAGGTACTTCGACTGGTTGAGCGTCCTTTCGTCCCCCGTCGTATTCCTTCCTGGGTGAAGAGGATGTAGAAGTTTCTTGACTTCGTATTTTAAAAAGCGATACTCCTGGAGTTCCTTGAGGTCTAAGATTCACAGTTCGAAAAGCAGGTGTTCCCAACGGTAACAATTCTCGAATTAATTCTTGTCCTCTTTGTTTCCTCAAAAGTTCTACAAAACTGCTGATCTCTGGCCCATGTTTAACAATCAGTTCCAAGGCCGCTTCCGACTTTGGGTCTGGATCTTCCGCGAGAAAGGTTACAACATTGGGTTCGGATCTGTCAGAACTTGAGGATGAAGATGAAGATTGAAAGAGGTCCACTCTCCGAAGTGTAGGAGTTTCTTCTATAACAGTCTCTTCGCGTTCTGCTTGAATAATCTTGTCCTCTTTTGTGGGTTCAAACAGAGATTCGTGTAGGCTTGTACTCTTTAAAGGAAAAGGTAACCATGGTGCATCTTTAGGTGAATCTTCTTCACTCCGAACACTTGAGTTTGGAGATTCGAGGTCATTCTTCTTCTTCCAATATGTACGTTCGTCTTTCTCGTAACGCGCTCGTGGCGAAATAGGTACTGAACTTCTCCCAAGCGAAGATGAAGTCCCTTCAGATAGATTGGTAACTTCCTGCCACTTCTGAACGGTCTGACGTCTTCGCTCCTTCGTTGCCTCCTTCTGACATTGGACTTCTTCCAACAAGCGTTCGCGAACCAATCTTCTCTTCAGCGTACGTCTTGCCCTTCTCGTTGTCTGATCTTCGTCAGAAGGCGCTCGTGCTCCCCCTGACATACATGTCGATGGTAATAACGCACTAAATTTGTGTAAAAGTTAAATTTTGTATCCCTGGCAGCGGCGCCAAAAGTTTTAATGTTTCTATATGTAACAACCCAGAGAAACACAAAGTATCAGAAATTGTAAATTAAAGATCGTTCCCACGAAGATACAGTTAACAATCACAAACAATACAGTACAACAACGTCACAATGATAATTCAGATAGTTTTCTGTTATTCTCACGAAATGGAATAATATCCGGATGAGAGTTTAAGTCTGATAAGAAACCAAACCCAAGCGAAACTTGATAAATCGAATACAATTAACAATGAAATAGTTCTTTGATCAGGGACCCTTCCAACAAACATATAAAAGATTCGAGAAGATAGATGTATGAACAAATGAGATAGCAAAATACTGCTGAAATGTTACTAGTGTTCTTCTGAAAAAAACAGAAGAATACAGATTTCACATCAAGGTTCCAAGGATAAGCCTCTACTCTTCCTAAGAAGTGTTCTTCCAACTAAATCCTCACTCTTAAGAATCCCACTTATTTGAAGAAGCCAAACTTAAGGCGAAGCCACCATGTTCCGAACTCTTCTTACAATTTAACTTATGCTCTTCCACTTCACAGTAACTAATGTGTTCTCAGATTCTCGAAATATTCTTCGCTCAAATAGCCCGAAGGCACTCTTCATCGAAGTCCAACTTCGGTCATCTGCGTCAATCAGATTTACACCTGCGACAGCAAACTACGTCCTTCGTAGGTAAATCGCCTTCGCCCACTTTATTCACACACTCATTCCGCAATCTCGTGCAATCGAAAATTAACTAACGAAAACTGAAAAACATGAAAAAGGTAAAATATCTGAAACGCGCATCGCTTTTATAGCCCTTCGCCCTAAGATGGCGGATCTCATTTCTTACAAAAGATGATCACATCTAGACCGCATGATCACGTCCCCCTACTCGGCAGAACCGTAGTATCTACTCTACCTAACTGCAACGCGTGTCCTATACTGACTAACGTGAACTTAACTGTCTCCCTAAGCTCCTTCAAATCTCGTATGATCCTCTCCGCTAATCGAACTATCCTACTCTTCGCCGAAGGATCTGACGCTACTGTTAACTCTACCCGAAGTCGCTGGAGAAGCTCTAACTCAGTCGCGTTAAGCTCGGTGGCAAAGTATGTCGTTGCAACCTCATCTACCTTCGCTCGAAGTTCTTTGGTCTTCGCTTCAACAATCTCCTTCGCCTTCTCTACCTTCGCTAGCTCCTCATCTTTGGTAGCCAACTGCTCCAGTACAGCATCCCTCTGACTTCATGTCGTGGAAGCGCGAAGTCATAAGGTTGAGCTTCGCCTGCCAATCTTGAAGTTCCTTCGAGATCCTGTTCTGTTCCTCTGATCTCGCAACCACCAAAGTGTCGTGCTCCATGGTCAACTTCTTGACTTCGTCCGAAGTATCTTCAATTTTCTTCATCAACTTGTCCTTCTCCGTAAGCCATCCTTGCCGTCCGAAATGTACTGCACTGAGAAGGTCACTTAGGGATAAAGGTACCTTCGTCTCATTTTCGTATTCCTGACGCTGCAGGTCCAACTCTGTCAAAATAGGTAGTGCCGTGCCACTTAGAAACTCCAGGGTCTTCTCGAACATCTATACTAACTAGTCTACTGTTTTGTCTAAAAAAAACAAAAATTTTCTAGCAAACTGGAAATCCAAGACTTCACAAGATGGTAATTTCTCTGTTCAAATTACTTGAAGAACTGAGTGCAGGTCGAGACGGAGTTCAGTAAGAGCTCGCTGATCTGAAATCCTCCGGTGGTATCTTCGGACGTTGTCGTTCGTGCTTGATTGATTGGACCTGCGATCGAGGTGTGTGTGAGCGCACGATATCTTGCTGTTCGCAGATTGATTGCTGTTGTGGGGTCGAGTGGAGATTTTCTATCATGCTGCAGAAATTTTGCGAAATGTTCTTGAAGTGACCTGTCCGAGCCGGAGTGCGTGTTTGGGCATGGCAGACGGAGTACTTGTCAATGTCAGGCCGGGCTCTTTGGAAGCGCATTGAAGAGACGATTGTAGTGCACCAAGTTTCGTGGAGTTTGGTTGAGCATCGAAGAAGTTATGGCATGTCGAAGTTCGCTGCCGTGTGATCCGAAAGTGCAAAAAGACTAGTTACATCAGATTTTGGTGCAATTTCGTGTGGAAACTCGAGTTTAAGAGTTTTGTTGTGTGTGTGTGTGTGTGCATTCGCGAAGTGTGTATTGTGCATTCGCGAATTTGTTTTTGCTGTTGTGGAGCCTCTTTTGGTGCAATCTTGTGCAATTCGAGGTGGAACCGAGTCTCTTTTGGTGTGTTGTACCCGTTCTACTCTACTCCAAGCGGAATGGAACGGAGAGTGAGCAGGAGTGTCGAGGTGTGGAGTGCGTGTTAGGAGGCGTTTAGAGACTTTGAGGCTTTGAGGCTTCGAGGAACAGAGGTGCGTGAGTGCGAGAGTCCGGAGACGGAGCGGAGCCTGAGCTTGAGTCCGAGCCCGCCGCAAGTCAACTTGCTGACGTGCGTGAGAGAGGTATGCAAGTTTCAGTTGTGTGGGAGGTGTAAAACCAGCTGGTCACCCATCCCAACACTATTTTTGAACGTGGACACTTAACTTTGTAGTCTTAGCTTTGGCTTTACCACTAGACCAATAGCTCTTGGTGTCCTACAGGGATGCGTGCAAGTACTTATGGACTTGTATAAGGTAGTAGGAGACCTTCTCGCACGTTCCTAGAGGAGTGGTAGGGCGACCCCACAATATTAAGGAGAAGCTATAGTTGTGGTAGTGTTTGCCTATACCGTAGAGACGCATACTGAAGGCAATTGGTGGCAGTTGTCTTGAATGAACTAGTAGAGCTATCACATAAAGCTAGTGGAGCTACTAGAGGTGTGGACATCTAGTTAGTGATCTTCAGTAGTAGTTACGACGGTGGGTGATCATATATTGTGCATGTGGTCACCGAAGAGGAGGCGTCAGTCCGAGTGGGGCTAGGTTTCTCTTTATGTGAATGTTTGAGTGTGGAGGGTTATCGTTTGGACTTCTTGTGGTTGGAACCCCTCCATATTCTACTTCCTGTTTGTACGCCGCGTTTGCTTGTGTTGGCGCTTGATTTCTGGAGTGAGTTCACTCCAGTGTGCTGTCTGTAGTGAGACTGGAGTTGTGGACCAGTCAGACTATCTTTGTTTCTCTCACGGTGCGGTTGGAGTGACGACCAACAGACCGTGAGAGGCTGCCTGTGGTGATGACATGTACAGGTTGCCTTTACCTTGACCGTCCTAGTAGGAGATAGGTGAGCTCAGTAGGAGCGGAGTTAGGCAAGTGGTGATTACAGTGGTGATAGAGATTTCGGCATTCTGGTTGGAGAGTGTGTTACCGAGATTCTCTCATCACGGAGTTCTCGGGAGGTTTTGGTAAGGACTTTTCGGACAGTGGGTATACACGGAGTGGGGTGAGGTACCGACTACCTACACCATTGTCGTCGGTTGTTCCAGAGGACGAGTCAGACGCAGGTAGCACATTTTCTGATGGTGAGTCGAGTGTCACCACACCGTTGTTGTGGGACATGGACGAGATCTATGAGGCCACGAAGGGACCTCGACGTTATTCAGGTACAGTGGGTACCATCGAGCTGTATGACTTCATCCAGGAGTTCAATAGTTGGTGCGATTTGCAACAGATGCGGAACTCACAGCTGTTTACACCTTTCATGACGTGGAAGGGTTTGTTCCAACACTTGGAGGGACCGCCGATGGACGATTATCATGAGTTCCAGCGAGACTACTGTATGGAGATTGAGTTGTGGAGACAACATTGGTCTCCCAACTACGTTTCTATCACTACTGGCACAGTTTCAGGAGACGTAGCACATACGAGTTCGGGTGTCAGTAGCAGTGGTACCTCCACATGTGGCGGAGTATCTACTACCGGTGGTGCGTCCACTAGTAGTGGAGTAGGTGGTAGTGTGAGCGGGATACCACCAGGGTTTAACCCTATGGTTCAGTTCTTCCAATGTTTGAGGAAGAACTATCAGGGTGTGCGGACCGACAAGTTGAGGAGTCTGCAGGAGTTCCAGCGCAAGACTGGAGAGAGCCTACGCGAGGTGTTTACTCGCATGAGGTGATTGATCAGCGTTATCCAAGAGGCGACGGAAGCACATGCAGTCCACTTCTGGTATGGGATATTAGACAGGGAGCTGCGTAGGAGAGTTAGAGATGTCACTCTCTTTAGAGATACCGCTCCGACGTTGGCCGTTGTCTTTGGTCTGGCTGAGCGGATTGAGCTCAACATGGTGGAGGAGAGGGTGGTGGTTGCTGGGTTCAGCAAAGAAACAACACAGGGAGCGATCACCTCTTCTCGAGGATCACAGGTTACGCAACAGCGTGGTGGTGATGGTGGTAAGGATCGTGCGGAGCAGTCACTATCTCAGGGAGGTGTTGTGGTGCCCACAATTTACAAGATGAACGAATTTTTGAAATTTTTGAAGTTAATCACATGTCCGTGTAATTGAAATAACCTTGTTGCTTAAGAATACATCTTGCTTAGAGGGAAGATGGTCTTAAGAACTTTTTGTAAGAGAAGTCGATTTCTTCCGAAGACGGAAGAAGGACGTCTTCTGAGAAGACGTCTTCTCGACCAGGTCTTTCGGAAGACGGAAGATGGAAGACGTGTGTCTTCCAGAAGACAGTGACAGTGACAGTGACTACGATTACGACTACATAGGCCTAACCGCACACCACCTATTAGGAGGGTAGGTGTACCTACCAGGTAGCCCAAGGTAGTAGGTAGGTCGAAGAACCCCTAATTGTACGAGAAGATACGAGAGAAGCGCATTAGCGCAGAGTCATCACCTGCTTCTTGCATCGAAGACATTAGCACAGAAGATCGAGTTAGGAGGTGCCGCATTGAATCAGGAGGTGCCGGAATTGAGTGAGGAGGACCAGCAGAGTGAAATCGAGGATAGCAAGGATCGATTCGCAGCTAGAGAGAAAGTGAGGACGAATTTCTGAGAGTAAGAAGCACCATCGAGTTGAAGGAGTCTCATGTAGATTCCTGGAAGCAGACATTGAACCTTCAATGTCTGCTCAATCGCCCTTGGGCGATTGAAGAAGAATCTGAGATGGAGCTCTGATCGACTGAGAAGCAGTAGGACATTGACGGTAGAAGCAGCTCTGTGAAGTCGCATTGGAGCTGAGGTGGAGCCAAAAGCGCGCAGAAGACTGAAGGCACTACGAGAAGCAGACAAAAGACTGTTTGAGGTTCTTTCCATGTTCTCTTCTCTTCCCATCGCTTCTCGCCTCTTGTTTAGCATCCCCCACGCTTCTCCGGTTGTTTGCAGGAAATCCATCGATCGCTTTCCCCATCCCGCATTTTCCTTCTGTGAAATTGAGCACAGAAGTGCTGCCCAATTTTCGACAGTCATCTTCTAGCTTCTTCTCGAACTATAATCGAGCTTCCTTGTCCGTCGTTCTCAAATTAGATCTCTCAACTATAAATTTTCCTACCCTACCGCACCTCTACTCTCGAATCTCTAAACAGAAGACGCTTCGGAAGATATGAACATCTTTAGAACACGCTTCTGAAACCTGAACATCTTCGGAAGACGCTTCTGATGTCTGAAGTCTTCGGAAGACGACTATGTGTAATTCATACCACGAGTGGATTGGATTTGCTTTTGTGTTAAGAGAAGCTTGGTACGAATCTCGAGTGACTTGGTGAGTTGTTTGTTGTTTCGAGAAGCTGGAAGTTGGGAACCAGGCCTGTGCTTCCCGATCTTCCGAGCTTTTCAAATCCACATCTTCTTAGAGAGACTAGAAGACTGGAAAGGCTGCCAGAATGCGCAAGAAGACGTGAGGATCCGTTACGGATCTCTTCTGTCCGACCCATAGCAGCCTATTCTTTCTTCTTCCCGAACTTAGAAGAGAGTTGTGAGAAGTCTTGCTGGCAGAATCTGGAGAGAATGGTCGAGGGTCATGCCTTCCCATCGTGCAACAAGCTTCTTTTTAGTGTGTATGAGAGGTGAGGAGTCGGAAGAACATAGTGCGAATATCTTGTGTCTGTTGTGAGGTTAGATTGCGTGTAAGAAGCAGAAGACATGTGAGACCAGTGAAGGGAAGCCTGGCTTCAGGAAGTCTTTCGAGAACGTTATTGAATCGGAAGCTGTCCCGGGAGTCTTCCCAGAGGCCACTGTCACCGCAGGAGCCCGCGACCATCTTCTGAACTTTTCATACACTCTACTTCTTGCATATCTTGTATCTTCTGTTAGGAAGAAGGATGAAATGCAAGGTGGGTTGTCTTCTTATGAATCCATGCGATGCCTTGCTTAGTTAGGATTGGTTAGACATAGCCCGGAAGACGAGAGGAGCTTAGGAAGCACTGTTAGAATCCCCGAAGACGGAGTAGCTATCTTCTGAAAGACTAGATTCGTCTTCTGAGAGAGGAAGCTAGACTATGAGAACTTGGGAAGGATTGAGCATTCGGCTCACAATAAGTGCGAGTGACTTAGTGTAACAGAGCTTCAAGTATGTCGATGCATCCTCGAGGGTTGGTGTTACCGGTAGCAGAGTTGGCCGAGGTCAAATCCTTCATCAAAGAGTTGGGTCTCGACTTCTTCCTGTGGGATTGGAACCTTGCCGACCAGGGTCTTCTGGAGGAGGTTTGTGCAGCATTGTCTCCTCGCAACCGTGTATCTGTGAAGACAGGAGTAGCTCGTGGAAGATCATCTTCCTGGACAAAGGAGTGGTGGCGCAGGACCTTTCACAGGCTAGAATCTGAGAACCGAGGTTATTGGCTCGAGAAGAAGATCTTACCCATGATCTCGGGGAAGTGACATGTGCCTGGGAGCACATCTTATCTCTTCCTGGAAGACAGACAGGGAAGAAATGAATGGAAGGTTGAATCTGACCGGGAGCCGCAGAAGCGTCTTCTGACGAAGCTATTCCGCCATCTCTTTCTCAAAGGGAAAGCACAAAAGACGAGATATCTTGGAGATCAGGACGTGGAGTTCCTGGAAGCAGTGTATGCTGGAGAGAATGTCAACTGGGGTGCTTTCTTTCACGCATATGTGCACGCAGAGCTGGTGTACTTAGGCACCCCGACAAGAGGACATCTTACTCCGTTCTTCTGTTACCTGTACGTGGCCAAGAGGGACCTAACGGAAGATCAGTTGGCAAGATATGAGCCAACAGGGCAGCACGAGACGAAGAAGGAGATATCAGGAGAAGACGACCGAGCAGCAGCAATGACTCCTCTCCCACTCTGATGCCACAAATGAGACCAAGTACTCATCAGAAGACCCTTCTGGTGAGAGAAGACGACTCCACTGGGTCAGAAGACGCGACACCACCAAGGAAGATGGGTCCTAGGAGTGTGCCTAGGAAGATCACCTCTTTCCTGATCATTCACTCTGGATCGGAGTCCGACGCTCAGGACGAGCCACTGAGTACCCGAGCTGCGCAGAAGACCGCTTCTGCAACACCAGGGAGTCTTCCGAAGACTCCAGAAGACGAAGGTTGGATGGATACTCCTACTGCGATGCGAGGAAGCGCAGTAAAGAGGACCGCTTCTGTCATGGGGAGGGATCTTCCACCCCGGAAGATGAGAAGAGTAGCTTCTTCCCGTGCGTTGTCGTGATGTGAATCATTTTACAGTGTAAATAATTCACCTCTCTGTCAAGCGTTAGTCTCTCTGAGTGAAATTAGGACCTCAGAGAAGTCGATACTGGAGGATGTTATATATTTTTGAGTCTTAGTAGGTTGATTACCATGTAGATGGAGTTAAGCTCATGGGTTGTAATTACATGTCGCCCATGCATGCTTCCTAGCGAGGTTAGGTTATCTTTCGGGATTACGTGTCGTTTTACATGTCTTCGCATGTAGTTTAGGATCTATGCTGGCACTTTAGGGGCTTGACGTGGTAGCCTATGTGCAAAATCAAGTCACCACGTGGTTTGGGACACAAAAGGACAGGGGAGTGAAGCTATGAACTCCCATTGGTCTAATTTTATCTTTATGTACTGCTAAACTTAGTAGTAGGGGTCTTAAGAGGAGTTCGAGCATTTGGAGGGGGAACTTCAAAATCTGAGAGCACAGGGAGATAGGGTTCGTCGTGCCAAGCACTGTCAGCGAAAATTTTGATCGATTTGAAGCAATAAAGAAGGAGTTATGGCTGATTGAAGTTCGATTTGTGCCAGAATTGCAGCACTTCTGTTGATTTTGGGGTTTTCGGTGTCAATCGCAGTAGATTTGAGAAAATCGCTTCAAACCTTCGAGGTAGCGTTCATTGGCAGCAGGGCTACGACTGTCCCCAAATTTTCATGTCAATTGAAATTGTGAGTAATTCAGGGCGATCGCTGAAGCAGAGGGGGTCCGAAAAGCTCTCAATCTAGAGCATCAACTTCAGAGAGCGAGATCTGGAGTTTTGTGTACAATCAGGAGGTCCAACTTCACAGGAGTGTTCATCAAGCTGTGTACTGCAAATCCTGTAAGAATCTTTGAAAGTGATCGAGCCAATTCTCTGTTCTAGGTCGAAATAGCTGTCTGGGTACCAGAAATTTCCATAATTTCTCTGCTCAGAACATTTCTGCCCATATCTCGACACTCTGATTTGATCTCAAGCTGAAACTTCGTGTGTATGGTCAGTAGGGCCTCACTTACATGTAGGAGGAGTTCTGAAGCCTGAACCTTTGTATGCTTCTGATTCTGGACTGTTAAAGTTCGCTGTCTGACCTTATTACTGCTAGTCTGACCTGATTTTCACTTCCTGAACATACTGGAGGGTCCATTCGACCTGAGTGAGTGTTTACACTGTTCCCTTATGATCTGAAGCCTACCTCTGTATAGTAAGAAACTATAGCCTGAAGTCCAACGCTTCCCTGAGTAGACTAAACACAACCTTCAAGATCTATCACAGCCAGAAGGTTCCGCCCTTCCCAGAAAAACTCTCAACTCGACATCTGGTGCTTCCACTGAGAGCTCTTGGGGTGATTGATTGAGAAGGTTGAGTTCAATACAAGGAGAAGAGATGGATCGCAAGAGTGCTGCTGCTGCTACTTCTACGCCTGCTGCATCTACGTCTACTGCAGCTCCTTCTGTAGCACCAGCGGCTACAGCGACATCTGCACCTGGTCTGGATACGGCTGAGATTCTGAAGACACTTGCGGCCCTGGTCCAACAACATCCGATCATTGGAGGGGGTGAGTTGAAGTCTACCAAGGCTTTGCAAGCGATAGTGAATAGATGTGGCAGATTTGATGGTAGAGATATTTCTAGGTATTTGCGTGAATACAGAGGAGAGATGGAGCTGGTTAGAGTTACGGATATAGAGATGATAACCAGTTTTGAGTTAGCTGTAATCCCTGAGTTGCGGGACCAAGTTAGGGATGTACAGAGAAGAAATCTAGGTGTCTGGATGAGTTTCGAGCGATCTCTTCGAGAGGAGTTTCTCGAAGAAGATTCAGAGAGAGTCACTAGGAGAACGTTCTTAGACTGGGTTGAGCAGCAACCTGGTCGTGTGATGAATCTGAATGAGATGCTGAGAGAGTTTGATCGGAGATACCGACAACTCTCAACTCTTGAGAGGATAACCTTAGATGCTAGGAAAACCGAGCTTTTCCTGCAAGCTACCGATGATGCTACGGCAGATCGGTTGTGCTTTATGTTGGCCGATCGATCTGCTGAAGGAGGAGTTACTACTAATTGGGGGAGAGTTGAGGATGCTGTGGCTGTACTAACGAGGCAGAGAAAGGGAAGAGTGGCTGTGGGAGGACGTCCGCTTGCAGAAATGACCACTCAACCTCGCACTGCTCCTCAAGTACAGCAACCTCCGGCTCCTGCTCCCAGACCTGCTATCCCGGCTGCAGTACCTTTGATGCCAGTTGTGCCAGTTCCTGCACAAAGGAGAAAACAAGCTAGGCTCCAGCTTATGGGTTTTTGGCACAACTTCGGATCTTCACTTTCATCACATAGATGGGTAGAGCTCGTTGTCAACTTTCCATGGGCATCTTGTTTACTTCGTTTGGACATCTAGTGAAGAAGTTATGCGACTCGAAAGAAGGCAAAACCAAGCTAGGTCCTAGTTTACTTGCTGACTGGGTATTTGAGACTTCAGGCGCTATATCAAAGACGCAAGGGGCCTGCTTCATTATTAATGACAGAAAACTGTACGTACAGAGACTGACGTAAGGGGGTTGCTTAAGGGGTTTGCTTGTTCTTGCGACTTGTCAATGGACGTTTTGGAGAATTGAGAAGTCCAATACACGCGCGCAAGGTGTCATCGGGTTCAGATCTGTGCAGGCTACATACAGGTTAAGACGGTTCTTGAAGAGACGGATCGAGGGTTGTGTTCTGGGAGAAATTGAGACGCAGGAAGCAGATTTGAGATTTTCAGTTATCTGTGAAGGAGAGTTGGACCGTTCGGGCCGTTTCGAAGTCCAAACTTGCTGTCCTTGGATCCATCGGGATCAGAACAACGAGTTCTTCAGGAAATTGAAGACGATACGAAGTTTCATCGGGCGGTTTGGGAGTTCTGAGTGAAATTGACTCGCAAGGAAGCGCTTGCGTCAAGTTTTTCATCGCCTGCGACCTGAGATTGGATTGTTCTTCGCGATCGGTGAGCCAAGCTCTTCGTTCTTGGTGCCTACGCGATCAAGGAGTCTTCATGTACGCATAGGAGAAGATTGTACGTAAATTGGATTGTTGGTTTGGGTGTGGTGAGCAAGTTTGAGCCGCAGGGAGCTGATTTGCGTCAGTTTTTTGCAACCTGTGACCAAATTTCTTGCGTGATTTTGCAAGGGGAACTCCAAACGACTTGTTTGGAGTCTTGTTGGGTTTAAGGTAGCTAGATCTATCTGCCAGGGAAGACGGATATCAGTTTAGACGATCCGTTTGTGCGGTGTGTGCGGTTTTAAGCCGCAGGGAGGAATTTTTGAAGGTTCGATCACCTGCGACCGAAAATCAGCGATATCTCGACTGTTGGAAGTCGGATCTGAAAGTTTCTTGGGTTAACGGAGTCAGCGGAGGAGACACTAGCGACATCTGACGTCCGTTCAGCGAAAGAAGGAAGTCCACAGATAGGCTTTTTCGGTTTCTTCGCTACGGGTTTTGCTCTTTTGAGTTCGTTAGAGTTCTGGTTGGCTGTATACAGCTTGTGGTAGCTAGCTTTAGCTAAGAGCTTATACATGGATGTGGTTTGGACTTGGGTTTGGATCGTGTGATACTGCTGTGGCTCTGTTTGTTAGCAAAGGGAAGTTTCTCTTGCTTTGAGCTACGCTTCGGTGGTTTTGGGTCAGGGTTGTGATTCAAGGGTTGTTTCAAGGGCTTTTGAAGCAGGTTACAGACTGCTCTGGTCTGGTTCTCAGTTCTGTGCTCTTAGGAGAAAGAACCGGCAGTGTACATACATTTGGAGTGTATATATCGCAGCGTTCATTTTCGTTGTTGTTTTTCTCTATCTTGTCTCTATTTCAGCACACAACATCTCCACGGCCAGGAACCTCGCGTTTTCCTGGACATCCTTCAAGCAATATCCGACACGACAGCGGTATCTCACCTTTCTGCTTTAGTCGCTTCCAAAGAAATCCATCTTGCAACATGAAGTTGTAAGCCTTCCTTCGAACTCTCTGAAACCTCTCATCCGTCCAACCTGTTTGCTTAACCATCGTACTAAGGTACCTCCCAATGTCAAGCAAATCATCATCATACAACCCTTCAACAAACAACTCATCTTCCCTTCTTGTGTGTGCAATCGAATAGAACTTTGCACTCACATCGTCAATATCTTGAACCATTTCATCGTCCTCATCATATCGAGCTCGAGATAACATATCTGTCATAAGATTATCCTTCCCTGCGAAATGTCTAAACTCAGGATTCAACGATTGGATATATGCGATCTATCGTAACATCGCATATCAGGAGTCGTACAATTCACGTTCATCCCTAATAACAGAAAACAATCAGTTTCAACCACCACTGTTGCTCCAATCAAATAGTCTTTATCGGTTTTCATGCCTGAAACAATACCTCATAGTTCTATCTTCACTTGCGGGTATGCACGTTGATGAGTACTTAACACCTTCGCTCCGAACCTAATCGTAAATCTATCTCCATCCTCATCATCCTGTCCTACTGCCCATCCGGTTGCAATCGGACTTATATCTACACTAAGAACTATCGGCTTGGCACCCTTGAAATCAATCCTTCCCAAAATGGGAGGAGATGATAGTAAGGACTTCAGCTTCTGTATCGCATCGGTATGCTCTTCCTCCCATCTGAATTTATTACCTTTGCATAACAACTCATATAATAGATCCGTCACATGCGCATAATGAGGAATCCAGCGGTTTCTCTCTTAGACGATCTCGATTACGCTCGTGATTGGACGGTACAGTCAAGAATTGTACCGCTCTCTTCTCATCTTGACTTCGGATCTTAGCATAAGCATATCTGTCGTCTAGTACCCTTGTCTCCATCCGAGTTGCTGTGATGAAAGGTTGATCAAGAATGAGCGGGTATAATGTTACTTCTTGAACAAAGAAGTTTTGCTCGGTAGCAACATCACCTATGCGCACTCTAACGTCTGGACAAGCTCCTACAAATCTCCTCTTGTGTTGTTGGCTGCTCTTATGGCCCACCCATATCATAGACCATTTCTTCTTCTTGTACAACTCTTTCGACATGATGTTGATTTCCGATCCATGATCAATTAGAGCAACCACCGGCTCATCCAAATCTCTAATTCTCACCAATGTCTCTATCGTAGCTCGAGCCCAGTGATTGTGATTGTAATGACTTGAGCTTTGCTTCCCATCCTCCTCTTCATCCTCAAAATGTACTACGTGCCTTCGATCTCTTTCTTCCTCTGAAGAATATACACTGCACTTTGCAAGCTCTCTCTCCTCATCCACAGACACCTTAGTACCAAAGCATGAGATAAAACAATCTCATCCATAATCTGTCGCTTCTGTTTGATGATGTCGATGATGACATCATGAAACTCACGGTTAGTAATGTCTAAAACCTCCCTCAAGGTAAACTCCACCTTCGTATTTAGAATGCGGTCTTCCAAGACTCCTTTCAAGTCTGTTGAAGCTTCGATGTTCGACTGTAGTTTGTATGCAGCCGGCTTATCCTTCTCCTTCTGAGACTCCTTTGCTCTTTCTTTCAATGGAGAAGGAGCATCATCCATTGATAGATCTTGAGCTCCCACATCTCAAAACTCTTGATGAACTTTCTTTCCTCGAGTTTGTCTCTTGGAAGAAGTTCCTTCCTTTGCATTCTCTGAATCTCGTCTTCTCTTTTCTTCCAACAATGCTTGGTGTTGGTTTTTGACGTTGTAAGCATGCATCATTAGAGCTTTTATCGGATCCTCTCATCCAATATCTCTTCAGTACTAGCTACTGTTCTCAACAGTGTTTCAAGTGCCATCTTTCTTTCTATTTCATGGAGATGACAGTTGACCACAATCTACTCGGCTCGTTAAAACTCTTCTCAGCTTGATCCTCAACCCTTATGTCATAAGTTCTACCCTCCACGATTGTAACTGCTTGCGCTGATAAGTGATCCTCAATCAACTTCTTCATCCCTCCTCTAACAAAGTTGATCTGAAGAAGTGCATCGGTATCTCTCAACGCTACTTTTCCATCCTTCCATAAGATCACTCTTTGTTGCAAGATATCAGTAAACTCTTTGCAATCTCTACGTGGATGATCAGTATCATGGCACCAGATACATCGTTGGATCCAACCCTGCTTCTCAATGAGTTTTGCTCCGCTTGTAGACCATTGCTCCTCCAATCTTGTGAGCTTGATCTGCAGATCTCACATTCCACACATTATCTCCTCAAGTCTTGAATCATCCTTCTTCAGAAATACTACAGGTGCCTGGACAACTAGAACAGCTGGAGCAATTGGTACTACTTGTCTAGCAACAGGAACCACTGATCGAACTACAGGAACATGTGCTACGGCAGTCGGTGTTGGTGCTGGTGGCCTAATAGGAACCTTCTCTCGTCTTCGCTCCCTCTTGGTAAGTAGACCAACCGCTTCCTCAACTTTCTTCCCATCTGATCAACCCATCGTCTTCCTCCCGATCTTTCAGAAGCACCTCCAGCTTCTCTTGTAGTTTCTCATCTGTAACCCTGAGGTTCCTAGCTGTGGAGATATAGTGTGTCGAATGGAGACAAGACAAAGAGAAACAATCACGAGAACGCAAGGTATACCAACTCCTACTTTATATACACTCCTGATTCTTCTTCTCAAAGAATGCAAAACAGAGAAACAAACCTGAGCGGTCTGTAATCTGCACCAACCCCTCTAAAACGAGCCCCTGAATCTCAACCCAGATCAAAACTATCAAAGCGTAGCTCAAAGCAAGAGAAACATCCCTTTGGTAACAAAAAGAGCTACACCAATATCACACAATTCAAACCCAAGCTACCACAAGCTGTACATAACCAACTAGATCTCTAACGAACTCAAAAAGAGTAAAAACCGTAACGAAGAAACCAAAAAAGACCTATTTGAGAACTTTCTCTTTTCGCCAAATGGTCTTCTGATGTCGATAGGGTCTTCTTCCTTGACTCTGTTGGAAAAAGAAACCTTCAGATCCAACTCTCGACAGCCGAGATATAGTCAATTTTCAGTCGCAGGTGATCGAACCCTAAAAAATTTCTCTCTACAGCTTAAAACCACACAGAGTATCCAAACGGATCGCCTGATCTGATATTTGTCTCTTTGGTAGGTAGATCTTGCTACCCTGAATCCAATGAGACTCCAAACAAACCGTGTGGAGTTCTCTTTGCAAAACCACGCAAGAAATTTGATCACAGTACAAAGAAAACTAACGTAAATCGACTCTCTACGGCTCAAACCGCTCACCACATCCAAACCAACAATCCAATCCACATACCGTCTTCTCATGTGCATAGGTGAAGACTCCTTGATCGTGTAGGCTCCAAGAACAAAAAGCTTGGCTCACCGATCGTGAAGAACAACCCAGTCTCAGATCGAAGGCAATGAAAAACTGACGTAAGCGCTTCCATACGAGTCAATTTCACCCAGAAGTCCCAAATCGTCCGATGAAACTTTGTATCATCTTCAATTTCCTGAAGAACTCGGCATTCTGATCCCGATGGATCCAAGGACAGCAAGTTTGGACTCCAGAACGGTCTGGACGGTCCAACTCTCCTTCACAGATCACTGAAGCACTCCAAATCTCTTCCCTGCATCTCAATTTCTCCCATAACACACTCCCTGATCTACCTCTTCATGAACCGTCTTAACCAACACGTAGCCTGCACAAATCTAAACCCAATGACACCTTGCGCGCATACATTGGACTTCTCAATTCTCCAAACCGTCTATTAACCGGTCGTAAAAACAAGCTAGTCTTTTAAGCTGCCCCCTTACGTCAATCGCCGTACGTGAAATTTTTTCTCAGATAATGAGCAACCAGACCCCTTGCGTCTTTAGTATAGCGCCAGGAGCCACAAATACCAGTCAGCAAGAATAAACTATGACCTAGCTCGATTTTCCTTTTTTTCGAGTCTCGTAACTTCTTCACTAGACGTCCAAATGAAGTGGACGAAGTGATGTAATGAAAGTGAAGATCCGAAGTTATGCAAAAAGCCTGTAAGCTAAGGTCTAACTTACTTTTCTCATCTTTCGAGTCTCGCAACTTCTCTACTAAGCGTCCAAATGAAGTAGACGAAGTGCCCATGGAAAGCTGACAACGAGCTCTACCCATTGATGTAATGAAAGTGAAGATCCGAAGTTGTGCAGAAAAACTCATTTAGATCTTATGAGTGTCTTTGGAGCGATAATGATAAGTATCAAAATAGATTTTCAGATAGGAGCTGGTCCATGACACGACACTGTACCTGGAAAATGAATGCAAAGCCGCAAAGACCTACATCTCCCGACCATTGCGGTGCAAGAATGGAGGTCCGGAATGGAAGAGCATGAAGTCGTCGTCATGTTGGCCGAAAGAGAAAAAAATGCAACATCCACGACCACAACCTCCTGTCTCTTTTCTCCAAAAGAGCAAAACCTGAATAGACACAAGTCTCAAAACAGAAGACGGCAAAGTTAACGACAGCGGAAGCAACAAAAAACAAGGATGGATCGAGAAATTGACCGCTTGCAGAAGAGAGGACCGGCATGCAGAAGACATAGAAGAGCAAGAATAGAGAACACGTCAGAGTAGCGAGAGCAAAATCGAGAGATAGCGAAACAAAGGAAAAATAAAGAAGAAAACAAAAGTGAGACCGTAAGAGGACGAGACCACGCGCGTAGAGAACACGCGAAAGTAGGCAACTCCATTCCGTCAACCCGATGTTCCTCAGAGAAGCTGCAAATCGAATCTCACACTGCACACGGAAGCGAGAGCACAACAGAGCGAGAGCGCTCGCATATGAAGCTCGAGACTAGACAAGACACCAAAGCAGACACCTCCTTTCTGTCACTGATTGAAGCGAACAGCACAACGCGTGGCCCTTCCGAGAGAAAAGGAATTGCGTCGCTAGCAGCTTATTTGGAAAAGATACCGAAAACAGCAGAGAAAGAAACATGAAACCCTAACGATGAGCCCCACGTCCGCTCTCGTCCACCCTCACTTTGCAACCTCCTCCAAAGAAGCTGCATAACGTGCTCCTTGAGAAAAAATATGCCTATCACCTCTGGCTACCATCCGCCTCGTCAACAGTCCGTTCTTTGCAGAAGAACGCAAGGAAGCGAAAACAAAGACGTGAAACTAGGTACCTCTCTTCCGTCAGTCCAATTCTCCCCAAACAAGCTGCAAAGCGAACCTCACACCGCGCACGGAAGCGACACCGCAAGAGAGCAAGAGCGCTCGCATACGGAACTCGAAACTAGAGAAGACGTCAAAGTAGACAGCTCCGTTCTGTCAGTCCGAACGATCTGCAAAGAAGCTGCGAAGCGAAGACAAAAGTCCACGGCCCTTCTGAAACAAAAAATATTGTCGCGGTAGCAGCAGGGTCGAAACTGGAGAAGAGATAAAAATAGCACGAAACTCGAAAAGCGAAAGAAAGATTAAACCCTAACGCTGAATCTCACAACAGCTCTCACTCACCCCACTTTACAACCTCATCCAAAGAAGGTGCAACACGTGCGCTTATGCGCTCCCCGAGACTTATGGGTTATTTCTGCCTCGTGACTGTGGGTTTAACCATCATTTAATATTTACAATATAGAGTAAATATTCTCAAAGTTAATATTATATTAGATATGCACCTCCATGCACCTATTAGATTCACCTTCTTTCGAGTTCTAATTAATAGTTAGGTAACAAATCTCTCAGTAATTTATTTATAGCTTTTCGTATATATACTGTTGGCAGCACTTTTTTGTTTCCCTGCTGTAGGGGTTATGTGGGTATCTTCCCACATTTCCAGGTTCGTTTAATGTTTATAGATATTTTACTTTTTTCTAATGTAATATAAAGTTTTCACTTACCATTTATATTTTCTAATAACAACAAGCAGACAACGGTTCACTAGAAATTCATGTTGCATGCATATTTTAATTTAACACAAAGCTAACAAAAATGACGAAATCGGCTGAGGATATCCTCACTGATTACGTAGAAAGGGAAAATTGCATGTAATAGTGCTCACGAAGCACAAGAAAGCATGTGGAAAATGAAGTGAGGATGGAGCGATGTAAATCAAAATAGATTGGATTTGTTTTATTCGCAAAAGAAATGTTGGGTGATCACTGACCCTACCCTCCAAGATATGGTCCGCTGCTGTCTTGTAGGGCGAACTTCCTGCTTCGTCTCTCTTCTCTTCTCTTAGCCTCGATCTGGCAGCTATCTTCTTCACATTCCCAACGATCATATCTTCCTACTGACAGATATTATATTTTCAGCCCTTTAACGCTACTGACCTTCTTGGGGCACACTATGGGCGTGTTTCCTTTTGCTTTTTCCTCCGTCGGCTTAGGATTCTGTGTTCCATGGAGGAGTGCGAATTCGGCACGCCTGTGACGGGCGGAGCTCCTCTTTTTGTCCTGTTCCCGGTCGCCCGCTTTGAAACAATTCTCTCGTTTACTGGCTGCATCCTCTCCCAAACAACTAAGAAAAAGTATCAGCGTGCATTCATCTAAGAACCCAGAACAAAAACGTCCCAAAGGAGTGAAACAAACATTTACGAGGGCAAGAGTAATCGAAGTCTCAATCAGCTGTGATAAACTCGGTGACTTCCCTAACGTTAGTAGGGTGCACTGGAATTAAACACGTTGTCTAAGAAAAATATGGAGAGATTTTATGTTTTAATATAACTAGAAGAATTTTAGAAGAACTAATATCTAGACGTAATGTTCAAAAGATTTCATTAGAATAGTGAAATGGAAGGTTCTAATTTTGTTTACTATTATCGCATATTTTTGTAAGTTTTGTAAAAAGAGAACCACATTTAATTTCACTTGTGCGCGAACCGTGTTTAAACTGTCACTACGGTACTACCCTTTCAGGAAATTATGCTATTTGATTTGTTACTCTGAAATCTTTCCCTGCATGTTAACCATTGGTTAGCAAGGTTATTATTTGGTTAGGTTAACATTAGGTTACAGTTTGAGCGCAAAAGAAGAGTCCTCCTTGTCAAGTACTTTCTTTTTGCGCTCAAACTGTAACCAAAATCATTACGAAAATCAACCTACAGATATACAAATGAATGGAAAGGGTAGAAAGTAATGAATGCTGCGTCTAGAGGGGTATATAAATCCACCGGTAACATATACTGAAACAGTAAGATTTGCTTCACTTGAAACTTAAGAAGACATATAAAACAGAATCTAGACTCCGCCACCAACCAGTAAAACAAAACCAAAAGCGTAATATTTCAAGAATATTCGTTTACATATAAATGTTCACGGCAGTTTCAAGTCAGTAAATCCAAGTGATGGTGAGTAAATATCTGATAAATGTATGGAGCTTCTTAAATACGAATTAAAAGAATCTAAATAGAGCCTTCTAAAGTTCTTGAAATAAAGCGAGGATCGAGTCCGATCTCGAGCGTTTAAGTTTCTGAAAAGCATAAATCCTCCGGACATGAAGGCCCCGGGAATTCTCCGTAAGGTATTACACCTTTTGTTCACCGAACTAAATTTAAAATATTTGGACATCCCATGTATGATCGCCAGCACTTTGTAGAATCTTTGTCCTGCAAACTCAACAACTGGCCTGGCCTGTCTTCCCTCCCTCGTTTCTTGTCTTTTCTGTCAGAGATATCACTTTAGATATGCGGTGTAAATACTTTAACTTTATACTCCTAACAGTTCTTCGGATGATACCAGGCGGCGCTGAGTCACAAGAGTTTTACTTATTCATTTAAATGAATATTTATTTGCTTTTAGAGTTGTTTTCAGGCTGAGTTTTGTTGTTGTTTCTATACTGACTTTGTTTCTTCACGAAATGTTATTGACAGGAGGCGTAGGCTTGCATATTATTTGAACATGGAGGAGGTATATGTACACCCATTCATTTATGACCTAACTTTTACAAGAAGAAAAGATATATCTCAAATTAAACACATTAAAATTGAATTTTATCACTCGTAGAGGAATAGTCTTTTTGAAAGCATGCGAGACGCACTTCACTTATAATTTTGTTCGTTTTTTCCACATCCAAATGTAGTACTGCAAGAAACTTCAAATTTTGAAGAAACTTAAAAGTTTGTTTGACTTAGAAACTTAAAAGTTTATATTTCAGTAAAATTTAGAAATAAATTTTATATAATTTTATATGTTTATTCTTTACGATATTTTCTCTATGTAAACTCAATATTTTACATATTTATATAATGTATTTTCAAAAAGTAAATAAATCTTCTGAAATCCAATTGTTAACGAACTGTTTTTGACAATTTTCTTTGCTTCACCAGCACTTTTCCTCTTCATTCTCTCTTACTAAAGTTCATGTTGCATGCGTATTTCTTCTGATCATCCGTCTTAATGCTGTCATGTCGTTGACCGACTATTGTGTTAAACTAAAGCTTTAGGATTGAATTATATCATCTTGTTCCAAACATGTTTCTGTCTGAACTATTGGATAGTCTTTGTAGAGATGATTAAAACTGATCTTTTATCATCACGAACGGAGCCAAGACAATGGAGTTACGGACAATTGTGACTTTTAGGATTTCACGTGTCACGATGCTGATGAGGCAGAGTGCTGATAGGGCAGGATGCATGGTAGGTCTAATTGGACGATGATGCTGACGAGACGTTAAGGCTGAGGTGGCAGATTGGGATAACGTGTCATCATGCATGTAGACCACTTGGTGATCCGACACACGTGCCACTTGGAAGACTTGCATGCGAGACACTTGCCGGGTGTAGACAATGACACCTAGACTTTACCCCTTAGATTCCAAAAACTATAAAAGTTGGGGGTTCTTGGATTCAGTCTACAGAATTTTGGTTAGACGTCAAGCGACTGTCCATTTTTATCGCCAAGAAAATAAGGACTTTGATGAAAAATTGGATCTAACTAGCAAATCTGCCCATTTTTATCGCCAAGAAAATAAGGACTTTGATGGAAAATTGGATCTAACTAGCAAATCTGCACGATGCCTCATGCAGATTCACTAAAAGAAAAAGGTCAGAAAACTTAAAAAAGTGTAGTTTTCTATACAATTTTATGTCATGCTTGGTAGCGTTGGAAAGAGGACGACGAGAATTTTCAAACTCCACCTCAAGTGTTGGATTTGGAGTTGTGGTTAAGGAACTACAAGGGTTTCCAGTTGAGTGAGTACTTTTAGATTGGATATCAAATCTGTGAGAGGGCTCGCAAAAGTTTCAGGGGGAGAAGGTGGGGCTAGGAGGTGACAGTCTGCTCGAGGGTTCGCGTAGATTTTCTCAAGGAAGGATCTGAAACTTTCAAGTGGCCGTAACTTGGGCTACAAGGGGTCAGTTTGGACCACAAATGGTATCAATGGATAGGGTTTTTCAAGGGCTTTACGGTGACACCAAGAACACCAGATTCTAAGTAACGTTGCGGAAGTCACGGGGTTTAAAGTTTACCGAGTACTTTGGAGTTGTGTGTCAAATATGTATGAGGTCTTGCGCAGATTTGAGTAGAAGTGTGGGTTGAAAAGCTGAAAGTAGCAATTTGTGCGAGGGCTCGCGCAAATCTCTTCAAGAAAAGACTGAGAAACTTTAAGTGGACATAACTTGGACTGCAGACGTAAATTAGAACAGAAATGAAACCATGAGTGGAGACGAGAAGGATGATGAAACTAACAGCTTGGGAGGAGTGTCAAGACTGCAACTGGATCCTACAACAACATAGATGTTTCAAGAATTTACACTGTTCATGAAGTAGCAACAAGCAACCGAGCGGAAGGATGCCTTGGCGATGAAAGCACTTCAAGTTGTTGTCGATAAGGTCGACCAAAATTACGTGAAGGAAATGAAGTTGAATCGGGTGTCAGAGTTGAAACTGAAAGTTTGTGCTTGTACGTTACCGCTTGTGTTTCTCGACCCTATGTGCTTCTTCTGCGTATTCTGGATACACTTTTCGTTCTCTATGATATAAATGTTGTTCAAATTATTGTTCATGAATTGAACCTGGTCCGAAAAGAAGAATTGCCCGCCACTTAATCAAGGAAGTGCAAAAATTAGAATTTGCATCTCCACTAGTATATGTACTCTATTCTCATCAAGTCAATGTCTCATGACTCAAAATTAAAATGAATTGATTTATTGATATTGTAAGAAAGTAAAAATATTTATTCTTATATGTGATATTTATTCTTGTTTGGGTCTTGAAATCACATCCAATGGTTGAAATAGCTTGCAAAATCTAACAACCTTATGCACTTTATTAGATTACATTGTAACATTTATGTTACTGTAGCTACTTTTGAAATGTTCGACCGTCGATTTCAGAATAAGATCATTTGTCTATAATGAATTAGTCACCAAACGTGAACCTTTCTGAAGATCGATATACCTTTTTTTCTCTCCATATCTAGTTCGTTAAACTTTCCGTTAATAAACACAAGAAGCTTGATAGTCATCGGATTGATTTAAGACAACTTACTTATCTTCTGCAGATCTCGATGCCTAATCAGAGGACTTAACCACAAAATGGGGCTGCTATGGCTTAAGATTGGAAGATATTTGAGCAATGCTTTCGTTACCAGTGATAAAGTCGAAATGCAAAAGATCAATGTAAGCAACCGGCAAGACTATAGTCTCTAATGGGCATTTGAAAATAAGAAAGCAATATAACTGTAGAGAAATAGAGCAAACTCTACATCAAGCGTTTCCAATTCAGCTTCTGCACACAAATCTAAGCTTTACTCTCACACTGATAAAATCAAGGGTTCATAAACATTACAAGTCGTTTGTTTGCTGACATAGATCGTGGAAAGTTCTTGAGCCGATAGACTATGTTGCTTCTCAAGCTGTAGTTCAAGAATTGAACTTCCAGGCAAAAATCTCTCAAAAAACCTAACTTCTTATATGTCGTCTTGATTTCTCACTCAAGAGTATTAATTATGATTTGAACTGCTTAATCTCACTCGGTCACTATCCCACTCTTTATGATTCATACTCCTTGTGAAAATTCTCTGTCAGAATTTCTAAACTTAAAACCACTCTCCTCTGCCTACGCCTCAATCTTCTCCTTTGGTGTTTGGGCTCCAGCTCTAGTTCCCGTTCTCTCTGTGGTAGAATTAGTGTTCGCGACCTCTTTATACTTCAGGTTTTGCTTCAGACTTTGGCTTCCCCTTTCGGATCTTGTCAATCCCATGTTAATTAATCATAGTTTGAGAGTTTTGGGCTATTTAAAGTAAACAGCGTTACAACCACCCAACCAACAAAGAGCAGTTCTTCCATTGAACTAAGGTACTTGCAAAATAATGTTATGCAACAAAACATTTTCCAACTCCGAGAAACATTACCCCATCTCGAGTAATATCAAGCTCTCCCTGTTAAAGCTTTTATATCCAACTCAATCTCTGAATTACTCCATTACGAAGCATTAAATGAAGCTTTCGGATTAGACAAAACTCTAGCTTCTAGGTGTGAACTCGTTAGTTTCATTTTATCCATTTCTTTACTATGATACACCATAGTAGCTTCAACCTTAACTTGATTGACGTCTGATAGTCATGAGCAGTCAGTAGACCACAACTCCATCTTTAGATGAACAGATTGACCAGATCTACTCGGTTCTAATATCTTAGAAGGGCCCTTTAGCATGACTCTTTTGACTCGATTCAATCCATCATTTAGTTGAAAGATATCACTACGGTCTGTTGTCTAATAAAGTATTTCCGTAATGACTCATAGAACTTATAAAGTGCTAAATCATCAAAGAACTCCCCAACTTCACTTATCAATCTTAAAACTCTACCTGTCCAACGACACAGATAGTGAGTAACGAGTTCTTCAACTCCATCTGGATTCAATGTTGTCAATGATCTACTATCTCAATGAACTCAAGATCATCAGTCCTTGGTAAAGCTTCTAACAGAGGATGTCACTTTTGATATCTTCTTGGTAATGACTCGAACTTTTCTTCATGAAACACTTTCAAGTTAGATACATGAATGATAAGGTGATAATGCTTCATACTAGCTGGAAAATGCAACTTCACCGGACCTAACTTCTTCTCAATCAGGAATGGTCTTGTCTATTTTGGAAAGATTTTTTCGATTAAGTCCACCCCACTTGAGATTCTAAAGTTCTTGGTTCGTAACAAAACACTCTATTCTTCTTCAAACTGAACATCTCACCTATCACGATTTACATACTTAGCATACCTTTGTTGTGCTTTCTCCATGAGTTTCTTTACCTCCTGAAACACACTATCTTGAACTCGTATAAAAGTCTCTAGATCTGGAGGATCTTGATTTGACCTTGTGTTTTCATGTCCCTTGGTAGCTAAAGATATAAGAGTCCAAGGTGTATGAGAGTCACGGTAAACCACTTCAAATGGTTTAAATGCTCAAATTATTGGTGTTATTATATGTAAATTCTACCAAGTCCAAATGCTCACTCAAGTCTCTATTATCTTGCATGATCTAATTTCTCAACCTTTGCTCTACTATCTGTATTGTTCTTTCTATTTGTCCATCAGTTTCAGAATGATAGGAAGAACTGAATTTGAGAGTAATTCCAGTCTTCGAAACAAACCCTTCCAGAAATCAACCACAGATCTCTTGTCTAAGTCTGAACAATGTCCTTAGGCATCCCATGATACTTAAAAATATATCTTGTTAACAGTTCAGCTACACCTCCTGAAGTTAATGCTTCTCTACAAGGCGTTTGTTTGCTGACATGGATCGCAGAAAGCTCCTGAGCCGATAAACTGTGTTGCTTCTCAAGCCGTAATTCAAGAATTGAACTTCCAGACAGAAATCTCTCAAAGAACCTAATTTCTTATCTGTCGTCCTGATTTCTCAATGAAAAGTATTAATGTGATTTGAACTGCTTAATCTCACTCGATCACTGTCTCTCTCTTCATGATTCAAACTCCCTGTGAAAATTCTCTCTCGTAATTTCTAAAGCTAAAACCACTCTCCTCTGCATGCGCGTCAATCTTCTCCTCTGGTTTTCTTGGCTCCAACTCCGGTTCCCCTTCTCTCTGGGGCAGAATTAGGGTTCGTGACCCCTTTGTACTTCAAGTTTTGCTTTACACTTCGACTTCCCCTTCCGGATCCTGTCAGCCGCGTATTAATTAATCATAGCCTGAGAGTTTTTGGCTATTTAAAGTAAACAACGTTACAATTTGGCCTAGCGTATGTTCACTATACGGAAATAAATTATATGCTTATAAAGATGAGTCAAACGGGTGGAAAACTATTTCCACCACGGAATCCAAAGACGAGAAGAGAAAAGACAGCACAGTCAAGTTCATACGAATTGACAGTCTTGTGTGAGACGTTTCACCCAACGCTCGTTACTACAATCAGAAGTTGGCGACGCTGCGGTTTCAAGCCTATGATAGTGATGAACAGCTTCATGGCTCCTAGTGCAAGTACTGTAACTCTCGGACTTTTGCTAGGAAGCAAGTACAGAAGGCGGTAACTCAGAATGGGTCGGTACGTACTCGTCCACTACTGTTCATCCTGAGATGTTCTCTATAGTGAGGACTTTGATATTCTTTGCATAAATCACCTGGTTGCAGTTTGATGGGAGTTAGCATCAAGTATTTAAAACTCTGGTACCAGTTATTTATAGCACTCACTGATAAAATCACATTCGTGTCTCATAACTACTGGCTGTTTTTCACTTTATTCTTTAATTACTTTACAAATTATCTTTAGAAAATGAAGATAGACAAAATGAAGGCAAATTGTTTGTTTCAAGAAAAAATTAAATTATTCCAGAACCAGAGCAACTGTTGTTCCTGAGTTTATAATCCTATTCTTTGGTTATCGCTTGTCTGCATCCAGATGAGTTTTTCTTTTTATTTTAAAAGTATGAAATTAAGTCAGTTTATATTTTCTCTTTGAATCGTTGCGATCACAAAATTAAATTTAGTCTTGTTCTTCTCGGATGATTTTCCCCTATTTCTCTTCTTTGTTTATTACAGATCCTTGAAACATTATTTTCCAATTATTTTCGTTCTTGTAATTCCTCTTCCTCCAAAATGGACTGCAACCACCGGTAAAAATGCTTTTTCACTCTCACTTCCGCTTGTCCTTTTCTTTCCCTGTTGCCAAAACCTCAGGTTACATGCATATCATATAGAGTGACTTTATGTGTTCACTGGAAAGAAGAAAAGTGAAAAGACCTCCTGGATAAGTAGTGAGTCCTTTGAACTTATCGGGCGGGACCGAAACATATTCAAAGGGAAGAAAAATCCAGAGAAAGGTGCATGAATGACCGTTAAATACACGGATTACACCTACGTAATAAAAATCATTCGTGGTCAAAAGTACTGCAACCGTATCACGTGGCGACTGTAACTCGTCGGGCGAAATCAAAGTTGCAATCATGTAACCTGTCCACTGTTTAGCGTCCGTGGAGGGCATAATGCTAAGAAAAAACAAGTCAAAACTGTAAACAAATGTGTATTCAAATGAAAAGAGATAAGGTCATGACATGCCATATCAACTCTGGATAGCAGTTGAAGAAATCGGAGAAATGGAGGAATCGGAAGGGCAGGACCACTTCCGTATCGCATGACGTAAGGGAAAGAAACCGAAGAAGAATCGAGGAGAGTGGACCGGAAGTGAACACTGGAAAGTGAGGAGAATGGAAAAGCTTTTAGCCTACGAGTTGAGAGAGGAAAAGGTAAATCCAGGAGGGTGGGGCCTGGAGGTGAGGTGGGACTCCGGTGGCGGTTTAGACATACCTTGGCGTTGAGTATAACCAACCGGGTGGTAGTCAGAGGAGCAGTCAGCCAGGGATATGGGAGAGTCGGTCAGAAAATCTCAGACTACAAACTGCGGGTTGCATCACAGTATAGAAAAATGACCTTTGGATGCCCACCTTCCTATCGACGCAGTTCTCCGTCTCTCATGGTGATAATGATGATAATCTCGCGGATATACAGGACGTTAAGGGCCATCTAGTAAAGAGCGACCACGTGCACGAGTATGTCGTGCTTTCACGCGTAGCCGTATGTTCGTATGTATGTATATGATTTATACACGGTACGTATACTCGAGAGCGACTTCTATACGATAACACCTGTATGTGTACGCTGGCAGGTGGAGAAGTGCAGCTGGAGGGCAGAGGACGGGGGCCTCTTTTTCTTGGTTGTCTCTATAGATCTTGGCTCTGGGGGGTAATTCAGGAAAGCGGGTCGTGGGGAGTTTTTAGTCCTTTATGGTTCCTTGATAGGAGGGGTTCTCCTATATATGTGGACAACGAGGATTCCAACTGCTTCAAACCTGAAGTACTGTCGATGTACCTTTGCCAAGCGGAGGAGGATGGTAATGAACGGGGGAAAAGGGATTGAATGCAACTTTATAGTCCAACAACTACTGGATGGGCATTGGGCTGGGGAGAAAATTCTTTCGGGAGAATTATACTGCAAGGCACCATTGTATTTACCCCACTGGCTGACTGGACTGGACTGTTGAAGATCTTCATCCAGTAACGTCGAGCACTGACATCATTTTTATTCTTTCACCACACCATTCCCCGAAACAGTGACGGAATGGAGGGATTGTCCAGGGAGAGGGAAGGAAGCTCATGTTCAGCTTCCCATGACTGGGAAGAACTTACCAATTGATCGACGAGAGATTGGGAGAGAGGGAGTAGTGTGGCCACTGTGGCGGTGAGTACTGGGGCTCCAAATTTACGTGTGTGGTTTGTATGATAGAAAGGGTGTGATAATTGACCTGCAACCTTTAACATGGGAGGTTCTTCCGAGTCCCCACTCGCCCAACTTGGCCCCTTTGGCCGAAAACTGTTTTGAGAAGAAAACTTTGTTAATGGATGCTTGCTGGAATTGATTCGACCTGTCCGGCCGCTTTAAACCGATTGTGGCCATTCTAGATGCCATCGAACATGGAAAGTTGTGCACTTTACACACCGGATTTGCACTCGTTGTTGTTTAAACCCTAGTCTAGCTCATTGTTTTTTCCCCTGACGATCGTATATCATGAAAAACACATGTGCGATTAGGCTTGTCCATTCTCCAAGGTCACAGCAGCAGCGGATGACACTGTTGTGCGTAGTAGGGCAGCCATGAGCAGGAGCAGCAGCAGTGGTAGTGGTCTTATAGTAGTCTTGACCTTCTCCCTAGAAGAGATTTGGGCCTGCCCGCCGGTAGATTCTTCTTCTCCTTCCTTCTTTCTTGCTTCTACTACTATTACCAGTACATCTTCTCTCCTGAGTCCCGGCGGACCCCGCCTCTCTCTCGTTCTCCCTCCGGGCCCTAGGATTTGGTTGATGCCGTGAGACCTTAGCTGCGGGAAACGAGGCTGCTCGTAGAGTAGTAGTAGTGCAGTGGTGATAGTACAGCAGAGGGAGAGCGAGGCCCGCGAGGCCCACCAACACCTACGCTTCTCTGGGTTCGGTGGCGCTGGATCAAGTCGGACTCGGAACAGGCTGAGGCAGCGGGCCGATGCTGACATGCCATACCGAGTAGTCTTATCTCGTCTCGTCTGGCTGGCTGAAGCTCCTTTGGGTGTATAGCTTGCTACAACAGTGTTTGCGGCACAGAGCGAGAGAGAGTGAGCGAGAGGCAGGCCCCAGCCTCTGCTTGACAACAGAGATGCTTGTTCATCGCATCAGTTTCCTCCGGACAGACAGGACATGTGTCTGCCGTCTGTCTGCGTCTCTCTCTCTCTCTCTCTCTCTAGCAACGTCAACAGAGTCCCCGACTGAACCTATCCCACCCGCCGAAAACATTCTTCTCTGCCATATTTTTTCCCCCCTATTCAGAGAGTACACCGAGAATAATATCCAGAACAAATCCATGTATGGCAACCAAACTCCACCTATTAAAAGCTATTATTTTGAAGCCCCCAGTGAGCCCAGGCACAGCCAGGCACCAGCCAGGCCGTATAGGCTTCGAGAAGGAGAAGGAAGGTGAGGAGGTTGGTCTCTGTGACATAAAAGACCTCGACTTTTGGAGAAAATACTTTCTGTCCTCTCTGGAAACACCGCAACAGGAAGGACACCGTAGGTCACGACAGCGTAGATAGTTAGATAGATAGATATCTATCAGCCTACCTTCCTTTCGACTTTCTTAGACCCATCTCGGAGAACATTGTAAGTACAAGGAAGATGCAACCACTCCTGCTGGTGCGCTAGCTACCAGCCTGCCTTGCCTCGCCTCGCCTCGTCTCGTGTCTTCGGAGGCAACCCAAAACCACTTCGACGACCTGGTATAGCTTAGCTTCTTGCTTTGCTTCTGCGCAGCCATAAGGCTGCAGCGGGGAGGAGAGAGCTGACGAAAGCGGTGGCGCGTAGGACGAATCGGACTTTCTGTCCAGATTAGCTCGTGAATGACTGATAGATCTGAAAAGTCACTGGACTTGCTATATAGTATGCTAGTAGCCGAAGGTTCACATGCACCCACCACGACAGTCCCAACGTAAGTGAGCAACGATAAGATCAAATCCCTACTCCTCAGGAGTACGGAGGGTTCTTCATCGATGGTGAAGTGGCCGTATATTATACTAAAACTTTGTACAGTTGAAATTCATGAACCCCCAAACAAATCTGATTTGCAATCGAAACATGGAAAACTCTTCTTCACGCCCAGATTTCTCGCTTGTCTCCGACAACTTAGTGCTCGCAGTCGCCGAACGGCCCAACTTTCTCAACGACACAGCCAGCGCGCATTCCACCGGTTCCAGTCAGAAGTATGGATTGCCGAATCGAGTTCGACGGGAGGAGAAAAAGATCATAATGCAAGCTCACGATCATTTTTTCGTGATGATTAAGATCACAAAAGGGCTCCCACTTCCCACAACTGACTACGTCAGTTAAGCGGAGAGCCCAAAGGAATGTGCTTGCAAGTTGACATCACAGCGAGTCGCAAGTTGCAAGCTGACATGAACAAGTCCAGTATTCATGACAGTAGCAGCCGTCGGCCGAACAGTTGTTGAGTCCAACTGAATTCTTAGTTGGCGGAATTCGACATACCAACAAACGAGGAGAACATAAGCGTGGAGTTCCAACTGTACTACAGTGTGGAATGTCTCGTATTATTATAATTAAGTCGAGTTAGATACTTGTCACCCTTGGACGGGAAAAGAAATACTGATCATCACCTAGACTACGAGAAGTAGCGTTACAATTGACAGTATATTGCTTGAAAGGATCTTTTCTTTACATCGCAGTTAGTTCTAGAAACAGTTGGGACTATATCTTCGCTAAGAGGCAGCTGCTACTCGGAAAAAATGACGAGTGCGCATGATGCATTTACGATCGATTCTAACTAAATTTTAAATGTATACTCTTTCGTCCCGTGTGGCGCTGAATTTTAGCCAGGGAGCCGATTCCACCGCTGACGGTCTTAATTCTAGTGCCAACTCAGTCTTGACACTTTTCGCTGGTAGAGGTCTTTGGTTCAGGTCCTTCCCTACGTTTCTATTGGTATCAATTTCTTCCAAGCTGAATGAGCATACTCTTTTACTCGACAGTTCCAGATCATCCCATCCACCCGCGTTCAGTCTCCTCTTTCCATGTAAAGGAACACCGAAAAGCTTTGGACCGCATCTCGTGTCATCAACTCTAGCCTGAACGGTAGTTGAGGCAAGCTCCCTGAGTTTAGCATCCAGAAACGATAAGGTCGATGCTGTAGGAGTGGTGCAGTCCCGCATAGATGACGATAAGCCTGGTGCTTGCAATGCTACAAACTGTAGGGTGCAAGAAGTCTCTTGAGAGGGAGGGATGCACTCCATTTCTCCTCGTTCCCTTGCCACCTTATCTTCCCAAACGATATCAGCCCGAGATTTCGTGTCACCCAGCCTCGAGGCAGGGACTGCTTGCAGTATCTGAGGCTCCATAGCTGGATGGCAATTTAACCTTCTTGTCAACCAGCTTAAATCTGAAGAAGGAACCTGCATCTTGTCCTGGAGAAAGACAAGTATGTCCTCATACAACCGGTGCAATCGTGCTATTTCTGAAATTAACATCGAGTTATCTCTCCTCAACCTATCGTTATCCTCGGCTACAGACAAGGCTGTGGCTTGGTTTACCACGGCCCTAGGGGAAGAAAGTGGGGACGACAGCGGCGACCACGCTTGCTCGTCAGCCGAATTCGATGATGGAGACAGTGACCTCGCTGCCTGCAGTGTACTCCCTTGAGGAGCTTGGGATGAAGTTTTCCTTCTGTGAATCTCGCAAAGGAGGTGCTTCTCTCCCTTGCGGAAATACTCGTTAGCGAACTCCCACCGATCCGGTACAATTTTCCTGAAACCCTGCGATCGACAAGAAAGTGCGTCTTGAACGTTAGCTGTGTGCGAACCACAATAGTGACAACCTAGGAAGACACAAGAGGATTTGACTACGGAACAGCAATGAAACGTCTAACGGGCTTGCAGATGTCAACCACAAAACCCCGTCTAACCATCCCTTGCTCCAAATTTATAAGAGATAATTCCTTCATACTCACGACTTCAAAGCTTTCACTCTGAACGCGCACAAGATCATTCAGAGTATACCTATAACGAAGCACAGATTAAACAGACTTCAGTTCGACCATGCTTCGGCATCTGACAGACAAGAAGGAAGACAGCTCGGAATTTAGGACGTCTTCCGTCACTTCCGTCACGCCACACCAGTGATCACGGAACCGAGACATGTAACTGCGCGAAAAAGCTACAACTATTCTGGTCCGTGACAGATCTGAAGACCCCAAGACAGTACATGAATCCTTCTAGGTAAAGACTTGGGACACGTGGTCCGAATTACTTACATAAGTATTCAGCTGCCGCACAAAACTTGAAAAATTGTTGTGCTTGAAGTAGTTAGGAAGCAGGTCGCGGGCGAACTCAGGTGGCCGCCATACAACAAACGTTGTATCGTCTTCTCCCCAGGATACGATGTCATTCGTGCTCGGATCATCGACCAGCTGATACGTCTTGGTTAGAAACGGTGCGGGCATCGACCGGTGGGACTCAGAGAGGAATCCTCCCTCGTTGTTATCGAAGAGCAGAGTCATCGTGGAAGAGAACAGTACGGCGCTTCAATCGGTGTGATCTGAGGATACTGAGATCTAAGGTCGGTACTTCTCTTCCCGCATCAACGACAAGTTAGAATGAGAAAGTGCTGTGATTCCGGGATGACCAGGCACGGGTCTTCTTCAACACTTCATCATAAGTGTGCAACCACGTGTGCAGCCAGATCGTTGTAGGATTGTGTGGACGTTTTTACTTAAAACGAGCCAATAAACGAACTCGGAGATGAGTGAATTACGAGCATTTCCTCGAAGATAGTTTTCTCCCGCACGAGAACCGTAGTCGACGGTGCTTCAGCATACTCTCCCAAAGACCTGGACGATTGACAAGGGGTCGCGCTATGATCGCTGCTATTAGTAGCAGTGCGAAGAGCACGTATGCCTAATGCCTGATAACGCAACCAGCCTTACAGATTCTGGAGGAGACGTGAAGTTAATTCCTGCAATTGGAAAAGAAACTACTAATCTCCACGGTTCTCTTCTTACCTCCACAATGAGAGTGCAACGACTACAAGAAAAAATGCCAGGTTCTTCATGCAAGAAGAGAAGCTGCGCACAAGTTTATCAACCTTCCTCAGCTCGGGTGGGAAACTTCAGTAATTAGACGTGGAACTCGCTAGGTCTTCTTCAAGCAAGGCCCACGCAGACGAGATCCTCAACGACTGTCCGAAAGGCACTTGTTTGAGACAATATATCCGAATGCTCCTGGTGCAGCAGGAGCAATGGACAAAGTAACAGCCACAGAATGGGATGAGTGAGAGGATGCTGGATGTGATAGGAGAAGCAGGTAGCTTGATACGAGCAGGGCTCTTATGCTATACTTCTAAGGGCGATGCACTCAGCAAGGAGGCGATGATGAGCGTTCAGCACTACTTCCGAGCAAAAGAATCGAGTCCACCGCAGTCCCACTATCTCTTCTGTCCACAGTTCGACACAAACAACCAGCAAGACACCTTCGCACTCGCCAGGTCAAGTGGATAGAAGCGCAGAGAGAGGTGGCAGGGAAAATCTTGACGCTTGAGATGAGTGGCAGGGACCCTGAGAGAGAGAGAGAGAGAGAGAGAGAGAGAGAGAGTGCAGTTCAGGAGGCGAGTGGTGCGCGAGAACGAGAGACGCCAAGGAAGAAAGGAGCTCAGAAGGGTCGAAGTATGCTTCTACTACTTCTCTTGTTGTTCCTATTTCCTCCACTTCTGGTCATGGAGCGGGGGCCAGTGCTTCCTGCTTCGCTTCTAGCAGCAGCACTGGTAGAGTGCACTAGTCTGTCTGTTGTCTGCGTAGGCGCTCCACCGGGACCCGACAGACCCACTCTCGAAGGCCAAAGAAACTCCAAGTAGCGTGAAGTCTCGTCTCTCAAATACCACTTACTCTGAAATACATCTGCGGGCCACCGGAATTAGCGGGCCTTGCGGACCTCTCGGTGGGGCCGCCGGGCGCGGGGGCTACTGCTGCTGGCTGCTGGCTGCTGGTCCGAACCAGGAACCAGAACCCGAAGGAGAAGGAGCGGAGAGTGAGAGATAGGGAGGGAATATCAGGTTGATCAGCAAGCTAGGCGGGGTCTAAAATTCATAAATTGCTTCTACTTCTTCCCTCGGTCGGACTAAGAGGCTTAATAAGTGTGGTGTCTTAATTAGCTTGAACCACAGCTAAGCACCTCCTAATAAGGCGGGGAGCGTAATCAAGATCCAAGCATGCAATACGCATTCGTAAACTTCATGCACTTATCACAGGATAATCAGAGTATTTAACATCAGTAATTATCTTGTTGATCATCATCTAACGGACTTATCTTACCAGAGGATCAAATTTTCTCCCGCTACAGTCAATCAATAACCGGCGGATCATCCCTCCTGACTAGACTTAATGCAGATCTTTCCCGTTCGCGTCGCTATCCATTGCCAGATGCGTTCTGAGCTCCCATGGTCGCATTTGAGCCGCACGATCAGAACTAGACCATTTCTTCAAACTTTTCCCACATCTTATTGTATCTCAATATGGTTACCTAACAGTATCAAATACACCATAGCCTAAACGTTCGTACTCATCATCATTCGCCTGACTCGACTCGAGTCACTAACTGGTAAACCTTTTACTACACACTTGGGTTTGGCAAACTTCATTGTCACAGTAGTTGTCTGGCTCGACGGAGGAAGTTAACGACGTCTCGACTGCTGTCTACGTCACTTTCCCACTTCCTTTACGTCTACTGTACATGAATCGCTAGCCGAGACCCAACATCGACCCACCAGTTCGGTTGGAGCTTCGAGTTTCACTTGGTTTTCTAGATACTCATCGGTGAAAGTAAGTTCGTTCCTTTCGTTCTTTTGAGGAAGAAAGTGAAGTGAGGAATTCCGCGAGATGTCAGATACGACTGGTGCCTACTAGGCCAACCGGTGTATTTCTTCACTGGTGGAAATAGTGGTGATCGTAATTGAGGAATGGAGATTAAATCCTAGCATGTCCGAAGGTGGTATTTGTTTGAGAATCCCCTTTTTCTCCTCTCTCTCTCTCTCTCTCGCTCTGTCCGTCGCTGGGTGGGGGATTTGCCTGTCAACCACATGGGCTGGTTTGGGCTCGGATTTGCTACTACACTTTCCACCGATCTTGTCTTTCTTAGGGGCAATTCTCCCTATTATTGGACACTGCTGCTGCAAGGAAGGTTTAATTTATCTTGTTACTAACCGTTCCTTCTCTTGCTTCCTTCCTTCGAGAACGGTTCTTCTCGACCACACCTCGTAGTGTAGTCAGCGACATGTGGTGCTTCCTGTCTCCTTTCGTGTTTGTTGTGATCTCAGTCCGTGGGTCCATCTGTACAGCGGATGACATCTTGTATCCGTAGCGGAGACAGACAGATCTATACCTTCTCGCAGAAGTACCACTCACGCTCAGTCAGTCTTGGGGTACAGATGACAAGCTACGATTGTGACATCAACCTGCTCAACAACCGCCGCTCTTGTTTTTCCCCTCACTGCATCGTACCACCACCTCCTCCTCATAGCTCGCTCGCTCGCTCCCTGTGCTTCCTCACCCGTGACTACCACGCAGTGGGACTGAGTTAACGCAGCCACGAGTACGTTCGTATGCCGATTCCATGCCACCACAACTCACTCATCTGATAGATAGAGACTGGATGGAGCAGGTCGAGATCGCACTCAACAACTCCGTCCACTAAAACAAACTTTTGTCCTTGGATAGCCGCTCTAGCCCCATTTTGCCCCGAGCGCCCAGATGAGGGGCATCAAAATACTTTTTGATGCCCCTCATCTGGGCGCTCCCGCGCCGCTCTCCACCCACAACCCTCGCGTGCTTGAGGCCACCCATTGATCATTCGTTTGCGCCTGGGATGTGTATTGACTTCTCGCTGGAGTAAATACACCTAACGAAATCAAACATCGTAACGACGTACGCATCAACATATCCAGGGTTTAGGGTTTTATCCACTTGAAAATATCTGAGACAACAATATTAAGGGCTCATAAAAGTGATCCCACACTAGACCTGGAGGCTGGAAGAGCGAGCAAACAACCTCTAGTCACAAATTCAAACTCGTGAGAATCTATCCTATGCAACGGATTGCCAATTCATGTCTCGCGTTATTAATTAGTACAGTCGTTTGATCGACCCAATGTTCGGGGAGTTCCGGCTGATAGAGTAGTGAAAACCGGTTGAGAAAGTGAATTTCCGAAAGTTTAGAAAAAAGCGTCGGAAAGTTACCGACTAGAAAATGAAGATAATACTCTCAATACTCGAAAATTGAAGCAATTTCCGGTAGTTTTTAGAAAATTACCGGTTGATTTCAGGTCGTGCCGGAAAATCCCCGGTTCTCTCAAAAATCCTTCCCGAACACTGGATCGACCTACAGGAGAAAATATCCAAAACGTGAAGAAGAAACTGCAATAAAGGATGCAGATTGGGTCTCATTAACCAACCATTACATCATTGGATCAGACGCCAGAGTTCCAGAGAGTGGGATTCTCTGCGTCTTATTGCAGAAAGTCAAGTTAGCAGTTCGCGATAACGCGACATTCGTGGATATTTGCACACCTTTATTTGCACACTTCAACAATCGCAACGTGGGCCCAAAACATATGAGAGGGTGTCAATATTAGGGGGTGTCAATGTTGGAAGCTTTTCGAATGATTCTGGACCCCGCGGGAAGGAGTTACGAATTCGGTTGTACCTTAGCGGGTGTTTTCTGTGGGCACCTACAAAAAAAAATGTCTCCAGCGTTTTCTTATTGAGTCTTCAATCGTTTCGTCCGTTTTTCTTTTGTGTAGAAATTTACTCTATCAGATTACCAGAGGTGAAAAATAATCAATGAGAATGAATATGCTTCCAGTTCAGAAGGGAGACTCAATATGAACCGCGATTCCAAGGATCAATTTGTGGTATAGTGACCTTGTAACTTTATCGGTCCTAAGTGTTCAAAGTGATCCGTATGCAGCTGGTTGCTTATGCAGCTTTCGATGGTTAACTTCCTCCTCCAGATACTATTCCCGTTGATCAAAAAGATGAGAGGAAGTGAAGATATTCATTGACTTGATCCTGGGATCGACTGAAATGCCTCTACAGAACCATATTAACTCAGAGGGAAGCCCTCGTGTGACTCAACTTCATCGATGCATCCATAAGAGGGCAGGGCATTATTGTTGTGTTAATTATTTACTCCACAGTAGCCTGGACTGCGATAAGCAGGGCTAATAAACTAGCAGCAGATAACTAAAGAATGAACAAGAAGTTGTACTAAATATTCCCCTAATGGAGTCCCTTCATCTTCAGGCCGTCAAAAGAAAGAATGCATGCATGCGGTTGGCTGTAAACAAAACAGTGTCTTTTCGTCCTTTCGCCACTGTGGACGGATCTGCTAGGCGATTCAGATGCTCCTCACTGTAGCTCTAGGCACATTGTAAGTAACTGGAGTATGCACTAGTGTAATCAATGGCAATAGTAGTAGACACATTCTCTTGTCCAGCCATTGAGAATCCCAAACTGCTCAATTCCTCTTGTCGCCCAGTTCTATCTAGATCTGTTCTCGCCGTTCGGCCCCCTTTAGGAATAAAACGTTTTTGCCACTTGTCCTCTTTCAAGTTTAAAACTTTTGTTCTTCCAAAACGGAAAAACACATTCATGTATGTCTCCCACTATGGAAAGGCTGCCTAGGCTTTTCTTGTTTTTTCTCCTGCTTTGTTTTCTTTTTGGTTTTTTTCTTTAGAAGGATCTTTTGTTTCTAAGACACTGCCAATTTCTGGGGCTGGCTTTGGTACGATTGGTTTCGTATGAGTGATCTGTTCTTTAAGTTGAAACCGTTTTGAATCAAACCATTTATATCGAGAAACCTTTGAACCTGAAGCACTTAACCACGTTTGAAATGTTTGAGTTGCAACCATTTGAAACCGAGCCGTTTAACCGACTACTGAACCGTAAAGAAGAAGTGTCTTCCAGTCCGAAATATTACACAAGTTTGTTTGAGTTGCGAATTTCTCAAACTGGTGAAACTTTGTAAATCTCAGTTTCGAACCACATAAACTTGAACTGAAGTACACCATATCTTTTGAAAAGCGAACTAGTTAACACAGACCTGAAGCAAAACAGTAAGGGATTGAACAGAAACGGCTTTACACTACGGTTTCGCCATTTGGTTCCGTCCGAGAGGTACTGGTAAGCTTCCGTAACAAAGGCAGCAGAATAAGTTAACGATGGTATATGTTGGACAGAAGAATGTACAAGCTCAAGAATCGCTTATGGATTCTTGAATCTCAAGGTAAAGTCTCCACCGTAATAAGATACTTTCCTTGTATGGTTTTTTTTTTCTTCGGTTTTGTACTTGCAGTACGTTAGGCCGAAGGATTTGTATATCTTTCCTTGCTTCTATAGGACGGAATGTTTGTTGAATGTTGTCTAAAGTACCGGTAGATATTGCTGACATGTCGACCGAAGTGCTTTCTCTTTTTGCTGGTGTGATCCTTTCATTGCTGTCTGCAACTTGACACCACTTTTACTTTTCAGGTTGCTCTTCAAGAAGATTTTCCGATTAGCAATTCTCATCAAGAAGAAATCCGGCCTAAACCCCGGGTATGAGTCTAAAAGCATGGATGTTCCTATTTTTCCTCGTGGTGTTCTTCAGTATGAAGAAATGTTCTGTTCAGCTCCAAGAAAACCCGGAATTTTCATCTTAGTCTTTCTTTTTCAGTATAAAGTAATTTGTTTTTAGATGAATCATAACTTGTAAACTAGTGAATAGCTTTAATTTGATTACAAGTTGAAGTTGAGATGAAGACGTAATCACCAGAGTTGATTTTTGAGTAACGGTTAAATTTCTCAGTCTTTAAAGGTAAACCCGCAAAATAAAGTATTCTGGGTTACCAATAGCACTTGTATTCATACTCGAGGTTTAAATGCCACTGCGTGCAGTACTCCTTTCCTGCTTTCCTTTTCTACCGGATGTGGTTGTCAATCCATTGCATTTCCTTTTCTGTCTGTGAAATTCTTTGATTGAGAGAACTTTAGACGAGAAAGAACAAATCTGTTCAAGATTCTCTGGAATGGTCAAACGGTGAAAGCCGATATTTATGGCAACAATCAGTGATTTATGCAGCGAGTCATATGATGATATTGAGAATACCTTCGCTAAATAATAAGTATCTCCACTCGCATTTGGGATCAATATTGCGGAAGAAAAGAAGCGTGGGGTTAGATCTTCAAATCCTTTCAGTGATTGGAGAACACATTTGTTAACCAGAGTTCAAATGAAGACTTGTTATTTTCTTTTCTTTTATATTAAACTACCGCACGAGTAGATTTTTTTACCCTAAAACAAATCTAATCGTGGGTGATGTATATGCTTTTCGCTTCCTGTTTATTTTTCAGTTATTTTAAAAAAATAACCAACGTGATAGTAGACGTTATATATAACACTTCCAGTATCTATTCATACCTATATAGTTATGTGATGCACTGCCAATACACTCCATCTGGAAACATGATCATGGAGGTTCGGATCTTGCCTGGCTATTCTAGAGGAGTGATTCTCAGTTTCTAAACAGGTGCTTGATGTTTCACGTGAAATAAAAATATCCCAGAAGGAGGGAAGTTGGTGAAAGAGTTAGAGGACTAACTTTATTCTTCAAATGACGTCAAAACGCTACATGGTTAGTTCTAAGTCAACTAAGTCAAAATTGAATAATTTCAATAGACAATGAGACTCTAATACAAAAAACTAACTGAAAGAAGTGAATATGATATGCATGCATTACATGTACATTATGAATGATGCATACATCATTCTATAAATCGCTTATATCTTGTTATAAAGTCTTGCGTGCACATTCTCCATAATAACTCTCTACTGATATACTTGGCAATGCTACATCGACATGAATCAAGCTTCATGGTAGACTCACATGAAAAAATGTAATCCTTTCTTCCTTTTTGTTGAAGCGAGAAAGCTAAAGTGATTTATAACAAGAAAACTGCATGACGCTTACGACGAGGAGGTAACTCGCTTAGCAAGTTTCTAACTATTCATGTCTCCTTCAGAGACCCGACATCACAAAGAATTAACAACTTTATAACAGCCTTCCAGAATGTTATGATCAGATCTTTAACCACCATCAAAGCGTATGTTTTTCTCGGACTAAAAGTCCACTTCCCATAAAGGTATGTGGCATATGAAACAATCATCTTACATCAGAGAAGTAAAATCTGCATCATTGTATATCACTGGAAAGAAGTCCGTTTTAGCTTCAGTAAATGTTCTCCAAGTGTTTTATCGTTAAAAAACGAAAACAAGACTCAGTGTTGTAAGGTAAGAGAAAATGAACAAGACACATTTCTTAATTGGCACTGTCGAGAATCTGAAGCAAAGCCAGTTACATGCTTAACGATGTAAGGTACGGAAACGAATGAGGGGATTTATAAATATGCATAAGCAAATTCGAAACACAGGTTTTAAACAATCTAAACTGGACAAGATTTAGACTAAACATTTATATAAAATTGTAATAACTAACTCTTGTCACTCTACTTACTTTTCAGAAGTAAGATCCTCTTTGTTCATTGTTTGCTTCATTACTTTTGCTTCGGGAGAAAGTTACTGATTCAATGATAACTTCGTAGTAAATTCACATCTTTTTAGGATATGAACAGATTCAAGTTGAGCAAGGAAATGTTCCAAATCAATACTTGAAGAGTGGCTCAAAGATAAATCATGTGGAAAAAAGGCTTGAGATCGTACACTACTCCTTTAATTTTCCTTGGTGATCACTGAGTAGTACCTAAAGTACGATAGAGTACTCAATCCCATTGATTAAACAGTTTTCTTCCACTAATCATTAAGGAAACGTAGGGAAAAATAAAACAAAGAAAATATACATTGCATCATACGAGAGTAGTTCTTGTCTGCTTTTGGAGAAGAACAACTCTTAAATCTGCAATGATTTGTTTTATCTGGTTGCAGAACTCCTCCTTAAGAGACACTGGTTAGGTTACTGGGTTGTGAATGTTATCTATACACATCCTGTATATGTTTGAAATGGTGGTTTATCTCAAATAGCTCAGAGAAAATGATAAAGAGAAAAACAACAAATAATTAAGATATTTCCTCAACTATAATTAAGCGGACACAGTAAGGAGCTGGAGAATCATACTTTTGCACTCCGTTAATATACTCTCTTGGTTCAAAGGATCAGATTGGGGTGAGATATGAGTACGTTCAGGAGATCAAGACTTCAAAAAGCTTTACCCAACAACTGGAGAGAGCTACACTCCACAACCTACTCGAGCAGGTGAGTTTTGTGAAAATGAAAGATTGCTTGGAAGAAGAGGGACCCGTGATTGACTTTGTGCAAGTGAAAAGAAATGGGATCTCTCGGAGGGGTTGGATGTTCCTTCTAGCAGGAACCTGAATTTGGTAGGGGAAAAGTGGGGCGGGAGAAAGTGACAAAACCCATCCAGGGGGAGGCAGAACAGTTGGGAGGAAGTTGAGACAGAGAGTTGACTGTCCTGGTGCTAAACATGGAACTTCTCGAATGACGTACATGTTGGAACCCGATCAATGCATGTCGAAACCAGTTAGAGAAGATAACAATTCTTCATCTCTCTTCATCTCTCTTCTCTGATGAGTGATGAGCCTTCCTTTTTCTTGCCTCCCTCCATGGAATACTGTCGCGTTACCAGAAGGACAAGTGTGGGCAAGGACTAACCACGCAACTAACTAAACTTTTCGCATGTAAAGAAGAATAGAAACAACTGCAAATTGCGTCTCCAACGGGAGTATATACCAACGACCTGGTCCACTCAGACGTCACTTGACATAGACAACTACCGAAGGAGACCGAGAGAAGACTATAATTCTTCCCTTCACATGAAACACATGAAACTGCCTTGATGCTCTTTTCTCATTCTGTAAAATCTATTTGACATTGGATTAAGAGTTCTGAGGTCAAATCTATCAACTGCTTTCTTTGTCTGTTTGCACCCGTTGCTGTAAAAGCTACTCTTATCTCTTTGCTCTGTAATTCTTTCGTATATTGAACGGATATAACATCTCCACAGCAACCGTTACGTGGTTAAGCCACACCTCGGAAGATGAAACTTTGCTAACCACGTAAGTAACGGTCAAGATTAGAGCCAGAGCGGTTCAAATATATTGTGCTACCAAAAGGCTTTATAGGTCCCCATTGATATCTCGCGACTATATCCTCCGTGGTTTAGGGTTTGGCCATTCTTTGGCAAATCGGAGCTCCCGGTCTGTCATTATGGCTCGTAGGAGGACGAGCCATAATGACAGACCGGGAGAGAGACTAGCAAGAGAGCGGGGCAGGATAGCGGAATGGTGTTCCATCTGCGTTGAAGGTAAGGATTTCTGGCTTACTTTCTTCGACTCGAGGACGGAGATTCATTATAAAGAGAAGGTTCATCAAATTTGTCATCCGGAATTCATTCGAGGGCCAAATGAGATTAATGCCAAAAGTTGAAGAACAATCAGTCTAACATTGGAGTGTGCACACTCATCTGATCCTAGGTCCTGCACGGTACCTCCCGCGTCCCACAACATACAGGAAGGATGAGGGCTGGGATTTCCCATAGTTACCTTTCGTCTCCGCATTCATCTGCCGAGCTTAACCAGGTATGACAAATCCCTTCACCTGTTTTGTTGTACTATCATTATGTCCGGAACGAATCATTAGGATGTATTATGTTCGCCCAGAATTAAGGATCAAGGAGTGAAATCTGGAGAGAGAAAGTATTGTACTGATTGATTAGCTTCTAGAATGGGTACTTTAGTTGCTAGCTATACAAATCCGGATTCTTAAACTCCTCCGTATTCCACATGGTATATGCATTTAAATAGACCTCATGACCACTTAATAGAATAAGCGCATCTGAGGAATGTCACATCAAGACCTCGTCAGTAACATAAGATGTTTGTCTGGGCAGTTCCCTTGCATTGTGTTCAAAAATACCACTTGATTGTTGTGTGATGTCACTGTAAATATTACTCCGTCATTCATGGTCTTTAAACGAATACTTTTTAGGATGATCATTTTTCTTCCTTCCTTCCTTCTCGACCTCATCATCGTCTCCCTCTGGCTTCGCCTCCTTGACGCATTTCGATCCGTAGTGACCATTTAGGCCAGGAACCACATATAGCCATGCAGTACAGACTACTGTACTGGATGCCTGCCTAAACAACTGCAGATGCAGGGCTACGGTAGTTATGTGTTCTGCAATCTGTTCTTGAAGCTACAGTGGAGGAAGAAGTGCAACATGTCACTTTTTCTCCTAAGCAAGTTGTCCTTTGATGTATCTCAAGTATGGCATTGCGTGCCGAGGTTAACACCAAAGAATGGGAGGCGAATGATCCAAACGACAGTCAACTGAGAAAGTTGTTGTAGTGGGCAGATGGTTTGCAGTTGGGCTCTGGGGATGAGAAAGGAGAGCGAACTATTGAAGAAACTAGTTGAGAAACTAAAAGACTTATTTTTGCCCGTTCCGCCTTCGTGTGGGGGACTCAAAGTCTTCTATGGGAATCAAATTGCACTCACAAAATCCAAAAGCTTGGACCACGTGACCAACCATGTAGACTTACGCACAAAGCTTATGTCTACTGTACGTGCGCCGGAACCTATTCCCCTACAACAACAGGCCAAATTCTGAAGAACTGATGTTGCAGGAATAAATCTACCGTTAAACTAAAAACGGTATTTTTTCTTCTACTTCGACTTCACTTTATCAAGTGTTCATGTTCTACAGTTAGTGGGCAAGCTGGCGTCCAATCTTGACTCCTCGGAAAGAGTCGTTGTGCCATATCTTAACATGAGTCTAAGTACCTACCCTCGTTTTCCAACTGAAAACGGGAATTACCTTCCGTGCAATTTTATTTCTCAGTTCGGCGTCTACATTGTTACTGTGAAATGTGGTTTGGTGGACTTTTCATCACCACTAAAGTGGGTAAAATATCATGAGTAATCGAATGCAACCAGATATTGCGGGAACCATGAAACATGGTCCTTCCCACATTTGCCCTGGGATCGAACATTTTTGTTTACGCTCGTAGATTCTGAGAGTAGGTCCCATCTGCCATCTCTATCTTATCACAAAAGTCCTACTTTTCTATCGGAGGACCTGATAAGTATTGAATAATAGTTGCTTTCGCGGGATCCGAGCCGTAGTCGAATCACCACCAGAAAAAGAGCCTGCTTCCATCACAAGTGCAGAGAAAACTGTCTACAAGAGGGGGATTTCTAGTTTCAATGTTTACTCAAAATTGCAATATCTTTATCTTTTCAATATCAACAAAATCCACTAAACGGAAATCAGTTTTCCCGGCGATGAATTATGTTTCATTCTCTAACAGCAGCTGAAGCCCCAACGATGTCTGACTATGCTTACTCTATGATAAGGGCGAGCCAAAGAGAAGCAGAAGTGATACAGCTCCATCCTCTCCAAATCAGTAAATGGGTCTCTCTCTCTCTCTCTCTCCCTACGGCCTGAATCTGGCGAAGACTTAAAACAATATGCGTTTGTTAGCAAATAACGAACCGCAATTCGAGCGCACACCGTCTGACATTTGCTTTCTATCTTGACTTTTGCTTGACTCTGTAATTTGAGCGAACGACGTTGTGCTCGTCTGAACGGCATAGTGTCACAACCCGGATGAGGCTCAGATAATCGATATGTCACATACGATCGAGGGGGCCGGGGTTGGAAGCTTGGGGGGCAGACAAAGGCTTCGGAACCAATCGTCCTAACCGGTTAGTGATCGACGGTTACGATCATACCACATCGTGCACACTAGGAATTGATTTCTCTTTCCTTGGACTTCCCGTTGTTTCCATGTCCAGACCCCAAATTCGTCATGTGGATCCGATGCACACTGCTACTGTATCAGCCAGTGTATTTGAATCCCCGCTGTTGCAGCTTAGTGTATTTGAATCTGACCACGGTATTGGTCACGCCAGCCAACTGCGATCTCATGCCAAACTGTTTTCATTCTCGAGTCTACGTCAAGCCCTCCAGGAAGGAAGCCATGAGCACAATATTCACAACCTTTGAATGCCAATGAGCAGTTGCTTTTCCGCATCCGGAAGTGTGGAGGCAGAAAATGTCATGAGCACATTTCCTCTGAAGCGAACTGCGAGAGTTTGTGTGGATGATTCAAGCTAGACTAACCAGCCTCTCGATGCACTCCAGTCCTTTGGTGACACTATTATTCGGTGGATACCATTTCTTCACAATTACCCTATATTGTTTTGACGACTGTGTACCCCGTTTCCACTAATTATTTTGCGAGGAAATTAGTCCAGTACAGCAGTTGACGGGGTAATTAGCTCTCAAAAGAGTTCCTCAAACAGTTCTTTTTCTCATTCTGGAAGCAAAAGTGAAATTGATTACGTACTGAAGATCTGACATGAAAACAAGTCGAAAGCACAATAAGCAGACGAAGGAATTTCAGCTTGTAGTACAACTAATGCTTCTTTAGTCTGGAAAATGAGAGATAAAAGTTTGGAACTTGTAAATCTAGACCATTAGTATTAATTTGCCGAGAAGAATTTATGCTTATTTCCCAATCATATTCATTATTGGATTTATGATCCATGGTTTTGATGCCGAGGTGTTCCGACTTCACTTGAACCATACAAATGCGAAATGCAGATCCGGTATATGCCTTCCATTTGCAAGCGAATTAGGTTTTGTGAATCGGATGAGAATGATAAGAAAGAGAGAGACACAGATGTTGCCAGTACGAGAATCTTGTGTTTAACGAGACCTAATGATATTTGTACAACGATGCAAGCATTAAATAAGCGATCAAGTGCGGTGACAAGTACTAGACTGAAAATGAAATCAGTGATAACAGCTCACAGAGTTACAAGTTGAAAGTCATTAACACCGTATGAAATAGGCCGGTCAAACGTATACTTTCATTATTTTTACTGTACGAAGTAGAAGCATCGGATCTACTTCAGTTTCTAGCGACTTAATTTGGCGGAGAAAGAAGAAGAAGGAGAAGTAGAAGGAGAAGAAGTGGTAACGGGGAAGTAGGGCCAAAGGAAACAAGAAGGTATATAATTACTCTTTAGAGTAAAAGCTTGCAATTACTCCAACTATCTCCAGAAGACAGTGATTTGTTACTGTAACATAAGCATCGAAGATGGTAAGAGAATACTCTCCTAAATACGCACCGCATTGAAGTGAAGACTTTCATAGAAGGTGTATGTGGAGAAGGCATACGCAATTAAGTTCCCGCAAACAAAATCGTCCTGGCTCTTCTCTGTCTTATTTACTTACATTCATACGGTTTTGGGGAGTTTGTTCTCCATGATTACGCACATAAATGTGATACTCTGTGAGAAGTTGAAAAGGCCCCCTGGCCCTCCTCATCAGATCAGATCAGAGGTGTGTTTCTCCAGGGGTTTATCTCCTCAGGCTTTGAGTGATGCTGCTCACTTGTTCATAATTGCCAATCTTCATGAATCGTTTCCCTTCCCGGAATTCAAACATCGCAATATCTCTCTCGCTCCTGTAATTAATGCTCTGTAGAGCTTCAGTTTTTGTCCCGGCATATCTAAAGGCGCTCGCCTCAAGCTTCCGTGGCCGGTTTTTCACCGTCGATTCTTCCACGTCATGGGAGTACTTAAATGACTAATTCTGAATTCGACTCGATTATGTGAAGCCTGGAGATGCCTGGTCTCTGGACTCTGGAGACGGTGTTGGAAGTCGCAGAACATTCTGGCTTTGGACGGAGTGAGCGATGAGACCGAGGAAGGGAGGGAGGAAAGGAGGGAGTACGGGACTGGGAAACAAGGTCCCGAGAAAAGTGAAGTGAATATGCCACGCTTGGGAAATGGATGACGCATCGAGAGAGGGGACATGCACCCAACGGTAGTAACGGTACTTGCAAAGGATGGAGAGAGAGAGAGAGCCACTGAGAGAGAGAAAAAAGGCAGAGGCCTGCCTAGTCTGCCTGTCCTGCGCTTGGGGAAGTTAATGCGCCGGTTGAAATAGATCAGGTTCCGATTGAAGAGGAGATTCTGGAGAGGTGGTGCAGAGATCTCAGGGAGGCCGGATGATGAGCAGACTGGAGTACACGGTTTCGGGTAGGAAGAGGGAGCGACTAGATAGATGGATGAGAGGCAAGTACGGTTCCATCCGGTTCGCCCTGGCCGCCTAGGGCATGATGGCTAATGTGTTTGCATAAGCAAACATAAGGAAAGATAAGGGAAGGAAGGGATCCAGAAAGATGAGTGCTTGGGAGCAAGGGTTCTACTTACCTTCACACATGTGTGGAGAAAGGAGGCCGTCTGCCAATGCCGCGGTACATTAAAACGGGACGAATCCATTTGAGAGGACGAGCGGCAGGCTCGCTGATAGTACGGTACGTGCCTTTGTCTCTCTGTTGACTCCACGTGAGACGAGGAGCGCAGATGAATGACAGCACTTCACATATGGCACGCTTCCACACAACGGCGGAGAGCGAGACCGGGAGCGAGAGTGAAGAGAGACTGGAGATAGGCGGGTTGGGGCTGGGGCTGGGGCTGCTGGGAGGGGGGAGAGCCAGACCATTTGAAGAATGTGAAGGCGCAGGCAGAACTAAGATTCAGGCCCAGAAATTACATGACAGAGAATTGCGCGTTTGTGACAGAGCCTAAAAAGTGATTCACAGAATTCCGCGTTATGGCAGAGCGCGGACTTTGCCTGACGGAGATAGAATGCTCGCTGCGATGAGTGATGACCAGTACGATCCATTTCCGGAACGCTTGCAGAGCCATTATAGGCTTGAAAGAGGCCAAGACCCGTAGACTAGACTACTGAGGAGATGGCAGATTCCATTCCCTCCAGATCCGACTCGCACCGCGCCTCCACCCCACACCCACAACATCATACACACGGATGAAAAAGGTTCCACGAAGCATTCGACTTGGGTTCTGGAGTTTCTTGTTTTCCAACTCCTACTCCTGAAGGACTTGAACCCTTATTATCAGCGCGAACTGCGTCAAGGCAGATTACAGTCAGACCAAGCTTGTTTGGGTTCCTCTCATTGCCTACTTATTCGTTTCTGAATAGTGCACTCGTCGACAATCTTTGCATATATCTCTCCTGCTCGTGTCGTGGCATCCTCTCAGGTTCAAGACTAGACTCGATTACTATCTGTCGCGACTCTCTCTTCTTAGCATGTTTTGACGGAGCGTGAGAGGCAGCCCCGGCTGTTTCGGACATCGTACCTGCATTTAATGCTACTGTATCCCACATGCTAAAGGCTGCCAAGTCTGCATGCTACGTCGTAGGACCGGCTCTCAAACATGCTTTGCCTTTCTTTTGCAAACTCTCGAAATCTATCCGACAGCAGCCATTTCGTCGTGAACGCCACTTCCTCGTAGCGAAGTCACATTTTGCCGAAATCCGAAGTCAGTCGTGCTCATCATTGCCTTTCACATCTTTGCTCGCCACGCTGTCGTCATCGTACCTTGCATGCAACTCGCACCACCATTACTCTTCCTCTCTCTACGCTTGTCTCCTTCTCTGGATCGCCTTTTCGCCCCGTTTTGTGAAAGCTTAGTGCCTTTCCTCCTCGTTATGATAACGCTGTACGGAGAACAGTCTCTCCCCCGTTATGCCCTCTCTCAAAAATCTTTCTATTCTTCTTGGTCCGCCTAAACGATATACCGTCTATCATGTCATCTCCTTTTCTCCTGAAATTTTGGTTCATCTTCTGTTCAATCATCGCTTTTCCGCCGATAACTCAGAACCTTCTTGTGTCCACTCTCAATGCGCACTCGTATGTTCTCCTGGCCTTCCCCTTCCAGCTACCCACATCTACTTTTGATAATTACTTCTTGTGCTTTTTGCAGATATACGCTACCATTCCTGATGCGTAGATCCTAGTCCCACACGTCCTCCCGCTGCATCACGTATAATCCTTTTTGGCCCATCGTTGTCGATTTGTTCACTCGGCAGGAGAACCGAAGCACCTTCAGCACGAAGCACCCTCGTCCAAGTTGACATACTCGATGAATAGTTATCATCTGTGAATGATTCCACTAATCTCTGGATGGGATTCGAAGGACTTCTAGCATACTTTTGCTTTATTTTGCGTACTGCTTGTTACCCACACAGTGCTACCCCAAAAGAGGTGTTTGCCTTTGCCTCTCTATCTGAATCCTTCTTAAGGAGCTATTATACAGAAGGTTGTGAAATTGCCAACGGACTCGTCAGTAGTTTTACGGATCCTACAGAGACATTCTAGTTCCTTACTTTCCCAGTTTATAGCTCTCTCATGGGATTCTACCAAAAGGCTACGGAAGCCCGATTCCAAGACAACAGTATTCTTCCTTCCGAATGGAATGAAAGGTGCCGAGATCATAGTGATGTGTTTCGTTTTGACTGGTTTGGAAATCACACAGAGGAATAAACACGTATGTGAGCAGCCTAAATAGGTTTGACGGAGGGGAGTAGTAGAGTACTACGTCCACGGAGGACGTTACACAAGTGAAGTTATTAAGAACCCAGTAAGTAGCTTCTACTTAAGTAGGCCACATCGGGAAAGGTTCCAGTTTTGTTGAGATTTCCAAGATTTTGCTTCCATGGAGGGAGAGGGAGAAGTAACCATTGTCCTTCGTCCTCAAGTCAAGGAGATTATCTTGACCCCAGGAAGTTTTCGCCACAAGCATCTTCGAGAGTATTTCTCTGAACACACTTGATTGGCTGGTGGTTTCTTCTTCTTATTTCTTCGAGTATGAAAATCCAAATCTCTTGGCCTGCCCAGGGTGACTCCACCCATTAATGTACCGATGATTCATTGGGATGGATCCCAATGTTAGTCCCTCCATTATCACATAATTGGCTGCCCTCTAGCTTCAACCTCTCTCAATCCATAGCTACTGACTTGCGAAGGTGGATTTACAGTACTTCAGTAATTCGAGTTTCTGCTTCTATCATGCTTATCATGCTTTAGCTCTACCTAGCTTGTCTAGTCATTCGTCGTTTATATGATTGCTAGCTACTTCAACCTTCCCTTCTTCCAACAATTCTTCGCTAGACCCTCCTGCCTGTCAGGCACCGGTACGGCTTCGGGTTTTAGAACCGTATTTAATACGGTATTAGAACCGTAGTTCATCCTCCTGCGACACCTCACTTTCCTGCCTTCCACTCCTGCGAGGACTGTATTTCCATTTTCTATTATCAGAAAATTCGAGTGACTTCAACAGATTGACATAAATTCTTGGAAAAAGATATATACGAATCATGGTAACCACTATGTATCACTTTCCATTTAAAAATCCAGAAATTGGCTTGATCACACCCCCAGCGGGTTCCTTGAGCTTGATCACACCCCTGACTCGCTATTGCCTGTAAAACCAGTCACTTTGTGATGTTACTCACATGTGGGACTGCACATATTAAATTTTAGAACATGTATAGTCTAACTTGTCTTTAATGTTAAATATTTTGAATTATAGTGATATTTAGTCAAGCTTGAAAGTACTAAAATGATGAACCAAAAAGTAAAATGACTGGTTCTACTGTCAATAACCCTACTGGGGGTGTGATCAAGCCAATTTCTGTTTAAAAATCATTTCCCCGAAACTACCACTTCTACCGTCTTCCATGCTGGACTCGTGTGGGTATCACAAGAACTATACACAGGAAACCAATACTTTATTCTGCCGCTGCAGAAGTCAACCTTGGCCAATCATGTGATTACTGTAGTTCCTTAAACGACGTTTGGCTGGCAGTTTTCCCAATTACTAATCAGTCAGTGGACACAATCTGGAAGTCAGTCAAGCTTCATGCATTGGAGCTTCCATCAAAGATCCGATGCTCTAGATCTCCGTAGTGTGTCCTTCGGACCCGAATTTATCATAGAAGAAAGGTTTGAAGCAACTGGGAGCTGAACTGTGATAGGAAACCTCACCTGACAATTAGAAACTTTGCATCTACAGTAATCCCCAAGTTCTTCAGCGCAATCATCTACCCTACACATTTTCTCCTACACTAAACGAAATCATTCTTTGACTTCATTAAGCCGTCTTATTAGTTAATGATCTTCGCCTCTTCTTCAAGTCTCCGTACGCCACATATTGTACATATTGTGATAAACGACATCGTCGTTGTACCCAACGACGATGTCGTTTAGGGTGTATCGACATCGTCGTTGGGTCTTCGAACTTATATAGAGAAACAATCCGGGGCGTAGTAGATATTGAAGAGGATCGGCCCAACGACGACCGATCCTCTTCAATATCTACTACGCCCCGGATTGTTTCTCTATATAAGTTCGATCTCCAAGAGCTCCATACTAGTTGTAACTAAGTCTATAAAAGAGAAATATGTGTTATTCTTGGACTCTTTGGTAGATGGAAAACACGAAAACTCATGTTCAAACTAAACAGTGAAGAACAAGCTTAGCCGGACATGGAAAAAAAAACAAGGGATTAACAGATTACCCAGCTGATTACTTTCAGTTTGACACCCAGTGATATCGTATGATGTTACAGAGTTACATCATACGAACTCTGTTACAGCAGAGTTCTTTTTGTATGGGATGAGGGGAGGAAATGGCAGACTGTTATTCTCGCGAGTGTAAGGAAACAAATTGTTAATGTTATCTCCATGTTTATGCCTGTAAAGTTTGGATGTAATTTAGATAGTTTATGCTGTAGTTATATCACCATGATATGGGGCATCATTATAATGTTAAGATATATGGAAAGCTTTCACATAAGACCTTCATATTAAACGTGACAAAACAGAAAGTATATTTGTTACAAACTCTGTACAAGATTCTGAACTCATAGTCACGTTGGTCAGGTTTGCAAAGAAGATGGCATGAGTAAGGAAGTGTAAACGTTTTTGTACAAAACGTCAGAATTCCACCTCTTCAGAAAGTTGCACAAGAATTTCAGATTCTTTGGAATATATACTTGAGGAAGAAACTGGGTTGTAAAAGACTGCAAGACTATATCAGAGTTGCAGTACATGGAATACGTTACGTAATATTTCTCATATCCATGGGAGATGAGCATTACTTAAATTGTCTTGTCAATGAAATATTTCCACGGTAAATTTTGATATGCAGCATAAGACTACGTAAATACTTTATTTCTGTTCAGAAAAAAAGACTAAAGTAAAGGTTTTAGGTTTTTATGCAGTAGTGTAATTCTTTTCTGAAATTACTAGCTAGTTTCTGGTTAGTTTGAAAACGGAAACACATTAACTAGGTCTTGATTGACTTTTGCAATTATCTCTGTCCCAAGTAAATTTTTTTAAAAAAATTCCTAAATTTCGTATATCTTTAGATGCATCGCCGAAGCGCACACACTCGTATACACACAGCACATATATAGTGTAATATATGTGCTTGTTTGTGAGATACGTTTGACGTTTTGTGATGATCTGACTAACATTTCTCTACGGATTTCCTTAACTTTCGTGTCCGAATTAAATTTCAGAACTTTTGTCAACTACAGAGTTAGGAATCCAATCGTGAGGTCGCTTAATTTTCAGTTGTCGTTTTGTGCTACGGTAGCTCTTTCGTTTCTGACTGAGGATGTTGCCTTATGTAATTTAGATCAATAACCTGTGAATATGCAAGCTTGAAACTTTTCAAGCAAGCATATTAGCTATCATTACTTCTGTTCGTCAAACATGAAGTAGAACAACAGAAAGACACATAGAGTGAACCTACTGTTCAACTCTTTGGAAAGCAAACTAAACTCTAAGCATGGTTTCAGGTCAAAAGAGTTAACAAAATGTTTGTGGAATCCATTAAGCCAACCCGAAGAGACTGAAGTTGAATATTTAGTCCACTCTTGAGTTTACTTCAGAGAAGATTTTTACCACTTCAAGTCCACGTCTGGTTGCACCATATAAAGGGTATCATTGTTCCTGTTTTGGATCATTTGTTCAGAAAGTCAGACTTTAAGAATGCGAATGGCAGAAAACCTTGAAGACGGTACTTCAAAAGGACATTGGTACTGTAATAAATTTTCTCTTGATCTCCAAAACATCAAATAGCGATATTTGAGAGTATGCTGTACCTGATCATGGGAAGAGTTAGGTATAGGAGTAATTGAACGGTTTACGCGTTTGGGGTTCCAAGTGTTTGATGAAGAAGGGAAGTGTCATTGGCTTATAAGAAATTTCATCATTCCCATCCCGAATTCTTACCCAGTTCCCAGGAAAATGTGAAATAATTCTCTCAGCCGACGGTAAGCTGTAAGCGTGCTGGACGTCGCCGTCAAAGTTGTAATTACTTTGAAGTGCGTACGGGCAGTTTTGTTCAGTCTGTCAGCAGGGAGTTTTGATATGGTAAAACCGCGTTGCAATTATCCGCCGTACAGATCCATTCATCTGATCCAGCGGCTCATTTATTTCATTCCTTTCATATATCTGTTCCGTGGCTAGTGCCGACAAAAGTTCCATACACTTACGTCTAAATTGGAAAACCACTTACAGATATTTCCCTCTACTTGATTGCCTCTTTACTCCGTGCAATTTCAAACTCTCCAACTTGTCTTCCGAGTCCACAGTTCAAACTTGCATTCACGTACTGTAAGTTGCTCATACGGTAAATTGTTTTTCTAATTTTTTATTTTTTAATGATTTTTTAAACGTGAAGCGGCCGAGGCCGAGGCCGGCTCATACGGTAATTTAGAAACGCTTTACTACTTTTCTTTCTCGTTGTCCAGTCCTTGACCCTTCCATCCGTTATAAACGGACGTGGTTATCTGGGTCCAACTGCGTACTTTTCATAAATTACATAGTCCCTTTGGAGTTGGTGAAATTGTAGATCTCTTCCTTCCTGTGTGAAATGATAATGGGGTGCAAACGAGGGAGTAGAAAATCCCAACTAGCAAGATGGATGTTCCACTATTTGGAAAGAGAGTGAGCGCTCGGTCTGTCATTGATACAGTCAAACTTTGTATATTCACACTCGATATAGTCACAATCGTATTATAGTCACATTTATCGTGGTAACGGATCACTTCTTTGTAAATATCTCTCGTTTTAGTCAATATGCATACAACATTACCTTCTGGCCAGAGAGAAGAGAGAGGAAAAGCTGGAAATTAAGGTAAAAATTCATTTTCTTTACTGGTTACAAGCACTCCAGAGAAAGAGATAATGTTGTTGACATGATAAACATAATTAGAGAACCTTCAGAAATACAAGTGTAACTGATTAAAATGATTACCATGAATTTTAACAGATCAAGGTTATACTCGAGCCAGCCGTGTGTACTTCTACAAATATTAACTCAATTGTAGACCACCTGTGATATTTGTTTGAGATAATAAAAAAGTTAAATTTATACTTCTAACAATATAAAGTTTATGGCTGGATGCATAACCATCAAAACAAGATAATAGAACTGCGAGAAGCAGTGCTCCACTTGCAGAAGAAAAGAAGTGGAGCACCTTATGAAAATGTGTTCTCATTTTATCTTTCGTTTTTTTATATTCGGTTTATAGATTCTTTAACGAAATAAAAGACAAAATAGAAAGTGTATTATGATATAGCAATGCAAGTTGTCATTGGTCCGTGCTAAAAATAAAACTTTAATTTTTTATGCTAACTGCCATTGAACATCAGCTAGGTGATTATGCAGGCTTATATTATCCTATCACGCAGTATATATATTACGTTGTCATAACAAAAAGCTTTCCCTCCCAAATGTTTATTTTTGTTCTGCTTTTGATTGTGTAACATTATTACCTGTTGTTTACGAAACAGTAGACGTTCTCTGTATGCTTTACCTTGACCTTCTTTTTATATTCATGCTTACAAATTTCTCTTTATTATATATATGTATATATAATCATTTTTTACATTTTTTTCAGTAATGTGATTATAAATTTACAATCACGAAGCATTAGTCACAAGTGCATGACTATAACGAGGTTTGACTGTATCTATCTTTGTGTGATTTTCTCACAATTCTTTTTTCACACAAGTAAGTAGCCTCCACAGTAATGTCTTTTATATGATATTTATACTACTCTAGGTACATTTATCACACACGTTTAAGATAAAATGATATTCATGCATAGATCTTTAATTACAAGGAAAGATGCCTTTTTCAAAACTGTCTTTTACCACTCACCCTAAGTGGGTTCTTCCTGAAGTACCCTCCTCATTGGCAGAGCCACTTTTCAATTGCCCTTAGTTTGACAACCCTACTAAAATCTTGGATTCACGCCTAAGCATCGATATTATTGGACTGAGCTTGAATCTCACGACCGGGACATTGTGCAAACTGATATAGAGTACAATGAGTAAAACACCCATAAAATCTTACATCTTTTATCTAACTTTTGTCCATAAAAACATATAAAATCGTTACTAGACACTTCTACAGAATTGGGCAAAACACTTTCCCTAGTAGATCATACTAAGCAACTAAAAAGTTGTAAACTATATATTTTAAATACTGCTCAAGCTAAGCCAACTAGGAATAGGATTGACTTTGATCACGTAAAAAGAAATGTAGTTCATTTTAGTTTGAAACAATCAAATCTGGAGGAATATACATCCAAACGTGCGGAAGGGCAGAACGAAGGAAGAGGACAAGCAAGGGTATCGAGAGCAAAAATTTACGTGCAGAAAATGCAGCAGCTGTGGAGAGGATGGGGTTGGGTTTCGGCGGTTGGTTATTTATATACCCTACGTGCTGGATTAACTTCTGGAAATTTTTTACTTCTTTATTGTTATCAGAGAAATATATATATATTAAGTAGATATAAATAATTAAAATATTTTATAAATGTTATCCGTTGACTTATGCCTAGAAATACTGAGAGAGCAGAAGATAAACTGTAAGTCTTGGCTGGACTGCAGTGCTTCAGAAGGTGCAAGACCGAGGAGCTATACTCATTAACACTCATTAGTACACAGAGTTTAATTTAATACCTAACCCTTCTGGCAGGAAGGGTTAGGTATTAAATTAAACTCCTGTATATTTACCTCCTCCATCGGAAGATGGAGGAAGTGAATATATATGGTATCAGTCTGGAGGATTTTATTCTCAAGCTCCCAAATGCTAAAATTTTTGTTCCATCTCCTGCGGTTCGGTTTTTGGGTTTTGTTTTTTACTCTAAACTAATATGAAATGATCATCTTTTGCATGTTACGGCTTCAGCTAGCGATCAGAGAACTTTTATTTTCACTAGGGAGTCCACTTGGGCTAGTTACATAAGATAGCTATATTCGTCCATAGTTCTACCAAAACTCAATTACGGTTCGATCGTTTGATATATCGAGGAGTCATTCATGGTAACCAACTTACTACTGCTTAAGTAAATATCGATGGATTGAAGACCACATCCAATGATACGTCAATGTAGAGTACGAATGATACCTCATACTCACACACTTGAGACTGCATACCCTTGAGAATGAGATCAACGACTATATATTAGGACCACTCAATCCCTGTCCGTAAGGGATTCCTATAAATCCCGCAAAACTTACTACAAGTTTTTGCCATGTTTTGACATGTATCACCTCTATTAGGTGATACGTCAATGTGCGTTCTCAATGTTCGTAGTCTATGCTTGTAAATGTGACTATTGCACAAGGTTGACAACTTTTGAATCGAATATCTGTAGACACAATTTTGTTTTTTTTGGCACAGTTTGACATTCAAGACTTACGTTTTCTTAATTCTCCCTGTAACCAAATTTTTGGTTACAGGGAGAGGTTTGACTTACCCTATTGACCACACATATATCTCGTCCTAGACAATCAACTCTAGTACCACTAGACAGGATAAAAAGAAATGTTATTGCGGTGGACAGAAGAGTAATTTTCATATGCTTCATACTTTGAAACTCCTCACTTGCTTGATCAGAGCTACTCTATCTATGTTTATTCCCACTGTGAGCAGAAAGGCCTGTAGTTACTATTGAGATAACTGACTCAGAAAAATAATCAGATGATGACATCTCTAACAATATCTTAATATTTTGATTGATTTGATTGATTTGATGGGTCTCTTAGAGAAGATAAAGCTGGGGAGGTGACCGTATTTTATTTCCAGCACACCTGTATTAATATATTATCGTTTAGAACATCTTCTGCATAAATGATGTAGAGAAGCTCGCCTTAGCCACATCCTTGTAATAGATGATTGATTTTCTCATGCATTTGTCTTCTATTCCGCACAATGAGTGGAATATATTGTCAAAAACTCTATTGTGGCAGTATACATATATGGTTTACAATCAATAACCACAAATCATTAGCAATAACTACTTTCTTTGACACATATGCATGCTCTTATCAGTTCATTACGGAAAAGCTTCTCATTGCCTCCTGCAAGATAAAACAGATGTTCAACCAACTCTCCATCTTTGTTTTCCTGGTTTTTCATGTATAAGAATATCTTGGGGAATGAGAGGACTGAGGCTTTTAACCAAGGAGGCAACAAATTTCATTACATTACCAGAAGATAGAATTATACTATTTTCGGAATTCGCCAACTTCTTTTATGTACATCCCTAGACTCTGGCAAGACGGCTGCTCAAGTGAAAAAGGTGGCACAATCATGTCCTTCACCAAGGATCATTAAGACTTTAGTAACCCACAACACTAGAACTATCTCATTCCTCACTCATCTTTGTAGAATGAATATGGCAATTTAATTTAATAGTTTTTTTTCTCTCTTCAACATCTCTAAGTCTCCTACATGCAAGCTATGTAAAATAATTGAGGAAAGTCGTGGTCATATTCTAGGACGGTGTTCGGCCGTTCGAAAGATTTGGCAATAACATTTCCATAATAGTAACTTCTGCAATTTTATTCAATTGTTTTAGGATCATTAGATGATGGCATCAAGTGCTGATGTAGCACATATTATTTACTGGGTAAAGTATAACATAGACAACTCGATGTGGTAGCGAGATGAGTGCTCGCATGTGCATCATTGGGTGACTTGTACTGAGTCGTATTGAGAAGTGGTCATTCTATCAGTTCTGAAATTAAACAGAGACATGCTGGCTAAAGCGAGGAGGTTCCAAACAAGTACTTCAGGCGATGATGCAATTAAGGTTTTCACATGGTTATGTTATACATTGATCTTCCAGATTGTTAGATTGGGATAGAGAGATGAGTTGGTAGTATGACTGGAAAAGTAATCTAGTAATCCATTCTGAGCGTTTAGTCAGCTCAGAAATTCATCATTTGCGGAGGCTGCTTATACGTAGAGGCTCTCCAAAGGTGATCTACCAATCACTTCTATGATCAGTAAGGGAGTGGTCCTCCGGGTTTTCCTTGAAGCGGGAGATCTTTAGCAAGAAGTAATCTATCGATCACTTTTAAAATTATCTGTAGGGACCAGAAAACTGATTGAGGGATCACTTTTGTTATATTTGAGAGTTTTGTCATCTATTCATCTATCACACCTTCGTAACAATCGGGGTTGTACTCATGAAAACAGAACATATATTACAGAGATCTATTTCTGAAAAAAGTTGAATATTTACTATATATGAATTCATTTCTGCAAATATTGATAGTTTATGATACAAGTCATAAAGGCCATTACTTTAGATTCTAAGGAGTGGTCCTTCGATCACATATCAGACAATACTGAGATAGAATTTCGAGAAGTGATATGATCCAAATAGATGGTGAAGTGGATTACTTGTTCATATCACTATTTGTATTTTGTCGCTTTCTCAATGGTCCGAAAGAGAGAAACTAGAGAACGTTGATTGAGTTCGAACTATGCTGCACGGTTGGAAGTATTTTTCATACCGCTGAGAAGTTGAATTCTAGAGCTTTCTGATGACGCCAATATCTTAGAATTTCGATTTGATTTCAGGGAGACAAGACTTTTGTCATTCTGACTGTTTTGGATCGTTTCTTATTTGGAATGTCACAATTTCTTCCACGAAGTCGAGAAGGATTTGTTGAGTATCTTTTTTGCAACGTAAACCAATTTAAGGTTAGAGTAGGAGATAGAGATCTTGTACTCCTGGAGTACCCCTATTGTACTTCTACTTGCACAGAAAGCATGAAAAAGGATTACTATATTTATTTTGTGATAGAAGGAAAAAGGAAGTTCTTGTTGTTTGTTGTGAGCCTTTGGACCAAACTGCATCTTCTAGAACCAGATCCTTTGTATATACCCAGGCACACTTCATGTATACTTTACGACAAATATAAAAGATATCAAATATTTTCAAACTACTATTATAGAATTTTTATTTAAGTATACTAGATTGGGTTAATTCAAAATTCAAAATTTTAGTTCTTTGAAGTAACTCTCTTAAAGAATAACAAAAGATGGAACCAAAATTTAATTAAAAACATTGTTTCATATCATTGATGTAATAAAATAGATTTAGTATTTATTTAAGAATAAAAATAAAAATATATTATCATTAAAGCTACAATACTCAAAAATCATATGTGTTAATACAAGTAATATAAGTACAAATAATTATATAATACAAATAATAAATTATATAATACAAATTATTGTAAGTCACATCCTCAAGAAATGACCAATATGTTATCCTTGTGTGGTGTTGTTATTAAGAAGTTTTTTTCTTATTTCGTATCAGTACAAATTTGTTAGGTGTACTACAATAATGAAAAGGAAAAGGAGAAAATTATTGCACAGAGAATCGAATTATGCTTCTTTCTGATAATCTAATCCAATTACTTATACTCGTCATGCTTCTTGTTCAATCGAGATCCCTTCACGAGTCTATAGAAACTGCTATATCCTTTATAATGTTACCGAAATAGAAGTTGTTGGATAATCTTAAGTGATTTTGTGAACATCCGTAGATGCATCATGGACTTCATTGTGAATCATGGACTTCATTGTGAATGTGAGGGAAGGGAATAGCTTTTTCCTAAATTTTGAAGATTTTTTCTACTGTTAATTAAAAAGTTCTTAATAATCACAAGGTGTATATGTTATTTATATCTAGAATGTTTTCTGGGAGTATAAGTTATTACTGAAGTGGTACATGGGGATGAGTGTCCTTAGCACTTAACTTGCCGAGAGAGCTCAAACTATGAAAGAGCAAAAAGAAAAATTGTTGCTTCCACAGATTAAGTTTTGTTCGACTAAACATAAAGTCACAAGTAAAGGACAAAATTTCCACTGTCATGTTAAGAACCAGTTATGATGTGAAATTGAGATCTAGAGAATAACTTTTATTGAACTTGTTGCAAAAGGTGATCTGATTTCAAATTAACAAAGGGCTTGTCTATTACACCAAAATTAGTTTCTGGATCACCTCAAATGCAATTACGAAGTAGGAGCTATGATGATTTACACTTTTAGGATTTTCAATGATGACGATGTGGTAGGTGCTTACATTGCACTCAAATTTATAATGTCATATCAAAATTCTGACATAACACTTGCTGACATGGATGAGATGACATATGTAAAATAGTACTTATCAACGATATCGATGTTACAACATTGTCATGTTGTGGTGCGGTTCTTGTGTGAAATTCTCGTAGAACTTTCTTTTTTATGTTTCGTGAATCTTATCACGTAACTCGTCAAACGATGTGATGGATGTGACGTTTTTGGTTATTATTTTAGTGGTCAAATGATAGTGAAATGAAATGTGTCAACTCAAAAATATGTGTGCATGCATTTTAGTGATTCTTGTCGTTGAATTCGAATATAAGATTATGGGTCGAGGATTCATGAGACATTCTCTCTTAACGATTCTTGAGAGTTTCTCGATGTTCTCCATGGAAGAGTGAAGAACTATGGGAGTTGTAGTTATGAACAGAGGTTTGATACCAGCTCCGAACCTTTCTTTCTCAAATCCATTCCACATCAAGCTTCATTGCATTCACTAGGACCACTTTCCACAGAGGTTAGTTTCATAGTTTGGTGATGAAATCATGAGGAGGGTGATGACTTGTCACTTTCAATGATTCTTCCGGTCGTTACATAAGAAAAGACTTGAGATATGACGGTTTACATCTTGCTATTACAAAGAATAGAGCTCAACTATCCGATCAATGTTTCTTTCATTGTTTGGGTTGATATTTCGTGTCACTGCAGATCAAAGATCAATCATCGAGCGTGGATTGTAATGAACTTTAGGGAGGAGTATTTCAACCAAGTGATAGCTCCACCGTTTCTTTTTGTCGTACTTTTTATTGTAGATCATGAAGGTTATAATATTGACTATGTATTAGTCAATGACTCAATTGTCTCATTATGGTTGAGCGCTATTGTATATTTATGTTCTGCAAAGAATTCTTTAACATGTCTCAAGGATTTTATGGATTTTTCTAGTCTTATTGATGTTTAGTATTTCTTTGGTGTTACAAGTCGTTCTAGTGGAAAGAGTTGAGTGAGGAAAAGATGAACTTAGAGCTCTTTCTGCTCTCATTGGTCTACTTTTAGACCAATGGTGTTCTAGTTGTTTCTCATGATATTTTTGATAGTTTCGAAAGACTTTTGTGTCCATTCGAACGAAGAAGGATATAGTTGAAAAGCTCTCGACCAAGGCTACAATCAGGACTGAAGAATCGGATGATCTCATGGAGGATTGATGATGCTACGATCGATTGAGTGGAGGGGGTGAAATTTGTACTCACTACTACTTTTTGGTTGTTTCTTAAGACTCGTGAGGAGTTTTGAGGAGCTGTGAGTTGATCATTTTGATACATGTAAGAAAGGCATGTCTTCTTAACATGTAAGAAAGACACATGTACATAAGCTTACAGAACTTGCTTTTATCTCTTTTGTTAACTTTTCGAGTGTTACTTCCACTATACATCTTTGTTTCTAGTAATGAAAGAATCAAAACTATACTACTCAAGAACACCTACATGATGATGTAATCAGATAATGAATCCGAGTCATCAACAGAGAACGACAGAGTTTTGTTTTTTGTCACTTTCTTAAACTAAAAATGATGCAAACATCTATGTATAACGTTATTCGGCATACATGAAAACACTGCTTGCTCTATTCAAGAAGAGCTTCCACCTGGTAGCTTCATAATTCTCAGCAGTTCTTTGGAATATAAGCTAAGGGACAACTTATCTAGCTTAGTCCTAGCTTAGCACCTGCCCAGCTTAACAAGCTCCAGGGCAGCTTCTTTTACAACTACATACACAATGGAAGAAGAGTCTTTTGTTACCATCTTTCAATGTATAGACTATCATGCAACACGACAACGTAAAAAATGATATGATACCAACTTCGACCAAAGAGAACGTGACAACATGAGAAAGAAGGTGCGAGTAAACCAGCAATATATCTAGTATGATGATAGAACTGTCACGACGAGTATAGTACAATCAAGGGTCGTCAGTTACTTACACCAACGCATCAGCAAAAGCTCCAAGCAGTCGTGTTTGAGCTGCTCCAACACATAAATGAACTACCAATCATAAAGAATGGACCTTTATGGATCGATCTGTTGGACACATTGGCGGTTGTAGTACGCAGTCGTGATTTCAGAGAAGTTAGTGAGTGTAGTCTGAAGATTGAGAAGAATTGAGATGTAAAGGTGTCTCAGTGTTTTGTAATTTACTTGGTTTTCATCTTTTTTCTCATTTAGTCTTGTTCTTCCAGAGGAAATAGATTCAGCAAGCTGGATCTGAGTATTTAAATTCTTAAAATACTCTCTCTACAATTCTTACTATAAATTGTGCTTAGTTCTGCATAATAAGTATTCTACGCCTTTATACTTCTAGGTTCATATACTCTCTAGATCTTAGAAGTTTGTTCTGACTAACTCTTACATATCTCTTATCTTGACCTTGTAACCCCGCAACGTAATATTCAGTAGAAATACTCCACCGCGCGTTAAACCTTCAACACCCCATAGACATAACAAGTTGTGATTTGTTCACTCCAGTTGTCGCATTAAGAGAAAAACAATGATAACTCTTTGTCCTTCTTCTGACGGAAAATAATCTCTAGTCTCATTTTAGGGCAATAGGAACTTTCACGGTGACCTTGACTCCCATAGCTTTTTCTTACAAAGCTTGTACCAACAACAACAAAGGATTAAATAATGACTAAACTACTTCTCACATAAATAACGGTTTAAAACACTCCTAATACTAACCCTTAATGATGTTGAGGAATAGTGAGTGACAACCAGCTTTATGGTCTTTCTATTGTTAATTTCCCAAGGATTTTCTGAAAGCTCTTGAGGTAACCGATCAAGGTGCAGTATCCTCGTCGTTATACCCCTGCTGCTGAAAATAATGCTAAGTACCAGAGCGCATGCACTACGGAAGTTCTGACAAGTCATCGGCTAGAGGGTCAAATGAGTTCCACATCGAATTGCTATCCAAGTAACCTGCTCCTTTCAAGCCGTAACACCTCTCACACCTATCTAGTCCTTCTCATTGCCTTAGACTTTTCTAACACCCTGATGCATACAAACCCCCAGGCTAGCTAGTGGGCTGCATAGTTCAGCTAGACAAGAACTAACGTCTCAATCCTTCTCAGTCCACCACCACTCAGTCCAAATAACAACGTTGCCTGACCTCTCTGTTGTCCAAGGGAATTCCCATCAAAAGATAGCAAAGCAACACAAGGAGTTGGTCGTAAGCCAATGTTTTACTACTCCGGATGAAACCTGTACATCCCAACCACCTGACCTTGACTTTCCAGCTTTTGACAATTAAAAATTAACAGGCCTTGGGCTTTATATCTCGAGGCTTAACAACCTAAAACAAGGTGGAGGTGGTACTTCACATGTTACATCTCTTTTCATCTCCAAAAATATACAAACCACGAGACTTGCAGCTACTAATTATATACATATGAGTTGACTTGTGAAAATGATAACTATCATATACAACTAATATCCCCTCTATATTATATTTGGTATATACTTACCAAAGACACATGAACTACTAAAACTATCTATCATGGATTTTGAACCTCATCTATGCACAAACCCCGGGAGTACAAACTGACTCCTCGGTCCTTCCATGAGCTTTTTTGTATATTCATCACATGAACTCATGAGTTTCAGCACTTTTGATCTGTTGAGACTGATCTCTAGTAAGGACTCTAGTTTCCTTACTCTATCCTCCTTCACACGTACGGCAGTTGTCTCCAAGATCTCTTGTTGTAACCCCTTAACTTGAGAACCAAGTCCCTCTCATAGACTTATCTCCTTCTTCAACATGACTTCTAGAGTTTTAATCCTTTGATCTTGCTGGTCTACAAGCTCTCCAAAGTTCTCCAAAACCTTACGTAAGATAGTGAGCTGGGCTTGTGTAACTCGTAACTCCTTGCCCCAATAGCTTATCTATAAGCCTAAGTTCACAGCCAGGTAACATATCATGTCCCTCCTTCCTTATGACCTCATGTAGACATGTCATTACGAGCTGAACTTCTTGCTCAAAGTAGAAACTGAACTCAGCCAATTAGTCTTGGCCTACACTAATTAGTACAAATAGTATTATGATCAGAATAGTATGACTGACAAATTAGTGTTGATAACACTAATTTGCATACATGTCTTAAAGTTGTGATATAACACTAATTCACTGTTGGATTAACACTGAGTAACGAAAGAACGGGAGAGTTGAAGTAGGGAAAGAAATGTTTTACATTCTCAATTTGCTTAACTGTGTTAAAAGAAAAGGTGATAACATTGTCTGAATCCACCTTCTAATTAGTGTGACTGTGAAATTAGTGTTACTAACACTAATTCGCACATATGCTCTAAAATCGACGGTAGACTAAATAGTGTTGGTAACACTATTTGTACTAATTAGTATGTCTCAAAATATTCCTTCTGCTCTCTTAGGAATAGAGATCAAATCAACATCCTCTTCCTTTACTTCTGTCCTTTTTCCCTCCACGTGGACTGAACCTTCTACTTAATGTCCTCTAACCTTACATGGAGATGATTCCTCTGACACACAACTAGATCTCTCTTCTCTTCCTCGTCTTGATCACTTCTTGTGAGAGTGGTGATTGGACCTCTTGACCTCAACGTAGGAGTTCCTAGTGACAATATGGACGCCATCTCCAACAATGTAATTGAACTCTTCGAAGCATAAAGCTTCACAAGAAATGGTGTCAAGAAGCTAGGAAGAGGAGTACCCAACATACATATCACTTCTTGCATATGGAGGAAAAAGATCTTCCTTGAATCAATAAACTTTTCTACAAACACCTTCTCGATAAATAATACCTCCTAACCTTGAAAGTAAGACTTCTTTTCTTGAGCAAACAAAATCAAGAAGACTTTGGCAAATCCTCTCTTCTGTGTGTTATGATAACTATCAATCCTACATGTATTCTTATCTCGATCCACGAAGAATATCTTAAGATCATTGATGTGATCCTCATGGACTCGTGATCAATTATACACTAGTCCACTTATCTCCTCTAACAGCCGGCTGAAAGCTTCCTTCCGAATGGTTGGAGTCCATTTACTTGACTGGCCCCTCACATCTGCATCCTCAAGAATAATGTACTTCCTTCATGTGATTACATAAACTTCTCTTAGAACTTCACTGCTTCTATACCTCCATTCACTCATTAGAAATTCCAACTTCAGTCGCGGAATAATCCTTTCCAACAGCTGCATCTCTTGGATCGGTAACTTTATACTCTTCACGTAAAAACTGAGGTATGGCCTTAGGAACGTTTGCTCTTAAAAGCTCACATCTTCTTCTTCCCATAAGGGTCGAGAATAGCTGAGGTACTTCTGATTTCTCTTGAAAAATTAAGGTCAGTCAACCCTTCTCCTTCTCTACCACTTCTTCTACATGTAGGTCCCACCAACTAGTTGGCGTGACTTGTTGAAAAGTCAAGACCTGAGCTCAAACAACTCGACCTACGAATGAGGAAAACCTGCAAACAGCGAACTGTAACTCCAAGTGCCTTCAGCTGTCCTCCTCGTAACTATCGTTCCAAGAACTCAAGAAGATTCTCCCCCTAGCTTGAAGCTAGTGACTTTGCTACTTATTACCATAGAATCTCCATAGCTTAAATAATCTCTGGAAGAGAAACCTAGAGATCTTTCCTCGAAACTTAAATACCTCCACAAGGACTCGAGCTCCTTCTCTTTGATTAATACTTCCTCCAAGATATCTGTACCCACAAACCTCCTTACTTGCTAATACATATCTCTCTAAACACCAAAGCCTTCCTTGATCGAGATTGTTTCATAAGTCTGAATTTTTCTTTAGAAAATTCAGAGCTATACTCCTTCATTAACTACCCACGAGAATCTGCAACACACAAGATACCCTTCCCAAAGCCTAGAAGTCTAAAACCTCCACCAATGTAAGCTCATCCTTTGTATCGAAGAACTCCTTGTGAGTTCTTGGCAGAAAATTAACTCCTCGAGAAAATACCTCTCTTCTTAATCTCCAAACCCTTTGGCTGAATAATACACTCTAGCTCTCACCTGAACTATGCGCTCTTTCTCGACCTAAGACACTTGTAGAATGAGGAGGCAATAATGAAAATCTTAAGGGCAGCAGATTGTGGAAGAGAGGACTCTTATGCTCTTGTCACCTAATGTTCCTCCAACTTTGGAAGAGATGAAGTTGTACCCTCCATCTGGTACAGTTCTCTTTCATATAGAGGAGGCGCATGTATCCTCCATCCACTGGTTGATCCAGCTGGCGGATTGACCAACCGGACAACTTTCACTTGGTACTCATGGTCATGCCTCCACTCATTACTCGCTAACTTTTTGGTTCCATCAACTTAGAGGAGTTGGGACCGTCAACTAAGTAGTTTCTGCTCCTTTGCTTCCTCCATGTAGTAGGTAGGTTCCAACTACTTACTTGCTGTAAATGCTGCATTTCATGACCTATGCCATCTAAGTGGTTATTCTCAAAAACTCAGCACTTTCACATAGCTTCCTCCAACTTAGTAGAAAGCCATCTAATTAGGGGTTGCTCCAACTCGATTTAAATCGTGGAGTTTCTGTTTTACGTCCACAGTGTTGAAGCACCAAAAACAAGTTGTTCTCATGGTGCTTCTGATGGAGGAGGTAATTATACATGAGTTTAATTTATTATTTAATTTTTTTGGAAAAGGTTAGGTAATAAATTAGAGTTCTTGTTAATTATCTGGGGTTTTGCTTGTAGTCTCTCGTAATTATACTCTTGAAAGCATGTCTACTTCCTTTTCCTTATGGGTTGTCTTTAGATCTTCTCGTATCTCCAGGTTTGTCTATATTTAATATTTTGAGATATTTTGATTTATTTGTTAATTTAAAATATAATTTATATTTAACACTTATGTATTTTCTGATAACAACATACATATTATCAAAAGTGAGACACACATGCATATTCAACTGGAAAATATGCATGGAATCATTTATTACCTAAGCCTTCTTACTGGAAGAGTTAGGTAATGAATAAAGCCCAAACTGTATTAATGTATAATTAATCACGGGATCCTGGACTTATACATTTCGATGCGCAACGGTGTGCTCATAAGGTTATGTCCTGGTTTGTAGCATCACTCTCCTCAATTAATAATTAATAATTAATAAAATTTTCAGTTTATTATGAAATATTATGTAATATTAATTTATTTACTGATGACACAAATTGAAGATGATATCAACTGAGATTAATCTATTCAAGACTTTCTGTATTTTGCTTGAATGGAGAACCTACTCCAGTCATGATCTGAACCCATCTCCATCAAGACTTTTGTCTCTATTTTCTTCTTGTCCTTTTTCTTCTCTAGCTCCCAAACTCAGGAAGCATTTTTATTTATTTGACCGAAGAGGGTAGCGGGTTAATCCAGCGGCGCTTCACTAAAATAACGATAAAAGGTATTACCCTTAGTATAAAAGGCATTACCATAGTCGCCGGCTAGTAACCGGCTCGACCCACTGTCTCCTAAACTGGCCATCATGCCACTCGAGACTACTATCTCTATTCTGGAGGTCTCTCCGTCCTACAACCTGCTCCAGGTTAGATGGAATAAGCTGGAGCAAGTACGAGACTTGAAACTTTGAGGTGGGATATATATATATATAGTGTTTATCAGCCTCCTATACTCTTATTCTTTACATGCCTGATGTATGAGGAATAACACCTTGGATTAACGTTATGCTCCCGAAAATACTACTTTTATGTGGGATGCTTTTGTTTTCTACAGACTACAGTTCTTCCCAGGCGTTGACAAGACTGCGCAGGGGAGGTAAATGTTAGAGGGGTAGGAGTGGGGGCTGGGGATGGAGATGGAGAAGCTTCCATGAAAGGATGCATGGATCAAGGCATTGATGGAGCGCCTCCTCAGGTGGCCTAGAACAGAAACATAGTCGCCATAATGAATGCAGGGCTATAAGCAGGCAACCGGCTCTGGATATGTGAATCTTGACTATATCTTCATCGGGAACGTAACTAACTCCTCCTAATCAATTTGCTCGTGCTAGAACTGGCAGGTATGTTATAATAAAAAGCTTCTCCTCGAGATATGTCGTTCAGGTGAGTTCGTTCTGAGGAATAAAACATCCAAATTATCTCAATCATGACTGCTGCTACCTGCGGATGGAGATATTTCACCTGGGCGTAAATATTCTACTTATATAATACAAAGGAAAATGAGTCATTGTTCGTACTGGGATTTCTTATACTACCCTAGAGAATCTTTCTAAATATTATTGGCTCGTGGGTGCGTGTTTCATAGACACTTTAGGCCACTTTTTCTTATTTGTTTCCTATTTGTATTGGCTGCAAATTTTGGCCATAAGCTCTGAAAAATAAATAAATAGAAGATTGAATAAATACACAATTTTTTATTTACATTTTATTTGTATTCGTAAATTTTGGCTTTAAGGGAGTTTAATATCAAAAGAATTTATCTAAGTTTCAGAAAAATAAAATAAAAAGTAAAGTAAAACAATATTTTGTATTCATAAATGTGCTCGTAAGCGATTCATGGTTCTATACAAAGCTATGGAATTTTTTACTTGTTTTCTTTAGAGAATATTCTTTCTAGGTTGACACGCCCTACTAGAAACACGTACAGTAAATTCCTCGACTGTCCTCAACTTCCCACAGCTGTTATCTCCTGTGTGTTGGCTTTTTCGGACAACAGATTTGCCAGCCTCAGTTGGTACACAAGAGGAAAAGAGAAGAAAAAGGGAAAACTCTGTACAAAGCTAGAGGTTTGAGGTTGATATGTTGAAAGCGTAGTCTAAAAGTCTAACTCCTTTGCATGTTCACACCCCTCCATTTGTTATGAGGAAGTAAATATGTAAAGGTTTAATTTATCATCTAGTTTTTTGTAAATTTAAATAATATATTAAATTTTTGATTAATTTATATATTTTTAACCGTTAATAACTATACTTGTAATCTTTCAATCGCATGAGTCTATATTTCTCTTATGGGTTGTGTTTTCTTTTAATCAGAGAGAGAAAAGATTTATTCATCAACTGCAAGAACACAGAAAGTGACCTCGTCAAATCAGGGTCACTGGCCTTTCTCGTTAGCTCATCACGCAGTGAGGCAGATGGAATTTGAAGCATCCAGTTATTGAGTAGCTAGATCAAAAACCTAGCGAGGGTAAGAAGAGACATCAAACCGCTAGAGCGTGAGTGTGTATTTTGCACCCACCACAAGAACTCAACGGATGCTTGAGGAAGGAAAGAAATTTTCTCTCGATGTGAATCTCGAGGGTAGAGAATGCCCACTGAAGCAGCGAGAGATGTAGACCTCTTGTCCTTGATAATGTTTTCATTCTTCTCTCGAGTTTCTTCCATCTGTCTTTTATGTGAAACTTGATTCTATTTTAGATCACCAAAATTAAGATTGATGGCATCTAACCAGCTGATTGTAGGACCATCGTCAGGATGCATGAGGAAGGAAAGAAATTTTTCCTCGATGCAAATCTCGAGGATAGAGGATGCCCACCGTTTTGTGAAAGCAGCGACAGATGTAGACCTCTTGTCCTTGGTAATGTTTCCATTCTTATCTCAATTTTCTTCCACCTGTCTTCAATGTGAAACTTGATTCTATTTTAGATCACCAAAACTAATATTGATGGCATCTAACCAGTTGATTCATGACATTGGAGAAAAAGAGAGGCTCTATTGTGCGTCTCATTGTCCCTTCATCAAATCGGACCATCGAGTTACCAGATGCATCATAGACATGATTAGGATTTACACGGGCTCAAGGCATTACCATTATCCTCGGTTTCTTATTCTCACTATTCATTGGTCGGTCTATCTGAATCAGAAGTCACACAATCACTACTTGAGAGAGGCACCTTTACTCGATGATTGCTAGATCCTATCATCAAGTAACCTTTGTGTCATCTATTAGTCGTAAGAACATCGCTTAACCAAAGTCATCAAAGGAGCAAGTCATAGCTAGAATCTTTTAGAATTTTAAAAGAAATCAACGTTTGTACATCCATAACAAACACCACTACTTTCTCCATGACTCCAAGAGGTCTCACCCTTTGCTTGTTAGTCATATCAACAATGATGCTCGTCGATCTCATGGACTTCATCCTCATTCACAGCAGAACCTCCGTCCACCAACACATCAGGTACAAAGTGTCCATTCAATCGAACCTTGGTCTTGGATGCTTTTGTGCATACATACGAGACTTGAACATCCACTACATCATCTCTCACACTTGAGACGTTGGTCTTGCTCTTAGGCTTCTTCTTCTTGGTCCTTCTCGAGCTCAATCCTCTTCAAAGCTCTCTCCTCAAGCTTGGATGGAGTGCAATCAATTGACCAATCGTTATGTTGACTTTTTGAGTGCCAACATCCTCAACTACCTCATATCTAGATTGAGCAGCTGAAATGGTGAAATCCTCCATCTCCAACTTCTTCATAAGCTCCTTTTGAGAAGAAGACATAGTGTTGAAAGATGTGCTCATACTTTATCCTCAATGATAATAGGGTCCATCCAAAAACCTAGTCCTCTTCCTCTCGTGAGCTAGGAGTTCCACTTGAGAAGAGTGAGAACAATCTCCTCCCTCTTAAACATTCGGCACCTTCACCGCAACAACTCTTTTGTTTTTTTTTGATGACGAAACTCCCTCAAAAGTTTCCTCTTGTACCTTCATTGTTTCGTCCTCCATTTTGGATGGCGCGGTGATAATTTCTTTGGAAATGAAGACCACCATATCCATAGCACGAAATACCACTAAAGTCATTTTGAGATCCACGATTAAAATCTCCTCCATAACCTCTTTGATCTCCTCCTCCTCCTTGGTTTTTCCGCTCTTTCAATTGCATCACATTGATCTTCATATCTGTCAATGTTTATGTTATTTGTCTCAATTCATCTTGAAGATTAGGCACCAGAGGGTTAATAGTAACCACCGCAGGCGTGTTAAACCACAACGGTGTCGTGTTGTGGTTCGGCTCCTGTGTGAAATTCTTGTGTAACCTATGTTGTGTTTCTTTTTTGTGTTTCGTGAACCGTATCGCGTAACTCGTCGAACGGTGTGATGAGTGTCACGTTTGTGATTATCTGTTTAAGTGATCGCACGGTAGAGAAACGTGCTAAGTCATAGATCTGTGCGCGTTCACTTCAGTGGTCCTTGTCGCCGCATTTGTGTATAAAATGGTGGATCGAAGGTTTGTACGGCATTCTCTCTCAGCGGGTGATTCGTGAGGATTCTGGGTGGTCTGCATGGAGGAGTGAAGAACTGCAGGAGTGGTGGTTATGGCCGGAGGTTTGTTACCGGCTCCGGATCTTCCTTTCCCGAATCCGTTTCACATCAAGCTTCATTGCATCCACCGCGATCACTTTCGACAGTGGTTAGTTGCATACTTTGGCGATGAATTCATGGGAAGATTGATGGAGTTACAGCTTCCGGTGATCCTTCCGATCGTAACATACGGAGAGACTTGAGATATGACGGTGTACATTTTGTTGTGAGGAACAATGGATCTCAACTATCCATCGAACGTTCTTTTCAACCTTTGGGTCGATGTCCGATGTCATTGCATACCGAAGATCAATCACGGAGCTTGGATCGTGAGAAACTTCGGACAAGAATATTACAATCGAGTGATAGCTTCACCGTTTTCTTTTGTCTTAGATTTTATTGTAGAACGTTTCCAGGTTGTAATATTGACGTTGTATTAGTCTGCGACTTAATCGTTTCCATTCTGGTTGAGCGCTTCTATGTATTTACGGACCGCGAAGAATCCATCGACATATCTGAAGGATTTTCTGAGGTCTTAGAGTCTTGTTGATGTCTTATGTCTCCTTGGAGAGTAAAAATTCGTTCTAGGGGAAAAAGTTAAGTGGAGAAAAGACAAAAGTAAAGATCTTTTTGCTCTTATTGGTTCACTTTTGGACCAATGGTGTTCTAGCTGATCCTCGCGACGTTTCTGTGGTTTCTGGAGGCTTCAGAGGTCTATTCTTGAAACGAAGGGTATGGCTGGAGAGCTCTCAACCGGGGCTACAATCTGGGCTGAAGAATCGGTCGATTTGATGGAAGGATGAGCGCATTATGATCGATTGAGTGGAGGGGGTATAATTCGTACCTACCGCTACGTTTCTGGTTGCTCCGAGAGACTCGTGAGGAGATTTGAGGAGCTGTCTGTTGGGTTGGAGAGCTGACGACGTGCTGGTCGTTTTGATATCAATTTCATCAGGTTCTTGATCAATTTGGATTCTGAATCGACCGATTGAAGTTGAGAAGTGCAGACGTGATAAGGCGGGAGCAGCGAACTGTGATAGTCATGGGTAGATTGCTATTGCTTAAGTTCTGAGTCGAATTTCTGAGTGAAACTTTCTAGGACTGAATCATGTCTTATCAGTAAGATACTTGGGAAGTTTCACCTCAAATGGTCGAGTAATTTGTTCAGAATCTTGGATCAAATGTACCTGGGTCTGTAAAGCTCTGAAGTTAGCCCACATTACGGTTTGATCCATATCTGAGAATTGGTTTGAGATTTTGACCTGAAAATTGTTCAGGGTAAGAGTGAAGGGTCCAATCAAGCTTCCTGTGAAGTTTGATCATCATTGGTCGACTGGTTTGAGAGGACTGAGGTCTCAAAGTTTGAAGATACTTTTGTTATTAGCAGTTTCTGATTTTTCGGTATCATCTATTGTCATTTTCGGTCATTTTCGAGCAATTTGGAGAGGAGTTTGTTGCTGAAACTGCCATGCCTGCATGCAACTCGACATTGGAGGATGTGGGGCTGATTTCAGCTCTTGATGATGAAAGAGAACGGAGTCGTCATGAATATTAAGCCGCTGTTTGGGTTCTCGGAGCTGCCAGGTATTACCGTCGTTGGTGCTATATTGAGATCTGAGTAGTGTTTTGGAGCATGCATGCTTTACCTTGCTAGAATGCTTGGTAGACCAGGGTGTATAGCAAGTTGTATCGATACTCTATAAAGTTGATTGAGTGATCTTATAGCATCTTCTGGTTGTACTATGGAGTTGTGATAGTTGGATTGATGGGCAATTAGCGTCGCTAGGGAGCTATTCAGAAGTCATGCTTCCAACGATATAGAGCAATAACTTCAGTTAGATAGTACAGAGCTGAGTATTTTTAGTTAGAGTACAAAAGATCTACTTGTAACACAAGTTTATGCAACCTACACGTAACTTGGATCGTAGCAAGCTTTAAACTTGAGCCGAGCAGATACAAGGTCACTCGGGCTAGAAGAGTAGATAGTGAAACAATTGAATGGAAACATCCAGATCTAGATCCAACCTTGTCAATCCACATACCTCTGCACAGTCATATACCCAGTGTATTCCTAGACAGAAAAACACGTTATACGATAGCTGGTGAACTCGACGTGAAAAGTCTAGGGTGAGAGATACGTGTGTGGTTTTGCCACCATGGACATTGAAGGGTTGGGTAATTACGTAGATGAGGCTTCTACATCTGGAGAGGCTCCAAAGGTGACCAAGCTTTCACGATCTGATATGCGATTGCTTGGTAATGCAACAACAGCAAGCCACTGAACGGAAAGAAGCAATGGCTACTAAAGCCTTACAATCTGTTGTGGGGTTGCTAGATCAGTTTGACGGGAAGAACATATCCAAGTACCTAAAGTACTATTCTCGAGAGATGGAGTTGAGTAAGGTGCCTGAAAGAGAGACGGTGAGTACATTTGAGCTTGCTGTCGTACTTGAGCTACGAGAGCATGTGAAGGACATCATCCGATCTCATGGTGCTACATGGGAAGGATTTACTCTTCAGCTCAAAGAAGAGTATTCTTTAGAGGATGCAGACCGAGTGACTAAGAAGTCATTCATGGAGTGGGTAAACAAACCCAACAAAGGGCTTGTTGCCACAGAGCTATTTCGGGAGTATGAGAGACAATTCCTTCAGTTGTCTCGGATGGAGAAGCTCACATAGGAGAACGACAAGGTGGAGTTGTTTCTGCAAGCAGCCAATAATGAATTGCAAAGGGAGTTGGAGCTGCTTCTAGAAGATAGGATGGAAGACAACGGACTCACGACTGACTGGAGAAAAGTCTCTGAAGCAGTGAGTGTACTTGCCAAACGAGAGTACCGGAGAGGGAAGGTGGTGGTAAGACAAGAAGAGAGACCACCACCGATCATAATACCTCGTAGGCAACCAATGGTACCCAATGTGCAAGCACCTATTGTGCATGTACCTCAAGTTCCACTTCTTACTATTCCTGTCCCGAAAGTTGCACCGCAAAGAGATGCTATGGAAGAGTTGGTAAAAGGGATGAGGGACTTGCAGATCAAGTTAGCAAGGTTGGAAGAGAAGGGAGGAGCACATGATACCAGACTTGCTCCTAAGCAAGATTATGTACAGAGATGCATTTGGTGTGATAGTTTTGATCATGCTCGAAGAGAGTGTGGTGATTTTGCCAAAACTCTACGAGATGGAGTAGTCTATTGGAAGGAAGGAAAGATTGCTCTGAAAGATAATGGAGAGATTCTTAGAACCAAATTCGGGAAAGGAAGAATGAAGCAAGTACTTGAGGAGTATCTATCTCAGCATGCTACTGCGTCGGTAGAAGCTGCTACTTAGGGAGTTGAGGTAGTACGAGAAAGAAGTGCTTCTAAGAAGCATGGAGATACTCATGATATGTGGAGTCACGCGGTAAGCACGAACAAAAGGGGGAAAATGGCAAGAGAGGAGTTGCTCAAAACAGCCACGGCAATCAGGGGTGCTACTGGATGGGATGATCCCGTGGATACAATGTCTGTTCATGCTTATTTGACGAAGAGTCAACATGAAGCTCTCATGGAAGAGAAGCGCAAACGAGATGAAGCAGGCCCTAGCGAAGAGAGAACAGCTCTCAAGAGACAAACAAGAGGAGAAAAGTTCAGACCGGAGATGATGTCTCTACCAGAGGAGACTATGGAAGATGTCATATCCTCTACTCTTGAGAAGTCAGAGAAGAGCAGAGGTAAGGAGAAAGGTAAATCTCCTTCATACAAGCTTCAGTCTGATCTGCTACGGATTTGAAAGGCGTACTAGAAGAGAGAGTACTCAATGCCAAGATCGAGTTTACCTTACGAGAAGTTCTTGGGATTGTCAAGAAGGAGTTTCATGATGTCATTATTGACACCATCAAACGAAAAAGGCAATTGGCAGGGAAAACCGCTGTGTCTAATGCATTAGACATAAGGATATCAAGAGAGTAAGAGTTAGAACTAGCTCAATGCTGCATCAACCGCAAAGTTCGATTTGAGGATGATAGTGATGACAAGGTCTCTAGTCATTACACTAGAGGACATTGGGCTAGAACTACTACCGAAGCCTTAGTGAAAGTAGGCGAGATGACAGATCCGGTGGTTGCTATCACTGATCATGGATCAGAGATCAATATTGTCTCTAAGGACATCTACAAGCAAGGTGGATGGCCTGTTGATATAGATCATGGTTGGATGATCATAACAGCAAACAACACACGAGGAGAACTCTATGGAGCTTGTCCTGATGTGAGAGTGAAGGTTGGAGATGTAACTATTGAACAAAACTTCTTTGTTCAAGATAGTACATCATACCCGGTGATACTCGGTCAACCTTACATTACAGCTGTGAGGATGGAGACCAAGGTTTTGGATGATGGATCTGCTTATGCGCGGATCAGAAGTCAGGATGGCAAGAGAGCGGTACAATTTCTAACTGTATCAGCAAACCACGAGCGGAACAGAGATTATCTGAGGGATGGCTCCTTGCCTAAGGTCACGGAGGAGTTCAAGGATTTTTGACAAGTACTGCTATAGAGCGAGGACATAGTGGTACACTGGAGAAGGTACTCTCGCTAGAGAAAGAAAGTGTTTTTTGTACAGGAGTTGTGAGATTTTCTGGGAGTGGATTTGTTACACATACACGACTTGCTGATTTGCAGAAGTGGGAGCAGAAGGTTGTGCGAAAAACTGAAAAAGACCTAAAGAGAGTTGGTGTGCTTGAAGAGGATGATAAGATAGAAGGTGTTTATTTGGAGTTAGGATTGGGAGGTTTCATCGATGAACTTGCTATGCATGAGCAAGAAGATGAGGATCATGTGGTGAAAGTGCACTCTAGGGAGCTCTATACAACTATAGAGTCATTCGTAGATCATGAAGTTAGAGTTGATACTAGGTACAAAACGGTAGACAAGAAGGTAAAACCTGTTGCTCAGCCATTACCTAGTGATTCTAACCAGCGAGTCCAACAATCTTCGAAGGAGAAAAGCTTGAGAGATCTTAGCCGGGTCGGTCACAAGTTCACTGAAGCTACGCTCAAGGAGTTGAAGGTTGGTTCTGCAGATTTTCTTTTGCTTGTGGAGGAGAATAGGTTTAGGGAGATGTTAACTAGGCACGGGAAAGCTTTTGCTTTTGAAGCCTCAGAAATCAGATGTGTAGATCCTAGCATTGTGGCACCAATGATCATATTCACAGTTCCACATGCTCCTTGGGACTTGAGGCCAATTTCTGTACCTAGAGCGCATCTACCGAAACTCATAAAGCTCTTGAAGGAGAAGATGCAGATGAAGATCTTGGAACCATCGTTTGCACCATACTCTAGTCGTTGGTTTACAGTACCAAAGAAGAGTGGTGCATTACGGTTCATCCAAGATATGCAACCTGTGAACCAAGTGACCATCAGAAATACAGGCATAGGACCTATCGTCGGAGAGTTTGCTGAAGTGTTTGCTGGGATGGCTATTTACTCTATAGGAGATCTTTACTCTGGATACGATCAGTTTCAACTTGCTGAACAGAGTAGAGATATCACCACCATGAGGACACTGTTGAGGTTGGTCAGAATGTGCACGCTACCACAAGGAGCAACAAACTCGGTAGCGCACATGATGAACGGGATGAACAAGGTTCTTCGTGAGTTCATTCCTGAGAAGACCATGCCTTTCTTGGATGACATTCCAATTAAGGGATGCGTTGAGGAGGAGAAAGATGAAACAATGGATCAGAAGGGGTGTAGAAACTTTGTTGTTGATCATATTTCAGATTGTGATAAAATCTTATCGCGACTTGAAGAGGCACACTTGACACTATCAGGTGCTAAGTCTTCATTTGGAGTGCGAGAAGTTGTGATTGTGGGACACCTATGTGGATGGTTTGGACGCAAGCCTGATCATGATAAAGTGGATGCTATACGGCGGATGAAGGATACTTGTGGTTCAACAACAGAGGTGAGAAGTTTTCTTGGAGCTTGTGTCTTCTATCATGTGTGGATTCCACATTTTGCACATGTGGCTGATCCTCTTTATGATCTGTTGAGAAAGCACAAGAGGTTTGCATGGGAGGAGAGACATACTGAGACGATTCAGAGATTGAAGCAGTTGTTATCTTCTCCACCTGTACTTCGTCGTGCGAGTTATGAGGATAGCAAACCAGTGATACTTACTGTTGATATTAGTCCTATAGCCATTGGATGGGCAGTAGGACAGGATGATGAAGAAGAGAATCGGTTTGCAGTCAGATTTGGAGCAAAAGTGTTGAGTGAGCGACATAGAAACTATCCTCAAGTGAAGAGAGAGTTATGGGGAGTAGTTACAGCTATGAAAGCTGAAAAGGACTATTTGATTGGAGTGCCAGTAATAGTAGAAACAGATTGTTTACCACTATTAGGGATGATTACAAATTGTAACAACCCTGATATTGCTATGCTACGCTGGATTGCTTACATCAAGTCCTTAAATCCTGAGTTCCGACACATAGCGGGGAAGAACAATCCAATAGCTGATATGTTATCTCGTGCAAGGTATGAGGATGAGGAGGAGATGATAGAAGATACAGAAGACGTTGGTACTTCTGTTTTCTGTAGAGCTCAAGGAGGTGAGAGTGAGCATTCGAAACCGTTCATGGAGGAGCTATATGAAGGAGAATGGATAGACATAGGACGCTATCTAAGCCTGTTGACTAGACAGTCATGATGGAATGATGCCCACTTTAAACAAATCAGGAGGAAGGCTTATAACTACTTGCTACAAGGTGATTATTTGTGGAAACATGCTAAGCAAGGTGGTAAGATGCCACAAAGGGTTGTGTGCAAGGTTGACATGCAGAAGTTACTCATGCAGGAGTTTCATGAGAGCTTGTGAGCAGGACATAGAGGTATTTATGCCACCTTTACAAAGCTGAAGGAGAGATATTGGTGGCGTAACATGTACAGAGATGTAGTTCAATTTGTGGAGACATGCCAAACTTGTCAAGAGTATTCAAGAATTCGGCATCGAGATGAGTTACATCCTACTTATCCACTTGCAATGCATTATAAGTGGGTAGTAGATCTTGTTATTATGCCAGTTGGTATATGACAGATGCAATACTTAGTTTTGGCACCTGAGGATTTGTCCAACCAAGTGGAAGGGCGAGCCTTACGGACAAAATCCACAGAGGGAGTCTGCAAATTCTTGTTGGAAGATATGATTTGTAGATATGGTTGTGTTGGGAAGATCACGGCTGATCGAGGAGAGCTGAACAATGATGAGGCTAAAGCGTTCTTCAAGAGGTGTGATGTGAAGTTAGCTCTCACCACAGCCTACAATCCGGAGGGTAATGCGAAGAGTGAACGTGGTCATCCTCCTATTGTGAAAGCTATTGTGAAAGCTTGCAAGGAGAGGGCAAGAGAATGGCCAAGATTTCTTCCGTTTGCATTATGGGCTGATCGTTCAACTCATAGTTCAGTTACGGGATATATGCCGGCGGAGTTGATGCAGGGCAGAAATCTATCATGCCCATTGAGGAGCACATACCCACTTGGAGTGTTCTATCTGGGAGGATGGTATGTCTACAGAAGATCTTCTTGCTGTCCGAAAATGTCAACTAGAGAGAAGACCTGAAGATGTAGAGATTGCATTGGAGAAGCTGAAAGAGACGCGCTTGAGAAACAAAGACAGATTCGATAAGCGTTATCGATTAAGACCGAAGGAGATTAAAGAAGGAGATTGGGTGTTGGTCTATGATAGTAGCTTGGACAACCAACACAGTGCGCTTAGAAAATTCTCTAAGTGATCGTTTGGCCCGTATATGGTTCTTGTCGTGCTTGACAATTCACTAAGAGAGCTTGATGGGGCAGAGCTCAAGGTTCCCATTGCAAGCAAGCGTGTGAAACTCTTCAAGAAGCGAGATGAAAGGATAAGCATGGAGGAAATCGGAGCAGAGTTTGATATCTTGGATGATGACGGAGAAGATTTGGATGACGAAGATATTGCTAACGACAACATCAGTGAAGAAGATGAAGATATAGTGTGATGCCGACCACAACTTGTGAGTGTTAGCGCATACTAGAGGATGCGCATGTTTAGAAGGGGTGGATGTCGTGTTAAGGTTCGGCTCCTGTGTGAAATTCTTGTGTAACCTATGTTGTGTTTCTTTTTTGTGTTTCATGAACCGTATCGCGTAACTCGCCGAACGGTGTGATGAGTGCCACGTTTGTGATTATCTGTTTAAGTGATCGTACGGTAGAGGAACGTGCCAAGTCATAGATCTGTGCGCGTTCACTTCAGTGATCCTTGTCGCCGCATTTGTGTATAAAATGGTGGATCGAAGGTTCGTACGGCATTCTCTCTCAGCGGGTGATTCGTGAGGGTTCTCGGTGGTCTGCATGGAGGAGTGAAGAACTGCAGGAGTGGTGGTTATGGACGGAGGTTTGTTACCGGCTCCGGGTCTTCCTTTCCCGAATCCGTTTCACATCAAGCTTCATTGCATCCACCGCGATCACTTTCGACAGTGGTTAGTTGCATACTTTGGCGATGAATTCATGGGAAGATTGATGGAGTTACAGCTTCCGGTGATCCTTACGATCGTAACATACGGAGAGACTTGAGATATGACGATGTACATTTTGTTGTGAGGAACAATGGATCTCAACTATCCATCGAACGTTTCTTTCAACCTTTGGGTCGATGTCCGGTGTCATTGCAGACCGAAGATCAATCACGGAGCTTGGATCGTGAGAAACTTCGAGCAAGAATATTACAATCGAGTGATATCTTCACTGTTTCCTTTTGTCGTACCTTTTATTGTAGAACGTTTCCAGGTTGTAATATTGACGTTGTATAAGTCTGCGACTTAATCGTTTCCATTCTGGTTGAGCGCTTCTATGTATTTACGGACCGCGAAGAATCCATCGATATATCTGAAGGATTTTCTGAGGTCTTAGAGTCTTGTTGATGTCTTATGTCTCCTTGGAGAGTAAAAATTCGTTCTAGGGGAAAATTTAATTGGAGAAAACACAAAAGTAAAGATCTTTTTGCTCTTATTGGTCCACTTTTGGACCAATGGTGTTCTAGCTGATCCTCGCGACGTTTCTGTGGTTTCTGGAGGCTTCGGAGGTCTATTCGCGAAACGAAGGATATGGCTGGAGAGCACTCGACAGGGGCTACAATCTGGGCTGAAGAATCGATCGATTTGATGGAAGGATGAGCGCGTTATGATCGATTGAGTGGAGGGGATATAATTCGTACCTACCGCTACGTTTCTGGTTGCTCCGAGAGACTCGTGAGGAGATTTGAGGAGCTGTCTGTTGGGTTGGAGAGCTGACGACGTGCTGGTCGTTTTGATATCAATTTCATCAGGTTCTTGATCAATTTGGATTCTGAACCGACCGATTGAAGTTGAGAAGTGCAAACGTGATAAAGCGGGAGCAGCGAACTGTGATAGTCATGGGTAGATTGCTATTGCTTAAGTTCTGAGTCGAATTTCTGAGTGAAACTTTCCAGGACTGAAACATGTCTTATCAGTAAGATACTTGGGAAGTTTCACCTCAAATAGTCGAGTAGTTTGTTCAGAATCTTGGATCAAATGTACCTGGGTCTGTAAAGCTCTGAAGTTAGCACAGATTACGGTTTGATCCATATCTGAGAATTGGTTTGAAATTTCGATCTGAAAATTGTTCAGGGTAGGAGTGAAGGGTCCAATCAAGTTTCTTGTGAAGTTTGATCATCATTGGTCGACTGGTTTGAGAGTACTGAGGTCTCAAAGTTCGGAGATACTTCTGTTATTAGCAGTTTCGGATTTTCGGTATCATCTATTGTCATTTTTTGTCATTTTCGAGCAATTTGGAGAGAAGTTTGTTGCTGAAACTGCCATGCCTGCATGCAACTCGACATTGGAGGATGTGGGGCTGATTTCAGCTCTTGATGATGAAGGAGAACGGAGTCGTCATGAATCTTAAGCCGCTGTTTGGGTTCTCGGAGCTGCCAGGTATTACCGCCGTTGGTGCTATATTGAGATCTGAGTAGTGTTTTGGAGCATGCATGCTTTACCTTACTGGAATGCTTGGTAGACCAGGGTGTACAGCAAGTTGTATCGATACTCTATAAAGTTGATTGAGTGATCTTATAGCATCTTCTGGTTGTACTATGGAGTTGTGATAGTTGGATTGATGGGCAATTAGCGTCGCTAGGGAGCTATTCAGAAGTCATGCTTCCAGCGATATAGAGCAATAACTTCAGTTAGATAGTACAGAGCTGAGTATTTTTAGTTAGAGTACAAAAGATCTGCTTGTAACACAAGTTTATGCAACCTACACGTAACCTTGGATCGTAGCAAGCTTTATACTTGAGCCGAGCAGATACAAGGTCACTCGGGCTAGAAGAGTAGATAGTGAAACATTTGAGTGGAAACATCTAGATCTAGATCCAACCTTGTCAATCCACATACCTCTGCGGAGTCATATACCCAGTGTATTCCTAGACAGAAAAACACGTTATACGATAGCGGGTGTCGAAATCCTTGGAGAAGCTCTACCACTCTTAGAAGAACATCATCATCTTCCAAACTCTCTTCCATTCGTATTGTAATTTCAATCTTCTTTGTCTAGTGGTGGGCTTCTCATACTTCATTTAAATTATGAATTGAGACTTCAGACCTACCACAAAGTTCTTGGTAAGCATGGCCACAATTCTCACCATTGTAGCCTCCACATTGTCATCGTTCTTCTTCCATATAGTCTTGAAATGAACCTCTAACTTCTTGATCCTTTTTGCATACATCTTCACCTTCTCAACATCTCCTTGCTTCAAGAAGATCACCTCGGTCATGAGCTTCTCACAGCTCTCATCCGATAGAAAGGTCTCAATTAAAGCTTCCGTCAAACTTTCTCATGTATCAACATGAGGCTTCTTTCTTCTATATTCCTCATACCAAGTCAAAATCAGATAACTGTGACCAGTTGTATAACATCCACTCTCCCTTCTTTCTCTCATGGTTTCCAATGTATGCTCTTTTGAAGTCTCGCACAAAAGGTTTTACATCCTCATCATCATTTTCATGAAAAACTATAAGCTTTCTCATCTTATCTCTCCATGTCTTTTCCTCTCCTCAATCCACTCTCTTCACACTCTAATATGAACATCATTAACTCTATGCGAGCATAATCAACCATTGACAACAAGAAAAGAAATGGTTTCATCATAATCGCATGCACTATCTCCTCATTGAACATATGAATGAGTGGCATCCTCATTATCACCTTCTTCGTCATATGAATTATCATCTCCATCACGCGCTAGCTAAATTTTTGTGTGAGGATGACAACTTCTTTGTTTTGACTCTTTGTTCCTCTCTCAATCTTCTAGACGTAGATGTCAGTAGTGTGATCACGTCTCCACACTCAGGTTCTTCTTCAAACCTTCAACTCCGCAATTCGAGTAGATTTTCTCTTCTTTGAAATTAATGTACGAAAGGGAAGATGGACCAACTCGGAGACCTAGATCAATAGAACTCTTTCTCTCACAAATTTGGTCTTTATCTCTCTAGAATGTTCGTCCACACCAACTATAACCTCAAGTTTCTAAGGAAAGCTCTTAAACCTCACTACCCACTCTTTCTAACCCTCCATGATCTTGACTTAAATTTGACCCCATGCAGATTTTGAATGATGAATGATGGATCTCATTATGTCAAAATTTGGAATCCTGATGATAAAAATTCAGTATAATTTATTTATTGTTCATTCAAGACATGAGCGGAATCGACAAACCCTTAGAGATTCTCAGAAGAGATGTAAGGATTTTTGCAGTCCACTCCTGTAGAGCAGGATGACAGGGGTGTAGAACCTATTGTTGATATCTCATTAGGCTTAGTACAAAAAGTGAAAGATCATATGAGAAACATGTATAAGAGTTCGAAGACATGTATAGTCTACATAGCTAGCAGTCTAGATTGGTGATGTTTGAGAGCAATGAGTGGAGTCAGTTTGTGAGAGTTGAGGATACAAAACAAATAAAATAAAATGGATGGTGAAACATGTATCAGAGATGTGGTATGCAAAGATTCTACATGAGAATGATGTAGTTTCAGGTTTGTTTGAAGAGTTTATGTCTGTACAGTCAGTTGCTAGTTGGTTGGACGGTGTAAGTAGATTGATGGAGGAGAAAGATGATATGATGGTGATCCATATTCGATATCGACAGATGTATGAAGAGATTACTACGTGTTTGCGGTTCGATTCGGAAGAGTGTGAGAAGTGATGCAGTTTGTCGATGTACACTTCTTAGGAGATAGAGTCCATGCAAAGTACAAATCTATACTGAAGAAAGTGAAGTTGGTAGCAACTCAACTACTTGTTAACTCGCAATATCAAGTATAGTGAGTAGGCATTGAGTTCATATTGCGTTCTCATAGACGAGTAGAGCATCAGTTTATTGAAGAGACATTGAAAGAGCTCTAAATATGAGTGGGTGATTTATTGACCGAGGTTGAGAAGATAGTTTTTGAGCAGATGATAGTGAATTATGATAAAGCATTTTCTTTTTCAGCAGAGAAAATGGGTTGTGTGGATCCAAAAAATAATAGCGCCTATGGTTATATTCATAATCTGTCATGTGCCTTGAGATCTGAAATCGATTCTAATTCCGCGTGCCTTGTTTCTTAAACTCATAGAGTTGCTAAAAGAGAAAGTACAGATGGTGATACTTGAGTCATCTAAGAGGCCATACCTAGCAAGTGGTTCACTGTACCCAAGAAGTTAGGAGTCTTGTGCTTCATTCAAGACCTACAACATCCGTATAACGTGATCATTCGTAACGTTGGGACAAGTCATGCGATTGATGAGATAGCCGAAGCATTTGCAGAGAGAGCTATTTATTTGATTAGAGATCTATATTTCGGCTATGATCAGTTTTAGTTGGTTGTAGAGAGTAGAGACTTGATCACCATCCTACACCATTGGGATTGATGCTGATGTGTACTCTTCCTCAAGGAGCGACGAACTCATTAACTCAAAATGTGATGCATAAGATATTACCGGAGATTTTATCTGAAGTTATCATTCCATTTCTAGATGATATTCTTATAAAAGGTTGCATGGTCAAAGATAAAGATGATGCAGTGCTCGTGAATAGATGTAGGAGGGTTTGTTGCAGATCATATCAAAGATGTTGAGCGTAGTTTGACTCGCTCAACATCTAGAGATTTTAGTGATTGATCATTTGTGTGGTACTTTTGGGAAGCCACCAAATTAAGACAAGGTTGACGCTATAGCTCGGATGACAAACTGTACAAATATCATAGAGGTTGGGCGTTTTCTAGGAGCTTCTGTATTTTATGCTTATCCATTCCTTATTATGCTCATGTTGCGGAGCCTCTGTATGCATTATTGAAGAAGGATAAGAGGTTTGTATGGAATTTCGTCCATCAAGAGACTATGAATAGATTGAAAGAGACTTTGAAGTCTCCACTTGTGTTGAAAATTATAGACTACGGGTGTGGAAGGTCTGTCATTGTCATAGTGGATACTAGCTCAAAGACAAGTGGCTAGACGATTGGTCAAGATGATGCGAGTGGTATATGATTTATCTCTAGGTTTGGGGTTAGAATCTTGTCGGATAGGCGACAAGATTATCCTCAAGTGAAGCATGAGTTGTAGGATATGATCACCATCGATGAAGACATATCGTGAGTTTCTGATTGGTGGTCATGTAGTTTTAGAGTCAGATTGTCTATCTCTGGTCGACATGATATCCAACTGTAAATGTCAGACATAACGATGTTGCATTGGATTGTCTACATTAGGAGCTTGAATCCAGAGCTGAAGCATATCAAAGGGATGGAGAATGTAGTAGCAGATATGTTGTCAAGGGCTCGTTGTATAGACGAGGATAACATGTTTATCGAAACTGAGGAAGAAGAAAGAAAAGATGTTCGGTGTCAAGTTGACCGATAGGTTAGAAACTTGGGAGTTGTTATTGTTCAAGGAAGAGTTTTACACATGTAGACTTCGTGATATAAGATATTAGTTGAGTCCGCTTGAGAAGCAAGAGAGATGGAGTGAAGTAGAGTTCAGAGAGATAAAGAAAGAAGCATACAACTATCTTTTATGCGATAGATATCTTTGTCTCGATTTAGACAGTGGTAATGTAAGGTTGGTCTAGTATGACAGGATAACAAGCAGATGACTGTACAAAGAAATGTTGCTCAACCTCTACATCTCCAATCCTTATGCGTATATTTGAGCAGACTCCGTATAACTCACCCTTTTGATTGTTTGCAGCACGGTGTCGCGCTACTTGGCGGCTACATGCTTGACTTCTACTCCGACGCTTAGGTTTAGTAGTTCTAGAAGTTAGCTCATACTACTTCTAGTCCTTTATGTATATGTTTGACACCTTTGCATACGGTGTTAATACTATTTTGAGTCCTAGTAGGCTGGTAGTATGTTAGTTATCTTGTTCAAGCATTTGTGCGCTTGTGCAAGTGACTTCTTACTTGTCTATGACGTTCAATGTACATAACTTAGGGTTTCCATGCTGATAGGGGTTTGAGCTCATGGGTTGTACTTACTTGTCGCCCATGCACGCTTTCTAGCTAATTTAAGTTATTTTTCGAGGCTACGTGTCGTTTTAGGTAGTTTAAGTATTACGCTTGCACTCTAGGGGGCTTGACGTGGTAGCCTATGAGTGTAGATAAGTTACCAGGTAGTTTAAGGCACAAAAGGACAGTCAAGTGGAGCTATGAACTCCCATTGGTCCATTTTTGTCTTTTGTAAAACTCTAAGTTTAGAAACAGAGCTCTAGAGGAGAGTTCGAGCAATTGGTGAGGGATCTTCGAAATCTGAGAACACAGGAAGAGAGAGCTCGTCGTGCCAAGCACTGTCAGTGAAATTTTTGCTCGATTTGGATCAATAAACAAGGAGTTATGCCCAATTGAAATTCGGATTGTGCCAAAACTGCGTCACTTTTGTTGATTTTGGGGTTTTCGGTGCCAATTGCAGCAGAATTGAGGAAATCACTTCAAAACTTCGTGGTTGCGTTCACTGTCAGGAGGGCTACGACTGTCCAAAAAGTTTCGAATTATTTGATTAATTGAGTAATTCAGGGTGGCCGCTGAAGCAGAGGGGGTCTGAAAAGCTCTTAATCTAGAGCAGCGACTTTAGAGAAGGAGATCTGGAGTTCTACAAACAATCAGGAGTCCCAACTTCACAGGGATGTTCAGCACCCTGTAGAATTCAAATACTGTGAGAAGATTTGGAATTCATCGAGCCAATTCTCTGTTCTATGTCTGAATAGCTATCTAGGTACCAGAAATTGCCATAATTCTCTTATTCAGAACTTTTCTGTTCATATCTCCGTGTCAGAATTTGATCTCAGGTTGAAACTTCGTCTGTGAGTTCAGTAGTACCTCATTTGCATGTAGGGGAAGTTTAGAAGTCTAAACCTTCATAGTTTTCCTCTCTTTGAGTGTCAAAGTTCACCGCTTAAACCTATTACTACTAGTTAAACCTAAATTTCGCTTTTGAGCATATCAGAGGATCCTACACTCCTGTGTGAGTGTTTATAGCTCTTGTTGTGACCTGAAAGCCAACCTCTTGAGTAAACAACCACAGCCAGAAGCCCGGCGCTTTCCTAGGTAGACGGATCACACTCCGACAACGGAGTACCCAACCATGGTTCTTTTTGATCGGTCATTGTCTCTTTGATACACCTCCTTTGAAGCAATGTTGATTTCTTATCCATGATCCACAAGTGCATGTATCGATTCAGAAAGCCCTCCAAGTCGAACTTGCATCTTTGTTGTTGCACATGCTCAATGCCCAATGCCTTTGTCTGAAGTCACCGTCTGTGCTTGACTTTTCCTCCTTGAATTCCTCATCTTCATTCTCAACAACAACCGGACCAGCAACTCATATTTCATACTCAACATCTCCGAACCCATCAACGTCAATAACATCCACCACTCAAATCATCTAACTAGTTACTTGCTCCGTCAACACCTACCTCTTTCTTTTCATGATAGCAGTTATCAACTCACGAAACTCTCTTTCGTAGTTCACAAAGTAGTACCTCACAAAGAGAAAACTCAACTATGATATCTAGAATGCGTTGTTCCAGAACAGTACAGAAGTCTGGTTGTTGTTTTGATGTCAGCAATCAACTTGTAGGCTGGAGCTTTTTCTTTCTCATGTGATGTAAACCTCTTTCTCCATACTCTACCAGTAGTAGTAGTCTCATATGAGAACCTTGTATACCTTCCATAGGATCTACTGCATGTGATGGAACTGTGGAGGTAGAAGATATATCCTCTGCAGTAAGAAACCTACCAGTTGGTACAGAGCCATATGATAATGACTCTGCTACTCTTTTCCTTGTAATTGTTCGAAGATCATATCATCAGGTGCTCATGCATCTAGGTCAAAAGCATCCTGTCGTCTTTTATCTTTTACAATTGCATCTTGTTCACTGTTTGCTTCCAAAAATGTTCGAACAAAAGTTGCATCTACCTGATCCTTTCATCATGTAGCTCTCCTAATACTTTCTGCGCCTCTTCATCATTTCAACTGAAACTTCAGCAGTTTGCTCAACCATAGGTTGGATTAGAGTGCACTTCAACTCTTCTTGTATATATGACAGTCTTTGCAGAGCTCGCAGTCATTGTTGTAGTGTTCACACCAGTAAGTGCTAGAAGCAAACTCCTCATCCTCTCTCTCCCAAAATGCGTGTTTAGAGGTTGCATAGTGGCGGTTAGATGTAACCTGTTATTCTAATAGTAAACCACGCCATCTCACAAAGCAATCGCTAAGTCTTGGCAATCACCTCTGAGATGATCTAGACTATCACATCAAATATATCTCTTGGTAAAAGTTTTCCCTACAGGTTGAGCATCTGGTGCTGTTGGTCATTGACCTCTCTTTAATATATCATCTCAACTCTTAAATCTCTCAAGCGTTGAGTCAATCACCTCGGGCTCCCAGTAGAAGCACCAGATGTCGTGGAGAGAGTCTTCTTTGGAGAGGGCAGATTTCACGCGCCTACTGCCTTGTTGCACCAACAGAAGCTCTTGCTCAATAGGTCACGAAACTCACAATGCTTACCTACAAACCACAACCACATGTTAGCATTCATGCACCACTTATCTTTATCATGTTGGTCTGGATCGGAGTCGGAACGTCTCCTTAAGTCTCACAAGCTCAACATTATCTAAGTCTCGACTTAGAATCGGTTAGATCAATCCCATAACACGAGCAAGTCACCACGTGACTTGAGCAGACTTCTCATAAAGTCCAAGTCATAAATGATACGTCAACACACCTAACGGTCCAATCTCTCGTGATGTTTGTTTGGGTCCAAGCTCCCGAATGATGGTCGAGCCTACCGTATCGTCTCTTAGTCTTGCCCAGCCCTTGGGTTGTTCTCAAGTTCAAACGTCCGTCTGGACTGGAACGTGCTATGGTAGTGACTCATCCAACATCTTATATCCTCAGAGTCCACTCGTCAAACTCTAGGATCGGTTGACTCGTCCTAGCCCACCCAAGCATCAAGTCCTCTTCATATATACTTCTGAGGATTGGCTGCTCTGTCCTCCTCCTTGATCTCTTAAAATTATACTACAACTTGATTACGGGATCAGCCATAATTCTCAACTTGGACATCATTTTGAAGAGTTCTTGGTATCACCAGAAAGTCCTCGCTGAGACCTTTCCAATGATATCTCACTTGCCTCGAGATTCTTACACAGAGCTCTGTCCACGATCCAAAAAGTTTCTAGAGCTCCAACACTTAGTATTTTTCTGAGGAACCATGGTCCAGTGCCAGATTGGGACCTTGTGGTTCGGACCAGCGTCCAGACCCACATCTTGGTCTGCTCAGACCCATGTCTCGGACTCCTATGTCCTAAGGTTTATCTGTTCTTGATTTCTTGATCAAGTCGTTGAGTGGAAGGAGGAGAGACTCATCAAGAAGCCAACATGCTGAGATAAGAACTATGAGCTAGGAGCATTTGATCCAATGACCTATTCTTCCTAGGTGGCCGTCTTTCCACTGAGGTGGCTCATACTTCTGTTTAATAAAAGAAAGACACATGTACATAAGCTTACATAACTTGTTTTTATCTCTTTTGTTAACTTTTCCACTATACATCTCTGTTTCTAGTAATGAAAAAACCAAAACTATACTACTCAAGAACACCTACACGATGATGTAATCAGATAATAAATCCGAGTCAACAACAGAGAACTACAGAGTTTTGTTTTTTGTCACTTTCTTGAACTAAAAATGATGCAAACATCTATGTATAACGTTATTCCGCATACATGAAAACACTGCTTGCTCTATTCAAGAAGAGCTTCCATTTGGTAGCTTCATAACTTCTTAGCAGTTCTTTGGAATATAAGCTAAGGGCTTGTCTAGCTTAGCTCTAGCTTAGCACCTGCCCAGCTTAACAAGCTCCAGGGCAGCTTCTTTTACAACTACTTACACAATGGAAGAAAAGTCCTTTTGTTATCATCTTTCAATATACAGACTATCATGCAACATGACAACGTAAAAAATGATACGATACAGTCTTCGACGGTATCGTAGCAACATGAGAAAGAAGGTGCGAGTAAACCAGCAATATAGCTAGTATGATGATAGAACTGTCACGACGAGTATAGTACAATCAAGGATCATCAGTTACTTACACCAACGCAGCAGCAAAAGCTCCAAGCAGCCGTGCTTGAGCTGCTCCAACACATAAATGAACTACCAATCACAAAGAATGGACCTTTATGGATCGATCTGTTGGACACATTGGCGGTTGTAGTACGTAGTTGTGATTTCAGAGAAGTTAGTGAGTGTAGTCTGAAGATTTAGAAGAATTGAGATGTAAGGTGTCTCAGTGTTTTGTAATGTACTTGGTTTCCATCTTTTTCCTCATTTAGTCTTGTTCCTCTAGAGGAAATAGATTCAACAAGCTGGATCTGAGTATTTAAATTCTTAAAATACTCTCTCTACAATTCTTACTATAAATTGTGCTTAGTTCTGCATAATATGTATTCTACACATTTATACTTCTAGGTTCATATACTCTCGAGACCTTAGAAGTTTGTTCTGACTAACTCTTACATATCTCTTATCTTGACCTTATAACCCCGCAACGTAATATTCAGTAGAAATACTCCACCGCGTGTAAATACCTTCAACACCCCCATAGACATAACAAGTTACGGTTCGAGATCTTCTTGAACTTAGGTCGTCGTGTTGTGATTTGTTCACTCCAGTTGTCGCATAAGAGAAAAACAATGATAACTCATTGTCCTTCTTCTGACGGAAAATAATCTCGTCTCATTTTAGGACAATAAGAACTTTCACGGTGACCTTGACTCTCGTAGCTTTTTCTTAAAAAGCTTGTAGCAACAACTTCATCCAAAGGATTAAATAATGACTAAACTACTTCTCACATAAATAACGGTTTAAAACACTCATAATACTAACCTTGAATGATGTTGAGGAGTAGTGAGTGACAACCAGCTTTATGGTCCTTCTATTGTTAATTTCCCAAGGATTTTCTGAAAGTTCTTGAGGTAACTGATTAAGGTGCAATATCCTGTTTGTTATACCCTTGCTGCTGAAAATAATGTTAAGTACCGGAGCGCATGCACTACGGAAGTTTTGGCAAGTCATCGACTAGAGGGTCAAATGAGTTCCACATCGAATTGCTATCCAAGTAACATGTTCCTTTCAAGCCGTAACACCTCTCACACCTATCTAGTCCTTCTCATAGCCTTAGACTCTTCTAACACCCAGATGCATACAAACCCCTAGGCTAGCTAGTGGGGTGCATAGTTCAGCTAGACAAGAACTAATGTCTCAATTCTTCTCAGTCCACCATCACTCAGTCCAAATAACAACGTTGCCTCACCTCTCTGTTGCCCAAGGATTCTCATCAAAAGATAGCAGAGCAACACAAGGAGTTGATCGCAAGCCAATGTTTTACTACTCCGGATGAAACATGTACATCCCAACCACCTCAGTGACCTTGGCTTTCCAGCTTTTGACAATTAACAATTAACAAGTCTTGGGCTTTATACCTCGAGGCTTAACAACCTAAAACAAGGTGGAGGTGGTACTTCACATGTTACACCTCTTTTCGTCTCAAAAAATATACAAACAAGGGACTTGCAACTACTAATTATATACACATGAGTTGACTTGTGAAAATGATAACTATCATGTACAACTAATATCTCCTCTATACTACATTTGGAATATACTTACCAAAGACACATGAACTACTAAAACTATCTATCATGGGTTTTGAACCTCATCTATCTTATGCACAAACCTCGGGAGTACAAACTGACTCCTCGGTCCTTCCATGAGCTTTTCTGTATATTCATCACATGAACTCATGAGTTTCAGTACTTTCGATCTCTTGGGACTGACCTCTAATAAGGACTCTAGTTTTCTTACTCTATCCTCCTTCACCCGTATCGCAGTTGTCTCCAAGATCTCTTGGTGTAACCCCTTAACATGAGAACCAAGTCCCTCTCATAGACTTATCTCCTTCTTCAATGTGACTTCCAGAGTTTTAATCCTTTGATCTTGCTGGTCTACAAGCTCTCCAAAGTTCTCCAAAACCTTACGTAAGGTAGTGAGCTGGGCTTGTGTAACTCGTAACTTCTCTTGACATGTAACTCCTTGCCCCAATAGCTTATCTAGAAGCCTAAGTTCACAGCCAGGTAATATATCATGTCCCTCCTTCCTTATGACCTCATGTAGACATGTCATTACGAGCTGAACTTCTTGCTCAAAGTAGAAACTGAACTCAGCCAGTTAGTCTTGGCCTACACTAATTAGTACAAACAGTATTATGATCAGAATAGTATGACTGACAAATTAGTGTTGATATACCACTTATTCACTGTTGGATTAACACTAAGTAACGGAAGAACGGGAGAGTTGAAGTAGGGAAAGAAGTGTTTTACATTCTCAATTTGCTTAACTGTGTTAAAAGAAAAAGTGATAACATTGTCTGAATCCACCTTCTAATTAGTGTGACTGTGTAATTAATGTTACTAACACTAATTCGCACATATGCTCTAAAATCGACGTTAGACTAAATAGTGTTGGTAACACTATTTGTACAAATTAGTATGTCTCAAAATATTCATTCTGCTCTCTTAGGAATAGAGATCACATCAACATCATCTTCCTTTACTTCTGTCATTTTTCCTTCCACGTGGACTGAACCTTCTACTTGATGTCCTCTAACCTGACCTGGAGATGCTTCCTCTGACACACAACCGGATCTCTCTTCTCTTCCTCGTCCTGCTCACTTCTTGTGAGAGTGGTGATTGGACCTCTTGACCTCAACGTAGGAGCTCCTAGCGACAATATGGACGCCATCTCCTACAATGTAATTGAACTCTTCGAAGTATAAAGCTTCACAAGAACTGGTGTCAAGAAGCTAGCAAGAGGAGTACCCAACATACATATCACTTCTTGCATATGGAAGAAAAAGATCTTCCCTGAATCAGTAAACTTTTCTTCAAACACCTTCTCGATAAATAATACCTCCTAACCTTGAAAGTAAGACTTCTTTTCATGAGCAAACAAAGTCAAGAAGACTTTGACAAATCCTCTCTTTTGTGTGTTATGATAACTATCAATCTTACATATATTCTTCTTATCTCGATCCACAAAGAATATCTTAAGATCATTGATGTGATCCTCATGGACTCGTGATCAATTATACACTCTCACTTATCTCCTCTAACACTCAGCTGAAAGCTTCCTTCCACATGGTTGGAGTCCATTTACTTGGCTGACCCCTCACATCTACACCTCAAGAATAATGTACTTCCTTCATGTGGTTACATAAACTTCTCTTAGAACTTCTCTGCTTCTACTGCTTCTTCATTCACTCGTTAGAAATTCCAACTTCAGTCGCGGAATAATCCTTTCCAACAGCTGCATCTCTTGGACCGGTAATTTTGTACTCTTCACGTAAAATTGAGGTATGACCTTAGTAACCTTTGCTCTTAAAAGCTCACATCTTCTTCTTCCCATAAGGGTCGAGAATAGCTGAGGTACTTCTGATTTCTCTTGAAAAAATTAAGATCAGTCAACCCTTCTCCTTCTCTACCACTTCGTCTACATGTAGGTCCCACCAACTAGTTGGCGTAACTTGATTGAAAGTCAAGACTTGAGCTCAAACAACTCAATCTACAAATGAGGAAAACCTGCAAACAGCGAACTGAAACCCCAAGTGTTTTCAGCTGTCCTCCTCGTAACTATCTTTCCAAGAACTCAAGAAGTTTCTCCCCCTAGCTTGAAGCTAGTGACTTTGCTACTTATTACCATAGAATCTCCATAGCTTAAATAATGGAAGAGAAACCTATAGATCTTTCCTCGAAACTTAAATACCTCCTCAAGGACTCAAGCTCCTTCTCTTTGATAAATACTTCCTCCAAGATATCTATACCCACAAACCTCCTTACTTGCTAATACATATCTATCTAAACACCAAAGCCTTCCTCGATCAAGATTGTTTCATAAGTCTGAATTTTCCTTCAGAAAATTCAGAGCTATACTCCTTCATTAACTACCCACAAGAATCTGCAACACACAAGATACCCTTCCCAAAGCCTAGAAGTCTAAAACCTCCACCAACATAAGCTCATCCTTTGTATCAAAGAACTCCTCGTGAGTTCTTGGCAGAAAATTAACTCCTCGAGAAAATACCTCTCTTCTTGATCTCCAAACCCTTTGGCTGAATAATACGCTCTAGCTCTCAACTGAACTATGCGCTCCTTCTCGACCTAAGACACTTGTAGAATGAGGAGGCAATAATGAAAATCTTAAGGGCAGCAGATTGTGGAAGAGAAGACTCTTATGCTCTTGCCACCTAATGTTCCTCTAACTTTGAAAGAGATGAAGTTGTACCCTCCGTCTGGTACAGTTCTCCTTATATAGAGGAGGCGCATGTACCCTCCATCCACTAGTTGATCCAGCTGGTGGATTGACCAACCGAACAACTTTCACTTGGTACTCATTGTAACAACCCAGAGAAACACAATGTATCGGAAATAGTAAATTAAGGATCATTTCCACGAAGATACGGTTAACAATTACACAAAATACTGTACTACAACGTCACAATGATAATTCTGTATAGTTTTTTGTTATTCTCACGGAATGGATTAATATACGGATGAGAGTTTAAGTCTGATAAGAAACCAAACCCAAGCACAACTTGATAAATCGAATACAAACAGCAATGAAATAGTTCTTGATCAGGGACCCTTCCAACAATACATATAAAAGATTCGAGAAGATAGACGTATAAACAAATGAGATAGCAAAATACTGCTGAAATGTTACTAGTCTTCTTCTGAAAAGACAAAAGAATACAGACTTCACATCAAGACTCAAAGAATAAGCCCCTACTCTTCCTAAGAAGTGTTCTTCCAACTAAATCTTCACTCTTAAGAATCCCACTTATTTGAAGAAGGCAGACTTAAGACGAAGCCACCATGTTTCAAACTCTTCTTATAATTTAACTTATGCTCCTCCACTTCACAGTAACTAATATGTTCTCATATCTTCGAAATGTCCTTCACTTAAATAGTCCGAAGACACTCTTTGCCGAAGGTCAACTTCGGGGATCTGCATCAATCAGATTTACTCCTACGACAGCAAACTACGTCCTTCGTAGATAATTGCCTTCGACTCAAAATATTCGCACTCTCACTCCGCAACCTTGTGAAATCAAAAATTAACTAACAAAGACTGAAAACATAGAAAAGGATAAAATGGCTGAGAATCGCATCACTTATATAGCCTGTTGCCCGAAGATGACGGATCTCATTTCCTACAAAGAAAAGATTACATCTAGAATGTTGAATCACGACTCCCCACTTGGCGGAACTGAAGTTTCTACTTTACCTAACTGTAAAGTCTGACCTATACTCCATAATGAAACCTTAACTATCTCTCTAAGTTCCTTCAAATCTTGAATTATCCTCTCAGCTATTCTAACTATTCTACTCTTCGTCGAAGGATCTGACGCAATCGTCAATTCTGCCCAAAGTCGCTGAAGAAGCTCCTTTTCTGTCGAGTCGAGTTCGGTGACGAAGTATCTCTTTCGTCTTCTGAGCTTTCGATAGCTCCTCATCCCTTATGACCAACTGTTCTAGCAAAACATCCTTCTCCGACTTCATATCATGAAAATGCAAAGTCATGAGATTGAACTTTGCCTGCCAATCTTGTATCTCCTTATAAGTCTTCACCTGATCTTCAGACCTTACGACCACCAAAGTATCGTGCTCCATAGTCAACTTCTTCACTTCGTCCGAAGAGACCTCTAACTTCTTCATCAAGGTGTCCTTCTCTCCGAGCCATCCTTGTCGACCGAAGTGCATTGCGCTTAGAAGATCAGTTAACGACAAATGTACCTTCGTCTCATTCTCATACACATGCCGTTGCATGTCCAATTGTGCGAGAATGAGTAACGCGGTACCGCTGAGAAACTCTAGGGTCTTCTCAAACATTCTCAACTCCTTCCTTATACTCGTATCTTGCTCTGCCGAAGTCGTGGTCTCATCGGGTCAGGACGAAGTCCGAAGAACTTCTCGAGGATCTTCTCTTTGGATTTCAGTCGCTCCTGAATGTACCCTCCTGAGAACAAATTCTTCTCGGTCCACATTGACTTGATTTCCTCGTGGAGCTGATTCTCCAACAATCTCAATCGAGGATGACTTCGTAGGTGTCTGAACCTCTTCGGCGTCTTCTTCTGAAGTCTCTATTGTCGTTCTCCTCGCTTTCTTCTTCTTCCTCGAAGTTACGCCACTTGGTGTTCCTTCTTCTACCATCTTCTTTTTCGTCCTCATACAAGGCCCCGCCGAAGTCACAAGAGTTGCCATCTCCTCTCGTCTAGGAGTCGACTCCACTAACAATTCATCTTCGGATGTCATTCTCTGTCCGAACTTCTCCTCTTCTTCCGGAGATAGTAACTTCATTCTCCGACAGAAGACCACTGCGAAGGCCGTGAAGTATATGGATCCACCATCATCGAAGGTACTGTATAACTTCCAGACATGATCATGAAAGATCTTCGCCCAATATGTCTTCTTTCCTGCGAAGATCTGTACGATGAAATGTATCTGTCAGTTTGCTAAGTATGAAGTCCGGTACGGCTTGAAGATCATATTTAAGACAATGACAACATCTCTTCGGAACGGCTCGATGTAACTGTGCACCTTGAAGTCATTCGATCTTACCGGCATCGCAGAGAATAGTTCACTATACTTCGTCACCTCTTCCGAAGATGACTTGCAGGTGTTGTCGTAAAGAAGATCTCCACGGTCGTCCTGCATCATCAATCTCGAGCGAAAAACTCCAATGTGTCAGAGTCCAGTTTTGCGATCTTCCCTGAAGATCGTCTGAGGGGTGTCCTCTACAAACCAAAATCTCCTGTACTAGATCCGAAGATATAACGCCCCAATTCTGCATCAGGAACGTCATACCCATCTCCTCCAATCATTCGTGATATGGCTGGAAGTTCGACCACTTCGTTGTGATGGTTTTCAATTTAACCAGCGGCTTTCTTATAGTCTGCATTTCTCTCATTCTGTTCGTAGTTGAAGACCGAAGTCCTTCGCCTCTCCTTGTATGAAGTCCGTCTTCGCCCCTCTGTCGCACTAAACCCTAGGAAGGCTCTTTTCGTCGAAGACACTCTTCGCCTCTCTCATACCGATTGTTACGGAGCGCTACAATAAACTCGCAAGTGGAAATAGTAAAAGTGATTTGCTTTTGACTCTTCTTATAGATTTTTCCTCTCGCTTCCTCACGTGCGAAGTTCCTCTTGTCCCTTGACCGCGAAGTTGCGTGAACTCCTGTGCTATTTTGGTCCTCTTTCCCAAGGTCATAACTTCGTCGTCCGACATCCGTTCTCAGCAAATGAGGTATCCATGAAAAGCTCTTTGTCTAAAGAACACACTCAGGTTATTATTCCAAAGATATACACTTCATAGGTTCTGTATTCTTGCTCAGCATCATTCTTGGACTAAGAAACTCTATACTACAACTAAACTTATCCTATCTATCATCTGTACTAACTAATCTACTGTTTTATCTAACAAAAACAAAAATTTTCTAACAAACTGGAAATCCAAGGCTTCACACTCATGGTCATGCCTCCACTCATTACTCACTAACTTTTTGGTTCCACCAACTTAGAGGAGTTAGGACCGTCAACTAAGTAGCTACTGCTCCTTTGCTTCCTCCATATAATAGGAAGGTTCCAACTACTTACTTGCTGTAAATGATGCATTTCATGAGCTATGCCATCTAAGTGGTTATTCCCAAAAACTCAACACCTTCACATAGCTTCCTCCAACTTAGTAGAAAGTCATCTAATTAGGGGTTGCTCCAACTCGATTTAAATCCTAACCATGCTCCAACTCGATTTAAATCTTTCTACTAATGGTTGGTGCTCCTCCAACTTCATGTGAGGTGTCTTTAGCCTCTATCACCTTTGTTCTTATTTGGATTACATAGTAAGACCGATCCCTACGTAGTAGCTTGCTACATAGTTATCCTTCAACTAAGTAGTCTTTCTTTTCAAGTGGCTTCTCCCTAACTGCAGTAGAAGTTGGTAAGCCTTCAGAAGGTATTCTTCTCCATGTAGGTTGAACCGTTTTCTATTGTCGGAGTGCATAGAACTTCATCATTTTCAGACAATTCTCTTCACTCACATTAAAAACATTAAAACACAACTTTTTGTTATTTCTTCATCTAAACTCACTTCAACTAAAACAAAAAATTAAAAATCTGCAAATGTGGATATAACGTATTTTCCAATGTTCATAACAAGCAAAAGATCCATCATAGAAAGCTGACGGCCTATAATAAGTCGTCATATTCTGGTTATCAAAGGGGAGACCCTCATTGTTTGAATTACAACTAGTGGTCTAAGTCGTTGTTACTGTTGTCGTGTTGTGACATAGCTCACACGTAAAACTTATATTGTGTTGTTTTTGTGTTCCACAAAATCTGTTAATGTAATTCGTCTGACAACATATTAGATGTCATGTCCACGGTTATCTAGGATGTCAAATCGCACGATAATGAGATATTCCAATATAGTGATCTGTCGACATTTGTGTGAGTGACTCTTGTTGTCAAATTTGGATATAAGATAGAGGATCAAGAGTTTGTGGAGACATTCTTCCTTGCGTGGTGTTTCGTGAAAGTTTCTTACTGTCTTACATGACGGGTGAGGAGATGCGATAGTTATATTTATGGATGGAGGAGGGTGATGAACTTACCAACTCTAGTGATCTTATCTATCGTCACATATGGAGAGAATTGAGACATGATTGTGTACATCTTACTTTGATGGATAAATGGACTTGAACTTTTTGACCAACGTCTCTTTCAATGTCGAGGTTGATATCGCATGTCATTGTCGGTAGAAGATCAACCATTGTACGTGGATTATGAAGAACTTTGGTGAGGAGTATCATAACCAAAAGATGACTTCCTCATTTTCTTTTGTGTATCTGTCATCGTATCAATTCAAGGTCATTATCTTGACTTTGTACTGAATCTCGTGTATTTTCATGTCATTGTTATCTGTATCGCCCAACGAGAGTGATTATCTCATGTTAAGGTTGGGGTCTGAACTATTCTGATTCAAACTTTGAAGATATGAGGGTATGTTAGGGTTACAACTCGATCTAGAGTGCCAAGTATGAGATAAAGTGATCTCCAATCTTCTTTCTCATTAGTCCATTTTTTAACAATCAAGTTCATCCAAGTTCCAAGGACAGTTTTGGAGTTTCGGAGTCTTCCTGAGGGTCATTCGCAATTGTTAGATCTCGTTGGAAATCTCTCGAGATGAGCTACAATCTGGAGGAGAAGATCGATCGATTTAGTGTTTTGAACGGAGTGTTATGATCGTTCAAAACCAAGGGGCGTCAGACAGTACTCCAAATAACTTTCCCAATTGTCTCTAGAGTTTGAGATGATCTTCCAGTAATGTCGAAGGGATTGGATATTTGACCATGCTGGTTGCACTAATGTTAAATAGTCCTACATTTGGGTTGGATTTTATCTCCAAATGATCGATTAAATTTAGCTGTAACAGTTGAGAGATAAAAGAAATCATTTTGCTCAGATTGAAGAATTGAGTTGTTCCATGAGCATGAGATCGAATTTCTAAGTGAAAATTTCTAAGATTGGAGTGTGCCTTATCATCTTATTACATGTGAAATTTTAGCTCATTTGGTTAAGAGAAGGTGTTGGGGTTGTGGATTTTAGTCATGGAGACTTGTAAAGCTCATGTGTTAGAACAGACGAAAGACTTGGTCCATTTTGGATAATTAGTTTTGGGTCTGAAGCTGAAATTTCAAAGAGTAGTAGTGAGGGATCAGAGTGAATTTCTTGTGAAGTTTGAACCCAGTTGGAAGTAAGAGTTGGGAGCAAGAGGTTGTAGAAGTTCAGATTACAGCGTGTCGAGTTTTGAAGGAGAGGGGAGATTTCACCTACATCTCTTGGTTGACCTTGAACAAACGACTTGGGGTTTCAAGATGGAACTTCTTGAAGATACTCTTGTGAACTAAAACGTATGTTTATCATGTATAGATCCTTCATGTACTTAGAATAAGATTTTACGCCCAATTGTGTTGTGTGGTGCACGTGTATTACACTTAGGATCAGGTTAGATCAATAGAAACAAACACAAAGCCTGATAGATTGGACAGTGAGAACTTTAGTATTTCATCAAGCTGGTCCAAGATCTTACCGTATCTCTCTACAGCCAAATACCTCGTGTATTTTCATATCAAACTTCACGCTCTATGACATCGTATGTGGAGTTTTCTAAAGTTTCTAAGAGGAAATCCAAATGTAGTTTGTGAGCAATAAGTAAATAAGTAAGTGAGATCATAAGTGGATAGAATTAGGATCTTAAGATCTCATGATAGGGGGTTGGTCATAAATTCGAGACATTTGGTCGTAAGTAAAGTCCAAATATCTATTTTTGAGTCAATTGGTTTGGAATGGAGAACTTCTCAGCTAAACTATAGTGCATAACAACTCAAATCCAATCTTCTCTCGGAACAATATTTTTTATGCTTAAACGGTGTAAAAGGAAGACCTTGGTAGTTACAATAATCTAATAACAAAAATTAATAGATCCACGTAAGGTTAGTAAAGTGGAAGAAGTCAGACGGTTTGTGAAAACCATAGATGTGGGTGTAGATGTGTATTTTCAATATTTTTTGTTGCATTGGAAATCTCTTGTCAAAGAGCTTTTCTCCCTATGGGGATCTGACTAGAGAAAACATGCGTTAGAAGATTCTCGCACATTTTTGAAGATGGACTTGTTCAACAACTTCTGAAGGATGTAGCACGGCCTATGAGAGTATGTTTGATTGATTTTGGTGGCATAGATTTGGACATTTTGGAAATAAACCTACAAACTTCTAACATGTATTACCGTATTTTTGAAATCTTTTCAAGTTTGGATGAGTTGGGTGATTCCAAGAGATTATATTATTTTATGAGAATATCCATTCTTAGAGAAATATTATCACCAGAAATATCTTCTTTAGAACTAGCTAGCTATTGAGATTTTGATTTTGAGTGCAGAGAAAAAAAGTTAATGGTAATTTGTTCATGGCTGGAAATATATCCTCGTGAGAGTTTTAGCTTGGGGTGCTAAGAATACTTTGAGAGAGCATTATTTCTCTACGAGGGTCGGTTGAAAGACTTCTTGGTATTTTTTTAAAACTTTTCATCAACACCTTCTGACTAGTAGAGGAAATCAAGTTCATGAGAGTTGAGTTTACACGACAAACTATAAAGGTTTGTTTTTAAATTTTGTTTATATTAGACGATACAAAAGATATTAATAAAGCATTTGTAGTGTGGGTTTACATTTGATTCCTTTCCTCCAAGTGAATGTTTCATCTACAACAACATACCTCGTCTTATCTATATACACTTAATGCAACATACGATACGACATTGAACCAACAATAAGATTGTTAAGAAATCAGCCGGCATAAGACTCGTTGATAAGAAAAGTCGGAGGAGAATTATGCACCATATACTACTTACCAAGAGGTGAACATCCATATATTTGGAGAACAAAGGACGATCAAAGTAGGGATTGAGTTGAGTACTAAAGGGAAAAAAAAGTTAGTAGAATTATTACGACCAAGAAAAATGAATGTCTTTCACATTAAGTGAAGCACCACATACCTTTCAAAAGCTTATTGTAGAAACATTCTGACAATATATATGGTTGACTTCATGGAAGCATTTTTAGACAAGTTTACAGTATACTAAAGGAGATACGAACACATCATCCAATCAAGAAAATGTTTATTAGAACAAAAAAATAGCAAAATACTTCATAAATTAACAGCAAAAGTAGACCAAATAGGTAATCCAATAGAAGGTGGACCCGTGGATAACCTCTGAGGCCGAAAGCCAAATGTATTTAATGAATCAGGGGCAATACAAAAAGAGAGACTCTACAGACGAGAGTCGGGATGAAGCAAGGATTATAGAAGTAATTGTTCTTTGTGACAAAGAGTGTAGTAAGACATCCATGAGTGGAGTTGTGCAGCGACAATCATGGTGTGGGGGGCGTGGCAAGATCATCTGAGGTAGGTGGTACTTTATAGAGACAAAGAAGCGATGACTGGTCTGGTTTGTCATGATTGAAGACAATGATTGACATATAAGGAAGATGACATAGGTAAACAATGACAATTTGGGTTCGTGATGATGTGAAAGACAAAGACAAAGAGCAGAACAAAGATGAAGATGAAAGATGAAAGACAACACGAAGACGGAAGATAGAATCAACGCGAGTAGTTGATACGTTTGTGGAAGAAATTAAGTAGACGAGAAGATCGAGATATATCCGTTGAGAGGGTACGAGTAATCACTAAGATAAAAGAGTAGGAAGGTCATGAGCGTAGTAGAAGGATCAGACCCGATGTCTCACCTTGAAGAAATGATAAAACTACAATTGATAAAGGCAAAGACTAGTAGGAGTTTTGTATAAATAACTGATTGTATTACAGTAAGAATAGATCAAATAAGAGGTATATCTCTTGAGTGTACTACGATGATGAACTAGATTACACAGGAATACTAGATATCTTGTTCAAGTTGAAAGTCCTAAGTGGTGATATTGGTAAACTTTCCCTTCATCAATAAATCACTATCAAAGCTACTCGTATCCATCGTAATTATATTAACAATGTTTCATGAGATTTCGTAAGTATAAATCTGAATCCTGAAAAATGATACGTTTTACATTTGGTGTTTTACTTGTGTCAACAAAATTGTTGAGATTAACTAAAGAATTTACAAGAAAAGAACTTTAGTTTGAGATAAGTGAAAAAAATTTCTTCTAGTCCAGAAAACTCCAAAGATGATAGTATCTCTTCTGGATAGAGAATTATGATAACCACATGAAAACAATATTCAATTTTTTTCTGATTTTTATTTATTTATTTATATATTATATATATATAATAGTTAAGAATGATACATTATCAATATCTCGATATAATTTCTTTTATATTGATTTTTAGCCGAGAGATTCCACTGCGGTAGAACACCCTCCAGATGCCATTAGAGAGCACTCTACGTAGTTCGGGATATACTTCTTTTCTAGCATGTTGAAACTAGAAATTCATTCTTTGAAGAACAAAACATTTCTTAATGGTCGAATTAAATCTATAGGGGTGCTAACTGTGACAAGACCATGGACGTGGTCGGAGAGATATTACAGTAGCTTCTACTATAGTAAGGGGCTTACTAGCCCCGAGGTAAAACTACGGGCTCATAAGGAGGTACGGATGATAGCGATATGTCGAGTAGTAATGACTACCGACAAAAGCTCAGTGGAGAAGCTCTGCTTATAGGGGCCATCTAGATGATTTAAGACATATGGTGTGAACCCTTGGGATTCATATAGATGAAGTTTTACTGGGTACCAAGAGGACGCACCTACAATTAGGAACGTTCCGTTCTTGCCCCAAAACAGTTTATACAATGGACTAGAGAAGGAAGAGGGAAACACATGCGTCACCCCAGTAGACCTTAAGTTAGTAGGTCATATGCATGACTACCAACTAAAGTGGATAGATCTAGATCTAGAGGAGTTCTTTCCACCAACTCAAGCTTGAACCACAAGTGGCAGTTCGTAAGCTAATCAATTTAGTCGTGAATTAAACGAGATTAGTGAAGACGGGATAGCCCACATGAACTGCACCAACCTGGTTTGTTTTCATTTCTCAACTAATGAGAAGGGAGGGTTGGCTCCAATGTCGAAGATCCATTTCTTTTATTTCTAGAATGAGAAACACCGTGAGATTGGGTGGGTGGAGGTGACGTTGGACCAATGGGCCTGAAGGATGAAGTGCAAAGTGAAGTGCTGAAAAGACACTTTCTCGGCTTGAATGAGTTACCTTCTGGAGATAAGAACACATATAGTTGTTTTATTTATTGTTGACTTTGAGAGTTAAATCCCCTTCTTCACTTGGTGAATTGTTAGATTTCATGCTCACCTTAGCTGTATTATTTATTGTTTGTTTGTTTTATGAGTTATTTTATGTATTTGTTGACGCGGTGAATTATTACATTTCTTGTTTATTTTGTCATATGTTAGGTAATTATGCGTGTATGCTGATCTACGATATGATTCTACGAGAAATGAATCCAACGACACATGTGCATTCATTGTTGTTCATGATGGACGTGTCATCAAGATGGTGAACATGATACGCGTTGAGATCGACAACAACTCGTGGCTTATAGAGGATCGATCGTTTGAGGTTGATATTCAGCGGTTGATCGCTCGTGGCATCGTGTTCGATGAGATAGTACACGACGACAAATCCTCTATGGATGTCATATTGCTTCGTCACGGGATTGTGTCCCAAAAAGACTTATGGCACAAGTGTAAGAACATGGTCAAGAAGTTTTTGGTAGAGCTACAGATCAAAAAGCGGCCCCTTGGCGGTGTGGAGGACGTCGAATTGATTGCTGACTTGGAGCTCTTGACCAAACGGCATTTGGTGATTTGGCTTCGTCTTCAAGGAGCTCCGTCATTTGATAACAAGCATGTGTTAGTTCAGCGAATGACACAACTTAGCCATCTAGAGGAGAGAGGCTAGATGCGATCTCGATGCTTGATGTATCCGGAGCTATCTGAGCATGGCATTGCAGACAAGCTGAAGGGCTAGATTTACACTTGTTGTCAATTGATGCGCAGAGAACCGTGAGACCTGATGATCGTTATGCTCAAGAGGATGACGATTGCTCTACCTTATGTTTAGACATTAAGAATGCAGCAGACCATCGGACAAGGGACCATTTACCTTGTCTCATCTAACAACGGCTGACAAGAACACCAAGACCTTGCTGCGATGGATTTGACTTGAACCGGCCAGCACTTGACAAGTATTACGAGAAGAGTAAGTTTACTTCTCTAGGAAATGATAACTCGTTTTTATAAATAGATGTATGATGTCTGCACCGAATACAAATTGTTTAATTGTAGATTCCCTTACGCATATTGTCATGGTGGCTTTTCTTCAATGGGTCATAACGCCTGCTAAGATGCGGTTCTACACACAAGCGCGAGAGAACTACATGTCTGAGATATTCAACTCAGTGATATGCAAGTTTGCCACTAAGAGGATTCACTTCCAAAAAATTCATGAGACGCGACTTGCTGGATGCGCCATGGATTGGAATGAAAACATTGTTTGAGAGCCCATCAAGATTTATGAGCGTCGATCGCAACACACATTGGTATGACATAAGACATCTACAACTTGGGTGTTATCACCTCGGACTACCATGTGGAAGACCACACTAAGATAGAGACTGTTCGATGTCGTTCAACAATTTGACAAGTAAGTTATTCTATGTCTTTAGTGAATGAGTAATCCTCCTCTGATAAATCATCACAAAATATTACTAACTATGAGATTATGTGGTATATGATCATGTTTCTTGATTATGTGATATGTGATCATGTGCTTCTTCTAAAGATTTTTTATTTTTTGAACGTGCAGGCAGATCTAGAACAGCGAAAGGTCATTGATCATACGTGATAATTTTTGTTTTTTGGAACTGTCTTATCATCCATGGATGTTTTCAATAAATACTCTTTATTTTTTCAGCGGACAGGCATGTCTGGAACAGCGAAAGCTCATAGGTCTTTGACAAAAATTTTTGTTTTTTGTAAAACAAAGTTCATTCTGGAAGTTTTAAAACCTAACCTGCAATATTTTCTAATTTTCTAATATAGTTTAGAAAGTTTGAAGTTTGAAGTGACCTGTTTCAAAACAGGTTTTGGAGACCTGTTCAGAAAGTTTAGAAAGTTTAGGGTTTTAGAGACCTATTTTGACAGGTTTCAAACCTGTTTGGACAGGTCTAAAATCTGATTCAAAATAGGTTTTTGAAACCTGTTTCAAAATGTTTCGACAATTTACAAACAATGTACATATCAAATTATGTATCTTTGTTGGGAGTTGAACGCAACTAGCTGGCCATCCCAACGAAGGTTCACTCCTCTCACAAGAAGGGAGGAGCACGAGCCAACAAAAGTGCATAAAACTCGTAACTTGTAACAAAAATGTTGAAAACTGAGAGAAATTTAGAAACACATTGTTCAAAAATGAAAAACCACAAAACTCTCAAGCCATGAAATCGATAATGATCTCACCAAGCACACTCCAGGTATGTACAATAGCACGCACTATTTCATCAGGGAGCTGATTCCGCTGCACGTATCACATGGTTAAGGCAACAGCTCTATAAACATTAAATCTCTTCTTCCGAGGTTCAGAAGCCAAATACGAATACATTGTGCAAGAGATAAGTGGAACATCATCATCAAAGAGACATAAGAAATCCGTCCTCGCAGGTGTTGCTACACAAGCTATTGCAAAGTCAAGAAAAAGTGACCGCAAGTCATTTCCAATAACCACAAGTGGAGGCTTCGGTGTTGACCTATGCACTGTAGTACTAGAACCGTCCTCGGACCATACTACATGTCTGTCCATCCTAAAAGTAGCAGAAGCGAGGATTTATGACTCAACAATGAAAGGACAATATGCTGCATATAAATCCGAAAGAATGTCGATCACCAAATCAACATCGTCTGACTAAAGCTCACCTTCAGACATTGGCCGCAAGATAGAAACAAATACCAAGGACAGAAGAGCCAGAAAATGAAAGCGATGTAAAAGGACATGTAAACTCACCGCACATGCACAGATATTACTAAGATCACTGCCGCAGTCACACACGTACACCCTACAGACTCAATACAATGCGAATATGAAAACAGTGGAGTGGGACCGCCGGAAGCACTAGCACCAAACTCGAAGCCAGAAATTAGAAGCGATGTAAAATGATTTCGATCCTGAAGTAAGATTGGGATCGAGCACCTGCACCAAAGTCGCGTGAAACCGAGAACTCAAAACGTAACAAATCCGAAAGCAAGACTGGGACCGACCACATGCACCAAAGTCGACTGGGACCGAGCACTTGCACCAAAGATCGAGTACCTGCACATGCAATCAAAGAATGACGAAGAGAATGGAGGTCCGAGTGCGGCTGCTCACTCAGTGTTACTCGTGAACCCTAAAATGAAGATGCGGTGACTATGGGAAGGAGTTCTGGCTACAAGCAGGTTTCGCTACAGAGAACACTCCACGAAAGGAACGACTACTCTCGGACGACGGTAGAATCTCGTAGTAGTAGTTAAGGAGCCGGAAAGTGGAATCAGATGCGTGGGTCAAAACTGTCTATCAACGTATGACTGTTTCTTCTTGAAGGATAATACATCTCATGCTTATAGTAGAAGGAGAGGTAACCGTTTCTCTTCGAGCAGCTTGGCGGTACCGAGATTAATCATTCAGATTATTCGGTAAGGGGATTAAGATCAGTGAAGAAGAATTCCTGAAGTGGGAATTCATACGGAGCAGCTCTTGGTGTTGGGAATCTTGGAGTAGAACAAATCGAGCAGTGGTGACGAGTGTCAAATGCACAACTCTCATTAGCTGATTTGGCATTAATGAATCTCGGGAGATCATTTGAAGACTCGATCTTTTAGGCCGGCAGCCTAAAAAATCAGCTAAATCAGATTCTGATTGAAAGATCTCAAGAAAGAAAAGTAGTCTTTTACCCACGGGATGGAAAAAAGATGTTGTTTTTAAGACCAACAGAAGGTGGCAGCTCTTGGTCTGAAGTACTTTCAGAAGGACCTTTAGAAATTAAGGAGAGGTGACGAGAAGACGAGATTCTTTTTCAACGAAAGGAGTGCATCTCTAATCGATCGTATGAGAAATCACTGTCAAGAGCCATATTTATTGAGAAGACAGGAGGGATTCGTTCCCTGTAGTTTCTTTTTGTCCAAGTGGTGGTTAGTGTTTCCTGAGAAGAGAAAGGGGCACTCTTTGGTTTTTCTTTCTCCCTTCACAAACACATATTTCATCCTGCCCTATAGTATTCAGTTCAGAAGTTACAGTTCTTTTCCCTCAATATAAATCTTTGTTCAAACCTGTTCTTGGTTAATAGCTATTCAGTAGGAACCGTTCTTGAAAGCAATTTTACAAATTCCTCTAAAAGATTTGTTTCCAAAGAAGTGTTTTCTAGTCCCTTCGAAGGAGAAACATGTAAGAGTAACCACATTCTTACAGAAATTTCCTATAGTTCTAAATTCTCTTTCTTTCTTTAATTTCCTATTGAGTATGGGATAGAAGGAACTGAATTCCTTAGGGGAACCTTTTACATAGTTTTTTTCTCCACTAAGAGAACGGTAAGGCGGTTGGGATACAAATATTTTGTTTTTGTTGGTTGTGCGTAGATAAGTTCATATGCTAGTGTATTGTATGTTGTCACCGGTATTACAGTGTATATACATTAGCGTCTTTGAGGTTGGAATATACTTTCTAAAGGCAGCAGATATCTTTCATCATTTTTCAATTCAAATAAGATTTTTGATTGAGTCATTGTATCGATATCCGCTGGAGCTTCGACGAGTTCAGCTGAGATCCGAGATATAGAGGAGGCAGACGATTGACCATGTCAATATCTAGTTTGTGGTCATTGAGATAGCTATAATTACAAGAATATTACAGGAGGTGTCATATGAAGAGGTTAGAGACAACATCACATTATTCATTTTTAGCCATTAGTAAGACAGATTCGAATACAGATGTTGGGCAGTTTATACTCCAGGCTTCAGAAGTCAGTGTATATAAGACCATCTCTTTATCTATTTTTAGCCATTAGTAATACAGATACAAATGTTGGGCAGTTTTGACTCTAGACTCCAGAAGTAGTGTATATAAGATCACGTTAGACTCCCGGATTAAACTCCTTGTAGTCATTTTCAAAATTTTTATATTTAGTGTCACTTGGAAGTGCTGGAAAGGAGGTAGTAGATTTTCATTTTGAATTGTTAAGTTTATCTTTTGGGGACGCTTTCCCCTAGTCATCCTGGCTGGGGTGGTATCCCTAGGGTGTGTTGTGCGAAGACATTAAGAGGTTTTTTTTTCTTGCTCTCGCTGTGATATGCTAAGTGTTATTTCTAATTACCATATTGAGCTAGTCCATACGGAATACGACTCACAAAAGTGACGAGCAAGATCTAGATAGTAGCCATAGGGAGGAGCAGGAACAGTTGACAGCAGCGCTCTTCGCTGGACTTTTATTTCTTTTTTGAGTGCGTGAACTCATAAATCTTCTGTGGGGTTGTGCATACCTTCTTGTACATTTCTTTGAATGAGCATGTTGCTATATGTGTTGGACGGGGTGTACATGCCATGTAGTTTGCAAGAGAGAGTAAGTGTGAAGATGGAGATTATCTACAAACTTGTGTTAGTGAGGGTTGATAATCCAGCAGAACATTCAACCAAAGAGAGTGGTGGTATGTAAGCTCAACTACCAGAGCTAATACAGTTTGCGCAACAGTAGCATCAGACGGATGGGGTGCCACCCTCGGCGTACCATAGCTTCTGAACTTGATTTGTTTGTTTACAGGACCTGTGAATCACTGTGATCATACAAGACAGTCTCAAGATATTAGTAGGAACTTCATGTTATCATTATACGTCATAGTCTGAATCTTCTATGCACAAGAAGAGACAGCACTTACAGTAAGAAAGAGGAGTGAAGTAAGAGATGAGTGATGTGAGAAGTACAGTATGTGCTTGTCGCGTCAACACAAGGAGTCAGTGATAGAGGACAGACGTCCTACAGAGAGCCATTTTGTACCTAGCGTGAGGCTGTTCACATTTCTATTGAGTAGAGAAAGTATTCTAGATGCTACCTGAACTCAAGTACATAGTGTAAATATAGAGAGATCTCGGACTGAGAGTATGAGGTGACACTAAGAGCTTAACATATTGAGGATAACCTTCCGACGTTCTCCATCTGGAAGGTTACCAGATGGAGAATGAAAATGATTCTGGAAAATCTCCATACGATAGTGTATATTTTCTACTGCAAGGTGCTCTTGAGATGAGATTTTGAGGAGAGTAGTTTTGCTCAGTAGGCCAGTAAAGGTTATGTGAGGAGGAACTTGTTTTCCATTATTTTGCATGGGTTTTTTATGTGTATACAGAGGGATCTGAGTAATTGCCCTCTGGAGATAGTTTTGATTGTTTAATGCAGATTACAAGAGGGTTGACTACAGTCCTCTTGGGAAACAGAAAATTTATACTTAAATGATGTAAAAAGAATTTTTTTTGCTTTACAAGAACATCCTATTCAATGGAATTTTTGTTAACTAGAAAGAAAATATCTATAAGTGCTCAAATGGATATTTTAGTTCTCTCTGAAGTTCTTTCTTTTTTTGATGTGAAAAATAACTTTGAACTTTATAATCTGGCAAAATCAACAACAGAGAGACAACACGAGTCTCACTCACACATGAGATCATTGACTAGTGAGACAACTTGTCTGTGATACTCTCTCAATCCAAGAAAATACTGAAGTTATAGAGATGATACTATCACACCCAAACCATGTCCACCTTAGAAAGCCGTTGAGCTCCATCTGAAGATCTACGGGGCCTTAGGAAGACCAAGTGTACGGTGTTTTCCACTTGGTCATAGACGCAAGAATTATCAAATCTTTCTAACACCCATCTCTGTCTGAACTGTCCTTAGAATTTGTATTTTTCTTCTTTCTTTCTCTTTGATCATCTTCGATACTTGTGGTCAGTTTTTTCCTCAAGTGGGCTCCATCTTGTGGGATCTTCACCGTGAGCCTACTCTAGACTAATGCCACCATCTTGCTCGTATCTTGTTTTTGTCTTTCAAAGATCTTCAACTTCACATGTATATGTACCAAATAACAAATGTGCGAATTGTTTCTCAAAATAGAGTAACTACATGGATCAGATCTGCGAGATTCAAGCCATCCATTACCTAGCAAAAGATTATTCTAGGATTATTCTCCAGATGATCGAAACAGAGAATGCAATGCGTTTTACTTTCTTGACGTATTTCCAGATTTCTGTCATCCTTAGACAGGAACCAAAAGTCGCACAAGATATTATCATTCCTTTGGAGTTCACCACACAAACACCACCTAAGTTGGTCATCGCAAGGAATGTGCAGGTGTTTTCACGAGTAGAGAAAAATCGCATAGTTTATTTTATTAACGAAGGAGTGTGGCTTCCTTCGGAGGTATATCTGGTGCCAAATCCTTGGGCTTTGGAGTTCTTAGTAAAGAAAGAAAAACATGTGTTTGAAATTAAATCTGTGTTCGGAAAAATTAAAGAAGTAACAAAGTCACTACCGTAAATTCACAAATAAGTGAACTACTTGCGTATGTTAAAGAGTTCACGGTAGTTTATAAAGAAATTATGGTGTAAATCAAATAACCTCTTAGAAAACAAGATATTTAAAACTTTATTTATTCATTACAAGTTGTATGTTATTTTTTTTGATGCTCAGTCAAATACTCGATGAATGGTCGAGAACCGTAAGTCAGATATGAGATCCCATGCTTGGTCGAAGATCAAATGTGTAGACTCTGGTCAAAGATCAGATGATTCAGTTCAAACTTTAGGAGTTAGTTACTTGTAACTGATATTGATTACTTGGATATGGTTCATAGAAATATCTTTAGTTTTAAGAGCAGCGGACATGACATATTTGTTAACTAGATAGATTTCTTCTGTTTGGACTGCCAAAATCAATATATGGTTTCTTTTAAGTTTTAACGTATAACAATATCAACTTGAATACTAACTTGGATAGAGATCTTAAAGAGGCTTTGAGAAGAGCTCTTTAAACACATCAGAATCAAAGATTTGACAATATAAGATTCTGTAGGTAAGATGGAGTTCTTGCATATCGTTCTAACTTGGGTTATGCCAATTGAATTTTGGTTCATTCAGCTTTAGAAGCAAAGATATGTACCACAGAAGTCGATTGCTTAGTTTTCACCACCTAAAACCTAGAATAGAATTCTTTATTAGCTTGAGGTGAGGTAGGTATCTGAGTGGAGCTCAGCTGCCTACATGAGTCACATATGTTTGAATCTAGGATCTGGACGTCTGCATTAAATACACGGTGGTGAAAGGCCGAAAGGCACCTCGATCAAAGCACTAGAAAGACTGAGAGACTCGGTGATACTAATGGTGTGTAGAAGCTTGAGTGAGAATCTAATACAATTGATGTTTGTATAAGCTAGTTTCAAATGGCCGAGAGAGGAAAAACCCAATCATGAGAAGCTAGAGAAAAGAGTGTAGAGAGAGAAGACAGGGGAAGTGTGAAAGAAAAAACTGTGAGAATAAAGATCGTATTATACTGGATATCAACCAACGTTATCCAATCAATGAGAGATCACAATCGGCAATTCTAGAAATAGGTTTCATATGTATAATTTTGGACGTAGCATGTCTCTTTGATTCAATATTTCAAAACTATTATCGTTGTGTGGGGAAGATGTTAAAAAATATTTAAACTGCATAAATTTTGAGAGACTCAGAGGCCCCAAAACTGTACCTAAAATCACTAAAACTACACCAAATGCAGTTCTAAAACTGCAGTTGCAGATTAGCTCCAAGTCAACAACAAAGAAAAGAAACTTCAGAAATCAACAGCAGTTGAAGAGCCAATCAAGGGTCCAGAGGATCTCATGATCATTCTTTATTATGTTGTGTAATAGTGCTGGTCAAAGTTAAGAAAGAAATTGTTTTAACGAGATGACAAATGAAAATACTGGTGTATCAATGTGTAATTTTGTATAGGAACGTTTATCGCTGATGGATAACCTTGATAAATATTATATTATTTTAAATTTTAGTTCTAAATAAAATTAAAATCATTCTCTTGAGTATTAAATTTTCTTATGGTAAAATTTAGGATAATCCGAGTTAATGTGCATGCAACTTGGAGTTCTCGCAAAAAGGAAAGAAAAGAACAAACATGTGGTTTAGAGTAGAAGTAAATCTTAGGGCACAATGACACATATAAGGTCCAGCGTTATTAGCAGTTTTATTTTCCTTTTATCAAGATTAAATAAACTTTTATTCAACAATTATGAGTGAAAACGAGTGATAAATGAAACTACATTGCCAATTCTCCTGTCTTCCACCCGAATACAGTTGAATATGGATGGAGTAGAAGTAAACTAAGTAGACTCCAAAACGACCTGCACGACAGGAAAGTGATCGAGTTTATACTTATACGAAATCCTACAATGAAAGGATAAACTTAATATTTTACAAAAGCACTCGCACAAAAAGGTAACAAAGAGTTAATATTTGACAAGATGCCAAAATGAGGAAAAACAGGACCACGAGGCACACCACAAAGACTTTTTTTTCTAATGTGAAATCGTTTTATAAATCAAAACGTCAACAAGAAACATTATCGGTTTACAAGGAAGAGAAATAATAAAAGCACCGATTGTGATACCCTGAACACAAAAAACCAGAGAAGAAGAATAAACCCTCCATTTTTGGGAATCTTTTCCTCTCTAAAAGATGCAATGATATATTTTTACAAAGAGAGTAGATAATGGTAGTGAGAGACTGTGATATAGACTCGTCTTTAGTTAAAAGGCAAGTCAGAAATGCCGGTGACGTTCTTTTACGGGCGTCTGGAAAATGTCCACGTTCATTTACCTTCCTATTCCATCAATACATCATTATTCAAAAAGATCAAGGTAAATCGTCAAAGGTTACCTATGAGTTAACGGAATTCACCAGTATAGTATACTCATCCAAGCTTGGTTCGATCGTTGTATTAGACTGTTTCTTTATTATTGAAGATGATTTATTTTTCATGAAGACTAATCAGATGTCATCGTCATGTACTTTGGGAAATACTTCATAATCCAAATACCCCCTTAAATTTTTATATTTCGTCATGTAGTTTGAGGAATGCTTAATAATCCAAATATCCCCTCTAAAGTTTTGTATGTCCTCGTATTGAAGAAAGCGATAGCATTACTGCCTGTATTATTGTTCTCTTCTTGGAATTCTTATCATCCTGGTACTCGAACACCCGACGTTTGGAATGTGAGGTCCTGCAGTTATCACTGGGATAATTTCAAGTAGTGGTTAGTATAGTACCTCAATCTAACTATAGTACTCAATCCATCGTCTCTATTTCCTCCCTCGTACCCCCGCTTTTCCCTTTCCCGGCTATCCTTGGCTTGATCGTTTGAGAACATATATTTATTATTTCAGGCCGCCTTAACCTCTCAGCCAGCCTCTCGGGTCACCGTATTTTCGCCATCCGTCTCTCCCGCTTGTCGTCATGCCGCTATCGGCCGTTTACACACTTGGGATGTATATTCACCATTCTGTTCACAAAAACTCGTTTGTTCACACCCCAATAAGTTTGTTGTGTTTGATGTTATCTTTTTCACGATGTATTGTGAACAAATTCTTGATTTACAGTTAACAATGAAACCAATCATTTTGTGATAAGTGATATCGAACAGTTAACATCAGCTTTCTGTGCATGTATATCTGATATTTACTTTGTTATTGAGACGATTTAAGAAAATATTTAATCGAGATAAAAGATAATGAAATGATGAAAGAAAAGAAAAATGATTGATTTTACTAGGGTAAGCATAAGCAATTTTCTGCTACAAAATGGTAAAGCATGATATGGATGGTACATTGTACCGTATTCTTGGTAGCTCCAAGGTGCGTGCAGACCTGTCTTCAGTATGACCGTGAACAAGTGGTGCTCAGCTACTACGGCTACTGTACTTCCCGGCCGAATACATCACTATCACAACCCATTTGACTGGTTATCACTGACATCACCGTTATCCCATATCTAAGAGTTTTCTCTCCTTGAAGCAAAGGATGGAACCGATCCAACGGTTAGGGACATATTCCTTCCCGATTCTCCCAACCGACGGACGTGGTGGCTCTGGACATATTCCACATCCAGACGCGCCTACTGGGTATTTGCTCTGATCGGGTGGACGCCCGAAAGAAACTCAATCGCCAGTGGTCGACTTGTTTGTCTGGCCTGCGACTTGCACTTGAAGTTCGACTTCACGTTTGTGTTGCTGCGCATGCCCCGCACCGAACTCCTCTCATGATGTTAGGGTCCCCGACCGTTCTAGTTTCGCACTCAGGAAGGCCGCGCTTTGTGTTATTTGAAGCAAGAGGAAGCACTCCATTGCGCTACGACGGATATACATCGCCGGTTGATAATGCATGAACCCGGTTCTGGACTCTGGAGTCCAGTGCAAGTGCGTGTATGTTCTGGGTGATGAGTATGTTCGTGAGATCTGGCTCTTCAGAATATCCGACATGCAGTTATGATGATGAGATTCAGTATGGAAATCAGACTGGAGTGAGTCTGAAGCGAAGGAAGAAGTAAAGGAGGAAGGAACGAGATAGTTCTGCGCGGTATGAATCCGTTCTTCTACAAACGTCATGATCTTGCCTGGTTATGCTAGTTGTCATTTGTGGTTGGTTACTCTCTCACGCCAATTGTCTCGAGCAACGATGTAAAAAGGGGATATAGGTGGACCTCATCTTTGTTCTACCGTGCTGTCACGCCAATAGTAGTTCTACTCGACGATGCTGTACTTGTTTGCCGCGTACGCACTGAAGTTTTCGTTTCTCGATCAATCAGTTCTTGCGAGATTTTACTTCCTGATCAGGTTCAGATGCCTTTGCTAAAGCACCTGTCCGCTTCATGAAATTATCGTCGTAATCCTCCACCACACGCTAGTCGAAACGGCTTAGTGATCTCCTGTTGTCTCCGTCTTACCCGTCGAGTTGTCCAGTTGAAGCTTCAATGCTGTTTTGTTTCTGAGGTAATTAAAGCCAACGAACTTCGTGATGCGTGACTTGCGCTCGCGCTCTGTCTCGTTGCTAATAACGAGCAAAGCAGAGTTTTGATCCTACTCAGATCTGCCATGCATAGCTTCCGATTTTGCTGCTACAGTGTGAAACTACAGTGATATCGACCACACTCACGTAAAAAGGGTTGACGAGCAAAATTATATGCGTGGTCTGACCACACGCTATCTCCACCGTAAACACTCAACGTGTGAGGACTCGACACTGTCAACCCTTCCACTCGATGTCGCCTCTTGACGTAGCTTTAGTCATGCTAGAAGTCACTGCGGATCTGTCATAACTTGGAGTCATCAACGATGCATTCCTTCTCCCTTCTCCGCTTCAAAGGAAGATCGATTCGGAGCCGCTCTCTTACGTGCATGATCTTACCGTACCCAATCCACCACCAACAATTATCAGGTGATGATGAGAGATAGATCATTGTCAGATGATCTCGATACTTCTCAAGTCGTGTCAATCAATCGATGTAGCTTTATGCCTCCTCACTCTGAAACAGAACCTTTACGAACTAGCTGGCTCATGTACTTGAAATCACCTCGTGCCACTGCGTGAGACCACCGATCAACTCTTTTTCATGTCGACCATCGATGCGATGATTGACTTGTTCGAGCTTTTCCTCTCTTGTACTGTCCCTCATGGAACATTTTCGCCGGGAGAGCTGACTGAAAGTAGATTGGTTCCCCAGCTTTTGCATGCTTCATCTTTGTACCTGCCTCACCTACTTAGTCCTCCGAACGATCAGCCTTTTCCACCACGAGTAATCACATTGCCAAGCCGTTGGACGGACCCGATGCATGTCATATGATATAAATCTTTATGTAAAGAACGACTGATGGTGTCAATCACAACATGTCAAATTGTGGAGATCAGCTTCCCGTTGTTCACTGAGACGCATCAGTGATGAAAACCGATCTTGCTAAAGTCCTCTCTAATGCTTTGTACCTTCTATGATCGACAATACAGCTTTTGATAACAGTGATTTCGGTACACCGCCGCCGCCGTCTTTGTATCACCATCAGAGTCAGATGGTGTTAGTCGACTAACATTCGATGCATTACAACGTGCTACCTTCAAACTACAGGAGGTCTCTTGCTCACGTTAAACTCTTTGCAACCAGGCGCTTATGAGTTGTATAAATTCGGATGCTCAGAGCAGGAATCCGCAACCACCAGCGGCTCAATCCTTGTCATTATCCAGACAGAAGTCCGTGATCGCTTGATACCGATCTGTGCCAGCATTATCTAATGCAGTGAGCTTAGGAGATTCGGCCGTATAATTTACGGGGTTGTTTGGTTGCGTTTTTACCTTTTCTTTGACTGAACATGAACAACCTTGTTGAGCTGAAGTTTTGCCCTACTTGTATCTCGATGAGTCACTTCCAGTCAAGGAGTGCAGCACGTACTGATGTTCTGTACGAAAGGTACACGCCATAGACTTGGTGGAACAGGAGGTCCAAATTGCTGCCGCCTTAAGAGGAGACTAACTGAAGCGACAAACGTCCGTCCCTCTTCTTGGGCATGACCTACACGTTCACGCGTGTTCCAGAAACAAAGAAGCTGTTGTGAAACTACCTGAAGCTGTTCTGTTGCGTTTTCTGTTTTTGACCGTGTTGCGGTCAAAAACAGGAAAAACTGCTCAGCCACTCCAGAATCCTAGATATATTTGAAGGTTGAGCAATTGACTTTCGAGTAATCTCTGCATCCTAATTCTGGAATGACACAAAGAAGTACAATCTTGCGGATCTTTAAGCGTGTTACTTCGAGACGCCGTAGGACCCTTTAGGGGGAACGCATAACGATCATCGGCGTTGGAAAGAATATGAGATTAATGTGGCGGGTGAGCATAATCCATGTTAAACTGTACAACGAGACCAAGACAATCTTACATCAGACGGGCGCCAGTACAGCGTGGATGTCGTTCCTGCTTTACCTGGGTCAGGCAACGTTTATAGTTGAAACCTTTCTCCCACAGTTCAGAAGTCTACGAGTACAATCACAGTGTGGACTGTGATTGTACTCGTACTAATCGATCTAGTACTAGCCGCTCGGATGCAAAGATGGGTTTCGCCAGTTGCTTGGTATGCCTGTATTTTTGGATGCAGTACAGAACCGCAAGACATTTACCTCTAGTTAGTTTCGGTACCTTATTACCAACCCTCAAGAATCTGCTAAGTCCGCGACGACTGAAATCACATAACAAGCACCCTTATTTGACGATATTTAGTACCCCAGTGGAGTCGTACACCCTCGGTTTTGCGTTTTCACATTTGATCGAACCTTGCTTATTACAAGAATCACTCAAGAAATTCTGTTTAGGATATGACCACCAGACTAATTAGAGTTGTCCGGTAACCAAGTCCTCGTACTTATTTCGCGACACCTTTAGGTGTTATTGCAATCTGTGGAACCTGCAAGTTTATTAGCTCGCTGAAACCTTCTGCTCCGCCCGGCCTGCCCTCGTTCCACTACTTGTTTCTTGCTGCTCACTCGCTTCATCATCTACCACCTTCGACACTTGTGCTCCCGATGAAAGGGTGGGGGTACAGAAGGAGGACTGTGGAATCTCCTCTCCCCAAACTTATCGATAGTAAGGAAAGGGTGAGAAATATTGAAACTCTCTTTGTTCCAGAACTGTCACGACGGTGCTAGAACAAATGAAACAACCACGAGAAGTATTCCTTGGACATCACACCAATCTGAGCCGGAGTACGAGTAGTACTAGGATCTGGTTTGCACATAAGTTTGGATGTAGGTATGGTGTTAGTTCATTCTCGAATTACGTTCATTCTAGATTTGGCTCCTGGAATTCTCTCCTACACATAGTATTCCTTGTACTGAAATGCTTGCTATCACTGAGTTCTAGTACGAAACGTTTGTTCTTGAAGGACAGAATATGTGACGACATAATCTCGTGTAACTGGTGCAAGCAAAGAGGGAAGATGAGGTGATTACAACGTTAAGCTTTCCAAACCGTAAGGAGTTGAGTGACGATTCTGAGGTCCTGTAGATCAAGATATGGTCCCCGTCTTCACCGGTATGAAAACAAAAGTGCGTACTTTCGCGTGAGGAGCTCGAAAGTAATAGCGATACGGTAAGTTTCTGCCAGAAGTTCGCAAATGCGAGGCGGGGTAGAATGCCAAGTAGAGAAGTCTGGGTCTGGAAGAACTAAACTACGAGAAGTTCAGAGAACGTTCCATGTTCTATTTAAAGAAATAACATTAGCAGTCCATAGCCGGTGCAGTGCGGTTCTCGATCTGCATGATATAATGGTCGGTTCGGAAAAGACAGGACTGAACTTGGTTCGGTGATGTCTCTGACACTGATGAAATGTAGCGGAACCAGTCCCTAGAGCCAGCAGTGCGGTAGAGCCCTAATGAAATGCCATACTATATCTTCCGTGTCTTCTAAGATTTCACTGAGAGGAGATATCATGAGAATATATCTTCTCTTTAATAATTTACAATAGTAAAAGGACGTTCAGGTTCACTTGATTCCAGTTTGTTACATGAATGGATTGCTAAAAAGATTTCGTTAAGAGAACAATACTCAAATTTTGAGTAACCAAAAAACCATAACCAAGTTTACATCCGATACCTCGCTTTGAGGCTTACCGTAAATGCTAATCCTGTTAATACAGTTTACTTCCTAGTATTGTATGACCGTGTTTTCTCTCCAATACCCCAAGACTAGACAGGGATAGCTCTCCATCGGAAACCGTAAACAACTTTTGCCTCAAACTTCTCGGGGGATTCACTAACGAACTTTAATATATCTCTTGACTTCAAGTGTTATCTGCAAAATACAAAGAATTTTCTCTCCAGTCAAACTCATAATTTAAGATATGATAACCTTTCTCTCTAAAGATTTGATGATAAATTAAAATCATGTAGAAAACATTTAAAACAATAAGTTTCTCATGAGTTTGGAATAATTTCTCAATGATCACCCAAATTGACCAATAAATAACATATATATATATATATATATATATTCTACGTTATTGCCTTGCAAAGTACTCAACCCAACACCAAGTGTAAAGTCAGCAAGAATCTACAAATGCTCGTTTGCATATTACCGTCAAATTCTTTCCCAACCATCTCGTATCTCACCTCACACCTTTGTTGGAAAGACCTCGTAGACAACTTCTTAAAGACATGAAAATGACCCTAAGTCAAAATTCCTAAAGAAGTATCTGTTCTCCTAAAGTCGCTCACCTGTCTTTACTACCAAAGTGAACGGTAAACTACAAGCACAAGTTTGTAGACTGCCGCCTAGACTCTATTGTGACCATCCCAACAGAATGAATTTCAGACCCTCAGAACCTTTTAGGTAGAACTCCAAACCCGACGATTTTGGTCTTATCTGAAAATCCTTGAAGTCCTCGTTCCATTAAGACTAATTTCGTTTCAAATGATCTTGATTACAGCCTTCTAAAGTTAGAGGAAGTTAGAGGAAAGTTATTAGAAGTTAGAGGAAATTACAGCCTTCTAAAGTTTTGTGACTTCCAAATCTCATACTCGATGAGAAACCACAAAAGCACGTTTTATCTCCGAGAGTTTCGAGATGACTCATCTTGCATTATCCAACTTTTTCCAACTTCTCAACTCAAACACACTTCAGTCTCGAAGTAAGCAGTAAACTGTGAACTCATGTTTGTAGATTATGGTCAAATTTCCCCCAAATGATCCAGCTTGCACTTTCCCAACTCCTTCTCAAAAATTATGACTAAAAAAGATGCAAACTCTCGACTTTTAAGTCCACTGAAACTCTAAAAGGTGAGCTTCCAAGAGGCTTTATATACTCCAAACTACCCTCTTGTAAGCAACAGGTTTTGCTACTGCAAGCAGCCAAGTCTCGCAAATGTAATACGCCACTTAGCTTACAACTCAGTCAACGTTTACAATGTCAAATCCTCTCACATCAACATTCATTCTGTCGGATGTCTCCAAGTAGCATCATCGAAAATCAGCAGTCATAGTCACTTCCTGTTGAGATCTAAACATATGTGATATCTCAGCCCTTCCAAACACCACGTTACAAAGTCATATCACGTTATCATACCATGTTATTATCAGTAAATCTTATACTAAAATATGCATGTACTTTTTTCCCACGTATCAAATTCTAAATTTTCTTGGTGCGTCTATTTACATAATATATTTCAACACCTTTCGAGAACTGTTTCCTCCGAGTAGGATATCACCAATAAAATTACCAGACGGTACTTTGCACTATTTTGACGGTTATCCTTTTGCAGTTCCACGTTCGAGAGTTAACTTTGGATGCATATAGTATTGACGTGAAGATGGGTAGGTAAGCATACACGAACCAGTACTTATTTATATTCCATATACTTTATCATATTTAAATCTCTCTCTGAAATGGCTTATAAAATTCAGACATGTCGGTACCTTTGTATGTTTCATTGTAGGGCAAATTAGGAAATGTTTCATTAATATATAATTAAGTGAGGAAAATTAGGAAACATCTCACCCTCAAGACTACCTATCTCACATTCTCCGAGAGTGGGACATTTCCCTTCTCCTCAGTTGAGTCAATGAATATACGTATCCGGCCAGTTTTCTACAATAGACATTGACGTGGAGTATGCGATGCATGCGTATGCAACTGGCAACTGTAACACTCTTTACCTTGTTTAGGGTGTATACTTAATTAGTGCATACTAACTGCGGTATGAGATTAACTTTCCTAAGTTTCATCATTCTAGGGTAAATTATAAAACATGATAAGATGATAACGTTTATTAAAATGAATGTATAGTAGAAATAGATTTCTATTGTATTTTCATTCGTACATCAATCACAGTAACATTTACTTAAAATCCTCAAACAGATGTTACCGTCTTTCAATATGACAAGGTAGTTTTGGTGAACGCCATTATGACATAATTGACGCAAGATTGAAACGAACAGATTCAGAAGAACTCTCTCGTTACACACAAGAGGAAGGAAGGGAATATTCCTTATTTTATTCCCTTGCACTTCAAGTTGGAGAGAAATACTGTTTTATTCTAAGAAACCACAAGAACTCGTTTCAACATTTCTCAATCGATACTCATTTCATTACTTAGTGCTAAGAAGATTGCAAAGTGTAAAGCTCCATGAAAGCTTTGATTCATCTCGCAAGAAAATGCTATCAGCAATTGTTAAAATTCTCATTAAAAAGTGCATTTGCAGAACGAGTTCCTCGTGGTTACCAGGCATACCATACTGCTGATCTAATTCGTGCAAGATTTTTCACGCATTTTCGCTGCTGATATGTTAGGAGATACATAAGGAGGTTGCGTGAAAGAATCATGCAGTTACGCAAAATGGTATACAGTGGTACTGTAAAAAAGTATTCCATTATAATAAAAATCTAAACTCAGTTTAACTGAATGTACGAAATACCTAGAAATTCGCTTCATCACACCTCCAGTAAGTTTCTCACGTTTGATCATAACCCTGCTTAACGATGTATTGCTTGATCACATCTCTTCCTGGCTGGGATTGTGAGACCAATCATTTATTACATTTTAATAATAGTGACATGTTGGAGTGCAAACATCAGCTTTCTGAGCATTTTATTATATTTTAATAATAGTGACATGTTGGACTGCAAACACTAGCTTTTCGAACATGTATAGTTTGAAAATGTTCAAACAATTTGAATGGAAGAGATATTCAATCATAGATTGAGCTAGTGAAATGATGAACGACATGGTAAAGTGACTAGTTTTACTGTTGGTGGACAGTGAGAGTTTTTTGGCAAAATAACATACTAACCATGCTAGATTTTGGACGAGCTACTTAGTTGACACAAAATTACTGCACAATATAATCTAATTAAACTGCCGTGTAGCAGGAGTGTCTCAGTTTGGGGTTTAAATTTCAGAAACCGTATGTGGGACAGAACAACTTATAATTCTACGTTTGATTAGATTTTTCTGTATAACTAGATTTCTATCCTCGTGGGCTCAAAAGATAGATGGAACATAATGAACATGTTAGACACAAGTTTGGATAAAAATAATAAAAATAATATATTCCTATGATGCAAAATGTAATGTGTGTTTAGGGTTTAGGAAAACCCTCATGCTCGGCAGAGTTGTTTGGTAATATACCACGTCAACTTTTTTCTTCACTTTACCGTTTGATATTCACACCCGTGGTTAATACATTCCGTTCTCCTGTGTGAAATAGATGAGCCATATGGTTAACTAGAGTCACGATACAATCGAAACCACTACCGGGTTTGAGGGATTTCTTGCTTAGAGTAGTTATCGTGAAGTAAAAATCCTTAATAACACTATTTAATTTAAATGTAATATTATGTCTATGAGATCGTGGGATTACATAATGTAATCTCACGATTTGATATATAATCTCACGATCTCATCAGATCTCGAGATTACAGAATATAATTTTATGATATTAATAGATTTGAAAATCGAAACATTAAAGAAGTTAAATCCTGAGTGTCTAATGCACTCTTAATCGTGCATTACCTCTATCTCATATCTTCGCATCAATTCACACCTCGACTATGACCTTCAAAAGACATGATGCACTCTTAAGAGTGCATTACCCTACACTTCAACCTCCCGTATGACTACAAGCGCTCCTAAACCAGGTTGTTTAAAAATTCATGCACACCCTTTGTGCATTACGTTATCTAATTCACTCATAGTCGTGGGCTCACGCCTCGAGTATTACCTTCAAAAGACATAATGTACTCTCAAGAGTACATTACTTTATACTTAAACCTCCGTATGACTACAAGTGCTCCTCGTAACCCAAACCTCAGTTCTCGGAAGGCGAGAACTGAAAAGTTACTTTTCACCGTTACGCAGAAAATGTTTCTTTTGTTTTGGTTTTCACTACATTTTAGAATCTGTAAAATAAAAAATCAAATTCAAGTATTCTCTTGCTTTACGAGTTCTGATTCATCTCTACCTATAAGGATTGACTGAAAAATGTTATTATGAAGATTTCAGGGTTTCTCTTCTTGAGCCTCAAGGTACAATACGAGGTAAAAAGGAATGATATGTTTTATATTTTTATACTCATACCGGGGGTTTAAGTAATAACATTCAGTTTTCTTGCACGAAGTAGATCAGCAGTACGGTTAACTACACATGAAGATTAAGAGTTAGAATTGCTAAAAGTCATGCGAAAAGTTGCAAAGATGATTTTCTATGTTTAATAAAAGACACAGATTTCAGAGACTATATATAAGTGAAGGTAAAGTTGATGTGTATGACACTAATTAAGCTTTACCATTGTGAGAATGCAAAATCAATATCACTCACACTACTATTAATGAGGGTGTTCCAAACCTACCTTGCCCAGTTATTGTGATTGACATTAAATACGGTACAAAGTACATACAGTGTATACACCTAGTTTAAACCCGTATCTCTAGTCTGTGCTACGGGGTTAGATTTATGTTATTTACATTAGTGAACTGAAGGAGGAGGTCAGCCATCAAAACATTACGAGGTGTCAAACCCACAATATAATATTCTCTTATGGAATAAGCACACTTGCGTGGCAGAACAGCCGAATATCAACGTTTAGATTTAAATGGAACCCGAAACTGCAGTTATGGACACACGACCGGAGTACAGAAAAGCGACAGTACTTTGACACACATGTAACTGACGGGAGAACGACAGGTTTAGATCAAAATTCGACGAGTGAATCCCGAAACTCAAGTTTCGGAAACCGAATTATCACCCGAAAGCTACAGTTTTGACACCCCTGTTATGCACGGTTACCACTGATGCCGATGAGAAGACTGAACCCCTTTCGTTCGCCCGGGAACTTGAATAAACGTTTATCGGTTATGCTTGCTACCGTCCTAAGCGAAGCGAAACCTTGGGATTTATATTTCTTTGACAATATCTTCCACTCAAAGCACTGGGTTAAGAACCGTTTCCGCTCACTCATAGGGAAATCACGATGAACAGAATCTGCAGCAGTAGACAGGCTTGGAAACTATACGAAGTTCCAGAAGAATGCCTTCTGAGAATTGTCCACATGCTGCAACCAACCAACAAACCTTCATGTTTGATCAAGACAGCGGATGAGAAGTCAGCCGTACATCCATCGAATATACTACTGTATCATCTAGGTTCAAATGCAAGCGTAGTTCGCGTTTCCTCAGCTTCACCCCTCCTGCAAGAATATCGACTCCATTCGAATCACTTGGACTTAACTCGTATAGTTTACAGTCGTTACTGTTTTCTTGAAGAAACTATAAAATCGAGTTAACTCACATACTTTGAGAGTAGCTCAGACCAAAATTTTCAGTAAGAACTGACATATGAGGACCTGGCCAGAAAATAACAATCACTAGCAGGCTTTATACAGTGTCCTAAACCATCTTGTGTTCCGAAAATCTCAAGTCAGCTCGAAAACAAACATCCCAACTGTAACCAACAAAGAGTAGTAGTCAATCTGTGCGGTAAATTAGAAGTTTCTACGCTAAAAGTCCTCAGTTGTGAGAACATCATGGATGGATCCAATTCTAGATTGCATACCACAGACATCGCGAACAGTGAAAACTGATGGAACCAATAAAGACATGAACGTGCATGCTCTAATAAGCTCTGCTTCCAGGTGTTCAAACGAAGTTGACAATAAAAGCGAGGATGAAAGACAGAGCAGGCACACAGAACCAAGAAGACAAACTAGTACCGGCACTTCCTTCAAATCCTATAGTAAGTTACCTGCGAATACGAATTTCCTGTGAGCTGTCAGTAAGAAAGAAAGCAAGAAACAAAAGAAAAGTCTTCTCAATTTATTACCTAATATATACAGTTTACGCATCGGATGTTTCCACAAGGTCAGAGAGTTGGTTTAACTCCATCGTACAAGACCTTTGGCAAAAGGTGATTTTAGGGTTTTCCAAGACCTGAGGCTACTGACAAAAGAGTTTCCTCAATAGTCACAAGTCGTCTATGCTAATTTCTTCGAGTATACTGAGCAACTCACCTCTTTACGCCCTCAACTCACTAGATATGTAACTTTTGCAATGGATTCTACAGTTTGAGCGCGCCAGAATAACCGACACCAAACCGACATTGATCAACTTTCAACACGCTGCTGCGAGATGACAGTCTGTTTAGTAAGGAGTCCCTATACTGAAATTCGAACCGCATGGAAGAGCTCGTGTTCCGACTCACGAGCAATACTGCGAGTGCGCTCCAAAGTTATTCAAGTTGTCCAATTCGTTCAGAACACAATCAAGAGGGAATGGCGAAACTTTGCTGTTGCCATGAAGCCGGGTCCACAACCAGACAAGGATCTGACTTCTTAAAGTCAGCTACCTGTAAATGTGAACCCATGTTAGTCTACGGTCCACAGCCAAAATGAAAGTAAGAGCGATCTAGTCAAGAACACATATACTGCAGACTTTTTGGAAAGAAAAGCGCGAGCTCACAAGAACTTCGCTCCTCAGAATGCATCGCCAATACAGAAAGGGTGGTCCAAATTCATCTCGCAGGTAGCTCAAACTAAGCTTTAAGGAAATGAAGTGGATGTAATACCTTTTGCCCACAATTGTGGCAATAATGCTCCTTGTGCCACAGGCAATCACAGCTTTTGAAGAGGAAACAAACTCCGACGATAGACATTGCGCAGGCCACACACGCTGCCAAACTTGGTTTTGATCTGAAAGTCACAAAAGGAAGAAATATTATCCACTGTGCATTTGCAGAAAAACAGCCTTAGACAATAATCGAAAATCCTTAGATAAGGTTTTGGTAGGAGTTCCTTACTTGACTTCAGTCATCCCGGACCTCCCACAGCTGGGGCACTCAAAGGGCGCAGGAGTATCGGCAAAGAAGGTTTCTCGTATAGGGATTCCATTGGGTGGCCCGTACAACGCGTTGGATGGAATCATACCAGCCAAATGCGCATTTGAAACAGGTTGATAGTAAACAGCCTGCTGCGGTGGTGCTTGCATAACGGGCTGGTGATACATCGCTGCAGGCCCCTGCGGTGGGTACCCATAAGGAATCCCAATCGCGGGCTCTGGGTACTGAACACTAGCTTGAGTCTTTTTCATTTCTACGTCGGACTGATATGTGCCTGCCATTGTCACGCTCGAGTATCTTCCTTCCTCCGTTTCGTTTCTAAAGTCTGCACAACTCCACTGCTGATCTCACCGTGCAAGAAAATTCGAACCGTGTCCAAGCTCTGCACTGTAACTGCCCTGTGTTCCACAAACGTCCTTGACAAGAGCTTGCCCCCCAAAAACCTGGCAATGCCACAACGCAAGGCAACCAACTCCCAGTCAGCTTCTACGCACAACGAAAAGATACTCTGCGTGTGAAGGATCAGAGGACATCCCACCCTCGGTTCTCTTCAATCTCGCCTACCCTCCATCAACTCTGATCCGAACTAATTCAACCCGATCACACATCGACTGCAAACACAGAGAGAGAGAGAGAGAGAGAGAGAGAGAGAGAGAGAGAGAGAGAGAGAGAGAGAGAGAGAGAGAGAGAGTATATGAGGCAGAGCGCCCAAGATCTATCAAATAAAATCTTTACTCGCACAAAACGATCCCCAAATTGCACTCCGTTTGCTTCACTACCAAAGCGAATGGGGACAAAAACGCCACAATTGGCAACCCAAACGATGAATCAAGCAAGCAATCAAACTATCAACCCGACCTCTCTTACGCCTTCCTTCAATGACTTGAAATTTCGCTTCTCGGAAGTGTCCGCTCCTTCTAGTGCCAGAAGCCTTCTTGTCAGATCTCCTTCGTCTACCACCTCCTCTTCTCGTCTCATTCCATTAGTCCTTATTTTCAGAATCCCGACGCGTACCTAAAATTAGGTTTCAACGAAATACCACTGAAAAGTAAGAGACACTTCTGTACAGTCAAGCATTCGATCCCACACATCGCATCGACCAAGACCCAATCCGCTGGAGTAAGTGAAGCCGTCCTAGACGTCGACGTGCTGAGGAATCACTTAGTTCTTTCCTCGTTACGCTCACCAGAACTTGACTTTTCTATACCATCGTTTGTTTTCATGTTCATTTTCCTTCATTTCCCTCCATTTCTCCTTAGACTGGCCGCTTGCGGGCCCTACGCTAACTGGACCCCGTCCTGTAACTTTGACTTTACTCGTCACGTCACGACTGTTTGTTTATTCACGACCGTATTCCTATTGGACCAATGCTCAAACTGGTAGTTGGATACCCTTCTAGACACACCTTATCAACTTATTCAGAATTCTGTGTTTTATGGGTATTTTATCTCCGTAATATTCAACCCACGAATCGCATTAACTCTTAGGTAGGTAATACTCGAGCCTAGGTCCCAGCCATACTTGCTAACGCTGCCTGCCAAGACCCGTGTGTAAGTTCTACATCGAGGAAAATGGACTTTTATAGATAGCATCATGGCACCAAAGACCTTAAAACAGGGATAACACCCGAGAATTAAAGTAAAATTTTTAAAATTCAAACTCTTGACTAGACTCTAGACTTATCATTTCTAAACCTGATATTCACCACTATTCTACAGCTGCTCTCTGTCAAATTCGTTGCAAAATCCACTAGTAAACACTAATCCGCTGATAAGCCCCTGCTGGACTCTCCCGTGTGTTCGTCGACATTTCGCTTGTGTCACTTTGATGCAACTCCTTAGTCGAATAACGTTCAGGCTATTTTGGACCTCTTCTCGGTTGTTGTGGAGTAGGGAATGTTGATTCTTTGTTAAAAACTCATAATATATTCAGGGTAGCAGTCGACCTCCCATACTGAACCTTTTTACATGGAACCGAATTGAACCAATATCAACCCGTTTTCAGATTTAGAACCAAATCATTTCTAAATTAATATTCTGAGAAATATTTGGATTGAACTATTTCTGAACTTAACCGTTGTAAAAAAGTCTTGAATTGTTTATCGATTAGCTTTTATCAATACATGTTTAGATCTTTTTAATTATAATATAAATAGAACTTGATATTGTATTAAACTTGTCATAAAAAAATATTATTCATGTTAATTATGATCACAAGTAATTTTTATTAAATTATAATATTTTTTTTTAAACTATGGAACCAAACCGCTTAAAGACCATCTACTTTACGAACCAGACAATTAAAAAGTTAAAGATAATGTCTAGTCATAGTCACCTCTATAGTCATCTCTATAAGCACATCTCTATGACTAATGACTGACTAATGACTAACCTCTTGTCCATAAGTTAGAGTATAGATCTCTACCGAAGATCGGTAGCTGAGTTGGTTGGGTATCGGACCTCTAAGCGAAAGGTCTGGGGTTCAAACCCGCCTGCTCCCGGTTGGAGGTGCAAGAAGTCGCTGTATGTGCAATCTGGTCCGGATACGCTGTGGTTACCCACAAAGGACAGTCCGATGCCCCTTGAAGGGATAAAGCGGACAAGTTAACAACTTTAACTTTAACTTTAACCCCTTCTTGAGAGATGATGAGTCGCCTGATGCCTTTACTGATACATCTTCTACAGTGGAGAGTATTCACTTGGTTCGGTTCTCTAACATAAAAATCATTCATGTATTTTAACTGAACCATCTCCGATTTGAACTGAAGCACCAAATCCGGTTCGATCTTGTACTATCAGGTTAGAGTCTGAACCGGGGCCGAATCGTAATTTAGGGTCTATTCCATCAGCTGTGTCCTTTTTGTTTCCGGTCTATGATCTCTTCGACAAGCTTCGGATCTTTATCGTCATTGAAAAACTTTTTACACATGTCGAAGTTAAAAGAAAAAGAAAGAGGAGCTGAAGCTTCTTCACGCTAAAGAGTATGTATGTAAAGTAACGAGACAAAAATAAAATTTTACCCACGAGTATTACGCAAGAAAAAGTTTTACCCTATGACATGTCACTCATTAGGGCAGTGACTTAACCTGCATCCTTGGGCAGCGACTTAGGCTAGTAAAGCCACTGCAGGCATGGACTTCTGCTACACATAAACTTTTATATAAGTTTACTTTTTCCATTAATGAAGAAAAACTTCAGAAAAAGGTCAATAATTAATGTATACGTACAAGCATAAAAGGCTAGAAACGGCGGGTGGCTTTCAGTGGATTCTGCTTGCCTCTGACCTCGGTCGTCTATGTACTCTATGCTTTTTAATTGAATCAAACCCCGGGCGTATAGTCGTTTTCCTTCAAGAAGAAAAAGAAAAAAGAAAGGAGGCTAGAAACGGCAGAAAACGCAAGGAAATCCATCTAAGAAAAATGTATACCAAAAATGTATAAGTTTGGGAATTTCCATCTTTGACCAGATTGACACGTCTGTCCTACGAAGGTGAGCTGCGCTCTGAGAGTTCAAAAGAGCACAAAAGAGCATGCAGACACGCGTAGTGACAAACAGATAAAACCATAACAAAGACGCAGGTAAACGATCCACCTCTTGTACAAAGAGCCTCTCTGTTAATCAATTAAATTTTTTGAGCTTTTTTTGAGTTTATTACCAAATCTTTTCATGAAAAAAATTTAATAATAAATTAAAATTCTTACATATTCCCCTCTTCCATCGAAGAAAAAGTAAATAATATAATGTTCTCATGCATCCCACTCATTCATTCAACGAAGATTATAACTTAATTTCCTTCGCTTTCCATGCTTTTATTTTATTCCAATCCGTGGTTTGAAAAAGGAAGCTAACTACGATATTACTTCTAAACTTCACATTAACTGTACAAACTAATGAATAAGAATTATACTATAGTACTGATGAAACACTTTTGGTCCATTTTTCGGCAGACGCTATTCTTTGGCGCATGTTGCTTGACAGAAAGCACGAGCTAACGCCGTAACTAGAGAACACCGTAAATCTCCTCAAAATGCTCCACCACGTACTCTCCAACCTGTTCAAGTCGGTCGACCAATTAGCAAGCAAATTAATGGCGTGATCATGAAATGATTCAGTTGAACTTTGTTTCTAATAACAAGTGCACGGGGCCGTTCGGAACGTCAAATCCAAGTCCGGCATAAGAAGCACCAACTGGAAAGGTTCAGTATCCGAATGTACATAGCAGTACTACGGACGATTCTTGTTCTTACATTCCTCCCCAGATTGAATCCATCGTTTACAGCCTTGGGAAAGTGAATGCCCCCATATACCCTGGAGAGGAAAGAAGCAAGCAAAACAGACTTCTTAGTCAGACTCATGATCAGCGAGTCCATGTCCATAGGAAGTTAACGAGACGAAGAGTTCATGCATTGGACAGACCTAGAAACAGAGGCGTCTTCGGTCGAGATAATTATTCATAAGGAATGAAGAACATGTACGAGAAAGTATTTGCTTTGAGATGAACCAAATTAACCTGCTCAAAGCGACCTCGTATGCTGGACCAAAGATAGAGTCGTAAGAGCGGTCGGGCAAGAAGTACGAGTCCGTAGAAACAACAAAAGGTGGGACTTTCACCGACGAATCCTTCTGACCGAGATATTTCGAAAGAACCGCCGACCACGCTCCAGCGTTAGCCGCATGGCCACTCGGGTACTCTGGCTCCGGAGGGGCCACTAGAATCGGCTCAAAATCCAAGTTTGGAGGATGAGATGGATCGCCTTGCCTGCACACATGCAAGGTCGTGGTCAGATCGATCGATCGTGAAGTATCGAATCCAAGCAATCAGAAATACATACTGAGTACTCGGAGAACGTACAAGCACGTACCTGAAAGCGGTGATGGGCCGCCAGAAGAGGTACTTGTGCTTCTGATACCAGGCAGCAATCGGAGCATCATACGAGGCTGCTGCCAGCCATGCATAAAGTCTTGCAGTCTCTTGTAGGGTCAAATCTGGACGGACAATATCCAAGCTGATGTTGAAGAACTCCCCAACGATTCCGGATGTATCTACCACGTTAACGGCACGATGATCCTCGAAGTTTAGTCACTGAGATTTTTAAGTTATCATGATCATAATCAAAAGGATGTAGATGCACGTTTTCATTAACAGACAGTTTTTTAGTTCTATACTTTAAGGTAACAGTTGCACCAGAAACAGTTTTCTCACTCACTTCCTGCGTACTCCCAGAACTTCGCCGTGTCCCTTTCATAACTCGATTGCTCAGGAGAATTAGTACTTCCGACTGTGGCTAATACATTGTAATCCGCGTCGTACTCGGGACTGGGAATCTTATAAGGTCCACCAAAGTGGTCGAAATCTTCTGGAGATCGAATCACAAATGGACGAGTTTTGGCCAGTTGTGGGAAAGCAATCCAGGTCCAGTTTTGGGTTAACTGGTACTCTCCTGGCGGACTTCCAGCAGGAGCAGGTTCGAACTTGGCCCATCTCTGACTTCCATCGACAACTCTGCAGAAATTACGTGCAAGTGATCATGAAGCTATTCAGCATGCTGGAACTCCTGCAGTATGATTGACAGATGTGACTACGTATACTAGTTAGCTAGCTAAGCAAGAGCGAATGAAAAAAAGAGGATGAAAAAGATTTGGAGGTCAAGTCTATCACTGGCAATCGACACGTGAGGATCCTAGATAGCTTCGACTTGTGTTCAGCTAACGGTCTTGAAAGTTGAATGCTGCTGAATCCACATCGAACATTGAACTCAAGTTTAACTAGAGGAGCACCTTCTTCTGAGCTCTTTAACAGCAAATTTGAAAGCGATCTTCTGCACTTCTGCATCTTCGTCCTCCGACAGATTTAAAGGATAAATTTGCTCCGCAATGACTTCGTCGAATACAGGTGACTGCTGCGCTGGAAAAAGTCTGCAGTTGAGGACAGTTTTTAGCGTTATATGTAGAGCATGCAACTAATTATCGATCCATCTCGACCATGTACACGTGCACACAATCATGAAGATTAGAAATCCGGACCATGGGAGCTCAAGCTCCTTCAGCTAAGTCACTTATTGTTAATTAGCTGGACGCATGTGGTTCGACATCATATCATGATCAAATTCCATGTGCTTATAATCAAAACTGTCAAAACGTACGAGGCAAACTGCTTAAGTAGCTTACTCTGAAAGAACGTAATGAGCGGCGTAAGCAGAAGCTGCTTCCAAATGGAAGTTCCCCTTCTCACAGGCTAACTGTATAGCTTTATATTGAGAAATATGCACCAGCGCATGTGTCCTCGCCCCTATCTGCGTCGGTAGTCCCAACGTACGTATGACCTGATGAATTCGAAGGTCACATGGAATCCACGTACATACAATTCAATCAGTCAGCATCACTAATTACTTGAATCGAACACCTTCACTTGCATTTTTACATGTAATCGAGTCAACGAAATCTAGCTACAGGCATGATTAATCATGCCTGTAGAGAAGTAATCACACTGACTTTGTTTTCTGCTCTTGTCCGGTAAGGCCTAGCAAGGGGCAGCGATAACTAATTACGGGACTCTACACCAAGATTTTCGCTAGCAACCAGCTCGAGCTCCTGATGAGAGGTGAAACCCAGATTCATGATTGCTGAGAGGAACCTATCCTTGCAAGTTCAGTCTACTCGGACTACCGTAATGGCCAGGAGAAGAGCATGGACTATGTAGCAGACTGCACAGCAAATGCGTAAGATCCAAATTATATCTTCTCTTCTCTGCAGCAGATCAGTGAGCTAGCTACTACTTGTCATACTAATCAATCCCTGACTAAAAAGGGGGAGTACTAAATTAAAGTAAGACCTTCTGGGTGACAGCATTCCACTGCGTGATGACATTATCGACAGCATGAATTCCTGGGCCGGAAAATAGAATCATCAGTAAGACTCCGGTCCAGAACTGCAACCGGGATGCATCAGTCGAATCCCTTCTCGAAGCCATGCTCAACGAAAGCTACTTTGAGAGGAGCTCGAGAAGGTCAACTGATCATGAAGCTAGCGCATGCAGGCAGTTGCCACCTCTCACCACGGGCAAAAGTCCCTTTAATATATACTTTAGTATCCGGGAAACTGAATTGGCGGAGTTCTGCACGTGAACACTTTAGATTATCGCTAACACGTTGAAACTTTCAATACTCGAGTTAGTAAGATAATAGGGGTGTCAAAGTTAAGAGAAAATATTCTTCAACGGAGGGAGAGGTAACTAGCCGTAAAATGGTCCCTTGTAACTTTGTATATAAACGCTACTTATTCTGTATCGGTTTGTGACTGGACATCACAAACCGGGATGCTAAAATATGCTAAAATAGTGACTGGACATCACTATTTTAGCATATTTATTTTAGTTTTTACACTTGAGATAATTACTTAAACCATGGAAAATTTATTGCAAAAAAAAGCAAGTGAAACGAACGAAGAGCTGTTAAGAAAAAGCTCGTGATGTTTTCCTGAGGGTACCTCAGGAGATGCTGCATGAAACACTGGTAGAAGTCTGGACTAAGTCGTAACTCACACTCGAGTGTCTCTAATCTTTCAGACGGTTTCTAACTTTGACACCCGCTAATAGAGAATGTCAAAGCTGGAACCCTTCGGAAATATTCGTCTACCACTGACAAGTGTTGACGGTTGCGACCAAGAGGGTTTCTACTGTTACCACTGGAGGCCACTGGACGGATCTAACTCAATTCTTTTCCACATCTTAGGTGAGTTTCAGCCATAAGTAAATTCAGAACTTTCAAAATTTACTGGAATTATTAAAAGGTCAAAAGATGAAAAAAATAAAGAACTTAGAGCGATTCAAAAACACTCCTTGAGTGATACATGGCTCTGGATAAAACTCGCCTTGGAACGCCCATTTTCTTTCTGACCATTAGAGAAATTTTTCTTTTAGCTTTGACACGCCCTAACGCCCATGGCGATCAATTTTTTGCCCATGCGCAATAGTTCCGAGCATGAGTAGTGACTATTTCTGAGGATACTTCTAGAAGTACCTGCAAAAATAGTCCATTCGTATTTTGGGATGCTCGTAAGAAATTCACTCATAAGATACATTCAGTTGACAGCATCATAATGACGTTGTCAAGAATATGAGTATGATAAAAATAATAATATAGTATCAATGATAACGATGCGTATGAATATAATTATTAATATTATTAATATTGTATATTTTACAAGTCAAGATAACATATTTGGACCTAAATTTTAGATTGAAATAGTCTAGGACTCGTTACAACTCGTTACAACAACTCGTTTCGACCTAAGAGTCGGATGTTGTTTCGAATTGGAGCGAAATAATAATTTTACGAGTATTTTGACTCAGTGTAACTTTCTGCAGACAGTTCAGTTCTTTTTGGTCTTGTTGGAAACATCACGAGAAGTGCTTTCGAGGACAACTGAAATCATGAGATTTGGATCTATACTCGTGATCTCGCAGTCGTTCAAAGTTTACTGTTTTCTTAAATTTGGAGACGGAGTTTTGTTTCGACCTAGCTTTAGGTCAAAATCTAAATGTTTAGACTTGGAATTCCTGCATGAGTATTTTAGAAAATTTAACTCTCGTACGTACGCAAACAAGAAAAATTTATCATAGTAATTAAAAAGACACATTGATGTTCTCATCTTGTTCACATCTTTTCAAATTTAAATTCAGTCAGATAATTTAAAAATCTCCTCTAAATCCTATAAGCATAAATTATGGACCTTGAACAAAGTTATCTTTCTATTCGAATTAGAGATTAGGGTTAAAAATTTATAAATATTATTTTCTCTACCGTTACAAATTTTTTTTCCTTAACTTGGACACCTCCTAATGAAACAACATGTCGGGAGCTTTCGGATCTAGTGTAGTTCACACTCGAAGAAACAGTGAAGGAAACAACTAATGCTAGAATATATAGAGGATAGACTGGAACAATTTCATGTGAGAAAAAATGATATGATTTTTTGATTATACAGGAGAGCAATTGTAGTAGACGATGCTACTTCATGTGTACATGCTGTGTTGTATGCAGAAGATTTGATACCCATGAGTGATATCTTAGAGACGATTTGCGACCTTAGAGCTACTGATATCGAGATTTAGCCCCGGTGTTCTTCCGTCCTTAGTTGCTTGTCCCTTCAGGTACTTCTTTCCTTTGTAAGGATTGATGAGGTATTTCCTCCGTTGGATATTCATTGCGTCGCGTGTTCTCTGGATTATGTATTGGCCACTTCCATTGAATACTATATATATGCACCTGGACGTGAATCTGATTTGTCTTGTTATGGATGTCCGATTCCCCCGTCATGCCCCGGACTGCAAAAGCTGGAAACAAGTGCTGCTTGTTTCCAGCTGTATTCACTCACTGTATTTTCTCCACACATCGTACACGTGGAGCGGTGCCAGCATCGATTTCGACCAGTATAGTAGGCTTCTCTTCGGATTCCTTTTCCTTCACGTACTTTCAAGTGCCGTTCTTCGGTTTTCTGCACCCGCCGGCCTGCTACATCTCGACTCCAGAAACGTTCCCCATGCCTGTAGAATGTGATTCTTGCCCGTGAGATTCAGTTTCCGGTTTTCCTTTTTCTTCTAGTTAAAAAGTAAAATATAAATTCGGAAAAGAATATACAAAACTTGCAACCAATGGCATGGGCGATTCACCTGACGAGCGGAAAAACCAGCCACTCCGACGGTTTCCTAAGCTAAGCTTCTTCTTACGAGCATGGATGTTTCCTTATTGAGTGTAAGTGAGTGACATCTGTCCATTATCTTCGCCGGTCAAAGGATCATGTGCTTGGTTAAATCTTATAAAGACCGAAAAGTCAGTGTTTAGATAAATCATATTTCACTGATCAAGAATCCTATAACGGAAATATCTGCCCGTCAGAGGATTTTGTGTCTTGGCTAATTCTTATATTATCTAAAAGTCTATGTCTTTGCTAAATCATAATTTTCAGCAAAAACTTTAAATATTCGCGAGAAAAACAAAATGTTGAGGCTCGAACTCTAAATATGTTGATCCTAATAACGATCTCTCACTATTGCACTAAGACCAGTCTCCGTCAAAATTGTTACACATCTTAACTCAATCTGGATCTTTCTGACCTCCACAGGCCTGCCTGGCCTTGCGCTCTTCGGTCAATGCTTGTAAGAAGACTATCGCTTACTATCTCCGGAAGTATCACCCGTCATCAAAAGCTGTAGTCCGCGAAGATATAATATTGTCAAAAGTATTAACTGTTTACATTCCAAATTTCCAACTTTTACTTACATTTGCGGGTGAAGAAAACCAGAATTACCTACTAAGGAGAGAATAAGGGCTCAGGACTATAACACAAACGTTAATACTTGTGGATACTTCAGACCTATAAATGTTCCCTTGTTAGTTTCTTTGTTTTACTGTTTGCTATACTAGCCGGTCTCGGGGGTTCACCACTTCATTTCGTTAAAACATAGGTGTAAGTAAAATATAGTATTTTTTTAGAAGAAAAAATTACTTTAAAGCTTATTTGTGTAAAAGTCAAGTATTTTAATAAATTATATTTTATTCACTAAAGTATTTTTTTTTACTTTTTTTTACACGGCAGAAAAGGAAAAGGTCAGAACTTTTGAACGACTAGCTTTGTATTGAACTGCGGTTCAGTTTCGGCCGCACTGATAGACTGAGAGTAAGTGTATTTATTAAATTTTTATTTTTATTTTTATTTTTATTTAACATTATTATTATGAAGAGTAGATTTCTCTACTGCAAAAAGTTCCAAAAACAAAAGGACAAAATGGATGAAAACTCAATCCGGAAAGAGCCGGAAGAACTACCGGAAGAGTTTTTCTACGAGTACTTCTGGAGACACACGCAGAAAACATCCGCAAAGACTTGGCTGAAGTCCTAACTCTTTTTCACTTGTCAAGAATCTTTCAGAAAAGTTTCAACTTTGACACCCTAATGTAACCCTATAGTAGTTCGGTAACTTTATTTCGTTTTACTTTGGGAGTTTTTTGGGACTAGGGTGAAATTATTTCTTTACATGGTCTGGAAATACAAGTATATATGCTTTTTTAATTCTTGAATTCATCTCTAAGACTTTCAATCAAAAGAAAATTTTAATTTCATCTTTTTCGGGGTGACCGGGGGAGGAGAAGGATGCTGGCACGTCCAAAGGAGGAGGAAAGCGGGGCCACAGATAGCCGTTCCTGCACGTACACAAAACCCCCAGAACGGGAAAGAGCAGAACCAGATAAGATATCAACCACTACTCCCAACAACTGTATAAAGTTCTAGAAGGACACCTTCTTCTTGAGTCTAGAGTCCACTGAGGCACTTTCCACGGTGATGAGCATATCGTGCCCGAAAACACTTTTTTGCAATCCCAGATACCACGAATATATACATCTAAAGTGAAAAGAAGAAAAAGACAAACGACAAGAGTTGCAGTAAAATTCTCTTACGTCATTCGTTCACGGATTAGTTTATATATTTTTTGATAATATCAATTTATTAAATTTTGGTAAGTAGTAAACTTAGCGAATCGGAGCGGGTATGAGAGAGAGAAAATTCGATAATCATGTAACTTGTAGTTTACATCTGACTGGAGGAGAAACGTTTTCGACGGAGGAGAGAAATATGTTAATTTATTCACTATTCTCCGAAGTTGTTGTACCATGGATATTCTAAACAGAGCGTACGTCTGTTTCGGATCCACAGCCAGATGTAAACTACAAGTTACATGATTATCGAATATACATCCAAACCACGATACTGCAAGAATCTACAAACACGTCCTTTTTCCTCATTCTCCTTATTCATCTGTCTTCGGATGGAAGAGAGAGAATATATAAGGTGGTTAATTCATCATTAATTAAATTTTCTAATAAATATTTTCTTTTACTGGCCAGACAATTGGTCATATCTCCCCTAAAGAGGATATGTGTTACATGTGTGGGTTTTCTTTGTTATACTTTGTATATATTTCATATTTAAGATTTATATCTACATTTTATTTCTCTCATGAGATTAATCTATATTTAAAACTTATAAAATTGTCACTAACCAGCTATGGACATGAGTTTACTTATCTTGGTAAATCTGATCCAAATTGCACCCCAAGATTTACCTTCCGCTTTCTGCATTAATCCGAGTTAAAAATTATTCAGAAAACACAAAATGATATCAGAAAAGATAGGTGCAAGCTGAGCCCAGAGTTCCCTCACACAGGAACAAGTAAAACTGAAGTGAGATGTATCTTCCCAAGCGAGTGGAAGAATGAACCAACTCCAGTTACTGAAGAAATTCTAGCCGCATTAGCACCAGCGAAAAGCGCATGTTGTAGAACCATCCCCGGATCATAGACAAACTTGGATGAAGATGCTTGACATATATCACCTTAAGTAAATATGCATGATTCTTGAGTTTGAGAGCAGAGAAAAGCAAAAAGACACGAGAAAGTAAAGAGAGAACTCGTGATGTAGATTAGTTCTAGATTAGTTCTTGTCATAGTTGGAGTAGTTTCTGGATTCATTTATTACACATAAATTCCTTTGAGTACATTTATCTCAGTTCATACTAGTATGTTCGATTTGTGTTAATATTGATAAGATAGATGTTATATAATATTTTAGAATAAACTAAAATTTAATTTACAATTTTGATAAATATTGAATATTAACTGAGGACAGTGGTGCAAGAAAAAAAGACATAACCCATAAAGCCGACTTGATCCAAAAGGTACAGTTCCAGGATCCACTAATAATATATTAATACTTTATACATTTAATTTATTTCTTAACCCTCTTGGTAAAGGTTAAATAATTAAGTGATTAGGTAATAAATTAATTATTTGCCTCCTCCGTCGAAAGAGGGAAGGGGTAAATATGTTGGCCCACCGACCAGCATTCCAGTCGCAAGATTTGGCACGAGGGAATCGAAATCCATGCTATACCCTTTACCCTTAGCAAACCTCTTTCATCTGCGGGAGTTACATCTCAAACTCGTAAACTCGAATTATTACTCGGAGGTAAATAACTAATATAAGACCGATCCCTTCACTTCGATCACTTCTCCAAGGTGCATTTGCATATTCAACTCCTCCATCTCCTGATAGAGGAGGCAAATATGCAAAGGTTTAATCTATTATCAATCTAATTTTTCCTTTGGAAATGGTTTAAGTAATATTTTGAATCTTTACTAAAAGGTGATCTGATGGTGATCATACACATCTGTAAGCGATCTTCTTAAAGTCTATGTCTAGGTCTTTTCGCATCTCCAAGTCTAGCTAATATTTCATATTTATAAAATATTTAATTTTTTCCTATAAGTTTGGTATAGATTTTTTACTTAATATTTATATCATTTCGATAACAACGAGCGATCAAAAGTTCCCAAAAGCTGATCTTGCATGCATATATTTGCGTAGATGTACGATAGTCGAGTTTTGTTCCAGACTGATTCTACGTCATACGGTACAAATAAGACAAATCTGTTTTATTATTTTCCTTACTTTGCCCAAGAATTTCTCCGGTGCGGTCCTTCCGATTACGGAGAATAGTGCCGAGAATGTATTCTACTCGATGGTCGCCATGTGGATTCTACTACATCTACCTATGTAACGTTCGACCGCAGATCTCAGAACAGATTCCTTTATCTCTAACCAATGAACTGCCGAACGTGAACCTCCCTGGAGACCTGTATACTTTATTTGTGTCTCCAGATCCAGTTCGTTAAACTATCCGCTAATAAGCACAGAGGATTTAATAACTGTTGAACGGGTTTCGAATAACCAACTAGTCTTTTGTAAGTCTCTGGTCAATCTTAGGTTACTAAATACAAGTGGAACTATTCTAGACCTGGGTTGCATAAAATTTGGGCAGCGCTTCCGCTACTGGTGATCAAGTCGGAACGCCAGGACCCACAAGGAGCAACCGCCAAGACTAGGAGACCTAGTAGACGCTAGGAAGTAGGAAGGCAAAGCAATTACACCGAAATAAAGTCAACACGACACCAGATGCGCCCAACTCAGTTTTGGCACACAACTCAAGCCTACTTATCAGAATGGAGAAAGTCACGGGCTCATATACATTACATGGCATTACTTGCTGACAAGGTCACGCAGTGCTCTTGGACCGGCAATTCTTCACTACTCAGCAACTCTGCTGTGATAAATTAACTCCAGAACTAAGACTTCACCAGAGAACCTAATTTCACTCTGAACGCCCTGATTTCTGTTACTCAACAGATCAGACCCCAAGTCAGCGATCTAATCAACACCATATCATTCTTATTGATCATAAGTCGGCTCTCAAGGTCTACTCTTCAAATCTGCTCTCCAAGGAGCTTGATGTGCATTCAGTTCTAGCTCCTGATTTCTGACCTCAAAGGCAATATATACTACACTGAAAAATACAGTCTCCTCCCTCATCACCAAGAGTGCTCTCTCTCTTCAAATACTGAAAACTGAGAATGGCTCATTTAGGGTTCGCGACCCTCTTTATCTGGTCTCCTTGAGTTTACCTTGTGACCATGCAGCTGACACTTTTTGGTTAATCACTGCCCGAATGACATCTGGTTGGAAAGCAAAAGGTGTTACACCTACAGTAGCCTGTTAGTGTCTGAAGGTACGTACTCTTGTAGACGACGGGAACGACAACCTGACCCTGTGACAACTGCATTTTCGGACTCTATTTTTGTCCTTCTCAGCAGAGTCCATCCCAAAGTAGCACGCGAGAACGAATTTTAAAGGCTATGCATTTGGATCAGCAAAAGAAGTGAAGATAGTTAGTGACACGAGGAGAATATGCATATTTACATGAGCTTTGGACAAAGAGGAGGGAGAGGACAAGTAAGATAAAATAAAATAAAAACTTTGGATGTATATTGGCTCTGGCTGGGAAAGGGGGGTCAGACTTGGTCCTTGAACGAGAAAAGTTTTATTCTATTTTATATTATAGAAGAGTGTGTAAATGTGAAATTTAAATACCAAATAAAGCAAAACAGAAATTAATATTTATTTTATTAAATGATGGATACTTTAATAGACTATAATACTAGCAGATTTGCTGGACATAACCTATAAGAGCATCGCGTAGAAGCTCCCTTAGTCTGAATGTGAAGTTTTGAAAATTATAGATTCGGCGTCCGGGCAAGAAAAGTTAGGAAATAAATTAATAAATTAATGAGAAGAGGGTGAATATGCACGCTCCCCAATTGTAGTAAAAATGCATGGGACATTATAGTAGAAAATGACAAACTTTTATATGTTCTTTTCACATGATGAATCGAATTCGACCAACGGTTAGCTATGTAGATGCATGTGACCTGAACTGTAAGGGAGGCTTCGGAACTTGTCCATGCGCTTTTCACTTCAGTGAAGTTCTGAGAAAAAAGAGGAGAATGCATAGCAAAAAGATGAAACAAAGAAAAGAGTTTCATTTCTTCCACAATGAGTCCAAACGTGAATTTGGACCATGCTTCGCTCGATTGACATCACCCATTGATCATGCCAGAACCACAGTTCCCAATTAGCCATTGCTCTAAAGCTGGAGACTGGGCAGCGGCTTCTAGGCCTTACCTCGATCACTGTTGTGCTATACTTGAGCCTCCATGTTCGATCATCGAGCATGATCGATCCTAAGAGGTCTCACAGAACAACCTTCTCCAAGTCTTTCTTTCTCTTCCGCCTTTACTTCTAGCTTCGTCTCGTGCATGATTATTGCATAGGTAATCGTCGATATGGAACGAACCCAGAAGATGATAAGCTTTAACTTTATATATAAATTATATATACTTTTCTCAGCTGGACCAAATGCACAGCCTTGTTATTTTCCTCGTTTAAACCCGCACTCCTGGTATAAAACGTCCTTCGTGAAAATATTTTTTTTATATTCTTTTTGTTAGTATTCAAATTAGAAAGATAGAAAACCTCAAATCTTAAATTTAGTATTTTTAGAGCAAAATTCAAAGAGAATTCAATATTTTTTAGAGCAATATTAATTTTATTTTTTTTAAACCACAAGTTCGGATATATTAGCACTGGGATCTCCATCGCTAATCATTCGTAACCATTACTAAGTGAAATCGACTCTGATGGGGACCCCTGCAGGATTTACTTAACGCTGTCATGCAGTTAATTGGGCATGTAATGTACCGATCATGATAATGAAATGAGCAGCATATGATAACTTTCAAAACAAGATCATGATATCTTCGTTCTAATACCAAATGGCTGAGGAAAAAGCTCTAGAAACGAGGATGAATGAGAGCTTTGGAAAAAGAATATTTTCTTTTTTGAATTTCAAATTGTTCTACTGTAATATAATTTTTGCTACAATGACAAAGTCTCGCTCTACAGTCATACTTGAAATATGCGCCGGTAATGTTTACTTGTGTCAGAAAAATGGAAGGTCAGAACGGGGTCAGCCATTGACCAATCCTGGCTAGTCACTCGTGGCTGCTCCTGGCTTGAAGCTGGCGAGTGGCTAGTCCTGGCCAGTCCACTCGAGGCAGGAGAGTCAATGACAAGCTCTTCTGTCAGAGGACCTGGTCAATCCACTCGAGGCAGGAGAGCCAATGGCTGGCTCTATTGTCAGAGGACCTGGCCAAGATCTTACTCGAGGTAGGAGAGCCGATGACGGCTCTCCTCTCAGAGGTCCGCCAACTCTCTTTCGAGGCAGGAGAGCTATGACGACTCTCCTGTCAGAGCCTCCTCCCGTTCGAGAGGAAGTCTTCATCCCAAACTCCCAAGACACCTTGGAGACAGCGATCTTACTCTCATTCAGTTTGTTTTCTTCTGATATTTCCGATCTCCTTTTTAGTCTTAGTTTGGTCTCTCTTTTAGTTTCAACCTCGGAATGGTTGACTAGATCTTTAGAACTACAGTCTATTAGATAGAGTTTTCATAATAATTAGAGGTTTCTTATGCACATTACGACATAGTTCTAAGTAGCACTTAGTCTATTTGAAGACTCTCTTGATATAATATATTTAGTGTAGAATTTAGATATTATCTTTTTTCCATATATTATGTAGATTATTTTTATTTATTTCTTTTTCTCACATATGGATATCGTTTTTCAGTGAGATATTTTGAACAACTTGGTTATCACCGGCAAGTTTAGTTGGGACTTTTGGACGGATAGGTCAAAACTGTTCAGCGAGGCTTTTTTATTGTATAGTATGTCCCTCATGGTTCATCTCCGACGACCTGGGGATTGACATTTACCTAGAGGATGTCCGGAGGTCTCAGATGGAAAAACGAGAGTGCCGAAGTCGGTATTGCTTCGCTATGTGCAGACTATGCGACTTTTAGGACCAGCTGCATGTCATACCCTTGTGTTCCATTTTCTTTTCTCAACAGTCGCTATTCGCATAGATCAGATGGTGAGAGAAGCTCAAGTTAGGTTGGACGAGCCAATTGTAATTCCAGAGGAGGGTGATATAGAAGGAGATGTTATTCGTCCGGAGGATACCAAGTTTCATACAGACCTTATCATATTGCGAGCTCTTGGCGTTGACCGTGTTGAGCATCCAGTCCGGTTCAAGTTCAGCTAAGTGTTTGTCTTTCAGTTTATTTATGAATGCAAAATTATATATATGACTAGAATTTGAATTTATTTTATCACTGATGTTAGAACTTAGACATGATCAGACTTTGTGTGGCATTGTCATTTCTAGGATCTCTTTGATCCTTCCACATCAAACACGTCTATACTAGATTCTCAACTCCCTACTGAGTCGATCCTTGATTCACAAGTACCCAACGTCTGAGAGCCGTCCAGACCAAAGGACATAGCTTCAGCTACATCAGTGGTTGAGCATCAAGTCCGGTTCAAGTTCAGCTAAGTGTTTGTCTTTCAGTTTATTTATGAATGCAAAATTATATATATGACTAGAATTTGAATTTATTTCATCATTGATGCTAGAACTTAGACATGATCAAACTTTGTGTGGTATTGTCATTTCAAGGATCTCTTTGATCCTTCTCCATCAAACATGTCTATACTAGATTCTCAACTCCCTACTAAGTCGATCCTTGATTCACAAGTACCCAACGTCTGAGAGCCATCCAGACCAAAAGACATAGCTTCAGCTACACTAGTGGTCCAAACTTAGCGGTTTACGGATTTGTAGACATTTCTAAGTTGATGGAGTTGTTCACTCTATTCAAGATGAGATGCCATCATTATGGATGTGATTTGACTTTTGATCCTCCGGTAGTTTCATGTATCCATCAGTCTTACTCCTTGAAGCTTGGATGTCCACAACGCCACACATTTGGATGGAGATCGATAGAGATGGAGTTATATCACGGTGTTTCTGATGTGATTCAAATTTTTTATCATGCTGATTTGTGTGTCAGATTGGAACACGAACAACTGGATAATTTATGTCGAGAGGTAGGGTTATCTTCAATTTCGAGGTCTCATTTCTTTGGATTGCAGAATGGAAAAGATCGCTTCATAGGATCGATTCAAGTGACGCTTGAAAGATGGGCCATGAAGAAGGAGGAGGTCCAATCAGAAGTGCTTGCAAGATATTTTCCTGACTTGAACGAGACTCCTGTGGGATGGTAAGTGCTCGAGCTTGTGGACAATTTTGAGGTTTTATTGTGAAAGATTCAAGTTTAAGTGCTGCAGTTTTGAGGAGGATCTGACTTAGTTACCGGGTATTTTAGACAACTTTGTGGTGTATGCTGATTTGAGATATGGCTCGACTAGGAATGGCTATAATGAGATATGTGCTTTCATCTCAGCAAATGCCGATAAAGTGATTGAGATGGTGAACATGACTTGGATAGACCGGAATCAACTCATGGTTGATTGAAGATCGGACATTTGAGTTAGGTATTCAGCGATTCATCGTCAAAGAGATAGTACCATATGAGGTTGTACATGATGATAAATCATCAGTTGATGTCATCTTGTCTCGTCATGAGATTGTCAATCATAAGGACCTATGACACAAGTGCAAGAATGTAATCAAAAAGTTCTTGATAGAGGTGCAGAATAAGAAGCGTGTACCAGCGGGTGTAGAGGAGGTTGAGGTTAGGACTGACCTTGAGCTCCTCACGAAGAGACACTTGGTGACATGGCTGCATCAACAAAGTGCTTCCATTCAAGAAAACAAACACGCTTTGGTTGCACGAGTGGTAGATATGCACGAGTTGCCTGATGAAGACCCCATTGATTCTAGACGGTTTATGTATCCTGAATTGCATACACATGGCATAGCCGACAAGTTGAAGAGATGTATATACACATGTTATCAATTGTATGCGCAAAAGACAGTGGGGCAGAACGGACGTTATTCGCAAGTCGAGGATGACACCACGGTGTTAGTCATGGACATTCAGAATGATGCTAACCATTGGATGAGCGATCACACACTTTGTCAAAATCCACCGGGCGACCGATCTTGTTGTAGTGTGTTTGACCTGAATCGACCAGCCCTAGATCAGTACTATCAGAGAGGTAATGTCACTTCTTGTATGCATTTTTTATCAGGTTCCGGAAAAGATGTTTGACTTAGTGTTAATCGGCTGTTATTGTTGCAGACCCCTCCACACATATTGTTATGGTGCAGTTTTTTACGTCGGTCATTTTACCCTCAAAGATGCACTTTTACATCCGAGTGCGAGAGAACTATATGTCGAAGACATTCAACTCTATGATAAACAAGTTTGCGACAAAACGGATTCATTATGCTAAGACGCACGAGGCACGCCTAGCCGCTTGTTGCTATGATTGAACGAGAACATCACTCGTGAGCCAATCAAGATATTGCAACGTCGACCACAACACACTACTGTGCGGCACAGGATGGCAATCACACGTATATTATCACCTTGGATGGCAGAGTGGAAAATGAGACTACGCGAGCGGCTCTTTGACTTCCGAGAACCAAATACTGCGTGTGTACTCAATTATTTGCAACCTTGATAATTTCTTTATGGTCAACGTCTTCTCAATCATTACATGCTAACGATATATTGAAAAATATCTACAAGTAGCTGAAACCGAGTTATGGGAGTAATCGTTTTGGTTTTATCCTGTTTGTAATCAGGTTTTGAGAAACATGTTAGTAAAGATACTTTGATAAAAATGTATCATTGCCTGCTTATGCACAGGTTTTGAGAGACACATAAACAGGTTTGTATAAACAGGTTTCCAAAACCTTCATATCAAGGTTCTTGACTTTCCCAATAATCTTTCTCTTGGATTGTCTAAGTAATTCACTGATATTACACGGGACCTGATATATTCGCTCAGCTTGGTTTTACATGTGTGTCTTGTGCTAGAGTCAGAAACTTGAGTTTGCATGTGTATTACTCAGGTTGGTTATTCCCTCTTCCACAGAGGAGCAAGTTTACTTTATTATCTAACCCTTTTGTCAAGCAGGGTTTGATAATAAATTAATAGTATAATCTGTGGATCAAATTAATATTTTTCATACATGTAGTTTATGCAGCGCGTGAGTCCATGTTCTTTATAGGTTATGTTTAGATCTTTTTGCAGTTCCAGGTCCCACTATGATTTAATCATTATACATAAATCTAAATTTTGTAAGAGTATTTATAGATTTATTGCATAACACATATTTCTTTTGATCACAAATAATGACCAAAAGTTTCCCAAAAGTGGTTGAGCATGTAAAAACTATCTAGGTACGTTGTTTCAGAAGTGAAAGTATTAAAATTATAGCCATTTTTATTTTAGGTGAAAATCAATGAGATGTGTGATCACCACATCGAGTAGTATCCATAGTTTCGTGTGAGGTGGATGAGCCAAAAACAAAAGGGACGATGCATGATGACATCAATTACACTTGTCATAATATCTAGCTCACATGGCATGATTTGACTGCATCATTCTCCCCCAGCATGATATCCCAGTTTCTTTTTGATCGCGACTCCTCATATTGAGAACTGGAGTTTCTGGGTACCTGATTTCTCCCGGAGGTTTATCCTTGAATGTCCAATTTTGCTTTCTCTTCTAAGAGATAACTCTGTGCTACTTTCTCTTCTAATATGCATTCTCAAACGGGAACCAACTCTTCATAGATGGGAACTACATGAATGATATGTCTATAACCTTTTGTCTTCCTGTTTTGCATTTCGAATTAAACAAACATAATAGTTTGTTTACGGATATGATGGGGTTTTCTTATATCTGACTGATCAAGCAATGCTGCAGGTCTACTTGAAACTTATCGCAACCGCCTCCATTGTGAAAATTTCTTGACAACGGGAACTTTTTCTAAATTTTCTCCTTTGGGAACCTAAATCTTTCTTTCGGGAGAAAACGAATAAAGCTATATCAGAAGGGCAGTGATGATATTTGAGTTTCTCGCTTTCACAAAAGATAGTAGATGAGGACGGCTAAGATCATAAATAAGAACGGATATGCAAAAATGGATGGGCTCGCTAGAAACTATTGGATACAATCATCGACCTGGAAAGTTACAAGCTAAAGTCAGCAATCTTTCTCATTCTCGGTTCAGATGGAGTTCTCTTTGTTTCCGACACAAAAAAACAAAATGTACATCACATCAGCACATGACGTGTTAGCTATCGCAGCACTTGCAGCTGGAACTCTCACCTGCAGCACAAGAGCATTCGCTGTCAATTGCAAGATCCCATATATACTCCCGCAGCCACGCACGACCAAAAACACAGCAGCTCAACTCGAACTATTATCAAGTACATGCCATGTAAAATATTTCACTGTAAAAGATGTACTTCCGATGAGATTCGAACCCATCAAGCTGATCTCTCCAGCAGAAGTTCACTCCCTTCTAAAGAAAGGAGGAGGCACAGGCCAAGAAAATACAAAAATCCTAGAACTTGTAAAGAAAAATAAACAACCCTTTGCAAAGCAGGACCGACAGAAATCAAATGCAGTAACAATAAACAGTAAACAACTGAAAACTGAGGACTAATCCTTATAACCAGTTATTATCTCACCATGCACACTCCAAGTAGCCACAATGGCTTCCACAATAGCACCTGGAAGTTGATTTTTGTGCACATATCCTATAGTTAGAGCTACAGCTCTATAAACATTGAACTGTTTGCTGTGAGATGCGACAGCAACATAAGCATACATTGCACAGCAAAGCAGAGGGATCTCATCATCAAAAGTGCACCGTAAGTCAATCTGTCTTGCAGTAACCGAACAAGCTACAGCGAACTCTAGAAAGAGCACCCGGAGCTCATTTACTGTGACTAGCAGCGGTGATTTTTCCCTAGTCTGGTAATTGTGACCTCTGTTTCGTCCTCCGATCATAGCACCCGTTTATCCATCATAAACCCTCCACCACAAGCAAGAAGTGTTGTTTGAGAGGGTCCAGCTTCTAGACCGTATGCTGCAAATAACTCAGACAAATGTCAGACACTAAATCAGCTTGGGTTGGCTCCGTAATAGCACCAGACATTCAGTCTTGAGAGTCTACAACTGTCAGACTTCCACTAAGCACTGCTTACCGAACCTTCTACAAATAAGTCATATCGACAAGTGCTAACAAGAGTCAAACACTGAGCATAGCAATCAAAACCGAGACAAATGGCAAGAGTCAAACACTGAGCACAAAAAGTCGCTGTTGTAACCGAGACAACAGCTCGATCAAGAACTGAGCCAACTGAAGCAAAGTCGGCCAACTCAACGAGGATCTGCAGAGATAGCACAAAGTTGTGAGAAAAATAACTGGAACTTGAAAACTCTGATCCGAACTTCACAACGCGGAAGTGCAAAGAAGCGTCACGTCCATAGTGAATCTGCATGAATGTCAAAGAGGAAAGCGGGACCTAGCACATCGATCAAAGAGAAAAATGAGATTTAGCACATCGACCAAAGTGCCGTAGCCACAGACTTCAATACTGCCTTCTGGATTACACACATGCCTCTGTGAGAACCTCAACCTCAACCAGCAGCCGAGCCGGGAAGATGTTCTCGGCTTCTGAAGAACTTCTAATTGAAACCTCAACATAGTGAATCTGCAATGAGTGCCAAAGAGGAAAGAAGAAAGCGGGACCCATCACATATATCAAAGAAAAAAGCAAGACCAGCACATCGACCAAGGTGTCATAGCCGTGAACGTCAAGACTTCCTTCTGGAGTACACACATATGTCATGTGAGAAATCTCAACTTCACCCATCAGGAAAGTAAATCATCATCGCCGCACGGGGAAGACATAGACGGCTTCGTTTGAACTGCTACCCTCTCCTCAACCTAATCACGCGATCGCGTCGAGAAGATGCCTCCGGCAAAGTTTCAACTTCACTATAGTGTTTTCAAGAAAGTGATGTGGCAATGTGAGAGGTTTTATACCCCACTTGTGGTTTAAGTCGCTCTGGATAATCCATATGAATGCGTTTCGCAGCCACGGACGTCAAAAAGTGAAGGGTCTGGATAATTTAGACACTAAGTATCAGGAGCGGAAGTTTAATCTCACAAATTTCACGACTGGAACTTATCAGTGGACTGTTGGATCCTATACATAATGAGGAAGGGGTGAATTTTATTCAATGGACTGGTGGACCCTTTAGCTCTACACAATGAGAAAGCTCTTTCTTCCACTCGTTAGAAGATGAAAGATGGAACCGGCACTTCCAAGTTGGGAGATGGAGGATGGAGTTATTCTTTGGTGGAGTTTTTCTAATAAAGCAATCGGTGATAGTGGACTTGCTGAATCTTTTCTTTACATATGGTTGACCTGCAGAACGCATTGAAAGGATGGATTCTATCTGGATTGAGAAAATAAGGTGAGAAAAAGTGTCCAGTGCTTTGACAAGGTAACAAATGACAATCTTGCAGCAAGGAAGAACGGTTGACTCTTTCATGTGGATTTATGCGTTTAACTTTTCACTTATGGTTGGAGATAGACGTATAGTACGTATGTATTGTGCGTGAATTTTAGTTTCCATATATTTACTTTACCGCACCGTTAATACGTTTGTGGGACTTGACTCTATTTTTCTTAACTTTATATTATTTGATCATACCTTGACTGATACAAATGGATTTAATCGGTTTATCCTTATGTAAGGACATTGCACTAAAACTAATAAAACATAATCTGAACTGAAAAAAATATTTTAAATATTTTTTTCATGTAAATACATAACTAGTGTAGTATTATATAAAATATAAGTGTAACATACACTTATATTTTAAATAATAAGTGTATGTTAGTAAATTACCAACATACACTTCTCGCATTCTAATGACGTGACATTTGACCTACTGCACTTGCTATAACCAGTTAATAGTATGGTCAAGTAACGTAAAGTTAAGAAAGATAAGTTGGTTGCTGGCCTGCATCAACAGGGATCTGAATATGCATCGCAAGCGTACTTCTGGCCAAGAAGAAGAAAAAGACAAACGGCAACAAAGTTCCAAAAATTATCATTGATCATTGGGTGACTTAGGATACGGACATTTTTAGTGAGATAAAGCGCAAACTTAACGTTGGTATTAGAAAAACTGACACATCAAATTGAATGACAGTTTAGAATTAACTGACATTACAACAACATGACCTCTAACTTTAGACCAGACTTACGTGGAGAGAGGTACTAAAACAAGACGATTTAACTTTAGACTAGACTTATGTGAAGAGAGAAGTACATGAAGTTACGAGAAGCTAAACAACATATCTAAATAAATGTTTTGTTACGTGAACACTATACATGTTACCACAGGAGACAGAACCCATAAGTACAATATCTACAAGAGCTCCCGTGATGCCATAAAAGCTTAAATCCATGAGTCATTAAATTATTTAAAAATTCTTTAATTTATGTCCTATCCCTTCCAAGAGGAAGGGTTTGGAGATAAATTAAAGATATTCATATTTGCCTTTTTCCGAACTTGGAAGAGGGTGAATATACATGCTTCTTCTAAATATATACGATGGAAAAAGAATTCTTGAAATATTTCTTGTGTAAATAGTCATTACTATCATCTCCACTCGTATTGCGATAAAGATATAAAACCTCTTCATCTCTATTTTACAGAACAAAAGCGAAGGATATTTATTTCAAAGTTGAGAATTCCCCCTCGCAGTTCTTAAATACTGCGTGTCAAAGCAAGAATCACGGGGGAATGTAACGACTTCGGCCAAGAAGCCGTGGATGTTTTCGGCCGCATGTGTAGATGTGCCTACAGGAAAACTCTGCAAGCGTCTTTTATTAATTTTTAATCGATTTGGTAGCGAGTTTCGGTCCTAAGGAAGTCTAAAACTCAAAGGCATTTACTCTATTTTTCACAAAAGTAAAATATTAAAAATAAAATATATCTATTAACTCACCAATACGGTCGTAAATAATCCACGACTCTATACAAAGTTGTCCTTCGGTAAACTATTCATTATTGTCTACTTTGCAGAATTTTATGTCTTAGCTCTGATACACTTTTGACAAATAGTTTTATAAAGAAAATGAATTTAGTACACAGAATTGGATACTTGATAAACTATTCCTCGAAAGGTTAGATTTGGGATAAAGAGTCTTTATTGGAATATTTAAGATAAGGAATCCTGATAACTTTAAATAAAAAACTACTAGAAAAATAAGTGGTGAAAAGGTTTCTCTTGGAGAGTGGTGGAGGTGCTCTTACCTACTAAGCAAAGTACGTGATGGATACCATCCAGCCATGGATCATCTAGGCCAAATTACTTTATCAGTTATATTTTTGTTAGCATATACATTGAAGGCATTGGTAGTTGTAGCGAGTAAAATTATTAAATAAGGTGTTTCCAGTGAGAAATTAAAGTGACCACAGTGGATAGATGATGACGACATGGAAGAGAAGGACGTGGCAATGAATATGAAAATTAATGCATGCGACGTAGACAAAGCAGAATTAAATAATTATATTTCCATTTTATTATCGTCTTGCAACTTCGACGGTTAGCTATATGAAAATGTATAGCTAAAACTAGTACACATCATTTCATTAACAAACGAGAAAAGAAATATACAAAAATATTCAAATTAAGTTACGCCAAAGATGCAGAGATGCAAGAGCATCAAAGCTTACTTAGTGAGACGAGGGAAGATAAGCAAGTGCAACTCCAAGCAGCTAAAGCTACTCCATACAGTTGGTCCAAATTATATCCAGCACTCTCATGTGATAATAATAATTAAGTTCTTTTTAATAGAATTTAATAGAATTGCGTGTGATCAAGTTAGGAAATAACTGAAAACAAACTATTGTGAAATTTAAGAAAAGGTAAAAAATGCTAGAAAAATGAGAATCAGTGAAAGGAAACGAGGTAAATGAAAAACTGTAGAAGCTAACTTGAAGGAACCAGATAATCAGCATAACTGGGCATTCTACATGAATCAAAGGAGTTTGAGGACGTTGCTCGAAATAGGAACAAGCTTAAGTTAGACTATATGGTTCTTTGCACAAAACGTGAGGATAAATTAATCTTCAATATGTAGTTCTTTCCTATTTCTTTTCTACTAGACTACCATTTAGTATCTATTCAAACAGACGAACACTACTCTTACGATCTCACATACACCTAGTCTTTCTCTGTTCTAGGGGAGGCTCATTAATTGATATTTTAGTATGAATTGACGTCATACTAAAAGTTACTTGCCACTGAAATTTCTTTTGAAGTTAAACCCAACATATATGATATAGTTCTATATCATCGCTGTAACACTTATCTATGTATTGAGTAAGACTTAACAATACAAAATCCTACTTGAGAAGTTGAACAGTCCAAAAGTTAAGCGAGAATTGTGTATTAAAAGATAGTGAATTTTCCAGTTTATAAAGGTGAACAGTATAAAATGTCACTGTAAATTTCTAAAATGAGATTCTGAACGTCTAAGATGATATCGTCACAAATCAATTTGTGATACGATCCATTACTGAATAAACTGAACGAGAATGAACACACAAATCATAGATATAATGTCACAATGATCACAAGGAACTCTAGGATGATGTCTACATAAAACCCTTCGTGTTATATAACCCCGTGTATTATATAGGGAAAGTTGTATTTTAACCTAACATACATTACCATTCTTAGATTATTAACCCATGTTGTTATTTTCCTATATACATACTTGGATTACCTATGTTATGGTTTCGAGTTTTAGAAATCCCGATATGTGAAAGTTTTAATCCTAGATACTGGTCTGAGTTTTAGATATCCCGATATGTGAAAGATATTATGGAAGGAAAAATGAAAGAACAGTAGATATCCCGATATGTGAAAGATATAATGGTAAGAAATATGATAGAGCTTTATAATTCCGTATGTATGAATGCGATTATGGTAGGAAAATGATAAGATTATAATTTCTTGTTTTGATACCGACGTGAAGAAAATGAGTTTGGACACGCGTTATTATTTTCCTATATTCTTTGTGCTTATTTTATTTAGGATTTCTGTAGAAAGAGACATCATTACTGAGGTGAGAAAATTTGAAACAAATACGAAGGTGAATTACATGATCGATTCATGTATGCGACGTCAGTCGATCTGCGGAGCCTAATTTGCTAGATATGCTTCATGGCATCTAAGTTAGTTGCTTGAACAAATTCGAGGTAACTTTTAAACTAGAACAATAGATTCCGTTCTATGAGACTGCCGTGTCTGCAACTGATAATGAACATAACCACCCAACTTTGTTTCAGGTTGAAACCAATAATCTGTGTACCCAGTTCCATCTCTTGTCCGAAATTATATCCTCATTCTACACTCCGCGCGTAATTGGCTATTGACAACGTATGCAATCCTTGAGTCTACCGAACTGGAGTGTAAGTTCTGACCCGAAAACCTATCATACAGATTTAAGGTTTATTACGTTCCAAGATAACTACTGATACTATGGTCCATTCAGGTGTTACCTACATAGCACCAGCATAGTATTCATTTGTACGGACCTTCCATTAAATTCATTTTGTTAGAACTTAGAAAAAGATGCCAACAGAAGTATTGTGACAAGAGTACAATGTTCTGGTCTGCAGATTAAGATGTGTGAGAAAAGTAAAGACGATGACAAGACTTGTTGTGTTTACGTTCCTTTCATCTGAAAATATTAGTCTAGAAGTTGATATCGATCAACTCATCGCCGTAATCTTTAGTATCATTAGTATAAGAAACAAAGACCTAAAGTTTGGGAGTTCTCTCCTCACACGACCCAGCTCAATCTACTGAGTCAGTTGAGTCGTGACTAGAGTGAGATGGGCCGTCTATGACTGGGTCATGTTATATCGTCTCAACAGTGAAACGATATAACAATGTCTTGCAGCAAGCAAACAGTGCAGCTCGTGAGGATATTTATCATTGTTCAGTTATTACTGATCATATATGATTACTGATCCGAGGACCCAGTCAAAAAGCAAAGAGCTTTGCAGAAATGTGAGCACAAGATCGACATATGTGAGTTCGACACTTGGATCAAAAGATCGATCGGCTCCGGAGTATGTAACTCTTTTACTCAAGATGTCGAGTTAGTGGACATGAATTGAATCTTGAGCGTGCATCACTGTCATCTTTTGGAGTGGTAGAGGATATTATTGAGCTTGATTTTTTGGATTTTACACAAGTAATTCTCTTGTGTAGATGGTATAATACTCAACTTCGAGATAATCAAGCTACTGTAGTAACAAATGAGTGTGGACTCTCTTGTATAGACACAAGGATTTTATTATGTTTTCATAGAGCTAGTTATGAGCTTTTTGTGTATCTGTCACAAATAGAATAGTATTTTTATGCACCATATACTAAAGATCCTTATTGATCGATAGTTATTCAATGGATACCGCGAGAGCGTCATATTATTCAAGATAGAGCAGGTGTTGTGATAGAAAATGTCATAGACGATGATGATTTTCATGTATAAATATCATATTATTATTTATACACTTAAGGAGATTGTCATATGTCCATGGGAGAGACATCGCGCTCAAGAAATCACTTCAAAATATAAACATAGTATGAAAGAGATAAAAAACATCACAAAAACACATCTTAGATAATACTAAGGAACAACTTTGAACCTAGAAAGTCTTAGAATATTACAATGCATTGTGCATTGTACTTGTGATTTGAAACGCATTGCAAAGTCTGAAACATAATACGCATCGTATAATTTATGATGCATGAACCATCACAAACAACACTTATGCACAAAGTTTGTTGTTCTATATTTATGCTTAAATTCACATTGCAAAATGTGATGCTAAGTCAATCGTAAATTTTATAACATGCAATGCATCGTAAACTTTGCATTGGGCATACAATCACATGTTCTCGTTTTAAAATTAAATTGTGTACCAATAAATATAAGCACAAACAGTTTAGCATTTATATGTTTAGGATCACATCTTTTTTACAAGATGGAACACCTATAGATATGATATTAAGTCCTTTAGGCGTACCTTCGAGAATGAATGTAGGACAAATTTTTGAATGTTTATTAGGACTAGCAGGAAGTTTTCTTCAAAAAAATTATAGAATAATTCCTTTTGAAACTTCGTGATTGTATTACTAAAGTTTATGTACAAAGAACGGGTAAACCTTTATGGGTTATTTCTGAAGATATGGAAAGAGATGTTTTTATGTCAGCAAAAGAAGCAAAACTTTATGGTATTGTAGACTTAGTGGCTATAGAAAATATTTCTAATTCTAAAATTTTTCTCAAATACCTTATTTTTCTAATTATGATACTGTTTTTCGAGCTCTTCAACAAAAACATATTTATTTACATAGTTCATTATGGCTTCGTGCAAATTCTCCTAATTTGTGACCAACCATACGATCTGTGATATAAATTGGTAAATGTTCTTGTCCATTATGAACAGCTATTGTATGACCAATCATTGTAGGTACAATTGTAGATGCGCGAGACCATGTTATTATTATTTTTTCTTTTTTTAAATTAAAATTTTCTATTTTTTTAAATAAATGATCAGCCCTATCCCAGTCTCTTTCTTGCTAGACCTATAACTAAAAAACCCACTTTATTAAAATTACAAGGTTTATTTAAATACGAAGATCAATCTTGGAAAGATATATTTCCTCGCTTTTTTTCTCCTAGAGGATTTGAAGTTTTTCAAAATAGAGAAATAGCCACTGGAGGAGATGCTATTCAAAAACAATTAATCAATTTAAATTTACAAAATGTCATAAATCAGGCACACTTGGAATGGAAAGAGTTTGCTGAACAAAAATCAACAGGAAATGAAGCCTTCAATACTAATTTACAGTGTTAAACACAAGGTTAAACTTATGTAAAAATGTTTTCAAATTTTTTATAAGTATACATATTAAGAAAGCCTTACATGTAGAAATTGACAGTACAAAAGAAAAACAAATTCAATTTAAAAAAAAAAATTTTAAAAATACTATCTTTTAGCAATTCAAAATTAAAATGGAATTTAAGTTTTTTTAATCAAATTAATTCTAAAAAACTTATAGCTTCCTTCTTCGTAAACAAAGCAGATCTCAAATCGTCTTCCCTCCTAAGAGATAGATAACTTATGTTTATTTTTCATTTCAAATTCTTTTTTTAAGCGTCCATCGTCTAAAGGATAGGACAGAGGTTTTCTAAACCTCCAGTATAGGTTCGAATCCTATTGGACGTAATAAAAAAAAAAAGAAATTTACCTTCACCTAGGTTAGAGCTTAATTTAGCTGCTCTTTCTAAAAGACGTGAATGTAAATAAAAAACATCTCCAGATGGAATGAAATAATAGAATAAAAATCCAATATATAGGATATAATAATTATATAGCGGGTATAGTTTAGTGGTAAAAGTGTGATTCATAAAAAAAAAGGTTAAATCTAAGCTGCGCAAGAAAAACCCAAAGCCAATCCCAGGGAACAGTAAAGCTTCATAGGGTCTTTCTGTCCAGGTGCAGGTAGTCCGCATCTTCACAGACATGTCTATTTCACCGAGTCTCTCTCCGAGACAGTGCCCAGATCGTTACGTCTTTCGTGCGGGTCGGAACTTACCCGACAAGGAATTCTTTCAAAATTTTTCCATAAATGAAAAAAATCAGAACCGATGAAAATAGAAAAAGTTGTGCGGGCTGCGAGAGCGGTACCAAATCGAGGTAAACTCTGAATACTAGGTAGGACTTCCTATTAATAGGTAGTAAGGGTAAGATAGGACTTATTTTATTAACAGGATTTATAACTACTTTAGCTACTTTAGCGGCTTGGCCTGTAACACGAAATCCACGATTATTTTATTTTTTGATGTTAGCAATGTATAGTGGACAAATTGGACTATTTGCTTCTCAAGATATTTTACTATTTTTTTTCATGTGAAGATGACTCCGGGACTGCGGACTCCCAAACCCTGGATGGCATGGGAGATTTTGAAAAAACCATTGCCAGACTCAAGGACAAATCATTCCAATTCAAAACACCTCTCGGAGAACCTTTATTCCCAAACCAAATATCTTGTTAATCCTCCAGGCCCTAAAGAACTTAATCGTCGTTTATGAACTATTTCAGTTAATGGGTTTGTTTGATCTAAAATTGAGATAAGGGATGTGAACCAACCACGTGGATATAAAATATATCGTTTTTCACCATCTTCATAATGAATTAAGCAAATATACGCATTACGATTTGGGTCATATTCTATCGTTTTAATTTTCCCAGTAATATATTTTTTATTTCGTTGAAAATCAATTTTTCGATAATTTTAAAAGGCCATTAATTATTTTTTGTATGTTAATTTCACCACCAGATAAACCGTATAACCACGAAAATCCGTAAGCAAGAGGCATTTCACCCCTAACCACAACTCATCCGCTGATTTTTCAACATCAGTCGGTTCGGACCTCCACTTAGTTTCACCCAAGCTTCATCCTGGTCATGGATAGATCACCCAGGTTCGGGTCCATAAGCAGTGACAATTGCCCTAAGAAGACTCGTTTCTATATTTACGATACTAAACGTATCGTAAATGTGACGTCAATCGAATCGCAAGTGTGATGCTGAGAGAATCACACTCTTTTTTAAATTACTCTCTAGTAGATATTTACGATGTGGATAGATTTACAAGTTTGCGATATAAATTTCATCAAAAAGATAATATTTTAAAAACATCTTTCATATTAGATTTATGATGCTTTCCATATTGCAATGTTTAAAACAATCACAATATTTGCGATACTAAACGTATCACATTTGTGATAGAGACCATGTTGTAAAGTTTACGATGACGGTTTTAGTAAAATTTTTGAATTTGTGATGCAGTCTACATCGCAAGTGCAGTTTTTCAGTAAAAACAACATTTTCTAGTATCGCAAAATGTCTCTTTTTGTAGTAGAGTCCAGGCAAAGATGTATTGAAACTCAATAAGCAACCTCTAGTACGCTTCAAACTCTTCACTTGTCATTATCGTCGAGATTTTCAACACCTTACTAGGAGCTATTTCCATGTCTTGACAAGCATCTGAGTCCGCCATACCCTCTGTATGATTGGTTTCACTTGTCTCTAGATACTGTGACAATCTTCTCCTTTTGAGTTAGAGGAACCCTCCTCCTCGAAATCATAGATCTTGTTGGAAGCTACCACCAACTCTTCTTCTATTCATAACATTCAATATAACTACAAACGATATAGTTCAGCACTATATTGTTTGTAGTTTGCTCTTCTCTTGGAGCTTGATCTCCATCATGCACAGTTGTCCATTTGTAGTTCTTCTTGAACAAGGTCAGCGTCCGATGGTCCTAGGAGGTTAACTTCTGGAGGTTCTTCTCCTTACATCTGGGTATCAAAAACTTCTAATGCTTCTTCATATCTCCATCACTCATGATCAATTGAAGGATAATTTGTAAAATCATCATATACAAACTCATATCTTCTTCTGACATACTGTACCATTCATCCTTACTGATTGTAGGCACGTAAGAACAAGAAAACCATACACTTTCATCTGGACTTGGAGGTCTCTTCATAGGTCTCTCTACGTTCAAAGTGATGAACGCCTTAGGTGATATCGCCCTGTCCAGTACTTGTCTTAAAATGGGCATCATGGGGTGGTACATTTGCTCTCCTTCGCCATTGGTAGTAGCATACCACCAGTCAGAAAGTTTGGAGGTCAAACTACATTCTCAGGTTCTGGGAGATTAACTTCTATAAGTACCCTTCCCTCACCTAGAGAGTTGGTTTCTCTCTTTTCTAAAAATAATATCTCATCAAATTTTGGAGGAACATATTTCCACCAATCTGGCCTCGGCCTTGCTGTATTATACATGCTGGAAGGAGTGATCTCATGCATGGATGTTGAGATCGCTACGCTAACCTCCAATGTTGAAAACCTTTTTTTTGCTTTTCCTTCCTCAACAAAGGTATTCATCACATCCTCATCCGTTGTGTCTTCACTGCTGTCAAGTCAGTTTAGCACCTCGGCTAGGTTGACCGAGTACGTAGTGGTTAGTCCCGGTAGGGCCGTTAGTGTCGTTAGGGCAGGTTCTTGGACTAGTCCCACTAGGGGTATACTTCGCATGTAGGGCTTGTAAGCTTTAGTTCTTCGAGTTGAGCCTTCAAGCTCTTGGCTATAGTGGATAGACATGGTGAGCGCAATCTGGATTCTCTGACGCGAGTGGATTTGGTTCGACTTTAGTGTTTTTTTAGTGCCGGTTGGCATGTTCGAGTGAGTACAGATTGTTTATTACTCGAATGATTGAGAGCTTTCAGATCACAGATTTCTGCCGGTGGTATCTCCAGAGTGTGCAGATAGTTGATACTTTCGATCTGCGAGGACACGAGTACGCGGAGTGATTCTTTGGAGAGCAGCATGTGATGATGGCATGTACATGTTGCCTTTACATTGACCGTCCTAGTAAGAGATAAGTGAGCTCAGTAGAAGTGAGGTTAGGCAAGTTGACATCACGTGTGGTGACGAGGTTTTGACGCTCTGGTTAGAGCTTAGTGTTCGCGATTGACACGGGAGTTGTCATCACGGAGGTCCACGGAGGTTCCGACAGAGATTCAGCTGCATTAAGCAGTGGGTTCACACGGAGTGATGTGAGGTATCAACCAGTAGCACCGGTCTCATCGACAAAGACCATCGATTTTGACAAGGACGTGGTTAGAGGTACACATATTGTGACCACATCATTGTTGTGAGACATGGATGAGATCTATGAAACCACAAAGGGACCTCGATGATACTTGAGTACGGTGGATACCATTGAGCTGGATGACTTCATCCACGAGTTCGATAGTTGGTGCGATCTGCAGCAGATGCGGAATCCACAGATGTTCACACTCTTCATGACGTGGAAGGTTTTGTTCTAACACTTGGAAGGATCGTCTATGGACAATTACCACGAGTTCATGCGGGATTACATCATGGAGATTGAGTTGTGGAGACAACATTGATCTCCCAACTATGTTTCTATCACTACTGGCGCAGTTTCGGGAGGCGTAGCACTTGTGAGTTCGATGTCAATAGTAGTGGTACATCCACAAGTGACGGAGTATCTACTACCAGCGGTGCGTTCACTAGTAGTGGAGATGCAGTAGTATGAGCGAGATACCACTAGGGTTTAACCTTGTGGTTCACTTCTTCTAATGTTTGAGGAAGAACTATCAGAATGTGTGGACCGACAAGTTGAGGAGTCTGCAAGAATTCCAACGGAAGACTAGAGAGCTTACGCGAGGCGTTTACTCGTATGAGACGATAGATCAGCATTATCCAAGAGGTGACGGAAGCACAAGTAGTCCTAGCTACACACTCTTTCCTACTGCATCTCATGATGTCTAAGGATGACGAACTCCACATGCCTATTGTGGTACACTTGTGTATGTGTATGACATTGTTCATGTGTTATGTGTATGTGTGATGTATCTCTGACAACGATGTATATTATGTAACGATGTGTATGCGCACGAGACTGTCGCTGGCAGAGGCCGCAATCATCATCTACACAAGTGTATATTTCTTCTTCTCCTCTTCGGCTTCCTCCCTTAAGGTATAACTCTCAATGGTAGATGGAGTTTCTCCTAAATGTTATACCTTCCTCCAAAATAAAACAACTTTGGCTCCTGCACCATCTCTAAGAGATGAGTGAATTAATGAAAGCTTATGCCGCTTATAGTCTGTATTGACGCTGGTCCCATACAGTCATGGTCTACCTATCAATACTTCATAATCTACCTTCGCTGTAGGTCGAAGTATGATGTAATTTAGATGGAAAAGAACTCCATCTATAACAGTCAACATCCTTTTGAGTTGGACTTAGAGGTTTTTTTTCTAGACTGATCAGCTATCTGCAAGATCCTCGTATGATCTCAAACTTGGTAAAACCTAAAGCGTGAGCCGTCTCATCTGTCATGATGTTGACACCAGATCTAGAATCAATATGAATCCTCCTTATCACACATCCTTCAATCTCCACGTCCAACTCCAAAGCTCCTAAGTCTTCTTGCTGAACTGTCAACACAGGGTTAGAGAGTGATAACTTGGCTTGTCTTCTCCGCCTTGACCCTCTTAGTGCTGCAACCAACAACTTCTTGTACGCAACATTGTCATCCAACAGCTGTTGAAAGCTTATGTCAGCTTTCTGACCTCTAAGATCTCTCAAGAAGTTATAATGCTCTTTACCTCCTCCTTTTGTCTTCTCCTTTATCACATGAGTGGACATAGGTCTATGAGAAGATGCTGGTACATCAACCTTCTCTGCTGGAGAAGTCTCCTTCTCCTTCTACTGTGGTTGGACTACCACCTTCTCTAGAGATGCTGGACTGACTTCTCCTGCCTTCTATGTTGAAGTTGTAACCTCCGCTATCTTCTCTCTAGAAGTAGATGTTGTCGTCTCCGATGTCCAACCCATAAATCTTTCTTCTCTGATTCAGCTTGGATACTCTTTACATCATCTTCTTCAATGTGTAGACACTCCAACGGTTCTACCTCTTCTTCAACAGATATACTGCATAACCTTGACGATTGGAACTGTATATAACTATCTATGCCCCTAACTTAACGATCCACCGTCGGCGGTTCTGACAATGGCTTCAGAAGTCATTCTTCCATAAACCCTAGATCTTCCTTGACGACTAGAACTGCATTGAAAACACCACTGACAATTCCGAGTCCTCTCCTCTTCTCACAGGCCCTGAAGCCATTGCTTTCTGTCATTTTAAACTTCATGTTGGTCTTACTGATGTCCAGCAGGAAATCTCTTCTTCCGTAGGCGCACCCTTCGTTCGTTTTCAACAATGGGTTTCTTGGTTCACGTGGAATGTCTATGGATCAATGTCTTGGATCAATGTCTATGTGTCCCTCTCTACCACCCGCCCTTCCTTCCACACCCTTGTCTCTCATTCTGAGTTTCTCCTCAACGACCACCTTCCTCTCTCAGTTCTCTTCGAACTTATCTCACTCTCTCCTCTTATAAGTCGCATCTTCAAGACTAATGTGAAACTTGTTTCTTCAACGGATACATTCCTTTGTCTTTGCTCCACTTGGAACTTTGCTCTTCAACTACCATTTCTGTAGCTCAGCAGCCTCTCGTTATACGGCTGCTTGGTCCAAGCTAAGACTCGTCATTAAATTCATCCATTACCAACTGTCAGCTCATCTTTCTCTCCTTGACGTTAAACATCAACACCTCTAGTGACTTCATGCATCCCTTGTACAGCCTGCCATGGCTTCTCATTTTTCTTTCTTTCTATATGAGGTACGGCAATTCTAGGTTCTTCAAGCTCACAAACTGCATCCTTGGACAAGGGATCAGTTTTTACAACATGGTGATATTTCTCCGTCACAAAAAGCAGCAGACCCATATTCACTTTCACACTCTACAACCTTAGGGTGACCTCCTGCTCATTGACCAACAAGATATTCTACAGGAGGTTCACACCTTTTATTCCACTCTGTATTCTCAACCGAAGCTTAGTCGTGAGAACTTTATGGATCTCGTAACAATCTTGACTCTTGTCTAGGCACGGACAACACCAGCAGAAACATATTTTCTCATGGACTGTTCTTTGCATGAGGAGATATCTCAAGTGTTGCTGGACATGTCACATTATCGCTCTCTTGGACCTGACGGAGTGAATGTAGATGTCTTGCGAGTGTTCTGGCATATTATTGACACTGAGTATTGTAACACATTGCATGCATGCTGGAATCTCCGCTCCTTCCCTCAATCTTTTATGCAAGAGGTTATCCAACTTATTCCTTAAGGTTCAAGTGACTCGCTCCTTCCACGACTTACGTCTCATTTCTTTATTTACTATTCATTACAAGAATGTTACTAAGATAATTTTTCTTCATCTTGCTCTCCTCTTACCGCAGCTGGTTTCATCTGAACAACAGGACCTCATTAAAGAGCGCTCGGGGTATAACTGCATTCTAACCTTACATCTTATTCACGATCGAAGTGACAAACTACAACGATTATCTTACTCTATTTCGAGAAGATGTATGATCTGGTTGCTCATCATTATATTTGTTCTCTTCTTCTCACCTTTGGTTTTGATCCAAACTTTGTTATTTTAATTGCCAGTCTCAGCGGAGACGCCACTTCTCAAGTGCTTGTCAATGGACGGCTCACTGATTTTTTCTCGTTACCCGTGGTGTATGGCAGGACTGTCCCTTGACCTCCTTGTTGTTTTCTCTTGCTTGTGTTCTTTTTATTCTCCAGGTTCAGGGAGCTATTTGTTCTAGTTCCCTTCGTCCACCATGGGTTTCACCATTGTCTCCCCAGACATTTCTTGTTAGTGGACGACACAACACTATATCTTCAGAGTTCACGAGGGCTCTTTTAGGCTTATCCATGATCTGCTAGTCATTTTTCAATCTGCTATGGGAGCACGAGTTAACTTACGAAAATCCAAACTGATCTTTCTAGGCAAGTATCTTTCTGCACCAGATTGACTTTCCTTTCTTCCATTGCAGATTATGGACCGTCATACTCTTACCAAGTATTTGAGTCCCTGTGGCTACCGAGCTTCATCGTACTGTCACACCACAAGTATCCTATTATTTGTGTGTATGCTTATATACATTTCATTAGGTATGACTATCTTAAAGGTTACTCTAGTTTGAAGATCTAAATTTAGAGTGATCAAAAGTAGTCATAACTAGCTGAGATAGTTATAACTAAGTTGAGGAAACTATTAGAGATTCCACTATGGCACTATAGGACACGTGCGGAGCTCTAAATATGCTTTCCAAAAGTATGTAACTTTGTTGACCATCGCTGATTGGATGCATGATGAAAAGTCATGCACAAAGATCTAAAGATGCTCCTCAAAAGACGTATTAGTGTGTTGTCGTCTTTCGACTGGATAGCGTGGAAAGTTAACACTTTACAAAAGCTAAAGTAGGAGAATCTCTTACTTTAGTAAAGTAGAACAAGTAATGTGTGTGCTATTCTTAAGTCTTAGTAGCCTTTAGAAGTTTTACTATTTTGGATTGCGCACTTACCATGAGGTAACGTAACTTAGTGAAAGTTACCACGGTAAGAAGTTGTAGAGTATATAAGGAGGAGTTGAGAAGGTGGAAGACACTCTCATTTTCCTGTCTATAAGTAAAGTGAGCATTGGAGACCTTGGGAGTCCTTGAGTACTATGTGATGCAATGTGGAGGGCGGGGTTAGAACTTGTTTGCAGGAACGCTATTAGAGGGACCGATGTGACCATACGGGTCAGAGTGTTGAGTGAAGTGAGCATGGGTATGATAGAATCTTTGTAATTAAGGTGCACTAGTAATCCTAGTCATCTGAGGTACCCCTGGGTGAGAGACAGGCCGGCTTACATTTTGGTTCCGTTGCCGGGACCTCGATACAAAGATTCGTATTTAGTCGTTAGTACAGTTCATGTCTGTTTTTGAGCATGAGTTCAGAACCTTTGTACACACACCATGTTATAGAGGGCAAGATAAGCTTTCCAATAAGCTTGATATCTCCGAGAGATCAATTGTGAGGAGAGAGTTATGTCTTTCGGAAGTTAAGGAGATTTTTCGGTATCAAATAGTGAGCTCTCGGGAAGGAGTTTACAGTCATTTTCATATTTTCAGTTTTTAGAGTTGGACCTTGAAATCTTTTATGCTGATAGCTTGCAAGATAAGCTATCTAGGCACCCAAATCATGCGTGAATTGATCAAGTAGAACTAGAGTTATGGCATTCGAAGCGAAGGGGGGTCAAATCTGTTATATCGCTTGCTGAAGTAAAAGAGTGAAAGAATTTCAGAATTCTTGAGAGGGTTATGTTCGATCTCTGAGGCTCAAGGTTGACAGTTAAGCTTCTACTTAGTAATGTGAGAGATTGCTAAGTGAGAAGATAGTCGAGTGATCAAAAGTGTCAAACAAGCTATATAGCGAGAGAGATGTATGACGGATCATCGTCATGGAAGGACAGCAAGAGTGGAAATTGAGGTTGAGCAAGATCCCTCAAGGCTATGCAGTGATAGTTATCGCTGATCTGGCGAAAGGAGAATTTTGACTAGAATTTGAGGAAGAAGCAGAGAGTAGTCGTAAGAACCAAGAGAAGAACTCGAGGTGCTTTTTATGTGGAGAAGAAGGACATAAAGTGAGCAAGTGTCCTACGAAGAATAGACTTTTGCGTGAGCGAAGAGGGTTGGTCGACTTAAGCTTACACATAGGTCCTTCTTCCCCTAGACAAGGCGTCATTGACCCTACAACCTTTTGTCCTAGATGTGGAGTGGACGGGATTCCAGTTGAGCACGAGTGTAGCGCAGTGGTTGCTTTGCTAGAAACTGTAGCCGAAGGTCTCGAGAGAAGGTTGAGTGTAGAAACGGAACGAGTGAAGACCTCTAGCGAGGATGGAGATAGTCTGTCACACGAGAGATAAGATGACCATGAGGGTCAAACTTATTCCAACCTTTGGAGAGGAAAGAGCTCAACGGAGAAATTGTGGATTGCGATGAAGTGCGATCTTCACATCCGCAAACAGTTCCTTGAGTAAGAAGAAGAAAAGAAGAGAAGAATGGGGAAACTTCCGGTGTTTTACGGAAAGGATGGAGAAGACGTGGAAGGATTTGTGAGGGACTTCAAAAGAGCATGCATTGGCAATGGAGATCGAAAGAAGAGCGAGTGGGTAGGGTTGATACCTGAATTTCTTGAGAATTCTGCATTGACATGGTATGAGGATAGGAAGAAGAGAAGCGTAGTGGGGACTCCAGTTGATACTTGGGAAGTATTGACGGAGGCCTTAATTGAAACTTTTCTTCCCGATGAAAGTTACGAGAAGTTAATGGTAGAGGTAACTTACCTCAAACAAGGAGAGAAAGAGAAAGTAAGGACTTACGCCGAGAGGGTGGAGAAATTAGAACAAAAGTTTCGGGTGGTTTTACGAAAGAGTGGAGATGTAGTAGGACCAACGATGGTGGGCATTGGAGCAATGCTCACAAAGAATTTTATTGGGGGATTGAGGCCGGAGATTCGAACACAAGTGCGGTATGAGAGACCAACTTCGAAGGCTGATGCAGTGAAGATCGCAACCAGGATGGAAGAGAGTCTGGATGGAGACGACTTGCAACCAATGACTGTTGGGACAGCATGTGGAGATGTGCAAGGGCCGATCATGCCAACTCTGACGCCTGCGAGTGTTCCGACTGTTCGATTTCAGAATCTGACTCCGGTAGCTCCTACTAGTGCGGTTACAGTCACTGTACCATCTAGATCTGTTACTCCCGACTTTCGTGATGAGTTGAAAAGTTTGACAGAGTCTCTAGCAGATTTGAAGATCAATATGGTGAATTTGTTGCAACACCGCAGTCCAAATGTTGGAGGAGGCTCACGAGGTTATGGGAACTATCAGTCTAGAGGTGAACCACCGCAAGGATCACCAAGTAACTACACGAACCAAGGATGTTTTACGTGTGGAGGATCACATTTCCAACGTAATTGTCCAAGTCGTAATGGTGGAACGGCGGATGGAGCTTCAACTTCACAAAGCAAGGACAAGGGTGTAGCATGCATTGACATCTTGGAGCCACGAGATGTACGAGAAGGTTTTCAATCTGTAGAGCTGTTGGCTCAAGAGAGGAAGAGGATGAGGACGCATTTCGACGAGGGAGAACCAGTCGTGATGGAAGATTCTCCAAGTCAAAATACTCGGAGTAGCAAATCTTCTTCAAAAATCAAAGAACGGCGGAAGAAATTGAGAAATACTGATTTCACAATTTCGATGGAGCAACCAAAATATAATGTGGTGGAAGACGTGGGTAAGCAACGAGCAAACATTACTGTGGGACAGTTGATTGCTCTGAATCCTTCGGTGAGGAAAGAACTTCGTAGCGGTCTAAGCTCCCGACGAGGTCGGAAGAAGAAGGTAAATCTTTCTACTGTCGATGTGAGTGCTTTAGATGCTAGTGAAGGAGAGGTGTGCAACAAGGCATCAAAAGTAGAGGCTCGTATCAATGGAAGAGATGTCTCAGATGTTCTTGTCGATGGAGGATCGGCAGTAAATGCCATCTCAGAACGACTCATGAGGAAGTTGGATCTAGTACCAACTCGTCCTTCTAGTATCACTGTGGGTATGGCTAACAGACAGCGAGTTAGACCATTGGGAGTGCTGGAGAGAGTTTGTGTGTCAGTAATGAGAGTGCAAGTAAACATGACATTTCAAATCTTGAAAGAGTCAAGTTATGAAATGTTACTCGGAAGACCTTGGCTTCGAGCAGTACATGCAACGGATAACTGGCACAAAGGTTATTTACGCATCGGACCGAATCACCACCGGATCAAAGTTCCATTGCTCGGAAATCAAGTTGGGACGTCGGAATCGGATCGACCCACATCGGACTACTGGGAGTCAGAAGTTGTCGATACTACTTCTGATGTAGGTACCAATTCTTCAGATTCAGAATCTGAAAATACATCGTCAGAAGAGGAGAGAGAAGAACGAAATGTGGGTGTGAACGTAGTGGATCTTTTCTTTTCTCCGGAAGTGCAAAAAGATAGAGACAAAGAACCGTTGACTCCCGAGGAGGTGGAGAGAAGAATTGCCACCTTACGTTATGGATCGAAGGTTACTAAAGAGGAGAAGAGTTGTTTCGAAGAGATCTTTCGCAAATACATTCATGTATTTGCATTTAGTTACAAGGATCTGAGGGAGGTCACACTGGAGCAACACCGTATCGAGTTAGAGAAGGAAGTCAAACCGGTGCGACAGAAGCAACGAAGAGTGAGTCCTCCAATTACGGATTTGGTGAAAGAAGAGATCGAGAAGCTGCACACTGCTGGATTCATTTACGAGGTGGAGCATTCTGAATGGGTATCACCCATTGTGATCGTAAAGAAGAAAAATGGCAAATTGAGGGTGTGTGTTGATTACAAGAAGCTCAATGCGGTCACAAAGAAGGATTATTATCCTCTACCTTTCATCGACGAGATCTTGGAAGAAGTGGCGGGAAACGAATGGTACAGCTTTGGAGATGGTTATAGCGGATATAACCAGATCAAAATTGCACCAGAACATCAACACCTGACCACTTTCACTACTCCGTGGGGTACGTTTGCATTTCGAGTCATGCCATTTGGTCTGTGTAATGCTCCTGCGACGTTTCAAAGGTTTATGAACAAAGTGTTCGAACCTTTCTTAGGAAAGTTTGTGAGAGATTTTATAGATGACTTTTGTGTTTACGGGAGTAAGGAGAAGTATTTTGAGCACCTTGTGAAGGTCTTAGAATGTTTAGATGTAGCAAATGCATCTCTCAATCCGGAGAAATGTATTTTTGGGTGTGAGGAAGGGTTACTCTTGGGTCATATCATATCCAAGGACGGCATTGCCGTTGATCCAGAGAAGGTGCAGAAGATCTTAGAGCTCCCTTTTCCTAGTACTCTCACTAAGCTACGACAGTTTTTAGGTATGGTGAGGTATTATCGAAGGTTTATACTCTCGTTCTCACATAATGCGTATGCTTTGACTGTATATCTGAAGAAGGGAGTAGATTACGTGTTGATTTTAGGAGATGAAGAAGCTCTAGCCGCCTTTGAGGAACTGAAGAAAGCTCTTACTTCAGCTCCGATCTTGGTTAAGCCCGATTGGAATAAACAGTTTATTCTATATACGGATGCTTCAAATATAGCAGTAGGATGTACTTTAAGTCAGTATGATGTTGAAGGTAGAGATCATCCTATCGCATATGCTAGTCGGCAAATGGTCAAGGCAGAGAGAAATTATTCTGTGACAGAGAGAGAAGGATTAGCAGTGATCTATGCTTTGAGAAAATTTCGACATTATCTCATAGGAGGCAAGTTCACTATCGTTACAGATCATAAGGCATTGAAGTACATCTTCAATAAACCTATGGTCGAAGGACGATTAGCAAGGTGGAAGCTCTTATTGTCAGAGTACGACTATGAGATCTGTGATCGACCATGGAAGAAACACGCGAATGCAGATTTGTTATCTAGAGCTTATGATGGCGATGGAGAGGAGCCGGTGGATGACACCTTTCCTGACGAAGATTTGATGGTCTTGAGCAACTCTATTATCCCAATAGAATATCAAGAAATTTGGGATTTTGTTACGGAAGGTGTCTATCCAGATGGGATGCGGACAGAGAGAAGAAGGCATTGGTGAAACGAAGTCAACCTTACTCGGTGGTGGAAGGTGTGTTATTCCGTGAAGGAGTTGATGGGGTCCTGAGAAGAGCTGCGAGCAAGGAGGAGTCTCTACGACTCATGGAAGAATTCCATGACGGTCCAGTATGTGGAGGACATTTCGCAGGCAAGTTGACGGCTCATAAGATACTCGACGCGGGATATCACTGGAGGGGGATGTTTAGAGATTGCTTGACGTATTGTAAAACCTGTGATGTTTGTCAAGCTTTCGCTATCAAATCTAGTGTTTCCACTCCTCTTAGATCTATTCCGGTTCTTGGACCTTTCGAGAAATGGGGAATAGATTTTGTTGGACCTTTGAATCGCACCCCTCGCAACAATAAGTATATTGTTGTAGCCACAGATTATCTTACGAAGTGGGTAGAAGCTAGACCTCTTGTAACTATTGGAGAAGTTGAGGTGGGTAGATTTCTGTACGAACGGATCATAACTAGGTTTGGATGTCCTTTGGAGTTAGTTTCTGATAGGGGTCGAGAATTTGTGAGTGGTATGACTACTGCTATGTGCACCCACTTCTCCATTTCTCAGAGGGTTACTACTTCATATAAACCTAGTTCAAACGGTTTGGTAGAGAGGACAACTTTACCTTGTGTCAGATGTTAGCAAAGGATGCTGACATGGAAGGGGCCAAACACAACTGGGACAAGCGTCTTCATGCGGTTCTATGGGAGTATCGAACAACAATGAAGACGTCTACGGGATATTCACCTTTCAAGATGGTGTATGGGTTGGAATCCAGATTACCAATCCAGTTCGACCTAACCACCTTTCAGACCTTACAAGCTGGATTGAAGAGAAAGGGTGGCCAAATAGCTGAGAAAGAAAGGAGAGAAACTTTGTTGGAGCTAGAGGAGAATAGAGACGATGCAGCTCAACGAATTGAGATGGCCCAGCTACAACAAAAGAAGAGCTACTACAAGCGCTTGGCGAAGAACAAAACGAAGTTACAGCCATTTCAAAAGGGTGAGTGGGTGATGTTATGGGATGCTATTAGACACAAGCGAGTTCAAAAGAAGTTCTTACGTCGATATTTTGAGCCTTTCATCATCTCCAAAGTGTGGAGTAATGGCACCTACGATCTTCAAGAAAGGAGTGGTACGTTCTTCGACCGAGTGAACCACGACAAGCTAAAGAAGTTCCATCAACGTGATACTTCACTCCAAGGACGGAGTTTAGGGTTTAGGGTCTCATTTAACCCCAGACCTATAAAATTAAGTCTGGGGTTAAATGTCACACCACAAGTATCCTATTATTTGTGTGTATGCTTATATACATTTCATTAGGTATGACTATCTTAAAGGTTACTCTAGTTTGAAGATCTAAATTTAGAGTGATCAAAAGTAGTCATAACTAGCTGAGATAGTTATAACTAAGTTGAGGAAACTATTAGAGATTCCACTATGGCACTATAGGACACGTGCGGAGCTCTAAATATGCTTTCCAAAAGTATGTAACTTTGTTGACCATCGCTGATTGGATGCATGATGAAAAGTCATGCACAAAGATCTAAAGATGCTCCTCAAAAGACGTATTAGTGTGTTGTCGTCTTTCGACTGGATAGCGTGGAAAGTTAACACTTTACAAAAGCTAAAGTAGGAGAATCTCTTACTTTAGTAAAGTAGAACAAGTAATGTGTGTGCTATTCTTAAGTCTTAGTAGCCTTTAGAAGTTTTACTATTTTGGATTGCGCACTTACCATGAGGTAACGTAACTTAGTGAAAGTTACCACGGTAAGAAGTTGTAGAGTATATAAGGAGGAGTTGAGAAGGTGGAAGACACTCTCATTTTCCTGTCTATAAGTAAAGTGAGCATTGGAGACCTTGGGAGTCCTTGAGTACTATGTGATGCAATGTGGAGGGCGGGGTTAGAACTTGTTTGCAGGAACGCTATTAGAGGGACCGATGTGACCATACGGGTCAGAGTGTTGAGTGAAGTGAGCATGGGTATGATAGAATCTTTGTAATTAAGGTGCACTAGTAATCCTAGTCATCTGAGGTACCCCTGGGTGAGAGACAGGCCGGCTTACAGTACAGACGCTTGGAGGTATTGCATTTCTAAACTTGAGCTTCGTATTAAGACATATGATTCTTCATTTTTCTCGTTAACCACACGAGTTCTTCTTCTCAGATTTATTTTACAAGGTATGTCTATTTTTACTCTGTCAACCACGCTTCTTTATGCCTCACAATTTTTGAGTTCTTAATGCTTTTCTTTGTCATTTTCTTTGGGACAATGACCTTAAAGGCAAGCCTAAGGTCCCCATGGTGGCCTGATCTCTTGTTATCACCTTGACCTCCACTAGTGGCTTGGAAATTCTTAACCTCATACACTTTCAATCCGCCTTGCTAGTTAAACTCGTTGGCTCTCTTCTCTATTTCTCCCTTCCTCCGTTGACGAGTGCCATGCCTTGGGCATAGGTCCAGCATGCCAATGTCTCACGGGGCGTTGTCGTGTGGTGGTACGGCTCTTGTGTGAAATTCTCATAAAACTTAGGATGTGTTTCTTTTCTATGTCTCGTGAACCTTATCGTGTAACTCGTCGAATAGTATGATGGATGCCACATCGCAATTATCTACTTAAGTGATCGCAAGATAGTGAAACATGCCGAATCAGCAATCTATGCGTTTCACTTCAGTGGCCTTTGTCATCGAATTTGGGTATAAAATGGTGGGTCAAGGATTCGTAAGACATTCTCTATTAACGGGTGATTCGTGAGGGTTTCTCGGTGGTCTACACGGAGGAGTGAAGAATTATGGGAGTGGTGATTATTGACAGAGGTCTAATACCGACTCCAGATCTTTTTTTCTTGAATCCATTTCACATCAAGCTTCATTGCATATCGCGATCACTTTCGATAGTGATTAATTTCGTATTTTGGTGACGAGTTCATGAGAATGGTGATGGACTTATAGCTTCCGGTGATCCTTCCGATGTTACATACGGACTTGGATCTGAAGGTGTACATCTTGTTGTGACAAAGAATGGATCTCAACTATCCAGTCAATATTTCTTTCAACGTCTAGGTCGATATTCAATGTCACTGTAGATCAAAGATCAATCATGGAGCATGGATCTTGAGGAACTCTGGAGAAGAATATTTCAACCGAGTGATAGCTTCACTGCTTTCTTTTGTCGTACTTTTCGTTGTAGATCATTTTCAGATTGTAATATTAACTCTATATTAGTCAACGACTCAATTGTTCCATTCTAGTTATGCGCTTCTACGTTTTCATGTTCCACAAAAAATCTTTCAACATGTATCAAGGATTTTATAGTTTTTTTTAGTCTTAGTGGTGTCTAGTGTCTTGTGGGTGTTAGAAGTCGTTCTAGTGGAAAAATTTGAGTGAGGAAAAGACAAATTAAAAACTCTATTTGCTCTCATTGGTCTACTTTTGGACCAATGGTGTTCTATTGATCCTCACGATGTTTTTTGTGGTTTAGGGGGCTTCAGAGAGCCATTCGTGCGAAGAAGGATAAGGTTGGAAAGCACTCGATCAAAGCTACAATCTGGACTAAAGAATTGAGTGATTTCATGGAGGATTGATGGCGGTATGATCGATTGAGTGGATGGGTCGAAAACGTCACAGTGAGTATGAAATTCATACTCACTGTGACGTTTTCGATCATTTTTAGAGACTTGTGAGGAGTTTTGAGAAGCTGGGTTGGAGGGCTGACGACAAGCTGGTTGTTTTGATATCAAATTCAGTCGAATCCTGATCGTTTTGGATTGTCATTTGATCGATGAAAGTGGTGCAGACGTGATGAGACATGTATTGGGAACTGTGACAGTCATGGAGGATTGGCTATTTCTCGAGTTTTGGGTCGAATTTCTAAGTGAAACTTTCCAGGATTGATGGATGCCTTATCAATAAAATATCTAAAAAGTTTCATCTTAAATGGTCGAATAGTTTGTTCAGGGTCCTAGATCAAGCTTACATGGGTCTGTAAAGCTCTTAAGTTAGCACAGATTACCATTTGATCCATATCTGAGAGTGGGTTGAGGTTTCGACCTGAAAATTGTTCAAGGTAAGAGTGAAGTGTCCAATACAATTTCTTGTGAAGTTTGATCACAATTGGTCTATCAATTTGAGAGAACTGAGCTCTCAAAGTTCATAGAAACTTCTGTTAGCAGCGGATTCGGATTTTCAGTCATATCTATTGTCATCTTTTAGTTCTTTTTTAGCAATTGAGGAGGAGTTTGCTGCTGAAACTGCCATGCCAGCATACAAGTCGACATTGTGAAGCTGTGAGATTGATTTCAGCTCTATGTTGCAAAGGAGCAAGGAGTCACGATAAATCAAATATTGTTTTTCGAGTCTTTGGAGCTGTCAGATATCGTCATCGTTGGTGCTATGTTGTGAACTGAGTATTGTCTTGAAACATGTATGCTTACCTTGCTAGAATTTTTAGGAGACCAAGGTGTGCAATAAGTTGTGTTGGGACTCTATCAAGTTTGGTTGAGTGACTTATAGCATCTTTCGGTTGTACCAGATAGAGTTGTAACGGTTGGATTGATGGGTAGCTAGCGTTGCTAAGAAGTTATTAAGTCATGCTTACAGTAATATAGAGTTACTTCCAGTTAGATAATACAAAGTTGAGTATTTCTTATAGAGCACAAAAGAATCTATTTATAATACAATTTTCTACAACTTATACGTATCATTTGGATCGTAGTAAACTTTAACCTTGAATCGAGAGGTACAAGGTCCACTTGTGCTAGAAGAGTAGATAGAGAAACATTCGTGTTGAAACATCAAGATTTAGAGCCAACTTGTTCGAGCCAGATATCTCTACACAACTATATACCTAGTGTATTCCTAGACAGAAAAACATGTTATATGGTAACGTTCAGCGTTGTCGTGGCAAGAGTCTTCCTTGAGGAGGGCGGACCTCCTGACTGTGATCGATCAAGAGAAAGATCAAAAGAGAAAACAGTTGCTGCAAGCGATGAGAACTCCTTCTTCTTGCGTCCACTAAATGCAAATCAAACACTCCAATACTCAGATAGGTCTTTCAATACTCAAATAAACTTTATTTCAGTGTCGACTCCACCCTCAAAATCTTCAATCGTAAAAAATCTCCCTTCTCTCTCTTGCGTGCGCCTCCTCTCTCCTCTATCAGTTCTCTGTAAAAGTCCCGTCCAAATCCATCGCATGTTAATTAACCTAAAAGATAAGCCTCCAGCTAAGCTGCCCTCCTGCTATCCTTATAAGCACAACTACTTATCAGAAGCAGCCCCCTGATGTCCTTATGCTTACACCACCCTCTTTGCTAAGCTGACCCTTTTTTTAATAAAGATTACACAGCTTCCTTTGCTAAGCAGCCTCCTTTATTAATGAGGGTTTCACAGCTTCCTTTGCTAAGGCGACCCCTTGATTAATTAACTTGATTAATAAAAGTTTCTCGTGCTCTTGATGCCATCTTGATGCCACTCTGAATATACTACAAGTCATCCAATGTAGGTCAAAGTCCCAACACTTATGAGGTTGCCCCACAGGGCTTACAGCCCCTCCATATGCACACCAGGTATCTCCCATAGTATATTCAAGATGACATGCGGAGGCTTAGGCCAGGAAGCCCACGATTAAGAGAGATACCAGTCTCCCGTCTCTAGATATGCAGGACGTGGTTGCATATCCAACATAGACTCCCTTCCAAGAGACCAACATGCCGGAATAGGAACCAGAGGCTAGGGGGAATTGATCCGGAGACCACTTTTCTCCTAGGCAGGCGTCCTATCACTAGGATGGCCCCTGTTTCTGTTCTAAAAGGTTATAAAGTCTTTACATATTCCTATTCCTGAAAGAAATTTTTCTATAAAGTCTTTACTAGCTTTTCCTACACTAACTTCTCTGTACAACTCCATTTGTAGTTAATAAAGAGTCAAAACTATAATACTCGTGAACACCTACACACCCAAGCTGTCAGATCATAAGTCTGAGTCACGAGCTGGAATCGACGAATTTCTCTCTTTTGCATCTTTCACAACCTAAAATCTGTACTAACTATTACTTAGAACACTTTCTGACGAAACCTGAAGCATGAAGTCGCTCTCCTCGACGAGCTCTGCATTCTGGAACTTTTCGACCCGTTCAGGATGATATTTCAATTCAAGCTAAGGGGCAGCTTGTCAAGCATCGCCCTAGCTTAGCTCCTACCTGGCTTGAGAAACTACAAGGCAGCTTCTTTTACACAACAAATCTCTTTGCAACTAATTTTCACCGTATAAGCCCACGTACAACACGACAGCGTGGACCACCTTGGCACTGTTATTGCTTGTTTGGGTCTACATCAGGTGCTTCACAACGGTCCTCTACCGCTATTTCTCTTTTCAGCTTTGGCACTCTATCCTCTTGTTCGATCGAAACAAAAAATCAAGAAAATTTGAAAACATCTACTCCATATGCACGGACCTGAACTTCTTGATTGCAGCTTTGGTGTTGTCGGTGATTGTCATCCACTGCATGTCTTCTTGAGCACATCGTTGTACGTGCTGTATGATATGGCCAGGCCATCTTTCCACCCTACGATCACGTTACATGTTCTACAACACTTTTTAACGCTCCTCTAACATCACATCACCAAGCCTTCTACGGCTTCCCCTCTTGATAGAGCTTTATGTCACCTACATCGCTCTCTCCGGCTCTCCACCTCCATCTCATTGCGTATTTAACTTATGGTCTTCTAACTCCGGTCTCTACCACTAGTTTCTCATCATCTCAGTGTTCCTTTAGTTAATTACATGATCTTTTGAATCTTCGCACTATGCGTATGCTTGGCTTGCGGTCTTGTTTGCATCTCCTTCCACAGCCTTGCTGTTGAGGTTGCATTTGGTCTTTTATCGACTCGTTTTTATCCTATGTCCTCCTCCTCCCTTTGTACTGTTTGCAGTCCCCCGGCTAATAAATGTCAACTCCTGGCTCTGCTTGCATGGAGTGCAGCTCTCCTTTGGCGGCTCTCTGTATTCTTCTTCTTTTCTCAATTAAGTTTCACGGGTGTGCCATTGTCCTTCGTAGAAAAAAAATAAATATAAAATCGATTGATGTTCCCATATCTTGTTATACACTTGTAAGCTTTATTTCCGAATACTGCAATAGATAAAATTTGAAAATGATAAAAAGGCTTTTCACTCTTGAATAAAGTACCTTGTGATGTGATGCAAAATAAACAAACATGTTACTTTTTTTGGACGGGACACGAGAAATAAGGGTACGGATTTCGGGACATAAGTGATCTACTTTTAGATAATAAACAGTGAAACTGAATAAGTTTTTTCTATCCGGCGCTATGCCACAATCCGGGCAGAAATATCCCTCTAGCTTGACTGGAGGAGATTGTGCGCTAGTGGAAAAAAAAAGAATTTCCAAGTGAATTCATTTTATACTAGTGACCGAGATATAAGCGAAATATATATATATAGAGTACCTCAACCACTCCTGTTAAACCATTAACAGAATAAAATTTATACAATCTGACTGTTTAAATGAGCCTATAGCATACTGGAGTTTCAGTGCAACCAAGAGAAACGGTATGTGCCATAGAAAATGCTCTCACAATTCCTAAAAAAAAGTCTATATGATACTATCATATCTACTTGCGTGAAAAAACAAATGCATTATTATAATATCGTACCTTTGAATTTTTCTTCTTTCTTGATCTTTGAGCAAATTTATTCAGATGGAAAGATGAAGAAATCAAGGCAACAATTGATCATAAAGAGAAAGAGAGCTTTTCTGAGGTGACACCGAGTTAACACATGAAAATAACACTGTCGGTAAAAAGAAATCCACTTCTAGAAAGGACTACATTATGCACTAGATTCTAGCTAAGAAAAGCTTCCACCTTGTCCATTTCTCTTATCAAGATTTGATGAATAATATATGAGCTTTACTAGAGATCTTAGACAACAAAAATGTTGCTGATGTGCTATTTTCGGATAGATATCTCTTCACATATGAAAAGAGACACACAAGGGGGTTAGATAACACTTATGTTAACTAATAGTATAGCAACAATGTATAACACACACCTCCAAGTGTAGTTTTTTGATTAATGCAACATGCACTTCTGGCAGAGGACAAGAAGAAGAAAAACGTTTACACAGTCCAGAAAATTATCATAAACAATTTGCTTGTAACTGGAATCAGAAAAGGTTATTGGACAACATACAACAAAACATAGACTTTCGGGTAAAATGCAAGACTAATGCTCAAAAATATATTTTAGAGGAGGAGAAATAAACGATAGTTATTTTTTGAATTCATATTACTATAATTAAAATTTTATAACTGAACTTAGTCCACTTGATAACACAAGCCGCTGCGATCACAAAACCCATAAACAAGTTATTTAAACTGAACCTCCTCATGGTATAAACACCTATGCATTTTCAATTTAAGAATTTTAATTTAAAACTTAATTCGTTCAAGTGGAAAAATAAAAACATAAATTAACGTGCATGTGTCCTCTCTTCTGAACTTGGAAGAGGGTGAATATGCATGCTTGATGAAGTGTAGTTTTTAATCACGATGAAGGAGTCAAAGTTATGATCAAAGCTCATTTTGACTCAATTATTAAACTTTGAATACATCTAAGTTAGTTGAAAACATACGTGTGTGACATTGATCCTTAAGCTAGTCACTGAATAAAACATTTGCGCTTTTGATCCGTAATTTTCCAAGTGATAGGATCGTAAGCCCTCAGATTCTAAGTCTAATTCAGTCAAAGGAATACTCGAAAAATATTAGTAATAAGTATGTTGTAACTTAAATAACTTAACATATGAAATATGCCGGTAGATGAAATATACAAAAGATTACAAATTTAATTGAAAGAAAGTTATAAATATGTTACAATGATGCATCACAATAGCACAACATAGGATCTGACGATTAATCAATTAAAGGTTAAGAATATGATACATAAAAGATCTAAGTGAAGTTTAATTTAGAGTACGTTACATTACATTGGAGCTTATTAGTTTTGCAAATTGATTACTTGTTAGAATTCAGAAAAGTGAATCTCGTATGCATGCAATCTGAACTTCTGGGAACTTGTGTTTTCTTTTTGTTATCAGAGAATTATATAAGTGTTAAATAAAATATATACTAAGTAGATATAAATAATTAAAATATTATATAGACATTATTTGTTAAAAACATGAAGAGAGCAGACAAAAACCCATAAGTGTAGAATGGATTCTTGCGCTTCAGAAGATACAAGTCCGGGATACTGTACTCATGAATACATAATTTTAATCGAGTGTTTAATTTAATACTTAACCCTTCTTGCCCAAATACAGTCTATCCTACGTAGTTGCTATTCCTCCGGTGTAATTTACTCAACACAAGTGTAAATCTTGGGAGAGTAAAATCCCTTTCATGAGTAAGCGCTACAAACAAACAATGTAAATGCACGCTATTCGGTAGCTGTAACCTAAAGTGTAACATTGCACTTGTGGGTTGTATGCAGAATGGACAATATTTGAATTATATATATATGTTTTTCATTTTATTCTATTCGATCTTTTCTTTTTCAGCCTTCATTCGTAATGCAAATAAAGCTGGAGAGAAGAAAGAATATTATGATAATTTTCATTTAATATTTGTAAACATAATTTTTTACAGAAAAACACAAAAATACCTCCTTAAATATAAATTTACATTTATCCATAAATGATAAACTGAGATAAGTGCAAGTCAAGAAGGTACTCCGGAAGCATTACACTTATCCACTTTATAGTATAGACATGGTTATTTTATATATATAGGTAAATATGCATCCAAAATGCACTTCTAGCTGAAGAGAGAAAGACGAATATTTATAGATACCAGAATATTATCAACACCAATTGGCTGGTAACTGGTTTCAAGAACAGTTTAGTGAATACATTAAGCAACAAGAAAACTGTGCAGATTTACGGACAAAAGAATGATGCTCGACTTGCTTTCAGAATACATTTTAGACAGAAAGAGTAATAAGTGACACTTTTACTTTAAATTTATGTTACTAAATTTAAATTATTATCATTGAAAATCTATACGGAACTTAATTCACTTCATAACATATCGCGGTTGTAATCACCCAAAACCCACAAGTTAGTTACAAATACTGATATTTCTCCTGATATAAACACCTTGCCACGAACGAGTAAAAATATTTATAATTTCAAACCTTTAATTTATAGCCTAACTTTCCAAGAGAAAGGGTTATGACATAAATTAAAGAAAAAGCATATTTCTCCTCTTCCGAACTTGGAAGATGGTGAATATGCATGCTCGAATGTTAGTTAGGTAAGAGTATGGACGAGTCCACGGACCCAGATGAAACTCTGTTAGCAAGAGAGTAGGCGGTGTTTGCTTTATAAACTTCAAGACATAAGTTTTTGTTTGGAAGCGACCAAAGTAGAAGGGTGAGATACCGCTACGAGTGATTTGCGACAAAGAAAATCAACAGAAGTTGCTTAGAGCATTTCATGAGAGTCTTTGGACTGGACATCAAGGGATTTGGATCACTTTACGAAGCTGAAGGAACTATATTGGTGGAAGAACATGTATAGGGATGTTATATCTTTTATGGAGTCTTGTTTGACGTATATGATATACTCAAACATCTAACATCGAGATGGATTACATCGAACTTATTCGTCGATCCACGTCAAATGGGTTGTGATCTTGGTGACTATGTCGGTTGGGTTGTGACAGAGGAGGTACTTGGTACTTGCTCGTAAGATCTTTCAAATCAGGTTGAAAGTAGGGCGCTTCAGACAAAGACAACTGAAAGGGTATGCAAATTTCTCTTTGAAGAGGTTGTTTGTTTGAATATAAATGTGTGGAAGATCATTGTAGATCTGGAAGAGCTAGATGTGCACGAGGCTCATGAATTCTTTGCAAGATGCGGGATGAAGTTGTCATTGAAATTTCTTACAACCTCGAAGAGAACGGTAAGAGCGAACGCGATCATCCGTTCATGTGAAGGCTTTGGTGAAGACTTGCAATAGAAGACGTGTGAGTGACCTCGACTTTTATCGTTTGCATTATAGACAGATAACAACGACGTATAGCTCGGTGACGGATTACATGTCAGTGGAGCTCATGACATGTCAAAAACTTATCATGCTATTTGAGGAACACATTTCGACATGGAGTGTGCTACCTTGGAAAGACAATTTGATGCGAGAAAAACTTACTGCTATTCGGATTTGACAGTTGGAGAAGAGACCTGAGGATATCCATGTTGCTTTGGATAGATTACGAGAAGCACGGTTGAAGAACAAAGTCAGATTTGATCAGTGACATTGTCTAAGTTTTAGAGAAATCAAGGAAGGTGATTGGATGTTAGTATACGAAAAGAGTCTAGACAACCAACATAGTGCACTAGAGAAGTTCTTCAAGCAATGGTTCGGTCCATATGTGATGAAGAAAGTTCACAATAACGCAACATACACCTTATAAGAGTTGGACGGAACGTGCTGGAAGATACCAATGACACGTAACGTGTCAAAGTTTTCAAGAGGAGAGATGAAGAAATCTATCTAATAGATATCTTGACAGAGATTCAGTTCGAGGATGAGGATTATGAGATAGAGTTTGAAGATGAAGTCGATGGATATAGACAAAAAGATGATGGATTGTGTTAGGATCGGTCTAGTCCTTGATCGGTATTGCTTAACATTAACGTTCCAAAGACGCTCATAAGACAAAAATAAGCTTTTTACACAACTTTCGAATCTCCAATCTCAATGCACCAGGTGGTAAAGCTTGTTGTAAACTTTCCAGTGCTCTTTTACTTCATAACTTCGTCATTTAATGACGAAGTTATGAGGTTAGAAAGATAAGAAAATCAAGTTGACTAAGTATTTGTGGTTCCTGGTGCTATCATAGCAAATTTTGGATGAAGGTTGTATAAGAAAATGTAAGGTTATTGACTATGAAAATTCGTGTGTTGAACAGAGACAAGAAAAATCACAAGAACAAGTTTCGCAAGATATACCAACTCTCACTTTATATACACTCTCGTTTCTTTTTCTCTATGAACACAAAACTGAGAAACAGACTTGAGTGGTTTGTAATATGCACCAAACCTCTTAAAACAAGTCTTTGAATCCTAACCTAGACCAAAAACTACTGAAATGTAACTCAAAGCAAAGGAAACATCTTTTTCCTAACAAAAAGCTTTGCACCAGTATCACACTATTCAAACCTTGATCCAAACAACATCCATATACTAAGTCATTAGCTAAAACTAACTACCACAAGCCACACAACACACACTAGAACTCTAACGAGTCCAAAAGGATAAAAAATCACAGCGAAAGAACCGAAGAAGGTCTATCTGGAAACTTTCTTTTTTCGTCAAACGGACTTCAGATGTTGATAAGATCGTCCTTCTTGACTCCATTGGCTCCAAGAATCTTCGGATCCGACCCTCGGTAGTCGAGGTATCTTTGATTTTTAGTCGTAAGTGATCGAATCTCCAAAACCTCCTCTTTGTGGTTTAAAACCACGTACACCTGCAAAACGGATCGCCTGATCTGATATCCATCTTCTGTAGTAGGTAGATCTGGCCATCTTGATCTCAACAATACACCAAACAAGCAATTTGGTTCCTCTCGCGAAGAACGATGAGAAATTTGGTCGTAGAAGCAAAAAATTGACCTAAATCGTTCTCCTGCGAACTTCACTCACCATGCACAACACAACAATCTCTGTATGATCTTCTCCTATGCATAGATAAGGACCTCTTGATTACATAAGCACCAAGAACGAAGAGCTTGGCTCATCGATCACGAAGAACAACCCAACTTCATATCATAGACAAAACAAAAATATGACGTAAGCGTCTTCACACGAGCCAATTTCCCTCACATCTCTCAGTCGTTTGATGAAACTTCGTATCATCTTGAATTTCAATAAGAACTCAATGTTCTGATCCAGATGGATCTAAGGACAACGAAACGGTCCAACTCTCCTTCTCAAGTGACTGAAGCATTCCAATTTTCCTTTCATATGTCTCAATTTCTCCCAGAACACGTACCACGATCCAGCTCTTCACAAACGGTCTTAACCCACGCATAGCTTGCACAGATATGAATTCAATGACACTTTGTGCGCATGCATTGGACCTCATAATCCTCTGAACGTTTATCGACAGATTGCAAGTACAAGCTAATCCCTTAAGTTCGCCCTTTACACCAATTCACCGTACGTTAGGTTTCACATATAGTGGTCAAGCAGTGCCCTTGCGTCTTTAATATAGCACCAGGAATTGCAAATACCCAATCAGCATCGATAAGCTAAGACATAGCTTGATTTTTCCATCTTTGGAACCTCATAACTTTATCATTAAGCGTCAAAATGAAGTAAATGAAGTGCCCATGGAAAGCTAACAATGAGCTCTACCACTTGATCAATGAAAGTGGAAATTCGAAAGTTGTGTAAAAAGTCCACTTTTTATTCTTTGAACGTATTTGAGACGATAATGCATAGCATCAAATTTAGATTTTTAAGTAGGAGTCGGTCCACGACAGGACACCTCTATACTGAGGGTGCAAGAGGGCTACTTGGTCATTATTTTGGTTGAATGCACGTATTATGAACTGACGCAAGGATGAGCTTAGTGAGATATGAATGAGAGTTCAAGCCCTTCTGGAGTCTAAACTTGATGGTCTTGGATCCATCGGGATCAGATCAATGAGTTCTTCAAGAACTGAAGACATTACGAAGTTTCAACGAGCGACTTGAGAGATGTGAAGAAAATTGACTCGCAAGGAGAAGGTTTTCACCATGTTCGGTCGTTTGCGATATGAGGTTGGGATGTTCTTCGTGATCTATGAGCTAAGCTCTTGGTTCTTGATGCCAGTGCTATCAGGGAGTCTTCGTCTACGCAAGATAAGGTCACACATGGTTTGGATTGTTGTGTTGGGCATGGTGAGTGAAGTTGAGTCGGAGAGGAACGATTTATGTCATTTTTTGCTTCCTACGGCAAAATTTCTCATCATTCTTCGTGAAAAGAACTCCAAACTACTTGTTTGAGGTCTCATTGGGATCTAGGTAGTCAGATGTACTTTTAAGAGAAGACGGATCTCAGATTAGGCGATCCATTTTACGAGTGTACGTGATTTAAGTCGTAGAGAGGAGTTTTAGAAATTCGGTTACTTACGATTGAAAACCAGACATAACATAAAAAAATGTAACCAACGTTTGTTAGAAAAAGCACCTCAACTATCGAGAGTCAGATCTGAAGGTTTTTGGAGCGACGGAATCAAAAAGAAAGATTTATTGATATCTGAAGATCATTTGACGAAAGAAAGAAGTTTCCAGATAGGCTTTCTTTAATTCAAGAATTAAAGAAAGCCTATCTTTTTGGATTCGATAGAGTTCTAAGCCGTTATGTGTGGTTAGTTATTAGCTAAGGACTTGTACATGGATGTTGTTTGGATCAAGGTTTTGATTCTATAAAACTGTGACGAAGCTTCTTGTTAGTAAAGGGGTGTTTCTCTTGCTTTGAGTTTGGTTTCGGTAGTGTTGATCTTAGACTTGAATTAGAGAATTTGTTTAAGGAAGTTAGGTGCAAATTGCAGACCACTCAAGTCTGTTTCTCGATTTTGTGTCCATAGAGAAAAAGAAACGAGAGTGTACATAAAGTGAGGGTTGATATATCTCATGACGTTTGTTCTCGTGGTTGTTTTTTTCTCTCTTATCTCTATTCAACACACTATATTTCCACAACTAAGAATCTCGTGTTTTCTTGGACAATCTTCACGTAAAATCCGATACGATATCGTCGACTTGAGATCATCCACTACAACGTTCTATCAAAACATCTTATCGTAAAAAAATAACTGAATTCTATAAGATAAAGAAATTTAAAATTAAGCTAACTTGAATGTTGTCATTGTACATATGAACCAATCGTGTGTTTTACTATTTCATTTTTTCTTCTATATTCTTTTTTGTCCTACATAAGAATTAATGCTACGTGTCAAAGCAAGTTGTTACATTTTTTACAATTTTTTGCAGCATGACATTACATTTTGTATCAGTGTTATTCTAACCCTTATATTAATTTCACAAAAGGGTTTAGGTTAAAATCTCCACCGGGTGAAAATAGTATCTGTTTTATTCTCCATATGCCAAGCCAAAGTATTAATTTATACAACCAGTCATCTACGTGATAATGATAATGATTATGATAGTCTCACACTGATAGTTGTCATTTCTAGTTGAGGATACTTTATTAGGCATGTTAGTCGTGCTATTTGCTATCCACCTCCTCCTTGTTTTATGGAAGAGGTAGATATATAAAGATTTATTTTATAAATTAATCTATTATCTAATCTTCTCTTCAAGAAGGGTTAGGTAATATTAATTAAAAATAATAATCAATATATTATATATTATAATTAGGAACTTATATATTTTCCGATAACAACAAGCGGGCAAAAGTTCTCAAAAATTCAAGTTGCATGCATATTATTAACATAAATCTACACATACTTCAAAAGATGAAAACCCGCCACGAAATCAGAAAGGCTTTTCCGGATTTTGTCTTGGGTGAGAAATTCTGGATGGTGAGCTATTCAGTTGCATAGCAATAAAACGTAAAAGAAGAGTGCTCCGACTAATTTAGCTACAAACGTCCGATTCCGTGAGAGACATAGTTGATGTGTGCATGATCGGTCCTTACTACTGGATAAGGAGTTCCGGTGAGTGTGGTAGGAGCATTTATTCAACACTGAGGATGAGAAGGTGGCGGCGGGAGGCGGAGTGTGGGAGGGGTGGGAGTGGGATCGCAGAGAGGGGGTTTGTGAGAGAGGGGAGGGTGTTAGAGGGGGATATCGCATGTTCTTTTTACATATTTTTCTCCGTTTTTGTTTCTTTCTGGTACATCTTGTAGAGAAATGAGTGAGTATTAAATAGTTTTAGTTCTTTTGAGATTTTATGGTTAATAATGTTCTTTTTAGAGTTTTTGAGAGATTTTTGAGAGATTTCTTGTCACATTTAGTGTTTTTATTCTCTTCCTCTCTACATATCAGGGTTAAGGGTTCTTCTTCTTCTTCTTTTTCTTTTCTTTTTTTTTTTCTTTTTCCTTTTTTTTTTTCTTGTTTTTTTCCTTTTCTGGGAGATGTTTTTATTATGAGTATCGTTTGATCGGATATCGTCTTTTCTCTAGCTATGGATACTCTCTCTCTCATGAGATCGAGACTGATTCGAGACACATCATGTCCGGTGTGCAATCAGTTATTTACCTCGCAAGGGGTAAAATCTCATGTAGGAAAGATGCACAAGAGCTATGATACGACCACATGGGATGCCCAGGTTAGTCGAGAATGGAGGTCTACACGTGTAGTCATTATGGCATCATTAGCCATTGTTGTTGGAGTTCCTCCAGAATCGTGGGAGTGATTGAGAGCTCACTCTAGCACTATTTTGAGTTTGTTCGAGACGAGTTTCCCTTGTCCGTGTTTGTTCCATCGGTTACCTCGTGCTCTTCATGACGAGGTGAGGCATGCATTTCGTTTACCCCTCGACATGTTGGCACGGAACACCAGGGACGAGGCGGCGTGGTTATTGTTCCTCTTACTTCCTCGTTGGTGCCTCCGTTATACTCGAGGTGGCGGAGGAGGACATCGAGAGCTGGCAGCTCATCTTCGAAGATTCCGTGCAGGTGACTTGGCGGTCTTACAGGAGGAATCAGTCCGTGCGGTACGAGGTAGGAGTGAGTCTATCTCTACATGTGATGTCTCATCTTCCGCTCGCATACGATGTTGTAGGATGTTAGGTCAGGTGGGAGAGTTTAGCAGAGCTGCCAGAGCATTGCATTCTTTGTCATTGGCATGTCTCATTGAGGAGACGATCGCTGCGTTACGTTTTCTTCATCCCTCACCGAGTGATCTCCCACCACCTGAGGTTCAGGACTATCAACCTGAGGAGCCATTATGTCTCGATAGATCTTTGTTTGCCCAGGCCTTGTGTACAGCTCCACATCTATCTTCTGGAGGTTTGTCTGGGATGGTCTACAAGCACCTACGAGATTGTTTTCAGACAAACGACCCCTCTGGTGATTTCACGGAGCTTTTTCAGGTAGCGGCAGCAGTAGCTCAAGGACATATTCCTCAGTCTATAGCTCAGATATTGGGAACAGCTAGACTTTTGGCCATGACGAAGGATGGTGGAGAGATTCGACTGATAGCCATCGGTAAGATTCTCTTACGACTTATCAGTCGAACCATTGTCCTTCAGCTTCGAGATACTTTTCAAGACCACCTTTATCCACATCAGTTTGGAATTGCGACGCCGGGAGGTTGTGATTATGTGTCTTTTGACATTAGAGCTCTCTTGGACATCCATCCAGATTGGGTTGTCCTACAAGTGGACGTGGAAAATACTTTTAATAGCGTTTCCCGCGCTTCCATCTTTAGGGAGTTCATGGATGGCTGAGGATCTCTAGCGGGTCTCGTTCCTTTCGTGTGATAGTTCTATGGTTCTTCCTCTCCTCTTTATTACCAGCACGATCTTACAATAGAGGGGATTACAGTCATCAGCTCTGCTGCAGGGACTCGTCAAGGAGACCTTTTGGGTGGATCTCTCTTTGTCTTAGCTCACTATAGAGCTCTATTGACCACTGCCTTGGCTGCTCCAGGTTGTGTCTTTCCATCTCTAGCTGATGATACGCACATTGTAGGTCCCGCGGACCAAGTCGATGTTGCCTTTGATCACCTTGTCTCTCAATTGACTTTGGTAGGACTAAGGGTGAAGGTGTCAAAGTGTAAGGTTTGGTCTCCCATAGGTATACGGACCTACATGTCCCAGAGAGATTTGTTACCCCTACAGATGGTTTACGCATCCTCGGAGTACCCGTGGGTACAGAGGACTTGTCTCTCGATTCTTAGATGTTGCTCTTGCGGAGGACGTTTTGCATATCGAGGATCTCTCTATGTTAGAGGACCCACATGTTGCCTTTGGTATACTTTTCTCTTCCATTGCACGACATCCTAGTTACTTACTCCGCACAGTACCCCATCTCTTATCTTCATCTCGCGCCTTAGAGAGTTTGTAGGAGGATCATGGAGGTGTTTGACAACATCATAGGATCGGAGACCTTTGACTGTGTGGCAGGACCTCTCGCACGGAGGTAGACATCTTTGTCAATATCATGTGGCGGGGTGGGCTTATTATCCATGGAGGAGACTGCTTCGGCAACTTTTTTTGGGTAGTTGGGTCCTCTCAGCACCTTGGCTCTGTGGTCGTTTTCTCGTGCGAGATAGATATATTCTGGAGAGCTATGTGACAGAGATGGAGGATGGTTCTTATCCACTATAGAGATAGATTGACTCTTGAGGCATGTGAGGCACACCCTCAATTTGATACCTTACCTTCTTATGGATCTCGCGGACTACAGTCTTCTCTGACGGGACACCACTTCCAGCAGGTTCTCCATGCGCTCTTAATGGACCCTTCCATCTCACGGGATACTAGAGCTCGACTCCGCTCTTGTTCGGGCAAGGGCGCAAGCTCTTGGCTCATAGCTCGATCTTGCATTAGAGTGTTTCGACTCGCACCGACTATCTTTTCTATAGCGATGAGGTTCCGCCTAGACTTGGTCCAACCTGTTGCTTCAGCACTGTCCACCTGCAAGTGCGATGTCTCGCTCGACACCTCGGGTCACCACCTTGCTCGATGTCCTCATGGTGGAGAGCGGATAGCTACCCACGATGCCATCAGGGACGTCGTGTTTATCTTAGCACGGGAGAGCGGTCACATGATGTGAAAGAGCGTTGGTATGTCTTTCAGACAAGAGAATCAGTGAGAGCAGACCTGTACATGATGAGGGAGGATCTGGTCTCAGTGGTTGATGTGGTTGTTACAGATCCGACACGAGACTCAGTGGCGACACAAGTGATCACTCATCCTCCAGGATGGGCTGCAGGCGTGATGGCAGCAACGAAGGTATCCAAGTATAGGGGTATGCAGGTGGACATCGCTTCATCCTCTTAGCCTTGACGATATACGGATCGACAGCTTTAGAGTTCGACGTCTTCTTGCGAGATTGCGCCAGAGCCTACCATGAGAGACGTCAGAGAGTACCACTTTCTCTTTCTTTCTGCACCATGTTTTTTAGGCAGCAGATTTTCATTTGCTTTACAGAGAGCTTTAGCAGACGCCGTTCACAGAGGGCAATAACAGTAGACTATGCTTCTTCAGGTGCACCGTTGTATGTAGAGATACTGAATTTTTGGTCTCCGAAATTATAGGTGCGACTGGAGATTTTAGAACTATCGGTAGTTCTAAAATCTTAGCCCTGGTGTTCTTCCCTTCGGAGTGGTTATTGCTTGGCCCTTCGGGTCCTTCTTTCCCTTGTAAGGCTTGATGGGGTCTTCCCATCCGTTTGCTATTCATTGGGTCGCGTTTTTCTCTCGAAGGTGGTCCAAGGATGGGAAGGTGGTCCAACGAGGTTTGTTCGTGCGACAGGGGCGATGGGTCTCAAGCTGCCGCAGATGAGTGAAAAAGTTTGCAAGCGTTGCAAGACCACATATCAGTCAAACGCAAATGACTCAACTGCTTGTCGTTATCATCCTTTCATGTTCGTTTGTCGTCGCCACGATGATCAGAAGAGGTTAGATTCCCCTCTACCCCAAGGTTTGGCTTGTTGATCCATATATCTTGAATCATCGTTTTAGTTTTATCGTGTTCCTTGATCACATGTCTTGCCGGCTTCTGCTGCAAGGATATTGGAGAATTTGTAAGCATATCCTTGTTGTCACATGGACGAAGGCTGATTTCTGCTTCTACTCTCACGGTTTACTGCAAGTTTGTAATCCGTCCTTGCTGCTGGGAGTCCGGTGTTGGCGGGAACATATCTTCCACCTTAGTATGAATTGTTGAGTATTGTAATGAAGGAAATTACTTGCTTTCTTTTAGTTCACTGAGAAATACCTCCCTCTAATGGAATTCCAGAACACCAAGTGGATTCATTCAAGGTTGCAGCTTTCATCAGTACACATAGCGTTTTCACAGTGGCAGCTATAAATTTCAGGATTGAGGTGCTGCTTAATGGTGTCTGACCTGAGATATGAAACCACGTTGTTAGCAGTGTCAAGCGATCAGCCGCATTCACCTGATTGGATACCTACATGTAGAAACTTTTACTGTTTTCTAGAACTTGTGTTTCCAGATTCTGAGTTCTGATGGCGTACCAGGTACTATGAACTAGGTCCGGACGACCCCCCTTACGCCGCCAAATTTTACGATTGTTGTGGAGCAGAGGAACCTGATGCGGCTGGCTGTACAACGTCCTTCCACATATCTTATGACGAAGAGGCGTAGCTTAGAAAACCCAGGCATCAGCGGTGTACATATCAAACTTCGTTGCCAAGTCAACAAGAGTGAGTGCATTTCAGCTCGTACTATCTAAACGTTCTCCCTTTACATGTAGACCTCTCTGGCACCTGCAAGTTTGGGAACAGCTATGAGCGCAGCATAATCTCGAAGTTGGTGTTATGCAATATATATATTTTATTTCTTAGAAACCTATTGTCGAAGACCTAATCTACAGAGTTTCTTTCTGGATCTTCTACGACTACAGGAGTTGTTGCCTCACGAAGATGTGGATACGATTGCTTTGAAGCCGAACCTGGTTTAGAGCCTGCTGGCGTATATGTCCATATAAGCGTATGAAGGTATCTCCTTATCGCCTATTTGCAGTGGACGCAAGATACCCTGAGTTCTTATGTACAGATGCGATCACAAGCTGCTCACAGTAGAAGTTCACGAGTTTGACCGGTCCTTGATGCAGACTCCCAAGGAAAATAGTTGTTTAAACTCTTTCACTGTTTGTCAGTCTGGATTCACTGGTCTTGCGGAATAGAAGCTTGTTACTGGTTGAGAATTCTGTTGATGGACTAAGAAGTCCACCAGAGAGTGAATTAGTTTTGATGGGCGAGATTAAAGCCCCATATGCAGTCAGAGTGACAGGATCTGCCACTAACATATAGGCCCTGTCCTGTGACAGCTGTAGCAACGTCGTCGTCGGCTAACAGACGACTTCTAACGTAATCTAAAGTGGGAATTTGTTTAAGTTGGACATATGGTGTACGTGTGTTTTGCCAAAGTTTGAAGCATGTCATCGGTATTTTGGAATGCTGACTCATCTTCCAAGATGCAATTCTAGCGTTGCTGTGTTTGAAAAAGTGGATGAGCCGTAACTCCGTGATGTATGTGGCGGCATACTTCTGAGCGAAGTGTGCGATGCGATGGTCATTCTTTGCTCATAACGTTCACATGCTGCAATAGGGTCCAGAACCGTTCAGAATCTTTGTTCAGGGAGGCCTCCTCGATTATGCTTCTTGGCATCGTTCTAGCTCAACCAGTTCATCAGGATATCTACATTGTCTCGCTTTCGTAACCACCGTAACACTTCAACCTATGAGCATCGCGTGGTGCTAGAATTGGTTGAAAGGGACCCTCTGGTTGAAGTTATTGCGTGATGGAAGAACAGCAGTAAGAATCAAAATCATGTTTCTACTTTATTTATTTTACTACACGGACCAAAATTTTCTGTCAAACTACAAGTCCCTGTATCGCCGACTTAGCGGCCATCTCGTTCAAGTTGATGGTAGATAGTAGATACTGCAAAACCGTGTTTGCCTATGTTTGCGATAGAATAAAGTCTTCGTAAATATATTGCGAACAATAAAACTGTGCTAGGTACGTCCGTGAGTTTGAGCCAGGTCATCTCGTCAACCAAACCGATGAAACGGTTTTGTCAGACTCTTGCTTCGCGAATAGCGAAGGCTAAACTCTTCATTCACCGTGGAAGGTAATTACAGAAGGAACGCGGATGCTGACGAGGTGAAGGATTCAACAAGCACACGAAGCTCTCAGCAGCCGGACCTCTGATACTTATTGCTGCCCAGAGTTACTGGGAAGAGTATCCTTAAGTCTATAGGAACTCATATTGCCATACTTGGGGTGTGTTTACAGGACTTTTGGCCCAGGTTGCAGGTTGGGCCATGAGGAGTTAGAGTCGTATTCGAAAAGATGATCTTCGTGATCTTCGTGAGATCACGAAGATCACGAAGATCATTCAGCATTATGTGAAGGTGTTTAGAGGGAGAAAATGAAACTAGACCCAAGCCCCTTAACTAACGATCAGGATGTTTACGAGAAGTCCCTGGACTTTGGGCAAGTTTATGTAAAGATTCGTTTATTGATTCCAGACTTGACTAGAGAAGAGTCTCCACTCCACTTGAAATCAGTTACAAATGGAAGAAAATATGTCCCCTTGGTTTAGATAATGGGTACGTCAACGGCCAGTAAGGGTTGTTGTTGTTGATGGGCTCTGCAGTCTAGGTCATCGTGCTTAAAACTGATCGGTAGTTGCTTTTACGAAGCATATTCTCTGGTTGTAGTCCATAGCTTTAGTGGAGATTGTTGTCTGTTTGTCTCGTTGGTGTGCTTTCAAAATATGGTTTCTGGCCGAGACGAGGAGAAAAGAGAGACGACAACAGGCGAGATAAATATGCATGCAATATTAATTTTTGGGAACTTTTGTTCGCTTGCTGTTATCGAGAAATATATAAATATAATTAAAATATTAAAACATATGTGAGAAGATTTGGACATAAACCATAAGAAGAGCGCTTACAAACGCTCTCTCTATGTATGCGAGTTGCTGGTCGTCACTAATAGATAGTAAAGTCTAATTTATTGTTTACCTCTTCCCAGCGGAAGCGTTAGATAATAAACTAATCGCTCTTCCATCAAAGAATAGAGGAGATAAGTATGGATGCTAGCCGTGGATCAATCTAGATGGTAGGGCGGCGGATAACAGGTTCCTCTGGGGTGTATAATAGGCCACTCAAACCTAGTTTTTATAGAATTTTCATAATTTGTATAAAACTTTTTACAGATTGTTGTTGTAAATTTTACATCCACTGGAGATAGACGTAATTTTAAATTAAAATAATATTTACAATCGACACCAGATAACTGAAAAATAATGAACGTTATGCAGTCTCTGAAAAGGTTTGACTTTTGGATTTACGTCTTCTCATCTGGATCTTGTAAATTTCGTTATATGGAATGTTTGAGTGTGCCTAATCGTTTTAACCTTCAGATAGGGGAAGCAGGGCAAAACCGAATTTAGACTTAAAAAAACAGAGAAAATATAGTTTTATTTATACTTCTGAAGTTAATTGCCTTTCTGCTGTCCTAGTGAAGTTCTGTATTGGTCTTTTTGTCCCCGGTCTTCTTTTATGTTTTAGACTTGGTCGAAAACTAAAAACTAAATTATACGATGATGTGGTGAAATCGGGACGACTTGACGTAGTGCGTTTATGCTTTGTTTTTGGTTGGTTAATTATTCATTTTCTAATAACAGAGTAGCTCTTTTCTGGAAAACAAATTAGTCATAAATTAAAACCTATACATATGGTCCTCTTCCATATGAAGATGAAAGCGTGAATATATATATGCAAGCTTCCCTATATGATGTTAGATGTGAGAGCTTCGAAGTAGAGAAATCTTAGTTCTTACACGTAAGTCAGAAACTATAACATTTAAACCGAAAACAAACAATAAACAAATCATATATCACACAATAAGCACTTATGATGATGATAAAATGATTATATGAAGGATATTTTACATTGAAACTCAGTTTAAGTTACGATGCGATATTAAGTTTCTGACTTAAAGAAATCACAAATATCCTTCGGACGAAGGATAGCGAATGAGACTACAGATAAGGATGTAGATCTTTATCTATAGTCGCTTTATTCAATGTGCTAGCTTGTGCAATTCAATCCTCAACTGCATCACGATTGCCTGACAGCATCGTGATTAAAGTTCAAAATCAGTTTTGGTTTATGTCACAATGATCTTGATTAGGCAAAAATGCTTGCAATTTGAACTCTCGCCGGAGAGAAAGAAAAGGACAAGTGTGGAAAACTAGAAGAAAATCTGATAGCGTAATTGGCCTGAACAGAGTTTTGAGCTGTTATTGAACTTATATAACTATTAAATGTTACGCATATACCAGAAGTGGTGGTGAAAGTTTCTAGGTAGTGACGTGAAACTGCGCTCTAGGAGAAAAAAGACTTGCTATCGACTTAGAAAAATATTGCTGTTACAAGGTTAATTTATCACCTAACTCTCTTCCACGAGGTGGATATGCACACCTAAATGGTGAAGAGTTTTTAAGTACAATACTACAATAAGAATAACAACTTCCGCTAAAGAGTGAAAAAAATACTAGCTATTAGTTAATACAAAACAGTTATGGGGTGTTTTGTAGATTTATTTATTTCATTGGTGTTAGTTTGAAGATGATATAGAATAGCATATATAGAAATATATTAACAGGCAGGGAAACAGACTGTTAAAATGAATGATGATATGTATATCATGAGGATACTGGATTTCATGAAGATTTGGAAAGAGTAAAAATATTATAATTACAAAGTCTAAAAGCTTGTCCCTTGCGGGTCTAAGGGTCTCTTCCGACTACACCCTTAACGCGTCTAATGAGTCTCGCCGGACCTGAATGGCACAGCTGCCAGTCCTGCAGTTTTGGTAACTACTGCAGTCGCGATAGTGAATGTCTTCCCATCACGTATAGTTTACTTTCGTGCTTTTAGAAGAAGAGAGTAATCTCACATGCCGAGACAGTCAGATTCACGTAAGTTCCACTTGAGTATCCACGCGTCCACCTGAGAGAATGTGTGTAAACGAAATACCCATAAATGCTAGCTCTGAGGTACCCTCACCCAAAAACTTTGGAGATGCTATATGCTGACGAATATACTATTGGGGCACTTGTGAAATTATAGTCGGAAGATAATTTTTATCACCGAACCAATCTGACATTGTCTGATAAGCACACTAAGGACCTAGTCGGAAGAAACCTTAAGTTAATCGGCTACTAGGCATCCCTAAGTTAATCGGCATCCGATTGATTTTCTATTCTTCAGACACTGGAATTGGAGATCAATTTTCTTTTGATTATATATGAACGAGAATTATAGAAAAATATGGATGATTTAATAATTGAATAATTCTCCATTATTTGCATCAGGCAGGTGCCGCGAGTATTTGATTTACATTTTTTGGAGGTGCTGAGTTAGAACGCACGTCTCGTGAGACATAATACATGGGATGTAAACAAGCTAGTTAACGTTAGATAAACTTACTACTATAATAATCAACAAACTGTTATAGTTTATTTCTCGTTATTGTTAACTAACGAGATATTGTTTCAGGAGACATAAGACAAGAGCCCTATCCAGTAAAAAGATAAATTAAACCACCGCTTTTCCTTTTACACGTACTGGAGAAATGAACAACATGCTAAAGAATAAGAGTTGACAGAAAAGTTTGTGCGCCAATGACAGTCTGGAAGAGACAAAAGTACTCATCAAAATATCTTTACTTTTCTGGGTGGGTCGAAATGAACCACGGTGATAATAATGTAAGAAAGACAGGAATAATATATGCAAGATAAGATATGCATTGTATCTTGTGTCAGTCCAAAGCGTAGTGTATATATATTGGATAGGTTAATATGTTTGTTTTAACAAAAATAATAGTGAACGGAATGTATCACCTTTAGAGTTCCAAAAGAGAAATGATTGAATCGAGGGTATGATGAGTTGAGAAAAAAGAAATATATTAGCTAAGTTGAATTGTTTTGTAAACTTTTAGTCTTATTTTTTTATAAACAAATTTGGATAAAAAATCCCTTTAAGTAGCGTCACTGCAAAAAGATGAAGAAATTTTGAACCTGAACTCTCGCTGAAAAGAAATAAAAGGGAAAGCATGGAAAGCGGAGGAAAATCTGAATAACTGTTAAATATTACACACCGCAGAGATAGTTCAATGCAAGGCAACTCGCGATAAATTCTTTAATTACAGGTTTAATTTATCATCTAACCTTTCTTGTCAAAAACATTAGGTTATAAATTCACCTAACTTTTTTATTCTCGATATACTTGATTCTTGTTGCATTATCACTTCTTTCAATTTATAATATAAAATGTTTTAATTTATCATTTAAATTTTCTGGCAAAAAATTGAAGTGATAAATTAAACTTATAACATTTGATAAGACAGAAAGTCTGTATTATGGTTCTTGGAGTGCGCTTCAATCTACATGGTCTACAGGTTCTTTTTGGAAGTTCTGACATGCATTATGCATATACTATGTAATATATATTTTGAAAATATTATAATATTATAATTGTTTTATATATCTTATTTATATTACAATATTACAATATAAACAACTTATTAATCTAACATTGAGTAAATAGGTCAAATTGTGTTACTAGATTTGCATCTCTATCCACGCCTGTCTTTTTCTTTACTCAAGACAAAAGTTCATGTTACATGTAAACCTTCAAGGTTGTTTATTCACTCATGTACACTTTGAAGTATACATGAGGTTTAATATATGTTCTAACCCTTTTGACGGGAAGGGTTAGAACATATATTAATGTTTTCGTAAACGACGCAATCTGAGAATTAAAGTCTCGATCTTATTTTCCTAGCAATGCATCAGCCTTGACTCCACTAATGGTTATATCTTGCTAAGTTGGTTACTCCGAGACGAGTTAACATATATCAGTTATAAATTTATTTCATTTTACGTAATATCTTATTATAAGATATTTTTATAATATTTACACGTTTTCTCTGATAAGAGAAAATGAAATTCACTATACGTTGGGGATGCTTATTTATTCTGCTCATGTCTCTGCGAATATGGAAGAGGTGAATAAATTATACACGAGCGTTCATTTTTTTGTGATTGAGCACGATGCACTCCGAGAATAATAAGGGGTGTCAAAGTTAATGGCCGTGGTGATTATTCTGCTCCTCGCGGGCATGAGTTCCGGACAACGGTCATTTTGGTTGCGGGTACCTTTTGGGGTACCCGTAGAAACTAGCTGCGGCTGTTTTCTCATTGCCCGTTCTAGTTTTGACTGTGAAATAAATACGTTGGGTAGTATAGGGTTACTAAATGCTTTGAGTAGTACATGTTTACTGGAAAGCATTTAAATTCCTGCTTTTTATTTCAAAATGAAAAGGAACTCTACACGTAGCACCTTTAGCGTCTGAGAGCGTTTCATTTCAGCATCGCGGTCTAGCAAAAGTTGTTGTTTCTTTAGCGTCTTAGAGCCTTTCAGCATATATCATTTCAACATCGCCATCTAGCATTCGAAGTGAGCGATCTCATCATCTCACCATGCCTCTTGTTTCCGCGAGAAAAAAATTATTAGTAAATTTGGAAGAAATTTTAGAGATCCGAGTGTTGTTAACATCATCTAGCTCCGATTGTTCAAGCAATTCGTAAGAGAATATATTCTTTTAACTTTTACACCCCTAATACACAAGGAAATATGAAATGGGCAGTTCTTACATATAGGTGCCTGGTAGACTTGAGTATGAGTACTCTGTAATAATTAGGAGTCAGGACGGTACAGCAGAATGTATTGACGACTTCGCTGCAGGTGCCGCAGCTCAAATTGCTTTCACTGTTCTTCTGAAGGCAATCGTGGTCGCCTGGCTTGAATTGAGTCCACACGAGATGCACATCTGCGATTATAAAATCTGATACTGTACTCTCATCACTCTCGAGAAAGAAAGGGCTTCCGATCACTACGTACTGACTGCGTCATGGAGCTCACGATGGAGTCTTTCCTTCAATGTTGCGGTAGTTCCGTTTTCGCATCGGAGATGACTAAACTGTTGCCCTTTTCTTCTCTCGACCACACCATTGAGGCAGCCCGCTCCATATGGTGGAATAAGGTGCAGTACTGTTCTGCTGCGTGGAGAGAGGATTTTACGAATGTGTTTCCTGTCAGTGATGTATGTACAATACCACTGCTGTTTCTGAGAGATGTTGCTAAAAGATGTCGTGGAAAATTTGTCTGGTCTCATAAACTTTAGGTCTTGTCGAGCAGGTGAACGTCCTCGGGTGGTTGGAAGCCTATGGAGCACATCCTCGAATTGGAGATATAGAAGCTCTAAAAAAGAAGTTTTCCTCTGGGTACATACTCACTTCCTCATCTACTTTTCTTGCTTAGAGAACTACCATAGGAATGGCAGAAGTGTTACGTGAAGCGGTGAACTTCTCAGCTTCGTGATAACGGTCGTTTGGAACGATATCAGGAATTTGAGTATATTTGCGAATTCCGGTTTTAAAGGATTTCTCTATGCTTCTTAGCCTCTTTATTCACGTTTTGTTTGAACATGTCGTTTTTAAACGGACGTCAGTCATTCTCCTTGAGATATGCTTATATACCATCGCAGCTCATGATCCCAGAGTCCTTTCTTGGCTTTCTGTACATGATCTCCATCCATGATTTTATGCCGCATGCTCTCTTCTGATTCAAGAACTTTTGGAATCTTGTGCTAGCAAGCTTTCTGATCACTTAGTACACTGGCAGGTGGGCTGCTGGGGAGCAATCAGCAGCAATAATGACTGCCAACGAGAGTGTCTTGCAGGTAAAGGTGTTCCGTTTGCGCCTGTTGCGGTGTGGTTATTTGCATGCAAGATTCACTTGTTTTGAGCTGATACACGTGAGACTGCGGGCCAATCCTTTCCCTTGTCTGCGACGCAATACTGTATAAAGCAGCAATGCTTGAAACCGACTCGTGTGAAGAAACGTTCAGAAGAAGGGTCGGAAAGCAGCGAAGTACTCTTTTATTACGGGTTTTGTCTACACTCTAAAAGATTGTGATCTTCGATGCCAAAATCCATGACCATGTATCTTTAAAGATAGAGTTTCCCAGGTGAGGATTCCCTGCAAAGTGATGCTTCTAGTGATTCCAGGTGTTGCCTTCCTTTTTACGTACGTATGAGTAGAAAGCATGAACTGAACTTTGGGGGCTGGTGAAGTATTCGTCACACTACAAGTTTTTCAGCCAACAGAGTCCTCCTATTGAAGCAGGAAATTGTCGCCAGTACAGAGCGCTGATACTTCACCTCTTATGACGGCCAGGATAAGATTGGCCAAACGTTGCGATCGAGGCACTGATTTCTTTGTCTTTGACCCGAGTGCTTTCTAGAGGAAGTGAGGAGATCAGGGAATGCAAAATTGGCTAGTGCCGATGAAAGGAGGGGAGACAGTACGCGCTGACATGAAAATAAGCAACTATTTGGGTGTTGGTTACTGACACTGGCTCCATACATGACGCGGACTTATTCTCTTGGCCGAGCAGGAACTGGCGGAGTGGAATAAGCGTTACGAAGAAAAGTTTGGATACATCTTTCTCATTTGTGCTACGGGGAAGTCCAGCCACGAGATACTTGCGGCATTGAAGGTAGGTTATCATCTCAAAGCCACAAATGATGATTCGATTCGACATGGTCAGGAAAATATATTCTTGGTGATCCATGGTTTGCCGTGCTGGTGGGGAATTATTCGAGGGTTTCTTCGTGTGAACTGCTAATTAAGAGATGTCTTACCATGGTCTTCATCCCTTGTTCTTCAGGTTAGCATTATTCTTTCTGCTTCGTAATCTTGAAAGTAATAAGTGGAGTGTAGAGTATAATTGACGTATATAACTGCAAATTTCTCGCTTCGCAGAACCGTTATACAAATACAGCACTTGACGAGTTGAGAATAGCAGCGGAAGAGCAACAGAAAATCACAGAATTACGTCTGGCTAAACTGGACGCTTGGCAAAGCGAGGAGTCTGAAGTGGAAACTAAAAGCTCAAGCGGTAAGGATCTTTCAAGTCGGATCAGGTTACTCTGAAGTTCTGCATTCAACTTGGGATATCCCTGACAGCACTCAAAAAGTCTATTAAGATTAGCCTGGGGTGTTCCTTGCAGTAAAGAAAGTTTACGTTATGCTTAGGCTTTGCTTGCTGTAGGTCTCTTTCAAGATGCATTTAGGAAACAGTTATCACTCATAACTTCATGACCTGCGATGTCATTGGTAAAAGCAGGATACTAAGTTGTCACTGATAAACACACAAACCATGCTACAAATCGGAAACTGAGTTGAGCTTCTGTTGCCATTTTTTTCTCAAGAGTGAGCAACCTCATCTCTCGTCTGTAAGTGAATATTTGATAGACCTCGTCACAAGCTGAAAAAATGAGCACACTTTAGGACGAAGCTTGCAGAACTGGAAGACCGGATATGGGACTTTCTTGTGGTACTTGTAACTGTTTTGCAAGGTTATGTACATGTCGTCCAGTCTTTCATTGTTAAGTACTCATACTAACTGCTGCTCCCTCTGCGTGACAGAACCAAGCACTGGAGATGGAGCGACAAGTACTGGCTCTGCCCTCCGGCCTCCGATCACGACGCATGTTTTGGATGTATCTCTTGGTAGACCGGGTGCAGGGATTAAAGTGAAATTGGAGCGTTGTCTCGCTGAAGAAGGAGAAGAGAGTCGTTGGGCTTTCATCGGTTCATCTGTCACAAACTCAGATGGACGTTGTGGTCAGTTGATGGAAAACTCGAATGAGGTCCAAGCTGGAAGATATCGATTGACCTTTGAAACTGGGAACTATTTACTAAGAACTCAGGGAGGATGTAAGTCTGTTTTCTATCCTTATGTGCACATAGTTTTTCAAGTACAGCCTCATCAAGTTTTTGAGCACTTTCATGTACCGCTGTTGTTCTCTCCATACTCATACACAACATACAGGGGCAGTTGAGGTAAGAATTGCGTCAGCTTTTAGTACTCACCAGTGGACCGAGTCCCTTCACGAAATGTATTATAGTTTTAAAGTAATCAACTGGTAGGTAGGGTTCTGTAGATAATTAGGTTGTTTAGATTGTGCATAAGGGTAAATTTGTTTCATAAAAGCAGTTCAGCTTGTTAATGTCCTAAACAGCATCCCAAAAAATGCACAAGTATGTTCGGATTGTGCAATAAACGTGAGTGTTGATCTGTCTACCACCATCAACTTAGAAGTCCTTTCCAGGCATGGCTGTGCGAAAGATGGTAGTCTTTTCCATTTCCAGTTGGGACGTGTACAGGGAACGATGTGCAGTACCCGGTCACGGTCGTGAAGTTGCTATTTCATGAAGTTCACAACCGTGTTTGTTTCTCAAACGTCAAGTATCTCCATCTTCTGGTAACTGGGAGTACACTCAGCGAAGTGGAGTCTGAATTCGCATTGACGTTGAGTGACGATCAGTGGTCAGAAGTATTATTCCACCTTTCTAAGTCTGTAGAACTGGCTATTAGCTTTAATCTGATTTTCCGAAGTACCTACGACAATAGGAGTTCCGCAGTTTTCCAGTGATCAACGCATCATGATTCCGCGTATGGAACAAGTGCTATCACTGCTATGAGCTTAAGGATGTGTAAACGAAGTGCATCATAGCACGTGTATACCGGAGGATCCACCGGGTGACAAACCTGATGATCAACAGTAAGCAGGATTCACTGTTACATTGAAATCGACAGCAGTGGCTTAGAGATCGCTGTTTGTTCCTCGGGATCTCGCCGTCAAATCAAGACCAAACTTGTACATGCTGAAGCTTGCGGCTCCACCAGTCACGTGAAGCCGCAAGCAATGCACTTGAACACAACGAGGCAAAGCTAAAGTACAAAATGACATTAGCGGCCGTAGAGAGGTAAGATAGCATGAGCGATGGGTGGGGTTGGGCGTTCATGCCCGCTTATGTGGTTATTCTCGCGTCGCAAGGATCTGCATCACATAAAACCATTTCTGCATTTTTTCCCTTTGCATCTTTTAGTGGTCCATATTTGGTGACCCATCTATCTTATTTCTGTAAACCATTTCTGCATTTTTTCTTTTGTATTTTTCGTGGTTTATATATGATAAACCATTTCCGTACACCACTGTCTAGGTTCGGACATGCATAACGCACAGTTTAGTTTCGGGAAGAAAATCGAAGTTTACAAGGAGGAAGTAATATCAAACTTTATAGTCTTATGCCTTGACACGCCAAACGTCAATGGCACAACTTCTTTCATTTGTCTAATTCATTATTCAGATATATATTTGAACTTTTTACCACTATACTATAACTTTGTTATAGTTACATGACTTGTGTTTTTCTCTTTTTACTATACGTGTTTATGATCAAACATATGTAAGTATATATACAACGTTTTTATAAGATCCATATAGTGATCTCAGAGTGGTGAAAGAAATGTGATTGCTAGAATTGAAGTTTTCCAACCACGTAGACAAATACTACAACTTGTAACTGGTCACATCTGATCATCGACTGATTGAATATGGTACTCAGTCACTCGTTTTCCAATCATTGATTATCATCTCATCATATTCTCTTGTGGTATTTATATTTTTTGTTGATTGGATTTTTATTGTATCAAGAGTGAAATTAAAGATACGTTGATGTAATTAAAGATACGTCCATGTGTATTTTCATTGTGGATCATTTTCATCACAATCTTGTGTAATATTTATATCTATCATGGATAAAAATATCCATTATTGTACCAAGGATACGATGATGTGTATTTCCATTTGGGACGGACTAAACAGATATGTTTAAATTAAATTATTTTTTGAAAAATAATAAAATTTACCATTTTATTTTTTGTAAACCGTATTTTCTGTTTAGAGCACTGCCTGTTGATTGTTCTGCATTTTCTTAATGTATTCTCCACATGTTACATTGCAGGTGAATCTGTTACACTGCTCACAATTGAATCGCCTGATCTATGAGATGCGTGCAAAGTCATCAGCTCTGCAAGACTTTGATACTGATCTGTGTGAAGCAAGTGAGAGATGATTTGAACTCATTGCATAACCTTCATTGGAATCTCTATGTCTTGAATATCATACTTGTATCGTGAGACAACACATATCAGATAATGTCGTAGTTCGTTCTTGATAGCTGTAGAAGAACTGACACCGTCTGATCTCACTCAAAATAAATAACAATCATTAAGGCAAACATGAATGGTTTCACACACCATTCCATTTGAGCTCATGACCCTCTTTGCATCCGATCTTTTGCATGCAATGTGTTTCCTTCCGGTAGCAACAAACAACGTCTCCATAAAGCTATTTGAGACATTGAACTTCTGCTGCAAATTTAACAAGAACAGGACTGCCGACAACTTCAAGATACGAGCTCTCTCGACCTCATGTGAGAGAAATGAGTGTCAATGAAAGCCGTCAAAATCTCCTCTTTGTCATCTATGCCACCCTTCGAACTCTCATCACATGAACTTGAATCATCAGATGATAGTTAGTTATGTTGACGTCAACAGCAGCATGTGCTGGTGGTGCAATGTCTGACTCCAACAGCTGACGCATCATACTCGACATCAACATAGGTATGCATCCATTTCAAAGACATCATCAACCTTGAAATATAAAATGCTCCATTACAATAAATAGATGGAAGGAATGAGAGATGAAAATAATCATAGTCATATCATGGAAATTATACATGATGTTCAGTTGGATAAAGTATCCATCAGTTCTGTAAGCCGATCTGTCTCTCACCCAAGAAACCTCAGATGACTAGGATTGCTAGTGCATCATAATTACAAAGATTCAGTTACACCTGTGCTCACTTCACTCAACTCTCTGACATGTATGGTCACATCGATCCCTCTAATAGCATTCCTGCAAACAAGTTCTAATCCTGCTCTCAACATTACATAGCATAATCCTCAAGGACTCCAAAGATCTCCAATATTCACTTTACTCATAGATAGGAAAACGAGAGTGTCTTCCACCCTCTCAACTCCTCCTTATATACTCTATAACTTCTTACCGTGATAACTTTCACTAAGTTATCTTATCTCATGATAAGTACGCAATCCAAAATAATAAAACTTCTAAAGACTACTAAAACTTAAGAATAACACACACATTACTTTTTCTACTTTACTAAAGTAAGAGATTCTCCTATTTTAGCTTTTCTAAAGTGTTAACTTTTCATACTATCCAGTACGAAGATGACAACAAACTAATACGTCTTTTGAGGAGCATCTTTAGATATTTGTGCATGATTTTCTGTGCATCCAATCAGCGATGGTCAACAAAGTTACATACTTCTGAGAAGCATATTTAGAGCTCCGCACTTGTCACATAATGTCATAGTGAAACCTCTAATACATTCCTCAACTTAGTTATAACTATTTCAGCTAGTTATGTCTAGTTTTGATTACTCTAGATTTGGATCTTCAAACTAGAGTAACATATAAGATAGTCATACCTAATGAAATTTATATAAGCAAACATACAAACAATGAGATACTTGTGATGTGACATTTACCCCTAGACTTAATTTTCACTACGTCCTCGGAGTGAAGTATCGTGTTGATGAAACTTCTTCAGTCGTGGTTCACTCGGTCGAAGCACGTATCACTCTTTTCTTGAAGATCATAGGTGTCATTACTCCACACTTTGGAGATGATGAAAGGCTCAAAATATTGACGCAAGAACTTCTTTTGAACTCGTTTGTGCCTAATAGCATCTCATAACATCACCCACTCACCCTTTTGAAATGGATGTAACTTCATTTTGTTCTTCGTCAAGCGCTTGTCATAGCTCTTCTTCTATTGTAGTTGAGCCATATCAATTCGTTGAGTTACATCGTCTCTGTTCTCCTCTAGCTCCAACAAGGTTTCTCTTCTCTCCTTCTCAACTATTGAGCCATCCTTTCTTTTCAATCCAGCTTGCAATGTCTGAAAGGTGGTTAAGTCGAACTAGATTGGTAATCTGGATTCTAACTCATACACCAACTTGAAAGACAATATCCCATAGCCGTCTTCACTGTTGTACGATACACCCATAAAATTGCATGAAGACGCTTGTCTCAGTTGTGTTTAGCCTCTTCTATGTCAGCATCTTTTGCTAACATTTGACACAAGATAAATTTTATCTTCTCTACCAAACCGTTTGAACTAGGTTTATATGAAGTAGTAACTCTTTGTGAAATGAAGAAGTGTGTGCACATAGCAGTAGTCACACACTCACAAATTCTTGACCTCTATCAAAAACTAACTCCAAGGGACATCCAAACCTAGTAATGATCCATTCATGGAAAAATCTACCCACCTCAACTTCTCCAATAGTTACAAGAGGTCTAGCTTCTACGCACTTTATAAGGTAATCTATGGCTACAACAATATACTTATTGTTGCGAGGGGTGTGATTCAAAGGTCCAACAAAATCTATTCCTCATTTCTCGAAAGGTCCAAGAACCGAAAAAGACCTAAGAAGAATAGAAACACTAGATTTGATAGTGAAAGCTTGACAAACATCACAAGTTTTACAATACGTCAAGCAATCTCTAAACATCCTCCTCTAGTGATATCATATGTCAAGTATATTGTCGGCTGTCAACTTGCTTGTGAAATATCCTCCACATACTAGACCGTCATGAAATTCTTCCATGAGTTATAGAGACTCCTCCTTGCTCGCAACTCTTCTCAAGACTCCATCAACTCCTCCACGGAATAACACACCTTCCACCACCGTGTAGGATTACCTTTGTTTCACCAAAGCTTTTCTTCTCTGGTCCGCATCTCGTCTGGATAGACATTTTCGGTAACAAAATTCCAATAGAGTTGCTCATCAAGATCATCAAATCTTTGTCAGAAAAGATGTTATCCACCGGCTCCTCTTAAGCTCTAGATAGCAAATCTGCATTTGCATGCTTTTTTCATGATCGATCGTAGATTTCATAGTCGTACTCTGACAATGATAGCTTCCACCTTGTTAATCATCCTTTGATCATAAGTTTATTGAAGATGTACTTCAATACCTTATAACATGTAACGATAGTGAACTTGCCTCCTATGAGATGTCAAATTTTCTCAGATATAGATCATTGCTAATCCTTCTCTCTCTGTCATAGAATAATTTCTCTCTGCCTTGGTCATTTGCCGACTAGCATACGCAATAGGATGATCTCTACCTTAAACATCATACTGACTTAAAGTACACCCTACTGCTATATTTGAAGTATCCTTATATAGAATAAACTGTTTATTCCAACCGAGCTTAACCAAGATTGGAGCTGAAATAAGAGCTTTCTTCAGTTCCTCAAATGCGGCTAGAGCTTCTTCATCTCCTAAAATCAGCACGTAATCTATTCCCTTCTTCAGATATATAGTCAAAGCATATGCTTTATGTGAGAACGAGAGTATAAACCTTCGAGAATATCCCACCATACCTTAAAACTGACTGTAGCTTAATGAGAATACTAGGAAAAACGAGCTCTAAGATCTTCTACACCTTCTCTGGATCTACTGCAATGCCGTCCTTGGATATGATATGATCCAAGAGTAACCCTTCCTCACATCCAAAAATACATTCCTCTGGACTGAGAGATGCATTTGCTACATCTAAACATTCTAAGACCTTCACAAGGTGCTCAAATTGCTTCTCCTTACTCCCGTAAACCCAAAAGTCATCTATAAAATCTCTCACAAACTTTCCTTAAAAAGGTTCGAACACTTTGTTCATAAACCTTTGAAATGTCGCAGGAGCATTACACAGATAAAATGCTATGACTCGAAATGCAAACATACCCCACGGAGTAGTGAAAGTAGTCAGGTGTTGATGTTCCGGTGCAATTTTGATCTGATTATATCCGCTATAACCATCTCCAAAGCTGTATCATTCATTTCCAACCACTTCTTCCAAGATCTGTAGAGGATAACAATCCTTCTTTGTGATAGTATTGAGCTTTTTGTAATCAACACACACCCTCAATTTGTCTTTTCTTCTTCTTTACAATCACAATGAGTGATATCCATCTAGAATGCTCCACCTCATAAATAAACCCAATAGTGTGCAGCTTCTCAATCTCTTCTTTCACCAGATCAGCAATTGGAGGACTCACTCTTCGTTGCTTCTGTCGCATCCGTTTGACCTCCTTCTCCAACTCAATACGATGTTGCTCAAGTGTGACATTCCTTAGATCCTTGTAACTAAATGCAAATACATGAATGTATTTGTGAAAGATCTCTTCAAAATGACTATTTTCCTCTTTAGTAACATTCAGTCCATAACTTAAGGTGACAATTTTTCTCTCCACCTCCTCATGAGTCAACGGTTCTTTATCGCGATCTCTTTGCACTTTCAAAGAAGAAAAAAGATCCATTACATTCACACCCACATTTCGTTCTTCTCTCTCCTCCTCTGATGATGTATTTTCAGATTTTGAATATGAAGAATTGGTACCCACATCAGAAGTAGTATTGACAACTTCGGACTCCTAATAGTCCGATGTGGGTCGATCTGGTTTTGACGTCCCAACTTGATCTCCGAGCAATGGAACTTTGATCCGACGGTGATTCGATCCGATGCACAAATAATCTTTGTGCTAGTTATCTGTTGCATGTACTGCTCGAAACCAAGGTCTTCCGAGTAGCATTTCATAACTTGACTCCTTCAAGATTTGAAATGTCATATTTATTTGCACTCCCATTACTGACGCACAAACTCTCTCCAACACTCCCAATGGTCTAACTCGCTGTTTTTTAGCCATGTCAACCGTGGTACTAGAAGGATGAGTTGGTACTAATCCAACTTCCTCATGAGTCATTCCGAGATAACATTTACTGTCGACAAAAACATATGAGACATCTCTCTCATTGATACGAGCCTCTACTTTTGATGCCTTGTTACACATCTCTCCTTCACTAACATCTAAAGCACTCACACTGATAGTAGAAGGATTTACCTTCTTTTTTCGATCTTGTCGAGATCCGCTACGAAGTTTTTTTCCTCACCGAAGGATTCAGAGCAATCAACTGTCCAATTATGTTTGCTCGTTGCTTGCCCACGTCTTCCACCACATTATATTTTGATTCCTCCATTGAAATTGTGAAATCAATATTTCTCAATTTCCTCCGTCGCTCTTTGGTTTTTGAAGAAGATTTGCTACTCCGAGTATTTTGACTTGGAGACTCTTCCATCACGATAGGTTTTCCTCGTCAAAATGCATCATCATCCTCTTCCTCTCTTGACTCAACAGCTCTACAGATTGAAAACCTTCTCGTACATCTCGTTGCTTCAAGATGTCAATGCATGCTATACCCTTGTCCTTGCTTGGTGAAGTTGAAGCTCCATCCGCCATTCCATCATTACGACTTGGACAATTGCGTTGAAAATGAGACCACACATAGAACATCCTTGGCTCGTGTAGTTAGTTGGCCTTGCAGTGATCCACCTCTAGACTAATAGTTCTCGTAACCTCGTGAGCCCCCTCCAACATTTGAACTTCGGTGTTGCAACAAATTCACCATATTGATCTTCAAATTTGTCAAAGGTCTGTCAGACTTTCAACTCATCATGAAAGTTGGGAGTAGCATATCTAGATGGTACAGTGGCTGTAACAGTAGGAACCGCAGCTATGGAGACTTGTACAGTAGGAAGACGACAACAAACTAATATGTCTTTTGAGGAGCATCTTTATATATTTGTGCATGACTTTTCATCATGCATCCAATCAGCGATGGTCAACAAAGTTACATACTTTTGAGAAGCATATTTAGAGCTCCGCACTTGTCACATAGTGTCATAGTGAAACCTCTAATAGCTTCCTCAACTTAGTTATAACTATCTCAGCTAGTTATGTCTAGTTTTGATCATTCTAGATTTGGATCTTCGAACTAGAGTAACTTATAAGATAGTCATACCTAATGAAATTTATATAAGCAAACACACAAATAATGAGATACTTGTGGTTTGACAGTATAACAATCTTTGTGGGATAGTGGAGAGTTAGCAAGAGATGAATACATATCTGGAGTGTTTGAAGAACAATATTTGGTAGATACTATAGAGGAGTTGAAATCTATATTAGAAAGCTCTATAGATGATGTAGATAGAGTGGTGAGACTGAGCTCCAAGGAGCTTTATGATGTAATTGATAAGTTTATAGATCAACAAGAGGTGTATGTGGAGACCAAGTACAAGTCAATGGCAAAGAAAGTCAAACCATTGGCTTTGTCTTTATCACTCGACTCCAGTCAGAAGATGGAGCAAGATGCACAACAACCGACACTCAGAGAGCCAAGAAGAATTGAGCACCAGTTCACAAAAGCAACACTGAAGGAACTGAAGATTAGAGGTGATGGATTTCTTATTGAGCAAGAGAAAAAGCAACATGTGGTATTTGATCTAGAATTGTAGCAGAAGCTGATCAAGGAGTTTCATGAGAGTCTATGGGCTGATCATAGAGGAGTTTGGGCTGCATTTGCAAATATGAAGGAGAAGTATTGGTGGAAGGGTATGTATAAGGATGTATAAGGATGTAGTACAGTTTGTTTTATCCTGTATACCTTGCCAGATGTATTCCTTCATCGTGATGGATTGCATCCTACCTATCCTTTAGCCATTCGTACAAATGGGTAGTTGATCTTGTAACTATGCCATTTGGGCTTGGACAAATGAGATATCTAGTCTTGGCTAGAGAAGATCTATCTTATCAAGTTGAAGGTCATGCCTTGAGGACGAAGACCATTGCTAGTGTCTGCCGCTTTCTACTTGAAGATGTTATTTGTAGATACGCGTTTGTGGGAAAGATCACTATAGATAGGGATGAGCTGGATTCACAAGAAGCAGTTGAGTTTTTCAAGCTTGAGTTAAAGTATCACTTTGAAGAAGGGTGTATGTATCAGAATGCAGAACTCGTTGAGGAGAGTGACTCCGTGTCTTCAATTGTGAGAAGTAGCATTCTATACAATAGCTAGTGCAGTTTATAAGTTAGAAAAAATGTGAAAGAGGGAAATCAATCGATTCTGACTCGTGACTTGGATCCATAATCTGAAGATACAAGTGCGTAGGTGTTAGTGAATACTACAGTTATGACTTTTCATTCATTAAAAATGGAACTATACATAAAAGTTGACGTAGAGAAAGTTAATAAAGTATGTAGAAGTAACTTCCTTTAGGTTTATGTATGACTTTTAATTCTCCTTTTAACGGGAACAAAGATCATCCTCAGTGGTAGAGGCGCTCACCTAGGAAGAAGAGATCTCAAGATCAAATCCTCTTGGCTTGTGTTCTCTATTCCGACATGTTGGCCTCTTGGATGAGATCTATGTTGGATATGTAGCTACGTCTTGCATATCTAGGGGCAGGGGATCGGTATCCTCTTTAATCGTGGGCTTCTTGGCCTCCACATGTCACTTTGGTTATAGATTAGGAGTTGCCTGGTGCAGCTATGGGGACCTGTAAGCCTTGTGGGGTGGCTCCACAGTTGTGATTTTGGTCGACACTAGATGGCTTGTACTATAACCGAAGTGGCATGAAGAGCTATGAAATTTTTAGTAAGCAAGAGCCTAGCTTAGCAGAGGGTCTGCTTGTTTGATGCGCAAGTTTGCTTATAAAGATCCTAGCTTAGTTGGAGGAGTGCTTAGTTAGGATGTTAGTTAAGAAAAGTGCCGCATCGCACGATTAGAGATATTTTACTTTTTCTTGTCAAGGAGAGCCGTTGACGCGTACAACAGGAAGACAAAGATTGAGGGGATCGGATTTTTGAGATTTTCAAGTGTGAGAAGGTTGCAAGAAGAGAAATAAAGAATTGGGAGTACAAATTCATCTATTGTTGTATTTGGAGGTAAATATACCTTTTTATGAATAAAAATTAATCTTATTGAGTAGAGATCGACTGCCAGTCTTCCACAAATCGGTATTTGTGAAAGACTTTGGTTGTTATAGGCAAGTTGGTTGGCTCTTGTCTTCTCATTCAATCTCTATCCTCATAAATAGTCATAGTTAGAAGGTTCACCCTTCTTGAGAAAGACTCTCCTCGACATAAATCTGGTGCTTCCACTGAGAACATTCAAAAAACATTTATGACACTAAAAATGTTTGAAATAGTGTCAAAAATACCTAAGATTTGAATTCACGATGTCAAAAAGTTGTCAAAAATCTCCAAGCCCATGTTTGAACGCTGTCAGAAATTCACAAGAAACTTGTCACTCGTACTGATTTAGATGTCCTTTCACTTGCACCATTTGCAATATATCTTTCGCTTTGTTCTAGCTCATTCTAACACTTCTCATGCCATGGACGAGATATTGTCAGCCTCAACAAAGAGAGATTGCTTCAGGACCACCTACAGCACTCGTCGATGATAGTTAACTTGCACCACGTGCAGCGCCTTCTACTTCAAATGTTGACCTATTGAGTACATTGGGAGGGCAGCAGAACCTAGATCAGCTTGTTTCTTTCATGAAGATCATTATAGAGCAAGTAATCTCACAGACGAGGACATTGTGGATCGTTATCATTCGATCACTTGTGGAGGAGATTACAAGTCGTCAATTGAGAAGTGCATCGAGTCACAACACCTCAGCGTCGACTCCTAAATCTAGAGAGGTAGACGTGATGCCAACACACACTCCCATATCATCCGAGAAGCATGTCAGATTGACGATCAACCAAGAGACTAGATCATTGACAAACAAGCAGCAGATCAGTGACTTAAATGCGAAAGTGCGCATGACATGTGAGAAGAACATGAAACTGACCACCAGACAGAGCACATTGTCTACAGCGAAAAGATGGATGATCCTGGATGACATTCTGAGCTTTTACAAGAACATGAACTTACTTTCAGAGAGTGTGTTGCACAAAGATCTCCAGTTGGGTCACAACAAGCGGTTGTACTTGAACGGTCCTTTGGTACGCTTTTAGTACAGAGATTTGTCCTTGGAGGAGTTGCGGAAGAACATGGATGAACAAACACAGAGAGAGTTTTGACGAAGAACAACAGACCGGACGTGAACAAATGCAAAGTGGCATCCCAGTAGAAGAAAGAGAACTTGCAGCGAGTGTACACGCATCAATTAGACAAATAGATAAAGTGAAGTTTCAAGCTGAGTTTGTAAGTTTCTACTCGCAACTTGTTCATTTTTTTGATTTTCCGACGGCTTTACGACATAGTTTGCGACATTTGCACCTTCGGAATTTGTGTCTGAATGATGTATGAATAGTTTACAACAGCATTTGGACGATTTCTGCGAGATACATTAGGGTTTACAAAACGAAATCACAAAAATGACATCCTTTCTGCCGAAACTTGTGTTACCGTTGATCTTATAACTGCCTTTTTTGACTTTTTTGGTATCTCTTTAAGATTTCTGACAGCTCGTAGTTTTCCAATGGCTTTCTAATAGTTTCTTGACAATTTTTTTCTTACATCTTCTTGTCTTAAACCTGTTGGAATTGTGCGTTGTCATTAGGTTGGTCGTTACGAAAAGGAACCAACCGGAGAGGAGACAGAGACAACACTTGCTTTTGACAAGATTGTCTTATTTGCAACCTTGGATGAACGAGAGACACATCCAGTAGGAGGGGTTGTTCATGTTATCGTATAGCACAACCTTTGTGCATGAAAGTTATCCAAGAAAGCATGGAGTTCTTGGCTGTGAAATTTCTCGTAGGTAAGAAAGTGTGTCGAGAGACGCACAACCACACAAAACAATCCTTCAAGTGTAAACTTCTCATTTATTTACACCTGCAAATCTGATCCAATTTTGATATTTGGGAATCAACAACTTAGTATCTTGTTGGAAAACCTTTGTGAAATTCTTCCAAGTGATACCCAAACCATCCAAAACCGAGCTCTCTAGCGAGCCGATCAAAGTTCTCAAATCTTAGTTGCTAAAACACTTCCGCATGCACGGAGGCTTTTTACCCAACCTGAAACTTCCCCTCCCAAGTCCAACAACATAGAAGTGTAGTCCTTCCAAAATCCTTTCTAGAGATATCCAAAACGGTGAAAATAGACTTCTGTAGCTCCAGTTATCGCTTTCTCATTTTTGCTCTTTTTCCTAGCACATGAAAAGCTTCCATGTGCACGGAGGCTTTTTAAGAATCTTATCCAAACTTGCTCTTAGTTTTGACACCACAGCAGGCAACATAGTTGAAAACTCTTCAAAACGACATCAACAAGTCATTGTATGGTGAGTCCAAGTCTACCACTCCAACTCACATGTAGAAACCCTTTGAAATTTCAGTCAACTTTGGAGACTTATAATTCTATCCTCCTAACTCCAAAACACATGAAACTTGTGATGTTTGAAAGACGGTAAAGTTAATTTTCTGACACTATCTCAATCACCTTTGTCTGATATGTCCTCCCAAAGCAGTATTTGAAAAGCTTCCGTGCGCAAAGAGACTTTTTGTCAAAAACTTGAGAAAGTACTCAAACTTCAAACCTCTGTCATTTCCTCCATGAGTCTCCAAATCTTGTTTTTTGTGCCACTGAAAAGCTAGTGAAGTAAGCTTTCCAATGAGATCATTTTCACTCTCAACTGATATCTATAGCCAACACTGTAGCGAAAAAGCTTTCTGTGTGCACGAAGGCTTTTCTCTGGCTCTGAAAAACCTTAAATCCCAGCAGAAAATCTAACCCTTTATACTCCTTCATACTAGCTCCAAATGAGATGTTTTTAGTATCAATGAAAAGCTCTTGAGAATAGTTATCCAACAAGATCAATTCTACCCGAAACTGAGCTTCCACAAGGAGTAACATCTCTCCCAAGTCTTGCTAAAAAGCTCTCGTGCGCATGGAAGCTTTTTGCCTGAAACACCAAAAATCGGCGAAAATGCACCGAAACCCTAAAACTCTGAAATCCACGACTGAAAATCAGCAACCTAACGTTGTCTTAAAACCAAATGAACCTCTTGTGCCTTCATAGGCACTGCTTTTATACTCTCTTGAAGCACCCCTATAAGATACACGTGTGGAGCTCAAAACCGTGCTAATGTCCATTTTTAGCACCGTCACATGGCTCGCATATAGCCCCTTAGATGGCAACCATGCATTCAACCAAGTGCCCCTCGTGCAGGTAGCCACGTCAACCTGACTACCTCAACATCACGTGCCAAGTAAGCACCATGTCACTATGCTAGCCTAATAAGCAATTCATCTAGTTAGCAACACCATGTCAACGTAATGTACATTCAGCAACGTGTCACATCAGCACTTCCAAATTTTTTCCACGTAAGACAAAGTACCACATGTTTGCACTTTTCGGGCTATCACGTCAACATCTCTACCCCATCATCTTATCGAAACTTTAAACCTCATATCTTTCTTGTTTGAGCTCTGTTTGCACCGTTCAAAGACAAAAATTGACATACGCAAGGAGCCCTAATGTTTTCCTTAAATCACCATTTTGAGAATATTGATAACTCCACTTCTTGAGCTCTACACCGGTCCATGACACGACAACATCGCTGTCAATGAGACAGACGACGACACAAATGACACGTCTTCTTTATCGGACAACGACATGTAGCCACTGGCTGCCGCTCAGTGGCTGCAGGAGTCATAAGCTGAGAGTAAGTACTAAATCTTTTGTTGCGATGGTTGTTTCATGAGATACTGATTTCTCAACAACTCACAGTTCGCCTTGATTGATGTAGATCAATGAGCTAGATGTTCAGTTGCTGACCTCGCAAGTCGAGTTATCCAACCGACTGGACCCCTCTCTGCAGAAAAAGAAGGCACAACGCAAGATATCTTTTCATACACTGGCGTAGTAAGTTTTCTCACTTGACTTATCAAACATTTGGTATATTTTATGTCATGTAAATTTTGAGACTAATTTCATCGCTATAAGTTTCCAGACCTCACCATTCGTCTCAGTCGATCTCAAGAGGAGAGAGGCTACGTAAGATGTTGATACTACGTCTAAGACACAGACATACAGATCCCGTCGGTGCTAGTTCCACTAGCAGCAATTCGACTTGCACCACCCCCGGTAGTCTAGGATGATGCAAATGGTGACGAAGATGGACGTCAACTACTGACGCGAAAGAGGAGTTAACGTCGACAGTAGTCTAGAGTACGAGAACTCTGTTGTAGCATAATGTTTTACACTCCATTGGTCGAACGAATGCTGTATTGTTGATATAGTTGTACTTCTGAGTAGTGCTCTCGTGTTTAATGCATGGCTTTGTCTTATATCACACCTTGTATACAATGTTTGTATTAGATATCTGTAGCAAATATGTATATCCGAGTCAAATAGACTACGGCTTCGTAGCTCAAAATCTCACATCAAATATCTAAACCTTAAACCATGACGTGTCAGAAATACCTCCAGTTCGTCATGCCCCTCATGTAGGAATCTCTTTGAGATAAAGTACTAAAAATCATAAATCGTAGAAAACATGCATGAATTTCTAACAGTTTCGATGTCGAAAAGCTGTCAAAGACTGTCAGCTAATACAGAAAATCTAAATTTACGACATCATACATGTCAAGAAAAGAGAAAATCCTAAAATTGCAACACTACTATGTCGGATTCATGACTGAATAGTTTTGGCAAATTGTCAAAAATATGTGATAAACTTGTCATAAATTTTGCTTCTTTCTGACCACTACAGACACATTTCTGACATTATTTTTGTGTGAAAATGAGGTGGAAATGTGTCAAAAATTGCTGTGGAAGTTGTGAGAATATTGTGGGAAAAACTTTTCTTGATGTAGAAAATCTAACACATAGGTCGTTAGGACTTGTCGGTTTTATGTCAGAATTTTGTCAAGAAATCTTCATTATCATTTTGTTTTTGAGAACTTTTTGTGATTTTTTATACAAAAATATCAGACTTATCGTGTGGATTATGTCACATTAGTTTCAGATGGCGTTCTGACATCTTCCATATGGACCATTGTCGCGTACTTGGCGGCTACATTCTACACTTCTACTCCGACACTTGAGTTTAATAGTTCTAGAAGTTAGCTCAATATTACTTCTAGTCCTTTATGCATATGTTTGACACCTTTGCGTATGGTGTTAACACTGTTATGTTATATATTTTGAGTCCTAATACGTTGATAGTATGTTATTCATCTTGTTCAAGCACTCGTAAGCTTGTGCAAGTGACTTCATACTTATCTATGTTGTTCAAAGTACGTAACTTTAGGTTTACCAAGTGGATAGAGTTTAAGCTCATGAGTGTACTTACATATCGCCCATGCATGCTTTCTAGCTTGTTTAAATTATTATTCAGAGTTACGTGTCACTGTAAAGTGACACGTAACTCTGAAAAAGTTCTGCGAAAGTTAAACTTTCGCAGAAAGTTTAAAGTTTACGTTGGCACTTTAGAGGTTTGACATGTAGCCTATGTGTGAAGTTAATTTTCCACGTGGATTAGGGGCACAAAGGACAGGGAAGTGAAGCTATGAACTCCCATTAGTTCATTTTTATTCTTTGTGAAACCCTAAACTTAGAAGCAGGGGTCTTAATGGCAGTTCGAGCTTTTGGTAAGGGCATTCAAAAATATGAGAATAGACGGTGAGAGAGCTCATCGTGCCAGGGACTGTCTGTGAAAAAATTGATCGATTTGGAGCAATAAAGAAGGAGTTATGCCAAATTGAAGTTCGGATTGGATCAGAATTGCATCAAAATTGTAGATTTTGGGGTTTTTTGTGTCAATTGCAGCAGATAAGAGAAAATCCCTTCAAACCTTTGTGGTTGCGTTCAATGTCAGCAGGGTTATGACTGTCAAGAACGATTCGTGTTATTTGAGTGAGTGAGTAATTCAGGGTGATGGCTGAAGCAGAGGGGGTATGAAAAGCTCTCAATCTAGAGCAGCAACTTCAGAGCTCGAACCTTTTATAACCAGCAGGTCAAATTTCACAGGGATGTTCAGCATGTTGTAGACTTTAAATCTTGTAAGAATGAGCAAAAATTATCGAGCTAATTTTCTATTCTAGGTCGAAGTAGCCATCTGGGTGTCAAAAATTACCGTAATTTCTTTACTCAAAATGTTTTTGCTCATATCTCAGTGCTCAGATTTGATCTCAAGCTGAAATTTCGTATGTGTGTTCAATAGGGCTTCCTTTACATGTAAGAGAAGTTTTGAAGTCCAAACCATCATATGTTTCTTATTCTTGAGTGTTAAAGTTCACCGTCTGACTTTATTACTACCAGTTAGTTCAGACTTTTGCTTTCTAAATATATTAGAGGACCCAACAGACCTGTATAAGTCTTTATAGTGCCACGTTATAATCTGAAGCCTACCTCTTGAGTAAACAATTACAGTCAGAAACCCAGCGCTTTCCTACGTAGACGTATCACACTCCGGCACCGTTTTAGACAACCAAATTATGACATGGTGCTTGCACCTTTTCCACAGCGTTCTAATGCTATTTCTGACAATAATTAGACCTTCTTCAGATGGTAACATTTGTCACAAATTTCTCAATTCTGACACTTTTGGTATTGGAATCAGTGTCAGAAAATCTGCATTCTGTAGTAGTGATTTACACAAGCTAGCAAAAGTTCTTTGAAGTTGATCTTGCATGCATACTGTACCATTGTCTTCCAACTCTGGATGAGAGATGTGACAATACATTAACTATTCTTTATTTGCATCAAGGTCCCCGACTTGTATAGCTACGTCTACTTTATAGGTTATCTTCGAAACTCCTCATGATTCTTCATTTACATAACATATATAATTACAAAAAGCTTATATTTTCTAACATTACTCTAACCTAAAATTTGTATGTAATGTTTATGTATATTTTATTAATACAAAGCGAATGCTACTTAAAGTTAAGAGATCATGCCTATATTTTGCCGTCAGTTTCTAAACAATACCAGTCTCTCTATGTGTGCGAATTGTGCATCGTGATTTAACCTCCACAATCTATGCTTATCCTCTTCCTTCCCTATGGATGGAACTCCAAGTTGCAGCATTATTATTTCTCATATCTTGTGGTCTTTCCTCGTATCCCAATCTACATAATTTACTTGGTCACACCCATTACTTGTTGCAAGCAATGTGATGTCTAGTCACCTACTTACCAATGTTTCTCTTCCAGATAGTGGGAAGGCCAGTTGTGATTATATGTAAAGTATTTATAACTTAATTTGAATTCTTAAACGTGCTTTCAAATTCTTTAGCTATTAATCAAACCAAAAGTTGTGAGGAAACATGTATCACTAAAATACTACTGAAATTTGCACTACGAGAGATTCAAAGTTTGTTTTGTCTCTGATTCTTTCATGTTATTGAGAAATCTCAATCCTGCGTTTATCTAGTCATTTTTGAAACTATTTTTTTCACCACGAGAAATTTAAATATTGTTTCGTCTCTCTTTCTTCCATATTATTAAGAATTCTCTGCATTTATCTAGTCATTTTTTAATTATTTTCTCATTGTATGATATAGTGCAATTACAGACAGTATGAATATGATAACAATCCAATTGGTCCTTATGGATACTTCATTTTTCCACTATGATCTAGTCATTTTCCACAAGAACATTCAGATGATCTCATGTCCGTTCTCAGTTTGCTGGGTGTGAGGAGTAATTCTACATTTGACATATGAGGAAATCCAAGAAGAGCATTTGAGTAGCATATGAATGTTGTATTTTACTCACCTCTCCATCTTCTGAATATTTTATTTTATTTTTTCTGCCAATTTAGTAAAAACTTTTAACCTAACACTTATATATTTTTTGATAACATCAAGCGAGCAAAATCCCCGAGTTGCTCTTGCATGCATATTCACGTCTCCATCTTAAGATGAAGAGACACACTTATGCATATATTTGTTGATTTCTTTTCAACCCTTTTCTCACAGAAACATTTATTATTTATTTATTTATTAAAATTATACAATTACTAAATAGATTTTCATTTATTATCTCGAGACATAATCTTCCTTTCTGGAAACGGTGATGGTTTTATTCCTCTTGTCGCTGGAAGAATCCCTCCCAAGTGTTAACACTTGGGAGGGATTCTTCCAAGTGTCCAGCGGCTGTGTTCGCACCCGGTCGGGATTTGTTACCAAGTTTAGAGGGGCAATAACATGAACTGCCGCCCATTCCTGGAAAAAGAAAAAGAAAAACATGAACTACTTGTGTTGTCTTTTTATTTAAAGGATGTTGGAAGACCATCTAATCCAGAGATATATTTTTGCAATCATCTCAAAAAAAGTAATAAGATTCTTGCAATCATCTCAAAAGAGAAACTCATAAGGACCTCTGTAGACCAAATGAGATTCTTAAATATTTGTCTCTCATCCATGCTTATCTTGTTAATAGCCATCTTGGCCACATAAGGGAGTTGGGATGTTTATCGAGTGTGAGCGGAGTACGTAGTCCCATTTTTATAGTTCCTCTTGAATGCCTACTCTGCTCTTCTTCGTGTAATTTTTCTCTCCTCGTGATAATAATGTTCTACGGCCGTACATCATCATTTATGTGAGAAGAAGATGAATATGTAAACCTTTCCAAGTTAACATTTATAAATTACTAACCAGTTATACTGCAGCATATCATATATTGTTAAGTTATTTCTGTTATGTCATGATTGATATTTTTCAAATATTGTTTTTTAACTCGAAAGATCAAAATTTCCTTAGTAATGATAAGATTTAGTGACCCTGGATTATTGTTCTAGTTCATATGCTCATGAAGCCAGGGTTTAGCCATCGGTCTGATCTTTTTGATTTTGTCTGCAAGGAGACAAAAAGAATAAATTTATCATGACATATTTACTTGATCAGCCCATCCGCAGAACTTGAAACTTGGTCTGAGCCTTGCGTCAAAAAAGTAACTTGATCAGGCTCATGACTTGCTGCAGTCGGTAGATTTCTATCAGTAAAAAATTTACCTTCTTCGTGCATTCACATTGCTGATGGGACTGGTAATTTTCTCACTTACCCGGTCATGGACTGATCAAGAACGATTTGAACTCAAGGGCCTTTCCAAGTAAAAACTATAGCGTATGGGCCCTACCAAGTAAATAATTGGTTCTTTCCGGGAGCGAAATTGAAGAACTTCGAAGGACCATCAACTCGAACGTCGAGCGTACAGAATAACGAAGAAACGTTCGGAACTACGTACACGATTCCAAAAGAGAACGGCGTACAGTCCTGTAAGGGAAGACCGATGTGCAAGAACAAGAAGGCCCCAAGGGAGGTCAAAGTCAGTGGGTCCTACAACGGCTGTCGTTCGCTATAATAAGGACATGCAGAGACAAAAGATGAACGTCGTAGAACGAGGCAGGAGGGATCCGACCCGATCCCAAAGGCTTAGATCCTAAAACGGGCTTTGTCCGCATGCAGTGGCCCCGCAAACTTTTAGGGAACGCGTCTCTGTGCGGCTGCGATTCCTCACAAGTGGTCCTTAGCAGTGCACTGCACAGCCTCCAGTCCTCCAATGCTGGACAGAGCCTAAAATGTCAGGAAAACCAATCAGGCCTTCACTTCATGATTAGCCTACTAAACTATTTTCTCTTGGGTGCCTATTAACGGGATAAGTTAGGACGTTAACACCGCCATCTGTCTTTCAAATATTTGAACAATAGTTACCCGGGGTTTTGTCCTGTATGACGAAGATAAGGTACACGAATCTGACATGGTCCTTGTGGCACTGTATCATCACTCTTGCTAAAAGGTTGTAAACTATTGCTATATACTGGAAAACTATATAACCCTCAAACGATGAAGGAAAACACGGTCTATGATTTGCTCTTTTGTAGGTGGTATTGTCTTCTTCTTACGCTATTTTTCATTTTGTTACTGGGATACAATGTTGATTATCAGTTTATTATAGATACCAAGCAAAGCATCTTCATCATCGCTAGAAGGCACTTATAGTCATGGAGGAGTAGTTGAAAATGAGAAATGAGACATGTAAGAAGAGTAAGTTGTAAGGTTACTTTTCTCACAAGAGAATAATAGTATTTAATCATTATTGTATGTTGATGATGAAACAAGAATAATTTTCCATGAGGACATAAGCTTTGAATTGGATAACAGTTAACGAGAGAGAAACAGGATGGATAACAAAGAGAGAGAGACATCTTAAGGAGGGAAAAAAATTCAAAGAAAACCTTAATAATCATCCAAGTGTGAGGATCTACTCTCAATGATCTAGAGAGAACTGTATCCTTCATCATGATAATTACTGATTTACACTAATTATCCTGAAATGCTTTTAGCTATCATATTTAAATTAACACCCACACTTATAGCGACATTGCTCTGGTTGCAGACGATATGTTTAAGTTGCATTCACATGGTCATTTTATGCATACTTTTTCATATGCAATTGGGTTTCGACGATTGCTCTGGTTGCAGACGACACATTTAAGTTGCATTCACGTCATCGCTTTATAAACAGTTTTCTCACATGCAATGGGGTTCCATCGATTGCTCTGGTTGCAGACAATACGTTTAAGTTGCATTCACGTGGTTGCTTTACATACAGTTTTTCATGTGCAATTGGATTCCATCGATGACGAAAGTATACGCTGTTTCTATTCTCAGATCGTGAGAACGGTTCATTGAGAGAATATGGAATGCAAAAAACTTTGAACACGTCAAATTTGGATCGGATGACTCAGATATCTCTGTGAATGTCAATCAAACGTGCGTGTTCAACAGCTATCAAATGGAGAAAGTCATAAAAATAACTGAAACACGAATATATCTACAAAAATGTGAACGCACGTAAAAAGCTCACCGATTTAAGCTTGAAATGTCACTATGATGGTTACATTTTGGAGAGCAAGAGTCGGGAGAAAACAACATCGTAAGAGTTGAAGCAAAGCCTCGTGTAGAAAAGCAATGCATTTACTAAGACTGGATTTGCAAGGAACTCGTATCTCACATTCGTATGTCCAGATATTAGAAAGTAAGAAAATTGTAAATTATGTCGTAAAGTGGAGAGTTTACATCCAAAGATACGCAAGGGTGTTTCAATCTCCATCTGAATCTCCATGATATTATGTTGAACTATTTGTTAAAAGAGAAGGCGATACTTTAGCTGATAGGAAAAACTAGGACAAGGTCAAATGTTGTAAGTAGATTCAATTGTCCTTGTGCGTGGACACATACTTCGTTCTAAGCTTGGGTCTCCAACGTTACGAGAAATGTACCACAAATTGGAATGAAAGATAAATCACGTGAAACTTATGGACATGATGCATTTCGTAGCATAGTTTGGAATGTAGAAGTTCTCTTCAAGTAGCAAAACATTGACACTTACCACCCATATCACAAGTTTAATCCTTTCTCCAACTTAGAGCAGACCGTTGATGTTGACTTGTTGTGTGAACAATAATTTTATCATGTAACGGGATCTGCACCTAGTCCAGTCATATGGAAAATATACCAAAGGCATGTACACCCCAAACTGTCATCGGAGCTTGAATTAAACAGACTTCTTTACATCGACCATCTACAACTGCTTCCATTGTGCGATCAACGATGAGAAGTCAAAAACTTACTACTTCAACGATATATACTCGTGAATCACAATACTCAACCAATTATACTAGACGAATAAATGTGGTTCTCTTCTTTCTACATCTTGCAAAGTATTGCACATTCCCATCTTCTTTGAGATGTATCTCATAATATATTTACCTTTTCATACGTGTTTTAAGAGCGACAACATGTCCATCTTTTGCTGAAACTTTTGCACATGTCAAGGTTTGGGTGATAAGGTTTGGATGACATATTTGTGTCATCCAAACCTTGCTCCTAGTTATTGTGAGTTGACATAAAGAGTGTGAAGCTATCCAATGATGTTGTAATTGAAAACGTTCGAGAGAGATTTTCCAATCTTAACTCCAAGAACAGTCAAATATCACAATTGTAGTATGAAGCAAACATTTCTGAGATATTAGTTAGAATAGTTACATAGTTGTCACTGAGAAATATGTTAATCCTTGTTGTAAGAAAAAATGTCTTGATGCAGCACGTATGTAGAGTGTTGTCACATGTTTTCCAGCTTGTTATGACATGGTTTACAGTGTTCACTAAGCTCACTATAATACTGATATAAAGACTTAGTTAATACACATTGTATGCTTCATTAGCAAACACTCTTGTGGTTGATGAGATCGATATCATCAAGACATCTCATACATGACAAGTTGGAATCATTAACCTTAATTTTAAACTTATTTCACCCTTTTTTCTCGCACTCTTTATTTTGACCATTGATCAATACTGCACCAAGAGTGATCAAATGATCAAAGAGGCGGTAGATCATCAAGAGGTTAGTAGCTTATTGTTATCATCTATAGCTCAATAACTTCGCACAAGCTTTTAGTTTGCTCATGTGACTAACATGTACATGTTCTCTTACATATTTGAAAGGGAAGCAGCCCCACCTGTCAATAGATCCACGTGAACAAGGTGACTATTCCCAAAGATATAAACTAGAGAGTGTGTTTCATGAACTTTATAAGCAGACGACAACTGAAAGATATGATATCTTCTTGGAATCAACAAGTGATTTACTCACATGGATTTATTCAATACTCAATTTAATTCATTCAAAACAAGATCATTATGATCAAGTAATTTGATCATGTGCATGGGCTCCTTGTTGATGATGCAATATGATGTACTTTGTGCTAGTATATATAATTTTAGATCCTTTTGCTACTATTGTCTTATGATAAAGTTTCGATTCTTTGCAACTATCTGTCTTCAACATTTGAATTGATAGGATCCATTGGGTAGCTTATTGACATCTTCTTATTAGATGCACAACATAACCATACTGGTCTTATTATATTTCACTTGATTATGCTATTCTGGTCCTAGTCTATATGGTAAATTTTCACCCATGATTGTCCTTTTTGGTACTCAGAACATGTACTACCAAGAACATATATGTGATGTTCTCCTCGGGACTTATCTCTGAGGAGATGCCATGATGTGATTTATAATTTTCTCTAGTCTTTTCATTAGTTAATAGCACTCGCTAATGTCAAGACCCATTAATCACACTGCTCCACAATCACCGAATCAGGTAACGTATCAACATTCCTTATCAAATTCTTGTACTCTTACTAATGAATCGTAATGATCGCATTTCGTTTGGATCATTTGTATGGACCATTACTCATATTAATAATTTATCCTTCCTTGAATGCTAATGACTGTTTCTATTGTTCATATGTGCGTGTAGGTTTTGTCACAAAAACTACCTATTGCAAAAGCAAGACACGATTAACCGACGCAAAAGAGGAAAAAGACCAAACTCTGTTTATGTGAACGCTGCAGATTAGATAATATAAATATTTTGATGACATGAAGGTGTTTGCTTTGAGAATGTTGGATGTATCAGATAGTAGAAATATTCTGATGACATGAAGGTGTTTGCTCTGAGAATGTTGGATGTATCTGTGTTACGTATGAAAGATGAAAAATGTACAAATCTTGTGAAGTTGTCCACTGATGAGCTATATGATTATGTTCACCATCCAGTTAATGTCCAATGATGTCGAGAAATGCTTGACAAGGTCTTGCGGCGAACCAGAAGTGATCTTCATAAAGAATGAATCACATGAGGATGATTGTACAATGCTCTATGTCCTTCCAACATGAGACTGTCTCAGTGGTTCAAGCTTATCGACTATTGGTCTTCTCCAAATTTCATTCAGAAATCAACACAAATGAAAGCATCTCGTGCAACTGTGAAGGTTGTCAACCTCAATGATGACGAGGATACGATGGCCATATTGCACTTATGATAAGTTAATTACACACTACTTACTTATGCAATTAGCACACATGGTTACCCCACTCTCTTGCTTGTTTTTTATTCTATTCAGATTCTATTATTTGCATGGACAAAAATATATAAAACATTTATATATATATTCATCGAGTATGCTCTTCTCTGTGTGCTTACAGCAAACCGCAACAAATATTTAATTCACCATATTTTGCTTTATTGCGTTGTAAGACTGGCTATGCTTGTTGCTTTCACTATACGCAAAAAAGAAAATGAGGAGTCCAGCACCACTAGTACTTCTAGGGAGATTCAACTTGAATTAAAACATCAAAAAGATAAAACAGTTAGAGAGGATAAGACACATAAGATCTAACCTCTCCTCTCGACTCCAAGAAGTCACAACCTCACACATAAAATAAAACATGAGTGTTTGTTAAACATCTATTTCAAAATCACTTTGTATATGGTGATGCAATGAGAAGTGTGATAATATGACCTAAAAAGTCACTTCGAAGAGTGCAAGACTGAGCGATGCTGGTGTGGTGCTAAATTTCTACAACAGCCTTGAAAATGCTTGAGAATTCTTTCCACCTAGTTATATTGTTCAAATTCTATAGTATTACAAGTTGGTAGTCTCTTCATGTTCCTCTATCTTGGATATGTTCATATTCTATCTTTCCCTTGTTCTTGGTTGTGAAAAAGTCATGAACATGTACATTTGTCATAGCAAGACTAACTAGATCCATGTTTATGCCATGTATGCCATAATGCAATGTCATACATAGTTATAATAATAAGACGTGACTTGTGACATGTTAGCCCTAAAAAGATGTCATAAGTAAGTAGTGTAGGCATGACAAATTATGCCACTTATATCTACAAATTGTCATACAAAGTTACAATTAATGACTAAGATTATGCCACATATGTCTTAAAATTGTCATATGTTGTTGTAAATAATGACATGACTTATGCCACACAAGTCTTAATACATGTCACAAATAGTTGTACAGTAACGACAATCACGTAAGCCATAATGTGATATCATTGATAGTTAATTTTAAGACTCTTGTGTGACTAGATTCTAGGATTTGTCTAGTCAAGGATTTGTCACATAATCGTAATGTCAAGTAAGTTCTATTGACATATCATTATTAGTTATCAAAATGAAACTATCCAATTCCATGAGATTGACATATCATATCATCATAGATGTGGTGCCCACAATTTACAGGATTCATGAATTTAAAATTTTTAAGATTAATAACTTGTTTGTATAACTGAAGAAGCTTTGTTACTTAAGATTACTGCTTCCTTAGAAGGAAGACGATCTTACGATCTTTTTTGCAATAAGAAGTTGACTTCTTCGGAAGACGGCCGTCTTCCGAGAAGCGTCTTCTCAGTTGTATCTTTCGAAGATGGAAGACGGTGGAAGACGGAAGACACGTATCTTCCGGAAGACAACGACCACAGAAGCCTAACCGAGTATTCCCCAATAAAGAAGTAGGTGTACCTACCAGGTAGCACCAGGAAGGTTAGGTAAGTCAAGAAGGTCGGGTAGGTCGAGAACTCTTAAATTGCGCGAGAAGATGCAAAGGAAGTGCATTAGCACATGAACACTACCGCTTCTCGCATCGAGGTCATTTTTACCTAGAAAATCGAATTGAGAGGTGATCGAGTTGAGAGAGAGCCAGCATAGTGAAATTGAGTAGAGTCGAGATCCATTTGCAGCTAGAAAGAAAGCGAGGACGAATTGCTGAGGATAGGAAGCACATCAAGCTGAAGGAGTCTTCTGAAGACTCCCGGAAGCAAACATTGAAGGACGACTTAGAAGAATCGGAGGTGGAATCTTGTTCGATTAAGGAGTGGCAAGACGTTGACGGCAGCAACAGCTTGGTGGAGTCGCATTGGAGCTAGGGACGGAGCCGGAAGCACACAGAAGACTTAAGAAATTACAAAAACAGACAGAAGATTGTTTGAGATTCTTCCCATGTTCTCTTCCCTTCCACCCTGCTTCTCGCCTCTTGTTTGGTATCCTCCGCGCTTCTCCGGTTGTTTGCAGGCAAACCCATCGATCCTTTCCTCATCTTGAATTTTCCTACTGTGAAATTGGTCGCGGAAGCGCTACCCAATTTTTGACAGTCATCTTCCAGCTTCTTCCCGAACTGCAATCAAGCTTCCCTATCCATCGTTCTCAAATTCTAATCTGCAGCTATCAATTTCCCTATCCTACCGCACCTCTACTCTCGAATCCTTGAACAAAAGACGTTTCGGAAGATCTGAACATCTTCGGAAGACGCCTTTGAATCCTGAATATCTTCGGAAGACGCTTTTGAATGTCTGAAGTCTTCGGAAGACGACTGTATGCAATTCATATCGAGAGTGGATTGGATTTGCTTTTGTGTTGAGAGAGGCTTGGTACGAATCTTGAGTGACTTGGTGAGTTGTTTATTGTTTCGAGAAACTGGAAGTTGGGATCCAAGCCCGTGCCTCCCGATCTTCCAAGCTTCTCAAATCCACATCTTCCTGGAGAGACTAGAAGACTGGAAAGGCTGGCAGAATGCGCGAGAAGACGTGAGGGCCCGTTACGAGTCTCTTCTGTCCGACCCATAGTAGTCTATTCCTTCTTCTTCCCGAACTTAGAAGAGAGTTGTGAGAAGTCTTGCTGGCAGAATCTGGAGAGAATGATCCAAGGTCATGTTTTTCCGTCATGCAGCAAGCTTCATCTGAGTGCGTATGAGAGATGAGAAGTCGGAATAACATAATGCGAATGTCTTGTGTCTGTTGTGAGGTTAGATTGCGTGTAGGAAAAGATTAATGAGACCAGTGAAGGGAAGCCTGGCTTCGGGAAGTCTTCCGAGAACGTTAATTGAATCGGAAGCTGTCCCGGGAGTCTTTTTAATTTAGTCCTTAAATTTTGGACAAGTGTTCCCAGAAGACACTTGTGAACTTAGAGTCTTGGTTTGAAATGATACTCTGTGGTAATCCATGTGAACGCCACCAAGTATCTAAGAACAATCGAGAAGTTGTGAATGCTGTTGCTGTATCCAAGATCAAGACAAACTTCACTAGTTTTCTAAACCAGTCAACTATCACAAAGATTGCATTGTGTTCATTTGAGTCAAGCAGAGATGTTATGAAGTCCATGTTGATGCTTTCTCAAGGTCTGGTTGGAATCGGCAAAAGATGAAACAACATTTGTTTCTTCGCATAAGAAACTCGATTCATCTGAAAGATTATGCATGTTTTTACAAAGTGTGCAACATTGTCTTTCCTGTGGGTCAATAAAACTTTTTAGCTATCACTGCTAAAGTGGACTTTCTCCTTTATGATCTGATAAGAGCACATGATGACACTTTTTAAGCAACTTAGTCCTAAGTTTTCCTTGTCCCACATAAACCTGACTTTGTTTGAACATGAGTAATACATGTTGGACAAGAGGAGGAGCCTCATGAAAACCTTGACGACTGCTTGCAGACTTGGGTGAGGCAAGTACTTCAACAAGTTTGCACCAAGATCAGAGAACAATTCAAAAGAGAATGCATTCTTCATGGCCTCGCGTGCCAACTACTTATACTATGGATTGTTGAGGTGAGGTCAAGAATGCAAGGACCGAACTGCAAAAGACCAAAAACATATCATGTTAATGTTGACTAAAAAACGGATTGAAAGAACATATCAAATATAGTATGACAAGAACGACAAGAGCAACATTGATTGCTAACCTCGATAAAAAATGACCGGCATGTGATGGCTCGGCAGCTCATGCAATGCATGGACGGCGAAGGCTGATTGGTAGTAGCCGGTCACAGAGGAGATGGCAGACCATAAATTGCATGGACTAACATCCCCTTGAGAAAAAAGGCCGACCTGTGAGAAACCGGCAGCTCATGCTTTGCATACACGATTCACAATTTTCATCCCATGGAATGCATGGATCAATCAGAAAAAGAAGGAACTCATCTCCAAGAAGCCTTGGTTGTCTAGTCACCTTTGGACTATAAACCTTCAGCGGTCTTATCGATCAACTACCCCCCAATCTCTCAACTTTCACCATAGTCATCAATCAATATGTAACATGTCGGCATGTCTCTCACTCAGGGATCACTTCTTATGGCTTTGATGAAAGCACACCATTAACTTGAAGAGAAAAATGCTAAGTTCAATCCTTCACATACCCATAAACTCATAAACTAAAATTTTTCATTCTAACGATGTATCAAGTTCTCACCTTCTAAAATCTTACACTCTCTATATTGATCAAAATGTCATTACGACGATGTGAAAACAAGGATGAGGAGCTCTTCTCTACTCCTCTATTATACATTCTAGGATTTTACTTTGGTACCCTCGGTAACTCAATCGTAACTATTTTTACCGGATTTTACCAAGATATTACTTAAGATAAAAGCATTAATCACATGGGCTTCTTATCTTTTCACACGGGCTTATTCCTTTAAAGTCAACATCTTCTAGAAGGATTCTAGAATATTCTCAAGGATTCTCGAATTTCCATCCCCTCTACACTGGAACCCACTAAAATGATTACATGTGGAATCTCTTCTTATTTGTAATGTCCACAAAGCAATAACTTTAGTCCCACCACTAATATCAAGTCAAAAAGAAGATAAGGAATATTTTCCACCTCCTTTCTACCTTTAGACAAGATGACAAGATAGTAGTGTTCACTATTTAGGAGATATCTGAATTCTACCCAAAAGTATAACTAAGTTTAATCATAACTAACTTGATATCTCCATAAGTACTTGGGCAGCAAATAAACATTCTCCACACTTAGTTATAACTAAAGATCTTTCTAATAGACAAAATTCTTATGTGTAACATAGGTCGTTATAGGATAGTTTCATCGCAATCAGCGATGATGATGTTTTTGATGCTGGTCCAAGCGCAGAAGAATTTCTATGCTGCGTCAAAGTAGACGAACTCAATGTTTGATCTGTCGTATAGTATATATACCACAAATCTTTTCAAGTCTAGATCTTGTCCTCTTTTCACGAACCAAAGCTGAAATGTTGCATTCCACATAGACGTCGTGAGAAACCATTTCGACTTGGACGTAGATTCTGATAATTTGTTGTATAGATGGGCGCACATGAGAGGCATAATCTCTCTAAGAGTCATGAAAAATGCTCTTTTTTTACTGGAGTAAAATACATAATGGCCTCAAGAAAAGTGAAATCCTAAAATTAATCTAAAAATATGACTTCTCTCTCTTTCTATCATTTCTTCTCGAGGAGAACAAACCGGACGACTAAAAGCGTTAGTGAGAAATGAAGCCCTTGATCAAGTATATATAATGAAAAGGATCCAACGGTTGAGATTAAATCTGATGGATTGGACGGCTAATAAATCGTCTCTATAATATCGTGCTTGATCTCAACTATCGATTGTGATTTTGTTAATCAGACGGTATGTATTAGTTATCCTCTTCTACCAAGTATAAATATGAAGTCTTCACTTTCATTATTTGATGTTGGATGTCTAAGTGCTTGTCGATCTTCGCATGTTTTGACTTGTCCTATGTGATTTTTAGTATTCGTATGTAACAATTTTGGAGTGGGTGTACTCCAATTCATCAAAATGTCAAAAAATCAAACTTCGAGGTCAGCAAGGAGAATAGACTATATGATTGAGTATGAGGAGGTGATAAAAACTCTCTTATATTCTCATACTCCAAGTTCTGCAGTTCAAAAGATATGAACTCCTTCCCAAATTCTACCGTACTGAGGAGACACCCAAGAATCAATACGTGCTAGAAATAATTTTGAGAAAATATCATAATCTTGTTGTTGTGTCACCAAAGGACGTGGATCAAAGGAGGACAGACAAGAGCAGTCCATGGACTGTTGTCAATGCAAAGTACAAAAAGGTTACAAGCTTAGACATCCATGGATGTTTCATGACGACTGGTTCACGATTTTGATGATAGTTTTGAAGATGGGTGACAATTCGAAGAAGCGGACTCTCCACTATTGGACCAAAAGGAAGTTAGATTAGATCTCTCACCTCCAAGGTTGATTTCACTTCTCACATCTACCATGAGGAAGTATAAGTCGCTAGTGGTTGATCTATCATCTGAGTCACCTCCTCCCGTAGCTCGTGCATTCTCTCAGGTTTGTCAACCATTTTTCTCTTGATCTCTTACAAAGTCGACTGACTCTTCAGCAAAGTCAAAATCTTCAGACAACAACGACAAGGATTCATTTTTCCAATAAAATATGTACGAATCATGTCTATGCAAGATAGTCATGGTGGACCAGAAGTCATGGCCACAACGTCATCTCATATCAGAGAAACTCTTGGAAGATCAAAATCTCAACGTAAGACTTCGAAAAGATCGATAAAATGCCCTCCAAAAGTACTCAAGATGCGACTTTTATTCACAAGAAATTAGCATCACAAGTGCTCATTGCTGACGTGAGGAAATATTGATATAACAAACTCTGCATCTGTATGTTGATGTGAACAGATTGAGAGAAGAGAGACAACGATATTTTCTCCTCAATCAGAATGAATCTTCAGAGTTCGTTCAAAATCGGTTCTCGAAGTCTTCTTACCAATACGTTTATACATTATGCACGAGTGTTCAAGTTTACAGACAAGGTTTTAAAATAATCTATTGTGTGGATAATTCTCGTCTTAGACGTATAGAAGATGATCTCAATAAGCATCCTGCTGCTAAAGATGTACATTGTCCTCATTTGTCTGCCGAAGGTTTTATATTCCAAGTGAATGGGCTCATTCTTTCTTTCACATTTTGAGAGATAACCAAACAATGGAAGATTTCACTTTCCAAGTAACTTCTCCAAGCAAGAAGTGTATGATCACTACAAGATAGACATGACGTAGAGACAATAGGAGGAGTCCATGAAACTGTTATCATTTTCTCTTTCACAAGATATTGGAGACGATTTGATCATTATATCGATGTACAACAAATTCATTAGTTGTGATTTGTGTGAGCTTAAAACACTTATCAGAGATCATGCGCAGCTTGGTGTTGAAAAAGATATTTCATTTGGGTTTTCTCATTCAAGGATAATCATCTTTTATGTCCTCCTTGACTATCACTTGTATACTTGTGTCAACGTCATTGTCAACATCAGGTCTTAATTCTAAGTCGGAGAATAAATGTATGTACTTTTTACATCATGTTTCTTTTTTATTGTTGTCATCCATGCAATGCATGGACGACCAACAACAATGAGAAGGAGGTTACATCAAGATATGAATCAAGCATACTACTTTGTGTTGTATATTTCGACGTCCTCAAGAGCTATTATTGAAAGAAGAAAGTTTATTTCCAGTAGTAGCTTCTGGAGATGTTAAAGTGTGCTATATGTTTATTTCAGAGCACTTTCAACACAACCGGTTGACATACATCCAAAAACCAAACATACTACTTTGTGTTGTATATTTGGATGTCCTCAAGAGTTATTACGAGAAAAGTAACATTTTCTCTCTGTAACAACTTCTGAGAATGTTTTAATGTGCTACATGTTTTGATCTTCTACACATATATTTATTGTTCTATTGGCACCAACAAACTTTACATGTCTCATAACTTCTAATATGTCGTCTGTGTTCTTGTACATCAAGCTATAATGGAACTCAAACTACACCAAAAATAACAAGCAAAAGAACGTTTGTCTTCAGATAGTAGAAGATGGAAAACTCTCGATTGTTTGGAAGAATCCATTTTTATTTTCATTAATGGCATGGATCAAAAGAAGACTGCACAATCTCATTTCCACAAAGTGCAGAAGTCAATGGATGGTGCTGCTTTGGTTGGTGTTCATTTGGTGGGAGCATTAATCTTCCATGGAACTTTAAAGACCCGAGCATTCTTAATGTATAAATGTCTCATATCTTATTCAAACTTGACAATTACATTTCTTCATTGCATTTTGCTTGATTGGGAAGGCGATTTTTCACCAGTCTTGTATTTACAACTTGATAGTATTGTTCGAGAAAATAAAAACAACATCCTCTTGCCTACCTAGTAATTATAGTACAAAGAGGTGTTTTCAAGAAGATCAAACTGGGTTTTCTCATGGTTGGACATATCCACGAGTTTGTGATTAGATGTTTAGTCGATTTTTCAAAGGATTATCACGTCAAAATACTTTTGCAATGTCTAAGTTGATCAAGTTTTAGAGTCTAGTTACGATCTTAAACCTAAAGTGATTGTATTGGTTGAGATGTGGGACTTCAAGAAGTTCATTAAGGATGAACCCAAACCATATCGTCCGCTTTGAGATATTATTTTCGATCAGCAGTACAAGTTCAAAGTTGTGACACTTCTTGACTGTCGCGTTTGGTGTAAGCAATTCTCAACAGATCAAGAATGAAAACAAGTTGATGAAATTAAACATGTCATATATTTTTCTAATGAGCATGACATGTGTGCATCAATGTTGACTCCTCTTGAATCTTATTCAAAGATTAAGAGACAAACGTTTCTACATTATCAACAGTGGAGAGTGATCTTGTACGTCACATTCAAGCGATCAAGAAAGATATCATGTCAATTTGTCATGCTTATTTCTCAAAAGAAGAGAAGGATTGGTAGAATCATTGGTTCTACGAGCAAGAAGATATATCTCGTATTATATATGTGAACATTAGACGACCTCTTGCTCTCAGAATGTATTGGTATGTGCCTCCAGAATATGACAATAGGTAAAATACTCGTGCACCGACAATGATTACAAGTAATGAGTAATAGCGAAATCGTGTCTTTGGAGATCACAAATTGGTATACACAGGCACTATACGAACACGACCGAGTATACATGAAGAAGACAACGAGTCAAGACTTGGAGACTTACAGATTACAAGAAGTCAGACTTGTCGGGAAGGATAGCAAGACGGATATTTTTACTTCAGGAGTTCAACTTCACAGTTCAAACTAGACAAGGTATTCACCATGAAAATGCTGATTACTTGTCTCGGCTAAGGAAGAAAGAACGAGTGGATACAGTGGCAGATGATTTTCCAGTGAGGAACTGTTGCAGCTGACAGTAGCACATGCTACAAAATACTATGATTTGTACAGATATTTACAAATGTTGCAGTGCCCAGAAGAAATGGATGCAGAACAACGAACAAAACTGAATTTTCTAATTCACATCAAGTAGTTTGGATTGGATTGGAATTGAATTGTGAGAAGCTTGATGTGAATCCAGAGTGAAATTGAGAGGCGATGATTTTTTTGAGAAGCAAGAAATTGAGAATCAGGCCAATGCTTCTCAAGCTTCCTGACTTTTCAAATCCACATCTTCCTAGAGAGCTAGAAGATTGGAAAAGTTGGCAGAATGTGTGAGAAGATGTGAGGGTCCTCTACGGATCTCTTCTGTGTGATCCATAGCAGCCTATTCCTTCTTCTGTCCAACTTTAGATGAGAATTGTGAGAAGTCTTGCTGGCAAAATATGAAGAGCAAGGTCAAGGGTCATGTCTTCTCATTACGCAGCAAGCTTCTTCTGAGAGTGTATGCGAGATGAGGAGTCGAAAGAAAGAGTGCGAATGTTCAGTGTTTGTTGAGGATATATTATCTATGGGAAGCCGAAGACAGATAAGACTAGTGATGGGAAGCCTAGATGCGGGAAGTCTTCTGAAGATGTCAATTAATCAGAAGTTGTCCCGGGAGTCTTCTTAGAGATCATTGTCAACGCAGGGGCCCTCCATCTTCTTCTGGTCGATTCGTATGACTCACTTCTCAAATATCTCTTCATCTTCAGTTAGGAAGCATGATGAATTGCAAGGTGGATTGGCTTCTTAGGAATCCATGATATGCCTTGCTTAATTAGGATTGCGTAGATATAGATCATAAGACATGATGTACTTAGGAAGCACTATTAGAATTCTGGAAGACAGAATAGTTGTCTTTTGGAAGACTAAACTCGTCTTCTGAGAGTGGAAGCTGGACTGTGAGGGCCGGGTAAGGATTGAGTCTTAGGCTCACAACAAGTATGTGTGGTATAGTGTAACATAAGCTTCAAAATGACGATGTATCTTCGAGGACTTGTGTTATCACAAGCGGAGCTGATCGCAGCCAAACCTTTCGTCAGGAGTTGGGCCTCGACCTTTTCACATGGGATTGGAATCTCGCCGACCAGGGTCTGCTGGAAGAGATATGGACAACCCTGCCTCCTCGAAAACATGTACTTGTCAAGACATGGATCGCTAGAGGAAGACCAGCCTTCTAGACGATGGAATGGTGGCGTAGAGCTTTCCACTGATTTGAATCTGAGAACCGCAGTTACGAGTTGGAGAAGGAAAAGATTTCAATGATCATTTCAGAGGAATGACATGTACTTGAGAGTACTACCTGTCTCTTCTTGGAAGATCGACACGAGAGGAATGGATAGAAGGTGGAAGTCTATCGGGAGCCAAAGAAGCGTCTTCTAGGAAAGTTGTACCTTCACCTTTTTCCCAAGAGAAAGGCTCAGAAGGTCTGATACCTCGGAGATCAGGATGTGGAGTTCCTAGAAGCAGTCTAGGCAAAAGAGATCGTCAATTGAGGCATCTTCTTCCATGCTTACGTCTACGTCGAGTTAGCTTACTTGGGTGCTCCAGCAGGAGGACATCTCACCTCTTTCTTCTGCCACCTGTATGTGTTCAAGAGAGATCTGAAGGAGACTCAGTTGGCCAAGTATGGACCATCGAGACAACAAGAAGTCAAGGAGGAGACTTCGGAGGAAGAAGACCGAGCAGGTGCCATGTCTTCCCCTCCCACTCTAGTGTCTTAGGAAGGACCAGACACAAAACAGAAGAAGATCACCGTTCGGGAGGATGATTCCAGCCGCACTGAAGACGCGTCACCACCAAGAGGATGGGACCTAGGAGCATTCCTAGGAAGAATACGTCTTACCTCACCATCCACTCCGGATCTGAGTCGGATTCGCAAGAAGACACCCTCGGCACTAGGATCATCAGAAAGACGGTTCTTACAATCTCATGGAGTCTGAACATGGGATGATGCCTCCAAAGAGATGTTGGTGGAATGCAAGGATAGCATGTTCTACTACTTGGATTGGCAGGTCGAGGGTCTGAAGACTCTCTACGGTCTTCCTTCCATTCTCAACCCTACAATCACATCTTCCGGTGCCTATGTGGAAGATCTTGACAAGGAGGAGTTCGACCTCGCTGTTCACTTGGTGATAACAGCGTTGGAAGTAGAGAAGACATGGGAGGAAGCTCCAAAAGCCAAGATGTCTTCTGGAAGACAAGAAGAGGAGATGGCTTCTCAGATATTCATAGTGGAGGTAATGACTACCCTTGATCCTTGTGAGATCACCCCAGCTCCCAGCAGCGAGTAGGTCTTGCAGAAGTGCTCGGAAGCGCAGATGGATTTGACTTCCCAGGGACATCTTCTGACTTCCGAGCAAATTTCTGAAGCGCGCATGGCTAGTATTGAGACGGATGCCACCTCAACCGCGTCAGAGGTACCAACAAAGCCGCCCACGATACAAGAGGACAAGTTAGATGGTCAGGCAGGTGCAGATCCCATGGAGCTCGTACCTGGTGACCAGGAATAAGTAGTAGAAAAATTAACTGTTTATGCCTCGCTACTTTGTAAGAAATTGGAGTTAGCTATTTTAAGCTGGGCAACTCTCTCTTTTATTTTTAGATTACTGTCCATGTGACAAGGTTAGTTGCGGTAAGACTAGAGAATACTTTCTAAAACTAAGAGGAGAACCGACGTCTAAGGAGTGGTGGTCCTCTAACAGAGCCCTGTTTTATCCTCTAGGCTGTGATTGCGATTCAAAAGGATCTCTCTCTTGCGATTAGAGATAACTGTATAAGATCGATGTCTATGGAGAATTTTACACTCACACTACACGCGATGCTACACACAAAGTTTGTTACACATAGAGTAGGTCTGTACCTCCGTTCCCAAGAGGAGACCGTGGAAATAAGATAAGAGTAGACAGCATAGACAGGGAATGACATCCTCGTGTAGTCCTGTTTAGACTGGTGTGTCGAGTGATAGTGACATGAAGCTGAAGGAGTAGCTTCCAGAAGCCAATATAACTTCTTCTCAAGGATTGGATTGTACATTTTGTTTACAAAAGCTTTGTCTATGTCTTCTGAGGATTGGGTTTCATCAAATTCATACCCAATTGTGCATGGGAAGTCTTTCAGTTGAGTGGCCGTGATTGATAGAAGCTGTGCAGAGTCCAAGCTTGTCTCATCCAGTGGAGCACTTCGGATTCACGCACGGACTGTCCATGAGAGATTGATCCCTTGAGTCAGAGTAGTCGAAGCAAGGACATAAGAAGCTAGAATATTTCTTTCCACAGCAAAAGACGTCATCCTCAACTAGAAGACAGTACGGCTGTAAGTAGATATTTGGTCTTCTTTTCTAATTTACTACAAGCATGGATGGCATTTGCTGACTGGGTATTTAGAGCTTCAGGCGTTATATCAAAGACGCAAGGGGCCTGCTTCTTATTATTCAGGATTCAGGAGATTGAGGGTTGAACTTCGTACGTACAGACTGTAACAAGGGGGGTGCTTAAGGGGCTAGCTTGCGCCTGCGACCTGTCAATGGACGGTTCGGGAGATTTAGGAGTCCAATGCAAGCGCGCAAGGCGTCGTTGGGTTCAGATCAGTGCAGGCTACGCACTGGTTCAAACGGTTTGGGAAGAGACGGATCAGGGAGTGTGTACTGAGGGAAATTGAGACGCAGGAAGCAGATTTGAGATTTTCAGTTACCTGTGAAGGGAGTTGGACCGTTCGGGCCGTTCCGGAGTCCAAACTTGTTGTCCTTGGATCCAACGGGATCAGAACACCGAATTCTACAGGAAATTGAAGACGATACCAGTTTTCATCGGACGGTTTGGAAGTTCTGAGTGAAATTGGCTCGCAGGGAAGCGCTTACATCAGATTTTCGTTCACCTGCGACCTGAGGTTGGACTGTTCTTCGCGATCGGTGAGCCAAGCTCTTCGTTCTTGGTGCCTACGCGATCAGGGAGTTTTCATCTACTCATGGGAGAAGACCGTGTGTGGATTGGATTGTTGGTTTGGGTGTGGTGAGCAAGTTTGAGCCGCAAGGAGCTGATTTACGTCAGTTGTTTGCAATCTGCGACCAAATTTCTCGAGTGGTTTTGCAAGGGGAACTCCAAACAGCTTGTTTGGAGTCTTGTTGGGTTCAGGGTAACTAGATCTACCTACCAGAGAAGACGGATATCAGTTTAGGCGATCCGTTTGTGCGTGGTGTGCGGTTTTAAGCCGCAGGGAGCAATTTTTGAAGGTTCGGTCACCTGCGACCGAAAATCAGCGATACCTCGGCTATCAGGAGTCTGATCTGAAGGTTTCTTGGGTTAACGGAGTCAGCAGAGGAGACCCTATCGACATCTGAAGTTCGTTCAGCGAAAGGAGGAAGTCCACAGATAGACCTTTTTCGGTTTCTTCGCTACGGGTTTTGCTCTTTTGAGTTTGTTAGAGTTCTGGTTGGCTGTATACAGCTTGTGGTAGCTAGCTTTAGCTAAGAGCTTATACATGGATGTGGTTTGGACTTGAGTTTGAATCGCGTGATACTGCTGAGGCTCTGTTTGTTAGCAAAGAGAAGTTTCTCTTGCTTTGAGCTACGTATATATCGATATATCGTGTATATATCGCAGCGTTCGTTTTCGTGGTTGTTTTTCTCTGTCTTGTCTCTGTTTCAACACACAACATCTCCACAGCCAGGAACCTCGCGTTTTCCTGGTCATCCTTCACGCAAAACGTCCGACGCGACACCGTGAATGTGAATATCATTGTAGTGCTGCCAGAAGATCATTTTAGCAAGCAGAAGCTTGGGAAGGCTACAAGGACATACATCATGTGATTGATCTAACCCGTTGGAGATCGTGAGAGTAATTTATGGTATGAAGTAATAACTGGCATCTACGGAGCCGATGCCGTATTCTGAAGGTGTTAGAAGCCGAGTTGAACCCCCTAGAAGCCGAGAATTACTTCTGGAAGCCGACATGGGAAGACTGGAAGCCGTGATCAGGAAGTAGTAATTGTCTTCTCCGTTTTCTCAGTGTGTGTTTGCGTTGTATTTTAAGTCGTAGTTGTATGTTATATGTTTTACTGTGAATCTGAAGATATATCTTCGGATTCACATTAAAACAACACGGCCTTCCTGCTCTATTATCACTATGTCTTTCTCCATTTCTCTCTACTTCTCTTTCGACTTCACAAATCAATTGAGATCAGAATTGTGCAATATACAATAAACCACATATGTGTTTTTTTCAACTGTGATCATTTGCGACCACATTCTTATTCTTTATTTCTCATTTCATCTGATCCATCTTTCTACCTCTTTTGGATTCCTTTGCTTTTTTTACCCATCTGTCTCCAATTTTCTTCCCACTCTTCTTTCTGGTTCTCCTTAGCATTCATTGTTTCTCTTCCTCGACTTCTCTCTCGTTTTCTTTCTCGCACCTCTCTTCACTTGCATTGCCTCACTCACATGATACATAAATTCTCCCACCTCTCCCGGTTTATTTCTCCCATGCTTTTCTCCAGATTCTTTTTCTATCCAAGAAAGAATTATTGAAAATCATTGTTTCTTCTTTCTTTCTTCCTCTCGCTTTGCTCATGCTTCCACTTGTCATCTCTAACACATCACTTTTGATTTTCACTATCCCATTTACATTCATTACGTGTTATATTCATTCCATCGTCTTTCACTCTCTCACCTCTCTGATTCCATCATATTTTGTTTTCTCCACTCTTGATGACTTATTTACAACTTCCTTTGTTCTATCTCTCTTGAGTTCTCATTGCTTTTTTCCATTCTTTTTTTTCTATGCTCTATTTTTTCTCATTTTCTACCACACTTTTTACCTCTCTTCATTTTCATAAATTATTATTTATATATATTTATACGAAATAAAGTGCATCAAATAGTGATCATCTTCAAGAGCTTTATTGTGTCCTTTCACTTTTCTGCTGCTTTCAGTTTGATAGCATTAAGTTGAAACGAGTAATGTGTTTTACAAAAGTGCAATACTTTTATATGCGGATGAAATGTCCATCTACAAATGATGTTCAGAATCAAATTTTCCATTAAAATATTCATATATAATACATATATATTGCTATGATCTTTCGAATCTCTTTATTAGTTACTCACTTTGTAAGCTTTGACAAAGAAAAATGGTTGAATTTGAAGCCATTAGAAATGATTATGTCACATCTAGAAACAATTGCATCTAACCAACATATCATAGGATATTTTGCACAAGTTAATCATCTTCTGCATCTTCTTTGACGATTCCTCTCGATAGCCAAAGTTATGTATAAACATTCAGAAAATGTACATGTTAAAGAGGATTAGAGAGAAGACAATTTTGAGCCACTCTTGATCTACCCCAAACACTAGATGAATACTAGACTTTTGTGACATGGATATATAAGAGAATAGAGATCAAAAGTCAAATATTGACTCCTTATGATTACAACCGTATAGAGTTTCAAGGACACAATCACTTTGACTACTAGTCATAATGTAGTTACAACATATTGACGTTAAGTGACTTATAAGGATGACTGTCGAGAAAATTCAATGGATGACATGGCAGATCGACACACGTTGACCTTGCATTTGTTAACAAGATGACATGGACAAACACGTACATTGACGTGACAAGTGATCTAAATGGATGTCTATTGTAGTGTCACAGGATACTCTTTTTGCCCATTTAGTATACAAGATATCGTTCCCACCGAGGATTTGCACAAGTAACGCTGCTCCAAGTTCTAAGATCTGTTCAAACACACAAACACACGGGTTTTGTCTAGAAATCCCGTCTTCTCACAAAACCATACGGCTTTCAGAGCCTTCAGAAGGTGCTCTGGACCTAAACAAACAACTACTAACTAAAATATCACACATCTATTCACAGAGAAGCTCGGGAAGACACTACTACTTCCAGGTCACTTCTTCCGATCTTCCTAGTACAGTCTTCTCGAAACAATTCTCGGCTTTTGGGGGTTCAACTCGGCTTCTCACACCTCCAGAAGACTGCTCCTGCTTCGTAGAAGTCGACTAGCAACGGCTGTTACACCTTACTCTCTCACATTCCAACGGGTTAGATTAATCACAGGTTGTATGTCCCCTGTAGCCTTCCCAGGCTTCTGCCTACAGAAACGGTCTTCCTGCAACACTACAACGACATTCACCTTCACGGAAGCTCAATAGAAGTCTCGGAAGCTCACTAGAAGAAGGTAAGAAGATGGGGAAGATGAGAGAAGATGGGGAAGAAGGGAAAATCCAAACGAGAGAAAAACAAGATAAGAATAAGAAATTAAGACTCCGACAGGCTTCTAGTCCGGGTCCTGACTAACAAGTCATCCTTGCTTGTATAGTTTGAGGAGGAAGACAACAAACGTGCGTACAGTTACACAGTCTTCTACTTGAGGATATCGTCTTCTGCTGTGAGAAGAAGGCTTCTTTCTTCTTCTCTCGCTGCTCCGACTACTCTGTCTTCTGGGATCCCTTACCTCTAAGACCGTCCGTACGTGGATCCGAAGTGCTCCACTAGACGAGCCAAGCTGCGAATCTGCACAACTGATGACAGTCACCGCCACTCAAGAAGAATGTTTCCCATGCACAATCGGGAGAGAATCTAAGAAAATCCATCACCCAGAAGACACAGACAAAGCTTCTGCACTCAAAACAGCAATCCATTCCCCGAGAAGAAGACACATTGACGTTGGGAAGCTCACTCTCTCTACTTTCTGCTCCTACTCCTCGACACATCAGTTTAGCCAGCAGGACTACACGAGGATGTCGTTCCATGCTCCTAAACTGTCCACTATCTTCATCTACATCTTCGAACCACTGCTGGCAACGAGAGAATGCAGACCCTTTTGGTATAATCCCAATCTATTCGTATGTCTCTAACATCGGGTGTAGTGTATGTGCGCACAGTACACAAGAATTACTAATGTACTCAGTGCTCTTATGTGTGTATAATGTGTTCCTACTCACAATGAGGCATATGTGTCCATAGTGTACTTATGCATTTGCCTTGAGACGTAGAGGGAATCCTTTCCAATCCTCGACTACAATCAATGAGAGATGGACGCTGTCAAAAGGCTGCCACTCCACATGCAAGCGGTTCCTCTTCCTAATTAGCCATCCACCTTACCACTCCTGCGCTGCCTACTCTGTCACATGATCACATATCTAATATTACACTAAAACTGCCACCTCCTAAGATAGCATGTTCGGTTCCTACTAAGTCTGGACAAGTCAACTTGTCTTTTGTGCTTTGCTGCCTACTCTAATTGCTCGGATGCAATCTCCATTTGATCTGCTCCTACCTGAACTCCTTACTCTGCTTCTGATAAGCTGGGAAGTCTTGCGAATACCTCGGGTGTCACTGAGGTGGCTTCCTCCTCAACATTCGTCGGTGGCTCTGCTGCTGCTGCTTCGGAAGACGAAAGTGTCTTCTGGGAAGCTGGATCGACTTGTGCTTCCTCGCTCTTCTGAGACATTAGTTCGACACTGGGAGCCATGGTGACCTCATAGAGGTCTGGGGAAGTCGCTTCCTTCACTCGAAATACCTGGGAAGACAGATCTTCTTCCTGTCTTCCAGAAGACACCTTGTCTTCCAGGGCTTCTTTCGAGGTCTTCTTGGTTTCAAACGCTGTCACTATCAAGTGGACAGCGAGGTCGAACTCCTCCTTCTCCAAGTCTGATCCGGTCGATGATGCTGGGACTTGGGAAGATGCAGTTGCGGGTGACGGAATCAGGAGAAGACCGTAGAGTGTCTTCACTCTCTCTATCTGTCGATCCAAGTACCGGAACATGCTCTCCTTGCACTCTACCAACATCGTTCTGGACTCGTCGTCCCATTCTCTAGCTAAGGTAAGAAGCTTCCTACTCGCGGTGAAGTTAAACTTCTTCCGAAGCGCTTCCACCGACTGAGCTAACATCCCCTGCGCACGAGCTTCCGCTGCTTCCTACTGCGTCCTCTCTGCTGCAGACTGCGCTTCTACGACTTCCCGTAGTGTCTTCCATGTCGTTTTCTCCTCTGCAAGAGCGGTGATCTTACTCCGAACTCGCAGAACCTCTTGGTCACGCTGCTGTAAACGCGCCTGCAACTCCTGGTTGCTCTTCTTCAGCTGCGCTAACTCCTTGGCAGAAGCGGCTGCTTCCGCCTTGTACTTCACTGGGAGCTTCTCCGTGGTGCGAAGGTTGGCTTCCAGCGCTTCTACCTTCTTATGGCCTTCTTCCTGCCGCATCAGGGTGCGTAGACCGAATCCAGGCTGAAGTGGCTTCTCCTGAGCCATCGCTCTCTTCTCTAGCAACTCCATAGCTGGCTGGATCTCTGCATGGAAGAAGGCACTGAACTCCTCCAGTCTTCTTCCCGCGGAAGACAGACTCATCCCCACGATTCGATTGGAGGTGCCTTCCTTGTCTTCCAGAGGCAAAGATGCCTCTTCCACCACTATGATCTTCTGTTTCTGCGCAAGGGGAGATGCTACTCTTCTCATCTTCCGGGGTGGAAGATCTCTCCCCATGGCAGAAGCGGTCCTCTTTACTGCGCTTCCTCGCATCGCAGTAGGAGTATCCATCCAACCTTCATCTTCTGGAGTCTTCGGAAGACTCCATGGTGTTGCAGAAGCGGTCTTCTGCGCAGCTCGGGTACTCAAGGGCTCCTCCTGTGAGTCAGACTCCGATCCAGAATGAATGATCGAGAAGGAGATGATCTTCCTAGGTACACTCCTAGGACTCATCTTCCTTGGTGGCGTCGCGTCTTCCAACCCACTGGAGTCATCTTCTCTCACCAGAAGCGTCTTCTGATGAGTACCTGACCTCATCTGCGGCATCAAAGTTGATGGGTAGCCTTTCTCAAATGGCTTCCAGGAATTCCACGTCTTGGTCTCCAAAGTACCTCGTCTTCTGCGCTTTCCCCTTGTGAAAGAGGTGAAGGAACAGCTTCGTCTGAAGACGCTTCTGCGGCTCCGGGTAAGCTTCGACCTTCCATCCGTTTCTTCCTTGCTTGTCCTCCAGGAAGAGACAAGTTGTGCTTCCAGACACATGTCACTTCTCTGAGATCATGGGTAGGATCTTCTTCTCCAATTCGTACATCTTGTTCTCTGCTTCTGATCTGTGGAAAGCCCTACGCCATCATTCTGCTGTCCAGGAAGATGGTCTTCCCCGGGCTACTCCTGCCTTCGCAGGTACACGGTTGCGCGACAATAATGCTGTCCAAACCTCCTCCAGAAGACCCTAGTCGGTGAGGTTCCAATCCCACAGGAAGAAGTCGAGACCCAACTCCTTGATGAAGGGTTTGACCTCGACCAGTTCTGCTGCCGGTAACACCAACCCTCGAGGATGCATCGACATACTTGAAACTCTGTTGCACTAAGCCACACGTACTTACTGTGAGCCGAAGACTCAGTCCTTCTCAAGTTCTCACAGTCTAGCTTCCACTCTTAGAAGACAAATCTAGTCTTCCAGAAGATAGCTACTCCGTCTTCCAAGATTCTAACATGCTTTCTAAATAACTCTCGTCTTCGGAGCTATATCTAAACAATCCTAACTAAGCAAGGCCTCGCATGGATTCCTAAGAAGACAACCCACCTTGCATGACATCCTACTTCCTAACAGAAGATACAAGATATGCGAGAAGTAGAGCGTATGTTAGTACCGCTCTCTGTTTTCATCTCAAAATTGATGGACAAACAAAATGAGTTAACGCGATTCTGAATCAATACTTGAGGAAATTATGTGAGTACGGATCAAAATGACGGGTAGAGTGGCTCAGTCTTGCAGAGTATTGCTACAACTCCACAAAGCATTCAATGATCGACGTATCATTTTTCTTGTTGACTTACAGACGTGAGCCATAAGGGCCTCTTGACTTGACTCTTGCAGAGAGTTCTACATCTGCATGACGAAGAACACGACAAACATCAGCTGAAGAGTTGGTGGTGGAAATGCAACGACGCGAGAAACAAGTGAAAAATATCTAGACAAAGCGCAACAACATTACGCAAAGTAGATAAACAAGCATCAACGACAAGTGAAGTTTCAAGTGGGCAAAGAAGTATGGTTGTGTACAAAAAACTTCACCCTTCTGGAAGGAATATCAACAAAATTCTCATCCAAGTTTGCATGACCTTTTGTGATTATCAAGAATCCACATGAAGATGTGTATACTTTAGACCTTCCTCTCGAGTGGTAGTGGCATCCGACCTTCCATGTTCTTTTATTAAATAAATACTTCCATGATGATTTACGACCAGAACGTAAATAAGTTCTCAAACTTCAACCTGATGTCATACAACATGAAATAGAATACGAGGTGGAGACCATTTTGTGATCACGGTACAAATCCAACCGAAAGGAGTACTTGATCAAATGACGTGGATATCGTTTGAAGAAAGCAACTTGGGTGCTAGAGAAAGATCTGGAACATGCAAGTGAAGTATTTGACCTCTTCAAATGACAACAAAGACAACAAGCGCGTTAACACAATGATTACATATCTTTCTAATAAGGAGTGAAAAGCAACGACGAATCATACAAGTAGCAACTTGAGGCAATTTGGGCCGATGGACTTTATAGCTTTGATTTGTATTTTGTGGAAATAAAGAATTTATTTCTTGGAAATTATCTAAGTGTATTGGTAATGCATGGCTATGATTAGTTCTGATCAGATGCCTAGGATGTTGTCAAGAGGAAGAACGGAGTGCACTCAAAGGAGACGAGCTGGTTTGGATAAGCATCTAAATCAAGACTAAATCTTGATGTCAAGACTTAGGTTTACCGTAGCGTTGACAAAGCAAGTGTGAATGGTTTACGCTTGTCTTGGGTGATCTTGCGTTGCAGTTTGCTAATTGCAAGATAAACTTAATCACGCGTCTAAGTCAAATCAGGTTGTGACTAGAAAGTGAGCTTCGGGAGACTCAATAAGTAGGTGTGAATACTTATAAGTTAGCAAGTTAAAGTCTTAAGTAGAATGTTTAGAAATTGAAAACTTGTTTTATTTAGGGGTGGCTAAAGAGGTTAGGCTTCCCCCAGACTAGTTGGAATTTTCTAAGTGTTCTAGCGACAACTTAAGACTCAAGCCAAGAGAGAATTGCGGGTTAGCTACTCATTTTGCTTTGGCGTTAACTTAAATATCATTGTTGATAAGGACATCAACCTCCAAAGTGAGGGTGAATGTCGCGACCCTCAGTCTCAAGATCAGACACAACAGAACTCTAGTGGACTTGCGCTAGGTTGTGAATGTTGCGAGTAGAACTTAACGGCTTGCTTGAGAAATCAGGAATAGATGAACCTTAAGTGGTTCTCTGAACCAAAGTTAAAACATTGGGTTAGGACGTAAGAGCATATCCCAAGGGGACCCTAGACGAATGCTTACCTAAGGGGACAAGTCTGAAAATAGATCGAAATGCAAGGCTGAGACGTGCGTCCAAGATGTGGATCTGAGCGGATCAGGATGCGGATCTAGATGCTGATCCGAACCACAGAGTCCTAGTCTGGCGCTAGACCACGGTTCTTCAGAAAAATGCTGAAGTGTTGGAGCTCTAGCAACATTTTGGGTCGTGGACGATGCTCCATGTAAGATCTCAAGGATAATAAGATATCATTGGAAAGGACTCGACGAGAGCTTTTCAATGATATCAAGAACTCTTTGAACTGACATCGGAATTGAGAATTATGGTTGATCCTTGATCAAGTTGTGATATAATTTTCAAGGATCAAAGAGGAGGACAGGTCTTTCGATTCTCAGAAGTATATATGAGAGAGAATTGATGCTTGGGTGGACCAGGACGAGCCATCCGACTCTAGAGTTTGGCGGGCAGAGTCTAGGAGCATGAGGTGATGGCTGGGCTAGTACCAAGGCACGTTCTAGTACAGACGTGGATGTCTAGACTTGAGAACAACCTAAGGGTTGGAGCAAGACTAAGGAACGAGACGACGGCTTTGATCACCGTTTAGATGCCTAGATCCAGACGGCCATCACGGTGTCGTGATATAAATCATTTTACATTGTAAATAATTCACCTCTCTGTCAAGCGTTAGTCTCTCTGAGTGAAGTTAGGATCTCAGAGAAGTCGACACGGGAGGATGTTATATATTTTGAGTCTTAGTAGGTTGATTACCATGTCAATAGAGTTAAGCTCATGGGTTGTACTTACATGTTGCCCTTGTATGCTTTCTAGCATGTTTGAGTTATCTTTCAAGATTACGTGTCGCTTTACATGTCTTCGCATGTAGTTTAGGAGTTACGTTGGCACTTTTGGGGCTTGACGTGGTAGCCTATGTATGAAATTAAGTCACCACGTGGTTTGGGACACAAAAGGACAGGGGAGTGAAGCTATGAACTCCCATTGGTCTAATTTTGTCTTTGTGTACCGCTAAACTTAGTAGTAGAGGTCTTAAGAGGAGTTCGAGCATTTGGAGAGGACACTGCAAAATCTGAGAGCACAGGAGGATAGGGCTCATCGTGCCAGTTGCTGTCAGTGAAATTTTTGATCGATTTGGAGCAATAAAGAAGGAGTTATGGCTGATTGAAGTTCGATTTGTGCTAGAATTGTAGCACTTCTGTTGATTTTGGGGTTTTCGGTGTCAATCGCAGTAGATTTGAGAAAATCACTTCAAACCTTCGAGGTCGCGTTCACTGTCAGCAGGACTACGACTGTCCTCAAATTTTCATGTCAATTGAATGAGTGAGTAATTCGGGACGACCGCTGAAGTAGAGGGGGTCCGAAAAGCTCTCAATCTAGAACAGCAACTTCAGAGTTCTGTGTACAATCAGGAGGTCCAACTTCACAAGAGTGTTCAGCAAGCTGTGAACTGCAAATCCTGTAAGAATCTTTGAAAGTGATTGAGCCAATTCTCTGTTCTAGGTCGAAATAGCTGTTTGGGTACCAGAAATTGCCGTAATTTCTCTGCTCAGAACATTTCTGCCCATATCTTGATGCTCTGAATTGATCTCAAGCTGAAACTTCGTATGTATGGTCAGTAGGGTCTCATTTACATGTAGGAGAAGTTCTGAAGTTTGAACCATCGTATGTTTCTGATTCTGGACTGTTAAAGTTTGTTGTCTGACCTTATTACTGCTAGTCTGACCTGATTTTCGCTTTTTGAACATACTAGAGGGTCCATTCGACCTGAGTGAGTGTTTATAGTGTCTCCTTATGATCTGAAGCCTACCTCTGGATAGTAAGCAACCACAGCCTGAAGCCCAACGCTTCCCTGAGTAGACCGAACACAGCCTTCGAGGTCATATCACAGCCAGAAGGTTCCGTCCTTCTCAGGAAGACTCTCAACTCGACAACGGGTGATTGGACCGGTAGGTGTGATGGAGGTACTATTTAAGACATTGGACTTTATGAGAAGTCCGCTCCAAGTCACGTTGTGACTTGCTCAAGTTTTGAGACCGCCCTAACCGGATCTAGAATTCTGAGCTTGAGAATTAGAGAGACGGTCCGACTCCGGTCCGATAACGAGGTAAAGATAAGTGGTGCATGAACGCTAACGTGTGATTGTGATTTACAGATTAGCGTTGTGAGTCTTGTGACCTACTTAGCAAGAGCTTCCGCTGGTGCAACAAGGTGGTAGATGCACAAAAATTATATACATATATATATACAGAACTTTAATATTGCACATGAACATACTAAATATATTTTCATAAACATTCTTGGTATTTATAGTTATGTGACCCTTAACGTATATTCGTTAACAATGAAAGGAACATGTAACAAAAATTGTTCTCAAAAATATTCTTCAACATCTTTGAATTCACTAAATCCTATCCATCGTATGGTTTTGGATTTCTTTGGGAGTTTGTAACTAATAAGATTATCATTTTGCTACAAAACATGCAAGAGGAATATAATTAATTGAAATCTATATATGTCTAGAATATACAAAACTTTAGCTCCGCACATTAACATACGAAATATATCTTTGTAACATCCTTGATATTTACAGTTATATCATCTTTCTCCAAAGTAACCATATACCCAGTCAGTGGAAATAGCTATCTGATTCTCATAGTTATTTGAACTCGACATCTCTACATCTCATAGTTGTCAAAGTCGATAACTATCTTTTGATATCAAGAGCTTTTATCTGATATCAGTTCCGGATTGTTGATAGACTACTCTTCTCCATTATACAACTAATAAAACTACAATGATTAGTATTCTAGGATAGTAATAATAATACATTTGTTGCAGAAATTGATGTTAGTTTTGCAACATAATCATATAAGCAAAAATATCTATACTACCTTTCACTTTTCTTTATGTGTGTTCCAAGTGCCATAAAATTTTTAGACAATTGTTATGAACTATCAATCAAAGAATATATCTTTTAAATTAAATTAAATTAAATATCTTCCGCACAAAACACTTCAATAAAGTAAAATATATTTTCTAGAATTAAAAATCTTCCACCATATAGCACCTTAATTAAAAAAATTCTCCAAATTTCTTATTCTCTCATACTCGTTGTTCTTTTGACCTCTAGATCATATCCATCCAGCACAGGACGAGAAAACCACAAACAGACGTATATTACTAAATATGTTCACTTGTCTCTTGACTATCATTTTGAGAGTTCATGAAGATCAAATGAGATCCTATTGGTGTCTCAAGGATGCCTTTCTTGAGTGGCTTTGGTCAACTAAATCTTTAGACCTTTGTATAAGCAAATATACATGGATGTAATATGATTCGCAAAAGTATACTTGATCAAACCTTAGAAGAATGAATTTTGGACTTGATCATACTCCTTTTATAATTTCTTGCTTGATCATACCTCGCACATGGAGTTCTCAGTCATACAGATAACTTTGCTTAGTCAGTGATGTCTGTTAGCAATCTCTAATTAACTTTTCCAAGTCTTTTCTCGTGTCATTGCTCCTGCCAGAAAGCGTACCAAGATTAAGTTGTAAATGTGACTAGCCAAAATGACTTGTATGTCTTGAAATTCCATGTGAAGGATCCGATCAATCAGGAAACTATAAGAGGGATCTGATCAAGTCCAACATTTGATCTAGAGGTCTGATCAAGTAATTTTCCGCTAAAATATTTTGTTTAGAACCAAAAAGAGTCTAAGCTTGAGAACACAATGAAGTTCGTGTCCGAGCTTTGGTTGCTATCACTCGTGATATATTCTCGAGTTTAGTTCTCTGTATACATTCTGATAGCTCTGGTGGTAAGAGTTTTCTATACTAGTTAGTTTTGTTTCATCATGATTTCTTAAGCTAGTTTTTTATGATTGACCTTCAATCTTCTCCCTGGTCTAAGTAAGTAATATTAGGGAGTGTCAAAGTTAAGCCGAAATATTCCTCAACGCGCTGAAAAAAGAATGCCGTAACTTGTGATGAACTGCCGATCGTTTTGGGTTGCCCTTTGCCCTTTTGAGTTGACACTGCTGTCTCATCGTTTTATTTTATTTTATCTCTGACACCTGGAGTGAATATGCATGATTCCCACAAGTTCAATAACTTAGACGGCATTAACTGATTGATTGAGAATTCACCTCCATAACCTTTTTAAGAAGACTCGTCGATCGTCACTATTCAAGGTATGCCGGTTTTTGCACTTTCTACTGCAACACTTTGTCGTTGGCAGCTCTTGCTTTCCAGTGCCATTTTCGAATCTTTCTCTAGGGCTCCTCCTCTTCCGGTAAACCAAAGATTCCTCATGTCTCTTGGGATGTCATCACCCTGCCTGGGCATATTCCACCTCCCTTCATTCCAAACCGCTCTTATGGTCAAATATCTCGCCTCACTTCTGCAACCCGACCCTGGTTACTTATGGCCCCAGGCTTTTGTCCGTATATGGTCTCCTCGGGGCTGGGACTCTGTACCTCGGGCGGGGTTCTCGATGGCAGCCCTTGTACCGCTTCACTTCTATCTCAATAAAGTTCACGGGAACGGTGCCGTCATCCTTCAGTAAGAAAAAAAGGGAAGGAGAAGACTCATCTATCTTTGTATTCTGTTCCGAAACTACAGATATAGAATATCAGAGAATACATATATAGACTCCTTTAGGAAAACCAGCAAGAGATTACGAGCGCAGAAGAAACATCTTACTAACGAACTTTCCCTGGCAAAGAGTCTCTAATAAGGAGAATAAAAACGTCAACAGAGCTACCTTTTTCAGTTGATCAGACTCAATCAGGCTCTGGTGACTGCGGTAGCACTTCTGTGACTACCACAGTGAAAACAAGACACACAATGAGAAGAATGTTTTGTGCATGTCCTCCACCCAGTTCAAACGTACCTGTAGACTCTGTTCTGAGAGCAGGTCGACCGGAAGTAGAAGTGGGAGCAAACTTCTCTAACGTTCTTCTCTTTCCATCCATCCAAATTAGAATGTAGACTACGGATGGACGACGAGAAGTCGACGTGAGTTGTGTTTGTGGCGGGGCTTGGGAACGATCCAGATTTCCCGATCAGATACCCGATCCTCGAGCTTCTGAGGGACGAGCCACAGACCAGAATTGAGGGGACGGAGTGAGTTTTGATCGAGAAAAGACGGGAGTTCAGGAGCATTGGGAGTTTCGTTCCCGCTTCTGTGGGCCGGAATGAATCGCTGGATGCGATGGCGCTGATGATTGCGAAAATGTGACGGTGCTTTTTAGGGTTTGAGCCTGTTCTGCGGGGGCTGGACTCGCTGGCTGCCCGCACTCACTCATGGCGCAAAGCACGGAATTGTTGCCTTGTACACATCGGCCGCTTTAGGTCTCAAAAACACAAGATAAGGCTGGCCCTCAAGGTGTGTGTAGTACGCGTGTGCATACGCCTCACGTGCGTCCGTTTAAGCTTTTCTCGTGTAGCCCTCTTTCGCTCTGAGGCTTTCTGCAGCCGTGCGCGCTGCTGCCCTTTCTCAGCCTGGGGCCCCCGGCGGTAGGACTCGACCCACGCCGCTCCGGCTACGGGCGGATGGGGCTGCCAACAAGTTGGTGTGCGTCCGTTATTGCCAAGTCAAGGGCAAAGGGATTCCGTCCATTCTCTAGGTAGCTGACCTGAACAGTCTGCCGGGGGAAGGAAACCGTTAGGTCTGGAAATAATGGATGAATGAACATGGATATACTTGTATAAACCCCTCTCACGTTCAAGAGAAGAGAGTCAACAGACTAGCGTTTTGAGTTCTCAGCTGAGAAGCTTTCCTTCAGAGCGAAAGACACAGGAAGTATCTCACTTTCAACGGGTATGGTGTGAATCGACTTTCCTTTCCAAGAAAGAAAGTCTCTGCTGCCCCTGCAACAGACTACCGGTACACACCTAGTTCTGTCAAAAAGCAGCAGCAGTCGGCAAAAAGCATGGCTGTCTGATGGGTACACTTACATACATTCCTAGCTAGAGAAGACTTTCATCGACAACTGCTCGAAATCAAATATATAATACAAGGAATGAGTATGATATGTTCTACCCCACCTTTACCCGAGCTCGGTGCCTCGAGAAGTGCCATAGTACGAATTGCGATCACAGAACATCAAAGCCTTTACGGCAACGGCCCTCCACACACTCGGTGGTTGGCCCTTCGGGTCCCTCTTTTTCCCTTGTAAGGCTTGATGGGGTCTTCCCATCCGTTGGCTATTCACTGCGTCGCGTTTCTGACCGCTCACTCGGCATCTGGAGTCTGCTGCTCATCTCCAATAAACATTACCATCCGCGACCTGAGAAACTGGAGCGGCACCAGTCTGCGATGAGATACAGTAGCGGTTTTGGACTCGCCACGCCTGTTCGAGCCTTCGATGTATAGTGTCGACGATTTCTGACAGTCAAACCAAGACCAAGACGAGGACGACGAAGCGTGCTCACATGGACATTGTGACAAACTGAGACGGGGTCCTACGCAGGTAGGCAGCATATGATGGGTTAACTGCTTCCAGAGTGATGGGCAGTCGGTCTCTCTTGCTAAGGCCAGAGAGAAATCATGACAGTCCTCTGGAGCTGCATAAAGAAAATAGATCACATCTGCGTCAGCATCGAAGGCGCCGTCGGAAGACAATCCGCTTCCGCTGTCACGGTCTGGAAGGTGCAGGAATATGTCATGTCCGAGAGAATTTCTGTGACCGACCATAGTAGCATTTCGCTTACCAACCATGATCCGGATTCCGGACGCAATTGAGGAGATACCGTGGCCGAGAATCCAGAATCCATGCACACAGGACTGCAACGACGGGCAAGGGGAACCGAACACCGGAACAGTCTGCGCGGCGCGGTCGGACAAGGAAGCAATGAAACCTGCATAACCAGGAAATCCTACCGCGCAGCTGCCTCGGCTGTACAGTAGTGCCGTCGCGGTTGTCGCGATAGGGTTGTCAACACGCTTTTGAAATCCACTTCCGATGGGTCGTGAACAGCAGCAAGCACCCCAGGTATGATCCAAGCGCAGTTCACGGCTCTACCGCGCTAATTTAGCTGTCACATACTGACACCAACGTAGTACATGGCCAAACCCCCGCTGGACTTATCAGACTTCAGGACTCAGTAATGATGGAGACGAAGTTCAATCGAAGCTCTGGGTGGCAAAGTCAAGAGGAAGGCTTCAGTGGCACACGGAAAAAGCAAGCGAAATGGAGAAGACGGGACGAGGATCAGTTCGATGTGTAGATAAACATTATTCTAGACCTCTATTTACAAACAAAAGGTGAAGGGGGATGGAAGAACGGATGCTGGCGCGAGTGCACCTTTATTCCATAGTCATCGGCATCTAAGGGCCGGATTACTGACAAGCTTGGAATTACAGCTTGTGACTATATGTAGTGAAGTTAGGGTGAGTGCGGCAGTGAGGGGTACTTCTACGGAGATTGCTCCTTTTATTCCATATCGGCATATATATATATAGAGAGATCCCGGATTGCAATCAGGGAAGTACACCACCTCAACTCCGTGTCGGCTGAGGGAGTAAAAGCTAGCAGCTATGTAGACAACGACTGCACAGGAGGCGCAATGTGTATCCACATGCCTAATTGAAGCACTTCTTGATACAAACAGATTCAAAGAATCGACGCTCATCTTATTGAGCAAGCTGTACACTCCACTCACTTACGAGCAACTTTTGACTCGAGAACTATTTCCTTCAGACGCGAAGCATTTTCTAACTACACTCCTCGCGATGATCATCTGTACATGAGTGCTAAAAAGCGCACTGTCTTGGTTGTAACCAAACGAAACGAAACGGTTGATGTTAATATAGAGATAGGTAATGCAGACCCGAAGTTGCTCTTATTCCTCCTCAACAGAGATTCTTCTTCTTCTTCTTCCTCTCCCTTCTCCTCCTCCTCCATCTGCTAACGAACTCTCCTGAAGCATCGAAGATTTATAAACTCTCCGAACTCGTGTGCTAGTTCCTGAATCCTCTTTCCGATGTGGGGTGCATGCCTGGACTGAAACCAGACATGCGCTCAGTGACAGGTTCGCGTGGGGTGCAAGGCAAAAAAAAACATGCTGCCCCCCGTTGGTATCGACCGATATCTAGTTGCTATCCGCCATCTTCCATCAAAACTTCACCTCTCAACTTCGGACTAAAATGAACACGCTGTGCTGGAAACTCCCCCAGTACGAAACAGGCGCGCGCAGTGCCTGGGCTACAATGAGCTTAGCGAGTTCGTCGTACACCAACCAAAATCGAGTGTACAGACGGGCAAGCACGAACGCACATCATGCCTGTCCTTTATCGAGTCTCCGCCCAATTTACACTGTCCCACGATACCTGTTGGCCATATCTGATCTGATGGATGCCGTACTCTGCAATCGAACCGCCCATGGACACGTTCCCATTGCAGCTGGATGGGGAGGGATTCCAGGAAGTAGGTTTCATGTAGCACTGCATGGCCGGATCTAGGGACAATTGAGTGGGGACATACGTCTCCCCGTATCGATGTTGGAGCGGCAGATATTGCTGCTGCTGCTGCATCTGGTGTTGCTGTTGTTGTTGCTGTTTAGGAGCTGCTGCTACTATAGTTCGTTGACCTGGTGTTTGCTTTTGTGGCGTGTTCACCATCATCGTCGACCACCAGTTCCCGTCAAATCGGTCAAAACTGTACTCCTCCGCCTTCGCACCGCTCAGAACACTTCTGTTATGCGGCTGACTCGAGTCATCCTCGACGAACAACGCGGCCTGCATCACGTCATCGTCTACTAAATTTCCAACATCCGCGAGCCTGGGGCCAAATTCCAGGCCCGGGATCTCACCGCCACGCCCCACTTCGGACTGGACGGAACTATGAACTAAAAGCGTCGGAGATACTGCTGAACTCATGACTGGCAACAGTGCATCCGAATCCTGAATGCCGTTCTGCTGCTCATCGCGATCGGTATACGAACTCTCGGCACACTGGGCCCCCGCAGGTGCGGAGGTACTCCTATCTGTACTGATCCCGCTGCAAGATGAGGCTGGGGAAGGATGGGATGATATGCAGCTCCTCAAGCTACTCTCTATCCTCAACAGTTTCTCATGAACTTCGGCGCCATCGGCCGCGGCTTCTACTGGAAGCTCAGATTTGACGACTCCGACCTGCGGTTGCGGCTGCTGCTGCCGAATCGACGTCATCGGCGTAGTCTCCCTGATCATCGTGGGGTCATGAAGTTTTGCTGTTGAATACTGCTGGGGCTTCATAAACTGTGAAAGGAGGTTGTCCGCCGCAGAAGGCATGCAATTCAAAGTTGTGGTGGGCTTACAGTTAGCAGGGATGGTCATCATAGCGTCGTCAATTTTCTCGCTGGTGAAGCTGTCCCGCGGAGGTGACGAGCGCTGCAGTTTTGGGGTAGACGACAACTGGTCCAGTTTTCTCTCGCAAAGTTTCTTCTTCAAGCGAGTGTTCCAGTAATTCTTGATGTCATTATCTGTTCGCCCGGGCAATTGGGCAGCGATCAAAGACCACCTGCAGATGTGGAGCAAGAATGAGCACCAAGAGCTCATAGAAAGGAGCTCGAGACCACAACTCAAAGACATCAGCCTATCCCGAAATCTCGCCTCGATCCGCATTGACTTCCTGAGGCTTTATGACTGAAAGAGTACGAGAGATTCACAACTCTCACCTGCTCCCAATGCTTGCGTGGAGCTTGTAGATCAATATCTCCTCTTCTTCTGTGAAACTGCCGTGCTTTATATCAGGGCGGAGATAATTTATCCAGCGAAGTCGGCAACTCTTACCGCAGCGCTTGAGACCTACGAGTAAGGAAGACGAAGACGGCAAATTAGATTCCGTAGATGATGATGGCGGACTCTGATCAGATCATGCTGATCGCCTCTCTCTGATTCTGAGATACTCTAGGACGAAACGCGATATATGCAAATCGATGTAAGCAGATAACACTCGTCAGTCCAATACATCAAGCATTCCATAAACAGGAGAACTTACCAGCTTTGCTCGGTAGGGTGATCCAGTTGCCACCAGTGCCGTGCTGATCAATGAAGGCCTTGAGTTTGGAGTCCTCATCAGGCGACCAAGGACCCTTCTTCACATTGGCCTTATCACAGCAAGGAGCTCGTCCCATTGTAGACAATGGCTCCCTATCTCTGACTCAACCAGCACCTTTGGCAGAGTACTGTTCAGAGGAAAATAACAGCAAGAAGAGGCGGCGTTTCTTAGACTTGCGATTGAGGAACAAGCGATTGGTGCGCAGGTGAGAAGCTTGCCAAATGCAAAGGCTACGCAGCAAGAAAAACGAAAAACACAGTGGGGCGGGGTCCGTGTTGGATGATGGTGAAGATGTGATGTTATGATCAGTGTCAATGCCCTCTGACAATTGTGCTTCTGATGACAAGCAATGGTGTTCAACTTCGGTGATACACTTGGCAGTCCAAATCCCAGTACTCTAAAAACACAGTACAGTGCAGACCCCAGGATACCCAAGTTTCTCTAGCCCTCCTTACCTTGACCCGGCCATCCAAAGCCTCCTATCAATAGCTGTGCCAAGCCAAGCCAAGCCAAGCCTGCTTTCCTCTCACTCAGACGACGAAGCGAGAGTATGCGGACCCCCAAGATTTTCTTTCTTGCGGTAGCGGACCCAGTCGCTGCGGAAGGACAGCTCCTAACTAGCCTGAACACGATTTCTCAAAGTGAAAAGAAAATAACATCACTTTGCTCGACTCTACAGCTTCAACTGAACTGTACTGTCCACACTGCACTCACGCACAACTCCGATTCTAGCAAATCGATCGGTACCCACTTATCTATTCCCGCGTATGTCTATAAGTTTCTGCTCACGGTCCCTTCTCTGTGCACTGTGGATAATCGTACACAACCGATTCACTCGCAGGGTGATGATAGGAAATGTGTCCACACTACTCTTGGATCGCCGCCAACGCTATCGCAGGCGATGCGCGGGGAGTACTGTTGTTAAAAAGAAACTGAACTCCCACAATCGCGACTAGAGCTTAAAGCCAGACGGTCCGGAACGACATATGATGATGATGGGTAAAAGAAGAAGCTGATCTGCTCCAAGCGGAGGAGGCGAGGATCAGGAAGTTGTAGTAGTGAGCAGTAGAAGTGAAAAAGGGTAATGTGCTGGTCGGATTCGACTGTGTCAACTGAGCCCAAAACTTCAGTCCTTCTCTCAACTCAAACTTCTTAGTTGTTGTTGGCTTGATTGCGCAGCTCAGCCTTGCCAGCGGCAGCAGCTTCAGCAGCGGCTTACGAGAATAGTGGTAAGTAGGAAAGAAGAGGACTACGTGCCAATACCTTGCATTTTATGCTCTCCCAGTCCCAGCCCAGTCTTTACTCGTCGGCCCCGCCTCGCCTCTTCCTTTCTCCTCCGTCCGTCCGCCTTTCTTGTGCTTTGGTCTAGAGAGAGAAGTTGCGGCTCGGCCAGCTCGGCTGGACTGCGGCTGGGGCTAGCGGGTGGGCCCCACCGGACATACCAGAGAGACATAGCGCTTGAGAAGTGCCACACATCCCGTGAAGTCTAATCTGATGAGTACCATGGTAGAGTTTCTGCAGAGGAGGAAGAATTGGCACTACAGTGGCGGGTTTCTTTTTGGCACGCTGTACCGCTTCTGCTAACCGGCGGCAGTCCCAGAAGGAAGGAACGGGAGGGACCCGAGGGAAGGACTTCCCCCACGCGTTACGCTTGCACTGGCAGAAGCCTCTACGCTGCCGTTGGCCACATGGCGGACTCCCGCTTCGGCCACGTGACCTTACTGCTAGCCATGGCGCGACACCACCACTGTACTCCTGCAGGAGGACTTATGTCCACTGTCACCCGGTATGGTCCGGTCCCATCCTGAACCTGGTAGCGCTGCTCTCTCTGTCGGGATTGGCTACGTGTGTTGGCTGGCTGCAACTGTGTAAGGTACACCCCACGGTCCGTATGAGTTTCGACTGACCATAAGGGCCGCCGCCTTTGAGGGAGCTGCCCGCGCTGTTTTGGACGGGACCCGCAGGCTCCTCAAAAGTGCCACGTGACTGACTTTCCCCTTCTCTTCCTTCTCCTCTCTCTGCTCTCTGCTCTCTCCTTTGCCCTGCGATGCGAAGTGCCTGCAGCCCTGCTTTGCTAGGGTAGGACTAATAAGACCAGGGGAGTTTCATGCAAGGGGATGAACCCTCCCTTGCATGAAACCCGCTCTAGTTTGTCGTTGTTGTCAGTCCCACCTCCTCCCGATGCTCCGTGACTTGAGCTTTCTGACTGACTTGGGCTTACCACCACGGGAACTGGACCTCATCGGTGTCACTATCTAAGTTCCTGGAGTTACTTCTATAGCTAGTTGGATTCAAGAGAGCTGTGTGTAACTAATCAAATTAAGAATGGTCTCCGCCTCTTTTTACTCTGGTCTTCTTCTCTCCTCGTTTTTTCTCTTCCCTTACGATGTTTTCTTACCCCTCTCGTTATGCATAGTTTCTTACTACTCCGCCAGGACCATGTTGGAAAATGATCATTCTAAGATTCATTCTAAGATGCTATTTTCGAGATATTCCAAATGGTAAAGCCGAGGAGAAGCAACAGTGAGGAGCTGACCTAATAAGACAACGAACGACACCTGACTTGAACTTTCAAATAAAGTGAGTCGACAACTTAATATCAACTGAGCATAGGGTTCTGACTTTTGTCGTCATGCAAATAAGTAGCCCCACTCTATCGGAAACCTGCCTCAAGACACAAAACAATCTTCCCTCCGAAAATTCTCTCAAGCCCAAGACTAAATATGAAGCAAATCTCGTGTCTGTTTTGGCCACGAGAGGATTTTGGGCTCAAGTTGACTAGATTTTGTGCTTGTTCGGGTCCCCCAGTCTGCACTCTCCCAGTCAAATCTGCTCTCCTAAGTGCATCTGCAAAGCTTGGGTTTTGTCAGCGAATCAGTTAAGACTTCAAACTTCAAAGATGAATGCTGCACGGTCCAACTTCAGGTAAAACATCAAACAAGCATAAGAACCAACTTCTACTGAGGCATTGTCAAATGGGTAATAATCTGAAGCCACCAGCACTGAAGTACTCGGACATCGTTGATCATGACTTTCCCAGTTACCAAGGCTGCCCTGGGGAGCCAAAATCCGGTCTTATCAACAATAAACTGTTCTGGGGCTGATGCCTTGTGAACTATCATGGTTCTGTACAAGTGCACATCCTAATGTAGCTTTACTTTTTCATCATAATATAATGGACATGGTAGTGATGCTTTAGAAGTGTAAATATATATATATTAGTTTTACTGCAACTGTTTGTTTTATACGGCTTCGTTTCAAAGAGCGTTACACAGGCAATTACTCGAGTGCTTGTGTATTACATCACCATACTTCCTTCTCTGTCTCTCCTTAGGCTGAATGAATGTCACTCGCACGGTGCTGATATACCGAAACGTAAAACTCTTTTGAGTTTTTCAAGGTTTTCCCGGATGACAAACGTCACCATTGATAGCTATCCAAAGATATGGTTGTACAGAGAGCAAGATTGACTATTCTGTAGAGCCAAAAGAGCATCAAGCGCAAAGTTGGCAGTTATCCCTCATGCAAAACCGCTCATGGTTTGCTCGCTTTGTTTCTTTTGTATTTTCCAACTGCCACTTCCAGTTGATGATTCCAAATTCCGTGAAAAGGCGAGTATCCGTAAGGTTGACCTTCTTCCAGCTACTGGAATGAAAGTTAAAGTGAGTAATTACTACTCCTTCCTGTCACCATGTCTTGAGTAGTAGTTAACGCACTCTCCTATTACTTTCATTTTCCTGCACAAGAGTAAACTTGCCTCTCCTGCTTCGATGATCACTTCTTGTCACTTGTAAACCACCTCTGTGGGCTCTCTAGAGACTTAAAACCTTCATAGCTTCACTGTTGAAATATAGCAGAGGTCGAGTTCCGTTGACCTTATCTCTTCTAGCTTCATCCAAACATCAATGGCTCAATTTTCAGATTCAAAATGACTAATCTGTTTTCTCTGGTTGATTATCTTTTCCCGATTCCAGTTGAATTCACACTCATTGCGATGTACAGTATCGTTTACTAGTTTTAACCCCCTTTCAGTATGATATTCTCATCCGTATCATGCACTTATCGTACTTTCTGTTTCTCTACGTTACACACTCATTCACTCAGGTGAGAAGTCTCTTTCGTATGTTTGTTGTGGGTAATTTCTAGTGCCTACGGACCTCAGAGAAATGAGTCCGTTAAAATTATCTGGGTGTGATCTGATGAAATACAAGTTTTCGCCTTCTAATTTTGGCGTAGCTTCTCTTTTACGACGGATGAGCTTGTGTGACTAGAATATGATTTCCATGCTTTCCTGACTTGCTTGTACATGTATACCACTCAACCTTCTTGTACTACGAAATCGTTCGACAGGGTGGTTTGTACACTCATTCATTCACTTACACATTATTGAGCTGCAAGCCAACCTCGCCATGTGGATTCCCTCTGTTGTTGAGAGGAAGGAGTAGAGCACATAAACTTGACCTAGTCCCCACAGTTGCGCACAGCTGAGATGAGATGGGATAACAGATTCCCATGGGCGGTAGTCAAGTCAAGAAATTGGAGGTGAAAAGTCAGTGTGTACTAACATAAGATCTGAATGGCGTCCACTGGAGGAAGGAATGACATCAAGAGACCGGAATGCAGTGAGAAACAACATCTTCAACTGCTACTGCTGGTGCTTTGCGGATGAGCTTGACGATAAGCCATGGCCAGAAAGAACCTTGACTTGGTTCGACGGAGGCTCCTGTAGCGGAGGAGGAATACTACAGTGGGGCTGCTGCGAGAGGAGCAAGAGAGAGGAAGCCGAGTCTTCAGCAACGGGTCCAGTACCTTCACTTGCCATAGGAGGGAGCTACGAGCTAAGAGCTAAGATTGGGGTTTTGTGGATGACAGAGAGAGAGAGAGAGAGAGAGAGAGAGAGAGAGAGAAAAAAAGCAAGAATTCAAAGGGGTCCCACAGAACATACAGAGAACACTTTGGCTAGAGAGCATGTCAACCGACTGTAAATATACCCACCCAGACCAGAAGGTGTTTGTACGCGAATGTATAATCCATTGCATCTCGCAACAGGAGCCCCTCCTTGAGCATCTCGCGAGGATCTAACAGAGGCTGTTTTGCATACCACGTACTTTGGCCGCATTGCCGTGGTGGGGTCGATTGCTGCGCGTGGTTGGACTACAGCTCTCTCTCATATTGCCCCCACATTCCCCTTGAATCGGCCAAACAGATGCATGTGGAACATGTTTGCTGTTACTGTGTGACATGTGCAGTTAAGAGCCAATGATCCCATGGACGGTATTTCCACTTCCTCTGTTGGCCTGCCTGAGCTCTCCTCGCTCTCCTTATACGGACAAGACATGGTTCAAGATTCGTACTCCCTAGGGCACTGATTTCCAGGCGGACCACAAGGAACGAAGGAAGCAAGGAGGGACGAGGCGGAATGGGACGGACGCACTGGCAGGATGGGAGGGATGGGAGCTATAAATGAACGGAAGACAGGCTTCGTCTTTTGAGAATATCAATGAATGCCTCCCCAGATGTACAAGAACCAAGGTACTATTCTACAGAGCAACCCACACCCCACCCCACCGTTTACTTGGTTCGGGTCCCGTCCCGTCCGTCCCGTCCCTTCCCACCCCTTTACAGCACAGTAGTTTCCGGGGCTGTGTCGTCATCCCACTTCTCCTTTTCCGACTTCTCTCCGATCTGCGTCTTCCTCCCATCATCCCTAGAATGTCTCCTCCTAAGCGCAGGAGGTATATTCCAGCAACCGCCACCTATGACTCTACCCTACTGAGTCTACTCTATCGCTGGTACTAGTCAACCAGTCAGTCAGTCTACACTCCTGTCCCATCATGCTCTTGGACGCTAGTGTAGTGTGTGTATCGCGTACGTACACTCTCTCAGGCCTTTCACGTCATGTACCCCTCTACTTGATTATGTCCTGTACGTATAGTGGATGTCTTTTATTCTCGAGAAGCTGCTGCTGGCTGCTGCACTGATGTAAACGACGCTCATCGGATCGATCGCGATGGCTGAAGGCGCCCTCTTTTCAAATTTCATGCCATGCCCCATCTACGTGATTATTAGTGCCCTGTACTTGACCAACGTCACAGGCACAGCCCAGCCAAGCCCAGCCCAGCTTGCCGAAGTACGCTCGCAAACTTTGATTGATTCTCTTCCGTTTCCATGCCATTTACGTGTTCGTGTCCTGCATGTCGATGGAAATTAGGCGGATGTTCCCCTCCTCCCCGGCGTCCCCCCCACCTCCCCACAAGCCCTCCGGGAAGCTAATTTGAAACCCCCCGGCATTTTCTGGCAACAACCGGCAGTTCGCGGATTGTTCCCGGCAAGTTCTCTCACGCCTTTTGCCTCTACTAGTACTATATCGAGGTGTTTTTCCCAGTAAATTGCCGGCGTACTTGAGACTCTGCCGGGCAGGCCGATAATAATTTTCCCGGAACCTCGACCGAGCAGATGTTCCACTGCAGATTTGCTATAGTCTTTCAAGAACTGTCTCGAGAGCGTCTCGCCGTTCGCGTCTGTCATTTCCACTACCGTTCCGTAGTAACGACTACGTTCTCAAATGCTCTACCGTAGTACGTTGACGTAATTGTTTCATATATTTATATATTTATTTGGTCTTTTGGGCACACTCGGCCAGTTACATGCGTTAATTCTCGTTATAGAGCAATTCTGTTTGAGAGCTTTCGGTCTTCCGCGTGGGTCTTCAGCGTTTCAAACAATGCTTTTGAGGAAAGAAAAGACTTTAATTTGCACGGACGGACACCGCCGGTTACTCCGTGAAAACGAGGAGGAGGGGGAGGAGGGGGAGATATGACGCCAGTGCTAGTGCAGTACGAGACTTGACGACGAGATGACATGACAGGTATCTTTAGACTTTCCTCTACACTGCACTCATTCTGTATGTATGTTACGGCATTCGGTACTTCCCGGCAGCAGCCCCTTCTTCAAAACTCCGGACCATTCAAACTCAGGTAGCCAAGGCGGAAGGCGGAAGGCGGGCGGGGGTACGGACGCGGCAACTCAAACGAAAAGTCCGAGCGCGGTCCTGGAGAAATCTCCAGTGAAGAGCAATCGTGCGTGGAAGCGAAACCATCCGTCCGAAGGAGTCCAGAATCCAGAATCCAGACGCATGTGACAGCATCTTGCGTGCTGTGAAGAGGAAGAAGAATCGCGGCTCTAGCTGCTGCTGCTTTGAGCTACGCGAGGGGAGGGAGGGAGGGGTACCAAATTCAGCTCCCATTCTTGTCTCGAGATATATCTCTCCTCCGCCGCTGAATCCAAGAATCTATGGAGAACACTGCCGAAACATCTGTGGCGTACAAATGTACCCTTCCTGCGTCTCAAGCAATCATGAAACGTACAGCATTCCCTAGAAGCTCCGAAGCGCCTCCTATTTCGAGTCGTGGGGAGAGATTCAAGGGGGGGAAGACAGCCGAAAACGCGATGGCCTAACGCCAAAGTATCGGGATTCTCCCCCCCTCCCCCCCCCCCATAAAAGCATAAAACTGGTGCGTTCAGAATTTGCTACAACGGGAGAGAGGAATTATATGAGGAATCATCTGATTTGGTTCGGACCTCAATCAGATTGTTCGAAATCCGCATACAGGATACCCGTGCTTCGGGAAATGAGATCTGGGAACCTGAAAGTTTGTCCCGTCCGTAACACGAGGGACACCCCGACAGTACAGACTCCTTCTGTTCGTTGCTTCCCTCGAACCGCCACTGCGCATGCTACCGCGCGACTCTAGACAGAACAAGTCCGGACTCCGAAGTACAGTTACTACAGTAGCTCCTTCGCCTTGCCAGCCTGAGCGACCTGACCCGACTTTACATTGATCAACGGATGTGACTCACGCTCGCCCCACAAACTCACCAATACCGTGATCGGTGAAGCCTATCCGTCCCGCTCACTCATTCGATGTGATTCATGTAAGAGACGACTGTGGAATCCAAACACAGTTTGGATTTACCTTTGAATTACCCAGTAATTTACTTGGTCGGCCCATGCGCCAAACTCGTTACTTGACCGGGCCCATGCGCCAAACTCGTTACTTGATCGGGCCCTCGACTGGTAATAAGAAGTTGATGACATACACGTAAGCATAGTCATGCCACGGCAGCAGCAAGCAACGGTCATCAACTCCATTCCTCCACTCGAAGTGTGCTGTGTGCTCCGTTCCAGTCTATCATCCATCAGGAGCAGCAGCTGCACAGTGAGCGGCACAGACTCATATCTGTCTATGCGACGGTCACCTACGAGTACTGCAGTGCATCATACCTCATCTTTCAGAAATGAAGTAGATGTTAAAATACACGCATTCCTCTCTACGTTCTCCTCGCCTCGTCCTCGTTCGTCCTGCTTTGGGTCACTCTTAGTCGCTTTTCATTCGACTTCTAGAGGAGGGAAGGCCGCCGTCGCTGCTGCTGTGGAAGTCATCGCGCGATGATCGATTTAGCTACGGGTCAGGATACAATTTCGACTAATGTGCACAGAGGAGAGCAGGCAATGTTGGTCCGGGAAGGATCCAATTAAAACCAGGCACTGTAGTGAGACGCACACTGGACTGCGAAGCCCCTGGTCTACTACTGCGTAGCAGCGCTAGTGGCCTCCACCAGCAGATAGACCGACTAGACATTTCAAGTTTATCTCGACGACAGTTATCGCTGGCTCTTAGCTACAATTTTCGTCGTTCCAGATGGGATACTGTAAAATTCTGATCCTTTTAAGCGTATGTCTATATGCGACCGTCCATGTCCAAGCCTCGCGCCCGTCGACCATCTCTGGTACTTCTCTCTTCCTCACTGCTCCTGTTCCTCTATCGAACGTGCGTCTATCAGCACGATTATCGATATCAGCGTCCCCCACTACCCCCGCGCTAATGCTGATAGACACCAGCACGTCTAACGCTGTCGATAGCGTCCACTACCCCACGCTTTGATCGCCAGGTGATTGCAATTCAGTTCGAAAACATCGATGATTCGGTACAGCGTCATAGCAGAGCAAAGCGTCATTCTGCTACTTCGCATTTCCACGATGACTGTATGTCCAACCACGATGAGTGTCCATGTTGGACATATACACTGCATTCCACGTCAACATTCTTACTGTCCATGTCAACAGCCCTGCCACGATGTCGTTCATCAACTTCTTATTACCAGTCGAGGGCCTGATCAAGTAACGAGTTTGGCGCATGGGCCCGACCAAGTAAATTACTGTTGAATTACCTTCCAAGTTTGAAGAGATGTCTGTTTACCGGTCAGCCTTGGAGGTTTCTGACTGATACTTGGTACTGGGTATGAAGCGCATGAAGCCTCATCACAGACAGAACTGCGTTCTCCACAGAAATGGAGATATTTCTCTAATTTCCAAGATGGAGACTTCCTCTTATGACTTTCTAGTAGAAGTCATCGTCATGATGAATCCAGGTTTATATATTATATTTCCCTGAAGTGAAAACCCGTGAATATATATTACCTCTTCTATATAAGTTAAATTTTTAATAAAACATTTTCCTTACTGGAAAGTCTGAAGGTCTTATGTTTCTTGGGGCGAGGTTTCATTTGCTTTACTTATAGGTTTTTTCTATTTTAGAATATGCTTAATATTATTCTATATATGATATCCTTTTACGGTACTGCGATAAGGGATTATGGAGATATAAAGTCTCTCTTCCTTTGTATTTTAGAATGACTTTATTTATGATACATCATCGGCAGTGGATTATCAAACAAGGCATTCGATAAAACCACGAATGGTTTGATAAACCATTATTTTTATATAATTTGGTAAGTTATACTCTTTAAATAAAATTTATAAAAATACAGTTCAACTATTAGATCTCTTCGCAAAACAATCAAAAATATATATTTCATTTTATTCTTTATGCTACGGATGCAACGATCTTACCAGTGATTCCCTCCCGTGGGTTATGCTGTGCATAAATAAAAGGACACATGAAACTTATCTCAATTTTACTAGAGTTGCACAATCCATGGAAAATATAAGAAGAAAGGAGCAGCATACATGGACATATTAACATGTCTAAAAGGTTAGCACTGAGAAGTGGAAGAAAAGTGTGAAGCGATTGTTATTGTTATATGCATGTAACGAGGACGAGAGACTTTTCCCTAAATATAATATTTAGGAAAGTCCAGATGGAAAAGGGAACGAACACTTCTCGAAAGTAATTAACAAAGGTATTAATCGTACAACATATACATAATACATAGACGTATCTATACCCGTACAGCGTACAAGAATGTAGACCTGACATAATCGGCACTCATGAGAAACTCAATCGACTGCTTCTACAGTGTGGATCGAAGAGCGCCCAGACTTTGGACGATAAAATATCTCATTTGGGAATTCGGAGCTAATCATCCGGGCATTAAAGTTCCAAGTGGGACTGTGTCAGTAAGAGTAGAGCTACGTACATGAAATGGAGTGTACGGTATGTCTGCGACCAAGAGAATATACATCGAAAGTGGGTGTTGAGGAAATAAAGGGCTTGTATGACGAGAGATTTGCTTCATCAGCACCCTTTTAGAAAAGATATCCATACTAATCTAACCTGGTGAGTTTAGAAACAAATATTTACTTTAGCAGATCTCTAATACGGTTTTCGGACTTGACCCAAGGCTTCTTAAGATTTCCTTATTTGACCCACCTTTGATTGGCGAGAGAGAGAATTACGACTTCGGTCAGATTTTTACAGATGTTTTTTACGACACCTCCAGAGGTGTCATAGAAAAATATCCTGGACATTTTTATTTGGTTTTCACTTGTTTCTCGTGTTCGATTTTGCAGTAGAGAAATTTACTACTCAGAGTAATAATTTCTAGTGCAAAAAAATAAATATGGTTAATGAAGAAATCATAGGATCAACTCATAAAGATAATCGAACTGTCCTGTTCGATTTACAGTTCTATACAAAGCTATCTACCGAGAGGTTTATGACTTTTTCCCTTTCAGCCGTTTAGGAATATTTCTACTTCACTTTGACAGAACAGTAAAATAGTACAGAAATGAAGGGAAAACAGTAATTCAAAAAGAGCCGTACGAGGGCTTTGAAAGAAACTGCGTAGTAACTGCTCCGCTCTTCTTTTGCTCACCTGGTTGGCTTTCTGTCAACTACAACAGCGATGCTGATTTTGCTTTGTGGGTGGTTCTCTAGACTTCAGATTGACGTGATTTTACTTATTAGTAGTCTTCAAAAGCTTACTTTAGAATATCTTGAACCACAATAAACTAACGCTGTCAGAAAATTCTCTTTTCCTGATCCAAATTTTTGGAAGGAATTTATCTAAGTATGACTTATTATTACTCTCAAAATCTCTCAATGGAAGTCATTTGCTTAGTGTGGAGAAGTCCAACTATGAAAAAGTTCCAAACAACGAGAAGTCCACTTACTTTTGTTTCAAAGATAATGAGGAAAATTATTCTCAATGGGAAATGAAGGAAAGACTCAGAGTAAATTAAATTAGCACGACACATCCAACAGTTTGCTACACGTGAAAATTTATGACTCTGAAATCACCAAGCGACAGATAATTCTTTCAAAAATCAGTGACATTAGAAAGCGTAAAGTTAGAACCTTTGGAAAATATTATTTACCCGCGAAGAGTGTTATCACTTGGGCCAATAAACCACGGATGTTTTCTGCAGCAGCTCCGGAGGTATCCGGAGGAAATGCCATGATGTCTCTTTTATAGACCTTTAATCTAATCCGGTCGTGAGTTTTTACAATAAAGAAGTCTCAAAAATTTTACTTCAATTTTTAGAAAAATTATTAAATCAATTCACAAATAAGACTATAAATGATCCACAGCTCTATACAAAGTTAGTCCTCTATAGACTATGAACGTTTTCCTTTTGGATGCTAGAAAAGCTTTTACACGTCCTGTTAGTTGCTAACAAAATGAGTAGTGCTCCTAAATCTTGTAACCAACATAGGTTTTCTTTTCTACAAAATTACTTATGTAAAATGTTTACTGATTGACATTAGTTAGGGGGATATAGTTATTTCTAAAGTTACTATGGATCAGTGTAGGAAAACTTTCTTAGAGGGTTCTGATCCCTCTCGTACGAGTCACGCTCCTTATAGCCATGGGAGGAAAGTCTTGAGGGTGCGCCTGTGAGGGGATGGGAAGGACTGCAGTACTTTACGAGGGGAAAGAGAAATACGTTGGAACGTGGGATCGCAAGTGCGGGTCGTTAGAACGGACGGCGCAACGGCAGCGTTCCTTAAATAGGCTTTCGTTCCTTCCCGTCAAAGCATTCTCGACTTTGTGTCTGTTCGTACGGGTACGCTAAGCTACAGTGCTGAACCCAATGATAAAGTGGTCGACTAAAATTAGGAGTTTTCAGAGTGGCCTGAAATCGATCACCGCCGCTGCCCGTCCTGCCCGTTGGCTCCCCTTTTTCTTTCTCCTCCCTTTCCTTGTTTCTTGTGACTAAACTCGGGACTGTGCCCGCTGTGGGGCTTTCTGTAGCCACATTCTTTCACAGACTGAGCACAGGGACTAGACCCCACGCCGTCCCCGCTACGGGCGGATGGGACTGCCATGCTAACCAAGCTGCTTGGTGGCTCCTGTAATACCTGCCCGAATAATTGATACATAAAGAACTTGGGAACGTCACGTCGTCACATCCACCCAAGTGGCAAGCCCTGTGCCCAGTGGGACCCAAAGCTTCTCCCACGCATGGTATGGTCCACCTTACATACCCAAGCGCCCCGTCACATTGACGAGTACAGTGACGCCTTGACGGCGCCGGGTCAACATCCCAGTCCTAAGTCCTCATCCTCCGGTCCCACTACACCCGACCGGATACTCCCTCCCTCCGGGGGCCGCCGATAACTTGACCCTCGGCCCGCATCGCTTCGCCGACATGCAGTTGCTAGCTGCAGGCTCCTCTCGGGCTCTCGGTCTCTCTTCGCCGCTTCCCTCTCCTTCCCTTCTCCTCCGCTCCGTTGCCTCTGGAGATCCGCGTCCCTCCGGCCTACGGATATCCTTTCCTTGAAGCTAAAACCGCTGGCTAAGGAAAACCGGCTCACACTTTCCTCCATCGAAAGGCAGATCGAACTGCCTTTTAGCGTCTCAGATACCGTGCCCTTGATACTGCCTTGAGTCTTCCTTCTTCTTTCTTCTGGACTTTGGATGGACAAAATGGACAGACACATGCGTGTGGATCTAAACTATTGACTCACTTCGATGTTTTATGGTTTTATGCCTTTGGCGGTTCTTGTCCTCTCGTTGCGTTGCTTTGCTTTCCTGCCTGGTGTTCTTTAGGATGCATGCTTATGCGAATATTTATTTAATTTAATATATTTTCCATTTTCGTCGTTCTGAACATACAAAGTAGATCTCTTAATTTCTTTCCTCAACCTATAGTTACGTAGGTTGTTTCCAGGCACTATTCTTATTTAATTCGTTCAAAACATTATTTTATAGTTCTATATAGTAAATTGTCTAAAATATTTATGAAATTTCTACTTTTAATTTTAATTTTATAAAAAGTTCTTGAGTTTTTTGCATCTTGGTCCGAAAGTTCATCTTCGATACATATCACAGTTTGACCCCGTGCATATTCACGCACACCAAATCCACTTCCTGAATTCTCCCCATCTTCTTTAGCTTGTCCTCTTCCTTCCCTCCTAAGGAAAGCTAAGACTACATGCTTCATTAATTTTACTCTAGAGTGGCAGAAGGGTTAAGGAATAAACGTAAGTGGAAGTAGTAGAAAGACCACCCTTCTAATTCTAGAAGCCATGTTCACCACCTACGCTTATGGATTATCCTTTAACTTCTCACAACTCTGAGGCTGGTTAACAATAAATATCTAGAGAATTAGTAGTATTTTTTGACCGTAAGTTTGAATTAGAGAATTTTTCTCGTTAAACAATCAATCCTTCACTACTAGACAAGAAAATCTCGAGTCTTCTGATGAGATATCTCTTTGACACTCTGACTGCACTCGGCTTGTGTTCGAGATGTGATCTCGTATTCTCAAATTTTCAATCTTCATATTTTCTTGAAACTTTTTATGTTCTTGTGTACTTTTGAGACATACATACCATCTACTTTCTATATTCTCGTGTATTTTTTAGATGCCTCATTTATTCGAACGTAGAGAGGTGTTGCAAGAGCTGGAGTTTATTTTAAGAATGGAGGCATTGTCAGTTCAGAGGATTATTCAGTGCATTCTTTGGCGTCAACGGAAAATACAGATTCATCCGATGATTCAAGTTCTGGTGATGAGATATTCGACTTATATTTAGCATAATAAAATACAAGATATTTAGATCATTCTACTATGTTACCAAAAGTAAAGATTTTGTACAGAATTTCTTCTCTAAACTATTAGAAGCTTCCTTCTGCCAACTTAATCATATGGATAAACATTCTTTTCAAGAGTTATTTTTTCTTGTACAAGACCATCATGTATTCATGAATAAATCTAGATTTTCTCAAGCTCCAGTGGAATTACAGTTTGCAATGACACTCGATCAGTTAGGTCGAGCTTGTTTGGATAGATCTCTTTTCTAATGGAGAATTGATCATGGGAGTATGGTGAACTACACCAAATGGATGATGACCGTGTTAGATCAAGATTTAGAAATGAAATGACCAAGTGAAATGGCTCAGTCGAGCTGACCGAGTTCATATTGAAGATCATTTTGCTACAAAAGGTTTTACAAGTTGTGTTGGATGGATCGATGGTACTTTACTTTCTTTAATTCAAATATATAGTTACGATGGAGAGACCTATTTTGATAAAAAATATAATTACAATATCAATGCTCAAGTGATGTGCGATCATCGGAGACAAATTCTATATATCTTTTCATGTATGCTAGGAAGTTGTCAAGATCTAAGTTGCTTAAGTTGGAGATCAGATATTTGGAGATATCTACATACATAGAATATATTTTTTTAGTCTCGTCAGTATTTATTGGATGATTCAAGATATTATCCCTTTTGACATTTAGTACTTTCTTTTCAAATGACTTCTAGAGACAAAAAGAAGCAGAAATTTAATATTTGTGTTGCACGTGCCAGAGTAGTAAATCAGCATTGCATCATTATTCTCAAATAGTGATAGCATCTTTTGAAATAATTGAGGACATATTTAAAAACTAAAGACGAGAACAAGTTTCTAGTGAGATGGGTGAACTGCATACCTTTTTGTTGAATCAAAAATATGAGTGGATTGAAGCATATGGATAGTTAAGCTTAGACAAGGATATAGATAGAGATCATATAGAGGATGACATCAACACTAGTGGGACGGTTCACTCAGTGTATTTACAAATCCATAACAAGTATCGTATCATTTTCCATCTTTTTGAGGAAATCAATAGTCTATCAAACTCTTCTTAACACTATGAGGATACGGGATAGTTGTTCTCATGGGTAGAACAAATACCTCATATTAAATTTGAACATGATGGTCTCTCTCTCACGTTTTCCTCTCTCTCAGCTATGAAAAATATAAAGGAGAGGGTTAACATAACAGAGTTTTAGGATAACCGAGACTATAGAGCGAAACAATGTTGTTCTGTCATAGTAAAAGAGCAAAAAATTATTGTTTCCCTTGCTAAACCAGTTGGATAATATCGTTTTCATGAATAAGGTCAGAATAGTCATATATAGTTCATACTTGAGTGAAACAGTGACTGTATCGCTCAAATATGAGCGATATGATTCGTTCTGAGAGCTTTACGATTCAGAGTTATTTCGCTCATTTTCCAAAAAGACCGAGCGAAACAGGATTGTTTGCTCGATCTAAGAGCTATCCAGCAAGACAACCATGTTTTGCTCATTTTCTACTTCGACCGAGCGAAACAAGATTTTGTTTTCTCGGTCAAAGAGAAAGATAAGCAAAACAGTAGTGTTTCACTCGACTAGATGAACTAAACGTCTATTTTGCTTGTCTTCGGGTAAAACACTACGGAACACAAGTGTTTTGCTCACTATCAATTCAATCGAATGAAACATTTTTTTTCACTCAATAACAAAACATGTTGAGCGAAACACTAGTGTTTGCTCGACTGTATGTATAAATGTTTCACTTGATGATCAAGTGAAATAGTTGTTTTGATCAAGCTCATAGCGATTTGAGGTATGAATCACTCGTTGTAAGACAAATCACGATGATTCGTTCTACATCTGACAGCGATTCGCTGTAACCTAACATGTCTAAAATTCCATTCAAATGTGAAAAATCATTTCAACAAACACACAATTCAACAAACGCATTGGTGGTCATTCATGACTTACCTGAACCGTTTGGAGCAGTTTTCATATCTCCCACCATCTTGTTCTCTCCCATCACTTGAGTTTCTACCACTGCCTCGTCTTCTCTCATCGCCTCGTCCTCGACAAACGACTCTACTACTATCTGCTTCTCTCATCTTCATCACTGTGATTCTCAAAATCGCTCAGAAATACTACCGCAATCACAAAAATGTAATTATGTTTGATTTGGAGAGCAAATGAAAATCTTCACACACAAAGCGCTCTCTCCCACATATAACACTCTCTTTCTTGCTCACTCACACTCACACTCCCGTTCGATCACTCTTGCACCATAAATATTCTCTTTCCTCCCCTAAAACCTCTTGTCTCAAACTTCTGAACTCCTCTTCTACTCCGATCTCCGATCTCCTCTCTCTCTCTCTCTCTCTCTCTCTCTCTCTCTCTCTTTCCAAAGCTCTTGCACGAGGTCTGCCATCTTTCTCCAGTTTTGTTTTCTCTTCTTGTCATCTTCCTCTCATTTTAATTTTCTCACACTATATGTAAATATTGTATGCACACTGATTCATTTCGAGTAGATGCAACCTGAATAAATTACTTGAATAAAATTTGTTTGTGTTAGATAAACTTAACATTCTCAAGTTCTTGTAGAAATTTTCATAGATATAAATGGCTATTATTAACACACAAATGATCGATCTCGTACTAGGATCAGTTTCAGACATACAAATTTTGTGTCAGATAAACTTAACATTCTTAAGTTCTTGTATAGATTCTTGCACCTACAAATGGCTACGGTTAACACACAAATTATCAATCTCATACTCAGATAAGTTTCAGACATATAAATCATAATGAGTTAACAGAGATATCAGTTTGAAACAGTTTGTTTGTATCAATTTCATGATATATGCCATAATATGCGTGCAACATGAACTTCTGTATAACTTTTTTCCACTTTATGTTGTAAGAAAAAGTATAAGGGTATTGCGGGAATTCTATAGTAAGCTTTAAAGAAAAGTCAAGTTTAGCTATAAGTGTAAAATGTTAAGTGCATCTAGAGTTGGGGGCGGCCAAAACATAACCTATAAGATAGTGCAGACTTATGCACTTCCGAGAATATAAGTGTAGGATGCAACTAGCAAAGAAACATTAATTCAACTAGGTAATAAAATAGTTTATTTATTCATTTAGATGAATATGCACTCCTATGAATATATAATACGGTGATTTGGTTTCGTTTCCATTTACTATCCAGCAGCGTTTCATGCTTATGGGATTCATAGTGGTAAGGTAAATTACCAGAAATTACTTGATGACTGTAATCAGACCCCTAGAAAGAATATTGGATATGATCAGACCCCTCTTATAATCATTTACTTATCAGACCCCTCACCTGGAGTTCCCAGTCGTACAGGTCACATTGCTTAATCAGCAATGTGTTTTAGTAAAGAAAGGTATGCATAGAAAGAGATAAGTAAACCAACAATCTAAAATTATTTTCTCTAGATCTGTTTTCACATAACTGCACCTGCCAGAAAGCGAGAAAAGTTTCAGTTATCGGAGTGACTAACCAACATGACCTGTATGACTGATAACTCCAGTTCAGAGATCTGATAAAGCAAAAATTATAAGAGGTGTCTGATCAATTACGACATTTGTTATGAGATTTGATACAGTAAATTTCTGGGTAAATTACTCATAGTCATTTTCATGGACCTCATTTTCTGTAGTATACCTCATATATGGTATAGTTTTCTGTCACTAGTGAACCTTGTTTTATGAAGTCCGGCTTTGTGTTGTAAAGGTGTTTTAGCTGGTTTCCTACCATGATCGAATTAGTGAACCAAGATATAATATTAATCACGTTAATATTCTAATATTAACGTTAATATTAATTCAAAGAAATTAAGTTACGTTAACTGGTGGCAGCTTCCGGATAACGAATATGCATGCCTCCATGGAGCGAATGTGCATCCCTTCTTTTTTATCCCTTTTTCTTTAACGATTAGCGCACTTTACAGAAAAACAATACAAGAGGGAATTTCTTCTTTGCAGGGAAAGGAAGGGATGAGAGAACATATTCATGGCAGAATCGTTCTAATTTAGATCTTCTGAAACGCTCTAAGTTTGGAAAGGTTGAAATTAAAATCTTTTCTGGTCTTCCTTGCTGGTCCTCACACTCAGATACCAGATGAAAATAAAACTATAAGCGTCCAGAGACATGACTATGACATAAAGTCCCAGGACGTAAATAAAGATAACTATCTTTTTTAAGCCACTTAATTTGCATGCAAACTTGAGGTTTTGGCAGTTGGAAGGCAAGGACAAGCGCAAAAATTCAAGGTGATTTTCAGTTTTAGTACTGCTGGCCGCATACTCTAGAAGAAGATTTTTCTACAGTTACCTCAAATGATGAAGATGTGTAGAAGATGAATGCTTCATAAGCAAGGAGTCACATGATAATTTTATACTTCTATACGTAGAACGTTAGTTAGTTACATATGCAAAGAATAAATCCAATGGAAAATAAAAATTTTTAATTTAATTTTACATATCTTTTCATGAGAGATTACATAACCCATATGTCCAATATGAGCGGCTGTGATTTCTATATAACCGAGATGAAGGGATGATATTTAAATCAAGTTCCTGTAAATATATTCACAGGGTTTCATAGTTATTTACTTGCTTCACCTACCAGAAGGTATGATGACCTTGATTCACCCTTCTTAGTGAATACCTGTTTGATCCACCCTTACATCTGTAGCAGACAGTTCTCTAGGTTACTGTGGTATATGTGATAATATCATTTGCTTCACCGACCAGAAAGTATGATGACTTTTACCCCTCTTAGTGAATACCTGCTTGATCCACCCTTACACCTATAGCAGACAGTTCTCTAGGTTACTTCTTAGTGAATATTTGTTTGATCCACCCTTACACCTGTAGCAGACAGTTCTCTAGGTTACTTCTTAGTGAATATTTGTTTGATCCACCCTTACACCTGTAGCAGACAGTTCTCTAGGTTACTGTGGTATATGTGATAATATCATTTGCTTCACCGACCAGAAAGTATGATGACTTTGATCTATCCCTCTTAGTGAATACCTGCTTGATCCACCCTTTGAAGACAGTTCTCTAGGTTACTATGGTATATGTGGTATATCACTTGCTTCATCTACCAGAAGGTATGATGACCTTGATCCACCCCTCTTAGTGAATACCTGCTTGATCCACCTGTAGCAGACAGTTCTCTAGGTTACTATCGTATATCCACCCTTACACCTGTAGCATACAGTTCTCTAGGTTACTGTAGTATATGTGATATATCACTTGCTTCACCGATCAGAAAGTATGATGACCTTGATACACCTCTTTTAGTGAATATCTGCTTGATCCACCCTTTGAAGACAGTTCTCTAGGTTAATGTGGTATATGTGGTATATCACTTGCTTCACCTACCAGAAGATATGATAACTTTGATCCACCCCTCTTAGTGAATACTTGCTTGATCCACCTGTAGCAGACAGTTCTCTAGGTTACTATGATATATGTGGTATATCACAGTAACCTGTAGATAATGTGCAAGCCGATTCAGATATTCAAGATTTTTTTTTCCAAACCATGAGATTCTGTAATACATAAATAATAACTACCTGCTTCCTATCACGTGTTCCCTGTTTAGTGAATACCTACTTGATCCATCTCTTGATCTGTAGCAGACAATTCTCTAGGTTACTATGGTATATGTGGTATATCACAGTAACCTGTGCACTATAGACAGTGTGCAAGCCGATTCAAATATTCAAGAATTTTTTCCAAACCATAAGACTCTGTAATACATAAATAATAACTACATGTTTCATGTGACGGGGTGGATCAAGCAGGTATTCACTAAAAAGGGGTGATCCTAGCAGACAGTTCTCTAGGTTACTGTGATATATGTGATATATCACTTGCTTCACCTACCAGAAGATATGACGACTTTGATCCACCTCTCTTAGTGAATACCTGCTTGATCCACCCTTTGACCTGTAGCAGACAGTTCTCTAGGTTACTGTGATATATGTGGTATATCACAATAACTTGTGCACTATAGACAGTGTGCAAGCCAATTCAGATATTCAAGATTTTTTTTCAAACCATGAGACTCTGTAATACATAAATAACTACCTGCTTCCTGTCACGGGGTGCTTGATTAGTGAATACCTGCTTGATCCACCCTTTGACCTGTAGCAAACAGTTCTCTAGGTTACTGTGGTATATGTGGTATATCACAGTAACTTGTGCACTATAGACAATGTGCAAACCGATTCAGATATTCAAGAATTGTTTTTCCAAACCATGAGACTCTGTAATACATAAATAATAACTACCTGCTTCTTGTCACTGGGTGCTTGATTAATGAATACCTGCTTGATCCACCCTTTGATCTGTAGCAGACAGTTCTCTAGGTTACTGTGATATATATCACAGTAATCTGGAGACAGTGTGCAAGCCGATTCAAATATTCAAGATTTTTTTCCAAACCATGAGAATCTGTAATACATAAATAATAACTATCTGCTTCCTGTCACTGGGTGGATCAAGCAGGTATTCACTAAGAAGGGGTGGATCAAGTTAATCATACCTTCCAGGGAATAGCAAGTAAATAACTGTAGGGTATCATGGCCACTTACCTGGACTTCAACCAGTTCGATGGTCTGCTGCCTGTGAGGGAGCACTTAAGAAGAACGAACTTAAGAGTTGCAGTCGAAGAATTTTTTGTTTTAGAAACCGTCTTTAAGTAGTCCAACAATGTTGTAGTGGTAGAAAGGTCATACTGAACTCAAGTATGGTTTCATTTACTAATCAGATTAAGAGACGAATTGAACTTCATCAAGCCTAAAAATATAGCAAGATTGTCTCATAGATTATTTGAAGGACTAGTACTTTCAAAGTGTTGCTTTGTTCAAGATATATTCACCCTTTTCCAAGTTGGGAAGAGGGGGGAGTGGAATATGCTTATGGTTTAATTTATTACCTAACTTTTCCCAACGGAAGGATTACTAGGATATAAATTCAATATTTCATTAATTACCTGGTTCTTTGCTTGTTAATTACCTGGTTCTCCAGCAATTTTTCTTGAAAGCGTGTCCATATTCCCTTCCCTTATGGATTATGTCGAGATCTTTTCACATTCCAGACCTGTCTAATATATCATCTTTAGAGATATTATGGTTTTTCTTATCAGTTTAGCATAGAATTTTCACTTATGTATTTTCTAATAACAACAAGCGAGCATCAGTTCCCCAGAAGTTAATGTTGCATGTATATATTCAAATGCCTTCAAATATAATACTCGGATTCTGTTTCAGTTCATCTTTTCTTCTTGGTTCTGAAGGCATATCATGTAGCTTTGATGCCATCTGCAATAATTAATCTTTCTTCGATATTTTCCAGACTTCCCTCGCAAGAAAAGTTAGCAGAAATCGTAATGAATCCGTTCATGAATGTAGTCTACATACTATAATTCTAACTCATGAAAGTGAATCCACTCAACCATGAATTGGATCATTTAAACACCTGTCCTCAAGTCGAGTTTCAAGTAGAGACCATGAAGACTTCCTTCCATCCTTGGAGTTTAACTTGGAGTTCCACCTACCTTTCAAACCTAACCAACAGTTTCCTCATGTTCATGGAGTATTGAAATAGAAACGTGAGAAAGTCAGAAGTCCTCTCCTCGTTACTGGCATCTGAACAAACCAGGTAGTTTACGTCAAAGATGATTCTGATAGAACTAATCTACTAGATTCATCAAAACTAAGATTCAGGGAGCGAGGAGAAGCTAGCCCTCGCAAGTTCTAGTCAAGAAAGGAACTTCTGGGAGTTCACGATGGGGATATAACGGTAGGCTATACATGCATGTGGTCTCCCCAGTGAGTGACAGATTACAGCTTCCGAGAGATTAGCAAGTTCAAGAGGATCTGGACCTTATTCTATTCCATTGAAGAATCTTGTATGCAAAATCAACTGTACGAGGTCACCAGATACTTGCAATATCCAGCTGGATAATCAGTAAAAACAAATAGATGATTCTATCGAGAACTTTCGTCGAGAGAAGACATGTACCTCATGGGTGGGCTGGGCTGGCTGAGCTGTGTTTAACGATGATATCCAATTCTATGGCTTTCGTTCGACCTTCCTCAGAAGAAGTTTCATCATAGGCGGTTATTATTGTGTCTAGAGGGATGGACCCACATGTTATTCTTATGGATATTTCTTGTTAAGACCCACGTGCCTAAAAACTTCACTAACTTCGAGTAAACGTGGAATAGTAACGAATAATCGTTTTCGAATATGTGAAGGAGGTAGACAAAGCTTAATCTGTACAAGACTGTGTCATATGGGAAGTGATTAAAATTTTATTCACTATAGCTCGTGCACAAATTTGGGTGCAATTTTGTTCGTATATGTTGCTCTCATGCTTTCCGCATAGTCACATATATCTATCTCCACCCTTCTGTCTTTGAAGGTCAACTATAGGGAGTTTTAGGTCAGGACTTTCGTCAACTCGTTCTTGTCTTATATCACTACACCAAACTGAGCTCAAGTTACGTGTATCAACTCTCAGACGTCTTTGATATTTCAAATCATCTGAAACTGAAACACAAAATCTTCGACTCTCGTACGTCTTTGATCTTAGAAATGATCTGAATATCCATCCTAAGCTATGGACACAACCGTTAACGCTCATAACCTTTTAAGTTCTGTCCCTTGATAAGCAGCACTCGTGCTCTCCGCAGTTTCATGCTAGCTGACGTTTCTCAGGCGTTACACGAGGTCGAGTTACTAATGGTAGCTTGGCTGGGCTAAAAGGAGAGTTGTTAAGAACCGGGCAATTGCAAGATATGAGAAACTTTCTCCTGCAAGCAACGAACTAAAACTTTCCAATAACTTGCACTCCACATAATATGCTACACACTAGCAGGAAAGCCAGAATAAGAAATGACTTATGATCAGGATCTGTTCTCTTTGAGACATTTATACTCATCGTCATTCATTGGCTGCCATTTCATGATAGAAGGAATGAAGGAGAAAAAGCAGTCAGAGAAGAAAGAAGCTACGTCGGGCCAACCGTTGGTCCCCAACAGCTCAAAGTCCCAAACTTAGATAGAAACTCGCCATGCTTGCTTATCCTTCTGAGCCTCCGTGATGTATATGCTCACGTTTAGCCCAGAAACAGCTCACTTGAGAGTTCTGAGACAAACATCAGAGTGGAGGTGGGGCCGAGTGAGTACATCTACAGTGATAACCGAATCGCCCTAGAGAGACTCAAAAACTGCGTGACTGAGAGTGAGTGGAGTGGTCCCAAAAGGATACCACCCTAGAAAGGAGGTTGCTATGTGACTTGACCCCACAGCTCCTGCTGCTTACGAGAGATGGAGGGAGGGACAGGGAAGGGGAAGAAAAACGAGAGGTTATGCATGGGCTTGGTGTGAATTGGGAGGAGAATGGACGGGATGAGATGCTGGGGGTGGACTTGGTTTTAGGGTCATGATCGAGCCGTGATGAAAAGTGGCATTGTATTGCATGATACTCGTTCCGATACCCCACTTGAGAAGAAAAAAGCTTTTGCATATCTATCGATCTACCCTCGCCTTGTCTCTGATTCTAAGACATGTAGAGCTTTCGGCCGTGGCGATCGGGTGGATGGATAGACCCTACCCCCACACTAGGAACTCCATGACTCAACGAATCATAGGCGAGTCAAAACCTAGAGAGAAGGCTGTGCTTCTGCGAGTTCTCGAGGTGGTCCCGTCTGATCGTTTGTGGGAGGGTGCGAGGTGAGGGACTGGCGTTGCTTGCCGCCCCCATGAGTGAATCACTGACTTGAGGTGAAATATAGCAAGCGAGCAGCTGATGCTCATCAGAGGGAGGAGTACACACAAACCAAAACCACGAGACATTCTACAGTACTTGCTCGAGTGGAGTAAGTGAGCGAGTGAATGAGTGCTCGCTCCGCTCGCTAGCCCGCCAGAGTCCAGACCAACAACTCCCGCATCATCCCGCCCCCATTCAACCCTGCCATCATTATGAAACTCTATCCTCCGGCCGCCGTTCTTTGATTGAGAAGCACACAAACTTTTTCCTTTTCCTACAAAATTCTTCTCCATCCAATCCATTCCAACCACTCGTCTCATCTTTCTGTTCCCTCTCACTGTATTGCTTCTTCAGTGAGCAGATCTTGTTCTTTTGTTTGTTCCTTCACAGCTCCAGTTCCCTTCCCTCACTGGTGCGGGAAACATTATTATTCACAGCACGATTCCGTTTCACAAGAGGTGTCGTCAGATGATTCAGCGGAACCAAGTTTCTACCACTAGGGAATCAATCAGTTGCTCACAGATCCTGCTTCCTTACTGTCCCTGTCCGAGCATCGCCTATACGCAAGGAAGCAAGAAACCCGTTTAAGCATGCAGCATGCCAGCAGAAGCAATCTGCACCACTTCCGATACTTGTACAGTAGCTGGTTAAAGCTTGAAATTCATGCACAATTCGCTGACTTGGCTCCCGATAGTAAGCTGGTTTCCATGCAGAGGAGCAGAAGTGTAAATCATGTGGGCTAGTTCTTCCAAGTTGCTACAACTCCATTTGTTACAAAATCGTAACGAGTCTAAAGCGTAAGCGTGATGGATGAGATCATGAATCGGCGATTGATTGACTGACCTAATAATTTAAGACTATGTACTTACTATGCAAGGTCATTCTCTACTTATAACATGTCATACGTGCAATCTTCTAGTCCAGGAACCTTTTTGGCAGTCAGTTCGCCACAATGCAAGCTCGAATCTTCTGAAGAATATGTCACATGAAGGAGTGGCAGCCGAGTCTCACACGCATAATTCCATCCTTCCCTCTAGGGGGTTACTGTAACTGTGTAGTAACCTCACGAGCCCATGAGACTTCAACATATCTACTTAAGTAAAACTCTGCAGACGATGAAGCTTCTCATTTCTGACGTTTCTTACCAACGAAGCAAACGAAAAGTCAAGCGCATATATAAAAGCTTATGGTAATGAAATGCTTGTGAATCAAACAGAATGGATACGAGAAAAAAAAGCAAGGAGTTTCGCTTGCTAAACGGAAATCTGTGGCTTTGCGTTAGTGATTTATCTGGATTTACCATCATTCATGTTTCTTTTCTGGGTTTCACAATTACTGTAGTGAAAAGTCTATTCGTTAATAAATAGATTTGCTTTAGTCGGATGCAGGAAAAATTACAAACTCTTTTTTTCAAGCGAGAATAGAGCAGAGTGAATGAATGATCTCCAAACTATACATATGTTTTCATCAAATAAGTCGATGTGCGAATAATATTTATAATAACACGAAGAATTGTGTAAATATCTTTTACATTGTTACTTACTCGCGGGTGCTAATATGATCAGGTGTTTATTTTAAACTAATCACGCACTAATATGGACGAATAGATTAGTCGGGACTGTACTCCTTCCCATATACTGTTACTCCCCGAGTTTGTCTTTCTCTCTTGTTAATCACTGATAATATGATAAATTACACTACACGACAAAATAGACATTATTCTTTTTCTGGTTTTCATAATCAATGTATAACTATGTTAACGCATAGCAATAAGCATTGTAAGTAACAAAAAATACGAAAAAATGAAAAGAATTGAAGGGTGTGAAAATTGAAACCTTTTCTAAAGATACTTGACTTAGCAAGGAAAGAGTGACAACTTTAGCCAGGCGTCTGGGAATATTTTCTGTCCGTAGAGAAATACCTTAAAGTATTTTATTATTTATTTTTGATTCATTTTGCTCGTGACTTTTTGCACTAGAAAAATCTATTACTTAAAATAATGATTCTAGGTTTCAAAGGAATAAAAAAGTTAATGAACAAATATAACAACTCATAAACGACCCTAGGCGATCTACGGTTTCTGAAAAACATTAACCGATTGTAAAATTACTAAATCTTTTTCTTCTCACACGTTTAAAACTATTTCCGTTTAACTTTGACACTCGTATTAGGGGGTGTCAAAGTTAAAGAGAATATTTTTTTGGCGGGCAAAGGAATCTTTGCCGTAACTCATCTGCGGCTATTATGTACAGTTTACTACATCTAACTTTGTGATGGAACTACATCCTACATCCGCGGATATTTGAAGGGGGTCTCAAACATAGACGCGGAATATTATGTACTTTTTACTCTTAAATATCGTATTACTTGATATGATGACGGGAAGACGACTACGAGAAAGCACTCGCTTCTTGAAAAGTAACATTCAATTTGTGCTAAGTAGTGGAGGAGTGGCTGAAAGAACTTGAAAAAGAGAGCGCGAAAACATGTAGTCTGTTTGTGAAGAAGATGTTGTTTGTTGTTTCGAGATCAGTGAAGAGATTAAGTCAGATGAAGGTAGTTCTGAGAAGAATGAGAGTAGCGTAGTCAATATCGATAGAGTTTCACCAGCTATGCCTCCCAAAAATCAAGAAGCTTCGAGGAAAAGTAGAATTCGCTTGAATTCAGATGATTATGAGAAAATTGTTGCCTACATCGAAGACGAGGAGAACTTTGCTGCATTACATGGTGCAGGAAGGAAGACGAAAGTTGGTGCGGGGAAGTGTCTCAGCAAAGCCATAGCTTTTGGTATTATGGCTGCTCAACTTTCAGGGAAGAATGGTTTCCCTGTAGTGACTAGTGTTGAATTAAAGAAACGATTCGAGAGATACGTAGATATGTACAAGAAGGCGAAAGAAATCCAAGACATCAATGGTGGAGAGCTCACTGAGGATGAGATGTTGACTAGGTTGACATTGGAAGAGAAATTGAATGAGAAATGTCCTCATTTCTTTCGGATGAATGCTGTTTTTGGAAGTCGTGCGAACATTGATCCTCCTGCGTTGTATTCTCAAGGAATATCAGAGGAGGAGTTTGAAGGTTTAGACTCTCAATATCAAACTGAGAATACTATTCCTCGGCCAGCTCCGAGCTATGATCATGAGAATACCCAATTTCAAGAAGGTGATGGAGATACAAATATTTCTCAGTGCGAAGGTGTCGGCTATCAAGGTGCAGACGAAACAATGAGTCCATTTGCAGAAGATGAAATGAGTTTTGAAGACGAAGAAGTTGGTCACAGAGAGACGAGCAGAAGAACCTCTACTGTCTCTGAGCCTTTGCATGACACATCTAGAAATCAGAGACCACCAAACGCTCGCAACATGAAAGTAGGTGTGTTGAATTTGTACGAGGAAAGTATCAAAGAGAAAGTTCAGAACAGAAAAGTTTACGTAGAATATCGTATGGCCAGATTGGAAGAGAAGAAGAGAGCTAGAGAGAGTCACGAGAAAGAGGAGAGTAGAAAGAGACACGCTTCGTTATTTGTTGAATTACACAAAGCTGGCAAGACATTCGAGGAAATAAGAGAAATCATTGAGAAACTTGACGATATGTAACCGATGTTTTCATATGAGTAAAAGTTGAAGTTCATTGCGTGCCTCTTAAGACTCTCTTCCTTTCAGTGAGTCGGTGAAGAGTTCAGGATTTAGTCGAGGTCAGTTCAGAGCCTGGTCGCAGAAAGCTTCGTTCGAGTGCGAGTCGCAGTAAGATTCGGACGAGGACGAGTTCGCACAGTCAGTGCGTCAGAGAATTGTTCAGTGCGGTAAGGGCGAGCGTGAGTTCACACTAACTGTGATTCGACTGTGAGACAGAGAGAATTGCTCAGTGCGAGAAGCAGAAAGAGAAGTGCTCATTGCTAGACGAACCGGAAGAAAAGAGCCGCTGGGAGAGAAGAGCAGAGCGGATAAGTGCTGACGACCAGGCGGAAGCGTAAAGCGATAAGCGCTTACGACCAGGCGGAAGCGTAAGAGCGGCCAGAGTGAAAGAGATTCGAGTGAAAGAGATTTGATTAGTAAGTTATCCGTCTTGCTTTTTTCTTGCTCTTTCGCTGCTCGAATTACAGTATTTGGGTCGCAATTAGTGTTGTCGTTGTTCATGGTCGCACTGAACAGCAATTAGTGTTGTCGTTGTTAAATTTTAGTGTTGTCGTTGTTAAATTCGGGTGCGCGATGGAGTTAAATGATCACACTGATTGCAATATTTAGTGCGACAGGGTTTAGGGGCGCACTATGTGCGATTTGTAAAAAGACGAGGCGCACTTAGTGCGACTTGAAACTGGATGCACTGAGTGCGGCTTATCATCTTGGCGCACTGAAGTTAGTTTTCATACTTTGCTCACTATGATTTACTTTCTTGATGCACTGAGAGCGTTTGCAAACTGAATTTTTAATTAATGCGACCTAGAACGGGACGCACCGAGTGCGATTTTTGATACGGGGCGCACTCAGTGCGATTTACTTTCGGGACGCACTGAGAGCATTTGCCAACTGAGTTTTTACTTAATGCGACCTAGAACAGGACGCACCGAGTGTGATTTTGGGTACGGGACGCACTGACAGTATCTTTTCAAGAGTTCTCATCAGGTCCGTGGAGTGCGACGTGAGATCGGGCGCACTGAGGTACGATTTAGAGGCTAGATGCACTCAGAAAGGTTTAGGGTAAGCGACTATGCATGGAGCGCAGTGAGTGCGACCTCTTCGCAGTTGCGCACTGAGTGCTAATTTGCATTCTACGCATTAGATTTTTTGTTGCTGAGTGCGTGCTATAGCCGATCGTTCTTAGTGGTTGTTACTGCAGTCACTTTCCTTCGGTTGTGCAGTGAACTTAAGCATGGAGGGATCCGAAGAAGAATCCTTAAGCAAGGTTCTGTCAGAAGAGGAATCCGAAGAAGAATCTGAATCTGAAGAAGATGAGACTCCAGCACCAAAAACTGAGAAAGGACCTTTTCTTATCTCGTTCACGTCCCAAGAAGATTTACATGAACGAATAAAATGGGGATGGATGAGTAAAGAAGATGTGAACCTTGGTGTGATGGATATAGACGAAGAGGAGTTGGAGAAATTAGGATTACTGATGGCTTTATCATTCGAGTTTGCTCGCCCTGATGTGAGCACTCTAAACTTCTTTGTTTTGAACGCTTATTCTTCGAACTTCCTCCCTGTTTCTTAATGTTTGTTTACTCCCTCCTTGTTTTTTAATGTTTGTTTACTAAGAAAGTAGAATGACGAGATTAGTGTTGTGTTTGTTTCAGATTGGTCTTTGCTCCGCGTTTGTTCGATCTTACAATGCTGAGTCAAGGATCGCAAAAGTTGACGAGGTGGAAGTTTCATTGAGTCTCGATTTAATTCGAGAAGCATTTTTAATCCCTCAAGGTCTTGTGCAAATGCCTCGTTTTGTGAGACATGTCCGCATAGCAGATTGGTTTCTTGAATATGATAAGGTGGGGAAGAGATATTTTGCACGTGAATGTGCAATTCAAGGTTGGAGATGTGCTTTTCAATGTTTGAATGCAGTCCTTTTGGCAAGGAGAAGGCTTAAAACTGTGACTGGACAACTTGCGTTGTATGTAAAGACTAAAGTTGAGGGGATAGAGATAGACTATGACTGGACTCAGCTGATGCTAGATCATCTTGAAGGAGAGATATTGCATATACAGAAGCATATGCGACCCCCAAAAAAGAGTGGAAGTGTAGAAATTTTTTTAGGGATAGCTCTTACTCATCTTCTGGTACATTTGGAGATATTGAGAGAGGAGGATGCAATCTTTAGCAACGAAGACGGAGCAAGAGATCAGGAAGGGACGAGTCAAGATGAAACAAGTAAGTAACTCTACTCTACTATTTGTTTTACAGTTTGTGCTTATTTGCATTATCATGTTTGCACTATAACACTATAGTGTGCACTATCGCAGTAGAGTGAGAACACTCTGTGCGATCAAAGCTCTGTTTAGATGGTCGCACTGGTCGCACTAGAACGAGTGCGCTCAGTGCGATCAGAGGAAATGGTCGCACTGGAGTTTAATATCCAGTGAGCCCATCTCTATGATCGTACTAGAGCGAGTTGTGCTCAGTGCGATCCAAGGAATGGTCGCACTGGAGTTAAACACCCAGTGCGATCGTCGCACTGGTCGCACTAGAGCGAGTGCGCTCAGTGCGATTCGAGGAAATGGTCGCATTGGAGTTAAACACCCAGTGCGATCGTCGCACTGGTCGCACTACTCTGAGTCGCTCAGTGTGTGCATTTTGACTAGGAACTCTTCTAACTCATGTGATATTTATTTAGGACCTATCCATCGTCTTGCGAGAAGAAAAGAAGAAGAAATTTGCGCTAGGATTCTCAACAAGAGGAAGGAGGAGGAGGCTTTAAACGCGAGAATTGCAGAGGCTCAACAGAAGGAGGAAGAATTGACAGAGCGTGTGCAAACGCTTGAATGTACTACCGCAGTTTATTCCGAGGAGTTGGAAAGTCTAAAGGCAGAGGTAAACCGTTTTCGTTCTTCGAAGCTTTTCTACTCGAGACTGATTGATCCTTCTATGCCACGAAGAAAAACACTCATTTTGGATTTAAATGAGCTCTTGATAAGACTGGGTCGGAATGAGATGGAGCTTCAAAGGCGCTAAAGAAAGAGGCTATCGAATTGAACATTACCGTAAAGATCTATGTTACGTTGTGAGAGCCGGAGTGAAAGAGTTCATGGACATTTGCTGTGAAGAGTTTCAAGTCTTGATATGGACATCTCGAACCTTGAGTAACTGTAATGCTATTCTTTGATCCATGGAGAAACAGAAGTATATTTCAGTGGGAATCGCTTCGGGCCATGTAATAGTTCAATCATTGTCTCTGTTCCTTGAAGTTTCATTGCATTGATGTGTATACAATCTTATGCATACTTCAACTTTGAACTTCTCTTGTACTGATTTTAAGTCAATATTCACTTCTGCAGATATGTAAGGTTTTTGCGCAACCACAGTGTAGTCGTTTCAAGACCATAAGGGAAGCTGCAACGAGTAACTTTCTATATCTGAAAGACTTCTCTCAACTGCATTCTTACAATTTGTGTACAAGAGATTGTCTCTTGCTTGATGACTCACCGGAGAAGAATAGCACGAACCATCCGTTCAGTGCAATCCATCCTCCTTCCTTCCGCTCGGAGTCTGCAGACAAGGACCGGGATGATTATCTTCTGAAGATTCTGTTAACATGGTTGAAAGTATGGAGAAGCAATTTCATAGAAACTCCTAGTTTTGTAGGAGCAAGATATAAGGTCATGTTTAGTACAGACCCCATGATAGCTTTGAAAGCTTACTGGGGAACTTTGTCTGAGGAGGACAAGGAGGTGTTGTGGCGTTCTTGCACGAGTGCACAAAAAGCAAATTTTATGTTAAAATACAAATCATCTTGAAGAACTATTTTGTTTATACAATAAAGTTTTTTTCTTACCAAAACCTCTCTATTCACTAACATCCGCAAAAAACAACTAACAGTTCTAGCAACAGTAACCTTGTGTTCGAAGAGCACAAGTAACCTTGTGTGTTCTTGTAAACTTCTGTGCGACCAAATAAAAGTAGTTGTGCAAATCTGAAAAGCTAAATATATCATAACAGCCAGTGTCGTCAGTGCGACCGTGCACGAATCGCACTAGTTCTATACACTCAGTGCGACATGCGTAACAGTCGCATTGATGTACTCAGCGAGACGAAGCGCAGATCGCACTGGTGTTATAGAACTAGTGCGATTTGTGCACGAATCACACTCAGCGCGACTTTCGCACAAGTCGCACTGATGTAGTCAATGCGACTTAACATTGAATTGATCGCACTGCTGTTACACTCAGTGCGACTCGCGTGCCAATCGCACTTTTGTACTCAGTGCGATCATGGGTGGATCGCACTGAGTAATACATTGTACTAGTGTAACATCAGTGCGACTATCCGTTGATCGCACTGAAGTTACACTCAGTGCGACTCACGTGTCAGTCGCACTTTGAAACTCAGTGCGACCATGGGTGGATCGCACTGAGTAAAACACTCAGTGCGATCGATGATACACCAGTGCGATCCGCTGGATACTCAGTGTGACTTGTGACCATGGGCGGATCGTACTGAGTAAAACACTCAGTGTGACTAGTGATACACCAGTGCGATCGATGATACACCAGTGCGATCCGCTGGATACACTTAGTGCGACTTGCAGACCGATCGCACTGAAATTATTGCTCAGTGCGATCTTAGAATTCTGTGCGATATAAGATCTTGTCGCACTGGCTGTTTATCTAGTCTGGACGATATGAGCATTTTCGCACAGCACAAACACTCAACAAAAAGTTCACAAATGCAAAAGCTCACAAATACATCACAAACAACCAAGAAGATTACCCAAAATTTTATAAACTTCATGTAAAAGGTCACAAATACATCAAGGTTTAAATAAAAATCCACCAGGTCTTCTATTATGCTCGAGACAAATTATAAGAAGTCTATTCCTCTGGTATATCTCAGTGGCATGGGGCGAGAAAGGTTCTCTCGTCATTGTCTCAAGATCTCTTTCAGATTCTAAAATTAACTCTCCATTTTCCTCGGTCCACTCATCTTCATTTCTTAATAAAAAGTTCTGGAGCATCGCACAACAACCTACCCATCTAACTAAGAACTGATTCTCTGATTTTTCTTTCAATTGAGTTCTAACTTGTTTTAATGAATGCCAACGGGACTTCAAAATACTTATACAATGTTCGTTAGCGATCCTAGCATGCGCTAAACAAGTATTGAAATCTTGTTTCTCTCTATCCCCTGAAGCCATCCCCTGAAAGAGGAAACAAGATGTCGCATTGGTGAATATCCTGAATCACCAAGTAAATATTGATCTGTTTCAAACAAAGAAGACTCGCTGTCGATGTGTTTCCATAACACAGATTTTCTCAAGCAGGTGATATCTTGGCAACTCCCGGGCATACCAGTGAAGAGAAAGATAATTCTCTTTCGATGACAACACACCACCTGTGCATTCACTGAATAATTACATTTTCTATCATAATAAGTTTCACCATCCACCCGAGGTCTCTGTGATAAAGGCAACAGAGTCCCATCTATCAACCCTATACATCTTGGAAATCTCTTTGCTCCAAAAGCGTCAGAGATTACACGCCTTTCTTCACGACTTGGCCAACGAATCAATCCTCGAAGAATTGACTCCAACGCCTGCATCACTCTCTTAGTATACAGCACCATGGTCCCATGAGCAATGCCCCAAAGAAGCAACGACCTTCCAAGAGCAACACCATTTTCGTTATGTCCAAATCTATCTAAAGCAACAGCAAGTTGCAGAGACACGGGAGCTTGTTTTACTAGACTCTCATTGTGGAAAATGGGATGAGCTTCTACTAAACTCACCAGTTTCCCAAAACTCGTTCTATCCATTCTTGTAAGCTGTCGGAAAGAATTTGTAGACAGCTTTTCAAAATAATTCGTATAAAAGTCTTTACTTTTAGAGAATGAAAATTGATCTTGCCTTTCGAGATATCTGGAAGTATAGAGTACTTGGTACAACTCTAATAATTCTTCGTCAGAATCGGAAGCTTCGTCGGACGATGAAGAACCGATACAATCAAGCTCCTGCTTTCTCCTCGAGCTTGATGAAGAACCGGTACAGTAAAGCTCATGCTTTCTCCTCGAGCTTGAAATGTCCATCATGTTGTTATCACTAGATTCATCTGAAGAAGATGACTCTTCCGAGCCGGAGGAAGCTAACATCACTCTTAGCTCTACGATCTCCTCTATGTTTCGGAGTAACTGTTTTCTCTCGGATACACGCGGCATGAGATTCAAATGAAGTGACCACTGCGTGAGCTGTTCTCTACACCTGAAAACATGGCAACACTGAGCTAACACACATTCAAGCGTGAGTTCTTCCCTACATTTGAAAACACGGCAAAAGTGAGCGCTGATTGATAAACGTGGAATGCAGAGCTTCAAACAACGAATCAGAGTCGTATTCGAGAAAGCACGATACCTCCACTGAACTCTGGGTCCTGCGAAATGACTTCTACACCGAACTGTCTCGAGAAGTCTTTGTGGGAAAGGAATTTTTGAATTTTGAATACATGAAAGTACGTGTCACATTAACACGTTGTCGTGTCGTGGACCGGCTCCTACCTGAAATTCAAACTTCGATGCTTGTCACTCCAAAGTCACTCATGAGAAGACAAGCTAGGCCCCAGCTTACGAGTTTTTGGCACCACTTTGGATCTTCGTTTTTATCGCACCAGTGGATAGAGCTCCTTGTCAGCTTTCCATAGGCACTTCATCTACTTCGTTTGGACGCCTAGTGGAGAAGTTACAGGACTCGAAAGATGGAGAAAACAAGCTAAGCCCCAGCTTACGGGCTTTTGGCGCAACTTCGGATATTCACTTTCATCACATGGATGGGTAGAGCTCGTTGTCAGCTTTCCATGGGCATCTTGTTTACTTCGTTTGGACATCCAGAGAAGAAGTTATGCGATTCGAAAGAAGGTAAAATCAAGCTAGGCTCTTGGTTACTTGCTGACTGGGTATTTAGGGCTTCAGGCGTTATATCAAAGACGCAAGGGGTCTGCTTCTTGTTATTGAGGGTTGAACTTCGTACGTACAGACTGTAACAAGGGGGCTGCTTAAGGGGCTTGCTTGCGCCTGCGACCTGTCAGCGGACGGTGCGGGAGATTTGGAAGTCCAATGCAAACGCGCAAGGCGTCGTTGGGTTCAGATCTGTGCAGGCTACGCAATGGTTCAAACGGTTAGGGAAGAGACGGATCGGGGAGTGCGTACTGAGTGAAATTGAGACGCAGGAAGCAGATTTGGAGTTTTCAGTTACCTGTGAAGGAGAGTTGGACCGCTCGGGCCGTTCCGGAGTCCAAACTTGCTGTCCTTGGATCCAACGGGATCAGAACATCGAGTTCTACAGGAAATTGAAGACGATACCAGTTTTCATCGGGCGGTTTGGAAATTCTGAGTGAAATTGGCTCGCAGGGAAGCGCTTACATCAGATTTTCGTTCACCTGCGACTTGAGGTTGGGCTGTTCTTCGCGATAGGTGAGCCAAGCTCTTCGTTCTTGGTGCCTACGCGATCAGGGAGTCTTCATCTACTCATAGGAGAAGACTATACGTGGATTGGATTGTTGGTTTGGGTGTGGTGAGCAAGTTTGAGCCGTAGGGAGCCGGTTTACGTCAGTTTTTTGCAACTTGCGACCAAATTTCTTGCGTGGTTTTGCAAGGGGAACTCCAAACGGCTTGTTTGGAGTCTTGTTGGGTTCAGGGTAGCTAGATCTATCTGCCAGGGAAGACGGATATCAGTTTGGACGATCCGTTTGTGCGGTGTGAGTGATTTTAAGCCGCAAGGAGGAGTTTTTGGAGGTTCGGTCACCTGCGACCGAAAATCGGCGATAACTCGGCTGTTGGGAGTCGGATCTGATGGTTTCTTGGGTTAATAGAGTCAGCGGAGGAGACCCTATCGACATCTGAAGTCCGTTCAGCGAAAAGAGGAAGTCCACAGATAGGCCTTTTTCGGTTTCTTCGCTACGGGTTTTGCTCTTCTGAGTTCGTTAGAATTCTGGTTGGTTGTATACAGCTTGTGGTAGCTAGCTTTAGCTAAGAGCTTATACATGGATGTGGTTTGGACTTGAGTTTGAATCGCGTGATACTGCTGTGGCTCTGTTTGTTAGCAAAGAGAAGTTCCTCTTGCTTTGAGCTACGCTTCGGTGGTTTTGGGTCGGGGTTGCGATTCAAGGGTTGTTTTCAGGGGCTTTTGAAGCAGGTTACAGACCGCTCTGGTCTATTTTTCAATTCTGTGGTCTTAGGAGAAAGAACCGGCAGTGTACATACATTTGGAGTGTATATATCGCAACGTTCGTTTTCGTGGTTGTTTTTCTCTGTCTCGTCTCTGTTTCAGCACACAACATCTCCACAGCCATGAACCCCGCGTTTTCCTGGACATCCTTCACGCACAAAATATCCGACACGATACGGTGGTGAACTCGACGTGAAGGTCCGGGGTGGAGATATTTGTGTGTTAGAACTGGGCAGAAGAGATCAGCAATCATGAACGAGGATGAAGATGGATATTGTTGTTCGGGAGGATGCTGTGGACCTGGGATGATAGATATGTAGATGCTTGGGATCATGGGAAGATGGGAAGATGGGACGAGCCATGACTATGGACGGGATGGATGGATTAGAAGGGATAGCAGGGGTGCAGTTGAATGCAGCAAATGCGCGATTGTTTCAAGCCTTCACTTTGTTTATGCGACAAGAGCAAGGGAACCAACAAAAGGAGGTTTTGGGGAGGAAAGCGCTTCGAAGGATGATCGACAAGCTCGATCTATTTGATGGGAGAGACATCTCAAAGTACATGAGATGTTACAAGACGGAGATGGATTTGGATCAGGTACCGGAGAAAGAGATGATCGAGATGTTCGAACTCGCTGCGGTGCCTGAGATAAGGGAGCATGTGAAGGGTCTAACAAAGCGTTTTGGGAGGAACTGGGATGCATTTTCACATGCGCTTATGGAGGAGTATTTCTTGGGAAGCTCAGATCGAGTAACCAAGAAATCATTTTTGGGATGGATCAACGGATCCAGCAAGGGTTTACATCATATAGAGCTGTTAAGGGAGTTCGAGAGACAATTCTCTCAACTACCTCGGATGGACAAGCTAACCTTGGAGAGCTACAAGACGGAGCTGTTTCTTCAAGCTGCAGATGAACCATGGCAGGAACAGTTGGAGCTACTTTTGGAAGATGGGGAGGAAGAAGAAGGGTTGACAAGAAATTGGGAGGTTGTGCATGAAGCTGTTGAGCTTCTTGTCCGGAGACAGACAAGGGAAGGGGTTACAAGGTTGACACCTGCAACGTTGACTACTACACCAGTTCAGGTAGTATCTGAGGTTCAACTTCCAGTTGTGGTTGTAGAGGAGAAGGATCTAACCATCGAGGACCTACGACAAAAGATGCAAGATCTACAAGCTCAGGTTACTAGGTTGGAGGATAAGGGATCGTCGACCAAGATGGAGCTTGTACCCAAACCAGCTTGGGTACATCAGTGTATGTGGTGTGATGGTACTGACCATCAACGGGACGATTGCATCGACTTTGCAGAGTCTTTGCAACGTGAGGTTATTTCTTGGGAGGATGAAAAGATCGCATTCACAAGTACGGGTACTCTCCTTCAAGCCAACGTTGGTAAAGGAGGGATGAAGAAGTTTGTGGATGATTACTTTGCAGCACATGCAGTTGTAGCTATCAAAGCTACAAGTTATGGTGTTAGGGTGGAGGAGATTGAGCATGATCTCCATAGGGATGATTTGGATGAGCACGAGGATCTAAACGAACTCAGGTTGGATACTGCATCCATGATGCAAAGCGAGAAGAAGGGACAAGAAGAGACTTTTTCAGAGAAGCAAGCTGGGGAGGATAAGATTCAACAGGAAACTATTCTTCCTGAATTGGCAATGGAGGGCGATCCTTCACAACCGGAGGAGATGATTGGGGTGCAGACAATGGACATGGTCGAGCTGGTTGCAGACATACAACAACCAGATATAGGTACAGTGACGGATGTGAAGGGAGGTTGGGAGGAGCGCATTCAAGATGTCAAGGTCGAATTTATTTCACGAGAGATCTTGGATGCGACTACAAAGGAAGTCCATGATGCCAACATTGACATCATCAAGGACGAACGACCTGCTGAGGACGAACGAGATTGGACGGATACTTTCGAGGTTACAGGTATAGGATGATGGGTAAGGATGACTTACGGGGGAGAAGCCATTGCTGAAGGTGATTTGTGTTGGGAGGATGATGCTTGGATGATTGTAAATATTTTCAGGAAGGTTGAGAGAATGATGATTTGGAGGTTGTGAGGATTTTCAGAAGAAGAGATCAGGGAGGATGATGATTGAGGATGATATCATTGTACAGCGAGACAATGATGGTGGGGGTTGAAGCTTTTTGTTGCAGTGGTGTGGTTCTTTTTTTTCAGAAAACAAAACAGAAGAGTTGGATAGGTACGATGACATGTACCGACTTGAGGTTGAGGGTTACATTCAGGATACGGGTGATGATTGGCAGGATGAGGGATGTCTACTACGACACTTGGGTCACAAACCTCGACAGTGAGGTTCTACAGGGCGGATGGAAGATATTTCTATGGTATGATGGGTTATTCTCTCTATGTCTTCGCATATTGAAGATGTGTAGATTTAGAGGGGGTGATTGGATGGGAGGTTCGAGGTGAAGGTCAATGAGCATGGATCTAGGGAGGATCATGGCAGAGTTGCAACTTCAAGATGACGATCAGGTTGCAACCTTGAGGATGAGGTTGGCTATGATGGGAAGTAGGACGATATGACGAATTGTGTGCCGGTCCATTCCTTGGTTGGTATCTCTGGTGCATACCGGAGGATGCACAGGTTTGGAGGGGATGGATGTCGTGTCGTGGACCGGCTCCTACCTGAAATTCAAACTTTGATGCTTGTCACTCCAAAGTCACTCATGAGAAGACAAGCTAGGCCCCAGCTTACGAGTTTTTGGCACCACTTTGGATCTTCGTTTTTATCGCACCAGTGGATAGAGCTCCTTGTCAGCTTTCCATAGGCACTTCATCTACTTCGTTTGGACGCCTAGTGGAGAAGTTACAGGACTCGAAGATGGAGAAAACAAGCTAGGCTCCAGCTTACGGGCTTTTGGCGCAACTTCGGATATTCACTTTCATCACATGGATGGGTAGAGCTCGTTGTCAGCTTTCCATGGCCATCTTGTTTACTTCGTTTGGACATCCAAAGAAGAAGTTATGCGATTCGAAAGAAGGTAAAATCAAGCTAGGCTCCTGGTTACTTGCTGACTGGGTATTTAGGGCTTCAGGCGTTATATCAAAGACGCAAGGGGTCTGCTTCTTATTATTGAGGGTTGAACTTCGTACGTACAGACTATAACAAGGGGGTTGCTTAAGGGGCTTGCTTGCGCCTGCGACCTGTCAGCGGACGGTGCGGGAGATTTGGAAGTCCAATGCAAACGCGCAAGGCGTCGTTGGGTTCAGATCTGTGCAGGCTACGCAATGGTTCAAACGGTTAGGGAAGAGACGGATCGGGGAGTGCGTACTGAGTGAAATTGAGACGCAGGAAGCAGATTTGGAGTTTTCAGTTACCTGTGAAGGAGAGTTGGACCGTTCGGGCCATTCCGGAGTCCAAACTTGCTGTCCTTGGATCCAACGGGATCAGAACATCGAGTTCTACAGGAAATTGAAGACGATACCAGTTTTCATCGGGCGGTTTGGAAATTCTGAGTGAAATTGGCTCACAGGGAAGCGCTTACATCAGATTTTCGTTCACCTGCGACTTGAGGTTGGGCTGTTCTTCGCGATAGGTGAGCCAAGCTCTTCGTTCTTGGTGCCTACGCGATCAGGGAGTCTTCATCTACTCATAGGAGAAGACTATACGTGGATTGGATTGTTGGTTTGGGTGTGGTGAGCAAGTTTGAGCCGCAGGGAGTCGGTTTACGTCAGTTTTTTGCAACCTGCGACCAAATTTCTTGCGTGGTTTTGCAAGGGGAACTCCAAACGGCTTGTTTGGAGTCTTGTTGGGTTCAGGGTAGCTAGATCTATCTGCCAGGGAAGACGGATATCAGTTTGGACGATCCGTTTGTGCGGTGTGAGCGATTTTAAGCCGCAGGGAGGAGTTTTTGGAGGTTCGGCCACCTGCGATCGAAAATCGGCGATATCTCGGCTGTTGGGAGTCGGATCTGATGGTTTCTTGGGTTAACAGAGTCAGCGGAGGAGACCCTATCGACATCTGAAGTCCGTTCAATGAAAAGAGGAAGTCCACAAATAGGTCTTTTTCGGTTTCTTCGCTACGGGTTTTGCTCTTCTGAGTTCATTAGAATTCTGGTTGGTTGTATACAGCTTGTGGTAGCTAGCTTTAGCTAAGAGCTTATACATGGATGTGGTTTGGACTTGAGTTTGAATCGCGTGATACTGCTATGGCTCTGTTTGTTAGCAAAGAGAAGTTTCTCTTGCTTTGAGCTACGCTTCGGTGGTTTTGGGTCGGGGTTGCGATTCAAAGGTTGTTTTCAGGGGCTTTTGAAGCAGGTTACAGACCGCTCTGGTCTGTTTTTCAATTCTGTGCTCTTAGGAGAAAGAACCGGCAGTGTACATACATTTGGAGTGTATATATCGCAGCGTTCGTTTTCGTGGTTGTTTTTCTCTGTCTCGTCTCTGTTTCAGCACACAACATCTCCACAGCCAGGAACCCCACGTTTTCCTGGACATCCTTCACGCACAAAATATCCGACACGATAACGTGACACGTAGTACAAAACAAATTAACGTATCCATTAATCTACAACCAAGACCGTCACGGGCAGTGCGACGAGACCCGCGGGCCATTTCTACGGATACCTCCGGATCCACCCGCATCCAAACTGGCTATTGTCCGGAACTATAGCCCGCGGGTCGTGGAATAAACACTAAGGTCTTTAACTTTGACACCTCCTATTAGAGTCGTAAGCAAACCTAAAGCCTGGACCGCACTACCCTGTTCGTTTGTCAATAAGGTCGTAGAACGAACTCAGGTTCGCGACAATTCGGGTAAAGGGGAGAACAAACTAACCTCAGTACCTTTCATTCTGCGGCGGCTCTATACAAGTTGGCAGCCACGTTGGCAGTTCAAAACCGTTTCCCACGAACTTCGTGTGATCTAGAAATCTCCAAACATGAAGAGACATTAAGCGTCTAACTAGGGAATAGTTTTCTAACTAGTGTCAGTTTGAGTGATGGGTTCAGCCGGTTATTCATATTCGTCGAACTGTGACTCCAGTGCAAAAGATTCTCCCCACGGTTGAAGCGAACTACGCAGTTATTATAATGTGTTCTACATATAAACTACTAATTCAACCTCAACAAAGGTCTAACCGCTTACATCACACTATCTGCAGAACGTGAAAAATAGATTGAATGATATCATTCATAAGAGTATTCCTTTTATCCTATGCATGAATATTACATCGAAACACCAATGTACAATTTTGTTTTCTTTGATTAGCTCCTACTTAAAAATCACTTGTGTAATCCAAAAATTTATGTACTTATAAGCTGTCAACATTTTCACGCTATATTACGAGAAATAGTGTTTGGGAAAGCTTATGCCATCTCATTCTGAAAGATTTCATTTGGGGAGATCTGACATTTACTGTTGTGGTTCTCGATTATTTTTTGCATTTACTAAATGTATCAAAATTTTCTGAAATTATATCACGTACAGTAAATGTTGTATCTTTTGTATCTTTTTTGATCGATTTTTTCTTTTCTCGTCTACCAGAAATTTAGTACTGGCTTGAACTACTTTGGGAAGTATCGTATCACAAGAGAACGATTGTTGAGATGCAAGGGAAATCTGATTTATTTACACTGCTCTCACTCTTTTGGTACGTTCGCTTAACCTCTAAGCTCTAAGAGTTTGTGATGTTTTGTTTTCTCAATCCTTCGAAATCTAAACATCTCAAACTCTTTTAGAAATTCCACATAAAGTAAAGATTTAGGTGCTCAAATGTACTTGTTAATTTCAAACTCTCATAAATTCTTCAATATGACTTTGATGAGATGAAAATATTTGAACAAGATTCCCATAGATGCCAAATTTATCTCAAACTGAGTTCTTTACAAGGAGTTATGACTATGTCAAAGTATTCTGACTAATTTCTCACATCGTGGAGGTTTTTTCCTTTGATCACAAGTCTATATATTTTCAAGAATCTATGCAAATTTTCAAGCAGACTTTACCTAAAATACACAGTTAATTTTAAAGGAGCACAACTCTCTCTCAATATAAATCTAAATCTATGATTTTGATGGGATTGGAAAATCCTTAAAAGGTCTTTTGAAGGATAAAGTTTTGCTCCAAATGGAGCTCCGTGGAGAGAATTACGATCAGACAAAGTTTGCTGAATTACTCCTTCAAGAAATGTATGTTAGTCCTCGCACCTATTTCATCTCCAAAGCTCAAACTTCTCGATTAAAAAATTTAAGATGTGAGCATCTTTTAATTTTACCTCTCCATCTACATCCGGTGCCCTCTCTTTGTAATTCTTTATCAAAATGTAATAATTTTATTTCCTCTCTTTTCTATCCCTAGTCTTTCTTCCTTAGGTTGCAAATATCCAAACTTACTAGAAAAACCTCTGACTAATGATGTGCCGTAAACACCTAGGCTGCAATTTACATCATATACATTTTCACGGTAGCAAGTCTATTGTGTTTCGAGTTTCTATGAAAAAACATCTGGATAGCGTGTGAGACCTAGAAACTTAAAATTGTCTGATGTGTCCAAATGTATTAGCGTAAAACAGAGTACTTAAACCATAACAGCTAACACGATAACAAATCTAGAGTATCTGCTTTACCGAGTAGCCAAGTTCTAATAACTAAAAAATTATAATACTTAATCACGTAACGTTTATCTAGAGAAGATTATGATTAGCTTACATCACATGGTTCATGACAAGTGTTCATTTTTTACTCTTGAGTCACAACTTTGCATTATTTATCTCGGTTATTTACTTGAGAGTAAATAACCGAGATAAATGCGCTATAAGTTTTTCTTGACAAGACTCGTGCGCGATAAGAATGATCTTGACAAGACCTCTTATCGACAACAGATAATTCTTGACGGCCATCATACGAACAATCTGACATGGAACAGTCCATGAGTGTGTAACAAAGAATGCACGCTGACCGACATCTTGTTTACATGATCTGGCAGGGTCGAGCTAAGAGTTCAGAGACGACAATCACATCAGTGACTGCTGCTGCATTGATCGAGCAGAATGCACACTCTACTACATATGAGTATCTACATTCGAAATATGAGCTAGTTGCATGTTGTTTGGAGTGTTATTTAGCTGTTTTGCATCCAAACTCGAGTGGCTTTGTGACTGTTGATGTCTGTAAGTGCAGGGAAAACAATAGTAGCACCGGATTGAACATTTTGGTTTTATGGAAGTGAGATTAGTATTCAACGTTGGTGCTTCCTCACTGTGCAATTTTTTAGCCAACATGACTTGCTCAAATTTGCAAAGAAGAAAAATCAGTTCTAACTCCATGTACTTATAATTCAAAGATAAATGTCACATACATAGATCATTCTACACAATAGAATAGAGAATATGATCTAGCAAAAATCATTAGTTCATATTTATAGAACCATAGAATGCAATTTGAAGTGTATGCACACTAAGAATATCTCAACATTATAAATGAAATGTATTTTTGTACAATATACAATATCTGTACACTTGAAAAAGAATACAACTTTGCACGTAGTAAAATCATCTATCATCTCTATGTGCATACATACTTGTCAAACAGTAATGTTGGCAAGACGAAAGTGTTTATTGGAAATAAATAAGAATGTTACATTTCACTTAAACAACAAATGTGTCAACATCCACTCTATCTACTGATGTGGTCTAGCAACTTACCATTCCATACTACGTGTATACAATAATATCATAAATGACTTCTTTTCTTACTGTTCAAATCTAGCGTTCATCCATATATATGTTGCACATAATTACCATCTACAACTTCAGTATGACCTCTATCGCAACTCGTTAAAGTCCTTCTGATATCAGATATCAAGAAGATATCAGGAGAAACAATATTGTGGATTGATTCTTTGAGGAGTCAAAGGAACCATGTCCATGAGTGATCAAATTCCTCTTGAGCGATAACTTAAACTAATATTATTGCCTTATCGTTTTCATCCAAGACGAATGCTAAAACAATCTGACAAAGATATTTGTGATTCTTTGAATGACATGCATCCAATGCATGAAGAATAAATTTCTAGCTAGCAGTAGGAGAGAACATTGCGAGTAGCTCCCAGATAGATGAAAGCATAACAAAACACTTGTAGCTTACTCTCCCATGGTCAGTTGCTCCTTCCATAATCTCTTTGTTATCAATCCACTTTATTTGTCTACAAAGACAATTATAATATAATGAAATGAGTTCGACTGATTTCCATGCAAAACTCCTTAGAAATGCATAACTACAATTGACCTTCTTAGGAAATGAATGATCAACTCCTCAAAAAGATCTCTCATGACAACATTGTTATTTACAACCTATGACTATCAAACACAATGTCTAACCTCTTGCGTTGATCCTATATCCTCATCAACTATGTAAACTCATTGGATAAGAATGAATCTAAACACGTATCAAAATTTCGATAATGTATGTTAGTCTAGACTTTTGGGCTCACATCCTAGAAGTATGCAAAGTTTTATCTTCTACTTCGGACAAAATGTGTAGAACTCGATAGCTACACTGATCTCTTATTTAGATATCGCAATCACTCATCGCAAGTCTCATTCTCTCTTGTTTGACGATGAGTTCTAACTCCATGTTCAACATCGGGATTTAGTCAAGTTGAAACATTCATAGTTACATTCTCTTCCTTCATTTGTCTTCTTCTCCATCATCATAAGGTGAATGTTGAAGTCTTCAAATAGTCGATCGACAACATTGCGAGTCCACATGGACGTTATTCGGTTCTACATTCTCATCCTCACATTCAAAACATTTGGTACATTGACAAGCATCTTTGAGTACACATGAGAACCTCGTACATGTAGAAGCATAGAGTAAAATATACTTTTGATTTTATCTTCTGGCAAGAAGGAAAACCTAACACCACACATAAACAACACAAAGCAAAGTCAAAAGAACACTTCATCCATTTTAGCTCTATTAGTTCATAATTTAACTTCTTCCACAACTGATCTAGCAGATCAACAAGAAGGGGCGATGCTTTGAGTTCCAGAATTCGGATCCAACATTTGGATTATGTTTCCTGCCCTCCGGAGGTGATTCACCATCTCAGTTTAATGCATACCGGATGATATAGAGACTCAAATCTATCCAGTTCAGCTATTAGCTACTGAAACCATCTTGACCAAATACTTACTAACACGAAAAAAAAAGAAAAAAAAGAAACTTTCCATCGATCTACATGCATACACGCTTCGTGTAACTCATACTCAATCGAATCAACTTCCAGCAACTGAACTGAAGCGACCGTGCTCCGAACCTATCATGTGAACTAGTTGTACTAAACACACATACAAAGAGAAATCCATATGAAGGGTTTGAACTTACTTGCTCTTACTGTCAGTCATGTTCTATCCTCCGTTCCAAGTAGTGAAAGGACGATCATATAATATTTTAGTTTTTCATAGTTTTCATACCATTACTACATGGTGATGTTGTTGACTCCACGTCCTTCTAAATTATACACGTCAATCATTTTACCACCGTGGCTGTCGTCTACAGTTTGTGATCATCAGGGTTCCGATCAAGTGCTTGTTGTTGTTATTGCTGTCTAAGTAAGATGCGAGTTAAGCTCATGATGTCATTTTTGCCTCATTTTTGCCGTGAGACTTTCTGTTGCCGACTGCGATTGCCCTTGCACAGACTGAGCCCTCTCGCCAAGAAGGCTCAACCTCGGCTACAGAAGGATGAGGCTTCCAACAAGCACTATTGGCATTGTTCTAATCAAGTGTAGCTTTGGCGCAAGGCTCTAATAAGACTTTGCGCAAGGGACCTGTCAAGTAAATAGCGGCTAAGTAAGGTGTGTCAAAGCTGGTACCTTTGGAAAATATTTCACGAATTTGTTTTCCACGAATGAGTATTACGACTGCGGTCAAGTATCTGCAAATGTTTTCTACAGCTACCTCCGGAGGCACCCACAAGAAGCCACCACAGTAGTCTTTAATTTACTTTTTGTTCAAATCGTACGTGAGATTAACTGTAAATAAATTCAAAAATTAATAAAATTAATAAATTAGTTAAAAAAGTAAAAGTAAAAGAACTTACAGCGATACCCGCTCTAGACAAAGGTGCCTACGGCAATTTTCCTCAGACATTAGAGAATCCTTCGTTTTAGCTTTGACATGCACTAGTATACTCTAGTTAAATGTGGCATTTTCTTTACTTGAAGGGCGCTTCGTTCGATGTTTTCCGGCTCTGCATGTCCCGACAAGAATAGTTAGCGGCGCCCTGTTCGCCGGCAGGAATCCATCGGTAATCGTGATCGGCCGAGGGATTGCAAAGCGGAACCAAGCCTCTCTTCCTCCTGACAAAACTGTGGGCGGGCTGCGTCCCGTTCTTGTACGACGAGCTAGCTCTGGCTACTGTACCTGATCTAGCTGATCAGAGAGTTATTACCTTGACTTTTGGCTATATCCCCCCGTAATTATCTCTTGACTTGCAGTGCCTCATTCATTTCTCATGCTCTCAAAACGTCCTGTCTTCTCCAACGAAGTTTCCCTTTGCGATTCTACTTATTTCGCTCGTACTGTCCTGCTCGTCCACACTCCCTCCTCACTCCGTCCTAACCCTCAACAGGATGGTTAGTTTTGACTCAGGTTTGGCATTCTGGCAAAGGCAAGGTCAAGCCTGCATAATCACCTTTTCAGATGGAGAAAGGTGGCACGGTTTAGGTTTAATTTATTAAACCTAAACCGTTAGGTAATAAATTAATGTTGTTATAATTTAATGATTATTCTAGAGCAGGGACACGTTCTTATGGTTTTGGCAGTCACGTTGTACTTATGGGTTTTTTCTAGATTCACAGGTAGTTTGTGATTCTGGTAATATTTAACGTTTATAAGATAGTTATAATTATAATTAAATTTTCATCTAATACATAGTTTTCTTTATAACCTAAACAAGAACATCACAACACAAAAGAAAAACAATCAAAAGTTATCTTCAAAATAATCTCTGCGTCCATCTCACACCAGAACGAATCCATTCTTTTTATTTTATTTTTTCTACGCGCTTTTCCTTTTCTCAGCTATGGTTTGAGTAGCTTGGATGCATACTGATATCTTACATGAGAATCATTTATTATGCGAGTAATGTAAAATAAATTCTTTAAAATGAGTATTAAAGTTAAAATCTTTTGGAAATATTCTTGGCCGCAAGAGAGTGTTAACGTTTTTGCGGCCTATTCTTGAGAAGCATGTATATTCACCCTCTTCCCAATTCAGAAGAGGGAAATATGCAAAGAGAATTAATTTATACTCTAACCTTTTCTTTTGGAAGGTTTAGATTATAAATTAAAACTTGCAAGCTTGAAAATACTCTATTCGTGAAAATGACAGCTACTTATACCAAAGGAAGGTTCTGTTCCAGTGACTCGCTTATGAGTTTAACGAAACCGAGTGTAATGAAGATGCTCAGGTCTAAATTTATAGTAAAGTGACCTTTGATAGAAATCAAAGGTGACTTCATTATGCATATTTGCCGCTGGCATTCTTTCTTAACACCTCTGAAAACCGTCGGCATTTTTTATTGACTTTTTATCTGACCTGGTTGTGAATTTTGGCGGTAAAGAAGTTAAAAACTCAAGGAATTTATTTTCATTTTTAGAATTTTCAAAAGTTAAATTTCCTTTTTCTTATAAATACATATTTCCCTTACATGAGAATCATCATTTCTATAACTGTACTGAACTTATAAACTATAAGACTCTCAGTGAATTTATGTCTTATTCTACTCTTTAACTACACCAATCACTTAACATAAGAAATAGATAAAAATGAATCACCCACTTAGAACTAAACCAAGCACAAGTAAACATAAAGGTGGTTAAACTCCGAATATTAGTATAAAATCATGAAACAATATATTCTTTTCTTCTTCTTAGTGTATTTTGAGTTTGAAGAAAATATTCTTTTTTCTCCAAAAAAACATAGGCTCTTCATTTTAACATTTCTACTACTCAATAGTTTGTTTGAAATGAATCATAACTTGTAAAGATGGTGAATAGTTTTAATTTTATTCGTTATTTCACATATTCCAAGTTGAGATGAAAAGTTAGTCCTCAATACCATTTTCTGCATAACGGTTATATTTCTCAGTTCAAAGGTACTTTGGGTCACCTCGAGCACCGTGCTTTAACAAGGCCATATAGAGGGGATATCACATCTGAATTAGATGAGGTTAATCATTTCAGTAAAAATAGAACCTCCAACTTGTCGACCAGAAAAGAAAAGTGGAAGAAAGTTAACTTTGTCAATTGTTTTAAACATGGATTAGCATGGTAGCAAGAACCTTTGATTTGATTCTTGTTCATGATGACACTAAGTGGAGAAGAGAAAGGATAGAATATTATTTCACTTCGCTCTGCTTTTCATACTGAATTAAGTTGAATCCGGAATGAGATGAGATTTATGTTCTAAATTAAAGAGATCGGTGTTTATCTAAGAATGGTCTTTGGCATGGACAAAGTTTCATAACTTCACACTTTTGGACTTCAGTAGAAAATGAAACATAAGCATAAACATACTTTATGGGGTCCACTTGCATCCAACATAAAGAACCTTTATGTTTATTATTCCGGTGAATGGATAAACAATATTCTCACTACGTATTAAACCCTCCTGAAAAGTTTGGTTATAAAATATCGCGTCTTAATAACCTTTCCTTTTAGTTGCGAGAGATCTCGAAGAGGTGAAATATACAAAAGAATACGACATATACTATGGCCGAATGACGTTACCAACAAACTATTGCTTGTTGGCACGGGAAAAAAAATGAAACTCCATGTTCTCTTCTTATTCAACAGAAATATGCTCTGTATGTTTAATGCGATTATAGATAATACAAACATATCGCATGAGAACTACGTTTATATTCATCTTTTCTAAGTTTGGAAGAGTGGAATATGCAATGAGTTTTAATTTATTTTTTAACTTTTTCTCTTGGAAGGGTTAGACTATAAATTAAAAAATATAAAAAGTATTTCTACTTGTGAGATGCACCAGTCTGTACTAAACATACCTCCAGTAATAGTACATCTTTATACCAGAGAGAGATTCTGTTCGAGTGAATCACTTATGAGTTTTGTGTAACTCAAGTGACCATGTGTAATCACGTTATTAAATAGATTTTAGATTTAATAAAAATAAATTTAGAATTAAAAACAAGTCAGAATTTACAAACCTAGTCGAGAAACACTTTTCTTTTTACTCTACTTTTTTAGTAAACTCTATTCTTCAACCTTTCTCTTTAAATTTAGTGAAATAAATTTAAAGATTCTTTTCACAGATCACAATTTGCAAATCCACTCCAACGCCACTCTTCCTTGTGACTCTCCGCTTTAGTAAATTGTATTTTTCACTGAATTTTTTAAAAACTATTATAAACAAATTATTTTTGATTATTTTTGTTGTTTGTTTTAACGTTTGGTTTTTCTTCCCTTTTCCTAAAAGTGCAGTTCGGATTTAGATTTGCCTACACCAATCAGTGAATAAAGTTATTCTTCATAGAACTGGCTACGGGCAGCTTGTAGTGTGCCGTGCCACGTGGAGATGTTCTTAGGCTATTCGAAGACACAACATGTGCCTCAAGTGTTGTCGAGTCAATCACGCACACAAGTCTCGGCGATTCAAGCCTAAAAATCAAAGGTGTGAGGGAGTCAAGACATGTTGACATAGAATCACCTTCTCTCCAACGCGGTCATCCTGTTGTAGGCTGAAAGCTACAGCCTAATCCTCACTGACTTGACTAAACTTCTACAGTTTGAAACTAAACTACGTGCTGATGTATGGGAGCGGTGCGAAGGAGAGACAGTCTTTATGCATGAAGAGACGACAGATGTTCTTTCCGGGCTCAAGGGGCTTGCATGGGCGCACTTTTACGTAACAGGTTGGGGAAAAACAACGATGGCATGAGTTCTGCCGTTGCATGAAGTCATCATTCCAGCTCCAGAATCAGAATCCAGAATGGTCAAAATAGTTTGAGCTTTTCGGGTGCTTCGTCCAGTTTTCACTACTTTATTCTCCGCTGCCTACCGAGAATTCCGGTAGCCTTGCCGTTGCTTCCATTCTTGGTAACGCCAAACTCATGCTTGGTACACGATTTCTTCCAACCTCGTCGGTATCGAGACCCGCTTACAAGTTACAGAACCCATACTTAAACTTTTATACACTGAAGTTGTAGTGGCTTGTTCTAAGAAACAAGGTCATAATATTGTCATCTCGAGGAGTAGTGTCTGCAGCTTGCTTGTTTTGATGCTTTTCGGTAGAATGGGTGGCTAGATGCGTATTCTATTCTAGACGTCTTTCGGTTTAGTCGACTCCTTTTCTGAGTCATTTTAAGGCATGTTTTCGGAATGGAACCTTGACCTTTCGTCGATCCAACGACCACTTTGTCTGGGATGGGGTGGAGCGACTGGTGGCCTAGACAGTCTTTTTCTGTACTCTGAACTGTCAAAGGAGCCCCGGCCTTTTTGCGGGGCACTTTCCTCGTGCCTGCGAGGTAGCTGCAAGTTCTTGACAATTAACTCGAAAATCTGCTCTTATACCGACCGTCGGAATCCAAACTTTTAACCCTTCAGTAGAGACGATAATCACGAGACTCGAACATGCAAGATTGCACCTGCAAGGTGTATACAAACTCTCCAATAGGCCACCAGTTCATCCTTCATGAGCTTCGGCAGACGTGAACAAGGGAATATGTATGCGGCAAGAGCGCAGGGAACGGAACCCCTTTGCCGATTACAAATCTTTCACGAGGTTTATCGTGTATACTTGACACTGATGTAAAGGTCAAGAGGTAGCGAGTGACTGTCAAGAAAACTTGACCTTTCCGACGCAGAGGCTGGCCCAAAGCTCAAACAGAAAAACAGCATTGCTGGAGAGATTCTTTATCGAGGCTTCTCATTATTCTTTACTCAAAAGGACTCACCCAAAACCTAATCGTTCACTTCCAGAACAACATTTCCCCCCAACAATGTATGGTAGAAATCGTGTGAGAGGGGACTTCTCTTCTCTTCGTCACTTAATTTATCGTGTCCATTCTACACTAGACTGCTTTAACCTTTACAAAATCGCATAGCAAAAATTCTTTTGGCTCCACCTAGACTCTTCTAACTTTGTTCCATATTCTACACCGATTTATGAGAACATACGAGCTCCTTCAAAACCAGATGTGCAAGAGGCTGACTACGCCATTTGACCAAAGTTGGACCTAGAAGTATATGTTGACCTCCTTCCCGTCATTCATCTCACTCACATGATCCTTCGCTTCTGTCAACGCTACCTGCGGTCACAACGTCATACGCAACTCAACCTCATAATCATAATCTCTTCTTCCAAAGAATCGTAAAATCGGTAAAAGATTTCTGGCCAGTATTTTATGATAACAATGAAATAAGCTAACGAGACACTTTACCTGCCCATATTTAGTGAAAAAATTACTAGTAAGGTTGAGGGTGCTAACAGCGGCCTCCCCGTTAGCCTTCAGAGCTTGCGCCAACGCAAAAGCCCCTTTGTCCTGTTCACGAGTAAGCGTGACTCCGGATGATAAAATGTTTAAAGAGAATGCATGAAGGTGAACCCATGAACTTAATGTCAAAATGTTTAACGGGACCTCTCCTCTATAATGAGGCAGAAAAGAACAAAACTCCAGTACAAGAAGCAAGAAGCACTACCGTTGACCAAACCTGAACGCAAGTACCAGCATCAAACCACACGGTCATTGCACACGGTCTTACCCTTATCTCATTGAAACCTAGATCGAGAGTTGTTAGAGTCTCATTCACAACACGCAAACTTCGAGCAAATGCTGCTGCACCCTGCACATCGAAACGAATCCTGAAGCTGAGCAATGATGTGGATCGGTTAAATTTTCTCATCTAGTTGCACATTTACCAAGCCCGCTAGTGTACCTACCTTACATTCTCTGATACTCGGAACACAACCGGAATCGTTTCACCGGGGATGTTCTATCAGAAATGTTCATCATGTTCCAAAAGCACAAAGCGTGGTCCTTGTAATCTCTGCAACTTGACACTATCTTCCACAAGGAACTCACGTCATCACCAAGCCCATTTGCCCTCAAATCGAGCGTGGAGATAGTCGAGTTGTACTGTAAGGAATCAGCGAAGTACTCAGCGCCCTTCACCCCTATCTGCCACAGAATGAAAAAAATTCAGTTGAGACAACAAACCCAAGTACAGTTGGGATGTAAACTACGTGGCCATATAACAGTGTAATTATCCTGCCTACATTCTGTAGACAGGTCATCGTGAGACGATGCAAGGAAACAGTGCGACAAACCTGGCACCAGCCTAGTTTGAGCGTTTCGATGTTGCCGTGAAACTTGAGAGTATCGGACAGAACTTTTGCTCCATCCGGGCCGATAGGATTGTAGCTAAATTCCAACTGCAGCACCGACAATGATAAATCACTTGCCCAAGTAGCATAAAAACCCCGCAAGAGACCATGACTCAAAATTAGAACAAAATGACCACAGAAGATAAAGCATTCCTATCTGCTTACCGTGGTGATTGACACGTTTTCCTTGATAGCTTTCGCGATATGACTAGTTCCAATCGAACCAATATTGTTTCCACCCTGTAGAATAGGTACGATAGACTGGAGTCAGATTGAGAAACTATTTCAATGTTACACTGCAAACTACCATATTCCCGCAAAGCGACAGCTCGTCATGTTACACATACTTTTCTGAGGACATCACATCCATTCCTTCCACACGTGGACTGAGTGCCAAAATATGCATCGTTATTAAATCTTTTGAGAATCAAAGGTCAGGGCTACTGCTTAACATAGACAAGACTGACTGCTTAAAAGACAAACCTGATATACAATATTACGATGACCTCATACTGATAAAAAGTCTAAAGAACAATTTGAAATGACATAAACAATTGCTGGTCACAGAAACGGAAACGCATAGATTGCATTAGAAGTTATAATGGTTAAAACTACATGATCCACAGAGTGGCGTAGCAAACAAGGACAGGGACTCTTGGACCTTGACACTTTACCTGAATTAGAGTCTAGTAAACTCTCCTTCCATGAGATTTGGGTTTAGTAAAATCTCTATCTCATGGAAGACCTCAATCTCAAATCCAGCTTAAACTCTTTGACACCACAAACAAAATATCTGACTATACAACATGTACTTATACGTCGAGAATGGCAGATTTTACCAAGGATCACTCTCTGTTACAGAGGTAGATACGGGGCCAAGTACATAGTAAGTAGCAAACAGGGGCCGAGTGTGCGCTAAACTGACAAGTGGAGTTGGCGAATTATTTGTAACGGACTATACAGTAACTGACTATACAACACAGATAATTCTGCACGCTGAAACGGAGAACCGCAGTGTACCAGATCTATCGTGGATAACGTTTTCGTTCGTTTCAGGGCTTCACCGATTTTTTCTGCACCCTGTACACAGAAGTGAGAAGTTAGGCCTAGTTTCGCACACACACGAGCAAGTGACTTCGGAAAGCATTTGCCTTCAACAAGAGTACCCGAAAAATAGCAAATGTGATTATATTTAAATCTGACTCTATGTAGAGATCTTTCATATCCAGAAGGAGGAGAGCTCCAAATATATTACTTATGTGAACAGATATTATCACTGAACGAAAGATGTCTCAGCATCCTTGTCAGGAAGGTTCATGTAAGACTGAGTCTTCCTTGACAAGCAGAAGTACAGTAGTGCGCAAAATTGTACTCTTTCTACGGATGCAACGCCACAAATTCGTTAACGGAGCCAACCAACAAATGGTACAGCACAAATTTACACCTATCTAGTGAATTTGAACCCAACCAAATCTTCTAACAAATTTGTCTATCTCGAAATGGTGAAAACAACCAGGCAGACGGTCCGTCCAAACACCACGCGAGGCTCTCGTTATAATAGATCTGCCAGATATAGCCAAGTAAGTTCGTATTGTACACCTTTCAGCGCGTTATTGTCATCCCGTGCGTATCGCAGGGAAATCCACTATGCCCAATGTGGGACCATACGAAAACGAAGGGAACATATGTTGGTACATGAGTATCGCACGCACTTAAGGTAACCCCCAAATCCCCGAGAGGTAAAAACGAAGGGAATATACTGAAAAAGTTTACCTGATCACCAATGTCGTTCATGTAGAGATTCAACCACATCAAGCTTTTGCTCTTTTTGATGAATTCTGCAACATGGAATGCTCCTTGCGGCCCTATTGAATTATTTCCTATATCTACGGAAGTCACCTTCCCTGTACAAATACACATGAAACTGGGCTGGATCAGATGACGGTTAAATCAAATTAGACTCCGCGTTATGTACTTTAGTTGACCACTGACATACTTCTTGAGAGATATGCAAATGTAGAAAGCCAATATGCTTGCTTTGGGAGTACATACAAAACTCTGAGAAAAGAAAGAGACAAACCTCTGTGGGACATAATGCCACCCATCAAAGTACGAGCTCCTTCGTTTCCAATTTGATTTCCATGAAGATGCACTTCCTGCTACATAAGTATGATATGGATGACTTAAGAAACATTTCGGTCGTCACGTCCTGACAAGATCGCGAAATAACGGCCTATGCTAAATGCTTCTTGTTTAAGAAATTAGCAAACTATCACTTGAACAGTTTCCTAAGTTTAAGTTTTTGAGCGACGGATAGCGACGAGGCTGTAGTAAACACGAGAGCGACTTTAACTTCCAAGGCACTCAAATAACTAACCCTCAGAGATTTGTTTTCTTCCAAACCCTTTGCAAAAGCGGCGGCTCCCAAAGCTCCGCCATAGTTTCCGCTGTATACAATTAAACCAAAATAATACAGATTTCATGGAGAGACCAAATATTGTCTGCTATCTTGGTAGACAACCTATAAATGCATACAACGCATGAGCTTCTAACTGTTCACAGATTTATGTTCTCTACAGTAGCTAAGGTAAAAAGAGTTTCAGAGTGGGATCCCATCCAGCCTTTATAGCTTGCCTGAGAACTGCCCAGTGAGTCTTACTTATTTAGTTTAACAGGATAAATGCCCATGCCTTTGTTGCACCTCATAAACAAATCCCTCTCAGTTGGCTGTACACAGCTTCTAAAAGGACCTTTAACGTTGCAAGAATGTAAAACGAAAGGTGGCCAAACTCACTTCAAGTACAAAGATCGAAGAGTTTTGTTGGCTATCAAAGCATCACCAAAAGCTGCGAAACCCTGCCAAAATAGCACAGTTACACTTCAGGCAGAAGTGTTCCAACCTGAGATCGACTAGCAGCTAGTTTGAAATTCATCGTACTGAAAGCAAGAGCAAAAACGAGTAGACAAGTTTTACCGCGTAGTCGATAGAATTGTTGTTCAGCTCCAGTGTGGTGATGTAAGGATTTTTCTTCAACAGCTCGGCAAGCGCTTTTGCACCCTGTTAGAATTTTGTCACGTGAGGAGTTCGAATGAAAGATGAGCATTGGTTTGGTTTACTTGTTCTAAAGCTAGAAGTCAAAGGAGCCGAAGCTAGAAGTAAACTGTGCCTCGTTGCAACTCCAAACTAAGAAAAAAACCAAAGAGATTCCAGTACCTCATCGCCAATGTTATTGCTATTTAGCTGCAACTTTTGTATCCCTTGATTGTTCTCTAGTATAGTTGCAAGAATCTGATATGGCAATAGACGCAAGGTAATCAAAAGTCCATAGCGTCAACTCGAGATCTCAACACCAAGACATAACAATCCAACTCGCTGAAAACAAACAATCTGATTCCACCACCAGGTACGTCGGTGGTCCATGTGGACAGCAGCGCAATGCAAGAACTACCCGTGCACACTTAGAGGGGCGTGTAGGTACGCTAACGTTCTGCACTGCTTTGCGAATATTTTAACTAGGGGACAGACATTGGGGAACTGTTTCAAACACAATATAGTTCTTCGCGATGAGCGTATAACGGCCTATGGGTATAGCAGCACAAATGCAAAAGTTATCCACATACACTTGAAGGTAACCCGTAAAAACTGAACCTAAGAAGTACATAGCCAGGAGAATGAAGGAAAATTAATGTACGCTAAGACTAAAGTTTTAGCGGAAAATGTATAACCAGAGGGCAGAGAGCTAGAAAGATGTAGCCAACAACACATTTCCTAAAAAACAGGACCCTCAGGTAGAGAAGAACAAGATAGACTACCTATTCTAGATGGAGTGCAAGCTATTATATATCGTGGATGTTCGGATGTTCATATGCGTCAGACATCGAGGTCGAGAAACCAGCTAGCAAGTAATTAGAAGCACGAAAACGAGAACAGAGTGCAACAATCAGTAAACCAGAGAATCAACAAGTAGAGGTACTCCAGAAAAACGTTCAAACAGTCTTCTGCTCAAAATTCACTGACACAGCTGTAAGTAATGAATAGGTGTACACTCAAAGACCTAACTACTACAAATTACACGCAAAGCATGCCGGCAATTCAAACTTTAACCCTAAACCCTTTGCATGCACCTAAACCTTGTCTTTGCCTTCGTCACCACCTACAGAGACGGTCAGGCTATCGATGAGGGGGGAAGGTGCTAAGTCGAAATTGAAGGCATTTCCAACTCAGCAGGGCATCATCAGTCCATGAGTTTCTATTCTTTCTCGGCATATCTCTGGTTGAACTCCCGTCTTTGTGTAGTGGTAGATCAGTGAGTTTGGCAGAAACTGCGGCTAAACATATACGTGTAGGGATCCACGTAGAAATATCAAGAAGTAACGAAGGAAAAACCGCAGAAGGGAAGCAACAAAAAAGCAGTACAATGGCAGGAGGAAGCACGAAAACAATAAGTTGTTACAAGCATAAAAACAACGACAAGTTGCTGACGGTGGGAGAAGAACCTGTTTCCGGACGAAAACCAGTTATTGTACAAGATCAGTTGGGAAGAAAATACAGCAGCATGGTCAGAGAGCAACTGCGCTAAAAAGGAAAAATACGGGAGGGCAGCAGCAGAATGCACAGGTACAGTAACCTAAAAGCCTAATTGTAGTTCTACTATAGCAGAAGGCATCAGACTACGCGCACACACTTAAGGTACCCTCCAAATTCCCGAGAACCCAAAGAAGTATGCAGTGAGTAACAAACTGGTGTTTGAATGTGCGTTAACTTTAAACCTCAAGTTGTCTTCATGCGTTAGCGAATGTCTATAACCAAGGGATGGACCGGGCCAACGGAAAGTGTTGCACATCTTCACCTTCCGATGATTGTATGCATGTAATCCATATGACGCCCACACACAAATGATACTTTAACTTCAGTAGAAAAGAAGAGGTCCCGCAGAGGGATCATATCTGCAAACGTGCAGAACACATCAACCCACTGTACCACGACACATACCTGGGCTCCTTCATCACCGATGTTGTTTCCAGAAAGGTTGAATGTTTTCATAAATGTGTTTGTTGGAATAACTTGTGTCAGAGCCCTTATTCCTTCCGCTGTGATGCCATTCGCTGAGAAATCAACACTTTCTGCTGACTGCATAAGTTAACAGAGCGTACTGATTATCACGCTGTGTAGGTTATGTATGGAGAGATCAACACAAAAGAGACCACCTTAGATATGAGGTGTATAGCTGAAAAGAAAAGACAAATATCTTGTGTGGAATAGATCTCACAAGACGGACGTACAGACCAATTAAGGCGTGTTTCTAGATATGACAGAGAACATCGGAAACGTCCTAAGAGTACCGCAGGTAAGCACAGATTAACAGATGCAAACGGAACCCGGCAGTTATATTTCTGCATGATTTGCAGAAAGCTGACAAACGAACAGAATGTGGAAGCACTCACCCCGTTGAACGCTAAACCCTCTGCGAGGAAGATGAAGCCCTCATCTCCGAAGCTCTTACCTGATGCAGGATGTGTACGTCAAAGATTGTACGATAATTTCGGATGAGTAAAGAAGACGTCCACAGATCTTGCTGAGTTTCGCTTCGAATTTTCTTTGAGGCATGCCCAGACAATCGGCATCGGAACAAACCGAGTAGCGTATGATAAGAGTTATGTCCAAACGAAAAACTCAACCGTAGTGTAAAGTGACTCGTTAGCGTCCGGGTGAGACAGCGTTGTCCTACTGGCGAAAATTTCTTCGAAAGCTCATTTGCAGGCATACCATGGGACAAAAACCACATACTTCAAGAAGCGATCGGATTTAGATTTCAACTTCAAGGGGATCAGGAGCCTCTTGATTACTAACAATGACCATTAACTGGCTAAAGAAAATACGCTTTTACAAAAAGCGCCATGTAATCACTTCGTGACCATAATATAACCAATCATGGACCAAAAACGGATCGAAGTGCTGAAAGGGTTCTCTGAATCCGTTGCTCTTGGGTAAAATTGTGCAAAAGCAATCAGCAAATCAGCGACTGAGAACGCTGACTGAGCAGTGACATCAAATCTAACTACTCCATTCACATAAACATCATCTGGAAGTCCTTGTTGTAGAGAGGTGACACTGGTGGACAACGGGACCTGCAAACTTTGAATTTCAGACTTTTTCATCTCCTATTTCGATGAAATACTTAGTGTTCAGAAACGAGATGTGAGGAGGTCTTGTCACAAACCAGATAAATCAACTTCTCGAAAAGTTCTCAATTCCCGCGAAAATTCATTAAGTTTCGCTGCAGATTCTCGACGTAACTTCTTCTCCCCCCCGATTCCACCGATGCCAGGCAAGGTGCCCGAGCTGCCCACAGAAGTGCTAGACTCACGTTTGCTCAGCATCTTGAAAATAACTGCTTGCAAATTTTACCGCCGCTTAGTCATAGTGAACAGCATTTATCAATTGAACCTCAGCACTGAGAAGAAGTACGCATGTGACGGTGGCGATAAGTCATCAAGCAAACGGCAGCAAAACATTCAACGCGACCAGGATCTTCAACGAGGGCTGAAGGAATAGCGTTTGCGTGACAACAAGTGAAATACATGGATCTTACCAAAGCCTGCCCCGAGCACGGCTGCCATTCCAACAATCCCTGGTACGAATTCTGGCTTGAACGGAGAGACAGTGGTGTTGGTCGTCTCAGATTCCTGCGAGAAATAATATTTCTTTTCCTGAGTACTTCTCCGAGGCCGGGAGCTTCTAGAACCTGCTGGATAATCGTTTGTACCATCCAGTTCCGCGAATGTTCTGATTCCAACATCCAGCACATAACTGAGATCAGTATCACGAGTAAATACTGAGCCTAACTTGCATTTCAAGTACAAAGCACCGCCATATGTGGAACCTCCTTTCGTTGGCAGATGAAAAAACAAGTGAAAAAAAGTGGTGCAGGAAACGTGGGCTCCGACACTTACTTAAGAACACGCTTGTTAAACCCTTCATTCACTGCATGACGAAAAAGCTAAATTACTTCAATAATCTGGGTTCTTCCAGCACGAAACAATAGCGTAATAACTATGTAAGAATAAAATTTCAAATTCAAAACCAGCGCATGCGAATTGCTTCTATCAAAATTCGCCATCATAAACCTCAGCCACATCGCCAGGGACAGCAAATATATCGAGAAGAAAAAGTGACTAAATAACTGCGGCAACATTCAAGCTCCCTACCTGCATTAGAGCTGCCGAACCTCTCTACTAACTGCACGGGTGCCAACAACAGAGAATTCGGAATCGCGGTACCATAGAAAAGAGAATTCTGACGTCCTAGACCACTAATTTGCAGCCTGCTTAACGCCATCTTGCTGCCCAGGTGCCACGCCACGCCACTCTTGCTGTGATTGTCACAAGAAGAAGTAGCAACAGAAGCTTGACTGCTGCAAAGGACCGTCCGAGTTACAGTAGGAATTCACCATGACAATCTCAAACACATCCAATCGGCACTGTTCGCATTCTGTCCTTTTCCGCTTCCACACTACTCTTTTTTCCTATCCTGAACGAGCAACCCTACAGTGGTGTCACAGAATCTTAAATAAATGCGGGTTGATTCGTGCGTGAATTAATGCGTTAAGAGGGAGTGCAAGTAATCAACCGTGTGGACTGCGACCGACTTTGACAGCATACAACGAGTATCTAACACAGTTTAGACTGGTAGCATGGTAGAATCGCATATGCTTTCGACTACGCAAGGCAGTCAAGAGAGATGGTGTGAGTGATTCGAGAGCAACAATGCTTTTGGGACGTCCATAAGAGGGTGATTGTGAAGCCCTCGTAAGGCAGTATGGAGCGTGTGAAGTGCAAATTTTACGTTTCTCCCGGTGTACTTTAGTTTGAGAATAAAATATGCATGCAACATGCATTTCTAGCCGGGGCAGAAGGCGTCAAGCGTGAAGAGAGGAGATAAATCTAATACAGCGATTTATTAGTGGAGGTCAAGTTAAAGAGGAAATATTCTTTAAAAAAAAAGGTAACTTTTTAGCAAATATCAAAGTTAAAGAGAAAATATTTTTTAAAAAGACACGTAATTTTTTAGCAAATAACTTTGTGTAGAACTGTGGTTCGTCCTTGGGAGTGAACACTACAATCCCTTCATGAATTATAATTTGTTCTGACACTGGCAAACGGATAAAACGAATGAAAATCTATTAAGAAATCGCTCGTGGTATTTCTTACGGGGCATCTCCGGAATACCCGCAAGAAACAACCGTCAAGGTCGGGTAGAAATCATAACTCCTTCTCGTGAATTAAGAACTTATGTAAAATTTCTAACATTGACATCTTTTAATAAGAGCATACATTGCAGTGAGGTTTTATCTAACTTCTGGATTATTAATTAGTGTTAGATTATGGCTGTTTATGAAAAAATAGTTGTAATTTTTATAAATATTAAACAAAATATGAAATATCTTCAAAATAAAATAGCTTTTTGAAATAAATATTATATAATTACTGCATTCCAGAACTTGCGGAGAAAATCCATAAGACATGTCCGTTGATGCGCATTTAGAAACCATAAAACCTGCTTTCTGTCTTGTAAAAGATAGGTTTTATGTAAGGTTTAACTTATCACCTAACCTTCCTTACGGAATAATTAAATGATAAATTAAATCGTTTTTGCATTATTCTCCTCTTCCTAGCTTGGAAGAGAAAATAACTGCATACTGTTTTGTTCCAAGAAACCACATGAACTTCATTTCAACGTTTCTCAATCGGTAATCAATAATTAATTCTGAAGTGAATAAATCATAGAGTGTAAACTATTGGAAAGTTTTTATTTGTGATGTTTACGCAACAGATTCTTTTCTCTCCAGCGAACTCTGTCAGCAAAAGCATTTTGGGTATGACGGTTACATCTCAGCTAACCGAATATCGGTAGCTGAGATGGTTGAGTCTCAGGCCTCTAAGCGAAAGGTCTGGAGTTCAAACCCTCCTGCTCTCGGTTGGAGGTGCAACAAAGGCACTGTCGTGTGAATTTGATCCGGGTACGCTGTGGTTACTCACAAAGGACAGGTCCGTTGCCCCTTGAAGAGATAAACGGACAAGATAAAAAATATATATTTATATGTCATCGCACACAACTCACCCACAAAATGAGTTCTCCTGGTTACCAGGCAGTACACACGCAAAATGAGTTGCTCTGGTTTCCACGGGCACTTGGGCTTTAAAGATAACTCTTTACTTTTATCAGTTTCTATGCGTAGATGATTTTGAGTTCTTATGGTCCACCGTTTACTTTTTTGAGTTTGCACACATGTAGGTTGCTGGTCTCTAGAAATGGTAGAGTGTCATTATTATTAAATATTTTTGCAAAAAATATGAAATTATCACTATTTTTTAGTCCTTAAAAAGGGGTAAAGTCTTGACCATGTTCATTTTTATTTCTTCAAACGGTATCGGACTGTCTTTTATGGGTAACCACAGCGTACTCGGATCAGATTCACACAACAGCAGCTTTTCTGCAGCACTTCCAACCGAGAGCAAGAGGGTTTGAACTTTAGATCTTTCGTTTAGAGGCTTGGAACTCAACCATCTCATCTACCGATCTTCGGTCTAGGGCTAAACTTATGATGCTATAATGTGCTTGATGGATGGTTGTTACAAGATTTCTTGTTATTCTCTTTTTAATCAATCAATTGCGAATAGATCATGAATCGTGTTATCATCAAAAAGTTCTCTGGTAAAAATCATAAAACAATTCAACTATTGTAAAACAATGAGAAAATATGTATCAGACGGTGTAAGGTCACGGCAGGAACCGTAATATACCGGACAAAAGATAAAGTTTTGTTCACGAGTGTTATGCAACGAAAGGCCCTGCCCGATGACATACTTTATGATCTAAACCATTGTGCGAAGACAGCGTACATATTCACCTCTTCCCAAGTTAGGAAAAAGAGAAATATGCACAAGTGGTTAAATTTATTATAATTTTTCAGATAAAAAGGTTAAGTAAAAAATTCATCATTCATTGAATAATTAAATGAGTTCAATTGGATCGCATTTATATTCTGAAAGACATCTCTGGACTCTTTCCACTTATGAATTAAATCTTTGGAGCATACGCGTACGTTTAGCTTAATTCTTTTCTTGTAAAGACGCTGCGGAAAACAAGTAAAGATTTTCAGAGCAAACATAGACACATCTCTGTTTTAGACAGCTAACTAAAAACAGATTAAGAAGAGCAAGTACAGTCACATCTCTTGTTTACCATGTCTAAATTAAATTTAAGTTTTTTCTTCATCTCCTTTAATGGGGCCAAAATTTGCAGAGGTAGCGCCTGGTATCTTCCCACGTGTTCTCATCGAGCCTTCTCCCTATCTTTATCATTATTCCGTTCTTCTCATGTTCATTTCTTAGAAACAAAAAAGTAATATAAAAGTTAATCCATTCCAAGTTAATCATATGAAGATTAATTATTTCTTTTCCATCCCAAGCAAGATATCCACCAATAACTATGTCAGATTTTTTTTTTATTCTACGCTTGTTTTCTTCTATTTTCATGTAGAAACCACATGTTGCATGCATATTATGCATAAAACCTTGCAACCTTGTACTACAAGGAAAAAGATGTAATCAACACGTTAGAACTTGAGTACTTTATTTTGAATAGGTTATCTCCCTCGTATGTTATAGACGACATATAAGACTTCTAACTCTTGTTGTTGTAGGGAAGTCTTCTACAGAAAATCCTCGAAAAACTATTTGAGCTCGTTGCTCCTCTTCTGTGGTGTGCGACAGAATACCACCGCTAGCGAATTTTAGACCCGCATCGGAAGTGAGTATTAACTTGATATGCATCCAAAGTACACAAATTTCATGTAGTTGACGGTTCTTGCTATGCACCGGCACTGATATCTCTTGGGCATGCATCGTGCCTTTTCTGGGCAATCTCCTGTAGATTCCTAATTAATGACTAGTTGGTTTCGTCCCCCAAGATCATGCCTACTTGGTTCGCTTACGTTTCTGACTAACGAATCCCATCTAACTGACTGACCTATCCCATCTGCTTCTGGAAGGATCGCAGACAAGTGCTGGTAGTTGCGTCCGGGTTTTCACATTATTCTACATATCGTACTTAGTTTCGCCCGTAAGCCCCCTAGTTAAACGCCCTATGTAGTTGATTCGTTTACGTAAGGACGTTTTTCCGGTTCGAACTTCTGACTTGTGAGCGACGGGCGCTATTCGATTCGGGAAACAGTTGATTTTTATGACAGGGTTGTGTCGTGATCGCGGACGGAAGTAATTTGAACGGAAGCTTCACAAAGAGAGGAAGTGAGGTGATACTTTGGAATCTGCTCGGCAGGGCTTTCCGATCAAGATCTGTAAGTTGATCTGCTGATGCGCCCACGGGGTCAGGGAGCGTAACAATGCGTCGTTGACAGACAGGGTTTGGGGGTTAACGAGGCAGAGTAGGGGCCAATCGTTTTGAAGCGGGGGCGCATTCACGGACTGGACTGGAAGCGGTTCTGATCAGGTCATTCACATTTGATACCCTCTGTTAAGTGCCGCAATGCAATTTTCTGTTCGTGTTTGATGGGACATGTTTCTGAGGTTTTAGGGATTGTCGCTCGATGGATGAGAGAGAGAGAGAGAGGTTTCAGTGGCTCTGCGAAATGTGTTTGGCTGACTCAGACTAAAGTGACAAGGTGCCAGTGAGCGAGTGGCGTTTGCCTGTGTTATCTTCGGTGCCCGGTTCAGTAGCTTGAAGACAATTGAATCTCTCATTCCGTGACTTGTTTGACATTCTTTGACAATTGTTAGAATTTTCCCTGCAGCTCAATGAAGTACATTACTTCAAGCAATTGTATATGAATGAACATTCTCTCTAACTCCCCAGAAGTACTACATTGAGCTACGTTAGTGTTAGGACACCCTTGTGAATCAGGAAATTTTGTTTCTGACCTCCTGCTGTTAGTTGTTTGAGTGAAATTCGGGGAATGTAGAGGCAGAACCTCATATGTTTATCGTTCAAGAATGTAACTCTTATCTAGTGGGTTGCTTTGGACTACAGAGGGACAATTAGCTGCTTGACAGGATAAATCTAAAGCACCTTCTTTGAAATAAAATAAATTGTAAACAGAGGAATCCATCATGTCTCACGAGGTTCAGAGCGAAGTGTGTGGAAACAGAATCAGAATTCAAGTCGAGAAATACTGAAACGAAATAGTAGAAAGTGGGGTCAAGCTCATAGCACATGAGGATAAATCAAAAAAATATTTATGTTATTAATACTTTAAACTCTTCCTTTTCTCACTGTCAAGGATTCACCTGTATCCGGGACAATGTCGATCGGACCTATGGCTCTAGTAGTGAGAGAGACGGGTGGAGATTGACTGTTGTGGTTGGACGAAGTGTCTCTGTTCTTCCTCTCGTATTCGTCGATTTACTTGACGTTTCCAGGACTTCTCTTGTTTCCTCAGTTTGCTGGTCGCAGGAGAAATTAGAGGGAGAGGTTCTACTAGGAGGAGAAATTTCCATGTAGTTTGCTTCCGGAGCGTAATTCTCCTGTTTACGGACATTAGCGAAAAAACTGAACGTGAGTGATAAGTGCGGCAGGATTTCTGGAAACAGTCATATTGGTTTTTATTAACTGCTGTATGAAAATTTCTCAGATTTTGGTAGGAGCGTTCAGATGATGAAGGAATCTCAGCAGTACAAACTTCGGTGCCAGCTTCAGGGGCATGAAGAAGACGTGAGCCTCTACACTTTATGGCTCATAGCACTTCGATTATCAGCATTTGTCTTTGACTTGTATTGTAGCTGAAGGTTTGGAGACGCTTGAGTGGTTTGTGTATCTTGGGAAAATACTTTCAAGATCTGGACCTGGAAACCCGGCCATAATTATTTTTCTTGACCTTTTCGTTTTCGTTGCTTGGCGGCTTTATATGAAGAGTTTTAAAGTTCACGTCGCTCAAGAGATTGCAGTCTATCCATATTGATGTGGAGTTATCTACAGTGTCGGTGCATATAGCTCCTTAAACCTTGATATCCTTCGCCTAGAGATTATTTACTAGGCGTTGCACTTTGCAAGGCTGAAAACGAGGGATTTGCAAGCAGTAGATAGTCTCTGGTAGACGACCATTTATTGAAAAAGGTGACAGAATGACCAGGTAGTAACCACAGGAAATGAATTCCAGTCTGGATGTTGTTTGCGTCAATCGCAGTCAGATTGATTCAGATAGAGATACTATTTAACTAAAGGTCCTGGAGATAACATAAACGTTATGTATATTGTCATGTATACGAACTCCAAGATTCCCGCATGCCTTCTAAACACCACTAGACATGTGGAGGATGCTTTTCTACATGACGCTGTTCTATATTATTTTATTTCCTAAAGAGTTCTCGCTTAATTCGAGTGTTGATGGAACATTGCAGATAGCATTGTACCTAGAGTGAAGAACCTTACCCAATATGTAACTCAGAGTTTGCTTAATATGAGGCTAATCCAACGAGTTGTTCGATTCTGTGGTAGGTTCGAGGTCTGTGTATATGCGGTGATAATGCGATCGCCACTGGTTCTAGGGACAAGTCAGTGCGTTTTTGGATACCCACTGATGGTGAGAAGGGACCATACACTCTGAAGAAGACCCTAATTGGTCATAGTAGCTTCGTCGGGCCTGTTGCATGGATCTCACCTTCCGAGGAGTTTCCTGCGGGAGGTTTGGTATCTGGGGGCATGGACACTCGAGTTGTCATTTGGGACCTGGAAACCGCATCTGCAGTACAAGATTTGCGTGGCCATGATCTTCAGGTCACGAGTGTTGCCGTCGCCGACAACGGTGATTACCTCTCTGCTTCAGTTGACAGGTAGCTGGACAAACTTGACCAACTTCCTCACAATCTATGCATAGTAAAGAGCAACTCACTATTCCATAGACTATTTTTCCATCTTCTTATAATTGGTTTCAGTTGCCTTTATCTTCTTTCTTACTCGGTCTTGGTGTGTCGAGTCGGCGTATAGTACCGTGAGGAGGTGGCGAAAGGGCCAAACACTGGACGTTTTAAAAGGACACTCTGGACCTGTTCAGGCTGTTCTCACGCTACCCACAGGAGAGATTGTTTCCGGTTAGTTCCTGCTAGACATAACATGGTCGTGGACTTTGTTTTTCCGTATTCTCAAATATGCAAATCTTACTCAACTCATGCAAGTCCAGTGTTTGGACGTTACTAGAGTCTCGGAGCTCACGTACCATCACGATCTTTATCACCTCATTTTCTCTTCCTGGGCAAGCGGAATATTTAGAAGGTGCAGTGATGCAATGATAGGTTCGAGCGATACAACCATTAAGCTCTGGAAAGGAGCCGAATGTTTGAAGACACTTTCAGGTCATACAGGTGAGGTTTCGGTTCCTTCGTTCCCTACCGTTTCCATCGTCTTCCGACGGGTCAGGCTGCGTCTCCGAAGCATTACAACGTCAGAGTCTTACGTGTGACATTTTTTTCCCGGTGTTGCTGTCTTTGCTTTAGCGGAATAACATGATTGGTTTTGTATACTTTGTAAAATTCTGTTACCTTGAGCAGATACTGTTCGGGGGCTTTGTTTGATGCCAGGCATCGGCATATTGTCAGCTTCTCATGACGGGTATGGAAGACTTCTCGTTTGCTCAGACTTTACGTAACAATTTTGCGGTAATTAGTGTTTTCAACCGGACTGACGTGTAATAATTTCCGGCCCTATAACTGTTTGCCCAATTTGTCAGAATTGACTTATATACAACATGAAGTATACAGACTTACAGAATACTGCTACTGTCGCATCGCTTCGTCCCTTCTCCTCGTTTCTGAAACTCAGACATGCTCATCTCCAGTATTTATACTTCTCTCCGTTTTAACTTTAAATAAAGTGCCCCCTGTAGACTATATACTACCAAATGGGTGCCACCGCGTTTACGGCTCCGTTTCATCCTTTTCTCCAAGAAGTGCTCGAATATTTTTCTTGTTGTTTGTGATGGGGTTTGCTCTACCTTGGAGATCGAAGGACACGTGTGATTGACCAGTCGGTTTCTTGGTTGAGAGGTTGTATTCGTCTCAAACCGTCTCTTGCCTTACATTATTGTTTATGCTGTTAGTACAGCACTGTTAGGCTTTGGGCCTTCACCGGGCAACAGCTACTGGAGATGGTTGGGCACACTGCTATTGTGTACTCCGTGGCTGCTCACTCTTCTGGAGTTGTTGCATCTGGAAGTGAGGATCGCTACGCCAAAGTCTGGAAAGGTTCGTTCATCTCTTGCTTGACAATGCAGTGTGGTATCTGGTAACTGTCATCTAGATCAAGCCATTACGCTGTAGCTGCCAAGCATGCAGTTCGTGTCTTCAGTTACTTGTTTTGATCAGACGCTTGTCCAGGGTTTTGTTCAATACGTTTCATGAAAGTTAGAGTTGCGATTCAGTTCGGTATGCAACCTCTTGATCTTTCATCTATGCGTACATCTTTCGTGTTGTCTTTTCTCTCATACAGGGTTATCTCTGAAGTGCTAGAAGAGAAATTTGTTTCACCTGAGAGACACTTATAACAGTTTCTTTATCAAATTGCAGGTGGTGAATGTGTGCAGAGCATACCACACCCTGGTTGTGTGTGGGATGTCAAATTTCTGCCAAATGGTGATATTGTTACAGCATGTTCAGATGGGGTGGCACGAGTTTGGACTGCTGATTCCACTCGATATGCAGCTTCTGAGGAGCTGGAAGCCTATGAAGCGTTGCTTCTTGCTCATGAATCTGACAAGTGAGCTGATTGTCTAATATAATCATTTTCTCGAGCGCAGGTGTTATTAGGCATGGTCGTCGCCATAAGCGCAGTCGTGGTATTATCATCGGTTAGATATTTTATCCTCACGGAGTTGAGATAATTTCTCTTATAATATACTAGCGCATTAGTATGTGCATAAAGGGCTAGATATCTTTGGATGATAACTTCCTTGCTTGTTTCACCGTGTTTTAGGAAGACCGTAGGAGGTGTGAAGGTTAGCGAGTTGCCTGGCTTGGAGGCATTACAGCAGCCCGGTATATTGTCATCTTGCTGTTTAAAATTTACACTGGATTGGTTTTTCTTGAGTACCTAGTGCTTAGGTACGCAAGAATGTAGTGTTCATCAGACATGATGCCCTCAGGTATTTTGATGGCTTATTTCCTTGACTTCAGCTACAAACTGTCGTACACTTACCACTAGCCCCTTGTGCACATGCATTGAGACCCGTTTACAGGGACCAAAGATGGACAAACCAAGATCATTAGGGAGGGGGACAGTGGAGTGGCCTACTCATGGAATAAGAACGAGTACAAATGGGATAAGGTAATTACGTCTAAATTCTACCAGAGACTGGATTCCGAAGTAAACTCGTAACGCGGAAGAGAAAATTATACGAGATACTTTTGAACTCGTGCAACTCCATCTGAAGTAACTTGTAATTCCAGATTTTGTTTTCTTTTGACCGCGTAAGAAGCGCCTTAAGGTTTTCCCGCATAGAGCTTCTGAAAGTGGAACTTTTCCTTACGAATATGGACTTCCCAAATTGCTCATAAGTGTAGTCATTGTTCTTGACGGATGTCTCTTATGTTTCCCTTTTCCGCAGGTTGGAGAGGTTGTTGATGGGCCAGGTGATAACCTGGAAAAAAAGACACTGCACGGTGTAACTTACGACTATGGTACCCTTCAAATCCTTGTCTATTGTGACGAAATAATCGGAAGACATTTGTAGTTTATAAGGGAAATATTAATAAGTATTTTTCTTCGTTATTTCAGTTAAGGATGTTGCTTTTGAGCAATCTAAGCTCTCGATAAACAGACGCTCTGCCTGCACAGTGTCTGATACATTTCGCCCTTCCTTGTTCCTCTTTACTTTCTGAAGATTGACAGCCAAATCTCAATGGTATCATTCCTCGTTAGGTCAATCTTCCCTTTCAACTGTGAGCTGGTTTCATCTTAAGCTAATAACCTCTGGTCTTTGTCCACTTGTCATCACCGGGGGGCATACGGCATGATTGTCCACGAAGAATCAGATGCTGGTCGTACGCCTGTACTTTTGCTTGTCCTATGATGAAGAATTGAGTTCCTTTAACGTTAGGGGTTGTTAAGGCAGTTATAACTAAACCAGGTTCGATTCTATGTACGCAGTGTTTGATGTGGACATCGGAGATGGAGAGCCTACACGAAAGCTTCCTTACAACAGAGGAGGTAAAGAATTTGCTTCTTTCTCGTTTTACTGCTTCGTATCTCGGCGATAACAGATTGAGGGAAGGAGAATCCCATGTTTTCTTCGCTGCTATTGCTATCCTGGAGTGCAATTATCCCCACGTGATTGAGGTGTAGTTTCGCTCTTAGTTGTTGTTCTTCTTGGCTGCAGAAAACCCATACGATGTGGCAGATCGGTGGCTACTGAATGAAGACTTGCCTTTAGCATACAGACAACAAGTAGTGGAATTCATACTTCAAAATACTGGGCAACAACCTCAGCAGCAATTTGATTCGGCATATGTTGATCCTTACACCGGGGGTGAGTAAGATGGCTTAGGTTGTAAGCTTGATTTGATGTGATCATGGGAACTGTACAAGATGGTGTCTGTGGGTTCTTGTTTCTTGACGTACACAGTAAGTGCACCACTGCAAAAGTGCATCTTTGTACTCTAAAAAGACGGCCGAGGTCTAACGTAGTGTCAGTCATTAGGTGTTTTGCAAAACGAAACTGATAACAAGGTATTTCACGGGACTTTCCAATTTCATGTCGGTTCGGGGCCAAATTTGGTGAAGCTGTCCTTTACTCGGTGAAATAGATGTAGCCTATCTAACTTTACTGTGTAGCCTATTATTTACTCGTTATAAACTTCTACCGTGCAGTCGTTGCCACCTATTTCGATGCTCTTTGCGCATTCAGTGCTCTAATGAAGTTTATGCCCGAGCCTTGAAGTTACTTGCTGGGCTGAGTTTCTTACAAAATAGGGTCTCTCTGCTTTTGCAGCCAGTGCGTATGTACCTCAACAACCCGGGTGGAGTGGTATGATGTGAAACCCTGCTGCTTTAGAGGCATCATTATCTTGTGGTCTTGAACCTACAGAGACTTGCGCTTATTCGCACATTTCACGTCTAGTATGTACGTATTGTGTACAAATGGCGAAACGCGTGTATGCGTTTTCTGAATATTTGTTCATCGAAATGCAGCGCCACGTTCGAATGCGTCGCTTCAGAGCGCTTCTTATGCTTTGAAACATGTACCAAAGGTGATTAGAGATACCTTTTCACTGACTTATCCTGATGCTTTTGGAAAACGGGAGCATGGCAAGCTTAACGACTGTGTGCATTGTGAATGCGCGTGTTCCCTTGGTTTGGACTCAACAGTATCTTGTGTCTTGCAGAAAGGAATGCTGCTTTTCGAAACAGCTCAGTTTGAAGGAATATATAAAAAGCTTACAGAGTTCAATACAGCAATATCTGCTGACGAGGTACAGTTATTAATTCGAAGACATGGTTGCATACGCAAATTATGAATGCCTGAACTGCTAGCACAGTCTGAAAAGTTTGGCCTATTTACTTAGTTCGTAAAGTTCGCGGGTCTTCTCGTGGCGTCTGACGCATGACTGTTGGTAGGTTGAAATGTTTCTCGCATTATGCGTACAATACCCTTGATTCTCTCTCTGTGAAGATGATTCAGGGAACAACGGATGTCATTTGGGTGCCTCTACTTTTGTCCACTACTGCGTCATATAGCAGCCGAGAGGAAGTACAGATTTCCTGCTGTGTGTGGTTATGAAGAAACTATTTTGTTTTCGAATGGAGAGTTATGCAGAACCCACGGTTGCTGGTCCTTGAGTTATGTTTCCGCTTGAAGTGCTAATATTTTAGAATGGCGGTGATTTTGATTCCAGGCAACGAAGGCATCCGCACTCACTGAAGGCGAGCTAATGAGGATCCAGGCTGTTCTTTCAATTCTTAAAGACACATCCCACTATCACGTTACCACGTTTGCAGAAGCGGACTTTGCATTACTTTCAAGGGTACTTCTGCGGTGGCCCGTCTCAAATATATTTCCAGGTCTGTTATTTACGGCATTTGCACTCTACAAAGAGGCTTCCTGTATCGAGTTACAATGGTTTATACTACTGCATATTAGCCTTGGAAAGGTGGCTCATTCTGCTTGTATGCAGGTCTGGATGTTTTAAGAATGTTACTACTTCATCCAGATGCAGCAGAACATTATGCAAAGGACGCGAATATGGGCAAAGGTATATGCTGATCTCTTTTACCGTTTCTGTGAAATCCTGTACACCAGTGGTTTTCAGAATTTGACCTTCGGGTTCACAGGGTGTTGTGAGGGCCTGGAAACCGTTTCCAACAAGGGAGATTCTTTTCATCGACTGTTCGTGCTCGAAGCATCAATAGCGTAATATTTGATAAGATTCTTTCTGCACAATAAGTGGCGTTCCAGAGTCGCGGTCTGATAATTATTGTCATAATTAAACCGTGAGCAGATGTCGTCATAGACGCGTTACGAAGGATGAATAATACGCCAGTTAGCGCTGCCAACCAGCTGACCAGCGCTCGGGTGGCTGTAAACGCTTTTCGACATACTTCTCTAAGGGATTGGGCTAAGAAGCATCGTGAAGAGGTTCAGAGCCTATCCTTCCAAAGTTCTCTAGGCAGTTTTGATTAATGGGGTCTTTGTGAGGTATGATAGACTTGCAGGCGAAGAGTTTTTGTATGAGCCTGGGTTCTCCTTGAGCTGACGACCTGTTAAATATGCAGGTTCTCGACTTGTTCTCCGATTGTTATCATTCTGCTAACAAAAACGTTCGCCTCGCTTTGGCAACCCTGCTTCTGAAGTATGTGTTTCCAAAGTTTCCCTCTTTGTGTTTTTGTCTGCCTTTCATTGCTCATGGAGATGAAAAATGCGGCTGCTTGTGTCTCAGTTACATACTCTTCACGGCACGGAGATTACATTTTCGCGTCTCGCCTTTGCTGTCACTTGTGAGTGATGTAAAAGTAAGAGACACCGGTATATTGTTGGACTGGGTATTTTACTGCGCACCTGGAACGCTTTCGTTTCACATTCCATTCGGTATGCATCGTATGTACTGATTTGGCTGTTATTTTCTGTCAGCTACTCTGTTTTACTAATTGAGTCGAGGGACGAAGACGGCCAAACCCAGGCCCTATCTGGTGCTCTAGAGGTGAGCGCCAGATACTCTTGGATCTGCTGCACAAGCTGAAAAGCATATTCAGAATTATTCTGTAGTGTTTTTATTGAAATGTTTAGCTCTCGATATTTGAGTACAGATGGCTTCTTCAGCTGAGCTAGACGAGGAGGTGCGGTTCCGGGCTCTTGTCGCTCTCGGATCAGTTGTATCCTCCGATTTTCTTGAGCTAACTGTAGGCGTTTGGCGAGAAAAGGATTTCGTTTCATTTCCCGTACTGTCTTTCAGATTGTTCACGTGAATGAATTGATCGCTCAGTAGTTACTAAAGCACGCATGAACTTTGGGCTTACTCGAATATGTACGAAATTGTCACGCTTCGTCTGCCGGTCTGGTTCTGTGAGTGTCAGAAGTTTCTGGTGTTATGCACTAGCAATCGTTATCTCCTTAACTTCGCTACAGATTCATGGAGGGCAGGTAAAGAATGTTATTGAAGACTTAGATTTGAAAGACACAGCTATGGCTGCGATCAAGTCATCGGTCTCCAAAATAAGCGAAGTGGGCAAGGATATTGAGTTTTTGCTCAAATAGTCACGGACTTCATTACCTTGGATCGACTATTCACGTAGGAGCACGTGGGGAAACCAGTTCGAGAGGGCCTGCATTTTGTACAGAATTAGCTCAAATTCTTCTGGGACTTTGTAAATTGTCACCGCCGCAAAAGTAGGCGGCCGAGGTCGATATGGGATTCTATCATGTTTTTGGTTCACGTGAGGCTTATCAATTCATCACATTCGGTAGCAACTGTAGGATTTTACCTCTTGGTATGGCTACTGACCAAAGTTGGAACACGTACCATCTCTCCATCTCCGCCTAGACTAGGCTTGGCTTGTAAGTCAAGCAACTTCATATGCAGCCAGGACCTCCGGCCTTCTTCCAGAGAGTAGCATGAGATTTACGAAGTATCCACCAAAAGTTACTAGAATGTACGAGTCCTAAGGAATGGCAGTATGGGAATGACGTTCTTGAAACTTTCTGCCTTGTACAGGAATGTTATATCTTGATGTGATATCTTTATCAAGATTCAAATGTAGCACTACAAATTACTCACCGTTTAAGTTCTGAACGAGTTGATTTTATTTTATTTTGGTTATATTTAGTATATATACGGTTCACTGGATACTTACTATGTACTTGGCCCCGAATTTCCCTCTGTACTAGAGAGTGGTCCTTCATAAAATCTGCCATTCTCGACGTATGAATATATATATACGATTCATGTTCATATTCAGATGTCCCGGAACCGAACAGAAACTCCTGGACGGACAAGGCACGGATGAGTCGGAAAGTCTTCAAAATCGATCACCTCCCCTACTCATCTACAGCCTAACCCCTTCTCTGTTGGCTGCTGATGAAGTAAGAGAGCTGGTTGAGGTGCATGTGACGGGAAGGTGTTCCGCGGCATGCACTGAGTGTATCCATGCGGGATTAGGTTCCTGAGTGTACAAATACTCAGTGCCTATATTCATCGGTGACATTGTGGCAAATATTCTACTTCTATTCTCTTCTCATTCTTTGTTTTATATCTTCGGCCTGCGTTATAGTTCATTTCACTCGATAAAACTTTGCTCCTTAAATTCAAAGCCTTCGTGAGGTTCTTGCTTATCTCATTCTTGTCCGCCATCGATGATCTTCACTCCATACACTATCGTGTAGCTTAACTCCTGCGCTGTCAGTTCATCTCCAGCTTTTCCTGTTCTGCATTTGATGTTGTTAGAATCAGTCACATTGCATCTTTCTCGGTTGGATTGCATTTTGCATCACACTCTATACCAAGAGGAACTTTATCTGGAAATGTGTTTCTTGTTACACATTCCCATCGGCACACCCTTCGGTTATAAACAATTCGGTAACTTCGCTCGACAGTTCAGCGCACATTCGGCCCCTATTGGATATTTACTATGTACTTGGCCCCGTATTTCCCTCTGTACTAGAGAGTGGCCCTTGATAATATCTGCAATTCTCGACGTATGAATACATATACACATATATAGGATTCAGTTTACTTTCTTTCTCCGTCTGTGGTTTTCCTCGAGAACATTTTCCACCTTCGTTATGCTTCGTTCTTTCAGGTTATCTCTTTTGACCTTTCCTCCCCTTATCTCCGTATTCTCTCGTCTTGTTTCTCGTTTTTCTCGTTTTCTCCAGCTTCAACGGTTTGTTGAACTAATGAAGAGTTCTACTTTTATTCATTGGTTTCTTTCTTCACAAGCTCATGGATCTACCACTACACAAAGAACGGGAGTTTGTCGTGAGACTTTCCCTGAAGAGAAACTCCTGTATAGGCCTGCTGAGTTGGAAAAGTCCTCAACTTCATCTAGATAATTCGATGTATATTAGGTTTGTCATTATCTAGATAATCGTCTTTCATGCATTCTGTTTTCCAGTTTATCGCTCTGTATTAGAGTTAAAGTTGTTCTCTCGTTCAAATAATTTTGCATCGCATTTTGTACTTGTCATATGTCTTGGGCGTCCTTATGTGAGTATCATCTTGAAAATGTGTTTTCCTTACACATTTTCTCTTGGCCCGACTTGGCTTATATACATTCGCTAACTTCTCAAGCCAAATAACCAAGTTATTTGGCTGGGTTAATTGCATGTTATATCTAGACTAGAGAGTGGTCTTTGAGAATGTATGCAATTCTCAACCTGTCAATATAACTTGTCAAACCAAGTTAGCGTGCATGTAACCATTCTTTGTTATTCATTTTTTACTTGCACGGATTCAAATTTATTTGGGGGTTACCTAAGTGTGCGAGGGAAGTTAACTGCTTTACCCCTACACCATTATATATACACGTCTAGTATGTGATGCATTGTGATTTCTCCATTTGATTCCGAATCAACCCTTGTTTTGAAATTTGTTACAGTTGTTTATGCAAGTTAATCTCTCCTCTGTTTCACACCATTTAACCGTGGAACCGAGTGTCTTCAGAAGATTATCCTACACGGAGCATCTAGTAATGATTCTATCGAAATCATTAGCATTCGTTTCAATGTATAGTTCATCTAAAGTCGTTATTTCCTCGACTGGATAACATGATGCAGTATGAAAATGAAACGAGATCCAACTCGTATCTAAACTGTCTAAAGTATCGTATACTGGAGAATCTGCGATATTCTTGTGGTATATTGTAGCGATTGCGACAACCTTGGGGGCCTATCAGACCATCCTCATCACAAATCTCTTTTTCTCGACCAGGATGGAAGCGGCATGGCAAGCGTGATTGTTTTTTTCAAAGGGATCTATGAATAGCGAGTCGAAGGTCACTTCCGGGAAGTAACTGTGAAGGTTTATGATTAGATTTTCCATCAGAGGTGCTTCTTTTTTCATGAAGAGCGGAAATGCAGCAGTTAGTGTGTTTCCTGTAGATGAACTCGACGGGAAGAGTTGCTTCCGGAGTCGGACCGTAAAAATTTCGAAATATACCTTTCAGGGGACTACTTGGGTAACATAAAGGTTTGAGCACTTGAGGTCTAGAAACATGTGTAAAACCGAAGTGAGTGCAACTTCTCTCCAACACAAGACACGGTAGTATAGGGATAAAATTTATCATCATACCCTTCAAAGGGATTGGTATATATTCAAATCTATGGTATACAAAGGTGATCTAAAAAGTAAGTTGTCATGTTAGTTTGGGCACCTCAGCTAGGTTGGTCGAGTGCGGAGTGACGAATCCCCGGTAAGACCGTTAGTGCCGTTAAGATGAGTTGGTGAGATACTCCACTATGGTAATTTCTCTGTTCAGATTACTTGAAAAACTGAGTGCAGGTCGAGACGGAGTTCAGTAAGAGCTCGCTGATCTGAAATCATCCGCTGGTATCTTCGAGCGTTGTCGTTCGTGTTTGATTGATTGGACATGTGATCGAGGTGTGTGTAGACGTATGATACCTTGATGTTCGTGGATTGATTGCTGTTGTGGGGTCGAGTGAAGATTTTCTGTCATGCAAAAGCACTGCAGAAAATTTACGAAATGTTCTTGAAGTGACATATTCGGGCCGGAATGCGTGTTTGGGCGTGATAGCTGAAGTACTTGTCAATGTCAGACCGGAGTGGGCTCTTTGGAAGCGCATTGGAGAGACGATTCTAGTGCATCAAGTTTTGTGGAGTTTGACCGAGCATCAAAGAAGTAATGGCATGTCGAAGTTCGTTGTCGTGTGATCCGAAAGCGCAAAAAGGCTAGTTACGTCAGATTTTTGTGCAATTTCGTGTGAAAACTCGAGTTTAGGAGTTTTGTTGTGTGTGTGTGCATTTTTTATTGTGCATTCGCGGATCTGTTGTTGTGGTGTTCGAGTTGACTTTGGGTGTTCTTGTTGTTTTACGTCAGATTTTTTGTTACCCATGTGCACTCGCAAGCTGTTTTTGCTGTTTTCGAGCCTCTTTTGGTGCAATCTTGTGCAATTCGAGGTGTAGTCGAGCCTGTTTTGGTATGTTGAACTCGTTCTATTCTATTCCAAGCGGAGCGGAGCGGGAATGTCGAGGTGTGGAGTGCGTGTTAGGAGGCGTTTAGAGACTTCGAGGCTTCGAGGAGCAGAGGTGCGTGAGTGCAGAGGCGTGAGAAGCAGAGTGCAAGAGTGCGGAGGCGGAGCGGAGCCTGAGCCTGAGTCCGCCGCAAGCCAGCTTGTTGGCGTGCGTGAGAGAGGTATGCAAGTTTCAGTTGTGTGGGAAGTGTAAAACCAGCTGGTCACCCATCCCAACACTATTCTTGGACTTGGACACTTAACTCGGTAGTCTTAGCTTTGGCTTTATCACTACATCAATAGCTCTTGGTGTCTTACAGAGATACGTGCAAGTACTTATGGACTTGTCTAAGGTGGTAGGAGACCTTCTCGCACGTTCCTAGAGGAGTAGTAGGACGACCCCACAATATTAAGGGGAAGCTATAGTTGTGGTAGTGTTTGTCTATATCGTGGAGACGCGTTCGGAGGCAGTTGGTGGCAGTTGTCTTGGGTGAGCTAGTAGAGCTACCACGTACATATTTTTGGAGCTACTAGAGGTGTGGACATCTAGTTAGTGATCTTAAGTATCAATTATGACGATTGGTGATCATATATTGTGGAGGCGTCAGTCCGGGTGGGGTTGGGTTTCTTTTTATGTGAATGTTTGAGTGTGGAGGATTATTGTTTGGACTTCTTGTGGTTGGAACCTCTCCATATTCTGCTTCCTGTTTGTGCGTCACGTTTGCTTGTGTTGGCGCTTGATTTCCGAAGTGAGTTTACTCTAATGTGCTGTCGGTATGCCTTCATATTCGTGGCTGAAAATAGTGAGGTTCGCAAAATTGCTGTAGCCGTCCCCAGCATCGAGTTCAACATCGCATCCACAGACGTCGAAAGTTGACTTACATCACCCCACTCGTAGATGTAGATGTCTCCAACTCCACTGCATCATCTGTAGCCCGTTTAGGAACCATAGACGTGGTCCTCAACGCCTCCGATAACGTGAAGGATTGAGAAAGCCTGGCCTGTCTAGCAGCCTCCCCGCCTTGTGGATCCAACTCCACCGACGCCCCTCGTGACTCAGAGACACGTACTGCACCTCGAGTCACTGCCGGAGATGCTTCAATCTGCATCACACCAACCATGAAGTCGAAGTCACCTCCTTCTCCTCCATAAGACGTGGAAGTCTCTGTTCCACCAGACCTCCGTTGAGCCGTAGCCATACTAGCTATCTTTTGCTCCAATTGCTCAATCCGAGCAGCCATACCTGCTTCTGACGTCGTAGCAGACGCTGGACTGACCGTGTGCTCGACCTCTATCTCCAGCTCGACCACCATGGCATTCCTCAGCTCCTCCACCTCGTCCACGATCAGCCTTCCCTTGCTGCAGCTCGGGATGGAGATCAAAACAACGGTCAGTACTTTGACCAGGTCGTCCGCAATGCTCACATTGCCTAGGTACAACTTGAGACGTCTCTGACGTCTCATAACCACTTCTCCTCTGTGGACAATCCTTCTGCTGATGAGGGCCAACACACGTCTAGCAAGGACCCGTTTAGTTGCTGACTAGAGAAGGACGGCATGGGCTTCTGCCCACCAGATCCTCCAACACCTCCTTGGGATCGTGACTGCTCCGCACGATCCTTACCACCACCACCACCACGCTGTTGCGTAGCATGTGATCCTCGAGAAGAGGTGGTCGTCCCATGTGATGTCTCCTTGCTGAACCCAACAACCACCACCTTCTCCTCCACCATGTTGAGCTCAATCCGCTCAGCCAAATCAAAGACAAGCTCTAACGTCGGAGCAGTGTCTCTAAGGAGAATGACATCTTTGACTCTCCTACGTAGCTCCCGATCTAGTATCTCATATCAGAACTAGGTTGTCTGTGCTTCCGTCACCCCTTGGATAACACTGATCAACCGCCTCATGTGAGTAAACACCTCGCGTAGGCTCTCTCCAATGTTCCGTTGGAACTCTTGTAGACTCCTCAACTTGTCAGTCCGCACACCTTGATAATTCTTCCTCAAACACTGGAAGAACTGAACCACAGGGTTAAACCCTGATGGTATCCCGCTCACACTACCACCTGCTCCACTACTAGTGGACGCACCGTTAGTAGTAGATATTTCGTCATTTGTGGATGTATCACTGCTACTGGCACCCAAACTCGTAGGCGCTACGCCTCCTGAAATTGTGCAAGTAGTGATAGAAACGTAGTTGAAAGACCAATGTTGTCTCCATAACTCAATCTCCACACAGTAGTCTCACCGAAACTCATGATAATCGTCCATAGGCAGTCCCTCCAAATGTTGGAATAAATCTTTCCACGCCATGAAGGGTGTAAACAACTGTGGGTTCTGCATCTGCTGCAGATCACACCAACTGTTGAACTCTTGGATGAAGTCATCCAGCTCGATGGCACCCACTGTACTCGAGTAACGTCGAGGCCCCTTCGTGGTCCCATAGATCTCGTCCATGTCTCACAACAACGGTGTGATGACACTCGACTCACCATCAGAAAACACGCTATCTGCGTCTGACTCGTCCTCTGGATCAACCGATGGCAATGATGTAGATAGTCGGTACCTATCTCACTTCGTGTATACCCACTGTTTGAGAAGTCTCCACCAGAACCTCCCGAGAACTCCGTGATGAGAGAATCTCGATAACACACTCTCCAACCAGAATACCGAAATCTCTGTCACCACTGTAACCACCACTTGTCTAACCCCGCTCCTACTGAGCTCACCTATCCCCCACTAGGACGGTCAAGGTAAGAACAACATGTATCTGCCATCATCACAGACAGTCTCTCACGATCTGTTGATCGTCACTCCAACCGCACCGTGAGAGAAACAAAGATAGTCTGACTGGTTAGCTTGGCTCCAGTGTTCCTAGTTGACGGCCATGCTCAATGAGAACAGGATGTTGTTACCTCTAGTGCTGAGGTGGTTCAGCGAGAGACGGTAGATGTGTTCATGGAGTCGAGGATCATGACAGCTACCAGTGGTACTTGGCAAGCGGCGACTGTCATGTTAGATGAGTTACCAGCTAGGTCGGCGATTGACCGTGCTGGTTTGACACCAGGTGTGGTGTTGTTGGACAACAGAAGTGGTATCTTTTGTTTGATGGCACCGTCAAGGAAGGTGTATCGACCGTAGAAAGTCTTGTTAGACTCTAGAGCCCAACCGTTGATGTTGAGAAAGGCGGCGTGTATTAGTTTGAGTTTGAGGAAGCCCGAGGTGGAGAGATGTCCATTCCAGCTACAAGCATCTCTAGAGGGATCAGGAGGTATAGCTCTACACATGACACGTGAGATGTTGACGGTGAGAGTTCGATCATATCATCCCACGGATGGCTCCATGGTGAGAGCCAATGTCATCGTTACGGCTGCGGAGTCTTATGATGTATTGGTTGGAGGTGCTGCGTTATATCCTATGGGGTTCGTGATCGATTATTGGACAGAGATAGCATCTTACAGATCAAGTTGACAGTCCAGTGAGGGACGAGTGAGCCGCTACCAGTGCAGTTCAGTGCTAGAGTTGGGACAACGGAGCCTACACCAAGGATGATGACATCTGTTGCAAGGTTTAGTTCGGTCATCACTTGGCCGGACGAGTTGTTGGAGGACAATGTCCATGCGGAGGATACTCCGGTCTTTGAGGAGGTGGAGGACATGCCTAGCATGTCTACGTTAGTACCATCTGCCTTGGATGTTCCACTCTGGAGTTCGAGTGGAGAGTTGCAGCAGTATGCTGATCGGTTGGTGCAGTAGGCTTGGAGTGAAGTATTTGTACCACCAGTAGAAGAACCAAAGGTTGTTCCTGCTACTGGCTCTCTGATCTTATCATCGTTGGATACGACTCTCATTGTGTGCAGTATCCTGAAGAGAGTATATGTGTGTTGGAGCTGTTTGGAGAGATCAGCACATGTTTGGTTGCGGTATTGCAAGCAGGCATACAAGTACAGCGATACTTGTATGTGGAGAGAGATGAGGTTACGAGACGCATCTCATTGCGTCATGTGGTATGTTTGGTGCAGAGATATCTTGAGTTGTTGCTCATATCAGCCGTTAGAGGATACTAGCAAGCATTACCGTCGGATATTTCGCTGCTGAGGACGCAAGATCTCACGTTTGTTGGCATCATTCACTTGGTGATAGCCGGGTGGTCATGTCAAGATCACACGCGTGTTGGGAGAGGTCAGGGTTTACATGACCCGCGATCTAGGATGTTCTAGGAGATGTTACGGATCTTAGGACATCTCCAGATGCATCAGGTGGATTCTCCAACGTACATCTTGGAGAACGTTCTTTTGTTGGGTGATGCTCGTACACAAATGATGACGAGTGTGCACCAGGTGCGGTCCTGAGTCGGACCGGCAGTGTTGTTAGATGCAGCGAGAGTGGGATCTCGTGGACATCGTCCACGGTTGTGATGGACGAACTTGTTACCGAGGGAGGTGCTCAAGCGTGCACACGATGCAGTGAGACGATCAGAACACCTCACAGTTGATGACATCTTGGATGCAGGGCGACGATCTCAAGTAGTGAGAGTCGTCGACAGGTCACTCATGACAGTGGTGAACCCAATGGGACGGTCCATGATAGCGTTACTCATTTTGGTGAGCTTTCCAGCGTCACATGCTTACAGAGATGGAGGACATGTGCTTGTGTGGGATGCTTAGTTACGGTAGTTGGTGGAGCTCAATGCCGATGAGAGAGAGAGCGATGGATTTCGTTACAGATACGGCGACAGTAGCTTTGGTGTCGGAGACTTCACGTCGTCAAGTATTGGATCAAGCAATGGACTTGAATTGCTTGACATGATTTTGTTAGTCTTGGATTGGCTGAGCAGCGTCGGATGCGTTCGACGGGTGTTACTGCTTGGACAACTTCTGAGCTCTTTGCATATGGAGTCGGTGGAGGCAAAGACTAGGGACGAGACGTGTGAAGTTCGTCATCCTTGGACATCATGGGATGTCATAGGAGAGAGTGTGGAGCTTGCAACTAGGATTGTAGGAGTTTTTTGCAAAGTGGCGGTGGAGGTTGTTGGTGATGAGCAGAAGGAAACTGCTCCAAAGGCTGCAAGATAGCAGTCAGTGACTTCGTCTTTTATCTCTAGCATGGTGACAGATGATAATTGGGAGCCAGAGATTGGACCCAAGCTTATAAGAGAAGAGATACAAAGAGTTCAAAGATTCTTGAAGAGCTACATGAATTGTTTTGCTTTCAATATGAACGATTTGGATACCTTGAAGGGACCAGGTATAAAGATCGACTTGGCTAATGACACGCCAATCTTTTGACGTCTTTACAGATATAGTGACATGGAGAGAGCCTTGATCCAGAATAGGACGTAAGACTTGTTGGAGGCTGGGTTGGTGAAGATGTCGCATGGAGAGTATGCATCTGCCACAGTTATATCAGCAAAGAAGGATATGTATGACAACTACACGGATAGACGGATGTGTGGAGACTACCGTCTTATCAATCGGCAGACAAAGTCTGATAAGTATGTCATGCTGACACGTGGGGAGATCTTTGATGCAGTGGGGCATGTGAAGGTCTTCAGTACTTTGGATCTTCGAGCGGAGTATCATCAGTTGCCAGTGAGAGAAGAAGATAAGTCCAAGACAGCATTCTGGGGAATTGACTCTCACGGTAAGGATTGTTTGTATCAATGACGGTTCTTATCATTTGGGTTGAAAAACTCTCCCGCTGAATTCTAGAGGGTGATGGACAAGATCTTAGCAGGATTGGATTTTGTAAGATGTTATATTGACGACATCTTAGTCTATAGTGCTACTGTGGAGGAGCACGAGAGACACTTACGAGATGTGTTCGAGCGGTTGAGAGCTCATGGGTTGAAGTTACACCCTGGGAAGTGTAAGTTCTTTTAGGAGTTGGTAGAGTATCTGGACCACACCATCTACCCAGGTGGGTTAAGTGTTCAACAGACGAAGGTTGAGGCTATTGCACGTATCTCACGCCCCACAGATGTGAGTCGAGTTCGAGCATTTGTTGGTTTGAAGAATTTCTATCGTCGGTACGTGAAAAGATTTAGTGCAATTGCGAAGCCATTGACCAAGCTGATGAAGGTGGACCAGGAGTGACAGTGGGAAGAGAGCAAGAGCGAGCTTTTGTAGAGCTCAAGGATAAGTTGACATCTGCTCCTATCTTGAGGAGACTCGTTAGGGGGCGTCCTTTCCAACTGCACACTGATTGGAGTATGTTGGGACTTGGAGCAGTGCTGACTCATCATGATGATGAGAAAAAGGAGTTTGTGGTGGCTTATGCTAGTCGCTTCAACAATTCGACGGAGGCGAGGTACAGTTCGTACGAGGGGGAGTGTTTAGCTGCAATGTGAGCTGTTGCACACTTCCGATGTTATCTGTTTGAGAACCCTTTTACTCTCATCACTGATCATCAGCCGCTCAAGTGGTTGATGAAGTCCGACAAGCTTACAGGGAAGCTTGCACGATGGACTCTTATCTTACAGGAGTATGACTTCCAGGTAGTACATAGACCTGGAGTTGCAAACCTAGATGCCGATGGGTTGAGTCGTGCAAGAGTCAGCAAGATCAGACTGAAGCTCAATGACATGACGAGGTTGATGAGGAGATAGTGCCAAGGTGGCATGCATCTGCTTTTCTTTGTGTGTTGATCATGAACTCTAGTATGGAGGGCCAAGTCGTATCTTTCTATGGTCAGAGAGTAGATGATGAGTCTCCAGATCTTGAGGGTGGAGATGATGTACCAGACCAGCGAGATATCCATGACGATGTTACCGTAATGGAGTATCTATGTATTGGCATGGTGGTAGGCACAGTAAGTGCCAAGGAGCGAGATCGTGTCTTTCAACGAGCGAAGAGACTTCGACGAGAAAGACGACATGTACTTCGAGTGTGGGATAATGAGAGAGTACGGATAGTGTCACATCCATCTCAGAGAGCACAGTTAGTACGACATGCCCATGAGGAGTTGAGACATTTTGGAGTGAAGCGTACGCATAACTTACTCCAAGGACAGTATTGGTGGTGTGGTATGCACGTCGATGTGCAGCAGTTTGTCGCAGGATGTGTGGTTTGTGATCGAGTACGAGCATCATTTAATGTTCCTACTCCACAGTTACACCCCTTATCGATTATGGGGTTGGATTATCGTTGGAGTTTGGATTTTGTGTGGGATCTTTATCATTGACCATACGGCACTATCGGTATGTGTTGGTGATGATGAAGCACTTCTCCAAGTAGATTGAGTTGGTGGCATTACTGGACAAGGCTAGTGAAGGGACGGCGTATGAGTTCTTAGATCGAGTGCTGAGTCGTTTTGGAGCACCAGCTGAAGTGCTGACAGACCAAGGTACAGAGTTCCTTGGTGAGTTTCAGGCCTTGTGTGATCAAGGGCTGATTGATCATCGGACTACATCTCGAGATCATCTTGAGGCGGATGGTTTGACGGAGAGGGTAGTTCAGACAGTGAAGAGAGGATTACGCAAGTATGGCTTGCAGAAGGACCACTTGGGAGATTGAGATGTGCAATTACCATGGTTGGCTATGGATTACCGTTTTAGCCGACAAGCGTTTTTGGCTTCCTTCTCACCGTATTTTCTATTGTATGGTCGAGATCCAGATCTATCTTCGACCATTCGTCATGATTCTGCTGAGGTGCTGAACCTTGATGACCTGGATATGTGAGTGAATGCATGTTCTCAATGAGCAGAGACATTTCAGAGAGTTATGCTTTCTGACTTTTGAGAACCTAGCGATTGCTCAACATAGAGACACGTTGCGATATGCGACTATTCGAGGAGGAGGTTATCAGCCATCGATTCGCATGTTTCATCTTGACGATTATATCTATCCACAGCAGACTGCACCGACGACGTTGGACGTGACCGCAAGGCGCATTATTTTACGAGTGCGTGAGGTGTTACCTTCTGGAGTACTCATGTTAGAGGACCGTGATGGTGTTGTTTGAAAGGACCATGTGCGTAATTGCGCACCATGTCATTTTCCCAACATCGATGATACAGTTGACCCAAGCTTAGCAGTTGTACGGACGGGCTTGAGGTGTATGTTATGTGGGTCTGCTGGTGGAGCAGCCCGTATGTTGGTGTGTGATGATTGTTCTAGAAGTTGACACGTGTCATGTTTGACTCCACCTCTCAGTGTTGTTCTTACTGGACGGTGGGTTTATCCTCGATTGTATATAGCAGGGATATATCACGTAGTTGGGATATGGAGCTATCTGGAGTTAGAGGGACCTAACCGTCAATTAGGGGGATGATTGTGGTACACTTGTGTATGTGTGTGACATCGTCCATGTGTTATGTGTATGTGTGGTGTACCTCTGACAGCGATGTATGTTGTGTAGCGATGTGTATGCGCACGACAGCTGTCACGTCAGTTTGGGCACCTCGGCTAGGTTGGTCGAGTGCGGAGTGACGAATCCCGGTAAGGCCGTTAGTGCCGTTAGGACGAGTTGGTCGGATAGCCCACTAGGGGTATACTTCGCAGGTAGGGCTTGGAGGTCTTAGTTCTTCAAGTTGAGCCTTCAAGCTCCAGGTTATGATGGATAGTCTAGTTGAGTGCAACTCGGATTCTCTTCGAGCATAGATTGGGTTTGGCTTGACCATTTGTGAGTAATCTTTGTTGCAGTGTTGGAGATAGTAATTTCTCTGTTCATATTTGGGGGGCGATTGTGATACACTTGTGTATGTGTATGACATCGTCCATGGTTATGTGTATGTGTGATGTATCTCTGACAGCGATGTATGTTGTATAGCGATGTGTATGCGTCCGACAAAGTAGTCAAATAAATATGCATGCAAAGTGAACTTTTGGTTGTGATAAAGAAAACAATAAAGAAAAAAACAAGTTGGGATGTAATGAAGATATAAAAACGGTTGGTTGGAGTTTGACATCCTAACTGGTTTCGACAAATATTTAAGAAAAAAAGGATGTGATGTAGTATACTAGGAACGAATCCAAGCAGAATTAGAAGTGTTTTCTGTTATTTAAATACAATTTTTAAAATATATATAATTAAAAACACTAAATTAAAATTTATAAATACATGTCATTATCTTTGAAATAAGTGGTTTTTGTGAGCATCAAATCTGTATGTAAAAATTATGAAATGCTAACCTAGTACAAAGACATTAGTCATATACGAATATAAATATTTGATTTTTACATGTTAATTTATGCACTAACCTCTCCAAAAAGAATATTAATGCATACATTAAAAGGTCTGCACTTTTCTCTTCTTCCTAACTTGGAAAAGGGTGAATATGCATTCTCAAGACCCAAAAGAATGAACATATATGTAGAAAAGAAAAAAAAGAAAAAGGACAAGTGGTGCAATTGGCACGGAGAAGATTGTGAGTTGTGGATTCTTTTAATCAAGGCTAAACTAATTGGGATATTAGTGATAATTTATAGTTATCTAAATCTAAATCTAAATTTTACCAATATATTCTTACATATAAATATTAACTGTTACGTGCATTTCGAAACTAGTGGAGAAAATCTGTAAAGAATGCGTTTGAAATCGCGAAATCAAAAGTGTTGAATTACAATTTGCTGAGTCCTTCGACCTAAAGATATGCTGCGGAATACTAGCATACGAACCATAACGATGTAACGCCTTTTTCCAAACATGGGCAGTGATTAGATACCAACACGCGGCGCTGGCTGGGTCTCGGGAGAAAAGACTGAAGTGGAGTTCCAAGTACTTAACGGGATCGCGAACCCTAAAAACCAGCTTTTATCATTCTTCACTGTATGCACACCAGAGAGCAGGACCAGAGAGACGGAGACTCCTCAGTTCTTCATTTCTGCTGTGTGCAGAGAGCTTGAGTGCAGAGACCAGGTTACACAAGGGATAGAACATTATTAAACTCTCAGATACCTTAGTGATAAGGAGTTTACCAGTCAATTACTTTGATGAGTGGGTTATTGAGTGAGAGATCAGCACATTTAGGGTGAAGATAAGTTTTCAGGAGAGATTGGAGTTCCGAAGTTCAATTCTCATCAGAGAATTCCAGTAGTAGGAAGGATTGCCGGTCTGAGCGTTTCTCCGAGACCCTGTCAGCAATTGAACGCCACGTAATGTATATGAGCCCTTGATTTCTCTATTTTATGATAAGCAAGTTTGGATTGAGTGCCAGATTGAAGCGTCTTGTGTGGAGTGGACTCTATTCTGGTGTACTTTCCTACTTCCTAGCATCTACTAGGTCTCCTAGTCTTGGCGGTTGCTCCTTTTGGGTACTGGCGTTCCGACTTGATCACCAGTAGCGGAAGCGCTGCCCAAATTGTATGCAACCCAGGTCTAGAATAGTTCCACCTGTATTTAGTAATCTAAGGTTGACCAGAGACCTGCAAAAGACTAGTTGGTTATCCTAAACCCGTCCGGCGGTTATCCAATCCTTGGTGTTTATTAGTGGAAAGTTTAACGAACTGGATCTGGAGACACAAATATAATACAAGGTCTTCAAGGAGGTTCACGTTCGGCGATTCATTGGCTAGAGGCGGACGACTCGATTCCGTGATCTGCGGTCGAACGTTACAGTTGGTATCAGAGCAGGCTCAAGTTGAGTCTTTGCTAAACATCATCGACAATGGAGGCTGTGTCGACCGAGTTGGACGAGATGAAAGCATTGCTGAGAAAGTTGGAAGGCCGACTTGAGCAAATAGAAGCTGAGAACAAGGTGCTGAAGGCGGATTTAACTCAAGCAAAAGCGACACAAGAGAAGGAAGCGGAGGTCCCTGTACTGCAAATCGAGCAAGTCAAGGATTTAGCACTACCAGGCGAAGAAGCAATTGATATTGCTCAAGCAGACAAGAATGAAGATGGATCATAGAAGGTGCAAGAGAATGTTGCGGAAGGGAGCTCAGCCAAAGAAGGGCACAAGCGGAAAGTGAAGTGGGCTGAACTAGCAACGCCATCAGCCTTCAACGGTGAGAAAAGCTTTTCCAAGTTTGAGTTATGGGTTACTGAGATGGAGAATTACTTGGAGAACTTCGATGAGCGCAGTTGGTTCACCTATGCTGTTAGTAGACTGGAAGGAGAGGCTAAGGAATGGTATGGAGGTCAACAGCGGATGAGGAGTTTGAACGGTACAACTCCTATGTCCACTTGGCCGGAGCTGAAGGATGAACTCAGAAGACATCTGGTACCAGTGGATGAAGCTACACAGTTTCGACTAGAACTCATTCATCTGAGACAGACAGGGAGTATCAGACAGTATCTCCAGCGATTTTCTGAGTTGGTTACTCGTTTGCACATGGTGGATCGCACCGACTTGCTGTTTCACTTGAAGAAAGGTCTGCAAGGTTTCTATGCTAGTGTGTTTGATAGCTTGGTTATGTTTCATAAGTCCGAGGACATGCAAGACTTGTTTGCATTTCTGGAAGCCGCAGAGAACACTAGGGAACGTAATTACACCGTGCAGCCCTCCAAGTTTCAGCGTGGAACAAGTGGTGGTGAGCCTAGTAGAGGATTTTGGCGCAATCCTCAAGGACAAATAGCGTCCTCTCAGAGTAGAGGTGGTAGAGGACGTGGTGGTGGAAGATTTGGTGCAGCGGGAAAGAGGTTTCCTCGTGGATCTCAACAGCAAGGAGTTTCTCGTGGTCCTACTCAGACACGACCTACTGGATCCTATGCATCCAATGCAGGATCCAACCAAGCTTCGACTTCAGGTGCTAAGAGCAGTGGAGCTAGCAATGCTACACCTTCAAGGACGATCATCTGCTTTCGATGCGGACGGGACGGTCATATCGCTCGTGATTGTCCTCAACGTTCAACAACGAGCAACGTGCGCGGGTTGACAGCTGAAGAGACAATCAGTATTGAAGAACCAGTTGAGGCGACTACTGAAGCAGAGGTATGTGCTGGTGAGCATTTGGTAGAGCATGGGGATTTTCTGCCGTGGATTGAAGTGAAAATAGGAAACCATCGGTGTTGTTTGCTTATTGATACTGGAGCAGATGTGAATGTCTTGGATGAAAAACTAGTCAGGACCTTAGGGGTGACTAGAACCAAGATCATGAGCCCGTTGTTGGTAAGGTTTGTGCAAGGTAGCACAACCGTTACAGAAAAACTCATGAGTGTTCCTGTTACTGTTGGAGGGGTAACTAGGAAGCACGAGTTTTTAGTTATGAGTTTAGGTGACACGATGGAGGGTATCTTGTCCTGGTCTTGGTTACAAGAGACCAAGGCAAAGCTAGATGTTCAAGAAGGGAACATCATAGTTATGGATCGATGGGGCTCGGGTCAACCACATCCATTGGTCATCAAAGAGAGACCTAAGGAGCCAAACCATGCTGTCCGTAGGTTCCAACGAGCCAAGGTGGCATTTCAGATCTGCACAGCTAGACAATTTGGAAAGCAGATCAAGTCAGTAGACGAAGCTTGGGTTGCAGTGATGTCTAAACCCAAGGTGGAGACGGATGAGGAAGAACGTGTTGCTGCTCTTCCGATACATCCTGATATGCAAGCATTGATTGAGAGGTATTCTCACATAATGCCGGACCAGTTACCAACAGGACTTCCTCCAAGGAGAGCCTTGGATCATGCCATTGATCTGGTTCCTGGGGCTACACCTATTGCAGTGCCATCAAGACGCATGTCGTTTGATGAGCTAACAAAGCTGAAGACTCAGTTGAAAGAGTTGGTAGCTCAAGGTATCTTACGACCCAGCATATCACCTTATGCTGCACCGGTGTTGTTCGTGGCCAAGAAAGATGGTGGTATCCGCATGTGTGCAGACTACCGTGCACTTAATAAGGTTACTGTCAAGAACAAGTATCCTCTTCCGCTCATGGATGAAACCACAGATCGGTTGGCCACAGGAAAGTACTTCACCAAGTTGGATCTTCGTTCTGGATATCATCAAATCCGGATCAAAGAAGGAGACGAAGAAAAGACGGCTATAAGGACGAGGTATGGCTTGTTTGAGTATACAGTGTTGCCGTTTGGATTGTCCAACGCACCTGGTACTTTTTGCAGGCTAATGAACGAGATCTTCAGAGATCTCTTGGATGAGAGTGTTATCGTGTACCTAGACGATATCATCATCTTCTCATCCACTTGGGATCAGCATCTAGTAGATGTTGAAATGGTGTTTAAGCGCCTAGAAGAACATCAACTCTATCTCAAGAAGAGCAAGTGCTCTTTTGGACAAGAGAGTGTAGTGTTTCTAGGATGTTTGATCGATGCGCATGGTATTCATCCTAACAGGGCTAAGATTCGAGCCATTGTTGAATGGAAGAGACCTGAGAGTGTTCATGAGCTCAGATCTTTTCTTGGGTTAGCCACATACTTTCGGCGCTTTGTTTATCAATTTGCGCATAAAGCCGCACCTTTGTTTGGCTTATTGCGCAAGGCTTCCAAGGTTGTTTGGAATCCAGCATCTGAAAGAGCGTTTCAAGAGTTGAAACAAGCACTGACAGAGATGTCCGTGCTAGCTCTTCCAAAGATGGGAGAACCTTTTGAGGTTCACACAGATGCTTCTCAATGGGCCATTGGAGGAGTGTTGATGCAAGAAAAGCATCTGGTGGCTTACGAAAGTCACAAGTTCTCAGAGACTGAGGCGAAATGGCCTGCTCATGAACAGGAGATGTTCGCAGTTGTCCATTGTCTGAAGCGTTGGGAGCATTATTTGTTACCAAGCAAGGTTACTGTTGTGACGGACTGCGAGGGTAATACATACTTTCAGAGTAAACCCCGTTTGTCTCGCAAACAGCAGAGGTGGCAAGTGGAGCTTGCACGTTTTGATATCGAATGGCGATATCAAAAGGGGAAGGAAAATATTCCAGCGGATTTGTTAAGCAGACGTGTCCAGGCGTTAACAACCCAGGACACAAGTGAAGAGCTTTTGGATCGAATCAGACAAGCATTGCCTGATGATCCTCATGCTCAACGTTGGACCAGCCAACAAGGGAGAGATCCATTGGTACGTCATCTCTCATTTCGCAATGGCCTTTGGTTTTACAAGCAAACCAAGGTCTATGTTCCAGCTGGATCTCTAAGGACACTCGTCATGCAAGAATGTCATGATTGTGAACTGGCTGGACATGGAGGACAAAATAGAACATTGCAACGAGTTAAAGAGCAGTTCTATTGGCCGTCCATGTTGGAGGATGTAATCAAGTACGTGCAGACTTGCTTGACATGTCAGCAACAACGAACTGAGCGGAGGAGACCTGCAGGGTTGCTGAGGCCATTGCCAATACCTGATGGGCCTTGGGAGAGCATAAGTATGGACTTATGCACAGGTTTACCCGAATCAGGAGGTTTTGATGCTTTGTTAGTTGTTATAGATCGTTTCAGTAAGCAAGCTCACCTCATCCCTTGTAGGGAAGCAGTGACGTCAAGAGGTGCCGCTGAACTGTTTATACGATATGTTTTTAAGTATCATGGGATGCCTAAAGACATTGTTTCAGATCTGGATAGGAGGTTTGTAGCTGATTTTTGGAAGGGTTTGTTTCGAAGGCTCGGAACTACCCTCAAGTTCAGTTCCTCTTATCATCCTGAAACTGATGATCAGACGGAAAGGACGATCCAGATAGTAGAGCAAGGGTTGAGAAACTATATCATGCGAGATCAGAGTGATTGGAGCAAGCACTTGGACTTGGTGGAGTTTACATATAACAACACCAAGCACTCGAGTATAGGATTTAAACCATTTGAAGTGGTTTATCGGGGCTCTCATGCACCTTGGACTCCTATAGCTTTAGCTACCAAGGGGCATGAAAACACAGGAAGGTCGAATCATGATCCTCCAGATCTAGAGACTTTCATACGTGTTCAGGGTACTGTGTTTCAAGAAGCCAAGAAACACATGGAGAAGGCACAACAACGGTATGCTAAGTATGCAAATCGTGGTAGGCAAGACGTACAGTTCGAAGAAGGACAGAGAGTCTGGTTGAGAACCAAGAACTTCAGAATCCCAGCAGGGGTGGATTTAGCCAAGAAGCTTCTTCCAAAGTGGGCAGGACCGTTCCTGATCGAGAAGAAGTTAGGTCCTGTGACCTATAAGTTACGTTTTCCAGCTAGTATGAAGCATTATCACCCTATTATTCATGTTTCTAACTTAAAGATGTTTCGTGAGGAACTAGAGTCGTTGCCAGGAAGATATCAGAAATGGCATCCAGTGTTAGAAGCATTACCAAGAGCTGATGATCTTGAGTTGATTGAGATAGTAGATCATCGAGCATCACCGAATCCAGATGGAGCTGGAGAACCCGTTACTCAATACCTATGTCGTTGGACAGGTAGAGTTCCGGGATTGGTAAGTGAAGCTTGGGAGTACCTAGATGATCTAGCATTGTACAAGTTTCAGGAACCACTGCGTAGATATTTTGTGAGACGACAATCTGCAGTGGTCTCTTCCAGCTAAGCGGTGGATTGAATCGAGTCAGGAGAGTCATGCAAAGGGCCCTTCAAGGACACTGGAACCGAGTAGATCTGGCCAATCTGCTCGTCTAAAGGTGGAGTTGTGGTCTGCTGACTTCTTATGACTGTCGGATGTCAATCAGGTTTAGACTGACGCTACTATGTGTGTATCATAGTAAGGAGGTGGATAAAAGAAAACTGACGAGTTCACCACCTGGAAGCTAGGGTTCTGTCTCACCCGAAAGCTTCAATGAATGCTCGGTAATGGAGCATAGCTCTGAGAAAGAGCTTACCCTGGATGGGGTAGTATTTCTCTGGATTTGAGAAAGTGTTGTTACTAATTGGTATTGCAGATACCGCAGTTCAGTGGAAGAACTGCTTTTTCTTGGTTGGGGCGATTGTAACGCCTTTTTCCAAACATGGGCAGTGATTAGATACCAACACGCGGCGCTGGCTGGGTCTCGGGAGAAAAGACTGAAGTGGAGTTCCAAGTACTTAACGGGATCGCGAACCCTAAAAACCAGCTTTTATCATTCTTCACTGTATGCACACCAGAGAGCAGGACCAGAGAGACGGAGACTCCTCAGTTCTTCATTTCTGCTGTGTGCAGAGAGCTTGAGTGCAGAGACCAGGTTACACAAGGGATAGAACATTATTAAACTCTCAGATACCTTAGTGATAAGGAGTTTACCAGTCAATTACTTTGATGAGTGGGTTATTGAGTGAGAGATCAGCACATTTAGGGTGAAGATAAGTTTTCAGGAGAGATTGGAGTTCCGAAGTTCAATTCTCATCAGAGAATTCCAGTAGTAGGAAGGATTGCCGGTCTGAGCGTTTCTCCGAGACCCTGTCAGCAATTGAACGCCACGTAATGTATATGAGCCCTTGATTTCTCTATTTTATGATAAGCAAGTTTGGATTGAGTGCCAGATTGAAGCGTCTTGTGTGGAGTGGACTCTATTCTGGTGTACTTTCCTACTTCCTAGCATCTACTAGGTCTCCTAGTCTTGGCGGTTGCTCCTTTTGGGTACTGGCGTTCCGACTTGATCACCAGTAGCGGAAGCGCTGCCCAAATTTTATGCAACCCAGGTCTAGAATAGTTCCACCTGTATTTAGTAATCTAAGGTTGACCAGAGACCTGCAAAAGACTAGTTGGTTATCCTAAACCCGTCCGGCGGTTATCCAATCCTTGGTGTTTATTAGTGGAAAGTTTAACGAACTGGATCTGGAGACACAAATATAATACAAGGTCTTCAAGGAGGTTCACGTTCGGCGATTCATTGGCTAGAGGCGGACGACTCGATTCCGTGATCTGCGGTCGAACGTTACAACGACGTATCTCGTACCTCCATATCCAGGATATCTACTCAGTTTGCACCATACATCGGACAGCTTTTCTGGTGAAACCGTCTAGTAACCGGTTTCCACCGACAATAAGCATTACTCAACGACTTTGTAAGAACATTATGTGGAATTTTTTACGTACCCGAGGAAACGAGGACAAGCGCAAACTGTATTCTGTCCGTATACGTACCTACTGGAGCTTATGGTTCAATCTACATCTCACTGCGCAGAGAGCTCACACTATATAACTCTCAATTGACTCTGTGCAGTCGTAAAAGGAATCCAGGATAGTTGATCTCCGAGCATGTATAGGAATGCATACAGTAATGCAGCAGTTTCCATATTGTTCAGTTCACGTCCTCGACTATTCTCTATAAGCCCTCTCTTCTCTCTTCGCAGACGAGGAGGCGGCGCCGTCGTGGAGCTTCAAGCGCAAGTCCAAGAAAAATTAGTGTACATCAAGAGTCAAGTGCGAGGCGCTGTAAAATTTTGGTAGAGATTTGGACGAGGTAAAGATCTTCAGTGCCTCCCCGATAGAATACTTTGAAACTCTGACCGCCGTTGAAAATCGAGTCGCCGTATACCTCATGCATGCTCAGAGAGAGAGAGAGAGAGAGAGAGAGAGAGAGAGAGAGAGAGAACTGCAGCTGAAATCGGGTGGTGCTGAAGTTGAGTTCATGCTGAGTCTCTGATTTCTCCCTCTCCCTCGTGCGGTCCGACGTTATATTCTGCACGGACTCCACAGTTTAACTCGTTCAAAGCAGAGAAGTCGGACCACTTCTCACGACTGGCTTTTCGTGCCTCATCTTCGGTTCTTTTTCCTCCTTCTGGCCTCTTTCGACGATCTGGATGATCACGGTCTTTATTCCTTTGCTTCTCTTTTCTTTCCCGATCGCAGCAGACTTTCGAAATATCCACTATCATCAGATTCGCACAGTCGCTCGTACGTACGTAGCCAGCATTTCCTTGTCCGGCCTGTTTCAGTCCAGTAGAGAACAATACACATACGGGAAGTTGTTTCTCGACTATCAAAAGCGCAGGACGTTGTCCGAGCAATCACGTAATTGAACTCGAGGAGTCGAGGGTCCCACGAGAAATAACGTTTAGTACAACATGTAGTGAATACTCTCCTGTAAAAGAGATATCAGTAAAGGGATCAATCGACTCATCATCTCCCAAGAGAGGGTTGTTATATACTCTAACCTATGGACAAGAGGTCATTGACTAGTCATTGATTCGTCACATAGAGATGTGACTGAGGTTAATAGAGGTAACTGTAGATGTAGAGGTGACTGAAAGTCTAAACCTAGAAATTATCTTTAACACAACAAAAGGTCAAGAGGTCAGTGACTAGTCATTGATTAATCATAGAGAGATGTGAGTGAGGTTAATAGAGGTGACTGTAGATGGAGAGGTGACTGAAGTCTGAACCTAGAAATTATCTTTAACACAACATAAGGTAAAGAGTTCATTGATTAGTCATAGAGAGATGTGCCTGTAGATGTAGAGGTGACTGAAGTCTGAACCTAGAAATTATCTTTAACACAACAAAAGGTCAGAACTCTGCCACTCTCTTGCGTTCATCCACCGCTCTCGGTAGGTGGTCGGAAGAGTCCGGACCGCAGTCTCAGTCTACTGGCTTACACGGTAAAATCACGGTCTTCAAGTCTTTGAAGCCTCATATGTATGTCCCAGCCTTGTCAGCCCGAATCCATCGAGGCGCACTAGCCAAGTGAGAACCTGAAGTTTGGTAGTGTTCGCTTCCGTGTCAAATTTGGTGCAGACTTTCGTTTGAATCTAGCTAGCGACTGAGCGCTTGTTTTCAAAGATGGTGATGACCAACGAACTTACGTGCCGTGGTAAGAGGTGATGATCCAAGAGAAGAAGCGAAGTCTTCAAAGTTCCTATAGGGTTCAGAAATGCGAGCGGTGCCTAGAGCAGATTGGACCCAACTCCACTTTAGAACGGGAGTGCGATACCTCTGTGGATCGGTTGTTCATGTATGTACCAATTCCTTTCACTTTTGTACGGGAACAGGTTTCTTTTCTCTTTGCTCGTTGCTTGTGGGAAGAGCGCAGTCTGAAAGTCGAGTACATCCAGAGAGGAATTTGACGGCAGAGTGAGGTGATGAAGATGGAAGAGAGGTCGCTGGAGCTGAACATCGTGTCGGCAGAAGAGGTGAGGACGTTGAAGACGTTCGGCGCACCTAAGTGTTATGTTAAGGCATACATTTCTTCCAATCAGAAGAAGGCGACCAAGGTCGATAAGATTGGGGGTTTGAATCCTAGATGGAATACAAAGCTTCTGCTCACATGTGATGAGCAGTTGCTACGGCAGCGGGGAGATGTTCTTACTCTAGACTTGTCAGCCATGGGATTTTAAGAAACAAGTTGATAGGAGCTGTCACTATTCGGCTCCTAGAGATTGCACGGGATGAGAAATTCAGGGGAAGCCTCAGGTCATGGCATTCCAAGTGAGGAGTCGGCGTTCTGGACGCTTGAGAGGTTTGCTGAATCTTTCTGTTAGGCTGGCAGAAAAGAGGATCATCCATTACCAACAAAGTGGATACAGGCAGCAGGTTGCTTATCCTCCAGTCTATGGAAGTGGTGGCTGCGGTGCACCTCAATCCGGTTATGGTCGAGGACACTCACAGTACGGTGCAGGTTATCAAAGACGGCCCCGTAAACGGGCTCCTGGATTTGGCGCAGGGTTCGCAGGGGGTGCCCTTGCTGGTCTGATTGTTGGGGACATGGTTGGCGGTATGGGGGATCGCGCTGGTGGATGTTTTTAGGCTCACTCAAGCGGCTCAATTGACTTGACTCTATAAACCCAGAGAACTGTCATACCATTGTTGTCTTTGGAGATTTAAAATTCGTCCGCTTATTGACGGCGCGGGCGTCACCAGCACGAATGGTGGTGGACGTCAGGTCTCCGACACCGGAAGCTCTGTTCATTGTCCACTGCCGTTATCCTCATTAGCAGTTTGTAATCAAAAGCGGAGATCAGTCACCGGTGGATTGCATCCAAAGAGTGAACCAGTCTGCAGGGTCGAAGCAAGGCGATTACTGCAAGAAGCAAGTGTAAAGCGAAGAAAAGAAAAGCCTGGGTGGTGCTTACGACCAAATTCAGCTCACTGTAGCAGGATTTTATGATTGCCACAAACTTTCTACCTCGGGGCCTTGTAGTACCGAGTTCTAATACCAATCAACACCACTTCGCGTTTACACGATGAGTGCAGGAATCTTGTACCAACACAGCAAAAGCTACTTAGGAACGGAATCTGCATGTACACGTGTAATAGAGCATGTGACGACCGGTCTCGAAAGGTTCTCTATTTGGACATGTACTTCCGGTCACTTTCAAGTTTCAACTCTCGTCACTGGTTTCGATCGTGAGTTGAACTACGTAGGACATCCAAGTCCCACGTAGTTCAAGGCCCGAGCACCAGGGTGCCCGGCCCCAGGTGAAAGGACGGCATGACTTATGACCCGAGTAAGGTAGAAACGCGACCCAATGAATAGCAAACGGATGGAAGACCCCCATCAAGCCTTACAAGGGAAAGAAGTACCCGAAGGGCCAAGCAACTACCATCCCGAAGGGGAGAACACCGGGGCTAAACACGCTATCAATAGCTCTAAAATCGCCTGTCGCACCCCCTGGCGCCCGAGTAAGGTACAGTAGCGACATTATCCGGGTACCCACTCGGTACTGTAGTCGAGAACTGACCATGTGAGATGCCTTACCTGGGTACCCACTCAGTACTGTAGTCGAGAACTGACCATGTGAGCTCGTCACTGTGCAGTGCTGAGTGAGGAAGGAATGAAAGCTTGAGCCACCCTTACGCAGCCCTGGTGGTTCCCAACTTCCATCGGCCGGTTTCCTTGTACTGAGCGTGGTTACGTTCGAAATCCACCGCGGTAATCGGCGGACTATGAGGGGGCGGCATGAGGAGGGGCAGTGGTTCTCGCTCGGCTGGTTAGGCGCGGCAGGCGCATCGCTCACTCTCTACAGTCCCTCGCTGAGCGTTCCTCGTCAGTTGATGAGAACACGAAGATGTTCTTCCTGCATCGATACTTGTGTGATTTTCTCATAACTCTCTGTGGTCATCTGGCCTACAGAACGAGACGCATCCGCATCGCTGGCTGTCGTGACGAGGATGAGTTTTGAAGGCGGCACCTAGGGCGAAGAATTCGAAACTTTCTTCAGTTTTGTGTCGATCCTAGAGCGTCGGATGGAATAGTGATTGGATATGCTGGAAGCTGTTTAGCGAGGAGGATTCTAGTTCCGGATGTTTACGTAGAGTTGAACAGGTGCAGGGGAGCGTTGGAAGCGAGGGTTAGATCTACCAGGACTCGCAACTAGTCGGTCAGTTTGAAAGGCGAACAGAAATGGGGTCTTTCTTGGGACATCTGCTGCCAGGGACTTTGTTTCTGTTGGTGGGTCTGTGGCATATGTTTAATTGTGTGTTGAATTACGTGTCGCATCCGAGGACTTTCAAGGGCCAAGTTTGGCATCCGGTCCCCCGGGTGAAAGGACGACTTAGATATTTGGAGCTGTATTTCATCATGTTCGGGAGCTTCATAGACATGTGTATAGAATTTTTCTATTCTACACACTTCAGATTCGTTGTTAATGGTGCCCTTAATCCTCGTCATATGAATGACTTTGAGCACGCCGCCATGCTTCTGATGTTCTTCATCTTTTCCGTGACTTGCTTCATCAGCGAAACTACCAGGTACGAAACTTCCTCTTTCGGTTACCTTGAAATACGGTGAAGTTTCCTTCTCTTTCCAGCTTCCTGGGAATTCAGTAGAAGGCAGTTCATTGTGGATCGGTGATCTGAAGGGTGTCCATCCTTTGAGCGCTTTGTGGAAATTCTCTGGCTAATGGTAGCATAGTTTATTGGTAAGAGGTTCCACCAAGAATAGTAATGGTCTCTTTGCAGTGTATTCCTTTTATATTTCCGATGAAGTTTGTAGCTGATGGGAAGTCCTGCAGAGTGTCCGTTGCGCAATAATGCCCACTGGAGATTCCACTAAAGAGCCATACCATTTAGACTCTTTTTCCTATTTTATCTTAGCTAGTTACACGGTTTGTCTTGTCCACTTAGACAGGTTCACGTTTCTGGGAACCGATGGCCCGACGTATAACATTTCAGAAGTTTTCCTGCTTGTACCAACGACCACAAGAACTCGTACTAGTTTGTCCGATGTCGTTTATACGACACTCTGTTTCTACCCAAGAGTATGGTAACTTCGGATGATACGCTGTAAAGGCTAAATTCTACTTGATAGACGTCAGTTTAATTCAAACAACCTTTGGCGGTTGGTCATCTCTATGTAGTCCGCCTGCTAGACAGAAATCACAGTTCAGTCAGTTTTGGAAGTATCACCAAATATAAAACAACTGAGGAGAAGACCATTAAGACTGCAAAATTGCTGTGTCTATCACCTATCTACTTACATGAAGATGGTGTGTCTGTAGTTCGGTGTTTGTGGATTGATGGTTGTCCTAGGAGAAGTATTAGCTGGAAAATTTGACATAAATGGCCGACTCCAGTGTAAGTACTGTAAGTTTCAGACAAGTATATTTTCATATTATAGTCAAAGTATTCCTCTCTTGGAGTTTGACGCAGATTGCAGTTCTTGCTGCTGACCTTGATCTTAATTCGGAATGCAGTCTATTGCCTCTCCCGGAGGGGGCGTTGTTCGTTTTGGCGGGGATGGCATTCACAGCCGAGTACACATTGTTCTATTTTCATTCAACGAGTCATGCAGGTCTGGAAGGACGTTACCACCAAATACTAGTCATTTTAATCGGTCTTTGCATTTTGGCAGCCGCACTCGGTGCTGCATTTCGTCAAAGTTTTGTGGTAGATATTTTGGGTGGTATGGCAATCACTTTGCAAGGGACTTGGTTCTATGAAACTGCTTTCGTTCTTTATGGACCTAAAATGCCAGAAGGATGCAGTGAATTGCCGTCTGGAATAGTATGCGGTTCACCCGAGCAGGAAATGGTAGGGCAATCCTATGCTAACAGTGCACTCTCTCTCCACATTGTTAGCCTACTTTGTGGTTTATTGTTTTTCTATGGATTGGCCGCACGAGTTTGGGGCCACCGTGATCTTTACGGTTATTCAGTCTCCAGAGGCCCTTCAAATCAAGCAGAGATTGACGAGTTGCCTTCAGCGCTGTAACTGTGTTAAGCGGAATATCATGATCAGTGCTCAGGAACCACTAGTTTCTGTGTCTCTCGCTTGTGGTTTCCGGACAAAATCTCGTCTTCCATGTAACGTTTCATGACAGTTTTGTTAGTAAGGTGAAATTTTCCGGTATACGTTGTCAGTTTTTCTGAAGGTTTTGTTTCTGTCTTTAAGATTCAACTGAAAACTTTCCACCGAAGATTTGACTTTCGTTCGAAGCAAACTGCTTGAATACGTGGTCCCGAATGTTTCGGGGTTAGTACCATGGTCGTCGCTGGGCGTACGTAAATGAAGCAAAGAACAAACTGACGAGTAGCCTGAGGGGAATAACCCTCAGGCGGAAGCTCCGTTTCTCTGAGAGATTGATGCCCTGAGGAAAATATTGCTTCACGTATGCGGAGAGTGGTACATACAGCCTCTGGCTGTATAGGTGGCAGCCAATTAGAAATCAGTGGAGTGAACTGGCCGAGTTTCGCGGTGAGATTAAGTGGAAGCATTGGGTGAAGCCACTTTCTTCATCACGGGATATGGATTATTGCTTTCTATCTTCTAGGGTGTGTCATACATTCTAGAGTTCCGATCAGCATTTCCAAGACACACTTCACTTGCATGGACGAGGCAAATGACGAAGGTTCAGGAGACATGCACAAGAAAATTGGAACTAACTACAGCGACCAAGCACGGCGGCATAAACCAGTGACGGCAAGCCAATCATTGGTAGACTATGTCATTCAAATTCACTTCTGCGTTTCTCGTTGTTTTCCTGTTTCAGTTCGCACTCTTGGCTAAACTGCGTGAGTTCCGTGGATCGGGCCATGGGTTGTACATGTACAGTTTTGTTCCTGGCCTGTGGGGATGCGAGTATACCGTAAATCAAAGTTACGAGGTACGGAGGTCTGCCTCCATACGGTTCAACTGCGCACTCGCAAGACAAGTACATTTTGCATGGATTCACGACAACGCCCAATCGCCGACACATCGATAGCAGTTGTTGTGCTAGTCCACCTTCTTTCCTCAGGACCAGAGTGGTACAGATTTGCTGCGTTTATGCAAGTACAGGCTGTGAGACAGATGTACCCGATACCAAACTGGTCGTGCGTATTTTATTTCATCTCCCATGCGGCGACAGGTAACTGAAGGACTGTATTGATCTTAATTTCCCGTCTATTCTCGTGTAAAAGATGCGGTATACATTCCTTTTTATAACGGAATTTTGAAATTCAAACTGTGTCCCCAAAGTCGGAGGTAGATTACGAGCGTACAGCCGCTTCCAGGGGCACGAAAGAAAAGTAGCTTTTTAAGTCTCTCAGTCGAACTTGATCGGATTTTTTCTTTTCCAAATCATGTCTTTATCAAACTTCTGACCGTCTTGCCAGTCATCATCTCATGTTAAAGTTAATTACATAGAACGCGTGAATTTATCAACGAATTACATAGGTAAAACATGAACCATGTTATTTGTACCACTAATTTTTGATACACATCAAAAATACTAACTTGAACACACAAACTGATGTACAAGATGACTGGCAAAATCAGCTATTGCCGGAATTCAATAAGAGAGGTCAAACTTGACTTTCGTACTAGGGACTCATCAAGCAAAAAGCTGAAAGAAGAGTCATTTAGTGAGCTGGACTCTCCATTTGCTTGAAGGTATACGTGGGATCTATAAAGTCTATGTTTGAACTAACCAACTCTTTGGTCTTACATTCCTGAGATCTGAGGATCCACAAAGGAATGGAAAAAAGTGCATTTTCATTCAACGCGTGAATTCTAGACTTCGTGAGAGACGCAGACATGATTTGTCAATAGTGAAAAATGTATCGACTGTATGAAGAATGAATTGTCATTCGCAGGAACAAAGACGTAGTAGCCAAATGCGCGACATGAAACATGTCTGGAGTGCGCCTTTAGTCCGCGGAGAATGTGTCCTCGTGTGACGTGACAGTCGCTAATGCACGCGTGACTTCTAAAGTGTTACCCGAAAGGCAGTTAAGTCAAAAGAGCCTCAAGTAAAACTGTATCTTCAACACCCGCCCTAGTATATAAACCACAACTAGATAAATGGACTACGTAGCATTTAGCCGTGAGGCTGTGTCATCATCAAAGAGCAAAAAGTCCGATAGAATGGAACTGATGACATTTTGTATCCTACCTCTGTAAGAGCTCAAGCAGCTGTTGTTCATAAAATTCTTTAAAAAGTTCAAACATTTGGAGACGACTCGTTTGAAACTAAACTCAAACTGTTTGATAGAATGACGAGAGAGAACTTGTCCGACAACAGAAAATTATATTGGGCTCCGCTTTCTCTCTATACTATCAGCTGTGAACAAGAGCCGTTCAGATGATTCACTGCTGGAACAACCGTAGCTTTTCTACTGGCACCGGAAGTTTCAAGCGAATTTTGGGGAAGAGGTTTTGCTTCGGATCTCGACTGGAGGAACCGGAACATATCGTAGGCAATGCTTTCCAAGACAAGGTGTAATGCGAATGAGCCCTTACAGATGAGCTAAATCGTGTGCCTGTAAGCGTGGGATCTTAAATATTTATTTCGCGGGATAAATGTCATGCTTCTGCACATGAAACACTGATCGGATGCCGACAAGCTGCTAACAGCAGGGAAGACGGGAAAAAGAAACGCACTCTGTGGCAAGTCATCTCTTGCGGCCGCAAAATAAGACAACTCTCTTCATCTACCGAAAACAAAGCAAGGAGATGAGTAGGAGAGAGATCAATTACCAACTCAAGTGTATTCATATAATGAAATGCTTCGATCATCTGACACAGTTGCAAGCCGACCAGCACGGACCCCGTCGCCCCCAGGGGGTCGGAACGCTACTGACCACACTTGGTCATTATGGTCGGTCATGGTTTGCACGGCGGCCCTCATCTTGAGATCCCACAATCGTACAGTCCGATCACTAGATCCAGTAGCTAGACAGGAGCCATCAGGGCTCACATCTACACTCAGAACCCAACTAGCATGTCCAGAGAAGGCACTGATTATACTTCTACTCTCCACATCATACATATGTATGTGTTTGTCATCTGACACAGTGAACAACACTCTTGTATCTACTGGAGAAAAGGCCATGGACCGCACGGGCATCGAATGGCCTTCCAGGGTGTGCAGGAACTTACCCCTGATGGGATCAAATATTGCTACAACTCCGTCCATGGTACTGCATGCAAGCCTCTTGCCATCGTTACTCCATGCCACTGCCAAAACAAACTTCCCCGATCCATTATGTTTCTCTGAGTGCCTCCCTTCACTGGCCTCTGCTTTCGGTATGGTGAGAGGAGCTTCCGTCCGCCAGTTATCTGTATTCCACAACTTTACCGACCCACTTCCCCCACCAGCAACAGCGAGAAATTCACCCTACAAAATCAATACAGCATACAGCGACCGCACGTTAGTAACATTCATGAATGCACTAGTTTCAGAATGTCATTCCAAGAGAGCGGACCGTATTTCAGTAGATAGAAGATAAATTATAAAAGCAAAAGCCAACCGTTTCCTGGTTGTTCCAAACTACTACTCACAAAGTAAAGGCGGAAAATTTGCTGAGAAATTCAGATAGAGTACAGGGATAGATGAAGCGGGGAAGCACAATGCAGGTGACTCGATGTGTCAGACTGGAGCTACTGAGCTCCACATGTCTCGAGTCTAAACCCTAAAACCCAAAAGCGACTCAAGAAAACAGAAAGTAAACTTCACACCTTTGGATCAAACTGCATAAGCCAAGCTTCGGAAGGCGATGTCTCCAGGGTGGTGATAGTAGCATTAGAGTCCACATCAAAGACTCGAATGAAGCTGTCCAAAGAAGTGGAGGCCGCAATAGTACCCGAAGGGTGGGCCGCAACCGCAACAACACCCAGCGCATGTCCAGTATTCGTGCGCTCAAGCTCCAAGTCATCTCCTTTCCAGACTTTCACGGTCTCGTCCACGGAACCTGTAATCAACAAAGCTCCTCTGTCTGGAGTCGCCGGCGCCCATGCCACAGCCCATATCGAATCGTTATGAGCATTGCTCAGATTCTTGAGACTTACAATCTTCATATTCACCCCTTTAGTATCCTCCTTAGACAGAGATAGATACGAACGTCACGGAAAGATGCATCTCGTTTCGCATTCGCAGGCCAGCCCAGCCATCGAGAAAATGACGCGAAAATCACACACACAAGTATCAATACAGGACGACAATCGTCAGCTGTTTTCGAATACTCCGCGAGGGAGGGACTTCAGCAGTGAATGAGCGATGGTCAGAGAGAGATGCACATCTCCTCCTCGTGCTTCCGTTGCCACAATGCATTTCGAACGTAACCACAGTCAGCACATGGAAATTGGTCGATGGGAGGTGAGGTCTGATGATGCGCACACAAGAGCTACAGTGAGTTCTGGAGATGCTCCAGTTAGGAACATTCAAAATGAAATGAAATGAAATATCAAAGATGTAGGAAAACATCAGGACAATATCTTAGGAGCGCGTAAACTACACCGCTAACTGCATTTAGTGATAATACGATTTTAGTGTTAGGTGATAAATGCTGTTAGTAACATATTATATGCGGGACTACAATTTTTTATGCAGAGACTTAACACTAAGGGCCCAGCCGCACATGGTATTTTTCGCACAGTTTTTTACCCGAACATAAAAACAATCGCACATATCAGTTTATTGGGTTCTCATTAAACTGAAATAAAGAATATTCCAAAAATAAATTGATTCCTAGAGGGTCTTTTGGATAACCTTTTAAGGTTTTTTAGGAGTTGTTTTGTTTATATATTATCACGTGTCACATTATCTGTTCACTTTTTTGAAATAGAAAATAAATAAATAATAATTACTTCTTTTAAAAAGTTTTTGTTTTCTATGTTGATACATGTCATATTATTGTTGATTTCTATTACAGTAAAAGTAGAAAATTAAAAATTCTGTATTCAGTCACAGAAAACCTAGACCATGGTTCCCCTCACAACATCTACTCCAAGTTTATAGAGTGAAAAAACCTTTGTATTCCAAACTTGTAAATCTGCTTCGAAATTCAGAGAAACAATTACTAAACTAGTGATAAACTACTAGTGAGAAATTATGTGTGATTGATCCCTAATTCAAGGAAGGAGGACTCCGTAATCATCAGTCTAATACGATGTTTCATTATGTTTATTTCCATAATTTAGAAACTTAAAGTAAATAATATTATCGACATGTATTTTCTAATAACTATAAAGTAATGTGTATACCAGTTTAGTGTTATGAACAGATCAATTCTAACTCTGTCAATGAATTACTATGACCAACACTGGATGGAATAAACGAGGTACAAGGCGTCTATACAATATTAATTTCTCTACTTATAATAAACTTTTCCCTACTTAATGCACTGAGGATGTACTGAGGATTTAGGACTTAGGATTCCCAAGATACTAAGTCCTAAGCGACAGGAGAAAAGGGAGTAATCTAGTCTTTTAGTCCTTATAGTCTAGAATTTGGATTTCTCATACCTCGTAACGAACATTAGAACTCCCTGTACCTGAATTGCCACGACTTAGAGTGACTGGTAGTCCTCACAACTGTAGTAGGTGAAGTGTTATGATGATAGATAGTTCAGACTTCAACTGTCACCTTGCTCACCGCTCAACAGTGTTAGAAGAAGAAATGTGATGCAATGAATAGCCAACTGATGGAAAGACCCCATCAAGCCTCATAATGGAAAGAATGATCCGAAGGGGCAACCAACCAACGCCACGAAGGGAGGAAGAACATCGGGGCTAAACCAGCTATCAGTAGCTCTAAGATCGTCTATCGTTCTTAAAATATCACACATCTATAAGTCAAAACTCTTACATATCACATGTACACATGAAATAGCATCGTCTATTGCAATTGCTCTTATGTGGACCATGCTTGCCAAAGCTCTTTGTAGAGCAATGGAAACTCGCTGTCTAGAAAACGTAATGCAAAAAGAAAGAAAAAGTGATATCCCTTAACGTCTCTCATGATACGCTTTGACACAATCTCCAATAATGACGTCGAACTCCGAGGTTGTCGATCTGTATATCTCCAAGGCTAAGAGGATGAAGCGATGTCTCACCTGCATACCCCTATACTTGGTCCCCTTCACTACTTCCACCACGCCTGCAGCCCATCTTGGAGGAAGGGTGATCACTTGTGCCGTCATTGAGTCTCGTGTCGGATCCATGACAACCACATCTACCATTGAGGGGATCTGATCCTCCCTCATCATATCAGCTCTCACTAATCCTCTCGTTTGAAAGATATACCAATGCTCTCTCTACGTCATGTAACTGCTCTCCGTGCTAAGACAAACATGACGTCCTTGATGACATCGTGGATAACTATCCATTCTCCATCTTGAAGACAGCGAGCAAGGTGTCGACTCGATATGTCGAGCGAGACACTGCACTCACAAGTGGACAATGCCGAAGCAACTAGTTGGTCCAAGTCTAGACATAACCTCATTGTTATAGAGAAGATAGTCGGTACGAGTCGGAACGCTCTAATGCAAGATCGAGCTATGAACCAAGAGCCTGCACCATTGTCCGAACAAGAGCGGAGTCGAGCTCTAGTATCTTGTGAGATGAAAAGATCAACTAAGAGCGCATGAAGAACTTGTTGGAAGTGGTGTCTTGTCAGAGAGGATTGTAGTCGGAGAGATCCATCGATAGCTAATATCGAATCGAGAATGTGTCTCACGTACCTCAAGAGTCAAACTATCTCTTGTCTCATAGAGACACTTCTGTAGTGAGCAAGAACAATCCTCCACCTCTGTCACATAGCTCTCCAGAATAAGTCTATCTCGCACGAGAAAACGGCAACGGAGCCAAGGTGCTAAGAGGACCCAACTACACAAAAAGACTGCCGGAGCAGCCTCTTCATGAATAATAAGTCCACCCCATCACATGATATCGACAAAGATGTCTACCTACGTGCGAGAGATCTTACCACATAGTCAAAGATCTCTGTCTTAAGATGTCACAGAAATTCTTCATGATTCTCTTATCAAACCCTCTAATAGATACGACGCGAGATGAAGATAAGAGATGGAGGTACTGTGCGAAGTAACTAACTCAGACGATGCGTAATGCAAGAGGAAAGGATACCAGGTGGATCCTCTAATCTAGTGAGATCCTCGATATGCAAAATGTTATCCGCTATGATAACATCTAAGAATGGATAGACAAAGTCCTCTGTACCCATCGGTACTCCGAGGATATGTAAACCATTTCTAAGTGTAACAAATCTCTCTAGAAACTAGAGGTCCGACGGTATATCTTGAGAGACCAAGTCTTGCACTTTGACTCCTTCACTCTTAACCCTACCAAAGCCAATTGAGAGACGAGGTGATCAAAGACAAAACATACTTGGTTCGCCGGACCTACGATATGTGTGTCATCAGCTAGAGATGGAAAAACACAACGTGGAGCAATCAAGGCGGTGGCCAAGAGAGCTCCATAGTGAACTAAGACAAAGAGAGATCCACCCAAATGAGTATCTACAGCGGAGTTGATGACTGTAATCTCTTCTATCGAAAGACCGTGCTGATATAAAAAGGGGAGAAAGAATCATAGAACGATCGCACGAAAGGAACGAGACTCGTCAAAGATCCACCTCCATCCATGAGCTCTCTAAAGATAGAAGCGCAGAAAATACTATTAAAAGTATTTTTCACATCCACTTGTAGTACAACCCAATCGAGATGGATGTCCAAGAGAGCTCTAATGTCGAAAGACACAAACTCAAAACCTCCAAGCGTCGCAACTCCAACTGATGTAGACAAAGGTTGTCTTGAAAAGTATCTCAAAGCTGAAGAACAATGGTACGACTAATAAGTCTTAAGAGAATCTCACCGATGGCTATCAGTCGAATCTCTCCATCACTTTCATACTGACCAAAAGTCTAGCTTCTTTCAATACTTGAGCTATAAAATGAGGAATATGTCCATGAGGTACTATTGTCGCTACCTGAAAAAGCTCAGTGAAGTCACTAGAGAGGTCGTCTGTCTAAAAACAATCCTGAATGTGCTTGTAGACTATCGCAGACAGACCTTCAGAAGATAGACGTGGAGCTGTACACAAGGCCTGTGCAAACAAAGATCTATGAGACATAATGGCTCCTCAAGCTGATAGTCATGAACTTCAGGTGGTGGACATCACCCGATGAGGAATGAAGAAAAACACAACGAAGCAATCGTCTCCTTGGTAAGACATGCCATTGACAAATGATGCAATGCTCTAGCAGCTCTATTCTCCAACCTGATCTAACAACCTATACGTCGTATGAGGACGGAAGATTGTATATCGCGTATAGAGACACACTCACTCCTATCTCATATCGTACGTACTGATTACTCTTGTAAGACCACCCAATCACCCGCACAGAATCTTCGAAGATAAGCCACCACCTCTCGATGTCTCCTTCTATTACCTCGAGTATAACAGAGACACCAACGAGATAATAAGAGAAAACAATAAGCACACCGTCTCGTCTCTGATGTTCCGTGTCAACATGTCGAGAGATAGACGTAATGTCTGTCTCATCTCTCTAAATGTCTCTCCACACCCTCCCGTGCTCATGAAGAGCACGGGATAATCGATGGAACAAACGCGGACAAAGAAAACTCGTCTCGAACAATCTCATAATAGTGTTCGTGTGGACTCTCAATCACTCCCATGACTCAAGAGGAACTTAGGAAGAAAGGCTAACGGTGTCATAATGAGTACATGTGTAGACGTCCATTCTCGAGGTAACTTGAGCATCCCATGTGGTCCAATCATAGCTCTTGTGCATCTTTCTACAAGAGACTTTATCCCTTGCGGGATAAATAACTGACCACACACGGGACATGATGTATCTCGGATCAGTCTCGATCTCATGAGAGAGAGAGAATATTCATAGCTAGAAAAGAGATGATATTCAATCAAACGGTACTCGTAATAAGAACATCTAAAAAATATCCACTCAAATAAATAACTCTGATCTATATAGATAAAAGCACACTATATGTAGCAAGAAGTACCTCAAAAATCTCTTAGGAAATCTGAACAGAAGACTATGTAACCCTAAAAACTTCAAAAAATCCAAAAGTATTTAATACTCACTCATTTCTTCACATAATGTATCAATTCTAGAACCAAAAGAAACAAAAAGAGATAACAGACACAAATATCTAAAAAAATCTGCAATTACCAACCTAACACACTCTACCCTCTCAAATTACACTCCCTCCTCTCTCTTCTCGTATCTCTCTCTTATCCCTCTCGCGCACTCACCGAATGACACAGTGTTAGAAGTGGATGAGGAGATACACTTCTTGGAAGGGACGGCTAGCAATAGTCAGTAATTTCAAGACACTGTACGACCATTAGCAGTGTAAGTAAACATTCTCCGTCATCGAGACTCGAAAGGTCATCCGTCCGACTAGGAGATGGACAGTAGAATCGGAGAGATCATCGAGTGTATAATTCAACGGTCTAAGAGAGGTCCACAAACACACCCCTCTTATAATATATTGCTTGATCACACCGCTGACTCGTGAAACTGTGACTGAATATTGTGAAACCAGTCACTATGTTATGATAGTGACATTTCAGACGGTATACATCAGCTCTCTGAGCATGTATCACTTGACGTGTATCTAACTGTTAGACGATTTGGATGGCAGAGATATTTACTCACAGTCGAAAGTAACAAAATGAAAAACGACAAGACAGAATGACTGGTTTTATCATCGATAACCAATCAAGGATGTGATCAAGCAATATATTTATAAGAGAGATATTATCAAACTAAAAAAATCTATCGGAGGTGTGTTACAGCAAATTTCTGCCACGAAAACCTTCTCCTATGAAGATTCTCAGTCCTTCTTTTCATTGCATCAGATAAACAAACCAGCATTTAGGGTTGAAATCTAATCGTAGGCATTTTTATCTCCTACTCGTGAATATACTAATGAGATCTGTTGTGGATGTATCAAGCTATGGAGACCTCATAAGAGTGTCGCATTTTGAACCTTATTATAATATTCTTGACCGGGATAGATTCGCGGGAGAGAGTTATTACGTCGGCTACGTATCTGCGGATGTTTTCTATAGGCGTTCTTTATGTTTTTTTTTCGTTTTGTTTGTGAGTTTTTGTAATAAGGAATCTACTAGTCCAAGTAATGATTCCATGCATCAGAGAAGAGAAAAAAACAATGAACGAACCATACTGTTAACTCGTAAGAGAGAACTTCAGCGAACTGTGGTTCTAAAGAAAACTAGTCGATTGTAAATTATTTTCGTTTAACAACACCTCGTAATAAAAGGGTGTCAAAGTTAAACAGTATTCTTAACTGTCCGAGGGGAAAAAAAGAGTGATTTACAATCGGCTAGTTTTGTTTTTGAACTGGCGTTTGCTGAGGGTCGTCACTATGAGACGATAGTACAATTTCTTCATAACTGTTTTGACTTCTCTGAAACCTTGAATCATAATTAGAGTAGTAACACTTTAATATAAAAAATCACATAATGTTTATATTTTTTAGTAACAAAAAGCGAACAAAAGTTGCCGAAGTTGATCTAGCATGCATATTTTGTCTGTACTATGTCTGATGCAGCTTGGACATTCTTCGCATATTGCTCTACGTGGCATGCTTGTGCTCAAGTTTCCCTTCAGATTGGGGAGCAAGTGAACCCTTCGTTCAAACATCTATGAGAGGAACTTGAACCGGTATGCCGGTCACAGAGCATCCAGATGGAGATTCGAGAAGAGACTGTAGAAGGAAAAGAACCGATCTCTCGCACTGTGGAACTGACTGCTCGTTGATGATTCAGAATCACATGCTACATACTCAAATGTTTCACCAGAATTTCTTTGCACTCGTATTGTTTCCAACAGGATATCAGCGATGTCACCTTCATCACAAAGCATCTAATCTACTATTAGCGTTGAACTTTCTACCTACAGACTTCTTTTGGCACTCTAGAGATAACCTTTTGTAATTTAGAGATATCACGGGTGTTTCAGAATCAGATATATGTTTATCTTTTTCTATAAAACATTTTGTTTGATTATCTAAATAAAAAATATTGGTTTTGAATATTATTATTATTTTATTTAATGTACACAGAAATACGTATATTTTACTCTTGCCACTTCAAAAGAATCCAAACAATAGAGCAACCTAAAGCCACAGGAAAATTTGATATCGGGCAGCGTAAAGTTACGGGCAGGAGACTTTAGAAGGATTTTTTATTTCCGTTGTTTGTCTAATACTAGCCAAAAGCGACCTCTATTTGTCAAATTATTGGCAACAGTACGCAAGGGGAAAGGTAGCGTCTGGACAAATTTGCGATTAAACTCCGAGAGTATGACTACAAGTGCTCCTGGGTAACCTAGACGACCTTCTTTTGCAGGTTTGCTTTTAAAAAAAGTGAGAAATTTAATCGTTATGTACAAAATATTGTTGGTGATGATGAATTCTTCATTTTAACTTAGAATCTGTGAAATAAAAAATCAAATTAAAACTAATCACTAGCTTTACAAGTTATGATTCATCTCAAAGTAAACTGATTATTACTGAAAGAGAAACGTTAAGATGAAGATTTCAAAATCTCTTGGAGCACACGAAAATCCTTTCTTCGTACTCAAAGGACACTATGAGGGAAAAAGGAATATACTCTTTCATTCTTCTATACTCATACTCGCGATTCCAGGAACGAGATTCCCGAGAAATTTCTCCATGCGCCTAGATATGTAAGGGTCGAACCGCACCACTTTTCATCGTGGGGCCACCCATCCGACCGTTTCGGGAAGTTAAGTTGGCCAGGCCGGTCAAAGTTTGAATTTCGGACAGAAAAGTAGGAAATTTCCGCTACGGTCTTTACGCGGTGTAACGTAATGCCCGGCCTGAGCGTACATGCCAAAGCAAGTCTCGGGTAGTAGATAAGCCTATACAAACAATTGTGACGTTTTCCTAATAATGTTATTCTTTGCAGTAATACACTGATATAAGAACTTTACGTTATAACCATTTGATGTAAAATTTATTTGACTACACCCTTAATACATTTGTTGGATTTGATCGCATTTCTCTTAAAATATTTCTTACTGATCTCATCTTTGATGAATCATAATAAGTTCACCGTCATATCACAACACTACACAAGACAAATAATTTGAAATAAAGAATTACAAAGGATGATAATTTGATGTACTTACATTTCGAACTGAACTTCTACGCATAAACTCTCTTACATCATATTAGACCATGACTCACTGTTGACATGCATGTCTCACATGGTATTCTGACTTGTTGAACTCGTGGTCAAGATAAGAGATCTTAAAAGGAGTGTGATCAAGTCCAATAAAAATATCAAGAATATAATTATATTTTTATATCTTTTTATATCAAATATTACATTACTAACAAGGATGGATTGAGCTAAATAAGCATCTGCAATCACTTTGGAGAAATTTTCTTATTTTATGTTATCAAAAGTATACAAACACAAAACAACTTTCTAGATTTGTTTTTTTTAAAAAAAATTAAGTCTCTTTTCGCTATAGGGCTTTTAGCAGCCGTGTGATGCTGCCCTTGCACAGCATAAGTAGTGAATCGTTTATGTTATATTTATTGAAATTCATATGATTATTATATTTTTCAATATTTTATTATTCTAAAAATTAAAGTAAATTCTTTGAGTAAATTTGAGTTTTAAACTTCCTTACGAATAAAAATTCATTATGGATTCGCAAAAGAAAGAAGTCTATAAGAGACGCTAGCAGCATTTTCTTATGATAATAGGGGGTGTCAAAGTTAAGGGGAATTATTCTCTAACGGGCGAAGGAATATTTGCCGTAACTCGACCTGCGGTATAGGGTATGTATAACCGCGGGTAACTTTGTGGAAGTACTACATCCTATAGCCGCGGCTAGAGCAGGGGGCGTTTCAATCTTACCCGTGATATTCAAACTTACCCGTGTGCGTAAATGTACATGCTTATGCAAGTCCGCATTCAATCGATCCGAAGTAGTGGAGCGAGTGGTAACTCGATCTAAGAGCGAACGAGAGTCTTTTGAAAAACTGAGAAGACACGATGAATAGTATAGGCGATGAAGTTACCGGCATAGTCGATGAAGTGGAATGTGAAGTAGACTCTGTTCGCATAGCGATGGCTCCGAGAAGTTCAGAAGTGTTGAAGAAGTCACGCATCCGTTTGAATGTAGAAGATTACGAGAAGATAGTTGTGTATATAGAGGATGAAGAAAATTTTGCTGCCCTGCATGGAGCTGGTCGAAAAACTAAAGTTGGTGCGGGGAAGTGCTTGAGTAAAGCCACTGCATTTGGTATCATGGCCGCCCAACTTTCTGGGAAAAGTGGGTTTCCTGTTGTGACAGGGGTAGAATTGAAAAAGAGATTTGATAGATACGTTGACATGTACAAGAAGGCGAAGGAGATTCAAGATAGTACGAGAGGAGGACTGACAGAAGATGAAATGTTACCGGGATTGACGTTGGAAGACAAGTTGAATGGAAAGTACCCTCACTTTTATCGCATGAATGCTGTTTTTGGTAGTCGTGCCAATATTGATCCTCCTGCTGTTATTGCGTTTGGGATCCCTTCGGAAGAAGAATTTATGAGATATGATTCTCAATTTCAAGCAGAGAGTTGTCTTCCTCGGTCCGAGGCCTCATTGTTAGCCGAAGAAGACGATGGAGAAATGGATATTTCTCCCCGCGACGAAGAAGAAATGAGTCCGGGTGATGAAGAGGGAACGGTCAACGAAGGAAGAGATGGTGGACGAGACGAGATGAGCCCCGATGGAGAAGAAGATACGAGCAGAGAGGCAATACCTGAGTCCGTGCAGGAAATGTCTCGAAATCAGAGATCCGGAGTCACCAACGGCAGGGTGAATATAAAAGGAGGAGTGTTGAATTTATACGAAGAGAGTATAAGAGAGAAAGCACAATATAGGAAAGTCTTTGTTGAATACAGGATGGCCTCACTCGAAGAGAAGAAAAGATCGAGAGAAAGTCAGGAGAAGGAACAGAGTAGGAAAAGACACACTTCTTTGTTTGTAGAATTGTATAAATCTGGAAAATCTTTCGAGGAAATCAAGGAAATTATCGAGAAGCTCGATAACATGTAACTGAGCTTTGGAAGTAAAACTTTCGTTTACTTGTATTGATTTCTCTGATTCGGTTTTGTATTTCATTAGTCAGTGCGACCATCGTTTTATTTGTGCGTAACGTTTTAACACGATGTAGTGCGACTTAGATTATAGGGTCGCACTCAGTGCACCCAACAGTGCGAATATTGCAGCGGTCGTACTGAGCATGTGATCGCAGTGAGTGGGTCGCACTGAACATGACGATGGGTCGCACTGAACATGTCTATGGTGAGTCGGGAAGGAAAGCGGATCGCAGTGAGTAGTGAGTGATCGCACTGCAGCAGAAGATTTAGAGTCGGGAAAGAAAGCGGATCGCAGTGAAGCAGAAGTTGAGTCGGGGATGCAGTGAGTGGTCGCACTGCACCAGAAGATCGGAGATGCAGTGAGTGGTCGCACTACAGCAGAAGATCGGGGATGGGTGAGTCGTCGCACTGCAATCGGGGATGAGTGAGTCGTCGCACTTTGGGAAAAATTGCGGATCGCAGTGAAGCAAAAGTTGAGTCGGGGATGGGAAGGAAAGTGGATCGCAAGTTGAGTCGGGGATGAGAAGGAAAGTGGATCGTTTAGAGTGGACAGCACTGAAGCAGAAGATTGTGAGTCGCACATTGAGGTAACGATCGCTCTGAGTCGGTGTATGTTGGGATCGCACTGAAGCAGAAGAGTCGGGGATTGAGGTAAGTGGGTCGCACTGAATCAGAAGAAGACTCGGGGATTGAGTGAATCAGAAGAAGAGTCGGGGATTGAGGGCACTGAAGCTCCAGATTGCGATGTTTGAGGTAAGGATCGCACTGAACCAGAAGAGTTTAGGATTGAGTTTATCGCACTGAAGCAGAAGAGTCGGGGATTGAGGGAAGGGATCGCACTGAGCACGGGGTTCAGATTTAGGTCTTGGGGAAGGGATCGCACTGAGCACGAGGGGAGAGATTTAGGTCTTGGGGAAGGGATCGCACTGAGCACGGGGTAGAAATTTAGATCTTGGGATTAGGGATCGCACTGACCACCTAAGATTGAGGTCTTGGAATTGATATCACACTGCGCACGAATATAGAGATCGCACTGTGCACTGTGTCCAAATCGCATTGAGTAATCGCACTGTGTCCGAATCGCAGAGATTAGCGAATCGCACTGTGTCCGAATCGCACTGAGATTAGCGAATCGCACTGTGTCGAGTATGGCAAACATGAGAAAAGAGGAGGGACCTTATCTTATTTCGTTCAGTACGCAAGATGATGTGGAAGATCGTATAAAGTGGCATCGGATGGATAAGCATGATATTTGGAGAGCGCTGAACGGAGTAGATGAGGAGGAGGTTGAAAAGTTAGGCTTGTTAATAGCCTTATCGTTCGATTTTGCTCCTCCCGATGTAAGAGTTTTCTTCTTTCTCTTTATTTGGTGTTACTGTTCGAAATTGCTGCTGAGTAATTTTCTTTTCGTGTTGCTGTTCTTTCTTGCTGCTTAGTAATCTTGTTTGCTTAGTAATCTTGTTTCTTTCTGCTCGTTTTAGATGAGATTAATGTTTGTCGATATTAACATGATGAATTGTAGGTGTGTTTGTGTAAATCTTTTTTACACACTTATAATCCCGAAACGAGGACTGCAAAGGTGGGGTCAATTGAGATCGAATTGACCCATGATCTCATCAGAGAATCTTTCGCAATCTCTCCGGGTGTTACTCCAATGCCGACGTTTGTGAGACATGTGAGAATTGCATACTGGTTTCCTGAGTACGATCGAGTAGGAAAGCGTTATTTCGCGAGAGAATGTGCTTACGAGGGGTGGAGAGCAGTGTTCCAGTGTCTGAATGCTGTTTTTCTTGCAAGAAAAAGACCCAAAACTGTCACGGGACAATTGGCATTGTATGTGAAGTCGAAAGTGGAAAGTCTAGAGCTAGATTTCGACTGGGCACATCTGATGTTGGAGAACTTAGAAGGGGAGATTTTACATGTTCAGAAACATGTGAAACAAGAGAAGAAAAGTGGAACTTTGGAGACTTTTTTGGGGATTGCTCTCACTCACGTGATGATCCACGCGGGAATATCCGGAGAAAGTGTGTTCGTTTCCGTGCCACTTGAGCAATCGCAACTCGATGAAGCTGTTCGGCACACTGAAGTTCCCATACAGGTTTGTTAATTCGATAAATTTGAGTACCAATTTGAGTATAAATAGTTCTATTCAATATGAAGTTCATAGCTGACTTTCATAGTGGTTGTTCCAATACAGGTAATCGTCACAGGAACCGAGACTTCAGAGCAAACTCTCCCCGAAGATGAATCTGACTCTGATGAATCTGACGCTGATGAATCTGACGCTGAAGCAGACATCGGACCATCGAGTGAAAGAGAAGAAGAAGTTGCAGGTACTCTATCTTGTATAACTGAGTGCCTCTTTCACTTAAGATTGTTAACTCTCTGTTAAGTGTAGGTGCGCGCAGGTCGCACTGTGTGCGCACTGTACACTTTGCACTGAGTGCAAAGGGTCGCACTCAGTGATCGCAAAGTGCAGTCGACATCGCACTGAGTGCGCGCCCGTCGCACTGGGTGCGCACACAGTGCGCACTAGATTGCGCACAGTCGCACTTAATTGCAACTAGACACGGGGTGCGCACTCAGTGCGACCATTTGTTTCCGGTCACATGAAGCTCCTATGCTAAGACCAGCCGAACGCTGACATCCATCACCTTCCAACGACACAAATCCCTGAATCACCACCCAACGACACAAATCCCTGAATGTTAAAAGAGGTTCGACGCAGCTTCTCTCTCTTCTCTCCATCGCGTAACGATGATCCCGGGCGCAGCGCATTGAGTGCGCCAGATCGCACTGAGTGCACTGGGTGCGCGTGGGTCGCACTCAGTTTACCCAGTGCGACTGCACATCGCACTAAGTGCGCGCGGTGTCGGAGTGTGATCCGTCTACCTAGGAAAGCGCCGGGCTTCTGGCTGTGGTTGTTTACTCAAGAGGTTGGCTTTCAGGTCACAACAGGAGCTATAAACACTCACACAGGAGTGTAAGATCCTCTGATATGCTCAAAAAGCGAAATTTAGGTCTCACTGGTAGTAATAGGCTTAAGCGATGAACTTTGACACTCAAAGGGAGGAAAACTATGAAGGTTTAGACCTCTAAACTTCCCCTACATGCAAATGAGGTACTACTGAACTCACAGACGAAGTTTCAACCTGAGATCAAATTCTGACACTGAGATATGAACAGAAAAGTTCTGAATAAGAGAATTATGGCAATTTCTAGTACCTAGACAGCTATTCAGACATAGAACAGAGAATTGACTCGATGAATTTCAAATCTTCTCACATTATTTGAAGTCTACAGGATGCTGAACATCCCTGTGAAGTTGGGACTCCTGAATGTTTGTAGAACTCCAGATCTCCTTCTCTAAAGTCGCTGCTCTAGATTAAGAGCTTTTCAGACCCCCTCTGCTTCAGCGGCCGCCCTGAATTACTCAATTACTCAAATGATTCAAAACTTTTTGGACAGTCGTAGCCCTCCTGACAGTGAACGCAACCACGAAGTTTTGAAGTGATTTCCTCAATTCTGCTGCAATTGGCACCGAAAACCTCAAAATCAACAAAAGTGATGCAGTTTTGGCACAATCCGAACTTCAATTGAGCATAACTCCTTGTTTATTGATCCAAATCGAGCAAAAATTTCACTGACAGTGCTTGGCACGACGAGCTCTCTCTTCCTGTGTTCTCAGATTTCGAAGATACCTCACCAATTCCTCGAACTCTCCTCTAGAGCTCTGTTTCTAAACTTAGAGTTTTACAAAAGACAAAAATGGACCAATGGGAGTTCATAGCTCCACTTGACTGTCCTTTTGTGCCTTAAACTACCTGGTAACTTATCTACACTCATAAGCTACCACGTCAAGCCCCCTAGAGTGCCAGCGTAAAACTTAAACTACCTAAAATGACACATAGCCCCGAAAAATAACTTAAATTAGCTAGAAAGCATGCATGGGCGACAAGTAAGTACAACCCATGAGCTCAAACCCCTGTCAGCATGAAAACCCTAAGTTATGTACATTGACCCTCATAGACAAGTAAGAAGTCACTTGCACAAGCGCACAAATGCTTGAACAAGATAACTAACATACTATCAGCCTACTAGGACTCAAAATAGTATTAACACCGTATGCAAAGGTGTCAAACATATACATAAAGGACTAGAAGTAGTATGAGCTAACTTCTAGAACTACTAAACCTAAGCGTCGGAGTAGAAGTCAAGCATGTAGCCGTCAAGTAGCGCGACATCCACCCCCTCTGAACCTGCACATCCTCCGGTATGTGCCAGATCAAGATCAAGACTCTTCAGCTTCAGCTTCAAATTCATCTTCAACCTGCATTGAGTCTTCAGCTTCATCCTCAGTAAGCTCTGCAATGTTCTGGTCGTCCCCTCTCCTTCTAAAGAGCTTGATTCTCTTCCCTGCGACCGGTATCTTGAGCACTGCACCATCTAACTCTCTCAAAGAGTATGTGGCATTATCATAAACTTCTAACACCACATAAGGTCCGAACCATCTCTTGGAAAACTTTCTGATAGCGCTATGCTGATTATCAAGACTACTATCATAGACTAACACCCAATCACCTTCCTTAACTGGTTTGGGTCGTAATCTATGCGTTTTATCAAATCTGCCTTTGTTTCTCTCTCTAGCAGTCTTCAACCTTTCCACAGCTTTGGCAACATCCTCAGGTCTTCGTTCTAACTGCTGGATCCTTAATGCAAGAAGATCCTCCGTACTTCTACCATCTTCCCATGGCAAAACATTCCAAGTAGGCACAACCTCCTCAATCGGCATCACAGGTTTCTGTCCTAGTATCAATTCTGCAGGCATGTAACCTGTAACGGTACTATGAGTTGTACGATCTGCCCACAAAGCAAATGGTAGCAGTCTAGGCCATTCACGGATCTTACCCTTGCAAGCTCTTACCAAAGCTTTGATGATTGGCGGATGACCTCTTTCGCTCTTGCCATTCCCTTCAGGATTGTAAGCAGTGGTTAACGCCAACTTGATTCCCAATCGCTTGAAGAACTCAACTGCTTCTTGTGAATCCAGCTCACCTCTATCTGCAGTGATCTTTCCCACACACCCATACCTACAAATAACATCTTCAAGTAGAAAGCGGCAGACACTAGCAGTGGTCTTCGTCCTCAGAGCACGGCCTTCGACTTGGTTAGATAGATCTTCTCTAGCCAAGACTAGATACCTCATTTGTCCAAGTCCAAATGGCATAGTTACGAGATCAACTACCCATTTATAATGAATGGCTAAAGGATAAGTAGGATGCAATCCATCACGATGACGTACGTTGGAATACATCTGGCAAGGTATACAGGATGAAACAAACTGTACTACATCCTTATACATACCCTTCCACCAATACTTCTCCTTCATCTTGGCAAATGTAGCCCAAACTCCTCTATGACCAGCCCATAAACTCTCATGGAACTCCTTGATCAGCTTCTGCTGCAATTCCGAGTCACATACTACCCGCTGCGGTATACCTCCTTGTAGCTTAGGGCACTTCCATAGATGTCCTCCATGTAAAAAGTAACCATAAGCTATTCTACGGATCCTCTTGAAATCTGCATCAGACCAGCCTTCTTGCCTTTCCAGTGAACTCAAATAGCGCCCAAGATCCAACCACTCGCCATCATACATAGTTTCTTCAAAAAACTCCAACGAGGCTACAAAATAGCTTCTATCTCTTCTAGCAAGAGCACTAGAATAGAACTATGTTCCCACATCCTCCTGATCATCTATCATTTCTTTCTCATCGTAATACCTAGCCCTTGATAACATATCTGCCACAGGATTGTCCTTCCCTGCAATATGTCTTAACTCTGGGTTCAAGGACTTGATATATGCTATCCACCTCAACATAGCAATATCTGGAGTTGTACAGCTAGTGATCATTCCCAAGAGAGGTAAACAATCTGTCTCCACAACCACAGGTGCTCCTATCAAGTATTCCTTATCACTCTTCATCGCAGTAACTACTCCCCATAGCTCTCTTTTGACCTGAGGGTAGTCTCTCTGCCGTGAACTTAATACCTTAGCACCAAAACGCACCACGTATCTATTTCCATCCTCATCGTCTTGTCCTACAACCCATCCAATGCCAATAGGACTAGTATCAACAGTAAGGATAACAGATCTGCCCAACTCATATGTTACCTTCCGTAGAGTTGGTGGTGAAGCTAAAAGATCCTTCAACTTCCTCATAGACTCGCTTTGCTCCTCTTGCCACTGAAATCTTTGCCCCTTCCTCAGCAGCTTGTACAACGGATCTGCTACATGTGCAAAGTGTGGAATCCATATATGATAAAACACACATGCACCTAGAAACCTTCTCACCTCGGTAACCGATCCACACGTCTCCTTCATTCTTCGAATGGCGTCAACCTTGTTTGGACAAGGTTTCCGACCATAAGATCCACATAGGTGCCCCACAATCAACACCTCCTGTTCTCCAAATACAGACTTTGCTCCTGATAAAGTCAAATGAACCTCCTCTAGTCGACTCAGTATCTTATCGCAGTCAACTATATGATCTGCAACAAACTTACGGCACCCCCTCTGATCCATTACCTCATTCTTCTCCTCCTCAGCACATCCTTTGATCGGCACATCATCAAGGAATGACATAGTTTTTTCAGGAATGAAGTCCCTCAAAACTTTGTTCATGCCATTCATCATATGTGCTACAGAATTGGTAGCACCTTGCGGCAAGGTGCACATCCTCAGTAACCCTAAAGGTGTCCTCATTGTAGTCAAGTCTCTACTTTCAGAGGATAACTGAAACTGATCATAACCTGAATATAAGTCTCTCATCGAATAGATAGCACGACCAGCAAAAGCCTCTGCAAACTCGTCTACAATAGGTCCTATACCCATATTCCTGATAGTCACCTTGTTAACTGGCTGCATATCTTGGATAAACCTCAAAGCTCCACTCTTTTTCGGAACAGTAAACCATCTGCTAGAATAGGGAGCTATAGATGGTTCCAAGATACCCATCCTAATCCTCTCATTGAGCAAGTCTATCAGCTTTGGCAGATGAGCTCTAGGCACAGGGATAGGACGTAGATTCCAAGGCACATGCGGTATAGTAAAGATTACCATAGGTGCAACTACACTTGGATCTACACATCCTACTTCATGTGACTCAAATGCAAACGCCTTACCATGCCTAGATAGCATCTCCCTGAAGCTCTTCTTCTCTTGCTCAGTAAGAAATCCATCACCTCCAATCCTCAGCTCCTTCAGTGTTGTTTCTGTGAACTGGTGCCCAATTCTTCTCGGTCCTCTGAGCGTCGGTTCTCGTGCAGCTTGCTCCATCTTCTGATTGTAATCGAGTGGCAAAGGCAAAGCCACTGGTTTGACTTTCTTTGCCACTGACTTGTACTTGGTCTCCACATACACCTCTTGTCGATCTATAAACTTATCAATTACATTATAAAGCTCCTTGGAGCTCACTCTCACCACTCTATCTACATCGTCTATAGAACTTTCTACTATAGATTTCAACTCCCCTATAGTATCTACCAAATACTGTTCTTCAAACACTCCAGATATGTATTCATCTCCGGCTAACTCTCCACTGTCCCACAAAGACTGCTGTACACACTTCACATGTTGCCTCTCAAACCTCTTCAGATTCTCAACCTTCCTATAACACACTGATCCACATGACTTCAATCCTAAGAAGCTAGTGGATAAAGCTTCTTGCTCTACTGGATCAGGCGAGAATCCTATCTCTACTGTACCGTTGAAGTCTCGCTCTTCAATGGTACTCTGCCAAAACCCCTAGACTCTCTAAACTCTTGAGTAATCTTAGGTAGTGGACGGTCTCTCAAGCTATCACGATTCCTCTCATGTTCTGCAGCAACGGTCAAAAACTGAACAGCTCTTCTGCCATCTCTACTACGTATCCTAGCATAAGCTGAACCATCATCCATAACTCGTGTCTCCATTCTAACAGCAGTAATGTAAAGCTGCCCTAGAATGATAGGATAGGTTGACATGTCTTGCACAAAGAAATTCTGAACATCACTAATGTCACCCATAGTTACCTTGATGTTGGGGCAAGCACCATAGAGTTCTCCTCGCTGGTTGTTGGCAGCACGGATAAGCCATCCATGGTCGGTGTCTATGGGCCATCTCCCACGCTTGTACAGCTCCTTAGACATCAGATTAATCTCTGAGCCGTGATCAATCAATGCCACCACAGGTTCCTCCAGGTCTCCCAACTTCACCAAGGTCTCAGTGGTTGCTCTTGCCCAATGATTATGAGAGTAATGGCTCTTCTGCGATGCTTCCACCTCATCTTCAAACCTCACGTGCTGATCTGATCTTCCCTCTGATACTTGAGAGCAGTAACCAAAAATCTCATCTTCCTCATCTTCTGACAGTTTGGTCCCTAGAGCGTTAAGCGTAGCTGCTTCACCCAAAATCTGACGTTTCCTCTTGATGATATCTATGATAACCTCATGGAACTCACGCTTTGCAATCCCAAGAATCTCACCCAAAGTAAACTCAACTTTCCCATTCAAGATACGGTTCTCTAACACCTGCTTCAGGTCTGTAGCAATCTCAATGTCAGACTGAAGTTTATATGCAGGCATCTTACCCTTCTCCTTGCTTCTCTCCTTCTCCTTTGGTGTTGTAGGTGGTAGATCCTCCATAGTCTCCTCCCGAGTAGGTGTTGTCTCCTGCCTTGCCTTTGGTCTAGCCCTTTCACTCCTTGTAGCAGGTCGTTTGGCTGTAGAAGCCTCACCTGCATCCTCCCTCCTGCGTTTTTCTTCTAGTACAGCTTCATGCTGGCTTCTTGCAACATAAGCATGCACTGACATAGTATCCACAGGATCATTCCATCCTGTAGCTTCTCGAATTGAGTTGCCAACCCTTCGTAGCACATCCTTGTCTAGCTCTGTTCTAGTTACGGACCGCACTACATCAGACCACAACCCAGTAGTCCCTTTCTCTCTCTCCATCTCCACTTTCACTTCACAGGTAGCAGCATTCACAAGAGAAACAGCATGTGATGCTGATATCTCATTCACAAGCCTCTTCATACCACCCTTGCCAAAGTTGGTTCCCAACATCATCCCAGTCTCTCTCAGATGGATCTTACCATCTTTGAAGAAGATCAGATCTTTCCTCAATGCATCTGAAAACTCTCCACAATCTCTTCTTACATGGTCTAGGCTATCACACCATATACAACGATGAACAAAGCCTTCTCTCATCTGAGGTCTCTGCATAGCAGGCTGTACATTCTGCTCCTTCTCTTCTAACCTAGTGAGCTTAAGCTTAAGCTCCTTCATACCCTTAATCAACTCATCAAGCGGTGAGTCTTCCTCTCTAGCAATTACCAAAGCGGGCTTAGTAGGCAACTGCTTGACAGGAATTATCAGAGGTGCTGCTTCACTTACCACCACCTTGTCCCTTCTTCTCTGTCTCTTGGCCAGCAAAGAAACAGCCTCTTCGACCTCCTTCCAGTCAGTCTTCAATCCTCTCTCCTCACTCTTGTCTTCCAGCAACAGCTCAAGCTTCTCCTGAATAGTCACGTCCGCTGCTTGTAGGAAAAGCTCGGTCTTCTCAACCTCTAGTGTAAGCTTCTCTGTCCTAGAAAGCTGAGCATATTGACGATCAAACTCCCTTAACAACTCATTTACAGACAAACCTTTGTTAGGCTTCACCACCCACTCCAAGAACGTTCTCTTGGTCACCCTCTCTGAATCTTCAGTGTAGTACTCCTCCTTCAAAGCTCGCATAAAACTCTCCCAACTCTGTCCTTGCTGCTGCTTGAGCTCCTTCACACGCCCACGAATCTCAGGAACAACAGCAAGCTCAAAGTTCTCCACCATCTCCTTCTCAGGTACCTTGTTCACCTCCATCTCCCTAGCATAGTATCGCACATACTTGGAAATATCTGTCCCCTTGAACTGGTCCATCTGATGCACCACAGATTGCAACGCCTTGGTTGCTAATACCTCCTTCCTCTCTGTGCTCTGCTGCTTCTGCATAAACATGGAAAAAGCTTGGAACATCTTCATCGTAGCAGCATCCAACTGAGCAGGTTGTTGAGCAGCAGCAGCACCTCCACTTGATGATCCTTGGTTGGCCATGATATCTGATCCTGTAACACTCTCAAGAAAACTCCCACCCTAGGTGTTTCACGTCGAGTTCACCAAAAAGAGAGTATGTCGGAGTGTGATCCGTCTACCTAGGAAAGCGCCGGGCTTCTGGCTGTGGTTGTTTACTCAAGAGGTTGGCTTTCAGGTCACAACAGGAGCTATAAACACTCACACAGGAGTGTAAGATCCTTTGATATGCTCAAAAAGCGAAATTTAGGTCTCACTGGTAGTAATAGGCTTAAGCGATGAACTTTGACAATCAAAGGGAGGAAAACTATGAAGGTTTAGACCTCTAAACTTCCCCTACATGCAAATGAGGTACTACTGAACTCACAGACGAAGTTTCAACCTGAGATCAAATTCCGACACTGAGATATGAACAGAAAAGTTCTGAATAAGAGAATTATGACAATTTCTGGTACCTAGACAGCTATTCAGACATAGAACAGAGAATTGGCTCGATGAATTTCAAATCTTCTCACATTATTTGAAGTCTACAGGATGCTGAACATTCCTGTGAAGTTAAGACTCCTGAATGTTTGTAGAACTCCAGATCTCCTTCTCTAAAGTCGCTGCTCTAGATTAAGAGCTTTTCAGACCCCCTCTGCTTCAGCGGCCGCCCTGAATTACTCAATTACTCAAATGATTCAAAACTTTTTGGACAGTCGTAGCCCTCCTGACAGTGAACGCAACCACGAAGTTTTGAAGTGATTTCCTCAATTCTGCTGCAATTGGCACCGAAAACCTCAAAATCAACAAAAGTGATGCAGTTTTGGCACAATCCGAACTTCAATTGAGCATAACTCCTTGTTTATTGATCCAAATCGAGCAAAAATTTCACTGACAGTGCTTGGCACGACGAGCTCTCTCTTCCTGTGTTCTCAGATTTCGAAGATACCTCACCAATTCCTCGAACTCTCCTCTAGAGCTTTGTTTCTAAACTTAGAGTTTTACAAAAGACAAAAATGGACCAATGGGAGTTCATAGCTCCACTTGACTGTCCTTTTGTGCCTTAAACTACCTGGTAACTTATCTACACTCATAAGCTACCACGTCAAGCCCCCTAGAGTGCCAGCGTAAAACTTAAACTACCTAAAATGACACATAGCCCCGAAAAATAACTTAAATTAGCTAGAAAGCATGCATGGGCGACAAGTAAGTACAACCCATGAGCTCAAACCCCTGTCAGCATGAAAACCCTAAGTTATGTACATTGACCCTCATAGACAAGTAAGAAGTCACTTGCACAAGCGCACAAATGCTTGAACAAGATAACTAACATACTATCAGCCTACTAGGACTCAAAATAGTATTAACACCGTATGCAAAGGTGTCAAACATATACATAAAGGACTAGAAGTAGTATGAGCTAACTTCTAGAACTACTAAACCTAAGCGTCGGAGTAGAAGTCAAGCATGTAGCCGTCAAGTAGCGCGACAGCGGGTCGCACTGGGTGCTCCAGTCGCACTGGGTGCGCACAGTGCGCAGTGCACTGGGTCGCACTGAGTGCACCCAATGCAACGATCGCACTGAGTGCGCAGTGCACTGGGTCGCACTGGGTGCGCATACTGCGACTCAGGCTCGCTATCAGTGCGCCCCGGTCGCACTGAGTGCGCACCGAAGCGAACTTTTGTTATACACTTAACTCACGTTTTTACTCTTTTCTCACAGGATCATCTGGTATGCATAATGCCGAGGAAGAAGAAGTGGACATGCGTATTGCGACGAAGAAAGAGGAGGAGAATCAGATTGACATGCGAGTTGTCCGAAAGCGGAAGGAAGAGGAAGAAATCAATCTTCGTGTGTCGACCAAGAGAATCGAAGAAGAGGAGTTGACAGAGAAGGTGAGAGCGACCGAGGATGACTTACACGGGAGACTTGAGAGCATGGAGAAGTCACTTCACAGGAAACGAGAGGAATTGCAAGGATTAAAGACAGAGGTCGAGCGCATACGATCTTCTAAAGTATTTTATCCTCGTTTGATTGAACCTACGGTTGTCCGTCGCAAGACACTCATTTTAGATCTAAATGGAGTGTTAGTGAAGACGGGGAGGAACGATTTGGAGCTCCAGGGTGCGAAGGAAAGAGGATATAAAGTGGAAAGATGCGGGAAGAAAGATTTGTATTACGTGGTCTGAAGAGGTGTAAAAGAATTTATGGACGCGTGCTGTCAAGATTTCCAGATTCTAATTTGGACATCTCGGACTATGAGCAACTGCAATGCTCTTCTCCGATCCATGGAAGTTGGAGGGTATTTGTCTCCGGGCATCGCTTCAGGCCAAGTAAGTTTTCTAATGGTTAGCATTTTGTTTTGGTGATGCTTTTTGTATTTTTGAAATGAAATTGATTCTTATTTGTTCGAATGAATGTAGGTTTGCACTATCTTCACGCAGAACATGTGTCTTCGTTTTAAGACGGTAAGAGAAGCAGCCAATGGGAACTACCTATACCTGAAAGATTTTTCTACACTTCATTCGTGGAATCTATGCACAAGAGATTGTCTCCTCGTAGATGATTCGCCGCAGAAGAATAGTACAAACCACCCCTTTAGTGCGATTCATCCTCCAGCTTTTCGTCCAGATTCAGCAGACTTTGACAGAGACGACTACCTTGTGAACATTCTTTTGCCTTGGTTGGGAACATGGAGAACGAGTCTGTTGGAAACAACTACTTTCGTACGTAATTTTTACAAGCAAGTGTTTGGACGAGATCCTTATGAGGGATTGAGAGCTTACTGGGGTAAATTGTCCCCCGAGGACGACGAGGTGCTATTTAGGAGTTGTACTCTTGCGCAGCGAGAGGATATGAAGAAGAACATCAGCTCCCATCAATAAAGATTCATAGTGTGTTTTCAAACATTTAAATATCTTTTCTCACAATGTCTCGACTCACCTCTCACACACCATTGAAAAACCACATTTCACTACACAAGTGTTAAAATGATTGAGTGTATGTTTCAGACTTAGATAAACTTTGTTACTGCGACCAAACAGATCGCACTGGGTGCGCACAGTGCGCAGTGCATTGGGTCGCACTGAGAAAGCATTATTCCTAAGTAAGGGTCGCACTCACTGCGGTATTCAACAAAAACCTTCTTGAGGGTCGCACTAGTGCGGCATTCAACACGCAGTGTAATTTCAGCACTCTCGCCACAACAATCATCATAAAATCTTAATCTGCGACTCAGTTTGAATTTATCGAAACAACATTTAACATATCTTAATAGAAAAACGAACCAATGTACAGAATGTAGTGCATTCGAACACTATCTAAGATTTGAATAAGAAACCACCCGGGTTTCTATTATGCTCAAGACAAACTTGAACAATTCTATTTCGGAGGAAAACTCCAGTGGTAGTGGGTTGCACATTCGTTGTCCGAACTTCGTCGTCTCCATCTCGTTCGATGATCAACTCTCCATCTTCCTCAGTCCATTCGTCTCGATTCCTGAAAAGATAATTGTGTAACATAGCACAACATCCTACCCATCTCACTAAATGCTTATTTTCTGATCTCCTTTTCAACTGGGTGCGTACTTGCTTCAAAGAATGCCATCGAGATTTCAGTATACCTATACAATGCTCATTTGCGACTCTAGCATGAGCTAAGCAGATATTGAAATCCTGCTTATCTTGATCTCCGGTAGCCATTCGAAACGATGGAATTAGATGCCGGAGTGGAGAATACCCTGAGTCACCAAGTAAATACTGCTCTTTTTCAAATAATGGATTCTGGTAGTCGTCGATGTGTTTCCAAAGAGGAGATTTTCGCAAACACGTAATATCTTGACAGCTTCCTGGCATTCCTGCAAATAAGAAGAAAATCTGTTTCCTGTGACAACAAACCACTTGTGCGTTCATAGAATAATTACATTTTCTGTCATAGTAAGTCTCTCCATCAAATCGAGGCCTCTGAGACAAAGACAATAAAGTGCCATCTATCAATCCTATACATCCTGGAAATCCTTTTGAGGCAAAAACTTCAGAGATGGCTTTCCTTCTCTCGCGATTTGGCCACTGAATGTATCCTCCAAGTGTAGATTCCAAAGCCTGCATCACTCTCCTCGTATAAAGCACCATAGTCCCATGTCCAATCCCCCACAGAAGTAAAGAACGACCAAGAGCTGCACCGTTGTCATTATGACCAAATCTGTCCAATGCAACTGCTATTTGTAAACACACTGGAGCTTGTTTCACCCGAGCTTGATTATAAAAAACAGAATGAGTACTCACTATATCTACCAATCTAGAAAAACTCCTTCTATCCATCCTAGTTAACTGTCTAAATGAATCATCCGGAAGATTTTGAAAGTAGTTCTTGTAGAAATCTTGGCTCTTAAAGAAGGTAAACTGAACTTGTCTTTCTAAATATCGAGAAGAGGACAAAACTCGATACAGTTCGACCAATTCTTCTTCCGAATCTGAATCTAACCCTCCATCGTCGGAAGAAGATATCACCTTCTCCGTATATTCGTCCTTTCTCAAGTTACCTTCCTTCTCTTCATTTTCGGTCTCATTCTCTGTATCGTTTTCCGACTCACTCTCCGCAGATTCATCCGAACTGGAGGAAGAAGCTAACATCACTTGCATCTCCACAATGTCCTCGATGGTTTTCAATAAAAGTTTCCTTTCTGAAACTCGTGGCATACTTTTGACAGAAAACTTGGAGGAACAACGCTTGGAATTCTCACTTCGACGAGAGCGTTGTTGGATCAGAGAAATTCAGCGTCGAGAAGTCTAAGCGTTCTCTAAAATTCCCTCTCTGAGAAATGAGTTTTTGATGAACGACCCGAGGTACAGCCACGGCAAGTTTTTGATTTCAAATTTAGAACGGCCCGAGGTACAGCCACGTGGCGAGGTACAGCGACGTTACCATGTCACCGTGTACTGTTAAGCACTTATGTAAGTACATGTAATTTAATTCACGGCCATGAATGTTACGGTCAGAAGGATGAGAACCGCGGACCACTTCTGCGGGTACCTCCTCTGCGGGTACCTCCCTGGGGTACCCGCGACTCACATGGCCGTGTCCGTAAATACAGCCCGCGAAAGACGAATAACCCTTACTGCCATTAACTTTGACACCCCCTAATATCTGGAAATGCCTATCGAAAACATCCACAGCCTCTCGGCCAAGTCATAACACTCGGTCGCGTGTAAAGAAATTCCTCAAAGATTCGCTTTGACAAGTGCCAAATCTAACCATTCACAATATTTGAAGTTCGCGGACGGACGTTACTGGTACGGCCCATGAACCGGCTTCTGTCCTTCTGGAGGTATGAGCGTTTTGACGTGTCAAATATACTTTATTTTTGTGGTTGTTATTATAGCGAGGTCAAAGCTAAGAGAGAAGCTTCTGTAATGTCTAGAAGGAAAATAATTATAGTTTAATGAATGATAACTTTGTATAGAGAGTCGTGAACCGCTTATAATATGTATTTGTGAATTGATAAATTTATTTTTATTTTTTAAAAAAATTTACTACAATCAAAATAAATTACTTGTAATAAAATACGTTACTGCTAAAACTTTCAACTGAATCCAGAGGAAAAAAAACAATAAGAGAGATCCACGGCATTTTCCTACAATCATCTCTCGAAAGGCCAGCAGAAAACGTTTACGGTCTCTTGGGTGAAGTAATAACACTCGTGAGAGAAGAATATTATGGGTGTCAAAGTTAGACTTTTTTTGAAAGATTTTGGATTAATGAGAGGAAGTTACAACTTCGGCTAGACCGCTAGCTTATTTTTTATGAATTTTTACTCTTTTCTTTCGTTTTCTTTTTCCATAAAGAATCTGCTGCTTTGAGTATATTTTCTATGTCAGAAATTTAAAAGAAAAGATTAGTCAAGAGACGGTCAAGATGATCCAGAATGAGCCACGGTTTTACAGAAAGTGATCCGTAACAAAATTCTCTTTCCGTCGTTGAGGAATGTTTCCTCTTAGCTTTGACACACTCTATTACAGTTACTGGAATACCACAGCACAGACCGGTCCGTAGAACTGACACAGACGATATAAGGGCGATAACAGTCTCTGGGCTATGGATCTTTTACAGTGTTGGTGCAAACATCACAACTTGTCTAATAGGGGTGTCAAAGTTAAAGAATCTCTGAAATATTAAGGAGCCGTGGGCGTGAGTTACGGATTCGGCAACACTGCGGCCAGTGTTTCCTGCGGGTACCTCAAAGAGGTACCCGCAGGAAAACGCCGCGAGCGTTTTCTTAACGGCTATTCACTGGTTTCTTCTGATTTTTTTTGCAATGGATTCTCTGCTACTCTGAGTACTTATCTTGAGTGTAGAAACGAAAAAATAATCATGGGTAAAATATTGATGTTCAATCGATTATATAAAAACTTACCTGTGACAATTTTACGTCCAGTTACCTCTCAGCCGTTGAAGAATCTTTTTCTAAACTTTGACACCCCCTAATGCACAAGTTAACTTTTCAGTTATTATTATGAGATGTCAAAAGTTAAAATCTTTTTGGAAGATTAGAAAGACCTGCGGGAATGAGTTACGACTTCGGCCAGACTCCCGCGGCTGTTTTCTACCGGCACCTCTGGAAGTATTCGCAAGAAAACACCGTGGGTGTTCTTTTAAACAACTTTTTCTTCTTTCTACCGTTTTTTTCTTAGTAGAGAGTAGACTGCTTTGAATAATTATTGTCTTTATCAGAAAAGAAAAAGAAGTAATGAAGAGGACACAGTGTTCATTCAAGAGAGCGATACAACATGAGTCTCGATTTTACACATTGTTTAAACTCTTCAAAGTTATGGGGTTTTGTCTTTCACCCGTTGAAGAATCTTTTCTCGAAGCTTTGACACCCCTATTACGTGTGAGACCGGTGGAATTGCTACGACGGCCTTCAGCTCATGCTTTCTGAACTATACGGCCGGTCATGATCGTTCTCACACCTCACACTTGTTTCCTAACCAGATGTGGAACTTTACACCCAAGCAACAGTTTACAGACAATAACTCAGTTTATTCTTCAAGTGTACAACAGTGTTCGATTTCCCTTGAAGTCGTCGTTCATACTTACTACGGTAGCTCAAAGCACACCAACTGTCAATATATATTGCCAACAAGGTAACTAAAATAGACAAATAAACAGCTTTACTTCAACTCGTACTTGAATACGATTGTACAGGTCTGGACTGTGTAGTCATGGTTGTAAGTCAAGTCAAGTCCATGGTTGAGTAGTGGACGGTAGAATAGTCCATGCTCCACAACCATTATACCGTAGGTTGAACACCATAAAGGATTCAACCACTCAAGTGCTCTAAATTGACTACACGTATTCATTGCAACGGCACCTCTTAAATGCCGTGCTACCAAGTTCAAAAAGTTTACCTGCGTCCTGAAACATGACCGGGCGACATGACCTCTACCTGAGTTAAAAGCTGCAGTCCCCAACCTCAACAAACCAACGGTCAAGACTTCGACGTACTCTCACTCCTGAACTTGGGATCTATATTAGGGGTGTCAAGTTAACAGGAAATATTTCTCAATGGTCGAGAGTGAAAACGCTCGATTTCTGTCCTGGGTAACTTTGTGTAGAACGGTGGTATATGCTGGTTGCTTATGAATAGACTCCTTTGGAAAAGAATAAAAATATGTTAAGAAGACGCACATTGTAAAAAACAGCCATGGGCATTTGATCGAAATCGTAACTCTCTCCCGCAGGTCTACAATCTTCCTATAATGTTCTAACTTTGACACCCCTGTTACCTTGTTACTATATATTCATGCAGGATATATCTTTTAATATTTCATTATTTCATGAAAATATTAAAAGATTTAATTCTTTCGTTATATATAGTTGTTATCATAATCGCTACTGTCACAATAAAATACAACAAAAGACGTGATTTTGTCCATTAATCAAGTACGTTGTCAGTAATAGATATGAACAACCAAAGGATCATATGTCTATTCATTGATTGTTAAATTGTGATAACGTTATATTTAAGTTAAACAAGAAAGACAATAAAATAATAGTATATTTATTTAAAACTGTTCTTTAACTCAAAGTTATTCTTTCCTATATTAGAAGAAGGAGAGCGATGTTTAGTTATACATCATAGTAATGATTTCAAATATATTCACATACATAAAGAACAGTTTTTGAACCTCAAATGTATACTGATGTGTAAAGTGTTAACTCTAGGAATGTCAATGATTAATAAATACATAATAGTTACGAATATATTATATTTTGTATATGAAAGAGCTTTTTTACAAAACGTTCAAGAAAGGGAGTACATATTAAAAAAACTTTGTTGACCTTACAGTAAAAAACATCACTGGGTTTCATAAAACATGTTGGAATGTTGGAAGTGAGATTTATTACTGATTAGCATGTATAGGTGTACTACTTATTACCTCAAAAAGTGATCCATTTTGTTAGTTTTGTATAATTACAACGTTAACTGAAAAAGGTGAAAAACTTATACTTGAGTGTCCGGAAAATCTATCTTATTCATTATAGGGTTAGCAGCTAAAAAGGAGAATCACACATCTCTTAACATCCTCCACATCCCTCTCTTAACATCCTCACTTTCCAAAACAACTACCATCTTCCACCGAAAAAGTTACCTAAAGTTTATATGAAAGTTACTCCAAATTTTTAGAACTACATATGTGTTCTTTAATGGAGCACACATTCATAAACAACGTTAAGTATTTCGTAGGTAGTTTAACATTTACGATGACACTTTGACTTGACATATAATCTATGTGTGAAGTTAAGTTGTCACATGGATTGAAAACACAAAAGGACATGGAAGTGAAGCTATGAACTCCCATTGGTCCATTTTTATTTTTTGTGAAACTCTAAACTTGGAAGTAGAGGTCTTAGGGGCAGTTCGAGCTTTTGGCAAGGGCATTCAAAGATTTGAGGACATAGGGTGAGATAGCTCATAGTGCTAGTCACTATCAGTGCAAATTTTGATCGATTTGGAGCAATAAAAAAATAATTATGTCAATTTGAAGTTCATATTGAGCTAGAATTTACATCATAATTGTTGATTTTATGATTTCGGATGTCATTTGCAACAAAAACATAGGACCCAACAGACTTGTGTAAGTGCTTAGAGTGCCAAGTTATAACATGAATCATATTTCTTGAGTAAACAATCACAGCCAGAAGCCCAACGCTTTTCTAGATAGACATATCACACTCCAACAATGGTGTTTACGCTCGTAAACCCACTACGTGCAATGCATTACCCTATACAATAAACTCTCTTATAATCATCCTCAATCGATGTTTATGCAAATTAGTTCACTGCACGTCGTATATTTACAAGCAGCATAAACTATGCAATAGAGCAATGGTTTACATGCGTAAACCATCATAAGGCGGTGCTTACACTCGTAAGCCCACTATGTGCAGTGAATTGTCTTATACAATAAACTCTTGCAAGAATCTTGAAGAATCAACTAACATTCTATCATATTGAGTCCCCAAGAAGAACATAACCTTGTACCCTTATCTTACAAGACGAGGTTCTTATCAGCAAAGTACTTCGGTACATATTTTACTAAAAAGATCGCTTTGAACTATTTATGTAGATCATGTAAGAATCAAACCTCTAAGTTCAATACAACGTTGTACATAATAATATGTAATAATATATTTTACTATAATATTTTGTTTTCTATTCCTTTTAAGTTATTTTTATCTAAGAATTTCAAAAGAGGATATAAATATCAAATTTTAGGAAAGAAGTTTTGTATTTTTTATAGAAAATTAGATTAAATGTTTTTTGATGTCTAATCAAATTAATTAGTGGATGACTTTGCAATAATCTGCAAAGAGTTTTTATTTTTTATGATGGTATTTAAGATCTTTATCGCTTCCAAGGCATATATACTCTAATATATCCAAAAGTTACACCGATTGGTTCATTTGACTCTCAAAATCACACATATTTGTGTTTTTTAGTGATTAAATGTCATGGACCAAAATAAACTTTATATATACCGAGGAGGATGAACGTAAATCGACAACCAAACAAAAAATGCATTAGAATAAAATATGAGTTCACTCAGATATGTGTTATAAACACATGGGAGCAAAAAATAATTTTTATTATTTTGGTATTTTTTTAAAAACGGTTCAGTTCAAGATTGCTGTTTTTGAATTTTACACTAGTTTTAAGTAAAAATAAGACGATTCATATACACAAGTGAATATATAATTTCCAAATAAAAATAAGATAATTTTAGAGAAATATCGATATATCTCTTGACTCATGTTATTAAAAAAAATGCAAAGAGTTGACCCTTGAGATTCATTAAACTTTTGATCTATAATCATACTCACCTCCATCTCTTTTAATCCATCTTTATCGATTATCGATTTTAAAGGTTTTGAGTAATATAGAAGAACTGGGTAAGATGCTAAGAATTTCAGTTATCCCAAACAATTTCTCGTGAAAAGATTTCATCATAAATTGAACCGAAGTAGAAAAAAATTTACTTATGATTTATGCATGGACATTATGCTAGAGTGAACTTTTTGCGTAACGTTTGTTATTTCTATGCAACTATGAACCAAGTGTTACACCTCAGTATAAGGAAACAGTTTGCAACACATAATGAAAGAACGAGTTAAATCCTTATTTCTTTGAATTTAGTTTGTTACTGTTTAGCTCAGTTTTAACTCCGCCTTGTTTTGGAGTCACTTTTGATGCATACTCAGTTTACATGACGTCAAAAGCGAGGCAGCTGTGAATAATATATTATTGAGGGAACTCGGAGGAGAGAAAAGCGAGGACAAAGATGCAGACTGAGAGAGACAGCGAGATGGGTACTTAGGTGGGAATGGAGAGAAAGGGACTTTGGCCATGGCCAAGTCTAGAGCTAGGTGGGAAGCCTCCAGTCTTGGTCGAAAGAAAACAAATAGATGTTGCGGAATTGAACAACTGTTATAGAGAACTGCACTTGTAGATCATACAGCTAGGACTTGAGTCAAAGTGTCTCAAGCCGCAGGGTTGACTTTCATGCAAAATGATCAACAACAAGATATGAGAGAGATGCAAGACGAGGCAAAACAGAATTGATATTTCAACGGATGAAGAAGTAGTAGATTATCTTAGTAAGATCTTCTATACCCACAAGTAGCCAAGGGTTCTAAGACGGAGAAGATATAGAGAGAACATTTATCTCAAGATGTCTGACGAGCAAAGCTGTAGATTAGCGTAGTAGGAGAGGAGAAGAAGAAAAAAACAGTCCTCCAACTTTGCTAGAGTGGTGTGGAGTCCAGAAGTCAACAAACTTTGTCGATGAGTGCTAGAAGATGGCAAACAACATCACATTGGTGGATCTTTATCAGACGACAAGGAAAGCAGAAGGGGGAGTAAAGCTAACTCTTTCAGGAATTTTCGACAATGTGCGAGTGGCCTTGGGAGCTAGAGGAGATGGGGATAGGAAACAAGGAATCACCACGTCAGAAAAAGCAAACCGGAAAAAAGTGTTGGGGGATGTTACACAACAGTCTCTAACATCGAATAGCACATATCGAACGAAGATGGAGCCATAAGACAAAAGAACATACAGATCCGATAAAGTGGATGGATGGATTTCAGTAGTGGAAGCATATGCAAGGATTACTACTACATGAAAAATCAATAGTGCATGTCAATGATAGATTCTCCCAAGAAATATAACTTTAGAGGAGAGTTAGACATGGTTGCTCTCTAGTCTCTTTGCTTTTTTCCTTGAGCACTCAATCACTCATGGCAATGTTGAGAAGGACAGAAGCGGAGGGACATATAGAAGGAGTTAACATTGACAACAATAGATTTTTGTTGCATTGTCTCTTCCAGATGATACATAGATCTGCATCACTATAAAGGAGGAAGTGTTCCAAAATGTCAAGGACATACTACAACAATATGAGGATATTTCGAGAGCCAAGTTGAATATGTCAAAATCCACCATAATGTTAATGACCTCGAATTCAACTCCGGAGTGGTTGTTGAGAACAAGAAGTGACATAACACAACAGAGAGACGAGTTCTCTTACCTAGGAGTGCTCGTTGTGTGCAAACTATATGAGATCACAAGCTTTTCTGAGAAAAATCACCAAGAAACTAAGCCACTAGGCCAACAATCGCGTTACATGACTAAGACGTGTAATCCTTTTGAAACATGTTTCTCAGTCATACCTACATGTCAGATGTTTGTCGATCGTATTCACGGATAAGAGAATGGACGAGCTAGAAGCACTTTGTAGAATTTGTTTGTGGAGATGAAATCCAAAGAGAAATCGCAGTAAGTCGCTTATCACATGAGAGCGATTTGTTACACCTCGAGGAAACGAGATTTTGGTTCGGCAACACTCAAAACACGAGTGACTATGATGCAAATGTGTTGCATGGCGGATATCATTGAGAATCAAGATGTGGAGTGGGTCCACATTGCTAGGAACTTTCTTCACATATTGATGAGGAACGGGACACACCAACGAGAATAACAGAATTGGTCAGTAGAAGAATGATTACTTCTGCTTAATGGATGGAAGATACAAGGTTCGATAGTGCTATAGAATCCTGAAAGGGTGGAAGCGAGTGAAGATTAATCTAGCATGAAATAGTAGAAGCGGACACATGTCAAAGGAGATTTCACTTAGTCAAGCTGTATGTTTGTATACCATGGAGAAACTTCAGAATGAAACTAGTCTCTTGCTACAAACTGCTGACAAGATTCTGTTGAGCACATCATACCAACTCATTATGTTTGAAGGAGGTGCAAGAGGGATAAATGAAAGACATATTGCTAGGAGTGGTCTTCTCGAGGTATGAGCTCCAACTACTAGATGATTTGCATCATTGGATAGAAGGATAAGGATTTCAAGAGGCAAAGTTACAAGATGCAGCAAGATGGAGGTGGAAGGATGCCATAGAGGAGACAGCCAAGTGGAGACTTCTGACCCATAGATGGTTGCGCTTACTCATAACCAATAAATTTTATGATGAGGCGCTTAACGCAAGATGGAACAAAAACTTGATTACATGGATGTTGGGTACATGGAGGTGGACAACTTCTAAGAAAAATCTATGGGCATGCACTACAACCCTACGAAAAAAAGTTGGACCTGGATACTCCTCCAAAGAGAAGTTCTCATCAACTCAAGATGGAAGTTGTGAGGCTTGTGGACACACATAGGTCATTGAACACGTGTTCATAACATGTAGAAGGTTTAGTAACCGAACAGAGCTTCTACGCAGAATAATGTGCAGCCCATGTCAAAACTGACTCTACTCGGGGTGATTGATATGACTACATAAGAAGAGAAGAACAATGCAACCGAAATCCACATCATGGCGGGGCATTGGAAAATTTCCGAAGAGAAAGAAATGAATGATAATTCAGATATGTGATGATAGAAATACCTCTTTCGGTGATTTTCAAAGAAGCTGCCCTTGACTTTGAAATGCTCTCATATTTTAGTGCTTTTGAACACTATCTTGTTGCGCAAACATTTAGTTTATAAATGACGTGTATAAATATATTTTGTCATATTTGTGTAATTTGTAAAGTAATGAGGTGAAAAGATTTGCTTATATGAGCTTAGAATGCTCTCATTTTTGCTAGAGATCCCCAAACTGTGCAAAAGGACAAGTTTGAGTCGTGTAAATTCCTATTGGTCCACCAAAAAGTGAGGATAAGTTATCATTTACCTAAGAGAGCGCTTCAGGAGAGAACGGGGTACTTATATAGAGACTTTGAGAGATTTGAGGACATCGAAGGAGAGCCTTCGACAGGAGGAGGATGCAAAACCCAACTTTCGCTCGAATTGGAGGTCCATGGCATGAGTTATGACCATTTGAAGGTCATGGACTAAGAGAATTACAAAGCTTTCTATACAAAGTGAAAGATTGATGAGATTAAGTGAGTGCACCATCAGATTGAAATCAAATTCCATGAGCTCGAAGCTTATCAGTTTCTGAAGCCTTGACTCTAAATTTCATCACCAAATGTTTTGCGGATCGAACGTTATGACGAATTGAAGACGGAAGGGTGCATAAAGCTTTCAATCTGGAGCAGTAAGTTAGACGATTTATGGAGGGAGATCCGCATTGTCAAATGTGCTAAATTTCATGAGCAGTGACTTTACATTGTGGTTTACTGGCATAGCAATTTTGAGTTGAAGTAGATGGTTCATTTATGCGATGTAGTTTCCGTTTTGATATGAGATTATAAGTATGTGTAAATTTCTATGATATTGTATTAATTGTTAGAGGAGATCTAGCTATCAGGTCTTTCTAAAATTTGACATCTAAGCAGAAATCTTAGGATTATACATACGTGGCAAGTTTGAGAAAAGGTTGAAGTTAAGATCTGAACCTACAATGTGTTAAACTTCGTTGTTTCTCTACCGAGTTGTATCCGACAACAATATATAGTATAGGTTTCGAATCTTGTTAGTAACAACTTGCAGAAATACATTCAGTGTGACGTCAGTATTGTCTTTTGAGGTATAATAGGTGTAGAAAGACTCTAGTGATTTGGGTTGTGATGGCATCATCTTTTTTGTCAATTTTTGCATTCAACGTGATAAAATATGATTCTTGACTTTTAAAGACGACTGTTCTGTCTAACCTAATGACTAATTAAAAAATGTGCTACGCTGCATGTTTTAGAACCGTCCACCTAAGCAATCTACGTTTGGATGAGTAAGACGACATCAAACATACGAGGTGCATGTGTGCCACCTCATCGATTCACTTGTCTTTGGATGAACGGTTGGTGAACTTGTGCCTATCATTGGTTTGTGTCTTGAACATTTAAAGCAAAAGAGAGTAACATATGAGGGCACTCAACCTTAAAAAGATTCAAGTGATTACTCCTAGATATACATCATTGTCGGAGTGTAATCCGTCTACCTAGGAAAACGCCGGGCTTCTGGCTGTGGTTGTTCACTCAAGAGGTTGGCTTTCAGGTTACAACAGGGGCTATAAACACTCACACAGATGTGTAAGATCTAGTAATATACCCAGAAGGTGAAATTCAGGTCTAGCCGGCAGTAACAAGATCCGGCGGTGAACTTTGACACTCACGGAGAGGAAAACTATGAAGGTTTAGACCTCTAAACTTCCCCTGCATGCAAATGAGGTACTACTGAACTCACAGACGAAATTTCAGCCTGAGATCAAATTCTGACACGGAGATATGAACAGAAAAGTTTTGAGCAAGAAAACTATGGCAATTTCTGGTACCTAGCTGGCTATTTCAACCTATAACAGGAGTTTGGCTCGATCAATTTCGAAGTTTCTTACAGGATTTGCAGTCTACAGGGTGCTGAACATCCCTGTGAAGTTGGGACTCCTGAATGTACACAGAACTGCATATCTCCTCCTCTGAAGTCGCTGCTCTAGATTAAGAGCTTTTCAGACCCCCTCAGCTTCAGCGGCCGCCCTGAATTACTCAGTTGCTCAATCGATATGAAACTTTTTGTGAAATCGTAGCCCTGCTGGCGGAGAACACAACCTCGAAGTTTTGAAGCGATTTCCTCAAATCTGCTGCGAGTGACACTGAAAACCCTAAATCCAACAAAAGTGATTCAATTCTAGCACAATCCGAACTTCAATTGCTCATAACTCCGTCTTTATTGACTCAAAACGATCGAAATTTTCACTGGAAGTGCTTGGCATGACGAGCCCTCTCTCCCTGTGCTCTCAGATTTCGAAGATCCCTCACCAAATGCTCGAACTCCACTCTAGAGCTATGTTTCTAAATTTAGAGTTTAACAAAAGACAAAAAACAGACCAATGGGAGTTCATAGCTCCTCTTGGTTGTCCTTTAGTACCCTAAACCACGTGGCAACTTAGTTTTACTCATAGGCTACCACGTCAAGCTCCCTAGAGTGCCAACGTAAAACTTAAACTACCTAAAACGACACGCAGCCCCAAAAAATAACTTAAATCAGCTAGAAAGCGTGCATGGGCGACACGCAAATACAAACATATACATAAGCGGCTAGAAGTAATACAAGCTAACTTCTAGAACTACTAAACTCAAGCGTCAGAGTAGAAGTTAAGCATGTAGCCGCCAAGTAGCGCGACATCCACCCCCTCTGAACCTGCACATCCTCCGGTATGTGCCATCCAGATCAAGACTCTTCAGCTTCGGCTTCAAACTCATCTTCAACATGCATTGAGTCTTTAGCTTCGTCCTCTATAAACTCTGCAACGTTCTGGTCCTCCCCTCTCCTCCTAAAGAGCTTGATTCTCTTTCCTGCGACTGGTATCTTGAACACTGCACCATCTAACTCTCTCAAGGAGTATGTGGCATTATCATAAACTTCTAACACCACATAAGGTCCAAACCATCTCTTGGAGAACTTCCTGATAGTGCTATACTGATTATCAAGACTACTATCATAGACTAACACCCAATCACCTTCTTTAATTGGTTTGGGTCGTAATCTATGCGTTCTATCAAATCTGCCTTTGTTTCTCTCTCTAGCAATCTTTAATCTTTCGACAGCTTTGGCAACATCCTCAGGTCTTCGTTCTAACTGCTGGATCCTTAATGCAAGAAGATCCTCCGTACTTCTACCATCTTCCCATGGCAAAACTTTCCAAGTAGGCACAACCTCCTCAATCGGCATCACAGGTTTCTGTCCTAGTATCAATTCTGCTGGCATGTAACCTGTAACGGTACTATGAGTTGTACGGTCTGTCCATAAAGCAAACGGTAGCAGTCTAGGCCATTCACGGATCTTACCCTTGCAAGCTTTTACCAAAGCTTTGATGATTGGCGGATGAACTCTTTCGCTCTTGCCATTCCCTTCAGGATTGTAAGCAGTGGTTAACGCCAACTTGATTCCCAATCGCTTGAAGAACTCAACTGCTTCTTGTGAATCCAGCTCGCCCCTATCTGCAGTGATCTTTCCCACACACCCATACCTACAAATAACATCTTCAAGTAGAAAGCGGCAGACACTAGCAGTGGTCTTCATCCTCAGGGCACGACCTTCGACTTGGTTAGATAGATCTTCTCTAGCCAAGACTAGATACCTCATTTGTCCAAGTCCAAATGGCATAGTTACCAGATCAACTACCCATTTGTAATGAATGGCTAAAGGATAAGTAGGATGCAATCCATCACGATGACGTACGTTGGAATACATCTGGCAGGGTATACAAGATGAAACAAACTGTACTACATCCTTATACATACCCTTCCACCAATACTTCTCCTTCATCTTGGCAAATGTTGCCCAAACTCCTCTATGACCGGCCCATAGACTCTCATGAAACTCCTTGATCAGCTGCTGCTGCAATCCCAAGTCACATACCACCCGTTGCGGTATACCTCCTTGTAGCTTATGGTGCTTCCATAGATGTCCTTCATGTAAAAAGTAACCATAAGCTATTCTACAGATCCTCTTGAAATCTGCATCAGACCAGCCTTCTTGCCTTTCCAGTGAACTCAAATAGCGCCCAAGATCCAACCACTCGCCATCATACACAGTTTCCTCAAAAAACTCCAACGAGGCTGCAAAACAGCTTCTATCCCTTCTAGCAAGAGCACTAGAATAGAACTCTGTTCCCACATCCTCCTGATCATCTATCATTTCTTTCTCATCGTAATATCTAGCCCTTGATAACATATCTGCCACAGGATTGTCTTTTCCTGCAATATGTCTAAACTCTGGGTTCAAGGACTTGATATATGTTATCCACCTCAACATAGCAATATCTGGAGTTGTACAGCTAGTGATCATTCCCAAGAGAGGTAAGCAATCTGTCTCCACAACCACAGGTGCTCATATCAAGTATTCTTTATCACTCTTCATCGCAGTAACTACTCCCCATAGCTCTCTCTTGACCTGAGGGTAGTCTCTCTGCCGTGAACTTAAGACCTTAGCATCAAAACGCACCACATATCTATTTCCATCTTTATCATCTTGTCTTATAGCCCACCCAATGCCAATAGGACTAGTATCAACAGTAAGGATAACAAGTCTGCCCAACTCATATGTTACCTTCCGTAGAGTTGGTGGTGAAGACAACAGATCCTTCAACTTCTTCATAGACTCGCTTTGCTCCTCTTGCCACTGAAACCTCTGCCCCTTCCTCAGCAACTTGTACAACGGATCTGCTACATGTGCAAAGTGTGGAATCCATATATGATAAAACACACATGCACCTAGAAACCTTCTCACCTCAGTAATCGATCCACATGTCTCCTTCATCCTTCGGATGACATCAACCTTGTTTGGACAAGGTTTCCGACCATAAGATCCACACAGATGTCCCACTATTAACACCTCCTGTTCTCCAAATTTGCTCCTGATAAAGTCAAATGAACCTCCTCCAGTCGACTCAGTATCTTATCACAATCAGCTATGTGATCTGCAACAAACTTATGGCACCTCCTCTGATCCATTACCTCATTCTTCTCCTCCTCGGCACACCCTTTGATCGGCACATCATCAAGGAATGGCATAGTTTTTTCAGGAATGAAATCCCTCAAAACTTTGTTCATGCCATTCATCATATGTGTTATCGAATTGGTAGCACCTTGTGGCAAGGTGCACATCCTCAGTAATCCCAAAGGTGTCCTCATTGTAGTCAAGTCTCTACTCTCAGAAGATAACTGAAACTGATCATACCCTGAATATAAGTCTCCCATTGAATAGATAGCACAACCAGCAAAAGCCTCTGCAAACTCGTCTACAATAGGTCCTATACCCATATTCCTGATAGTCACCTTGTTAACTGGCTGCATATCTTGGATAAATCTCAAAGCTCCACTCTTCTTCGGAACAGTAAACCATCTGCTAGAGTAGGGAGCTATAGATGGTTCCAAGATACCCATCCTAATCCTCTCATTGAGCAAGTCTATCAGCTTTGGTAGATGAGCTCTAGGTAAAGGGATAGGACGTAGATTTCAAGGCACATGCGGTATAGTAAAGATTACCATAGGTGCAACTACACTTAGATCTACACATCCTACTTCATGTGACTCAAACGCAAACGCCTTACCATGCCTAGATAGCATCTCCCTGAAGCTCTCCTTCTCTTGCTCGGTAAGAAATCCATCACCTCCAATCTTCAGCTCCATCAGTGTTGTTTCTGTGAACTGGTGCCCAATTCTTCTCGGTCCTCTGAGCGTCGGTTCTCGTGCAGCTTGCTCCATCTTCTGATTGTAATCGAGTGGCAAAGGCAAAGCCACTGGTTTGACTTTCTTTACCACTGACTTGTACTTGGTCTCCACATACACTTCTTGTCGATCTATAAACTTATCAATTACATCATAAAGCTCCTTGGAGCTCACTCTCACCACTCTATCTACATCATCTGTAGAGCTTTCTAATATAGATTTCAACTCCCTTATAGTATCTACCAAATATTGCTCTTCAAACACTCCAGATATGTATTCATCTCCTGCTAACTCTCCACTATCCCACAAAGACTGATGTACATACTTCACATGTTGCCTCTCAAACCTCTTCAGATTCTCAACCTTCCTATAACACACTGATCCACATGACATCAATCCCAAGAAGCTAGTGGATAAAGCTTCCTGCTTTACTGGATCAGGCGAGAATCCTATCTCTACTGTACCGTTGAAGTCGCTCTTCAATGGTACTCTGCCAAAACCCCTAGCTCTCTAAACTCCTGAGTAATCTTAGGTAGTGGACGGTCTCTCAAGCTATCACGATTCCTCTCATGTTCTGCAGCAACGGTCAAAAACTGAACAGCTCTTTTGCCGTCTCTACTACGTATCCTAGCATAGGCTGAACCATCATCCATAACTCGTGTCTCCATTCTAACAGCAGTAATGTAAGGCTGTCCTAGAATGATAAGATAGGTTGACATGTCTTGCACAAAGAAATTCTGAACATCACTGATGTCACCCACAGTTACCTTGATGTTGGGACAAGCACCATAGAGTTCTCCCCGCTGGTTGTTGGCAGCACGGATAAGCCATCCATGGTCGGTGTCTATCGGCCACCTCCCACGCTTGTACAACTCCTTAGACATCAGATTAATCTCTGAGCCATGATCAATCAATGCCACCACAGGTTCCTCTAGATCTCCCAGCTTCACTAAGGACTCTGTGGTTGCTCTCGCCCAATGGTTGTGAGAATAATGACTCTTCTGCGATACTTCCACCTCATCTTCAAACCTCACGTGCTGATCTGATCTTCCCTCTGATACTTGAGAGCAATAACCAGCAATTTCATCTTCCTCATCCTCCGAGAGTTTGGTCCCTATAGCGTTAAGCGTAGCTGCTTCACCCAAAATCTGACGTTTCCTCTTGATGATATCTATGATAACCTCATGGAACTCACGCTTTGCAATCCCAAGAATCTCACCCAAAGTAAACTCAACCTTCCCATTCAAGATACGATTCTCTAACACCTGCTTCAGGTCTGTAGCAATCTCAATGTCAGACTGAAGTTTGTATGTAGGCATCTTACCCTTCTCCTTGCTTCTCTCCTTCTCCTTTGGTATTGTAGGTGGTAGATCCTCCATAGTTTCCTCTCGAGTAGGTGTTGTCTCCTGTCTTGCCTCTGGTCTAGCCCTTTCACTCCTTGTAGCAGGTCGTTTGGCTGTAGAAGCCTCACCTGCATCCTCTCTCCTGCGTTTTTCTTCTAGTAGAGCTTCATGCTGACTTCTTGCAACATAAGCATGCACTGACATAGTGTCCACAAGGTCATTCCATCCTGTAGTTTCTCTAATTGAGTTGTCAACCCTTCGTAGCACATCCTTGTTTAGCTCTGTTCTAGCTACGGACCGCACTACATCTGACCACAACCTAGTAGTCCCTTTCTCTCTCTCCATCTCCACTTTCACTCCACAGGTAGCAGCATTCACAAGAGAAACAGCATGTGATGCTGATATCTCATTCACAAGTCTCTTCATACCACCCTTGCCAAAGTTGGTTCCCAACATCATCCCAGTCTCTCATATGGATCTTACCATCTTTGAAGAAGATGAGATCTTTCCTCAATGCATCTGAAAACTCCCCACAATCTCTTCTTACATGGTCTAAGCTATCACACCATATACAACGATGAACAAAGCCTTCTCTCATCTGAGGTCTCTGCATAGCAGGCTGTACATTCTGCTCCTTCTCTTCTAACCTAGTGAGCTTAAGCTTAAGCTCCTTCATACCCTTAATCAACTCATCAAGCGGTGAGTCTTCCTCTCTAGCAATTACCAAAGCGGGCTTAGTAGGCAACTGCTTGACAGGAATTATCAGAGGTGCTGCTTCACTTACCACCACCTTGTCCCTTCTTCTCCGTCTCTTGGTCAGCAAAGAGACAGCCTCTTCAACCTCCTTCCAATCAGTCTTCAATCCTCTCTCCTCACTCTTGTCTTCCAGCAACAGCTCAAGCTTCTCCTGAATAGTCACGTCCGCTGCTTGTAGGAAAAGCTCGGTCTTCTCAACCTCTAGTGTAAGCTTCTCTGTCCTAGAAAGCTGAGCATATTGACGATCAAACTCCCTTAACAACTCATTTACAGACAAACCTTTGTTAGGCTTCACCACCCACTCCAAGAATATTCTCTTGGTCACCTTCTCTGAGTCTTTAGTGTAGTACTCCTCCTTCAAAGCTCGCATAAAGCTCTCCCAACTCTGTCCTTGCTGCTGCTTGAGCTCCTTCACACGCCCACGAATCTCAGGGACAACTGCAAGTTCAAAGTTCTCCACCATCTCCTTCTCAGGTACCTTGTTCACCTCCATCTCCCTAGCATAGTATCGCACATACTTGGAAATATATGTACCTTTGAACTGGTCCATCTGATGCACCACGGATTGCAACGCCTTGGTTGCTAATACCTCCTTCCTCTCTGTGCTCTGCTGCTGCTGCATAAACATGGAAAAAGCTTGGAACATCTTCATCGTAGCAGCATCCAACTGAACAGGTTGCTGAGCAGCCGCAGCAGCTCCACTTGATGATCCTTGGTTGGCCATGATATCTGATCCTGTAACACTCTCAAGAAAACTCCCACCCTAGGTGTTTCACGTCGAGTTCATCAAAAAGAGAGTATGTCGGAGTGTGATCCGTCTACATAAGAAAGCGCCGGGCTTCTGGCTGTGGTTGTTCACTCAAGAGGTTGGCTTTCAGGTTACAACAGGGGCTATAAACACTCACACAGATGTGTAAGATCTAGTAATATACCCAGAAGGTGAAATTCAGGTCTAGCCGGCAGTAACAAGATCCGGCGGTGAACTTTGACACTCACGGAGAGGAAAACTATGAAGGTTTAGACCTCTAAACTTCCCCTGCATGCAAATGAGGTACTACTGAACTCACAGACGAAATTTCAGCCTGAGATCAAATTCTGACACGGAGATATGAACAGAAAAGTTTTGAGCAAGAAAACTATGGCAATTTCTGGTACCTAGCTGGCTATTTCAACCTATAACAGGAGTTTGGCTCGATCAATTTTGAAGTTTCTTACAGGATTTGCAGTCTACAGGGTGCTGAACATCCCTGTGAAGTTGGGACTCCTGAATGTACACAGAACTGCATATCTCCTCCTCTGAAGTCGCTGCTCTAGATTAAGAGCTTTTCAGACCCCCTCAGCTTCAGCGGCCGCCCTGAATTACTCAGTTGCTCAATCGATATGAAACTTTTTGTGAAATCGTAGCCCTGCTGGCGGAGAACACAACCTCGAAGTTTTGAAGCGATTTCCTCAAATCTGCTGCGAGTGACACTGAAAACCCTAAATCCAACAAAAGTGATTCAATTCTAGCACAATCCGAACTTCAATTGCTCATAACTCCGTCTTTATTGACTCAAAACGATCGAAATTTTCACTGGAAGTGCTTGGCATGACGAGCCCTCTCTCCCTGTGCTCTCAGATTTCGAAGATCCCTCACCAAATGCTCGAACTCCACTCTAGAGCTATGTTTCTAAATTTAGAGTTTAACAAAAGACAAAAAACAGACCAATGGGAGTTCATAGCTCCTCTTGGTTGTCCTTTAGTACCCTAAACCACGTGGCAACTTAGTTTTACTCATAGGCTATCACGTCAAGCTCCCTAGAGTGCCAACGTAAAACTTAAACTACCTAAAACGACACGCAGCCCCGAAAAATAACTTAAATCAGCTAGAAAGCGTGCATGGGCGACACGCAAATACAACCCATGAGCTTAAGCCCTATCAACATGGTAATCAACCTACTAAGACTCAAAACAGTGTTAACACCGTATGCAAAGGTGTCAAACATATACATAAGCGGCTAGAAGTAATACAAGCTAACTTCTAGAACTACTAAACTCAAGCGTCAGAGTAGAAGTTAAGCATGTAGCCGCCAAGTAGCGTGACATCGTGGTGGTCTTATGTGTGTGAATCTATTTTAGTTTCGATACTTTATGGATCTCCTTGTCGTATATATTGAGTAAGGATCGTCAGAGATGGACGAAGGGCTCTATCTAACGCCAAGGTTTCTATTTCGAAATCCTTTTTAGATCAAACTGATGTATCTTCAACAAGTTTATTTCCAACAAAATGTGTATCTTTGGGGTTACCCAACTCGATATCGATATATGTGAAAAACACAAAAGACCTTAGTGAAAACAACTTGAAAGAGAAATGATCAGCCGGCTGGTGTTTCACCTTTTCCAAAAACAATACTTGAAACAATCTCCTTTTGTAACCAATTTTGTCGCATTTGGAGCTACAACCAAGGAGTTACAAGGTTTTGGAAGTCTATGAGACGAAAATACTAGTCCGACATTCAACTTCGGTTTGGAAATCGAGGGTTTCAAAGTGAGTTTTGGTTAAATGTTTTTTTTGGTTGAGTCATAACTAAAAAAAGGAGGTAAAAAACAAAGAAATTCTTTTTACTGGAAAGATATTTTTGACAGATATCTTTTCAGGAACAAGTTGAGAGTTGGGTCAAGAGAAACCTCGATTCCGAAATCGATGTTATCAGTATACTTGAGGAGAAGGCATAAACTTTGAATGCTTGTAACTTTGGCTAGACTGATCAGTTTCACGTAATATGGATATCATTGGAAAGATACTTTCAGTTAAATAATAATCACCAGATTTGGAAAATATTTGATCATACTGCAAGCATTTGAAGTTCGAGTATAGTATAAAAGCTTAAAAAAGGTAGGTTATATGTCTGATGAGCCACACTTAAAGTTGTTATCTTCCGCTACGTTGTCTTTAGCAAAGCTAGGAGTTCGGTGGTTTCCCAGACGCAACTTTGTGAAATTTGATTTGACACCATACCAACAAGTACAATTCAAAATAAATATCATATGTTGAGATTAGGTTCGACAAAAAATAATTAGGAGAAAGTCATGTACAAAATTTAAAAGAATTATATGAAGAAAGTGCAAAAATCTCAAAGAGAAAAAAATAGAAAATATCTAATATATTATGAATGAATAATGAATCCGATAAAAAGACTAAGTTTCTTATGATTAATAGAAAAAATTCATGAATTTATCAAATTCCTTTAATTTTCAATCTTGATAACAGAACCTCACTATAGAAGAAAAATAAATATTTTGGTAAACAAATGCCGAATCTTATCTCGAGGAACGGTATCACGTCGTGGATTGACTTCTACATGAAAACTAAAATTTGATGCTATGCATGATTGCTCCAAAGATGCTCACAAGACAAGAAATGAACTTTTTACACAACTTTCTAGTCTCAAATCTCAATGCAGAAGTGGTAGAGCTCATTGTAAGCTTTGGATGCTTAATGACAAAGTTACGAGATTTGAAAATGGGAAAATAAAGTTAGGTCATAACTTTGCAATGCTGATTAGGTATTTGCGGTTCTTGGTCTACACTAAGGGTGCAATGGGGCTGCTTGATGATTATTCGTGCAAGACTCACATACCGTGAATTGACATAAAGGGGTATCTTAAGGGGTTAGTTTGTTCTTGCGATCTGTCAATGGACGGTTTTGAAGATTATGATATATAGTGCATATGCGCAAGATGTCATTGGGTTCAAATATGTGTAGGCTATGCATAGAATAAGATGTTTGTGAAGAGAAGGATCATGTTGTATGTTTTGGGAAAATTGAGACATATGGAAGAAAAATTGGAGTGATAGTGATCTACGAAGGAGAGTTGGACCGTTCGGGCCGTTCTAGAAACTAGACTTGCTGTCCTTATATCCATCAAGATCAAAACATCGAGGTTCTACAAGAAATTGAAGACTATTTTAAGTTTCATCGAGTGATTTAGGAGTTGTGAGAGAAATTGACCCGCAAGAATACACTTACATTAGATTTTTGTTCGCTTACGATATAATTTTAGATTATTCTTCGTGATCGATGTTAGACTATATATATTACATATAAAAATTATACTGTTCTGATCTTTTTACCAAACATCATACTCAAGAATAAAGAGAGAGAAACTTTTGCTCTGAATATGTTAAGGGGTGTCAAACCTAATGCTCGTGGTGATTATTCCTTCGCTCGCTCGTGATAGTTTCGGACATGGGTCATCTGAGTTACGAGTACCTCCAGAGGTACCTCAGAAATAGCCCATGGGCATTTTATGGACATTCACGATTCATGGGAATTTTATCCCTAAGATATATCTCATTGATAACGTCATAGTGACATGTACTACTTTTACAAGTCATATGTAGCGCTGATCAAGGATCATGTGCTGAAATGGAGAACTTTTTCATGAGAAATTTTTAAGTTGTAAATTACTTTAGCTATGTGTAACTTGTAGACAGCTCAATCTGGGACGTTTTGGCCTTGTTGGAAAGATCACAAGAAGAGCTTTTCAAAATAACTCAAATCATATGATTTAGAGCTATAATTGCAATGCAAGCATTCAAATTTTATTGATTTCCTTAGATTTTTGGAGGTGATATTTTATTTCGACCTAAATCAAAATCTAAATCTAAATCTACACCTTGGAAATTCAACAAGAGCACATTCAACAATTCAACAGACTTCCTCACCATAAATCACATTCAAGAAATGTAACACTTTTACGCAAACAAGGAGAATTCATTATGGCAAATAAGAAGACGCATTGATTTTTGTTCACATTCTTTCAAGTTCAATTCCAGATAGATAATTTCAACCCTCCTCTAAATATCATAGACATGAGCTTCAACAAGATTTTCCTTTCATTCGTGTTATAGATTAGGGTTAAAGGATTACGAATATTATTCTTTTCCTAGTTAATGAATATTTATTTTCTTAAGTTTTGACCCTTATTGTTCATAAGATAAACCCATCTACTAAGTAAGGTTTATCTAGTCCTTCAGACAAGAAGATTAGGGAGGTCGAGTTTACACGTCTATATTTTGAAGGTGGATGACTTCTCCGTCAAGCTAACGCTTGATGGGTATGTTGTTTGTTTATAACACATAGATGTTTTGTTGAGTTCATACAAAGAGAGAAATCAATATGCTTCCATAAATATCACATTTAAATTTCCATATGAATGAGTCATCAAACCACAAGTTTTGAAGTAATGAGAGTTTATTTATATGATGAAATATTTTCTCTCGTGTATTATAGAGAAACATGAAAAAAAGATGGATGCTTTTGAAATTATGCAAATTGAATAATACGCATGTAACATGAACTTCATGGAACTTTTACCTACTTGCTATTATCGTAAAAGACATAAGTGTTAAGCAGAAATTCTGTACTAACTAAGCTAACAAGAAAGATCAAAATTATCTAGAAACATTAAATATTAACCAGAGCAAGAGATACAAGAAGATCTTGATATTATAAGAGAAGTGTAGACTCACACTCTTCAAAGACTACAAGCGTGACCATCTGTTGAGGAAATTTATATTTAATTAACATATTGATTTATTATCTAAGCCTTCCTAACAAAAGAGTTAGGTAATAAATTAAACCCTTCCATATTTTCCTCTATATAGAGAATGGAGGAGACAGTGATATATTATTCACTTTTTCTCATGAAACGTATGAGACGAGTCCACATGCCGATTTATTGCAAAGTGGAAGGTCAATGAACAATCCCATCTCAGTCCTCGAATGGAAAGAAAGTGAAATTTGGAAAAAAAGGAGCAAAAATGAAAAGTGAGTAAAGAAAATGACGAGACTCGAAGAAAAATCAACCATCTGGTGAGCGATCGATACACACACCTCGTCATCTAATACTATCATTAATGTCTGGTGAGTAGCCACCATGTGTCATGTTTTATACCCTAAGCGAGTCTAGCTTGTGGGTCATAATTTCCTTTGGTATATTGTTACTATTGCTAATTGGGTGCATGCAGTTGAGTGTATCTGAGTTTTCCACTTGGTTTGTACTCCTCCTCACTAAGTGGAGGCGCTTAGGACGTTGTCTTGTCTTATATCGACTAGTAATTGGAATAGACATATTGGGACTAAATTTACTTACACTTTTACATTATATACTCCCAACAACAACGCCGGATAGACCTTACCAAATAGACGAAAAAGAGCTTTAAATCATCACAAACGACTTATCGAGAGAGAGTTATGATACTCTGAAGATTTCGTGTGATGATTGAAAGTGTTGCTGATATGGAAGGTGCTGACATGGAACTTATATATAGGTGGAAGGATGTTTACTGTACCAAAAGAGCTGACATGGAGAATGTTGATTTATCATATTGATGACATGGCTAGACGGTCAAGTTATGATGACGTGGTGATGAGGTGACAACATGCATGCGTGCTACCATATGACATGCAACAATGTATCTAGAAGTGATCCACCGATCACGGCACTGCGTCCAACTGACTTGATGATGACACCACAGCGTAAAGAGGGTGCTTGCAGCGAGTACTTAAATCCCCCTCTTGGTATAAAAGGGTTCCGATGAGCATATTCATTTCAGATTCTTTTACTAAATTCAAAATCTCTCTCTGGAATCTAGAACACATAAAGCCTGAAATTTAACAAACTGATTTCTGATTATGCTAGATGAAAATCAAAAACTTGTTTGGTAGAAATGTAACGATTTCTGGTCGCTTTTTGACGCTATCTACCAAGTCAAAATGAAGGTAAAAGTCAAACATTACGAAAAGGTGCAGTTTGCTATAGGTAACTTAGAGGTCCGCACACGTCAAAAACTGAAAAGTCTGTGTAATCCATACTCTAGGTATCAAGAACACGGGTTTAAGACGGAAAGACGACGACGATTGAGAGGATAATGAAGGTTTTGACGTGGTGATGCTGCACATTTTTCATCGTGATCTCAAGGAACAGATGGGAGGGTGAGTTGACAGTGTGTCGAGAGAAATTATCGATGGATTATTTCAAGATGAGAAATTACACAATCAGAGCAAGCGACAAGTGTCGAGCGCCACTTATGCAAGCGGCAAGACGCTCACGGTCTACTATGTGAAGTGATCCACTAATCATTTCTGACGGATGGTGTGAGATAGAGGATTGGACCAAGAAGTGATCCATCGATAGCTTCTGCTATTTTCTCACAGATCAAATGGAGAAGTGATCAACCAATCACTTTTGGAAAATTTCAGTTTTGAGACTAAGACGAAGACGGAGAAGAAGTTATCCACCAATCCCTTCTTAGATCGACAAAGAAATCAAAAGTTGATATTCTTGTAGAGATGGAGGTCTTCGTCGAGAAGTTTATACACTTGCTTGGACGGTTTTGTCAGTCTGCACTTTTAGAAACGATCCAAAGATCACTTCCCCAAAGTGTCTTGTATCTTATCAGTTTCTTACAGTTTAGAGAGAAAAAACCATATATCTTTGACTAAGAGTCTTTTGAGTTGTAAGGCTCAGTTTGAGATAAACTTGGTGTTCATTAGAAAGTTGACGTCAATAGCTTTCTGACAGTGTGAAGATATCAAGATTTGGAGTTGATTTGAGAGAGAGGCGAGTTTTGTCATTCCTGTATTTTGAATGGTTTCAAAAAGTGATTCGTTGATCACTTCTTCTTTGCGGCGATCATATATTCTTGTTGAGAAGTCCATTGTAAGCAAATCTGATATCATTGTGTAGGTTTTTCTGCTTTCTACTGAGAGTGGTAGATTTTGGTTAAGAGTGAGAGCTTAAGAACCATAGACTCTTGAAGTACTATTGTAATTACACTATTAGAAGAAGTAAATAAGGTGTAAATAAATCCATTTTTTGATTGGAAGACACAATTTGGTGTGTGATGTGTTCATTCCGATCTGATGACATCTCCCACATCTAGATATACGGTGTACACTTCATGCAAACAGCGATACGATAACGTTATGTCTCGTAAACGTTAATGTCTTGTTGAATTGGAAAATTAGTTGCTTGTGCAAAATCAAAGCTTCATCTGAAGATTCCTGATGTACTTTTTTTAGCTCATTGTATTTCTCCTCGCTCTGCTGTGAATTGACGAATGTGTTGTTGAAACATAGTGAACATTTCTCTCATTTTTTGATTACGTAAATCTCTCGATTGAGTGACGCTCTTGGTGAGATTAGTGGATCAGAGTGGGAGGATGGATGTGAAGAATCTGGTGTAACTATACTTCTTTTAGACGTTTATCCACATCCTCAACCACGTGAAAAGTAGAGGTCATATTGTTTGCTTGATTCTTTTTGCTCAAGCTTAGGAGTTAGGGACCTTTGTTTCCTCTCATGTTCAGAAGTGTCATAGATTATGAGTTCATTTTGTGTCCTTGACTGCATTTGAATGCTTTTGAAAGAATAATGTGTCTGCAAGAACCTTATCTCCTCTTTTGATTTTTTTCTGATTTCCAAGATGTATTGGCGTATCGAGAGTTTTTCTTTTGAGAAAGAGCGGACCTTCTAGCTGTGATTAGCGGTTGATGCACATAGAAGAGACTAGTATATTATAATTCCTCTCGATTTTTTCATCAATCTAAGCACTTCCTTTTTTTAGTAAAGGGTCAAATAACCACATGGAAATGTTGAATGAATCATGAGTACTACAAACGGAATAGGTGGTGACACAATCTCTCATTAGTATTTCTCTCCATAGTTCCTCGCTACTAGGGTTTGGTACATGACTTTGGGTCGGTAAATGTGCATTATCTAGCACTCCGTGCCAAGGTTAAATGAAGATAAAAACAATAAGATATAGTTCTTTGTCATAAGTGACAAGAGGTATGATCACAAGGACAAGTGAGACATAACTTGGGGTAAAGTTATGCCCAAAAGATCATATCAGAAACTCACGACCGTCAAAAAGTTAAAGGTTTCGGTAACCTGGATCTAAGTATCGAGCTTCATTTACATTGACAGTTTGTTTTTTAAGATTGTATAGCGGTGATTCGTATACATCTTTTATCACTTTGTTTGGAATTGGAGTCTCAGTCGTATTCGGAATTGTTCAAAGAGTCGTTGAAGCTATTTTATGGAGAGATGCAAGTCATTATCTTGGTCGGATGCTCACCAACTTGAGAAGGTAAATATAGTTTTGAACGAAAGAAAATAATTATGAACAGTCATGGAGCTTCCGATGTTACACACTTTCAGATCGAGTTGGCAGACCAAGAACATCCATCTAGCTAGTTTGGTTATAAGAAGTGCTATTCTGTGACCATGTAAGCAATAGTAGATCCAGATTATAATTATTTGGACGTTGTGATACGATGACTAGGCTCAGTCAATGACACCAAGATTATGAAAAACTCCCAAAAAACAGACTTTTTTTGGAAGGTTCAAGCAGGATAAAAGCTTTAAGGTACTTCGGTTCTTATTGAAGTCACGAGAATTCCTGAACTGGGCATTGCATATGCTGATTATCTTACCTCTCCATGGTGTATCATCTCGGTACTTGGATCGGGTCTCAGTGAATTCCTGAACTGAGCATTGCATATGCTGATTATCTTATCTCTCCATGGTGTATCATCTCGGTACTTGGATCGGGTCTCAGTGAAGAGGATGACAATTTCAACTATAAACACAGTTCAACGATGATGGAGGTTGAAGGGATTTTTGGTCGGCTGGATTACTTTTCTCATATTACTTATGTGTGTGCAATATTACCTAATATGAGAATAGTCATGCAAGAGACCATCGATCCAAACCTCATGGCTAGGTATGTGTTTTTGCCGAGAAGATATATGCCACTTGAAGCACATGGTATGCTTGGAGATATTGATCTTTGACATGTTATAGTTTTAAAAGCTTGAGTGAAATACTTATGGAATGATAAATCCTCTGATTAACAACCTTGATCCGTCCAACAGAATACGAGATTATACAGCAATACTTTGAGACTGATTAGTCCAACTGAAATGAAATAATTATTGCATTTGTACACATTTTTTTTACCATATTTTACTTGGAATGATATTCAATTCTTATTGGATTCAAACTAACTCAAAGTTTGAATCATTCTAAATCTGCCTTGCTTGAGAGTTAAAGTACTCTATACGTGTTTTTGCTTTGATGTATATTGTTTCGTACGGAGTTCAGTAAAGTCTAGTTTTCACATACTGAAAGAACACCTGATTCGTGTTTTATGTTTCATGAGTGTAAGCTCAATTCCAGTCATGAAAAAAACAAGTTCAAAGAACATAGTATTCATATCAAACATCTAATCCATGTTTCTGGTTTTCATGAGTGTAACTGAATTTATGTCACGAGAATAACGTTAAAGACCACTATGTTTCATATATCTTCATTAAATCTCTAGATGTCCACACGATTATTCAAGAAACATACGTGAAGTGATTCAAAACGTGACAAGTTCATTACTTCATGGAAGTTCGGTTTATATTCACTTATTGAAACAAGATCCAATCCACATCTGTGGTTTGCCTGAATGTACAAAGAAGACTTTGACTTTTTCGTTGAAATCCTTTTGCATGTATTAAACTCTCACTCCTCAGAAATATCCTTTGATTGAAGAAAATTATGGAACAATTGCGTTTGATCTTAATTCCTCATGGACTAACCCAACTAGATACTCGAATGTTATAAGAGTGAACATAAAATAACTTTTAAACTCTTCTCATCACAAGTTGGTATTAAATTGACCACCAATTTCTAGTCCTGGGTCCAATACAATACTCCATATTGAATTGGATGTATTGTACCTCATGGCTACCGAGTATTTGCACACAGAACAGTCACACATATATCAACGAGCTCTAAATGTTGTTACAGCTCATGAAAACTCCTTCCTTCCTCGTCTACTATGATAGACACATCTAAGGAGAAAATGCCCAATTGTTCATTATCAGTCTATTGAACATCTTGATGAACCTGTCACGATATCAATCAAACTACTCATTATGCTTAAAATCGTGACCGTTACAACTCTGTTCAATGTCATTCTCTCCATAACCTAATTGATAATGAGGTGGATATGCAATTCATCTAAACGATCCTCTTTTATTTAATAAAATATGGCTTAAAATAACATTTTTTAAAAATCATGTAATCTCTAGCCAATATAAAATAACATTGCATGGTTAACCTAACAAACTATGAATGATAACTTTCAACTTGACCATACTAGTTGTCCGTTCTAATGAGTCTCACTTGTTTGGTTCATGGGAAATGACTCTAAGGTTGATTTTTGGGACTAGTTTTACCATCTCTTATTATACAACAAGTATAAAGAACAATTACAAGAGTTAATAGACATTGGGGACATTTCATGCAAAGATGTCTTGATAAATAAAGAATATTTATGAACTATCTTCACTTGAATGCAATTAATTAGAATAACTATTTTTGAAAGTGTAAAATGAGAAGGGAGTGTGATCTTAACGCCACATGGTAGAGTTAGTTATGATTCATTAGACTTGTCGTTTCATTTTGCATTCATTATAAAAAAACAACAATGACATGTTCAGAAATTTGCTTGATCACACCACTAACAGGATCCCGGAGCTTGATCATATCCTATATCGGCTATTGACTCTAAAACTAGTCAGTTTGTGATGTTAATTACATGTGGGACTGCACACATGAGGTTATGAGCATGTATCGTCGGGCATGTCTTTAGTGTTAAACATTTTGAATGATAGAGGTTTTTAGTCATTGTCTAAATAGTGAAATGATGAACGACAAAACATAGTGATTGATTTGGCTATCTATAACTAGTGAGGGGTGTAATCAAATAATATTACGTGTCAAAGGTATAATCTTTTCAATATATTCTTCTGCTGCGGTCCATAGTTATGGTCACGGCTGAAGGTTTTACGGCAGCCTCTTGAGACAACCGCATGACTGGTCACGCTAGTCTCTCATCCGGCCTAGTTTTCTTTTGGTAGTAAGTTTGAATTAGATAATTTCTCTCCTAAAACTATTGGTCTTTTGCTACTAGACAAGAAATCTTCAGTCATCTGATGAGATATCTCTTTGACGCTCAGCTTGTGTTCGAGGTGTCATCTCATATTCTCAAATTTTCAATCCTCATTTTATCTATAAACTTTTCATATTCTCGTATATAATCGAGATGCTTCATTTATCCGATCACAGACAGATGTTGCAAGAGATAGAATTTATTTTAGAAATGGAGACGTTTGCCAATTTAGAGGATGATTTAGTATATTCTTTGACGTCATCTGAAGATACAGATTCAGCCGATGATTTCAGTTCCGGTTTATATTTAGCATTACAAAATGCAAGGATTTCTTCTCTGAAGTACCAAAAGCTTCATTTTGGTAGCTTACTCGTATGGATAAATATTATTTTCAAGCGTTATTTTCTCTTGTACAAGATCATTATGTATTCATGAATAAGTCTAGATTTTCTCAAGCTCCGGTGGAATTACAACTTGCAGTGGTACTTTAGCGATTAGGTCATAACGATAATAGAGCTTGTTTGGATAGATCTCTTTTCTTACAGAGAATTGGTGAACTACACAAACGAGTGATGAATGCGTTAGAATCAAGATTAAGAAACCAAGTAAAATGGTCTAGTCGAGCCGATCGAGTTCATATTGTAGATCATTTTGCTACAAAAGGTTTTTCGGGATGTGTGAGATGGATCGATGATAATTTACTTTCTTAAGCCAAAGACCTCATTACGATGAGGAGACTTATTTTGATAGGAAATGCAATTATGGTATCATTGCTCAAGTGATATGTGATCATGGGGGGGGGGGGAATTTTACATATCTTTTCAGGTATGATGGGCAATTGTCAAGAGCTAAGTTGTTGACAGAAATCAGACATTTGGAGACATGTACATATCAATAATATGTTTTTTGAGTCTCATCAGTATTTACTAGATGATTCGGGATATTCTCTTCTCCAACATTTAGTTCTTTCTTTTCGAATGGCTTCTAGAGACAAAGAGAAGCAAGAATTGAATACTTGTGTTGCACATGCCAGAGTTGCAAACGAGCATTGTAGTGGTATTATTAAATCGAGATGGCATTCTTTGAAACAACTGAGGACATAGTTGAAAAAGAAAGAAACGAAAAAGTTTCTAGTGAGATGGGTAAACTGTTGTGCAATGTTGCATAACTTTTTGTTAAATAAAAAAGATGAGCGGATTGAAGCAGATGGGTAGTCAATTTTGGATAGAGATATAGATAGAGATCATATGGAGGGTGACATCAATACTAGTGGGACGATCTAGAGATTCTTCATTGAGGATATAGTCGAGAGGAGACAATTTCTTATGTGTAGAGTAGATTCTCTCAAGTTTTTCCTCATGATCCTTTTCCAACACCAAGAGAGTACTAGAGGAAGATTATCATGGAGGAGGTCAATCTCGTTTGATCAATACCACATGGAGTTTCCATGCATTTCATATATCTTCTCAAGTCATGACTGAGATATGTTGTTTTCATACCACATATCTCAAACACTTATATATATATTGAGTGAAGTTTTGAGTACATGTTCTATTATCAAAAGTACATGATCTCATGATTTCATGAATCATATCATTGCAATCTTATCTTATCTGAAAAGAACCCCACCAACTTCTCTATTCATCTTTAAACAAGTACTTATTACTCTCTTTATCACTATATGTAGTGAAAAGAGAAAAAGACAGAGGATGGATATCATTAAGAGGATGATTGGTGGAGTTCTTGAATGGATTGTCGTCCATCATCAAAACATCCCTCGTGCTTAAGTTGTGTTGATGGAGAATCATGAAATATTTTAAGTCTAGATGCTTCTCGAACAGTCTTATACTTGAAACACATGTCTTGAGCAAACTCTCTACATACCTGATAGAAAATTGAAATACAAGTTAGAATACAAATTCAGAATTTCTGTTTGGCAAGAAGAGAAAGAGAGAAACTTTGTTTAGCAAGGAGAGAAAGGAAAAAACTATGTTTTTCACTATTGCTCAGTTCTTGAACGAACAAGATGCTCAATCAAGTTCTACACAAAGTAAACAACTATTCACATAGCAGAGAATGATGAAATGTACCATACCTACAAATTGCAACTCCATGAGGTAGGTAATCATTCTCTTCCATAGCAAGTAGTAGAACTCCAATGTTTAGTAAAGTACTAGATGTCTATATATGATAACATGTAACTTATCTAGACAAATCTCCAGAAAAGTGTTTACTCCAGGTCGAGGCACGTACCAGTGGAGGGCTTCTTGATAGTCTATACTACGTACCTTTTTTCACGAGCTGGCATCAACTCATGCTCATGCCTCCTCATTTGTACCAAAAGATCATTCAAATCAAGGATAAGATTCTTACACCTTATGATAGTAGGATGAACCAAACGAGACAAAAACACTTTAGACCATTGTACACAAGATAGTTCTTCTCTCCCCACTTCAATCTCATATTCCATAGTCTTGAGCTCTCCTTCTCTTTTTTGAAGCTCCTCTTCCTTCTGCTGAATGATCAAGGTTAAAGGTTAAAGCATCAGCTGATTATCTTTTCCAATAGAATACGCTCTTCTTCACATGTAAAAGCTTTGGTTTAATCAATATCAACTAAGCATAGCTTAATAAATATCAATCAAGTATGAAGCAAAATTTAAGATACAAAATGAACTAACATCTTAGAAACTTTTAAAACATGAAGTAAAATCCATCCAACAATAAAAAGAATATCTTACTAGATGGTGGAGGATCTCACAGCGAGGACCGAGGGTCTTGAGGATTTTGATCTCATTGAGAAGACCGAGGATCTTGAATACGAGAGTCGACATGATATGAACTTCAAATGATATGCGATTATCTCACATGAAAAAGTGATATAGATTGTCCCGCTCGAAGAAGGAGTGAAATAGTTATGTTTCACTCTAGCTTGTTAGGAAACGAGCGAGAAAGAAATGTTTCACTCGATAAAGGAGCTTCGCTTGTGTATCTCTTCCACCGTAAAATAGGATTATTCACTCAACTTACAAGCAAAATAATGGTTGTATCGCTCACACAAGTTGTGTGCAATGCAGCTTGTCTCGTTCGTAATACAAAAAGCTAAAATCTTTTATGATAATCTTTTTTTATAGCTAGGGCCGAGGAGAAAATGAGAGAGGAACCACCGATGTTCAAATATAGTCATGAAGAAGATGAAAGATATCATTTGAAATGATGCTGGTCAGTGGTGGTCGGAAAGAAGAAGTTGAGAATGCATTACATACTTAGATTACTGGTGGCTTTGTCGTTTGACTTTCATCGTCTTGATGTAAGTACCTATTGTCATCATCACTTTATGTGACTTTTCAAACGTTTATGCATGTAGCTCTTTCAAACTTGTATTCATGTGTTTGATTAGTGCCGAAAGTTTAAGCATGATATTTATTATTAGTTTTTAATCTCTGTAGGTTCCATATTGCATATAATTTATCAATTCTTATGATGAGGAGACTCATCGTGCTATAAGAGGACATGAGATTTTACTCGATGACTCCATTGTCCATGAGGCATTTGTTCTACTCATGAGAACAACTGTCCTGCATCCTCATAGTGTTAAGAGGAGTCTGATTGATGATTGGTTTCATCAAAAAGATGAAAAAGATAAATGATACTTGTTACGGATGTGCAAATACTCCGAGTAGAAGTCAGTTTTTCAGCTCATCAGTTGCCTTCTTTTGGCTCACCGACATCCAAAAGAAGTGTATGGACAATTAGCTTTATATGTGAAGACAAAAGTAGAAGAGACTCTGGAAGATTATGATTGGGATGAGTTCATTTAGACTCTTTGGATACCGAGATTTATTCTATGAAGAAGCATATGAGCAAAGAGAGATTGGTGAGACATCTAGAGACTTGCGTGGGTATGATGTTGACTCATCTCATGGTTCATGTCAAAATACTTTGCTCTTTTATCAAGCAAGACAATATGTCTCAGTCCTTCTTGGAACGAGACAGCCTGTATCTCTCCTTCGATGATGGAGATAGCATGTTTCGCTCCTTTACCGAGCGAGAGGTGGTGTTTTGCTCGTGGAGCGAGACAGTCGAGCAAAACATTAATGTTTCGCTCGACTGTAAAATGAAATAAGCTATTTTGTTCTTTCATAGAGCGAGACAACTTGTTTCGCTCGTTCTTATTAAGGCGAAATAGTCTATTTCACTTGATGTTTGAGCGAAAATAATTGTTTCATCCGAGCATCATCACAACAAGCGGTACAAGTCTGAATCACTCACCCTGCAAGGTGAATCATGATGATTTGCTCTATTACAGCGATTTAGCTTGGACGGTTATAACCTTACGAGGCGATTCAAGCTAAATCATCCCTAAATCAGCGATTCATTTTGAACGGATATAACCTAAACATTCACACATTATCCTAAATGTTCACACATTCAAAATTTACACACACAACATTCAAAGCATTCAAGCCATTGGTGGTCATGCACTTACTAGGATTTCTTCCACCTCCTCATCTTGAGCCTCTACCACCGTCTCTACCTCAGCCTCGTCCTCTCATGTAGTCTTGTTATTGGCAAGCGCCTCTACTACTATGTCACGTCAGTTTGGGCACCTCGGCTAGGTTGACCGAGTGCGAAATGGCGCATCCCGGTAAGGCCGTTAGTGCCGTTAGGGCGAGTTGGGGAGAGCCCACTAGGGATAAACTTCGCAGGTAGGGCTTGGAGGCCTTAGTTCTTTGAGTTGAGCCAAAGAACTAAGGTCTCCAAGCCCTACCTGCGAAGTGGCGCATCCCGGTAAGGCCGTTAGTGCCGTTAGGGCGAGTTGGGGAGAGCCCACTAGGGGTAAACTTCGCAGGTAGGGCTTGGAGGCCTTAGTTCTTTGAGTTGAGCCTTCAAGCTCCAGGCTATGATGGATAGTCTAGTTGAGTGTAACCCGGATTCTCTTCGCGTTTAGAGTGGGTTTGGCTTGACCGTTTGTGAGTAGTCCTTGTTGTGGTGGTGGAGATGGTAATTTCTCTATACAGATTACTCAAAGAACTGAGTGCAGGTCGAGGCGGAGTTCAGTAAGAGCTCGCAGATCTGAAATCGGAAATCGTCCGCTGGTATCTTCGGGCGTTGCTGTTCGTGGTTGATTGTTTGGAGCTGCAATCGAGGTGTGTGGGCACCGTGCTACATTGCTGGTCGCAGATCGATTTGCTGTTGATTGGGGTCGAGTGGAGATTTCTGTCATGCGGAAGCGCTGCAGAAATTTTGCGGAATGTTCTTGAAGTGTGTTGTTGGAGCCGGAATGCGCATTTGGGCGTGGCAGACGGAATACTTGTCAATGTCGGGCCGGAGTGGGCTCTTTGGAAGCGCATTGGAGAGACGATTCTAGCGCACCAAGTTTCGTGGAGTTTGGCCAAGGATTGAAGAAGTTATGGCATGTCGAAGTTCGTTGCTGTGACACCCGCAAGTGCAAAAGGCTAGTTACGTCAGATTTTGGCTCAATTTCGTGTGGAAACTCGAGTTTAGTAGTTGTTTTGTGTGTGTGTGCATCCACGAAGTGTGTGTGGTGCATTTGTGAATCTGTTTTGGTGGTGTTCGGGTTGGATTTGGAGGTTCTTGCTGTTTTACGTCAGATTTTGGTCACCCGTGTGCACCCGCAAGCTGTTTTCGCTGTTTTGGAGGCTGTTTTGGTGCAATCTTCTGCAATTCGAGGTGGAGCCGAGCCTCTTCTGGTGTGTGTGTACCTGTTCTAGCGGAGAGTGAGCGGGAGTGTCGAGGTGTGGAGTGCGTGTTAGGAGGCTTTTAGAGGCTTCGAGGCTTCGAGGCTTCGAGGAGCAGAGGTGCGTGAGTGCGGAGTGCGAGAGTGCGGAGGCGGAGCGGAGCTGAGCCTGAGCCTGAGCCTGAGCCCGAGCCCGCGCCCGCCGCAAGCCAGCTTGCTGGCGTGCGTGAGAGAGGTATCCAAGCTTCAGGTGTGTGGGAAGGGTAAAACCAGCTGGTCACCCATCCCAACACTATTCCTGGACCTGGACTCCTGACTCTGTAGTCTTAGCTTTGGTTTTACCACTAGACCAATAGCTCTTGGTGTCCTACAGGGATGCGTGCAAGTACTTATGGACTTGTATAAGGTAGTAGGAGACCTTCTCGCACGTCCCTAGAGGAGTGGTAGGGCGACCCCACAGTATTAGGGAGAAGCTATAGTTGTGGTAGTGTTTGCCTACACCGTAGAGGCGCGTATGGAGACAATTGGTGGCAGTTGTCTTGGGTGAGCTAGTAGAGCTACTACGTGGATGTTTTTGGAGCTACTAGAGGTGTGGACATCTAGTTAGTGACCTCTAGTGTCAGTTACGACTGTTGGTGATCATATATTGTGCATGTGGCACCGACAAGGAGTCGTCAGTCCGGGTGGGGCTGGATTTCTCTTTATGTGAATGTTTGAGTGTGGAGGGTTATCGTTTGGACTTCTTGTGGTTGGAACCCCTCCATACTCTGCTTCCTGTTTGTGCGTCGCGTTTGCTTGTGTTGGCGCTTGATTTTCGGAGTGAGTTTACTCCAGTGTGCTGTCGGTAGTGAGGCTGGAGTTGCGGACCAGTCAGACTACCTTTGTCTCTCTCACGGTGCGGTTGGAGTGATGACCAACAGACCGTGAGAGGCTGCCTGTGGTGATGACAGATACAGGTTGCCCTTACCTTGATCGTCCTAGTAGGGCATAGGTGAGCTCATTAGGAGCGGGGTTAGGCAAGTGGTGGTTACGGTGGTGACGGGGATTGTGACTTCCGGTTGGAGAGTGTGTTAGCGGGATTCTCTCATCACGGAGTTCTCGGGAGGTCCTGGTGGGGACTTCTCCGACAGTGGGTATACACGGAGTGGGATGAGGTACCGACTACCTACACTATTGCCGTCGGTTGTTCAAGAGGACGAGTCAGACGCAGACAACGCGTTTTCTGGTGGTGAGTCTAGTGTCACCACACCGTTGTTGTGGGACATGGACGAGATCTATGGGGCCACGAAGGGGCCTCGACGTTACTCGGGTACAGTTGGTACCATTGAGCTGGATGACTTCATCCAGGAGTTTGACAGTTGGTGCGATCTGCAGCAAATGCGGAATCCACAGCTGTTTACACCCTTCATGGCGTGGAAGGGTTTGTTCCAGCACTTGGAGGGACCGCCGATGGACGATTATCATGAGTTCAGGCGAGATTACAGTGTTGAGATCGAGTTGTGGAGACAACATTGGTCTCCCAACTACGTTTCTATCACTACTGGCGCAGTTTCGGGAGGCGTAGCACCTGCGAGTTCGGGTGCCAGTAGCAGTGGTGCAGCCACAGGTGGCGGAGTATCTACTACCGGTGCATCCACAAGTAGTGGAGCAGGTGGTAGTGTGAGCGGGATACCACCAGGGTTTAATCCTGTGGTTCAGTTCTTCCAATGTTTGAGGAAGAACTATCAGGGTGTGCGGACCGACAAGTTGAGGAGTCTGCAGGAGTTCCAGCGGAAGACTGGAGAGAGCCTACGCGAGGCGTTTACTCGCATGAGGCGGTTGATCAGCGTTACCCAAGGGGTGACGGAAGCATAGGCAGTCCAGTTCTGGTATGGGATACTAGACCGGGAGCTGCGTAGGAGAGTTAGAGATGCTACTCTTCTTAGAGATACCGCTCCGACGTTGGCGGTTGTCTTTAGTCTGGCTGAGCGGATTGAGCTCAACATGGTGGAGGAGAGGGTGGTGGTTGCTGGGTTCAGCAAGGAGACACCACATGGAGCGACCACCTCTTCTCGAGGATCACAGGCTACGCAACAGCGTGGTGGTGGTGGTGGTAAGGATCGTGCGGAGCAGTCACGATCTCAGGGAGGTGTTGGAGGATCTGGTGGGCAGAAGCCCATGCCGTCCTTCTCTAGTCAGCAGCAAGCGGGTCCTTGCTGGACGTGTGATGGTCCTCATCAGCAGAGGGACTGTCCACAGAGGAGAGGTTATGAGACGTCAGAGACATCAGGGATGTCTCAAGCAGTACCTAGGCAATGTGAGCATTGCGGACGACCTGGTCATAGTAATGACCGTTGTTTTGATCTCCATCCCGAGTTGCGGCAAGGGAAGGCTGATCGTGGACGAGGCGGAGGAGCTCAGGGAGGCCGTGGTGGTCGAGCTGGAGGTAGAGGTCCAGCACCTGAGAGAGGACCGATCGGTCCACCGCTTGCTACGACGTCAGAAGCAGGTATGGCTGCTCGGATTGAGCAGTTGGAGCAGAGGATAGCTAGTATGGCTATGGCTCAGCGGAGATCAGGTGGAACAGAGGCTTCCACGTCTTATGGAGGAGAAGGAGGTGACTTCAACTTCATGGCTGGTGTGACGCAGATTGAGGCATCTGCGGCAGTGACTAGAGGTGCAGTACGTGCCTCTGAGCCACGAGGTGCGTCAGTGGAGTTGGATCCACAACGCGGGGAGGCTGGTAGACAAGCCAGGCTTCCCCAGTCGTTCACGTTATCGGAGGCGTTGAGGACCACATCTATGGTTCCTAAACGACCTACCGATGGTGCAGTAGAGTTGGAGGCATCGACATCCAGGAGTGGGTGTGATGTGAGTCCACCTTCGACGTCGGTGGATGCGACGTCAAACTCGATGTTGGGGGCGGCTACAGCAGTTTTGCGAGCCCCACTATTCTCAGCCACGGATATGAGGGCATTGGGAGTCAACTTGGCTCCAGTGTTCCAGTTGGCGACCACGCTCAGTGAGAGCGAGGATGTAGTTACCTCTAGTGCTGAAGTAGTTCAGCGAGAGGCGGTAGACGTGTCCATGGAGTCGAGGATCAAGACAGCTACCAGTGGTACTTGGCAAGCGGCGACTGCTAGGTTAGATGAGTTACCAGCTAGGCCGGCGATTGACCGTGCTGGTTTGGCACCAGGTGTGGTGTTGTTGGACAACAGAAGTGGTATCTTCTGTTTGGTGGCACCTTCAGGGAAAGTGTATCGACCTCAGAAGGTCTTGTTAGACTCTGGAGCTCAACCGTTGATGTTGGGAAAGGCGGCGTGTATTGGTTTGGGTCTGAAGAAGTCCGAGATAGAGAGATGTCCATTCCAGTTGCAGACATCTCTAGGGGGATCAGGAGGTACGGCTCTACATCATGACACGTGAGATGTTGACGGTGAGAGTTCGGCCAGATCACCCCACGGATGGCTCTATGGTGAAGGCCAAGGCCATCGTTACAGCCGCAGAGTCTTATGATGTATTGGTGGGAGGTGCTGTGTTGTACCCTATGGGGTTCGTGATTGACTATTGGGCAGAGACAGCATCTTACAGACCAGGTTGGCAGTCCGGTGAGGGACGAGTGAGCCGCTTACCAGTGCGGTTCAGTGCTAGAGTTGGGACGACGGAGCCTACACCAGGAACGATGGCATCCGTTGCAGGGTTCAGTTCGATCATCACTTGGCCGGACGAGTTGTTGGAGGGTAATGCCCATGCGGAGGATACTCCGATCTATGAGGAGGTGGAGGACATGCCTAGCATGTCTACGTTAGTACCATCTGCCTTGGATGTTCCACTCTGGAGTTCGAATGGAGAGTTGCAGCAGTATGCTGATCAGTTGGTGCAGCAGGCTTGGAGTGAAGCTTTTGTACCACCAGTAGAGGAACAAAGGGTTGTTCCTGCTACTGGCCCTGTGACCTTATCACCGTTGGATACGACTCCCATTGTGTGGCAGTATCCAGAGGAAGGTGTATGTGTGCTGGAGCTGTTTGGAGGGATCAGCACAGGTTTGGCTGCGGTATTGCAGGCAGGTATACAAGTACAGCGATACTTTTATGTGGAGAGAGATGAGATTGCGAGACGTATCTCATTGCGACATGTGGCACGTTTGGTGCAGAGATATCCTGAGTTGTTGCCCATATCAGCTGTTAGAGGATACCAGCAAGCATTACCGTCGGATATTTCGCTGCTGGGGACGCACGATCTTACGTTTGTGGGCACCATTCACCTGGTGATAGCCGGATGGCCATGTCAAGGTCACACGCGTGCAGGGAGAGGTCAGGGTTTACATGACCCGCGATCTAGGATGTTCTGGAAGATGTTACGGATCCTACGACATCTCCAGATGCATCAGGTGGATTCTCCAGCGTACATCTTGGAGAACGTTCCTTTGTTGGGTGATGCTCGTACACAAATGATGGCGAGTGTGCACCAAGTGCGGTCTTGGGTTGGACCAGCAGTGTTGTTGGATGCAGCGAGAGTGGGATCTCGTGCACATCGTCCACGGTTGTGGTGGACGAACTTGTTACCGAGAGAGGTGCTTAAGCGCGCACACGATGGAGTGAGACGACCAGCGCACCTCACGGTTGATAGCATCTTGGATGCAGGACGACGATCTCAAGTAGTGGGAGTCGTCGATAGGTCACCCATGGCAGTGGTGAACCTAGTGGGACGGCCCATGGTAGCATTACCCACTTTGGTAAGCTTTCCAGCGTCACATGCTTACAGAGATGGAGGACCTGGGCTTGTGTGGGATGCTCAATTACGGCAGTTGGTGGAGCCCAATGCCGATGAGAGAGAGCGAGCGATGGGTTTCACTACGGGTACGACGGCAGTAGCTTCGGTGTCGGAGGCTTCACGTCGTCAAGTATTGGGTCAAGCAATGGACTTGAATTGCTTGACATGGATTGTTAGCCTTGGATTGGCTGAGCAGCGTCGGATGCGATCGACGGGTGTTACTGCTCGAGCACTCTTGAGCTCTTTGCCTACCGGGTCGGTGGAGGCAAAGACTGGGGGCGAGGCACGTGGAGTTCGTCATCCTTGGACATCATGGGATGTCATAGGAGAGAGTGTGGAGCTTGCAGCTAGAACTGCAGAAGTTTTACGCACAGTAGCGGTGGAGGTTGTTGGTGGTGAGCAGAAGGAAACTGCTCCAGAGGCTGCAAGATAGCAGTCAACGACTTCGTCTTCTACCTCTAGCATGGTGACAGAGGATACTTGGGAGCCAGAGATTGGACCCAAGCTTATAGGAGAGGAGAGACGAAGAGTCCAAAGATTCCTGAAGAGCTACAGGAATTGTTTTGCCTTTTGTATGAAGGATTTGGGTACCTTGAAAGGACCTGGTATACGGATCGACTTGGCTAATGACACGCCGATCTTTCGACGTCCTTACAGGTACAGTGACATGGAGAGAGCTTTGATCCAGAGTCGGACTCAAGACTTGTTGGAGGTTGGGTTGGTGGAGATGTCGCATGGAGAGTATGCATCTGCCACAGTTATGCTAGCCAAGAAGGATATGTATGGCAACTACACAGATAGACGGATGTGTGGGGACTATCGTCCTATCAATCGGCAGACGAAGTCCGATAAGTATGCCATGCCGACACCTGAGGAGATCTTTGATGCAGTGGGGCATGTGAAGGTCTTCAGTACTTTGGATCTTCGAGCAGGGTATCATCAGTTGCCAGTGAGAGAAGAAGATAAGTCCAAGACAGCATTCTGGAGAATTGACTCTCACGGCAAGGATTGTTTGTATCAGTGGCGGTTCTTATCATTTGGGTTGAAGAATGCCCCTGCTGAGTTCCAAAGGGTGATGGACAAAATCTTAGCAGGATTGGATTTTGTCAGATGTTATATTGACGACATCTTAGTCTATAGTGCTACAGTGGAGGAGCACGAGAGACACTTACGGGATGTGTTTGAGCGGTTGAGAGCTCATGGGTTGAAGTTACACCCTGGGAAGTGTAAGTTCTTCCAGGAGTTGGTAGAGTATCTGGGCCACACCATCTATCCAGGTGGATTGGGTGTTCAACAAACGAAGGTTGAGGCTATTGCACGTATTCCGCGCCCCACAGATGTGAGTCGAGTTCGAGCATTTGTTGGTTTGGCGAACTTCTACCGTCGATACGTGAAAGGGTTTAGTGCAATTGCGAAGCCGTTGACCAAGCTGATGAAGGTGGACCAGGAGTGGCAGTGGGGAGATGAGCAAGAGCGAGCTTTTGTAGAGCTCAAGGATAGGTTGACATCTGCTCCCATCTTGAGGAGACCCGTTAGGGGGCGTCCTTTCCAACTGCACACAGATTGGAGTATGTTGGGACTTGGAGCAGTGCTGACTCAGCATGATGATGAGAAAAAGGAGTTCGTGGTGGCATATGCCAGTCGTTCCAATAATTCAGCAGAGGCGAGGTATAGTTCGTATGAGGGAGAGTGTTTGGCGGCAGTGTGGGCTGTTGCACACTTTCGATGTTATCTGTTTGGGAACCCCTTTACTCTCATCACTGATCACCAGCCGCTCAAGTGGTTGATGGAGTCCGATAAGCTTACAGGGAAGCTTGCACGATGGGCTCTGATCTTACAGGAGTATGACTTCCAGGTAGTACATAGACCTGGAGTTGCAAACTTAGATGCCGATGGGTTGAGTCGCAACCCGTGCACGAGTCAGCAGGATCAGACTGGGGCTCGATGGCATGACGAGGTTGATGAGGAGATAGTGCCAAGATGGCATGCATCTGCCTTTCTTTGTGTGTTGGCCATGAACTCTAGTATGGAGGGCCAAGTCGTATCTTTCTCTGGTCAGAGAGTAGATGATGAGTCTCCAGATCCTGAGGGTGGAGATGGTGTTCCAGACCAGCGAGATATCCATGATGATGTGACCGTGATGGAGTATCTACGTACTGGTGTGGTAGTAGACACAGTAAGTGCCAAGGAGCGAGATCGTGTCCTTCAACGAGCGAAGAGATTTCGACGAGAAGGACGACATGTACTTCGAGTGTGGGGTGATGGAAGGGTACGGATAGTGCCACATCCATCCCAGAGGGCACAGTTAGTACAACATGCCCATGAGGAGTTGGGACATTTTGGAGTGAAGCGTACACATAGCTTACTCCAAGGACAGTATTGGTGGCGTGGTATGCACATCGATGTGCAACAGTTTGTCGCACGATGTGTGGTTTGTGATCGAGTACGAGCATCGTTTAATGCTCCTACTCCACAGTTACACCCCTTACCGATTATGGGGTTGGGTTACCGTTGGAGTTTGGATTTTGCGAGACCCTTACCGTTGACCGTACGTCACCAGCGGTATGTGTTGGTGATGGTGGAGCACTTCTCCAAGTGGATTGAGTTGGTGGCATTACCAGACAAGGTGAGTGAAGGGACAGCGTATGCGTTCTTAGATCGAGTGCTGAGTCGTTTTGGAGCACCAGCTGAAGTGCTGACAGACCAAGGTACAGAGTTCCTTGGTGAGTTTCAGGCCTTGTGTGATCAGGTGCTGATTGATCATCGGACTACATCTCGAGATCATCCTGAGGCGGATGGTTTGGCAGAGAGGGTAGTTCAGACGGTGAAGAGAGGATTGCGCAAGTATGGCTTGCAGAAGGACCACTTGGGAGACTGGGATGTGCAGTTACCATGGTTGGCTATGGGCTACCGTTTCAGCCGACAAGCGTCTTTGGCTTCCTTCTCACCGTATTTTCTATTGTATGGCCGAGATCCAGATCTACCTTCGGCCATTCGTCGTGATTCTGTTGAGATGCTGGACCTTGATGACCCGGATATGTGGGTGAGAGCATGTTCTCAACGAGCAGAGATATTTCGGAGAGTTATGCCTATGGCTTTTGAGAACCTAGCGATTGCTCAGCATAGAGACACGTTGCGATATGCGACTATCCGAGGAGGAGGTTATCGGCCGTCGATTCGCAGGTTTCATCCTGGCGATTATATCTATCTACAGCAGACTGTACCGACGACGTTGGACGTGACCGCAGGGCGTACTATTTTACGAGTGCGTGAGGTGTTACCTTCTGGAGTACTCATGTTAGAGGGCCGTGATGGTGTTGTGTGGAAGGACCATGTGCGTAATTGCGCGCCATGTCATCTTCCCAACATTGATGGTACCGTTGACCCAAGCTTAGCAGTTGTACGCGCGGGCTTGAGGTGTATGTTGTGTGGGTCTGCTAGCGGAGCAGCCCGTATGTTGGTGTGTGATGGTTGTTCGAGAGGTTGGCACATGTCATGTTTGACTCCACCTCTCAGTGTAGTTCCTACTGGACGGTGGGTTTATCCTCGATGTATATAGCGGAGATAATCAATTAGATCTTTGCGTGGTATGGATTGCAGACAGGCGACTAACGATGGGGCGATGTAGCAGCCGGCCTCCTGATCCTTGCACCCATGAAGGTGTGTATCACGTAGTTGGGATATGGAGCTATCTGGAGTTAGAGGGACCTAACCGCCAGTTAGGGGAGCGATTGTGATACACTTGTGTATGTGTATGACATCGTCCATGTGTTATGTGTATGTGTGGTGTATCTCTGACAGCGATGTATGTTGTGTAGCGATGTGTATGCGCACGACAGCTGTCACGTCAGTTTGGGCACCTCGGCTAGGTTGACCGAGTGCGAAGTGACGCATCCCGGTAAGGCCGTTAGTGCCGTTAGGGCGAGTTGGGGAGAGCCCACTAGGGGTAAACTTCGCAGGTAGGGCTTGGAGGCCTTAGTTCTTTGAGTTGAGCCTTCAAGCTCCAGGCTATGGTGGATAGTCTAGTTGAGTGTAACTCGGATTCTCTTCGCGTTTAGAGTGGGTTTGGCTTGACCGTTTGTGAGTAGTCCTTGTTGTGGTGTTGGAGATGGTAATTTCTCTATACAGATTATTGTGGTACACTTGTGTATGTGTATGACATCGTCCATATGTTATGTGTATGTGTGGTGTATCTCTGACAGCGATGTATGTTGTGTAGCGATGTGTATGCGCACGACAACTACTACCACTCCTCTCATTTTCATCACTGCGATTTTCAAAATCGTTAACTACTGTGTTACCTCTACTACTACGTTAAATTTTGTGTGTGCAACCAAAACAACAGTTTGATTTGCACACACAAAATGCTCACAAAACTCTTTCTCGTGCTCATGCTCTTACTCTCATCCGCTCACTCATGTAAAGTCTTCTTCCTCAAAGTCTCCTCTCTCATTTAAACCTTCTTTGCCTCGAACCCTCAAAGTCTCTTTCTCGCTTCGTCTCGGACAGTTTATGTCCTCTTCAACTCCACTTCTACTCTACAGAGGATCTCCTCTCCTTCTCTCTTTCCCTCTTCTCTCTCTTCTCCCTTCTCTCTTCTTTCAAAGTTCTTCACTCTCTCTCTCTTTCCATCCCCTCTCTCCATTCAAAGTTCTCTCTTTTCATCTCTCCTCTCCCTCTCTCTTTTCAAAGCTCTCATATGCAAAGTCGCTGTGATTTTTCTCTTCGCGATTCGAATTCGTTCATTTTGAACATTGTGAAAACACACATTCAATTTTCACAGATTGAATATAGTGCTAAAATCCAATGTTATATGTTTTTGTGCGTGTCTGTGTTTGGATCAACTTCAAACATACAAATTTGAAATAACATACAAATCAGAATGAGTTAAAAAATCTCAGTTTGAATTGTTTGCTTCTATTATGATTGGAAAATATTTTACACTAAATCAATTAAATCAAAAGCACTTTGGATTTCTTCTATATCTCTTCTGGCTCTTGTGATTTCAGTATACATAGTCATTTTTCTTTTCTTCACTTTCTCTTTTTCTGAAGATTCTCTAGCCTTCTCTTCTCATCTATAGATGCTTGCCTATAATCTAGAAAGACCTTTATGTATTCAGATTTTTCTTTCAAGCTCTCTTCGTAAGCTGAGAGAACCAAAATTCTTCGATTAGCGCTATGAACTTTACTACTCCTAGCAGATTTTGAAATAGGTCAAGTTTCATGACCTTTCTCAAATATGATACTCTCCTCATTGCCTTGCTCCTCTGGCTCGTCTCCCTTCTCTAATACTATCTTCCTCTCCTTCATCCAAGTCTTCATGCACTAAAGACTTGTAAGGTCAATAGATAAACTTAGAATCATCGATGTGTTCATCATTATCTAATCGAGTAATATGATCATCAGATCCACTCAAATCATCTAAATCCATATGATCATTTAAACCCATAGAAGATATTGTCAGCGGATCTATTGTTTGCTTGACTTCCAAATACAACGTTCATACGATCGAAATGAGAACAACGAGAATTCAACTTCTCCTCTAAAGTAACACCATGAGTCATTTTTGTCTCGGTCACACCTCCGTCAATGCTATATTTCAGTTCTATTGCTTTCTTGTACATATCAATGTATTGAGCCACTCGTTTCCTCAGCTCTTCTCTAGTGTCCAAAGGAATACCATCTAACTCGGATATATGTGCTACCACGACGTTAAAGATAGTAAATTTCCTCAAGCACCTTTTCACTCCAATCTTCGTCTTCCTCCCAGCTCCGTATAAAGATGCAAAATTATCATGATCTTCCAAACAACTGACGATCTTGTCATAGTCAGAAGCATTTAAATGTATTCTTCTTCTCTTTGATGGCTCGACTTGTTCGAGAACCATTTTTGATTTCATGTTTCTTTCCGGTGTCGCGCTACTTCGCGGCTACATGTTATATTTCTACTCCGACGCTTGAGTTTAGTAGTTCTAGAAGTTAGCTTATATTACTTCGAGTCGTTTATGTATATGTTTGACACCTTTGCATACGGTGTTAACACTATTTTGAGTCTTAGTAGGTTGATTACCATGTTGATAGGGCTTAAGCTCATGGGTTGTATTTGCGTGTCGCCCATGCACGCTTTCTAGCTGATTTAAGTTATTTTTCGGGGCTGCGTGTCGTTTTAAGTAATTTAAGTTTTACGCTGGCACTCTAGGGGGCTTGACGTGGTAGCCTATGAGTAAAACTAAGTTGCCACGTGGTTTAGGGTACTAAAGGACAACCAAGTGGAGCTATGAACTCCCATTGGTCTGTTTTTGTCTTTAGTTTAACTCTAAATTTAGAAATCGAGCTCTAAAGGAGAGTTCGAGCATTTGGTGAGGGATCTTCGAAATCTGAGAGCACAGGGAGAGAGGTCTCGTCATGCCAAGCACTTCCAGTGAAAATTTCGATCGATTTGAGTCAATAAAGACGGAGTTATGAGCAATTGAAGTTCGGATTGTGTCAAAACTGAATCATTCTTGTTGGATTTAGGGTTTTCAGTGTCATTCGCAGCAGATTTGAGGAAATTGCTTCAAAACTTCGAGGTTGTGTTCTCCGCCAGCAGGGCTACGATTTCACAAAAAGTTTCATATCGATTGAGCAACTGAGTAATTCAGGGCGGCCGCTAAAGCTGAGGGGGTCTGAAAAGCTCTTAATCTAGAGCAGCGACTTCAGAGGAGGAGATCTGCAGTTCTGTGAACATTCAGGAGTCCCAACTTCACAGGGATGTTCAGCACCCTGTAGACTGCAAATCCTGTAAGAAACTTTGAAATTGATCGAGCCAAACTCCTGTTATAGGTTGAAATAGCCAGCTAGGTACCAGAAATTGCCGTAGTTTTCTTGCTCAAACTTTTCTGTTCATATCTCCGTGTCAGAATTTGATCTCAGGCTGAAATTTCGCCTGTGAGTTCAGTAGTACCTCATTTGCATGTAAGGGAAGTTTGGAAGTCTAAACCTTCATAATTTTTTTCTCCGTGAGTGTCAAAGTTCACCGCCGGATCCTATTACTGCCAGCTAGACCTGAATTTCGCTCTCTGGGTATATTACTAGATCTTACACATCTGTGTGAGTGTTTATAGCCCTATTGTGACCTGAAAGCCAACCTCTTGAGTGAACAACCACAGCCAGAAGCCCGGCGCTTTCCTAGGTAGACGGATTACACTCCGACATACTCTCTTTTTGGTGAACTCTACGTGAAACACCTAGGGTGGGAGTTTTCTTGAGAGTGTTACAGGATCAGCTATCATGGCAAACCAAGGATCATCAAGTGGAGGTGTTGCTGCTGCTCAGCAACCTATTCAGTTTGATGCTGCTACGATGAAGATGTTCCAGGCTTTTTCCATGTTCATGCAGCAGCAACAGAGCACAGAGAGGAAGGAGGTGTTAGCAACCAAGGCGTTGCAATCTGTGGTGCACCAGATGGACCAGTTCAAGGGTACAGATATTTCCAAGTATGTGCGATACTATGCTAGGGAGATGGAGGTGAACAAGGTGCCTGAGAAGGAGATGGTGGAGAACTTTGAGCTTGCTGTTGTCCTTGAGATCCGTGGGCGTGTGAAGGAGCTCAAGCAGCAGCAAGGACAGAGTTGGGAGAGCTTTATGCGAGCTTTGAAGGAGGAGTACTACACTGAAGATTCAGAGAGGGTGACCAAGAGAACGTTCTTGGAGTGGGTGGTTAAGCCCAACAAAGGTTTGTCTGTAAATGAGTTGTTAAGGGAATTTGATCGTCAGTATGCTCAGCTTTCTATGACAGAAAAGCTTACATTAGAGGTGGAGAAGACCGAGCTTTTCCTACAAGCAGCGGACGTGACTATTCAGGAGAAGCTTGAGCTGTTGCTGGAAGACAAGAGTGAGGAGAGAGGATTGAAGACTGACTGGAAGGAGGTTGAAGAGGCTGTTTCTTTGCTGACCAAGAGACAGAGAAGAAGGGACAAGGTGGTGGTAAGTGAAGCAGCACCTCTGATAATTCCTGTCAAGCAGTTGCCTACTAAGCCTGGTTTGGTAATTGCTAGAGAGGAAGACTCACCGCTTGATGAGTTGATTAAGGGTATGAAGGAGCTTAAGCTTAAGCTCACTAGGCTAGAAGAGAAGGAGCAGAATGTACAGCCTGCTATGCAGAGACCTCAGATGAGAGAAGGCTTTGTTCATCGTTGTATATGGTGTGATAGCCTAGACCATGTAAGAAGAGATTGTGGGGAGTTTTCAGATGCATTGAGGAAGGATCTTATCTTCTTCAAAGATGGTAAGATCCATTTGAGAGAGACTGGGATGATGTTGGGAACCAACTTTGGCAAGGGTGGTATGAAGAGACTTGTGAATGATATATCAGCATCACATGCTGTTTCTCTTGTGAATGCTGCTACCTGTGGAGTGAAAGTGGAGATGGAGAGAGAGAAAGGGACTACTGGGTTGTGGTCAGATGTAGTGCGGTCCGTAGCTAGAACAGAGCTAGACAAGGATGTGCTACGAAGGATTGGCAACTCAATTAGAGAAACTACAGGATGGAATGACCCTGTGGATACTATGTCAGTGCATGCTTATGTTGCAAGAAGTCAGCATGAAGCTCTACTAGAAGAAAAACGCAGGAGGGAGGATGCAGGTGAGGCTTCTACAGCCAAACGACCTGCTACAAGGAGTGAAAGGGCTAGACCAGATGCAAGGCAGGAGACAACACCTACTCGGGAGGAGACTATGGAGGATCTACCATCTACAACACCAAAGGAGAAGGAGAGAAGCAAGGAGAAGGGTAAGATGCCTGCATACAAACTTCAGTCCGACATTGAGATTGCTACAGACTTGAAGCAGGTGTTAGAGAACCGTATCTTGAATGGGAAAGTTGAGTTTACTTTGGGTGAGATTCTTGGGATTGCAAAGCGTGAGTTCCATGAGGTTATTATAGATATCATCAAGAGGAAACGTCAGATTTTGGGTGAAGCAGCTACGCTTAACGCTCTAGGGACCAAACTGTCGGAAGATGAGGAAGATGAGATTGCTGGTTATTGCTCTCAAGTATCAGAGGGAAGATCAGATCAGCACGTGAGGTTTGAAGATGAGGTGGAAGCATCGCAGAAGAGCCATTATTCTCACAACCATTGGGCGAGAGCAACCACAGAGACCTTAGTGAAGCTGGGAGATCTAGAGGAACCTGTGGTGGCATTGATTGATCATGGCTCAGAGATTAATCTGATGTCTAAGGAGCTGTACAAGCGTGGGAGGTGGCCTATAGACACCGACCATGGATGGCTTATCCGTGCTGCCAACAACCAGCGAGGAGAACTCTATGGTGCTTGCCCCAACATCAAGGTAACTGTGGGTGACATTAGTGATGTTCAGAATTTCTTTGTGCAAGACATGTCAACCTATCCTATCATTCTAGGACAGCCTTACATTACTGCTGTTAGAATGGAGACACGAGTTATGGATGATGGTTCAGCCTATGCTAGGATACGTAGTAGAGACGGCAAAAGAGCTGTTCAGTTTTTGACCGTTGCTGCAGAACATGAGAGGAATCGTGATAGCTTGAGAGACCGTCCACTACCTAAGATTACTCAGGAGTTTAGAGAGTCTAGGGGTTTTGGCAGAGTACCATTGAAGAGCGAGACTTCAACGGTACAGTAGAGATAAGATTCTCGCCTGATCCAGTAAAGCAGGAAGCTTTATCCACTAGCTTCTTGGGATTGACGTCATGTGGATCAGTATGTTATAGGAAGGTTGAGAATCTGAAGAGGTTTGAAAGGCAACATGTGAAGTATGTACAGCAGTCTTTGTGGGATAGTGGAGAGTTAGGAGGAGATGAATACATATCTGGAGTGTTTGAAGAGCAGTATTTGGTAGATACTATAGGAGAGTTGAAATCTATATTAGAAAGCTCTACAGATGATGTGGATAGAGTGGTGAGAGTGAGCTCCAAGGAGCTTTATGATGTTATTGATAAGTTTATAGATCGACAAGAGGTGTATGTGGAGACCAAGTACAAGTCAGTGGCAAAGAAAGTCAAACCAGTGGCTTTGCCTTTGCCACTCGATTACAATCAGAAGATGGAGCAAGCTGCACGAGAACCGACGCTCAGAGGACCGAGAAGAATTGGGCACCAGTTCACAGAAACAACACTGAAGGAGCTGAGGATTGGAGGTGATGGATTTCTTACTGAGCAAGAGAAGAAGAGCTTCAGGGAGATGCTATCTAGGCATGGTAAGGCGTTTGCGTTTGAGTCACATGAAGTAGGATGTGTAGATCCAAGCGTAGTTGCACCTATGGTAATCTTTACTATACCGCATGTGCCTTGGAATCTACATCCTATCCCTGTACCTAGAGCTCATCTACCAAAGCTGATAGACTTGCTCAATGAGAGGATTAGGATGGGTATCTTGGAACCATCTATAGCTCCCTATTCTAGCAGATGGTTTACTGTTCCGAAGAAGAGTGGAGCTTTGAGATTCATTCAAGATATGCAGCCAGTTAACAAGGTGACTATCAGGAATATGGGTATAGGACCTATTGTAGACGAGTTTGCAGAGGCTTTTGCTGGTCGTGCTATCTATTCAATGGGAGACTTATATTCAGGTTATGATCAGTTTCAGTTATCCTCTGAGAGTAGAGACTTGACTACAATGAGGACACCTTTGGGGTTACTAAGGATGTGCACCTTGCCACAAGGTGCTACGAATTCTGTAGCACATATGATGAATGGCATGAACAAAGTTTTGAGGGACTTCATTCCTGAAAAAACTATGCCATTCCTTGATGATGTGCCGATCAAAGGGTGTGCTGAGGAGGAGAAGAATGAGGTAATGGATCAGAGGGGGTGCCGTAAGTTTGTTGCAGATCACATAGCTGATTGTGATAAGATACTGAGTCGACTGGAGGAGGTTCATTTGACTTTATCAGGAGCAAAGTCTGTATTTGGAGAACAGGAGGTGTTAATAGTGGGACACCTATGTGGGTCTTATGGTCGGAAACCTTGTCCAAACAAGGTTGATGCCATTCGAAGAATGAAGGAGACGTGTGGATCGGTTACTGAGGTGAGAAGATTTCTAGGTGCCTGTGTGTTTTATCATATATGGATTCCACACTTTGCACATGTAGCAGATCCGTTGTACAAGTTGCTGAGGAAGGGGCAAAGATTTCAGTGGCAAGAGGAGCAAAGCGAGTCTATGAAGAAGTTGAAGGATCTGTTGTCTTCACCACCAACCCTACGGAAGGTAACATATGAGTTGGGCAGATCTGTTATCATTACTGTTGATACTAGCCCTATTGGCATTGGATGGGCTATAGGACAGGATGATGAGGATGGAAATAGATATGTGGTGCGTTTTTGAGCTAAGGTGTTAAGTTCACGGCAGAGAGACTACCCTCAGGTCAAGAGAGAGCTATGGGGAGTAGTTACTGCAATGAAGAGTGACAAGGAATACTTGATAGGAGCACCTGTGGTTGTGGAGACAGATTGTTTACCTCTCTTGGGAATGATCACTAGTTGTACAACTCCAGATATTGCTATGTTGAGGTGGATAGCATATATCAAGTCCTTGAACCCAGAGTTTAGACATATCGCAGGAAAGGACAATCCTGTGGCAGATATGTTATCAAGGGCTAGGTATTACGATGAGAAAGAAATGATAGATGATCAGGAGGATGTGGGAACAGAGTTCTATTCTAGTGCTCTTGCTAGAATGGATAAAAGCTGTTTTGCAGCTCCATTGGAGTTATTTGAGGAAACTATGTACGATGGCGAGTGGTTGGATCTTGGGCGCTATTTGAGTTCATTGGAAAGGCAAGAAGGCTGGTCTGATGCAGATTTCAAGAGGATCCGTAGAATAGCTTATGAGTACTTTTTATATGGAGGACATCTGTGGAAGCGCCCCAAGCTACCAGGAGGTATACCGCAGCGGGTGGTATGTGACCTAGAATTGAAGCAGAAGCTGATCAAGGAGTTCCATGAGAGTCTATGGGCCGGTCATAGAGGAGTTTGGGCTACATTTGCCAAAGTAAAGGAGAAGTATTGGTGGAAGGGTATGTATAAGGATGTAGTACAGTTTGTTTCATCCTGTATACCTTGCCAGATGTATTCCAACGTACGTCATCGTGATGGATTGCATCCTACTTATCCTTTAGCCATTCATTACAAATGGGTAGTTGATCTGGTAACTATGCCATTTGGACTTGGACAAATGAGGTATCTAGTCTTGGCTAGAGAAGATCTATCTAACCAAGTTGAAGGTCGTGCCCTGAGGACGAAGACCACTGCTAGTGTTTGCCGCTTTCTACTTGAAGATGTTATTTGTAGGTATGGGTGTGTGGGAAAGATCACTGCAGATAGGGGTGAGCTGGATTCACAAGAAGCAGTTGAGTTCTTCAAGCGATTGGGAATCAAGTTGGCGTTAACCACTACTTACAATCCTGAAGGGAATGGTAAGAGCGAAAGAGGTCATCCGTCAATCATCAAAGCTTTGGTAAAAGCTTGCAAGGGTAAGATCCGTGAATGGCCTAGACTGCTACCGTTTGCTTTGTGGGCAGATCGTACAACTCATAGTACCGTTACAGGTTACATGCCAGTAGAGTTGATACTAGGACAGAAACCTGTGATGCCGATTGAGGAGGTTGTGCCTACTTGGAATGTTTTGCCATGGGAAGATGATAGAAGTACGGAGGATCTTCTTGCATTAAGGATCCAGCAGTTAGAACGAAGACCTGAGGATGTTGCCAAAGCTGTCGAAAGATTAAAGATTGCTAGAGAGAGAAACAAAGGAAGAATTGATAGAACGCATAGATTACGACCCAAACCAATTAAAGAAGGTGATTGGGTCTTAGTCTATGATAGTAGTCTTGATAATCAGCATAGCACTATCAGAAAGTTCTCCAAGAGATGGTTTGGACCTTATGTGGTGTTAGAAGTTTATGATAATGCCACATACTCCTTGAGAGAGTTAGATGGTGCAGTGCTCAAGACACCAGTCGCAGGAAAGAGAATCAAGCTCTTTAGAAGGAGAGGGGAGGATCGGAACGTTGCAGAGTTTACAGAGGATGAAGCTGAAGACTCAATGCAGGTTGAAGATGAGTTTGAAGCCGAAGCTGAAGAGTCTTGATCTGGATGGCACATACCGGAGGATGTGCAGGTTCAGAGGGGGTGGATGTCGCGCTACTTCGCGGCTACATGTTATATTTCTACTCCGACGCTTGAGTTTAGTAGTTCTAGAAGTTAGCTTATATTACTTCGAGTCGTTTATGTATATGTTTGACACCTTTGCATACGGTGTTAACACTATTTTGAGTCTTAGTAGGTTGATTACCATGTTGATAGGGCTTAAGCTCATGGGTTGTATTTGCGTGTCGCCCATGCACGCTTTCTAGCTGATTTAAGTTATTTTTCGGGGCTGCGTGTCGTTTTAAGTAATTTAAGTTTTACGCTGGCACTCTAGGAGGCTTGACGTGGTAGCCTATGAGTAAAACTAAGTTGCCACGTGGTTTAGGGTACTAAAGGACAACCAAGTGGAGCTATGAACTCCCATTGGTCTGTTTTTGTCTTTAGTTTAACTCTAAATTTAGAAATCGAGCTCTAAAGGAGAGTTCGAGCATTTGGTGAGGGATCTTCGAAATCTGAGAGCACAGGGAGAGAGGTCTCGTCATGCCAAGCACTTCCAGTGAAAATTTCGATCGATTTGAGTCAATAAAGACGGAGTTATGAGCAATTGAAGTTCGGATTGTGTCAAAACTGAATCATTCTTGTTGGATTTAGGGTTTTCAGTGTCATTCGTAGCAGATTTGAGGAAATTGCTTCAAAACTTCGAGGTTGTGTTCTCCGCCAGCAGGGCTACGATTTCACAAAAAGTTTCATATCGATTGAGCAACTGAGTAATTCAGGGCGGCCGCTAAAGCTGAGGGGGTCTGAAAAGCTCTTAATCTAGAGCAGCGACTTCAGAGGAGGAGATCTGCAGTTCTGTGAACATTCAGGAGTCCCAACTTCACAGGGATGTTCAGCACCCTGTAGACTGCAAATCCTGTAAGAAACTTTGAAATTGATCGAGCCAAACTCCTGTTATAGGTTGAAATAGCCAGCTAGGTACCAGAAATTGCCGTAGTTTTCTTGCTCAAACTTTTCTGTTCATATCTCCGTGTCAGAATTTGATCTCAGGCTGAAATTTCGCCTGTGAGTTTAGTAGTACCTCATTTGCATGTAGGGGAAGTTTGGAAGTCTAAACCTTCATAGTTTTTTTCTCCGTGAGTGTCAAAGTTCACCGCCGGATCCTATTACTGCCAGCTAGACCTGAATTTCGCTCTCTGGGTATATTACTAGATCTTACACATCTGTGTGAGTGTTTATAGCCCTATTGTGACCTGAAAGCCAACCTCTTGAGTGAACAACCACAGCCAGAAGCCCGGCGCTTTCCTAGGTAGACGGATTACACTCCGACACCGGATGAAGAATATAACACTAATAACACTTTCAATTCTATCGAGTTATGAATCAACTTGATCACTCTCAACAACTCTCTCTCCTTCAGAACTACAAATGATGGATGTGGACGTCATGTCCATGACCTAGAACAAGTGCAAGCTCTGCTCCCTCCAATTTCAAAATCGCTCCATTATAAAGAAACTTCAACGAGACACACAAAATGTGGACGGAGCATTCATCTCCAGATCGAATGCACTATCTTTCGTAACAAACACCATTCAAAAACTAGTGGCTAACTTTGCAACCCTCTTCTAAAAGCCACGGCCATTGAATCCGGTATCTATACAAAGTTGACCGTAGAACTTTTCCCTACCCGACGTAATAAAATTACGATTAATATTACTCCGGATGTAAAAGAATATTTTTCCCAAGCTTTGAGACGCCCTTAATACATATTTAAGAAATGTATGATCAAACTAAAGGAACATACTCGGGTGCGATCAAGCAAATTTATGTATAGTATGTAGGTCGATGTCGTGTTATGATACGGCTCACATGTGAATTTAACCTATTGGATTTTTGCGTGAAGGTTGTCTAGATAAATACGAGGTTCTTGACTGTCGAGATATCATGTGCTGAACAAAAGCAAGAAAGAGAGAAACAACTACAAGAACAAGCTACGCAAGATATACCAACTTCCACTTTAAGTACTCTCCCGTTTCTTTCTCTCTAAGAACACAAAATTGAGAAACAGACTTGAGTGGTCTGTAATCTACACATAATATCATAAAACAAGTCTTTGAATCTCAAGCTAGACTCAAAACTACCGAAGCGCAGTTCAAAGCAAAAGAAACATCTCTTTGCTAACAAAAAGCTTCGCACCAATATCGCACGATTCAAACCCCAGTCCGAACAACATCCATGTACAGTCACTTAGCTAAAGCTAGCTACCACAAGCTGTACATAACAAACTAGAACTCTAATGAATCCAAAAGAGCAAAAATCATAGCGAAGGAACCAAAAACGATATATATATGACATTTCTTCTTTCGCCAAACGGTCTTCAGATGTCGATAGGTCTTCCTTCTTGACTCCGTTGGCTCCAAGAACTCTCAAATCTGACTCTCAACAGTCGAGATAGAACTTTTTGGTCGCAAGTGATCAAACTTCCAAAATCTCCTCCTTGCGGGTTAAAACCACGTGTATCTGCAAAATGGACCGCCTGATCTAAGATTCGTCTTCTTTGGTGGATAGATCTGACTGTCATGAACCCAACGAGACTCCAAACAAGTTGTAAGGAGTTTTCTTTTCAAAACCATGCAAGAAATTTGGCCGTATGAAGCAAAAAATTAACGTAAATCGACTCTCTTTGGCTCAAACTCGTCCACCACATCCAAACCAACATTCTATTCCACATAAGGTCTTCTCCTATGCGTAGACAAGGACTCCCTGATTGCATAGGCACCAAGAACGAAGAGCTTGGCTCATTGATCGCGAAGAACCATCCAACTTCAAGTCGTAGGCAAACAAAAAACTGACGCAATCGCTTCTTTGCGAGCTAATTTCTCTCACATCTCTCAAATTGCTTGATGAAACTTTGTATCAACTTCAATTTCCTGAAGAACTCGGTGTTCTGATCCCGACGGATCCAAGGACAACAAGTTTAAACTCCGGAACGGTCCGAACTATCCAACTCTCCTACGCAGGTCACTGAAACACTCCAAATCCTCTCCTTATGTCTCAATTTCTCCAAAAACACATTCTACAATCCGTCTCTTCACAAACCGTCTTAACCAGTACGTAGTCTGCATAGATCTGAACCCAATGACACCTTGTGCGCTTGCATTGGACCTCCTAATCTCACGAACTTTTCATCGACACGTCCACAAATACAAGCTAACCTCTTAAGCTGACCTCTTATGTTAGCCACAGTACGTGAAGTTTTCTCTAGATTATGACCAAGCATTCTCCTTGCACCCTTAGTATAGCGCCAAGAACTACAAATACCCAATCAGCATCGGTAAGCTAGGATGTAGTTTGATTTTCTTATCTTTCAAATCTCATAATATCACCATTAAGCGACCAAATGAAACTAATGATGTGCCACTAGGAACTTGACAACAAGCTCTACAACTCGGTGCATTGAAAGTAGAGATCCAAAATAGATCAAAAAGTCATTATTTCTCTCTATGAACGTCTTTGGAGCAAATATATATATATGATTTTCAAGTAGGAGCTGGTCCACGACATGACATTCACTCTCTTTAAACTTGTGCATCATTCGGTATGCACCAGAGATACCAACCAGAGTGGACATGCACGCACACAGTCATGTCATCCTACTTCTCAACTTAGTCAACCTCGTCGTCAAGTTTACAACTTGATTGTCATCTTGAGATATAGAAAGAGTAAATCATCATACTCTAGAAACACCTCCCATCCACCCAGTTGAACCTCATCATCGAGGTTTGTGACCCTAGTGTCGTAGTAGACATCACTCATCATCCGAATCATCACCATGTATCATGATTGTAATCCTCAACTTCAAACCAATACATGTCATCCTACATATCTCTCTCCTCTTTTTTTGCTTTTTAAAAAAATCCACATCCACAATCAAAATCCTCAACCGCAACAATTATTGTCTCGCTATACAATGGTATATTTTTCAAACATCATCCGTCCTTATCTTCTCTTTGAAAACCTTTACAACCTCCCAAGTATCATCCTCCCAAACCCTAATCACTTTTAGCAATGACTTTCTCCTCTTTAAGCCATCCTTATCCATCATCTTATACATGTAGTCCCGAGAACGTCCGTCCACTCTTTCATCCTCAGTATGTCATTCGTCCTTGATGATACCAATGATGACATCACGGACTTCCATTGTAGTTGCACCCGAGACCTCCCGTGAAACAAACCCAAACTTCACATCTTGAATGTGTTCCTCCCAACCTCTCTTCACATTTGTGATCATCCCAATATCTGGTTGTTGTTTGCACGCAACTAGATCATCAATGTCCATTGACTTGTCCTTCAACCTTCTCTTCCGATTGTGAAGGATCGTCCTCCATTGCCAGTTCAGGAAGAGTAGTTTCATGTTGAACTTTATCTTCTCGCGAGTTTGCTTCTTTGAAGAAGTCTCTCCTTGTCTCTTCTTCTCGCTCTGCATCCTGAATGCAGCATCCAACTTGAGCTCGTCTAGATCTACGTGCTCATCCAAATCATCCATATAGAGATCATGTTTGATCTCTTTCACCCTAGCACCATAGCTTGTAGCTTTGATAGCTAGAACTGTATGTGTAGCAAAGTAATCATCCGTCAACTTTTTCATCCCTCCTTTATCAACGTTGGCTTGAAAGAGAATACATGTACTTATGAATGTAACCTTTCCATCCTCTCAAGCAATAACCTCTCGTTGCAAAGACTCTACAAAGCCCATGCATTCCTCTCAACGATGATCAGGACCATCACACCACATACACTGATGTACCTGAGTTGGTTTGGATACAAACTCTGTCTCAGTCGATGATCTCATATACTCCAACCTAGTAACCTTAGCTACAGATCTTACATCTTTTGTCGTAGATCTTCGATGGTTGGAACCCATCCTCTACGATCACAAGTGGAGGTTGAACCTCAAGTACTACCAAAACTGACGTGGTAGTCAGCGATACATGTGTCAACCTTGTAACCTTTTCTTTTGTATGTCTCCGTGTGGCAAGAAGCTCAACCGCTTCATGCACAACCTCCCAATTTCTTGTCAATCCTTCTTCTTCCTCCCCATCCTCCAAAAGTAATTCCAACTATTCTTGCCATGTCTCATCCGTAGCTTGAAGAAACAACTATATCTTGTACGTCTCCAAGGTTAGCTTCTCCACCCGAGACAACTGAAAAACTTTTGTCTCTCAAACTCTCTCAACAACTCTGTAGGCTGTAAACCTTTGTTATGTCTGTTGACTCATCTGAAAAACGATTTCTTGGTTATTCGATCTGAATTTCTCAAGAAATATTCCTCCATCAATGCTTGTGAAACCATATCCTAGTTCCTCCCAAAACGCTTTACTAGACCTTTCACAAGTTCTTTTATCTCAGGCACCGCAACGAGTTCGAATGTCTCGATTATATCTTTCTCCAAGATTCATATTCGTCTTGTAACATCTCAAGTACTTTGAAACGTTACTCTCATCAAGCAGATCATGGTTGATCACTCTTTGAAGTGCCTTCGTCCCCAAAGTCTCCTTTTGTTTGTTCCTTTGTTCTTGTTGCAAAAACAAGTGAAGGTTTGAAACATCCGTGCAGTTACAGCATTCAACTACACCCTTGATATCTCTTCTGATCCATTCATCATGTCCATAGTCATGGCTCGTCCTTTTGTTTTTTCCTCCTATGATCTCAAATCTTTTACATATTCATCATCTCAGGTCCGCAACATCATCTCAAACAATCATATCCATCTTCATCCTCGTTCATGATTGTTGATCTTTTCTTCCAAGTTTCAACACAAAATATCTCCACCTCGGCCCTTCACGTCACGTTCACCACCGTATCGTACTAGATTTTAGTGAAGATTGTCCAAGAAAATGAGGTTCTTGGCTGTGGAGATATCGTGTGTTGAACTGACACAATAAAGAGAGAAACAACCACGAGAACAAGCTTCGCAAGATATACCAAATCTCACTTTATGTACACTCTCGTTTCTTTCTGTCTAAGAACACAAAATTGAGAAACATATATGAATGATCTATAGTCTACATCCAACCTCCTAAAACATGTCTCTGAATCTCAACCTAGACCCAAAACTACCGAAGCGCAGTTCAAAGTAAAGAAAATATCCCTTTGCTAACAAAAAGTTTACATCAATATCGCACGATTCAAACCCTAGTCTAAACAACATCCATGTACAAATCCTTAGCTAAAGCTAGCTACCACAAGCCGTACATAACCAACTAGAACTTTAACGAATCCAAAAGAGCGAAAACTGTAGCGAAGAGATCGAAAAAGATCTATATGAGAACTTTCTTTTTTCACCAAACGGTCTTCAGATGTCGACAAGGTCTTCCTTCCTGACTCTGTTGACTACAAGAACTATAAAATCTGACTCTCGATAGTCAAGATATCTCCAATTTTTTATCGTAGATGATCGAACTTTTAAAATCTCCTCTTTACGGCTTAAAACCACGTATATCAACAAAATGGATCGTCTTGATATAAGATCCGTCTTCTTTGGTTGATAAATATAGCTGCTCTGAACCCAACGAGACTCCAAACAAGCCCTAAGGAGTTCTCCTCGCAAAACCATGTAAGAAATTCGATCACAAGAAGCATAAAATCGACGTAAATCGACGTAAACCGAAAATCGACGTAAATCCCTATCGCTCAAACTCGATCACCACATCCAAACCAACAATCTAACCCACATACGGTCTTCTCTTATGCATGGATAAGGACTCTCAGATCGCATAGACATTAAGAACGAAGAGCTTGGCTCAACGATCACGAGGAACCATCCAACTTCAAATCGCATGCGAACAAAAAATTGACGTAAGTGTTTTCTTGCGAGTCTGTTTCTCTCACATCTCCCAAATTGTCGGATGAAACTTCACATCGTCTTCAATTTCTTGAAAAACTCGGCGTTCTGATCCTGATGGATCCAAGGACAGCAAGTTTGGACTCCAGAAAGGTCCAAATGGCCCAACTCTCCTTCGTATGTCACTAAAGCACTCCAAATCTCATTCCCTAGTCCCAATTGATCTCAAAACACATCTATGATCCGTCTCTTCACAAATCGTCTTAACCAGTGAGTAATCTAGTCATATCTGAACCCAATGACACCTTGCGCGCTTGTATTGGACCTCCCAATCTCACGAACCGTCTCAACTTGCGCGTAGCCTGCACAGATCTGAACATAATGACTCCTTGTGCACAGGCATTGGACCTCCCAATCTGCCGAAACGTTCACCAACAGGTTGCGATACAAGTTAACACTTTAAGCTGCTCCCTTACGTCCGTTATGATACGTGAAGTTTTCTCCAGATTATGATGAAGCATCCCCTTTTCGTCCTTAGTATAGCATCAAGAACCACAAATACCCAGTCAGCATCGATAAGCTAGAGCCTAGTTTGATTTTTATATCTTTTGAATCTCATAATGTCACCATTAAGCGCCCAAATGAAATAAATAGAGTGCATTTGAGAACCTAACAACAAGCTCTACCACTTGGTGCAGTGCAAGTCAAGATCCGAAGTAGATCAAAAAGTCATTATTTCTCTTCATGAGCGTATCGGAGTGAAAATATAGAACCCCAAAATATGATTTTCAAGTAGGAGCCGATCCACTACACATAGAATTTATATTGTGTTGTATGTGTTTCTTGAACCTTGTTCATATAACTCATTTGACAACGCATTAGGTGCCACGTCCACGGTTATCTAGGATGTCAGATCGCATGATAATGAGACGTGGAGTGGCTCTTGTTGTCAAATTCGGATATAAGATAGAAGATAAAGGGTTCGTGGGACAGTCTTCCTTGCGTGATGTTTCACGAGTGTTTCTTAGTGTCTTACATGAAGTGTGAGGAGCTACGAGAGTTGTATTTATGGATGGAAGATTGATCCGAGTTCCAGATCTTTCATTTCTGAATACGTTTCATATCAAGCTTCACCATATCCATCTCGATCACTTTCGACAGTGAATGGACTTGCCTACTCCGATGATCTTGCCGATCATCACATACGAGAAGAATTGAGATCTGACTGTGTATATCTTACTTTGACGAGTGAATGCACCATAACTTTCTAGCCAACGTCTCTTTCAATGTCTGGTTGATATCTGATGTCACTATCGGTGGAAGATCAACCATCGTGCGTGGATCGCGAGGAACTTTGGTGAGGAGTAATGTAATCAAGTGATCACTTGGCTTCCTCACTCCTTTTTGTCGTACCTTTCATCGTATATAGATAAAGGTCACCATCTTGACTTTGTATTGAATCTTGAGTATTCTCATATCTTCGGTATATGTATCGCTCCACGAAAATGATTATCTTATGTTAAGATTGAGGTCCGAAGTATTTTGGTTCAAGCTTTGAAGATGTGAGGGGAATTTAAGGTTACAACTCAAACTATAGTGTCAAGTATGAGATAAAGTGATTTTCAATCTCTTTTCTCATTGATCTATTTTCGACTAATCAAGTTCATCCATTCCAAAGATGAGTTTGAGGTTTCAAAAGTGTTCTCTCAGAGTTTGAGGTCTTGTTGGAAAGCTCTCGAGTTGGGCTACAATATGAAGAGGAAGATCGATTGATTTAGAGCTCTGATCGAGATGTTATGATCTTTCAAAGTCAAGGGGATCAAATTAGTATCCCGAGTCACGTTTCTGAGAGATGATCTTTCAGTATTATCAAGAGGATTGGATAGTTGACGTCATGTTGGTTGCACTGATGTAAAATAGTCCTACGTTTGGGTGGGATTTGATCTTGAAATGGTCGATTGAAGTTGGTTGTAACAGTTGAGAGGCAGAAGTAAAATCGTTTTGCTTGGATTCAAGGATTGAGTTGTTCCATAAACATGAGATCAAATCTTTAAGTGAAAATTTCCAAGATTGGAGTGTGTCTTGTCAGCTTACTACATGTGAAATTTCAGTTCACTTGGATAAGAGAAGTGTTGGGGTCATGGATTTTAGCTATCGGGGTCTGTAAAGCTCATGAGTTAGCACATACGAAAGACTTGGTCCATTTTAGACAATTGGTTTGATATTTGAAGCTGAAATTTCAGAGAGTAGTAGTGAAGGGTCATTGGGAATTTCTTGTGAAGTTTGAGCCCAGTTGGAAGTTCGAGTTGAGAGCAAGAGGTTACCAAAGTTCATATTATAACATGACGGATTTCGAAAGAGAATAGTGATTTCTCCTACTTGATTGGCTTTGACAAACGACTTGAGGTTTGGAGGTGGAACTTCCTGGAGGTGATGCAAGTGAAGTGAAGGAGTTATGTTGGGAATTTGGCATGAAAATCATACTCAAATAAGACTTCACACTATGTCGATGTTGCTAATTGAAAATCTTTAAGAAAGAAGTACCATTGTCTTCGGCACCACACCTTGAGCTCACTGGTTGCTTGCTGAATGCATGCCTTACTTTGTTGGAGAGCTCGTACAGTAGGCTATCCATTGTTATAAAGCTCATCCTCATATCAACGAACCGTAAGAAGTAAAAAATTGAGTTTTTAGCTATTTCAAAAAATAGTGAAAATTATATTGCTAGTGCACTTTTGAAGGTGCTTCTGCGATCTAAGCATATGTTTATCATGTATTATCATTCTTGTACTTAGAATAAGGTTGAACGTCCAATTGTGTTGTGTGGTGCACGTGTGTTACACTTGAGATCAAGTTAGGTCAATAAAAATCAAGACAAAATTTGATAGATTGGTTATTGAGGACATAAGTATTTCATCGAGTAGGTCATAGATCTTGCTGTATCTCTCTACAACCAGATACTTTGTGTATTGGCACACCAAAGATCTGTGTCCCAAGTGGTTTAGCCTACATTCCGCTAAGAAAAAGGTCGTGGATTCAATCTTTTGCGGGTACGGTTGGAGTTGCATGCTGCTGCAAATTGTTAATGAAGCTTATGGTCTGAGTCTCGCTGTGGTGGATTTACATGGACAATCATATGATCTGTGAAGATCACAAGGGACAAGTAATACCATTTATCATTTTTTTTAATCTCGTATCAACTTCACGCTCTACGACACAGATACTTCCTTTTTCGTACATAAACAAAACCCAAAGTATACCAACAAGTAGTAGCTTGTTTGGGCGAGGTAGAGTCCTCTTGCCGAGAGGAAGGAGACTCATGCTGTGCAATGGCAGCAGCACACAGCTGTAGAAAGCCTCGACTTACCAAACCCAAGAAAAAAATCCAAAACCCAAAGTATATTTTGGAAATGATATTACTTCAATTATAGTACATTAGAATTTACCTAATATTGTAATAGCAGCAGCACACGGCCGTAGAAATCGCCACCGCGAAAATAGACTTAATAGCAAAAACCAAACCCAAGAAAAAAAACAAAACCCAAAGTATGGTTTGGAAATTATATTACTCAATTCTAGTACATTAGAATTTATGTAATATTGTGAGATTATGTAAAGTATGTATGCACGTACGGGAAGAGAAGTAATTGAATTGATCATAAAACCATTGGACTTAGAGGGAGTGGTCCCGAGTGTTAGGGACAGGGGACCACTGGGGCCTATTTATATCATTCCGTTTCCACCAAGGCCCGGCTCATGGAGGCCGTTGGATGCTATGGAGTGTTGGTAGGATTTCGCAGTGTAAGGAGGCATGACAGCAGAATCGACGGCCAGATGAGGTACATGAAAGGGAATCGGACGACCCGAGGGAATCTGGTTTTGATGAGGGGGCGGGAGCGTACATAATATAATTGTTGCAAATGGAAATATGAGCCCGATGGACCGCTGGACAAACGGATGGTGTTGGACAGCTGCAGCTGCTGCTTTGAAGGAAGAAGAAGAATCCTCAGGCATCAACTGAGAGACCTTTCCATGTGCGTTGCGCCTCATCGTCATAGATGATGTCGTACGTCCGCTGCTCTGTGTTTGTGTGTGTGTCTCCCGCCTTCGCCATCGTTTGCGCTGGCACAGCGCTCGAGAACAACTGCTGGACCTGGACCTGACCCTGCGGCTGGAGCTGTGGGAGCTTCTTCTTCTTCTTCTGCTACTGCTGTTCATCTTTTTCAGCTTTTCCTTCCCTTCTGCACTGCGGCTGTGTGATGATTTTCTCATATGGACGGACTCCTGCTGCTCCTGCTGCTAGTGATAGCGTGTTTGTAGTGGTGGTGGGGGTGAGAATCAATTATCCGCTTCTTGCTCGGCGTCGCTTTTCGCTGCCAGCAGGTCGCTGCTGCCTCTGCTCTTCTGCAGACGAGGAAGAATTCCGCTGACAGTCCCTCACTGCTCGACTTGTCCATGTCTGAGTCGAGTTCAGCTCAGTGCCTGGATATCTGTCCTGAAACTATGTCATAGACTGATGGAGACGAAGCGAGCTGGCCGTGGTATCAGCTGACATTGTCTGTCACCAGCGTTTGCTGCATTTGCTCCTGCGGTTGCGCAACTGAGCGGTGTGTTGCTTTCTCCAACTCTCTTTCACTCTCTCTTAGCTGCGTTGCCTTTCGATTCCCGTTCCTCTCTCTCCTTCTCTCTGGAGGCGCGAGCTCTGGTCCTCAGTTTCCTCCATGTTGCTGTAAGACACGACCCTCACGTAGGAGGATGAGATACCACCAGCACGTGCCTGTCGATGTTTGAAAGAGGCCTGAGCTCCTGTTCCTATTGTCGTTGTGGTCAGGCAGTCTTATGATCGGTGTTTCAAACGTCGGAGGAGTGAAACAGGCATTTGACATACCCAAGTCTTGCAGCTCTCTACAAGGGGCGAGCTCTTTGTCATTCGTGAGAGGACACCTGTAGGTTCCGTTTCTCAGCAGGTGAACGTGTTCGCCGGTGTAGTTTAGTACATGGAGGCAGCGTAGCTCATCGCAGACGGGTCAGGACTTTGGCTCCAAGTAGTTGCGAAATGAGGACGCTTCTGGGTTCTTCCCGTGAGAATTGGACGTGCATCCAAACACATTGGGTCAGTCTCCTCTCCTTCCCCTGAGCTGCCACTCTTGTTTGCTTGTCCTCCTACCTGCGTCTGCTAGACATGCGTGTTTCCCTTTTATGCCCTATCTCGTCGATCTCCTCTCACCGGAAGTCAGAAAGTATCAGCTGTATCTGATCCAAGGCGTTCACAGCTGGGTGGCTTCAGAGTGGATCTGTGTCCGTCCCATAGAGACGACAAGTGGGATTTTGATCAAGCTACTGTCTACTGCGTTGAGTACCAGAAACGCAGGTTTCTCGGAATGCGTTGTGTGGTATATGATCCTTATACTACGAAAATACCACCACTCAATGGTGGTTTGAAGTCATTGGTAGTGCAAGGTTTAGCAGCCATGTTTTTTTGTGAACAGAAATTCAGTAGCAGGTTGTGACTTTCCCGTCTCGCAGTTGATCGTCTGTCCCTCTCTTCCCTTCGTAAATTCCTTTGAGCCCCCTGGAGATCTACGGTTTATGACAAATCGCTGATGCTCATGTTCTGTGGCCCTCTTCTCCCTCCGCGAGTCAGTTGCAAGAAATCATTATACGTCACTTAACAGTTTTGCGGTAGTTATGGGCTGATACGTGTGTGGGAGGAGGTCGGCACTATCCTGGCCTACGGCTTGTGGAGTGTGGCTCAGTAGCGGAGCTCGCTTCTTTCTCTTCAATGCCCTTATCTGAGCTCTCCTTCTGATATCAAGCGGACCGAGAGAGTGGCATGAGCTCGCTGATGCAATCACTAGTACTGTTCCAGTTTCACCGCAGTTGTTTTCGCTTCTGGAAGCGCCCTCTGAATAGGCGGCGAGATCAGCTGGTTTCAGTACGTAGGTCTCTAGTGGCTACTGAAGTGCGTCACTAGAACGTACGGGGTAACAGAATGGTTATAAGCAGGAAGGATAAAGTCTGCACGGGCTACGAGTGCTTAGTGTAAGGGGCGGTTGCTTTCTCTCGATTAACTTCACGTTAAAGAAGGGGCAATAAGAAAGTTTGTTGAGAAGAATGGAGTTGAGCAGCCATCCTTTTGATTTCTACCAGCATACGTTTCTTGACGCATGAATAAGTTCGACACGGAGATTGGGGATATCCGCTAAAAGCAGTTGAGAAAGTTATTGACTTTGTTTACTGTTTAGAAAAACTTTCTAGGGCGCATAGGGGGAGTAATACACCCTTGTTGATGAGGCTAAAACTCGGAATCTCAGCTGGATGAACGTGAGAGATAAGTGTACATTCAGTTCTGATCTTCTGTTTACTCAGTGAACTGTAGGCAGTGTCTCCATGAAAATGCCGTCTTCTGAGTATAAGGCTCGAAGCGAGTGTACCGAATCCAGGAATCCAGGCAAGATGTGGATCTTTGCCTGGATGTCTTCGCAGGGCGTAGAATTATTTTCTGCCGAACTTCGGGCCGTTGACTAATTACAGGGTCCCTACAACTCTTTCGAGGTTTACTCATGCAGACATTGCATAAGTTTGACGTACTGCACTGAACAAGCTGTGTCTAGTGCAGTAACTCAGAAGGGCGATGCGATTATACACTCGAATGATCTCTTCCTTTGTCCTTCATCATCAGTCACTTCGTTCGGACCTGATATAAGCACGTTAGAAACCCCTTGCAAGAATGATAATTATCCGGAGTGGAGCTGACGTTGCAATTTGTGTACACATGCAGTGAGGGCTGGTGGAGTGTAGGACTCGGCTTGACAAGGCGAAGCTTACCTTTCAGAGGAGCCTCTGCCCATGGAACGAACTTGAAAGCTGCCCAAAGACAGTATGATGGCAGGAATACCCATTGCTCCTGATGGTCCTCATCAGCATGTGCAGGGATTCTGGAGTGCAGTCCGCGGTATGTTCCTGTAACCCGACGAAGATGGGATCTTCTCTAGACCAGAATAGAAACTGTCTGAAAATAAGATCCTCGACACGTCTGATCTCCAACCGCGAGTATTCTCTGCACTCTTAGCTTTCATTCCAGAACGTGTGGAGCATTAGTTTGTCATGTCGAACTTTGAATTTGAAATCCTGTCGATGCGTATATTCTTAGCATCGAGACCCTCTCTCCTTTAGGAATCATGTATTCCATGGATCGTAACGATTCCTTGTCCCATTAGACTCGCTTTTGATGGGCGCTGTGGTGCCAGGGGACCCGCTCTGAGTCCACCTGGCTCAGTTTCATCCTTCCGTTCTGTCGATACTTGTGACAACCAAAAGTGCACAAAAAGTCGACTTCACTTTTCTTATTCTAATCGTAGGAATTTCCTCTTGGCGAAGATGTTGTCAGATGCAATCGTAAAGATGGCAAGAGATGGCAGTGTGCTCGTGAAGTTGTTCCGGGTCAGAAGTACTGCGAGCGGCACGTTGGAAGAGGTCGTAGCAGACCCAAACGCTCGGCGGAGAATTACTCTGCATCCTCTGAAGTCGCTGCCACTTCCTCTCTCGGCGCTATTTCCTCCATCAGCATGTCCGCTGCAGCAGGACCAGGAGGACCACTCCACGTTTGCTACAACAATATGCAGGCTCCTGCATCACCAGACGACCCAAGAAATCATGTAAGCTCTTAATCACGAGACATCCTGAACCATGTCGATGCAGTATGTTCTTGCGAGTGTACAGCACCCGATTTTGTTACCAATTTCCGCGATCATAGGCTTTGATGATTAACCAATTCCGGTTCCACCTTTCATTGCGCAGATGATACCCTCGCCCGCAACAGTGATTCTGCCCAGCTGCTTCGAGAAGGTGGCGAGGGTCAAAGTTTTGTACGACAGAGTGCGGTCCAATTTCCCGTATTTCGATGTCTTCATGGGCAAGAATCATCCGGTGTTCATGGAGAACGCCGGTGGGAGCCAGGTACCTCGAGTCGTGATCGAGGCGATCAGCAACTACATGAAAGTGTCGTATGTACAGGTTGGGGCTGGCTACGACTTGTCCAATCGAGCCGGCGAAACGATAAAATCCGCGCACAATCACATGAAAACCTTCACAAACGCTCACGGGTTCGGGGAAGTGGTATTCGGCCCGTCGACGTCACAGCTGCTAACCAACCTGAGCTGCTGTTACAGCCATTTGCTAGGGGAAGGGGATGAAATCATAATCCACGAAGCAAACCACGAGGCAAATTCCGGACCCTGGTTGAGAATGGCTTTGAGATGGGGCCTGACGGTGAAATGGTGGAGGGTAAATTACGACACGTTCGAGTCGGAACTCGAAGGTCTGGCCGCGCTTGTCACTTCTCGGACCAGAATCGTAGCCGTGGCGCACGTTTCCAACATCTTGGGTGAAGTTCTGGACCTCGAACGAGTCGTCAAACTAGTCAAGGCCAGGGTCGGGGACAGCGTTGTGCGCGTAGTGGCTGATGGAGTGGCGTATGCCCCACACCGAGCTGTGGATGTGGCGAAATGGGGAGTGGACTGGTACGCCTTCAGCTCGTACAAGGTGTACGGTCCGCACATGGCAGTTCTCTATGGCTCGCATGACGCTTTCATGGATGTGAAGAATTACAACCCTAACTGGGACTTCATAGGCGACGACGATGTGACGAAACAGTTCGAACTAGGCGGGCCAAATCACGAGGCCTGCGCGGGAGTCATTGCTCTGACTCAGTATCTCGGTGTCTTAGCCAGAGTCGGGGAGGCCTTCACATTGTCGCTCGAAGGAGGAGGAGCATCAGCAGCAGCAGGAGGCGGTAAGGAGAAGCAGGAAATCATGGCCTGCCAAAATGAGAATGCTGGAGGCGGTGGGCTTATGAAGATAGAGGACACGTCCATCGCTCTCGCTGCGAGGATGGACAGCACTACAGACGCCTCTTCCTCGCCGTGTGGTCCCGGTGGGGTCACCGATGTGCCGATGAAATCTTTCAGCACGGACATGCAGCCACCGGGGGTCTCGGAGATGTATCTCGAGAGCATGACGTCGTCTTTGAGGGACTGGGATTTGGCGCTGCAGGGGACAAGCTTCGGTCAAGAAGCTCTGAGCTTCGGTGGGAAAGTTTCCACCCGCTTGGATCGAGTTGTCGTGGAGGCAGCGTATGATACGATCGTTCTCCTGGAGCAGCCGCTGCAGGAAAAGTTGCTGGCTTTTCTGAGGTCCAGGCACGATGTGATCATTCTCGGGCCCGTATCTTCCGAGCCGGAGTTCCGAGTCCCAACCATCAGTTTCATCCACCTCTCCAAGCGCTCGTCGCAGATATGTCAGGAGCTGCACAGTGCAAATTTTGCCTGCCGTAATGGACACATGTATTCTTACCGCCTCATATCGGGATTGGTCGCACACAAGAAGCTCACGGTGAATAGCGAGGAAGAAGGCGTGGTCAGAATATCAATGGTGCACTACAATACTCCTATCGAAGTCGCTCGCCTGATAGCCTGCTTGCAAGCAATTTTGTAGGAGGATCTTGATCTCACCTTTGGGTAGCATGGACGGATATACCCCCACGGCTCTACCTACTACAATTTTCGGTGTTCCACCTCGACGTTTGTGGCTGGAACGAATCCGGTACGAGTCGACTCATGGTGAAGAAAGTGCAGATGCAAGGAACGTCGATGGGAGGAAGGCTAGTTGCGGCCAGCGAGCTCAAGCATCATCCGCACTATTCGGGAGTCAATCAGTATCCAGTCTCGTGGGCCTGGAAGCTCCATAAAGTTGGCGGAGCACATGCCGAAGAGGAGGAAGAAGTTTAAGACCGTTTTGTATGGACCTGAGCGCTGTCAATTCACCTGTCGAGGTAGACTGGGAACAGACAGCTGCACTGGACAGCGAGCGCAAAATAAGGGTCGAGGTTTCTCGGGGGTAATCTCTTCCATTACTAAACACAGCGGAAAGGAGTGGGTTGTCAGATCTACGCCTTGTCATCGGTCACTGCTTGCTTTGTGTCAACTGAGGACAATCTTCTTCCTCGGGTGGGGAAGGAGATGCGGAACGAGAGAGAGAGAGAGAGAGAGAGGAGAGAGGTGGTTGTACAGTTAGGACACGAGAATCAGAGTTTTGTATTATATTCTGAATAAACCCACACGATCACAGGAGAAGGTTGGTTGTCAGCATTTATTCCGGATGCATGACTGTGTCTCCCTCAGTTCGGCCCCATTGCTGTTTGCGGCTGGAACTGTAGGAGGGTCTTTACTTTGTTGCAGCGAGTCGAGTACAGTCTTGTCGTCATGGGAGCGCTCATGCCACGCGTTCAGCAACAACAGAAAATGACCGTAGTAGCGTCACGAAGGTACGATATAATTTCTCACGAATGTAAACCAACGAAGTCGTAAGCTCGATCTACCCGTCTTATCAACAAATCTAGAAGAATCTTGCCTTCTGTTTCATCAGATGTCTGTTGCTTGATAACCAAACAGTTCTGGAATTGCTCAATTTCGGACTCGGTGTTTTGCATTGTTCTGGAAGAACGACATAGTGACGGTGAAGAGAAGTTTCTTCTTGATGAAAGATCGAAGGCTGCGAAACAGCACATCCGAGTAAGTTACAAGCACTGAGAGCACACCATATGTGGAAGAGGAGCATCCATCAAGGGCGAAGGTACTCTTTTCTTGGGGCCTTCTTAGCCCCCGCGTAACCGGAACGTTCGTTGCGTCCTCCCACGTGGACCTAACCAGTATTGATGCACTCGAGAAACGTCTCTACTGAGTGGTTGATGAAATATAAAGTCGTGCACGAGGCGGAGGTCGAGGGTGATGATCTTCATATCATTGCTCAGTGGAGTGTTTTCACAGGCACTAAAATACTCTAGAGTTTGAAATGCAAAACTATATGGTAATAAGTAGAATTTACTTCATCTCACCCCTAATACGTTTTCCGGACTTGACACCAATTTTAACTTTGTGTTACGTGACCACACCCTTGACTGCATGTTTACACAGGAGGGAAAACTCTCACATCATCAAAATGAAAGAAGTGCATGATAGTCATAAACCATGTATTTACACGAAGAGTTCAGTTTAAATATAAATTTTTTTATATATAATCAACTTAGATTATTTTTTATTTTGTCTTAATACAGTGTGTTACATATTAAAAATTTATTAAACTCGTTGTGGTCAATGAGGGGTGAGGTCAAGTAACATAATAAAAATTTACTAAACCCGCTACGTCCAATGAGGGGTGAGGTCAAGTAATGCAAAGTGAAGAGGAGTAGGTAAAGTTTTCCACACAAATTAAGGGTGGGGTCAAGTAAATTTTTGGTTAATAATAAGAGTTAACCTTAAAAGATCGTTGGGGATTGACAATCAGTTGTTGATTTCTTACATTAACATTCGCAGATCATTAGTTAACATTCATATGCCATTAGTTTTGGAATATTAAACGAGTTAATATGATAAGGAAAGATCCGGTACAATTCCAAAATGGTCAACGACACCCTCCTGATCTCGACCTTGAATTATGCTGCTTCACCAGTACCCCCCTCCTCATACTTTCTCTACGCTGGTCTTGTTTGTAGTATGTTCAATTTACTGCGCGTTGGGGGGTTGAATGGCAGTTGACTCTTCATCATGGTCCAAAACAAACATGCATGCAACATCGACTTTTGGGGAACTTTTCCTCTCCCATTTGTTAACTGAAAGAGACATGAGTGTTAAGCAGAAATTCGTAAATCACAGTTATCCCTAAATGTTAAATGTTAGCTGGACCAGGAGATGTAAGAAAATTTTCATAATTCCTATAAAAGGAAGTGAAGACTCACACACCTCAAAGACCTCAATTCTGCCATCTGTTGATGAAAATTATATATTAATCAATTAATTACTTAATTTACTAGAAAAATTAAATAATAAACCGTTGTATAATTACCTTCTCCATAATAATATAACAATTTTGCTGAATAATATAACATAGTTGACAAAATAAATATAATAATCAATATTTGACGATAATTGAATAATTCATTAGCAAACTTAGTGTAAAGCTTTAAGTAATAAACGAAACCCTTGCACTTGTAAAGAATATATATATTTTTTATCACCTTAACCATTAACCCTAACTAATAATGATACTGAAAGAAGACAAAACTCAGTCGGCGACTATCCACTTTCTGCCCCCAATTGCAGATTTGCTCAAGAACTACAAGTAAGCTGAACTCGTTCTCTTCCGCTTAGCCCTAAAGGTTTACTTCAACTAGTTCGAGCGGTCTTGTGACACCACTCATTTCTATCTCACGATGAGATCTAGGGTTTAGGGTTGAGGGGTTGGTTTAGGGTTTAGGATTGACATAAACTCTAACCCGTCTACCACCACCTTCTCAGACCTCTATGTCAAGAGAACTACAAACGGATTGACTTGCATCTCAACCTCTTACAGACGTTGGATGATGTTGAATAGTCTGATTGATAATTGCGATGAGGAAGGAACACTTTGGGTTTGAGATGATGTTTTAGGCATTTTTGGTTAAACCCCAGGAGGGAAATGAATACTCTCCCTTTGTTCTTTAGGTCTTAGTAAAGATTCTTGTTTTCTCCAAGAACCCATGCAACCTTTGACAAATATAGTCCAATCTAAATCACAAGTGCAAAGTTTGTGAATAACTTAAATAAACTTTTGAATTTAGAAATAAAAATCTTTGTGATCAACAGTAATTTAGCGTTAACGGTTGTTTTCTTTTGTAGTCCGTGATCGAGAACTTGAGAAATGTGAGGTTCTGGGTGGCTAGGAACTCTTATAGTGGAGGGGGGTTTAGGGTTTAAAACCCTAAACCCTAAGTTAACGGTTTTTCTCTTGTGCTTCGTGAAATCAGAGGTTCTGGGTGGCCGGGAACCCTTATAGTGGAACTCTTATAGGGTTTAAGGTTTAAACTCTTATAGGGTTTAGGGTTTGTTCTTTATTCCTTTGACATACCAATGTTAAGATGGAGGTTTAGGGTTTCAGGAGTGACACATGTCTTACGAGCTTGAAAGACACTGTAATACCCTATAAGGTCACCTTGAAATAATGAGTTAAGTTACTTAATTACATAAAACATATGAATTCAACTTGGTTAGTCTTAGTATTATATTACCATATAAGAAATTGATTGTGTCAGTAATATCATAGTATTGATTAAGTGTCTTTCCTTTTTGCGCACTATTACAAGTAGGAAGATCATTAGATGCAAAATTACAAGAATTTCTCACTTCGAAAATGTAGAACCAGATGTCGCTTAAGATATCTTAAAAGTTGTTTAGTATGAGTATATTTGCATCTAGTTATTTCGAATGTGTTACAACTGATATAAAAGTGTACAAAATGAAGATAAATCTAAACATAACGTCAAATAATATTTATTCTAGGCATATCTAATCAAATTTTGAAACAGTCTTAGGCAATATTTCTGATCATTAGCTTTAACAAAATCTATTATAACAAAAACAACCAATTTAATCATTACCATATCTAAATTTTAACATGATAAAAAAAAGTTGAAAAATTAAAAAAGAATAAGACAAATCTTTATTAAATCCATCTGTTAGTGAAGTAAGCATGGAAGAGATTCAAAAGGAGTATGAAAATTTGAAGATTATGGACGTGATTGCAAATACTTCCGTGTGACAAGTTGGAGCAACCTCGTGGTCCAAGGTAGTGAATGGTCACCATGAAATCTTTTGCGACCAAAAAATATCTAGATCAATATTTCCTATTTTTGAGAAGCTTATGATAAATAAATATTTCTTGGTCTCTCTAACGAATGATTATATTCATTCTCAAGACTCGTAACCTCTTATCTGAAACACTAGACTATTTTGTTTTGTAAAAGGACAAGACCAAACGGAGCAGACGAAAGACATACGAAGCGATCTCGTTCTAAGACAAGACGTTATTCAATATTCTCCCGCATGAATTGTTTGACAAAAATATTATCGTGAAACTGTGGAGCGTGAGGATGCAAATGCTCTTGGTGATATAGACACTCAATTACATACATGGTCATGCGAGGGTGATCAAGAATCTTACAAGAGGTGCGTTTTCAAGACTAACATAAGACAAATGATCACAATTATCTTGCGATAGACATACATAGTCTGGGTCTGTGATCCAGACCCAGACTTGAACCATGTGGTTCGGACCTGCGTCTGAATCACGTCTCAGATCTATATTTCGGTCTGTTTTCAGGCTTGCCCCTTTGGTTAACATTCGTCTGGGGTCGTCTTGGGGTATGCCCTTATGTCCTACGTAATGTTCCAACCTTGGTTCAGAAAACCACTTAAGGTTCATCTGATCTCGACTTTCCAGCCAAGCCGTTAAGTCTAACTCGCAGCGTTCACAACCTAGCGCAAGTCCACTAGGATTCTATTGTTTGCGTCTGCGTCCGATCCTGAGAATGAGGGCCGCGACAGTTCACCACTAGAAGGTTCTAAGTCTCTATGCTAATGAAATTGCCTAAACAAAATTATGAATAACAAAATCATGTTGGAAGAGAGATTATTCTTAGTGGACGAAGAAGGACAAGCAACAAGAATGTGCACTTTCTTTTCAGATTGTCAAATCTTGCATTGCATAAAGAAAAACCGGAGTTGGGTTAGAAAGAGATCTTCTGTGAAAACCCCATGTGACCAAGCGTAACTAAGGTGCTCTTGCTATCTTTCCATATTAATATTGTTGGTTTAAAGCATAATGTCTCACTCAATTTATTCTTAAATAAGAAATATTGATATAAAAGACAGAAAAGAATATTTATCTTTTGCTCATTTTGTATTTTAGATCAAAGACAATAGTCTTATTTTTTCAGAAAATGATTCAATTTCAATTCCATAATTCTCTATCAGCACTTATTTGACTCTAAAATGTAATCTAAATTTTATCAAGATCTTACAGTTAAGTCCTCCCATGTCCATGGACATGGGAGGAATTAAGTTATGATAAGAAGTATATCTATATAAGTTATGGTGAAAAGTATGACCAAATAAGTTATGATGAAAAGTATATCCCTATTAATGATTTTCTTTTATGCTTTGAGATCGCTAACTAACAAGTAAAAGACTTCAGGAAGTCAAGAGTCTTTATACTCATGCTTTTGCTTTAAACAAGAGGTTAAATGTAAAAGAAATCATCTTTCATTCCTCGCGAGGAACAAGAGAGAAAATGCAAAAATTAGTTTAAAAAATGACATGTGTACTTTACTTACTCGATCGATCAGCCAATTATGTTATTAGTTTGTACTTGTTAGCTTATATTTTCAAAAAACGACTAAGTGTTGAAGCTCCATCGACATTTTAGGTCGTGGACGGAGCTCCACGTAAGATCTAGAGGCGAGTAAGGTATCATTGGAAAGGTCCCGACGAGAGCTTTCCAGTGATATGTAGAACTCCTCAAACAGACCTCCAAGCTGAGAATTATGACCGATCCCGTGATCGAGTTGTGATATAATTTTTTCGCGCACCTACTGCCTTGTTGCGCCAGCGGAAGCTCTAGCTCAATAGGTCGCAAAATTTACACCGCTAACCTGCAAACACAATCACAAGTTAGAATCCATGCACCACTTACCTTATCTCAACTTGGTCCGAACCGGAGCCGGACCGTCTCCCTAATCATCAAGCTCAACAGTTCTTAAGCCCCGACCTAGTCCTGCCTAGGTCGGTCCCAAACATGAGCAAGTCACAAGATGACTTGGGGCGGACTTCTCATAAAGTCCAGGGTCCTAAACGGTGCCTCCAGCACACCGAGCGGCCCAACCGCCCATGATGTCCGTCTGGGTCTAGGCTCCCGAACGGTGGTCTAATCCGCCGACTCGTTCTGTAGTCTTGCCCCAGTCCTTACAGCGTTCCTAAGTCCAGACGTCCAGTCTGGACAAGAACGTGCTTTGGAACTGGCCCAGCCATCACCTCATGCCCCCAGAGTCCGCCCGCCGAACCCTGGGGTCGGGTGACTCGTCCTGGCCCACCCAGGCATCGAGCCCCCCTCATATATACTTCTGGGGATCGGCGGTCTCGTCCTCCTCTTTGGTCCCTGAAAATTATACCACAACCCGATTGTGGTTCGGCCATAACTTCCAGCTCGAAGGTCAGATCGAGGAGTGTTATATATCACTGGAAAGCTCTCGACGAGACCTTTCCAATGATATCTCACTCGCCGCGAGATCTTACGTGGAGCTCCGTCCACGACCTAAAACGTCCCTAGAGCTCCAACACTTAGTCATTTTTCGGAAATCTGTGATCCAGACCCAGACTCGAATCCTGTGGTTCGGACCAGCGTCCGAACCACGGTCCGTCTACTTTTCGGACCCACGTCTCGGTCCCACATCTCAGACCTATGTCTCAGACTCATGTTTCGGTCCGTTCCCATACTCGCCCTCTTAGGTCAGCGTTTGTCCGGGGTCCTCTTGGGGTAGGCCCTTATGTCCTAACCCAAGGTTCCAACCTTGGTTCAGAGAACCACTTAGGGTTCATCTGATCCCGACTTCCCGGTGAAGCCGTTAAGTCCTACTCGCAGCGTTCACAACCTGGCGCAAGTCCGCTAGAGTTTTGTTGTTCGCGTCTGCGCCCGATCTTGAGAATGAGGGTCGCGACAGTTTTCAGAGACTAAAGAGGAGGACGGGACCGTCGATCCCTAGAAGTATATCTGAGGAGGGCTCGATGCCTGGGTGGGCCAAGACGAGTCACCCGACCTCAGGGTTTGACGGACGGACCCTGGGGGCATGAGGTGGTGGTTGGACCGGTTTCAAGACACGTTCCGGTCCAGACTTGGACGTTTGGACTTAAAAACGATGTAAGGGCAGGAGCAAGACTAGGGAACAAGTCGGCGGGTTAGACAACCGTTCGGGAGCCTAAACCCAGATGGATACCCACGGACGGTTGGACCACTAGGTGTGCTGAAGACACCGTTTAGGACCCTGGACTTTATGAGAAGTCAGTTCCAAGTCATCTTGTGACTTGCTTATGTTTTGGGACCGACCTAGACAGATCTAGACCGAGACTTAGAGAATGCTGAGCTTGATGATTAGGGAGATGGTTCGGCTCCGATCCGGATCAAACATAGTTAAGATAAGTGGTGCATGGAAGCTAACTTGTGATTGTGATTTGCAGGTTAGCGGTGTGAATTTCGTGACTTACTGAGCAAGAGCTTCCACTGGCACAACAAGGCGGTAGGTGCACGAAAAGTGGTACGAGAGCTAACGCTTCGGTGAGCGAGAACTTGAGGTAGCGGTTGAAGGCTAGACACTTGAGGAGAGACGCGAGACACGAAGCAGAGCAAAGTTTCTAGGTGAACATTTGGAGCGATGACCGACGTAGAGCAAAGTTCCAAGAGGAAGACCAAGAGAAGAGTGGCGGTTGACACCGGGACCAGATCGACTCGAGCTAGCCCGAGGCACAGTTAGGGGATGATAACCGACAACTTTAGTCCCAACATCAAGCGTTAAGCACTGGTGCAGCAAGATGGAGTCTTGCCAACGGTACCCAACGCTTCAGGCGCGAGAAGTCAAGGAGCCTTGTATGCGGAACTCATCAAGATGATGAAGATCATGCAGGAGGGGATGGTCTCCAGGGATAAACATATCGCTGAGCTTGAGGCAGACCAAGGGAGTTCTTCGTCTACCAGAAAGCTTTGTAAGACGAATTTGCCGATCTCGTTTTCAGGTATAAGACGGGCTCGCAAGGTTAAGGATTTCATAATTGAGGTGGACTTTTACTTTCAGGCGCAACAGGCTTAGGAGTCAGACAAGGTGAGAGCGGCGGTTACGTTGTCGTAGCGAGAGCCTTTTCTTTGAGCAAGGGTGTACCTTTTGACTGTGACTAACGACCAATGCACATCGGAGCGACTAGTATCATGTAATTTCTCTCTGACTTCTTCTAAATCTAAGCACTTTCTTTCTCTCAGTAAAAGGTCAAGATAACCACACGAAAACGTTGGATGATCATGGGCATGACAAACGAGATTTGCGACGACATGATCTCTCGATAGTATTCTTCCTCGAAGTTCCTCACTACTAGAGCTTCGTACATGACTTTGTGTCGAGAGATGTATCTTATCTCGCACTCAGTATTAAAGTTTACAGGTGGGAGCTAATTTAGATCCATCCTTTGTTAGATAAGGATAAAGATGATAAGATCTCATTCTTGGACGTAAGTGACAACATGTAAGATCACAAGGACAAGCGAGAGCATGACTTGCGCGATAAAGTTATGTCCGAAGGATCTTATCAAAAAATGTTGGAAATGGACTTGTTCTATGTACATCAGTTTAATCTGAAAGGGGTTTCGAAAAAAGAATCTTAGCGATAAGTAGAGCCCTTTGTCCATCTCTCACAACATTCGCACTCCAACTGCAAGGGTATATGGATCCTTAGAGCGTCGATATAGACTCATAAGATCACTACGACCTCTCTATGAGTAATCACTTTAATTTCCTTAAGGTCGAATGATCCCACATAGGTCACTCTCCTTTTTTAAAAGTTTCGAACACAAAACAAAGATAGGTGCAAGCTCACTAACCGATCAACCAAAGACACACGGACCAATGAGATAACACACATGCACATCGCATGTTTGATGTCATCATACTCATCCTCGTGTAGATCGTTTCGGTGGACGGTTCTAGTGCATGCAACATAACACGTCTTATGACTAGTCACTAGGCTAGACAAGTAGTCGTCTTTAGAAGTCAAGAATCGCACTTTGTCACGTTGATTGCGAAATTGACAACCACATGACGCGATCACAACCTAGATCGTTATAGTCATGTCTATATCTAGTATATCTCCCCAAGCAATACAGACGTCACACTGGATGATTTTCTGCTAGTTGTCGCTAACAAGTCTCTAGACCTGGACTAGACACCGTTGCCTATACAACTCGACAGAAAAAACAGATTTTGTTTTGGTAGTGCATGGCTATGACTAGTTTTGATCAGATGCCTAGGATGTTGTCAAGAGGAAGAACAAAGCACACTCAAAGGAAGCGAGCTGGTTTGGATAAGCATCTAAATCAAGACTAAGTCTAGATGTCAAGACTTAGGTTTGTCGTAGTGTTGGCAAAATAAGTATGAACTTTTATACTTGTCTTCGGGCTTGGGGCGATCTTACATTGCGGTTTTCTAACTGCAAAGTAAACTTAGTTGCGCGTCTAAGTCAAATCAGGTTGCGATCAGAAAGTGAGGTTCGAGGGACCTCGTAAGTAGGTGTGAATACTTATAGTTAGCAAGTTCGAGTCTTAAGTAGAATGTTTAGAAATTGTCAACTAGTTTTGTTTAGGGTTGGCCAAAAAGGTAAGACTTTTCTAGAGACTAGTTGGAATTTTCTAAGTGTTCTAGCGACAACTTAAGACTCAAGCCAAGAAGAGAATTGCGAGTTAGCTACCAGAATGCGATTCTGACGCCTAGGGGTTGGCTACCCATTTTGAACTTGGTGTTAACTTAAGGATCATTGTTGATGAGGACATCAACCTCCAAAGTGGGGGTGAATGTCGCGACCCTCATTCTCAAGATCGGACGTAGACGCGAACAATAGAACATTGTGGACTTGTGCTAGGTTGTGAACACTGTGAGTTAGACTTAACGGCTTGGTCGGGAAGTCGGGATCAGATGAACCTGAAGTGGTTCTCTGAACCAAGGTTGGAACATTGGTTTAAGACATAGAGGCCTACCCCAAGACGATCCCAGACGAACGCTGACCAAAAGAGGTAAGTCTGGAAACAGACCGAAACATAAGTCAGACGTAGGTTCGAGATGTGGGTCCGAGACGCAGACGAACCGTGGTTCGGATGCTGGTCCGAACCACAGGGTTCGAGTCTGGGTATGGACCACAAGTTTCTAAAAAAACAGCTAAGTGTTGGAGCTCCAGTGACGTTTTAAGATGTAGACGGAGCTCCACGTAAGATCTCGAGGCGAGTAAGGTATCATTGGAAAGGCCTCGACGAGAGCTTTCTAGTGATATGTAGTACTCCTCGAATTGACCTCCGAGCTGAGAATTATGATCGATCCCGTGATCGGATTGTGATATAATTTTCAAGGACCAAAGAGGAGGACGAGGCCGCCGATCCCTAGAAGTATATATGAGTGGGCCTCGATGTCTGGGTGGGCCAGGACGAGTCATCCGACCCCAGGGTTTGACAGGCGGACCTTGGGGGCATGAGGTGGTGGCTGGACCGGTTCCAAGACACGTTCCGGTCCAGACTTGGACGTCTGGACTTAGGAACGATGTAAGAGCTGGAGCAAGACTATGGAACGAGTCGGCGGGTTAGACCACCGTTTGACCCAGATTGACATCATGGGCGGTTGGACCGCTAGGTGTGCTGGAGACACCGTTTAGGACCCTGGACTTTATGTGAAGTCCGCCCCAAGTCATCTTGTGACTTGCTCATGTTTTGGGATCGACCTAAGCGGGTCTAGGCTGGGACTTAGGGAATGTTGAACTTGATGATTAGGGAGACGGTGAGGCTCCGATCCGGATCAAATAGAGTTTAGATAAGTGGTGCATGGACGCTAACTTGTGATTGTGGTTTGCAGGTTAATGGTGTGAATTTAGTGACTTACTGAGCAAGAGCTTCCGCTGGCGCAACAAGGTGGTAGGTGTGCGAAATGAACCCATTAGCAGATGTAGTGAAATCATGTCCTCCATGCGCTGAGAGTGCCAAATGATACTATTAAACTATGAAGGACCGAGTGGCTATGAACTAATGACGAAGTACAATCGAGAGTGTTGTAACTAGCTTCACGACAAAGGAGGTTGTGACAGCTCGAGAGTGAAGGAAGAAAGGAATGAATAAGAACTCAATGGACTTGTATATTTCACTTTCCTTGTTCAAAGCAAAGAAATTTAATAACAAAATGGAATGCTGATGCATAAGTTTTGAGTTTCTTGAAAATGAATGTTTGGTTATTCTTAACCTCTGCTTGAATGCGAATCGTTAATGCCCACATCGGTGAGCGAGCATCGTCTCATACTTATGTGAGTTTTTTGCACTTAAGTTCATGACAGTATGGCTAAACATTTCAAGCAGTGTTGTGACTCGTTATGCCTTTCTGTTGCTGCCAATAATACTTTCAACAAAGACACATTCTCCGAAACGTGCTAAATGAACTTTGTGCATATTGAACTGAGTGTGACATTGTGAAGATGATGAAGAACAAATGTAGTTTTATGTCTGGTGATTGCTTTAGAATTTGAATGAGTGATGGACTTTTGTAACATCATGCAACCTATTGCCATAGACAATGAGTTGGAATCGAGTGCAATATCCTATAAGTTATTTTCAGTGCTAGGAATTGTTTTCGTAACTTATTCTTGTTCTTGCTAGCCAAACAGTTGCTCATTCATTTGTTCCTAGTTGATGAAGGGATATGGCTAGAGCATAGCATGGAAATGAGCTAGCTGGTGCAAGGTTCCTAAGAATGAATAGCTTGTAAGTTTACGTAATGAAAGAGCTATATGTTTACAAAACACAACTATATTTTGACATCTTCATCAAATTGAAGAATTTCATGCCGACAGAAGAGATCTCAACCTAGCACTGGCAGAAGAGATCTCAAGCTCGAAAGAGAAGAATCAGGTGCAAGTCACATACGCACGAAGAAGCACTATGAGGATCACTTCTTAGAAGCTGGAAGCTTATTGTCGAGATGTCACTCTTCTGAGGTGGGGAAAGAGAGACCCACTTTACTTTATGTAAAGTGGGTCTTTCTCAATAAGTCCTCTGATGGTTTAAAGCCTGTCGTTTTTAAGCACTGATATCAAATTCAAATATTTGGAGAAAGAACGTTATACGACAGCATTTGGAACTACGGATTGATGTTTCATTTGGGTTCATATCTCGGCATTTACCAATTCTTCAAATCACTTATATGTTAAATACAGATCAAACTTAGCTATTTATGAAGACTATAGCGAAATATAATTAATATAACTTATGTACCAACTATTTGCCTGATATAGTGATATAACGGTTGATGGGTTCAGTATGTTCATTTCAGTTCACTTCACTTTGTCTTATTTTATTTCATGTGATTTCTAATTCATACGAAGCTAATAACACAATTTCGTTTAGACAGTTTCACCCTAGTGCGTTACCTTGAAAGGTCCCGGTCACATTATCTAGAGAAAATTTCTATTTTCAATTTCAATTTTCTATTTTCAATTTCTATTTTTTAAATGACCGATTTCTCTCACATGTCAGGCAGAATTAAAACAAATATCAGGATTTGCCGATAGATAGATCAACAAAGACAAATACAAATCATGTAGTAAAATCCAGATTTCATGGGAGAAGCATTTTCTTCCACTGAAGTCACGAGAGCCTCATGGAAGCTACGAGGTGGGAGAACTGTATCTGTCCTATGTCAAGGAGGGTGAAACGAAACCATTTCTGAAATGAGGAAATATTTTGAAAACCCGCTTTTTATCACAAGCAATGTTCACTTGTCTCTTATCTTTGAAGCGGAGAAATTTTCGTTGGGCATGAATTAGATCTCATTTTGGTACAATTTCCGGAGACACAATGATATTCATGATGAAGACAACTGTGCGTTGATAATGTTCCTCTACGGCACGAACGGCTGACAACGACCTTCCTATTTTTATTTTACAACGAAAGATTCTGAAAAGGTCCTGAAGCTCGAATGAAAAGCCCGTATATTTTTCCCTACAAGTCTTCCTTTCCCCGGCCAGAGAGTGCATGTTACATGCAAATTTTAACCCAGACAACAAATATCTTTCTCTTTGGGAATCCGTCTGGAAACCAACTCACTATGAACGTCATGTTTTTCAAGATCATCTTGTCTTCATCGCAACAAATCTTCTGCAATGCTCCTTTAAGCCAAATCCTTCACGCCTAAAGAGAACAGGTACCCGAAGAATCAAGCATAGAGGAGCGACTAATAATCAGGCATAGAGGAGAGACCATCAGATGTAGTATGTTCACCGCTGGTTACACAAATATCATAACGAGTTTGGCCTAGGTTACCCATGCAGGTGAGTGAATAACATGATATCATTTAAAAACGCTGTTACGCAACTCAATTTAGATACGCGACACAACTCAGATATATTCTCGTGCTAAACATGAATCGACTTGGCGGGACATTCCACTAATGGGATTGCGTTGCCAAACAATCTACCAACTTGTGGTGATTAAGTGGCCAAACAAGAACTTGTGGTGTCAAGTTAGAAGATTGTTTGGCAAGTGGTGATTGTCAAGCCAACGGCCGCTCCATTTTAGCCAGTACAATATTGTAAGCCGTGGATGCCATTAAATGTGGTCAATGCCAGGCCTGGATTGAGCTCCGGTTCCACGGGCTAGCACTGTCAAGTTTCAAGGCTCCGGCCGCTCCATTTTAGCCAGTACAATACTGTAAGCCGTGGATGCCATTAAATGTGGTCAATGCCAGGCCTGGATTGAGCTCCGGTTCCACAGGCTAGCACTGTCAAGTTTCAAGGCTCAGTAAATGCGAGTATTGCAAACGAGATTTTTCACTTTGAAGGTAAGCTAGCAGAACCAACATACAATTTACCTAATTTCATTAGAAAGAACCGATAAGCCTCCATCAAATTGATCCCTACGGAGCAGCAAGTGCGTGGAGCAAAGCAAGTACCACGACCAGAACGCCCCTGATGTTTGGTCATATACAAAACCTAGTCCTCTTCCCAACAAAAGAGCTTCGAAGTAGATCGTCTGCAGCCCAAGCGAGACATCTACCGGTATGGACATCACCAATATGCCCTGTCCAAAGAACCTCGAGGTTTTCCACTGCTCGAATATTTCTAATGAAACCAGAACTATCCACACATTGCAATACAGTTATAAAGCTACACCAAATTAAAAATCAAAAACACAATTTTGCGATCATTTGGATAAGTAAACAGGTTGAATTGATACATTCTCAACTCTCAACTCGAATCTCGTGAAGACTTTTTCAACAAAATTTGTCTTCCTGCAATACACGTTATATATCTCTTCTGAACGGACTACTAAGAAGGTCATGGATAATGTAGTATGATGCTACTGCAGTTTCAAGCAGTACCATCGACCTTGTAGCTAAGGGGTACAAGAATGGCGTTGACATCAGCGAGCTGATCGTCAGCCTTCTTCGCAGCCTTCAGACGGAGCTGAGCAAGCTGCTTCTTCCTCTCGTAGAAGACCTTGGACTTAACCTTTCTCTTCTCTTCCAGTTCCTGTAACGAGACCATCACTTATGTCTGTTAGCCGACATGTCTCTGGTTGCCTGCTACATTTACGCCATATATCCTCACATTCTACTTCGATCACCCATCTTGGGGCCTATCTCTTCTAAACCCACTGCATAATTCAAGGGTTTAGAATGTGCAGTCAAACAAATGTGATCAACAACATTACTCTACACCGGACGCAGGTGCTAAGCAGACAAAAGACGCGTTTAGCGACGAACGTCGAATCTAATAATCCAAATGCGGAAGATTTGAGACACAAACCTTGACAATATCGTAATGGTGCCATCCAACCTCCGATGAAAGACGTCCAAGCAAGCAAAACTTGTGTCCGGGTTGCAACCTCAAAACCCTAGATGCCATGTGCAGGAAGCCAGGGTTAAGACAAAGGTGTGGGGGGAATGTAGGAAAAAGAACTATAAGGAAGAACGCTGGTACCAAACTAACGCAAAACCTCGTTAGACAGCAGTCTTTTAAATTTCTCGTCAACCTACTTCAGCGCGTCAGGGATGACCATCCTCTTCATCTTGTCGTATGGCTGGGGAACACCCTCAAAAGCCTTTAAACGCTCGAGTGCGGCAGCACCACGCTTTGTTTTGTGCGGAATCATGCTGTTAAAACACGGAGAGGGCATCATACAAAGTAAGAACAAACGTCTTGCCGGCCACGCTAGCTGAGATCCTGTGATCGCACACTAAGCTGAAACCTACATCCTACAACTTCTTGAAAACTTATAGCGAATAGCACTCGACGGGCAAAATCGGAACTAGGTTCCAACGACCAACATGGACTGCCTACAAACACTGACAGTACAAGCAATCAAAAGAAGAAATGCTACTCGCACAGTCTGCACTTAGAGCCACTCACCCACGGATGGTTCTCCACAAAATGCGTGAGGGCGCACGGAAATGGATAGGTCCCTTGCTGGGCTTGGTGTTCATTCGCTTCCTCAAAAATCTCAAATACTTCATTTTCTGGCGGACAAGTCCACCTGAAAGGGCGATTTCCTCGCATCGTACAACGACCTAATGACAATCGACCAAGAAGAATTAACTGGAGGGCACCGCAGTTACACTGCAGTGCAACAACAAAAATCCCTGGTAGATAAATCGACGTACGTAGACTAAAAGACCTCGACGTCCCACTGCATCTGACTCAACAGCTGATCAGTCTGTGTATACGCAACATTACTATTGATTAGTTCCGGCAACAAGAGTCACCCGCTCCGCTTCAGATCCGCTTCAAAGAACAATTTTTCACAGGTTGGACATTACTGAGCAAACCTCTTGAACCACCACTATCCATAGATACGTCGGGAATACGTCGAGAGGCATACACTAAGCAAATATCACAAAATCATTTACTTATTGGTCGACCTAAAAAAAAGAGAGTCGTTCCATACTACCAAGCTTCGCAATAGAATACCGTTCGAGAGACATTTTCATCTCGCTCGTTTGACAAGCGAACGTGCATTCATTCTAAAGCAAGTAGAAACCATTATATGGAAACAGAACGGTACCACGCGCTGCCCATTGAGGAGCTCCTTGGCCAGAATAGAGGCCAGTCTACCCAGCATGTGGTGGCGAGCGTCCACCACCACAACCTTGGCGCAAAGCCCAGAGCCGGACACCATTGCGCCTAATGCAAACACCAAGTGCTGCTGCAGTAATCGAACAGATGCTCCTTGAACGATGAAAATCGCTAGCTCAGACGCTGCAAACCACCACCAGAGAGAAGCAAGCGAGAAAAGACCCAAATCTTCGATCGCCGCTGCTCTTGCACTCCAGCGTCGATGACTTCCGGGCGTCGATTCCGGAATAAAGTCAAGATTATGTTTTTGTCGTTAGTACAGTTTTCTTAACTTAAAACTTAAAATGTCATTACTTAGCCTTTAGATCATTGATCGGCCCGGGAGAACATGGTTTAGAGACTGCGTATTAAGCGAAGGCCAGTTCTGATGAAGCTTTATTTGAACCGGGTACCCGTGACGATCTTCGGCCCTTGGATGAAACAAGATCTGTACTGTCGATTCTAGGGCTGGAGATCTATTCTGAGTTAGGGCTAGGATACGGAATGGCCTTTCTTCGAGAGACGGAACTTGAGCTCTTCCTTTCGTCGGGTCTAACAAAACCCTCCGCGTTGTGATCATCTACCTCTCTCCACAGCTGACTGCTGCCAAATTGTACGCAGCGATGGTGTGTGAATCCCGTTAATTCTCATTCCCATGTACAGGATGTACAGGATGTTTGCTGTAGTTATGAGCTAGTTGTGATTTCTTTCCTTCTGTGATTTACTGTCCATGTTGAACGTTAAGAATGATAGGTGATACTGCACTGAGAGGGTGATGTAAGGAGAACGACGAGAATCAAGATTCTTCTGGATCGGTTTGTAGGAATTGCCAAGTTACAGGCTAATGTAGGATGGTTGCAGTGGAACCCAACTGGCGTTTGAGGCTGATTATGTGATGCACGACATTGTGGGTCGAACGATTCCGATTTTCGTCGTTGATTCACAAGTTTAGTCTCGGTCTTGTGTTTGATTTCCTGTTTGACGCTCATGCAGGCGTTCGTCAAGGCACACAAGAGCAAAGCGTACTTTAAGAGGTTCCAAGTCAAGTACAAACGCCGACGTGGTACGTTAGTTGTCTTGTGATAGCTAGCGCGAGTTCACCCATTGAATGAGCTCAGTATTGGGAAATTAAACAACGTGGTCGTGTAATTTTTGCAGCCGGTAAGACCGACTACCGTGCCCGAGTGCGCCTCACCACTCAGGACAAGAACAAGTACAACACCCCAAAATACCGTTTCGTTGTTCGATTCGTATCCTCACTTCATACACTTCACTAAAACACCAGAATTTTCTGTTTCGCAAATTGTTACTTCGCGCCCTTTTTTGTGTTTGGTGTATGCCTTTACCGACCCTCTTCAGACCAACAAGGACATCGTCGCCCAGATCACATATGCTACCCTCGCAGGTGATATTGTCTTGGCCTCCGCATACGCCCATGAGCTTCCCCGATATGGAGTTAAGGGTGGATTTACCAACTATGCCGCTGGTGAGTGTTCTGTCTCTGCCAGATTTGGCTGTTGTCATTGTGAAAAAAATTGTGAAATATCATTACGTTTTCATGTGGAGACGAGCATTCTCCTGCTGCTATCGCTGGCAGTGTGCGGCGCCGTGGTTACGTGAGTCTCTGTATCACTGGTGAGGTGTCAGGATATAGTTATCCTAGGTTCTATCTACCTTGGGTCAGGGACCATATCATGACAAGAGGAAGCAGCAGCAGCTGAGTGGTGTAATGGTGCTATTCCTTGGACAGCTTACTGCACCGGTCTTCTTCTCGCGCGTAGAATTTTGAAGAATTTCGAGCTCGATGAGGAGTACGTTGGGAACACTGAGGCTACTGGAGAAGACTTTAACATTGAAGCTGGGGAGGCGAAGAGGCCGTTTAGGGCGTTGTTGGATGTTGGACTTGTCCGAACCACCACCGGGAACAGAGTGTTCGGTGCCCTGAAGGGTGCCTTGGACGGCGGATTGGATATCCCCCATAGTGAGAAGAGATTCCCTGGATACAGCAAGGAGGACAAGAGTCTCAATGCCGAGATCCACAGGAAGTACATTCTCGGAGGTCACGTCGCCGACTATATGAAGGTGTGTAGTCGAGGTCTACCTGTTTTATTCTTCGCTCTATCCTTTTCCCCGCTCCTCTGATCCCTCAGGGCTAATAATGAGGACCGACTACAGATGTTGAGAGAGGAGGAACCCGAGAAGTACCAGTCCCACTTCTCTTACTTCATCAAGCAGGGTGTTGAACCCGAAAGCTTGGCGGACATGTACACAGCTGCACACGCAGGCATTCGAGCTGATCCCTCTATTCAGCACACAGAGAAGAAAGTACCCGCTGAGAAGAGAACGTAAGTTTTAGGCTACATTTTTCTGTGATTGTTTTGGGAATCTGTAATTTAGTCATTTCCGTTTTGGAGTCGTGAAGTAGGTCTTGCATTCACTTGTTTTAATGGCTTTTCTAAAGTGAAGGACATGTAATTTGTATCCCTGCAGGTGGAAGATGAAGAAATTGAGTTACGATGAACGCAAGGCTAACTTGGTGGCTAGGTTGAAGGCCGTCAACGAAGAGGAAGACGAGTAGAGTGTAACCTCACCTCGCTAGCCTCTTTTAAATTCTCCGCATAGAAGAGAACCTTTTTGTGGCTTTCTGCCTCGAATTAAGTAATGCGAGTTGAAATATTGTACCTTGAAATCAATTTCACCCATTGACTAATGGACTTTTATCAAGCTCTAGAGACTGGGCTGTCGACTATCTCCATAGCACATTAGTTGTAGGAAGTGGCGTGTATGATACTTTCATGTTCATCCTCCCCTTGTCTGGAGGCCAATGGTATGAGCCTATTTAGTTCAAAAGGTTGAAAGATTTCTTTTGGAAGGTATGCTACTGCCAGATGTGCACGTACAGAGACTTACTAAATATCTAAAGAAGGTCTGTCAGACAAACATGTGAAATATCAAAGTCTTCATCATTGGATCAGAACCTCAAAGTTCGATATACCCACTGATACGAGAATGGAAAACCAAAATGTGATGTGCTCGATTAAGGTTCATGTACTTAGATATAGCACAAGCTAAGAGAGAGTGGCTGGCTTCAGTGCTAGACATTCCCCGATGTCTAACCGAAAGGAGTGGCTCTTGAGGACAGAGTAGGCTCTGATCACGTAGCTTGAATGGTAAAGGAAGGAAGAAATATGAAAAGTCTAAAGATCAATATTCATCAAAGTAAATCATGGATTATGAACGATTCAAATATATTTCGAGTAAAACGATTTCAGATCCCAGCTTATCTAAATAACATATAGGATCAAACTACGATCAAAATAGGATTATAGTTTATCAAGGTAAATCGTGTATTATGCAGTATGCTCCCTGCGAAGATGAGTGGATCATGTATAATGGTTTTCCCAAATGTGAAGGAGAAGACGATGTATCACCAGTACCCTTTACGAAAATATATCTTGAAAATTGTGTAGATCTCCAACGGAAAAGTAATGCGACTACATAAATAAGCAAACCCAACCACATATATTTGTTACCGAAAAATATAATTATTATACACAAGTTTTATATTAAATTTTATTAAGTCGAAAAAATTTATCACTGCTAATGTAATTCTAGTAAATTAAAATATAAATTACAGTTGCTGCACTTTTCCGTGTTCAGATGGAAGAAATATAATATATATATTAACCAGGTTCATACAATGAGGGAAAGGAGGAAAGAACCCTCCAGATATTATTGGTTCGAGAAAAAAGAAATAATAAGATTCGGAGGTGAAAAATGAGAAGGATAAAGCGAGCTTACACCCTCCGAAGCCCACACTGGGCAGGACATTACACAGTGACTCTCGGGTTTCATCGACACCGATTCTAAATAAGCATCCCCAAGTGGGAAATGCTTGATAAAGGCGAACGAGGGACATTACGGTGTTTTCTTGAAAGGCGGTTGGCTGCCGGGAGGCTCTTGGCGGTTTATTAATCTCCTCTACTTACCCGGCTTGTTTATCGGCGGGAAGAAAACGTCTTGTTTCTCGCGTAAACGTTGGGGGCCGCGGACGAGCGATAGCCGAATACACGTCTTGTTTTTCGGCTCAATAACGTTGGGAGCCGCGGACGACCGATAGTCGATGTATTCACGTTGTTAACTTCATTTCGGGCATGCAGAAACGCGTACGACGCGTGCAGCGCGGTTTTAACGTTCGGGTCGACCGAGAGATAGCCGATGTATTAACATTGGGCCGCGGAGCGATAGCCGATTTAACGTTGTCAGAGTGTAATCCGTCTATCTAGGAAAGCGCCGGGCTTCTGGCTGTGGTTGTTCACTCAAGAGGTTGGCTTTCAGGTCACAATAGGGCTATAAACACTCACACAGATGTGTAAGATCTAGTAATACACCCAGAAGGCGAAATTCAGGTCTAGCTGGCAGTAATAGGATTCGGCGGTGAACTTTGACACTCACGGAGAGGAAAACTATGAAGGTTTAGACCTCTAAACTTCCCCTACATGCAAATGAGGTACTACTGAACTCACAGACGAAATTTCAGCCTGAGATCAAATTCTGACACGGAGATATGAACAGAAAAGTTTTGAGCAAGAAAACTACGGCAATTTCTGGTACCTAGCTGGCTATTTCAACCTATAACAGGAGTTTGGCTCGATCAATTTCAAAGTTTCTTACAGGATTTGCAGTCTACAGGGTGCTGAACATCCCTGTGAAGTTGGGACTCCTGAATGTACACATAACTGTAGATCTCCTCCTCTGAAGTCGCTGCTCTAGATTAAGAGCTTTTCAGACCCCCTCAACTTCAGCGGCCGCCCTGAATTACTCAGTTGCTCAATCGATATGAAACTTTTTGTGAAATCGTAGCCCTGCTGGCGGAGAACACAACCTCGAAGTTTTGAAGCAATTTCCTCAAATCTGCTGCGAGTGACACTGAAAACCCTAAATCCAACCAAAATGATTCAATTCTAGCACAATCCGAACTTCAATTGCTCATAACTCCGTCTTTATTGACTCAAATCGATCGAAATTTTCACTGGAAGTGCTTAGCATGACGAGCCCTCTCTCCCTGTGATCTCAGATTTCGAAGATACCTCACCAATTGCTCGAACTCTCCTCTAGAGCTCTATTTCTAAACTTAGAGTTTTACAAAAGACAAAAATGGACCAATGGGAGTTCATAGCTCCACTTGACTGTCCTTTTGTGCCTTAAACTACCTGGTAACTTATCTACACTCATAGGCTACCACGTCAAGCCCCCTAGAGTGCCAGCGTAAAACTTAAACTACCTAAAATGACACGTAGTCTTGAAAAATAACTTAAATCAGCTAGAAAGCGTGCATGGGTGACAAGTAAGTACAACCCATGAGCTCAAACCCCTATCAGCATGGAAACCCTAAGTTATGTACATTTAACGTCATAGACAAGTAAGAAGTCATTTGCACAAGCGCACAAATGCTTGAACAAGATAACTAACATACTATCAGCCTACTAGGACTCAAAATAGTGTTAACACCATATGCAAAGGTGTCAAACATATACATAAAGGACTAGAAGTAATATGAGCTAACTTCTAGAACTACCAAACCTAAGCGTCGGAGTAGAAGTCAAGCATGTAGCCGCCAAATGGCGCGACATCCATCCCCTCTGAACCTGCACATCCTCCGGTATGTGCCAAATCTAGATAAAGACTCTTCATCTTCAGCTTCAGCTTCAAATTCATCTTCAACCTCCATTGAGTCTTCAGCTTCATCCTTAGTAAGCTCTGCAATTTTCTGGTCGTCCCCTCTCCTTCTAAAGAGCTTGATTCTCTTCCCTGCGACTGGTATCTTGAGCATTGCACCATCTAACTCTCTCAAAGAGTATGTGGCATTATCATAAACTTCTAACACCACATAAGGTCCGAACCATCTCTTGGAAAACTTTCTGATAGCGCTATGCTGATTATCAAGACTACTATCATAGACTAACACCCAATCACCTTCCTTAATTGGTTTGGGTCGTAATCTATGCGTTCTATCAAGTCTGCCTTTGTTTCTCTCTCTAGCAGTCTTCAACCTTTCCACAGCTTTGGCAACATCCTCAGGTCTCCGTTCTAACTGCTGGATCCTTAATGCAAGAAGATCCTCCGTACTTCTACCATCTTCCCATGACAAAACATTCCAAGTAGGCACAATCTCCTCAATCGGCATCACAGGTTTTTGCCCTAGTATCAACTCTGCTGGCATGTAACCTGTAACGGTACTATGAGTTGTACGATCTGCCCACAAAGCAAATGGTAGCAGTCTAGGCCATTCACGGATCTTACCCTTGCAAGCTTTTACCAAAGCTTTGATGATTGGCGGATGACCTCGTTCGCTCTTGTCATTCCCTTCAGGATTGTAAGCAGTGGTTAATGCCAACTTGATTCTCAATCACTTGAAGAACTCAACTGCTTCTTGTGAATCCAGCTCACCCCTGCAATGATCTTTCCCACACACCCATACCTACAAATAACATCTTCAAGTAGAAAGCGGCAGACACTAGCAGTGGTCTTCGTCCTCAAGGCACGGCCTTCAACTTGGTTAGATAGATCTTCTCTAGCCAAGACTAGATACCTCATTTGTCCAAGTCCAAATGGCATAGTTACCAGATCAACTACCCATTTGTAATGAATGACTAAAGGATAAGTAGGATGCAATCCATCACGATGACGTACATTGGAATACATCTGGCAGGGTATACAGGATGAAACAAACTGAACTACATCCTTATACATACCCTTCCACCAATACTTCTCCTTCATCTTGGCAAATGTAGCTCAAACTCCTCTATGACCGGCCCATAAACTCTCATGGAACTCCTTGATCAGCTTCTGCTGCAATTCCAAGTCACATACCACTCGTTGCGGTATACCTCCTTGTAGCTTAGGGCGCTTCCATAGATGTCCTCCATGTAAAAAGTAACCATAAGCTATTCTACGGATCCTCTTGAAATCTGCATCAGACCAGCCTTCTTGCCTTTCCAATGAACTCAAATAGCGCCCAAGATCCAACCACTCGTCATCGTACATAGTTTCCTCAAATAACTCCAATGGAGTTGCAAAACAGCTTCTATCCCTTCTAGCAAGAGCACTAGAATAGAACTCTGTTCCCACATCCTCCTGATCATCTATCATTTCTTTCTCATCGTAATACCTAGCCCTTGATAACATATCTGCCACAGGATTGTCCTTTCCTGCGATATGTCTAAACTCTGGGTTCAAGGACTTGATATATGCTATCCACCTCAACATAGCAATATCTGGAGTTGTACAGCTAGTGATCATTCCCAAGAGAGGTAAGCAATCTGTCTCCACAACCACAGGTGCTCCTATCAAGTATTCCTTATCACTCTTCATCGCAGTAACTACTCCCCGTAGCTCTCTCTTGACCTGAGGGTAGTCTCTCTGCCGTGAACTTAAGACCTTAGCACCAAAACGCACCACATATCTATTTCTATCCTTATCATCTTGTCCTATAGCCCACCCAATGCCAATAGGACTAGTATCAACAGTAAGGATAACAAATCTGCCCAACTCATATGTTACCTTCCGTAGAGTTGGTGGTGAAGACAACAGATCCTTCAACTTCTTCATAGACTCGCTTTGCTCCTCTTGCCACTGAAATCTCTGCCCCTTCCTCAGCAATTTGTACAACGGATCTGCTACATGTGCAAAGTGTGGAATCCATATATGATAAAACACACATGCACCTAGAAACCTTCTCACCTCAGTAACTGATCCACATGTCTCCTTCATCCTTCGGATGGCATCAACCTTGTTTGGACAAGGTTTCCGACCATAAGATCCACACAGATGTCCCACTATTAACACCTCATGTTCTCCAAATACAGACTTTGCTCCTGATAAAGTCAAATGAACCTCCTCCAGTCGACTCAATATCTTATCACAGTCGGCTATGTGATCTGCAACAAACTTACGGCACCCCCTCTGATCCATTACCTCATTCTTCTCCTCCTCAGCACACCCTTTGATCGGCACATCATCAAGGAATGGCATAGTTTTTTCAGGAATGAAATCCCTCAAAACTTTATTCATGCCATTCATCATATGTGCTACAGAATTGGTAGCACCTTGTGGCAAGGTGCACATCCTTAGTAACCCCAAAGGTGTCCTCATTGTAGTCAAGTCTCTACTCTCAGAGGATAACTGAAACTGATCGTAACCTGAATATAAGTCTCCCATTGAATAGATAGCACGACCAGCAAAAGCCTCTGCAAAATCGTCTACAATAGGTCCTATACCCATATTCCTGATAGTCACCTTGTTAACTGGCTGCATATCTTGAATGAATCTCAAAGCTCCACTCTTCTTCGGAACAGTAAACCATCTGCTAGAGTAGGGAGCTATAGATGGTTCCAAGATACCCATCCTAATCCTCTCATTGAGCAAGTCTATCAACTTTGGTAGATGAGCTCTAGGTACAGGGATAGGACGTAGATTCCAAGGCACATGCGGAATAGTAAAGATTACCATAGGTGCAACTACACTTGGATCTACACATCCTACTTCATGTGACTCAAACGCAAACGCCTTACCATGTCTAGATAGCATCTCCCTGAAGCTCTTCTTCTCTTGCTCAGTAAGAAATCCATCACCTCCAATCCTCAGGTCCTTCAGTGTTGTTTCTGTAAACTGGTGCCCAATTCTTCTCGGTCCTCTAAGCGTCGGTTCTCGTGCAGCTTGCTCCATCTTCTGATTGTAATCGAGTGGTAAAGGCAAAGCCACTGGTTTGACTTTCTTTGCCACTGACTTGTACTTGGTCTCCACATACATCTCTTGCCGATCTATAAACTTATCAATTACATCATAAAGCTCCTTGGAGCTCACTCTCACCACTCTATCTACATCATCTATAGAACTTTCTACTATCGATTTCAACTCCCCTATAGTATCTACCAAATACTGCTCTTCAAACACTCCAGATACGTATTCATCTCTTGCCAACTCTCCATTATCCCACAAAGACTGCTGTACATACTTCACATGTTGCCTCTCAAACCTCTTCAGATTCTCAACCTTCCTGTAACATACTGATCCACATGACGTCAATCCCAAGAAGCTAGTGGATAAAGCTTCCTGCTTTACTGGATCAGGCGAGAATCCTATCTCTACTGTACCGTTGAAGTCTCGCTCTTCAATGGTACTCTGCCAAAACCCCTAGACTCTCTAAACTCCTGAGTAATCTTAGGCAGTGGACGATCTCTCAAGCTATCACGATTCCTCTCATGTTCTGCAGCAACAGTCAAAAACTGAACAGCTCTTTTGCCGTCTCTACTACGTATCCTAGCATAGGCTGAACCATCATCCATAACTCGTGTCTCCATTCTAACAGCAGTAATGTAAGGCTGCCCTAGAATGATAGGATAGGTTGACATGTCTTGCACAAAGAAATTCTGAACATCACTGATGTCACCCACAGTTACCTTGATGTTGGGACAAGCACCATAGAGTTCTCCCCTTTGGTTGTTGGCAGCGCGGATAAGCCATCCGTGGTCGGTGTCTATGGGCCATCTCCCACGCTTGTATAGCTCCTTAGACATCAGATTAATCTCTGAGCCATGATCAATCAATGCCACCACAGGTTCCTCTAGATCTCCCAGCTTCACTAAGGTCTCTGTGGTTGCTCTCGCCCAATGGTTGTGAGAATAATGGCTCTTCTGCGATGCTTCCACCTCATCTTCAAACCTCACGTGCTGATCTGATCTTCCCTCTGATACTTGAGAGCAATAACCAGCAATCTCATCTTCCTCATCTTCCGACAGTTTGGTCCCTAGAGCGTTAAGCGTAGCTGCTTCACCCAAAATCTGACGTTTCCTCTTGATGATATCTATAATAACCTCATGGAACTCACGCTTTGCAATCCCAAGAATCTCACCCAAAGTAAACTCAACTTTCCCATTCAAGATACGGTTCTCTAACACCTGCTTCAAGTCTGTAGCAATCTCAATGTCAGACTGAAGTTTGTATGCAGGCATCTTACTCTTCTCCTTGCTTCTCTCCTTCTCCTTTGGTGTTGTAGATGGTAGATCCTCCATAGTCTCCTCCCGAGTAGGTGTTGTCTCCTGCCTTGCATCTGGTCTAGCCCTTTCACTCCTTGTAGCAGGTCGTTTGGCTGTAGAAGCCTCACCTGCATCCTCCCTCTTGCGTTTTTCTTCTAGTACAGCTTCATGCTGACTTCTTGCAACATAAGCATGCACTGACATAGTATCCACAGGATCATTCCATCCTGTAGCTTCTCGAATTGAGTTGCCAACCCTTCGTAGCACATCCTTGTCTAGCTCTGTTCTAGCTACGGACCGCACTACATCAGACCACAACCCAGTAGTCCCTTTCTCTCTCTCCATCTCCACTTTCACTCCACAGGTAGCAGCATTCACAAGAGAAACAGCATGTGATGCTGATATCTCATTCACAAGCCTCTTCATACCACCCTTGCCAAAGTTGGTTCCCAACATCATCCAAGTCTCTCTCAAATGGATCTTACCATCTTTGAAGAAGATCAGATCCTTCCTCAATGCATCTGAAAACTCTCCACAATCTCTTCTTACATGGTCTAGGCTATCACACCATATACAACGATGAACAAAGCCTTCTCTCATCTGAGGTCTCTGCATAGCAGGCTGTACATTCTGCTCCTTCTCTTCTAACCTAGTGAGCTTAAGCTTAAGCTCCTTCATACCCTTAATCAGTTCATCAAGCGGTGAGTCTTCCTCTCTAGCAATTACCAAAGCGGGCTTAGTAGGCAACTGCTTGACAGGAATTATCAGAGGTGCTGCTTCACTTACCACCACCTTGTCCCTTCTTCTCTGTCTCTTGGTCAGCAAAGAGACAGCCTCTTCAACCTCCTTCCAGTCAGTCTTCAATCCTCTCTCCTCACTCTTGTCTTCCAGCAACAGCTCAAGCTTCTCCTGAATAGTCATGTCCGCTGCTTGTAGGAAAAGCTCGGTCTTCTCCACCTCTAGTGTAAGCTTTTCTGTCCTAGAAAGCTGAGCATACTGACGATCAAATTCCCTTAACAACTCATTTACAGACAAACCTTTGTTGGGCTTAACCACCCACTCCAAGAACGTTCTCTTGGTCACCCTCTCTGAATCTTCAGTGTAGTACTCCTCCTTCAAAGCTCGCATAAAGCTCTCCCAACTCTGTCCTTGCTGCTGCTTGAGCTCCTTCACACGCCCACGAATCTCAGGGACAACAGCAAGCTCAAAGTTCTCCACCATCTCCTTCTCAGGCACCTTGTTCACCTCCATCTCTCTAGCATAGTATCACACATACTTGGAAATATCTGTACCCTTGAACTGGTCCATCTGGTGCACCACAGATTGCAACGCCTTGGTTGCTAACACCTCCTTCCTCTCTGTGCTCTGCTGCTGCTGCATGAACATGGAAAAAGCCAGGAACATCTTCATCGTAGCAGCATCAAACTAAATAGGTTGCTGAGCAGCAGCAGCACCTCCACTTGATGATCCTTGGTTGGCCATGATATCTGATCCTGTAACACTCTTAAGAAAACTCCCACCCTAGGTGTTTCACGTCGAGTTCACCAAAAAGAGAGTATGTCGGAGTGTAATCCGTCTACCTAGGAAAGCGCCGAGCTTCTGGCTGTGGTTGTTCACTCAAGAGGTTGGCTTTCAGGTCACAATAGGGCTATAAACACTCACACAGATGTGTAAGATCTAGTAATATACCCAGAAGGCGAAATTCAGGTCTAGCTGGCAGTAATAGGATTCGGCGGTGAACTTTGACACTCACGGAGAGGAAAACTATGAAGGTTTAGACCTCTAAACTTCCCCTACATGCAAATGAGGTACTACTGAACTCACAGACGAAATTTCAGCCTGAGATCAAATTCTGACACGGAGATATGAACAGAAAAGTTTTGAGCAAGAAAACTACGGCAATTTCTGGTACCTAGCTGGCTATTTCAACCTATAACAGGAGTTTGGCTCGATCAATTTCAAAGTTTCTTACAGGATTTGCAGTCTACAGGGTGCTGAACATCCCTGTGAAGTTGGGACTCCTGAATGTACACATAACTGTAGATCTCCTCCTCTGAAGTCGCTGCTCTAGATTAAGAGCTTTTCAGACCCCCTCAACTTCAGCGGCCGCCCTGAATTACTCAGTTGCTCAATCGATATGAAACTTTTTGTGAAATCGTAGCCCTGCTGGCGGAGAACACAACCTCGAAGTTTTGAAGCAATTTCCTCAAATCTGCTGCGAGTGACACTGAAAACCCTAAATCCAACCAAAATGATTCAATTCTAGCACAATCCGAACTTCAATTGCTCATAACTCCGTCTTTATTGACTCAAATCGATCGAAATTTTCACTGGAAGTGCTTGGCATGACGAGCCCTCTCTCCCTGTCCTCTCAGATTTCGAAGATACCTCACCAATTGCTCGAACTCTCCTCTAGAGCTCTATTTCTAAACTTAGAGTTTTACAAAAGACAAAAATGGACCAATGGGAGTTCATAGCTCCACTTGACTGTCCTTTTGTGCCTTAAACTACCTGGTAACTTATCTACACTCATAGGCTACCACGTCAAGCCCCCTAGAGTGCCAGCGTAAAACTTAAACTACCTAAAATGACACGTAGTCTTGAAAAATAACTTAAATCAGCTAGAAAGCGTGCATGGGTGACAAGTAAGTACAACCCATGAGCTCAAACCCCTATCAGCATGGAAACCCTAAGTTATGTACATTTAACGTCATAGACAAGTAAGAAGTCATTTGCACAAGCGCACAAATGCTTGAACAAGATAACTAACATACTATCAGCCTACTAGGACTCAAAATAGTGTTAACACCATATGCAAAGGTGTCAAACATATACATAAAGGACTAGAAGTAATATGAGCTAACTTCTAGAACTACCAAACCTAAGCGTCGGAGTAGAAGTCAAGCATGTAGCCGCCAAATGGCGCGACAACGTGGCATGCAGAGACGCGGACGACGCGTGCGCCGCGGTTTTACGAAGGACGACGTGGTCGCGGATTTTGCGGCATTCTCGCTCCACGCTCCACGCTCTATTGCTCTCGCGGTGGCATTTTCCGCTGTTTTGCTTGGCATGGCATCGGGCTCCTTCTTTCCTTCAGGATCTCGTGGAAAGCTTGTTTCTCGTCGTCGCTCGTCACATTTTTCTTCTTGTCGTCTCTCGTTCGCGGATTGCTGTCGTCGTTCGCGGATGTTCTTTGTCGATTCTTTCAGCTTCGGGGATCGGTGCTCGGAACTTGACTTCTTTTGTTTTTCACTGACTACATTTGGTCGTTTGCTCCGTTCTCCTTCAGGAGGAAAACCGAGCAATCGACGAATCGTGCTTGAGGTTTGGCGTTTTCAGGGGCAGCATGATGGAATGAGTGTTTCTTCATTTCTTCGGTTGGTTGCACGTCTTCTTTGCCTCGCGGTTGTGCGCACGGTATGTACCTGGCGACATTCGCATTACTTGCTCCTGGATGGCGAATCGTCGACTGTCCGCTTGCACGTCCGTGCTGTTCATGTTTGTACAGCTCCTGGTACTTGTCTTGCCACTTCTCTTTGTTTTTCGTCGATGGCCACCGAATCTGTACTGGATGGGACCGATGATGACACTCTGTCTGACCTCTTGTCTAGCCCGTCTAGCCCTTTGTTAGTTCCCTCGACACCTTCACCATCGTCCGACCTCTCGCCTTCTGCGTCTCCTCAGCGAACTTCTGTCTTGGATAGTATACAAGTTTATTGTAACCATGGTACAGAAGGTTACAAGTGCGAACTCGATCAGTTTGCCGTTCCATCTACTCCTGCTCCTTTTTCCTTGTTGTGTGCGCGTTATCTTTCTTTTTCGGAGCAGGACCTGTACCTAACGCGGAATTACGTTTACATATATTTCTGTTTCTGCTTGAAGCCACCCGAGTTTCTTCTGCCTGCTTCCGATTACGTTAAAATCTCTTATGCTTTTTCGGGAGCTATCGAGTGTCTACAGTGTATAATCGGTCCCTTCTTCTACGTGGAGTCCACAGATTTCTGGCTGGTTCTCAGGGATAGAAAGGGAAGTGTTTTTTCTTATCCCAAGTACATTCGTCACGATGACACTGATTATTTGAAGCCTGTCGTTATTTCTGTGTATCGAAGCAAGTACTTGCCGTGCGTCTGCCGCAGTGTCAACCCTCGGATATACAGGATAGGTTGCAGGCACTGTCAGTACCCTTCCGATGCAAATGCGGCAGGCAGCTCGCGCGAAGCGAGCAGCGAACCGTCCGAGTGTTCCACGGAGGGAGACGGCAAGCAAAAATCTTGAGGTTTCTGTCACTGTAGGTCAGACAGGGGGTGACCTCGATCTGTCTTGTTGGGTCCCTTTGTGCAACTTTCTTCATAGCGAATGCGAGGCTGGTTTAATATCTGTCGAGAGGGGTGGGGCTCTGTTGCACATACATGTCCAGGGAGTTTTATCTCTATGAGCTTCTAGCCCTGTAGACGTGAAGAAGAGATTGATCGGCGTTCTAGGTTGGAAGGGTGCTAGTAGGCCTTTGGGCGGTGAGGTTTGTGTGAAGAGACTTACGAACCGTGGCCTCCACACCTTCGTCGGTATGCTCGGGTACTGTATGAAGGATAAGTCTGAGGTCCATCATAGTCCTGCATGAAAAACGTTATTGACTCCATGCTCGCAGATGGGGAAGAGCTGTTCACTCTCCTCGGTGCGGCAGATACTAAAAATCGAGTGGAGTTGAATTGTAACAATGTTCTGCAGAGAGCCCTACAGTTTAACAAATATAAATGCAGGCATCCCCTCGGAAGCACGTTAAGGTCTTCGCTGCGATCGATGGTCCGGTCAGGAAAGTATTCTCCTTCCTGCAGGTGGCTGATGGGCAACGGGATACAGCGGGCAAGAAGTGACGCGTTATGGAAGTCTATAGTGCATCCGGAAACAATAACGATGAGGGACATAGATGCCATCTTTTTTTCCAACCAGCAACCTCGCAGGCGCTACTTCGAAGCAGTCAGTCCAGAGGAGGAGAAGCGCTTGTTAAGTCTTCCATCCCCCGTAATGGATGCAGCATGCCCACTGTTTGAGTCTGTTCGTGCATTTCCTGAGTATATGCCGTTGTGCAGTGCGATGCTTTGGGACATGACGGCCAGACGTGCAGAAGAAGTAATTCGACGGTAAGTCGATTTTTCTGTAACTTGTATTTTGCTATCGCTTATCGCACTGTGGTCATTACTTGCTGTCGGCCATTGCTGTTTTCTGATATGTTTTCTGCGCTTGGTGGCAGGAGATGGCAGCAACGATGGACCGTCCACGAGCAATATAGATGGATAGCAAGCGAAGATTACCAGTGTAGATGCATACCCAGCAGCAACGCAGGAAGTAAATAGCAGGGTGTTTCTGCGTAGCAGCAGTAGAACGCAGATGTGCAGTGTATTGGCTAGCTTTTCGAGTACCGTAAACGCCATAAAGGTTTTCTGTGTAGAAGCCTCAGCGTACAGATAAGCACTATGTTGTCAGTGTACTGATTTTCCTTATATGCATAAAGTTATCGAGGCCGACCGTGGCCATTTTATGCGCAAAGGTGGGAGGAAAAAATGCCATACCGTGTGATAATATGCAGTATGGAAACAGGCGAAACAAAGAAATGCGTGAAACGTAAGGGGAGGGAAAAAAAAACAACGGCGGCAAGTCGGGTTAAATTAAACCACCGAAAAGTTCGGGCCACTGAACAAACCTTTTATCGCGGGGCGAAATGGAAGCTGCACAAAAACGAAGGAGAAATAAAGCCCAAAAAAAAAGGCGAACACCGCCATGTCAGCAAACCGCACCTCGGAAGAAAATAAAACGTATCTTGCGAACGGAAACAATCTGAACTTGGAAGAGGTGAATAAGCAAGGAAGAATATATGATAAATAGGCATCCCCAACGTACTTGTACAGTGAAAATCGTTTTCTCTTAGCGAAAAACATGTAAGTGTTATAAAAATATAATATAATAAGCTATAATAAAAAATCAAAATTATTTATAAATATTAAAAGTTAATCTCTCCGGGAGCAGCTAACTGATCGAGACAGAACCCATAAGTCGAGAACAAGCTGAGACGTCCCTCAAGGTATAAGTCTGGGATTGAGATTGTAAATAAGCGTCACTTAACAAAGCATTTAATATATATCCTAACTCTTCCCATCGGGAGGGTTAGGATATATATTAAACACCCATGTACATGGGTGAATAAGCAGCCTAAATACGCGACCGTACAACAATTGTCTCCCGTAGAGCACTGGGCAAATTTCCGTCGGGCAACATAACCTCACGGGAATATAATGTAAAATCACAGGAAGATACACAAAATTATCCATTGTGTTCTACGTAAGCCAATGCGTTGCCTGGTATTTGCTTACGGGCAGCGTAAGCCATGCAGTTTGGCAATGACTTCTTTACGTAAGTCATTTTCGGGCAGTGTGCTTATGCTCCACTGCGGTCAGTGCAGTGATTTTTTATTTTAAATGTAATCACTAATATATCAGAAAAAGAATATGTTTAATTCACCCAAATGGATCTATGTGTCACGTACTGAATATTCTCTTTCATGGCTTTGTACATCGAATCTTGTTTTCTCTTATTAAAAAATGTGTAAACGTTATACTAAAATGTTATATTAATTTGTTAACAAAAATCAAATTTTTTGGTAATTGATATGTATTAACCAGTCTCGGAGTTGCTAGCACATCTTCACATAACCCATAAGTGTTAAACGGACTGAGGCTCTACTGGGGTATAAGTCTTAGACCTCGTAACCCAAAAGACATAATTTCATATGCACATTGTGTACATGAGGTGAATATCCTAATACTCATGAAAAACTACCGAAAGGTACATATACGGTTGAAACTTCTATCTTATATTGGTCTAGAAAATTATATCACGGTGTTCTAGTCGCAAATCTCAAGTTCGTTCACAACCGAGCACAGGTTATTACGAAGTCAATACAAGAGTATGCACTAGTGCAAATTAATATGTAGCGCCTTAATCGTATATATGTGTGGTTTAATTCACAAATATATTTTTATTAAAAACTAACATAGTTATATTATTTCACAAAGTAGATGGTAATCAATCCACGGCTCTATGCAAAGCTGGCTTTCAGTAGACTATTGATGTTTTCTTTTTGGACGTTAGAGAATCTTTTTTCTTGCTTTGACACTCACTAATTAGCTCTATTGACGGATAATTAATAAGGGGTTCTACTCACCCTCGCCTTCATTTGCTAAATAAATTATCCATATTCTCACATATGGCTATACATAACTTATTGCTTATATGTTGGTGATAAGATCTTTTATATCTAGTCAATCCAAACCTAAATAAATTAGCCAAAGTGTAATATTTTACTTAGACAAAACACATAAGTAGATATTGTATATAGGTTATATCTTGTTACGCACAATGACCATGTCGATATAGTCGCAAGGTCTAGTAAATCGACGACTGATATCGGCCGAAGTAGTTAGAGTTGTTACATATAGTTAGTTAGAGGGCTAACCCACCATTAAGATTTCTTTTGTACTCATCCTCACTATATATACATGGAGAAGTGAAGTCTCTCTCATCTCATTCTTATTTATTTCTTTGTCTACTCGCTCTTTCTTCTTGAAATGTTTTCAAAAAGTATTGATCTTTTTACATGATATCATAGTGATAGAGAGAATGTGTCCCTTGCTGATGAGCAAAATGGATTTTGTGCATAGAGAGTACAAGAGAGAGCAGTTGGAGTTGTGCTTGATGTCGAGCACTGTCATGCTGATGCGCTCGGATGAGACGAAACTGTTTTTTTCACCACCGGAAATTTTGAACGTGATTTCGGAGACCTAGAAAAGTTTTTCTCGCTGAAATCTGTCGACAAGCTCCATAAGAGCTGTCTTGTTCAGAAGGTGCGAACTGTGTACTCGGTCAAGTTTTAGCCGATTTGGAGCTAAAGTTCCAATGCCTCATTTTCAAACGGATCTGTTTTGACCAAAATGAATGTTTTAGTACTTGAGTCTAAAACAAATATTGACCTAAGATTATTTATTCCTAAGATTATAACAATCTCTTGTAAGGTATCATACAAACAATGGAACCATAAGCTACAACTAAGAAATGCAAGGAGACATACTAGATTTTATAATGTGATCACAATTCTACATGTCTAGGTAAAGAACATTTGTATTAAGAAGTGTATATTTCTCTCTCCTCTCTGTTATTTCCATTGACACCTAGTTTATCATGGTTAGTTTATTATAGCGTCAAGAACCACAAATACCTAGTCAACATAAGTAAGCTAGGGCTTAGCTTGATTTTCTCATCTTTAAGATCTCATAACATCACCATTAAGCACCCAAATGAAACAAATGAAGTGCATTTGGGAACCTAACAATGAGCTCTACCATTTGGTGCAATGAAAGTTGAGATATGAAATAGATCAAAAAGTTGTTATTTCTCTCATGAACGTCTTTGGAGCGAAAATATAGAACCCAAAAATATGATTTTACGTATGAACTGGTCCACGATGCAACATAGGTGCATTGATCAAGGAAAAAGAGATAAACAATCTAAATGCAACAGTTCAGTTGGTATGCGAGTGACACATGCGACATACAAACACGTTGGTCTAGCCTTCCCACAACAAAGAAATGCAGAATGCTAGGATTTTACAAGAATGGTCACCTTCTGCTTGAATCTTTCTTGTAGGAGAAGGTTTCTTGATGGAGAAAGAATCGAACACTCTACCCAAATGCGTCAGTTTTTTGTTTCTAGGATGGAGAGTTAACACTGGAAGAATTGAGAAAGTCGGTAGATGAATAGACAAAAAAAGAACTAGAGGAGCATAGTCGATCCGATGTGAACAAGAAAAACATCGCATCTCAGGAGAAGAAAAAGAAGAAGGGGAATGATTACAAGTACAAGCTAGGAGCGGAGGGCGACAAAAATTCTCTGTCAAGTTTGTGAGTTTTCAAATCACGCGTTTTTCTGATTCTCTGTGAATTCTGACAACGATCAACGGTTTTTATGACACCACGGCGAAATACGTGTCTTAATATGTGGCAGTGTTTGTGATATGAATTACGATAATTTTAGACAACGATTGGATCTCTTTAGTATAAATTTTGCATTTTTAAATATTATGATACACTTTGTTATTGTACTTGTTGTGGGGAAAGATGTCAAAGTCAATTTCTCTAAGTATTCTGACAGTTTTTCTTATGATTTTCGATAACAAAGTTATCGATGTTGTGTCTATTTGTTGTCGTTTCATCTTTCTGACATTATGTGCGATAAATTTTCCGATGACAAATTTCTTTTAGACGATTTTGTTATTTTCCCACACTTGTCTCACATAATATCTGATGGCTTTTCTATCGTAATTGTGTCCTATTGGCTATAGATGTCTTGCTACGATCGTGAACTCACGGGGTTAGAGGTAGAGGTAGCACTCGCCACATGGAAGGACATTGCATGTGCATTGTTCGCTAAACTTGATGTCGAGCGTAAAGAGAGAACCACAACAGCTGAAATAAGTATTGTGGAGGTGTTAGACCATACCCCGGATGACCAAACTGATGATGATCCCTCATCATCTGATGATGAGGGATCATCAGATCGGAGACGAAAGAAGACTCAAGATGACATTATGAAGACGCAAGAGAACACTGTGAGTAACCTTAGAAAAAAAACGTATGAAACTGAGTTGATTTTAAGTTTTCTATACGTACTAACATGATATCATCTTGGCTATATGTGATAATCCAGATCAAAGAGTTGCAAGCTACCATAGCAGCACAAGGAGCTTTGTTGGCAAATCAGACCGGGTCGTCTTGAACAAATAAACTCATTCTGCATAGAGGACATTTGGTTACTTCTCTTCAGGCTACCTTTTGGCTACCTTTTTCTACCACTATGTGCAAGTGTTTGTTGTTGCAGGATGAACGCATGACCTATCAAGTTTAGTTGACCAACGTAACATTTGTTATCAAGTCGTTGTTCAAGACTCCGACTACACGAAAACATTTGAACGATTTGGATGATTCAAACGAGGAGGACGAGGAGGACACTCCTGCGAAGGAGGCTGAGGATGTTATAGATGAAGAAGTGGAAGAAGAACTTCCTCCGGCAAAGAATAAGAGGGGCACATAAGGAGTAGGACGTAGGATTGTTGTGAGGAAGATGTAGGAAGCAGGGAGGGGTTTATGTAGTCAAAGTTAAATGCTTATGTACATCATGTACAAAATATCGATCGTATTTAACCATTTGGCTTTTGAATGTTTGTAAAACATTGAGTATATGAGTCCAGTATGTGTCTCTTTTGTCGTGAATGTATTTCACGTGCAAACCTCTATGAAAATATCATGGAATGTGCACACGTTGTAAGACGTGAGAAACAAGCTGAATTGTTGTGAGAATTTCGTGTTGATTACTATGGCAAAGCCATGTGAAAATTGTCGGACATGGAGTATGAGAAAAACGTTTGAAAATGTATATAAGAATGAAAATGTATATAGGAATTTTGACGGAATGCAACATAATTTCTGACAATTAACTGATACTACTACGACAACTATTTCAATAACTTAACGTCAAGGGTACCTTGACATCGAAATTGATGTCACATTTCGTTTCAAAATTTGTGTCGTAAAATCATGTTGTAATGCTTATCATATATTGTTGTCAAACTACCATGGTGTATCATTTGAAAACATGTCGTAAATGTTAATGAGAGAATACTATAGTAATACCATCTGAAAGATTGTCGTATAGTTGTTATCGCACATTCGTTCAACTTTCACATTGTCGTAACTTTGTTGTTAGAAAAACCGTGAGAGGATTTTTGTAATATATGTGAAAAATATGTGGAGAAACCGTCGAAGTGATGTCAGAATCCGATCAGAAAGATTGTCTTTTTTGATGTTTTTGTCAAAAATCAACGGTTTTTATATGTACTCTCTTACATATTTATCGTCTTGTTCATGTTGATATATTATTGCAACTTTTAGACGACATCCAGATGATACAAGTTGTCAAAAATTGTTGACTGTTGTCGTAATATGTGTAGATCCGAGTGTAAAAAATGACATGATTTGGAGTAGTAGGGTTGTTGGTTTGGGAAAGGTGAGTGGATTTGAGCCACAAGGGGTCTATTTATGTTAATTTTTTGCTTCTTGGGGTCAAATTTCTTGCATGGTTTTGCTAAAAGAACTCTAGACAACTTGTTTGAATCTCATTGGGTTCAGGGTAGTCATATCTACATACAGGGAAGACGGATCTTAGTTCAAGCGATTTGTTAGGGGGTGTGCGTGGATTTAGGCTGCAAGGAGGAGGTTTTGAAGTTTTGGTCAGCTGCGACAAAACTTTGGACATATCTTGGTTGTCTGTGTCAGATCTTAGGGTTCTTGGAGCATACGGAGTCACGAAGAAGGACCCTATTGGTTTCTAGAGACCATTCAACGAATGGAAGAAGTCTTCGAATTGGTTTCTTTGGCTTCTTTCTTAAGGGTTGGGTGTCTATTTCGGCACTCTAGACAATTCTCGTTATATTGTTAGCTACGTGAGCTACGTTCTCGACTCTCATTTTGGTTAGAGAAATCTGATCATTTGGACTAGTGATATAGTGAGCAGTGGAGACGTCACGAGTTTTGGATTTGGATACAAGTTGCTTCGTGTATTGCTAACTATATGAGTTGCACTCCCGACCTTCATTTGGATTAAGACGATCTGATCATTTGGACTAGTGATATACTAAGCGACATATTTCACAAGAAATTCTCTCTGACCCCTCACTACTATTCTTTGAAATTTTAGCTTTAGACCCCAAACCATTTGCTCAAAATATACGAAGTCTTTCGTCTGTGTTAACTTATGAGCTTTTTCGACCCCAGTGGCTAAAATCCATGAGCCCAACATTTTCTCTTAACCAAATGACCTAAAATTTCACAAGTAGTAAGTTGAGAGAGCACACTACAATCTTGGAAATTTTCACTTAGAGATTCGATCCCATGCTCAAGAACAACTCAACGCTTGAATCTAAGCAAAATGGTTTTACTTTTGTCTTTCAACTGTTACAGCGATCATTTCGGGATCAAACCCAACCCAAACGTAAGACTAATTTACATCAGTGCAACTAGCACGACGTCAACTATCCAATCCTCTTGACAATACCAAAAGATCATATCTCAAATTCAAACATGATAATTTAACAAACCTAGTTTTTGTAAAGAGATCTTATCAATAAAAATAATTTTAGATATAAATGTTCAGTGTTTTGTCCTCAGACAACCAAGCAACAGAAAGATATTTTTCTATTTACAAAGTATATATATCTAGGTTTCAAGTCAAAAGTTGTTGTGTGTTCAGAAAAGATGAACTATCTCACCTTCACTTCTAATTCTTGTAATCTTCTCACATAAACTAATTCTCTGGGTTTTACATCCTCTCGTATCAATATACTACACGACAAAGATTTCTTCTTCCTTTTTGGTTTTCATAACATAGGTATAACTAGTATGCTGAAGTGTAGCAAAATTACCAGATTAAAAGTGAGAAACGACAACTGTTTACAACCAAGGTTATAGTATGAGATGAGAGATTCCTCGCCACGTGTGGCCACCGTTTAGATCCGAGCACGGGACAAAAGGACAAAAGCATATAGGTAAGTGATGGAGAGATGTTCGACATGGAAAAGTCTTGGGCCAACTTTATTATCTAAACGATATAACCTTTTAGAGCATCTCATAACGGTTCTTTAAAGGCTTCCCTAACTAGTTACAGATATTGTTATGGAAAAATCTTTTCCACCGTTGATCTTCAGAGAAAGCTTTAATTTAAACCACTCAAGAGCATCTCCACCCGTATAGAGGTAAATATCTTATCTCTAATTTACAAATGAAGAGTGAAAGATCTTTTATATTTAAGAATTTTTCCACCATATTCTTTAAATAAATCTCTAAAGAATATCAGAAACTCAAACCTTTTCAAAACTACCAAAAACTTTTCCTCAAACGGTTTGATATGGGATTAAGGGGGTCTTTATTACAATCTTTAAGTTAGGGAACCGCGGTAGCTTTTACAGAATTCCGTAATTAATTAATCACGAAAGAGAAAAGAAATGAAGGGAGGTCGATCGACCGACTAGGTACAGTCGACCATGGCCATTACCATTTACTTACATGGCGACGTTATGTATATTGGACGTTACAGCTGCCACCGTAGACCTCGTCGTGACTGACCTTGTCTCCGAAGTGAGAGAAGGTGAGGCCACAATAACGCTTATAGTTGATGGGTATGTGAGTGAACTTGCCACTCAACGCCCACTCGGAGATGAGCTTGTAGAAACTGTCGGTAAAATGAACGCCATCCCAGTTCACGTACTCATCGGGGTTACCGCATTTGGTGGAATTCGCTCGACCACAAGCGGCACTGGGGTTGTAGTTGTAGGCCCCGAGACCAGGAGCTCCACAGCAAGCCTGTACAAACATGTATAAAGAGTAACTTACAGTTAAGAACTGAAGACGTCAGCTGCAGCTGGACATACTTTCATGATCAGTCCAGTACCGTAGCGTTTAAAGTCCTGTCATGATCAGTGGATTGATTATCTACTGATGACTCTTGATGAGAAACGAATTCAATTTTATGAAGCAGAGAACACTAAAATAATACCGTATTTGGCAGGATTGGTCAGAATTTCGATGTTGGCGCTGTAGTAGTCAAAGATGGATATGGTAGCTTCGGGCAGAGCTTCACGTAACTCTGCGATAGTGCCGTTCAAGATCGAATTGTAAAGCTGATCCAGCTGATTGATAGGTCCAACAGAGCCCAGGCTATCGGAGGGTAGTCCGAGGCCACCGATGAGGGTCAAAATCACGCTCGCACAGCCAGCCGGTGGGAGATTGAACAGCAAGAAATGTCTTGCTCCTTCGGAGTACAGGGTCTGCAGAAACCATCGGGAAAGAATTAAAGGGCCATCTATATATATGTGAAGCGACTGTGGGAGTACTATTTAGCTACCCAGAACGATAACATCAAACAAAAATACTATACTGATCATGAGCTACGTAATTAAATTGATATGAGAGTCTCATTGCTAAACATTAAACTCCAAAGTTGCAGCTGCGTGCATGATGTGATGATGACCATTTGTATTCGTGGACTAAAGCCTGATTTGATGACTCAAGTGTTAGATGATCGATGCAATGATCACTGGCTAGCTAGGGCGCCTGTCTGTGTGACCTTCATGATGATCAGCGGTGCGTAATTAGTTGATAATAATACCTTGAAGGCATGGACAAAGTTGAGCATGGACTCCGGGATTACGCTGGTGATAATCTCCTCCGAGGTTTAGTTATTCTGAAGTGGCAGGATAATGTCGTTTCGTCCGATCGTGAAGATGTACAAAGCGTCCTTGTACAGCTTCTCTTTAGGTAGGAAGCCCTCGAAGTTACTGCAAGCTGTCACAACCCCACAGATCGTTCGATGACAGTTGGTCCTTCGTTACTACGTGAAAGATCACACACTGTCATGATCAAGTGACCTGAATTCATATATACACAAGTCTGTTGACAATAGGATGACACCCTGGTTTCAAGCTACTGTAGAACGATCTCAAGAACTCAAGCTCGACTTGAGCTCTCGGATTCATCATCGACCGCATGCGCAGTAATTGTATCGCAACGGAACACAAGTCTACACAGCTGCAAAGTTGATCATGAACACTTCGTAGCGGTTGCAAGAGACAGTTGACTGCTGACGGACACATTTATATAGTAATAAGAGGCAAGCTGGGCTTACAAATACTACAAAGATTTAGATTAGTACCGTTTTGTTCTTGAGCCGACAACGACTCCCTCTTGAATCTGACGAACTGAGCCACTTGGAAAGTCAGAAAGAATGGCACTCTGGTGGTGTCGTTCGATGCTGTAGCTCCACCGAACGCAAAGTTCACACCGTGCCTGTAATCGAAAGCACTGGTCTGGAAGTAGGCAGATAAAAGAGGCTGCCCAAATGCCAAAGCTGTCCACAGTTTTCGAGTACCAATTCATCAGAAATTAACTGTAAGAACAATTCATCAGTAATTATATAAACACGTACAGCAGAAATTAAGATCAAGTGTTCCAAGCTGACATGTGTGCATACAAATTCGGTCATATATAACGGAGAGCATACAGAAACGTTCCTGACTGGCAGTGCAGATACTTACAGAAGAAGTCCGGAACGACCCTGCCATTGGAAAAACGTTCGGAAGTTCTGCCGAAGAACTTTTCTCCGTATGGTAGAAACTCGGCATCTGTCTCGTATGGATAGGAAGTCAGAGCAGCTCCCGTGTCCGTGAGAGAATCACCGAAGTTGAAGAATCCCGTGGGGCACTTGGTTGGCTTCTCCGGATCTGACCATTCATTCTCATACGCATGTGCATTAGCTAGCGCTGCGGCAAGAACGAACGACAGTAAGGTGGCACGAGCTATCCGCATCTTTGAATTCGCTGTAAAGTCGAAACCACAACTAATCTGTCGACTTCAACTTCCCGGTAATTTTGCGGCCAATTGATTCGATTGCTCCGAGCCGAATCAGAAAAGGCGCAAGACTGTACGTAGTGAGTCTCTTGCTGCCTGCTGAATGTTCATCAAACAAAGCTTAAATGCACACTACAGCAAGAAATTCCAGGAGCATGATTTGTTAACATGATCTCAAGTTAGAAATTCCAGGAGCATAATTCGTGAAAATGATCTCAAGTGCTAGTCCTAAACACTTTTGAATGCCACTTAAGATCCGTTTAATTGGGACATTGATTCATCACACGTGCACGTATGGGCTCATCGAGCTCGAGGAGTGCAACGTTTTGCGGAAGATCGACATCCAAATTACAATATGGACAGCTTTCAGACCCGCAGCAGAAGTCTTCAGAAGATTGCTCACTGTAAGACAAACAGTAAAAGGAAGGAAAGTCTCAGCACTTCGTGCAGATCTAGACTCTCAAGGGAAATCACTGCTGAGCACTTCAGACCTGAGATTCCGTGATCGATAAAGTCACAAGCCATGATCATATATAAATCTATTTGTACCTATTTTTTAACTTTTCTTCTTGGAAGTGTTAGGTTATAAATTAAAGTTTATAAATCTAAAATCTCTTTAATCATGAGACTCATTGATTTTTATATAAACGGTTCTACTCGCGTGAGTGATTTATGGGTTTTATATGTCTGAAGTGAACATGTGTAGTGAAGTTACCAAGGGAAGTTAAATTTAGTAAATCAAATTTAATACTTGAAATTTAATGAAGTTAAATTTAGAACTTTGACACAAGTAACAATTTATAAACCCCGCTGACCAGTATTTTCCTCGTGACTGTATGCTTTTTTAATCCAATTGTTTTTTTAAGACTACTGTCAGCCAATTATCGATAATTATTTTAGTTCTCTGTTAGAAGTTTTTCTTTTTTCTTCTTCTTAGAAGTACACTTTGCATGTATATTTATCAACTACTGAGAGTAAGTAATAAAGGGGGTCAAACCTTAAAATAAATACTTCTCAGGGAAAGTGTATCATTCTCATGATAAAAAAGGTTGAGTTTACCGATGTAGAGAGTTAATTTTACACTGAATTTGTAACTGAAGTTATAGCCGGATTAGTAATATAAACATACGACCCACATCTTTCTGCTGTTATTATTATGTGTATTTTATGAGTAAAAGAAATTCATCACAAATGAATAAAATAAAATATTTTACGAGAATTTTTAATTTATTAATAATAAATAAAAATAACAAACTGATAACAATCACATGAACTTAATTTTTCGAGCAAGACATACGTTCTAAACGAATCGCTATGACATAGTCAACTCCACCGTACAATAGTTAGTCTCTTTAGCATTCAAAAGAACGCACGTTGTCGTGGCAAGAGTCTTCCTTGGGAGGGCGGACCTTCTGACTGTGGTCGATCAAGAGAAAGATCAAAAGAAAAACAGATTTCTGCAGACGATGAGAACTCTTAATTCTGCCTCTTGCGTTCACCAAATATAAATCAAACACCCAGATACACACACATAGGTCTTTCAAGGCTCAATAAACTTTATTCCAGTGTCGATTCCACCATCAAAGTCTTCAATCGTCAAAAATCTCCCTTCTCTCTCTTGCGCACGTCTCCTTTCTTCTCTATCAGTTCTCTGTAAAAGTCCTCGTCCAAATCCTAGGTGAAGGTAGTATGACTGCTTTATCTATTGTTGAAACCCAAGCTGGTGATGTTTCAGCCACCGCAGGTTAATTAACCTAAAAGATAAACCCCCAGCTAAGCTGCCCTCTACTATCCTTATAAGCACAAGTACTTATCAGAAGCAGCCCCTTAGCTAAGTTGCCCTCCTACTGTCCTTATGCGTATAACCTTATTTGCTGGCCCCCTTTTTTAATAAAGGTTTCACAACTTTCTTTGCTAAGCGAGACACCTTCATTAATAAAGGTTTTACAACTTCCTTTACTAAGCCAACTCCTTGATTACTTAGCTGTATTAACAAAAGTTTCCCGTGCTCTTGATGCCACCTTGAATATACTACAAGCCATCCAATGTAGACCGAAGCCCCAACACTTATGGGACTGCGCCACAGGGCTTACAGCCCCCCCCCCCCCCATATGCGCACCAGGTATCTCTCATGATATATTCACGGTGGCATGCGAAGACTTAGACCAAGAAGTCCACGATTAAGAGAGATACTGGTCTCCCGTCCCTAGATATGCAGGACGTGGCTGCATATCCAACATAGACTCCCTTCCAAGAGGCCAACATGCCGGAATAGGAACCAAAAGCTCACGAATGTCAATCCTCTCCACTTTGAAAAATTCTATATCACTCTCTAGGTCTCATCTTCTCATGATTTTTATTTTCACTGATATCTTATCAGCCACGATACAATCCTAGAAATTTTCACAGAGAAATAAAAAACACATAAATGTTGACAACGATTGTACAAAATTTCTGGAGAGTAGAATTTCTGAACTTTCACGAATAAACCCCTCAACTTTGAAGTATAGTATCTCTCTTTCTAGATTACATATTCTCGTGATTTCTTTTGTCTTTGATAGCTTATCAGCCAAGCTAAAATACTGAAAATTCTCATAGATAATTAAAAAACACTGAAATTTTGACAACGACTGTATAAATTTTCCAAAGAGTAGAATTCATAAACTCTCTAATTTTTCCCCCTAGTAACTTTTTCTCCTTCTTTGTCTAAAACTCTTGTTGCATCCACTCTTAACTCTCTTCAAACTCTTTCTAAGTAAACAAGATATAAAGAATGATCTCGAACGTGTCATAGATCACTAAGAGATACACAAAATATTTTAAAATTGCTAACATCGCATTTGTTCTTTCTCCTCCCAATGTTCTCTCTAGTGCTCTCGCATGATCTCTTTCTGTCTAATGTAGAACTGAACTCTAAACATTCTTCAACAATCCCTTCAAGTGAGGTCTCGACAACGGCACCAAAAATGTAAATCCTCTACGGTCTTATCAATCAACTAGCCCTCTATCGCTCAACCTCCACGATAGTAATCAATCAGTGTACAACGTGTCGGGTATGTCTCTCACTCAAAGGTCAGCTCTGATGGTTTTGATGGAAATGCATCATTAACTTGAAGGGAAAAATGCTAAGTGTAGTCGTTCATAAACGCATAAACGCATAAACTAAATTTCTCCATTCTAACAACGTCTCTCAAGTTCTCACATTTTGATATCTCACACTTTCTTTGTATATTGTTCAAGTGTAATTACGACAACGTGAAATCAAGGATGAAGAGCTCTTCTCTACTCTTCTATTTATACATTCTAGGTTTTTACTTTAGTATTTTTCGATAATTCAATCGTAACTATTTTACCGAGTTTTATTAAGATATTTCTAAGATAGAGACATCAATCACATGGACTTCTTATCTTTTTACACGGGCTTATTCCTTCAAAGTCAACAACTTCTAGAAGGATTTTGGAATATTCTCAAGAAATCTCGAATTTCCACCCCTCCACACGAAGACTCACTAAAAAAATGACATGTGAAATCTCTTCTTGTTTTTAATGCCCACAAAGTCAATAACTTAAGTCTCACCACTAATATCAAGTCAAAAAGAAGATAATGGATATTTTCCACCTCCATTCTACCTTTTAGACAAGATGACAAGATAGTAGTGCTGACTATTTAGGAAATATTTGAATTATACTCAAAATTACAGCTAAGTTTAACCATAAGTAACTTTAGCTAGTCATGACTAACTTGATACCTCCTTAAAGTCATTGGATAGCAACATTCTCCACACTTAGTTATAACAAAACATCTTATCAATAAACAAACTTCCTATGTGTAACATAAGTTGTTACAAGATTGACACCGATGAATTTGAAAGCAACAACACATTGTTATTTATGGATTGTCGGTTGATGGATCGTCTGCTCATGATGGATAACCGATGGTGCACATTAAACAACAAGAAGTTGTTATTTATGATAGATCATCGACGTAGAGATCACCAACGAAAGATGGAGAAATGATAGTAGATTGTTATTTATAACAAATAATAACAATCTATTATTATTTTGCAACTATAAGTTATGTGTCAATGAGTTTTTGGGGACTCAATTATTTGTCTTGGGATGAGTTTTGACAACATGTCAGCTTGGGACCGGTTTGGGAGACGTACGCATTGTGACTGACAGTGCTAAGGAGCTAACTTGAACTTGCAGATTAGTGATGGAGGTTCTGAGAGTTTGATGAATCCAATGCAAGCTCACAAAGAGTTATTGCATTCAGATTTGTACAGACTAAGAACTAAATCAGACATTTCGTGCAGAAGTGGATCGAAGGTTGGGATTTATGTGAAATAGAGTCACAAATTTAACCATTTGTCGTGGGCGTAAGATCTGAGGACAATTTCCCATGAAATGTCCCGCTTCTTTACAGTTTCCACATAAGGGCACTTGCCCAATCTGTCTTCTCGGATGAGGAGAGGTGGACCACTAGTGTCCTATCTCTCCACAATTGTTGCATGCTCCAGGAAGAGGGTTTAGAGGTCGTTGTGATGAAGAAGGTTGCCAGGACGTCCTGGTCTGTACATTACTAGCCCTGTCTCGAGGTGTACAACCATTATATTGGGCGGGAGGAGTAGGAGTGAATGGTTGTATCGTCTCGATCCTATAGCAGGTTTCTCCACTGGGATCGTGTAGATATCCCTCACCGTCTTCTTCCCAGCCTGCCCAATTGACAACTTGGTCCTGTGTACATTGATCTCTGGTGTGCCCGGAAGAGTTACAAAGGTTGCACCAAAGGTTTGACCGAGAAGCCGTAGGTTGCTTCCGCTTGTCCTTCTGGTTCAGAAGATGAACTTTCAGGTCGGCAAACTGCTTCAAAACTTCATCGATCCGAGGATCCGGTGCAGACTGAATGATCTGAGTCTGAGGTATCTTCTGCACAACTTCTTCCCTTGATCGTGTCTTCTCCTTCTTCTTCTTCCGTGTCTTCTTCTCTTGTTCAGATTCAGATTCTGAACTTTCGACAGTAGACTCTTCAGAAGTAGAGGATACTTCTGAATCACTGTTATCAGTTTCAATGGACTTGGACTTCCTCTTGGACTTCCTAGAAGACTTCTTGGACTTCTTGGACTTCTTCAAGGTCTTCCCTCTGTCTTTCGTCATATTCTGAGTGATGCTCGAGGTTTCATACTGCTCGGCATGCTTCTGTACTTCTACTAAATCATCACCTCCTCCTCTTCTGCAATACAACTCCATATCCTGAGACAATCCTCCCAAGTACCAGTCCACGGCTTGCTGGGCACAATAACCGAATCTTCCTTGGTTCTGAGGGATGTGATCTAGGAGGTCTTCAAACCTCTCGGTGTAATCCCGCAGTGTCTCTTTCTTCTTTCGTTCGAGCCTCTAAAGTTCTATAAGGGTCATCCGATCATAGCCCACTCCTCTGAACCTCTTCAGAAAAGCTGCCTTCAGAGTAGCACAAGCGGTCATTACTAACCCATCATCCAACATTTTACTCATCCATTTCCTTTCCTTCCTTATGATCAAACTAGGAAATACACGGAGTCTGTCGGCATCAGAGTCTTCCTTGTTGGATCGAGAGATGGTCTCGAACATCGTGATGAAGTCGTCCGCGTCAGCATCATCGTCGTACGGATGGTACTTCTGCCGAGTGTGGAAAGCCATGTCGACTGCCGGCTGATGCGACTGTCAACTTCTTCCTCCCTCAGGTCTAGGTGGTGGAGATGGTCTTCTCGAAGATCCGGGTCTGTCTGAATCACGAAGGTCATCTTCTGAGTCAGAGCTACTATCGCTGTCGTCTTCTGAACGTCTGGAACGATCTCCTCTAATCTTTCTTCACCTTGAGAAGCCTCTTCCGCACTTGGGAAGACGTCTTCTGAGTAACCAGTACCAAAATCTACTTTATACACATGGTCTCTACTGATCGGATCTTCCTGAGCTCTTCTTCTTACCTTTGGTGTCTCATGGATATCCGCTGCTCTCTAGAAGCGGTCCGTTGGGATGAATGTACCCACTTAAGGTCTTTACCCGTGCGTCTTCTGCTTCTTCGTCTGGTCGGAGGCATTCACCAGAGTGCTGAGAAGAGATGTCCCTCTTCTTCTAATACTAGATCCGGGAGACTGAATGTCTGAACAACCCGTCACAAGTTCGGAACGTCTTCTTCTCCTGCTTCCTGTTGTACTCACTGCAATCTTCCAAGATCGAGTCTTCCAAGAAGCTCTTGGAAGCGGGGAAGCGGCTTCTTCCAATTCCCCTTGATGTATCTCATCAACTTCTGGTTGCGATTCCTGTCTTCTAGCAAGATAGAGTCCCACAACACATTCAACTACAATCGAAGTTAGTTCGAAATGAAACTAACTACTGACACACAGATCCAGGAAGCATAGAACAGAAGTTACTAAGATGAAAACCTCTGCAGCGGTGCCAAAAATGGTGCTCACTATATGTAGTGTCGCAAGATTACTCCTTTTGTTCATTTAGTATAAAAGATATCGTTCTCACAGAGGATTTACACAAGTAACACTGCTCTAAGTTCTAAGATCTGTTGAAACACACAAACACACGGGTTTTGTCTAGAAATCCCGTCTTCTCACAAAACCACACGGCTTCCAGACCCTTCAGAAGGTGCTCTGGACCTAAACAAACAACTACTAACTAAAATATCACACAACTATCTACAGAGAAGCTCGGGAAGACGCTTCTTGCTTCCAGGTCACTTTCTTCTAGTCTTCTGAATACCGTCTTCCCGAAGTAATTCTCGACTTCTGGGGATTCAACTCGGCTTCTCACACCCCCAGAAGACTACTCCTGCTTCGTAGAAGTCGACCAGCAACGGCTGTTACACCTTGCTCTCTCTCACATTTCAACGGATTAGATTAATCACAAGGTGTATGCCCCCTATAGCCTTCCCAGGCTTCTAACTATGAAAACGGTCTTCCTGCAGCACTACAACGACATTCACCTTCACGGAAGCTCAATAGAAGTCTCGGAAGCTCACTAGAAGAAGGTAAGAAGATGAGGAAGATGGGAGAAGATGAGGAAGAAGGGAAAATCCAAACGAGAGAAAGACAAGATAAGAATAAGAAATTAAGACTCCGACAGGCTTCTAGTCCGGATCCTGACTAACAAGCCATCCTTGCTTGTAATAGTTTGGGGAGGAAACGACAAACGTGCGTACAGTTACACAGTCTTCTACTTGAGGATGTCGTCTTTTGCTATGAGAAGAAGGCTTCTTTCTTCTTCTCTCGCTGCTCCGACTACTCTGTCTTCTGGGACCCCTTATCCATAAGACCGTCCGTACGTGGATCCGAAGTGCTCCACTGGACGAGCCAAGCTGCGAATCTGCACAACTGCTGACAGTCACCGCCACTCAAGAAGAACACTTCCCATGCACAACCGGGAGTGAATTCAAGGAAATCCTCCACCCAGAAGACACAGACAAGGCTTCTGCACTCAAATCAGCAATCCATTCCCCGAGAAGAAGGCACATTGGTGTTGGGAAGCTCACTCCCTCTACTTTTTGCTCCTACTCATGAGTCTAGCCAGCAGGACTACACGAGGATGCCGTTCACTGCTCCTAAACTGTCCACTACCTCCATCTACATCTTCGAACCACTGCTGACAACGAGCATGCAGACCCCTCCCGTGTAATCCCAATCTATTTGTATGTCTCTAACATCGGGTGTAGTGTATGTGCGCATAGTAAACAAAAATTACTAATGTACTTAGTGCCCTCTCATGTGTGTATAATGTGTTCCTACTCACAGTGAGGCATATGTGTCTCAAAAATCTGCACTGTGATCCTACTTATGCATCTGCCTTGAGACACAGAGGGAATCTCCTCCAATCCTCGACTACAATCAAGGAGAGATGGGCGCTGTCAGAAGGCTGCCACCCCACATGCAAGCGGTTCTCCTTCCTAATTAGCCATCCACCTTACTACTCCTGCGCTGCCTACTCTGTCACATGGTCATCTATCTAATATTACACTAAAACTGCCACCTCTTAAGATAGCATGTTCGGTCCTTACTAAGTTTGGACAAGTCAACTTGTCTTCTGTGCTTTGCTACCTACTCTAATTGCTCAGATGCAATCTCCATTGGATCTACTCCTATCTGAACTCCTAACTCGGCTTTTGATAAGCTGGGAAACCCTGCAATTACCTCGGGTGTCACTGAGGTGGCTTCCTCCTCAACATTCGTCGTTGGCTCTGCTGCTGCTGCTTCGGAAGACAGAAGCGTCTTCTGGGAAGTTGAGTCGACTTGTGCTTCCTCGCTCTTCTAAGGCACTAGTTCGACATTGGGAGCCATGGTGATCTCATAGGGGTCCGGAGAAGTCGCTTCCTCCACTCGGAATACCTGGGAAGACAGCTCTTCTTCCTGTCTTCTCGGCTTCCAACGATGTCACTACCAAGTGGACAACGAGGTCGAACTCCTCCTTCTCCAAGTCTGATCCGGTCGATGGTGCTGGGGCTTGGGAAGATGTAGTTGCGGGTGACGAAACCAAGAGAAGACCATAGAGTGTCTTCACTCTCTCTATCTGTCGATCCAAGTACCAGAACATGCTCTCCTTGCACTCTACCAACATCGCTCTGGACTCGTCGTCTCATTCTCTAGCTAAGGTAAGAAGCTTCCTACCCGCGATGAAGTTAAACTTCTTCCGAAGCGCTTCCACCGACTGAGCTAGCATCCCCTGCGCACGAGCTTTCGCTGCTTCCCGATGCGTCTTCTCGGCTGCAGTCTGCGCTTCTGCGGCTTCCCGCCGTGTCTTCCATGTCGTCTTCTCCTCTGCAATGACGGTGATCTTACCCCGCACTCGCAGAACCTCCTGGTCACGCTGCTGTAAACGCGCCTGCAACTCCTGGTTGTTCTTCTTCAGCTGCGCTAACTCCTTGGCAAAAGCGGTTGCTTTTGCCTTGTACTTCGCTGCGAGCTTCTCCGTGGTGCGGAGGTTGGCTTCCAGCGCTTCTACCTTCTTCTGGTCTTCTTCATGCCGCATCAGGATGCGCAGACCAAATCCAAGCTGTAGTGGCTTCTCCTGAGCCGCTCTCTTCTCCATCAATTCCATAGCTGGCTGGATCTCTGAGTGGAAGAAGACACTGAACTCCTCCAGTCTTCTTCCCGCGGAAGACAGACTCATCTCCACGATCCGATCGGAGGTGTCTACCTTGTCTTCCACAGGCAAAGATGCCCCTTCCACCACTATGGTCTTCTGCTTCTGCGCGCGAGAAGAAGCTACTCTTCTCATCTTCCGGGGTGGAAGATCTCTCCCCATGATAGAAGCGGTCCTCTTTACTGCGCTTCCTCGCATCGCAGTAAGAGTATCCATCCAACCTTCGTCTTCTGGAGTCCTTGGAAGACTCCCTGGTGTTGTAGAAGCGGTCTTCTGCGCAGCTCGAGTACTCAATGGTTTCTCCTGTGAGTCGGACTCCGATCCATAATGAATGATCGAGAAGGAGGTGGTCTTCCTAGGTACACTCCTAGGACCCATCTTCCTTGGTGGTGTCGCGTCTTCCGACCCACTGGAGTCGTCTTCTCTCACCAGAAGCGTCTTCTGATGAGTACCGGATCTCATCTGCGACATCAGAGTGAGAGAGGGAGTCATTGCTGCTGCTCGGTCGTATTCTCCCGAGGTCTCCTCCTTCGTCTCGTGCTGCCATGTTGGTCCATATCTCGCCAACTGATCTTCCGTGAGATCCCTCTTGACCACGTATAGATAACAGAAGAACGGAGTAAGCTGTCCTCCTGCCGGGGTACCTAAGTACACCCGCTCTGCCTGTACATAAGTGTGGAAGAACGCGCTCCAGTTGACATTCTCTCCAGCACACACTGCTTCCAGGATTCCACGTATTGATCTCCAAGATACCTCGTCTTCTGCGCCTTCTCCTTAGGAAAGAGGTGAAGGAACAGCTTCGCTAGAAGACGCTTCTGCGGCTCTCGGTAAGATTCAACCTTCCAGCCATTTCTTCTCTGTCTGTCCTCCAGGAAGAGACAAGATGTGCTCCCCATCACATGCCACTTACCCCAGATCATGGGTAAGATCTTCTTCTCGAGCCAACAACCTCGGTTCTCAGATTCTGATATGTGAAAGACTCTATGCCACCACTCCTCCGTCCAGGAAGATGGTCTTCCACGAGCTACTCCTGCCTTCGCAGATACACGGTTGCGGGGCGGTAATGCTGCCCAAATCTCCTCCAGAAGACCCTGGTCGGCGAGGTTCTAATCCCACATGAAGAAGTCGAGACCCCTCCTTGATGAAGGGTTTGGCCTCGGCCAGTTCTGCTGCCGGTAACACCAACCCTCGAGGATGCATCGACATACTTGAAACTTTGTTGCACTAAGCCACACGTACTTACTGTGAGCCGAAGGCTCAGTCCTTCTCAAGTTCTCACAGTCTAGCTTCCACTCTCAAAAGACAAAGCTAGTCTTCCAGAAGATAGCTACTCCGTCTTCCGAGATTCTAACATTGCTTCCTAAGTAGCTCTCGTCTTCCGAGTTATATCTAAACAATCCTAACTAAGCAATGCCTCGCATAGATTCCTAAGAAGACAACCCAGCTTGCATTTCATTCTACTTCCTAACAGAAGATACAAGACATGCGAGAAGTAGAGCGTATGAAAGGTTCAGAAGATGGTCGTGAGCTCCTGCGGTGATAGTGGTCTCTGGGAAGACTCCAGGGACAGCTTCCGATTCAATAACGTTCTCGGAAGACTTCCCGAAGCCAGGCTTCCCTTCACTGATCTCACATGTCTTCTGCTTCCTACACGCAATCTAACCTCACAACAGATACAGACATTCGCACTTTGTTCTTCTGACTCCTCGCCTCTCATACACACTCAGAAGAAGCTTGCTGCGTGATGGGAAGACATGACCTTCGATCATTCTCTCCAGATTCTGCCAGCAGGACTTCTCACAACTCTCTTCTAAGTTCGGGAAAAAGAAGGAATAGACTGCTATGCGTCGGACAGAAGAGACCCGTAATGGACCCTCACGTCTTCTCGCGCATTCTGTCAGCCTTTCCAGTCTTCTAGTCTCTCTAAGAAGATATGGCTACCAAACAAGAGGCGAGAAGCTGGGTGGAAGGGAAGAGAACATGGGAAGAACCTCAAACAATCTTCTGTCTGCTTCCGTAGTATCTTCAGTCTTTTGCGTGCTTCCGGCTCCGTCCCCAGCTCTAATGCGACCCACAAAGCTGTTGATGCTGTCAATGTCTTGCCACTCCTCAATCGAACAAGACTCCACCTCCGATTCTTCTCAGTCGTCCGTCAATGTCTGCTTCCGGGAGTCTACAAAAGACTCCTTCAGCTCGATGTGCTTCCTGCCCTCAACAATTTGCCCTCTCCTTCTTTCTAGTTGCGAATCGATCTTGGCTCTACTCAATTTCACTTTGCTGACCCTCACTCAACTCGATCACCTCTCAATTCAATCTTCTAGGCACAAACTGACCTCGATGCGAGAAGCGGTAGTGTTCATGCGTTAATGCACTTCCTTCGCATCTTCTCGCTCAGTTTAGGGGTTCTCGACCTACCTGACCTTCCTGGTGCTACCTAGTAGATACACCTACTTCTTTACTAAGGAATACGCGTTTAGGCTTCTGCGATCGCTGTCTTCCGGAAGATACGTATCTTTCGTCTTCCGCCGTCTTCCATCTTCGGAAGATACAACTGAAAAGACGCTTCTTGGAAGACGGCCGTCTTCCGAAGAAGTCAACTTCTTATTACAAAAAAGATCGTAAGATCATCTTCCTTCTAAGGAAGCCGTAATCTTAAGTAACAAAGCTTCTTCAGTTATACAAACAAGTTATTAATCTTAAAAATTTCAAAAATTTGTGAATCCTGTAAATTGTGGGCACCACAATTCAAGAATGATAATTCTAGGGATGGAAATCTACCTCCGTCCATAACATAGATCGCTTATACACTCCTTATATTCGAGACTAACCTTCGACAACTAAGAGTTCCAATTACCATACAACTCGATCAAAGGTTCTTCTAAGAGAGATAAATCTGCACTCTTAAAGTAACCCCGCTCTGATACCATTGTAAGATAGAGCTCTAGAGTGAACTCAAACACGAATGCCCTTTGAGGTGCATTTCCATACTTTATAAAGTGAGAGCAGGAGTACATGATAAGGTTTAGTCTAATGATGATCATCTCTGACGTGGTTTACATACAATTTGTGATCTGAAATCCCTAAATAGCATCTAGAGGACTCAAAATAAGACAAACAAGGCTCGTTTGAAAGCTCTTTGAGAATACAAACTAAGGCATTGAAGGCATGTCTCAAGCTCTACTTCTAGCTGTTCATTTTTTGATAAAAAAACATCATTTGGACCCTCAAATTCTTTCCATAATGATCTTTTGGCACTCCCGACTATTAGTAGTACTCTTTTGCTGCACCTATTCTCAAGCCAAATTAGACTGACTATTATATCAAAGACTTTCACCGAACCAGTTTTCATCTCTAACCGATAAGTAGAACTCTATTTATTATAGTCAACATGGTTGATCTACTTTTCCTCAAATAAGACAATAATATCGACATGAATTCTCACATAAAATATGTCAGAATAGATGTGAGACTGATGTTGAAAAGTGTCCATCGATATTACGACATTCTACTTGTGATCTTTAACTGTTATATTTTTCATCATCTGAAAATAAACAGATGTCATAATATTTAGACAATCCTCGTTGTGGGGATGTCCGAAGAGAAAAGGCTGTAGAAAAATGACACTTGTCCGATATGGTTAAACATTATCTTGTATTCCTTCTCTCACCGGTCAGACAAGTCATGAAAATATGTCGTAATGTTACCTTACTATCAAAAGTGTGTGGAAATTGTTGTAGGAAATTTAGAATGTAGAATTACGACAACCGAACGACAAGACGAAATTAAAGATCATATATTTACAATGTCTGATGTCGGAATGATGTAAGACTTTATGTGAGAGTCTTGTGAAAAATATCGGATGTCGTAACACTATCTTAATCATACCGTCTTAAAATGATATGTTTGTAGTAGTGCTCAATCCACACATGATCTTCTCCTTTGCATAGTTGAAGCTGTGTTTACGTTTATGAGCCTTTACTCCTTTGCGTAGGTGAAGCTTGATCCACCGATCACCATGAACAACCCAACCTCAAGTCGCAAGTAACAAAAAATTTGACATAAACGTCTCCTTATGAGTCAATTTTCCTCATAACTCTCAATCTCTCCAATGAAAATCAGTCTCGTCTTGAATTTCTTGTAGAACTCAATGTTCTGATCTCGGCGGATCCAAAGACAACAATTTTGGACTCTGAAACGGTCTGAACGGTCCAACTCAATTTCACGGATAAATGAAATGTCTAATCCTCCCTCCATGCGTCTCAATTTCATCAAACCTTAATCCTCGATATGCCTCTGCACGAACCATCAAATCATAGTATAGCATGTACAAATCTGAATCTGATGATGCCTTGTACATTTGCATTGGATTCCTCGATCTCTCGAAAATCTTCATCGCTAGCTCGTAACTTCAAGCTAGCCTTTTAGCATTATCAGTCACAGTGCGTATGTCCTCCAAAATCGCCTCAAGCTAGCATGTTGTCAGTAAACCTCCCCAAAAAAATAATCGAATCGTCAAAAACTCGTTGACAATAACTTATATATTTATGAAATAACAACAAATAGCAATAGGTTGTTCTATAACAACCTATTGCTATTTCCTATCCTTTCATCGGTGATCCACTATAAATAACAAACTTATTGTTATCTGACATGCACCATCAGCGATATGTTGTGAGCTGGTAGTCCATAAATAACAACTTGATGTGATTTTTTGTGTTCATCGACCGTCCGTCCGCTGGTGATCCGTCTTAACTAACAACATGTCATCTGCTGGTGGTCCGCTGTTGTTGGCGGTTAGTCCACCAGCGATCCTCGGTAAATAACAACTTGTTTGTCAAAAATGAGCAAACAGTTCACCAACGATCTATTTGTCAGTGCTCCTCTCTAAAGTTGTTTGCTCCTCTCTAAATAACAACTTGTTGTGATTTGATATTCGTTCTCCTGATGATCCATAATCAACTTATTGTTATTTATCAACCACAAGCCAACGGTTTGTCAACTTGTCATGTTCTCCGGTAGTCCGTCCGCCAGCGCTCCTACCTAAATAGCAACTTGCTGCTAATTTCCACGGTCCACCAGCGATCTGTTCGCTGATGATTCATAAATAACAACTTATCATGATTTGTCATGTCTAACCGGCGGTCGCTGGTCCCTCATCAGTTTAAAATCCATAAAAATAAAAATTGCCATAATTTCTTTGTCTTTGCTCCGTTTATGACGATTTTAAAATCGATTTTAATCTCCTCAATGAGATCTATCCATTGCTGCTGTCGGATGTGTGTTAGCAGCAGAAATGTGTTTCTCGAGACCTCTGTTTCATACCAGAGCCATTCATGACGTCACATCGTCTTAATGATAATCGGGTGATAATGATGATGAATAGTCATCGAGAGCACTAGCACCAAGTGAATCGATGTCCAACGTCAAAAAGACTCTCGTCAAAAAGACGAACAAAGCGACAGCAGCCAAAATAGCCAGAAACGTGACGAGAACTAAAAACATCTAGATGAATCTTAAACAATAAAAAACTCTTCATCACTCCGCGAGATAACAAAAAAACACCTCCAAGTCGTAAAAAATTATACAGCGACTCAGAAAAATATGCCAAGTTGTAAACCGGATGAAGTAGACAGCATCTTGAATAAATATGCGAAATAGTAAATGAGATGTAAACCTCTGTACGTGAAAAAAAATAGCTGAGAAAGATGTAGCATAATGCACACCACTTGAAGTCAAAAGCATTTTAGTTGAGAAGCAATCGATTGGGATCGAACACCTACATCAAGATTTTCATCAACAAGGACTTCAATCAGCGGATTACAAATGCATAGATCAGAGGTCAGAGATGAGAATGAGATTGGTGGAGTGTGACTTGTGTTTGCTACGGAATCCTAACGAAACATAAGAACTAAAGCACGGTAACATCGAGAAAAGCAACTTTGTTTGGTTTCGTTACAATAAGTAAAGAGAAATGACATGGCAGTCATAGGATTTTTATATCCGCACTTGTGGTTTACAGATGAGATATTAATGGTAGCTTTGATCATTCTCATTCAGATCATACGAGTAAAGTATCAAAGTTTATAAATTATTTCTTACGGGTTTGAGAGGATTTATCAAAACTGTGTGAGAATCGTTCTTATAGAGATCTTATGAGTTATATTATCGAGGTTTGTAATTTATTCTGTAGGGTTTCGAGTAGATTTCAAAGATAAACAAAACTTTGTGACTATGGTTCTTATAAAGATCTTGTGAGTGACATTATCAAGATTCAGTTTATTCTTGCAATGTTTCAAGTGTATTTCAAATATAAGGTGTTTATTCAAATCTACTTAAATTGATCCTCGAATCATATTTATACATTTATAGCACATTCCTCCAAGGTTTGAGGACCACGTTTATAGATATTCGTGTTCATTTCAATCTAGAATCTGAGTAAAATTTGAGTAAAATTGATACAATGACAAGCCGTATAAACATCACGTTGAATGTTTATAAATAGTGAGTAATGTAAAGTACAAACTTGAAAGATTAAGACATGGAGCAAGACATGTATATTGGATGACGAGAAAAAGTGTAAGAATAAATTTATTTACTTTTTTGAAGAGCGACCGGATTTCTTCTCCAATCGCATATTTTTCCACAATAGTGTGGGAAAACATGTCATCTAGATGCACATTCATGCACAAATAGTTACAACAATGAAGTAATCATTTGTATGTCAGTATATCATGTCATCTAGCTGTCATGTTAGTTATGTACCATGCTAGCAAGTCATGTTAGTACTTTAGCCTAGTGAACAACTACCATGTCATCATTCTCGTGGTAACGTCAATATTATAGTCCATCAAAACCTTAAAATATTGAATGCTCCAAAAATCAATTATGATTTGAAAACTATGTATAAAACAAGTTGAATTTATTTTATTCTCAAACCTTGACGTCTCACCTTGATTGGTCTGTAATAAGACATCGTAATGACAATAGTTGGAAGTACATATCGAACAGATTCTCAACACTGATAACACAAAAAGACCAAAACAATCCAAACTAAATGTATTGTCAACAAATATCTTCCCCCACGGCTTTGTATAGTGAATTTTGTTTTCTCTTATCAGAATATGAGTAAGTGTTAAATTTTTTTATAATTTAAGCTTTTATAAAAAATTGAATTATTTCGTAAATATTATATGTTAACCACTCCCTGAGTAGCCAACTCATCCAGAGAGAACCCATAAGTGAAGAGCAGGCTGTTGGGTTGCAGAGGATATAAGTCCGGAGACCTAAATGTCAAATCGCGCCGTTTACCTGAGGACATTAATTAATGTTCTCAGTGTACACGGGTGAATATCTTTCCCCACGACCTTGTACATCTAATGTCAAAGCGGAAGAACTGTTACGTTATTTACTCTCGGTCGATGGCTGCCGTCTATTTAGCAGTATCCGTTAAACAATGTAGTAGGAGAATACCTTGTCTTTATCATATTTATCCTCGCCCTGCTCTGTCCTTCAAACACTCTTCTTTGCTCGGCCGTTTAGCGGATTTATCTGACTTTCGTATCGTTTTCTACTACTGTGACATTGGCTCACTTCTTTGTCCCGCCCTGCGTCGGCCAAACAGTCTTTTTGCTCGCTACTTTTTCTTGTTTCTATTGGTCAACTCCAAGCGACGAGCCTGTCGTAGATCTGTCTTTGGAGTCGTTCTCGTTCATTGCTTTGCGGCATTTCTTTCGTCTACAGCTCTGCATGGACTGAATAATCCAGTTGCAAGCGAGTGTTTGTTTCTGTCATGGGCAGATTGGACCGAAATTGGCATGTTTTGACCTCTTTCGACCTCCTTGCATATCGCGTTATTTATTTACCACTGCAGTCTGATCGCTGATCAATCCATCGCTCATCGCTCGTTTCTCGCTCATCCGCTTGCCGATGAGCGAGCAGATGCAAGCGAGATGGTCGGTACGGCTCGGCAAGCACGAGGATTGCATGTGGATAGTCCTTCTTATCTTTTTGATTTACGTCTTTCGTTCATTTACATGCATCTCTGGATTTTGCTCGATGGACGCCGATGGGGCACAATTGCTGGAGCGATACTTCCGACGTTTGCAGCGAAGAAGCGACAAATCTGAAGTAGCCTTGGATGTACAATTTACGTGTGGGAAGTTGGAGTTCACAAAGAACTTCACAGTGTGCGAGATGGATGATATCCATGCGGGTTTGGGGAACACTTTCTTGGACAGGTTTGAAGTGAAACTTAGGCGGAAACCTTTAAGGTTGAACGTTAGAGTTAAAGGACGGAAGTTGGGAGGGAGGCTGATCCGAAAGATGCGGAAAATTGACGACTTTGCAGTGAATTTGATCAAAGACAAACAGATGGACTTCCACGACGGAGTCATGTGTTTAATGCGGGTTGTAGATTTGATGGCGGGTGGCGGACAAGAGAAAACATCAGGAGACGCGACTAAACTTTCGAAAGTGGTTCACGAAGTGATTAAGGAGTTTGAGGATGTCTTGACGGATGAGTTACCTGCTGAGTTACCTCCAAGGCGGATGGTGGATCACAAGATTGAAGTCTTACCAGAATCAGAATCACCTTCCAAAGCCCCTTACCGACTCAATCAGGTGAAACTCCTTGAGTTGAAAAGACAACTCGGTGAGCTGTTAGCGCGGGGATATATTCGAACCAGCAAATCACCTTATGGAGCCCCAGTTCTTTTTGCAAAGAAGAAGGATGGGAAGTTACGACTCTGCGTAGATTATTGTGCACTCAATAAGGTGACTGTGAAGAATAATTATCCTTTGCCAAGGATAGACGACCTCTTTGATAGGCTAGCGGGCGCAAAGTACTTCAGCAGGATAGACTTGAAGTCAGGGTATTACCAGATCCGGATAGCTGATCCAGATGTTGAGAAGACCGCTTGTCGAACCAGATACGGATCATTTGAATTCGTTGTGATGCCATTTGGACTCTGCAACGCCCCTTCGACGTTCACTACATTGATGAACACAATTTTTCGCGAGGAGATGGATGAGTTTGTCATCATTTACATGGACACATCTTGATCTACTCCAAAACCTTGGAGTCGCACGCGGAGCAGGTGAGGGTGGTGTTGACGAAGTTGCGGGAGCATAAGCTGTTTGCCAACGTTGACAAGAGTGAGTTTGGTTTGGAACGCATTAACTTCTTGAGACATGTCATTAGTGCAGAAGGAGTCGGTCCGGATATGCAGAAGGTGGACGCGATTGTGACTTGAGAGCCTCCGACTACAGTGAAGAGGATGCGGCGATTCTTAGGATTGGCGTAGTTCTACCGCAAATATATGAAGGGGTTTTCAAAGATCGTAAAGTCGCTGACGGACTGGACGGACAAAGACGCACAGGTAAGTTGGACCAAGGAGGTGGATGATGCATTTCAAACGATTAAAGCTATTTTGTCAAAGGCGTCAATTTTGAAGCTGCCGGAGTTCGACAAACCATTCGAGGTGCACACGGACGCGAGCGACTATGCGATTGTCGGAGTGTGGGTGCAGGATGGAAAACCTGTAGCGTACGAAAGCAAGAAGTTATCTACGACGGAGAGTTGATGTCCGAATCGCGAGAAGGAACTGTTTGTGGTGGTTCATTGTTTGAGGAAATGACGACATTACTTGGGACTTCACAAAACCCAAGTGTATACTGATAATATTTCGCTCAAGTACTTTGAGACACAAGATCGGGTGACGCCAAAGCAACTATGGTGGCATGATACCTTGGCGCTCATGAATGTGAAATTAATCCACAAAGCGGGAAAAGATAATGTGGTTCCTGACGCCTTGAGTCGCAAGGAAGAGTATCTTCCATCGTCCACACATATTTTGCGTGCTATGTATCATAAGGAGTCAGACTTGGAGAGGCGAATACGTGAAGGTTACATGGACGACGACCAAGCGAAGGAGTGAAGTTGCAGAACATGCAGCTGAGACATGGCTTACTCATGTTCAAACAAAGTCGGATTTATGTGGGACAAGGAAAACTTAGGACGAAGTTACTCAAAGAATATCATGATGCGTCATTATCAGCCCATAAAGGAGAAAAGTCCACTTTAGCAGTGATAGCTACAAAGTTTTATTGGCCCCCCATGAAAGACGATGTTGCCCACTTTGTGAAAACATGCGTAACTTGTCAAGCGAATCGCGTTTCTTACGAGAAGAAACAAGGATTGCTTCATCCTTTGCCGATTCCAGCCAGACCTTGGGAAAGCATTACCTCTCTGCCTGACTCAAAAGGATACAATGCAATCTTTGTCATAGTTGACCGGTTTAGCAAACTAGCGAAGTTTACCCCGACCTTGGATACTGCAACAGCGTTCATGACTTCTTGTTCCTAGATACTTGGTGGCGTTCACACGGATTACCTCGGAGTATTATTTCAGATAGAGACTCTAAGTTCACAAGTGCCTTTTGAAAACACTTGTTCCAAAAATTGAGGACCAAATTAAAATTTAGTACCGCCTTTCAATCCGGAAACAGATGGACAAACGGAACGAGTTAACTCGATTCTAAACCAATACTTGAGGAATTATGTGAGCGCGGATCAAAGTGATTGGACGGAGTGGCTCAGTCTTGCGGAGTATTGCTACAATTCCACGAAGCATTCAGCAACCGGCGAATCACCTTTCTTGCTGGCTTATGGACGTGAGCCAGAAGGGCCTCTTGACTTGACTCTTGCAGGGAGTTCAACATCGGCTTGACCAAGAACACGGTAAACATCAGCTGAAGAGTTGGTGGCGGAGATGCATCGGCGAGAGGAACAAGTGAAGAACAACCTCGAGAAGGCGTAGCAACGTTACACGAAGTAGGTAAACAAGCATCGGCGGCAAGTGAAGTTTCAAGTGAGCGAAGAAGTATGATTAAGTATGAAAAACTTCACTCTTCCGAAGGAAATATCTGCAAAGTTTTCATCGAAGTTCACAGAATCTTTTGTCATTGTCAAGAATCCGCACGAGGACGTCTATACATTAGACCTTCCTCGCGAGTGGTAGTTGCATCCGACTTTCCATGTTTCTTTATTAAAGAAATACTTCAAGGATGATTTGCGGTCGGAGCACAAACAGGTACTCATGCCTCAACCTGAAGTCGTGCAAGGCGAAGCAGAATATGAGATAGAGATCATTTTGCGATCGTAGCGCAATTCTAACCGGATGGAGTACTTGGTCAAATGACGTGGCTACCATTTGAAGGAAGCAACTTGGGTGCCAGAGGAGGAGCTAACTCATGCAAGCAAAGTATTGGATCTATTCAAACGGAGACAAGGACAACAAGGCGTTAGCAAGATGAGGACATCTCCTTCCAGCGAGGAGTGAAGAAACGACAAACCATACGAGTTGTAACTTGAGGCGATTTGGGCCGATGGACTTTGTAGCTTTGTCTTGTACTTGGAAATAAAGATTTTGTTTCTTGAAATTTTGTCTAAGTGTATTGGTAGTGCATGGCTATGACTAGTTCTGATCAGATGCCTAGGATGTTGTCAAGAGGAGGAACGAAACACACTCAAAGGAAGTGAACTGGTTTGGATAAGCATCTAAATCAAGACTAAGTCTTGATGTCAAGACTTAGGTTTGCCGTAGCGTTGGTAAAGCAAGTATGAATCTTCATACTTGTCTTGGGGCTTGGGGTGATCTTGCTTTGCGGTTTTCTAACTGCAAAGTAAACTTAGTCGCGCGCCTAAGTCAAATCAAGTTGCGACCAGAAAGTGAGTTTCGGGGGACCTCGTAAGTAGATGTGAATACTTATAGTTAGCAAGTTAGAGTGTTAAGTAGAATGTTTAGAAATTGTCAACTAGTTTTGTTTAGGGTGGGCCAAAAAGATAAGACTTTTCTCGAGACTAGTTGAAATTTTCTAAGTGTTCTAGCGACAACTTAAGACTCAAGCCAAGAAAGGAATTGTGCGTTAGCTACCAGAACGTAATTCTGACGCCAAGGAGTTGGCTACCCATTTTGAACTTAGCATTAACTTAAAGGATCATTGTTGATGAGGGCATCAACCTCCAAAGTGGGGGTGAGTGTCGCGACCCTCAATCTCAAGATCGGACGCAGACGCGAACAACAGAACCTAGCGGAGTTGCGCTAGGTTGTGAACGCTGCGAGTAGGACTTAACGGCTTGGCCGGGAAGTCGGGATCAGATGAACCTTAAGTGATTCTCTGAACCCAGGTTGGAACCTTGGGTTAGGACATAAGAGCTTATCTCAAGAGGACCTCAGACGAACGGTGACTTAAGGGGGGCGAGTATGAGAATGGACTGAAACATGAGTCTAAGACATAGGTCTGAGACGTGAGATCGAGACGTGGATCCGAGATGCAGACGGACCGTGGTTCGGACGCTGGTCCGAACCACAAGGTTCGAGTCTGGGTCTGGACCACAGATTTCTGAAAAATGACTAAGTGTTGGAGCTCCATGGACGTTTTAGGTTGTGGACGGAGCTCCATGTAAGATCTGGAGGCGAGTGAGAAATCATCAGAAAGGTCTCTGCGAGAGCTTTCCAGTGATATGTAGCACTCCTCGATCTGACCTCCGAGCTGAGAATTATGGACGAACCACGATCGAGTTTTGGTATAACTGTCAAGGATCAAAGAGGAGGGCGGGACCGCCGATCCCCAGAAGTATATATGAGGGGGGCTCGACGCTTGGGTGGACCAGGATGAGTCACCCGACCCCAAGGTTTGGTATGCGGACTCTGGGGACATGAGATGATGACTGGGCCGGTTTCAAGACACGTTCCGATCCAGACTTGGACGTCTGAACTTAGGGAACGATGTAAAGGCTGGAGCAAGACTAAGGAACGAGTCGGCGAGTTAGACCACCGTTCGGGAGCCTAGATCCAGACGGACATCACGGGCTGTTGGACCGCTAGGTGTGCTGGAGGCACCGTTTAGGACCTTGGACTTTATGGGAAGTCCGTCCCAAGTCATATTGTGACTTGCTCATGTTTGAGACCGACCTAGGCGGGTCTAGGTCGAGACTTAAGGAATGCTGAGCTTGATGATTAGGGAGACGGTCCGACTCCGGTCCGGACCAAACTGAGATAAAGTAAGTGGTGCATGTACGCTAACTTGTGATTGTGTTTGCAGGTTAGCGGTGTAAATTTCGTGACTTACTGGGCAAGAGCTTCTGCTGGCGCAACAAGACGGTAGGTGCGCGTGCATATACACTTTTCACACTTTATTTATCGGACACTATGTTTATTCTCCTTGATGTACCAAATGCATAGCCATTACAAAGTACATTGTTAATCTCTCAATAAGTTAGAATGCCGGAGTTATGAATTCACAAAAGTCTATTGACACACAACATAATGCAAATTGGTCAATAACAGACATGTGCATGTGGAAAGAATTAAAGTAGACATGGATGACATACTGGGGAGAGATTAAATAAAAAAGACTAACGAATAATATAATAAAATTGAGTTTCCAAACTACATCTAAATGGATATGTAAAAGCAAAAATCTCAAAGTAAAGTTGTTATCCAAGGGACCGGAAGACGTAATGTACGGTACGGAAGCCGTATGCATATTCGACAAATCCTCAAATTCACATCCGTCACATTGTTGTCCGGGTGTTCTGCCGAAACCAGGTGTCAAGGACTCCTCCGTGACGTCGTCGCTTAAGTGAAGTGACCTGAAGTGTCACAGATGAAGATCGGCGTACATAAAATAACCAGACCAGCCAAGCTTGGTCCTAATACTAAGATAGTGAAGCCCAGTACTACTTTCACAGTTACTAAGTTGACCAATGAGGCTTGCCAGCGCTCACGCTAGCGGCGATTACAGCGGGACCCACCAGTTGCGGTGTAAACTTCTGACCGTCGATACGAATGAGCGTGTTCGGATTTGGCGATTTCCACCCAGGCGTCACTAGTCCCATTCTTGCTTCACAACGATTGCTAGCGTGAAAAGTCAGAAGACTGCGGGTGAGAAGGAGATAACCTCTTCTTCACTTGAGTCGGCGCATACTCGGAGGAAGGAAAACGAACTCAGTACAGTAGTAGGCCAGGCTAGTTGACGAAACGTTACAGTATTATACTGAAATGTACCGTATTCGGCACACGTGGCGTAACTCGCGAGCACCGCATCAGGTGTATCCACGAAAAGCTGGATCTTTCAAGTGAGATCGAAGTGCGAGAACTTGAAGCAATTGACTGTATTCGTTTTCACGGATACAGTCGCGATGATGGGTGAGGTAAAGGAAAGGGAAGGAGCCCGTGGAAAAGCGGGGACCGCAGGGGAGCAAGGAAGTAGTTAACATAATAGGGGCGTTGGATGACCGCCAGGTGGCTAGAGACGGGAGGAGCGCGCTTCTGTGGCATCAAGGGCCCGGGAGGAAGTCGCTACTGTCTGTGTCTGTGGTTTCGCGGACTCCGGAGTCGTTCCCTCTCGTCTCTCAAAGGAGGGGTCGATTGACACACGAGCAGAGGACAGGAGACAGAAGCGACGACTACTCCTCACGATAGCGAAAGAGCTCCAGCGCTGAGTTATAAAGCTATGGACTCTCTTTAGAGAGGAAGGGGAATTGCATTCCGTTGTAGATCGTATCTGGGCGAAGGAAGGGGAGGGGAAGGCAAGCCATCACTGCACCCAGTGCGTGCAGAGAGAGAGAGAGAGAGAGAAAGAGACTCGCAGACCCATCTACAGCAGTCCCCCACCGGAAAGGATTACAACGCAGCAATGCCGGCTGTTACAGGAGAACGTATTGTGTCCTTCGAAGACCAAGAGGACGAAACAGACTATGGCTGGGTCCGCAAGGTTAGATCATCATGTGCTTTGATGTCTATCTGAAATTTTTCTGGTGCTTTTTGATATCTGGGGACGCGTTGTGAGTTCGAGGTTTAAGATGCGGTTTGTGAGCTTTTCCGGGGAGTCAGGTCAAAGTTGGCGTGGTGCGCGGATCTTGATTGTTGGGTTGATCCGTGAGCTGATGGGGGCACAGTTTTGAGGAACTGCAGGATTAACGGGAGATCGGATTTATCCTAGAGTGCTCTCGAAGTAGTAGGTGTAGTGTGTAGCTTTATTTAGTTTTACTTCCAGCAGCTCATTCGATCAGTGCGATTGAGACTTGCGAGACCAAAGAGGGAACTTACACACTTGAGTGGATGAGCTCCCGTGACAGTTGCGCGGCATTTAACTGTTACGCAAATTGGGGATCCATGAGCCAGATGTGTCGCCCACCTTACCAGTTCACGAGTTGATGAGGGTAATTCTGAGTGTCATTGATGTTTAGTCACAAGTCGTTTGTCCTTTGGAGATGGATGCGCGTTGTCTCTGCGCTCGTGCAGCTTTCAGACAATGTTTAGTTGAGTTGCAGGGGTTGAAATATTACCTTCAGCCTTTCATCCTTGTGGGTGTTGGGAAAGTCAGCTTTCATCAATCGAGCAGTTTCGACTCGCAGTCGCCTAATTTGTCGCCTTTTCGAAAGCGTCATGAAGTGAAAATGATTTAGGTTAGCGGTATGGGGCACCCTGGCGATCTTTTGTATCCGCAACAGTAAGCATAGCACAAACGTATTTACTGGTTACAAACTCTTTTAATTCCTATCTAGCTAACACGTTGTCTGCTGAAAGGCAACTTTTTTAGACCTGAGACAAATAGGAAATGCCCTCGTTTCCATCAGCGATTCTCGCTTACTACTTAGTTTCATATTACTCTGCACTTTGACTGCGAACTGGATTTTCAAGCGTTCAGTGCAGTACCATCGTACCACTTCCATTTTTGAGGGCGAACTGGAATCTCAAGTGTTAGAGCTAAACACGATCATACTTGTAAACGAGCTGTATCTTGTTTGTTCGTAAGTGAGTGGACTATAGGATCCTTAGATCAAAGTCTGCATCCCGTAACTTGTTACATGATCGTGTGATCTTGGATTTCAAAGTCTGCGCTCTTTGTGCGGCGGTTTGCAGATTAATTCTACTCCCCGGCAGGAGTTTGTCTTTTGGGCGCATTGTGCCGTAGTTCTCAGCAGCAGAGGCAGCTTGAAAACCTGAATCCCGCTGTGCCTCAATTGTTCTCTGTTGGCAGGTTTCCGGGCCTGTGGTCGTGGCTGAGGGCATGGGAGGAGCTGCCATGTACGAGCTTGTTCGTGTTGGCCATGACAGTTTGATCGGAGAAATCATTAGGTTGGAGGGTGACTCTGCTACTATCCAAGGTACGCCATACAGACCGAAGCAAGTGTTTGCGAGTCAAGTCTTTAGAGCTACAGTTTCCCGCCTGGTTTGGACTTGGTTAAGCAGCAATTACATGATCTTAGTGCGTCTCGACGTAGGGGTTCTCGTTCCTGGAAACGTGCATTTTGTCTACTTGCTATCTGCTTCTCTGAGTTTCTAGTACCGTCCAGCCAGGGCGCGGGGTCGATGGTCGAAAGGCTACGGCATGCAGTTCCTTATGACTACGTCTTCTCTGGGTTTCAAGTACACGGGTTAGCTTAAGTGTATGTGGGTAGTTCTTGCATCGCGCTGCTAACCACCTGGACGAGCATTCATATTCTTAGTTGACATTCTCTTCTCTCGTTGCAGTGTACGAGGAAACTGCTGGGTTGATGGTTAATGACCCCGTGTTGCGTACACGCAAGGTGCACCTTTTCACGTCCTTCAGTATGAACTTCATGCTCGTGACTGTGTCTGTAGCTTTCGGTTCCTTTTTCGCATATGGAGTTGGGCGTAATTGTCATGCAGTGACTCATTGTCCCTAATGCGGAGAACTTAATGTCAGAACCCCCTAGTGAAGGCTAAGTATTTGCATCCAACTCCCTCATTCTCCTGGCCATGTACTTTCTGGGTTCTGGTTTCACGGTTTTCCTTCAAGTGTGTGTAGGTAGTTGTTGCATGGCGCTGCTATCCACATTGACCAAATATATCTCGAACTCCTTGTTGAACTGTAATCCTCGTTTTGCAGCCATTGTCAGTCGAGCTCGGACCCGGAATTCTTGAGAACATCTTTGACGGTATTCAGGTGGGCATCCAAATTAGTTTAATCAGTGTGGTACGGGAATGATTTCACTGTATTATGACATATCTTGCTTTATTCAGAGTCAAGTACTCAAGCTAAAAGAAATATCCACTTGTAATCTGTCAGCGGCCGCTGAAAGCTATCGCAAAGAGCTGCAACGACGTGTACATTCCAAGAGGAGTCGCCGTCCCTGCTCTGGACAGATCTAAGTTATGGGAGTGGGCTCCAAGACACATAAGTACCGGAGACGCTGTAACCGGAGGAGATCTGTACGGGGTAAGATTCTGATGCGTTTTCTGAAACATATTTGCCTCTCATTGAATTCTTCTTCTGCATCTGTGCTGTGCAGCGTGGATATGGCGTTATCTTTTTACTTTTCTTTCTTCGCGTGTAACGCCAGACTGTCCACACAGCTTATGTTGTTCTGTTATGAACGTGACTCAGACCGTATTCGAGAACTCGCTCATTGAGCACCACATCGGTGTTCCTCCTGGTGCTATGGGAAAGGTTACTTATGTAGCCGAGCCCGGTCAGTACTCTATCACGGTAAGCGACGATCAGTACATCATCTTAGACTTTCTCAACTTGTACATGATGACGAAAAGAAGAATTTGTGGAGATACCAAATCTTGGCTTGTGTGAGTGCGACGATCTCTCGAAAGTTCTATGATCTTCGGTGAAAAACACTACCGCAACAACCATGACAGAACTACTTCTTTGGATTTCAGTGATGCAACCAAACTACAAGACTCATTTGTAACTTTTGCCACTGTCGATTGGAGGTTTGTACCGGTAGGGATCACTACCTTCTGATGGTAGACCTGGTTAACTCTGCTAAGACGAGTTGATCATTACGTTTGCAGGATGAGATTTTGGAATTGGAGTTTCAGGGCAAGAAGAAATCTTTCACCATGCTGCAGGTTTGTCTTACACGTTTTCTGGTATCGCTTGGAGAAACTGCCTCTAATGGATAGTCAAGAGTTCATTTCGTTCGTGGTCCTCTAATATCGCTCTCTGCTATCTGTCACTGTACGTGTTGGTCAATCGTTTGAAATGCGAGGGTTGAGAATGGTATTCATGTCTCACGTCTTGGATTGTTGGTGAGCTTGCTGAGTGTGGGTGACAATCTGCAGACATGGCCTGTGAGGACACCAAGACCTTCAGCCTCCAAGCTTCCCGCGGATACTCCGCTTCTTACAGGACAGGTAATTAAGGAACTCTATCATCTGATAAAGTGAACAAAGATCTGATCCGATTCTGGAACAGATGGGTGATTTCATGCTTCATCTTTTGATAAGGAAGGCATCAAAAGAGGTACTCACCAGTGACATTGTCACTGTGAGTACGAAGAGAAATCATATCATGTCAATGTATTGTTCGTCCGTCTCCACCAAGGGTCTTAAGTGGATGACTCTGCGAGGACCACGACGTAGAAACGTTCCTGTTATGTGTATCGCCGTTTTACATCATTATTGCAGCAAATGAATTAAGGTTGTTTATCCTTCTACTAAAGGAAATGCAAGCTTTTTAACCAATTAAGCAACAACCTTTTGTGGGTTGGATTTGCAGCGCGTACTCGATGCCTTGTTTCCTTCAGTGCTCGGTGGTACTTGTGCCATTCCTGGTGCTTTCGGTTGTGGAAAAACTGTTATTAGTCAAGCTCTTTCCAAGGTTGGTAACAAAAAGCCTCCTGCACCGGGTAGTTTGGAACTGTCATGCACCGGCGTTGTTTGTTTCGCCTTTTCCCGCGCGTGACATTTGAAATTCATCGGCCCACCACGGTTCATTCCTTCTGCCTAGCATCGTTTTAGGTTCTGAATGACAGTGAACTGGCAGATGTTAGATCCTTGTGTACTTGTGCTCATTTCGGATAACCGAGTCCAGTTCTTTAGAGCGTAATGTTTTGGAAGTATGATTCAGAAACTCGACCGTACGGAGTGTTTGTTCAAATCTGATACTGTGTTCACGGTACTGTCGTAGTATTCCAACTCTCATGGAGTCATCTACGTCGGGTGTGGGGAGCGTGGAAACGAGATGGCTGAGGTTCGGTTCTTCTTCCAGTATTGAGGTGGCATTCATTGGCATTTGCTACAAGGGGTAGTCCATGAGTTGGTGCTTATATGTATAAACTCTTTGCAGGTGCTTATGGATTTCCCTCAACTTAGAATGACTCTACCTGATGGCCGTGAAGAGTCTGTGATGAAGAGGACAACTCTCGTCGCTAACACCTCCAACATGCCAGTGGCAGCTCGAGAAGCTTCAATCTACACAGGTAAACTTTTCGTTTTCTGAATCCTAGCTCTCGAATTCACTACAGCTTACATCCTCACCATTCATCGCCCAGTGAGAGCAACCGTATCCATCCTGATGCAGGCGGTCACTAGGTGCAGGTTTGAACGGATAGACTGCTACATGGACTTTAGCACTCTAATGACTGATTGTAGTCACTGAAGTAACTTCTGTCCCGTTAGGGAATGACGTCGTTTGCCGAAATTTTACAGGTATCACCTTAGCGGAGTACTTCCGAGACATGGGATACAACGTTAGTATGATGGCTGACTCCACATCACGATGGGCTGAGGCTCTTCGTGAGATTTCTGGTCGTCTGGTGAGTATATCTGTGTCTGTCATCTTGACTATCTCTAGCGTTCTATGCTGTATTCAGCACACTCAGTCTCTCCCTCGATACAATCGAAGACTTGCGATGTCCTAAGATATTTTGTCAGGTCATTGAAGCTGATTGTTGGCCTACTCCGGGTCAGATCTAGCGTTACTGCTTTGGAGTTTTTGTTTTCAGTGCGATGAATTTCGTAATCATGGCGTTCTTTCTCGAACTGCAGGCTGAGATGCCTGCCGACAGTGGTTATCCTGCGTACTTGGCTGCACGTTTGGCATCTTTCTATGAGCGTGCAGGAAAGGTCAAATGTCTAGGAAGTCCCGACCGCACAGGGAGTGTTACTATCGTCGGTGCCGTGTCTCCACCTGGAGGAGATTTCTCTGATCCTGTAACAGCAGCCACTCTCGGTATTGTCCAGGTCGGTACAGTCTGATGAAAAGTTGAGAGCGGCTGTTTTACACTTCTGGTGAAACTTCTTCAGTTTCGTGGTTGAATAGTGTTGACGTTTTGGGCCGAGTGGTACTTATGTGGACCTAGAGATTAATGCGTTTGATCTTTCTTGTGACAGGTGTTTTGGGGTCTCGATAAGAAACTTGCCCAAAGGAAGCATTTTCCATCCGTGAACTGGCTGATTTCCTACTCCAAATATACCAACGTATATCTCCAGTCCTTAAAGTTTTCTTGTTTCTACTCTTACTCATTTTAGTCTCTCGAACTGGTGGAGGTACTGAGTTTTGTCTCTTCGCGGCGCAGGCGTTGTCAGGCTTTTACGAAGGATTTGATCCAGATTTTATCTCAATCCGTACTAAAGCTCGTGAAATTCTCCAAAGGGAAGACGATCTGAATGAGATTGTGCAGGTATGCGATCACGCCCTTCTGGTTGTTATTAAGACCACGTGCTTCTAAAAGATATTAAGCCTGAAATAGGTGTTCCACCACTGCAGTTGGTGTTAAGATAACCGGCCAGCATTTTTTAATCTGGCTAGGAATATAGTTCAAGCAGTTATTGACGGTACCACTGGAGCATCTTGTTTACAAACGGCATGAATTGTGTACTTGCAGCTTGTCGGGAAGGATGCTCTTGCAGAATCCGATAAAATTACATTGGAGGTTTCTAAGCTGCTTCGGGAAGATTATTTGGCACAGAACGCGTTCACGCCGTAAGTGGGAGTCCTTGTATTATGATATTACGTATTTGTCTTTCTTTTGCAGCAGGTTCGACGATGTTGAACTTGTTCGACATGGCAGTAGGTTTTCAACATGGCCGAAACGTTTGGAAGATTCAAACTTTACGTGGGCTTGCCTTTTGCAGATATGACAAGTTTTGCCCATTCTATAAGTCCGTGTGGATGATGAGAAACATGATTCATTTCGGTACCCTGGCCATGCAGGTAAGGGATTTACCTATATACTCGTTTTCTTGGTTGTGTGGCTAGTGTGAGTTCTCAGACTAGCGACTTATAATCTAGTGTTCAGACGATGTAGCATTAGGAGTTTTATGTTATACTGGGATGATTAACCTTGTAACTGTCGGGCCTAAGTCAGAGTCTTATCGATCCCTCATGTTTATCTTTCTAATGAGTTGCAATTGGTGTAGGCTGTCGAAAGAGCAGCTGGTGCTGAAGGTCAAAAGATTACTTACAACATCATCAAGCAGCGGCTAGGAGATATCATCTACCGACTTGCGTGAGTTCCCTCACATTCAAAATTCCATCTTTGTAGATCGCAGCGAACCCTAGTCGTAGGTACACCTTAAGACAGCTTTATAACTAAGGAAGTACAGTTTGACCTATGGGCTGAAGATTGGATTTTGTTGTTGCGTTGTTTGTTACAGTTCCTGTCATACATTTGCTCGTTACTGACATAGAGGCATCGGATGTCTTACAGATCTCAGAAATTTGAGGATCCTGCCGATGGTGAAGATGCCTTAACAGCCAACTTCAAGAAATTGTACAGTGATATGGTCGCAGCTTTCCGGAACCTGGAGGAAGAATACCGGTAAGAGGATTGTATTTTCCACATATATAGTCTGGGTCGGCCCAGGCATTGCATTCACGAGTAAGTGTTTTGCAAGGGTCCTAGAGTTGGCCCTGCGGACAAGAGCCGGACGGATGTTCAGTTCTCTCGGAATAAAAGTTGGATGCGAGGCCTAGTTTTGCGCGGATCAGCTGCCTTTTGGGGGCACTTGCCGAGTGCAGGTAAGGTGGATTATCTGCAAATGCGGTTTTGAGTGGTGAGAAGATCTCAGGGCGGGGAAGGAGCGGTATTTGCTTCAAGTGTACATTTCGTGCAAGCCCTTGATTCTTTGAGCAACATGGTTGTGATTCTATTCTTGCAAGATGACACTTTCCAGTGCGGGTGAATATACAGATACTGTTACCTTGTCTAGCTTAGCTAAATATGTAAACGCATTGTATGACCACATTATTCGAGGATTCTTGTGTGAGCTGAGTTCTCCACCCTCCTGTCAGCTTTATCGTCCTAAGCCTTCTGCCGAAATAATATTCTCTTCCCATCAGTGTGAATCGTGTCGTACATTACTAAGATTTCAGCGTGGGTGCGGTACTTTCGCGCTAGTATGTATACTGTAATAGAAATGCACATGAACGCACACGATTGTTTAGGCTCCATAAATCAACTTTTCTCATTACTGTAGGAGTTATGCGTATCATTCCTTGCCAGGTATATTAGCTGTTCCCTGCAGTTTCGAGGGCGGAGAACACACTTGTAATTCTGGAGATTGTTCGTTGGTGATTTGAATGCATTCTTCGTCTTGAACTGAACCTAGGATTTCTAGTTCAGGGATCGAGGTCATTGTTAGCGTGTGGTGGTGGTTGGATAAACCTCTAATGCCTAGACGCCAAGTGTTGAAGGATACAAAGGGGAGAGGGTGAAGCCGATCTGTAGGGTAAGCTTGTACGCATAACGCTTTGAAGTTGCCAAGGAGACTGAAGGCTGTCGGCAAGTTCAAAGAATGATAACTATCGATAATGTCCAGCAGATCGGGTAAGCTTGTACGCATAACGTTTTGAGGTTGCCAAGGAGACTGAAGGCTGTCGGTAAGTTCAAAGAATGATAACTATCGATAATTGTCCAGGATCATCCGATCACCGCTGAACCAGGGTTGACTGTGTGTCGTTTACATCTTAGGACGAAGTATATATGTCGAACCGCATCTTATGTATATAGCAGATGCAGCAGCGCTCTTGCAGACACGGACTGGTCTGGATAAAAGTACGGATGTTGTACTCAGTGGAGTCCAAAACCTGGATTAACATAATAGTGCCACAACGCAGTTATAATTCCTAATCAGTAGTGAATATGGACAGGATTTCAGAATATGTTTTCCGCACGATGTAAGTTTCTAGCCTTGGCGGACTGAGCAGGATTGGATCGTTAAGCCGAAGTTGATGTTAACTGCTGGATCAAATGGAGTACAGTAGGAAAGTACTCGTATTGAGCGTCAGTATTCCCAGTGGGAACAGTCGAATGCCACCAATCTTCTTCGTACAGAAGGGTGTCAACGGAGTGGAAGAAAATCCGATGGCGCTATTGAAACTAGCGTATGAAGACGCTGCTGAGTCTGATGGGCTCTAAAAGCAAACAAGTCTTAAGTCGAGATGGCCCTTTCTCCCGTCCTTTTTTCTTGATCCGGTTATGTACAAAATTGTTTCACGGAAGGTTACCAGAGAGGTTAGCGTCGTAACCAGAACCGGACGCGTGGCGGCAAGAGTGATGACTAGTTGAAAACGCTAGGGACCAGTAAAAGCCCGAAGAGTAGTACAATCGATAAAGATATCTAGGGAAGTGAGGCAAGCACACAGAAGGAAGAAGGAAAATGATTGTGCTGCGAAGTGTTCCCGAACGACCAGTTCACGTGCCAGCAAACCCACAAGGATTTCAATTCCTGAGCACTAGAGTACATTTTATGGCAAGTAAAACTGCAAGTCGAGCAGCAGATTTGATTCTTATCATGCAAGAAGAGTAGAGATATGAGAATTCAGGTGTCTGAGTAACCTACGCAGTAAAGCCTTGAGCAATAAAAGCTGATTCGCATATAAATTGAAGTGCTAAAAGTTCGAGGATTCATGTACGGTTGGTAAACAGACGATTTGTGTATGTTTGCTTGAAGTTTGAAGTATGAATTTCGTTTGCGTAAGTAAGAGATTACGTCGAGAGTCTTTTATTTATGTTCTGTCACTCAGTCCTTGAATTGCTGTGTATGTTTGCACTGATGACTCGCAAATAAGTTGTCAAGTTCCATGTTTGGTTGGCTGACTTTGAAGAGGTAACGTTCACTCTACTGAATGAGAGAAGAACTTGTTGTGAGCACAGAAGCTTTTAGTCTGGGTTCACTACTAGTGTCCAATTCGTTCGAACTCCATACATGTATTGTTTGTGGATGCTTACGGAATTGCTCGATCTAGGAGTGCTGGCAGAAAGTGCCTTTTGCTCGGATTACTGTAACGAAAATGAGCTAAACATCTAAGCAACTACACAACACATGTACGTGTTCGAATCTTCAAAGTAAAAAACAGCCCTTTCACCTCCCAAAGTGTAGTTAGTAAGTACCCTCACTGAGCTCACTCTGAGGTCCAAGGTTCAAACCCGTAACAACAAGTGGTTAACGGACACCTCGGACCTGGTTTGAATAGCCCCGATGTTATTCCTCCCTTCGGGGCGTTGTTGGAAATTAACTACTGGTAGAATGACTAAAGTAAAACTCTAAGTTTTTATATCTCTCAGTGTGAGTGTGAGAGATATAAAGACAGTGTCAGTGTGAGAGAGCTCCTTGAGAGAGTGTAGGCTGAACCAAGCAAATGAATTATTTAATGATGTACAATGACCTTGGGCCTGGATAATATAGTCTTGGTCTTGGTCTTGGTGACCTTACGAAAGGTCACCACCTAATAACCTGAACCAGTTATTGTTCAGGTTATACAGTTTATACTGTACTGTATTCTAACACTCTCACTCAATAACAGTTCAGATAAAAACATTATCAGCTAGAAAACATTCCTAGCTTTGGTAGCAGATGATCCAACTTTGGAGCTGGTAATCTCTTTGTCAAAATATCTGCAACCATGTCCTCAGTAAGACAATATCTAACTTCTATAACTTTTTCAGCAACGTGATCTTTAATGAAATGATATCTGATGTCAATATGCTTCGTACGGTCGTGGATCTTGTTAGTGTCGACAAGAGCCATCGCATTTTGGTTGTCACAATATGTCACAGTGGACTCCTTGTCATGCAATCCGATGTCTGTCAGGAGCTGACGTAACTAGATTGTTTCTGAACAGCTCGTACTTAGAGCTACATACTCTGCCTCTATGCTTGACAGAGTTACTGACTTCTGCGTCTTAGAGGACCAGTTGATGGCTCCTCCAGAGTAGATGAAACAATGGCTTGATGTAGATTGTCTTGTCTCCGCATGTCCTCCCCAGTCAACATTGGAGTAATCGAATAGAGAGTAGGGCTGAGGTGATTGAGCATACTCAAGGTATAAATTCAAAGTTCTCTTGATGTAACGAAAAGTCCGCTTCATAGCAGCAATGTGTCTAGGTCAAAGACTACTCATGAACTGGGAGAATACACTGATGGGATAAGACAAATCAGGACGAGTGCATACTGCGGTCCAATTAATAGAGCCAGCTGCACTTTGGTAAGGATAACTATTGATAGTTTCTTCTCCTTCTCAATGACAGGAGAGTCGTCCGAAGAAAGTTTCTCACATGTAACTAGAGGGATGCTTACAGGTTTGCAGTCTTGTAAACCAAACTGAAATAGCTTCTGTGTCAAATACAAAGTTTGACTAAGTCTGATACTGCCAAAAGATGGGTCACGATTAATTTCAATGCTAAGGCAATGATGGACTGGACTGATGTTAGTCATTTTGAATCGTGAGCCAGTTTCTCTTTTACATGGGATAATAGAACCTCATTGCTATTGACAATCACAATGTCATCCACGTAGAGGGCAAGGATGACAAAGTCCTATTTCTGATGCAAGTAGTAAACATTTTCGTCTGCACTGGACTTAGTAAATCTAAGAGGAAGCAAGAATTTATCTATAATCAAATATCATTCTCTTGATGACTGCTTAAGACCATAAAGAGTCTTAAGCAATCTGCATACTTGGCTGCGCCCTGTTGCAGTCACTCCTTCTGAGACACACATGTATATTTCCTCGTTAAGTGTTTCATTCAGAAATGCAGTTTTAACATCCATTTGATGTACATGTAGATTATACTGCACTGAGATGGCAAGGATGAGCCGTATTGACTGAATACCGACTACATGGAAAAAAGTTTCTGTGTAATCCAGCACGTAGATTTGAGTGAAGCCATGAGTCACAAGTCTCGTCTTGTAACGAGCAATGGACCCATTGGTATTAAGTTTCAACTTAAAGGTCCACTTACATTTGATCGGTCGACGTCTTTGTGATAAGTCGATGAGTTTTCAAGTACCGTTTGATTCGTGAGAATCCAACTCCTCCTTTATCGCTCTTCTTCATTGATCAGCATCAAGAGAAGATACTGCTTCTGCGTAAGAAGCAGGTTCCATTGGCACGGGCTTGAGGGTTACCATCAACGTCCACTTGGTATTCTTTCGAGACTTTGAGATCAACGATGCGGGGTCGTAGCCTTCGTCAAGGTTCCGTTGTGAGGGAACAGAATGTCGAGCTGATTGTCTCAGTGGAGGCGGTGCTGAGAAATCCAATGAAGGAAGGAAGGACTCGCTGTGGACAGGACTGAGAACACGTGGTGAGCGTGGTGATGTGCGTCGAAGATAGGGATGGCTCGAGCTCATGTGCTCTGCAGGAGGAGAGTGATTGTGTGAATGGCTAGAGGAGTGACTACGTGAGGGACGACTACTCCCACTAGGTTGTGAACTGCGGTAGCTCCTCCTCCAGTGCCACGACTGCTAGAAACTCCTCCTCCAGATCCAAGACCAACGGATGAGGTTGGAGCTGGACCGGCAAGAGAGAGCAGAGGAACTCCCACTAAAGAAAAGCCGGCAGAGACAGACAGAATGTAAGCTGGGCCAGCTGAAGGAGTAGGCACATGTGATAAAAATGGACGTCGGCCTCAGGAGGCTCTTGAGTGAGTGGAGGATTAGCAGAGGGGACGGATGTGGGAGAGAGAGTCGAAAAAGACTCATCAAAATTTATATCGCGAGAGGTGACAGTATGACCGTCAGATTTTTCTTTGGAGACGATAGTCTTTACTCTGGCCGCTACAGCCAAGGAAGATACACTCGTGAGAGCGATCATCGAGCTTTGTGCGCTCAACCTCAGAGACTTGGGAAAAAACGTGACATCCAAAGATGCACAAAAGGAGAGATTGGATCGTCGAGGAGTAGTGGAGACATAAGAGTGTCAGGTTCATAAGGTGTGATCATAGACGGGATGACCTTAGACGGACACCGGTTCTGGAAGAAGGTGGCGCAGGTGATTGCTTCATCCCAGAAGGGCTTGATGAGGTTGGTGGTGTAAAGCATAGAACGGACAACGTCAAGCAAGCTGCGGTTCTTGCGTTCAGTAACACCATTCTGCTGAGATGAGTAGGGGACTGTGAATTGACGTTGGATGTCGTGCTCACGACAGAAGGCATCAAAAGCAGCTGAACGATATTCCCCGTCATTGTCAGATCGCAAGATAACAAGGGATTGATCAGTAGTGCACTCAGCAAATGCAAGATAGTCCCGGAAAGCGGCAAAATAGTCACTCTTATAGTAGAAGTGACGAGTGACAGTGTAGCGCGAGTAATCATCAATGGAGGTGCTGAAATATTCATAGCCAGAAAAAGTGCAAGGAGATATGCAACCACTAATGTCAGAATGGACCAGTGCCAAGGGACGAGTTGATCGAGTAGAGCTGGTGCGTGAGAATTTAGTACGCGCATGCTTGCCGTGTGCAGAAGCTAGACAAATATCCTCAGAGAGTGAGAAGGAGGGGAGGCCGATAACGTTCATGCGGTGACTCAGCTCGTGGACTCTGTGGTGGTTGATACGACCAAGTCGCTGGTGTCACAAGATAGAGAGATCATCCGTTGTAGTAACAAGGGCGCATGATCGAGGTGACGTAGGAGGAGGAGTCCGTCTACTAGAAGTGAAACCCTGAAGGTCTTCCAGAAGATGCGGAGAAGACCAAGATCGAGAAAAGGAGCCGGACAACTCAGAATTTACAGAGTGCAAGCCGAGAGGAGCAAAGGTGTAAGTCAGACCGGGTGGGCCAGGGTGCGGGCCAAGAAGGCCTTGCGTGCCCGCGAAGGCTTGCGTTGGTGACAAGGACCGCGTCCTCAGGCCCAAGATCGGTGGAGGTCGTGTAGGCCTCCAAGGACCTGAGGGGACTACCCTCGCAATCTGTGAGGAGGCAGTCCCTGGACGGACTTCCGTCGAGGCAATCCGTGCCAGCTACCAAGTCCCGCGACGGTGACGCGGATCTCGGAGGGATCGTGCTGCAGGGGTACAAAGGTCACGCTGCGGGTATAAAGACCATAGACGGCGTGGAAACCAGAGGCTCTCCACTTCGGAGAACCACCGTGCGGCTTGGCATGGCCCAGTGAACTGTCGCGTGGGAGTCTCTAGCGACAGAAGACTCCCGGGCTATGGACGTCATTAAAAAGTCCCGTGGTCTTGGAGGACCATGATGACCCCCAAGGCGTGCAAAAGAAGACTCGAGCACTTCAAAGGGCGTGGAAAAGGGACCAGGGACTGATCTTTCTCAGAGTGTGGTCGTCACTTGACGATTGTCAGCAAAGAAAGAAGACAAGCGTACAGTCGCGATCCGCGTGTGAGGACTTGATGCATTCGCATAGGGTGCCGTGCCGGTTCCAATGCGGTCAAGCATCGCGTACGGGGCTAGGAGAAGTCCAGCCGGTGAGGTGCGTGTGGAGAAATCACCAAGGGATGTGTGGATAAGGGGGTAGAGCTCGACTGGGAAAGAATTAGACCCTCATTATCTACATGCGCGGTTTTCGGTAATTGTGGAGCAAATACTTCAGAAATGTGCGTAGGCTCCGTAAATAAAGGAGGAAAAATCCATAAATCAACTGTGTGCTCTTCCTCTTGGATGTGCACATTGTGTGAGACAGGGTTGGATCTAGACCGTGAGAAGCGGATCTTGCGCATGTTGCGATCGAAAAGAGAGACGCTGGTCCGCTGGTTTGATTGTGGTCTAGCTCGTAGACGGGGTCCTGATCTCTGACTGGGAGATAAAGTGTGAACTATTGGAGTCCTTCCAACTGTAGCAACAAGCGCGGTTTGGTCAGCGGCCAAAATTGAATCTCCGAGCATATAGAGATCGTCAACAGGGGGCAGGGAGCTAACACTTGTCCAAATCTGTCCTCGAGATGACAGAATCCGTTGTCAATTAAACACCAGCCGTCATTGGCATCGAATTGCCGAGCTGAAAATAGATTCTTCTGCAAGACGGACACATGGAGGACGTCACGTATGTATACATGCTCACCGTTGAACAAGTGTACTTCCACCATGCCAGAACTGACAACGTGGATGGTAGTGTTATCATCGAGTAGAATTGCATCGTTCTCAGTGTTCTCATTTGAGACGAGTGAGTACTCGACGAATTGTCATCAATTGTGTGTCATGTGATGTGTGACACCCGTGTCCACATAACAATGAGAGTCAGCTGTCTGCACGATTGTAGATGAGCATTGTGTCACCAAAACTCGACGAGTGTTGCTATTGTTGTTTTGAGAACGACGATTTCTATTCCGATTCTTGTTTTGGTTGCCAACATTCGAATTTTCATTGCTGCTGCTTGGTTTGTCCGAACACTCGGCGATGCGATGTCCGGTCTTGGTGCACTGAAAACATTTCTCGTTAGGATCTGGTGGTCTTTTCAGTGGCTGATTACCACCTTATCGGTTGTTGTCATTGTTGCGCCGGTTGTTGTTATTGCGTCCTCCTTGCCAGTGCCCTGCAAACAAAGCAGTAGATGATTCGACCGATAGCTTACGCTCTATCGTTTCCTCTTGGATGAAGAAGGTGATAAGGTCCTGCAGCGAGAGATTTGAGCTTGTTCTCGTCGCCTACAAGAATAGGTGATAGTAGTTGAGCATGCTGCCCATCAATGCGAGGACTTGCTCCTCGTTGTCAACTAATAATCCAGCTGAAGTCATCTGTTGGAGAAGAGACTTGAAGTTGTTCACATGTTGAGTGATCGTCTCGTTGGGTTTCATCTTTAAAACCCGCAACTTCTCTCTTAGATGCATCTTGGTCATCATGTCTTGACCAGCGAAGTGTCTGATCAAGATGGTCCATGCATCATTCGACGTAGTGCAAGACATTATATGTCCTGTCACATTATTCTCGCAACATTCGTTGATTGATGCGAGTGCATTGACGTCACGCTGATCTCAATCCATGATACTGTCGGATCCAACAGCAGGAGGAGAGATGGATATCACAGTACCTCCAGGGTCGTGGCGCACGGTCTTCGCGCGTTCCCTTCCACGATGTCAAGCACACCATAAGCTCTAAGCCACAAGGTTGTCTTGTGTTTCCAAAGCGTGAAGTACGTGTCATCGAATTTGATCCAGTCTTTGGTGTCAAAGGGGGCAGACATTCTGTGCTAGATTGATCGCTCGAAACTGTAAAGTTCTGTTAGCAAAACTACAGAATCTTAGTGCGTGAAGCGTCCTCCTCGCAGCAGTTGAAACGTCTCCAACTGCTCTCACCTAAGGGTCGAAGGCCTACCTAGTGCCCATGCTATTGTGCTAGTGCATCAACAAAGCAAAGCTCTGATACCATGTTGGAAATGGACTACTGGTAGAATAGACTAAGGTAAAACTCTAAGTCACGGCATAAAGACAGTGTGTGTGAAGAGCTCCTTGAGAGTGTAGGCTGAACCAAGCAAATGAATTACTTAATAATGTACAATGACCTTGGTGACCTTACGAAAGGTCACCACTTAATAATCTGAACCAATTACTGTAAAGTGTATTCATACTGTACTATATTCTAACACGTTGGTTGCTTGGCCCTTCAGGTCTCTCTTTTCCTTATGAGGTTTGCTGGGGTATGTCTATTCGTTTGCTATTCATCGCGTCGCGTGTTCCCATTTGAAAGTTAGGAGCCTTAAATGAAGAAGAAGAGGATTGAATAAAGAGCCGGAAAGGGCACGAGCTCTGGATCAAAATTGAGGAAGTTATGCTCTCATTTCAACCGTATCTTCCACGTATCATCTGAGCTTTTTGTTTCTGGAGGCTCTTCTTCGATTTACGGTGAGCGATTCAAGCGTAACTTCATTCTTTGTACCTATCCGTTGTACATGTACCAAGAATAGTTGAACTGTGACATCCCTTACATATGATCGTTTAGAATGAAGTGCTACACCAACTGCAAGGTTACACTCATATTTAACTATATGATGAATTTGTTACAAATTTGAGAACTGTACTCCAAGTCTCTCAGAATATAGAACTTTATCTCCCACAACAGAATACTACCAGCTTATTAGAACTGATAACAGATCAGCCCGTTAAAACTAATCAGAAGGAGAACTTAACAGAAATATTCTGAGATGAATATGCACAGTTTTATTTAGACTTCAGAACTGGTACAGACAGAAAAGAGCTCGACTCATACTACTCTAGAAAGAATGTGGGTTAATATACTACTAATAGATAACTGCTGTCACCTCAAAGTGACTTACCTAACTGCTGTGGCAATGCTTCTCACATCAAAGTCATATCACAAGTCATTTTATTTTTATCTTTTTACCTTCCACAGAGTTTAGATGTGACACTCTAATGATATTTAACACCCTCCTTCATTAGAACATCACTTCCTTCATACCTAGTAAATCTCTAATATGTATAAATCTTAGTTTTGGTAAAAATATCAGCTAGCTGGTCTTCTGATGGACAACATTCCAGTTTGACTATCTTAGCTCCAATTTTTTCCCTGATATGATGTAACCTTGTCTCCAAACTTTTTACTCTTTCTCTGATAACCTTGTTGTTAGCCAAGAACATTACACTCTGATTATCCACATATAATACTCTGGGTCCAAATATCTTTTCTCTCATGTCCAGCAATAAATTCCTTAATCATATCAAGGTTATAGAACCATCACTAAGAGCAATGTATTCAGCTTCCATTGAAAACCTTGCTACTTTATTCTGCTTCTTGCTGCTTCAACTGATAATTCCACCTGAACATAAGTTGAAGCATATACCTGATGTGGATTTTCTGTTGCTAGTATCTCGAGCCCAATCACTATCACTGAAACCATGAAGTTCACTTCTCCCCTCCTTAAATATAAGACCAAGATTGATAGTACCTTTCAGATATCTCAGAGTTCTCTTTGCAGCAACCCAATGAGATGAATTTGGGCAATGCATAAATTGACTTAGCCTCCCAACAACATAACAAATATCAGGTCTTGTGTGGATGAGATATATGAGTTTACCCATTAATTTTCTGTACAGATATTCTTCAATGGTATTGTCAGCTGTTGTCTCTTCAAAACCACTTTCTTGTTTCATAGGTGTTGCTGATGACTTGCAATCTTCCATCTGAAACTCTCCAAGTATAGACTTTATGTATGCTTGTTGTGAAAGCATAATACAGTCCTCCATCTGCCAAATATCAACACCAAGGAAGAATCTTGCTAAATTCAAATCAGACATCTCAAACCTCTTGCTGTGTTCTTCTTTGAGTAGTAGCACCCAACTCCTTATCACTTCTTGAGATTAAGATATCATCCACATATAAGATGAGTACGATCCTCTTTGAATGATCTTTCAAGACATAGAGGTTTGGATCCAACTCTGATCTTATGAGTTCATGACTGTGTAGAAACTTATGTATCTCAAATTACCAAACCCTTGGTGCTTGCTTTAATCCATATAAAGATTTTTTGAGAATGCACACATGATCCTTCTTCTTTTTCATTTCAAATCCTGGTGGTTGAACCATGTAAACTTCTTCCTCTAACTCTCCATGAAGGAAAGCTGACTTCACATCCATCTGATGTATTTCTCAGTGGTAATGATCAGCAAGAGCCATTACAAGTCTGATTGAATCTCATTTTGCAACTTGTGCAAAAGTTTCTCCATAGTCAATCCCTTCTTGTTGTTGAAATCCTCTTGCTACTAATCTTGCTTTCAGCCTGTCAACTGAACCATCTGATTGTAACTTGGTTTTGTAAATCCATTTGCATTGGATGGCTCTTTTTCCTCCTGGTAGCTTAACCAAATTCCATGTATGATTTTTGAGTAGCATTTTGTACATCCTCTTGCATAGCTTGTCTCCAACCAAGGTCTTTGTTAGCTTCTTCAAATGTAAGTGGATCATCCTCTTGAATACTTTCAGCAAGTCCACAATAATCATCAAGCTTTGCTGGTGGTCTTCTAACTCTTTCTAATCTCCTTACTTGAAAATCTGCTGCATGTTGTAAGCCATCTCCTTAAATTTCATGAATACTTGGTAACTCAGATTCAGAATTTGGTTGAAACTCAACTTGCTCTTCACTAGGATTAGTGAGAGATGTTGACTGCTCCAAGTCCACCTCAATATCAGATTTATAAGATTCAGAATTAATCTGATCCTCACTTATATGTAGCTTAAATCTGAATGTATCACAAGTTTCTTCCTCACCTTTCATCAGATCAGAATCCAACTCAGAGAATCTAACATCTCTGCTGATGTGAGTCTTTTTTGTTGACTGATTTTATACTTTGTAACCCTTGGTTTGCTCAGCATAGCCCACAAATATACACTTCTCAGATTTTGCATCCAACTTCTGCCTCTTCTCATCATTGATGTGCATATAAGATGTGCACCCAAAAATCTTGAAGTGAGACACATCTGGTTTCACTCCTGTAAATGTCTCTTCAGGTGTCTTGTGATGCACAGCTGTTGTATATGCTCTATTCATAATGTAAACAGCTGTGTTGCAAGCTTCAGCCCAAAGATAATTAGGAAGATTCTTGGCCTTTAGCATGGATCTGTCACTTTTCACAATCATCCTATTATTCCTTTCAGCTATACCATTTTGTTGTGGAGTATAAGCTGTGGAAAGTTGCCTTTGAATACCATGCTCTTCACAAAACTGAGTAAAGAAGTTAGAACAATATTCTCCTCCTTCATCTGATCTAAAAATTTTAATCTTCTTGCCACTTGATTTTCCACACGAGCTTTGAACTTCTTGAAGTATTCAAATACTTCAGATTTCTGTTTCAAGAAATATATCCATGTCTTTCTGCTCATATCATCAATAAATATCAGAAAGTACTTACAGCCTCCAATAGAGCTTGTTTGCATGGGTCCACAAACATCTGAATGGACCAAGGCTAACAACTCTTTTGTTCTTGCACATCCTTCCTTCGGAAAACTCTTTCTGCTTTGTTTTCCAAATATACATCCTTCACATATATCTCCAGTAGTTGGTAGCTTCATCCTTGGTAGCCCTTGCACCATATGATTATCCATCATATGTTTCAGACTTTCAAAATTCAAGTGTGCAAATCTATGATGCCAAAGGCTTGCTTGATTACAAGAATCAACAACATAGAGACTTCTTGGACTTGAGGCTCAACATTCAAGATAAATAATCCTGACTTCTGATCTCTCTTTCCTGAAGCAATAACTCTCTGATGATGTGAAGCATACATTATCTGCACCTTTGTATCATCAAAATCACCTTCATTCCATGATCTGTGATTTTTCCAACAGAAAGCAAGTTCTTAGTGAGCTTTGGAATAAAGTGTACCTCTTGTATACTCTTCAGATCTCCTTCACTTGTTTATGGAGGTCAGAATTCTACATCAAGTAATGTTGCTGTCCAAGAGATGCATAAGAAGAGAAAGGTGTTGGTAATATGTTTATTACCAGCTTGATATCTACAACAACAGAATTGGTACATTGATTCCGATGTTTCTAAGCACATGACTAAAGATCACTCTTGAAGGACTTTTCAGCAACTGCAGGCTCTAAGGTTACTCAAGCTGATGGTACAGGATGTGAAGTTAAAGGTACTGAAGTTGTGACAATATGCCTTTCTAGCATAGCAATCTTCAATCTTGTGACCTTTTTTTCCACAGAAAAAATAAGTTCCCAACTTCTTTCTGCACTCTTCAATCCTATGGTCTTTCTTCTTATAGAATGAGCAGAAAATTGTGCCTTGATTTCCTGAGTAGGAAGACCCATGTTTCTGAGATTGCTGCTCCTCTCTTCTGTAAATCTTCATCATAAAAGCAGATCCTTGATTTTTCTGAGAGAAAAACTTTCTGATCAGCTGCTCTTCTTCATGTAGTAAACTGCACAACTCCTCATAAGTTGGCGTACTCTCCCTTCTGTTAATATCACAAACAAAATGAAAATATGGAGTACTAAGACTATTCAAAGTCATAGAAACCAGATCTTCATCACCATATGTCCCTCCTGCTCTAGTTAACTGTACATAAATATCATCTATATTCTCAAGGTGCTCATGAACATCTCCATCTTGATAGAGTGTAAATCATTCTTCAACTTTGCTACTTTATTTTTGCTCACATTATCATATCTGATAGCTAACCTCTCCCAAGCTTCTCTTACTGTATCACAAACCTCAATAGGAAGTCTTATACTCTCCTTCACAGCAAGCAGAATATTGGATAATGCTCTAGTTTGCATTTAATGAATCTTAGAGTTTCAGGAGAATTCTCATCATAAAATGGAGCAAGTTTCTCTTCTCCAGAAACCACACCTCATAAATCCTTCTCGCTCTGAATTGCCATGGATGCTAACTTGCTGAAAAGATGAGTCCAAAAATCTCCAGAAACTAAATACCAGATTATCAGAATTTTAAACCCTTAGCTTGAGCAACCTTAGCTCTGATACCATGTTACAAAACTAGTTGAACTGTGAACATCCCTTACATATGATCGTTTAGAATGAAGTGCTACACCAACTTCAAGGTCACACTCATATTTAACTATATGATGAATTTGTTACAAAACTGAGAACTGTACTCCAAGTCTCTCAGAATATAGAACTTATTCGCATCTTGAATGAAGACTGAAAGAGATTATCTCCCACAACTGAATACTACCAGCCTATTAGAACTGATAACAGATCAGAAGGAGAACTTAACAGAAATATTCTGAGGTGAAATATGCACAGTTTTATTTAGACTTCAGAACTGGTACAGACAGAAAAGACCTCTACTCATACTACTGTACAAAGAATGTGGGTTAATATACTACTGGTACATAACTGCTGTCACCTCAAAGTGACTTACCTAACTGCTGTCACAATGCTTCTCACGTCAAAGTCATGTCACAAGTCATCTTCTTTTTTTTTGTCTTTTGACCTTCCTCAGAGTTTAGATGTGACACTCTAATGACATTTAACAGAAGTAACAACTACCTTCCTTAGGTATGATCACACGAATATAACCTATCCTACTTATGCTTTAGTAATTTTGGATGCCACATGTATTCATTAAGTAGGACTCCCATAGAGACATTTTCCATATCATGATCAAGAAGGGTCTCTCGGTTGATTCGATGGTGTTTCTACCTACTCCTGCCCCATGGATCTTTGAAATATTTGGAATGTTTCACTTTTTGCGTGTCCAACCCATCTTGCGTGAACCTAAATGTCATCTACTTTTTGGGTGTGAGTCTGTGTATAAATTTCCATGTGTATTTACATATATTAGATACTTCGGTAAGAGCCTTTTTTTATAATTAATCTATTTTCTATAATTAATATTTTGCTGCACATGTTTACAGAAATGTTTAAAAATATAAAATATTATATTTTTAGAATTTAAATAGTTAATTTTAAATGTTAAATGAGTTTCAAATAATAATATGGTGGTTTTAACACTGGTTTATATAATAGAAGTGATCTTTTGGAGAATTTTCTTTTAAAAATTAAAGTACATAATTTATTTTTTGAGAAAAGAAAGTGTATTAAAATACGTCTCTACCCACACACGTTCTCATCAAAATACAAAAAGTTATCTCCGTGTTTGATAAAAACATGAAAAGAAAATATTTTTCATATCTTATTCGGCTGCAGCAAATACCTCGAGCTTCAAATTTCAAATTAAAACTCTTCCTCTATTAAATTTATCTTATTTACTTGAGACTCATCGGTCTTGACAATCTTGCTGATTCCGATTTGAGATTTTTCGCCACAAGAACGTCGTCACAAATTGTATGTGGCAGAAATGAAGGCATTCTAAGAGTGTCGTTCCCTGGTATGCCATGTTTTCTGCTGGAACACTTCAACACCAGTTATGAAAAAGCTCTAGTATGTGTTCCAATGAAAGGTTAGACTTGTGGTTGACAACAATTGTAAGAAAAGGAGAAAAGAATATAAACTTTTTCTTTTCTTTTCTCATTTCCTTGTAATCGATGACACAAAACACTGCATTGCATAAGTATCCTAATTCTAGTCAGAATGAAATCGATTTTCAACAATAGTCTTTTTGTTGCTGAAATAAGAACTAGGAAATGATGATCCTAGTAGAATCTCGCTTCAGACGAGAAAGGATGCAATGCGAACTATTCCTCTTTGAGGTTGATGGTCTAGAAGAGACGACATCTGACACTTCTTCCTCGACTTCCTTTGAACACGGTTCTTCAGTCTAGAAATTTCACCATTGTAAGAATTCATCGTCCACGTGATCAGTAAACATGTCTTCCCACTGAAAAGACAGTGCTCGTACCAAGAAAATGAACTATATGTGAATCATCTTTCGGTGAAAGAAGAACGATTATCACATATTTCTTGACTCTTTCCGAGAATCAGAAAGTTCTTACACACTCACGATGGTCCTGTTTTGTCAATCTTGCTTCTAAATCATTAGATGGGGCTCAACTTAAAATCTGATTAACCCTTGTTAAGACAGGTTCCTATTCTACAAGTCATCTCATGACTGATAGCACTCTGGAGGTTCCTGAAATACTTCAAGAGCTCAATCAAGCTAAGTCTAAAATCCTCCTTTCAGTTGCGAGACTTACTTAGATCGGATGAACCTGGTTCTGTTTCTCTGCTGGATTTCGGAGTTGCTACAGACTCCTAAACTCCGGTGAAGATCAAGATTGAATGTTGCTTGAGTAAAAACTTGTTGATAGTGCCCAGGCATACACGAATCCGAGATACGAGATACGGGCACATGCATCCTTTTTCTGGCAGTACAGTCAGAACGTTATCTGTACCACATCATACAGGCAATAAACGAGAAGAAAGTGAGTAGATTCTCGAGTGTACCCGGGAACTGACTCTAGTGAATATATGGTTTCAGGCAGCAGATCTTCGTCACTAGCAAACATAAAAGTTTGAACTCTTCGGAACGAGGAGAGGTAAGTAAGCTGTCACCTGCAGGCGCATGCAGCCAGCGAGCAGAAGGTTTACAACTCATATGTCTACACAGACGTTTGTGATGTGTAGCAGGTCTCGAGTGGATTCACCTTCCACATATATCCCATGAGACCAGCGCATGTGAGCCTCAAACCTTTCTCTCCGATCTACCAACTGCCATTCGCACCACTATGAATAGCTTAGTCAAGCGGCCAGTCGCCGGCGGCCGCCTACAGTAGCTGTAGCCAGCCGCTCGCAAACGTCCCGTCGTGACAACTGGAGCCTGGCACAAGCAACCTTTTGAGTCAGTGGTAAAGGGAGGAATACGGTAGTCTAACCACACTGCGGTATATTCTCATCTGATCTCTGACACTACTGTAGTTAAGACTTTCAGTATCTAAAGTGTGACCGAGGTTTAACCCTTTTACAATAATCTATTTTGAGTGATAAAAAAAGTATATACTACGTTATGTATGAAATTCATTGGGAAGTAACTGCAAATTTACACTCGATTCTTAAACTTAAAATAAGTTTACCTTCTAGAGTCAAAATGTTAAATTTAACTTGTTCGAGGTGCCGTTTGTGTGCGACTGGATGCTAAACCCCGTCTGCGCATTCACCAACATTATCAACACATAAATACTTGCAAATCACGAAAACTGCTGGAACCCCTCATTCACGCGAGTTCGGACGTGCAACTCAGCAGCGAGGGGAACGAGAGCCGAAACGTGAAGAAAGGAGGGCGGGAGGGAGGGAGAGAGTGAAGGGGAACTGCCACCGCTTTTCACAAGAAGGTCGATCGTGACTCGTGAGGGCTGGCTGCAGCTTTGAGCTGAGGGTTTACCTGGCTGACGTGCGAACACGGAGCCGTTCTTCCCAGGCAATTGTCCGCCACCGCAACTGGAGGAGACGAGGTGGTGATCGCGATCGCACTCGCAGGGGCCACTGCAATGGGCAGTATTACAATTATTACTAGCCTTCGGCTTTCTCTTAGCATATCGCACAGCGGAGGCTGCGACTCTCTCAGCCACAGTGGTGATGGTGACCGAAGGGTTGACCCCAACCGAGCAAGGAAGCAGAGATCCATCGCAGATAAACAAGCCCGGATGAACGTCATAGCTCCGGGGGGCGTTCTTTTTAACGGGACTGCTGGGATCAGACAGTGGAGAAGCTGAGCCATCATCACGTGGGGCAGCTATCGGATCAAAAACTTGGCCATCGGGATCAGCCACGCCGTGCTGGGGATCATGAGCAGCACCACATCCTCCCAGTAGATGCACTGCTGTACTGCGGAATCTGCTAACGTAGAGGCGAGAGCGGATGCGCTTGGCAAGTCTTTGGCAGGCCGAAATCTTCTTCACCATGTTCGGGTCATGGGGAGCAACGAAACGGAGACGGTCGGTGTTTCTGTCCAAAGTGATCTCCCCATCAGACTCGTCGTAGCCTATCATGTTGAAAACCATGAACGAGCTACATCTTGACCTGGCCCATACTTTCAACTGAGCCCACAACACACTCGGTATTGTGGGTAACCACTCCTTGTCACATCCGTAAGTCCATATCCTCAGAAAGAAATATGGTAGTGCTCTCGGGTATGCCCCTCCCTGCATTCATGAGCAGATATATTCCACTCGAGCTCGTCAGAGAGTCCATCATCTGCCATAATCAGCTGCCGCTCATTCTGTTCTAGCTGACAAAACGAGGATCGGACGCTTGGGACTGATGCAACTGCATTTGACGCTCGACCTGTTAAGATGGCTAAGTTAAGTTAGTTGATGATTGATTTCTCAACCGTCTCTCAGTCTGATGTTTACCTGTATAGTATAGCCAGCAGAGGACGTGTAGGAATTGCAGATAGAGGGGCCGGGTCGCTGAGACACGGGAGTGGAGGCGAAGCTGGAGCCGTCAATACCGTGGGCTTGGAGGGGTGCTGGAGATCCAGAAGCGAGGCCAATGTTGTTGCCATTGCAGCTCACTCCCTTGCCCAGTCTTTCCGACAATCTCAGGCCTCTTTGTCGAGATCGTAGAAGTATTTCATTTGTCCCCAAGACTCCAGCTATTGTCCAGAATCAAGCACGTACATCAGTCAGTCCGTAGTCAACTCTAGACAATCATGAGGAAGAAGATAGTAGACTCTGGAGTCTGAACGCTCTTTTCTGTTTTAACGATATGTACATGGGGCCACAAGCATCGATTGAACAATATGCATCCATGGACAAAAGCATACAGGACAAATTCTTTACATGGAAGGGGATTCATGGTGATAAATGCAAGCATGATCGAGATTCTGTGCGAACGGGTAAGGAAGCTGCATATTAACGACAAAGAGAACCAGGAGAATATTAGCTGCAGCAGAAAGAAAATAAAACAAGTCAGAGTGATGGTAGAAGGGCCCACACTAGTGCAGACATTAACAGCAGATATTTACGACCCTCGAAGGGTCGACTGGGAGAAAAAGGAAGGGCTCTTCCTCGACGGGAGAGCGAAAGTCACAAGCAGCTGCGGAGCTGGCGCAGCAATGAAAACGAGAGCAATAATGAGCGTGGACCCCAGGGATCAGAGGCACGGTTGCGACGAAACACAACCTAGGAACAGGAATAGAGAAGGAAGTGGAACCCGGACGTCGGGAATCGCACTGATACTGACTCTGGGAGTCTGAGGAAGCTGTTAGTTTAGGTCTACCCATTTCACGATCAATATCATATGGATAGTTTCTTGGGAAAACCGCACGACTGTATCGCCACGTTCTACTCTACTATGGGGTTCCGGGGGCCCTTGCTTTCTCCGGTGTCTTGTTAAAGAAAAGAAAAACCATGCAGGAGATGCGCAAAGTGAAGATTAGTTAGGTTATATCAATAGCTTCAGCTGAAGCAGTATGGATATGGATATATGACATTCAGAATGGTAGAATCGCTCGGCTGAAGATGGAAGAGAAGTAAGGATTCACCTCCCAGAATGACGATATCAGCTGATAAGAAGGAAACCTCATCCAAATATACTCGCCACCTTCCCTCGGAACATACAACAGCAGTACCATTACTGGCTATAGCTATGGGAGCCAGCTGAGAGTCGACGTCTTTCTTTTCTGCTGCAATAATTCCAGATTTGCAACCATTGGTCCTCCAGATTCCGCAGTTGCAAGCACCGACAGCGGCAGCTCCACTGCACTTGAGCAAATCAGCTACCATTTCCCGCGGACTCTCGGCGATGAACAGAACCTTGCTCTGGGTGCGCACATGTGCACCAGCCTGCAATTCAATTCAAGGTCCAACCGTTCAAAGTCGACCAAATGCACCATAATCCGGTTTCACTGGGTAAAGTCAGCCAGTCCGTCAGTGGCTCAAAGTCAGATTGACTTTGAGCCATCGTGACTTTGATCATGAGCCACGATGGCGAACTCGTCCACAGCATGACCAGCTGAATCAATCGAAGATGTGTAACGAAGTCTTTCCACCCCTGAGACAGCTATATATTAGTTCCGTATCGTAAAGGATGTTAATGAATTTTATACGTATCGGCATTACTTACCAATCGTAAGCCACTATTTCGGGCTTGTACCACTGCTTTTAACCGTAACATCTTCTGAATATTTTCGCTCTCAAATGCTAGTGTATTTGGACTTCCTCTCCCCTTCGAGGCAGAACGTTTTTGTAATAGAAGTGTAATGTCCTTACAACTTTTAGCCCGAGGGACATTGCCTTAAACCGACAAAGCGTTCTCGAATTAAAGCAAGTCTAAATTTGTTACACCGTTAAAAGCATTCTAGCCACGTTACTGGTCATCCCACGATGGTGATTTCTGGATCATTCGACACGAAAGTAAGACTAGCGGCTATTAGCACAGTAGCTTAATTGAAAATAAGGAGAAAGAATTTTAATTTGCAAAAATCCTATACGTATGTACAGTGAACGTTGCTCTTATCTCTCGGCAACTGATTCCATCGGGAAGGATTTTGCACCTACTTGTTGAATTGATGTGCACATCTGGGATGAAAAGGAAATTAAGGACCTGTAGGTAAGTACGAACCGACCTGAACAGCTGCAGCTAAGTAGCTTTTGTCGGTAGATGCCTTAGCGTTAAAATTGCAGCCCGCGATGCAATTGCCACAAGCAACGCAAGGACCTTGTTGAACTCCAGCTTTGTTGATCACTTCGTTGAATCGAACGCTGAGCTGGAGAGCTGCGTCACTCCAATCCGCTACATCTCCTTGAGGCGGCTGGACATCTTCGATCTCGTCCGGTGCTATGACGTCCATGACCTTCTTCTTCGGGAAGGTGTGGGGAACGAACTCGGGCTCCAGCATTTCTCGACTCAACGATTCGTACTTCGCCCAATCGTCCTCCCACTCCTTTGGCCAGTGCGGATCTTTGCGCGTGCGTTTCGGTGTCCGCACCATCACTCCTGCGCTTATCAGAGACCCTCCACCGACTCCTGCCGCCGTCACGGCCATGCAGTCCCCATCCAAATGTACCTGCGCGCAGCACGTACACTGAATCAGAAAAGCCATCCCACGTTTGACTTACTTACATCCTGGCATATATATAATATTCATCCGAAGCTAGCTTACGGTTCCTTCCTTTTCACTTGACGACAATCACTGACAGTTTCTTTCTGCTGATGATCGACATTCTCCAGTGAATTATCGTATCCGGATCCACTGCGGCCAGCCCGGCCCTGCATTATCGTAATTCACCAGTCGATGAATACGTGCAGTACTGGCGCCGGCATAAGATGGAACGGGATGATGCTTGGATTCTGATCTCCTACATTCAGGTGAGTACTGAGAGTGGCTAGAAGTATACGTACCTGATAGAGGCCTGATTCTCGACCGAGAGTTCCGAGTGGAGTTTTGAAAGTGGTGTTTTTCAGGGTGTTCCAGAAATTGTCGGGGAAATTCGGTGCTTCCCATCTTCGACCCTTCTCCAGTACGCACACCTTCAACCCCGCTTGCGCTAATCTGCAAGCAGCCACAGATGCACCATAGCCGGACCCAACGACAACTGCATCATAGCCTCCTCCTCGCCTTCTTCTAGCACATGATGCCTTACAGTCCTCTCCATTGGCAACCCGACCAGTAGTACCAGCGGTGCTATTTCCGTTGCAGAGATGCGATTGCAATCGCTGTTCCCTTGCGAACGATTCCACTGCGTCGTCGCGTGCTGATCCCAGCAGCTGATCAGGAGCTCGAGGGCTATGGGCTGAACCATTGGAACTGTTTTCCGCCTTGAAAGGCCCCATCGCTTGCATCTGCCCCGGAGGAATGTCTTAAGAAACTGCGCTAGTTTGACCAATCAGTCTAGTCAGTCAGCCTGGAACGTACCCGTTTCAACAGGGATCACGAATGAAACACGAATGTCACGAATCCCGTGCTCAATTGGCACTTATGAGCCCACCAAGTTGAATAAGATCTTCTATGTCAGTGCAAGCTAACGGATATCGGTTCAAGACCTCAATTTGTAGACCTCGACCGGTTGTCAAGTTCTACTAGCGACAAGAAGGATTCTGCCTCTGTACTGGAGCTGTACTGTACGGACTGAGCATCGCGATCGAGTCGTGACTTCCTATGAATCCACCCCTAGAATCAGCACTCAGATTCAAGGTGCACGTGATCTAGGCTTGTCACGAACTCTCGCCAACTTCTCGTAAAATCTCGACCAGCAAAACAGTTGAGTGTAAGGTCAGCTCTCTTTCTCCCGTCACATAATGACACCAAATGAGAATGCTCTGATTGCTCCGTCAATGCGTGTATCACTCCCACACTAATACACGGAACTGAAAGGAAATACTAAGTACTGCTCACGTTGAAATCCTGGTAACCTGGACCGAACAAACGGTCTAGTTTCGATTTTCTACGTAGACACTTGGCCTGTGTTTTCTTCGGACCGAAGGAAGACTAGTGATGAGAAGCCTCGCCGGTCAACTTAGAAGTTAATATTACTAGTGATGAATTAAACGTTGTTTGTACTCGCCGATCGAACTCACAGTTGCATGAATCAGTTTCACTTTCACGTACGTAACCATGAGACAGATTCACACTCACTACAGTAGGAGTTAGTGACGTTGACGTTGTTCCAAGCGGAGTAGAAGTGTCACATCAGTGCAATCGGTTTTCCTATCACCAGAACCAACCTTTTCAAACCTGGTCCATACACTATCAAGCTATCAAGCTTTTCAACGATCATCCCACATATATGAGTACACGATGGTCCCACAATGGAGATGTGAAACCGTTGAATAAAACATATCACTTTATGGGAGTGACAATGAATGTCTGGAATTATGCATAATAAATATTATCACTGAAATATATCAAATTTATAGCCTGCAAATGGAAACCCGATCTAATTTCTTCCACCGGAGTAAGATGCCACGTCATACTTTCAGACATGATTGATTTCTACTTGTACATCTGTAAGTCTGGGAGTGAAATATTCGTAACACAATTCTATCATATAGAATCACGTTTTATTAATTTTACGAGGATAGAATTTTTTCTAAGGTAAACTCGCTCTTTTTAATCACTATCACGCTGTATTTAAGTACCACAAATCTTTCGACATTCTTTCAGTCTCTGTGATTATAGACAATATTTTATAACAAATATAGTTACTTGACGTCATATATATATATATAAGAATTGCAAAACCCTGCTACATCTGGATTTGGAGATGTGCTTCGTACTCATTGTGATCATTGTGGATTTTCTGTTTCCGTCTTCGGTCTGTTCTCTGAGCTTTCTCGTTAGAATTTCCGTCCTTAACATATTTCCATCCATCTTCTCCAACTTGTTGCACTAAATCTTCCTTGTGAAAATATGGTGTCCAATTTCTTTCAGTGCCTTGGTGCTCTTAGAGGTAAATTTTATTTTAATTTTTATCATAAATTTCCAGAAAATATGAAAATATTACGGATGTGAAGACTTTTGTCGATTTTATCAAACCCTAATTTTTATAATCTTACACGAGGAAATTCATATTAGGATATGTAATCACATTCTAAAGATATCTTTTGAAAAGTGTTACTGTACATTTATACTCACGTTTTCAAGTTTTACATTTTTAATCGTAATTATATACATATTACTACAAATCTTTATTATCAAAAAAAATTGGATAGTGACCGAGTGGTATCATTCTAACGAGGTTTCAGAGTATGTGGTAACAGATGTCAAGAACAACGTATGGTATTATAATATTATAACACTAAATATAAAATATGTTAAACATAAACTATGTAAATAGAAAGTAGATTTAATTTGTACATTTTACTCCGGTAGATACAATTTCACACAAAATTTATCATCTGATGAGCAATGAATGCTGAGCACATTAATGTACCTCGCTGCTATTTAAGTTTAAATTGGTTGTAAACCAATTGGTTGTAGACCCCCACTGGGGTATAAAAGAGATAGGCAAATAATATTATATTCAATATTCATTCTAGATTTGAATTTCAAAGTTCACTCCAGCGATACACCGCTTACAGTAGAAGTCTGGTCCATATTAATTAACGTGAAGACTTTAGATCTAGTTCACAGTAATTAGTATGGTCCATACTATATTACGTTCTATACTAATTTATTGTACAAAATATAGTCTGTTTTATGTTTTAGTTTTCATTCACTTCAAGGTAATTGTAAAAGATTAAATTCATAATATGATACAATGCTATTGGTAAGACTGAAATGATCTTCGTAGTCAAGTAGCACTGACAAATATATACTTCTTTGCTAGTACACTGACAAATATTCACATTCTCAAAATGGTATTACAACAGAGAGTAATTTTAAATGCAACTGCTATTTACTCTCTCCTATTCTCAACTCTTGAATTCGATGATGGTACAAGTTCACCTTCAAAATATTCTCTATGTTCTTTTATAATAACTTGTAACTCTCGGCTTTCCTACTTAAAGTTTTCATGCTAATTACATCAAGAGCATTACTACATCAAGATCACAGTTTTAAAGCAAAGTTAATCCCATTCACGTCTAATTTCACATCCTTGAGATAACAAATGAATTTACGTCACAAAAGAATCGGTTCAAAAAATTTCTCTGTCTTATCCGTTCAATATGTTACTTTTGCACTCTGATTAAAATTATAATCGTTCAGTGACATACTGATCATAAGAATATACAAGGTTAAGTTTTTTAACCTTATGTTCATACATCTATATTAATATGTATCTATTCTATATATATGTAAGTGATTAATTTTTTATCATACTAAATTAATGTGATGAACCCAGACTAAATTATGATCCATATTAATTTTGAACCCATACTAATTATGATAGACGGTGTAGTAACTTGTTTCCTAGTACCCAACATTACATTATTGAAGTAAATGTGAACACATAACTAATTCTTTAGTTGAATCGACGTGTATGTACAGAAAACAGACTCGTGGACCTTCTTAGTTCCTGCATACAGAAACTCTGAGTACACTCTTCATAATCAATTCCAGGAGACACATTCTTCTCTTCCCAGATTCAAATATGGTATCAAAGCAAGTTAATGTTTGACCACATGTTCATAACATTACCAAGTAGGTCGCGGCTGTCGATGAATGCCTCCACTTTCGAAATACATGTTACTGGGATGGGCTGTAGTACATTCAGAGAATCGCTGACAGAACGTCACTGCATGATCACATTAGACAGTTGTGGCTCGAATATGACTTTGAGTTATAAGAGCGTTAAGCACTACAATGATGATGAGGACGGAAGCACTCTTGATGAGAGAGACGAAAGGAATTGACGTAAGAGTGAGGACTGGTGAAATGAGTATCGATACAAATATAAAGCTGTGGAAGTGGGAATGACTCTGGAGGCTGGAGGTTCTCTGGACTGTTTCATGGATCCGAGACCTCTAACCCCAAAGACGCCTATGATTAGGTCTGTCCAGACTCTGTCTGAGGCGAAGGAAAATGAATGAAATTGACAGACTTCCTTTAGTTATGAAACTGACAGACTTCCTTTAGTTCAGTTCAGAAACTGAAAACTCTAACGAAAACTCCGAGAGCCAATTGGAGCCATAAGTTGAATGACCGACATCCACATAAATCGAACGTGTCAATAAATCGATGCAATCCACATCATAGCACCGGTTGAAGAGTTTCAAATTAGAAGATGTGAAAGCTCACTAAGAATAAAGACTAGACTCAGAAGACTGGTTGCAATGTCTCAGAAACTTTACAAGCATGCAACGAGGAGACCACGAAAGTTTGAATTCTAGAAGCCGATGAGACAAGGGAACGGATAAGAGGTTGAGGTGTGGGATAAAAACTGATGTTGTTGTTATACCCATGATCTTTGGTACTTAATATCGCCTCGATGAAAAAGACGACAGGCGGAACACAATCACAAAGAAGCAATCGGTACACGTCGAAGGACCACCACGTGAACATCTGGTTTCAGTGAAATTCCAAGAGAAGGAAACGCTGCTCCAGCTGAGCTTGCCCTACGGATTCGGGACATTCAAAAGTCGAGCGATATGCCAAAGGCTGTGCGTGCTTTCGGCTTTCTTCTCGTGGACCGTGGACCCATCGCAATTAACTCTGAATTCTGATACCGTATAAATTCAGTAGCTTGAGTCACCGCAACTCGAAACGTGCACTCGACCACCACTTCGGTAGACCTGCAGTACAGTGAAGCAGGAATTGGCTTGATCACACCCCCAGTACGATCGCTGCGCTCGATCACACCCCTCTTAACGTTTGGTTGCTTGATCACACCCCCAACCTCCCATCATCTGTCATGCCGGTCGACCGCGCCATGTAGATCAAGCCGTTATGCCAGGTCATAACGACAGTTCGACGTGGAACGTGCGCCATGTCATATTGACAGTCTGACGTGGTGAAATCGCCATGTCACAGTTGGATAGTCTGACGTGGTGTGTTCACATGGTGATGTGACAATGTCTGACTTGAGGCATGCAAATGTACCGTCTGACGAGTGGGTGTGTTTCGCGGGAAAGAATCGGAACGAGACAGTGACAAATTTTATGCGTAAAAGAGATCATAACACATTTGAAATAGATCATAACAGTTCCCGCACATTAACAATGGCGAAGATCACATAGAACTGAAAAAATCCGAGAGTATTGATCAGAGCGAAGCGAAGTGGAGAGGGCGGGGCGGTGGAGAGTGGAGAGTGATCAGAAGTACGGGGCGGTGGAGAGTGATAAGAAGGACAGATTCAGAGATAACGATATGCCGACCGAACGATACAATGTTATGAATCTCGATATTGAGAGCGACAATGATGATTGTCGCTCTCAATATCGCTCTCAATATTGTTTAGACGGATTGCATTTCGAAGATGAAGAAAGGAGCTTCACTATGGATGTACGTTCTGAGGGTCTTACTGAGGAGAGCGTGCTAGAAAGATGACGACGAGAAATGACCGATGCGAGAGGAGTGAATCGGTTACTCCAAGGCAAGACTTTGGAGTCCTTGAGAGCTCTTGCATGCAAAGTGTGTCTCGAGTCAGAATTTGAATCTTTTAAGGAGTTCGATTTCGCCGTTGACTGTTGGTGTTTTTTGAATAGCCGAGCGAGTCATAAATTGAAAAACTCTCAAAACTATAGAGTTAGAGTGTGCAGGTATGGAGCGAAGGCTCGTTGTAGAAAATTATTCGAAGATAGATCTGTAACATCAAATAGTGCTGAAACGAGTCACAGAAACAGTCAGCCTCGCAGCTTCCACGAATATACACAAAGACGTAGAGCCTCAGTAAGGCAGCTTGCAGCTGGTCGGTCAGAACCTCCACAAGGTCAATCAAGAAGAGAATCAGTTAACGGTCATTGTGGTGAAAGACTTCGATATCAATCCGCTGGGAGAACTACCTTTTATGGGGCTAATGCTCGGGATAGTGATATGGAGCATCCATGCAAATGGAGAGTTAGAGCACAGAAGGGCAAGTTCACAGGACGAATTACTATTACTATTTGTGATTTAGAGCACAGTTGTCCTAGTCAGATCGGATACTGGCGTGGACCTGCATCGAACTCGAAATTCCTTGCTGCAGTCATGTGTAACAGAGTCCCCATTGACCCCAACACTCCCATACAAAATCTCATGGAAGATCTTCGAACTACATTCAATAAGAGGGCTCCTTACTATCAGGTGTGGAGGAGTCGAGAGCATTCTGGGGACTGGTTGGAGGGTAATCAAGCATCATCCTTCTATTACATTCCTTCTGTATGTAGACGTATACTTGAAGTAGATCCCATGGCAGTTGTGGATTGGGGTACTTGGGAATGTAACACAACAATATTTAGTAGATATTATGTGTGTCCTCGTGCCACTCGTGATATATTTCCTTTGTGTCAGAAAGTGATATGTTTGGATGCTTGTCATAGCAAGTCCAGAAAGTTTTCATGCCAAATATTTCTAGCTTCAGTGTTGGATGGTGCAAATGAAGCAATCATTTTAGGCTTCGCAGTTGCACCACAAGAAGACACTGCAAACTGGACATGGTTCTGTCAACATCTCCGCAACTCTATACATGGTATTATTTCTCCTCAGACTGTGATAATCAGCGATAGACAGAAGGGCTTAGAAAGAGCTGTTTCAGATGTATTCCCTGAAGTTGTCCACGGGCATTGTGGACAACACATCCGAATGAATGTACGGACGAGGTTTGGCAAAGAGGCGGAGAGACCATTTCTGAATTGCTTGTACGTCAAGACGAGAGAAATGTAAGACACTCTATACTTTTTCCTTTTCTCACTCAATCCTTTTCTCACTGAATTATTGAAGAAACTTGTTGGTTGAGTTATAGCTATTATCTCATTTGTATGTATAATGTCTCATTTGTAGGTACAATGAAGTGCTTGACAAGCTGGATGCATCAGGAGAAAGAGGTAGACACCTGGCTGAATATTTGAGGAATATACAACCAGAGAGGTATAGCCGATATGCGTTTCCTCTACCACGTTATGGGAAAGTCACATCTAACTTGGCAGAGAGTATGAATAGTGCTCTGAGACCAATCCGCTGGAATGCTCCATTAAAGATCCTGTTGGATTTATGATATTATATTATGCAGCAGTTCACTAAGCGGAGGATACAGCTTCAGCAAGAAACAAGTGTATTGACTCGTTTTGCTAGACTTCGGCTCATGGAGAATGAACATGCTGCAGAAGGTTTTCTCTATCAAGTGTCTTCTCCATTCGAGGCTACCGTCCGCGACCATACCAATGGAGTAACACATGTGGTGAAACTAGCACAAGGTGGTACAGGAAAGTGTACATGTACAAAACTGCAAGAGATGAGATGGCCATGTGCACATGTCATTGCTTTCGACAGAGAGACTGGTGGGAACCCAACAACGAGATTGGATAACATCTGGCATAGCTCCTCGTTATTTTCAATCTACGGACATAGTGCGTTGCCAGCTGTTTTCACTGATGATCTTCAACCGGTGTACAGTTGCGGACCTCCGCCAGTGGCAAGACGAAGGGGAAGACACAGAGTGGTGAGGATCAATAACAACACCCAATTCACTCAATCTACAGCAACAGCAGATGGCAATCAAGATCTACCTCCCACGAGTAATACCCGTGTCTCTTCACCAATTGAAACTAGTCACCTTACTGAACCCACATCCATTGAGAATGAGTATTCTATTAATGATGAGCAGATATTACATTTTGTCTCTAAGACAATGTGCCATCGAAGACGAAGAAGAGTCCAGCAAACAGATCCACATCATGACTTGGGACATTTTCCTCGTTCTACTCCAGGGAAGTGCAGTCTCTGTGATCAACCAGGCCACAATAGAAGAACATGCCATAGGCTGTATGCACCCACGGATGACGAAGGGATGTTCACTGAAGTAGAAGGAAGTGGAATTCGTGTGGCGATTACTGCTTCTTCTGAAGGAGAAGTTTCATTGAGTGAACCAGATCCGCTGTAGAGAGTAGTTACATTACCAGCTGCTACAGATTCATTATTGTAGGGAGTAGTTACAGTACTAGCTGCTACAGATTCATTTTTGTGCTGATACATCTTCGGGTAGTACTAGTTTGTTATAGATAGTAGTACATTGTTCTTTTTCATATTTCAGTTCATATACATTATTTCCCAACAAACACATATGATGATTAACTCATTATCAATTCTCAAATTCGTCCATCATGATTATTTTATAAATAGCTCTCTATTTGTGACAAGAGCAGTGTGAAACAAGGAGCACAAGTTGTTATGTGGTGTATATATTAGTTGAATAGACTGGATAGAAGTACACTATCTCCGTTTAAAAAATATGTGGACAGATGTGCAATATATCGCTCGCCTTATGTTCAATCTCTCTTGTTTTGAACTTCGAAAACATGAAACTACTGGGTGACCTATACACTATAAAGAAAGAACAGCTGGCGAGGTGAAGAGGGGAGAGAAAGGGCGCAGAAACTTCTGTGACATGGTTCGGACGTTGACTAGCGTGTAAGAAGTTGTAACGGGCGTTGAGGAGCGTGTTGAGAAGTCGAGTGGAGTTCGTGTTGAGAATGTCGAGTGGAGTTCGCACACGTTAAGGGAGTTTTTACAGGAGAGGAGAGCTTTAGGGTGAGTTTAGAGAGTGAGACTTCAGCGACGACTGTAGAGAGGAGAGGAAGGACGAGGTGAGTGAAGAGAGTAGAAAGAGGTAGAGGTGAGTGAGGAGAGAGAGAGGAGGAGACTTGAGAGAAGTGATCGAGTAATGCTGTAGGGTTTTTAAGAAGTTTAAAAGAACTCTGTAATCTCTGATCGATTCTTTCTTGAATCGGAATGATGAAAACGAGAGGTAGTAAGAGCAGAGGAGGTGGTAGAGGAGGTGGCAGACGAGGACGAGGTGATGGACGAGGACGAGGCAGGGCAGGAGATGCAAGAGAGACGAATCGTAGAGACGAGGAGGCTGATCCAAGTAAGTTTCGAATCAAAGTTTAGCTCTGTGAAATGTCATGAAATGTTTAAATTCGGGTGTAGATAGTGTGCGATTCAACATGTAGGGCATGAATTTAAGACGATTCAGGTTGTGTCGCGTCGAAACGAGTAGAAATTTTTAGTGAGAAGAGCGATACAACGTGTATCGCCGCAAAAGAGCAGCGATACATGCAGTATCGGGCAAGATTTCCGCGATACATGGTGAGTATCGTCCCGCGTAGGGTACTCCTTGGCCGAGCGGGACGACGCAGGCTGTATCGCCAGGAAAGAGAGCGAAACATGCGATGTTTCGCTCCCTTCGGACGATACAGCTTGTGTATCGTCTCTCAGGGTGGAAGGGACTTCCACCCTGAGGCGATGCAGGCTGTATCTCCCTCTAGCGGGGCGATACACGCCATGTATCGCTCTAGCGGGGCGAAACAGTTACTTGTTTCGTCCCCCTTGAAAATTGTTCCTCGCCATCGGAGCGACGCAGGCTGTATCGCCAGGAAAGAGAGCGAAACATGCGATGTTTCGCTCCCTTCGGACGATACAGCTTGTGTATCGCCCCTCAGGGTGGAAGGGACTTCCTTTCTGACGCAATGCAAGCTGTATCGCTCTCTAGCGGGGCGATACAGCCCATGTATCGCTCTAGCGGGGCGAAACAGTTACTTGTTTCGCCCCCTTGAAAATAGTTCCTCGCCATCGGGGCGATACAGCTTGTGTATCGCCTCTCAGGGTGGAAGGAACTTCCACCCTGACGCGATGCAGGCTGTATCGCCCTCTAGCGGGACGATACAGCCCATGTATCGCTCTAACGGAGCGAATCAGTTACTTGTTTCGCCCCCTTGAAAATAGTTCCTCGCCATCGGGGCGATACAGCTTGTGTATCGCCTCTCAGGGTGGAAGGAACTTCCACCTTGACGCGATGCAGGCTGTATCGCCCTCTAGCGGGACGATACAGCCCATGTATCGCTCTAACGGAGCGAATCAGTTACTTGTTTCGCCCCCTTGAAAATAGTTCCTCGCCATCGGAGCGATACAGCTTGTGTATCGCCCTCTAGCGAGGCGATACAGCCCATGTATCGCTCTAGCGGGACGAAACAGTTACTTGTTTCGCCCCCTTGAAAATAGTTTCTCGCCATCGGAGCGATACAGCTTGTGTATCGTCCCTCAGGGTGGAAGCGACTTCCACCCCGACGCGATGCAGGCTGTATCGTCCTCTAGCGGGGCGATACACGCCATGTATCGCTCTAGCGGGACAAAACAGTTACTTGTTTCGTCCCCTTGAAAATAATTCCTCGCCATCGGGGCGATACAGCTTGTGTATCGCTCCTCAGGGTGGAAGCGACTTCCACCCCGACGCGATGCAGGTTGTATCGCCCTCTAGCGGGGCGATACACGCCATGTATCGCTCTAGCGGGGCGAAATAGTTACTTGTTTCGCCCCCTTGAAAATAGTTCCTCGTCATCGGAGCGATACAGCTTGTGTATCGCCCCTCAGGATGGAAGCGACTTCCACCCCGACGCGATGCAGGCTGTATCGTCCTCTAGCGGGACGATACACGCCATGTATCGCTGTAGCGGGGCGAAACAGTTACTTGTTTCGCCCCCTTGAAAATTGTTCCTCGCCATCGGGACGACGCAGTCTGTATCGTCAAGAAAGGGAGGGAAACACGCCATGTTTTGCTCCCTTCGGGCGATACAGCCTATGTATCGCTCTAGCGAGGCGAAGCAGGCTGTCTCGCTTATTTCTGTGAGCGAAACACTCCGTGTCTCCCCCCGCGAAGGTAGTCCCTCACCGCTAGAGTGCGATACACTGATTGTTTCGCACTTCGCGAAGTGTACTCCCTTACTCTTGGTTGCGATACACGGGCTGTTTCGCTCGTCGCGTACTGTACTCTCTTACAGATACTCTCTGTTGTCTGCTATTTTCCAGCTGCTATGGAGAAAATGAGAGAAGGACCTTCGATGTTCAAATATCATTCCAAGGAAGATGATCGGTATCATTTAAAATGGTGCTGGGTGCTGAAAGAGGACATTGAAAATGCATTATCTAGAGTTGAAGAAGAGGCTATAGATCGAGTGGGATTACTTGTGACATTCTCCTTCGACTTTCCTCGTCCAGATGTAAGTCTTCATAAATTGTCCCTTCTTTCTATTTGTATATGTTTCCTTTGCTTTTTACACATGCAAGTGTACTTAGTGCACTTCCTCTTCTTGTAATGTATGTGTGTGTCATGTATGTAAACTCTAAACCCTAAACCCTAAACCCTACAATGTATGCAGATATCATATTGTCTACAATTCATAGACACTTATGATCCAACTATTCATCGTGCCACCGTTGAAGGACACGAGATATTATTGGATGAGTCTTTTGTTCGTGAAGCATTAGTTCTACCCGTGGGAACTACAGTACCTCGTCCCCGCAATGTTAAGAGAGCTTTGATAGATGATTGGTTCCCAAAAAAGATGAGAAAGAGAAAAGATATTTGTTATGGATGTGTGAATATCCAGAGTGGAGACCTGTCTTTCAGCTCATCAACTGCATACTTCTAGCTCGTAGACGTCCTAAAGAGGTACATGGACACTTTGCTCTTTACTTGAAGAGTAAAGTAGAAGAGAGCGGAGAAGATTATGATTGGGCTGAGTTCATCTTGGACTCTTTAGATGCTGAGATATCCGCCCTGAAAAAGCATATGAGTAAGGAGAAGTTGGTGAGGCATCCAGAGACTTGAGTGGTTATGATATTGACCCATTTCATGAGACATGCGGGTATACTTCCGGAGTCTCGCATCTTCTTGAGTTCCCAACAAGTGGAGAAGCCGATCCAACATGCTGGGTCTTCGCAAGGAGGTACTCTAGGTAAGATGTCTGCTTCCTCCTCTATAAGTTTATTACGTGCATTTGTTTATGATTTCAAAGTTTTGTAGTAGTATTTTTAGTTGTCTTTCTAATCAAGTACAACTTTCGGTTGAAGATCCGTCGTCTTCTCAACAAACTCAAGACCCTCAATCTTCACAGAGAGCTCCTCCACCTCCATCATACAGTGAGATGCTCTTTTTCCTCTGTTTTGTATTTCTGAATTATTTACGGTTTTCTGCTCACTTTACTGTTTAGAAACATTGTACTGATATGTATGTTTCCAAAGAAGTCTTGGCTGTGTAAGGGCATGTACAATGTTTACAAGTCGAAGATGATTTTGGCAGGTGAAGAGATTATTCTCTACGATAGCATCAAGAGGAAGAAGGAGGAACTTGCTGCATTAACCACTACCGTCGATGAGAAGAAAGCACAGCTTGCAGAAAAGCTTTTGGAACTAGGAGCTATGGACTACGAGATAATGGTGGGAAAAGAAGAAATAGCTCGTATACAAGAGACCCCTGAGTTCTTACCTCGTCTTATTCACCCTACTACCATAAGACGGAAGACTCTTATTCTTGATTTGAATGGTCTTTTGGTTAAAGTTGGGAGGACCGAGGAGGAGTTGATGCAGGCTCGTGAGAAGGGATATGTAGTGGAGAATACCCCTAAGCCTTCTGTATGGTACGTCACTATCCGTTCATCTTGGTATAAATAGCAATCTAGACATGTTTAGATGATAATTTGAGTTTAATCTCTTACTTTGTTTACCATATATGTTTACTACAGGTATGTGGCTCGACCTGGATTGAAAGCATTTTTGGACATTTGTCTCGATAAGTTCCAGGTTATCATATGGACATCTCGTACTTTGGTCAACACTGCAACTCTACTACATGCAATGGACGCCAAGCATTATTTACTCCCTGGAGTTGCAACTGGGAAGGTATTTGCATCTACGCAACACTGCTATCCTCCTTCCATTCATGTTCAGATTTTTTGTTATTTATATCAAATTTGTCATACTTCTTATACAGTCCGTCTTGCCTTCTTTTCTTATCTTTTATCAGGTATGTAGAGTGTTGGCTCAGGAGTCGTGTTTCAAATATAACACAGAGAGGGAAGCAGGGTTCGAGAATCATTTATACCTGAAAGATTTCTCGTATCTACATCGCTACAACTTGAGCACGAGAGATGTTCTCCTGGTGGATGATAGTCCAGTGAAGAATTCTACAAATCATCCCTTCAATGCTATCCATCCTCCTCTTTTTTCTCCTTTCACCATCGATAGTGATAAGGAACAGTATTTAGAGGTAACTTTGTTGCCTTGGCTTCTTCATTGGAGATGTACTCCAGAGGAGACAGTCTCTTATGTGGAGACTAGATATTCTCAGATTCAAGCTCAAGATCCTATTAGGGCTTTACAAGAGTATTGGAGCAATATTACCAAAGAGGAAGTACATATAGTATGGAGGTCAGTATCACACAGTATGTCTATGGGTTACCTCCATCTTCTCAAGTGAGAATAGTGATAACTTCAAGTTTCTACTCCTTGCAAGTAAAGTTATAAAACTTTTGATAAAAGTTTCGCATCAATGGTTACAATATTATTATTTTGAATTCATATAAATTATGGTTATAAAGAAACATCAGAACAACACAGGGCGAAGAGTACCTGTTCGGTGCGATATAGCCTGTTAGGCTCCGAACACAAGCGAAACATGTGTCATGTCGACATTATTTATCAGCTTGTATCGCCTCGTCTAGGGTACTCGATAGTCGAGCGATACAGGTTGTATCGCAAAGACATAGCGATACAAGATGTTTCGCTCCATAACTGTGCAACACAGGCTGTATCGCCCCGACCAGTGTACTCGATCGTCGAGCGATACATGTTGTATCACACAGTCAGAGCGATACAGGTTGTATCGCACAGTCAGGGCGATACATTACCTGTATCGTCCCCGTTCAGTGCGACACAGTCTGAATCGCACCGATCAGGATGGCTAAACCTTACCCTTACCCTGGTCGGGGCGATACAGCCTGTATCGCCCCCTCTCAGTGCGACACAGTCTGAATCGCACCGATCAGGATGGCTAACCCTTACCCTTACCCTGGTCGAGGCGATACAGCCTGTATCGCCCCGAGCAGTGTACTCGATCGTCGAGCGATACAGGTTGTATCGCAGCGGCAGGGCGATACATTACCTGTATCGCCCCCTCTCAGTGCGACACAACCTGTATCGCACCGATCAGGGTGGCTAACCTTACGCTTACTCTGGTCGGAGCGATACAGCCTGTATCGTATCGAGCAGTGTACTCGATCGTCGAGCGATACAGGTTGTATCGCACCGTCAGAGGGATACATTGCCTGTATCGCCCCCTCTCAGTGCGTTACAGTCTGTATCGCACCGATCAGAGTGGCTAACCCTTATCCTTACCCTGGTCGGAGCGATACAGCCTGTATCGCTCCTACGCTCTACGACACAGATTGTATCCCTCGATCAGACCTGTGCGGTACAAGGCTGTATCGCCCCGGGCGAAATAGGCTAAGGTAAGGGTACCCTCGTCGGGACGATATAGCTTGTATCGTCCGGCAAGAACGAAACATTACGTAAACGAGTGCGATACAGGAGTTATTTCGCACAATGATGCGATACAAGCTGTATCGCCCCGCAGTAACGAAACATAACGTGTATCGTTCCTTCTCTGAGCGATACAGGCATTATTTCGCACATCGAGTGCGATACAGAGTGTATCGCTCTGAGGGATAAGATAAGGTCGAAGCGATACGGACTGTATCGATCAGCAACAGTGCGATACAAGATGTATCGCCTCTGAGCTGGTGAGGATAACACTAAGAACATTACACACTGCTAGGGGGAAACATCATGCACAAACACGAGTGGCATACAAGAGTAAACTCATTGACTCCCAGTGCAATTAACCATTCATTGCAACAATGAACCATGAAAATATCATTCTTCTCCATATCCAAATTTGAGTTTTCACAACCACACTCCTCCTGAAGTCTACTAAGTCTACAACTGTCTAAGTTTACGAAGTGCATCTCCAAATTCAGAAAGGTCCTCTCTTTGTTCTCTCTGCAGTTCGATTACATTGTTCATTTCTCGAACAATGTTTTCTGCAACTACATCTATCTCATTTGCTCTCCCCATCAGTAACAAGGCCATGTCATGTAGTCTCTCTATCTCGACAAGTTGAACGTTCTCTGATATGCACTTAGTATCTTCCTTCGATATGCACTTATGATCTTCCACCACAGATGGATAAAAAGTACAACAATCCATTGCATTCGCAAGGTCTTCCACAGCATCTTGAAATTCATCCGGTTGCTCCATCTCAAGCTCCACATCAAACACTGTATAGCGATTCTGCTGTGCATTCAATCCAATTTTAAAACGCCACTTCTCTGAGCACACAGTGTTCAATATTTCATCTTGCTTTTCTACTGTTAGTGTCTCGAACTCCTCTGCTGTCATGCCCAATAGTTTCTCTCCAACAGTCCACACAATTACTATTGGTAATGCAGTTTCTGCACGGTCCTTCACACTGTGATCAATCAATCCTAGATGAAATCGATATTATCTCTTGCTTCCTCTTTGACCACATGGGTGCCACGTCTTTCGCCCCGGCTGCGTATGACTGAAATACAACACCTTCCTGGTTGAGCTCGTTGTCATGCTTGGTTCACTTACACGCTTATAACACCTCGGGAAGTTGCAGGCAACATAAGAGACAGAACCAGACAGCTTGTTCTTGATTATTCGTTGAATGGAAGCTGAAACCCATTGAGAAGAGACATTGCCGATACATTCTTCGAATTCTGCAAGTGAACACATCGTTTCTATAAACTACTCAGCTCAGCGCACGGAAACCTTACACACGGCTGTGTACACTCTGTAATCAACACGTCTAACGGTAACAACAGCTGCCTTCGCCTTCGCCTTCGCTCGTAACTTTTCACCCCAGTCTCCTCGATCTCACATCACCCTCGTCTCTTCGATCTCGCATCACCTCGCATTTTGAGTGCGGAAAATCTGTAAATGCATCTCGCGCGTTACTGTGAGACTGACCGGACGATACTGACGCCATTCTCGCATTGCCTCGTCTTTCTCGCTCATTTCCGCTCAAAGTAAACAGCTCGTCCACGCTCCACGTCATACAAATCATTCGTTTACACACCACGTCAGACTACCCAACTGTGACGTGACGATTTCACCACGTCAGACTGTCAATATGACATGGCGCACGTTCCACGTCGAACTGTCATTATGACCTGACATAACGGCTTGATCTACATGGCGCGGTCGACCGGCATGACGGACGATAGGAGGTTGGGGGTGTGATCAAGCAACCAAACGTTAAGAGGGGTATGATCAAGCGCAGCAATCGTATTGGGGGTGTGATCAAGCCAATTCCTCTACAGTGAAGGGGGCTTCTACTATACATAAGAACCTCGAGGACAGGGAGAACATTAAAACAAAACGGATTTAAAGGTTCGACTAAGTTAAAGCAAAACTTATGGGTCCTAGAAAAACCTTTACAGGAAAGTTTTACTATTGCAAAAAAGTTGACCATCAAATAAAAGATTCTCTATGAAAAAATTAAATGATGTTAGACAAAGAAAGAGAGTAGAATCTAACCAACAAGTCACTTCGTAAAACGAACCAAAATTATTTTATACAATAAATGATCAATGTTCAACATGGGTTATAGACTCTGGAGCTAAGGCTCACATGACTAATACAAAGAAGAGTTGATAAACTATAAAATGTTTTCTCTCCTACCAACCGTTCAACATTCAAAAGTTTAACGGTTGGTGGGAGAGACAACTAGAAGAAGAGATTTCAAGATGAAAAGTTTTAAGTTTCAACGGACAATCTCACATGAAAAGTTCCTATCCGGAGACAGACTCTGATAGAGGAAAAGATCACGAGCTTGGAAACACCAAAACGAGCCTTAGGGTGTCCCGTCCATTTGTATAAGAGACTAGTGATCTCCAGTGCTATCCTGACCTTCCGATATTGATCACAACAAAAGAGTTCACATTCGTCCTATCCAAGAGACTCTTGTCTTAACAACACGCATAAAGTTCCACAAATTATTGGAGAGTGAAATCTGGTTGAGAGATATGGAGTGCTGGAGCGAAATAAAGAGAATATTTTTACTGATATCTGTTAAAATTTCATCTGATGTTAAGAATTTTTTCTCACACCCTGCGAACCTTGTTGAATGTAAAATAACAACAAGTTGTTAATTCGTACATCTGAGTGTGAGCCTCGCACAGCTGGCCGTATTAAATAGAAATTTACTATTATTTCATCACACTCGGCCGTCCTAGCTAGATACATAATAACAACTTATTGTTATTTCATGGGATTAAAATTAACACTAAGCGAGGTAGTTGACATATCAGGAAAAATTACTAATATCAGTTACTGATACCTGATATCGTACTTTCTCTGAGAATTATAAGTCACTAGATTTCAGAGTACGGTCGACAGTACTTCAAGTTGCACTAGTCTAATGATGGACGGAAACTCTGGTCCACATGCAAATAAACCTTAAGTGTGGAAATGTGAAGCTGAGTGAGGTTTCTGAAGGGTACGTTTTGGTCTTCTGACTTTCTCTACATTCCAGGATTATAATTTGAACTGTGAGTTTACATTACATCCGACTCCAATGAAAGTCACCATTGTAATCTAGAAGACCTACGTGAAACTTCTAATCAATAAACTCTTAATTTCTATATTTTATTTTTACGCATTAATTGTCTGAAATGTGAACTCTTGTTTTATTGTTGGTTTTCGCTGTATATCTTGTGAACTGGTCAAGATCTCACCACCAATAAGAAGGACTATTTTCTGGTGAACTTTTCTCATAGTCCTTTGGTTCCAGTCCGAGTCAAATATCCTTCGGGTTCATTTCCGATCGAAAAACTCTCCAACCGGAAACGCACAAAATCTCCCGGACTAAAATACAAAGAATGCGATAACTACGTAACCATCGGTCCGAGCATGGTAGTGGGATTCTGGTTTTAAACAGTTCAAGTCTAAACGTGTAAAGTCAGCCTACCATCTAAGCTCTCGCACATCTGGACTTGACTTTTGTATATAGGGTATCCTAAATTCCATCAGATTCATTTGGTCATGATCATGCACTGACCGAATGGTGGTTGAATTAGCTATCTACAGTTATTTACTTGGTCAGTTCCACCCGCTTAACTTATCACTTGGCCGGACCCTGCGCCAAAGAAGTAACTTGGTCAACCTCATGACTGGCTACCGTATATACATGAGTGTCATATCATTTGTTATATACACATGGTATGTACATTATAATAGAGTGACGTGGAATGGTTGTGGTAGAGTGACGTGGATGGTGTTCTCTGTGTGATATCATAGACGTAAGACAAATATAGATCAGTAAAGAACAGCACAACCGCCATGTCAGCTATTTACCGATTGCAGTGAGTCTGATCAAGTTACATTTTTTACGTAAGGATCCGACCAACTTATAAATTAGACGCATGGGTCTGACCAAGCAAATAACTGGAACTATCTAGGCTCCAGAGCCTCCTTACCACAATCAGTAAGAGTTCTTCTGTCTTCTTCATTCAAATCGTTCAAAAAACTGATATACATATAACCTGAAGTGAAATTAATATGACAAAATGACTAGTTTCACCGTGAACAACACACATACACATGTGATCGAGCAATACATTTTTTAAATGGGTATCATCAAGCATCATCAATTTGCTGAGGGTGTGACAAAGCAAATTTGTCCCTTACGATGACGCTAGTGCTATATTGTATAACGTTTGTTGGAAGTATCCATTATGATATTAGTCTCTGAAGGCACTGGATGTACGTTTCGCAGGGATAACTAGACAAGACAGGTTCATTTTGAAGCATCTTTTGAAGCAGAAAGTAGTCGACGAAAGTCTTCATTTTCCCTCTGACTGTTCTTGAGCTGTGCTACAGAGATGACTTCAGTGGACGACCGGATTCCTAGCTTGGCTGAGCGATGACAGTCCACAGAACCAAGTCAAGCTAAGGGGCTGGAACTTGTGTAAGTAAGCAGACAATACTAAACGTATCAAACTTCTCGTAAAACGTTTCGTAAAGATCTGCAGAAATTTGCTTATCACACTTCCAGTAGATTCTTTATACAAGCGAGGTATTGTTTGATCACACCTCTTACTAATATCCACAATCAAATCAGTTATTTTATTATAATTTTTATCCTTTTATTATTTTAAATAATAAAACTATATTTTATTTTTATTTTTTCAAAAATCAAATATAAATCCAACCATATTTTCTCAGACTGTTGAAGTGTGCAATCAAACATATCATGTGATAAAATGATTAGTTAATAATCAATAAAAAGTATGATCAAACAATGCATCGTTAAGACAAGTGAAATCAAATATAACCGGCTGAAAGGGTGATCAAGCAAATTTCTAATACAAATCACATCTTAAATGTTACGTGTAACTTGCATCGTAAGTCTTTGTCGCCAACTACTTGACCCGTCAAGATGCAACTCTGTCGTTTGTGTGATCTTCCGTTTGTGTGGGCCTCAGACAAAAACACGTATCGTAGGAGAGACAGATTTCTCTCTGATGGAAAGGGGGCTAGACTTGACTTTCAAAGTTCAAAGGACTACAGTAGATATGCATTAAGAATGATGAGCTTTCGTCTCGTAGCCTTCGTCCGATCGTGGCAATAAGAGATTGGCTTAGTAAAAGTAGTTCAAATCTAAGCGTGTAACGTCTTTGTTTCTGTAGACAAGTTGAACAAGTAGACAAGTGACTTCCAAGTTTGTCCTCTTCCAAGTTCGGAAGAGGGAAAATATGCCTCAATAGTGCACTTTCGGCTTGAAAAACAAGAAATAAGACAAATGTAAAAAGAAGAAGACAATACAAAAGTACGATTGAACCGGCCACTACGTCTCATCAAACTTGTATATTTAAATATACAAGTTTTCGAAACTGTTAGTTAGAGTTCTAAATTATGAATTGAAAAATATTCAATATTTTTGAATTTAATTATATTTTGAATATATATTATACCTTAACTATATATTACATACCGGAACTTCAGAAAAACAACTAATAAATCATTTGAGTTAATCGTACCCCAAGAACCATAAGACCGATGTGCTATCTTCAGAAAATAGATTTTATGTAGAGTTTAATTTATCATTTAATTTTTATCTCAGCAAAGTTAAATGATAAATTAAACGACTTTGCATATTCTCCTCTTCTGAAAACGAAAAAGAATGAATATGCATGGAATGTATGAATAATACTATGAGTGTGACTTTACTATCAAAAATGAATGACTCGATTGAATATGCACATGACGAATGGGTTAGGTAATATCCGTTGGTTATATGAGTTAAGCAGGCTACCGCAGATATACTCTCAAAGATCAAGACTCCCTCCACTTGTAGCTTCAATCTGGTTTCTCCCGCAACGTTAGGTCAAGTTAACATATAATAGCTAAAATAATTTATTTATTTGATAAAATTATTATAAAATTATCATCTACTACATATATGTTTTTTTCGATATCATAAAGAGAGCAAAAATTCTCCAAAGTCGATCGAGCAGGCATATTTAACACTAGTATATCTCATCGATGTGTCTTTTCGAACACCCTCTTGCTTTAAGCCTCTTTATTTAAGGAAAGATACACAGTAACTTTGAGTTAAAGTCCTCATCGCACCACACTAACTCTTCAGTACGGTTAGCTAACCTCTGTTTTCTAATAAGAATGCTTCTTGAACTTTGGCAGCAGAGAAAGAGAAGGACGAGCATTTCTACTAGTATTGGTTGCAATACATTTGGGAAGAAGAGTAGATTATGTAGTAGAGTGACATGAAAAATAATTTCACTTCAGAAAGAAAGTGAATTATAATGATATAAAAAATAAATTTAGAATATTATTCAAGGATGTATAAAAAAGAAGGAAGAAGAATGGAGGAAAACAGTTAGAGAAGAACAAGACTAAATTTAATCATGCACTTTGAACTGTTCAAAGAAGAAAAATAGATCGAATTTTTATTTTATATTTTAAAAATTGGAAGGTAGAAGACACTAGGATGGAGAGCCAAGAGAAATAAAGAATAGAACTATAATACCAAAAACAAGAGTTGCTGGAATAAAGTTTTCCTTTGGAACAATAGATTTTTCTTGGTTTGAGTTAATTTTCTCTAAATAATTCCTAAAGTGATTAAGAGAGTAAAGGGAAAAAAGGAATGGTAGCTTGAGACGAAAATGTAATCTTTCATTTGTCCTTGTCATAAATAACTGATATCTAGGTGCGTAATACTTGACCTTCAGCTAGGTGATAATTACGCATTGTCGAACGAAAACAAAGAAAGTTTTCGGCATTAACAGTCTCGCCATTCTCTTGAAACAGTGAATTAAGTGAAAGTAACAAACAAACGTTAAATTTGATCAATTTATAGTTTTAAATTGCCAAGAGCTACTCTGCAGTCCCAGTTTCAAAACTTTAGAAGAGGAGTTCAAAGTGGTTAACAGGGTGGTAATAATCGGGACTAATATCATATCTTCACCTACAGTTTCCAAATTGTTTTTCGTGCAGTTTCTGACATTTTTGTTGTAGTTCGGTTTTATCGAGTCTACTTTAAAAGTCAGCTCATCATAAAATGGACATTTTTTATCTTTCTCTCCGTATTTAATTTTGCAGTTTCACGAAATCAGTTTCAATAACATACAATACTCAAAACTGTTAAAATTGAACTGAAAAATATTTGTGTTGAAACCATCTCCTAAACAGCAGAAAACTGTACTTTTCCCCTCCAACTCTATTCTCAAGCAAATAGTCTGGACATCCGGTTTATTACCAACCTTAACTAACATGCGTCAGATTCCTTTCTGCAGTTTTGAAACTGTACGTGCAAAGACGCTATAAGCCCGGATTGTCTGTAGTTTCAGTTTTACGTATAGGTTTGGATTTCGAACCTACCGTTTCTTACAGTTTAGGAGAGGAGTTTTGGTCGGTTTATTTTGAGTTCCATGTTTGTAATTTTGAATGCGATACGCGAGAAGAATTCTTTGTTAGACATTTATTTTCCTCCACATCACCAAACTTTAAAAAGAGTGCAAGGAGAACTCTGGAAATTATCCCATGCTGCAGAAACTCCACGAGGTTCGAGAGTCCACACACTGAAAACATAAATCATTGAAACAGCACGAAAATCAGTTTTGGAACTATAGCTTGAATAACCACATCCCCTCATCTAGGTTACTAATCTGTTCTATATACAGGATGATTTGTTACAACTGGTTTACTCGAACCTGAAACCGTAAATTTAGTGCCGGAAGTTAACATCAACATTGGTAAATGACTCACCTAGAAAGTGGTGATTCCTTACAATAGGGCAACTCAAATATGAAACTATAAATTTTCATAAATCACTTACCTAGAAACATTCATAAATCACTTACCTAGAAAGTTATAATATATATGCATGAGAACTTTTGCTCCCTTAATGATGTAAGAAAATATATATGTTAGATAATAATGTTAGATATTTTATTGAATAAATAAAATATTTATATTATTCTTTAATTATTATATATTAATTGGATAAACAACTGCAAAAAGAGCCAGAACTTAACTCATAAGTGTGAACTAAACGCGCCTTGAACGATATAAATGAGACAGTATGCTCATGATCAACTCAAATAATCGACAGATTAACTTATTACCTAACCTTTCTAGACAAAAAAATTTAATAATAAATTAGACCTCCTGTGCATAATCCTCTTTTCTGGAAAAAGTGAAAAGTTCTTGCCGCTGGGAGTGGAAAAGGACTAGGGCAAAAACAAAGGAAAGTTCTATGAGGTGATTCGTCCTTGTATTGTCGTTGGGTATATCAGAGGACGAATCACGAAGATCATGGAGGACGAATCACCTCATAGATTCGTCCTTGTATTGTCGTTGGCTAGATAGAGGATGTATAAACAGAAATTCCACATTTGCGATGTGGATTTGACGCTGCTGGGTACTAATGTGTATATCTTTTTGGTGATTGTGCGCTGCTAGACTTTGCTGCGTTTTTGTTATTGATAACTATATACTTAAACAGTATCAAATTTAATATCTTCATGTAAATTCAATGTTGCCTTAGAATCACTCACGCAGAGAAAAGGCAAACTGGATCCCCTCCGGTCCTGAATATGATGGGTGATAGAGAAGTACCTTTAAACAAAAGCACACTCGCCGAATGCGATTGGCGTCTCCTGATGAACAGAAACGTAGTGAAGATCGCTGCTAGTCGCTGCTTAGATGCTTAGCGCAGCCAATTGCAAGCTCAGGACCACGTTGGTGAACACTGTAGTGTTGTTAATATGCATTCCCTTACAGATATCCCGCTGCCTGATATCCCGAGCATGGAGTGTCTGAGCATGGAGTGTTTGAGCCACTTCTCTCGAAGAAGACCCCGTCTGGAGTTCATCCCGGGTTGTTTGTGCGCTCTGGAGATCAAACCTCGAATTCCAAGTTCTGAGTCGAACACACACTACTGCTGCTGAACCAGTGCTCAGCAGCTCCAGTGCAGTACTTCAGGACCTGCACGTTGTCCGTAATTTGTTCAAGGCCCGAGTAGGACGACGAGGATCGGACTGACGGTCAACCGCACAAAATCCAATATCAGCTCGCCTTTAGCCGATGTGGAAGCTGCAGCAACAGGATCCGGAACAGATGCCACGGGTACTGTATAAGAGCCTCATCCACAGCACCAAGGAACGGGACAATTTCACAGCAGACAGTCTCAGCCAGCAAATATTTATGGTCGTAGCTACCGTAGTCGACTTACTAAAGGGAGATTAAATTAGATTCACTTCATATGACATCTCTTTCAGACTGATTTGTGGGCCTTTGGGTCAAGCAGGAGAGAGATTTAACATGTCTTAGACACATCAGGTGATGCAAACATGTTTGTTGCTTGGTTACAGGCTCCGGTAATAGTGCGGGAGACTCTGAGAGGGCAACTTGGAGGCTTGGCATGTCAGCTGAATGTCATCATGCACATGGGTTTAGAGGAAGATATCGAGGACGATCACGGTAGCAGGAGTTTCTGGGTTTCTGCTCACAAGCTTCTCAGAGGCCGTGTGGGCGGAAATGTGATTATACCCTCACTTGATTCGGGATTTCTGTATATTCTGGATGGCAGTGTTGATATGTGTTGGAAGGATCATCGCACCCCGTACACTCAGTATATGCATTACCACCTTCTTCTCGCTTCTGCCACTGGAGCTAGGTGAGATTTCGGACCAACCTGTTTGGTCCGAAATGTTTGGTTACACATCCATGTGAATTCATGCAGAGATTTGTCTATACAGGTCGAAGAAGAGTATGTTTATTCCATGGACTAGAGGTGCTATCTCCATGCCATGTGTTCTATATACACCACACAAGGCTGATGGTAGTAGAAATAGTAATTCTCTGGTTTATAAGTCCCGAATAGATCCTAGTCGTTTCATTCTGCTCTGTAAACTTCATCCGTAATCGATGATCATGACCATGAGTTGGGTAGCTAACATGTACAGTTGATCATGATTGATCGTGAATCAGGTATGTGCTCAATGGGAAGAAAGAGATGCGTCCATTTCTAGGCGGTGTGTTTTGCTGGGAGGAGTCGAGGACATTGCTCGTGAAGTTTCAACAAATTGTTCCGGCACATACAGCTGCAGAAAATCATACCTGTGCGGTTGCGACTTGGCAGAACTCCTGTGAGCTCCAGTCGAGCGTTTATCCGTTGCTCGAAGGAGTTCTCAAAGTGAGCTTGTTTGAGCTTCTGAAATCAACTATCACGCTCCAAGGACCTGAGAGGTTCAGCTTTGTTAAGCTCCTGCTGCAATCTCTGATCCGCACCTACATCTTGAAGAATCTTCTAGTAGTCATCCAGCCTAAGCAAACCATGGACTCTCCGAAAGCAATTCGTGCTTTGTCTCTTACAAAGATGTGCCCTGGACATATCCTCCATGACATCACAACAGGTCAGCTCATATATAGTCTCACAACCTTTTTCCTCTTTTCCAGGTCAAGTTAGTTGCAGCGCAGATCGAATTTTATTTCACGGACATTGTATAAAACATCCGAACACATAATTGGTTTGTTCCGGAGTGTATTGATTCTTATTGATTTAGAGATCCTCACTACAATCGACAATGATTCGTTAAACAGGCGATGGAGTGAAGATCAGTGTAAGGCAGTGGACAAATCCTGACAAAAATGAGAAATCCACGTCGTCGAATGTGGTGCTGTTGCTGAACGGTTATTCTATAGAAAGCTTCTGGTTACCCACAGAGCCCAACGATCTTGTACGTAGCCTTTGGCAGAGAGGGTATGAGCCATGGTTGCTAAACACAAGACTTTCCCCATTTCACATACCTGACAAACAATTTAGCCTGGATGACCCTGCAAAGTACGATATTCCGGCTGGTACGTTGGGTCAATCTCCTTTTTGTTGATCATATTTCCTATTTGCTTGCAGAGTTGATTAAAGTTGACAAAAGGAGAACTATATCTATTCTAACCTTGATCGGTGAATAGTCGTCCGTGGAGTAACTTTTTGCTGTGGCTGGGATGCAAACCTGCAATGGACGTGAAGCTTAAATTTGCGCGGAAATGCATCCTTTGAAAGATTACGTGGTTTGAATTCTCGTCCTCCAGCGTTGAACAAAGTTGAAGAAGTCCGAGGAGACAAGTTGCCAATTCATGTTATAGCTCATTGTGTTGGAGGACTGCACATCCACATGGCTATTTTGGGTGGTTATGTTCACAACTCGAGGGTGGCATCCCTTGTCTGTACCAACTCTTCTATGTTTTTCAATGTCACCAAGCTCGCAATGGCTAAACTGATTCCACCACTGATGCCGGTAAGAGATCCCAGCCCCTTTTCAATGTTTGTCTTTCTCCCCCTTAGGTTACAGCTTGATCTGAAGATTGTGAAGCAGGTTTACCTATGCCCGAATCATAGTGAGAGTAAACGAAGAACGCTTCAGTTAAGCATTCGATTTGTGAATGAACTATGCATTGATGAAGCCTGCATTAGCTGTATTTTAATTTAGCACTGCTATGATAGTACTGAATCTCATGCTAGGACTATTGTGCAGATTTCCATGGCTATACTGGGAAAGGACACAGCTTTTCACCCTCATCCCACCTCAGAGGGCGGCCCAAGACATCAGCTGATTCGATTTATAGTGCAACAAATTCCTCGAGTGGAATGTTGTAGTGACACTGCTTGCAACACTTTCTCCGGCGTGTTTGGCAACGGCTTCTGGCATGCCAATATCACTCCGTCAGTGCATGCGAACTATGTAACACCAAACATTTCCCCGATGTGCGCTATGCCCCACTTACGTAAGATTATCCTGAAAGGTCAGCTGATTGATGCTGCCGGGCGAGATATTTATATGACGCACCCTGAAAGATTGGCGGTCCCTACGACTTACATAAATGGAAGAAAGGAGATACTGGTGACCCAGAAGACAGGAAAATTAGCCCATGAGTTCATGAAAAGACATCATCCTCAATTTGGTCACGTTTATCATACTGTACCTGACTATGGACACTCGGATCTCCTCATCGGCGAGAACTCCGAAAGGGATGTATTCCCACTTATTCTTGAGCATCTTCGTCGAGTACGGGAAGGACAACATTACAACAAGAAGAGGCAACTGCAGGAGTGGGAACTTGAGAGTCCCAGCAAAAACTCATTTACCGACTATTATCTTCTGTTCGGGGTTGTCTTTGTCTTGATCCAAGCATTTCTTCTCTACAAGATGCTGTGACATGAAGAGGTCCGATTAACGCTGACTGAAGGGATCCCGCACTTCATACTCATGTGTCCTGAAATCAAAGCTCAAATGTCAATCCTTGACCTGATTCTGTATTCCGACAAGTTTATCAATCAGTCTGGTGACCTGAGTGACAGCGAACTACACCGCAATCACAAGCTCTTGATCAGTGCAGCGGTGGCGGGGTCCTATACTTCTCCGAGGATGCAAAGGATGCCCCATTGGAGAAGAATTTGAACCATCCCATGCCAAGAGGAAAACGAGGACAGACGGGAGAAGTCTTTGAGAAGAAAGACAGCGCTAACTAAAGGAATCTCGTTCTCGTTCTCAATGACATCTCCTCGTGCTTCTTCTGTGTATACTGGCCATGTCTTCTGCCCTGCTGAGCCGCATATATGGAAGTGCACCTGAGCAATTTGTTGTAATAGGTTTGCATAACTTACAACCATTTCAAAGGACAAGAAGCGGAAAAGGTTGATTTCTCACATCAATGACTTCAATATGATTCTAAGGACACTACCCATCCTTAAAACTTTGCTTAATTTTGAGCGAACAGTAATATTACACCAAAGAATGATCATGTGAACTTATGCACCTTGCATCTTTTAGCAAAAACAAAAGATCTTACTTCATTTCCAAGAGCGTTGAGAAGGAAATATGATTGATTATGACTCAATGCTAGATAGTTAGCAATCATGTTTGCGAATTTCAGAAGTTCTCGAGTCAGTTGCAATCAAAGCAAGTGCATAACTTCGCAACAACTTTGCATGATCAACCACTTCGTATTACACTTCAGAGCAATAGTCCTTTTGATACTAACATTGCTACAAGCTTTTTGGTGCCTGCAATAGATCCTTATCCCTATATGTGAAAGGTTCGGTGGTACACTTGAAGCCGATTGTTTTCAGTGAACTGTTTCACCTTGAATTTGCAAAGGAGAGGGATGACAGAGACCGTGATAACCTAACTTCGAAGCATGCTAGAAATAATAGAAATGGAAGCCTATGTGAGCCTATGTGAGCGACACTAGGGTGTCTCGGCTTCCATGTCTCGGCATGTTTTTTAGGTATAGCTTTTTGCTCTCGCAAGCTTGGACTTGAGGATCGATAACAAGAAAGTCACGCACTGTGGTCAATTTTTAGTTTTCAATTGGTCCAGATCCACTCCTAAGTTTCAGGAAAAATCTCTGTGAACCCCTCCATTGTTTTTCGATTAACAGGTTTCATTTTGGGTTCGCGATTCTCTTGCTTGGATCCTAGAGTTTTTCTCGAGAGGAAAACTCTAAGATCCAAAACTGAAGTAAGTGCGATGCAACTAGTTTATCACACAAAGATACAAGAAATCGCACGTGCGAAACAACTTCGGGAGCACTAGTTTCTTAAGAAAGATTTGGAAAAACAAAACTCAATAAGCTGGTGCGGTTATGACCTTAGAGGGGAGCATGTAAACTTCGAAGGAGGAAAAAGGGCTTGGTATCAAAAAACATACCAAGCCCTTTTTCCTGACGTGCGATTCATAAGGTTCAATCTAGCAGTCGGCTCGTTTTACATAGAACCCAAATGAACCAAGAATAAATCGTTTTCAAATTTCTGAATTAAATTATTTATGAAGCAACTGATTTGGAATATCTTTGAACCAAACTGTTTTCTTAAACTTGAATCGGACCAAATCGAAATGAAACGAGACTAAATAGTTCCCAGATTCTTTGAAATAAACTATTTATGAATAAACCGTTTTGGAAAATCTTTGTACCAAACGTTCTCTGGAAACTTCAACCGAACCAAGCCGTTTTAAAAGCTATTCAACTGTATTATCAACGAGATTTCGACTTTCGACTACATGCGTTCTAAATTATGCGTAGTCGATGTAAAACTATATATCTAAAATGTTAATATTAACCAGACCCAAAGATGCAAGAAGACCCATACATAACCCAGCATAGACTCGCGTGTTTCAAAGACTGCAAGTGCAGCTATCTGCTTACCAGATAGAGAATATTTAAAAAATTAATTAATCTATTATTTGATTCTTTTGATAATAAATTATCCCTTTGCATATTTGCCTCTTCCATCAGAAAGTGAAGATGAATAAGTATCCCAAACGGGGGGACGAGAAAGCAAAGGAGCTGTGTACAGTTATTAGATGAAGATTGTGTTAAGGTAAGGTTATCGTGTTCAGACGTAAACTGTCTGTTAAAGGATTTATATTTTATGTTCTCGTTCCCGACTGTTTCGACATATACGAGGTGTCTTTCTCGGAGCTACAGCTTTGCATCGTTTACGATATGAGAAACAATATAACAGTTATAGAGAAATTTATTTGTAAATTAAAATTAATTTATAATTATTAAATATTAATCATATTAAGAACCAAAAAAGCTCCTTTTGAGCTATATACATCCAAAAGGTACTTCTAGAAAGACGAAAGAAAAAGATAAACTTTTAAACATACTATAATATATCATGAGTAAGTGGTTGACAATAACCATCAAAAAAGTTTAATAAATAATACAATTTATAGAATGCAAAGTAATAAAGAAAAGTGTGCTCGACTGGGTTTGTAAATTATGACTTGTGAAAAACTTTTATTATTTATTATTAAAACTGAAATTTTTAATTTAAATTACTAAAATTAAAATCTTTTGATAAATTTGATTATACACGATCTTTTGAGTTACTTAAAATCCATAAGTAACTCACACATATAGAATATATTTTAATATAGAATATTTTTAAATTCTAAAGTATAAGTTATAATCTAACTCCTAAATTATAAATTATAATCTAACTCTTTCAAGAAGAAAGATTAAGAAATAAGTTAATACTTTTCGATTATTCTCTTCTTCTTAACTTTTCCAAGAAAAAAGATTAACACATAAACTAAAACTTTTTGTATATTCCCTTCTTCCGAGTTCCGAAGCATGCATATTATTTACTTCTTTTTTAATTCAAAAAAAAGAAATATTTAATCGTTTAATTTAATATTCAACCCTTTTGTAAAAAATATTAAATATTAAATTAAACATCTCAATTAAATATATTCTAAAAAATTAAATATTAAATTAAATGTCTCAATAAAATACTATATTTATAAGTACAAACTCCCCTGTCTTGTACTTTCAGAAAGTACAAGACCTTTATACAAGAGCCAAGACTTATACGTTTTCTCCTGGTCTTTCGAAACATGAGTTAACAAATCATGTTTATAAACTTTTTTAATTTTTTATATCTATTTAATTTATATTTTATACTTTATATCCGAATAATAGTAAACAAACAAAAGTTCCCAAGAGTTCATCTGGCATTCATATTTTTCACTTCTTCCTAATTGGAAAGTGAGGAAGAGATGAATATGCATGCATGCTCCGAGTAAGTATAAGTACAACATACGAAAAAACGCCTCCTGGACTCACACTTTGGCCGCCTGATGATTGGATATATCAATATAATCCAAAATGAAAAGGTTAGGTAATAAATTAATGCTTGCTTGCCTCTCCATCTTCAGGTGGAAGAGATGAATAAATAAATAAGCAACATTGGAGATATGTAGGAGGTGAATAATATGCTAGGTGCCTGTGAAGTTGCCTCACAGATGTGCTACGGGAAAATTACCCTGTTTCTATGACACTCCTGTAGCAATGTCTTACGGTTATGCTATAGAAACGACCGACTTATCCTGACGTTCCTGTAGCCTTCCCGTGGCGGAGAACTTCGACATGCATCGGCAGACTTCCTCCATGCTTGCTGAGACTTCCGCCATCTCATGGAAGCTACCAATGACTACTACATTCATCCAACATTTGCTGAAACTACTTTGTCATATAGCAAGGATATTGCAGTCTTGAGTGTTTGATGTTAAAATAAGACGGGTAACAACGACATAATGGTGCTGTAACTCTTTCACTAGCAAATGATCGCTGAGCACGTGAAATCGAGGAGAAAATAGCAGTATGCCCAAGAACGGCCAATACTTGGTCTTACTTTTGACACAACTATAAATCCTAAGAGCAAATCATCGGAAACGGGTCAAAATGGCTATTTCGGCAATTTGACCTTCCGGGTCAGTTCCGTTCCCGGATCTGACCCGGAAGGTCAAATCGCCGAAATTGCCATTTTGAGAAGCATATGCTGAAAGTCTCCAGCTGATGAATAGCTCCCAAAGCAAGTTTAACGATCTGGAGTTCGAAGTAGAAGTTTAACTGTCGTCTTCATTGTGAAAGGGACCTTACAATCACTGCCGGCGATCAAATGTTCCTGAGTTAATATCATGCTTTAGAAGGAGAGAACTCTGCGCTTACTGAGGCTCGAGAAGTCCTCAAGTAAGGAACGTGCTGCTACTTGCTCCCCATCTACAAGCAACTACATCCAACTTGAACACGGGATTCCGGAGAAATGAACTCTCTCCTTCTCTCGTACTTGAGAAGGAGCCCCTGATCATCTCGCAAGCACCCATTCTCAACTCACAGAAAAACTCCGATCCGAAGTTTATCCGGGTGCTACTCAGCTGAACCTTCACCGATACTACTTTCACATGTCGGATTGCTCGCTTTCATTATTCGCGCTAGCGATTTCAGCTGCTGCTTCGGTGGCAAACTTCCTCAGCGATTCAAGATCACGTGGACCTAGAACAAAACACAACAACGTTGAGGAAAAGGCTCCCAGGGATATATGGACAAGCTGTGAAGGGGTACATCGACGAGCGAAGTAGCAATTTCTCAGAACGTGTGCTGTTTACTCGCTTGGCATTCCTGATACCCTCATTTATCAAGGAAACTAGAAGACCATAAAAAATTCCGTACTACCCCCTTAATAATGACTTCCTGGTTCGACAAATGCATACGGACAGTTAATTTTAAGGCTGCTTGGCCTACTATCCATATGACACTCGCTGTGTAGTGATCATAGCGCACTGCTTTTAGGTGTTTTCCATGTTTTAGTTCCATGATTCGAAAGTTCTCGCCTCGTAGAACGGAACCTTCAAATAAGGCAGTCATGTAACAGAGATCTGCCTCGCCGGGGAGGAGCTTCAGTTTGAACTAATATGCAATCAAGCCTATTAAACCACTGACTAACTCGATAAAGACAAATTCTTGTGTAAGAAGGGAAACGCACCTGAGTACTTTTTGTATTCCTCTCCATTGTAAAACAACTTCAAAGTTGGGTACGACCGAACGTCCGCCTTGCTGCAGGTGCCTTTGTTCGTCGTGCAGTCCACATGGGCAACCTCCACTCCATCGTCTCCCTCCAGAGCAACCCCTAATTGTTTCCATGTGGGTGCCAAACGCGTACTGCGGCAACAGCAAATATGATAAGCATGACTTCCATGACCAAACCCTTTATGTAGCAGCTAATGTTCCTAGGGTTGGCGGGCAAAAGCACATGTGCAGCTTGACACTCGCACTTTCTTCAGCCACTAGTTCGTCTTGTGTTTGACGCAGGACAGTCCGCGGTCTAACTTTGCACTAAGTCGACAAAATTTATTCAGATACGCACGCAGAGAGGAAGAGGGACATACCAGTGACCGCACCAGGGAGCGAAGAACTTGATGAACCAAACGGTATCCTTCTCCTTGACCTGGAACACAATTCCATCACCCAGGAAGGATGTATAATAAACTCTCATCAGCTGATAGATTTGACGTTGCAAAAGTGTAAGCAGGACATGCCATATCTTGACTGCTTGCTGCTTATAAGCTTACGGAACAAGTCAAATGGTATGGACGGCCAGCTAGCGTGACCCAACGAGAGTTCGCAGAGGATCAACCAACTACTGACAGGACAGTTACTCCGACACAGCTCGCATGATGTTGTAGCCAAGCAGTAAATATGCTCACACACGCAGCTCGAATCCGATACCCGACTGGGGCCTAGACATAAATCTACCGTAAAGTAGGAAAATCAAATGTCCACAAACAGCTTAAATCCTTCGCTTGATCTCGCATTTACTTATGAAGTGCGCAGAATGATAAGAATAGACCCAGGACTATACAAACACGCTCTCTCTTTGTGTAGGTGCTGAGGATCCGCTTTTGCAATCAATCGCTCATCAAGTCGAATAGTAGCTTCAGGTGGCCTCAGGATTCACAAGAAATCTCGGTTAACCGAATACTGGACCAAGACAAGAGCAGAACAAGTTACCTTATCAGCAAACGTCGCATCTGTCAAAGAAATCACTTCCGCGCTGACACTGCAGCCCAGCAACAACGCCAGCAACGCCAGGGGGAGAATGTGTGAAGCCATTGGTTGATCGCTCTTTCCTCGTCCTCCTCCCTCGTTCCGACTTATATTTTGGATTGTGGATGAGTTACAACGGAAGCAGTTCCGAAACTCACCGCCGAACCCGAAATCCTTCCCTCTCACGTCACTTCCTCCTCTCCTCCCGTGCCTTCCCTTCCACGCTCGAGAAAGCAAGTAAGCAGCAGCCAAACTCACTAACACTTGGAAAGTTGCGCAGCCTACTCGCCTATCAACGATACGAGTTCTAAAGCCGGCGATCGGGCAGCCGAAACCAGACCTCCCTGCTGCTGGAGGCTGATTCGAGCGACTAGAGAACAATACCTAGAAGATCGTACTTTTCGTCATCCTCGTTCTAAGAACCTCTGAAGCTTCGACAGACAGACATGAGAGAAGAGGACAGACAGAAAGCATTAAATTAAAATATCATCCAAACCTCCAGACGTTGATGAATCTGAATCAAGCTACAGTACTGTATTGTATTTTACCGTGTTACTGAGGCTACCTGTACTACCACTTTGGCGTCAGTACAGAATGGTATAGAAGCAGAATCTAACAGTGCTCCACCGGCTGCTTCCAGCCAGGTTCGAAGCAGCCTGTGAACTTCTCTTGATCACCGCTTACGGTGACATATACTCGGAATTCAAACTTGTGTCATTTTTGTTACTGTTTAAGAAATATTAGTGCGAAAAGAGACCTAAAAACAAATCAAACCAACATAATTAAAAGTAATATTAGTGCGACTCAAATCTCTAAGCTTCACATGGCATACTTGTCACGGGTTTAAAACGTCTACAGACATCGAGCTGAACACTTTTACGCAATATAAATATAAATATATATTTACCACCTCCAGAGTTTATGTGTAAGATTTACTGGCAAAACCTAGATAACAATTTTGTGAAAATAATATAACTAATTTTAGGATTGAGTGACTCTATTGTGAAACATTTTAGATTCTCTGTTCATTATGAGGTTTTATTGATATGCGTTAGTATAGCTATACGTAGATGATGAAAATCGGAAAAGAAGAAGGGACTTTTTTTAGTGTAGTAGAACGGATGGATAGAGTCGTTGTGACAACAGGAAAGAGAGAAGAAATAGAGAAACTGAGGGATGAAATCATTGTGAAAATCAAAAAGAGAATAGATCATAATAAATCACTAACGCATATCCTCGCAATTCCAATGCAAACGTAACCTCTTGTTTCACTTAACATGTTTATCCAAGCCAAAATTGCTTATCATGAAAATCTACTTTTTTCATGTTATTAAATCATATCTTTCCGATATTTAGTTTTTTATTTTGAGTTTTGTGACAACAAGTGAGTGTCTCGTGACGAGAAGTCATCATTTGCATGAAATTCACTTGTAAGAGAACGGTCATGGTTTATTATTTCGTCATGATCTTTCTTTCTACTGCTTTCATTTTTCATCATTATGCAATCTCATTTCCAGCTTAAGTTTTGGAATTCTAGCATTTTGATCCAAAAGGAGGAGTCAAAGAGGAAAATTTCAGAATATGTAAACAATATGTCTTTTGTAATATATAACTCTTTTAGAAACTAAAATGGTGAATTTTATTTGAAATAGTCTCAAAAGAGTTGCAATAATTGTATACATAACGACTCATAAGGTCTCTGAATTGAGCAAATACAGTATTATCATCTTATAAAATAGAGATTAAACATATAAGAACCAGAATCATGCAGTCTTTTGTCATTGCTCAAGAACAACACGCAGTATAATCACACAAATTTGTCTTAGTCAAACACAAAAAACAAGTTGCAATAGTTCTCAACTAGCCAACACCTTCTCACATGAGATGAATAGCAAACACACGAGAATTGGAAAACAAACAACGGAAAAAAACCTTGTATACATAATAGATTGAACTGCTATTATCATCATATAACCAATCGATAGCAAAATACTTGTCATGCTAAAAGAAATTTGAGCAAATGCTTCTCATGTTAAAGCGAATCAAATTCATCATGAGACATAGGTATGTGATTAGGACTTTAGAGCTTTTAATGCACCCTTGATGGATTAGACTATGTTAGGAATCGTTGCTGTCCAAGATTCAACTTCATTGGCTCAAGCTAAAAGCATGAATGTTTTATCAAGAATTGTGCAAAGTGCAACAATAACAACATGGACTAGTATTGAGACATCAACAAAGAAAACAATGCTACTATCTAAAATTTACTATTATTTTTAATATCAGAACGTCTTCTCCACTATCATCCATCTATTGATGCATCACTGAAGACATCCTCTAGATGTCCACTTGAAGGACCAACCTCAGATGGTATCATCAACCACGTCTGCAACTAGATATTTTGAGTTGTCCACAAGATATGAATGTAATGATGCATATTCTAAAGACAAGTGTCCCTAAGTAATTTATTTGTAATTTATTTGCAATTTCTGCTCATTGAATAATATATTTTACAAACCGTCTCTTTTTATTCACTTATCTCGGTTGCCCACAATAAATATCCGATAACGTATCTTCGCTGTCCACTCTTCCTTATAACAGCACTGAATAGAAACTTTTCATATTGTAGTAGTCTATGAGAGGCCTTAATCTTCATACTGATGTCATCCATAACATCTTGACAATTTGATAAGCCGATAAGATCTTTCACTCACTTGTTACATCAGAAAGGTAGACTAAATAATAATGTTCGATCATCGACACACGACACTATCATTTCAACAAAAATACATACATTTATCATACTTATTTTGTTAGTATTCTTCGAGAGAAAAAAGTATAGTTACAAAACTGTAGTTATGGTTGGATTTTTATCGCAAAAAACATATCATTACTCCTTCGTGATGTTTTTGAATAAATTTATCTGATTTTGTTTAGGTATTTATCTTTTCTATATTTTATATGTTGATAAATTTTAATTAAATTTCAAATAGCTTTATTACACTATGAATTTAACCAATGTAGTTTAATTCATTTTGTTTAGTTCTGTATCTTTTCACTCTTGTGTATGTTGATAGATTTAAATTCAAGTTCAACTGAGTTTAGCCTATAAGTGATAATCAGTGATACGGACCATTGCACTTTGCTGCATATGCTTGGTTCATATTCCTAAATGGAAGCAGAGTTTCCTATATCCGAGTGTATAAATTATACATACATATTCGACATATAGAGTCAGAATCCAGAAAATTACTTGGTCAAGCTTAGCATCTTGTCTTTTTGGTCAGACCCCTAACTTATATGAACGTCTTGGTCGCAACCCATGACAATCCTTCTGGTCTTTCATCCTATGAGGCATCCAGCATGGAGTGTAGAGGATCATGTGGCTGCATTGTCCGTATGAGCTATCGAATGATCAAAAGCAAGTGCAAGATGTGCAGATGAGCTTCTGAGACTGATTGCATGTGTGCATATTGAAGCAATATGTTGGCAATGGATTCAGAAAATTATGATAGAGCGAGATGAAGAGGACAACAAAGGAAATTATGAATCAACTTCATTTCTCGTGCGATGGCCTGCAAGTGATTATACCTACTGAGATGAATGCAAGTTTGTGTGAATCCAAGAGTGTGTTTGAAATTTGGCACAAACATATGGACAAACATCATGATTACAATGAGCAATTGTGATCATGATCTCCAAGGGAGGACACTGAAACAAGTTAGAGAAGCGACTAGTAGGCTTCGATTAGGAGACGAATTTCAGTGTATCGTGGAGTTTGAATGATCAGTTGAATGTTGGTCTTTCCTTCAAAGCCGTGCGTATCAGAGGACGAAATCAATCTCTTCATGTAGAGTTCAAATTTGTAGATATGGTTCTAGAATGGAAGCCAAAAAATGAGTTTTTGATGCAGACTTAGGTGTAGTGGTGGAAGATTTCTCTTCTCAGATTTCCCTCCTCTAGATACCAGTTTATGCACCGCGTAGCTTTGTTGAGTTTACTCAGAGGTAAAATGATAGCGTATTCTTATCGTATAACATGTGGTGAAAAATGATCGAGCAGTGCGAGTTGAGAAGAATCTATAATTTTGGATGAGAAATGTCCGAGCGGGAGAAAGAATGTGTTATTTAACTATTGGACAGATAGTCTTCTGCGAGTCTTCTGCAATGCTCCACCTGTCCTCAAGGAGAGTTCTAAACCGTTGTCCATGGAGAGTGAGAGTCCAACGAAGGAAGCACTACGAGAGAATCAAGACAATAGTATGCAAACTTGTACATACTTCTTCGGGCCACTTAACAGGTTGGCGTGATTCAGTATCTCATTCTAAGGTTTTGGTTAAAATCTTGAACAACCGAGTTGCATATGATCAAAATATCTGAGTTTCTCATCTTCAAAAGGAGATTCAAAACGCGTACTCCAAACGAACATCCTATATGCATGTTTGGCGTGATCATGAGTTGGCAAGGGGGTGGCTTCATAGATCACAAGACGATTCCTTCCATCATATATCAGCATTAATTCACCAAATTTTGAGCACAGACCCTTTGGCTGTTGTGGAGTGCTCAAATTGAGATAGAAGTTCAAATAAATTCTATAGAGCGTTGTCGTGATGTGAATTATTTCACATAGTAAATAATTCACCTCCCAGTTAGAAGTTAGTCTCTCAGAGTGAAGTAAAGACTTCAAAGAAGTCGATTCTGGAGGAAATGAGCATTTGAAAATCTGAAAACACCACGGCGTAGATCTCGTTGCGCTGATCACCGTGGTATGTTCAAAGTTGCAAACGGAGTTGCAGGTGAAAAGTTACTTGGAGTTCTTCTACAAGATTTTTGATACAGAGAAATTTACTATAAATCTGAGTGAGTTCAAAAAATATGTTTTAGATTTTTCTCATGTAGATTGTAGTGTGTAGTATTTGTTTGCATTTCAAAATGTACAAAAAAACCATGTGTAGAGAAAGTTATGGCACTTCGTGTTAGTGAAAGAAAGAGACAAAATACCGCGCTTTGCTAGCATATCAGCTTAGAAACTGGTCTCTAGAACCAGTTGTGAGATTGGCTTCTGTGGGTAGCTAAACAAACATGTAGGGAGGAGATCTCCGGATCAAATCCCCTCAGACTCACAACCGGCTTGGAGTAGGCTGGTCCTTTCAGGGGAATATAAGGAGCACCAAGTTGCCTAGGGACGGGACACTAGATGTCCGTTAAACGTACCGTGAATGCGGGACGTCTCCGTCTATCTCTGCACTAGTGCAGTCACTTGGTGTGGATGCTAGAGGGAATTTACCACCGGATTTTGAAATGGATCCTATGCTAGAGGACTAAGGTCACCTTCGGGTTGTCAATGTCACTAGTACGAAATTTGATTGCGGTCCTCTAAGTCCTGGGGTAGCGAGATGGCATCAAAGAAACTCCAAGTCAATACCAAATCTTTTGTAGAAAAATGTAGATCTCGTCATATGATTTACTTGGGTCAAAAAATCAAGTGAAACTGATACTTGAGGTGATAGGAGGGAGTTTACCACCGGATTTCAAAATGGACCTTATGCTAGAGGACTAAGCTCGCCTTCGGGTTGTCGGGGTCACTAGTATGAATTCGGTTGCGGCCCTCTAAGTCCAAAGGTAGCGAGATGACATCAAAGATACTTCAAGTATGTACTAAATCTTTTGTAGAAAAATGTAGATCTCGTCATACGATTTACTTGGGTCGAAAAATCAAGTGAAATTGATACCGGAGGTGATACGAGAGAATTTACCACCGGATTTCGAAATAGATCCTATACTAGAGGACTAAGCTCGCCTTCGGGTTGTCAAGGTCACTAGTAAGAATTCGATTGCGGCCCTCTAAGTCTAAGGGTAGCGAGATGGCATCAAAGATACTCCAAGTCGATACTAAATCTTTTGTAGAAAAATGTAGATCTCGTCAATTTACTTGGGTCGAAAAATCAAGTGAAACTGATACCTGAGGTGATACTTACGACATTTCAAAGTTTAAGGAGACCAAAGAACGACAACAGTTCTAACTCGAGCTCCACGTGTCAGAACGAGGTGATCCCGGTGACCAGAGGTAGCCGTGCTAGAGTTACTTCGGAAGGAGGTGTCAAATGTTGACTGTACGGCCGACTCGGTGACCGTCCTTACAGATGAACATGCGAAGGCTTGTGAACTACTGTAGTCTTCTTACGTGTAGATTTATTATCAGTGATTGTTTTTCCTGCTGCCATTTGTTTATGACATCTTTTACCCCTGCCATGTGACAGTGAAGGTTACGTTAGATGGAGGAAAATCCAGAGAGGATGTACTCCAGAGAGGAGAGAATTCTCAGGGCATTGTTGATCATTGTGGAGTGTGGAGTTTACCGTGCAGAGATCATCGAGTAGAGAATCGAAGAGCTAGGAGAGATTTTTACACAGAGCTTACGTCTGAAAGGAATTTTTCTGACTGATCAGAGTTTTGACATCGAGAGATTGAGAGGACAGGACAGAAACGAATAGAGAGGAGACCTACAACTTGTACGCTCATTTTTTTCTGAATAGAAAACGGGAAGTTTCTAGGTGAACGCGTTGGTGCTTCACAAGAGCAGTTTTTTCTGATATTATGAGTTACAGAGCATGAGATTTACAGTCTGAATGATCTGGAGTTGAAAATTTACTTGCGTGCCGTGTGTTTTATCTTGACCGGATCAGAATCGTGGTGGTGTGTTTTCTTGCGGTTCGTATTTCGTGTGTGGTTTTTGCCCTCCTCTTCACGATCATATAGCTAGAAGCTTCTGCCTTTTTCAAGAAACTCTCGCCTCGACATACAGTCTTGTGCTTCCACTGAGAGGATTCTTGGAGTGATTGATCGAGAAGGTTGAGTTTACTGCATGAAGAAGAGATGGATCAGAAGAGCGGAAGCGCTGCTGCTGCTATCTCTACGGCTGCTGCATCTACGTCTACGGTAGTAACTTCGGTAGCACCTGCAACTGCAGCGACGACAGCATCTGGTCTCAATACCGTTGAGATTTTGAAGACGCTTGCAGCCTTGGTCCAACAACATCCGATTGTTGGAGGGGGTGAGTTAAAATCCACTAAGGCTTTGCAAGCAGTTGTGAACAGATGTGGAAGATTTGAGGGTAGAAATATTTCTAGGTATCTGCGTGAATACAGAGGAGAGATGGAGCTGGTTAGAGTTACTGATATAGAGATGATAACCCGTTTTGAGTTAGCTGTGATTCCTGAGTTGCGAGACCAAGTTAGGGATGTACAAAGAAGAAATCTAGGTGTCTGGATGAGTTTCGAGAGAGCTTTGAGAGAAAAGTTTCTTGAAGAAGATTCAGAGAGAGTTACTAGGAGAACGTTTCTGGACTGGGTTGAGCAGCAACTTGGTCGTATGATGCGACTGAATGAGACGTTGAGAGAGTTTGATCAGAGATATCGATAACTTTCAACTCTAGAGCGTATAACTTTAGATGTTAGGAGGACCAGCTTTTTCTACAAGTAAAGAGATATGGATTTATTGCAAATATGTGTAGTACATCATTTAGCTGTAGGATTGCTAATGCAGCAATTGATGCATTATACATTGACAATTTGAGATTACGTCCGATTTGCCTCCACTGTGTTGTTGTATGCATACCTCTTGATCCGCATCCTCTGGACTTTGTTCTTTCGGCATTAACATCGCAGATGCTACGCGTGTGTGATTATAAATCGCGTAAAGTTTATCCATCGTTGTCTTCCACGGATGAGAGTTTTCATTGTATAACACATACACATCGACATACAGTACTTCGTGGAGAACATCAGCTTTCATCGAGCATCTTCATAGCTGCCTCCACCACAGACTGTTGTGTAGATCATGTGTAGTAATAATCTGAGCCAGGTTAATGTTGGGGAGGACCTCGCTTCCTGTCGCTTCTGGACTTGCACAGCAGATCGCAGACAATTATGCTTCAGTATCTTGCAGTGCGCAAGTTGTTGTCCAAGACCGATCCATAAATAAATAACAACATTATGTTAATCCAATATCGACAAATAACAAAAAGTAGTTATTCTATATACGCGAATGCCGTGATATAACTATTCGTCTATGGGTACAATAATATACCCATAACCAAATAATGCAATATCGTGATTACAGTCATAAACAATCATTTAGTGTTATTCAAATCAAGCATCTCTTTTTGAATAACACAATCTTACAGTTTGCAAAAAAGAATAACATGATTGCATTATTAGAGCACTTAAGTATGATTCTTACCAGAATAACAATTACCAATGATTTGGGTACCTAGAATCACCCAAAACTGTTATTCAAAATATTACCAATATCTATTTGCAGAACCAAATAACATGATTGCATTATTCAAGCACTTAATAATATGAACCTTACCAGAATAAGAGTTACCAATGATTTGGTTATCTAGAATCATCCGAATTTGTTATTCAAAGAAATATTAATATCCACTTTCTGTTATTCCTTTATTTTACCGAATTGTTACTTCGGTTCAGATAGAAAATAACAATGGGTTGGTATTTCTCATTTACATGTAAGAGTTCAGGGTTTGGGGGTTGCGAAGCCACACTAGACAATACATTTTCCGGATTATAAGATTACAAGATTTGGTTACGATTTGCAACAGTGACTTCGACTCATAAATTTCGGGATTTTTGAACTTCCTTCTGACAACACCTACTATGGCACATCCATCTACAGTGCGGAATGTTCACTGGGAGAGGGTTCGTGTTGAAGGCAGTCTATGACGAATGCAATATAGATGTTTAATGTGAGATTCGGTCGATTGCATCAGCTGACAGAGCCAAGATGCATTCAAGAGACATTTCTTGACAAATCATTCGATGCATCTCGGGCCACTTCGAAGGGGGAGACCGACTGCTTAGCTGAGAATCAGACGAGCAGTGAAGGATTTGAATGTGACACACCACTACCTCGATTGCGATTGATTGAAGGATGTGAATGTGACCGATTTGAAGTCGACCACTACCTCGATTGCAATCGAGGTAGTGGTCGACTGATCAGCGTGAAGACTTATGGTTTGCGTCAACTATTTCAGGCCGAAAGATGAGTTGTAAACTAAGGAGAAAATTACTTAACCGGGCCCTTCAGTTTGGCTTCTTACTTAGCCAGGTCCCTCATTTTCCAAAATCACTTGGCCATGCCTCTGTCCTACATGGCAGCCATTGCCCGGTCTCCATCCATTGTGGCGATAAAGAGAAACAGACGTGAAAAACAACTGATATGACATGGAACTGTAACAACATTGAAGCAATCAAACACCCAAGAAATGACACGAATGCATTCCATCGAAGTGAACTGACAAGCACAGTGAATAGACTTGGAATATCACCATCTAGTAGCGAGCTACATGGGCATTATTCTATTCCTGTTCTGCGTAAGTTTCTTCTTCCCTTTCGCCCGTCTCATCGATGTATGTGCAACCTGGTTCGACTCCTCATGGCTATCCCATCTCCCTCTTCGATAATCTGCGATCGAACGAATACATGTCTCGTTGACAATCTCATCATTTGGACATGTGTACTTGCCGCGAAGCAGGTCCTCATTAACCTGCTATATGAACCGTTCGTCAACTTCTGGGGGACTCGGGGATTGTCCCCGTACGCTGTGTGAGACGTATAGATCCCAGACCAATTGTGGTCTTGAGATATTCATACACTGCCATAAAGACAGCATACCTCATTGGTGTTAAGTGGAGTTGCTATCAGACATCGTTCACAGATGCACTGTATCCAGACGAGCACGAAAGCAGACGGTTGCTCTGGGGATCCATCTTTTGTGACCTTATAGGCCATTCATGTATCCTTTTTTCTTCTAGGGCTAATAGCTGTGCAGTGCTCGCAGGATACTACACAGTAACGTGCTTGACAGGTCAGACTTCAAATTGACAGATGAAGAGAAAGCCAACCCCATTCTTGAGAAGCTTGCCTTTCATAAACTGGAAGTAAGCACACAAAATTTACAGGTCAACCAAAGGTGAGGTTCATGAACACTAACGCAAATACTCGGATTCAGTTTGCGAGAAGGAACTTGGAAAACTGACTTTTTCTGACTCATGCAGGGAGCGAGACCGATAACTCGCTCGACCATCTGCATCTTCACTGTAATAAAAATTCCGTGCGCAAGGTGCATTAGGATGGTCGATAGTAGTAATGTGGAGTAATGTGCATCACTCCACAAATTACAATGTTCTTACTCCATACATGCACTACTGCGCAGATAACAAACACGATTTTACACCGAGAAATAAAAGAAGTAACAGGAGGCAGATAGATTCATCTTTAAAACTAGAGTTTGAATCAACCTATCAGCATGCTCTGACAAAACAAGTACATGATGCTTCACAGAGAAACGAAGAGCTTATGGGGAATGCTCTCAGGAATCGCCTGAGAGAAATCAGTTTGCAGCACGTGAGACTTTCTACATGATCTCGATTCTTTATAACAAATACATTTCGCCCGAATATTGACGAACATACTCGATATGTCGTCTATAAACTTTGGCAGGAATGTGATCTTACTCTTTTAACTAGTACGCGGACTGATGACACTCTCCAGCAGCTTTTCACTACGTAGCGCTAAAAGTTTGGCAATAATGAACTGACATCCTAACTAGAAGAAAGCAACTGCAGCAACACCGCAACAACTCGGTTAAATCGAATCAGTGACATACGTAAGTCGTGAACAGGATGCGCAATCACCTGCTCTGCGTTGAACCCTAGGCGGTTGTGGGGCTCTTTATCGTCTCAAAAATCTGTACACAGGGGTCGCGAAATCTAACATGGCCGGACTGAAATCTCCTATTAGCGCTTACTTAGTACCGTGAAAGCAAAGGTGGGAACGCCCGGGGAAGAAGAGATCCAGGGGCAGGACCAGCTGGAATCTCCCACTTCTCACGAAGTCTTCGGGTCTCCCATCCCTTCTGGTGCCGATAATTACCATACGAATGGTTAAACCTCTTTCCTTTCTTAGTCCTCTTGTCCCCTCTCCCACAAACTTGCACTTCCGGCAAGGCTGCCGATGGGATGGAGAGAGATCCATTCTCGGCACTCCAAGCATTCGAAATCGAACTAAAAGCCCGTGGTACTGGAAATCGAGGTACAACCCAGGAGCCGCTCCGGTAACAGTTCCGAACTCGTTGCAGTAGCATTGTTGCAGTCTTTAAACGTCGCCCTGATAGTTCCTGTCAATTACTCGCAGTTCACGACAGACTTCCGTCAAATTTCAATCGATACGATCGATCCACTCACTCCTGCCTGAACGATGAACTCGAGAGGCGCATCGTTCGTGTGACAGGTTTGCTAGGGTTCATGCTGTTCTTGTACGAGTCTCCTTATTGTTCTAGTGGCAAGTAGCCCTTGCTTGAGCAACTTGCCATTATCACTATTCAAATTTCAAGTTAAATAAATATGCAACCCGGAGTTATCTTTAGAGGGAAGGAAACCGAAAACCGGATGTGTCAGAAAGTAAATTCGCCGGGGTCAATTGTTAGCAGGGGATCTCAGTATATATGTATGCTCTATGTGGGGGTAAATTTAGAACAATATGATACCTCAAATAATATGCATGTTTCTAGAGAGTTTCATTGGTTTACAATACGCATCTTTATTTACTTTCAGAGAAGTCTTATGTGATAAATATTACTGAGAAATGTTTAAATATTAGAATGAATTATCAACTAAATAAATTTGATAATTAAAATCTAGTCTAACTATTAAACTTTACATCCAAGTGACTTTTATGGGAAAAAATGCATAAATGAAGTGCTGTAAATACAGTTGAGAAACTCCATGAGCACAGCATGATGAATCAAACAAACACTTTTAATGAAGATGTAATCTATAAGTTAAATCAAATTAGTTAGGTAAATTAAACTCTTCCATAGTACACATGCATTTACGCAAGATAATCTTCTTGCGTAAATGCATGTGCACTATATGTGTGAGAAGATTATTAGGTGTACATAAATAAATTCGTTTATCTCTCTGAAGGTAATACTTGTTAAAACTCGGACCGGTTATGAGGGTTAACTTGGATGTATTCATGGTTATTTATTAACCTCTCTTCCATCTGAAGATGGAAGAGGGATGCAAGTTTAATTTATTATTTAACTCTTCAAATGGAAAGGATTAGATAATTAATTAATTAATTAATAATTATGATCTCGCACTTGTAATCCCTGAAGCGTAAAGTCCTGCACTTCACTTATGAGTTCTCTAACCACGTTTTCACGTTCAGGAACAACTAACATATAATTATTTTTATTTTTATTTTTATTAAACTTAATTTAAAATATTTAAATAACAATTATAATATTATTTATAGCATAAAAAAACAAAAGTTCCCGAGAATCCATAGAACATGGTTATTTATTCGAGTAACGAACCTACTCGAGAGGTAAAGAGGAATATCTTCCTGGAAAGTCATATTTGTTGAAAGCTCAGACCGGTCAAGAAGATTAACTCAAATATATCCGTCATAGTTAAAAAATCTACTCGAGAGATAAAAAGAAGTATTCATCTCCTCAGAAGGTCATACTTGTTAAAAACCCGAGCCAGTTATAGGATTAACTTAGGCATATTCATCTGAGTAAATGGACCTACCTAGGAAGTAAAAAAAGAATTTTTTATCTCTCCCAAAGGTAATACTTGTAAAAGATCAGACTGGGTATCAAGTTAACTCAGTCGTATTCGTCCAAATAACCAAACTGAAATGGGAGATAAAAAGGATTTTTTATTTAGACACCTATCCTCGACCTATCGGTCGTGGAAGAATTATGCGGTTTAGGTATAATTTGAAATGATGCATCAGAGAAGAATTGATGGTCTTCAATGGTAAGGAGTCTAAAATCTCTTCAATATTTGGAAGAGATTTTATTAAAACTCGACGTTTAGAGCTAGCTTTAACCCCCTGTCGGATAATTATTTATTATTTTAAAATATAAAATTAAGATTATCTTTCATTTCTTTGTTTTCTTCTATTTTTTGGTTGCAAGGTCATCACCCGCTTCTGGATATAAAATTCAGGAGTTCTCTCCTTGTAGGAGGGTAGTCATATGGAAACCGATAGAGGTTTTAAGATTATTTGTGTTGACGGAATGTTTCAGAGTCTGAGCCCAGCTACATGTGCACTCTGTCGCGCTATTAACACTTGGGTTGATCTTAAAAAACTCTCGTTTAGCTTACTTCAAGAGTTTGGATTCTAGAAGAACATCTCATCTAAATTTTATCCAGTGATCGTATTTTCATCATTTCTTATGATACGGTTGGAATTCACCAATGACTCTGATCATGATGTTCCGTTCTTTCATGTATTATAATTGAGTCATATCTTCTATACAATATTTTCTCAAATATTATCTTCTTAGTGTGATACTTGGTGTGCCAACTCTACTGCTTTGCATCTCCAACATCACATCACATTATGACTGATCGATAGACCAGTGGTGAAGAATTACAGACTATCCAAAATCATTCCATACTAACTTGTGGGTTTACACTGAGCTCCACATATCAAGACAACCTCACATCATATATCGGCAATAATATCGACACAACGGCACAATGGCAAGTTCTATCCATTCAGATGAACATGAACATGTATATGCAAGAAAACTCAAGGGAACCAACTGCAAATTGGACAGCACACGAAATTGAACTCAATTTCTTATTTTTTCTCAATGATTTCCTTTCCTCCTTGTCAAAAACCTTGATAGACATCTTCCTATTCATCACACTAGCACACATATATTCTCACTATGCAGCATATGTTTCTATAACACAAAAAGATGTCTATCAATATAAGCATGGCTGTTAGAGGAATCTGACATACTATCAAACTCAGATTGACATTTCTTTTATTGTTAAATTCAGGTCGAGAATTTCTTCCACGCTTGAAGTCAGATTTATCGATCGCGTTATTGTTTCAAAAACTGGAATGATATATCAAACATTTTGTCATTCTCATCTTTAACAAAGTATATACAAATTTACTCATTACAATAACAAACTCAAACTAATGAAACTTGGATGAAACCTTGAGATCTTTGTCCAGCAGAACTCGTTATTCCCTTGCGATCATTATCCAAGAATTACCTTCACGATATCTGTTTATGTAAAAAGATAAAAACTCTGTGATGAGAGGTCGTATAATAATGAAGTGTTGAAAATCTCTGATATTTCAGATCTTTGGATGACAACTCCCTCATACAAGCTTCGAGCATCTGCTGTATAGTAGGGAGATAAACACCTATGATATATGAAAATAATCAACAATGAATCTGAAACCTAAAAACACAAAAATCGTGAAAATAGAGAAAAAACATGATCAATAAATTGTTGAGAAGATAACTAACTAGAACAATTATTCTAGATCAACATCTAGAGTAAAAAACATAAAACTATAGTAGACAACGCTATGGGGTAGAAAAATTATACTTGATCTTAACTTTTGAATTACATAAGCACTTGTCTACGATGTCACGTCAGTTTAGCACCTCGGTTAGGTTGACCGAGTGCGGAGTGGTTAATCCCGATAGGGCCGTTAGGACGAGTTCTTGGGATGACCCACTAGGGGTATACTTCGTACATCCCTAGAAGACACCAAGAGCTATTGGTCTAGTGATAAAGCCAAAGCTAAGACTACAAAGTTAAGTGTGCAATTCCATGAATGGTGTTTAGATGGGTGACATGCTGGTTTTACACTTCTCACACAACTGAAACTTGCATACCTCTCTCACGCACGTCAGCAAGCTGGCTTGCGGCGGACGCGAGCTCGGGCTCGGGCTCAGCTCTGCCTCCGCACTCTCGCACTCCATTCTCACGCCTCCGCACTCACGCACCTCTGCTCTTTGAAGTCTCTAACACGCACTCCCGCTCACTCTCCGCTTGAGTAGGAGAAAAAACTTGAGCCAAACAACACAAGCAGGATGCGCATGAAGAGAACAACCAAAAAGTAGCAACTTAGAGGTAAAAATACACTCCAAAAGATCGAAATCTGCCAAATTGACACTCGCAAGCAAGTTTACGTCAGATTTTAGACCACCAGATCTTCTTTTGCTTGTAACTCCTTGGATCCTTCACCAAATCAAACGATTTTTGGTGCGTTGGAATCGTCTTCTCAACGCACTTACTGCACTCTTCAGCATCAGAAATAACCGATCCACGTCAATCCGACATCCACCGACGCACTTCTGACGATCTCAAATTGACCACAAAAACTCGTCACAGAAAATTCCAGCAGCGCTTCCGCACTACCTCACCACCAATTCGACCAAGAACAGGTTCAAATACTAGTAGTTCACACAGCGATCGATCACCCAACCAAAAAGAATCAGTCCGCGCACACCTGCACTTGCAAATCGAAGATACTAACGATCTGCCCACTCCGGAGATATCACCGACTGAAATCAGCGACCTGAAAGTTCTCAATCAGACCTTGCAATCTGAGTTCTTCAAGTGATAAACGGTATGTACTCACTCCATCATGCCAACGGACACTAAACAATCACTAAAGTCGAGACAAATCTACTATGTGTTCGCAGAGACTCCAGACTGCACTCACCAAGACTATCCACCATAGCTAGGAGCTTGAAAGCTCAACTTGAAGAACTAAGACCTCCAAGCATGCAAGTACTTATGGACTTGTTTAAGGAAGTAAGAGACCTTTTCGCACGTTCCTAGAGCAGTGGTAGGAAGACCCCACAGTATTAGAGGGAAGCTATAGTTGTGGTAGTGTTTGCTTATATCGTAGAGACGCGTATGGAAGCAGTTGGTGGCAGTTGTCTTGCGTGAGCTAGTAGAGCTACCACGTAGATATTTTTAGAGCTACTAGAGGTGTGGACATTTAGTTAGTGGTCTTAAGTACCAGTTATGACAGTTGGTAATCATATATTGTGGATGTGGTCACTGAAGAGAATGTGTCAGTCCGAGTGGGATTGGGTTTCTCTTTATGTGAATGTTTGAGTGTGGAGAGTTATCGTTTGGACTTCTTGTGGTTGGAATCTTTCCATATTCTACTTCCTGTTTGAGCGTCACGTTTGCTTGTGTTGACGCTTGATTTTGGGAGTGAATTCACTCCAGTGTGCTGTGGATAGTGAGATTGGAGTTGCGGACCAGTCAGACTATCTTTGTTTCTCTCACGATGCGGTTGGATTGACGACCAACAGACTTTGAGAGACTGTCTGTGATTATGACAGGTAGTGTAAACCCTCCGTGGTCCTATCGCTCAACTACCCCCCCGATCTCTCAACCTCCACGATCGTCATCCACGAATCTGCAACATGTCGGGCCTGTCTCTCACTCAGGGGTCACCTCTGATGGCTTTGATGGAAGCACACCATGAACTTGAAGAGAAAATGCTGAGTTCACTCATTCATACACCCACAAACTTATCAACTAAAATTCTCCTTAAACACATCAACTAAAATCCTCCATTCTAACGACGTCTCTCAAGTTCTCACATGCTAAAAATATCCCACACTCTCTATATTACTCAAGTTGTCATTACGACAATGTGAAAACAAGGATGAGGAGCTCTTCTCTACTCCTCTATTTATACATTCTAGGTTTTTACTTTGGTACCTCCGGTAACTCAGCCGTAACTACTTTTACCGGGGTTTACTAAGATATTACTTAAGGTAAAAGCATTGATCACATGGGCTCTTTACCTTTTCACATGGGCTTATTCCTTCAAAGTCAACAACTTCTAGAAGGATTCTGGAATATTCTCAAGGAATCTCAAATTTCCACCCCCCCTCTACACTAGGATCCACTAAAAAGGAAACATGTGGAATCTCTTCTTGTTTTTAATGCCCACAAAGTCCACAACTTTAATCCAACCACTAATATCAAGTCAAAAAGGAGATAAGGGGTACTTTCCACCTCCTTTCTACCTTTTAGACAAGATGACAAGATAGTAGTGCTCACTCTTTAGCAAATATCTGAATTCTACCAAAAGTACAGCTAAGTTTAACCATAACTAACTTTTATCTAGTCATGACTAACTTGATACCTCCTAAAAGTACTTTGGCAACAAATAAACATTCTCAACACTTACTTAGAACTAAACACCTTACTAATAGACAAACTTCCTATGTGTAACATAGGTCGTTACATTTTACCCCCGGACTAAATTTTCGCTCCGTCCTCGGAGTGAAGAGAGAACTTTCGTCGATGAAACAACTTCAACTTGTCATGGTTGACCCGATCGAATCTCCTTCCTCCCAACTCTTGAAGGTCATATGTGAAGTTGCTCCACACCTTATCTACAACAAAAGGACCAAAATATCTCGGAAGAAACTTCTTCCTAGCCCTCTTGAATCTGATAGCATCATACAACATAACCCAATCTCCGACTTGAAAAGGTTTTACCTCCCTCTTGTCCAACCGTTTGTCGTAACTCTTCTTTTGATACGCCTGAGCTCGTTCCATCCGGATCATTGCTACCGCTCGGGTCTCTTCCAACTCCATGAGTTGCTCCCTTCTTGATCTGACCACGTCTTCTCCTCTCGACCTCTTCAACTTTCGTTGAATAGTTTGAAAAGTATCCAATTCGAATTGGATTGGCAACTTGGACTCCACTCCATAAACCAGTCGAAATGGGGAGTACCCAGTAGAAGTCTTTGTTGTCGTTCGATATTCCCATAAGATGGCATGTAGCCTCTTATCCCAAGTATGTTTCGCAGTCTCAACACCTGCATCTTTGGCGAGCATCATACAAAGTGTAAGATTGATCTTCTCCGCAAGACCATTAGCATTTGGTTTGTATGAGGTCGTTACTCGTGGCTTGATAGAAAAGTGTTGTAGCATAGCAGTAGTCATGCTCCCTACAAACTCTCCTCCTCTATCTGAGACCAACTCTAACGGACATCCAAATCTGGTGATGATTCTCTCCCATAGGAATCTATCGACTTCTGTTTCATTAGTCTCTCTCAAAGGTCTAACCTCTACCCACTTGGTACAATAGTCTGTGGCGACTACAATGTATCTATTGCCTCGAGGTGTCTTATTAAGAGGACCTACAAAGTCAATACCCCACTTCTCAAATGGTCATAACACGGGAAATGATCTTAACGGAGGTGTTCTAGTAGACTTCAGAGCAAATGCTTGACATACGTCGCAAGTTTTGCAATAGTCTAAACACTCTTTGAAAATCCCTCTCCAGTAAACTCGCATCCAAAATCTTGAAGGCTGTTATCTTACCAGCAAAGTGACCTCCGCAAACAATTCCGTCGTGAAACTCGTGCATTAGCTTGAATGCCTCCTTCTGACCAACTGCTCTCCTTAGTAACCCATCTGCTCCTTGATGAAACAGAATTCCCTCCACCATGGTGTAAGGTTTGCATCTCTTGATCAACGCGTTACGTTCTCGGGTATGCATACCTTCTAGAAAAGAGCCATCTGCAAGAAAACTCCAGATTTCCTTGTACTCGTCCGGTATCTCCTCAATGCTTGTGATGGTCATCAAATGTTCGTCTGGAAATGAATCATCAAACGATTCTTCTCCCTCATCATCATAAGCCCTCGACAAAAGATCAGCATTCGCATGCTTTTTCTCTGGTCTATCTTCGATCACGTAATCGTATTCTGTTAGAAGGATCTTCCAACGAGCAATACGACCTTCGGCATTAGGTTTATTAAAGATATACTTTAAAGCCTTGTGATCTGTGACTATGGAAAATTTCCCTCCTAGCAAGTAATGTCAGAATTTCTTCAATCCAAAGATCACCGCTAATCCTTCTCGTTCAGTCACGGAGTAATTCTTCTCCGCTGGCACCATCTGCCTACTAGCATAAGCTATAGGATGATCATGCCCATCTTCATCTAACTGACTTAATGTACACCCGATAGCTACATTGGAGGCATCCGTATACAGAATAAATGCTTTACTCCACTCAGGTTTAGCAAGTATAGGAGCTGTCACCAATGCCTTTTTCAGCTCCTCAAATGCTTCCTTTGCCTTCTGATCATGCACTATCAAGTCAAAATCAATTCCCTTCTTCATGTACATAGTCAAAGCTATTGCTTTGTTTGAGAAGGAAAAGACAAACCTACGATAATATCCAACCATCCCAAGAAACTGTCTCAACTTTGTCAAGTTGATTGGAAATGGAAGATCCACAATCTTCTTCACCTTCTCAGGATCTACCGCAATCTCCTTCTTGGAAATGATGTGTCCTAACAGCAGACCTTCTTCGCAGCCAAAGATGCACTTCTCTGGATTCAAAGAAGCGTTAGCTTGCTCCAACCGCTGTAAAACTTTGATCACATGATCAAAATGGTCCTCCTTTCTTCCGTACACACAGAAATCATCAATGAAATCACGAACAAACTTCCCTATGAATGGTTCAAACACCTTGTTCATGAACCTTTGAAACGTGGCCGGAGCATTACACAATCCGAATGGCATCACTCGAAATGCAAATGTTCCCCAAGGAGTAGTGAAAGTAGTCAACTGTTGGTACTCCTGTGCTATCTTGATCTGGTTATACCCACTATAACCATCACCAAAGCTGTACCACTCATGACCAGCAACTTCCTCCAAAATCTCATCTATAAATGGTAGAGGATAATAATCCTTCTTGGTAACTGCATTCAGCTTCTTATAGTCTATGCACACTCGCAGCTTACCATTCTTCTTCTTGACAATCACAATGGGTGAAACCCATTTTGAGTTCTCCACCTCATAGATGAAATTCGCCTCCTTCAACTTGTCTATCTCCTCCTTGACCATCATTGCCGTTGTGGGATTGACCCTTCTCTACTTCATGGGCTCTTTACCTTTTCACATGGGCTTATTCCTTCAAAGTCAACAACTTCTAGAAGGATTCTGGAATATTCTCAAGGAATCTCGAATTTCCACCCCCCCTCTACACTAGGATCCACTAAAAAGAAAACATGTGGAATCTCTTCTTGTTTTTAATGCCCACAAAGTCCACAACTTTAATCCAACCACTAATATCAAGTCAAAAAGGAGATAAGGGATACTTTCCACCTCCTTTCTACCTTTTAGACAAGATGACAAGATAGTAGTGCTCACTCTTTAGCAAATATCTGAATTCTGTCAAAAGTACAGCTAAGTTTAACCATAACTAACTTTTAGCTAGTCATGACTAACTTGATACCTCCTAAAAGTACTTTGGCAACAAATAAACATTCTCAACACTTACTTAGAACTAAACACCTTACTAATAGATAAACTTCCTATGTGTAACATAGGTTGTTACAATACATGTTGTCCTTACCTTGACCATCGTAGTAAGGGATAGGTGAGCTCAGTAAGAGCGAGGTTATGCAAGTGGTGGTTACGATGATGACGGAGATTTCGGCATTCTGATAGGAGAGTGTCTTACCGAGATTTTATCATCACGGAGTTCCCGGGAGGTTCTGGTGGAGACTTCTCGGACAGTATACACGGAGTGAGGTGAGGTACCGACTACCTACACCATTGTCGTCGGTTGTTCCAGAGGACGAGTCAAATGCAAACAATGCGTTTTTCTGATGGTGAGTCTAATGTCATCACATCGTTGTTGTGGGACATGGATGAGATCTATGGGACCACGAAGGAGCTTCGACGATACTCGGATACAGTGGGTATCATTGAGCTGGATGACTTCATTCAGGAGTTCGACAGTTGGTGTGATCTGTAGCAGATGCGGAACCCACAGTTGTTTACACCCTTCATGGCGTGGATGGGTTTATTTCAACACTTGGAGGGATCGCTGATGCACGATTACCACGAGTTCAGGCGAGACTACGGTGTTGAGATTGAGTTGTGGAGACAACATTGGTCTCTCAACTACGTTTCTATCACTGCTGGCGCAATTTCAAGAGGCGTAGCACCTACGAGTTCGGGTGCCAGTAGCAGTGATATATCCACGGGTGGCGGAGTACCTACCACCGACGGTGCATCCACTAGTAGTGGAGCAGGTGGTAGTGTGAGCGGGATACCACCAGGGTTTAACCTCGTGGTTCATTTCTTCTAGTGTTTGAGGAAGAACTATCAAGGTGTGCGGACCGACAAGTTGAGGAGTCTGCAGGAGTTCTAGCGGAAGACTGGAGAGAGCCTACGCGAGACGTTTACTCGCATGAGGCTGTTGATCAGCGTCACCCAAGGGGTGATGAAGCACATGCAGTCCAGTTCTGATATGCGATACTAGACAAAGAGCTGTGTATGAGAATCAAGGATGCGACTCTCCTTAGAGACTCCGCTCCGACGTTGGCGGTTGTCTTTGATCTAGCTGAGCGGATTGAGCTCAACATGATGGAGGAGAGGATGGTGACTGTTAGGTTCGGCAGGGAGGTACCACATGAGACGACCACCTCTTCTCGAGGATCACAAGCTGCACAACAACGTGGTGGTAGTGGTGGTGGTGATAAAGATCGTGCTGAACAGTCACGATCCCAAGGAGGTGTTGAAGGATCTGGTGGGCAGAAGCCCATGCCGTCATTCTCTAGTCAGCAGCAAGCGGGTCCTTGCTGGACGTGTGATAGTCGTCATCAGCAGAAGGACTGTCCACAGAGAAGAGATGGTTATGAGACGTGTGAGACATCTCAAGCGGTGCCTAGGCAGTGTGAGCATTGCGGGCGACCAGATCACAATAGTGACCGTTGTTTTGATCTCCACCTCGAGCTGCGACAAGAGAAGGCTGATCATGGACGAGGCAGGAGAGCTGAAGGAGACCGTGGTGGTCGAGTTGGAGGTTGAGGTCCAGCATCTAGGAGAGGACCAGTCGATCCACCGTCTGCTATCTTGTCAGAAGCAGATATGGCTACTCGGATTGAGCAATTGGAGCAGAGGATAGCTAGTATGGCTATGACTTAGCGGAGATCTGGTGGAACAGCGGCTTCCACGTCTTATGGAGGAGAAGGAGGTGACTTCGACTTCATGGCTGGTATAACGCAGATTGAGACATCTGTAGCAGTGTCTCGGGGTGCAGTACGTGTCTTTGAACCACGAGGTGCATCGATGGAGTTGGATCCACAACACGGGAAGGTTGGTAGACAGGCCAGGCTTCCTCAGTCATTCATGTTATCAGAGACGTTGAGAGTCACATCTATGATTCATAAACGACTTATCGATGGTGTAGTGGAGTTAGAGACATCGACATCCAAGAGTGGAGGTGATGAGAGGTAACCTTTGACGTCTGTGGATGCGATGTCGAACCCCGTGTTGGGGACGGCTACAGCAGTTTTGCAAACCTTACTATTTTCATCTATGGATATGAGAGCTTTGAGAGTCAGCTTGGCTCAAGTGTTCCAGTTGGCGGCCATGCTCAGTGAGAGCGAGGATGTTGTTATCTCTAGTGCTGAGGTGGTTCAGCGAGAGACAATAGACGTGTCCATGGAGTCGAGGATCAAGACAGCTACTAGTGGTACTTGACAAGCGACGGCTGCCAAGTTAGATGAGTTACCAGCTAGACCGGCGATTGACCGTGCTGGTTTGACACCAAGTATGGTGTTGTTGGACAATAGAAGTGGTATCTTCTGTTTGGTGACACCTTCAGAGAAGGTGTATCGACCACAGAAAGTCTTGTTAGACTCTGGAGCCCAACCATTGATGTTGGGGAAGACAACGTGTATTGGTTTGAGTCTGAGGAAGTCCGAGGTGGAGTGATGTCCATTCCTGCTAGAGACATCTCTAAGAAATCAAGAGATACAACTCTACACATGACACGCGAGATGCTGATGATGAGAGTTCGACGGATAATCTCATGGATGACTCCATGGTGAGGGTCAAGGTCATCGTTACGGCCGCGAAGTCTTATGATGTCTTGGTTGGAGGTGCTGTGTTATACCTTATGAGATTAGTGATCGACTATTGAGCGGAGACAACATCTTACAGACTAGGTTGGCAGTCTGATGCGAGACGAGTGAGTCGCTTATCAATGCGGTTCAGTGCTAGAGTTGGGACAATGGAGCTTACACCAGGGACGATGGCATCCGTTGTAAGGTTCATTTCGATCATCACTTGGTCGGACGAGTTGTTAGAAGGCAATGTTCATGCGGAGGATACTCCGGTCTTTGAGGAGGTGGAGGACATGCCTAGCATGTCTACGTTAGTACCATCTGCCTTGGATGTTCCACTCTTGAGTTCGAGTGGAGAGTTGCAGCAATATGCTGATCGGTTGGTGCAGTAGGCTTGGAGTGAAGCCTTTGCATCACCTATAGAGGAACAAAGTTTTGTTCTTGCTACTGACAATGTGACCTTATCACCGTTGGATACAAATTCCATTGTATGGCAGTATCCAGAGGATGGTGTATATGTGCTGGAGCTGTTTGAAGAGATCAGCACAGATTTGGTTGCGGTATTGCAGGCATGCATACAAGTACAACGATACTTGTATGTGGAGAGAGATGAGGTTACGAGACGCATCTCATTGTGTCATGTGACACGTGTGATACAGAGATATCTTGAGTTGTTGTCCATATCAGCTGTTAGAGAATACTACCAAGCATTACCGTCAGATATTTTGCTGCTGGGGCGTAGGATCCCACGTTTGTTAGCACCATTCACTTGGTGATAGCCGAGTAGTCATGTCAAGATCACACGCATGCTGGGAGAGATCAGGGTATACATGACCCTCGATCTATGATGTTTTGGGAGATGTTACGGATCTTACGACATCTCAGATGCATTAGGTGGATTCTCCAGCGTACACAGATGATGACGAATGTGCACCAAGTGCGGTCCTGGGTCAGATCGACAGTGTTGTTAGATGCAGCGAGAGTGAGATCTCGTGCACATCGTCCACTGTTGTGATGGACGAACTTGTTACCAAAGGAGGTACTGAAGCGTGCACACGATGCAGTGAGATGATCAATGTACCTTACAGTTAATGACATCTTAGATGCAAGACAATAATCTCAAGTAGTGAGAGTCGTCGATAGATCACCCATGACAGTGGTGAACCTAGTGGAACGACCCATGGCAGCGTTGCTCACTTTGGTGAGCTTTCTAGCGTCACATGCTTACAGAGATGGAGGACTTGGGCTTGTGTGGGATGCTCGATTACAACAGTTGGTGGAGCTTAATGTCGATACGAGAGAACGAGCGATGGGTTTCCCAATGATATGAGGGCAGTAGCTTCGATGTCGGAGGCTTCACGTCGTCAGGTATTAGATCAAGCAATGGACTTGAATTGCTTGACATGGATTGTTAGCTTTAGATTGACTGAGCAGCATCAGATGCGATCGACGGGTGTTACTGCTCGGACACTTATGAGCTTTTTGTCTATCGAGTCGGTGGAGGCAAAGGCTGGAGACGAGGCGTGTGGAGTTCGACATCCTTGGATGTCATAAGATGTCATAGGAGAGAGTGTGGAGCTTGCAACTAGGACTGCAGGAGTTTTTTGCACAATGAAGGTGGAGGTTGTTGGTGGTGAGCAGAAGGAAACTGCTCCAGAGGCTGCAAGATAGCAGTCAACGACTTCGTCTTCTACCTCTAGCATGGTGACAGAGAATACTTGGGAGCCGGAGATCGAACCCAAGTTTTTAGGAGAGGAGAAACGAAGAGTTCAGAGATTCTTGAAGAGCTCCAGGAATTGTTTTGCCTTTAGTATGAAAGATTTGGGTACCTTGAAGAGACTTGGTATACGGATCGACTTGGCTAATGACACGTCAATCTTTTGACGTTCTTACAAGTACAGTGACATGGAGAGAGCCTTGATCTAGAACAAGACTCAAGACTTGTTGGAGGTTGGGTTGGTGAAAATGTCGCATGGAGAGTATGCATCTATCATAGTTATGCTAGCAAAGAAGGATATGTATGACAACTACACGGATAGGCGGATGTGTGGAGATTACCGTCCTATCAATCGGTAGACGAAGTCCGATAAGTATGCCATGCCGACACCTGAAGAGATCTTTGATGCAGTGGGGCATGTGAAGGTCTTCAGTACTTTGGATCTTCGAGCATGGTATCATCAGTTGCCGGTGAGAGAAAAAGATAAGTCCAAGACAACATTTTGGAGAATTGACTCTCACGGCAAGGATTGTTCGTATCAGTGGCGGTTCTTATCATTTGGGTTGAAGAACACCCTTGCTGAGTTTCAAAGGGTGATGGACGGAATCCTAGCAGGATTGGATTTTGTCAGATGTTATATTGACGACATCTTAATTTATAGTGCTATAGTGGAGGAGCATGAGAGACACTTACGAGATGTGTTCGAGCGGTTGAGAGCTCAGGGGTTGAAGTTACACCTTGGGAAGTGTAAGTTCTTCCAGTAATTGGTAGAGTATCTAGGTCACACCATCTATCCAGGTGGGTTGGGTGTTCAACAAACGAAGGTTGAGACTATTGCACGTATCTCACGTCCTACAGATGTGAGTTGAGTTTGGACATTTGTTAGTTTGACAAACTTCTATCGACGATACGTGAAAGAGTTTAGTGCAATTGCGAAGCCATTGACCAAGCTGGACCAAGAGTAGCAGTGGAGAGATGAGCAAGAGTGAGCTTTTGTAGACTCAAGGATAAGTTGACATCTGCTCCCATCTTGAGGAGACCCGTTAGGGGACGTCCTTTCCAACTGCACACTGCTTGGAGTATGTTGGCACTTGAAGCAGTGCTGACTCAGCATGATGATGAGAAAAAGGAGTTTGTGATGACGTATGTCAGTTGCTCCAACAATTCGGCGGAGGTGAGGTACATTTCGTATGAGAGGGAGTGTTTAGCTGCAGTGTGGGCTGTTGAACACTTCCGATGTTATTTGTTTTAAGAATCCTTTTACTCTCATCATTGATCATCAACCGCTCAAGTGGTTGATGGAGTCCGACAAGCTTACATGGGAGCTTGCACGATGGGCTCTTATCTTACAGGCATATGACTTCCAGGTAGTGCATAGACCTGGAGTTGCAAACCTAGATGCCGATGGGTTGAGATTGTAACCCATGTACGAGTCAGCATGATCAGACGACGGTTCGATGACATGATGAGGTTGATGAGGAGATAGTGCCAAGGTGGCATGCATCTATCTTTCTTTGCGTGTTGACCATGAACTCTAGTATGGAGAGCCAGGTCACATCGTTCTCAGATCAGAGAGTAGATGACGAGTCTCCGGATCCTGAGGATGGAGATGGTGTTCCAGATGAGCGAGATATCCACGGTGATGTGTCCGTAATGAAGTATTTACATACTGACGTGGTGGTAGATACAATAAGTGCCAAGGAGCGAGATCGTGTCTTTCAACGAACGAAGAGATTTCGACGAGAAGGACGACATGTACTTCGAGTGTGAGATGATGAGAGAGTACGGATAGTATCACATCCATCCTAGAGGACACAGTTAGTACGACATGCCCATGAGGAGTTGGGATATTTTTCGGTGAAGCGTACACAATATTGGTGGCGTGGTATGCACATCGATGTGCATCCATTTGTCGCATGATGTGTGATTTGGGATCGAGTATGATCATCGTTTAATGCTCCTACTCCACAGTTACACCTTTACGGATTATGGAGTTGGGTTACCGTTGGAGATTGGATTTTGCGAGACCTTAACCGTTGATCGTACGTCACCACCGATATGTGTTGGTGATGGTGGAGCACTTCTCCAAGTGGATTGAGTTGGTGACATTACCGGACAAGACGAGTGAAGGGACGGCATATGCGTTCTTAGATCGAGTGCTGAGTCGTTTTGGAGCACCAACTGAAGTACCAACGGATCAAGATACAAAGTTTCTTGGTTCAGGCCTTGTATGGTCAAGCACTTATTGATCATCGGACTACATCTCGAGATCATCTTGAGGCGGATAATATTGGTGGCGTTGTCGAGGTGAGAGTTTCCTGGGAAGGACGAAACCTTCTAGCTGTGATACGATCGTGAAGAGGAGGGCAAAAACCACACACGGAATACGGACCGCAAGAGAACACACCACCACGATTTTGATCCGGTCAAGATAAAACACACGGCGTGCAAGTAAATCTTCAACTTCAGATTATTCAGACTGCAAATCTCACGTGCGGTAACTCAGAATATCAGAAAACTGCTCTTGTGAATCACCAACGCGTTCACCTAGAAGCTTCACGTTTTCTTTTCAGAAAAGTATGCGTACAAGTTGTAGGTCTCCTCTCTACTCGATTCTGTCTACTAAGCTCAATCTCTCGATGTCAAAACTCTGATCACTCAAAAAATCCCTCTAGACGTAACCTCTGTGTAAAAATCTTCTCCTAGCTCTTCGATTCCCTCTACTCGATAGCTCCCGCACGGTAAATTCTACACTGCTCGATGATCGACAAACTGCGATAATTTGATAATGGACAGAGAATTCTCTCTCTCTCCGGAGTACACCCCTCTGTACGTAACCTTCAGTGTCACCTGGCAGGAGTAAAAGACGTTGTCGTGTTGTACATGGGTCTGTACAGTGAAAACTAGTTGCAAAGAGATCTTTTCTTTGTTGTGTAAAAGAAGCTGCCCTGTAGCTTATCAAGCTGGGCAGGAGCTAAGCTGGGGTGGTGCTTGACAAACTGCCCCTTAGCTTGGGTTGAAATATCACCCTAAAGAGGGCAAAAGTTCCCAGAATGTAGAGCTCGTCGAGGAGAGCGACGTCGTACTTCTAGTTTTGACAGAAAGTGCTTTAAGTAATAGTTAGCACGTGTTTTAAACTAAGAAATATGCGATAGAGGAAAATCTGTCGATTCTGACTCGTGACTCGAACTCAAAATCTGATTGCGTGAGTGCGTAGGTGTTCACAAGTACTATAGTTTTGACTCTTTACTCGTTTAAAACGGAGTTGTATAGAGAAGTTAGCGTACAGAAAGCTAGTAAAGACCTTACAAGAAGATTTCTTTAGTAAAGCATATGTACATACTGTAAAAGCTTTTTGAACGGAACCAAAGGCCATTCCAATGATAGGGCGCTTGCCTAGGAGGGAAGTGGTCTCAGGATCAATCCCTCCTGGCCTCTGGTTCCTATTCTGGCATGTTGGCCTCCCGGATGGAAGTCTATGTTGGGTATGCAGCCATGTCTTGTATACCTAGGGGCGAGAGACCAGTATCTCCCTTAATCGTGGGCTTCCTGACCTAAGCCTCCGCATGCCATCCAGGATATACTATGGGAGATACCTGATGCTCATATGAGGAGACTGTAACCCCTGTGGGGCAGCCTCATAAGTGTTAGGACTTCGGCCTACATTGGATGGCTTGTAGTATATTCAGGATGGCATCAAGATGGCATCAAGAGCACATGAAACTGTTAATTTGTTAAATAATCATCGAGTCAGCTTAAGATGGGGAATGAGATTGTGAGAACCTTTATTAGTGAAGAGGTAGAGTTTGTGGAGACAACTGTGAAACTTGTATTAAAAAGGGACCAAACTTGTAAATAAAGCTTTGTACGCATAAGGACAGCAGGGGGGCAGCTTAAGCTAGGGCCCTGCTTCTGATAAGTGACTGTGCTTATAAGGACAGCAGGGGGGCAGCTTAAGCTGGGGCCTTAAAACTTTAGGTTAAATACTGCGGCGGCTGAAGATCGGGGACACTTTTCAAGGGAGTTTTCTGAGAGAACTGAAGCGGAAGGAGGAGGATTAGGGATTGGAGGTTGAGGACACGCAGGAGAAGCTAGGAGGCTGGAGAAGGTCAAATTGCTCACAGATTGAATTGGGACAGCATCGTAAGAGAGAGAGGCAGGAGTTTTAAGCTTGGACGTTGTTTAAATAAACTGTTCTGGGGAGAAATTACTCTCAAGAGACAGTTCTATTGAGAGAGATCGTTTGGAAATCTACAGGGGACTTTTGATCGACGTTGGATCAGATTTTTGAGAGTTTCAGTTGAGGCAAGGAGAGGAATAAGATTCAGGGGCCTGAATTTCTCTATTAGGTTCGGATTGAGACGTACTGGGTAGACTTTTGGCTTGACGGGTGAAGAGAGGTGCGCAGGAGAGGAAGAGAGAGCTGTACAGTTGGAGAAATTGGTGGTGCAGACGACACTGTAATAAAGTTAATTGAATCTTGAGAGACCTATCTGTGTACCCAAGGTGTGTTTGAGTGCTTGTTTTTGTAATTGGTGGACGCAAGAAGCAGGGTTTTGGAGATCTCATCGTTAGCGGCTACTTGTTTTTCTCTTCTGGTCGTTTTCTTGGATCGATCACAATCAGGAGGTTCGCCCTCCCCAAGAAAGACTCTCGCTCCGACAATTGGTGCTTCCACTGAGAGCAATTGGGGTGATCGATTTGGAGAATTGGCTAGATTAGGTTGAAAATGGATCAAAGTGCTGCTGTACAAGGGGTGGCTACTGCTCAAGGTGCTCATGTTCAAGGGACTTCTGGTCAGGATGGAGTTGGTTCTCAAGGAGGACCTACGGTGGTTCCAACAGCAGCAGCACAGCCTGCCATAGACACATCTCAGATTCTTCAGGCGTTGGCTGCCTTGATTCAACAACAGCCTGTAGTTGGAGGAGGTGAGCAAAAATCCACGAAGGCGTTACAAGTAGTTGTTGGTCGATGTGGACGATTTGATGAGAGAGATGTTACTAGGTACCTGCGGGAGTATGTAGGTGAGATGGAGTTGGTCAGGGCACCTGAAGTGGAGGTAATTCTAAGCTTTGAATTGACTGTTGTTCCTGAACTGAGAGAGAAGGTTAGGGGTTTACAGAGAAGACATTTAGGTGAGTGGACTCTATTTGAACGGACACTGAGAGAAGAGTTTCTAGAAGAGGACTCTGAAAGAGTCACCAGAAGAACTCTAATGGACTGGATAGAGCGTCAGCCTGGACGTTCCATGGGATTGAATGAAGTGATCCGTGAATTTGAGAAGAGGTATTCTCAACTTTCTGGTCTAGAGAAGTTGACGTTGGATGCTAGGAAGACAGAGTTGTTCTTAGGGGCTCTGGATGAGTTCACCGCAGATAGGCTTTGTTTCATGTTGGCTGATCGAGGGGCTGAAGGGGGAGTTACATCTGATTGGAGGAGAGTGGAAGAAGCAATATCCACCCTTGCTAGGCAACGTCGTGGTAGGATGATGTTGCAGCTAGAGACCTTGCCAGAGCAAAGACTAGCTCCTCCAGTTCATATAGCTCCTCCTACAATACCTCAGGCACCCATAGTGATTCCTCAAGCACCCATAGTGGTTCCTCAAGTGCATGCAGTACCTATCCCAGCACAGAGAGGACCTAGACAGCAGCAGCAACCTGTGGAGAACCGAAATCAACATAACTTGATAGAAGAACTCACTCAACAGCTGAGAGATTTGAGGGTTGAGATGGCAGACCTGAGGAGAGACCAACGACCTGTTGCACCAGGTGCTCGACCTGTAGGAGGAACCTTTACCAGAAGATGTATTTGGTGCGATAGCCCAGATCATCTTAGAGGAGACTGTCAAGACTTGGCGGTTGTCTTGCGGGAGGACGTAGTCAATTATCAGAATAACAGGCTGTATTTAACCGTCACGGGGCAGCCTCTTAACACGTATTTTGGGAGAGGAGGAATGAAGAGTTCTCTTCCAGCACTTACTGACGCGAATACTACAGTGATGACTGCGGGTTCTGCAGAGGCTGATGTGTATACATGGAAGGTTGAGGTGCGCGCTAATCCAACTATGGTTGAGTAGGCTAATGAGATCTCAGTTGAAATGATGAAGAGAGGTGCAGAAAGCATTAGGAGAGCTACTGGGTGGAGAGATCAGTAGATGCAACTTCTATTCAAGCTTTTTAAGAAGCAAGTAGCAAACAAGATGCTATGGTGGAAGACAAGAGAAGACGAGATGCTTCCGATCTAGACGCAGGGGTACCAGACGACGGTGATCGTCGGAGAGTTACAAGAAGGAGAGCAGCAGAACCATCGCCAACTATACCAACTGGAAGGTCTCCTGCTGCAGATGATATGCCCTCTACCTCTACAGCACCACCACCTATAGTAGATCCTATGGAAGGTGTACATGATTGATCACAAGAGCCTACTGCTACGGATAGAGTGCGGGGGAAAAGGTTTACAGCACAGGAGAAGGAGAAAGCTCCAGCTTACAAGTTGGCGGCAGACATCGAAACAGCAACAGATTTACGTGCTGTTCTGGAGCAATGCATTTTGGATGCTAGAGTCGAGTTTACTCTTCGCGAGGTACTAGGTATCGCCAAGAGAGAGTTTCATGAATTGATAATCGACATCATGAAGAGAAAGAGACAGGTATTGACTGAACAAGTAGGCAGTCAGATGGTTGGTGTGGTAGATGCTATTGGTGTTGATGGATTCAGAAATGATGAATATGAAGTATGGGTTGCTGGTCCTGCTGTTATTGAGAACGAAGACGAAGAGTTTGAGGAGGATAGGTCAAGCGCAGACAGCGATTTCAAGGAAAAGCATTGGGCAAGAGCGACAACTGAGACGCAAGTTTGACTTGGGAGACTTTCTGAGCCAGTACCTGCACTTGTGGATCACGGGTCGGAGATCAACATCATTTCCAAGGAGGTGTATGAAAAGGGACAGTGGCCAATCGAAAGGAATCATGGTTGGGTACTTCGAGCTGCAAATAACCAAAAGGGTGAGTTATACGGAGCCTGCCCCAATATACGTGTAAGGATTGAGGATGTAGAGGTTGATCAGCATTTCTTTGTACAATCGTCTGTCTCCTATCCTGTCATACTGGGCCAACCATACATCACCGCTGTTCGAATGGAGACAAAGGTGATGAATGATGGGTCTCATTATGTCAGAGTTCGGAGTCCTGATGATAAGTACTCAGTGCAGTTTTTTACGGTTCGTTCAAGACATGAGCGGAACCGAAAAACCCTTAGAGATTCTCAAACCAAGAGATGTAAGGGTTTTTGCAGTCCACTCCTGTAGAGCGTAAAGACAGGGGTGTAGAACCTGCTGTTGAGGTCCCGTTAGAGTTGGAAGCGAGACATGTACAAAGATCTGGAGACAAGTGTGGTGTACAGAGTTGGCAGTCTGGATTGCTGATGTTTGAGGCAGATGGGTGGAGTCAGTTTACAAGAGTTGAAGATATGGAGGAAAATACAAAAAGATGGATGGTGAAACATGTATCAAAGTTGTGGTGTGTAGGGGTTCTATCTGAAGACGAAGTGGTTTCTGGTTTGTTTGAAGAGTTTATGTCTGTACAGTCAGTTGTTGGTTGGTTAGACAATGTGAGTGGATTGATGGAAGAGGAAAATAGTGTGGCGCTGATCTCTATTCACTCTCGACGCATATATGAGGAGATTACTACATACGTGCAGTTCTTTCCTCATCCGATGCAGAATAATGAGGGAAGAGAAGCAAGTTGTTGGTGTGCACTCCCTCAGGAAGCAGCCGTCCATGCGAAGTACAAATCTGTACTGAGGAAGGTAAGACCGGTAGCAGCTCAACTACCTGTTAACTCCCAGCAGCAAGTACAGTTAGTGGAGACTGAGTCTATATTGCGTGATCATAGACGAATATGGCATCGGTTTACTGAGGAGACATTGAAGGAGCTCCAGATAGGAGGGGGTGAATTCTTGACTGAGGTCGAGAAGACAGTGTTTGAACAGATGGTAGTAAAGCATGGTAAAGCATTCTCTTTTTCAGCAGAGGAGATAGGTTGTGTGGACCCGCATGTTATAGCGCCTATGGTTATATTCACAATCCCTCATGTGCCTTGGGACCTGAAACCGATCCCAGTTCCTTGTGCTTTGTTGCCTAAACTCATCGAGTTGTTGAAGGAGAAGGTACAGATGGGGATACTTGAGGTGGTTCACTGTGCCCAAGAAGTCAGGAGCTTTGCGTTTTATTCAAGACCTACAGCCTACGAATAACGTAACCATTCGTAACGTTGGGACGGGTCCTGTGATTGAAAAGGTAGCAGAGGCATTTGCAGGGAGAGCTATCTATTCAATAAGAGATCTATATTCTGGTTATGATCAGTTCCAGCTGGTTGTGGAGAGTAGAGATTTAACTACTATGCGTACGCCCCTGAGATTGATGCGGATGTGTACTCTTCTACAAGGAGCAACGAACTCGGTGGCTCATATGCAGAATGCGATGCACAAGGTACTAAGGGAGTTTGTGCCTGATGTTACCATTCCATTTCTAGATGATATTCCTATAAAGGGCTGCGCGATTGAAGACAAGGATGAAGCAGTACTTGCGAATGGGTGTAGAAGGTTTGTTGCGGATCATATCAGGGATGTAGAACGTATCTTGACTCGCTTGGAGGAGGTACATCTCACCCTGTCGAGAGCTAAGTCCAAGTTTGGTGTGTCTGAGATTTTAGTGGTTGGACATCTGTGTGGAGCTTTTGGAAGACGACCAAACCCGGAGAAGGTTGAAGCCATAGCTAGGATGGCAGACTGTAGGAATATCACGAGGTTCGACGCTTTCTAGGTGCTTGTGTATTTTATCGTTTATCCATTCCTCATTATGCTCATGTTGCTGAGCCTTTGTATGCATTATTGAGGAAGGATAAGAGGTTTATATGGACCTCAGTCCATCGAGAAGCTATGAATAGGCTAAAGGAGGCTCTACAGTCTCCGTCTGTTTTGAGAAGAGTAGACTACGGATGTGGGAGACCTGTCGTTGTCACAGTAGATACTAGTCCAAAGGCGATTGGCTGGGCGATAGGTCAAGATGATGCGGATGGATTGCGGCTTACCTCTAGATTTGAAGCTAGGATCTTGACAGACACGCAACGAGATTATCCTCAGGTGAAGCGTGAGTTGTGGGGAGCGGTCACAGCAATGAAGACAGATCGTGAGTTTCTGATTGGTGCTCATGTAGTCCTAGAAACAGATTGTCTACCTCTACTAGGCATGATATCCAACTGTACCACACAAGACATAGCAATGTTACGTTAGATTGCTTATATTAGAAGCTTGAATCTAGAGTTGAAGCATATAAAAGGAAAGGAGAATATGGTCGCAGATATGTTGTCAAGGGCTCAATTTGTGGATGAGGATGTCATGATTTCAGAAGCTGAGGAAATGGAGAGAAAGGATGCTCAGTGTCAAGTTAATCGACGGGCTACAAACTTGGAGCCGTTGATGTTTAGAGAGGAGCTTTACACAGGTAGACTTCGTGACATAAGGTATTATCTGAGCTTGTTGGAGAGGCAGGAGAGATGGAACAAAGTAGAGTTCAGGGAGATAAGGAAACAAGCTTACAACTACCTTCTACGTGATGGGTATCTTTGGAGACGGCCGCAGAGGAGAGATGGAATGTTCATACGAGTAGTGGACGATCTGCAGACTAAGCAACAACTAATGAAGGAGTTCCATGATATTTTGTGGGCTGGACATCGAGGGATTTGGGCTACCTACGTTAAGTTGAAGGAAAGGTATTGGTGGAAAGGTCTGTATCAGGATGTGGTGAACTACGTCAGTTCTTGCTTGCATTGTCAGTTCTATTCAAAGATCCGGTATAGGGACGATCTTGTGTCAACTTATCCGCCTTGCATTCACTTCCAGTGGGTTCTCGACTTGGTGGTAATGCCTCTGGGGTTATGGGGCATGCGATATTTAATTTTAGCTCGTGAGGATCTCTCCAACTTTGTAGAAGGACGAGCTTTGAGGACGAAGACCACAGAGGGGATATGTAAGTTTGTTCTTGATGATATTATCTGTAGGTATGGGTCTGTAGGAAGGCTAAGGGCAGATAGAGGAGAACTACGTGGTACAGAAGCGAAAGAGTTTTTTGCTCGATATGGTGTGAAGCTCAAGCTTACCACTGCGATGAATCCGGAGGAGATTGGCAAGAGTGAGCGAGGACATCCGTCAATAGTTCAGGCTTTGGTGAAGGCGTGTGATGGTAAGCATAGAGAGTGGCCTAGATTACTCCCTTTTGCTTTATGGGCAGATAGAACAACTCATTGTTCTACTACAGGGTACATGCCTATTGAGTTAATGTTAGGGCAGAAACCAATGATGCCAGCAGAAGAAGACTTTCCTACCTGGGCTACCTTGCCATGGGAGGACAATGTGGACCCCTGTGCAACTTCTCTCACTTCGAATCAGACAGCTAGAATGTAGAGAGGAGGATCTCGCTGAAGCGCAGCGACGACTGAAAGCGGCTCGACTTGGGAACAAGGAGAGGTTTGATAAGACTCATAGACTTCGGCCAAAACTGATACAAGTCGGGGACTGGGTGTTGGTATAAGACAGCACATTGGAAAATCACCACTCTACAGTTCGAAAGTTTTCGAGAAGGTGGTTTGGCACGTACCTTGTCTCAGATGTACATCAGAATGCTACTTATTCCTTGCGAGAGCTAGATGGCACGCCTTTAAGACTTCCAGTTGTTGGGAAACGAGTGAAGTTATTCAAAAAGAGAGAGGAGACTGTGGAGCTAGCTGAGTTCTTAAGTTCAGAGCAGACAGGAGCAAGTGAAGATCTTTTTGAGGCGGTCGAGGAGAGCGAAGACGATTTGGAGGACCACGACGATCGGTGACGGATTGGCACATACCAGAGGATGTGCAGGTTTGGAGGGGATGAATGTCGTGTTGTACATGGGTTTGTACAGTGAAAACTAGTTGCAAAGAGATCTTTTCTTTGTTGTGTAAAAGAAGCTGCCCTGTAGCTTATCAAGCTGCGCAGGAGCTAAGTTGGGGTGGTGCTTGACAAGCTGCCCCATAGCTTGAGTTGAAATATCACCCTAAAGAGGACAAAAGTTCTCAGAATGTAGAGCTCGTCGAGGAGAGCGACGTCATACTTCTAGTTTTGACAGAAAGTGCTTTAAGTAATAGCTAGCACGTGTTTTAAACTAAGAAATATGCGATAGAGGGAAATCTGTCGATTCTGACTCGTGACTCGAACTCAAAATCTGATTGCGTGAGTGCGTAGGTGTTCACAAGTACTATAGTTTTGACTCTTTACTCGTTTAAAACGGAGTTGTATAGAGAAGTTAGCGTACAGAAAGCTAGTAAAGACCTTACAGGAAGATTTCTTTAGTAAAGCATATGTATAGACTGTAAAAGCTTTTTGAACGGAACCAAAGGCCATCCCAGTGATAGGGCGTCTGCCTAGGAGGGAAGTGGTCTCAGGATCAATCCCTCCTGGCCTTTGGTTCCTATTCTGACATGTTGGCCTCCCGGATGGGAGTCTATGTTGGGTATGCAGCCATGTCCTGTATACCTAAGGGCGGGAGATCGGTATATCTCTTAATCGTGGGCTTCTTGGCCTAAGCCTCCGCATGCCATCCTGAATATACTATGAGAGATACCTGGAGCCCATATGGGGTGGGGGGGTTGTAAGCCCTGTGGGGCAGCCTCATAAGTGTTAGGGCTTCGGCCTACATTGGATGGCTTGTAGTATATTCAGGATGGCATCAAGAGCACATGAAATTTTTGTTAATTTGTTAAATAACCATCGAGTCAGCTTAAGATGGGGAATGAGATTGTGAGAACCTTTATTAGTGAAGAGGTAAAGTTTGTGGAGACAACTGTGAAACTTGTATTAAAAAGGGGCCAAACTTGTAAATAAAGCTTTGTACGCATAAGGACAGCAGGGGGGCAGCTTAAGCTAGGGCCCTGCTTCTGATAAGCGATTGCGCTTATAAGGACAGCAGGGGGGCAGCTTAAGCCGAGGCCTTAAAACTTTAGGTTAAATACTGCGACGGCTGAAGATCGGGGACACTTTTCAAGGGAGTTTTCTGAGAGAACTGAAGCGGAAGGAGGAGGATTAGGGATTGGGGGTTGAGGACAAGTAGGAGAAGCTAGGAGGCTGGAGAAGGTCAAATTGCTCACAGGTTGAATTGAGAGAGCATCGTAAGAGAGAGAGGCAGGAGTTTTAGGCTTGGACGTTGTCGGAGTGTGATCCGTCTACCTAGGAAAGCACCGGGCTTCTGGCTGTGGTTGTTTACTCAAGAGGTTGGCTTTCAGGTCACAACAGGAGCTATAAACACTCACACAGGAGTGTAGGATCGTCTGATATGCTCAAAAAGCAAAATTTAGGTCTCACTGGTAGTAATAGGCTTAAGCGGTGAACTTTGACACTCAAAGAGAGGAAAACTATGAAGGTTTAGACTTCTAAACTTCCCCTACATGCAAATGAGGCACTACTGAACACACACACGAAGTTTCAGCCTGAGATTGAATTCTAGCACAGAGATATGAACAGAAAAGTTCTGAATAAGAGAATTATGGCAATTTCTGGTACCTAGACAGCTATTCAGACATAGAATAGAGAATTGGCTCGATGAATTTCAAATCTTCTCACAGTATTTGAAGTCTACAGGATGCTGAACATCCCTGTGAAGTTGGGACTCCTGAATGTTTGTAGAACTCCAGATATCCTTCTCTAAAGTCGCTGCTCTAGATTAAGAGCATTTCAGACCCCCTCTGCTTCAGCGGCCGCCCTGAATTACTCAATTACTCAAATGATTCAAAACTTTTTGGACAGTCGTAGCCCTCCTGACAGTGAACGCAACCACGAAGTTTTGAAGTGATTTCCTCAATTCTGCTGCAATTGGCACCGAAAACCCTAAAATCAACAAAAGTGATGCAGTTTTGGCACAATCCGAACTTCAATTGGGCATAACTCCTTGTTTATTGATCCAAATCGAGCAAAAATTTCACTGACAGTGCTTGGCACGACGAGCTCTCTCTTCCTGTGTTTTCAGATTTCGAAGATACCTCATCAATTGCTCGAACTCTCCTCTAGAGCTCTATTTCTAAACTTAGAGTTTTACAAAAGACAAAAATGGACCAATGGGAGTTCATAGCTCCACTTGACTGTCCTTTTGTGCCTTAAACTACCTGGTAACTTATCTACACTCATAAGCTACCACGTCAAGCCCCCTAGAGTGCCAGCGTAAAACTTAAACTACCTAAAATGACACATAGCCCCGAAAAATAACTTAAATTAGCTAGAAAGCGTGCATGGGCGACAAGTAAGTACAACCCATGAGCTCAAACCCCTATCAGCATGGAAACCCTAAGTTATGTACATTGAACGTCATAGACAAGTAAGAAGTCACTTGCACAAGCGCACAAATGCTTGAACAAGATAACTAACATACTATCAGCCTACTAGGACTCAAAATAGTGTTCACACCATATGCAAAGGTGTCAAACATATACATAAAGGACTAGAAGTAATATGAGCTAACTTCTAGAACTACCAAACCTAAGCGTCGGAGTAGAAGTCAAGCATGTAGCCGCCAAATGGCGCGACATCCACCCCCTCTGAACCTGCACATCCTCCGGTATGTGCCAGACCAGATCAAGACTCTTCAGCTTCAGCTTCAAATTCATCTTCAACCTCCATTGAGTCTTCAGCTTCATCCTCAGTAAGCTCTGTAATGTTCTGGTCGTCCCCTCTCCTTCTAAAGAGCTTGATTCTCTTCCCTGCGACTGGTATCTTGAGCACTGCACCATCTAACTCTCTCAAAGAATATGTGGCATTATCATAAACTTCTAACACCACATAAGGTCCGAACCATCTCTTGGAAAACTTTCTGATAGCGCTATGCTGATTATCAAGACTACTATCATAGACTAACACCCAATCACCTTCCTTAACTGGTTTGGGCCGTAATCTATGCGTCCTATCAAATCTGCCTTTGTTTCTCTCTCTAGCAGTCTTTAACCTTTCCACAGCTTTGGCAACATCCTCAGGTCTTCGTTCTAACTGCTGGATCCTTAATGCAAGAAGATCCTCCGTACTTCTACCATCTTCCCATGGCAAAACATTCCAAGTAGGCACAACCTCCTCAATCGGCATCACAGATTTTTGCCCTAGTATCAACTCTGCTGGCATGTAACCTGTAACGGTACTATGAGTTGTACGATCTGCCCACAAAGCAAATGGTAGCAGTCTAGGCCATTCATGGATCTTACCCTTGCAAGCTTTTACCAAAGCTTTGATGATTGGCGGATGACCTCTTTCGCTCTTGCCATTCCCTTCAGGATTGTAAGCAGTGGTTAACGCCAACTTGATTCCCAATCGCTTGAAGAACTCAACAGCTTCTTGTGCATCCAGCTCACCCCTATCTGCAGTGATCTTTCCCACACACCCATACCTACAAATAACATCTTCAAGTAGAAAGCGGCAGACACTAGCAGTGGTCTTCGTCCTCAGGGCACGGCCTTCGACTTGGTTAGATAGATCTTCTCTAGCCAAGACTAGATACCTCATTTGTCCAAGTCCAAATGGCATAGTTACCAGATCAACTACCCATTTATAATGAATGGCTAAAGGATAAGTAGGATGCAATCCATCACGATGGCGTACATTGGAGTACATCTGGCAAGGTATACAGGATGAAACAAACTGTACTACATCCTTATACATACCCTTCCACCAATACTTTTCCTTCATCTTGGCAAATGTAGCCCAAACTCCTCTATGACCAGCCCATAAACTCTCATGGAACTCCTTGATCAGCTTCTGCTGCAATTCCAAGTCACATACTACCCGCTGCGGTATACCTCCTTGTAGCTTAGGGCGCTTCCATAGATGTCCTCCATGTAAAAAGTAACCATAAGCTATTCTACGGATCCTCTTGAAATCTGCATCAGACCAGCCTTCTTGCCTTTCCAGTGAACTCAAATAGCGCCCAAGATCCAACCACTCGTCATCATACATAGTTTCCTCAAAAAACTCCAACGAGGCTGCAAAACAACTTCTATCTCTTCTAGCAAGAGCACTAGAATAGAACTCTGTTCCCACATCCTCCTGGTCATCTATCATTTCCTTCTCATCGTAATACCTAGCCCTTGATAACATATCTGCCACAGGATTGTCTTTTCCTGCAATATGTCTAAACTCTGGGTTCAAGGACTTGATATATGCTATCCACCTCAACATAGCAATATCTGGAGTTGTACAGCTAGTAATCATTCCCAAGAGAGGTAAACAATCTGTCTCCACAACCACAGGTGCTCCTATCAAGTATTCCTTGTCACTCTTCATTGCAGTAACTACTCCCCATAGCTCTCTCTTGACCTGAGGGTAGTCTCTCTGCCGTGAACTTAACACCTTAGCTCCAAAACGCACCACATATCTATTTCCATCCTCATCATCCTGCCCTACAGCCCATCCAATGCCAATAGGACTAGTATCAACAGTAAGGATAACAGAACTCCCCAACTCATATGTTACCTTCCGTAGAGTTGGTGGTGAAGACAACAGATCCTTCAATTTCTTCATAGACTCGCTTTGCTCCTCTTGCCACTGAAATCTTTGCCCCTTCCTCAGCAACTTGTACAACGGATCTGCTACATGTGCAAAGTGTGGAATCCAAATATGGTAAAACACACATGCACCTAGAAACCCTCTCACCTCGGTAACTGACCCACATGTCTCCTTCATCTTTCGAATGGCATCAACCTTGTTTGGACAAGGTTTCCGACCATAAGATCCACACAGATGTCCCACTATTAACACCTCTTGTACTCCAAACACAGACTTGGCTCCTGATAAAGTCAAATGAACCTCTTCCAGTCGACTCAGTATCTTATCACAATCAGCTATGTGATCTGCTACAAACTTACGGCACCCCCTCTGATCTTTTACCTCATTCTTCTCCTCCTCAACACACCCTTTGATCGGCACATCATCAAGGAATGGCATAGTTTTTTCAGGAATGAAATTCCTCAAAACTTTATTCATGCCATTCATCATATGTGCTACAGAATTGGTAGCACCTTGCGGCAAGGTGCACATCCTTAGTAACCCCAAAGGTGTCCTCATTGTAGTCAAGTCTCTACTCTCAGAGGATAATTGAAACTGATCATAACCTGAATATAAGTCTCCCATCGAATAGATAGCACGACCAGCAAAAGCCTCTGCAAACTCGTCTACAATAGGTCCTATACCCATATTCCTGATAGTCACCTTGTTAACTGGCTGCATATCTTGAATGAATCTCAAAGCTCCACTCTTCTTCGGAACAGTAAACCATCTGCTAGAATAGGGAGCTATAGATGGTTCCAAGATACCCATCCTAATCCTCTCATTGAGCAAGTCTATCAGCTTTGGCAGATGAGCTCTAGGCATAGGGATAGGACGTAGATTCCAAGGCACATGCGGTATAGTAAAGATTACCATAGGTGCAACTACACTTGGATCTACACATCCTACTTCATGTGACTCAAATGCAAACGCCTTACCATGCCTAGATAGCATCTCCCTGAAGCTCTTCTTCTCTTGCTCGGTAAGAAATCTATCACCTCCAATCCTCAGCTCCTTCAGTGTTGTTTCTGTGAACTGGTGCCCAATTCTTCTCGGTCCTCTGAGCGTCGGTTCTCGTGCAGCTTGCTCCATCTTCTGATTGTAATCAAGTGGTAAAGGCAAAGCCACTGGTTTGACTTTCTTTGCCACTGACTTGTACTTGGTCTCCACATACACCTCTTGCCGATCTATAAACTTATCAATTACATCATAAAGCTCCTTGGAGCTCACTCTCACCACTCTATCTACATCATCTATAGAACTTTCTACTATAGATTTCAACTCCCCTATAGTATCTACCAAATACTGCTCTTCAAACACTCCAGATATGTATTCATCTCCTGCTAACTCTCCATTATCCCACAAAGACTGCTGTACACACTTCACATGTTGCCTCTCAAACCTCTTCAGATTCTCAACCTTCCTATAACACACTGATCCACATGACGTCAATCCTAAGAAGCTAGTGGATAAAGCTTCCTGCTCTACTGGATCAGGCGAGAATCCTAGCTCTACTGTACCGTTGAAGTCTCGCTCTTCAATGGTACTCTGCCAAAACCCCTAGACTCTCTAAACTCCTGAGTAATCTTAGGCAGTGGACGGTCTCTCAAGCTATCGCGATTTCTCTCATGTTCTGCAGCAACAGTCAAAAACTGAACAGCTCTTTTGCCATCTCTACTACGTATCCTAGCATAAGCTGAACCATCATCCATAACTCGTGTCTCCATTCTAACAGCAGTAATGTAAGGCTGCCCTAGAATGATAGGATATGTTGACATGTCTTGCACAAAGAAATTCTGAACATCACTGATGTCACCCACAGTTACCTTGATGTTGGGACAAGCACCATAGAGTTCTCCCCTCTGGTTGTTGGCAGCACGGATAAGCCATCCATGGTCGGTGTCTATGGGCCACCTTCCACGCTTGTACAGCTCCTTAGACATCAGATTAATCTCTGAGCCGTGATCAATCAATGCCACCACAGGTTCCTCTAGATCTCCTAACTTCACCAAGGTCTCAGTGGTTGCTCTTGCCCAATGGTTGTGAGAGTAATGGCTCTTATGCGATGCTTCCACCTCATCTTCAAACCTCACGTGCTGATCTGATCTCCCCTCTGATACTTGAGAGCAATAACCAGCAATCTCATCTTCCTCATCCTCCGACAGTTTGGTCCCTAGAGCGTTAAGCGTAGCTGCTTCACCCAAAATCTGACGTTTCCTCTTGATGATATCTATAATAACCTCATGGAACTCACGCTTTGCTATCCCAAGAATCTCACCCAAAGTAAACTCAACTTTTCCATTCAAGATACGGTTCTCTAACACCTGCTTCAAGTCTGTAGCAATCTCAATGTCAGACTGAAGTTTGTATGCAGGCATCTTACCCTTCTCCTTGCTTCTCTCCTTCTCCTTTGGTGTTGTAGGTGGTAGATCCTCCATAGTCTCCTCCCGAGTAGGTGTTGTCTCCTGTCTTGTCTCTGGTCTAGCCCTTTCACTCCTTGTAGCAGGTCGTTTGGCTGTAGAAGCCTCACCTGCATCCTCTCTCCTGCGTTTTTCTTCTAGTAGAGCTTCATGCTGACTTCTTGCAACATAAGCATGCACTGACATAGTGTCTACAGGGTCATTCCATCCTGTAGTTTCTCGAATTGAGTTGCCAACCCTCCGTAGCACATCCTTGTCTAAATCTGTTCTAGCTACGGACCGCACTACATCAGACCACAACCCAGTAGTCCCTTTCTCTCTCTCTATCTCCACTTTCACTCCACAGGTAGCAGCATTCACAAGAGAAACAGCATGTGATGCTGATATCTCATTCACAAGCCTCTTCATACCACCCTTGCCAAAGTTGGTTCCCAACATCATCCCAGTCTCTCTCAGATGGATCTTACCATCTTTGAAGAAGATCAGATCCTTCCTCAATGCATCTGAAAACTCTCCACAATCTCTCCTTACATGGTCTAGGCTATCACACCATATACAACGATGAACAAAGCCTTCTCTCATCTGAGGTCTCTGCATAGCAGGCTGTACATTCTGCTCCTTCTCTTCTAACCTAGTGAGCTTAAGCTTAAGCTCCTTCATACTCTTAATCAACTCATCAAGCGGTGAGTCTTCCTCTCTAGCAATTACCAAAGCGGGCTTAGTAGGCAACTGCTTGACAGGAATTATCAGAGGTGCTGCTTCACTTACCACCACCTTGTCCCTTCTTCTCTGTCTCTTGGTCAGCAAAGAAACAGCCTCTTCAACCTCCTTCCAGTCAGTCTTCAATCCTCTCTCCTCACTCTTGTCTTCTAGCAACAACTCAAGCTTCTCCTGAATAGTCACGTCCGCTGCTTGTAAGAAAAGCTCGGTCTTCTCAACCTCTAGTGTAAGCTTCTCTGTCCTAGAAAGCTGAGCATATTGACGATCAAACTCCCTTAACAACTCATTTACAGACAAACCTTTGTTAGGCTTCACCACCCACTCAAAGAATGTTCTCTTGGTCACCCTCTCTGAGTCTTCAGTGTAGTACTCCTCCTTCAAAGCTCGCATAAAGCTCTCCCAACTCTGTCCTTGCTGCTGCTTAAGCTCCTTCACACGTCCACGAATCTCAGGGACAACAGCAAGCTCAAAGTTCTCCACCATCTCCTTCTCAGGTACCTTATTCACCTCCATCTCCCTAGCATAGTATCGCACATACTTGGAAATATCTGTACCCTTGAACTGATCCATCTGGTGCACCACAGATTGCAACGCCTTGGTTGCTAACACCTCCTTCCTCTCTGTGCTCTGTTGCTGCTGCATGAACATGGAAAAAGCCTGGAACATCTTCATCGTAGCAGCATCAAACTGAACAGGTTGTTGAGCAGCAGCAACACCTCCACTTGATGATCCTTGGTTGGCCATGATATCTGATCCTGTAACACTCTCAAGAAAACTCCCACCCCAGGTGTTTCACGTCGAGTTCACCAAAAAAGAGAGTATGTCGGAGTGTGATCCGTCTACCTAGGAAAGCACCGGGCTTCTGGCTGTGGTTGTTTACTCAAGAGGTTGGCTTTCAGGTCACAACAGGAGCTATAAACACTCACACAGGAGTGTAGGATCGTCTGATATGCTCAAAAAGCAAAATTTAGGTCTCACTGGTAGTAATAGGCTTAAGCGGTGAACTTTGACACTCAAAGAGAGGAAAACTATGAAGGTTTAGACTTCTAAACTTCCCCTACATGCAAATGAGGCACTACTGAACACACACACGAAGTTTCAGCCTGAGATTGAATTCTAGCACAGAGATATGAACAGAAAAGTTCTGAATAAGAGAATTATGGCAATTTCTGGTACCTAGACAGCTATTCAGACATAGAATAGAGAATTGGCTCGATGAATTTCAAATCTTCTCACAGTATTTGAAGTCTACAGGATGCTGAACATCCCTGTGAAGTTGGGACTCCTGAATGTTTGTAGAACTCCAGATATCCTTCTCTAAAGTCGCTGCTCTAGATTAAGAGCATTTCAGACCCCCTCTGCTTCAGCGGCCGCCCTGAATTACTCAATTACTCAAATGATTCAAAACTTTTTGGACAGTCGTAGCCCTCCTGACAGTGAACGCAACCACGAAGTTTTGAAGTGATTTCCTCAATTCTGCTGCAATTGGCACCGAAAACCCTAAAATCAACAAAAGTGATGCAGTTTTGGCACAATCCGAACTTCAATTGGGCATAACTCCTTGTTTATTGATCCAAATCGAGCAAAAATTTCACTGACAGTGCTTGGCACGACGAGCTCTCTCTTCCTGTGTTTTCAGATTTCGAAGATACCTCATCAATTGCTCGAACTCTCCTCTAGAGCTCTATTTCTAAACTTAGAGTTTTACAAAAGACAAAAATGGACCAATGGGAGTTCATAGCTCCACTTGACTGTCCTTTTGTGCCTTAAACTACCTGGTAACTTATCTACACTCATAAGCTACCACGTCAAGCCCCCTAGAGTGCCAGCGTAAAACTTAAACTACCTAAAATGACACATAGCCCCGAAAAATAACTTAAATTAGCTAGAAAGCGTGCATGGGCGACAAGTAAGTACAACCCATGAGCTCAAACCCCTATCAGCATGGAAACCCTAAGTTATGTACATTGAACGTCATAGACAAGTAAGAAGTCACTTGCACAAGCGCACAAATGCTTGAACAAGATAACTAACATACTATCAGCCTACTAGGACTCAAAATAGTGTTCACACCATATGCAAAGGTGTCAAACATATACATAAAGGACTAGAAGTAATATGAGCTAACTTCTAGAACTACCAAACCTAAGCGTCGGAGTAGAAGTCAAGCATGTAGCCGCCAAATGGCGCGACAACGTTGTTTAAATAAACTGTTCAGGGGAGAAATTACTCTCAGAAGACAGTTCTATTGAGAGAGATCGTTTGGAAATCTACAGGGGACGTTTGATTGACGTTGGATCAGATTTCTGAGGGTTTCAGTTGGGGCAAGGAGAGGAATAAGATTCAGGGGCCTGAATTTCTCTATTAGGTTCGGATTGAGACATACTGGGTAGACTTTTGGCTTGACGGGTGAAGAGAGGTGCGCAGGAGAGGAAGAGAGAGATTTTCTGTACAGTTGGAGAAATTGGTGGTGCAGACGACACTGTAATAAAGTTAATTGAATCTTGAGAGACCTATCTATGTACCCAAGGTGTGTTTGAGTGCTTGTTTTTGTAATTGGTGGACGCAAGAAGCAAGGTTTTGGAGATCTCATCGTCAGCGGCTACTTGTTTTTCTCTTCTGGTCGTTTTCTTGGATCGATCACAGTCAGGAGGTTCGCCCTCCCCAAGAAAGACTCTCGCTCCGACAACGTCCTAAACAGATGGCAGCAGAAAAATAAATCACTGGTAAAAAATCTACACATAAGAAGACTAGTTCACTAAGCCTTTGCAGGTTCATCTGTACAGACGGCCACCGTCTCGGCTGTACAGTCGGCATCTGACACCTGCACTCGAAGTAACTCCACCACGGCTACCTCTGGCCACCGGAATCACCTCGTTCTGACACGTGGAGCCCGAGTAATCACCATTGTCGTTTTCCGGCCCCCTTAAACTTTGAAATGCTGTAAGTATTGCCTCAGGTATCAGTTTCACTTGATTTTTCGACCCAAGTGAATAATATTTCGAACTTTTCATTTTTCTACAAAAGAATTAGTACCGACTTGGAGTATCTTTGATGCCATCTCGCTACCCAGGACTTAGAGGCCGCAACCGAATTCGTACTAATTACCTCGACAACCCGAAGGTGAGAGGTCCATTTTGAAACCCGGTGGTAATCTCCCTCTAGCATCCACACTAGGTGACTGCACTAGTGCAAGGGTAGACGGAGACGTCCCGCATTCACGGTACGTTTAAAGGACATCTAGTATCTCGCCCCTAGGCAACTTGGTGCCCCTCATATTCTCCCGAAGGGGCCAGCCTACTCCAAGCCGGTTGTGAGTCTGAAGGGATTTGATCCGGAGACCTCCTCCCTACATGTTTCTCAGCTACACCACGGAAGCTGATCTCACAACTGGTTTTGAAGACCGGTTTCTAAGCTAATATACTAGAAAGCTACGGTATTTCGTCTTTCCTTTGCTAACACGAAGTGCAATAACTTTCTCTAGATATGCTCTTTTTGTACATTTAGAATTTTAAACAAATACTACATACTACAATCTACATGAGAAAAATCTAAAAAGTATTTTTCGAACTCACTCAGATTTATGATTAATTTCCCGGTATCAGAAATCTTGTAGAAGAACTCCAAGTAACTTTTCGCCTGCAACTCCATTTGTAACTTTTGAACATACCACCGTGATCAGCGCGACGAGACCTATGCCGTGGTGTTTTCATATTTTTGAATGCTCACTTCCTCCAAAATCGACTTCTCTGAGATCTTAGCTTCACTCAGAGAGACTAACTTCTAACTGAGAGGTGAATTATTCACTATGTGGAATAATTCACATCACGACAACGTGGTATGCACATCGATGTGCAGCCATTTGTCGCACGATGTGTGATTTGTGATCGAGTACGATCATCGTTTAATGCTCCTACTCCACAGTTACACCCTTATCGATTATGGAGTTGAGTTATCGTTGGAGTTTGGATTTTGCGGGACCTTTACCGTTGATCGTACGTCACCACCGATATGTGTTGATGATGGTGGAGCACTTCTCCAAGTGGATTGAGTTGGTGACATTATCGGACAAGACGAGTGAAGAGACGACATATGTGTTCTTAGATCGAGTGTTGAGTCATTTTGGAGCACCAGCTGAAGTGCCGATGGACCAAGGTACAAAGTTTATTGGTTCAGGGCTTGTGTAGTCAGGCATTGATTGATCATCGGACTACATCTCGAGATCATCTTGAGACGAATGGTTTGGCGACGAGGGTAGTTTAGACAGTGAAAAGAGGATTGCGCAAGTACAGCTTGCAGAAGGGCCACTTGAGAGATTGAGATGTGCAGTTACCATGGTTGGCTATGGACTACTGTTTTAGCCGACAAGTGTCTTTGGTTTTCTTCTCATTGTATTTTCTATTGTATGATCGAGATCCAGATCTACCTTCGGTCATTCGTCGTGATTTTGATGAGGTGTTGAACCTTGATGATCCGGATATGTGAGTGAACGCATGTTCTCAACAAGCAGAGACATTTCGGAGAGTTATGTTTATGACTTTTGAGAACCTAGCGATTGCTTAGCATAGAGACACGTTGCAATATGCACTATTCGAAGAGGAGGTTGTCGACCATCGATTCCCAGGTTTCATCCTGACGATCATATTTATCTACGACAGACTGCACCGACGACGTTGGATGTGACCGCAAGACGTACTATTTTATGAGTGCGTGAGATGTTACCTTCTGGAGTACTCATGTTAGAGGATCGTGATGGTGTTGTTTGAAAAGACCATGTGCGTAATTGTGCGTAATTGTGCGTCATGTCATCTTCCCAACATCGACATGTGACTAACGACGGGACGATGTAGCACCCGGCCTCTTGATGAAGGTGTATATCACGCACAAGGGATATGAACTATCTGGAGTTAGAGGGATCTAACCGTCAGTTAGGAGGGCGATTGTGATACACTTGTGTATGTGTATGACATCGTCCATATGTTATGTGTGTGTGATGTACTTTTGACAGCGATGTATGCTGTGTAGCGATGTGTATGCGTACGACAGCGACAAGAGAACATAATCCATTACAGTGACACTTAGACGACAATAGAACACATGCGAACGCTGCAGATGTCTGTCTCAAGACGTCTCCTCGTCTCTTCATAGTCTCTGAAAAGTTTATGCTTGTGCATCACAAACTTATTTGAAGATTTAACATTGAACAGTCGAGAACCCAACACAACCGTTCAGTGATAAACGTCTCAGTAAGTCCTTTCTCGTTTGAACCTCATCTTAAAGCGTTCAACCTCCAAAGATTTGAACTCTAGTCGAACATCACGAGCGCATTCTGATCCAAGAACGCGCTCGTGGTGTTCTTGCTCAACGTTCACTCACGCTCCAATCGCGTTGGAAACCAAAGTCACATCAAACCACAATAACAAGAAAGTTAACAAGATGATATCAATGGTGATGTATTTGTGCCACAAGACATTAACTAGATCTTAACTCAAGTTACGTCGAAAGACATATGATAATCCAACCCGTAGCACAAACGAAAAAGATCAGAGCAATGATAATAACTTTGATAAATGAATGATCAAGTACACAAGCTCAATAGTCAATCAAAACACACACAATCAATAACACAAGGATAAAGACCACAGTTGCATAAAATAACAAGGGTCAAAAGCTAAGCAATGTGATAGCTCATAGAGAGGTATATAATGAGATTCATGATAAAAAATAACGAAACCGATGTCTTCCTCAAATGGACCTCGTAATGTAAAACTATAAGAGAACAGAGACCAAGCACCTAACTTCTCGGCTCTAGTCTCATTCAAACAGACCTTTTTGCTTGCAACTGGAATAGTGAAAAATGCCATGTTTGCGATCACTCTCTTATACGTGGTACACGTGATTATCCTATACGGCGAGGAAATACAAGAGATAATCTAGGAGCTCCATCTAGATGGGATGACTACGGAAGTGGTGTAGGCCATGGAGGCAGAATTCGAAGAAAGAATCGTCCATGTAGTACTCACCTTGTGGGAGGAAAAAGAAGTGGTTTGGAAAACCAAATAGGAAGTCACTGAGCTTATTCCAAAGAAAAAAGAGCTCCACAAGCTGAAGAACTAGCGGTCACTGTCCATGGTCAACAACATCTATAAAATCATCGTTAAGATAATGACATAGAGATTGAAGCAGGTACTATCATCAATAGTACATCGATGGTAGAAAGTGCTTCGTCCAAGGAAGATTGTTGAATATCTTCTTATCTTCAAGCTCGTTCACAAAGAGGCAATTCACATTGGAGGCTCAACGATCAAGCTACATCTCCTAGAAGGTTGAGAAGGGAGATAAACTCAAAATCATGGAGCGGCTGGTATTTACACAATCACACCTAGAGACAAATCATAGAGCAACAGCCGTGCACCGAGATGAAGCTAAACGAAAAGTGGAATGTGGATGATTCAACCTCAAAGTAGAAGAAACGATGGAGCAAACTGTAGAAAATCACGCAAACAAATCATGAGAAAGTCTTCTTATGGAGGATTCTCCAAAAAGGCTTTGCTACTCAGTCAAGACTTGCAAAAATGGAGAAGTGCATGCCTACCTGTGTTAGATGAAGAAGAATCCTTGAATCACTTATTCTTCGACTGCATATATGCAAAGCGGAAATGGATTGAGTGGACCAGATCAGCAGGGCTATCCCAAGCGTCAAGCTGACAATGATCAACATCATTCAAATGGTGGACGAAATGTGCAAATCATCAAAAGTCATCTGTCAACTCCACGCATCAGAGCTACTCCAAGATATGGCGTGAAAGGAACCAATGCATCTTCGAAAATGAAGAATATTCGACTTTCCTGATTGTCGATCTGCAACAACTCAGGAAAACAACACTCACTCTTTCGCGTCAAAACCAATCACATGAAGAGGAAACGAGACAAAATGAGGTGCTAGAAGGACTATCCAGCATGCTGCACATGCTAAGATCTGATCCGCAAACACACATCGACGAACATCCAATTGATGCGACACACCAACTAAGAGGCTCTCTTAGTGAAATCCATGGACAAAGAGACTGATGATGATCTCATGATCAACGAAAGAATCGCTAAAAGTGGGAGCTAAGAAGACAACACGCACAAGTGGAGAGGCAACGAGCAGACACGCAGGATGAGGTTACAAGTGTGAACCTCTACCAAAGCTGCACCTGACGCACAAGTGGCAGACGGATCAGCATGTCGTCAACAACTAGACGGCGGTTGGCAGAGAAGTAAATTTAAAATTCTTACGTCGAAAAGGCTTAGTGTTAAGAGAAGCAGTTATAGTAATAGCCAGAGTCACTTCAATAGAAAAAGAAATAGACAAGATTAACATCTCACTTCTACTGGGATGCCACGAACTTGTAAGTGTGAATAGCCCTTCTTGGTTGATCCGGGTAACAAAATTCCACTAGCCCCGTCCGGTTTAACTTTAAAAAAAAGTGATACATGTGATTAAACTGTTATATTTTTTAGTTCTCTCAAGCAGATCTGCAAAAGAGATGCTTTTGATTACCATGATACTTGTTCGCATACCGGGGTATAAGATGTGACTGCTCAAAGTTGTTTAAAAGTATTTTGAAAAAAAGCTTGGTACAACCTTGGACCACTATAATCTAAAACCACTGAAACAACGTTGACAGTCACTTTCAAGATTCCCACTACAATACTTGGTGCAGATGAATTCTCAACATATGTTAGGTATTCCACACTACATCACGTTCATTCTCTAACCACATGTGGGCGACGACAGTAGTTACCACTACTAGTCTACCACAACTAATTAAAGGACAGCGAAAGCAACCGGTCAGTGTCAACTTTTCGTTCGTTCTTTTAGTGGTTTAGACTATAGTGGTCCCAAGGTTGTAAGAAGCTTTTCCTCAAACATACTCTTTAGCAACTTTCGGCAATCACGGCTTACCGGTTTCTCGTGCTATTTGAGTGGCCCCTATTGTCCATTCCCCTTCCAGAATGGCAAGCAACCCCCTCAGCCTAGAGAAGTCCGTCGAGGGTTTGAACGACATTCCTCACTCCCCCTACAGAAGTTACAGAACGATACTAACCATTCCACCTACTTCCAGGGAACCATGGGGCGGATAGGTGACTACGGTACGGCACTTTCTGCACCGCTCGTAGTTCTAATGTGCTAACGTCAAGTCTGCTCAAGTCGCAGTCTTCCCACGCAGACGACGTGCCACGTGGGAAACCATATGTGAAGACGGACTCCACGAGACACTACTCTATAGAAGCCTAGTCAGCATCAGGTACGTGGGTTGCACACGTGTCGGAAGCTTTTTCCTACTGTCACCAAAGAGCGGCTGGATGCTGATTGGCCAGTAAGTGCAAGAAAGGACAGATCTGCTGGCCAATCGAGAAGTTCAAAATCCATCACGAAGTTCTAATTCCAGAGGAGAATGAAGAGGAAGAGGAGGAGAAGCGAAATCGCAACTCCGATGAATCCGTCAGTAAGCTTCAGCTGATAATCTCTGTTCTTTTCACTGATTCCCGGAATGCGTATCGCGGGAGGGGATCTTTGCATTGCCTTGCCAAGAGCCTGAAGTCTGGATTAGTTGCTCAGTTGCCCTTGGGCGAAAAAGATTCTGCGGAGTAGCTAGGGCCCCGGGGATTAAAGCGTGTGAAGGAATCAGTTGGACAAATTGGATCGAAGAAATTCCGTGCAGTGGCCAGATTAGCTAGAAGGGATGGTGGTCTTGGCGTTCCTTGTGTCTAGGCTCCGTTGTGCTTTTGAAATGCTTGCTGGACCGGGTGTAATTTGTAGATTGATTGATTTGTTGGGATTAGTTTGGTTGGGACTAGAGCATTGGCGGTGGGATTTGGCTGTAGGATGAAGAGTTAGCATCGTAATCTCCTTCCTGTGGCCGTGACGGAGAGGAGAACTTTGCGAGTAGATAACTGTTATCAGGACTCTGCTTGACTGCGACAAGCAGGACAAGGTTGCCGAAGGAGGTTATGGTTGCTCTTGAACCAACAGCTTCTCAGCGGAGGGCGTTAGTTGAAATATTACACGTCAAGTAGATGTTGGAATTCGCCGCGATTCAACCTGGTCGCTTAGAGAGAGGAGAAGCTGTGTCAAGGAGAGTTATTGACTTGTACTTGGACTTAGAAGGTAATGAGTTGACCAGTGATTAAAGGATTGGCGGAGGTTATGATTATTATTTACTGGCATAACTGGAACTGACGCCTTAAAACTCTAGGAGGGAAAGTTGGTGGCAAGAGTGGAGATGGTCCTGAGAAACTTTTGAGCGATTGCCCGAGCGATAATCCAAGCACAGTTAGAGAAGTGGGAAGGTCACAACAAAAACATAAGAGTTGTAGTTGTACATGGCTCCTCTCACAGGTAATAAGAGCATGATTAAGCCCTCCAGCAGCCTACAGGCTGTGATGCGAGCGGAAGTCCGCTCCCGTCTCACCAACCACCTCCGGAGTACGGGCTCATGCGCCACGCATTGCCTAGCACCAAGGTTAGTCTCCGTGGAGCTAAGCTCAATCGTGAGTGTGCCAGCACACTTCACCGCACCATCCAGGGACTCGTGACCAAGATCTGGACTGATTATCAGTTCTTTTCACACCAAGAGAGCTCCCTTTGGGTTCGTTCTCTGCGTTGGAGTTTCATGTCGACTTGGATGAAATTTATCCATACTCTGCCTAGTGCAGTTTTTCACTCGAAAAGACCTTTTGGAGAGTCTGGAGAGTCGTTTTGGACACTGCTGCATCTTGTTCACAGCAGAAGAGTGGGCCATAGGAACTGCGGATGTCCGCGGATGCAGATAACAATTGGGCTTATCGGTCCCCTCGACACGGAGGGTGTTTTGATGCAGGGGAGAGACCAACTCAACCGAATGACGGTGTTTGTCCTCGCTCATGTGCCGTTTACATACTGAAAAGCTTCGGTGCCTGTCAGCAGAGGTAGACTATAACAGGTGCGAGGGGCTAAGAGTTGCCTCATGCTTCCATTCCCCATTCCCCGCCCTCTTTTTCAAGCTTGTTTGCTTGCTCCTGACGATTTATGCACAAGTTTCTTGCTTTGCTCATAGACAGAGCATCAGCGGAAGGACCTAGCTGTTTCTATGCATTTACAAACCAAAATATCCCTTCGTGGCTCAGAATCAGTGCATCATGGGAGAACATCATGGTGATGTTCTCCCAGATTCTAGCATGTCTTTCTTCGTGCAGATAGATGCTGTACCAATGAAGCTTCCCACCCGATCAATCTCTGGCACCTATTCTTTTCCCGCACTGGCTTTCATTATTGCACTAAATGTTTCTCATTTTCGTTTAGTTTTCCGTTGTGTTACAAACTGTGCCGGTGTTCGCCTTGTAGATTACTCAAATGGTCCAATACTCGAAGCGCATGGGGGTATCTTGCTCTATCAACAGTCCAGTGAGCCCAGAAACTTGCATTATCATCTTTTCGGGAATTCAAAGCTTGATGTGGTTTACATTTAAAGATCTTACATTGTTCTCGTATTCGGCGGGAAGTAACCTGGAACTACTTGCGCATTTCTGCAGTTATAGCTGATTTATGAGTATCTTCGAAAATTTGTCAACTTATCAGGTTTCTCTGTGGTTGTCTTTGGAAAGTTTGTTCTGGTTTTCTTACATTAGCCTTCCCGTACATACAGCCAGAATGGTTTTGTCACCAGAAGCTTCTCTGAGTTCTGGCTCGAATAGGGAATCTGGGAAAAGTCTGGATAAAAAGGATGGCAGAACTTTCTACAGTCAGACCGGTGAGGGATGCTTGCGAAACTTTGACATGGATCCAAACTCGGAAAATCCATGGAGTACCCCTAGCGAAATGTGGGAGCAAGAGGAGGCTCTGATGAATTCACAAACACAGATGCAGCTGAATTTTCTTCACCAAAAGGACGTTCCGTTGGAAGGTTTAAGTCACCCTTATGACCCGAAGGAGGGTTCACTTGGAGGTATAGGTCATTCATATGAAGAAATTGTTCCGGGTAACCAGACTTTGGACGACATGATGATCCCAATGGCTGGTGGTCAGTCACTTCGTACAGGCTTACCTGGGGATTCTCTCGGAGATTCTCTGTCCAAAGAGAGTTGCGAGAGAGAAATTAAGCAAGAAATGCGTGCAGATTCATCTGATGGCAGTGACCCCATGGATGAGGATGAAGATAAGGGTGGTGGTGCTCGATCTGGGAGGAGACATCTTTCAAAGAATCTTGTTGCAGAACGGAAACGCAGGAAGAAGCTTAATGAACGATTATACGCCCTCCGAGCCCTGGTCCCCAAGATCACGAAGGTGATGGTCTGAAACTCCTTGTTGATTTTCTGTCACCTCCTTATTATCTTGTTGATCAAGCACTTTCGCACTAGGAACTTGTTACTGCTCGGCCGTTGGCTGCACTGGAAGCAGCATTGGCCCGCATTCTTTTTGAATTCTCATCTTTAAGGTACATTGCTGTTGATCGCCAAAGATGCTGCCACCACTGGCTGGGTTTTGCCCGTTACCAGCAAGACTTGGCCTTGTATTTGCTTGTCATTTGGAACAAAAACACCCGAGAAGCTAGCTACTTAGTTGATTCTTTTGTTTTCTCTTTTTTATGGCTGCTTTATGAAGTACTCTTTTCAGGATTAGTAAGGTTCCTGCGACCGAGAACGGGAAGCTCCCCTTGATAACACTCCCCGGCTTTCCCGCTTACTTTAAAGAATCAGGCAGCAACATGGCACAGAAGCTCCTGGAAAGAACGATGACTCCGAAAGGAAAGATCGCCGTTTTGTTGTCAGGCCTTTCCTACTGCGTTTCTTGTTTAGGCAAGAAGAAAGAATTCTGGACCTGCAGATCGGAGTGTATCTTCTTTTTGTGAAAGAAGGGAAGGGAGAACTTACGGAGACAAAAGAAGCTTACTATCTTGTTGGTACGTATGCTTGTAAAGATGGATCGAGCGTCTATTCTTGGTGATGCCATCGAGTATGTAAGGGAACTGCAATCACGAGTGGATAATCTTCACAAGGAGTTGATCGAAGATGAAGATATCCTCGACGTCGATGCTATTCTGGACGACGGTATCAGGGATGCATGCGTGGAGGACATCAAAAGCTCGGATCCAAGATTAGACATCATTCTAGAAGACCAAAGGGTTGAAAGTCTTGTTCAACCACTGGAAGTGAGTTATTCTTTCGGTTCTTGTCTCTGGAGTTAGTTTGATAAATTTTCCGTTAAGATTTCATTTTGGCGTTCTTCCGTATATGAGGGCCTTGATTTGTGGACATGCAGGTCACTGTGCATAAACTGGACGCCAATTGTTTTTGTGTCCGAATCCTGAGTGAGAAGTCGGAAGGAATTTTCCTGAGTATCCTCCGCGTGATGGATGAATTCGGATTTGATATTTTACATGCGAATATCATCACCTTCCGAGGCATTGCTCTGAACGTCTTCAATGCAGAGGTAACCTTGATACTGAATTTTGGAGTTCTTGTCTATTATCTCCACATGATTATTGCTGTATCAATGGCGCTTGAAGCGTTTTTGATTTCTTTGCAGGTAAAAGACCAAAAAGTACCCCTAGTGGAAGAAGTGAAGGAGAGTCTGCTCCAAATTTGCAAAGCTAGAGAAGTTAGATTCGACCCTCCAAGTGAAGTTCCGGACGACTCTATGCAGTTGATTGATTCGAACATCAATCAGGTATTAGATTGATGGAAATCATAAACTAGTAACGAACACTATGATAGGAAAACATTACACATGTAATGTAGTCCTGTCTTAGACTAGTATTCTTCACTTGTACAAAGGAAAATGATTGACGTGTATAAAATATCACAAATCAGTTACATTGAAACTTTCAGTTGAAGACAGATATGTTTTCAGACAATACAAAAGAATCCTCTTTGGTAAAAGTAATCCGAACCACAATGCATAAAATGGTAGGCGTTTTAGAGAAGCTAAATATTACCATGACGCAAGGCTCAACTATGTAATATATGGAACATTTGCTCCTTCCTTTTAGACATAGTTGTCAAACTCTCAAAAACAGGCATGATCGTTTCACGCATGTTGTGTTTATTTTGTCAGTAATGGTGGCCGAGGAAAATGGCAGTGATAATCTGCACCTCTTCTTTAGTCGGATTAGACTGGAGTAAGTTAAGCCTCACACGTCCTCGTTGGGGGCTTGCTTCATCTGACTAGTTATGGAGTGGTTCTCTAATCAAACATGGTCTTTCAACGCTCTGGAGCGTGCCTGTTAAGGGAGTACAGTAACTCATGTCAACACCGCATTCAGCCGGCCTCGATGCCGAGCTCAGACTTAGATGTCATTTCTTCCTATATACATGGACCGTGGCCGATGCCCAACTCATTCGCCTTTCCTGTTGGTCAAGCAGATCCCATAGCTCGCGCTTGCTGAAAAATCTTGCCACTGATATTACAATCGCCCCCGGCTTGAGTACTCTGGCAGCCATATCCTGTCGAAGATGGTTTTTGCCGAGAGTTACTACAGGATTCTCGTTAACCTTCCGTAGAAGGTTCACAGTCAAGAAGAAATGGGTTGTAGAACTTGTACCTCAAACTTGAGGAACAAAGGATCCTCGAAACACGTAGCATTGGTAAAAATCACGTCTGCATCTGACCAATCCATCTGCGTGTGACCAAGCACGCACCTTTTTCACAAGGCAGCGGTTTTCTTTGCAGCTCAAATCACTGAACACTAATGTCAAATGAGGCGCTGAATGTCCACTAGCAAACGATTGCTCCTCGAAAACATCAGGGACGACAACTTACTTGAAGAAAATCTCCCAAGAGAAATTCTAGCTGCTGAGCCTGTTTAAGAGCGTGCAGATTCGGATGAACCTGCAGGACACACACAGAGCACTTGGTGTCACAGGGAACTTGATGAGATCTCATTGCAGAAGCTGCAGATACCATCCTGTCTTAATGAACTCATCTGCTGTTTCATCTGCTTGTTGTCGTCGTCAAAGTTTGTTACTATGCTTCAGAGATACAATTAGACTTACCAGACAATTCTGGCAGTGAACTTTCTGTTTGATTCTGGGAGACTAGAGTTATATCTTATCTGACTGTCCATTCACACCTAACGGTTGGAGTAAGTCGTTCCCTAAGTGAATACATAGTCCTATAAGAAAAGAAGCAGGGAAGCATGTCTATTGCCTCCATGTGGTAAAGCCTCATGAGAATTTGGTTCATCTGATGCATGCCTGTGCACACAAGCCACACCAACAAACGATATCTATCAGCTTGAAGTAGCCCAGATCATTCAAACGTATGTCAAAAGTATGTCACGACAACGCCAAGTGAAGTTGATCACACAGGCGTAAAGGATCCAGGAAATATAAAGTCTCTCTTTCTTCGCATTTTGGAGTGTGTACATCATCATCCGCAGTGGATTACCAGGCAAGCCATTTGATGAACTGTGATTTGTTAATAAATCATGATCTTTTTATGTTAATTTGATAAACCATGATCTTTTAATGATATTTTTAGAACCGTAATTTAACTTCCTCCCAAAACAATCGAAACTTTATATTTCTTTTTATTTTCTACCCTCACGAAATAATCGTAATAGTGCCTTTTCTCTGGAGTGGAATGGTCTCACGAATCCTTCCAGTGGCTTATGTTATACTTAAGTGCTTAATATCTAATAACCAGTTTCGATATTCTAAATGTTCTTTTATTACACTAGATATTATACATTATACTGTTATGGATCGACTTGAATGTCGTTGAACACACCAAGTGAAAACACTGATCTACTACTACCACAGTACATCGACATTTTCTGTAGCTGCTGACGCAGTCGCAGTTAGTTGAAGCTACAAGAGTGCCAAGTTGGGTTCGTAGAAGATGCACATGGGCTAATAGGGCGTGTCAAAGCTGTAACCTTTCGCATATATTCTTCGTCCGAGGGGGATTGTTAAGGCTGCGAGCGTCTCTAATTCGTCTTTACTTCAATTCGAGCGTTCGTTTCAGTCATAGATAAATTCAGTAGGTAAGAAATTTATTGTAATTTCTAAAACATCAGAAAATCAAAAATAAATATTTACAGCTATACAAAGACAAAAGCCTAAACAGACGAAGCTGTTGTTTGACAAATTACGGCATTTTCTCTTCTGGACGTTAAAGAATATTTTGCTTTAGCTTTGACACTCCCTAATGAGAAGATGGGGTACTTACCGGGCACGATCTCGATTCCGCAGGCTTTGGCACAATTCGTATTCAAGAGCGATGCCATGAACACACAGCGACCTCCACCGCAGCCCAAGTCGTAGAAGTTGAGACCGACATTCTCTTCTCCAGATGAATGTCTTTTCGGGCAGTAGGTCTCTATCAGCTTCGCGAATGCGACAAAGCTCACCTGCCATGGCAATATTTATCCATCTTTAACTGCCAACGGATGGAAAGCTTACAAGGAAAAGAAGAACATCCCACTATCACTAGCCCTAAGGTCGCCTATCACTCCTCAAATATCACACAACTAACTTGTAGATTCGGGTTAGGGTTATCTAGAAGGTTAAACATTAACATATCATGAGTTTTATTATGTGAAAACTTCTACTTACTTCTGACTTGGAGAAAAGAACTTTCGATCAGGTAAAACATGTCCACATGTCATGATTATTACTTCGAGCTCCAGGTTAGTTAACTAGAGTTAGTTAGAGATCAAGGCGTGCAAGGCTGCACCCGAAGCCAAAGAACCCCAAAACCCCAAAGCACGTAGAAAGTGGCACGATTCCTTCCCTTCGAGAAGTGGTGCCCAGGGCCCGAGGCTACAAATGGGCTTGCGAATCCCTCAATACGAGCATAGTAGCGACTCGGTTGTCCCGCCGGAGCATCTCGCACACGTCAGTACCCTGGCCTCACTGGATCGGCAGTCGAGGCTAGGCGTGTGCGTGTGCGTGGGCAGCATAGCAGGTCGGGACGCAACGAGCCAAACCCTAAAGAAAGTGGCAAAGTAAGATCATAAAACATAAACGAAACGGCTTGGCGGGGAACTCTCTTACTTTCAAACATAAGAGGGCAGAAGGGAGAACGAACGGTACGAAACTATGGTAGATTCAAAAGTCAGAAGGTTTGGGTTCACTATGGTAGATTCAAGAACGAGGATGCAATTCCAAGGTAACCCCAAAGACCACCGTTCATAAACATTCATGTTCATGTCCTGCTCGTACGTGACTTAGACTCTACCCAAAAGCTATATTCTTTTCTAATTTGCCTTTTTAGCGTGACTTTCTAAAATACTTAGGCTACCATAGAAACACTGGGGAAAATCTTTTCAGGCTGCGTAAGGTCACGAGAAGAGCATGTAAAATTACGAGCAAACACTGCTCGTACTTGGCAAACACCAGACTGGAATTCGACCCATTTCTAGTTTACTTTGTGAAAGTGAATTGACCATCTGGATCTAACCTCTAGTGGTAGAGTTTTCTTTGGGTCGAGCTGTCATCCACGTAAGTGCCAAGTAGATTCAAACAAATGACATCTAGGACCGGGAAAAGAGTCTCATAGAAGATACTCAAGCTAATGTAAACTGAAGTTGACCCATAAATCAAATATGAACGTATGTGATCTCTACAACGATCATAGCGTTGGTATTTAGGTCAAGCTCATGTAAGTACACCTTTAGGCTACCACAATGTCGATAGCATGGTACCATTTGATACACCGTTAAGTTTAGCTTCGAAATCCATCCTGTTTGAATGTATGGTCTTTGAAGAAACGTGAAAGTTTTGAAAAGTTTATCCGAAATAGCTTTTAGCGTGCATAGCAGATACTCCGGATACTGGTAAGCTTGTTAGAAGAATCCTTTCTCTGCAGTACTTGATCAAATTTGCTCCGGAGTACAGTGGGGATGCTCTAGTAGTGGTTGAAGGTCCAAAGTGATCGTGACTTCGGTGGAAGTGCTTAAACCACAAACATGGTCATAACATCCCCGTTATGGATGGGGCAGCTGATTCTGACCCTGATTCTGGACCCTACACATGGAAGAAGCTTTTCAAAACTGTTGAGAAGGATTGAAAGGCCAGACTAGTCAAATTTCTCTTTCAGTTCTGAGCTAAAATGATCGATAGTTAACATATTTGAGTGAGAGATCCCCCTGCGCATTTTGTACACATAACGTCACATGGACTATAATCATACCCACTTGTTCCATGAATGTGCACCTTTTCCCTAAGAAGTCGGCACTCCCTAAACAGGACGATTTAACAGATTATCTACAGGAGAGGCCAGGAGCTAATATACCCATGTATGTGGTCTAATAATGTTACGAGCTTACCTCTCCGTATATGAGGGAGTTTCTGTCCTCCTGCTCCGCCATGGCTTCCCGACTTGCAGCCTGCGCATCTTCCCGCACAGTCGGCAAGAATCTTAAGTCGGTATCCATATATCCACTCAATGATCACTTTAAGAAACGACACTAAGCATTTTCCGGTTCTCGGATCGTTTGCAATCTACTACGCAACTACGCATTCGCGAGTGTAAACTACATGTCAGTACACTGATGACGCCTACTACCATACGTTCCGCGTCACTCTCTTCTTGCATATGTGTCTGTTTAGTGAAGCAGTCATTTAGTGACTGTAGATTTGTGTGTTCCAATGACGTGAGGCAGGCACGACACGAGCGTGGATGGGAAGATAAAGAGTATGTAACACCGAATTTGACCATTAGAATTACAAGTTGAAGCGGAATGCTTTTAGGGTTTGGCAGAGGACGGGCACGACAGAGACTAAGAGAGATACTCGCCAGACTGCCCCTGGGTGGTCTCGATACAACCACTCCACAACTTTCATGACGTCTGATTTACTCAGGTCTTCCTTGGGCTTGAGCTGCAAAGTCGGGTTGACCATTGAAACTTGATGAATGTTCTCGCTGCGAGGTTCGCTAATTTCTGCACCCATATCTTGGCGATCAACCGATGGGGGACTAGCGCCGTCGCCATCAGGCGTCGCAATTGGGGGCCCTGTTATCAGCTGATTATATAAAAGACAGCTTTGGACTGCCTCCGCGCCCAAGACTCCCTTTGAAGTTTCGGGGCAGTTGATTTCAATCGACCTCTCCATCGCCAGTGAATGTAAGGACTGCCGATTGTTAGCTTGCGTGATGATGCGTCTAGTTCGAGGGCTTTCATTTCCACAAAGACGGGAGTGAATAGAAAGAATGCGAAAACATGAGCGAATCTCGGCTAACAGTTTACGCCGATTCTCTAAGAAATCTTCCGAGTCAGATGAAGCCTCCATGTCTTCAGGAAACTCCCCCGGAGAATGGCTTAAACTCTGCCCACTAGTGCCTGCCTCATCCATCTTCCCCTGCAAATTATTTTCTTCTGCCGTCACGGGAGTGGACAAATCGTTGGGTTCTTGTCCACTTTCTTCTGCCTGCCGCATTTTCTCGCACAACGGCTCCATTCGCCAGCGTCTCCCTACAGGATCACGAGGGCATGCCGCTCCTTGTGAAGCCTTCCGCTCCACTATTCTGCAGCGCAGCACGCTCTACTACCGGTCCAAATGGGCAAGTTATCAATCTGCCCTATTATACTGTATGTACGCACGATCGGCACATAGTCGAGTTGCTTGGACTAAATTGGGAGTCTATCACGACCCAAAACTCGTGAATTCAGCGACAGAGTAATCCATTACGCCATAACAGCCTTTGCCACTGTTCAAGAAGTCCGCCAGAGTCACGAGAGGGTCTTAACCTCTTCTTCAGGCAAATGGACAAATGGGTCAAACCTGGTGCGGCCAAGAGACATCTAACAATCGATAATCGTCCAAAACGTTAAAAGCCCGAAAATATTTTTCCACTCAGAACTTAGTGGTTAGCATTACACGTCTCAAGACACACCTGACGAGGAAAATCTACAAGGAAGTATGAAGGATCAAGAGAGCTGTACGAACACCAAGCCCCCCTCGCTAATCATTAGCAGGAAATAAAGCTCGAGAACGGTAGGCGAAACACGAAGTGACACATGCTGCAGGGCAGTGGAAACAGGTCAAGCAGCATGACCGCCAAGGAAGTGCCACCATAATCTTCAATCGCAACGCGAGAGCCCTCAACCCTTCAGCTGCCTGCCTGTTTAAGAACGAGAAAGACTTACCAATCCGGTGAAAGTAACAGGCAGTTAAGGCCGTTCGTCATACAAGAAAAGGTCGGCCGACCAGCCATCCACCAAATAATCCACGTGGGCAAAGATTTGCGATTCGACTTGAAAGGTCTCAACTGCACTCTACCATTCCAATAGGTCAATCGACATCCAGATCTCCATATCGAGTACGGCAGAATCCGCTGAAAGTACGAGCCGGTAACGAAGGAGAAAGAAAAGTAGCCAAGATAAACTATTAACACAAGTCGAAAACTTATGTTCCAGGATGTAAGTAGATTTAAGGTAACAATTGTCTGTCTGGGAGCTCACTCCATTATCGTCTCCGTAGTGGAGCCACTGAGCCAGAACAGCGGGTCTTGCTGAAACATGATCGACCGTACAAACCAGCCGCCAATCTCCGTCTTACTATCAAGCCTTGTCCCAACCATTTCTCTACGGGTTGTCCTCATATAACCTCCGAAAACAAAATATGATTCAAGGGTGGATTTCCATGGTAGCTGCAAACCTCAACTAGGTATAAGCGAGAATAACAACGAACATTCCGACAAGCATGTAAAGGTTACGCGTGTAAAACTCAAAGAAGAACTTCGTGACTGCTAGTACCATCCTGCGAACTGATGTTAACCGCTGACTTTTATTAATTTATTATACATGTTAACGGAAAAGGTATGACGGACTTCATTTCCAGGAGACTCCATCTCTTCCGAGTTTCTGCACATGAGACACTCTGAATCGCCCAACCTACAGAAACAAATGATCACCTCAAACTTCATCCAAGAGGTTCCAACATCCTAACATACGAGCGAGCACCATTTCAGTAAAGTCTTGTAATTCTCACATGTGCGGAGCAGCATTCTCTCCGCTGCGTTTAGAGTATGAACGGCATTGTAATTGGTGCCTGCAAGGTCCAACCACAATAAAGCAATTTATCCAAACAGCGACGCCGAAATCTTGGGCTTTTGGTGGGAGCTATGTGCATCAGTCTCTTTGTCACAAAAGCAGATTAACATGTTATCGACTCGACGACAAACAGCCGCACCTTCCAGATCCCATGGATACACCTATTTCTAAAGTTCCCGCTTAGGCTGCAGGAGGCAAATTCTCCAAGTTTGACGGCCTTATGACATTGAACCCATCTCCTGCAGTGGATACGAGTAGGCCTTGAATCTGAGGGTGCCAATGCGCCTCCTTGATGTCCTTCTGTCCCTGTTAATCAAACCCGAAAAACTGAGAGTCGGAAAAACAACTCTGAAGCACATTACGGGCATGGCATACGAACCGGAAACATATGAGAACACCTAGACCTCTGACACGGGGAGAATTACTGGAAGAGGCCTGATCAGTAACAAAGAAATGTTTCCCATCCAGCAGAAAGAAGAAAACAGAGTATGTAAAAGCAATTAGAAATTTCTCTGCATAGCGTCGAAGCAACGAAGCTTACCAAGTGCACGAAAAGAAGCTGTGGAGGTAAGTCAGTAGGAGCCTCGGCCTGTTGCTGCTTGAGCTTCGCTTGATACTCTGTTTCCTCCTCCTCATCACGTTCCAATGACAAGTCCCATATACTGCTCAGAGCAGGAGACAATCAACAAGTTTTAGAGCAAGCCGCAAGGCATGGACTAAACATGATTATATAAGAACTTTTGCTTGATTGCCGATGAGAGGATTCAGCAGCCATGGTTTTGGTAGGCAGTTTCTTACGTCAGTTGATTGTCTGCACAAGTTACTGCCAAGGTTGACGCTTCGTGTGGACTCCATTCTATGGATGTGACTGGATGGGTGTGATATTTGAAGTGTGCCACAAAAGAATCCTCCTGCGTATTCAAGAAACGAGAATTTAGACTGCCTGACAATCCACCAAATATTCAGCATGATACCTACTACTATGATATATACCGCATACTCAGCTCCGCTATTCAAGAATGTGAAGTCTTGTCCTTCGTGCATGAGATAAAAAGTGCAACCAATTTTGCGACCCTCACGCCCACGCTTAAAGACCCCAAGCCTTATCCTCGTGAACACTGCTACGTCTGCATGGAATCTTCAAGCAGAAACCCCGCCCAACCTAAGACATCTATTGTTCGTTGACCAGGAGGTAACAACAGCAACCACGGAGAGTTCGGACAAGACCTTAAAAGATCGAAGATCCCATATGCGGAATGTTCCGTCGTCGCACCCAGAGGCAACCATGCAACTTGCGACTCTGCACATTAGGGTAGGAAAGAACTTCGACATTAAACGAACTGACACACCACTTCAACAAATATTTGTTGCTATGTACAGATTGCTATATACAAATGACCCCTGGTAAAACAACCATAATCCGTAACACATAGGGGTGCTAAAGTACCTGTTCCAAGAGATGACGTTGATGTCGGCATCATGCGCCTTGACGCATATAGCTGCTTGGCTACGGGTGCGAGCGTCCCATATTCTTAATGTTCCATCAACAGAGCAGGATGCGAAAACATCGGCTTCCGTGGGGCTCCACTGATGACGGCCATACCAAAGAAAGGTTATCTAATTAACCACTAAACAGTATCAACCGATAACAAACCAGACAGTTCATTAATTATGCTAAAACACACACCAACCAGACAAATTACTTGGCCCGGTCTGTCCTACCTGCAGATCTTCAACACTGGCGGTATGGCCTTTGAAGGGGTCTCTGTCAACATTCCATTTCCCCGAGGTCGTCGGCTCCCAAAGGTGAATGCCACTCCTGCAATCCCCTGCGTATGAGTAACAGTTGAGTCAGCTTTGTGATAGTACATTAACTGGTGTCAGTCTGATCATAGTTCCGGAGCAGCTGCTGGGCACGGTGAAATACACTTCCTACTGAAAAATGACGAAATGGCTTCTACAAATGAGCATCTGACACATGTTCGTAGCTCGGGGAACTAGCCGATAACTGAAGTAGTACCAGTCACAAGGCGCCCAGGAGTAACGGGACTCCAATCAACGGCAAATCCTTCGTCTTTATGGCCTGTAAATATCTGAAGAGGTGCTTGGCGCACTACACTCGGTGTCGCCCCAGCTGGGACCTCCGGTAGCTGGTCTGCTGAAAGAGCACGAACATGCACCAACATGTCCCATACCTGCAAAGGTAAACGTAACGACCACATTTCTTCACAATCCCATCGACGGATCTTGATGTGCACTATCAAGAGTACGGTGCGAATGATCACTGCGACATACGGAATGCTGAGGATCTTGGTTACGTGAAAGCTGACTGATAACAGTTAAGTACTCCCGTCTGAACAGACTACCTGCACATGTGTCACCAAAAAGCGTTTCGAGAAGCAACCCACTACCTATACGCGGAACAAACCAAGCACACGGCGGAATTATGGTCCTCTTTTGAGCAGCTTCACACCTGAACATAACCGGTGTCTGCCCACGTTGCCACTATGTGGGGCTGCTGAGGCATAGCTCGAATTCGATTCACGCATCCCTGATGAGCTATCATCTTAGCCTGCAGAGGTCCAAGAAGATGGTTTGAATCACCTCAACAGGTTTCCTAGGTGTAAGTCACACGTTTGCAGGCTCGAAAACAGAATGAGCTCGAATTTGCAGCAAATCTGGCGGTGAGATCAGTGTTGCTTACATGGAGGACTGGAACCTTTGATGATGTGGATGAGGTGGATTGACCTTCTTTGGAGTCTTCTTCTTCGTCACTGCTACTATCGTCGTCGCTTTCCTGCTCTTCCTCAGCATCCATAGGGTTTGCAAGCTTGAGGCCTCGTCTAACTCCTGTAATGTTTGACAACTTTGCGACAATGACAGAGTTGCTCTGGGCCGCATCCGCCTGCCGAAATATCCGAATATTTAGTCAAGCTCAAGCATTGAAGTTCTGGTTGACACAATTGACCCTCGTAACAAATGCAACCACACAAACCTACAAGAAATCCCCACACGAAAAACGTAAGAGAAACAAACCATTTTTCGACTCTTATTCAAGTTACCAACCTGTGTTCCTGCGACACAGAACATTGTGTGCGGGAAGTCATTCCGCAGCACCCCAAGGGCATCGGGAGCAACATCAAAACTGCAACAAGGAGATAACACCTCAGAAGGAGCAACAAGACATCTGGCAACATAAACAATGAGCAGCGCAGAGAGTGGGAAAACGAGGAGACTGGTGGAGCAGAACGACAAACCTTAAACACGGCCACCCGAGATGAAACGCGTGTAGGCAGTCATACGCAGTTGGATCAAACTGAAGCTCTTCCCCATCCTCCAGATTGTCCACGCCAGGCCGCCAAACCTGTTTTCCTCCTGTCATGTCAGTTTCAGAATCTCAACTCCTCATGGTTGTGCACAGAGTCGTGACATGGTCAACCTTGGAATGTATTCCTCTGTCTACACCAGAATTCCATTGTCTAAGTAACTTCTAAACAAGCCTCTAAGATTTAACAGAGATGTCTCCCTGCTGCGTATTCGTCAAGATAGCCCCCACAATGCCCAAAACAAGCGACATGGCATATCAGTGAGACGGTCCACCTACCCTGGATGGCTGCTGCTGCTGCTCCTCTGTAGCCATAGATTGTTCTCCGTCCAGAATGGGCACATTTTGATGGGACTGGAAGTGTCATACCAACCGCACAAGATCAGAAAAACTGTTCGAAGACAGTGCACTACTGTATCCTGTCAATCTGCAATGTAATCATCTATTGACCGCCATCAAGGCCAGTTCGCTTTCAGATAGCCACGGTGTCAGAAGTCTGCAGTGATTCGTGCTTAGGCGAGCTCAAGAGAGCAGGAAATCATGCAGACAGCAACAAAGTTTCAGAACAACTATTACATGAACTGGGCTCAATTCGAAATAACGTGGAGCAACAAGTCACTCCACAACAAACGAGAACTCGTTCCTCCTCTGCTGTTCGCAATATTGAAGACTGAGAGCAGGAGAGTCAAACATTCTCTACCAGTCGGTATCAGAAAAAACATGGTGCACATCCTTAAAAAACATGGTGCACGTGCCAGGACATGGACAAGGCCCCAATTGCCCCAGTAGGCGCGCGGGCAAGAATGGTTCTAAAGAGACGACACTCCTCCTGGGTGTGTGTAAACTGGCTCCAGATGAACCTCGGGAGACATGATCATATAGCGGAATAGCTCAAATTTCGTGCGTATGAATTCATTCGCTGATGGCGAGTCGATACACCGGGGATTAAAAGTGGAATTCTGAAAATTACGGACAGCGCAGAATTTTGTATGAAACCAGAACCGGAACCCCTACGTGAAGGATGAATTACACAGATTGCGACATAAAACAGCAAACTTAAGACCAGGATAATTCCCTTTAGACGTTAAGCAACATGAGGTCTACGTCCAAGCGCAAACCCATGAATGTTCTTCCTGCATCAAAACTGTATGCAGCTGCGCTGACGCCATAACTGACTGACACAAAATTTTTCTGGAATTTGAAATTACCTTTGAACCCTTCTTCACTTTCTTTTTCTTTGGATTGCGCGCCATAGAGGAGATTTACCAACGCGATGACACTCCCACAACGATCCCGCAATGCTCAGGGCGCAAATCTGCTTCAAACTGCAGGCACTCTGTTTCGTTCTCCTTGTGTGGAATGTACCGTAATGCTAAGGCACCCTAAACCCTTCCAATCGTCTAGTCTCCACTGCGTACTTTCACTGTCGTGGTTCAGCGTATGGTGAGTGCTTACTATCTTCGTACTACAGTACACCAAGGTTGGGACCCACACTTGCATAGAATTTCTGACGGGACTCCGGATCATGATAACGGGTGACCGGATTTCCCAGCTCTCAGTGTGTGTGTGTGATTGACGTAACTCAACAGACAGCATAGCATTCCAATCCCTGCCGTTCGATTCAGTACTACCGTGATGCAAGCCGTCAATTCAGCATATTATAGCGCATGCAGGTGTGTATCAAATTCTGGGCCGCTGCTTATCCAAGGTTTCGCTTTCGAACCCTACTACAGTACCGTAGATGCGGATATCCATAAACTACAGTACAGTAATCCTGTCTCCTTCACGTACATTGTACAGTCCAAGCAACCGCCGAAAATACCTTGTTCTGTGACTGCTATCCTGCACTTACCCTGCTACTGAAACCCTAAGGGGACGTCTCTCGGGTTCCTCTTTAAACGTCGATGGACACTCTTCATATCATCGTGAGTTTAGCCAGCCTCTTAGAAGCACGCGCTGGAGCTCCTACAGGACGTGTTAGTCTGGAAAGATCCCGTCGAGCATCCACACGATAGATGGTGCTGCAGCCCAATGCTTCTCTGCAGAGCTCTGTTTCCGTGGAGTGTATCGTTGAGCTGGGACTCGCAACTGACTTGAACGTCGTGGTTTAGTTGCTTCTGCATTTCGTCTTGTCAGCGGAGGATCTTAGGTCAGGGACGGTGCGCGGTGTTAAGGCTGTCTGAGTTGATGTGAGGAGGCCCGGTTACAGGTGTTCCACCTTATTGTTACGTTTTGCTTTACTAATTGGTGCTGCGAGACAGTTTGTACTTGACTGCGCAATTTCTCGCTGCATGGTGCACCCGCTTCTTTAATCTGGTCTCAGACTTCCTCTGTAGTTTGATGGCCCGTTCCCTTGAAGCAAGAGGAACTCCAGCACTCGCTATGCCAGATTCGCTCGTACGTACGATTTATGGTACACTGTGTTGGGACAATATTGGTCCTCACAAGCTCAAGCAGTTTTGTTAGCAGTCCTTGTAACATGTTTAGCTTCGAACCCTGGAACTGTCTGAACCCTAAACCTTGTCGCTTGCCTCGAGTTTGAAATCCCCTAGGCCGGAATGTGTTACCTCTGACCTTTTCGAAACGAAAGGAAATCGCCGTGATGAAAGTCTTGATAGTCTGAGCGCTGGCTGACTGAGACTTGAATACAGAACATCTAAGGGGCTGAGCGGTTTTCGATATGAAGTATTATCTGCACACGAATTGTCACGGCTGAGACTGGATTCCATTCCGTACATTAGCCCCTCAAAGTGTGCGATACTTATGCGACGTTGTGTTGTGTATCTCCGAACAATGAGAATGCACGGTTAAACGTCGCAAAATTCATCCTCTTCGATCATATATATATACGATACATAATTCCTTTGCTTGTGCAAGAATTTACATCCTGTAGCCCTGGTCGTCTATGTCTTCTGGGGTAGGATCACGGTCGTAAGAGCAGATGATGCTGCTGCTCGAGTGGATGAGCATTATGATTTCGAGCAGTCGCACATTACTGTAGATTATATCCGTACGTGGCTAATTGGGAATGATAGCTTGTTAGTCAGGAGAATTTGGGGCTTATGTAAACCCTAAATCTTGTTTGGGTGTGGATAGTCCTGACACTTTAGTACATTTTCCCCATCAAATTAAACTTGAGACTATGGTAATCTACAACCATTGTGTACAACCTCGCACCCCAATCCATATGATGGATAAAATGGGCATGAGAGCTACGTTTCTGCAGACCCCATTCTAATGATCTTCCCATCTTGCGTCCTTACTATTCATGAAGTCTCGGCCGAACTATTTTGACTAAATTGCCCTTTCGGGCTACTTCTGCAAGCGTGTCTGTGTGCCAAAACCTCTGATCTTCACAATTTTCATATCACAAGGGTAAACTCGTTTCAATCAAGTCTCGCGCGAACATCCAGAGTAACTGAACAGACTGATTTTTAGACCCATGCCTACGGTTGGTGGAAGTCAACATGCAACATTCGGGGATACATCCTCGTATTAGACCTTCACAATGGATCATAATAAACACAGCCCCACCTCTGGAATCAAATCCATGTCTCCAGGCAGGAGAGTTTCCACCATGACATATGAAACTATCTGGCATGCGGACCTCCCCTTCTACTTGTCAACCTTGCTGGCCATTCAGGACCATCATAACATTTCGCAAGAATAATGCTAAGAAACCAGTCTGGGGGTGCAGTACATAGATGTGGAGATCGGCTCCGGAATGGCGCTTGAAAATTTCACGCACAAGGAGTACCGATTGTCAGATTTGTATATTATATTGCCTACGATTCACAACAAAGTTCCTGCCTCCGAAGCCTAACCCACTGTCCTTCAATAAGAGAGACGTCTGCCTTCGTTTACACATACTTGTCTTTCTGACGATCTGTGTCAAGGACGAGGAAAACCACGAAGATCACTTCCTACAAAACCTGAACTGGTAAGCAATGGGGTTTCCGGGTTATCGGCGAAGAGCAGCTCTTCTCCATTTCTCGCAAGCTCTTGCAGCTTCGGCGCGTGCAGATTCCAGCTCCCCGCGGGAGAACTTGTGATCCATAATCCCCAAGGGCCCGGGGACCAAAACTTCGATAACTTTCTCCAGCTGGCGCTCCTGTCTTCGCACACTCGACGATGCCAAGCGCACCATCTCATTCAGTAGGCGGGCGATCGCCATTCGACCTCAAACGTCAGTAGAACAATGTGATCCCGAGGTCGATCGGACACTGAAATGTCGCTTAACGCTACAGGCCAATGTCTGTCCGACAAGGATTTTGGAGGGCACCTGCTGTCCACAAATGTCTTCCTTCACTATGCATCTTGCGGGAAGAACGTGCAGAAGAGTACAGCACCAGATGAACATTTCTGGATGCAGTTTGCTGTGATTCTTTTCTTCGATATTCCTTGTGCTATGGGTTTATTCTTCCTCACAGCGGTGGGTATGTATGCTCGAATTGTTCTTTGCCAAGACGGACAATAAGTTGAGAAACCTCTAGATCAGTCTCATAATTTACTTTACTTAACAAATTCCAACACTTAATCAGTTTATTCAAGTTCATAAAACCTGTTTGGATCATTCAACCGGAAGTCCGAGCTGAATCGAACCACAGATCTGAAAAGTTTACGCTTCTTAGGGAACATTTTGTTTGCCAACTATATGTTTTAGACACTAGTTCGTTAGTGGCACTAACGTTTAGGATTCGTTACTTGAAAGAGTTCAACATTTGGCATTATTCGTCTAGTCTCTAAGTTTGGGAAAATTAATGAGAACATGATCTCTCATATAGAGTCCACACTGAACCATCCAAGAGGTTCAGGTTGAATCAGTCCATATTACCATCGATGTTTTGTTTTCAACCTTTGATTTCAAAACATAACATGCAGCCAGCAGAGTCTTTCCTGCCGAAGTTGAACAGCTTCAAAACAAGAAATGGAATCCAATGTAAACGAATAAAGATTCAACTTAATAATGAAAGTAGAGTTAAGGCAGAGCAAGTAAGGTTAAGTCAGAGCAACTCTGGTCAAAATACACATTTTCATCAAGATTATGTACATTGTTTAGCATATTATCTCCATACACTCTTTGCAACAAGATATGAAAACTTGAAACAATGTATAGCATCTTGTTTATATAATGTTTATAGAATACTTACATATTTTTTGATAATAAAAGAGAGCAAAAGTTGTCCAAAGCAGTTGTATCGATTCGAGAAACTTTTTTATCACGGTGGATTCATTGATCTTGGTTGAGAAATCTATCTTCGTGACAATGGTCTTGACTAGTATTGGTCTCATTTGAGGAATCTTCTATGATCTCGACTAGAGAATAATTTGTGGTCTTGACAGGATTGTCAATCTTGACAACTGAAACTTACGTGATTATCCAGTCGGGATAATAGTTTATATCTCTGATCAAGTATTGATCACTTTGGGTTTTATTGATCTTGACCAAAGAATCTTTCTTTCTCCAGACAGTCTAGGAGAGTTTTAGTTCTAGTTGAAGAATATTTGGTGACCTCCACTAGATTGCTTTGTGACCAAGTTCTAAAAAAAGGATTGAGTATGTTCGAAGTTATGTCAAACATAAAATGATGAACTTTCTTGAGAATCTATTGATTACTATCTAATTTTATTAGACAACTCTACTTGCTTTGAGAGAACATTACTTCTCTCGTTAGAAAATTCTGATTTGATATAAACTACAATGAAATATTTGTATTATCAAGCACTACGTGTGAGTGTATAAGAGATAATACAGATTTGACAATTATATACATATATCATAACTACATGTATAAAAGTACAAAATGTGATTAATAACGTATAGTCATACTTCCTGAATCTGAAATGACATCTCTAAAATGTGATGATATATCATAAGGTCCCTGGATAAAATTGTAAAGATTAAATTTTTCAACAACATCACAATTTTAAATGAAAGAATCCATGAAATCTTTAGTTTTCCATTTTAAACATTATATAGAAATTACTTTTGCATCAGATTTTTTTATATATAGAAATAGAAGCATCTAAAGAGTAATTTGTTGTGTTTCTAGTCATTAATTGAAGCAATCTTTCGTATCGCTGTAAAATAATAGCATCGGGTTTTGCTCCAATGGAGATTCAATTATCACTCGTTCGTGAGATCTAGGTGGTCTAAGGAGGACCCATCGAGCTTCCCTCTTCTCAAGAATTAAATAGATGTTTTGTATGGATGATTATCTTTCGAACACAAGTTGAAGTTCAATCTAGTTGTGAAAAATAGAGCACCTAATAATTTTAAACAATTTGACATCCTGAAGAAAATACTGATTCTTGCTTTCTTCGAAGTTCAAACAGAAATATTTAGACATCATAATATTTATATTTTCTAGAATTTTCTGACCAATAAAATAAAAAGCTTACAACTAAGACCACTGTGAGCACAATATTTGTACAACATAAGTGCAATATTTCTCAATAGAGTATTTTATGTGGAGGGTTGTAAATTCTGACAAGAAAGCTAAATGAGTAAAACGGTAATAAAAATCTACAATACAAGAGGTTATGATGCATATCCTTGCATAATGTAGTAGAGTCTTGCAATTTGTACATGATGTAAATTGACTATAATCATACATTTTTGTAATTTTTTGAATATATATATTTGCTTACATTACAACATGATAGTAATGATAAAGATTGATTTTATGTTTCTCATGAGACTGATGATCATGATGTGATTGTGATTATAAAGAATATGATTATAACAAAGTTTCATTATATTCGTTGCAACTAAAGAATCTGGCTGGTTTTGACTATAGGGTTTACGGTTTAGAGTTTAGTTTAAATCCTAAACCCTCAACCCTCAATATATATTTTCTATTTCAGTAAACAATCACATATGTAAATTTATTTATCTTTTATTTATTTATAACAACGATATGTCATGATGATTTTGTACAACCAGTCAAAGACAAATAACTCACATGCATTGTGATCTGGCTGCATTTTTTTATATGTATTTTAACATGAGAAAGTTCATGTTAAGTTAAAAGATTTTGTGTATAACTTGGAGAAACCAAACACAATGTACTTGACTTGATGCAAAATAACTGTACTTTGGCAAAGAAGTCGAGCTAAGCGGTACATGATGACTTGTTTTAATATTGATTCTTTAGTCTAAAATAACCAACTCTAAGCTGTCTCCATTATAACTTTTGTTGTAAAATGACTTCCAATGAGCCATTTCAAGATTTTACCTTTTTTGCTTAACTTTTTTTTGTTTTGTTCTTGTCAAACTTGAGAAAGTTGAACGGTTGATTATTTTACTCAATACTTTAATCAATAATAAGACACGATGTATATAAGAGAAATAATAACAGTTTGTTGTAACATATATAACAGTTTGTTAATAACATATAAGTTCCATTATAACTGGAAAATAAACCGTTTGTTTGAAATTTCAAAACCGTTTCTTTTTGGAAAGAAGTAATGTGTTTCAGATCAACATCGAAGGATAAAGAAATAATTTACATTGAGTGATGGAAAATAGCAGAAAATATAAAAATTTTAATTAAAAATGCTCAAATGAAAAATGCTTACAAATATATGACCATCTGTAGTAATTTTTCTAGCAGAACCCGAACTACGGTATCGCACTACTTGGCGACTACATGCTACACGTCTACTCCAGCACTTGAGTTTACTAGTTTTAGAAGTTAGCTAAATATTACTTCTAGTTTCTTATGCATATGTTTGACACATTTGCGTATGATGTTAACACTATTATGTTATATATTTTGAGTCTTAATATGTTGATAGTATGTTACTTATCATGTTCAAGCACTCATACGTTTGTGCAAGTGATTTCATATTTATCTATGTTGTTTAAAGTACATAACTTTAAGTTTATCATGTGGATAGAGTTTAAACTCATGGGTTGCGCTGTGATGCCCACAATTTGCAAGATTGGAGATTTTTTTTAAAATTTTAAGTTAATGACGTGTCTATATAATTGAAGTAACATTATTACTTAAGATTACACCATGCTTAGCAGGAAGATGATCTTAAGACGAATTCATGAGAAGAAGTCAACTTCTTCTGAAGCCGGAAGACGGATGTCTTTCGGAAGATGTTTTCTGGAATCCGGAAGCCGGAAGACAGAATATGCTTTCAAGAAGACGAGACCGTCTTCTTGAAAGCATATTCTGTCTTCCGGCTACAACACGGGAAATATCAACCGCACACCGATTGATAAGGATAGGTATATCTAACATAAAGTCACCACCGTAGTATGTAGGTCTAGGATAGATCAAGCCACTACCTAATTGCGAAAGGAAGACAAGGAAGCCAGAGGCGCATCAGCATCATATCTCTCTTTTCTGCTTCTCTACTCGATTTGGGAGCTGAGGAGGACATTGGAAGCGCACAAAAGTAAATTGCAATGATAGAGTGATAGAAGACGTCTTTCAGCAAGAACTGCAGTCGAGGTAGAAGAATTGAGAATCCTCATGAGAATAGAGAATTAGAAATTGAGAGTCGAAGGAGAAAATCGAGAGTGAAAGCTTCGAATCACAACAGCTCGAGTTCAATTGAAGAAGCAGCGTTGCAGCAGCTCGAGGTTGGAGACAGAAGCAGGATCATGGCAAGACGAAGACATTGAAGACGGAATCGAAGCACTGAAGAGCGCAGAAGACTAAAGAAGCAATCAGAAGCGTAGCACACTGAAAACAGTACTGAGGTTCTTTTCACTTCTTCGTCTTTCTCCATCGCTTCCGTCCTCTGTTCTTATGTTTTTCACGCTTCCTCGATCGTTTGCATGAAGTCTGTCGATCCCTCTCCTTTCCTGAAATTTCTCGGAGAAGATTGGACGCGAAAGCGCTATCCAATTCTCAACAGCCATCTTTCCAATCTCTTCCTGAGAATCGAAATTGAGCTTCTCCTTCTTCCTGTTCCAAAATTCGTTGTTCCATCTATCAATGTCTCTACCCTACTACGCTTTCAATCCGTGGACAGAAGACTCATCTGAATGTTTGGATATTTTCAGAAGCCGAGTGTTTGCAATTCACACCAAGTGGTTGGATTGGATTGGAATTTGAGTTGTGAGAAGCATGATGTGAATCTAGAGTGAACTTGAGAGTTATTGTTATTTCGAGAAGTAGAAAATCGAGAATCGAGCCAGTGCATCCCAAGCTTCCTGGCTTCATCAAATCCATATCTTCCTAGAGAGCTAGAAGACTGGAAAGGCTGGCCAAAATTGGAAAGAGCTAGAAGACTGGAAAGACAAAATTCGTTGTTCCATCTATCAATGTCTCTACCCTACTAGGCTTCCAATCCGTGGACAGAAGACTCATCTGAATGTTTGGATATTTTCAGAAGCCGAGTGTTTGCAATTCACACCAAGTGGTTGGATTGGATTGGAATTTGAGTTGTGAGAAGCATGATATGAATCTAGAGTGAACTTGAGAGTTATTGTTATTTCGAGAAGCAGAAAATCGAGAATCGAGCCAGTGCATCCCAAGCTTCCTGGCTTCATCAAATCCACATCTTCCTAGAGAGCTAGAAGACTGGAAAGGCTGGCAAAATGCGCGAGAAGATGTGAAGGTGATTTATGAGTCTCTTTTGTCTGACCCATAGCAGCATGTTCCTTCTTCTTCTCGAACTTTAGAGGAGAATTGTGAGAAGTCTTGCTGGTAGAATCTGGAGAGAAATGTCAAGGGTCATGTCTTACCATTACGCAGCAAGCTTCTTCTGAGAGTGTATGCGAGGTGAGGAGTCAAAAGACAGAGTGCGAATGTTCCGTGTCTGTTGCGAGGCTAGATTACGTATAAGAAGCCGAAGACATATGAGACCAGTGATGAGAAGTCTGGCTGCGAGAAGTCTTCTGAAGACGTCAGTTAACCAGAAGCTGTCTCGGGAGTCTTCCTGGAGGCCACTGTCATCGTAGTCTTCTTCTGATCAAATTGTAGACTTCGCTTCTCGCATATCTTGTCATCTTCTGTTAGGAAGTAGGATGAATTGCAAGATGGATTGTCTTCTTAGGAATCCATGCGATGTCTTGCTCAGTTAAGATTGCTTAGATATAGCTCGGAAGACGTGATGTACTTAGGAAGCACAGTTAGAATTCTGAGACATAATAGTTGTCTGCTGAAAGACTAAATTCGTCTTCTGAGAGTAGAAGCTGGACTGCGAGGACCTAGTAAGGGTTGAGCTTTCGGCTCATAGCAAGTATGTGTGATATAGTGTAACAGAAGTTCAAAATGTCAATGCATCCTCAAGGGTTGGTGTTATCACAAGCAGAGTTGATTGGGACCAAACCTTTTATCAAGGAGTTGGGCCTCGATTTCTTCACATACTGGAATCTCACAGACCAGTGTCTTCTGGAAGAGGTCTAGACAACATTGCTTCCTCGAAATCGTGTACTTGTCAAGACAGGGGTCGTCCGAGGAAGACCATCCTTCTGGATGATAGAGTGGTGACGTAGAACTTTTCACCGACTTGACATAGAAGCGCGAGTATGAGCTCGAGAAGGAGAAGATCCCCACACTCATCTCAGAGAAATGATATGTACTTGAGAGAACCACTGGTGTGTCGAGAGATAATGACAGAATGTGGATGGAGTAAACTTCCAGCAGCCAATGTAACTTCTTCTCAGGGATTGGGTTTCAGATTTGGTTTGCAGAAGCTTTGTCTATGTCTTCTGGGGAGTGAGTTTCATCGAATTTATACCCAGTTGTGCATGAGAAGTCTTCTTGTTGAGTGGCGGTGATTGTTAGAAGTTGTACAGAGTCCAAGCTTGTCTCATCCAGTGGAGCACTTCGGATCCACGCACGGACCGTCCATGAGAGATTGGTTCCCTGAGGAACAAAGACAGAAGAAGCCGGAAGCCTTCTTTCCACAGCAGAAGATGTCATCCTCGATCGGAAGACATTGTAATTGTAAGCATATCTTTGGTCTTCTTCTCCAATTTACTACAAGCAAGGATGGCTTGTTAGTCAGGATCTGGACTAGAAGCCTATCGGAATCTTAATTTCTCTCTTTTTCTTTGTTCTTCTTGTTCGGATTTTCCCTTCTTCCTCTTCTTTCTTCATCTTCCCATCTTCCTATCTTCTTCTATTTAGTTTTCGAAGCTTCGTTTGAGTATCAATGAATGCAAATGTTGTTGTAGTGTTGCCAGAAGACTGTTCTATCAAGCATAAGCTTAGGAAGACTACATCAGGCATACACCTTGTGATTAATCTAACCCGTTGGAAATTATAAGAGTACACTTGGGTTCTACCGAGAAATCTCTTCTTCTCACACAACCGCATGGCTTCCAGACCCTTCAGAAGTTGCTTTAGATCTTAACATACAATTATTACTTAAAATATCACACAAATACCCACTAAGAAGTCCGAGAAGACGATTATTGCTTCCAGGCCACGGCTTCCAATCTTCTCACGTCGCCTTTCAGAAGTAATTCTCGGCTTCTGGGGGTTCAACTCGGCTTCCGACACCTCTAGAAGATTGGCTCGGCTCCCCAGATGTCGATTCCTACTACTGATGGGCTAAAGGAGAAATCATGGGACACTACATGTGCTTACATGTCAACCATGCATGTTTTCTAGCTCGTTGAAGTTAGAGTTACATGTCATTTTACATGCCTTCGCATGAAGTTTAAGATTTACGTTGGACTTAGAGGCTTGACATGTAACCTATATGTGAAGTTAAGTTGCCAAGTGGATAGGGGTACAAAAAGACAGGGAAGTGAAGCTATGAACTCTCATTGGTACATTTTTTATCTTTTGTAAAACTCTAAACTTGGAAGCACGGGTCTTAAGAGCAGTTCGAGCTTTTGGTAAAGGCATTCGAAGATATGAGAGCATAGGGTGAGAGATCTCGTCGTGCCAATCAATGCCAGTGCAAATTTCGATCAATTTGGAGCAATAAAGAGAGAGTGATGTCAATTAAAAGTTTGGATTGGGTCAAAATTACATCACAGTTGATGACTTTGAGGTTTTGGGTGTCATTTGCAGCAGAATAGAGATAATCACTTTAAATCGTCGTGGTTGCATTCACTGTCAGTAGGGCTACGACTGTTAAAAAAGTTTCATGCCATTTGAGTGGGTGAATAAATCAGAGGGATCGCTGAAGCAAAGGGGGTCTAAAAAGCTTTTAATCTAGAGCAACAACTTCCAAGCTCGAGATCTGGAGAATCGTGTACAACCAACAAGTCAAATTTTATAAGGTTGTTCTGCATACTGTAAACTACAGATCTTGTAAGATTGAGCAAAAGTTATTAACTCAATTTCTGTTCTAGGTCGAAGTAGCCATCTGGGTGTCAAAAATTACTGTAATTTTCTTAGTAAAAACGTTTTTGTTCATACCTTAGTGCTCAGAGTCAATCTCAGGCTGAAATTTTGTATGTGTGATCAAGAAGGTATCCTTTACATGTAGGGAAAGTTTTTGAAGTCTATACCATCAATTGTTTCTTATTCTTGAGTGTTAAAGTTCATCGGATGATCTTATTACTACTTGTTAGACCTGATTTTTGCTTTCTAAACATATTGGAGGACCCAACAGACATGTGTAAGTGTTTAAAGTGCCAAGTTATAACCTGAAGCCTACCTCTTGAATAAATAACCACAGCGTGAAACCCAGTGCTTTCCTAGGTAGATGTATCACACTCCGACATACTTTTTGATGAACTCCTAGGGTGAGAGTTATCTTGAGAGTATTGCTAGATAAGAGATCATGCTCAACAAGGATCATCAAGTGGAGGTGCTGCTGTCACTCAGCAACCTATTCAATTTGATGCTGCTACATTGCAAATGTTTCAAGTTTTTCACATGTTTAAGCAGTAGCAATCGAGCATAGAGAGGAAGGAGGTGTTAGCAACCAAGGCGTTGCAATCAGTGGTGCAGAAGATTGACCATGTCAAGGGGAGAGATATTTCCAAGTACGTGCGGTACTATGATAGAGAGATAGAGGTGAACAAAGTGTTTGAGAAAGAAATGATGGAGAACTTTGAACTTGTTGTTTCTGAGATTCGTGAGCACGTGAAGGAGCTCAAACAACAGTAATGATAAAGTTGGGAGAACTTTATGCGCATCTCGCTCTTTGGACACAAAGAACGTGAACACAACGAGATCTACAAGATTCTATCTTTCTCTCTCGTGTTCAAGTTCAAAAAATTACTTTTTGTTCTCCAAATGCTAGACTTACGTCCTATATATTTTCATCATAAGTCAATCATGAACGATGTTGTTTACGAATCCACATATGTTCTTTTATATGACTACATCATATTGTTTTTCTTTGCTAGTTTCACATGTGTGAGTTATATTGTGATAAGTCATTTTATCACAACAAGTCAACGTCCAAAAAACTATAATTTGCAAATCATGTTCTTCTTTGTCTTGTCAGTGTTTCCCTTGTCACAACATGCAACTATTTTGTCAATTTGTTTGTCAACCATGTCAACTCTTGATGTGCAACGGTATTATTATTATCGTATTGGTTCAGAGCAATCTTTTGAAAACATCATCGCTTGTTATATATTGTAAATTATCAATGAGAATATTTTCTCTCTCTCATCATAGTTTTCAAACACATATGATACCTCCACATTCATATACCTTGCGTATTCTTAGATAACTTTCACGTATAAAAATCGTGATGTACGATATCATACACTCCTCTGATTATTCTATGTCACTTTGATCAATGTAACCCATTACTTATTCACAATATATCCAAATATCATTGTCGTGGCGCAGACCGACTTATACGAAAAACTAGGATTTAGGAGGATTTCTATGTAACTTACTCATATTACAGATTTAACATCACAATTGCGTAGAGGTTGTTTTGTAATTTGCATGTTGGAGCTTGGATTGTAGCAAACCCAGCTACAAGGAGTTACATGCAGTTAAAGATTTAGGGTTTATGATTTCATGATGTTGACATGGCACTAGGAAATTATGACATGGCATTGGGAAGGATGAGGTGGCAAACAAACAAGATGTCAGAATGCTGATGTGGATTTTGGATAACGTGTAAAGTTTTGATTCGTTGTGATGCGGAAGAAAGTTGTGCGAAAGTTGACTAGACTTAAGGCGACTATAACTTTCAGCATGTTTTGCTAATTGACAAATCACATGCAAGACATGTGACCATACAGTTGTCACTTCATATGGACAGCTTTGAGTATATAAGGAGACCCTACTAGAGTTCATTAGTGAGAGATTTTTTAATTGACCTCGAGATATTGTCAATTTTTTGTCAAATTTTTCATTAGGTTTTTTGGGTCAGAACTTGAGACAAGGTCGAACTTCGCCAACCAGGATGGGTTTGCCTAAGGTCGAGGAAGTGCTCGAGGACTCGCGCACTTTACTAGCTTAGAGGTCAAAAGCGTACGAGGGCTCGTGCACTTTAGTCATCGGAGGAGGTTTTGCCTTTGGAAATCAGAAGTTTGTGAAAGCTCGCACACTTCAGTGAAGGAGAAAAAACTTGGAAAACAAAAAATGTGCCATATCTCGCACATCTTTTACACTTGAAAGTGGATTGGGGTATTCAAGAGGCTTCAATTTTGTCTGTAGTGATCAGTTTGATGAGTGTTTAGAACAATTGGATAAGTCTTTTCAATAGCTTTTCAAACGAGATCAACAAATCATCGGACTCGGAATCTTATTTAAGGAACAATGATAGTTTAAAATTTCAGAAGGACTTTAGTACTTGGAACAAAAAGTGTGTGAGGCCTTGAGCACTTTTTTTTTGAAAGAGATTTTTGACTTGAGAAGGTTACAACTTATTGCGTAGAAGTTGGTTCGGGACGTGTAAAATATCGTAAGAAAATATTTTTGGAGTACTTTCTATTGCTGACAAAAGATTAAGGGTTCAAAAAACATGTGGGCAACTTTTTTGACAAGAGAAGTCAAATACTTTGAGAAGCCGTAACTTTTGTTGGAGAAATCCGTTTAGGATGTATTTGGATACCATTGGATAGATATTTTGGGAGCTACAATTCTGTATTGAGAGAATTGTGAGTTGAAAAACTTGTGAGGATTCCACATACTTCCAAAGTTTGTCTTATAAAGATGTAACAAATTAGGTTATGGAATAGAGTTGTTTACATCGCTTCTCGGCTCGTGCGTTCTTTTCTTACCTTTCTTATCGCACCACACCTTCTACAACCAAATACCTTGCATATTATGAGACATAGCTTCGTGCAACAATACGACACAATAGAAGCGTATTAATATGTATTAAAGCGATATATTTAATACGCTTACTTAATATGTCATTTTGATCTTTGTAACTCATTATTTATTCATAATACATTCAAATACAGTAATACTTCTTTCAATACTCTATGTCACTTTGATCTTTGTGATCCATTATTTATTCATAATATATCCACGTACTGTAGTCCTGCTTCCATTACTCTATGTCATGTCAGTCTATGTAATCCATTACTTATTTATAATACATCCAAATATTGTAGTACTCCTCTCAGTACTTTATGTTACTTCGAACTTTGTAACTCGTTACTTATTCACAATACATCTAATATCATAGTTTTTCTTTCATTACTCAATGTCATTTCAATCTCTTTAACCCATTAGTCTTTCATTGCAACCCATTAGTTGTGATGGTGGAGTGTATAATTGTTCTTAACAAACTTGATATTTTTTTGCTATCCTCATATCTGTAAATCTACTCGTTGGATCATTTTCTATACTTTGCATGTGGTTAACACACCATATCTAAATTTCTCAACTTGAACTTTGTTAAAATCATTATCATATATATTTGTAGATTATTTGAACATCTCATTTTATCAAAACTACTTTCATAAATATTAATTCATAATATCTCATCATATGGACACGGTTGAGTTATCAGAAAGTAAAATATAAACTTAAATTATATAAATAAAAAAATAGAGAAGAACTACTCATCCTTATTTGTATATCATCCTAATGATATTGAGTGTGACATAGAGTATGAAATATATAGAGTGTGAGATTCCATAATGTGAGAACTTGTGAGAAGTCGTTAGAATAGAATAGTTTGGTTTATAAGTTCATGAAAGAATAAACTTAGCATTTTTCTCTTCTAGTAATGATTTGTTTTCATCAAAGCCATCCAATGTGACCACTGAGTGAGAGACAAACCCAACATGTTGTAAATCGATCGATGACTATCGTGAAGTTTAAAAAATCAAAGAATATTTAATCGAAATAACCGTAGAGAGTTTACATAACTGTTTGACGAAGAAGGATATAAGAATTTTGATGCATCTATCCAATCTCCGATCCATTGATCAAAAGCAAAGAAGACTTAGAAAAAATGAAAATCATGTTGAATAAGACCTCATATAATTCGATTCCAGAAAAGATATCTCTCACATTCAACATATATTGGATCGATCACCAAAGTGAACATTGTCTAGAACAACACTTCATAAAATCGGTTCGATCTGCTTTACCCAGATTCAGTTCAGTCTATTCTTCAAATCAGACTACTTAAAATCTGCTCGATCAGATTATGACACAACCTAAAAATCTATAAAAGTAATTCGAACATTGATATCCTCTACTGGGTTCTCAGTTTGCATTTGCATAATCCATACTAGCTTTGGTGCTTCTAAAGTGATTCGGTTCTAAAGTGTTATGTATGAGTTTCAAGGTGGCTCTGTTTGAAGTTGTCGAAAGTTATGGACGCTTTTGATGCTAAACGATTCGGTTTCAGTTTGCATTCAACCAGACCGTGCTGAGTACTAGTGGGAGGAGAAGGAAAGTGTGTGTGTCGGACGTCATGTTCTTAGGCCAGGTTTTGTCCGTTATCAAGGCGGCCCGCAATGCAAGATTAGATCGATCGATCGACTCTCCAGTCTCATGCGTGAGCTTCTGAGAAAGTGATCAGGAGCTTGGATTCTTTCCCGCCCAGCAGATTGCAGGTCAGACTGCAGAGAAACGGATGGAGCCTGACGACAAGAGCATGAGCCAATTGGCAGCCGGCGCGAGCCCCAGTGCGCCCCTGCACTGGGTCTGGGATCTAGGGATCTAGGATCGTATGCGCTCCTACGCGCCAGCAAACAAACGCGTAGAGTTGTGCCTCTTTGTGTGTTTGTCTGTAGGAGTATCGGCACTCTGGCGTTCGTTCTTGACGCCAGGGGAGGAGGGGAAAGGCAGCAGTAGCGCCGTACTTTACTCTGTGACTGATGCGTCACAGAGTCAGTAACGGTAAGGGTTTTCTTTACTTTACTCTACGGTAGCAGACAGCTCCTGTGTCAGTGCGATGAAATGGAATCAGTAAACAACCGAACACTATGTCCTCGACGTACTGCTGCGCGCAAGCGGCAGAATAAGTTCCGGCGGTTACCCCGCTCTCTCAACACATTGCGCATTCTTTCGTTTCTTTGAGTACGTATCTCTGGCTGCTCATCGTCAAGTACGATTACATGATTTGCAGGACAGGGGAGATTACGGCCTGGAGCTTCCGCACGTCAGTGGCGCAAGAAAGTTCTGAAACGCAAAATTATAAGTTTTCGTCGGCTGATTTTCCTCAACAGTATTCATTCCCACATCGCAATATTAGAGATGGTTTCATAACGACGTAGTTTCTTCGTAGTACATGCGCGACATTATACTAAAGATTTGCTGCCAGGGTGTCGAAACTTCTCACACTTGTCGTGAAAGAATGTTACCATCCGCGGTCATTTGGTGTATTGTTTGGAGCTTCTTCTCGAGCACGAACAAGGTCTTTCTGACAATAAACGCTGAGCTACGTTCTGCGCACAGTGGAACTCGAACTTGAAACGGAGGTAATAAAGACGATATCATTACTTCGACGTACGTTGACTCTTCACATTCAAAAGTAGAACAGCTCTTCATGACGGTGACTGAGACAGCCTGACTGGGTTGCTCTTTCTCTGAACTCAGAGTAGACACGTAGTCACCGCCGAGCTGGTAGGTTCCGTTGGATCACGGCGCAACATTCCAAGCACATGCTGTGGACCGCGGCTCGTCGGCACGCACGTAGAGGACTGACGTTAGTCTCGATCATCCGAATTCCTCTAAGTTGGCAAAAATGGTTCCTCCATGGCAATTCCTGGAAGTGTGAACACGCCGATTATCTACAGACTCCACGAGCTGAGAATGAGGTAAGTAACGGTATAAACTATGAGAATCCAGTGTGGAAAGCCCCAGACGTTAGCAACTACTCGCCAAACTTCTGCTTCCGGCAAGCGTTCGATGATTATCACGGTCATGTGAGAAGTATATGCTACAACGCTGGGGTGGTAGCAAGCACTCTGTCACCACAGCTCGCAGCCAGCTACCCAAGGACGAGGTCGTCGGCAGAGGAAAAGAGTAGCAATTAACAAGCCGAAATAATGATGCACTTAGAACTGGTTTAGAAAGAGTAAGCTGCCAATGTTAGGCTATGTCAAAACCATCGAATCTTCACATCGAATCATACATCTTTCACTGAACGACCAATTGGCTACACTAAAAAATGCAGCTTCCGTGCCTCTCCTTCGATACCCAGGTGATCCAACTTAGACTAAACTACTAAACGCGGAAGGGATAATGCATACAGATGTGACAGAAGTTACCGCTAGCAAATTCATCCGATTACAACCATCCAGCCGGCGTTTCATGTGGGATAGGTTACAGTGAGATGACAACAGAAGCCATCGCCCAGATTATGAGCCGAATGACGTTGGTCATTCCACCAATGAGTTGGTAGACAGTTATGAGGCCAATGACAAACAAAAGGCACACTCTGAAAATAAACTGTATAGATTGAAAGCTCGTATCATACAGGAGTCCTTCGAGGAGCATACTGGACAGGTTCCATTGAAAACGGTTTCATTTCTTGATGACAAATGATACCAGAGGGATCTCTGAATCCATTTACGACTCGACACGATCCAAGTACCCACTATCGAAAACTATTTTTTTGGTTGATTCACTACAATAGCTAGAGCTTGACATTATCTCCTAAATACCACAGTTAAGTGGCTACTGATCGGAAACGAAACCACAACGGCGAGGGGCTGTCTTAAGATCGCCCACCGTTAGTGAGCACGAGTTTGGTGGAGGCTGCACCCCGAGACAACATCTCAGACACAAGGCAGGTGCACATAGAGTCGACTGAGCGCCATCTACTGCTCATCGTTGAGATTACTTTCCACCGGATGGTGGTTGTCCACCGAATAAGTAATTCAATGATGAGACTCCGCCGGGGGCGGCAGCCACTTTAGTTGTAGGACGATCCTGAAAACAAATCGACAAAAACGAAGGTCATGTAAGAGCCAAGAAACTGCCACATTGCTTAGATTATGCTCTGAAGCCAACAGTTGCACACAAATCCACATCAAAACCCCACACGGCACAACTTCGCCGGGGGAAGACACATCCGAGCCTCCCAGTCACACGGGTATATACCTCGAGGGAAACTACTAAGAACCGGATGTCTCGCGTTACAATTCCTGGACAGGGTCCAACTACCTAAAGCCTCAAACACTGTGCATGCAAGCTCCACACCGCAAGAACACTTTCGCAATGCAGCACTTCCTAAGAATACATACTACAGAAACGACATCACAAGCCAGATGAAAACTAAGGACATGATAAGAACCCCGAGTAGGTAACATGAAGTAAAAGACCGTTTCGATCGAACTCACAGTGATGAAGTTTCCAGTATTTTGGCCGTCTGAGCGATGGTAGTTGTTGTTGTTTCTTCCCAGCCTAGGTTGTCCCATATCAAGTGACGTTCCGCTGTCCGACTTCCCAGCGGCAGGCAAGTCCTTGGGTGCTACATGTGGAGCTGGAGCGTGAGCGGGCTCTTTGCTCGCAGCTGCGGCCAATTGTGCAGGTTGCTGTTGAGGCTGGGCAGCGGGAGCAGGCGCAGGCTTCCCGGCTGGACGATCGTCACCAAACAGATACCCCAAAGAACTCTGTCCTCCACCGCTGCTCACACCACGCCCCATCTTTCTCCTCTCTTGAAAGGAAACACTCACTAACAACTCACTTTCAAGATCTCAATGGCCTCTTTCTTCCTCCGACCCTCTCACTCTCTTCGCTTCAGATCTGCAACTTACTGCACAAAACCCTCGATGCTTCTCGCCGAAAACTCGATCGATCTGTGAAAACAACAGAAGTTCGGAGACAAGCAATGCCGGGTGAAGATGAAATGGACGATGGAAGAAAGGATTGGGAGCGCCAACAGAAGAATGAATGAGAAAGCGAAGAGATGAAGTGTAGACCAGGGGTAGTGGAGAGGTAGTTCAGAGGGAAACTCGGGGAGCCTGAAAGCAAGATATGCGCGCGTGTAAACGAGGAACCTCCTCCGGCCCGCCCTCTGCTCTTTCTGAACTAACCATAGGTTAGTCAGCTGTAACCGGGTGGCAGATCTCGGGTCTCTCACCTCTTGCCCCCGCCCATCACCGCTGGCACCAATACGGGATCTTGTCCGCTGGGTAATGACCGTTCGTTGAGGAGCCATGTGGGGTCTGCTTGGAGCTTTCAGCTGTTCGTAAGACCTGGTCAGATGAGAGATATTCAAATTTATTTCCTCTTCACATGACATATATGACCTACAGTCCATAGCTCCCAGCTACATAGCTATAATCTCATCCTTCTCTTTTAGGATGGAATCTGGAAAAGTATTTTATCTCAATTGACGAGATTGAACCCCTAAACCCTAAACTCTACTGATTATGCTTTTAAATTAGTAAAAAAGAGTTTGTATAATCTTTTTTCAGAAAAACAAAACATTTAAAAGTACTACATTTTGATTCCGATTCTTCTCTTGGACATATTCATCTAAATATAATAGGTCCTAAATTGCACACTTTTGAAATAAACATTTTGGATAGTTATCCGGCAGGCCATAAAGAAGTGAATGAATTCATATGGGGAACTAAGAGTACAAGGAAGAAAGGAAAGTATATATTGTCAAAAGACGGAAGAAATGTATATGATAGACAAGGAAGTGAAAAGGCACCATGCTAAATATCATGACAAGGTATAAGACTTCATGTTCATTTTGTTGCCTTTTTATGCATCAAGTGCATAGACTATGAGATGATGATTCTGAGGTTGGTTTATCCTTCCTTTACATTAGCTACCCAAGTATTCAAAAAGAAGGGTAAAGAAGAGCCACTGAAAAAATAAGGTGGCTTTCTTGCTAAAATGCATTTGCATGTCAAAATTACGTCGACATATATATATATATGCGAAAAGGAATCTAAGTCATATAATAAGAAGATTATGCCAAGAGATCATGCTAAAAGTTCATCCTTTGAAGACGCCTGCTTATCACAATGCAAGGTCCAGAATGTGGATGCATGTGTTTGATTCTTTCTTCCACTAAGCAAAGTCTAATCATCCTCCACTACATACCATCTGGACTCTCAAGTCATGTCCTATATCTCTGGCCTTTATAACAATCCATTTCGGAACAAATATGGGAAAGTTTTACACTTCTTTTGGTACTTGAAGGGTTTTAGGATGTTCGCATAATCTAGGTCCCCTCTTCTACTTATTATATAGTCAGCTTTTTAATTACGTTGCTCTATTCATCTCAAGTTCTCGTGTTTTGCTTATTCTATGACAATGGTTTTACAAAATAAAAATTTAAAAAATGATAATGGATTTACCTTAATGGATAAATCCATGAATGAAAATGATAATGGATCTATGGTGATCTCTGCACCCACTGTGCAGAGATCACAGTAGATTATCCTCGAGGTCTAAAATTAATTTAATATACTATTTTTTCAGACCTTCTGTCTCTCTAATTTGCCTATTTTTAAAGTTATTCAATCTACCTGATTGATAGGTAATCCATTCTAAATCTTACATGGTATATTATAAGCGGTATTCAGTATCAACGATAATAACTACACATGAGCTATGGGTTTTTGCTTGGCAAAGCATTGCATTATCACCCGAGTCCAGTTCAGTCCATGTATTAGGTTATGTTTGTTTATAGAAATGAAATATTTCTGTCTGAGAACGAATCAGATATTATCTTATATTGTTTTAAGTAGAATTTAATTTTGAAAAGACTCATCTAAACGCTTCACATATAATTCTTTTATATGACTCATGATTTCTCTTGTGAAAGTTAGAAAAGTCTGGCTCGAACTCCCGACTTGTAGATTCACAACTGTAATAGTAAAGACCACAGTTCAAATATAGCTTTTAGGCAGCATGTAGCAGTTTGAAGTCCGCGTCCAGACAAATGACCATCCGTCCTAAGCCATGACCATGCATGAAATACTTTCACTCATCATCAAGCAAAATAGTTGTTGAGTGATATATCCTTTCACGGGATAAATATATATTAGTCACTTTTAACATACCATAAATGGCAACCAACCGTCTGCAAAGATTAACGTTTTAAGTAGAATTTAATTTTGAAAAGACCCCTCTGAACGCTTCACATATAATTCTTTTATATGACTCATGATTTCTCTTGTGAAAGTTAGAAAAGTCTGGCTCGAACTCCCGACTTGTAGATTCACAACTGTAATAGTAAAGACCACAGTTCAAATATAGCTTTTAGGCAGCATGTAGCAGTTTGAAGTCCGCGTCCAGACAAATGACCATCCGTCCTAAGCCATGACCATGCATGAAATACTTTCACTCATCATCAAGCAAAATAGTTGTTGAGTGATATATCCTTTCACGGGATAAATATATATTAGTCACTTTTAACATACCATAAATGGCAACCAACCGTCTGCAAAGATTAACGTCCTTCTTCCGCCTCTGTTCACAGCCCTAATCCGTTCTTGTCTTTTTCTTTCTTTTGGGCAAAATGTCGCTTTGGTCGCTTTTTTTATTTGCTTTATTTGCTTGGACGTTCGGGGTTCTTCGCGTACTGATCTATGTTCATTTTCACACTTTAATAAAGCTAAGGACGCATTATAAATATTCATCCCAGCCGCAGTGTGTCTAATGCAAGTCGAGAAGAAGACAAGCTGCAGAGTCCGGTCGTGCGGTCCGTCAAGTTTCACTCGCTCGGTTTGACGTCCGGCCGGCTCTTGTCTTCCTTTCCTATATGTATGGCACGGCTGGTTTTCTCATAAATTCCTTGTAGTCGCTCCTGAAAGAGGTCTCCAAGAGCATTTTAGACGTGGACCGCACCACCGTCTCCGTTGAGGGTACTTTCGTGGATCGTGGCGTCTGACAGGAATATACGAGGCTGGCACTGTGCGAGTTGATTTTCGAAAATCTAAAACGTATCACCGCACCACTTCCTTCGACATGAACATTTTCGGTATTGCATTGATTAGTTTTAACGTGTAGTGGCAAGAGTCTATGTGTTGTGAGACGTTCTCGGCATTTTGAGTACTTGGCAGTTTTCTTGTCCCGGCACTGCGTATTCGCTGTTCGCTTCCAGATATCGAATGCCCTTGCCCTTACTCGTAACTTGAGCAGTACTCACCTCGAACTCATAAGGCACATTGCACGGTCGATGGAAAGAACTTTGAACCTCGAATAATAGCGAAATCTAAACTTTTGCCAGAACTCTCATAGGAAAATCTCCCATGAAGTCACAGGCTACATGCCGAGGTCCAAAGGTACCTGCATAGGAGCCGTAGAATGTAAACTGTTTGCCATGAACTCACAGGCTACCCAAGGAGTTCTCAAGCTAGAGAGAGGAGAGAGGGTCGGTTCCTTCTTCGGAACTTTCATTTACGTGCACATCTCATTCGCATTCCATTTCCTTATATTATATTGTTTATGGGGTGGCGAAAGGAAGAGGTGGGGGAACCAGTACACATGCTTGCTTATTTCTTCGCCTCTTCTATCTTTGAAAACAAATACTTTTAAACGAGCCCGAAGTTCTGCTGCCGGAATGGACTCCATTCAAAGCTTATCCTAGTATTGAAGCTATAAACCGGAAGTTCGGAACATGGCTGCTCTGCTCTTGTACTGAAGTAGCCGTAAGTTCGTAACGTTTCAAGTCTGTATTCACTCTGTACGCTATGCCTAGCCAATAATATATAGTCAACACATGGTTATTCCAATCGGAACAGAGATGCAGTAGTCTGTGAAGAGGATGATGGTTTCGGAAAAATGCTTTCTCGCTTTCCTGTCAGGCTGTCTTCAAGCTGCGTTGCTTCTGACCGCAACTGCGACGAGATCAGATGTTCAACAGCCCAAAGTAAACACATGACTGATTCGCAGATCGTGCTTTCAGAACCGAATCAAAAGCCCACAGTTGAGAGATCTACTAGTATCACTGGATTAATAGACATCAATCTTCGCCCTTGCACGTGGTTGGAGACTCTGGATTTCAACTTTCCAGTCATGGACATGCAAACTCTGAGTACAAACTCTAAGTACATATAGCTTCAAGAGAATCAGGCGGCTGGTGTTCTCTTCACAAGAAGTAAAAGCAAGAAACAGCGCTAGGTTAAGCGTTAAGAAAGAAGTCTATCACCAAACTACACAACCATAAGTTTGAGGTTCCACACAGGCTACATGCCGAGGTTCAAAGGTACCTGCATAGTCACCGTAGAATGTAAACTGTTTGCCAGAACTGCCATAGAGAAATCTCTCATGAACTCACAAGCTACATGCCGAGGTCCGAAGGTACCTGCATAGTCACCATAGAATGTAAAGAACAGCCTAGGCCAAGAAGATCTACAATTGTAGAGTCTGTGAATCTAACGACTACAAGGCGTAAATGCTAAGCTTGTGCGCTGGTCAAATGGAGAATTGAACCCCATACAAGTTCCAACTTGACCATCTGCGAACAGTCTTTTCAGTATAATAATCCGGCGAATGAAAGTGCCAGTGAAAGATGTACATGGGAAAATAAATCATTGTGAAAATACTAGAAATTCTGCCAACGCTCTTCGGACTTCCTCACCTGAATCTCCAAGACGTAACGCGTTCACTCCACTCTGTATAGTCCCAGGCGGTGTGCAAAATGACTCCAACGATCGATCCATGAGTGCCACTCGTTTCTTCACAAGTATGTTATGAAAGATACAAGTAGCGTGTACAAGACGAGCTGCCCACTGAACAGAAGATGAAATACCGATGCTAAGAATTGGAAAACGAGCTTTGAGGATGCCAAAAGCCTGCTCCACACAAAGTCGACCACGGATATGGTCCATAGTGAACAATTCTTGAAGTTCACCATTCCCGTGCCGGACATTATATGGAATTAGTAGCCAAGGGAACATAGTGTATCCGCTATCACCCAGTATGTAAGGCTTGAGGTGAAAGCCAGAGTTTATGATAATCTTTGGCTCCTGAAGAACTTCGCCGGCTTGAGCAGCAGGGAAAAATTTGGACCTTTGAAGAACTCTTCTGTCGTTCGTGTTGCCAGGCATGCCTACACTTATATCGAGGAAGACTTCATCTGAATCCACTATCCCTTGAAGCACAAGAGAGTGGTACCCTTTACGGTTGTAATAGTCAACCGCTGTAGAAGCACCTATAGGAGTTTTGATCCGAATGTGGGTGCCATCGATGGCACCTTGACAATTCGGCAAACCCGATTTCCGAAGGAAACCTTGCGATACCTTCATCATTTCTTCACCACAAGGCCAAGCAAGGTACGAAGGGCCCAACACTTCCACAATGGCAGATATGACTTCATCCATAAGCTCTTGAACAGTACTCTCCCCGATGCCAAACCGATCAGCCACATGAAAGTAGCTCATACCTGTGCTCAGTCGGAACAATACTGCACCAACACGGACCTCCACTGGAACTGCATTTCGAAACCGTGTATTAGAACGCCGTATATGAGGAGCCAGCTGTTCACAAATCCAACAGAAGAGCTGTTTTGGCATTCGGAGACACTTTAGCCATCGTGAGGTCTCGAAAGACTACCAAAGGTAGTAGTCGAACCAGATCAAAGATCTCATCTTGACCCACCATAGTCCTCGCCTCGATTCAGAAGTGGCCAAAAGGGAATGAGCAACAGTAACAACCTCGCTCCAAGTCCTTACACCATCATGAGTGTTAGATTCAGAATCGAAATCACTGATCTGTACTAGTCGATCGGCATACCACGACCGGACAAAGACGTCCATTGTTACTATCACTGTTGCCATCATCATCAACATGCTCAGTCGGGTGTCTGCAAAAATGAATATATGAAGTTAAAAGCTTATAGCAAGTTGAGATTTACAACCACTGTACAACATACAAGTAGTCAACACCAAACCGAAGAATAGCGCGCTTGAAACTAGACAAACTGTCATCATGTACTATCGAAGCACAGTACGAGAAAAAACACAGTATGCCAAAAGCATATAATCGTCAAAAGCTGCTGCTCCGTTAGTTTCAAAACGATTAAAAGTGAGTGATGCTGCAAAGTAGGTACAAAATAATACACTATGAGTTAAACATAACTCTGAAAACAACAGACTACGAGTATACACGCTACATATAAAAATGAATTCTCTGAGCGTCAACCAACCGAGGACAAGCTATTCTTCACTCGATCCCATTTCTCGGTTTCTGGCTATCATAACGAAGGCACTGGCCATCGTCTTGAAAACATCTACCATCTCCTTATGCTGCTCTCGTAAGGAGAGAGCTCTCTGAGCTTCAGTTTCTTGAAGCCATGCTATTCGACGCTCTTCTCGGTCATCTCTACATTGTTCTCTACAGTCTCGTTTCGATTCGGTATCGGACATCGTTGTTGTGAATCTGTCCATGGCATCCACTAAAGCCGATGCACTCCTACTACAGTCTTTCTTCCTCTTCACGCCCGAATTCGATCTCATAGTGAAATCGCTGGCATCTTCAGTCGCACGGTCTTCTTCTTGTGGTTGTGTAGGTGCTGGACTTTCTGGACCATCGGCTATACCAGCCGGCATGGATTCGGCCATGCACGGTGGATTCACGCTCGGCCGTCCGCCATAGAATGACTCCAAGAAATGACTCCAAGTTTCAGGAAAATCGAGCGGTACTCCATTCGTCTTACGCTCGGCACGGGATAAACTGGAATAAGGTTCTACACCAGATCTATTGTTCCAGTCCTTTACTTTCTTGTAACATCGCAAAACGCTCTCCCATTTGCCTCTAACCTGATGCAAGTCACGAGTACTACCCTTCTCCGCCATCCGGAACTGAATTTTCCTCCACTTAGCTTCAGACGAGACGATGCACTCTCGGCGAACTAACGATTCAAACTCCTCCGCCTCGACTTTCTTGCATTCCAAGAGAGCGAGGACTTCCCAGTTCTCCCAAGCTTTTCTAGGGACGGATCGAGCAGTACCTGCCGTTTCCCGAGGTGGTCTACTCGTTGCATTTACAAGAACGTGAGATGTTTGTCCATGATGCACCGCAGGGTGCACGATGGTTGTATCGAAGTTGTCGTCTGCAGGTAATGGATAAAATCCCGAATGAAAATCAGATTGACTCGGCGGAGTCACCGAGTCAGGATATGGACATCCTTGACCTACATCACCCTCGTCCTCGAGCTGCCCTTGCCCCCCAAGAAATGCAAAAGAACTCGATCGAGCCTCCATCCCCACGTCCCGCTGAAAACGTCTCCACTCAAATAGGACACAAACTGATGCACAAACACACGTCCACTTCAAAATCGTACAGACAACATGTATCGATGAGCAATGCAAGACTAGATAGACGTGGGAGAGACTTTCCTTCATATCGAGCTTCATAGCCACTTCTCAATTCGCTTGCACATTCGAATGCGCTCCATAGTCCTCAGCCTTCCCGCCATCGCCACACAAACGACAACAGAGCTTATCGTCAAACCTGCAATCTCCATCGAGCATCAGGAGAGCTTCCCGCCCATGTTCCAAGCAAGCACTGACAAGACATGATGAAAATACACTAAAAAACTCACGTCTTCGAGATCGTTGTCAGAGTGCGAAAAGTGCCGCTGAAAGCCAAGACGCTTTCGAAAATGTTGTAGTGCGGTCGCACGCATTAGGTTAAAAACTTGCCGATCCTACGTGTCCCGACTTTTTCGCTAACACTGTCACTCGCAACACGGTGGTGCGGTCCACGCCTTATACAGTTGTTTTGGGTTTATTCTTGCTCTTCGACGTTGAGCGAGACTGCAGACGAGGAAAAACCCAAAAAGAGTTTAATTTAGATACCTTCTGTTTGTTTTCTTTGTCGAGTTTATCTTGGTCATTTTGTCAGGTCCGATTGTATGTTTTACATTTCGCCAAGTAATATACTGTAAATGCAGTACATAAAATCGTTCTCTTTTTACTACAATCACTCATTTAGGACAATAGAGATATTTTTTAAAAATTAATCTCAATTTATGGCCAAAATCTTATTCTTGGAAGATTTTGGTAAAAATAAAGAACATATATGTGTATAGATGGAAGAGGGTGAATATATATGCATGCTCCCATAAAATGACGACCAGCGTATAGATCGTGTATATATATAGAGAAAAGAATTCAGTATTTTCTTCTAAGCTGCTTTGCTAATAGGGGTGTCAAAGTTAAGAATATTTCTGAAAAAATTTACACTCACGGAAAAGAGTTTCGACTTCGGCCGAACTTTGACAGGTGTTTAGTGAAAGCATCTCTGGAGGTACTTGCAGGAAACTGCCCACGGGTGTTTTCTTAACAATTATTCATTTATTTTATCTTTTTTTATAGTGAAATATCTAATACGCTGAATAATTATCCTGAGTGTCAGAATTGGAAAAAATAATTGAAAAAATGTGATATTGAATCACAAACATAATCCAGATTCAGTCACTCTTCCATACAAAGTTAACTATTGTGATATTATAGCTTTTTTTCTCTTCGCCGATGAAGAATATTTACCTCTGAACTTAGACACCCCTACTAATGTTTTATAACCGAAGAGTCACATACTGGAGAAGTAATTTTGTTCAGGCATTCAAGGAAACGTAGTGCTGGAGTGGAAACGACGGTATTCATATAGTGGTATTCGTGGTTCAATGTGAAAGGGCGAAACGCGTTTTTGTCACGGTGTCTTTTCACGTCAGTGGACTTAATCCGGGAATTAGATGCAGTGTATCTGGTCAATGAGTATAGGTATACGGTTCCTTTTCTTCTATTATGGTTTAAGGTACACCGCCCCTTACAACGATAACCCTAATAACAGCACTTGATGGTATATTACCATGCAGAAGTTCACGAGAAGGTTAACAGTTTTCAGCATTCCTTTTTCCTCTGATCTTTTTGTTACGAGGAACAGTACAGGACAAAAGTTTTCTCCTTGGAGTTTCTTTTTGCATTCACATTCTTTACAAAAGCTCCTGACCATGGTTTGGTTTCGTTTAGATCCGGTTCAAACTCATATATATGCACCATGAGCGTCGTAGATATCTACTCTTCACTTACAGTTTATTGTGTTCTCCTAGTGTCAACATTTTTGTTGGATGAATATGTATGCAAACGGTAGTTTTAGGAAATGGACGATAAAGGTCAAGTTGATATTTCGGGATGAGAATTTTTTAGCGAGGAGAGGGCGAGAAATTCGCAGAAGGACAAGGAAGCTGGTAGTTTGAAGCTAGTAGTATACATGATTATTTTGACAAAATATTTTTCTTTAAAGAAAAAATCCTTTTCTGCAGTAAGTAAACATTCCACCACTGCACAAATAAAAAAAAAGATTTATTTTGCCACTGCAAGAGCACAATGCCAAGATAAATTCAAATCTATATTTAAAATATTTAAATTTGATTTAATTTATTAAATTAAATACTTCTCAACTGAATGTACCATATGGATGCTGGGAAAAGAAAAAACTATAAGCGCTGTGAGTTGAAACTTAACCCCTTCTACTATAAGATAAGTGTTCGGACGAACAAAAACAATCATAAAATAATCTGCATGCATAATATCTTCTCCATCTGAAAGATGGAGGAGGTGAATAATATACATGCAAACGTGATTAGGTGCCAACATTCAATCATGCTATTGTTCTTGTCCCATACTTGCTTAGTTTATCTTCGTATCATGTCTGTTTCAAGTGTTTACTTTCCCTTTTCCTTTTTCATTTTAATACAAGAAAAAAAATCCACTTTCTTTCGATGTTTTCTGTTGAACTTTAATTGATATTTATGATCATGTATCAAACTACCGTCGGCAGTTCGATCGCATACTCCAACTCATTTTCTAACAAGAAGCATATGTTGATCACAATAATAATTGACTCCTTTCGGACTACTTTTTCATCGATTTCGATTCGCTGCTTTCGATTAGCTGATGTTCATCTTCGGCACCGTTGCTTCTTCTTCTTCCGTTGTTTAATACAGGATTTGGAGCTTACAGACTTTATGTTTAAGTACGTGTACAGATGGAAAAGATGGTTAGTTTCACACCGCGTTATCAAATAAACAATGCCAGTTAATAATATGCATGTTTCTTGAGCTTTCGAGCGCGGAAAGGAAGAAATCAAGCAATGTAACTCAAGCAAGGTAAGGTAAGGTAAAATATTAATATTTATAAATATTTATTGAATTATTAAACTAGAACACACTATAAAGCAGTAGATCTCTAGACATAACCCATAAAGGTAACATACAGAAATGTACTTTCCAAAGTATAAGTCCAGAGTGGTATAATATGATAAATTTAATCTTATTTTAACAATAATTTATTACCTAACTCTTCTAGCAAGACGAGTGTAAAACCGGGACAAGATGCACGCGTCCCGAAAACGATCGATGCTTATAACTAAAGTTATGTTTTCAAGCAATTACATAAAGTTTGTGCTCAAATTCAGAGAGTAGTAGTTGATATCTAGCTACGTTAGCTATCATTGTTCTCTTATTTACTGGTTAGAATGCATTTCTTCACTGCCTTCACTGGTAGAGAGTACATAAAAGTGAGTCTAATAAATCCAGACTTGTGGTTACTCGACTATTATATACACTTCGAATAAAAACATTCTACGTGATACTTTTGTTTTCGGATGAACTTTCTTGCGGTATTTACCCTGACTTATTGCAAGTCTTTTACTCATTAAACAATGTTAGTATTTTTGCTATGCTTACGTAGATTGTGAAAAACACAAAAGAATCATGGATTATTTGTCATGTAATGTATGTTAGATTGTTATCAGACGACTAATAAAGACTTAGAGAGTCCTTGTAAAACATAGAAAAAAAAAGAAAAAAGAATTTAGATCCCGATAAATCGTTAACTCATATCACCGCAATTCCATTGCAAGTATAACTACTTGTTAGTTTCAAGTTTCTAGGTGTTCAAGCAGTTCAAGTGCAAATTCTATCATTTCTTCTTTTCAATAAAATCTTCTTTTCAATAAAATGAGGATCCTTTGGTATTTTCATTGGAGCAGCTTCTCCAAACCTTCAGATCCACGTTATGCTCATTTGCACTTTTGATTCTCTAGGTCAAATGAAGTCGTACAACACATGCAGATAAGTGACTATCTTCTTAGCTCTCAAATAATATTAGTCGAAACTAGCTAATATGGACAGAAAAGGAAAGGAAAAGCAAAAGAAAAAAGAAAAAGGAGACATATGCAGAATAATACTTTTAGTAGGTACAAATAGACCATCTCTTCGACTCTCTTGAAAAGAGCACAGGAGGAACTCACCCCATCAGTTGGGGCTACGCTTGTTTAATAATAATTATTCACTTCACTCTGTCTTCAAGACCATCCAGATAATATAATTCACTCTAGACCTCTTCTATAATGGTGGCAGTAATACTGCAATTTAATGTTGGGCTACTGTAAATTTTTTTCGTCCTTCTTCCTAATTTTTTCTTGTCCTTGTTTTTATCACTCTTTTTTATATCGGTATATTATTTTATTCACGATATTTTGGAGACTCAACTGGGAAGTTCTATATTTGAACCGGTTCCTTTTCAGTTGCAGGAATCGGCCACAAGTCCCCCTATACTAGAGACTTAGGGCGTGACCACGAGACTATATTCATATACTGAGTATTTGTGTCTTATCTGCTTTGGGCATCCCTTATAAAGTGTGTGTTGGCTTTGACCGGTTCTATTCAAACCAGAGTGGACTACTCACTACTATGACCAGTTTCATGTTAACCATCACACACTATCACAGTAATTATGTGGGTTGCAATATTTACGAAACTCAGATTTCGAATGGACCATGTAAGTGCGACTTACACTATTTACTCAGCAACACTACTAGATAATATGCGGAAATAGTACGACCCATAATATTATAATATTTATTATTAATGTCATACTCGGATAACATAGAATAAATATCTTGATCAGTGTAATCAGTTAGAGTACGTACATCAATGTTAAGCACATGGTCAGATATAATATTTATTATTCGTCAATCAACACATACATAGCCACACCAACTTTTTCTCCAGTGACAATTTGTCTTGTTTTTCAAAGAATATTTAATCACACCGTTGACATTTGAGTTAGCGCACTACCGTAGTTACTGTTAGTAGCGTAGGCACTGTACTAAGGAAGCTCAGCGAGGACAGAACTCCGATTCGTGTGTAGTTATCAGACCCAGCCTGGGTTTTGCCGGCGGTTTGTTCCAGGTGATGGATTTTTGTGTTAACTCAGCGGCGTTTCGACCCTGAAGTGATGTCACAGTTTCTCAAATGAATGCAATGTCCCTCTTGTTAGCTTAATTGCAGCATGCGCGAATCTGGGTAAACAAGAGAGAAATCCGGGCAGGAGATGTGGAGATAGAGTGTGACTTTTTTATTACTGCGCGGGAGAGGATCTTGTCATCCACTTATGACAGCGTGGTGGTGGGAGTTCGAGAATAGGACGATGAGGTCTTGAGTTCAATCTCCGTTGTGTTCATTTTGACGTTGCGGCCGTAGGTCGCTGTCTTAGGATTCTTGGAGCACTACAGTGCGACCTCCGGTCGCAAACTTCGGATCAATGTCTTAGAAAAAAAACGTCTTTCCCCGAGGTTTAAGAAATAGCGGGCAGCTCCTCGTCGTACGTCTTAGAAGCTCCCCGTCACACGCCTGGCACTTAAGTACGCATTAGTTTGAGAAACTGTGAAATCACTGTAGGGTTCGGCGTTTCTTAGCAATTTTTAATACTTTTCACTTTTTGTGTGTGTTTTGAGACAGAAATTATCCGACGTCTTCTCTACTTATCCTGATTTTCTATAAAAGTTGCCGAGGCACATTACACGGGATGCCGGATCTAGATTGTACCTGGTGATGATCATGCTTATCGTCCTTCGTTTCGGTATGCTAGGCGACAAATTGTTACCTCGATCTCATATCCACGTCAATCTGATAGGTATAATTCCTTGTGTCACAAGGAAAACTGAAGGGATCTAGATGACCGAAGCATGCATAAGTCACCTCTTTCATCTTTAGATGGAGGAGGTATTCACTGGTTTATTTTATTACCCAACCATTTTGCCAAGAGGGTTAGGTAATAAACAATATACACATTAATGTATATTTGTTAGTTGGATCCCGGACTTGAACTGTTGGAAGAGTGTCGATGTGTTTTTGCTTTATGGGTTATACTTGGAGTTCTCCCTTCGCTCTCTTGTCTTTAACCAGTTAACACTTACCAAAAGTTTTAATTTATAGAATGAACTAAGTGACATCATTTCAGTTTATTCTATAATTTGTATATATAAGTTGTATATTTATTAATAACACAGAAAAACATGATACCAAATGATATAAATTTATTGGAAAAATTTATGTGTACGACTCAGATGCGGAACTCAGTCCTCATTGACTACATCCGTCTCCATCTACACTTTTCTCTTTTCCTTCCCTCCAGTCGGAAGCTCATGAAGCATGTATTTTTTAAGCGTGCATAGTCATCCTCTTCCGAGTTCGGAAGAGGAGGAAATGCATGTCCGTCTAATTTAATACCTAATCCTTCCGGCAGGAAGCGTTAAGTATTACATTAAATGCATGATTAAATTATATATTCATGAGTACAGTACCCCGGATTTGTATCTTCTGAAGCACAAGAATCCAGTCTACACTTATGGGTTCTTGCCTCATCTCTTTGTGTTTCCAGACATGAGCTAACAAATAATGTCTATGGAAAATTTTAATTAATTTTTTATATTTTTTATATTTTTTATTTAATACTTATATAATTATCTGATAACAAAAAGAGAACACAAGTTCAGATTGCATGCATATTTGTTGAAACTCGAAACTGGTAGCTGGTAGAGGATGAATTAACTTGAAAACTATGTTCATGTGGGAAATAGGGACTAACTATACACGCCTATCTCACTGGCAGATCCACTTGGAGATGTTCGATCAATTGTAGGAAATTTTGGCTTGTTTTGTGTTACTGTAAAATATGTAAATATTATTTATAGGATTAAGACTAAATTAATATAAAATTTCGAATTTTCTCTAAGTGTTAATTGTTAACTAGCCCCAAAGTTGCGAAAAGTTCCAGGATAATCCATAAGCATATCGCGTAGACACGTGCTCCCACATTTATAAGCTTATACATGTACCGTCTTTAAGAGCGGAGCTCTTACCTTTTAAAGAAAAAGAAAATCTTTAATTCTAATTATACCCTTACTCTTCTAACCGGGAAGGTTAAGGAATAAGTTAATCATGGAAGACGGTGAGTAAATAAGCATGCTTAAAGACATAGAGCAAAACTCATATATTCTTGCATTCATTCAGTGTGGGAAAGATCTTTCCCCATTGTACATTTTCTTTGTATATCACTCTTAATAGGTACAGTTGTACCGCATTCTGTCCTCATAAGCAGTTGTACCAGAAAAATCTATTTTTCTACATTTATTGGGGAATTAACTCTTAACCATGGATCAGTGCGATAAGTATCTTACTCTTTTCACGTTTTGTAAGCTAAATTTCTTTCACTATTTAATTTTTTTGTTGAAATTTTTTTGGGTATGAAACATCCTCCATAAGTTATTATCTCATATGTAAATAATAAATAATATAACAATAGTTGTATTTTTATGTTGGCTTTCTAATGTATTTTGGTAATTTTATTACTTGAAACTCTATCTCTACTTAGAGGTTATACTGTGAATATGTATATATACACAAATCGGTAAGCGGTATAGACTATAATGGGGAAAAAGTTTTGAACTCCAAAATGTCTAAATGTTTTGTTATCAAATGGTATTAGACATAATCTCACACGTAAGAAACATGAATGAAATTCATGTTAACACAAAAGTGTATTTGATATCATCGGTTGAATAACCAACCATGCAAATTTTATGAAATGGGTACCATTGATTTAACTCGGATGGAGTAGTTGTTGTCAAGTAAGATATAGTTGCTCCAACTTGACCATAATTGGAGTGTGAGTTAATTTCGGATATACATGTCGATTGAATGGTGCTAAATTTGTTTTATCTTCCTCAATAAAGTCGGATAAAACTGAATACACTAATAATTATATAAAAAATCAAATAGTTTTAAACTAACTGTAGTTGTTTGAGTTTATCCGCAAGCATACGAATCGTTTGCTTTAGATATGATCCTCTATCATGATAAAAAGTACATTGAAGTATGAAGTCTGGAGTCAGACATTAAATATACATATCAAATAAAGAAAGTGATTTCTCCAATATTATGATTGCTCTCTATACCAGCTTATTCTTGAAGTTCTCTTCCCAACTCTTACAAGTTTCTTCCAAGGTTTAAAAGTGCACCATTCGCCATTAGGTGGGGTGGCGTGAGGTCGAGTCCTCCTCTCTCGAGAGTTCATTCCGTGAAAGGGTAGCAGCAGAAAGCCCCACGGTGAAAGGGGCTCAAAATGAAGGCGTCCCTGGCCTGAGCCGCTTCCATGGTGACAAAAAATGAGAAACAAGCTTTTACAAGGTTGCAAAATTTATGCATCAGTCAATTCATATGCTTGAACAAGAACAAGTAAAGACTCGAAAGTAGCAATAAGGATGATTAAGGATGCACATACAGTTCCCCAAAGATGATTCAGCATGCTTATTCACCTCCTCCATCTTCCAGATTGGATATTCACCCTCAGGCGTTTTCAGTTCGTTTCCCCACTCGCCGCGGCTTTTATTTTACTTCCACCTACAGTTACCGAGCCTCCACCCTTTTTTGTTTTTTTCGTCCCTCTACATATCGTAAGGTCCGTGCCCTCCATTTTACCGCCCTGTTCTTTTCCCTACAATAAAGGCTTCCGCAGTCGCACGGTTTTTTCGGCCGTTCATTTCTCGCCTTCGTTTACGCCTCTTTGCTTTTATTCCACTGCCCTCTTCTCTTTTACGAGACACAAAGCTTCAGCTACAACCCACGACACCCAGCGTTTACAGTGAAATGACCACGGTGGACCGCTCAAAACTTTATTATTAAGTTGAAATCGATACAAACATAATGCGCACATTACAGTGCTCCGTACAAGCCGCACGGTTTCCTACATCCTACATATTTTTTTGGCACAACACAGTGCTAAACTGTACACTATCACACTCCATACTTTACACTGCTACGTTATACCGTGCACTATCACAGTTGATACTTTATAGTGCTACGTGCTAAACTGTACACTATTACACTTCTTCATGTACTGCTACGCTCTCGCCTGCTCCCTGCTCGGTAGATGTTTCATCGGTACCTGCAGCAACAAGTGAAAAACTAATCAGGAACAACACAGCCAGACGAACAGCAACGGAAAAGAAGAACAACACAAAACAAAACAGACAACACTTACCTTGCGCGCTCGTCTCGATGTCATATCTCGCAGGTATGCACTGCACACTGACATATACTCCGGAAACGCGTCCACCGAGTCAAAGAATGGGTCGTTCGTGTCCACTCTTGGAGAATGTAAACTCTGCAGTCGTTCCTCCTCTTCAACATTGAGACCATCAAAATACCTCCTGCGACCCTGCTGGTTGACGAAAAATATACTGTCAATGTCACCCATCGTTATTGCTTCCGGATGGACGATGGACTTCCACAAGACATCACTCCTCACACGCTGGATACCATTTCCCATAAGCCACCTGCACGAGGGTGAGTACTTTCCAGACCGGACCATCGACCGCAACGAACTACGCAATGTACTTCCAAGTGGGTGTCGGCACTTATACTTATTGTACTGAAGAGCCCTCTGCAAAACATTATTACAGTTGAGCTCCATTCGATTCTTCGTATCAGCTGCACCCAAAAGAGTGAATAGCTCGTCCCCATCTGCAAGCATCGAGTCAGTGATGTTTTTCATCGAAAAGCGATGATGCACCTCAGCCTTGTCCTTCATGCAGTAACCGACCATACCTACAAAGGTATGGAGGCCACGGTTATTCAGTCTCTTAACGCACACCTCACCACCCAGTGGCCTGCAACTTCCCTTCCAACCAAGAACACCGACAATTCTGCTTTTAACATCGATAGGATTGGACGCCCGCAGACACAGCACACCTTGGATGTGAATATGCAAAAGAGCACCACCTCTCTCTACGGATATCAAACCTGCTTCACACTCGCGGTGCAGAAAACCGCACAGTGCATCCCAACAAGCAAGATCAAGGTCCCCGCCAGTCTGCGCCACAGTCAACGACACTTCAAGGATTCTTGCCACAGTCTGTCTCGAACGAGGAACAGTCGGAGTGGTTGCTGCTCGCTTCGCACGAGCAGCTTGCCGCATCTGCATCGGAAGGAAACGCTTTGTGCTTACAACCTATACGGTAAATTCGCGTATTGATCGTCCGACAGACGCACAACTCTGTGTTTCGTCTGTAGACTGAATACACGACAGGCTTTAAACTGTCCCCCTGCAGGATGTACTTCGGGTAACAAAAGATCATGGAGCGACTATCTTTCAAAACAAGCCACAAATCTTCACAGTCGACATACAAGAAAGGACCGATTATACAACGAAAACACTCGATTGCTCCCGAGAATGAAAACGAGATTTTGACGTAATCCGAACCCGGTAAGAGAAACTCAGGCGGCTTCAAGCAGAAATGAAAATCCACATAAACGTAACTCCTTGTGAGATACAGCTCCGACTCCGAGAAAGACATATAACGCGAAGAGAGCAACGGATAAGGAGGACAAATCGTTGGAATAGCAAACCTATCGACCTCGCACTTATAACCTTCTATCCCATGGTTACAAACCACTTCAAGAGACTCCAATAACGACGAAGGCAGTGACGACGGTGGAGTGGATGGTACAAGTGAGGGGCTGCACTCACGACTACTTCCCACAAGTGAGGGGCTGCACTCACGAGACGATGCGCGCGGAGACAGGACTATTTCATCATCGGTACAATCCTTGCTGTCAGTTTCTGTGTCAGTAGTCATCGACGAATGCAAGAATGCAACAACGCAAAAGAAGCGCCGAGCCATCTCGAAGGCGGACATAAAAACGATCCGCCGCGCAAGAAGACAAGAATCCACTTCATCGAAAGTCGTCGCAAGAGGGCAATCAACCTCCAACGAACCTGCACAGTGCTGCCATCTGGTGAACCTCCAAAACAACGCAGAAAACAAAGCTCGTTTGCTCGATTTTCCACGGAGTGAAGGAAAACCGAGCAAACGAGCAGTTAGCACTGTCATCGGGAAGGAAACCAAGAACCATCGCGCTGCAAGAGAAGAAAGAAAGATCGAAGAAAGAAAACAAAGCAAGAGAAGAGAACAGCGACGTCAAGCAAATCGTGATGAAACGAAATGAAACGAAGCAACAAGACCCGAGGTGAAGAAATGCGCGGCCACCCTCCATTCCCAAAGACTAATTCCAACGCCAGCACGCCAGCCCCAGCGCTCGACGCTCCACACAACGACACACTCGCCTGCATGAGCTGCGGTAGCGTCGCTCGACGAAAGAAAGACGATTTGGTCGACACGAAGCGTGCCCGCGAGCTGCCGCGTAAAAAGGAGTTTCAAACATGCCAGTTTTCTCGCCCGCAAAAGCGCGCCTTTCTTTTTCCACGCTAACCCCTGCCGTCAACGAACCGCCGTTAAAGATTTTAACCCCAACTCCCCTGACGCGCCGTCCACTACCACTTTAACGTTTGGGATGCTTATTCACCTCGCTTATTCATTCATGATCTCGCTTGCTTATTCACCTCTTCCATATGAAGATGGAAGAGGGCTACAACCTTAATTTATTGCCTAACTATTCCGACGGGAAGGGTTAGGTAAAAATTAGTGTATTAGTTAATGTGCAATTCTGGTGAAGTAGTCTCTCGCACTTGTACCCATGGAGCGCAAAGTCCTGCACTGCACTTATGGGTTTTTAAATCATGTTTCCAGGAACAACTAAGATTTAATATTTAAATTAATATTTTGATTTTTATTAAAATTAATTTAAAAGAATTAAATAACAGTTATAATATTTCTTGTAACATAAAACTAATGACTCCCGCTCCCAAAATAAAAGGCTTCCCGGAGCATGCAATAAATACGGGCAATCATCCTGAATTTAATGCAAAACGATTATCACCTCTTTCAACGTTAAGCTGAAGCAGGCTTAGTGCATAATTAGTTACCTCCGGCACAACGGTGTTCTCTAAACGGCGTTCCGCCGTTTGGGATGCTTATTCACCTAGATGCTGAAACTTGCAAGTTAGTTAATCCGGCAGGGCTCATAAGTCAGTTTTGTTTTTCGGACGGTTTTACTGTATTGCACCGGGTTCACATTTAAAACATAACGCGATTGATCGAGAAAAAAGACGTTTTATGCCGGGCGAATTCCACGAACATTATTAGCGAGCCTCTCGACGTTATATAGTCCGGTACACTGCAGGTTACACGCTGATATAATATGGGGTTCAATTTCAAATGCGTAAAAGATAACGAGAGCATACTGTGGCAGCGACTCCTACACCAGAAGAGAGTAAGAGAATTTCAGCGTGTCACTCTCACAGTAATGTTCCGTGAAAACGTATAGTGAACAGAAGAGCAGTGAGTCTCGAGCTGCGAGCCCTGAAGCAAGATTCCTCTAGAGACAAAACATCGAGCTCGTGTACAGCAGGCTCTCTACATCAGCGCTTGAAGAGGGCAGAGGCGAAAATGAAATCGAAGATGTCATTACAACGAAATTGAACAGTCGTTAGCATAAAAATCAAATACATAGTCCAGTTGGTCCGCCGATCCACAACACGCATAACGACATGCTGCGGCATCTCCATCCCCATCCTTCTCCGACGAACAAAAGCGACTCGTTTAGACAACGGCTGTCTGACGATAATTCTTGACAGAGGTTCAAAGGAAGAGGTGCGAAGAGACGAGTGAAAATATCATAGCGAAGAGCAAATCTCCTTCAATCTCTTGAGCCAAAATGAAGATTAGAAATGACGAAGAGCCGTGCAACGAGCAGAGTCCATAGCAGCGGCTCTCGAGTAGCGACGTCTCCAGAAGAGAAAGAAAGCTAGAGTTAGAGCATCGCTACGCTAACCTAACCCAAATGATGTGTTTCTGTGAACCGTACCGAGAAAAAAGATTACTACAAGTTGTCAAAACTCTCACCGCGCCCCTAGTTCATTTTTTAAAGCTTCGGCTAGAAAGACATCACCCAATCTCATATTTACGAACGTCTTCAAGTTGGCCGTTTTGCTTAAGGGATGCTGATTAACCGATAACGGCATAGAAGTATGGCACAAAAGGTATACCACAAGTTGCTCAAAAGTTTGAAGCTAGAAGATGTTAGAAGGTATATTGTAGTCAGATCGCTAGGAATTTTGAGGAAAAAAATCAACGATTATACTTGTGAGCATGATGATCGAATTGTACCGATGGTTTGCAGAGTACTAATATTTGAGTGTCAGTATTATGAAATAGTACCTTTGTTACTTCAAGAATCACATGTCCAAATAATGTGATGAGTATATCAGTTGCTCGACTATGGAAAGATGCATATGAATTTTATCTATCAAGTTTTTTTCTTTGAAATCCAGCATTTTGGGTTTATCTATCGTGTTATTCTTTAAAATATATATCAAACTTTTTTCACACTTCTAGGTTTTAACAATATATCTACTTTTCAGATGGTTTGGTCGTATTCCTATTGTGTCTTATTGATAGGAATCAGCATTTAAGATCCCAAAAGTACAACTTTATAATTATAATAATACTTTGATAAATTCAAGATAGTTAAACAGTAATTATGACAAATGATTATATATACAAATGATTATAAAGTATAACATATGATTAATACTAGCACTAAAAAAATTTTCAGATGTGGTTTAGATATTCATTACATTAATGAACATAAATGATAACAAGTAAGCTCACAAGAACACGTGAGAGCATCATTGCGTTCTAAAGTTATTTCCAAGAAATCTTGTTAACAACTTTTGAAAATGAATATTTGCAAGATATATTAGTTTGATGGAGAAGAGATTCTGGAATGGAAAATTTAACGGTTGATAGATTTCTCCGCATCACTCATCACATCGCAACTAAGTATACACAACAAGTCTTTCCACGTATAAAGTTTTTGTAGCGTGATGAGCTCATCCACTCATTTCAGATGACTGATTACTCTAATTCAGATTCTGATTTCAGATTACTCTATGATCTTTCAAAGAATTTCAAAACCAAGTATTCTCCCATGAATCTATTAAGATAAAATATCTTCCTTAGTCATTTTTCTTTGCTTTACACAAGAGAACGCAAAACAATGACAATGTGCTAATTCAGCAACCACACACTTGCAAAAGTGTAGATATTTGATTACACATATTCACATCATATCCTAGATGACAAATCATCCATCCACTTGTGGATTGCTGAAATGGATGATGCTGATTCACAAAATATATAATACCCATATGTTATTATAAACAAATAGTAAAGTTGAACACAAAATAATATCTTTTCAAATGCGAAACTAATCTATCTACACCTTCTTTTCTCATACAAGATGTACAAGTGAATCTTTGGGGTTCGTGATTTTGTCATACTTCTTATTCTTAAACTTATACTTGTGTTGTACAAGCCCAAAGAAGAGCTTTTCTAATGATATAAATTTCGTTCCAAGTATACCTTCCAAGAAAATGTTATGAATCTAAACAATCATCATCAATTTCACTTACAAGTTGACAAACATCTGTTTGTAGATTAGTACCGGATCTTTGCTACAACCATTGATGACCTTGACTCACTAGCTACCTTCAGTTTGAAAAGGTGATAAGACAATTTCACGGTGATACCAAACAAAAACCAAAGTTGAACTCACTGGATCAAGTTATGATCCCTTGAAGTATACAAAGTTCTTCGTAGATTATCATGAAACTATTTCCTAAGTCTTCCTTTTTTTAATCGAAAGTGACAACTTGGTTCAAAATGTGATGACGATAACTTTCTAACAACACTTAATCACTTAAAACCGACCTCCATGGAGAGATTTGCCATCCGACAATTGCAAATCTTCTCTCACCATCAAAGTTGGTGGTAAATTAGAAACGTACATTTGTGGATTGTCACAATGATCCTTCCAACACACTAAATTTCAAATTTTATAATGTTCTTTGTGTAACTCCAAATCCAGTGAGTTTGATCTCATTTAAAAGCCCATGAAGCTTTCTCTTCAATAAGACCAAGCGCTTCTTGAAGGAGCTTTATAAAAACTACTAACCTCTTAAAGTTTATGCAACTTAAAAAATTATGATAATCTTTAAACGATATTTATAGATTTTCACAATGACTTCGAATGTGAAATAACAAGGGGTGGCTCTCTCCGTCTTATCATCCTGAGTCGTCTATAACACCTATCTATGTTTATCTAGATAATCATGTGAGTGTTTCAAGAGGCAACTTATATGTAAAGTTACAAACACATGTTTCATATCAAAAACATATTTTGTATTAAAACATTGAAAATTATCAAAATCAATGAGTTATTATTTGCTTTATTGATTTAAATAATAATGGAATATATTATATATATGAAAAATGTATTTTTTACCTTATATTAGAGAGCATTACATTTACATTATTATATGATTATATGTCTATATGATATAAATGTATATGTATAACTCAAAGTAGACAAATCGTATAAAGAAATATTTTTCTTTTAAGAATACACTTAGGATTTTAGGAGATTGAGTGTGTTTTCATCTCTAATCCAATTATAGTAGTGTGTCGATCTGTCAGATATTTCAGTCGTTTAATGCATTTTAACCTCTTGATCATAAAACTTCATACTTCAAAACAAGATAAGTCAAAAAGTATATTAATCTAAATTAATTTGTTCAACTAAAGTAATATAGATTAAACTAGTTTAGCTTATAAATAAATGATTTTGACATAATATGCAAACATCTTCACTGTATACAAAGTCCAATCAATTAATATCTTGAATTTAAGATTTATAACCAAAAAATATATTTTATATATCATTACTTTGAAACAAATAAGGGTTTTAATATGGTAATGCTCATTGGTGTTACTCGATTCTTACTAAAAATGACCTTCTCAAGTGTAAGTGAGACAAACTCAAAGATACCACCAATATCTTCACCACCGATCATAATACTCCTATGGTGTAAACCTTGATGATATATCTCCTCGTGCATCTCTAATTACAAAGTTGATTTTAGCACTTGTACTCTTGTTGCATCTATCTTCAGTTCATGGATAAAACTTGAGCTTCCTTTTAAAAGCCTTGAAGGAAATGTATCTACAATAACACGCTGATGAATATCCATGCCGATGGAGTCTTGCGGCAGGTCGAGGAAGCAGACAAGCGTAATTGTCGGTCGAAAATACGGTTCAAGGACTGGTAGGGGTGGTCGTAGGATATTGATGCGAACAGGCCTTAACAGACCTTTTGGGAAAAATATACACTGTGCGGAAATATTTAGGTTCTAGGGCTGTGGGGAAATGTTTAGGTTAAGGGGTTGACAGATGTTTTTAGGTTTAGGGGCGCGGAATTTTGAATGGAGCGCGGTTCGTTGCCGCTCGTCTCGTGCTTCTTTAGGTTGTCTCGTTGTTTCTTGGCTGCTTGCGTTGCTGCTTGGTTTTTCTTATCGTCGTCGTCCTGTGTCGCGGCGCTGAACATCGGACACCGCTGAAGCACTGCGGTGTTGCGGTGTGCATAGGGGTCTTCGTCGTGGGCTGCCTATGGCTGTGGGTAGACGACGGCACATTTGATCGGGTTTGCCTTTGACTCGGAGGAAATGTGCATTCGGGCAGTCGGCTGTGGGCTGCCGGTTTTGCTGCTTGTCATTGTCGGTCTCGCTCATGCAAGTGTGCGCTATGGGCACGCAGTCTATGGCTTGTCCAGTCCAGTCGAAATGTGCAGGTATGCTTCAGGCAGTGCGCTGTTTGTCGTTCTCGCTGTCGGTGATGATGATGTCTGACTTTCTGCCGAGTTTTCGCAGGTGAACGTATACATGGACTGAGGTATGGCTCTTATTCTATTTGCAACGTTTGTGTTCTTTCTCTGTTTGTTCTCTTGGCTCGATGATGACAACGTTAGAAGCGGTGGGTAGTGGTACTGAAGGAAGTACTGTTATTGCTTGTGGTGAAGAGACAGCTCCTTCCAGTCCTCAGCCTGGAGTTATTACTCCTGCGACTTCTGTCACTGATTCTTCCTTCTTCGAGGAAGACTTTCTTTACATCCCCTTGGGTTTTCCACCTATATTTCCTACCTTAGACGAGGTTTGCCATCAAGGGTTTAGTGAGCGAGGCTTGGAAACGCATCGGTTTTATATCTACTTAGATCTGGGGTTTTGTGAGTATGTGCCGCAGTTTCTGTTCGATACAGATTTTGTAAAAGTGGCTCGGGTGTTTGCAGCTATGTCTGGACCTTTTCTGTACTTGGGAACGACAGACGATAGCTATTGGCTGGTACTAGAGGGTCGAGACAGACGGATGTTTACGTACCCACGTTTGTTTCTTGATTCTTGTTCTGCACAGTTATTCAAGCCTACAGTGCGAGCGATATACAGGGTACGTAGTTTGCCTTGCATCTATCTTGGGCTTGATCCGTCGAGGTTTAGGTACGTTTGTCCTCATTTTCCTGAACCATCTCGCCTCAATGTCTCTTCGAAGGGAAGCGAGGGCGAAGAGGACGAATCTGTCCAATCCCGAAAAGAGTCTTGAAGTTTCCATCACTGTGTGTAAGACAGGAGGAGATTTGGACTTAGAGCTGTTTTCCTTCTTCGGAGTTTTTCTGGAAAGGCAGTGTATTTCGGGTTTGTTCTCTGTAGAGCGTGGGGGTGCTTTGCTTCACTTGCACTTCCAGGGAGTCATCTGTATCCATGCAAAGAACTACCCGCAGGTGAAGAGGATGGTTACGACTGCTTTGGGTTGGCAGCGGGAGAAACCTTTAGGGGGTGAGATTTGCGTAAAGTCTCTGACGAACCGTGGCTTGCACACCTACGTCGGGATGTTGGGTTATTGTATGAAGGATCAGAAGGAAGAGTATCACCATGTGACCATGAAAAACGTGTCTGAGAGCATGCTAACTGATGGGAGCGAAATGTACGTTCTTCTAGGTGCTGCGGACACTAAAAATCAGGTTGAGCTGACATATGCAAATATACTTGCTCGGGCATTGCAGTTTAATAAGTACAGAAATTCTTGTCCCTTGTCTACTACTATCCGTAGTTGTTTCAGAAGAATGCTAACCTCTGGGAAGTACAGTGCTTCTCCGCGATGGCTTATTCAAGGTGGAATGCAGGAAAGGAGGTTAGATTCTTTGTGGAAGTCTTTTCTGCGTCCTGCTGAAGTAACTGCAGAGGATGTGCAAAATATCTTCTTCTGGCAGGACAACAGGCGCTGTGGGCAGTGCAGGAGGCGGTATAGTGAGACAGATCCCGTGATGTGGAGTGAGGTTCCTGTTCCATCTGACGAGGCGCAGCCAGTGGCGCAGATGGTGTTTCCTGCTGCTCCAGGACCTCCTCTGTCGAATGGCAACGAGCAGGCAGCGGAATACATTCCACTGTTGGATGCATTCGTAAGGCGTATGGACGCTGGAAGAGCTTTTGAGCACCACGAGACGATTTCTGTTTGATTGCTAGAGTATACAGTAAATAGTGAATGATTTGCAGAGTATGCAGTAAATAGTGAAGTAGAATGGGTTTTGTAGTGAGGTAGGTTCTGTAGTGAGGTATGTGTGACTGCTGTGTGGCCGCTCGCTCTGCGTGCATACGGTTTTGTACGAGGACCATGTACACATAATTTTCCATTAGTAATAAAAGTCATGGTCCACCGTGGCCTTTTTTCTCTAGACGAATGCTTGCTTTTGTCACGGCACCCGTTTAATGATGCCTGTATCGCCCGTTGAGTGGGACCTGAATAATTAGTACAGGCTGCCCGTGTAATAAAACCTGTACGGCCCGTTTAATGAAGAGGCAGGAAGAAGCGTTAAGGAGGAAAGAAAATAACGTGAAAGCATATTGCTGAACCAAACGAAGGAGTACGCGTAAATAAAGACGTCCGATATATTATTGTTTGGTGGACTGCATCGCGAGATGCAGTCCACTGAATATACATCCCAAGTGCAGTTATTGCTAACAGGAAGAAAAGGACAATCGTGAATGTAGTTACTGAAAATAAACAGAAATAACTGGTTTGGAGCTGGCTACAGGTGAGAAATTTAAAAACAATGTAAAATAGAGAGGTGCTAGGAACTGCCGAACCGTTTCGGAGGTGATTATGCAGGCTTCCTAATATTGAACTGGTAACATACGTACTTTCATGACAACATTAGTTAAATTTAACATCTTACTTAAACAGTAAAAGTTAAATTACTAAACTTAGAATCTATAAATAGACTAGATTTCGTACTGTACACATGGTCACTTTGTGTACATGAAAACCCATAAGTAGAGGATGGGAAGATATCTCCTTCCTTTGTATAAAGCTGCTGGCTCTAAGTGAATAAAATATTAATTTTTGTGAACATTAATTTATGCACTAATCCTTCCAAAAGGAAGGGTTAGTGAATAAATTAATTTGTTTGCATATATTAATCTCTTCCGAACTTGGAAGAGGTGAATATACATCCCAATCATGCACAGTCCACTGAATATGCAGGTGCTCTGAATATTGCTGAAATCCTTCCAAAATTGGAATACTTTAGAGATTTCGTCCCCGGCCTTTAATAAGTTCCTCAGTTTTTGTGGAGGTGGACCAAGTAAGATCTACCCTACTGTTTATGCTAGTTGTACTAAGCAAGCCTTTTATTGATGTTGAGTTCTTGAAATTACTTGTTGTCTAGATGCTTGGTGTTGCTTTGAAAAGCTCTCTATTATAAGTTAAATAAGTTAGTTCATATTATATTTTATCTTAACATGATTAGTACATTCTAATAACTATGATATGTGTTAATACATCAATAATATAATTCTTAGAGAAATCTTGTTGACAGCATATAATTCACTCGTAGTAGAAAACATCATTTCTTAAGCTTGAGTTACATTTGAATTCTTAATTCTGCTCATTCTTAATCAAAACATGGAAGAATAAATTATACGTCAGTTGTCGAAATTAACAACGGATTTTTAATAGAAAGTATATATTTGTCAGAAGCTGTATGCGATAAATCTAAATATAATTTAAGAATTTCATGATGCACTTGGTGATAGCCATACCAACAACTTCAGTGTCATAGTTCGATATAAACTAGTAACTTCAAGTAATATACAATTAGTTGACATGTGTTGGCTTATGTCCTATTATACTTGAAATCCATAGTTTATATCAAACTTGACACTATAATTTTTATTATAAAAACAATAATTTTCAAATACTAAACATTACATATATAATTCGAATTTATAATTAACTTGTTAAAATATCATTTATTTACTTTATTTACACATGTTGTTAACAAAAAACCAACATTGAACCTTCCGGGTCCTATGGAGATATGGAATTGAAATTTATTTCTCCAGTTGATTGATTTCAAGAAGTTAAATGTTGCATTTTTAACTGAGTTTCTTTAACACTGCATTTTTAACACTTGCAAGTAAAAAAAAAAACTTTAATAGATTTTTGCTAATTCTAAAAATATGTTTATTCTAAAATAAGATTATATATTAAACTATCTATTAATGTAAAATATATATATATATATTATTGTAAATATCTGTAATATCTATTATTACTGTATATTTTTTATTGTAACAAATATCCTAGGTCGAGTTCTACCTAAATTGTGAACTTAAACTATGAACTTAAAACACAATTGGTTCACATAAGCCAACATAGGTCAACTAATTATACTCGAAGTTCATAATTAGATCGAACAATGTCATAAAAGTTGTTGGTAATGACAGGGTCTCAACAACAAACTCTAAATTATACTTAGGTTCATCACATTAGTCCTAAAAAAATGTACTTTCTATTATAAGGAAGGTACATTGTTAACTTTGACAACTAACAAAAACTTCTTCTTCGGTTATTTTGATTCAAAGTGAGTTGATTTAATAACCTATATGTAACTTAACTCTAGTTTTAGGACATGTTTGCTTTACTATAAGCTTTCAACAAGATTCCTTCAGAAATTTATACGATCAACACCTAACACAAGATTATGTTAATCAACGTAATATAAAACAGGATAATTTTATTTATGGAATCTTTAGGATTATATTTTCATTTACTACAAAAATAATATAGAATATAAACAGAATACAAGTCATTATAAAATTTGGAAAAATATGATTATAACTATTTTATAATAAAGAAAATCAAGATTTACAGTTATATTACTACACTCAATTGCTTCCTCATAAATATGAAGAGTGATGATCCGAGTTTGTGATACAAAGGTTAATGTCTATTGCACGTGACTTTTGGATTTAAAGTCTCCAACCTTCAAGACCTCCAATACCCCTCTAGTTATCTATGAAAGGAGTGAGATTCCACCCACAACTAGAAACCAGAACTTTGAAAAATATGTTCTAAATCACAAACAATATATGCAATTTAAAAATAATTAAAACAATTAAAGTAGTTGTGGATATATTGATTTATCGAATTACTCTTTGACTACCTGAATTCATTAAGGTACTATTATCATAGTAAAGTTGTATCTGGTATCCTAAATGTTTGATTATTGTGAATTTATATTATAAAACATATCATAGACGGTGAATAGGACATCCACAAGACAAAATAGAAATATTCAAACCATCTGAATAGTAAATATATTGTTAAACGAATGCGGGTGACATCCAAACCAGTCATTACTTCATGTTAAATTTAGATAGTACATAAGTACATGTTATAATTCTCGCTATACTAAGATTGTAAGCGCACACGCATTTTCGGGACATTTTCCAAAGCTGATCGCGAGGGTTGGGCTGAAACATGTACCTCACATTGGTCCAAAAGTTTCAGTTTCGTGAGACGTTTACAGTATGCGTAAAATAATATGCATGCGGGATGAACTCCTGGGAATTTTTGTTCTCTTAATGTTATTTGAAATATATATATGTATTAAATAGAATATATATTAAGTAAATATAAATAATTAAAATACTGTATAAAAATTATCTGTTAATCTATACCTGGAAACACGGGAAGAGCAAAAGATAAACAATAAGTCTTGACTCGCATGCCACGTTTCAAAAAATACAAATTCGGTAAACTATACTCATGAATACATTAACTTACGTAGAGTTTAATTTAATACCTAACCTTTCCTGCCGGAAGGGTTGGTAATAAATTAAAAACTTGGATAATTATCTCCTCCATCGAAAGATGGAGGAGGTGAATATGCAGGTGCTCTGAACAAGGATTTGCGAGGCTAGTGCTAGGAGAGTATGGTTTCACGAGTAACTCCAGCATTTCTGCATTCACGAAGAGATTGTCCACATATGGAAGACGAGTCCACGGTGGCCTGAATGTACATGGGAGTCCACGGTGGTCTCCACAGTGGCTTGAATGTACATGGCAGTAATACAAATAAACATTCGAGACTTGAGCTATCCTTGTCCGTCCTCGTCCATGAATGACTCAAATGCATTACACACCTCAACATATAGCCGAATGTACATATCAGTCGAAGGTGAGTTTGATATGTTTTCAATGTGAACTTCTTTGATGAGAGAAATTTTCGAAGTGAAGTTGGTTTCGAGTCCACTCTACAGAACGAACACGAGAAATCAACTTGGGCTTGGCATGAGTTGGAGTATGGCTGTATAGGCGACTATATTGTCCATCAAGAATGATAGTGAAAAATTGCATGAACAAATGTTGACTCATCAACTACTTCAGAACTGTTAACAAATTACATAACATCGAACTCCAAACACAAAAAACGCTTTCGAACATAATATCTTGAGTACTGAGCACTACTAAGATGAAACTCTTGAAGATCAGCTTCTGTGCTGAAAAACCACATAACAAGCAGTGCACTGGAATCATATATATGTAGCTTTCTTGCCTACAGCGAAATGTGAGTGCAAGCACGATAAAAGCGAAATAAGTCCCCCTCATAACAGTACCTACACATTCAAATAGTGCATACACTTCAATTTCTACACCAATGCAATGATCCAAGAATTGCAAAATATAACACTGAAATGAAATAGCAAGGGGTAGACGTTTGAACAAGAACTTGTATTGCAATAGAGGTCGTGAGTTCACTTTGCATCCCAAGTCACCTTCTCTTCACCTTGAACTTGACCCGCAAGTTAGTAAGTGCAAGAGGAGATCGAGCCTGCTATTGCAATCGCCACCTGCTAGATTGGAATCATGTAGACGAGTGCTTGGCAAGCACAAGAACTTGTGCTCCGCTTTATCCACATACTGTCTTTCGCTTCAGTGCCTTAACTTGCTTATGATTATCGTGGCATCACACTATCATAGCACTCAGCCAAAACATTAGCTTGCAAAATTGAAAGCGGCACTCACTTGCGACCACCGATCTAGACCATGAAGAATGAACTACCATCGAGACCCGGAAGAATTGAATACACTCGAAGTGAATCTTCTCTTGGACCTCATGATCACTGAAGTAAGTCCAGACTCGATTGGAAGAGAAGCACACAAACTTGCTGCAGGTTTGTATGAATAAGAAAAAGATTAAAACAAACTATTAAGTCGTGATATCACAAACTGAATCTCACATTCACTTCATCGAGCACGAAGATCACACTACCGAGAAGATTGCATGAATCGTCTGTTCAGCCGGCAGAAATCTATAACACGCTCCCAAGACAACCGCCCAATAGTCTACAGATGTTTCTCTCTAACGGATCTATGCAAATTCACGCGCGGCTGGAATTTAGATCTTCGTTGTGAAGCTCTACTCGCACATCGTGCCTCCTTCGTTCAAGAGCTGCACTATCCGAGCTAGAAATCCCACGAAGTACTCGATGTCCATGTAGGCACCTTGGGTCGACATGGAGACTACGCATGTGCAGTGTCAGAGAAACAACTTTAAAAGATTACCTTTCCAAACACCTTCAAAACTACCCGAATATACTCGAATATACTCTCCCAACTATTCATTTTAACCCACAGGTTGTGGTATAAAAGGTGCCGACGTGGCATTCTCCTCCCCAAAGTGTATCGAAAGTTGATAGAGAGCCGGAGCTCCTTCCCGGCCAACATCATGAGATGCTATAGGGTTTCTTGCTATCATGTTTTTCACGTGCTTGTGCTATAGCCGTCACCTTGGCATCAGAGATATTTTCGCACTTGGCTCGTTTTGTGTTCTGATGGTGATGGAGTTTGGGTTAGTCGTTTGGTGGGCTCACCTTGGTCGTATCGTGGATCATGTTTTTGCTGTATCATGATCAGATTATCAATTGTCGCTTGCGTACGATAGATCAGAGATTTTAGCATTTTGCTTTCTTGGTGGACCTGCTTGCAGACGATGGATCTAATGTTTTAGCATTTCGCTTTCATGGTGGACCTTCTCGCGTTGACGTTTGCAGTTGATGTGTTTGGTTCATACGGTGGATTTGACACAGTTGTCATTTTTATCTCCATCAGAAGCGTCCTCGCCGCTTGAAGATTTAATTGATGGAGAAGGGCGCACCCGTCGTTTCTTGTTGACCTTTGTGACTCGACTGGGCTTTACATCTTATTACGATTTTGATATAACAGCGGATCGTGAACGGTAACTTTAGCTACTTTTTTGACACTGGACAGTAGTTTGAGTGCAGTTGTGCTCAAATAGACTTTTGATTACTGCTCATCGCGTGACGACTATCTTTTGATATTCGGGAGCTCTCAGTTCCAGCGGTTTCTTTCTCAAGTGGTCTGCTCGACGCTCGCTTGTGGTCCGACCTCTCAACCTTGCTGTTCTCTTCGAGATTCCCTGGCTGTCCACAACTCTTCGGTCTTCTAACCTTACTGTTTTTTTCTTGATCTCGATCGACAGTTGTTGCTTCTTGCTTCTTTGAATCGAGCTTTTTTTGTCCTCAATCCGATGTCTTCCGAGTCCGTCGATTGCTTTGTTGACCTCTATTAACTTCATAAGGATGTTGTACAAGATTTGCATCCTAAGCCTCGAATTGAGATTTGTTTGAAAGGCATATGGGAGTTTTCTTGCGTTGGCATACTCAAGTATCATATACCAATGGAACTCATTCGCAAAGTCAGGTTCATTTCCGTTCCATGATTTCAAGTACTTTTCTCCGATTTTTGTGATGCCTGTGATCTCTTTGCAGCCACACTAGTAATGGACGTCGAGTCTCTTATTCTTTGTGCGGCTTATTCTTATTCGGAAACAGTCTCGAAGAAGTAACGGTTTATGGTATATCGGTATTTAGCTTCCTCTACTGGGTGGAAAGAAAGGACTCAGTTTCCTGAGTACTTGCGAACAGCAGTACAACGGACTTCGGAGGAGCTGGCGAGAAGCACACAGGTTTCATGGTGTGACCATTGCATTTGATTTTTTTTTTCTAATTGTGCGTGCAACGAATTTTTTCTGTATAATAGTTTTGTACGATATAGATATGGTTTCGCTTCTATGTTTTTGACAGTTCATGAACTAGTTCGATTCTGTGTTTACGGCTCTATTTTGATATGAGTGGTTTGCTCTACATTTTTTACATCTGTTGGATTTTCCGTTGATTTTATTGGCTTGTGCCTCCTCCTCTCTTGTGAGAGGAGTGAACCTTCGCTGGATGGCCAGCTAGTTGGGTTCAACTCCCCACGAAGGTAGATAATTTGATATATAAAATTTTAGAAATTTGTTTTTTGCTATTGATTTCAGGTTTTGTCAAACCTGCATTACGTCTATTCAAAACTTGGAACTCCACCATGAGTTTATAAACATGTCGAAACAGATTTCTAAGACTTGTCCAACCAGGTATATGAAACTTGTTTCGTCAGGTTGATATAAAATCAGTTTTAAACCTGTCAAACCAGGTTTTTATAAATCTGTTTCAAAACAGATTTAGTTCTTTCAGATACAAGTTGATATTATGTTAGAATAGCATCTAAGCTAGTTTGTGCTCCTCGTTCTGTCTTAGAAGATGTGCTTTTGCTTGTATTTCTTGATGAGGTGCAAGTTCATAAGCTCATCATTGATAGCGACCATGTCTTCTTTTGTATGTGTGCGCGAGTGAGAGTAGAGTTTGTAGATTACAATAGATCATCAACGAAGGCGGATGTATACAGCTCCGACATCCTGGTTGTTAGAGCTTCTGATGAGGGTATTACATCTACGTTTACGGATACTTGCTTATCATCTCTAACCATCTGGTCTATCTGCTCCCCAGAGGTGCCAAATAAAAAACAAAACACAATAGTGTGTCCGGCTCATGACTCCAAAGTGTCATGATTTGTACATACCTAGGTAACAATGACTCGGGGATCCTCATCATACATGTCGCGACCTGTGGACATCCTCTAGGTGCGTGTCGGTCTTCAGAATGTCTATGATACACTCTAAGTGACATGGATATAATAAATATGTCCTAAAGCCGTCCACAAGCCTCTCTGTCCGGAGGTTTGTCAAAATCATCAGTTGTAACCAAGCTCCATCTGTTACTAAAAATAAGCAGAAGTGGAGAAAATTAATCTGATCTACACCGTTCTACTACGAAAAAGAACTAAATGAGAGAAAAATTAAATTAAATAACCAAATCTCTAAGAGTAGAAAAAAAACAAAAAAAGAGAAAAAAAGTAAATATAAGCAACAACTAACCAGTTAGAAAGACTCAAATTGTCTAACAAAGAATAAAACCAAGTGTGAAAAATGCCAAGAAGAAAAAAGAGAGTGAGGAGAGTAAGCAAGTGAGAGGAAAAAAGACAAGACAAAAAGGAAGAAAGGAGGCTTTAGTCCATAGTCTCTCCAGCCAATGTTACAGACAGGAGGAACGTTCCTCTTGTCAGCTGTTTCGGCTGGCTTGACAGTCAACCGACTTATATTGCCTGAAATGTATATCCGGCAGGACCCGCCACTCATTTTACATTCTTTGGTGACCGGTTGATACGGCCGCTACTCGACCGACTACAAGGTTTCAAACCAGATTTTGGGAGTGATGTTTCTATACGAAAATTAGAGTTCTTCTAGCAGGCAGGGTCTCGTTAAGGGAACTATTAAAATTTTGAATTTTAAGAATATTCTTTTTTGAGGTTTTCCTTAGTTTCATCTTTAGGTGATTGGTGTGAAGCCGTCTGATGTTAGATTGAGAAGATCTGCGACTCATTTTCAAGATCTGAAGACGATGATCATTTCGATATGTAGATCAAGAGCAGCGATAACAAATGAGCACAAGCCAGCTGGGTGGAATTCGGATTAGAGAGCCCGTCAGGTCTAGTTTTCTTAAACACTAGACTTGAGCGTGAGAAGCGTGAGATATCTCACCACTAATATACTACGGAATGCGTTCATAGTCCCGTGAGGTAGCGCGGTTATGAGGATGCAGCTACCGCGCGTAGTCTTTTTACATTTGTGAGACTCATGATCATAGCGGTCGCGTGAGTTAGCACGGTTGCAAGGAGAACGACGAATTTGTTAGAGCTACCATGCGGCATCGAGAATTCACAAGCATAGTCTTTTTACATTTGCGAGTCACGAGAACGGAATGCGTCAAGTTCAGGTTCTTTCACTACTTCTTTTCTAAACTACCTGAAGCATCTGAATGTCGCAGTATCTTCGTTGTATGGTCGTACCTCCATCGCTACTGTGCTTGGATGCTATTATTGTTGGAGATACGCTACTGTGCTTGGATGTTGTTGTTGTTGTCTTCTGATACACTGCATGTTATTGTTGTCTTCTGATACATCAGTACCGTGCTTGATGTTATTGTTGAGTTCTGATACATCGATATAGTGCTTGCATGTTAGTGTTGTGCTCTGATACATTTTTCTTACCGAATGAAAACTCAATGTTGCTATCGTTGTAACAAGGATCAACCTTTAACGAGATTTACACGTGCTCGTAAAGGATCCAACCCATTGGACTTGATTGTTTTCAAGACGTGTAACATTTGTTATGGTAAAGCCGAAGGTAATCGAGGGAGTACAGTAGATGTTGATAATGTTGATAATGAAGAAGATGCGAGCTTCTTAGTTACGGTAGAGTGTGAGATGTCTGAGATGATTGACATTCTGAAGGAGTGTTTTGCCGCTGAACTGATTGAAGATAATGTTGTTTTCTTTCGGGTGACTGTCCGTCTAACGGATGAATCAATCACAGAGAAGTTCGCTAGTTGGAACTCGCGTAATGGTAGTAGTAAACTGACGTCTTGGATAAAGATGAACGTCATTCCCGAATTAGAATTTGCTAGTTCGTACTATTGGTATGTCCAAAATCCTCGTGTGAGCTTGAAAGATATTTCGGTATTCAAAACGAGCCTCTGGTGTGCCTCGCGCTGCGACCGAATTACATATCAGAGACGAGAGTCTTCGTCTACCTCACAACGCGCTCAAGAGAAGAAACGAAAGATCTGTAGGTTTGAGTGTGGAGGAACCGTTCGAGTAGTCTTAGACACATGCTCGAAAGTAATGGTTCTAACTTGTCAACATCTGTTGCTACATGAGAAACCGACTTACAAACTGAAAGCTTTTCCAACAAAAGCTACAGTCTTTTTAGAGGCCATCGTCACGATGAATATTCGTAAACCCGAAGTGTTTCATATGCTCTGCGATAGGGGCATTATCAACCCTTTGAATATAACTAGGGCCCAAGTAAACTTTTGGATTTCAGAGGTATAATCTAGATAGTACCTTCGTGACATCGACGACCAGGTGAGATCTGCCTCTCTACTTATCAAGAGTACTAGATTTGCATCAAAGAACTTCGAGCAAGTGTTGTACGAACATACTGACAGCTTCATGTCTTTTGGTTGGACACTACCACATGAAGTCAGAGAAGCACACAAGTCGTTACGAAGGGAGTCCGACAGACGAGCGTCACCATTCCGATACTTTCTCAGCAAACCAACCGGAGCGTGACAAAGAAAGAAGCGTGCTTTCAACCTCAAGATGCACTTGAAGGAAATGAATGTGTCTTGCCAACAGATCGAAAAGAAAAGACACAACCCAACTCACCTGATAAAAACTTGCTTCGTATAGATGCACAAGTATTCGCTTCGCCTCCTCTACAGTCCTGGTTACTTGGAACTACTTGCTTTGTATCCGCTTCACAAGAGAGCTCACAAGATAGTCAGCTATTCAGTGAGTACTTATTTAAGATAATCTCACTGCTGGAAGTACAGCCGTGCAAGTGACAACAATACAACGACTATCTTGACTCTCACACTGACCAACCGCGAGTAGATAACGAAATCCATGTATTGACAGAAGTCCACTGAAATCAAACCTTACCCTGAGCCTCCAGGAGAGAGCAGTGTTTGCCCAGCTTTTCTGGTGAAACCGGCTAGTAACCGGCATCTAATGAGAGAAGACGGCTTAAAAGAATATATTCTCGGTTAAATACAATAGTTGTTTTTTATTTGTTGAAGAAAACAGTTTTTGGTGTCAGTTTTAAACCGATTATCATTTAGGTGAAATCGGTTTTTTAAGAAATCTTGCCGGTTGAAAATACACTAAATGTCGGTTCTGGGTGAACGTCGGAAGAGAGGTTATTGCTTAAAGTAGTTGGAGTAAAGTAGGGTCTCTAATGAATCAGCGGACAGACCAGATCTAGGACCATGTAACCCACAACCTGTCTGACCGTGGTTGCCTCTATACGTACCAGGTTGCCAGCAGTACTAACTACGTTGGAGCTCACTTTTGTACGTGTGACGTGGTCCATTGAGAGAGAAGTTACCGTTATAATTTGAATTAATTGAATCAACAACTAATTGGACAAAAAAAGATTTAAGAGACATAGTATACAAATTAAGGGTAAATAAAAGAAATAATTAGAATAAAAAAATGAAGTAATAATAACATTATATAATAATAATATATTATAATCAAATCCACAAAAATCACCATGAACTATCGATTACCATGAAGGACGATAAAGTGAGAATTATTCTAAAGTTATACTTCTACTTTATCTGAAATTATATTTATTAAAATTAAATAATTCAGTTTTGAACTTACTAACTTCATTATCGATGTTACACTTATTCGCTAATGCTTAAAACTATATACATCCAAAGTACACTTCTGGCCGAACGGAGGAAAAATGAAAATGAGAAATCTAAAACTTCCATTGGATCGGACACCACAGTGAGAGTGCAAGCGAGATGTTAACATGAATTCCATTAGAGTTAAAGAGAAAATATTCAGTAATATCAACTTTAATTTAATATTTAATGTATTCACTTTATTTATCACTTTATATTTATAATTATATTCACTAAAAGATTATTAGTTTAAATTGTGTATTTAACAACATGAATAAATCACAAGGAGGAGGAATACCATAAGAATGTTAGGCCACCGGAATAGTTCCATCGAGTAAAATTAAAACCTAAAGTCACTGAAGTAAATAGTTATTTATGTTGAAGTCAATGGAAAATTATTTTGAATTAGAAGGGATCGGCTTAAACTGGAGAAGTTCGTAAAAAAAATATTTAAAATTAAAGGTAACTTGAGAAGTGAGACTAAGATACTTGAGAAGTCATCTTCTTTTATAGAATGTCCTAAAAGATACCCCAAATGACAAGTCCTTAGCGTTTGTGATTTTTTCGAACATGTCAGAACGAGTTGAAATTTTGAGAATATGATGTATATGCTATGTATATCATACTGACAGAATTTCATGTCGTTCTGGGATACTTGAGAAGTCGTCTTCTTTTACAAAATGCTCTCAAAGGTTCCCCAAAAGGGTTGTCTATAGCGTTTGCGGTTTTTTCAACCATGTCAGAATGAACTGAAATTTTGAGAATACGATGTATATGCTATGTATATCATATTGATAAAATTTCGTGTCGTTCTGAGATACTTGAGAATTCGTCTTCTTTTACAAAATGCTCTCAAAGTTACCCAAATGGGTTGTCTGTAGCGTTTGCAGTTTTTCGATCATCTCAGAACGAGCTGAAATTAAGTCAATATGATGTATATGTCCCATATATCTTACTGAAAAAAACTTAGCTCGATCTGAGATACTTAAAGATTCATCAGGAATTTTGTCCTAGAGTATTTTTCGTTTGGAATTATACACCAAAAATATAAACTATTTTCAGCATATTAAAACCTAAATCAACACTCACATCTGAAGCTGGACGTCCGCAATGGCACCTCACTACCGTTCGCGCGATGGCGTGGCTACTTGCACCTCACTACAATCCTCGTTACCCGCTCATCGTTCGCTATCTTCATCTCGCTAGTCGTGGTCAACTTCGCTCCAACGGCTTACATCACCGTGAACGGTCATAGTGACTGGACATCTCACTTAACTATCCACTAAAACGACTTTAATCTCGACACGCTAGAAGGTTCATTGTTTGAGAAATGATGAAACCACTGTAGGGTTCCGCATGACTACCTTATTACCGAACCTACTATTTCCAACAAGCGGGAAGCCTAAGCACTAAATGGAAGTGCTGCCAAGTTTCTACCTGCAACCGTGGTAAAACCCCTTGAGTCAGGACTGTGAGATCCTGGTTAGTGTGATAACACTCACTTAGTTACTGCTAAGTGAGGTACACTTCGCAAGCTGTACTCTAGCGTCAGCATGGGAGGCGCGTCTAAATTCGCTTGCATTTGGCCGCATCGAACGCTGGACCGTTCTTCACTGCTTCGCTTGCGCATTTGTGGCCCTGGGAAGGAAAGGGTTCGGAGTTTAGGTCGGTTCGGTGCGAGGATGATGGAAATGGTTGCTCATGACCTTTCTTTCAACGATATTTTTCCCCATTGAAGAAGCCGACGACACATTGGTGCGATCTTGTTGAAGGAGTGGGGACGAGATGGAGCATGGAAACCTAAGAACAGGCGACACGGGCGCAGTAGCTGAAACAAATTCGTCGACCACTTCGAGAGCAGAGAAGCCTGTGATTGCAGATGTCTGGCGAAAGTAGTTTCTCGCATCATGAGCTTCAGTACCGTTCCGAAGCAGATCGTATCCAGTGCAGTCCACGAGGATTGCGAAGTGGAACTGGAAAGTCTTTCTGGCAATAAGTTATACCTGGCCCGTGAGCCCAGGAGAGGTCTCGTTGTGAACAACCATACTGAAGTCTACCCCCGATGAATGTGTAGCCTGAGGGTCTGTTCCCTACTACTGTACGCAGAAATCGAGGTGGCCTCTCTTCTACGTCGTCCAATGCCGCAGGAATCAGGTAACCCCCTCGAACATCGTCCTTATAGCAGATCTCTACAGTACACAGAAGTTGAATGAAGTTAGTCGTCAGTACTGACCGTTGTAAAAAGAATATCATCGACTCTGAAACGCAATTTTGCATGCGTCGATGCATCAACTCTGTGCATGCTGGTATTCTGTGCTGCTTTGGTCCATGACCTCCTTGGAATCGGAACACGGAAGAGTCGCTCCTTTTCGATGCCTAAGAGCTCTGCAAACTCATCTCTGTTTTGTCCATTGATATCAAACGGACTGAGGACATGACTGAAGAAGAGGAGAAGGAATAAGTTCGCGCTGTTAACGTTCGGAGACAAAGAGTCATATAGTGAATGTTCCTTCTTACCAGCAAAAGTCCAAAGGTAATCTGGTTGAGGCATCAAATTTCTATGTTTCTCCGGAGGAGGCTGAAAGTATGACGGTGCCTTTATGGACATCATGCTGACAAAGAGCTGTACAGAAGAACCAGTGAGGTGGACATGCATATATGGGAAGATCAAGGAGATCTCAGAGTTACCCTTTGGGACTTTGTTGATAAGAAGCAACGTTATGCCACAGAAAACGTTATGCATTACACGATTCTTTCTTTCTGGACGTCAACAACGTGACTTTATTTCTTTTCTAGAGATTAACTGTATTGCAGAAAGTTGCCTTTCCTGAACCAAATAGTCAAGTGCAAGAGCTCAGTTCTTAGCATGGAACTCCATCAAGATTTAGCCATAATTTTCAGGACCTTCAACAAGAATCGAACATACCTGCGTATCCAGGTCCGCAGAAACGACACTAGGAGGTCCTGGAGACCCTCTTGGTGCATTTTGAGTACTTGACCGTATTCAGCGTTCAGGTGCAGATGCTTCTCGTTCAGCGGTGGCAGAGCCTCCCTCAGAATATCGTCTTCTTGCAAAAGATATTTAGCGAGGTCGTTAACGCCTACGTCAATGATTTGAGTAGTGGTTAGGAAGAAGGTTCAGAACGGCAGTAACATATCCACTCGGTTGATCTAGGATCCTATGTCGAGCACTTGGAGGAACGTGTTTCTTCTCAGAAAATCAATACGATTTGCATCCACATGCTTTGCTTCAGATGAGCATGCACCAATTTTGATTTTCCGAAGTGTCTGATTCGTGTCTACACGAGCTTTAACATCTGGCAAATATTCGCGTTCCCCAAACACTAGCGTCAACTCTTCAGCAGACTGATTTTCTGCCGTGGCTTTCAACTCGACACTCCTCACAATTGGGCACTCGGCTTTCACACTCTGGGCTTCGATAGAGGTGTTCTCAATCAACGACTCCGCTATATTTTCCAACTTCATCGGGTCGCGGAACCTTGGTGCTTCCTACGTAGATAAACCAATATAGGTGTTACTTCACCTCAAGCTTGTTTTCTTCCAGAAAGTTGGTATCCATCATTGCTAGATTTGATGCCCACCGATTTGCTTACTTGGGAGTACTTCTTTCTAGCAATGGATGTATTTACTGGTGAGTAGATTTCTAGCGATAGATTTGCTTACTCGAGAGTAGTTGTTTCTCATATTGCTAGATTTGATTTCCACCGCTCTGCCTACTCCTTTCTTCATACTTTGTGTAGGCCGTTTACACTGCCGTTATATTTGCACCCGCCTTTCGTTCTTGTCTTTGTTATGTATCTCTCTCCTGCGTGTGGTCAACTAATGAACAGATTGTCTTATGAAGGATCTTATTTTAGTTCGGTATTGCTTCATACAGTATGTAACGGGCACAGATACCTACCCAACCTTGTGAGGCTCCTATATAAGATATGCCCAGCGTGTGAAGGTTGTTGTACGGACAGCTCGAGCGATGGACGGCTCTAACCAACGATCGAGGATAGGCGAGCTCGAAATGTGGAGACCTCTGGCGGAAGGACTTTGTTCCAGGACAGGGGCAATATGCTGGAGAGAATCCCCCATGAGCACGATTGGATCCGAGACAGTGAATGTGAAGGCTCGCTACTTCTGTCGGATTCGCTACAGTCAGTCCCACCACCACGTTGCGCTCTCGATCACAACTTCAGCTTAGGACCTGTGCTGCTCGCCCCAACAAGTAGCACACCACTCTCTTCACTTTTTTTCTGATCTGTGTAATGTCGCTCGTGAGGGTGGACCTCGTTGAATTCCTCAAAGACCTTTCCCTATCGATATGTATTCTCTGTGTCAGTTATTAACTTGGTCAGCCCATGCGCCATAGTTCTTACTTGGTCGGCCCCTCACTCTCACTTTCTCTTCTTTCTTGATTAGACCATGACGGGTAGTAGGCAGCCGTCCTGCCAGCATGGCAGACTCGACCAGAAAGAGAGCGCTCGGAATGCGCTCTCTTTCTGGTGGTTTGTGTGGTTGACCTGGCAGTAATGAGACAGAGGTGGTCTGAGTTGGTTGGGCTCAGACCTCTTGAGTTGGACGGCTTGTGTGGTTGACCTGGCAGTAATGAGACAGAGGTGGTCTGAGTTGGTTGGGCCTCAGACCTCTGAGCAAAAAAAAGTCTGGGGTCCGAGACCTCTAAGCAAAAAGTCTGGGGTCCGAGCCCGCCCGTCCGAGTCCGGGTCCACCCCCTCGAGATGCAAGAAGTCGTTGTGTGTGCTATGTGTGTAATCTGGTCCGAGTACGGTGTGGTTACCCACAAAAGACAGTCTCATGCCCTTCGAAGGGCATGAGACTGTCTTTTGTATCCCTTCGAGGATTAAGCGGACAAGTTAACAACTTTAACAGTTTTCTCCAATATGTCCAGACACATCAGACATTCACATCATTGAATATTCACATTATCACATCATAGACATCAGACATTCACATCATTGAATATCCACATCATTGAATATTCATATTATCACATCATAGACATCAGACATTCACATCATTGAATATTCACATCATTGAATATCCACATCATTACATCATAGACATCCATGTCATCTTCAAGTATTTCATTTAATCACCCACTGCTGACATGGCAGTCATAAACTGTCTATTACCAGTCATGGACCTGACCAAGAGAGACGAGAAAGTGAGGGGCCCGACTAGGTAAGAACTATGGCGCATGGGACTGAACAACTTAATAATTGTCTCTGTGTTCATCTTTAGGGCAGATGCGAACGTTGTTTTGTCGCCTTCGATGGAAAAGCTGTGTATCTCGAATGTTGGGAGAAGGACATTGCCGTCAAAACCTCAGGTTCTTCGGCGTAGAAGGACTCGTTATGCTCGAAAATCGCGACTGATGATGATCAACAGCTTGTTTCGATCTGACAGTCTGTCGGATATGAGGGAAATATGAGGATTCAACATGCTTCCCAGCTTGTCATTTCCAGCTTACCTCTCTGAGTACTCAGCATCCTCAAATTGACGGATGGAAACAGTATTTTCGATTGATTGAACTCGTGAGTGACAGAACCAGTTGATGCAGCTCAGAACGCAGAGGTTGCTTGATACCGGCCACAAGGCGTGTTTCCCCGCTTCCCTGGGTGAGGATAAAGCAGTTCCGGTGATCGAGTTAGAACAAAATGCTCATAAACAATACCATTACCGCAGAAGATGTTCAAGAGATAATGTTGCTTAGCAACTCTACCAGGGACCTGCAGGAAGTAACTGGTTCTAGTAAAACCTAGGCAGCAATGTTACGGTCCAGTCCAGGAGTTCCTTTCAGAGCTAGCAGATTAGATTTTTATTCTCAGATGCCAACCTCAATGATGAAAAGCTAACCTTCCCAGCTCCCCACTACTGCAAGCCTTCGGACACCCGAGCCTTTATGCTACTAAAGAATCTAGTGCGTATTTGGCACATAGCTTGGTAGGCTGGATCATTATGCAAACATAATAGAAGACCTCTTTCTTAAATTTCTTCTTAAGAATCTCGAAGTCGATCGACAACACCATCCAGTCTTCTGAGAAAAACTGGATACTTTTGGTGAACCGTCCCAGCGAGCGCAGTCACTAGGAGCCTCTGGCCAAAGACTCCGGTAACGCCAGAAATCTGGTACACAGACTCAGAGAGAGAGGAAGCACATGACTTTGAGCATCTATATTGAACGCGTACTTCTGTTTCAGTGAAAAATTTGACCACAGCCAGCCGCAAGAAAGCAATGCAAATATCTGATGGGTCCTCAAGTTGTGCTCCACCTCCAGGCTCCAACGCGAAACGACTGCGACCTCTTCGAATGTGTAATATCTGTGGATAAGATGCGTTTGCTGCGGGGTGAAGTAACTTCGGCTGGCAATCTGGAGATCTCTTGGAGGACTGTCACTTAAAAAGGCCAGCATAGCCAAGAGTTACATCACAGGGGGATTGATATGTTGGTTGCCAAGGCGATCTTCACTGTTAATGAAACCAGCCAGAGGAGAGGGACAACCTGCAAGCTATCGGGGATGGTGCTGAGATTAAATGAATCCAATATGACTTGCCAGAACGCCCTTGACTTCTGCGGTCGACAACTGTTCTTCGATAGACAGAGAACTGATTTTCGCATATGCATATCGTTCGCAGACACAAGGTACTTGATTCTTCTTTGTGAGTGGGTGCAATGTCCACGAATTCCTTTTCAAGAAAGGTTAGCATCCCAAACATCATCCAGAGAATATAGAATCAGAGTGTCCAGCTCATTATCACTTTACTGTTTGTCCCACAAAGCTTTTGGAGCTCCAGGTGTTTGTTGACTAAATCTGCCTTTTCAACAGACGCTTGAACGAGCGAACGTGGCTCAAGGTCGTAAAATCAAAAGGGTAGCTTTGCTTTGCTGATTCAAGATACTAGAAAGCAATATCTCTAGTTGATTTGGATTTCCTACTCGTGGTCTTTCATGCATATAATGGTAGAGATTTGGGTACTCTTCATCGCATCATCATCAGCAATAGCAGATTCAAAGTTTAAGTGAAATCCAAACATTTCCATTTGAAAGGAACAATGTCCAAGACTTCAAGTGTAATAAACTGCATAATGGATACTAAAACCATTTCATGGGATTCCACCGTAGGCTATGAAATCGTGAAGAGAGTTCTTATTCCTGGATCTAGATCTACATGTCTCCAGTTCGGCCTCTCCTGACTCGAGCAAAGGCAAGGCTATGGAAAGGGGCATCAGCAACTTGTTTCTACATTGATCAGTTGCATTAATAGAGTGAAACGTTCACCATGGCCAGGAAGTACGAAGTTCCTCTAGATCTGAACAAGCAGTTGAAGGGGCACGCTGTAAAACTGATGCAAAGAGGTAAGAAAACTGATTCGAACATGCTAAAAGCATTCATCAGTTGAAGGGAGACAGCATGAATCTCGGAGATGGAGAGTTTGGAGGATTGGGAAGCCCCAATAATGAACGATTCGAGGGAACTACGGAGAAGAACAGGCAACAGTACCATTTTTTCCTTATTTTGAAGAGGTGTTCCCGCAGTGGAGGTTTGTGATCTTACACGGATTACACCACCCTCGCAGTACCAGGTCGCCCATGAAAACCAGCAGTTTGCGGGTTCACAACCGCTGAATCTCCACAGTCTGGACTTGCTAGGCAGAGTCCCAGACCGCGTACCGTATACTCCACGTAAAGATCGAAATGTTCTGCTGCCGGAAATCCGAGAGCCTCCATGTATTGAACTTTTCCATCATTTTCCCCATTGAACATCTCCAATTCCCGACCGTGATGGCTTCTACAGGGGAATCTACCGGTTAACTGAGGGAATTTCCGGGCGCTGCTTTCATTCGTCTCGACTCCTGCGAATTACATGAATCAAGCATCTTTGACTAGCATTTACACCGAAGAGAAGACTGCAGTTTTACCCGACATGGATATCTTATCTCTTGCATATTCACCTCCTCCATCAAAATATGCAATGGTTTAATTAAATAAATTCTTTTCTTGAACAAGTTATCGAACTTCCTAATTTTTGTGAAGAATCTACTCAGAATCTACCAAGGAAGCTCGTTGTATTAGTACTACAGTGTCTAAGAGCATTTCCACCGCGGGTCTTTAAATAAAGGCTCCCCTAACCAGTTAGGGATCCAGTTAAGGGAAACCTTCACACCGCTAATCTTTATACTAGTCTTTAATTTACAGAATTCCTTAAAGACTATCATGCTTCCCTAACTTAAAAAGATTACAATAAACACCCTTTAATTCCATTTCAAACCGTTTGAGGAACAATTTTGGTTAATTTTGAAAAGGTTTGAGTTTTGGATATTCTTTAGAGATTCAGTTAAGGAATGCGGTGGAGAAAGTCCTCTCTCTTCATCTGTAAATTAGAGATAAGGAGGTCTTTATCTCTAAAGAATATCAAAGTTACATGATAGTTAAATAGTAGTGAAGAGCAAATGGTATGAAAGTTACTCTCCTATCTAAAGATCCACAAAAGATGATTATTTTATCACGAGACCTGACACCGTCTTTCTTTAGAGAAGAGGATGCGGACACATGATATGTGTCTAATCTGCTTGTGAAGTCTCGGTGGTCCAACCGTTTTTGCAAAACGTGAAATCTACGCTTCCTCCATGGGTTATGTCTCGACCTTATTCTATTTCCAATCCGGTTATTTAACATTTAAAGATAAATTTTGATTCTTCCTGTCAGCTTTGTACATAACAGTTTCGGGTCCTTCTTTCCCTTGTACGGCTTGATGGGTCTTTCCATCCGTTGGCTAATCATTGCGTCGCGTGTTCTCCTTTGAGTTTCAACAATCATTGCGTCGCGTGTTCCCCTCTGAGTTTCAACATGCGCTGCCTAAATGCATCTTGGTGCGATCACATCTGGCGTTGTGTGTAAGGGCTATGCCACGCACTCATCTCCTGCCTGCCTGTCAGCCAGCGAACAGCCACGCGACAACCAGCCAGAACTCAAGCGTGGCTCTTCTCCAACCTTCCCGTACCCTTTTCTCCATTCCCTTCCAAAACTTGTCTCCATACCTCGTTACTCGTAGGATTCATATATTATGGTTTCTGTTCTCTTCTTCCGGACAGTCCTCATGCGAGCACCAGGCCTTCACATCCGACAGGCGCCAGAAGAGAGCGACAAGACTAGTGGCATCATACAGTCTTGACTAATCGTCGACATGTGCTCGTTGTGGGAGTAGTTGGACGCAGTACGATAAATTGCAGGCGATATGTGCATGAGTCATCTACCGATGGCTTCCTATCTGACATTCCAACAATCTTCGATAGGTATAACCCTGCTATATGTATCCCCACGTATCAACTTCGGCGGTTCGGGACCTTGTTGGTGTCATGATCATGCAAGATTAGAGAATTCTTATACGTGGGCTTAACAGGCGAGGGTGTTATCTCAGCCTTTAATGAGACTGAGAACTAAGAGGTGATGTTAATTCAATCTGAATGACGAACACATGGAAACCCCTTGGTCAGCCTTACTCGGAGTCAGGAGTAAAAGTAAAGAGTGTAAACCAAACGATCCACGGTCAACACCTCGCATAATAGGGGAAGGCCATAAGAAAGAAGAGAGTTGACCGGTTTGGACCCAAACCTCTACGTTGTAAGTTTATTTCTGCCTGCGAGTAATGAATGCTGTACTGATCGTTTGATGCAGAATATTGTGTACATTCAAGCAGAAGAGCGTACAACCCATGGAGCTTCGACGAGAAGAACGAATGGAAAGATCAAAGAGGTAAACCGATACCAACTGGGAAACGCTGCAAATGCACGGGGAAGACTTTAGAACTCCACAAATGCAAGTGGGAAATCTACAAACAACGTTTTACAAACACCATAGACCACACATGCATCATCAAGCTGCAGTGAAGTAGTGCCACTTGGAATTCAGTTACTAGATCACCTCCATGTTAGCAGAACTTGATAGTAGCGAGCGTCATGGTAGAGCTGGATCTTGTAGAAGTGGGAAGGCAACTTCAGGAATGAGCATATCGAAACGGCATACCTCCCTACACAATTACCATGCTATAAACGACGATAAATGTATTTCAAGATTTCCACACAATCAACTGTCGAACTGTATAAACTAGTGACGAGTGGTTTGAATTCTGTCCGGAAACATAGATCAACAAGCAGCGCAATACATGCATATACTCTTCAGTATTACGATCTCGAAAAGAGAGCACCACTCCAGTATAGTTTTACTTCGTTGCATTCTTTACTTCAACTCGACAGGCAGCTCTACTTGGCGTTTATAGGCTCAAATATCGAAGAGTAAATTACAACAATCTCTACAAATATTTTACAAGTAGCCAAGGCTTCTAAAAACCCTATTTATTGATGACACACAAGGGTACCCTGCAGCAAGCTAAGTACGCACTAGCGCGGAAACACATTGTCACACAACAGAAACCACGCGTGCGACTTAAACTGAAATCAAATTGCGATGCAATGACCTAGAAAACCTCATGAGGCTAAATCCTGCATGGTACTAGTTCCTCATCCGCAACTACCGCTGACGCTAGCGCAAATATCAACATCTAACGCTAACTGAAAAGAGATTCTCCAGCATGAAAGAAGGAATAGACTGATGTTAAAGGCTTTCCTCATACCTTCTTGCGTGCAATACTCACTAAATCAAAGAGAGTGAACAGAATAGAGCTAGGCACAATGCAGGCTTGATTTCCCAAAAGACATGTTCCACTTGTGTCCCCTGGATGGACCAGTTTCGAGTTTGCAAGGGAGGGCCCCGGTCACAAAAGTCTGCGAACCCCATTCAACAATTCATACCTTGACAGAAAGTATCAATATACTATATAATGGAATCTGATAGCATAGAAAGAAAGAGCAATATTCACACGAGAGTTTCCCCAGGACTTGTTACACCCAGCCAATAACCTGTCTTGTTAACCAGTGTCCATGGACACGATAGAATTCACAAATTTGCTCAGTACACATGAATAAAGGTTGTACTGTTCCACTATAGAAACCATTGATTAAAGAGCGAACTTTCTTTGCAGGTCTCGAGAGAAATTTTAAATGGCTTCCCTCCTTTAAGGTTGGGGATGAGGGCCACTCTCATATCTTTTGTGGCCCTAAGTCAAACTGGATTCCTAATCAACATTCACATGTCGAGCAAAAAGCAGTTCTGCTATAAGAATGGCACAGAGTTCTCACATCTGTGGAGGCATCGAAATGGGAACCTGAATTTGGCTCGCGAGGCAAGCAGCACAGACTAAGTCCAAACACCTATATTCTAACTTAACTACCTTCAACTAAATGTCAATATACAACGCACCTGTTGTCTGAAATTTGCATGTCAAGCTGACCCCGTATAAATTTCCTAGTAATTCATTGTATCTTACAAAAGGGGCCATCCTCATCACTAAATACAGATATCCTAGAAAGACGAGCTATTAGACAGACGCCTGGTTATCTGGTGACTCATGACGTGTATTGCTGTCCTTGTGGTCAAGTCTTACCACGAGTGGTTGCTGTAGTTCCATCAACGGATCTGCTCCAATTCTGGGATCGGAGGCCACGATAATTTCTTCCACTTTCACATCGGCCTCTTCTACCGCTCTCTGAAGTGCATCTTTTGCTATTCGAGTCACTAGAATGACAACAACAACTGCATGGCAGAAATTACAACGATGCAGGTCAGTAACCAGAAAAACATCCCGACGTGAGGTACAAGTGGTTTCTCTTCCAACTTAAAATGTTCTGAACTTGTTTGTACCCTACCTAGCTTAAAGAGCAAACCTTCTATTAAATGTCAAGGAGTAGTTTCTTGATTCCGGGTTGATACCAAGGACACGGAAAGGAGCCTCACAATTGCCCAGGCATTTACTTCCTGAAAACTAGTTTCCCATCTATTAATGCATGAGAATCCATCCGGATTGCTCTCTAACTGTATATTCTTGCTCCTAAAACCTAAGTTTGATCATAAGAACAGCTTGTGTCGTCTGGACATGTGGAAGGACGTATCTCATCCCTACAAAAAGTGGCATAGGCCAGAACTAAAGGAGCCCATATATTCAACGAACAGTATCTCCACCCTCCGTCATCGAGTATGCACTAAGGGATAAGGCGAAGCAGCTGATTAAGTAAAATTTACTTACCACTTGTTCCCAAGCCAGCACAGATCATGAGCTGCAAATGAAAACAAAACACTGCAAAGATCAGACTACACTCCTGCAATTTGGTACAAAAATGAACAAGAAATACACAAATTTATCAGTTTCAAGCGTTTCGCGGCAACAAGAGTATAAACTGAATAGGAAGACCAGCTCCTACGATGACAAACTGTCCACGCACCCAACGGCCAGGAGTGAAGTGCCCGCCGTGGTCGATGTCAGTGATATCTTTAATAGTTGTTCCGACATACACAAATATTAAAGTCAATGGCTGCGAGTAGCAAAAACAAGCGTTAAAATCATTGGTATCACTCAGCGCTCTAGCTCATCGGGTCCCGCAACATTTGTGTGCTAAAAGTACTTAAACTTCTACTCGAAGCTTTGTGCATGGTAAACTTGCTGTGATCTGAAGAAGAAGTCGCGCTCTCTCCGACTTATAATTTCTCTTAGTTTTTGTACTATTCAATTCTCTCTTTTCACTTGACTTGCAGCGTAAGTGTGATACTCTGTCTGCTCTTCCTAAGGCAAAAACCGTGGAACATAAAACCTAAGAACTCCATTATGAAAAAGCATATGAGACAGGTTAAGCATGGATGGTGGATTTACCATCATTCCAATCCATGACGCCAGCATGTAGGTGTAGACGCTCATGGGGGTGACAGAAAGTAGATAGTTCAAGACGGTGAACGGCAGAAGAGGCACCATGCGTAGTAGCAGAACAATCTACATGATTAATAACAATGCAATTATAAGTAAAAGCTACAGGGACAAAACCGTCCGTATGTTACAAGAGTCGAGAGCAAAAACATCGAAGATAGGTTATAATTGAATGCCATAACGAGTCCGTATGTTTGAGAGCAGACTGGAAATGACGACTGAGGTCAATTTAGTAGCCTGGCCTAAGTTCACGGCGAGAGAAGAACCTTAAAGCCTGATCTTTCAATTGCTACAGCAATGGCCTGGAACTGCGGGTAATCCTTGAGCTTCGATGTCACGTATGATCTTCCAACCTGAACACACAATCACTTCTGTCTTGAGGGCGAATACACAACTTCCGAATAGAGCTTGTTGGAGAAGTACGATTAGTGAGAATCAGGAGAGCTCAATACTTCATAGCAGTGAGCGAGTCAACAATAAAACTCTTCCCTGTATGATGGTAACGCAAATGTCTTCATACTGTACACTCTTAGCTTACCGTTCTTCCTACAAGGAAAGCCGCTGTAGCACCGAGAGTGGAACCGATGGAATCAGAAATGAAGCCGACGACTAACCCAAACAGGTAACCACCACCAAGCTGTGCACATAAGACAAGTTACCTTGTCACTCGAAAACGTTTACCGTCCAAGTCCAAATTCCATCTCATCTTTTGAGGAAACAATCTAACCAATTCAGTACGACCAAAAACTTACAAAGACACTGATTATTAGCAAAATGGCTGCTGAAGTTAATAACGATGATACAAGCTGTCTAACCATACCGTGAGGATGGAAGCTGGGACAGCGAAAATTGTGCACGGGATGTACGCCAAAGCTCTGCCATCAAGAAACTTTTGAGTTCAAAGGTGCATCCGTTGAAATCAGGATTCTAGATCAGGACACGACGACTCCCGCACGTCCACTGAGGTGAGTTACATTTGTATAAATAGACAGTTCAAGAGTGTACGGAAAGTGTTGATATCATCGCTAATATCGCTGATGTCATCAGATATAATTCAAATTCTTAACATCTGCCTGAGGTGTTTAGTACACTCACAACATCAGTGGTCCCCAAGGACCAAAATCCTTTTGTACCCAAATAATGAAGTCCTTCAGCATCTGCATGCAAACCAGTTATCATCAACGCAAGCAAATAAGCAACATCTCAAATTCACGGGTGCAGGAGAACAAGACACAAAATTCTCTGTGTAGATCCTGCAGAGCTTCAAGTACTCCAAAGCTTCCAAGAATCAAAAGCGTACTCATGAGCGTATCTGGAAAAGAAACAGCAGAGAAATCTTGCCATCAAAGGGCACAATCTCTCCAAAAGCTATCATATACCATGGTACGCTGGCACGCTATATCATGGTATCCCCAAAAGCTATCATATACTGTAAATCCAAATTATCAATGAGATGGCATCCAACGATCTTATTATGGTATAAGTCTGGACGAGAGTTCTTCAGAACAGCCTCCACAACTGCATTTGTTCTATTCAACAGTGATCACGAATTCGCGACTGGATCTTCTTGACTAACAAAAGCATCCAAACCACCCCGTCCGGACGATGTGCTCGGCATCGCTCGACATCCCGCCGTATCAACATATGATCATCGCTCTCGTTTCGTGTACCAAGCTAGATAAAGGAGTTCTAGCAATCTGGAGGCAGTCTACTCAATGTGAGCTTGAAACAAGAGGGACCGCAGGGCTACAAATGCTTGTGTGCAATGACCATCACGCGCCCAAACCCCATGAAAGAAAGAGGGATTACCTGCTCGACAGGCAGAAGCATACATGCAGCACTCACGGCGGCCAGAAACAAGAAAACAACCAGAATTCTCCACGCGGCACCCCAGTTCGGCGCCATCGTAATATTTGTTTCCGAACCCCACCCCATTCAGCAGCTCCTAGTCCTTTCAGGACAATCTACGGATCTATATATATAGACACAGATATACGTATGTGTATGTAACCTCCGATCAATCTGCCAGTTCCTTAAGCCAAATCCCAGTGACACATCCAACGCTCTATGCTTATAAGTACGTTCTCTCCCCGGCTCCAAGCAATCATCACCTTCGCTAAGGGAACACCCGCCAATTTCCTTCCTCTGCCTCCTGACTCTTCCTTCCCTTCCTCCTTATTCCTACAACTCCTCTAGTGCTCCGCAGGATGAAACCGCCCTGAGATGAAAAGACCGAAAACGGCTTCCGTTAAAGCGACTCTGACACTGCGCTCCGAATCCAAGTACATTTGCGCTCCAAGGCTACGACAGAGTGAACGATTTCGAATTATCACTAGAATCAGGATTCTCCTGCTTCCGTCCTTCCTTCCGTGCTCTTGCAATTCCCCGCTACTCCTCCTACTGCACTTCTTCCTTTCATTCCCTCTCCACTACTTTCGTCCCGAATGCTCTTCGCTGCTACCAATCACGACCTTCACGACGAAGACTTCCCATGCCTTTCTGCTGACACACTGCTACTGTATGTAATCCCGGGTGAGATGGACCCCACTAACTGGATCTCTCAGGTCGGTCTCTTCTGGAGCGTCTGTTCGACGGTTCGACCGCGCTTCCTTTCGCGGGTACCCAGATCTGGGCCAGGGCCAGTGCTCCTGAGTTGCCGGTAAATATCTCACTGTAGAAAGTAATAATCGGTTTTTGGATCGATATCCGGTTTTCCTTTCAGAAGTAACCGGTGATTCGTCGGTTCCCTTTGGTTTTTATCGGTAACAATCCAGCTGAATACAGTTTCTATCCGTCCTACCTGAGAACCTTCCGGTGATCTTCCAAGTAATTCCGGTTACCCCCGAGCGGTGCGCCCTGGTGGATCCACTTCTTAGCACTCACTTGTGTCTCGCGGACTAGATGGGTCCACCCGTTCTGCAGTCCCGATAATGACTACTGCGCACGTTCTTACAGGATCGGGTTTAGACATCCTGATGCTGTATAGCGCGTTCAGCTTCACGAGTCAATGACGAATCATCGGTCGGGTTTCTCTGGAACGTTTTCCTTTCCACCTTTCTCGGTAACTTTTTCTATTTTTCGGTTGCTTTTTGAGTCGCCCGTTCCCATTCTGTCGGATGGAGGTATATACACCTACCAAAGTCTCGGCTGATCCGACCTTTACGCTGGTGTTCATAATAAGGAGTAAGGTGGGCCCGACCAGGGAATTCCACGTCACGTTATATAGCGTGAAACCTCGTTATAGTCACAATCACGTTATAATCACCGATCTCACCTCACTGGGATTGATTGTTTACTAACGTAAACTCTGACTTTATAATCATGATCACGTTGTTTGTAAGCATATCTTCTTCCAGTAGTTTGTGAAAGGATGTGATTATATATAATATTCTATATAAAGTAATTATTTAATATATTCCATGAATTGTGAAACTTGGATACATTCGAACGGTTTTGCAAAAATGTACATCGTATTCTATGTGATTGCGGATTTTCTGTTATTGCTTTGTTCTCTTAGCTTTCTTGTCATCGGTCTTTCAAGTGAAATATCTCAATTGAGACAGCATTTATGTTATTAAAAGTTATGATATCCAATGATTTCTCGTGCCCTTTGTGCTCTTAGTCTTAAGCTCTTTGTTTTCCATTGTCATAGAATTCCAACAGAAATGTAAATCAGATTCGCGATGTTTGAAGACTTTTGTAGAATTCTGATCAAACTCTATTTTTATAATTTTATTCGAGAATCCTAAAATATATATTCACATCCTATAGATTTTTGAGAAATATGATCCATGACAGCAAGTACGCTTCTGTCCACGTGCTTGTTTCCCTTCAGATTCGACCTTTAGAACATCCCCACCGAACTCTTTTCATCGACCTTTTAAACCATTATATATATAGTGATTGTCGCATATCTTTTTGTTTACAAGTAAAAAGAGTTCTAATACATGCAATTTCCAAAGTACTATTTATTTCAAAATCTTCAGAGAAAGAGACAGATTCACTATACGGAACTTTTCCATTGGTCTTGTTATGATCGATGGCGACACAGTTCAAGGGACTGGTGTTGCGAATTGAAGCGTATATTCTTTATTTTGGATTACAAAGTTTGAAAGGACCGTTTCCAAAAGTGCTCGTTTCTTCTTTTCTTCTTTTCGTTCGAATATTCAAATTTGGTTTACCTGGGTCCGGCTACCGACACATCCATAGGTAGAGTGTAGTTCCGTGTCTGGATTGGTTGCCGGGTTGGGTACATCACCGTTCCCGGACGGTCTACAGATCTAGTTCCTGTATAGGTGTTCTGATTAGTTGGTTTGGTTTTGGATGTATTCGGTAAAGCTGGGTTACTAAAACATCATTGTATTCACTTGCCTAGAGATCATTTCACCTCAAGTTCAAAAATTGACTGCGCTGGTGGTTCCGTGGCGCCAGATATGCATGCAACTTCCGGGAACTTTTGCCCGCTTGTTGTTATCGGGAAAGCATATAAATGTAAAGTGAAATTTTTTGTCCCACTAAAAATAAATTCAAAGCTTTTCTAAGTATGAAATGATAGCTAGCCTGGAACGCGGAAAGATCCAGAAAAAACCCACAAAGGGAGCGCTCCTCAAACTACGTATCCCGGGGTTGATCCCAACAATCCACATTACTTTATTGTTTAATATTACATAATCTTTGTTAAGACAAAGATTGTAGATCTAAATTGTAGTAAATTAGTTCCTTGTTATCTACCTCTTTCCGATGGAGGAGGTGAATATCCTTTTCCACTACCTTGTACATCAAATTATCTTTTTTATTATTGATAAATATATAAATGTTATAACAGTGACTAACGACAACTCGCTAATGTGTTTCAATTTTGACATCAAATTATATTTATTATTGATAAATATATAAATATTATAGCAACTACTAACAACAACTAGGTAATCATTAATGAGTTCTGATTTTACATGACATGGGGGACCAAAAATTTTATATTTTAAAATTCACTTAAAAAATATATATATATTTTATATAACACTTAAAAAAATATATAGTTAACAGAATTTGATGTACAATATTATACGTTCATGATAAGATCACAAATTTGATGACCAACAAAATAACTTTAGTAGTCTCAAGCAATTTTAATATTTAGTCAAGAAATAATCATCAATAGATATCTAAAATTTTATATTCTCATTCTAATATTATATAATCAATCTTACATAAAAAATATATTTGTCATACAAATAATTAAAAATGATTATCACCAAAAGAAGAGCTACGCCTAAAGAAGACTATGAGTTATATGACTTCATTCATTTGATCTTGAGGAGCTCATGAACTATAAGGACTACACCATTTGGTGCATAAGAGTCCATGAACTTCATAGACTACACTGCTCTAATGTAGTGCATACCATTAGCTTCATATCCTTTTGATTCAAAGTTGACCAATTCTTTCAGAGGCTACATGAGTTTGGTGCGGAGCAGCCCATGAAGTACATGGACTGCACTCCATCAATATAGGACAATCTATAGTTATACCTCTCTAGTGTAGATTTATCTTTGAATTCATGCACGGCTTGCAATCAAGAAAGTATATGTGCATTGATTTCAAAAGTTGAATAATTTCTAAAGTCGTGACTTTGGAGCCCTCTCACCATCATAAACCAAAGTGAGAAATTCATCATTATAGCACTCTACATGAATCCAATCAAGATGTCACTTATAGAAGCATTATCAAACAATGATTCTACCTCGAAGTACATCAAAAAACAAAGTTATGTTTGAATGCAACATTCATGAAAAATCTTTTAATATTAGATTATATCTTAAGATATGCAAAAAATAAAACAACTTCTCATAAATCTTAAGTACAAATTGATGGATTACTTGTTCGTCACTCCATATCTTAAGAACCTTAAGTCAATGAGATATTAGAAAAACCAATACTTCACGAGTGATATAATTCATGTCACTTGTGTTTAATCAATTATAAGAGGTAATGCTCACACATACTTGTCTTACTAAAAAGATGATTTCTGTCTTAATTGATGAATTTGTTGCATGAAGAAACGTAGCACAACTCCAAAAGTTATGAAATACAAACATACATCAACAGACAATAATTGTACTAAGGTATATGAATTAATGTCTAGTCACTGACACTAGAAAGCATGAACAACGTCCTCATTGTGATATTGTGCTTGTCAAGTCTAGTATCAATTTCAACAAAACATGAAAAATTGATTAATAATGAAAAATACAAGTGGTTACAATCTTTGATTGTGCTTTTTAAGGTCAAATGTTTTTATTAGACTCTAATTTGTTGACCAATCTTTATAAGGTAGTCTTTTGCAAAATGTCTAAATTGACAGATAGAGCAATTTTCAACCAATTCAGAACATCATTGAATCGATTATGAGGGTGCAACCCATGAACCGCATGGAGTGCAAAATTGATTTGGCACATGTAGTCCATGAAGTTCATGAGCTGCACCATCCTAATTTTGAGTAAGATGCTCTAAACAAACTATGAATCGACTAAAAATCACATTGGAGATCAATTATAGCATTCTACGTATGAGATTCCTATAGATGATCGACATATTAAAGCTTAAAATATCATCTTGACTTCCAAAAATATGATCAAAGATTTGAACGATATGTATAATATATTTATTGTTGTTTTTCATTTGTGGATGAAATTGAGATTGTGTTTGACTTGCAAAGAGATCAGATTAAAGATTCATCACTAGTAATATATTACAAAAAATTACTAACAACATCAAGCATGTGTCAATAAGTCCATTGCTCGCAGTTTGGTAAAGGATGATAAATCATTTTTAATTATAAAGTGTTACAAACCATCACTCGGACAAGAAAGATGGACCATGTTACGTCTACATCCAAAGGTATGTCACGTAGTCGTCTGACCTTACACAACATGAATAAAAACTTTCCAGGAAAATGAAAAATTTTGGGTGGGAAGGGAATACCAACTCTCTACAAGCAAGAAATCGACATTTTAAACATAAATCTTAACTATTAATTTTCTTTTGGTTACAATCAGTCGATTTCAACAAGTCATTGTAACACAAACCAAGAATCTTGTTCTGGTTGGGAAAATAGATTGAGATCAAATTCATCAAAATAAGAGTATGAGATGAAGCGAAGGTGAAGATATAGAGAACGTTGAAGAATATGATGGTTTTGACAACACTCCCGTGAAGAATCAGATGGATCTCATAATTAAGATGGAGATTCAAATACATAGTATATTTCTATCGAGATATTCATGATTTCTATTAGTTCATCTTCATCCGATTTGTCGCACATACATTTAGGAGACAATATAGTGCATGGACTTCATCCCTTCTTATCTTATTCTTTGCATAATTTTCTTGCATGTCCTCTTTAATAGACATTCATTATGCAACGAGAATGTTGTTATCATGAACCCACAACTGCAAATTATGTAGTTGTATTTGTAAAAAAATTGATAAATGAACAATACATTTATTAAATAAATTTAGTCTGTTGTGCGCATACACATCGCTACACAACATACATCACTTTTAGAGATACACCACACATACACATAACATATCGATAATGTCATACACATACACAAGTGTATCAAAATCGCCCCAATAAAAAATCTATACTCACTCCACCATGCCAACCGGCACTAAACAAACACTAAATCGAGCCAAATCCACTATGTGCATCATAGAATCCAGATTGCGCTCACCAAGACTATCCACCATAACCATGAGCTTGAGCCTCCAAGCCCTACCTGTGAAGTATACCCGTAGTGGGGCTAACCCAAGAACCCGCCATAAGGCATTAACGGCCCTACCAGGATTAACCACTCCGCACTCGGTCAACCTAGCCGAGATGCTAAACTGACGTGATAGCTATCGTGCGTGTACACATCATTACACAACATACATCGCTGTCAGAAGTACACCACACATACACATAACACATAGACAATGTTATACACAATCGCCCCTCTAATTGACCGTTAGGTCCCTATAACTCTAGATAGCCCCATGTCTCAACTACATGATATACATCTTCGTGGGTGCAAGGAGGCTCGGTGCTACATTGTCTCATCGTTAGTCGCCTGTCTGCAATCCATACCAAGCAAAGATCGAATCGACTATCTCTGCTATATACATCGAGGACAAACCCACCGTCCAATAGAGATGACACTGAGAGGTGGAGTCAAACACGACATGTGCTAACCTCTTGAACCATCACACAACAACATACGAATTGCTCCACCAGCAGACCCACACAACATACACCTCAAGCTCGCACGTACAACCGTTCAGCTTGGATCAATGATACCATCGATATTTGAGATGACATGGCACGCAATTATGCACATGGTCCTTCCAAACAACACCATCATGGTCCTCTAACTTGAGTACTTCAGAAAGTAACATCTCACGCGCACCGTACGGTCACATATAACATCATCGGTGCAGTCTGCTGTAGATAGATATAATCGTCAGGATGAAACTTGCAGAATCGATGATCAATAACCTTCTCTTGAATAGTCACATATCGCAAAGTGTCTCTATGTTGAACAATCGCTAAGTTCTCAAAAGGCATAGGCATAACTCTCTGAAATGTCTCGGCTCGTTGAGAACATGCTCTCATCCACATATCCGGGTCATGAAGGTTCAACACTTTGGCAGAATTGTGACGAATGGTTAAGATAGATCTGGATCTCGGTCATACAATAGAAAATATAGTGAGAAGGAAGCCAAATACACGTGCTGGCTAAACCGGTAACCCATAGCTAACCATGATAACTGCACATCCAACTCTCCCAAGTGGTCTTTTTGCAAGCCATACTTGCACAATCTTCTCTTCATCGTCTGAACAACCCTCTCCACCAAACCATCCGCTCATGATGATCTCGAGATGTACTCCGATGATCAATCAGCGCCTGATCACACAAGGTCTGAAACTCATCAAGAAACTCTATACCTTGGTGCTCCAAAATGACTCAGCACTCAATCTAAGAACGCATACGTTGTCCCCTCACTTGCTTAGTCTAGTAATGCTACCAACTCAATCCACTTGGAGAAGTGCTCCATCATCACCAACACATACCGGTAGTGATGTACGATCAATGGTAAGAATCTCGTAAAATCCAAACTCCAACAGTAACCCAACCTCATAATCAGTAGGGGGTGTAACTGTGGAGTATGAGCATTTAATGATGCTCATACTCGATCACAAATCACACATCGTGCATATTGATGTGCATACCACGCCACCAATATTATCTTTGGAGTAAGCTATGCGTACGCTTCATCCCAAAATATCTCAACTCCTCATGGACATGTCGTACTAACTGTGCCCTCTAGGATGAATGTGACATTAGTCGTACTCTCTCATCTTTTCACACTCGAAGTACATGTCGTCTTTCTCATCGAATTCTCTTCGCTCGTTGGAGGACACTATCTCGCTCCTTGGCACTTATTGTGTCTACCACCATGCCAGTACGTAGAATTCTATTACTGTCACATCGTCATGGATATCTCGCTGGTCTAGAACATCATCTCCACTCTCAAGATTCAGAGACTACACAATCTATTCTCTGACTTGAGAAAGATATTACCTGGCCTTCCATACAGAGTTCATGACCAACACACAAAGAAAGACAGATGCATGCCACCTTGGCATCATCTCCTCATCAACCTCGTCATGTCATCGAGCTCCAATCTGATCTTGCTAACTCGTGCATGGGTTGCGAGTCAACCCATCGGCATCTAGATTTGCAACTCCAAGTCTATGCACTACATGAAAGTCATACTCTTGTAAGATCAGAGCCCATCGTGCAAGCTTTCTTGTAAGCTTGTCGGACTCCATCAACCACTTGAGCGGCTGGAGAACAGTGATGAGAGTAAAAAAGTTCCTAAACTGATAACATCGGAAGTGTGCAACAACCCACACTGCAGCTAAACACTCCCTCTCGTACGAACTGTATCTCGACTCCGCCGAATTGTTGGAGCGACTGATATACATCATTACAAACTCCTTTTTCTCATTATCATGCTAAGTCATCACTACTCCAAGTACCAATATACTCCAACCAGTGTGTAGTTGGAAGGGACTCAAGATCGGAGCAGATGTCAACTTATCCTTGAGCTCTACAAAAGCTCGCTCCTGCTCATCTCCTCACAGCCACCCCTGGTCCACCTTCAACAACTTGGTCAATGGCTTCGTAATTGCACTAAACCCCTTCACTTGTCGATGATAGAAGTTCATCAAATCAACAAATGTTCGAACTCGACTCACATCTGTGGGACATCTTATGATGTCCAAGGATGACGAACTCCATAGCCTCACCCTCAGCCTTTTGCTCCATCGATCTGATAGGCAAAGAGCTCAGAAGTGTCTGAGTAGTAAAATCCGTCGATCGCATCCGGCGCTACTCAGCCAATCCAAGACTAACAATCTACGTCAAGCAGTTCAAGTCCATTGCTTGAACCAACACCTGACTACGTGAAGTCTCCGACATCGAAGCTATTGTCGTCGTATCCGTAGAGAAACCCATTGCTCGCACTCTCTTATTGACATTGAGCTCCATTGAATTTTTTATTTCTTTTTCTTCAAAGAGACGATATGCATGCTTGATCAACTTGGAAAACTTTTCATTCTCTTTCTGTTACCGAAAAATATGTAATATATTAAGTTAATATTAAATATTAATTCTTTTTGTGAATATTAAATAATAAGAGAACAGAGAGTTATAGTCAGCAAATATAACCCATAAGCATAGTGCGTGAACACACGTACCTATGAGCTCATGAATTTGATACCAAATGGAAATAAATTTATGATGAAAGGTTAGGTAATATATTAATGTATATTTTATTTTCTCTATTTGAGAATGGAGAAGATGATTATGCATGTTTAAGTCATTACGATTATGCATGCTTAATCCATAGAAATTCATTTATAGTTCCTTCATCACTTTGAATATATATCCAACGAGAAAAAAGACAAACGTTTAACCAGACCACAAAATAATCATGGGCAATTTGCTGACATAGCCTTCAAAAATGTTTCGTGAAAATTACCATTTACTAAAGTGCAGAGTTACAAGGAAAGTGGTGCTTGACTGGGTCTACAAATTATGATAAAATTACTTTACTAGATTTAAAATGTTAAATATAAATAATTAAAATTATCTACTTGGTAAACTTGATTACACATGGCCGCGTTGGTAACACAAAACCCATAAATAACTCACATAAATATAACTTTTTTCTAGTACAAAGACATGTGTCTTCTACAAAAATAATTTAGTTTTTAAATTTTAATTTATAATTTGATCTTTCCAATTTATAATATAAATTAAATCTCTTTGCATATTCCTCTCTTCGTAACTTGGAAGAGGTGAAATATAGAAGGAAGATGCACTATTCAAACCCAAAGTATCACTGCTTATAACAATACACATCTTCGGATAACATGAAACCGTAAATAAATATACATAATTTCCAATACCTATATGAATACGAGTAGCATTTATGCAGCTTTCAGTACATTTTACCTCATTATGTTGGGGGAATTATGCACAATTATCCAGAACTGAAGCAAATGCATAACGCATAACAGTTCATGAGCAAAAGTACAAAAATAAAACATTGTATGAGCATCCACGTGTTTTTGTCTTTAGTCCACATTCCTTTCCGTACTTTCCGTTCCCCTATTCTATCCAGCCCTCAAGTCACGTTCTTTCCGTGGATACTCTCATGACGTGACGCTGGGGAAACCTTCATATGCAGTTTCCTCGAATCCATTAGGTTCTACTCGCCAGGGCACCTGTTGTACAAGCGAACAAGACACCAATAAATTTTCTTGACTCCACCCGTAATGGTTTTAGCAGTTTTATTGTTATGTAAAGACATCACATTCAGATAAAGAGGTTGATAATATGTTATAAATATATCTTTAAATAAACTTTTTGTGTATATATGACTGACTATTAACATATATTTTTCTCATCTTAATGACGTATTAGAGGTGGTGTACTTCACTCCTAATACGTTTACTTGACTTGAACTCTAATATGTTTATCGGACTTGACTTGACCTCCTAATTTCTTACAGGACATCTATTGTATACTATACTTGTATGGTTTCTTCATGGTATACATTTTGTGCGTTCATTATCCAACTTGATTTTTTGGATCTTGTCTATTATCATATCGGAATGTTACATAAAATAAACTTCTTAGAGCATATCCATCTCAAGTCATTAAAGATTCCTCTAACTAGTTAAGGAGTGACTTAGGAGAAAACTTTCCATAGTTCATTTTCATGATAATTTTTAATTTAAACTATACTGTAAATGTTACTGTGCTTCTCTTAACTTAAAGATTTTAATAAAGATTTTTGAAAAGGAATGGATCTAAAATATCCCACCAATGTTACTCTCAATGTATGGGTCGATATTCGTTATCATTGTAGATCAAAGATCATTTATGGAGCAGGGATCATAAGGAACCTTGGAGAAGATTATTTCAACCAAGTGACAACTTCTTTTCTTTTTTTCGTACTTTTCAATGTAGATTTTTTTCAAGTTGTAATATTGACTCTGTATTAGTCGACGACTCACTTGTCTCATTCTAGTTGAGCGCTTTTGCATATGTACGTTCTGCAAAGAATCATTCAACGTGTCTTAAAGATTTTTATGATTTCTTCTAGTCTTATTGGTGTCTAGTGTTATCTTGGATGTTACAAGTTGTTCTAGTGGAAAAAGTTGAGTGAGGAAAAGTAAACTTAAAGCTCTTTTTGCTCTAATTGGTCTATTTTTTAATCAATGATATTCTAGCTGTTCCTCACGATGTTTTTTATGATTTTAGGAGACTTTTGATGTCCATTCGAGTGAAGAAGTATGGTTGGAAAGCTCTCGACCAGAGCTACAATATGGGTTGAAGAATGGGCTGATTTCATGGAAGATTAAGAGCGCTATGATCGACTGAGTGGAGAGGGGTAAAATTCATACCCACTGTTTTTTCCGGTTGATTTCTAGAGACTTATGAGGATTTTTGAAGAGTTGTGAGTTGGGTTGAAATGTTGACGACGAGCTGGTCATTTTGATATCAAGTTCAGTTGATTCTTTATCGTTTTGGATTGTCAACCAGTCGACTGAAGTTGAATGGTGCAAACGTGATGAAGCGAGTATTGTGAACTGTGTCACTCATGGAGGATTGGCTATTTCTCGAGTTTTGGATCGAAATTCTGAGTGATAATTTCCAAGATTGAGAGATGCCTTATTAGTAGATATTGAAAAGTTTCATCTTGAAACGTCGAATAGGTTGTTCAGGATCTTGGATCAAGATCACGAGTTCACAATTTAGCACAAATTAAGATTTGATCTATATCTGAGAGATAGATTGAGATTTTGACCTGAAAATTATTCAAGGTAAGAGTGAAAGGTGCAATAGAATTTCTTTTGAAGTTTGATCATCATGGTCTACAGATTTGGGTGAACTAGTCTCAAAGTTTGGAGAATCTTCTGTTATTAGCGGATTCTAATTTTCAATCATATATATTGTCACCTTTTGGTTCTATTCGAGCAATTGGGAAGGAGTTTATTGTTGAACTTCCATGCTAGCATACTAATCGAAATCGTGAAGGTGTGGGACTGATTTTAGCTCTTTGTGGCAAATGAGCAAGGAGTCATGATGAATCAAAGGTCGTTGTTTAGGTTTTCAGAGCTACGAGGTACTGCCATCATTGGTGCTATGTTGTGAATTGAGTATTATCTTGAGGTGTGCATGCTTTACCTTGCTGGAATGCTTAGGAGACCAGGGTGTACAACAAGTTGTATTGAGACTCGATTATTTTACAGATATGAATACGAAGTTCGGTTGAGCGGTACTAGAGCATCTTTCAATTGTAATGTGGCGGTTAGATTAACAAGTAACTAGCATCGTTGGAAAGGTATTAAGTCGTGCTTTCAGTGATATAGAATTACTTTCAGTTAAATGGTACAAAGCTGAGTATTTCTGATAGAGCACAGAGGGATCTACTTGTAACAAGTTTTCTACAACTTATACATATCTTTTGGATCATAGCAAATTTTAATCGTGAACAGAGAGAATACAAGATCACTTCTGCTAGAATAGTAGATTGAGATTTAAAGCCAACATGTTCAAGCCACATATATTTACACAATCATACCTAGTGTATTCCTAGATAGAAAAACACGTTATACGACAACATCTTTCTTTCATTTTTTGCTGGGTCTCGTAAAGACTTCTGACCACGTGTAAAAAGCATGAAATCTGGTGATATATATTGAAGTCCGGCAAATCTTTTGTACATTGAGAACCACACTAATGTTGTTCACAAAATTAACATTGTTTAGAGCTTAAACATTGTCGAGAACAGTTTCATGATTGATGACGCTATTCGCTAAGTCTTTTTTAACAACCTTAACATTATTCATAGCTTAAACATTATCAAGAATAGTTCCATGATTGACGACACTATTCGCTAAGTCTCTTTCATAATCGATACTACACTCGCTTCTATTGTTGGTTCTAACTCGATACAGAATAAGTCTCTTTTATACTAGATATTACACTCGGTTCTATACTCGGTTCTGTAGTGCTCAAACTTGAATCGGTAAACCTTGATCAGACCTCGTATTCTAGAGGAGTGCGTCTGCCAAAGACAGAAATTTGAAGATCTTTCATTAGATTGCTCCCTTCTAGTGTGTGCGCTACTTCTTGGAGTGTCGGGAGTTCTCATTATCAACATCATCTCTGTGTTCTTACGCTGAACCAACGTTGTCATTTTCATCGTATCGGTGCTGATAATGAGGGTAACGTTTGTTTGTCTCTAAGAAAGAAGATATTTTCTATATCTTGCGGTGTTACATCTTCCTGTCAAAGAAAAGAATTTCACATGGACTCATAGTGATGTTTTGCTTGTCTGTATTAACCACATAGAAGAAGGACTATATTTTCTAGAGGCAACCATGTTATAAAGACAACGTGCGAGAGTGTTAGAGAGTGAGTGACGAGACTTATATCTATTAAATTGGAGAGTTTTTGCGAGAATATTCATGTACATAAGCTCCACCCTGTTCTTGGTGTCCGCTGCTCTCCATAAGATAGATAGTTCTCATCTGTCCGTAATCATCATCTCAATTATATTTTTCATAGTCACATTGTGGTGGTCCTCCTTGTCACGTCAGTTTGGGCACCTCGGCTAGGTTGACCGAGTGCGGAGTGGCGAATCTCGATAAGGCCGTTAGTGCCGTTAGGGCGAGTTGGTGGGAGAGCCCACTAGGGATATCGCAGGTAGGGCTTGGAGGCCTTAGTTCTTCAAGTTGAGCCTTCAAGCTTCTAGCTATGGTGGATAGTCTTTGTGAGTGCAATCTGGAGTCTCTGCGAGCACAGAGTGGATTTGGTTCGACTTTAGTGATTGTTTAGTGCCTGTGGACATGGTGGAGTGAGTACATACCGTTTATCACTTGAAGAACTCAGATTGCGAGGTCTGATTGAGAGGTTTCAGGTCGTAGATTTCAGCCGGTGGTATCTCCGGAGTGGGTAGATCGTTGATATTTTCGATTTGCGGGTGCGCGCGTGCGCGAAGTGGTTCTTTTTGGTTGGGTGATCGATCACTGTGTGGATTACTGTCATTTGAATCTGTTCTTGGCCGATTTGGTGGTGAGGTAGTGCTAAAGCGCTGCTGGAATTTCTTGTGACGGATTTTTGTGATCAATTTGAGATCGGTAGAAGTGCATCAACAGACATCGGGTTGACGTGGATCGACAATTTGTGATGCTGAAGAGTGCAGTAGGTGCATGCTGGGCAGACAATTCTAACGCACCAAAAATTGTTCGATTTGGTGAAGGATCAAAGAAGTTACAAGGCGAAGAAGGTCGCAGGTGGTCCAAAATCTGACGTAAACCCGCCTACGAGCGCCAATTTGACAGATTTTGATCTTTTGGAGTGCAATTTCGACCTCTGAGTTGCTGTTTGGGTGTGTCTTCTTCATACGCGTCTTTCTTGTGGTGTTTAGCTCAAGTTTCTTCTCTTATCCAAGCAGATCGTGAGCGGGAGTGCGTGTTAGGAGGTGTTTAGAGGCTTCGAGGTTTAGAGACTTCGAGGCTTCGAGGAGCAGAGGTGCGTGAGAGCGGAGTGCGAGAGTGCGGAAGCGGAGCGGAGCCCAAGCCCGAGCCCGCCGCAAGCCAGCTTGCTGACGTGCGTGAGAGAGATTTGCAAGTTTCAGTTGTGTGGGAAGTGTAAAACCAGTTGGTCACCTATCCCAACACTATTCCTAGACTTGGACACTTCACTCTGTAGTCTTAGCTTTGGCTTTACCACTAGATCAATAGCTCTTGGTGTCTTCTAGGGTTGCGCGCAAGTACTTATGGACTTGTTTAAGGTAGTAGGAGACCTTCTCGCACGTTCCTAGAGGGGTGGTAGGGCTACCCCATAGTATTAGAGAAACTATAGTTGTGGTAGTGTTTGCCTATATCATAGAGACGCGTATGGAGGCAGTTGATGACAGTTGTCTTGGGTGAACTAGTAGAGCTACCACGTAGATATTTTTGGAGCTACTAGAGGTGTGGACATCTAGTTAGTGACCTTAACTATCAATTACGACGGTTGGTGATCATATATTGTGCATGTGATCACCAAAGAGGATACGTCAGTCCGGATGAGACTGGGTTTCTCTTTATGTGAATGTTTGAGTGTGGAGGGTTATCGTTTGGACTTCTTGTGGTTGGAACCTCTCCATATTCTACTTCTTGTTTGTGCGCCGCGTTTGCTTGTATTGCTTGATTTCCGGAGTGAGTTCACTCCAGTGTGCTGGAGTTGCGGACCAATCAGACTATCTTTGTTTCTCTCACGGTGCGGTTGGAGTGACTACCAACAGACTGTGAGAGTCTGTCTGTGGTGATGGCAGGTACAAGTTGTCCTTACCTTGACGGTCCTAGTAAAAGATAGGTGAACTCAGTAGGATCGGGGTTAGGCAAGTGGTGGTTACAGTGGTGACAAAGATTTCGGCATTCTGGTTGGAGAGTGTGTTACCGAGATTCTCTCATCACCGAGTTCTCGAACAGTGGGTATACACGGAGTGGTGTGAGGTACCGACTACCTACACCATTACCATCGGTTGTTCTAGAGAATGAGTCAGATGCATATAGCACGTTTTCTGATTGTGAATCGAGTGTCACCACACCGTTGTTGTGGGATATGGACGAGATCTATGAGACCACGAAGGGATCTCGACGTTACTCGAGTACAGTGGGTACCATCGAGCTGGATGACTTCATCCAGGAGTTCGACAGTTAGTGCGATCTGCAGCAGATGCGCAACTCACAATTGTTTACACCCTTCATGACGTGGAAGGGTTTGTTCCAACACTTGGAGGGACCACTGATGGACGATTATCATGAGCTCTGGCGAGACTACAGTGTGGAGATTGAGTTGTGGAGACAACATTGGTCTCCCAACTACGTTTCTATCACTATTGGCGTAGTTCAGGAGGCGTAGCACCTACGAGTTTGGTTGCCAGTAGCAGTGGTACATCCGCAGATGGCGGAGTACCTACTACTGACGATGCGTCCACTAGTAGTGAAGCAGGTGGTAGTGTGAGCGAGACAAGGGTTTAATCCTGTGGTTCAGTTCTTTTAGTGTTTGAGGAAGAACTATCAAGGTGTGCGGACCGACAAGTTGAAGAGTCTGTAGGAGTTCCAACGGAAGACTGAAGAGAGTCTACGCGAGACGTTTACTCGCATGAGGCGGTTGATCAACGTTACCCAAGGGGTGACAGAAGCACAGGCAGTCCAGATCTGGTATGAGATACTAGATCAAGAGCTGCGTAGGAGAGTCAAAGATGCCGCTCTCCTTAGAGACACTGCTCCGACGTTAGCGGTTGTCTTTGGTTTGGCTGAGCGGATTGAGCTCAACATGATAGAGGAGAGGGTTGTGGTTGCTGGATTCAGCAAGGAGACACCACATGGGACGATCATCTCTTCTCGAGGATCACAGACTAAGCAACAACGTGGTGGTGGTGGTGATAAAGATCATGCGGAGCAGTCACGATCTCAAGGAGGTGTTGGAGGATCTAGTGAGCAGAAGCCCATGCCGTCCTTCTCTAGTCAGCAGCAAGCGGGTCCTTGCTGGAGTGTGATGATCCTCATCAGCAGAAGGACTGTCCACAGAGGAGAGGTGGTTATGAGACGTCAGGGACGTCTCAAGTGGTACCTACTTGAGACAACGGTCACAGTAGTGACCGTTGTTTTGATCTCCATCCTGAGCTATGACAAGGAAAAGCTGATCGTGAACGAGATGGAGGAGCCCAGGGAGGCCGTGGTGGTCGAGCTGGAGAAAGAGGTCCAGCATATGGGAGAAGACAAGTCGGTCCACCGACTTCTACGACGTCAAAAGCAAGTATGAATGCTCGAATTGAGCAGTTGGAGCACATGATAGCTAGTATGGCTATGACTCAGCGGAGATCTGATGGAACAGAGGCTTCCATGTCGAAGTCACCTCCTTCGACTTCATGGCTGGTGTGGCGCAGATTGAGACATCTGCGACAGTGACTCGAGGTGCAGTACGTGCATATGAGCCACGAGGTGCTTCGGTGGAGTTGGATCCACAACACGGAGAGGTTGGTAGACAGGTCATGCTTCCTCAATTCTTCATGTTATCAGAGGCGTTGAGGACCACGTCTATGATTCCTAAATGATCTACCGATAATGCAGTGGAGTTGGAGACATTGATATCTAAGAGTGGGGGTGATGTAAGTCAAACCTCGACGTCTGTGGATGCGATGTCGAGCTCGATGTTGGAGGCAGCTACAATAGTTTTGCGAGCCCCACTATTTTCAGCCACGGATATGAGGGCATTGAGAGCCAGTTTGGCTCCAGTGTTCTAGTTGGCGGCCACCTCAGTGAGAGCGACCGTGTTGACCATGTTGGTTTGGCACCAGGTGTGATGTTGTTGGACAACAGAAGTGATATCTTCTGTTTGGTGACACCGTTAGGGAAGGTGTATCGACCGCAAAAAGTCTTGTTAGACTCTAGAGCCCAACCGTTGATGTTGGAGAAGATGACGTGTATTGATTTGGGTCTGAGGAAGTCCGAGGTGGATAGATGTCCATTCCAGCTATAGACATCTCTAGGGGGGTCAAGAGGTACAACTCTACACATGACACGTGAGATGTTGACGGTGAGAGTTCGGCGTTCGATCAGATCACCGCACGGATGACTCCATGGTGAGAGTCAAGGTCATCGTTACGGTCGCGGAGTCTTATGATGTATTAGTTGGAGGTACTGTGTTATATCTTATGAGATCCGTGATCGACTATTGGACAGAGACAACATCTTAAAACTAGGTTGGCAGTACGGTGAGAGACGAGTGAGCTGCTTACCAGTGCGATTCAGTGCTAGAGTTGAGACAACAGAGCCTACACCAGGGACGATGGCATCCGTTGCAGGGTTTAGTTCGGTCATCACTTGGCCGAGCGAGTTGTTGGAGGACAATGCCCATGCGGAGGATACTCTGATCTTTGAGGAGGTGGGGGACATGCCTAGCATGTCTACGTTAGTAACATCTGCCTTGGATGTTCCACTCTGGAGTTCGAGTAGAGAGTTGCAGCAGTATGCTGATCGGTTGGTGCAGCAGGCTTGGTGAAACCTTTGTACCACCAATAGAGGAACCAAAGGTTGTTCCTGCTACTGATCTTGTGACCTTATCACCGTTGGATACGACTCTCATTGTGTGATAGTATCCAGAGGAGAGTATATGTGTACTGGAGTTGTTTGGAGAGATCAGCACAGGTTTGGCTGCGGTATTGCAGGTAGGCATACAAGTACAGCGATACTTGTATGTGGAGAGAGATGAGGTTGCGAGACGCATCTCATTGCGTCATGTGACACGTTTGGTGCAGAGATATCTTGAGTTGTTGTCTATATCAGCCGTTAGAAAATACCAGCAAGCATTAACGTCGGATATTTCACTGCTGAGGGCGCAGGATCTCACGTTTGTTGACACCATTCACTTGGTGATAGCCGGGTGACCATGTCAAGATCACACGCGTGCTGAGAGAGGTCAGGATTTACATGACCCGTGATCTAGGATGTTCTAGGAGATGTTACGGATCTTATGATCTCCAGATGCATCAGGTGGATTCTCCAGCGTACATCTTGGAGAACGTTTCTTTGTTGGATGGTGCTCGTACACAGATGATGACGAGTGTGCACCAAGTGCGGTCTTGGGTTGGACCGGCAGTGTTGTTGGATGCAGCGAGAGTAGGATCTCGTGCACATCGTCCACAGTTGTGGTGGACGAACTTGTTACCAAGAGACGTGCTTAAGCACGCACACGATGGAGTGAGACGACTAGCGCATCTCACGATTGATGACATCTTGGATGCAAGACGACGATTTCAAGTAGTGAGAGTCGTCGACAAGTCACCCATGGCAGTGGTGAACCTAGTGAGACGGCTCATGGTAGCGTTACCCACTTTGGTGAGCTTTTCAGCGTCACATGCTTACAGAGATGGAGGACATGGGCTTGTGTGGGATGTTCAGTTACGGTAGTTGGTGGAGTCCAATGCCGATGAAAGAGAGCGAGCGATGGGTTTTGCTACGGATATGACAGTAGTAGCTTCGGTGTCGGAGGCTTTACGTCGTCAAGTATTGGGTCAAGCAATGGACTTGAATTGCTTGACATGGATTGTTAGCCTTGGATTGGCTGAGCAGCGTCGGATGCGATCCACGGGTGTTACTGCTCGGACACTTCTGAGCTCTTTGCTTATCGAGTCGATGGAGACAAAGACTGAGGACGAGGCGATGTGGAGTTCGTCATCCTTGGACATCATGGGATTTCATAAGAGAGAGTGTGGAGCTTGCAGCTAGGACTGTAGGAGTTTTTCGCACAATGGCGGTGGAGGTTGTTGGTGATGAACAGAAGGAAACTGCTCCAGAGACTGCAAGATAGCAGTCAATGACTCCGTCTTCTACCTCTAGCATGGTGACAGAGGATACTTGGGAGCCAGAGATTGGACCCGAGCTTATAAGAGAGGAGAGACGAAGAGTTCAGAGATTCTTGAAGAGCTACAAGAGTTGTTTTGCCTTTAGTATGAAGGATTTGGGTACCTTGAAGGGACCAGGTATACGGATCGACTTGGCTAATGACACTTCAATCTTTCGACGTCCTTACAGACACAGTGACATGGAAAGAGTCTTGATCTAGAGTAGGACTCAAGACTTGTTGGAGGTTGGCTTGGTGGAGATGTCGCATGGAGAGTATGCATCTGCCACAGTTATGCCAACAAAGAAGGATATGTATGACAACTACAATGATAGGCGGATGTGTGACCGTCTTATCAATCGGCAGATGAAGTCCGATAAGTATGTCATGCCGACACCTGAGGAGATCTTTGATGTAGTGGGGTATGTGAAGGTCTTCAGTACTTTGGATCTATGAGCAGAGTATCATCTGTTGCCAGTGAGAGAAGAAGATAAGTCCAAGACAACATTCTGGAGAATTGACTCTCACGGCAAAGATTGTTTGTATCAGTGGTGGTTCTTACCATTTGGGTTGAAAAACGCCCCGGCTGAGTTTCAGAGGTGATGGACAGGATCCTAGCAGGATTGGATTTTGTCAGATGTTATATTGACGACATCTTAGTCTATAGTGCTACTATGAAAGAACACGAATGAGATGTGTTCGAGCGATTGAGAGCTCATGGGTTGAAGTTACACCCTGGGAAGTGTAAGTTCTTCCAGGAGTTGGTAGAGTATCTGGACCACACCATCCACCCAGGTGGGTTGGGTGTTCAACGGACGAAGGTTGAGGCTATTGCACGTATCCCACGCCTCACAGATGTGAGTCGAGTTCGAGCATTTGTTGGTTTGGTAAATTTCTATCATAACTCCAAGAGCATTTTGTAAAAAAAGGGTAGGTATGGATATACTAGAATGAGCTTCAAGCTAATATGAAGCGAATGAAAAATAAACATAAGTTATCTATCTCTTAGGAGGGAAGTAGACCAGCGGGAGAGGAATACCCTTGAATATGGAATTCAAGGATGGACGGCCGATAGATGCTCGGTTATAGGTTGCATGCCCTCCCATCTTTTACGCATATCTTGCTCATCCGACATACGTGAAAGGATTTAGTGCAATTGCGAAGCCATTGACCAAGCTAATGAAGGTGGACCAGGAGTGGCAGTGAGAAGATGAGCAAGAGCGAGCTTTTGTAGATCTCAAGGATAGGTTGACATCTGCTCCCATCTTGAGGAGATCCGTTAGGGGGCGTCCTTTCCAACTACACACTGATTGGAGTATGTTGAGACTTGGAGCAGTGCTGACTCAGCTGATGATGAGAAAAAAGAGTTTGTGGTGGCGTATGTCAATCGCTCCAACAATTCGACGGAGGCGAGGTACAGTTCGTACGAGGGGGAGTGTTTAGCTGCAGTGTGGGCTGTTGCACACTTCTGATGTTATTTGTTTGGGAACCTCTTTACTCTCATCATTGATCACCAGCCGCTCTAGTGGTTGATGGAGTCCGACAAGCTTACACGATGTGCTCTTATCTTACAGGAGTATGACTTCCAGGTAGAACATACACATAGAGTTGCAAACTTAGATGCTGATGGGTTGAGTCGTAACCCATGCACGAGTCAGCAGGATCAGACTGTGGCTCGATGGCATGACTAGGTTGATGAGGAGATAGTGCTAGGGTGTCATGCATATGTCTTTCTTTGTGTGTTGGTCATGAACTATAGTATGGAGGGCCAAGTCGTATCTTTCTCTGATCAGAGAATAGATGATGAGTCTCCAGATCTTGAGAGTGGAGATGGTGTATCAGACCAGCGAGATGTCCATGACGATGTGACTGTAATGGAGTATCTACGTACTGACATGGTGGTAGGCACAGTAAGTGCCAAGGAGTGAGTCTTTCAACGAGCGAAGAGATTTCGACGAGAAGGACGACATGTACTTCGAGTGTGAGCTGATGGGAGAGTATGGATAGATCTATCTCAGAGGACACAGTTAGTACGACATGGCCATGAAGAGTTGGGAAATTTTGGAGTGAAGCGTACGCATAGCTTACTCCAAGGACAATATTGGTGGCGTGGTATGCACGTTGATGTGCAGCAGTTTGTCAAGCGATGTGTGGTTTGTGATCGAGTACGAGCATCATTTAATGCTCCTATTTCATAGTTACACCCCTTACCGATTATGGGGTTGGGTTACCGTTGGAGTTTGGATTTTGCGAGACCTTTAGCGTTGATCGTACGTCACCACCGGTATGTGTTGATGATGGAGCACATCAACAAGTCGATTGAGTTGGTGGTATTACCGAACAAGGCGAGTGAAGGGATTACGTATGGGTTCTTAGATCGAGTGTTGAGTCGTTTTGGAGCACCAGCTGAAGTGCTGACAGACCAAGGTATAGAGCTCCTCGGTGAGTTTTAGGTCTTGTGTGATTAGGCGCTGATTGATCATCGGACTACATCTCGAGATCATCTTGAGGCGGATGGTTTGGCGAAGAGGGTAGTTCAGACGATGAAGAGAGGATTATGCAAGTATGGCTTGCAGAAGGGCCACTTGGGAGACTGAGATGTGTAGTTACCATGGTTGACTATGGACTATCGTTTTAGCTGACAAGCGTCTTTGACTTCCTTCTCACCGTATTTTCTATTGTATGGCCGAGATCCAAATCTACCTTCGGTCATTCGTCATGATTCTGCTGAGGTGCTGAACCTTGATGACCCGGATATGTGAGTGAACGCATGTTCTCAGTGAGCAGAGACATTTCGGAGAGTTATGCCTATGGCTTTTGAGAACCTAGCGATTGCTCAACATAGAGACACGTTGCGATATGCGACTATTCGAGGAGGAGGTTATTGGTCATCGATTTGTAGGTTTCATCCTGGCGATTATATCAATCTACAGTAGACTGCACTGACGACGTTGGATGTGACCGCATGATGTACTATTTTACGAGTGCGTGAGGTGTTATCTTCTGGAGTACTCATGTTAGAGGACCGTGATGGTGTTGTTTGGAAGGACCATGTGCGTAATTGCGCGCCATGTCATCTTCCCAACATCAATGATACAGTTGACCCAAGCTTAGCAGTTGTACGGGGGGCTTGAGGTGTATGTTATGTGGGTCTGCTGGTGGAGCAGCCCGTATGTTGGTGTGTGATGGTTGTTCTAGAGGTTGGCACATGTCATGTTTGACTTCATCTCTTAGTGTTGTTCTTACTGGACGGTGGGTTTATCTTTGATGTATATAGCAGGGATAGCCGATTAGATCTTTGCGTGGTATGGATTGCAGACATGCGACTAACGATGGGCGATGTAGCACCTGACCTCCTGATCCTTACACCCATGAAGGTGTATATCACATAGTTGAGATATGGAGCTATCTGGAGTGAGAGGGACCTAATCGTCAGTTAGGGAGGCGATTGTGATACACTTGTGTATGTGTATGACATCGTCCATGTGTTATGTGTATGTGTGGTGTATCTGTGACAGCGATGTATGTTGTGTAGCGATGTGTATGTGCATGACAGCTGTCACGTCAGTTTGGGTACCTCGGCTAGGTTGACCGAGTGCGAAGTGACGAATCTCGATAAGACCATTAGTGTCGTTAGGACGAGTTGGTGGGAGAGCACACTAAGGATATACTTCGTAGGTAGGGCTTGGAGGCCTTAGTTCTTCAAGTTGATGCTTCAAGCTCCTAGCTATGGTGGAGTCTTTGTGAATGCAATCTGGAGTCTCTGCGAGCACAGAGTGGATTTGACTCGACTTTAGTGATTATTTAGTGCCCGTTGGCATGATGGAGTGAGTACATACCATTTATTATTGTGACACACTTGTGTATGTGTATGACATCGTCCATATGTTATGTGTATGTGTGATATACTTCTGACAGCGATGTATGTTGTATAGCTATGTGTATGCGCACGACCATTTTTTCATCTTTAAAAAATAGCCCACCATCTCGACAAACCTATGCAAACCTCTGTTGGATAATAGTTTCACGTAGACATCATCTCCTACTGGCCTATCCTTGTCCTAGCCAAGATCCTCCAATAGTCGCATCTTCACGTCCAGAGTAGACTTACCTTCTAGAGGCAAATGACACCTTGAAAGTGAAGGTGTAAGCGACTTCTGCCTTTCTCTACTGAGCAATAGAATACAATTTTGTTGAAGTACAACTCCTCCCTAGTTTTGCTTTGATGAAATGTTGAAGTAGTGCATCTCTAAGAGTTACTCCAAAGAGTATTAATTGACTCTCACCGGTTGGAAAAAATATAAATAGTCATACAATGGTAACAAGACTTGGAGACAAATAAAGCTATTTCATTACAACAATTGCACATGTGGCTTGATTCAAAAGGGAGATACATGTCAAAGACATTCTACATCGCACTCATATCATCCGCAATATCGACACTACTCACCTACTAAGAAAACAATATTGTTCAGCCGGTAAGTATCGAGCTCGTTAAATTTCTTAGAAAGAAAGCACAAAGAACTGAAAGAGAGTTGTAACTTCCTCCAAAGTACATAATTTATTCGCTACCATGTCCTCAAGGAAAGGGCTCTGAAAAGACAAAATGAAGTGTCATCTTCTCTCATTATTTGAGTTCTTCCCTGGTGTAGATGGACTATCGTTTTGTTGATCTTTTCTTGCATCCCGCTGATCTCTCTAGTAGATCTATACTTGTATCTAAAACTAACAATTCATGAATTTCAAGTTATTATTTAATTTAACTCTATCATCGCAACTCTTTTGGAATAAGCTTATTACTATCCTAATACCTGCTGATCATGATCATATTGGTTCATATTATAAATAGTATTTCAACTAATATTTCATCAATTTCCAATTTAAAAATATAAAAAGATTCCAACTTTTGAATATCTTCGTTAGTCTGCATACGGTTTAATAATATACATCAAGTTACCTGCCGGAGCTCATAATCATCTTTGCCTTTCAAAACTTTGAGTATAATCATAATGTATTAATTTACTTCCAAGAACACATCCAAGAGTTGGAAACTAGTATTCGTATATCGATATATTTCTGACAACTTTTTGTGCATGGCATTATATATAGTATAATTTACTGGTCTGATTGTTGGCTTTGTTGAAGAATTGTACACACAAATGTAGAATTATGATTTCAGATTCTGAATCATCAGATAAGCAACATCCCATTATTTAGTAATAAAAAGTCGTTCTTTTCACATGATTTATACTCCAATCCTTGATACTTATTCATATCCAATGAAAGAGGGATGAGGAAACTCTAAAGTTCATAATGCAAGATAAAGAGTTACCCATAAGCAGCCACAATCACCCAACGAAGTGTATATGATATATATATAAAAAATAAAGGATTTTGCTTGTTATGCTCGCTTTTAAAACGTCTTGATTGACCTCACAAATCCAATTTGAGAGGAGTCAATTAATAGATGTGGTTTGTTTCTTCAAGTTGATTCTAGGCTATAGCATTAGTCAAGTTCAATATGCATAGACATCATTTCAGCATAACAACAGTTGCAATGTTGGTCATGCTCGGAGAAAAAATCAAACATGATCATAAAACTATGTGTGGTGTAAGAAACGTAATATCAAATATAGGAAACATCTTAAAACATTTATATTATAACCATGAACTTGAAAGAAAAAATGAAAAAGAAAAGTTAGACTGAACAATCTAATTTATCATAAGAATAATGAGCACTGATTTACTTTTCATATTTCAGACAAATGTTATACAGTTGCAATAACAACTGTTTCCACTATAATACTTATTATACAAGGAATGAATGTACTGATATACTAAAAATTTGAAAACAATAATTTAAATTTTTTTATTGTTTAAAGGTAGAAATTAATTGTATTGTTAAAATATAGAAATTATTAATTAGTAGAATCTCAAAAAACAAATACAAGTTTAAAAATATTTTGATTTCAAAAATATTTCTGTAAACATTTCACATGACATAATAAACATATATTTATTGTCCTCCTGGAGTTGTCATCCTCTCTCGGATGCGTTGCTTTGTTAAAGATAATTAACAGTGATTACTAAATATGAAAGATTAAAGATGAAAATAAGCGGAGAAAATAAAAGCTCTTCAAGACCCATGAAACTTTATTCACGTCTCAGTTCCACCATCAATGTCTTCAATAATCAAAATCTTCTTCTCTCTTTTTGACTCACGTTTGCTCCTCTCTCTTCAATTTTCTATAATGTCATCCGAACTGCCACTGCACGTCTATTTACATAGAAAACAAGCCCCTGCTAAGCAGCCCCTTGACTAAGCTGGGGTCTTTATGTCTTTATGTGCAAATCTATTTATCAAGCAGCCCCTTAGCTAAGCTGACCCCTAGTTAAGCTAGCCCTTTGTTTAATAAACATTTCTCAATCCTCGATTCCATCTTGATGCAACACAAACTATGAGTCAAGCTACGATTTTAGAGCCTAAGCCACAACTACAAGACCACCCCACAAGGCTTACATCCCTCCCATAGTTGTATCAAGTATCTCCCAACTCATAATCTCGGTTGCATGCGAAGGCTTAGACAAAGAAGTCCATATTTAAGAAGAATATCAATCCCTCGCCGCTAGATGTGCAGGACGTAGTCACACACCCAACATAGATTCTCAACTCATAATCTTGATTGCATGTGCTTAGGTCAAGAAGCACATGTTTAAGGAGGATACCACTCTCCCGCCCCTAGATGTGCAAGACGTAATCACACACCTAACATAGACTCTCATCCAGGAGGCCAACATGTTGAGATAGGAAACATGAACGAGGAGAATTTGATCCAAGGACTTCTTCTTCCTAGGTGGGCGTCCCTTCTACTGAGTTGGCTCTTGTTTCCGTTTAATAGAGTAAAGAGACTTGTACACAAACCTACAGAACTTGTTTTTATCTCCTTTGCTAATTTTCCCCTTACTTCCACTATATATCTCCGTTTTTAATAACAAAAGACCAAAACTATACTACTCAAGAACACGTACTTGATGATGTCATCAGATAATGAATCCGAGTCACCAATGAAAAACGACAGAGTTTTCTCTTTTGTCATTTTGTCATGCGCATACACATCGCTACATACATCGCTGTCAAAGATACATCACACATCCACATAACACATGGACGATGTCATACACATACACAAGTGTACCACAATCATAAACAATATGTACTCACTCCACCATGCCAACGGGCACTAAACAATCACTAAAGTCGAGCCAAATCTACTCTGTGCTCGTAGAGACTCCAGATTGCACTCACCAAGACTATCCACCATAGCTAGGAGCTTGAAAGCTCAACTTGAAGAACTAAGACTTCCAAGCCCTACCTGCAAAGTATACCCTAGTGGGTCATCCCAAGAACTCGTCCTAACGACACTAACGGCCCTATCGAGATTAGTCACTCCGCACTCGGTCAACCTAGTCGGGGTGCTAAACTGACGTGACAATTATCATGCGCATACACATCGTTACACAACATACATCACTGTTAGAGATACACCACACCTACAAATAACACATGGACGATGTCATACACATACACAAGTGTACCAAAATCGCCTCCCTAACTGACGATTAGATCCCTCTAACTCCAGATAGCTCCACATCTCAACTACGTGATATACACCTTCATGGGTGTAAGGATCAGGAGGCCGGGTGCTACATCGTCCCATCTTCTGCGAGCTCAAAGTGGATTTGACTCGACTTTAGTGATTGTTTAGTGTCCGTTGGCATAGTGGAGTGAGTACATACCGTTTATCACTTGAAGAACTCAGATTGCGGGGTCTGATTGAGAGCTTTCATGCCGCAGATTTCAGCCGGTGGTATCTTCGGAGTGGACCAATCGTTGGTACCATCGATCTGCGGGTGTGCGTGTGCACAGAGTGGTTCTTTTTGGTTGGATGATCAATCGCTGTGTAGATTGCTAGTTTTTGAACCTGTTCTTGGTCGAATTGGTGGTGAGGTAGTGCGGAAGCGCTGCTGGAATTTCTTGTGACGGATTTTTATGATCAATTTAAGGTCAGCAGAAGTGCGTCAGCGGACGTCAGATTAGCATGGGTCAGCAATTCCTGGTGCTGAAGAGTGCAGTAGGTGCATGCAAGAGAAGACGATTCCAACGCACTAAAAATTGTTCGATTTGGTGAAAGATCGAATGAGTTACAAGCAAAAAAAGGTCACGGGTGATCCAAAATCTGACGTAAACTCGCCCGCGAGTGCCAATTTGGCAGATTTTGACTTTTTGGAGTGTGTTTTCGACCTCTAAGTTGCTGTTTTGGGTGTTTTTTCTTCATACACATCTTTCTTGTGGTGTTTGGCTCGAGTTTCTACTCTATTCCAAGCGGAGCGGAGGCTTCGAGGAGCAAAGATGTGTGAGAGCGGAATGCGAGAGTATGGAGGCGGAGCCGAGCTTGAGTCTGAGCCCGCGTCCGCCGCAAGCCAGCTTGCTGACGTGCGTGCGTGCGTGAGAGAGATATGCAAGTTTCAGTTGTGTGAGAAGTGTAAAATGCAAGTCACCCATCCCAATACTGTTCCTGGACTTGCACACTTAACTCTACAGTCTTAGCTTTGGCTTTACCACTAGACCAATAGCTCCTAGTGTCTTCTAGGGATGCGTGCAAGTACTTATGGACTTGTTTAAGGTAGTAGGAGACATTCTCGTACGTTCCTAGAGGAACGGTAAGGCGATCCCACAGTATTAGGGGAAGCTATAGTTGTGATAATGTTTGTCTACACCGTAGAGACGCATATGAAGACAGTTGGTGGCAGTTGTATTGGGTGAGCTAGTAGAGCTACCACGTAGATATTTTTGGAGCTACTAGAGATGTGGACATCTAGTTAGTGACCTTAAATACTTGTTACGATAGTTCGTGATCATATATTGTGCATGTGGTCATCGAAGAAGAGACGTCAGTTCGGATGAGGCTGGGTTCCTCTTTATGTGAATGTTTGAGCGTGGAGGGTTATCGTTTGGACGTCTTGTGGTTGAAATTCCTCCATATTCTACTTTCTTTTTGTGCGCCGCGTTTGCTTGTGTTGACGTTTGATTTCTGGAGTAATTCACTCCAATGTGCTATCGGTAGTGAGGCTAGAGTTGTGAACCAGTCAGACTATCTTTGTTTCTCTCACGGTGCGGTTGGATTGACGACCAACAGATCGTGAGAGGCTGCTTGTGATGATGACAGGTACATGTTGCTCTTACCTTGACCGTCTTAGTAAGGGATAGGTGAGCTCAGTAGGATCGGGGTTATGCAAGTAGTGGTTACGATGATGACGGAGATTTCAACATTTTGGTTGGAGAGTGTGTTATCGAGATTCTATCACCACGGAGTTCTCAGGAGGTTCTGGTGAGGACTTCTCCGACAATGGATATACATGGAGTGGAGTGAGTTACGGACTATCTACACCATTGTCGTCGGTTGTTCCAGAGGACGAGTCAGATGCAGACAATGCATTTTCGATGATGAGTCTAGTGTCGTCACACTGTTGTTGTGAGACATGGACGAGATCTATAAGATCCGAAGGGACATCGAGTACGGTGGGTATCATTGAGCTGGATGACTTCATCGAGAAGTTCGACAGTTGATGCAATCTGCAGCAGATGTGGAACCCACAACTGTTTACACCCTTCATGGCGTGGAAAGGTTTATTCCAACACTTGGATAGACCGCCGATGGACGATTATCATGAGTTCATGTGAGACTACAATGTGGAGATTGAATTGTGGAGACAACGTTGGTCTCTCAACTATGTTTTTATCACTACTGGCATAGTTTCGGGAGGCGTAGCACTTGCAAGTTTGGGTGCCAGTAGCAGTGGTACATCCACGAGTGACGGAGTACTTACTACCAGCGGTGCGTCCACCAGTAGTGGAGCAGGTGATAGTGTGAGCGGGATACCACCAGGGTTTGGTCTAGTTCTTCCAGTGTTTGAAGAAGAACTGTCAAGGTGTGCGGACTGACAAGTTAAGGAGCCTGCAGGAGTTCCAGCAGAAGATTGGAGAGAGCTTACGCGAGACGTTTACTCGCATGAGGCAGTTGATCAACGTTACCCAAGGGGTGACGGAAGCACAAGCAATCTAGTTTTGGTATGGAGTACTAGACAGAGAGCTGCGTAAGAGAGTCAAGGATGTGACTCTCCTTAGAGACTCCGCTCCGATGTTGGCGATTGTCTTTGGTCTAGCTGAGCGGATTGAGCTCAACTAGACCAAAGAGGGTGGTGACTGCTGGGTGAGCAAGGAGGCACCACATAAGACAACTACCTCTTCTAGAGGATCACAGGCTGCGCAACAACGTGGTGGTAGTGGAGGTGGTGGTAAAGATCGTGCTGAACAGTCACGATCTTAAAGAGGTGTTGGAGGATCTGGTGGACAGAAGTCCATGCCGTCCTTCTCTAGTCAGCAGCAAGCGGGTCCTTGTTGGACGTGTGATGGTCCTCATCAGCAGAAAGACTGTCCACATAGGAGAGGTGGTTATGAGACATCTGGGACTTCTCAAGCGGTGCCTAGGCAGTGTGAGATTGCGAGCGACCAGGTCACAGTAATGATTGTTGTTTTGACTCCGAGCTATGACAAGAGAAGGCTGATCTTAGACGAGGCGGAGGAGCTCAGAGAGGCCGTGGTGGTCGAGCTGGAGGTAGAGGTCCAGCACTTGAGAGAGGACCAGTCGGTCCACCGTCTGCTACGACGTCAGAAGCAAGTATGGTTGCTCAGATTGAGCAATTGGAGCAGATGATAGCTAGTATGACTATGGCTCAACGGAGATCCGGTGGAACAGAGGCTTCCACATCTTATGGAGGAGAAGGAGTTGACTTCGACTTCATGGCTGGTGTGGCACAAATTGAGGTATCTGTGGCAATGACTAGGGGTGCAATACGTGCTTCTGAACCACAAGGTGCGTTGGTGGAGTTGGATTCACAACACGAGGAGACTGGTAGACATGTCAGGCTTCTTTAGTCATTCACATTATCAGAGGCGGTGAGGACCACGTCTATGATGCCTAAACGGCCTACGGATGGTGTAGTGGAGTTAGAGACATCGACATCTAGGAGTGGAGGTGATGCGGGACAACCCTCGACATCTGTGGATGCGACGTCGAACTCGATGTTGAGGGCGGCTATAGCAATTTTGTGAGTCTCACTATTTTCAGCCATGGATATGAGAGCTTTGGGAGTCAGCTTGGCTCTAGTGTTCCAGTTGGCTACCAGCTCAGTGAGAACGAGTATGTTGTTATCTCTAGTGATGAGGTGGTTCAGCGAGAGACGGTAGACGTGTCTAGGAGTCGAAGATAAAGACATCTACTTGTGGTACTTGGCAAGCAACGACTGCCAGGTTAGATGAGTTACCAACTAGGTCGACGATTGACCGTGCTGGTTTGGCACCAGGTGTGGTGTTGTTGGACAACAGAAGTGGTATCTTCTATTTGGTGATATCTTCGGAAAAGGTGTATCGACCGCAGAAAGTCTTGTTAGACTCTAGAGCGCAAACGTGGATGTTGGGGAAGGCGACGTGTATTGGTTTAGGTCTGAAGAAGTTCGAGGTGGAGAGATGTCCATTCTAGCTACAGACATCTCTATGGGGATCAGGAGGTATAGCTCTACACATGACACGCGAGACGTTGATCGTGAGAGTTTGACTAGATCATCCCACGGATGGCTCCATGGTGAGGACCAAGGTCATCATTATGATCGCGGAGTCTTATGATGTATTGGTTGGAGGTGTTGTGTTATACTCTATGGGGTTCATGATCGACTATTAAGCGAAGACATCATCTTACAGACCAGGTTGGCAGTCTGATGAGAGACGAGTGAGCCGCTTATTAGTGCAGTTCAGTGTTAGAGTTGGGACAACAGAGCTTACACCAGGGACGACGACATCAATTGCAGGATTCATTTTAGTCATCACTTGGCCGAACGAGTTGTTAGAGGATAATGCCCATGCGGAGGATACTTCGATCTTTGAGGAGGTGGAGGACATGTCTAGCATGTCTATGTTAGTACCATCTGTCTTGGATGTTCCACTCTGGAGTTCGAGTGGAGAGTTGCAGCAGTATGCTGATCGGTTGGTGCAGCATGCTTGGAGTGAAGCATTTGCACCACTAGTAGAGGAACAAAGAGTTGTTCTGCTACTGGTCTTATCACCTTATCACCGTTGGATACGACTCCCATTGTATGACAATATCCAGAGGAGGGTGTGTGTGTTGGAGCTATTTAGAGAGATCAGCATAGGTTTGGTTGCGATATTGCAGCGATACTTGTATGTGGAGAGAGATGAGATTGTGAGACGCATCTCATTGCGTCGTGTGGCACGTTTGGTGTAGAGATATCTTGAGTTGTTATCCATACCAGCTGTTAGAGAATACCAGCAAGCATTACTGTTAGATATTTTGCTGCTGGGGTGCATGATCTCACGTTTGTTGACATCATTCACTTGGTGATAGCCGGGTGGTCATGTCAAGATCACACTCGTGCTGGGAGAGATCAGGATTTATATGACCCGCGATCTACGATGTTTTGAGAGACGTTACAGATCTTACGACATCTCCAAATGCATCAAGTGGATTCTTCAACATACATCTTGGAGAACGTTCCTTTGTTGGATGATGCTCGTACACAGATGATGACGAGTGTGCACCAAGTGTGATCTTGGATGGACCGGCAGTGCTGTTGGATGCAACGAGAGTTGGATCTCGTGCACATCGTCCACGGTTGTGGTGGACGAACTTGTTACCAAGGGAGGTGCTCAAACGCGCACACGATGCAGTAAGACGACCAGCGCACCTCACAATTGATGACATCTTCGATGCAGAACGATGATCTCAAGTAGTGAGAATCGTCGATAAGTCATCCACAGCAGTGATGAACTTAGTGAGATGGTCCGTGACAGCGTTGCCTACTTTGATGAGCTTTCCAACGTCACATGCTTATAGAGATGGAGGACCTAGGCTTGTGTGGGATGCTTGATTACAACAGTTGGTGGAGCTCAATGCCGATGAGAGAGAGCGGACGATGGGTTTCTCTACGCGTACGACAGCAGTAGCTTCGGTGTTAGAGGCTTCACGTCGTCAGGTATTGGATCAAGCGATGGACTTGAATTGCTTGATGTGTTCGAGCGGTGTCGTGACGAGAGCCTTTCTTGGGGAGGGGGGACCTCCTGACTGTGATCGACCAGAGAAACGACCCAAAGAGAAAAATAGGTTGCTACTGACGATGAAATCTCAAAACACAGCTTCTTGTGCTCACCAATTGCAAAACAAACACTCAAGCACGCACTCAGGTACACAAATAGATCTCTCCAGAGTAGAAATAGCTTTATTTCACTGTCAACTGCTTCACTATTAAGAAAATATCTCTCTCCTCATCTCCTGAGTCCCTCTCAGCTGAAAATTCCAACGAATTTGATCTCACGACAACCAAAGCCTTGTCAAAAATGATCTCTTTCAAATAAACCGCCTCTGTCCGTTCAGTTCTACTGCCTCCAAACCCCAAACTGTATATCAGATGAAGCTCCCACCTCCCAATGCTTGTCTGTCCCTATGTCACGATCTCCCCGTCCACCTTCTCAATTTTGTCCAGAAAAATCCTCTCTCTCTGTCTCCAAGCTTCTCATGCGTGTCCTGAACCCCTCAAACCCTAATCCTCTTTTTTCCCCCTTCCGTGTCCTCGCTCTCTCAAAAAAACTGTTTTAAAAGTGTCCTCGATCTTCAGCCGCCGCAGCATTTAACCTAAAGTTTTAAGGCCCCAGCTTAAGCTGCCCCCTGCTGTCCTTATAAGCGCAATCACTTATCAGAAGCAGGGCCCTAGCTTAAGCTGCCCCCTCTGTCCTTATGCATACAAAGCTTTATTTACAAGTTTGGCCCCTTTTTAATACAAGTTTCACAGTTGTCTCCACAAACTCTACCTCTTCACTAATAAAGGTTCCCATAGCCTCATTTTCCATCGAAAGCCGACTCGATGATTATTTAACTAATTAGCAAAAGTTTCCCGTGCTCTTGATGCCATCTTGATGCCACCCTGAATATACTACAAGCCATCCAATGTAGGCCGAAGCCCCAACACTTATGAGGCTGTCCCACAGGGCTTACAGCCCCCCCCCCCATATGCGCACCAAGTATCTCCCATAGTATATTCAGAATGGCATGCGGAGGCTTAGGCCAGGAAGCCCACGATTAAGAGGGATACCGGTCTCCCGTCCCTAGATATGCAGGACATGGCTGCATACCCAACATAGACTCCCATCCGGAGGTCAACATGCCGGAATAGGAACCATAGGCCAGGGGGATTTGATCCTTAGACCTCCTCCTCCCTAGGCAGACGCCCTATCACTGAGATGGCCTTTGGTTCCGTTCAAAAAGCTTTTACAGTCTGTACATATGCTTTACTAAGGAAATCTTCCTGTAAAGTCTTTACTAGCTTTCTGTACAATACTCCTCTATACAACTCCGTTTTAAACGAGTAAAGAGTCAAATCTATAGAACTTGTGAACACCTACAAACTCACGCAATCAGATTCTGAGTTCGAGTCACGAGTCAGAATCGACGGATTTCCCTCTTTCGCATATTTCTCAGTTTAAAACACGTACTAACTATTACTTAAAACACTTTCTGTCAAAACGGAGATGTAAAACCCAGACATTACTTTATGTGAGAAGAGGAAAAAGTTTAGAAGTGAAGGTGAGATAATTTATCTTTTCTGAACCGAACAACTTTCTACTTAAAACCTAGTTGTACTATATATATACTTTGTAAATAGAAAAATATCTTTCTGTTGCTTGGCTGTCCGACGACAAAAGACTGAAAATTTATATCTAAATTTATTTTTATTGATAAGATTTCTTTACAAAAACTAGGTTTGTTAAATTATCATGTTTGAATTTGAGAGATGATCTTTTGGTATTTGTCAAAGGGATTGGGTAGTTGACGCTGTGCTAGTTGCACTGATGTAAATTAATCTTACGTTTGGGTTGGATTTGACCTGGAAATGATCGATTGAAGTTGGCTGTAATAGCTGAGAGGCAGAAGTAAAACCATTTTGCTTAGATTCAAGGTTGTTTCCTGAGCATGGGATCGAATATTTGAGTGAAAATTTCCAGGATTGTAGTGTGTCCTATCAGCTTACTACTTGTGAAATTTTAGGTCATTTGGTTAAGAGAAGGTGTTTGGCTCGTGGATTTTAGCCACCGGGGTCTATAAAGCTCATAAGTTAACACGGATGAAAGACTTGGTACATTTTGAGCAATTGGTTTGGGGTCTAAAGCTAAAATTTCAGAGTGTAGTAGTGAGGGGTTAGAGAGAATTTCTTGTGAAATACGCCGTTCAGTATACCACTAGCCCAAATGGTCAGATCGTCTATAAGAAGTGAGTACAGTAAATTTAGTGTAATATTATTTTTAAATTAAATATATTCTACAATTATATGGAGACTCGAGTGGAAGCCCCTACCACGCTTTGTTGCCCTTTGGGCCAAAGAGGTTTGGTTCGGCGTATTAAAAAAAGTTTATTTTCGCCAAAGATATGCTATTATAGTTGTTAAACATTCAACATTCCCACATGTTGCAATTGAGTCTCTATTAGGAAGTAGAAGTATTCAGCTTTCAACAAGAACAAGCAATAAGAACTTTGACAAATCAGGATATACAATAACACTCTTGAGATATATTGTGATTTTCAAGTAGATACTTTTGAAACATATCGACTTGTACAGAATCTAAAGGTTATGGATGATCCATATGATCTATCCATATGCATGATTCGTGACCGGAAATTTATGAATATAAAGAGCTTATAGAAAATGGTGCTGATAACTCTCGAGCATGTTGAAATGGTCTCTCGAGAATATCTTGTCTAAAGTGATAAATAGAATAGAAGGCAATGCGTTAGCATAGTTATTTGTCGATGGCGGTGGAAAAGAAGAATGGATATTTTCGTTGTGTAGTATATTTTGTCGTAGTAAGTATGGTTAGAAAAGAGAAGGATGGAATACTGACTTTCTAGGACGATTCATATAACTTGGTGTTGTACGTCAAGTGGATGTCTGACATAAGTATAAACTAAATTTCAGTCGAAATGAAATCTTTTGAAGCGCTTGTGAGTGCAATTTAGAAGATATCTATACGTTAGACAATTCGACGTACGACTATCCTCTTGTCTTGATAAATGATATTGTGTATCGACTTGCCAAAGATGATTCGAGCGATGTGAATGAATCAAGTGATCTGAGAGTCACTATGAGACATGGAAAGGAAAAAGAAGCAATTAGGTCCAGATAAATCACTAACACCCAGTCCAACAAATTCCATTGAAGGTGTGCTCCTTGTTTTCTCAGTACACTCTTTGGAGATTAAAATAAACATCCCATCAACCAGACTAGTTGCCATATAGTTATATTCTTTCTTTTCATAGACCGGATAAGAACCACAAATTTGCTTGATCACACCCGCTGTCCTGTTGTGGGACCAGTTAGTATGTAAATTACGCGTATAAGTGCGTTTTGCACATAATTGTAGAAGTTGTGGTGTAATGGGATCTAAAACATTGCTCTTATGAGCTTAGAATGCACTATTATCTGCTGGGGGTCTCCATGGGGCAGAAAAGGACAAGGTTGAGTCCTTTAGCTTCCCATTGGTCCACCCAAAAGTGAAGATAACTTGTCTTCTACCTAAGTGTGCGCTCTGGGAGGTTCGGGGCACTTTGACGAGGGATTTTGAAGATCGGAGGGCATGGGCGGAGAGCTCTCGACGGGAGGAGCAATCTGACCACAAATTTCACTCGATTTGGAGGTCCAGGGCATACGTTATGGCGATTTGAAGTTCATAGAGTGATGAGAGTACAAGAGTTCTCTTCCGATTGTAAGATTAAGGGGTTTGAGTGATTGAGCCGTCAGATTGAGACCAGATTTCATGGGCTTGTAGTCTGTCAGCTGCTGAAGCTCTGACCACAAATTTCACCACCGGATGTTGTGCGGATTGAGCGCAATGGCGATTTGAAGGCGACGGGGTGCAGAAAGCTGTCAATCTGAAGCAGCGAGTTGGCAGATTTATGGAGGACGATCAGAACGGTCAAATCGGCTCAAATTTCCTGTGTAGTGAGTTTACCTTCTGAATTGATAGCACAGGAAGTTGGAGTGGAAGTGGACGGTTCATTTAGTCGAAGAAGCTTCTGTCCTGAATCTGAGATTGGAAGTGCGTGTTAGTTTCTGTGGATTTGTGTTAATTGTGGGAGGAGATCTAGCCGTCAGATCTTCCTGAAATTTGACCTGCAAGTAGAGATTTCAGTATCCTATCTACGTGGCAAGTTTGAGAGGAGACTGAGCTGTAGATCTGTATCTATCATGTGTGAAAGTTTGCTGGTTTTTCTGCCGAGTTGTATCGGCAACGATATCTACTCTAGGTCTCGAGTTGTCAGCGGCAGCTGGCTGAAAAGTATCCAGTGCGACATTTGTATTGCTTTGGGGAGTATTCTAGGCGTAGATATGACTTTAGCGACCTACGTTGTATCCACGTCATGTGGTTGTTAGGTTCGCACTCAACGTGACAAAGTGCGATCTTTGACCTGTAGAGTCGACTACATGTCTAGCCTAGTCTCCGGTTTTTGGGACACGTTACGGTGCATGCATTAGAACCTTTCACCCAGAAGACCTACACGTGGATGAGTATGACGGCACCAAACATGCGATGTGCATGTGTGCCACCTCATCGGTCCGTGAGACTTGGGTTGCTTGGTTAGGGAGCTTGCACCTATCCTTGTTTTGGGTTCGAAACTTTTAAGCAAAGGGGAGTGACCTGTGTGGGGACATTCGACCTAGGGAAAAATCCAAGAGATTGTTCGTGGAGAGATCGTGGTGATCCTATGAGATTGAATCAGAGTTTATGGATCGATATACCTTTGTAGTTGGAGTGCACATGATGTGAGAGATGGACGAAGGACTCTACTTACCGCCCAGATTCCCTTTTCGAAACCCTTTCTCGATTAAACTGATGTATATGGAACGAGTTCACTTTCAACAGTTTCTGATAGGATCCTTCGGGCATAACTTTACCGCGCAAGTCATGCTCTCGCCTGTCCCTGTGATCTTATCTGTTGTCACTTACGGCCAAGAATGAGATCTCACCGTCTTTATTCTCATCTAACGAAGGATGGATCTAAATCAGCTCCCTCCTGTAAACTTTAACACCCAGTGCGAGATAAGACACATCTGTCGACCCAAAGCCATGTACGAAGCCCTAGTAGTGAGAAACTTTGGAGAGGAATACTACCGAGAGATCATGTCATCACATATCCCGTTTGTCGTGCCCATGATCATCCAACGTTTTCGTGTAGTTATCTTGATCCTTTACTGAGAGAAAGAAAGTGCTTAGTTATCGAGGAAGTTAGAGAGAAATCTACGAGATACTAGTCGCTCTGCTGTGTATCGATCGCTAACCACAGCCAGAAGGTACGCCCTTGCTCAAAGGAAAGGCTCTCGCTACGACATATTTGGTGCTTCCACTGAGAGCACGCTTTGAGGTGGTTGAGTGAGTTGTTGCCGAGGAGCGTCAAGTATGAATCTTCCCGAAGCAATGGGGACGAGTGGAGGAGGAGCGGACGATCTGCTTCGAGCATTGACGATGTTGTTGAGACAACAACAAGGAGGCGATGTTGGGGAGCAGAAGTCTACAAGAGCTCTACAAGCGGTGGTGAAGAAGTTGGGGAGGTTCGATGGAAGGAACATCACGAAGTATGTTCGGGAGTATATTTGTGAGATGGAGGTAAATCGTGTGCCTGAGACAGAGATGATTTCTAGTTTTGAGTTGGCTGTGATACCTGAGATCCGTAGTCAAGTGACAAAGCTGAAGGATGCACGTACGAGTTCTTGGGAGGAGTATGAGCAGAGGTTGAAGAGTGAATTTTTTGATGATGATGCGGATAGAGTAACCAAGAGAACGTTCTTGGAGTGGATAGAGCAGCGTCCGGGGAATGAGATGACGCCAAATGAGTTGCTGCGTGAGTTTGAGAAACGGTTCTGTCAACTGTCTCCATCCGAGAGGACAACGCTTGACTTAAGGAAGACAGAACTTTTTCTAGAAGCTGCTGATGAAAATCTAGAGGATAAGCTTTTCTTGATGCTAGCAGACAAGGGGGAAGAAGGAGGAGTGAGCACAGACTGGAGAAAGGTAGAGGAAGCTGTTACTATTCTCACGAAGCAGAAACGTGGAAGAGGTAGAGCTGCAACCTTGAGGTCTGATGTCTCTTTAGCTCCATTGCCCAACCCTGCCAATAGGAAGATTGAAGATTCTGCAATCGATGTGTTGGTCAAGGGTCTGAGAGAGTTAAGGATAGAGATGGCAGAGCTAAAGCATAGTCGAAGTCCTGGTGATACCAATGCATCTTCAACTAGCAGAAATTTTGTTAGAAGATGTATCTGGTGTGACAGTACTGAACACCAACGACGAGATTGTGAGGAGTTTTCCGAAGCTCTCAGAACCGGAGTCGTGAATTTTAGAGATGGAAAGATTCATCTCGTCCAAACTGGTGCGCCGTTGAATACCAACTTTGGTAAGGGAGGAATGAAGAGTTTGGTGAGAGGTCAGGTTGGTATAGCTACGGCGATACGCACAATAGAGCCAGAAACGTTTGCGATTGAAGTAGATGTACCAGTTGTAGCAGCTGTTAAGAGCGATGTAGTTGAAGTTCCACGAGAAGTAATGTTGCGAGGTGCGGAGGCAATTCGTCGCATTACTGGATGGGATGATCCTGTAGAGGCAGGGTGTGTCAAGGCTTACTTGGTGCAAGAGAAGCATGTAAGCTGGCAAGATGCGATTGTGGAAGAGAAAAGGAGACGTGATGATGATGTTGCTGATCCGGAGGAGGCTACAAGGAGAGCCAGAACCACGAAGAGGAGAGGGCAACAAGAGACATCACCGTCTGATATCCCTTCGACGTCTCAAGGGGCATCTACGTCTGAACCTATGGTTGATGTTCCTATTTATGACACGGAGATGAGAGAGAAAGGCAAAGGAGCTTCTTCAAAGGGCAAAGGTAAAGCACCGACCTACAGACTACAGTCTGATATCGAGACCAGCACCAACTTGAAGGAGATTCTTGAAGAGAGAATTTGGATGCAAAAATAGAATTTTCCTTGCGAGAGGCCTTAGGGATAGCTAAACGTGATTTTCATGAGTTGATCATAGATGTGATCAAGAGAAAGAGGCAGATGACTGCGGATACAGTGATGGTGAAAGCATTGGATACTGACATCACTGGGGAAGAAGATGAAGAGTTAGGTCGCGTATTTGCCCAAAAGCATGTACTACAGGCGTCGAATGGAAGAGAGGCAAGAGTTTCAGACTGTGCTGCAGAACATGACGACGAGAAGCAGCATGAGAGTCACTATTCTCGAGCATATTGGGCTCGTGCAACCACAGAGACAAGGGTCCGGCTGGGTAACTTGTCAGAGGCTATAGTGGCGTTGGTGGATCACGGTTCGGAGATTAACATCATGTCCAAAAAAAGTTTACGAGAAGGGGAAGTGGCCAATCGACACAGGACATGGATGGGTTCTTCGTGCTGCTAACAACCAAAGAGGTGAACTTTTTGGTGCTTGTCCAGCTGTCAGGACTCGGATAGGAGATGTAGAGATAGAACAAAACTTTTTTGTTCAGAGTGTAGCTGCTTATCCTGTGATCCTTGGTCAACCGTACATTACTGCGTCTAGGATGGAGACGAAAGTAATGGACGATGGGTCTCATTATGCTCGTATCAGAAGTCAAGATGGTACAAGAGCGGTACAGTTTCTTACTGTACGTACGGGTCATGTAAGGAACAGAGAGAAGCTGAGAGACAGTCCCTTAAGGACTGACAAAGTGTTTTCGGATTTTTAGTTAGCACTCCTATAGAGCGGGAGTATGGGAGTGTTGATAGGAGAAAGAGCCTTCCGCTAGTGCCAGAAGATGAAGAAGAGATGTTTAAATGTGGATTTGCTCAGTTTTCTGAAACATGTGTAAATAGATTTCGAGTGGTAGAAGAGATGGATAGTGTACAAAGACGATATGTGAAGAAGCAGGAAGATCTCTTCAAAACTCAAGGAGTTCTGTTAGATCGGGAGTTCATTAACGGGGTGTATGAAGAAGAGGGCTTTGAAGATACTCTTGAGGAAGTTTTGTCATTTATAAGCACCGATTCTTTGGTTAATGGATTAGTCGCGATCCGTTCACGTGAGTTACATGAGGAGATTACAAGATTCGTCGAGGACGGCTACAAGGTTCAGCTTCAGATGAAAGGAGATCATGAGTTGGAGTTAGAGAAGAGTAGCGCCATGAAACACCAAGAAGCGCAGGTTCATACAAAATACAAGACGGTGGCGCGTAAAGTGAAGCCGGTGGCTACTCAGCTACCTGAAGACTCTAACAAGCAAGTGGAACGAGCATCGACTGAACCAGTTCTGCGGGATTCACAGAGAGTAGGGCACAGGTTCACAGAAGAGACACTCAAACAACTACAGATTGGAGGGGGTGAGTTTCTCACTGAGGAAGAGAGAAAGCGTTTTCATGAGATGTTGAGAAGGCATGGAAAGGCTTTTGCTTTCAGTGCAGAAGAGATTGGATGTGCAGATACGAGTGTCGTAGCACCCATGGTGATCTTCACAGTACCACATGTGCCTTGGGACTTGAAGCCTATACCAGTGCCACGAGCTATGTTGCCAAAGCTTGTGGAATTGTTGAAAGAGAAGATACGCATGAGTATTTTAGAGCCATCTATGGGACCTTACTCGAGTCGGTGGTTTACTGTACCTAAGAAGTCAGGGGCTCTTAGGTTCATCCAAGACATGCAACATGCTAACAAGGTGACTATTTGAAACATGGGAGCAGGACCCATAGTAGATGAAGTTGCAGAAGCTTTTGCTGGTCGTGCTATCTACTCGATTGGAGATTTATACTCTGGGTATGATCAGTTCCAGTTGGCAATGGAGAGCAGAGATCTCACCACCATGCGTACTCCGCTTGGGCTTGTAAGGATGTGTACATTACCGCAAGGAGCGACAAACTCTGTTGCGCATGTGCAAAATGCAATGAATAGGATTTTGAGGGAATTCATTCCGGAGAAGACCATACCTTTCATAGATGATATTCCTATGAAAGGGTGTGCGATCGAAGACAAAGATGAGAAGCTGACTGAGGATGGATGTCGAAGGTTTGTGGTTGATCATATTCACGATGTGGAGATGATCTTAACAAGGCTTGAGGAGGTAAATCTCACTCTTTCAGCAGAGAAGTCGAGCTTTGGAGTACCAGAGATTGTTGTTGTTGGTCATCTTTGTGGAGCTTTTGGTCGACGTCCAAACCCATCAAAGGTTGATGCCATTGGGAGGATGAAAGATTGTGTCAACACCACAAAGGTTAGGAGATTCTTGGGAGCTTGTTTGTTCTATCGAGTGTGGATTTCTCATTTTGGTCACATGTCTGAACCGTTGTATGAGTTGCTGAGGAAGCGAAGGAGGTTCACTTGGGGTGAGGAGCAGAGGGTCGCTATGGTGCGACTAAAAGAAGCGTTGAAATCACCACCAGTTCTACGACAGTTGAGCTATGATTGTGGTAGACCCATAGTCGTTACTGTTGATACTAGTCCTATCGCTATAGGTTGGGCAATAGGGCAGGATGATGGTGAGGAAAAGAGGTTTGCAACCATATTTGGTGCTCGCATACTTTCGGATCGACAAAGGAGATACCCTCAAGTCAAACGAGAGCTATGGGGCGTTGTAACTGCAATGAAAGCTGAGAAGGAGTATCTCATTGGAGCACATGTACTACTTGAAACTGATTGCTTACCTCTGTTGGGAATGATAGCAAACTGCACAACGCCTGATATTGCTATGTTACGTTGGATAGCTTACATTAGGTCGTTGAATCCAGAGTTGAGGCACATAGCAGGGAAGATGAACTCGATGGCAGACATGTTGTCTAGAGCTAGGTACTCTCAAGAAGAAGATATGGAGGCGGAAGATATGGATGAAGATGATGCAGAGGAGGGGCAAGTTCTACAACTATCAAGCGAGGACCGGAGTCGCTTGGATGGTGTTCTTCCTTTCAGGGAAGAACTCTACTGTGGGAGGCTCAAAAAAATCGGACGCTATCTAAGCACTCTTCAGAAGTATGAAGAATGGACGGAGAAAGTCTTCAAGGAGATACGACATCAGGCCTATGGCTATCTATTACGAGATGGATATCTGTGGAAGAGGCCAAAGAGGAGAGATGGAGTACCCTTGAGAGTAGTGGATGATGCAGAGACCAAGAAACAAGTACTCGAACAATTTCATGATACCTTATGGGCAGGTCATCGAGGTACATGGGCGACCTTTACCAAGATCAAGGAGAGGTATTGGTGGAAAGGATTGTATCGAGATGTAGAGAAGTTTGTTGGGTCATGCATTGAATGTCAATTCCAATCCAAGATTCGGTATAGGGATGGATTGAGACCCACATATCCCTTGTCTATTCATTTCCAATGGGTTTTGGATCTGGTTGCCATGCCACCAGGAATTTGGGGCATGCGTCATTTAGTTTTGGCTCGGGAAGAGCTATCTAACTTTGTAGAAGGGAGGGCTCTACGCACCAAAGCTACTGAACCTGTCTGTCGATTCATACTAGAAGATATCGTTTCTAGATATGGAAGCGTGGGGAGAATCCGTGCAGATAGAGGAGAGTTGAATGCAGATGAAGCACGTGAGTTCTTCAACAGGTATGGAATACGATTGAAGTTGACCACTTCGATGAACCCGGAAGCGAATGGAAAAAGTGAACGAGGGCACCCACCAATCATCCAAGCATTGGTGAAAGCGTGCAAGGGGCGTCATGGGGACTGGCCTAGACTTCTTCCTTTTGCGTTGTGGGCTGATAGAACTACTCATAGTACTGTCACTGGTTACATGCCTACAGAACTTATGACTGGTCAAAAACCTATCATGCCAGCGGAAGGAGACGTTCCTACTTGGGTATGTCTACCTTGGGAGGATGGTTCTGATAGGGAAGGACTATTGACACTACGAATTCAGCAGCTTGAGCGACGTGAGGAGGACCTCGAAGAAGCATTGGTCAAACTCAAGGAGGCGAGGTTGAAGAACAAGGAGCGGTTCGACAAGACACATCGATTGCGGAAGAAGCCGATCCGAGAAGGTGACTGGGTCATAGTATATGACAACAGTTTGGATAACCAACACAGCACTATCAAGAAGTTTGCACGACGTTGGTTTGGTCCTTATGTTGTTGTTGTCGTCCACGACAACGCCACATATGGTTTGCGAGAATTGGATGGTACACTCTTGAAGTTACCCATTGCTGGTAAAAGGGTCAAGGTCTTCCGGAGACGTGAAGGATTTCTTGATTTCGATGAACTTCTCGAGTCTGATTCTCAGCTATCCAGACCTTATGCGAGGGAAGATGATGATGGACCTGACAATTCAGAGCACGATGAAGGATACGATGATGACTATGGATAACAAGTTGGCACATACCGGAGGATGTGCAGGTTTGGAGGGGGTGAATGTCCTGTTGTGGGACCAGTTAGTATGTAAATTACGCGTATAAGTGCGTTTTGCACATAATTGTAGAAGTTGTGGTGTAATGGGATCTAAAACATTGCTCTTATGAGCTTAGAATGCACTATTATCTGCTGGGGGTCTCCATGGGGCAGAAAAGGACAAGGTTGAGTCCTTTAGCTTCCCATTGGTCCACCCAAAAGTGAAGATAACTTGTCTTCTACCTAAGTGTGCGCTCTGGGAGGTTCGGGGCACTTTGACGAGGGATTTTGAAGATCAGAGGGCATGGGCGGAGAGCTCTCGACGGGAGGAGCAATCTGACCACAAATTTCACTCGATTTGGAGGTCCAGGGCATACGTTATGGCGATTTGAAGTTCATAGAGTGATGAGAGTACAAGAGTTCTCTTCCGATTGTAAGATTAAGGGGTTTGAGTGATTGAGCCGTCAGATTGAGACCAGATTTCATGGGCTTGTAGTCTGTCAGCTGCTGAAGCTCTGACCACAAATTTCACCACCGGATGTTGTGCGGATTGAGCGCAATGGCGATTTGAAGGCGACGGGGTGCAGAAAGTTGTCAATCTGAAGCAGCGAGTTTGCAGATTTATGGAGGACGATCAGAACGGTCAAATCGGCTCAAATTTCCTGTGTAGTGAGTTTACCTTCTGAATTGATAGCACAGGAAGTTGGAGTGGAAGTGGACGGTTCATTTAGTCGAAGAAGCTTCTGTCCTGAATCTGAGATTGGAAGTGCGTGTTAGTTTCTGTGGATTTGTGTTAATTGTGGGAGGAGATCTAGCCGTCAGATCTTCCTGAAATTTGACCTGCAAGTAGAGATTTCAGTATCCTATCTACGTGGCAAGTTTGAGAGGAGACTGAGCTGTAGATCTGTATCTATCATGTGTGAAAGTTTGCTGGTTTTTCTGCCGAGTTATATCGGCAACGATATCTACTCTAGGTCTCGAGTTGTCAGCGGCAGCTGGCTGAAAAGTATCCAGTGCGACATTTGTATTGCTTTGGGGAGTATTCTAGGCGTAGATATGACTTTAGCGACCTACGTTGTATCCACGTCATGTGGTTGTTAGGTTCGCACTCAACGTGGCAAAGTGCGATCTTTGACCTGTAGAGTCGACTACCTGTCTAGCCTAGTCTCCGGTTTTTGGGACACGTTACGGTGCATGCATTAGAACCTTTCACCCAGAAGACCCACACGTGGATGAGTATGACGGCACCAAACATGCGATGTGCATGTGTGCCACCTCATCGGTCCGTGAGGCTTGGGTTGCTTGGTTAGGGAGCTTGCACCTATCCTTGTTTTGGGTTCGAAACTTTTAAGCAAAGGGGAGTGACCTGTGTGGGGACATTCGACCTGGGGAAAAATCCAAGAGATTGTTCGTGGAGAGATCGTGGTGATCCTATGAGATTGAATCAGAGTTTATAGATCGATATACCTTTGTAGTTGGAGTGCACATGTTGTGAGAGATGGACGAAGGACTCTACTTACCGCCCAGATTCCCTTTTCGAAACTCTTTCTCGATTAAACTGATGTATATGGAACGAGTTCACTTTCAACAGTTTCTGATAGGATCCTTCAGGCATAACTTTACCGCGCAAGTCATGCTCTCGCCTGTCCCTGTGATCTTACCTGTTGTCACTTACGGCCAAGAATGGGATCTCACCGTCTTTATTCTCATCTAACGAAGGATGGATCTAAATCAGCTCCCTCCTGTAAACTTTAACACCCAGTGCGAGATAAGACACATCTGTCGACCCAAAGCCATGTACGAAGCCCTAGTAGTGAGAAACTTTGGAGAGGAATACTACCGAGAGATCATGTCATCACATATCCCGTTTGTCGTGCCCATGATCATCCAACGTTTTCGTGTAGTTATCTTGACCCTTTACTGAAAGAAAGAAAGTGCTTAGTTATCGAGGAAGTTAGAGAGAAATCTACGAGATACTAGTCGCTCTGCTGTGTATCGATCGCTAACCACAGCCAGAAGGTACGCCCTTGCTCAAAGGAAAGGCTCTCGCTACGACACCGCAATACGTTCATACGCTTGATCAGACCTCTTTTGGTATATGCTTCCTTGATCACACCCTTGACTTGCATAAGGCCGTGGTACTATGACAATGTCATGTCAGCCAACAAGTCAACTCGACTTCATTGTCCGTCTTACGTGTATAGTCTGAGGTGTCAGTAAGGGACGAATGGAGGAGCGTAATGCTGTTGTGTAGTCTCATGAGCGCATTATCGAGACACACTGACAGAAAAAAAAATGAGCAAATGAATGCAATGCGCACTGTTAGTGAGGTACAAAATATAATCGTTGAGGGATGAAGTAGACAATTGTAGGTGATTGTCTGGTGTGGAATGTGCTTTGACGTTGAGAAGTTGTTTATTACGTTAGAACCTCCATGACAAATATCTGTCATAACTTATCTCATGGAGGACTACGATGCGGCTTGTGCACATCAAACACAACTTCATGTCCAATTTGAATGTACAAACTAGCTTGCAACAGACGGAGATGCCAAAGATTGAAAACACTATAGATTCAGTCCAAGAGCGATAGAATTCGCTGCTTGGCTGTTTGAATGATGCTTTTGTTACTTTCACCATTGCAATCCATAAACATCTCATGTGAGGATTGAAAATTAAGATGGACCAATTGCCCTGCTGACATGTGAGATTGACCACGTAATCCGAATTATGGAATCAAGCTAACATGTACAGTTGATTTGTCAGTTGACATGGTCTTGTCATCGGTATGTAATCAAATGTCAATTAGAGGTATGATCGTGTGAATATTCAGTAAGAGAGGTGTGATCAACCTCAAAGAACGTATTGAGAGGGTGTGATCAAGCAAATTTTTGGAATAAGAACATTACAGTGGTACCAAAATAAAATATTGTATCTTTAAAGTATGAGTTTATGGACAGTTGTCTTACCGAAACCTTGAACACTGCTCGATGATATAACCTAGAGCATGTGAATCCAGCATAATATAAGATATATGGAGGACTGATTTACAGAGGCTTATTATATCAAGAACTGCCTAAAAGAACTTATGAAAGAGAATATGTAAAACTTGAAACCATAACCTCTCCACATTGTGAATGAAGAAACTTGCTTGATCACACCCCTATTATGTTTGTTGCACTTGAATACATTCTTCTTAGTGATGTATTGCTTGTTACACGCTTCAATAAATCTTGTTAGTGATGTATTGCTTGATTACACCCTTTAAATCTAAATGACTATCACTTCTCATATGAATGATATGTTAGTACTACAGATGTCATCTTTTCGGGCAATCTAGTAGAAGGTGTCAACGCTCGAGAGAAAAAAAATCATAATTTTATCGCCGGTAACTTTGTGCAGAACCGTGGCTTATTCTGGATCACTTTTGTGAATGGACATTATGATCTCTTCATTATATCTTTTTCAGTTCTCACATGGAAAAACATATAATGATGAGATCATAGTGTCTCGTGGCATTTCTTGCGAGCAACACCAGAGATGCCCACAAGAAACACCCACCAAGGTTTGACCGAAGTGATAACTCTTTCCTACTAATCCAAAATCTTTCGGAAAGGTTCTAACTCTGACACCCCTATTATCTGACATGTATTTTGTCCCATCTGTCCCTAGTAGGTCGAATCCTCCTGCAGAGGTCTCCTGATGTGCAATGACAACAGCGACTGCAGAATGCGTCATAGTGAACGAGGTATAAAAATAAATCAAGAAGAAATATAATATCTGACGTGTACTTTCATGTCAAAACAATTTGAACGGAAGAAGATTAGTCAACTTGTTCCTTAAGCATGCACGATCGAAGATAATAAAATGATAAATGACATGACAAAATAACTGGATTTACCATCGGTAACGAGTTAAGGGTGTGATAAACCCACATAAGAACATCCGCCACATTAAATCAAGTTCCGCTACTACGACATGGTTTGCACAAAGTAAATAACAAACTGGAAAATGATATATTTGTTTGTAATAATAATATTTTAATAACACTATGACAAAAATAACAATATGAAGTCACGCTTTAAAAACTCGTTATAACATGCATTCAAGCAACAAGACACAGTAAAGAGAGAAAACTGCAGACAGAAATGATCAAAGAAAAAGTAAACAAAACGGTGTCGTGATGTGACTTGTTTCACTTTTCTGTGAGAAATAAGACTATCTGAGTCAAGTCATGACCTCAGAGAAGTCGATTTTGGAGGAAGTGAGCATTCAAAAATCCAAAAATACCACGACGTAAGTCTCCTCGTGCTGATCATCGTGATATGTTTAAAAGTTACAAACAGAGTTGCAGACGAAAAGTTATTTGAAGTTCTTCTACAAGATTTATGATACCGAGAGTATCATAAATCTAAGTGAGTTAAAAAATTATGTTTAGATTTTTATCATGTAGTGTGTAGTATATGTTTGCATCTTGAAATATAAAAAATAATTCACGTCTAGAGATAGTTATGGTACTTCGTGTTAGTGAAAGAAAGATGAAATAGACCTCTTTACTAGCATATCAGCTTAGAAACTAGTCTCTAGAATCAGTTGTGAGATTGACTTCCGTGGATAGCTGAGTAAATGTGTAGGGAGGAGGTCTCAAGATCAAATCCTCTCATACTCACAACCACTTGGAGTAGGCTAGCCCCTTCGGGAGAAATGTGAGGCACCAAGTTGCAAGGGGCGTGACACAAGATGTCCCTTAAACATACCGTGAATGCGAGACGTCTCCGTCTACCCATGCATTAGTGCAATCACATGCTATGGGTGCTAGAGGGAGATTATCACCGGATTTCGAAATGGATTCTATGCTAGAGGACTAACGGGATTTCAAAATGGATCTTATGCTGGAGGACTAACTCCCCTTCAGGGGTGTCAAGGTTGGTACAAATTCTTTTGTAGAAAAATATAGATCTTGTCATGTGATTTACTTGGGTCAAAAAATTAAGTCAAACTAATATTTGAGAATACACCCTATGCTAGAGGACTAACTCCCCTTGGGAGTGTCGAGGTCAGTACAAATTCTTTTGTAGAAAAATATAGATCTCGTCATGTGATTTACTTGGGTCCAAAAATCAAGTCAAACTGATACTTGAGAAGATACTTGCGGCACTTTGAAGTTTAAGGGGGCCGAAGAACGACAATGGTGATAACTCGGACTCCACGTGTTTGAACAAGGTGATTCTGGTGGTAGAGGTAGATGTGGTAGAGTTACTTCGAGTGGAGGTGTGAGAAGATGATTGTACGATCGACTCGACAGTCGTCCGTACTCGTTTTCTATTCAAAAATGATATGCGTACAAGTTGCAGGTCTCCTCTCTACTCATTTCTGTCCTCTAACCTCAATCCTCTAACCTCAATCCTCAATTCCTCGATGTCAAAAACTATCTTCAGTCATAAATTCTCTCCAGCCGTAAGCTCGATAAACTCTCTCCTAGCTCTATAATTCCTCTACTCGATAGTCTCCTTGCTCCACGATAATCGATAATACCCTTGGAAAAAACTTCTCTCTGGAATACACTCCCTCTGGATTTTTTCTCTCCCTTAGCAGTTTTTTGAACGTGAGATTTTCAGTGGATGATTTGGAGTTGAAGATCTACGTGCATGCGTGTTTTATCTTGATTTGATCGAGAACATGGTGGAGATTTTTTCTTATTGTCCATATTCCGTGTGTGCTTTTTGCTCTCCTCTTCACGATCGTATCACAGCTAGAAGGTTCCACCTTTCTCAGGAAACTCTCGTCTCGACAACGCCACGAATGCAATTGTATTGAGTTACAAATATGATGGTTTTGTGTTCAGAAGATCTACTTACAGCAGTTATCCAAACATTGATGAACGTGTGATCGTCTGAATATAGATTTCAAAAAGTGAGAAGAATAGGTTAAGCTACTCGATATAATGCACCAAAAAAGTAGAAATATTAAAAGAACCAGCGGCCGATCGCTTTTGAACACAAAAGTTTGAGATGAAAGAAATTGAAAAAATTAGAGGTAAAATGATGATGCGTCAAAAAGAGAGAGAACAAAAGCTTATGAGTGAAAATGTCTGAAAAAGTATGACAAAATAGAAGACAAAAGGCTTATGAGAGGCAAAAAGATAAAGCAAAAGCTGTAGAGAGCAAAAACTGTGAAGAAAAAGAAAGAGGAGAAATGGAAGACAAGAAATTTATGAGGGCAAAAAGAACAAAGAATAGCTTTTGAGGGGAAAAAGTTTGAAGGGAAAGAAAAAGTAGAAATGGAAGGAATGAAACTTATGAGGGCAAAAGAAACCATAAGCTTTGAAATGTAAAAAACAAGAGAAATGAGATACAGATAGCTGATGTGAGCAAAAGTCAAGAGAATATGCTCTTGAGTGCAAAGACTTCAGCCAAGCATAAATAAGAAAAAGAGAAGTTTCGAAAGTAATTTCTGGAGATTTCAGTTTACTTTCTGTCATGTTGGCTTCTAGTGCTATCTTCCTACCAATCTCAAGTTTCTGTTTTTGTGTGATGAATATACTTAACATTATAGTTTTGAATTTAACTCATTTTATAAATATAACTCATACTTTTGAATTGTGTACTTTCGCTAGAGATGACATTTCTTTACTTTATACAGATTTATTTTATTTATAGTGACATCATTTGCATATCTCGGACAAGTAAAATCTATATTTGAGATTTGTAGCTTTCTAAATGCAAGAGTATGCGACTTTATAAAGAGTAATTTTCTTGTTCAAATTTGCACATTTTTGAAAAAACACACTTGAACATCATGATTTCGTTACTTTGAGCTAGTTTTTTTCCCAAAAAGAATTAGGTACCTGTTTAGGCTAGCGCAGATCTGGTTTAAAATAGCGGATGTTTAGGGAGGCTAAAACATGAAATCATAAAATTGGTTACAGTACTGCAGGAGTGGTTTTACGGATTTTGAGGTGTGAGAAGGAACTGTAAATTATTTTATGGTTATAGCTAAATCTATCACATGGTTTCAAACCCTGGACGTAAATACAGTGCTATGGTGCTCGCAACACTGTATAAACGTTCTGCAGTAGTAATATAATATTTTTATTATTAATAGTGACGTTCCAAATCTCTGATTGGATCTTCAACACATGAGTCATTATATGTATTACATAATAAAGCACAATCATTTATGATGATCGAGTTTATGGACAATAAACTTTACAGAAGTTACATCCGAAGATGTAAAAATGTTACGTACCACCAACAGTGATACGCCTACTTACTCTAAAAATGTTTACGGCGATGACTGTAAACTCGTAAAAGCTAGGTCTGAGTGGCCCTAATACACCGCTAAGGTAATAACAAGAAGGTTTGTTGGGTAATCAAACACATAAACCTTCTGGGAGAATGATCAAGCAAATTTCTGCATTATGAAAGGCACAAAAGCGAAGCACATTCCTGACACTCACTCAGCTCAAAGGTACGGTGCAGGTAACTGATTGGTCCAAGGAATATAAATGTTCACGAGGAGTGGGAATGCCGGGGGCCGGGGCTTCTCACAGCCACAAGTCGAAGGAAGGCATGAATTTATTGCAATGAGTAATCTAGACGATCTTTCGCGAAGAATCTTCTGGAGGGGACCTCGATCGTCAAACCTATCGGCAGAGCTCGAGAGAGATTATTGTACACTGTCAAGGGTTTCTGTCAGTCAACATCCGAAGAGTTACTCCAATATTTGTTTAGCTCGTACGTGTACTTCTGTTGTAGTCTTGCAAGCGCAGATTCGCAGAACGATAAGATCTTGGAGTAGATCGCGTACAGGCGCTGCGTTGGTTGGTGGATAGGTCCTGTTGGCGACTAGATTCATGAATCAGTGTTCTGAATCATGACGCAAAATCGGAGGGACATAGAAATCGGTGTAAATCTCGCCGCGCGTCTTACGAACGGGCAAATGCACGTTATGAAACTATGACGTTTCTTGTTCACTCTCTACCGTTCGGACTTAATTCACTGATCCATGTCGATGGTTTGGTAGTATAGTACGATGTGATGGAGTAGTTTGTGCAGCCGCCCCTTCTGCACAAAATACATTATAAACGATCACTTGGGGAATGAGAATCTGGGAGGGGAACTTTTGCGTTCTGTAGAGAATAAATTTCGCCACAGCGCTGGCCACAGATATAGGTCGGTCAGTCCCATCCTGCACCTGGTGGACACGAGTCACTGAAACTTGCAATGTTCACGAAGTGTGTTAGAGCTCATCTGTTGCAAGTTCTCGTTACACCAGCCGTGTATCTTCCACATCTGCTGAAGCGACCTTGCCTGCCTCCCTGGATGAACGCGTGTATCCATTTCGGCCGAATGCCTGATTCCTCCCCTCAGGCGCTCGCACTGAAGCTCAGCAACTTTGCACCCGGGTACAATACATGAACCCTCTCCCGAGTTCGTGCGTGTGAAATTCTAGTCGTCGCTGACGATTCGATGTGGACCTACTTGGCCCGCGCACTGGAGAATTCATATCAAGGGAGAGTCACTCAGAAGGATGAAACCGTGATTTTTCAACTGTGGACGATATCTTGCTCAAGAACGCAGTTCCAAGACCTGTGCTCCTCTCTTGATCAAGTTGTGGCTAATGAGGAGAACTAGTGAAAGCAGCGCCGAATCAGCAGGCTAGAATCCCGATGCCGAAGAGCTCCTCGATGTTCCCCAATGAGGAGGAACTGGCTGAAGCACGCGTTATTCCGTGGAGAAAAGTGTCCTGAGAATGGGGGTCACTTGTGGCATCTTGCTCGGTATAGGCGTAAGGCAGTCGTCTTGGTAAAGGCCTGTGAGCGCCCAGGCAGCCGTTTCTTGAACGTTAGGATATTCAAACTGCAATAAGAGCCCCAGGAGAGCGGTAACACCATCCTCGTTCTGCGCAACCATCCACCGATTGCCTTGGTTTAGAGCGAGGTTACCCAAAGCCAATGCCGCCTGCTCCAAGATCACGCTCTCCAGTCTGCTGCTCCCGTAGCCTGGGCTGCTATACTCGAGAATGAGATTGGCCAAACCTGTAACACACTCAGAAGTGGCACTCAGCGGTGACAGGCCATCTATGCTCGTCAGATTGGACAGTGCCCTGGTCACCTCGTTCTGCATGCTGATATTCTCGCTTTTTGAGAGTAACGGAACTAGACTGGTCCAAGCATCGGGGAATCTTGCAATAATGGGGTCATTCTCCGGAGCATATGACAGATTGGCTAGCACCCTTGCTGCTTGTTCTTGTGCACAAGGGTTGTCCTCTTTCCCGAGGACATGGATTAGACCTCCCAAAATACCAGGCCAGTCTGCTATCTTGATAATCATCCGCAGATTTCCCGGCTGCGCTCTAGAAAGGTTACTTAATGTCCAGGCGGCCTGCTCCTGCTCATGGGGATTTGCATCGTTGAATAGCATGACAACCATAGCGGGTAAAAACCCTGGACATTCTAGTATCTTTCTTCTGTTGGCCTTGGCCAGGGAGAGGTTTCCCAGGAGCATAGCCACATTTTCCCGATCACTGCTGCCGGGTTCTACTCTACTCATGACCGTAAGAGCCGCTTCCAAGACATCGTCATAATTAGCAATAGCGGCTTGAATTTCTTCATTGTTGGCAAGGTTCGACAAGGGAAGAATTGCTGATGGATTTTGCAGGGCTAGCAAGCTGATCAAACGTTTCAAAGCACGCGGAAAATGAACCGAATGGACGATCATCGCTGCGTGTTCAGGGGTGGATGAGAGGTATGCTAGAGCTTTGCAAGCATGTTCCTGTAAAGCCGGTCTACTCTGATCTCGAAGCATTCCGGTAAGAGCCCCTATTAAACTGATTGGGAATTCTAGAAGCTTGGGGACATTTTCTTCAACCATTGCTAGGTGAACGAGGGCCCTCGTTGCAGCCTCCTGCCCTCCCCTTCCGTCTTGCGTGAACAGCAACCTGATCAGCCCTTCGATAGCATGTGAGTTCCTCATAATCATTGCCCCACCTTCCGGTTTAGATGCTATATTACCCAATGCCACAGTTGCCTCTTGTCGAACTTGCATCGTGATCTCCCTGGACCTTTGTCGGGAAGGGGACGTGCTTGCATCGATGAACAGTAAATGTACTAATCCAACCAAAGCGTCTGGGTATCTAAGGAACCACAGCTGCTCCTCGCCATCGTCAGCCAAGGCTAGATTCGCAAGAGATAGCGCTGCATGTATCTGCAAATTGGGGCTGCCATCTTCGAATAACAACTTGACCAGACCATCTACCGCTCGGGGATATTTTAGAATTCTACTGTGCTGTGCCTCCTCACATGAGAGTTGTACCAGAGCCCTTGCTGCTTGCTCTTGAAGTACGTGCCTGTCGTTGGAGAAAAGCAGTGGCACAATGTGCTTCAGCTGGATATCATCACATGCACGTGAACCGAATTTTAAGCATTGCTGGAAGGCTGCTTTGAGCTTACTACCGCTAGAAGACCTTTGGATCAAAGGTCGCGGGCATAGAAGTCTGAAGTTGTTACCCCTCTCATAAGTACTGCTTCCCCTGAAACTCCAGGACCCAGCACTCTGTGTCGACTCTGAAGTTGCAGTTTCTGCTGTCTTTCCTTCATGTAGAAATATGTCTAATGGCGGGGGCGACGACACTCGAGAGACGAAAGCAAGACCCAAGACCTGCTGCAGTCCCCCATCATCCCCATCCAAAAGAACTAAACATGGTCCACCAGGATCACCCATCCGACGTCCGACGAATTGCTCTCTCGTCTGGTCGTGTACGCCCAATTCCACACCGCCTAAGTCGTACGAATCGAGTTAGCTAACCAGCAGATGTACTACCGTTTCTCGCTTCCTCTAGATATGTGGGAGCCTTACAAAGCCCTGGTGCGGCTCAATGTGCCAAACAGAAAAGAATGTATACTCACTGTCGTAAAATCCGAGTCTAAGTTGCTTCATGAATGTCATCAGATGGAGAAGCCATTTGTACAACAGTCGATTCAAATTCAACCAAAGCACGCAGTTCAGTTCTATGCAAGGTTTATATTTCAAGGTAGATATCGGTAAACAAAATGGGGCAAACAAGTCAGCGCCATTCAAAGCTCAAAGCGAAGGTTCCGTCGTGCTTACATCTGGTGGCTGGGGGAGGCCAAGCATAGCGCCAAAGACGCGAAAGTCAATGGCAGTTTGTTAGTCGGTCAAGATTGGAATATGTTTGAAACTTTTGAATGTCATTCTGGCCAGCCCGACGACAAAGGAGTGTTTTTGGTTTTTGTCGTTGTTGGACTGGTGCTCTGTCCAAGATTACGCCGTCCATTTAGTACGCACTCATACTTTCCTTTACGTTTCGCATAAAACTACAGTTCCTTGTGATCTGAACTGAATTATGCCTTCGGAGCAGAAGATTCAGCAGCTCAAGCCTCAAGTTCCTCAACTTGAACTCCTTCCAACCTCCAGAGAAGTCCAGAGAGTTAGAGCTACTGATAGCGGGGCTTAGCCCCGCTATTCTTCCCTTCGGGGTTGTTGTTGCTTGGCCCTTCGGGTCCTTCTTTCCCTTGTAAAACTTGATGAGTCTTTCCATCTGTTTGCTATTCATTGGGTCCTGTTTTTCTCTGCGCGATGACGTTCGGGGATGTTATCTAGCGTCGCGTCCATCGCAGGGCTTGCGGTTCAGCGACTATCAAACTTCCGTTCAAAATCCGCCTACCGTAGCCATGAGACTTTCACTTTGCGACTTCGCTACTTTAGTTAGCGACAACTATACCTTCTACTATATCTTAGCTTTTCATGAAAGATGACGGTACACCAGCGGTTTTATTCGACAACCGAAGAGAAAATTACATCTTCACCAAGTTTTCTCGTTCTTGAATCCAGAATGGCACTGCAATACCGATGATGGACGATGTGGAGTCAGTGTGGACCTTTATCCAGCCGTAGGTCTACGTAGTACGTATGTATGAATAAGACATAAATGTTTTTCTTTTCTGTTTGATTGAGATCCATGCAAGACATAATTTAGTAACTCCTAGAAATTTACATACCTATTTCCTTTGTCGGACTTGATTCTACCCGTTTTTAAGATTTTCTTATTTGACCGTACTTTGACCGGCAATAGCGTGTTCAATAGATCAAAATGCCATGTAGTCTCAGTATGAGATCTGCATGGAAATTTCAGTTGAAAATGTCTACAGATCAGATTATCAACCCATGCTATATTTTATTTGTCTTGTGCAGTCCTTTCAGATGGCAGTGAAATGACAGTTGTCCATCAAAAGTATATTCCATCATCTTAAAAAGAGTGAGTCAGGTAGGACAGACGCATCAGGGGTGCAGTCAACTAGATTTCTAGAAGAACTTTTGTTGTAATTTCAGTGAGCTTGCCGATTTATATAAGTTACTGTTACTATTCAACCGCAACAAAGCAAGTGCACACGCGCAATACACTTGTGTGCATAAGAAACGCTCGCAAACGTATTTAACTAACCTTTTGTTCAAATCCCATGTGAGTTTCAACCATATACAAGATTAGGACTTAGAGATTTTATTGTAATTTTAAAAAATCAAAACATCAAATATTTAAATACTTATAGCGATTCAAAAATACCACCCTAATTTACTTAGCTGGATTACCCATCTCCACACTTAGCTGGTTGATTTACGTCACTGTATCTACTTAATCACAGTGTTAATTTCAAAAGGAGTTGTTACAATGAGAAAGTACAATCTACAGAAGTGGCTACGTAATACCGGTACCTTTCTCTTCTGAAGATGATTGCTCCTGACATGATGTGTTGATATGTATGTTATTCGCCACCGACAGTGTCACATCCGTGAAGAATCTCCAATTGTCGAACTAACTATCTAACTAGCTATGCTAGCTTGTAAGCTAAGTTCCTGTCTCATGGAGTCATAGTAGCTAGAAACAGTTGAAGTCAAAGCGAGGACTTTTCGTTGTCGTTTCAAGATCTTTTAGTTTCCAAGTCGTCGTCGTCATCTAGAGTTTCTGAGCGTTACATACAAAAACCATTATGGCACAAACATGGCCGGCGACGTTTGGACCCTTATCAAGCGGGCGTGACAAGGTCCACTTGGACGTATTCTACTCTCGGATGTAGAGGTTGACAAATAGACTTGGTCAGACCCTTGAGGAATAAGCATTACAGTCTACCCGGTTAAAACACCAGCACCGGTATAAAAGAGGGAAAAGGAATTTTCTTTCTTTTCCTCCCCGTGTACTTCGGGTTAAAGAGAAGATTTTGTTCTGCTCCAAGAAACCATTAAATTTTTCTTTAAATATTATTCAGTTTATACTTAACAGTTTACTTTGATATAAGATATATACGGTAAACTGATGAGAGAGTTTTGATTGAAATCGTTGTTTGATAGATTTTATCACAGCATGCAAAAGTAATCAACAAATACAATTTAAGTTAAAAAGGTCATAGTTTTTTATCAAAGACAAAGAACTTGTAACCTAGCATCAGCAATGAAGGTGATGGGATACTTCACCATCTAAATACTGGAACTAAGTATTATAACTTTTTACAATTGCTACAACTTGACTGTTCTGTAAACAGATACTCGTAAACCTGTTCTTTTGTTCTGTTATGGTTTATCTACTCGGTTACATCTGTTAATATATCTGGATATGTGTTATTTTAGAGAATGGATTTATAAAAATAACTACCGATCATGAATCTGCAACAATTATTTCAAAGTGATGGAAATACAATCAGTCGGTGCCAGCCAATCAAATTAACAGTTACATTTCCTGACCTTCACTTAAGAATTTAACATTAAATGAAAGACGAGAGATAAATCAAGTACTTCAGCATTTGGAACAATTGAGCTTGGATTCTTGAATGACAGATGAATGTAGATAATCTTAATTGATTTTGTGGTGATCACTGAGAATATAAAGGATCTGATAACAAAAATCAGACTTATGAAAAGAAAGTCTAATATGTATTTTCTTTATCTCTTTGTTCAAAGTGAGATGAATTCGTAACTTCTTTCAGTCAAAAGCTTAATACTGTATCTGTAAGAACTGAGTTTTCAATCTAAAACATCCCTTCAACAACAACTTTTCATTCATATATATATATATATATTATCGTGTATTGTAGTTACCAGTGGGTTCTTTTTGTTCCTGTTTGTTGTTATTTTATTGAATTTTTCTATTTATATGTTATAATATATGAATTATGTATTAGTTTTACGTTCTAACACTTAGATGGTTACGATGTTATAATGTATTTTTTTTGTAAATGTTCGAATGTCGTTACTCCAGAGCTCCAACATTTATCCAGGTACCATTCAACCTAGTACCATATCATACCAATTTAACCCAAGTGAAGGTAAAACCTTGTGTCAGACCCGACCTCCCCCGTAGCAGACATATGTTGTACCATAGTGACAAGCTAGATAAATATGCATCCCAAGTTACTTGTGTAAGAACGTGCAGAAGAAGACAAGGTCTGCATGCTATAGTAAAACCTTCCTGGTGTTGCAAATAAACTTCGGAGTGCTTTGTCTTTTTCCATTAGTATATAAAATATGAATTCTAGACTAAACTAACATACAATACTAAATTTATATATAAATATTAAATGTAAAAATTCTGGGAGTTACGACAGATCCCCATTTAACCCATAATCACAGTGCGTGAAGATAGCGCTTCCAGTACTACAAGAACGGGAGCCCAAAGAAAATAAACATTAATCCTTTAGTTTTTATATATTTATTATTCCCACCCTTCCAGTGAAAAGCGTTAGGTAATAAATTAATAGCATGCTGCATTCTCCATCGGTGATTATGCATGCTTGATATGCTTGAAGTTAATTCGCGCATCAACGTTCTTCCGTGCACATCAAAAGCAAACGTTTGTTGAATTATTTGGACTTTTGCCGAATATTGTGATATCGTAAATATAAACCTGCAAGAAATACACGTTCTTGGAACTGAAAATAGCGTAGGGACATTTGTGGACGTCCGAATTATAGGAAAGGGTATAATTGCTTGGAATATGGAACTATAAAATAAAACTGTGTATGAGATATGATACAATATTTGATAATATATGTGAAAATTGAAAAGCGGATTATTTTCTAAACTTACGTGGATTAGTTTATCCCCACGGTAGTCATAAACATAAATTCTATATATTAACCTCCGGTATCCTTTTTTGACTCCTTGTAGTCCGTGCGTTTCCTTCTATCGCGAGATGGCACACGGAGATTTGTATATATTTTACTTCTTGTATGAGACTTTTGGTTGTGTATTAAAATACCAAAGTGGCATGTTATAATTATTCACCTCTTTCAAAGTTTAGAAGAGGGGAATATGTAAGGCGGTTTATTTTATTTTTTATTTTTCATAAAAAATTTATTATTTTGTTTTTATAAAGAGGTTATTATTTTATTATTTGAGCTGAGCAGGCTTTCACACTTATATTTCCCAAGGCACGTCTGGACCCTTTGCACTTATAGGTTAAGTTTGTCTCCTTCCACACTTGTTGGTCTAGCTAAGAATAATTTAATTATTTTATCTATTTAAAATATACTTATTATCTAACACACATATCCTTTTATATATCATTAAGGAACAAAAGTTCCCAAGAAGTTAATCGAGCATGCATATTAGTTGTCCAAACCTAAGGTGAAAGTTACCTCACGCCAAGTATCGGTTCGGTCAAGAGACAATCCACAACGGCTTTCTCAAACCGGGACATTTTATGATATCCATCTCTTTGAAGTTTGAAGATTCAGGTCAAGTACACCATGGACAACTTAGCTTCAGAAAATATCATTTTCTGGGTTTTCTCAGTTTTCTCAAAGAAACTCTCATTCTTATCCACCTTATATGACCATTCCATCATTTGCTCTTTCAGTAATGTTTAGTCCAACATCTTTTACTTTTCAAAAATAATAAATTCAGCAGGTTTAATCAGATTACATATTTTTTTCTTTTGAACAACAACCATTCGATTGAGAAATATGCATGCAAACGATGGTTTTAGGAAATGGTTGGTAAAGAGATAGGTTATGACCTCCACATCTATGAAAGAAAAAACTCTTCTTTGGTAAATCCATGTTTAAAAGCAACAAAAAAATTGATATGATGGATCAGTTCAGGAGATAGGTATGACCTACTCAATTATCGAGAAATAGACTAAGTTTCTTTTCTTGCAAATCTTTGTTAGCTTGATATGCTCTGTTTTCCCATAATCGTTATGGAGAAGTAAGCTTGTCATTCCAACCTTTGGGTCTTGTGTTATTATCACATACATACTAAGGAAATATATATTCATTCGGGACGCTCTCTTATCGGATGATTTCTATTTCCATTGTAGAAACTAATCATCAGTGCCTTGTGAGTTCATCCAAGAGTTTTGAGTGAACATTTTGTATCCAACACACAACTTTTCGACCTCTACCAGAATTTCTCACTTTTAGACGGACAACCATTCATTGTTTATGGCATATCAGAGAAAATCATTTTGTGCCAAGATTTACTCAACAAGAGTCCAATAGTCACTTCTCATAATCGTGATACATTTTTCGATATTAGCATTGTATGTTCTTGTAAAGGAAGTGATTGACCGTTCACGAGGTTATGGATCACGACCACTATAACAATTGTTTATTTGTCCACCTTTTCCACGATGAAAGAGTGTAGCAAGCTCAATTTATCTAAATATTTAGATAATAAATTAATGTCTAGATTGTATCTTTGTCAACAAAGCTATCGCAATTTTAGCTATAGCACGTGAGTCCACATGCAATTTATGGGTTATATTTGGATCTTCTCACAACTCTGGTTATCATTAATAGTTATAAATAATTTATAATGAATAAGAACAACATTTAATATGAATATTTGCATAAAAATTTCTGATAAGAGAAGTGAGCAAAAAATCGACGAAGTTGATCGAGCATGCTTGTACGATCACGACCATCTCAGAAACATCCATGATCATTTAGCATTAGTCTTGTGTAGACTTGATGAACCCATGCTGTAATAACACATTTTCAAGAATTAACACTTGTCGCACCATCAGTGAATATATATGCATCCCAACTCTTGGTGAACTCAAACTGTCATAGCGTCTGAGTGACTGTACGAAAGAGAACAAGCGCCTGGGTCGAGATAAATTTGATGATAGCAATTGGATGGGATGTGTCTTGTGTTATGGGAGAATTATTGCTCATATTCTTTTCTCATTTTACACTTAATGACACAGAAAATGTGTTTTTCTTGTCAAGCTCTCTGGACTCAACTGGGATTCCTCTTTGTTTCTTTTCTCAACAAGAATGTTACAAACACAGAATAAGATAGATTTCTATATTGAGCATCTATGTATACTGATATTCACCTGCAAGTTGCATGCATATTCACTTTTTCCAAGTTAGGAAGAGTGAATATGCATGTCTTTTAATTAATGGACTACCCTTCCTGTTGGAAGGGTTGGTGCATTAATTAAAGACATTTTAACTGAATACTGTTTATTGACATAGTGAAGAACTTTTATGGAAGCCAAGCATAGGCTCTGTTCACTGTACTTATAGTTTTATAGCTGTAAACACCCTTGTGTCCAACTCTATGGAAACAAGTCTCGTAAGTTGAGGAGAGAATTGAGAAGTTTAAATTTAATTCTTTAAATTTAGTCATCTGGACAATTTGATCTTTTGTTCTTTTTATGTTTTTTTCGGAAGCATTTTTTATTTATTTTTTGTTCTTTACTCTGTCTTTAATCATTTCACATACTGATCCGTAGTCTGCAGAATTGATTTTCCAGGAGCATAGTAGTTGGCAGCCAAGCATTTCTGGTAATTTTCTCCACTAAACAACGATTGTTTTTTTCCTTCCCTGAGCCAAAACGTGACTTTGGATGTATATTCACATGAGCTTGATTATGTTGATATATTACAGTGTTTTTTTCAGGCACAATATTCTATCTCCATGACGAATCAGATCTCTTCTTCCAGTACTCTAAGTAGATTTTAGATTTTAAGTATTGAGCTACCCCTCCAAGTATTTCAAATATATTATCTTTTTGTGAAGAAGAGTCGTGCACGCACATGACAGCGATTTATCTGTCCAAAGATTTCTAGAGAGAGCTCTAGGAGATAATTCATAGAGATTTGTGTGGATTTTGAACTCCCGACGTCATGCGATTAACAAAGACAATAGTCATTGCGCTAGGATCAAGACAGGTAGTCTATATACTTCACTTCATCTATATCTTTATGTGACGAGTTGTTGCCTTATGGTCAAGCAATGGACTGCTAGACCTCTTCCAATGGTTTCTAACATAAACGCCGATGACCTAACAAACTAACAAAAATAGAAGACGAGCCGGTGCATTGTGGACAAGCTATAGACGGCCAAGATCTCTTCCAATGGTTTCCAAACATAAATGCTGATGACCTAACAAAAATGGAAGATCGAGCACTGTAATTTTTTTCACGCACCAACTCTACCAAAGTATACTGCGTATAATGATTTGTAAAAATAAATAAAGTTGACATAACCAAGTCATGAAGGAATCAGAAGTCAATTCTTTTACTATGAGAAATACGCTTGTCATCTTTCTCTGCCAAAGCAAAAGTCCATAGAGCATGCATATTGAGTCCTCCTCCATCTTTCGATGGAGGCTCATATATAATGATTTTATTTAGTACTTAATTCTTCCGACAAGAAGGGTTATGTACCAAATTAAATTCACAATGTAGTAATGTAAAATGTTCCAGACTTGTACTTCTGGCAGCGTGGTTGTGTTCTTATGGTTTATATCCTAATCACTCCGTGTTTCCAGACATGGATATTTAAATTTAGCTATTAAAATATTTACCGTTGTCCATCAACTGGAAGAAAGGGCGGACCATGCTTCCATTTGCTGGTGTGCAAACAAAAGAGAAGCAGCATGAAAGTCCCAGTTGTGTTCTTCTGGACGGTAAGCCGTGAGCAGAGAGGCGATTTTCTTCTTTTCTCATACATAATATTATGTAATATATGCCATGTCTTTTAAACCACCCCTCCTGCTACTTTAGAGGTGGGGGTCCTCAGCTCTATCTATTGTTAGTTACCACTACTGAAGGTTAAGGAAGGAGGGGGTATTGTAGTGAAACGCGCATCCTTGGCATGTTTTTATTCATTGTCGCTTGATCTCCATCTAGGGCTCAAAATGAGCAACTCTCTGTGATCTACATTTTGAGTCATTGATGAGACGATTTGCACATCTGATGGCTCAGAAAAATCTGAAAACTTCTGGTGAATTTTCAACCATTAATTTTAAAATTTGAATTTTAGAGGTGACCATATTGAGCACTTGTTGTACAATGACCAGATTGCTGGATAGAAGAACATGATCTGAGAAATGAAGCATGAAATAGATACTTGAACTATAGAGACTTCTCAGCCAGAGATATTTCTCACCTGTCAAAAATATAACGGATTTCCGACCGCCAGAAAGATTTTTCAAGCCAACTGAAAAATTCAAATTTCCAAAGAAAGAACTCCTTCCTCCTCATTCCGCACGTGTGTGAAGGAGAAGGACTCCCTCCTTCCTCCTTTCCTTCTCCATGTTCGAGGTATTTGAATCACTTTTCTTATTTTTCTTCTCTCTTTTTTTTCTTTGTCTTCTCATGTTCCTTGTCTTCTTTTCTTCTGTATTTTTTCCATTGGTTTCCTTTCTGTCTAATTTGCTCTCACTTTCTCTCATTTATAGTTTTCTTTACATCTTAGTTCTAATATTGTATGTGTTTTTGTGTGTATTGATTTGTTGTTGTTCTTTTTAATGTTTTTATCTTTTCTATACCTCTTCTTGATCTACACTTGCTATTTTAGATCGGCTGTAAATTCTTGCACACACTCCAAGCGAGGTGTCTGCATGTTTTACACACATTAATTTTGCTCTTTTTTCATTTGTGAGTGTTTGTTTTTTTTATCTTTTTTCCCCTACTTATAGAGATCTTATAGTTAAAGTTCAATTCTTGAAGAACCTCAGAGGCAAGATGCCTCCGAGAGTGTGACCTAGACATTTTGGAACCGTCATTTACTGTCATTTAGTATGTCTTGATATACCAAGAGAGAAGGTGAGAGTGCCAGAGTTGCTGATGACACGCTTTATGCAGTTGATGCATCTTTTAGATCCGGTTGCAAGTCACACTGATGTTTTTCATTTTCTTTTTGAGGTTGCTCGAGTGCAAGAACACATGCCGTCACAGACAAAGAGACAATACCAGATGTAATGCCAAAAGAGGGTGATCTGAGGGGGGTTGAGATAACACTAGGAGAGATAGACGATGCTCCTCTGGAGATACTTCATGTCTTTGGTATTCAAAACACACAACTCCACCGATAAGAGATGCAAACATGTTTAGTGAGTTTATTCTATTTTTTTAAGAATTCTTATGTATCAAATGGTGTGTATATGATGTTGAATGTAAATATTTTGTATAACGTCGGAGTTGTTTGTATTTTATACTTAGGTTTCTACACCACATTCGAACTTGCATATGGTTGTATGTGACTCCCAAGCTCCAGTAGATTGTGTGGGTGATTCTCAGAGGTCTATGGATGTAGAGGTTGATCTGATAGTGGAGTCATTACCAGTAGATGATTTGTCGGCATAAGGGTTTTTAGATTTGGGTAGGCTTAGAGAATTGTTTCAGGACTATAAGATGAAATGCTATCATTCTGGATGTGCGGAGTTTTTCTTATCATCGACTATCAAGCCTATCCATCAAACTTGATTTGAGATGTCTCGTGCAACACACATATGGATCTAGAGATTGACAGAGATGAAGATCTTTTACAGCGTCCATGATGTAGTACATCGTAGTTACCACACTTGGTTGTCAGCTGGATTAAGATACACACAATAAGACAATGTGTATAAAGAAGTGGGTTTAGCTCCGGTCTTGGAGAGTCATTTCTTCAAATTTCAGTCCGACACATGTCGACATGTTGAGTGGATCCAAGCAGCATTGGAGGGACGGACAGTCGAGAAGAAAAAGGTTCAGTCCCAAGTGATGTCCAAGCATTTTCTCAATGGTGATGAGGGCACCAGTAGAAGGTGAGTGTTTGTCAATTTGATCGTCTTAATGATGATAAAGCATGTGAACACTTACACGTAACTATTTTATGTAAGAAGGTTTGTGATAATGACTGATTTATGATACGATACGTCTCGAAACGGATATAATGAAACATCCACGTTCATTGACAAGAACGATGGACGTTGTATCGAGTTAGTGAACATGACACGAGTTGAGTCAGATAACAATGCATGGCTGATCAAGGACAACGCTTTCGAGATATGGATTCAGCAATTGATAGCACGAGGTCATTCATGATGACAAGGCTTCGGTAGATGCTATCTTGCAACGATACAAGATCGTTTCTTAGAAGGACTGATGGCACATAAGTGCAAGAATTTCACCAAGAAGTTTTTGGTAGACGTGGCAAAGAAGAAAAGAGCACTGGATGGTGTAGAAGATTGTGAAATTTCAGTGGACTTGGAGCTTCTTACAAAGATCTAGCTGGTGGGATGGCTTCGTGCTCAAGATGCTTAATTACGAGAACAAGCCAACACAGATTCAACGAGTGGCAGCGATGTGCGAAATGACCTCGAGCATCTCTCTCGGCTCTCGATGCTACATGTTCTCGAAGATAAGCACGCACACTCTAGCTCACAAGATTAAAGGGTGGATATACACTTGTAGTCAACTGAATAAGCAGACGATAAAGTTGGCTGATGGAGATATCCACAAGAGGACGATGATGATGTTCTCCTGTGTAGAGATATAACGAATGTGGTTGATTACTAGGCCGATTAGCATCTATTTGCATATTCCTTGGAGTTGAAACTGGCACAAATAGACCTTGTTGTGGACGAGAGGACTCAGGCTTGCAACAAGCTGACACTATGACGATAGTAGTCGAATTTCAACTCATATTTCAATCATTGTATGTTTTACATCTGAGCTCAGTGATCACTTGAAAAGTATATTCTCCAACGCATCTTGCTATGGCCGTATTTCTTGACAAGCATATTATGTCCACAAAGATGCATTTTTACACTAGTGCGAGAGAGAATTATCTTTCGGAGACGTTCAACTCAATCATAAACAAGTCTGCATCAAACGGATAATTATATTTAAATAACTTAGAGCACGTGTATATTAGACATATACATGGTGAATCCTTTCAATAGATATCTGTTTTGAAGAATAGATAAAATTATATTATTAATATATTTGATTTATTACCAAACCCTTCCGAACAAAATGTTTGATAAAATTTCCAAAACTTGCATAATACCTCCTTCTTCTTAATCTAGAAGAGGTGATTATTATGCATGTTTTATAACTCTCTCTTATACGAATATCATCAGTGAAAACTTCTTCTGAAAACTGATGGTTTGTTTCATGCATATCTATACTTTGATACCAAATATGATGACTTGCAACTCGTTAGACAGAAGCAATCATGATAGGCGATGCTGAAACTTGACTATTATTACTATTTTAGAGAGTGTCAAAGCTGGAATCTCCAACCAATATTATTCACTTGCAAATGAGTGTTACGATCACAGATGTTTTTTATCATTGTTTTGTTGAATTCAGTCACAACATTTTACAATAATGTAGTATAGGATTAAAAAGATTTATTTCAATTACCAAAATAATTTTTATTAAAATTTAAATTATATATCGATTTGAAATATAATAATAAACGATTTATCGCTTTACACAAAGCTGTCCTTCAATAAACTACAGCTGTTTAGCTTCTGGACATTAAAGAACCTTCTGTCTTAGCTTTGACACACACTATCTAGATACGTTAGATGATAGACTTGTATTAGGTTAATGTGTCGTTCAAACCCATACTTCTTGAAGAAACTCCGGAGTCGAACATGAAGAGAACTTGAATATACCATCTCATGCAACATCAATCTCCGAAGTGATAAATTCTTCCCATTCTCTTCGATATCGTATTTCAGATATCCATGCATCAACTTGTTCAATCTTTTTTGTTGATCCACTTTAGACATATCTCTCGTAAAGTATAGAAATAAAAACTACAACGCAAAAATATCGAAAGAGAACACGTAAGAAGAAGAATGCAACAAGAAAGAGATTATATGCAACACTATTAATCTGGCACCCATGCATATTATTCACCTTGTTCATCTTCAAAAGCAATAAGTAGAGAATTAAAATATCAAATTAAACTAAATTTATTAATCTGGCACCCATGCATATTATTCACCTCTTCCATCTTCAGAAGCAATAAATAGAGAATTAAAACATCAAATTAAACTAAATTTCTTACTTGTCAAGCTATTGCATTTGTACTGTTTCCAGCGTTTGCAATCGATTCATTCAAGACTTTTCTCTAGAATTTCCGTACGAGTTCAACATATAATAGTCATGATGAATGTTGATTTATTATTTTGAATTGATTCTATAATGTTTATTAAACGTTTATATATTTTCTACTAACATTCAACGCATTTTTATTGGAACCTTATGTCCCTCAGGGAACTCGCCCGGCCCACTTCTTCTAACTAAAACTTCTGCCACATCGAAGATCACCAAAAAATTTATAGTTCAGAAGGCAATTTCTATAACAGAACATTTCACATCGGAAAGACTTGCAGCAATAACTTTAGTCCTGCCGTTCCTGTCATCAGCTTTTGTCCGCTCCTGCCACTTGTCATTTCTTTCACCTCGCATCCAATCTCTCGCTAGCATGCATATTAGAGGGTGTCATTTGTGGAATTATTCTCAAAGATTCATTGGTTGGGTTCAGATTGGTGGGGACTTCTTACTCGAGTTGAAAAGAAAATTCTCGAACTTGTCCCGAGACATATCTTCAGCATCTTTGAATTACTATCAATTATTTAAATGAATGGACGCGATTAACATCTCCCCGATGTGATCATCCCGGTTATCCAGTTTAGTCGGACGTAGATCTCTCCCACGAAAACGGGATGGCCAACTCCGACGGACTATCACCCCGGATTTCACCAGAGTGCCAGACGATAATCCTTTTTTGAAAAAATGACATCCCCTAATGACACGGTCTTCTTACTCTCCTTGGAAAGGGGGTGAGGCTCAGGGTGAGGCGCGAGGGTGCAGTACCCTAGAGTGGGAGAGGGATTACGTTAAGAGAGGGTAGAGTTAGGTGAGGTGGGGTATTATTTCAGATATTTATTATTTTTTATATTTTTGTTTTTTGGTTTTACATTGAGTAGATTCTATAAAAAAATGAATGAATATTAAATATTTTTGAGTTTTTTTGTTGTTGTTGAGGTTTCGGGTTCCACAGTTTCTTGTCTAAGATTTTTGAGAGATTTTTTGAAAGATTTCTTGCTACTTTAGTATGTTTTATCTCTACATATCAGGGTTTTTTTTTTCTTTTAAGTGAGTTTTTTTTGAAGATGTTCTTATTACGATTACTGTTTTCTTAGATATCATTCTTTTTTTAGCTATGGATATTCTCTCTCTCATGAGACCGAGACTGATTCGAGACACACTATGCTCGGTGTGCAATCAGTTATTTATCTCGCAAGAGATAAAATCTCATGTGAGAAAGATGCACAAGAGCTATGACTAGACCACACGGGATGCCCAGGTTAGCTGAGAACGGGGGTCTACACGTGCAGTTATTATGACACCGTTAGTCCTTCTTCCTGGAGTTTCTCCTTAGTCGTGGGAATGATTGAGAGTCCACTCGGACACTATTTTAAGATTGTTCGAGACGAGTTTTCCTTGTCCGCATTTGTTTCATCGGTTACGTTGTGCTCTTCATGACGAGGTGAGGCAGACATTCCGTCTATCCCTGACATGTTAGCACGGAACACCAGGGACGAAGCGGCGTGGTTACTATTTTTGTTACTTCCTCGTTGGTGCCTCCATTACTCGAAGTGACAGAGGAGGACATCAGGAGGTGACGATCCGTCTTCGGAGGTTTCGTGTAGGTGATTGGGCGGCCTTACAGGAGGAATATGTACATGCGGTACGAGGTAGGAGTGAGCTTACCTCTACACGTGATGTCTCATCTTCTGCTCACATTCGACGTTGTAAGATGTTAGGTCAGGTTGGAGAGTATAGTAGAGCTGCTAGAGCATTACATCATTTGTCAGTCGCATGACTTATTGAGGAGACGATTGCTTTGTTGCGTCTCCTTTATCCCCACCGGGTGATCTCTCACCACCTGAGGTTCAAGACTATCAACCTGAGGAGTCATTATGTCTCGATAGATCCTTGTTTGTCCAGGTCTTGTGTACGACTCCATGTCTATCTTCTGGAGGTCTGTCTAGGATGGTCTACGAGCACCTACGAGATTGTTTTCAGACAGACGACCCCTCTAGTGGTTTCTCGGAGCTTTTTCAGGTAACGACAGTAGTAGCTCAAGGACATATTCCTCATTCTATAGCTCAGGTACTAGGGGCAGTTATACTTTTGGTCATGACGAAGGATGGTGGAGAGATTCGAACCGATAGTCATCGGCGAGATTCTCCTACGACTTATTAGTCGTACATTGTTCTTCAGCTTTGAGATACTTTTCATGATCATCTTTGTCCACATCAGTTTGAAGTTGCGACGCTTGGAGGTGGTGAGTCTATGTCCTTCGACATTAGGGCTCTCTTGTACATCCATCCCGATTGGTTTGTCTTACAAGTGGACATGAAAAATACTTTTAATAGCATTTCTCACACTTCCATCTTTAAGGAACTCATGGATGGCGGTGGATCTCTGACGAGTCTCGTTCCCTTCGTGCGTTCATTCTATGATTCTTCCACCCTCTTTTATTACAAGCACGGTCCTCGATAGAGGAGGTTACAATCATCAGATCTGTTGTAGGTACTCGTCAGGGAGATCTTTTGGATGGACCCTTCTTTGTCTTAGCTCACTATAAAGCTCTCTTGGCCACCGCTTTGGCTGCTCCAGATTGTGTTTTTCCATCTCTAGCTGATGATACGCATATTGTAGGTCTGGCTGACCAAGTCAGTATTGCCTTTGATCACCTGGTCTCTCAATTGATCTTGGTAGGGCTGAGAGTGAAGATGTCAAAGTGCAAGGCTTGGTCTTCCATAAGTATACTGTCGGACCTCCATCTCTCGGAGAGATTTGTTACATCTAGAGATGGTTTATGCATCCTCGGAGTACCCATCTTCGGACTAGGACTAGTCCGAAGTAAACTAGAAGTAAACTAGTAGTCCGAAGTAAATCGAAGTAAACTAGAGGACTTTGTCTCTCGATTCTTAGATGTTGCCCTGGCGGAGGACGTTTTACATATCAAGAATCTCTCTATGTTAGAGCACGCACATGTTGCTTTTGACATCCTTTTCTCTTTCATTGCACAGTCGTCCAGGTTACATACTCCTCACAGTACCTCCATCTCTTATCTTCATCTCGCGCCTTAGAGAGTTTGATAGGAGGATCATGGAGGTTTTTGATGACATCATAAGATCAGAGACCTTTAACTGTGTGGCAGGACCTCTCGCACATAGACAAACATCTTTGCCGATATCATGTGACGGGGTGGGCTTATTATCCATGGAGGAAACTGCTCCGGCAGCCTTTTTGGGTAGTTGAGCCCTCTCAGCACCTTGGCTATCTTGTCGTTTCTTCGTGCGAGATAGACTTATTCTGGAGAGCTACGTGACAGAGGTGGAGGATGGTTCCTACGCGCTACAGTTGTGTTTCTGTGAGACAAGAGATAGTTTGATTCTTGAGGCACTTGAGGCACACCCTCGATTTGATACCTTAGCTTCCGATGGATCTCGTGGACTACAGTCCTCTCTGACGGGATATCACTTCCAGCAAGTTCTCCATGCGCTCTAGCTTGATTCTTCCATCTCACGAGATACTAGAGCTCGAATCCGCTCTTGTTTGGACAAGGGTGCAAGCTCTTGGTTCATAGCTCGATCTTGTATTAGAGCGTTTTGACTCGCACCGACTATCTTTTCTACACCGATGAGGTTCCGCCTAGGTTTGGTACAGCCTATTGCTTCGGCACTGTCCACTTGCGAGTGCAAGGTCTCGTTCGACACCTTGCTCGTTGTCCTCACGGTGGAGAGCGGATAGTCACTCATGATGTCATCAGGGATGTCGTGTTCGCTTTAGCACGGGATAGTGGTTACATGACGTGGAGAGAGCGTTGATACGTCCTTCAGATGGGAGGATCAGTGAGAGCTGACTTATACATGATGAGGGAAGATTAGGTCTCAGTGGCAGATGTGGTCGTCACGGACTCGACACGGGACTCAGTAGTGGCACATGTGATCATCCATCCCCTAGGATTGACTGCAGGTATGGCGGCAGCAGCGAAGGTGACCAAGTATAAGGGTATGCAAGTGAGACATCGCTTCATCCCCTTAGCCTTGGAGATATACGGATCGACAGCTCCGAAGTTTGACGTCTTTCTTCGAGATTGTGCTAGAGCTTACCATGAGAGACATCAAAGGTACCACTTTCTCTTTCTTTTCGTACTATGTTTTCTAGACAGCGAGTTTCCATTGCTCTTCAGAGAGCTTTAGCAGGAGCAATCCACATGAGAGCAATTGCAGTAGGTGATGCTACTTCATGTGCACCCGTTGTTTGCATGACCACTGACTTATCTGTTTCTGATATCATAGGGACGGTAGACGACCTTATAGCTATTGATAGCGGGGTTTAGCCCTTGTGTTTTGCCCTTCGGGGTGTTAGTTGCTTGACCCTTCGGGTCCTTCTTTCTCATGTAAGGCTTGACGGGGTCTTTCCATCTGTTGGCTATTTATTGCGTCGTGTTTTTCATTATGTAGTTATCGGATGAGGTATGCATAGTCATCGTTTGGTTCATCTTCCTTGCATATTTTTATCTCTTCCAAGTTCGGAAGAGGGGAATATCCAAGGGAGTTTAATTTATGATCCTAATCCCTTTTGTTTTCAAAGGTTATGGTCATAAAATAAAATATTTTATTACTCTTTGATGAGATACTTATAGCAACAAGAAAGCAGTTTGAAGCATAACATTTATGGTTTTTTTGTGTGGACAGATACAAGTGTCAATAGTATAGAAATGTTTACTTCTTTGGATCTAAATCACTTCAAAAATAGAAAAGTTCTAGTTCCAGTCAAACTTTTTTAAGTCCTGCACTAATTTTGATATTTCTGTTTTTAGATTTCTCTGTACATCTTAAAGAATAGTGTGTACGTATTGTGTGTCTGCTCGGTCTTTAATCAGGCTAAAAATAGTGTGTCCGTATTGTGTAAAAATCTGAAAGAGTCCATTCATCTTCAGAGAACAAATAACTTCTGATCATTTTTAAACTTACATCAGCGATTGTCTTTTTCTTTCACTTTAACAAAAACACACTTTGGAGGCATATTCACATTCTCCATCTTCAGGTTGAGAGATATTTGTCTACACTCTTAAATATGTGAACAAGCCCTTCCAAGAGGAAGAGTTTTGTCATAAATTAATAATATTATTCGTTTGAGATCATTTTGTTTATAGGAAATCATTTTGTTTTATGTATTTAACTTACCGTTTTTGTGTCTTCATAGTATCCATATGTAGCAAAGTGATGTATAAAGACATGTGATGTATAAAGACGAAAATGTAATTATAGAGTGCTAAATTTAATCATGTAAATTTAACACTGTAAATTCAGTGCTCGATACTTAATAATCAACTTTATTTCGAGTTTCATTGTGCAAAAATAATTGACCGAGATTATAGTTTACTTTGTCTAGATTTTTCACATAATGACAAAACGATATAGGTATACAAAAGACCCAGTGATAACTTCAGATTTTTTCGCTTCCAAAGGGTATCATCTTCTACAAATTTTATTTCCAGGTCCTTTTGGATACATATTATATTCTCCATAGATCACTTTTGGAACCTTAAATCAAATGACTATTATATTAAAACGGATACGTTAATACAATACACAATGTAGAAAGAACTTGGAGGATGACAAAACATGATAGCGTGTATAATTAATTAATCACTTTCACTTGTGCTCAGTTCGTTCCATGTATTAGAGCGTTGTTATTTATGCAGATGAAATATTTTGAATTGTGAACGAAAAAGATGTCTAAAGACGTGGAGTGGCCTAAAGACATTTGAACTGTACATGCACCCCTCTAATTCTTCTCCAAATAGTAATATTTTCATTTCTCTCTAGAAGGGATAAATTATTTATCTTCCTTAAACCTGTTTAAAAACAAATTTAGCCATCGACAGTCTCAGTATTGATCTCACAACGTCGGGCCTCCAAACGAAAACATTTGTCAATGTACTAGCTCCAGAAATTTTATATATAGTCCATATTAATATGACGTTCTGATTCCACGCATCCTACTTTCATGTGAGATAAGATGTCTACTCCAGTATATCCCAATACAATTGGGACACAGATGGGTCTCAGTAAACTCAGATTATTTATTAGCGTGTCTAATACAGTACAAGTAAAGATTATTTGTCACAGACTATAGTCAATTGTAAAACACAGTCAGACGAGGTGATCAAAGAATGAAAACCTCTGATTTATCATCTAGAAAAGCTGCTTGTTTTTTCTCCTTACCTCCGACCAAAAGCTCATATAGCATGTATAATTATCGTATTAATTTTCATCCACATACATTTATTTATTATTTACCCCCTTAACTCACTAGTTCACTTTCTGTTTGCATCGGATGCCAAGCCTCGCGATTCCATTACGCAGCAATTTGATCACCCGTGCCGGAATAGGGGAATATGCACATGACGTTTAATTTATTATCTAATCTTTTTATCCAAAAGGGTAAGATAATGAATTACTGATTAATTAATGATTTCGACTGCACTTGTATTTTCCAAGGTACATCTGGACCCTCTGCAATTATAGGTTAAGTCTGGTTTTTGTTGTCCCTGTTGGTTTATTAATATATAATAATCAAAATATTTTATATATTTCAAATAAAATTATTATCTAACACATATATATTTTTGTATCATTAAACCACAAGTTTGGCTACTTTAGCGGTGGGGGTCTCCACCGCTAATCATTCTTTGAGACCTAAGCAAAATCTGGTTTGACGGGGGCCTCTGTGAGAACGACGAAACTTTGTTACCTTCTCGGTTTTGCCTCAAATCAAGCGATCTGGGTATTGAAATGATCAACATCAGTGGATCTTCAAAATGCGACTAAGATAATACTTCTCACTGTAACAGTATTTGTCGGGGCCGGAAATTTTTTGGACAATTTTCCAGTATGATATTTCCGACGAGGCAAATAGGCGAGTGCACGGTGTCGTGATGTGAATCATTTCACATAGTGAATAATTCACCTCTCAGTTAGTCTCTCTAAGTGAAGCTAAGACCTCAGAGAAGTCGACTTTGGAGGAAGTGAGCATATGAAAATCTGAAACACCACAGTGTAGGTCTCGTCACGCTGATCACCGTGGTATGTTCAAAAGTTGTAAACGGAGTTGCAAGCGAAAAGTTACTTGGAGTTCTTCTACAAGATTTCTGATACCGGAAAATTTACCATAAATTTGAGTAAGTTCAAAAAATATGTTTTATATTTTTCTCATGTAGATTGTAGTATTTAGTATTATTTGCATTTCGAAATGCACAAAGAGAGCATGTCTAGTGAAAGTTATGGCATTTCGTGTTAGCAAAAGAAAGACGAAATACAGCAGCTTTCTAGCATATCAGCTTAGAAACTGGTCTCTAAAACCAGTTTCTAACAAGTTTCTCAGCTGTGTAGCTGAGAAACTTGTAGGGAGGAGGTCTCCGGATCAAATCCCTTCAGACTCACAACCGGCTTGGAATAGGCTGGCCCCTTCGGGGGAATATGAGGAGCACCAAGTTGCCTAAGGGCGGGACACTAGACGTCTCTTAAATGTACCATGAATGCGGGACGCCTCCGTCTACCCCTGCACTAGTGCAGTCACCTAGTGTGGATGCTAGAGGGAGATTACCACCGGATTTTGAAATGGACCTCTCGCCTTCGGGTTGTCAAGGTCACTAGTACGGATTCGGCCCTCTAAGTCCGGAGATATCGAGATGGCATAATAGATACTCCAAGTCGGTACCAAATCTTTTGTAGCAAAATGTAGAGCTCGACATATTATTCACTTGAGTCGAAAAATCAAGTGAAACTGATACCTGAGGCAATACTTACGGCATTTCGAAGTTTAAGGGGGCCGGAAAATGACAATGATGATAACTCGGGCTCCACGTGTCAGAACGAGGTGATTCCGGTGGCCAGAGGTAGCCGTTGTGGAGTTACTTCGGATGGAGGTGTCAAATGCTGACTGTACGACTGACTCAGTGGCCGTCCGTACAGATGAACCTGCAAAGCTGAGTGAAATAGTCTTCTTACGTGTAGATTTATTATCAGTGATTTATTTTTCTGCTGCCATCTGTTTAGGGCGTCTTTTATCCTTGCCAGATGACACTGAAAGTTACATAAGGTGGAGGAAAATCCAAAGGAGTGTACTCCGATGAGAGAGAATTCTCAGACCATTATCGTAGTTTGTAGATCATCGAGCAGTGTAGATTTTACCGTGCAGAGACTATCGAGTAGAGAATCGAAGAGCTAGGAGAGAAGTTTTACACAGAGGTTACATCTGAAGAGATTTTTCTGACTGATCAGAGTTTTGACATCAAGGGATTGAGATTAGTAGCCAGAATCGAGTAGAGAGGAGACCTACAACTTGTACGCACACTTTTCTGAAAAGAAAACGTGAAGCTTCTAGGTGAACGCGTTGGTGCTTCACAGGAGCAATTTTCTGATATTTTGAGTCCTTGAGCGTGAGCTTTTCAATCTGCATGATCCGGTATCGTGTCGTGGACCGGCTCCTACATGAAATTCAAACTTCGATGCTTGTCGCTCCAAAGACACTCATGAGAAGACAAGCTAGGCCCTAGCTTACGGGTTTTTGGCACAATCTCAGATCTCCATTTTCATCGCATAGATGGGTAGAGCTCCTTGTCAGCTTTCCATAGGCACTTTGTCTACTTCGTTTGGACGCATAGTGGAAAAGTTACAAGACTCGAAAGATAGAGAAAATAAGCTAGGCCCCAGCTTATAGGTTTTTGGCACCACTTCGGATCTTCGTTTTTATCGCACCAGTGGATAGAGCTCCTTGTCAGCTTTCCATAGGCACTTCATCTACTTCGTTTGGACGCCTAGTGGAAAAGTTACAAGACTCGAAAGATGGAGAAAATAAGCTAGGCCCTAGCTTACGAGCTTTTGGCGCAACTTCGGATCTTCACTTTCATCACATGGATGGGTAGAGCTCGTTGTCAGCTTTCCATGGGCATCTTGTTTACTTCGTTTGGACATCCAGGGAAGAAGTTATGCGATTCGAAAGAAGGTAAAATCAAGCTAGGCCTCTAGTTACTTGCTGACTGGGTATTTAGAGCTTCAGGCGTTATATCAAAGACGCAAGGGGCCTGCTTCTTATTATTGAGGGTTGAACTTCGTACGTATAGACTGTAACAAGGGGGATGCTTAAGGGGTTAGCTTGCGCCTGCGACCTGTCGGTGGATGGTTCGGGGGATTTAGGAGTCCAATGCAAGCGCGCAAGGCGTCGTTGAGTTCAGATCTGTGCAGGCTACGCAATGGTTCAAACGGTTAGGGAAGAGACAGATCGGAGAGTGCGTACTGAGTGAAATTGAGACGCAGGAAGTAGATTTGGGGTTTTCAGTTACATGTGAAGGGGAGTTGGACCGTTCGGACCGTTCCGGAGTCCAAACTTGCTGTCCTTGGATCCATCGGGATCAGAACAACGAGTTCTTCAGGAAATTGAAGACGATTCAAGGTTTCATCGGACGGTTTGGGAGTTGTGAGTGAAATTGGCTCGCAGGGAAGCACTTACATCAGATTTTCGTTCGCTTGCGACTTGAGATTTGGGTTGTTCTTCGCGATCGGTGAGCCAAGCTCTTCGTTCTTGATGCCTACGCGATCAAGGAGTCTTCATGTACGCATAGGAGAAGACTGTACGTGAATTGGATTGTTGGTTTGGGTGTGGTGAGCAAGTTTGAGCCGCAGGGAGCTGATTTACGTCAGTTTTTTACAATCTGCGATCAAATTTCTCGAGTGGTTTTGCAAGGGGAACTCCAAACAACTTGTTTGGAGTCTTGTTGGGTTCAGGGTAGCTAGATCTACCTACCAGAGAAGACGGATATCAGTTTAGGCGATCTGTTTGTGCGTGATGTGCGGTTTTAAGCCGCAGGGAGCAGTTTTTGAAGGTTCGATCACCTGCGACCGAAAATCAGCGATACCTCGGCTATCAGGAGTCGGATCTGAAGGTTTCTTGGGTTAACGGAGTCAGCAGAGGAGACCCTATCGACATCTGAAGTCCGTTCAGCGAAAGGAGGAAGTCCACAAATAGGTCTTTTTCGGTTTCTTCGCTACGGGTTTTGCTCTTTTGAGTTCGTTAGAGTTCTGGTTGGCTGTATACAGCTTGTGGTAGCTAGCTTTAGCTAAGAGCTTATACATGGATGTGGTTTGGACTTGGGTTTGGATCGCGTGATACTGTTGTGGCTCTGTTTGTTAGCAAAGAGAAGTTTCTCTTACTTTGAGCTACGCTTCGGTGGTTTTGGGTCAGGGTTGTGATTCAGGGGTTTGTTTTAAGGGCTTTTGAAGCAGGTTACAGACTGCTCTGGTCTGGTTCTCAATTCTGTGCTCTTAGGAAAGAACCGGCAGTGTACATACATTTGGGAGTGGTATATATCGAAGCATTCGCTTTCGTGGTTGTTTTTTCTCTGTCTTGTCTTTGTTTCAGCACACAACATTTCCACAGCCAGGAACCTCGCGTTTTCCTGGACATCCTTCACGCAAAACGTCCGACGCGACACCGGAGTTGAAGATCTACTTGCACACCGTGTGTTTTATCTTGGCCGGATCAAAATGGTGGTGGTGTATTTTCTTGCGGTCCGTATTCCTTGTGTAGTTTTCGCCTCCTCTTCACGATCGTATCACAGCTAGAAGGTTCCGCCCTTCTCATGAAACTCTCACCTCGACAAAGGGCGAGTGAGTCTCCCTCCTCCTATGCTTGAGGTTCACGGGAGGAGAAGCTGCTGACAACCTTTTTGTCAACAACCTTCATCCTCATTGGAGGGAGAAGGCTGCTGCATCCCATTGGAGGGAAAAGGCTGTCTGCAACCTTGCATCTTCACTGGAGGGTCGAAATCCTCGTTACCCCTAAACCTCAGGCCCAAGTCCTAAACATCATTCTAATCCGATTTCGTTCCTGCTCTCTTCTTCTTCCATTTTTACCCTCTGTCAAATTCTCGTTTTATTACTTTCATGTCTTTTGTAAGTTCTATCATAATTTTGTAGGGTCAGGTGAAAATAGATGGGACTTGCGCTGACTTTTACTAAAGGATATACATTGATTTTTTGTAGTTGATTTTTTGATTTTTGTAATTTTTTAGTGTGGTATAGTGTAGATCTTTAGTTCTTTGTTTTGCATTCAGCATTAGATATTCTTGTTTATTATTCAGAAGCACTTGGTCCATCAAGGTACTTGTTTGGACCTCCGTACTTATAAGGTAGACCTTATCTGCAGTGTATATTTTGCTGTCTTTATGCCTCCTAGAGTTCATCCTCGACGGCCTGGAGATCGATACTTACATAAAGGATGTCCGGAGGTCCGGGAGGGAAGTGAGAGTGCCGGAGTCGTTATTGCTTCGTTATGTGCAGACTATGTGACTTTTAGGACCAGCTGCGAGTCACACCGCTGTATTTTATTATCTTTTCTCAACCGTCACATCGCGCATAGATCAGATGGCGAGAGAAGCTGAAGCTAGATTGGAGGAGCCAGATGTAATTCTAGAGGAGGGTGATATTGAGGAAGATGCGCTTCCCCCAATGGATGCTGAGTTTGAGGCGGATCTTATCATACTGTGAGCTCTTGGCGTTGACCATGTTGAGCATCAAGTACTGTGTAAAGTTATTTATACGTTATGATATTTGACTACTTATATTAGACTTTGAATGTTTTGTCTTGGATCTGAATGTTAGATCATGCAAGTTATCCATCCTTTTACTTGTGCTAGGACAATCATTATCTAAATATGATGTATTGCACCCATTCTCTTTCTAGGACTGCGATGAGATTCTCGAGACAGACTCGGAAGTTCTAGATTCTGAAACTATCTTACATCTGATCCGTGATTCTCAAGTATCCAACAACCTAGAGCAGTCCGATAGTCAAGATCACGAGCCAAGTTCAATATTAGAGGGTCTTGACTTGTCAATTTATGGTATTGGTAGGAGTAAGTTGATGAAACTATTCACGCTATTCAAGTCTGATGTCCTCATTTTGGATGCGAGAGGATACTTGATCCTCCGGTAGTTTCATGTATTCATCAAACATACTCCTTGAAGCTTTGATGTCCACAAGGTCATACATTTGGTTGGAGATCGACGGAGATGGAGTTATATCACGATGTTCCGGATGTGATCCATTGTTGGGATGTTTCTATCATGTTGGCTTGTGCGCGGGTCTGGGATACGAGCAACTTGATAGTTTATGTCGAGAGATAGGGAATGAACCCTATCTCCTCATTTCTTTGGATTCTAGAATGAGAAAGATCGGTCTATAAGGTGGATTCAAGTGACGCTTGAGAGGTGAACACTGAAGAAGGAGGATGTGTAAATGGAAGTATTGGCACGATATTTTTTCGACTTGAACGAGGCTCCAGCAGGCGGTAAGTGTTGAAGATTGATTGTGGTGTAGTGTTGATAATTTGAGCGCATTGGACAATAAGACATATGTTATATGATGCGATCTGATGTATAGTGCAACATCTTTTTAGATAACTTTGTGATTTATGCAGTACGACTCCACAAGGAACGATTACAATGAGACTTGTGCTTTCATCTCAGCACGTGACGTAAAGTGATTGAGATGGTGAACATGACTCGGGTGGAGATCGTAAACAACTCTTGGTTGATCGAGGATCAAGCGTTTGAGTTGAGTATCCAACAACTCATCACGAGAGAGATAGTGTCCGATGAGGTCGTGCATGACGATAAGTCATCGATTGATGTCATATTGGCACGTCATGGGATAGTTAGCCAAAATGACTTATGACAGAAGTGTAAGAATGTCATAAAAAAATTTTAGTAGAGATACAGAACAAGAAGCGTGTACCAGCGGGTGTGGAGGAGGCGGAGGTACGAGCTGATCTTGAGCTCCTCACCAAGAGACACTTGGTGGCGTGGTTGCGTGCTCAAGGTCCTTCTATTCATGGTAACAAGCCCGTGTTGATTCAGCGAGTGGTGAAGATGCGGGAATTGGCTAATGGAGATCCCATTACATCTAGAAGATTCTTGTATCCAGAGTTGCAGACACACGGCATTGCTGACAAATTGAAAGGATGGATATATACCTATTGTCAGTTGAACGTGCGGAGGACTGTGGGACCGGATGGTCGTTATCCGCAAGTCGAGGACGAGACAGTCATGTTAGTCATGGACATTTGTAATGCGACTAACCATTGGACAGGTGATTACACACTATGTCGAAGTCTTCCGGGAGCACGACCTTGTTGTAGTGTGCTTGACTTGAACTGACCTGCCCCAGACCACTACTATCAAAGAGATAAAAGTTCGAACAATAAGTGATTATTTATCATATTTGAGTAAATATATTACTCCTATTAAGTTTGATGATGAAGTATTTTGCAGATTCGCCCACACATAGATCATGGTGTAATCTTGACGTCAGTCATTACACCGACTAAGATGCGATTCTATACACGAGCACGAGAGAACTATATGTCCAATACATTCAACTCTGTCATCAACAAGTTGAAAAGGATTCATTATGCTAAGACACATGAGATTTGTTTGGCAGCTTGTTGTTTGGATTGAAACGAGAATATTACTCGTGAGTCTATCAAAATATTAGAACGTCGTCCACAACACACTACGGTGCGGCATAAGACAACGACCACATGCATCTTATCACCTCGTACTTATGAGTGTAAGACGGGATTGCGAGAGAGACTTTTTGGCTTCCGAGACCAAGTAACCCCGTGAGTACTATTCTAACTCCACGTGCCATGTATCATTCCTAATTAGTTTGACCAAGGAATACTTGTTTTGCTGTATATGTATGCAGACTGAAGGAGTAAAATTGTGGGAGTTAGAATTTTACTTTCATTCAATATCAGTCAGTATTGAATGATCATTAACTATATTTTGAATTTGGATTTCACCTAAACCTCATTTCTCCATTTCGTTGTGTCTCACTTTTGATGAAGACTTATGTATTTGGACTCAGCCTACGAGTGCCTTTTACTGTTCATGTGCATCTTGTCTCACGATTATATTATATATATATCCATTTTTGTTTCCTTTCTCTCAGCAATTTTTTAATGATTTGAATAAGACCCGGTGTCTGACAAACCCTCCCGATGCGAGAAAAACCCCTCGACCAGCAACTCCATTTGATCTTTAGCTACGGGTCAACTAGCGTTAGTCATGACTATCTTTGGCCGAATTTCTCGGAAAGCGATTCTGAAGTCATTTAGGCATACAAAAGGATAAAGAGTACCCTTACTCCTCCATTATGGGTACAAACAGTCTCTATAATCATTCAAGGGTAAGGCTAAGTAAAGCACCTCCAATTTCTAGTGGGAAATAAATACAACACACCCCCCTTTCAGCTTTAATCTTTTCGATCCCGCATTCCTCCTTTGTTTCCTTCAGCTCCCTTAATTTATTTGTTCCTTGTATCATGTATTATGTATCGTATTTGATTTTTCCCATGTCTTTTTTACATATTCCATTCTTCCTCTTTCCTTCTTTCATCTCTTGCCTTGATCTATGTAGAGATTGTCATAAGTTTTCAACGTTGGGTTTTGAAATACACATCCTCGGTTCCCTGGTTTGCAACACTTCGTTCTGAAAGCAATGGTCTGCATTCACGCAGTAGAGCAGCTGCTGATATAATATTCTTAGTCATGTTCTACAATAGAAAGTCACAGTACATTCGTGAGTGTCATTTCCTTGTAAGAGTTTGAGAGTTCCTTGTAAGAGTTTGAGAGTGACTCTCGGACTCTTACTGTAAATTTCCTACAAATGATGCATCCTTGCAATCACAAAGGACGGTTGTTACTAAACAATAGTAGTACCGTGAGGAAAAGACCACGATACGCCACAAAGCTTTATTAAAAGAAAGAAAGATACAGTGGCGTAGCGAGCAAAGGGGGAAGTGGTAGTAAGAGCCTCAGGAGCAAAGAACTACGATGCCCAGCAGCCAGAACGACACTTCGCACCCCAGAGCAGCGGACAAGTAAAAGCCAAAATCAAAGTCCAGAGAACTTCCAAGCAAGCATTGCTTGCGGGGACGATAGCAAACTGAACAGCAAGCTGATACAAGGCTTACGAGAGCAGTACCAAAAATGATATGAAATGAAGAACAAGCCTAAGAACAGTGAAGAAAAGCCTAAGAACTAGTAGAAGATAATTCTAGACCTACTAAGTAGAAGATGGCAAATTAGAAAGCTAAGTAGTAATAGATGGCCGAGCAAAAATGATAAGGTTGAGGATTGCAGAGAGGAGTTGTTGTAGTTGAAGAGTGGAAGTCGCTGTCAGCAAAGTACGTAGAAAATAATAGCCAAAATCCATGGCTGTTGAGCTGAGAGTGATGCAGTAGTACGGTGAAAATGTACCGCACATAGATGATTCCAAGAGCAACGCTAGAACGTGACCAACAGCAAGAACATGTTACGCTTGAATGGCTGCGGCATGTAGTACTAGTCCTTCATTAGTACATCACTGGGTTTCATATTAGCGGGCTACCTAAGCTGTACGTCAGTAGTTCTTGCACTGCCTTGCTAAGCACATGAATTGTGTACTGTCGGAGTATAGGTTACTAAAGAACCGAAAGCATCCAACAAAATAACTACATTTGTGATCGAAAAGACTGCAAGTTGAATGAGAATGAACGATGATTTCATTGATACTTGAGACCAGTCTCCTTCATAGAGCATAAACTGTACTCAAAATTTTGCGAATGTCCTTCAGGAGCTCCTAGACCTGCAGGCCGAAGTAAGTAGTAATGAATTACCATATAATACTTTTGATGGGAGTTTGAACCTATCTAGCTGTCCGTCTCAGCGAAAGTTCACTCCCCTCAGCAGGAGGGGAGGAGGCCCAAGCCAAATTAAACAATAAACACTTGTAACAAAAAACAAGATAAAGTTGACAAGAAAACAAAATAAAATCAAAGAATGTATCCTGCATGTATCTCGTCCGACTCCTCCCAAGTCCGTTGGACAGCAGACTGTAAACACTCTGGAAATTATTTTCTCTCAGACCATCCCGCAACGTAAGACAACTACTTGTAGACCTACAATTGTTTCCTCCTAGGTTCACTCTCGGACTAGGAATAACAAGCTGTCATAAAAAATGTATCCACCTCCATCTCTAAAGAGGCAGCAAACACCTCACATGCATCACTGAAATGAGGATACATCTCTCGCAACCGATCAAGACTCACTAGTTTCGCAAAGCGTCTCGGTTCTCCATCTGTCATAGGTCAAGAGAATTTTCAAACGTCCTCTAGTATAGAATCAAATCTCGCTTTGCTCCAGACATCCTGTATGGAGTCCATGGGTGTCTCAAATATTGACTCGGAACCTCTGTCCATGAGACTAACCACTCAAGAAAGTTTTAGACTGAGTCCAAAGTTACTCTTTCAAACTGTGGTCAACTCACAACTCAATAGTGATAATGATATCGAGCTAAGTCCAAGCAAAGGCTCCTATAAAAAGACTATCGAAACCTGATCAAGAAGGACTATCGAAGGATGTCGAAGCACAGAGGTGGAGAACTCTTGAGATAGACGAGGACAAGTCTTTTCATTGGACGCAAGTGATGGTAGAAGATTCTGATGACGTAACAGATGGCTCCACCAAGAAACCCTTTGCTGCAACTAGAGATGAACCGAAGAATCCTTCTTCAGCTGTAGCAGCGAAAGACGGTGATGAAACTGATCATACATCCGAGGAAGAAAAGTTTGTGCGAGCTGAACATGAAATTCATGACATCATGGAGCAAAACGAAGACTCTCCCATGGAATCCGAGATAGTGATAATGATATCGAGCTAAGTCCAAGCAAGGGCTCGAAAAAAAAAACCTGGCTGCACTTCACACTGTCGCTTCACACGAAAACACTTACGAAACGAGTTTACTTATGCACCTCGGCCGTCAGACTGCAACGAAACACAGAATGAACCTAAACCTAAATGATAACATAGTCTGACTACGACAGCAACAAGACAACAAAAACAACAAGCTGTTAGTTAGGAGACCTCGCTATAGAAGACTTTCCAAGTGCAAGGGGTCGACAGAGAGATATGCGAATCGCTGAGAACAAAAAACTACTACAGAGCATATACCTCGCATCCTTGCCACCGAGAGGGCATGGTGAAAGTAGCCAAAACACGTTATAATAATTGACAAGATCAGCGGGGTGAGTAAACTCAGTAAAAAACGATTAGAAAAATCAGGCCGAATGCAAACATCACCGAACGATGTAGAGGCTTTGCCCTTGGATAGAACGTCAACACTGCAACAAAACAATGCACAAGCCAATCCACCGCCAAATCAAAACCGAATCTCAACCAATTGCTGAAATGGAGATCCGCAGCTGAACCCTAGCTGATGCGTCGGGAAGTTACTCAGGCGGGGTCTGACGTCCTCGTGAAAAAAAACTACAATGACAAAAAAGACCTTCACGTGCGAGCTGGTCCCTTTTATACCCATACTTGTGGTTTAAAGAACAAAAGTTCACCAAGACTTTCATGAAGCATGTATATTATTATTGTGCCCGGAGTCACGACGTTCCTTGAACAGAACACCAGGAAGCAATGGAACACCCGGCCAGGAAGCAGGTAGCACCTAACTGTAAATGTTTTATCGATAGGGCCCAACCCAAGGGCGGGTATAAAAGCTTAGAAAAGAATATAATTTTGTCCTCCCATTGTAATTAGGTTAGAGAGAAAATACTGATTTTGTTTCAAGAAACCACCAAAACATCGTTTCAATATTTCTCAGTGGGTACTCAAGAGAATTACGAGAAGAACGTGTATAAAGAGACAGACATCGGAAAAGAATGAGAGTTCTTGGAGGCGATGGTTATTTTAACAATGCAAGCCACGCTGTCGAGCCCTTCTAACATGAAAGCTATTTTTCATTTAGTATGTCGTGTGCCATGTCTTTCAGAAAACGATTATTCTTCCTCTGAAAGGCGATAATTATGCTTACTATGCTTTGATAAATCCCCTAATCTGTCCATGAAGCATGCATTAATCTTCGTAGAAGTTTTGTTCTCTTTTTGTTATTAAAAATAAAAATAAAAATAAAAATACTAAATAATAAGTTAAGCGCATATCCAGATATAATCAATATACATCCCAACCGAGAAATAGTGCGTGAATACGTGATTCTGAAACTGCAAGGCCAAGAGATTGGTACCAAATGGATATAAATTTCTGGTAAAGATTAATTTAAATATTTTATCAAAACATATATAATATAAATTAACGAACATCCGACCTTTCCAGAGGAGGGAGATGGTGATTATTTATGCATACTTCACCAATTTCAGTGATTAGTTGTGGAGTGAATAAGATAGTGAGCTTTCCGATTTTGTTCTTGCAGGCAAATTCTATCAAATCTCTTTGTTCGCAGACAGCGCACCCGCAGAAATTCTGTCCTCCTGGTTACCAGACATATTCGTATGGGCACCTGGGATTTAAGGCCTAATGATTTCTCGTATAATGAACACCGGATCGCAATCGTCGATCAAAGACGACGTTTAGTGCTTTCCCCCACTAGACGTGGTAACTGAGGAAGTTCCAGTTAACAGCCGGAGGTTAACTGTACGTAGTAGTGCATGGAATGACCGACGGAGGGAGACCAGAGTTTTGAATTCTTCTAACGCACTCGCCGTCGAACACATCAATCTAGGCTACTTTCGATTGTCCGTTTCATCGATCAATGGCCTGATTCGTGCAACGCCGAATTGTAGTTGTTACTGTGATCGCCGGTCACTGACAGTTCATGGCGTTTCTTCTTCATCACCCGGTTTCTTTGTTGGAAACCCTAGTTGGATTGTATGCTACAAACAATCGGGAAGTTTTGTGCGTGATGGACATCTTGGACCTCGCACATTCTTGATTTCGGGAAACATCGTAGCAGGTCAGCATTGTAGAGCCAGAATAATAATGTCAGGGATCGAATTGGTGGCTTGAGGTTTAAGAATGGCATTAGAACGAAGAAGTTTCATGGGGGACGTACCGGTGTCAAGTCTGCAGAAAGATGGCAAAGCTCGGGTGCGGGAACCTCCGGATCCTGTTCTTGGGGGAACAGGGACGCGCACCGGAGTGACTGTTGCACCAGCTCGAGGCGAACCAATTGCTCCGCACCTGGGGGTCGATTACTCGTTCCCTCCACATCTAGAGTATGTTGATTCCTCTTTTTCTCGTCCTTGTAGTTGGTCCGTTACCGGGCCCGTTGTGAGTATGAAGCAGTATGAAGCTATATCGTATGACCAGCTTAGTCCGCAGATCAGAATTTTCAGACCAAGATTCGTCTTAATTTTCGAAGGGCATGACTCCCAGGTACGCGTATCCCCCTCCAGACGGAAACATATTGACGAATATTGTCAATGCCCTCATCGCTGTCCCTCGTTTCTACACGCAGGTATAACTCATTTCTACGCTATGAAGTTTGTACTTCTTTCTTTGTTAGTTTTGATTCCTACTGGGACTCATCAACACTTTTCTAAGCTAGACAGGGATTGCCCTCATTTTTACTGTCTCCAACTATCCCCAGAACTCATGTTTTACTATGCCTGATGATTCCCTTCCGTTTGGCAGCTCACAGCTCAAGTAGCAAATAGTCTGCCTTTTACTGAGGTTGGAACTTGCATACTGCTCGTAGAGTACATTGCCAAGTTTCGGTCGCTTTCGTGTATGAATCTGATCAGTCTACCTCAATTGGTTTAGCTCTGTTTGAGCAGGTATTGCATTTGATGAATAAAATGAACCTGCCTGCCCCTTTTCGGCCTGCTCTACCAACCCCTCCTCTCCCTCCTGCTCCTGGGCAAGTGATCCCCAAGCGTCAAGCGGGTGATCTTTCAAGTGGGGAATCAGAGCTGGAATCTTCTGAAGAGGTCTGCATCACTTCTTTCAGTCTCGTAATCAGTGCATGCACCTCATATTCTTTGCAGCACCTAGTGCTTTGCTCCACTGTGTAGGTAAGAATCATTTTTTAGTGTACTTCTTCTCGGGGAGAAGTCTTGTTCTGGCTTACAGGCGAGATTCTGCGAGTTGCGTCTGTACGCTTGCCGCTATGTAGCGCAGTAGCATGTACTGTCAACCACTATCGAGGGTCATAGTTATGGTGGTATCGCTTGAGCATGTCTTGGTGCTAATTTCGAAATCACCCCGTACGTTGCAATTGAAGTCCAGGAGGATGACAGCGAGGCGGATGGTACTTTACATGATCCTTCAACGTCGGAGAAGGATGCTGAGAGGAAACTTCCATCGAGAAAGCGAATGAAGAGAGAAGCAATTCTGGGTCCGGCTTTAGACAAGGGAGCATCACATGAAGCTGCAGGCGTGAAAGCGATAACGATCTCGAAAGGTCTCACTATTAAGAAAAAGGCACCTGTTTTACAGGTCAGTTGTGCGGTCGAAGTTCCATCATCGTATGGTTTAGGAGCACCTTCATCTTTTCTAGTTCTGACTACATGGCGTTACCCACAGATCAAAATAACCCCGAAGTCCTCTTCTGCGGGCAAAGAATCCGCAGACGATGTCAAAGTGCCGGAAGCAGGTCAACAGGAGATTAGCGAAGCACCTGTGGAGCAGCGGACAACAGCAACGCAGGAAGAGCTTGAGGCTGGAAAGCTGCACGCATCGGACATTCTGTCGTTACCCATTTTCAAAGTCAGTGCCGAATTCTCGTACGCATGTGAAGTAGATTAGTATGTGGAAAGTGATTCTGGTAGTCTTCTAAGCAAGAAACTATTTTGTCGTCTGACTAATGCCAGGCGGATGCCTGTTGCTATGCAGAACTACACTGCAGGCACCCCTACGCAAGTGTTGTACATTAAAAATTTACCCAAGGATGCAACTGTGGGGGACTTGTACTATATCTATGGTACGTGTCCAATTCTTTGATGATAATACACAGCCTGTGGTATGAGTTTGTCCCATATACCTGCTAGAATTGTTGAAGGAAGAAGTCATGCTTTGTGGTTAGAGTTCTCCGTTCAGCTAGAATCTGTTGTCTACGTTGGGGAGTTGATTATGTGTGAAGAATGCCTGATCTACAGCTTTCTGACTCAAGGACGGGATTTTGCAGGTGCATATTTCTCCAGTTGGAGTGAAGCTATGCAACTTCTAAGCATTAAGCTCATGCAGGTAATATTTGGAATGATAACAAGGCGATCAACAAGCTAACCTATGCCGAAATGAGTCAGAATTTGACCGTATCCACTGTGCTTTCGTCGCAGGAAGGGCGAATGAGAGGTCAGGCCTTTGTCTACTGGCCTTCAGTGGAACTCGCAAAGATTGCCCTTGTAAGTCGACGTATCACTTGTTCACTTTCCTCGTCGATCAGTAGACACCAACTTTGATACCCACTCTGCAACTAGCCTACATGTGAGAGTGAATTGCATAACTGATGAAGTGGCGGACTTCGTCGGTTTCTATTTAACTCTCGTGAACCACTCGGTGTTGCTGTTGCCCTAGTAAGCGCTTGTATATACTGTCGTGCAGGCGGGGAGTCACGGTTATGTGCTCAAGGGGAAGCCAATGGTTGTTCAGTTTGGTCGCAATCAGGCAGCTTCCGGAACAGATGTAGCTGGAGCGAGCGCAAACCCAGACAACTGAACACATTGTTTTCTGAGCAGCGAGTAGCTTTTGAGGGAACTTCTACCAAAGGAGAATTATGTGCATTACTGGCACGTTCTTGGAGACTGATCCGAAGCTTGTGTGTCGATAAGACTGACAGACATGGTCCTGCAGACACGTACTGCGGGGACCTCTCAGTGTATTAGGAAGCTTTACTTTCTTCTTTCAGTGAGTAAAGTGCTTTTATAAAGTTTTCTCTTTCACATAATAGCGATATCGTGTTCAAGGACTCACTGATGGACAGACAATGAGGTTGTTGCCACATTGTATGAGGTTCTCATGCTCATGTCATGTAATAACGAGGAATATATGAATGTGCGTCCATGTTTTTGTCTACGTTACACCTAGAAGTTTCGGAGTCACAGTCAAAGTACTTGCTTCCGGTGACAGTCAATCACCGCGCGAACTCAAACACAGACCACCTTGTCTACTTGAGATCTATGTGGGCCGAGCTTGGCTTGTGTGAATGTTCAGTGGTGATAGGTCGCCGAGAACGACTGTGGGAAGCGTTCCAGCCTCGGAGTAATAGGGATGGCAGGCACATGGAGGGTACCATTTGTTAGGGAGCAGGGGAAGCTTGGGGAGCGTTTTAACTTTTAAGGATAGTGAGGTGATGGGAGCTTGTTAACTGGAAGGTGCGAGGAGGGTTTAGGCGTGTTAACCCTCTAAGGAGGAGGGAGGTTAGCGGTGGACCTTAGCTGTTAAGGAGCACGATAGGTGCGGAGAGCGTGTCAATGTGAGATTCTAGGCAAGGGTGGCTGTGAGAAGCAGGAATTGTACTTAAGGGAAGGGGAGGGAGCCCGTTAGCTGTCAAGAAGCAGGGCAAGGTGCGGACAAGGATAAGGGGGATTCAAGGGCAGGGGAGGTCGGAGCTCGGTACTGTCGCTTTTGAGGGTCAGGGCAAGCGGGTTCAAGGGCAGGAAAGCTTGTAGGCTTTTCAGTGAGCGTGTTAAGCTTTATGGAACATGGGATTGACAATAAGGGGATGCAAGGGGAGGGAGCTCGATGGCCGGTAAGGAGAATGGAAAGTGCGGGGAGCGTGTTAACCTTGAGGGAAGAGGGTATGCAAGGTGAAGGTGAGCATGGTAACTTGAGGAGCAGGAAGGCGCGCGCAGCTTGTTACCCGTAGAGAGTAAGGAATCGAGGAGAGCTCGTTAATGGGAGGAGAGGGGAGTAATTGGGAAAGGTTTCAGCTGTAGCTTGTAGTGTCACGGCTGTATGTGTTCGGACAGCAGCTCAAAGCAAGAAGTAGCCACGTACACTTGAAGGTAACCCATGAAAACAGAACCCAGAGAACCTTGTACCTTGCAGTATTGGCGAGGCTAGGCGAGCGGACGGGGCCGCTCTCGCCCTACCAGAACTATGGAGCCGAACGAGAGAGAGAACGCGAAAACGAGAATGGAGATCGCGCAAATAAGAGCTTCTTGGCTCTGCGATTGTCGCCGAGATGCTGTAGAAAGAAGTCAATCAGCCAATAGGCCAGCCTATCTGATCGGGCTGAGTCTCTCGCCTCTAGCGATAGGTAGATCATATTCTCTCAGCAAAGGTGAACATAGTAAGGGGTCTCAAACCATGCCCCGTCAGATTGAAAACGGGAATAGGGTTAGTAGAGGTAACTTGCTTATTTCATAGTTGTAGGAGAAAACGACTGCAGGTTTGAACGGAATCTCTAAACTAGTTTACAAATTTGAGAGTCTTCATGGCCTTCTCGAAACTTGAATTTAACTTGTCATAAACTGGTTAATTATGGGACTTACGGCAAGTGACGAGAAAATGACGGCAGGTTTGAACGGAGTTGAAAACGGGAATAGGGTTAGTAGAGGTAACGCTTATTTCATAGTTGTAGGAGAAAACGACTGCAGGTTTGAACGGAATTTGTAAATGAGTTTACGTCTTTGAGAGTCTTCATGGCTTTCTGGAAACTTGAATTGAACTTGACATAAACTAGTTAATTATGGGACTTATGGCAAGTGACATAAGTTTGTTACAGGGTACCTCAAGAGGTGCCCTGTAACGTTTACATCGGATTGCCGGGACGTGCATTACGAAAACTGACGTCTAGAGTTAGACTGAAGTTTGAGAGCTCCTAGTATCTCCGTGCTTCAAGTGTCTGGTGATTGTAAAAGATTCCTAACGTGTGAAGAGACGACGAAGCGTGGTGGTGGAAGCTACTCATGTACTCTGATGCCATGGTTCTATAGTTACTTTCAATTTTAAGACGTCGTGAGGTTTCTGAGTGAACCCCAAGAAAGACCTGGGAAGATAAAATACCATGCTTCCACAGTTAGTTTGAATTTTAAACCACACGAACTTTTTTAATCGTTATATGACATATCTTAGATCTCAGAGATCTTGTCGCGCTGACCTGGAGGATATTATGTGCGTTATATATACCTAGTAAAGAACAAATAGGAAACCCGTAAAGTTGCTTCCTCTAGGATGCTTCCTTCCTAGGTGTTTCTGTTTATTTGTATTTTGGTTTCTTTCTCTACAGGGCTTTCTGCAGCCGTGCACAGCATAAGATCCTCCGGCTGGAGGACTCGCTCCGCACCGCCTCTAGCCAACAATCAATAGGCTCGTACTGTTATAGTTTTGAGAGTGCATGACTCGGCATCTTTGTTTATGAGTTATGTCTGGATAATTCTTCAGTTCAGATTCTTCACGTATTTTTCTCCTAGTCGCCAAATGCCAATGCTCTTCTTCGCAACTGTTGGTGAGACCTTCACTCTTGCTTTTGTTAGAGAACCAAATTAAATGAATATTATCTCCTATAGAAGAGACATCAGTAAAAAGATCAGTAGACTCATCATCTCTCAAGAGAGTGTTGTTATATACTCTAATCTATGGACAAGAGGTCAATCACTAGTCAGTCATTATTCATAGAGATGTGACTGTAGAGATGACTATAGAGGTGACTGAACTTAGATGTGACTGAGATTAATATACTAGACATTATCTTTAACACCTCCTCTTAATGTCAGTAGTATACACCAAGTTCAAGTCTCAATTTTTGAAACTTGTCTGAAGACAAAGGCTTGGTGAATATATCAGCAGTTTGATCATCAATTGTTACCCATCGAGTAACAACCTCTCCTGAAATTATTATTTCTCCGATGAAGTGGACTTGCACTTCAATGTGCTTTGTTCTAGCATGGTACACTGGATTTTTCTCCAATGCTATTGCACTAATGCTAACAGTCAAGATTACTGCTGGAGTGTCTTGGTTGACACTTACATCTTCCAACATCCATCTTAGCCAAATGGTTTCTCGTGCTACATTACACAAGCCACGATATTCTACTTCAGAGGAGGATAAAGCAATAGTTGGCTGCTTTTTACACTGCCAAGTGATGGCACCTCCTCCAAGCATAAATGCAAACCCGGACATTGATTTATGATCTGAAGAATCGCTTGCTCAGTCAACATCTGTAAATCCAACAAGTCCAAGTGACTTATCTGAACTATGTCTGAGCCTATAATTGGTAGTTCCCCTGAGGTAGAGCAAAACTCTCTTTGCTGCCCTCATATGCATTATTGCGGGAGACTTCATATTCTGACTGAATTTGCTGACTGCATATGAAATATCCACGTACAGTATCAGTAACACAATACTTTGATAAGTAATCAAAACATAAAGTTTGGATCACCTCTTGTAGGAGAGAAGCCTTGCTGCTTCAAGAAGGTGTAGATTCTTGTGTACCAAGCTCTTGGAGCTTGTTTGAGGTCATACAATGTCTTATGTAGCTGCATACGAATTGTTCACCTCCTTTACAAACAAATCCAGGTGATTGCTGCAAGTAGATATGTTTTTGAAGAACCCCATTAAGAAATGCATTCTTAACATCCATTTGTAAACATTTTCAACCATGTAGTTTTGCAAGAGCACAAAGAACTAGAATGGAGTTTGAGTTTTACCACAGGTGTGAAGATCTCTTGAAAATTTTCTCCTGCAGTCTGCAAGTAACCTTTTGCAATAAGAAGAGCCTTGTATCTCCCAATAGATCCATCTGCATGTCTCTTGATCTTATAAACTCACTTACAGCCAAGTGCTTTCCTGTTTGATGGAAGAAGTACCAAGCTCCATGTTTCGTTTTTCAGTAATGCATCATATTCTTTCTCCATTGCAGGTCTCCATTGATCTTTACTGAAAACCTCCTCGAATGAAATAGTTTCTCCATCACCTTGAGCTTCAGCCATGAGAATACAATCCTCTAGCCTTGCAAGAACCTTCTTTATTCTGATGGGTCTCCTTGGTTGAGTAGCAAAATTTGAATCTGGAGTAGGCTGATGTATCAGAGGCGAATCTGCTGTAGTTGGACCTGAATCAGTAACTTCAACTTGTGTAGGTGGTGGTTCTTGCTGAGGTTCTTCTCCATGATTCTCTGAAGTAAGTGTTTGGACTGAGAGAGGTGGCAAGTCAGAAAGATGATGCTGTGAATTTCGAGATGGAGGGACCTCTAAAAACACTACATCACGACTGATAATGATCTTTCTTGCAGCACTCAAGAGCCTATATCCTTTTTCTCTTGCTGGATATCAGATATATGTATAGATTTGAGATCTATCATCAAACTTTTGGAGTAATTTTCAAGGAGTTCTAGCATATGCTTTACATCCAAAAATTCGTAGGTTAGAGAGGTATGGTTTCTTCCTTGTGAAAGCTTCGAATGGAGTTTTGTTGTTCACAACATTTGTTGGACTTCTGTTCAGAAGATAAACCGCAATATTCACAGCTTCAGCCCAAAGGTCTTTTGGAAGATCTTGCTCAAGGAGAAGACTTCTTGTCATCTCCACGATAGTTCTGTTCTTCTGTTCAACCACTCCATTTTTCTGAGACGTGTAAGCCGTAGTCAACTACCGCAAAGTTGTCTTTCCACCATGTTAACAAGCTGTTGAAGATGTGAGAGTGCTTCAGACTTTCTTAACAAGAAGAAAACCCAAAAATATCTCGAGAAATCATCAATAACCAACATAAAGTACTTAGAACCTCAAAAGAAAATAGTCTCAACAGGTCCACAGAGATCTGTATGTAACAGCTGAAGGATTTCGGTTGCTCGTGTTGCAGTAGATTTGAAGAACTTCCTTCGACTTTGCTTAGACTTGAGACAATCTTCACACGGAGTGTTAACAGAGATGAGTTTGGAAACACCAAGGGCCAAGTCCTCATGGAACAACTTCTTCATTTTCTGATAGTGTAAATATCCTAGTCGAAGATGTCATAATTGACTCGTATCTATTACAACAGCTAGAACTGGAGCAACCAAAGACAAGACTTGTAACTCATACAAGTGACCAACCTTCAGCCCTGTAGCTACCACAGATCCTTGGTCGAGAATAGAACATCTTTGTGCATCAAATGACAGTTGAAATCCATTTGCAGCAAGTTTACCAACACTCAAAAGATTGTGCACCACACCAAGTACAAACCAAACACCTCCAGTTTTAATTTGCCCTGAATGTTGGATGTTACCTTCCCTCTGGACTTGATATCTCTTACCATCGCCCAGTCATATCTCAGATCCATTCAGAGGATGAAAATCTTGAAACCACTCCTTCTTTGATGTGATGTGATTCGATGCTCCAGAATCAATCCACCATTGTTGGTCATGAACGTCTGTATACATGACAGTGAAGAATAGCTTCTCTTCATGATCAACTGTCTATATGAAGTTACCTCTGTTGGTGTTTGAACGTTGATCAAATGCTTTCTTCCGGCACTCATAGACGAAGTGACCACGTTTCTTACAGTAGTTACAATTCCCATGTTTTTGTTTGTTGGAGTTGTTGAACTTGCCCTCTGAGTCACGTTTAGAACTTCCTCGCTTGTTGCCCCAATGCTCCTTGTGTTTAGATTGTGAATCTTGAGGTCTAACACCTTATGATCTCTCCTCTTGGAGAAGAAAGAAACATTAGTGGCAGTTGCTTGAGTAGACTTAGTCTCGATGTTCATAGCTTCTTGCAAAGCTAGTGTCTGCAGTTCTTCGAATGTGATAGGCTCCTTGCATACATCCACAACTTTGACAAAATGCTCATATGGTTCTGGTAAGCTCTAGAGCACTATCAACACCAAATCGTCATTGTCTATACCTCCACCCAGATTCTTCAGTTGTTGTACCAAACCTTTAACTGTATTCAAGTGCTCCTCGAGTGAGATGCCTGCGGTCATTTGCAAAGTATTCAACTTTCTACGTAGCATTCTCTTCCTCCCTCGAGCTGCTCCTTCGTGCTTTTTGGTGAATGTATCCCAAGTCTCTTTTGAAGTTTTAGCCTCCAAGATATCTAAGACTTCCGAGTCTTTGATGGTCATCTTGATGATGGCAAGTGCTTGTTGATATCGTCTTTGGTTTCTGAGGCTTTGGTGGGCTTTGGGGGGTTTGTCCCAAGATTTGACAGCTGCTGGTGATCCAAAAGGTCTTTCTTCATCACCTAGCACTATGTCCCATTTCTGGAAGATGGCATGAACTTTGAAACATCATACTGGATTGTTTGTGCTATCCAACTTATGATGATCATGAAGCAAGTTATCACTAACGTTAGCCATCGATAAAATATAAAGTAGCTGAGAAAAATCTGGAACTCCCCAAAGTGGTTGTGGAGGTGAAAGTAGTGTCTATATTGTAATTCTCTGCAATCTCGTCTAGCACGGCAAAAATCTAAAAAACACCAAAATTGTTCGTTAAGGTCTTAAAAAATGCAGTCAAAGTTCTGTTGACTAAGAGTTTGCCAAAGTGTAACTTCTTTATAAGAGCTCCGTTTGGGTCGAAAGTTGAACCGTTAGAAAACAACAAATCCATTCTTCAGAATTGTCTATCTTCTTTCTCTTTTTTCTGTTGAAGGTGGTGTGCTCACTCTATGTCTTTTTCACTCTCTGGTTCCTCAATTTCCTTGCTAATGCTCTAACCTGAGCTCCGATATCATGTTAGAGAACCAAACTAAGTGAATACTCTCTCCTGTAGAAGAGATATCAGTAAAGAGATCAGTCGACTCATCAAGAAGGGAGTTGTTATATACTCTTAACATATGGACAAGAGTTCAGTCATTACTCAGTCATTAGTCATAGAGATGTGACTGTAGAGATGACTATAGAGGTGAATGAACTTAGATGTGACTGAGGTTAATATACTAGACATTATCTTTAACAGCTCTTGCTGTCTTCCCTTTTATAAAGTTGGGTTTTCCCGGTTTGAGAATTTTTTTTAAAAAATATGCACCGCTCTTCCACACCATTTATCCCCAGCAACTACCGCATTTTGATCGTGTCTCGGAACGTGGAGCACCCACACTCGGAGTCTAAATTGGCATCAAATTCCATACCACTGGTCAGACTTGTGACCTGCGGTGAAGAATTTTCGCTACTCGTCCCGTTTTGCTACGTGCGCATTTCCATCCCACTGGTCAGAAAATCAAACATGTGACCTTCGGTGAAGAATTTGCTGTACTCCTCTAGTTCAACTGCGATGATAACTGACATGGAACACTTGGGCTCGATTCATTTGGTTTACAGTCCTGTATATAGGTCTGACAGTCTCAATCTCCGCTGCTTGTGCTACGTGAACTTAGAGAGATTGTGTCTTTCAGATGTAAACAGCATGCTTATGTTAGAAAACGATCTATTGGGGGCATGCGAACAGCATAGTGGCATGAGCACAGTGGCGAATAATTATCTGGACGGTCACCGAAGCGAATAGTTGTCACCAAAAGAAAAAGAAAAGAAAAGAAGTAGTTGTTTCGACGTCAAGAAGGCCCATGAAGCACTCATGGAATCAAGAGATTATCAGTGCACTTGGAGTATACTTGGATTTGAAGTGTTGCCCGCCTCTGGTATGATCTTGTGGTTTATATCCAGTGTGGGGGTCTGACGCTTATCAGAACCTAAAAGTGGAACGGCATACTTTCATAGAGCTCTGCCTAAAGTCCTGATCTGGAATCATGCGAAGGTTACAAGTTAACTTTAAGAATCAGAAGCTTTTCTACAGTTTAGGGGCCAAGCTACCTGTCCTCTCGCAGGGCAACTCTGTCGCAGCGCTAGCCATGTCAGTTGTAGCATTGTGGTTTCAGGCTGCGCCTGTTTTCCTCGACTCACAAGCCTAATACGCACGAGTCTCAGACCAAATCGCATAGAATATTATCTGGATAGTAATCAACTCGAAACTACTGTACAAAGTCGTGCTAACAAACTCCGTAGTGAGTTAATCCTTTCCCGTAGAAGGCATTCTCTCCCACTAAGCTTTGGGTTCTTCGATATAATATGTCTTTGTCGCCTCGAGCAGAGACTGTAATTAATGATGTACTGTCAGTTCAGCATTATTCGTGGCACTTTGTACACATATTAACTTGAACCAGAACATGGTTTTCCTAGCTTCGGTAAGCTCTTGGTAAGAATATCGGTTGTAAGACAATACAGATACCATTAGATCCATCACCAGCACCAAGTATGTTTTCAAGTTCCTAACTGTAAAGGACATTCTACCGTGGCACTATTTACCACGGAAGCTGAATATGTAGCTTGCACATGCACGCGGGCTACTAAGGGAGAGCTCTGGTTACGGAGACTGTTGATGGAGATTGGGTGTCCTCAACCAAAATCAACTGTGATTTACCGTGACAACACAGATCGTCTGTGACTTGTTAAAAAACCAATCTTCCACGTAGAAGTTTAGCATCCTTTTGTTCGGGATGAGGTGAAGAACAGAACGTATAAATCATCTAGTATTGTCCGACCGGAGAAATGCATGACGACTGACGTGTTGACGAAAGGATTCACTTTTGAGAAACACAAACAATTTTGGAGTATGATGGGTGTATCTGACGCTCGTCTTTCAGTCGGAGTGTTGATTTTGTATTAAAAGCACAAGCTTCAGTATTCACATGTAATCGTGCCTGGATCTGAGAACGTTACAGTAGCGATGTGTGCACATGCTCAAGCCGCAGAAATCTAGTTAGACCGACTAAGTAGTAGATAATATCAGGTTATTTACGTTTGGGTATGATTCCTACTGATAGTGTTGTCTACTTCCCGATGGGTTTGTGTCTACTTTTGCATTTCTGTGTGAGTAAACAGATACCTAATTTTCTTTGTGTGTATAATTCTGCGCTCGAGCGAACCAATCTGACCACTGGCAGGAGGAATACATAGAACTAGTTTTAGAACCATACCGAACTGGAGCATGTTACATAGTCGAGCTCACCTCCGAGGTAACAGAGCAGATGCAGCTGGAGAGCACCCCACATCTTTCGAGTAGCTCAAAGGCTTGCTGAGTAGTCAAGCAGCATTCTGGTAGTTGATGTTATGCCTCTTGTAAAGCTCAAGAGGGAACATATCCAACTGAGCAGTTTCATGCTCTACGACTGAACTGGGAGCAAAAGGGAAGTCAGAGCCAACGTGATGTGGCTGTGAGTGAGGAAGGAGATTGTGCTTGGCAGAGCAGAAGGACTGGATGACAAAGCAGTGTCGGCATAGAACTTGCGCAACTCTTTGATAATACTTTCCGTCGATGACTTGGTCACCAAATGCAACGCACCTCCCATCGGATAGCCAGCAAATGGCATGAAGCCTCCGGAGTGAGCCAAAATCCAGCGAAGCTCGGGATACCTTCCTGTGACATTCTTCATGACCAAATTAGCTGCAGCGTAGTATCAAGCAGGAAGTCCACCACATAGGACGGTATGCCTAGACCTGCATGATCACTTCCCCCGGCTCCCGGTACTGCTGGGCCAAGGATACTGCTAGGATGGATAAAGACCGTGGTCTCTCGGTCGTTGAGAACTTCCATGAGAGGATCGAAACTCGTAGAGCCGACATAATGTCCTTCATAATTAGCCAGAAGCACCACGCCCGTAGCCTTGAGCCTGTCCAGAGAATAAATGGCCTCCTCAATCGAGCCTTGGACGTCCGGAAGTGTGACGGTGGCGAAGAACTGGAAGCGGCCTGGGTATGTGGCGGCCAGCATGTGCCCATACTCGTTCAGCTCGCGGGCCAGCTTCCTGGCCTCCTCGACAGTGGATCCAGGTAGGCGAGCACCCGGTGTGGAAATAGATAGAATGGTAGTTTTGGAGCTTGTCCATGAGCTCGAGTTGCTCCGAGGCATTCCATTTTGGAACGGTTCTACCTCCCGCATCGAGGTGATTTTCAGTATGTCGTAGTAGAAAGGAGGCAAGAAGTGCGCGTGAGTGTCTACCCTCTTGATCAACCTCGGCACTGCTGCAGCTGCTGATTCCTGTCGAGCCTCAACTACGGAAAGACCCCAACGACCTCGGGAACGGAAGCACCCTGTAGTTCCAACTTCCAGCCGACTAGCAGGATGACCAAAGGAGAAATATAGCGCGACCCTTGAATCTTTCTGGAACTTTCTGAACTGTCTGAACTCGGAGCTCGAGTAGGACTCGCCACGGCTAGCGCTGGCACTGCACCTACGTACCGAGCACCTTGCTTTAGCAAAGGGGTCTCGTACTGTCCCGATTAATTGAGTTTCAGTTCGTGCCCGTATCTCCACAGCTCCCTGAAAGCATTACTCTACATCGAATGAAGCTGATGAAATCAAGGCTCAGTCTAAACAGTGAGAAAACGAAAAGAGCTCAGTGGCTTTACTTGATCGTCACAGTGTGGCATGGCACTGTGCACTGCATGGCACTGTGCACTGCACACTGCACAGTACACCGTCCGGAGTCTTGTACATAATTGTACGTTCTTGAGATGAGATGAGACATCATCCAGTCAGGTACGTACCTACCCAATGATTCCAACCTGAACATGCACCTATCGGAGGTTCACGGGAGGACGAACCCCGCCCACAGTTGAGTCTAACCTCTGGACCGTTCCTAACGGGAGCAGCTCCCGGATTGTCGACGGGAATTCAAACGCCAAGTGGGGATAAACCAATTCGAGTGAGAATTTTAGGAATATTCAGGCTATCGAGCGCCATAGTGAAAACATTGTTAACAACGATAGCTACAGGATAGACAGTCGAATAGGAAGTATGTGCTGAATAGTAATGCCATTGGCAACTCGAACCATGTGCAGGAGAAAAGTTGTGATGACATACGTGGTACTCCGTCGGTGGGCCCTAATAGCGGTCGTCCGCCTGTCGTTTAAAATAATGGCGTCGCGGGCTATATTCGCGGGCTATATCCGCTATGGCGTCGCGGGCTATATCCGTTGCGTTGAGAGGAAAAAAACGCTGCATTTAGACTTGAAGACGTCATAATGACTTCTTCAAGTCAATCCATCGTGCCACTGTGTGTTTGTTTCACTCACTGGTGTTTCGAATCTTCCGACGGCTAGAGATTCGGATGGCTAGTGCAGCATCTTCAGTCTCTATACCTGCAGTGTGTCAACAGACTTCAGTTGCTTTTCAACACATAGGATTGAGAAGCCTCGGGTCGAGAATATTTGGATATTAGCACCCGTCGACGAGTTTACCCAATCGGGGGTTCATGATGTTTCTGAGTCCACACTTTCAGAGCAGCTAGCGGAATTGGGAGTATATAGTTTGTCAATGGGCGTTTCAAGAGTAGTCAGGAATTGTTATCAGGTTCCGTTAACTATCATGGGTCTAGCTAGACGGCCCATCATGCCAGAAGGAGGCAACGGAACAGCTTCAGGGCAGGGATAACGTAACAAATTGTGGGCACGGTTTCCTGATCAGGAAACCAGTTTCTCTGGAAAGAAAGGTATGAGATTCAGGTCGATGGTGATGATGATTCTGTAGATTCTGGATAGATCGCGGTACGTGCATCGCTGCAGTTGTGTAGTTCAATCATTCTTGGAATTCCTTGCCGCCTCTGGTTACTTCAAATGTCAAAAAAGGTCAAAATGCTGCAGCGATCACACAAGGTATTCAAAAATCATTAATATTTTGAGGTCTATGAATTTCGAACTCGTCGGTTACAAGGTTACAACCTCAGGATCCAGTGAGCGGATCTGGATGTTGTGAGCTGACTGTTACAACATCAGCATTCGCTGCCTCACCATAATCAGTCGACAATACTTTTTGTTTTGCTTCTGAATCTTATCTAAATTTTATGCTTCTGAATCTGAATATTCAAGTCTTTCAGGTGATTCACATACAAACATATTCGTTGATTCTTCGCGACGCTTATCACAACTCTCTAGATCTCAACACAGTCGTAGTATTTACAAGCCTCTAACATCATAATTAATATGTAAATATATGTGACTGCTTTGAGCTCGAGCTCCAGCGTCAGCTCATTCATTCTGGTTATGAATGATCTCAGGCTTTCTAGCTCCATATGGAAACGTTATTGTTTGAGTTCCTCATCCGCACGACGGCATGTAATTCTTTCACCTTGTTATTTCGTACCATCTTCAGGAATTATACCATTTTGGAGCTTCTTCCACTTCAATGCTGAATATTGTTCGAATCAATTCCACTCACATTCGTTGGAACCTCCCGCCTTACTTCAGATATGATTTGTCAGAACCCATCTGAAATGAGGACCGTGTTCAAACAACGTACATACTGAACAATCATGATACGCACGTACTTGAACGACTGTATCCAAGTCGAACTGGCAACGAGTAACAGACCACGCAAGCTCCATGTATGCCATGCAAACACTACGTACGATCCGTGTCTTCTTTCCACTACCACAGTATATCTTTTAGGTACAAATCTCCAAGGTAATTACTTGGTCATCCTCAAAATTTTGTAAACCTTTTTGGTCAGCCCCGTCACTTAGATTATACTTCTTGGTCATCCTTGATGGCAATTTCCCCACCTCGCATCCACCCTGTCCTCCAACGTGGTACGTTGGACTTGTGCTGGCAATTTGTCAGTCATACGTGGTGTGTGGTCTCAAAGAGACGGTAAAGCGTGCGCTGTTTGCGTAAGTTCAAACAGAGTTACGAATGATGTCAAAGCACCATTCAGTTCCAGGGGAGAAATTGTTCGCAAATAAAACGTTCACATGAAAATCCACCTTGACACGACAATAGCCATGCTGGCTCTGCGATCGGACGATGGCACAAGGCTGCAACCAAGCTTTGTTACAAAGTCACGGGGTGACCAAGAAGATTTACAAAATTTCGAGGGTGAACAAGTAAATATCCCTGAATCTCCGGTAACTGGTTTATAATTTAGTTATTGATAGTCATTTAAATAATTATTCTAATTAACAAGTATTATTAACCATTTAATCAAGGAAATGATGAACGTGAAATTTCCTGAATTTTCTCGGCTATTACAGTACATGCATAAGACCCCAGTGAGTTATATTTATTAAATCTATTGTTTAAACCAAATATACATTTTGCTGATTTTTATTGTTCTCTCTTGAGTTTCGGTTGCTCGCGGTTACCTGCCAAAATTAAGCCCACTCTGGTGTCTTTTAAATCCTAATTTTCTCAGTATTTCGCTTAACTTGTTTTATCATCTTATGTAATTGGATATCGGTGGTGAGTAAAATAATCTACTTACTTAAATACTTATATATAACTGGGAACAGCAACATACCTCATCATATCTTACGGGTGGACAACAAATGGAATCTTGGTTTGACGATGGTCCAAGACAAATCTACGGGATACTTTCGGTACGGAAAAAGTAGAAACTCGTGTGAGTGTGAGGCCTGACTAGGAGGGGAAGAAATAAAGGACCCTGCAGTGATGTCACAGTTTCACAAATCAATGTTCTTCTAATCGTGTGAGCGTTAAGACGATATTTTATGTGAACTGTCGCAACAAGAGTTTATCGTTTCGGCACTTTACCGTTTTCTGTGTCATGTCGTGGTTCGGCTCCTGTGTGAAATTCTCATGGAACGTAAGTTGTGTTTCTTTTCTATGTTTCGTGAACCGTCTCGCGTAACTCGTCGAATAATGTGATGGGTGTCACGTTCGTGATTATCTATTTAAGTGATCGTACGGTTGAAGAACGTGCCAAGTCATCGATCTATGCGCGTTCACTTTAATGGTCTTTGTCACCACATTTGTGTATAAAATGGTGGGTCGAGGGTTCATACGGCATTCTTTCTCAACGTGTGATTTGTGAGGGTTCTCGAACGTCTGCATGGGAGAAGTGAAGAACTACAAGCGTGGTGGTTATGGACAGAGGTCTGATACCGGCTCCGGATCTTCCTTTCTCGAATCCGTTTCACATCAAGCTTCATTACATCCACCGCGACCACTTTCGACAGTGGTTAGTTGCGTACTTTAGTGATGAATTCATGAGGAGGGTGATGGAGTTACAGCTTCCGGTGATCCTTCCGATCGTTACATACGGAGAGACTGAAATGACAGTGTACATCTTGTTGTGAGGAACAATGGATATCAACTATCCATCGAACGTTTCTTTCAACCTTTGGGTCGATGTCAGGTGTCATTGTAGATCGAAGATCAATCATGGAACTTGGATCGTGAGAAACTTCAGGCAAGAATATTTCAATCTAGTGATAGCTTCATCGTTTTGTTTTGTCATATCTTTTATTGTAGATCGTTTCAGGTTGTAATATTGACTTTGTATTAGTCTGTGACTCAATCGTTCCATTCTCGTTGAGCGCTTTTGTGTAGTTACGGACCTCAAAGAATCCTTCGACAAGTCTCAAGGATTTTCTGAGGTCTTAGAGTCTTGTTGATGTTTTGTGTCTCCTTGGGAGTAAAAATTCGTTCTAGGGGAAAAAGTTGAGTGAAGAAAGGACAAAACCAAAGCTCTTTTTGTTCTCATTGGTCTATTTTTGGACTAATGATGTTCTAGCTGATCCTCATGATGTTTCTGTGGTTCTGGAGGCTTCGGGAGGCCATTCGGAGAAAGAAGGATATGGTTGGAAAGCTCTCGGCCGGAGTTACAATCTGGGCTGAAGAATTGATCGATTTGATGGAAGGATGAGAGCGTTATGATCAATTGAGTGGAGGGGGATAAAATTTATACTTACTGCTATGTTTCTGGTTGTTCCGAGAGACTCGTGAGGAGTTCTGAGGAGCTGTCTGTTGGATTGGAGAGCTGACGAGGTGCTGGTCGTTTTGATATCAATTTCATCAGATTCTTGATCGATTTGGGTTATGAACAGACTGATTGAAGTTGAGAAGTCCAGACGTGATAAGACGTGAACTGCGAACTGTGATAGTCATGAATAATTTGCTATTGCTCGAGTTCTGAGTTGAATTTTTGAGTGAAACTTTCCAGGATTGAAGTATGTTTTATCAGTAAAATACTTGGGAAGTTTTATCTCAAATCGTCGAATAGTTTGTTCAGAATCTTGGATCAAATGTACCTGGGTCTATAAAGCTCTTAAGTTAACACAGATTACGGGTTGATCCATATCTGAGAGTTGATTTGAGATTTCGACCTGAAAATTGTTCAAGGTAGGAGTGAAGGGTCCAATCAAACTTCTTGTGAAGTTTGATCATCATTGATCAACTGGTTTGGGAGGACTGAGGTGTCAAAGTTCGGAGATACTTCTGTTATTAGCGGTTTCGGATTTTCGATCACATCTATTGTCGTTTTTGATCGTTTTCGAGCAATTTGGAGAGGAGTTTGTTGCTGAAACTACCATGCATGCATACAAATCGACATTATGAAGGTGTGGGGCTGATTTCAGCTCTTGGTGGTGAAAGAGAACGGAGTCGCGATGAGTCATAAGTCGCTGTTTGAGTTTTCGGAGCTACCAGGTACTACCGCCGTTGGTGCTATGTTGAGATCTGAGTAGTGTCTTGAAGCATGCATGCTTTACCTTGCTGGGATGCTTAGGAGACCAAGGTGTACAGCAAGTTGTGTTAGGGACTCTATCAAGTTGGTTGAGCGATCTTATAGTATCTTTCCGTTGTATCAAATAGAGTTGTGGCGATCAAACTGGTGGGTAGCTAGCGTCGTTGAGAAGTGTTAAATCATACTTCTAGTGATTTAGAGTTACTTGCATGTAGATAATACAGAGCTGAGTATTTCATATAGAGTACAAAAGGATCCGTATGTAACACAAATTTGTACAACTTATACGTAGCATTGGATCATAGCAACCGTTAACCTTGAGTCGAGATACAAGATAACGTGTCCCATAAGAGTAGATATAACATTAGGGTTGAAAGATCAAGGTTTAGAGCCAACCTGTTCAAGCCACATACCTTTACACAACCATATACTCCGTGTATTCTTAGACAGAAAAACACGTTATACGACACCGGCTCGAACAGCAGGAAGGAGGAAGGAACCGAAAGGAAAGAAAGAACTCGTCTTTCTGATTATCGCGGACAGAGAGCAGCGGTCTATCCTCTCTATCATCGCCGGTGGAGAGCTGCAGTCTATGCTTCTGAGCCGTAGTCTCCCTTACCGTCTACGTCCGTCTAGAGCAGTCTCTCTTACAAGCCCTTACCGTCTACGGCTTCACGGAGCAGCAGACGGATTTCACTAACGAGGTCCTGCATAGTTGCATAGCCTTCATTGCATGCTTTCTGCATAGCATGCTTTCATGAACCAGTTCAAGACCAGGGTTACGCAGGACGTCTTTTTTTGAACGAGAGTGTACAGTGAGCGGTTTCGGGAGTCTCTCTCTCTCTCTCTCTCTGCTCGTGCATGAATGCTTTCGCGTTGCTATCTCTATCTCGTTGCTATCTTTATTTCGCTGAGAGTATCACTGCTTCTGCGTTTCACGAATGATCGAGTGTGTGTGATTTCAGGAGGACGTCTTTTTTTTAACGTGAGCATCTTTTTCTGAACGAGAGACAAGAGTTCCTTTTTCTGAACGAGAGACAAGACTTGTTTAGGGTTTATTGTTTAAGCTTGTTGGTGATGCTTGCTCTCAATTCTACCAATTTCGTGAATGAATGCTTCCACTAAGGTTACGCAGGTGGGATTTCGAGAAGACATCTTTTTTTGAACGAGAGCATCTTTTTTTGAACGAGAGACAAGAGCTTGCTGGTGATGCTTGCTCTCAATTTGGCTTCAGTGCCCTGCTCGTGAATGAATGCTTCCGCTCTATCAAGGAGAAATTGCAGCAAGGTTACGTAGGAGGGATATCGAGAGGACGTCTTTTTTTGAACGAGAGTGTACGGTGAGCTCTGTGGAAGAGGAGTGTGCGGTTTCGGGAATCTCTCTCTCTCTGCTTGTGAATGAATGCTTTCGCTCTATCAAAGCGAAATTGCAGCAGAGTTACGTAGACGATGAAAGCTTCAGTGCTATCTCCTTGCTATCTCTATTACGCTTCAGTGCTATCTCAATGTTATCCCTATTTCGCTTCAGTGCTAAGTGGTGAATGAACGCTTCCGTGAAAGAGGAGGAGTGCTATCTCGTAAATGCTTCCGCTAGCACGAGTTATAAAGTTGGATGTGAAGGATGTTCAAGTTTTTATTCCAGTGCATTCGTTCGTTGTACTGTAGCATGAATATGCAGTTTACGCTTTAGCAATTTCATGAATGAATCATCGGATGGATGAGCGCTTGTTTCACTGAATGCTGCAGTTGAGTAGTCGAATAGTCGAGTCGTGAAGTAAGTAAATAGTGGTCGATTTTGGATAAAACTAACTGCGGTCGCTGCAACAGAGATTTGAATGTTGTCCAGTTCACTCGTGCTCGCAAAGGGCATAATCCGTTAGATCTATGTATCTTCAAGACTTGCAATGATTGTTACAACAAAGCAGCTGGGAGAGGTGGTAGTATAGTAGAGATAGAAGAGGACGAAGATGCATTATTTATGGTGACAGTGGATTGCGAGTTGACAAAGATGGGTGATGTTATTAAAGAGTGTTTCAATGAAGAGCTCATCGAAGATAGCATTATCTTGTTTAGGTTGACAGTTTCACTTTTCGGAAGAAAGGGTTCGAGAGAGTTTGCGTCTTGGAACTCGACAAGCATCAATGAGTCGTTGACACAATGGAGAAGATGCATGTTAAATCTCGTCAGGTTATTATTGTGACGTCCGTAATGCACAAAATAGTGTTAAACAGAAGAGTGTTTTCAAGTCAACTCTTTGGTGTTCATCACGATATGATCGCATCACGTATCATCGTCTTGTGTGACAGGTAGTTCACAAAGACAACAAGAGAAGAAACGCAAGATAGATAGATTTGAATGTGGGATACAGTGCGTGTTACTATAGATACAGAGACAAAAGTGATGCAATTGACATGCCTGCATCTGCTGGTTCACACCAAACCCTCTCACAAGGAGAAAACTTTCCTTGCTGCTATGGTTACCTTCTTGGAAGGTATATATCCGCAAGCCTGAGGTATACCGAATACTGGTTGATAAAAGCATTATCAACCCCGCTGAGTATAAATAGGGCACAAGTGCATTTTTGGATTTCTGAAATACAGTCTAGACTCTATCTTCGTGATGTTGACGATCAAGTCAAAAGTGCATCTGAGTTAATCAGAAGCGACAATTTCGCTGTCAAGGAGTTCACTCAGGTAATGTATGAACACACCGAGAGTTCTACATGCTTTGCTTTTTATACACCTTTCTTTGAACGGGTAACTTCTGTGAGAGAGATTGTTGTTGATTCCACCTTTAAGACTAACGCGATGCGATTTGAGCTCTTTGTAGTGGCAGCTAACCTAGGAGGGTTTGGTGTATCTTTGTCTTATTTGTTTTATCTGAGAAGTGTTGATGATAAGAAGACGAATGATCCAGAAAGTGAGCAACATCGCAAACTGGTGTTGATAAGGTGGTTTGAAAGTCTCACAAATCGAGGTTTATGTCTTGTGTTTGATCTGACGGATAAAGATGCTGGACAAATTACCGCTTTACGATTAGCTTTTGCGTCTATGTATTTAAGTTATGTTTAAAACACGCTCAAGCTTCAGTAGAGGTGAAATGCATGGCTGTAGAAAAGTCCAAAGTTTATTATAAGGTCTGTTTCGCTTTATAGACCCAACTTGGGTTCCTTCTGGAGAGGACGGTACTGTGCAAGTGCTCAATGTTCAGACTAGAAAGGTGTTGTTGAGTTTGTTTACGAGCCATTACAACTTAAGTCCACTCATCCCAAACGCCGCAGGTGAGATTACCAACTCAGAGACTATGCACACCCAAGCAGTCAAGGAGATGTATGAGTTCAGTTGAGCATCCAAACCTCTGCTCAGTTTATCCAAGACTACTAACATCATTGAGAGCCATCGGAGGAAGCTAAAGCACGACTATAAATATGCCTTGAACAGGTTTAGATTAGACTGACTGACCTTGGTTATTGCAGATTTGCTTGTTTCAGATATGCAGATGATGCTGCACCAAGTCCTTCGCGATAGAACAATACCATCGTGGTGGGAGCAGTTCAGGAGAATTTGGCAAAAGCATGCTATGCAGAAACTGCTCAACATCAGAAGTTATCGCACAAACGTTATCAAGTGGACATGTTCATGTCCATCATATCTAAATTCTCCTTATCTCTTGTGCAAGCATCTTGTCTTTGTTTATGGTCAGACATATGCAAGTGCTCCATTGTATGAGTTGACTTTCTGAAGGTGCACATATCCTCTTTATTGTTTTGATAGTAGTTATGATTTTTTCGCGAGAGAGGTAGTCCTTTGGTCTCTAAATCCTTGATCACAGTATACATTACCTACTACAAATGCTCTACCAAGTTTGACTAACTTACTGTCACGCTATCCAGAATTTACGTCAGATGACTTTGTAGAGGAAACAGGAGGTCTTAATTCTGGGAGAGAAGGAGGGCCATACATTTCTGAAGAACCTTCAAATGAGGCACTTCTATGTCGGGTCGAGGTCACAATGGGAGAGGGTGATAACTTATTATTCATTAACTTAATAATAACGTCGAATGAAGGACTGCATTCAACATTTGCGTTCCACATGCACACCAACTTGGGCATCTGTAGAACCGGCACTATATATGTGATATATAATAGCTCTTTTCGTTATGGTCAGTTCTCTTATTCAGTTCTCTGGATGGCACTTTCTGTACAACAAGGAACATGTGTAGATCAGCAGCGAGTTTTAGCACTGGAAATATTTCTGATCAGCAGCCTGATTTTGCATACGCACTGAATACTTTGACTCTTTTCTTCAGAAGAATACTTCTTCTCTTTTCTGCTTTGTCTCTGTGAGTGTTCACAGTTCCTTAAACGCTCTGATTCATGAGATTCTCGTCTTGCAGGTAAAGGATGCCTCTTCATCCTCCAAAGGACTTGCGAATTCACAGGTGGAGTGGCTTGCAAGGCTTCGGCCACGAAAACATGGTTTGTCTGATGTCCAGGAACACCCCGATAGTTTCTCATATTACTTTGTAAGATACTATTACGAACAGCATGGGCAGTGGAGTATATATGAGATGGAAGATTTCTTTTTCCAGTTCCCAAGTCAAGCTAGAGATTGGACATTACGGTTCAATAGTTTCTCATCTTTGTATAGACAAGAAGATGATGAGAAAGAAGAACATGGATATATGATGTACATTACTATTCACAAGCATAACAATAGCAAAGCGGTCTATGTTGTGCCGTTGAAAATATGGATTGTCACATGTGGATTTTAACTTGCATTTCTTTGGAACTGGTCACTCTCGTGGTGGCTTTAATACAATTTTTACCGAGGAAGATGTAAGATGTTATTGTCTAAACTTGCGTTTCTTTGATCTGGTGAATGAGTTATACTCCGATTGATGCGGTAATTCAGTCACATTCGTCTTTGAGTGACTAGATTCATCAAGTGTTAGATACCTATTACACAAGTTCTTTTTGCTTCGATTCCTTTGGAGTGGCTACTGACTGGCTCATGATGTTGACCACGTTGCAACTTCACCGCTGGAGTTCCTACATGTTCAGTTTGCTTTGTGGAGATGTTTACCTAGAGCTCAACTCATGGATGGAGACCTTACAACTACAGCACACTGCTCATGTAATGAGGGAACACTGGAGAATAGCTGACCTGAACTGATAGTCTGAAGATAGCATAGAGAGAGGCCAGTGGGACTTTACTCAGTCTTTCCAACTTCTGACCCACACTGCTCTACTACTCATTTGCTCCTGTGGGTTCAGTGAAGTTTCGACTGGCTTTGTTCCTGCACAGCTACGTCCTCTTGACTCGACTGTGGCTGGATAGTTGGGTGCTTAAGCTTTGAGCATGGTGTGGGTTTGCCAGTTGGATCACCACAACATGGTGGTTTCAAGGGAGGAGGTGGTTTATGTATTTGAAGAGGAAGGTAGAGTAGGTTTTGATAAACTAGTCATCAACAGTGTATTTATTTTGTATCTGGTCTGGTATGAGAGAAGGAGAATGCAGAGATGTGCAACCATTGCTACCCGACTTCTCAATTTTATGATGAATGCCTCCATAACATCCGAGTTGTTGTGTGATGTACCGATGGAAGTTTCAACATGTAGTATACAACGTATCTTAAGTTTTCCATTTCGTGCTTACTTGATTAAGTATCTAATGAATGGAGTGTTTCTCGAATGGTCTACGTTGAGTGTTGTCTTATCTGCTCATTTTGGTTGATAGACAAGTTAATCTTCGACCAACACGTTCAACGATGAATACAAGACACATATAAGAAAATCCTGGAAATCTTGAAAAGAATTCATCCTAAACTAACAGAATGATAATTTACACGGCGTCGTGTGACGTGCTTTCTTATCTAAGAATACACCAAGTATCTAGCTGTGGTGAGTACGTGTCGCACTCCGTGAATCAGAACCAACGACCACCCAAACCTCTCTCTGATCTCCAAGTACGCTCTGAACCTATCTCGCTACGATATCCTCACGTCCTCTCGACAAATCTCTCTCTTACTGGACTAGGGATAGAACTCATATAACAAGCACGGGCAACATGTTCCTGCCATCACCGCAACCACTCTTGGGTGTGCTGGTCATCACTCCAGCCTCACCACAAGAGAAATACCAGCACTCCTAATAGAAAACAAACCTAAGCGCAACGTCCGCACACAAATCCAATGAAACCAACTGGGCGTTGTCGTGTCGTGGACCGGCTCCTACCTGAAATTCAAACTTCGATGCTTGTCACTCCAAAGTCATTCATGAGAAAGACAAGCTAGGCCCCAGCTTACGGGCTTTTGGCTTCATTTCGGATCTCCATTTTCATCGCATAGATGGGTAGAGCTCCTTGTCAGCTTTCCATAGGCACTTTGTCTATTTCGTTTGGACGCCTAATGGAGAAGTTACAAGACTCGAAAGATGGAGAAAACAAGCTAGGCCCCAGCTTACGGGTTTTTGGCACAGCTTCGGATCTTCGTTTTTATCGCACCAGTGGATAGAACTCCTTGTCAGCTTTCCATAGGCACTTCATCTACTTCGTTTGGACGCCTAGTGGAAAAATTACAAGACTCGAAAGATGAAGAAAACAAGCTAGGCCCCAGCTTACGGGCTTTTGGCGCAACTTCGGATCTTCACTTTCATCACATGGATGGGTAGAGCTCGTTGTCAGCTTTCCATGGGCATCTTGTTTACTTCGTTTGGACATCCAGAGAAAAAGTTATGCGATTCGAAAGAAGGTAAAATCAAGCTAGGTCTCTGGTTACTTGCTGACTGGGTATTTAGGGCTTCAGGCGTTATATCAAAGACGCAAGGGGTCTGCTTCTTATTATTCATAATTGAGGGTTGAACTTCGTACGTACAGACTGTAACAAGGGGACTACTTAAGGGGCTTGCTTGCGTCTGCGACCTGTCAGCGGACGGTGCGGGAGATTTGGAAGTCCAATGCAAACGCGCAAGGCGTCGTTGGGTTCAGATCTGTGCAGGCTACGCACTGGTTCAAACGGTTAGGGAAGAGACGGATTGGGGAGTGCGTACTGAGTGAAATTGAGACGCAGGAAGTAGATTTGGAGTTTTCAGTTACCTGTGAAGGAGAGTTGGACCGTTCGGACCGTTCTGGAGTCCAAACTTGCTGTCCTTGGATCCAACGGGATCAGAACACCGAGTTCTACAGGAAATTGAAGACGATACCAGTTTTCATCGGACGGTTTGGAAGTTCTGAGTGAAATTGATTCGCAGGGAAGCGCTTACATCAGATTTTCGTTCACCTGCGACCTGAGGTTGGGCTGTACTTCGTGATCGGTGAGTCAAGCTCTTCGTTCTTGGTACCTACGCGATCGAGAGTCCTCATGTATGCATAGGAGAAGACTGTAAGTGAATTGGATTGTTGGTTTGGGTGTGGTGAGCGAATTTGAGCCGCATGGAGCCGATTTACGTCAGTTTTTTGCAACCTGTGATCAAATTTCTTGCGTGGTTTTGCAAGGGGAACTCCAAACGACTTGTTTGGAGTCTTGTTGGGTTCAGGGTAGCTAGATCTATCTGCCAAGGAAGACGGATATCAGTTTAGACGATCCGTTTGTGCGGTGTGCGCGGTTTTAAGCCGCAGGGAGGAGTTTTTGGAGGTTCGGTCACCTGCGACCGAAAATCGGCAATATCTCGGCTGTTGGGAGTCGGATCTGAAGGTTTCTTGGGTTAACGGAGTCAGCGGAGGAGACCCTATCGACATCTGAAGTCCGTTCAGCGAAAAGAGGAAGTCCACAAATAAGCTTTTTTCGGTTTCTTCGCTACGGGTTTTGCTCTTTTGAGTTCGTTAGAATTCTGGTTGGTTGTATACAGCTTGTGGTAGCTAGCTTTAGCTTAGAGCTTATACATGGATGTGGTTTGGACTTGAGTTTGGATCGCGTGATACTGCTGTGGCTCTGTTTGTTAGCAAAGAGAAGTTTCTCTTACTTTGAGCTACGCTTCGGTGGTTTCGGACTAGGGTTGCGATTCAGGGGTATGTTTTAGGGCTTCTGAAGTAGGTTACAGACCGCTCTGGTCTGTTCCTTAGTTTTGTGCTGTTAGGAGAAAGAAACGGCAGTGTACATACATTTGGAGTGGTATATATTGCGCGTTCGTTTTCGTGGTTGTTCTTCTCTGTCTTGTCTCTGTTCGACACACAACATCTCCACAGCCAGGAACCTCGCGTTTTCCTGGACATCCTTCACGCACAAAATATCCGACACGATACGGTGGTGAACTCGACGTGAAGGTCCGGGGTGGAGATATTTGTGTGTCAGAACTAGACACAAGAGATCAGCAATCATGAGCGAGGATGAGGATGGATACTGTTGTTCGGGAGGATGCTGTGGACCTGGGATGATGGATTTGTAGACGGTTGGGTTCATGGGAGGATGGGAGGATGGGACGAGCCATGACTATGGACGGGATGGACGGATCAGAGGGGATACCAGGGGTGCAGTTGGATGCAGCAATTGCACGTTTGTTTCAAGCCTTCACTTTGTTTAGGCGACAAGAGCAAGGGCACCAACAAAAGGAGGCTTTGGGGAAGAAGGCGCTTGGATCGACAAGCTCGATCTATTTGATGGGGGAGACATCTCAAAGTACTTGAGATGTTACAAGACGGAGATGGATTTGGATCAGGTACCGGAGAAGGAGATGATCGAGACGTTCGAACTCGCTGCAGTGCTTGAGATAAGGGAACATGTGAAGGGTCTGACAAAGCGTTTTGGGAGGAACTGGGATACATTTTCACATGCGCTGATGGAGGAGTATTTCTTGGGGAACTCAGATCGAGTAACCAAGAAATCATTTCTGGAATGGGTCAACCGATCCAGCAAGGGTTTACAGCCTACAGAGCTGTTAAAGGAGTTTGAGAGACAATTCTCTCAACTACCTCGGGTGGACAAGCTAACCTTGGAGAGTTACAAGACAGAGTTGTTTCTTCAAGCTGCGGATGAACCATGGCAGGAACAGTTGGAGCTACTTCTGGAGGATGGGGATGAAGAAGAAGGGTTAACAAGAAATTGGGAGGTTGTGCATGAAGCTGTTGAGCTTCTTGTCCGGAGACAGACAAGGGAAAGGGTTACAAGGTTGACACCTGCAGCGTTGACTACCACACCAGTTCAGGTAGTATCTGAGGTTCAACCTCCAGTTGTGGTTGTAGAGGAGAAGGATCCAACCATCGAGGACCTACAGCACAAGATGCAAGATCTACAAGCTAAGGTTACTAGGTTGGAGGATAAGGGATCATCAACTGAGACGGTGCTTGTACCCAAACCAGCTTGGGTACATCAGTGCGTGTGGTGTGATGATACTGATCATCAACGGGACGATTGCATCGACTTTGCAGAGTCTTTGCAACGTGGGGTTATTTCTAGGGAGGATGAAAAGATAGCATTCACAAGTACGGGTACTCTCCTTCAAGCCAACGTTGGTAAAGGAGGGATGAAGAGGTTGGTGGATGATTACCTTGCGGCACATGCAGTTGTAGCTGACGAAGCTACAAGTTATGGTGCTAGGGTGGAGGAGATTGAGCATGATCTCCATAGAGATGGTTTGGATGAGCACGAGGATCTAAACGAGCTCAGGTTGGATACTGCATCCACGATGCAGTGCGAGAAGAAGGACCAACAAGATACTTCTTCAGGGAGGCTAGCTCAGGAGGATAGGATTCAACAGGAAACTATTCTTCCTGAACAGGCAATGGAGAGCAATCTTTCACAATCGGAGGAGATGGTTGAGGTGCAGACAGCGGACGTGAGTGATCCGATTGCTGACAAACAACTACCAGATGCAGATATGACGACGATGGATGTGAAGGGAGGTTGGGAGGAGCGTATTCGAGATGCACAGGTTGGGTTCCTATCACGGGAGGTCTTGGATGTGACTACAAGGGAAGTCCATGATGCTTACATCGACTTCATCAAGGACGGACATGCGGAGGGTGAAGGAGAGTGGACAGACGCTCTCGAGGCTACGGGTATAGGATGATGGGTAAGGATGGCTTACAGGGGAGAAGCCATTGCTGAAGGTGATTTGTGTTGGGAGGATGATGCTTGGGGTTTTGTAAATATTTTCAGGAAGGTTGAGAGGATGATGCTTGGGAGGTTGTGAGGATTTTCAGAAGAAGATATCAGGGAGGATGATGGTTGAGGAAGATACTATTCTACAGCGAGACAATGATGGTTGCAGTTGATGATTTTGGTTGCAGCGGTGTGGTTCATTTTTTTCAGAAAAACAAAAAAGAAGAGAGGATTAGGTACGATGATATGTACAGACTTGAGGTTGAGGGTTCCAGTCAGGATACGGGTGATGATTGGCAGGATGAGGTGATGTCTACTACGACACTGGGGTCACAAACCTCGACGATGAGGTTCTACAAGACGGATGGAAGATATTTCTATGGTATGATGGGTTATTCTTTCTATGTCTTCGCATATTGAAGATGTGTAGATTTAGAGGGGGTGATTGGATGGGAGGTTCGAGGTGAAGATCGATGAGCATGGGTCTAGGGAGGATCATGGCAGGATTGCAACTTCAAGATGACGATCGAGTTGCAGACTTGAGGATGAGGTTGACCGAGATGGGAGGAGGATGAGAAGATGAGAATGACTGTGCGTGCCGGTCCACTCCTTAGTTGGTATCTCTGATGCATACCGGAGGATGCACAGGTTTGGAGGGGGTGGATGTCGTGTCATGGACCGGCTCCTACCTGAAATTCAAACTTCGATGCTTGTCACTCCAAAGTCATTCATGAGAAAGACAAGCTAGGCCCCAGCTTACGGGCTTTTGGCTTCATTTCGGATCTCCATTTTCATCGCATAGATGGGTAGAGCTCCTTGTCAGCTTTCCATAGGCACTTTGTCTATTTCGTTTGGACGCCTAATGGAGAAGTTACAAGACTCGAAAGATGGAGAAAACAAGCTAGGCCCCAGCTTACGGGTTTTTGGCACAGCTTCGGATCTTCGTTTTTATCGCACCAGTGGATAGAACTCCTTGTCAGCTTTCCATAGGCACTTCATCTACTTCGTTTGGACGCCTAGTGGAAAAATTACAAGACTCGAAAGATGAAGAAAACAAGCTAGGCCCCAGCTTACGGGCTTTTGGCGCAACTTCGGATCTTCACTTTCATCACATGGATGGGTAGAGCTCGTTGTCAGCTTTCCATGGGCATCTTGTTTACTTCGTTTGGACATCCAGAGAAAAAGTTATGCGATTCGAAAGAAGGTAAAATCAAGCTATGTCTCTGGTTACTTGCTGACTGGGTATTTAGGGCTTCAGGCGTTATATCAAAGACGCAAGGGGTCTGCTTCTTATTATTCATAATTGAGGGTTGAACTTCGTACGTACAGACTGTAACAAGGGGACTACTTAAGGGGCTTGCTTGCGTCTGCGACCTGTCAACGGACGGTGCGGGAGATTTGGAAGTCCAATGCAAACGCGCAAGGCGTCGTTGGGTTCAGATCTGTGCAGGCTACGCACTGGTTCAAATGGTTAGGGAAGAGACGGATTGGGGAGTGCGTACTGAGTGAAATTGAGACGCAGGAAGTAGATTTGGAGTTTTCAGTTACCTGTGAAGGAGAGTTGGACCGTTCGGACTGTTCCGGAGTCCAAACTTGCTGTCTTTGGATCCAACGGGATCAGAACACCGAGTTCTACAGGAAATTGAAGACGATACCAGTTTTCATCGGGCGGTTTGGAAGTTCTGAGTGAAATTGATTCGCAGGGAAGCGCTTACATCAGATTTTCGTTCACCTGCGACCTGAGGTTGGGCTGTACTTCGCGATCGGTGAGTCAAGCTCTTCGTTCTTGGTGCCTACGCGATCAAGGAGTCCTCATGTATGCATAGGAGAAGACTGTAAGTGAATTGGATTGTTGGTTTGGGTGTGGTGAGCGAATTTGAGCCGCAGGGAGCCGATTTACGTCAGTTTTTTGCAACCTGCGACCAAATTTCTTGCGTGGTTTTGCAAGGGGAACTCCAAACGACTTGTTTGGAGTCTTGTTGGGTTCAGGGTAGCTAGATCTATCTTCCAAGGAAGACGGATATCAGTTTAGACGATCCGTTTGTGCGGTGTGCGCGGTTTTAAGCCGCAGGGAGGAGTTTTTGGAGGTTCGGTCACCTGCGACCGAAAATCGGCAATATCTCGGCTGTTGGGAGTCGGATCTGAAGGTTTCTTGGGTTAACGGAGTCAGCGGAGGAGACCCTATCGACATCTGAAGTCCGTTCAGCGAAAAGAGGAAGTCCACAGATAAGCTTTTTTCGGTTTCTTCGCTACGGGTTTTGCTCTTTTGAGTTCGTTAGAATTCTGGTTGGTTGTATACAGCTTGTGGTAGCTAGCTTTAGCTTAGAGCTTATACATGGATGTGGTTTGGACTTGAGTTTGGATCGCGTGATACTGCTGTGGCTCTGTTTGTTAGCAAAGAGAAGTTTCTCTTACTTTGAGCTACGCTTCGGTGGTTTCGGACTAGGGTTGTGATTCAGGGGTATGTTTTAGGGCTTCTGAAGTAGGTTACAGACCGCTCTGGTCTGTTCCTTAGTTTTGTGCTGTTAGGAGAAAGAAACGGCAGTGTACATACATTTGGAGTGGTATATATTGCGCGTTCGTTTTCGTGGTTGTTCTTCTCTGTCTTGTCTCTGTTCGACACACAACATCTCCACAGCCAAGAACCTCGCGTTTTCTTGGACATCCTTCACGCACAAAATATCCGACACGATAGCGTACAAACAGGCATGCGAATATGGAGAAGATTCAAACACAAGTAATACTGTCAACAACTCTCCATACTCATGATCAAGTGCATTGAAGCACTAGCAAAACCTCCAGGTCGACCTGTTCTTCAAAGAGCTTTAAATCTTATGCCTTTCGGAGCAAGAACATCTCAACTTTATCTCACTGTCACTCCTCAACCACAGCTCATAATGAGATGGAACCAAGGTCAGTAGGTAGCATGAAGAATAATATCTCTATTAAGGTATTACATGCAGAGAGATCATCTCTGAGTTGGCAGTTATGCTCTATCAAAGTTCACTATCTTCATAACATTCATGAGCTCATGATACTCTTTCGACAGAACTTTGTTGTCTGATTCCTCATAAATCATTTTACCAAAATGGCTCAAAACTCTCAGGAAGCTAAACTGTCACCATCACTACCACTCTGTAAAATTTCACCACCAGATCCTCCACCAATCGCTCGGAATGATCCAAACCTTAACTATCAATGACACAAGATGATATGCAGACCCTTGTGCACAAAAACAGAGATACCCTTACACCCAATAATCCAAATGGTCCGAAATTTCATAGGTAAATACCTGATTGTACCTTCTCAGATCCTAGAAAGTTTCATAGCAAAATTCGACCCAAACTCTCCATATCTCTCTTTATGTCCTCTAATTACAGTCGCTTACTCTCATAACCTCTGATTTGAGGCACCCAACTTCAGCTGGCCATAACTCTTTCACTCCGGCTTGAAATCGATTGATCTCAGAGCCCATCAGCAAGCCCATCTCAAGAGCTTTCCAGCAACATTCAATTCGTCTCCAACTTCTGAAAAGTGCGAAGGAAATCTCAAAAATAAAATTGGTCATGAATTTGACCCCCTCAGCTTTGATTGATCAAAACGTCGTCCTCCGTGCTTTAAATCGAGCAACCATTGAGTCCGCGAGCATCCTCGTCTCTCCAGCTTTCCAACCATACCCAACACTTCACGAATGGACCACTGGAAGTGCCCCTAACCCTCAAAAACGTGAAGAGAACTTGGTAGAAGATGATTGGTCAAACTTTCGACCAATAAGAAACAAGTTGATAAAAGATTTTTGTCTTCACTCACATGACCAACACATAAGGAGTGAAATTTTATCCATGAGTATCATTTGGACACTCAAAGCTTATATTAAGCACACTACAAACACGTGTCGTTAACGATATCGTTGGTCAAGAAGCACGTAGACACAAAAGACAAACTACAATCAATAGAGAGTCATAATGTCGACCCTAAAACGGTTGACAACAAACGGAACTACAACAGGAACGGACGAAGCTATTATCTGGTTGTAATAATCCTCTGCAAAATTTCTCATGATAAACTCTCGATACACCACCTTTGATCGACTGTAACAACGTATTTCGACCCAAGTGTTCATTGAAACTATCGCTGGAAAGTTCAAATCCGATCCAGGATCCATACCACATCAGAGCAAGATGTATACCGTAATATCCTAAACAGCGTCGTAAGTGACTATCGGAAGAATGATAAGATCCAGAGTAGCCATTACTACAATCATAAACGACTCTCCCTAATGAGCCATCATAAACACTCGGAAGTGATCATGCGTTAGACAATGAAGCTTAATGACAAACGGATGCACAAGTGAAAGATCAAGAGCACGAAAGAGCTCTCCGTTCATGCTTGTCACTCTTACTACCTCTCACTTCATCTGATAATACTGATAATACTCACTACTAGACTTGGATACTCCACACTCTATATCCAAAACTCCGCGTACCTCCCTTCTTATACAACAACTTCGTATATGATGACAAGAGTACTAACCTTTATCTCCACTCAGCGGACAATACACGGGTCGCTCACGTGGAGTCTTATCTTTTGACACGATAAGGTCCCAGTGCCTTCACAACATCAAAACACGTACGATAAGGATATGTGCTAGTTTCACACCTTAGCCAATCCACAATACGACAACAGTACAAAGATCTGAAGCTGCAGGTGAAAAGTCACTGTTAAAGCCACTGTTAAATAGCCAAGCGAGAAAAATCTCACATAACTTAATTTTCCTCATGTGACATTATTTTGAGAACAGAGAATTTGGAGCGAAGAAAACAAATGCATGGCAGACAAAGTGCAAATCACTAAGGAGACGGCAATGAAAACATTGCTGCTAGTCTGCTGAAGGAAAAAAAATGGTACTTCTTCAACAGCGGTGCTATTCCGCATGTTCGCTGTTGCTTTAAATTGTTGAGGACACTCTACCTCGGTTGTTGAAGAAATAATGACCACTTTTCAGATGTCCAAGCGATCACAGTTTTTGTCTACGAGAAGCTTTATTTGACCAGTTCGTTAAGCAAATTATCGAATTTCAAAATACGTTGAGCAGGACTATATAGCCATGATCACATGTTGAAGCTCGATGAACTGCAGGCTCTACATCTGGCTTCCAGTTCTACGCATGTCTCACTCATCTTACACGGAGAATCACGCGTAAGGTTACATGTCTGCAACTAGGTTGGCTTGACTCCCAGTAGTTCCAAAATCTTCAAGTTTATTCAACATTCATTCTCAGTGAAACGTAGAACCACAGTCTCACTATGATATGGGTCTACATGTCATAACAAATGTCAAAATGCCAAAGCTTACTATAAAGCTCAATAAGCCCACAAAAACTCCAAAAAAAACTCTGCTGATTTTTTACGCTCATCTATGCTACCTAGGCCGTCTACGGCTATTTCTACTTTCTTCTCTAGTTTCTCTGAGTAGCTCGATCTTGTACTACTGTCTCTTGTCTCTATGAGGTTACTTGAAGGAGTACCACTACAGAACAATGCACGTTTAGCAATAGCATCAGCATGTTCAATTCGAACATACTTCCCACCAGTAGCCCTTTTGGTCACCGCTGTCAGCTTTGCTATCCAGCAATGTCCAATTAATGTATCAAGGACTACTCAATCTTCACGTTTCATCTCCATTAGATTGAAGTCCTCCGCTGATATGTCAACAAAGTCCTTGCTATCATCCCAAGCCATTGCCTATGTTTCTGTCGACTCATCAGCAAGAAAGAGTTGTAATCGAAAATACCTTCTCAAACTGCAACATAACTTCTGACATTTCGTATAGTACTCTCGAGTGCTAGCGAGTTTCTTCTCACATGACCCACATCCATCATATGTACGAAACCCCTCAATGTCATAAGACATTACTTTCACTCTTAATCGAAATGACTTGCTTGCTTTGCCGGTCTCGAGCCAATCCACTACAGATTGTAGGTTCATGGATGAGCTCACCTCGCCCGTCTCATTGAGAATTGATTCCATCATAACTCAATTCGCTTCGATGCTCATAGTCTCATCAACTCTGAAACTCTCTCCCAAAACCGCACACACTGCTCACCAGCAAGCTCTTGTCTCTCGATCAAAAAAAAAACGTCCTCTCAAAATCGCACACACTCGATCGTTCGTGAAATCCGAAAGCAGTGATACTCTCAACGAAATAGAGATAGCAATGCGGAAGCATTCATGCACGAGCAGAGCGAGAGAGAGAGACTCTCCAAACCGCACACTCCTCCTCCATACAGCTCACTATACACTCTCGTTCAAAAAAAGACGTCTTGCGTAACCCTGCTCTCAAACTCGTTCATGAAAGCATGTTATGCAGAAAGTATGCAATGCAGGCTAAACAGGACCTCGTTCACGAAAGCCGTCTGCTGCTCCGCGAAGCCGTAGACGGTAAGGGCTGGTAAGGGAGACTGCTCTAGACGGGCATAGACGGTAAGAGAGACTGCAGCTCAGAAGCGTAGACTGCAGCTCTCCGCCAGCGATGATAGAGTAGACCGTTGTTCTCCGTCCGTGTTAATCAGAAAGACGAGTTTCTTCCTTCCTTTCGGTTCCTTCCTCCTTCCTGTTGTCCGAGTCGAAAACGATAAAGTGCCGAAATCGTAAATCCTTGTTCGGCAGCTCACCTAAAATATCATCTTAACGCTGTCGAGTTGAGAGTTTTCTTGGGAAGGACGAAACCTTCTGGCTGTGATATGAGCTTGAAGGCTGTGTTTAGTCTACTTAGGGAAGCGTTGGACTTCAGGCTATGGTTGTTTACTACAGAGGTAGGCTTCAGATCAAAAGAGAACACTATAAACACTCACTCAGGTCAAATGGACCCTCCAGTATGTTCAGGAAGCAAAAATCAGGTCAGACTAGCAGTAATAAGGTCAGACAGCGAACTTTAACAGTCCAGAATCAGAAATATACGATGGTTCAGACTTCAGAACTTCTCCTACATGTAAATGAGGCCCTACTGACCATACATACGAAGTTTCAGCTTGAGATCAATTCAGAGCATCAAGATATGGGCAGAAACGTTCTGAGCATTTACGGTAATTTCTGACACCCAGACAGCTATTTCGACCTAGAACAGAGAATTGGCTTGATCACTTTCAAAGATTCTTACAGAATTTGCAGTTCACAGCTTGCTGAACACCCTTGTGAAGTTGGGCCTCCTGATTGTATACAGAACTCCAGATCTCGCTCTCTAAAGTTGATGCTCTAGATTGAGAGCTTTTCGGACCCCCTCTGCTTCAGCGGTCGCCTCGAATTACTCAGTCACTCAATTGACATGAAAATTTAGGGACAGTCGTAGCCCTACTGACAGTGAACGTTACCACGAAAGTTTGAAGCGATTTTCTCAAATCTACTGCGATTGACACCGAAAACCCCAAAATCAACAGAAGTGCTGCAATTCTGACACAAATCGAACTTCAATCAGCCATAACTCCTTCTTTATTGCTCCAAATCGATCAAAAATTTCGCTGACAGTGCTTGACACGACGAACCCTATCTCCCTGTGCTCTCAGATTTTGAAGTCTCTCTCTCACCAAATGCTCGAACTCCTCTTAAGACCTCTACTACTAAGTTTAGCAGTACATAAAGACAAAATTGGACCAATGGGAGTTCATAGCTTCACTCCCCTGTCCTTTAGTGTCCCAAACCACGTGGTGACTTAATTTTGCACATAGGCTACCACGTCAAGCCCTTAAAGTGCCAACGTAACCCCTAAACTACATGCGAAGACATGTAAAGCGGCACGTAATCTCGAAAGATAACTTAACTTCGCTTGGAAGCATGCATGGGCGACATGTAATTACAACCCATGAGCTTAACTCCATCTATATGATAATCAACCTACTAAGACTCAAAATATATAACATCCTCGAGTGTCGACTTCTCTGAGGTCCTAACTTCACTCAGAGAGACTAACGTTTGACAGAGAGGTGAATTATTTACAATGTAAAATGATTCACATCACGACAACGCTCACACGATTAGAAGGACATTGATTTGTGAAACTGTGACATCACTGCAAGGTCCGAAATAAATAACACGAATAGGTGGGAGATCCACCACATGTGTTTCTGTTGAAGTTCACTTTCTGAGAGCTTGCTTGTCCGTTGGGTCCATTTTTCCACTTGTTTGGGTTGATGGGTCTTCTTATCCGTTGGTTATGCATCGCGTAGCTTTACCATGCAAAGTTCATGCACGATGAGTAAAATGGAGTAACATACAAAGCGGCTGCCAAGTTAAATATGCATGCCGGATTAACTTCTGGGAAACTTTTGTTTCTTTAATGATATTAGAAAAAATATAAGTGTTAGGTGTTAATTATATTATAAGTTAAATAATCAAATTTTTAATTATTATATATTAACTAAATCGATAATTGCAGAGGAGCTAGACTTAACCCATAAGTGCAGAGAGTCCAGATACGCTTTGGAGAATATAAGTAAGACATCATGCTCAACTCAAATAATCAATTAATCAACAGTTGAATTTATCATCTAACGCTTCTGGACTAAATTAAATTGTCTGTGCATATTCTCCTTCTTCTAAACTTTAGAAGAGATGAACAAATATAACGCTCATGCTGTCCTTGCTGATCATGAGAGACTACGCTCATAATTAGAACTGAACTGATACGATCTTACATAGATATATACAATATCTTCCTTCCAGAATCTAGAGTCTCTATACGGACTGATTATTACACATGTCATTCGAGAGTGTGATTTGTTTAGAGCATCTTTGCACCTACAGTTTTGAAATTACTGAGAGAGATTTCACGCATGCGAGAAGAGGTTGGTAATAAACATTATGTCTAGATTTTGTACAGTTTTAGTTTCACAAATAAAGTTGGAACGGCAAAATACAATTTCTTACATTTTAAGAGATGGTTTCAAAACGAGTCATTATCAGTTCAGTTATGCAATTTTGAGTTTTGCATTCGTTTCATCAATTACTGCATCTCACAGTATATTATTACATCTCACAATATATTATTTTACAAAACTGCAGAGTCTAATGCGAAGAAAAAGATCATAAATATCCCTTCGATAGTGGAACTGTCATAAGCTCCGTGCAACCAAACTACACAAAAAAAGATTTGAAACAGTAGTTGCAGAGATGTTCTTAGAGTACTCAAATTCAATCTAAACGACACGCACTCCAGCGAGAAGATAGAGTTCCTATCTTTACAAATACTAAAAAATCACACAGCAGAGAAGACAAAGTGATAATACTTTTACAAAGGTTCCACAAAAGGATGTCAGAGAGTTAATAGTTTAACAAGTGCCAAAATGGAGAATAGGCATCTCCAACGTACTTGTACAGTGAAAATAGTTTTCTCTTAGCGGAAAATGTGTAAGTGTTATAAAAATATAATATAATAAGCTATAATAAAAAATCAAAATCATTTATAAATGTTAAATGTTAACTCGTCTCGGAGCAGTTAACTGATCAAGACATAACCCATAAGTCGAGAGCAGGCTGAGACGTCCCTCAGGGTATAAGTCCGGGATGGGGATTATAAATAAGCGTCATTTAACAAAGCATTTAATATATATCCTAACTCTTCCCATCGGGAGGGTTAGGATATATATTAAACACCCATGTACACGAAGTGTACATGGGTGAATAAGCAGCCTTGAATACAATGGAGAAAAAGAGGGTCACGAGACACACCAAGTATATCAACGAAGTCGAAGATTTTTGTTATTGTAAATTCCTTTTTCTTATTCAAAATACTTACAAATGATTTCATACTGTTTGGTACTACTGCAATATCGATTCAAATCACGCATGTAAACTTTTGTGACGCACGTCAAAATGATGGGTAAGTAAAACATAGGAGAAGAAGGAACATGTCACGCCCTAAATTTATAGTTCTAAAAATTAACATAGTGGTTAAAGATTACTATCTGAATCGAGAGTATTTGAGTTAAGATCCTATGTTAATACTCATTAGACAAGGCTGCAAAATTGACTCATGGTGGCATGCTTAATTTATTACCTGACCCTTCCGTTGAGAAGGGTTAGGGAATAAATTACTGTCACCATAAATCAATAATTACTTCAGAGCAGAGCTCCAGTCATATGGTTTCAGCAGTGTGTGCTGTGATGCTATACTTATGGGTTCCTTTTGGACTCATACACAATTTGTGATTATGATAATTTTAATATGTAAAATAATTAAAATTAAAATTTTATCTTATTTTAAAATCATTATTTAACATATATCCCTTTTTCTATAACTGAAATAAAATATCACACACAAGTGAAAAAAGAAAACGAAAAACATTCTCAAAATGATCCTTGAGTTCATCTCACCCTGAGAGCAAATCCAGTCTCTTTATTTTCTCATTCATACTCCGTTTGTCTTTTTCTCGGCTATCTTTGTCTAGATCGCGTGGGATGTATAATATCTAATAATCCTCTGGGGAAGAAAATGCACTTAGTAGTAGTATTTAAGTAGTTTAGTTTAAGCCTCCAGTGACCCTACAAGTACTCCTGGTTATCCAGGTCACCCTTTTCTTGAGTTTACACTGTCGAATCACAAGAAAACCTCCATTAACATCAAAAAAAAGTACTTTTGATGTTAATGCTCTTGTAATGACAGAAATTTGAGAGCTTTGAACAAATCAGACATTCACATGTGTGATTTGTTTCTCAGTACGTCTGATTAGTAGCGACTGAGATCCATGGAATTCACCAGTTGTATGGTTTCCTTAGTGGAAATCGGAATATCTTCCTCGTGGCCTAAAGTACAAGGGGAGGAGGCCCTGCTTTGAACTCACGCCAAGGGTTTAAGCGCTATTTCAGCGGTTAGTACGGTATCTAATGGTTTGGTTCGGAATCAAGGCGGCCCGAATGCTATGAACGACGGATGGTTCTTAATCCAATCTATCGTGAACGCAAAACCATTAATTAATCACATGTCAATCATATTTCTGGATCGTCTTTCGATCAGTCTTGCCTTTTTGCCTTTACAGTGGCAACCTCTTCTGAACCAAGTCACATCAACGGTCTTCTTTCTGTTTACCTCTCCTGAGGACCAGCAGGGGTTCGTGGTTCCTTTGCTGGTCTCTCTACTCTTCGATCCGCTTTCCATGCGAGGCTTTGGTCCAGAAAATTCTTAGACAATGGTGCCACCAGGTTTGCTCGAAGGATACGCTTTGAATCATGAAGGGGTACTACTAGGTGACAAAAGTGAACCTCTATTCTCATTAGTTTAATCAGAACACAAGGATAAATAAATATCCTTACGGTGGTTTCTATGAATCGTCAATACCCACACATCTCTTATAATTTAGATAACTAAGAGAAATTAATGGTCTTAGTTGTTGGGCTCTGAGCATGCTATACTTAGTGTCTTGTGCTCTTACAAGGAATAGGACTTCTAGGGTACCATGATACTTGTTCACCCTATATGTGGATCGACTTTAATCAAGAACTCACGAGACCCCTGCTGCAAGGCGCGGGAATCAGTCTAAATTTTTACAATCCAACTGATAACTTGAGCTTCAGTGATACATGATTCAACGTCATCTATAACTGCATGGAGAGGATGGCGTCAGAGAACCGATTATACTCTTCAGCAGTAAAGCTAATGCCTGGAAACTCTCGACGACGTGCAAGTCTGTTAAGCGACTTCAGATTATAGTTCTTTTCGATCCAGTATTAACAATGGAGGCATATGGGATAAGATCACCCTGAGCGAAAAATATGTATCCATTCTGCACATCATCAGAAGTTGTATTACTCCTTTTCCTATATTTCATAAACAGTTTGCCGGAAAAGATTAGACTACTAGGGGGTGTCAGAGTTTAGAAAAAGGATTCTTCAACGGCTGAGAGGTAACTGGACGTAAAATTGTCACGGGTAAGTTTGTATAAAACCGCGGCTCATTCTAGATCGCGCCCCAGATTCAACATCAAGATTTTACCATTGATTATTTTTCCGTTTCTACACTGAAGATAAGTATTCAGAGAATCCATTGCAATAAAAATCTGAAAAAACCAGTGAATAGCTGTTAAGAAAACGCCCGCGGCGTTTCCCTGCGGGTACCTCAGGAGGTACCCGCAGGAAACACTAGCCGCAGACTTGCCGCAGACTTGCCGAGTCCGTAACTCACGCCCGCGGCTCCCGAATATTTCAGAGATTCTTTAACTCTGACAGCCCCTACTAGACCAGTTTTCTCACTCTTAACTACAAGCGAGACCTAGCCTGCTGCCAACAAATCACACCAGCAAAGTGTGACTGGTTGCTTCAGTACCACTTGGTTGGGAATCATGAACCTTGATGGTAATCGTCGGGTACTAATCAGGCGTAGGTTTATGTTAAAGTTAGAACATGTGCTGTTGCAATAATGTTTGCACCTTCCAGTCAGGTAAGTAACCAGGATAACGATCGTGGAGTATAGATGTCTTTAGTAAAGAAATAACGTGGAGAAAAACGTTTCAAAAGCATAGTTCTCCAAGTCAGGGAAACCTACAAAGTCCAGTACAAACTTCAAGCACCTTAACATCCATGGGGAGTGTTGCTAAAGCTAGTCACTAACGCTCAACATCCTCCCTCTGCTTGATAAAGTCCAGCACGCTGGTACAACAGAGTGTCCTTGGATTTCAATTGACCCCGGTTCTCAACCCCACGTGCTGTCTCATGCGAACGGCACTAATTTGTATTGGATATAAAACGGTGCTGCAGCCAGCATCTTGGTGGTCCCTTCTGGAATTCTGTGTACAGGTAACGTCGGATTACCTGGATTTGATGACTTTTTCATAGGTATTGTGGTAAGCGGTAAACTTAAACAGCACTGCTCTGGATGAATTACGTTACAAGCGTACTCGACCTCATACGTGCAGAAGAGGGCTTTCTTTCACAATTATTTACAACTGGAACCTACACGAGGAGCAGAACACGACTCAACTTCTGCATGCCAAAGCTGGGTCCACAGTATAGATTACCCCTGCTTTCACTAGCCTTGAATACCATATGCCTACCAAGAAAACTAGAGTTCACCAACGAGCACCTGGTACCAAAATTCAGATGCCCGGGCAACCACAGTGATCTCGGAGGTCGGAACCTTGAATGTGACCTCCAATGATGACCTAAATCAAAATTTAAACCATGAAATGAAAATTCAATCAGCCCACTGGGGTTCCTTCCTATGTTACTTTACCACCCATTCAAGCACTAGGAAAACAGCACTAGATTCGCTAGCCTCAGTACGTACATATCATACATGGACAACTACTGGGGCTATCCTGGTCCATTACAACGAGAGGCATATTAGAAGTACACAATCTCACCAGTGTCAGCTGAAACTAGAGATGTTGCTGAAGTGGTACCCTTCTCCTTGGATGTTTCTTGTCCAGTAAACCCCGCAGATGACGGCAAGTGTTCCCAGTGATGATGCCAACCGCTAGCTTTAAGAGTCCTGGAGGTCAACCCACCAGAGAGGACAGACATTTCAGAAACATGGAAACAGCAGAGGGTTCAACAATTGGACGATCACGTTTCTTTCCCAAACCTTCAGAGACTATTTCTAGTGGCGACAAGCTTTAAGCACAAGACAACAACGGCCGTCTTGTCAAACCAGGTTTTCATAAATTTCAACAGCAAAGCCGTAAGTGGCCAGAGAACAGGCATACAGCATAGTTCCAGATTATTGGTTAATTACTGGAAGAGAGAAACCTTATCCAAGCTGGCAGGTTGTCGTCAGTCTCCTGCTCTGCGTATAGGAGAGATTCTGCATCACAGTACGTGATAAATCCGAACCAATCATTAGACAGAGTTGCCAAGAAAAGTAACCTACCCCGAGCTGTAATGAGAGACTATCCAACCACATACTGCGGCATAGCGCGGTGGTATCGCAACCTCAAATACTTGAGAGTGGAGATTTAGACGCTATAACGCTCGAAATTAACGTCTACTCAATGTGCACCCATGTCAGAACAATTTGAGACGAGTACTTATAGAGTATTTCCAGGATGTTTGAAGAGAGTGATGTGTTTATCTAACTTCAGCAACTTCTCTGTATGTAAGAACACGAGCGTCCTTGATATGGATGACTACGGCTTTACCGAATTCCTCGTAAACACCAACACCCAACTCGACCGAGATAACTAAGTTCCTCGACTGACAGGTTGGGATGACGGTTGATAATTATGCCTTTTCATCCTAACGACGATGGACAATCACTGAGTCCCAAGGTAAAGGCATAGTAGCAAAAAGGCTCCAGCATCTTACTTTTTTGAGGGTGACGGTGGGTAAAGTCGTCAAAGAAAATCGGACGTATGAACAGATGTTAATGGGCAGTTGACATGAACTTCAAGTCGAGGGTCCTTGTAAGGGATGCGCACTTTGCCCACGGCAAGAGTAGTCTCTGGATGGAACAGGTCTATAAACGTATATTCATACGCTCTATAAACGTAGCTACAAGTTGAAATAGTTGACTCTACAGGACAGTCCATCATACAAACATAAAGAAACGTATCAGTTTGAAGTTTGTCGGGATAGTCCTAATACTAACCTGCCCGGAAGAAGAATAAGGCGCTTTGTGCAGCCAATAGCTCTGCATCCCTCTTCTTAAATGCGGTCTTACCCCAGAACCGCATACCTCCAACCTCTACTGAACAGCGGAAACTAGGCAGATGATCTGGTCCGTACGACTCAGCTTGATACAAGGGCAGAGGAAGCCCAGTTGCCTGGGTAAACTCTTGTAGCTTGCTCTTCAGAAGGCCTGGTGTTGGCTGGCCCACCAGCTCATAAGTTGCAGAGACCTAAATGCCACTCATAACCTTGTCCATAAGAACAAAATCATCTTCTGGAAGTAGTGACATACATCTGCCATCAGTCTCTAGCATAAAGCACAGCAGATTTCTGACTTCGGAAACAGGCCACCAAACACAATATCGACGTTGTCCTTATCAATGTTCAGCACCAGTGGCTTGATGATTTGCCCCTTAACGGAACATACAACTGAAAGTTCTTCTTGGTGGTGTGATGTATGTGGAACTTCGGGGTCCTGAAGTAAATCTCCAGTTCTCTTGCATTCATCCTGAGAAATACTTTATGTCTGCTATCAATGCAGCTGTATGCATGGTATCTGTTACCTCCACTTAACAATCCTGATGGACCTATTTCAAGTTGTTGACTGTGTCAAGCTGAATAAGCATTCCTGCACTCGGACAGAGCTTCATCCGCGTCGACGTAATTTGTCTGCCAAACGCGTCAATCTGAGGCGTTTCGTCCACTTAGCGGTGACCGCACCGACGCGGTGCCACCATCGTTTCATTTCAGATGAACGTCTTCTACGAGCTTGAACTTCTGACTGGAGAATCAATCAGATTCTCCGGTCAGAAGACTTATAAATCTACCGACTGAATCCGAAGAACTAGTGCAACGTCATCAACGGCATTGGGGGCCACATTGCCTTCAAGAGGATATCTAGAGAGGGATTCAAGCGCACGACTTACGAGATCATCGACAGCTGTGGCAATCTCATTCTCCACAGGAGCCTCATATGCAGACACCAATCCACCGTTCTCGTCCAGACCGAAGGAATTGCTGGCTGATGGTTCCGAATCTGAAAGATAGTCACAGGTTTTTCAAACTATGCAAGAAAAGCCCTACGACTTACAAAAAAGAAATGCAGGAAAGGATGAAAGAAGGTCCATTCTGGATCAAGTGGACCAGCTCAGGGCCTAAACCTACCACTAAGTGGCGGTCCGTGGCACGAAGTCTAAATGTACTATATCTGAGAACTTAGGGTCCATTTGCAAACCTTTATGATAGCTTGACAGATTCCAAGATGCTCCAAGAGTCTTGTCAATTTCATGTGTGCATGCGGGTGTACTATTACTTGTTGTGGGGTTCTCGTCGTAAACCTCTACAGCCGCGTGGATGGTGGAATCGATACTTTGCGTTTGCTGAGAACCTGCAATAGGCATATTGAAACATGTACGGTAAGTGCGCTACCAAAAACACTCAAGCACAGCTTACTACTCCTTCCAGGAGTCTACTCCTACTAGTAACTTATGACGTTACAGGCTGCCGTCCGAGCAAAACTTCGCCGGGAGGCTTGCCACAGTAACCAGGAAATAAGAACGAGACAAGAACTTGTATGAAGTTAGTTGGCTAGGTCCAAAATACGGTCAGCTCAGTAATGAATCAGTAAGATCTGAACCTTCATTCAAATAACTTCTGACAGCTGAAGGTTTCCAGAAAACCTCTGCTTGATCCGTTCTAGCGGTATCACTAGACCTGTGACCAGGCTGGGAATCGACAGAAGTTTGAAGTCGCTCCAGTTTCTGCTTATAAAGTTCTGAATGGAAGTCTACAGCTCCAGTACTTGGTTCAATAAACATATACTCTTTTGCAGCACTTGTGCCAAGAGAATCTCCATTCACTAATTCACATCTGTCAACGTCTTCTTGCTCCACCATGAGGTCTGACTGCTCGCTAAGGTTTTGTGGAACTGCTGCTGAATTTTCATGTGATGAACCCAGTCGAACAATATCTACCTCCTCTGCATCATTCAAGGTACTTCTTGCTCTTGTCTGCTCGCCACTCTCTGCCTTTTCACCGAAGATGTCGATGGATGGCGCGGATGGATGGCGCATCTTTTTTGATCTGTTATGGTGAATCCTGAACAACTTCTACGCACAAAAAGGAGTTCTCGCCTCAGCAAATTTCTTCGAAATTTCAGCTTGCTTATTTTATACTCTAAGAACATAATGCCTCCATCATACTAACCTAAACATACGACTAGAACATACTATGTGTAAGACACAGGTAGAAAGATGGACTATACTTACAAGATAAGGCTTGTAATCACGAGTCACTGGATTTCCGTCCGAGTCGGGAGCAGTTTGGAGATACTCAAAGATCGATATAAGTACAGCTGCGTCTAAAGCCGCATACTGTAGCTGCCAAAGCGAAAAGCGGGAAGTTAGTCCAGACCCTCGCCATTAACTGGTATGTAGATCAAAAGTTAAACGTTCTTGTCCAAATTGAGCATCTCCATAACCTGGATGTTCAAATTCAGCTGAGTCACCTGTTTTTCAGTAAGGGGTCGCTTCTCCCAATCGCTCATCCTAGCCCGCTTATCGAGATAACCCCCAACAGCGAGCTATTCAACAGAGCACAAACACCAGTTACTGTAATAGCTTAATGTACCGACAGAAACGTAAATACTTGACGCCTATCCAGAAAAAGTCTTATAGTACTTAATTGCCTCTTTCTCTGGGAAGAGATATAGAACCAACCACCGGGGTAACTACGAAAGGCAAAGAAATGCAGCTCGCAACCTTGTGAAAATAAGAAGCTTATAACACGTGGACTGTAGTTAGTATTATGAATGACAAGAAACTGATTTCTTGTCCATTTCCTAATTCTCAGTTTGGGAAATCTTGCAGCGCCCAAAGTCTCAGATGCCTGTTAATAGACATCTAAACGCATCTCTCTTAGATGTTTCCCAGAGAGCCATACATACGTCCAGCAAAGTTGGACCAATTCCGTGAAAGCAATTCGTGTGGGCTGAAAGAACTATTATGTACCTTCGTCAGGCCAGAGAGACCTCCTTTGGTTCTTCCAGCAAACGTTTGCAAATCCAGCAAGGACTCACAAAGAGCAAAGCACTCGAATCCCTGGTAGGAGTGTACAAGACGCTCCAGATCATTGTTGACCGCATATCCTGAAAGAAAAGACAGAAGGTCTTGGTTAGATCTGGATGAGGGCTTTTTGTCTTAAGACAAGCTCACAAATAGTTTCAGCTCATAGCCACGATTCCCTCAACCAGAGGAGAGGCCGCAAGGATCGAATTAAGCTCAACGCCTGAAGGAACCAAGAGTACCATGAAGTGCCTAGTAAACAAGAACAACCCATACGACCACATCGTACAAGAGTGAAATCAAGGACAGCCACCTAGCTACTTTTGATCGAGAACCAATTCAATGAGTTATAGGCGAAATCATCTAGCTTCAAAGTTGCAAAACTGTTTGTAGTGACCATCAACTAGTCTTTATCAACTACTAGATATTGTACAAAAGGGGAAAATCATAGATAGGTGATACCGAGCTTGAGCACATTAGGTGCATGAAAGACTATCTTCAAGCAGTCATCCAAGGCCTCAGGTTCCCTTTCGGACAGGTGGAGCATATCAAATATGAATACGCACTCTGCCGTCGCCAGCTGCAAAATAGAGACCTGCAAGATGAACCAAAAAGAGATTGTTTTCAGTCTCTCCGATACAACTGACATAGTTTCTCCATTGGACGGAATCCCAAAACCTTCAAGTCCTTTAATTTTCTCAAAGCTTCAATGTGGGTACACCAGTAAAGCAACAGAATTCCCAGTACCTTATTCTCTTGGGAACCTTTGACGTGGTTCGCCTTCCACTCGGAATCGAGCCCGACAATTGTCGCGTTACCAAAATGTTCTTTAGCAAAAGCCATACTCTCAGCGGAGTCTACCCAGCAGACATTATCGGTGGGCATAACATTGGACAATTTGACATACTGGTCGTTCACTGACGGATCTGCCATCACTGTCACCAGAAATCTATAATCAAGATGCGAGTCTTGCGCCTTTCCCGGCCGGATAACCTTACAGCACATTCATCCATCACCAAGATGCCGATATACGCAGTCTCACAAAAACTTTGCGTTTAAAGGTGGATCCCTTCAGCTTCTCATAACAAGTTAAGATATAAACTACAAGAACAACCGGAAAAACTCCTGACTGAGTGCAAACGAGTTTCCTATTCTTGTCGTTAACTGAAGCATCACCAAGCGATATGACATTCAGGTGCAATTCTTGGCAGTATATATGTACACTATTCTCATCTGCAGTTTACAACTTAGTACGCTTCAGAATGATCCACAGGGTTGTCAAGCCGAACTGTTGATTTCTCGAGATATATTACTGGCAAAAGCACATAAACTAGAAACCATCAGAAGTACCGTTGCACGTAGGAAAATGTTCCATTTGAAATCTTTCGCATAATTCTGCACCCTGTGCAGTGTCCCCTTCTTCGAGAGCGAGAGCAACCTATGTACATCAAGAACCACCATGATTATAAGCAAACTGGTTAGCTCGACGGCAAACCCAAAGATTAGTGGTGTGCGTAGAGATATCAGCACCAATAGACATATCAACAGCCAGCCCCGTTGCATAAATGACATAGGCTGCGTGGCATATATACTTACAAGGTACTCCTGAAGACCTGGATCTATGAGTGCAATTGACTCAGCGACATCCCACAGTCCTCTACCGGCCAGTTTCCGAAGCGAGCTGCACTGTCAAGTAGATTGCATGAGTTGTATGTACCCATGGTTTTAAAGCACAAAACACTGGAACTTGGGGAATTCCAACCAAAGCAACGAACACACTTAGAACCCAGTTACTTTACTTGTAGCCCCCGATACTCAGTCCAAAGATAACAGCTACATCCTTAAACTACAACCAGCACATCGAAATGAATCCTAGGACAGACAAGAAGCCAAAGCATGATGAATTCGATGATACGCGTAAGATTATAAGTCCCCCTCTCAGATGCAAAGGCAATCCTCGTTAAGACATACCTTACATGGTCTCACTAGTTAATACCCAAACGGAGCACCAGAGATTCGGACATATGGGACATCTTGCTAGCATTTTACTCGTACCTTTGTTTGTAAAGAATATAGGCGTCTGGAAAGTGATGTTCCAGCTTATAGCGCTGAACTAGTCTGTGCGCCACCTTATACATTCCCATTTCAGTGCATTGCTGCACGAGATAGCAGCACATATCTATGCCCATATGTGCCGCCCACTGACCAGCCAGGTCTGGTTCCCCATCAGTAACCATAGTCGTCAAGAAATCTCGCGGTGTACAATCTTGAAGGTCAAACTGCTTGAGCAAAGCTACTGCGCTCGTATAAGCTCGATCCTTGACCAGGCTCAGGATGAATGGAGCCACTAATTCCTTCGCTTCTTGTACTCTGACGTCTTCATCCGCATCAAAGGGCGTTGCCACTTCCCCTACATCCTTGAGTTGGATACCGAACACAACAACTAGCCTGACTAAAATCCTTGCATCTAGAATTATGACCCCGGTCACGGCATTCTTAAACATGAAAGCTGCCAGTCTGCGGGAGTATTTCACGTCTTCCTCTGTTTTGTGTCTTGCATCCAGATGGTTGATTGCGGACGTCAACAGATGGCTAAGACCTTCGTTGAAAGGTGGCTCCATTGCCAGCAAAGTCTCGAGACATTTTACGGTAAATGTAGCAGGACCTGGGGGTGGTGCTGTGGGCAGAGACAATGTTACAACCATTCGCAGAGCCTGAAACTTTTTTGCTGCACGTTCCTTACCTGTGTCAAATTTGAATAACCCAAAAACCCAATTATCAGTCCTCGTCCATAAGACAACTTCCCGCATACATCCAACTCCCAGCAGAAAACTCATATTTATCAGCAAGCGAATTAACATCGAATCGTTACTAAACACCAACAGGAGATCCGGAATTAACCAGATCTCCAAATTTGAGCAAAAGAGATTTTAACTCGGGGAGCAAACTTCACCAACCATCAGTGAACGCAGCTTTCAAAATGTGTGTAAAAGCAGCAGGAGTGGTATTTGACAGATTCCATGGAGTCTTATCGTCAGGAGAAGTTGAAGGAGGAAAAGCCGCCGCTGGTAATTGTACAGGAGGCTTTTCTTCCCCCTCTGTCATGATGATATGTTATTATCCCCGGTTATGTGGTCCGGCCAAAACCAGAAATCCTTATGCTGCCAACTAGGAAATCCTCAAGAACGCAATAAAATTCCACCTAAGCAGATTCCCCTCGCTGTGCCAGAATCTAGCACGACAAAACCACTGAATCTCGAACAGGCTCAACGTCTCGCCACTTTCTCTATCTCCGAGAGGAGGAGTAACAAGACGCTCAGACGCTGAAAAGTGCGTACAGTTGTCTTCGTGCGCTGCGTCTCCACACCCAGTCGGGCAGATAATTTGGGTTTAGGAGTTTGAAAGAGGAACTGGTCGGACGATCTCAGGACAGCGCAAGAAAAAGCAGTCAAGGTGCAGCGCCCGCGCGGCCCGTATATACTTGTACAGATACGTGAAGATCCTTCTTCTTCTTTCCAACTTTCGTCCCGAACGGACCGCAGCCTCCATCCACCAATAATCAATGGAAGCCGAACCGATGGAACTTGCGAGAGTCGGGACTCTGGACAGGACTCGGCAGTCATGGATTCGGGAGTCGGGCTAGACATGCCTCATGCGTCTTTCATGGTTTTACCCTCCTGGACGTATGTAGCACCTCCACATGCTCTCGTTCTCGCGGCCTCCTACTTTTGTCATTCTTTCTGTGGGCCAGTACTTCCAGTCCCCGGTTCAGAGATCTGGTGTCGTTATGGGTACGGCCTGTTCAGTCACGTCAGCTTCATAAAGCACGTGTGCTTTCATTAGGTTCACACTGCTTGATGTACTCTTGGACTTTCTCTGCCTGTGCACTACAGCCTGGTTTTGATCTACAACGTTTATAGTTAATATCGGATATTTGTCAAGCACATCGTGTTATCTTTAGCATTACAGTTTTTCTATTGCAAATTGTGATATGAAACACATGATAGCATTTTCCTTTGCAAACTGTAAGAAATAAAGAGATAAGTTTCTAAATAAATACTGTGTTTTATTTTACCGAGTGTACTAAAAGAGTCACTTTCATGATTAACAAAAGATCATCCTTGGCATCACTCTCAGAACTCAAAGAACAGGCATTATACGACTTAAAAGATGTAAGCTTTGATTTTGAATAATACATTCAATAAATAATACAAAGTCTATTCACTAAGAATGTATTTTATCATTCCTAGTATAGCAACTTCCAGTACAGTTCCAATGATTACAGACCATTCTAATCACTCGTGAATGTGTGAATCTTAGTTATGTATGACCCACTCATATCCAACAAGTTGATCGATCATCATAGTTATAGGTAGTCGACTATTGTAGATATGTGACATGTTCAAGAGTTTCTATTAAAATGTTCCACCGGTGCAGTCATTTGAAAAGGTGATGACCAACTATCTACCTGTAATCATTTACATCACCCATCATGGGAATCGAAAGTCGGTTGTTATCGTCATAAAACTAGATAGATTGTAGTGGTTCACTTATCTTCCATTCTACTGGATGTAGAGAAACGAAATCGTGGGATATGTCATGTAGAAAGAAGTAAAGAGTAAAAATTATATTATTTATATGTTTTAGCTTTTTGCTAGAATACAAAAATGTTATAGCTAACCGGCCAACATTCTAGAGAAGTACTCGTCTGGTACGAGAAAGCAGGAGTTGTAAAAGTGTAGACGGGTGATTAGGCGCGAAAGCGCGTCATGGGAAGACAGGAGTGGTGTAGCCATGCACACGAGAGGAAAGTCTAGTAGAAGAGGAGTACTACAACCATCCTTAACAGCCAGGTCTTCAGCAAAGATGATGAGTTCCAATCCTTGATAAGCATTCCTCAGTACTGATATTGAAGTAGGGCAATGTGCTCAAAACCAACTAAGCTCCATCTCCCATCCAAGGTTCGAGGAGTATCGGAGTCAAGTTGTGTCATTTTCGGTTCGAAATGGCCATTACCGAGATGGAGGGAAATGTGGCGGATACGATTCTTGCTTGTGCAACCGGAAAATCAAAAATTCACGGATCGAACACAAAGAGGCCGGAAATCTGTCAGAATACTCACGAGTATTTCGGAAAAACAGCCGATCGACGGATTTTGTCTCCGGACTATTTACGGTTGCGTTTGAACTTTTCAGAAAAAAGCGTCCTGCCATTTTTCACGACCGGAAATGACACGTATGTAAAATGACATGTAAGTAGATTTTTAGGTTAAACATTTTTTAATTTTCGCTGATACAATCGTGACCGCAGAAGACGAACGAGAATGAATCTCGTTCGTCCTTTGCAAACAGTGAGGTCCGGCATTCGTTACATGCGAGCGCTAATGTTCATTACTGTTGAATTCGAGTTCCCCGTTGTCATGTAGTACATGGACCTGTACAGTCAAAATTAGTTGCAAAGAAATTTTTTCTCTATTGTGTAAAGGAAGCTGCCCTGTAGCTTATCAAGCTGGGCAAAGCTAAGCTAGGATGATGCTTGACAAGATGCTCCCTAGCTTGGATTGAAATATCACCTTGAAGAGGTCGAAATGTTCCAGAATGCAGAGCTCGTCGAGGAGAGCGACTTCATGCTTCCGGTTTCGACAGAAAGTGTTCTAGGTAATATTTAGTTTTAGTATTTAGTTAGTTTTAGACTGTGAAAGATGCAAAAGAGAGAAATCCGTTGATTCTAGCTCGTGACGCAGACTTATGATCTGACAGCTTGAGTGCTGACATGATGGATGTTGATCGGACAAAGATGCTGACGGGGCGTTAAGGCTATGGTGATAGATTTGGATGATGTGGTATAATGCATGCTTGACACTTGATAGCGGGACACACATGGTACTTGGTGGTTTTCCATGCGTGCCACATGGCATTGACACACTACGACACCTAGACTTTTACCCTCCAGCTTGTGAACACTACAAAAGTTGAGGGTTCTAGGATTCAGTCTAGTGATTGTGGGTTAGCGTCGACAGGCTGTCAAGATTTCTAGCTTGGACTTTCAAGACTTGGGAGGTAATGTTGGGATTACTTTGATCACTTTTGGGTCTAGGCATCAAAACTATACGAGCCCTCGCACAACTTTTAACCTTGAGAGGTCACAACAAACTTCAAAAGGTTGTAGAAGTTGCTAGAGAGGTCAAAATCAAGACTTTTTGGTACCGTTGGATAGGTTTTTCTACGTGAAGTTTTTGACTGTTTTTCTAGATTTTCTGATAAAATTTTGAGTCTTTGCGCAGTTTCACCACTGGATGGTCTTGAGAAGATCTGGGCTCAAAAGTGTGCGAGCCCTCGCACAATTTAGGTCTAAAGGAGTGTTTGAAGCTTTTGATAGGGCATAACTATTTGTACAAGGTTCAGATCCGTGCATACTGGGTACTATTGGAATGATCTTTTCAAGAGCTTTCTGGTGACATCAGATTAGGAGCAATACAGAGGATTTTACGACATGTTGAAGTTTCTGTTGATATTTTGGATTTTTTGGCAAAATTGTGGAGGTGTTGGAGAAGATCGGGGGCCAAAAGTGTGTGAGTCCTCGCATAGTTCAGGTTACAAAGAGGTCAGAAACCTTTGGAAAAGCATAACTGATTTTGCAAAGCTTAGATACATGCATGCTTGCTACCATTGGAAAGGCCGTTTTAGGAGTTTTTCGGTGACATAAAAAACACCAGATTTGGAGCAACAGAGAGGATTCTACATCCAGTTGAAGTTTTAATGACTAAACTGCGTGACACCTCGCACAGTTTTTTGTACTTTTGGGTAGAGGAGCAGTGTAGGGGTCCAAAACTGTATGAGGCCCTCCTATAGTTTTCAATCATAAGTCCCATTGGGTCTTTAAATGACCATCACTATTTTTGTGGAAGTAAGTCGGGGGCAAGAGTAGCACGGTTAGAAATAGCTCACTGAAAGCTTTTCAACTTGACCAAGAACAGCCGATTTGGAGTAACGGTGTGGATACTAGGGAGGATTGAAGTTCAGATGGGGTTTCAAGCTTAACGTAAAACGGCACGACCACTCGTGCAGTTTCGTCTTGGTGAAGAGAGGATTTGTCAAATTACTTGGAGGTGCCGTAACTACGTTCAAGGAGATCTTTTAGAAATGTTCTAAGTACCGAGAGAATCGGTTTTCGCAAGGATCGTGTCTGGAACTTCGGGTTTGGATTTTGATAAATAGGGTGGAGAATTTTGGAGTTTGAAGATTTTTGACTTAGACATGACGTAATTTCTTCCAGGGGAGTCAAGAGGAGACATATCAAATACTGTTGGATATAGTCTTTTGAGGGCTACACAGATGTAGCATTAGATCAAGCTTTCATGGATTTGTTTTAAGACAACATATCATTGAGTCTATTTGTAAAGTCAGTGAATAATTGATAACAATAAAAAGTAAAATATTGTATTGAAAGTTTACGCTTTTATGTTGTCGTTCGTGCTGTATGACGGTACGCACTTTCCGCAGCCAGATACTTCATGTATTCTGAGATACACTTTTTGTGCCGTGTGACAATAGATGGTGAACTCGACGTGAAAGTTCCGAGGTGGCAAAAAGCTTAGGTTTAGAAACGAGAACCCAACCATGATTGGAGACAAGAATGATGACTCGAGAGGAGTGCCGGAGCTGCAGTTGGACCCTATGACTATGCAAATGTTTTAGGCATTTGTGATGTTCATGAAGCAGCAACAAGCAGATAAATGGAAGGAGCCTTGACGACAAAGACATTGCAAGTTGTTGTCATCAAGGTCAACCAATTTGATGGGAAGAATTTCTCCAACTATTTGAGACATTATGTCAAAGAAATGGAGCTGAACCGGATGCTAGAGGATAAAATGATCAGAACATTCGGGCCAACTGTGAAAATATTGAGGAAGTAATTTGACAATGATTGAGAAACGTTTTCACGTGCATTGAGGGAGGAGTATTTCTTGAAAGAATCAGAGCGAGTTACTAAGAAGTTGTTAATAGAGTGGGTCAAACGACCCACCAAAGGTAATACACCACATAGTTGTTGAGAGAATTAGAGAAATTATTCTCTCAACTAACTCGAATGGAGAAGTTGATGTTGTAGCCTAACAAAATAAAGTTATTTATTCAGGGTGCAGACGAGAAGTTACAAGAGAAGCTTGAAATACTTCTCGAGGATAAGGACAAGGACGAAAGACTTATGAGCGACAAGAAGAGGTCCAAGAATCCGTTGTCTACTTATGATACGAGAACCGAGACACGAGAAAGTCATGATAAGAAAACTGACATCATCGACGATTTTCATAGTTCATGTGGTACAACCTCCAGTTGTGCAACCTCTGATAGTAGTACCAAAGCAATATGACTTCGGGCTTAAGGAGGTAATGCGAGGGATGAGGGACTTGCAAATCAAGCTGACAAGGTTGGAGGAGAGAGGGTTGACATTGGAAGCTCGACCTACACCAAAGCAAATGTGTGTTCAACGATGCATTTGGTGTGATGGCACAGATCATCCAAGGAAGGACTACAAGGACTTCGCTGATATCTTGCAATAGGGCGTTATCTTCTAAAAGGGTGGGAAGGTTGTGTTTAAGAATACATGTGCGCTCCTGCAGATCATCTTTGAGAAAGATGAAATACGAAAGTGGACGAAGAGCATCAAACAACACATGATGTTATAGTAGTGAAGGCTACGACTTATGGTGCTACGGTCGAGAATCATCAAGATGATTTTCAAGAACATGAGGAGTCGCGCTGTCGTGATGTGAATCATTCCGCATAGTAAATAATTCATCTCTCTGTCAAGAGTGAAGTTATGATCTTAGAGAAGTCGATTCTGGAGGATGTTATATATTTTGAGTCCTAGTAGGTTATTTATCGAGTTGATAGCTCATTGGTTGCACTTATATGTCGCCCATGCATGCTTCCTAGCGTGGTTAGGTTATGTTTCGAGATTACGTATGTCTTCGCATGTAGTTTAAGATTTACGCTGGCACTTTGGGGCTTGACGTGGTAGCCTATGTGTGAAATGAAAGTCACCAAGTGGTTTGATGCACAAAAGGACAGAGAAGTGAACTATGAACTCCCATTGGTCCATTTTTATCTTTAGTAAAATGCTAAACTTAGAAGTAGGGGGTCTAAAGAGGAGTTCGAGCATTTGGTAAGGACATTCTGAAATCTGAGAACACAGGAGGATAGGGCTCGTCGTGCTAGTCGCTGTCAGTCAAATTCTTGATCGATTTGGAGCAATAAAGAAGGAGTTATGGCAGATTGAAGTTCAGATTGTATCAGAATTGCATCACTTTTGTGATTTTGGGATTTTCGGTGTCAATCGCAGCCAAGTGACATGAATTATATCACTCACAAAGTTTTTATGTTTTTAATATCAACGTCAATTAAGATTCTGCGACTAAAGAATCCATGAGTCTATACTTAGGAGTTGTGAGCTGCTATTTTATACTTTTCATATTTTGAGATCCAATCCAATATTAAATAATTTCTCATGAATACTTTTTCTTCATACTTTTTTTGGTACTTCGAGGTAGAATCATTGTTTAATAATCTACACACAAGTGACATCTTTGATTAATTTCATGTAGAGAGTTGTAATGATAATTTTTTCACTTCTTTTTTAGGATGTTGAGAGGACTTCAAAGACATCATTTTAGAAATTATACAATTTTAAAATTCATACGTATTTACTTTCTCGACTGCAATCCATGCATGATTTCTAAGGACGAATTTATATCAGAGAGGTCTAAACTATATATGGTTCCATACTAGTGGAGTGCATTCCATGTGCTTCATGGACTACTCCACACCAAACTCATGTAGCCCATGAAGTTATTAGTCAACTTTGAATCGAAAGAGATAGTTCATGAAGTTCATGAGCTGCATTATATTAGAGCAGTGCAATCTATGAAGTTCATGGACTACTTTGTACTAAAATGGTGTAGTTCTTGCACTCCTCAAGATTAGAGAAGTGAAGTCCGTGTAACTCATAGACTTCTCCGTATTCAAGGGACGTAGTCTTTGGAGTTCACGGATTGCTCTCTCTTGACGATAATCATATTTTGATTTTTAATGAAGAATATATTTTTGTGTATGATTGACTCTACAATATTAGAATGAGAATACAAAATTTTAGATATCTAATGATAGTTACTTTTTGACTTATCAAAAATTAAAATTATTTGACACTAATACAATTATTTTGTTGATCATCTGATTTGTATTCTTATCATTAACGTATAACATTGTCCATCAAATTACGTTAATTTCAATTTTTTTAGTTTTCAAATTCAAATTATTTTCATGTGAATTTTGAAACTCATGATATTTTAGAATGTAATAATTTGTGATTCTCCATGTAAAGTTGAGTGACCTCGAAACAAAAACCCATAAGCGAATACCTGGTTGTTGTTAGCGACTGTTAGAGTCTGGCAGGTTGAAACGCAGTAGCTAGAACTCTGCAGGATCAAATTCTGAGCAAAGCCACTTTCACCTATAATGCCTATGACGGTTTACTTATGTGCAGAAAAACCTGCATTCGAATAGGCGAAACACTCCGAGGGACGAATTATACAAGTACTCCATCTGTACCGAATAGCAGAAACTGATCATGTCTCCTCTTACTCTGCGGTTTGTACAAAGTATCCCGGGCACTCACCGGTGGCTCAACAAGCACTACATATTCCTTTGTCTCCAAGTCTCCAAGCAAAGATGGAACCTTGCGCACCCGAAGAGGAAGGACGTATCCAACAGGTCAGAACCCTTATTGCTTATGATACATCACATCCTGTCTAATGCACATGTTATCGGCTATTAACTAAAACCAAAGATTGAGATATCTCGGATCCTTTCAGTTAGTGAGCTGCATAGATTTTGCAGGTTGCTAACAGGGTAACAACTGTGTGGATTCGTTTGCCCTTCAGGGATTAACCGTCATCCTACATCTTTCTGTTCTCCCTTACTGCAATCGAACAAGGATCTGGAGAATTGTATGTATCCCGAGTTACAAAAAGTTCCTATGCCTCTGGACAACTAAGAGAGGATATCTGAGCAGGTGAAGCTTTTAAATCGATCCTGTTCAGTATCTCAGAAAGGAAACTTCTATCGAAAATTTCCTACCCGGGACTCAATGATGAACTTTTCAGTTCAAGTTAATAGCAGTGTTGCTGCTTCAGCTGACAAATGCAGTACGCAGGGTATTCGCGTTGAACATTCATGTCACCTTCGTCAAAATCCTTCGCCTTACAGAGCTATGTTTCGTAAACTCGAACCAGACAACCAACCAGTTATTTGTACTAGTGACAAATTTGACAGAACAGAATTCCGCGCGTCTCCCTGATCATCACCAATTGTGTTCTGGTAGCACTGAGCACACCATGTACCTTCAAGTTCATGTCATAGTGTTGTAGTTTATACTTGGGAGTTCAAATAATATTGTTATGGATGATCTTTCGAAGTAATACACATGCTTAGGTCAGAAGCCAAGCGTAGCCGGACTTGAGAGTTGAGACAAGCTTCTGGTATCTCCCATTCTTCGTTGTCGTCTCTTGTTGGGTTTATTGTCAAGATGGTGCCAACAGTTCAGGATGTCTTTTAATAACTGAGATCGTCTGAAACAAGAATGAAAAGAATGGTTCAATGCTGAATCACAAGCAGAATCCTTTGTTGAGTTCTGTGTTTACTTTGAATATTTCTCTCCTGTAGTTTTTAGTTATGAGAGTTTGTTGACGTCGTTGGGAAAGCATTGTGTAGAGTGTATTCTTGTGCGACAATACTGAAAAAATGAACTATCGCACGGATACATTCAGTGTTCGAAGAATGTATAGGTTTGAACAAACCTCTTATGAATGATACTGCACATATTTCACGGTGACAACCTGGCCTTGAAAGCAGAATGGATGAAATTTGCATGAGTAATGTCTTCGGGGATTTCTCGCTTGGTATGAGAGATTGACTCCCTAATGATACACTACACTTGTCGTACTTGAATGTGAGTGGGAGGTATGACAATTATACTTTTAAATCTTGCCAGAGTGCTTATTTCATTTCACCTGACGCATTATTTCGAGCACGAGCTCTCATCTCTTTTATCTTACCTGCTAACGAGCCGCACTTCCGAAGGCGATTTGTACAAAACATCCCGAGATTTAGGTAATGGCTCAACAGCACTGCATATTCCTGACTCCAAAGTCTCCACGCAAAGATGGAACCACGGAACCCTAAGGGAAGAACGTATCCAACAGGGTAGAACTCTTGTTGCTTGTTAGACAGTGTACACCGTACCCTGTCTATTGCACATGTTATCAGCTCCTATCTAAGACCAAAGATTGAGATATCTCGGATTCTTTCAGTTCGAAAATAGAAATTGCAGGTTGCTGACAGGGCAATAAGTAAGTGGATTCGTGTGACACTGTTCTCCCTAACTTCAATCGAAAGAGGATTTGGAGAAATGTGTCGCGAGTTATAAGAAAATGCTATGCCTCTGGACTACTAAGGAGAGAATTTTTTAGCAGGTGTACTTTAAAGTCGATGGTGTTCGAAATCTCGGAAACTAAACTTCTATCGAAAAATTTCCTATCCAGAGAATGATGAACTTTTGAGTTAAAAGTCAGCTGACAAATGCAGTACGCAGGGTATTAGCATTGAACATTCATGTCACCTTCGCCAAAACCTTCTATGATTTTCGAAGTCATACACATGCTTTGGATTGCTACTACAACAACGCTTCAACCCTCCAATCCAGTAGAACAGAACACTCCAAACGAATAACTATCTGGATCCTGTAAGCTTCCATCTGCATTAAAACTACTGTCGTTTTGCTCAAGGAAGCGCGAAGACCTCGGGTCTTTTACTACTCAGGACAGAGTCCAAATTACTACATTACGCGGCAATCTTTTGAGAAGCAAGAGACCACCCGAAAGAGGCTTATCGTGCCCTAAGATTCTTGCGCTCTTAACAGCAGGAATCTTGTCCCAAGCTCTGCTGCTTTGTGCTAAGCAACGCTGCCTTAAACGGACAGGCAACTGCCTGATCACAATCTTCCCGCTGACAAAAGTTCTTGAAGCCGACGATAGATTACAGATCATTTCTCTTGGCAGCCTACATCGCCCGCATTCCCCTGTGCCTCCATTACATCTCTTGCTGGAGTGCTGGAGTGCTGGAGTACTGAGTCTGCGCAAACTATGTTGAATACCAGCAGCATAGTTCTTTAGCCGTCGTTTACCTCTTCTTCTTGCCCGCGTCACCTGCTGCCTTAGTCTTCTTAGTACCACGCAGCTTCTTCGCGCGGTTCTTTCTTTCCTTTATTTGCTTCCTTGACTTCTCTATCTTGGTAGCGAGACCATTCTGGGTAACATAACGCAACACGCCGACATGCTTCAGCAACACACATACCATTTCATGTTACTGTAAATCTGAATGACATGCTGATCTTTCTACCCTCGCGATTGTAAGAGATGCGCGAGACGTTTATATATACAAGGTATTAGGGTTGCAGCTAAGCGTCCACTCACCCTGATAAGTCTGTACTTCGGCTCGTATTTTTTCGCCGAGTCGAGGCTGTCGTAGATGAGACCAAATCCGGTCGACTTGCCACCTCCAAATTGTGTTCGGAATCCGAAGACAAAAATGGTTTGAGCATCGCGGACCTCATAGACCTTGGCAAGCTTCTCCTTCAACTCAGCCTTGGAAACATTGGGCCTGCCTGGGTGCAACACATCGATTACCTGGACACCAAGTTCAACAAGATCAGATACGCAATTACTAGAGGAATTGAGCACACTGGTTCGAATACACGCAGACAGAAAATCCAGAGCAGAATGAACGTACGAACTGCTTGCGGGCCAGGAGCCTGTTTGTCATAAACTTCCGGGTGCGCACGGTGCAAGCCTTGGCGTCCGCCATGATTTCCCCTTCTCAGAAGTTCTCTACGCGACCTACTGCAACAAGAAATTACGATTGGAGAGGGCGAAAATTCTAAAGGGAGACACTTGCGCGCTGCACACACTAAAAGGCGGAGAGCCGAGAAGAATAAAGTTAGGGTTCTCGCTTCGTGTGCTTCTTGTTAGATCGCAGAGCAGGTTTCTGGTACCCGTGGTTGCTGTCCATGTTAACTTCTAACCACGTACGCATCATCGCGAATATTCTGTCGTTTGCTTTCAGTTCTACGTCATTCAGTATCCCTTACCACGTAAACAGTGCAGTGAACGAACGACCGACCAAAGCGCATTGAGGAAATGCAACTTCCTCTCCCAAGTCGCTTCACATCAGCTGCTGTACGATTTTGAGTTCGGTCAGGTTATCCAAGATCCCTTGAATATCTATGCGGCAATGGAGGTCACTCATCTACACATCGTGTACAGTCCTCTGGCCAAAAAGTTGCTTGATCACACCCAAGTAAGTTCCTTGGGTTTTATGGTACTCCGTCTTAACGTTGTATGGCTTGATCACACCTTTGACTGGTTACTGTTAGTGAAACAAGTCACTTTGTGATGTTAGTTAAATGTTAGATTGCACACATCAAGTTTTAGAGTATGTATAATCTAACGTGTCTTTAATGTTAAATATATCAGAGAAAATTGATACATGATAAATATTTGGGATCCTATAAAGATGTTTACTTGTGACATATCATCACTCATGATGTTTCATCTATACGAGACGTTTATTTTACATGTCATCGCTGGAATATGTCGTCTATATGAATTCAGATTATATTCTTAGAACTAAGACAAAATGTCATAAGCATAATATCTGAAAGTGAATTTGCTCAAAAATTTGATCCTACGGAGCTGTAGCTACTACATTTCATTTTTTTATGACATGTTGTGATATATTCTCTTTTCACTAAAGAGAACTGAATCAACTAGTAAATAATGTCCATAACGTTGAATGTTCAAACTTATAACGAACAATGTTTCTCTTTTACAATATTGTCATGTTGTACATATGTTTATCATGTACAAGTCTGTTAGAATGTCCATATGGAGACATGACAAATATGCAATTATGGTGACGTTTATGACACGTTTGATTAACACATGTATTTCAGATAAAACGTAAAATGACACATGTCAAAGTACTTTACTATGTTCATTTGTACATACTTCTAAAAGCTTCAATGTCTATTAGTATATTATGTAAATAACAAATGTTGGTGTTTTCTATAGTTAAGTAGTTCATATAAGTTGCACCAAGTAGACTACTAGCTTGTCAAGACTTTCTCGTATATTGAAAAGTGTTTTCTAACTATAAATGACTTGATTGTGTTCCAAATGGTTATTATGGTAAAAGATGTTCAGTAACTCACTAAAAGATCAAAACTTAAATCATTGATTTCTCATTAAACTTCTTAAAAACAATCTATCAATTTTGATAGCTTATTTTTTTGTAAAAATCCGAAACCTACCCCTTGGATTCACAATGACCGTTGCTACAAAAAAAATCTCGAAAATTTTAAGCTCTCATTCAAAGGATGTTTTTTGAGACTTGTATGTGAAAGCATAGATCTATTGATTTGAGATCAGAAGATATGTCCAATTGATATTATGAAAGTCAATTTTCGAGAATGTGTGTTGAAATTGTCATAGAAAACATCATGGAGCAGATCTAAGAGAGATTGAGTGTAAGACTATGAGCTCTCTGTGAGTTGATAACAGTGGACTCAATGATCATCTTATTTGAATTTGAGGTGTAGGAGTTGTGACTGAATGAAGTTGGAGAGTTAAATTTATGAGATAGCATTTTCAATCAGACATAGAAATTGCTGCAGAGTCTATCTTAGAAATATCAAGATAGAGTTGGAGAGTTATGAGCCAGTTGGTGATGGTGGTCTCAATTTTTTATCCTTTGGACATTATGCATGTGAGATATTTATAAACAAAAAGAATTAATTATTATATCTAAAATACTCGTGCTAATAAAATTCAATTGTAAAAACATGATATAATAAATAAATAATCATATTGAAGCTCTTTCATGCATAGCTTTACATTTCACAACTAATTATTGAATATACTGATAAAACATTTGATGATTTCTTGAAAGAAAACAATATATTCTCATTAAACTAAACCATATAAGGAGAAAAAGAAGAATATTTTTTATTTGCTTTTGTACCCCTCACATTGGGGTTTAACAAATATTTCAAGTGTCATACTGAATGTGATTTCGGAACATGTAGGTCGGATTCAGAGAGTAAATCTTGCTATATACAATAGAGAGTGTCATTTCTTGTATGAAAGTAGTTCAAGTGGACACTGTTCGTCACAGGTGATGTCCATGAATCGTGGAAGATGATACATGTGGTGTGTATGGCTATTATGAAATTCTCATAGAACTTAGGATGTATTTTTTTCTATGTTCGTGAACCTTATCGTGTAACTTGTCGAACAGTGTGATGAGAGTCACGATCGCGATTATTTGTTTAAGTGATCACACGGCAATGAAACGTGCAATCAACAATATGTGCACTTTCACTTCAGTCGTCTTTGTCACTGAATTTGGGTATAAGATGGTGAGTCGAGGATTTGTAAGACATTCTCTCTTAACGGATGATTCGTGAGGGTTTCTCAATGGTCTACATGGAGGAGTGGAGAACAACAGGAGTGGTGGTTATGGACGGAGGTTTGATATCAACTCTGGATCTTCTTTTCTCGAATCTATTTCACATCAAGCTTCATTGCATATACCGCAACCATTTTTGACAATGGTTAGTTTTCTAGTTTGGTGCTGAATTCATGGAGAAGGTTATGGACTTGCCTCTTCTGACGATTCTTCTGATTGTTACATATGAAAAGACTTGAAATATGACGGTTTACATCTTGTTGTGACAAAGAATGGACCTCAGTTATCTGACCAATGTTCTTTTCAACGCCTTGGGTCAATATTGAGTGTCACTGTAGACCAACGATCAATCATGGAGCGTGGATCATGAAGAACTTTGAGGAAGAGTATCTCAACCAAGCGATATCTTCATTGTTTTCTTCCGTCATGCTTTTCATTGTAGATCGTTTTAAGATTGTAATTGTATTAGTTGATGACTCAATTGTCCATTCTAGTTGAGTGCTTTTGCGTATTTATGTTCCGCAGAGAATCCGTCAACATGTCTTAATGTCGTGCCCCTCATTCTCAAGATCGGGCGCAGACGCGAAGAACAGAACCCTAGCGGACTTGCGCTAGGTTGTGAACGCTGCGAGTAGGACTTAACGGCTTGGCCGGGAAGTAGAGATCAGATGAACCCTAAGTGGTTCTCTGAACCAAGGTTGGAACCTTGGGTTAGGACATAAGGGCATATCCCAAGAAGGCCCCAGACGAACGCTGACCTAAGGAGGCGAGTCTGGGAACGGGCTGAAACATGAGTCTCAGACATAGGTCTGAGACGTGGGTCCGAGACGTGGGTCCGAGACGTGGGTCCGAGACGCAGACGAACCACAGGGTTCGACCCTGGGTCTGGACCACAGGTTTCGGAAAAACTGTTAAGTGTTGGAGCTCCAGGGACGTTTTAGGTCGTGGACAGAGCTCTACGTAAGATCTCGAGGAGAGTGAGGTATCATTGGAAAGATCTCGTCGAGAGCTTTCGAGTGATATATAACACTCCTCGATCTGACCTCCGAGCTGGAAGTAATGGCCGAACCACAATCGGGTTGTGGTATAATTTTCAAGGACCAAAGAGGAGGGCGGAGCCGCCGATCCCTAGAAGTATATATGAGGGGGGCTCGATGCCAGGGTGGGCCAGGACGAGTCACCCGACCCCAGGGTTCGGCGGACGGACTCTGGGGGCATGAGGTGATGGTTGGGCCGGTTCCAAGGCACGTTCCGATCCAGACTTGGATGTCTGGACTTGGGAACGATGTAAGGGCTGGGGCAAGACTAGGGAACGAGTCGGCGGGTTAGACCACCGTTCGGGAACCTAGACCCAGACGGACATCACGGGCGGTTGGGCCGCTAGGTGTGCTGGAGGCACCGTTTAGGACCCTGGACTTTATGGGAAGTCCGCCCCAAGTCATATTGTGACTTGCTCATGTTTGGGACTGACTTAGGCGGATCTAAGTCGGGACTTAGGATTGCTGAGCTTGATGGTTAGGGAGACGGTCCGGACCAAACAGAACTAAGGTAAGTGGTGCATGGACGCTAACTTGTGATTGTGTTTGCAGGTTAGCGGTTTGAATTTCGGGACCTACTGAGCAAGAGCTTCCGCTGACGCAACAAGGCGGTAGGTGCGCAAAAAGTGGTATCAGAGCTGACGCTTCGGTGAGCGAGAACTTGAGGTAGCGGCTGAAGGCTGGACGCTTGAGGAGGGACGCGAGCACGAAGCGGAACAGCGTTTCTAGGTGAACACTTGGAGCGATGACCGACGTCGGACAGAGTTCCAGGAGGAAGACCAGGAAACGTGGAGCGGCTGACACCGGGACCAGATCGACTCGAGCTAGCCCCGAGGCACAGTCAGGAGACGATAATCGACAACCTTCGCCCCAACATCAAGGAAGCCCAGTACCAGCTGCGGCACCATTGCAGCAAGATGGAGTCTTGCCAGCGGTGCTTGACGATGCAGGCGCGGGAAGTCAAGGAGCCTTGTATGCGGAACTCATCAAGATGATGAAGACCATGCAGGAGGGTATGACCTCCAGGGATAAACGTATTGCTGAGCTTGAGACAGACCAAGGAAGTTCCTCGTCTACCAGAAAGCTTTGTAAGACAAATTTGTCGACCCCGTTTTCAGGTATAGGGCGAGCTCGAAAGGTTAAGGATTTCTTAACTGAGCTGGACCTATACTTTGAGGCGCAACAGGCTCAGGAGTAAGACAAGGTGAGAGCGGCGGTTACGTTCCTGAAGGACCATACGCTTCTCTGGTGGACTGCATACAGAGATGAGCATGCCTTGACGGTCTCAGCGCTTGGTTGGAAGGAGTTCAAGGTGTTGCTCGCGGGACGATTCACTCCGGAGTATCAAAGGATTCGGGATGGTGTCGAGCTAGTTAGGCTGAAGCAAACGGGGACCTCAAGCGCTTATGTGCTCGAGTTCAGTGCCAAGCTGGACTCATTCTCCAAGTGGACTGAGGAGACCAAAATATGTATATTCATTGGGGGACTCAAGTCTAGCTCAGAGAAGGCTCTCTTTCGGATGCCGGAGCTACCATCGACAAGTGCCGAACTTTTGAAGCTAGCGGAGCGAATTGGAGACGACGAAGTCCAACAACAGAAACCTTTTGAACCTCGCAGCACGGACAAGTTCCAAAAGAAGAACAAGGGCTTCAAGCGACAATGGGATGGGGGTGAGAAGGAATCGGAAGGATTCTTCTGCCCCGGCAGCAAAGCGACAGCAAACAGGAGTAAAATCTAAGGGGCAGACACCTCAGAAGGGCAATGACGCTAAGTTTACTTGCTACAACTGTGGCGAGGCGGGCCACATTGCTAAGGGGTGCACGAAACCTAAGGTTAGTAACTGTAGCATGAATGCATTTGTTGCAAAGGACTTGTTGGAGGGCCAGATGAGTGTGACCTTGAGAACCACGAAGAAGACGCCGGGATTGATGTATCTACAAGCCAAGGTTGGTAACCGTGATGTTACTTTTCTTGTGGACACAGGAGCGACTCACTCCTTCATAAGTCCAAAGTTGGTGAAGAAGTTGGGCTTGTCTACCTCCAAGGCAGACAAGCCTATTCAGGTGCGCTTTGCCAAGGGCAAGACGTACCAAACTTCTGAAGTAGCCTTGGATTTACGATTTGCGTGTGGGAAGTTGGAGTTCACTGAGAACTTCACGGTGTGCGAGATGGATGATATCCATGCGGTTTTGGGGAACATTTTCTTGGATAGGTTTGAAGTGGAACTTAGGCGGAAACCTTTAAGGTTAAACGTTAGAGTAAAAGAGCGGAAGCTGGGAGTGAGACTGATCCGGAAGGCGCGGAAAATTGACGACTTTGCGGTGAATTTGATCAAAGGCAAACAGATGGACTTCAACGACGGGGTCATGTGTTTGATGCGGGTTCCAGATTTGATGGCGGGTGACAGACAAGAGGAAACATCAGGAGACGCGACTAAACTTCCGAAGGTGCTTCACGAAGTGATTTAAGGAGTTTGAGGATGTCTTGACGGATGAGTTACCTGCTGAGTTACCTCCAAGGCGGGTGGTGGATCACAAGATTGAGGTCTTGTCAGGGTCAGAACCACCTTCCAAAGCCCCTTACCGACTCAATCAGGTGGAACTCCTTGAGTTGAAAAGGCAACTTGGCGAGCTATTAGCGCGGGGATATATTCGAACCAGCAAGTCACCTTATGGAGCCCCAGTTCTTTTTGCAAAGAAGAAGGATGAGAAGTTACGACTTTGCGTGGACTATCGTGCACTCAATAAGGTGACGGTGAAGAATAATTATCCTTTGCCAAGGATAGACGACCTCTTTGATAGGCTAGCGGGCGCAAAGTACTTCAGCAGGATAGACTTGAAGTCAGGATATTACCAGATCCGGATAGCTGACCCAGATGTTGAGAAGACCGCTTGTCGAACCAGATACGGATCGTTTGAATTCGTGGTGATGCCATTTGAACTCTGCAACGCCCCTTCGACGTTCACTACATTGATGAACACAATTTTTCGTGAGGAGATGGATGAGTTTGTCATCGTTTACATCGACGACATCTTGATCTACTCCAAAACCTTGGAGTCGCACGCGGAGCAGCTAAGGGTGGTGTTGACGAAGCTGCGGGAGCATAAGCTGTTTGCCAACATTGACAAGAGTGAGTTTGGTTTGGAGTGCATTAGCTTTCTGGGACATGTCATTAGTGCAGAAGGAGTCGGCCCGGATATGCAGAAGGTGGACGCGATTGTGACTTGGGAGCCTCCGACTACAGTGAAGGGGATGCGGCGATTCTTAGGATTGGCGCAGTTCTACCGCAAGTATGTGAAGGGGTTTTCAAAGATCACGAAGCCGCTGACGGACTGGACGGGCAAAGACGCACAAGTAAGTTGGACCAAGGAGGTGGATGATGCGTTCCAGACGATCAAAGCTATTTTGTCAAAGGCGCCAGTTTTGAAGCTGCCGGAGTTCGACAAACCATTCGAAGTGCATACCGACGCGAGCGACTACGCGATTGGCGGAGTGTTGGTGCAGGATGGAAAACCTGTAGCGTACGAAAGCAAGAAGTTATCTGGGACGGAGAGTCGATGGCCGACTCACGAGAAGGAACTGTTTCCGGTGGTTCATTGCTTGGGGAAATGGCCGCATTACTTGGGACTTCACAAAACCCAAGTGTATACTGACAATATTTCGCTCAAGTACTTTGAGACACAAGATCGGGTGACGCCAAAGCAACTACGGTGGCATGATACCTTGGCGCTCATGAACGTGGAATTAATCCACAAAGCGGGAAAGGACAATGTGGTTCCTGACGCCTTGAGTCGCAAGGAGGAATATCTTCCATCGTCAACACAAATTTTGTGAGTTATGTATCCTAAGGAGTCAGACTTGGAGAGGCGAATAAGTGAAGGTTACATGGGCGATGACCAAGCGAAGGAGTACCTGGAACAACTCAAGCGAGGAGTGAAGTTGCAGAACATGCAGCTAAGACATGGTTTACTCATGTTCAAACAAAGTCGGGTTTATGTGAGACAAGGAAAACTTAGGACTAAGTTACTCAAAGAATGTCATGATGCGCCCTTATCAGGGCATAAAGGAGAGAAGTCCACTTTAGCAGTGATAGCTAAAAAGTTTTATTGGTCCCACATGAAAGACGATGTCGCTCACTTTGTGAAAACATGCGTAACTTGTCGGGCGAACCGCGTTTCTTATGAGAAGAAACAGGGGTTGCTTCATCCTTTGCCGATTCCAGCCAGACCTTGGGAAAGCATTAGCATGGACTTCATTATCTCTCTGCCTGACTCGAATGGATACAACGCGATTTTTGTGATAGTTGATCGGTTTAGCAAACTAGCGAAGTTTGTTCCGACCTTGGATACTGCAACAGCGTTCACGACTTCTCGGTTGTTCTTAGATACTTGGTGGCGTTCACATGGATTACCTCGGAGTATTATTTCAGACCGAGACTCTAAGTTCACAAGTGTCTTTTGGAAACACTTGTTCCAAAAATTGGGGACTAAGTTAAAATTTAGTACCGCCTTTCATCCGGAAACAGATGGGCAAACAGAACAAGTTAACTCGGTTCTGAATCAATACTTGAGGAATTATGTGAGCGCGGATCAAAGCGATTGGGCAGAGTGGCTCAGTCTTGCGGAGTATTGCTACAATTCCACGAAGCATTCGGTAACCGGCGAATCGCCTTTCTTGCTGGCTTACGGACGTGAGCCAGAAGGGCCTCTTGACTTGACTCTTGCAGGGAGTTCGACATCGGCACGACCAAGAACACAGCAAACATCAGCTGAAGAGTTGGTGGCGGCAATGCAGCGGCGCGAGGAGCAAGTAAAGAAGAACCTCGAGAAGGCGCAGCAACGATACACGAAGCAGGTAAACAAGCATCGGCGACAAGTGAAGTTTCAAGTGGGCGAAGAAGTATGGTTAAGTGCGAAAAACTTCACACTTCCGAAGGAAATATCGGTAAAGTTTTCATCAAAGTTTGCGGGACCTTTTGTCATTGTCAAGAATCCGCATGAAGACGTCTATACGTTAGACCTTCCTCCCGAGTGCCAGTTGCATCCGACTTTTCATGTTTCTTTACTAAAGAAATACTTCAAGGATGATTTGCGACCGGAGCACAAACAGGTTCTTAGGCCTCAACCTGACGTCGTGCAAGGCGAAGCAGAATATGAGGTGGAGTCCATTTTGTGATCTCGGTGCAAATCAAACCGGATGGAGTACTTGGTCAAATGACGTGGTTACCATTTGAAGGAAGCAACTTGGGTGCCAGAGGAAGATCTCGCACATGCGAGCGAAGTATTGGACCTATTCAAGTGGAGACAAGGACAACAAGGGCGTTAGCAAGATGAGGACATCTCCTTCCAGCGAGGGGTGAAGAAACGACGAACCATACAAGTAGCAACTTGAGGCGATTTGGGCCGATGGAATTTGTAGCTTTGACTTGTGTTTGGAAATAAAGATTTTGTTTCTAAAAAATTTGTCTAAGTGTATTGGTAGTGCATGGCTATGACTAGTTCTGATCAGATGCCTAGGATGTTGTCAAGAGGAGGAACGAAGCACACTCTAAGGAAGCGAGCTGGTTTGGATAAGCATCTAAATCAAGACTAAGTCTTGATGTCAAGACTTAGGTTTGCCGTAGCGTTGGCAAAGCAAGTATGAACTGTCATACTTGTCTTGGGGCTTGGGGTGATCTTGCTTTGCGGTTTTCAAACTGCAAAGTAAACTTAGTCGCGCGTCTAAGTCAAATCAGATTGCGACCAGAAAGTGAGTTTCGGGGGACCTTGTAAGTAGGTGTGAATACTTATAGTTAGCAAGTTAGAGTCTTAAGTAGAATGTTTAGAAGTTGCCAACTAGTTTTGTTTAGGGTAGGCCAAAAAGGTAAGGCTTTTCCCGAGACTAGTTGGAATTTTCTAAGTGTTCTAGCGACAACTTAAGACTCAAGCCAAGAAGGGAATTGCGGGTTAGCTACCAGAATGCAATTCTGAGGTCAAGGGGTTGGCTATCCATTTTGAACTTCGTGTTAACTTAAAGGATCAAAGTTGATGAGGGCATCAACCTCCAAAGTGGAGGTGAGTGTCGCGCCCCTCATTCTCAAGATCGAGCGTAGACGCGAACAACAGAACCCTAGCGGACTTGCGTTAGGTTGTGAACGCTGCGAGTAGGACTTAACAGCTTGGCCGGGAAGTCGGGATCAGATGAACCCTAAGTGGTTCTCTGAACCAAGGTTGGAACCTTGTGTTAGGACATAAGGGCCTATCCCAAGAGGGCCCCAGACGAACGCTGACCTAAGGAGGTGAGTTTGGGAACGGGCTAAAACATGAGTCTCAGACATAGGTCTGAGACGTGGGTCCGAGACGCAGACGAACCACAGGGTTCGACCCTGGGTCTGGACCACAGGTTTCGGAAAAACTGTTAAGTGTTGGAGCTCCAGGACGTTTTAGGTCGTGGACGGAGCTCCGCGTAAGATCTCGAGGCGAGTGAGGTATCATTGGAAAGATCTCATCGAGAGCTTTCCAGTGATATATAACACTCCTCGATCTGACCTCAGAGCTGGAAGTAATGGCCGAACCACAATCGGATTGTGGTATAATTTTCAGGGACCAAAGAGGAGGGCGGGGCCGCCGATCCCTAGAAGTATATATGAGGGGGGCTCGATGCTTGGGTGGGCCAGGATGAGTCACCCGACCCCAGGTTCGGCGGACGGACTCTGGGGGCCTGAGGTGATGGCTGGGCCGGTTCCAAGGCACGTTCTGATCCAGACTTGGATGTCTGGACTTGGGAACGATGTAAGGGCTGGGGCAAGACTAGGGAACGAGTCGGCGGGTTAGACCACCGTTCGAGAACCTAGACCCAGACGGACATCACGGGCGGTTGGGCTGCTAGGTGTGCTGGAGGCACCGTTTAGGACCTTAGACTTTATGGGAAGTCCGCCCCAAGTCATATTGTGACTTGCTCATGTTTGGGACCGACTTAGGCGGATCTAAGTCGGGACTTAGGGTTGCTGAGCTTGATGGTTAGGGAGACAGTCCGGACCAAACAGAACTAAGGTAAGTGGTGCATGAACGCTAACTTGTGATTGTGTTTGCAGGTTAGCGGTTTGAATTTCGGGACCTACTGAGCAAGAGCTTCCGCTGGCGCAACAAGGCGGTAGGTGCACGAAACTTAAGGATTTTATAGTTCTTTCTAGTCTTATTGGTGTCTAGTGGTTCCCTTGGGTGTTACAAGTCATCATAGTGGAAAGAGTTGAGTTGAGAAAATACAAATTTAAAGCTATTTTTGCTCTCATTGGTCTACTTTGGACCATGATGTTCTAATTGTTCTTCATGACGTTTTTTGTAGTTTCATGAGACTTCAGATGTCAAATTTGAGCGAAGAAGGATATGGTTGGAAAACACTCGACCAAGGCTACAATATGGATAGAAGAATTAGAGATTTCATGGAGGATTGAGGGTGATATAATCGATTGCGTGGAGGGGATGAAATCCGTATCCACTGTTACGTTTTCAGTTGTTTCCAAAGACTTGTGAAGGGTTTTGAGGAGTTGTGAATGCGATTGGAGAGCTGACGACGAGCTGATCATTTTGATATCAAGTTCAGTCATTCTTGATTGTTTTGGCTTGTCAAATGATCGATTGAAGTTAAAGGGTGTAGACGTGATACAACGAATATTACGAACTATGAAAGTGATGAGAGATTGACTACTTCACGAGTTCTAGATCAAATTTCTGAGTGAAACTTCTGAGGATTGAGAGCTGTCTTATCAGTAAGATATCTAGAATTTCATCTTAAATGGTCGAATAGGTTGTTCATGGTCTTGAATCAAGCTTACCTAGGTCTATAAAGCTCTTAAGTTAGCACTTAGATTATGATTTGATCCATATGTGAGAGTTAGATTGAGATTTCGACCTAAAAGTTATTTAGGATAAGAGTCGAGGTCAAGTAAAGTTTCTTGTGAAGTTTGATCGTCATTGGTCGATCGATTTGAGAGAACTGAGGTCTCAAAGTTCAGAGAAGCTTCTATTATTAACGAGTTCAAATTTTCAGTTATATCTATTGTCACGTTTTGATTCTTTTTGAGCAATTGAGGAAGAGTTCGTTGTTGAAGCTATCATGTCATCATACAAGATGACGTTGTGAAGGTGTAGGGTTGATTTCAGCTCTAAGTGACAAAAGAGCAAGGAGTCAAGATGAATCAAAAGTCGTTGTTCTTTGCTTGAATGCTTAGGAGACCGGATGTGCAGCAGTTGTATTAGGACTCGATTGGTTTACAGATATGAATACAAAGTTTGGTTGAACAGCACTAGAGTATCTTTCGCTTGTAACAGATAGAGTTGTGACGATTGGATCCATGGTAGCTGACGTCATTGGAAATCTATTAAGTCGTGCTTCTAGTGATGTAGAGTTACTTTCAGTTAAATGATACAGAGGTGAATACTTTAGATAGAGCACAAAGAGATATGTTTATAATGCAATTTTCTACAACTTATACATATCTTTTGAATCATAGCAAGCTTTAACCTTGAATCAAAGGAATACAATGGCACTTGTGCTAGAAGAATAGATAGAGAAACATCTGGGTTGAAAGATCGAGATTTAGAGCCAATCTGTTCAAGCCACATACCTTGCACAACCGTATACTCAGTGGACAAAAGAACACGTAATATGATAGTTGGTGAACTCGACGTGAAACGTCTGGGATGAGAGGTAAGTGTGTGGTTTAACAACCGCAGACATTGAAGGGTTGTCTCACTTCATAGATGAGGTTTCTATATTTGGAGAGGCTCCAAAAGTTACCAAATTTACTAGGTTTGGCATGCAATGCTCGAGATATTCACGTTGGTAATACAACAGCAGCAAGTCGTTGAACGACAAGAGATAATGACTACCAAAGCCTCGCAATATGTTGTGAGGATGTTGGATCAATTTGATGAAAGAAATGTGTCGAAGTATTTGAAGTACTACTCGAGAGAGATGGAGCTAAACAAAGTATCATAAAAAAATGATACAAACATTTGAGATTTTCATTGTAGTTGAGTTACAAGAGCATGTTAGAGAGATCATTCGAGCTCATGGAGCTACTTGGGAGGAGTTTATTCTTCAACTAAAGATGTTTTGAGAGTTTGAGAGACAATTTCTTTAGTTGTCATGGACGGAGAGACTCATGCTTGAGAATGACAAAGTGGAACTTTTCCTACAGTCATCCAACAATGACCTAAAAAGAATTTGGAGCTACTTCTAGAGATAAGACGAAAGACAACAAGCTTACCACTGATTAGAAAAAGATTTAGTTCGTATTCTTGCCAAAAGAGAGTATCAGAGAGAGAAGGTGGCAACAAATCATAGGGTAAGACAATCATATATCGTATTACCACGAAAATAATTGATAATATCTTTACATATTGCTCCACCTCTTAGTATTCTTATTTTTGTAACTGTTCCGCAACAGAGGAATACCATGAAAGAGTTGGTGAAAGAGATGAGAGACTTGCAAATCAAGTTAGCAAGGTCGGACGAGAAGAGAGGAGCACATGATATCAGACTTGTCTCTAAGCAAGATTATGTATAAAGATTCATTTGGTGTGATAATGTTGATCATGCTTGAAAAGAATATGGTGATTTTATCAGTACTCTACGAGATTGAGTAATCTATTGAAGGAATGGAAGATTGCTTTGAAAGATAATGGAGAGATTCTCAAAACCAACTTCAAGAAAAGAGAAATGAAGCAAGTATTAGAGGGATATCTATCACAACATACAACTACATCAATGGAAGCTGCTACCTATGGAGTTGAGATAGTAGGAGAGAGAGCTGCTTCTAGGAAGCATGAGATACTTTTGACATGTGAAATCATGATTTGATCACAATTGAGAATGAGGAAATGACTAAGAAGAAATTGCTAAAGACATCAACAATGATTAGATATGCTACTAGATGAAATGATCCAGTAGATACAATGTCTAAACATGCTTATTTGACTAAGAGTCAACATGAGGCTCTCATGGAAGAGAAGCACAAACGAGATGATGCTGGCCCTAGTGAAGAAAGAGTAGCTCCTAAGAGATAAACAAGAAGAGAGAAGTTCAGATCGGAGACTATGCATATACGGGAGAAGACAAAATAGATCTTATCCTCTACTCCTCAAAAATCAGAGAAGAGTAGAAATAAGGAGAAGGTCAAATCTTTCGTATAAGCTTCAGTCTGATATTGAGGCTGCTACGTATCTGAAAAGGGTACTAGAAGAGAGAATATCCAATGTCAAGATCGAGTTTATCTTATGAGAGTTTCTTGGGATTGTCAAGAAAGAGTTTCATGGTGTCATTATTGATACCATCAAACAAAAAGAAAATTGACAAGAGAAACAATTAGACACAAAGATATAAGAAGAAGAAGAGCTAGAACTAACTTAATGCTGCATCAATTGCAAGGTTTGATTTGAGGATAACAATGATGACAAAGTTTCTAGTCATTACACAAAAACATTGGGTTAAGTTATCACATAAATCTTAGTGAAGATTGGAGAGATGACAGATCGGATGATTGCTCTCATTGATCTGAGATCAATATTGACTCTAAGGACATCTACAAGCAAAATAGATGACCTATTGATGCAATCATGATTGGATGATCCGAGCAGCTAACAACACACGAGGAAAACTCTCTGGAGCTTGTCTTGATGTAAGAGTGAAGCCTCGCCGCACGAGCAGCTCGAGCAGACCATCGACAACCCACCCTCGCTCCTAAATCGCTCGAGAAACCTTGCTCTAAATCGCTCAATCAAGAAACCTCAAGAAACTCACGCGCTCAATGCACGGACGGCGAATGTGCGGAATGCACAGATTCTTCTCCACAATTCTGAATCGCTCAAGAAACTTCGAGCGCTCAAGAAATCACCAAATCTCTCAAGAAACCTCACGCGCTCAAGAAATCTCACTCTCGCTCTCGTGAATGCTGCAATCGAGAAACCTCGAAATCGCTACGCGTGCTCAAGAAACCTCGCTCTCGTGAATGCCGTGGCAATCGAGAAACCTCGAAATCGTAGCATCTGGACTTGTTGCAAGTTCACTTCGAGCTTTCTTTCTCGAGTTAAACTGCATACATACAAATCATGGAGAACTCATTTGCTACATCCTTAAAACTATCTTTTGTAGTTACCGATGGCCACTAGGTTGTTTCAAAATTGCGGGTTATCTCATAAAGTGTTTCTCCCTGTGAGCCTGCTGTTTCTGATCGGAAGCTCTTGAAAGAAAGAAGTTACGGCCAAGTAGGTTTTTATGTGGCCCGTTATTGTTTGTCAGAAACTCAGCTTCAGAAGAGGACTAGAATTACAACGTTTAAAAACTTCCGACCTCCTCTAGATGTCGGAGCTCATTATCGAAGACAGTGGTTGACAGTGGTCAGTGGTCAAACAGTTTCTCTTTTGAAGTCCAGGCGTCTTACTTGGTCCCCCTTTAGCCTTCAAGCATTCCTTCTTCTCATCTATGTATTGGGCTTGCCATCTACTTGGTCTCCGAGTCGCGTCAGCTAGGCCAAGAGCAACAATCCTTTCAGCCCGGGTGTCACTTTTTGACCTTTCCCGGCGAGTCCCTTATCTGGATCCAATCTGTTCGAACCATCCCTTGTGTCGTGGACAACCATACAGCATGGTACCAAAATACATAAAAATCGTAAGCCAATACAATAACGCTGAGTCATATGACTCCATCCTTACAGAAACGTATTGTCCAAAAGCAATGTTGGTCCCCTAAGGAGCAGTATACACGCGAAGGGTAACATCTTTTGACTCTGACTGAAAGTTCTTTTCTGTACGATTACACCCATAATGTCTCTTGGTTATGAGAGAAGACGGTTGACTAAGTACGAAAATTTGAGCGCGCAAACCTCTATACCTATATAGAAGTGCCACTACTGAATGACAAGTCCAAGTTGAATTCCAGGCTATGACTTGTCTCTCGTGTTGGCTCGTGGAGCCTGCACACTGAGCTGGTTCGGTTTGTTCACTTCATGCCTGCATAACTCCGAGTTGCTATAGTAGTAACTCAACTTCACTGTCGCTGCATAATACCTAAGCTGATTTGTTCCTGACGATTTGCCTCTGACAGTGTATTCGACGGTATATTGACGAAGGCAATGTTCACCATTTTGGCAACAGTGCGAAGTACTTTTCAGCTATGCTTGCTATGGCCTTGAGAGTCGCGTACAGTGGCAAGAACAAGAGTACAGGCTTTTTAGTGATGTCCCTTTTGGTCCATTACTGCAACGACGACACAATTATGGTGGGATTTAGTCATGGACTGGGGACTCTTAAATCGTCGGTCCAGGAACCCCTGGCTGAGAGATTCACTCATCCTACATGAGTACAAATCTGTATATTATGTATCGATGGTAATCTTCCCGACTAGAGGGAGTACTTCATTTTGACAGTAGAGCCCAACAGAGTGCACGACGAGAGCTCGGTCAAACTTCGTACGATGTAATAATCCAGAAATCTGCACCAGTACATGCCAATCCTAATTTACCACATTCTTGGCTGAAAGTGTTGCACGACTAGTTCCTTCTCTGAGAAGGAATCTCTCCAGCAGTCCTATGCAGGTTTTCTTACACACAACGAAGCGAAGCCTGCTAGTGCGAAACAAACATTTCGTCTTAAGTCTATTGTAAATCTAAGATGGCTAAGATTTGACTTCCCGTCTTGTTACAGGTCTTGGACGCTATTCTTCGTTTGGCTTGGCTTCAGTCAGTGGCGCGTTGGGAACTGGGGAGTCTTAATTCGCACATGACGGAATTCGTTTTTTGCAGGGCTAGAAATCATTCGTCGAGGAGTATGGAACTTCTTTCGGTACGTAAACACCCAGATTTACTGTAGTGTGCTCGGCCACTTCTACACATTCGCTTCCGTGCCCACCAACAACGTATGTCAGATACGCATGGCAGTGAGTGACAGCTTTGCAAACACGTTTTCCTTGCTCCAAGGTGCTCAACTGGTTAGAGTAGGTCTGTGGAATATCAGTCTCTTCTATCAATTAGGTCCAAGATACCCCTAGTCGAAATGGGAGGAATAGCAACTTCCATCGTGCTGACACGTTAGTGACCATTGCAACAGGATTGAGAATGAGCATCTGAACAACATCGGACGATTCCGAGCAGTGACGCATGTGCCTTTGCCATTTGTAGAGCTCAGAACAGAAGAAGAACCATGATCCCAACATGTCGAACTCTTTCGCAGATGCTGAGCCTGCAAAGTCAACAACATACTAATGATTTAGGTACCTCAGCGACATACTACAGTAGCCCGAAGAAACTGCTCTTACTTGTTAGATTCCATGCTAGAACTCTTCCGCCTCTTGTTTGTGTTGGAGTGTTGTTCCACCAAAGTCGTACACTGACAGACATTAAGTGAAAAGAACCATTTATAAAGCCTTGTGAAAGGAGCAAAAGGATTTACTGTGCTTGCGGTGTTCATCTCGTCATCCAGCACAGGGACCAGCTAGTGGTCCGATGCATAGCATCCTAGAAAGCATAAACACTAACAATGCCAGCATCGAGCAGCTTTGGTAGGTGACATACTTGATTTTCGTAACAAACTGGTACTAAAGCAGAGTATGTACTACGCAGAAGATGCGTATACACGACAAGTATGCTTAGTTCTAACGTAGTCCGACTCGACCTTCCTCCGCATCACGTGAGACTTTGCATGGCCTTCTGGTTACAGACTAAGATGTTGAGTATGCTATTTGTTGCAGAATGTCCAGAGTCTCCCTGTGAATCTGCCCTTCCCATACATCATCAATCCAGAGGTGAGTCAGCAATCAAGCCGTGTGATCCGCAGTTCCAACTTCAACCTTTTCCTCCTGACCTTCAATGATGACTCACCCATTCTAGTTGCTGAACAGTGACTCCACCAGCTGCACTTGTCTCGTACATCCCAGCAATTACCTGCAAAAGCAGCAATCATACAAACGACAGACGACTTAGATAGAGAGCGACTGAGAAGTTCATCAACACGGAAACCACCCTGTTAGGACCCTGAGAGACAAAGGTGGCCAATTTCAAAACAAGCAGACCCTGAGGCTGATTAACTGGAAGATCTTCGTCAGCCGATACACACTCTGTTTCGAAATATATGACTCCCGTTCGAGTACCTTAGTCAGCGTGTACAGAAACATTCCTGGTCGCACTGGTCGTGATTCGGTTCCTTCCTCCTCGTCTTCCTGCTTCGAACTCTGCACGCACAGACGGTTTTCTAAGTGCAGACAGTTCTAACTCATAATCAACAACTAGCAACAGATCGGGAGTAAACCAGACTTCTCGTTCAAGTTGTAAGGAGTCTCGACAAACTCCGTGATAAATAACCAGAGTCCCGTCTGAATCGAAATCACGTCGATCAGAACATCTCCAGTTCAAATTCCAGTGCTGAGGCGGAGTACCTTGTCAAAACTGACAAATCTTTGTCGAGGAGTGCTAGACTGCTCGGGACGAGGAGGTGCCTTTTCTTCACCCTCGTCTTTCCCACGCATTACATTTTCCAGCCTCGTTCGTAGAAGAGGGCCCGGTCTTAAGCCCATGAGAGTGGACAGATAGTTCACCTGGAGTAATATCAATTCCAGGAAACAACCAATCAAGCCCCTGCTGGTTGCTCATCAAAACACCTCATCACAGAAACGTCTGCCTCTGACCTCTTGTGAGTTTCAGCAAAGTGACGTGTGATGGACTCGTCTACAATTCACGCCCTGAACCGTGAGTGCCATCAAAGTTTCAGAGAAACATGAGAATGGTATAGATATGGCTCTCGCCTCGATGGACGGTAAGTTCTTGAAGCCTCTGTTGTCGTTGCGTTCATCCAAGAGACCGCCACTCAATAAGCCTCGAGCCTCTTCTCTCACGAGTATTAACTTGGCTAGCAACCTTCGGTCCTGCAGAAGAGGCTTCTCTTCCATAGACTGCAGCGAGAAAACAATCACGTCAATCCTTGATAAAAGAGTGGTACTTCTGGAGCCCTAACTGCATCTAGTATACAAACATCGAGTTTACGAGCTACTCGACTGTACTTGATGCTGAGCTTAGAGAAAACCATGTTTTCTTTCGTCATTGATTAGGTCCCGCAAGCGCGTGACATGGATTCTATCTGCTCAAGGTCCGGAAGCGCTCTAGAGGCGTCTTACGGTGATAATGTCGTCTGCTTGATTGGCTATCTCGTTCAAATTTGCTGCAGGTAGCACTGTATCGCCACCTCCTACAGTTTTGAATGTCCCTCCGCCGCCTGCGCAGCGCCTCAATATTTCTTGACGAGCGTCTCTGTCGGGTGTGGTGCAGAGCGCCCCGACGACCTGAACCTGCATCCATCAGAATCATCGAACGACTGAACCTTGTAAAGATTCAAACTGATAGGACCGTCGTTAGCAAGAGAGATCGAGCGAGGAACAGCAGCTGAGAGCGCTGATGCTTTTCTAATTAAGAAACGGAAGTGGGGGAGTTTCAACATACTCACATTAGAGGGGAACTGATGGGAAAGCTGAGCAAGTACGATGTCCTTTATAACCGACAAAAGCCACACCTTCTGCAGAACAGATACACACAGCAGTAATTCCAATGTTACAGCGTGCTTCTTGATCAGCAAGGGGAATGCTTGTCTTCCAGTCTCAAATCATGTGCGGTAGCTCTGATTATCTATGACTATGAGCTCTATTCAACGGGTTTTTGAATCATCGATCGAAGTTGAGTGTGAATGGAAGGGGATGACCTAATGCAAAATGGAAGTGTCTGAATTCCCAGTTCATGAATGTAACTGCTTGCCCGCTCACTGATTTTCGAGGCCCAGGGGAGGGGCAGAAGGCTACAGGCGGAGATGGAATGGCAGCCTGTGCGTCTACAGAATCACCTGAGCTCATACGAAGAAGGCAAAGAGGGATGGGAACGGGGGTAAACCAAGGTTGAGGCAGACAAGCTCAAGCAGTGACCTTGTCATCTTTATCCTTTTCTGCCTGCTGAATCATCCAATCCAGAGCCATGAGGAAGCTCCCCTCAAGCTTGTCCAGCTTCTTACCGATTACCCCTGCTGCGGCCATCCTCACCGCTGCCTCCTCATCCTCCTTGTCCATCCCTGCTATGTCTTCAAGCTGCAATACGAACGAGAGGACAAAAACATGAACAAGTGAGTGAGACTAACTTTCCAACATCTTCGTCATAATCAACCTTCCTCTTCATTCACCGTAAGACACATCAGAACTGGTCCTAAGTATGGCTAGAAACTCGCTCCGAAACCTACACGGAAAATTTCCACTTCCATATGGTTAGCCGTCTTGACAGCTTCGTGGTTGTTACAGTCTGTTCGCTTCAGATGAGAATTATGGTGGTTCTAGAGTCGCAAGTACATGGACTATTGCAGGGTATAACATTCTCACGTACAGTCAGCGCAACATCAGACAGAAAATCTATCGAGGAAAAAACTGCTGTATTTGCGACAGGCTTGACGTTAGCTTCCCTGAGAGCTTTCTTTTCTGAAGAGTGATGCGTGAGGATTGCTGGTAGACCACGGACCACGTTTCAAAGCAAGGGGAGGGTGAGTAGCTATGGCGTACCAGTTCGGTCATCTCCTTCATCATGGTGATGACTTCCTCCCCGCCTCGCATGAGAGCTTGATACATCTTGTAGTCCACCTTCTCCTTCTTGGAGCCACCTTCCTTGGCCTCTGAAAACACGGCCTTCACCTCGAATCTGAGCGCCTGCGTGCCCTTCGCCTTCGCCGATTTGAAAATATCCAGAACTGACATCGTTCCGGAGGCCGCAGATTTCGAACATCTCTGCAGTCCACTCTTCTCTGATCTCAAAGGCACGCTCTGCGCAGAGCATCGAAAGGCGTCCGATTTTTTCAGACTGCTGCTATACTCCGAATTACAACTGTAAGTAGCTGGCAAAATTTGAGGAGTCGTCGTCCTCGTTGCTGCAGCAGCTGTGATGTGATAGCTCGTCATTTCCCTTCTACTACCGGAGACGCCTCTAAGTTCTCGTTCAACTCATGCAAAGACTACGACTACTCCGACTTCACTGTTCCCCAAGCCATGGGCTTGTTCTGGACCGCTAAGCGCTCGAATTGAACGGAAGATTTAGTTGTCCGCGAGCAGAGGTGAGCAGAGAGAGAGGGAAGTTACAGAAAGCTCGAATGTCGACAGAGTAGTGTAGGGTTTAAGGTGCGGACGGGGTTCGGGGTTTCGAGAAAATTGGATACAGAAAGTTCGAAGCGGAGGTTCGTTAACGGTGGCCTGCCTGCCATTCACTTTATCCTCTTCCTCCTCCGATACAAGTTTCCTTATCCGTCTGATCATAAATGACGAGGTAGTCTCCTTGCACTACATCCGTCGGCCCGCTTGTTGCTGATGATCTATAGACTGCCATGCAGTGTTTGACATGACAAGCCTACAACGGCAAACTCTTTTGTCTGTCCGATGGTCGAATGCATCAACGGTTTCTTGATCAGTTACTGGATAAGTGGTCCCCTATATGTTTCGCTGACGGGAAGCGCGGACATACTCTCAAGAGGTGTAAAGATGAGACTCATATGCTATATGCCCCGAACATTTCATATGTGGAACAGTTAGGGTATTTGGGAGGACATCTTGTCGAATTTCGCTTCGACTGATGGCTTCTGTACAGTGAATAATATTTTTCTTTTCCATTTGTGTGGACTTCATTCTTAATTACAAGAGTTTTAAGGTGGAATAAATAAAATATACATGCTGGATGAACTTCTGGGAAATCTTGGGATCGTTTGTTTGTTATAAATGAAATATATAAAAAATAATAAAAATATTTTATAAATATTAACTGTTAGCTTATGCCTGGAAACACGAGAAAGCAAAGACATAAAGTCATGAGCAGATCACGCTGCTAAAAGTACAAGTCCGAGTACCTCAAGATATTAATGCATTAATTTAAAATAAATTTAATTTATAATTAAATCTTTATATATTTGCTTCCTCCATCGAAAAATGGATGAAGTGAATATGCAAGTGCTCTGAATATATCCACTCGAAGGGAACGTCCTATGTGAACTGAAGATCAGAGAGGAGAGATATCTAATTTGCTTATAAACAGAAAGTTCACTTTATTCCGACAGCTATTTTAATATATAGCCATTCTACTGGAGCTCCGCAGAACAATGAAGAAAAAGTTATTTATTCGGTCACCTCTTTGAAATTGTGTCTTCATTTGGCCACTCCCTCGGGTTTCGCATATCACTTGGTCAACCATCTCTCCAGTTTCTCGGTCGCAATTTTGACATGGAGTCTATGATGGACAGAGTCAGCATAATGGTAATGTACACTTAGACGTAGCTTATAGGTATGTCTGTACTGACGATATTACGAGTTGATGCACGAGAATGTATAATATCTGTGAAGGGTAGCGAGGATAAAGTCAGAATATCGGTGTTGAAATTCGCACGTTGGGCTTCGAAAGATGGAATCATCAAGAAAAGTTGTGGAATTGAGACCATATAAAATTCGATGGGCACATCGACGGTTTCTAGGACAAGCGAGAGGCTCATTTCTGGCAGAGAATCAGTCTTAGCTCGTGCGCCGTACTGCATCTGATACTGACTGACACTGGTCTGATGTTCTTCTTGTGTAAACCAATACTCTCCACTTTATGTCAGTTTTTCATAGTTGTCTATCGTTTCTGTCAGACTGCGCTCCATTTCCACAACTTCAACCTGCGCTGCATGCACTGTCCACCCGAGCCACGTCAAACAGGACGTTCAACAGTAACTGCTCTTATATGTACTCCTAGACAATCTGGAGGTCAAGGCGTCCTAATACGATGGCTAGAGTCGAAATTACCACGGACACGGCTGCTGATCCAGCTATGCATCTTAGAGTCCAAGTCCAGAAAACAAATAGTACAGAAGGACCAAATCAAACAGTGTTGCAGGTTTGCAACACATTTAACCTGCAACACATTTATGTCTCGATCGCAGCATCTACCGTACGCGACTCATAGAGCATCTTTCCACCCTTTCCCACCACCTGTTTACTTGAAAGTTCACAAATCCTCGTATGGTGTTTTCAGTTAAAAGGAACGACTAATCTCTAAGATAGCAACTATTTTTCTCGCAGGTTTTACATCCACGCTATCACTCTATTGCGCAAGGCTCTAAATGGTATCGAAAGATTTCGCGTTTAGGTGCGCGAGAGAACCTTATTCAAGAATTAGCTTGTAACTATGGTACTGTTTTGTTTTTGTGTAATCAGAATATGGGAAAGGGTGTATGCTGCTACGTGTTACAAACCAAGAGCAGGTAGGAGTTGAAATCTGCACGTCAGAATCCTGTTAACCATTTGCTACAGCCAGTATTATCCACTACCATATGGACCAGAAATTTGCTTGATCACAACTCTAGTAGGTTCCTGACCTTCATCACACTCTTCTTAAAGATGTATGGTTTGATCACACTCTTGACTGGCTATAGACTGGCTATAGATTGTAAAACCAGTCAGCAGGTTTGCAGGTTTGCAACACTTAGTTTTCAAAAGATAAGTGGCACCTCTAACCTTATTTTGACACAAGTTATCGCAATAACGAAACGCCTGACCATATGCTCATTTATGGATTGTCCTCTAACAACTGATACATTCTTTGATTCATACCAGACTTCAGATGAGTGGCAGTGGACTCCAAGAGCGACCCGCATAATTTAACCGTTGAAGAAGTTTCATGGAGAACTCCTTCACACCAATAAATCCAACTCCTCCTGGCGATTCGCGGCAGCTTCAGAAGTAACAGAATTAAAGGCCAACCAGCTAATCCCACAAAAATGTCGTTCTCTCACCAAATTACTTCTCGAAACGTGTGGTTCCTGTCGTGTTCGTAATGCCCAGAACTAGAACTTTTGTTTCTTTCGCGCATCAGGGGCATCCGAGGTCATAAGTAGAACAAAGTCAATCCTGCAACATATTTGCAAAAGACCAGGACGCGGTGAAGGGCTAATCCCAAACAATTCGAGTATTGGCTCAACATTCCACAACCGTCTCGGAAGTTTCTGTTTCCTACCTTCTGGTAAGAGAAACCCAACAGGTCTTTTCTGACGTAATGACATACCTGGTCACTAAAGGTTCAACATCAAACGTTTAGCGAACAGATACAGACAGCGTGTATACAACAGACTAATTCAAGAAGGCAGTGATGTCTGTGATAAACACCGGAAAACGCCATGCGTAGAAATGATGAGAAACAGGTCTACTGAAAGATGTCCTGATGATAAGCAGAACCTGGAATCCAGCATTTGTCGATCAGACCCCGACATACGCCGAAAAAACTTAAAAAGTCACAACAAGCAACAAGCATAAATCAAGTGGGAAGTATACACTACCTTTGGAGTATGGACGAAACAGAGGGATAGAATCTTTGATTGGGTACTGCCTCATATAGAATCGATGGTAGTTCAAGACCGGACTTAGCTACTGAGGACGCTCGATAACTTCCTAGGGTGTCACAACAATGTCCAACAAAAACCAAACAAACAAAGATATGGGAAGCGCAACATATACCAAATCACAATCCACAACTCAAACGATTGAACCAAACCAATGTTGCAGGCTGAAAAGGTCAAGGTTAGTTGGAGCACTCATTCCTCAGCATAGTAGTATTCTCTTCGATCAGCACGGTATGCTGATTTGTTGTTCAAGGGAGAACAACCAATAAAACGGACCGCGAGTTTACGCCGGGGACCAGAAACGTATCAGTTGCTATTTCCTATCAGGTTAAGTGTCTTAGGACTTCCCGCTATTCAAGGATAGCAATCCTGCACAAGAGGTGGAGCGCAAGCATGGTCTCGTTGAAGAGGTTCACCCCTGTTGTAAGAATCTGGTGCAAGTCCAAGAGCCAGAAGCGGTGAAAAGTCAAATCTTTCGAGTTCGTTGCTCATAATCCAAGCGTTAACTATTTACAAGGCACGAAATTGTATAAGGTTACAAATGACTTGCTAGGGGATTTGCGTACATGTTCAGAAGATACCCATAACGCTCCGCGGAGAATTCTGAGAAGCTAAATATTAACTATGGACACGTGCAGAAGAGTTTGCTCATAATTAGCTGTAAGAATGCGTCAACAGTTTCTCTTTCCGACATCCTAGCACTGAACAAGCCAGAGATATTCGTGCAACAGCACTAAGATCAGGTGCTAATGTGAACGAAGTCACTCCATTAACACGTTGAGAATGTCAACAACTAAGAAACTGTCGAAGCAACTCATTAACAAGAACAGGCAAGATACAGAAGTTTCCGTTGCAGATGACATCAAGGAGAAGCAAATATACAAAGAGAAGCAGAAGCAACTACACATGAGGTCTGTTTTAGTAACAGCTTTCCTACTTTTATTTGTCGGTCTTTCCCAGAGTTGTCAGTTTTGCCACACAAGGAGAACTTACAAGGGCTCGACAAGAATGGGAAATTCAGAGTAATCAAGTTGAACGGCACATCGAGGATTTTAACTCTCTCTGTCCATAGATCGGGTTCGCCTCATCTTGGGCCCGGTCGCGCTTCCCGCTGGCGACATGATGGCTGGGCCGAGGTCCCAGCAGAAGGCCTTGTACCCAGCGTATGAGAACCGCAGATGTAGAGAAGAAAGGGTGAAGATTCGAAGTGCATGTATCATGACCGCACTGACCAGGACCCAAAGTGGAATCTCATGACCCCTGAATGAATAAGGTCGTATTGCATACTACGTAGACATCCAAGATGAGACAGTTACAGGTAACCATCATCTACATGTGCATGCATTTGGTTCGAAGTTGGGACAAATCATACGAATTATCTATCAAGGAGTAATCCCGAGTCTGCGACTGAAAGCATGCGATGAGGACCCCAAGTAGGTTATCAGCCAAACAGGGCAATCGCTCAGCAACATAAACTTGCCATGCTGATCAGATGCGGGAAACATCAGTGCGATGATTACATCGTAATGAATAACCTAAGTAGTAACTCGGAATAGTTCAGTGTATTTCTGCACTGACATAGGTCTTACAAACTCTCGTAAGCCTAGAATTACTTAAGAACTATGTCAAACTCCCAAGTCATTTATGCTTGAGTTACGTTTGAACACATGAAACTTATCTGAACACCCTATCGTGCACACTACAATCAGAGTACAAAACGCCTACAAACTACGTAGCTGCGAACTGACTCTGTAACTGAGGACTATGCTGACAACTAGCATCCAGTTTAATGAGCGGGATTCACGGGTACCCAACCATAAGCAAGTCACACCGACCGCATAGAAACGCGAATTTTAGACCACGAGGATTCGGACAGCAGACAAAACAAGATCCAAGCCACACACCACAAGCAAGTCACTTCTAACGAGAGAAACAGGAACGTGAGATACAGAATACGACAGCTTAGACCTAGCCATCCTTGAACCGCTGGTCATGACTCCCAGCGGTAGTTCTTACTGGAAGAGTGGATAAAATAAGCAGCTAAACGTTCGCGAAACTGCACAAGTAAACGAAACATGAGTCTGTTCACTACAGAGGTGCGTAGGTGCTTAGACAACTTTCTAATTTTGAGTTCCATTCCCGGCAGATGAGTTGTGCCTCTTTCGCCAGAGTTAGACTGGACCTAACGAATAACTCAAACAGGTTTTACTACGTCTTACATGAAGCTATGGAGAGTCTGAAGGAGACGTTACAACCTGCCACTGTATCAACCATACCACAAACTTATAACACAAACACAGTAGAACAACATAAGTTCACATTCGTTGCTCACTTGCTGCCAGATGCCGTATCAACACTTTCCAGAAACACCCGTAAGTCAAAATCATACCAGACGTAGTGTATGTGCGATCCAGACTATTTTCTCCTAACTCGAACTTTCAAGTACAGCTTCTCTCTACCTCCCGGCATAACAAGGCCGGGAGGAAACCGCAATTCCACCTCGAATTCTCCCAATTTGCTGAGATCTTCGGGCAAAACAATATTTGCAGCCGCCAGCTCGACTCCCATCTGTCTTCTGATCTCGAAAATAATATCATCCTTAGTGACAGGGCAGTATAATAACTGAGAACCCGTTAGATGCCTTCGGCATACTAATTTACCGGTATCCAGGCGCTTCAAGACATCATTAATCTCTTTGAGCTGTTTCTCCTCCGAGGTCTCGGATTTGGCTTCCTCGGTCTCCTCCAGCAAATGAGGTCTAGCAGCTTTCAGTTGAGCATTTACGAGCGAAACATACTTGTCAAGGCCCGGCAAGGCCAGATGATGAGGGATGAGCTTATTACGCGCATAACCCGGAGCCACATTCACAACTTGGCCCGCGCGCCCTAACCTCTCGATCTTCTCCGTGAGCACCACCTTCTGAGTCTTCAATCCCCTGGTTCCGGCCGAGAAAACTGGATTCTCTACTCTAGAACATCTCTGCACTGAGCACCACAAGCGCACAGCAATCTCTCCACGACCCATGTCGAACTTCGCCCATGCAAGATAGTCCGACCGATCTACACCCCTTCCATCTGCTTCTATCGCATTGCTCAAATCCTCCGTACTCTAAGATTCACCGGACCAATATCTCGAGAGAGTTCTCTCCTGCGCGATCATCACTTTGAGTTTGGAGTTCGCTCTCATGGAACCTTTCTTCGTTCTGTATCTATAACCCTTAAACGGCTAACCTATACTAATAAAGATAGTACCAGCCTAATACAGTCGGATTTGAATAATTGCAAGGTTAACGAGAAAACAATAGCAAAGGTAACAATGGCAAAGGTACCTCTAACCTCCTCCTCACTCTTTCTGTTTCAGCTTCTTTTGGTTCTAGAAGTGGTACATTATCTGAAGAAATGAGTGAGTATTAAATATTTTTGGTTCTTTTTTTAAGCTTTGAAGTTTTAGAGTTTTGTAGTTTTAAGGTTACATAGTCTTTTGTTTAGAGTTTTTGAGAGATTTTTGAAGCTTATTTATATCAGAGTTCTTTTTTTGAGTGAGCTTTTCTTTGAGATGTTCTTATACGAGTACCTCTTGGTTGGATATCATATTTTTTTAGCTATGGGTATTCTCTCTCATGAGATAGAGACTGATTCGAGACACATCATGTCTGATGTGCAGTCAGTTATTTATCTCGCAAGGAATAAAATCTTGTAAGAAAGATGCACAAGAGCTATGATAAGAAGACATGGGATGTTCAGGTTAACCGAGAGCGGAAGTCTACATGTGCAGTCATTATGGCATCGTTAGCTATTCTTTCTGGAGTTCTTCCTGAGTCGTGGGAGTGGTTGAAACTCCACACTGATATTATTTTGGGATTGTTCGAGACGAATTCTCCTCGTCTGTGTTTGTTCCATCGGTTACCTCATGCTCTCCATGACGAGGTGAGGCTGACATTCCGTCTACCTCTCGACATGTTGATACGAAACATTAGGGATGAGGCGGCGTGGTTACTATTCCTCTTACTTTCTCGTTGGTGTCTCCGTTATACTCAAGGTGACAGAAGGAGACATCAGGAGGTGGTGACTTGTCTTCAGAAAATCTGTGCGAGTGATGGGACGATCTTATAGGAGGAATCAGTACGTGCAGTACGAGGTATGAGTGAGTATGCTTCTACACGTGATGTCTTATCTTCCGTCCTTATACGACGTTGTAAGATGTTAGATCAGGTTGGAGAGTATAGTAGAGTTGCTAGAGCATTGCATCTTTTATCAAAGACATGTCTTACTGAGGAGAGGATCACTTCGTTACGTTTTCTTCACCTCCCATCGGGTGATCTCTCACCACCTGAGCATGTCCTACTGAAGTGACGATTGCTTCGTTACGTTTCCTTCACCTCTCATCGTGTGATCTCTCACCATATGAGGATTAGCACTCAGGCTGAACCATATGTCTCGATAGATCTTTGTTTGCCCAGGCCTTGTGTATAGCTCTACGTCTATCTTCTAGAGGTATGTCTGAGATGATCTACGAGATAGTTTCAGACAGAAGACCCCTTTAGTGGTTTCACGGAGCTTTTTCAGGTAGTGGTAGCAGTAGTTCAGAGACATACTCCTCATTCTATAGCTCAGGTACTGGATGCATCTAGACTTTTGGTCATGATGAAGGATGATGGAGGGATTCGATCGATAGTCATTGATTACGACTTATTAGTCGTATCATTATTCTTCATCTTCGATACTTTTTGGGATCATTTTTGCCCACATCAGTTTGGAGTTGCATCACGTGGAGGTTGTGAGTATGTGTCCTTTGGCATTAGGGCTCTCTTGGACATCCATCCCGATTGAGTTGTCCTACAAGTGGACGTAGAAAATGCTTTTAATAACCTTTTCTCCGCTTCCATCTTTAGGGAGCTCATGAATGACGGTGGATCTCTGACGAGTCTCGTTCTCTTCGTGCGATCATTCTATGGTTCTTCCTCCTCTCTTTATTACCAACACGGTCTTTTGTTAGAGGAGGTTACAGTCATTAGCTCCGATGTAGATACTCGTCAGGGAGACCTTTGGGTGGACACTTTTTTGTCTTAGCTCACTATAGAGATGTTTTGACCACCGCCTTGGCTGCTCCAGGTTGAGTTTTTCCATCTCTAGTTGATGACACGCATATCGTAGATCCGGTGAACCGAGTCTGTGATGTCTTTGATCACCTCGTCTCTCAATTGATCTTGGTAGGATGAGAGTGAAGATGTCAAAGTGTAAGGCTTGGTCTCTCATAAGTATACCGTCGGACCTCCATCTCCCAGAGGTATTTTTTACACCTAGAGATTGTTTACTTATTCTTGGAATACCGATGGATATAGAGGACTGCGTCTCCCGGTTCTTAGATGTTGTCTTAGCGGAGGATGTTTTGTATATCGAGGATCTCCTTATGTTAGAGGACCCATATATTATTTTTGGTATCATTTCTTCTTCCATTGCACGTCGTCCGGGTTACTTACTCCGCACAGTATCTCCATCTCTTATCTCATCTCGCGCCTTAGAGAGTTTGATAGGGAGTTTTTGATGACATTGTATGACCGGGTACCTTTGACTGTGTGACAAGACCTCTCACACGTAGGAAGACATTTTTGCCGATATCATATGATAGGATGGGCTTATTATCCATAGAGGAGACTGCTCTAGCAGTCTTTTTGGGTACTTGGGTCCTCTCAACACATTGGCTCTGTTGTCGTTTCTTCGTACGAGATAGATCTATTCTGGAGAGCTATGTGAAAGAGGTGGAGGATGGTTCTTATCCACCACGGATATGTCCTCATGAGACAAGAGATAGTTTGACTCTTGAGACACGTGAGGTATATCATCGATTCGATACCTTAGCTATCGATGGATCTCGCAGACTACATTCCTCTATGATGGGACACCACTTCTAGCAGGTTCTTCGTGCGTTCTTAATGGATCCTTCCATCTCACGAGATACTAGAACTCGACTGCGCTCTTGTTCGGACAAGGACGTATGCTCTTGGCTCATAGCTCGGTGTTGCATTATCCCACTGATTATCTTCTCTACAACGATGAGGTTCCGTTTGGGCTTGGTCTAGCTTGTTGCTTCGGCACTGTCCATCGACGAGTGCGGTATTTCGCTTGACATCTCAAGCCATCTTACTCGCTGTCCTCACAATGGAGAGCGGATAGCTACCCACGATGCCTTAAGGATGTCGTGTTTGTCTCAGCACGAGAGAGCGATTACATGACATGGAGAGAGCGTTGGTATGTCTTTCAGACGGGAAGATAAGTGAGAGCTGACATGTTCATGATGAGAGAGGAACAGATCTCAATGGTAGATGTGGTTGTCCCGGATCCGACACATGACTCATGAGCGACGCAAGTGATAACACATCCCTAGGATGAGATGCAGGCGTGACGACAGCAGCGAAGGTGACCAAGTATAGTGGTATGCATGTGAGACATCGCTTCATCCCCTTAGCCTTAGAGATACACTGATCGACAGCTTCAGAGTTCACCGTTTTTATTCAAGATTGTGCTAGAGCCTATCATGAGAGACGCCAAAGGTACCACTTTTCTTTTTCTCTTTGCACTATGTTTTTTAGACAGCGAGTTTTCATCGCTCTACAGAGAGCTTTAGCAGACGCGGTCCACAAGAGAGCAATTGCAATAGGCGATGCTACTTCATGTGCACTTGTTGTATGCAGGAGTTTTGACTTACCCGTGTGTGATATTATGCAAGGGCGATAGGCAACCTTAGAGCTCCTGATAGCGAGGCTTAGCCCAAGTGTTCTTTCTCCCTTCAAGGCGATAGTTGCTTGGTCCTTCGGATCCTTCTTTCCCTTGTAAGACTTGATGAGGTCTTTCCATCCGTTTGCTATTCATTGCATCACGTGTTTCCTCTTTACCTCCCTAACGTTCGAGTAACCCATGTTCCTTTCGTATTCTTATAATAAATTGTTCGGTTTCTTCGTACTTCTAATTTTTATTTCCATCTTGCATATTACAAAATTTGATAAGATCATAACAGTTTTAGTGACATCTTAAGAAGGAGATTTTTGAGTTCAATATAAAGTATCTTGCACGGAAACAAACATCATTATTGATATCATACGCAACGATGGATTTGTTATCTATAAGGAAGATTGTTGTAGATATTTTCTTGGGTAGTTGGACTCTCGTAGTACTCTTATTTTGTTGTCATTTTTGGTGCGAGAAAGACTCATTAGACATATTTTGTGATTGAGATGGAAGATCATTCTTACTCATTATATATGTATTTCTGTGAAACTAGAGACCATCGTCATACCCACATCAATAACCACTCTCTTGTGCTATAGCGAACAAAACATCCCCAATGATATCAATAATAACAACGAGCAAGGTGACACGTCACGTCATCCATGTAACAAAGATAATAAGTATGATCAAAACGTTCTAATACAAGATCGAGCTATCATCCAAAAACTTACATCTTTGTCCAAACATGAGTGGAATCGAGCCCTAATACGCAGTGAGATTGAATTATCAACTAAGAACACATGAGAAATCTGCTAGAAATGGTGTCACATGAAAACCATCAAAACTAAGATACCGAACGGATGATGTGCTTCACATGTCCTTTAGACTTGAAGTGAAGTGAGAGTTGAACTTTACATGATGAAAGAGGACCCGATCTTAGTGACAAATGTGGTATCACGGATTTGACAAAGGACTCCGTGGTGGCACATGTGATCATGTATCTTTTGCGATGGGTTGCAAACGTGATGACAACAACAAAAATACAAAAAAGAAAGTTGCTTCATCTCATAACCTTATAGATATATGAGTGGTTATTCTCAGAGTTCAATGGTTTTATTAATGATGATTATTTACATTACATAGTTAATTGATATGGGAAATGAACAATGAGAAATGATAATTAACATATATTTTTGAAATAACAATCAACAATCACACTCTATCACACATTTTAATACACACTAACTATATTTTTAGAGATATATTATAGACTTACTTTCAAGTAGAGTGTTTTTTTACGCAATCTAGTCATTAGTCTCAAAAATTGCATGAGTGATATTCTTTTCTCTTATGGAAATTAAATATGATTAGCATACATCTGATTTATATTTGAGTATATTCCTTTGTTCTATAGTGCTATAACATCAATGGTTTGTACACAGTTGAATATCCTGCCCCACGGCCTTGTACAAAAAAGAAGAAAAAGACAAAAATATTAAATGCATGCTGGACGAACTCTTGAGACTTTTTGCTCGCTTATTGTTATGAGAAAAAATTTATATATTAAATTAAATTTATATATTAAATAAGTATAAATAATATAAAAATTTTATCGGTTAGTCTATGCAGAAGATAAACAATAAATCTTGACTTGCTTGCCGTGCTTCAGAGAATATAAGTACGATAAGTTATACTCATAAATACATTAATTTATGCAGAGTTGAATTTAATACCTAACCCTTCCTGCCGGAAGGGTTAGGTACTAAATTCAACGCATGGATATTTGCCTCCTCCATCGAAAGATGGAAGAGGTGAATAAATATGCAGGTGCTCTGAAAGTTGACTAGGTTTTTGGAAATGGAAGCACTACCTATGCATACTACATTAAGTTGTGTAAATTCCAATAAGACTTAATCTGAAATGTTTCAGTTCTGCAAATCGTCCTTCTTTCTCCTTCTAGGTGCGATTTTTTTGCAAAGCTTAATCTTTTAAAGTAAATAAAATATACTCTTTTTCCAAAGACTGGAATATGCAAAGTGATTTAATTTATTACTTAAGTTTTTCGATTAGAAGAATTGGATGATAAATTAAACGTTTAATAAAATATTTTCTTACTCGACAGTCTATTGATCTTATGTGTCATGGAACTGGGTTTTATTTATTTTAGTTACAGGTTTTCTTACATATAAAAAATTTTCTCATAAATACTTTGCAATTATGAAATTGTATTTATGATTTTCATCAATAATATTTGAAAATTTAATTTAATTAATTTAACCTTGATAAAAAGATAACTATCATCCAAAAGTCTCATAACCGCACACGAACCTGTAGGAGGCAATTGCTTCCCAAGATTTTCAGTACGCCCTCCACGCTTGTCATCTTCCTTCTTTCTGGTTGCGAACTCCAAGTTAAATGTTTTCAGAGCAACTGCATAATCAAGATTAAAAATTCAGTAATAAATTAAATTTATAATAAATTAATATATAAGTAGCTACAGGTTCCAGGATTGTACCTTTAGTAGCACAGCAGTCTACTCATGCTTTATACTTTATATCTTGGTCCTCTTTCCTTTCTAGGCATGGACTAACAGTTAATACATAAAAAATATTTAATTGTTCTCAACCACTTTGATATATGAATTTAGTTTAACATCTACATGTTTTCTCCCAAAAGTTCATCGAGCATGCATATATCACGATTCATCATCCGAGAAATGAAATCGATAATTTTGTAAGTTTTCCGATGTCTCATGGCTAGTGTAATTTGATTTTGGAACTCTTATACTCATCAGATTAACAAATCTCGAACCGTGAATAACTAAAATTTCGCTTATAGATCCGTCTTACGACAGAAGGACGTCAGCTGACATGCATAATTTTGCATGCTCCGGCTCTAAGGGCTTGCAGCGGGATACTGGCTTTAGAATTGAAGCTAATTAAGCACCGGAATATGCCGATGGGTGGCGTACGGAAGGTACATTAGTTCATACCCAGATGTGGGACGATTGACGGATCGGTTCTGTAACAATGCAGCGGCCATTCAGAGAGGCGCGGATGATGAGATCCTCCACCGCTGCGATTTCTTGTTGCTTATCCACTAAGTTCGACAACGCCACTATCAATTCCGGGGCTCAATTTTCACTGGGAGCTACAATCGAGCACGTAAGGCAGTTTTGAGAAGTGTGGAAGAGGAAAAATTGGGATTCTGACTTCAAGATAAGATCGAAACTAAGTGAGAGAATGATGAAAAGCCTGTAGCAACGCCGCCGGGGGACGGATGTGTGACGCGCTAAGTATCACAGGCATTGGACGCACAAATAATGTCATCGCTTTTCTCTGTGGCTGTTGTTTGGTGTGCTGGCTATTCGCTGAGTTTGCCGCACCATTCATGTAACAGCCGACTCTGACGATTGCCTTGTGCTTGAGGATGGGCTTCGGTCATATGAAGAGTGACTGGTAGGGAGGATGCATGCTTTTGGGGAATTGAGGCTTCCCAGGGATGGTAATCAGGTCGCTCTTTCGGCAGTTGCGAATCTTGCGGGTTGAGTTTGAATGTGAGTGAGGCGAAATATTGCTGATACGTCCGCGGCATGGGGGCTGCTCTCTCTTCGACGGTGATATAACGCTTCCTTGTTCTTCACTTTACCAGAATTGAAGTTGTTGAGGACTTTCCAAGCTCAAATATTCATTATGCGCTTCTGAATTGCTGCATTGTGTTCTAGTTGTTTTTGTGGCCATTGTCATATAGAAGCGTCGGTATTTCTCATGAAAATTTTCTCGTTATTACGCGTGCGATAATTCTTACGCTGGTGTTTGTTTCTCCTTTACAAGCTCGTTGTGAGGAGCTTGAAGTATTTAGGACGCTGAGTGACCTATAGTGAGTGAGGATATCCTACTTCCGCTTTTAGCTCAGTGGAATTATGGCCTGTTCGGTTATATTGGTGCAGTGTTTGGACATGACCTAGAATTTCGTGCGTATTTCATCGGTTCGCTTAAGTTTTCAGTTAGCAGCTTTGATAATTTCATCAAATTTGATAGTAGGTACGCCGACCTATAGGTATTAAGTCGCTTCATGGTATTATGGTGAAGCTAATGTAACGCTAAAGTATACTGTAGGTATGTGTTTAGTACGGAAGCATCGCGTAGCTCAGCCGCTGGAAGTCTATCCCGGATACATCTAAATTATTTACTTTGAATCGAGGTGACCGATTATGCTGTTACTCTGGAAAATGCCTCTTAAGTAGAGTATAAGCTTTTTCCCGTGACGTTTAGCGATTGTTATGATTTATTGTCAAAATTTAGTGTGTCATGTCACATCTTATGTCAGAGACCGTACCTGAGCTTACTAGGAACACTTGGTGTGTTATTTCCTCAACAGGGTTTTGCAGAGGATGACACAAAAGGCAGAAATGAGTTGGTGGACCCCGTCTTGGAGAAGCTTCGGAACCTTCACGTTGTAGGCTTTCGAATGCATTTTGCTTCTGTTTTCTCTGTAGAATGGCCGTATTTAGCCTGTGACCTGTTTTAGCGTCTTGCTCGAACATCACCTTTGTTCTGTCTATACTGATCTCCATCCTAGCTATCTGTTAGCGTCTTGCTCGAACACCACTTTTGTTCTGTCTATACTGATCTCCATCCTAGCTATCTGTAGTTTGTTACTATTGGGTAACAGGCTTCGGAACCTTCATGTTGTAGGTTTTCGAGTACATTTTGCGTCTATTTTCTCCGTAGATTGGCCGTATTTAGCATGTGACCTGCGTTAGGTGCTTGCTCGAACATCACCTTTGTTCTGTCTATACCGATCTCCATCCTAGCTATCTGTAGTTTGTGACCATTGGGTAATAGGATTTACTTTCAGAGGCAAGAGATACGCTAGGTAATTAACTAACAACCATTTACCGCGGGATCGAACTTGGTAAATGTTTTTCTTCGTTGAGATCCTAAGCGCGCTAGGGTTATGTCCTAGAAGCACTGCTAACGCAGAAATACAGTTGATGACTAGGAAGATTTATGCTCTGTATCCGCTCCTCGGTAATAACTCGCCTTCACCTGAACGCTCTCCAAAACTATGGAGTTCTTTCAATGCATGTTCTTGCCTCCTGGAAGCAGATCAGAATATCGTGAAGTGTTTATGTAAGAACTGTAAGGCCACAGTTTTAGGCAACTTGAAAAGACAAGGGTAGAGAAATAAAGGCACGTCGTTTTATGTTTCATATGAGATAGCTGCTGAGTTAGTTTTACAGAGTATTTCTACAACAAACAGCTACTTGAAGCTTTTGCTGCATAGGGTACACCTATTGTGATGCCTTCTTGTTGTCATAAAGAGGTCTTATCCGCTGTTGGGTGTTGGTGATGACACAGGTTACGCCAATCTTGAAGGCTCCAACTGGGGAGAACACTCTAACTGACTTACTTTTACGTCGTACTACATCACAGTCGTTTCCTGGTATGTACAATGAGTGAAATGTTTCTGCGTCAATGTCTAGAGATTTTCCTCGTCGGAACTCTCCACAGATCACAAGCTCTCCTCGGTTTAAAATGTTCAAGTGGTGGTCCAGCACTTGGAGAATCATATATATTTGAAAGTTGTCCCTCCCTGTTGGGTGCTGATGAAGTCAGAGGGCTGGTTGAGGTGGATGCAATAGGAGAGTGTTCTGTCGCATGCTGTGTGTGTATCTTGTGGTAGTCAGGTGTTGCAGTGTACGCCTACTCATTACCTACAGCTGTGTCCGTGACTTCTGTTGGGAGAATTGCCTCTAACCTTTACCGGCTTAATGGTTGACAATCTGTGTAAATGCTGGTTCGATTATTCCCGGATGCTTTTATTCCAGGATGCCCCATGTTTGCTTCTCCAGACGATGGATATTGTGTTTCTGTGCGTTTATGTTTGTCATTATCTAGATAACTCCCTCTGTTGGTTGGCTTATCGCTGTATACTACAGTTATGGCTGCGCTCTCGCTCAGATCGTTTGGCATCGCATTTTGTACTTGTCATCTGTCCTGCACGTCCCTACCTGGGAAAGCACATCTTGGAAATGTGCTTTCCCTACACATTTCCTCTTGGCCCAGTCCTCGGTTATATACATTCGCCAACTTCTCCAACCGACAATGCCGTGATGAGTCGGTTATGTCTTCATCTGATTGACCACTTTTCCTACTCATCTACAGCCTAACCCTCTCTGTTGAGTGCTGATGAAGTCAGAGAGCAGGTTGAAGTGCACGCGACAGGAGTGTGTTCTGCTGCATGCTCCGAGTGTATATAGTGGTAGCTTTCCCTACACATTTCCTCTTGGCCCGACCTCGGTTATATACATTCGCTAACTTCTCTTGCCCCGGAACTGAACAGAAACTCCTGGACCGATAAGGCCCTAATGAGTCGGTTAAGATTTCATCTGATTGACCACTTTTCCAACTCATCTACAGCCTAACCCTCTCTGTTGGGTGCTGATGAAATCAGAGAGCAGGTTGAGGTGCATGCGACGGGAGAGTGTTCTGCTGCATGCTCCGAGTGCTTATTGGTAATTAGGTTCTTGGGTGTACACCTACTCAGTACCTAAGTCCATCAGTGATGGATGGGCAAATACAGGCTCCTCTTTTACTACCTTCGTCTGCCTTCTCCTCTATTCACTCACTAAATCCGTGCTCCTCAACTCCTGCATTAGATGCTACGGTTATCGGTATCCACGTTCTGCTTGGATAGCCTTCGTTTCTTGCAATGGATTCTATGATTCAGCGCTATCTACGTTTTGATTTGTAAACCTTCGCTTCTTTTAACATTGCAGTAGACAAATCTAGTTTGTCGTCATTCTGCATGGGGGTTTGCTTTTAGCCTTTGAAGCATACTGCATTTGTTCTCTTGTCATTGTCTATTCGAATTGAACGACATACCGAGGGGAACCTATACTGGAAATGTGCTTCGCACTACACATTTCCCTCGGCACACCCTCGGCACACCCTCAGGTTATATAACAATTCGCTAACTCCGCTCGGCATTGTTTGCGCACATTCGTCCCCTAATTGATTCTCACTCTGTACTTGGCTTGGCTAATTGTTTGATACCCCTATATTAGAGAGTGTTCCTTGAGCATATCTGCCATTCTCGACGTATGAAAATAACTCTCTCCTGCGCGGGGTTCTTTTGGCTATCTGTATCGACGTTTTGCCTTGATAGTCTTCGCGTATGTCAATATTGTAGTACACAAATCTAGTTTGCCTATATTTCTGCATTGAGGTTTACATTAGCTTTTAAATTGCATCAATACATACTGCATTTGTTCTCTTGTCATTGCCCAGTCGCATTCGACTTCATACCAAAGGGAAACTTTTCTGGAAATGTTCTGCGCACTACACATTCCCATCGGCACACCCTCCGGTTATAACTCCATCAGCATTGTTAGCGCACATTTGGCCCCTAATCGCTTCCTACTATGTACTTGGCCGGTTTGTTGCTTTTCAAATTTAAAGCTCTTCGTTGGGTTCTTGGCTATCTCATTCCTGCTCGCCATCGACGATCTTCACTTCATACACTATCGTTCGGTTTAACTCCTGCTCTTTCAGTTCATTTCCAGCTCTTCCGGTTCTGCTCTTGATGTTATTAGAAGCAGTCATATTGCACTCTGCATCGCACTCTATACCAAGGGGAGCCTTATCTGGAAATGTGCGTCTTGCTACACATTCCCATCGGCACACCATTCGGTTACAAGTAATTCGCTAGCTCTGCTTGACAGTTTAGCGCACATTCGGCGCCTATTTCTTACTTACTATGTACTTGGCCCCGTATTTACCTATGTACTAGAGAGTGATCCTTGATAAAATATGCCATTCTCGACGTATGAATATAACTTCTTAAATCAAGTTAGCATACATGTTACCACTCTCTGTTACTCTGTTGTACTTGCATGGGTTCAAAACTATTGGGGGTTATCTAAGTGTGCGGGGGAAGTAACTGTTTTCTCAGGAAACTGCTTCACCCGTGTACCATTATATATTTGAAAGTTGATGTGCATGAAGGTGGTTGGAGGTTCTAAAAGGCAGTTATGGTTTATGGAAAAATTAAGTATGTTGTGTGAGATCATCTGTGGTAGACTCTACTTCAGCTTACTAGGAACTTGCTGTGTTATTTGGGGCGCAGATTCGAGAACAGTTTGCAGCTAGTGGACAGGCTGGTGTGTTAGATTTGGAAGTTAGTTAGAGGCAACGAGGATTGATTTGTTTCGGAGGTGGACATGAGGAGAACCAAAACAGAAGTGGGATTAAGCGGAAGCAGGAGATTAAAGGAAGAGGAGGAGGAGGAGAAGGAGGAGCTTGTGTTCATGTGAGGGAGTTTGAGTATTCAATGGGAGTTTAGTTCGCGAGTAAGGGGCAGAGGCAGGGTTGAAGTAGATACAAGAGAGTAGAATCTTAAACATAGTGATAAGAAGGAAGGGAGGTAAGGAGGTAGGGAGGCATGGCGCAGGTTTTGGTGGGAACTTTTTGCTCTAAGCTTACAGGATACAGCGGTAGTGTTGAATGTCTTAAACTCGAATCCATGAGAGTTTGATTGGAGATTCTGTGAGGAAAGAGACATATAGGGAGGGGGGGAGGTGTAGGGAGGCGACAGAAGGTTTTCGGTAACGTAGAACTGAAAGGACAGGGATTCAGATGGAGACACAGGTACGCAGGTTCTCATCCAATGGTGCGAATACAAGCAGCAGGGGCACGAGTCCTTCCTCCTCCAACCCGCGCACCTCACCGTCTTTACCACAGCCACGTTCTGTACCCGATTTGCATGGACGCGCTCGGAGAAAAGCTGAATTAAATCGTCTGTACCAGGAGATCCGGCTGCTAGAGGTTGAGTCTAGATAACTTCTGAACCAGTAAATGTGAACGTTGGCTCGGCGCAATTAATGATGTTGGATGCCTGACAGTGATTTAGAGCCTTGTTTGGTTTGAAAGGTGATTGTATGTAAGTTAGAGCCTTGTTTGGCTTGAAAGGTAATTGTATGTAACATCAGTGGAAGTGTCTAAACTTCTAGGCCCCCGGACCGGTGTCTAGCTGCATATTTCAGTGTCTTTCGGGCCCAACTTATCTCATCTGTGTTTGTGCATATATCGATACACGAAGAGAATCTGAAGATGTTTTCTATCCGCTAGAACTCTTTTGTTGCATCTTTGTGTTGCATTTTTACAGATAATGAAGGTAGCTTTCTACGCAGGCACTGGTTATTCAGTCAGTGCGTCTATAACTTGTGGTCGGGTTTATCGAAAAGGCAGTTGTAGAAGTGTGCTTGTCATTGTCGGTTAATAGCCTTGCGGAGAATCTTTTGAACCTTGACTTAAGTTGTTACGGAGTCTCTTCAGGCAATAGCATGTTCTTTGCTCAACTTGGACATGTAGTAAGAATCTTCAAACCGTATGACATATGTGGAACAACCGCACACTAACACTGAGAAAATTTTACTACCTTGCTCTTTGTTTCCAGGATGAATTGGAAAGGTTAGACACGTTGCCTCCAGCATCCGAAGTTTGCAAACAGTAAGTTTGATTTTTCGTAATCCCCGACCCTTGTAAATCTCATAACCTTCTGATCGCGGAAGGGGCCGCCATCACCAAGGACTTGCGCAGAAACGTGCTGCTTGACTGGAAAGCTCCCTGAATTTGAACCTTCAGTTCAAGGTATTTTTATAGGGAAATATATGGGAAGCTGTTTATAAGGACCTGGCGCTTTTTGCGCTTCTTGTTGCTGGGCAAAAGGTTTCAGGTTTGACTTCAGAAACAATGTTGTGGAACCGCCTTCCAAAGGTCTAGCTTATGCCGTGAGGTTCATATTGAGTTGGACTCGGGGAGCTTTACTGATCTGTCTGCTGCTGATGTGTTTTGACAGGTTGGTGCAGTCAGTCGAGAGCCAAGATGACCCATTCATAGGAAAGTAAGTAAACTTTATTAGTGAGATTTCTACCTACCTTGTTTACTTATGTAAAGATGTTCAGTTTTACTATTTAGCATTGGCAAAATTACTTACGATACTGTTGTTGGTTTGCAGCATTCCTGGCTTACCACAGTGGGATAGATGGTTTAGAGGACCTCCAGCACCTCAATCGAAGTGCTTTTGTTGTCCTTCGAGAAGGTAACAAAATTGTGTCCAATCTTTCCATCTCAGCACATCTGTCACTAAACTGACTTTTAGCCATTGCAGTTGTTTGCACTTTTGTGCAAACATCTCACGCATCTTGTGCGTGTCCGCCCTCTGCCTATGGAAGGTTGAAGAGTGGTGAGAAGTCCGAAGGAGAGACATAAATTGAATGGACCCAAAAATTGGGTACATAAGCTCACACCCATATTTTCGTCGTCGAGATGATTGTTTCTTGCCTGTAACCTCCGGATTAGCTGGTGAGTTTATTGTGGTTTACATCTTGGACTAGGTAGTGAATTTATTTGGAAAAATAGTAAACGGTGGTGGTTTACATCCTTTGAGTATTAGTTGTTGATGTGATATGCCCAGTTTGACGGGCTACATCAGTTCTGTGAGCAGATAAGCTCATACTTGAGTAAGTACACCGAATGCTGGCAGATCTAAATTATGATTCTGAGTTACTGGTGTCTGGAGACACTTATTTATACGTCCATGCAGTGGGGTTGTCGATGGCCACATGTTCGGATGTGACCGACATGTAGTATTAGTTGTTGATGTGATATGCCCAGTTTGTTGGGCTACATCAGTTTTGTGACAGATGTGCCGAAGTAAGTACACCGAATGCGTGGCAGATCTAAACTATGATTTTGAGTTACTAGTGTCTGGAGACACTTATTTGCTAATGAACGTCCATGCAGTGGGGTTGTGGGTGGTCACATGGTCGGATGTCACGGACATGTTCGGATTTGTCGAAGTCAGTTGGATCTGTATAAGAACGGTTTGACTTTAAATGCTGAGCAAGAGAGAAAAGGGATTTGAGAATGACATTTGACGGTTGAACTCGTCAATAGTTCTCATACAAGGCACTTCATTGTCCGGGTTTGTTCATGGTGCTCAAATTCAGGTACATGGTGACCAATTCTGCGCGTCCCCCATTGCTGGAGATAACACTATGAGGTCATTCTCATGCTTCTGTAGAACTCACACATGATCATTCAGTTCTTATTACGTAAACTAGATGCGGGTATTGTGTGCAGGAATCACTTTGTAATCGGACTTTTTGCACATCTACGCTGAGGTACCATTATGAGAGTAGACCGTAAGACGATTCAGAAGATTCTTTTTTAGTTTTACAAATTTTGAAGTAACTAAGACCATATTCAGTATCAAATATTCTTTTAGGTATGAACATAAGCTGTCAAAAGAACTACACTGGCAATTACATTTAGTGTACTTGCCAGTGTATAATAATAATTTGTATAGAGTTTTTCTTTATTTATGTGAAGTTAAAATTTAAAATAATTAATTTTAATTTTAGTAATATTTATTAAATTGTTTTTTGAATCTATAATGAATATATAACGATTTAGTAATCACGTGCTTTTTAATTCTATTTTATAGAGACATTGTTCCCAGAAACTACTATGACAACTTAAAGAAGTACCAATGAAGTTGGAGGACTGAGAAGGACCAATGAAGTACAGAACTGAGAATTTAATGCTAGAAACAAACGAAACATCAAAATCTCTCAAATCTAAAAAAACTTTCATCTATTTACATTCACGTGTTGAAGATGAACAACATTTAATTTTGTAGTCTTCATTACACTAAATGTAAAAATTATATAATTAGTGTTTAACTTTAATAGTGTTACTAACACTAACATATGTGCTCTAAAACAACTTTGATGTATTTAGATCCACCCGAAGATAAACAACATTTATTTTTTTAGTCTTCATTACACTAAATGTAAACATTATACAATATGTTTAACTTTAATAGTGTTACTGACAATGATATATGTGCACCAAGATTCTTGGTAGCTCACTAAAATAGTGTTTGTAAGCACTTGCTGGAGAAAGAACTCATTTATAATACTCGAATTCTTCGATCTTACAATGTCTTTTCATAAATCATTTTCAAGAGCTTTAAACATTAACCCGAATTAATGGGGAAACTGATGAATCAACATGCATATCAAACATCATTAGAAAAAGCAAAATTTCAATCAATTCAAAATCTAAACGAAAAACGAACCTACATTAGAATGTACCAGTGGATTACTAGAAAACTCCAATGCTCGAAACTGGACAATTAAGCTTTTTATACTATAAGAAAAGAGGAGTATACAACTTCCACCAGATTAGAAATAACAAGAATACACTACAATACGTTTTCTAGCATGACATGTTCAATTGAAAACACCAAGAGCATCAAGATTACTTCTCGTGAAAATGAGAAAAGTGTATGTCTTTCTCTTGGGAGCAAAAATCTCATAAATAAAGTTTTGTAACCATTTAGTAAATTCTGCGAAAATGAGTTTTACTTTGGGACGATGAACTACCGTATTGTCCATTAGCTTTGCACAGAAACTCATTTGCCCTTAGTGAAATTATAGTCAGGACCAATTCAACCTCAAGTGCGTACAAACTTAGCCACTAGGATCCCGAGGTGGATGTGTCCGACTATGTGGAGAATGGGGTTGATGCTCATGTCGAACTTTGAGCCATAAGACGAAAAATGGATATTATAAGCGTATTCACTCTCGAGTACGTTAAGAGCCTTAAGTATTTTTAGTCAATTACTTTGTGCAAAAGTGCAAAAAGGAATGATATGCATATAGTAGAATAGCTTGGGACTAATTATCTTCCGAAATTGATGAACAACCTGTCATCAATGCAGCTTCACATCTTACCCCTGCATTGTCGTGTTGCATGATCTTATGTATACTAAAAGATGATAACAAAAGAGTTTTTTCACTGTGTACGTAGTTGTAAAAGAAGTTGCCCTGGAGCTTGTTAAGCTAGAAAAGAACTATTGAGAAGTTATGAATGTACTAGGTGGAAGCTCTTCTTGAATAGAAGAGACATGTGTTTTTTTTGCAAAACAAGACTATATGTAGATGTTTATGTTATTTCTAATCTAAAAATTGATAAAAGAGAAAACTCTGTCATTTTTCGTTGATGACTCAAATTTGTTATTTGATGACATCATCGGGTAGGTGTTTGGAGTAGTATAAATTTGGCTCTTTTGTTACAAAAATATAGATATATAGTGAAAATAACACATAAAAAGCTTACAAAGACATAAATGTAGATTTTGTTGACATATATACACATTTAATTACTTTATTAAAAAAAAGTAGGAATCACCTCAATGGAAAGGATGTCCATCTAGGAAGAAGAGATCCTTGGATCAAATCCTCCTAGTTCTTATCTCAGTAAGTTGATCTTCCGGATGAGAGTCTATGTTGGGTGTGTGATTACGTATGGCACATCTAGAGACGGAGGACCGATATCTCTTTAAACGTGGGCTTCTTAGCCTAAGCCTCTGCATGCAACGGAGATTATGAGTTAGGAAATACTTGATTTATCTATGAGAGGATTGTAAGCTCAGTGGGGTGATCTTGTAGCTGTGACACCGATATCCTCTTTAAACGTGGACTTCTTAGGCTAAGCCTCCGCATGCAATCAAGATTATGGACTGAGAGATATCTGATTCAACTATGAGAGAGTTGTAAGTTTGTAAGGTGATCTTGTAGTTGTGATTTTGGTCGTAAAATCATGATTTAACTTAGAACTTGAGTTGCATCAAGATGAAATCGAGGGGTGGGAACTTTTATTAAGCATATGGGTCAGCTTAGCTAGAGAGTTGCTTGATAAATGCCCCAACTTAGCTAAGGGGTTGCTTAGCAAAAGGTTTGTTTTTTAGATCAATCGAGACACGAGTCAAAGTTCGAGGTCATTGAGGAGAGTTCAAGAGATGATGTGCACGTGAAAAGAGGAGGAGATTGTCATTGTTGAGAACATTGAGTGTAAAATTGAGACATGAATAAAGATTTTTGAATTTTGAAAAGTCTATTGGCACATATTTGAGTGTCAGATTGACCTTGGTGGTTACAAGCAACTGTATTTGAGCCCTGAATAATAACAACAATCTGTTTTTCTTTTTGTCACTACCACAATCAATCACGGACATGAGATCCACCCTCCTCAAGAAAAATCTCTTTACTACATCTGGTGCTTCCATTGGGAGTCTTGGGCTGATTGATTTAGAGGATTTGTTGGATTGCGTGAGGAAGATGGATCATGATGTTGCCATTCAGGATGTAGCTGCTGCTCAGAATGTTGTTGCTCAAGATATCTTGTTCAAGGGACTCCTGGTCAAGATGACGTTGCTCCTCCAAGAGTACATGCTACAGCTTCAATGACAAATGCACAACCTTTTGTAGATACAACTCAAATTCTTCAAGCATTGGCTGTTTTGATTCAACAACAACTTGCAATTGGAAGAGCTGAGCAGAAATCAACAAAGGCTCTACAAGCAGTTGTTGATTGATGTGGACGATTCAATGACTATCAAGTGCATGCGGAAGTATGTGTGAAATGGAACTAGTGAAGTTGAGATAATTTTGAGTTTTAGTTGACTGTTGTTCTTGAACTGAGAGAGAAAGTAAAAGCATACTGAGGAGACATCTAAGAGGATGGAATTCTTTTGAACATGCACTAAAAGAAGAATTTCTAGTAGAACATTCTCAAACAGTCACCAGGAGGACATTTGTTGATTGGGTAGAGCTTCAGCTTGGACATAACATGAGATTGAATGAGTTATTCGTGAATCTGATAGAGGTACTCACAACATTCTGGTCTAGAGAAGTGACAATAGATGCTAAAAAGACAGAATTGTTCTTGAGGACTATGGATGAACTTGCAGTAGATAGATTTTGTTTTATGTTAGTTGATCGAGGAGCAAAAAAGAGAGTTACATCTGATTGGAGAAGAGTGGAAGAAGCAATATTTACTTTTGCAAGACAACGTCATGGCAAGATGGAAGTAGATATACGGACAACTAGATAGAACGACTTTGCCAGAACAACGAGTGCTTCCTCAAGTTCCAATAGTTCTTTCAGTGATTCCTCAAGTACTTGTTGTAATTCCTTAGACACATGTTGTACTTGTTGTAGCACAAAGAGATTCTAGACAATGACCTGTTGAGAATGAGAATCAACATCACAAGATTGAAGAGCTGACTCAACAATTGAGAGATTTAAGAGTTGAGATGGTGACTGAAGAGAGATCTGCGACCAACAACACTAGGTGCTCGACATGTAGGAGTAACTTTTACATGAGATGTATTTGATCTGATAGTCTAGATCATCTCAGAAGAGATTGCCAAGACTTAGCAACTGCATTGCGAGAAGACGTGGTCAACTATCAAAACAACCAATTGCATCTAATCGTCACTGGGCATCTCTGAATATGCATCTTGGAAGAGGAGAGATGAAGAGTTTACTTCCAACACTTACTGGTGTGAACACTACAATAATGACTGCAGGCTTTGAAGAAGCTGATGTTTATAGAGGAACATTTGAAGTGCACTCTAACTCAACATTGGTTGAGCAAGCTACTGAAGTTTAGTTCAAGTGATGAAGATAGACGCAAAAAGTATTAGGAGGGCTACAAGATAGAAGGACCCTATAGATGCAACTTTATTCAAGCATTTTTGGAAGTAAGCAATGAATAATATGTGATTGTAGAAGACAAAGGACAATGAGATGCTTCTGACTTATATGTAGAAGCACCTAATGATGATGATCATCGAAGAGTTACGAGGAAAAGAGCAGCGGAGCTATCACCATCTAGATCTGTACCAAATGATAGGTCTCTGACTGTAGAGGATATATCTTCTACTTGTACAGTTCCACCACCTGCTGTAGAACGTATAGAAGGTGTACAAGGTTCACAACAGGAGGCTACTGCTCTGAGGAAAGAGGTTTACAGCACAAGAGGAGAGAAATGTTCCAGTCTACAAGTTGACTACTGACATCGAAACAGCAATAGACATGCTTACTATTCTTGAACAACGTATTCTAGTTGTCAAAGTTGAGTTTTCTCTTCGTGAAGTACTTGGTATTGCAAAAAGAAAGTTTCATCAGTTGATAATTGATCATGAAAAGAGATAGGTGTTGGTAGAGCAAGTGACTAGTCAAATGGTTGGAGTGGTGGATGTTATTGACATTGAGGGATTTAGAGATGTTGAACATGAGATATGAGTTGCTGCTCCTGCTGTTGTTGAGGATGACGATTAAGAACTCGAGGAGGAAAGTCAAGCACAGACAATGACTTTAGACAGAGGTATTGGATACGTGCAACAACGGAAACACAAGTTCGTCTTGAAGGGTTTTTTGAATCAGTCCTTGCACTTGTGGATCATGGCTCAGAAATCAACATAATTTTGAAGGAGGTGTATGAGAAAAGACAATGATCATTCGAAAGGAATCATGATTGGATATTTTGTGTTACAAACAATCAAAAGGGTGAGTTATACGGAGCCTGCTCCAACGTTATCGTGTCGGATTTTACGTGAAGGATGTCCAGGAAAACGCGAGGTTCCTGGCTATGGAGATGTTGTGTGCTGAAACAGAGACAAGACAGAAAAACAACCACGAAAACGAACGCTGCGATATATACCAACTCCAAATGTATGTACACTGCCGGTTCTTTCTCCTAAGAGCACAGAACTGAAAAACAGACCAGAGCGGTCTATAACCTGCTTCAAAGCCCTTAAAAACAACCTTTGATCTCAACCCTGACCCAAAAACACCGAAGCGTAGCTCAAAGCAAGAGAAACTTCTCTTTGCTAACAAGCAGAGCCACAGCAGTATCACGCGATCCAAACCCAAGTCCAAACCACATCCATGTACAAGTTCTTAGCTAAAGCTAGCTACCACAAGCTATATATAGCCAACCAGAACTCTAACGAACTCAAAAGAGCAAAACCCATAGCTAAGAAACCGAAAAAGGTCTATTTGTGAACTTCTTCCTTTCGCCGAACGGACTTCAGATGTCGATATGGTCTCCTCCGCTGACTCCGTTAACCCAAGAAACCTTCAGATCCGACTCCCAACAGTTGAGATATCGCCGATTTTCGATCGCATGTGACTGAACCTGCAAAAACTCCTCCCTGCGGCTTAAAACCGCACACACCGCATAAACGGATCGTCTAAACTGATATCCCTCTTCTCTGACAGATAGATCTAGCTATCACGAACCCTACTAGACTCCAAACAAGCCGTTTGGAGTTCCCTTTGCAAAACCACGCAAGAAATTTGGTTGCAAGTTGTAAAAAACTGACGTAAATGGACTCCCTGCGGCTCAAACTCGCTCACCTCATCCAAACCAACAATCCAATCCACGTATTGTCTTCTCCTATGCGTAGATGAAGACTCCTTGGTCGCGTAGGCAACAAGAACGAAGAGCTTGGCACACCGATCCCGAAGAACAACCCAATTTTAAGTCACAAGCGATAAAAAACTTGACGCAAGCGCTTCCCTGCGAGTCAATTTCACACAGAATTCCTAAACCGTCCGATGAAACTTGATATCGTCCTCAATTTTCTGTAGAACTCGGTGTTTTGATCCCGATGGATCCAAGGACAGCAAGTTTGGACTCCGGAACGGCCCGAACGGTCCAACTCTCCTTCACAGATAATTGAAATTACTCAATCTCCTTCCTGCGTCTCAATTTCTCTCAGTACACATCCCCTGATCCGTCTCTTCCCAAACCGTCTTAACCTGTGCGTAGCCTGCACAGATCTGAAGCCAATGACACCTTGCGCGCGTGTATTAGACTTCTCAATTCTCCAAAACGTCCACCGACAAGTGATAACAAACAAACACGAACAAACAACGAACAAACAAACCCCTTAAGCAGCTCCCTTGTATCAGTCTTTGTACGTACGAAGTTCTCTCAATAATAATGAAGCAGGCCCCTTGCGTCTTTGATATAACGCCTGAAGCTGCAAATACCCAGTCAGCAAGTAACCTAAGACCTTAGCTTGATTTTTTTCTCTTTCAAATCGCATAACTTCTCGAGTAGATGTCCAAATGAAGTAGACAAGATGCCCATGGAAAGCTGACAACGAGCTCTACCCATCTATGTGATGAAAGTGAAGATCCGAAGTTGTGCCAAAAGCCCGTAAGCTAGGGCCTAGCTTGTTTTCTTCATCTTTCGAGTCCTGTAACTTCTCCACTAAGCGTCCAAACGAAGTAGATAAAGTGCCTATGGAAAGCTGACAACGAGCTCTACCCATCTATGCGATGAAAATGGAGATCTGAAATGATGCCAAAAGTCCGTAAGCTAGGGCTTAGCTTATCTTTCTCATTAGTGTCTTTGGAGCGACAAGCATCGAAGTCTGAATTTCATATAGGAGCCGGTCCACGACACGACAACGTGTGCGTAAGGATTGGAGATGTAGAGGTTGAGCAACATTTCTTTGTATAGTCATCTACTTCATATCTTGTCATACTGGACCAACTTTACATTATCGATGTTCGAATAGAGACAAAAGTAATGAATGATGAATCGCATTATGCTAAAATTTAGAGTCCTGATGACAAGTATTCAGTATAGTTGTTGACTGTTCTTTCAAAACATGAGCGGAACTGACAAACTCTTAAAGATTCTAGACAAAGAGATGTATTACGGAGTCGACTCAGAGTTCTCGTGCCCTCTAGATTGTGTAGACTGTTCAATTCCCTGGGAGTAGCAAGGTACTTGATATGTAAATATCTTTGCCATGGCAACCTGCAATGTGGAACTCGACCTTGAGCTCCCGAAGACTTGGAAAGCTTGTTTATAAATTTCGCTTCATTTCGAACTGCTGCTTACCGTCAGTGTTTTACTGTTGTTCGATAATTTATCTCATTGTCTCTTCTGTCAATGACTTACCGTCTTGTTTTACGGCTCGTGGTAATTTTCGGTTTTCTCGCTCACCAGCTGTTTACCTTACGGTTTTTACCGTCGCAGGTAGCTACGCTACGAAATTCTTCTCCTTGTCGATAATTTCCCTCGTTGTCTCGGACTACAGCTGCTTACGCTGTGGTATTACGGCTCGGTAATTTACCTCGTGGACTGTAACTACTTATCATCAGCTTTCGAAAGACTGCCAAGTTTTACGCTCGATAATGAGTTACGTTTGATAATGACTACAGCTGTTTACCGTAAGGTTTTACGCTCGATAATTTCTCTCGTTGTCTCTGAGTACAGCTGCTTACGCCGTGGTTTTACGGCTCGGTAATTTACCTCGTCGACTGTAGCTGCTTACCATCAGCAATCAAAAGATTGTCAATATCAGTAGAGAGGATCTGGTAAACCGTGAAGAATGGCAGTTATGAGTAATCCCTGCATTCTCTTGGACTCTCGGGAAGTTTGCATGGCAATCGACGTTAGATCCATGTTGCAGGACGCGAGTACAGTCTATCGTCTAAACGTTTATTACATCGATAATAGTGTAACATTATGTTAGAGATGGTTGCCTGGTGCGATGACAGTTGTTTTTTGAAGTACAAAAACGTAGACTCGCGCACCCGTCAAAATAGCCTCGGGGCAAAACTGATTATCGCGGATTAACGACTTCGTTAATGTGGGTGCGGTTACGGCCTTAGCTTGTCACTACTTGTATCTGCTACGTCGCAACTGTTTGGTATTGAATGTTCTTAGACAGAGGTCAAGGTTCTCATCTGATGTCGAGCTTCAACTTTTGAAGGCATGACATGCATGGATTCAGGATCCAGCTTCCAGTTATTATTTTGCACTGAGATGAGCCCGTCTTAGGAACTATTCATCGTAGATAACTAACGTGACGCTTTAAAAGTCGATTGGTGCAAGCTCTGATTAAATTTATGTTTCATTACACAACTGGTCTTGGAGCTTTACCGGGTGCCACGAATATGTCAAGAGCCTAGTTCCCCTGAGAAACTCTCTTTCGTACTGGCAAAGTGTAGTTTTCCGTTCAGTAGTTCTATAGGCCCCTGTAAAACAACAGCATGTGCAGATCAGCTTCTGGCATGGTCTCATGAACACAACTTCTACAACGTTCTGACGATTTAGCTATTTAACTCGCTGATTCTAAAGTTATCTTCATACGTCGAGAATGATTCTAAAGTTATCTTCACACGTCGAGAATGGCAGATATGCTGAAGGACCACTCTCTAGTATAAGGGTATCACGCAATTAGCCCAGCCAAGTACATAGTGAGAATCAATTAGGGGCCGAATGTGCGCTAACAATGCCGAGCAGAGTTAGCGAATTGTTATATACTTGAGGTGTACCGATGGAAATCTGTAGTGCGAAGCAAATTTCCAGAATAGGTTCCCCTCGGTATGTAGTCGAATTCGAGTAGACAATGACAAGAGACAAATGCAATATGCTTCAAAGGCTATGTGCAAACCCCAATGCAGAGATGAAGACGAACTCGATTTGTCTATTGCAATGTTGAAAGAAGCAAAGGTTATGAAATCAAAACGTAGATACCGTTTAACCATAGATCCATTGCAAGAAACGAAGGCTATCCAGGCAGAACGTAGATACCGTAGAATCTAATGCAGGAGTTAGGGAGCACGGATTATTCGCTGCTTCTAAAGTAAAATAACGACTCCCTACTCTTGGGACATCCTCCTCCAAGTCTTTCCTCACTTGTGAGGGAGAGTCAGATTTAGAAATTAAAACGCCCCAAACGCTGGAAATCACTTGCACTGTTCCGTTGATTGGTGTAGCCAGGCGGAAGACACACGATAGGCCACAAAAACAACGGGTGGTCGGAGTATGGTTGGGGACGACAGTACTACCATCAGTGGGCCACTGACATAATCCCCGAGGATACAAGAAAATCAGAAACCTGATCTCGAAGTACAAGCAAGAAGTTCGCCCTGGGGACTACCACAATCGACATGAAATTCACCTCATCCACTGCCAGGAGTACGACCTTGTTAGTTTAACTTTCTTCATAGAACGAAGTTCTTTAGTGTGTCAAATGGCAAACCTTATACCAAGTTCCAGTGAACCGGTAACCTGCGCGACAAAACTCCAAAAAGTACTGACCACCCCTCTAGCAAAAACCACCGCATAAACACGAAGAGGTTTTTACCCGCTATGCCGTGTCGGAACTACATCTCTAGACTTGTAAGACAGGAAGATCAAGCTCTGAAACCACATGCAACTATAATGGGCAACGAGACTGTAGAGTGCTTACACATTACAGTCGGAAAATTTAAGCTTTATCCAACTCAGCAACGACGCGATTACAGCATGAGATTCAACTCACATAGCTCATATAGATCAGGGCGTCTTTTACTGAATCAACAGCCTATATTATTGAACCAACAGACTGATTAGTTCCCTTGTATTCCAAGAAATATTCAAAGATCCAAGAGCCACGATTACAGCATAGGATTCAACTAACATAGCTCACATAGATCAGGGCGTATTTTATTGAACCAACAGCCTGATAGTTCCTTGGTATTCCAAAAAATAATCAAAGATCCAAGAGCCAGGATGGAGCGACCAATGGAGTCCGGGAAGTTAACACGTTTGTTGTAATCTTGATCACGTTCCAAGCAAGCGTATGAAAGAATGAATTACTGGCCCGTACGTTCCACCATCTTGTTACCATCATGTCTTCTCCGTTTGCCTCGTCCACATGATCATTTACGTTTGCCTCGTTCACATGATCACCTTCACAAGGGCAGCAAAGAAGATAAACCAAACGAAGAAAAGACTGAAAACGCTGAGAGATCATTGGATTATGACTGCCAATGTACAAACACTACTCCACGACAAATAACTCGTATTAATAAGCTCGCAGTACTCCGCAGTTACAATCTGTGGATACATTCCTCTCGAACCTCTCGAACCATCTATCAAGAGAAGCGAAAGGGGCAGCCGGTGTCGGAACATTATTTCTCGGAACTCAAAATAATGATCGGCCACCATTCTATCAGTGGTGCTACTTGAAGTCTCTCTTGACGCGAAGCGAGACTTGGCGTCAAGTCGTAATCAGAGCTCCAAACGGTATACCTCCCTGTGAAGATAGGTCTATCGCCGATCCAGGAATTTGTCAGACAGAGCTTCAGAAAAGAACACCATCACCGAATCCGCCCTACCTGTGAGCATTCGGGTTGACGTATGGAGACTTCTGCGCATCCTCCGCTGCAGATCACCATATGACACAGGAGTTAAAAGGACGGGGCGCTTTGAGAGTCCTGAACCCATGTTCAAGCCTTAATAAAGTGAATAGAATAGCACTCAATAAATCCAGGTTCTCATAATGCAGCAACGCAAATTACAGCGAAACCCTTTAACAGAGCGCACACTGCCTCAGCCCGCTTCAGCGTCGTTAATGAGGTAGTAACGCAACGTACGGTGCATCAGCACCTATCTGACACCATATTCCATTCAGAGTGGTTTAACAGCGACACACATCAGTCACCATAGACAATTGGTTAACCTAAACGGTATCGACCGTCCAACTCCGAGCTTGACACTGATGATCGTCTGTAACTGTAGTGTAGGATGCCACGTGCTATAGATTACAAAACTCCGCAGGGGACATTTGCCGAAAGTAACCCTCGCGAACAAGACAGCGACATTGAATTGCGCTTTAGGCAACCCTAAATCATAGAAAGAGTATGTTCACGATGACAACTTTATGCATTATGTGCATGACTGCACAGAACTGAGATTCATAAGCTGAAAGGCACGATAGCAACAAACACATTTCAAGTGAATCTACATGAAAGAAAGAAGAACCAAGCCGAATCCAGCAGATCAGTCTAACACTTGGGAATCTATTGACCACAAACACGGAAATTACAGTTACAAACCGAGTACGAACTTGAGACAATCCGAATAAGTGAGGAACAAAAAAGAAAAAGTTAAGTACGCTTCAAGGAGGTCGACAGCTTGAACACGCAAGCGAAAGTCACGCCGAATCCAAATACGAAAGGCCAATTGCGCTTGGCTTCGGCAGCCGCAACCTTCAGCAGCGGCCTTCCAACAACTGCCTGCGTCATGTTGACTGCCTGACCTGGGAGCAAATCCCCTAAACCTGCAGATCCCACAACCACTGCCTCAAATCTGACAATATCAACTGCAATTTACGCAGACATACTCCAACACGTCACACGGCCTGTCATCTACTACACACTACCAAAACAGCCTACTGCATCAACGCATCCATCGATCGATCGATCAATACCTCAGATATCCCTCGCGCGACTGCAGTAGAGGTAAGTCCCAACTAAAACGAGAACGAGAAATGGCTTTCGGAATCGGTAATGCAGAAGTTGGAGAGGCAATGCCAGGCAACACCTGAAGCGAGGAATGAACGAAAATCGTGTTCTCCCAGGCATACACAGATTAGTAGCGGACGTACCCCCTTCTTACAACTTACAAGGTAAATTCAACCACGTAAAATTCTTGGACTGACGCCGTTGTGACATCGTAACCCGGGCTTGGACAAGTTACAGCGTATCGGACTGTCCGGCAACGAAACTCTGTAAGCCTTTACACTTGTCATAAAGTATCTAGTCTAGTTCCATTCAAACCAAATCATGGTTTAGAGTGGTTTGGATAGATTTATACAGCTCGATTTCGTGTTTAATTCGAAAACGATCAAGTTAAAGCTTAAACACTTCGGTTTCTAATGAGTTCAACAAAGTACGCAATTCGGTTACGGGAAGTCATGGTTTGGATCACGTCTTAAGAGCTTGATTAAACATTTCGGTTCTAATATGGTTTGGTTCTAACCGCACCAAGTTCGTAATTTGCAGCAAATTTAGGTTTAAGATACAATGTTAAAAAGTTTATCCAAAAATCGAACCTGATAATAAAAGTTTATAAAACATAAATAGATTAAGATATCCTTACGTATGTCTGATCTTGAAGGTTCCATGGGAATTCCTTTCTTAATTTCATTTTGCAGCCTCAGAATTCTACAGAGAAAGAGATATGAAACTTTAGGAGAGAGAAGAGGAAAAGAAGAGAAACTCCAGGCTTTTCCTTTTCCAACTTTGGTAATTTAATTTATTTAACCTTTAATTTTAGTTTTGTTGTATTGTTTTATTTATCAAAATCTCTTGTATAACAAGACTAAAGACAATGATCTACACTGGGGATTCCTCTCTCAGAAGTGACCGGAGATCATACCATACGTTAGTTTAGACAACGGCTCGTGAATCAGCTTCTTTTTCTCATGTGTCGCTTTAGTATATACATGTTTTCATAATTATATGTATTTTCATCATGTCTACTGTATTTGCATGAAATGTTCAGTTTCCAAATTAGCTTACAGACAACATCAAAGCCAAAGAACGAATTAAAAACAAAGAATGAGGAAAAGATATCGAATGTGGCAAAAAATAACCGTATCATATGCAAATATGCATCCCCAACGTGAATGTACAGCGAGACTTCAAGAAACCACCGTTATGTAAAAGAAACGAGGGAGGGAATCCAGTGGTTGGCTGCCGCTTATTTAGCGGTAAGCGGGGACGTGATTTTTTATTAAATGTGCGAGCTAAAGCGACGAGCAAACGGACGGTATCGGCACTCTGTAGCTTCATCACCGCTTGTGTCCACGCTAGGTGGATATGAATACGCAAGATAATTCATATCTTTTAAGTTAACAAAAATCGTAAAACCTTTAGATCAAAAACTGTAGATAGGAAGTTTGATGCATAAAACATCAATTCCGGCGCCAAATGAACCATAACTAACCTAACTAAGGTAATCTACTATGCGAAACATAACACATATTTCCCATAGCAAGAATGAGAAAAAGTCACGAGCAGACCGCGGAGCTAAATTCGTGACTGGGATTGATGAGAAGATGGTGTGGTTGTTTGTCTTCTTGAGAAAGAAAAACTGATTTCTGGAGAGTCCTTACCGCTTACGAGAATAATGAAAATAACGTAGCGGAAAAATCCTCATACAATGGAATAGTATTATTTAAAATAATTTATTTAAAATAATATTAATAAACAACTACGCTTACATTATATAATTATAAAACTATACATTAACGATTATCCAGATCTAATCCAATTTTTTTTCAGGTTTCCATCTCACTTCTCCTTCTGTTAACCATATACCAATGTAGAAAAATACATTACACGACAAAAACCCTCCCTTTTTCATTTCTTGTTTTCACAATCGACATATAGCTATGCTAATGTATAGTAATAATATAATTATCTATTTTTATAATTTTTTGTTATTTATAGAATAATCTACTATCCTTATTTTGCAAACATGTGGATCGGGAGGATCAGGATCTGACTTAAACCCATAAAAGGTAACGTACATAAACACCTCAGTCCCACTTTAAATAATGACGGTATAGACAAATAGAGTTTATTTCTCTTAATTATATTTAATTTAGTATAAAACTCTTCTGCGAGGAAACGTTGATCATTAAATTATCTCGATACATTTCTAAATTATCATCTCCAGGAGGAGGTGATATAGATATAGACCCGCACTAAGACTGGGTAGGAGACTGAGTCTGTGCATAACCCTATGCAGACAAAATCATCATCGTAAATCTATGATTCTGATCATATTATAAGTTGTGATGTTTATGCCATCGTAACGTTACCATGCTCGTTTATAATGACACCATCCTGTTTTGATACATTTACTGATTTTATGATGCGACAAACTGTAAACTCATATGCAGTGAATTCTTTTAGATCATTATTATTTTTAATTTATGATGCAAAATGTATCATAAACTATTGAATTTCCAGTAAAATCTCAAACGCATCGATGTAAACTCAAGTTTCTAAAAAACATTTTTGAAAAAAAATCTTCTAGGATATTATTCAACTCATGTACACATAGTTACATTGCGAAAATAGAGAAGATGGGTGTAGCCATGACTCTTTTTTGCTTTGAAAACTTGTTTCAACTATGATTTCTCTGAGCACTACTTACCTCTTACCCGGCAACGATTAGCCGAGTATGTTTGTAAGGACGACCACAAGACGAAACAGGGCTTCAAGCATTTAGGTCCAAAGCCTCTCGCCTATATTGAGAAAAAACGTGAAACTACAATTCATTAAGATCATATTAGCATACTCCCCTTACAAAAAGAGCAAACCCCATTAAAATTTTAACGAAGGAGAAAACTAAAAGATAATGACCTTTGAGACTTGAGATCTTAAAGGTCCTTATTTCTTTTTTACTAGAAAGAAAAAGGTAGAAGACTGGAGGGCTTTTAATTAATTTATTCTCTAACTCTTTCGATATTTATTAATGTATGAAGGAAATGATGAATTCTCTATTTTCCTCAGCGTGTCGACCTGCATTTTGCTTATAGATTATGTCTGTCTCTGCCCCAATTCTTGCCAGTGTTATTATATAAAGATAGAATCAATTTTTCATCACAGCATAGTAAAATATTTAAAAATAATAAATAAAGATAAAATAAAATTTTCATTATAACACTGTAAAACATTTCAACATAACACTTAGGTATTTGTCGATACCAGAAAACGCTAAACAGTCAGATATACAAGGCCGTGCTAAGGGAAAGCATTGTCCTGTAGGCTGAACAGCTCTATTCGAATTCAAGCTTGGCAGCTTAGGCGTGGCAATTTTCACCAACAAGAAATATGATGAGGCTTGGCTATAAATATGCAATACAGTACTATGAACTGACACATCTCAGCCCGTAATATAAGGACAGCCGGGGAAATCCACCTGCTTTAGGGAGAACGGGTTTCTTCATGTGGAGAACAGAGTTTTGTTGACGGAGATAGCCTCTGCCACAGACTCTGGACTCTGATCCACACGACGAGACAAGAGGAGAGCTGTGGAGAACCGGATGTCTAAGTGCTGTATTCTAAAAGGAAGTTGGCTCGCATCAACCTGTTGATTGAGCCTTTCCTGTCAGTTGCGTTCGTCCATAACGTGGGCAAGATGATTTCGGTGGCTGCTCTGTGGAGCTGCATTTTCGTACCGCGTAAAGGAAATACTTTCCCGGAGGACTTGAGGAGGGGGAGTTCGCAGATGTCATGGCAGGGACATGTCCGGAGTAGGAGGAGAATTAACCGTAAGGATAGAATGCTCGTTCGAGCGGCTGCAGCATCTGGAAAAGACTCGACCTTGCTCAAGGTTGGCATCCAAATTCTTGGTCTTTAACGTTGCATTCGACAGTTAATCTCCAGCCTCAATCAAACGTGCTTCTCGCCATGCACTTTGTATTAGTCCATAAAGAGTGGATTGTTGGAAAGAAAATTTCACGGTTGTCTTTTGTGGACCACGCAAACTGTACTCAGATAATCAGAGAAGAGCGAATGGTAAGAATATCTATGATACCCATTTTGATAGGATTCAGCTGTAGAAAGTGTTCGCTAACAACAAGGTTTAACGCGCCTCACTAGTATCTGGGATGGCTCGAGTGGTGAAGGGTGGATTTTTATGTAGCTTATGAATTCTGGACCTTAGGACAAGCAACTTTTCCTCGTCCTGAATTCGTACAGTTGAATTCACCAAGTTCTTAAATAGCTATTGAATTCTCTTTCTGATCGTCCAGGCTCAAGAGGTGTATACAGAACCTGAAGTTCAAGGCTGAAAGTTTCTGCGTGACTGTTCTTCAATTAGTCATGCACGAAGAGCCTAGTAGCTACTGCAGATCACCTAGCAGTATTGACTCTCGAGGTTGTAGTCGAGTGCAAGCAGAGGAGAGCGTCTGCTCTCTGACTTCTCGGGCGATCAAAGTACATCCTGGCTGTAGGCATAATGATTATGTATGCAGTTGTTTGTGACTGCAGAACGTTATAGCAGAAGTGGAGAAGATGCGGGCTAATGCAATTAAAGAAGAGCTGATAACCCTGGGTGAGTACTTATACGGTTCTTCTTCGTTGCAAAATTTTTAAAGTGGAGATCTGTGAGGAAAATTGCCACTTCCATCAAGTAACTTCGTAAATAAGTTGGCACATGGACGTCGCAGTGACCAGGCCAAGGCGACTGTTTACACATGTCTCCCCAAAGTTGTAAGACCATGGTTTTCGGGGCATTGGATTCTCACCAATGTTTGCTTTACTCAAGGCGTAAGGATCTGGAGACTGTCTCAGAGAGAGACTCGGTGAAATAGTCATGTCTGTCTGGCGTTTGGGAATTCCATCTAAGCGGACATGTGTTTGGTGTGTGCAGGCATATCTTACGCGGACTGTTTTGAGAAGCAAGAACTTGTCATGCGTCTTGCAGATGCACGAGTGAGAAACTTATCACGTCAGGGGACAACAAGATCTAGTAATAGCATCAAATATAAAACTCTGGCTCGTATGCCTCTTTACAAACTCAGAAGCTCGCCCACTTCACCAAAGAACTACATTCTTGTACCACTCAAGATCAACAATCAGGGACCATTCAACTTTATACTGGACACAGGGAGCACAGTTACGCTTATTAAACCTTCAATCGTATACGATAACTTGAAGCTGACTCCTCAACCAGCTAGAATGTCAATGGCTCTTCTAGGAGGAGGTCTTTCAGGCCAGAATAATATGACCGTAACGTTCGCGGAGGTTAAGATCGGGGATCATCCACTTAGTAACATCTCTGTACGTACATCAGTCCTCCCTCTCCTTAATTTTATACATGAGTGCGAGATGAATCTTTACTGTCCTTACAGCAGCAACTAATAAGTCTCAGCATGGGTTCTCTTGTCTCTCGTGCTCACACAGTCACTACTGATGGACCAAAAAATGCTACAAGGTTGGGAGGCATCTGCAGCAGGCCTGTTGGGGCTGAACGTTCTCTCACAGTTTGATGTGGAGTTCGACTTTTCGAGAGATGTCCTTGTCTTCTATCCATCGGGCGCTGCTATCCGAGGGGAATGTGATATGCAGGGAATGGAAAAACTGGCCACCTCCGAAGTCACTCTCGGAATACTTGGCGTGAAGGTAAGTTGTCGCAAAGTGCTGCAGGAATACTTTCCAACTTTGAATTAGGAGCAATCCATGTCTCTACAGTTGTGGTTCTCATTTTTATCCTCTTAGTCCATAATCGACCTTGATGACTGTGCACTGAAACAGGTGGCTCTTGGACAAGCTCCCCCGGAGTTGGCTCTTTTAGATCTTGGATCGTCTCTTTGTGTTGCCAGCCCGGACATCGCGAGGTCGGCTGGTGTCTCTGAAAGCATTCTCGTAAGTTAGCCATATATTTTTGCAGTTTCAGTTCAAGTAACTCCTCTCATCAGGGGTATCCTGTAAACTTCTCCGTATGCCCTTCATTAACACCTCGCATTTGTGGCTTACGTGTCGGGTTGTTAAGCTGAATAACCTGGATGATACCCACTAAATGTGTATTTAGTGATGTGGATTACAGGTCTTCCTCTGTGTTATGCAATTGATAGATTTTGAAGAACTGAAACCTGTACTCTCTTTCTGGGGTAGCATCGTTAAATTTACTCTGTTTTCTGTGTGTGTTCAATCCTTTGACCACCTTTCAGCAAGGCCGAGCACCAGCACTTGCAGGTGGAGGCATGGGACAACCAGGAGCCATGAAGTTTGTCAGTGGGTTGGTGGATGTTAGTTTCGTTTCAGCGAAGAGTGAGAAGAAGGTTCCGAGCACTGCAGAGTTCACTATCGAAGGAGCTCAGTTCGCCATCGGTGAAGTACCTGCTCTCAGGGCCGTTGGTTGCAGAATCCTTTTGGGTCTCAATGTCTTCAGGGATGCGAGACTGATCTTCTCCCAGTCTACGAAGAGTGTTTTCTTACAGAGATCGAAGACCTAGTTTTACCAGTTAAAAGCAGGGTATAGTTCAAGATGTCTTCTTGTTTGCGTAGGAAGGAAGATTGCAGAGGAGAGCGCCAAAGAATACTCGACAATCTTGGAGTGATTTAGGATTTTGATGATCTTTTAAGAGTACATATGACAACAATCTGTACACAATTCGTGTACAATTCGGTCAAGGTTACCCTTCTCATTAGTTTTGGGGCCGATTGCTGAAATATTCCCAAAGATTAACGACGTGTCCCTCTGTCCGGCTTATCTCTGGGAGAAAGCACATCTGCACCTACAACAAAGCACTCGAGAAGTGTTTGGCGCACCCAAAAGACTAGCACAGAAGATGCTCGCGGCGCATATACATACATATATATATATACATATACATATGTTTCTTGCAACTGCCAAAGGGACAAGTTTCTGGGGAGCATCCGAGGTGTCTTGCACTCGCCGGCAGGGGCTCAAAGCATTAGACAACAGAACCATCACAGAACAGACACCAAGGGGTTAGTGTCATTGACAAGCTCGAACCATTAAAAACTGAGGGCTCGAAGCAAGCGAACTCCAGCGTTGGTGCATCTTACAGGCCGGGAGCATAAAGCAACACCTGGGTAGTGCGATGCAGCAGATTAGACCAGTACTGGAGACGTGAAGAGGTGAGATTTTCACAAGGTGTGGCCTATTCTTCCCAGGACAAAATTCGCCACAGGACAAGAACAAAACTCGTATCATTACGGATACAAAATTTAATTGTCGATCAGTTCCTAACGATATTCAAGAAATCATGATCTAGAGGTTGCGTATTGATCTTTATTTTTTGAATCAGTGATAACATGTGTTCATTTGCTTTGAGTGAAGTGGATAGTTTCTGCATCGACTGCAGTTTGCGAATGTCTAACATGACCTCTTAAAGATCCCAAGCTGATAGCCATTGTATAGGTTGATGCTATGCTTGATTCTTTAGGTTCTTGGACTTACGTCACGCTTTAGGTGCAGAGGTCTACTCTGCTTTACTAACGCCAAGATGGTGTAGACTACTTTTCACACAGGAACGAGTAACGGAAGTCTAGTATGTGCTTCAGTAACTCTCCTCGAGTACCAAAGACCGCTAAACTTAGCAACGAGGAAACTGTGTTATTGAAAAGCTGGAAGCGCTGTTCCTGCAAGAAAATGTTTGAACATATAGAGAGCCCTGCCTGGTTGGCTGTACGGAACGAAGTGACCGGCATCTCGAATGGTTGTGTAAGTCAAGCCATCGTAAACCTCGGTATAGCCTCCTACCTGCAAGCCAACAATGTCCATCTTAGTGGCAACCAAATTTAGTAGCTTCCGAAAGAGCTGAAACTTTCAACCACATATAGGGTGCAGGATCATGTCTAAAGTTGGCCCTCCTTTTGCCATGTTCCTGCACACAAGGAGATTGAGCGGGAAGGAACTCCCACAACAATAGAGAGACGAAGACTCTTGAGTTTGTAAGTACCTGAGTTGAATAATTCCAGGGATACCATGGTATATCGATGGTGAGATTTAGAGCTTTGATACTATATTCAGCTGTTGTAGTCGGACATACAGCATCTGTATCCCCACTGTTTATCCACATAGATGGTCAAAAGACTTCAGACAGTTCCTCTTCTTCGGCTGTCGCACAACTTTACGAGTGTATTCTCTACGTGGATTTGTCTTGCATATACGTCATCAATAGTGCAGAACGGCTCACGAAGTTTTTAATGTACAAGAGTAAGAAAGGTTTGTTTCCCAAAAAGAAACTAAGTCTTGAATATTTACCTGTAAATCCACACCTTCATCTCCTTCTTGAACATATCAGTATATATAGGGAGCATAGATTCCAACATGTCTGGTACACTGTAGTTTTCGTACACCATATCGCTGCAGCGCACACATACAACCATGTGAGGGGAAGCTCTGGTATACCCCATCTGTCAGTAAGCTATGAAAGGGCACAGATCACACATATTCTAGGAGGGGAAAGTTCCGGTTGCGGGTTCAAACACTTAGTTAGTTTTAGAACTCACCTGCACGAAAACCATTCGATATCACTTCTCACATGCAACGCATTCTTCACTTCCGTGGAGTCTAAGAATGGTTTTACCGCGCTTGGTGTACATGGATCCGACGCTGAACCCGCACGCAGGGCCCCAACCGCTTCCTGCAGGAGAACGTGCAACAGGCCAGTCTGTGGTCAGTGCAGATAGATATGTAGCTCTTGTCTGTCTGGTTCAAGAACAACTACTGCTGTCAAACCAACAGCCTTTCCTCACATCTCGATTAATAACCGCTATCCCAAACTGCAGTCCATCAAAATTCCGATTGCTGTCCCATACTCCCAGTCGAGGAGTATTTAAGGACGAGCTGAAGCCTCAGTGTCGGAGACCACGACCTTCTACCTGCTTGAGTTTACGAGCTGTGGAAGTCGTCCGGGGTGTGTTGCAAGTGGGTGTATAGATGCTGTACACATCTATGTAAGCCACGGCCGCGTCTGTAGCATTAACTGCAGCTCTGCATGCTTCACTTGGATCACCGTAGTCTATCGGGAGGTCGCTGGCGAAATCACAGTTGTTGATGATAGCTTCGTAGCTTTCAGCAGATATTAGTGAATGGGAGCGCCACCACTCTGTAGCCCCTAAGTTGTTGGCGTAAGCATCGGTCCACGGGTTTCCTACCTGAACCGACATGTATGAGAGGTCAGAACTGCCAGATCTTTATCTTGCACGGGGTGCAGCATATCACAAGCCTTTCTTAAAGCCTTCCCTTTTGGTGCATTGAATCAACTGAATAGATGAGCTATTTCGAGTAATCCACCGGTCAGAAAACCAGTACCGCGAAGCCCTTGAAATTGATATATAAGTCGCTGGGCCCTTTTCTTCCGTTGTATTGCACTATCTCTCTAGCAAGAGTCGGGACGTAGTGTCCTGCAGGCACAAGTCTTCTTATCAATGTAAACCTCTTTCGTGAACACTCTTGCTCTGCGATAGCTAGCTGCCATTAAGAAAGCGTTGATGACAAGGGAGGAAGAAGAAGATCTCCAGTCCTCTTCGACGAAGAAAGAGAACTCCAGAACTAAGTGCGTGAGGAATCAACTTGCCTGCATAGCTTTCCCCGAGAAGGTAGAATTCGTTGCTCTTGTACTCAGGAAACAATTCCAACCAGTTGAGCAAGAACTGAAGATTGTCCTCAGCTGCAAAAGATCTCAAGTATGTTAAGCTTTTATGCAAATTACTTCCACCGGAATTACATTTACTTCTTTCGTAAGCATGGCGCTAGATACCCCATCGTTGCATGCTAGATCCCATGACGGATCTGCAGCAAGTCAGTAGGTTCTCAACTGAAGACCCACTGCCGTTCGCATCAGAAATATCATAGAAACAACTGGTCCATGCATCTTGAGACTTACTGCAACTCTTTTAAAAGTTATATCCCTGCTGTGATCGGCTGTACGTAAAAGTGTAGGCTTCATTAGTTCCAAAAAATTAATATTTACTTCGCCTTTTCCTTGAGCGAACCTTCAACCCTGAGAATGCCTGCATAACACTCAGATCTCAAACCTTCTCCTATACTACAAGAGTCCGAAATGATGATCGAACTTCATATTTACACCATATCACTTTTGTCGGTTGAATTAGTGACGAGGCAAGTGAATCATGGGTTTAAGAAAATATTACCTGTTCTCTTATCCGTAAAGACACTGTAGTCTGAAGGAGTGTCGGAGTACGAAAAACCCACTCCTACTGGTGATTCCAGAAATATGATGTTGGCCTCTGTTAACATGAACAAGCAAATTTAAGTAGCAAAAACTGGTACTGATATAATCAAATATAGAGGTTGCAGGAAGATCACGCCCATCATATGAGCAATGAGATGTAACTAAAGCTGTTGACTTTAACGCTGGTGAATTAAAGGTTGGATGCTGGAGTAAAGGTGAAGAATTCAAAATTTTTTCACGTGACCACTAAAGTCTTTTGGTTACTCATGAAAAAACAACAGCCACCAACGCTACAAACACAAAACTTCGCGCCCTTGAGCAAGAAATGGGCAGAGCTTATAGTTTTAAGAATGTAGATATTATGTTGACTTCCCCCATGTGAAAAGCGAGTATGACTCGTGGTCCTACTGCACCTCCAAGTCCTGTTTGATGCATCTCTGAGTACTTAGAATGAGGATTACTTAGAAACAAAGGTATCCGACGACGGTTACTAGTTCTAGAGATCAAGACAAGCTGAAGGGAGATGTCGAAACATAAATACTACACTAACACAGAAGAAGAAAACTGCAGGAACAAGAGTTGCAAGGCACGAAAAAAACTGAAAAAGTTGAAAAACATCATGTGAAATTCATTCGGAAAGAAAGAAAAAGGACAGATGGCGACAAAGTCTTCTTATAGACTGATGGTAACATTACAGACGCTTTACGCTGATGAACTGACGAAACAAGACCTTCGACCCAACGTAAGGGCCCAAATTCATCTCAACCGAAAACAAGATAACAGAACTACGTCAGAACTGATGACTGAAAGTAACTATGCAGTAACTTCATGGAAGACATGCCTTTCAGCGATAGAATGCCATTCTCAATTAGGTGCGTAGAAGGACCTTGCTGGAAGATTTGTACTAGCAGCTTGTAAGATAAACGAATTGCAAAACAGAAGTATATCGACTTTAGACCATCCGTGAGGAGCTGAGAGAGTGTACTCGACGAGAAATCACAGTCGACATACTCCAATCTAAGGACATTACGTTACCAGACGGCGAAAACTTCTGCTGCAGAATTGCTTACCTTTTATCCAGCTGTGATGGTTGAGGGTGAGTGCTACGCTCCCGTTCTCTTCCCTGGTGGCGTAGAAAGGCCCCAGCTCAGCGAGCAGCCCATCTCCCACGGATGAACACCCAGGCCCTGGGAACACGCATTGTCATCATGATCATCATTTGAAGCATTCATAATCACAATATGCGGGGGCCAGTGCTCGGACATATCCGGTATCCTTTTGTGGAAAATAATCGTTTCGACAGATGGAACTGTTGGTTTTGTACACCAAAAGCGGATAGACGAAAACCGACTACTCCTTACCATTGACGGATATTTGCCGGTAACCCCAGAAAAAACAAACCTAGTGCTGTCAGCGTACTTCCCCGTCGCCTCAAAAAGACCACAAAGGTCAAATGTCTCACGGCCACTCTCTGAAACTAGTAACTTTTCCATTACTCGACAGAGGATTCAGCAATCGAGTAGCAGAGAGTTGTTCACTCGAATTGCTTTTGGGATTCGTGAGGTTCTAGAACAAATTTCAGTCTATAATCATCAACGCCAGTTATGATGTGTCAGGTCTCTCTTTCTTCAGTGGCTTTGATTTTTTCTCTCTGTGTTTTCATTCCATGCGTAAGATTCCGATCAGTAAAAGCTCGGACATAATGCTCCACTTTTCTGTTTCTTATAAACTTGAAGCTGATGTTCGAGCAGACGAGTGCAGCTCCCGGACATGGTAAAGGAAAGAGATTACATTTGTAATGAAAATATCTATGTAAAAGTGAAGAGTCGATCATACCTCCATTGAACCATATAGCTAGCGGAAGGGAGCTGGCATCTTCACGATCTGCTGTGAAGAACCAGTAGAACTGGTTGCGTCCATTGGTCTCGTTCACTGTCACGTAGCCTGCATATTGCTGGAAATTCACGGGTGGCAGCCCCGGCAAATCCTTCACCAGGTGCTCAAGGTGCGCTCCTTCAACAATAACTGAAACAAGCAGCAGGACACAAGCCACTCCACCAGCTGCCCATTGGTGGACCATCTCCTCCTAGCTGTCTCTGGGAGGAATTAAATCCTCCAACCTCGCTGAACGAGCTGCACCTTCAAGTCAATACAACAACTTCACCACCGCCGCGCTCTCCTCTTCTTCTGCTTTCGGACGGCCTCTAAGTCTTATATAGTAGTAGCAGTCTGAAGCCAAAAGATTGCATCTGTGCCAGTTGTCGCCTTCTGCTCTGCCGGCCTAAACACCACACCTGCTCGTCCAGGTAGTAGAAATCTGTCGTGAATCAGATGCCAACTTCGCCATCTCTATCCTCTACGAGCTACACTCGAAAACGGGAGTGTTAGAGATGACACGGAAACACCGATGCCTACTGTCAGTCTCCCTTCCCTAGTCTTCCATCACGTACGTTGAGCATCATCAGTCTGTCGGACGAGTCCGCGCCATAGCAGACAATACTGTAGCGATCTCAGGTATTTCAACTGCGAGGAGCAGCTAGCTACAACAGCGATTCGACTAACATTATCCAAAACTTCTCGGAGTTACCGTAGCTTGCAGCGAAATCCTCGCACTCAGTCGGCCGAGTGCTGTCGGAGCGCCTGAACACTAAAAACAGTAAAAGGGGTTGTACTGTCTTTAGTGTTCACATATTTCTTCGTTTACATAGTGTAGAAAAGGAAAAGAAAGGACAGGATCCGAGCTGGTGAATGATCTGTGATTCCGACACAAGCTCCTTCTGCTACGTACAGAAGAGTTCTGGGTCCTCATGACTGGAGAGTCATTCTGTACTTTATTTGTCCTGTGTACTGTACTGTACCATCTGTCTGCTGTCAACCGCCCATCGTCTCTTTCCGTCGCCGACTGTGTTCACATATTTCTTTGTTTCGTCCTCCTGATAGATGAGAATGTTCGCGGCGGCTGCAAAACAGACTAACGTGATATATAGACTGTAAACGTTATATATAGAATACGATAAATATCTAGTAAAGTTGTTTACTCACATTACCACAGAGCCTCCGTCGATTCCGAGACCGCAACGATTTACCAGGTGTATGTTTCATTTATTTAGTTCTGTAACGCTGGGCAATCCTCACGCAGTTTAGATCTCGTTCGCTGTGGAGCTTTCTGCAGCCGATTGTTGCTGCCTTTTTTACAGACTTTTTCATATTTAATTACATGGTCTACAAACACCTAGACTTCATGTTGTATGTTCGCGCTCCTTCAAAGAACTGAATAATCTCCAACTTCTTCCCCATCTCTAGTCTACCCCACGCGTATTTGGCTTCCATTGAAGCAACTGGGTTAGGATTTATTAGCAAAATCAAACAAATTTGCAAGACATACTTTCTTCACAATGACTACAGGTAGTGAGTTCACTAGCGCGACTGATTTCTCTAAACTGAAATGTCTAGTCAAGAGATATACATATGTTCTCCGATCAATGATTCAGTTGTGCTTAGCTACTAGCTTTTAGTTAGAGAAGCGAGAATGCGGAACAAATGCAACATTTCCAGAAGCTGATTCCCATGCAGTTCTATTCATAATACTGTCAGAATAAAGTTACTTAGTGACAGCAAAAATCTGATGCCATCGGAGCTGTTTGTAATATTCAGTCTTGAGCTGCTGCTAGTTTTAAGACAAGCAAGAATAATATACATCCAAAGCGTACTTCTGGCCGGGTAGAGAAAAAAAATATATATAAAAATATTTTTCTTTTCTCTTATGTCTTTCTGGGAGCTGGCACGGTAAACAGAAAAATAAGATCATAGGACCAGACGCACCAGCACGGGTGCCTTCGAGATTATGAAACAAAAATAAAATTTTATAAATAAAATTTTTAATATTTATTTATTTCTATTAATTTCTATTTCTAGAAATACCTGAAACACGAAAAGAGTAGGAGATAACCCATAAATCTTTACCCGAGTGCATCGCTTCAGAAAATATAAGTCTGGAAATTCATACTCAATAATGTATTAATATACACTGAGATTAATTTAATACCTAATCTTTTCTTCCGAAAAAATTAGGTATTTTTTCGGAAGAAAAAATACCTAATTTAATACATATTTTCTTTCTATAAGGAGGTGAATATGCAAGAAAGTGTACATGAGAATATGCAACAAATGCTATATTTTCCATTGCAATGCCCGTTTTCATAGAACTCGTACTAAGTTTCAGCTCACTTACACGGTGTTTATAAGAGTCAAATTGTAAGATAATTAGTGTGCTTACTTGTTTATAGTTGAGAAATTCCAATTTGTTCGATTAGATGAATGACAGGTTAGATGTTCTCATCATACCAAACTCAAAATTTCAATGTCATTGTAACCGTTACGTGGTTGGTACTCTAAGATACCTAATCTACTATCTACTGTAGTTTATGTAATAAATATTTGTCTAATGTGCTGATTATACATTGTGTTGATTACTTTTAATAGTATATCTAGTTATTCTAATAATATGTTCAATTGTTTTCTGAACATTGTTAGCTCTCGATTCGACCATGCCAAAGATGTCCGTCAATTATGCGTGCAAAGTGCACTTCTGCAAAAAAACAAGAAAATGACAACCAGTACACAAAATAGAAAATAATGGAAGAGGATTCGCGAGCTCAGACGGTATGCCAGGCCAAACGCAGACAAGCAGACACCATTTTAGTGAGATTAGCTGCAGGCAGCGGTTCCTGCTCTGGGTCCGGGATACATACACTGCATGCTCCCCTGTATATAAGCATTATACAGTAGTAACTTTTCAAATGAAGTGAGTAGTCCACTGCAAGCAGACTGTGTCTGAGGATCCGGCAGCGTCAGTTCGAGCCTCCCTCATGAAAATAACGAAGGCTTTATTTACTAAGAACAATTAGAGGTACATTCGATATGATTAATATGTCTGGTGGAGTGCAATGAAAATGTGATTGAATTGAAGTGTTTAGAGGGGTGATTTCAAAAATTGATTCCACACTATACTTTCCAAGAAGTCTGACGATTGGTCAGTTTGAAAAATAATTTCAAAAAACAAAACATAACCATCGAAATACATGGGAGGAACTCAGCCGAGGTCATAATGCGGGGCTTCTCTCGAATAAGTCTCTAACAAGAATGCACCAAAGATTTATTATTGTACCTCATACTAGTGCGACCTAGTTTACTACCCATTGTGCTATTCAGTCTTTTTTGGTAAACTGAGACATTGATTCGGCTATAACTGGTGAACTTTCTACAAGAGAAATGTATCATCTGGCCATTTCTTGAAAGTGCAATGAGTAACTCAAAAATCTCAGTACCAGTGGTAATCCTCCATAATAGTTTAATCATATAATCAATACGGTCTATTTAAATTGATTTGTGTATCCAAGAACATTTCGGCAATACTGCAATTAAGATATATATGATTTCTGACAACCTTAACTAAAATTAGTGGGCCCTGATTAACCAAGACACAAGTAACTCTGGAAAACGACCAAATGTACATGTGGGTGGTAAAATGGACAGCATGCCGTTATAGAAGACTCATGAGAGATGGAGCAGTTTGAGCACAAGGGGTACAATCCAGAAAGAGTTACAGCAAAGAGAGAGTGAGAGGAGAGCTAGAGAGACTGAAACAATAAATGATGAGTACCAGTTTTTATGTGGGTTATTTGGGATAAAATTTTCCACTGAAAAGCTGCATATATAAGCTGTGATTCCATATTCCATATGTAATTCTATTATATATTCCCTTCCTCGACCTTGAATTCATATTCAACAGTATTCCTCTCCTGCTGGTAGAGACAATCAGATCTCTATATTATACTACAGATCTTCTCCTATTGGTCGAGACCTTCTCACCTCAACATTTAATCATATTGGCTAATATAGATTGTTTCAAGAAAGTGTTATTAGCGATGAGGATTTCAAAATATTCGTTTTCTATATTGATAAAGAAATCATCTCCTGCTGGTCGAGACCTTCAAACCTCAAATTAGTTATTTAGCAATGTTTCCTTGATGGTAGCGAGGAGATTTCGGGTAGTAATCTTTTGAAAGCCTTTGAAATCAACTTTCGGTCCAAATTATTATATTTCGTGACCCATTAGTTTAAGCTAGATGTTACTATCCACTAAAACTCTCATCTAGATAGTAGAAGTTGAAGTGGGTGGGATATGGAGATACAACCTTATGTTGTGTTTCTTCTCACGATTAAATAACATGGAAAAATCAGCTCTGATATATTTAATAACAGTCCAAGAAATATCATTGCTTACTTAGAAGGACTACATGGAGTAAAGTCCATAACACAACAAGATACAAGAAGTGATCAAACAACGAGGGGTCATTAAATGAGGGATTAGACAATAGAACAACTTCAAACAAATAAGTAATATTGGCAAAAATCACAATCATTTGCAAAATAATCTGGTGAGATGAGATAGGTTTTGTTTTTGAAGATTGTATTCCATTGGTGAAATCTAATGATTTTCATCCTAAGTCATCTAAAGTTGGATGAGATTCTTAAAGACTGACCAATCTTGTCTGTGTAAAAATATAACTATTTAGGAAGACACTCCAAGAAGAGAGAGCGAGTAGACAAAAAAGTAACTATGAATGAGATAAAAGAGGCTTCGGCTCTTCATGTATATATAGTAGGTGAGTACAAAGAAAACTCTAATGGTGGGTTAGCCCTATAACCAACTATATGTACTACTCTAACTATTCCAGCTGGTATCAATTGTCGATCTATTAAAGTTTGGGATTATATCAACACTCCTCTTCAAGCTTGACTCTACATCTTGTACTCCTAGATAATGTCTAAAAGCATCAAAACTATCTCTAGACAATATCTTAGTAAAGATGTCGGCAACTCGATCTCTTGTACTCATATAAATGTGCTCAATCTCTCCTGCAAAGACATTCTCTCTAGTGAAATGATAGTGCATCTCAATGTGCTTCGTCCTAACACAAAAAACAAGATTTATAGCTAAATTCATGTTGCTAATATTTTTGATACATACAACAAGAGGATCTGTACACTCCACACCAATATCAGATAACAGATATCGGAGCCAAATCGATTTGCATGTAGCGTTCGTTGCTCCTTGATATTTTATTTATGTGGATGACAAAGCAACCATATGTTGCTTTTCAAAAGCTCAAATTATAGCAGCACTTCCAAGTCCAAAAGCGTAACATGACGTGAATCTCATGTCGACATTCCATGCTCAATCAGCATCATTATAGCCATGTAACAACAATAATCCACCATATCGATAGTGAAGTCCGTACTGCATCAAGAACTTCAAGTAGCGGAGGATCTGCTTGATAGTCTCCACATGTGATATTTGTGGTGATTGCATAAACTGACTGATCAGACCCACGATATAGCTCAAGTTTGGTCTAGTATAATCGGATAGATGAAACTCCCAATCATCTGTCTGTACATGCGGAGATCATCAAGCAACTCACCATCTTCTACTCATAGCTTTACCCCTTGCTCTAGAGACGTAACAATGGGTTTGCAATCAAGCATAGCAAATCTCTCAAGCATACGGATAGCATATTGTCGCTATACAAGTCAAACATCCTTCTCATCTCTAATGAACGTCACAGCAAGGAAATATTGGAGCTCTCCTAAGTCCATCATCTCAAATTTGGACTTCAAGTGATTCTTGATCTAAGAAATAAGCTCTTCATAGTTATCAGTAATGATCAAATTATCAACATAGATGATGATTATCATAATCCAATCTCATACTCTCAATGAATACAGTGTAGAGTATGAACTACAAAGATAAAAACCAAGAGACTGGAAGTAAGAATTGATCTTTGCATACCATGCTCTTGGTGCATGCTTCATACCATACAGGGTCTTTCACAACTTACACGCACGGGAAAGAAATTAAGATCCTCATAACTTATAGGTTGTTGCATGTAGACCTCCTCCTCAAGATCACTGTTGAGGAAGGCGTTATTGAATTCCATCTGGTACATCTTCCAACCCTTTTGAGTAGCAATTGCTACTTCGGTTCGAGTAGTCATAATCTTTGCAACTAGAGCAAAATTCTCTTAAAAATCCACTCCATGTTTAGGGTGCATAGTCCTTGGCTATCCTAAGTTTGTTGGTGGTGTACCGCATCAAGTTCAACTTCCATAGCACTCACCCACATGGACTTTGTGCATCATCTCCTCAAGCGAACTCGGTTCCTGTTCTTGAAAAGCATTAGCCATATATGCATGGTGTGTAACAAGAAAGCCTTCATGCAGATACCGACTCATGGGATGCTTTGGTCGTTGTTGTGTTGCGACACGACTCACATGTGAATTAACACAGAATTTTATATTGTGTTATTTTTCTATGTTTCACAAACCTTATAGTGTAACTCGTCAAATAATGTATAATGTGTCACGTTCACGGTTATCTAGGATGTGAGATCGCACATTAATGAGAGATGTCAGCTCAGTGACCCATGCGCATTCGCATGAGTGGCTCTTCTCGCTGAATTCGAGCATAAGATGTTGGGTTGAGAGTTTGTAAGGGCATTCTTTTTCTTTGTTTGGTGTTTCACGAGTGTTTCTTAGTGTTCTATATGGAGGGTGAGAAGTTACATGAGCTGTATTCATGGATGGAGGATTGATCTAAGTTTTGGTATTCCATTCTCGTATCCATTCTATATCAACTTCATTACATCAATCGCGATGACTTTTGACAATGATTTGTTGTCTGTTCTGGAGGATGATGAACTTGTCTACTCTGATGATCCTCTTGATCATTACATACGAGGAGAACTGGAACTTGATTATGTACATCTTACTTTGATGGGTGAATAGACTTAAACTTTCTAGCCAACGTTTCTTTCAACATCTAGGTTGATATTCGATGTCATCATGCGTAGATAATGAGGAACTTTGGTGGAAAATACTGCAACCAAGTGATGGTTTCTTCATTTTTTTTGGTCGTACTTTTCATCGTAGATCAGTTCAAGATCATTAACTTGACTTTGTATTGATCTCATGTATTTTCTTGTTGTTAATATCTCTATCGCTCGACGAAGATTGATTATCTTGTGTTAATTTGGGATCCAAAGTGATTTGATCAAGTCCTTGAGGATGTGACAGTGTTTTGGAGTTATAACTCTATCCATAGTGTCAAGTAGGAGATAAAATGATCTCCAATCTTCTCTCTCATTGGTCTATTTTTTACCAATCGGATTCAATCAAGTTCTATGGACGATTTGGGATTTTGGAGATCTTCTCGAGGATCTTTTGTGGAGTGCGAGATCTCTTGGAAGCTCTCAAGCTCTCAAGCTGGGGCTATAATATGGAGGGGAGGATTGATCAATTTGGAGTTTTGAGTGTGGAGTTATGATCGTTCAAAGTCAAGGGGTTGAATCAATATCTCGAGTCATGTTTCTACGTGTCTCAAGAGTTTGAGAGATGATCTTTTGGTTTTGTCTAAAGACTGGAGAGTTGACGCCTTGATGATCACACTGATGTAAATTAGTTCTACTTTTGGGTGAGATTGATCTCAAAATGGTCGATTGAAGTTGGCTGTAGTAGTTTGAGAAATAGAAGTAAAGCCGTTTGTCTTGGATTCAAAGACTAAGTTGTTTCATGAGCATTTGGTTGAATCTCTGAGTGAAAATCTCCAAGATTTGAGTGTGTCCTATCAGTTTATTACCTGTGAAATTTCAGCTCATTTGGTTAAGAGAAGGTGTCAAGGTTGTGGATTTTAGCTATCATGATTATAAAACTCACAAGTTAGCACATACAAAGAGCTTGGTTCATTTCGAGCAATTGGTTTGGGGTTTGAAGCTTGAATTTCAAAGAGTAGTAGTGAGGGGTCAGAAATAATTTCACGTGAAGTTTTAGCTCAATTGGAAGTTTGAGTTAGGAGCAATTGCCGAAGTTCATTTTATAGCTTGACGGGTTTGAAGGAGAAGAAAGATTTCAATCACATCTCTTGGTTGGTCTTGAGCAAAAGACGTAGGGTTTGGAGGTGGAACTTCCTAGAGGCGGTGCAAGTGAGTCAAGCGAGTTATGATGTAAATTTGGTGCGGAGATCGCATTCAAATAAGACATTACACTGTGTCGAAGTTGTTGACTGAGAATCTCTAACTATAAAGTATTGTTGTCTTCGGCACCAAGTCTTCAGCTCAATGATTGATTGCTGCATGCATGTCTTATATTATTAGAAGCTCTAGAAAAAAAGATTTCTAGTGGTGTGTTGCATGTCTAGTTTGGAGCTTGTTTGACCACTCAAAACTTAGATCCAAAATGCAAATCAAGATGAAGATTTGAGACTTTTCGAGTTATAAGTGTTGAAATGGTCAATTTTGATATGTTTTGGCAAGAGTTACCTTGATCCAGTCAAGGTGTTATCTAGATCATTGGAAAGCTTCTACAATAGGTTATCAACTACTGTAAGTTTTCATCTTGAATGGTGTTCATATCAGCAACTGTAGAAAATCAAAGTTGTGTATTTTAGTTAGTTTGGCATGAAAAAATGATGAAGAGAGTATTGTTAGTGCACAAGCCAACCTACGGAGTTGTTTGGAGGTGTTTTTTTAACTAAAGTATATGTTTATCATGTATCGATCATTTATGTACTTAGAGTATGATTGAACGTCTAGTTGTGTTGTGTGATGCACATGCGTTACACTTAAAGTCAAGTTGTGTCTATAGAAATCGAGACAAATAGATACTAGAGTCGAGATAAAGATTGATCAACTAGGTAGTGAGAGCACAAGGATTTTTATCGAATTGGTCAAAGATCTTGCCGTACTCTCTACAGCCAAATACCTCGTGTATTTCTAGAACAAACTTCATGCTTTATGACATCATTTTGATCTATGAGAGATAATCGATGCACTAGTCATCTCTCCCTTGCAACTTATTTGACGTAGACGCTAAGGTCTAGATAAAGTATCCAAAGGATGTAGAAGATCCACATACGATGTAATAACACTCGCTCGTCTTGTGTAGAAACTACACTAGTCATACTAGGCTATGCTACGTGGACTCCAACATTAGCATCAACTTTTGTGCAACTGATTTTGATTTGGAATCGGTGACTTTCCAAATCTTCCACTCAACGTACTACTCTAAGGTACTATAGTGGACTGACTCTTTGATTCTGTTGTAGGTACAAGGATGGTTACAACAAGTGCAGTAGCAAACAAAGACTGTAGCTCATCAAAGACAACATCTTTAATGATATAGAACTGCTTCGTTGAAGGATTGTAACATCTATATCCTTTCGTATCACAAGCATATCCAAGGAAGATATATCTATCTACTTTCGAATCTAATTTCTTACGTTTCTCATCAGATATGTGCACATAAAAAATACATATAAAAACTTTACGGAAAGAGTAATTCAGAAGACTTCATCGGTGTGTAATTCAGAAGATCTCCATTACTCCTATGCTTATGAAGACCTCCATCGATGTCTGGCTCTAGATTGTCATTTTAGGAGTCCGATTCATCATATATATTGCATATTATTAGTCGTGATATATACCAGTACGCTATCATATTTTACGTTGCGTGAATGTTGTCTAGGATTGCATCGAGTTTTTGGCAATGAACAACTCATGGTAGGAAGAAGAACGAAGCAGCACGTAATATTGCCTTGTTTCTCATCCAAGAATCAATTTATTTACAAGTTTTCTTTGCAATTTGAGGTTCTTGATTTCTGCCCTACAAATCAACCTTGAAGCTTTTTCTTCTGCTGGACAGGTCCACAGAAGAGCTATCCAACGACCTCTATTTTATCCCAAGCAGATCTTCCAAGACAAATTGTCACTAAGAGACTCTCACTTTCAACTCCACTCGTAGGTAAGTGGAAATCTATAAACATGCATTTGTAGATTACTGCGAGAACTCAAACACAATCATCCTTGACCTTGAACCTCACAAGCCAACTAGAAAGATCTCAACGATAGCTTTCCAATGGCATCAAAAGTATCCAAGATTGAACTCTCAATCCCAAGTTAAAACTCTCCAAAATACTCAACAAGTTCTCAAAAAGGAAAGTGACGAAAATCTACAAACATCAATTTGTAGATTATCGGAGGGTCCTCGCTCATATTTTTACCTTGCAGATAGTATGGTCGGAAAGACACCGATGATAATTTTCTCACGATAAGAAAATCACTCAAAATCGACTTTCCTATAGAGAGATATGCCCTTCCAAAGTTGAGAACCTTCTCTCACCACCAAAGTTGACGGTAAACTACAAATGTACGTCTGTAGATTATCCCAATAACTTTTTCTGTACAAGTCCAAATCAATGATTGCTGTCTCTACAGAATTTTCTTGAAGTGTTCTTTCCAACAAGACCAGTTTCGTCTCAAACTGAGCTTCCTAGAGAAACTTGCAGCCTCTCAAAGTTTCATGACCCTTTTCAATCTCAAAAGTTGCGACAATCTACCAACAACCGTTTGTAGATTTTTGCAAGGTTCCTCTCAAATGATCCATTTTGTCTCTTTTCAAACTCTTCATGACCTTCCGACCAATCCAACTCAACCAAGATCGCTGTGGTACCCACAATTTGCAAGTTTGGAGATTTTTTCAAATTTTTAAAGTTAATGACGTGTCTATATAATTGAGTTAACCTTATTATTTAAGCTTACACCTTGCTTAGCAAGAAGATGAACTTAAGACAAATTTGTGAGAAGAAGTCAATTTCTTCCGAAGCCAAAAGACGGACGTTTTCTGGAAGAGAAGATGTGAAGTCTTCCCAAGAAGACTGTGACAGTAACTACGAGAATCACCAACCTCGCACCAACTAGGTGAAGTTAGGTGTACCTAAAGGACAACCAACGCCGCAGTAGGTAGGACCAAGGTTGACAGAATATTTACCTAAAACGCGTGGAGTAGACAGAGAAGCTATTAGGAGAAGAGGCGCATCAGAACCATATCTGTTTTCTTCTTTTCTACTCAATCTGAAATCGAAGAAGACATTCAAGGGGTGCGCAGAGAGGATTTAGTGAGAGATTGAGAGCAGTCGTCTTCCAGCAGGAAGAGAACTCGAATTAGAAGAAGGCTGGAGTTTCCAAAGACATCGAAGATTGAAAGCCTTTGAGAATCGAAGATTGGAAGCTTCAGGATTGCAAATAGCAGCTCGAATCCAAATGCAAGAGCAAGATCGTAGCAAGGTGAATTATCGTGAGCATAATCGAATTAGTGCGCGCAACAGACATCAGAGATTGGAGCAGAAGCATAGCGCATTCTGGAAGCGCAGTACTGAGGTTCTTCTCGCTTCTTTCTCGTTCTCATCGCTTACGTCCTTCTGTTCCTAAGTTTCCTCGCTTACTCGATTTCTTGCTAAAAGCCTACTTATCCCTCCCTCCTTTGAAATTTCTCCTGAGAGAATTGGACGCGGAAGCGCTGTCCAATTTTTGACAGCCCTCTTCTCAATCTGTTCTAGAAGAATCGAATTTGATCTTCTTCTCCTTCCGTCCCGAAATCTTTGTTTTGTCCATCAATTTCTTTACCTCAGTGTGCTTATGTCTTGAATCTATGGACAGAAGACTCGTTTGAATGTTTGGACATTTCTAGAAGCCGAATGTTCGAAATTCACATCAAGTAGCTTGGATTGGATTGGAATTGATTTGACGGAATCTTGATGTGGATCCAAAGTGAAATTGAGAGTTGATGATTGTTTCGAGAAACAGAAAACTGGGAATCATGCCAGTGCTTCCCAAGCTTCATGACTTCTCAAATCCACATCTTCCTAGAGAGCTAGAAGATTGGAAAGGTTGGCAAAATGCGCGAGAAGATGTGAGGATCCTCCACGAGTCTCTTTTGTCTGACCCATAGCAGCATGTTCTTTCTTCTTTCCAACTTTAGATGAGAATTGTGAGAAGTCTTGCTGGCAAAATCTGGAGAGCAATGTCAAGGGTCATGTCTTCTTATTACGCAGCAAGCTTCTTCTGAGAGTGTATGCTAGGTGAGGAGTCAAAAGATAAAGTGTGAATGTTCAATGTTTGTTGTGAGGATAGATTACATGTAGGAAGCTTAAGACATGTGCGATCAGTGATGAGAAGCCTAGATGCGGAAAGTCTTCTGAAGACGTTGGTTAAGCAGAAGCTGTCCTGGGAGTCTTCCAGGAGGTCATTGTCATCGCAAGAGTCCTCAACCTTCTTCTGGTCGATTTCGTATGACTCACTTCTCAAGTATCTCTTCGTCTTCGGTTAAGTAGGATGAATTGCAAAGTGGATTGTCTTCTTAGGAATCCATAAGATGTCTTGCTTAATTAGGATTGTGTAGATATAGATCGAAAGACGTGATGCACTTAGGAAGTACTGTTAGAATTCTGGAAGAATAATAGTTGTCTTCTGGAAGACTGAAGTCGTCTTCTGAGAATAAAAGATGGACTGTGAGGACCTGGTAAGGATTGAGCCTTAGGCTCATAGCAAGCATGTGTGATATAGTGTAACAGAAGCTCCAAAATGACGATGCATCCTCGAGGGCTTGTGTTACCACAAGCAGAGCTGAGCGCGGCCAAACCTTTCATCAAGGAGTTGGGCCTCGACTTCTTCACGTGAGATTGGAATCTCGCCGACCAAGGTCTGCTGGAAGAGATTTGGGCAGTCCTACCTCCTCGAAACCATGTATCTGATAAGGTCGGAGTCGTCTGAGAAAGACCAGTCTTGTGGACGATGGAATGATGACGAATAACTTTCCACCGACCTGAATCTGAGAATCGCGATTACGAGCTGAAGAAAGAGAAGATTCCAACGACCATTTGAGAGAAATGACATGTACTTGGAGTACTACTTATCTCTTCATGGAAGATCGACATGGAAGGAATGGTTGGAAGGTGGAAGCCTACCGAGAGCCGAAGAAACGTCTTCTGAAGAAGCTTTACCTTCACTTTTTTCCCAAGGAAAAAGCTCAGAAGGTCCGATACCTAAGAGACCAGGATGTGGAGTTCCTAGAAGTTGTTTGGGCAGGAGAGGTCGTCAATTGGGGTACCTTCTTCCATGCTTATGTCCACGTCGAGTTAACTTATTTGGGCACCCCAGCAGGAAGACATCTCACCCCTTTCTTCTGCTACATGTATGTGTCCAAGGAGGATTTGAAGGAGACTCGGTTGACCAAGTATGTGCAAGAAGAAGTCAAGGAGAAGTCTTCAGAGGAAGAAGATCGGACATGTACCATGTCTTCTCCGCCCATTCCAGTGCCTAAGGAAGAACCAGACACGGACCAGAAGAAGATCACCGTTCGGACGGATGATTCCAGCGGCACAAAAGACGTATCGTCACAGAGGAGGATGGGTCCTAGGAAGAGTATGTCTTATCTCACCATCCACTCCGGATATGAGTCGGATTTGCAGAAAGACGCCCCCATCACTATGACCACGAGGAAGACGGTTCCTATGATCTCAAGGAGTCTTCCGAAGACTCCAGAAGACAAAACATGGATTGATGTTCCGACTGCGATAGATGACTGCGTAGAGAAGAAGTCTGTCCCTGCTGTGGGAAGAGATCTCTCACTCACAAAGACATTGAGAGTAGCGTCTTCTCGAGCCTAGAAGGAGAAAGTCATCGTGGTGGAAGAGGTCCAGGTACCACGGAAGACAGAGAAGATGTCGCGAATTGTTATGTCGATACGAACATGGCTTCTGCAAGAAAAAGACTGGAAGAGTTCAGCGCATTCTTCAGCACCGAGATCCAATCAGCCATGGAGATGATGGAGAAGCGGCTAAGGCCCAAGAGAAGCCCCTTCAGCCTGGATTTGACCTTCAGACTTTGATTCAGTAGGAGGAAACACAGGAGCAGATACAGACTTCTTCTCGCACAACAGAGAAGATCGCCACCAAGTACAAAACAGAAGCTTCCGGTTCTGTTAAAGAATTGGTGGCGAGAGGGAGCAAGAGCCACCAAGAGTTGCAGGTGTGACTTCAGCAGAGGGAGCAAGAAGTCTTACGGATCAGGGGTAAACTAACAGATATAGTAGAAGAGAAAAAGATATGAAATGCACAACGGGAAGCTACAAAAGCCAAGGCTGCACATGAGAAGAAGCAAGAAGCCCGAGGCAAGGAGATCATGGCGCAGATGAGAGAAGCGCTCAGGTTTAACTTCATCGCATGGAGGAAGCTTATGATCTTAGTCCGAACGTGAGATGATGCCCCTAAGGAAATGTTGGTGGAATGCAAGGACAGCATGTTCCGCTACTTGGATCGGCAGGTCGAGGATCTGAAGACTCTCTACGGTCTTCCTTTGGTTCTCAACCCTGCAGCCACGTCTTCCTGTGCTCCAGGACCAGCCCTTGTGGAAGATCTAGACAAGGAAGAGTTCGACTTCGTTGTTCACCTGGTGGTAACAGCACTGGAAGTAGAGAAGACATGCGAAGAAGCTCGAGAAGTCAAAACGTCTTCTGAAAGACAAGAAGAGGATATGGCTTCTCATGTGTTCATAGTGGAGATAATGACTGTCTCTGACCTCCAAGAGATCGGTCCAGCTCCCAGCATTGAGCACATCTTGCAGAAGAGCCCAAAAGCGCAGGTGGGTACGGCTTCTCAAGGACGTCTTCTGGCTTCTGAGCCAATTACAGAAGAGCACATGGCTAGCACTGAGATAGATGCCACCTCAGCCGCGTCAGAGATATCAACAGAACCGCACATGATACCAGAAGACGAATTAGGTGGTCAAACAAGTGCGGATCTCATGGATGTCATGCTTGATGACCAGGAATAGATAAGAGACTTAGTTAGTTATTTATACCTCGTTACTTGGTAAGAAATCAGAGTTAGCTATTTTAAGCTGGACAACTCTCTTTTATATTTTTAGGTTACTGTCCATGTGACAGGATTAGTTACAGTAGGAGTAAGGAATACTTTCCAAACTAAAGAAAACCGAAGTCCAGGAGGAGGTGGCCATCTGACAGTACTCTATTTTATCCTCTGGACTGTGGTGGTGATTCGAAGGGATCTCCTTCCTGCGATTGTATAAGATTGAGGTCGACGTAGAATTTTACACACACACTACACACACGAGACTACACACAGAGTATTGTTACGCATAGAGTAGGTCTGCACCTCTACACCCCTGAGAGGAGTGTGGGCGTGTAGACAAGAGTATGCAACATAGACAAAGAACATCATCCTCGTGCAGTCTTGTTTAGGCTGGTGTGTCGATGGGTAGTGACAGGAAGCTGAAGGAGTAGCTTCCAGAAGTCAATGTAACTTCTTCTCAAGCATTGGTTTGCAGATTTTGTTTACAGAAGCTTTGTCTATGTCTTCTGGAGTTTGAGTTTCATTGAATTCATACCCAATTGTGCATGAGAAGGCTTCTTGTTGAGTGGCAGTGATTGTTGGAAGCTATGCAGAGTCTAAGCTTGTCTCATCCAGTGGAGCACTTCGGATCCACACACAGACTGTTCATGAGAGATTGATCTTCTGAGTAAGAGAAGTCGAAACAAGGGCAGAAAAAACTAGAAGTCGTAATCTGTAGAAGTTGGCTGAGTACCAAGCAAGAAGTCGAGGAGTTAGGCGATGAGAGTGTCGGCACAGATCTGAACCCTTGTAAAAGCTCATTTGACCAAAAGGACAGTGGGTGGTAATTAACTCCAAGATTCTCTCGAGAGGAAAGACCTACAGTACACTGAAGCTGGCGGACTGCTTCTTTCCACAACAGAAGACGTCATCCTCAACCAGAAGTCAGTGTGACTGTAAGTAGATATTTGATCTTCTTCCCCAATTTACTACAAGTAGGGATGGCTTGTCAGTCAAGATCCGGACTAGAAGCCTGTCGGAACATTAATTTCTTTCTTCTCTTTTATTTTCTCTTGTTTCAATTTTCTCATCTTCCTATCTTCATTCTTTCTTCTATTTGGTTTCAGAAGCTTCGTATGAGTATCCGTGAATGTAAATGTCGTTGTAGTGTTGCCAGAAGACCGTTTCAGCAAGCAGAAGCTTGAGAAGGCTACGGGGGGCATAAACCTTGTGATTGATCTAATCCATTGAAAATTGTAAGAATAATTTGTGGTATGGAGTAGTAATTGGTATCTACAGAACAGAGGTAGTATTCTGAAGGTGTCAGAAGCCGAGTTGAACCCTCAGAAGCCGAGAATTGCTTCTGGAAGTCTTGACCAGGAAGTAGTAATCGTCTTTTCTGTCTTCTCAGTGTATACTTGTGTTGTATTTTAAGTAGTAGTTGTGTGTTATGATCCAGAGCACCTCCTGAAGGGTCTAGAAGCCGCGTGGTTTTATGAATTAGAAGAGACTTCTGGACAAAACTCGGGTGTTTGTGAGTTTGAACAGATCTTAGAACTTAGAACAGTGTAACTAGTGTAAATCTTCTTGAGGAATGAAATATTTTATGCTACAATGGGCTAAAAGAGAAATCTTGGGACACTACAATTGCGATAAATTACAAACGTGTGAACATAGATTACCGCCAAGACCTTCTGAAAAACCCTAAACTTGAACCGACTCAGCTCACTACAAATTCTACGATAAGATTTGCACAGTCTTTCGGCGTCCGAGCACACCAAAATATTAAATAATGAGCATTTGGGCACTCTTATATGCTCGAAACAGCTCACTTGAAGATTAAGGTGTCGCCTCCAAAGTCAACAATGTAGCAAACATGCAAAATGTCATCTTGTCTTAATCTAGTCAGCGACATGCAACGTCGTCGACATGACTTTCTCTCTCGTCGTCACTTGTCAGCGTTGAAATCCTCCACGTGGCATCATATCAATCAGCAAGTGACACATCATTTCAAATTGCCAAATCAGCAATGTCCTAGTCAGCATCAACACGTCAGAAATATGCTCCACCAACACTTGTCATATCGATCTCAAACTGCCATGTCAGCATCATCGATTGACAAACCTTGAAACTTCAATCGGCCGTAACTCGTTTATTATACATCAGTTTGCAACGGTGTCGTAGCGAGAGCCTTTCCTTTGAGCAAGGGCGTACCTTCTGGCTGTGGCTAGCGATCGATGCACAGCAGAGCGGCTAGTATCTCGTAGATTTCTCTCTAACTTCCTCGATAACTAAGCACTTTCTTTCTCTCAGTAAAGGGTCAAGATAACTACACGAAAACGTTGGATGATCATGGGCACGACAAACGGGATATGTGATGACATGATCTCTCGGTAGTATTCCTCTCAGAAGTTTCTCACTACTAGGGCTTCGTACATGGCTTTGGGTCGACAGATGTGTCTTATCTCGCACTAGGTGTTAAAGTTTACAGGAGGGAGCTGATTTAGATCCATCCTTCATTAGATGAGGATAAAGACGGTGAGATCTCATTCTTGGCCGTAAGTGACAACAGGTAAGATCACAGGGACAAGCGAGAGCATGACTTGCGCGGTAAAGTTATGCCCGAAGGATCCTATCAGAAACTGTTGAAAGTGAACTCGTTCCATGTACATCAGTTTAATCTGGAAAGGGTTTCGAAAAGAGAATCTGGGCGGTAAATAGAGTCCTTCGTCCATCTCTCACAACATGTGCACTCCAACTACAAAGGTATCTCGATCCATAAAACTCTGATACAATCTCATAGGATCACCACGATCTCTCCACGAACAATCTCTTGGATTTCTCAAGGTTGAATGCCCCCCCACAGGTCACTCCCCTTTGCTTAAAAGTTTCGAACACAAAACAAGGATAGGTGCAAGCTCCCTAACCGAGCAACCCAAGCCACACAGGCCGATGAGGTGGCACACATGCACATCGCATGTTTGGTGCCGTCATACTCATCCACGTGTAGGTCGACTGGGTGAAAGGCTCAAATGCATGCACCGTAACGTGTCCCAATACAAGAGACTAGGCTAGACAGGTAGTCGACTTTACAGGTCAAGGATCACACTTTGCCACGTTGAGTGCGAACTTGACAACCACATGATGTGGTTACAACGTAGGTCGCTAAAGTCTTTTCTACGCCTAGAATACGCCAAAGCAATACAAACGTCACACTGGATACTTTTCTGTCAGCTGCCGCTAACAAGACTCGGGACCTGGACTAGATTCCATTGCCGATACAACTCGACAGAAAAACAGCGAACTTTCACACATAATAGTTACAGATCTACAGCTTAGTCTCCTCTCAAACTTGCCACGTAGGTAGGATACTAGAATCCTTACTTACAGGTCAAATTTCAGGAACATCTGACGGCTAGATCTTCTCCCACAATTAACACAAATCCACAGAAACTAACACGCACTTCCAATCTCAGATTCAGGACAGAAGCTTCTTCGCCTAAATGAACCGTCCACTTCCACTCAAACTTCCTGTGCTATCAATTCAGAAGGTAAACTCACCACTCAGGAAATTTGAGCCGATTTGACCGTTCGGATCATCCTCCATAAATCTGCAAAGTTGCTGCTCCAAATTGAGAGCTTTCTGCACCCCGTCGCCTTCAAATCGCCATTGCGCTCAATCCGCAGAACATCCGGTGGTGAAATTTGTGGTCAGAGCTTCAGAAACTGACAGACTACAAGCTCATGAAATCTGGTCTCAATCTGACGGCTCAATCACTCAAACTCCTTAATCTTACAATCGGAAGAGAAAGCTATGTACTCCCGTCACTCTATGAACTTCAAAATGCCATAACGTATGCCATGGACCTCCAAATCGAGTGAAATTTGTGGTCAGATTGCTCCTCCCGTCAAGAGCTCTCGGCCCATGCCCTCTGATCTCCAAAATCCCTCGTCAAAGTGTCCCGATCTTCCCAGAGCGCGCACTTAGGTAGAGGACAAGTTACCTTCATTTTTTCGAGGACCAATGAGAAGTTAAAGGACCCCACCTTGTCCTTTTGCACCCCATGGAGCCCCTCAGCAGATAATAGAGCATTCTAAGCTCACAAGAGCAAAGTTTTAGATCCCATTACACCACAACTTTTACAATTGTGTGCAAAACACACTTATACGCGTAATTTACATACTAACTGGTCCCACAACAGGACATTCACCCCCTCCAAACCTGCACATCCTCCGGTATGTGCCAACTTGTTATCCATAGTCATCATCGTATCCCTCATCGTGCTCCGAATTGTCAGGATCATCATCATCTTCCCTCGCATAAGATCTGGAAAGATGAGAATCAGACTCGAGAAGTTCATCGAAATCAAGAAATCCTTCACGTCTTCGGAAGACCTTGACCCTTTTACCAGCAATGGGTAACTTCAAGAGTGTACCATCCAATTCTCGCAAACCATATGTGGCATTGTCGTGAACGACAACAACAACATAAGGACCAAACCAACGTCGTGCAAACTTCTTGATAGTGCTGTGTTGGTTATCCAAACTGTTGTCATATACTATGACCCAGTCATCTTCGCGGATCGGCTTCTTTCGCAGTCGATGTGTCTTGTCGAATCGCTCCTTGTTCTTCAACCTCGCCTCCTTGAGTTTGACCAATGCTTCTTCGAGGTCCTCCTCATGTCGCTCAAGCTGCTGAATTCGTAGTGCTAATAGTCCTTCCCTATCAGAACCATCCTCCCAAGGTAGACATACCCAAGTAGGAACGTCTCCTTCTGCTGGCATGATAGGTTTTTGACCGGTCATCAATTCTATGGGCATGTAACCAGTGATAGTACTATGAGTAGTTCTATCAGCCCACAACGCAAAAGGAAGAAGTCTAGGCCAGTCCCCATGACGCCCTCTGCACGCTTTCACCAATGCTTGGATGATTGGTGGGTGCCCTCGTTCACTTTTCCCATTCGCTTCCGGGTTCATCGAAGTGGTCAACTTCAATCGTATTCCATATCTGTTGAAGAACTCACGTGCTTCATCTGCATTCAACTCTCCTCTATCTGCACGGATTCTCCCCACGCTTCCATATCTAGAAACTATATCTTCTAATATGAATCGACAGACAGGTTCAGTAGCTTTGGTGCGTAGAGTCCTCCCTTCTACAAATTTAGATAGCTCTTCCGGAGCCAAAACTAAATGACGCATGCCTCAAATTCCTGGTGGCATGGCAACCAAATCCAAAACCCATTGGAAATGAATGGACAAGGGATATGTGGGTCTCAATCCATCCCTATACCGAATCTTGGATTGGAATTGACATTCAATGCATGACCCAACAAACTTCTCTACATCTCGATACAATCCTTTCCACCAATACCTCTCCTTGATCTTGGTAAAGGTCGCCCATGTACCTCGATGACCTGCCCATAAGGTATCATGAAATTGTTCGAGTACTTGTTTCTTGGTCTCTGCATCATCCACTACTCTCAAGGGTACTCCATCTCTCCTCTTTGGCCTCTTCCACAGATATCCATCTTGTAATAGATAGCCATAGGCCTGATGTCGTATCTCCTTGAAGACTTTCTCTGTCCATTCTTCATACTTCTGAAGAGTGCTTAGATAGCGTCCGATTTCTTTGAGCCTCCCACAATAGAGTTCTTCCCTAAAAGGAAGAACACCATCCAAGCGACTCCGGTCCTCGCTTGATAGTTGTAGAACTTGCCCCTCCTCTGCATCATCTTCATCCATATCTTCCGCCTCCATATCTTCTTCTTGAGAGTACCTAGCTCTAGACAACATGTCTGCCATCGAGTTCATCTTCCCTGCTATGTGCCTCAACTCTGGATTCAACGACCTAATGTAAGCTATCCAACGTAACATAGCAATATCAGGCGTTGTGCAGTTTGCTATCATTCCCAACAGAGGTAAGCAATCAGTTTCAAGTAGTACATGTGCTCCAATGAGATACTCCTTCTCAGCTTTCATTGCAGTTACAACGCCCCATAGCTCTCGTTTGACTTGAGGGTATCTCCTTTGTCGATCCGTAAGTATGCGAGCACCAAATCTTGTTGCAAACCTCTTTTCCTCACCATCATCCTGCCCTATTGCCCAACCTATAGCGATAGGACTAGTATCAACAGTAACGACTATGGGTCTACCACAATCATAGCTCAACTGTCGTAGAACTGGTGGTGATTTCAACGCTTCTTTTAGTCGCACCATAGCGACCCTCTGCTCCTCACCCCAAGTGAACCTCCTTCGCTTCCTCAGCAACTCATACAATGGTTCAGACATGTGACCAAAATGAGGAATCCACACTCGATAGAACAAACAAGCTCCCAAGAATCTCCTAACCTCTGTGGTGTTGTCACAATCTTTCATCCTCCCAATGGCATCAACCTTTGATGGGTTTGGACGTTGTCGTGATGTGAATTATTTTACATTGTAAATAATTCACCTCTTTGTCAAGCGTTAGTGTCTCTGAGTAGAGTTAGGACCTCATAGATGTCGACACTTGAGGATGTCATACATTTTGAGTCTTGGTAGGTTGATGATAGGGTTTAAGCTCATGGGTTGTATTTGCGTGTCGCCCATGCACGCTTTCTAGCTGATTTAAGTTATTTTTCGGGGCTGCGCGTCGTTTTAGGTAGTTTAAGTTTTACGCTGGCACTCTAGGGAGCTTGACGTGGTAGCCTATGAGTAAAACTAAGTTGCCACGTGGTTTAGGGTACTAAAGGACAACCAAGTGGAGCTATGAACTCCCATTGGTCTGTCACACCACAAGTATCCCATTATTTGTGTGTATGCTTATATACATTTCATTAGGTGTGACTATCTTAAAGGTTATTCTAGTTTGAAGATCTAAATTTAGAGTGATCAAAAGTAGTCATAACTAGCTGAGATAGTTATACTAAGTTGAGGAAACTATTAGAGGTTCCACTATGCCACTATAGGACAAGTGCGGAGCTCTAAATATGCTTTCCAAAAGTATGTAACTTTGTTGACCATCACTGATTGGATGCATGATGAAAAGTCATGCACAAAGATCTAAAGATGCTCCTCAAAAGACGTATTAGTGTGTTGTCGTCTTCCGATTGGATAGCGTGGAAAGTTAACACTTTACAAAAGCTAAAGTAAGAGAATCTCTTACTTTTGTAAAGTAAAACAAGTAATGTGTGTGCTATTCTTAAAGTGTTAGTAGCCTTTAGAGTTTTACTATTTTGGATTGCGCACTTACCATGAGGTAACGTAACTTAGTGAAAGTTACCACGGTAAGAAGTTGTAGAGTATATAAGGAGGAGTTGAGAAGGTGGAAGACACTCTCATTTTCCTGACTGTAAGTAAAGTGAGCATTGGAGACCTTGGGAGTCCTTGAGTATTTTGCGATGTAATGTTGAGAGCGGGATTAGAACTTGTGTGCAGGAACGCTATTAGAGGGACTGATGTGACCATACGGGTCAGAGAGTTGAGTGAAGTGAGCATGGGTGTACTTAAATCTTTGTAATTAGGGTGCACTAGTAATCCTAGTCATCTGAGGAACCCCTGGGTGAGAGACAGGCCGGCTTACATTTTGGTTCCGTTGCCGGGACCTCGATACAAAGATTTGTATTTAGTTGTTAGTACAGTTCATGTCTGTTTTTGAGCATGAGTTCAGAACCTTTGTACATACACCATGTTATAGAGGGCAAGATAAGCTTTCCAATAAGCTTGATATCTCCGAGAGATCAATTGTAAGGAGAGAGTTATGTCTTTCGGAAGTTAAGGAGGTTTTTCGGTATCAAACAGTGAGCTCTCGGGAAGGAGTTTACAGTCCTTTTCATATTTTCAGTTTTTAGAGTTAGACCTTGAAATCTTCCATGCTGATAGCTTGCAAGATAAGCTATCTAGGCACCCAAATCATGCGTGAATTGGTCGAGTAGAACTGGAGTTATGGCATTCGAAGCGAAGGGGGGTCAAATCTGTTATATCGCTTGCTGAAGTAAAAGAGTGAAAGAATTTCAGAATTCTTGAGAGGGTTATGTTCGATCTCTGAGGCTCATGGTTGACAAGTTAAGCTTCTAGTTAGTAATGTGAGAGATTGCTAAGCGAGAAGATAGTCGAGTGATCAAAAGTGTCAAACAAACTATAGAGCGAGAGAGATGTATGACGGATCATCGTCATGGAAGGACAGCAAGAGTGGAAATTGAGGTTGAGCAAGATCCCTCAAGGCTATGCGGTGATAGTTACCGCTGATCTGGCGAAAGGAGAATTTCGACTAGAATTTGAGGAAGAAGCAGAGAGTAGTCGTAAGAACCAGGAGAAGAACTCGAGGTGCTTTTTGTGTGGAGAAGAAGGACATAAAGTGAGCAAGTGTCCTACGAAGAATAGACTTTTGCGTGAGCGAAGAGGGTTGGTCGACTTAAGCTTACACATAGGTCCTTCTTCCCCTAGACAAGGCGTCATTGACCCTACAACCTTTTGTCCTAGATGTGGAGTGGACGGGATTCCAGTTGAGCACGAGTGTAGCGCAGTGGTTGCTTTGCTAGAAACTGTAGCCGAAGGTCTCGAGAGAAGGTTGAGTGTAGAAACGGAACGAGTGAAGACCTCTAGCGAGGATGGAGATAGTCTGTCACACGAGAGATAAGATGACCATGAGGGTCAAACTTATTCGAACCTTTGGAGAGGAGAGAGCTCAACGGGGAAATTGTGGATTGCGGTGAAGTGCGATCTTCACATCCGCAAGCAGTTCCTTGAGTAAGAAGAAGAAAAGAAGAGAAGAATGGGGAAACTCCCGGTGTTTTACGGAAAGGATGGAGAAGACGTGGAAGGATTTGTGAGGGACTTCAAAAGAGCATGCATTGGCAATGGAGATCGAAAGAAGAGCGAGTGGGTAGGGTTGATACCTGAATTTCTTGAGAATTCTGCATTGACATGGTATGAGGATAGGAAGAAGAGAAGCGTAGTGGGGACTCCAGTTGATACTTGGGAAGTATTGACGGAGGCCTTAATTGAAACTTTTCTTCCCGATGAAAGTTACGAGAAGTTAATGGTAGAGGTAACTTACCTCAAACAAGGAGAGAAAGAGAAAGTAAGGACTTACGCCGAGAGGGTGGAGAAATTAGAACAAAAGTTTCGGGTGGTTTTACGAAAGAGTGGAGATGTAGTAGAACCAACGATGGTGGGCATTGGAGCAATGCTCACAAAGAATTTTATCGGAGGATTGAGGCCGGAGATTCGAACACAAGTGCGGTATGAGAGACCAACTTCGAAGGCTGATGCAGTGAAGATCGCAACCAGGATGGAAGAGAGTCTGGATGGAGACGACTTGCAACCAATGACTGTCGGGGCAGCATGTGGAGATGTGCAAGGGCCGATCATGCCAACTCTGACGCCTGCGAGTGTTCCGACTGTTCGATTTCAGAATCTGACTCCGGTAGCTCCTACTAGTGCGGTTACAGTCACTGTACCATCTAGATCTGTTACTCCCGACTTTCGTGATGAGTTGAAAAGTTTGACAGAGTCTCTGGCAGATTTGAAGATCAATATGGTGAATTTGTTGCAACACCGCAGTCCAAATGTTGGAGGAGGCTCACGAGGTTATGGGAACTATCAGTCTAGAGGTGGACCACCGCAAGGATCACCAAGTAACTACACGAACCAAGGATGTTTTACGTGTGGAGGATCACATTTCCAACGTAATTGTCCAAGTCGTAATGGTGGAACGGCGGATGGAGCTTCAACTTCACAAAGCAAGGACAAGGGTGTAGCATGCATTGACATCTTGGAACCACGAGATGTACGAGAAGGTTTTCAATCTGTAGAGCTGTTGGCTCAAGAGAGGAAGAGAATGAGGACGCATTTCGACGATGGAGAACCAGTCGTGATGGAAGATTCTCCAAGTCAAAATACTCGGAGTAGCAAATCTTCTTCAAAAACCAAAGAACGGCGGAAGAAATTGGGAAATATTGATTTCACAATTTCGATGGAGCAATCAAAATACAATGTGGTGGAAGACGTGGGTAAGCAACGAGCAAACATTACTGTGGGACAGTTGATTGCTCTGAATCCTTCGGTGAGGAAAGAACTTCGTAGCGGTCTAAGCTCCCGACGAGGTCGAAAGAAGAAGGTAAATCCTTCTACTGTCGGTGTGAGTGCTTTAGATGCTAGTGAAGGAGAGGTGTGCAACAAGGCATCAAAGGTAGAGGCTCGTATCAATGGGAGAGATGTCTCAGATGTTCTTGTCGATGGAGGATCGGCAGTAAATGCCATCTCAGAACGACTAATGAGGAAGTTGGATCTAGTACCAACTCGTCCTTCTAGTATCACGGTGGGTATGGCTAACAAACAGCGAGTTAGACCATTGGGAGTGCTGGAGAGAGTTTGTGTGTCAGTAATGGGAGTGCAAGTAAACATGACATTTCAAATCTTGAAAGAGTCAAGTTATGAAATGTTACTCGGAAGACCTTGGCTTCGAGCAGTACACGCAACGGATAACTGGCACAAAGGTTATTTACGCATCGGACCGAATCACCATCGGATCAAAGTTCCATTGCTCGGAGATCAAGTTGGGACGTCGGAATCGGATCGACCCACATCGGACTACTGGGAGTCAGAAGTTGTCGATACTACTTCTGATGTAGGTACCAATTCTTCAGATTCAGAATCTGAAAATACATCGTCAGAAGAGGAGAGAGAAGAACGAAATGTGGGTGTGAACGTAGTGGATCTTTTCCCTTCTCCGGAAGTGCAAAGAGATAGAGACAAAGAACCGTTGACTCCCGAGGAGGTGGAGAGAAGAATTGCCACCTTACGTTATGGATCGAAGGTTACTAAAGAGGAGAAGAGTTGTTTCGAAGAGATCTTTCGCAAATACATTCATGTATTTGCATTTAGTTACAAGGATCTGAGGGAGGTCACACTGGAGCAACACCGTATCGAGTTAGAGAAGGAAGTCAAACCGGTGCGACAGAAGCAACGAAGAGTGAGTCCTCCAATTGCGGATCTGGTGAAAGAAGAGATCGAGAAGCTACACACTGCTGGGTTCATTTACGAGGTGGAGCATTCTGAATGGGTATCACCCATTGTGATCGTAAAGAAGAAAAATGGCAAATTGCGGGTGTGTGTTGATTACAAGAAGCTCAATGCGGTCACAAAGAAGGATTATTATCCTCTACCTTTCATCGACGAGATCTTGGAAGAAGTGGCGGGAAACGAATGGTACAGCTTTGGAGATGGTTATAGCGGATATAACCAGATCAAAATTGCACCAGAACATCAACACCTGACCACTTTCACTACTCCGTGGGGTACGTTTGCATTTCGAGTCATGCCATTTGGTCTGTGTAATGCTCCTGCGACGTTTCAAAGGTTTATGAACAAAGTGTTCGAACCTTTCTTAGGAAAGTTTGTGAGAGATTTTATAGATGACTTTTGTGTTTACGGGAGTAAGGAGAAGCATTTTGAGCACCTTGTGAAGGTCTTAGAATGTTTAGATGTAGCAAATGCATCTCTCAATCCGGAGAAATGTATTTTTGGGTGTGAGGAAGGGTTACTCTTGGGTCATATCATATCCAAGGAAGGCATTGCCGTTGATCCAGAGAAGGTGCAAAAGATCTTAGAGCTCCCTTTTCCTAGTACTCTCACTAAGCTACGACAGTTTTTAGGTATGGTGGGGTATTATCGAAGGTTTATACTCTCGTTCTCACATAAAGCGTATGCTTTGACTGTATATCTGAAGAAGGGAGTAGATTACGTGTTGATTTTAGGAGATGAAGAAGCTCTAGCCGCCTTTGAGGAACTGAAGAAAGCTCTTACTTCAGCTCCGATCTTGGTTAAGCCCGATTGGAATAAACAGTTTATTCTATATACGGATGCTTCAAATATAGCAGTAGGATGTACTCTAAGTCAGTATGATGTTGAAGGTAGAGATCATCCTATTGCATATGCTAGTCGGCAAATGGTCAAGGCAGAGAGAAATTATTCTGTGACAGAGAGAGAAGGATTAGCAGTGATTTATGCTCTGAGAAAATTTCGACATTATCTCATAGGGGGCAAGTTCACTATCGTTACAGATCATAAGGCATTGAAGTACATCTTCAATAAACCGATGGTCGAAGGACGATTAGCAAGGTGGAAGCTCTTATTGTCAGAGTACGACTATGAGATCTGTGATCGACCAGGGAAGAAACACGCGAATGCAGATTTGTTATCTAGAGCTTACGATGGCGATGGAGAGGAGCCGGTGGATGACACCTTTCCTGACGAAGATTTGATGGTCTTGAGCAACTCTATTATCCCAATAGAATATCAAGAAATTTGGGATTTTGTTACGGAAGGTGTCTATCCAGATGGGATGCGGACCAGAGAGAAGAAGGCATTGGTGAAACGAAGTCAACCTTACTCGGTGGTGGAAGATGTGTTATTCCGTGAAGGAGTTGATGGGGTCCTGAGAAGAGCTGCGAGCAAGGAGGAGTCTCTACGACTCATGGAAGAATTCCATGACGGTCCAGTATGTGGAGGACATTTCGCAGGCAAGTTGACGGCTCATAAGATACTCGACGCGGGATATCACTGGAGGGGGATGTTTAGAGATTGCTTGACGTATTGTAAAACCTGTGATGTTTGTCAAGCTTTCGCTATCAAATCTAGTGTTTCCACTCCTCTTAGATCTATTCCGGTTCTTGGACCTTTCGAGAAGTGGGGAATAGATTTTGTGGGGCCTTTGAATCGCACCCCTCGCAACAATAAGTATATTGTTGTAGCCACAGATTATCTTACGAAGTGGGTAGAAGCTAGACCTCTTGTAACTATTGGAGAAGTTGAGGTGGGTAGATTTCTGTACGAACGGATCATAACTAGGTTTGGATGTCCTTTGGAGTTAGTTTCTGATAGGGGTCGAGAATTTGTGAGTGGTATGACTACTGCTATGTGCACCCACTTCTCCATTTCTCAGAGGGTTACTACTTCATATAAACCTAGTTCAAACGGTTTGGTAGAGAGGACAAACTTTACCTTGTGTCAGATGTTAGCAAAGGATGCTGACATGGAAGGGGCCAAACACAACTGGGACAAGCGTCTTCATGCGGTTCTATGGGAGTATCGAACAACAGTGAAGACGTCTACGGGATATTCACCTTTCAAGATGGTGTATGGGTTGGAATCCAGATTACCAATCCAGTTCGACCTAACCACCTTTCAGACCTTGCAAGCTGGATTAAAGAGAAAGGGTGGTCCAATAGCTGAGAAAGAGCGGGGAGAAATCTTGTTGGAGCTGGAGGAGAATAGAGACGACGCAGCTCAACGCATTGAGATGGCCCAGCTGCAACAGAAGAAGAGCTATGACAAGCGCTTGGCGAAGAACAAAACGAAGTTACAGTCATTTCAAAAGGGTGAGTGGGTGATGTTATGGGATGCTATTAGGCACAAGCGAGTTCAAAAGAAGTTCTTACGTCGATATTTTGGGCCTTTCATCATCTCCAAAGTGTGGAGTAATGACACCTATGATCTTCAAGAAAGGAGTGGTACGTTCTTCGACCGAGTGAACCACGACAAGCTGAAAAAGTTTCATCAACGTGATACTTCACTCCGAGGACGGAGTGAAAATTAAGTCTGGGGGTAAATGTCACACCACAAGTATCCCATTATTTGTGTGTATGCTTATATACATTTCATTAGGTGTGACTATCTTAAAGGTTATTCTAGTTTGAAGATCTAAATTTAGAGTGATCAAAAGTAGTCATAACTAGCTGAGATAGTTATACTAAGTTGAGGAAACTATTAGAGGTTCCACTATGCCACTATAGGACAAGTGCGGAGCTCTAAATATGCTTTCCAAAAGTATGTAACTTTGTTGACCATCACTGATTGGATGCATGATGAAAAGTCATGCACAAAGATCTAAAGATGCTCCTCAAAAGACGTATTAGTGTGTTGTCGTCTTCCGATTGGATAGCGTGGAAAGTTAACACTTTACAAAAGCTAAAGTAAGAGAATCTCTTACTTTTGTAAAGTAAAACAAGTAATGTGTGTGCTATTCTTAAAGTGTTAGTAGCCTTTAGAGTTTTACTATTTTGGATTGCGCACTTACCATGAGGTAACGTAACTTAGTGAAAGTTACCACGGTAAGAAGTTGTAGAGTATATAAGGAGGAGTTGAGAAGGTGGAAGACACTCTCATTTTCCTGACTGTAAGTAAAGTGAGCATTGGAGACCTTGGGAGTCCTTGAGTATTTTGCGATGTAATGTTGAGAGCGGGATTAGAACTTGTGTGCAGGAACGCTATTAGAGGGACTGATGTGACCATACGGGTCAGAGAGTTGAGTGAAGTGAGCATGGGTGTACTTAAATCTTTGTAATTAGGGTGCACTAGTAATCCTAGTCATCTGAGGAACCCCTGGGTGAGAGACAGGCCGGCTTACAGGTCTGTTTTTGTCTTTAGTTAAACTCTAAATTTAGAAACAGAGCTCTAGAGTGGAGTTCGAGCAATTTGTGAGGGCACTTCGAAATCTGAGAGCACAGGGAGAGAGGTCTCGTCATGCCAAGCACTTCCAGTGAAAATTTCGATCGATTTGAGTCAATAAAGACGGAGTTATGAGCAATTGAAGTTCGGATTGTGCTAGAATTGAATCATTTGGGTTGGATTTAGGGTTTTCAGTGTCACTCGCAGCAGATTTGAGGAAATTGCTTCAAAACTTCGAGGTTGTGTTCTCCGCCAGCAGGGCTACGATTTCACAAAAATTTTCATATCGATTGAGCAACTGAGTAATTCAGGGCGGCCGCTGAAGCTGAGGGGGTCTGAAAAGCTCTTAATCTAGAGCAGCGACTTCAGAGGAGGAGATCTACAGTTCTGTGTACATTCAGGAGTCCCAACTTCACAGGGATGTTCAGCACCCTGTAGACTGCAAATCCTGTAAGAAACTTCGAAATTGATCGAGCCAAACTCATGTTATAGGTTGAAATAGCCAGCTAGGTACCAGAAATTGCCGTAGTTTTCTTGCTCAAAACTTTTCTGTTCATATCTCCGTGTCAGAATTTGATCTCAGGCTGAAATTTCGTCTGTGAGTTCAGTAGTACCTCGTTTGCATGTAGGGGAAGTTTAGAGGTCTAAACCTTCATAGTTTTCCTCTCCGTAAGTGTCAAAGTTCACCGCCGAATCCTATTACTGCCAGCTAGACCTGAATTTCGCCTTCCGGGTATATTACTAGATCTTACACATCTGTGTGAGTGTTTATAGCCCTATTGTGACCTGAAAGCCAACCTTTTGAGTAAACCAGCCACAGCCAGGAGCCCTACGCTTCCCTGAGTAGATTGCACACAGCCTTCAAGCTCATATCACAGCCAGAAGGTTCGCCCTTCCCAGGAAGACTCTCAACCCGACATCTGGTGCTTCCACTGAGAGCTCTTGGGGTGATTGATTGAGAAGGTTGAGTTGCTACAAGGAGAAGAGATGGATCGCAAGAGCGGAGCTGCTGCTGCTGCCTCTGGAGCTGGAGCATCAACGTCTACTGCTGCACCGTCAACTGCACCTGCGTCTTCTACAACGACAACTGCATCTGGTCTGGACACGGCTGAGATCTTGAAGACGCTTGCGGCCCTGGTCCAACAACATCCGATCGTTGGAGGGGGTGAGTTAAAATCCACCAAGGCTTTGCAAGCGATAGTGAATAGGTGTGGAAGGTTTGAAGGTAGAGATATTTCTAGATATCTGCGTGAGTATAGAGGAGAGATGGAGCTGGTTAGGGTTACAGATGTTGAGATGATAGCAAGCTTTGAGTTAGCTGTCATTCCTGAGTTGCGGGACCAAGTTAGGGATGTACAGAGAAGAAATCTTGGAGTCTGGATGAGTTTTGAGCGATCTCTTCGAGAGGAGTTTCTTGAGGAGGATTCAGAGAGAGTTACTAGGAGGACGTTCTTAGACTGGGTTGAGCAGCAACCTGGTCGTATGATGAGTCTGAGTGAGTTGCTGAGAGAGTTTGATCGGAGATACCGGCAACTCTCAACTCTAGAGCGAATAACTCTAGATGCTAGGAGAACAGAGCTTTTCCTGCAAGCTACCGATGATGCTACAGCAGATCGGTTATGTTTTATGTTGGCCGATCGATCTGCTGAGGGAGGTGTTACTATGGATTGGGGGAGAGTTGAGGATGCTGTGGCTGTACTTACAAGGCAGAGGAGGGGAAGAGTGGCTGTGGGAGGACGTCCGCTTGCAGAAGTGGTCACTCCACCTTATGCTGCTCCTCAAGTACAGCAGCCTTTGGTCCCTGCTCCCAGACCTGTTGTCCCAGCTGCAGTTCCTTTGATGCCAGTTGTGCCAGCACCGGCACAAAGGGCACCTGTTCAGAGACCTGCGGAGAACCATGGTCAACAGAACCAGATTGAAGACCTGATTCGACAGATGCGAGAGCTGAAGGTAGAGCTAGCTGGATTGCAGAGAGAGCAGCCACCGGCGCCTGCTGCTGCACGTCCAGGAGGAGCTCCGGTTCGTAGATGTATTTGGTGTGACAGTCCTGATCATTTCCGAGGAGACTGTCAAGAGCTCACAGCTGCTTTGCGAGATGGTGTGGTTCGCTATCAGAACGGTAGGCTGCACCTTTCTTCTACTGGAGAGCCGTTGAGCACGCAGTTTGGGCGAGGAGGCATGAGGAGTCTACCTCAGATTGCTGCGGCGGCAACTGTACATGCATTGATGGCACCACCGGTAAATCCTGATGTATATGCTGGACATATTGAGGTTTCTTCTAGTCCTACGTTGCTAGATAGGACTGTTGAGAAGAGTATTGCTACCGTTCCTTCTGAAGTACTGAAGAGGGGAGCAGAGTCTATTCGTAGGGTCACAGGATGGGGAGATCCTGTAGATGCTGCTTCTATCAGAGCATTCTTGGATGTAGATAGACACGTTCATTGGCAGGATGCTTATGTGGAGGAGAAGAGACGGCGAGAAGCCTCTGACCTTGATACTGGAATTCCTGAGGAGACTGGGGATAGACGGAGAGTCACAAGGAGACGAGCAGCTCTTCCTGAAGACATCCCGTCTACTTCTGCAGCTCCTCCACCTGCACCAGGTCCTATGGAGGATGTGCAGAGATCCCAGCAGGAGCCAACGACTGCTGGTAGGCGGTTTACTGCCCAAGAGAAGGGGAAGGGACCGGCTTACAAGTTGGCAGCTGATATTGAAACTTCTACTGATCTGAAGAGCATCTTGGAGCAGAGGATACTAGATGCACGGATCGAGTTTTCTCTCCGAGAAGTTCTTGGTATTGCAAAGAGGGAGTTTCACGAACTGATCATCGACATCATCAAGCGCAAGAGACAGGTGATGTCCGAGCAGGTAGAGAGTCAGATGATAGATGTAGTAGGAGCTTCTTTGAATGATGCAGAGTTTGGAAAGGTGCATTTCCAGGAAGCTGATGACAAGGGATACCAGCAAGAAGCGTTGGTTGCTGGTACCAACACTATTGAGTTCGATGATGAGGAAGCTGGCGAGGAGAGTCCAGCTACTGATAGTGATTTCAGAAGGAGGCATTGGGCTCGTGCTACAACTGCTACACGAGTTCGTCTTGGAAGTTTGGCTGAACCTGTTGCTGCTTTAGTTGATCACGGATCAGAGATCAACATCATGTCACGAGAGGTGTATGAGAAAGGTCAGTGGCCTATCGAGTTGAACCATGGTTGGGTGTTACGTGGTGCAAACAACCAGAAAGGTGAGCTATACGGCGCTTGTCCTAACGTGAAGGTGAAGATAGGTGATGTGGATGTAGATCAGCACTTCTTCGTGCAATCTTCTGCTTCATATCCTGTGATTCTTGGTCAGCCTTATATCACTGCGGTTCGTATGGAGACCAAGGTGATGGATGATGGATCTCATTATGCTAGGATCCGTAGTCCAGATGATAGACGTTCTGTGCAGTTTCTGACCGTTCGTACGAACCACGAACGAAACCGTCAAACTTTGAGAGATTCTCCTATCTGTAGGGGTAAGGGTTTTCTGAAACCACTCTCGTAGGACGGGATAGCGAGAGTGATGGATCTACTGCTACTATGATCCCGCTTGAGCAGCCTGAGGGATCACAGGAGGTTGATGGAAAGGCTGCTCAAGATTCAGAAAGTAGTTGCACTGTGCATAGTTGGAAATCTGGGTTGATGGCTTTCAGTTCTGATGATTGGAGTGAGTTCACACGGATGGAGGATTTGACTGAGAAGAGTAGAAGGCAGATGGAGAGGTGTGCAGCAAATCTGCGTTGTACAGGAGTTCTGAAGGAAGATGAGATGATTTCTGGTGTTTATGAGGAGTTTGTAGGTGTGCAGTCTTTTGTTCGTTGGCTGGATGGTGTAGATAGGTTGATGGAACAGATGGGAGGTAGGGTGGTGATCCCCATCCATTCTCGTGAAGTCTATGAGGAAATTATCTCGTACTTGCGATATCGTCCTCATCCGAGACTGGAGAATGGATGGAAGGATGCAGTCTGTTGGTGTGGCTTACATCAGGAAGCGGAAGTACACGCCAAGTATAAAGCTGTAGCGAGGAAGGTGAGACCTGTGGCGACCCAGTTACCTGTTGATTCTCAGCAGCAGATGGAGTTAGCGGCTGCTGAGCCTGTGCTTAGAGATCCTACACAGGTAGGACACAAGTTTACTCAGGAGACACTCGAGCAGCTCCAGATAGGAGGGGGTGGCTTCTTGACTGAAGAGGAGAAACGAGCTTTTGAACATATGATAGTTAGCCATGGTAAGGCATTTTCTTTCTCGGCTGAGGAGATAGGTTGTGTGGATCCTAGTGTGATAGCTCCGATGGTTATCTTCACTGTTCCTCACGTACCTTGGGATTTGAAGCCGATTCCAGTCCCTCGTGCCTTGCTACCAAAGGTGATTGAGTTACTGAAGGAGAGGATGCAGATGGGTATTCTTGAACCATCTATGGCTCCGTACTCTAGCCGATGGTTCACAGTACCTAAGAAGACAGGAGCTCTACGCTTCATCCAAGACTTGCAGCCTGCCAACAATATCACGATTCGAAACGTTGGAACAGGACCTGTGGTTGATGAAGTAGCTGAGGCGTTTGCTGGAAGGTCAATCTATTCTATTGGAGATCTGTTTTCAGGTTATGATCAGTTTCAGCTTGCTTTGGAGAGTAGAGACTTGACTACCATGCGTACACCTTTGGGATTGATGCGGATGTGTACCCTTCCTCAGGGTGCGACAAACTCAGTAGCTCATATGCAAAATGCGATGCATAAGGTGTTACGAGAGTTTGTGCCTGAGGTCACTATCCCGTTTCTGGATGATATTCCCATGAAAGGCTGTCCGGTGGAGGACAAGGACGAAGTAGTGACTTCTGATGGTTGCAGAAAGTTCGTTGCAGACCACATTCGAGATGTGAAGAAGATTCTGATGCGTTTGGAGGAGGTACACCTCACTCTATCAGGTACCAAATCTCGCTTTGGGATGTCAGAGATTGTGGTAGTAGGTCATCTGTGTGGTACTTTTGGGAGGCGTCCGAACCCAGAGAAGGTAGATGCTATAGCAAGGATAGCTGACTGCACCAACATCACTGAGGTTCGACGGTTCTTAGGAGCTTGTGTGTTCTTTCGTGTGAGTATTCCTCATTATGCACATATTGCCGAGCCTCTATATGCACTTCTGAGAAAGGGAAGGAGGTTTACTTGGCGGCAAGAACATCATGAGACGATGGAGCAGCTGAAGGAGATTCTGAAGTCTCCACCTATACTAAGGAGGCTTAGCTACGAGAGCGGGAGACCTGTGGTACTGACTGTTGATACGAGTCCAAAGGCGATTGGATGGGCCGTTGGCCAAGAAGATGCAGAAGGTGTGCGGTTTGTTTCAAGGTTTGGAGCTCGGATCTTAACAGATAGACAGCGTAACTATCCTCAAGTGAAGCGTGAGTTGTGGGGAGCTGTTACTGCTATGAAGGTAGATCGAGAGTTCTTGATAGGAGCTCATGTGATACTAGAAACAGATTGTTTGCCTTTGTTGGGTATGATAGCAAACTGCAATACACCAGACATAGCAATGCTACGATGGATTGCTTATGTCCGGAGTCTAAACCCTGAGCTAAAGCATATAGCAGGGAAAGACAATCCAGTTGCAGATATGTTGTCTAGGGCTCGTTATACAGATGAGGATGAGATGTTTGCAGAGGTGGAAAATGAAGAGAAGAGAGACGTTTGGTGCCAAGTTGGTCAGCAGACTTCAGACTTGGAACCACTGCCGTTCAATGAGGGGTTCTACTCAGAAAAGTTCCGCAATATTGGATTTTATCTGAGTTCGTTATCCAGAAGAGAAGGATGGAGTGATGCAGAGTTCAAGGAGATCAGACAGAAGGCGTATAGTTATCTTCTACGTGAGGGTTATCTGTGGAAACGTCCGAAGAGAAGAGATGGGATGCTTATTAAAGTGGTGGATGATCAACCGACAAAGCTTAATCTGCTGAAGGAGTTTCATGATACCTTGTGGGCTGGACATCGTGGAGTCTGGGCTACATACACGAAGCTGAAGGAGCGTTACTGGTGGAAGGGTTTGTATCAAGACGTGGTGGACTTTGTTGGATCGTGTCTGCACTGCCAGTTCTACTCTAAGGTCCGTTACAGAGATGGGCTTGTACCTACTTATCCACCTAGTATTCATTTTCAGTGGGTTCTTGATCTTGTGATGATGCCACCGGGGTTATGGGGGATGCGTTACTTGGTGTTGGCTCGAGAGGATCTCTCCAACTATGTGGAGGGACGAGCACTACGGACGAAGACTACAGAGAATATCTGCCGGTTCGTGCTTGAAGATATCGTCTGTCGCTATGGATCGGTTGGGAGATTACGTGCAGATAGAGGCGAGTTGAGAGGCGCTGAAGTGAAGGAGTTTTTTGCTCGTTATGGAGTAAAGCTTCGGCTTACCACTGCTATGAATCCAGAGGGCATTGGTAAGAGTGAACGAGGACACCCTTCTATTGTTCATGCTTTAGTGAAAGCATGTGATGGTAGGCCTAGAGAATGGCCGAGACTACTTCCATTTGCTTTGTGGGCTGATAGAACTTCACACTGTACCACGACTGGTTATATGCCAGTTGAACTTATGCTGGGGCAGAAACCGATCATGCCTGCTGAGGAGAACTTTCCTACATGGGCTACGCTACCATGGGAAGATGGTATAGATCGTACTTCACTCCTTGCTTTACGTATTAGGCAGTTGGAGCGAAGAGAGGAGGATCTTGCTGATGCGCAGGAGAGGTTGAAGGTGGCTCGAGTCAGAAACAAGGAACGTTTTGACAAGACTCACCGACTACGACCGAAGCCAATACATGTTGGTGATTGGGTTCTGGTATATGATAGCACGTTGGAGAATCAGCATTCTACACTCCGTAAGTTCTCTCGAAGATGGTTCGGGCCTTATGTTGTGCTAGATGTGTATGAGAATGCCACTTATAGTTTGCGTGAGTTGGATGGTACTCCTTTGAAGCTACCTGTGGCTGGCAAACGTGTGAAACTGTTCAAGAGACGCGGAGGGTCAGTTGAGTTATTCAACTTTCTGGAGTCGGAGCTGAGGACAACAAGAGACGGAGACGTCCCAGTGTCTGATGAGACTGAGACGGAGGAGAGCGATGATGATGAAGATCAAACAGAAGACTGAGGAGATTGGCACATACCGGAGGATGTGCAGGTTTGGAGGGGGTGGATGTCGTGATGTGAATTATTTTACATTGTAAATAATTCACCTCTTTGTCAAGCGTTAGTGTCTCTGAGTAGAGTTAGGACCTCATAGATGTCGACACTTGAGGATGTCATACATTTTGAGTCTTGGTAGGTTGATGATAGGGTTTAAGCTCATGGGTTGTATTTGCGTGTCGCCCATGCACGCTTTCTAGCTGATTTAAGTTATTTTTCGGGGCTGCGCGTCGTTTTAGGTAGTTTAAGTTTTACGCTGGCACTCTAGGGAGCTTGACGTGGTAGCCTATGAGTAAAACTAAGTTGCCACGTGGTTTAGGGTACTAAAGGACAACCAAGTGGAGCTATGAACTCCCATTGGTCTGTTTTTGTCTTTAGTTAAACTCTAAATTTAGAAACAGAGCTCTAGAGTGGAGTTCGAGCAATTTGTGAGGGCACTTCGAAATCTGAGAGCACAGGGAGAGAGGTCTCGTCATGCCAAGCACTTCCAGTGAAAATTTCGATCGATTTGAGTCAATAAAGACGGAGTTATGAGCAATTGAAGTTCGGATTGTGCTAGAATTGAATCATTTGGGTTGGATTTAGGGTTTTCAGTGTCACTCGCAGCAGATTTGAGGAAATTGCTTCAAAACTTCGAGGTTGTGTTCTCCGCCAGCAGGGCTACGATTTCACAAAAATTTTCATATCGATTGAGCAACTGAGTAATTCAGGGCGGCCGCTGAAGCTGAGGGGGTCTGAAAAGCTCTTAATCTAGAGCAGCGACTTCAGAGGAGGAGATCTACAGTTCTGTGTACATTCAGGAGTCCCAACTTCACAGGGATGTTCAGCACCCTGTAGACTGCAAATCCTGTAAGAAACTTCGAAATTGATCGAGCCAAACTCATGTTATAGGTTGAAATAGCCAGCTAGGTACCAGAAATTGCCGTAGTTTTCTTGCTCAAAACTTTTCTGTTCATATCTCCGTGTCAGAATTTGATCTCAGGCTGAAATTTCGTCTGTGAGTTCAGTAGTACCTCGTTTGCATGTAGGGGAAGTTTAGAGGTCTAAACCTTCATAGTTTTCCTCTCCGTAAGTGTCAAAGTTCACCGCCGAATCCTATTACTGCCAGCTAGACCTGAATTTCGCCTTCCGGGTATATTACTAGATCTTACACATCTGTGTGAGTGTTTATAGCCCTATTGTGACCTGAAAGCCAACCTTTTGAGTAAACCAGCCACAGCCAGGAGCCCTACGCTTCCCTGAGTAGATTGCACACAGCCTTCAAGCTCATATCACAGCCAGAAGGTTCGCCCTTCCCAGGAAGACTCTCAACCCGACAACGTCGACCAAAAGCTCCACAAAGATGACCAACAACAACAATCTCTGGTACTCCAAAGCTCGACTTCTCTGCTGAAAGAGTGAGATTTACCTCCTCAAGCCTTGTTAAGATCATCTCCACATCGTGAATATGATCAACCACAAACCTTTGACATCCATCCTCAGTCAGCTTCTCATCTTTGTCTTCGACCGCACACCCTTTCATAGGAATATCATCTATGAAAGGTATGGTCTTCTCCGAAATGAATTCTCTCAAAATCCTATTCATTGCATTTTGCACATGCGCAACAGAGTTTGTCGCTCCTTGCGGTAATGTACACATCCTTACAAGCCCAAGCGGAGTACGCATGGTGGTGAGATCTCTGCTCTCCATTGCCAACTGGAACTGATCATACCCAGAGTATAAATCTCCAATCGAGTAGATAGCACGACCAGCAAAAGCTTCTGCAACTTCATCTACTATGGGTCCTGCTCCCATGTTTCGAATAGTCACCTTGTTAGCATGTTGCATGTCTTGGATGAACTTAAGAGCCCCTGACTTCTTAGATACAGTAAACCACCGACTCGAGTAAGGTCCCATAGATGGCTCTAAAATACCCATGCGTATCTTCTCTTTCAACAATTCCACAAGCTTTGGCAACATAGCTCGTGGTACTGGTATAGGCTTCAAGTCCCAAGGCACATGTGGTACTGTGAAGATCACCATGGGTGCTACGACACTCGTATCTGCACATCCAATCTCTTCTGCGCTGAAAGCAAAAGCCTTTCCATGCCTTCTCAACATCTCATGAAAACGCTTTCTCTCTTCCTCAGTGAGAAACTCACCCCCTCCAATCTGCAGTCGTTTGAATGTCTCTTCTGTGAACTTGTGCCCTACTCTCTGTGAATCCCGCAGAACTGGTTCAGTCGATGCTCGTTCCACTTGCTTGTTAGAGTCTTCAGGTAGTTGAGTAGCCACCGGCTTCACTTTTCGCGCCACAGTCTTGTATTTTGTATGAACCTGCGCTTCTTGATGTTTCATGGCTCTACTCCTTTCTAACTCCAACTCATGATCTCCTTTCATCTGAAGTTGAACCTTGTAGCCATCCTCGACGAATCTTGTAATCTCCACATGTAACTCACGTGAACGGATTGCGACTAATCCATTAACCAAAGAATCGGTGCTTATAAACGACAAAACCTCCTCAAGAGTATCTTCAAAGCCCTCTTCTTCATACACCCCGTTAATGAACTCCTGATCTACCAAAACTCCTTGAGTTTTGAAGAGATCTTCCTGCTTCTTCACACTTCGTCTTTGTACACTATCCATCTCTTCTACCAGTCGAAATCTATTTACACATGTTTCAGAAAACTGAGCAAATCCACATTTAAACATCTCTTCTTCATCTTCTGGCACTAGCGGAAGGATCTTTCTCCTATCAACACTCCCATACTCCCGCTCTACAGGAGTGCTAACTAAAAATCCAAAAACTCTTTGTCAGTCCTTAAGGGACTGTCCCTCAGCTTCTCTCTGTTCCTTTCATGACCCGTACGTACAGTAAGAAACTGTACCGCTCTTGTACCATCTTGACTTCTGATACGAGCATAATGAGACCCATCGTCCATTACTTTCGTCTCCATCCTAGACGCAGTAATGTACGGTTGACCAAGGATCACAAGATAAGCAGCTACACTCTGAACAAAAAAGTTTTGTTCTATCTCTACATCTCCTATTCGAGTCTTGACAGCTGGACAAGCACCAAAAAGTTCACCTCTTTGGTTGTTAGCAGCACGAAGAACCCATCCATGTCCTGTGTCGATTGGCCACTTCTCCTTCTCGTAAACGTTTTTGGACATGATATTAATCTCCGAACCGTGATCCACCAACGCCACTATAGCCTCCGACAAGTTACCTAGTCGGACCCTTGTCTCTGTAGTTGCACGAGCCCAATATCCTCGAGAATACTGACTCTCATGCTGCTTCTCAGTCGCCATGTTCTGCAGCGCAGTCTGAAACTCTTGCCTCTCTTCCTTTCGACGCTTGTAGTACATGCTTTTGGGCAAATACGCGACCTAACTCTTCATCTTCTTCCCCAGTGATGTCAGTATCCAATGCTTTCACCATCACTGTATCTGCAGTCATTTGCCTCTTTCTCTTGATCACATCTATGATCAACTCATGAAAGTCACGTTTTGCTATCCCTAAGGCCTCTCGCAAGGAAAATTCTATTTTTGCATCTAAAATTCTCTCTTCAAGAATCTCCTTCAAGTTGGTGGTGGTCTCGATATCAGACTGTAGTCTGTAGGTCGGTGCTTTACCTTTGCCCTTTGAAGAAGCTCCTTTGCCTTTCTCTCTCATCTCTGTGTCATAAATAGGAACATCAACCATTGGTTCAGATGTAGATGCCCCTTGAGACGTCGAAGGGATATCAGAAGGTGATGCCTCTTGTTGCCCTCTCCTCTTCGTGGCTCTGGCTCTCCTTGTAGCCTCCTCCGGATCAGCAACATCATCATCACGTCTCCTTTTCTCTTCTACAATCGCATCTTGCCAGCTTACATGCTTCTCTTGTACCAAGTAAGCCTTGACACACCCTGCCTCTACAGGATCATCCCATCCAGTAATGCGATGAATTGCCTCCGCACCTCGTAACATTACTTCTCGTGGAACTTCAACTACATCGCTCTTAACAGCTGCTACAACCGGTACATCTACTTCAATCGCAAATGTTTCTGACTCTATTGTGCGTATCGCCGTAGCTATACCAACCTGACCTCTCACCAAACTCTCATTCCTCCCTTACCAAAGTTGGTATTCAACGGCGCACCAGTTTGGACGAGATGAATCTTTCCATCTCTAAAGTTCACGACTCCGGTTCTGAGAGCTTCGGAAAACTCCTCACAATCTCGTCGTTGGTGTTCAGTACTGTCACACCAAATACATCTTCTAACAAAATTTTGTTAGTTGAAGATGCATTGGTATCACCAGGACTTCAACTATGCTTTAGCTCTGCCATCTCTATCCTTAACTCTCTCAGACCCTTAACCAACTCATCGATTGCAAAATCTTCAATCTTGCTATTGGCAGGCTTGGGCAATGGAGCTAAAGAGACATCAGACCTCAAGGTTGCAGCTCTACCTCTTCCACGTTTTAAAATAACATACTATCAACCTATTATGACTCAATATATATAACATAATAGTGTTAACAAGATATTCAAAGGTGTCAAACATATGCATAAAGGACTAGAAGTAATATTTAGCTAACTTTTAGAACTACTAAACTCAAGTGTTGGAGTAGAAGTGTAACATGTAGCCGTCAAGTAGTGCGACATCCACCCTCTCTAAACCTACACATCCTCCGGTATGTGGTTGATCTAGATCAAGACTCTTGAGCTTCATCTTCAGACTCATCTTCAATCTCCATATAGTCTTCAACTTCATCCTCAGTAAACTCTATAATGTTCTGGTCCTCCTCTCTCTTTTTGAAGAGCTTGATACTCTTCTCTGCAATTGATATCTTGAGCAGTGCACCATCAAATTCTCTCAAGGAGGATGTAAAATTATCATGAATTATAATACCATATAAGGTCCAAACCATCTCTTGGAAAATTTTATGATAGTGTAAGATGCAATCCATCACGATGACGTATATTGGAATACATCTGAAGGTATACATGATGAAACAAACTATATTATATCTTTATACATACCCTTCCACCAATACTTCTCCTTCATCTTGACAAATGTAGCCCAAACTCCTCTATGACCAGCCCATAGACTCTCATGGAACTCCTTGATCAGCTTCTGCTGCAATTCTAGATCACATACCACATATTTTGGTATACCTTCTTGTAGCTTATGATGCTTCCATGCTTCGGATGCTTCCATGCTTATCCTTCATGTAAAAAATTACCATAAGCAATTCTACAGATCCTCTTGAAATGTACATCAGACCAGTCTTCTTGTCTTTCCAATGAACTCAAATAGCGTCTAAGATCCAACCACTCTCCATCATACATACTTTCCTCAAATAACTCTAGTGGAGCTGCAAAACAGTTTCTATCTTTTCCAACAAGAACACTAAAATAGAACTCTTGGTCATCTATCATTTCCTTCTCATTGTAATACCTAGCCCTTGATATCTTATATGTCATATGATTATCTTTTCTTAAAATATGTCTTAACTCTAGATTCAAGGACTTGATATATGCTATCCACCTCAACATAGCAATATCTGGAGTTGTACAGCTAGTGATCATTCCCAAGAGAGGTAAACATTCTGTCTCCACAACCACAGGTGTTCCTATCAAGTATTCCTTGTCACTCTTCATTGCAGTAACTACTCTCCATAGCTCCCTCATGACTTGATGGTAGTCTCTCTACCGTGAACTTAATACCTTAGCATCGAAATGCACCATATATCTATTTCCATCCTCATCATCATGTCATACAACCCATCTAATGCTAATAGGATTAGTATCAACAGTAAGGATAGCATATCTACGCAACTCATATGTACCTTCTGTAGAGTTGGTGGTGAAGACAAAAGATCCTTCAACTTCTTCATGGACTTGCTGTGCTCCTCTTGCCACTGCAATCTTTGCCCCTTCCTTAGCAACTTGTACAATGGATGCTGACCTTCCAACTTCGCTATTTTGGCGTCCCATTCAAGAAGCTCTGTTAAGATCGCCTACGATCTTAACAGAGCTTAGTGGGGCTTACTGGAATAGTATTGGTCAATTCTGGGTGCAAAGTGTGAAATCCATATATGATAAAAACACATATGCATCTAAGAATCTTCTCACCTCAATAATTGATCCACATGTCTCCTTCATTCTTTGAATGACATCAACGTTGGTTGGATAAAGTTTTGACCATAAGATCCACATATGTGTCCCACAATTAACACCTCATGTTCTCCAAACACAGGCTTTACTTCTGACAAAGTCAAATGAACCTCCTCCAACCGACTCAATATCGTAGCACAGTCAGCTATGTGATCTACAACAAACTTACCGGCACCCCCTCTGATCGATTATCTCATTTTTCTCCTCCTCAACACATCCATGCCTAGATAGTGTCTCCTCGAAGCTCTTCTTTTGTTGCTCAGTAAGAAATCAAACACCTCCAATGTTCAATTCTTTCAGTGTTGCTTTTGTGAACAAGTGTCCAATTCTTCTTGGCTCTCTGAGTGTTGGTTGTTGTGTAGCTTGCTTCATCTTTTGATTGTAGTCTAGTGGTAAAGACAAAGCCATTGGTTTGAATTTCTTTATCATTGACTTGTACTTGGTATCCACATACACTTCTTGTTGCTTTATAAACTTATCAATTACATCATAAAGCTCCTTGGAGCTCACTCTCACCACTCTATCTACATCATCTATATAGCTTTCTAATATAGATTTCAACTCCCTTATAGTATCTACCAAATATTGTTCTTGAAACACTCTAGATATGTATTCATCTCTTGCTAACTCTCCATTACACCGCAAAGATTGTTGTACATACTTCACATATTGCCTCTCAAACCTCTTTATATTCTCAACCTTCATAAACACACCGATCCACATGGTGTCAATCCTAAGAAGCTAGTGGATAAAGCTTCCTGCTCTATGAGATTAGGCAAGAATATTATCTCTACTGTATCATTAAAGTCTCGCTTTTCAATGACAATCTGCAAAAACCCCTAGACTCTCTAAACTCCTGAGTAATCTTAGGTAGTGGACGGTCTCTCAAGCTATCATGATTCCTCTCATGTTTTGCATCAACAGTCAAAAACTGAACTGCTCTTCCTTTAGACATTAGATTAGTCTCTGAGTCATGATCAATCAATGCCACCACAGGTTCTTCTAGATCTCTCAACTTCACTAAGGTTTCTGTGGTTGCTCTTGTCCAATGGGTGCGAGAGTAATGACTCTTCTTTGATGCTTCCACCTCATCTTCAAACCTCACATGCTGATCTGATCTCCCCTCTGATGCTTGAAAGCAGTACCTAGCAATCTCGTCTTGCTCATCTTCCGACAGTTTGGTCCTTAGAGTGCTAAATGTAGCTACTTCAATCCAAAATCTGACGTTTCCTCTTGATGATATCTATGATAACCTCATGGTACTCGCGCTTTCTTATCTCAATAATCTCACACACAAAGTAAACTCAACCTTCCCATTCAAGATCCGTTTCTCTAACACTTGTCTCAAGATCATCCAATAGATCACCCGAAGTCAAAAGCGAAGAAACAATGCAGAAGACGGATCCTCTTAACGACCAAAAACCTAGATGAATCAAGACGATTTGGTAAGTAATAAGATCAATGATTGAAAATAGTCATCAAGCAGAGAATGAGATAAATGTTATCTTAGTCTTCACCTACAATTTTAGAGGACAATCATGAAGTATCATCCGATGGCATTACAGATTAATACGAGAGATAGTCCGGATGAATACGGTAAGAATGTCCTGAATTACATTGTATATCCGGAGTTGTTATTTGATACGGATTAGTCAACATAGTTAGTCTAACGGATTGTTATCTGTATACGTCCGGTCATTAGACAGTTAGGCAGTTCTTGATCTTGGTCTAACAATCTACCTAAACGTTGCTAAACGACTATATATAATGAGCTAGGATCATATTTTTTGATCAATCAATCAAATGTATAAAAGATTCTAAATAAAAAGGATTTACAATTTTGGAGGAAACTTATGCACTGAATTTGATTGTATGTTTGATGGTGAATTACTGTTCGGATTCATTGACAAGAGACTTGGTGTGGACTGGTCTATTGTTGAAAGGGAGGATTCAGGGATAATTTTCCAAACTTGTTAATAATGCACATCTGAGTAAAATTATACGTAGGTCTCTGCGAGGAGACCAAATTTAGTTCTCAGACCGTTGTCCTGTTGTGGGACCACTTAGTATGTAAATTACGCGTATAAGTGTGTTTTGCACACAATTGTAGAAGTTGTGGTGTAATGGGATCTAAAACTTTGCTGTTATGAGCTTAGAATGCTCTATTATCTGCTGAGGGGCTCCATGGGGTGCAAAAGGACAAGGTGGGGTCCTTTAACTTCTCATTGGTCCTCAAAAAAATGAAGGTAACTTGTCCTCTACCTAAGTGCGCGCTCTGGGAAGATCGGGACACTTTGACGAGGGATTTTGGAGATCAGAGGGCATGGGCGGAGAGCTCTTGACGGGAGGAGCAATCTGACCACAAATTTCACTCGATTTGGAGGTCCATGGCATACGTTATGGCATTTTGAAGTTCATAGAGTGACGGGAGTACATAGCTTTCTCTTCCGATTGTAAGATTAAGGAGTTTGAGTGATTGAGCCGTCAGATTGAGACCAGATTTCATGAGCTTGTAGTCTGTCAGTTTCTGAAGCTCTGACCACAAATTTCACCACCGGATGTTCTGCGGATTGAGCGCAATGGCGATTTGAAGGCGACGGGGTGCAGAAAGCTCTCAATTTGGAGCAGCAACTTTGCAGATTTATGGAGGATGATCCGAACGGTCAAATCGGCTCAAATTTCCTGAGTGGTGAGTTTACCTTCTGAATTGATAGCACAGGAAGTTTGAGTGGAAGTGGACGGTTCATTTAGGCGAAGAAGCTTCTGTCCTGAATCTGAGATTGGAAGTGCATGTTAGTTTCTGTGGATTTGTGTTAATTGTGGGAGAAGATCTAGCCGTCAGATGTTCCTGAAATTTGACATGTAAGTAAGGATTCTAGTATCCTACCTACGTGGCAAGTTTGAGAGGAGACTAAGCTGTAGATCTGTAACTATCATGTGTGAAAGTTTGCTGTTTTTCTGTCGAGTTGTATCGGCAACGGAATCTAGTCCAGGTCCCGAGTCTTGTTAGCGGCAGCTGGCAGAAAAGTATCCAGTGTGACGTTTGTATTGTTTTGGCGTATTCTAGGCGTAGAAAAGACTTTAGCGACCTACGTTGTAACCACATCATGTGGTTGTCAAGTTCGCACTCAACGTGGCAAAGTGCGATCCTTGACCTGTAAAGTCGACTACCTGTCTAGCCTAGTCTCTTGTATTGGGACACGTTACGGTGCATGCATTTGAGCCTTTCACCCAGTCGATCTACACGTGGATGAGTATGACGGCATCAAACATACGATGTGCATGTGTGCCACCTCATCGGTCTGTGTGGCTTGGGTTGCTCGGTTAGGGAGCTTGCACCTATCCTTGTTTTGTGTTCGAAACTTTTAAGCAAAGGGGAGTGACCTGTGTGGGGGCATTCAACCTTGAGAAATCCAAGAGATTGTTCGTGGAGAGATCGTGGTGATCCTATGAGATTGTATCAGAGTTTTATGGATCGAGATACCTTTGTAGTTGGAGTGCATATGTTGTGAGAGATGGACGAAGGACTCTACTTACCGCCCAGATTCCTTTTTCGAAACCCTTTCCAGATTAAACTGATGTACATGGAACGAGTTCACTTTCAACAGTTTCTGATAGGATCCTTCGGGCATAACTTTACCCTGCAAGTCATGCTCTCGCCTGTCTCTGTGATCTTACCTGTTGTCACTTACGGCCAAGAATGAGATCTCACCGTCTTTATCCTCATCTAACGAAGGATGGATCTAAATCAGCTCCCTCCTGTAAACTTTAACACCCAGTGCGAGATAAGACACATCTGTCGACCCAAAGCCATGTACGAAGCCCTAGTAGTGAGAAACTTCGGAGAGGAATACTACCGAGAGATCATGTCATCACATATCCCGTTTGTCGTGCCCATGATCATCCAACGTTTTCGTGTAGTTATCTTGACCCTTTACTGAGAGAAAGAAAGTGCTTAGTTATCGAGGAAGTTAGAGAGAAATCTACGAGATACTAGCCGCTCTGCTGTGCATCGATCGCTAGCCACAGCCAGAAGGTACGCCCTTGCTCAAAGGAAAGGCTCTCGCTACGACATATTTGGTGCTTCCACTGAGAGCACGCTTTGAGGTGGTTGAGTGAGTTGTTGCTGAGGAGCGTCAAGTATGAATCTTCCCGAAGCAATGGGGACGAGTGGAGGAGGAGCGGACGATCTGCTTCGAGCATTGACGATGTTGTTGAGACAACAACAAGGGGGCGATGTTGGGGAGCAGAAGTCTGCAAGAGCTCTACAAGCGGTGGTGAAGAAGTTGGGGAGGTTCGATGGAAGGAACATCACGAAGTATGTTCGGGAGTATATTTGTGAGATGGAGGTAAATCGTGTGCCTGAGACAGAGATGATTTCTAGTTTCGAGTTGGCTGTGATACCTGAGATTCGTAGTCAAGTGACAAAGCTGAAGGATGCACGTACGAGTTCTTGGGAGGAGTATGAGCAGAGGTTGAAGAGTGAATTTTTTGATGATGATGCGGATAGAGTCACCAAGAGAACGTTCTTGGAGTGGATAGAGCAGCGTCCGAGGAATGAGATGACACCAAATGAGTTGCTACGTGAGTTTGAGAAACGGTTCTGTCAATTGTCTCCATCTGAGAGGACGACGCTTGACTTAAGGAAGACAGAACTTTTTCTAGAAGCTGCTGATGAAAATCTAGAGGACAAGCTTTTCTTGATGCTAGCAGACAAGGGAGAAGAAGGAGGAGTCAGCACAGACTGGAGAAAGGTAGAGGAAGCTGTTACTATTCTCATGAAGAAGGACAACAAGTTTGGACTCTGGAACGGCCGGAACGGTCCAACTCTCCTTCACAGATAACTGAAAATCTCAAATCTGCTTCCAGCGTCTCAATTTCTCTCAAAACACAACCCCCGATCCGTCTCTTCTCAAACCGTCTTAACCTTTGCGTAGCCTGCACAGATGTGAACGCGATGACACCTTGCGCACGTGTATTGGACTTCCAAATTTTCAAAACATCCACAGACAAGTCGTAAGAACAAGCAAGTCCCTTAAGCAGCCCTCTTGCGTTAGTCTCTATACGTACAAAGTTCTCTTAGTAATAATGAAGCAGGTCCCTTGCGTCTTTGATATAGCACCTGAAGCCTCAAATACCCAATCAGCAAGTAAACTAAGGTCTAGCTTGATTTTACCTTCTTTCGAGTCCTGTAACTTCTACACTAGGCGTCAAACGAAGTAGATGAAGTGCCTATGGAAAACTGACAACGAGTTCTACCCATCTATGTGATGAAAGTGAAGATCCGGAGTTGCGCCAAAAGTCTGTAAGTTGGGGCCTAACTTGTTTTCTCTATCTTTCGAGTCTTGTAACTTTTCCACTAGGTGTCCAAATGAAGTAGATGAAGTGCCTATGGAAAGTTGACAAGGAGCTCTATCCACTGATGCGATAAAAGCGAAGATCCGAAGTTGTGCCAAAAATCCGTAAGCTGGGGCCTAACTTATTTTCTCCATCTTTCGAGTCCTGTAACTTCTCCACTAGGCGTCCAAACGAAGTAGATGAAGTGCCTATGGAAAGCTGACAAGGAGCTCTACCCATCTATGTGATGAAAATGGAGATCCGAAATGATGCCAAAAGTCCGTAAGCTAAGGCCTAGCTTGTCTTTCTCATGAGTGTCTTTGAAGCGACAAGCATCGAAGTCTGAATTTCAGATAGGAGCCGGTCCACGACACGACATTCACCCTCTCTGAACATGTGCATCCTCCGGTATGCACCAGAGATACCAACCAAGGAGTGGATCGGCTTATCGTCCTACTTCCCATCGTAGCGAACCTCACCTTCAAGATCTTCTGCATAATCCTCATCCTCAAACTGAAACTCCGTCAAGATATCTGCTAGATCGACCTCCTCATCTCTCTTTTTGAAAATCTTGACACGTTTACCTGCCACTGGTATCTTCAAGCTTGTTTCATCCAACTCTTGCAAGGCGTAAGTTGCGTTGTCATGAACCTTCTTCACCACATACGGACCAAACCATCGCCTGGAAAACTTCCGAAGTGCACTATGCTGGTTATTAGACTATTGTCGTAGACTAACACCTAATCACCTTCCTTGATTTCCCTAGGTCTCAAACGATGTCGCTAATCAAATCTGACCTTGTTCTTCCACCGTGCTTCTCGCAACCTATCCAAAGCAGTTTGGATATCCTCTGATCTTCTCTCTAACTGCCTAATTCGAATAGCAAGAAGCTCTTCCCTAGTCAAATTGTCCTCTCAAGATAACACACTAGATGTCAGAACGTGTTCTTCAATCGGCATGATAGGTTTTTGACCTTTGATGAGTTCCACTGGCATGTAACCTGTCACCGAGCTATGTGTCGTTCGATCTGCCCATAACGCAAATGGTAAGAGTCGAGGCCACTCGCGTACCCTTCCGTTGCAGGCCTTCACTAAAGCCTTCACAATGGGTGGATGACCACGTTCACTCTTGGTATTCCCTTCGGGGTTGTAAGCAGTTGTCAGTGACAACCTCACCCCACACCTTGCAAAGAACTCACGGGCCTCGTGTGCATCTAACTCTTCCCGATCTGCAGTGATCTTTCTCACACATCCATATCGGCAAACAATCTCTTCCAAGAGAAATCTACATACTCCTTCAATTGTCTTCGTCCGAAGCGCCCTACCCTCGACTTGATTTGAAAGATCTTCTCTAGCAAGTACCAAGTATCTCATATGCCACAATCCAACCGGCATAATCATCAAGTCTACCACCCACTTGAAATGGATTGCCAGCGAATAAGTTGGGTGTAATCTGTCACGATGTCGGATGTTCGAATACATCTGACATGTCAAACAAGACTCCACAAAAGATACAACATCCATGTACATGTTTTTCCACCAATAACGCTCTTTCATCTTTGTAAAAGTGACCCAAATCCTTCGATGTCCAGCCCAAAGACTCCCATGGAACGCCTTGAGTAACTCTGCTGATCTTCCTTGTTGCAAATCTCTGTAGCGGTATCCCATCCTTTCTTTTTTTTCTTTCTTTTTCTTTCGGTCGTTTCCAAAGAAACCCATCCTGCAGCATGAAGTTGTAGGCATTCCTTCGAACTCTTTGAAACTTCTCATCCGTCCAACCTGTCTGCTTAACCATCGTACTAAGGTACCTCTCGATATCAAGCAAATCACCATCATACAACCCTTCAACAAACAACTCATCTTCCCTTCATGTCTGTGCAATCGAATAGAACTCTGTACCCGCGTCGTCAATGTCTTCTATCATCTCATCCTCCCCATCATATCGAACCCGAGATAACATATCCGTCATCAGATTATCCTTCCCTGCAATATGTCTAAACTCCGAGTTCAACGACTTGATATATGCGATCCATCGTAACATCGCAATATCAAGAGTCGAACAATTCATGATCATCCCTAACAACGGCAAGCAATCAGTTTCAACCACCACTACTGCTCCAATCAAATACTCTTTCTCAATTTTCATAGCTGAAACAATATCTCACAATTCTCTCTTCACTTGCGGGTAAGCACGTTGTCGAGCACTTAACACCTTCACTTCGAACCTAACCGCAAACATGTCTCCATCCTCATCATCCTGTCCGACTGCCCATCCAATTGCAACTGGACTTATATCCACAGTATGAACCACCGACCTAGCACCCTTGTAATCTATCCTTCTCAGAACTGGAGGAGACAATAGTAAAGACTTCAGCTTCCTTATCGCATCAGTATGCTCTTCCTCCCATCTGAACTTATGACCCTTACGCAACAATCCATACAACGGTGTCGTGTCGTGGACCGGCTCCTACATGAAAATCAAATTTTGACTTTTGTCGCTCCAAAGACACTTATGGGTAAGACAAGCTAGGCCCTAGCTTACGAGTTTTTGGCACAATTTCAGATCTCCATTTCCATCGCATAGATGGGTAGAGCTCCTTGTCAGCTTTCCATAAGCACTTTGTCTACTTCGTTTGGACGCCTAGTGGAGAAGTTACAGGACTCGAAAGATGGAGAAAACAAGCTAGGCCCCAGCTTACAGGTTTTTGGCACCATTTCGGATCTTTGTTTTCATCGCATAGATGGGTAGAGCTCCTTGTCAGCTTTCCATATGCACTTTGTCTACTTCGTTTGGGCGCCTAGTGGAGAAGTTACAAGACTCGAAAGATGGAGAACACAAGCTAGGCCCCAGCTTACGGGCTTTTGGCGCAACTTCGGATCTTCACTTTCATCACATAGATGGGTAGAGCTCGTTGTCAGCATTCCATGGGCATCTTGTTTACTTCGTTTGGACATCCAGAGAAGAAGTTATGCGATTCGAAAGAAGGTAAAATCAAGCTAGACCCCTGGTTACTTGCTGACTGGGTATTTAAGGCTTCAAGCGTTATATCAAAGACGCAAGGGGCCTGCTTCTTATTATTCAGGAGATTCAGGAGAGAACTGTACGTACAGAGACTGTTGCAAAGGGGGTGCTTAAGGGGCTAGCTTGTGCCTGCGACTTGTCAACGGACGGTTCGGGAGATTTAGGAGTCCAATGCAAGCGCGCAAGGCGTCGTTGGGTTCAGATCTGTGCAGGCTACGCACTGGTTCAAACGGTTAGGGAAGAGACGGATCGGGGGTTGTGTTCTGGGAGAAATTGAGACGCAGGAAGCAGATTTGAGGTTTTCAGTTATCTGTGAAGGAGAGTTGGACCGTTCGGGCCGTTCTGGAGTCCAAACTTGCTGTCCTTGGATCCAACGGGATCAGAACACCGAGTTCTACAGGAAATTGAAGACGATACCAGTTTTCATCGAGCGGTTTGGAAGTTCTGAGTGAAATTGGTTCGCAGGGAAGCGTTTACATCAGATTTTCGTTCACCTGCGATCTGAGGTTGGGCTGTTCTTCGCGATCGGTGAGCCAAGCTCTTCGTTCTTGGTGCCTAAGCGATCATGGAGTCTTCATCTACTCATAGGAGAAGACCGTGTGCGGATTGGATTGTTGGGTTGGGTGTGGTGAGCAAGTTTGAGCCGTAGGGAGTCGATTTACGTCAGTTTTTTGCAACCTGCGACCAAATTTCTCGAGTGGTTTTGCAAGGGGAACTCCAAACGACTTGTTTGGAGTCTCATTGGGTTCAGGGTAGCTAGATCTATCTGCCAGCGAAGACGGATATCAGTTTGGACGATCCGTTTGTGCGGTGTGAGCGGTTTTAAGTCGCAGGGAGGAGTTTTTGGAGGTTCGGTCACCTGCGACCGAAAATCGGCGATATCTCGGCTGTTGGGAGTCGGATCTGAAGGTTTCTTGGGTTAACGGAGTCAGCGGAGGAGACCCTATCGACATCTGAAGTCCGTCCAGCGAAAGGAGGAAGTCCACAGATAGGCCGTTTTCGGTTTCTTCGCTACGGGTTTTGCTCTTTTGAGTTCGTTAGAGTTCCGGTTGGTTGTATACAGCTTGTGGTAGCTAGCTTTAGCTAAGAGCTTGTACATGGATGTGGTTTGGACTTGGGTTTGGATTGTGTGGTATTGTTGTGGCTCTGTTTGTTAGCAAAGAGAAGTTTCTCTTGCTTTGAGCTACGCTTCGGCGATTTCAGGCTAGGGTTGCGATTCAAGGATTGTTTTCAGGGACTTTTGAAGTAGGTTACATACCGCTCTGGTCTGTTCCTCAGTTCTGTGCTGTTAGGAGAAAGAAACGGCAGTGTACATGCATTTGGAGTGGTATATATTGCGCGTTCATTTTTGTGGTTGTTCTTCTCTATCTTGTCTTGTTCGACACACAACGTCTCCACAGCCAGGAACCTCGCGTTTTCCTGGACATCCTTCACGCACAAAATATTCGACATGATAACGGATCTGCCACGTGCGCATATTGAGGAATCCAAATGTGATAGAATACACAAGCACCCAAAAATCTTCTTACTTCTGTCAGCGAGTTGCAAATCTCCTTCATCCTTCCAATCGCATCCACCTTATTCGGATCTGGCTTCCGACCAAACGATCCACACAAATGATCAACGATCAAACCTCTCTAACCCCAAATGTAGACTTTGTACCTGACAACGTTGTCGTGATGTGAATCATTTCACATAGTAAATGATTCACTTCTCTGTCAGGCATTAGTCTCTCTGAGTGAAGTTAAGACCTCAGAGAAGTTCATTTTTGGAAGATGTTATATATTTTGAGTCTTAGTAGGTTGATTACCATGTTGATAAGGCTTAAGCTCATGGGTTGTATTTGCGTGTCGCCCATGCACGCTTTCTAGCTGATTTAAGTTATTTTTCGGGGCTGCGTGTCGTTTTAGATAGTTTAAGTTTTACGTTGGCACTCTAGGGGGCTTGACGTGGTAGCCTATGAGTGTAGATAAGTTACCACATGGTTTAAGGCACAAAATGACAACCAAATGGAGCTATGAATTCTCATTGGTTAATTTTTATCTTTTGTATAACTCTAAATTTAGAAACAGAGGTCTAAAGGGGATTTCGAGCAATTGGTAAGGGTACTGCAAAATCTGAGAGCACAAGGAGATAGAGCTCGTGGAACCAAGCACTGTCAGCGAAAAGTTTGATCGATTTGGAGCAATAAAGAAGGAGTTATGGCTGATTGAAGTTCGATTTGTGTCAGAATTGCAGCACTTCTGTTGAATTTGGGGTTTTGAGTGTCATTTGCAGCAGAATCGAGGAAATCGCTTCAAAACTTCGTGGCTGTGTTCACTGTCAGCAGGGCTACGACTTTCTCCAAATTTTCATGTCAATTGAGTCAGTGAGTAATTCAGGGCGACCGCTGAAGTAGAGGGGGTCCGAAAAGCTCTCAATCTGGAGCAGCAACTTCAGAGAGCGAGATCTGGAGTTCTGTGTGGAATCAGGAGGTCCAACTTCACAGGAGTGTTCATCAAGCTGTGTACTGCAAATCCTGTAAGAATTTCCCAAAGTGATCGAGCCAATTCCTTGTTATAGGTCGAAATAGCTGTCCGGGTACCAAAAACTGCCGTAATTTCTCTACTCAGAAAGTTTCTGCTCATATCTTAGTGCTTTGAATTGATCTGAAGCTGAAATTTCGTATGTGTATCCAGTACCACCTCATTTACATGTAGGAGGAGTTCTGAAGTCTGAACCTTCACATATTTCTCAATCCTGAGTGTCAAAGTTCGCCATCTGATCGTATCATTGCTAGTTAAGCTTGAACTTGCTTCGTGAACATATCAGAAGAGTCTAGAGACTTATATGAGTGTTTTTCAGTATCACCTTGAGACCTGAAGCCTATCCTGTGAATAAACCAGCCACAGCCAAGAGCCCAACGCTTTCCCGAGTAGATTGAACACAGCCTTCAAACTCATATCACAGCCAGAAGGTTCGCCCTTCCCAGGAAGACTCTCAACCTGACATCTGGTGCTTCCACTGAGAGCTCTTGGGGTGATTGATTGAGAAGGTTGAGTTGCTACAAGGAGAATCGCAAGAGCGGAGCTGCTGCTGCTGCCTCTGGGGCTAGAGCATCAACGTCTACTGCTGCACCGTCAACTGCACATGCGTCTTCTACAGCGACATCTGCATCTGGTCTGGACACGGCTGAGATCTTGAAGACGCTTGCGGCCCTAGTCCAACAACATCCGATCGTTGGAGGGTGTGAGTTAAAATCCACCAAGGTTTTGCAAGCGATAGTGAATAGGTGTGGAAGGTTTGAAGGTAGAGATATTTCTAGATATCTGCGTGAGTATAGAGGAGAGATGGAGCTGGTTAGGGTTACAGATGCTGAGATGATAGCAAGCTTTGAGTTAGCTGTCATTCCTGAGTTGCGGGACCAAGTTAGGGATGTACAGAGAAGAAATCTTAGAATCTGGATGAGTTTTGAGCGATCTCTTCGAGAGGAGTTTCTTGAGGAGGATTCAGAGAGAGTTACTAGAAGGACATTTCTAGACTGGGTTGAGCAGCAACCTGGTCGTATGATGAGTCTAAGTGAGTTGCTGAGAGAGTTTGATCGAAGATACCGGCAACTCTCAACTCTAGAGCGAATAACTCTAGATGTTAGGAGAACAGAGCTTTTTCTGCAACCTACAGATGATGCTACGGCAGATCGGTTATGTTTTATGTTGGCCGATCGATCTGCTGAGGGAGGTGTTACTATGAATTGGGGGAGAGTTGAGGATGCTGTGGCTGTACTAACAAGACAGAGGAGAGGAAGAGTGGCTGTGGGAGGACGTCCGCTTGCAGAAGTGGTCACTCCACCTTATGCTGCTCCTCAAGTACAGCAGCCTTTGGCCCCTGCTCCCAGACCTGTTGTCCCAGCTGCAGTTCCTTTGATGCTTGTTGTGCCAGCACCGGCACAAAGGGCACCTGTTCAAAGACCTGCGGAGAACCATGGTCAACATAACCAGATTGAAGACCTGATTCGACAGATGCGAGAGCTGAAGGTAGAGCTAGCTGGATTGCAGAGAGAGCAGCCACCGGCGCCTGCTGCTGCACGTCCAGGAGGAGCTCCTGTTCGTAGATGTATTTGGTGTGACAGTCCTGATCATTTCCGAGGAGACTGTCAAGAACTCACAGCTGCTTTGCGAGATGGTGTGGTTCGCTATCAGAACGGTAGGTTGCACCTTTCTTCTACTGGAGAGCCGTTGAGCACGCAGTTTGGGCGAGGAGGCATGAGGAGTCTACCTCAGATTGCTGCGGCGGTAACTGTACATGCATTGATGGCACCACCGGTAAATCCTGATGTATATGCTGGACATATTGAGGTTTCTTCTAGTCCTACGTTGCTAGATAGGACTGCTGAGAAGAGTATTGCCCCCGTTCCTTCTGAAGTACTGAAGAAAGGAGCCGAGTCTATTCGTAGGATCACAGGATGGGGAGATCCTGTAGATGTTGCTTCGATCAGAGCATTCTTGGATGTAGATAGACACGTTCATTGGCAGGATGTTTCTGTGGAGGAAAAGAGGCGACGAGAAGCCTCTGAACTTGATATTGGAGTTCCTGAGGAGACTGGGGATAGACGGAGAGTCACAAGGAGACGAGCAGCTCTTCTTGAGGACATCCCGTCTACTTCTGCAGCTCCTCCACCTGCACCAGGTCCTATGGAGGACGTGCAAAGATCCCAGCAGGAGTCAATGACTGCTGGTAGGCGGTTTACTGCCCAAGAGAAGGGAAAGGGACCGGCTTACAAGTTGGCAGCTGATATTGAAACTTCTAATGATCTGAAGAGTATCTTGCAGCAGAGGATACTGGATGCGCGAATCGAGTTTTCTCTTCGAGAAGTTCTTGGTATTGCAAAGAGGGAGTTTCACGAACTGATCATCGACATCATCAAGCGCAAGAGAGAGGTGATGTCCGAGCAGGTAGAGAGTAAGATGATAGATGTAGTATGAGCTTCTCTGAATGATGCAAAGTTTGGAAAGGTGCATTTTCAGGAAGCTGATGACAAGAGATACCAGCAAGAAGCGTTGGTTGCTAGTACCGACACTATTGAGTTCAACGATGAGGAAGTTGGTGAGGAGAGTCCAGCTAGTGAAAGTGATTTCAGAAAGAGACATTGGGCTCGTGCCACAACTGCTACGCGAGTTCGTCTTGGAAGTTTGGCTGAACCTGTTGCTGCTTTAGTTGATCACGGATCTGAGATCAACATCATGTCACGGGAGGTGTACGAGAGGGGTTAGTGGCCTATCGAGCTAAACCATGGTTGGGTGTTACGTGCTGCAAACAACCAAAAAGGTGAGCTATACGACGCTTGTCCTAACGTGAAGGTGAAATAGGTGATGTGGATGTGGATCAACATTTCTTCGTGTAATCTTCTGCTTCATATCTTGTGATTCTTGGTCAGTCTTATATCACTGCGGTTCGAATGGAGACCAAGGTGATGGATGATGGATCTCATTACGCTAGGATCCGTAATCCAGATGATAGACGTTCTGTGCAGTTTCTGACCGTTCGTACGAACCACGAACGAAACCGTCAAACTTTGAGGGATTCTCCTATTTGTAGGGGTAAGGGTTTTCTGAAACCACTCTCGTAGGACGAGATAGCGAGAGTGATGGATCTACTGCTACTATGATCCCGCTTGAGCAGCCTGAGGGATCACAGGAGGTTGATGGAAAGGCTGCTCAAGATTCAGAAGGTAGTTGCACTGTACATAGTTGGAAATCTGGGTTCATGACTTTCAGTTCTGATGATTGGAGTGAGTTCACACAGAGGGAGGATTTGACTGAGAAGAGTAGAAGGCAGATGGAGAGATGTGCAGCAAATCTGCGTTGTACAGAAGTTCTGAAGGAAGATGAGATGATTTTTGATGTTTATGAGGAGTTTGTAGGTGTGCAGTCTTTTGTTCGTCGGCTGGATGGTGTAGATAGGTTGATGGAACAGATGGGAGGTAGGGTGGTGATCCCCATCCATTCTCGTGAAGTCTATGAGGAGATTATCTCGTACTTGTGATATCGTCCTCATCCGAGACTGGAGAATGGATGGAATGATGCAGTCTGTTGGTGTGGCTTACATCAAGAAGGGAAGTACACGCCAAGTATAAAGCTGTAGCGAGGAAGGTGAGACCTATGGCGACCCAATTACTTGTTGATTCTCAGCAGCAAATGGAGTTAGCGGTTGCTGAGCCTGTGCTTAGAGATCCTACACAGGTAGGACACAAGTTTACTCAGGAGACACTCGAGCAGCTCCAGATAGGAGGGGGTGGCTTCTTGACAGAAGAGGAGAAACGAGCTTTTGAACAGATGATAGTTAGCCATGGTAAGGCATTTTCTTTCTCGGCTGAGGAGATAGGTTGTGTGGATCCTAGTGTGATAGCTCCGATGGTTATCTTCACTGTTCTTCACGTACCTTGGGACTTGAAGCCGATTCCAGTCCCTCGTGCCTTGCTACCGAAGGTGATTGAATTACTGAAGGAGAGGATGCAGATGGGTATTCTTGAACCATCTATGGCTCCGTACTCTAGTCGATGGTTCACAGTACCTAAGAAGACAGGAGCTCTACGCTTCATCCAAGACTTGCAGCCTGCCAACAACATCACGATTCGAAACGTTGGAACAGGACCTGTGGTTGATGAAGTAGCTGAGGCGTTTGCTGGAAGGTCAATCTATTCTATTGGAGATCTGTTTTCAGGTTATGATCAGTTTCAGCTTGCTTTGGAGAGTAGAGACTTGACTACCATGCGTACACCTTTGGGATTGATGCGGGTGTGTACTCTTCCTCAGGGTGCGACAAACTCAGTAGCCCATATGCAAAATGCGATGCATAAGGTGTTACGAGAGTTTGTGCCTGAGGTCACTATCCCGTTTCTGGATGATATTCCCATGAAAGGCTGTCCGGTGGAGGACAGGACGAAGCAGTGACTTCTGATGGTTGCAAAAAGTTTGTTGCAGACCATATTCGAGATGTGGAGAAGATTTTGATGCGTTTGGAGGAGGTACACCTCACTCTATTAGGTACCAAATCTCGCTTTGGGATGTCAGAGATTGTGGTAGTAAGTCATCTGTGTGGTACTTTTGGGAGGCGTCCGAACCCAGAGAAGGTAGATGTTATAGCAAGGATAGCTGACTGCACCAACATCACTGAGGTTCGACGGTTCTTAGGAGCTTGTGTGTTCTTTCGTGTGAGTATTCCTCATTATGCACATATTGCCGAGCCTCTATATGCACTTCTGAGAAAGGGAAGGAAGTTTACTTGGCGGCAAGAACATCATGAGACGATGGAGCAGCTGAAGGAGATTCTGAAGTCTCCACCTATACTAAGGAGGCTTAGCTACGAGAGCGGGAGACCTGTGGTACTGACTGTTGATACGAGTCCAAAGGCGATTGGATGGGCCGTTGACCAAGAAGATGCAGAAGGTGTGCGGTTTGTTTCAAGGTTTGGAGCTCGGATCTTAACAGATAGACAGCGTAACTATCCTCAAGTGAAGCGTGAGTTGTGGGGAGCTGTTACTGCTATGAAGGTAGATCGAGAGTTCTTGATAGGAGCTCATGTGATACTAGAAACAGATTGTTTGCCTTTGTTGGATATGATAGCAAACTGTAATACACCAGACATAGCAATGCTACGATGGATTGCTTATGTCCGGAGTCTAAACCCTGAGCTAAAGCATATAGCAGGGAAAGACAATCCAGTTGCAGATATGTTGTCTAGGGCTCGTTATACAGATGAGGATGAGATGTTTGCAGAGGTGGAGAATGAAGAGAAGAGAGACGTTTGGTGCCAAGTTGGTCAGCAGACTTCAGACTTGGAACCACTGCCGTTCAATGAGGGGTTCTACTCAGAAAAGTTCCGCGATATTGGATTTTATCTGAGTTCGTTATCCAGGAGAGAAGGATGGAGTGATGCAGAGTTCAAGGAGATCAGACGGAAGGCGTACAGCTACCTTCTACGTGAAGGTTATCTGTGGAAACGTCCGAAGAGAAGAGACGGGATGCTTGCTAGAGTGGTGGATGATCAACCGACGAAGCTGAATCTGTTGAAAGAGTTTCATGACACCTTGTGGGCTGGACATCGTGGAGTATGGGCTACTTACACGAAGATGAAGGAGCGTTACTGGTGGAAGGGTTTGTATCAAGACGTGGTGGACTTTGTTGGGTCGTGTCTGCACTGCCAGTTCTACTCTAAGGTCCGTTACAGAGATGGACTTGTACCTACTTATCCACCTAGTATTCATTTTCAGTGGGTTCTTGATCTTGTGATGATGCCACCGGGGTTATGGGGGATGCGTTATTTGGTGTTGGCTCGAGAGGATCTTTCCAACTATGTGGAGGGACGAGCACTACGGACGAACACTACAGAGAATATCTGCAGGTTCGTGCTAGAAGATATCATCTGTCATTATGGATCGGTTGGGAGATTACGTGCAGATAGAGGCGAGTTGAGAGGCGCTGAAGTGAAGGAGTTTTTTGCTCGTTATGGAGTAAAGCTTCGACTTACTACTGCTATGAATCCAGAGGGCATTGGTAAGAGTGAACGAGGACACCCTTCTATCGTTCATGCTTTAGTGAAAGCATATGATGGTAGGCCTAGAGAATGGCCGAGACTACCTCCATTTGCTTTGTGGGCTGATAGAACTACACACTGTACTACGACTGGTTATATGTCAGTTGAGCTTATGTTGGGTCAGAAACCGATCATGCCTGCTGAGGAGTACTTTCCTACGTGGGCTACGCTACCGTGAGAAGATGGTATAGATCGTGCTTCACTCCTAAATTTACGTATTATGCAGTTGGAACGAAGGGAGGAGGATCTTGCTGATGCGCAGTAGAGGCTGAAGATGGCTCGAGTCAGAAACAAAGAACGTTTTGACAAGACTCACCGACTACGACCGAAGCCAATACATGTTGGTGATTGGGTTCTGGTATATGATAGCACGTTGGAGAATCAGCATTCTACACTTCGTAAGTTCTCTCGAAGGTGGTTCGGGCCTTATGTTGTGCTAGATGTGTATGAGAATGCCACTTATAGTTTACGTGAGTTGGATGGTACTCCTTTGAAGCTATCTGTGGTTGGCAAACGTGTGAAACTGTTCAAGAGACGCGGAGGGTCAATTGAGTTATTCAACTTTCTGGAGTCAAAGCTGAGCACAACAAGAGACGGAGACGTCTCAGCGTCTGATGAGACTGAGGCGGAGGAGAGCGATGTCCTGTTGTGGGACCAATTAGTATGTAAATTACGCGTATAAGTGTGTTTTGCGCACAGTTGTAGAAGTTGTGGTGTAATGGGATCTAAAACATTGCTCTTATGAGCTTAAAATGCTCTATTATCTGCTGGGGGTCTCCATGGGGCAGAAAAGGACAAGGTTGAGTCCTTTAACTTCCCATTGGTCCACCCAAAAGTGAAGATAACTTGTCATCTACCAAAGTGTGTGCTCTAGGAGGTTCGGGGGACTTTGACGAGGGATTTTGGAGATCGGAGGGCATGGGCGGAGAGCTCTTGACGGGAGGAGCAATCTGACCACAAATTTCACTCGATTTGGAGGTCCAGGGCATACGTTATGGCGATTTGAAGTTCATAGAGTGATGAGAGTACATAGCTTTCTCTTCCGATTGTAAGATTAAGGAGTTTGAGTGATTGAGCCGTCAGATTGAGACCAGATTTCATGAGCTTGTAGTCTGTCAGTTTTTGAAGCTCTGACCACAAATTTCACCACCGGATGTTTTGCGGATTGAGCGCAATGGCGATTTGAGGACGACGGGGTGCAGAAAGCTCTCAATCTGGAGCAGCAACTTTGCAGATTTATGGAGGATGATCCGAACGGTCAAATCGGCTCAAATTTCCTGAGTAGTGAGTTTACCTTCTGAATTGATAGCACAGGAAGTTTGAGTGGAAGTGGACGGTTCATTTAGGCGAAGAAGCTTCTGTCCTGAATCTGAGATTGGAAGTACGTGTTAGTTTCTGTGGATTTGTGTTAATTGTGGGAGAAGATCTAGCTGTCAGATGTTCCTGAAATTTGACCTGTAAGTAAGGATTCTAGTATCCTACCTACGTGGCAAGTTTGAGAGGAGACTAAGCTGTAGATCTGTAACTATCATGTGTGAAAGTTCGCTGTTTTTCTGTCGAGTTGTATCGGCAACGGTATCTAGTCCAGGTCCCGAGTCTTGTTAGCGGCAGCTGGCAGAAAAGTATCCAGTGTGACGTTTGTATTGCTTTGGCGTATTCTAGGCGTAGAAAAGACTTTAGCGACCTACGTTGTAACCACATCATGTGGTTGTCAGATTCGCACTCAACGTGGCAAAGTGCGATCCTTGACCTGTAAAGTCGACTACCTGTCTAGCCTAGTCTCTTGTATTGGGACACGTTACGGTGCATGCATTTGAGCCTTTCACCCAGTCGACCTACACGTGGATGAGTATGACGGCACCAAACATGCGATGTGCATGTGTGCCACCTCATCGGTCCGTGTGGCTTGGGTTGCTCGGTTAGGGATCTTGCACCTATCCTTGTTTTGGGTTCGAAACTTTTAAGCAAAGGGGAGTGACCTGTGTGGGGGCATTCAACCTTGAGAAATCCAAGAGATTGTTCGTGGGAAGATCGTGGTGATCCTATGAGATTGTATCAGAGTTTTATGGATCGAGATACCTTTGTAGTTGGAGTGCACATGTTGTGAGAGATGGACGAAGGACTCTACTTACCGCCCAGATTCCTTTTTCGAAACCCTTTCCAGATTATACTGATGTACATGGAACGAGTTCACTTTCAACAGTTTCTGATAGGATCCTTCGGGCATAACTTTACCGCGCAAGTCATGCTCTCGCCTGTCCCTGTGATCTTACCTGTTGTCCCTTACGGCCAAGAATGGGATCTCACCGTCTTTATCCTCATCTAACGAAGGATGGATCTAAATCAGCTCCCTCCTGTAAACTTTAACACCCAGTGCGAGATAAGACACATCTGTCGACCCAAAGTCATGTACGAAGCCCTAGTAGTGAGAAACTTCGGAGAGGAATACTACCGAGAGATCATGTCATCACATATCCCGTTTGTCGTGCCCATGATCATCCAACGTTTTCGTGTAGTTATCTTGACCCTTTACTGAGAGAAAGAAAGTGCTTAGTTATCGAGGAAGATAGAGAGAAATCTACGAGATACTAGCCGCTCTGCTGTGCATCGATCGCTAGCCACAGCCAGAAGGTACGCCCTTGCTCAAAGGAAAGGCTCTCGCTACGACAGCGATGATGATGAAGAACAAGCAGAAGACTGAGCAGGTTGGCACATGCCGGAGGATGTGCAGGTTTGGAGGGGGTGGATGTCGTGATGTGAATCATTTCACATAGTAAATGATTCACTTCTCTGTCAGGCATTAGTCTCTCTGAGTGAAGTTAAGACCTCAGAGAAGTTCATTTTTGGAAGATGTTATATATTTTGAGTCTTAGTAGGTTGATTACCATGTTGATAGGGTTTACCATGTCATTGATAGGGTTTACCTAAACCCTAAACCCTAAACCCTACCATGTCGCTCATGGGTTGTATTTGCGTGTCGCCCATGCACGCTTTCTAGCTGATTTAAGTTATTTTTCAGGGATGCGTGTCGTTTTAGGTAGTTTAAGTTTTACGTTGGCACTCTAGGGGGCTTGACGTGGTAGCCTATGAGTGTAGATAAGTTACCACATGGTTTAAGGCACAAAATGACAACCAAATGGAGCTATGAATTCTCATTGGTTAATTTTTATCTTTTGTATAACTCTAAATTTAGAAACAGAGGTCTAAAGGGGATTTCGAGCAATTGGTAAGGGTACTGCAAAATCTGAGAGCACAGGGAGATAGAGCTCGTGGAACCAAGCACTGTCAGCGAAAAGTTTGATCGATTTGGAGCAATAAAGAAGGAGTTATGGCTGATTGAAGTTCGATTTGTGTCAGAATTGCAGCACTTCTGTTGAATTTGGGGTTTTGAGTGTCATTTGCAGCAGAATCGAGGAAATCGCTTCAAAACTTCGTGGCTGTGTTCACTGTCAGCAGGGCTACGACTTTCTCCAAATTTTCATGTCAATTGAGTCAGTGAGTAATTCAGGGCGACCGCTGAAGTAGAGGGGGTCCGAAAAGCTCTCAATCTGGAGCAGCAACTTCAGAGAGCGAGATCTGGAGTTCTGTGTGGAATCAGGAGGTCCAACTTCACAGGAGTGTTCATCAAGCTGTGTACTGCAAATCCTGTAAGAATTTCCCAAAGTGATCGAGCCAATTCCTTGTTATAGGTCGAAATAGCTGTCTGGGTACCAAAAACTGCCGTAATTTCTCTACTCAGAAAGTTTCTGCTCATATCTTAGTGCTTTGAATTGATCTGAAGCTGAAATTTCGTATGTGTATCCAGTACAACCTCATTTACATGTAAGAGGAGTTCTGAAGTCTGAACCTTCACATATTTCTCAATCCTGAGTGTCAAAGTTCGCCATCTGATCTTATCATTGCTAGTTAAGCCTGAACTTGCTTCGTGAACATATCAGAAGAGTCTAGAGACTTATATGAGTGTTTTTCAGTATCACCTTGAGACCTGAAGCCTATCTTGTGAATAAACCAGCCACAGTCAAGAGCCCAACGCTTCTCCGAGTAGATTGAACACAGCCTTCAAGCTCATATCACAGCTAGAAGGTTCGCCCTTCCCAGGAAGACTCTCAACCCGACAGCGTAAGATGAACTTCCTCAAGTCGAGATAAGATCTTCTCACAATCTGCGATGTGATCAGTGACGTATCGTCGACACCTCCTCTGATCTAATGCTTCATCCTTCTCATCTTCCACACATCCTTTGATGGGGATGTCATCCAAGAACAGCATCGTCTTTTCAAGGATGAAGTCTTTTAGAACTCGATTCATTCCGTTCATCATGTGTGCTACCGAGTTGGTAGCTCCCTGTGGTAAGGTACACATCCTAACCAACCCCAAAGGTGTCCTCATTGTCGTGAGGCTTTTGCTCTCCTCCGCTAGTTGAAACTGATCATACCCTGAGTAAAGATCTCCCATTGAGTAAATCGCTCTTCCTGCAAACGCTTCAGCAAACTCATCCACAATTGGTCCCACCCCAGCATTTCTGATTGTTACTGCGTTCACCGGTTGCATGTCTTAGATGAACCGTAGCGACCCATTCTTCTTAGGCACTGTAAACCATCTGCTTGAATACGGTGCAAATGATGGTTCCAAGATCTTCATCCGCATCTTCTCCTTCAGCAACTCCACTAGTTTGGGCAAGAGAGCCCGCGGTACTAGAATTGATCTCAGGTTCCATGGCACATGCGGTACCGTGAAGATAACCATCGGGGTAACAACGTACGGGTCTACACACCCAATCTCATGTGGCTCAAAGGCAAATGCTTTCCCATGTCGTGAAAGCATTTCCTTGAAGCACATCCTCTCTTCTGGTAGAAGAGACCCATCAGATCCAACCTTCAGCTCTTCAAGGGTCTTCTCCGTGAACTTGTGTCCTATCATTGTAGGATCTCTCAAACTCTTCTCTCTTGAAGCTCGATCCATCTATTGGTTAGTGTCTTTCGGCAAAGGATCAGCAACTGGCTTTATCTTCCTATCCACTGTCTTGTACCTTGTCTCAACTCGAACCTCCGGTACACGGAATGATTCGATCACCGAATAGATCTCCCTTGAATGAATCTGCACAACCTTATCCATATCCTCCCATCCAATAGACATGATCTCTCGCAAAGGATCCTCCAACCCATCCTCTTCATAAACACCAGAAATCCATTCATCCCCTTCTAGCTCACCCAGCTCTTTCACATCATCTCAACATCACGCAAATGTTTTTGTTCTTTTCTTCTCATCTCTTTTACCTTCTTGTAGATAGCAATCCCACACTCTGAAAACCCAACAAACCTTGTACAAAAGACACTATCTCCAGCAAGCGAGAGTACCTTCTCCTGCGCACCACCACAATCCCGCTCTATAATGGTACTCAACGAAAATCTTGAACTCTTCACTCACCCTTGGAAGCGGTTTCTCCCTCAAACGATCTCGGTTGCGCTCGTGATTGGACGGTACAGTCAAGAATTGTACCGCTCTCGTCTCATCTTGACTTCGGATCCTAGCATAAGTAGATCCGTCGTCCAGTACCTTTGTCTCCATCCGAGTTGCTATGATGAAAGGTTGACCAAGAATGAGCAGGTATGATGTTGCTTCCTGAACAAAGAAGTTTTGCTCGATAGCAACATCACCTACGCGCACTCTGATGTCTAGACAAGCTCCATACAAGTCTCTTCTTGTGTTGTTGGCTGCTCTTATGACCCACCCATGCTCTGTGTCGATCGGTCACTTCTTCCTCTTGTACAGTTCTTTCGACATGATGTTGATTTTTGATCCATGATCGATCAAAGCAACCACCGGCTCATCCAAGTCTCCGGTTCTCACCAACGTCTCCGTTGTAGCTCGAGCCCAGTGACTGTGGCTGTAATGACTTGAGCTCTGCTTCCCATCCTCTTCTTCATCCTCAAAATGTACCCTATGCCTTCGATCTCTTTCTTCCTCTGAAGAATAAACACTGCACTTTGCAAGCTCTCTCTCCTCATCCAAGGCATGCGATAAACCAGTCTCACCCGTAATCTGTCACTTCCGTTTGATGACATCGATGATGACATCATGAAACTCACGCTTAGCAATGCCCAACACTTCCCTCAAGGTAAACTCCACCTTCGCATTCAGAATGCGATCTTCCAAGACTCCCTTCAAGTCTGTTGAAGCCTCGATGTCCGACTGTAGTTTGTATGCAGCCGGCTTATCATTCTCCTTCTGAAACTCCTTTGCTCTCACTTTCGATGGAGAAGGAGCATCATCCATCGGTAGATCTTGAGCTCCTGCATCTTGAAGCTCTTGACGAACCTTCTCCCCTCGAGTCTGTCTCTTTGAAAAAGTTCCTTCCCTTGAATCCTCTAAATCCCGCCTTCTCTTCTCTTCCAACAACGCTTCGTGTTGGTTCTTGGCGATGTAAGCGTGCACCGATAGAGCTTCTATCGGATCCTCCGATCCTTCCGGATCGTAGCAGGTGTTCTCAGCAACGTCTCACGTGCCATCTTCCCTTTTTGTTTCATGGAGATGGCAGATGACCACAATCCACTTGGCTCAACTTGTCCGTTAAAACCTCTCTCAACTTGATCCTCAACCCTTGTGTCATAAGTTCCAACTTCCATCATTGCAACTGCTTGCACTGATAGGTGGTCCTCAACCAACTTCTTCATCTCTCCTCTACCAAAATTAGTCTGAAGAAGTGCACCAGTATCCCTCAGCGCTACCTTCCCATCCTTCCAGAAGATCACTCTTTGCTGCAGAATATCTGTGAACTCCTTGCAATCTCTGCGTGGATGATCAGTACCATCGCACCAGATACACCGCTGGATCCAGCCTTGCTTCTCAACCGGTCTTGCTCCGCTTGTAGATCCCTTCTCTTCCAATCTTGTAAGCTTGATCTGCAGATCTCGCATTCCACGCAAAACCTCCTCAAGGTTTGAATCATCCTTCTTCGGAGATACCATAGGTGCCTGAACAACCGGAACAACTGAAACAACTGGAGCAACTGGTACTACTTGTCTAGCAACAGGAACCACTGGTCGGACTACAGGAACAGATGTTACAGCTGTAGTGTTGGCGTCAATCTCCTAACAAGAACCTTCTCTCGTCTCTACTCCCTCTTGGTAAGGAGACCAACAGCTTCCTCAACCTTCTTCCAGCTACTGGTCAATCCATCGTCCTCCTCCCGGTCTTCCAGAAGTTCCTCTAGCTTCTCCTGCAACTTCTCATCTGCAGCCCAAAGAAATAGCTCTGTCTTGTTGGACTGCAATGTCAACTTCTCCATCCTGGTCAACCGTGAAAACTGCTTCTCAAACTCTCTAAGCAACTCAGTAGCTTGTAAACCCTTCCTTGATTGCTCAACCCACTCCAAGAATGACTTCTTGGTGACTCGATCAGAGTCTTTCAAGAAGTACTCATCCATCAAGGCATGAGCAAAAGTCTCCCAATCCTTGTTAAAATGCTTTGTTAGCATTTTAACATGATCTCTAATCTCTGGAGCTGTTGCTAGCTCAAACGTCTCAATCATCTCATCTTCTGAGACCCGGTTCAGCTCCATCTCCTTCACATAATGCCTCAGATATCTTGAGACATCTCTCTCATCAAACTGGTCAATCCTACTGACCACCGCTTATAACGCCTTTGTTGTCATAGCTTCCTTCCGCTCATCAGACTGTTGTTGCCGTAAGAACATAGTGAAAGCTTGGAACATCGATGCAGTCATCGGATCCAACTGCACCTTCGGCAACCCACCTGAACCATTAGCTCCATCTCCATCACCTTTCTCATCCCCACTCATGACTGCCAATCTCTTCTTCAAAGTTCATACACAGAAGAAATCTCCATCCCAGACCTTCACGTCGAGTTCACCACCGTATCGTGTCGGATATTACGTGAAGGATGTCCAGGAAAATGCGAGGTTCCTGGCTGTGGAGATGTTGTGTGTTGAAACATAGACAAGACAGAGAAAAACAACCAGGAAAATGAACACTGCGATATATACACTCCAAATGTATGTACACTGCAGGTTCTTTCTCCTAAGAACACATAACTGAGAACCAGACCAGAGCGGTCTGTAACCTCCTTCAAAAGCCCCTAAAAACAACCCTTGAATCACAACCCTGACCCAAAAACACCGAAGCGTAGCTCAAAGCAAGAGAAACTTCTCTTTGCTAACAAGCAGAGCCATAGTAGTATCACACGATCCAAACCCAAGTCCAAACCACATCCATGTACAAGTTCTTAGCTAAAGCTAGTTACCACAAGCTGTATATAGCCAACCAGAACTCTAACGAACTCAAAAAAGCAAAACCCGTAGCGAAGAAACTGAAAAAGATATATCTGTGAACTTCCTCCTTTTGCCGAACTGACTTCAGATGTCGATAGGGTCTCCTCCGTTGACTCCATTAACCAAAGAAACCTTCAGATCCGACTCCCAACAGCCGAGATATCGCCGATTTTCGGTCGCAGGTGATCAAACCTCCAAAAACTCCTCCCTGCGGCTTAAACTCGCACACACCGCACAAACGGATCGTCCAAACCGATATCCGTCTTCCCTGGCAGATAGATCTAGCTATCACGAACCCAACGAGACTCCAAACAAGTCGTTTGGAGTTCCCCTTGCAAAACCACGCAAGAAATTTGGTCGCAAGTTGCAAAAAACTGACGTAAATCGGCTCTCTGCGGCTCAAACTCGCTTATCATCCCCACACCAACAATCCAATCCACGTATTTTCTTCTCCTATGCGTAGATGAAGACTTCCTGGTCGCGTAGGCACCAAGAACGAAGAGCTTGGCTCACCGATCGCGAAGAACAATATAATCTCAGGTCGCAGGCGAAGAAAAACCTGACGCAAGCGCTTCCCTGCGAGTCAATTTCACTCAGAACTCTCAAACCGCCCGATGAAACTTCGTATCGTCTTCAATTTCCTGAAGAACTCGTTGTTCTGATCCCGATGGATCCAAGGACAGGAAGTTTGGACTCCGGAACGGCCTGAACGGTCCAACTCTCCTTCATAGGTAACTGAAAATCTCAAATCTGCTTCCTGCGTCTCAATTTCTCTCAGAACACAACCCCCGATCCGTCTCTTCTTAAACCGTCTTAACCTGTGCGTAGCCTGCACAGATCTGAACCCGATGACACCTTGCGCGCATGTATTGGACTTCCCAATTCTCCAAAACGTCTACTGACAAGTCGTAGGAACAAGTAAGCCCCTTAAGCAGCCCTTTATACGTACAAAGTTCTCTCAGTAATAATGAAGCAGGCCCCTTGCGCCTTTGATATGGCGTCTGAAGCCAGCAAGTAAACTAAGGTCTAGCTTGATTTTATCTTCTTTCGAGTCTTGTAACTTCTACACTAGGCGTCCAAACGAAGTAGATGAAGTGCCTATGGAAAGCTGACAACGAGCTCTACCCATCTATATGATGAAAGTGAAGATCCGGAGTTGCGCCAAAAGCTCATAAGCTGGGGCCTAGCTTGTTTTCTCTATCTTTCGAGTCTTGTAACTTTTCCACTAGGTGTCCAAACGGAGTAGATGAAGTGCCTATGGAAAGTTGACAAGGAGCTCTATCCACTGATGCGATAAAAGCAAAGATTCAAAGTTGTGCCAAAAACCCATAAGTTGGGGCCTAGCTTATTTTCTCCATCTTTCGAGTCATGTAACTTCTCCACTAAGCGTCCACACGAAGTAGATGAAGTGCCTATGGAAAGCTGACAAGGAGCTCTATCCATCTATGCGATGAAAATGGAGATTCGAAATGATGCCAAAAGCCCGTAAGCTAAGGCCTAGCTTGTCTTTCTCATGAGTGTCTTTGGAGCGACAAGCATCGAAATCTGAATTTCATATAGGAGCCGGTCCACGACACGACAGCGTCTTCTGATGAGTATCTGATCTCATCTGCGACATCAGAGTGGGAGGAGGAGTTATTGCTGCTGCTCGATCGTCTTCTCCCGAGGTCTCTTCCTTCGTCTCGTGCTGCCCCGTTGGTCCATATCTCGCCAACTGATCTTCCGTTAGGTCCCCCTTGACCACGTACAAGTAATAGAAGAATGGAGTAAGATGTCCTCCTACCGGGGTGCCCAAGTACACCAGCTCTGCCTGCACATATGCGTGGAAGAACGCGTCCCAGTTGATGGGCAGCTCTTCTCAAATGGCTTCCAGGAATTCCACGTCCTGGTCTCCAAGGTACCTCGTCTTCTGCGCCTTCCCCTTGAGAAAGAGGTGAAAGAACAACTTCGTCAGAAGACGATTCTGCGGCTCCTGATAAGCGTCGACCTTCCATCCGTTTCTTCCCTGTCTGTCCTCTAGGAAGAGACAAGATGTGCTCCCAGACACATGCCACTTCCTCGAGATCATAGGTAGGATCTTCTTCTCTAATTCGTACCCCTTGTTCTCTGTTTCTGGCTTATGGAAAGCCATACGCCACCAATCTGCTGTCCAAGAAGATGATCTTCCTCGAGCTACTCTTACCTTCGCATGTACACGATTGCGAGGAGGTAATGCTGTCCAAACCTCCTCCAGAAGACCTTGGTCGGCGAGGTTCCAATCCCACAGGAAGAAGTCAAGACCCAACTCTCTGAGGAAAGGTTTGGCCTCGGTCAACTCTGCTGCCGGTAACATCAACCCTCGAGGATGCATCGACATGGAAACTCTGTTGCACTAAGTCACATGCACTTACTGTGAGTCGAAGGCTCAGTCCTTCTCAAGTTCTCACAGTCTAGCTTCCACTCTCAGAAGACGAATCTGGTCTTCCAGAAGACAGCTACTCTGTCTTCCGGGATTCTAACAGTGCTTCCTAAGCTCCTCTCGTCTTTCGAGCTATAGCTAAACAATCCTAACTAAGCAAGACCTCGCATAGATTCTTAAGAAGACAACCCACCTTGCATTTCATCCTACTTCCTAACAGAAGATACAAGATATGCGAGAAGTAGAGTGTATGAAAAGTTCAGAAGATGGTCGCGGGCTCTTGCGGTGACAATGGTCTCTGGGAAGACTCCCGGGACAGCTTCCGATTCAATAACGTTCTCGGAAGACTTCCCGAAGCCAGGCTTCTCTTCAGTGATCTCACCTGTCTTCTGCTTCCTACACGCAATCTAACCTCACAACAGACACAAGACATTCGCACTATGTTCTTCCGACTTCTTACCTCTCATACACATTCAGAAGAAGCTTGCTGCATGACGGGAAGACATGACCCTCGACCATTCTCTCCAGATTCTGCCAGCAAGACTTCTCACAACTCTCTTCTAAGTTCAGGAAGAAGAAGGAATAGGCTGCTATGGATCAGATAGAAGTGACCCGTTGTCGTGTTGTGAGGCGTCCCACATGTGAATTCAGTGTAGAACGGGTGTTGTGTTTTCTTTGTGTTCGGTGAATCTTTTGTGTAGTTCGCATAAGAGGGTATTAGGTGTCACGTTCACAGAGATCTGGATGTGAGATCGCACGATAACAAGATGTGCCGACTCAATGATCCGTGAACGTTCGCGTGAATGGCTCTTGTTGTCAAACATAGGTATAAGATAGTGGGTTGGGGATTTGGGAGGCATTCTTCTTTGGGGGTAGTTTTCATGAGTGTGTCTTAGTGTCTTACGTGATAAGAAGGAGCGGCAAGAGTTGTATTCATGGATGGAGGACTGAATCGAGTTCCAAATCTGCCATTTCTGAACCCGTTTCATATCAAGCTTCACTTGATCCACCGCGATCACTTTCGACAGTGGTTCGTCGCCTACTTTGGAGAAAAGTTCATGGGGAGGATGATGGACTCGCCTACTCCGGTGATCTTACCAATCGTCACGTATGGAGAGGACTGGGACTTGACAGTGTACATCTTACTTTGACGAGGGCCAATGGACCTGAATTATCCAGCCAACATCCCTTTCAACGTCTGGGTGGATGTTCGATGTCACTGTCGGCGGAAGATCAATCATCGTGCGTGGATCGCAAGGAACTTTGGGGAGGAGTACTGTAATCAAGTGATGGCTTCTCCATTTCCTTTTGTAGTACCTTTCATCGTAAATCGGTTCCAGGTCGTCATCTTGACCTTGTACTGAATCTTAAGTGTTAAGTATGATCTCTATAGTTTGACGAGTGTAATTAACTAAAGTTGGGGCTAATGCCTTGAAGGCATGAGAGGGTAGTAAGGTTATAGTTGTTCTAGGGTACCAAGTAGAGGACAAAAGAGGTTTCCAGATCTGTTTCTTATTGGTCTATTCTCGACCAATCAACGCCATTCCAGATCTGCAGACGGCTTTAGGGTTTTGAAGGTCTTCCCGGGGGTCATTTGAGGAGTGAGTGGTCTTGTTGGAAAGCTCTCGAGACAGGCTACACTCTGGAGACAAAGATCAGGCGATTTGGAATTCTGAGGAGAGAGTGATGGACGTTGAAAGTCATGGGGTCAAATCTGTACCTCGAGCCACGTTTTGGAGTGATCCGGGAGTTTGAGAGGTGATCTTTAGGAGCTGTCAAAGGGATCGAGTAGTTCACTCCGTGCTGGTTGTGTTGATGTAAAACAATCCTACATTTGGGTTGGATTTGCTCTTGAAATGCTCGATTGAAGTTGGCTGTTACAGTTGAGAGGTATGAGTAAAACCTCTTTCTTTGGGTTCAAAGCTTGAGTTGCTCCGTGCACATGGGATTGGATCTCTGAATGAAACTTTCCAGGATGAGTGTGTGCCCTATCAGCTAGTCACATGTGAAATTTCAGTTCAATTGGGTAAGAGAATGTGTGGAGATCTAGGATTTTGGCCATCGAGATCTGTAAAGCTCATAAGTTAGCACAGACGGGTGGCTTGGTTCATCGCGGACAGTTGGGTTCAGATCTGAGACTGAAATTTCATACAGTAGTAGAGAAGGGTCAGAGGGGATGTCCTGTGAAGTTTGAGCCTGATTGGATAATCGAGGTGAAAGCACGAGATTGTCAAAGTTTAGTTTGCAGCGAGACGAGAAAGACGTAGAGAGATTTCGCTGAAATCTCTTGATTGGAGTTGAACAAAAACGACTTGAAGATGGGAGTGTGTGCTTCTTGGAGGTGTCGTGTGGATGACAAGGAGGTTGTATTGTGAGATTGGTACGGCGATCACGCTCAGTGGAGGTGCCACGTCTTGCTGAAGCTGAGGTACCGTTATCCTCGGTGTCACGCCCCGAGTTTCTAGCTGTTTGCTGCCGATATGTCTTGTATCATTGGGAAGCTTGTGTAGTAGGCGGTCCTTGCTATGGGCATCTTCTTGAGCAAACTCGTATCAGCGAACAATAGAAGATCAGAGTCTACAATTTAGATAGTTTGTCGAGAAGAAGTAGTGAAGCGGATGTTGATGAGAGATTGTATGAAAAGTGCTTGGATCTAAAGCAGACACGTACCGTGTATGAGCCTTGCCTTTATCTAGAGTAGAATTGAGCTCCGAGTCATTTGTGCGATGCACATGTGTTGCACTTGGGTCAAGTTAGATCGCTAGTAACCTACAAAAAAGACTGATAGATTAGATAGGGAGAGCATAAGTTTTCATCGGTTAGGTCGTAGATCCAGTTGTATCTCTCTACAGCCAGATACCCCGTGTATTCCCAGACCATATTTCACGCCCTACGACAGTTGGTGAACTCGACGTGAAGCGTCTGGGGTTGAGAGATACTTTTTTTTTTTTTTTGGTGCAACCATGGATGCTGAGAGCCTATCTCAATTCATAGATGAGGCTTCCACGTCTGGAGAGGCACCGAGGGTGAACTCACTGAAAAGATCTGACATGCGATTGCTTGAGGCATTCGCATTGATCATGCAACAACAACAAGCCGCTGAACAAAAGGAGGCAATGGCTACTAGAGCTTTGCAGTCTGTTGTGGGTTTGTTGGATCAATTTGATGGAAAGAACATCTCCAAGTACCTCAAGTACTATTCTCGGGAGATGGAGTTGAGTAAAGTGCCGGAGAGAGAGATGGTCAATACATTTGAGCTTGCTGTCGTACCAGAGATACGAGAGCATGTGAAGGAGATCATTCACTCTCATGGCGCTACATGGGAAGAGTTTACTTTTCAATTAAAAGAAAAATATTCTCGAGAAGATGCAGATCGGGTGACTAAAAAGTCATTCATGGAGTGGGTAAACAAACCCAATAAAGGGCTTGTTGCTACAGAGCTATTTAGGGAGTTCGAGAGACAATTCCTTCAGTTGTCTCGGATGGAGAAGCTCACATTGGAGAACGACAAAGTGGAGCTGTTTCTGCAAGCAGCTAACAATGAGCTACAGAGGGAGTTGAAACTACTTCTGGAAGACATGATGGAAGATACTGGGCTCACGGCTGATTGGAGGAAGGTTTCTGAAGCAGTGGGTGTACTTGCGAAGCGGGAGTATCGAAGAGGGAAGGTGGTGGTAAGGCAAGAAGTGAGACCACTGCCAATCGTACTACCCCGTAGGCAGCCAACAATGCCTAATGTACAAGCACCTACGGTACAAGTACCTCCTATTTCATTTCCTGCTGTTCCTGCCCCTATGGTTGCACCTCAAAAAGATGCAATAGAGGAATTGGTAAAAGGGATGAGAGACTTGCAGATTAAGCTAGCAAGGCTAGAGGAGAAAGGAGGAGTACTTGAGGGCAAAACCGCTCCAAAGCAAGGGTATGTGCAGAGATGTATGTGGTGCGATAGCACTGAACATCACCGGAAGGAGTGCGGAGACTTTGCTGACATCCTACGGCAAGGGGTGATCTACTAGAAGGAGGGGAAGGTTGCCTTGAAGGAGACAGGTGAGATCCTCAAAACCAACTTTGGAAGAGGAGGGAGGAGGCAAGTTTTAGAGGATTACCTTTCACAACATGCTGAGGTATCAGTAAAAGCCGCTACCTATGGGGTTGAGGTAGTGAAAGATAGAGATAGTACTTCTGAAGAGGAAGTAAAGGCGAGTGAAATATGGAGTCATGCTGTGACCACAATGGAGAAAGGAAAAGCAACAAGGGGTGAGTTACTCAAGGTGGCCACGACAATCAGAGGTGCTACTGGATGGAGTGATCCAGTAGATACAATGTCTGTACACGCCTACTTGGCAAAGAGTCAACATGAGGCTCTCATGGAGGAGAAGCGTAGGAGGGATGATGCTGGTCCTAGTGAGGAGAGAAGTACTCCTAAGAGGCAGTTACGAGGTGAGAAACCTCGGCTAGATACAACGCCGGTGCGAGAAGAGACTATGGAAGAAGTTCCACCATCTACTACAGAGAGGTTAGAAAGGAGTAAGAAAGGTAAGCCTGCTACCTACAAGCTGCAGTCGGATATTGAAGCTGCTACAGATTTGAAGGGGGTGTTAGAAGAGAGAGTGCTCAACGCGAAGATTGAGTTTACTTTACGAGAGATCCTAGGAATAGCAAAGAAGGAGTTCCATGATGTCATTATTGACACCATCAAGAGGAAGAGGCAGTTGACAGGAGAGACTGCTATGACTAACGCTCTAGATACGAGAATAACGATGGAGGAGGAGCAAGAGTTAGCTAAATATTGCACCAATCATAAGGTTCGATTTGCTGTAGATGAAGATGAGGGAGATGATAGGGTTCCCAGTTATTATACTAGGGGACATTGAGCTAGAGGTACTACGGAGACCTTGGTGAAGATAGGAGATTTGGTAGATCCGGTGGTTGCTCTCATTGACCATGGATCAGAGATTAACATCGTATCTAAAGATGTCTATAAGCGAGGGAAGTGGCCCATTGACACAGAGCATGGTTGGATGATCCGGGCAGCGAATAACACACGGGGAGAACTCAACGGTGCTTGTCCGGATGTAAGGGTGAAGATTGGGGATGTAGTCATAGAGCAAAACTTTTTTGTTCAAGACACTACTTCGTATCCGGTGATTCTTGGACAGCCATACATTACGGCTGTAAGGATGGAGACCAAGGTGCTGGATGATGGATCTGCATATGCTAGGATCAGAAATCAAGACGGTAAGAGAGCAGTGCAGTTTCTAACTGTACCGCCTAACCATGAGCGCAATCGGGAGAACTTGCGGAGTGATTCTCTTCCTAAAGTCACTGAAGAGTTTAAGGATTTTCGCATAGGGTCACCATAGAGCGAGGGTATGGTGATACCGATACACAGAGGGAGGTACTCTCGCCAGCGAAGGGAAGTGCCTTTTGTACAGGAGTTGTGGGATTTTCTGAGGGTGGATTTGCTTTATATACGCAGCTTGTTGATCTACAGAAGTGGGAGCGGAAGGCTGTGGAAAGAGTTGAGAAAGATCTAAAAAGAGTGTGTGTACTTGACGAGGAGGATAGAATAGCGGGTGTTTACATGGAGATGGGATTAGAGGATCCTTTGGAGGAACTTACCAAGATTGAGAAAAGGAGTGAAGATCAACTGGTGGAAATAAATTCTAGAGAGCTCTATTCGATCATAGAGTCATTCTAGAAACCAGAAGTCAGGGTTGAAACCAAGTACAAAACGGTAGATAGAAAGGTTAAGCCTGTAGCTCAACCTTTACCTGATGACTCCAACCACCAAGTTCAGCAAGCTTCGAAGGAGAAGAGCTTAAGGGATCCTCGCCAAGTGGGTCACAAGTTTACTGCAGCTACGCTCAAGGAGTTGAAGGTAGGATCCGCAGATTTTCTTTTTCTTATTGAAGAGCGAGAGTTCAAAGAGATGTTGAGTAAGCATGGGAAGGCTTTTTCTTTTGAAGCTTCGGAGATAGGATGCGTGGATCCGAGCGTAGTAGCTCCAATGATTATCTTTACAGTGCCGCATGCACCTTGGGACTTGAGGCCAATCCCTGTACCTAGGGCTCATCTACCTAAGCTTATGGAGCTTCTAAAGGAGAAAATGCAGATGAAGATTCTCGAACCTTCATTTGCACCGTATTCCAGTCGTTGGTTTACAGTTCCGAAAAAGAGTGGAGCGTTACGCTTCATTCAAGATATGCAGCCAGTAAACCAAATGACTATCAGGAATACAGGGATAGGACCGATTGTAGGAGAGTTTGCTGAAGCATTTGCTGGAAGGGCGATCTATTCTGTGGGAGATCTCTACTCCGGATACGATCAATTTCAACTTGCCGAAAGAAGTAGGGATGTCATCACTATGAGGACTCCGTTGGGATTGGTAAGGATGTGCACATTACCACAAGGGGCTACTAACTCAGTGGCGCACATGATGAATGGGATGAATAAAATCTTACGAGATTTTATTCCGGAGAAGACAATGTCGTTCTTGGATGACATTCCAATCAAGGGTTGTCCAGAGGAGGAGAAGGATGAAGCGACAGATCAGAGGGGGTGCCGTAAGTTTGTTGTTGATCACATTGCAGATGTTGATAAGATATTATCACGTCTTGAGGAAGTCCACTTGACGTTATCAAGAGCTAAGTCCTCGTTTGGAGTGCGAGAGGTTGTGATTGTGGGACATTTGTGTGGATGGTTTGGTCGTAGGTCTGATCCAAGTAAGGTAGATGTCATCCAACGGATGAAGGATACATGTAGTTCGCAAACTGAAGTACGGAGGTTCTTAGGGGCTTGTGTATTCTATCATGTTTGGATTCCTCACTTTGCACATGTTGCTGATCCTTTATACGGCTTGCTTCGGAAAGGCAAGAAGTTTAAGTGGGACGAGAAGCACTCAGAGGCAGTTCGAAGGCTAAAAGAACTGTTGTCTTCCCCGCTTGTACTTCGTAGAGTCAGCTATGAAGGGGGTAAACCTGTAGTTCTGACTGTTGATAGTAGTCCTATAGCAATTGGATGGGCTGTGGGGCAAGATGATGAAGAAGGGAACAGGTTTGCTGTGAGGTTCGGCGCAAAGGTGTTGAGTGAGCGACAAAGGAAGTACCCACAGGTGAAGCGAGAACTATGGGGGGTGGTTACAGCTATGAAGGTTGAGAAAGATTACCTTATTGGAGCATCGGTGATTGTGGAGACTGATTGTTTGTCATTGTTGGGAATGATTACAAATTGTAACACTCCTGATATTGCTATGCTAAGGTGGATAGCGTACATCAAATCATTGAATCCTGAATTCAATCACATAGCCGGTAAGGATAATCTAATAGCAGACATGTTGTCTAACTAACCCCGTGTATTCCCAGACCATATTTCACGCCCTACGACACCGTAACGGACCCTCTCGTCTTCTCGCGCATTCTGCCAACCTTTCCTGTCTTCTAGTCTCTCTAGGAAGATGTGGATTTGAGAAGCTCGGGAGATCAGGAGACACAGGTCTGGTTCTCAACTTCCAGTTTCTCGAATCAACAAACAACTCACCAAGTCACTCAGGATTCGTACCAAACCTCTCTTAACACAAAAGCAAATCCAATCCAAGCTCGATACGAATTGCACACAGTCGTCTTCCGAAGACTTTAGACATCCAGAAGCGTCTTCCGAAGATGTTCAGGATTCAGAAGCGTCTTCTGAAGATGTTCAGATCTTCTGAAGCGTCTTTGTTCAGGGATTGGGGAGTAGAGGTGCGATATGGTAGGAAAATTGATAGCTGCGGGATCGAATTTGAGAACGACGGACAGGGAAGCTCGATTATAGTTTGGGAAGAAGCTAGAAGATGGCTGTCGAAAATTGGACAGCGCTTCCGTGCCCAATTTCACAGAAGGAAAATGCAAGATGAGGAAAGCGACCGATCATTTTGCCTGCAAACAACTGAGGAAACACGGGGGATACCAAACAAGAGGTGAGAAGCGGGGTGGAAGGGAAGAGAACATGACAAGAACCTCAAACAGTCTTCTGTCTGCTTCTCGTAATGTCTTCAGTCTTCTGCGTGCTTCCGGCTCCGATCTCAGCTCCAATGCGACTCCACAGAGCTGCTGCTGCCGTCAATGTCTTGCTACTCCTCAATCGAACAAGACTCTATCTCTGATTCTTCTCAGTCGTCCTTCAATGTCTGCTTCCGGGAGTCTACAGAAGACTCCTTCAGCTCGATGGTGCTTCCTACTCTCAGAATTTTGTCCTCGCCTTCTCTCTAGCTGCGAATCGATCCTTGCTCTACTTGATTTCACTCTGCTGGCCCTCCTCACTCAATTCGATCACCTCCTAATTCGATCTTCTATTCAAAATACCCTCGATGCGGAAAGCGGTGGTGTTTCTACGCTAAAGCGCTTCCTTCGTATCTTCTCGTGCAGTTTAGGGGTTCTTCGACCTATCTGACCTTCCTGACCTATCTACCACCTTGGTGCTACCTGGTAGGTACACCTACTCCTTTACTGGGTGGTACGCGGTTAGACCTCTGCAGTCGCAGTCGCAGTCACTGTCACTATCTTCTGGAAGACACGCGTCTTCCGTCTTCCGTCTTTCGAAGACCTGATCGGGAAGACGTCTTCTCGGAAGATGTCCTTCTTCTGACTTCCGAAGAAGTCGACTTCTCTTACAAAAACGTTCTTGAGGTCATCTTCCTTCTAAGCAAAATGTATTCTTAAGCAACAAGGTTATTTCAATTACACGGACATGTGATTAACTTCAAAATTTCAAAAATTTGTACTTCTTGTAAATTGTGGACAACACAACCTTATTTTCTGTTCCAGGTCGAAGTAACCATCTGGGTGTCAGAAATTACTGTTTTGTCCATACCTCAGTGCTCAAGATCGATCTCTGGCTGAAATTTTATATGTGTGTTAAGTAAGGCCTCATTTACATGTATGAGCAGGTTTGAAGTCTAAACCATCATATGTTTCTTATTTTTGAGTGTTAAAGTTCACGTCTGATCTTATTACTACTTGTTAGATGTGATTTTCACTTTTTGAACATATTAGAGGACCCTACAGGTCTGTGTTAGTGCTTATAGTGCCAAGTTATAACCTGAAGCCTACCTCTTGAGTAAATAATCACAGTCAGAAGCCGAGACCTTTCATAGATAGACGTATCACACTCCGACAACTAGCACCCAACCATGATTCAATTTGATAGGTCACTGTCTCTCTCGTATACCTCTTGCGACATGATGTTGATCTCAGATCCGTGATCAACTAGAGCAGCAACAGACTCAGACAAACCCCCAAGACGTACTCGTGTAGCGTAGCACGAGCACAATACCGCTTTCTGAAATCACTATCAGCAGCTGGACTCTCCTCGTCAGTTTCTTCATCATCAACCTCGATAGTGTTGGTACCAGCAACCAATGCTTCTTGCTGGTATCTCTTGTCAACAACCTCTTGAAAATGCACCTTCCCAAATTTGACTCATTCATAGAAGCTCTAATCCATTATCATATGACTCTCTACTTGGACATCACATGTCTTTTTCGTTTGATGATGTCGATGTCTCTCTTTGCAATACCAAGAACCTACAAAAAACTCAACTCGTGCATCTAGTATTCTCTACTCGAGAATACTCTTAAGATCAGTAGAAGTTTCAATATCTACAGCCAACTTGTAGACCGCTTGTTGGCTCATGTTGAGACCTCTACACATCCTCCATCGAACTTGGTGCAGATGGAGGAGCTTGAGAAGTAGACGAGACATCCTCTAGAGAAGTTGCTCGTCTCTTGATGACCCGCTGTCCGTCTCTAGTCTTCTCTAGGATTCTAGTATCAAGCTCAGAGGCATCTCGCCGCCTCTTTTCTTCCACAGAAGCATCTTGTCAATAAACGTGTCTATCCATGTCCAAGAATGCTTTGATAGACGTTATGTCTATAAGATCTCTTCATCTTGTGACTCTATGGATCCTCTCGTCAACACCTTAGAAGGAATTTCAACATAACCCTTCCCAACAGTCCTATCTAGCAAAGTAAGACTAACAGAAACTTCAATATGTCCAGCATACACATCAAAATTCACCGGCAGTTCTGTCAACGCAGTTGCTATTACAGCCGTAGTGACATGAGACATACTTCTCATACCTCCTCGCCCAAACTGCGTGTTTAGTGGCTCTCCAGTAGAAACAAGATGTAACCTACCGTTCTGATAGCGAAATGATCTAGATTGTCACATCAAATACATCTACGAACAGGAGCACCTCCTGGACGCACAACACCTCTTTGACGTGCAGCAGCAAGCTTCGGTGGTTATTCTCTTTGCAAACCAATCAGCTCTATCTTCAATACTGACATCTGTCGGATCGTATCTTCAATTTGGTTTTGTTGACTTTGGTTCTCTATAGGTCTCTGAACACGTAGTCTCTGTGCAAGAATCGGTACAATTGATACTGGAGGGACTGCTGCAGGAACAAGAGGTCTAGGAGCAGGAGTTGAGAGCTGCTATACTTGAGGAGCAACGTGAGGTTGGATAATCACTTCTGCAAGTGGACGTCCCCCTACAACCACTTTTCCTCGTCTCTATCTTGTTATTACAGCCACGACGTCCTCAACTCTCATCCGATCAGTAGTAACAATCCGTCGATCTACTAATATGAAGCATAATCGATCTGCCATTGTCTCAATGGTAGCTCGCAAGAAAAGCTCTGTCCTTCTAGCATCTAAGGTTATACGTTGAAGCGTAGAAAGCTGCTGATATCTCAGATTGAATTCTCTCAACAACTCATTCAGTCCCATCATACGACCAGGTTGTTGCTCAATCCAGTCCAAAAACGTTCTCCTAGTAACCTTCTCAGAATCCTCTTCAAGAAATTCCTCTTAGAGGCTCGCTCAAAACTCTGACAAACACCGAGATTTCTTCTATGTATATCTCTTACTTGATTTCTCAACTCAAGAATCACAGCCAACTCAAAACTGCCGATCATCTACGCATCAGTCACGCTCACAAGCTCCATCTTTCCTATGTACTCACAAAAGTACTTGGAAATATCTCTACCTTCAAATCTTCCAAACCTATTTTGTGGTGTCCACAATTTGCAGGATTGGAGATTTTTTGAGATTTTTAAAGTTAATGACGTGTCTATATAATTGAAATAATCTTATTACTTAAGATTGCACCTTGCTTAGAGAGGAGATGATCTTAAGGGACTTTGTGAGTAGAAGTCGACTTCTTCCGAAAAGACATATTCTGGACAGTGTCTTCTAGAAGACAGAAGCTAGAAGTCGGAAGACGGGCGTCTTACGAGAAGACAATGACTGCAACTGCAGGGATATCAATTACACACCGACTAGGTAAGGGATAGGTGTACCAACCATGTAGTCACCGTAGTAGTAGGTAGGTCGAAGTGATCGAACCTCATTCCCTAATCGAGCAGGGAAGATACGAGTTGGAGACGCATTAGCACAGAACACCTTCTCGCTTCAATTCGCTTCAATTTGCTTCGATTCAGGCAATGAGAGTCGACAATGGAAGCACACATGATCGAATTTGAGAGAGAGAACAGACGAAGGCGTCTTGCAACCGGAAGCGCGCTTAAAGTGGAAGCGGGAGGGAGTCTCACGAGATTAGGAAGGTAGAAATCAAGGGTCGAGTAGGAAATATGGAGAGAAGCTTCGGGACATAGCAGCGAGCTCGATTGCGGAAGCAGTTAGGCGCAGATCGGCATTGAAGACCGGAGCAAGATCGTGGTACAACATTGAGCCAGAATCAAAGAGCGGAAGTGCGCAGAAGACTGAAGTAGTCATCAGAAGCGCAGTCAAAGCAGTACTGAGGTTCTTTTCATGTTCTTCCTCCTTCTCCATTGCTTTCGTCTTCTGATTTGATGTCTCCCGTGCTTCCTCGGTCGTCTGCAGGATCATCGAACGTTTTTCTCTACCCTAAATTTTCTTTGAGAAAATTGGATGCGGAAGCGCTGTCCAAATTTCGTCAGCCATCTTCTCACTTCTTTCCAAATTGAAATTGAGCTTCCTTGCTTCCCATTCCAAAATCGATAACATGATTATCAATTTCTCCATCCTACCGCGTCTCTGTCTCAAAAACTGTGGACAGAAGACGTTTCTGAATGTCTGAACATCTCGGAAGACAACTGTTTACAAATTCGTATCAAGAAGATTTGATTGGATAGGAATTTGTGTTGAGAGAAGCTTGATACGAATCTAGAGTGAGCTTGAGAGTTGATTGTTGTTTCGAGAAGCATGAAACTGGGAACCAGACCTGTGCCTCCCAATCTTCCTAACTTCTTAACCACATCTTCTTAGAGAGACTAGAAAAGCTGACAGAATGCACGAAAAGACGTGAGGGTCCTTTACGGATCTCTTCTGTCTGACCCATAGCAACCTATTCCTTCTTCTTCCCGAACTTAGAAGAGAGTTGTGAGAAGCCTTGCTGACAAGATCTGGAGAGAATGGTCAAGGGTCATGTCTTCCTGTCATGCAGCAAGCTTCTTCTGAGAGTGTATGAGAGGTGAGGAGTAGTAAAACAGAGCGTGAATGTTCCGTGTCTGTTGTGAGGTTAGATTGTGTGTTGGAAGACGAAGACATGTGAGATTAGTGATGAGAAGCTTGGCTTCGGGAGGTCTTCTGAGTACGTCTGTTAGTCAGAAGGTGTCTCAAGAATCTTCCTGGAGGTCATTGTCACTGCAGAAGTCCTTAGCCTTCTTCTGAACTTTTCGTAGACTTTGCTTCTCACGTATCTTCTCATCTTCTATTAGGAAGTAGGATGAATTGCAAGGTGGGTTGTCTTCTTAGGAATCCATTAAATGCATTGCTTAGTTAGGATTGCTTAGATATAGCTCGGAAGACGAGAGCTACTTAGGAAACACTGTTAGAATCTCGGAAGACGGAATAGCTGTCTTCTGGAAGACTAGATTCGTCTTCTGAGAGTGGAAGCTGGACTGTAAGGACCTGGTAAGGACTGAGCCTTAGGCTCACAGCAAGTGTATGTGGTTTAGTGTAACAGAAGCTCGAACATGTCGATGCATCCTCGAGGGTTGGTGTTACCGGCAGCAAAGTTAGCTGAGGCCAATTCTCCACAGAGTGAAAGAAATACATAGCTTTTTCTAGAAAGATTGGTGAGAGTGAGTGAATGCCGTCAAATTGAGACCAAGTTTTATGAGCTTGTAATCTGTCAGTTGCTGAAGCTCTGACCTCAAATTTCATCACCGGATATTTTGCGGATTAGATGCAATGACCATTTGAAGACGGAGGTGTGCAGAAAACTTTCAATTTGAGATAGCAAGTTCTTAGATTAATAGAGGGTGATCGGAACAAATCTGCTGAAATTTCCTGAGCAGTGAGTTTACTTTGTGATTCGTTGGCACATGAAGTTTGAGTCGAAGTAGACAGTTCATTTTGATGATGAAGCTTCCGTTTATTGAGATTAGAATTACGTAGAAGTTTTTGTGAATTTGTATAAATTGTAGGAGGAGATCTAACCATCAGATCTTTCTGAAATTTGACATGTAAGTAGAAATCTTAGTATTTTACCTACATGGCAAGTTTGAGAGAAGACTGAGCTTTAGATCTAAATCTATAATGTGTGAAACTTCATTGCTTCTTTTGTCGAGTTGTATCCGACAACAATATCTAGTTTAGGTCTTGAGTCTTGTTAGCGATAGCTAGTAGAAAAGCATATGGTGTGATGTCTATATTGCTTTGGGGGGTATACTAAGCATAGAAAGGACTATAGCGATCTACATTGTGATCGTGTCATGTGATTGTCAGCTTCGCATTCAATGTAGCAAAGTACGATTCTTGACTTCTAAAGTCGACTACTTGTTTAGCATAGTGACTAGTGATAAGATGTGTTACTGTGCATGCGTTTGAATCGTCCACTGAACAATCTACACGAGGATGAGTAAGATGACATCAAACATCCAATGTGCATGTGTGTCATCTCATCCGTACGTGTGTCGTTGGTTGATCAGTTAGTGAATTTGCACCTATCATTGTTTTGTGTTCATAAACTTTAAAGCAAAGAAGAGTGACCTGTGAGGGGGCATTCGACCTTAAAGGATTCAAGTGATTATTCACAAGTAGATCGTAGTGGTCTTATGAGTATGTATGAATACTCTATAGATCTTTATATCCTTAAAGATAGAGTACGAATGTCACGAGAGATGGACAAAAGACTATATTTATCACCAAGATTTCTTTTTCAAATCCATTTCAAATTAAACTGATGTACCTAGAACAAGTTCACTTCCAACAGTTTCTAGTATGATCTTTTGGACATAACTTTACCGTGCAAGTTATGCTCTCGTCTGTTCTTGTGATCTTACCTGTTGTCACTTACAAGGAATAAGATCTTACTATTTTTATTCTCATTTAACCAAAGATGGATTTAAATCAGCTCCCACCAGCAAACTTTAACACTGAGTGCGAGAGAAGCCACATTTGTCGACCTAAAGTCATGCACCAAGCCCTAGTAGTGAAGAACTTTGGAGAGGAATACTATCGAGAGATTATGTCATCACATATTCTATTTGTTGTACCCATGATCATCCAACATTTTTGTGTGGTTATCTTGATCCTTTATTGAGAGAAAGAAAATGCTTAGATCGACAAGAAGTCTGAGAAGAACTATAAGACATTAGGCGCTCCAATGTTGCGTCAACAGCTAACCACAGCTAGAAGGTACGGCCAAATGTTTCTAGTCAATTACATTTGGTGCAGTCCAACCCACAAAGTATGCTTAAACAACAAGCAAGTTAAAACTATCACGATCATATGAACACATGTTAATTAAGATTATGCAAGATCTATGAGAGCAACAAGAAGATCTTAAAAGAAAAATGAGACAAGAGAAGTTAACACTCGAGAAAGAGGTTATTGGAGGACTTCGACAAGTTATGTATAATCTCCAACTTCTCCAAGAGAACATATGGAGCTCGTCTTCCTAGCACCGTGACATATTTATGTGTCGTGTAACTATTTCATTGCTATTCTTACTGGTGTAACATCTAGTTGATCCCAAATAGCTCGTGATTATTTTTTGGTGACTTTGCATCTTTGCCCATGACCTCATGTGTGAAGAGATGCCCTTCTTGTCTGTTTTTTACGGTTTCAACATGGTTACTAAATGTCCAAGTTCTCTCTCGGTTCTCAAAAGAACACTAGATCTACTGTTGGAATTGTGCATCTTTTGTAATTTTTATTTTATTTTGAACCCCATATTGTTTCTATAAGAGATCTAATGGTCGAACAACAGCAAGAAATATTTCTTTTGATGTGATTTATTGTGAAAAAGTATTCTAAACTTCATAGAGTTTTGAATTATTCTCATATAATACATACTTTGATAATACTGGTTAAATCACTGGAGTGACTATCTTTAAGTTACTAAAAACTAAAACATCTCATCAAAAAATACATAGTAGTTATCTCTAACTGATAATTTTCTTTTATCTGAAATGGTCCAAGAAAGATTTTCTTCGTAAGGTTATCGAAAAACGTAATCTCATATGTTTCTTGAGAAAATGTTGTTGCGACTAACAGGATTTGGACTAGAGATCTGAAATTTGCGATGACTCAGAGATAGTCACATTTTCTATGCTCAATTCTGATGTTCTGCTAACACATCACAAGATCTCTTTTCTACACTTGGGATAGTGTGTAAACGTACAACTAACATAAAAACCACCAAATGTTTTCATTAGGGGTGTCAAAGTTGTGAGATAAATATTCTTCAATGACGAAGAGAGAAAGAGTTGTAATACCGCAATATAACAGACATTCCACTGCCAAAAAATAAACAGAAAAACGAATGAATAGTCATTCAAAAAACACCCACGGATGTTTTCCTGCGGATACATTCAGAGGTGCCACATGGAACACCTGTCAAAGTTTGACCGAAGTCATAACTCCTGATCGCGGGTGTAGAACTTTTTGGAAAGATTCTTAACTTTGATATCCCTATTGTAAACATAAAATCCAACCAGCGTTAGCTTGATGAGACTGCGAACCGCAGCTACATCGGACTACATCCGACCGTCTCATATCAGCTGGAGGCGCGTACGCGAGAGAGGAGCGGAGACGGAGTGCAAGAGAGGGAGGAGAGAGAAGACAGAGAGTGTTTTTTGAGAGAGAGGAGGGTGTTGGGGTGGGTTACTGTAGTGTTTTTTACATATTCATTTTCGTCTTCATTTTCTATTTCTTTTGGTCTTAGAATTGATACGTTTTGTGGAGAAATGATGTGAGTATTAAATAATTTTGGATTTTTTGGAGTTTTAGGATTACAAAGTCTTCTGTTTAGGGTTTTTGAGAGAATTTTGAAGGACTTCTTGCTACATTTAGTGTATTTTTTATCTCTACATATCAAGGTTCTTTTTTTTTAGTGGGTTCCTTTTTAGAGGAGGTCTGCACGTGCAGTCATTATGGCACAGTTAGCCCTTCTTCTTGGAGTTCCTCTTGAGTCGTGGGAGTGGTTGAGAGTCCACTCTAACAATATTATGAGACGTTCGAGACTAGTTTTCTTGTTTTCTTGTCTTGAGCGTTTGTTCCATCGGTTATCTCGTGCTCTTCATGATGAGATGAGGTAGACATTCCGTCTATCTTTCGACATGTTGGCATGGAACACCAGAGGTAAGACGACATGGTTATTGTTTCTCCTACTTCCTCGTTGGTGCCTCTGCTATACTTGAGATGGCAGAGGAGGACATCGAGAGGTGGCGGTCCGTCTTCAAAGATTCTGTGCTGGTGATTGAGTGGTCTTACAAGAGGAATCAGTCCGTGCGATATGAGATACGAGTGAGTCTGTCTCTCCACGTGATGTCTCATCTTCTGTCCGCATAAGACGTTGTAGGATGTTAGATCAGGTTAGAAAATATAGTAGAGCTGCTAGAGCATTGCATCCTTTGTCAGTGACATGTCCTACTGAGGAGACGATCAATTGTCTTTCTTTCACTCCCACCAGGTGATCCTCACCACCTGAGGTCCAAAACTACTAGCATGAGGAGCTATTATGTCTCGATAGATCATTGTTTGTCCAGGTCTTATGTACAGCTCCATGTCTATCTTCTGGAGGTCTGTCAGGGATGGTCTACGAGTACCTACGAGATTGTTTTGAGACAGACGACTTCTCTAGTGATTTCAAAGAGCTTTTTCAAGTAGCGACAGTAGTAGTTCAGAGACATATTCCTCAGTCTATAGCTCAGGTACTGGAGGCATCTAGACTTTTGGTCATGATGGAGAGATTCGACCTATAGCCATCGACGAGTTTCTCTTACGACTTATCAGACGTACCATTGTCCTTCAACTTCGAGATACTTTTCAGGACCACCTTGGTCCACATCAGTTTGGAGTTGCGACGCCTGGAGGTTGTGAGTCCTTGTCTTTCGGCATCAATGCTCTCTTGGACATCCATCTCGATTGGATTATCCTACAAGTGGACGTAGAAAACGCTTTTAATAACATTTCTCGCGCTTCCATCTTTAGGGAGCCCATGGATGGCGGTGGATCTCTGACGGGTCTCGTTCCTTTCGTGCGATCTTTCTATGATTCTTCCTCCTCTCTTTATTACCAGCACGGTCATGCGATAGAGGAGGTTACAATCATCAGCTCCGCTGCAGGTACTCGTCAAAGAGATCATTTGGATGGACCCTTCTTTGCCTTAGCTCACTATAGAGCTCTCTTGGCCACCGCCTTGACTGCTCCAGGTTGTGTTTTTCCATCTCTAGCTGATGATACGCACATGGTAGGTCCGGCGGATCAAGTCGATGTTATCTTTGATCACCTCGTCTCTCAATTGACCTTGGTAAGACTGAGAATGAAAGTGTCAAAGTGCAAGGTTTGGTCTCTCATAGATATACCGTCGGACCTCCAGCTCCTGGACGGATTTGTTACACCTAGAGATGATTTACACATCATAGGAGTACCGGTGAGTACAAAGGACTTTGTCTCCCGCTTCTTAGATGTTATCTTTGCGGAGGACGGTATATCATGAGAGACGTCAGGATACTACTTTCTCTTTCTTTCTGCACTATGTTTTTTAGACAGTGAGTTTTCATTGTTCTACAAAGAGCTTTAGCAAGCGCGATCCACATGAGAACAATTGCAGTAGGTGATGCTACTTCATGTGCATCCGTTGTATGCAAGAATACTGACTTCCCGGTGTCTTACATTGTAAGTGTAATAGAGGACTTTAGAGCTACTGATAACATGGATTAGCACCGGTGTTCTTCCCTTCGGGGCGTTTGTTGTTGGGCCATTTGGTTCCTTCTTTCCCTTGTAAGGCTTGATGGGTCTTTCCATCCGTTTGCTATTCATTGGGTGCGTTCTTCTCCGACCGCAGCGGTGGCGGTGTGGGGTCGATTCCCCTCGCAAGGGCTCAGCCCGTGGAAGGGCAACAGCTTCTGGCTGCAGAAAGCCCCACAGCGCAAGCTTCTTAAAATAGTGAGCACAGTCCCGCGACCCACATACACTAAAAAAACAGAAAACACAATAAAAACAGAAGGCTAGTTAGAGCAAGGTGGGCCCGTTACAGTAGGACGCAGAGCATGCAGTACTGTACAGAGAATTGCTCTCAGCTCAACTGCTTGTGCGCCATGTAGTTTGAACTCTGCACAGAACATGAAATTTGGACTCTGGAGCACTTAGACCTCCCTAGAGCGAACTCGGCGGAGATGGATGAGATTGTTCTCTTATTTGTGTTGCTGTCCACTAATGGCCGCGTCGTTCACGATTTTCCGAATTACTACTCCGTGGAGCGCCATTTCATAAGATTCTGACTATTGGCATCTGTGGATCACTAAAATGTGCAGGGTGACCACATCTTTGTCTCGAAGACCATCTAAGGACATAATTCCTCTTCTTCAGATTTGTAGTTTGCTTGGGTATGCAATATGCAGCTTTGCATACGTACTAAGACCGTCATTACTGACTATTGCTTCCGACTCACTGGGTTTGGAAAATTGGTCTGTCACGGTGCCAGCTATAACAGTCGAGCAAGACACCGTTCCTGAAGGAATCATCTGCCGTGTACTTGCTTTCTGTACATTTGCAGGTGCGATTGAGGTTGTAATTGCGGTTGGGTGGGTGGTACTCGGTACAGGAGTGTGTTCGTGGTGAATCTTTCCAGCCAATAAATATACGTCAACTTCTCGACCTGAGAGCAGTTCCTAGGAAGGAGACAAAAGGAAGAAAGACAGTTGTGCGGTAATCACATTCTTGGGGCCGTTGCTTTTGTAAATCCTCCTACTGCAGTTGCGTGGATAATTCTCACAGTAATGGAAGACGACCGAGAGAGAATGAAAATTGTAATCTGGCTCTAAGATGGAGACCTTGTTCTTCCACCTAAAAGAGAAGAGAAGATGCCCATTCCTAAACAACAATTCGAAAAATTCCTGGACTTCTAAGCTGAACTGGTGCAGTAAACCCGTGCAAACAAATCATATTAATTTAAGATGTTGTGACGATAAGGCAGAGAAATAGGTGAGGAGTCGACAAGAAATTTTGCAGCTTGTAATGTGGTAAAATCTCCTCGTGGAACCCTCCGGAAGTCTGCATCATGGCCTCGGAGGAACTGCAGACTACTGCGACGAGACGGAATGTGTGTTTCGAGGGAGGCCTGAAAGAGGAGGACCAGAAAAGTTCGTGGGCAGAATCACGCCCAAGGACTCCTCTGAAGGTCTATGCGTCTGATCTGGACAGCGAGAGCTTATGGATGTCCAATTCTGTGACGAAGACTCGTAATTCAGGGAGCTCGACAGCAGTCACTCCTCGGAGCCCGAGCAACACGAGCCCTATTCCTCTGGGGTTTCTTTTCGAGCACCTCTCGGACATGAAGAGTTCCGTAGGAGAAGCAATGGCTATATTCCACATGTCTGGTTCCACAAGACCATCGTCTTGCGAAAGCCCTCCCCATCTTGAAAAATGCCACTCATACACCAAGTTACAACGCAGAAAGGGTAAAAATGCTGCCCTCAAAGCCATGAGTTATCCAGCCATTGTGGCTTCTTTTGTGCTAGATCACGAAGATCTCACAGAAATGACGATCCCAGAGGATGCGGAAGTAGATGTTTCCCAACCACCGAAGAAGAAACCTCCCATCGCTCTCTTCGGGTCCCGACTTCGAGACCCTAGCAGACGCTATAATTCGAACAGGAAGAGGGGAAGACAGGGCCACATGAGCCGGGCAATGAAACCTAGAGACTGGAAGTATGGTAGGAGGACCATGAAGAACAGTAGTGCACGTAAGAGCGCTTTGGATCACAGGAGGCAACAAGAACTGCTAAGAAATCGTTCTGCTCGGATTCTGAGAAAGTGGGACGTGCAAACTGCGTTAGGACCTCTTGTGCAGGTGGATGATCAGGCAAGACTTGGTGATCTCAAAGCTCCAATCGTCGCAGAGTCTTTAAACTATTGCTCCGACGGGACGTTGCGTTGGAGGAGCTGTCTTCTGGTGGGTTATGACAGCAACTGTGGTATGTACCGTGCACTATGTGATGAGAATATCGAGGACAGATTGTGTTCGTTGAAGAGCTCTTCGCTTGTGGAAACGGCCACACCCAGAAGTGACATTTCAGCTGGAGGCTCCGAGAACGAGGGGAAAAATTCATGGGAGTTCAATCCGCATTCAGGTTGCTGGGAGAGAACGATCAAGGGGGATCAACAACTCCCTACTCGTTTGGTTGCTCGGCTGAATCTCCGTCTTCCGCCGGTAGGTCACCAGCAGCCTTTATGTCGATTCTTCGGAACAAAAGGTGTTCCATTCATTTCCAGTTACACATAGTTTCATAACTATGGAATCCGAAGAGCTATCCTAGCCCTACCTTCTGCTCTTTCAGAGCGTCCTAGCTGATACAACCAACCACACAACTGTATTCTTTATGGACATTCACTACCGGACGACAACCTGGATGGAGATGTTACGCCTATTAACTAGTTTCCTCAAGAGCATATGAGTTTGTTCCGACAAAAAGGATATAGTTGATGGGCATACCTTGACCTACGATTTGGCTGCTTGGTGATTGTGACGTGCAGGATCCCAGAGCTCAGTCGAGTGAGAATGCTGACCGTGATGGGACTTGCCAACCGTCCGTTGCTGTACTTACACAGAGTGCCAGGACACTTAGTACAGAATCACCCTCTACGAATCCTTCATTCATGTTGAAGCTCAACATCAAACACAAATCTGAAGGTGTACTGTCCTCAGGGGGTACCCAAGGGCTCGCGAAACTTGGACAAGAACTAGAGTTCAACCCACCCTCTTCTTGCAGCGCGGAAGGAAGCTTGAGGCAAGGGCATCTAGTGTCTGAAACCAGTGCCTTCAATTTGAGGACTGCACTGAAGCCCTTGAATGGTGTAGAATCTAGACTTGGAGTTGGACTAAGTAGCGGAGCAAGTGAGAGAAGTTTCTCCTTCCGAAGGCTGTCGGTTTCAGGGAAAAGTAATCCGTTCATGCATCCTGGAGAATTTCATTCAGGTGGCAGTGAGTTATCGGAGAACTTACTGAGTTGGAGAAAGAAACAGCGGCCTGATAGTGCAAGGTGCATAATATACGATGTTTTTCCAGTGTTATCAGAACTTGCAAGGGAGTTTGAGCATGCTGCAAGCATCCTGGAGAGGAATGACATAACTAGCTTGAGAGAAGCTGGTATGCTCTTTCTAGACAGGTTAATATCTGACTTATGTCATTTGGCTTCTGTCATTTATGTGTACACGATAATTCTTCGTGTACTGTGCACGAAGATTGAAGATCTGCTTCGGTATTTAGCCTTAAATTTGATGCAATCTCTGGAGTTAGTGATTAACTAATAACTTCCCGTTCATAAGGCATACGAGTTCATTTTGTCCATGGGTTTATTCTTCTAGTTACGGGTAATTTCGTGGACTCGGTGAGGAAATATAGCAAGAACAGAAGATTAGTTGCAAGCACCATGAACTGCATAGTGAGAAGACCAGAGGTGGGGAAGCAGCCTAGCTCAAGAAGAATCTGCGTAGTGGCAAGTCTAATGATTCCATTTATATACATGTCGAGAATCAAGTATTCCAGTGAAGGATTTCTTTTGCAAGCTTCTGGCGGTTCTGATGCATTTCTATTCAAGCATCCAATGACTCTCGTTACGTTAGTTGGTGTTCCGAATGGCTGTCAATCTAAAAGCTTTTGCAACAGCATGTCATAACTGAACAGTTTTCCTTCACCTTTGGCAATTACTACCGCCTGCGACGTCCAACGTCTCTCCAGCTCTTCATTCCGAGTTCATTTTTCACTTCGCTTGGTTGAGATTGCTTAGACGCCTATATGACGTAATGTGGACTTGATTGTTCCGTCTTGGATGTGCCGCATGCACGTCACTCAATAACCCCTTCTCTGCCGTCAGGAATGAATCTGGTACTGAAAGGTCCCAGACCGGTCAGAGTTGGCGGGCACTGTTTTAGAGCACACTCTTCAAGTTTAGCTGCTTCATCAGCACTTCTGCGACCTGGTCTTCAAGCGGCCATGCTGTTGGTCGTCGATTCAGTCAAATTGGTTGAGAAGACGCGGTTCCTTGCAGTCTCAGTACCCTGTGTATCAATAGCCAAGGCAGTGGTTTTGCAGGTACCTTAGAGACCCTTGAAATAACCATCACCACTTACCCTCAAGAATTCAGCTGCTAATCTTTGAGGATTTGCTCTCTTGCCTCTCCCAGCGACAGATATTTGAGGATATCAAATCTGGCCTCTCTATATGGTTACAATTTTCATCGTTTCTACAGATTGACAACATTGAAGAAAGCACAGACTACATTGGGAAGGTAGTACTTGCTGATGCACGGGATGCCCTTAACACAGCTTTGGTTCGAGATGAGGTAAGTGCACGTATCCAACATGTTTCTCCTTTTGTTTGTCGAATTTCCTGCTATTGATTACCACATCAGTACTTAAACGGTTACGGTTAGAGGACGTAACATCTTGGATTCCAGTCTAATCTGCATGTTTGGTTGGAACTGGAATCATTGCTTGTTCTTACTCTCTGTCTCTTTGTTTGGATAGGGCCTAACAACCATGAAGAACGGATCAAAGTTCTATATTCGAATAGCAAGGTGAGGGTCTACATTTACACTAAGTTTGATATGAATTCTGGAGCGCCTTTGCTGGTGCTTTTCTTTTCCCTTGCAGTAATACACACAATCTTTTGGAAGCTAGGTGCCGCCGAGTGTTCTGCATAACCGTAGTTTCAGTCTTGTCCACGCTGTTCTACAGATGGGCAAACCTTCTCACTGAAGCTGCTCTCGCGAAGGCCCTGGAAGGAACTCTTGATGCTTATGCCTCACGGTTTGATGGAGGACAAACACCGGTGCAAAAGACTCAGAGTCATCAGCACGTCACTAGTCCTTTATTTGTGGTGAAGCTTACTGTAACTGGTGATAACATGGATTATCGAACACCATTGTCTAAGCTCAGTGTATTTTCTGGTAAACTGGTTGGTACTCGATCTTTCACCTCTAGATTCAGTTCTCGTGTCAGCTCTGATCTGCTTCCTGGATGTTATTTTGTGCATTCAGTGGCGACAGTCATGTCCAGTAGTTTTCCGTGTGATATGCTAAATATCATCCATTTTTCAGACGGTACTTCAGAGCTCAAAATTGCTGCGTATCTGCAAAGCGTGACTATGTTCATGCAATCTTTTCTTTCTCTTTGCTGATCGTTCTGTTTGCGTACGCAGTTGGATGATGTTTTGGGAGCTCTTTTGTCTTTGCCTTTTATGGATACGAAGGACTCCGTACAGACTAAGGTAACATCCTCACAACTTAGAATTATGACACATATTTTTGTTTGAACTTATTCCATCTGAGATGTTCCAACATAAGAGCATCTTCCAACGACAACGTTATTACCCTCTGGAAACTTCACACCCACGCGAAATTCCTCACATGCTTCCTCAGGGAGGTGACAGTTCTCAACGTTAGCTGACTCGGTTTCCAAATGACACAAGCTTTCCAGGTTGAGCGCGATGTCTTGCGCAGGGCAGCAGATGATGCTTTGCCTCTTTGCCGGTTACGAGTATCTCAGGCAATTGCTGATGCCGCCGAAACCATGCAGTATTTGCATGCTAAGCTCTCAGATGTTTGGACGGATCTGGTATTTTTCAAAAGAAGTGTGGATACCAAAGCTCGTGATCTCATCCCCACATGGCAACAATATTTGAGCCCCGGAGGAACGAGCGGCAGCAGCGACGTGGCCACAGTACGTGAAGATTCAGCCCAGGAACCGAAGGGTAGAAAGGAGAACGTAGGAAGAAGGTTTACACTTGCTGATCAGCTCCAAGACTTCGTGTCTGTGATACGCGTCACATTGAGAAAACAAAGAGAACTGCAAACCATTTTCACGGAGAATCATTGCAAGGTGGTAGGTACTCTATTCAGACTTGATTGTGACGAGATGCTGATGCATACGTCTTCACTGGGTACAGTCTGCAAGCAAAAGGCTGCAGAAACGCTCCTGGAGGTTCTACGTACGACAATCAAGCAACTAGAGCAAAAACTTGCAGCTGATGAGAGCATTCTTGCAACCTCGCTATCTGACTTGAGCCCGGAAAAGTTCGCCGCGGTAGAGGATGTGGTCAAGGAGTACGAAATGGACCCTCATCCTTTGCATAAATACTTGGAAGTACTTAAAGCTTGCCATTCTTCTCTCGAGAATTTATCTTTGGAGCTGGATGACGAGGACGTCAGTGCCTATTGGTCATTGTACCGACGAACCCACTGTATTTTTTCCACAGTTAGGTCTAAGGACAAGTTCTTGATGGACGGAAAGTCGATCGTCATTGCGGGCATTCGCACTGAGCAGGTGACTTGCTACGCTCTTCTATCATTTGAAACTCAAGCTAGACATCTGTGACATATCCAGGGGTGGTGAAAAACTCACATCCTCTTCTGCATGTATGGTTCATTCACCAAAACTACTCAGAACCGGAATATTAGGACTTGTTTTGACTTTTTTATTACAATAGCGTTGACTGTCGTTGTCATCTTTCTCCCTATTCTCTAGACTTACCCAGTTACTTGATATTTAAACACATCGTGCAGGCAACAAACTTCATAGCAGCAACAGAAGTTATCGGATCTATTGTGAATTTGGAATCACTGAAAGATGTGAAGGAAGCATTCGACAACGAATTCTTGGTGAAACGGAAGCTGGATAACTTGAATCAGCTAAGGGCTGAGATTGAAAGGCTGAAGAAGAAAGAAAGGTTGTTGAATATCAGTGAGAATGAGGAGTGTTCGCTCATGATTGCTCCTGCTGCTTTTCGAGTGGAGCACCTAATGTTCTTGTGGTCAACTGTTGCGGACTGGATTAGAAATAAAGATCAGTGGATGCAGCAACGCTTTCAAAGACTCAATGTGGAGCACATGTTTGTGATGGTAAACCGTCTGTGGGAGACCATACGACTTCCTTTTCTGTCTCCACAAGACCGCGGGAGTCTGCTTAATGTTGATGCTTTATGTTTCATACAGTAGTGCCTGTGCAGTCTATTTGGTTAAGACTGATGGTGCTCTGGAACGTATCTTGGCATTAGGTGCAAACTTTTGGCGAGAAATTGACGAAGCTGGTTGCTGACACTAAGTCTAGTTCCAGTCAAAACGTCATTCTCTCCGTGGCCGACGAGGTTTGTCTGAAGTGATCTCTTTGCTTTCTGATTTTGACAGACATAAACTTCGAGTAGAGAACTTTCTTAGCTGCTGCAGAGAAATCATCTTGATTCTCTCCTTCCTCCTAGCCCCGTGTGCATCTGTTTTCCAATTCTACCTCCGCTCATGTGAAATTTCAGTCTAGGCAAAAAGGAAGAAAGTGAGGTTGCTCTCGGTGATGTGACTATGACGTAAACCGTATGAGCGCCGGTTGAAGGCCGGTTTCTAGAACGCAGAATTTAAGAGCCAAAGCGTGCGTTCTCCAAATTCTTTGTAGATTTAACACTTCGTCTCTTAACGTTATTGTCAAATCAGGTGAATGACATGCTCACAAAATTGCCTCTCTTGGTGAGACTCCGTCATCCTGGAGTCCGTAGAGTTCACTGGATTGAGCTGGCTTCAAAAACGGGGTGTATGGCGTTTTTAGATGCTGGTGAGGTTTTGAACCTGAAATCTGTGCTGGAACTGCCTCTTTGCTCCTCATATCAAGAGATTATTTGGACAGTTCTCGAGCGAGCTGCAGAAGAATACAACCAGGAGGTAAACCCTCGAATTATCCTTTCCAGAAAGGATGACTTGAACTTTTATAGAGCCCGTCTTTCCCTGTCCTCTCATTGCCATAGACGGACGTGGTGAAACTTCCGTGCTTACTGACCAATTTCTCCTCCGAAACGAATCAGGTTTGCTTGGAGAAGATGGAGGCAGAAATGAGAGGAATAGTGCTTGAACTGAGCCCAAGAAACGAAAGTGACAGACATATGCTCCAGGGAAGTGAGAAGATACTGGAGTTACTAGATGACCAACTTGTCGCAGCTGGATGTATGCTGCGCAGTCCTTTCGCTAAAGCTCTGGAAGGATCTGTAAGAGCATGGCGGGATAAACTGAATATGCTTCTTCACTTACTTGAAGAATTGCTTAGCTTCCAAAAGTGGTTTGAGGTGGGCTTCCTACTTGTCTTCTGCTTTGACATGCATAATTTCAAAGAAACATTGTTTCAAAGTATTCTCTAGTTGGTCTTGCGGTTCTTCTGACTCTGATGTCCTCTGGAAGGATATATTCGTCTGCTATTGGCTTCAGCGTCATCTCTGTTGTTCTTTGATCACTGACTGTTAGATTCCCGGATTAAAAGTTCAACTGAATTTGTTCACGGACACTCTTGGTCAGATACTCAGGCCAATCTTCAGCTCTAGCAACATTCGACAGCAGTTAGCCGATGACTCAGGAAAGTTTGCTCAACTCGATCACCTTTGGCAACAAGTTCTTGATACTGTTTTGCAAAGGAAGCTCTTTCTGCACATTTGCGAGTCCAATCTCATCTTCGAAGAGGTTCCTAAGCGGATCAAGACAATGGAGGGAATAATGTGCAGCCTCATTACCCTTCTCGAGAGAAAAAGGTCCAAGTTTCCGAGATTCTACTTTTTATCGAATGACGAGCTTTTACAGGTAATTTTAAGTCTTGACTGATATGATGTTCCTGAGTTATGATATTGTGGTGCGTAACTAGATCTTTGTGTGCAAGATTTCCTTCATATAGTAGTTTGCTGGAGTGATAACTCATGATGCTCATTATTTCTGTCTCCAGGTTTTGTCTCATGAACAGGATCCAACTGAGCTCCAGTACTACCTTTGCAAATGCTTTTGTGGTCTGCATGCTATAGAGTTTTCTAAAGAGGGAATAGTGACAGGGCTATGGGTGGAGAAATCAGAATATCTGCCTTTCTTCGACCCTGTGCATACGTTCAACAGGCCGGTGGAGGAGTGGATGGTTGCTGTAGAGCAAGAAATGAGGGAAACCGTGATGCAGGCTATACTTGAAAGAATAAAGGAGTTGCATGTCACGCCAAAGTCAGATGCGGTGGACAAAGGGTTGCACGTGATGACACTGAGTGGGTTTCCCAGATGTCCCAGGAGGAAGTTCAAATTTGCACCAAGGTCATTAGAGTTCAGATCAGGACTGAATGCCTCAAAAAGTAGCCGCGAGGAGCACTGTATTTTCTTTAATTGTATTTGTCAGGTACTTGTAGTTGCAGCTTACGTTACCTATTGCTCTCAAGTCGAGAAGATTCTATCGACCGAGGAAGACCCTCTGAAGGGGCTTCTTCGTCTGTCGGCCAATCTTTCTGAGGAGGTCGAGGAGTGCGTATCCGTAATCAAGTCATCAGAACTACCACACAGGGAGGGGACGTACAAAAGTCTTATCCTTCTCTTTGTGTATTTCCGTGAGATTATTCACCGCCTAACATGCGGTACCCAAGTAGGCATTGAATCATTTGAGTGGCAGCGTAGCTTGCGTTATTACTGTCAGCCGAACGGTGATTGCCAAGTGGGTATCATGAACCAGGAACATGTCTATGGTTGTGATTTGATTGACTCGCATAACCGGCTGGTGATGACGTCTTTAACGGAGAAATGCTTTCTGGGCATGCTATATTCTTTCTCTCTCGGTCTTGGATGCAATGTAACTGGAAGTTCTGGTGTCGGCAAGAAGGAAACTATCAAAGACTGTGCGAAGGCTTTGGGGAAGCATTCTATCGTAATTAGTTGCTCAGAGGATTTCGATCATCAAGCTATCGGCAATGTTCTGAAGGTATTACATAGAGACCTTCTCACCTTTGTACCATAGCTTCCGTAATGCGTACTATTGACCATACCACCGGGGTATCCGAAGCGGACTCGAGGCACTTTTGAAATTTCTTTAATTGGTTAGTCCCCCGGAGAAAGCATTTTTTGTCATCTGAGTCGAGACTCTGAAACCTTTAATATTGATCCATACAGCCAGCTTGCTAGTAGGTAGCTTAAGACGTAACGTTCATCGTGGACCTAGCGCTATTGTCGTCAATTTCTTTATGTATGTGCAGGGAATGGCTAGCGGTGGACTATGGCTGTGCCTCACCAAATTTGAGCGTTTGAGGCCAGAGGTTGTGTCTGTTTTAACTCAGCAGCTGCTAACAATACAGCAAGCGGTGGCTACCAGGGCTCTGAGATTCAGTTATGAGGGTTGCGGCTTTCAGTTGAATCCTAGATTTGCAATCTGCACAACAACAAAACCCAAATGCACTGGTGGTTACTATGGATATCTCCATAAGACAAGATCATCTTTCCGTACTGTTTGTATGATCTTGCCTGATTGCAACACCATTGTACAGATCCTTCTAACTGCAGAGGGGATACCAGATTCAGCAAGTGTTGCGCAGAAGTTGACATTGTGTTTCAGGATGGCCTCTGAACAACTGAGCTTTGAGGAGAATTACTGCGACTTTGGATTACGAACTATGAAGGCTGTAGTTAGGTGGATGAGTGTTCTCAATTCCACTGCTGAGGAGGAACCTGGAGCCTCAACTCCTGCCCTTAAAGGTGATATTATTCTTTGCAAGACCTTGCAGCAGTACTGCTTACCTCGCCTGGTTGGCGATGGATATACTCTCTTTTCAAGACTTCTCTCAGATCTTTTTCCAGATTTACAAGTCCCTACAGTGCGAGAAAACCGTTTGGAGGAATGTATAAACGGCAGTCTCATTGAGCGTGGCTTGAGTCCTTATCAACCGCTTCTGCAGAAGTGTATCCAACTACATGGTGCGATGAAAGTTCATCGGGGGGTTCTTATTGTTGGAGCCTCCGCTACGGGTAAAACTCAGTGTTATACGACCCTCTCAAATGCTATCAACTTGATGTGTACTGGCGACAGAAGCCTTAGTGGAGATCAGATCCAAAAGAGGGAAAACAATCACAAGGGTCATTCGGTAAGTTTAGCCATTGTGAACCCAAGTGCCGTTACTACGAGTCACTTGTTTGGATGTGCAAATCTGAAAACTCAGAGCTGGCAAGAGGGCATTGTTCCAAGCATCTTACGAGAATCTGAAGAAAGGGTAAAGAATGGAGGATCAACGTGGATGGTTCTTGATGGAGATATGGACTCGATTTGGCTGGAGCATATAAGCACCATGCTCGATGATAATGGCATACTTTGTTTGAGTAATAGCAAGCGTATACTATTGCCCCGTATTGAGAATTTTAGCATGTTGTTTGAAGTGGAAAGTCTGAAGACTGTTTCTCCAGGGACTGTCTCTCGATGTGGTATTATTCTAATGGGTACAGAAGATCAAGGCTGGAAGCCTCTGGTGCACTCCTGGGTTCAACGCTTCTCATCCTTGCAACTGAAGGGCTGTCTGCAGAACCTGTTCGATACATATTTGTCACCTTGCCTCGAAGTTGCTTTAAGGTGTCCTGACTTGCCAGTGGTTGGCGCCGGACTTGTAAGTAATCTTCTCAGTTTTCTAGAAGCAGCGCTCAAGCTGGCTGGGCATAATTATGTTTTGGAATCACGAGAAAAGATGGAAACCTTTGACTTGCAAGGCGACAGATCGAAGCCCAAATGCGAGGTCAAAGGCAATAAGATTCCTGCGAAGTCTTCATTGGAGAAGTTGGGTAGGGTGAAGCAGATAATCAACGAACGGCAGAAGCAAGTTCGTGATGCGGTGAACTGGAGACGATTACACCATCGAAAATTCACGAGTGCCTACGAAGGATTTCAGAAAGATACAGGTGTCGAAGAGAACAACAAAAGGAGACTTTCGTTCGAAGGTATGGCTAGTTTCTACGAGGCTTCAGAGTTTTCAGATAACGCGGAACAAGTACTCACCTCGGAACTTCCCATCGTTGAAGGAAGCCTAGGATGCTTGTTCATCTTCGGAATTTTGTGGTCAGTGGGTGGTCATTTTCTTACTTCAAATGCCTCGCAGCAGTTTGAAAAAGTTGTAAGGGATATAACTCTTCTCCTCAAAGGTGAAATGGCCCCCTTTCCTGATGGCTCTATGTACGATTATTATTACGATATGAAGTTCCAAACCTGGAAGACCTGGGATCAGTTGTTGGTCCAGGTCCACTCTGTTTCAGAATCAGGCAACACTTTCCTTCCTTTGTCACCTCTAACTTCGGCAAATGGATCACAGCTGAGTTTCGGCCTGAAACATGGAGTATTGTACGTGCCAACTGCTGAGACGATAAGAACTGAGTATTTGGCACAATCTTTATTCAAACAAAGGAGACCTGTTCTCTTATTTGGTGAAATGGGTTCTGGAAAGACAGTCGTCTCCAGCCAAATCTTGCACGCCTTTTCAGCAAGTACGAAGTGTCAAGTGGTAGGTGTGACCCTTAACAGCACAAGCGGTGGATCAACACTTTACGACGTCATTAGACCGAAGTTGGCAATCTGGAGAAGGAGGTGTCTCATGCCTGCTGTTCAAGGCAAGATGATTGTTTTTGTGGATGATTTGAATATTTCGCAGCTTCATGTCAAGCAAGAGGCTCCCGCATTACAGTTTCTGAGGTTTCTAATCGAACAGAAAGGATGGTATGGGTTGCCGATGGATGCTACATTCACTGCTGTAGAGGGTCTTGCGCATCTGGCGGCGATGAGTAAGCTGGGTTCATGTGTCACTCCGCCCTTGGCAAGACTCTTGCGGCATTTTTATATCATACGTAGTTCAGAGTACTGTCCAACATCTCTGTGTTCAGTATTTTCAGCAGCTCTTCTAGATCACTGCCACAGGCTTTCCAGTAGCTCAGAAGTCATTGACATGGTGAAGCTCATTTGTGAGGCATCTATACGTTTATACTTTCGGTTGAGAATGAAGTTACCAACTTTGATCGACCAGTTCCCAGCACTTATAGGTCTGCATGATCTGTTTCGAGTACAGAGGAAGTTGATGTTGGGTTGCTTGCGAAGTATCACATCTTTTCAAAGTTTCTACCGCCTTTGGGCATACGAGTTTACAAGAGTGTACTGTGATCGATTGAGAAACGAAGTTCAAAGAAAACTCGTGATATCTGAAATTTATGATACAACTGAAGAAATTTTGAAGTTGAGTGGTGAAGAACCTGAAAATTTGTTAAGCTCTCTCATTGATGAAGAAAAACAACCAGTCTTTGGTGTATTTTATCGGAAAGAAGAGCAAGGCAATGTACGGACCTGGTCACGATATGAAGAAGTTGCCTGCAGAGCGAACTGGGAGCAGGCGATGTCCGTGTTTTTGGCCTCTTATTCTCTGGAAGAGGGGTCTCAGACTCCCATTGTCCTCTTCCCCGGAGCCATTAGCCATCTGTCCAGATTGCTTAATATTTTGAGAATGTCAGCAGGTCATGCTGTTCTCATGGGTTATTGCGGAAGTGGCAGGAGTTCTCTGGCAAGGCTCGCGACATATGTACTGGGCTACACTCGCTTTGAGGTAAGAGCTACACCAGTAAAATTTTTCGATATTTAGTTGAAACGTGACCTAGACATATGTTTGATCTCACTGCGGGCGCCGCAGGTGCAAGTGAACGGGAGCTACAACCTTGAAATGTGGACAGCAGATCTCCGGAATTTGCTAAAAACGTGTAGTTTGAGAGCTACACCAACCGTTTTCCTTATCATCTTGGAGCCAGATGCTAACATGCAGACTAAAATCATGGAGGATCTTAATTTGATTGTACATTGCGGGGAGGTAAAACCAGAACCTCTACCCACCGACTTCATAAGTAGATTAACAAACGTCTATCCTTTCAACTCTTATTATCTGGATTATTCATCATCAGTCGACTAAGAGAGTTCCCTGTGATTGCAAGCCTAAAGATTTTGAGGTAGTAAGACACGGATTGCGGACCATTTTATAGCTGGACTGTTTTTAATCAGTCAACTCAGAGAGTATTTGGCTGACATGACATAGGCTCTTGAACTTCTTGGAGAGGAAGAAAAGTACTATATTCAGCAGGAGCTTCATCGCATGGAAGAGACATCACAATTGGCAAATTTTGAATCTGTACTGGGAAGTGACAGAGAGCAGTATTTGAATCAGTGTTTTGCGAATCGCGTGAAGGAGAACCTGCGATTGGTAATATACGCGACCTCATGAATCGGTTCTTTCTTGTCGTATTATGTCAGTTTGTTGATTGAGGCTTAGAGTAGAAGCTCGTTGTGCATGCTCGTAGCTACTGGTTCGTTCTGTCCAATGCCTTTTTGTCTTAGTTGATATTTTCGCTCTTATATAACCTAATTTCTCGGGAGGATATCTGAAGGTATATTGGAGAGTCGCGTAGATCGTTATTACTATTGTTCTGTGCTATACATTTCCGTTGGTCCACCCCTTGGTTACAGACATTCGGCTAACTTGCTGTTTAAAGTTAGCGCACATGCACACTCCTCTTTGCTACTTACTATGTACTTCACCGGGTACTTCCCATCGGCACACCCTGCGGTTACAAACTATTGGCTAACTCCACTTAGCAAGTCAGCGCACATTCGGCCTTTGTTTTCTACTTACTATCTGCTTGGCAGGGTTACGTGCGGGTGACCTAACTACTAGAGAGTGATCCTTGATAAAATCTGCCATTCTCGACGTATGAATATATATACTCACCTGGTTCTTGCGGGCTACCTAAGCTCTTGTGGGCGTTTCTATCTGTCATTCTAATGGATGAATATATTGTACTAGTTATGTCGAGCTTTATACTCACTCAAACTGCTTTCGTGATGTTTCATCATAGGTGATTTGTACAGAAACTCCGTCAAATAGAGATACGACTAACCGCAGTACCTTTGTGTCGGTACTGATAACGCGACATTTCTCAGTGGACTACTATGACAAATGGACACCTGTAGCACTTCAGGCAGTTGCCAGAGTCACTCTTGCTAAGCATGAGCGCGTGCGAAAGCTTGTAAGCTTGGAATTGGAGCTCATAACCAGAGCATGTTCAATGATTCATACGACCAGCAACGCTATTGCTTCTTCATCACCTTTGGTGAGCTTGTACAAATCCCTAGGAAAGTTTAGATGGTTCATTATGACTTGCATAAGCACCCTTCTTACTTCTTACTCCGAGAACGTTTTACTTTCCCCACAACTCCACTCTGTCGTAGGTAAACCACGTAGTTGGTGAAGGTTAACTACTTCCGTTGATGCGAAAAGCAAATGCCTGTAACATAATAGCAGATCAATCAGTCCTGGGTCAGGCCTGGGACTCGTACCTTTTCTCTAGGAACAATAGTGGTAATGTACCAAACCATTACCTTCCTGGAAAGGTGAATGGAAATGACAGGCGATCTGAAATTGAAGGTGTTAACTGCTTCGCAGAAAGGATCTTGGAGACTTGTTGGAATGCCTAGCTACCATGAAATGTTGCATGTCTTCGGGAGAATCTTGGCAAGAAAAGGACAGGCAGTAGACAATCTTCTTAGGAGATTGGAGACTGGTCTTCAGAAGCTTCAGTCTACACGAATCCTTGTGGAAGATATGCAGTATGATCTGCAAGAATTACTCAGACGTAAAGAGCATACTAATTCTGACATGGACCAACTTCTGTTATCAATTTCTAATGAGCAAGTCCAAATGGACAAGGCCCTGGAGGCAGTGGCACACGATGAAAGAATAGCTGCTTGTGAGGCAGAAACGTGTAAAAAGCTGGCGCAAGATGCTCAAAATCAAGTTCAAGAGGTTGCTCCGGAGGTAAAATGCATCCTTACTTATGAGCTGACTTCCCTTATCTGAGGATCATCATCACCAGATTTGAAATAATCGAGATTCTCAAATTGATGTCTAAGATTTTGTAGACCTTAGGAGTATGATAGATCGCCTTGTTTGGAAATACAGAATTGATTACGACGACAGGGTAGTCGTAGCGTGGTTTAAGAAAACGATGATGCTGGTCTCTCAATACAAACGAGTACAAGATGAAAATGGGAAGGGCAGGACAAAATTGTTGCCATAATAATTAGTAAACTGGAAGATATTGCCGGCTTGACAGGCGAAGTAGTGATCAGCAGAAATGCATGTGGTTTCAGGTGCTAACAGCTATCAAGCAACTGAGTCAACTGAATAAAAAGGATATATCAGAGCTCAAGTCGTTTACTCAACCGCCTCCACGTTTACTTACGGTGTTGGAGGCTCTCTGTATCATCCTGAAAAAGGAGCCCAAAAATATGAAGCATCCTCCTAGTGGTACCAACATTGAAACCGTAAACAGCTACTGGCCTGTTGCTCGTGAGCTTCTTTCCCAGGTCTGATTTCTTTGGCAGTGAAAGATGTCTTGTGTCTATTTTTGCATTCAGTCAGAACGTGTTTTTGACCATGGTCAAGATAAGATCGTGACTGCCAATGGAAGGGTTTGTCTATTCGACCGCTACCTTCAGAAGATCATTAGTTGACTATTAACCTACCGGTCCAAGTTATTGTGAAGTATATAAGTTGGATGGTTCCACCTCCTGATTCCAGTTCGCTGGACTGCATTTTCTGAGGAGCTCGGTAGTCTCAGAGGGAGAGGGAATCTGAGTACATCGTCTCTGTTCAGGTGGACTTCGTGAAAATGCTTTTAAGTTTCAACAAGGATGCTATGGAGAACAGCACAATGGAGAAACTAAAGCCCTACATGGAGAATCCTCTTTTTAAACCGGAGAAGGTTCGTCGAATATCCGTAGCCTGCAGGTCTATTTGTATCTGGATTCGAGCTATGTACAACTATCACTACGCGAAGACCGTGAAAATGGAGCCGAGAATTGAGAAGTTAAAGGTATAATCCCCTCATATCTGATATCTGCTGGCTCTTATCCTATACGAAGTTCATGGTCATCACGAGGCTTGTTGACAGGACACTCTCTGGGTGTGAGATTGACATGTTTGAAGATTTTGAACAAACGGCAGCAAGACTAGAACTAGACTTGGGAAGTATCCACAAGCAGTAACGAAGCAACGAAAACCGGTAGAGTATTTAGGTCTGAGTCTAAAACCTGCTTGCCTGAGGCGCCGTTTCATTTGACTGGAGACTAGGTCCTCAAGCCAGCAAAATTCTGGACGTTACTCTAAGATTCAGAAGGTTTGTGATCAACTGCATATCACCCTCAGTAACAATCTGAATGAGTCAAAGAGGCTACAACTTACTCCTTGTATTCTGTATTCTGTATTACTGTATCCTTGTAGATTGCAAATCACAACCTCGAAACCTGTAAGGACACTTTAGAGGAAGCCAGACGCAGGCTGGCAGTTGCTGAAGATAATCTCAGAGACCTTAGAGCCAGGTACCCTTTCTTACCAGTTCAGTGTAAAAGCGTGACTTCACCGTGTACAGTGCAGGACAAGACACACACTGCGACCTGGGGGACCAACTGTCTTGATTACTTCACCAGCCTTTAGTTTTAAGTTCAATCTCAAAGATTACTAGCTTAAATGCATTTATGATGTGGAAGTGTGTCATAGGTATGAAGATGCAAGTCGAACCAAGGATGGTCTCGCGAAGAAAGCTGAAGATTCTGAAGTAAAGCTTCGAAGGGCGAGGCGACTTATAGGCCGTCTTGATGGTGAGTGTAAGCGGTGGAGCGCCCGAGTCGATGACCTGAAAACAAAGCGGAAGAACGTCGTGGGAGATGCAGTCCTTGCTTCTGGCCTTGTTGCTTACCTGGGATCTTTTCCCGCCAGTTTCCGTTCAAGGTTTATATCTGAATGGCAGGCAAGACTGCAAAACATCGGATTGGCCTACTCTTGTGATTTCTCCTTGGTGACATTCTACACAACACCGCAAGATATTAAAGCTTGGGCAGCTGCAGGACTGCCTCCAGATGACCACTCTCTGGAAAATGGCATCATCGTCTGTAATACATCTCGCCCCATGCTCATACTTGATCCACAGAAACAAGTGAGCCGATGGATCTGCAGCATCGAAGATCCTGCAAATATCGTTATGCTGGAGATAAATTCACCACAAATTCTTGAAGAAGCTCAATCGTGCATTCTGACAGAGAATCTACTGATGGTTGAGAACATCGGGACTCAAACTCCTCCCTGTCTCATAAAGAAAGTCACAGCCCTTATAAAGGCTCCAACTTTGACTCAGATCAGTGCGCAGAAAGAAGCAGCTCCAAAGAGGTTCCTTCATTGTGGATGCATTCTGCTCACATACGAGCAAGGATTTAACTACTCTGATGAGGTCAGTATGTACAAATGACATATATATGTAGACTTTGGGTTGTAACTTCCCGAAGCGCAGGTTTTCGAGTCAGAAAATCAGAAGTAGCTCCTGTCTCAGACAAATTGTGCATGTAGCCGGCAGAACAGCGGGGACTCAGATGATAGAAGCAGACATCAGTGGGAGAGAATCCCAACAGGACAGAAAGCAGAAAGAGAATGTGCAGAGAATGTTACTCTCAAAAGTATCTTGTTGATTCATACGGTTGCTTAGTATAGACACAATATCAGCCAGAAAGAATCCCAACAGGACAGAAAGCAGACAGAGAATGTGCAGAGAATATTAGTCTCAGAAGTATCTTGTTGATTCATACGGTTGCTTATTATAGACACAATTAGGGTTAGCCGCCGCCACCAGATTAGCAGTATCTGGTTAAGCAAGAACTATATATACTAAATTGAATTACCTTCTCTAACACAAGGTGATGGTATCTTGTATCCCAATGTAGCTTACTCTTTGTGTGAGCTTGAACGTGGTGGACTTTTCGATAACTTTTCATGGCCTTTGCAGTCAGCTCCTGTCGATCGGTATGCCATGAAAGACAACCTTCTTCCTCCTCTACTCCTTGAAACTAGGTTATAGTCTTGAGATGCAGCCTCGAATATACTGTCATCCACACGGAAGGAATTTACTGTGGAGGAGCCTAATTCTGGAGTGATGCCTTGTATATTTCCTCATCCCTGGAAGAAAGTCGTGCAATAACCAATTGACTAGGGGTATATTGTCTGGCTAATCTTTCTCGATACTAAGTTCAAAACCTTATATCGGCGATGTTCTCTGTTTCTCAGCCGCTGAGAAAGAAAGATTGGACCTTGAAGAGGAGCGAAACCACTTGCTTCACCAGCGACTTCTTCTGAATTGTCGGCTGCAAGAAATAGAAGACCACATATTGACACTTCTCCAAGGTGTAATGGTAAGCTCATTTTACTGCATGCCCTCTTGGACAGTCGAAGCCAGTCTAAGCTTGCAGAAGCATACTTGTTGTGCTAGAACAGAGAGCACTAGTGATTGGGTAGTGCTTTTCCGTACTTTCCTTTGTACCATGCCTTATCAAGCCTTTTATTCTCCGGGAAAAGGTGACCATTCTTGACGATGAGATGTTGGAAGAGGCTCTCTCAAAAGCAACCACCACATATGCTGACATCCAGGTAAGCAACCAAATTTCCTTGGTAGTAGAAAGACTTCCGTTGATTACCAACTTGGAGCACATCACTACTCACTTCATCCAGGAAGAAGTACCACTCTGCCTTAGTTATAAGATCCTTGTTCCATGAAGCGCAGAGAAGCATTGAACACTTTAGTTTAATCAGAAGTCAAAACAATGTGTCCGAAGTTCAGCTCATTTTGTCTTATCTACTCGCGGTTGGGTGTGTGGGAACTTAAATGGTTTTTTTTCTGTTCGGAAGTTTTCGTCTCCTTTTCAGATCATTCAGTAATCGCTTACTTGGGGCTTAACTCAAGCCTTGGAGCTTACAAATTCCTATGCAGGCTAAATTGGCTAGAGCCGCTGTTACGGAGGCTGCAGTTGAACTGACTAGGAAGCGGCACTTGCCAGTGGCAGAGAGAGCAGCTGTATTGTATTCTTGCATCGCTGATGTTTCGAAGGTAGGTTGGTGTCGTTTGCCGGATTCCAAGTTTCACAAACCACTCGTAAGGAAGACGGAGCTTCTCGTTCTCCAAATATGACCACGAATATAAGTAATGTTTGTACTCAAGAACATAGTACTAGACATGAATCTCCCGTAAATTATGATGAAGCTCATACTTTTCATCCCTACCATTAACTTTCATGCTCCGTTACCACTCCACATGCAATCATGCGGATTTAGACCTTACTTGAAGATCGTTGATTTTGCAGCTAGAGTCTGTCTATCAGTGGACTCTGCCTTGGTTCAAGGATGTGTATAGTACAAGCATGCAGCGAACAACAGCTTTGAATCCTGTTGATTTCGATACGAGACTTGATTATTTGATCAGCAAGATCACAATCGCGGTATACAGGAAAATCTGTTGTGGGCTTCTCAAGAAGCACCAGTTTTTGTTCGGTTTACTTGTTGTCTTCAGGTATTATTACCTCTTCAGTCGTATTCACCCGTAACTGATAGCGCCGATTTTGTTACGGATAGGAAGTGCATTTTGATGCCCTCAATCACTACTTAAGGTTCTTTAGGAAGGCATTTTCAGGGAACAGGAGCGCGCCACAAGGTATTTGCTGTTAGTTAAATCGTAGAAACGTTTGAAATGCGAGAGATTCGTTTCTTCGCATCGTATGTCTTGGTAGTACCTCTAGTTTTGTTCGGGCTTCACTTTAGAATATGACTCTTATTTACGCATGGCAGATTAGCACAGACCAGGCACGATGTGGAGCAGGAAGAATGGTTGTTCTTACTGCAAGGAGACACAGGGACGCAATCGGGGTGTTTCGATACACCGTGTCCGTCCTGGCTAGATGCCACTTCAAAAGAGTGGAGACAACTCTGTGCTCTTTCCTCCTTCCCCCGGTAACTTCAAAGTATCCGTCAACAGCTTCTGGCAAAAAGTATCAGTTTCCTTAAAACCAATTTTTCTTAGATGTATTGTATCAGGATGGATTATCTGCGACTGTCTACAGTTGATACAGCTCTACCCGTTAGAGATATTTGGCGGTCATAGACCCCCGCTGCACGGTTGCCCCCGGTTCACAGTGTGTGCTTGCAGGTAACAGTGTAAACTGATGCACGTGAGGGGAACGCTGATGAGACCGACGTTGCTTTGTTCTCTGTTCTAGATCCTGGATATACTTTATGCATGTTAATGTGACGAAATTCTGGTTGAGACTGCAATGTCAAGTCAAACTGCATATATTTCAGCCCTCTTTCTAGCTGCTTATATGCCTTCGGATATTGCTGAATATTTGGCTCAAGGATACTCAGTTGCCTGTATTTTCGGTAATCCGTATCAGATTCGAGGGTCTGATCGAGGATATGGAGCGGCAGTGTTGGCAAGATTTTTATCAAGGCAACCAGGCTTGCATGCTTCCCGCACCTTGGCCTCAAAGACTTGGTCCATTCAGGTCGTTACTAGTACTACGGTGTCTCCGACTGGATATGGTACGTGGCCCCCCTTCCACAGTATAATCCGCAGTTGGTAGGTTAACATCTATATCCTTCGTCGAAGTGATATCACGGGAGTGGAGCTTCAACCCATAAAGCCTGATGATAAAACCCATAAGATGTTACGGAGTTCCTTACCAGGTATCTCCAGAGGCACCCCGTAAGCTTTTCACAAGAGTTTCTTTATTCCTCGTAGTGTCTCACATAGTTGACCCTTTATAGGAGGTGATGATCATAACGACAACTAAGGCGGACGGCACGCCTAGCGTGTTGGTCCAGCCCTCGGCCTGGCAAGTCCAGGTGGGGGGATCAGCCCCGCCCCGCCCAGTGGCTGGGGCTGGCTTTGGGGGGTTCATGGGCGTTTAATCCGTGTGAAAGCAAAGCTCCATCGCGAAATATGCATGCTGATAAACTCCTGTGAACTTTTGTTCCCTTATTTAATGGAGATTAAAATATTTTATAAAAATTATCTGTTAGCCCATGACTGGAAACACGAGGGGAGCAGGAGATAAACCATAAGTCTTGACTGAACTACCGCATTTCAGAAGATACAAGATCGAGTTAGGTACTAAATTAAACGCATGGATATTTGCCTCCTCCATCGAAATATGCAGGTGCTCTGATAAACAGGCGAAAACAGCGGGTTGTTATAATCCGTTCAAAAGTTTTAAAATCTAAAAGGGAGTGGTGTACAAGGAGTGCATGTGTATCTACCCTTATGTAGGTAGTAAGTAACTGCGACTTTAATTGGGCGGGAAGATTATCTGCAATGTAAACAAGTACAGATGATTAATGATAGCTCTCCTTCTAAAGGACAATGGACTTGCAAGGCATCCATCAACCCTGAAGGTCGCTGTAAACAGGAACCTCTCGAGATAAAAGACGTCTCAAGGGCAGATGGTGTAGTTCTCACCTGAACATGAGAATAGAGGGATTTTCTAGCGCTCAGATTGCACTTTGAAGTCCTTTGATAAGGATAGTGAGACAGTATGATCGGAGGAGGAGAAAAAAACAGAGAGAGCAGCACAATTATGTTTCTCAAAGGCAACTCATTTTTTAAGTCGACCGCGTCGACGGACATCGGGTTTTGCAGTGCCTTTTTCATATAAGATTTCATTATATGATTATAGAATAAAATACATGCACGTTGATGCTATCGCTCGGGACATCGCCCTATGTTGTGAGTAATTGGATGAATAGTTCCCATCGGAACGGTCCTAAGTCAAGGATCAGATACCAGCTGAACTCAATCAACAGGCCTTTAAAGTGCCTCGTCAGGCTAATGAGAGGGAGCAGGAGGAATTTCATCCGACGGAAAGTCCTTAGCTGCCAAACTGAGATCAAATTTCCTCGCTGAGCTCTTAGTCAGAAGTATTTGCTTTGTTTTGGTCCATTCTTTCTAAAGGCAGCATCTTCTGATGATTTACCTCATTATGTTCATGGGCTAGGTAATGGACGCTGTCAATCAGCTGGTCAAAAGTCAGTTGAGATTGAGTAAGGAGGATCTCGTGCAGTTGTCAGTGGAGGATGCATGTGATGAGTCTAATCCAGAAACTCCGGTGACATGTATCTTCCAAGGTGTTTCCACCCCACTTGACGAGGTAAACCTTTGAACTGAACTCTTAAACAAACTAGGTTCGCGTATTCGCCGACCAAGGCAATGCTTACTGTTGTGTTTTCAAGGCCCTTTTTCTTCTGCTTTAACTGTAAGAGGCGACGTTCACAGTTGGGAACTGAGTGATTACGCTGAATGTTCGATTATGTACAGTAAGCAAAACACGCGGATTAGAGGGTATAACATAGAAGAAAGGAAAATAGAGGAAAGGAGTGCACAAGGCACGAACGGGAAAATGGTGCGTCGCCGTTAGTCAGAGGGAACTAAAGCAACTACATACTAAGCAGTTTGATCCCGTGGTTCTTTGCCCAGATTATGACTTGTGCAAAACGCAAGAACATGCTGAAAAGACTGCGAGTGTTTTCTCTGGACCAATGCCAGGTATCCAGCCAACCACGTAAACCCTCCACTTTAAAGGCTACAAAAAGACGCTTTAACGTTCTGTTTAGACGCAACATGCTCTCCGCCTTTGACGGTCGTATTGTATTCTTACAGGGACCAAAACTACTGGATGCGGTGAAAGAGGCTGCAACTTGGGGCAAGTGCGTGTACTTTGCTGTAGCACCTGCATTTATTCTTGAGTTTCTACTTGTACTTGTGAGGATGTCGAGTAAGCGTGATATCCAAATTTTCTCTAGTTGTGTGTAAAGTTCTCATGATTGTTTTTGGGAAATTTGTCGGATTCAACGTCTCCAGCAGGACGTAGCTAGAAGAATTGCAAAAATAAAACTGATGCAGTTCTTGAACACTTTTACCTGTTTGCGAAGATGGGTTGTGCTCCAGAACTGCCATGCAAATGTTCCGTGGATAAATAATTCTCTGCGAGTCGTTCTTGAAGAAGTCAAGCAGAAGCCCATACATGAGAGCTTTCGACTCTGGCTTACAATGGTGCCTACCATTGGACGACCACCATATTTGCTTTCAGACAGGCAAATTATCGTTTCAACGCCAAAACACCATCTGATTGACGCGACGCCGACACATTCAAGAAGTCGATTACGTTTGTTCTTCTATGACAATCTTTCTGAGAGTAGAGACTTGGCATTGCTCTCTTGGACTGCGATCTACACGTCATCGAAGTGATCTAAGGTTATTTGTTTCTCTAAACAGCGTGAAGATAGTGGTGGAGCCGCCAAAAGGAGTCAAAAGCAAAATTCTCCAGATTTTGAAAACCCAACAAGCTGACGAGATTTATTTCGTAAGTTTCAACAGCGTTTGGAGTTGCTCTCCACAGCAACCTGTTCAGTTTCCTTCCCCCGCAGGAAACCGAGTATGTATGAAATTTCCTGTCCAGGGAGGTGGTCTTTACAAGAAAGTTTGCGGTGGTCTTCTCCTTGAAGCTTTTCAAAGAAGTACTCCCTTTTGTAATTATCAGGAGGCTGATGATGGCTTCATTTTTTCTAGGGAAAGAGAACGATGAGGATAGATGGCCATGTCTTAAAACATTCCCGAGCACTGTTTCAGCTGGCACTATTTCATGCTCTAGTGCAAGAACGGGCCTACTTTGGAGCAATCGGGTACTTCGCTCTATTGAGATCGTTCATGAGCTGAATTACGATGGGCACTTCAGTCTTAATAGGGTGCAAGTTCTTGTATTTGTCATAAGCCCCAAGTTATGATAGCTCACAAGAATTTAACCTCCATAACTTTCAGGTGGAACATAGGCATGCATCTGGATCATACGGTATTCAACCTTGCGAAGGCAGAACTTCTAAAACTTCTTGAAGGTTCGGATATCGATATGAGTGGTACAGCAGCGAAGGTAGAAGAGAAAGAAACATCATGGGAAACAAACAGTATGGATTCCTTGCAGCACATGCTTACAAAGGTTATCTACGGAGGATACGTCATCGACACTTGGGATGAGCACTCCTTGAATCAGCTTTTCCAGCATTGTTTCAAGTCAAGTATGTTGGCACTTCTTACGTTCTGAAAAGCGGAACTGCTCTAGACGGCATAAGCAACATCTGCACAATTAAACCTAACAATTTCATTACCATTAATTGAATTTGTAGAGGGCAACTATAGTAGGAAGTCTAAGAAATATCTTCTACTTGTTGCCAGGATCTAATTTTTGATACTGCGAAGAGGTTTCTTGAGAATAAACGCTCTTTGCCTACAGATTTCAGCACAAAGTTCGGAAGCTCTATGAGGTCGTATCTACCCAAGAATAAAGGAACAATTGATGACTTTCTGAAGCATGCGAATGACCTACCTGAACCTGATGATCCTGAGGTTCGTCTCAAGTTTAGACACAGTATAGCTTGAAAAGGATCATAGCTCTTCAGTATTGCACAGCCACTAATACCTTATACTGTACAAAGTGGAACTGACTTCGTGCGCAGAGCAAAAACTGCACCACTAGCTAGAGATGGCACTCAGACACAGATAGTGATCACAAGCGACAGACAGGACGTGAAGCGGATGTTGGTCAGATAATCAAACCCCATACACACTAACTTATATACATAACACTAAGGAAGCGCAAGTAGGTGGCCGCCACAGCAGTGAAGGTTAGGCTAACGATTATACTTACTAACTTTGCTTCTGTAAAGCTCATTTCATGGCTCTCTGGTGAACAGAAATGATGTGTCTGCGTACGCCCAGTGAGGTTTGATTCCTTTCCTCGCCTTCCAAGAGACAATTCTACTCTTGTTACCAGTTGGAGCACTGCATGCTTACTTACATATAGTGACTGTTTACGTTGAATCCAGGTTATGGGTTTACAGAAAGATGCCGTGCTGAACTGTGCGGAGAGAGACATACAGCAACTTTTTACAGAAGCGCTAACCTTGGAGACTAGAAAAGAGTCCTTTTTGGCCCCACTCAGCTGTATTTTTGAGACTAAGGTTCACATCCTCCTATCTCCTGCCTTAGATTGGTGCTAATAAAGTTCTTAAGGCTAAGCATGCCTCTTTTCATTTCTTCTGACTCGTACCGTACTGTCAAGCATCTTGAATCAGTAGTCGATTCTTGTCATGGTGGTGGTCTTTCTAATAAAAATAAAACTCTGCCAGCAAAAACCATTTTGAATTGAGGTGTTGTCAAAAGTAGAGAGGAGATCATCGTCCACACTCACTTACGATGGTCAGTGGGTACTGATTCGGTTTTATGAAGCGTGTGCAGAAAGCCTTGGTTCTCCAGTGCCTCTCAGAACTTGGAGCTGTCGTGTCCTTAACATTGGATGAATCTCAGCTCCGAGCTTACACTCAGCATACAGCCGACCCCGTTTCTCTCCTTCTGCTTCAAGTTGGTTTCCTGATGCACAAACTCCTTGCTCACTCTCCTTTGAACTGCATCCCGGAAGACTTGCTAACCAATTGGTGATTCTTTGTCAAATAATCATTAGTTTACGTTAAGAAGTTCGTCACTCTACATCATCGGCGCTGCAGGAGGTGAAGCGTTACAATCATCTTATTCTCTTCATGAGAACGTCTATTGCAGAGGCTACGAAGGTACACGACTGAATACCACATATTAAAGTAATACAAGAACCTTCATCCGTCGATCTTACAACTGTACCAGAATCATGGTCAATGGTCAAAGCAGTTAAGCTTCACGGAAGGTAGATTGGTTTCAATCTGGTAACTTATCCTTTAGCTTGTTTTCTCTTGAGATACTAAGATGAGGAAAATCGTAAAATGAGGAGCACAGTTCAGTATCAGTTTCACACTCGTCAGCCCGTCTTTCTCTTGCCCCGATAAAAACGCAGGAAATTGAAACACCTGGGGATATGACACCAGAAATGGAGAGCTTCTGTGGCAGTATAATTGCTGGGCAGGTATGGTATTCATTCCTGCTCTAAGCACGATAGTTGCTTTCAAACAGCTTGCAGCTAAAAACCTGTTCGCTTGTGTCACTTTCCACAGGTCTTGTTTGGTCAGTTTTAAGTTCTGACGTGTAAGTTACTTCTGTAATCAACTTTCCTACAAAAGGCTTTGAAACTATGATGCACTTAGACATTGCATGTTGTTACTGAATCGTTCCAACCCCATCACGTTCCTCGGATGGCACAGGTTCCTGAGCTATGGCTGACAAATGCTTATGCATGTCTCAAGTCACTGCCGAGCTGGATTAAAGACTTCCGAAAGCGTATAGATTACATGGGATGTTGGATCAGAAACAGTACTCAGCGCGTAATCTGGATCTCTTGTTTGTTCTTCCCTCAGGTAACTCGGACCTCATCACGTATGTGCAAACTAGAAACAGTCTCCTCACTGGCAAGCTAGTTTACACCCTACAGAACGGGTGTAAAGCAGTGAGCGCAGTACATGATGGCAGCCTGTTTCCTAAGAGATATCACAATTACAACAATTCTACTGATACCATCATCCAAGTTCAAAAGTATACTTCTTTGTTCTCTTCCTTCCTACAGGCACTTTTTGCTGCAACACTCCAAAGGTTTGCGAGAGCTAAGAAGACTCCCTTGAGCACCGTCTACTTGGACGTAATTATGCTCGACAAGAAGGCGGAACGTGTAAGCTTGAAGTTTGCTTACCTCCTCCTGTGATGTAGCCTTACTCGTCCAACTCCAGAGTTAATGCTGCTGTATAAATTGCAACGAAAGAGCTATTAGGGGACTCAAACCCGAAACTGTATAATTTGCTACAGAAATTAGGTCAACACTTTGTCGTAAAGTCTGTTATGGCAAGTTTATAACCTCGTTTTAATTCTTGCCGTAAACGGAGACTAATTAGCAACAGATTGTGTAAGGTTGTGTACAACGTTCCGCACAAACATAAGTGCTGCGGAACGTTTAATTGCGTTTAGTAATAGTAGTTATAGACTTTTTTATTTATAGTTTTTTTTTTAGTTCTTATCAGATTTTAACACGTGACTCATTTTATTTAATGCATAGAAACTATCATGTATGATGATCAGTTTACAGACAATAAACTTAAATTACATCCAGAAATGCACAGATGTTACGTACCACCTCTGTTGGTGGTATATAAATTTAACGTACTCACTGAAAAAAGTTTACGAAAATGACCGTAAAGGCTAAGTTTGAGTGGCCCTATTAGAGGTTCAACGTCCAAACAGCAATATAGCTTTGCTTACGGGAACATAACATGATGCAGACGTACGAGGAACCCGAAGAAGGATGCTATATTACCGGTCTACATCTGGAGGGTGCAAGATGGGATGCTGAAACCGGAACGCTTGCTGAAGCTGAACACAAACATTTGCTCAGCAGTATGTGTAGCCTATGGTTACGGCCTCGTACAACTGACAGTGCAGACAGAGCGCATAAGTTTGGCGATACCTCCGAACATTACTGCTGCCCGATCTATACAACTCCAGCTAGAAATGGTACTTACCTAAACTATATCCGTATATACTCTTCACGAAGTCCACAATCCCCTTAATAAGATCAGTTATGTTAAGCTAGGGAGTAACATGAGAGCACTTAGTTTGTACTGATCCTTCCAGAACGGCGCCGAATAACCTAAATGGAGCGCCGCTGCTCCATTTAGGTGTACTATTTTAGTTTAGAAGGATTCACATGAAGTTATTATTCTGCGAAGCTACGGCAGATTAGAACTGAGGTCACATTTTCTGGAGCGGGGTAACAAGCTCGCATCTTCATTCCAGAGTGTGTTTTGCATTCCACTAGGTGAGAGAAAAATTCTTTTTTAATCTTGAAAGATGTATAATAATTTATTTTTATGTTTAAAGTAAAAATTTTGTTAATACTTGGATTCATCGAGATAAAAAGGAATTAGTAGAATCGAGAGTGTATATTTCGGAGTGCGAATTCGCTTTCTCCACTCGGATCCCACGACTCTGAAGAAAGACCCTACAGTTTTAACTTGTAAAGTTGTTTTGGGCGTGTATCTCGGATTGTAAAACTGAGGCCCTGTTGGGATAATGTGGTGCTAACTCCGGAGGATGATAATGGTTATCCCCAATCTCATCAGGGCTGAAACCAAGCAGAGGCTGTAATTACGTTGGAACTATCGATCTTCCAGTGGGAACAAGGTCTGCTATGCATTGGGCTCTTCAAGGAGTGGCACTTCTCAGCAGTTCCACCGACTGACTGGATTCTTGAACAAGCCTGGAATGAGACTGTTCGTTTTATTCCTCGATTTTGATCCAGTTTCTGGCAAATTTCCGTTGCCCAACTGCCGCGAAAACTCCATTTTGTTTCGTCTTGGGATAAACAATTTATATCAGATCATCCTTAGGCTACCTCAAGTTCTAAGAGCGACCTAAGAAGCCCACAAAGAGAGATCACCTATACTTTCCACTTAAGAAAGAACCCAAGAAAGCTTTAGCATCCAGCGGAAAGGGAGTGTGGCATTTAGCTAGCATAAACTTTGAAAGTGTACTATATCAAGCATTTGCAACTAATAAATATTAGTGTTGTAGATAAAGTGTTCCTTCTTCTGAAGTTCTTTATGTCCTATAAATTAGCTAGTATCCTCAGTACTATTGCGGGTCTATTTCACTTTATTGTCCGAGGTGTGTCAAAAGTTTCTTTCTGCGAACAAAATTGTTCTCCCCTTGTTAGTTATTTTCTTTCACAAGTTACTTGATTCTCGATCCTATAACCACATTAATGGGTATCTACGGTTGGACACCTTGCGGATACCCCATTTGTGATACTGCATCAGAAAAGAATAAATGGCAAGGATGATGGTACATCCCATAATTTATTTACTGGAATAAATTTACAAGGTGGGTTCATGTTGTTCACCTAGCTTATATGCTCTACTACTAGTTGCAGTATTGTAGTCTTCTGTGACATGATTCCGTCTATTGCTTGTCTACCGGGTGTGTCCCATGGAAATTTCTATAGCTACTTTCTCCTTAAATGGGAACGCAATTTTGAATTGTTTTATTGCCCTCTTCAGTTTGCCTAACGTTCGACTGTGATGCCGGACGAGTGCGGACTTACACATTCCTTCGAGGAATGTATAAGTCCGCAAGTCGTAGAGTAGTAGCAACAGTTGTGGTGGTGATATTGTGCCGTGATGAAACAACTAGTAACAGGGGTGTCAAAGTTCAGGAAAAAGGTTCTCTAACGACTAAAAGAATAATCCTCATGAAAAGTTCACGATTGATTTACCTATAGGCTTTCGGGTAACTTTTTGGATCGATAAGTTACGGGGATTGAGGGGGCTACCCGTCGGAATTTGAAATTCGGAAATTTAGTCTAAACTTAGAATGAAAAACATTATGATAATTATATTAAGGAGTGGATATCAGTGCTAGAGCACACACTTTAGTTCTTATCGAGTGCTATATTCAGGTTTAAGAGAGCGCAAAGAGCTTGTATTCAATCTCGCAATTTTTTATAGTTACAATTTGAGAAGTCTATTGATTCAAATGATCGAGATCTTGGTGGATGCATCTTATATAGAATTGCAAGCGGTGGAGATTTCTGCTGTTGCGATGGCTCTTTAACCTCTACAATCAGTCAGAGGGAAAAAAGTATCCTTTCGAGTTTCAGAGGACTATGACAAGATAGTTTTATATATAAAAGATGTCAAGAATTTTGTTGCATGATGCCGGTTGAAAGACAAAAATCAGTGAAGGAGATATCTAAGTAAACCCACCACGTCCAACATCATGGCTGCTTAACTTTCAAGAAAGAATGTATTTCTTGTTGTTCCTGGAGAGGAGTTGAAGAAACATTTTGAACGATATTTAGACATGTACAAAAAGACAAAAGAGCTACAAGATAGCACTGATAGCGGGATGACAGAAGCTGATCTCGCACTAGGGATCACGTTGGAAGATAAATTGAATGTTAAATGTCTGCTTTTTTTCCGCATGAACATCATATTTGGCAGCAAATATTGATCTTTTTATTTTAAATACCTTAGGTTTATCATTTGACAAGGAGATTCTAAGGTTAGATATATAGTATACCCCGAAGAATCAGGTTGAGCATGTGGAGGAAAAAGAAGAAACCATAGAAATGTCAAATTGTGGAGGTACTGCTTTAGATGAGAAAGGGAATGGAGAGAGAATCGCAAATGTATTTTTAATGCATGATGACTTAAGACAATATGAGCAGTATGGTGCTACTCAGAACCACGAGATAAACGGACCATCTTGTGATCCAGATCGACCAATTGGAACACCAGAATAATCCTGGTAGAACAAAACGTCGAATTGTAGAACTGCAAAAGTGAATGATCTCACTTTGTATGAAGAAAGTTGTAAAAATAAATCTGAGTACCGATGTTAGAGTATCGATTGGATTCATTAGAAGAGAAGAAGAGGTATGGAGAGGAGAGTACCTTAGAAGAAGGAAAAAAACGACAACTACTATGCTTGTAGAGTTTCTTCGAGCGGGAAATTCTTAGACAAGATGAGATCTATCATCAAAAATTGTGATAGTGTATAAACATGTTCTTTATTTAAGTAAAGTCTTGTACTCTGAAGATTATGTTCTTTTGTAATTTGAATGCTTGATCTTTGAATTCTATATAAATATCATTCAGAGGAATCAGATTTCATTGGAAACTATGAGATCACTCCGTCATGTGAAAAGAGAGGGGTGAAACGTACAGACTTACTCAAAACTAGGAGATTGCTCTGTAACATGGAAAGAGAAGAAGTAGAACGTGCAAATAGGATCAATGCATTTGACTTGTATCTTTCATTGTTTCAGTTCAAAATGCTTCAAAATCTACCTAGAATCTCTAATTGTTTGTCATGCTTACAGTGCTTATAGTGCGATCCGGATTGAGCTGCACAAGTATTGCAACTAGTGCAACCTGATGTTGGATCACAATCATCTATAATATAACACTAGGTCGCATTATATTACAATCCAGAACAGGATCACTCATAGTGCAATCCGACATTGGTTCGCATTGCAATGCAACCCCACACTACGTATCGCATTCATGATGTAACCTGACACTACTGGGTCGCATTGTAGTTCAAGCTGACATTGAGTCACACTATCCTCCACTACTATAACTTACCTTGTCCTCGATTAGAAATCGTATTTCAGTCACATAAGGACATGAGTTCATGATAAACAATCAAACACACTTGAAATTAAAACAGACACCATGATTACATCATTCCACATCGTGTTACACATCTTGTGTAGGGGGACAAAAGCTTCTATAACAAATTTAAACAAAACATCATTTTATTCAAAATAGTGTTATTTACAACAGAGAACTTCTCCATGAGCTTACTCATTGCTATTGAATTTTTCTCCTCTAGAACACACTCACGTTAAAGCATTTTCATCACTCTACTTTTCTAGTTGGCACCAGTTCTGAATCAGACATTAGGAACATCGTCTTTCATTTTGCATCTCTCTCTCAAGACTAATCTGTCTTCTTCATCCACTCGTATCTTATCTCCAATAAGAAATTATGAAGCATTGCGCAACAAATTACCCATCTCACCAAAAACAGATTCTTTTCTTTTTTGTTTCAAATGAGTTTGTAGTTCACACAAAGAGTACCATCTGGACTTCAATATGCTTATGTAGTTCTCGTTTGTTACTCTAACATGCACAACGCATGTGTTAAAATCCGATTTGTCTCTATCTCTTATTGTCATTCCAAAAGATGGAACGAGATGTAACTGCAGAGAATATCTTAAATCTTCAAGGAGATTCTAATAATAGATAATCTCTTCTTCAAAGAGATTACTTTTACTTTCACCATACATTGTCTCCACAATAGATAGCGTCTCAAGCAAGATATCTCTTGACAAGATCTTGTCATTCCTGTGAAAATAAGAAAAAATGCATTTCTTGTGATATCAGACAACTTGTGCATTTACTGAATCATTACATGTGCGATCATAATATGTCTCATTATCGTATCAAGGTCTTTGATAACAAGGATTCGTCGATCAGTCCAGTGTCCGTGGAAAACTCTTCTTCACAAAAAGAGACAAGATACTTGCATGTTCTTGTTGAGTAGGTCATTTCACTTCACTGTGCATTCGAGCTTGCAGAGCTATGATGACTCGTTTGTATACTCCATCATCGGTCCATGAGAGATTTCTCATGAAAAAAAGACCTATCCAAACAAGCCTCATTGTCTTGATGTCCTAGTCTATCTAAGGCCATTGCAAGTTGCAGCTAGAGAAACATATGCTTGTTTTAGTTAATGTGAATGGTTTGTGAACACGGTGTCGTATTGTGGTTCGGCTCCTATGTGAAATTCCTGTGTAACCTATGTTGTGTTTCTTTTCTGTGTTTCGTGAACCGTATCGCGTAACTCACCGAACGGTGTGATGAATGCCACGTTTGTGATTATCTGTTTAAGTGATCGCACGGTAGAGGAACATGCCAAGTCATCGATCTGTGTGCGTTCACTTCAGTGGTCCTTGTCGCCGCAATTGTGTATAAAATGGTGGGTCGAAGATTCATACGACATTCTCTCTCAGCGGGTGATTCGTAAGGGTTCTCGGTGGTCTGCATGAAGGAGTGAAGAACTGCAGGAGTGGTGGTTATGGACGGAGGTGTGTTACCGGCTCCGGATCTTCCTTTCCTGAATCCGTTTCACATCAAGCTTCATTGCATCCACTGCGATCACTTTTGACAGTGGTTAGTTGCATACTTTGGTGATGAATTCATGGGAAGAATGATGGAGTTACAGCTTCCGGTGATCCTTCCGATCGTAACATACGGAGAGACTTGGGATATGACGGTGTACATTTTGTTGTGAGGAACAATGGATCTCAACTACCCATCGAACGTTCTTTTCAACCTTTGGGTCGATGTTCGGTGCCATTGCAGACCGAAGATCAATCATGGGGCTTGGATCGTGAGAAACTTCGGGCAAGAATATTACAATCGAGTGATAGCTTCACCATTTCCTTTTGTCGTACCTTTTATTGTAGAACGTTTCCAGGTTGTAATATTGACGTTGTATTAGTCTGCGACTCAATCGTTTTCATTCTGGTTGAGCGCTTCTATGTAGTTACGGACCGGGAAGAATCCATCGACACATCTGAAGGATTTTCTGAGGTCTTAGAGTCTTGTTGATATCTTATGTCTCCTTGGGAGTACAAATTCGTTCTAAGGGAAAAGTTAAGAAGAGAAAAGACAAAAAGTAAAGCTCTTTTTGCTCTTATTGGTTCACTTTTGGACCAATGGTGTTCTAGCTGATCCTCGCGATGTTTCTGTGGTTTCTGGAGGTTTTGGAGGTCCATTTGCGAAACGAAGGGTATGGTTGGAGAGCTCTCGACCGGGGCTACAATCTGGGCTGAAGAATCGGTCGATTTGATGGAAGGATGAGCGAGTTATGATCGATTGAGTGGAGGGGGGTGCAACTCGTACCTACCGCTACGTTTCTAGTTGTTCCGAGAGACTCGCGAAGACTTTTGAGGAGCTGTCTGTTGGGTTGGAGAGCTGACGACGTGCTGGTCGTTTTATCAATTTCATCAAGTTCTTGATCGATTTGGATTCTGAACCGACCGATTGAAGTTGAGAAGTGCAGACGTGATAAGGCGGGAACAGCGAACTGTGATAGTCATGGATAGTTTGCTATTGCTTAAGTTCTGTCTCGAATTTCTGAGTGAAACTTTCCAGGATTGAAGCATGTCTTATCAGTAAGATACTTGGGAAGTTTCACCTCAAATGGTAGAGTAGTTTATTCAGAATCTTGGATCAAATGTACCTGGGTCTGTAAAGCTCTTAAGTTAGCACAGATTACGGTTTGATCCATATCTGAGAATTGGTTTGAGATTTCGACCTGAAAATTATTCAGGGTAGGAGTGAAGGGTCCAATCAAGCTTCCTGTGAAGTTTGATCATCATTGGTCGACTGGTTGGGAGGACTGAGGTCTCAAAGTTTGAAGATACTTCTGTTATTAGCAATTTCAGGTTTTTTGGTATCATCTATTGTCAATTTGATCATTTTCGAGCAATTTGGAGAGGAGTTTGTTGCTGAAACTGCCATACCTGCATACAACTCGACAATGGAAGGTGTGGGCTGATTTCAGCTCTTGGTGATGAAGAAGAACGGAGTCACCATGAGTCTTAAGCCGCTGTTTGAGTTCTCGGAGCTGTTAGGTACTGCCGCCGTTGGTGCTATATTGAGATTTGAGTAGTGTTTTGGAGTATGCATGCTTTACCTTGCTGGAATGCTTGGTAGACCAGGGTGTACAGCAAGTTGTATCGATACTCTATCAAGTTGATTGAGTGATCTTATAGCATCTTCTGGTTGTACTATGAAGTTGTGATAGTTGGATTGATGGGCAGTTAGCGTCGCTGGGGAGCTATTCAGAAGTCAGGCTTCCAGTGATATAGAAGAATAACTTCAGTTAGATAATACAGCGCTGAGTACTTTTAGTTAGAGTACAAAAGATCTATTTTGTAACACAAGTTTATGCAACCTATACGTATCCTTGGATCGTAGCAAGCTTTAAACTTGAGCCGAGCGGATACAAGGTCACTCGGGCTAGAAGAGTAGATAGTGAAACATTTGAGTGGAAACATCCAGATCTAGATCCAACCTTGTCAATCCACATACCTCTGCACAGCCATATACCCAGTGTATTCTTAGACAGAAAAACACGTTATACGATAACGGTGTCGTAGTGCATGACGTTCAAGGTGCGGAAATGGAACTTCAGAAGACACTCAACCTGCATTTGTTCGGGAAGCTGCGCCCTAGCTTATCAAGCTGGGCAGGAGCTAAGCTGGGGCCATGCTTGATAAGCTGCCCCCTAGCTTAGACTGAAATATCACCTTGAAAGAGGTCGAAGAGCATCAGAATGCAGAGCTCGGCGAGGAGAGCGACTTTGTGCTTCCAGTTTCGACAAAAAGTGTTTTAAGTAGTAGTTAGTACGGGGTTTAGACTGAGAAATGTATGAAAGAGGGAAATCTGTCGATTTTAGCTCGTGGCTCAAACTCAGAATCTGATAGCGTGAGCGTGTAGGTGTTCACAAGTACTATAATTTTGATTCTTTATTCATTAAAAACGGAGTTGTATAGTGAAGTTAGAGTAAGAAAGGCTAGTAAAGACTATACAGGTAAACTTCTTTGTAAAAGCATGTGTTACAGAAAATTTAACTGTTATGAACGGAACTCAAGGCCATCCCAGTGATAGGGCGCCTGCCTAGGGAGGAGGAGGTCTCAGGATCAAATCCCCCTGGCCTTGGGTTCCTATTCCGGCATGTTGGCCTCCCGGATGGGAGTCTATGTTGGGTGTGCAGCCATGTCCTGCATATCTAGGGGCGGGAGACCGGTATCTCCCTTAATCGTGGGCTTCCTAGCCTAAGCCTCCGCATGCCATCCTGAATATACTATGGGAGATACCTGGTGCGCATATGGGGGGGCTGTAAGCCCTGTGGGGCAGCCTCATAAGTGTTAGGGCTTCGGCCTACATTGGATGGCTTGTAGTATATTCAGGGTGGCATCAAGGGCACGGGAAACTTTTGTCAATCTGTTATTTATCCATCGAGTCGGTTTAGCGATGGCGAGGGAAGCAGTGTGGCATTTTACAGTGAAGGAGTCTGCTTTGCAGAGGTAGCTGTGTACTTTTATTTAAAAGAGAGTCAGTTTTGAAAGAAGAGTTTTGTACGTAAGGACAATAAGGGGGTAGCTTAAGCTGGGGGCCTGCTTGTGATAAGCGACTGTGCTTATAAGGACAGCAGGGGGGCAGCTTAAGCTGGGCCCTTAGCTTTTAGGTTAAGTACCTGCGACGGCTGAAGATCGGGGGACACTTTCTGAAGAGATTTTTTTTACAGAGAGCGGGGAAGCTGAAGCGGAAGGTGAAGCTTGGAGGCTGAGGGAGAGAAATTTTTCTGACAGAACTGAATTGAGGAATTGGGGTGATCGCGACAGAGGGACAGACAAGTATTTGGGGGACTGAGAGCAGTTTGGAGGCAGAATTTCTTCTGATCGGACAGGAGGCAGTTTTATTGAAGGAGAACGTTTTGATAATCTGCAAGGGACTCTTCATCGACGCTGGAGTAAATTCTTGATAGTTTTGAGTTGGGAGGTTGACGCAGAGAGAAGATTAGGAGTTTGGGGTCTGAATTTCACCTAACAGACTTGAGTTGAGGTGAATTTGGTGGAAAGAGAGCATTATTTGAGTGGAGGAAGGGGACTGAGATTGAGAAGGTCAGATTTTCTGAGAAATTTCAGTGCTGAAGCTGTCGTAGGGAGGGCTACAAGGCGTTGGAGTTTCAAATCTTCATCGGTTGTAGGTTCTGGAGAGAAATCTGTTGGAGAAAAGACTAGTTGAGTGGGAATTGGCTGTTTGGCATCTGCGGTGATCAACGTAAGGAGCTGAGTAGAGGTAGACTGTAAATTGATATATGTGGAGGACTATTGAGTGTGTTTGGAAGAGAAATAAAGCATCGTGAGTTCAGTATTTTCCTATCTGTTGTGTCTGAAGGTGGATCTGTCTCCTGAGACTTGAGACTTGATCTGTTGATTAGTAAGTGATCTATAGTCATAGTCACTGTGGGTGACTTCAGCTGTTGCGATCTCTTGCTTGGCTCTTGTCTTAGTATACAATCTCTACTTCTATCTCGCGATCTATCACAGCCAGAAGGCTTGCCCTTCCTGAGAAGGACTCTCCTCGACAACGGGATGATCCGCAATGGGATTCAAAGAAAATGTAAATGATTCTTTATCTTTCCTAAAGAGTTGCTGAAAAGATTCTACAAGTATAATAGAGAAAAAATTTGTATAGAAATTGACACTCATAAAAAACCTCTAGGACCTTTTGAAATATCTCTTATTTGAAATAGCATCATATAACTCCATATTTTCACTCTCTGCATCAATATCATTCTCCTCGTTAGAGTTGTTGTCATCTAGGTCAAAAAATGAAAACTTGTTGTTCATAAATACCATCATCTCAACTCAATGACTTGTTCCAATACCTCTAGCAATTCCTTCGTCTCTGAGATTTTAGGCATCATAATGCTAACTCCACTTCAGTTCGATTGATTCGTAGAGCTTTGGTTAAAAAGACATGTCTCACATGTCAAGCACAAAGAGTTCCTCGGTCATCCGGTGTTGTAAGCTTGTTTGCATAGGAGTCTGGTAATGTGAACATGCCTACACTAAATGGTATAGGAGTAATGTTGTGTCAAAATACAAGCACTAGATGGATTGACCGTGAGAACCCATTTCAAAATTCAAATCAAGCTAAGAATTAACTAGAATGAAGCTACGGGCATTTCTCTTGCAAACGATAGATATTTTCTCGAGGATGGAATCTGCAAGTACCTCATGACGTACTCGTGAGACATTGGTCGTTGTCCAAAATAGTCACCTATAGAGAAACAAATATTGACCACCAGCACTAACTTTAACACCCTTAATATAGTGTTGGCTACTACTCTCGTTGGTTGAGTTGTTGCTACTCTCCGTTGCATCAAGTTGACGGAGATGTATCATTCTAGTAGTCTTTCCTTTGTTAAACAAAAGTTGTTAATATCAATGATGGTTATAGCGAGTGGATAAAGTACGTCTCAAATTAATTACATCAATTTTTGACTTATGATCATGAAATCATTTCACAAAAAGTGTATATAATATCATGTCTTACAATATACCACAAACAAGAGAAAATAGTGTTATTCAACTTTGTGGAGTTATTTATTACTCATCAACTCTAGAAGTTCTTTTGGTTGCAATGCATCAAAAAAATATGTGCAAATGACGACCGTTAGTATATGCTAGTTGATACTTTCCATCTCATCCCTCATACAAGAATATTAATGACTCAATGGCACAAGAAGGTGCACTAGAATTCATGTTTAAGTGCAAAGATTGTTTAAGACATCACATACTTGGAGTTGGGTGTAAAGACTTATACTTTTTCAAAAAACAAAGAGGAACACAGATACTGCACATGTATTGGACCGGACAAAGAACAACCATTGGAAGTAAATGTTTTCAAGTGAGTTTTTTTCCACGGTATACGTAGTTGTAAAGGAAGCTGCCTTGGAGCTTGTTCAGCTGGGTAGGTGCTAAGCTAAGACCAAGCTAGTTAGATGACCACAACTTCTATCTTCGATCTCACTTTGATTGAAATTTGAGTTCGTATTACTTGTCTTGTTAAGCGCTCTTTGTCCATATCATCAGATCTCTCGAGCCTCTACTAGAAGTTCTACGTTCTTCACGAAGCACTATCTTAGATAAAGGACAAGTTATATCTATTTTTTGGTTGATCAATAGAGATTTAAAAATCTCAATCTTCTTTCATTCCATCTTTGAGACTTTTAGCAATAACCTGAGCTTTCTTAACTCATTTCAGTATAAAATTTCCTTTATTTTTTTTATATAAATATATATGAAATATAGTTATACATAATATACACACAAACTCTGGGATGCCTTCTTCCACGTCTATGTTCAGACCAAACTAGTACTTGGGTACCTCAGTAGGAGGGCATCTTACTCTCTTCTTATGTTATTTGTACGTGTCCAAGGGAGACCTGAAGGAAGACCAGTTGGCTAAGTATGGGCAAGCGAGACAGCAAGAGGTGAAGGAAGAGACTTCAGAGGAAGAAGATCGGGCAGTTGCTATGTCTTCCCCTCCCACTTTAGTGTCTCAAGCAAGACCAAGCACACAGTAGAAGTTGATCACGGTGCGAGAAGACGACTCCAGTGACACAGAAGACGCGCCATCACCGAGGAAGATGAGACCTAGGAGTGTGTCTCAGAAGAGTGCTTCTTTTCTGATCATCCACTCTGGATCCGAGTCGGATTCATATGCTGACACACTCAGCACTAAGATAACTCCCTGTAGTCGCTTCTACTGCTACAGGGAGTCTTCCGAAGACTCCAGAAGCCAAGACATGAGTTAATGTATCAAATGCGACCAGAGGAAGTGCAGCGAAGAGGACTGCTTCTGCGGTGGGAAGAGATCTTCCATATGAAAGACGTTGAGAGTAGCGTCTTCTTGAGCACAGAAAGAAAAGACCTCTATGATGGAAGATGTCTATGGAAGACAGGGAAGCCACCGTAGCTCAATTTGTGAGGATGAACTTGTCTTCTACGAGAAGAGCTGATAGTGATTATGCTTGAGAGGTTGTGAAAGTTTACATGTGATTAGGGTCGGGAGGATGAGGCTTGGGAGGTTGTAAAGCTTTTCAGAAGAAGAGATCAGGGAGGATGATGGTTGAGGAGAATATCATTGTACAGTGAGATAATGATGGCTGTGGTTGAGGATTTTGGTTGCAGCAGTGTGGTTCTTTTTTTTCAGAAAACAAAAAAGAAGAGTTGGATACCTACGATGACATGTACAGACTTGAGGTTGAGGACTACAGTCAGGATATATGACGATGATTGGGATGACGGGGATGTCTACTACGACACTTGAGTCACAAACCTCGACGGTGAAGTTCTACAGGACGGATGGAAGACGTTTTTATGATATGATGGTTTATTGCTTCTATGTCTTCGAACTCATATTGAAAGATGTAGATATTTAGAGGGGTGATTGGATGAGAGGTTGAAAAAGAGATGCGATGAGCATGGATCCAGAGATGATCATGGAGTTGCAATTTCAAGATGACGATCAAGTTGCGAACTTGAGGATGAGGTTGACTAAGATGGGAGGGAGGATGACAAGATGAGAATAAGTGTGCTCGCCAGTCCACTCCTTGGTTGGTATCTCTGGTGCATATCGGAGGATGCACAGATTTGGAGGGGGTGGATGTCGTGTCGTGGACCGGCTCTTACCTAAAATTCAAACTTCGATGCTTGTCGCTCCAAAGACACTCATGGGAAAGACAAGATAGGTCTTAGCTTACGGACTTTTGGCATCATTTCAGATCTCTATTTTCATCGCATCAGTGGATAGAGCTCTTTGTCAGCACTCCATAGGCACTTCGTCTACTTTGCTTGGACGCCTATTGGAGAAGTTACAGGACTCGAAAGATGGGTAAAACAAGCTAAGCCTCAGCTTACGAGCTTTTGGCACGACTTCGGATCTTCACTTCATTGCATAGATGGATAGAGCTCTTTGTCAGCTTTTCATAGGCACTTTGTCTACTTCGTTTGGACGTTTAGTGGAGAAGTTGCTGGACTCGAAAAATGGGTAAAACAAGTTAGGCCCCAGCTTATGAGCTTTTGGCACGACTTCGGATCTTCACTTTCATCGCATAGATGGGTAGAGCTCATTGTCAGCTTTCCATAAGCATCTTGTCTACTTCATTTGGACACCTACTGGAGAAGTTATGCGATTCGAAAGAAAGGAAAATCAAGCTAGACCCTAGTTTACTGCAAATATCTTTGACTGGGTATTTGCAGCCCCAGGCGTTACATTAAAGACGCAAGGGGCCTGCTTCCTCATTCTTGGAGAAAAATTAGTACATACAGAGACTGACGTAAGAGGACTACTTAAGACGCTTGCTTGCGTCTATGACTTATCAGCGGACAGTTCAAGAGATTTGGAGATCTAATGCAAACGCGCAAGGCGTCGTTGGGTTCAGATCTGTGCAAGCTACGTGAGGGTTAAGAAGGTTCTTGAAGAGATGGATCGGAGATTGTGTTCTAAGAGAAATTGAGACGCAGGAAGGAGATTTGGAGATTTCAATTACCTGTGAAGGAGAGTTGGACCGTTCAAACCGTTCCGGAGTCCAAACTTACTGTCCTTGGATCCATCGGAAACAGAACACCGAGTTCTATAGGAAATTGAAGACGATACCACGATCAAATTTCTTGCATGGTTTTGCAAAGAGAACTCTATACCACTTGTTTGAAGTTTCATTTGGTTCGTGATAGCTAGATCTACCTGCCTGAGAAGACAGATATCAAATTAAGCGATCCGTTTGAGCGGTGTGTGCAGTTTTAAGTCACAGGGAGCAGTTTTTGAAGGTTCGGTCACCTACGGCCAAAAATTGACGATATCTCGGCTGTTGGGAGTCGGATCTGAAGGTTTCTTGGGTTAACGGAGTCAGCGGAGGAGACCCTATCGACATCTGAAGTTCGTTTGGCAAAAGGAGAAAGTTCTCAGATAGGCTTTTTTTTTGTTTCTTCGCTACGGATTTTACTCTTTTGAGTTCTTAGAGTTCTGGTTGGTTATATACAGCTTGTGGTAGCCAGCTTTGGCTAAGAGCTTGTACATGGATGTGGTTTGGACTTGGGTTTCAATCGTGTGATACTGGAGCATCTCTTTTTGTTAGCAAAGGGAAGTTTCTCTTACTTTGAGCTACGCTTCGGTGGTTTTGGATCAGGGTTGAGATTCAGAGGTTCGTTTTAGGGGCTTTGAAGTAGATTACATATCTCTTTGGTCTGTTTCACAGTTTTGTGTTCTTAGGAAGAAAGAACCGGCAGTGTACATACATTTGGAGTTGGTATATATAGCATCAACATTCGTTTTCGTGGTTGTTTTTCTCTATCTTGTCTCTGTTCAGCACACAACATCTCCACAGCCAGGAACCTCACATTTTCTTGGACATCCTTCACGCAAAATCCGACACGATACGGTGGTGAACTCGACGTGAAGGTCCGGGGTAGAGATTTCTGTGTTTGAACTTAGAAGAAGAGATCAACAATCATGAACGAGGATGAAGATGGATACAGCTATTCGGGAGGATGCTGCGGACCTGAGATGATGGATATATAGATGAGTTGGGATCATGGGAGGATGAAAGGATGGGACGAGTCATGACTACAGACGGGATGGATGGATCAGAAGGTATACCAGGGGTGCAGTCGGATACAGCAACTGCACGTTTGTTTCAAGCTTTCAACTTGTTTTTGCAACAAGAGCAACAGAACCAACAAAAAGAAGCCTTGAGGAGGAAGGCGCTTCGAAGGGTGATCGACAAGCTCGATCTATTTGATGGGGAGACATCTCAAACTACTTGAGATGTTACAAGACAGAGATGAATTTGGATCAGGTATCGGAGAAGGAGATGATCGAGACATTCGAACTCTCTGCGGTGCTTGAGATAAGGGAGCATGTGAAAGATCTCGTGAAGCGTTTTGAGAGGAACTGGGATACATTTGATGGAGGAATATTTCTTGAAAAACTCAGATCGAGTAACCAAGAAATCATTTTTGGGATGGATCAACCGACCCAACAAGAGTTTAGAGCCTACAGAGCTGTTAAAGGAGTTCGAGAGACAATTCTCTCAACTATCTCGGGTGGAGAAGCTAACATTGGACACCTACAAGACGGAGCTGTTTCTTCAAGTTGCTGATGAACCATGGCAAGAGCAGTTGGAGCTACTTCTGGAGGATGGATTGGAAGAAGAAGGGTTGACAAGGAATTGGGAGGTTGTGCATGAAGCGGTTGAGCTTCCTGTCTGGAGACATACAAGGGAAAGGGTTACAAGGTTGACACCTGCATCACAGACTACATCAGTTCGGATAGTATCTGAGATTCAATCTCCAATTGTGGTTGTAGAGGAGAAGGATCCAACCATCGAGGACCTACGACAAAACATGCAAGATCTGCAAGCTAAGGTTACTAGGTTGGAGGATAAGGGATCGTTGATCACGACGGTGCTTGTACCCAAACCAGCTTGGGTACATCAGTGCGTGTGATGTGATGATACTGATCATCAACGAGATGATTGCATTGACTTTGCAGAGTCTTTGCAACGAGAGGTTATTTCTTGGGAGGATGAAAAGATTGCATTCAGAAATACGAGTACTCTCCTTCAAGCCAATGTTAGTAAAGAGGAGATGAAGAAGTTTGTGGATGATTATCTTGCGGCACATGCAGTTGTAGCTACCGAAGCTACAAGTTATGGTGCTAGGGTGGAAAAGATTGAGCATGATCTCCATATGGATGATTCGGATGAGCAAGTGGACCCAAACGAGCTCAAGTTGGATACTGCATCCAAGATGCAAAGCGAGAAGACAAGACAAAAAGAGACTTCTTCAGAGAAGCAAGCTGGGGAGGATAAGATTCAACAGGAAACTATTCTTCCTGAACATGCAATGGAGGACGATCTTTCACAACCGGAAGAGATGGTTGAGGTGCAGACAGTGGACATGGTTGATCTGGTTGCAGACATACAACAACCAGATATTGATACAGTGATGGATGTGAAAGGAGGTTGGGAGGAGTGCATTCGAGATGCGAAGGTTGGGTTCATTTCACGGGAGGTCTTGGGTGTAACTTCAAGAGAAATCCATGATGTTATCATCGGTATCACCCAGGATGAACGGTGAAGGAGAGTGGACAGATGCTCTCGAGGCTACGTGTATAAGATGATGGGTAAAGATGGCTTACAGGGGAGAAGTCATTGCTGATGGTGATTATGCTTAAGAGGTTGTGAAAGTTTACATGTGATTAGGGTCGGGAGGATGAGGCTTGGGAGGTTGTAAAGCTTTTCAGAAGAAGAGATCAGGGAGGATGATGGTTGAGGAGAATATCATTGTACAGTGAGATAATGATGGTTGCGGTTGAGGATTTTGGTTGCAGTAGTGTGGTTCTTTTTTTTCAGAAAACAAAAAAGAAGAGTTGGATACATACGATGACATGTACAGACTTGAGCTTGAGGATTACAGTCAGGATATATGGCGATGATTGGGATGACGGGGATGTCTATTACGACACTTGAGTCACAAACCTCGACGGTGAAGTTCTACAGGACGGATGGAAGACGTTGTCCTGTTGTGGGACCAGTTAGTATGTAAATTACCCGTATAAGTGCGTTTTGCACACAATTGTAGAAGTTGTGGTGTAATGGGATCTAAAACATTGCTCTTATGAGCTTAAAATGCTCTATTATCTGCTGGGGGTCTCCATGGGGCAGAAAAGGACAAGGTTGAGTCCTTTAACTTCTCATTGGTCCACCCAAAAGTGAAGATAACTTGTCATCTACCTAAGTGTGCGCTCTGGGAGGATCGGGGCACTTTGACGAGGGATTTTGGAGATCAGAGGGCATGGACGGAGAGTTCTTGACGGGAGGAGCAATCTGACCACAAATTTCACTCGATTTGGAGGTCCAAGGCATACGTTATGGCGATTTGAAGTTCATAGAGTGATGAGAGTACATAGTTTTTTCTTCCGATTGTAAGATTAAGGGGTTTGAGTGATTGAGCCGTCAGATTGAGACCAGATGTCATGAGCTTGTAGTCTGTCAGTTGCTGAAGCTCTGACCACAAATTTCACCACCGGATAATCTGCGGATTGAGCGCAATGGTGATTTGAAGACGACGGGGTGCAGAAAGCTCTCAATCTGGAGCAGCAACTTTGCAGATTTATGGAGGATGATCCGAACGGTCAAATCGGCTCTAATTTCCTGAGTAGTGAATTTACCTTCTGAACTGATAGCACAGGAAGTTTGAGTGGAAGTGGACGGTTCATTTAGGCGAAGAAGCTTCTGTCCTGAATCTGAGATTATAAGTGCGTGTTAGTTTCTGTGGATTTGTGTTAATTGTGGGAGAAGATCTAGCCGTCAGATCTTCCTGAAATTTGACCTGTGAGTAAGGATTCTAGTATCCTACCTACGTGGCAAGTTTGAAAGGAGACTGAGATGTAGATCTGTACCTCTGATGTGTGAAAGTTCGCTGGTTTTCTGCCGAGTTGTATCGGCAACAGTATCTAGTCCAGGTCCCGAGTCTTGTTAGCGGCAGCTGGCAGAAAAGTATCTAGTGTGACGTTTGTATTGCTTGGGGGTGTATTCTAGGCGTAGATAAGACTTTTGCGACCTACGTTGTAACCACGTCATGTGGTTGTCAGGTTCGCACTCAACGTGGCAAAGTGCGATCCTTGACTTGTAAAGTCGACTAGCTGTCTAGCCTAGTCTCTTGTTTTGGGACACGTTACGGTGCATGCATTAGAACCTATCACCCAGAAGACCCACATGTGGATGAGTATGACGGCACCAAACATGCGATGTGCATGTGTGCCACCTCATCGGTCCGTGAGGCTTGGGTTGCTCGGTTAGGGAGCTTGCACCTGTCCTTGTTTTTGTGTTTGAAACTTTTAAGCAAAGGAGAGTGACCTGTGTGGGGGCATTCGACCTGGAGGAATTCAAAAGATTGTTCGTGGAGAGATCGTGGGGGGGATCCTATGAGATTGTATCAGAGTTTTATGGATCGAGATACCTTTGTAGTTGGAGTGCTCATGTTGTGAGAGATGGACGAAGGACTCTACTTACCGCCCAGATTCTCTTTTCGAAACCCTTTCTCGATTAAACTGATGTATATGGAACGAGTTCACTTTCAACAGTTTCTGATAGGATCCTTTGGGCATAACTTTACCGCGCAAGTCATGCTCTCGCCTGTCCCTGTGATCTTACCTGTTGTCACTTACGGCCAAGAATGAGATCTCACCGTCTTTATCCTCATCTAACGAAGGATGGATCTAAATCAGCTCCCTTCTGTAAACTTTAACACCCAGTGCGAGATAAGACACATCTGTCGACCCAAAGCCATGTACGAAGCCCTAGTAGTGAGAAACTTCGGAGAGGAATACTACCGAGAGATCATGTCATCACATATCCCGTTTGTCGTGCCCATGATCATCCAACGTTTTCGTGTAGTTATCTTGACCCTTTACTGAGAGAAAGAAAGTGCTTAGTTATCGAGGAAGTTAGAGAGAAATCTACAGGAAACTTGTCGCTCTGCTGTGCATTGATCGCTAGTCACAGCCAGAAGGTACGCCCTTGCTCAAAGAAAAGGCTCTCGCTACGACATATTTGGTGCTTCCACTGAGAGCACGCTTTGAGGTGGTTGAGTGAGTTGTTGCCGAGGAGCGTCAAGTATGAATCTTCCCAAAGCAATGGGGACGAGTGGAGGAGGAGCGGACGATCTGCTTCGAGCATTGACGATGTTGTTGAGACAACAACAAGGAGGCGATGTTGGGGAGCAGAAGTCTACAAGAGCTCTTCAAGCGGTGGTGAAGAAGTTGGGGAGGTTCGATGGAAGGAACATCACGAAGTATGTTCGTGAGTATATTTGTGAGATGGAGGTAAATCGTGTGCCTGAGATAGAGATGATTTCTAGTTTCGAGTTGGCTGTGATACTTGAGATCCGTAGTCAAGTGACAAAGTTGAAGGATGCACGTACGAGTTCTTGGGAGGAGTATGAGCAGAGGTTGAAGAGTGAATTTTTTGATGATGATGCGGATAGAGTAACCAAGAGAACATTCTTGGAGTGGATAGAGCAGCGTCCGGGGAATGAGATGACGCCAAATGAGTTGCTGCGTGAGTTTGAGAAACGGTTCTGTCAATTGTCTCCATCCGAGAGGACAACGCTTGACTTAAGGAAGACAGAACTTTTTCTAGAAGCTGCTGATGAAAATCTAGAGGACAAGCTTTTCTTGATGTTAGCAGACAAGGGAGAAGAAGGAGGAGTGAGCACAGACTGGAGAAAGGTAGGAAGCTGTTACTATTCTCACGAAGCAGAAACGTGGAAGAGGTAGAGCTGCAACCTTGAGGTCTGATGTCTCTTTAGCTCCATTGCCCAAGCCTGTCAATAGCAAGATTGAAGATTCTGCAATCGATGAGTTGGTTAAGGATCTGAGAGAGTTAAGGATAGAGATGGCAGAGCTAAAGCATAGTCGAAGTCCTGGTGATACCAATGCATCTTCAACTAGCAGAAATTTTGTTAGAAGATGTATCTGGTGTGACAGTACTGAACACCAACGTCGAGATTGTGAGGAGTTTTCCGAGGCTCTCAGAACCGGAGTCGTGAATTTTAGAGATGGAAAGATTCATCTCGCCCAAACTGGTGCGCCGTTGAATACCAACTTTGGTAAGGGAGGAATGAAGAGCTTGGTGAGAGGTCAGGTTGGTATAGCTACGGCAATACGTACAATAGAGCCTGAAACATTTGCGATTGAAGTAGATGTACCGGTTGTAGCAGCTGTTAAGAGCGATGTAGTTGAAGTTCCACGAGAAGTAATGTTGCGAGGTGCGGAGGCAATTCGCCGCATTACTGGATGAGATGATCCTGTAGAGGCAGGGTGTGTCAAGGCTTACTTGGTACAAGAGAAGCATGTAAGCTGGCAAGATGCGATTGTGGAAGAGAAAAGGAGACGTGATGATGATGTTGCTGATCCGGAGGAGGCTACAAGGAGAGCCAGAGCCACGAAGAGGAGAGGGCAACAAGAGACATCACCTTCTGATATCCCTTCAACGTCTCAAGGGGCATCTACATCTGAACCTATGGTTGATGTTCCTATTTATGACACGGAGATGAGAGAGAAAGGCAAAGGAGCTTCTTCAAAGGGCAAAGGTAAAGCACCGACCTACAGACTACAATCTGATATCGAGACCAGCACCAACTTGAAGGAGATTCTTGAAGAGAGAATTTTGGATGCAAAGATAGAATTTTCCTTGCGAGAGGCCTTAGGGATAGCAAAACGTGACTTTCATGAATTGATCATAGATGTGATCAAGAGAAAGAGGCAGATGACTGCAGATACAGTGATGGTGAAAGCATTAGATACTGACATCACTGGGGAAGAAGACGAAGAGTTAGGTCGCGTATTTGTCCAAAAGCATGTACTACAGGCGTCGAATGGAAGAGAGGCAAGGGTTTCAGACTGTGCTGCAGAACATGGCGACGAGAAGCAGCATGAGAGTCACTATTCTCGAGCATATTGGGCTCGTGCAACTACAGAAACAAGGGTAACTTGTCAGAGGCTATAGTGGCGTTGGTGGATCACGGTTCGGAGATTAATATCATGTCCAAAAACGTTTACGAGAAGGGGAAGTGGCCAATCGACACAGGACATGGATGGGTTCTTCGTGCTGCTAACAACCAAAGAGGTGAACTTTTTGGTGCTTGTCCAGCTGTCAAGACTCGGATAGGAGATGTAGAGATAGAACAAAACTTTTTTGTTCAGAGTATAGCTGCGTATCTTGTGATCCTAGGTCAACCGTACATTACTGCGTCTAGGATGGAGACGAAAGTAATGGACGATGGGTCTCATTATGCTCGTATCAGAAGTCAAGATGGTACGAGGGCGGTACAGTTTCTTACTGTACGTACGGGTCATGAAAGGAACAGAGAGAAGCTGAGAGACAGTCCCTTAAGGACTGACAAAGAGTTTTCGGATTTTTAGTTAGCACTCCTGTAGAGCGGGAGTATGGGAGTGTTGATAGGAGAAAGAGCCTTCCGCTAGTGCCAGAAGATGAAGAAGAGATGTTTAAATGTGGATTTGCTCAGTTTTCTGAAACATGTGTAAATAGATTTCGAGTGGTAGAAGAGATGGATAGTGTACAAAGACGAAGTGTGAAGAAGTAGGAAGATCTCTTCAAAACTCAAGGAGTTTTGGTAGATCAGGAGTTCATTAACGGGGTGTATGAAGAAGAGGGCTTTGAAGATACTCTTGAGGAGGTTTTGTCGTTTATAAGCACCGATTCTTTGGTTAATGGATTAGTCGCAATCCGTTCACGTGAGTTACATGAGGAGATTACAAGATTCGTCGAGGATGGCTACAAGGTTCAGCTTCAGATGAAAAGAGATCATGAGTTGGAGTTAGAAAGGAGTAGAGCCATGAAACATCAAGAAGCGCAGGTTCATACAAAATACAAGACTGTGGCGCGAAAAGTGAAGCCGGTGGCTACTCAACTACCTGAAGACTCTAACAAGCAAGTGGAACGAGCATCGACTGAACCAATTCTGCGGGATTCACAGAGAGTAGGGCACAAGTTCACAGAAGAGACACTCAAACGACTGCAGATTGGAGGGGGTGAGTTTCTCACTGAGGAAGAGAGAAAGCGTTTTCATGAAATGTTGAGAAGGCATGAAAAGGCTTTTGCTTTCAGTGCAGAAGAGATTGGATGTGCAGATACGAGTGTCGTAGCACCCATGGTGATCTTCACAGTACCACATGTGCCTTGGGACTTGAAGCATATACCAGTGCCACGAGCTATGTTGCCAAAGCTTGTGGAATTGTTGAAAGAGAAGATACGCATGGGTATTTTAGAGCCATCTATGAGACCTTACTCGAGTCGGTGGTTTACTGTACCTAAGAAGTCAGGGGCTCTTAGGTTCATCCAAGACATGCAACATGCTAACAAGGTGACTAGTAGAAACATGGGAGCAGGACCCATAGTAGATGAAGTTGCAGAAGCTTTTGCTGGTCGTGCTATCTACTCGATTGGAGATTTATACTCTGGGTATGATCAGTTCCAGTTGGCAATGGAGAGCAGAGATCTCACCACCATGCGTACTCCGCTTGGGCTTGTAAGGATGTGTACATTACCGCAAGGAGCGACAAACTCTGTTGCGCATGTGCAAAATGCAATGAATAGGATTTTGAGAGAATTCATTCCGGAGAAGACCATACCTTTCATAGATGATATTCCTATAAAAGGGTGTGCGGTCGAAGACAAAGATGAGAAGCTGACTGAGGATGGATGTCGAAGGTTTGTGGTTGATCATATTCACGATGTGGAGATGATCTTAACAAGGCTTGAGGAGGTAAATCTCACTCTTTCAGCAGAGAAGTCGAGCTTTGGAGTACCAGAGATTGTTGTTGTTGGTCATCTTTGTGGAGCTTTTGGTCGACGTCCAAACCCATCAAAGGTTGATGCCATTGGGAGGATGAAAGATTGTGTCAACACCACAGAGGTTAGGAGATTCTTGGGAGCTTGTTTGTTCTATCGAGTGTGGATTCTTCATTTTGGTCACATGTCTGAACCGTTGTATGAGTTGCTGAGGAAGCGAAGGAGGTTCACTTGGGGTGAGGAGCAGAGGGTCGCTATGGTGCGACTAAAAGAAGCGTTGAAATCACCACCAGTTCTACGACAGTTGAGCTATGATTGTGGTAGACCCATAGTCGTTACTGTTGATACTAGTCCTATCGCTATAGGTTGGGCAATAGGGCAGGATGATGGTGAGGAAAAGAGGTTTGCAACAAGATTTGGTGCTCGCATACTTTCGGATCGACAAAGGAGATACCCTCAAGTCAAACGAGAGCTATGGGGCGTTGTAACTGCAATGAAAGCTGAGAAGGAGTATCTCACTGGAGCACATGTACTACTTGAAACTGATTGCTTACCTCTGTTGGGAATGATAGCAAACTGCACAACGCCTGATATTGCTATGTTACGTTGGATAGCTTACATTAGGTCGTTGAATCCAGAGTTGAGACACATAGCAGGGAAGATGAACTCGATGGCAGACATGTTATCTAGAGCTAGGTACTCTCAAGAAGAAGATATGGAGGCGGAAGATATGGATGAAGATGATGCAGAGGAGGGGCAAGTTCTACAACTATCAAGCGAGGACCGGAGTCGCTTGGATGGTGTTCTTCCTTTCAGGGAAGAACTCTACTGTGGGAGGCTCAAAGAAATCGGATGCTATCTAAGCACTCTTCAGAAGTATGAAGAATGGACGGAGAAAGTCTTCAAGGAGATACGACATCAGGCCTATGGCTATCTATTACGAGATGGATATCTGTGGAAGAGACCAAAGAGGAGAGATGGAATACCCTTGAGAGTAGTGGATGATGCAGAGACCAAGAAACAAGTACTCGAACAATTTCATGATACCTTATGGGCAGGTCATCGAGGTACATGGGCGACCTTTACCAAGATCAAGGAGAGGTATTGGTGGAAAGGATTGTATCGAGATGTAGAGAAGTTTGTTGGGTCATGCATTGAATGTCAATTCCAATCCAAGATTCGGTATAGGGATGGATTGAGACCCACATATCCCTTGTCCATTCATTTCCAATGGGTTTTGGATTTGGTTGCCATACCACCAGGAATTTGGGGCATGCGTCATTTAATTTTGGCTCGGGAAGAGCTATCTAACTTTGTTGAAGGGAGGGCTCTACGCACCAAAGCTACTGAACCTGTCTGTCGATTCATATTAGAAGATATCGTTTCTAGATATGGAAGCGTGGGAAGAATCCGTGCAGATAGAGGAGAGTTGAATGCAGATGAAGCACGTGAGTTCTTCAACAGGTATGAAATACGATTGAAATTGACTACTTCGATGAACCCGGAAGCGAATGGGAAAAGTGAACGAGGACACCCACCAATCATCCAAGCATTGGTGAAAGCATGCAGGGGGCGTCATGGGGACTGGCCTAGACTTCTTCCTTTTGCGTTGTGGGCTGATAGAACTACTCATAGTACTGTCACTGGTTACATGCCTACAGAATTGATGACCGGTCAAAAACCTATCATGCAGCGGAAGGAGACGTTCCTACTTGGGTATGTCTACCTTGGGAGGATGGTTCTGATAGGGAAGGACTATTGGCACTACGGATTCAGCAGCTTGAGCGACGTGAGGAGGACCTTCAAGAAGCATTGGTCAAACTCAAGGAGGCGAGGTTGAAGAACAAGGAGCGGTTCGACAAGACACATCGACTGCGGAAGAAGCCGATCCGAGAAGGTGACTGGGTCATAGTATATGACAACAGTTTGGATAACCAACACATCACTATCAAGAAGTTTGCACGACGTTGGTTTGGTCCTTATGTTGTTGTTGTCGTTCACGACAACGCCACATATGGTTTGCGAGAATTGGATGGTACACTCTTGAAGTTACCCATTGCTGGTAAAAGGGTCAAGGTTTTCCGAAGACGTGAAGGATTTCTTGATTTCGATGAACTTCTCGAGTCTAATTCTCATCTTTCCAGGCCTTATGCGAGAGAAGATGATGATGAACCTGACAATTCAGAGCATGATGAGGGATACGATGATGACTTTGGATAACAAGTTGGCACATACCGGAGGATGTGTAGGTTTGGAGGGGGTGAATGTCCTGTTGTGGGACCAGTTAGTATGTAAATTACCCGTATAAGTGCGTTTTGCACACAATTGTATAAGTTGTGGTGTAATGGGATCTAAAACATTGCTCTTATGAGCTTAAAATGCTCTATTATCTGCTGGGGGTCTCCATGGGGCAGAAAAGGACAAGGTTGAGTCCTTTAACTTCTCATTGGTCCACCCAAAAGTGAAGATAACTTGTCATCTACCTAAGTGTGCGCTCTGGGAGGATCGGGGCACTTTGACGAGGGATTTTGGAGATCAGAGGGCATGGACGGAGAGTTCTTGACGGGAGGAGCAATCTGACCACAAATTTCACTCGATTTGGAGGTCCAAGGCATACGTTATGGCGATTTGAAGTTCATAGAGTGATGAGAGTACATAGTTTTTTCTTCCGATTGTAAGATTAAGGGGTTTGAGTGATTGAGCCGTCAGATTGAGACCAGATGTCATGAGCTTGTAGTCTGTCAGTTGCTGAAGCTCTGACCACAAATTTCACCACCGGATAATCTGCGGATTGAGCGCAATGGTGATTTGAAGACGACGGGGTGCAGAAAGCTCTCAATCTGGAGCAGCAACTTTGCAGATTTATGGAGGATGATCCGAACGGTCAAATCGGCTCTAATTTCCTGAGTAGTGAATTTACCTTCTGAATTGATAGCACAGGAAGTTTGAGTGGAAGTGGACGGTTCATTTAGGCGAAGAAGCTTCTGTCCTGAATCTGAGATTATAAGTGCGTGTTAGTTTCTGTGGATTTGTGTTAATTGTGGGAGAAGATCTAGCCGTCAGATCTTCCTGAAATTTGACCTGTGAGTAAGGATTCTAGTATCCTACCTACGTGGCAAGTTTGAAAGGAGACTGAGATGTAGATCTGTACCTCTGATGTGTGAAAGTTCGCTGGTTTTCTGCCGAGTTGTATCGGCAACAGTATCTAGTCCAGGTCCCGAGTCTTGTTAGCGGCAGCTGGCAGAAAAGTATCTAGTGTGACGTTTGTATTGCTTGGGGGTGTATTCTAGGCGTAGATAAGACTTTTGCGACCTATGTTGTAACCACGTCATGTGGTTGTCAGGTTCGCACTCAACGTGGCAAAGTGCGATCCTTGACTTGTAAAGTCGACTAGCTGTCTAGCCTAGTCTCTTGTTTTGGGACACGTTACGGTGCATGCATTAGAACCTATCACCCAGAAGACCCACATGTGGATGAGTATGACGGCACCAAACATGCGATGTGCATGTGTGCCACCTCATCGGTCCGTGAGGCTTGGGTTGCTCGGTTAGGGAGCTTGCACCTGTCCTTGTTTTTGTGTTTGAAACTTTTAAGCAAAGGAGAGTGACCTGTGTGGGGGCATTCGACCTGGAGGAATTCAAAAGATTGTTCGTGGAGAGATCGTGGGGGGGATCCTATGAGATTGTATCAGAGTTTTATGGATCGAGATACCTTTGTAGTTGGAGTGCTCATGTTGTGAGAGATGGACGAAGGACTCTACTTACCGCCCAGATTCTCTTTTCGAAACCCTTTCTCGATTAAACTGATGTATATGGAACGAGTTCACTTTCAACAGTTTCTGATAGGATCCTTTGGGCATAACTTTACCGCGCAAGTCATGCTCTCGCCTGTCCCTGTGATCTTACCTGTTGTCACTTACGGCCAAGAATGAGATCTCACCGTCTTTATCCTCATCTAACGAAGGATGGATCTAAATCAGCTCCCTTCTGTAAACTTTAACACCCAGTGCGAGATAAGACACATCTGTCGACCCAAAGCCATGTACGAAGCCCTAGTAGTGAGAAACTTCGGAGAGGAATACTACCGAGAGATCATGTCATCACATATCCCGTTTGTCGTGCCCATGATCATCCAACGTTTTCGTGTAGTTATCTTGACCCTTTACTGAGAGAAAGAAAGTGCTTAGTTATCGAGGAAGTTAGAGAGAAATCTACAGGAAACTTGTCGCTCTGCTATGCATTGATCGCTAGCCACAGCCAGAAGGTACGCCCTTGCTCAAAGGAAAGGCTCTCGCTACGACAACGTTTTTATGATATGATGGTTTATTGCTTCTATATTTTCGAACTCATATTGAAAGTTGTAGATATTTAGAGGGGTGATTGGATGAGAGGTTGAACAAAATACGATGAGCATGGATCTAGAGATGATCATGGAGTTGCAATTTCAAGATGACGATCAAGTTGCGAACTTGAGGATGAGGTTGACTGAGATGGGAGGGAGGATGACAAGATGAGAATGAGTGTACGCGCCGGTCCACTCTTTGGTTGGTATCTCTGATGCATACCGGAGGATGCACAAGTTTGGAAGGGGTGGATGTCGTGTCATGGACCGGCTCTTACCTGAAATTCAAACTTCGATGCTTGTCGTTCCAAAGACACTCATGAGAAAGACAAGCTAGGTCTTAGCTTACGGGCTTTTGGCATCATTTCAGATCTCCATTTTCATCGCATCAGTGGATAGAGCTCTTTGTCAACACTCTATAGACACTTCGTCTACTTCGCTTGAACGCCTAGTGGAGAAGTTACAAGACTCAAAAGATGGATAAAACAAGCTAAGCCCCAACTTACGAGCTTTTAGCACGACTTCCGATCTTCACTTTCATCGCATAGATGGATAGAGCTCTTTGTCAGCTTTTCATAAACACTTTGTCTACTTCGTTTGGACGCTTAGTGGAGAAGTTACAAAACTCAAAAGATGGGTAAAACAAGCTAGGCCCCAGCTTATGAGCTTTTGGCACGACTTCGGATCTTCACTTTCATCGCATAGATGGGTAGAGCTCGTTGTCAGCTTTCCATAGGCATATTGTCTACTTCATTTGGACACCTACTGGAGAAGTTATGCGATTCGAAAGAAAGGAAAATCAAGCTAGACCCTAGTTTACTGCAAATACCCTTGACTGGGTATTTGCAGCCCCAGGCGTTACATTAAAGACGCAAGGGGCTTGCTTCCTCATTCTTGGAGAAAAATTGGTACGTACAGAGACTGACGTAAGGGGGCTGCTTAAGAGGCTTGCTTGTGCTTGTGACCTGTCAGCGGCGGTCGGAAGATTTGGAGGTCTAATGCAAACGCGCAAGACGTCGCTGGGTTCAGATCTGTGCAAGCTACGTCTGGGTTAAGATGGTTCTTGAAGAGATGGATCGGGGGTTGTGTTCTGAGAGAAATTGAGACGCAAGAAGGAGATTTGAAGATTTCAGTTACTTGTGAAGGAGAGTTGGACCGTTTGGGCCGTTCCGGAGTCCAAACTTGATGCCTTGGATCCATCGAGAACAGAACTGTAACGACCTATGTTACACATAGGAAGTTTGTCTATTAGTAAGGTGTTTAGTTATAACTAAGTGTTGAGAATGTTTATTGGCTGCCAAAGTACTTTAAGGATGTATCAAGTTAGTCATGACTAGCTAAAAGTTAGTTATGGTTAAACTTAGCTGTACTTTTGGCAGAATTCAGATATTTGCTAAAGAGTGAGCACTACTATCTTGTCATCTTGTCTAAAAGGTAGAAAGGAGGTGGAAAGTATCCCTTATCTCCTTTTTGACTTGATATTAGTGGTTGGATTAAAGTTGTGGACTTTGTGGGCATTAAAAACAAGAAGAGATTCCACATGTTTCCTTTTTAGTGGGTCCTAGTGTAGAAGGGGGGTGGAAATTCGAGATTCCTTGAGATATTTCAGAATCCTTCTAGAAGTTGTTGACTTTGAAGGAATAAGCCCATGTGAAAAGGTAAAAAGCCCATGAGATCAATGCTTTTACCTTAAGTAATATCTTAGTAAAACCCGGTAAAAGTAGTTACGGCTGAGTTACCGGGGGTACCAAAGTAAAAACCTAGAATATATAAATAGAGGAGTAGAGAAGAGTTCCTCATCCTTGTTTTCACATCGTAATGATAACTTGAGTAATATAGAGAGTGTGGGATATTTTTAGCATGTGAGAACTTGAGAGACGTCGTTAGAATGGAGGATTTTAGTTGATGTGTTTAAGGAGATTTTTAGTTGATAAGTTTGTGGGTGTATGAATGAGTGAACTCAGCATTTTCCCTTCAAGTTCATGGTGTGCTTCCATCAAAGCCATCAGAGGTGACCCCTGAGTGAGAGACAGGCCCGACATGTTGCAGATTCGTGGATGACGATCGTGGAGGTTGCGAGATCGGGGGGTAGTTGATCGATAGGACCGCGGAGGGTTTACATTTTTGGTTCCGTTGCTGGGACCTTACTTGAAGGGATCATTGAAAATGTTTAAAGTTCAGTTCTATATTCGACAAAAGGAGATTATGAGAGAGCACATGGAGAGAACGTTGGGAGGAGAGAGAGCTAACGCGATGTTAGCAACGCTAGAACCTTTCGTGTATCCCGTAGTGATATATGACGCGTTCGAAGTCATTCTTTACATCTTGTTCACTTAGAAAGGGTTTGAGGAGAGTTGAAAGAAGGTGCAATAAGAGTTGTAGAGAAAGGAGGAGAGAAAAGTTATTAGAGGAGAGAAATTTGTGAGTTTAGAAATTCTGCTCTCTGGAAAATTTGTACAGTCGCTGTCAACTTTTCTGTGATTTTTATTTTCCTGTGAAACTTTCCAGTGTTTTAGATTGGCTGATAACCTATCTAAGACAAAAGAAATCATAGGAAAAGTTCTATTCGTGAGAGTTGAGGAATTCTGTTCTCTGGAAAAAGTTTACAGTCATTGTCAGATTTTCTGTGAATTTTATTTTCCTGAGAAACTTTCCAGTGTTTTAGATTGGCTGATAACCTATCTAAGACAAAAGAAATGATAGGAAAAGGTGGTCTAGAGAGGGAGCAATGATTTTTCAAAGTTGAGAGGGTCTATTCATGAGAGTTGAGGAATTCTGTTCTCTGGAAAACGTTTACAGTCAGTGTCAGATTTTCTGTGAATTTTATTTTCCTGAGAAACTTTCTAGTGTTTTAGAGTGGCTGATAAGCTATCCAGGACAAAAGAAATCATGAGAAGATGAGGTCTGAAGAGGGAGAAAGAATTTTTCAAAGTGGAGGGGGTTGACAACCATGAGGGAAGTGAAAATATACAAATTTCAGTTCTCTGAAAATTTGTACAGTCATCACCATCTCTTCTGATTAGGGAAGTTTCTGTTGAAACTTCATGATTTAGTAGCTTGGAGGTTGAGCTACTGGAGACCACAAAAATCTTGGAGAGATCTCTTACCAACTAAGAGATATACGTTTCGGCATACAAGGAGGTCTCGTAGATACTTCATGGAGAATCCAGTTCGAATGACGAGGTGGAAGAAGAGACGTTTAGGAGTTCGAACAGAGACGGAAAAGCCCAAGTTAAGTATAGATGAGTTACGAACACGCATCTATAGCACTTGGGGTGCCCTCTTTACCCTATACGAAGAAGCTTCCGCGACCATTGGCACAGAATTGAAGAAAGCCGAGTTTAAAGCATCATTCAGTGTGGAGGCCACGAATGCTCCTGGTGAAGTAGAGTTGGATCCTTACAAGAGTGAGTTCAAGATGTCTGTTGTGATTAGTACAAACGATGGTGAGGAGGATCATATCTTCGATAGTTAATTTTAGATTAGATTTTATTTCGTGTATAGCATGTATAATACACGATTTCCAATATAAAGCTCGGAAGAGTTAAGAAAGTGATGTAGAATTATTTTCCTCTATGATATTTTGTCCACTTAATGGTTGAGAAGGTGCAACATGAGTGGAAATTCAAAAGATTGGGAAGTTAGACTTAGAAACCTTCCTCAAGGTTTAGATGTCATAGTAAGTGTCGGAGAAAGTTCAAGAGAGATTATCGTCGAGTTTGAAAATCCTAGTATTAAACCTCAAGTAGAATCTCCGAGGAGAAGAGTAGAAACCGACTTGTGGTGTTATTTCTGTAGAGGGTTGGGACACAAAGTAGTGAATTGTCCAACTAGAATCAGAACCGAGAGAGCTAAAGGGAAGCGGGAGTTTACTGATTTAAGTCTTCGAGTGGGTCCATCGTCACCGGCGCCAATTCATCTTCTAGGCGAAGATCCTTGTCCAAGTTGTGGAGTGGGTGATCTATCCAAAGGACACAAGTGCGTTGATGTGGCCGCCCTACTTACGTCAGTAGTCGATAAGTTGGACGAGACTCAAAGAGCTGAGACGGAGAAGTTGTCGACTTCAAAAGAGAACTCGGCTGAGTTGTGATGGAGATCGTCATTCGGATGGTGGAGAAGGCGGTGATGCGACTCAAGCTCATGATTACCTTGGGAGAAGAGATGGCACAAGAGGTGTTGTTACAACCGTTTCCTTTTATTTTACCTATGGTAGATTATTCGCGAATGGAATTGGTGATGTTCGTGCTCTTTTAGCGAGTAGTTATTGCACAAAAATTGGAAGTGTAGAAGAGTAGTTACAAGATGGGGAAGTTACCAGTGTTTCATGGGAAGGACAATGAAGATGTAGAACCATTTGTACGAGATTTCAAAAGGGGTTGCATCGGAAACAACGTGAGAAAGAAGGAAGAATGGGTGTTGTTACTGCTAGAGTTTTTAGAAGATTTTGCTCTTACGTGGTATGAAGACCGAGTGAAGAGCAAGACACCTGGTGCAGTTGAGGACACATGGGAGACGTTGAGTAATGCACTCATCGAAGAATTTCTTCCAGAAGAAAGTTATGAGAAGCTCATGGTGGAGCTTACTCATTTGAAGCAACGAGACGACGAGAAAGTTCGGCAATATGCCGAAAGGGTGGATAAGTTGGAGCAACGGTTTCGGACGGTCCTAAGGAAGAGTGGAGACAATGTGGAGCTAACGATGGCGGGGATTGGAGCAGTGTTGACCAAGAACTTGGTGGGAGGGTTGAGGCCTTCAATTCGAACCCAAGTGAGGTACGAGAAGCCAGCAACCAGAGCGGAGGCCATCAAGATTGCGACAAACATGGAAGAGAGTTTGGATGAAGGAGATATCATCCAACCTCATCATGCTGCTCTGGTGTCGACTCCGACTCCTGGTGTAGTCACAACGATCGCACCTGCACTATCACAATTGGTGATTGCTTCAACGTCAACTCCTACTCCAACGGTGGTGCCAAGACCGTTTGTCCCAACAACGATGTCTACTGCCACCTCTGATTTTCATGCCGAGCTGAAGAGCATCACCGATACTCTTGCGGATCTCAAGATAAACGTGGTGCAGTTACGAGAATGGAGGAACAAAGGTGGAGGAGGAGGTCAAAGAGGTTACGACAACAATCCCAACCGAGGAAATCAAGGTAACTTTGGAGGCAACCAAGGTAACTTTGGAGGAATCACTTGTTGGACGTGTGGAGGTTCTCATTTCTAGCGAAATTGTCCTAACAACGGAGCAAGAGGTGCCGAAGCCGTCAGAATGAATGTGGGTGGAGGAAATCCATCACAAGGACGAGACAAGGGGGTGGCTACTATCGATGTCGTACGAGATCCCATCTACGAGAAAGGAGAGAGTTCAAACTCTTCTCATGCACCGGTGGAGCTTTTAGCTCAAGAAAGGAAAAGAACTCGATTTTCTGATGAACCGGTTTTCATGGAGGAGTCAGCAAGTAGAAGTACTCGTTCGAGTAATGTTTCGAGTACACCAAGGGAGCCAAGAAGGAAGCTAGGGATGGCGGATTTCACCATTTCATCTTCCCAAGCGGGATATGATGTGGTTGAAGATGTGGGTGTTCAGAAAGCCAACATCATTGTTGGACAACTGATCGCACTTAATCCCAGCTTACGAAGAGAACTCAGAGGAGGACTGAGTTCTAAGAGAAGCAAGAAGAAGAAACCCAAGAGCAAGACATCAAAGTCTGTGGGAGTTGGTGTGGTGGATGTGCATGCTTCAGAGGTATGCACTAGGGCTTCAAAGATCGAAGTCCGGTTGAATGGTCACTACGTCTCTGACGTATTGGTGGATGGAGGATCGGCTGTCAACGTCATATCGGAGAGGTTGATGAAGAAGTTGGGGATGGAACCAACTCGTCCGGCTAGCATTGTCGTGGGGATGGCTAACAAGCAACGGGTAAGACTTCTTGGCGTGTTAGAGAAGGTGGTCGTGTTTGTGATGGGAGTTCAAACATTGATGTCCTTTCAAGTGTTAAAGGACTCTAGTTATGATTTGCTCCTAGGTAGGTCTTGGTTGAGAGCTGTGCGCACCACGGATAGGTGGCACAAGGGATACTTACGGATTGGGCCTAGAGATCATAGAGTGATAGTTCCTCTCTCGGGTGTTGGAGTTGTGACTTCTGACTCTGATAGACCCACTAGTGACTACTGGGAATCTGATACGGAGGATGATCAGAGTGTCTCGGAAGTAGATACCGGAGATTCTTACGATCAAGAATCCTCCTCTGAGGACGAAAGATTTGATCGAGATGAATCATTACATCAGCTTAGTGCTATTGACTTGTTGCCTCGACCAGTAGTGGAGAAAGATCCTGACAAAGAAGAGTTGAGTGAGGCAGAGATTGTGAGAAGACTCTCTATCCTGAAGTTTGGTATCAATGTCACTCAAGAAGAGAAAAGTAGATTCCTAGATATATTTCGAAAATATATCCATGTGTTTGCTTTCAGCTACAAGGATTTGAAGGAGGTGACTCTCGAGACTCATCGAATCGAATTGGAGGAGCACGCAAGACCAGTTCGACAGAAGCAGAGAAGGGTCAATCCCACAACGGCAATGATGGTCAAGGAGGAGATAGACAAGTTGAAGGAGGCGAGTTTCATCTATGAGGTGGAGAACTCAGAATGGGTTTCACTCATTGTGATTGTCAAGAAGAAGAATGGTAAGTTGTGAGTATGCATAGACTATAAGAAGCTGAATGCAGTTACCAAGAAGGATTATTATCCTCTACCATTTATAGATGAGATTTTGGAGGAAGTTGCTGGTCATGAGTGGTACAGCTTTGGTGATGGTTATAGTAGGTATAACCAGATCAAGATAGCACAGGAGTACCAACAGTTGACTACTTTCACTACTCCTTGGGGAACATTTGCATTTCGGGTGATGCCATTCGGATTGTGTAATGCTCCGGCCACGTTTCAAAGGTTCATGAACAAGGTGTTTGAACCATTCATATGGAAGTTTGTTCGGGATTTCATTGACGATTTTTGTGTGTACGGACGAAAGGAGGACCACTTTGATCATGTGATCAAAGTTTTGCAGCGGTTGGAGCAAGCCAACGCTTCTCTAAATCCAGAGAAGTGCATCTTTGGCTGCGAAGAAGGTCTGCTGTTAGGGCACATCATTTCCAAGAATGGGATTGCGGTAGATCCTGAGAAGGTGAAGAAGATTGTGGATCTTCCATTTCCGATCAACTTGACAAAGTTGAGGCAGTTTCTTGGCATGGTTGGATATTATCGTAGGTTTGTCTTTTCCTTCTCAAACAAAGCAATAGCTTTGACTATGTACATGAAGAAGGGAGTTGATTTTGACTTGATAGTGCATGATCAGAAGGCAAAGGAAGCATTTGAGGAGCTGAAAAAGGCATTAGTGACAGCTCCTATACTTGCTAAACCTGAGTGGAGTAAAGTATTTATTTTGTATACGGATGCCTCCAATGTAGCAATCGGATGTACATTAAGTCAGCGGCAGATGGTTCCAGCGGAGAAGAATTACTCCGTGACTAAACGAGAAGGATTAGCGGTGATCTTTGGATTGAAGAAATTTCGACACTACTTGCTAAGAGGGAAATTTTCCATAGTCACAGATCACAAGGCTTTAAAGTATACCTTTAATAAGCCTAATGCCGAAGGTCGTATTGCTCGTTGGAAGATCCTTCTAACAGAATATGATTATGTGATCGAAGATAGACCAGGGAAGAAGCATGCGAATGCTGATCTTTTGTCAAGGGCTTATGATGATGAGGGAGAAGAACCGTTTGATGATTCATTTCCAGACGAGCATCTGATGACCATCACAAGCATCGAGGAGATACCGGACGAGTACAAGGAAATCTGGAGTTTCCTTGCAGATGGCTCTTTCCCAGAAGGTATGCATACCCGAGAACGTAACGCGTTGATCAAGAGATGCAAACCTTACACCATGGTGGAGGGAATTCTATTTCATCAAGGAGCAGATGGCTTACTAAGGAGAGCAGTTGGTCAGAAAGAGGCATTCAAGCTAATGCACGAGTTTCACGACGGAACTGTTTGCGGAGGTCACTTTGCTGGTAAGATAACAGCCTTCAAGATTTTGGATGCGGGTTATCACTGGAGAGGGATTTTCAAAGAGTGTTTAGACTATTGCAAAACTTGTGACGTTGTCGTGATGTGAATCATTTCACAGTGTAAATAATTCACCTCTCTGTCAAGCGTTAGTCTCTCTGAGTGAAATTAGGACCTCAGAGAAGTCGACACTGGAGGATGTTATATATTTTGAGTCTTAGTAGGTTGATTACCATGTAGATGGACTTAAGCTCATGGGTTGTAATTACGTGTCGCCCATGCATGCTTCTTAGCGAGGTTAGGTTCTCTTTCGGGATTACGCGTCGTTTTACATGTCTTCGCATGTAGTTTAGGGTCTATGCTGGTACTTTAGGGGCTTGACGTGGTAGCCTATGTGCAAATTCAAGTCACCACGTGGTTTTGGGACACAAAAGGACAAGGGAGTGAAGCTATGAACTCTCATTGGTCCAATTTTGTCTTTAGTGTACCGCTAAACTTAGTAGTAGGGGTCTTAAGAGGAGTTCGAGCATTTGGAGAGAAAGAACTTCGAAATCTGAGAGCACAGGGAGATAGGGTTCGTCGTGCCAAGCACTGTCAGCGAAATTTTTGATCGATTTGGAGCAATAAAGAAGGAGTTATGGCTGATTGAAGTTCGATTTGTGCCAGAATTGCAGCACTTCTGTTGATTTTGGGGTTTTCGGTGTCAATCGCAGTAGATTTGAGAAAATCGCTTCAAACCTTCGAGGTCTCGTTTGTTGGCAGCAGGGCTACGACTGTCCCCAAATTTTCATGTCAATTGAAATTGTGAGTAATTCGGGGCGATCGCTGAAGTAGAGGGGGTCCGAAAAGCTCTCAATCTGGAACAGCAACTTCAGAGAGCGAGATCTGGAGTTCCGTGTACAATCAGGAGGCCCAACTTCACAGGAGTGTTCAGCAAGCTGTGTACTGCAAATCCTGTAAGAATCTTTGAAAGTGATCGAGCCAATTCTCTGTTCTAGGTCGAAATAGCTGACTGGGTACCAGAAATTGCCGTAATTTCTCTGCTCAGAACGTTTCTGCCTATATCTTGACACTCTGATTTGATCTCAAGCTGAAACTTCGTGTGTATGGTCAGTAGGGCCTCACTTGCATGTAGGAGGAATTCTGAAGTCTGAACCATCGTATGTTTCTGATTCTGGACTGTTAAAGTTCGCTGTCTGACCTTATTACTGCTAGTCTGACCTGATTTTCGCCACCTGAACATACTGGAGGGTCCATTCGACCTGAGTGAGTGTTTATAGTGTTTCTTTATGATCTGAAGCCTACCTCTGTATAGTAAGAAACCATAGCCTGAAGTCCAACGCTTCCCTGAGTAGGCCAAACACAGCCTTCAAGATCATATCACAGCCAGAAGGTTCCGCCCTTCCCAGGAAAACTCTCAACTCGACAACGTATGTCAAGCATTTGCTCTAAAGTCTACTAGAACACCTCCGTTAAGATCAATTCTAGTATTAGGGCCGTTTGAGAAATGGGGTATTGACTTTGTAGGTCCTCTTAATAAGACACCTCGAGGCAATAGATACATTGTAGTCGCCACTGACTATTGTACCAAGTGGGTAGAGGCTAGACCTTTGAGAGAGACCAATGAAACAGAAGTCGGTAGATTCCTATGGGAGAGGATCATCACGAGATTTGGATGTCCGTTAGAGTTGGTCTTAGATAGAGGAGGAGAGTTTGTAGGGAGCATGACTACTGCTATGCTACAACACTTTTCTATCAAGCCACGAGTAACGACCTCATACAAACCAAATGCTAATGGTCTTGCGGAGAAGACCAATCTTACACTTTGTATGATGCTCGCCAAAGACGCTGGTGTTGAAACTGCGAAACATACTTGGGATAAGAGGCTACATGCCATCTTATGGGAGTACCGAACGACAACAAAGACTTCTACTGGATACTCCCCATTTCGACTGGTTTATGGAGTGGAGTCCAAGTTGCCGATCCAATTCGAATTGGATACTTTTCAAACTATTCAACGAAAGTTGAAGAGGTCGAGAGGAGAAGACGTGGTCAGATCAAGAAGGGAGCAACTCATGGAGTTGGAAGAGACCCGAGCGGTAGCAATGATCCGGATGGAACGAGCTCAGGCGTATCAAAAGAAGAGTTACGACAAACGGTTGGGCAAGAGGGAGGTAAAACCTTTTCAAGTCGGAGATTGGGTTATGTTGTATGATGCTATCAGATTCAAGAGGGCTAGAAAGAAGTTTATTCCAAGATATTTTGGTCCTTTTGTTGTAGATAAGGTGTGGAACAACTTCACATATGACCTTCAGGAGCTGGGAGGAAGGAGATTTGATCGAGTAAATCATGACAAGTTGAAGTTGTTTCATCGACGAAAGTTCTCTGTTCACTCCGAGGACGGAGCGAAAATTTAGTCCGGGGGTAAAATGTAACGACCTATGTTACACATAGGAAGTTTGTCTATTAGTAAGGTGTTTAGTTATAACTAAGTGTTGAGAATGTTTATTGGCTGCCAAAGTACTTTAAGGATGTATCAAGTTAGTCATGACTAGCTAAAAGTTAGTTATGGTTAAACTTAGCTGTACTTTTGGCAGAATTCAGATATTTGCTAAAGAGTGAGCACTACTATCTTGTCATCTTGTCTAAAAGGTAGAAAGGAGGTGGAAAGTATCCCTTATCTCCTTTTTGACTTGATATTAGTGGTTGGATTAAAGTTGTGGACTTTGTGGGCATTAAAAACAAGAAGAGATTCCACATGTTTCCTTTTTAGTGGGTCCTAGTGTAGAAGGGGGGTGGAAATTCGAGATTCCTTGAGAATATTTCAGAATCCTTCTAGAAGTTGTTGACTTTGAAGGAATAAGCCCATGTGAAAAGGTAAAAAGCCCATGTGATCAATGCTTTTACCTTAAGTAATATCTTAGTAAAACCCGGTAAAAGTAGTTACGGCTGAGTTACCGGGGGTACCAAAGTAAAAACCTAGAATATATAAATAGAGGAGTAGAGAAGAGCTCCTCATCCTTGTTTTCACATTGTCGTAATGACAACTTGAGTAATATAGAGAGTGTGGGATATTTTTAGCATGTGAGAACTTGAGAGACGTCGTTAGAATGGAGGATTTTAGTTGATGTGTTTAAGGAGATTTTTAGTTGATAAGTTTGTGGGTGTATGAATGAGCGTTTTCCCTTCAAGTTCATGGTGTGCTTCCATCAAAGCCATCAGAGGTGACCCTTGAGTGAGAGACAGGCCCGACATGCAGATTCGTGGATGACGATCGTGGAGGTTGCGAGATCGGGGGGTAAGTTGATCGATAGGACCGCGGAGGGTTTACAGAACACCGAGTTCTACAAGAAATTGAAGACGATACCAAGTTCCATCAGGCGGTTTAGGAGTTCTGAGTGAAATTGGCTCGCAAGGAAGTGCTTGCGTCAAGTTTTTCATGACCTGGGACTTAAAATTGGGTTGTTCTTCGCGATCGGTGTGTCAAGCTCTTCGTTCTTAGTGCCTACGCGACCAGGGAGTCTTTATCTACGTATAGGAGAAGACAATACGTGGATTGGATTGTTGGTTCGGGTGAGGTGAGCGAGTTTGAGCCGTATGGAGTCCATTTATGTCAGTTTTTTGCAACCTGCGATCAAATTTCTTATATGATTTTGCAAGGGGAACTCCACTGACTTGTTTGGAGTCTCGTTGGGTTCGTGATAGCTAGATCTACCTGCCAGGGAAGACAGATATCAGATCAAGCGATCCGTTTGAACGGTGTGTGCGGTTTTAAGCCGCAAAGAGCAGTTTTTGAAGGTTCGAGCACTTGTGATCGAAAATCGGCGATATCTCGGCTGTTGGGAGTCGGATTTGAAGGTTTCTTGGATTAACGGAGTCAGCGGAGGAGACCTTATTGACATCTGAAGTCCGTTTGGCAAGGAGAAAGTTCTCAGATAGGCTTTTTTTTTGTTTCTTCGCTACGAGGTTTACTCTTTTGAGTTCGTCAGAATTCTGGTTGGTTATATACAGCTTGTGGTAGCCAGTTTTGGCTAAGAGCTTGTACATGGATGTGGTTTGGACTTGGGTTTCAATCGTGTGATACTGGAGCAGCTCTTTTTGTTAGCAAAGAGAAGTTTCTCTTGCTTTGAGCTACGCTTCGGTGGTTTTGGATCAGGGTTGAGATTGAGAGGTTCGTTTTAGGGGCTTTGAAGCAGATTACAGATCTCTCTGGTCTGTTTCACAGTTTTGTGTTCTTAGGAAGAAAGAACCGGCAGTGTACATACATCTGGAGTTGGTATATATAGGCATCAACATTCGTTTTCGTGGTTGTTTTTCTCTATCTTGTCTCTGTTCAGCACACAACATCTCCACAGCCAAGAACCTCGCATTTTCCTGGACATCCTTCACGCAATATCTGACACGACATCGATGGCGGTGGTCCCAAACACAGTAGCAGCAAGATGATGAACACTAAGAATAGCATGGGTCGTGAAACTAGCAACAAACGTCGAGAATAAACGAGAAGCAATTATGCAAGGGAACATGTTGCCAAACTGAAATGATGGTTTAGAATGAAAGCAAGCAAGCAAACTAGACAAGAAGCAGGATGGTGCGTGAACACACTCTTGAAAGCTCGAGCACCATTGAGAAGAATGGAGCGGTGAGCTTGGTGGACTTAAGTAAGAACAGAGCGACAGCAGCAGCTGCAGACCAAGAGAGCGAGAAGTAACTAGTGCACTGTCTGTCTCTCTATGTGAAGCAGCGACAATGGCTCAGCGAAGAAGAAGAAGGATGGTGGAATTAATCGACGGATATTCAAACTTGCATAGCATCCCTTGAAACTTTACGAAGAAGCAGAAACAAAAATCCACAAAGTAGTGGTCAAGCATCACATGCTAGAGACAATGTCTCCCCACCGCCCCGCTGAATTTGCAGTCCCCGCATTCCAAGCTTGTCATTATCCACCTATTTGCAAGACTCAAGATTTGGATGCATATATTTGGCTTATGTGAGACTTGGAACTTGTATTAGCATTATATGCTCGCTCTACATATGAGAAACTCTTCCAAGACTTTGCTCCAAATAATAAACACCTATATGACTATATGAATCAAATTAGAAGGAGGTTTCCAAGAGAAAATATCAAAAGAAGTGCGTCTCTTTACACATTAGATACGTTTACTTTCGTGTAACAGTGCAAGTGTGTGCAACTATGATTGGACACCATGCACATTCTCTTTAGCAGCTAATAGAGAATGTCAAAGTTATGAGAGACATATTCCTCAATGATGGAGAGGAAAAGAGTCATAAAATCGCAGCAGGCAGTCGAAACGCAATTCATTCTAGTTCATGTTTGTGACTGGAAATCACGAAATATTCAATGACTCTTTTTCAGTTTTGACACTCAAGATAATTACTCAGAGTAATAGATACTCCAATGCAAAAATAAAAATAAAAATAAAAATTAATCGTTAAAAATATCCGTGATGTTTTTCTACGTGTACCTCAAGAAATACTCGCAAAGAAACTTCGTAAGTAAAAATCTTTCAGAAAGGTTACTAACTTTTACACCCGCTATGTCACAATAGAATATGGATACATCCTTTGATGTAACCTTTTGTTCGAATGTTAAAGTGACGTGTCGTGAACGAGTGATGAAAATTACTATATGCTTGCAGGTAGTCGACGATGTAACATTTGGGCAAGGAGTTAAGAATAAGATCAATTCTGAGTTCATCCAGGATGTTTGGAACTCGTGTCACTGTAGTCAGATCAGCAGCCGGTAGATTAGGTCATTATCCAATTAGTTTTAGAGATCATCCACAAAGAGTCATTGTGTTAGATCATCATGTATTAGAGTGTGAGTCATCGTCTGTTCTGCAAAACTGCAGTATACGTTGTTTCCTAAGTGACTGGTGGAAATCTGCATGTTCTTTTCTAGGTGGTCCCTCTCCTCTGGGCTTTCTCTCCAGTCTTTCAATTTTATATTACGATATGTCGCATCAAAAATCTCTCTTCCACAATTCGAGCTCTTTGCCCGACCCTCCGACAATGCACATTATTTTAATCAAACTTGAAGTAAGTAACAAGATTTGGTACGTGTCCGAAAACAACCATCAATTCGGACCAATACTTAAGTGCGGATGGTTTTAGGGAGTAGACAGTAAATTCTACTGTGTCGCATTCTCACATTCTGACAAGAGTGGCGGGACCGATAACAAGCTTTCAAATTACCTACCTTAATCTTTGTTCTTTAGCGCAATGATGGATGATGAGCGAAATCTGAGAGTCATCTTTAACTAAGAATGATGACAGAAAGAGAGAGAAGACAATCCAACACAGGCGTTACATAGATATTTGCAGTAAGACAATTTTGAACGAGCTGTCATAATGATTGCTGATCAGATGACTCAGTGTTCATTGTTAACCGAGAACGTGATAATTCCGGGTTCAAACCATATTATTTCTGATCGGCCTCTAGAGAGTAGTAGCGCATCCCCACAGTGACTTAACTAACTTCGTGAATCCCTAGTGAAATTATAATTCCCAAATACTCCATTCCAGAATCTATGTCTCTAGTTAATTCCATCATTGTTTACTATGCTAGCTCCACATAGCCATTACAAAATAATGAACTGTAAGAGTTAACCGCTCAAAGTTTGTGCTCTTGTTAAGTTAACCCGTCACAGGACGACGTGGTACAAAAACACGTCCAAAGGCCTTGGATTCATGATCTCCATTTTACCATAAAACCTTAGCTCATGGCTCTACTTCAGTCTACAGTATCAACTTCTTGCGCTGCCGCCGCTAGAAGTTAACCGCTGGACGGGGACATGATACAAGAACACGTCCAGACTCCAGAGGCCTCAGATTCCTCATCTCAGTACATAAACACTACACTGTACTATGCAGATATGTTGCATGTTCAATTTTTATGAAATTTGATCATCTGGAGAAATGAGTCCGTCATCGAGCAACCATCCCACTACACTACAAGAGACACAGAATTTCATTTGCAGGTTCCTCCGATGACCATCATCAACCACAACAACTTAGTTTAGCCCAAAAACAGTAAATCTTTCCTTCTTTGCTAGCAATGAATCTTCATTCATGATGTGCTCGTGCCACATAATTGACTCTATCGTCCACAGCATCTAATACGAAGGCAAGACACTCCTAATCAGAGTACAATACGCTTGATGAAGATGACAAGATCGGATGCATTCATTAGTTACAGTAGAAAATAACTTTCGTCCTTTGTATACCTTTAATCTAGCTCTCTTGCAAGGGCAAGGTGTGTCCGCCTTCCATACCCAAGGGAGCAATTACAACTATAGTCTATGCCAGATGCGCTGCTGAATGAGAGGCGAAGAGGTTGTGGCGTGGTCTGGGATTAGTGTGATGTACTTGTGTGAGAGAGACAAGAGAAGACAGCTAGCGAGAGAGAGACAGAGGGACAGAAGACATAATCGCTGTTCGGTGCAGACCTTAATCATATTATACAAACAAAGATTTACAGATGCATGCAGAAATTCTCTTGCATCTCGAAGACGATCGATCGTGGACGGTTGACGCGAATGAAGACTTGTTTGGACTGTTTTGCATTATCTAAGCAGAGGTGAAACATGACAAGATTTGCATTACATTCGAGAGAGCAGGTTAGTGAAAGGAAGAGCGAGGGCGAGCGGGCGGAGGAGAAGAAAGACGCAAGGAAACGGACGATCACAACCAACTACAGTGATTTTTCTGTCAAGACTTTGTTGGCCTGTCAGGAAAGGGGATGAATCAAAAGAGTTGAAGTATTGTCTGAGGATGGGAGTTCCTAGGCCTCTTGAAGTGCGTCACATGTAGCTGTGGGATTGGCCGTCATTATAATACTCTTTCATCGTACAAAGCAAAAGTGAAGCGGAAGAATGGAGAATAATATGCGAGTTCCCACTAAGAAGACCTAGAGGTCATTTTTCGCAGATACATAAAGGAGAAAACTATCAGCATGCTTCCCGTTTGATATACCTGAAAGAATGATGGCATAATAGGCGCATGCAAGGGACGCCATGCCCTCCTCCTCACGTTGGACACACTCCCGTTCGTTCCTGTCGTGTAAGAACTCGCCTGAATCCTAGGCCATATCGGATGGGATGGTCGGTCATAATTGTTGTTTCTGATAGACGATACGGAGGACGCCTGCTTCCACTTTCGTTTATCTATGTCTTTCGATATGTTGCCAAATGAAGTAGCTTGTAAATCATTGCCTGCCCAGCCCTCCGTGAACAATCCAAGCAGTGAAACAAAAGTTCTTCAAGGCACAATTTGTCACTTCTGCTGCTCCATTGCACTTTTCTTGGTTGGGGGCCGCTGAGGCCACGTTTTCCCAATTGCATTGCATGGCCAGATTGACAGTAAATAGGGCGCGCGATGGCCATGGACAGCATGCAAACAGAGTCCCCGCCCCCGCCCACCCGCGTCCACGTCGGCCGATATCTCTCTCACGTATGTTACCGAAGACCTTGAGCATCTGTAGACTACGAGTGGCGCGGAACTGACGCTGAGCCCAAGTGAGCGTAGAAGTATATTGAAGTACGGCTGGTACGAGTAGTGAGACGAGAAGATTTGTGACGATCAACTAACAGATCACAGGAAGGGAGGAGAAAAGATTTGGCCAAGTCTGAGATTCGATGGTTGATTGCGATATTGCCAGCTGGCCATTTATTCACATGTATATATTAAATGCATACTTAATTCGCTTCACTGTTCTCTGATCACGCGGCCATCCAAGGATTGCAACCTGATCCGTCGCCCGATCTAGACTCTAGAGTGGGCTTTTTCTTTGTAATACAAACAAAAAGCGATATCTTCAAAATCAGCGTGGAAGATTGGAAGTTTTGAGAGCCACTCTGAGAACTTGAGAACTGGGCTCCTGACGTCATCCTTGTGTCTTTGGTCACGAGGTGAGAAGAACTTAGATTTCACACGTGCAAACGTGCGCCAGAAAAGATGACAGAAACATCCAACTGCAATAGCTATTAATAGGACGAGATTGACACAAAGAGACAAGCGAGGACATCCAATTCATCTGTTGGGCGAGAGTTGTGCTCAGGCGCGACAATCACGAGAAGTGTAAACCGATTGCTCATGTCGAGACTCGAGAGTGGAAAGACAGATGAGTAAAAGGAGTACCAGCTGCTGGTCCAGTGATTTACAGTACACATTCGGCGAGGGAAAAGTTCTCGTACAAAGATTTGGTTTGTTTTCGGATGGAGCTGGCAGCTCTCTAATGCTCTGAGTTGATGCTGCTGGCAACATTGGTGCAAAGAACACTGATGGCAGTTCTGTTCGAACTATGTGAGTAGACTCACAGTTACTTTGATCTCACCAGCTAGCGGTGGGCTAAGACTAGAAGTGAAAATTTACCACGTCCTTGATTACACAATAATCAAAGTCAATCAGGAATAACCTAAGCTCTTCATTATCTCATACTCTTTTCTCTAAAAGCTCTTCACGGATTCTAAAATCTCTCAATCAGGCTGCTGGGTATGCTATAACCCATAACCTGAGGTAATAAGTCAGAAAGATGTAAGTAACTCCTTCAGTTTGAGGAGTGAGGTGGACTGTCTAGTCGTTTGAAAGAGGATCTCATACTCAAGAAGTCTGGTTGTTCAGAAGTAATGGTTGCAACCGACCAGTCGCCATCTTGACCTCATAGTAGCTTCAAACCGGGGTTGCAATTGGGTGAGCTCGAGCCCTGGCCCGCAGGTATCAGCCTGATACATGTCAGAGAACTCATCGGTGGAGTGATGATGTGCCTACCTGCTTTCAAGTGTCATGATTGAGTACCCCAGTTCAGCCATGGCCATCTTGGACGAGGAGAGGCTGCGAAATAAGTCAATGATGTCGAGAACACACACCTCCTTCGACCTCTCATATCAAGGCCTTGCATCCCCGAAACTCTTGCACCGATGAAGAAGCCGGACTTGAACTCTGTCTGAGCTGAAATTTTAGGAATTTTCAGTGCGTGTCGTATATTCTATATGGTAATTACAGCAGAATTAAACACAGTTTGCTGTACGCAGTATGGACCCATGCTGCGAGGCTCGTCCGGTTCTTAATCCCTCTATACCTCCTCTGGGTCCCACAAACGTACTGTAGAGTAGATTGAAAGAAATCGAAAACAATCAGCTGTTTGCAGTAAGACATTTCGTCAGGTCTTGCAAGGCTATGTTGAGCATGTCTGAGTTGCCCAGCTGACTCTCTGTGGTCTGCACCAACACAGTCAACAAAGCATTTAAAAGTTACCCAACCTGCGTGCAGTTAACTGACAAATTCGAAAGGAATGTTCACAGATACTTCATTCTCGCCATAATATAATGTCTTCACTAAGTATCAGCTGAACAGAATTTTTGTCTCTGTTTCATCTGCAGAAACTGATTCCCAGACAATAATTTCACTGTTTACATCGTCTGGGAGTGAAAGCGAAATCAAATAGTTCATACAACTGCCGGTTTGGTTCCTGATTGTGCTCCGGTTCCAGTGCTGCCAAGACTTCAGTGACTAGTGCGAAGAGATAGTTATCTAGTCAAAGAGCCCTTGTCAACTACCCCACAAGAAAGGAGTTCCCCCGCAATCAATCAATCAATACAATAAGAGCCTCTGACTTGCATGCAACAACAATCTAGAGAGAGCAATCCTCGGTTGATACCTGCGCGTGGACCATGTACATGATTGTATCGTTGGTAGTGCAGATGTGAGCATTGAGTACGTGCAAATTGTGCGATTCAATAACGAACAGAACTTGGCATAGAAGTCCGAGTCTTCCACGGGGGCTGCATATCGTGATGAAGGCATCGTTGCCGCACATGTTGAGAACGACGTTCTTCGCACACTGTGTTCGAAACTGAGCTTCACTTGTCGGTGACGAGCTGCCGCTTCCATTCTCTGCACCAAAGCTGACCGTCGAAGAAACTTTGCACACACTGTCCGTCTCACCCATCCCGTGTTGCGATGCTTGCAAACGGGCGAGCGAGGTTGGCATCATGGCAGTTGAAGAGTTCGCCATCTCGCCTTTTCTCTTCATCAGACTCTTCATCGTTACCTCCAGTGACTGAATGTAGTTAATTGCTTCGTCGACAATTGTCGACTTATCAGCCTGCATAAACAATAACTTCTTATTAGTCGTACTCTACATGCCAAAATTGCTCCAGACACTGTTGAAAATCTGGAAAGGTTCTCATCGATGATCTGCAAAAGTTCTAGCTTGCCGCCAGGTTGAGATGTGCATACACTCACCCTTTAGTGACGGTGAAGTTTAAAAGTTCTTCTTTTTATACTGCACCAAAAAAGGAATTCGACGAGCAACAACGACAATGAGCAGACCTCTCGAATCAAGCGACATGCTTACCCAGCAAACCGATCTCTAATTTGTCTATAACGATCGCGCATTGTCCAAACGGAAAACCACTATGACTGTTTGATTCCTCCCAAAAGTTCAACCTAGAGGAGACCAACTCTGGACAAACTCAATTCCGTGACAATCTTGTGGAGATCCTTGACGTATCTTCAGAAATCAGCTTCAACAGGAAAACTTGAAAACAGAAACCAGCTTCAACAGGAAAATTTGAAAACAGAAACTTCCGGGATATTAACAACATTCCATGACGTTGGGATCCGGATGAACGGATTCAAACTGGATGGGAAAAGCTTTATTTGGGGATTGGGATGCATTCCTAGAAATGAACCAGACGCACTGCGGGTCGACTCCACTCTTCCCTTCCACCACAGATCAGTACCTGAAGTGTAGAGGTGAGATTTCACGTTTGTTGCTCTAGTTAGTGTCAACGATGCGCACAATGATCAACACCTGACTCTAGTAGTTCAACAATATACGCGTGCAATGTTACAGTAACGTGTTCACGAAAGAGCACTTAATATACTCAATCATGCGAACTCCACTTTCAAACTGCTTACCACATGATCGATGAATCGCCGGTGTGATGGCTGTAAATCACGTCGCATGATCAACTAGCCGCTGTTAATAATTTGGTCCTAGACATCTGGAGCTCGGATGGATCAATCCCTCGTTCAAAAATTCAGAGGCTCTTCCCGCGCATGGTCGCCGGGTGGAACCTATCTCGTCTCTATTCAGTAAATTCATATGAGTGGGAGAAACTGTGTACAAGGTAGTAGCCTCTCTTGGCCTGCAGCTCACCATGAGAAAGCTTATATGACTTACTCAGACTTCACTACGAGACTCGTAACGTAGTGAAGAAACTCATGTCCAAGTTCACGGAGGTTTAGTATATGCTCCAACTAAACAGCGTTGAATGGCAAAAAGTACTGTCTCCTGAGCCTGAGAATGATAAATCTTCTTCGGCCCCCAGGTTTGACACGGAGTGTCCGAGATGCAGGAAACTTGAAGAACCAAGGTGAATAATATAAAGCTGGTTAACGGTATTTACTCTCTCATGCACGGAAGGATGAACTATTCACGACTACAGTGCTTGCTCCTTGTTAAGCAGCGCAACGTTGACGTTTATCCCCGTGTATCCTAAAACATATCTCCAAGTGAAAGCTGTAACCCATGGTGAGCAAAGAGCCTGCCTACTGACCAACACATTTCCTTCTGTAAGGAATTTATTACAAGCCAGGGAATTCCTATCCGCCGCAAGCCGACAGAGGACCACAACACCAGCTACAACAAGCGAGTGTGCATGAGGTTACTTACGATCATCGGGGTTTTCACCTTGCCATGCTATGGTTTCCATGTCCATGCCAGTTGGAATGGAGGCATGCTGCTGCAGCTTCTTCTTTTCATCATCAAGTAGAAGGAACCACCAATACAGGTAGAGCTAACGCATTCCACAGACATAATTCGTCCATCAATAGCTTCACGAGAGGGTTCTGGCTGCATGAACTCGCAAAAAGGAGCAATCGCTATGAGGATTCGAGGGGAATTAACTTTTAGCGGCAAGAACTTCGCCGCGACGGCTCAGCTTGTAATGTAGTACGAGCTACTAAAAGCTGGAATCTCGTCAGGGAATGGGAGTAGCGCAAAGGAATCCGTCGTCTTTCCACAGTGTGGATAAGATTCGACCACCTGCCCGGCACCTGTAGCTGGCCACGGGGCCATTTGGGATGGAGTCTGCACTCGGATGAAACCCGACCTATTCACAACTAGACTGAATGTTGCTAACTATCTTCCTTCCTCCAGACCTTCAGAAAGATAACCAGTGTTTAGCAAGTTCCAAAAGAAAGAAAATAAATCATGACAGATTCAATTCCCACCACTCAAGTCGAAATAATAGCCAGATATATTTCAGTAAAACTCACCACTGCGCTTACGAAGTAATACGGGAGTGGAGCAAATTGAGAGCTTATTGACACGTAAAATTATATAACTTTTCCGCCTGTTTGTGAAGAATCAGAAAATTAGACGGCAGGGAAGGAAAGGGGAGAAATTATCACCTTGGACGTGAGATGCGGAAGTAACGAATGCAACGTAGAAAACATTCCGTTCATTTTCTTCCGACGCTCGCGCTCAGTCCAGATATGAATTTCATGATCTGAAACAGTGTTTGCTGACTTCTTGCTGTCCCGACCAGGGCTGACGGTCTGATCATTCGTTACGGAGACGCTGCCCTTCTCGATGCTCACCTTCTGATCGGGGCCCGAGCCCACAAGTGTCACGCAGCTATCTCTATTTCCCCGAGCATCTGCAGTCCTACTTCTCTTTTCTGGAGGATAAGTCGTCGTCAAGGCCGAAACATCACTGTTGTTAGAAGCGGGTATCTCCGGAATGGATGTGTCCTTGAAACTCGATCTCTCTGAATTCGAGAGCTTTTCTTGAGCATAACTGGAATCAGGTCTTTCAGATGGCGGCCGCTTGCTCCCACTGGTACTACGCCACTCGGGAGCTTGTGCAGAAGACGAAGGGAAGTCCCTGCCGCTCGCGAAGTTCATCCGGCCCTTCATCAGCACAGAAGACCCACTGCTTGCCGGGGAAGCACTTACTATCGACTGAAGCGAAAATTGAGCCTCCTCTGCATTCGGCACCACCCGATCTCCGGGGCAAAAAGATGAGAATGGCCACCTCTCTCCGTCCATTCGGAACTTTTCTGAAGCTAGACTGGCTTCGGGAAGATTTTCACTTGGAGCAGCTACATTGTCAGCTGGATCCAACCACTTTAGCTCTGGTAGCTCCCATGCATCGGTGCCGCTATTCCGGACGGATGTGCTCAGAGTGGTGGTCGAGGATACTGCTTGTGAATGGTTGAAAGCTTCGAGAATATCTGGCATTGCTATGACAGAAATGTGTCGGACAGACTGGTGATCTTGATGACTGAGGAAGGACGAGGACCGATGATTGAGCGCTGATGTTAGAGCATGAGTTGAAAGATTATGGGCCATCATCTTGGTTTGGCGGGTAGATCGAAGTAGAGCTGTTGAGTTCTGATGAATGTTCCGGACAGACCGAACTTTCAAGAAGGTGTGTGCAGGCCTCACCGCTACATCCCGGAGATGAAAGTCTTAGTATTCTTCTTCTGCGTCTGATCGATGAGTTCTGATTCAAAAACGGCGAAGACACAGCATGCTAACCGACATGAGAGTCGAGAAGGCGAAGCAAGACGGTAGCCCCATGCTCCGGATTTCTGACGAGTATCTGTGTGCCATTCAAGCCGCGTTCCGATCTGGAGACGCAGAGAACTGTGATCTGTGCTTGCTGCTGCTCATGATGGATGGGTCTAGCAGTCGGGATGAAGAAGCACTGGAAATGTCACCGATTCAGATGGAAACGCCCCCGCGCTCCTATTTGAAGGAAGTTTATAATCCCCCGCAATTCTAAGCCACTAGAGAAGTATATCCCCGGGTCCCTGGGGAAGCCACAGCCTCCAGATGTGCATGAAACGATCTGAGAATTCAGCCACGAGAACCCGAGACAAATTGGTCTTGTTTCGTAGACTCGAAGCCAAGAAGCAGTGTGGCGATTGAAGGGGCCGGCGTTAGCAGTCTAAGCGCGGGGTTTCGATGTCAACGGTGGAGAGCAGGCGCGCGGTGGAGAGGGGGCGATGAGAAAGAAAGAGAGCGGAAGGGGAGACCGAGTCGTCTAAATTCCGGAGACTATGAAATGGTGGATAGTACTACGGAGTCGGGGTAGGGTGCGCTTCTTACGACTGTCACGAGAAGCAGAAGCTAGGCAGCGCAGAGAAAGCCAGGTTTGGAAGAGTGAGTGAGTTGCCAAGGCCCACTCCCCCGTCGGGTCTTTTAAGGTAGACTCCCCTCGCTTCGCATATGCGGTTCGCGTCACTTTAAATTTTCTTTCGCCTTCTGGTTAGTTACACTCTCATCGCGTATAAAAAGTGTTTATCGGCTGGTTCTAAACCGAAAGTTGACGGTCTCCGGAGAAACTAGTAACCGATATGTGTGAGTTAGTGAGGAAACACAAGTTCTCTAAGCATTCATTTCACACGCGAAACAGCACCTGACGTCTGACTTGCAACTCTGGCTTACTCATACAAAATGCTCACTAAAACTAAACAAAAGTCCTCAACCCCTGTTTCTAGCCGGTATGTCTGGGTAAAGCGCGCTTTCTGGGTGAGCTTTTCCGCCGGCTCAACTTTTGGTTCATCGCTTTTTCTAGGCGGATCACGAGCGGCTACGGAGAACGGTTACGGAAACTCACGCAAAACGCTAAAACTAGCGATGGGAGTCTCTCTTATTTTAGAGTAAAAAGACTAATTGTCCCCACACTTCCGCCTCAGCAAATAGCTCTCCCGACAACACAGGACAGGCTGATTCCCTGCTTTTTGTCAGTGAGTCGTAAAAGAAAATATAATTTGGCGTAGATGTCCGAGACAAGCTTGCCACGTCAACTCCCATTCCAATCTAAATCCCACCCGGCCCAACCCAAAGCAACCCACAAACATATAGCATTTGGAACTCATCCGTCCGCTCTTCTGCTCATCCAGCGAAAGTAGTAAAAGAGGTACGCGCTCCCTACCATCACTCTCTCTCTCTCTCTCCCCCTAGCCTGTGCTGCGGCTTCGTGATGGACACAAACGTACACCCGTGACCCATTGCATCCCAGCCAAATATATACCTGAAGTGAATGCCCATCACCGTTTACACCCGGTCGTCTTCTGCTTCTTTGACTGCACCCGGGAATCTAAACCCTGGAGCACTAAATGGCAACGCACCGGCCCTATCCCGCTTCAGACTCTCCTCGGACAATATGATTAAATTCCACAAAAGAATTACTCTTAGTGTATCTGCATTGTCGGAGGTTGGGTTGCCAATTGCTCGCAGAGGTTGGGCTTGCACTTCTGGACGGGTTATTATGAAATCAATAAGAATGATGTAAGGCATGTGCTTAGCACTCACCATTTTGGTCCACACCTTCGTTTCTGTCTTGTTTCTGTTTTCTAAACCAACCAGACTCAACTGATACTCATCGTGAAGATGCTCCATTGTGAGCTTCATCATCCGAGCCTCTGTAAGCAAGTGCCAGATTTCCTTCCTCCGTCTTGGCGTCGGGCGATTGGTCCTCACAACGTGGCCCGTCCATACCAATCGTCGTAAGCAAAAAAGAATATGTCGGCTCAACATGGATAAAAGATAATGAATAAAAAAAATGAAACTAGAACAGGAGAAAGGAAGAGAGAGAGAGAGCGAGAGACGGCACTGGCCGCGAGGTCGGCCCCTCTGAGGTTCAAGGATGGAAATACTGATTTTTGCTGTTGCTGACCAAAGTCCCCAGTCCCAGCGTCGAAGTGGGGGACTTCAGAGGGCGACACGTGTACTGTTGAAACAGTACTGACACGACGTCTTTACTTGATTGGTCAGAAGTCAATTAGAAGCTTGCGTTGTTTTTAACGCTTAACCCTAAAGTCAGGTTTAAAATAAAACGGTTTAATATCACAAGCGTAAATTGACTGGGCCTAATTAACCCCGGGAACGATATCAATATAACAGACAAAATCTACGTGCAGGGTTGTCGAAGTCAGAAAGGCCACGTGGCGATACCACCTGCAGTGGCAGAGGCATCCACCGGGCGCAGCCGGTGGAATAGCCGGCTCGAAAGTTTTATGTTTCCACAAATGCAGAAGAGAGGCGATGGGAGATGGGGGGGTTGGGGCGGTGAAGGAGAGAAAGCACGAAGAGATGGATTTTAAGGGGCATTAAATTTGGGGACTGTTCAAGAGAAACACCAATTTATTAAGTCATGGCATGTTGGCCGACGATGCCTCGTATTTGCTTTTGGACAGGCGGTTGGCTGGCACCAGGTCTGGATGATGATCTGTCTGGCTCTGTGCGCGCGTATGTCTGCTGCAGCAATAGCAGCGAACTTTTACTTTCGGCAAAATGTAAATGCATCCATTCGGCAGCAGACGGATGTGAGGAAGCGAGATTTCGAGTGTCGAACTACTGGTCGATTTTGCTGCTTGCTGCTGTAAACAGCAGCAAAGCAGCAGCAGCATGGTTCGAATTTTCGATCACTGTACAGTGACGAGTAATTAGTTAGCTTTTGACATGACAATGCATCTTCTTTCGTTGTTCGGAAGGCACGGGCAGCCTCGGGAATTGAGTACGGGACGGGATTGGTATGGGCGAGACGAGCCCAGACGAGACTGGGTTGGGTTTGGCCAGAGAGTTAAACCATGGAAGGTACAGAGACATGACGAGTCCACCACTTCAACGGGACCCGGCGTCTCTCGGGAATTCAAGTGGGGCCGGCCGCAGTTTCAGTTGTTCATGTCCTCTGAGCTAGCCTTGCACCTGAAAGTTGCATCCCTTCTAAATTCATCATGCCACAGGACAACACAGTCGACCGCGAAGATGGAGGCGTGACTAATTTTCAGCCCTCTTCCTTCTTGTGAATTCTTCTTTGTGTGAGTTAAACAGGTGCCTCATTTGTCCAAAGACCAAAACATGGCCACTGATTATAAAGGCGACGCTGAACGTGTTTCAGAAATGCTGTTGTATATGGTGGTTCGAGTTCATTAGAGAAGGGCGATTTTCGGGATGTTTGTCCAGTAATCACGTTTATTCCCTTTGCCGAAGAGGCGAGGTTTACGGCTCCGAAATCTGGTTACGGAGAAATTTGTTCAGAACAAAATCTTCATCGTATAACGCACCGATGTTGGGGCTCCAAGACTCAAACCCCAGTCCAGCTCAGTATTTACTTTTGTGACTGTGAAGAAGCAAAAATACTTATCCCACTTAAAAATATTGTATCGTTCTGTCAGCTTACTCTATCTCGTGGAAAGCAAAGACACAATCAGTAAGTGTGCGTCTTTCTACCCGATGGTGCAACAAATCGCCTTCCACATTTCTCAGTCTTGCGAGAACTTATGATCCCGGTTTCTGCCACTGCCCTCAATCCTGCAGCATCGGGGTAAAAAGGAGTCGGCTTGGTACTGTGGCCGAGTGATGTGAGAAGGGCAACGAATACCTGTGTTTCCAAATTCTGCCTCTTGAGGAGTTCAAGATCTGCACCGTGGTAAAGTTCTAGATGTAACTCTGAGAAGGGTGAGAGGTGGAATACGCGGGTAGTAGTACTACACCGTTAAGGGCCTCGACAGACAGATCGATCACTTATTATTGCAGTTTTCCAGTGGAGGTTGGCATGATCCCACATGACGCTGGTCATCACTCCCTCGCTAGCCCCTGGACTTGTTTGGCATCACAAACTCTAGTCGAGAAAGGAACTGCAAACCAAGATACCACTGGTTCGTTCAAACACGCCGTCAGCATGAGACCTCTCAGGTGTTTTTCCTCCATTCTTAAATTTGAGCACTGTTAAAGGTATCACACCTTCATTCCAGTCAGGGACTTGGAGACCATGATCTCACAACCCTCTCACTCCTTGCCTCTCTTCCCACCGCCCCTGCCCAGCCATCCGACGAGCTACAAGAAGACGATCTACCCATCAATCGGCAGCATGGCTGCACCGCTTCAGTAGTGTAATAGTGGTGGAGTGAAGGTAGCGAAGAAGCTTTCGTACCAACACCTCCGCTCTGTTCTCTGCACCCAGGGAGGGAGGCAGGCTCCCCCACCATGCACGGAACCCAGGAAAATCTTGGCCCGGCCTGCACTTCACATCCCTGAGTCCTGACCCAGCCCGGCAACGGAGGAGGTAGGCCCCAGACTCCTCAACTAAACTCTCTCCCCTTCCCTCTCCTCTAAGCTGGGGCCCAATACAGAGACGATGTGTGTGAGGCCGGGCAGGCGGGTGGCCTTCTTGACCCCACCCACCAGACATGCCCCACAAACTCTCCTTTTCCATCCCACGCTCGTCCCCTACCTTAAGTCTCTTGCCTCACGAAGCGCAGTTTTTCGACACGTGTCCTAGATTTCACAGTGAAGTTATGTCCTTCCCATGAAGAAGGGCGATCGTCGATCTAAGAATCCATAATTGGCTCTGCGGACAGAGAGAGAAGAGAAGAGTTCTGAGAAGACTCGACTCGACTTTGCACAGGTTCGTTCGTTCGTTGAGGGGTTCGTTGTGTCCTACAGTTATATGTACGGTACAGCTGCTGCTAGCATCGTCTGTGTCATATTGGTTGCAAAAGAGAAAGTCAAGCAAACGTCTCGACAGAACCTAACTCCATTGAGAAAGTTCGTCCTAGGGACATGGCTGCCTTACAGGTCCTACTGGACTTCTGCTCCAGCCTCAAGGCCAACATCGATAGATAGAGACTAGCAGCAGTACGGTAGAAAGCTTGACATGATAGCCCACTCTCCCTCTCCCCTCACTACCATTCGAGTACCGTACGTATTATGACTGTATAACCTTCGCCCTCTTGCTATATCTCTTTGTCCGCTCCCTACCTGTCCCACTATACAGTACAGCCCAGCTTCGTATCTCTCTCTCTCTCTCTCTCTCTCTCTCTCTCTCTCCATTCACTTTACTAATTTGTTCCATGCAGAGCCAATCTTCAGACCACCAACTCCTCCCTGAGGCGGGCGACCCACAACCGAGACTCACTATCTATGTATCCTAGCCCGATCCAGCTTTCCCTAATCTAAGAAGAATTTCATTCATCCGGTAGATGGATAGATGTCTGGCAGTACAGAGCAAAAACTAGGCGGGGGCGGAGCGGAGCGCTCAAAATGTGCGATAGTGGGCAAATTCGTGGGGTTAAGTTAACGGCTGCAGGAGGCTGTACGTTACTTACAGGCAATGAGCCGGCGAGCTTACCTGCAGGTTTGTGGGGGTGTCTGCTCGCCTAAGTACTGGGGCCGACAGTGTTCCAAACTTCCAAAGCGCAACTTCAGGTAACGTTATTGTTGTTTGTTGATGATGTCGTTGCTGCTGCTCTACTAATCGCCAGAAAAAGAGAAAAAAAGAAAACTAATCGCCAAATGAGCATCAACTTTTTCCGGACCCGCAAGGCAGCCAAATCTGTGAACTGGAAATGTAAGTGTTGATTTGAGGAATCTGTGGGTGGGGGCAATTACGGTTGAGTGCTCTGGTGCCAAGCATTAATGAAAAGGTTTCATTCGTAAATACATCGAGTTCGTGAGAAATTTGGCAGAGCGAATTGTATATTTTAATAAAGAATGAAATGCCTGGAAACAGTGGACCTAGAGCATGGTCAGAACGTATTAAGCTGGTTTCTTCCACTTGTGGCCCGTTGTGGGGGCTCGAATTATCTGACAAGTGATTCTGATGATTTTCTATTGTGGGCCTTGAGCCAGTTATTAGATCTCATAAATGCCATCATTTGTCTGAGCCTCTGAGGATTCTCCTCTTTTGCTTTGTTGACTTTATCACTGGAAAAAGCCGCTGTCATCACTGCTACAGCTCGTAGACTCCTTATCCGGGGCTTCGAATGCTACCGTCGGCTCTTCCTTACCTGAGCCTGGCTAGTATTCTACAAAAAGAGGATGGTACGCCCCGGAGTCTATGATTGGCCATTAGGTCTAACGATGGTAAGGAGGAGCAACGCTCGAGTCTACGCACACTCATGACTCATGATTTTGTCGGCCTGAATCTGGGTCTCACAGACTCCTTTCGCCGGTATAGCCTTATATCGTAAACTTTGGACTGGTCTACAGTCACGAAGCTTGTCACCATCGCTACTATCAAGCGGAGGGCCAGGGGAAACGTAAGGTGTAGACATGTACAAGGACCGTATCGTATGTCCCAATCCTCCAACCGTCTCTTCCTAGATTGACTCTGTACGCCACCAACAGTTTATGTCGAATTAAAGCTTCATGGTTTGGATATAATATGTCCACACATTTCTCACTTGACTTTAGTCAAAGTTCATTGTTACGCATCTACCCTCTTGGCTACCACACTGGTGACTGTTCCATCTCGATGCTCGACCTAGCAAACCAACTTGGTGCAGAAGAGAATCCTTGCTATGAAAAAGAAGTGTGGAATAAAGCTCGATATGGTCGTTCAGCGGTTAATTTAGTGCATACAATGTTTCCTGTTAGTGCAAATCATAACTCGGGTCACATGTACTCGGTCAGATTTTAATTCCATACAAACCAGCGGCAAATATTTTAACCTTTTAGCTTGATCGTTAAGAATGTACTTACCCGTAAAACAGTGTATCCATGATGTCACAGTTCCCCCTACCACATACGATCAAGGGACAGGACATTTCAGTAAACAGTACTTAAATATTGGATTAATCACACCCTTTAACCTCCGAATAGTGGCTTCAGCGGTGTCGCAGTTCACTTTAAAGCTCCCTATTTGGGCTCCGGAAACCACGCCTAAATGGAGACTATTACCATTTAATGGTCCCCGACAGATACGAGTACAAGAGACAATATCATAATGCGTTAAGCTGATTCACAACTTCACAAGCACTAAAGATGGTTTTGAATGGTGGATTATGTTTACTGTAGTTCAACAAGTTGACCCTTACAGTAGTTCCTTACTCAGACTACGGTCTACTGTAGTCAAGCGGTTGTTAGATACGACCCTCCTCTCAGAAGAGACCTCGGAAGACGAACTCGGTAGGAGCTTATCGGTGCCATAAACTTTCACGGCCTTCTAGGCCAGATCTGGTGGTCTGACTCTAAGGCCACTTTCCCCGGAGCTGCAAAGCGCGCAAGGAATAAAGGAAAACACAAAGTTGCTTTGATAACGTCACTAACAGGAAGCGGAAAGACGATCTCTCTTAGATACGGCATGAAAATTGTTGTCTGTTCAAATATTAAGGCTCGGACCTTTTAAGGCGAAACGCCTCACGCTAAACAACAGAATAACTGGATTCTGATTGATGCAATAGATGGAACTAAAAAGTTGATAATTACTGAAAAGGTCAATATACTGCATGCAACGCGAGCCTTACTCGAGTTCCTCCAAGTTGAAAAGCGCAAGACATAGGGTTGCGATTTCAGTATAACGTATATGAACTTTTGACTACAGTACTGATTTTGTCACTGACCTTTCTCTCGGAGTACATTACAGTGGTTTCATCAGTGTTGCGTTTCCCCCTGAGCTCAAAGAATGGCAGCAGCAGTAGAAGCCAGTCGACTTCTGTATTGTAAACTAAATACATACCAGTATAACTTGAGAAAGGATTATACTCGACTAGAGTAGAAATCTTTCAGTACCGACAATGAATTGTAACACCTTTTGCTTTTTCCCCAAACCAGATGGCATTCGGGCAGTGATTAACTCAAAAGTGGCAGCTGCATGGTCATAAAGCAGGCTCAAGAGACTAGATAAAAGAGTGTCGCAAGCCCTAAAGGGGACTATTCTCAGTTTCAGTTTTGGGAGAAGAGCACTCTTGGTGATGAGGAGAGAAGACTGTATTTTCCAGTGTAGTGTATATTGCCTTTGAGGTCAGAAATCAGGAGCTAGAACCGTGCAAATCAGATTTCTTGGAGTGTAGACTTGGAGAGCAGATCTGGAGAGCAGACTTGGGGTGTTGATGAGATCGCTGACTTGGGGTCTGATCTGTTGAGTAACAGAAATCAGGGCGTTCAGAGTGAAATTAGGTTCTCTGGTGAAGTCTTAGTTCCGGAGTTGCTGAGTAGTGAAGGATTGCTGGTCCAAGAGCGCTGCGTGACCTTGTCAGCAAGTAATGCCATGTAATGTATATGAGCCCGTGACTTTCTCCATTCTGATAAGTAGGCTTGAGTTGTGTGCCAAAACTGAGTTGGGCGCATCTGGTGTCGTGTTGACTTTATTTCGGTGTAATTGCTTTGCCTTCCTACTTCCTAGCATCTACTAGGTCTCCTAGTCTTGGCGGTTGCTCCTTGTGGGTCCTGGCGTTCCGACTTGATCACCAGTAGCGGAAGCGCTGCCCAAATTTCATGCAACCCAGGTCTAGAATAGTTCCACCTGTATTTAGCAACCTAAGATTGACCAGAGACCTACAAAAGACTAGTTGGTTATTCGAAACCCGTTCAACAGTTATCAAATCCTCGGTGCTCATTAACGGATAGTTTAACGAACTGGATCTGGAGACACAAATAAAGTATACAGGTCTCTAGGGAGGTTCACGTTCGGCAGTTCATTGGTTAGAGATTAAGGAATCTATTCCGAGATCTGCGGTCGAACGTTACAGTTGGTATCAGAGCAGGCTCAAGTTGAGTCTTTGCTAAACACCATCGACAATGGAGGCTGTGTCGACCGAGTTGGACGAGATGAAAGCATTGCTGAGAAAGTTGGAAGGCCGACTTGAGCAAGTGGAAGCTGAGAACAAGGTGCTTAAGGCGGATTTAACTCAAGCAAAAGCGACACAAGAGAAGGAAGCGGAGGTCCCTGTATTGCAAATCGAGCGAGTCAAGGATTTAGCACTACCAGGTGAAGGAGCAGTCGATATTGCTCAAGTAGATAAGAATGAAGATGGGTCACAGAAGGTGCAAGAGAATGTTGCGGAAGGCAGCTCAGCCAAAGAAGGGCACAAGCGGAAAGTGAAGTGGGCTGAACCAGCAACGCCATCGGCCTTTAATGGTGAGAAAAGCTTTTCCAAGTTTGAGTTATGGGTTACTGAGATGGAGAATTACTTGGAGAACTTCGATGAGCGCATCTGGTTCACCTATGCTGTTAGTAGACTGGAAGGAGAGGCTAAGGAATGGTATGGAGGTCAACAGCGGATGAGGAGTTTGAACGGTACAACTCCTATGTCCACTTGGTCGGAGCTGAAGGATGAACTCAGAAGACATCTGGTACCGGTGGATGAAGCTACACAGTTTCGGCTGGAGCTCATTCATCTGAGACAGACAGGGAGTATCAGACAGTACCTCCAGCGATTTTCTGAGTTGGTTACTCGTTTGCACATGATGGATCGCACCGACTTGCTGTTTCATTTGAAGAAAGGTCTGCAGGGTTTCTATGCTAGTGTGTTTGATAGCTGGGTTATGTTTCACAAGTCCGAGGACATGCAAGACTTGTTTGCATTTCTGGAAGCAGCAGAAAACACTAGGGAACGTAATTACACCGTGCAGCCTTCTAAGTTTCAGCGTGGAACAAGTGGTGGCGAGCCTAGTAGAGGATTTTGGCGTAATCCTCAAGGACAGATAGCGTCCTCTCAGAGTAGAGGTGGTAGAGGACGTGGTGGTGGAAGATTTGGTACATCTGGAAGGGGATTTTCTCGTGGCTCTCAGCAGCGAGGAGTCACTCGTGGTCCTACTCAGACACGACCTACTGGATCTTATGCATCCAATGCAGGATCCAACCAAGCTTCGACTTCAGGTGCTAGGAGCAGTGGAGCTAGTAGTGCTACACCTTCAAGGACGATCATCTGTTTTCGATGCGGACGAGACGGTCATATTGCTCGTGAGTGTCCTCAACGTTCAACAGCGAGCAACGTTCGTGGGTTGACAACTGAAGAGACAACCAGTGTTGAAGACCCAGTTGAGGCGACTACTGAAGCAGAGGTATGTGCTAGTGAGCATTTGGTAGAACATGGAGATTTTCTACCGTGGATTGAAGTAAAAATAGGAAACCACCGGTGTTGTTTGCTTATAGATATTGGAGCAGATGTGAATGTCTTGGATGAAAAACTTGTCTGAACTTTAGGGGTGACTAGAACCAAGATCATGAGCCCATTGTTGGTAAGGTTTGTGCAAGGTAGCACAACCGTTACAGAAAAGCTCATGAGTGTTCCTATTACTGTTGGAGGGGTAACTAGGAGACATGAGTTTTTAGTTATGAGCTTAGGCGACACGATGGAAGGTATCTTGTCCTGGTCTTGGTTACAAGAGACCAAAGCCAAGCTAGATGTTCAAGAAGGGAACGTCATAGTCATGGATCGATGGGGCTTGGGTCAACCACATCCTTTGATCATCAAAGAGAGACCCAAGGAGCCAAACCATGCTGCTCGTAGGTTCCAACGAGCCAAGGTGGCATTTCAGATCTGCACTGCCAGACAGTTTGGAAAGCAGATCAAGTTGGTTGACGAAGCTTGGGTTGCAGTGATGTCTAAACCCAAGGTGGAGACGGATGAGGAAGAACGTGTTGCTGCTCTTCCCATACATCCTGATATGCAAGCATTGATTGAGAGGTATTCTCACATAATGCCGAACCAGTTACCAACAGGACTTCCTCCGAGGAGAGCCTTGGATCATGCCATTGATCTGGTTCCTGGGGCTACACCTATTGCAGTGCCATCAAGACGCATGTCGTTTGATGAGCTAACAGAGCTGAAGACTCAGTTGAAAGAGTTGGTAGCTCAAGGTATCTTACGACCCAGCATATCACCTTATGCTGCACCGATGTTGTTCGTGGCCAAGAAGGATGGTGGTATTCGCATGTGTGCGGACTATCGTGCACTCAATAAGGTTACTGTTAAGAACAAGTACCCTCTTCCTCTCATGGATGAAACCACAGATCGGTTGGCCACAGGAAAGTACTTCACCAAGTTGGATCTTCGTTCTGGATATCATCAAATCCGGATCAAAGATGGAGATGAAGAAAAGACGGCTATAAGGACGAGGTATGGCTTGTTTGAGTATACAGTGTTGCCGTTTGGATTGTCCAATGCACCTGGTACTTTTTGCAGGCTGATGAACGAGATCTTCAGAGATCTTTTGGATGAGAGTGTTATCGTGTACTTGGACGATATCATCATCTTCTCATCCACTTGGGATCAGCATCTAGCAGATGTTGAAACAGTTCTTAAGCGCCTGGAAGAACATCAACTCTACCTCAAGAAGAGCAAGTGTTCTTTTGGACAAGAGAGTGTGGTGTTTCTAGGATGTTTGATAGATGCGCATGGTATTCACCCTAACAGGGCTAAGATTCGAGCCATTGTTGAATGGAAGAGACTTGAGAGTGTTCATGAGCTCAGATCTTTTCTTGGGTTAGCCACATACTTTCGGCGCTTTGTTTATCAATTTGCGCATAAAGCCGCACCTTTGTTTGGCTTATTGCGTAAGGCTTCCAAGGTTATTTGGAACCCAGCAGCTGAAAGAGCATTTCAAGAGTTGAAACAAGCACTGACAGAAATGTCCGTGCTAGCTCTTCCAAAGATGGGAGAACCTTTCGAGGTTCACACAGATGCTTCTCAATGGGCCATTGGAGGAGTGTTGATGCAAGAAAAGCATCCAGTGGCTTACGAAAGTCACAAGTTTTCAGAAACAGAGGCAAAATGGCCTGCTCATGAACAGGAGATGTTCGCAGTTGTCCACTGTCTGAAACGTTGGGAGCATTATTTGTTACCAAGCAAAGTTACTGTTGTACGGACTGTGAGGGTAATACATACTTTCAGAGTAAATCTCGTTTGTCACGTAAACAACAGAGGTGGCAAGTGGAGCTTGCACGTTTTGATATCGAATGGCGGTATCAAAAGGGGAAGGAAAATATTCCAGCGGATTTGTTAAGCAGACGTGTCCAGGCGTTAACAACCCAGGACACAAGTGAAGAGCTTTTGGATCGAATCAGACAAGCATTGCTTGATGATCCTCAGGCTCAACGTTGGACTAGCCAACAAGGGAGAGATCCATTGGTACGTAATCTCTCATTTCGCACTGGCCTTTGGTTTTATAAGCAAACCAAGGTCTATGTTCCAGCTGGCGCTCTAAGGACACTAGTCATGCAAGAATGACATGGAGGACAGAATAGAACGTTACGACGACTTAAAGAGCAGTTTTATTGACCAACCATGTTGGAGGATGTAATCAAGTACGTGCAGACTTGCTTGACATGTCAGCAACAACGAACTGAGCGGAGGAGACCTGCAGGATTGCTGAGACCGTTGCCAATACCTGATGGGCCTTGGGAGAGCATAAGTATGGACTTATGCACCGGTTTACCTGAGTCAGGAGGTTTTGACACTTTGCTAGTTGTCATCGATCGTTTCAGCAAGCAAGCTCACCTCATCCTTTGTAGGGAAGCAGTGACGTCAAAAGGTGCCGCTGAACTATTCATTCGATATGTTTTTAAGTATCACGGGATGCCTAAAGATATTGTTTCAGACTTGGATAGGAGGTTTGTAGCTGAGTTTTGGAAGGGTTTGTTTCGAAGACTCGGAACTAACCTCAAGTTCAGTTCCTCTTATCATCCTGAAACTGATGGTCAGACAGAGAGGACTATACAGATAGTGGAGCAAGGGTTGAGAAATTATATCATGCGAGATCAGCGTGATTGGAGCGAGCACTTGGACTTGGTGGAGTTTACATATAACAACACTAAGCATTCAAGTACAGGATTTAAACCATTTGAAGTGGTTTATCGGGGCTCTCATGCACCTTGGACTCCTATAGCTCTGGCTACCAAGGGGCATGAAAATGCAGGAAGGTCAAATCAAGATCCTCCAGATCTCGAGACTTTCATACGTGTTCAGGGTACTGTGTTTCAAGAGGCAAAGAAACACATGGAGAAGGCACAACAACGGTATGCTAAGTATGCAAACCGTGGTAGGCAAGACGTACAGTTCGAAGAAGGGCAGAGGGTCTGGTTGAGAACCAAGAACTTCATAATACCAGCAGGGGTGGACTTAGCCAAGAAGCTTCTTCCAAAGTGGGCAGGACCATTCCTGATCGAGAAGAAGTTAGGTCCTGTGACCTATAAGTTACGTTTTCCAGCTAGCATGAAACATTATCACCCCATCATTCATGTTTCTAACTTGAAAATGTTTCGTGAAGAACTAGAATTGTTGCCTGGAAGATATCAGAAATGGCATCCAGTGTTAGAAGCATTACCAAGAGCTGATGATCTTGAGTTGATTGAGATAGTAGATCATCGAGCATCACCGAATCCAGATGGAGCTGGAGAACCCGTTACTCAATACCTATGTCGTTGGACAGGTAGAGTTCCGGGATTGGTAAGTGAAGCTTGGGAGTATCTAGATGATCTAGCATTGTACAAGTTCCAGGAACCACTGCGTAAATACTTTGTGAGACGACAGTCCGCAGTGGTCTCGTCCAGCTAAGCGGTGGATTGAATCGAGTCAGAAGAGTCATGCAAAGGGCCCTTCAAGGACACTGGAACCGAGTAGATCTGGCCAATCTGCTCGTCTAAAGGTGGAGTTGTGGTCTGCTGACTGCTTATGGCTGTCGGATGTCAATCAGGTTTAGGCTGACGCTACTATGATGTATCATAGTAAGGAGGTGGATAAAAAGAAACTGACGAGTTCACCACCTGGAAGCTAGGGTTCTGTCTCACCCGAAAGCTTCAAGGATGCTCGGTAATGGAGCATAGCCTTGAGAAAGGGCTTAATCTTACCCTGGATGGGGTACTGTTCCTCTGGATTTGAGGAAGTGTTGTTTCTAATGTGGTATTGTAGATACCGCAGTTCAGTGGAAGAACTGCGTTTTGCTGGTTGGGGCGATTGTAACACCTTTTGCTTTTTCCCCAAACCAGATGGCATTCGGGCAGTGATTAACTCAAAAGTGGCAGCTGCATGGTCATAAAGCAGGCTCAAGAGACTAGATAAAAGAGTGTCGCGAGCCCTAAAGGGGACTATTCTCAATTTCAGTTTTGGGAGAAGAGCACTCTTGGTGATGAGGAGAGAAGACTGTATTTTCCAGTGTAGTGTATATTGCCTTTGAGGTCAGAAATCAGGAGCTAGAACCGTGCAAATCAGATTTCTTGGAGTGTAGACTTGGAGAGCAGATCTGGAGAGCAGACTTGGGGTGTTGATGAGATCGCTGACTTGGGGTCTGATCTGTTGAGTAACAGAAATCAGGGCGTTCAGAGTGAAATTAGGTTCTCTGGTGAAGTCTTAGTTCCGGAGTTGCTGAGTAGTGAAGGATTGCTGGTCCAAGAGCGCTGCGTGACCTTGTCAGCAAGTAATGCCATGTAATGTATATGAGCCCGTGACTTTCTCCATTCTGATAAGTAGACTTGAGTTGTGTGCCAAAACTGAGTTGGGCGCATCTGGTGTCGTGTTGACTTTATTTCGGTGTAATTGCTTTGCCTTCCTACTTCCTAGCATCTACTAGGTCTCCTAGTCTTGGCGGTTGCTCCTTGTGGGTCCTGGCGTTCCGACTTGATCACCAGTAGCGGAAGCGCTGCCCAAATTTCATGCAACCCAGGTCTAGAATAGTTCCACCTGTATTTAGCAACCTAAGATTGACCAGAGACCTACAAAAGACTAGTTGGTTATTCGAAACCCGTTCAACAGTTATCAAATCCTCGGTGCTCATTAGCGGATAGTTTAACGAACTGGATCTGGAGACACAAATAAAGTATACAGGTCTCTAGGGAGGTTCACGTTCGGCAGTTCATTGGTTAGAGATTAAGGAATCTATTCCGAGATCTGCGGTCGAACGTTACAGAATGAACGGTAGTATCAGTGTACGTTCAGGTCAAGAATCTGAACTTCGTCCCAAACCAGGAAACCATCGACTGACCGAGCACGTACCGTATCTCATCATTTGGCCAACACGGAGATCTACTAAAAGTAGGCAATTTCGTGGGTATAACAAGCGCCTTCTCAAGATACTGTTCAGACTATTGCCAGCATATATAAAGTACATCGGACCGTCTACACTAAGTTCACTTATTACTGTACTTCGTATTAAGGTCTTATACTACCACAGACAGGTAGATACTTTTATGCACGGAGCTCATTTAAGGTGCGGCCCTAATCCGCACACCTAGCACTGTACGTATGCATTATCCCGTAATTAACATCTTGCTAGAGAACCACAGAGCCTCTACGGTCATCAAAAGTCGTCTCTTCTCTTCTGTTCTGAGTCCTGACTGACTCCTTTCCCCCCACCGGCCCGGGGAAAGAAGAGCTCCATACAAATGCAACTGGGATAAAACACCAATCATCCACTCAATCTATATAATCATCCGAATCTTCTTATTCATGAACCGTTCACTGACCTCACCTCCCGGAGGAGAACGAGAGATCGAAGCACATGCACGCAGGAAGTGAAGGACATGATTTCTTGCGAACCACTCCCCAAGTCTCTATGATGAAGGATCTCCGAGGGAGGGAGTTTTGAGTCTGCTCCCAAACCGTGTTTACACTAATTGCAAGAAGTCAGGATTAGTACTAACCCTGACCGCATTCGCAAGCGATTAATACTAATGGCAAATTTAAGCTGTCGACTGCCAAGAAGCCACTGCTAGCATCGGATTTTGTGCAGCCGGACGGTTTTTGGGACTATTACCGCCATTTTCCTTAAGAGGTAAAACAGTCCGGAAAGTTCCCAACAATGCAGCGCTACCTTCGACATGAGCACCATTGTAAGTACGCTACTAAATTCAGCGATCTGCTGTGACAGGGAACACGCGCCTCACCACGTGTCCATACCGTGTCACCGGGTACGCTTTTGACAACTGCATCAGATTGACGGTGGCCAAAGCATTCACTTGTTTAGTTGGAGCTGCAGACCGTCGATTTTGTATCTTGCTGATAGGATTCTTAAAATTGGACATGTAGAGTTATATCGTCAAGTACCCTACTGTACTTAAACTCGGGTGTCAGAATGTCTGAAACCCCTGTGCTTACCTTCTTATTTGCTTACATTAGCACTGCCACTCGTATTTTGCATCATAAGTGTCCCAGTAAGTACCAGCTTGGTTGGAGTTCACACACAAAAGTACAGTTGGTGTTCGTCCTTTCCTCTTTCCGTCCCCCGAGCGGAGAATGACGTGGCTGATGATATCAGCACCCGAACACGACCGTCAAGCTGCCTGCACAACGGCCCCGTTTAACTTCCCCTAAACTTCGAGGTGAGGAAGGAAGGGAAAATAAGAAAACAACACAGAGTCAGAAAGTACGTAATATTGTCTCCTATACGGTTGACCGGACGGAAGCCGACAACCCTAACCGTGTTATAGTCTATCATCCTGCGCTCGGGTCATGTACAGTAGAAGTCGTAGCAGTGTATACCACGTCAGTCGAAGTTATGGTGTGATATATCCGCGTGCGCACCTTTGCTAACTAAGCTAGGACCAACCACGTTGGTTTTGCTGGACTATGTATGCCTACATGGCAACGATGTTTCATCTCAGTGGTCCATTTGATCACTGAAAGATGGACAAGTCAGATCAGGCAAAGAGCCAGACGTGTGAGAAGTAAACTTTGCGTTTTGATTAGGAAACATGTAAGACAATTTGACGGTGACTTGTTTTCAAGAGTGCGGTAACCACGATGATAGGCGGGATTTACGCCGAGTGGTGCATGTCCAACAGGTCTCCTCTGAATTTCTCAGGTTGGTTCTGAGTTTGGTGTTGAATGTCAAAGGTTAGCTTACTGCATTGGCCATTGTTGTTCCGATGATTACTACACGACTTCTGCATGAAAATATGTGCACCGTACTGCGGAAACTTGGAAACATGTCAATTACAATAACTGCAAGTGGATTGCAAAGCAGATGGAAAAAGTAAAAGCGTTTATTTCTAGGTTTCTCCTTTTCTCAAGGAAAAGGTAAAATTAGGATGATCTTTCTCCAGTGCTTTAACTTGATTCTATGGGAAAGTTGATTTCTTTTCCTTTTCTCAAGGAAAAGGTAAAATTAGGAATTATCTTTTCCAATGCATTCTGTGGAAAACTTGAAATGAAAAAATTGGCTGCGCTAGTATGTAAAAATAATTTTTCCAGTTTTACAGAATTTTTGGTAGTTACATGAGTACAACCTAAATAATTAAATATGCATGCAACATGAACTTTGGCAGGATTGAAGGAAAAGGACATGGGCTGATATAATCAAGAAAATTATCAAAAATGATTTGCTCACGACTAGCTATCAGAAAAATACCAATGGTGATTTAAACATAGACGACTTACTTTACTGACTTTACATGCGGGAAAAATGGTATGCTGATTTATCCATAGAATGCTGACTTGACTGAATTTAGATCTTTGTTCAAAATATCAATCTATTCACTAAAATGAATCTTGCATACTATCAAAATTGTCATCCAAATATTTTGAATATGACCATTAAATGTACTACTTCTGTTTTCCAGAATCTAGATGTTTCACTTTCGATGTGAAACTTTAAAAGAGGTCATTATAACTAAATTATTTTTATAGAAAATAATATTAATTCTATCTTATAAATGAATGATTAATAATTAAATTAATACTATTAAACCTAATAAAATAGATAGGATATATTAGTAATATATTTATTTCTATTTATTTATTTATTTATAAAAATATATATCTTATCGTGTCAAGACAAGAACTCAATACAGTATACATATTCTGTGTTGTACTAAGCATGAAGCGGATGAACAAATGAAATAAATGAGCAAAATGAGCAAATGAAACACGATCAATTATCACAAAGTTTAATGTGATCACTCTAAGTACAATAATTTGGGTACGCATCCTAACGAAAGTTGGCAAAAATACAAAACTCTAATTGCATTTGACTAATGTTATTGTAAAAACTTTTACAAAACCAACTAGTTAATTATATTACACACTTATATCGCTCATTTTTACTAAATTTCAAACACAAAATATGAAAATGCATGAATTTTAATTTTTAACTTTCATCACGAGGATGAGGTAAAATTACATCAAGCAGAACTACTCTAATACTAAGACTTAATTCTTTCTCATCACTCGTATCATCTAAACTTTCAGTTCTGAACGTATCTTCTAACTTGACAAACTACGATAAGTCAAGAAGACAGATCCATCTTATATGATTTCATCTTATTCAATTGTACTGATCTCAGACATTTGAGCAAGGACTCTTTTCTCATCTTCAGTGATTTGAGGCCTCTTGATCAATAGCTCAGGGACAAAAGACTTAATGGATCATAAAGAAAATTTATATAAACTGTCTAGGCAAACCTTCATTATGTGGACTGAATGTTAAAGATAAAGAAATGTTAAAGAAGATTATCTCTGCTGTTTTCATGGACATCAAAGATCCAGAATAGTGCATCCAAATATAAAAAAGAACATCAAGTATTTGTTTATCTTTCTTTGATCTATCATATGGTCTAAATAATATACTAGTGAATGGAATGTTTAGAGTGATTTTGTATGAAGAATCATCTACTAACACTGTATTTCTAATAGTGTATATTCGATATATTTCCCACGCGGTACTGAGTGGTTTCAAGAATAGAAAGACATTCTTGTCATTATTCTTCTAGGTTTGTTTAGAATCAAAGATTTTTCTTGATCCCAAATGAAGACTAACATCTCTAGGTGTGCAAACAATTTTTCTAAATTCTTCCTCTAACAACAAGATCAGATAACTACATCGAAACATGCAAGACATCCTTCCAGACATTCATATATATCAAGACTTATCACAATATTTGACGCTTATAGTTTGTCTACCTTGCATCTTTGTCACAGATCCAAATATACTTTTATAAATTTATGATCGTAAAGATGATAGTATAACATCAACCGACACGAAAGAAGTTGTGAATCTCGAGTCAAGCTCATGTATTGATTGAGGAAGTCATAACTGTACCCAAAAGAATAAATGGTCAGAATTATGAGAAGAAGTCTAATATTATGTGCAAGTCATCCACCATTTTTGTGCCAAGAGCTATCAAAGAAGTCCAACAAGGTCAAGGAAGATAATATGTGGACACCGTCCTTTGTCGAATGCCTAAAACAAACTCGAGCCAATGATTAACAGTGAAGAACCCAACCAGCTCACAAAGGATCAGGATATTGACCAATATAATTTGGACGTATATATGTATTTTTCATATATATCTATAAATCTAAAATACATTAATTTAATTTTATGCATTTGGTTCAATTTACATATGATCGCTTCATTCCTTCACAATGTCTTGATAGATTCTAAAGTGCAATAATAATGTAGGACTTCTAGATCCATCTCATAGTTGAATAGATCATAATATCTGATTTATTTAAGTAAGACTGCAGAATGCATCCCAAAGTTGAACCGATCATAATCTTTGTTTTGTGTTTATTCAAAGAAACATTAACTTTATTTTATGCGTTGATTTTCTATTTTCACACTTATTGCATTATTCTTTTGCGACATTTGATAGATTCCAAAGTGTAATAATATTGTAAGACTTCGAGACGCATCCTCAAGTTGAATTGATCATAACCTCTGTTTTTTTATCCAGAGAAACATTAATTTTATTTTATGCATTAACTTTCAATTTACTCATTTAGTACTTTATTCCTTCTCAAGTTTGGTCTAGAAAATTATATAATCTCGAAGAGGGTGAGTTATACGGATATTCTCGAAGACAAGCTTTGGGAGTCAAGTAGATAATTTGGGTGATGTATGTTACAGGACATGTTCTAAAAGAGATCTGGGCATGAGTATCAACCTAGGTGTAAAACTACCGTCTCAAGTATAAGAAGTAACACAAGATGTCGACAAACAAAATGAAGTTGTGGGATCTCTATCGACCCATGTAGGTGTCAATGGGATAGTGACAAAAGATACTAAAAGTTTGTTAGCTAGAAACAAAGACGATGGAGTATAATAGACACGTGAAATGTTATGATTCTTTCTGTTTGAGAAGTTGCATTTAGAGTTTGGACTCTATTTCTCAGTTCAAAGATTAATTTGTGCTTAAGCTTATTTACATGTGAGCTTGACATTCTTGTCTTGATTTCAAACCACAAGAATAGTAAACAACAAAGTCTCATGGTTTATCTCAGAATTCCAAATTGCGCAAGTGAGTGAGAAGGAAGAAGCAAGAGTAAACCCATTAGCCTTGCCAAAAGAAAATCTGAATTTTACACTTGAATGGTCTTCCATGGGTTGAGTCGTAACCCATGCAAGAGTCAGCAAGATCAGACTGGGGCTCGATGACATGACAAGGTTGATGAGGAGATAGTGTCAGGATGGCATGCATCAGCCTTTCTTTGCGTGTTGGCCATGAACTCTAGTATGGAGGGCCAAGTCGTATCTTTCTCTGATCAGAGAGTAGATGAGGCAAAGTCTAGCGCATTAGGCAAAGTTCATCCCACATCTGAGCCAGCTATCTTCGTAGGGTACCGATATCAGTCACATTGAAGTTATCGAGGATTAGAGCTTTTGAGTTAGACCATGAGGAACTTCGGTAGCTTGAGTTAGGTTTAAGCTTCCTAACATGAGGAGGTTGGACCTGAATATCTGACCTAATCATCAGCCAGATACGAATGTGTGAAGACCATGTGGCCGAAGATGGATATGCGCAGTCAGGAAACTGGAAGGTGGAGAACTGGGAGAAGGTCTTGCTCGACGAGACGAGACTAAATGAGGATTTGCTCTCCGACCATTCATCTCCAATTGACAATGTCAATACGTTTTGGAGGGCGATGCTCTTCGACGAAGAGGTCGTGGTTCCTATTCTGAGACTTCTGGAGGAGAACATGGCAGATTACGAAGAGGAAGTTGGGAAGACGATGACTTTGCCCAAATTTGTCTCCTCGATACAGTTCAACAAAAGCAATTGGCGGGAGGAGAAGAATAATCTTCGCGAAGAGGCGATGAATACGACGAAGCTCAGATATGAGCTGAAGGTTTCAACGAAGAGCTTCTCTAACCGACTTCAGGAGTTGTCAAACCAGAAAGCGGACTTGCAGCAAAGTCGAGAAGAGTTCCAAGTTACAGTCACGGAACTCATCAAGGAGAAGGAAGATCTTTGGACGAAGGTGGAAGACTCTAAAGACCTTCGGAAGAAGTTGATGCTAGTACTATCCGCGTACGTGACTTCAGGGTTAGACTTCGAAGAGCTCGCTCTTCTGCGAACGTTGAAGGCAGAGGTAGTGCAAGCGGAGGCGAACCTCGACGGTGTGAAAGCACGCCTTTCTGGACTTAGACAAAAAGTAGATAGGGAGTTAGGAGAGATTCTCGAATCTTTTATCTGTGTTGTTGAAAGGGTCTCTGATCAAGAACTATTTCATTGTTGTTTATATTCAATTTATCAGGTTGTGCTTGGGTTTGATTTCTTATCAAACTTCAACTCTCATTCGGATATTATTCTACTCCGTGAGAATAACAGAAAACTCTTAGAATTATCATTATGACGTTGTTGTACTATGATTTGTGTGATTGTTAACTGTATCTTCATGAGAACGATCCTTAATTTATTATTTCCGATACATTTGGTTTCTATGAGTTGTTACAACCGTCGTTTGGGTTAGGATGATTTGACCAATGGTGTATTGAGGGACAACGTCAATACTATGGTGGAGCTGAGGTTGCAGTTGTTACATAGCGTACTTGGGAGTTTATGGTGACATGATGTTGTGAAGCTTCATGTTAGCAAAGGATCGTTTCTCTTATCTTCAATCAAGCCACGGCGGTTCTTATCTTACGTTTGGATTCGAGATTCGACTTTGAATCTCGAGTAACCAATCTGCTACTATATGTGTCTAGCCTATTCTGTTACTGTTTTTCCGTCGAGTTGTGTACTCGGGGCTTCTCTTGTTAACCCAAAAAAACAAACATCGCTATTGCGTACAGCATTCGTACCTAAGACATACAAAGGTAAGTTTTGTTTCCGATATCTTAAAAGATTTTTCCATGTTTGGTTTTCACTACTTTTCTTCTCCAATCTACTTCAGGATTATACTACTCCATCCATGACGTACCCAATATAACATATAATGAGCTAATTTGATTACTCGTCATTCAATCTCTTCTTGATATACACCTAAGATAAGTTCTACCTTTTGGGGATAAAGACTCAATCTTCTTTGTCTATCCATGGGTAGTTTCACTTCTTCACTCTTCATTCAGCTTTCGAGTTCCATTCTTAACTTCATGACAGTGTATGTTGTCCAATTCCATAGACGTCGATCCATTTGCGTACTGTGTTTTGGATCAATTTGGTGAAATCATCACTTCTCCTCCTCCTAATGCTCCAGCAATTCTCTGAGCGCAAACGATGGCTTCAAACACTATGCGCGGATTTTGCAACATTATCTCCTATCTGATTCGCTCTTTTAAATCTCTCTTGAAATTATCAAGAGCCTCCGCTGGACTATGTCAGTGATTGCAACTTGCAAGTCGAAGAACACCTCTACATACTCTTGAAGGCTTCCCTTCTATTTCAATTCTCACATCTTCGTTCGACCCATTTGCATAGACGTCACAGATCAGAAATTCTTTAAGATACCTCCTTGCATTGCAATCCAAGTTATTGCTCTTACTTCTGCCAACGCTATCGTAGTGCGTGGCGTTCAAGATGATGAAACGGAGCTTCAGAAGACACTCAACCAGCATTTGTTCAGGAAGCTGCACCCTAGCTTATCAAGCTGGGCAAGAGCTAAGCTGGGGCTATGCTTGGCAAGCTGCTCCCTAGCTTGGATTGGAATATCACCCTAAAGAGGTCAAAAGACACCAGAATGCAAAGCTCGACGAGGAGAGCGACTTCATGCTTTCAGTTTTGACAGAAAGTATTTTAAGCAATAGTTAGTACGGGTTTTAGACTGAGAAATATGTGAAAGAGGGAAATCCGTCGATTCTGGCTCGTGACTCGAACTCTCAATCTGATAGCGTGAGTGTGTAGGTGTTCATGAATACTATAGTTTTGACTCTTCATTCATTAAAAATGGAGTTGTATAGAGAAGTTAGCATAGAAAAGACTAGTAAAGACTTTGCAGAAAATTTCTTCAATAAAAGCATATGTACAGACTGTAAATGCTTTTAGAACGGAACCAAAGGCCATCCCAATGATAGGGCGCCTGCCTAGGGAGAAAGTGGTCTCAGGATCAATTCTCCCTGACCTCTGGTTCCTATTCCGGCATGTTGGCCTCCTGGAAGGGACTCTATGTTGGATATGCAGTCACGTCATGCATATCTAGGGACGGGAGACCGGTATCTTCTTTAATCATGGGCTTCTTGGTCTAAGCCTCCGCATGCCATCGTGAATATACCATAGAAGATACCTGATGCACATATGGAGGGGCTGTAAGCCCTATGAGACAGCCCCATAAGTGTAGGGACTTCGGTCTACATTGGATGGCTTGTGATATATTCAAGATGACATCTAGAGCACGGGAAACTTTTGTTAATCAATTATTTAATCATCGAGTCAGCTTAGCAATGGCACAGAAAGCTGTGAGACCTTTAGTAATGAAGGGGTCAGCTTTGTAAAGACAGTTGTGAAGCTTTTGTTAGAAAGGGAGCTAGTTTAGTAATTAAGGTTTTGTACGTAAGGACAGTAGGGGGGCAGCTTAGCTAGGGGCTTGCTTCTGATAAGTAGTTCTGCTTATAAGGACAGCATGGGGCATCTTAGCTCGGGACTTACCTTTTAGGTTAATTAACCTGCGGCCGCAGGAGATAGAGGACTTTTTTGACACAGAGCTGAAGGAGAAGCCATCGAGACGAGCAGGAGAAGCTTGGGAGCAAGGGAGATCAAATTTCTGAGAAGACTGAATTGGGAGGTCGTCGCAAGGAGGGGGCCAAGCGCTTTAGGGCTTGAACTGTGTCTAACAACCTGTTTTGGAGAAAATTATCTTCAAGAGGGAGTCTATTGAGCGGAGATCAGTTTGATGATCTGTGAGAGGCTTTTGATCGTTGTTGAATCAAATTTCTGAGAACTTTCAGTTGGGAGGTTGACGCAAGGAGAGGAATAAGAGTCAGGGTCTGAATTTCACCTACTAGATTGAGATTGAGGTGAACTTGGTAGGTTTTTGACAGAAAAGTGATAGACTGAGAAAGAGACGCACAAGGGAGGAAGAGAGAGAGATTTTCTTTACAGTTGAAGAAATTGATGGTGCAGCCGGCACTGAAATAAAGTTATTCTAAATCCTTAAAGATTTATCTGTGCACCTGAGTGTTTGGTTGAGTGTTTGCTTTGTAATTGGTGGGCGCAAGAAGTAGAGTTTTGAGATCTCATCGTCAGCAGCAACATGTTCTTTCTTTCGATCGTTTCTCTTATTGATCACAGTCAGGAGGTCCGCCCTCCCCAAGAAAGACTCTCGTCGCGACATCTGGTGCTTCCACTGAGAACTCTTGGGGTGATTGATTTGGAGAATTGACTAGATTGGGTGGAAAATGGATCATAGTGTTGTTGTACAGGGTGTGGCTGCTGCTCAAGGTGCTCCTGTCCAAGGGACTCCTGGTCAAGATGGAACTGGCTCTCAAGGAGGACCTACGGTGGTTCCAACAGCAGCAGCACAGCCTACCATAGACACATCTCAGATTCTTCAGGCGTTGGCTGCTTTGATTCAGCAGCATCCTGCAATTGGAGGAGCTGAGCAGAAATCCACAAAGGCGTTACAAGCAATTGTTGATCGATGTGGACGATTTGATGGAAGAGATGTTACTAGGTACCTGCGGGAGTATGTGGGTGAGATGGAGTTGGTCAGGGCACCTGAAGTTGAGATAATTCTAAGTTTTGAGTTGACTGTTGTCTTTGAACTGAGAGAGAAGGTTAGAATTTTACAGAGAAGACATCTAGGTGGGTGGACTCCGTTTGAACATGCTCTAAGGGAAGAGTTTCTGGAAGAAGATTCAGAAAGAGTAACCAGAAGGACTCTCATGGATTGGATAGAGCGCCAGTCTGGATGTTCCATGAGATTGAATGAGGTGATTCGTGAATTTGAGAAGAGGTACTCTCAGCTTTCTGGTCTAGAGAGGTTGACGCTGGATGCTAGGAAGACGGAGTTGTTCTTAGGTGCTCTGGATGAGTTCACAGCAGATAGACTTTGCTTCATGTTAGCTGATCGTGGAGCTGAAGGGGGCGTTACATCTGATTGGAGGAGAGTGGAGGAAGCAATATCTACTCTTACTAGACAGCGTCGTGGTAGGATGGCACTACAGCTAGAGGCCTTGCTAGAGCAGAGAGTAGCTCCTCAGGCTCCTATGACACCTCAGATAATATCCAAGGCACCTATAGTGATCTCTCAAGCACATGTTGTGGTTCCCTAAGCGCCTGTAGTACCTATCCCTGCACAGAGAGGACCTAGACAGCAGCAACGACCTGTTGAAAACCGAAATCAAAAATAACTTGATTGAAGAGATCACTAAACAGTTGAGAGATTTGGGGGTTGAGATGACAGACTTAAAGAGAGACCAACGACCCGTTGCACCAGGTGCTCGACCTGTAGAGAGAACCTTTACCAGGAGATGTATTTGGTGTGATAGTCTAGATCATCTCAGAGGAGACTGTCAAGACTTGGCGGTTGTCTTGCGAGAGGGCGTAGTCAACTATCAGAATAATAGGTTATATCTAACCGCCACTAGGCAACCTCCGAACACATATTTTGAAAGAGATGGAATGAGGAGTTCTCTTTCAGCACTTACTGGTGCAAACACTACAGCGATGAATGCAGGTTCTGCGGAGGCTGATGTATATACTAGGAGAGTTGAGGTGCGCTCTAATCCAACTATGGTTGAGCAAGCTGCTGAGGTCTCGGTTGAAATGATGAAGAGAGATGCAGAAAGCATTAGGAGAGCTACTGGATGGAGAGACCCAGTGGATGTAATTTCTATTCGAGCATTTTTAGAAGTGAGTACTGAACAGGATGCCATGGTGGAAGACAAAAGACGACGGGATGCTTCCGACCTAGATGCAGGGGTACCAGATGACAGTGACCGTCGGAGAGTTACAAGAAAGAGAGCAGTGGAACCATCGCCATCTGTACCAACTGGTAGGGTACCTGCTGCAGAGGATATACCCTCTACCTCTAAAGCTCCACCACCTGCAGTGGATCCTATGGAAGGTGTACAAGATTTACCACAAGAACCTACTACTACAGATAGAGTACGGAGGAAGAGGTTTACAACAAATGAGAAGGAGAAAGCTCCAGCTTACAAGTTAGCGGCAGACATCGAAACAACAACAGACTTGCGTGTTGTTCTGGAGCAACGCATTTTGGATGCTAGAGTAGAGTTTACTCTTCGTGAGGTACTGGATATCGCGAAGAGAGAGTTTCACGAGTTGATAATAGACATCATGAAGAGAAAAAGACAAGTATTGACTAAACAAGTAGGTAGTCAGATGGTTGGTGCAGTAGATGCTATTGGTGTTGACGGGTTCAGGGATGATAAGTATGAAGTATGGATTGCTGGTCTTGCTGTTATTGAGAACGAAGACGAAGAGTTTGAGGAGGATAGGTCAAGCGTAGACAGCGATTTCAAAGAAAAGCATTGGGCAAGAGCGACAACTGAGACCCAGGTTCGACTTGGGGGACTTTCTGAGCCAGTACTTGCACTTGTGGATCACGGGTCGGAGATCAACATCATTTCCAAGGAGGTGTATGAGAAGGAGCAGTGGCCAATCAAAAGGAATCATGGTTGGGTACTTCGTGCTGCAAATAATCAAAAGGGTGAGTTATACGAAGCTTTTTCCAATATGCGTGTAAGGATTGGAGATGTAGAGGTTGATCAGCATTTCTTTGTACAGTCGTCTGCCTCCTATCCTGTCATACTGGGCCAACCATACATCATCGTTGTTCGAATGGAGACAAAGGTGATGAACGATAGATCTCATTATGTCCGAGTTCGGAGTCTGATGACAGGTACTCAGTACAGTTTTTGACGGTTCGTTCAAGACATGAGCGGAATCGACAAACCCTTAGAGATTCTCATACGAAGAGATGTAAGGATTTTCGCAATCCACTCCTGTAGAGCGGGAAGACAGGGGTGTAGAACCTACTATTGAGATCCCGTCAGAGTTGAAAGCGAGACATGTACAAAGGTCTGGAGACATGTGTAGTGTACAGAGTTGGCAGTCTGGATTACTGATGTTTGAGACAGATGGGTGGAGTCGATTTACAAGAGTTGAAGATATGAGAGAAAATACAAAAAGATGGATGGTGAAACAGGTATCAGAGTTGTGACGTGTAGGGGTTCTGCTTGAAGACGAAGTGGTTTCTGGCTTGTTTGAAGAGTTTATGTCTGTACATTCAGTTGTTGGTTGGTTAGACAGTGTGAGTACATTGATGGAAGAGAAAGATAGTATGACGGTGATCCCTATCCACTCTCGACGCATATATGAGGAGGTTGTTACGTACGTGCAGTTCTTTCCTCATCCGATGCAGAATAGTGATGGAAGAGAAGCCGTTTGTTGGTGTGTGCACTCCCTCAGGAAGCAGACGTCCATGCGAAGTACAAATCTGTATTGAAAAAGATGAGACCGGTAGCATCTCAACTACCTGCTAACTCTCAGACAGCAAGTACAGTTAGTGGGGACTGAGCTTACATTGCGTGATCATAAACGAGTAGGACATCAGTTTACTGAGGAGACGTTGAAAGAGCTCCAGATAGGAGGGGTGATTTCTTGACTGAGGTTGAGAAGACAGTGTTTGAGCAGATGATAATGGATCATGGTAAAGCATTCTCTTTTTCAGCAGAAGAGATAGGTTGTGTGGACCCAAAAGTTATAGCGTCTATGGTTATATTTACAATCCCTCATGTGCCTTGGGACCTGAAACCGATCCCAATTCCTCGTGCTTTGTTGCCTGAACTCATCGAGTTGTTGAAAGAGAAGGTACAGATGGGGATACTTGAGTCGTCTATGGAGTCATCTTCTAGCAGGTGGTTCACTGTACCCAAGAAGTCAGGAGCTTTGCGTTTTATTCAAGACCTACAGCCTGTGAATAACGTAATCATTCGTAACGTTGGGACGGGTCCTGTGATTGAGGAGGTAGCGGAGGTATTTGCAGGCAGAGCTATCTATTCGATATGAGATCTATATTTTGGTTATGATCAGTTCTAGCTGGCTGTAGAGAGTAGAGATCTAACTACTATGCGTACGCCCTTGGGATTGATGCGGATGTGTACTCTTCCACAAGGAACGACGAACTCGATGACTCATATGCAGAATGTGATGCATAAGGTACTAAGGGAATTTGTGCCTGATGTTATCATTCCATTTCTAGATGATATTCCTATAAAAGGTTGCGCGGTTGAAGACAAGGATGAAGCAGTACTTGCGAATGGATGGAGGAGGTTTGTTGCAGATCATATCAGGGATGTAGAACGTATCTTAACTCGTTTGGAGGAGGTACATCTCACCCTGTCAGGAGCTAAGTCCAAGTTTGGTGTGTCTGAGATTTTAGTGGTTGGACATCTCTGTGGTGCTTTTGGAAGGCGACCAAACTCGGAGAAGGTTGAAGCCATAGTTAAGATGACAGACTGTAAGAATATCACGGAGGTTCGATGTTTCTTAAGTGCTTGTGTATTTTATCGTTTATCCATTCCTCATTATGCTCATGTTGCTAAGCCTTTGTATGCATTACTGAGGAAAGATAAGAGGTTTGTATGGACCTCAGTCCATCGAGAAGCTATGAATAGGCTGAAGGAGGCTCTACAGTCTCCACATGTTTTGAGAAGAGTAAACTATGGGTGTGGGAGACCTGTCATTGTCACAATAGATACTAGTCCAAAGGCGATTGGTTGGGCGATAGGTCAAGATGATGTGGATGGTATGCGGCTTACCTCTAGGTTTGGAGCTAGGATCTTGACAGACAGGCAACGAGATTACCCCCATGTGAAGCGTGAGTTGTGAGGAGCGATGACAGCGATGAAGACAGACCGTGAGTTTCTGATTGGTGCTCATGTAGTCCTAGAAACGAATTGTCTACCTCTACTATGCATGATATCCAACTGTAACACGCCAGACATAGCGATGTTACGTTGGATTGCTTATATTAGAAGCTTGAATCCAGAGCTGAAGCATATAAAAGGAAAGAAGAATGTGGTTGTGGTCGCAAATATGTTGTCAAGGACTCGATTTGTAGATGAGGATGTCATGTTTACAGAAGCTGAGGAAGAAGAGAGAAAGGATACTCAGTGTCAGGTTAATCGACGGACTACAAACTTGGAGCCGCTGCCGTTCAGAGAGGAGTTCTACACAAGAAGATTACGTGACATTGGACTCTATCTGAGTTCTTTAAACAGACAGGAGGGTTTGAGTGATGTAGAGTTTAGAGAGATAAGGAGGAAGGCATATGATTACTTGTTGCGAGATGGGTAACTTTGGAAACGTCCAAAGAGAAGAGATGGAGCACTTTTACGAGTTATAGATGATCTGCAGACCAAGTAATGGTTGATGAAGGAGTTACATGACACCTTGTGGGCTGGACATCGAGGAGCTTGGGCTACCTACACAAAGTTGAAGGAGAGATACTGGTGGAGAGGACTTTATCAAGATGTGGTGAACTTTGTGAGTTCATGCTTGCACTGTCAATTTTATTCAAAGGTACGTTACAGAGATGGCTTGGTACCAACCTATCCGCCTAGTATCCATTTTCAATGGGTTCTTGATTTGGTAGCAATGCCTCCTAGTTTTTTGGGGTATGAGGTACTTGTGTTGGCTCGAGAAGACCTCTCCAACTTTGTGGAAGGACGAGCTCTGAGGAAGAAGACCACATAAAGGATATGTAGGTTTGTTCTTGAAGATATTATCTGTAGGTACGGATTAAGGAGATTGCGTGCAGACAGAGGAGAGTTGCGTGGTACGAAAACGAAAGAGTTCTTCGTCCAACACGGAGTGAAACTCAAACTCACTACTGCCATGAATCCAGAAGGGATTGATAAGAGCGAGAGAGGACATCCGTCGATTGTTCAAGCTCTGGTAAAGGCATGCAATGGTAGACATAGACACTGGCCTAGGTTGCTCCCTTTTGCTCTATGGGCTGATAGATCGAGTCATTGCACTACTACTAGGTACATGCCCATTGAATTGATGTTGAGTCAGAAGCCGATTATGCCGACAGAGGAGGATTTTCTTACATGAGTTACTTTATCGTGGGAAGAAGAAATGGATCGTGTACACTTCTTGCACTTCGAATCAGGCAGTTGGAGCATAGGGAGGAGGATCTTATAGAGGCACAACAGAAACTGAAAGAGGTCCGTCTCAAGAACAAGGATAGGTTTGACAAGACACACAGACTCCGGCCGAAGCCCATACATGTTGGAGATTGGGTTTTGGTGTATGACAGTACATTAGAGAATCAGCACTCTACGGTTCAGAAATTTTCTAGGAGGTGGTTTGGACCGTATGTTGTCTTAGAAGTGCATCAAAATGCTACTTACTCTTTACGGGAGCTTGATGGTACACCTCTAAGGCTCCATGTTGCTGGTAAGCGTATCAAGTTGTTTAGAAAAATGGGAGAACCCGTTGAGCTAGATGAATTTTTGAAGTCGGATCAGATGATGGATGCCAATGCAGATCTGCTATCAGAAGAAGACGTAGAGGACGATGACAATTTAGAGAACCTTGGAGACTAGTGGAAAGGTTGGCACATACCGGAGGATGTGCAGGTTTTGGGGGGTGAATGTCGTAGTGCATGGCGTTTAAGATGATGAAACGGAGCTTCAGAAGATACTCAACCAGCATTTGTTCAAGAAGTTGCGCCTTAGCTTATCAAGCTGGGCAGGAGCTAAGCTAGGGCTATGCTTGGCAAGCTGCCCCTAGCTTTAATTGGAATATCATCCTAAAGAGGTCGAAAGACACCAGAATGCAAAGCTCGACGAGGAGAGCGACTTCATGCTTCCAGTTTTGACAGAAAGTATTTTAAGCAATAGTTAGTACGGGTTTTAGACTAAGAAATATATGAAAGAGAGAAATCCATCGATTATGGCTCGTGACTCGAACTCTCAATCTGATAGCGTGAGTGTGTAGGTGTTCATGAGTACTATAGTTTTGACTCTTCATTCATTAAAAACGGAGTTGTATAGAGAAGTTAGCATAAGAAAGGCTAGTAAAGACTTTGCAGACAAATTTCTTCAATAAAAGCATATGTACAGACTGTAAATGCTTTTAGAACCAACCAAGAGATCTAGGTGAAATCACTCTTCTCTTTCAAAACTCGTCACGTTGTAATCTGGACTTCGACAACCTGTTGCTCCCAACTCAAAATTCCAACTAGGCTCATACTTCACAAGAAATTCCCTATGATCTCTCACTACTACTCTCTGAAATTTCATCTTCGGGCCCCAAACCAATTGCTCGAAATGGACCAAGCCTTTCGTCTGTGCTAACTTATGAGCTTTACAAACCCCGGTGGTTAAATCCACGACCTCAACACCCTCCCTTAACCTAATGAGCTGAAATTTCACATGTAATAAGTTGATAGAGCTCACTCCAATCTTGGAAATTTTCACTTAGAGATTTGATATCGTGCTCATGAAACAACTCAACCCTTGAATCCAAACAAAATGGTTTTACTTTTGTCTCTCAACTATTACAACCAACTTCAATCTACCATTTCGAGATCAAATCCAACCCAAATGTAGGACTGATTTACAAATCAGTGCAACCAGCAAAGCGTCAACTATCCAATCCTCTTGATAACACCGAAAGATCATCTCTCAAACTCTAGAAACACTCATAAACGTGACTCGCGGTATTGATTTGACCCCATTTACTTTGAATGACCATAACTCAACACTCAGAACTCCAGATTGTAGTCCAGCTCAAGAGCTTTCCAACGAGACCTCACAAGCCGCGAATGACCTCCGGGAAGGTCTTTGAAACCGTCCTTGGAACTTGGATAAACTTGATAGGATAAAAAATGATCCAATGAGAAAGAAGATTGGAGATCAATTTATCTCCCACTTGGCACTATAGATGAAATTGTAATCCTAAAACACTCTCACACTTTCAAAGCTTGAATTGAAATACTTCGGACCTCAATCTTAAGGAAATGTGTTGAGGTTTAAGTCTTTTTCTCCACTTTCTTCTCTCTTTTTACTACTTCTAACCCACATATCTTCCTCATGTCAAATCTTTTTTTTACAATTCAAGTCTCTATGTTATACTATGCACTACAATCTATACACCCATGCACTAAGATTTTGAATCCATGCTCATATTTGATTATTGTACAATTCCTTGAAATATAATTTCTATCTATTTTCAAACTTGCACAACTTTGTCACTGTAACCTCGTTTCATCAAGTTCAAACCTTGTTCTGTTTTCTTCATCATGCCCTACGCCATGGTGATTTCACTTTTTGGAGGTCCAATTTTTCCCTCTTTTAAGCTAAGGCTCAGCTTGATCTAGGGCTTAGCTTACCTAAGGTGTAGCTAACCTGCATCCCAGCCTGAGGTCCAGCTTAACCAAAGACCTAGCTTCTTAACCTAGAGGGCAGCTTGTTCTGAAAACCTCTAACTATCAAATTCTCAACTTTCTCCTCACCTTCACCATAGAGATGTTTGACGACACCACAACGACTGAAATATCTCTCAATGTCTCACAAACTTCTTTTGTATAACTCTTCCACAAAAAGTTCATCCATCCATCATGTGTGTGTAACAATATAGAACTCTGCACCCACATCATCTGTATCATTCATCATTTCTTCCTCCCATCATATCTCACTTGCGAGAACATGTCAACCATCGGATTATCCTTCCTCGTAATGTGTTTGAACTCCGGACTGAGCGATATAGTGTACGTGATACACCTTAACACCGCTATATCTGGAGATGTGTAATTCGTGATCATCCTAGCAGTGACAAACAATCAATTTCAACCATCACAAACGCATCAATAAGATACTCTTTATTTGTCTTCATGACTCAAACGACTCCTCACAACTCTTTCTTGACTTGTTGGTAAGCGCACTGATGATCGCTTATGACCTTAGCTCCAAATCGTACGGCAAGTATGTCATCGTTTGTATCGTCCTGTCCCACGGTCCATCCAATCGCAATAGGACTAGTATCGATTATAAAGACTACTAATATATCACACTTGTAATCCACCATCTCTAGTACTAGAGGAGATGATAACAACGTCTTCAACTTCTACACGACTTAAGTGTGTTCCTCCTCCCACCAAAACTTACGACTTTTTCTCAACAAATCATATAGTGGATCTGCCACATGAGCGTAAATGGAGAATCCATGTATGATAAAATATGCACACCCCTAAAAACCTTAGCACTTCTATTAAGGAGTTGCATACCTCCTTCATCTTCCCTATTGCATCAATCTTGCTTGGATCTGATTTTTGTCTGAACAATCCACAAAGATGCCTTATGATAACCATAACCCCGAACGTTGACTTCGCGTCTGATAGAGCAAGATGAACTTCATCCATCCGATATAAGATCTTCTCACAATCACGTATTTGATTGTCAATATACTTCCGGCACCCTCTATGATTTAATGCTTTGTCTTTTTATCCTCCTGACACTCCTTGATTGAAATATCGTCCAAGAATAGCATCCTCTTACTAAGAATGAAGTCTCTTAAGACTTTGTTCATCTCGTTCATCATGTGTGCTACCGAGTTGGTAGCTCTTTGTGGTAGTGTAAACATCCGAGCCAACCCCAATGGTGTTCTCATCATCATCATCTTCCTACTCTCCTCAACCAGCTGAAACTGATCGTACATTGAGTAGAGAATCTCTCATTGAGTAAATTTCTCGTCCCACAAATGCCTCAGCAAACTCGTCCACGTTTGATCCCACCCCTGCATTCCTTATTGTTATCGCATTCATCGGCTGCATGTCTTGGATGAATCACAGCGATCTATTTTCCTTTGGTACCATAAACCATCGACTAGAAGGCAACAGTGAAAAGATAGAAGATGAAAGATAGAAGTCATACGGTAAAGAATGATTAGATTTTCGTACTATAAAAATTTAAATGGAAAATAATCTCAGATTTATGATCTCAAGAAAAAAAGATTGATTTTTCTCCATATCTAGTTGTTGGTCAACGAATGATTGAATTTGGAGGGCAAAAAATTGATTCTTAAAAAATCCAAAAAAAAATTAGAAAAATTAAATTTTTCCTAAAATATATAATTTAAGTGTTTTATTTCATCTAAATTTGTAATTTTTATATATCAAAATCCTAGTCATTCGTTAACGAGTGACTTCTCTCTTCTCTCTTCTCTCTTCTCTCTTCGCACACTACCTCTCGATTGGAATACGGCATGAACTACGACTCCAAAATCTTCATCCGCATCTTCTCCTTAAGCAAATCCACCAGTTCAAGCAAGTGAGCCCGTGGTATTAGAATTGGTCTCAGTTTTCATGACACACGCGATATAGATAAAAAAAACAAGCTAGAACTTAGTCTATCGACGTTGATTGGGTATTTGCATGTTCTAGTGCTATACTAAGGACGTAAAGGGGTTGCTTTCTCATTTCTGGAGACTTCACGCATTGTGAAAATTGACATAAGGGGGGTGCTTAAGGAGTTAGCTTATATTTGACATGTCAATGGACGATTGAGAGGTCGAATGCATACGTGCAAGATGTCTTGGGTTCAGATCTGTGCATGTCATGTAGAGGATAAAATGGTTCATGAGGGATGGATCATGTGTATGTTCTAGGAAAAATTGAGATGTAAGGAGGGAAAATTGGAGTGCTTCAGTTGCTTGCGAAGAAAGAGTTGGACCGTTCTAGAGTCCAAACTTGTTGTCCTTGAATCTATCGGGATCAAAACATCAAGTTCTTAAGGAAATTGAAGATGGTATGAAGTTCCATTGGGTGGACTGGGTGAGGTGAAGAAAACTGATCCCCAAGAAAGTGAGTTACATCATATTTTTGTCACTTGCAACGTAAGGACGCTTTGTTCTTCAAGATCGGTGGACCAAACTCTTTGTTCTTAATGTTTATACGATCAGAGAGTCTTCATCTATGCATAAGCTATATTCCTTGCTACGTGGATAGCACTCATGACCCTCGTTTGGGTTAGGATGATCTGATTATTGGACCATGGTGTACTAAATGATAACATCAAAATGACATAAGAGTTGAGGTTGAGGCTGTTACATAGGATACTTGGGAGTTTAAGATGACGAGGTGATGTTATGAAGCTTCTTGTTAGCAAAGGATTTTTTTCTTGCCTTCAGTCAAGCTTCTGCGGTTCTTGTCTTAGGTTTGGATGTAGAGACTTGATTAGAGATTTGGGGTGTAATTTATAGACGACTTATGTCTATTCTTCAGTTTCATAAGATACATCAGAAGCGTACGTAAAGTGAAGTTTGGATATTTGAAGGGCTCGTACTCGTGGTTATGTGTTTTCCTCTCGTCTTGTTTTTACACACGGTATCTCCACAACGAGATATCTCGCATATTCCTGGATAACTTTCATGTGCAAAATTTGTATGATATGATATCGTCTTCACGTGTGCATATCTTGCACAGATAAAACTTATTGACACTTTACGCGCATACATCCCAATCCTCCAAAATCTCCACTAATAAATCGTAGGTACAAGTTAGCTCCTAAAGCTACTCCTTTGTGTTAGTCACGGTGCTTACGTTCAACTAGGATTATCACCAAACATACCACTTGCATCCTTAGTATAGCACTGGTGATCGCAAATATCCAATGAACATCAATAATAAAGCTTAGCTTCATTTTCCCATCTTTTGAACTTCATATTTAAACGTCCAGATGAAACAAATGAAATGCCCATCATAAGCTTACAACGAGCTCTTTCACTGGGTGCAGTGAGAATGAAGATCTGAAGTTTTAGTAACCAATCATTTTTTTACCACATGAGTGTGATTGAGACGATAATGTGCACTCTTAAAATTTTATTTGCAAGTAGAAGTTTGAGATGTTTGAGAAGTTTGAGAAAAAATAGATGGTTAGATCAAGAGTTATTGAGAGGAGTGATTCAAAAATCTCTGAATTTGTGCACTCTAATTTCCTTTTTCCGTATCAAGAGATTCTTATACTAGATTTATTCTCTATTTTGTGATATAATTGTGATCTTGAGGTATTGGAATTATGTGAGTTTTGTCACGTGTTAATAGATGTGTAGAGAGAGAGGCTGTTGAGAAAAGAGATTAGAGAGATAAAGAATTTCACACTTCACACTTCTTCGCACAATTTCATTTTGAGAGTTCTATACGAGACAACATTTGATAGAGGATAAGATCAAGAGACGGTAGACATCAAAAAAGTCTCTATCATATGTGCAAGATGTCAATGTTCGTTTTAATCTTTCGATATCGATCATAACCAGAGAGTTCTGTTCTTCTCAAGAGACTCTTGTCTCGATAACGTTAGGTTGAGATGTACTACAATCGTACATGAAAGTCTTGCAGGGTGATCAAATGAAGATCAAACAGTCAACGAGGTCACCAACAATCTTGATATCAGCCAAATTATGTTGAGATCAACTGTTGATATCGGATATTGTATTTTCTTTTTCCTTGTACCACATTTTGATTCTCATTCTTCTATACTTCTCACCTGAAACACTATCATTATTCTTGCTTTTGCTTGCACTAACAAACAAAACACATATCAAAAGAATAGTTTCTTACGCAATTTAGTTTCTTACGTGGTCCAAGTTTGCTTGGGTCGCGAGTGTATGTATTTATGAATTACGTCAAAATGTCAAAAATTATATTTAATAGTTTAGGATATAAATTTAGTTCCAATTTATAACATGAAAATCATACATAGTTCAAATTTATTAAAATGTGATGAAATAATTATTTCAGAAGTACAAAACCCTAATACATCTTCATCCAAATAAATCACATGTTTTTTATGAATGTTATGAATATTTTACAGATATTACAATAAAATTTGGAAAATAAAATTTTAAACACTTTATAATATATGAAAATGTATATAATTTTCAAAAATATATTTTAATAGATGAAATATAATAAATATAATAATTGAAATTAAAGAAAATATTTCAGAATTTCTTTATAAATATCTAAATTTTTGGTATGTTCACAAATAAAAATTATAAAATATGAAAAATCAGTGGGCACGATAGCTACGCTTGCAATGAAACTATGCGTCAATAAGTTATCCAGATTTTCTTTTCGGGGTTTCACAGCGATACCATATGTCCCTCTCTCTGTTTAACAGACTGATAATACAAGAAAACATTACACTACAAAAAGCCCTCCCTTTAAATCACCTTCATCCTAAAGATTTCTTCTTCACGCTTTTCCCTTCTATGATACCATGTAAAACCAAATAGCTACGCTTGCAGTGAAATTGCTAGTCTATGCATTATCAATTTATCCAGATTTTCTTTTCAGGCTCAGTAATTCCATCCTTCCCTCTCTATGCTTTAACTTCCTGATCATACAACCAAATACACTACATGACCAAAAACTCCTTCCACTTCGGTTTTCACAATCGACGTAATAACTCTACAAAACCACTGCATTAATCTACCAGCATCCCAAAAACCAACATACCAAAAGACAAAAGGGTAACTGAATAAAAACCAGAACAAAAATATGGATAGGTTTTCACCGCACCGTCCGATATCTATATAGTGGAAACACACAGAATCCAACAGTAATCTCTAAATTGACTACCTTGATGGCTATCAACTAGTATGTACGAACAGAGTTGGACTAACTCCGATCGGAACTTGAAGCCGCAACATTACATGAGTACATGTTCTGTTGGGTCCATATTCCTCGCTCTGCGAACGTGGTATACTTTGCTCATTCAGCCAATCTGAAATGCTATCAAAGCCTTGATATGAAGAGAGGAATGACTGCTGCAAGAAATATTTTTCTGGGCTCTATCAAAAGAAAAATCCGCTGAGGAGTTCAAGGGACGTTTCCTGTATTTAGCCCTGCACTCATCCTCGGTCGATTTGGGCATTTGTGTACTCCCATTTGAGTTAAGATTGAGTCCGTCGATTAACGAAGGATTTGTGCGTTGATCGGTGCCAAGGAACAATCTCATCTTCAAAAGGAGCAATTGACCAAGGAACGAAAGCATTGTACATGATTCAACGTCGAGTAGGAGAACTGTGTCAGCAAAGAAAGGGGAGGATCGACAAAGATATACAAAGTCAAGATCGGACTTCGGGACTACGAAACGACCTCTCTAGAATGAAGTGAAGCGCTTCTGGTGTCACGAACGCGGTCATTCAACAGGTGAGTATCACATGCGATGGCAGGAAGAACTAGAAGAACTACACCTACTGGTCCCAAATGACATGTGATAACACTAGGGTCAACTGAAAGTGATACCAGTTGGTATGTAGACACCGGCACAACGCAACGTATGGCCTGCAAACGACTACGATTTGTTACTCTTAATCTCTCTACTAATGGGAGTGTCCGTCTCAGCGACGGTAATCGTCGGCCGATCTGAGACAAGTGTGTGATGTTAAAAAGGATTGTCGAAAACGTTCTTCGCGTCACTGAAGGAGACTTTGTTTTCAATTATGAACCCTTCAAGACTGGAGGAACCAAACAACTGCGTCTCGGAAAGCAGAGTCGGGGACGTTATAGCCAATTGTAATGCTATCCCTGTTCCTTCTACAGCATCTTCTCCTACAGCGATTGTACAACTGCGCCTACCGACCAGTACTGCTACGCTTTAACACAACCCAAACTTATCAAAGACAACACCTCCGAGCTAAGGCAAGATTACACAAAACAGTGCAAAGCTTCAGCGAGTGCTGCCAGAGCTGAAGATTGGGTGACCCTCCAATAACGGTGTTATCTGAGCTTGCACCCCTTGCTAGTTCATCCGCAGTGGAGAAAGAGTAAGAAAATTTATCAAAATCTATCAGCTTTTGCATCAGACGCAGAGTTTGGGACTCTCAGTTACAGCTGGAAGTAGAAACTAAGTTGGAATGTTACCAACTTACACATCATCAGGTGTAGTTCGCCTGCGACTGATTAGGGCTGAGAAAACTGTGAGGCGGAAATATCGACTATTTGAGTCATCCACATTTCTTTAGAGAGTAAGTTAGTATCTCCTGGCATTTATCCTCCTGCATGTATCACATTCTACGCTCTGCCAAGCTGTCCAAAAACCATAAGCAACGTGAAGATGACACATTTTCAGGCAAAACCCAGGTCTTCAAATTAGTCATAAACTAGAACTATCATCGTTAAGAATTGGTAGGCCAAAAACATGTCATACAAGCATAATAGCAACTACAGCAACCCAGGAACAAGAACTGTAGAAAGATCAAACATCAAATGCCCGTGAGGAAAGGGATCTTGCCCGAGTTAGCTGTATAATACCCCACCTGTTCTCGAAATATGCTGAAATGGGACAGTCAAGATGAAATCCTTGCTTCATTTTGGCTAAACAAAATGATGGCACCAAGCTATGGTACAAAGCTGTACAACTATGACTCAAAATTCCAGGGATCCCGGGTGGCCTTATGTTCGACTACCAGGAGAAGGAGTCTAACGAGATGCTAACGCGTGGTATGATACATCATCTTACAACTCACCAACAAAATTCGGACGGCTCGGAATTAACACCTTCTTGACTGTTTGAGAGCCGCCGGATGCAGAGATTGCAAAACTTTTCTTCGGACCAAGTCGAACTCTAGACCTGCCAGGACAATGTTTCAGCTCTAATCAACACACAGCTGCATTATATCTATGAACTACATTGATAGTCCTGCCTTTGTCGTCTTGCATCAGCTTGGACAAGAGCTCGTCCTTCACTTCAGAGGGAGATAACTCCTGGAGGAAATCACCAATCTTCGCCGCAGTTTTGCCAACTCGGTCGAGAAGAACCTTAGAAAGTTTTTCTTTATTCACAGATCTCCTGAAAAGTTCCTCCTCCTCCCTATTGTTGGTCACTAACCGATATACATACACTTTCCTCTTCTGACCAATTCTAAAGGCTCGACTGACCGCCTGCCGCACCACTGAAGGGTTGTCAGGATTATCAATGATAATGACACGTGAAGCCCCCACAAGAGTAATGCCCTCCTTACAGGCTTTGATGGAAGCCATGAGCACGTGAGCATCTACTGCACCCTGTGGCTGTTTGCTGTTGTTGAAGAGACTGATAACCGATTGACGATCATGTTCTGACATAGTGCCATCCAGTCGGAAAAACTGCTGGCCCCGTGCCCACTTCCATTTTCTGATGAAAACCTCCTCAATATAGCTCAGCGGAACCAAGTTTGTGCTGAATATCAGAAGTTTTTCATTGGCCTTCACACACAACTCCGCAATTCGAACAATGAACTCTATTTTCACTCCTTGAAAAACTTCTTGTTCTAAGTTTTGTGAAGGTACATGACCCAACAGAAGTTCTGGATCCGGTGTGTTCTCCTCGCACTTCACCAAAGATGGATGAATGCAGGCTGCTAACACTTTGCAGTGTCTGGACATATGATATTTCATGGAAGAAGGTAGTTCCGAGATAACCTTCTCCTGTAACTCAGTCAAATTTAGGTGCACTGAAAACTCGCTCAACCCAGGAAGGCTCTCCAGTATCTTACCCGGATACCAGTGGACAAAAGAGGCGGTTAGAGAGCGAAGCTTCTGGACAACGCTATTTATCTCCTCGGTATCTTTTTCCGATGAGACGCCATTTTTCACATAGTCCTCAAGGATCTCTCCGAATTCTCGTGTGAAAATATTTTCTTCGTGCTGCTGAAGCGAGGTTGATCTCTGCCTCAATGAACTTGATCCACCACTTCTTCCAACAGAGACATCACAGAGTTCGGCCAGTTTTTTAGCATACTCCGGGCGAGATGTCATAAAATCTTCTCGACAAAGTCTCAACAGAGTGTAGAGCTCCTTAAAATTGTTCTGGAAAAGTGTACCTAGAAAGAAAACAAAAGGTGTGAAGTGTATCAGCACTCACACCCCCATAGGTTCTGCTATCAACAAGCTATACATTCGACCGTTAAATACTGGGAGCTCCCTCAGTATTATAATATGATAGCGTTACAGATACATGAGATCTAGTGATGAAGGAGACAGGCCGCTGGAGTGAAGCATACGGAATTCACTTTACGAGCGATTATGATTTCTAATGAGATCAAATCTAAACCAGCAATGCTTGACCCGATCTTCTTATTGAACTTCTGTAAAAAGCAGGAGAAACGGCCGTACCTGACAGGAGTACTCTGCGTTTGGTTCGCATCAGCATAAGAGACTTCAGAATCTTAGTTTTCTTTGTTCGAGCAAGATGACCCTCATCCAAAACGACCAGACCAGGTCCCTCTAGGAGAACCTTAGAGATAAGGTGATCCAGTGATTCAGGCATAGCTTTATCGCTCAGACCTTTCTCGGTCAAAATCGCGAACAAGGTATAGCTCATCAACAAAACACCTCTGCTTCCTTGCCATTCGCGTAGCACTTTTGCTCGGTTCTCCTTCAAGTTCAACTTCATATGCGCAGACAAACAGGAATCAATCTCGCCGTCCTCTTCGTCATCAATCATCCCAACCGGGTTGCAGCCGTTAAGATCAAATATGGGTATGTCCTCAACCTTGAACTTCTCAAACTCGTCCTGCCATGCTTTCAGCATGATCTTTGGGGCAAGAATGATAGGTCTACCCTCGGGGAATCTTGCTAAGAAGCTTTGAATGAAGCTGACCATCAAGAAAGTCTTCCCTGTACCCGGCGCATGGGCCAAAATACAACCCACTGATCCACCTTGCTTATCACCAAGAAGATTTTTGGACAGGAAGCTGAATCCATCTCTTTGGTGAGGGTGCAACTTTTCATCGTAGAAAGGATGTAAGTGTAACTCAACTTCACCATCGGCTGAGTCTTCCTCCGCATCAACATCTCGTACTTTGAGACTGATTCGCGACGACGCACTCTTTTCAAGCTCCCTGGAGTCTGCACTCCTCGATTTGGTAGGAATTTTAACTGGGTGGAGGATCTACGAAGGTGCCAACAATTTACGACTCCAATTAGTACTGCCCAAAAATGTAAGAAAAGATGTTTCTATACATCCAAGTAAGAAAAGACACCAACTCTGCTAAGAAACAGGCGCATGTCACTAAGAATACTTGTTCTCTTCAAAGTAGGTCCGAAAAAACGAGAAAATTGTTGCTATAAGATGCGCAAAGGTATGAAGTGGTTTGCACAGAAATACCCTATTCCAGAAACTTTTCTTCTAGAGAGAATTTTGTCTTCTAGGCATAGACACAATACCATCTCTTCTCCCTTTTACATTCAAGTGCTTCCGGAGCATCCGTAAAATCCGCATAGCCGCTTGCTTGCTCTTTCAAAACGGGAATAAGATTGAGACACAGAAATATAGAATAAACATATCAATTTGACAAGAACGGATAAAGTATAATGTGCATTCACCTCAGGGATGAAGGTCTTTTGAATATCGCGTCCAACTAGACCACAATCTAGGCAGTACTGGCCGACCTCGTCCTTGTAACCACGGTTTTTATGTTCACAAGTCCTCTTCTGCTCGACACCATTGTGTTCATTTGTAAAATCCATTTCACCTTGTGGCGATTCTAGTCCCATAGCTCCGCAATTGTCGCAATAGTACCCCATGTCCTCTTCAAAGTCAATACTTACATGCTCGCCATCCCTACAGATCTTACTTACTTGGTCCGTGTCATTCCCCTTCAGTTCGGAGACTGTGGTATTTCTTACAGGTACGTGCTCCTGCATCAAATGGAGTGTGTGTCAGAGGACAAGTTGACTCTCCAGAGAACATGGTATTTGAGAAACGAAGAGCCCAAGCCTATTGCAGTGAATTATATCGATAGAACCTCAGGTTAAAGATGAAAGCAAAGTAACTTGATGTAAAGAATAAATACGACGATAGGTACTCCATCAATTCTCATAAAAACTCCGATCTGTATAGCACCGTTACAGGACAAGAAATACAAATTAGTGTCCAGATCTGGATGTCAGAGGACAGCACCTTCGGAAGTATGCAGTCAGCTCAGTCCCTGACATAAGAAACGCAAAGAGCTCCAAGGGACCTAATGACGGAACTGAATGTAGTAGAGCTCTTATAAGGTCTTGCATCAGTTCAATAGCATTCGAGGGTTAATACATATCGAGCTATAACAAGTGAGACCACAAGGAGAAGTGAAAGAGAAAGCATACAATACGGGAATGAGATCAAGAGAATCATGAACGAATGAAGTGTAGGAGCTCAACAATAATAAAGAAAAGAGAAAAGAGTGTGTAGAAGGAACGTTAGGGAGATAGGAGCAGGTGGAGCGGTAACCTAGCCACGATGACGACCACTGCTTAAATTCTAGTTTGTGGGTCCTGTTTAGTCCCGCTCTGACATTATGATTGCAATTTAAGCTGTCAGAACGTAGGCCCCAGGGAGAGAGGTCAGTATACGGTGAAGAAGCTTTAGGCTAAATAGAAAAGCAGAATGGGAAGTAGATCATAAACCGGGCTTTATATTAGCTCCCCACCTCTAAAATTATCCTCGTTTAGGTCTATATTCTGTCTGATACTGTTGAAAACCCCTAGAACAAGACACCGATTGATCCATCATTCGTCCGGGAGAATGGCAGCTCAGTTAAGGACAACGCTAAAAGACAGAGGTAACACCCAGTAAAATAACCTTATGAAGTACATAGAAAGTGCCACAAGGGAAAGGTGGCCTGTATGCTACCTTGGAACGTCAAGTTATATTCTACGTCGCGAGAATGGCAAATATACCTTGGAACGTCAAGTTAGCGCAAATCTGTAACCTAAGGGGGCTGAATGATAGGAAGATGAAGTGCAGCGCACATTAACTGAGATGGTGCCCCTAGGTAAGGAAGTGCAATATAGTGACATGTACAGTATATGCAGTGCAAGCTGATTGAAGCGAATCAAGAAGCTAATGCAGAACTGAAATCCTGGGCTAAAACAGCAAGAGTGAAATCAGTAAAGAGCCTCAAGAGCGAATAACGTATGGGATTAGAAACCCGCAAAGAGAGTTATATTCATGGTTCAAGAACAATCAGTAAAAGCAGCCGGAAGTGACGAGTGAAATGAACGACCAGCCAGGCATAAGTGTATGCGAACAGTTTGGTGCCTGACATAGCTGTAGGTAATGAGTAGGTGTACACTCAAGAACCTAACTACCACAAGATACACGCGGAGCATACAGAGAACACTCTCCTGCCGCATGCACCTCAACCTGGACTCTCACCTCATCAGCACCTAGCAGAGAGGGTTAGGCTATAGATGAGCTGGAAAAGTTGCTTTTCCAGCTCAGCAGGGCCTTGTCGGTCCAGGAGTTTCTGAGGGCAAACTCCAAGTCTTTGTGTAGTGGTAGATCAGTGAGCTTGGCAACAAACTGCAGATGATAGAACAGAGTACTATGTAATGAACGGACCCACATCGCAGTGCTTAAAGTATGTAAGGAAAAACCAGCAACAAGAAAGTACACTACCGAAACCTCAAACTAGAAGGAGGTACGCGAAGGAAACATTACCTGCACACCAGCGGACTGAGCTAAACAGTCTATACCGAGCCAAAGGACACTGAGGTCATAGCAGGTAGAAGCGTTGGACACAGTGCTGTACTAACTATACTACGTTGGCACTGTCTTAGATGTATCAGTACAGAAAGAGAAGCCTCCAGTCGCGAGTAGGACAGGCCCAGAGAAAGCTCTGAAGTCAGAAGGTATAGAGTGGAAAAGCAAGGGTATGAGGTAGATCCGAGCTGACGCTTATATACCAAGGGCTAACGCCAAATAGTGTCTAAGTGATTAGTACTTAGCCTAGAGACGACACAAGGGAGTAACCATATAGCGTTCGGGAGCAACGTGCAGAAGTACCTGAGCAATAAAGACTATACATAGTGGGCAATGACTATAACAGAAGTTCACCTATTGGTGTAGACCATGAATGTTGGTGACCACCTACTGGTGTACACCCTTTGATATATCTGTCGAACGATCCCCGTCCTGGTATGATCTAAAACTTTCCTGGAAGCGCATCTTTTATCCACTTTCGGAGAAGAGAGGAACTTTTAAGCGTCAACCAAATGTGTTCCATCACCGGTCTTGCGGTTTTCATGAGACTTACTTACATGGAAATGCAAAGAGTGGGGCGGTACACACCGAGACACATTTTGGGGAGCCCACTGTTCTAAGTTCTCTCTGAAAATGAGTAAATAAGAGTAGTGGTTCTACTTGGAGACTGGTATTGCACGTCTAGATCAACAAGTGGACCCTACAACTACCAAATGCATTTCCTGGACCTGAAGAGCATTGAGCCAGCTAAGAGTGGGCAAATCGTATAAAAACTCGAGTTGAGCCACCATAGATAGCATGTGACTTTCCGAGTCTTCCGTTCGGAAAAGAGCTACCAACTACAGACAGTTGCAGAGTCGAACATTCAATCCTATATATATTTCTACAGAAAGAAACTAGCAACGATGGATCGTCTATGTATTTTCAACTGAGATAAAAGGAAAAACTTTCACTGCGGAAAAAAGAGACCGAAGGGTCTAAAAAGGAGAGTGCAGTACACATCCTCCGAGGAAGAAAAAATGTAGAAGATGACTCAGAAAGCTGTATCCTATGTTTGCGACGCATCAGAACACTGCAGCAACCATAGCTGGTCAGCAAGGGTGTTAAGAGGAAAAATACCAAAAGACAAAAACAGAGAGTTTGCTAGGAAACTCACAAAGTACGCATACTCTATTTCAGCTCTCTAACTTCTCAAACTTTTAGTTATCATGGCTACACTTAACATCAACCTGAAGGCTGAACGGCTACACTCCGAGCCTGTGCTCAACTCTCCGGTGGCCCCTTGGAGAGCTGAGTACAGGCATAGTAAAACAGCCAAGTCATCATTCACCGTCAAGCGGTCACAAATCGCGTCAAGCTGCTTTTTCTAGGACCCTTATCCGCCAAGTACATATACAATTTCATTGACCACCGTGCGAGCAATAAGAACCTGACCTTTTCATTTTTCTTGAGGATCTGAAGCACTGCAGGATCCTACAAACTATGTGTATATGATCCATCAGCATGCGTGATTTTCCTCGACACACAGGATGTCGTAAGTGCAGACCAGTAGCTTGTAGTTATTTCGGGTAGTATACACTTACAGCAAAGGTGGTGGAGGACACAGCTACAACAGTAGCCATATCCTGCCATATATCATCAAGCTCTGAATCTTCGTCGTCTTTCTCTTCCAAGGTGTTCCTCCACACATATGGTTCGTAGACAACTTTCTCTCCGTATAATTTACTTGTGATCTGACGAACCTCTTCCTCAGGTTCGAGTTCCTTCTTTGACGGTTTGTTAGGAGGTTCATCCCCTTCTTGTACCTCATCATCCTCTTCAAAATCCTGGTCCTCCTTTTCCCTTTTAGACAACCTTCCTTTCTCTTCAAGTAGTTTCCTCTTCTTTGCAACTCGCTCTTCTCTCCGTTCTTGAGCAAGAGCCTTCTTCCTCTCCTTCTCTTTCAGTCTCTCCGCCTTTCTCTCTGCCTTGATTTCTGCTGAGAACGTGCGCAATTTCTCCTGTGCTTTTCTGGCCACTAAACGTCTTGACTTGTCATCGAAAAACCCTGCCTTTGAGCTGTCCGCGTTCAAAGCTTCCAAGCGATCCTGTGGTGTCAAGCATAATGGTTCAGTAGAAATACCCTGCTCTGATGGCAAACACCCACAAAATTCCTGATGCTGACTGTTAGCTACAAGTACGGGGTCCAGCTCAAATAGGGATTAAAAGAGCTTCCATTACTTAAGGCCTCAATTCATGAGGTTTGTTTTCCTAATGTGACTATTCGCTAGCAGACGGAGGACGCCGTAACATGAGCACTGATGCTCGGCTAAAGGGGTAACCCGGATATCAAGATTCGTGCCGGGAATCGTCAACTTATTTACCATCACCGCATACAACTTGCAATACTGCCTGACATGGCAAAAGGCCCCACATTATGCCTATATCCCAAACCTATTGCTGAGCCCAGGTTCTTTTGAAAATTTGTGACGCTGAATTTTCAAAAGAATTGCGCGGTACTGCCGAAAATCGCAATAACAGGGTTTTCTAAATCTAATGTCTCTATTTCTATCGACCGTGAAAATTCCTTGGGTAGATCGTAAACAGTGGAAAGGACATGGTTCTGATGTTCCTCTACACTAATCTTACGAGAAGTAAGTAGCTGCAAAAACTGCATAATCGTACGTTGCCTGAAAAGTAAGATTAGTGCATAATAAACTTACATATATTCATGCGTCAAGAATGGCAGCTTTTACTAAAGGACCATTCTCTAGTACACAGGTAACCCGCAAGTAACCCGGCCAAGTACATAGCAAGTAGCAAATAGGGGCCGAATGTGCGCTAACCTCCTAAGTGAAGTTAGCCAATAGTTTGTAAACTAAGGGTGTGCATAATAAACTTACAGAGGAACAAGCATACTCATCTACTGCCCGCCGGGTGGCAGCAGAATCACAACGCATTAGAAGAAGTGCATGACTACGGTGCTTTTGAAACTTACCTCCAACGGCAAGGTATCATTTTACATTCTCATGTGGGCATCGTAAATTAAACCAACACCGAGAGAACCGAGAGTGCACAGATACCGGTCAGGGAACAACCAACATGACCAGCGATAAGGTCGAGGACAAGCTAATATGATAACAACCCCACTTGACATACAAAAGGAACAATTCATAACAGAGAGTGAACAATCCAGGATCGCAAAGGTCTTATTTTAAGCGGTAGATCCATACGTGAAGAAAAAATCAAGCAAAACGCTAAAGATACTCGGTGAAAGATATGTAAGAGTTCCACACTACGTACGACTTTCAGATCTATATGATAGCACCTGCAAATTCCATAAAACTCATACTCACTTTGATGCTTGGTGTTGAGACAATGCAATTCTTATCATGATCGTTCTCATCGTCGGAGTCGATGACTATAACTTGATTCGCCGTATACGTAACTTTCTTCTTCTTGCGGGCCTTCACCTTCTTCTTTGGTGGTATCTTTTCAGTTGTCACCAGGATATCCTGGATATTTAACAGGAAGGCAGGAGGACAAGTTTAGATTTTTCTAGTTCTTGACATCGTCTAGTACAGAAGTCAAAGTGGAGTAAAGACGTTAATCACGCCAGATGGGGATCCGCATATCTACCTAGGTCTCACTTGCAGAACAAAAAGAAGTACAATGTGGGAATGAAAGACATTAAGAAAGAGACGTAGAAAAGGAAATCTAAAAAGAAATTCTCCACTAGAAGAAGCATGATTTTAGCATCTAGAGAGTCTGATTGATGTTCAAGCTTAGAAACTAGAAAGGTAGATAATAGCAACGATTTTCATTCCAAGGTACAAGAATCGTGCTTACTGTCTTGCGAACTCCACCTAAAACTTCAGCCCTTTCATTCCAAATCGCCTCATCAACCTCGTCATCATTACACTGCACCAGGTCTTGTGGAACGTGAAAGACATGTGCTTCATAATCAACATCGTCCTGACTGTTATTGCTTTCCCCATCCACCTTGCGTTTCAAATGATTACTTTCTATATCAGAAGAGGGGCTCAGCTGAGATGATGGTGAAGGGTCCGCAGCAGCAGGAACCGCAACCTTACTGCCCTGGACAACTTCACCATCTTCATCAAACTCGTCATCAGATGAAAGATCCACGATCACAGGACCGTATGGGAGACCACGGGAAGGCAAAGCGTGGACATCCGCAGGAATGTCGGACTTCTTTGTAAGCCCGTTTTCTTGCAAACCCGCCTGCGAAATATCTGAGATACACTCATTTGGTGGCTGTGTGGAACCTGGCAACCTTGCAATCATAGTATTGCAAATTCGTTCCACACCTGCCAGCTCATCCATGACCTGCTGCATGTCCAAACATTCCAAGAACGGGCTCTGCCAAGCCATAGATGTAGTAAGAGGTAGGCCAAACTCAGTTTTTGGAGCCATAACCTGATTAGCTGCAAAACCACGGGTAGTGGAGTATTCGTTACTGCCTTTCTCCAGTGAACTTAAGACCAAACAAATATCTACTACTTCCTAAAATGGTACGGCTTTTTGTTTACTATCCACATCTTAGATAGACTTGACTTTAACAATTATAACCAATTTTCAAAACACAGCTTGATCCACACAGAATGTTGAAAGGTTGGAGAAGAGAAGCTACTTGTAAGTCCATAGCCCTAGCGAAACCGATTAGCTAACCATAACCTGGTAATGTCCTAGATATTTCGCTGTTACGGGTTGAAGAAGACATCAAATTACTGGACACAGGAATCAAGTCAATAAATAGTCACCTTGCCTATGGTTTTGTGCTTTGAAACAGAGTAAAGATTGCGACATCATAGACCACATTCTTCCAGAAAGGTAGAACCAGAAACAGCTGAAACCAACTAAATACATACACGGTTGAAGCGCTGCCCATTTAGCAAGAGCAAGAACTCGAATACTAACATCAACTGCCGCAAAGAATTGTCAAACGACTAGTAATTATGAGCATGCGACGGATCGGGAGGAAAAGGGAAAATAGAGTAATTCAAATGTGATGCCGATCTTCGGTGTCAAGATTCTGCCAGAAACACACATGAACAGAGGTACTCCTAATTCAAGGAGGCCAATCCTGGCCTTTCCAGTCAGGCTCCCCGCTAATGATTGGTGAGCAAGACAGCGTTACGTGACTGTATAATCTGTCATGGCCAACTCGCAGCAATAGTGACCCCAGGAATATAGCTGTCGCTGTCACAGCTAGAGAACTTGGAGGACATCAACCAAAACTTAAGCAGAAGGAAATGACGAGAGTACACATGTGATCCCAGAGTAGACTGTAGTGCCTTAGGATCGATCAACATCATGAAGGGTAGTATAATATACAGTTGGAAAAAAATCAGGAGAACATAAAGAGCATACAGTACAGGCTGTATTCGGGTTACGTAAGGTGTACCCCATGTTCTAAGCAGGGGAGGGAAAGGAAAAGCACAATTCTTACCCGTCCGCTCAAGTGAGTTCGATGGTATCTTGGAGGTATCTGGAGGCCTCCATCTCCCGTATTTCGCACCCGTACTTTCCATACTCTCTGGAGACAAAAGGAAGCAACCGTAAGTCTCAATTCTCTGTCTGATCATCTTACTAAATTTCCAAATGCTCACGGTACGAATATCGACTATAATCTTCAGTTCCCACATCGTGATCAAACTACAACGTTTGCAGTTTTTCAAATCCCTTTGGTATCTCCTAGCAATCAGGTCTGCACACGTACAGCACATGGAGTTTGAGAACGCCTGGCTCTGTGCCTTAGCAAAAGATGTAAGAAGAAACTCCGAGAACAATAGCATTCTCGTCTCCTCTTCTAGTGTTCTGCATTGATCATCTCCTGCTAGTGTTCTGTTAAATATGATCCCGTTCGAAGGACATCAACAAACCTAGCAGTTTCGGGAAAGTCTCGCTAGATGCTCCACCTCATTCCTGGTATCTGGACAATCCGGACAGAGCTAAAGCTAAGTGGCGACCTTGTACCATAGGGAACGCGAGGAGCTTAATTTCAGCTTTGCTACTACTGTTCGTGCCGAGAAACTGAAATGAACCTTTTCACACCAGTTGGAATGAGGCTCACAGCATTGAGCATCGTCTCTGAGAAATCAGAAACTCAGCAATCAAAGAAGACGCTGCAGAGTATTTAGACACGTATTCCAGGTGGTCATAAATGGTTATCTCTCGTAGTGTCTGATAATCTGAAATGTTCTAGCTTTCGGTGCCGTCCGAAGCTCAACAGGATAGCACAACATATTCTACAGTGTCTGTTGGCTGATGGCGCTATGAAGCTAATTTATTATATTCGAGTTTGGCATTTCGTAGTATAAATCAGACATCAGAAGTCTTAATAAATTGCACTTGTAACAGGTTTCGTCCACTGAGGAAAGGAGTTCCTACTGATCGATCATACTGCTGACGATTGTTGTACATGTGCCTACTGCTGCTGCCGTGACAAAGCTGGGAACACTTTTTGTGCTTATACGTACAAAATTCTCTTGTTTCACTTCGAAAGCTTGCACCGCTTTTCTGGCCGTACGCTGTTGACGTCTCCAGCTCGAATCTTCTCCGTTGCCAATCCTGGTCCGTGAAGTATTGATATAACCATCGAGAAAGTGACCTCCGCGCAAGGAGAAACCCAAAATGTGCTATCACAAATTTCTCGCCTGGTACTAGATTGATCTACTGGGAAAAAAGCGGAGCAATAACAGCACCTGAATGATCCTTGAGACCGCAGTCCGGTAGAGCGAACGATTGTGAGTGGAACATTGTGAATCCCATCGCGTAAGCACTTCTCTGAAAGGACAGTCCTCTTTATGTATCACCACGAGCCGTTCTTGTACTTATGACGATCTACGCCGCCGTTTTACAATGCTTGACATTTAAGGTGAAGTGGAGTCGCAATTTGAACAGCGATACTATTCGGGAAATCTGAAGCTCATTCCTAGGGCGAGAAAGAACTACACACTCCCGAAAAGGTTCACTCCCCTGGCTAACCCGCAGGAACCCAACGTTCTCCTTACTCTGCCTACTTCTCGTGTTCTGTTGCCAACTCTCACACGTCGGAAGTGGTATGAATTTGCATGTCACTGCGTACGGTACCCCAACTATCACCTACCATAGCTCCTCATAACTCTTCTCCTATTGAACAGTGTGTTAAGTCACCAAAGACCGGACTATGTTTATGCTCATTTCCTTCTTGTACTTTCGTCCACTTTGTAACACATGCTTGCTCTCTCTCTCTCTGCTGCTCGACAGCAGCAGCCGCTTGAAAGGGAAAAGAGAAACCAACCAAAGTTCAAGATTTGAAAAATATAGCCTGAAAACCCGGGCAGGTCTGTCCCGGATTCCCCACTCTCTGGCAGCGCGGGGAGAAAGCGACAAACGCAGTACGCGCAGCTTTAGGATATCTGACCGGCCGGTGATGTGCCGGGCCGCGCGATTTGCCTTTGCCGGCGGCTTTTGAGATATGTAGCAACTTTCTGTAGCAGTAGCAGAAAGTCCAACATGCCCACTCGACATCATGTGGAAGCAAACTCCGGCTGAGGTCTTCACAAAAGTTTCACGTCCCAAGTCGTGAGTGCTCATGACTTGACACTCTACTTTTAAATTCAGCGCCGAATGGAAAGATTCCATGACGGAGAATCCAAGGCAAAAGAAGGCACACAAACAGACGCTGAAAGGGAAACCCGCACCCGTCGTGACCTAAGTGTTACCAATATATATATTCACCAAAAGGCATTTCACGGTTCTTTTGGAATACTCTTTATTTCGTCCACAGATAAGACTCGCTTTTCCACCATGCTTGGCAGGCTGATCGTGATGCTTCACAATAGCTAGACCTCCGGACGGGAGGAAAGCTCTGACTGAGATCCAAGAGTTATTATGACAAGCGATAGTGGTTTCTCAGAAGGTGTGATCTATAACATTCAAAAAGATGTCCATTTCATCCATCCTAAAAGAACTATATGGATCACAGTAATTTTGGACCCACCTTCTCCCATGTTCATGTATAGTATGGTGCACATCCAAAAAATGAAGGGACTTGATGCATGAAAACATTTTCACAGAGTTGAAAAAATATTTACTTAGACCAAACGTAGGAAAACAATTCTTGTAATAATCGAATCACTTGTAAGGTTTTACAAGTGATAGAGGTCCATCCATAAAATACTACTGTGACCGCGGTGTTAATTGTTCTTCATGTCATATTCTTATGATATCTAAAGATAACTTGTATTACCATGGTTTCTTGGCATAGGTTAAAATATTCTCTTCTTTTTCGTTCCGTACCCAACTTGGGTATGGAACGAAAAAGAAGAGAATATTGCTTGCTTGACCAAGCTTATAGCTGTCCGTCTAGGTGGTTTCTTAGACCACTACTACTTCATCATTATTATTTTTCTCTCTTTTTCTCATGGTGAGTGTAGTTGAGTCGTAAGGGAGCGATTTATGTCAATTTTTCGCTTCTTATGACTAAATTTCTCATTGTTCTTCGTGAGGAGAACTCCAAACTGCTTGGTTGGGATGTTGTTGAGATCAAGGTAGCTAGATTTATCTACTTGAGAAGATGGATCTCAGATCGAGCAATGTTTGTGCGTGTATGTGGTTTTAAGCTGTAGGGAGGAGGTTTTGGAGGTTCACTCAACACAAAACTGAAAAATATACTTGAATGGTATGTAATCTACACCCAACCTCCTAAAACAAGTATTTGAATCATAATCTAGACCAAAACTACCGAAGCATAGCTTTACAACAATATCACAACAATTCAAACCCTAGTCCAACCAACATCTATGTACAAGGCTTTAGCCAAACTAGCTACCACAAGCCACACATAACAAAATAGAACTCTAACGAGTCCAAGAAGATGAAAATCGTAGCGAAAGAATAGAAGAAGACATATCTAAGAACTTTCTCTTTTCATCAAACGGTCTTCATATAATATAGGATCTATCTTCATGACTTTGTTGGCTCCAAGAATCTTCAGATCCGACACTCGGTAGTTGAGATATCTTTGATTTGTTGTCACAAGTGACAAAAGAAACGTGAGTGTAGGGATGACAAATGACGTGATCTTCCAGTATATTATGCTAATCGTCTGATAACGTACACATTCTGACCAACCCCAACGGTGTCTCATGGTGGTGATATCTCTACTATGTTCAGCAAGTTGAAACTAATCGTATCTAGAATAAAGATCTCATACAAAGTAAATAGCTCTTCCAGTATACTCTCCTACAATAGATCATATGCTCGTATTTCTGATGGCTACTTGGTTCATTGACTACATATCTTGGATGAACAATTGTTGTATAGCGTGAATTTTTTTCTAAGAATACACTAGGTACCTGGCTATAGAGAGATACGACAAGACCTTGGATCAACTTGATAAAACTCTTATGCTCTCACTACCCATTCGATCTGATTTTATCTCGACTCTAGTATATATTTGTCTCGGTTTCTCTCTACTTAACTTGACCTTAAGTGTAACATACGTGCACCACACAATACAACTAGACATTCAATCATATTCTAAATATAAAAAAAACTCGTATATGATAAGCATATACTTTAGTTCATAAAAGCACCTTCAAACAATTCCCTAGACCGGCTTGTGCACTAACAATACTCTCTTCTTATTTTTCCATGACAAACTACATAAAATGCGCAATTTGACCTTCTACAATCCGTTGATATGAACTCCATTCAAGATAAATCTTACAACAATTGAGAGCTTTTTATACGAGCTTTCTAATGACATAACACCTTGACTGGATCAAGACAATTGTTACTACAATTTCGACACTTACAACTAAAAATGTCTCATATCCTCACCTTTATCAAACAAGCTTCAAACTAGACATGTAGCATATCACTAGAAAGCTTGTATTGTAGAGCTTATAACAAGTTAAGCCATGCATGCATCAAGTAACCATTGAGCTCAGGCCGTGGTGCCGAAGACAATGATATCTTGCAGTTTGAGATTCCAGATCAGCAACTTTGACATAGTGTAACTCCTTCTCTGATTATGATCTTTGCGTCAAATTCACAACATAGCTCTCTTGACTCACTTGTAAAACCTCCAAGAAGTTTCACCTCCAATCCCCAAGTCATTTGTTCGAAGTCAATCAACAGATGTAGGTGAAATCACTTGTCTCTTTCAAACCCGTCACTTATTTTGTGACGGATTTGAAAGAGACAAGTGACGTAATCTGAAATTCGATAACCTATTGCTCCAATCTCAAATTTCCAGTTGAGATAATACTTCATAAGAAATTCTCTTTGACCCCTCACTACTACTCTCTGAAATTTCAACTCCAGACCCCAAACTAATTGCTCGAAATGGATAAAGCTTTTCGTCTGTGCTAACTTATGAGCTTTACATACCCTAGTGGCTAAAGTCCTCGACCCTAACATCTTCTCTTAACCAAATGAGCTGAAATTTTTCATGTAGTAAGTTGATAAGACACAGTCCAATCCTGAAAATTCTCTCATGGGGATTTTATCACGTGCTGATGAAACAATTCAATCCTTGAATCCAAGTAAAAATGGTTTTACTTTTGTCTCTCAACTGTTACAGCCAACTTCAATTGACCATTTTCAGGTCAAATCCAACCAAATCCATGACTATTTTATATGAGTGCAACCAGCACGATGTCCACTATCCAATCCTCTTGATCATACTGAAAATCATCTCTCAAACTCTCAAGGCACTCAGAAACGTGACTTGAGATACCGATTCGATTCTTAGCTTTGAATGATCATAACACCTGGCTCATAGCTCCAAATCAATTGATCTTCCTCTCTTGATTGTGTTCCAACTCGAGGGCTTTGCACTGAGACTTCATACCAGTTGGAGATCACTTTATCTCTTACTTGGCACTATAGATCGAGTTGTAACCTTAAAACACCCTCACATCTTCAAACCTTGAACTAAAATACTTCAGACATCAACCTTCACATAGGATAATCATCCTCGTCAGACGATAGACATAACAATGATATGAAAATACACGAGATTCAATACAAAGTCAAGATAATGATCTTGAATCGATCTATGATGAAAGATATGACAAAAGAAAATGAGGAAGCATCACTTGGTTACAATATTCCTCATCAAATTTTTTCATGATCCACGTACGTTGGTTGATCTTTCGTCGGCAGTGACATCGGATCAACCTAGACGTTGAAAGGGACGTTGGTCAGAAAGTTCAGGTCCATTCAACCGTCAAAGTAAGCTGTACACAATCATGTTCTAATTCTCTCTATATGTGACAATCAACAATGTCACCGTAGTAAGCAAGTTCATCACTCTCCTTCATCACTAAATTCTTCACCAAAGTAGACAACGAATCATTATCAAAACTGATCACGACAGATGTAATGAAGCTTGATATGGAATGGATTCAGAAATGAAAGATCCAGAACTCGGATTAATCCTCCATCCATAAATACAACTCTTGCAGCTCTTCACTCTTCATCTAAGACATTAAAAAACACTCACAAAACACCATTCAAGGAAGAATGCACCACGAATCCTCTATTTTCTATCTTATACCCAAATTTGATAACAAAAATCACTCACATGAATGTCCACTAATCATTGAGCTGGCACGTCTCATTATCATGCGCTCTCACATCCTAGATAACCGTGAGCATGACATCTAATAGGAGCAAGTTACATGAAAAGGTTCGTGAAACACAACAAAACAACACAATACAAATTTTGCTCTAAATTCACATATGAGCCGTGTCATAACATGACACCACTAAGAGAAAATACCTCAAGAACCCTTCACCTTTAAACCCTCAGTGGTCCTATCGATCAACTATCTCCAACAATCTCCTAAAATCACTAAAATATCGCTATAAGTAACTAGAACACCACTGGTCCAAAAGTAGACCAATGAGAGCAAAAAGAGCTTTAAGTTTATCTTTTTCTCACTCAACTCTTTCCACTAGAACGACTTGTAACACCCAAGGGAACACTAGACACCAATAAGACTAGAAGAAGCGAAAAAATTCTTAAGACACATTGAAGGATTCTTTGCGAAACATAAATACGCGAAGCACTCAAGCAAAATTCTGGCAGTTGAACCACCGACTAATACAAAGTCAATATTACAATCTTAAAATTATCTATAATGAAAAGTACAACAAAATAAAATGGTGAAGCTATCACTTGGTTGAAATATCCCTCTCCAAAGTTCTTCACAATCCACTCTTGATGATTGATCTTTGATTTGAAGTGACACCGAATATCGATCCAAATGTTGAAAGGAACGTTGGTCGAATAATTGAGATCCATTCTTTGTCACAACAAGATGTATACGTCAAATCTCAAGTCTCTCCTTATGTAACAACCAGAAAAATCACCGGAAGAGATAAATTCATCACCATCTCTATGAATTCATCATCAAAATATGAAACTAACCACTGCCGAATGTGATCGCGGTGGATGCAATGAAGCTTGATGTGAAATGAATTTGAGAAGAGAAGATCTAGAGTTTGTATGAAACCTCTCTCCATAACCACCACTCATGTAATTCTCAACTCTTTCATGCAGACCACCAGGAAACCCTTAAGAATCACTCGTTAAGAAAAATTCTTCAAGAACTCTCGACTCACCATCTTATATAAGAATTCGACAAAGACCACTGAAGTGAACGCACACACATTGCTGATTTGGTATGTTTCACTACTATATGATCACTCCAAAAGATAATCATGATTGTGACACTCATCACACCATTCGACGAGTTATAAGATAAGACTCATGAAACATAGAAAAGAAATACAACCTAAGTTTTATCAAAATTTCACCCAAGAACCGCACCACAACATCACATTCACCTCTTTTAAACATGCGCATCTCTCTTGTATGACACAAAACACTCACAAAGTTGTGGTCATCATCACACCTAAATCTTCTCAGTCATCATCCAAGAGATAAAACTCCGTTGCGACTTCATCCATAATTATCACTTCACCACGCCTCTTGAAGACTTTCACACACTTTTCTGCAATTGGAACTTTAAGCTTTGTCTCATCAAGCTCCCGTTGTGAATGTGTGGTATTGTCATGCATGACAAAAATCACATTAGGTCAAATCATCACTTAGAGAATTTTCTAAGCCACTTTGTTGGTTGTCCAAGCTACTATTGTACACCAACACACATTCTCCTTCTTGGATCTTCTTTGACTTTAGTCAATGACGCTTATTAAATTTGTCCTTGTTTCTCAAATGTGCCTCTTTCAACCTCCCCATTGCAATCTCTACATATTCAGTTCTCCTCTCCAGTTGATGAATGTAGATAACAAGAAGATCTTCTCTAGATATACCATCCTCCCTAGGTAGAGCACTCCAAGTGGGTATGTCCTCCTCAATGAGCATGATAGATTTCTACTCTTGCATCAACTCCGTTGGCATATATCTCGTGACTGAACTATGAGTTGAATGATAAGCTCATAAGGCAAATGGAAGGAACCTTGATCATTTTCTTACCCTCTCATTGCAAGCTCTGACAATAGCTTTCACAATAGAAGGATGACCACATTCACTCTTCGTATTTCTCTATGGATTGTAGATTGTGATAAGAGCTAATTTCACACCACACCTCTTGAAGAACATTTTAGGTTCATCAGTGTTCATCTCTCTTCGATAAGCCGTGATCTTGCCGACACAGTCATATCTACAAACCACATCCTCCATTAGAATTTTGCATATTTCTTCAATGTATTATGTCGTAAGGCTCGTCCTTCCACTTGGTTGGACAAATCTTCACGTGTTAAAACTAAGTATCGCATATGTCGTATATCAACTAGCATTAGTAACAAGATCTATTACCCACTTATAGTGCATTGCAAGTGGATAAGTAAGATGTAATTCATCTCGATGTCAAATTCTTGAATACATTTGATAGATTTGGCATGTCTCAACAAATTGAATTACATTTCTGTACATATTACGTCATCAATATCTCTCTTTCAACTTTTTAAAGGTGGCATAAATACTTGTTTGTCTTGTTCACAAGCTCTCATGAGACTCTTGCATGAGTAACTTCTACATGTCAATCTTACACACAACCCTTTATGACATCTTATCACCTTACTTAATCTGCTTCTACACATAACCACCTTATAGCAAGTAGTAATAAGCCTTCCTCTTAATTCGTTTAAAGTGAGCATCAGTCCATCTTGGTTGCCTAGTCAACAAGCTTAGATAGCATCCTATGTTTATCCATAGCTCTTCCATGAATGATTTTGAATGCTCACTTTCACCTCCTTAAGCTCTACAGAAAACAGTAGTACCAATGTATCCTCAATCATCTCCTCCTTATCCTCATACCTTGCACGAGACAACATATCAGCTATTGGGTTGTTTTTGCTTGTTATATGTCTGAACTATGGATTTAAGGACTTGACGTAGCAATCCAACGTAACATAAAAATATCAAGGATGTTGCAATTTGCAATTATTCATAGCAATAATAAAAATATATTTTTACTACTACTGGCGCTCCAATCAAATATCCTTTTCAACTTTCATAGCTGTAATTACTCATCACACCTCTCTCTTCACTTGACTTTGTCGCTCATTCAACACATTTGCTCCTAATATGACTGCAAATCAATTCTTGTCCTCGTCATCTTGTCATAATATCCATCCAATGGCTATTGGATCAATATCAATTGTAAGTATGACTTGTTTGCTGTCCTCGTAGCGCACATATCGAAGTATATGTGGAGAAGATAACAACTACTTCAATCTCTAAACCGCCTCAATATACCTCTCCTCCCATGCAAATCTCTTGTGTTTTCTCAATAGATCATAAAGAGGATCTGCCCCATGTGCAAAATAGAAGACATAAGCTTTAAGCTTATAAATCTTCTCATCTATGTTGTTAAGCTATCATCTATGTTGTATCCTTCATCTGTTGTATGACGTCTACTTTACTAGGATCAAGTTTGCATCTAAACCAACCACATAAGTGTCTCACAATCCCAACTTCTCACACTCCTAATGATGACTTAACAACTGATAGTGTTAAGTATGCCTCTTCAAGTCATGATAAAATATTGTCATAATTTGAAATGTGATCAACAAGAAAGTTTCTCACCCCTCCTGATCCATTATCTCATATTTCTCCTCCTCTAAGGTGTTTACCCTTCGATTTGTATGGCTGTTTGGAAAAAAATATAAAGACTCATGTAGGCAGGAATAGGATAGGACAAAAAGCTCAAAAAAATACACATCCCTTAAATGGAATGTCATCCAAGAAAGACATCGTCTTCTCAGGAATGAATTCTCAAAGAACCTTGTTCATCCTATTCATCATGTGCACTACCGAGTTTGTTGTTCCAATATCATTATTGAGAGAGAATGTTTACTCATGATCTTTGTTGTCCATAAGTGTTGTCATTATTTACTAAGTTCTAAAGTACTTAGTAAATAAACTTTCACGTTCAAGACAGTGTCATGTCGTGGATCAACTGTAGGGCTGCCTAAGGATGTCCAGCAAATTTTGGTTGGCAGGATTCCAATCCCACGTGAAGAAGTCAAGGCTCAACTCCTTGATAAAAGATTTTGGAACCTCTTATACAATTAGTTATAGAGATGGCTATCATAACGTAACCTTCGATAAACCTTTGACAATAGCTTGTATAGCCAAGAAAGATCCGGACCTCTTTAAGAATCATAGGTGATGGTATGGCTTGTATGATCAACATTATCGTGGATCAAGTATAATACCTTCTCTTCATACAACGTGTCCCAACAAAGAGCCACAAGAAGCAGCAAGCAAAGAAATATTATCTTCTCGACAAAGAATAATAGTAGATAGTTAAGTTTGAGGATGTTCTTGTCTAGTGATGTGAGCACACATATCGTCGAGATAACATCTCTAACATGTTAAAATAAACCCTCATATACCTTTGAGAGGTAGTAGATGCATTCTATAGACCACAAGATAAAACATGATATGCAAAGATACCATATTCATTTAAAAAATTAAGATAGTTTTCTATTAGTCCTCGAGTACAATAGCAATTTGGTCATCACATTTCATTCACCTACCGCCTTGTTGTATCAACGGAAGCTCTTACTCAGTAAGTCATGAAAACTCACAACGTTAACTTGCAAATCAGGATGACCAATTAGTGTTGTCGTGTTGTGATATGACTCTTGCGTGAAATTCTTGTAGAACTTAGAACGTGTTTCTTTTCTATATTTCGTGAACTTTATCACGTAACTCACCAAATGCTATGATGGGTGTCACAATTATCTGTTTAAGTGATCGCACGACAGTGAAACATGCCAAATCAGCAATATGTGCATGTTCAATGATCCTTGTGATTGAATTTGGGTATAAGATTATGGGTTTGTATAAGATTATGGGTTATGTTACACATATGAAGTTGTTTGTTAGTATAATGTTTAGTTATAACTAAGTGTGGAGAATGTTTATTTGATGCCCAAGTACTTTAAGGAGGTATCAAATTAGTCATGACTAGTTAAAGCTAGTTATGGTTAAACTTAGCTGTACTTTTAGGCAGAATAGTGAACACTACTATCTTGTCATATTGTTTAAAAGATAGAAAGGAGATGGAAAATATCCATTATTTCTTTTTTGACTTGATATTAGTAGTGAGACTTAAGTTATTGACTTTGTGGACATTAAAAATAATAAGAGATTCCATGTTTGCTTTTTTAGTGGGTCCTAGTGTAGAAAACTACAAACACGTGCCGTTGACGATGCCGTCGGCCACGAAGCACGTAAACACGAAGTACAAACTACGCTCAATAGAGAGTCAGAATCCCGACTCTAAAACGGTTGACAATAAACGGAACTACAAAAGGAACAGATGAAGCTATTATCTGGTTGTAATAATCCTCACCGAAGTTCCTCACGACAAACTCACGATGCGCCACCTTTGATTGACTGTAACATCGTATTTCGACCCAAGTGTTGAACGGAACTCTCGCTAGAAAAGTTCAGATCCAATGGAGGATCCATACCACATCAGAGCAAGATGTAGACAGTAAGATCTCAAACAGCGTCGTAAATGACAATGGGAAGAACGATAGGATCCGGAGTAGCCATCACCGCAGCCATAAACGACTCTCCCCAATGAGCTACCATAAATACTCGAAAGTGATCTCGCGGCAGACAATGGATCTTAATGACGAATGGATGCGCAAGTGGAAGATCAGGAGCACGAAAGGGCTCTTCGTTCATGCCTACCACTCGTACTGTCGCTTACTTCATCCGATGATACTGATCACACTCACACTAGACTTGGATACTCTACACTCTATATCTCAAGCTCCGCGCACCTCTCTTCTTATACATCAACCTCGCATGTGACGACAAGAGTACTACTCTTATCTCCACTCAGCGGAAAGCACACGGATCGTCCACGTGGAGCCTTATCTTTTGACACGATAAGGTCCCAGTGGCTCCTCAACACCAAACACGTATGATAAGAATAGGTGGTGGTTTCACACCCTAGCCAATCCAGAACACGACAACGCTCAACCAGCATTTGTTCGGGAAGCTGCACCCTAGCTTATCAAGCTGGGCAGGAGCTAAGCTGGGGCTATGCTTGGCAAGCTGCCCCTAGCTTAGACTGAAATATCACCCTGGAAGAGGTCAAAAGACATCAGAATGTAGAGCTCGACGAGAAGAGCAACTTCATGCTTCCAGTCTTGACAGAAAGTGTTTTAAGTAATAGTTAGCACGGGTTTTAGACTGAGAAATATGTGAGAGAGAGAAATCCGTCGATTCTAGCTCGTGACTCGAACTCAGAATCTGATAGCATGAGCGTGTAGGTGTTCACAAATACTATAGTTTTGACTCCTTGTTCATTAAAAACGGAGTTGTATAGAGAAGTTAGTGTAGGAAAGGTTAGTAAAGACTTTACAGAGAAATTTCTTCAAGAAAACATATACAGAATTTTTTACCTTTTTGAACGGAACCAAAGGCCATCCCAGTGATAGGGCGCCTGCCTAGGAGGGAAGTGGTCTCAAGATCAATCCCCCTTGGTCTTTGGTTCCTATTCCGGCATGTTGGTCTCTTGGAAGGGAATCTATGTTGGATATGCAGCCATGTCCTGCATATCTAGGGGCGGGAGACCGATATCTCCCTTAACCGTGGGCTTCTTGACCTAAGCCTCCGCATGCCATCCTGAATATACTATGGGAGATACCTGGTGCGCATATGAGGGGAGATCGGTATCTCCCTTAATCATGGGCTTCCTTGCATAAGCCTCCGCATGCCATCCTGAATATACTATGAGAGATACATGGTGCGCATATGGGGGGCTGTAAGCCCTGTGGGGCAGCCTCATAAGTGTTGGAGCTTCGGCTTACATTGGATGGCTTGTAGTATATTCAAGATGGCATCAAGATGGCATCAAGAGCACGGGAAACTTTTGTTGATTAGTTAAATACCCATCGAGTCGGCTTGCGATTGTGAATGAAGCTATAAGAATCTTTATTAGTGAAGGGGCAGAGTTTATAGAGACAACTGTGAAACTTGTATTAAAAAGGGGCCAACTTTGCAAATAAAGTTCTGTACGCATAAGGACAGCAGGGGTCATCTTAGCTAGGGCCCTGCTTTCGATAAGTGACTGCGCTTATAAGGACAGCAGGGGGGCAGCTTAGCTGAGGCCTTAAACTTTAGGTTAAATACATGCGGCGGCTTGGGATCGAGGACATTTTTCATGAGATTTTTTTCACAGAGAGCTGGGAGCTGAAGCAGAAAGAGAGAGAATTAGGGTTTGGGGGTTGAGAACAGGGAGGAGAAGCTGGAGGCGGAGAGAGATCAATTTCATGATAGAATTGAGTGCGTGACCAGGGAGGAGAAGCTGGAGGCGGAGAGAGATCAATTTCATGATAGAATTGAGTGGCTGAACAGGGAGATCGTGGCAGAGAGGCAGGAAAGTGTTTTGGGGCCGGAACTTCATTTGTTATACAGTTTGGGGTTTGGAGGCAGAACTGAACGGACAAGGGCGGTTTATTTGAAGGAGATCATTTTGATAATCTGAAGAGAGGCTTTGGTTGTCGAGGGATCAAATTTCTTAGTATTTTCAGTTGAGAGGCACGTAGGAGAAGAAGAGAGAGATTTTCTTTGCCGTTGAAGAGATTGATGGTGCATCCGACACTGAAATAAAGTTATTTTGAATCTTGAGAGACATGTCCGTGTACTTGAGTGTTTGTTGAGTGTTAGCTTGTGATTGATGGACGCAAGAAGCAGGATTTTGCGATCTCATCGTCAGCAGCAATCTGTTTTCTCTTTTGTTCATTTCTCTGATCGATCACAATCAGGAGGTCCGTCCTCCCCAAGAAAGACTCTCACCGCGACAGCGATAACATTGATCCGGATGGAACGAGCTCAAGCGTATCAAAAGAAGAGTTATGACAAACGATTGGACAAGAGTGAGATAAAACCTTTCCAAGTCAGATACTGGGTACTGTTGTATGATGCTGTCAGATTCAAGAGGGCTAGGAAGAAGTTTCTTCTTAGATATTTGGGTCCTTCTGTTGTAGATAAGGAGTGGAGCAACTGCACGTATGATATCCAAGAGCCAGGAGGAAGGAGATTCAATCGGGTCAATCATGACAAGTTGAAGTTGTTTCATCGATGAAACCTCTTTCTTCATTATGAGGACGGAGTGAAAATTTAGTCTGGGGATAAAATGTAACGACATATGTTACATATGAGAAGTTTGTTTATTAGTGAGATGTTTAGTTATAACTAAGTGTGGAGAATGTTTATTTGCTGCCCAAGTACTTTGAGGAGGTATCAAGTTAGTTATGATTAAAATTAGCTGTATTTTTTGACAGAAGATATTTCCTAAATAGTGAGCACTACTACCTTATCATCTTGTTTAAAAGATAAAAAAGAGGTGGAAAATATCACGTATCTCTTTTTGACTTGATATTAGTGGCGAGACTTAAGTTATGGACTTTGTGGGTATTAAAAACAAGAAGAGATTCCACATATCATTTTTTAATAGGCCCTAGTGTAAAGAGGGGGTGGAAATTTGAGATTCATTTAAAATATTATATAATCCTTCTAAAAGTGGTTGACTTTGAAAGAATAAGTCCATGTGAAAAGATAAGTAGTCAATGTGATAAATGCTTTTATCTTAGTAAAACTTGATAAAAATAGTTACGACTGAGTTACCAAAGAGTACCAAAATAAAAACTTACAATGCATAAATAGAGGAGTAGATAATAGATGTTCATTCTTATTTTCACATTGTCGTAATGACATTTGAGCAATGAGAAAGAGAGTGCGAGATTTTAGAATGTGAGAACTTGAGAGATGTCATTAGAATAGAAAAATTCAGTTTATGAGTTTATGGATTTGTGAGGGACTAAACTGCATTTTTTCTTTCATGTTAATGGTGTGCTTCCATCAAAGCCATTAGAGATGACCTCTGAGTGAGATACATGTCTGACATGTTGCCATTATGAGCAAGGAAGGATATGATTGGAAAGTTCTCTACAAGTGGACTACAATTTGGATGAAGAATCACATGATTTCATGGAGGATTGAGGGTATTACGATTGATTGAGCAAAGGGGGATGAAATTCATATCCACTTCTACGTTTTGGTTTTTCCTTGAGACTAGTGAGGAGTATTGAGCAGCTGTGAGTTGGGTTGGAGAGCTGATGACGAGTTAGTCAATTTGATATCATGTGTACATTCTTTATCATTTTGGGTTGTCAATTGATCAATTTAAATTAAAGAGTGTAGACGTGACCTAACTGATTTTGCAAATTATGAATGTGATGGGGTATTGGCTATTTCTCAAGTTCTAGGTGAAATTTCTAAGTGAAACTTGTCAGGATTGAGGGATGTCTTATCAGTAAGAAATATGAAAAGTTCAATTTTGAGTTGTAGAATAAGTTGTTCACGGTCTTGGATCAAACCTACATGGATCTGTCAAGTTCTTAAGTTAGCACAGATTAGGTTTGATCCATATTAGAGAGTTGGATTGAAGTTCCAACCTGAAAATTGTTCAAGGTGAGATTGAAGGATCCAATAAAGTTTCATGTGAAGTTTGGTCACTATTGGTCGACCAAGTTGAGAGAACTGATGTCTCAAAGAAGTTTATGTCATTTGCGGGTTCTGATTTTCAGTCGTACATATTGTCATCTTTTGGTTCTTTTCAAGCAATTGAGGAAGATCTAAAAAATAACGAGATTAAATCACTCACACCGTCCAAATGTGTCACTTGATATGAGATTGATCTCCTCTCATACGTTAATCTGACTATCTTAGACCCAACGAGATCCCAAACAAGCAGTATGGAGTATGACCAAAAATTTTGTCTAGGAAGAAAAAATTGAACGTAAATTGATAACTTGTGACTCAATTTCCCTTGTCATGCCAAACACAACAATCCAATCGACGTACAGTCTCCTCTTATGCATAGATGAAGACTCCTTGATTGCGTAGGCATCAAGAATGAAGAGCTTGATCCACCGATCGTGAAGAACAACTCAACCTCATGTCGTAAGTAAATAGAAACTGATGAAAATCTTCTCCTTGCGAGTCAATCTTCTTCACATCTCCCAATTTACCTGATGAAACTTTGTAACATCTTCAATCTTTGAAAGAACTCGATGTTGATCTCAATGGATCTAAGGACAACAAGTTTGGACTCTGAAACGGTCTGAACGGTCCAAGTCTCTTTTGCAAGCAACTGAAGACTCTAATCCTCCCTCTTTTGGTGTCAATTTCTCTCAAAACACACAACATGATTCACCTCTTCAAGAACGGTCTTATCTTATGTATCACATGCGTAAATCTGAACCTAATGACATCTTACGTGTATGTGAACTTTCTTAAATATGCCCAAGCAGGCCCCTTGCATCTTTAATATAAAGCCAGAAACTGCAAATATGCATTCAACATTGATAAGCTAAGGCTTAGCTTGTTTTTCTCATCTTTTGAACCCTCATAACGTTGCTATTAAGCATCAAAATGAAGTAGATGAAGTGTCTATGAGAAGCTTACAATGAGCTCTATCACTTGGTGGAGTGAGAATGTAGACCTGAAACTATATCAAAAATCACTTTTTCTATTCATGAACGTCTTTAGAATGAAAACACAAAGCTTTAAATTTTGACTTTCATGTAGAAGCTGATTTTTGTCACGACACCGTCTCTCTAACTCTCAAGCTCAACATTCTTTAGGTCTTGATCGGTCTCAAAACATGAGCAAGTCACAATAGAACTTGGGACGGACTTCCTATAAAGTCCAAGGTCCTAAATGATACCTCCAGCACACATAGCAATCCAACCGTTCGCGATGTCTTTCAAGGTCTAATCTCCCAAACTGTGGTCTAATCCGTCATCTCGTCTCTAGTCTTATCTTGTTCCTTGAATCGATCCCAAACCCAGACGTCCAAGTCTAGATTAGAACGCGTCTTGGTACTAACATAACCATCAAGTCATGCATCCAAAGTCCACACACCGAACTCTAAGGTTGGGTGACTCGTCTTAACCCACCATGCATCGAAACCCCCTCATATATACTTTTGAGGATTGACGACTCCGCCCTCCTCTTTGGTCCTTGAAATTAATTAAACCCGATCACAAGATCGACGACAGTTCTCAGCTATAATGTCAATTTGGGGAGTTATTGACACCATTGGAAAGCTCTCTGGGAGACCTTTCCAATAATATCTCACTCGTCTCAATATCGTACGTGGAGCTCCATCCACAACCCAGAACGTCAATAGAGCTCTAACACTTAATGTTTTTCCAAGGAACCGTGGTCCAACATTCGACCCGAACCATGTGGTTCAGACCAGCATCTGACCACCATTAGTCTACATCGCACCTATATCTCAATCCTCTTGGACCTACGTCTTGGACCCACGTCTCAAACTTGTGTTCTATTTCGTTTCTAGACTTGCTCCCCTAGGTCAACAATCGTCTTGTGTCTCTTTCGGATAGACCCTTATGTCTTAACCAATATTCTAACCTTGGTTCACGAAAACACTTAAGATTCATCTGTTCTCCACTTTCCGGTCAAGCCGTTAAGTCTTATTCGCAGTGTGCACAACATGATGCAAGTCTGCTAGGAATTTTGTTGTTCTCGATTACGTCTCATCTTGAGAGTGAAAGTCGTGATATAACTAGAGAATCCATCCATGAAAGAAAAGCATTCACTTGAAGCAACAAGAATGAGGTCAAAGAATGGTAACAAAAAAGACTCATGTATGATATATTTATTGAGCTTCTTGAAGTTGACACAGACTCAAAGTTTATCTTAATTCTTCTTTAGCACCACTATGACTAGAGCAGCGCATTCAAACTCACTAAAGGGTAGATAAATCCACAAGCTATTAGCTTCTCCAACTCTATTTTGACTTGCTCCTTATAATGTTCATGTAACCTAAAAAGCTTAAGCCGACAAGATTGAAAACTACTACAAAGAAACAAAAAATCCCAAAACTCCTCATAGGAGTATGTGAAAATCCCAAAAAACTTGTTGGAGTGTAAAGCTTCATAATAAATTTCACATAGCAAGATTTTTCGTCGTCCTAGGGCATGTTGAGATCTTGAAATTGATCTTCTATTGGGATATAGAGAGGAATATGTTCCATATCAGCTTCCAAAGGTTTGGTTCTCAGGAACTTCTTAACCTTGTCATATGTATAGGGTTGTGAAGACTTAGAGTCTATCTCTATATCACTAAATGTATCATCCTGAAAGAAGGAATCAAATCAATATCCATATGATGAGAATCCTAAACATGTAATGCTTGCTCATACTTTTGAGTATAGAAGAGTGGTGTAGCAAAAATGATACAAAAAGAGGCAATGATAGACTCAAAGTCTTTATCATCTCCTATCATAGGACATCAATCAAAAATGCTATTCAGATGATAGGTTATCAAAGTTATACATGGACAAGATTGAGCGTTTCTCCTTGGGACCAAAACGTATTTTCTTAACTTCCAAGAAGTATGTACATCTTCATGATCAACCAAAATGTACCTACAAGTAGTGGAAATTGTGTAAGAAATTCAATCTTCAATATAAGATAATTGATAGAGAACTCATGATCCCCTATTTGGGAGAATACAACTCCTTTGTATCCCAATAGGTTGGATGCTCTGGCGTTATTTTCAAAATGATCAAGGTTTTTTGTAGTGCAAGTAAGTCTTACATGTTAGACTTGCCTGCACCAATTGTTTCTTTAGACATGATGTTGACTATAGAACCATAATAGATCTTGCAGTTAGATATCAATACACCCTGAATAGTCATCAGTATAACTAGGTATGAGATCTTGTGTCATATAGAGCAACTTTTTGCTGAGAGTCACTCACAGAGTTGACACTAGAAGTCATTGGAGTTTTGCCCCTATCTGCTTCAGCAAAAAATCCCTCTGCAAAAGTTACTTTCTTGTTTAAGAAAGTTTGCATGGTAGTCATGCACATATGAGAGATATCTAGTAACTGTTTAAAAGTGATGTTAGCTTTTGCATTAGCTAAGTCATTCATCAAATTATATTGAAAAACTGAACTTTGAAGAGATTGTCTGGCTAAAGTATCTAACATGGGTGTCAATGTATGATACATGTTCATGTTAGAACTCACATAAGTTCATATCTCCATTTCTAAAGTCTCATGTTCATCTTTAGATGAATAGGAAGAAGCCTAAGGTTGTGAAGAAGGTGGAGACTCTTGTGTCATAGGTTCATAACCATATGACCTTGTATGAGTAGTAGTGAGAGTAGCTTCCTCTTCTAACTGCAAAAGTGGTGTTGGAGAGTCCTCTACACCAACAATACAAATATAACCCTCTAGAGGTAGAAACTGCTGAAAAGATGGAGGCGGCGTTGTCTGTTGTGACTGTATGTTGGACCTTATCATCATATAGGAGCAAACAGATGGGCACATCAAAAAGTTATGGTTTCTTTACAAACAAAACATATTTCTGGTCTAGTAGGACAATCTCTTGGTATGTGGTTTTGTCCACAATGATAATCGCTCCGAAAATTATCTCTTCCTCTACCTTTATCTCTTGGTGGTAGATCTTGAGGTGCTAGTTGAACAATTGACTTGTTGAGGGTGCTGGTATTGACCTTGTTGCTGAGAAACTGCCATCACAACTTTTCTCTCCTTGGAGGATTATTGATACGCTGGTTACGTTGCAACATTCGGTAGTCTTCAATCACATGCTTTGTCATTCTGTAGTATATACAAAAGTTAGTTGGTGTAACTAGACAGATAAAGTGTGTAGACCCTCAGCTCCACACCGTGTTCAAATCACATTAGTATTTCTTTGTGGTGGTTGAACAATCTGAGGTTGTTGCATGAGATTTTGCTGAACAATTTTCATAGATGTCATATTTTGACCATGAGTGAGCATTGAGTATTCATCATTCCTGATGTTTTTTTTAGCATATCTGTGATACTCTGTGTTAGCAGGTTGTGGATTAAATCCACCAAGATGGGTATCATCATAGATGTAGTGTATCCATATGACTGTTGAGGTATATTGTATCAAGAAGACGATTGCATAAGATGTATATGAAAATATTGGTGAATCAGCAGATGATTGCTAGATGTCATATGTCTCATTTGTTGAGCCAATGGTTTGAGAATCTCTGGTTGTTTAGATGCAACTCGTTAACAGAAGTTCAAAACTCAACAAAGCTGAGGGTTGAGCTTCCATTATCCAAAGTAGTGCACTTGTTAAGCGTAATCTAACTCATATACATGTCTAAGTAATCCTTTAGTAACGTATTTGAGCAACATGATATTTGCTGTTTTAAATCGATGAATAAAATTCTTCATTGATTCATCTGTATCTTTATATAGACTGAGTCTATAGAGTTTTGTATCTCCAGCTGATAAGAAGAAAGTGTTTCTTATCTTTGGTGATAAATATGTTCTAGTCCGAGGTGGTTATCACATGTAACCCTTGGTACCATGCATCCGCTTCGTCTATCTATCAAATAAGGTCGATAAAGATCATTTCAAACATATTGTCAGTAATGTCAAACATTTCGCATATTGACTCAAACTTGCTGATAAACGACGAGAAATTCTCAGTTCCATTGAATGATACTAAAGACATAGATATATGTGCTAAAGCATTTGACTGAGTCAAAATTGCCGGTGCAGCAGCAACATGTACTACTGAGGTAGTGGCTCATGTCAATAGCCCTACCAAAATGGATACAGAAAATATAGTTATTGTTGGTACAAATCCTACAGACTATACTTATTTTAGTGGTGAAACACGTACTATTGCTGATAATTCCTTATGTAGTTTTGAAGATAGTGTCAAGTACTATGTAGACAAGACCAAAATACTGTATGCTTTGTGTACAGTCTCTTGGACTTGTGGAGTGTATAGTCTCTTGGTCTTGTCCACAAGTTTCTTTCGGTGTAGATAACATAATGATCTCATTCTCAGTTCCAATAGACCATTCTTCCACAGGAGTGTCAAGAGTTATACAACCATCTATGGTACCTCCCCATTCTCAGTAGAAAGAGAGAGTATTGTCTCACAAAGCGCATAAATCGGTCTTTGAATGACAACGACGTCAGAATGTAATAATTTTAGCCCATAAGGTTCTTAGAACCCAATTATATTACACATAATAGAACTTATAGCAAATTCATATCCTCCGTAACCTCTATATGTCACCCAAAAATTAGTATGAACCACTACTAATACACAAACATGAACAATACATAATATTTCAATCCATAGAATCAGATAAGATCATACACTTTGATACAGTTAAAAGATATTGGTCATAAGTTCAATATTCTTCATTCAATAGACGTGAGACTCTATACAAGGTCAAGATTCTATGCAGATCTCCAGTGGAGACATGATAATCTTTTGTCATCTATAACTTCACTGTCATATAAGTTACGATTGACGTCTAAGCACATAATCTTATCGTGGCCTCACTACCAATTCTAAACATTCACTATCCTCAATCTTTATGCTCTAATCCTTAATCTTGTCTTCTCAGTCTCTATAGGATAAGGGTCCTTTCCTCAACGGCGATATCTCTTTTAAAGGAGTATCGAACTTGTCCCTTGGATGTTCCACAACATGTAGCCGTTCTAAGATTGTTTAACAAATCTGTTTGAGCCTAACGGCTGCAATGCCCTATTTGAATGTTGTGATGGAATGTTTTGAATGCTTCATCCCTCTCTAGCAAGTCATTGATCCTTTTAAAAAGTGATAGGTTTTACTAGTATCACGAGATGATCATCCATGGGTCTTTGTTCCCTAGGTGATGTTTTGTTTGATGTCATCTCCGGACTGATGTCATCCACCTCATAGATGATGTCATCTGTCTTTATGTGATATCTTTTATCGCTAAGATGTTATCATCCCGGAGTCAAAATCATATTAGGTGCTCTCGGGAGGTTATGTATCCACTAGATGATGTCTTTTACCACCGGGGTATTGTTATCCATGGAGTCAGATTCATGTTTAAGTTCTCCCGGGATGATGTCATGTATCCACTAGGTGATATCTTTTACCGCCTAGGTAGTGTTATTCTTGGAGTCGGATTCAGGTTTAAGTTCTCTCGGGTGACTTCATGTATCTCTTGGATGATGTCATGTATCTCCGGAGTCTGACTCAAGTTTATGTTCTCTCGAGGTAATGTCATGTATCTCTTGGATGATGTCATTCATCCCTCATGATAGATTTGCTTTTAGAGAAGAAAGGACTACTTTCCAGTTATGTTAATCTCTTGAGGGGATAGTTACTAGAACAACTTGAAAGAACACTCAGAAAGCTCTATATGAACGTCTTGGATAAAATGTTGATCGTACAAGTATGAGTACATAATATTTCTCATATATGCAGATGTATCTGGTTTACATGCAATGAGCACGCTACTTCGATTTACGCATGGATTGCTCTATTCTATACTTGTTCACCTAAACCCTGATATTACACACAATTTGTTCATGATACTTATTATGACATATATTTTGATGGCTATTTCTTTTGTCGACGTCTCTTCACACGCTTAGATTTATAGCCCCATTTTTCTTGATCATATCAATCCTACTGCCATTACGACTCCCATTATTTATGATCTATCTTGGAGTCTCCACCCTAAGATAAACTATCAATTTTGTGCGTGATAGATTTTAACCAGTTAAATTTCATGATTTTGGATCAAAGATCCTTCTTACGTCTCCAGATCGGCAACACCGTTTCAATGATATGTTTGTATTCAGTAAGTCTCCTTCCACCTATGCTTAAACTTTCCACCTAGCATATTTTTCATATTTTGTAACCTAGCTCGTTTGAATATATTGTCCTTGAGAAGCACATGTCCAAATATGATGGATTAGAAGTGAGTTCATTTGGAAAGTGTTTATAATATGCGTTAGTTGCGAATTGTGTGCGTTACTTCTATTTTCTAATCTCAAATTCGGTTTTATCATTTCATTGTTTTTAATAGATATTATTTTAACACGTTGCACAACTTTGATGGAAGATGAGCATACTCGAGTCTGTTTGACACATGTTTATTATTAACTAACCTCTCCCTGCTTACCTAGATCATGTTTAATAAAGCATGGGTGGTTCGTGATGACGGAAGATCAAGAAAGACCAGATGAACCTCAACTTATCCTAAAGAGGGCAACGAGATATATATTAGTTTATTTTACAAAGAACATATAGGCACAAGAGCTAGAGAGAAGAGCAACATGAGCTCGCAAAACCTTTAAGCGATAAAGTGATGATTTTAAGACTTTGAAGAGTAAAATTCTACTTTACTTAGATCTATAGATCACATGTGGGTATTGAGAGTAGTGTTCTTAAGCCTTGGGATACTTATTTTATATAGTTAGATGGAGAAATAGTTAAACTTGGTTGAAAAAGAAAGTTCATCAATGAAATTTGACTTGGACTGTTCTTCTCACAATATTTGTCTAGGTGTAATTAGCGGTTTTGAGGTCTATATTATCGGTGTCACAAGGATTTAAATCCATGTGAGCTATATGAACCTTTGATTTATCATATGTGTTGTAATAACTTTTGATTTAGCTTTAGTTACCACGATTTATCGCTGCAAGATATTTTAGAGCTCCAAAGCTTGAGAATTGGTGTACTACAGTGATTGGGTTCCAAATGAGTACTCGATGGTGAAAGCGGCGTCAAAATCTCACAAGTATTTTAAATTCTAGGCAAGACTTGAAGTCTCATTAAAGACTAACTCGTTATTCAAATCTGGATCAAACAATAACATTCATTCCCATATTGTTTTGAAAACATATCTTTCAATAATAAAATAAACTTAGAAATCTGAAGATAAAATTCATAACTATCTTGAAGGAGATTCACGTTTGCCGATAATTCATTACTGAACAATCAGTTTATTTACGACAGAATGTTACAGAAATCAATGGAACAAGATCCCCCACCAAACCAGAACAAGAAGCCACATAGAAGTTGTCATCACCTACACCAGTAATTACATTTAGTGTTACAAACACTATTCCAGTGAGCTTCCAAGAATTCTCTTGCACATGTATTACTGTTAGTAATAATATTAAATTTATCAAATTTAGTATAATTATAATTATAATTATTTTAATTTTCAACTTGTGAATCTAAGTGGATAATTGTTTCTTAAGGTTTGAAAGATTTCGATGTTGCATTTGTTTCTGATATTAAGTTCTCAATGACAGACGTTAAATATCTTTATGGAGAATAATGTATACTCAAGCTTCATTAATATTTTCTGGAGTTGTCGTAGTATTTTTCAAGATAGTGTATCAATCGAACAAAATCAGAAATTACGAAATTATTATATTATCATATATTCATTAAATAATATTAAATTTGAACTCAATATTATCATAATTGAAAGTAATCGATTTCAAATTTGAATTTACATAAAAGAATGTTATAACTATTATATAAAAGTAACATAATTTTAATTATTAGATAATTGTAGTTGCCGGTGTATATCCAGAATTCCTAGCCGAAACGTCAAGCCGCCATTCCTCCGGACGGTCGGACGCTTGTAGGGACACTCATGAATGCAAGCTGGCGGGACCGACACCTGCTGAGTAAATATACCAGTACCCGTACATGTACTACAAGTTGAGTTGGCCCTTCGGGTCCTTCTTTCCCTTGTGAGGCTTGATGGGGTCTTCCCATCCGTTTGCTATTCATTTGGTCGCGTTCTCTTTACAAGTGGAGGAAAACGGTTGTTCAGTCATGTGAGTGGTACTTTGTAGATAGAAAAGCTCCACATGTGGTGTCTCCTTTCGTTTCACCGTACGATAACTCTACGGTTCAGATGTTCAGTGTAAGGGAAGTACAAAAGTTGGTTTCTTTTCCTTTTTCCCAGCCTTGACGGGAAGCCGACTAAATGCCAAGAGATTACCGCTTCTTTTAACAGAATTTCCCGCGCGCTGCTCGGTACTACTGGGACGAAGCACCGGAGATCTCTTTTTGAGTCGAAAGAAAACTTGCATATTACGCGTGGTCAAGATTCAGTAAAAGAAGACGAAAAGAATGTGTCAACGGATAAACATTGTGTAAAACTTTGCGTGGCGAACAGGTCACTTTATTTACTGAAATTATTGTTCGATTAACAAATTTGCAGTATTGCTAAAAACTTAATTATTTCTTAAACCTCGAATGTAGCTACTGTATTTGTCAAAACTCATGGACAGTGCGATAGTAACTCGAGAAAAAAATGTCCACAAGCGTTCAGAAAAGAATCAGTTGTATTGACCGAAGTAGTAACTCATGCATGTTGGAAGAGAATATTCATAAGAGATTCCACGAGTTAACTTGATGGGGGGAGAGTCTCCACCTCCTAACTTGGAGATGCACGTTAAATCTCTCGCACCTTTCTGACATAGGGATGGAAAGGCTCTAGCTGGCGGTTGAGGTTCAGATGGTGAATAATAGAATGATTATAAATATTTTCCTGAATGTTGAGTACGGCATCCAGACATCCGGTCGAGTAAACTTCATGATAATAAATTATCAGCTAAAAACAAACTCAAAATAGATAAATAAAAGATTCTCAGTGTATAAAAGAATTTAGAGCATCTCCACCCGTATAAACATAATTTTATTTTTACTTTAAAGATCAAGAATAAGGTACTGTAAATTTAAAGATCAGATTCTCCCACGGCAGTCCTTAAATAGATCTTTAAAGAGAAAATCTGGATCACAAAATCAAGAATGTGTAGTTGTGTACCAAGTACAAAAACTGTTCTCCGATCCATCTTTCAAAAATTTAGGTTAGAAATTAAAGGCTTTAAATTTTATGGTAACATGAGAGGTCATGAGAATACTTCACTTATGGGTTTTTCTCCATTTCGTAACAAGTATAGAATTGTTGTATATAGAGAAATATAGTAATTAGACAATTAAAATTTTTATTTTTATTTTCATTAATTTAGATATTTTATTCTAAACTACAGTTGACATGTGTACTCTAAAATTTCTGCGTAATCTTTTATGTTCTATAATGTATTTTTCATAAAAAAATTCTAAATTTACTTTTTAACCAATGAGTGGTTATCTTCTCTTCCAGAAGTGCATGTTGCATACATATTTATTGAAATTTGTAAGGTAGAATATCATTACAAAGATCTTTAAGTCCGAAAAACGAGATAGCTTTTAAAAGATGTATTCAGTTTCAACATGCTATAAATGTTATGGTTGGATGATTTCCTCTCGACTTGCTGTTTTTCTTTTCTTTTCTTTTCAGTAAGAAAAGGGTTAAGTTCGTGACGCGACTGTTTATATCTGTTTTTGCCATGGTGCTTTGCATACACTGTCACCCTTGCACTGACACCGCCTTCCGCAGGAGGACTTGGGCCCACACCGGCCCGACAACGAGCAGATGGGACTGCAAACAAGCTATGCTCGTAGATTAGAAGATGATCTTAAACCCTCATCGAGATTCAAGAGACATCCTACGCTACAGGCTAAGCTCTTCGCTTAAACTTCACTACATGCTCTTGAATTTGAAGTGATATTTGCAACAGAATGTTAGAGCATTTCGATAACAGTTGTGGTCAAATATGCATTCAACTTGAGGTTCTGGCAATGTAGGAAAGAAAAGGAGAAGTGAGATGAAAATTCATCTCTACTATCGGTTGTAATCCATTTCGGAAGAACAGTATATTACTGTGACATCAAAATAATTCGATGATACTGTTATAAGATGTATAATAAATAGGAATGAGAAACAAAAGAAGACAATTCAGGAGAGAGACTAGCAACTGTTCAAAGAAAAACAACAAATAGAGTTTAACTTTATACTTTTAAAAATAAACTAAAACAATCACTTGGATGCGTAACCATGAAAAACAGGAAATAGAACTATACACTCAAAGAAAAGAGTTATTCTGCTCCACAATAAATTCTCTTTCTTTCTCTATGGACAAACGATTTCTAAGCTTTGATTCTCATTTTGGAGAAAACATTTCTAAGATGATCAAGAGGATGAAGGGAAGAAAGATAGTGACGTGAAATGCGAATGTGATCATTCATTGGTCCATGCCATAAATACGTAATATCGGACATATTTCCCCGAGTATCACTCTAGAAAATACGTAAAGAGATGTATCAGGTATTTCTTAAACCTCCGGTATGGGTAATAAAGTAAAAAAAAAGTTCTGTTTTGCTCACAAGTGTACTTTGAGTCTGCAAAAATATTTCTCTTCATATTAACATTTTCTCAGTCAGTACTAAGTTGGTTAATTTAAGATCAATCACAATCTGTACTAAGTTGTTTAATCTCAGATCAATCACAACTTGTAAAAACAGTGAAGAATTTTAATTTTAATTTACTTTCTCAGATTTCATGTTCGGATGATTATATAATCACCCTACCCATTTCCTGCATAACGGTCAAATTTCTTAGTTTTCTGAAAGAGAACTCGCAAAATGCAATCTACTGCGTCACCAGGAGCACTTGTAGTCATACCGGGCGTTTAACGTGAATTTTAACAAAGTACTACGTATAGCTAGGAGAATAACATGCATACCCCCACCTAGATCAGAAGAAGCATGATAACAGACAAGAAACACTATTAAATTCCTACAGCTTCGTAATCCGGGCTAAACAAACCATTCATACTAAATTTACATAACTACGTACCTCTTCTCTCCTGTAGTACTGGCTCACCTGTCTAATCGTCCAACATGCACACAGCTGTCACTGGAAGCGGTTTCTCTTACACGAGCGCTTTGGGCCTACATGTAATCTGAAGGAGATCTTGACCGATACGAGCATGAGAAACTCTTCTGATGAGTCCAGTAGATCTGGTAGTCAAACTTGTGTAATGGGGAGAGTTGCACCTGGAAGGGGTCGGACTGCTTGTTTGTTATGTCAAGTAGGCAGTACTAAAACCGTAACTAGATATTGCATTGACTGCTACCATGCTTCTTGTAACGCAAAGCACTGGCGAGTTTTCGTCAGGCAGCGTAATGTCACCGGCCAGAGATGTAAAATCACGGGAACGGACAAAATCTCCGCAACGTGTTATACGCAGGTTAATGCCTTGCTCGTAAGACCACTGCGGGCAGTGCATTATCCTATACCAAACGTTGTAAAAGAAAATCATCCCCAACAAAGTCGGCGCTGGATATACCACCACCTTTCCATGCGTCATCTCTGCGACTGTTGTACCCAGTACTACCCACTTCCCTTGAATACGATTGCAAGGAAATGAAGCTTTCTTGCTTACCTCAATACCTTGTCGGGTACATCAACAGCCAAGTACCAGCATGCTCAGTCCGCTTTTCAGCTTCTTAACAAAAGTTTTCAGGAAAACTATGGACCAACACACAACCTCGTAACAAGACGTACACACACTGATAGATTGCACCACTTACAGCACACTCGAGCGAGACACTGGGTCAAAGAAGGCCGGTTAATTCTACCGGTTTCAATAAATGACGAGTTTGGACTCGAGTAGATTTACCAAACATCCTTTGTTCCAAGGTGGGAATGTTACTGTCGGCCGCATCATATCGGCTCCAAGCTTGTCACGAGGGCTGAACTCAATCTCAGGTCTGCTGACTTCCTGGGCGCTGTATTCGTCAAGGGAACATTTGATGTAGGTAGAGCATCTTTACATAACGTGGAGGTTCAGTAAGACGAGACTAGCTGACAGTAAGGCACGGAGCATGTCAGTGAGTGGGATAAACTTTTGAAGGACGGATGCCAAGGCAGTTAGAACTTACTGCAGCAAGCCACTGTTCACAGCACAAAGCACATCCTTGCTGTTAACTTTCCAGCTTACGTCACAACGCCATTGGTATGCGGACACAAGAACGGAGTGGAATGGATTGGTGGACAGCATATAGATACTTTTAGGTTCGGGAATTACACCAACATACTGGTAGTGAAAAGCAGCGCGTCACACTTTCCTTAAGATTCGCCTTGAGAGGACCACACGGGACGGTGTTGCCCAAGGCAAAGCTGCTATTATCAGTCATTCGTATGGGTGGAGACACTATTCTGAACCAGATACGTAAGGCAAGTTGAGTGATTGAACGACACATACAGAAGAGCTTTACCGACAGCATACAAGCGAGAATTTGTGACATAGTCCTAGGAAGATTCGATCAGAATTGGCCCTGAAAATCTCGCCTCAGAGGACACGGTACAAACTCAAAAGTTTGGATGTATCTGCGACTAACAGGTTCGCAGTGCTGTTCTCGGTAGTGCTTAGCCAATTTATCTGCGTACAAGTCCAGAAGGCCACGCATAATTAACTCTTAGTATTCCCGAACCTGAACATACTCCAAGAGATAAGCACGGAACAGAGAAATATGTTCCATAAAGAACATGCAATCCAGAGACAGAAACCTTGTCCATCATCCGATTTAACATTCTCAATGCTACGACAAATTGAGCAAATCGTTTTAACGTACAAATATCATGTCGCTAAACTTGAAAGCATTTTGCGTTCAATCAGCTTCGCCACAGTGGAAACTAAGGTATGTACCTTCTTCCCGTGACGGATATTTAAGGACATGGGTACACCATCCGCAACGAGACTGTCCCTGAAATTTGAAGCAGTCCAGTCCCATAGCTTTACTAGTCCATCATTTCCTCCCGAAAGAAGGTACCGCCCTCGCTCACCAAACCTGGCAAAGGTCCTGAACTTGCAAGGACAATAGATTATGAATGACTGGGGTATTAGTGATATTCTCGCGCGAATTGCTGTTACCTATGGCCGATGTATGTCGGTCCATGCGTATAGCAGTTCGACGCAAGAACTATCCCTAAATACTTGTGGTAACCCGAAAACACTGAACCCAGAGAAACACAGAATGAGTAGCCCGTATGTCTGTCCCCTGGTTAGAAATATTCGCTAACTTTATGCTTAAAGTTAGCGCACATTTACACCGCTCTGTGTAGCACAGAGCACATTTCTAGATATTATTCCCCTGGTATGTAAGTGCAATATACACGACATGGCCGATGTACTTACGTCCGGAAATTCACACTCTAGAAACCCTCACCAAAATGGTAATCACCGAAATAAATCCTATAGCGCGCTACTGACATCTCCTCACTCGCAAGAAAACATAACCCCCCAGGACAACGACGTGCGAAATGAAAAGGCAATGTGCTAAGACATCCACAAACTGAAGGTTTACATCGAAGCTGAACGCACAGGAACCTTTTCCTGCACGACATGAGAATATGACGTTTGCCTAAGGATACAAAACCTTATAGTATCACATCCAAACTAGTCAGTTAGCGGCTAAGGCTGAGACCTGTATGGATCATATTAGATTACGCAGCAAAGATAGTAATCTTGCAGGTGGCTAGTCTGATGATGACTTCGACGACTCGTTGGGTAGCCGGGGAGGAACTGTTACTCCTGACTAAAGGGGAAAAGCGCGCACCACCTCCAGCAAAACCAAGAATGCCCTAACTGGTGTGTATGTTCCGAACAAAACGTTACAAAATTCTGACCTTAGTGTCTACTTTAAGTTTTCAGGAGTACTTACACTGAAGATACTGCTGTCAAGTGTCCACCATTATCAGCGGTCAAGCGACATTTGAGTCCACGTGCCATGTAACGTTCGTCTCCCTCTCCCTCCTCAGTTCTTGATTTACTCCTTCCGCTCTTTGAACACTTTATCCTTGTAGGTTTCCCAATATCAAATCCAGAATCATATACTTCCACCGCACCATCGCCTCGAGCCACAGCAACAGCTCGTCCCATTTCCCCCGAACTGTCCCCATAAACAGTTGCCAGTGCGTGAACAAATGGTGGGTTGCACATTTGTCCGACGTTGTTTGTACTGGAAACTACTGGTAAGAACACAAGCAAGCTCAAGATCATTCTCTCACTTTAAACGCTATCAGTCAATTTGGTCATCGCATTCAACTGTCAAACATCAGACAAGCAACTGTCTTATAGCTGCCCGCAGCGCTTTACTACATGGAAGTCTGACACAATCAACGGGCTAACCAATAGTAGCAAATTATCTCTGAGCGCCCTTACTTTAGAAGCCAAATCGCAGACGAATTTGAGAAACCTACTTACCAGGATCAATTATCCTCAACTGTCTACCTTTCGAAAAATCCCACTTAACAATTTTTGAATCCAAACCTCCGGACATCGCTGCAAAAGGATGAAAATGTATAACAATATATTCATAACAAGACCAAATAATCTTAAACACTTGCTCGTAACCAGAACTCTAAATATTTTCGACTATGCGTATTGTTCGCTAGCACGAGAAAACACTAAAGTTGCTAACTTACCAAGAAGAAGCAGAACATGAGGACAATGGAAGGAGCAGAAAATCAAGGAGTGTATATAATGTTATACGGTTAAAACAGTTTCCGGAGAAAACAGTAACGTCCCCCGCACACTTAAGTAACCCCCCAATAGTTTTGAACCCATGGAGGTACAAAGTGTAACAAAGAATGGTGTACATGTAACTTGGTTTGAGAAGTTAGCGAATGCATATAACAACATATATTGACCAAGGGGAAATGTGTAGGGAAGTACAGAAGAGATGGTAAGTACAATGTGCGATGCCTAACGGGGTATATAAGTATAAGAAATACTAAATCAAGGTACTGCGGTTGACGAGTAAACTGAGTAACGGCTTTCATGTAGCCTTGAATCTGAATGACCGTCATACCGTCAAACGTGGGTGCGTGGATATCAACTTTCAGGAACTGACAGCATAAGGAGACTTCCATTTTTAGCGCTCACAGAAACATATACAAAAGATATGGAAGAGTTTAAGCTAGATACGAATCACACAAGAAGGAAATTAGTGTTAGATCTATAGGTACCCTTCTCCTTCAAACGCAGATAATCTGAAGAGTAAGATCTGTAAGGAATGTACCTTCCCAAGGCTTTTGAGGATGAAACTGTACGGCGCTGCATATCTGGGTTGGAAATCAAGGAGGGGTAATATATACACCATTTGGGTTCTTAAGCTAGTCTTTCCCCATCCCTCCGTATGAACTGGAAAGGAGACCAAGAGGTGCCGCAAACGTCCAGACGCGCTCCGTTGTGGACAGAAACAACCGATAGTGTTGTGATTTTATTAAGATTGTGCTATGTGCAGTGCGATGCAAGAACTACCCACATAAACTTCTCGTAACACGTCAACTAGAAACCTAGAGAAGTATAATAGCAAGTCAGAATAAAGGGGTGAAATCTGTGCATCATTTTAGGCCAAAATTCTAACCTGGATACAGAAACTGGCAAACGTGTAGCAAACAGGGCCCCCTGGTACGGAAGCACAATATAGATAACCTGTAGCAGGAATGCAAACCGATCTATTCGTATGATCCTCATAGGCATCAGAAAATCCGAGGACTAGAACTGAGCATAAGTTCTTCAAGAATAGGTGAATTGTCTAACCTGGGAGCTACAGTAGAATGGAAGGAACCGAATAGAATGTATGACCAAACGAACGTAATAACCGTGCTTCGAGTCCGGTTCTTTCTGGGTCTTTAACTGCACTCATGAAAATTCTTAACCCTCTAACGATTTTTCCAGAGAATGCGATACCAGGGAGCATGTGAATGACCCAGACAATCCAGTCTACTCTCCTTCCTTGGTACTGGTGAGTCACCAGAAAACAGCATACAGCTTTGGGCTTCTTTCCTTAGGATCCCCGTCTTTTGCTCGTTTACTTGTCACGTTGAACCTTAACGAGGAAAGCTCAGTGCTGGGCGGGTGAAACCAATAAACTGGAACCGTTGCAAAGTTAGCAGAAAATAGATAGTAGTTATGTGCCGCTTCATCATACAGATATCGTATCTAACTCTCCAAATCAAGCAAAGCCAGCTGGATACGTTTGTGTGCACTCCGCGAAGTGTCTTGTATAACTTATGACTGGTGAGGTCGATCACCTGCATATAACCAGAACGTGCTATCAAACTTCAAGCTTTGGTCACTGATAACTGGCACCATGATTGGAGACATTAAGCGAGCAATTTCTCTCAGAACAATCTCGCGAGTTCCAATTAAATTGCTAAAACTATTTATGCAGCTCTACAGTGTTCATGCAAGAGAGCCCCCCTTCACTATGCCGACCTAATCTTTAACCGCTACTTCTTCAAGACTTGGGAGATATTCAAGTAAAACTGCTTGCAAAGAACACTACCTTTATCTCGCCTGAATCATCCGCGGCAGCCAAATAAGTTCCTTTTTGGTTCACGACAACCTGTGGCCAGAAAGTATCTAACAGAATTTGAGCGAGTGGCGTTTACCTGCTGACCATATGAATTACCTTCCCACATACAACTACGAAAGATCGGTAGATCCAAGGATTTTCTAATCTCTAACACCTATGCGTTTACTTTCCCCGAGTTTCACTACAACCTATACTATGGATAACGAGATAAATACGCTAAGTTCTGACTGATGCAACTTAAACACGATGCCAGCAGAACACGGTTTCTAGCGAAAAATAATACTTAAAAAAAACACTTCTGAATAGATGACCGATGCGAATTCTGAGGCAACGTCTCCACAAACACTCGCACTGAATTCCTTTAGGTACTCGTCACCCTTTGAAACCTACTTACCATCTTGCATCCAAAGTTTACCTTAGCCAACGAACAATCTAATATGACACCAATGTTTTGACTTCTGAAGCACATTAGACGTATACCATCTTCCCAGTACACGGAAGAAATAAGAACAGAGTCTTTTGCTCAGCACCTGATTGATCTCGTCCGTACTGAAGTCATACTTTTGCAGTTCTCTGCCGGATGATCCCTCCAATCAAGACCAGTTAAGCACCCATGTCAACAACCTGATCAAACGTGAAGATCTAGTTTTCATAAAGAAGGAATGCACCAAAATTCAGGCTATAGTAAACACATAGTGACACAGACTCGAGAAGTCCTGAGTACGTTCCTGCACCTCTACATGAAAGGCCATCCAAGTTGGGCTCTCGAAACTCATACAGGGCCGCCTACAATGATTGTAGGCTACGACCTAACTGTTCTCATCTATACTCTCCAGCAGTCGCGGAGCTCTCTGTGGTACTCCGAACAATAAGAAAAACACCGACGTATTTCGTGCAGTTCTTGTCTTGCCTTGATATCTGAGCAGCGGGGAAGGGAAATACCAGACGTAAGTCGACAGACAGGATGAAATTCCCGACAGAAGCGTACAGCTGATTGTCATCTCCTGAAAAAGCAACACTGTATTACAAAACTTCCGAGAGTAATGCCAAAGAAACTACTTCTTGTCCAGAAAAGCAGGGAAGACGTATGTAATTGATCTTAAAATTTTCATGAACACAAGCTGTTGCAGAGTTCACGACTGCTAAGGAATATATAGCTTTGGAGATTCTTGAAACAAATTTGCGAAAATATATAGCTGCAGCTTCGCGCTCTACCAGGTCTCAAACAAATGGATGCCACGGCCTCTTCCCTAGAAACCTGAAGCGCAGTAACACAACTTTGAGTACGCAAGTCGAAGATGCATACACTTCCATCCTGACGAACCAACAATCACAAACCAAAGGGATTGGTCAAAAGCAGTTGGAACGGACCAAAATTGGACCATAAGCTCCTTTTTACTCTAAAACAGTCAAATTCTGCTGCTCCTGGCCGATTATCTATATATACCACCTTGAAACTTCTGCCGCAAGAATGCGATCTATGCCAAGCAGGTGATTTGTAACGACCACGGAGCTTCACTCAGAAAAGGACTCGAATCAGCGCCTAGCTCAGCATATATTCGTACGTCGAGAATAGCAAATTCTATCGAGGACCACGCTCTAGCACTCAGGTAGCCCGCAAAGAACCCGTCGAAGTAAGATAGTAAGACCAAGCGCCTAGCTAAGCATATATTCATACGTCGAGAATGGCAGATTTTATCAAGGACCACTCTCTAGTACAGAGGTAACCCGCAATTAGCCAGGCCAAGTACATATATTCATACGTCGAGAATGGCAGATTTTATCAAGGACCACTCCCTAGTACAGAGGAAATACGGGGCCAAGTACATAGTAAGTAGCCAATAGGGGCCGAATGTGCGCTAAACTGTCGAACGGAGTTATCTTCATACGTCGAGAATGGCAGATATGCTCAAGGACCACTCTCTAGTATAGGGGTATCACGCAGTTAGTCCAGCCAAGTACACAGTGAGAATCAACTAGGGGCCGAATGTGCGCTAACCATGCCGAGCGGAGTTGGCGAATTGTTATATAACCGGAGGGTGTTCCGATGGAAATGTGTGGTGCAAAGCACATTTCCAGAATAGGTTCCCCTCGGTATATCATCGAATTCGAGTAGACAATGACAAGAGAGCTGCTTCAAAGGCTAAATGCAAACCCCCATGCAGAAATGAATACGAACTAGATTTGTCTAGTGCAACGTTGAAAGAAGCGAAGGTTATCCAGTCAAAACGTAGATAGCCCTGAACCGTAGAATCCATTGCAAGGAAAAACGAAGGCTGTCCAAGCAGAACGTAGATACCGATAACCATAGAAAATACAGGAGTTGAGGAGCACAGATTCAGTCAGTGAATAGAGGAGAAGGCATACAGAGGTAGTAAAAGACGAGCCTGTATTTGCCCGTCCATCACTGATGCACTAACCATAGAATCTAATGCAGGAGTTGAGGAGCACAGATTTAGTCAACGAATAGAGGAGAAGGCATACAGAGGTAGTAAAAGAAGAGCCTGTATTTGCCCGTCCATCACTGACGCACTTAGGTACTGAGTAGGTGTACACCCAAGAACCTAATTACCACAAGAAGCACAAGGAGCATGCAGCAGAACACACTCCCATCGCATGCACCTCAACCTGCTCTCTGACTTCATCAGCACCCAACAGACAGGGTTAGGCTGTAGATGAGTTGGAAAAGTGGTCAATCAGATGAAGACTTAACCGACTCATCAGGGCCTTGTCGGTCCAGGAGTTTCTGTTCAGTTCCCAACAAGTGTCTGTAACCGAAGGGTGTGCGGATGAGAATGTGTAGTACGAAGCACATTTCCAGAAAAGATTCCCCTTGGTATAAAGTTCAATGCGACTGACCAGTGCCAAATGACAAATGCAGTATGTATTGATGCAATCTGATCGATTATAATGTAAAACTAATGCAGAAGTGAAAACAACTGGAGTTGTATTCTACGATAGTGAAATAAGCGAAGGCCGTCAGGCGAACGTAGAATGAGATAGCCAAAAGAACCCCACGCAGAAGAGAGCTAGTTTAAGTGAGTTGAGGAGCACTGATTTAACTAGCTAAGCATAGAAAGAACAAAGCTCAAGTCCCTCAAGAGGAACGGAACCAAACCAACTTGGACATTCTTCGTGTGATGCGAAAAATGATGCAGTCATGATCATTACGGGATTGCACTCCATACATGGATTTTCTTTTAAGTGCATGAAATCAAGGACAAAAATACTTCAGGAGTTCTGACTGGATTACAAGTATTTTAGAACACCAGTAGATTTGAAGGAAGAGCGCCCCGAGACAGAGTGTAATGCCATTGACACGCGAAGTTCGAAGTCTGTAATGTCGTAACTCAAGGTAAGGCGATCACTTAAAAGCTTCACTCTGACCATATGCATCAAGTACTTCAGTTCTTTTCTCATTAGAAAAGATTTCAAGAGCTCATCAACACTGTCGATTTGGAGTGCACTTCATGACTGTATAGCATACCTCACTGGAGGAGAAGACCGAATTGCGAGAAGTGGAGGAAGTGGTACAACACAGAATGGAGGCACTGTGTGCCCGCAGTTTGAATAGAGGCTTCATAGCGTTCCTCCAGGTTTTGCACCTTCGATTGCTTAATAAGGAATTCTCCAACCCAAACAGCAATCACACCTTACTTCCATCACTGGCCTCAACATCTCCGCGACTCAGCACCAACGAATTTCCAATAAATCCTCGGTTTCCTGAAAGGCAACGAACATTCCATGACGTCAAATGGCCCTGTTTCGCTGTAGAACCCATGGGCCTGCTTGCGCTGCTGGTGCCGCTCCTATCACCGAATCTGGTCGTTCTGTCGATAATTCATCGACAGATCGCTCTCGCTCCTTTACCGCAAGACCATGCAGACTGGTCTTCCTGTTTGATGAAGTGAATCAGTGCTTGAGCACCGTCGGCGTAAGAATATGCTGCGATGACATCCCTTTCTTTCATGTCTTTCAGAAATAGACCAAAAATGTTTTCGCGGCGTCCTAAATCATCATGCTAACGTGGTATGACCATTGGTGTGTCGTTATGCCTCTGTATGTTTTCTCCCACGGTCCCACCCAAATGTTGCATTTATTATTATCATTCTGTAAATGGGACCTCGTGCCGATGGTCAAAACCGCGCCGTACACAGCGAGCTTCGATCGTAGTCATGCTGTTATAGTTGGCCGCCATTTAGCAACCGGAGGCGGTATCTGGCTCCCCGCTAGACTCTGGCAGTACTTTCCAGTTTCTAAGACCACGACGAAATTTTAGCTTCGTTACTGTTAATTTCCCTCCTACAGAATAGACAATTCTTCGGAGACCGAGAAAAAATGACGGTATAGTTGGAAGAGTGATATAGTTTTTAGTTTTACTTTTCCAATAGAGGGAAAATTTATTATGCATGCAACTTGAGCTTTTAGGCAAAGAAAAGGAAGAGGACGGACAGAAAATCTCAGGGTGTTACTAGCACGGACAAAGGTAGAGATCTATCATAGAAAATATGAAGGTCATGCATATTCATTATCATTCAATTTTTAAAAATGTTTGATTTGTGTAAATGAAAACTATATAAATCTTACATATAAACTCTAGATTAATATAATTTAAAAAGGTATTTGTTTTGTAATTATTATGTGTTATCCAAACCAAGAGTTCTAAGGAGATATAAAAAACAAGTTCTTGTGCTTGCGATAGGATTGCGAATGCTATGTATTTGTTGAGACAAGCAATTCTTGAATTTTACATTGCTATAAAAAGAAATATCTTGTGATACTAGAAAATACTAGATTTAGTGAAACAAGACGTTTACGATACGAGTTGTATTGCAAAATTTGTGATGCAAAAGAATCATAAGTTTATGACATGGAGTGCATCGCAAATTTAAAATTCCAAAGAAAGCCGTCATCGCAAACTTTGCAACACATACTCTGTTGCAGATGTGATGCAACTGGCACTGCAAATATTGTGATCATCTTCGCATCGTAAACATTGTGATACTATAAGCGTCATAAATCTAATATAGAAGATATTTCTGATTATTTCTGATTCTTATTACATCACAATCTTGCGATTCACTCCGCATCACAAATATCAAAAACAATTATTTAAAAAAGAGTGTGCGATTCTATCAGATACGTTTAGTATCGCAAGTTTGGAAGATAATTTAATTTTAGATTGACAATATGCGAATTTTGTGCATCGTGGATTAGGTTTACATGTCGATGCATTTCATGTTGTAAACTTTGCGAGGCACTTTGCATCACATTTGCGGTGTGGATCTAGTCGCAAATGTGGAACAAAATATTTTATGCATAAATAGTGTTTGCGATGGTCTATGCATCACAAATTATATGATGCGTATTATATTTCAGATTTTGTGATGTGTTTCGTATCACAAGTGCGATGCATAGTGCATCGTAATGTTTTTAAGTCTTTCTAAATTCAAAATTGTTCCTTAGTATTGTATAAGATATTTTTTTGATTTTTTTTATCTCTTGCATGCTATGTTCAATATTTTTGAAGTGATTTCTTGAACATGATGCCTCTCTCATGGACATATGACAGTCTCCTTTAGTGTATAAATGATAATATGATATTTACACATCAAGGTCATTATCGCTGTCGAGACGAGAGTTTCCTAGGAAGGGCAAAACCTTCTAATTGTGATACAATCGTGAAGAGGAGACAAGAACCATACACGGAATACGGATTGCAAGAAAACGATCTCCATCACATTCTCGATCCGAACAAAACACATGACACACAAGTAAGTCTTCAACTCCAAATCACCCATATTGGAAATCTCACCTTTAAGAACTCAGAACTTCAGAAAACTGCTCCTACGAGAGACTAGCGCGTTCACCTAGAAGCTTATTGTTTTCTATTCAAAAAGATATGAGTACAAGTTGCAGGTCTCCTCTCTACTAATTTCTGTCCTCTATTCTTAATTCCTTGATTCCTCGATGTCAAAACTGTCCTCAGTCAAAAACTCTCTCTAGTCTTAAGCTCCGTAAACCTCTTTCCTAACTCTTCGATTTCTCTACTCGATAATCAATGCACGATAATGAAAAAATTCTCTTCTCTAGAGTACACTCCTTTGCGCTTTCTTCCTCTCTACGTGTCTTCCACTGTCACCTAGCAAGTGCAAAACGATGCCTTAGACAGATGGAAGCAAAAAATTAAAACTCTGATAAAAGTTCAACACGTATTATTTTCTTACGTGTCAGAAAACTTAATCAACATATCTTCACAGATTCATATGTACGGATGGCTGGTTATTCGGTCGTACAGTCAGCTTTTGATACCTCCACCTGAAGTAACTCCACCGCGGTTACCTCTGACCACAGAATCACCTCGTTTTGACATCTGGAGCTCGAGTTATCGCTGTTATGTTCTCTAGTCCTCTTCAACTTTGGAATACCGTAAGTGTTTTCTCAAGCGATTTGGTCGTACAATAGCTTATGACACCTCCACCTGAAGTAACTCCACCATGGCTACCTCTGACCACTAGAATCACCTCGTTCTGGCATCTAGAGCTCGAGTTATCGTCGTTATTGTTCTTTGATCTTTTTTAACTTTGAAATGTCGTGTCTTCTCTAGCAATTCGGTTGTACAATCAGCTTTTTGTACCTCCATCCGAAGTAACTCCACCACGGCTACTTCTGACCACTGAAATCACCTCGTTCTGACACTTGGAGCCCGAGTTATCATAGTTTTCGTTTTCTAGCCTCCTCTAACTTCAAAATGATGTAAAAGACACTTAAAAAGTATCTCGTATTCATGATACGTTTAAGGGACATCTAGTGTCATGTCCCTAGGTAACTTGGTGTCCCACATATTCTCTCGAAGGGGTTAGCCTACTCCAAGCCGGTTGTGAGTCCGAGTGGATTTGATCTTGAGACCTCCTCCCTACATGCTTACTCAACTACCCATGGAGCCAATCTCACAACTGGTTCTAGAGACCAGTTTCTAAGCTTATATGTTAGTAAAGCGCACTATTTCATCTTCCCTTCACTAACACGAACTACCAGAACTATCTCTAGACGTGATCCTTTTTTTACATTTCAAGATGCAAACATATACTATACACAACAACCTACATGATAAAAATGTAGAACTCAAATTTTGAACTCATTCAAATTTATGGCACATTTCTCGATATCAAAAATCTTGTAGAAGAACTCCAAATAACTTTTTAACATACCACGGTGATCAACACGGTGAGACCTATGCCATGGTGTTTTCAGATATTTGAATGCTCACTTCCTCCAAAATCGACTTCTCTGAGGTCATGACTTGACTTAGAGAGTCTAACTTTTGACAGAAAGATAAATTATTTACTATGTGAAATAATTCACATTACAACACATCCACCCCCTCCAAACCTGCACATCCTTTAGCATGTGCCAAACTCTTCACTCGTCTATCTGTTATTCTTGATCATCACTCTCCTCCGTCTTAACCTCTTGAATCACTAAAACATCTTCGTCTCTTGTCATCCTCTGCTCCAACTCTAGAAAATTGAATAACTCTACTGATCCTCCGTATTTTTTGAATAGTTTCACGCGTTTGCCAACCATAGATAGCTTCAAAAGAGTACCATCTACCTCACATAAACTATAAGTGGCAATCTCATACACATCTAGTACAACATAAGGCCCAAACATCTATGAGAGAACTTACAAAGTGTAGAATGTTGATTTTTTAACGTGCTATCATACATCAGAATCCAATTATCAGCATGTATCGGCTTCGGTTGTAGTCGATGAGTCTTGTCAAAACGCTTCTTCTTTTTCACTCAAGCCACATTCAACTTCTCTTGCGCTTCCGTAAGATCCTCCTCCCTCCATTCTAATTCTCCAATGTGTAGTTCTATCAACCCACAAAGCAAATTAAAGTAGTCTAGGTCATTCTCTAGGCTTACCATCACATGCTTTCACTAAAGCATGAACAATAGAAGGATGTCCTCGTTCACTTTTACCAATCTCCTCTGGATTCATGGCAGTAGTAAGTCGAAGCTTTACTCGATAACGAGCAAAGAATTCCTTCATTTTGACATCTCTCAACTCGTCCCTATCTGCTTGTAATCTTCCAACAGATCCGTAAGGACATATGATATATTCAAGCACGAATCTACATATGTTCTATGTAGTCTTCGTTTGTAGTGCTCGTCCCTCCACGTAGTCGGAGAGGTCTTCACGAGCAAACACCAAGTAGCGCATCCTCCATAGTCCCAACAACATTATCACAAGATAAAGGACCCATTGAAAATGGATATTTGGTGGATAGGTAGGTACAAGCTCATCTCTATAACGGATCTTGGAATAGAATTGACAGTGCAGACACGGTCTAACAAAATCCATCACATCTTGATACAAACCTTTTCACCAGTATCTCTCTTTCATCCTTGTGTAAGTAGCCCAACTCCATAGTGTTCGGCCCACAAGGTGTAATGAAACTCTTTAAGCAGATTCAGCTTTGTCGGTTGATCATCCACCACTCTAACAAGCATTTCATCTCTTCTTTTTTGACATTTTCACAAATAATCTTCACGCAGAAGATAACCGTACGCCTTTTGTTTGATCTCCTTTGAACTTTGCATCAGTCCATCCCTCTCGTCTGTATGAACTTAGACAAAACTCAATATCGCGTAATCTTCTCGTGTAGAACTTCTCTTTGAATGACAATGGTTCCAAGTCTGAAGTCTGCTGACCAACTTGACACCAAATATCTCTCTTTTCTTCATCCTCAACTTCTGCAAGCATCTCATCCTCGTCTACATAACGAGCTCTAGATAACATATATGCAACTGGATTATCCTTCTCGGCTATGTGTCTCAACTCAAGGTTCAAACTCCAAGCATAAGCAATCTCTCGTAGCATTGTTATGTCTAATTGTAGTTTGTTATCATACATAACAAAGATAAACAGTATGTTTCTAAGATCACATGAACTCTCGATCTATCTTCATAGCAATAACAGCTCCACACAATTCACGTTTCAATTGAGGATAGTTACGTTGTCTATTTGTCGAGATTCGAGCTCCAAATCTAGAAACAAATCTCACATCATCTACAACTCCTTGATCAACTGTCTTTCCAATTGATTTTGGACTCGTATCAACAGTTAGTATCACATGTCTCCTGTGGAGATTTTAGAATCTCTTTCAACCGCTTCATTGTCTCGTGATGTTCTTACCGCCAAGTAAACTTTTTCTCTTTTCTCAAAAGTGCATACAGAGGTACGGCAACATGTGTATAATGAAGAATACTCATGCGAAAGAACACACAAGCTCCTAAGAATTGTCGAACCTCAGTGATACTAGTACAGTATGCTATTATTGCTATAGCATCTACCTTCTCTGAGTTCGACCGCCTCCTAAAAGTACCGCACAAATGATCAACCATCACTATTTATGACATCTCAAAATGAGATTTGGTACTTGACAGAGTGAGGTGTACCTCCTCCAAACACGTCAAAATCTGACCACATCTCGTACGTGATCTGCAACAATTTCTACAACCATCAGAAGTCACAACTTCGTCCTTGTCTTCCACCAGACAGCTTTTCATGAGAATATCATCCAGAAATGAGATACTGACCTCAGGTGCAAACTCCAGTAACACCTTATGTGTCGCATTTGCATATGGGTTATTGAGTTTATCGTTTCTTGAGGAAGAGTGCACATCCACATCAACCCAAAAGTTGTACGCATGATAGTCAAGTCTCTACTCTCCAAAGCAAACTGAAACTGATCTTAACTTGAAAACAAATCTCCAATAGAATAGATCGGTCTTTCAACAAACGTCTCAGCTACCTCATCAACCACAAGTCCTGTCTCAACGTTTCAAATCGTGACATTGTTGACAAGCTGTTTGTCCTGGATGAAGCGTAAAGCTCCTGTCTTCTTAGATACTGTGAACCATCGGCTAAAGTACGGAGTCTTAGATGGTCCAAAAATACCCATATGCATCTTCTCTTTCAGTAGCTCAATGAGCTTTGGTAGCAATGCACGAGGGACTGGAATCGACTTCAAGTCTCAAGGTACGTGAGGAACAGTGAAGATAACCATCGGGTCTATCACACTAGAATCCACACAACCAATCTCTTCAGTTGAGAAAGAAAATGTCTTACAGTGACTAGCAATCATCTACTCATAATCTCTTTTCTCTACTTCAGTCAAGAAGCCACCCCATTCTATCCAGAGCTGCTTGAGTGTCTCTTGAGTAAACCGGTGTCTTATATGCGTAGGATTTCTAAGTACAAGCTTAGTGGCCGCTAACTCCATCTGTTGTTGTGAATCAACAAGTAACCGGATCATCATTGGCTTCACCTTGTTTGCTACAGTTTTTTATTTGGTGTGCACCTCTACTTCTTGACGAGAGTTACATTAACTGATTGCATCTTTCCATCCACTATATAGTCTCAGATTCTAAGTACGGGACAATCTCCTCATAGATTTTACAAGAGTGGATGAGGATCACCATCCTACCTCCCATCTATCTATGTCATCCATCCAACAAACAAAAGACTGTACACTTACAAACTCCTCGTTTTTTGAAGTTTTGAGTTCTTGAACGTGAGATTTCCAGTATGAGTTATTTCGAGTTGAAGACTTACTTGCGTGTTGTGTGTTTTGTTCAGATCGAGAACGTGATGGAGATTATTTTCTTGTGATCCGTATTTCATGTGTGGTTCTTGCCCTCCTCTTCATGATCGTCTCGCATCTAAAAGGTTCTATCTTTCTCAAGAAACTCTCGCCTTGACATATAGTCTGGTGATTCCAGTGAGAGCTTCTTTGGATGAATGATCGTGAAGTTGAATTATCAGACAAAGAAAAGATGGATAGGAAGAGCGAAAGTGCTACTATTGCGATCTCTACGGCTGCTGCATCTACGTCTACTGTAACACCTTCTACAACATCTACAACGGTAACATCTGGTCTCGATACAACTGAGATTTTGAAGATGCTTGCGGCTCTGGTCGAACAGCATTCAATCGTTGGAGGGGGTGAGTTAAAATCTACAAAGGTTTTGCAATCGATTGTAAATAGATGTAGAAGATTTAAAGATAGAGATATTTCTAGGTATCTATGTGAGGAGAGATGGAGCTTATTAGAGTTACTGATGTAGAGATGATAGCCAGTTTTGCGTTAGCTGTGACTCTTGAGTTGCGGGATCATGTTAGAGATGTGCAGAGAAGAAATCTTGGTGTTTGGATGAATTTTGAACGAGCTCTTAGAGAAGAGTTTCTTGAATAAGATTATGAGAATGTGTATGGACTAGGTTGAGCAACAACCTGGTCGTATGATGAGACTGGACGAGTTGTTGAGAGAATTTAATCAGAGATACTGACAACTTTCAACGCTTGAACGTATAACCTTAGATGCTAGAACGATAGAGTTTTTTTTGCGAACTATTGATGATGCAACGACAAATCGATTATGCTTCATGTTAGTAGATCGATCGGCTAAAGGAGGTGTTACTACTGACTGGAGAAGAGTCGAGGATGCAGTTGCTGTACTAACAAGATATAGACAAGGAAGAATGATCCAAGGAGGATGCCAATTGCAGAAGTGGTCTCTCAACCTCACGTTGCTCCTCAAGCACAATAGCCTCCAGCTCTTACTTCTAGACTTGTTGTCTCGACTGCAGTCCATTTGATGCTAGTTGTGTCGGTTCTTGCACAAAAGGCATCTATTCAGAGACCTACAGAGAACCAACGTCAACAGAACCAGATCAAAGACATGATCTGACAGATGCGAGAGCTGAAGGTAGAGCTGACTGACTTGCAAAGAGAGCAACCACCAGTGCTTGCTACTACACGTCCAGGAGGTGCTATTTGTATATGTATATGGTGTGACAGTCTTGATCATCTTCGAGGAGACTGTCAAGAGCTTACGGTTGCTTTACGAGATGGTGTGATTCGCTACCATAATAGTAAGCTGCACTTTTCTTCTACTGGAGAGTCGTTGAGCACGCAGTACAGACAAAGAGGCATGAGAAGTTTGTCTCTGATTGCTACGGCTACAACAGTAATCGCGTTGATGATACCGTCGATGAATTCTTATGTATACGTTGGACATATTGAAGTTTGTGCTGGATTTACGTGGCTAAATAAGACTGTTGAGAAGAGTAATACTAAAATTTCTTCTGAAGTATTGAAGAGAGGAGCTGAAACTATCCATAAGGTCATAAGATGAAGAGATCTTGTAGACACTATGTCTATCAAAGCATTATTGGACGTGGATAGACACGTTCACTAGCAGGATGCTTGTGGAGAAAAAGAGAAGACGAGATGCCTCTGAACTTGATACTAGAGTTCTAGAGGAGACTAGAGATAGATGGAGAGTCACTAGGAGGCGAGTAGCTCCTCCAGAAGACGTCCCGGCTACTTCTCAAGCTCCTCCACCTTCACCAAGTCCGATGAAGAACGTGTAGAGGTCTCAACAAGAACCAACGACTGTTGGAAGGTGGTTTACTACCCAAGAGAAGGAGAATGGACGAGCTTACAAGTTGACGGCGGATAATGAAACTTCTACTGATCTCAAGAGCATCTTGGAGCAGAGGATATAGAACACGAATTGAGTATTCTCTTAAAGAGTTTATTGATATTATGAATAGGGTTCATGAACTTATCATGACACCATCAAACGAGAGAGACATGTAAAGCCTTAGCAAGTAGAGAGTCAGATGATAGATGTGATAAGAGCTTCTATGAACGATGCAGAATTTGGAAAGGTGCATTTTCAAGAGGTTGATGACAAGGTGTACTAGCAAGAAACGTTAGTTGTTGGTACCAACATTGTTGAATTTGATGATGACGAGGAGAGTCTAGCTACTGATAATGATTTCAGAAAGAGGCATTGGGCTCGTGCTACGACAGCTCCACGAGTAAGTCTTGGGAGTCTATCTGAACTTGTTGCTATTTTAGTTGATCAGCAATCTGAGATCAACATCATGTCACGGGAGGTGTACGAAAGAGGACAGTGACCGATCAAACCAAATCATGGTCGGGTGCTACGTGCTGCTAACAACCAAAAGGGTGAGTTATATGACACTTGTCCTAACGTGAGGATGAAAATAGATGATGTGGAGATAGATCAGCGCTTCTTCATGCAATCTTCTGCTTCGTATCCTGTCATTCTTGGTCAATTTTATATTCCTATAGTTCGGATGGAGACCAAGGTCATGGATGACAGATCTCACTATGCTAGGATCTGTAGTTCAGATGATAGACGTTCTATGTAGTTTTTGATCATTCGTACAAACCACGAACGAAATAGACAGACCTTGAGAGAGTCTCTTATATGTAGGAATACGAGTTTTATGAACTCACTCTTGTAAGACAAGATAGCAAGAGTGAAGGACCTGCTGCTACTATGATCCCGCTTGAGTAGCCTGAGGGATCACAAGAGGTTGATGAAGAAGTTGCTCAAGATTCATAGACTGTGTATACTGTACATAGTTGGAAATTTGGTTTAATGACTTTCAATTCTGACGATTGGAGAGAGTTCACACAAGTAGAAGATATGACTATGAAGAGTAGAAGGTAGACGGAGAAACGTGTAGCATATCTGCACTGTAGAGGAGATCGAAAAAAAACGAGATGATTTCATGTGAATTCACATTACGACACCGTCTACGACTTTGTTTGTCACAAAACTGCTCTATCTTGAATAATATGACGCTCTCGCAATATCCATTAAATAACCATCGACCAATGAAGATCTTTAGTATATGATTCATAGAAAAAATGTTCTATCTGTGACATATATACAAAAGGCTCGTCACTAGCTCTATCAAAACGTAAGAACGTCCTTGTGTCTATACGACGAGCTCACATTCATCTTTTACTACTATAGCTCGATTGCCTCGAAGTTGATCTTATACCATCTACACAAAAGGACTACTTGTGTAGAAATCCATGAAGTCAAGCTCATAATATCCTCTATCACTCTGAAATAAAACAGTGATGCATGCTCAAGATTCAAGTCGTGTCCACAACTCAATAATCTTCAATAAAAGAGCCGTACACTCTAGAGTTGTTCGTCTGTAATATCTTCTAATCCACACGTCAAACTCACATATGTCGATCTTGTACCAACATTTGTGTAAAGGTCATTGCTCTTTGGATTGGACTTTCAAATCAATAATCATACGTGATCGATAATGACTTGATAGTGATTAATATCCTCATGAGCTGCACTCAAAGAATCGATCTTCTTTACCAAATCTGCCATATAAGATCTGATCCGCAAAATGATCACGAGAATGATGACCTACGCATGTATAAAGTATCCAAAGTACAAACTAGATATAGATTAAATCTCTACTTGAGATAAGAGAAAGGTGTTTGAAGACTTGAGACAAGAAAAAAGGTTTGAGAAAAACTTGTAGTAGAAGCCACTCGTTCCTTCTCATAGAATGATATCAATTCCTTCTTATGGAGGATGAAGTTATGAACTTGCACAAGTTCAATGAAAGTCAAGACGTGTCCATTACCTACTCCAAGAGTACTTTCTCATGTTAGCCTCTCGTCTTCTTTCTCTTCAAATAGAAGTAGAGAACGATGGTCCAACTATTGTCAAATATTAGAACAAAGAAACATAGCCTTAGTGTGCAAATATCCTTCAGCGATGCATCTTTTTGGTGGAGCTCTCTGACGTACAAGATCTTTCAAGAACTTCAAATATGTCTCCAGTCAGTATATCCATCTATAATGCACTAATCCGCAAATGATCACCTCGTGTACCAAATGAACAAGCAAGTGGATATGAATATCAAAGAACGTTGGAAGAAATATCGTTCCAACTTGTAAAAGGTTTGAGTAATAAATACTTCCATTTAGATATGATGTAGAGGATAATCTCATGTGTCTTCAATCCACTAGGTCATGTTGAAGTGTCAGTGGAAAATGCTTTTTGCAAACATGCACCATAAATAATAAGAAAATGCAAAGTAGCTATTCTCTTCTTGAATTTCTTGCATTCTTGTGAAGTCATGATCCAAGAAGTTGGACTTATACTCTCATCGCTTGCATCTGATGATCAGAACCCATACATCTTAGTGCATGCTCACCTCCTCATATGCTCGCCTCGATGCGAATCCATCATTCTCTCCAAACAAATGTTTGATGATGAGTTAGTATTGAAGTGAATTGTGAGTCCAGCGAGTACTCCACGTCATGCGGATGACCAATATCAGAGAGCGTGAAGTTTGATATGAGAATATACGAGGTATCTTGCTGTAGAAAGATACGGCAAGACCTTGGACCAACTCGACAAATCCTAGTGCTCTCACTACCCAATCTAGCAGGCTTTGTCTCGATTTTTATTGAACTAACCTGACCTTAAGTCTAACACACGTTGTCGTGATGTGAATCATTTGACATAGTAAATGATTCACTTATCACTGCTGTCGTGTTACTTAGCGCATGTTATTTCTACTCCGACACTTGACGTTTAGTAGTCTTAGAAGTTAGCTCTGTACTGTTCTTAGTCTTTTATGCTTATGGTTGACACCTTTTGCATATGGTGTTAACTCTGTCAAATATTTTGGATCCTAGTAGGTTGGTAGTATGACATTTATCTTGTTCAAGCATTCGTACGCTTGTGCAAGTAAATTCATACTTATCTATGATACTCAATGTACATGACTTAGATTTACCATGTAGATAGGGGTTTGAACTCATGGGTTGTACTTACTTGTCGCCCATGCACGCTTTCTAGCTGATTTAAGTTATTTTTTGAGGCTGCGTGTCGTTTTAGGTAGTTTAAGTTTTACGCTGGCACTCTAGGTAGCTTGACGTGGTAGCCTATGAGTAAAACTAAGTTGCCACGTGGTTTAGGGTACTAAAGGACAACCAAGTGGAGCTATGAACTCCCATTGGTCTGTTTTTGTCTTTTGTTAAACTCTAAATTTAGAAACAGAGCTCTAGAGTGGAGTTCGAGCAATTTGTGAGGGTACTTCGAAATCTGAGAGCACAGGGAGAGAGAGCTCGTCAAGCCAAGCACTGTCAGTGAAATTTTCAGTCGATTTGAAGCAATAAAGACGAAGTTATGCCCAATTGAAGTTCGGATTATGCCAAAACTGCAGCACTTTTGTTGATTTTGGGGTTTTCAGTGTCATTTGCAGCAGAATTGAAGAAATCGCTTCAAAACTTCGTGGTTGCGTTCTCTGCCAGCAGGGCTACAATTTCCCAAAAAGTTTCATATCGATTGAGTAATTGAGTAATTCAGGGCGGCCGCTGAAGCAGAGGAGGTCTGAAAAGCTCTTAATCTAGAGCAGCGACTTCAGAGGAGGAGATCTGGAGTTCTGTGTACACTCAGGAGGCCCAACTTCACATGGATGTTCAGCATCCTGTAGACTTCAAATACTGTGAGAAACTTTGAAATTCATCGAGCCAATTCTCTGTTCTAGGTCAGAATAGCTGTCTAGGTACCAGAAATTGCCATAATTTCTATGTTCAGAAAGTTTCTACCCATATCTCGGTGCTCTGAACTGAACTCAAGCTGAAACTTCGTCTGTATGGTCAGTAGGGCCTCATTGACATATAGGAGAAGTTCTGAAGCCTAAACCATCTTATATTTCTGATTCTTGACTGTTAAAGTTCGCTGGTGAACCTTATTACTGTTAGGTTGATCTGATTTTCACTTCCTGAGCATACTGGAGGATCTATTCGACCTGTGTGAAGATTTATAGTGCCCTTATGACCTGAAGCCTACCTCTGGATAGTAAACAACCAGAACCTGAAGCCCAGCACCTTCCCTAGTAGTCTTCCCACAACCTTCACGATCATATCGCAGCCAGAAGGTTCCGCCCTTCCCGAGGAAAACTCTCAACTCTACAACGTTGTCACGCTACTTGGCGACTACATGTTACATTTTTACTCCGACACTTGAGTTCAGTAGTTCTAGAAGTTAGCTCATATTACTTCTAGTCGTTTATGTATATGTTTGACGCCTTTGCATACGGTGTTAACACTATCTTGAGTCTTAGTAGGCTGATAGTATGCTAGTTATCTTGTTCAAGCATTTGTGCGCTTGTGCAAGTGAGTTCATACTTATCTATGATATTCAATGTACATGACTTAGACTTACCATGTAGATAGGGTTTAAGCTCGTGGGTTGTACTTACGTGTTGCCCATGCACGCTTTTAGCTGGTGTTAGTTTACTTTCAGGGCTATGTGTCGTTTTAGGTAGTTTAGGTTTTACGCTAGCGCTTTAGAGGACTTGACGTGGTAGCTTATGAGTGGAATTAAGTTACCACATGGTTTAAGGCACAAAAGGACAACCAAATGGAGCTATGAACTCTAATTGGTTCATTTTTGTCTTTTGTGTAACTCTAAACTTAGAAACAGAGGTCTAGAGAGGATTTTCGAGCAATTGGTGAGGGATCTTCGAAATATGAGAGCATAGGAAGGTAGACCTCGTCGAGCCAAGCACTGTCAGTGAAATTCTTGATCAATTTGGATACCCAAGCGGAGCGGACCAGAGAGTGAGCGGAGGTGTCACGGTGTGGAGTGCGTGTTGGAGATGATAATTTCTTTGTTCAGATTTCTTGAAGATTACGCACGCCAGCTTGCTGGAGTGCGTGAGAGAGATATGCAATTTTCAGTTGTGTCGGAAGTGTAAAGTCAATAGGTCACTCATCCAAACAATATTCTTGGACTTGCATACTTAACAACTCTGTAGTCTTAGCTTTGGGTTTACCACTAGATCAATAGCTCTTGGTGTCTTACAAAGATGCGTGCAAGTACTTATGGACTTGTTTAAGGTAGTAAGAGACCTTCTCGCACGTTCCTAAAAGAGTGGTAAGACGACCCCACAGTATTAGAGAGAAGCTATAGTTGTGGTAGTGTTTGTCTATATCGTAGAGACGCGTATGGAGACAGTTGATGGCAATTGTCTTGCGTGAACTAATAGAGCTATCACGTGGAAATCTAGTTAGTGACCTTAAGTACCACTTACGACAGTTGGTGATCATATATTGTGCATGTGCTCATCGAAGAGGAGGCGTCAGTTTGGATGAGGTTGGGTCTCTTTATGTGAATGTTTGAGTGTGGAGGGTTATCATTTGGATTTCTTGTGGATGAAACTCCTCCATATTCTACTTCCTATTTGTGCGTCGCGTTTTCTTGTGTTGGCGCTTGATTTCCGGAGTGAGTTCACTCCAGTGTGCTGTCGGTAGTGAGGTTGGAATTACCGATCAGTCAAATTATCTTTGTTTTTCTCACGGTGCATTTGGATTGACGACCAACAGATCGTGAGAGATTGCCTGTGGTGATGGCATGTACATGTTGTCCTTACCTTGACCGTCCTAGTAGAGGATAGGTGAGCTCAGTAGGAGCGGAGTTAGGCAAGTTTTGGTTACTGTGGTGACGGAGATTTCGGCATTCTGGTTGGAGAGTGTGTTACCGAGATTCTATCATCACGGAGTTCTCCAGAGGTTCTGGTAGGACTTCTCGGACAATAGGTATACACGGAGTGGGGTGAGGTACCGACTACCTACACCATTGTCGTCGGTTGTTCCAAAGGACGAGTCAGACACAGATAATGCATTTTTTGGTGGTGAGTCTAGTGTCGTCACATCGTTGTTGTGAGACATGGACAAAATCTATGGGGTCATGAAGGGGCCTCGACGATACTCGGATACGTGAGTATCATTGAGCGTGATGACTTCATCTAGGAGTTCGATAGTTGGTGCAATCTGCAGCAGATACAAAACTCACATATGTTTACACCCTTCATGACGTGGAAGGGTTTATTCCAACACTTGGAGGGACCACCGATGGACGATTATCATGAGTTCAGACGAGACTACAGTGTGGAGATTGAGTTGTGGAGACAACCTTGGTCTCCCAACTATGTTTTTATCACTACTGACGCAGTTTTGGGAGGCGTAGCACCTACGAGTTCGGGTGCCAGTAGCAGTAGTACATCCACATGTAACGGAGTATCTACTACCAGCGGTGCGTCCACTAGTAGTAGAGCATGTAGTAGTATGAGCGGGATACCACCAGGGTTTAACCTCGTGGTTTAGTTATTCTAGTGTTTGAGGAAGAACTATCAGGGTGTACGGACCGACAAGTTGAGGAGTCTGCAGGAGTTCCAACGGAAGACTGGAGAGGACCTATGCGAGACGTTTACTCGCATGAGACGGTTGATCAGCATTACTCAAGTGGTGACGGAAGCACAAGCAGTCCAATTCTGGTATGGGATACTAGACCGAGAGCTACATAAGAGAGTTAGGGATGCAACTCTTCTTAGAGACACCGCTCCGACGTTGGTGGTTTTCTTTGGTCTGGCTGAGCGGATTGAGCTCAACATGGTAGAGGAGAGGGTGGTGGTTGCTGGGTTCAGCAAAGAAACACCACATTGAACGACCACCTCTTCTCGAGGATCATAGACTACGCAACAACGTGGTGGTGGTGGTGATAAGGATCGTGTAGAGCAGTCAAGATCCCAAGGAGGTGTTGGAGGATCTGGTGGGCAGAAGCCCATGCTGTCGTTCTCTAGCCAGCAGCAAGCGGGTCTTTGCAGAACGTGTGATGGTCCTTATCAGCAGAAGGACTGTTCACATAGGAGAGGTGGTTATGAGACATATGAGACGTCTCAAGCGGTGCCTAGGCAGTGTGAGCATTGCAGGTGACCAAGTCACATAGTGACCGTTGTTTTGATCTCCACCCCGAGCTACGACAAGAGAAGGTTGATCGTGGACGAGGCGGAGGAGCTCAAGGAGACCGTGGTGGTCGAGCTAGAGTTCCATCAGATCTCCGCTTCTTATGGAGGAGAAGGAGGTGACTTCGACTTCATGGCTGGTGTGACGCAGATTGAAGCATCTGCGGTAGTGACTCGGAGTGCAGTACGTGTCTCTAAACCAAGAGGTGCGTCGATGGAGTTGGATCCACAACGCGGGGAGGCTGGTAGACAGGCCAGGCTTCCTCAATCATTTACGCTATCGAAGGCGTTGAGGACCACGTCTATAGTTCCTAAATGACCTACCGATGATGCAGTGGAGTTGGAGACATCAACATCCAAGAGTGAGGATGATGCGAGTCAGCCCTCGACGTCTGTACATGTGATGTCGAACTCGATGTTGGGGACGGCTACAACAGTTTGCAGGCTCCACTATTTTCAGTCACGGATATGAGGACATTGGGAGTCAACTTGGCTCCAGTGTTCCAGTTGACGGCCACGCTTGGTGAAAACGAGGATGTAGTTACCTCTAGTGCTGAGGTGGTTCAGCGCGTGGCGATAGATGTGTCCATGGAGTCGAAGATCAAGACAACTATCAGTGGTACTTGGCAAGTGGCGGTTGCTATGTTAGATGAGTTACCAGCTAGGTCGAAGATTGACCGTGTTGGTTTGACACCAGGTGTGGTGTTGTTGGACAACGGAAGTGGTATTTTCTGTTTGGTGGTACCTTCAGAGAAGGTGTATCGACCACATAAAGTCTTGTTAGACTCTGGAGTCCAACCATTGATGTTGGAGAAAGCGGCCTGTATTGATTTGGGTCTGAAGAAGTCCGAGGTGGAGAGATGTCCATTCCAGCTGGAGACATCTCTTGGAAATTAGAGGATACAACTCTACACATAACACGCGAGATGTTGACGGTGAGAGTTTGATCAGATCATCCTATATATGGCTCTATGGTGAAGGCCAAGGTCATCGAAACGGCCGCGGAGTCGTATGATGTGTTGGTTGAAGTGCTGTGTTATACCCTATAGAGTTCATGATCGACTATTGGGTAGAGACAACATCTTACAGACCAGGTTGACAGTCCAGTGAAGGACGAGTGAGTCGCTTATCAGTGCGATTCAGTGCGAGAGTTAGGACAACAGAGCCTACACCATGGACGATGACATCCGTTGTAGGGTCCAGTTCAGTCAGCACTTGGCCAGACGAGTTGTTAGAGAGCAATATCCAGGGTTAGGACAACATCTTTGAGGAGACGGGGACATGCTTTGCATGACTATGTTAGTATCATCTGTCTTGGGTGTTCCACTCTAGAGTTCGAGTGGAGAGTTGTAGCAATATGCTTATCGGTTGGTGCAGCAGGCTTGGAGTGAAGCCTTTGTAGCACAAATAGAAGAACAAAGGGTTGTTCCTGCTACTGGTCTTGTGACCTTATCATCGTTGGATACGACTCTCATTGTATGGCAGTATCCAGAAGAGGGTGTGCGTGTGCTAGAGCTGTTTGGAGAGATCAGCACAGGTTTGACTGCGGTATTGCAGGTAAGCATACAAGTACAACGATACTTGTATGTGGAGAGAGATGAGGTTGCAAGACGCATCTCATTGCGTCATGTGGCACGTTTGGTGCAGAGATATCTTGAGTTGTTATCCATATCAACTATTAGAGGATACCAGCAAGCATTACCGTCATATATTTCGCTGTTGGTGGCGCAGGATCTTACGTCTGTTGACATCATTCACTTGGTGATCGTCGGGCCATGTCAAGATTACACGCGTGCTGGGAGAGATCAGGGTTTACATGATCCACGATCTAGTATGTTTTGAGAGATGTTACGGATCTTACGACATCTCCAGATGCATTCTCTAACATACATCTTGGAGAACGTTCTTTTGTTGGGTGATGCTCGTACACAGATGATGACGAGTGTGCACCAAGTGCGGTTCTGGGTTGGACCAGCAGTGTTGTGGATGTAGCGAGAGTAAGATCTCGTGCACATCATCCACGGTTGTGGTGGATGAACTTGTTATCGAGAGAGGTGCTTAAAGACGCACATGATGGAGTGAGACGACCAGCGCACCTTACGGTTGATAGCATCTTGGATGCAAGACGACGATCTCAAGTAGTGAGAGTCATCGATAGATCATCCATGACAGTGGTGAACCTAGTGAGACGATCCATGACAGCATTGCCCACTTTGGTGAGCTTTCTAGCGTCACATGCTTACAGAAGATGAAGGATGATCTGTGTGGGATGCTCAGTTACGACAGTTGGTGGAGTCCAATGCCGATGAGAGAGAATGAGCGATGGGTTTTGCTACGAGTACGACCACAGTAGTTTTTGTGTCGGATGCTTCATGTCGTCAAGCGTGGATTAAGCGATGGACTTGAATTGCTTGACGTGGATTGTTAGCATTCGATTGGCTGAGCAGCGTTGGATGCGATCGGCGGGTGTTATTGCTCGGACACTTCTGAGCTCTTTGCCTATCGAGTTGATGGAGGTAAAAGTTGGGGGCGAGACGTGTGAAGTTTGTCATCCTTGGACATCATGGGATGTCATAGGAGAGAGTGTGGAGCTTGCAGCTAAGACTGCAAGAGTTTTTCGCACAGTAGCGGTGGAGGTTGTTGATGGTGAGCAGAAAGAAATTGCTCCAGAGGCTGCAAGATAGCAATCAATGACTTCGTCTTCTACCTCTAGCATAGTGATAGAGGATACTTGGGAGCCGGAGATCGGACCCAAGCTTATAGAAGAGGAGAGACGAAGAGTTCAAAGATTCTTGAAGAGCTACACGAATTGTTTTGCCTTTAGTATGAAGGATTTGTATACCTTGAAGGGACCAAGTATACGGATCGACTTGGCTAATGACACGTCAATCTTTCGACGTCCTTACAAGTATAGTGATATGAAGAGAGCCTTGATCCAGAGTAGGACTCAAGACTTGTTGGAGGTTGGGTTGGTGGAGATGTCGCATCTGTCACAGTTATGCCAACAAAGAAGAATATGTACGGCAACTACACGGATAGACGGATGTGTGGAGACTACCGTCCTATCAATCGGTAGACGAAGTCCGATAAGTATGTCATGTCGACAGCTGAGGAGATCTTTGATGCAGTGTAACATGTGAAGGTCTTCAGTACTTTGGATCTTCGAGCAGGGTATCATTAGTTGCCAGTGAGAGAAGAAGATAAATCCAAGACAACATTATGAGAAATTGATTCTCACGGCAAGGATTGCTTGTATCAGTGGCGGTTCTTATCATTTGGGTTGAAGAACGCCTCTGCTGAGTTCCAAAAAGTGATGGACAGAATCCTAGCAGGATTGGATTTTGTCAGATGTTATATTGACGACATCTTAGTCTACAGTGCTATAGTGGAGGAGCACGAGAGACACCTTATGGGATGTGTTTGAGCGGTTGAGAGCCCATGGGTTGAAGTTACACCTTGGGAAGTGCAAGTTCTTCCAGGAGCTGGTAGAGTATCTAGGCCACACCATCTACCCAGGTGGGTTGGGTGTTCAACAGACGAAGGTTGAGGTTATTGCACATATCCCATGTCCCACAGATGTGAGTCGAGTTCGAGCATTTGTTGGTTTGACGAACTTCTATTATCGATACGTGAAAGAATTTAATGTAATTGCGAAGCCATTGACCAACTGATGAAGGTGGACCATGAGTGACAGTGGGGAGATGAGCAACAAAGAGCTTTTGTAGAGCTCAAGGATAAGTTGACATTTACTCCAATCTTGAGGAGATCCGTTAGGGCGCGTCTTTTCCAACTACACACTGATTGGAGTATGTTGGGACTTGGAAAAGTGCTGACTCAGCATGATGATGGGTGTCATCAAGGTTCAGCACCTCAGCAGAATCACGACGAATGACCAAAGGTAGATCTGGATCTCGGTCATACAATAGAAAATATGGTGAGAAGGAAGCCAAAGACGCTTGTCGGTTGAAATGTTAGTCCATAGCCAACCATGGTAACTGCACATCCCACTCTTCCAAGTGGTCCTTCTGCAAGTCATACTTGCGCAATCCTCTCTTCATCGTTTGAACTACCCTCTCTGTCAAACCATCCGCCTCAAGATGATCCCAAGATGTAGTCCGATGATTAATCAACGCCTGATCACACAAGGCCTGAAACTCACCAAGGAACTCTGTACCTTAGCCTGTCAACACTTCAACTGCTTCTCCAAAACGACTCAACACTCAATCTAAGAACGCATACGCCATCCCTTCACTCGTCTTGTCCAGTAATGCCACCAACTCAATCCATTTGGAGAAGTGCTCCACCATCATCAACAATATCGATGGTGACGTACGGTCAACGATAAAATCCAAACTTCAACGATAATCTAACCTCATAATCGATAAGAGGTGTAACTGTGAAGTAGGAGCATTAAATGATGCTCGTACTCGATCATAAATCACACATCGTGTGATAAACTACTGCACATCGACGTGCATATCATGCCACCAGTACTGTCCTTGGAGTAAACTATGTGTATGCTTCACTCCAAAATGTCATAACTCTTCATGGGCATGTCCTACTAACTGTGCTCTCTGAGATGGATGTGGCACTATTCGTACTCTCCTCTCATCTCACACTCGAAGTACATGTCGTCTTTCTCGTCGAAATCTCTTTGTTCGTTGAAGAATACCGATCTCGCTCCTTGGCACTTACTGTGCCTACCACCACGTCAGTACGTAGATACTCCACCACCTCGACTAGGTTCACCGAGTGTAGAGTGACTAATCCCGGTAGGGCTGTTAGTGCTGTTAGGGCGAGTTCTTGAGATGACCCACTAAGGGTATACTTCGCAGGTTGGGCTTGGAGATCTTAGTTCTTCAAGTTGAGTCTTCAAGCTTCTGGCTATGGTGGATAGTCTAGTTGAGTGTAACCCGGATTCTCTTCGAGCATAGAGCGGGTTTGGCTTGACCGTTTGTGAATAATCGTTATTGCCGTGTTAGAGATGATAGTTTCTTTGTTCAGATTATTGTGGTACACTTGTGTATGCGTAGGACATCGTCTATGTGTTATGTGCGTGTATGCGCACCACAAATTAACCCCAAGAAATTATCTGTTCAAGAAAAACAATCCAGTCCTAGTATACCGGTGCTAACATAATCTTGGCTCTACTGCAATCTCTAGTGCAATAGAATCTCAAATTGTCTTTTGATCAACTGGGTATGTGCTACGTAAAGTAGAAGAAGGGAAGAAAACTGTTAGTTATCCCACTATAGGACCGAAGGGCAGCGGCGGCAGAAAGAACTCCATTAGGTGCTTACAAGTGTCCTGGAGAGAATAAGCCTACAGATTAATTGCTCGAGTCCAGGAACAATAAAGTCTCCATCTGAAGTCCTTGTATAAGTATGCAAGACTATACAAGAACAGTAAAGGCAGGGCGATGCCAAACAGACTGTGACAGACGGACAAGACAGAAGGACGACATGGGAGGATATGCGATGGAAGAGGCAGACAAGCCGTAGAACATCTTTCTTCGGGAATGAGCTCCGTTGAGCGCCTTTCGGCGGTTCACTCGATCGATTGATCGATCTATTGGATGTAACAGTTTTGGTCGACGCTGGAAATGGAGAGGTCAGGACAGGAGAGGCGCAGTTTAGGCTGAGGAGATTCTTCGAACACGGGAAGGGGATCCATCCAAGACTGGTTCTCTGACGCCGATAAGGGGAGAAAGCGATTGAGGACGAGCGATGAGGGAGAGATCAGCGCGTGTGAATGAGCGAGCAGGTTTTCCTGAAGGAACGATGAAGAAATGATGGACACTGGCAGGTTGGATTCTGGAGGAGGGTGGCGCAGAAGGAGGCGAAGGAATGACGGGAGAGAAGGTGCTGAGGAGCAGCTTGAGTTTTAGCGGTAGGAGCAGAACAGGAGGAGCATTAGGACAGGGAGGCGCTGTTGCGGGAGTGAGTACGGGTTCTGGATACATGGCGCACAATGGTGAAGGAAAAAGGCGATGTTCTTACAAAAGAGCCACAGCTTTAATATGTGCGATCAACATTGTAGCAGCAATCTACGTATTGCATGGGTTGTTCAGTCCTCGTTACAGTCAGATTCCTCGGAGTGTTCCACTCGCTCGAGTTCCTCTCCGTAATGGTGAGACCCGTTGTTGAATCTAACCACCACCTTACCAGGCAGTGAAATCTTCGCGTTGCCTTCTTACTTTTATCAACCTGTATAATCATGATCAGTTTCCCGGGAAACCAACCTTGTTGTGCGGAGATGCTATGACCAGTCCAAGAGTAGTACCTTGCTTCCCAATTGTCTTGCAAATTGACTGACAGGTGCGGGTCGCATTTCTGTGTTCCATCTTCCAGTCAGTAGTGGGCTTCCTGGGTTCATGTCGGGCATCTCGTGCAATCGCTTGGGTTACTTGTCTTGAGTTTCGCAGTGAACAGTTGAAAAGGTTTAAGTAGCCCCAGTATGTTCAACCATCTGTTTGTAACGTTGGCTGATTGGCAGTCCTTGCCTCTTACTCCGAGCACGTATTGATACCGTGGGTAACATATTCTGTAACACCTCGTTTTCGGGTATGTGGATAGTTCTTGCACGGCGCTGCTATTCACATAGACCGACGTATATCTTGTGTTCACATGACTTAACTTTAGTATTCTGGTTACTTACGCTGACCCGGGAACAAGCGTCAGTGCCCAAACAGCAACAGCAAGTTTGCTTCGTGGTTTGCAGATGGCTTCGTGGAGATAGCGTGCAGATTTTGACCTTTTTCCCGCCCTTTTGCTTAGCCAACTATCCTCCCAACCTTCTCCACAATCCGGAATGAACCTTGGAAGCTGCAGACACCTGAAACCATCTTGGGAACATCTCCCTCTGACTTCGTGGGAGATGTTTCTGAAGATAAGGCCGTCCCGTTCTCAAAATATAGAATGAGTCCTTGATTTCTTGCTCCTAGGAGGTAACGATCGCGCTACTTGGACAGCAAGTTCTCGAATAAGAGTGCATGGCGAACTTGCTGTAAGTCTCCGTCTCATCGGTTCTACTCCAGCGAAGATGATTATTCAGAAAGTTGTCCCGCAAGATTCCAACTTTCATACATCTACTCCCGTCAATCTGGCCCGTCTTCTCTAGAATGCTGGGTTACAGTATGCTCCTTCCTGGTTGTCGGACTACATACTGACCGTAGACAAAGGCCGGCCTCCTTTAGCTGCATTTGTGAACCATATTTCCGATCCACGCTTTCAAAGACGTTTGTCATTTTCTGATGAGCCGTTGGGATTATCGGAAGCTCTTGACTGAAGTGTGAAGCAATGATAGGTACAGCGCCACTGGTCATGAAGTACACAAAGGAAGAGTTACAGAGAATCAAAGAAGCACATGCGGCACGGAGAGCTGCGGAACCAACTGATCTCATGAGAAGGGTATGTTCCTTCTGCGGCGAGCCTGTTGTTGTCAAGTTTCGAAAGTTTAGAAAAATGCTTTACTCTGCGGCAGTATCTCCCTATTTGCGTCACGCAGCTAAATGTTGCTTTCCAGGTGAAGGAAATTGAATTGGAATCTCTGAAAGAAGCTGTGAAAGACAAGGAAGCAGAGGCTACCAAGCAGAAGGTTGCCGCGGAGCTTGCCCAAAGACTCCGAGAGTTGCGAGGAAACACCAATCAGCACCAATCAGGTTGGATTTTGTCTTTTCCGCAATAACGTTGTTGTTAGTCCGTAGTAGTATGGTTCGTATTTCTGTATAGCTGCTGTATCGTTTCTTTCTCGGTAAGTTTCTGCGAATGGCCCATATTTTGCCATATACCATCTTTAAAGCAAGGGTTTCTACAGAGTGAGAACATTAAATGATCGTGGTTGTCTTTCAGAAGCTTTGGATGAATGGCGCAGGAAGAAAATTGAGGAAGCTAGAAAGCGTGAGGCTGAAGCCAGAGGCAAGGAGGAGACTGACGCAGATGCCAAAATTGAAGCTCAAGAAGAGGGTACGAGATAGTATGTACCTGTGGTATAATGAGTGGGGGACGACTGGACGATGTATCTTTTGATGAATTCACAACCTGGGAGTTTCTCAAAACATTTTATGGATGGCACTTTTCAGTTCTGATTTCTTTACGTTTTTTCCTACGGGACGGTTGAAGTGGAGTTGACTCAAAGATTTGAGGAACTTGTTTATGCATTCTGTCATGGGGTCGCCTGAGCAGAGGTGGTTGTTAAAACTTTGGAGCTTGGTTGGGGCCCTTTGCTGGAAGCAGCTGGTCTGACAGACCCTGAAGAAATGTCGGATGAGAAAAGCCAAGATATGTCGAGTGATATTTCGGTCGCGAAACCGCAAGGTGGAAAGCTCCTTTTGAAGGGACCTGAGATTGGTAATCAACGGCAAGCTAAACTATATATGTCTGTCTTTACTAATATCTTGTTGCGGGCGTTGCAGGTGACACTATGTTGTCAGATGTATCTGTGTAGTAAGACGATTCCTATCTTATTCCGAGCTTTATCCACTCTCTAAAACTGGTGGAGACTTACGAGAGCAGTTTTGTGCATCACAAGATGCACCCTAGATACTGTTCGTAAAAAGCGGTAGATTCAGTATAGAAGTTCAGTGGGAGCAGCAGATGGCATCCTTTCGAGGATCTTGAGCCATTACTTGGTATAAGACTATCTGGAACTGACTAGTATCTTGCTTGGGAAGTGGCCGTTTGCTGCCGTGACTGGGTAAGGCTTTGCTATGTAGCGTTGTGACTCCCACTGGATATATACAAACGCGAACTTCTGTTCAAGTTTATAGTCAACTAGAGTCTATCTCACGGCAGAGTGTTTGCTATGTTCACTGTCTGTTGAATGGAGTAGGGAAGAGGTTAGAACAGACTGTTTTGAGGAACAGAGTCGGACTGCATTTGATTAGTGACCAGCTGATTTCCGCTTTAGCTTGTGTCATCCTGCAGAAGCTAGCACTGGAATCTGTAGGTTGAGTGGGCTAGCCATGAGACAGTGCGCGAGTTCACCTTCTTAGGGTAGATTACCGCTGAGAGTACAACTGAGTCAGTATCGCCGACTGGTTGTATTCGGTAAATTCCTGCAAGTTAGTTTATAGCCAGAATTATAGCGGGGATAGGTTTTGACAGCGGTTTGGACAGAGGTTGGTTGTGGCTTTATGCTGGAACAAGTTACTTTGGACTGCTTGCATTGTCATATTTGCGGGATTCCAGTTCGTGTTAGGTGAATGTATGTCCTTGGAAGGACAGGCCCAGCCTTTTGTAGGCGGTGTAGATTCCTGTCTTCGTCAAGATTCCACCACCTTCCCCAGATACGGAGTCCATGCGTCTTTTGAAGGTTGATCTTCTCTGTAGATATGATGAACAAAGTCGTCCCTACCTTCCGTTAGATGGCCGTTATCCTCGTGCCCATCCCAGTCTCAGTTTCAGCCCGTCTACTTGGTGAAACTCCTAATTTGAATATACCTCATGGGTGGACTTTCTCTTTCTTCACTGACGACGGAAAATGTCGATTACCTGCAGAGGACGGTATAATTCCGGGTAGACCAGTGCCACCTGAATGCAATGCAGAACCACACACTGACTACGATGGGGCTGCAGTAAGGTGGGGTCTGTCACATCACACAGAAAGTGCTGCAGATTGTTGTCAAGCATGTTTAGACCAGGCCAGAGCTGCTAAAGAAGGAGAAATGAAGTGTAATATCTGGGTCTACTGCCCGGCTGAAGAAGGTTGCTTCTCACCGGACATTTATGAGCACAAGAATCTGGAGTGCTGGTTGAAGCAGGTAAGAAAGACGTGGTAGGCCTTGTGGGATGACATTTCGGAAGCATGGCTGGTTGCTGAAGCTAAGTCGTGCTGATTTTGTCAACCATCGCATCTCCTCGATCAGATATCGTATAGCCGGGTTTTAGTTGCCATCAGGTGGCAAATCGAGATTGAGAATCGTCAAGCATATCTGATTTCACCATTGTGTATTTAGATATATCCCAAGTCATCCCACACAACAAGCGCTTTCATGTGGGCGTGTTCATCTGGCTCGGTTCCAATGTTCATAGAGCCGGATAGGAGAAGATATACGAATAGATACGCAGTTTAGTTCCAAGGCGCGGCACTTGGAAGTTCAGGAGGTTTCAGATTGGATTGCGGGTGGTAACACCTTAGCTAGGAAATTTAAGAATCATATCCATGTCTTTTGGAATATCCTTACACGCTTATCTCACAGTTTTCTAACATGTGCAGGCCGATAGTCCAAAACTCAACTTTAAGGGACGTTACCCCGACGAATATCGACAGGCTCATCCAACGTGTCCCCGTGTTGTCCCGTGGGTCTCAGGTGTAATTAGTTGATCAATTAGATTCGCTAGAACAGTTTTGAATCCTTTGCGTCAGCCATGGACATTGAAACGACAACCAGGGTATGAAGCAAGAGTAGAGAGATAATAGTTGTACACATCATTAATTTTTTACCTGCCTTCTCACTCCCAGTCGACTTAAGCTGAAGGGAAGGTATGGCGTAGTGAAAGAATCAGGAAACCAAATTGTACGAGGTATCTGGTATGTTTGTACTGTCGTTTAGAGGGTTTAGGAAGTCAATCAAGGTGGAACTGCTTGGGTATTTGCTTTGGTATCTACGGAGAAAGCCTCTAAGAGCCAAAGGAGTGCTATAGAATCCAACGGAGATTATTAGTAAAATACGCTTGCAGAGTCGAGATTCAAATTTATTGCTTTGCGATACCAAACGGGTAGGCCTCTGTTTTGGCCTGTGGAGTATCTGTTGACTATATGTGGAGATTGTCTGTGTCTAGTAAGCAGTGAGAGCAGGGTGGACAAGAGATTCAGTCTCCATCCGGAGTGCTGAAACAGTGCCGATGGAGGGTCGAAAGAGCCAGAAGTGATCTTTCGACGTCTATCAGGACGACGGCGATGACGGGGATGTTTGACTTTGGGTGTGTGGCCTTTCTGTGAGTCAGTGTCGTAGGTAGTGCCTGTATTATATAAGGCACTATATATAAGATATTATATAAGGCATGCATATTCACTATCCTTCTAGTATAAGGCATGCATATTTAGCGCAGGAACTCTGCATGAGGGCGGTCCAGATAGAAGTGAGTGGCTGTAATCTAGAATTGTTCATAAGCCTTTTATTATTTAGCACTATCGTTATACTGGGAAAGTTCCAAGACACAAGTCCTCTTATCTCCCATAGATACCATCCTGCACTTGGCTTCTTTCCTCGATGTCATAAACGTGCTTTGACGAACCACTCGGGCACACTTGGGCTTTCCAAACCAGTGCGCTGGTGAAGCGACACTTTCGCCTACTTTCGCCGCCGTCGCGTACTTCGCCTGAACGATGTAGTATAAAGCCATGTCTATCCTCCGGTGTCCCGTACTTCCACGAAGCTCTTGCAGCAATACTCTTCCCATACCTGCTCGCTAGAGGGCGCCGCGATGATCATGCGGGAGATGAGACTGGAGGCACGGGCGCACAACGTTACCGGTCAAGTCACACTGATGGCTCTATGACTCTAAGTTCATTGTGGATGCTTATACTCTATTGTGCATCGCAACACTGGTGTAGCGACTTCAGCGTGCATGATCATCTTCATAGTACGCGCGGTAGGTTCTCCCAGTCTAGGTCCTTTGCACGCATCAGAACTCTCCTGCGGATAGGGCTAACGAGCTTCCTGGCCAAGAGGCTCGTTGCCGAGTAATAGGCCTCGAGACTTGAGTTGCTTGCCCTTTATATGTTCCATGAATACTATCTTTCCAGCATCATGATACCTAGTTCTCCATGGGTTACCTCGCGGAACAAGGGAGGGAGACACGTTACTTAATGAGGGGCAAAACCAATTACGGTTCTTCCTTTTATAGCACACATGAGTGGACAAGACGCAAAATGAATCATAATCCCCTCTTCACCGATGTTTCCCTAACATCACAGATGGAATAAACAAGCGCGGCGCGCCTCGGGGCTTCACACTGAGCGTCTCTTTGAATTTAAACTGTCTTGCACCTACTTCAACGAAGAAGTCCACAACAACGTACCTTCTTCACAACAGAAGAACCGGCAGACCGTAGAGGAAAATACTTGAAGTTATGGGGTAAACTTTACCTGACAAAGTGACATCTCTACGAGAGTCACCCGAGCATTGGACGATCATAATCCAATTGCAAGAGTCTCCATTAGAACATAAAGTTTGCCTATGCATTTGGATAGGCAACCAACCGTCCCTTCTGCAAAGCGACAAGTAAATACAAATATATTGTCATTTTCTTTATTCTTTTTTTTCAGTAACTGTCCCTCACTATGTTCACTACAGTATCTCTGCTGTACCAAATGCATACCGTAACGTTTTTTAACTTCGCGAAAGGTTGAATTATAGATATGGATCAAGCGTTAGAAACGAAAACCTGGAATATCAAATACTACAGTTCCAACAATAAGAATGAGGTTTCTTTGGCGATATAGTGCTGTACAAGTAAAATACTGTATACTGGAATAGTTATGTATTTCCACGTCTCGGACAGAAGTCAGTCGCGTTTGAAAGAAATATTCGAAATTCAAAGCAGATTTCAGTATATTTTTCCCAACCCCAATCAGAATCTATAATCTAGCTTTGGTGATTGCTCCGGATCCAGTGCAGAGAATCTTGGACGACATTCATTGGAGAGATTACGTCATGCTTGTCATTTTGATATGACACAGTACGAATATTCGTTCAGGTGCGTCCGAGCTGAAATCGCTACGCGTGCGGCAGGAAATAACTCCACTACGCGTGACCCGGAGCCTTTGTATGCATACTCGGGGTTTAAACGGTTTCAAAAGTAAACGAGAAAGCTGGACCTAGTGAGATAAGCTACAATGTAGTGTCAAGAAGAAGAAGGCCGTCCTCCATATGCTACGTAGCTAGCTGCCTGGTTGAGTCGATGTGCGTAAGACAATGCTTACAAACAGTTGAAGGATTAACAGCTCCATTTTGATGATCGTTCGTGAGTTCGAAATCTGAAGACAGTTCTTAATCTCAGCTGTTCCTTAATCATCACGCGGCTAGACGGTGGCAAATATGTGTGTCTGCTAGAGTTATCACAATTACGAGACCTGGATTTAGCATTTGGACAGTTCGCGGGAGTGATAGATCGCACGCAAGAATTTAGAATGGAGAATAATGAGGCATTAGTTAGCATAAGAGGAAGCCAATCCGACGTACAAGTATGGAAGAATGTGTGCCCCGCGCAAGACCGCGCCGCCTTCCGCTGGCGACTAGTATCTGATGGATGCATGGCTTGGAGGAAAAGAAGAGTAACGCCAAAGAGAGCAGAGTCGTTAACAATATGCTACGGAACAGTGTGAGACGTTCTGCAGAGTGGAGAGTGCTGCTGCAGTGAAGAAGCCGTCGGTGACTGATTAAATTGTGTCCAAATTGGCACCTTTGGAAGGAAGATTCGTGTGGACAGCTAGATGCTTCTCACAGGCGGAGGCTGTACGATACGCCTTTTTCATCAAATGGTACCACTACTAGCTAGCATTCGTCGCTGTAAGCTGACCTGTGCGCGCGTCCGTGCAGATGGACGACCCTCTTTGGGTTGGGTTTGATTGATGGGAGCCGGTTCTGTCAGCCACAAGAGAGGAGAGGAGAAGAAAGTGGTGGAGTGGTGTATGTCTGTCCGCCACCTCTTCATTCAAGATGTCACAAGTAGAACACAAAGTACCTTCCTTGATATCTTTACACATGATTCTCCACTTCTACTGCCACTAGTACCATATGCGTGAATACTGCTGTCCAGTCTTGACACATAAAATCTTGAACTATGTCGAGCCCAAGAGTCAGATCGGCAACGCTTTCTTGATTTGTTCACGCACGAAAGCAACTCGTGGAATTACTGTCCGTGCACTTGAAGCGAGTAGCGAGTAGCGAGCACCGTCTCAGTGCGAGAGCGACCTTCAGTAGATCCGTTCTTGCAGTTAGTCGTTGGATGTACTTGTGTGTTCGAGGGTCGACGATTTCAGCTTTCCCAAGCTCTAGTGTTACGAGTGATTGCTAATGAGATCCAGGCAGCGATGAACTTCGTCTGGATTCAGGAGACTTTACTGTATGACCTTTCACTCCGCGCATGTTGCCTCAGACTCGAAACGAATACTGGCAGCGGTTTGAGATCCAGGCAACAATGAACTTCGTCTCATGTGTGAACTCAGGAGACTTTATTGTATGACCTTTTTGTCCACGCATGTTGCGCTCTGACTCGGAACGGATCCTGGCAGCGGTTTGAGATTCAGGACACATGAACTTGCCGGTCGTGTAAGTTGGCCTATACTTTGTTATTGCAAAGTTTTGAATTACACAAACATCTGTGAGTCTCAAAACTCACTGACAGGGAGAGAAGTTTTACTAGGCCATGGACCTGTAGATAGACAACTGATCTTTTAGTTACCAAACGAAATTTGGTTTGGTAACTAAAAGATCAGCAGCTTCGTCTTAATGTTGATCTCCTGAATGTTGTATGCGGCGGCCGAAGTTTGTGTATGATGGTTATGCATTTATAACTCCACACTATCCATGTTCTTGACTGCACGTTCTAGATGATGTGTTTTCTTGTTGGTCATTGTAGTCACCTCCTGGCGAATCCTTGGGGTGTATTTGATTCTTTTTTTTGCGCGTGTGTGCTTTCTGTGCTTCCTGCTAGACTTATACACTACCTCATTGGCAGTATCATGTTATCTAGCTGTATTGTCTTGAATGAGTTGGTTTCCCAGCTGTGAACTTGCGCCTTGTAATGGACAGATTCTTGCTCTTGCGTTTGGCCTCGGATCCTACTGTTGGTTCTTAAATGCAAGAATTCGTCCTTTGAAGACACATTCTTAGTCAGGTTTTCTTTGGCCTAGGTATCGGAGCGGCAAGGTCAAGTGTGGCTAACGTTAGGTGCAACCATCCTTTCTTTCAAGGACTTACTAACCTCACTAGGTTTGTCATCCTGCAGCTTTGCGGTCCCGAGATTTGATCGGTACTTAAAGACGGAAAGGGAAGATAGCTCTGGTGGCATGATGGGCTGTGGCAGTGATGGTGCAATGAGTGCAGGAGAATCAGGTTGCGTTTCTGGAGCCAATTCTCCACTCCCATATATCGTTGCTGGACTGGTGGCTATGGTGCTGGTGATACTTCTGTCCTTTTGTATTTTGGTGTACTCATTTTTTAAGAAGTATTACGGGTCGGAGTCCTCAGAGGGTAGTGGAACCTCTGCACCAAATCCGAGAACAGGACCAAACTATTCAGGGACTCTTCTTCAGCTTAACGATCATGCACTTGCCTGCACTCCAGATTCGTGCGAGAGCGACAAACTCATGGTGATCATGGCAGGTGATGAGAAGCCCACATTTCTTGCTAGCCCCGTGTCTTCCACTGCTCAGTCAAGTACTCCTCTCGAGTCTCTCTGCATCGAGTGCACCAGCAAGAAGTAGGTCTGCACGGAATTTGGTGTCTCATAGCTCCTCCGGCCCATCCAGTGGAACTTCAAATCAAAGGCCACTCTGTCCAGAGTTATCCACTATAAAGGTCAATGTTCCTTAAGACAAGAGAAGGAACTTGAAGATTCTTGCGGTTGGAAACGTCGACAAGTGAATCATCCGATGATAAGAGCCTGGACCAGAGCAATGTCCTGGGTTCGTCCTGGGTCAGAGCAAATGTTGTTCTTCGACCGTTCACAGTGACCTTTGTCGTTGCTAGAAGGTGCGAGAATTCATTGCGTGTGCAGTATAATTAACTCAGTAGATATAAAATGCATGTCGCGCTTCCTTCTACGGATGCAAAGAAGATGAACCTGGGGTGATGAAGGGCGCACCCTCTGCTGTTCGTGAATAAGAGAGTAGTATTTGAGTCAAGTTATGGTGTCTCCTGGCAGCCACTCTGGATAGCGGTGGCAGTATACTAGTCCGGACGTAGATAGAATAGTCAAAGGAGGTCTTGCATCACAGTGTTGCTCTACAGTTTATGCACTAGTGTAGTCAATGCTGCTCTGGTGTACAAGCCTTCCCATCATACTTCCACAGTCCACAAGTTGTATGACCGGAAAACGCTTCCATATAGACTTGTAGGTGTGTATCTCCATGATAGGGACTACCTAGTCTCTTTGTTAGTTAGTAATGAACATCGAGGCAATGTAGTGACTTACTAAAAAGGGATAAGGGACAGAGTTCACACGAACCTTTACTGAGGAAATTGCTATCTTTTACAGGGGTTGCTGATAGTACAAAGAGATGCCATAACCTAGTATTCGTGCAAAGAGCGGTTCTTATGTCATTAGAAGACATTTGAGATGAAGCGCCTGTAACAGACGAGGAGCATCAGGAGATGGACCATGAAGATGATGTACAAGCATTGGTGACATACTTGCTAGAAGCTGGTGCGGAACAAAAGCAGAAAGGAAAAGATAAAGTCGTTGACGATCTCAACAAGAAGACAGACTGAGTGGAGGAAAGAAAAATGAGGTGTGCGGTGTATAGAGAGTTCTCATGAGTACCTTCTTAAAGTTTTTTTAATAGGATGTTGTTTTCTGTATTGACACCTGTCATCTTACCTGTTTGACTTTTATTGAAATAAAAAATAAATACAGAAAATTGAGTTATGTTTTAGATCTATTTGATTATATATTGACATCTGTCATATTACTGTTAACTTTTGTTACAATAGAAGTTCTTTATTCAAACATAAAACCTAAACTATAGTTCTGATCACAACATTTACCTCATGTTTGTGGAGTGAAAGACCTGTGTTTTTTAAGCTTACAAATCTACTTAACATTTAGAGAAAAACTAATAAAACAATATTTTTTGTTAATTCAATTTAAAAAATCGGAACTTTTTATTATGACATTCATAACCTTAGAACAGTGAAAAACTACTCAATGATAAACTGTGCGCTATTAGACCCTTATTGATTGTTGATGTTGTTTGATGTTGCGTGTTACAGATAGATCATTAATTTTAGGCTTATTTAATCACGAGACAATACAGCAGAAGAAAAAAAACCCGTAACACTCCAGAGTGATTAACGATAATACGCATGCTCGATCAACTTCTGTACTTTTGTTTTTTTTATGATATCAGAAATGATGTAAGTGTTGCGGGAGGGTGCTGCACTAAACAATTTAAGGGTCGTCGAAAGGGTTATCAAGGTTGCAGCCCTCTTCCATCTTTAGACAGAAGAGGTGAATAAGCAACCAGTCAAACCGGTAATATATACAGGCAAAGTGTGAGGAGGCGAATAATAATACACACTTCCTGGCCAGGAATTAATATAATTTTCAGAGCACTAGCATATTATTTATTCACTCCTTTGGATGGAGGAGGCAAATATCCAGACGCTTTGCATAACCTTTTCGGCAAAAAATGCTTAGTAAGAAATTCAATTCACACTAATACTAATTAAAAGTTCCCGGCCTTCTATCTTCTGAAGCGCGACAGTCTCTTCAAGCTTATATGGTTTACATCTCGGTCTTCCAGCTTTTCAGAGCATGCATGGACTAACAGTTAAACATCTACAGAAAGTTACAATTATTTTTTTCTATTAAATATTTTTTTTCATTTAATATATATATATTTCCTCGATATTTAAATGTTGCCAAGCGTGCACGAGCTGAATAGTTCACAATCTACAGAAAGTTCTAATTATTTTCATTTATTATTTGATATTTTTGATTTAATATTTCCCCGATAACATAACAGCAGGCGAGCGAATCACACACTTCCTGGCATGGAATTAAAATACAGAGCTCCTGCATATTTATCTTATCTTAGCTTCGCATACTTTCGTGCCTGAAGGTGAGTACATGCGAATTCGTTTCGCTATGTCCTACGGGGTTCTAAATATGCGCACAACAAACTTGCGGAAGAATATATACCTTAACCAAATGCATTTTCGGGTACAGTTACCACATGCTTCATCTAGTTCTCTCCATACGACCACCTTCGGCCCATTGACACTTGCTGCTGTGCCCACGAGAATTAGAGCTGGCGACAGACAAGAGAACCCGAAACAACAGAGTTCCATAAATAGTAGATAGTGCCGGCAGTGATCAAGACATACGGAGAAGGGGAAGGATTGGAGCTTGGGATTCAAACAACACCACTCGGCATTACTCCTCAGCAATTGTTCAAACACAAAGGCCATCGAGTATATACGTATCTTTAACAAAATTGCGATAACTATATCGCCGGACCCACCATTTATGGATAAAACCAAACACTACTCATTCTAGATTCACTTACTCTCTACTTGACTAGAGTGCTACCGTCTATACTTTCATTATATGTGGGTTGTATATTCACGAAGATTTCCAAAAGTCAGCAGTTCGGATGCTGCGAATGAATGATGATCAGTAAACTGTGTACACTTATGACTAGCGTCTCATCCCGACTGTCTGTCTGTATAGCTCCATGGAGCAAACATACCGCATTTACATGCCTCTGCAACGCAAAGCTCTGTCCTCTCGTTTGAGTTTACAATACCGCATGGCAACATCGCCATCCAAACTGGGCTTCGGTCTGTTCTTGTATGATAAACACATTACCTTCTTGCGGAAACAATCTCCCAGCCTCAATACCTTCGTAAGTATCAGGCACCTCCAAGAGGGCAACTGTACTCCCAGTTGGGAAAACTCTTTGACCTCGTGTGGGAGGCCTTCTCCGATGCCGGCAACTTTTGTGTGTCCTTACCATGCGAAGGTTGCTTGTCTCCAGTACCCCGCACCGGAAAGCTGGAAAGTCTCCGTACAATTCGACCGTTGGGTGAGCCCCGGACTCTTCCGGATGTCTTTCCAGCTAGCCCAGGTAAGGTCGGAGCATCGTCATCTTCCCCACGCCCTGATAAGTGCTGATCTTGTTTGCCGTCGCCATCATCCAGATCATCTGACCAGAAAACATCGTCCAGTTGTTCGTTTACCGGAAAGTCGTCGGCATCTTCATCGGATCTGATGCTCTGGTCATCCACAGATCCCTACAAGGCAAGCAGAAGCGTGTACATTAGACTCCCCTCCTGACAACGTGAAGAGTTGGTCCCTAGAAACCAGTACCTTGTAAACTCTCACCCATACTCCGGTTGATTTGCGCTTAAAAGCTTGGTAAAGCTCTTGAAATACGAACTGCGGGCAAGTACCTCATCGTCATCATTGTTTTCCCGGCCACTTTCACTAGCTTCGCCGTCGCTATCAACACCTTGGGGTTCCTCGTCTTCAGCCTCCTCGTCGCTTCCAGATACCACCACCTCTTCGGTCAGCTACACACACGAAAACATTGTTTGTTGTGAGATCCCTCGCTGCAAATTTTCATGAACCTTCAGAATGTTGGAATGTAAGGAGATGTGTACACGGGACAACAAATTAATCGGAACGTTCTTAATTTTTTGGACTTCTCACGGGAGTACTGCTAGGCATTTACCTCTTTCTCTGCTCCTGCTCCATCCCCATGTCTGGGAGAAGCAGAACGCCTTGGTGAACTAGAGCACGAGGAAGCAGGACGGCTGCAGTTAAGATCACCATCCCCTCTTGAGCTATGTCCATCTCCACTGCTGTTGTGGCTTGCAGCATAACTTGCAGTACCCGTATCGGTCAGCCAAGCACTTAAACCAAAGCTGCCAAACTGCAAGTTTACAGGCTCCGCTTTCCCGATAGCGAGAGGCCCGTAGACAGGAGTTCCGACCCCACTATCGCCACCATTGGATGAGGCAACCTTGCCATTACTGTCAGACGAGATCGGCCAAGCTTTGGCAACCGAGCCATCGTTGTTCATCAAAGCCATTAGATGTCGGGATGATCCTCTCCTCTGTATGAGCTGAAACATGCCCTTGGACCCTAGAGAGGATGCAGCAGTTTGGTGCTTGTACTCTTGATCCACTACCTTAACCGTGTTTGTTGCCGGATCTAGCAATGGTTCTCCTACCTCTCTTCGTCGTAGTGAACTGAAAATCGTTGCATGGATAAGCGCGATGCTTTTATCCACGTTCGTGTTGTTCACCTTGGGCACCAGATGTTTATCAGCTCGCTTGCATAAATAATCCTGAATAGTTCGGATGTTGCGAATGTACTTTACGTACTTGTTCTTCGCGGGATCAAGAGTCATATACTTGGCCCGCACAGCAAATCGCTCCAAGTGCTTACCCTCATTCGAAATGTACACCATGAAGGGCACGATGGAAGGATGCTTCTTCATAAGTCCCATCTGCTCAGATAACCAAGTAAAAAATGGTCAACGATGGACATAGGACGATGGACCTCTCACATACCAACATAGACGTCCGCGCAAGATTAACCGTACACTAGTAATTTCAGGCTGAATAAACACTGCTTAGATAACAAAGCAACCACTCGATGTCTCAAACGCTGGAAAGGAGTATTTGCCAGATTCAGTACACTTGTATGCCTAGTGCCCGCAGGGCAGCTGCAGTCGCTCAGCTCGTTCAACTACGACAACTGGTTTCTTACCACAAAATTCAGGCTCAAGTGGACGCCCTCAACAACCACAGACTCGTTCTTCTGCTCCCACGATGTAATGAGCCTATCCAGACTGTCAATAACCATCTCACTCTGCGCCTTGTAGCCTTGCACGGCAAGCGTTTTCCATCCCACCGTCGCATCAGATCCATCGTGAGAATTACCATTTTCAGCTGCGCCTTCGATTTTACCTGTCTCGGCGGAGCGGCCATCTGACCCTTCCTCCAGAGGACCTTTGTTTTTGTAGTCCGGAGCACCCACGGACGCACCGGCTCGCCCTTCGAGTGACGAGCTCCGGCGGGTAATGCCTGTTGACTTGGCTTCTCTCTTTTTAGCTTTTGCCTCCGCAATGGCCACAGGGTCCAAGCACTCTCCCGCATGATACGTGGAAGCCCACAAAAGTGGATTCTCCTTCTCGCTCACAAAGCTTCTCATCATATGACGCACAGAATCAGTCGAAACCACTGTAGTGATGCCAAGCCTGCTCGCCTGTAAAGTCGTCGGCAAAAGGCAAGAAAACATTCAGATTCTGTGGCCAGATTCTACCAGAAGCGTTGCGTCAAGAGAGGTTGCCGGTAAGTACTTAGCAACGGACGTTAACAACGGACAATCCAAGGCACAGGGTGCAAGCGCAAGCGATAAACAATCGAAATCAGTGCATCCAGACGAATGGCCGTGCCTTCACGGCTAAAAACTGGTTCACATTACAGAACCTAAGAAAAGCTTGAAATCGAGCGCCCGAAGCTTCCGCGATACAAAATGTGCTGAAATCGATGGACGTTACCAATAGAGAAGACAGAGTCGACTTCCCGCATCCACTTGTTCCACATAGCAGCACGGTGACTGATGTTTTCTTCTCGCGGACTCTGTGGAACGCGAGTACGAGGCGAATTAGTCTTTCATATAGCCCTAATAAACAAAATACTTCGTACCCACAAGAAACAGAGAATTACGTATCGTCGACCAAAATGAGCCCGTTATTTCTCTAACTATTAAGAAATTGCGCTGCTCAGTTTCCTGGTATGATCGCACTTTGAAGTCGAGTTTGACATACCTGCATGCGAGCATGAGGTCGGCTCTCTGATTGGGTCCCACATACTGATATTCAGCGAGCGCATCACAGACGACGTCGAGGAACTTCTCGCGGGTCACAGTCACCGACGCTCGTTTCTTAGTAGGCTTTGAAGTTCTGTTGTTACCCTGGATATTCTCTCCATCTTTCAAATCCGAAATAATGGTATCCAGATCGACTTGCTGCTTGTCATCGGCTTCGTACGACTGAGACAAAGCCTCTGCTTCCGAATGATGTCTTCGTAATTTTGGCTTTTTCGCTGGCATCTCATTTCTCAAGGTCTCGAAGACTGAGTCGCTTATCTGCCACCGCAAACAAAAATGTTCATCCAAACATCCCGGGTCTGAGTTTTTTGTCGAAAAACCCTCACGCAAAGATTGAACAATTCCAACACCCACGTCGGGTAAAACTCAGGCAAACGGAAGAGACCATCCAAAAGAACCCGAGCATTTGTCATTTCGTTTCCACTGCCAGGATGCAACCGACAACCTTGACTTGTTACGCCTTCCAGATTGGTAATCTCGTACAGAAATGGCTGAAAGTACGGGAAGCAAAAGACGCGAAATAGACGAAACTGAAACCGAAAAATGTGACAAGCAAATGAATCACATCCTGTCAACGCAATATCCACACGGGGAGAATGTGCCTACAAAGAAACCGACATTAAGAAATCCAACCAACTAAACTAGAATACAGGATTGGGCCGCACAGCCAATCTCTGGACAGGAACAAAATAATAGCCCCAAAACATGGAAAAAAATACGTAGACACCACCCCAATTCACGGACTTTAATCAGTGGACAACAATCCAATGTCGCAGACTTGAATAAGAGGAAGGACACTGGTCAAGATCAAAGAGAACATTCGTCTTCTACATCTCCATCAGCTATACCAGCAATACAGAGGACTACAGAGCGTACCGTTCTCTTCGAATCAGGCTCGGATAAATACGGCATTCAGTTAAAATTCAGAAAGTCAAGTTACCTTGAATGCATGGCGGGGCTTGCATCCCATGAGCTGCAGTGTACTCTGAAGGACGGGCCGAGTGTATCGAGGAGGTGGTAATGTCCGAGTGCTCCCATTAGACTTTTGCGCTCTTCCATCCGCAGCGACATCGTCGTCGCTGAGAATAATGTACAGCAATTTGGGCCGCTCCGCCATGAGGTATAACTGGATCTCGCACCGCCCGATATAGTGTCCTCAACACGCTAGATTGGTCCACATTATACGCTCATAACTAGCTGATGCTTAAGCTCGTGGTACCAAAGCGCAAAAGATTCATCTTCTTCATCGTCAACGACCCCCGACAGACACCTCCCCAGTGCTTGTGCTGCAATGTACGATGAAGAGTCAACGCAGTGTTCTCCTCATCTTCTGCCTCGACCTCAAGAACCAAACTATCCTCGACTAATTGCCTTGTAGGAGTAGCAGTACCCACAACTACGTCATCATGTCGCCAGATCCTCCCTCCTTTTCGTCCGACTACCACGACACCAAAATGCGCATCATCACAACCAATGTAACAACTCGGATCGACCACGCCCATCACTTGATCTCTCTCCCTACTCTCGTCACACATCTCTCACTCAATCCACGCTTCTCCTCAGGCACTCTACCCTCTCCATCCCATCCACCTCTCCGCCACTCTCTCATCACCAGTTCGACTATCTTCTCATCACGCGTCACCTCGCCTCTCCGCTCGTCTTCTGTGCTGCGACTTTGCGCTTTGCTTCCTCCTACGTTCACTGGAAGAACTGCGCCCTCGTGCGTTTCTCGTGCTCTGGAGTCTGGCCTCTCTTGCTGGGCTCCGCTTTGCGGCTACCCCGCTAACTCATGGGCTTTAGTAAGCGAGCTCCAGTTGCCGTGCCAGCAAGCGAACCGAGCCAAGTCAGTCAAGCAGGCAATAACTCACCCTACAAAAATACACGCGCACGCCAATGCCAAGACGAATCAGCCGCACATCCAACCTCGACAACAAGAGAAGAGGAAGCGGGAGCAGAAGAAGAAGAACAACACAAACAAGAAGAAGAAAGAGGAAGGGCCGCGAAAAGCCGAAGAATATGAAGGGTGGTAGAGGCAGAATCAGGAAACAGCTGAATCCAAAGCGAACGAGGGCCCCGACCTGCACAAGCCGGGTGCGGCGCGTTAACTGGCTCGGGACCGCTCCCGAAGCTACACCTTCGGCTCCTTGCCTACTGTAGAACTGAATCATAGCCTGGTGGCGAATCCGGGTCACGGATTGCAAATGGTCAATCAGTCTAGCGAAGGGCAGGGCAGGGCAGGGCAGGGCACGGGCAGATTAGTCGTCGTATTCGTCCCTCTTCAACGACGTACTAAATTCGTCTGTCTCTCTTTGCACTTCCCCTTGGTCAGTCTTTCTCTTGTACTGTAAGTTCGCTCGCTGTGCGCACTTCCCTGAAGTCTGGGAAACTTGGCCCGGTCGTCACGTCAGCTGAATGGAATGGAGCGAGCCGTCCGTGCACTGCACTGACTGCCTGACGGTCACTGACCTCCAATTTGTCATTTATTGTAAATGTCAACATACCGTTGTGATAACCAGCTCGCACACCACACCACGTTGTGTACTCGCGACAACAGTTCAGCGCTGCCGGTGGTCTTTCCCTTTACCCTCAGGAGACTCTTGCATGATCTCCTGCATTTTCGCTGAAATATATATATATATTGCCTAGACATTCATTAGTTACATTTCACACGAAAATAATAATAATAATAATTCGGAATTTTGACTTTACATACCAGGAGATAATTAAGCGAGTGAAAGCAAAACTTTAAGTATAATTTATTCAACCACTTCTCCCCACAAAGGAGTTCTAGTTAATGTTCTAAAATTACAGTTCTCTTGTAGTAAGAGGAGTGTGGTGAACCGGCTTGACTGGTGGCTTACTTTGCTGGAGGAAGAAATGATGAACTTCAAAATTCAAAGTTTCTTTGAAGTCAGACCTCAGCACCTGACTTTTGTTGTTCTTCCCAGATTTCTGTCACTTCCTCTTCTTCACCCTCTGCATTGTCGAGTTAGTAACTGGTGCGTTCACATGGCAGCTAGCTACTGTACACGCACTGTCTACGTGTGAGTCCTGTGCACCAGGACTATCCGCGACCTTGGCTCCTAACAAATCGCCCCTTTAGTGGCGCTCTGGTTGTAGCATATGGTGTGCATGCCTTGCTTCGCTTGGTCCTTCTATTCTCCTTTGATTCAGTTTTTCTTCATGTGATGATTTCGAGCATCAGGACTTTCTCAACTGAAAGTCTCTCTCTACTGTTTTCCTATGAATTTGTCGTGGTTTTATGTCTTAAGTACGAATAGACTATATGTATATCTACCACTGCTGATCCTTCAGTTCAACTCACTTGTAAAGTTATGTAGGACCAAGCAGATTCTTTGAGGAATGATGCCATCCACTGCATGGGGGAATCTTTTCTGCTTCAGTCAAGTTAGAACTATGATCTTCATGTTCAACTTCTAAACGCATGTCAGTAATAATGAGAAACAACTTTCCTAAATGGTGTATACCCTCTAAGAAATCATCCATTACTCTATCAAGGAATCGAACAGTATACAACTCATTGTGGAAAGTAGGAGTATTTAAGGTTGTAACATGCAACAAGCTTCATTAAAAGTTCTGGTTGTACCTCCAACGTTAGAGTGTAGTATCTTCTTTTGCTTCTCATCAAAGTCTGATGTCACTTGTAATATATGTTTGTAAGATGATGATTAAAAGTGAAGAAGATGAAAGAAATGGACAACTTTACATTACTTTATTATTTTACTATATAATGGTTTTTTGCATTTACCTGTAACATGATAAAAATCTCATTCTATTTTGTACAAAGTGAATATTTTCTCTAAATAATACAAGGTAAGACAAATAATCATAAGGGATATATCGTTAACCCTTGTCGATAGGATTTGAAGAAACACCTCCACCTTCTACAAAGTTTTGTCTATGGACTAGGAGAAAAATCCAAACATGCCGAAAGATATAAGAGAATCGAGATGTTTGAGAAATGGATTTTTGCATGACAACTTTGCTCGTTCTGATTAGCTTGACAATGCAGCATCATGTTGATGGATAGCGACAAAGGCAAAATTAACAAATCTTGACTTTTTTCTGTTGTATTTATTTTTATATTAGATTGAGCAGAGAATGGCATGAAGGTCCTCGCGTGCTTTTACATGATTGAGAAATTATGCATTTTCAAATTTGATCTTACACTCCTGAATACATAGATCAAAATAGAGAGCACAATAGAAGATGACTTACAGTTAATGGGTTCTAATTCTGTAGAATCAGTAGTAGATAGACTTATAGTTAATTAACCTCTTTCCATTGATGAAAAAAGCGAGCACCCGTGAATATATATTATATTAACCTCCTTCCCCTACAGATGGAGGAGGCAAATATGTGCATGGGTTTACTAACTAACCCTTCCGAACGGAAGGTTTAGTTAACTATATTCTTTTCTTCAGTATAGATAGTTGCAATTGTAGTCTTTGAGTTCACTCTTCCATTACAGGTTATGTCGGGATCTTCTCGTATCTCTAGGTCTCGCAAATATTTAATATTTGGAGTTACTTTTGATTTTCTTATCAATTTATTAAAAATAGCTACTAAACATTTGTATCTTTTCTGATAACAGCAAGCGGGCAAAAGTTACCAGAAGTTAATGTTGCATGCATATTAATTTAATACAACTCAGACCACTCGTCAAAAACCATTCTGCGTGAGTCGAACGTGACAAATGAAGACTATATCATTAACATTCTTCACACCTCAAAACACGTCACAGATGGTCTAAAGGTTTACTCCAAACTGGTTCAGATATCAAGAGGTGCTTGTCTGGTCGAGTTGAGTCGAAACGATCAACAAAATATTCTGCCTATTGCATATCTTTCCTGCCGTAGTCAAAGCTATAGACGGAACCTCGGAGGGACAATTCTTTATATGTTGTTGAGGAGTATATACCACGTACGAGTCAAGAAGTATTTTAATATATATATTCTTTAAAATATATTTTTATATTTTATAATAAAGAAACTATCAATAAATATATATATATATATAATACTATATTTACTTTAATAAATTTATTATATTTCTTTAATAAATTGAGAAATTCACTAAAATAATAAAATTGCCATATTTATGATTTACTTATATTCATAAAAGTTTCGTTATTGATCACCAGAGGAAGGAACACATATCAGTCTCCAGGAAAAATCAGAGTTCTGTCATATGCTAGCAGAGTACTTTATCTTATAAGAGACATCACTCTAATAAAGAGTGTCAAAGCTGAAACCTTTTTGATATATTCGTTGCACGCAGGCAAGTGTTACGGTTGTGGCCAAGAAGCAACAGAACTTGGGTATGTCTAATTCATTTTTTCTTCAAATCGATAGTAAATTTCAAAGTAAACAAGTTCAGTATTTAGAGAATTTCTTATATTTTTAAAATATAATAAAATATTTATAGCGATTCCAAAACACCACTCTAAGCGATACATGACTCTAGACAAAACTTGGAAAAACTACGACCTTTTTCCTTCTGGACTTTAGAGAATCGTTTGTTTAAACTTTTACATGCAGTAATATACTCCTATCAGAAGGAAGTGATGGAGATATCTGGATCTATTATGTTGAAACTCTCAGAGTAGAGTCTCTCTTTATTGCGACACAAAATACCAAAGCAATATTCTGAATGGACCGATGACGACTTTGCCTTGGTAACCATTAACTGAATGCAACTTGTACACCATCAAATCTTATATAGTAGCGGATTTTGTCTAGCCACTTGGTCATGATAACTGAAAGCATGCCGTACAAGATCTTCAGCAAACTATGATTCTACGAAAAGCAAAACTGTTTTGCATCTTACAAAAAGAAGAGTGAAGGTTGCAAATTCTTTTGGGAGACTAAAATAGTGATGGGAATTGTGTGAAGACATGAATATGGAATTGTCATATGTACGAAAGACTATTCTAGCTTGTAAAGTTCTCCATAATCATGAGATAGGAGATATATGATGGTATTAACATTTAGTCATGATAATTTTGAGGGTAGGCCAATTGGTGTCTTCTCTATCAGTAAGCATCTACATCTTCTGCTTATGAATACAGTCCAAGGTCTCTTTCAATAGCTGAAGCAGGCCAAAAACATCTATAACCATATCTATTATAGATTATATATATGCAGATTATATGCTACCATTTCCCTCTTTGTATGAAGGTTCATAAAAACAATGAAAGTTCACATCAAAAAATTAGCAAACATATGTAAAGAAAGATGCATACTGATATCATCATTGAGGTAAACATTTCTTAGTAGATAAAAGCGGGTATTAAGAAGTCATCGTGCATGAAATCTGACTTAAAAGAGAACACGCGACGCACTGAATAGCCAACGGATGGAAAGACTCCATCAAGCCTTACAAGGAAAAACAGGAGGGAACTTAAAACAGGAGGGAACGTGAAAGTGTAGTTTTACCATGTCAAGACTCCGACGGACGTTTACCAGCAACTGTGGACAAGCATTGTGATAATACAGAACGGTAGTATGTATACGTACTCAGAAAGTTCCAGAAATTTGCTTGATCATACCCCCAATAGGTTCCGCGAGCTTGATCATACCCTTCTTAACGTTTTCTTGCTTGATCACACCCCTGACTGGCTATTGTCTGTCAAACTAGTCACTTTGTGATGTTATTCAGATGTGAGACTGCACATATTAGAGGAATGAGAATATGGATAGTCTAACGCGTCCTTAATGTCAAATATTTTGAATTACAGTGATATTTAGTCGAGGTTGAAAGTACTAAAATGATGAAATAAAAAATAAGATGACTGGTTCGACTGTCAATAATCCGTCAGGGGTATGATCAAGCAACCAAACGTTAAAAGGGGTATGATAAAGCTCACGGAACGTACTGGGGGTATGATCAAGCAAATTCTCTACCGTGGTAACTCCTCTTGTTTCAGCACAGTGGTCCTCATCGGAAGTTTGTCTGGTTCCATTGTGGTTTGTTTACTTCACCCAGGCGAGCAGTTAAGAAATTTACTTGAACGTAACTTTAATACGTTGGTCCGACTTGACTCTATTCTTTTTAAGACTAATTTACATCACCTTTGTAACAGGAGGTTCAGCAGGTCAAAATATCTTGTTATTTGATGAGAGATTTGTATTTCAACAGTCAATCATGTGTTTGCTTGAAAAGTTCCATTTAAAATGTCTTTACATGAGATTATCATCTCATGCAATTTCTTACTTGTTTTGTGCAGTGCCTTTGCATGATGGTAAACCTACTGAACTTGTTGTCGTTAGTGAGAGTTGCGATAAAGTAATGCAATCTTAAAGAAAACCAAGGTGAAGTCAAAAAAACATATTACAATCACGTAAATTTCTATTAGAAGTTGGAATTACTTACAAGGACCGGTATTCTTGTAACTTGGGGCTCGCATTCTAACCGTCTCCTTTCCGATGGAGATGGGTCCCACTCGTAAACCCACCAAGCCAACTGTGATGCGCCTGGAAGTCGCGATGTACAGACTTCAGACTCCAGAGTCCACATTTTCGGAGCACGTAACTGTTCCAGTTACATTGCACCGGCAGAAGATTTGAGCAATCTCCAAATGACTTGTTGCAGTCTTTTACGCGGAAGGTTCAGTCTTTCGGTGTGTCTGAAACGAGCTATTCTAGGATTTACCGAGTAAACTAACAGTATCCAGACCGGTTTACCCCACTTTCGAGCATGGGCTCCGAAGGAAAGGGAAAGAACAGATGATCTGTTAATGCCATTTATGTGAGATTTCTCTACTTTGTGACTTACCTAGCCTCGGTCCGCTGGTTTTCTGCCAAGTGGCTGTGGCGCAGGGTGTCAAGGATGGATGGAGGATCGTAAAGCGCGAGAAAAAAACACCAGAAACCGTGACCGAACGAGCATTTAGAAATCCACCGCAGTAAAGTGGCGCTTGAGAGACGACATGCTACACTAGCGATGTGAGGATTCGCGGTCAGAAACTGCAGCATGGTAAGGAACCATTCACTGGGCACCTGGGTGATTCTGGGTGATTGGAGTCTGACCGAAGGCTGGTGGTTGGCTGGCCGCTTGTGACTCAATAAGGAATCTGGGTCTGTAGGGCAGCTGTTTGGTCGTCGCTGGGCCTAAGTAACTGGGAAGGTTGAACATCATTAGCGGCATCTTCCGTGGTTCGAGACTGGGGGGAACTTTCCAGATGTCAGGTGCGTGATCTGAACCAACAGGCAGAGAAGGGTACAGATAACGAAGTTGGTGATTTGGGTTCGCTGCCAGGTGGTAAGCGGGGCTGAAGAACGGGGACGCTCCATTCCTGTCACGGAGGAGGAGTAATGCTATTTGACCGCTTTTCCTCTCTGCTGCATGCTTCTACTAATTCAGGCCGCAGTTGTTTCGCATGCGTTGTTTCCAGCTCTTTATCCTGACCTCATCAGAACAATTTGTGCCCTGAGCAGTCCAAGTCGGAAGGTAGGAACCACGAGGCGGCGTGCAGATTGACGGGCTAGATGCCCGTCTCGCACCCTTCTGCACTTCCTTGATAGCCATTTCAAATTTTATCCGTCCGAGAGGAAAGGAAATATATTAAGGTGTGTCCAAGTTAAACCTCCGGTATGAGTATAAAAACAAGAATAGAAAGGAATATTCCTTTTCCTCGTAAGGTACTTTGAGTTTGAGGAAAAGGTTTTCTTTTGTTCGAAGAAACATTCAAATCCTTCTTTTAGTAATTCTTTATCAATACTAAGAAGTTTGTTTTGAATAAATCATAACTTGTAAAGTTAATAAATAGTTTTAGTTTAACTTTTCACTTCACATATTTTATGTTATGATGAAGAAAAATTATCAAAACTATTTTCTGCATAACGGTAAAATTTCTGAATTCTCTGAAAGAGATCCGCGAAAAAAGGTGTTCAAGGTAACCAAGAGTACTTGTATGCATACTGGGGGTTTAAGCGAAAACTCTTAAAACGTCCGGAAAGAGAAAAGCGCTAGTTTATAATCAATTATTATTTTTAGAATCGTAGATAGTTGAGAGTAGCCCTTCGGAGTTTTTAGTATAATTTTTCCATTGATATTTTAACTTTTAAAAAATTTAAGGTCATTACTTTGAGTAATAGATTTTTCTATAATAAAAACTCAAGAGTTAAACGTGCAAAAAGTAAATAAGAAACATTTTTCTATGAGTAACTCAAGAAGTGCTCACAGAAAACATTCGCAGATGCTTTGCCGAAGTAGTAACTCTCTCCTGGTAACGAGGGATATTTGTAAAAGGTTTTAACTTTGACACCTCTGTTATTATATATATATATTGTTAAATCGTCCTTAGACATTGTTGACAAGTTTGAAGCAAGTCCCTTCTCACTCTTTTATGTACGTATACAGTTGTTGTGTAATAATTCAACCACTTCTATCTTTAAAATATACGTTCATAATAATTGAAGTTAATAATAAATTGTGTAACACTTCTATATATATATAATGTTATCATCTTGGAAAAATACTTAATAGTTTTTAAACTTACCTTCAGTTTCCTGTTGAAGTATAATGATGAATGCTGAATTTGGAGAATGAGAACTCTATCAGTAATCAATAAATTTTATCAGAAAAAAATTATTGATATCAAGAGATAGATATCAATCTCTATACCTATCTAAGTTATAGTTATCGAATCTTTATAAATATCCAAGTATAGTTATCGAATCTCTATAACTATCCAAGTTATAGTTATCGACTTCGATAACTATCTCATATATAGTTATCGAGTTCTATATCTATTTTTTGAATTTTACTGATATTTAAAGAAATTTCTTGATATCAGTTCATGATTGCTGATAGACTATTCGTCTTCTTGAATTTGCAAGATGGCAAGAGGTTCTAAAAATGGGTCCGGCAGATTCCTTACTGGATCCAGACTCAGATTCCCAAAACTGAAATACCACAGTAGTGTCTGATACTTGGAAAAGAACATTGTTTATGAACAAAATATATCAACATTATAATTGAATTGTATGTTTATATAAAAGCATCCAGTATAAAAGAGGTCTCTCATAGCTTCCCCTCACCAAACTTCATGTAAGAGTTATACCAATCGCATATATGTTGTGTTTGTTGAGCCCTTGGTGATCGCTTGCTAGTGAATTTCACAAAGTAATAAGTTTAATTATCTGATTGTGGGTGGTATTATAAAGTTGATTGCGATGAATATGTATGCAAAGTGCACTTCTCATCAGGGGAATGAAAATGACAAGCAGATTTAGAAGATAAAAAAATTTGAGCTCTTCATTTCTTTAACCTTTTGTTATGGGACTAAAAATTAATTATACAAATTGACTATATATACATCCGGGTGTGTACGTACACAAGTTATCTTAGATATAAGAACGGCCCATTAAAACATACTTACTAGGGACTAACTGTGATCTAGACTTAAGGAGGAGGGGAAGTCTTCCCATTTATCTCACACTACTCAAATATGATAACAAGTAATTAGCGTATACTTTCATTATTCATGTACTATACTTAGAGTAGAAAACTCTATATTTATACACATACTGAAGTTATCACACTGGATTGAATAAGACCTCATTCGTTGAGAGTTCGAGTCAGACTGAGGATATTTCAAAAGAAAAGAATTCTTGTAACACGATAATATTTCATTAATATAGAGACACTAGTGTGACATAATAATATGATTATTACTCTAAAGATTTAGAGACATATCTAGACTGTTAAATAGTGTCCAAAGCTTTATAGTGTGATATAAGAAGATTATAGCTTATAAACGGTGTCCAAAGCTTATTTATCAGAAGATTATAGCTTATAAATAGTGTTATAGCTTAGATTAAATAGTGTCCAAAAACTTTAGTCTTCTGTACTTCACCTTTACTTATTTTCAATTAATTTATTTGAAAAATTATCAAAATTATCAATGATATTTTTACTTTTTAATTGTTTATTTCTTATTAATACAAATAATGATGAAATATCCTATAATTCAATATCTAATTTTGTGTTTAATCTGACAAATGTAGTTCAATGTATTCTGAATAACAAAAATATAACCTGGTCCAAATTTATTTCGAAGTAATTAGTCTCACTAAAATCACTATATCTCCATATGTTTAGAAAATACCACAGAATTAATCTTCCGAAAGTAAGAGAGAGTAAAACAAGCTATTATGTATTGAGATATCTAAAGATCATGAAAATTATGTAATAGCTTTTCTATCTATAGTAGGTAACATATAGATTTTAATTACGAGCATTAACTTCTCTATCGATAATTCAATATTATTAGAATTCTGTAAGTTAGTTAATTGTAATATAATGTACCTTTAATGCTTTAATCATGTGTTATAATTCCAGTTTTTAACAAGTATATGATAAATAAAAGTGTTAAATATACTAACCAATTATGTGGAATGTGATTATTCGATGATTAAACCTGATTAATAAATTCTTGTTTTGAGTTTTGAAATGAACTATACTTAATTATATTATTATTTGCAAATATAATTCTTGAAATTATAAAGCATCTTAACTGATTTAGTCAGTGTGTATAAATCTCTATACAAGCAAAGACAATCTTTGGTAACTGTTTATATGAAACTATACAAAACTAATTTTCATAATTACAACATTTGTATGTTTGTATAATACAACAATGACATTTATCGTGCATTACAAAAACAGATGTTCATTCAGAATCTATAAATATGTAATATAGAGGATATATTGTCATTACATTTAACTTATGATGATTCTTTTGAAAGGAACCTCTCTCTATAACATAACGATAATACTTTTAATTCTTCCAACTGATTGTATCTCAAAGTCAAGACATTTACTGCTATGAATACTTCAACTTACATTCTACCAAATGAAAATTTTAATTACAAAATATTACTCTTATAAATAAGTAAAGCTAAATTATATTTCCCATAATAATATTTTTATATATACATTCCATCTATTCAATATTTAGTATTTAATAGATATCAATAAATTGCAGGTATATAATGTATCTTCAAAGTGTAATAGGTTAATTATGTAAAGCCACCATACTAAAATAGTATCCGAACGGAGTAGTTTCTATCATATACACTAAGGACACATCGGACCACCGTTTTTACAACCACATACTCCTTGAAAGAATTAGATGGTGCAGTGCTCAAGATAAGCATATAAGCAGCCACATACTCCTTGAGAGAATTAGATGGTGTAGTGCTCAAGATATCAGTTGAAGGGAAGAGGATCAAGCTCATCAGAAGGAGAAGGGAGGACCAAAATATTGTAGAGTTTATTGAGTATGAAGCTGAAGACTCAATGGAGATTGAAGATGAGATTTGAAGCTGAAGCTGAAGGGTCTTGATCTAGATCTGGCACATACAGAAGGATGTGCAAGTTTAGAGAGGGTGGATGTCATATTACTTGGTGGCTACATGCTACACTTCTACCCGACACTTGAGTTTAGTAGTTCTAGAAGTTAGCTCAATCTTACTTCTAGTCCTTTATGCATATGTTTGACACATTTGCATATGGTGTTAAAACTATTATGTTATATATTTTGAGTCTTTATACGTTGATAGTATGTTATTTAATCTTGTTCAAGCATTCTTATGCTTGTGCAAGTGATTTCATACATATCTATGTTGTTCAAAGTACATAATTTTAAGTTTATCATGTTGATAGAGTTTAACCTCATGGGTTGTACGGACATGTCGTCAATGCATTCTTTCTAGCTTGTTTTAAGTTATCTTTCAGAGTTACGTGTCACTTTACATGTCTTCGCAGGAAGTTTGAAGTTTACGCTGGTACTTTAGAGGTTTGACATGTAGCTTGTGTGGAGTTAAGTTTCCACGTGGATTAGGGGCACAAAAGGACAGCGAAGTGAAGCTATGAACTCTCATTCGTCCATTTTTTATCTTTTGTGAAATCCTAAACTTATAAGCAGGGGTCTTAGGGGAAGTTCGAGCTTTTGGTAAGGGCATTCAAGAATCTGAAAGCATAGGTTGAGAGAGGTCGTTGTGTCAATCACTATCACTATAAATATCGGTCAATTTAGGGCAATAAAGAAGGAGTTATGCCAAATGAAGTTCGGATTGGACTGAAATTGCATCACAACTGATGATTTTGGGGTTTTTAGTGTCAATTGCAGCGAAATAGAGATAATCGCTTCAAACCTTCATGGTTGCGTTCATTGTCAGCAGGGCTACAACTGTCAAAAAAGTCTCATGTCATTTGAGTGAGTGAGTAATTCAGGACGATCGCTGAAGCAGAGGGGGTCTGAAAAGCTCTAATCTAGAGCAACAACTTCAGAGCTCGAGATCTAGAGAATTGTATACAAAGAACAGGTCAAATTTCACATGGATATTCAACATGCTGTAGAATCTGAATCCTGTAAGAATGAGCGAAAGTTATCGAGCCAATTTTCTGTTCTAGGTCGAAGTAGCCATCTGGGTGCTAGAAATTGTCATAATTTCTTTACTCAAAACGTTTTTGTCCATGTCTTAGTGCTCAGATTTGATCTCAGGCTGAAAGTTCATATGTGCGTTTAGTAAGACCTCCTTTACATGTAGGAGAAGTTTTGAAATCTATATAGTTTTTATCATATATTTTTTATTCTTGAGTGTTAAAGTTCACCGTCTGACCTTATTACTACTAGTTAGTCCTGATTTTTGCTATCTTAATGTATTAGAGGACCCAACATACCTGTGTAAGTATTTATAGTGCCACGTTATAACTTGAAAGCCTACCTCTTGAGTAAACAACCACAGCCAGAAACCCAGCGCTTTCCTAAGTAGATGTATCATACTCCGACAACGTAAAAAGTGAAAGCACCAATTCGTATCCATTGAACATACAATGCGTACGAATCGGTGCTAAAACCAAGATCTGAACTGACCCGCAGTATGTGTGAAAGATCGAATGTAAAAACCATCGAGGAATAGCAACTACATCCGGAATGTAAAATGTGAACTATAATAAAATGTAAACGTCCAAATGAATCAACTCAATTCGAACGTATCGTTCAAAACATTCACTGTGTTTCTTCACAGCACTTCGATCTTGGCCACAGGAGTCCATTCGCCGCCTTGCATCCCAAACTTGATCTTGACCATTGGGAGTCCATTCCCCACCTTGCATCTCGAACTCGACCTTGACTTACATATTGAGCTAATCTGACGTGGAAAAGAATCCACGGTGAAGTGGCATGACATAAATTTGCTCTCAAGCGTGTGAACCCCAAAAAAACAGCTGATCAACGTGTAAAGGGTGGGTTCATGAAGATTATTCTCTAAATGTGGACGGGTCATCTAACCCGAAAAAACTAAAAAACTAACATAGTGCGTTCATTATCTTGTTATCGATCTTAAACCTCAAAAAACAAAGAAAAAATACAGTGCCAAAATACCATGGTGCAGTTAGAACCTAAGTAAAAATCCATGTATCTCAAAGTAATTTGTTTATCTTCTGAATTTTAGTTTGATATCAGTAATTTAGTAATTATTGTCACTTATTTAATCCTGACTATTACTTCTTTTGATGTACTTTAATAAAATTAATCTTATAATTATTTTTATTCCTCTTTTATCAAGCTTAAATAATGTGTTATCTCAATTATGAAGATTAATTATAAATGAAATGTTATTTAAAATTGCTTACAATTAGTATAAATCGATATGATTACTTAATCACTGAAGTTCAAGTTTAATTAACTAAATAAATGTTGCATTTTTAAACTTACAAAATCATAATATAACTTAACACTACTCCTTTGAAATCGAACCCGCAAAAATGAATGTCTTTTTATGGTTTACCAGGAGCACTTATAGCCATATCGAGGGTTTAAAATTGGGGAAAATTTATGAATTGTTTATTTCTACCTTAGCTTGTTAGGGATTCAGCAGTAAATAAGAGAAACAAGTTAAAACAACCACTGAGGATCACTGAGAGGGAGAAAAAGCAACATTAATAATCAACAAGTGATATGTTGATATCAAGAAAATTTCTCTTGATTAGTCGGTAATTTATTAGACATTAGAAATTTCTAGAAAACAAAAATAGACTTAATGAGTAGTGAAATTAAGATTATTTATACTATTCCTTTTATAATATCTCATTTTGATTTATACATGACACAGAAATAAAAAATTAAAGTAATCAAATATGATTACTATATAGACACATTATAATCAAAGCTAATAATCAACCTTTGATACCAACAAAAAAGGTTAAAGGTTGATACCGTCAAAAAAAGTAATCAACCTTTGATACTACAAATATTATAATAATCAGAATTGATTATTATTTATTGATATCAATCATCAGTCTCCTGCTAACTGAGAAACTACTTGCCGCTTGAGCGAGATAATTTTTATTGAACAAGAAGATTTACAGATATTAATGTTCATTTTTGTTCAGTCACATTTGAACCTTTAATCGCTCAATGTTAAATTTATGTTTATAAGGTCATGAAGGGACCCAAGCGAGCATTCACGTTTGAAACTTTACTTACTTATATCTTTAAGTATACCGTTTAACAATATAGTCATGAAGAATCCCGAGTCGAAGAACTTAGATCGATTGTTGATTTTCACATACAGATGCTCAGTAAAAGATGATTTTATATCATTGCAAAGTAAATAATCAATAATTAATAACTAAATATCAGGGTCAAGTAAGTGAAGTGTAAAATGAAGTTTCAGATCATTATTTTGCTTTATCAATAATCCGAAAAGCATTCCAATCTGGGTCTACGTTATTTGTTCCTTAACACTAGCTGACAACATACAGATCATGATAACATACTTTACTGATTGTAGTGAAGTATAAACATGAGGGTGGAAGTGAAAAGTGAAGAATGCTTTCTCCCAAGGTTACTCCCAAATAGTTGAACTTGACTTAAATCACTTCGTTTTATTCAGCTTGATCCTTGTCCAACTAGATCAAGTGCTGCTTAAAAATCAAACTCAAGGTTATACACTATTGCTCCCAAAGATGCTCATGGAGCAAAAAAGAGATACTTTTTAAAATCAATTTTGAATCTTCATTCTTATTGCACTAAATGGTAGAGCTCATTGTAAATTTCTCATGGCCACTTCATTTGCTTCATTTGGATGCTTAATTGTGAAGTTATAAGATTCAAAAGATGAGAAGATCAAGCTAAGTCCTAGCTTGTTGATGTTGACTATGTATTTGCTGTCCATACCAAGGGTACAAGAGATATGTTTGATGAACATCTCGACAAAACTCATGCTCAGTGAACTGACGTAAGGGAGCAGCTTGTATCTACGACTTGTCAATGCATGTTTTGAGGGGTTAGGAGGTCCAATGCATGGGCACAAGATGTCATTGCGTTCAAATCTGTGCGTCCATCACATAAGATAAGGCGGCTCGAGAAAAAGTGGATCATTATGTGTTTTCTGGAAGAAATTGAGATGTAAGGAGAGAAGATTAGTGTGCTTTAATTATATGTGAAGGAGAGTTAGATCGTTCAGTTTTTTCAGAAAATAAAAAACAATACAAAGTTATTCAACTCACAGTTTGAGAGATGTGAAAGAGATTAGGTCATAAGGAGATATATTCATTCATGTTCATTCATTTGTGGCTTAAAGGTGCTCCGTGGTTCACGATCGGTGGTCCAAGCTCTTCGTTCTTTGTTTAATATATCAAGGAGTCTTTATCTATGCATAAAAAAAGATCGTACATGGATTGGATTGTGAATGTGTTGTGAGTGAAGTTAAGTTGCAAAGGTACTGATTTATGTCAATTTAGAGTTTCCTTGACAAATTTATTTTTTATCCACAAGGAGGATCGTGAGTGCAGTTCACATAGCTAGCACCAAAGCGAACGTAACTCAACATCATATCCAAAATTGTACCATCGTCACAACTCAATATACCACTAGTCCGATAGTTAAATCACTTTATTCCAAAAGAGGATCGTGAGTGCAGCCCATGTAGCTAACCATATAAAGAAGATTGTGTAGAAATCCAATGGAGACACCAAACATGTAGTGAAAGAAACTACAAAAGATATATATTTGGGAGACTTCCTCATTTTATCATACAGTCTTCAGAAATAGGTAGAATCTATCCTCCTTACTCCTATATCTAAAACCACTCACACGAACAAAATGGATTACTTGATCCAAGATCCGTCTCCTCTTGTGGATAGATTTGACTACTCATATTCCAGTGAGATCTCAAACAAGCAATTTGGAGTCCCCTGCAAAGAAATCAAGCTAGTGGTATATTGAGAGGTGATGTTGATACGGTGGTATCTTGCGTTGTGGCTATTATATAATGAATTCGAGAGAAATAGTGAATTTGAGACGAGACATTATTGTGAAACTTTTTGTTAGCAAATGGGCATTTTTCTTGCTTTCAGTTACGCTTTGGCGGTTCTTGTCTTAGGTTGAGATCAAGGACTTGTTTAGGAATTTGTGGTGCAAATTTACAAATGACTTAAATATGTTCTTCAGTTTTGTGGTTCTTAGATAAACAATAGAAGTGTATATAAATTAAGGCTTGTCATAATTTATATACACTGTTGGATACCAAGGCCTCTCGATATCTTTTGGAGTTCCTGGTTCACCTTTACTCCACAATAGGAGAGATGTCAGAAGAGGAGCGAGAGTCTTTGCTGCTGAGGTCAGGGTGCACTTACGTTGTACCGTTGGATGTCCTTATGAGAGTAGTCATATCAATCTCTGATGTTTTTCTCTGATGTTCTGATGAGAGACAGTGGATCAAAGCTTGGAGGTATACTAGAGGGTGTGAGATGGAGAGGTCACGTCGTCCCATTGCAGCACCAGGTGAGGAGAATGACAAGTCATCACTTGTGACTTTCAGGAGGAGTAGCAGGCTTAGGAGAGAGGTCTGTCCTCTCAGAAGAGGCCACGGCAGCCAGAGGTCCCTTCAAATGATGTCCAATCAGATCCAGTGGAGACAACTCCATCTGAGCTAACTCTCCCTTCACAAAGTGAGCTAGATTTAGAGAGCACTTGATTTTTGATGTAGAGGGTGTTTTGACTGAGTTACATGAGACCGCTGTTGCTGAGGGACATGTCATAGCACCTCGGTTTGGATTGTGTACGTTATATTGTCTATCACGATTCAGTAGAGCATATTGAGGAGTTACGACGTACTCAAATGCATGACCATGAGCAGATGATACAGTTGAGAGCCGACTTGATAGTTGCGCAAGAGGCACAAGAGTCTTGAGACTAGAGAGAGAGAGCCTTTGCATGCAAGTAGATGAGTTGGAGGATCAACTCCACACACACGAGAGTTTCAGCTTCGGGCTCAAGAAAACAATCTCATGATGTAGAGCAACTACATATGGAGGAGGATGTTCAGACGGAGGAGTAGATCAAACGCCTTATCTCAGATATAAAAGCACAGAAGGAGCACGTGTAGAGTGATAGGTCAGCCCTCATTTCGATAGAGCACTAGATTTGCTTACGTCAAGGAGGTGACGAGCATTTTGAGCATAAATGAGCACTCTGGAGCAACCTACGCAATTGTAAATCCAAGATGTTTTGCAATGAAAGACTGACTATATAGATGTCTTGTTGGAAGATATTACCACTATGTTCAAGCTTGTAGATGAGATTCGAGAAAGAACCCACCAGGATTTATATGTCTCACTGGATATCCTTATAGAGGAGTGGACAGGAAAGATCTCATTAGAAGACTTGATGTTATTACAGTAGGAAGATATGGACGTTGGGCTTTCTGCTGCACCGCCTATAGCCCTTTCAGAGATAGATCCACCGAGTCAGCTGACAGTGGAGTGTACTACCTCCACTTCTGCCGTAAGAGTACTCCAGAAGAGTGATGAGCTCACTACAGAGATAGTAAGTTAGATAATTAGTCTTTATTTTCAAGTTCTCAGCTAAGGATCAAGTGTTGTATATAGTCTATTTACATCTTAGTAGTTAGTGGAGAGTAAAAAGCCAATTAATGACGTTGACACCTTGTTAGTTTTAGGTCGTAAGCTAGCCCGTCAATTACATCCGCTCGGACGTCTCGGTTGTGACAGTCCTTGAGTGCTCAGATCCTCATGAGGTTTAAAAGACCATCTCTTGGTCTGTGCCGATTGTGACCCTGATGGGTGGTTTTTTGGAATTTTAGAGTTAGTTGAGAAGGACTGTTGAGAAGAGTTCTTTTTCTCCTTAGTTCTCTCCTTAGCTTTCTTTGCCCACCAAAGTAGTTTAGCACATGAGGCTTCTTGATGTAAAATCACCGATTCAATTATGTTTATAGTGTTCTTGGATACATCTTGTACTTTTGTTTGTCTATAGTGCCCTCGTGAGGATCAACAAGTCAAAGTTCGAGTGACGAGACCATATCTTATGTGTTTGCTGAGTAGTGACAATATGTCGGACTGCCTACTGCTTACCATAGTAACTTCAGAACTAACACTGTGGGTATGACCTTGTGTGGTTCGAGACCTCCCGATCTTCAAAAAGATAACCTTTGACCAAAGGGAGGGGAGCAGCTTGAGAAAGAAGGTGCGAGAAAACCAGCAACACAGCTAGTCGACGATCAAACAATACAGTGTGTGGTTGCCAGTTACTTACACCATTGTATCATAAAAACCTCCAAGCAGTCGTGTTTGAGTTGCTCCACCACGTAAATGAACTACCAATCTAAAAGAAATGATCATTTATGCACTCATTTTTGTTGACACACTGGCCATTGTACTACATAGTCGTGAGTTCAAAGAAGTTGATGATTGCATGCGAAGATTGAGAATAATTGATATGTATAGCTGTCTGAGTGTTTTCTAACGTTTAGAACAGATAGAAGACCCACCATAAGAGACTGACAACTTATAATAAGTCGTCGTATTTTGGTTACTAGAGAGAAAACCTTCGTTGTTTGAAGTGCACCTGGTGGTCCTAGTTGTTGTTAGACCAAGTTGAGATTCAGAAGTAAGAAAGCACACTGTTATGACATATCATCGAGTCGAGATGAAGTACTATACATGAGATTTTTTAAGTTTCTGAAAGAAAATCCGAGTGTAATTTGTGAACAATAAGTAAGTAAGAGAGACCTTAAGTGGATGGAATTATGACTTTAAGACCTCGTGACAGGGGTTGGTCATAAGTCCGATACTTCTGGTTGTAAGTATCGTCATTTTGGAGTTAATTGGTTGTTTGGCAAGAAGAACTTCTCAATTAAACTGTAGTACATAACAAATCAACCTTAGTCTTTTGTGATTACGATAATTTTTATGCTTAAACGATGTAAAAGAGAAACTTTTTTTGTTACATGTAGTCTAGAAAAACTATATAAAAAGTCAATCACTTTTTTAAATTCATTTACTTTTTGTTCCCATACATGAAAATATTTGTACTTGGACGTATCAATGACACATTCCATGGATTTATCTTTAAGAAAGATGATTATGCATAACATTTAATTTATGTCAAAACCTTTCTTGATGGAGGAATTTGGTCCATAAATTTATATATATTGTTTCTAATAGATCACTATACGGTTGACTTTGTGCTCCATACGTTGTACAACAACACCCTATATTATTTTTATGGGTGTTGTATGTAACCTGCATCTTGAATGGATCCTATTGTAAGCATTTTTGCTACTGGACTTGTTGCAACTCTTGCATTCCTTGTTAATTTATATAGATGTTATATTCCAACACTACTTTCATTCTACGATTATAATGATCGATTTTATTCTTAAAATCTTTCATATGCAATTTATGAGGATACTATCTTATAGAGTTCATGTTCACCAACAGCACACCCCAAAGCCAATCTACTTCTCTAATTTATCTTTTCTTTCCAGCGCTTGTCCTCTTCTAACTCTATGTTGAGGAAGACACTCATCCTTTATTCTGTTTTTAGAATACATCTTGTATGAAAAAGTTAGCTCGACATTCGAGTATACTATCGTGGTCGTGAAGAAATAATTAAATCCCTTAGAAATACTCCTGATCACCGGGAGGACTTTATTTTGCGGCTTCATTATCGAGGAGCAAAGAAATTTAACCGGTTGATTACACTATCTTTCCATGATAGAATCTGTTAAGCAATAAGTTTCATCAAAGCTGTCTAATAACTTTAGAATCTGTAAATCACTTTGAAGTAAACTGTTGAGTATCGATTGAAAAATATTCACTCTGAAAATTCTATGGTTTCTTGGAACAAAATAAAATATTCTCTTCAAACGAAAGTACCACAATGGGAGAAAAAAGAATATTCTCTTTTCTCTTTTTATACTTGCACTGGGGTTTAAGATTAAAATTATCCGCTAGACATTCTAGTGTACTTTGAGGAAAATAATTGACACTAAAATAATTGAACTTGAAGTGAGAGAAGAGAATAATATGAACCGCATATGACCAGCAAATAGTTGTCAAGACATAAAGATCTTACATCATTAGGACTAATCACATTACCTTCAAGTTTGTGTTACTTTTAAATATATTAAGTTTTATAGTTGCAATCTTCCTTTTTCTTTCCCTTCCCATTTTGTTTATTGCGTGCAAAACAGAAAAGAGGACAAGTGTTAAATATCTTCCCTCACGGCCTTGTACATCAAATTTTGTTTTCTTTTATCAGAAAACGTGTAAGAGTTATACAAATATTATAGTAAATTATTATTAAAAATTAAAATTTTTATAACTAATATGTGTTAAGCAGTCTCAGAGTAACCAGCATACCTTAACATAACCAATAAGTGAAGCAGAGACTGTCGCACTGCTGGAGGTATGAATCCAGAGCACTGTTGAACAAATGACGTAATTTGATGAGTATATTAATTTATGCTCTAACTTTTCCTTCAGAAAAATTAATTAATAATTAAAAATCCCCGAGGTTTTCTAATGTACATGAGGTGAATATAATATAATATAGAGATAACTCTACCCAGGTTAGAGATGACCGTCGAGACCACGCAATTGCTTGACCACTAATGAGACAAGGTTGGTAACCATAGCCGAAACTCCGCGGGACATCCCACTATGTCACCTGCTCTGCCTTGCCAAATCCATACCATGAGCTGCACCTTATTAAATAATCATAAGGATAACGTGATGCCGAAGTAAATATAACAATAATATAATCCTACCTGTCAAACTAGTTTGCTGTTGTCCTTTAGTTGAAAAGTCCAGAACGCGAATACTGATCTCTCAGAAGAAGTCGGAACCTTTGGAAGGAGGAGACATTTACCCTAACTGTGCGAGGGGAACTTGGAGCTCAACGTGTCATAAGCTCCAGGAGCCACCAAAATCCTCATTTCTAACGCCTTCCAGACCTCCAGAACTCCGTTCCGAGACGAGTATGCACGGAACTCAATACGAGACAACGGAAGTCTACCCATAAGCCACTATGAACAGTTTTTGGTGGAGAGAAAACCAACGGTTCTTCTTCCCCCTTTCTCTCTCTTTTTCGTTCCACTCGAATGGTAGTACACAAAGTCACCAATGGAAGAACTTACAGTTGGGTCGGGCAAAAGAAGCATCACCACCAACTTCCAAGAGTAGGGTTCGCTAATCATATGACACTGTTACGCTGACGAAGCGAAGCCCGGGACGGAAGAGAGCATTCATGTGCGGGACATATTGGCCCCTCCGTCTGGGGGTACGGTAGGAAGTTTCCCACAGAGCCGGTCGTACCGTCCTACGAACGGTTTGTTGAGTGATCTTGGACTGTAATAACCGCCATATGTGACGTTGGGAAACAAAAAAAAGCTCCAAGAAGACAGAAATCTACTTAGTCAGCCCCCTCTAGCAACTTCACGACTCTGTGAACCTTAACTAATCAGAATTTTCTTTGTCAACCTCCACGTAGGATGTACCGGGAAAGTTCTTATGATGTTTTTGACACAAAAGTGTTAGAAGAACTTTAGTGCAAAAATCTGTTGTGATATGTTCTTCTACTTGTCATATTACCGGCTACTGGTTGATACGCCTTCCTCTTACTAGTAATATCAGGTCCTGGGGTTGACAAAGAAACTTTTGAACTGTGGAGGTTGACAGAGTCGTGAAGTTGCTAGAGGGGGCTGACTAAGTAGATTTCTGCCAAGAAGAACAGAACATGCCCCAGACTCCAGCAAGAGAATCCTTCTACCGGTACTGCTTTGCGCTTCCATGTTCTCCCCACATGCCAAATATTTATTTCCGTTAACTTTACCTTTCCTAAAGGCTAGGGGGAAAGAAGATACGGTATGGCCTTTTGCCTACTCGTCACTAGGATCATCAGACTGTTGGAGATCTCCGGCGGCGCGGATAGCACATATCATCCAATACGGAAAAGGCAGAAATGTCTTTCCGTCGTTATCGAGTACTTTACGACTACTCAAGTGTTATTTTCGGGATAATTGCGGTTTCTGCACGAGTCTTCATGGATAGAGTAATACTCGATGGCGCTGTTCGGATTTGACATGGTTCGATTGTCCCCAGTTGTGGCATGTACTGTATATCATGGTCGGCAATGGTCGGCTATGGTCAGTGGTTACCCAAGGTCTCGATGACCGCTGATGTAGTCGGCTGTGTACTCAGGTGGATGTATAGTGCTAATGAGGTTGAAGCTGTGACGAACTTTGGATGTCACTGTTACTTGGTCGGGACTTTTCCAGCCACTCACACGTAGTTGCAGTTCTAGGTAAAGCTCAGTTACTCGGTCAGTCGGGGCCTGAGTTTCACATTTTCATGGATACAGACGAATTTGTCTTTCTGCCTGCTGGGACTCACTCTTTATTTTGTCTTCTTGCTACCTTCTACTGACAACTCCTTTGACTGTAGTCCTTCCAGAAACCCTGCAGATTCCAAGAACACTGTAAACGGAGTTTTTCGTTCCGTGAATCTCGTAACTCAGATGAGTTGAATATCTGGTTAACATAAGAAGCTAAATAATATTTACGCATACTTTTAAATACGTTATCCACGCCGGTATTTTCGTTAGGGCTACTCAATCTTAGTCCATAAAGGATTCTAGTAACTTCTGTAAAATATTTTACAGGGTATTTTCGTAAATTTTAAGGTCACTGGATGTTTGTAGTCTATGCCCATGAATATGATCTCTTGGACTTCGTTGAAAACATCTGAATAGGATGTCTATAAATGTTCTGCTTGATAGAGTCTTACATTTGGGACTTATCATCTTAATCTTGTAAACTTTTGTTAAGGGAGAGGTTTATTAGGTCCAGTCAAACTTTTTCCCAGAACGAGATTTATAAGATTTAGATGAGGATATAAGTCTAAACTGTCAAGGATTGCAGAAAATTTGTAGTAACCCGATTTAATTTTTCTATCGGTGTTCAAGAGATTCCGTTTATGAAGATATAATAAATACGTCTACTGACCGTAAATTTTACAGAAAGGAGTAACCTATAAACTAATACAAAGATTAACAAGAGTTAAGGGAACTAGAGTTGAGTTGGCCCTATTAGACACTCAACCACTCGTATAGCACTCAACCCGAAAGCTTTTGTGAGTGATGTTTAGATACATCGCATGTTAGGCTGTTTCTGACCTAGCACAATTTGACGCTAAATTGACTCATAATGTTACATCATAATGATATGATCGTTTTGGTGACTCGTCAATCTTCCTTATCTTGACCATGGGAGATAAAATAATAGTAAAACATTTTGGATTTGGAATCTCATTGGTTGTTGTTTGTATTTTATCGTGTTCTTATATCTTGGTATGACTACAAGTGCTCCTGGTAACCCAGAATACCTCATTTTGCGAGTTTGCTTTCAGAATACTCTAAAATTTAACCGTTATCCTGAAAATATTTCTGGTGATTTCTTCTTCATCCGAGCATAGAATCAATGAAATGAAACATCAAATTAAAGCTGTTCAGTAACTTTGCAAGTTGTGATTTATCTCAAAACAAACTACTTAGAATTGATTGAGAAAATTAAGAAGAAGTTTCAAGGTTTCTTGGAGCAGAAGAGAATACTTTCTTAGGTTCAAAGTACACTGCAAGTATTCTCTTTCATGCTTGTATATCCGTACCGGAGATTTAAATGCAAGAACTCGTTGTATGTTTCGTCTAATAAAACGTGTCAAAGCTAGAACCTTTTACAAATATTCATCGTCTGTTACGGTTGTGACCAAGATGTTGCAGATGTTTCTTGCAGGCACCTCCAGATATACCAGCAGGAAACACACGTGGACGTCACTAACTTACTTTTTGTTCAGATCGGACTTGCGTTTCAGTCGGAAGCAAATAAATAAATACTTCCAGTGATTCAAAGACACCACTTCTAAGCAATACACTCTAGACAAAGCTACCTTTGGATAAATTACAGTATTCTCTCTTCTAGACATTATAGAATTTTTTGTTTTAGCTTTGACATGTCCTAATAGTATCCAAAAACATAACTTCACAAAAAACTATAAAACCACTCCAAAATTTGAAATTTGAAATTCTTACAACATACTATTTATTTCTGAAATCTCTAACTTTTTAGTCTGCCCTGAAATCCCCTGAAACAATTGTGGTTCTCGTTGTAAGAGAACCTCGATTGTTTCAGGGCCTCGGCATTGAGCCCAATTAAACCTTGCTTTTATACAACTCTCATAACCCTCGTAAAAGCTTTTATAGAATTTGTGGGTAAATTTTACAGTCACTGGATGTATGTACTGTATTCCGTAAATGATCTCTACTGAATCAAATTATTACAGACGTCTGCAATCTCTGACAAATCTTGACAATTTAGGTTTACATCTTTTCCTTTGAACCCTATACTATAAATATACATCCAAACGCTTATCTTTTTCTTCTAGGAAAATAGAAGAAAAAGACAAACGTTTAAACATGCAACCAAAATAATCATGAGCAATTTTTTGATAACAGTCTTCAAAAAAAAGTTAGTGAAAAATACAGTGTACTAAAGCGAATAGTCACGAGAAAAAGTACTGTTCGACAAGGTTTACAAATTGTGACTTGTGTCAAACTTCTCTAAATTAACATATAAATTTAAATTAATAAATTTAGAAATCATTTAGTAACTTGATTGCACATACTCAATTCAATTCTACAAACTCATAAGTGATTCACGTGAACAGAACTTTTCTCTGCTATAAAGATATACGTTACTCCCACGAGTAAAAATATTTTTAATGTATAAGCTTTAACTTACAGCCTAACCCTTCTAAGAGGAAGGGTTACGAAATAAATTAAAGCTCTTGCATATTCTTCTCTTCCGAACTTGAAAGAGGTGAATAAGCCACCAAAGCGTACATCCGGCGGAGGAAGGGAAAAGGACAAGCGGGGAAGACGCAGCGAGATTATCATAATTTCTATTTTGGAAATACCTGGAAACACGAGGAGAGTAGGAGATAACCCATAAAGTTTGACCCTAGTGCCGCGCTTCAAAACGTATAAGTTCAGGAACCACTGCTCATTAAACCACTAATGTACACTGAATTTAATTTAATATCTAACCCTTCCAGCCGGAAGGTTAAGTATTAAGATAAAACCCTTGCATATTTGCCTCCTCCATTGGAAGATGCAAGGGAAGTTCCATCAAGTCTATACGAAATGTGACAGAAATGTGTGAGAAGCTAATTCACATCGGAGAATATCCATAAAAGATTCGACCGTTATTGCATGATGGTGCTCGTGACATAGAAGGGAAGAAAATATATATAGATCCCTGGCCGATATTTGCAATTCTTTAGCAACAGATCCTACCAAACTTACTTTGAAGTAGCTTGCAGGAGCCATTGCCAATAGGACTAGTTGTTGTGATACACATCTTAGTATATAGATTACTGCAAAAAGATCGCTGTAGGATTAGGGTGAGTTTTTGGATTAGCATTAGTGCAGATATGTTGAAGAATCATCCCATCGAGCTATTATTTTTTCAATGATCTCATTAAACTCTTACATCAATAATAATTTCATTACATAAAAGATCAAGAAATCTCAACGTTGTAAATAATTTTGTGATATTGATATAAATACGAGTTGGGAGATAACATACAGTAAATTATTTGTCCTAAATGAAGTTTCAAGCGGAAATACAGTTCTTCAACAGAAGAACTGAGAAAGCATTATCAACTCTATTTTGAGTTTATGCAAAATATGTGATATCTTAGTAAATATGCATGCTACATCAACTCTGGAGAACTTTTTTTTCTATTCTCAAAAAAGATATAAGCGTTATGTAAAAAAAAATATTGAACGGTTAAGAACAATATATATATATTGTGATAACCTCATCTTGAGTTGCGAGACAATCTAGACATAAACCATAAAACGAGCAAGGACAAATGCACTTCCAAAACTACAATTGCGAAAAGCTATTAGCAAACATATGTTAATTTAATAATTTAGAACCTAACCCTTTTTAACGGAAGGATTAGGGTGATCATCATAAGAGGGAGGAGGTGAATATATATATATATATATATATATATACGTACGGGTGTCACAATGAAAGAACAATTGCTTCAACTTTGCCAAAGTTTTACTCAGAAATCTAGCTCAGTTATGGTCTTAGACTGGAGATATGAGTAAAGATGATTACTCTGAAACCCTGAGAGAATTTAGACCGTGCTTCTGCAACATGTCTACCATCGAAGAACATGGTTGAGGTGAACACCAAGACGTTGTAGTTTGCACTTCACATCCAACGGTAGTGCCAAGAGTTGATAACTGACCCTGATCAAGGAGAACTCTCGAGCAAACCTAACCATCTGCTTATCTTCTTATGTTACGGAGCTCTACAGTGGAGTTAATCTTGCATATACTGACAAGTCTTATTTATTCATTTTGGTAAATTTGTATTTTGAAATATATACACAGTTAGCATTAATAAACATTCGTCTATTTTATTATAGCGGTTAAATCCTTTTACTTATTTGCTGGGCCATTTATATATTATATATAAAATTAAAAAACTCAAGATTTCTATAAAAACTTTTTTCTAGAGAGGAAGCGGGAACTTTTTTGTCATGTAATGTATTATTTTATCGTAAATCAGTTAAGGAGAGAGGGAGAAGTTAAGGAGAGACGGAGAAAGATGGACTCTGGGAGTAATAATCCAAAAGAAATAATGGCTATAAAACCTAAAAAAGAAAGAATTTAGATCTGAATAAATTGCTAACGCATAGCTAGCAGCTCCACTGCAAGCTATGCGTTGTCATCTCCTTGTTATCATCTTGTGATAACAAGATGATAACAAGGTGAAAGTCGTTTAGATTTTGAGAGTCTCACAAGAAGCATGCCACGTAAGACTTAAAACAAAATATTAACAAGAATTTATAAATAAAAATTCTTATATGTGGCTAAAATATGATATCTTTTTGACCATATGTTTTTCTTTGCATCTGTAGTTTGGGATTTTTATATGATTAATTCTAAAGTAAAGAAAACAAAGAGTTACGATTAATCTCCACGTGTCACATCCTCCTCCAACGTTCTTCCCACGTCGGTTTAGAGTCATGGGTTTCTCACCTCGCATTCAGTGTTTCGCTATATGGGATGGTCGTCGAAATCATCTCCTTCCAGATTCTTAGATCTAGCGTCCAATCTTTCATGGATCGATTCTCTATTTCCACACCCAATTCTCACTTTCTTGCAGGCCTCATGATATTATCTACGTCTCTTCTGCTCATCTCGTTAGCCTTTCTAGATACCGGTCCTCAGCCAATTTCACTCTTTCATCCGAGAGACGGAGAGAGGACTTCGAGATCTTCGAGTCTTGAAGATCTTTGAGCTTTAGGACGTTTAGGGTAGTAAGCTTATATCATCTTAGGCAGCATAGAACTTCCTTCTTTCCTTGGTCATCTATCTGATTAATCCTTTGTCATAGTTCCACCGTCAGAAGAGAAGATATAGACCCAGATAGTTGAACTTTATCCTCTTCATATTTGAGTCGATTGGAGACCGTCATCCAGCACTTGAGCATGTTGTCCAAGTCAGAAGTGAGCCGATTCAGAGTCTGGATATCATCAGGAGATATTCTTCTCGGGTCCACCTCACCATTTTCCTCTTATTCTTGTCTTTCCTTATGATGTCACGTCAGTTTGGTAACTCGGCTAGGTTGACCGAGTGCAAAGTGGCGGACCCCGGTAAGACCGTTAGGGCAAGTTGGTGAGAGTGCCCACAAGGGGTATACTTCGCAGGTAGGGGCTTGGAGACCTCAATTCTTCAAGTTGAGCCTTCAAGCTCCTGGCTATGGTGAGTAGTCTTGAGAGTGAGATCTGGATTCTCTGCGAGCACAGAGTGGATTTGGCTCGACTGTAGTGATTGTCTAGTGCCTGTTGGCAGGTGGAGTGAGTACATACCTTGTTATCACTTGAAGAACTCAGATTGCAAGGCCTGGGGTAGGGATTTCAGGTCGCAGATTGCTACCGGTGGTATCTCCGGAGTTGGCAGATCGTTGGTATCTTCGATTTGCGGGTGCGCGCGTACGCGCGTGGAGTGGCTTGTTTTGGTGTTGTGATCGATCGCTGTGTGTATGGGTGTCGTTTGAACTCGGTCGCAGTCGATTTGGTGGTGAGGTAGTGCGGAAGCGCTGCTGAAATTTCGCGGAATGTGTTGAAGTGACCATTTTCGGGCTGAAGTGCGCATTTGGGCGTGGCAGACGAAATAGTCGATAATGTCAAGCCGATGAGGGCTCGTTGGAAGCGCGCTGGGAAGACGGTCCTAGTGCAGGAAGATTCACGAAGTTTGGTCGAGCCGTTTTTGAGTTATGAGAAGTCGAAATTTCAGGTGACGGGTTTTGTGACGGGTTTTAGGTCAGCAGAAGTGCGTCGGGGAGTGTCAGGTTGGATTGGGTCGATAATTTTTGGATCTGAGGAGTGCAGTAGGTGCGCGCCGGGAAGACGATTCCAACGCAACCAAAATCGTTCGATTTGGTGAAGGATCGATGAAGTTACAAGCCGAAGAAGGTCGCGGGTTGACCAAAATCTGACGTAAATCCCGTCTGCGAGTTCCAAATTGGCTGATTTCGACAATTTGGTGCAATTTCGACCCTGAGTTGCTGTTTCGGGTATTTTCTCGTCGTACTCGTCCTTCTTTAGGGTGTTTGGCCCGGGTACTCTTCTCCAAGCGGAGCGGAGCGGAGAGTGTCGGTGTGGAGTTGCGTGTTAGGAGGCGTTTAGAGGCTTCGAGGCTTCGAGGCTTCGAGGAGCAGAGGTGCGTGAGTGCGGAGGCGTGAGAGCGGAGTGCGAGAGTGCGAGAGTGCGGAGGCGGAGCCCGAGCCCGCGTCCGCCGCAAGCCAGCTTGCTGGCGTGCGTGAGAGAGGTATCCAAGTTTCAGTTGTGTGGGAAGTGTAAAACCAGTAGGTCACCCATCCCAACACTATTTCTGGACTTGGACGCTTAACTCTGTAGTCTCAACTTTGGCTGTACCACTAGACCAATAGCTCTTGGTGTCTTACAGGGATGCGTGCAAGTACTTAGGGGCTGGTTTAAGGTAGTAGGAGACCTGCTCGCACGTTCCTAGAGGAGTGGTAGGGCGACTCCAGAGTACTAGGGGGAAGCTGCTGTTGTGGTAGTGTTTGCCTATATCGAAAAGACGCGTATGAAGGCAGTTGGTAGCAGTTGTCTTGGATGAGCTAGTAGAGCTATCACGTTGATATTTTAGAGCTACTAGAGGTGTGGACGGCTAGTTAGTGACCTTAGGTGCAGGTTATGACAGTCGGTGATCATATATTATGCATGTGATCACCGAAGAAGACGCGTCAGTCCGGGTGGGGCTGGGTTTCTCTTTATGTGAATGTTTGAGTGTGGAGGGTTATCGTTTGGACTTCTTGTGGTTGGAACCCCTCCATATTCTGCTTCCTGTTTGTGCGTCGCGTTTGCTTGTGTTGGCGCTTGATTTCCAGAGTGAGTTCACTCTAGTGTGCTGTCGGTAGTGAGGCTGGAGTGATGACCAGTCAGACTACCTTTGTTTCTCTCACGGTGCAGTTGGAGTGACGACCAACAAACCGTGAGAGGCTGCTTGTGGTGATGGCAGGTACAGGTTGTCCTTACCTTGACTGTCCTAGTAGGGGATAGATGAGCTCAGTAGGAGCGGGGATAGACAAGTTGTAGTTACGGTGGTGACGGGGATTTCGACATTCGGGTTAGAGAGTGTGTTCGCGAGATTCTATCACCACGGAGTTCTCGAGAGGTTCTGGTGGGGACTTCTCGGATAGTGGGTATACACGGAGTGGGGTGAGGTACCGACTATCTACACCATTGCCGTTGGTTGTTCCAGAAGACGAGTCAGACGCAGACAGTGCGTTTTCTGCTGGTGAGACTAGTGTCACCACATTGTTGTTGTGGGACATGGACGAGATCTATGTGACCACGAAAGGGCCTCGACGTTACTCGGGTACGGTGGGTACCATTGAGATGGATGACTTCATCCAGGAGTTCGACAGTTGGTGCGATCTGCAACAGATGCGGAACCCACAGTTGTTCACACCTTTCATGGCGTGGAAGGGTTTGTTTCAGCACTTGGAGGGACCGCCGATGGACGATTACCACGAGTTCAGGCGAGACTACGGTGTTGAGATTGAGTTGTGGAGACAACATTGATCTCCCAACTACATTTCTATCACTACTGGTGCAGTTTCGGGAGACGTAGCACCTTCGAGGTCAGGTGCCAGTAGTAGTGGTACATCCACGGGTGGCGGAGTCCCTACTACCAGCGGTGCGTCCACTAATAGTGGAGCAGGTGGTAGTGCGAGCGGGATACCACCAGAGTTTAACCCTATGGTTCAGTTCTTCCACTGTTTGAGGAAGAATTATCAGGGTGTGCGGACCGACAAGTTGAAGAGTCTGCAGGAGTTCCAGCGGAAGACTGGAGAGAGCCTACGCGAGGCGTTTACTCGCATGAGGCGGTTGATCAGCATTACCCAAGGAGTGACGGAAGCACATGCAGTCCAGTTCTGGTATGGGATACTAGACCGGGAGCTGCGTAGGAGAGTCAGAGATGCCACTCTCCTTAGAGACACCGCTCCGACATTGGCGGTTGTCTTTGGTTTGGCTGAGCGGATTGAGCTCAACATGATAGAGGAGAGGGTGGTGACTGCTGGGTTCAGCAGAGACGCATCACATGGAGCGACCACCTCTTCTCGAGGATCACAGGCTACGCAACAGCGTGGTGGTGGTGGTGGTAAGGATCGTGCGGAGCAGTCACGATCTCAGGGAGGTGTTGGAGGATCTGGTGGGCAGAAGCCCATGCCGTCCTTCTCTAGTCAGCAGCAAGCGGGTCCTTGCTGGACGTGTGATGGTCCTCATCAGCAGAAGGATTGTCCACAAAGGAGAGGTAGTTATGAGACATCTGGGACGTCTCAAGCGGTGCCTAGGCAGTGTGAGCGCTGCGGGCGACCAGGTCACAGTAGTGACTGTTGTTTTGATCTCCATCCGGAGCTACGGCACGGGAAGACTGATCGTGGACGAGGCGGAGGAGCTCAGGGAAGCCGTGGTGGTCGAGCTGGAGGTAGAGGTCCAGCACCTGGGAGAGGACCAGTTGGTCCACCGCCTACTACGACGTCAGAAGCAGGTATGGCTGCTCGGATTGAGCAGTTGGAGCAGAGGATAGCTAGTATGGCTATGGCTCAGCGGAGATCTGGTGGAACAGAAGCTTCCACGTCTTATGGAGGAGAAGGAGGTGACTTTGACTTCATGGCTGGTGTGGCGCAGATTGAGACATCTGCGGCAGTGACTCGGAGTGCAGTGCGTATCTCTGAGCCACGGGGTGCGTCAGTGGAGTTGGATCCACAACGCGGGGAGGCTGGTAGACAGACCAGACTTCCTCAATCGTTCACGCTATCAGAGGCATTGAGGACCACTTCTATGGTTCCTAAACGGCCTACAGATGGTGCAGTGGAGTTGGAGACATCGACATCCAAGAGTGGGGATAATGTGAGTCAAACCTCGACGTCTATGGATGCGACGTCGAACCCGATGTTGGGGACGGCTATCATAGTCTTGCGAGCCCCACTATTTTCAGCCACGGATATGAAGGCATTGGGAGTCAGCTTGGCTCCAGTGTTCCAGTTGGCAGCCACGCTCAGTGAGAACGAGGATGTGGTTACCTCTAGTGCTGAGGTGGTTCAGCAAGAGGCGGTAGGTGTGTCCATGGAATCGAAGATCAGGACAGCTACTAGTGGTACTTGGCAAGCGGCGGCTGCTAGGCTAGATGAATTACCAGCTAGACCGGCAATTGACCGTGCTGGATTGGCACCAGGTGTGGTGTTGTTGGACAACAGAAGTGGTATCTTCTGTTTGGTGGCACCTTCAGGGAAGGTGTATCGACCACAGAAAGTGTTGTTAGACTCTGGAGCTCAACCGTTGATGTTGGGGAAGGCGGCGTGTATCGGTTTGGGTCTAAGGAAGTCCGAAGTAGAGAGATGTCCATTCCAGCTACAAACATCTCTAGGGGGATCAGGAGGTACAACTCTACACATGACACGCGAGTTGCTGACGGTGAGAGTTAGACCAGATCATCCCACGGATGGTTCCATGGTGAGGGCCAAGGCTATCGTTACGGCCGCGGAGTCTTGTGATGTATTGGTTGGAGGTGTTGTATTATACCCTATGGGGTTCGTGATCGACTATTGGGCGGAGACAACATCTTACAGACCAGGTTGGCAGTCCGGTGAGGGACGAGTGAGCCGCTTACCAGTGCGGTTCAGTGCTAGAATTGGGGCAACGGAGCTTACATCAGAGACGATGGCATCCGTTGCAGGTTTCAGTTCGGTCATCACTTGGCCGAGCGAGTTGTTAGAAGGCAATGCCCATGCGGAGGATACTCCGGTCTTTGAGGAGGTGGAGGACATGCCTAGCATGTCTATGTTAGTACCATCTGCTTTGGATGTTCCACTTTGGAGTTCGAGTGGAGAGTTGCAGCAGTATGCCGATCGGTTGGTACAGCACGCTTGGAGTGAAGCCTTTGTACCGCCAGTAGAAGAACATCGGGGTGTTCCTGTTACTGGCCCTGTGACCTTAACACCGTTGGATACGACTTCCATTGCATGGCAATATCCAAAAGAGGGTGTGTGTGTGCTGGAGCGTTTGGAGGGATCAGTACAGGTTTGGCTGCGATATTGCAGGCAGGCATACAAGTACATCGATACTTGTATGTGGAGAGAGATGAGGTCGCAAGACGTGTCTCATTGCGTCACGTGGCGCGTTTGGTGCAGAGATATCCTGAGTTGTTGCCTATATCAGCTGTTAGAGGATACCAGCAAGCATTACCGTCAGATATTTCGCTGCTGGGGGCGCAGGATCTCACGTTTGTTGGCACCATTCACTTGGTGATAGCCGGGTGGCCATGTCAAGGTCACACGCGTGCTGGGAGAGGTCAGGGTTTACATGACCCGCGATCTAGGATGTTCTGGGAGATGGTACGGATCTTACGACATCTCCAGATGCATCAAGTGGATTCTCCAACGTACATCTTGGAGAACGTTCCTTTGTTGGGTGATGCTCGTGCACATATGATGACGAGTGTGCACCAAGTGCGGTCTTGGGTCGGACCGGCAGTGTTGTTAGATGCAGCGAGAGTGGGATCTCGTGCACATCATCCACGGTTGTGGTGGACGAACTTGTTACCAAGAGAGGTGCTCAAGCGCGCACACGATGCAGTGAGACGACGAGCGCACCTCACTGTGGATGACATATTGGATGCAGGACAACGATCTCAAGTAGTGAGAGTCGTCGATAGGTCACCCATGGCAGTTGTGAACCTAGTGGGACAACCTATGGCAGCGTTATCCACTTTGGTGAGCTTTCCAGCGTCACATGCTTACAGAGATGGAGGACTTGGGCTTGTGTGGGATGCTCGGTTACAACAGTTGGTGGAGCCCAATGCCGACGAGAGAGAGAGAGCGATGGGTTTTCCTACGGTGTCGTGATGTGAATCATTTCACATAGTGAATAATTCACCTCTCAGTTAGAAGTTAATCTCTCTGAGCCAAGTTAGGATCTCAGAGAAGTCGATTTTGAGGAATGATATATATTTTTTGAGTCGTAGTAGGTTGATTACCATGTTGATAGAGGTAAACTCATGGGTTGTAATTACGTGTCGCCCATGCATGCTTCCTAGCGAGGTTAGGTTATCTTTCGGGATTGTAGTGACGAAGGATTTCTCCTTTTGCCCATTTAGTATACAAGATATCGTTCCCACAGAGGATTTGCACAAGTAACGCTGCTCTAAGTTCTAAGATCTGTTCAAACACACAAACACACGGGTTTTGCCTAGAAATACCGTCTTCTCACAAAACCACACAAACCAACACGTCTTCCAGACACGCAAAATGGTGCTCTGGATCCAAACAAACAACTACCAATTACAGTATCATACAACTATTCACAGAGAAGCTCGGGAAGACGATCTTCCTGCTTCCAGGTTGCTTCTTCCGGTCTTCTCGATACCGTCTTCCCGAAGCGATTCTCGTCTTCTGGGGGTTTAGCTCGTCTTCTCACACCTCCAGAAGGCTGTCCGGCTTCGCAGAAGTCGACTAGTAACAGTCGTTACACCTTACTCTCACACTCACATTCCAACGGGTTGGATCAATCACAGGGTGTATGCCCCCTGTAGCCTTCCCAGGCTTCTGCCTACGGAAGTCTTCCTGCAGCACTACAACGACATTCACCTTCACGGAAGCTCAATAGAAGTATCGGAAGCTCACTAGAAGAAGATAAGAAGATGGGGAAGATGAGGGAAGATGGGAAGAAGAAGAAATCCAAACAAGAGAAAACAGGATGAAAAAGGGCAATTAAGATTCCGACAGGCTTCTAGTCCGGATCCTGACTAACAAGCCATCCCTGCTTGTAATAGTTTGGGGAGGAAGACAACAAACGTGAGTACTGTAGCACCGTCTTTTACTCGAGGATGTCGTCTTCTGTTGCGGGAAGAAGACTTCTTTCTTCTTCACTTCGCTGCTCTGACTGCTCTGTCTTCTGGGATCCCTTACCCAGAAGACCGTTCGTACGTAGATCCCAAGTGCTCTACTGAACGAGTCAAGCTACACTCCACAACTGTTGACATTCACCGCCACTCAAGAAGAACACTTCCCATGCACAATTGGGAGCGAATTCAGTGAACCCACCATCCAGAAGACATGGACAAAGCTGCTGCACTCAAATCCACAATCTATTCCTCGAGAAGAAGTCACAATGGCATTGGGAAGCTCACTCCCGCTACTTCCTGCGTCTACTCCTCGACACACCAGCCTAGCTAACAGGACTGCACGAGGATGCCGTTCCCTGTTCCTAGACTGTCCACTACTTCTATCTACATCTTCGAACCACTGCTGGTGCAAGTATGCAGACCTCTCATGTATATTCCAAGACTATTCGTATGTTTCCAACAACGGGTGTAGTGCGCTAAGACTGTCTCTGCTCTAATGTGTCTCGCGTGCCTGCATGTAGAATCGGTGTGTATGTTCAGTTACTGCCGAATTCTACAGAACTGGCAGAGCTCTCAGAGAGCTTTTCTCCTACCATGCTATCCTACTTAACCATCTGCCTCGAGAGTCAGGGGAGGCGACCACCAGGGAGAGAGAGAGAGGCGCTGACAAGAGGTTGTCACCTCACATGCATGCGGTCCCTCTTCCCAATTAGCCCTCCACTGTGTTACTCCTACGCTACCTATGCTGCCACATGGGGTCCTAACTATTTTTACCTGGAAAACTGCCACCCTTAAGATAGCATGTCCGATCCTACTAAATCTGGAAGTGTCGATTAAGTTTGCTAACTACTCTGATTGCTCGGTGGCAATCTCTACATGATCTGCTCCTACCGGAGCTACTACCTCGACTTCTGATGGGCCGGGAAGCCCTGCACTTACCTCGGGTACCACTGAGGTAGCTTCCCTCTCCTCGCTCTTCGCTGGCCCTGCTGTTTCTACGACTGCGTCTTCCTCGGCTTCGACTTCGGAAGACGGAATGGTCTTCTGGGAAGACGAGTCGAATGGTGCGTCTTCGGTCTTCCGAGGCACAGATGCAGTACTAGGGACCATGGCGACCTCATGGGGGTCCGGGGAAGTCGCTTCCTCCACGCGGAATACCTGGGAAGACGGCTCGTCTTCTTGTCTTCCAGAAGACATCATGTCTTCCGGGGCGTTTTCTGGAGTCTTCTCGTCTTCCAACGCTGTCACCACCAAGTGTACAGCGAGATCGAACTCCTCCTTCTTCATTCCGGATCCAGTCGAGGGTGCTGGGGCTTGGGAAGATGCGGTTGCAGATGTCGGAAGTGAGGGAAGACCATAAAGTGTCTTCACTCCTTCTATCTGTCTATCCAAGTACATGAACATGCTATCTCTGCATTCCACCAACCTCGTCTTGGACCCGCTGTCCCACTCCCTAGCTAAGGTAAGTAACTTCTTACCCACGGTGAAGTTGAACTTCTTCCGAAGCGCTTCTACCGACTGAGCTAGCATCTTCTGCGCACGGGCATCTGCTGCTTCCCTCTGCGTCTTCTCCACTGCAGCTCGTGCTTCTGCGGCTTCTCGCTGCATCTTCCAAGTGGTCTGCTCTTCTGCGAGGGCAGTGATCTTCTCCCGTACTTGGAGAACTTCCTGATCGCGCTGCTGTACTCGCGTCTGCAACTCCTGGTTGCTCCTCCGAAGTTGCATCGACTCCTTGGTAGAAACGGCTGCTTCCGCCTTGTACCTGGCTGCAAGCTTCTCCGTAGTGCGGAGACTAGCTTCCAGCGACTCCGTCTTCTTCTGGCTGTCTTCCTGTCGCAGCAAGGTGCGCAGGCCGAATCCAGGCTGTAAGGGCTTCTCCTGTGCCCTCGCTCTCCTCTCCAGCAACTCCATAGCGGGCTGGATCTCCTTCTGGAAGTAGGCACTGAACTCCTCCAGTCGTCTTCCTGCAGAAGACAAGTTCATCCCCACCACTCGCTCGATGGTGTCGACTTCGTCTTCCAGAGGCAAGGAAGCCTCTTCCACCACTACGGCCTTCATCTTCTGCACACGAGAAGAAGCTACTCTTCTCATCTTCCGGGGTGGAAGACTCCTCGTGGCAGGAGCGGCTCTCCTCTTTGCGCTTCCTCGCATCGCAGTAGGAGTACCCATCCATCCTTCGTCTTCTGGAGTCTTCGGAAGACTCCCAGGTGTTACAGAAGCTGTCTTCTGTTCCGATCGGATACTCAGCAAGTCTTCCTCCGAGTCCGACTCCGATCTTGAATGAATGAGGGAGATGGGTGTCCTTGGTACACTTCTGTGACCCATCTTCCTCACTGGCGTGGCGTCTTCCGACCCACTAGACTCGTCTTCCCTCAACAGAAACGTCTTCTGGTGAGAGCCGAGCCTCAGCTGTGGCATCAGAGTGGGAGGGGGCGTTGCTGCTGCCTCTCGGTCATCGTCTTCCGAGCTCTCCTCCTTCACCTCCTGTCGCTCCGTTGGCCCATACACTGCCAGCTGATCTTCTCTAAGATCCCTCATGGCTACATACAAGTAGCAGAAGAAGGGCGTCAGATGTCCTCCCGCCGGGGTACCCAAGTATGCTAGCTCCGTCTGTACATAGTTGTGGATGTACGCGCCCTAGTAGATTGGCACTCTGTCATCCCACACTGATTCCAGGAACTCCACGTCCTGATCTCCTAAGTACCTTGTCTTCTGCGCTTTTCCCTTGGGGAAAAGATGCAGAAACAACTTCGCCAGAAGTCGCTTCTTCGGCTCCCGGTAAGACTCTATCTTCCAACCGTTCCTCCCCTGCCTGTCTTCCACAAAAAGGCAGGTCGTACTCCTAGGTACATGCCATGAACTCACAATCCTAGGCAAGATCTTCTTCTCGTAGCAATATCCTCGGTTCTCGGTCTCAGGCCTGTGAAACGCCTTACGCCACCAGTCTTCAGTCCAGGAAGACGGTCTTCCCCGAGCTACTCCTGCCTTCGCAGGTACACGGTTACGCGGTGGTAACGCGGCCCACACCTCCTCCAGAAGCCCTTGATCTGCGAGGTTCCAATCCCACAGGAAGAAGTCGAGACCCAACTCCTTGAGGAAAGGAGTGGCCTCGGCCAATTCTGCCGCTGGTAACACCAAGCCTCGCGGATGCATCGACATACCTGGAAGATCTGTTGCACTAAATCACAAGCACCTACTATGAGCTGAAGGCTCCGTTCTTCCCGAGTGCCCACAGTCTAGCTTCTACTTCTCAGAAGACGAAACTAGTCTTCCAGAAGACAGCTACTCCGTCTTCCGGGATTCTAACAGTACTTCCTAGATAGCTCTCGTCTTCCGAGCTATATCTAAACAATCCTATCTAAGCAAGGCCTCGCATGGATTACCAAGAAGACAACCCACCTTGCATTACATCCTACTTCCTATCAGAAGATACAAGATATGCGAGAAGTAGAGTATGAGAAAGGTTCAGAAGATGGTTGCGGGCTCCTGCGGTGACAGTGGCCTCTGGGAAGACACTTGGGACAGCTTCCGATTCAATGTCGTTCTCGGAAGACTTCTTGAAGTCGGACTTCCCTTCACTGGTCTCACCTGTCTTCGTCTTCCTACACGCAATCTATCCTCACAACAGACTCAAGACATTTGCACTCTGTTCTTCTGACTTCTCACCTCTCATACACACTCAGAAGAAGCTTGCTGCATGATGGGAAGACATGACCCTCGACCATTCTCTCCAGATTCTGCCAGCAAGACTTCTCACAACTCTCTTCTAAGTTTGGGAAGAAGAAGGAACGGCTGCTATGGATCGGACAGAAGAGACCCGAATGGACCCTCACGTCTTCTCGCTCATTTTGCCAGCCTTCCAGTCTTGTAGTCTCTCTAGGAAGATGGGGAGTTGAGAAGCTTGGAAGACCGGGAGGTACAAGCCTAGTTCCTGACTTCCAACTTCTCGAAATAACAAAACAACTCACCAAGCCACTCAGGATTCGTATCAAGCCTCTCTAAACACAAAAGCAAAGCAAATCCACTCTTGATACGAATTGTGTTCAGTCGACTTCCGAAGACAGTCTTCCGAAGATGTCTTCCGAAGACAGTCAAGTTCAAGAAGCGTCTTCTGAAGATGTTTCCATCTTCCGAATCGTCTTCTGTTCCAAGTTTCGGGGATAGAGAGGTATGGGGGTAGGGAAATTGATAGTTGGGGTCTCCAATTTGAGGGCTAGGAGTAGGGAAGCTCGAATTGAGCTCAGGAAGAAGCAAGGAGATGTCTTGACAGAAATTGGGTAGCGCTTCCGCGCCCAATGTCTCAATAGAAAGAATGGGGGTGGGGTAATCGATCAGGCTGCCTGCACACATCAAGGAAGCGCGGGGAGTACCAAGAAAAGGCGAGAAGAAGTAGGAGGGGAAAAGAACAGGGGAAGAACCTCTACAGTCTTCTTCGGCTCCCCGAGTTGCCTTCGACCTCCGCGCGCTTCTGGCTCTTGTCCTAGCTTCCAATGTGACTCCACACGACTGCGCCTGCTGTCAATTTCGGTCCACACCTCGATTCCACCTCTGCTTCTACTCGCCACTCTTCACTGTCAGCTTCTCGGAAGCTCCACAGAAACGCCTTCGCTTTCTCTGCTGTTTGTGCTCTCGCAATTCAATCTCACCCTTCGCCTAGCTGCCAACTTACTCTCTCCTACCTCGATGTCTCACTTGATTCCTCTCTCAATGCTAGCTCGCGAAGCTCACTCTCTCAATCGATCTTCTTCAGGCGCGCTATGCTGCGGGAAGTTAGAAGGTGTCTAATGTGCTTCCTCACGCATCTTCCCCGCAGATTAGGGGTTCTCGTCCTTGGTGTCTTCCTGACCTACCTACCTATTCGGTGCGTTCCAGTAGGTACACCTACTGTCTTACCCGAAAACTCGTGGTTGGTCCTTCGCGGTCGCTGTCTTCTGGAAGATAGGTGTCTTCCGCCGTCTTCCCATCTTCCGCCGTCTTCTCGTCTTCTGAAGACGCAAATGAGAAGATGATCTTCCGAAGACGGTCGTCTTCTGAAGAAGTCAACTTCTTATTACAAACAGCTCTTAAGATCATCTTCCTGTTAAGGAAGACGTATCCTTAAGTAACAACGCTTCTTCAGTTATACAAACAAGTCATTATCCTTAAAAATTTCAAAAATTCGTGCATCCTGTAATTTGTGGGCACCACATACGCCCACCCTCACATGTTTGCGTCCCCGCAAACATCAGTGGTTCCTGCACTTCTGTTTACGTCCAGTACTTCTTGACGCGCCACCCATTAACACGAGTGGTCATCAGTGTACCGTCCAACTCTTCCAACTGTAAGGAGTCATTGTCGAAGACCTCTAAGACACGGTAAGGTCCCATCCAGCGAAGATGAAGTTTCCCGGGGAACTTAATATGACGGTTGTCGTAGAGAAGCACCAAGTCCCCATCCACAACAGTCGCCTTCCTCAACTTGCTATCGTAGTTTACCTTACGTTGCGCTTGCACCTCGTATGTCTTCTCCAAAGCTGCATTCCTGTCTTCTTCAAACTCTACGAAGTTCAGAAGACGCTGCTCCTGGCTCTCTTCTTCTCCCACGCGTTCGGATACGGCTAACCGGTATGTTGGGACCTCTAACTCTATGGGCACAATGGGCGTCATGCCGTAGGTTAGGTAGAAAGGCGTCTTCTGGGTTGTGACTTTAGGTGAAATTCTGAAAGCCCACAACACAGATGGCAGTTTCGTGTCCCAGTCATACGCATGGTTAACAGTTACCTTGTTCAGGATGTTACACAGAAGACCGTTCGACTTCTCCGTCAGCCCATTCGCTTTCGGGTTGTATGGCATCGTCTTCCGATGCTTAATCCTGAAGTATTGGGTCAGGAGGGAGATAGTCTCATTTAAGAAATGAGTGCCCCTATCTGACACCAATTCCAGCGGACATCCATATCTAGTGATGATGTTATGCCATAGGAACCTTGCGACTACTGCGGCATCGTTCTTTCTCGTGGCCTCGCCTTCCACCATCTTGGTGGCATAGTCGGTAGCTATTAAGATGTACCTTGCTCGTGTTCTTCTTGCCACCGGGGCGATAGGACCTACAAAGTCGATTCCCCACTTTTTGAACGGGGCAAGCGGAAGAATGGGAGTAAGAGACCACCTTGTTGTAGCGGTCGGTCTTCCCACCCTCTTGCATGCATCGCACTTCCTGATCTCCTGAAAAGTGTCTCGGTACATAGTTGGCCACCAGTATCCGACGTCTAGCATCTTCTTCACTGTGGTCTTCAATCCGTAGTGACCCCCAGCATCTTCGTAGTGAAGACCTGTGATCACTGATTTTATCTCTGACGGCTCGAGACATCTTCTCTGCTTCTCGTCATGTCCCTTTCGAAACAGGATACACTGGAAGATAGCATATGGACCTGCCTTGTGTAAGAAGACGGCCTTCTGCTCCGCATCCATTCCCTCGGGATACTGTTGGTCTTCCAAGAACTTCCTCAAGTCCTTGAAGATCGACTCTTCTGTGGAAGTCGTAAAGATTGGATCAGAAGATCTAGTCTCGTCTTCTGGGAAGCAGGCGGTACGCCCCCCCTCAGATGAAAGTGTCTCTGCGAAAACTGAAAACAACTTCTCGTCAGGAAACTCGTCTTCCACTTCATCTTCTCGTCGTTCTGTTTCCAATCTGGATAGGTAGCCAGCATTAACATGCTGTCTTCCGGGCCTGTACTCAACTGTGTAAGTAAATTCCTGGAGTAGGAGAATCCACCTAGCTATCCTGCCAGACAAATCTGCTTCTTTTACAAGATGTTTCAAAGAGAAGTGATCTACATAGACGACAAACGGGTTTGCCAGAAGATAGTGTCTAAACTTCCTACAGGAGTAAATCATGCCAAGACACTCCCTTTCGGTTGTCGAGTACTTCTTCTCTGCATCACTGAGTTGTCTTCCCGCGTAGTAGATGGGGTAATCTTTCTTCTTCTCATCTTTCTGACTCAACACCACCCCGATGGCAAAAGCAGAAACATCCACATAAATGTGGAAGACTCTTTCCCAATCAGGCGGCCGTAGGACAGGGGATTCCGACAGAAGCCTCTTCATTTCTTCGAATGCTTTCTGCTGCTCAGAAGACCAAATGTATGGTTCGTCTTTCTTCAGCAACTTAGTGAGTCTCCCTGCAACCTCTGCGTACCTGTCAATAAACCTCCGGTAGTATCCTACGTTGCCAAGGAAGCTTCTCAACTGTGTCAGGTTAGCAGGTGGGTGGAGTTTCATGATGACTTCCACCTTAGCACAGTCGACTTCTATACCTCTTCCGGAAATCCTATGTCCTAGCAAGATCCCCTCTGACATACCAAAGAAGCATTTCTCAGGGTGAAGTGCCAAACGATGTTCTCTACACTTCAGAAAACACTTCCTCAGAAATATCAAGTGGTCTTCTCTCGATCTGTAACGACCTATGTTACACATAGGAAGTTTGTCTATTAGTAAGGTGTTTAGTTCTAACTAAGTGTTGAGAATGTTTAATTGCTGCCAAAGTACTTTTAGGAGGTATCAAGTTAGTCATGACTAGCTAAAAGTTAGTTATGGTTAAACTTAGCTGTACTTTTGGCAGAATTCAGATATTTGCTAAAGAGTGAGCACTACTATCTTGTCATCTTGTCTAAAAGGTAGAAAGGATGTGGAAAGTATCCCTTATCTCCTTTTTGACTTGATATTAGTGGTTGGATTAAAGTTGTGGACTTTGTGGGCATTAAAAACAAGAAGAGATTCCACATGTTTCCTTTTTAGTGGGTCCTAGTGTAGAGGGGGAGGTGGAAATTTGAGATTCCTTGAGAATATTCCAGAATCCTTCTAGAAGTTGTTGACTTTGAAGGAATAAGCCCATGTGAAAAGATAAAAAGCCCATGTGATGAATGCTTTTACCTTAAGTAATATCTTAGTAAAACCCGGTAAAAGTAGTTACGGCTGAGTTACCGGAGGGTACCAAAGTAAAAACCTAGAATGTATAAATAGAGGAGTAGAGAAGAGCTCCTCATCCTTGTTTTCACATTGTCGTAATGACAACTTGAGTAATATAGAGAGTGTGGGATATTTTTAGCATGTGAGAACTTGAGAGACGTCGTTAGAATGGAGGATTTTAGTTGATGTGTTTAAGGAGATTTTTAGTTGATAAGTTTGTGGGTGTATGAATGAGTGAACTCAGCATTTTCCCTTCAAGTTCATGGTGTGCTTCCATCAAAGCCATCAGAGGTGACCCCTGAGTGAGAGACAGGTCCGACATGTTGCAGATTCGTGGATGACGATCGTGGAGGTTAAGAGATCGGGGGGTAGTTGATCGATAGGACCGCGGAGGGTTTACAGATCCAAACACACAGAAATCATCCAAGAAAATCTCCATAAAGGTGCGAAGATACTCCTTGAAGATTGTAATCATCAACCTCTGGAACGTGGCGGGTGCATTGCATAAACCAAACGGCATTTGATTGTACGCGTACGTGCCCCAATCAGTAGTGAAAGTGGTTTTCGACTTGTCTTCTTCTCTGATTGAAACTTGGTTGTACCCAGAATACCCATCCAGGAAGCTGTAGAACTCATGTCCTGCTACCTGGTCTAACACAGAGTCGGTGAATGGTAAGGGGTGGTGATCCTTTTTCGTAGCCAAGTTCAGCTTCCGGAAGTCCTGACACACTCGGATCTTCCCTGTCTGCTTCTTCGGCACGATGACAGTAGGAGCTACCCACTCACTGCTAAGTACTGGGAAGATGACCCTGCCTTCAAGTATTGGTCAATCTGGTCCTTCACCAGAAGCGAGTACTTGGGGTTGAGCCGGTACTGCCTCTGCCGTGCAGGAACAACGCCCTCTAGCAAGTCGATGCGATGCTCTCCCAACTCTCGAGGTATGCCCTTCATGTCTTCTATGGTCCACGTGAAGACATCCTGGAACTCCGTTAGAAGTTCTCGAAAGTCTTCCAACTGCTGGCCCTCGATCATCTTGGAAAGCTTCAGCTTCTTCCCAGGAGCAACCTCCATCTCTTGGAGATCATCCGGGTTTACCATTCCTTCAATGTGACTGTACTCACTGGCACCAAAGTATTCTGGTTTGGGAGCTTCTTCTAGTTCAGATTCGTCTCCTGGAAGGCCAACTGTCGGATCTTCCGAAAGGAAGACGGTACTTTCGTCTTCTGGAAGTCCAACTGTCGGATCTTCCGAAGGGAAGACGGTATTTTCGTCTTCTGGAAGCTCTTCTTCCGCAATCTCGTAGCACTCAATGTATCCACAGACCACATCTTCCACTTTCTCTGCTACCTCTGTAGCACACACATTATTCGCCACAAACTCATTATACCGTTCATCACTGTCAGAAGACGCAGCCGAGTCTTCTGAAGTGTACCCCTCTGTTGTAGACGGAGTTTCACCTTGGTGTCCAATCTTGATCCAAGGAAGCGAGACATTAGCCTTCTCTCCTGGCTTGGGTGTAGGATTGGGAAATCTCAACCGATGCCTTCTCCAGTCGGTATTCACATTTGCAGCATACAGCCAAGGTCTTCCTATCAACACCTGATATCCAACCTTAGCTACAGGTCGCAAAATGATGTAAGTGAGGTAAAAAGATACTCCACCAATTACCGTGAGGACATCTTTCAGTTGTCCCAAAGGTCGTCTTCTGGTTTGGTCCGCCATTCTGAGAATTCTCGGAGTAGGCTGGAACTCAGTGAAGCCTAGGGCATGCGCCGTTTCTTCCGTCATGATGTTAACTCTGGAGCTGGAATCAATGGGTACCTTCTTCAGAAGACAGCCATGGATCTCCATATCAAGTTCTGAGGCTCCCAAGTCCTCATGCTCTACCCTTAGGATCGGGGTGCTCTTGGAAAGTTTAGCTGTCCTCCTCTTCCTCGATCCTCGAAGCACAGATTGTAACAACTTCCTGTAACCAGCGTTGTCATCCAACAGCTGTTGGAAGGTTACATCCGCCTTTTGATTCCACAAGTCTCGCAAGAAGTCGTAAGGAGATCTTTTTAGAAGAGTGACTGGTGTTTCCAACAGAAAAGATGTAGTGGCTGCTTCCTTGGGTGGAAGACCAGATGAGTGTCTTCCCTCGACTGGGGGCTGTTCCCGTGAGACAGGTGTCGCCGTAGTCGGTGTAGGAAGCTGCTGTACTATCTTCCGTCTCTTCTCCAGCTCTTCTTGCATGATCGCTTCAACCTCTTGTCTTATGTCAGGAGCAAAGTACTTCGGATCTTCTCGGTCGTAAGTAGGAGAAGACGGCCGCTCGGGAGAAGATGACCTCTCCTTACGCTGCTTCTTCTTCTTGACGTCCTTCTGGCGAGATTCTGACTTCCCTTTGCTTCTGGTACTTACCTTGAACACAGCTTCATCTCTTCGCGCTTCCCGGGGTCTAGTTCGTCTTCCTCAATATGGAGACAATCCGTACAATCCCCAGGATCTTCTTCTTCTACCGTGATGTGCTGTACCACTGCTAACTCGAGCTTAGAAGATGATGCAGCTTCTGCAGGAGGTGTGGTATCTGCAAATCTCACCATTTGTCGGGGTCGTAAGGTCTGAGGACAATTCCCTGTGAAATGACCGGCTTCCTTACAGTTCCCACACAAGAGCACTTGCCCAATCTGTCTTCTCGGGTGAGGACAGGTGGACCACCAGTGTCATGTCTCTCCACAATTATTGCACGCTCCAGGAAGAGGGTTGAGAGGTCTTTGTGATGAAGAAGGCTGCCAAGGTGTCCTGGTCTGTACATTGCTAGCTCTATCCCTCGGTACATAACGATTATATTGGGCGGGAGGCGTAGGGGTGAAGGGTTGGATCGTCTCGATCCTATAGCAGGTTTCCTCACTGGGATCGTGTAGATATCCCTCATCATCTTCTTCCCATCCTGCCCAGTTGACAGCTTGGTCCTGCGTACACTGATCTCTGGTGTGTCCAGAAGAGTTACAAAGGTTGCACCAAAGGTTTGGCCGGGAAGCCGTAGGTTGCTTCCGCTTGTCCTTCTGGTTCAAAAGATGAACTTTCAGGTCGGCAAACTGCTTCAGAACCTCATCGATGCGGGGATCAGGTGTAGACTGAATTATCTGAGTTTGAGGCATCTTCTGCACAACTTCCTCCCTTGCTCGCGTCTTCTCCTTCTTCTTCTCCCGCGTCTTCTTCTCTTGTTCAGATTCGGATTCTGAACTTTCGACAGTAGACTCTTCAGAAGTAGAGGCTGCTTCCGAATCACTGTTATCAGTTTCAGTGGACTTGGACTTCTTCTTGGACTTCCGGGAAGACTTCTTCGACTTCTTGGACTTCTTCGAGGTCTTCCCTTTGTCTTTCGTCATATTCCGAGTGATGCTCGAGGTTTCATACTGCTCGGCATGCTTCTGTACTTCTGCTAAATCATCACTTCCTCCTCTTCTGCAGTACAATTCCATGTCCTGGGACAATCCTCCCAAGTACCAGTCCACAGCTTGCTGAGCACAGTAGCCGGGTCTTCCTTGGTTCTGAGGGATGTGATCCAAGAGATCTTCAAACCTCTCGGTGTAATCCCGCAGTGTCTCTTTCTTCTTTCGTTCGAGCCTCTGAAGCTCTATGAGGGTCATACGATCGTAGCCCACTCCTCTGAACCTCTTCAGAAAAGCTGCCTTCAGAGTAGCCCAAGCGGCCATTACTACAACATCATCCAACGTTTTACTCATCCACTTCCTTCCTTTCCCTTTGATCAAACTGGGAAATACACGGAGTCTGTCAACATCAGCGTCTTCCTTGTTGGATCTAGAGATGGTCTCGAACATCGTGATGAAGTCGTCCGCATCATCATCATCGTCGTACGGATGATACTTCTGCCGAGTGTGGGAAGCCATGTTGACTGCCGGCTGGTGCGACTGCCAACTTCCTTCTTCCTTAGGTCCAGGTGGTGGAGATGGTCTTCTCGAAGGTCCAGGCCTGTCTGAATCAGGAAGATCGTCTTCTGAGTCAGAGCTACTGTCACTGCTACCTTCCGAGACGTCTGGAACAATCTCCTCCAGTCTTCTCTCACCTTGAGAAGCTTCTTCCGTACTTGGGAAGACGTCTTCTGAGTAACCAGTACCAAAGTCTATTTTATACACGTGATCACCCGGTTGGCTTCTGTCTTCGTCAAAGATTATGCTCGAGATGGAAGGCTCTTCCAACTCTACCGATCGGATCTTCCTGAGCTCTTCTTCTTTCCTTTGGTGTCTCAGGGATATCTGCTGCTCTCTAGAAGCGGTTCGCTGGGGTGAGTTAACCCACTCAGGATCTTTACCCTTGCGTCTTCTGCTTCTTCCTCCGGTCGGAGGCATCCACCAGAGTACTGAGAACAGATGTCTCTCTTTTCTCTACCACTAGATCCGGGAGACCAAATGACTGAACAACCGATCACAAGTTCAGAACGTCTTCTTCTCCTGCTTTTGGTTGCACTCACTGCAATCTTCCGAGATCGAGTCTTCCAAGGAGTTCTTGGAAGCAGGGAAGCGGCTTCTTCCAACTTTCCCTGAGGTATCTTATCAGCTCCTGGTTGCGGTTCCCGTCTTCTAGCAAGATAGAGTCCCACAACACATTCAACAACAATCGAAGTTAGTTCGAAACGAACCTAACTAATGGCACACAGATCCAGGAAGCTTAGAACAGAAGTTACTAAGATGAAATCCCCGGCAGCGGTGCCAAAATTGGTTCCTCACTATATGTAGTGACGAAGGATTTCTCCTTTTGCCCATTTAGTATACAAGATATTGTTCCCACAGAGGATTTGCACAAGTAACGCTGCTCTAAGTTCTAAGATCTGTTCAAACACACAAACACACGGGTTTTGTCTAGAAATCCCGTCTTCTCACAAAACCACACAAACCAACACGTCTTCCAGACACGCAAAATGGTGCTCTGGATCCAAACAAACAACTACCAATTACAGTATCATACAACTATTCACAGAGAAGCTCGGGAAGACGATCTTCCTGCTTCCAGGTTGCTTCTTCCGGTCTTCTCGATACCGTCTTCCCGAAGCGATTCTCGTCTTCTGGGGGTTTAGCTCGTCTTCTCACACCTCCAGAAGGCTGTCCGGCTTCGCAGAAGTCGACTAGTAACAGTCGTTACACCTTACTCTCACACTCACATTCCAACGGGTTGGATCAATCACAGGGTGTATGCCCCCTGTAGCCTTCCCAGGCTTCTGCCTACGGAAGTTGTCTTCCTGCAGCACTACAACGACATTCACCTTCACGGAAGCTCAATAGAAGTATCGGAAGCTCACTAGAAGAAGATAAGAAGATGGGGAAGATGAGGGAAGATGGGAAGAAGAAGAAATCCAAACAAGAGAAAACAGGATGAAAAAGGGCAATTAAGATTCCGACAGGCTTCTAGTCCGGATCCTGACTAACAAGCCATCCCTGCTTGTAATAGTTTGGGGAGGAAGACAACAAACGTGAGTACTGTAGCACCGTCTTTTACTCGAGGATGTCGTCTTCTGTTGCGGGAAGAAGACTTCTTTCTTCTTCACTTCGCTGCTCTGACTGCTCTGTCTTCTGGGATCCCTTACCCAGAAGACCGTTCGTACGTAGATCCCAAGTGCTCTACTGAACGAGTCAAGCTACACTCCACAACTGTTGACATTCACCGCCACTCAAGAAGAACACTTCCCATGCACAATTGGGAGCGAATTCAGTGAACCCACCATCCAGAAGACATGGACAAAGCTGCTGCACTCAAATCCACAATCTATTCCTCGAGAAGAAGTCACAATGGCATTGGGAAGCTCACTCCCGCTACTTCCTGCGTCTACTCCTCGACACACCAGCCTAGCTAACAGGACTGCACGAGGATGCCGTTCCCTGTTCCTAGACTGTCCACTACTTCTATCTACATCTTCGAACCACTGCTGGTGCAAGTATGCAGACCTCTCATGTATATTCCAAGACTATTCGTATGTTTCCAACAACGGGTGTAGTGCGCTAAGACTGTCTCTGCTCTAATGTGTCTCGCGTGCCTGCATGTAGAATCGGTGTGTATGTTCAGTTACTGCCGAATTCTACAGAACTGGCAGAGCTCTCAGAGAGCTTTTCTCCTACCATGCTATCCTACTTAACCATCTGCCTCGAGAGTCAGGGGAGGCGACCACCAGGGAGAGAGAGAGAGGCGCTGACAAGAGGTTGTCACCTCACATGCATGCGGTCCCTCTTCCCAATTAGCCCTCCACTGTGTTACTCCTACGCTACCTATGCTGCCACATGGGGTCCTAACTATTTTTACCTGGAAAACTGCCACCCTTAAGGTAGCATGTCCGATCCTACTAAATCTGGAAGTGTCGATTAAGTTTGCTAACTACTCTGATTGCTCGGTGGCAATCTCTACATGATCTGCTCCTACCGGAGCTACTACCTCGACTTCTGATGGGCTGGGAAGCCCTGCACTTACCTCGGGTACCACTGAGGTAGCTTCCCTCTCCTCGCTCTTCGCTGGCCCTGCTGTTTCTACGGCTGCGTCTTCCTCGACTTCGACTTCGGAAGACGGAATGGTCTTCTGGGAAGACGAGTCGAATGGTGCGTCTTCGGTCTTCTGAGGCACAGATGCAGTACTAGGGACCATGGCGACCTCATGGGGGTCCGGGGAAGTCGCTTCCTCCACGCGGAATACCTGGGAAGACGGCTCGTCTTCCTGTCTTCCAGAAGACATCATGTCTTCCGGGGCGTCTTCTGGAGTCTTCTCGTCTTCCAACGCTGTCACCACCAAGTGTACAGCGAGATCGAACTCCTCCTTCTCCATTCCGGATTCAGTCGAGGGTGCTGGGGCTTGGGAAGATGCGGTTGCAGGTGTCGGAAGTGAGGGAAGACCATAAAGTGTCTTCACTCCTTCTATCTGTCTATCCAAGTACCTGAACATGCTATCTCTGCATTCCACCAACCTCGTCTTGGACCCGCTGTCCCACTCCCTAGCTAAGGTAAGTAACTTCTTACCCGCGGTGAAGTTGAACTTCTTCCGAAGCGCTTCTACCGACTGAGCTAGCATCTTCTGCGCACGGGCCTCTGCTGCTTCCCTCTGCGTCTTCTCCACTGCAGCTCGTGCTTCTGCGGCTTCTCGCTGCATCTTCCAAGTGGTCTGCTCTTCTGCGAGGGTAGTGATCTTCTCCCGTACTCGGAGAACTTCCTGATCGCGCTGCTGTACTCGCGTCTGCAACTCCTGGTTGCTCCTCTGAAGTTGCATCGACTCCTTGGCAGAAGCGGCTGCTTCCGCCTTGTACCTGGCTGCAAGCTTCTCCGTAGTGCGGAGACTAGCTTCCAGCGACTCCGTCTTCTGCTGGCTGTCTTCCTGTCGCAGCAAGGTGCGCAGGCCGAATCCAGGCTGTAAGGGCTTCTCCTGTGCCCTCGCTCTCCTCTCCAGCAACTCCATAGCGGGCTGGATCTCCTTCTGGAAGTAGGCACTGAACTCCTCCAGTCGTCTTCCTGCATAAGACACGTTCATCCCCACCACTCGCTCGATGGTGTCGACTTCGTCTTCCAGAGGCAAGGAAGCCTCTTCCACCACTACGGCCTTCATCTTCTGCACACGAGAAGAAGCTACTCTTCTCATCTTCCGGGGTGGAAGACTCCTCGTGGCAGGAGCGGCTCTCCTCTTTGCGCTTCCTCGCATCGCAGTAGGAGTACCCATCCATCCTTCGTCTTCTGGAGTCTTCGGAAGACTCCCAGGTGTTACAGAAGTTGTCTTCTGTTCCGATCGGGTACTCAGCAAGTCTTCCTCCGAGTCCGACTCCGATCCTGAATGAATGAGGGAGATGGGTGTCCTTGGTACACTTCTGTGACCCATCTTCCTCACTGGCGTGGCGTATTCCGACCCACTAGACTCGTCTTCCCTCACCAGAAGCGTCTTCTGGTGAGAGCCGGACCTCAACTGTGGCATCAGAGTGGGAGGGGGCGTTGCTGCTACCTCTCGGTCATCGTCTTCCGAGCTCTCCTCCTTCACCTCCTGTCGCTCCGTTGGCCCATACACTGCCAGCTGATCTTCCCTAAGATCCCCCATGGCTACATACAAGTAGCAGAAGAAGGGCGTCAGATGTCCTCCCGCCGGGGTACCCAAGTATGCTAGCTCCGTCTGTACATAGTTGTGGATGTACGCGCCCTAGTAGATTGGCACTCTGTCATCCCACACTGATTCCAGGAACTCCACGTCCTGATCTCCTAAGTACCTTGTCTTCTGCGCTTTTCCCTTGGGGAAAAGATGCAGAAACAACTTCGCCAGAAGTCGCTTCTTCGGCTCCCGGTAAGACTCTATCTTCCAACCGTTCCTCCCTTGCCTGTCTTCCATGAAAAGGCAGGTGGTACTCCCAGGTACATGCCATGAACTCACAATCCTAGGCAAGATCTTCTTCTCGTACCAATATCCTCGGTTCTCGGTCTCAGGCCTGTGAAACGCCTTACGCCACCAGTCTTCAGTCCAGGAAGACGGTCTTCCCCGAGCTACTCCTGCCTTCGCAGGTACACGGTTACGCGGTGGTAACGCGGCCCACACCTCCTCCAGAAGCCCTTGATCTGCGAGGTTCTAATCCCACAGGAAGAAGTCGAGACCCAACTCCTTGAGGAAAGGAGTGGCCTCGGCCAATTCTGCCGCTGGTAACACCAAGCCTCGCGGATGCATCGACATACCTGGAAGATCTGTTGCACTAAACCACAAGCACCTACTATGAGCTGAAGGCTCAGTTCTTCCCAAGTGTCCACAGTCTAGCTTCTACTTCTCAGAAGACGAAGCTAGTCTTCCAGAAGACAGCTACTCCGTATTCCGGGATTCTAACAGTACTTCCTAGATAGCTCTCGTCTTCCGAGCTATATCTAAACAATCCTATCTAAGCAAGGCCTCGCATGGATTACCAAGAAGACAACCCACCTTGCATTACATCCTACTTCCTATCAGAAGATACAAGATATGCGAGAAGTAGAGTATGAGAAAGGTTCAGAAGATGGTTGCGGGCTCCTGCGGTGACAGTGGTCTCTGGGAAGACACTTGGGACAGCTTCCGATTCAATGTCGTTCTCGGAAGACTTCTCGAAGTCGGACTTCCCTTCACTGGTCTCACCTGTCTTCGTCTTCCTACACGCAATCTATCCTCACAACAGACTCAAGACATTTGCACTCTGTTCTTCTGACTTCTCACCTCTCATACACACTCAGAAGAAGCTTGCTGCATGATGAGAAGACATGACCCTCGACCATTCTCTCCAGATTCTGCCAGCAAGACTTCTCACAACTCTCTTCTAAGTTTGGCAAGAAGAAGGAACGGCTGCTATGGATCAGACAGAAGAGACCCGAATGGACCCTCACGTCTTCTCGCTCATTTTGCCAGCCTTCCAGTCTTCTAGTCTCTCTAGGAAGATGGGGAGTTGAGAAGCTTGGAAGACCGGGAGGCACAGGCCTAGTTCCCGACTTCCAACTTCTCGAAATAACAAAACAACTCACCAAGCCACTCAGGATTCGTATCAAGCCTCTCTAAACACAAAAGCAAAGCAAATCCACTCTTGATACGAATTGTGTTCAGTCGACTTCCGAAGACAGTCTTCCGAAGATGTCTTCCGAAGACAGTCAAGTTCAAGAAGCGTCTTCCGAAGATGTTTCCATCTTCCGAATCGTCTTCTGTTCCAAGTTTCGGGGATAGAGAGGTATGGGGGTAGAGAAATTGATAGTTGGGGTCTCCAATTTGAGGGCTAGGAGTAGGGAAGCTCGAATTGAGCTCAGGAAGAAGCAAGGAGATGTCTTGACAGAAATTGGGCAGCGCTTCCGCGCCCAATGTCTCAATAGAAAGAATGGGGGTGGGATAATCGATCAGGCTGCCTGCACACAATCAAAGAAGCGCGGGGAGTACCAAGAAAAGGCGAGAAGAAGTGGGAGGGGAAAAGAACAGGGGGAAGAACCTCTACAGTCTTCTTCGGCTCCCCGAGTTGCCTTCGACCTCCGCGCGCTTCTGGCTCTTGTCCTAGCTTCCAATGTGACTCCACACGACTGCGTCTGCTGTCAATTTCGGTCCACACCTCGATTCCACCTCTGCTTCTACTCGCCACTCTTCACTGTCAGCTTCTCGGAAGCTCCACAGAAACGCCTTCGCTTTCTCTGCTGTTTGTGCTCTCGCAATTCAATCTCACCCTTCGCCTAGCTGCCAACTTACTCTCTCCTACCTCGATGTCTCACTTGATTCCTCTCTCAATGCTAGCTCGCGAAGCTCACTCTCTCAATCGATCTTCTTCAGGCGCGCTATGCTGCGGGAAGTTGGAAGGTGTCTAATGTGCTTCCTCACGCATCTTCTCCGCAGATTAGGGGTTCTCGTCCTTGGTGTCTTCCTGACCTACCTACCTATTCGGTGCGCTCCAGTAGGTACACCTACTGTCTTACCTGAAAACTCGTGGTTGGTCCTTCGCGGTCGCTGTCTTCTAGAAGATAGGTGTCTTCCGCCGTCTTCCCATCTTCCGCCGTCTTCTCGTCTTCTGAAGACGCAACTGAGAAGATGATCTTCCGAAGACGGTCGTCTTCTGAAGAAGTCAACTTCTTATTACAAACAGCTCTTAAGATCATCTTCCTGTTAAGGAAGACGTATCCTTAAGTAACAACGCTTCTTCAGTTATACAAACAAGTCATTATCCTTAAAAATTTCAAAAATTCGTGCATCCTGTAATTTGTGGGCACCACAATTAGATCTCACGTCTGCTGCTTCTAACTTCTTGCTCTCCAGCTCTCGGTACAGATCTAATTTTCGGTTCTCAACATCTACTATGTTGTTTTCAAAAGTATCAAGCGTATGGTTTAGCAGAGAACCAGCCTTAGTAGAATCTCTCTTCTTCTTCCCAAAGTTGTGTCGATTGGATGCTTCAGTGTCCAAGAGAGAGTTCTAATTCTGCATTTCAAGTTTAGGTTGTGCACCTGACAGTGGTTCCTCATCAAGAGCTGATCTTGAACTCGGAGAGAGAGTTTCCGTCATACAAAGGGGTGTGATCTCTGGTCTAGATCCTAGCCAACAGTCTATAAAAGAATAGAACTGCATGTTGAAGTTCAAAGACAGTTTTTTCACTTTTCGCTCATTCAGATCAATAGTCGTATAAGGGGCATTACTTGATGTTCTATTATGATCACGAATCTTTCTAAATGCACTTAACACACCTTCCCATTTGTTTTTTATCTAAGAAGCATCAGCTTCTACTCCTTTTGACCTTGAGATAAGCTTGGAGCTTGGACATTTTCATCGTTGGACTAGACATGCTGGCTAGACCGATATTCATTCTCTGCTCTACAGCTTTCAACAATTTTGTCTCAATTAAACACACGATCGGTCATGGTTGCCATGTACAATGAAAACTCTTGGACGGATGATTACCTGCTGAGGAAAGCATGCTTGAGAGTCGACATCCGCTTCTTTTCACGCACCTACCGCCTTGTTGCGCCAGCGGAAGCTCTTACTCAGTAGGTCACGAAATTCAAACCGCTAACCTGCAAACACAATCACAAGTTAACGTCCATGCACCACTTACCTTATCTCAGTTTGGTCCAGACCGGAGCCGGACCGTCTCCCTAATCATCAAGCTCTGCAATTCCTAAGTCCCGACCTAGACCCGCCTAGGTCGGTCCCAAACATGAGCAAGTCACAAGATGACTTGGGGCGGACTTCCCATAAAGTCCAGGGTCCTAAACGGTGCCTCCAGCACACCTAGCGGCCCAACCGTCCGTGATGTCCGTCTGGGTCTAGGCTCCCGAACGGTGGTCTAATCCGCCAACTCGTTTCCTAGTCTTGCCCCAGCCCTTACATCGTTCCTAAGTCCAGACATCCAAGTCTGGATCGAAACGTGTCTTGGAACCGGCCCAGCCATCACCTCATGCCCCCAAAGTCTGTCCGCCGAACCCTGGGGTCGGGTGACTCGTCCTGGCCCACCCAGACATCGAGCCCCTCTCTCATATACTTCGGGGATTGGCGGCCCCGCCCTCCTCTTTGGTCCTTGAAAATTATATCACAACCTGATTGTGGTTCGACCATAACTTCCAGCTCGAAGGTCAGATCGAGGAGTGTTATATATCACTGTAAAGCTCTCGACGAGGCCTTTCCAGTGATATCTCACTCGCTTGGAGATCTTGAGTGGAGCTCCGTTCACGACCTTAAACGTCCCTGGAGCTCCAACACTTAGCCATTTTTCAGAAATCTGTGGTCCAGACCCTCATTCTCAGATCGGACTCATGTTTCGATCCCACGTCTCGGACCCACGTCTCAGACTTATGTTTCGGTCCGTTCTCAAACTCGTCCCCTTAGGTCAGCGTTTGTCCGAGGTCCTCTTGGGGTAGGCCCTTATGTCCTAACCCAAGGTTCCAACCTTGGTTCAGAGAACCACTTAGGGTTCATCTGATCCCGACTTCCCGGCCAAGCCGTTAAGTCCTACTCGTAGCGTTCACAACCTTGCGCAAGTCCGCTAGAATTCTGTTGTTTGCGTCTACGTCCGATCTTGAGAATGAGGGTCGCGACACTCACCCCCACTTTGGAGGTTGATGCCCTCATCAACAATGATCCTTTAAATTAACACCAAGTTCAAGATGGGTAGCCAACCCCTTGGCGTCAAAATTGCGTTCTGGTAGCTAACCCGCAATTCTCTTCTTGGCTTGAGTCTTAAGTTGTCGCTAGAACACTTAGAAAATTTCAACTAGTCTCGGGAAAAGCCTTACCTTTTTTACTTACCCTTAACAAAACTAGTTGACAATTTCTAAACATTCTACTTAAGACTCTAACTTGCTAACTATAAGTATTCACACCTACTTACAAGATCCCCGGAAATTCACTTTCCGGTCGCAATCTGATTTGACTTAGACGCGCGACTAAGTTTACTTTGCAGTTAGGAAACCGCAAAGCAAGATCACCCCAAGCCCCAAGACAAGTATGAAATTTCATACTTGCTTTGCCAACGCTACGGCAAACCTAAGTCTTGACATCAAGACTTAGTCTTGATTTAGATGCTTATCCAAACCAGCTCGCTTCCTTTGAGTGTGCTTCGTTCCTCCTCTTGACAACATCCTAGGCATCTGATCAAAAATAGTCATAGTCATGCACTACCAATACACTTAGACAAATTTTCTAGAAACAAAATCTTTATTTCCAAATACAAGACAAAGCAACAAAGTCCATCGGCCCAAATCGCCTCAAGTTGCTACTCGTATGGTTCTATGGTTCGATGTTCCTTCACTCCTCGCTGGAAAGAGATGTCCTCATCTTGCTAACGCCCTTGTTGTCCTTGTCGTCGTTTGAAGAGGTCTAATACTTCGCTCGTATGTGCGAGATCTTCCTCTGACACCCAAGTTGCTTCCTTCAAATGGTAACCACGCCATTTGACCAAGTACTCCATCCGGTTTGATTTGCACCGAGATCGCAAAATGGACTCCATCTCATATTCTACTTCGCCTTGCACGACATCAAGTTGAAACCTAAGAACCTGTTTGCGCTCCGGTCGCAAATCATCCTTGAAGTGTTTCTTTAATAAAGAAACATGGAAAGTCGGATGCAACTGTCACTCGCGAGGAGGATCTAATGTATAGACGTCTTCGTGCGGATTCTTCACAATGACAAAAGGTCCTGCGGAACTTCGATGAAAACTTCGCCGATATTTCTTTTGGAAGTGTGAAGTTTTTTGTACTTAACCATACTTCTTCGCCCACTTGAAACTTCACTTGCCGCCGATGCTTGTTTACCTGCTTTGTTTATCGTTGCTGTGCCTTCTCGAGGTTCTTCTTTACTTGCTCCTCGCGCCGCTGCATTGCCGCCACCAACTCTTCAGCTGATGCTTGCCGTGTTCTTGGTCGTGCCGATGTAGAACTCCATGCAAGAGTCAAGTCAAGAGGCCCTTCTGGCTCACGTCTGTAAGCCAACAAGAAAGGCGATTTGCCGGTTGTCGAATGCTTCGTGGAATTATAGTAATACTCCGCAAGACTAAGCCACTCCGCCCAATCACTTTGGTCTGCGTTCACATAATTCCTCAAGTATTGGTTCAGAACAGAGTTAACTCATTCAGTTTGCCCATCTGTTTCCGGATGAAAGGCGATACTAAATTTTAACTTAGTCCCCAATTTTTGGAACAAGTGTTTTCAAAAGGCACTTGTGAACTTAGAGTCTCTATCTGAAATAATACTCCGAGGTAATCCATGTGAACGCCACCAAGTATCTAGGTACAACCAAGAAGTCGTGAACGCTGTTGCAGTGTCCAAGGTCGGAGCAAACTTCGCTAGTTTGCTAAATCGATTAACTATCACAAAAATCACGTTGTATCCATTTGAGTCAGGCAGAGAGGTAATGAAGTCCATGCTAATGCTTTCCCAAGGTCTGGCTGGAATCGGCAGAGGATGAAGCAACCCTTGTTTCTTCTCATAAGAAACGCGGTTCACTTGACAGGTTACACATGTTTTCACAAAGTGGGCAACATCGTCTTTCATGTGGGGCCAATAAAACTTTTTAGCTATCATTGCTAAAGTGGACTTTTCTCCTTTATGGTGTGATAAGAGCGCATCGTGACATTCTTTTAACAACTTGGTCCGAAGTTTTTCTTGTTCCACATAAACCCGACTTTGCTTGAACATAAGTAAATCGTGTCTTAGCTGCATGTTCTGCAACTTCACTCCTCGGTTGAGCTGTTCCAGATACTCCTTCGCTTGATCGTCGCCCATGTAACCTTCACGTATTCGCCTCTCCAAGTCTGACTCCTTAAGATACATAGCTCGCAAAATCTGGATTGATGATGAAAGATATTCCTCCTTGCGACTCAAGGCGTCAGGAACCACATTGTCTTTTCCCGCTTTGTGGATTAATTCCACGTTCATGAGCGCCAAGGTATCATGTCACCGTAGTTGCTTTGGTGTCACTCGATCTTGTGTCTCAAAGTACTTGAGCGAAATGTTGTCAGTATACACTTGATTTTTGTGAAGTCTCAAGTAATGTCGTCATTTCCTCAAGTAATGAACCACCGCAAACAGTTCCTTCTCGTGAGTCGGTCATCGACTCTCCGTCCCAGATAACTTCTTGCTTTCGTATGCTACAGGTTTTCCATCCTGCATCAACACTCCGTCAATCGCATAGTCGCTCGCGTCCGTGTGCACCTCGAATGGTTTGTCAAACTCCGGCAGCTTCAAAACTGGCGCCTTTGACAAAATAGTTTTGATCGTCTGAAACGCATCATCCACCTCCTTGTTCCAACATACATGTGCGTCTTTGTCCGTCCATTCCGTCAGCGGCTTCGTGATCTTTGAAAACCCCTTCACGTACTTGCGGTAGAACTGCGCCAATCCTAAGAATCGCCGCATCCTCTTCACTGTAGTCGGAGGCTCCCAAGTCACAATCGCGTCCACCTTCTGCATATCCGGCCCGACTCCTTCTGCACTAATGACATGTCCCAAGAAGTTAATGCGCTCCAAACCAAACTCACTCTTGTCAATGTTGACAAACAGCTTATGCTCCCGCAGCTTCGTCAACACCACCCTTAGCTGCTCCGCGTGCGACTCCAAGATTTTGGAGTAGATCAAGATGTCGTCGATGTAAACGATGACAAACTCATCCATCTCCTCGCAAAAAATTGTGTTCATCAATGTAGTGAACGTCGAAGGGGCGTTGTAGAGTCCAAATGGCATCACCACGAATTCAAACGATCCGTATCTGGTTCGACAAGCGGTCTTCTCAACATCTGGATCAGCTATCCGGATCTGGTAATATCCTGACTTCAAGTCTATCCTGTTGAAGTACTTTGCGTCTGCTAGCCTATCAAAGAGGTCGTCTATCAGTGGCAAAGGATAATTGTTCTTCATCGTCACCTTATTGAGTGCACGATAATCTACACAGAGTCGTAGCTTCCCATCCTTCTTCTTTGCAAAAAGAACTGGGGCTCCATAAGGTGACTTGCTGGTTCGAATATATCCTCTCGCTAATAGCTCGCCGAGTTGTCTTTTCAACTCAAGGAGTTTCACCTGATTGAGTCGGTAAGGGACTTTGGAAGCTGATTCCGATCTTGGCAAGACTTCGATCTTGTGATCCACCACCCGACTTGGAGGTAACTCAGCAGGTAACTCATCCGTCAAGACATCCTCAAACTCTTTAATCACTTCGCGAAGCACCTTCGGAAGTTTAGTCGCGTCTCTTGATGTTTCCTCTTGTCTGTCACCCGCCATCAAATCTGCAACCCGTATTAAACACATGACCCCGTCGTTAAAGTCCATTTGTTTGCCCTTGATCAAATTCACCGCAAAGTTGTCAATTTTCCGTGCCTTCCGGATCAGCCTCACCACCAGCTTCCGTCTTTTAACTCTAACGTTTAACCTTAAAAGTTTCCGCCTAAGTTCCACTTCAAACATGTCCAAGAAAGTGTTCCCCAAAACCGCATGGATATCATCCATCTCGCACACCGTTGTCGTGTCGTGGACCGGCTCCTACATGAAATTCAAACTCCGATGCTTGTCGCTCCAAAAACATTTATGAGTAGACAAGCTAGGCCCCAGCTTACGGGCTTTTGGCATCATTTCGGATCTCCATTTTCATCACATAGATGGGTAGAGCTCCTTGTCAGCTTTCCATAGGCACTTCGTCTACTTCGTTTGGACGCCTAGTGGAAAAGTTACAAGACTCGAAAGATGGAGAAAACAAGCTAGGCCTCAGCTTACGAGCTTTTGGCGCAACTTCCGATCTTCACTTTCATCACATGGATGGGTAGAGCTCATTGTCAGCTTTCCATGGGCATCTTGTTTAGTTCGTTTGGACATCCAGGGAAGAAGTTATGCGATTCGAAAGAAGGTAAAATCAAGCTAGGCCCCTAGTTACTTGCTGACTGGGTATTCAAGGCTTCAGGCGTTTAGGGTCAAAGACGCAAGGGGCCTGCTTCTTATTATTCAGGAGATTGAGGAGAAAACTGTACGTACAGAGACTGTTGCAAGGGAGGTGTTTAAGGGGCTAGCTTGTGCCTGCGACATGTCAACAGACGGTTCGAGAGATTTAGAAGTCCAATGCAAGCGCGCAAGGCGTCGTTGGGTTCAGATCTGTGCAGGCTACGCACTGGTTCAAACGGTTCTTGAAGAGACGGATCGGGGGTTGTGTTCTGAGAGAAATTGAGACGCAAGAAGCAAATTTGAGGTTTTCAGTTACCTGTGAAGGAGAGTTGGACCGTTCGGGCCGTTCTAGAGTCCAAACTTGCTGTCCTTGGATCCATCGGGATCAGAACAACGAGTTCTTCAGGAAATTGAAGACGATACAAAGTTTCATCGGGCGGTTTGGGAGTTGTGAGTGAAATTGGCTCGCAGGGAAGCGCTTGCGTCAAGTTTTTCATCGCCTGCGACCTGAGATTGGATTGTTCTTCGCGATCGGTGAGCCAAGCTCTTCGTTCTTGGTGCCTACGCGATCAGGGAGTCTTCATCTACTCATAGGAGAAGACTGTACGTGAACTAGATTGTTAGGTTGGGTGTGGTGAGCGAGTTTGAGTCGCAGGGAGTCGATTTACGTCAGTTTTTTGCAATCTGCGACCAAATTTCTCGAGTGGTTTGGCAAGGGGAACTCCAAACAGCTTGTTTGGAGTCTTGTTGGGTTTAGGGTAGCTAGATCTACCTACCAGAGAAGACGGATATCAGTTTAGGCGATCCGTTTGTGAGGGAGCAGTTTTTGAAGGTTCGATCACCTGCGACCGAAAATCAACGATACCTCGGCTATCAGGAGTCGGATCTAAAGGTTTCTTGGGTTAATGGAGTCAGCAGAGGAGACCCTATCGACATCTGAAGTCCGTTCAGCGAAAGGAGGAAGTCCACAGATAGGCCTTTTTCAGTTTCTTCGCTACGGGTTTTGCTCTTTTGAGTTCGTTAGAGTTCTAGTTGGCTGTATATAGCTTGTGGTAGCTAGCTTTAGCTAAGAGCTTATACATGGATGTGGTTTGGACTTGAGTTTGAATCGCGTGATACTGATGTGGCTCTATTTGTTAGCAAAGAGAAGTTTCTCTTGCTTTGAGCTACGCTTCGGTGGTTTTGGGTCAGGGTTGCGATTCAAGGGTTGTTTTCAGGGGCTTTTGAAGCAGGTTACAGACCGCTCTGGTCTATTTTTCAATTCTGTGCTCTTAGGAGAAAGAACCGGCAGTATACATACATTTGGAGTGTATATATCGCAGCGTTCATTTTCGTGGTTGTTTTTCTCTGTCTTGTCTCTGTTTCAGCACACAACATCTCCACAGCCAGGAACCTCGCGTTTTCCTGGACATCCTTCACGCAATATCCGACTCGATACGGTGGTGAACTCGACGTGAAGGTCCGGGGTGGAGATATTTGTGTGTTAGAACTTGGCAGAGGAGATCAACAGTCATGAACGAGGATGAAGATGGATTTGGTTGTTCGGGAGGATGCTGTGGACCTGAGATGATGGATTTGTAGACGGTTGGGATCATGGGAGGATGGGAGGATGGGACGAGTCATGACTATGGACGGGATGGACGAATCAGAGGATATACCAGGGATGCAGTTGGATGCAGCAACTGCACGTTTGTTTCAAGCCTTCACTTTGTTTATGCGACAAGAGCAAGAGAACCAACAAAAGGAGGCTTTGGGGAAGAAGGCGCTTGGAAGGGTGATCGACAAGTTCGATCTATTTGGTGGGAGAGACATCTCTAAGTACTTGAGATGTTACAAGACAGAGATGGATTTGGATCGGGTACTGGAGAAAGAGATGATCGGGACGTTCGAACTCGCTGCGGTGCCTGAGATAAGAGAGCATGTGAGGGTTTGACAAAGCGTTTTGGGAGGAACTGGGATACATTTTCACATGCGCTGAGGGAGGAGTATTTCTTGGGAAACTCAGATCGAGTAACCAAGAAATCATTTCTGGAATGGGTCAACCGACCTAGCAAGGGTTTACAGCCTACAGAGCTGTTAAAGGAGTTCGAGAGACAATTCTCTCAACTACCTTGGGTGGACAAGCTAACCTTGGAGAGTTACAAGACGGAGCTGTTTCTTCAAGCTGCGGATGAACCATGGCAGGAAGAGTTGGAACTACTTCTGGAGGATGGGGATGAAGAAGAAGGATTAACAAGAAATTGGGAGGTTGTGCATGAAGCTGTTGAGCTTCTTGTCCGGAGGCAGACAAGGGGAAGGGTTACAAGGTTGGCACCTGCAGCGTTGACTACCACACCAGTTCAGGTAGTATCTGAGGTTCAACCTCCAGTTGTGGTTGTAGAAGAGAAGGATCCAACCATCGAAGACCTACAGCAAAAGATGCAAGATCTACAAGCTCAGGTTACTAGGTTGGAGGATAAGGGATATTCGACCAAGATGGAGCTTGTACCCAAACTAGCTTGGGTACATCACTGCCTGTGGTGTGATGATACTGATCATGAGCGGGACGATTGCATTGAATTTGCAGAGTCTTTGCAACTTGAGGTTATTTCTTGGGAGGATGGAAAGGTTGCATTCACAAGTACGGGTACTCTCTTTCAAGCCAACGTTGGTAAAGGAGGGATGAAGAAGATTGTGGATGATTACCTTGCGGCACATGCAGTTGTAGTTGACGAAGCTACAAGTTATGGTGCTAGGGTGGAGGAGATTGAGCATGATCTCCATAGAGATGGTTTGGATGAGCACGAGGATCTAAACGAGCTCAAGTTGGATACTGCATCCACGATGCAGTGCGAGAAGAAGGACCAACAAGATACTTCTTCAGGGAGGCTAGCTCAGGAGGATAGGATTCAACAGGAAACTATTCTTCCTGAACAGGCAATGGAAGGCAATCCTTCACAACCGGAGGAGATGGTTGAGGTGCAGATAGTGGACGTGGGTGATCTGGTTGCAGACAAACAACAACCAGATGCGGATATGACGACGATGGATGTGAAGGGAGGTTGGGAGGAGCGCATTCAAGATCCGAAGGTTGGATTCATTTCACGGGAGGTCTTGGATGCTACTACAAGGGAAGTCCATGATGCTTACATCGGCTTCATCAAGGACGGACATGCTGAGGGTGAAGGAGAAGAGATGGATGCTCTAGAGGCTACGGGTATAGGATGATGGGTAACGATGGCTTACAGGGGAGAAGCCATTGCTGAAGGTGATTTGTGTTGGGAGGATGATGCTTGGGAGATTGTAAATATTTTCAGGAAGGTTGAGAGGATGATGCTTGGGAGGTTGTGAGGATTTTCAGGAGAAGAGATCAGGGAGGATGATGGTTGAGGAGGATATCATTGTACAATGGGATAATTTTGGTTGCGTTTGAGGATTTTGGTTGCAGCAGTGTGGTTCTTTTTTCAGAAAAATAAAAAAGAAGAGAGGATTACGTACAATGACATGTACATGCTTGAGGTTGAGGGTTACAGTCAGGATACGAGTGATGATTGGCAGGATGGGGGATGTCTACTCTGACACTTGGATCACAAACCTCGAAAGTGAGGTTCTACATGACGAATGGAAGACATTTCTATGGTATGATGAGTTATTCTTTCTATGTCTTCGCATATTGAAGATGTGTAGATTTAGAGGGGGTGATTGGATGGGAGGTTCGAGGTGAAAGTCAATGAGCATGGATCTAGGGAGGATCATGGCAGGGTAGCAACTTCAAGATGACGATCAGGTTGCAACCTTGAGGATGAGGTTGACTGAGATGGGAGGGAGGATGACAAGATGGTGTGAGTGCCGGTCCACTCCTTGGTTGATATCTCTGGTGCATACCGGAGGATGCACAGGTTTGGAGGGGGTGGATGACGTGTCGTGGACCGGCTCCTACATGAAATTCAAACTCCGATGCTTGTCGCTCCAAAAACATTCATGAGTAGACAAGCTAGGCCCTAGCTTACGGGCTTTTGGCATCATTTCGGATCTCCATTTTCATCACATAGATGGGTAGAGCTCCTTGTCAGCTTTCCATAGGCACTTCGTCTACTTCGTTTGGACGCCTAGTGGAAAAGTTACAAGACTCGAAAGATGGAGAAAACAAGCTAGGCTCCAGCTTACGGGTTTTTGGCACCACTTCGGATCTTCGTTTTTATCGCACCAGTGGATAGAGCTCCTTGTCAGCTTTCCATAGGCACTTCATCTACTTCGTTTGGACGCCTAGTGGAAAAGTTACAAGACTCGAAAGATGGAGAAAACAAGCTAGGCCTCAGCTTACGGGCTTTTGGCGCAACTTCCGATCTTCACTTTCATCACATGGATGGGTAGAGCTCGTTGTCAGCTTTCCACTGGCATCTTGTTTAGTTCGTTTGGACATCCAGGGAAGAAGTTATGCGATTCGAAAGAAGGTAAAATCAAGCTAGGCCCCCAGTTACTTGCTGACTGGGTATTCAAGGCTTCATGCGTTATATCAAAGATGCAAGGGACCTGCTTCTTATTATTCATGAGATTGAGAAGAAAACTGTACGTACAGAGACTGTTGCAAGGGGGGTGCTTAAGGGGCTAGCTTCGTCTGCGACCTGTCAACGGACGGTTCGAGAGATTTAGGAGTCCAATGCAAGCGCGCAAGGCGTCGTTGGGTTCAGATCTGTGCAGGCTACGCACTGGTTCAAACGGTTCTTGAAGAGACGGATCAGGGGTTGTGTTCTGAGAGAAATTGAGACGCATGAAGCAAATTTGAAGTTTTCAGTTACCTGTGAAGGAAAGTTGGACCGTACGGGCCGTTCCAGAGTCCAAACTTGCTGTCCTTGGATCCATCGGGATCAAAACAACGAGTTCTTCAGGAAATTGAAGACGATACAAAGTTTCATCGGGCGGTTTGGGAGTTGTGAGTGAAATTGGCTCGCAGGGAAGCGCTTGCGTCAAGTTTTTCATCGCCTGCGACCTGAGATTGGATTGTTCTTCGCGATCGGTGAGCCAAGCTCTTCGTTCTTGGTGCCTACGCGATCAGGGAGTCTTCATCTACTCATAGGAGAAGACTGTACGTGAATTGGATTGTTAGGTTGGGTATGGTGAGCGAGTTTGAGCCGCAGGGAATCGATTTACGTCAGTTTTTTGCAATCTGCGACCAAATTTCTCGAGTGGTTTGGCAAGGGGAACTCCAAACAGCTTGTTTGGAGTCTTGTTGGGTTAATGGTAGCTAAATCTACCTACCAGAGAAGACAGATATCAGTTTAGGCGATCCGTTTGTGCGTGGTGTGCGGTTTTAAGCCGCAGGGAGCAATTTTTGAAGGTTCGATCACCTGCGACCGAAAATCAACGATAACTCGGCTATCAGGAGTCGGATCTGAAAGTTTCTTGGGTTAACGGAGTCAGCAGAGGAGACCCTATCGACATCTGAAGTCCGTTCAGCGAAAGGAGGAAGTCCACAGATAGGTCTTTTTCGATTTCTTCGCTACGGGTTTTGCTCTTTTGAGTTCGTTAGAGTTCTAGTTGGCTGTATATAGCTTGTGGTAGCTAGCTTTAGCTAAGAGCTTATACATGGATGTGGTTTGGACTTGAGTTTGAATCGCGTGATACTGCTGTGGCTCTATTTGTTAGCAAAGAGAAGTTTCTCTTGCTTTGAGCTACGCTTCGGTGGTTTTGGGTCAGGGTTGCGATTCAAGGGTTGTTTTCAGGGGCTTTTGAAGCAGGTTACAGACCGCTCTGGTCTGTTTTTCAATTCTGTGCTCTTAGGAGAAAGAACCGGCAGTGTACATACATTTGGAGTGTATATATCGCAGCGTTCGTTTTCGTGGTTGTTCTTCTTTGTCTTGTCTCTGTTTCAGCGCACAACATCTCCACAGTCAGGAACCTCGCGTTTTCCTGGACATCCTTCACGCAATATCCGACTCGATACCGTGAAGTTCTCTGTGAACTCCAATTTCCCACACACAAATCGTACGTCCAAGGCTACTTCAGAAGTTTGGTACGTCTTGCCCTTGGCAAAGCGCACCTAAATAGGCTTGTCTGCCTTGGAGGTAGACAAGCCCAACTTCTTCACCAACTTTGGACTTATGAAAGAGTGAGTCGCTCCTGTGTCCACAAGAAAAGTAACATCACGGTTAGCAACCTTGGCTTGTAAGAACATCAATCCCGGCGTCTTCTTCGTGGTTCTCAAGGTCACAGTCATCTGGCTCTCCAACAAGTCCTTTGCAACAAACGCATTCATGTTACAGTTACTAACCTTAGGTTTCGTGCACCCCTTAGCAATATGGTCCGCCTCATCACAGTTGTAGCAAGTAAACTTAGCGCCATTGCTCTTTTGAGGTGTTTGTCTCTTAGGTTTCACTCCTGTTTGCTACCGCTTTGCTGCCGGGACAAAAGAATCCTTTCGATCCTTCTGACCCTCATCCCACTGTCGCTTGAAGCTCTTGTTCTTCTTCTGAAACTTGTCCGTGCTGCGTGGTTCAAAGAGTTTCTGTTGCTGGACTTCATCGTCCCCAATTCGCTCCGCTAGCTTCAAAAGTTCGGCACTTGTCGTATGTAGCTCCGGCATCCGGAAGAGAACCTTCTCCGAGCTAGACTTGAGTCTCTCAATAAATATACATATTTTGGTCTCCTCAGTCCACTTGGAGAACGAGTCCAGCTTGGCACTGAACTCGCGCACATAAGCGCTTAAGGTCTCTGTCTGCTTCAGCCGAACTAACTCAACACCGTCCCGAATCTTTTGATACTCAAGAGTGAATCGTCTTGCAAGCAACTCCCTGAACTCTTTCCAACCAAACGTCGAGACGGTCAAAACATGCTCATCCTTGTATGCGGTCCACCAGAGAAGCGCATGGTTCTTCAGGAACGTAACCGCCGCTCTCACTTTGTCTGACTCCTGAGCCTGATGCGCTTCAAAGTATAGATCTAACTCAGTTAAAAAATCCTTAACTTTGCGAGCCCGTCCTATACTTGTAAACGAGGTCGGCAAATTCGTCTTACAAAGCTTTTTGGTAGACGAGGAACTCCCTTGGCCTGCCTCAAGCTCAATGATACGTTTATCCTTAGAGGTCATACCCTCCTGCATGGTCTTCATCATCTTGATGAGTTTCGCATACAAAGCCTCTTGACTTCTCGCGCTTCAATCGTTGGACACCGTTGGCAAGACTCCATCTTGCTGCACCGGTGCCGCAGCTGGTACCGGGCTCCCTTGACGTTGGGGCGAAGGTTGTCGGTTATCTGACTGTGCCTTGAGACTAGCTCAAGTCGATCTGCTCCCGAGGACCATTCCTCGTTTCTTGATCTTCCTCTTGGAACTCTGTCCGTCGTTGGCCATCGCTCCAAGTGTTCACCTAGAAATGCTGATCCGCTTCGTGTCTTGCGTTCCTCCTCAAGCGTCCAGGCCTCAGCCGCTACCTCAAGTTCTCGCTCACCGAAGCGTCGGCTCTGATACCACTTTTTGCGCACCTACCGTCTTGTTGCGCCAGCGGAAGCTCTTGCTCAGTAGGTCACGAAATTCAAACCGCTAACCTGCGAACACAATCACAAGGTAGCGTCCATGCACCACTTACCTTATCTCAGTTTGGTCCGGACCGGAGCCGGACCGTCTCCCTAATCATTAAGCTCAGCAATCCTTAAGTCCCGACCTAGACCCGCCTAGGTCGGTCCCAAACATGAGCAAGTCACAATATGACTTGGGGCGGACTTCCCATAAAGTCTAGGGTCCTAAACGGTGCCTCCAGCACACCTAGCGGCCCTACCATGCGTGATGTCCGTCTAGGTCTAGGCTCCCGAACGGTGATCTAACCCGTCGACTCGTTTCTTAGTTTTGTCCCAACCCTTACATCGTTCCTAAGTCCATACATCCAAATCGGAACGTGTCTTGGAACTGAGCCATCCATCATCTCATGCCCCCAGAGTCCGCCCGCCGAACCTTGGGATCGAGTGACTCGTCCTGGCCCACCCAAGCATCGAGCCCCCCTCATATATACTTTTGAGGATCGGCGGCCTCACCCTCCTCTTTGGTCCTTGAAAATTATATCACAACCCGATTGTAGTTCGGCCATAACTTTCAACTCGGAGGTCAGATCGAGGAGTGTTATATATCACTGGAAAGCTCTCGACGAGAACTTTCCAGTGATATCTCACTCGCTTGGAGATCTTACGTGGAGCTCCGTCCACGACCTAAAACGTCCCTGGAGCTCCAACACTTAGTCATTTTTCAGAAATCTATGATCTAGACCCAGACTCGAACCCTGTGGTTCGGACCAACGTCCGAACCACGGTCCGTCTGTGTCTCGGACCCACGTCTTGGATCCACGTCTCAGATTCATGTTTTGGTCCGTTTCTAGACTCGCCTCCTTAGGTCAGCGTTTGTCTGGGTCTTCTTAGAATAGGCCCTTATGTCCTAACCCAAGGTTCCAACCTTGGTTCAAAGAACCACTTAGGGTTCATCTGATCCCGACTTCTCGGCCAAACCGTTAAGTCTTACTCGCAGCGTTCACAACCTAGTGCAAGTCTGTTAGAGTTCTGTTGTTCGCGTCTACGCCTGATCTTGAGAATGATGATCGTGACATTCTGGTGTTGGTGGAATCCACTGTGATCCATCGGTATTGTCATATCCGTTCGAACTCGACTGGTGAATAATTGGTCCACTAAACTCACGTTCTTCAAGAACGAGTCATCGAATGACACAACATCCTCAAAGTTCGAACTCACTATTTCTCTCAAATTTGAAGACGGAGCATACATCTTATCATTTGAAGTTGGAAAAAATCAAAAATCGAATTAATCTACAATCGCTGGCTATCTTCAGTGAGGACGCCTCTATACTCTTGGTGGTGAGCTTCATCATCAACCACGTTGAACAACTCCATCATTCTTCTACGGAGAATCATCGTCCAATAAATGAACTGGTCAATGACAGAATACAAACGCGATGTCTAGAAAACTATTGTTAACGTCCAACAAAAACACGCACATTATAGTTTACTCCACCACATGCTAGTAACATTAGACTCGTGAGATAAAACGAAGGTAAGAAATTACTGTGAATACTGAATGTTCATAAAATTCTGTTCTCAATCACCAACTCACTTCAAAACGTCCATTGCTTACCCATTCCCCGTCAACGTTAACATTCTCACGTTCATTGTTTGCTTGTTCTCGTCAACAACATTCTCACGTTCAAGGTGTCTGTTTTTTTTAGTGCGAGTCTAAAGTCTTGCTGATGTGGAAACAGATGTGATGTTGAACTCACCTAGCACGAGTCCTTAAACATTCACTTCAACGTGCAAACTTGAAAAACTAATAATCAAATGTTAAAGAGAGAAGTCACACAGATTATTCTCTAAACTGTGGAGAGGATCCATACTAACTGAAAAACGATAAACGCTTATGGTGCGGTGCTACTATCATTACCGACCTTAAACTCCGAAAAATTTTGAAACAAAAAACTATGGACAAAAAAGGGTGGCGCCATTAGTATCCCTAATGCTCACTGCTACCCCGGCTCGCATCCGCCATCCCCATCCCCTCCACTCCGCCATCCCTTGTCATGATCTACATGTCCCTCAGCTGAATTGAGGCGATGGCAACAGTTCAAACTTCAACCAAGAAGACGAACAAATCTAGGGTTTTGTTTTGTAGATCCCTAATTCCCTTCCGTCTAGATTTATCTGATCTTGAGCTCCGAGACAGAGAAGAGTTGGTCCTTACCTTGACTGTCGTCACAGCCTTGTCCATCATGTCGCTCTTCCCCTACCAAGAAACTCCCCAAATTATCTCTCGTACGTAACGCTTCATCTGTGCTCGTCGTGCACAACCTTTTCCATGCGGGAAAAAGGATCTCACTCTGATGATATGGGATGACTGAAGACGAGCTCCCCAAGGAGACGCTCCGCAGTATCTGAGAGAGGATCTCTTCTCACTTCTTCCTAGCTCTTCCTGTTGCGTGCCGCTCTTTTAACGGTTCAACCTCATCAGTGAGAGCTCCCCTCGATGCTGAGCCGATTCTTGACGGTGGGTCTCTCAGTAGGTCGCCACACTCCCACTCTCACTTGAACAACCGAATTTCTCCTGGAAGCTCGCGATGTTATGCAGTCACGCGGCCACCTTTGAGGGGATTTGGGAGCAAGATACTGCCAATTGAATTGCTCCGAAAGTGGTACCATTAAACGCTGGTAACAGTTGTAGGTTGTGCATTGGCGTCCATGTGCTCGAGGTCTGTTGGACAGATGGTAATGGCGTATCTTGTCTGAATGGAAAGCAGACGAAACAGCAACCATCACCGCAACCAGTTATGGATCTCTAGTTTTCTCCGTATGATTGGAGGTCTCACCACCACACACCCATTTGGAAGGATCTAGTCAAATCATAACTCGTCATGTCATTCAGCTGTAGTACAAGAGAGGTCAGTTTCAAGACTGGACGTTAGCAGTACGTTCATGTCGGTGGTTCCCCGCTCCGTAAATTTACCCTTCCAGGTTGTGAAGAAACTTCAGAAGTAGGAAAGTCGAGCCAATCCTCCTGTACGGTAGGAAATGGCGTGTCGTTATGAATAACGGCACTATATATAGATATAGACAACTCAATCAGGGCTATGGCTTCAGAAGAAACAATTCAGAGGACCTCTGAGTCGTGAAACTCGAGCACATTACTTTCATCAGTTGGAATTCTCTCGCTGGCGTACAAGCAACAACCCATCAATCGAGCCTTCAACTTAATAAGTTAACTTAGTAACCTCCCGGGGAATTCTCAATCTCAATCTCAGGAAAGCTAGAGAAAGAAACGAAAAATTCGTGCTCGTCTCGATTCTCTATCCTCAATCATCGTGTCGAAAACTTTCCCTCGGCGTAGGTGTGCTAACATTGAATCTTTCCTTCTCCGTAACAGAATAAACCTCCAGCATCTTTCCAGTGTCTCACCCTAGCATGGCTTCAGCTTGGACCAGAACATCTGAGTGTCTGATACCAGGATACCCAACGTTCTCTCTGGAGGAGAAAAGGATGTGAACGTGAACTCAGCGCAGCCAGCGGGTTAGTCCAATGAGACACACAGATAGTTCAAATTGTACATACGACGAGGCCACAAAATGTCGCTGGCCTTGGGAAGTTGGGACTCGTCCTTCAGTTGGCGAGTGTTCCCATGCTTTAACAAGTAAAGGAGGTCATCCTGATTAGGTATCTTACGGGAATATTTCAATGGATGGTAGCCTGTCTTACCTGACTGAGCTTCCGGCTGACTTATGGAGGAAGGTTTAGCGTACATTTTGAGAAGAGCTCTTCCTGCCTTCCGGAGCAGATTGTCTTCCATTTTCAAACAACAGTGTGAAGCAGCAATGGCGGAAGGTCCTCCTGCTCCACCCCTCCATCCTAAACTGCAGCCCCTCGCTTTCATGCTGGGGACTTGGCGCGGTGAAGGCGAGGGAGGGTTTCCAACCATCAGATCATTCAAGTATGGCGAAGAGATCAAGCTGTGGCATGTTGGCAAGGTACGATTTAGGTGAGAGTGTCTGACTCGTTGGTTGAATGATTGCCTTACTCCATTGTTATTCTTCCTTACTTTGGAAACATAATCCCAACTCCGAGACATCTATCATCTCGACCACGACTGATCACCGGTTTTTCCCTGCGGATGCCAGCCGGTGATTGCCTATACTCAGAAGACGTGGAAAGTTGCGTCTGGAGAGCCGATGCATGCAGAGAGTGGGTATTTTCGTCCGACTTCGGAGGGATCCATAGAGGCTGTGATTGCTCAAAGCACTGGTCTTGCTGAAGTGCAGGTATGACTATTCCAGAGTTATCAAATTCTGTGTAGGGTTGGAGTTCTTTGCAGAAATCGCTTGCCCAGTGTTTTCTTCTATATTGGTGATATCGTCGGTACTCTTACAAATTGACGCCCTTCCAGAAAGGTACTTATGATTCAAAGAACCAATCCTTGGAGCTTCAGAGTGTACTGGTGGGGAATGCATCAAAGGTAAGTGACTCGCTAGCTCGCAGTTCTGGTTCGAGTGAAAATCTAGGAAAGTTCTGTATGAAATTTTTGCGGCTTGTATCCTTAACACTGTTTTAGCGTTACGGCAGAAGGATGCTTATCAAGATTGGTGATCTGTTTACCTGTTTGAGTGATTGCTAGAGGTACCTACCCAACCACTTGCCAAGGGCTTCTATAACCGAGGATTTTCTTGCTACTTGCAAACGGAGTCAGCCGTCAACTGAGAGAGATTCTTGACTTCTGATTTCATGGAGGATGTAGGGGAGTCGGGAATCTTGAGCTTTCAGTGTGACTACCTCAGCTTTCAATCCCACATGAGAAATATCAAGTGATCTGTACCTAGATCTCCCACTATCTAGACTATGTAGACTATGATTACTCTGTTCGGGTGTTCTTCTTCATGTGCTTGTTATGTATCCTCCTCCTAGTTACTCTCCTACTCCTGCTGTAAAGTCTTCATGCGCGTCGTGTATCCTTATCCCGCTGTCATGCTACATATAAGTCAATCAAGAGCAAGACTTTAGAGCCATGAGCGGGACCAGATATCTGCATTTGCTTCGTGTTCCAAAGTGCTTTAAGCTGCAACTCCAGATCTTGCGTAGTTCATTATCATCACCCTGCTTGTATAGCGGACCTAAAGGCCTGCTGGTCAAGTCTCTTAGTCGTCTTCCTTGCGTTTTGCGTGGGGGATCTTGGCAGTGATCTTACCTCATAAGAAAGTTGTCGCACCGGGGGTCCTCTTCACAGTTCAGATCAGTCAGTTCGTGGTTTGCTCTGTTGGGTCTTTCTCGTGTACGGGCAGCCTTATGCCTCTCTATACTTTTTCATGCGGAAGGTTGGTAGACATGCTAAGTACTTAGTTCTAGAATCTGATTATGGTCCCCTGACGCCCCAGTCTAAGAGTCCGAGAGAGAACTCAAGAAGCGCTTGATGCAGGTTGTGGAAATAAGGCGTACTTTTAAAACCCAAGGAGATGAGTTGACTTACACTGTTGACATGGGTACCCATACACATGGCGTTCAGAGTCATCTGCGAGCTGCTCTAAAAAGGATCTCATCATAGCGTCTATCAAGGCCTGTCAAAGTTTCCGCGTGAAGCTTTACTGCTGTTCCCTAACAAGTTTATGGGGTTCTACCTTAACACTTTAAGGGTACCATGGTAAAGACGGTGCTCCGCAAAGGCTAGGAATTTTAGTTTCCAATTTTACTGTGGAATCACACGCGCGAGAAACAAATAATTAATGCTACGTGTTTACTTTGATTCATGTTTACGAAGTTTGTTATCATATTATTCCACGGTTACAGTTTTGAATAATTAATAGAGTATCTTCATCGTATTCGAAATCGATACCATTTCAATCATTGAATTATTATAATTTCTTCATCGTCTTCAAACTCTAGTACATTTAATAAACTCAATCGGCTGAATCATGTTTATATTACATCATGCAAATGCATTCGTTTCATTAAGATTCTGCTTTTTATCTCACTCCTTGCTGAGTAATATGCACATAATTTCGATAATATCAATCTCATATCACTAGAAATAGGGAGGGGATTGTATAAATTGAATTTATCATTAAAAGTATCATTAATAATCCTATAATGACTTTGAGTGACAGAGATAGTTGAGACGTTATAACGAATCAATATTTATTTATTTATTAACGATTTTATGATTGATTTATCAGTTCACTCAGAAGTTTTAGTTATAATTCATGTTTGCATGTTATAAGCTTTAGTTATATTTGCATGTGTGATAATACATCAAACATAACAGTTTTATCTCGAGTTATAAATAAATCATAAACAAGTAATAGATGATGACATAAAAATGACATATAACTTGAAAAATTACTTCTAATTCATATAAGCAGATAACTTTTTACTTATATAAATTATTGATGATGATTTTTATTGATTTGGATAATTTCATGATGATGAATGTGCGCATAATATTTCCTCAAAAATCTACATTCATATAATGGAGAAATAACTAGATAACTAAAATAATTTTATCTCAAATTTGTTAGCAAATTTATCGTATTTTATATTGTAAACCACAATTGACAAATTACATGATATGTAACATGTTATTGAATTCTTGTGTGACTAAACAGTCGATAGTCAAATATTAGGATGCATGGTTTGATGCTTGGAAAACCACGAATGATTCTTGCATCTTTATTAGAGTCTGTTTTCTTTTGGAACACTGAATCCAATATCAGCAATTATGCATCATGCAACATTATCATTAGATGGAGAAGAGTTTGATGCTCTATCAAAACCATGACCTGTGCATACTGAACTGAAATAATATTTAGAGTAATGTTAGCTACTTGATCTCCCTTAACAGACATGGGATGTTTCCAGCGGTTTTCTCCATGATTTCTCTTGGATCTATGCTTGAAGAAAAAACAGTGACAATCATATTATCGTGATATTCTTGGAGATGTATACTGGCAATGTGCACAAGCTCGTTTCAAGAGTCCTTGCTGCTATCTATACGACACTTTTGATGAGCACTCTTGCTGTATCCTACACAAACTTGAATCAATCATCATGATGAGGGACAAACAATAGAACTCATATGGTTCCAAAGAATTTCACACCCTTCTGATCTTTTGATTGGTTGGAAATCTATCAACATAAATTTGGTAGAATGATAGTTAGATTGAGGAGCAAGAACCACTCTCCAAGACAAAGATAACACCCAGTAGAATAATCCAATGAAGTACATAGAAAGTGTCAAAAGAGAAATATAACATGTATGCTACCAGAAGTTAATATGTATATGCACATTTTTTTACGAGGTGAGGATGATGTCAACTACCTCCTCTTATTTAAGTGCACCTTTAGACCATCAGAAGCCAAGGTGAGGAATTCATCGTTGGATGTAAGCTAATGCACATTGAATGATTCTAGAAAACAAAATTTGGGAAACAATGGCTTCTTGTTCAAATCAATAAAATTTATGTCCAATTGCAAGTCTCCAAAAGATCTTGTTAATTCCACGCAAGCCACTTCAAATGATTTAGAATTTGAAATTCTAATTTGGTGCTCTCACTCTCAAAAAGAAGAACACTGAGAGATAAGATCTCAAAATAGCATCATTAAAGCAAAATAGACACATTTCGGCTAGTTCAAAGAAGGACTGCGGGTAATGACCAATGCACATATGAGAATCATCTATAGGGTTTACGATATGTAACGAATAAGATCATTTACTCCTGTGAATTAGAACAATATTTATCAAGCTCCACCTTTCATACCTCTCTCATAGTTGATTGCCCTCTCTGACAACAAAGTTCATGATGTTCTTTCATATAAATATCTATGCACTCATGATCATTCTCATTTAATGGCACACTAGTATTCGAAGTTGGACTTCCTTGCATAATGACCTAGCAGAAGTTTGATGCTCGTTACATATAGAATTAAAAATATTTCACTGAATTATTTCTGACCAAAGCGAATCAGAGGATGAATTCCAAAAGTTTTGTCTTGTGCACGTATTTTTGTGAACCTCCTTAGTCGACAACAAAAATATAAAAGTTTGTTCTAAATAAATCGCATTTGAAAAAAAAGTATTATAAACCACAACTTTATAAGGTTTCCAAATCTTCTTCAAAACAGTTTGTATATGATTTCATTCTCTTCTCATGGACTTGCTTGACAGTTGTTTATGCTAGACAAAGAATCGCAAGCATTGACAACTACTAAATTCATGTTTAGCCTCATTATAATTCAGCTAAACTCTTCTAAGAGTTTAGACTGAATAAATTGAGCTCTCGATTCAATACACTTGTTAATTCAATACACAATAGTTGCGAATATTTTTTTTCAGCACAAGATACTTTTTGATTTCTAAAACAGCTAACAAAATTTAATATGTGTTTCATGTTGCAAAACCTATGTCAACTACTTGACCTGCACCAATCTCCATCTAGTATTTTTTCCTGTATCAGTGTTTGTATTCTTTTTCTCTCAGCTCGAAGCTCATGTTGCATGCATATTTATCATATGTTCTCGATAAATCACTTAACAAATGTAACCTCAATTGCTAGAGTAACATCAAAAATCACGTATACACTAACGTCTTTAGCATTCACATCATACAAAAAATAGGTGCTAAAAAGACCAACATGTGCCTCTTAAGATGTAGAGACTTAAGAGAGACCTCTGACAATATTCACAAATGCTTCCTCAGTGTCCAAGAAAGTAACTTTTATAACCTCACAAATAATCATCCAGTCTTATTTGAGAAAGAGATTTGCACGTAGTCCAGACCACCAATGACTCAGGAGAGATAGAATATGCTTTCACTTTGCTCAGCACAACATTTTCTAGTTAAATCACAAGTGCGGGTATAAAAGACCCACTCTCTCAGCGTCGTCCTTTGTCACTATAGCGATCCCATCTCCAGGAGCTGGAGCGCGGAAGCATTAGTTCCCGATGGAGTGTGGTAGGGTTCCGGCACACGAACCTGGTGAGACCAGATGCATGGACTGTCTGCACCTCGGCTATGAGTGCACTCGATACATGTCTGTGGTGACAGACTATGACGGCTAGTTTGGGATGACTCGTGTTTCTCGCTAGCGATGACGGCAGCGAATATTGTTCTCGTTTGGGATGACTTGTGTTTACTCTTTGGCTACTCGTTTAGGGATGGTGGCAGCGAATATTGTTCTTGTTCCGCTGGTTTTATCATCTCGTATTTCATCTAATTTCCATAGCTTTCATGCATCAACGTTTTTTAGCACTTTGTTCGATTTTACTGAGACTTTCTGTAACGAGGTGACTGTGGCTGTGTGGATTGGTTGCTTTGTGGTTCACATGTCTTGAGGATGACTTGTATTTACTGTTCCTAACATCGCTTATTTCATTTTCTTGAATCAATTCTGAGGCTGTCGAAGTAGACGTCTCAGGCGAGAGACTTAGGTTAGACGGTGCAAGATTGACGGTGACCTGCTTAGGTAAGGCTCTGTGAGGTCGGCAGCGGCAGCAATGGAGTCAGTGCGTGAAATCTCTGACCATTTGGCTTCTGCAAGCTAGGGTGTTGGGAGTGCGGTCTGAGGTGTACTCGATCGATTGTGTGTTTGATGAGGTCTTTCTCGATTATTTTGTTTTCTTGTATCGTATTGTGACGATGACCTTCTCCTGTTGGACTTCGTCATAGTGTCTTGGACACTATCTGCCGCTGTGGTGCTATTATCGTATTTCACTTATGTGCACATGGTCACTATTTTGGTCTGATCGTTTAGTTTCATCGTTTAGTTTTGGAGACTCAGTGTAGTGGTTTAGAGTGGTCGGTTCTTGCTAAGCACTATCTTATTTCTACTATAAAGTTTCGTCGAGTTTTTTGTTTTGTTTCTGGAGGATATTATGACAGTTACGCTTTAGTTCATATTTCAGCTAGGGGCTCAGGCGACTCGAGACAGTCTGTGATTGAGGTCGAATGGTTTTTGTACACGCGTGTTTTTCTTGGACTTGGAACCTTTCAGGCTCAGAGTTTCAGTTGCACAGTCGTTGTCATGGATGGTGGGGTATTCTCTGAGGTTCTCGATGTCTGTCAAGATCCTTGGACACGAGTCTCGACTTGATATAGTTCTCGAGGGTTTTTGGAGATTTTCACGGCCAAATCGTGATAGCGGGACAGAGAGGAGCCGTAGATCTAGACTCTTCAAGGAGGAGCGACTGAGACGTCTCTTTTCATCATTTTGTTTGACATGCGATAACTTTACGAGAGAGCTCCAAATGGATGTGGTGTCTCTTTTGACATGTGCATGTTTTTCATATATGGAGACTGAGCCGAAGCGGCAGCGGTTCAAAGTCTATAGGCAGCTTGCGAAAGTTGTGGGTTTTGTTGAACGTACTGCTTTCCCAGAGGACTTACAGACTACAATACAGAAAACTTGGGAGTCACCTGGGGAAGTTCACGTAGGATTCATAGCTGCTTAGACATGTGACTTGTTTTTTTTTCTTTTGGTACTAGGCCTCCACCTCCCAAGGATACATTGACAGTAGTTGTCAATGGGAAGAGATGGGTGAACTCTCTCTGCAACATGTGCAGTCCTGGGGTTCAACTCTCCACGAGAGTGATTTTGACGTGCATGAAGGACATAAAAAATACGTGTATGACCACTCGAATGGATATCGAGCAGTCGGTGCCGGTTACAACTTGGATGATAATGTGGGACAGAGGCGAGAAGAGCACTCGAATGTGCGGGCAGATTACGACGATGTGTACAGCGGGAAGAGCTGTTTGGACGAGCTGTAGATCACGGCCTTGGTGATTCTTGATGCCAAGAAAGCTCTCGAGAGAGCTGAGGAGAACGTGAAGCATTTGGATGACTTTTGCTGCTCTCTGCAAGCTGTTTTCGTCGATATCCAACATTCAGCTGGATGTACATTTCGTTCCTTCTCAGCATTTCATTGACTTTTCGGTAGCTTCTATGTCTCGCCTCTTTCATTTTAGATAAAAGGTTTATGTAGGGGGTCCGGACGCGCGATGAAAGGATAATCAAAATGAAAATTTTTGTCTTCTTGCTTGTAGATTCTCATAACTTCTCCCGGACCAATTTGGAGATGTTCATCTAGAAGGCAGCCAAGGAGGATTACACGTCCACAGCTCATGAACTGGGAAAGACGAACTGGTGCTGAACGTAGGGCTGAATTGTTTCAGTTGTCAGTGAATGCGAGGCAGATATTGATGATTTAGTATAAAATGCAGCTGATCTTTCCAGCCTGCAAAACGTCTTTGCAGGATGAAGCCACTGATCGTTTGGAGCTCTTTTGGGCCTTTTTCCTTTGCTTTCCCTCAAGAGTGCTTCTCCTGTTTCTGGTTGTAAAAATTTGCTTGCTAGAATTCGCAGATTTTTCTCGCAGTGCTGCATGTCCAGGGAATAATGCAGCTCTCTTGGTCACCCGTCGGTGTACATATGTGGCTTGACTGTGACTCGGTGGATGTATTAGTCTAAATCTGTAACATCTTGTATATTTGTCCATCGGAATAAAGTGATGATAATGCAATGCAACACTCACTTCCTAGCTAGTACCATGGGGTGCAACAGCTCGACTATGGCTGTCTTGGGTTATAATGAATGCAGTGACCAGTAATTTAGAAGCAGTGGTGGGTTGTTACTCCTTCTCCGTTTTGAGTAGATAAACTTAGAATTCCATATTTCGTAGTGGGTAGTAGTCATTTACTCTGAATCTGTGCAAAACTACCGATGGGTTATGTAGTGTTTTCCTATCACACCACATTTTCATCGGTAGGTCTTGGACAGGCGAGCATAGTAAACTCAAGCAACCACCATTCCAAGCTTTGTTTGCAGTTGGAAATGTCCAATAGCGTCAGAAAGCGAGATTATTCAGTACATTAGAATGAGTGTTTCATCAGCGGTCTTTCTAGGTGTCGCGAAGTTAGTGATGGTTGCAGAGATTCCGAAGCATCGAAGACGTTAGTTGTATACTATGTCAAAAGTTTGGATTTGAGTTTCATGTACATCTCCGCAATCCTCTTGTCGAATTGAAATGCACTTGCAGACCCTATTATACTCTAGCGGATTTCTAGTCAATGTGGATACATATAGAACATTCTCAATATCAGTAAAGGTTGAAGAATAAATGTCGAACAAAATGTTATCTTTGTGTTGAATATGGTGCTTGGTGTCATCGAATCTCGATATGCTCGAGTGAACTAAATCACTCTCGATGGGGATGTGACTGGTGGCATAAGAGTCGATCATCTAGTCACTTTGTGACTAGAAAGTCGCATAATTCTGATGTGTTCCAATCAGCAACTGATCCGAGTAGACTTGCTTAGTTGCTACATAGCCTTGCTGGTTGTTGTTGTACTGCTGTTGATTGTTCTGTCGCTTGTAGCACTGATTTAAAGCCCGTTCTCTATTTCAGATGATGACGTGATAGCTTATTTTATCTTGTAGTCTGAGTGGTTAGATACTAGAAGACAAAATACTGCTGATGTGGCATTGAACATGTAGTTGTTGACATGACAATCTTGTTGACGTGGTAGAGCTACATGGTTGCTAACGTGACATTTATTTTATCTTGTAGTGAAACGGTTCGCTACTAGAGACAAAATAGTGCTGATATGACACCCTTGTTGACATGATGGAGCACATGTGGTTGTCACTGTGTCACTTATTTTGTCTTGTAGTGGCAAGCGACTCATCACTCGAATATAAAATAATGTTGATGTGGTACCACTACTAACATGACGGAGCCTAGATGATGTTGCAGTGATAGAGCATAAGTGACTGCTGACATGACTTCTATTTTTTATTGTAGTGGTTAGCTACTCCATACTAGAAGACAAAATAGTGCTGATATGACATCCTTGTTGACATGGTGAAGCCTATGTGGTTGTTGATATGACAGAGCCTAGGTGACTACTAACGTGTCATCTATTTTGTTTTCTAGTGACGACCGCTCGTCACTAGAAAATAAAATAGTGATGATATGATAGCCAGTTTTATCTTGTAACATCGTACGGCTTGGTCCTAAAAGACAATATAGCAGATATGACATGAATTGGCACCTCTATTTTCCTAGGTACCCCTCTTACTTTAAACCTTCATAACTCTCTGTATATAAGATAGATCGGGTTATTTTTTGACTCGTTTGATTTCTCTAACAATCATAAATATTTTAAGAGAGAACCACTTTTAAATACACTTAGTCATTCAATAAATAAGCTAATGTGCATCATATAAGTGCAAAAGATAATGTCCGAACTTCACAGTATCTTTGATGCAATCTCACTACCTCTAGACTTAGAGATACCTCATCGGATTCGTACTAATTATGCCACATCCCGAAGGAGATACTATATATTTTTGAACTCCAAGCATTCAACTTATCTCTAGCATCCAAACTAGGTGACTACACTGGTGCTGGGATGGACAAAAGCGTATTCACAACATGTTTAAGGAACATCTAGTGTCTCGTCTTAACAACAATCCTCTGCAATATATTCTCATGAAGAGGCAAGCCTACTGTGTCATTATAAGCCGATTGTGATTGTGCATGGACTTGAGATCTGACCTCTCTCCTATAAGTTTCTAAGCTACGCTAGACAGCTGACCTCACAATTGTCCATGAGAGACAGTTTCAAGATTAATAAATCACTCTTGTGCACAATTTCCCCACCTCCTTTTGTTAACTAAGACCTCGTAGCTTTCCTCATACATGCAAATCTTTTGTATTTTAAGTCTCTGTAGCATACAATATACTACAGTTTACACACATGTCTTCTAAAACTCTAGTTTGAATTTGCAGTAATATCAGCCCTTGACTTGTCTTGTTACATGTACACGTTATTATGTAATGTATTGTGATCTCCATCATTATTCTTGTATCATATTGTGTAGAATTTTGCAATTTATAATGTCTTGTTTACCACTATATCAGTTTTAGATCAAAATTTGGAGATTAGTTCCCATGGACATCCCCAAATAAACAAATATGCATGGTCGATGAACTTCTAGGGAACTTTTGTTCCTTAATGATATAGGAAAAAGTAATTTCTAATATAATAATTATATCCTAAGTAAGTGGAATAATGAAACTGCTCTCTAATCATTATATATTAACTGGACTAACAAGTGCAGAAGGAGCCAGACTTAACCCATAAGTACAGGGGGTCCAGACTCGCCTTGACGAATATAAGTGTTACAGCTTGCTCAGCTCAATAATGGATTAATCAACAGATAAATTTATTACTTAACCCTTCCGGATCCTCATTACAATTCTCCCAAAGAGAAACATACTAAGTGACGTAAAAACAACTTTAAAATGAAATCTTAGATACGAGGGATGACTAAGCGGAGAGTTGATCTTTGTAACCATGACTAAACTGAGGAATGTATTTCTTGTGATGTGAAGATGTTTATATTATATTGTGTACATGTGAAAAACCGGTTAGAACTGTGGATCAAGTGACGAGATCTAGACATAATCCAACTTCGACATAAGATACGAATGCATGAACAAAAATGATTTTTTCCTTAATAATAAATTTATAACTTAATTTTGTTGGAAATAAATTGAATTGAATTGAATTGAATCATCTATATATTCCTCTCTCAGTTTTCAGATGGGGAACTGACTATATATATGCATCATTTTGGATGTTACAAGGTATGATTAATATACATCTAAAGTGAACCGCCGCCGGGGGAGGAAAAAGACAAGCGGGGAAGGCACAGTGGCGTTGGAAGAAGACTTTTCATGCTGGATGAACTCCGAGAACTTTGGCTCGTTTAATATTATCGAGAATATATATATATTAGTATATACTAAGTAAATACAAATAATTAAGATATTTTATGAAAGTTATATGTTAGTCCATGCTTGGAAACACGAGGAGAGTATGAGATAACCCATAAAGCTTGATCCGAAAAATATATAAGTCCGGGAACCCATACTCATTAATACACTAGTGTACACTGAGTTTAATTTAATACCTTACCCCATAGCTGATTTGCAATTAATGTTAACTATAGACTCACGTTGATTGCTTATATATCACACCGATGTACACTTCCTTGATTATTCATCTCCTCCATGGAGGAGGTGCAATCAACGTGGGTCTATAGCTGACATTAATTGCAAATCGACTATGGGGCGATGGTTATGACAAGTGAAGAACTAGTTTCTAGCTAATGCTGACAGTATCTGATTGTAAGGGTTTGAGAACACCTTCTTGCTTTGCATTTGCAGAGAACATATCCAGTTTCCACAGTCTCACACTTTGTTTTGAAGGAGGATATTCAGTGTACATGGGTGTAATCTATATTCGAACCTTTCCGGCGGGAAGGGTTAGAATATAAATTAATGTCCACCCATAATGATGCGTATTGATAATGAAAGTCTCGGACTTATACCTCCAGGAACGCATCAGCCCGCTCTTCACTTATGGGTTCTCTCCGGATGAGTTGGCTATTCCAATACTAGTTAACATATAACATTTATGAATTAATTTAACTTTTTATAATAGCTTATTAGAATAAATTTTTATAACCCTTACACATTTTTTGATAAGAGAAAATGAAATTCACTGTACAAGGCCGTAGGGAAGGATATTCATTCTACGAGTACTTTTCAGTAGCTTTAAAAGTGATAAGGTCACGATTGGGCTTGAATTTGAATGATTACATAAATGAGATTATGTTCCATAAACTCATTGTGGGATTGTGATTTATAATCCTACTATCTCATTGTAAATATTTGCATGGAGAAATACTTATTAGATAATAACGATAATTGTAGTATAGATTGAGTAAATGTGAATGCAAAAATGTTGAACAGAAAAACTAAATATTGCATTACGCATGATAATGCGTCTGCAAGAATACATTCTGTATTTTTTGTTCGAATCTTTCTTTTTCCTATCGTGCCAAAAGAGGTCCTTAAAAGACAAGGATAATGCATATATAAGATTACACATCTCTTATACAATTATACATGCTTCCATATATTTTTGTCCAAAGAGATGATTATGAGCAAAGATGATGAATTCTACTAGAAATATGACTCTCGAACAAAAATGGTGCTACATATTTTCTACTTTTTTGCTACGATCTTTATTCTTGGCAAGAGACGAGTAGAAACATTTTTTTAATGTCAACTTAACATATGATTTATGTGGACTTTTAGAAGTTAGTTTCTATAAGATTACATTTAGATAGGCACAGAGAGATAGGTTGAAGAATTCTAAAATTCAAGCAAGTTTTCTACATTGTGACATTTTGAGCTATATTGAAGACAATGCAATACTACTTTCATTGAAATATATTTCTGGATTTTTTCCCGATCGGATCTGAGTAACCTCTTGAGGTGGTTGAGACATATGTGAAGTTTGAGAAAAAGTGGACTTTAAGATTGAAGGTTGAAGTGAGAGAGATTCATAAACTTCTAAATCCATGCAAAGAAACTTCTTCATACGATATCGGAAGATCTATAGATCATATTTATTCAATTTTGTGGATGTGACAGTGTTCCTGAGGCACTGAAATATTGTGACTTTTGGGACAAGTTAATGGTTAGGTTGGGAGAGACTGCTAGAAAGAGAGATTAGAAAGATGAAATGTATCAGATTTCACATTCTACGTATAACTTTTCTTCGAAGGGTTTAGTAGAGACATAATTTAAGAAGAAATTCACGAGCTTGTAAAAATCAAAGAGAATATTATGTTATCGCGTTCATCTTTGTAAGAGATAGAGTGATCTCCACATTATCTTGATCTTGCGTTCCAACCACAACCAAAAAGTTCGATCTTTCTCAAAGGATCATTGCATTGACAACGCTCTTACTACCATAATCGAGGTCTGTTATGACATCTGATTACGTACAAAGTTGTGTATCCCATATGTTTACAATAGTAGTTGAATGTATGAGATCTTCCCAAACGATGGGTACAGGAGTCTAGTGTGAATGAGGATCGTTATCTTTTATATCATGGGCTTAACCAGCACCAAGTTCTAGTTGTAATCGATATGAGGTGATAAGAAGCTCGCATTCTATAAGTTAGAATTTTTTTGAGCAATCACTTAATCCGGGACACGCTATTTTAAACTTTTAAATTGCAACGATTTTGAAACAGAACTCCATCAATCATCATTTCTTCTTTGAACCTTTCTATGCTTTGTGCAGTAATGCAAGTAGTTATGTATCGCGACCTTCAGTCTCAAGGTCGGGCGTAGACATGTACAACAAAATCCTAGTGGACTTGCGCTAGGTTGTAAACGCTACGAGTAGGACTTAACGGCTTGACCGAGAAGTCAAGAACAAATGAATCCTAAGTGGTTCATTGAACCAAGGTTGGAACATTGGGTTAGGAAATAAGAGCTTACCCCAAGATGCACCTAGACAAACGCTGACCTAAAGAGGCAAGTCTAGAAACAGACCGAAACATAGGTTTGAGATATAGGTTTGAGACGTGGGTCCGAGACGCAAGACTGAGACGTAGACCGGCTCTTACATGAAAATTATTTTTGATACTTACCATTATCGCTCCAAAGACGCTAATAGGACTAAAAATGAGCTTTTTTACACACAACTTTGGATCTTGACTTTCATTACATAAATTGGTCGAGCTCCTTGTCAACTTCCCATGTGCACTTCATTTACTTCATTTGGATGCCTAGTGGTAGAGTTACGAGACTCGGAAGATGAGAAAATCAAGCTAGACCTTAGTTTACTATTGCTGACTGGGTATTTTCAGTTCATGACTCTATACTAGACAAGGGGCTTGCTTGTTCATTATCTGTGAAAACCTTCACGTACGTAAGGAGGTAGCTTAAGGACTAGCTTGTTTTTGTGACTTGTCAGTGACGGTTTGGAGATTGAGAGGTCTAATGCATGCACGCAAGGTGTCATTGAGTTCAGATTTGTGCAGGCAACGCGTTGGTTAAGACGGTTCGTGAAGAGGCGGATTAGGATGTGTGTTCTGAGGAAAATTGAGACGCAGGAAAAAACTTTAGAGTGCTTCAGTGACATGCGAAGGAGAGTTGGACCGTTCGGACTGTTTCAGAGTCTAAACTTGATGTCCTTGGATCTATCGGGATCAGAACACCGATTTCTTCAAGAAATTGAAGACGATACAAAGTTAAACTTCATATCGTCAGATGATTTGGGAGTTCTGGGTGAAGTTGACTCGCATATAAGCGCTTACATCAGACTTTTATCGCATACGATCCGAGGTTGGATTGTTCTTCGCGATCAATGAGCCAAGCTCTTCATTCTTGGTGCTTATGCGATCAAGGAATCTTCACCTACGCATAGGAGAAGATCGTATGTGGATTGGATTGTTGATTTGGATGTGGTGAGCGAGTTTGAGCCACATGGAGTCAATTTACGTCAATGTTTTGCTTCCTGTGACCAAATTTCTTGTGTGGTTTTGTGAAGGGAACTCCAAACAACTTGTTTGGACTCTCATTGGGTTCAAGGTAGATAAATATACCTACCAGAGAATACGGATCTCAAATCTGACGATTCGTTTGGGTTGTGTGCGTGATTCTAAGCCACAAGAAGGAGTTTTTAGTCACATGCTTCTTCAAATCTGTGATATCTCGGCTGTTGAGAGTCAGAATTGGGAGTTCTTGAGGTCAACAGAGTCAAGAAAGAAAGCCTTATCGACATCTGAAGACCGTTTGGTGAAAGAAGAAAGTTCCTAGATAGATCTTTTTTTGGTTCATTCTCTATGATTTTGTCCTTTTGAGTTCGTTAGAAATCTAGTTGGTTATGTACAGCTTGTGGTTGCTAGCTTTAGCTAAGGGCTTGTACATGGATGTTGTTTGGACTTGGGTTTGAATCGTGTGACATTGGTGAAGCTCTTTTTGTTGACAAAGGGATGTTTCTCTTGCTTTGAGTTACGCTTTGATAGTTTTGGGTCTGGGTTGAGATTCAAGGACTTGATTTAAGGGATTTTTAAATAGATACAGATCTCTCCGGTCTGTTTCCTAGTTTTGTGTTCTTAGAGATAAAGAACCGACAGTGTATATAAAGTAGGAGTTGATATATCTGACGATGCTTGTTCTCGTGGTTGTTTCTCTCTGTCTTATCCTCGTTCGACACACTACATCTCCGCAGCCAAGAACCTCGCATTTTCCTGGACAACCTTCACGTAAAATCTAGCACGATACGATAGTGAACTCGACGTGAAGATCTGAGGTGGAGATTTTTGTGTGTTGTAACTTGGAAGATGAGATCAAGAATCATGAAAGAGGATGAAGATGGATACAGTTGTTTGGGAGGATGTTGTGGACCTAGGATGAAGGATATGTAGAAGGTTTGGGATCATGAGAGGATGGGAAGAAGGGACGAGTCATGACTATGGACGGGATGAACGGATCAGAAGGAATACATGGGGTGCAGTTGGATGTCGCAATTGCACGATTATTTCAAACCTTCACTTGTTTTTGGGACAAAAGCAAGAAATCAGCAAAAGGAGGCTATGGGGACGAAAATACTTCGAAGGGTCATCGATAAGCTCGATCTGTTGGATGAGAGAGATATCCAAAGTACTTGAGATGTTACAAGAAGGAGATGGATGTGGATCAGGTACTGGAGAAAGAGATAATCGAGACATTCGAACTCGATGCGGTGCCTGAGATAAGGGAGCATGTGAAAGGTCTAATAAAGCGTTTTGGGAGGAACTAGGATACATTTTCACATGCATTGATGGAGGATATTTCTCGAGAAACTCAGATTGAGTAACCAAGAAATTGTTTTTGGAATGTGTCAACCGACCTGAAAAGGTTTACAACCTACAGAGCTGTTAAAGGAGTTCGAGAGACAATTCTCTCAACTATCTCAAGTGAAGAAGCTAACCTTGGAGACCTACAAGACGGAGCAATTTCTTCAAGCTGCGGATGAACCATGACAAGAACAGTTGGAACTACTTTTGGAGGATGGAGAGGAAGAAAAATGGTTAACAAGGAATTGGGAAGTTGTGCATGATGCGGTTGAGCTTCTTGCCAAATGAAGACATACAAGAAAAAATGTTACAAAGTTGACACTTATATCACTGACTACCACACCAGTTCGGGTAGTATATGAGGTTCAACACTCCAGTTGTGATTGTAGAGGAGAAGGATCCAACCATCGAGGACCTACGGCAGAAGATGTAAGATCTACAAGCTAAGGTTACTAGGTTGGAGGATAAGGGATCATCGACTAAGACGGAACTTGTACCCAAACCAGCTTGGATACATCAGTGCATGTGGTGTGATGATACTGACCATACACGGGATGATTGCATCGAATTTGCAGATTCTTTGCGACAAGAGGTTATTTCTTGAGAGGATGGAAATGTTGGGTTCAGAAGTACATGTAATCTCCTTCAAGCCAACGTTGGTAAGGAGGGATGAAGAAGTTTATGGATGATTACTTTGCAGCACATGCAATTGTAGCTATCGAAGCTACAAGTTATGGTGTTAGTGTGGAGGAGATTGAGCATGATCTCCATAAGAATGATTTGGATGACCACGTGGATCCAAGCGAGCTCAAGTTGGATATTGCATCCATGATGCAAAACGAGAAGAAGAGAGAAGAATAGACTTCTTTAAAGAAGCAAGCTCGAGAGGATAGGGTTCAACAAGAAACTATTCTTCTTGAACTGGCAATGGAGGACGATCTTTCACAACCAGAGGAGATCGTTGGGATGTAGACAATGGATATGGGTGATCTGGTTGCATGCAAACAACAACAAGATATGGAGATGATGATGATGGATGTGAAGGGAGGTTGAGAGGAGCGCATTCGAGATGTCAAGGTTGGGTTCATATCACATGAGGTCTTGGATGTGATTACAAGAGAAGTCTATGATGTCAACATTGACATCATCAAGGACGGAGAACATACTGAGGATGAAGGAAAATGCTCTCGAGACTACGGATATAGTATGATGGATAAGGATGACATTGTTGAAGGTGATTAAGATTGAGAGGATGATGCTTGGGAGGTTGTAAAAGACAAGGGAGGATGACGTTTGACAAGGATATAATTGTACAGCGAGACAATGATGATTTTACTTGCAGCAATGTGGTTCTTATTTTTCAGAAAATAAAAAAGAGGAGATGGATACGAAGGATGACATGTACAGGTTTGAGATTGAGGGTTACAATCAGGATATGTGGTAATGATTGGGATGACGAATGATGTCTATTACAACACTTGGGTCACAAACCTCGACGATGAGATTCAACTATGTGGATGGGAGGTGTTTCTACGGTATGATGGTTTACTCCTTCTATATCTTTGAACGCATATTGAAAGCTCCTTATTGACTCAATCAGGTGGAACTCGACGAGCTATTAGCACGGGGATATATTCGGACCAGCAAAGTCACCTTAGTGGAGTGGTGACGCATGGCTTTTCACAGGTCAGAAGCAGAGAACCGCGGGTACAAGTTGGAGAAAAAGATCTTATCGATGATATCTGAGAAGTGGTATGTACTTAGAAGTACCACATGTCTCTTCGTGGAAGACAGACAGGAGAGGAACGGATGGAAGATAGAAGCTTATCCGGAGCCGAGAAAGCGTCTTCTGAGGAAGTTGTATCTTCACCTTTTCCCCAAAGGAAAAGCATAGAAGGTGAGATACTTTGATGATCAGGACGTGGAGTTCTTAGAAGCTATCTGGGAAGGACATGTCATCAATTGGGGTGCCTTCTTCTACACTTACATCCAGATCGAGCTAGTGTACTTGGGCACCCTAGCAAAAGGGCACCTCACCCCGTTCTTCTGTTATTTGTACGTGTCCAAAGGAGATTTGCAAGAAGTCCAGTTGGCTAAGTATGGACCAGCATGACATTGCGAGGTGAAGAAAGAGACCTCGGAGGAAGAAGACCGGGCAGTGGCCATGTCTTCCCCTCCCACTTCAGCGCCTCAGGTAGGACTGAGCACTCAGCAGAAGACGATTTTGGTGAGAGAAGACAACTCCAGCGGCACAGAAGAAGCGTCGTCGTCGAGAAAGATGGGACATAGGAGTGTGTCTAGGAAGAGCGCATCTTTCTCGACCATCCACTCTGGATCTGAGTCGGATTCCCAGGAGGATACGTCGAGCTTGCGTAGAAGATAGCTTCTACGACCACAAGGAGTCTTCTGAAGACTCTAGAAGCAGAGGTATGGGTTGACATTCTGACTACGACTCGAGGAAGCGCAGCAAAGAGAATCACTCTTGCGATGAGAAGAGATCTGTAGTGTCGCAGGATTACTCCTTTTGCCGAGCCCCTGTTCTTTTTGCAAAGAAGAAGAAATTGAAGTTACGACTCTGTGTAGATTATCGTTGTGGTGCCCACAATTTGCAAGATTAGAGATTTTTTGAAATTTGTAAAGTTAATGACAGATTTATATAATTGAAATAACCTTATTACTTAAGATTGCATCTTGCTTAGCGGGAAGATGGTCTTAAAGGACTTTGTAAGGAGAAGTCGATTTCTTCCAAAGCTAGAAGATGAACGTCTTCTGGACAATGTCTTCCGGAAGATGGAAGACGGAAGACAGAAGCTGGAAGCCAGAAGACGGACATCTTCCGGGAAGACAGTGACTGCGACTTTGGGAGTACCAACTACATGTCACATAGATAAGGGGTAGGTGCACCAACCAAGTAGTCACCGTAGTAAGTAGTAGGTAGGTCGAACTAATCAAACTCCATTACCTAAATCGCACAAAGAAGATACGAATCGGAGGCGCATTAACACAGAGCACATTCGCTGCTTCTCGCTTTCATTTTGCTTCAATTCAAGCATTGAGGGTCGAGACTAGGAGCACGTAGGATCGAATTGGAGAGAGGAAACAAGCGAAGGCGTCTTCCAGCCAAGAAGCGCATTCGAGTTGGGAGAGTAAGGAATCCTTGAGGAGTTGGAAAATCAGAAATCAAGGGTCGAGGTAAGAAATCGATAGAGAAGTTGTGGAGTGCAGTAGCGAGCTTAATTGCAGAAGCAGTTAGACGCACCTCAAAATTGACGACAGAAACAAGATCGTGGTATCACATTGAAGACGGAATTGAAGAACGGAAGTGCACAAAAGACTGAAGAAGCAACCGGAAGCAATACTGAGGTTCTTCTCATGTTCTTTCTCCTTTCTCATCGCTTCTCGTCTCTGAATTGATGTTTCTCACGCTTTCTCGCTTGTTTGCAAGAAGCCTATTGATTGATTTTCCTACCCTAAACTTTCTTTTGAGAAAATTGGACATGGAAGCACTGTCCAAATTTCATCAGCCGTCTTCTCACTTCTTCTCGAGTTGAAATTGAGCTTCCCTGCTTCCCATTCTAAAATTCGATACCCTGACTATCAATTTATCTACCCTATTGCGCCTCTGTTCCAAAATTCGTGGACAGAAAACGCTTCTAAATGTCTAAACATCTTCAGAAGACGACCGTTTGTAAATTCGTATCGAGTAGATTGGATTGGAATTTATGTCAAGAGAAGCTTGATACGAATCCTGAGTGAGCTTGCGAGTTGATTGTTGTTTTAAGAAGCAAGAAATTGGGAACCAGGCTTGTGCCTTCCCAATCTTCATGACTTCTCAAATCCACATCTTCCTACAGAGACCAGAAGACTGGAAAGGCTCAAAATGTGCGAGAAGACGTGAGGGTCCTTTACGGATATCTTCTGTCTTACCCATAGCAGCATGTTCCTTGTTCTTCTCGAACGTAGAAGAGAGTTGTGAGAAGCCTTGCTGGCAGAATCTGGAGAGAATGGTCAAAGGTCATGTCTTCCCGTCATGCAACAAGCTTCTTCTGAGAGTGTATGAGAGGTGAGGAGTCAAAAGAACAGAGTATGAATGTTCCTGTCCGTTGTGAGATTAGATTGTGTGTCGGAAGCCGAAGACATGTGAGATCAGTGACAAGAAGCCTAGCTACGGGAAGTCTCATGAGTACGTCAGTTAACCAGAAACTGTCGCGGGAGTCTTCTTGGAGGTCACTGTCACTGCAGGAGTCCTCAACCTTCTTCTGAACCATTTGTATACTCTGCTTCTCATGTATCTTGTTATCTTCTGTTAGGGATGAATTGCAAGGTGGATTGTCTTCTTAGGAATCCATGCGATGCCTTGCTTAGTTAAGATTGTTTAGATATAACTCGGAAGACGAGAGCTACTTAGGAAGCACTGTTAGAATCCTAGAAGACAGAATAGTTGTCTTCTAGAAGACTAGGTTCGTCTTCTAAGAGTGGAAGTGAGACTGTGAGAGCCGGGTAAGGACTAAGCCTTCGGCTCACAAGCAGATATGTGTGGCTTAGTATAACAGAAGCTCGAAACATGTCGATGCATCCTCGAGGGTTGGTGTTACCGGCAGCAGAGTTCGCTGAGGTCAAACCTTACATCAAGGAGTTGAGTCTCGACTTCTTTCTGTGGAACTGGAATCTCGCAGACCAGGATATTCTGGAGGAGGTTTGGACAGCACTGCCTCCGTGCAACCTTGTAACGCAGGGGTCGCTCGCGGAAGATACAAGATATCGTTCCCACAGAGGATTTGCACAAGTAACGCTGCTCTAAGTTCTAAGATCTGTTCAAACACACAAACACACGGGTTTTGTCTAGAAATCCCGTCTTCTCACAAAACCACACATCTTCCAGACTCGCCAAAAGGTGCTCTAGACCTAAACAAATAACTACTAACTAAAATATCACACAACTATTCACAGAGAAGCTCGAGAAGACGCTTCCTGCTTCCAGGTCACTTCTTCCGGTCTTCTCAGTACCGTCTTCTCAAAGCAATTCTCGGCTTTTGGGGGTTCAGCTCGGCTTCTCACACCTCCAGAAGATTGCTCCTACTTCGCAGAAGTCGACTAGCAACGGTTGTTACACCTTGCTCTCTCTCTCTCACATTCCAACGGATTAGATTAATCACAGGGTGTATGCCCCTTGTAGCCTTCCCATGCTTTTGTCTATGGAAACGGTCTTCCTGCAGCACTACAACGACATTCACCTTCACGGAAGCTCAATAGAAGTCTCGGAAGCTCACTAGAAGAAGGTAAGAAGATGGGGAAGATGAGAGAAGATGAGGAAGAAGGGAAAATCCAAACAAGAGAAAAACAAGATAAGAATAAGAAATTAAGACTCCGACAGGCTTCTAGTCTGGATCCTGCCTAACAAGCCATCCCTGCTTGTAATAGTTTGGGGAGGAAGACAACAAACGTGCATACAGTTGCACCGTCTTCTACTTGAGGATGTCGTCTTCTGCTGTGGGAAGAAGGCTTATTTCTTCTTCTCTCGCTACTCTGTCTTCTGGGATCTCTTACTCATAAGACCGTCCGTACGTGGATCCGAAGTGCTCCACTAGACGAGCCAAGCTGCGAATCTACACAACTGCGGACAGTCACCGCCACTCAAGGAGAACGCTTCTCATGCACAATCGGGAGTGAATTCAAGGAAACCCACCATCCAGAAGACATGGACAAAGCTTCTGCACTCAAATCAGCAATCCATTCTCCGAGAAGAAGTCACATTGGCATTGGGAAGCTCACTCCCTCTACTTCCTGCTCCTACTCCTCGACACACCTGTCTAGCCAACAAGACTACACGATGATGCTGTTCCCTGCTCTTAGACTGTCCACTACCTCTATCTACATCGTCGAACCACTGCTGATAACGAGCATGCAGACCCCTCCGGTATAATCCCAATCTATTCGTATGTCTCTAACATCGGGTGTAGTGTGCACTGTGCGTAATGTATATCATGTGCCTTTATTCTGCACCGTAAAATGTTTGTGTGTGTACAGAACTCCTATTTCCTACTCTTCGATCCTACTTATGCATCTACCACAAGAAAACAGAAGGAACCACCACCAGGGAGAGAAAAGCTGCCCCTCCACATGCAAGTGGTTTCCCCTTCCTGTTCTTGCGCTTCCTACTTTGCCACATGGCTGCCTAACTAAATTTACACTAAATTACCATCTCCTAAGATGGCATGTTCGGTTCTTGCTAAGTTTAGAAATGTCAACTTGTCTTCTACGTTTGCTGCCTACTCTGATTGCTCGGAGACAATCTCTACCTGATCTGCTTTTATCGAAACTACTAGCTCGGCTTCTGATAAGCTGGGAAGCCCTGCAATTACCTCGGGTGTCACTGAGGTGGCTTCCTCAATAGTCGTCGCTGGCTCTGTTGCTGCTGCTGCTTCTGCTTCTGCTTCGACTTCGGAAGACGGAAGCGTCTTCTGGGAAGCTGGGTCGACTTGTGCTTCTTCGCTCTTCTGAGGCACTAGTTCGACACTGGGAGTCATGGTGACCTCATAGAGATCCGGAGAAGTCGCTTCCTCCACTCGGAATACTTGAGAAGACAACTCTTCTTCCTGTCTTCCAGAAGACATCTTGTCTTCCGGGGCTTCTTTCGAGGTCTTCTCGGCTTCCAACGCTGTCACTACCAAGTGGACAGCGAGGTCGAACTCCTCTTTCTCCAAGTCGGATCCAGTTGATGGTGGAGGGCTTGGGAAGATGCAGTTACAGGTGACGGAATCAAGAGAAGACCATAGAGTGTCTTCACTCTCTCTATCTGCCGATCCAAGTACTTGAACATGCTTTTCTTGCATTCTACCAACATCGCTCTGGACTCGTCGTCCCATTCTCTAGCTAAGGTAAGAAGCTTCCTACCCACGGTGAAGTTGAACTTCTTCCGAAGCGCTTCCACCGACTGAGCTAACATCCCATGCGCACGAGCTTCCGCTGGTTCTCGCTGCGTCTTCTCGACTGCAATCTGCGCTTCTACGACTTTCTGCAGTGTCCTCCATTTCGTCTTCTCTTCTGCAAGGGCGGTGATCTTATCCCGCACTCGCAGAACCTCCTGGTCACGCTGCTGTAAACACGCTTGCAACTCCTGGTTGCTCTTCTTCAGCTGCGTTGACTCCTTAGCAGAAGCGGTTGCTTCCGCCTTGTACTTCGCTGCGAGCTTCTCCGTGGTGCGGAGGTTGGCTTCCAGCGCTTCTACCTTCTTCTGGTCTTCTTCCTGCCGCATCAGGGTGCGCAGACCGAATCTAAGCTGTAGTGGCTTCTCTTGAGCCTTCGCTCTCTTCTCGATAAACTTCATAGCGGGTTGGATCTCTGAGTGGAAGAAGGCACTGAACTCTTCCAGTCTTCTTCCCACGGAAGACAGGTTCATCTCCACAATCCGATCGGAGGTGTCAACCTTGTCTTCCAGAGGCAAAGATGCCTCTTCCACCACTATGATCTTCTACTTCTGCGCACGGGAAGAAGCTACTCTTCTCATCTTCCGGGGTGGAAGATCTCTCCCCATGGTAGAAGCGGTCCTCTTTACTGCGCTTCCTCCATCGCAGTAGGAGTATCCATCCATCCTTCGTCTTCTGGAGTTTTCAGAAGACTCCCTGGTGTTGCAGAAGCGGTCTTCTACGCAGCTCGGGTACTCAAGGACTCCTCCGGTGAGTCGGACTTCGATCCAGAGTGAATGATCGTGAAGGAGGTGGTCTTCCTAAGCACGTTCCTAGGACCCATCTTCTTTGGTGGTGTCGCGTCTTCCGATCCACTGGAATCGTTCTTTCCTCACCAGAAGCGTCTTTTGATGAGTACCGGATCTCATCAGCGGCATCAGAGTGGGAGGGGGAGTCATCGCTGCTGCTCGATCGTCTTCTCCCGATTTCTCCTCCTTCGCCTCATGCTGCCCTTTTGGTCCATATCTTGCCAACTGATCTTCCATGAGATCTCCCTTGGCCACGTACAGGTAACAGAAGAATGGAGTAAGATGTCCTCCTGCCGAAGTACCTAAGTACACCAACTCCGCTTGTACATATACGTGGAAGAACGAGCTCCAGTTGATGGGCACTCCTTCCCAAATGGCTTCCAAGAACTCCACGGCATGATCTCCAAGGTACATCGTCTTCTGCGCCTTCTCCTTAGGACAGAGGTGAAGGAACAGCTTTGCCAGAAGACGCTTCTGCGGCTCTCGGTAAGATTCAACCTTCCAGCCGTTTCTTCCCTGCCTGTTCTCCAGGAAGAGACAAGTTGTGCTTCCAGACACATGCCACTCACTCGAGATCCTGGGTAAGATCTTCTTCTCGAGCCAATAACCTCGGTTCTCAGATTCTGACATGTGAAAGGCCCTGCGCCACCAATCCTCAGTCTAGGAAATGGTCTTCCTCGAGCTACTCCTGCCTTCGCAGGTACACGGTTGCGAGGTGGTAATGCTGCCCAAACCTCCTCCAGAAGACCCTGGTCGGCGAGGTTCCAATCCCACAGAAAGAAGCCGAGATCCAACTCCTTGAGGAAGGGCTTGGCCTCGGCCAGTTCTGCTGCTGGTAACACCAACTCTCGAGGATGCATCGACATACTTGAAACTCTATTGCACTAAGCCACACGCACTTACTGTGAGCCGAAGACTCAGTCCTTCCCAAGTCCTCACAGTCTAGTTTCCACTATCAGAAGACTATTCTAGTCTTCCAGAAGACAGCTACTCCGTCTTTCGGGATTCTAACAGTGCTTCCTAAACAGCTCTCGTCTTCCGAGCTATATCTAAACAATCCTAACTAAGCAAGGCCTCGCATGGATTACTAAGAAGACAACCCACCTTGCATTACATCCTACTTCCTAACAGAAGATACAAGATTTGTGAGAAGTAGAGTGTGTAACAGGTTCAGAAGTTGGTTGCGGGCTCCTGCGGTGACAGTGACCTCTGGGAAGACTACCGTGACAGCTTTCGATTCAATGTCTTTCTCGGAAGACCTCCCGAAGCCAGACTTCCCTTCACTGGTCTCACTTGTCTTCTGCTTCCTACACGTAATCTATCCTCACAACAGACTCAAGACATTTGCACTCTGTTCTTCTGACTTCTTACCTCTCATGCACACTCAGAAGAAGCTTGCTGCATGATGGGAAGACATGACCCTCGACCATTCTCTCCAGATTCTGCCAGCAAGACTTCTCACATCTCTCTTCTAAGTTCGGGAAGAAGAAGGAAGAGGCTGCTATGGGTCGGACAGAAGAGACCCGTAATGGACCCTCACGTCTTCTCGCGCATTTTGCCAGCCTTCCAATCTTCTAGTCTCTATAGGAAGATGTGGATTTGAGAAGCTTGGAAGATCGGGAGGCACAGGCTTAGTTCCCTACTTCCAACTTCTCGAAATAACAACCAACTCACCAAGCCACTTGGGATTCGTACCAAACCTCTCTTAACACAAAAGCAAATCCAATCCACCCTTGATACGAATTACACACGTTCGTCTTCTGAAGACAGTCAGGCTTCCGAAGCGTCTTCTGTTCAAGGTTTCGAAAGTAGAGGGATGGTAGGGTAGGGAAATTGATAGTTGTGATCTCTAATTTGAGGATGATGGGCAGGGAAGCTCGAATTGCTCTTGAGAAGAAGCAAGAAGATGGCTGTCAAAAATTGGGCAGCGCTTCCGCACCCAATGTCTCAGAAGGAAAAACGTGGGGAGGGAATAAATCGATCGATGCCTGCAAACCACTAGAAGCGCGGGGGATACCAAACAAAGGCGAGAAGCAGTGGGGAAGGAAAGAGAACATGGGAAGAACCTCTGCAGTCTTTTGCTGCTTCCCGGCCTTTCTTCAATCTTCTACGCACTTACGACTTCGACCCCAGCTCCAATGCGACCCCACTAAGCTGCTGCTGCCAATGCCGTGCCACTCCTCAATCGAATCAGGTTCCTCCTCTGATTCCTCGCAGCTGCCCTTCAATGTCTGCTTCCGGGAGTCTTCAGAAGACTCCTTCAGCTCGATGTGCTTCCTACTCTCAGCGATTCACCCTCGTCTTCTTCCTAGCTATGAATCGATCCTTGCTCCACTCAATTTCACTCTGTTGTCTTCACTCAACTCGATTATCCTCCAATTCGATCTTCTAGGCCAAAGCAACCTCAATGCGGGAAGCGAGTAGTGTTCTGTGCTAATGCGCTTCCTTCGCATCTTCTCGTGCAGTTTAGGGGTTCACAACCTAGATGACCTACCTGACCTATCCACCACCTCGGTTCTTTACTGAAAATGCGTGGTTAGGCTTCCGCGGTTACCGTCTTCCGGAAGATACGTGTCTTCCGTCTTCCGCCGTCTTCTGTCTTCGGAAGACATAACCGAGAAGACGCTTCTCGGAAAACGGTCGTTTTCCGAAGAAGTTAACTTCTTATTACGAAAAAGGATCGTAAGATCATCTTCCTTCTAAGGAAGCCGTAATCTTAAGTAACAAAGTTTTTTCAGTTACACAAACAAGTTATTAATCTTAAGAATTTCAAAAATTCGTGAATCTTGTAAATTGTGGGCACCACAAGATCTTCCACCCCAGAAGATGAGAAGAGTAGCGTCTTCTCGTGCGTAGAAGACCACGGTGGTAGAAGAGGTATCCTTGCCTCTGGAAGACAAGGAAGACTCCTCCGATCGATTCGTGGCGATGAACCTGCCTTCTGCGAGAAGAAGGCTGGAAGAGTTCAGCGCCTTCTTCAGTTTGGAGATCCAGCCAACCATGGAGTTGGTTGAGAAGAGTGCGATGGCTCAAGAGAAGCCACTACGACTTGGGTTCGGTCTGCGTACCACGATGTAGCAGGAGGAGGTCTAGAAGAAGGTGGACACTCTGGAAGCCAGCCTCCGCGCCACGGAAAAGCTCGCAGCGAAGTACAAGATGGAAGCTTCTACTTCTGCCAAGGAGTTGGTGCAGTTGCGGAAGAGCAACCAAGAGTTGCAGACACGGCTGCAGCAGTGCGAGCAGGAGGTTTTGTGAAACAGGGAGAAGCTCACTGGCCTCACAGAAGAGAAGACAACTTGGAGGGCACTGCGAGAAGCCACGGAAGCTCAAGCCGCAGCAGAGAAGAAGCAGCGAGAGGAAGCAGAAGCTCGAGCGCAGGAGATCATGCCGTAGATGGTGGAAGCACTTCGGAAGAAGTTCAACTTCACCGTGAGTAGGAGCTTCTCACCCTAGTTCGTGAGTGGGATGATGACAGCGCTCCATTTTGCTTGGTTGTGAGTTGGGATTGGAGGGGATCTCCCTCTTGCGACTCAAGGGATGTATAAGGTTGATGCTTAGGTAGGATTTGAGACACACACATGTGGTTACACAAGTACTACGCGCACAAGTTAGATTCGAGTAGGGCTGCACCTCCGCTCCCAGTAGGGGATCGAAAGATGTAGACATCAGTAGTGGACATCCTATAACATAGAATGACATCATCGTGTAGTCCTACTTCTAAGCTGATGTGTCGAGGTGTAGTGACAGGAAGTTGAAGGAGTGAGCTTCTCGAAACCAATGTACCTTCTTCTCGGAGAATTGATTTCAGATTTGATTGCAAAAGCTTTGTTTGTGTCTTCTGGGCAGTGAGTTTTCTCGAATTCACACCCAATTGTGCATGAGAAGCCTTCTTCTTGAGTGCCGGTGATTGTTAGAAGCTTTGCAGAGTCCAAGCTCGTTTCATCCAGTGGAGCACTTCGGATCTATGTACGGACTGACCTATGAGAGATTGGTCCTTGAAGTCAGAATAGTCGGAGCTGTTGATATAGTCCCAAGCTCTAGTAGATCGACGGGTAACATTAGCCGGAGTGGTTAGGATTGTTAGAATTAGTTAGAGGGCTAACCCACCATTAGGGTTTCTCTTTTACTCACCTACACTATATATACAGAGAGAGGCGAAGCCTCTCTCATCTCATTCCTATTTTACTTTCCTTGTCTACTCGCTCTCTCTTCTTGGAGTGTCCTCGAAGTATTGATTTTTCTACATGATATCAGAGCAGTAGAGAGCGTGTGTCCCTTGCTGATGAGCAAGATGGAGTTCGTGCATGGAGAAGTACATGAGAGAGCAGCTGGAGGTGTGCCTGATGTCGGGCACTATCCTGCTGATGCGTTCGGGTGAGAAGAAACCGTTTTTTTGCCACAAGAAACTTTGAACGCGATTTCGGAAGCCTAGATGATTTTTTTTTGTAGAAATCTGTCGACCAGCTTTTCTAAGGCTGTCTTGTTCAGAAGGTGCGACTTGTGTACTCCGTCAAGTTTCAGTCGATTTGGAGGTTTCCAGCGGCAGTTTTTCAATTGGATCTTTTTTGACCAAAACGAAAGTTTTAGGACTTGAGTCTAAAACAAATCTTGTTCTGAATATGGGTGGAAAATTTTGGAAAATTTGGAAAATTTTGAGGGGTCGCACACCCATTTCTGACCTCGTTTGGTCTAGTTTCGACCTTTCTTGGTGTGTTCTTTCGACGTTTCCGTCGTGTTTTGTACACTTACAGTTCGCGGACAGTTTCTTTCTTCATTCTCGCTGCAAGAGGAGTTCGCGGAGTCGACTTTTTGTGACTTGTGATCACTCTTGATCGCACGGTGTGGAGAGACGAGTTTCATGAAGGTTTTGTGAGGTCTTCCGCGTACAGAACAGAGCAATTTTGACACTGCAGCTATGACGGAGTCCGTGTCTTTGATCACTGGAGAGAAGCTCGACAAGAACAACTACCAAGTGTGGAAGTTCCGGATGAAGACTTTTCTACAAGGACAAGATCTATGAGATCTTATCATTGAGAAGAAGAAAGCGTCTGAAGTATCAATTTTAGATCCGAAATTTAAGGAGTGGAAGAAGCGCTCGTACTAGACGATTCACTACATCGCGCGGACAGTTTCAGCATCGATGATCGGTCACATTCAAGATTGCAATACGCCCAAGAAAGCTTGGGATGCACTCGCGCGTCTGTTTTAATCTAGAACAGAGGTGCGGAAGTTGCAATTGCTGCAGCAGTTCAACACCGTGAAGAAGGGATCGATGTGCGTCAACGACTACGTGAACCATGTCAAGCAGCTCGCGGATCATCTATTTTTTGTCAAAGTCGAGATTGATCCCACTGTCTTGATCGGAGCCACATTGTAGGGACTACCTGCAGAGTACAAACAGTTCATAACATCGATTTCGATCAGAGAACCCCTTCCGCGGTTTGATGAGCTTGTTCCTATGATGTTAAGAGAGGAGGTGCGCCTACTGGGGAGTTCTACTTCGACGGGTCAGCAAGAATCTGTCTATTTTGCAAGTTCTGGAGGATCTCGAGGTAGAGGTCGTGGCAAAGGTGCTGGACATGGACGGGATCGCAGACAGCAGCAGCAGAACCAGCAACAGTCTGGTTCCAATAACAACCAGAGAAGAGCGCCTGGTTCTTGCAACTACTGCAAGAAGCAATGCCACAATGAAGCAGAACGATCAAAGACATCAACATGACAACAACCCCCAACAAGATAACAGCAACCAACAAGGCTATGCAGTCATTGAGCAAGTCTATTCGGAGCATCAGAGTTATGCGGCTTTCGAGCCACAGACTGACTGGGTGATCGACTCCGGCGTCATCAATCACATGACTCTCCATCGGGAGTGGTTTAGTTCACTCGAGCCTGTGGAGACTCCACAGTTTATGGTGACAGGAGATGACACCAAGCACAAGATCCAACACAAAGGTAACATTCCACTTGACATTCATGCTTCAACGTTTATTGATATACGGAATGTCTTACATGTACCCACGTTGACTAGAAACCTGCTATCTGTAGGACAGTTGATAGAGCAGGGTCTGCAAGTGCGCTTCAATAAAAATGGATGCTTTATTGAAGATTTGAATAGCACTATCATAGCTCGAGGTATCAAGAGTGGTAGGCTGTTTAAACTAGATGCATCTGCGTCTAAGTTACAGGCTGTCATGTATGGACAAAGTGGTCTAGTAGTGTCTGACATTGACATCTGGCACAAGCGAATTGGGCACATGAACTTTGAGAGGCTGAAAAGCCTTCTGAGTTCTGACCTGGTTACAGGTCTGTCCAAATTTGAATCCAGTGAGCCTACTGGAGTCTGTGCAGCATGTCAATTCGGCAAGCAAGCTAGACAGCCCTTTAAAGGATCAGGTAGTAGAGCGAACAAGCTTCTGGAGCTTGTTCACACTGATGTATGGACTACTTCTCAGCCAAATATGACCGGTTTTCAGTACTTCGTGTCGTTCATTGATGATCATTCACGCTATACTTGGATCTATTTGTTGAGAAACAAGTCCTCTGCCGAAGTACTGTCAACATTCCAAACTTTCCGCAAGTTGGTGGAGAAACAGTCTGGAGCATCTATCCTTTGTTTGAGATCTGATGGAGGAGGCGAGTTCCTTTCTGGAGAGTTCGATGCATATCTGTGTGAGCATGATATTCGACGCCAGAAGACCTGCAGTTACAATCCGCAGTAGAACGGGGTTGCGGAGCGCAAGAATCGACATATAGCAGAAGCTGCTCGTGTGATGTTGAATGAGAAGACCATGCCTAGACCTTACTGGGCAGAAGCTGTTTCATGTGCGGTGTATCTGATGAACCGGACGTCTACAGCGGCAATTCACAACAAGACACCGATGGAGGTCTTCATATGCAGTAAGCTTGATTACTCTTTCCTTAAAGTTTTTGGATATATCTGTTATGTGCACATATCTGATGAAAGACGTAAGAAACTAGATCCGAAAGCAGATAGATGTATCTTCCTTGGCTATGCTTATGATACGAAAAGATATAGATGTTACAATCTTTCGTCCAAGCAATTCTATATCAGTAGAGATGTTGTTTTTTATGAGCTACAGTCTTGGTTTGCACCTGCACCTATCGTAGTCATCCCTGTACCTACTGTAGAACCAAGGAGTCAGTCCACAGTAGTACCTCAAAGTAATACGTTGAGTGGAAGATCTGGAGAAGTCATTTTCTAGATCAGAATCTGTTGCACATAGAGCTGTTGTTAACGCTGGAGTCCACGTAACACAACCTAGTGAAACTAGTGTAGTTTCTACACAAGATGAGCGAGTGCTATTGCAGCGTATGTTTGACTCATCCAGATATATGGATCTTCCACATCCACTAGATACTTTGTCCCAAACCTTGACATCTATGTCAGGTCAGTTGCAAGGGGAGGTGACTAGTGCACCTATTACCTCTCGCAGATCTGAGCGGGCAAAGGAGGGCATCAACCTCCAAAGTGGATGTGAATGTCGCAACCTTCAGTCTCAAGTTCAAACGCATACGCGAACAACAGAACTATAATGGACTTGTGCTAGGTTGTGAACGTTGCGAGTAGGACTTAACAGCTTGGCGAGGAAGTCGAGAACAAATGAACCTTAAGTATTATGAGACTTATGCATAACATGGAGAACTTGTCAAATTTTGTGTTGAGTGTGGAAGTTGTGTAAGTATGTTGAAGCTAAGTGATGAATAAAAACATGCATGATGTTATTCTTGTTTGTTTTTTAGACCAGAAAAGTGTGCAATTCTCTCTTGATTACTTGCAAACACTCAAAGTGGCATATCTCCACAAAGTTCGTATGTTGATGTTACAAATATCTACTTAGGAAATCCATGGTGCAGAGATGGACTTTTGATGGTTTGTTGATTACATATAAAGTAGAGTTTAGAAGGGGATCTATCCTTTTGTTAATCAACACTTCATCTTGATAGTCATTCATTTCGTAGTTTCAAGGATACATAAATGAAAATTGCAATCAAAATAGTCTTGAAGTTTGTATTGCATCAAAAATTCTAAATGTAATATTCGATGCTATTAAAAGATATCCATATATACATTAGAGCTTATTGTTGCTCTAAATATTATTGGATTCCTATGCTGCTTCGCAAAAATAGTGCATGGAGAATAGTCAATTATAGAATTTGTCTTCAACTTAATTCGGATAGCTGAGTTTTGCTTGTTGAATCCTTGAAGACTTTTCTAGGAAGCAATCCATACTGTTAGGTAGATTACAAACATCTATAACTGAATTTTGTATATTGTTGGATTGTGAGCAACTTCGTATCTTTAATATTTGCATAATTTTTTACCATCGATTTATCTTTTAGTAATTGTTAGTTATGAACTAGATATCTTATGTCTAATTGTGTTGTTTTTTAATGAAGTAGAAGTGATAAAGCCAAGTATGAGTGTGATAGTGTAGGTGATCCTAACATCAAGCTCACTGAAAGATGACAATGTGTCATGTCGTGGACCGGCTCTTGTCTGAAAATCAAATTTTGATGCTTATCATTATCACTCAAAAGACACTCATGGATTAAAAATGAGGCTTTTTGCACAACTTTAGATCTTCACTTTCATCGCATAAATGGATAGAGCTCATAGTAAGCTTTCCATGGGCACTTTGTCTACTTCATTTGGACGCCTAGTGGAGAAGTCACAAGACTCGAAAGATGGGAAAAACAAGCTAGGTCCCAGCTTACGGACTTTTGGCACAAACTCGGATCTTCATTTTCATTACATCGATGAGTAGAGCTCATTGTCAGCTTTCCATAGGCACTTCGTCTACTTCATTTGGATCCTTAGTGGAGAAGTTACGAGACTCGAAAAAAGAGAAAATCAAGCTAAGCCCTAGTTTACTTTTGCTGACTGGGTATTTGCAGCTCCAGGCGCTATACTAAGGACGCAAGGGGCCTGCTTCCTCATAATCTGAGAAAACTTGTACGTACAACGACTAACGTAAGGGGGCAGCTTAAAGGGCTAGCTTCCACCTACGACTTGTCAGGGAATGTTCGAGAGATTTGGAGGTCCAATGCAAACGCGCAAGGCGTCGTTGGGTTCAGATTTGTGCAAGCTACGCATTGGTTAAGACGGTTCGTGAAGAGACGATCGGGGAGTGTGTACTGAGAGAAATTGAGACGCAGGAAGAGGATTTGGGGAACTTCAGTAATCTGTGAAGAAGAGTTGGACCGTTCGGACTGTTCCGAAGTCCAAACTTGTTGTCCTTGGATCCATCGGGATCAGAACACCAAGTTCTTCAGAAAATTGAAGACGATACTAAGTTTCATCAGGCGATTTGGGAGTTCTGAGTGAAATTGGCTCACAGGGAAGCGCTTACGTCAGTTTTTCGTTCGTCTGCGACTTGAGATTGGGTTGTTATTCGCGACCGGTGAGCCAAGCTCTTCGTTCTTGGTGCCTATGCGATCAAGGAGTCTTCATCTACGCATAGGAGAAGACAGTACGTGGATTGGATTGTTGTTTTGGGTGTGGTGAGCAAGTTTGAGTCGTAGAGAGTCGATTTATGTAAGTTTTTTGCATCTTGCGTGGTTTTGCGAAAAGAACTCCAAACGGCTTTTTTGGAGTCTCGTTGGGTTCAGGGTAGCTAGATCTACCTATCCCGAGAAGACGGATATCAGATCAGACGATCCGTTTGAGCGGTGTGTGCTGTTTTGAGTCACAAGGAGGAGTTTTTGAAAGTTCGTTCACTTACGATTGAAAGCTGACGATATCTCGGCTGTTGGGAGTCGGATCTGAAGGTTTCTTGGGCCGACCGAGTCAAGGAAGAAGACCCTATCCACATCTGAAGACCGTTTGACGAAAAGAGAAAGTTCTCAGATAGATCTTTTTCGGTTCCTTCGTTACGGATTTTACTCTTTTGAGTTCGTTAGAGATCTAGTTGGTTATGTACAACTTGTGGTAGCTAGCTTTAGCTAAGAGCTTGTACACGGATGTTGTTTGGACTTGGGTTTGAACCGTGTCATACCGGTGCAGCTCTTTTTGTTAGCAAAAGGATATTTCTTTTGCTTTGAGCTACGCTTCGATAGTTTTGGAAAAGATTACGAAAAAGATTTTGGACAAGATGGTTTTTTTGCATTCCTCTCTAAGTTTGTAAGTACCTTATCTTCATTCTATTTTATGACTTTCTAGTATTATTCTTAAGTTGCTCCTTAAGTTGTACTCTTTACTCTTATTCTTCACTCACATTATGTGTTATTTTTGTTTGCATGATCAACATGTATGATCTTTGTCATTATGTTTTATTAAGTACCGTTATGTTTTATGTATGAGATTAATGATTTTGATAAAGTCTATATGTACTTATGTTTGTTATTTGTTGATATAAATCCAAGGTCTAGTAGATCAACGGCTGATATCAGTCAATGTAGTTAGGATTGTTACATATAGTTAGTTAGAGGACTAACCCACCATTGGAGTTTCTCATATACTCACTCACTATATATAGATAGAGAAACAGAGTCTCTCTCATTTCATTCCTATTTACTTTTTTCCGTTGTCCTAGTGCGTGACATTCCACATGATGAAACAGAACTTCAGAAGACACTCAACCAGCATTTGTTTGGGAAGCTGTGCCCTAGCTTATCAAGCTGGGCAGGAGCTAAGCTGGGGCCATGCTTGACAAGCTACCCCTAGCTTAGACTGAAATATCACCCTGAAAGAGGTCGAAGGGCATCAGAATGCAGAGCTCGACGAGGAGAGCGACCTCATGCTTCCAGTTTTGACAGAAAGTGTTTTAAGCAATAGTTAGTACGAGTTTTAAATTGAGAAATATGCGAAAAAGAGAAATCCGTCGATTCCGGCTTGTGACTCGAACTCAGAATCTGATAGCGTGAGTGTGTAGGTGTTCACAAATACTATAGTTTTGACTCCTTGTTCATTAAAAATGGAGTCGTATAGAGAAGTTAGCGCAGGAAAGGTTAGTAAAGACTTTACAGGAAAATTTCCTCAGGAAAACATATGTACAGAAATTTTTCTCTTCTTGAACTGAACCAAAGGCCATCCCAGTGATAGGGCGCCTGCCTAGGAGGGAAGTGGTCTCAAGATCAATCCCTCCTGGCCTCTGGTTCTTATTCCGGCATGTTGGCCTCCTGGAAGGGAGTCTATGTTGGATATGCAGCCACTTCCTGCATATCTAGGGGCGGGAGACCGATATCTCTCTTAATCGTGGGCTTCCTGGCCTAAGCCTCCGCATGCCATCCTGAATATACTATGAGAGATACCTGGTGCGCATATGGGGGGGCTGTAAGCCCTGTGGGGCAGCCTCATAAGTGTTGGGGCTTCGGCCTACATTGGATGGCTTGTAGTATATTCAGGATGGCATCAAGATGGCATCAAGAGCACATTGGATGGCTTGTAGTATATTCAAGATGGCATCAAGAGCACGGGAAACTTTTGTTAATTGGTTAAATAACCATCGAGTCAGCTTGCGATGAGGAATGAGACTATGAGAACCTTTATTAGTGAAGGGGTAGAGTTTGTGGAGACAATTGTGAAAATTGTATTAAAAAGGGGCCAACTTTGTAAGTAAAGCTCTGTACGCATAAGGACAGCAAGGGGGCAGCTTAAGCTAGGGCTCTGCTTCTGATAAGTGAGTGCGCTTATAAGGACAGCAGGGGGCAGCTTAAGCTGGGGCTTTAACTTTTAGGTTAAATACCTACGGCGGCTTGGGATCGGGACACTTTTCAAGCGATTTTTGGACTGAGAGCTGAAGCGGAAGGAACGGAATTAGGGATTTAGGATCAGGGAAGTGCAGGAGAAGCTTGGAGGTTGGGAGAGATCAATTTTTCTGACAGAACTGAGGCAGACAAGTGTTTGGGAGCGGGAACTTTATCTATTATACAATTTGGAGGCAGAACTACCTTCTAAACGGACAGGAGGTTGTTTTATTGAGGGAGATCGTTTGATAATCTGCATAGGACTTTTGATCGATGTGGGGTTAAATTCCTGATAGTTTTAGTTGGGAGATTGACGCAGAGGGAGGATTAAGAGTTGGAAGAGCTTGAATTTACCTACTAGGCTGTTTGAGGTGAATCTGGTGAGCTAGGAGCATCTATCTGAGCGGAGGAGAAGATAGGGACTGAGACGATCAGGTTCTTCTGAGAAATTTCAGTGCTGAAGCTGTTGTAAGAAGGGATACAAGGCGTTGGGGTTTCAGATCTTCATAAGGTTGCGGGTTTTGGAGAGAAATCTGCTGGAGAGAAGACTTGTTGAGTGGGAATTGGCTGTTTGGCATCTGCGGTGATCAACGTAAGGCGCTGAGTAGAGATAGGTTGTAAATTGATGTATGTGGAAGACTATTGAGTGTGTTTGGAAGAGAAATAAAGCACAATGAGTTCAGGTTTCTCTTATCTGCTGTGTCTGAAGGTGGATCTGTCTCCTGAGACTTGATCAGAAAAATAGCAAGTGATCTATGGTCAGAGAGTAGTCTACGTGAGTGACTTCAGCCGTTGTGTACTACCAACCTTGGCTCTTGTCTTGGTATTTGATTTCTACTCCTACCTCACGAATTATCACAGCCAGAAGGCTCGCCCTTCTTGAGAAGGACTCTCCTCGACACCGTACTCGCTCTTTTTTCTTAGAGATTCTTCATCAATCTTTCTACATGATATCAGAGTAGTAGAAAGCGTGTGTCCTTTGCTGATAAGCAAGATAGAGTTTGTGCATGAGAAGTATAAGAAAGAGCAGTTGGAGTTGTATCAGATGTTGAGCACTATCCTGCTGATGTGTTCGGATGAGATGAAACTATTTTTTTCACCACTATAAACTTTGAACGTGATTTCATAGACTTAGATAATTTTTCCTCATTGAAATTTGTCGGTCAAGTTTCAATCCATTTGGAGCTTTCCAATGATAGATTTTCAAACAAATCTTTTTCAATCGAAACGAAAGTTTTAAGACTCGATACTAGTCCGATTTGCAAAATTTTGAGTATTCCACGTCCATTTCTAACCTCATTTGGTCCAATTTTAGTCTTTTTGGTTTATTCTTTTGACATTTTGGTCTTATTTTATACACCTATCGTTCGTCGACGGTTCTTTCTTCATTCTTGCATCAAGACGAGTGTGCGGAGTTGTTCTTTTTGTGATCTATGACCAACTCATGATCGCAGATGTGGACGGATGATCAAAGAGAGAAACATGACAAGAACAACTACCAAGTGTGATGTTATGGATGATGACTTTTCTACAAGGACAAGATCTTTAGGATCTTATCACTGAGGAAGAAAGAGCGCTTGATGTACACTTTTCAATGTGAAATTCATGGAGTGAAAAAAGCGATTGTATCATATAACTCATTACATCATATTGGCAATTTCAGCACCGATGATTGGTCATATCCAAGATTGTGATACGCCCAAGAAAGCTTATGATGCATTCGTGCATTGGTTTCAATCAGGACAGAGGTGCAGAAGCTACTATTATTGCAGCAGTTCAACACCGTACATGTCAAACAGCTCGTTGATCAGTTGTCCTTTGTCAAAGTTAAAATTGATTTGACTGTCTTGATCGAGATCACATTGTAAAGACTATCGGCGGAATACAAACAATTAGTATTTCGATTTCAATCAAAAAACCTCTTCCATGATTTGATGAGCTATTTCTTATGATGCTAGGAGAAGAGATGCGGCTGTTAGATAATTCTATTTAGACGGTGTCATGATATGAATTATCTATTGATAAAAAATTCATCATATATGCATTTGACAAACAGATCTTTTACTTCTCAGAAAGTGAGAAGTAAAAGATCTGAAGGTACCACGTCGTAACGCAATTCAACGTGATATGTTGAGACATAAGATACAGAGCTGCAGGTAAATAGCTACTTCAAGCACTTGTCCTAGCGGGTGAGAAAGGTTGAACCGGTCAATGGGCGGCTTGAGTTCACGAGCAGGAGGACCGACCCGTCCTCTCTTCCCCCGTCTTCTCATCAACGCCCGACCCACAGTGAGGGAGCTCCTGAGACGCTCAGGAGATGGAAGAATTGGAGTCATGGGATAGGGAAGATCGATGATGCGGAGATTGTTGGGGCCCGATTGAGGTCAGCTGAATTCACGATGAAATTTTAGATCCGTTCCTTCAGATTACTTTCGCAGCAATAAATTTGGTCTTCTCTTGGAGGAGATCTGTGGCATTTATGGTTCTTCAGTGTTTGGTTTTCTAAATTTTGGTGTGATTTATGTCTGCGTGTGTGGTCAGATGCCGGAGAGCCAAGAACGGCCGACTTTGGAAACTAGTCTTGTCGTCTGTAATATCGGGAAGTGGTAAACGACTGGACGTTTTCGGGGTCCCCCGAAAACGAAATCTGCATTAGTCTTATGAGAAATTCACAAGCTTGTACAACGTGCGGAATTTGGCAACGGTATGCGTCTTTCAGATGCTCTCTTTTAATCTCCGTTGAAGCTTAGGAAATGCTGGGACAGTGCAAGCCGCCATGTTGTCGCAAGTGTATAAGCGATGATACACGTTCAGTTCATCATCGTCTGCATTTGCCCAAATAGCTCCGGTTTCAAGTTCTTAGTATGTTTACACTCTCCTTCGCTACCTCAGGTTGTGAGAACTTGGATGAATCTTATACAAGATTCCAGACTCTCTCTCGCGTTGCAGTGATCCTGTGCAGTGCATTAAGCTCCATCAGCTCTCTATGAAGCCTGGAAGTGAAAGCAGACGTTGATTGACCAGAACTGGTTCCCTGGCTCACATGTTTCGGTATAGGGGTGGAGCTCGGCAAGGAAAGACATTCACCGACTTTGGAGATTCACGACTTATGGTGGTTAAATGGATCAGACAAAGTTACTAGATTCCGGCACCAGGATACTTGACTGCGACGAAACTCTATGTATTCCCAAACAGCAACCTCGTAAATGTAGGGTTCCTTGGAGTGCATGGTCTTGGATGAGTAATCAAGATGGAAAACAGTGTTCGGAGGATAAGCATTTTCACGGATCAAAATAGGAGAACGCAGAAAAGAGCCACAGCTCAGCGTTTCGGGATTCTAACTTTCAGCAAATTTGACGGCCGCTGATGTTTGGAAACTTCATGTTACGATTGAAACATGGAATATACCAAGCTGTAGAAACTCTGCAGGGCCTTCCGTATTAGGCAGAGGAGAAAATGGTGGGTGCAGGAGCTGGAGGCATGATTGCAGGGCCTGGCTCCAAGGATAATGGAGGTTGTGCACATTGCAGTGCCCATGGCCTCTTGGCTTATGGGGCTGGGAGCTGCGTCGTAGTTGTAGATGTACGCTCGATGCAGCTCGTAGTGGTTTTGCCCATGCCTTCAGCTCGAAGCAGCCCGATGCTGCCAGCCCCTTACGTGACGGCTTTGCAGTGGATTCCAGAATGTATGTCCCGGGACTTAACACAGGAGTCATCGACCTCTCACTTACGTTTAGCTGTCGGAGATAGGCAAGGGAGAATTGCAATATGGGACACAGCGCTAAAAGATGTCGTAATGTGGTTGAATTTAGAATCAGAAAAAGGGAGGTTAGGAATACAGGACGTGTGCTGGGTGTTCGGACAACCGTGGCTGTTGGCGGCTATTCATGGGCCTTCTCTCTTCATGATATGGGATACTCAACTAGCGCGCCCCATATGGAAGTACGACGCAGGTACAGAGTACTTGGGATGCATTAGATGTGACCCCTTTGATGCGCGCCAAGTCTGTGTTGTGGGTTTAAAAGGTGTTTTACTCTCTGTACTGGTACAAGGCATATCCGACAACGATATAGCTTCTAAGCATTATAATGTTTTGGTCTCTGAAGAACGGAATAGTGGCAATTTAGGCATGCCTTCTGGAAAAGAAGGGAGTTCTAGTTCTGGTTCCACTTCAGCTGGAGCTCCTGCAGTTGCTGCATACCCAGGAGCAGTGGCGAAGGCCATGTTTTCCCCGCGGACTAGGGGGCTGTTGTACTTGGTCTTCTCAAGGGAGATAATTGTATTTGATTTGAACTTTGGGATGACACTGGGGACAACCCCAATGGGCAGAGGAGTTGGCAGGTTGTTAGATGTGCTGGCGGTCACAGACCACGACATCCTTTATTGTGCACATCAAGATGGAAAGCTGAGTGGTTGGATCAAGCGAGAGTAAGTTACTTTGGTTCCTTTCGTATTACTGCTTGGTTGTCCACGTCGTTAAACCACTAAACTTTATTAGCTTTATGTACGGCACTTATAACGTTCCAAGTTAAGACAGGAATATGATTATCAACAGAAGAAGGAACTGAATGATGATAGAAGTGCCTTCGCTTCATAAGAAGTTTTGGATGTCTTGAACTACCAGCGATTTTCGGTACGATTCAAAGGAGTAAGATTTGAACATCTTGTTGTACAAATGTAGGCTTCAAATTTGGCAGTTGAAGAATCTACTCGTGAATTTTGTGTTGAAAGCAGCAGATGCATACGGGATCAGTCTGGCGGGTAGCTTTTTAGTCTCGAAAACACGGGTTTAATTTGAGTGTGAAGGGACGTGGGTGGTCCAGTTATCTACTCGTGATTGCTGACTCTTTGCTGTCATGGCATGGGTAGGGGTAGGCAGCTGTTTTCCATGTCGTTTACAGAAACTCTGATACCTCCTATGGGTACGCCAGTGCCTGCTCCTACAGTGCTAGCAGTTATTCACTGCCCGCTTCAGGTGCAAGTCCAAAATTTTGAGCCAGAGAAAGAGTCTACGCCAAGTCTGCAGCTTGATTCGGTCCCTTTGCCAGGAAGTGCCCCGTCCCCCATTGGGTTGATTGAGAACACAGAAAACGATGAGTGCAGTCCTCAGCTGGCTCCATCACAAAGGAAGTTGTCGGAAGTTTCTTTCGTTTCTGTTACGGATGATGGAAGACTTTGGCAGTGGGTTGTGGCTTCAAATCTGAAGCTGGGTCCTGGACGCACGATTGCCTCTCCTCCTGAGCCTACATTCAAGGTTGGAACTGATCATCATTCTCATCATAAGTGCTCTAAACTCAGTGTTGTATGGCTACACGTTCTTGAACTCATTCTCACTCCTCGAAACTGGTCCACCTCCACTGGTTGGAACAGGTTGCAAATTGATACAGATATTAGAAGCGTGGATGACTTTTAACCAGAATGGCGACGGAAGCTTCTACCTACTGATAAAGAGGGTGACATCACTGATATACCCGGTTGCTTGTGAGCAGATCGAGCTCACTATGCAGCTGCAACTGCTTCCATCTGCCATAACGACACTTGCAGTTCCAGTTCCATCACAGCTGGCCATCACAACTGGTGAGTTGCCGATCAAGAGGGAATCTAGTAGAGTGTTTGCCATGCTTGCCAGGGTCTTCAGCAATTTCAGTACTTCCGGTGAGTTGATACTTTTCGCATCAGTGGGAAATTGCTGGTAAACTTGTACGCGACTGAAGTTAGGCAATCCGTCAATCTTGCAGGTGGGAGCAGTGCCGGGGCAGTGGCCGTTCCGATGGTGGCGTTAGCTACCCAAGGGGGGACGCTTGAGCTTGTGGATGCTGCAGCCAATGCTGTTACCTCTTCTTTTGCTGTGCACACTAATTCCATCGTACGAGGTGTACGCTGGCTAGGCAATTCCCGTCTGATCTCGTTTTCTTACAGAGAGGTTGGTAATAAAAGTAGATCTTACTGAAAGTTCACTACTCCATTCGTCGAGCCTGAGAACTGGAAGCCATCTGTCCTTATGTACTGTTTATTTGGGGAACTTTCATAAACGGCAAGCTTAAGAGTTTTCGTTGCAAATCTGTCAAGTTCTTTGCATTCTTCCAAGAACCTTGTGCACACCGAGGGCAGGAAGTTTACCTGTTTTGCTCCTTTTTAATATCAAAACTGTTTCTTCAGTCTTGACGAAATCAATTACTTTATCCGATCTAGTTTCGAAGTAGATGAGTGCTTCTGGCTTCGAAGAATTCCCTAATACGCAAGAAACACTGCACTCTTGGATGGGGTTTAGTGTTATCATTTTTAACCTAAGATAAGCAGGATATAAGACCCCATGGACAGACAATGTTAACAAACTTTGCTACCCGCATTCTCTCACTTGGAGGTGTCCAAAGGTTTTCCGTCGCATATATAAATTTCTCGATCTCTTTCGGTCTTACTGCTGCACAGGTGAAAGGCAAGGGAGGCGGGTTTATCAACAGACTCGTGGTAACCTGTGTGAGGAGTGGCCAGAGTAAGCCGTTCCGTGAACTGCAGAAACCAGAACGAGCTCCTATGAGAGCTCTGCGGACGTCTCCGTCGGGAAGGTACTAGGCTTTAACTGCTGAACTCTTGAGACTCTTTGTCTCGCCGGGGCCATGCGATTATTTAGGTTGATCAATTCGGTAGCCTATAACTGAAGAGAATGCTGGTTGGTGAACCTCGGTCTGGTTTCTTTCGTCACTGTCGTACTCGTCTGGTTTTAAGCAATGATGAAGCTGTAACAGGGTAGGTTTACTGAGTTCTGTCGTATGGTGGCAGATATTTGATTATTCTGTTCCGAGAGGCGCCTGCAGAAGTTTGGGCAATGACGAAGGTTCCTCAAATGGTACACGACCAAAAATACAAGCTTATTGGTCAAGCGTTCTCTTCTTAAATTTTGTAAAGAACACTCCAAAGCAAGAGGACAAGGCAGTCTTGTGTGAAAACAAGGCAGGAGCAGACTTGATAACTCTGCGCATCTAGGATTGTGGCACTCAGTTGTGAGTGCTCCCCAGTGATCTGAACGTGATCAGTAGACGCCTTGATGCATAATTTTCAATACGATCTTACAACCTGCATTCATATGCCCGGGTCGTTGGAGTAGCCAGGTCGCTGACTACTCCTGCTACTTGTTAACGCAAGTACATGATATATATTATGATCTACACCATTAACCTGTTCCCAGCTGTAAGCTTTATTCTTTGCTTATCTTACTGGCCCCTTCGCTTCCAAAGTGACGCCCCATATGGCAATTGTCCTGTCAGTGAGGAACTAAAGTGGACCTCCATATCACGATTCAGTTTAGGCTCTGTTTTACTTCAGTCTGCTTCTGCGAGCCATGCCATTTCCTTACTCCACTTTCTTGCACTAGTTACGGTCTCTCTAGTTAACACTTTACAACCTTCATGATGCTATCATTCTCTTTCGTTGGAGAATCTTCTTTTCCTGCTATTTCCTTTCAGCTCTTCTTTTCATTGTTACTCCATCTGCAGTTGCCATGTTGCATCGTTACCCATTTTTCAGTTGCTATGTTTGATCCTTATCTAACATTTCTGCTGGTTAACTTCGTTATTCCTTCATTGGCTATGTTGGATCCCTACTGAAATAACCCCTTTTGCAATTCTCCGGGACAAGCTCACTGATCTACCACTACAGAAAGAACGGGAGTTTGCCCTCAGAACGGAAACTGAACGGAAACTCCTGTACCAACAAGGCCCTGCTGAGTTGGCAAAGTCCACAGCTTTGTTTTATCACTTGTCCTTCTCATATCTATGGCCTAACCCTCTCTGCTGGGTGCTGATGAAGTTAGGGAGCAGGTGGAGGTGCATACGGTGGTAGAGTGTTCTGCTGCATGCTCCGCGTGTGTCTTGTAGTAGTTAGGTTCTTCAGTGTACACCTACTCGTTACCTACAGTTGTGTCTGTGACCTTTGTTCAGAGAATTCCCTCTAATCTTCTTAATGGTTGTGCGAATGCTCGTACGATTATTCCCGGCTCCTTAATGATTGCTTCTTCTGATTTCATTATTAGATGCTTGTCAGTTCCTAGATAACTCGCTCTTCATGCACTTTACACTTTGCCGTACTGCTCTAGAAGAGAGTAGTCATACACTTAGATCGGTAGGCACCGCATTTTATGCCATCTCTTCTGCACTTCCATACCTAGGGGTACCATCTCTGGAAGTGTTCTCAGCCCTACACATTTCCATTTGTCCGATCTCGGTTATATACACTCTGCTAACTTCTCACATCAAGTTCGCGAACATGTACACCACTCTTTGTTGCTTACCTTGTATTTCCTTGGGTTCAAAACTATTTGGGGGTTACCTAACTGTGTGGGCGAAGTTACTGGTTCTCCAGAAACTGCCTTTCCGTGTACAAGATATATACAGACCAAAGCTGACAACGCTGATAAGAAATAAGATCGTTTCTAGGATCATGTAAATATCTCACGGTTGACCGCTCAGAAAGGATGATACGTGAAAATCCTGCGTAAGCTCACACAGCTTGAACAGTTTAGTATACGTACAAGCAAAGCATGAAAACGCAGAAGCTCATTGTATATTGTACTACTTCACATCCTTTATGGACTTGGAATGCAAAGTCTTTAAGCGTACTACTGTCACGCGCTATTTGTGTTCGCTTCGTAGATAGTAGCAAAGTAGAAGCTTGGATCCTGTGATCAGGTTACAGAGAGTACGTAACTCCATTTTAGTATGTAGTTTTGGTCTCTTGTGCAGTAGCTTTTGCTTACAGTGAACAACGTTTCTCGAATGTGTAGTTGCGGTCCTTGGCCTTGCCGTTTACAGTTGTGGAGTGGGCCCTGCCGCCAGCGCCTCGACCTTCAGCATCGGTGCACAGATCTTCGACGTCGGTTAGAAAGCCGTCGGGGTTCCACAGCACCCCTCCAACTATTCCTTCCACCGGGGCATCAGTTCCTCCTACTAGGCCATCAAGCTCAGGTACGTGGGGAAAGTTATTCTGATGAAGCTGTAAGATTCTTCGATGGAAGTGTCCAGGATTCTTACCTTAAGACTTTATGAGGACTAAAACATATTATACTCGTTCACGTTACCACCTCATGGCTTGAGCCAAAATGATTCACAATTACTCATAGGGACTCTCAGTTTATGGAATGCTTCTTCCATCAGAATCAATTGTTCCAACGTCGTTTCAGATGCTGGACCAGGTGCTGTCGAAACATCAGAGAGCTCTGGCGAATCAGACACGGGTGAAAGCTTCGCTTTTGCGCTTGTGAATGGATCCCTGGGAGTATTTGAGCTGAAAGGCAAGAGAGTGCGGGATTTCAGGTGTGTTTTAGATCGATCTTATGTTTCAGTTTGCTGTTACCGAGTAAAGTGCGGAGTCATCAAAGTTCCAGTTGAGTCGCACATATTCTTAATGCTTACGGTTGAAGCGATTTAAAGCGGTTGATGATTGTTCTTTGGACTTGGAGAAGTATGAATGGTGTAACAACTGGAATAATCTTGTTTTTCAGGTGTTGTAAGTATCCACCGCCTCCGGGCCTTGAGTGGATTCTTGTGATGCAGAAAGTTTTTATGAAGGTCAACAAGTTTACTAACTGCTGAAGATTCGTTGTGATTTTCTCTGTTCGTTTTGAAGGCCAAAATGGCCAGCAGCATCCTTTGTGTCTTCTGATGTCCTGGTAACAGCCATGGCGTATCGCATGCCTCATGTGGTAATTTACTCTTTCTGGTCATTTAGGATTGTACATGGCGCCGCGTGGTTCGAGTTAAGGTTCTGCAGGGGCTAACTGGTTTAACATACGTACGTTGTCTGCATGTGGGAAGTTCCGTCCTTTCACAAGTGTGAGCTAGAGGATGCATCGCCGAACTTGTAGGGATCGCGGAAGATTATGTTCAGAGTTCTACCAAGATCCAGAGTCTTGTTTCTTATGGAGGCTTTGCTCGTGTTTTGATCATAAGGTCATGGGAGATCGGATAGGAAATATTCGCTGGTGGGACGTCAGTTCTGGCCACTCTTCTCTCTTCAATACTCACCGAGGTGGAGTTCGGCGAATAAAATTTGCACCAGTGACACTTGGGGATCCAAGTAGAGGTCGAATAGCAGTGCTGTTCAATGATCATACTTTTGCAGTGTATGAACTTGTGAGTGGATAACCTGGAACCTCCAGTCACCATTCTTTTCCCTGTTTGTACCCGAATAGGTTTCGCGGTGAACCCAAGTTTGTAACTCTGCGTCAGTTTCACATTACGCCTACATGCGGTATATGTTTCTCCGCAAACAGCACATTTGCATGTGACATGAATTTTCATCTGAGCATTGAGCGTTGAAAACTACATTAGGTGCCAAGATTTTCGTTGTCGTGTCAAGCATTCCCACCAATTGATTGCTCTCTTGGCATTTCATGTATCCTACTTGGCCGGCACCATCGATGTATGACAGCTTTTCAGCACCCTCATCCAGTCAGCCGTAAGGCATGTGCCATACATGTTGTTTATGGTGGTATGGTATGCTATGATGATCACTGCAGATGAGTAACTTCGGTTCCATAAGAAGTTCCTAGACCCTGAAGGAAGGTCTGACGCTGGGTGAAAACTGTTTCGTCGGGATTGCAGGCCACACAGGACCCTCTGGCGAATGCACTTGTGCAGCCACAATTAGGAGGAATTTTGGTTCTAGAACTTGATTGGTTCCCTCTGCGTGCCGATAAGCATGAACCCCTGCTCTTGTGCATCGCTGGAGCCGACGGCAGCTTCCGCCTTCTTGAGATTTCGGGGTGTGAAATTCTCACTCACAGCAAATGCAGTCATTGTCTCATTCTGATTGAGCAGACTTCCCTGGTCTGTTCATGCACTAAACTGCTTTCTAGTCTGAAGATACGAAGCTGCGTACAGACTTCATTTTGTTTGTTTGTCTGTAGAAGAACTGTGTGGAGGAAGGTTTGATCTGACGTATGTGTTTCGTGGATATTTAATTAAACTGTACCCTGCAGTACAGCAAAATCTGCTCAAGGCGAAATTGGGAGGCCGTCTGTGTGGCAACGCTGTCGACCAATGCCCCTCTGCTCCCCAGCTCTTCTTCCTCCTCCCCATGCTATGGTACTAATACGAAGCTACTTTTGCGCTAGTATGACTTAGTTGTTACCTTTGATATCTGTTTGCTTGGTTAATGTGTTCAAGAACCTTTTGATTGCTTTTGTGGAAAGTAGATTGCCTCCAAAGTTTCATTTCGTTTATGTGGTCTCAAGAGGTTTGGATTGTCCTTCTCTATTCTAAGATCGGGTACTTGTGTGATAGGCCTTCCGAATGCTTCTTCAGTTGGGCATCAACGCGTCCTGGTTCTATGTGACACCATCTACCGGTGTTGAAATTCTTCTCGGTACCAGGGGTGGTGATCTTCGGCATTTTCTTCTGGAATCCTCTTTGCCAGACATAGGGGAGACGGTGGCTGCGGAGGTATTGTTGAAGTCTCTCGAGACATATCGCAGAGCTGGTAAACACAGATTGTACTCTTCCACTCTTTTCCTTTCATATGACGATGTTCTGTTCCTCTCTCCATTTTGGTTGGCTTCTTGCGTGTTACTCAGTGACATGTGACATTCCCTCCACAGGTCGGCTACTAGACAGGGAAAGGGTGGCTGCTTATGAAGCGATTTCCAGTCAAGGAGTTGCTGCACGAGCTGCATTCACCGCCGCGCATTTTGGAGAGTATGCGGAGGCAGTGTTCTGGCTACAGCTTCCTAAAGCATTGGCCTTGTTGAGTGTCGGTTCTGCTGGACCAACTGCGTTCTGGAACACTGCTGATGCTTCTCCTATTAAGCGGCAAGTACAGGTTGTTCCACGTGAGGAGGAGAAAGAACACTCTCCGAAAGCCATCTTGTTGAAGGTGGACAACTCACGGAATTCAGCTACTAATAACCAAGATGAATTTTCAACAGAGTCTCCTCTAATAATGATCAAATTGGTATTGCCCGTATCGTGATTAACCTTTTCCTGAAGCTACGTGCCTTTAAAAAGAAGGGCTACTGTATTTGGGGGTTGGAGCTTTAGTCTTCACCGGGCTTGCGGTTTGATAGCCTCTTGTTTATTGCAGCCATTCAGGTCTGTGGATGCGATTCCCTCTGAGCAAGCTGCTGTTACTGCTGCTGCTAAGGAGCGCATCACTTGGCATGAAAAACTTACAGGGGCGGTGGCTACTCAAAAGCTAGTGCATGAGTGAGTAACAAAGGCGCTGGACCTTCCATCAGATTGCACGTCTAATATCTCAACGTTTTTGGTTGTTTCCACGGTTCTTCCACTGATAGGCGTTTTCTGTACGAGGGCCATTTACTGCGGCTTTCGGTCGTGATTCTAATAGCAACTTCGAATTGGCCTACCTGTGTAAAAGCGCTTTAATATACCGTGTTAACCTCGGATTTAGTTGCGGGCTTGGTGTTGACTATGGTGATAGCTACACTTTAAGCCTTACCAGTGAGCCAGAAACTTACTTGCCAGTTTTTGCTATCACAAGTCATGTTATTCGTACCTTGGGACTGTGTTATATGTGTGTTTGCTTGCATCGTTCACTTTATGCATTCATGGTTCCATACTGGACTAGTTTTGTTACCTGTCTTAGACTCACCTGGCAAACTGTTTTGCATGCCCTGTCATAAGGAGCTTCCAAGTCCCAGTTACAGGATTTGTAAAATGCCGTCGATACCTCTTGTTGAGGTCACTAGAGGAATATACTAGCGTTCCCTTTATGGTTCAAGTCCTCGTACTCGCTGAATGCGCTGTTAGCTGAAATGGTTCGTGAGCTCTAATCAACCTACTGATTTGCCAGATATGTCTCCGTCGGTGATTTCGAGTCAGCTGTCACCTTGCTATTATCGACACCACCGGGGGATGAGAACTACTACCTCGATGCGCTCAGGGCTGTATCTCTCGCCACTGCTGTTTCCCCCGCATTGCATGAGCTCGCCGTGAAGGTAATTTGATTTGAAAAGATGAAACCATATCTGGAAATGTGACAAACTACTACGTTGCTGGTCCAGTTTGAGTCTTGAAACGGGTGGAGTGTGCTCCCCTCGTTTACATGTTTCCTAGAAACACTGGTTCATGGGTTCATCGGGAACCGTCTAGTCCAAGCAGCCGCAGTTTTCTCTTCTTCTTTTTCCTCTCCGTCGGGTTCCGGTCGTATATAGGTCTACGCCCTGCTAAGAGCAGCTGCTAAGACACACAGTAGACCCAAAAATGATGGCAGTGCAAGCTGTCTGTTGAGTTAGTGTTGATGCTACCCAACCTGTTTATGATCAAATGAGAGGGTGAAGGACGAGTGTGGACGTCTGGTTATGTCGATGGGTTACGTGTAGACCCAAAAATGATGGCAGTGCAAACTGTCTGTTGAGTTAGTGTTGATGCTACCCAACTTGTTTTTCATCAAGTCAGAGGGTGAAGGACGAATGCGGCGTCTGCTTCCGTAGAAGAATCACTGCTCGACCAGGTCAATGCGTGATTCTTAATTATTTCCATTTCTACAGGTCGTCGCCGCGAACATGGTAGGTAGAGACGATTCATTAGCCGGTACACATCTACTATGCGCTGTTGGGCGTTACCAGGAGGCTTGTTCACAGGTTAGCGCGGCTAGAACCTTTACGTGGGCAGTTTTAACAGTCAGTGATACACATTCAGACATTCAGCTGAAACTGCACTCACTATTGTCTCTCATGTTTTATAGCTTGACTTATGGATTATAGGAACTAACTGCCGTCCGCTTGGAGGAATGATGGATGCTATTTGGGTCCTGTTGTTTGTGCGGGATCAGCTTCAGGATGCAGGTCGTTGGGTAGATGCGAGCACCCTTGCTGCTGCTCACCTGAGGGGAACAGATCACGCTCGGTAAGTCTACATGGACTTAAATTTCACCAGCACTTAAAAAGGCTCTCATGTGGCCTTTCAGTGAACGAATTTGTAATATTTGCGGTATTTCTAACTACCAGACGGGAACATGAGCGATATCCGATATCTGAAATTTGGAAATTTCCACTACGCGCAGGGTACTCGAAAGATGGGCCGAGCATGTGCTCACTAATGAGCATAATTTATGGCGGTAAGTTCGTTCTCAGTCGATCCGCTTAACAGTAACAATGCGCGGTGGATGAGGTTTTTCAGACGAGACGGATCAGTGAGGTTATTTGTGGGGAACGCGTGATTGCAGTATTGGGGCATCTGTTTAGGTCAAGGTCAGTAGTGTAGAAAAAAGGCAGCTGCTGCTGTAAACAAAGGCGACGGCAGGGCTGGCAAGGTTGAACTTCTGCACCAGTTATTCATATCGGGAGAATGTTCTAGATGGAAACTGAATCCCCCCTATCATCTGCTCTCCAGGGCCATGATCCTTTACGTTGCTGCTGGCGCACTGTCGGAAGCTCTAGCGGCTCTGCGGAATGCGCAGCTCCCGGATTCGTCTGCCTTCTTTTTGCTCGCATGCCACGAAGCCAAGAAATATGCAATGTCAAACCGAAAGTCAAAAGGAGAACCGGATGAAACTCGGGAGAAGAGCCAAGTTGCAGGGCTGGATCTACCAGGGGACCTCAGTAAGCATGCCGATGGTGTTGTGGCTGTGTGCGAGTACTTCGGGCAGTACCAACGAGTGCTGGCTCACACAGTCACGAGTATATCACCTATCATCGATTAGTACTATTTCTCGAGATCAGTCTGCGTTGAGTATCGCAAACCGGTGGCTCTAAATGATGCACAGTTAATTCTGCTGTGTAATGATTTTGTAGACAGATAGAAATTTCATTCTTTTGGAGGTAGAGACTCGCCACCAAATTGTATTGGAAGTTAGAATTCATTGGTTTATGTAAATGTACAGAGTTTTATTCTGTGGGTCTGTGCCTTCTGCAGCAAGGTGCCAGGTACAGTTATAGTGCTGGTCTTCGTATGTAGCTCCCATTGGAGCTTAGATTGTTCTGACACCACCATTCGATCATTCTTTGAATAAGCCTGTTGCCTTTCACCCTCACGGGTTTCCTGTGGCCACCATGCGTGTGTGTGGGATGGAACTCCTTGACATGCAAAGGAGATGTCGTCTGCACCAACTCCTCTTATTGGCTTGCCAGTGGTCTTTCAGCCCCCAACCTGCGAAGGTCGACATGAGGTGCTCGGACTTTGGGTTTGTGGCCATGAAAGGCATGTGTGCTTGCTGGATGAGTGTGTTTTCAAGGAGAGTTACACCGCAGTCTGCATGTCTCAAAAGGCAAGCCGAGTTACTGTGGTAAGACCTGTCCTTGCCACAACCCATTCTCAATTCTCTCGGGCAGGCTGTAGCTGTACGACCACATTCAGAATTTCAGAGACTGCGTATGTTGAAAAGGAGTCAAGCATCTTGGAAACCTCGGAGCTTGTCCATCACACCGGCGAGAAGGTTGAGAACTTGACTGAACTTGTGTTCTCTTTCTCACTATCGCTTCTTGATGACGAGCTGCACGGCACATGCAGAAGCGCATAATGGATTTTCTCTCGGATGATGGTAGTGAGCTAGTCCGTCAAACACTCCATCTCCGTTGTTGAAGATATTACGTAGTGTCTATGTTCAGTCATCATCATTATTGGCAAAGGTATGCGATTGTTAGATCACAGTGTCACTTGTGATCTGTATCCATGTGACTTGATCTCTCTCCTGATTACAGTTGGGGACTTTGGGTTTACACTTACATCCTACCAGTATTCATCTTCTAACCCAATATTAGTGTGTATACATGTGATTTACAGTATGTCCAGATTAGTGTTGGGGTGTCTTGGTTTACATCTACATTCTCCCAACATCCATTTTAATTAGATGGTTACGAAGAAACAAAGCAGTAGTTGATGCTTATTGTGCCATGTGATGAAATCTCTTCCGAGATCAGATGAATCGTTTGTAACTTTCTAAACATAAAGACCAAAGTTTGGAGTATAGATGAATCCCTTGCCCAATTGTTTACCCAATCTTGTAAACATAGAGAGAAAGTTTTTTCATAGATTAAACATCAGATGAATCGTATGTCTAATCTCCTAAACATACAGACAAAATTTGACATAGGTTCAAGATCAGAAGAACTCGTCTCCCAAGCTTGTAAACATAAATAATCGATATATGTCAGTGAACAAATCGGTTTTCGAGGAAGTTTCAGCAATTGGCAGAAATGGTTCCAAGCGGATTTGGCAGTATCTCCGAAACCTATCGATTGCTATTCAAGTGTCAAAAAAGAAATGATCGTGAAATTAAAGTTGCAGGTAAATTGACGGATGTAAAATCCCGCAGGCAAAAGTATGCAAGCAGAATGCAACAGTCTTGGGGGAAAATTATGACAGCAGAAATAAGAAGAAGGAAGAAAACAAATCGGCCAGTTTAGCTGCAATAGTGCACTCAGTGCCATCATTTTGCATGTGATCCGAAACTCGAAATTTGTTATCCGTTGCTGTGCATGTTGAGTGTCAAATCTGAAAATTCTGCGACGCTGCGCTGCGAGTTTGATTGAAATAACAAGATACAGAGCACGAAGCAGAAAAGCATCAGGGTCAGTTTTCTAAAGCTTGTGAGTAGCAAGAAAACTAACAAAAGCCCTAAAATCCTACCGCCTAACACTGAGGGACCCATCGAGAAGAAGCTGCAATGCTTCCTGATGCAGACTCATCTTAGAACGAAGAACGAGAGGAAGCAAGAGACTTCAGCTCTTCAAATTCGGAGGACGCCAGAAAGGGGAGGAGGATCGGGCAGTCATAGAGGAGAATAATGCGAAGATGGGATGAATAAAGAGCGGATACGAAGGCCCCATCAAGCCCAACAAATGAAATAAGGACCAAAGGGACAAGCGCCCAGAAGGTGAAGAGAAGATCATTTGCAATCCTTAGCTCTTAAATCGCCAATCGCTCTACAACCTTACAAACAACTGGTGCACAAGATATTGCATCGTCCATTAATTTCGTAAGCTTCTCTCTTCACTTCCGAGCGGCTCCAAAGTCTTGACCGAACCGCACGCGCAACCTCCTGTCTTAATGCCCTGTCTTCCTCCCCTCTCCAACGTCCTCCGAGTCTGAAGAGCCTGCTTCGTCTCCTTCTTCGTTCTAAGATGAGTTCCTGAACAGTCATCCCAAATGAAAATGTTTTGAGACGTCTAGTCGAGACTATCAAGAATGATCATGTTTTGCTACAACGTGGCGTCCAAGCTTAGGCCACATCCTTCTTCTTTGGCAGAAACACCTCCTTGAACATTCCGAGATCAGTCGTCATTTCTAGTTCTCGTTGGGAAAGCAAAGTATCATCAAGAGAATCAATCGAATCCGAAAGAAAAATATTTACCTCTAGCTTGGACGCAAAATCTTGGGAAACTTCATGTCACATGGAAGCGACACATTCATTTGATCACACTTACACATTGTGAAATGAAACATTTAAAACTTCTTTCTTTTCTCCAAGTACAAATAAATATTAGCAAATTTTTACAAGAATGTTTCTAATGTTTATAAATATTTTACTGTGTCCATTTGGACACATGTCTTATAAATTCTTGTTATGCATTTGCATAGATGAGTGGAGCTTTTGAAAAAGTGAATAAGACCTTTAACGTTCAGAAAAGTCGGAGGAGGAATTCACTTCTTGAAGTATGATCCGACGTGGCAGTTAGTACTAAAATGAATATGAAGGTGGAATTAGATAATAGAAAATTTGATAAAAAATATAAAAGAATAAAAGAAAAATCGTTTTTGTCATTCTCTTTGTGCAGTGCAATACAGACGATTGTGGATCAAATTGTCATTCTCCTCGTGCAGTGCGATGCGGTGCGATTGTGGAGGTATATGTGAGGTTACAGATCGAGACTTTTGATCCGTGATCCCTCACGCTTTCAATCATCGCTTCAATGTTGAGAGTGGTCGCAATGAGGATAGACAAAATGAAAAGTGTTGGATAATTTTGACTCATTTGAGCTTTTGTCTCCACGCTCTCTTCTAGCACTTCAATCTTGACAATGGTTGTAATGGAGATGGATGAAAAGGAAAGCGCTTGATAATTTTGACCCTATGAACTAGTGCCCCCAAGCTTTTGCGGTTGTCTCAATCTTGATAATGACTGCAATGGAGATGAACGAACAAGAAAGTGCTGGATAATTTTGAGGTGAAGCAAGAAAAACGTTAACGTTTGGGGTGGTGGTCGAAAGCATAAGTAGAGTTTTAACACATACAATGTCAGAGATAATTTCTTGTATATGTTATTTTGATAAGATAATGCTTCTACACGATTATATTTTGCATTGTTGAATATATGATAACCAAAGTTTAGATATGAAAGAAAAGGTTTAGATAATTGATAGAGGTTTGTGTTGCATGATGAGTGATGCACTACATATTAACATGTAAGCTGTATTGTACATATAAACTTATTGTATCGAAATAGTAAGTTGTGTGCTATCAGCTACTCAACTCAAATCTTTTACTATGAAACAACTCAATATCCTATTTCACATTGATCATTGATGTCAGTTATCAAACATGTTCTCATAAATTTTATACTTTCTTTCAAACTATCTCAAAACTGTTATATTTTCTCTAAAGCTATCTCAAAATGGATATATCTGAGCTTTAGAGCTACATCATAAAGCATTGTCCTATAACCACATGACATGTAAATCTTTGTTTCAGTAAGTCTTATGATTTTCTCCCTACTTGTTCTTTGCTCTAGTCTTGTCATATTTCATCAATTCTGTCTATTGAAAGAATATCTGGTTCACACGACAAAGTCACTGTATATTTGATAAGGCGATTTCACGCTTTTGTATTTCTCAACCATGATACCGTATGTATCATTGTATATCAGAATTTGTTATTCTTTATGTATAATTAATTATATTATATTATATTTAAGATATATATTATAACTCTTCTTATAATTCATTTATCAAATTTTATACTCTATCATAACAATATATTGTCATACAAAATAAATATGTATGTGTATATGTGTACACACAAATATTATTATATTTGATTTACTATATGATGAAGATATTAAAACTTTGGTAAAAATTAACCCAACCGAATGATACATGCAAGAATATAAAATATGAAGATCTCATAAAAATACTTTTCACTGACTCAAAACATGCCACATAAACACCTTCTCTATAACTATCCATGTAATAAAAGTCCTAAAATTCAAGAATTATTTGTCTTGACAAATGCACAACATTCGCAATCCCATTACAAGCAACTCAACTTGTTATTATTTTTTACAATTTTTTACTTTTAACTTGAATTTAACTTGAATTATATGCTAGTTTAGTTCTTGCATCAATTCTCTTAATAATGATATTCACAAAATTGCCTTCCAATATTCTGAGAAGATTAACATCATTTGTTTCAGGATGATTTTAAGTAAATATTTCTCTATTTTTTCTCACACGATGATAAATTAAAAAGGATCTTTTGCTTTAGTTGTGTATATACATTATCCTTTTGTCATGTTTTATCTGTGTTTTATATTTTACACTTGAATAGTACAAGGTTATGCGCATTAAGATCATATCATAATTACTGTGATCATTAATTATCACTAAATGTGATAAAGAGGAGAGATTGCATACTTAAATATATATCCGAAATGACTACCCAAGTAGGGAAGCCAAAGAAGACAAATATGAAATCTGGATGGAAATTCAAACTTCATGTAAGTGGGAAAAGAAATTTGAATTTCTACAGATGAGAAAATAAGTTAGAGTGTGAAAGAATAATATGGAGGAGTTGCAGGGGAGCCTACATGTGAACATATATTTCTGAATGAGAGTGGATGAGTTTACCCAGTCGGTTGGATATAGTAACCCACAAACATAGTTCAATTTGTTAGATTAGACACATGTCTTATCCTTACGATTAACTCATGAAAGAAACAATAAGAGATATCTACATATATCACAACTCTCAGTATATCCACTACGAGAGTCCTGTAGTCGATCTGCACGGACGGATGAGATCATTTGACGGAGAGATAGTATACATCATGCGAGACCTCTTGATTTCTGATGCATTGTATTGTATGCTACGTATATTATACCGAAATAACTAGTGCGGCAAGTTGTATCTAGTGTGACTTTCCGCTGGAGAAAAGCGGCACTATACATGAAAAATTTACACAATTTTATTGAGTTTCAAAAAAATCATTTTAGAATCTATCTTTAGAACCGAATTACATGTTCTCGGAGGCAGAACCAGATGTTTCTCTATCCAATGAACAAACACAAGCTCGCTTACATGTATTGTCAAAAATGTCATTGTATTCACTTCCATGGTGTAAGCTAAGAGGTCAAATTATGCAGTGCTCGTGATTGTAGAGATGATAGAGTGTTCAACAAATGTCTGATATGTCAAGCGCACGAATGAGGTTTATGTTCTAGCTCTCAAGTTTTAATTTACAGACATCTAGGGTTTATAGACGACTTCTTACTCGATATGATTATGGTTCACAAACTTCTATCTTCTCTGCGTACGAATTTGCTTTCCAAGTTTTAAGAATTTTGGTGTAGTTCAAAATTTGCTTCTTGATCTATTGTAATCAATACATTTTTTTACTTTCTGATTGAGTTCCGCTGGTTTGTGGTGTCATCATGATCTAAGTCTCCATCTGACAGAATAAACTATCACAAATATAAGAAATCTATGGACCACATAATGTAAGTTTGCTAGAAGACAAGATGGATAGGTTTTACGAGTTACAAGATTTTCTCAATATCTTGATTGTTGTTGATCTTGTGAATGTTCACGTTCTCGAAGATCATCGCGTGGGTACTCTTCACAATTCATAGGCTGCATTTGCTGCAAAGAACCTTTAGACACAACAACGATTGACAGAAAGATCTGAAAGTGATGACAACTATCATGACGAGATAGATGGCATGGATGACGATGAATCATATGTAGATCGAGATATACTCTCAAAGCTTGATGCATATCACTTGCCAGTGATCGATCTTCCACAATGATGATCATGTATGCGATTCTCAAGTAGAAATGTCTGTTGTGAGAGATTCCCAATTGATCAAAGACTCGATTGTGTCACAAAAATGGTGATCTTAAATGAGCTTAATATAGATTCTTTTCTCATCCTCAAAGTTCAAAGTAAAGTGTCCATTTACAAACTGTCACTTTTTCTTTCCATTGTCCATTGTCAAATACGGATTGTGTACTTGTTTTGTGATGTATGTCATCACACTACGTTCATCACGAGAGATTTAGAGAATGAGAGGGGTATTCTCCTGGTAACTAGGGAACCTTATCACGTTTTGTTCTTTCTGGGTTTATCTTACAAAAGCTTGCAGAACAAGGTGTTCATGTACCATTGATAAGGCACTTCTTTTGTCTTCAAGCGGGTAGGATGAGGAAAGTTTGATGGATTGTTGCTACTATGGAACTGGAAAATCAGGAGAAGTTGCATCTATAAGAATCTCTTGAAAGGAAAGGAGATAACACTTGTCCATTTCCTCATAGAATTTAAAATGTTTGTGCACTGCTCTTCAGTTTACATCTTTCCACCCCTATCCCGTGCAAACACTAAACATCATGTAAGTAAATCTTTGTATCATATTTGGTTTGGTAGCAAAAGTGTTGTATGATGAATTATGTAGGTTAGTAAACGTGAAAATCCTTAAGAGTTTTCCACGAGTCTCATATTCTTTTACTAACACATCATTTGTATTGTTGGATCACCTCGGAAGTCTATGTGCACTTAACATTTAACTCATACATCAATTTTGATTCCTCCATCAATTTAATATAGTATTTCTCACAAAACATTTATGTGTTTTTTGATAACAAAAAACATGTATCTCTGAAGGAGAAATGTGTTGCATAAATTTTTTTAGCTGCATCCCTTGAAGCAGAAATACACCGCATGCAGCTAAAACATATTAGGTGCTCCAAACCTATTCACATCTTGACACGGACCAATTGAATCATCTTTACACGATCATTGAATTATTTATTGCATCGATAATCTTTTGTCTTCGGCATCATTTATACGTAGGCTCGTTAGGATGCATATTCACCTTGTCATCCATAGATAGGATAGAAAAATGTACAAATAATTTACTTCATAACTAAATCATTTATTGTACAAAGGTCTAGCCTCTCTCTCTAACAAGTTGTGTTGCCATCTAGCTAAAGAGTGCATGTCATGATGATGGGTTGACGTAGATGTCAACAAGAGAAATAGAAGACAAATGATGTTGTTATTAGTCACGAAAGATCAATGAAACTCTCACGTTGTAGGGTCCTTGTCGTCTTTCCCTGCATATAACATACATATGTTGTGTCTAGATAGAACGTACAATATGTTCTGTCAAAATGAATGCACAATATCCTCTATATGAAGTAAATTCTAAAACTTATGTAACATACATATCAATGTATGTTCAAGTATGATGATAATAATAATTATAAATAAAAGTATATATTTGATGGAAAATGTGTTATTATTGCTCAGATTCAAAATATAATAAGTGTTAAATCTAGTCACATTCACAAAAACATTCATAACATATTGATTTTGAATATATATACACATCTTGTGCATATATATTCACCTTAGATATGCAAGCTTGCATCATCATCTTCTCCATCTTTATATAGAGAAGGTGGCAAGCTTATTTTATTACCTAATCCTTCTTATGAGAAGGGTTAGATAATAATTTAATGTCACCCATAACTTATGAATATTTGAGACCAGACCCCTGATCTTATGGTTTTGGTAGCATGGCAGGTCCTGCTATATTATGGATTTTCTCTAGACTTTCACGGTAGCGGAACCCTCCGTCAAGAACAAAAGAGAAGACATGACGCTCTGCTCCAGAACCTATAGAGGGAAGAATACAAGACACTGAGCAACCTCCACGTGAACCCAGAACCTAAACCTTAAACAAAAGATGAAAGTCCAAGACAATGAGAAATAATAACATCATACTAATGTGCAAGTGACATAGCAGACATCCCTACCAATTGCCAGCCAAGATTTCCATCTCGACAGCGTTGCTTGTTTTTTTTCATATCGTCTTCTCAACGGTGCCTTGGGATGTATATTCTTGCATAATCACCTCATCCAAAGTTCAGAAGTGGAGAATATGCATAAGCAGTTTAATATATTACAAAACCCTTCCTTCTTCCAAGGTTCGAAAGAGAAGAATATGCACACGCGGTTTAATTTACTACCTAACCCTTCCTGAAGGATTAGGTAGTAAACTAATCGGTTGATTTTTTGATTACTTAGGTGAGCAAGTTGCAGCATTCATATCTTCCAATGCACATCTAGACCTCTACATTTATGGGTTAAGTCTGGTTCTTTCCACACGTGTTGGTCCATGTAACATATAATAAATAGAAAATAGTTTAATTATTTTATTTACTTAATATATAATACATAAATATTTTTCTATACACATTAGAAAACAAAAAAGTTCTCCTGAAGTAACAAATAACACTATTACTATTTCTAGCAATTAATATGAATAAAATTGACGTGCATGAATGAATTAATCAAATTATACGTGACTTATTCTCTCGTGACATTAGGAGTAAGAGTTCCTACTGTATTGTTAATTAGATGACTTCTGATTAGGGGCTGTCAAAGTTAGAGCTCGCAATGATTATTCCATGATCCGCGGGCTTGAGTTCTGGACAACGATTATTTTGGATGCGGATGGATCTGGAGGTACTCGTAGAAGTCACCCATGGGTTCTGTCTCACTGCTCGTTCTGGTTTGTCCGTGGAGTTAATGCTCACGTTGATATATCATGTAAACTTAATGCTCACGTTTGATATATCTTTTAAATACGGTTACATGGCATGTACTTTCACAAGTTTACGTGGCATATATTTTTATATTTAGAATTGGAAAAAGACTAGAGGGTTCTCACAAAGAATGTACTGGATAAATATTTCCCGCATAAGAATGTAATCAAAGGTTATGTACGGAGCTTTGTTTGGTGAGCGGATTTCTGAAGATTCTATGCATAGCTTAGTTCAGTGGGTGGTGGTGTACGAGAAATTTCATGGTGGAGATCGAGTTTTCTCGTTGGTTGTGTGATGTATGAGACTCATACTATCAGTGGGTCTTGTTTGAAAATCTGTGTTCGAAGTTTATGATTGCCGCCTTCGCATGAATGTTTACCATTGCTTAGGTGTTAGAGAGAAAACTGCACTTTTCGCGTTTGCCATGCCGCGTGTGTCAGAGAGAAAACAGTTGTTGCGGAATTTAGAAGAAATTGTGGAGATGAGGTGATGTTAGCATCCTCAAGCTCCGATGAATCTTCAAGTTCAGATGAATCTAGCGTTAAAGAATATACAAACTCAAGAAAAAGGTCGAAATGTGACTGTACTAGTTTGTCCGAAGAAGAGAGCGATATTTTCGGTTCAGATTCAGACGAAGAGTTCATAGAGTTGTATCAAGTACTTTGCACTTCAAGATATTTGGAACGACAAGATCGTTTCACATTCTCAAAGAGTAGAGATTTTTTCCGAAATTACTTTAAAAATCTCCATCTTGATTCTTTCTGACAGCTTTCAAGGATGGATAGTTTTGATAAATTGGTGAGTTTAGTCGAAAGACATCCCGTATTTCATAATCCAAGTCGTGTGAAGCAAGCTCCGATATCTTTGCAACTTGCTGCTGCTATAGACAGATTTGGACACGACAGAAATGATGTTGCCATATGACGCTCTTTGCTTCTTTGAGGCATTGCTTATGGAATGATGGTTTTGTACACTAAGAGGGTGATGTAGGCTTTAGAGTCTATTCTTCGAATACTTATTCGTTGGTCAAATTACGAAGAAAGGCGTGTCATTTCAGAAGCTTTTGCATTGAAAGGATTTTCGAGATGCGTAGATGTTGATAGATGAGACTCTGTTATCTTTATCACAGAGATCTTGATTCGACAAGGAAACTTATCACGATAAAAGATGCAATTATTCAGTGAATGCTCAAGTTGTGTGTTGCCATCGAAAGAGGATCATCTTTTTATTTATAAGTATGCCGGAGAGCTGTCAATATATCATCTGTTTGAGGAGTCAGTCTTCTGGAAACACATTCATAGTGATACTCCTCTGTTTGAAGCATATCAATATTTACTTGGTGATTCAAGATATTCACGGATGCGCCATCTGATTCCATCATTTAGGATGGCTACAGGAGATAAAGAAAATTTTAATACGTGTTTAGCACATGCTAGGGTGGCGAACGAACACTATATAGATATTTTAAAGTCTTGTTGGTATTCTTTGAAGCAAATTCAAGTGTAGTTGAAAGTAAGATCTGAAACCCAGTTTTTAGTTAGATGGGTAGGCTGTTGTGCCATGCTCCATAATTTTTTACACAAAAATCAAAATGAATGGACAGAAAAAGATGAAGAATTAATTATAGAATCAGAGGATCTCTATCCAGTGAGAGAGAATGTCTCCACCGAGATACATAAGAGAAATCGAATATTTAGAATTTATCTTCAACATAATAGAAGTTCGGGTGGATTTTTATTCAACCCTTGATGTAGTTTGGGGTGGTAGAAACATACATAAAGCTTTTTGCATTGCTCCAATTGCAATAAGTTTTCCAGATTGTTCGTTTCGGAGAGTAATGGATGTTGTGAGTGCAAGCTTCATTTTGCTATGAGTGCGACATTGTTTCTCAGTGTTCAAGTCTGTTTCATTTCACTATGAGTGCGACGAGCACTATTTCACACTGTTGTTGCTTTGTTTCGCTGTGTTCAATGTTTCGCTGTGAATGTCGTTGTTTTGTTTCACAGTGTTCAAAGCTTTGTTTCGATGTAAATGCAACACATTTTGAGTGCGACGAACACTGTTTTGCAGTGTTCAAGCTTTATCTCGCTGTGAAGCGACACGTTTCGCTGTGAGTGCGACGAGTATTGTTTCGCAGTGTTAAGCTTTGTTTTGATGTGAGTGCGATGAAAGTGTTGTTAAAACATTGATCGCATTGTTTTCCATGAGTGCAGTTCTGATGTGAGTGCGATGAGTACTGCATCATCTTATGAAATCGCACGGGAATCACAAATAGCGATGTGTGACAAGTATCAAGTAGTGATAAGTATCAGTTTGCAACGACAAGTCTCAGAAATCATACACGAGAGTATACGAAACATAGATTTTATTGTGAAACAGAAAATAACATGGACTTCATTGACAAGCGAATGGTAGAGTTTAACATGATTTGAGTTTGGTCAGAAACTCAAACTGCTGAAGGATAGTGCAAGAACGTCATATCAAGTTGAATTCCTCCTCGGACATTGTGTCACAGTAGCTCTTAAGAGCTATAAAAAGATCTCATCCAAGAGCTTGCAATATTTTGCTCTAGGGTGTTGCTTCCCCATGTCTCCAACCATGGTAAAAGTATATTCAAGAGATAGACATCCTTGTCCATGTCAGCCGATTCTAACATAAAAGAAGGAGGATGGATTGCACTGAAAAGATGATTAGTACTATTCTTTTCAAGAGAATCATCGATCAACAAGCAATCTCGTGTACATAAATTATACGAGAACAGTCAAGAGAAATCCTTCAGATATAAATAATTACCCGTGGCTGTTTCTCTGATCGTCTTGAAACGAGTAAGCATTGGTTGTCCAAAGATTCTACTAATATGCGTAAATCAAATTTACGATAAGGTAAGTACAAGCAAATACAAAACTGAGAAAACTTAAAAGAAATTTGATGCACTGGACTTCATCTAATTTACTTGGCCGAACGTGATCCCTACAGAGAGATACTTTTGTTCTCCATGGATCAAAGAATTGCGTTATAGTTACTCAATGCACGTGATGTTCATTTCAAGACTGAAAAATCTTGACAACATACTTCGGTGAACTCTTTCACTCCTTTTCGTACCACGTAGAATAAATTTTGTTTGCAACTTTCAACTCGATAACCTCTCTCTTTGGCTCCTTGGAGTTCCAATTCATTGCGTCACACTCTTATCAACAGCATGTTCAGATCTAGAATGAGTTTTTTTCCTCCTAGCCATAGTCGGATCAGTCAATCTCGGATAAAAGAGTTTCAAAGGACAAAGACGAATAACCTCCGCTTTTAAAGCTTGCAACTCCTCTGAATTTCTTGCAATTGTATTTTCTTGTGTTTGCAGTCGCTCTTTCATTTCTTCCTCTCTCCGGCTGGCTTCAACTATTTTGAGGTTCAAAGTCTCCACCTCTTCTTTTTTGCTCGCGAGTCAAACATCTAGTTCATCGTCCTCTTTCCTCTTGTTGACTAGACTGTCGGATGATCCTAAACAAGTAAAGAAACAACAAGCAAGTCTCTGTGTAAGCTCATTTATAGTAAAAGTGATGTAGAGCTCAGTGCGACCATACGAGTGCGATCAAGCTCAGTGCGATCTTAGTCCGGACACAAGCCAACCGCACTCAGTGCGACCCTGGTTGATCGCACTGAGACAAGACCGCACTGAGCTCAGTGCGCGAGAACCAAACGGTACGAACATATGTTCAAGACTAAAACAAGACCTTAGAAAGAACTTTCACTAGAGACATAATTGCTTTCGGAGCACTTTTTAACTTTCACTAGAAACAGAACTACTTTTGGAGCACATAAAACAGTGAGAAGAGCACTAGAAACAAACTACTTTTGAAGCACATAAAACGGTGAGAAGAGCACTAGAAACAGCACATAAAACAGTGAGAAGAGCTGGAGTTACACGTTCAAACAACTTTCGCAAGAACACATAAAACAATGAGAAGAGAAGACAAAGACACTAAAACAAATACTAACAAGCACAAAACATGAACTACTTTCGGAGCATGAGTAACATGTTCAGAAAAACAATGAGAAGATAATTTCATGGTATCTGCATCATTGTGGCTCACGCGAAGCTCTTCTTGGTGGATATCTTGATGAGTATTCTCACGTATAAAGTCAGGGATGGAGAATACTACGGCTTTTTCGCTCAAGGTACCCAAATGTCACATGAGGTGGGTTAAAAATCATTCCGCAAAAAGTTTCTACGAATCCTCATTTCTTCTGTTCTCTGACGTGCTTTTATAGATGCAACAGTTTTGCTTCCAGTTTCTCTAACATAAACAGAGATCAATCTATATCTACATCTACTCCTTTCACTTTAGATTTCACGTATAAGGCAAGTTGACCGGTAACAACTTTAGGTCTTTTTCTTGCCAAGAGAACCGCATTCAGACACTGAACAGCATGTCTCCGCTCAAGAAAAGCACATTCTTGTGCGAAGTATCGCTTCCCAACCTTGTAAGAATGCAACTTTATAAAACCTGCGGGAGATCTCGTTATGCTTCGCATCTTAATTTGGCTTTGGGGGGCGGGCCTCAACCCGAACCCCATGGTCCAAGGTCATAATCAGGAAACCAATCATCTATTCTGATGTGTCTCATGAACGGCGGTAATTGCACACAACCTTTAGGGATAACAAAAGCTTCGCGGATTAAGTCAAGGCTCAACTTCAATTCGCATTCGTCAATTTTGGCCACTCGTGTTTCTGCATTATAAAGATTGGATGAAAGCAGCACAGAGTCCAATCTGATAGACACAAAGATTGCAATAAGTACAAATACTTATTCTCGAAAGAGAAAGCAAGACCAAGAATGAACATAACTATAGGGTATATAAATAATTAAATATACATTAAACACAAACATTAGAAAACCCTAAGCTTATAGTAACTAGTTAAATCCAAGAGTTGGTTCTGTAAAGTGAGAGACTTGATTTTTAATACTTACGTCGTGTCGAGCAAATTCGAACGAGAAAGCAATCAATAAACCCAACTTCTCCAACGCATCCTCATATATTTCGCTCAGGGCTCGCCTGATATCTTCTTTATCCATCCATTCTCAATTGATGCGTAGATGTAAGTCGGTTGCGATGTAAATGTGATAAGAAACAGTCATTCTTCTCGCGGTGTTCGATTATTGTCTTTCTCCTTAGATCCTCGAGCCAAAGCTATGCTTGCACCTCATTCGCTGCACAAGACGATCATTCACTGCACATGCCAGAGCGAGCTTCACAATCCTACCAAAATGAGTTTCACAATTCATAAGAAGACAAAGAATTTTTAGAGCGGATGGACAAAGTCATAGTTTAGACACGCGAGGATCAAACAGCAAAAAGCGCGACATCGACCCAAATTGTGCTTAACGTGTTTTGTGTGTGAGGATCGAATAGCAGAAAGTGCACTCGATCCAAATGATGCTTAACGCATTCCAGCAAGCGCTTGATCCAAATCGCGCTTAATGTGCTATGTGCGAAGATCGAACAGCAGAAAGTGCACTCGCCAAGATCCATCCATTCTCTCAAAAATCACTTTCAGTGCGCCGGGGTAAAAAACCGGTTTCAATGCGCAGAAGTGCGCATCGCCCTTACTACCTCGGGCATATCACGTTCAATGCTACGGAGTACCCGGTGCAACAGGGAGCGCATTGCTCTAAGCGTCTCGGTGCGCATCGCTCTGAGTGCGACGGGGTGCATATCATCCTGAGCGCCTCGATGCTCATTGCCCTCAGTGCGCCGGGGTGCATATCATCTTTTCTACAAAGTCTTCTCAAGAGCGCTCGTGGTTCTAATCACACTCGGTGACTACACAATTCTAGAATTTTCTAAACTCTTAGAGAAATCTTAAACCCTTACTTGAACCATGGAGAAATCCTAAGCCCTAAACCCTCTTCCGCGAAAAGTTCCTTTGTCACTCCAAAAAACCTCTTCCGCTGTCGTGTCGTGGACCGGCTCCTATCTGAAATGCAGACTTTGATGCTTGTCACTCCAAAGACACTCATGAGAAAGACAAGCTAGGCCCTAGCTTACGGGCTTTTGGCATCATTTTGGATCTCCATTTTCATCGCATAGATGGATAGAGCTCCTTGTCAGCTTTCCATAGGCACTTCATCTACTTCGTTTGGACGCCTAGTGGAGAAGTTACAAGACTCGAAAGATGGAGAAAACAAGCTAGGCCCCAACTTACGGGCTTTTGGCGCAACTTCAGATCTTCACTTTCATCACATAGATGGGTAGAGCTCCTTGTCAGCTTTCCATAGGCACTTCATCTACTTCGTTTGGACGCCTAGTGGAGAAGTTACAAGACTCGAAAGATGGAGAAAACAAGCTAGGCTCCAGCTTATGGATTTTTGGCACAACTTCGGATCTTCGCTTTTATCGCATCAATGGATAGAGCTCCTTGTCAGCTTTCCATAGGCATCTTGTTTACTTCGTTTGAACATCTAGTGAAGAAGTTATGCGACTCGAAAGAAGGTAAAATCAAGCTAGGCCTTAGTTTACTTGCTGACTGGGTATTTGAGGCTTCAAGCATTATATCAAAGACGCAAAGGGCCTGCTTCATGTATTATGACAGAACTTTGTACGTACAGAGACTGTGACAAGGGGGCAGCTTAAGGGCTAGCTTGCGTCTGCGATCTGTCAACGGACGGTTCTGGAGATTTAAAGATCCAATGCAAGCGCGCAAGGCGTCGTTGGGTTTAGATCTGTGCAGGCTATGCACTGGTTAAGACGGTTTGGGAATAGATGGATCGAGGGATGTGTACTGAGAGAAATTGAGACGCAGGAAGCAGATTTGGGATTTTCAGTTATCTGTGAAGGAGAGTTGGACCGTTCGGACCGTCTCGGAGTCCAAACTTGTTGTCCTTGGATTGTTCACAAAATTTGATATTTTCTTTGTTCTGATCCATCGGGATCAGAACAACGAGTTCTTCAGGAAATCGAAGATGATACGAAGTTTCATTGGGCGGTTTGGGAGTTTTGAGTGAAATTGGCTCGTAAGGAAGCGCTTACATCAAATTTTCGTTCGTCTACGACTTGAGATTGGGTTGTTCTTCGCGATCGGTGAGCCAAGCTCTTTGTTCTTGGTGCCTACGCGATCAGGGAGTCTTCATCTACGCATAGGAGAAGACTGTACGTGAATTGGATTGTTGGTTTGGGTGTGGTGAGCAAATTTGAGCCGCAGGGAGCTGATTTACATCAGTTTTTTGCAACATGCGACCAAATTTCTTGTTTGGTTTTGCAAGGGGAACTCCAAACGGCTTGTTTGGAGTCTTGTTGGGTTCAGGGTAGCTAGATCTACCTGCCAGAGAAGACTGATATCAGTTTGGACGATCCGTTTGTGCGGTTTTAAGCCGCAGGAAAGAGTTTTTGAAGGTTCGGTCACCTACGATAAAAAATCGACGATATCTCGGCTATCAGGAGTCGGATCTGAAGGTTTCTTGGGTTAACGGAGTCAGCGGAGGAGACCCTATCGACCTCTGAAGTCCGTCGACGAAAGAAAGAAGTTCTCAGATAGGTCTTTTTCGGTTTCTTCGCTATGGGTTTTGCTCTTTTGAGTTCGTTAGAGTTATGGTTGGCTATATACAGCTTGTGGTAGCTAGCTTTAGCTAAGAACTTGTACGTGGATGTGGTTTGGACTTGGGTTTGGATCGCGTGATACTGCTGTGGCTCTGCTTGTTAGCAAAGAGAAGTTTCTCTTGCTTTGAGCTACGCTTCGGTGTTTTTGGATCAGGGTTGAGAATCAGAGGTTGTTTTTAAGGGCTTTGAAGCAGGTTACAGACCGCTCTGGTCTGTTTTTCAGTTCTGTGTTCTTAGGAGAAAGAACCGGCAGTGTACATTCATTTGGAGTTGGTATATATCACAACATTTGGTTTCGTGGTTGTTTTTTTATGTCTCGTCTCTATTTCAGCACACAACATCTCCACAGCCAAGAACCTCGCATTTTCCTGGACATCCTTCACGCAATATCCGACACGACATCGGTGGTGAACTCGATGTGAAGGTCCGGGGTGGAGATTTCTGTGTTTGAACTTGAGATCAACAATCACGAACGAGGATGAAGATGGATACTGTTGTTCGGGAGGATGTTGTGGACCTAGGATGATGGATATGTAGATGTTTGGGATCATGGGAAGATGGGAGGATGAGACGAGCCATGACTATGGACGGGATGGACGGATCAGAAGGGATACCAAGGATGCAGTTGGATGCCGCAACTGCACGATTGTTTCAAGCCTTCACTTTGTTTATGCGACAAGAGCAAGAGAATCAACAAAAGGAGGCTTTGGGGACGAAGGTGCTTTGAAGGGTGATCGACAAGCTCGATCTATTTGGTGGGGGAGACATCTCAAACTATTTGAGATGTTACAAGATGGAGATGGATTTGGATCGGATACCGGAGAAGGAGATAATCGAGACGTTCGAACTCGCTGCGGTGCCTGAGATAAGGGAGCATGTGAAGGGTCTAACAAAGCATTTTGGGAGGAATTGGGATACATTTTCACATACGCTGATGGAGGAGTATTTCTTGAGAAACTCAGATCGAGTAACCAAGAAATCATTTCTGGAATGGGTCAATGGATCCAGCAAGGGTTTACAGCCTGCAGAGCTGTTAAAGGAGTTCGAGAGACAATTCTCTCAACTACCTCAGGTGGACAAGCTAACCTTGGAGAGCTATAAGATGGAGCTGTTTCTTCAAGCTGTTGATGAACCATGGCAGGAACAGTTGGAGCTACTTTTGGAGGATGGGGAGGAAGAAGAAAGGTTGACAAGAAATTGAGAGGTTGTGCATGAAGCTGTTGAGCTTCTTGTCTGGAGACATACAAGAGAAAGGGTTACAAGGTTGACACATGTGTATCGTTGACTACCACACCAGTGCGGGTAGTATCTAAGATTCAACCTCCAGTTGTGGTTGTAGAAGAGAAGGATCCAACCATCGAGGACCTACGACAAAAGATGCAAGATCTACAAGCTCAGGTTACTAGGTTGGAGGATAAAGGATCATCAATTGAGATGGAACTTGTACCCAAACCAGCTTGGGTACATCAGTGCGTATGGTGTGATGATACAGATCATCAACGGGATGATTGCTTCGACTTTACAGAGTCTTTGCAGGGAGATGTTATTTCCTAGAAGGATGGAGATGTTCGGTTCAGAAGTACATGTACTCTCCTTCAAGCCAACGTTGGTAAAGGAGGGATGAAGAAGATTGTGGATGATTATCTTGCAGCACATGCAGTTGTAACTATCGAAGCTACAAGTTATAGTGCTAGGGTGGAGGAGATTGAACATGATCTCCATATGGATGATTTGGATGAGCACGAGGATCTAAGCGAGCTCAAGTTGGATATTGCATCCACAATGCAGAGCGAGAAAAAAGGACAAGGAGAGATTTCTTCGGAGAAGCAAGCTGGGAAGGATAAGGTTCAACAAGAAACTATTCTTCATGGATTGGCAATGGAGGACGATCTTTCACAACCGGAGGAGATGGTTGAGGTGCATATAGCGGACATGGTTGATCTGGTTGTATCCAAACAACAACCAGATATTGATACAATGATGGATGTGAAGGGAGGTTGGGAGGAGTGTATTCAAGATGCTAAGGTTGGATTCATTTCACGAGAGGTCTTGGGTGCAGCTACAAGAGAAGTCCATGATGTTATCATTGACATCATCAAGGACAGACATATTGAGGATGAAAGAGAGTGTACGGATGCTCTGGAGGCTACGGGTATAGGATGATGAGTAAAGATGGCTTACAGAGGAGAAGCCATTGCTGAAGGTGAATTGAGTTGAGAGAGTGATGCTTGGGAGGTTGTGAGGATTTTCAGAAGAAGAGATCAGGGAGGATGATGATTGAGGAGGATATCATTATACAACGAGATAATGATGGTTACAGTTGAGGATTTTACTTGCAGGAGTGTGGTTCTTTTTTTTCAGAAAAACAAAAAAAGAAGAGAGGATTAGGTACGATGACATGTACCGGCTTGAGATTGAGGGTTACATTCAGGATACAGGTGATGATTGACAAGATGAAGAATGTCTACTACGACACTAGGGTCACAAACCTCGACGGTGAGGTTCTACAGGACGGATGGAAGATATTTCTATGGTATGATGGGTTATTCTTTCTATGTCTTCGCATATTGAAGATGTGTAGATTTAGAGGGGGTGATTGGATGGGAGGTTGGAGGTGAAGGTCGATGAGCATAGATCTAGGGAGGATCATGACAAGGTAGCAACTTCAAGATGACAATCAAGTTGCGGACTTGAGGATGAGGTTGACTGAGATGGGAAGGAGGATGACAAGATGAGAATGATGAAGTGCGTGCCGATCCACTCCTTGGTTGGTATCTCTGGTGCATATCTGAAGATGCACAGGTTTGAAAGGGGTGGATGTCGTGTCGTGGACCGGCTCCTATCTGAAATGCAGACTTCGATGCTTGTCGCTCCAAAGACACTCATGAGAAAGACAAGCTAGGCCCTAGCTTACGGGCTTTTGGCATCATTTCGGATCTCCATTTTCATCGCATAGATGGGTAGAGCTCCTTGTCAGCTTTCCATAGGCACTTCATCTACTTCGTTTGGACGCCTAGTGGAGAAGTTACAGGACTCGAAAGATGGAGAAAACAAGCTAGGCCCCAGCTTACGGGCTTTTGGCGCAACTTCGGATCTTCACTTTCATCACATAGATGGGTAGAGCTCCTTGTCAGCTTTCCATAGGCACTTCATCTACTTCGTTTGGACGCCTAGTGGAGAAGTTACAAGACTCGAAAGATGGAGAAAACAAGCTAGACCCCAGCTTATAGGTTTTTGGCACAACTTCGGATCTTCGCTTTTATCGCATCAGTGGATAGAGCTCCTTGTTAGCTTTCCATAGGCATCTTGTTTACTTCGTTTGGACATCTAGTGAAGAAGTTATGCGACTCGAAAGAAGATAAAATCAAGCTAGGCCCTAGTTTACTTGTTGACTGGGTATTTGAGGCTTCAAGCGTTATATCAAAGACGCAAGGGGCTTGCTTCATTTATTATGACAGAACTTTGTACGTACAGAGACTGTGACAAGGGGGCAGCTTAAGGGTTAGCTTGCGCTTGCGATCTGTCAGCAGACGGTTCGAGAGATTTGGAGATCCAATGCAAGCGCGCAAGGCGTCGTTGGGTTTAGATCTGTGCAGGCTATGCACTGGTTAAGACGGTTTGGGAAGAGAGGGATCGGGGGATGTGTACTGAGAGAAATTGAGACGCAAGAAGCAGATTTGAGAGTTATCTATGAAGGAAAGTTGGACCGTTCGGGCCGTTCCGGAGTCCAAACTTGTTGTCTTTGGATCCATCGAGATCAGAACAACGAGTTCTTCAGGAAATTGAAGACGATACGAAGTTTCATCGGGCGGTTTGAGAGTTTTGAGTGAAATTGGCTCGCAGGGAAGCGCTTACATCATATTTTTGTTCGTCTGCGACCTGAGATTGGGTTGTTCTTCGCGATCGGTGAGCCAAGCTCTTCGTTCTTGGTGCCTACGCGACCAGGGAGTCTTCATCTACGCATAGGAGAAGACTGTACATGAATTGGATTGTTGGTTTGGGTGTGGTGAGCAAGTTTGAGCCGCAGGGAGCTGATTTACATCAGTTTTTTGCAACATGCGACCAAATTTCTTGCTTGGTTTTGCAAGGGGAACTCCAAACTGCTTGTTTGGAGTCTTGTTGGGTTCAGGGTAGCTAGATCTACCTGCCAGAGAAGACTGATATCAGTTTGGACGACCCGTTTAAGCCACAAGGAAGAGTTTTTGAAGGTTCGGTCACCTGCGATCGAAAATCGGTGATATCTCGGCTATCAGGAGTCGGATCTGAAGGCTTCTTGGGTTAACGGAGTCAGCGGAGGAGATCCTATCGACCTCTGAAGTCCGTCGACGAAAGAAAGAAGTTCTCAGATAGATCTTTTTCGGTTTCTTCGCTATGGGTTTTGCTCTTTTGAGTTTGTTAGAGTTATGGTTGGCTATATACAGCTTGTGGTAGCTAGCTTTAACTAAGAACTTGTACGTGGATGTGGTTTGGACTGGGTTTGGATCGCGTGATACTGCTGTGGCTCTGCTTGTTAGCAAAGGGAAGTTTCTCTTGCTTTGAGCTACGGTTCGGTGTTTTTGGGTCAAGGTTGAGAATCAAGGGTTGTTTTTAAGGGCTTTGAAGCAGGTTACAGACCGCTCTGATCTGTTTTTCAGTTCTGTGTTCTTAGGAGAAAGAACCGGCAGTGTACATTCATTTGGAGTTGGTATATATCGCAACATTTGGTTTCGTGGTTGTTTTTCTCTGTCTTGTCTCTGTTTCAGCACACAGCATCTCCACAGTCAGGAACCTCGCATTTTCCTGGACATCCTTCACGCAATATCCGACACGACACCGCTACTAATTGACTCACTCCTATGTACTCCGAGAATCTACCTGGAAAAGTAGTAGTAGGAAAAAAGTAGTAGAAAAAGAAATACTCAAGACGGAAGAGAGTATGCATTGGAACAACTTTAACAAACTTTACTCATAGAAAAGCATATGTTACATGCTATCGAGTTTTTCGATAATATCTTTTATTTCTTCAAACGATTTAGATGCTTTGGGTAATTCAACAAACAATGAACTATGTCTCTTCCTACTTTCTTCTTTCTCGTGACTTTCTCTAGCACTTTTTTCTCTTCCAATGTTGTCATACGATACTCAACGTGAACTTTTTTATACTAGACTTTCTCTTTGATGCTCTCTTCATATAAATTCAACACACCCACATTCATGTTTCTACTGTTTGCTGATCTCTGATTCCTACATGACTCTTGCACCGACCGAGGAATATCTAGGACAATAGAGGTTCTTCGGTTCGTCTCTCTGTTTTCTCCTTCCTCGTCTTCGTTGATCGTTCCATCTTCAGCAATAGGAGTCCTCTCTTCCTTAAAACCTTGATATCCGCACTGTGAAATATCCATCCATCTTCTTCAAATCGCATATTCTCAAGATCATAACGAGGAAGAGAACTCTCGACTTAGCACTGAGAGTCATAACTTAAGACATCTTCTTCTGACGGTATTCCTTGGGAATATAGAGTAGGAGGATCAATTCTCGCACGACACCCGAAATAGTATTCATCCAAAAAAAGTGAGGACATTTTCCGTTCAATTTCTTCTCCAATGTCATCCCTGTCAACATCTCATCCTCAGTAAGTCCTCCGCTTGTGCTATCTTGAATTTCTTTCACTTTCTTTTACATATCTACGTAGTGGTCAAATCGTTTCTTCAGTTAACACTTGTAATACTGGAAATCCATTCTTTCATGACAGTTGAGCCGTCATAATCCCAAACGCAGTGGCTTTGCTAAGACATTTTCTCGCACCAACTTTGATCTTTCGTCTTGCTCCGTGTAACGCGATAAAGTTCTCTTCATTCTCGATGTATGTTACAATTTTATCGTAATCATCTAAATTCAATGAATTCGTGATTTCTTTGCCGCTTTGAGATTTTTGGGGGTCATAGCGATCGAAACTCTATCGATACTTCCTACATCACTCTGGATCTCATCGAGAATGTTTCATATGACTTATTCTCTTCGCTCGTCATATTTTTGTGCTCTCTTTTTCAAAGTTTTTTCTGCCACTCCTCCACTACTTCACACAAATTGAATCTTAACCAAGAAATGAATGATCTCTGTAGTCGTAGGTCCACCATCATACCAAGTTAGTCGTTGTTTAAGTAAGAAGTACTTGATACTTTACGCGGTACAAACATCTCTCAAGTATCCACGGATGTAAGCTGGACGTAGTAAATTCCGTAGATGAGTTACGGGGAAGAATCCCTCACCCTTGAACGAATAATTCCTCTTAACTTTGAAACCCCTATTAGTTTCAAATCGAGTTGTCGGTCCCAGCCTAGAAGAAAGACCTTGCAGTGCGTGCGGAGTTCAGTGATCGTACAGAGAATCTGGAGCCAGCATGGGCCGGATTCGAACGGCGGGCGGGCGGGCGGGCGAGCGAACGACCTAGTGGAACGGAGAATCCCGAGTAGCCTTTTACTGTGCCGAGTGCTTTGCTAACACGCACGGTGGATTGACGAGCACAAGTGCATTGTGAACATCCCTCGAGACACAGAGAAGCTTGATTTACAAGCACGGCGGATTTGGAGTGAGGATTCAGGAAGAGGATGGGGCTCGAAATAGGGCGAGGGAGGACGCCGCGGGGTTAAACAATGTTGCCGAGCGTTTGTCGCTCGTGTCAGTAAGACCAAGGAAGGGGAAGAGGAAAAGCACAGTGCGCAGAGCGCAGAGCGACGATTGCGATTCAAAATCCTGGCAAATGTGGCGGGGTAAGTTCAACGAGAAACTTCCTCTACAGAAAACGAGAGAGAAAACGCAAGTGAAAAGGTCCAGTGGGCTCCGTGGAGTGGTTGTCTCTCTTCTTCGACGTGTGTCCTTCGTCTTCGATGGTTGATGAGTGGTTTTTGTATTAGGGATTTCAGAAATCACAGTCGGTTGAGAAGGTTTATTAGTCTCCGATCGGAGACGAGAATGAAATTTCACCCGTTCTGTTCGTGAGTTGAATTGGAGCGAATTAGCCGTATTTGGAAGATTTTCGGTGGTTTCTTGTCATGTGGATTTTGACATGACGAGAATCTCATCCTTTTGAGTTCGCTGGCACGTTTTGGTCGTTGGATCCACCTCGCGGCTCTTGAGTACCAAACCCCCGTAGTGGTGTGCATAAATGCTCGAGGACAGACTTGGACAGGAGATCGCAGAACTTGACTATGAAGGGACTGGCCCCTGTTTGCCAGGGGAATGGAATTTCGTTGCCCAGTAAGTTTCCAAGATTCGCCAATGGTCGAGGCGGTGGAGATACCCAGGTGTGGGATATGTATTGTGAATACGCTGGTACGCCATACAAAATGTAATCATGCAGTATGCCTAGGTGATAAAACATTGTCGGTCCTGTTTGTATGTGTGGTTAATTTGATAGAGTCTCCGTTCTTTCTCGATCTTGTGAATTTAGCCTCTAGCTTTTTCATCGTCATCACACCTTGTAGTGCAAGTTCTGTGTATAACGTTCGTCGTCACGTAGAAGTCGTTTCGTTGATGTGGTTGAAGTCTTGTGGCGGGTGCGAGATGCGTTTTATATGCTTCCCCTGGCCCCAGGTTTTCGGATGTTTGGAGACAGGGTTCTATTCTCTACAAGAATCAATGGAATGAATGCTTCGTTTGTTCAGGTTTTCTGAGTGAAGTAGGCTCCTAGTTATCGCGCGAATTCAGGTGTCATCAGTTAGGACACCAATCTGGGTTTCGCTTTCACAACCGATGAAGTAGATCCTTATGATCAGTGTGAGTCCGTATCCTCCATGTGCATCTTGGTGTTTGTCAGGCTGCCAGGATGACGACTGCAGGGATGGCCAAAATATTCAGTTCACGTCTTGCGTCGCAGTTTCTTATAGTTTGTTGTTGACTGAGCTGTTAGATTTTCGTTCGAAGTGAATCGCAGTAACGCCCTCATCGTACAGGAATTTGCTGTAGCAACTCTCCGAGTTAGCGTTGAAAGATACCAGTAATATGTCATATTCGTGTACTATAAAGTCCTTTGGTGTTGTTATCGGCAGAAAGAAACACCTTGGGGTACTTATCTTACAGTTTGTGTTCTCTTATTCTAGCGCCTCATTGCCTTGACTCTTCTGCACTAGCTTTAATAGCTTCCAAGAAATACAGGAAAAGCGTTTGTTTCACACTTGTGCTTAGAGGGGAGCTTGAAGGTCTTGGTTATGAACTGATGTTACTCATCTATCTTAGGACATGACGTGATGATCATGCTTTAATTTTTCAGCGTCCTTTATTAGTGGCTTGGTCTACATTATGTCGGCCTGGACTATTAAGTTTAGTAGGTTCGCCGTTATCAGCATTTGAAACGCAAGTTTACTGTCGACTTTTAAAGTCATCACATTTTGCGGGCAGTAATAGTGACTTGCTTCTGATTGATCTAGCTCAACGGCTTTCCGTTTCACGCTTTGCCACAGCAGGCTTGGAGTTCTGAAGCGGCATGGGTGGTGATCAGCTCGTCTCGACAATGCAGCCTTCTGGGGGAGGCAGGAACTTGTACAGCCTCTATGACTGGAGAAGACCAGAACCCAAACCAGAAGAAGAGGAGGTACCAACACACTTGAATACAACCACGTGCGGTCACTTCCTCGTAATTTCGACGGACAAGCTTTGTGCTAGGTACACTGGTGAAGGCCGACATGGCCACGATGTTGGTGCCATACAAGCCAACCGTCCTGCCCCTCATCAAAGGCTTCTGTACTACTTTGAAATTTCATTGAAGGATCGAGGACAGAGGGGTGTTATATCCATTGGTTTTACAGATGAGAATTTTAAAATGAGCCGGCAGCCCGGATGGGAGCCTAACAGCTATGGTTATCATGGTGATGACGGGAAGATGTACCACGGCCAAGGCAGAGGTGACAATTTCGGTCCTACCTTTACTACAGGGGATACCGTTGGTGCCGGGATCAATTATGCTGCCCAAGAGTTATTTTTCACAAAGAATGGCAAGCTAGTTGGAACAGTCATAAAGGAAGGCAAGGGTCCACTGTATCCTACAATTGGTCTGCACAGCCCGAGTGAAAAGGTTGAGGTAAATTTTGGTCAGAAACCGTTTATATTTGACATTGAGGCCTTGGTGCAGGAAGAGCGAGAACGAAGGCAAAGGTCAGTCGAAAGCGTGCCACTTCACTTGAGTATCAGTCACAGTGTTGTGAGGACTTATTTACTACACTATGGGTATCAGGATACCCTTACTGCCTTTGATGTCGCTAGCGGTGGTACGTTTCCGCCAGTAGTGGTTGCCTCGTCGGAAGGTTCTGCGATGGGACATAGTGAATCTTACGCACTGGAGCAGCGCAAGATATTAAGGAAACTCACAAGGGAGGGGGACGTTGACGGTGTATTTACGAAGCTGCGAGAGTGGTATCCAGAGTTACTTCAGAGTGGCGTGTCGCTTATAAATTTCCTACTCCACTGTCAGAAATACGTCGAGTTGGTTAAAGCAGGTTCTCTAGAAGCTGCAGTGAACTATGCCCGAGTTGAGCTCGCCAGTTTTTTCGGGGTTTCTTCTGTGGAAGACACGCATCTACAGGATTGCCTGGCGTTGTTGGCGTATGAACATCCTGAGAAGTCAATGGTTAGCTACCTGTTACATGTGGCCCAGCGGGAAGCAGTAGCTGATGCTGTCAATGCGGTCGTGCTGGCTACCAACCCTGCGAACCTTGGCAAACCAACCCAATCAGCTCTTGAGATGTTACTGAGGCAGCTGACAGCATGCCTTATGGAAAAGCGGTATTTGAATGGGAACCAGGGAGAAGTGTTCGCTTTGCAACGGGCCCTGCAAGGTGGTAAGGACGGAGGGTGGTAGTGGGGAAGTACTATGAAGAGCGAATGCTATACGCGTCCGCCGACGTTGGTTCATGGTGTTTCGAGTGTTCTCTCCATGAAACGAAGTGAAAACATAATCATAGGCCGGAGAGCAAGCAAAAACATGCAAAAGACCGCACTTGAAAGCACACTTACGCTTCTTGTTGTTTTCTTGTTCACTTAATGCTTTGTATCATTTTCTCCTTCGAACATTGTGCACCTTACGTATTGTATTTTCCTCTCGTGTTATTCATATTCAGTCCAGTGTCTGTGGGAACAAGAAGCAGGGATGTAGAAAAGAGTACTCCTGTTGCAAGTTATAATGCAAGCTCTTTGTGGAGCCCTTGTGAGTGAGCAAATCAAACAGGCCTGTGCCTTATGCTTAACGGCAAATAATGCTAAAATGTAGACTATCGTGCGAACTGGTCACAGTGGCGACCAGTGAGTGTGAACTCGTTGAGCAGGTAGCATCACAAGGACACGAACAGTTCGCAGTTTCCAAACAAAACTCTCGAGCATCAAACTTTCAAACTTGAGACTTTTAAGAACTGTTTTATGTGCTGTGTAACATCGACGGCAACTTGGCAGTTATGTTGTTTCTCGAGAAAACCCTGACTGCAGCGAGAGGAAATATAAACCAGAATGGTACATTGAAGTACAAGAAAGCTAGTTAGTCCATATTGTCACCATCGGATCTCGAAGTGTACAACGCCGGTCTCTTTATACCTCGACCATAAGGCAAAAACGAACAAAATGGAAGAACAAGCAGAACAAACATTTCCGAAGGTGGCTCCAGAAGCTTAAACTGCAACTTCCTTTGGGGATTTATCTCGATGATTATCCATTCTGACAAATCTGCAGGGATTTAGTCCAATCATGAAGGGAGTGGAGAACAGAAGTAATTAAATGGATTTAGAAGAAAGGAAAAAGGGAAAAGGGGATTAAACAAAAGAGCTTAAACCTTTTCAAAGCTTTACTTCGTACCACCGAATATTATATTGGCCTGAGCACCTTCGGCACTCGATACCGGCGCCAGCAGGTACAGTATAGTGTAATAATCGGGAGGAGATGAGCATCTTGCACTTCTGCTACGTACGTAGTGAACTGATGAGGTTCAGTGATGTTCTTTTCTGCTGTCCATACTGCGCAGTGCGAAGCTTTCGAGTCGACTTTTCCATTCATAATTCCACCTTGAACGACAAGGTCGACCTCACCGACCGAACTCCACGCATAATCCTTGACAGGAGTATGCAGTAGTAGAATTCTGACAGATCTTAGGTCCTCCATGAAGCCAGACGACTGATAGAGATGAGACTCTATCCTTGCTAGTGAATTGGCTGGCAGGGCTAGGATGAAAACACCAACACCCTTCTTCTCATTCTTGCCCCGAAATGTGACGAGAGTAATGTCACGGTCACGGTAAACTGGGGAACCTGCAAGTACTCGGTTCCAATTTGGAAAGGGTACTACTAAAGAGGAGGACATGTTTAAGCTTTTAACTGACTACCGTATCAGTCAGTTAAAACACAAATGCGGACGTGGCCTTTTTGCCCTTACTATATTTCAAAAGAGCCCCGCGGGAGAACAGCTAATACGGCCATGAAGGGCGTGGTGGGAAAGAGACCTAATCTTTCTGGTTATTTGACGAGAGCAGTCAGACCGTTTTTGTATTGACTGCGATATCCGAGTACGTGGTCGGTTACCATCTAACCAGAGTTAAGAATAACTTTCCAAGTCTAGCTAGTCACACGTTATAGTTACATGTACGTGTGTATAGAAGGGTATTAGTTTTGGAAAATCGAGTACTTGTACTACAAACTAATTAAAATAATAATAAATAATAAAAGAAATTAAACATTTTGATATAGTAATTGCTTTACGTTATACAGTTTCTACGTTGGCGCAAAACGAACACTACATAGTCACGGCAGTACTGCACCAAAGGTGACGGAAAAGCCATAGAGTGCAATCGGAATGAAAGTAAAGCACTGACGGGCGAAATTTTCAAAGCCGTCAAAACGAGTTCGTAAGTAAATCAAGTCGAGTGAAAAAGAGCCACCATAGTTACGTGAATTCAAGACGTAACTCCCATCATAGGAGAAAGCAACGTAACGCTCTCAGATCAAGCAACGCTCTCAGATCACGTACCGGTCTATGTAGTCTGTACGAACAATCTCGCTGCTCCTCAGAGAAGAAAGAGTACATATTACAAAGTCTCGCCGGAAGTGCTTCAGATGGAAAGGACGATAGAAGAAGGGAGGAGAATATGGGAAGGAGTGAAGGCGAACCCGCAGAGAGAAGACATCAGGATTCTATGGGAACGGAAATGGAGCCAAACGAAAAGGATGTTTCAACAAAAAGAAAAGAAGATAGCACAAAGGAGAAAGGAGAGCAGGCAGAGGTTGGAGCAGTTAGAAAAGGAACGAACGGAGTTGGCAGAAAACAGAAGTCACACGGTGGATGAAGAATTCACATCGATGGAACAGGAAATCAAGATCTTAGAAGCGAAAAAGGCTACGTACTGGCGCAGAAAGAGCAAAGTAAACTGGATCCGAGAAGGCGATGCTCCCTCGAAATTCTTCTTTGCGATTACGAAGGTGAAACGCATGAAGGAAGCGATAACAGTCTTACGGGATGACAATGATAACGTACTCACTAAAGAAGACGACATCACAAGGGAGATTCACAGATACTACCAAAACTTATTTCAACGAGATGAAGACGTAGAACGGGCATCAGAGGAACGACATCGGGTACTCACCCTGATCGAAAAGAAGGTGGGAGAAGAGCAGAACCGAAAGCTAAGGGAGAAGCCCACGAAAGATGAGGTAGGAGAGGTGGTCAGGAGCCTGTGCAACGAGAAGACACCAGGGTTAGATGGCATGACAAGTGAAACAGTTAAGGCGATGTGGGCCACGATGGAGAATGACTACATGGACCTCATCAATCGATTCTGGGAGGACAAAATACTAACGTGGAAGATGACACAAGGAGTAATTAAGCTACTGCCGAAGGAAGGAGAAATGGAGCTGTTAAAAAATTGGAGACCAATATCGATGCTAGGGACGACATATAAGATCATTGGCAAACTGCTAGCTAACAGGCTGAAAATGATCATCCCGGATATCGTAGACAGCAAACAGAAAGGGTTTATCAAAGGGAGGAATATTACGGATAACATCCTTGCTTACAGTCTCGAGAAGGAGTTGACGGAGCAGCAGAAGATACCCTCGATGTTTGTTAAACTTGATTTCGAGAAAGCGTATGACAGGGTCAACCATACGTACCTTTGGGAGACCATGGAGGCGATGGAGATTGATGCGGAATTTATACAACTCACCAAGGGGATGGTGGAAGACGCCTCATCGAAAGTACACGTCAATGGAACCTTCACGGAAGGAATACAACTGAAACGGGGAGTCAGACAAGGGTGCCCGCTAGCTCCACTGCTATTTGCACTAGCAACCCAGCCTCTAATGTGCATGCTGGAGGAGGCGTCCAAGGAAGGGGAACTCAAGGGAATCCAACTTCAAGGGAAAAAACAGATACTACACCAACTCTTTGCTGATGATACGGGCATCAGTCTAGAAGCTAACCTCAGAAACTTCGAAAACCTACAACCGGTGATCAACAACTTCGAAAAGATGTCAGGGGCCAAACTCAATGTCAAGAAATCAACAATTATACCGATAGCAATGCAAGAGATACCAACATGGATGGCGAGTACGAGCTGCAGGATAGCAAAGGAGAGAGAGGTGATCAAATACCTGAGATACCCGATAGGGTGGAATCTAACTGAGGAGGATCAAGCTCAATATATCTTATCCAAGATGCGGAAAAAACTGAACAACTGGCAGTACAGAATGCTCTCGATGGCGGGGAAGGTTGTGGTGGTCCGACACGTCCTTAGATCCATGCCGACACACATACTTACCTGTATGACCTTCCGTAAACCAGTATGCGAGGAGATGGAGAGACTGTGTCGAACATTTGTGTGGGGAAAGAATGAGGATGGGCAAAACAAAACTGCCATGATAGCGTGGGAGGAGTTTAAGAGACCAAAAGGGGAAGGAGGGTTAGGATTGTTTGCGTTTGAAATACAGCAGAAGGCGCTCAAAGCGAAGCATTGCATGAGGTTCATACAGAGACAGGAGGAGGATTGGATAACGGTGGTGGAGCAGATGACGATTCAAGGGTGCAAAAAAGCCGGGAAGTGGAAGAATGAGATGGATAAGTGGACCGCGCAAGAGATCTGGCTAGTAGCAAAACCACCAAAGATCTCTAAGGCACAGACATTCGGAGGCCTTCGAACAGTGTGGTGTGAACTGAAGAAACTTCTCAAGCTGGAAAGGAGAGGGTGGAGGCTCGGAAGGAATGTTACTATCATTCAACTGTCTATGCTCGCAGGAAGGGAGAGATGGATAGCAGAAGAACATGCTCAAGCACTAAGGAAAATGGCAAAGCAGAAACGACTGGGGACTGCAAGCGAACTCAAGAAGGCGCTATGTTCGCAAGAGGAACGGTACAGAACAAACAACAGGGTAGACCAGCAGACAGTGCAATGGCTAAAGACGGTTGAAGAAACGCAAGAAGAGATCGCGTTACAGGACCACCATGGATGGAGATGGCAAATTGGGAAACAAGAGAAGGAAGGATGGGAATTCTCCACGAGCCAGTGGAGGAAGGCGCTTACAGGCACGACAGACAACAAACTACGGTTTAACGTGAAATGGGGGAGCGAAGAATCAAGCAAGAAATGGTGCAAAAGATGGAACAAGCTGTGGTCGACGGTGCTGACGGCCAAGGATAAATTCACGATGTGGAAGGTGTGGCAACAAGGCTTCCCAACTGCGATAAGATTGTCAAAAATGCAGAAAGGCACGGGGGAATGCGAACGATGCAAAGAGGAGAAAGAAACCTTCGACCACCTATTCTGGAGCTGCAGATGGGCGAGATTGAAGTGGAAGTTATGGTTCTTGGTGACAAGAGGGATTCTATCTGAGCGGGATCCTCCGGGTAGTCTAATGGCAGCGCTTGATGAGGCTATGAAAGAGAACAATGACGCTAAACAGTTCGGGACGATGGAGATGATTGATACGATATGGAAGGAGAGAAATGAGTGCGTATTCAATCAAAAGCATCACGAAATTCCGCTACAAGTGATACTGACCAACGCTGAAAGGAAAATGCGGGCGACTGAAAGGCAAGGCGGTCAATCGGAGCATACCTTAAAACGCCAAGAAGAAACCAGGAAGGCCTTCCGGATCATGAGGGAGAGAATTAGCGCTCCTCATTTCAACAGACAAATCAGCAGCCTACGGGAGGAACATAGACGGCAAGCGGCGAGGCAAAATTCGAATGGTGCGAACAGCTCACATACCATGATGCACGCGGAGAGGCAGACGGGGCCGAGGATCACACAAAACATCGATGTGCAATGAAAGAAAACCAAGCAATTAACAACAGTGCAGACAGCGGAAAAAAGACGGACGAGAAACGGGCCGTCGATTGCAACAATGCGGATGTGCATGTGCAGCACACCAAAGGCAGGACGATTACGAGCACCAATTCGCTACAGGATTCTAAAGAGGAAGAATTCGAGGAGAACGAGAAAAACCGGGCGGGAAGGCATAGAATCTGGGAAAGAAAGGTAAATCGGCACAGGAACAACTGGCAGATCGCGAATCACGACAGCGAGAGCGCGTCGAAGTGGAAGAGTAAGAGAAGGGACATCGAGAGTGAGCAGGGGGTGAGCTTCGCTAGCGGTAGCCACGGGAAGCAACGTAAAGTGACGAGGAAACAGCATAGCCAAAGAGAGAACGGTAGAGTTGGTAAGGACACGAGAGTTAGGGAGGGCACTTGGTCCGAAAGCAAGTGCACCAGCCAGCCTAGCGAGAGAGTGGGGAAGGGGAAGGGGGTTAGGAAGGCCACTTGGGCCGACTACACGTGTAACGACCAGCCGACTTGGCTGGGTCATGGGATCCGTGGGGAGAACTCCCCGTCGGCCTCTCAGTTAATGAATTTCGTCCTGCACCGTCCGGTTTTTTTTTTTTTTTTTTCTTTTTAAAAAGAAAAAAAAAAGGAGAAAGCAACTGCAGTAGAGGAAGACAAGGATGGAGTTCAAACTTCACATGAAGGGAAGGATCTCCAAACTTCCGGTTGAAGCTCCACTATCAGGAGCATCTTCATGAAGGTTAACCTAACCATACTTGTACCCGATCTAACTCAGTTCCTTTGTCAAGTAGGTTCAAGATTACACATAGTTAGTTTAAAACCCGCTCAACCATGGGAAGATGATGGTGACGGAGAATGTCAATCGACCAAGAACGTCAACTTCACAGGCCAAGAGAGAGTAACGGAAAAGCGAGGCAAAAGTCGGAACTCGATTGCCGTTTGCAGAAAGAGACAATATCACACACTCAAACAGATAAAACGCCATGGCGCTACCTACACTCTCATAATCCGACTGCATCCAAGATGAAACGAAATGAATGCCGGATGGAAATGGAGGCATTCATTCTCCTCGAGATGATCAAACCTCATGAGACATCATTCCCAGAAAACTCCATCCATCCATCCATCCATCGTCATCTGTAACTAGAATGGTTAACTGAAGCAAGCATTTCGGTGACTTACTGCCTCTCTTAGAGTTCTGGTGAAGTCTTTCACATCCTCGTATGTTCAATGGTGGAGAAGAGAGGTCTTGGGATCGATTCCCGTCGAGTGCATGTTAACGTTTTCCGCGAACATGTTAATGCAAGCAACCGTGTATGATTTTCCAAGATCCAGTAAGGGTTTGATTCATAGGGCTGTCGCGACTCGAAGACTGTCTGTAATGACTGACGATGAATCTGGCAGTTTAGGGAAGGTATTCGTCTTTGTGGTCATGGACGGATCCTTTTAATATGTAGTAAAGAAATGAAAAAGAATCTAGTTATATTTTACGAATGCATTATATCATAAACGTCTGAATGTGTCACGTGTCCCTAAATACTACAGTCGACTTTAGCCCGGAGTCTTCCTGCTTCTAACGGACTCATATGTATATAAACCTCTGATACTCGTGACTAAAATGGAAATATAAAGTCTCTCCTCTCTTTTATATCAGAGTAGCTTCATGTAAGATACATCATCCTTTACACTGGATTATCAGGTAAAATAATTGATAAATTGGTCCTGTTGATAAGCAATGATCTTTATATATATTTATTTGATAAACTGTGATTTCTAAATGATATTTCTAAAAAGCAATTTGAATCTTAATAATCAACACTTTATAATTTTTTAGTTCTGTGAAAACCATGATCGTAGTCGTGATTTATCAATCCTAAACCGCTCCCCAGGGTAGAACAGAGTGGAGTTGTTCATGATGTACATATACATGTGGCGATCTGCTCTCTGTCGTTGCAGAAATTTGCTTGATCACACCCTCAGTACGTTTGGTGTGCTTGAACGCACCCCTCTTAGTACTATGTATCTTGAACGCACCCTGACGGTCGAAGGACAGTAGTACCGGATCATATGCCACGTCATCAAACAATGAGGATTGGCCATGTCAGCTTGACGGCATGTATAGCCTGACGTGTCAATCGAGAGGTACGAGAAAGCATGGTGCGTGAACTATCGAAGGCGGTAAGGCAGCAAGCACTCGAACCATGAATCTTTTCTGGAGAAGATAAGAGTCGAGCAAGTAGCGCTGTAGCAAAGAGTTCAGGAGAAGCTGCAGATGAGGACCCTTCGAATCATGTAAGCAGTAACAAAATCGATTGATTGAATGATGGAAGATTTCTGTCCTTTCCTCCACGAAGCAAGCTCAGATATCAAAGATTCCCCTGGATGGTTTGCACTTTGAAGAACTAGAGCGTGAGTATTGGATGTTACGGTGAAATTTTTCCTTCTTAGGCATGCAATATTCGTAGAGTTTAGAATGAACATGCAGTTTTTGCTCTTCAATTATTTTGAAACCAGACTTTTTGTTGCGTGTTCTCCAGTAAGCAGTAGATTTTTCCATCTTCTGGTTATTGTGCTCGGTTATGACTCCATAACAGTGATTTATAACCGTCTGAATTATACTGCATGACATGTGTCAGATATTCCGTTATGTGCTATTCGCGTGGTGACATTTGAACTCTTGAATTGTTTTGTTGCGTGTTGTTAATCTATGTACTTACATTTCATGCTAATGTCGGGATGGTGATTATTTTCTTTGTGACTGTATCATCATACATTGTATCAGTGACTGTCAATGCTTCCATCGCAGCGTGTTGTGATATCTTCAGTATGCACGTGGAGGTCACACAATGGATTTATGATTGACACACTTCTAAGTTACAGTCGACTTGTGTGTTAGACAGTTAGAGTCTGGGAGGCGAGACAATTCCCAGCTTCCTCTTAAGAAATTGCAGACATTGAAAAACATCAAACAGAGTTTGGTTTTGATGTGAAATCTATCGTTTCATCTGTAGTCACACCATCTGCAAGGAAAATCATGGCTAATTAAAACTCAACCGATAATGCTCATAACACTGAAAATTTCTGCGTTGTCAGCTTGGGCTTCTCCGTTCGCTCTTCGTTGAACATCGACACTACATCAATTCGTCGTGCGTTTCTTCCCTATAGTCACATGTGTTCATACTATGAAAGTTTTATTGACTCTCCTAGCGATTCTCGTCTGAGACGTCAGGCTATACGTGCCATAAAGCTGACATGGCGCATGAACAGGTACTATTGTTGTTCGACAGTCAAGGGTGCGTTCAAGATACACAATGTTAAGAGGGGTGCGTTCAAGCACACCAAACGTAATGCGGGTGTGATCAAGCAAATTTCTGCTGTCGTTGCCCATTGGGATAAAGATATACTCGTGTCAACATGTATAAACTTCCATTCCCTTATGGTCGATGACTCTTCAAATGAAACATTTGAATAGATGCGCCCGTTGACGACAAATGATGCAAAGGTATTTGTCCGTTGTCGAACTTCAGTCTTGAAGTGACTCGAAATCTATCTACAGTAGGCATGCCTTCCCGCCTACTGTTGGGATGCCTATCGTAGTTATCAGCCGTAAGATGAGAACTATGTAAGGCTTGTAAGAAGATGAAGAAAGGAAACTACAGTACATCCTGCCTGACGGGCTCAGAAGCTACGTGGTCAACAGAACCTTTCCCTGCAGATAATTGTACTGGAATCATTTCATGTCATTTTCACCAGAAGCAATGATTACTACCGGATATCAGATACTGTATTAGTTGTCCAGACTCCAGTTACGGGGAATCTCTTTCTCCGTGGAAAGACTGGTGAAAGAAACAGATATCCTGGCGTCTACAGGGTGAACTGGTGACTGGTCTTCATGACCTGTCCCTGCAGGTTACTGTCTTTGAATCATTTGACAACAATCTCGATTGATATCATTTCAGCCGCAGCATTCATTACTATGTAAGAAGACTTCTTCAGCTTCTTCTCAATCATTTTCTCGAGTGTTGATATTTGATTCCAAATCTACGTACATCCAGCGGAAGCAGAGATCGTCTTTTCAAATTAGAACCAAATGTATTTTATTTACATCTTTGCATTGGCTGCATGTATAAAATCGTACAATTTCCCCTAGAATCTAGGTACAATTTTTATGCAAGAATGGTCTAAGTACGTACGGTCATGACAACCTGAACTGTACTCCACCGAGGGGGTAAAAAGGCAGTGAAAAAGGACAGAACAGTGACAGTTACGAGAATGAAAATAACAACAACGAGAGAATTAGTCCGCGCCTGACTGTAACGTTGCTGGTTGGGAGGTAGCTTCTATACTGTACTGGGTGGGTGTGATGGAAGGAAGGAAGGGACGAACGGACGGACGGACAGACGACAGTGAGAGCGAACGAACGTGGAGCAGGTCGGTTCCCCATTCACCCGCAGATTTTGTGAAAGGGCAATTACACACTGTAGGAACGCACTGTACCTACTACTACGGTGAGGCTCCTTGGAGAACTATGTAACTGTGAGCACAATCTCGTACCTGGAAGGAAGTGACGTCGGGGAACGCAATTGCTACTATTGTGACAGGCACGAAGTGACGAGACAATGAGAAAGCGAGGGAGTGCTTTACCTTCTGCCCGGCGACTGTAGTCCACCGGGAATAAGAATCATTTCCTTATTTCGTCTTTCGGTAAAACGGCATTTTCGATTGTTCCGATTTATTATAGGGAGAAAAAGGAGAAGGAAGATCCTTCAGTGTGAGTGAGTGGAAGAGGTGGAGTGGGGAATGAAACATGGTCAGTAGTATAGTATATGCACATATTCACAAGTGCTCAAAAACAGGAAAAAGTGTTCTCTGTCGTCACAGATTAAGTCCTGTTCATATCAAAAGCCGAAATTCTCTTGCACTATGAGTTAGCTGTCGTACTCTACATCAGTCTAGTCATAAATAACGGTATTGGAGTAAAGGGTATTATCCAATACTTAGCTAAATATCTCCCACGTTGACGTAACACTGACATTTCGTAACTTGAAGAAGCAAGGTTCTCCAGTACAAGGCAAGGTTACACTACATCATGAATCATGCTGCTACAACTGAGTGTTTATATACTGAAGTGTTATCCCTAAGACGAGTCACCAAAATGCCTTGACAAGTTACGATTGTTCTTGGAAACCCACAAGCAAAAGTATCTCGCTTTCACTCTTTCCAGAAAGAGTGACAGTCAGTGTGATGGAATGAAATTAAACAGAACGCTATTCTATTCTGATTCGCTCTTAATTTGCTCATATTCTGAAGACATCTACTTTCTGCCATTATAAATGTGAGGAATGTTGAGATGAATGCAGTGTCACTTGTTAGGTAGAAAGTGGTGCTGATGGAGCAGTCTTGTCCTGGTCTCTCAGAGTTATTCAATCCCTAATGGAAAATGGGCCGTCATGTTCCAAGGCGTCACTTAGTTGTAACTTATTGGAGCTTTATCGAACCACCAGCAGCACCACCTCAACAAGCTACCGAGAGCAGAGAGAAGTGATACGGGTTTTTCAGTTATTCTGTCAAAAAGAGCATACCGTATCTAATGAGTCAGGTGTCCCCAGTCAAGAAATGAATAAAGAATGGATACAATGATCCGACGGGCTCCACTGTGCTCAAACCAGAGTATCTCTCGGTTAAGTATACCCTCGAGAGTGGTTGAGCAAATTCAATCTTCCCTACAGTGCTATTCAGACTTTATGTTTATTACTAACTTTCCGGTCCAAGTCTACACATACTCTGGATCTACCAGCATATCCAGTTGAAAATTACCTTAGTTATTTAATTATATTATTTATGCATATTCTCGTTATATAATTTAATAACTAAGCTTACAAAGGGACGGAACTTGCTTGCGTAAGCCGCATGGTCAATGTATGGCCTGAGTTGAAGCTTGTTTTACGAGGTTACGACGGTGGTTGACAAAGCTCGCTGTTGCGTCTAATCAATTTATTCGCCATCCATCCGTCCATCCATGCCGGGCCGCCCGGGCCTTTCCCCTCCGTGAAAGAAAAGACAAGAGAGGATGAGTAAAGTGGCAGTGGTGTAGCACAGAAATCAAGAACCTTGCGCTCCGTCTTTCAAACCGCTGAGAGCGTCGGAGCTCCAGATATAGGAATGAGAACGTTCGCGCTGGCTTTTCCCCCCCTCTCTCTCTCCCCCTCTGTTTCCGGGTGCCTGGCATGAGCACCCGCGTTCAGTTTTATCATATTTTAACCCTTTCTTTTCCCGTCACGGAATCGGAAGGGAAACGAACGTAACCGTTACTCGGATGAAAACACCTTTCGGCGAACGTGCCGACTTCCACTTCCGGTGCTCGGTTTTCCGTGAATTCAGTTCAGTAGGTTGGACTCAAAGCCATCCTGTAAATTGTCTAGAAAATAGATCATGTTATCCTACTTGACTTTTCTTTCTCTCGACATGGACATAATAAAATGGAAATATATATATTTTCCAAGTGGGGTCAATATTTCCCCACTATATATCTATATATTATTATTATTATTATTACCCCGCAAAATTATGAGCTACTTTATTCGCTCTATCCATTGTTTGGACTTAGGGGGTAGATCCTAGGTACTAGTACCGTTGTGTACTGGACATAAGAGGCGTATATACCTCCAACAAAGATCGCACCTAAGGTTTGACAATATGCTCGCAAAACTCTCTAGATTTTTCTCCCTCCCCTTTCCACGACTATATCCTGTAAAAGAGAGAGTTTGGAATTTAGGGAAAGGGGAAAAGGAAAAGACAACGCTGTTGAATTAGAAGGAGATATGAGTCGGTACAAAAGGCTCGATATGTGGTCGTCGGGTTTGAAGAAAACGGAGCAAAAGAACGGCTAACAGTCTGAAAAGAACAGTCGATAGTGGATAGTGTAGCTCAGCGAGATCTGCTTGCCCATGTGCGACAGTTAGAAATGATTTGTTTGGGACTCCCTCCTAATCCTCTCCCGTGCCTTTTCCTCTGGCCTTGTACGTCACGGTTTCGGTCGATCCCCACGTCCTCCTCCTCCATTTCTCCATTCCTAAACGAAAATGGTAACTCTACTGTAGCTTTCTTTCTCTACAGCTCTGCATTTGGGTGGAGACAAATTTCTGGTTTATCGTACATTTACTATGCCATTTAGCCATGGACGCGTGGCCCCCTTTCGAAGTTGATTATGCCAGACGAACGGTATATTCGTTCATGGTCCTCGAAAGGGATTAAGGAATCTGATCACTCTACTCGTTAGTTTCTTGACCTGGTCGATCGCATGTCATATCTGGTTAGGTTAATCTTTCTCTACAGTCAAATTGAGACAAATGAAATAAAACAGAATGAAATGCATTCAGATGCCACTTCGATCTGGTTCTTGATCTTCCATACGATCGGAACCGAAAGTGAAATAGCAATTTTGGAATTTCTTTTTTCTCTCTTTGTGATAATCCACTAGAGCCTTACTGATTTTCGACTGAAACCACTATCAGAGGTGGAATAGTGGTCGATAAAGAAAAAGCGACTTCTGTCGAGTCTTCAGGCTATGGCTGATGCGCCTAGTTCATTGTTCCTCCTACGACGTTACACTCATTTGGGATGCATCGGGCACTCTAATTTAGTTACGAACGGATGACACATGACAGAGCACTTGGAAGTTGGAGTGGAACTGACGTTTCGAGAGAGAAGAGAAATCTCTTGCTGTAAAGGAAATGCCTGGAATCTGCATATCTCTCGATTCTTGATGGAATCATCATCATGCAGACAATGTTTGTACCACTGCCCTTCTCTACCGTGGCCGATCGACTTTGTATTCTGTCTTAAGAACGCAATAGTTAGCGAATAAACTACATCCTTTGAAATAAGATCGGGTCATTAGGAGTTAAACCTTGTACTAAGTAGACGAGAAAGTCTCTACCACGATTAGAGTCGAGCTTGTGCGGTAATAACGGATGTATTTCCGCATTGGAGTTTCTTCTGCTTTTCATGCACAAAAGGAACTTGCCATGCACTGAACATTTCTTTATATATTTGATTCGCACGAATTCCCGTTTGGGAAGATTTGCGTCACTGTGCAGCGAGTAGTTTGTGACTATGGAGGAATGCAGCATCACCTTTCATGCATATTCTTTTTATGTCTACGTGACATAAATTAAGGGAAGCGTGCATATTCACCCTCTTCCAAAATATAAGAAGTGGTACGCTCATTAATTTATTGTTTAATCTTTCCTCAGAAAAATTAGATAATAAATTAGTGTTAAGACTAAAATCAATGTTATAATGTGAATCCAGACCCTGGAATTTACTTCTCGAAGTGTACTTTTACTCACTGTGTTTATATATTATGTCCAGAAAAATCCACTGTTTTGCACTCTATTAAAATTTAATACTTACCATAAATACTAATTTTGTTATTTTCTCTGAAACATAAATTTTATATGTACATATTCTTTTATAACACAAAGCAGAAAAAAATGTTCTCTTGCAAGGACCAAATTTAACTCTTCTCGTTTTGACCAGAACGGATTTACATCCATAGTTTTCTCTCTATTTTCTTGCTTGTTCTCTTTTTCTCTCTAGCCAATAGCTCAAGTAGCATGCATATTACGGTTGAAGAAGCTTAGTAATTTGCTCAGCAAGCAAATACTCAGAAAAGTCGGAGATATCCCATCCAAATACTACACAGATGTTTTATCCACTTGAATATTTAATATTCTAAAACATAACTGAAACGCTGTCAATCGGGAAAAAGACTTTATTATCAACCCTATCTTACATATCTTGATAACTAAATTAAAGAAATAGTGGGCAAAGGCCCTTATTTGTTTATTTGTTTTAGGCTTTGCCCTTAACCGCCACTACATGAGCTTAGACCTCCTCCCACACTCAAGGTGCCAGTTGACGAGGACTCTAGGGTCCACTTCATCACCTCACCTCTATGCGGAACAACTCCGGAAGGAGAAAATAGAGATGACTCAACAAAAACCAATCATGGTTAGCTGCTAACCATGCAGAAGCCTCCAGTGAAATTGGAGGCTTCCAGAAAATCATTTTACAGATCGTACTGCAGTAAAGTTGGAAATGCTACTTCGTACTTCAGTTCATAGCGTGACATGCAGAAATCCAGTACTCCGTAGCTTCAAAGATTTCTCCGAGACTTTGGCAAAAATGATGTGACCTAGCCTATCCGACCATACGAGGAACAAGGGAAAAATTAAATGCGATCCTATTTCACGGACAATGTATCCTATGAGAGAGATGTTATCCACTACGGATAAAGAATCATATTTTCACCGTACTAGACGGAGAGAGAGAGAGAGAGAGTAACATAAGAAGCGTTCACGTTATTTTGACGTAAAGTTCCCATGCAATCTGTGCGTCAAAATGATGTCAATGGAACGGTTATCTTGATTGAATCAAATTCATAGTCGGAGAACATCATACAGCGAGTCCATAAAGCCTCATGCAAGAAATGGAAGTTATATACGCCAGCGGTTAAACTCTAACCTATGCGCGGTTGTTAAACTTCACGTGCTGCCGGAGTAGTACGTCAGCTATAAAGAAATGTTTTGCAAAGTCCTTTCCCGAATGCTTGAGGGTATATATGACGTGACTGTTTTCTGCGCTTCCAAGTTCATCGGAGGTTCATTACTAATTTCCATATTTTCCATTTGGTTCCATCATTCACGTCAAGTTCGAACTTTCTTGCTACCAGCGTTGGTACAACAAAAACATGTGTCGGAAAGAGCTGCGTTATCTTTGAACTTTGGGATGCTCCTTTCACCTTGTAGGATACCACAGTAGCTTTACCAGACATTGACTACGTGAGCGGTCAAATCCTCATGGTCTTGTGAGTTTTGTAGAGGATGTTTAACACCTTTAAAGAACTATGCGATCTGCGCTGGGAAATCCAACCCGCTCCATGACAGTAGGAACTGGTTCGGTATACCACTTTCAAGTGCTACCAAACATCTATCTCGAGTAGTTCAAATGAAGCTGATGTTGTAATGGCTTCCGAGTGAACGGTTGGAAGGTAGGGAAAATTCATGGTTTTTATCTGTTATCAGACGGGCTGAAACCGAAACACACTTGTTGAAAAATAACTAAAACTGAAGTTGCTAACATTTTTCTTCACAAAAGTTCAACTTTTGGTCGATGTTAACAAATAAATTAGCTCGTCCAGAATGGACTATTCTGCGCGGAATAGTTACACCTGAATGCAATTTAAGGACCTTTAATTTCATTTTAAATTACATTTAGATGTCAGGAGTACAAATAAAATATAACATATCTCTTAGAAACAAATAGAAAATTTTACATTTTTATTAGTATTTATATAAAAGTATTACTTTAGTTAAGCTCATCATCTTCAAATAGAAAAGTCAATAAGAATCTAGTTCCAAACAATGGAAAGGGAATGCCAGACTGTAGCAAACAAATGAAGGTAAGGAGAGCAAAAGGAGTGAAAGGAGTTCAGAGCGTAAAACTTTGCCGACGGCTAGCCGGTTGCTGTTTCCGGTACTATTTAGGCAAGAATGTTCTGTTGATTCAGGCACCGAAGTTTTTACCGGACCATAGTTCAAAGTTAATCCAGTTTGAGGGTTTAATCCAAGATGTTAGGGTATGTTGCGGGCAACTGAGCTCGAGCAGCTCGTAGACAAATCATGATTGGGAAACCGTTTGCCACTCATCATGTTCTTTAATGGCCAGGTTCAAGAAAGGATACCATAAACGGCTTCTTTTCTCCGTTTAAACCAAATTAAGCGCTTCGTGTGTCCGACATGTTAAAGGAGTGTGGGAATTTAGTAAGAGCTTCTCTCGTCATGGTCATGCTATTTCTAATGCTCCATCGGCGTACTGCCGTGGTTCGAGCGTAGTGGTGTGGTGCGGTTGGGTCCTGGCAAATGGGTAGCGTAAGCGGGTGCTACGGACCGTCGGATCACGCAGGACCAGTCCGGATCAATCCATCTGCCAAGGCACATAACAGGAGTGTCGCTACCAGGTCTGTTAGGCCGCCGGCTTGCTGTACGCCAGAAAGTTGGCCAGCCCCGCCGGGGAGCAGCCGACCGGTGTAAGACCACCGGCCGTGGGACGACAGGGCAGAGACGTCGGCATTAGCCTGCTGCATGTGTCCATGCGGTTCCCGTTCACTGGCAGTCACAGCGGGGGAAAAGCCCCTGGGCCCTGGCCCTCTGCAGGTGCCAAAGCATCCCTACGGTAGGACTCTGGCGTTGATGGGACGAAGGGCGGGCTGGACGCTGCTCGTCGACGAGGCAGGCACCGAGAAGAGAAACTACGAGAGGCGAGAGAGTGGAGAGTCCAGTCGAGCAGCAGCCCACCGAGCGCGTCCGAGTGAAGTCGCCCAGAGCAGACGGTGAGAGCAGAGCGAGGGGAAGGAAGGGAGTGAGTGCAGCTTTGCTGTGCAGCACAAGGAGCCTGGTGGAGGAGAAAATCAACCCAAGGCAGAGGAAGGGTGGAGCCTCGGAGGAGCAGTGAGAGACAGAGTGGGAAGAGATAGATAGAGAGAGAGAGAAAGAGAGGTGTTTAATGTGGAAGAGGAGAAAGAGAGCAGGAGCGGGGGCAGATCGGAGGCGTAAGGGAAAACAAGGTGGTTGGTGAGCTGAGAGAGAGAGAGAGAGAGAGAGAGAGAGAGGACGTAAAAGGAGGGAAGAGAGAAGGGAGTGCGGGGAAGGTCTTCTGGTTTCACGGGGGAGTTGAGACGATGTGTGGAGAGGGGCCGGCCTGACACATACGCACAGTTTACACTCCTAGCGCCAGGGGACGCGGAGGGAAGAGAGGGAGGGAAGGAGGAGGAAGCTTTCTTTTCGGACTTTCATCGGGGTCCTCGTTGCCACTTCTCTCGTTGCTTGCCCTTCGTTCTTGCAGTCAGTCACACCCACACACAGCAGGCAAACCAGCGCGCCAGCTTGTTACGCAGCAATTTTTCATCGTCCGCGGGGAGCTTCGATTTTTGCTCCCTGGTGTTTGTTCACTTAACTCGTACGCACGCACGATTGGTAGTCCACCCGCCCGCCCGCTCGCTTGTTCTTTCCTTCATTCACTCATTACGGTGGTCTCGTTGTCACTTGTTCCACGGATGTAGAGGTAGAGAGAGAAAGAGTGAGGTAGCGGGGAGGATAACACATTGTAGGTAGGAAGATAGGAAGGAAAGAAGGTAGAGAAGAACCGATGAACGTGAAGAAGGGGGAAACAGGATGATGTAGTGGAATGTGGCAGGGCGGGTACAATGAGCGGGGTGGTGTCGGAAGGAGGATGGGGAGATTGGATGATGTTTGTGGAAAGGAAGAGCGTGCAATGCGTGGATGCGTTGCCGAAGCATGCTTGATGCCTCGAAATTGGAGGATGTCGTCGGGAGTGTGAGAAGATAGAGCGTCCAACAGCAGGAAGAATGGCGGACTCGTTGCAGGGTAGTCTAGAGGAGGAAGACGGGCTTCTGGATGCGTTGTACAACAATGGGAAGCAGAGCTTGGACCTCCAGGCGCTGACGGCATTGTCCAAATCTGAAGGGAAGTCGACAAGGAGAAAGAGTTTAGTGAGACCTAGCTTAGAAACTGAGGACCTACTGAACCTGCTTCATGGTTCTGATCCAGTCAAGGTGGAGCTTAATCGTTTGGAGAATGAAGTCAGAGGTAAGCTGCAGCTGGGGCGGGCCTGTCTAGAACTTATCTACATTGTCGTCTTGGAAGTCTAATTGCAGAGAAGTGCGTCGAAGGTCCCCGTGCACATTGTGCAGACATGCACTGGAGTAAGCAATGCCAGTCTGCCTTTCGCCTATGGCCGAGTCAAGGCTTACAATGCCAGCTTTCAGTGCTCATACTCTTCACGTGATCTGCTTCTACTCAAGGATATTTCTTGAGCCGGGCAGTCCTCATCCCATCTCTCGCCATTGTTGGGCTACGCTGTAGTTCTTCTTTCCCGTACGATCTGGTCTCAAGGCGTTCCACATTGCGCGAAACTAGTGAAATACAGCTTGTGATTGTGATTACCGCGTTTATGAGCCTTCTTTGAAATTGCGGCCTGTCTATGCTACGATTGTCCACGATACTGGGAGCTTTAGCAATCGTGACTTGACCCCGCTCTGACTGTACGAGATCAGTGCGTTGTGGACTGGGCTAGAACTTTTGAGTTGCATAGTGGTAAACTTTAGTTTCCAGTGAAAGTGCGGTATTCTTCTGCCGGAATCAGGGGCCTGGGTGCTACAGGTGGAGGAATATTATCGCGAAAGTTTTGTACACCCTTGCTTCTTATTACGCCCGTATGTGGTTGCGTAAAGCTCATCACGACCAAGATACTATAGATTACCAACTAACTGTACGTCATGCTACTCTTTTCAGACAAGGACCGCGAATTGCAAGAAGCTCAAGCCGAGATAAAGGCACTGAAGCTGACGGAGCGGCTGAAAGAAAAAGCCGTTGAAGAGGTATCTTAACATGCTCTCTTGTCTATGAATGTCCTTGTCGTGTCGTGGGCCCGGAACAAAAGCGAGGCCGGGAAGCAGGACACATTCTTGGATTTTGTGCTTGCCATTGTAGGGGTTCCTTGGTTTGCCTGTTTCTTCGTCCTTGTGAAGGGATCGTTTATTCTGATGTCGAAAGTCGTCATGGTTTACAGCTTTCAGACGAGTTGCTCAAAGTTGACGAGAAACTCAAGGCTTCGACAATCGCTCTCGAAAACAAGGTAAGACATCATGAATGTTACGCATCTTTTATTGAGGCTTCACCAGTCACAGCGTCATCGTTGTCCATGTGAAGGGGCTCATATACTTGCTGCGCATTTGCAGAATCTTGAAATAAAAAAGATCAACGATGAGAAGAAAGCAGCACTGGCTGGCCAGTATGCGGCAGAGGCAACTTTGCGCAGAGTACATGCTGCCCAGAAGGATGACGACATGCCACCAATTGAGGCGATTCTTGCCCCTCTTGAGGCGGAAATTAAAATTGCGAAGCAAGAGGTGTGTATCATTAAATCTGAGCCTGTTTTGGCATTTCTGGCGTTGCAGTATGGAGGTTTTGTTCTAACTTTGGAATTTCATCTTCGCCTGAAGTACTTGCGTACTGTTGCTCAATCTGTGACTCTGATTCTTTTGACAGATTGCGAAGTTGCAAGAGCACAATAGGGCGTTGGACCGTATGATCAAAGCGAAGGAGGCTGCACTACTTGAGGCAGAAAAGACAGTGCAGGTCGCGGAGGCTAAGGCCTCCATGGTTGATGATCTTCAAAATCGTAACCAGGAATTGCTGAAGCAGATCGAAATTTATCAGGTTTAAACAAACGTTTTACACCTGGACCCACATATTCTGTATTTTCAGCCGCAGATATGAAACTTGGAGGTAGCCTGACGCAAGTTTTCCCATGGCGCAGGAAGAGAACAAAATTCTGGACAGAATGCATCGACAAAAGGTGGCGGAGGTAGAGAAAATGAGTACTACCGTTGCCGAACTGGAGGAGGCACTTCTGGCGGGGGGTGCCGCTGCTAATGCAGTACGGGACTACCAGCGTCAAGTTCACCAACTGACGGTACTTTCCTTGTAAACATCCTCTCCATTTGTGCAGAACTGTCATGTTGTCAGCGAATCCGAATCATCCGTTAGCCGGGCGTGCGGCACATGTCAAGAGTTATGTGTCTAGCTCGTACCTGCTTGCAGATATATCTCATTTCATCACTGACGAGGGTGCTGATTGTGAACATGGTGCCCAGGAAGAGAAGAAAACGCTAGAGCGCGAACTGGCTCGTGCCAAAATCACAGCAAATAGGGTTGCAGTTGTTGTAGCAAATGAGTGGAAGGATCAAAACGATAAGGTGATGCCCGTTAGGCAATGGTTAGAGGAGAGGCGGTTTTTGCAGGTACTTTTGACTGTGTCAACTCTGCTGCTACCCTTCATGCACATGCGGTTTTGTATTAACGGGACTACTTGAGACCTCAGTTCTCTACTGCGTAATCCTTCAAGCGTCTAATATGAGTCTGGAACTGTGCAGGGTGAAATGCAGGCTCTTCGGGACAAGTTGATGGCCTCTGAGCGCACTGCAAAGAATGAATCGCAGTTGAAGGTAATTGATAGTTTACTCGAGCAGATCATCGGTTGTTTTTAACTTGCAAAAGCGATATACGCATCGGTCGCTCTCTATGTAGGAGGTGGAAATGGTTTCTAGTGACTCATTCGGTGGAAGTTTCTTACGAGTTAAGAAATGTCACTGGTACTCTACACGTGGTAGCTTGAACTTCTACGGAATGCGAACTGAAGGTCACAGGGCCACCAAACGCTAACAGGCCGAACCAAGGACTATCTGAAATACTTCGTGTGTGTGAGGTGTCGTTGATTCTCCCTTGATTGAAATACGAGAATAAGTTCTAATACGGTTTATGATTTGATAACCGGTTTCTAAGTCGTCATCTGTGAACGTTTCTGGCCTTATGCAGGAGAAACTCCAACTTCGACTGAAGGTGCTTGAGGATGGTTTGAGACAACCAAGCGCCGGTACAGCTCGTCGCTCGACAGGAACGGGCTCAGAGGAAGCTCCTCGAAGCGGAAGCAATGGTCCAGTGCGTAGGCAGTCCACTGGCACTGGATCTGAGGAAGCGGCGAAAATTCTTGCGAATGGTTCCCGTCGTGCCAGAACTTCAGTTTCTCAGCTTAGAGCGTCCGTGTCTGGCACATCCCAGCTTTTTAAGAACGGGCGACTTTCAACCAAGTCCTTCGACGCCGGTAGGTCAATGGATGGAGGACCCGGGATTTCTCGTACCAAGGCCTACACGAATGGCGTAGAGGAGAATCATACTGCCAGGAAATCTACTGGTAATGTGGCTATGCCGGACGATGCCGCGAAGGAGAGACCAGAATCAAAGAACGAAACTTCAAATCCTGTAGATGAACCAGTTTCAGGTTTGCTGTACGATATGCTGCAGAAGGAGGTCATAGCTCTGAGAAGAGCGAGTCATGAGAAGGATCAAAGTCTGAAAGACAAGGATGATGCAATTGAGGTAAGTCTCGTTCTTTTTTACTAGACTTCCCTTGACTGGCTAGAGGCGTCGGCGGATTCAAGCTTCTGACGACACCTGACATTAAGCTTGGGTTCGATCTTAGCTTTCCAAGTCTCCAGATTTTGACTTGGGTGGATTATTACTGACTTCAGATGTTGTCGAAGAAAGTGGACACGTTGACAAAAGCAATGGAGGTGGAAGCCAAAAAAATGCGCAGAGAGGTAGCAGCAATGGAAAAGGAGGTTGCTGCTATGCGAATTGACAAGGAGCAGGAAACCAGGGCAAGACGTGTTAGCATGGCCAAAGAGCGTGTACAGAACTCACACTCTTCCAATACTCAAGCCCCGATTCCAGGAAGGTGAGAAACGTCCTGTCACTTCTTGATACATCTTTCTGGGTTCCAAGACGAACAGAACTAAAGCAGTAGGGAGACGGACGAGAATTTTGTGACTTGAAATAGTTTAGCAGCCTATAACATCCTACAGCGGTGAGTTTCGGATGTCTTTCTTTTCAGATGAGTCCTGTCTGTTTGGCCATCAAACGTTTGAAGGCAGACAGTATGGTCTTTGATACACCGTGTCTGAGACCTTATGGCAACTTGCTTCGAGGTAGATAAGGTCTTGCACTTAAAGTCCATCAGTTTTGACGTGGCCATCAGCTTTCGCCTCCCTAGCCGGGCTAGGTTTTACAGGAGTCGTGTTGCTCTCGAGGAAGTTGAGCATCTTCGCGGTTTTGTTCCAGCACAGCAGTGCGGTCCTTGACCGGTCGTTGTAGGAGACCCTGAGATCAGTAATACTGCCCAAAAATGGATTACATCCACTCTTACAGTCTCACAGAAATATACGAGTAGTGTAGCATGACGTACTCGTGACTTCTTTCATGTGACGGGTTAACAGAGAGATGCCGGCCAGTTGACATCGTCAAACATATCAGAGTACAGCACCCTTAATGTTTCACCAGCTCGCTGCTGATCTTCAGGAAGGCGTGATGGATATTCCTGAGTTCTGTTAGTTTGCGACGGACCTTTGCAATCCTCAATACCTTGTCTACCAGTGAGTGGATAAATGGGACAAGGTATTATTAATCATTTATCCTCGACGCCTTGAGCTGATTAGGGCTTACGCTTCCGTACAGAAGCATGTCTGGGGAAGCCGACTTTATCTGTGGTTATGAGAGTAGAGAGCAGAGAAGGGCTTATTGCGTGCTTATGATTCACCTTCAGAGCATCGCTGTCCTGTCTCTGGATCATTGGATGGTCTGTGCCAAGAGATGGTTACCTGATTTTGTTTGATAGGATGACCATGTGATACGCAGACAACAGCAAAACCCGTGATTCCTGTGGAATGTTGATGAAGAGGCTTACTTCGTTTTCAGTGTTGATGGGCGTGTGTCGCCGGATGAGTTGAAGTGAGGAGCGAATTTTGGTTGTTAAAAGCGCACCAGTTCAGATCCAAGTTGGCATGTTGATCCAAAAGAGAACTTTCAGAAAGCTGTTCGACTGTGGTGCTCGACTTCGTTGTTTCTCTGGTGGAAAATGAAGGAAGTTTGACAAGCTAGTGGGTTCTGGAATGAGTTGAATGTGATCAAGTTCTCACAACATGTTCGAATTTCATCATTGTCCTGGCTCTCTCGCAGGTTGCAATCTGAGATTGGGAAATCTCCAATGACACGGACTTACTCATAGTAAATGCAGGACAAATATAGTAGGTGCTAGTTTATGAGTGGTGCATTGATTACAGTGTATGACACTATTTATCTGATTATAGGTAGACATGCCAGGTTTGTTTATAGATTGCTCTAGGGCTGAACTGCAGCATGCTAGTGACGCTAGTGACCCAACTTTCATGTGGATTAGACAAGTGGTAGAAAATTTAAGCTTGATGATTATTGATCACAGCTTCCTTATGCGGTGAGGGATTTTACTTATGAGTACTACAGAATTGGGGATATCAAGTAGTTCTTGAAAGTTCTAGATACTGATTCCCTTTGTATTTATGAAATTTGAAATACCTAACAATACAAGCTATTGTTAAGGGGAAGGTCATTGAACTTGGCTACTCTAACATAGATAAGTGCAGCCTTGAGATTACAGGAACTCAGCGACCTGGGGCATGTGAAACCAAGGCCAGTTACAGCTGAGCGTGTAGGCAAGGAGGTGCAAGTAGGGCATTCTACCTTTCAACAGAGATCTACTACCTGAGAAAAAGACACTCCCATTCGGTAAAGTTTCAGTCTGTAAAGTTCCAGGAGTGGAGAAGAAACTTGTGTGGAGAGATGGAATTAGTACACGTCTTTGTCATACATCTGTTCTTGACTGGTATCAATGAAACCTTTGGAATTCACTTCGGACTTCAAGTCGTGTCTTTTGTATATTCACGGCTAGGAGCTCCCGTATCCACCTCTGCTTTAGGTCTGGAGTGGTTTTCAGTGATGATTTTCTTTTCCAGTTGTAGACTTTATTCAAGTCTTGTAACCATCGAATCAATAACACGTAAACCATCATCTATAATCCACCTGAGATGTGGCTAGACTGTATAATTTTCAACTTGTACATCATCACGTGCACTTTTCAAACTCCGGAACAACTGAGGACAGAAGGTTGCGTTTATACGAACAGTTTCCTCAAATGTAAAGAGACCTCGAATTTGATGTCATATGGTTCTCTACAGTCCGCATTGCACATAGTCAGATCGCCCACGTTCCTTGTAAAAGGATAAGGCGGATAGGACCCGCCCAAAAATGCAGATTCCATCAGACGCAGTGTTACTAGAGCGAGTCTCGCTATTCGAATTTACTCGCACTCTCGTTGTCGTAGCCAGCAGTCAAGTAAGCGTTACCTATCAGTAGGGTGTATGCGCGGATTTACGATCGATAGGTACGATTGAGTTGTGTCAGCCATTTGTTTTCCAGATTGGTGAGTTTGGCCATCGTGGATTTCACAGTTCCAAACAGGATGTGCAGTTGTTCTGTTGACATTAACACATCAGTGACATCAGCCCTCGGAAAGGACTTCAAAGGAGCCCAACTATAACGCACGCAATGTCTTTCGATTCTTCGATTCTTGAACCCACATTTATAATAAAGCCGCCTCATCCTCCTCCATAAGGCCGGGAATCGGGATGGTCCACCGAAAGAAGTAATCGTCGCGCTGAAGCCGTGCTCGTCCATTATCATACTCTTTCTGCTTGCGTGTTCGGTACGCTCTCCGTCCCCCAACTTTCATGACAATACCTCTCCTACGAATCCTGCAACACTGCAGTGAGTGCAGTCCGCTTTCGACACGATGAATGGACGGAAGCAGCGCACGATTACAGATCCACCAGTCGCCAGTCTGAATGCTGACAGCTCCACTGTCTGTCTCCTTATCTCGGCGCCATATTGTCCATCTGTTGATTTCCTTACGTATCTTCGGACAGCCTGACTGACTGCCGTAAGGCAATGCCTGAAGCAAACGTTCGGACCTAAGAAGTGCAGAATCCAAGTTCAAATTTGAATGAAGCTGGGCGTCATCATCAAGCTTGACAAAAGAAGCACAGGCTCAAATGGCCAAGTGCATGCCAGATATGGAATTTGACACTCTACTTGCTCCTTCCATTTCTTTAATCATTTTGAATGGAATGCTTCAAAAAGGGGAGCGTACAAGCCGATCCTAGTCTAGCTCGATCACAGAAGGGAATGATTTGGCGTCATCATGCCTGCCTGTGCATCGTTAGCCTCCGCCTCCGTTTCAGCCTTCCTGTAGCCAAGCAGCACACCATGAGCACTGAATGTGGAAATGAACCACATCACGCATGACCTCGTCGCTCGTCGCTCGGCGCTCTCTCGCTCCCCTCTAACGGACTTGTACGTACTGTCAATAAAGGATACTCTTCGTCCATCGAGGCGATAGACGCTCCGCTGATGGAGGGATAACGCGTGTCTCAAAGAGTATAACAAGCAACTACGCTCGCAGTGGAATTGTGAGGCTATACGTTAGCAATTTATCCGGATCTAAACTCGTTACTCCCTTCTTTCCAGGTTTCATAGCTATTGTACTCTTTCCGTCCTTCCTCCTCCTTTCCGGTTTGCGCAAGTTGCTGCGGTAATAATGAAAGTACGAGGCTAAGCATTTGCGATTCATCCGGATCTGAACTCGTTTTTCTCGTCTCTATCTAATCAGACAAATACACTATACGACCAAACTCTTTCCTCTTCTCCTTATGGCTTTTACGGTCGACGGATAGCATAAACAGACACATCAGCGCCGTCATCTCTACCTCAGTCACGGACAAAACTACAACGTTAACGCTCCATCACATTCTCCATGGAACCTGCGAGCCTGGATCTAGCCATTCTTTTCCTACAGTCGCAGTAGCTTCAGCAGCTCAGCTCCTCGAGCCTACAGCCTACAGTCGATCTAGAAGCTGAATCTCCCTTCAAGCTTGGATACTAGAAATGCGTTAGTCTAGATCCTTCACTCGCTCCCCCTTCCTTATTCCAGCTCACTCATTTCTCCTTCGACACCGTACTCAGTGAGCTTCAGTACACTACACACAGTTCTACGCGCTTTTACATCTTCGAACAAGAACAAGAAAGACGCCTTCTTACATAGAAAATGAGTATTGACTAAAAGAGTTACAGAAATCTGCTTGATCACACCCCCAGTAAGTTAGTTGCGTTTGATCATACCCCTCATATCTATGTAGGTTTAATTGAGAATCGAAATTAAAATCGAAATTAAAACGTATTGTACATCATCTTATTACCTTTCAACTTTGACTAATATTTATTTATTTATTTAATTTAATAATACAATACATGTTAGTACTATCCTTCCCAACAGCCTTGTACAGTGAATTAATAATACAATACATGTTAGTACTATCCTTCCCTTGTACAGTGAATTTTATTTTCTCTTATCAGAGAATATTTAAATTTATAAAAATAGATTATAATAGATTATTAAAAAATTAAATTAATTCATACGTGATATATGTTAATCAGTCTCGGAATAGCCAACTCATCAGAATATAACCCATAAGTGAAGTCAGGGCTAATGCGTTGTTGGGAAAATAAGTCAGAGACACTAATTCTCAAACCGCATCATTTTCAGAAGACATTAATTAATGTCCTAACTCTTCTCGCAAGAATTAAAATAAAAATTAATGTACAGCAAAGTACACTTCGAAGAATACATGGGTGAATACCCTCTATGATTCTTTTACTAATGACTCCGTGCATATTTACTCGAAAAGTGAATATAATATACATAGAAGTTGTGGTTCCGGCCGGGGAACGGAAACGGACAAACTAGAAAATCGAGATTTAAATTCTCATCGTTGGTAGGGCGCGGGGTTGTGATCTTCGCTGTTAGGGCAAGCTGTTATCGCTGACCAAATATTGCATGCCAAATGAACTCTGGGAACTTTTGTTCGTTTATTGTTATATTAAATAAGAAATATATATTAAGCAGATATAAAAAGTTCAAATTTTCTATAAATATTATTTGTTACTCCATGCCTAGAAACACGAGGAGAGTGGAGAAAACCCAAAAGTATTGGCTCTGCTCTCGCACTTCAGAAGGTACAAGACCGGGGAATTGTACTCATGAAAATATTAATTTAGTGAGGTGTTTAATTTAATACTTAACCTTTCCTATTGAAAGAATTATGTATTAAATTAAACAATTATGCATTTCCCCTCTTCAGAACTTGGAATAGGTGAATATTCATGCAGGAAAAGTGAATGTGTGCAGTTCACATGTCACTAATCTGGAAAAATGACTAGTTCACCCATAAGAAGTTTCACCAGTAAGAAGTTTGATCCAGCGGTACAAAAAAGAGGGTGATCAACCGCAACGAACTTACTGGGGTGTGATCAAGCAAATCCCGGAAAAAGGGCCGAAAGTGTTGCCAACTTGGCTGACCCGGTAGCTTAAGTAGGGATGCCTACGGTAGACCCTAAGGGTGGTACATACATCTTCCTGCATGGGGCTATGGTAGTTCTCTCTTCTTTTCGCTAATGCCAGATGGTGGATAGCGAAGTCCCGTGATCACAGGTCCTTCAAGGTATATGCGCCACATGTGCGTTCTTGACTGCCAGCGTTACATGACGGACGAGTAGTGATGCATAGTCGAATTTCGTGAAAAGTGGATTATGCCACTGCGCTGTTATGTACCGCTTAGATGGTAAATGGCAAATGGTATCATCTGTCCCTTGGGGTATTCGAGAACTATGAGAATGTCCATGTGAGTCCATCATCACAGGATTCGGATCATAAGTTTCATAACAATTTGTAGCAGCATGCACCTCCAACCGTGCCAGTAAGGGATTGATCCACCATCTTTCTCTTAGAGGACTGTAAGCTAAATCACTTGAGACACTGGCTTCGATAAAAAGTAATTTTAGTGATTACGTCTTCATCTGAATATGAAATCTATAAAATAAAAAAGTTAAAATTAAATCTCTTCAATAACTTTACAAGCTGTGATTCATCTCGAAACAAACTATTCAATATTGATGGAGAAATGTTAAAATAAAAATTTCATGATTTCTTAGAACAAAAGAGAGTCTTGTCCTCAAGCTCAAAGTACATTGTGAAGAAAAAGTAGATATTCTTTTCATGCCTTTATACCTATGCCAAGGGTTTAAAAGTACAATTGTTAGATTTTAACAATTGTACATATATAATATATATATATATATATATATATAGTTCATATATTCCCTAAGTGTTCTTGGAATATATGAAGAAGATGTATCCCAACTATTAATGTCGCTGTTTGACAAGTGTTTATCACGAGCTGTGATAATAAGACAACAAGTATCATATCAAATTCTTTTCTGAATGCAAGAGAAAAAGGGGTAAATAACTTATTAGTTAATACCAGTTTTTTTCATTAATATCAATACCATGCATTTCTGTTGATATAGATAGTAATAGATACCTATATCTATCTTGTCTTACAGAAATTCAGCTCAAAATATATATCCACCTGGATTTTATGTCATTTAATAAAAATCAATGCTCAATACTATGAAACGCTTTTAGTCACAAAAAGAATCAAAACTTATTTCTTGACTTAAGAAAAATTTGTCTTGATATCCATCACGAATAATGATATTCTTCATACAATCAAGAGTAGTGTTAATCCTACACTCTTATATATAACTGTACACGAAACTAAAATATACAATAGTATATTTAAATAAAATTACAAATAATACTATTTATAATTTTAATAATACTTTATTTACATAATATATTATCATTTTTTACATAACTTATCATTCAGTTGTAAATATCATAAGTTTGTAATAATGTACGAGCTGGAGACTAAATTAAAGTATATTTTAATAAGAGACATAGATCCTCTATATAATGAATATTTTATTCACAAAAGAGATAATATAGTGGAAAGTTGAAGGAGTTGGTCACCACATATGTATATTTTGCAGTATATTGATCATCATCAAACTATCATATGGAATTGTTGTGATGAGAACTCAAGAGTGAGAGATATACCATCTCTCTTCATGAAGTTTTTTCCAACTAATATCATAAATATATTATACTTAAAATAAAATGGTATAAAATTAAAATTTTATATAATTTATCAACAAAATTAGTTCTAGAAAAGAATTCAAAAGTATAGAAATAAAGATGATTATAGAAAATAAAGTTATCACTGTTTCGGAATTGTATATAGAATTAAACTCATAACAACAATAAAATAAAATTCAGTTAGTATAAATTAATTCAAACCATAGATATATAATTAATAATAGATATATAATATAATCAATCTATAATAATTATATTGAAAAGATTAAATTTTCCAAATAGAAGTTATACTTAAACACAAGTGTATAAGATAAAAAGTAACCATATATGTTTGATGACTTGTAAATATTTTATCATATGCACTAGTTGCATATAATAGTATATTCTAACTTTGAAATATTATTTATTCATTTCAAGATTAGGTTTTGATATAATTTAGTAATATAAATATTTATAGATGATACTCTTATAAAATACACATAATTTTATTTTCAACAAATGGTTATTATGAGTTATAAAATATGAGAAGTGATAAGAAACTAAATTAAATTTTTTATATAAAAGGATACAACTAGTCTATATAATAAACAATTTATTTATTGAAGATATGATACAGCAAAAAGTTTAATGAGTGTATCATGATATATGCATGTTTCTCGTTACATAGATTATCATCGAACTATTAAAAGGATTCAGTTAAGCAAATTGATAATAGGAGATTGACAAAAGGAAACCAAACCATGAATGAAAACTATACATAGGAAAACTAAATCACTCTGCGAATCAACATATCAATAACATATATAGGTTTAGAGAACGATTTTTCTTGAACGTGTTGCAAAGGTGATATGACTTCACGTGAGCATAGGTTCCATAGAGAAAAAAAAGATAAAATTTAGAAAATATATATAAAAGTTTTCATAATTCTAAAAAAAAAGAATTACGGAAACTTCATCATTAGATGAAAAATTAAAAATTAAAATTTTTACAATCTTTATCACGTCATAATACTCCTACTCATCTTCATCGTCGTTGTTTTTTAACCGGAAGATCTAAAATCAATTATCGTGATTTTGGTTTATCTAGACATTTACTTCGTGAAATGGGTCATGCACCAACTTTACCTCTTGGATGTATTCAGCCGTGGGCCCAAGTCTCATTGCTTATTCGAACCTGAGAGGTGAAGATATATCTCGGTGGAGTTACTTGGGTATTGAAACGTAATTATTCACAACAGTTTTTTATATAATTTGTAGCTTGCAATTTGTTCGCAAGAGAGACATGTGAGTGTAGTCTTTCATCTTATGAAGTTTTCGAGAGAGATGAGAGATCAAAATTACATGTAATGAGTGTCAAAGTTTGCAAGAAAAATTGATACATCCATCTCTAGAGAACACTAGCCATCGTAACTTCATATCTGATCATAGCCAGAAGGTTCTATTTTTTTCCAACAGTCGTTTTCACTTCATCGATTTGAGATCATAAATTTTATTAACAAGTAAAGTATATATTTCTAACCATGAATATTCATTTACATACGTTTTACTCGATGTAGTGCCATTACTACTTAAAACTCAATAATTTGCAACAGAGAACACATGGATGATTTGAAGTGTTCGAGACTAAACTCTCCATCAGCCTTCTGCTAGATAAGTATATGTCTTGGCTGAGTACGTACTGTACTATTGCGAAGCGATATTAATGTGATAAAATACATGAGGTTGTTCCCATGGATCAACAACCAAACTCAAACATAAGTTAAGTCAAGGGAAGTTCATTCCTCGAGCATCAAGAATTTCATGACTATGATTGAGTCCGTGGCATATGAAGAAAACTACCACAAAGTGATTATTCTAATCATCCGTTTAAGTTTGCTTTTCGTTTATTATGTTGATTACATTTATGATACATATTTTCTTGTCCTTCTGCTCTTTTGAAAGAGTTGAGTTGCATGCGATTCAGATCATAGCTAGAGTTCTTTGATGCTATAAATCTAATCGTGGACACAAGATTAGAAATAGCTTATGGAGTGCTTGTTTCTTACGTTGTGTTTACGAAGCTTGACAGCACAAATCCCAACTTCATGACGGAGGCGTTCAAAATCAACAGAGTGAGTTGAGGTTCTAGTCGTAGTATTAGGGAGATGATGAAGATGTTGGACGAGATCAAGAGTCTATCAAAGACTTGATGCAAGATGAATGGCTTGAAAATCAGCAATGAAAACGACAACACTTTTTTGTCTAGAGAGCTCCATCACTACAGCATTTGTGTATGGTACATATTGCCTCGTTGGTTCTGATGAGTGCATGTTGTTGTCCAGTGCATGTTCCCAAAGTCTTATTCCAGGAATAAACCATCTGGAACGGATATTTGGACCACTGAAGAATGGTGTTACTACTTATATATTCTCTTATGGTCTTCTGCATCCATAGTTGTCCACATTTCCCAGTGCCTATCTGGTTTAACTTGTATCAGAACAAATGCTTACCTGTTTGAATTTGCATCAGGTTTCAAGACGACAAATCTCTTACTAGAATTCGAAGAGCAAAACGTAACCTCTAACAAGCACATCACTCAAACCAAACTCGGTACGTTATAAGAGTTCGAGAAGATACATGGGTACGGTCTTGTTTCCTGATTTTCTGATCCTTGACAACCTCTGTATGTCTTATTGATTCTGGATGCATTCTGGTTGGACTGCTGATTTCAGAGTGAATCATGTACATTTAACGAATTAGTAGACTAGTACTCAACATGAAGAACAAAAACACACTTCGAATGGCATGTCTTTCTTTCAGATGAATAGTCGTGTGACAGAAAGTTAATCCCCAAAGAGCAAACTTTAAATCATAACAGTGGTCCAACTCCAGTGGTATCAACAACATTGCTGAATCCACTCACAAGCCTGCTACTGGAAGAAGTCCTAAGCTCACAAAGAATTCAGCGTCTAGAGCCTGGGCATGCGCAAGTTCATGACATTCTTTTCCAGCTGGTTGTGCGTGTGCACCAATTTGAGCTACAACGATTCTGAAGGTTGTTCACTTCACCGAAGCAATCATTTCGGAGAAATAACAAAATGAAGCTCCATTACAAAGCAACTAGAGTGTTTGAACTAATGTGGATGATGAGAAAGTGTGGGACGCAGGCTTTTGTGCATTTTGACTCAACTTCCACCTCTCAAAGTTGAATTTTGAAGTGGTCCGATACAATACGAGGACTATGTTGTATTACGCGAAGTCAGAAGCTAAGGGACTACAGCCTGTACACTAAGGAACGAGTTCGACTTCCTAGTTCCCACTGAACAGTCTTTTGACTTTGTTGCGGAAATAAGTGAAGAATGGTTAATGATTTGCGATGATTGTGAGTTAGACGTAAAAGTCCTATCCGGATCCAGAAAAACGATTCCAATGCAACCGTCTGCTTTCACTGAATTTTCTCGTTCTCTCGATTCATTTAGGGAGCAAACTTTCTTCGAACTGATCTTATCGACATCCTATCAGTCGATAAAGCGAGTAGAACTCTGCACCAGCAGTAATTTGTATGTTTCGTTCTCGTTCTCTTCAAGACACTATATTCAGTTTTGCTATAATTTTCAGTGTAAATGCTTTTATGTTCGATTATAAACGTCCGAGGTACACTCCATGGAGTACACGCCACTGCAAATTTCATGATCATGAAGGTGTCCACGTTCTACCTTTCAAACAATTCCAGAGTTCGTTGTCGAACTTCCCTCCAATCCGCTTGTATAACGTTTCATTCAATTAAGAGACGTACTCGCTCTGGTACGATGAGTTCAGAGTGACAGAAGAGCTCATCATTTGCTGCAGAGATAGAATATTGGATATGAGACAGAAGAAGTGAATATTTGCTACAGAGACGACGAGAATGAAACGACGTGTGAGTATTATAATCATCGAAAGATCCAGTGCGTTGCTGTGAGAGGAATTCTGTACCCTTAGAGAGTGGGTGCCCTTACTATCACTCAGCTCCAGTTGCTTCCCACATTGATACATATTGCTCACGTACTAAAGTTCGCTCTCGTTAAGCAGCTTATATTCTATATAGCTTGTTCACATCAATCAAGCTTGTTGTTCGAGAACTCCCCCAGTCGTCTCATTGCAGTCATCATCCTTGTTGTCAAGTGTGGGCTTGTAATTGAAGGAGTCTTTGTAGATGTGGAAGCTTTGCTTGATGATGGGATATGGTTGAGCGGTGTGCAGGAAGAAAGTGGAGTAACCTCTAGCACCTCGAAAATCACCCGTTCCACCGACGATGGAAATCTCACGGTCGCCATGACCGATCTCCGTCCCCTGGACCTGCAGAGTTCCTTGGTACTTCTCGTGATGCTCAAAGATGACAGTGAAGAGAAGGTAGTAGTTTTCACCCGCGAAGTTGTTCATGATTGCCATCCCTTCCCTTCTGCCTATAAGCGTCGATGACCATTCCGGTCCTTGCGTGACATCGTTGTCGAAGACCAGAGTGCTCCCAAATTTCAGTGCGTTCAGGTCATGCGTATCTTCACCCGGACCTGCAACGATGGCAACCTCATCCGTGCAGTGAATGAAGTATGTCAGCGTCTCTGTGTCCCCGTTCTCTGATGAATCTTGAGCACTGACCACAACAAACCACAACATCCAGAACATTGCCGCTAGATCCAGAATCAGCAGCTTCTGCGCTTCCCCCATTTTGCACTCCTAGCCAACGAGTCAGAACTTGAAGATCTGCTAGAACCAACGCCTTGAACCGTTTTAGCCCTAGGAGAGTTCGAGAAGCTTCAGCAGGCAGCAGCCGGGGAACCGATCGATCTTAAGGCCCAGTGAACTGAGAAGAAACGAAAGGATCAGCAACTTGTCGGCTCGAGTGCTTGAGAAGATCTCCTTGAAGCTCTGAATCGACCGACCGATCTGGACCTGCAAGCACTTGCTGATGGTTTGAATCGCCTCTTCCAAGTACTTATAGTTAGCTCGAGTGCCCTCCTGGCCCGAAGTCCGGAGGATCTGAGAGTCTTCGAAGATCCATGTGGTAGTTGGACTTGTTCCTCTGATTTTCCTTGAACCATTAAAAAATACAGTCTCTGCACTATATTCCTGTGAGCTTGAGATCTACTTTCCGAGAAACCTTATCGCATCTTTCGAGTCTCCCCATGCTAAAATGAATAAGATTATATGCATATAAACCAGATGCCTTCAAATACGTACTGACGTCATGGGCAAGGATCTCCTTGTCCGCATGCATAATGATTCGTAGAACTCAGCTGTCAAGGAGATCGCGATTGAGGTAATGAAAAGCATGAGCATGCGCAGAGGAAATCACGATTGCAGTCACTGTACTTCTGCTTAGTGTTCCCTCCGTTCAAGCGACTTCTACAGTAGGAATCCACCTGCACGGAACATCACAAACAATACTATGACAGAAAATATTCGGGTCTCCCACAAGCAGGTCCTTTGAAGCCATAGCTTCGTTTTTGGAATCCATCGTTTTCCACGAGGGGACTCTAAGAACTTTCCTGTTCTGTGATCTGGACGAAATGCACCTGGCATAAAAAGAGGGCAAGTCCGTCCATACTCGAGGCCGAGGTCATTAATGAGCTTCGGATTTTCGGACTTTCCTTCCGAATTTCTCGTCCTCTTCGAGGTGCTCTAGTCACAGGGCTGTCAAGGTAACCAGCTCAGGGCTTGATAAAGTAGTAACCGCGGGAATGAATGAATCATCTGCAGACTGTTATAATATGGAGGGGCTCCACGAGAAACCGCAACACACGAAGAGCTTCAAGGCAGAGAGGCAAAAACACACCTCCTGTACATAAAGAGGGATATGTTACCTATGTAAGGGGTTAGAGTCCTAACCTAGAATATACCCTAACTGTGTATAGAGCTAATAACAACTGTATGAGAAGGCCCTTGCGCACCAAGATCTAGACAGGCTCAAGCTTGGACAGGAACAATAGTTGTAATGTCAGTTTATCACCTCAGCTAGGTTGGTCGAGTGCGTAGTGGCTAGTCCCGGTAGAGTCATTAGTGCCGTTAGAGCGAGTTCTTGGGTTCGTTCCACTAGGGGTATACTTCGCAAGTAGTGTTTGTAGTCTTTAGTTCTTCGAGTTAAGTCTTCAAGCTATTGCCTATGGTGGATAGTCTTGGTGAGCGCAATCTGGATTCTTTGATGCACAGAGTGCATTTGGCTCGACTTTAATGATTATTTAGTGCCGGTTGGTATGGTGGAGTGAGTACATATCGTTTATTATTGTGGTACACTTGTGTATGTGTATGAGATCGTCCATGTGTTATGTGTATGTGTGATATATCCTGACAACGATGTATGTTGTGTAGCGATGTGTATGTGCACGACATCACACAAAGCATAGCTTGACTAGACCTTTTATTTCTTTTCTTCACAAGTATTATTCAACTAACATGTGCTTTGAACAAGGCATGGCGATAACGCATCCAAGCCATACTTTGTGCGAGAGTGTCTATCCAAGCTAGACGTATGAGTTGTAAGTATCTAAGTGAATATTCTACTCTTAAACACTCTTGGTTCCGGTAAGCTGGTCAAGTGGGATGTATCTTCACAAATAATCTCCTCTACGAGAGGAATACAATGACTCCTTTGTCTAGTCAGACTGTTGGATCAAAGTGAGGTTGAGCAGGCAGGATTTGGAAACAAATTCAACCCAAAAGATGGATCCAAATCTTTTGGGTTGAATTTGTTTAGTTGGGACAAGAATGTGTTTTTTGAAGGGTTTTCAGACGCTGACCTAAAAACCATACACGAGCGTGATCACCTGCTGGAACATGTTGCTACAAGTAAACCGAGAAGTGTTCGTAATAAACTCCCTCGGAAGGTCAAGATGACACCAAAGAGTGGGATGTGGAAGTTGAAGAAAAGCTAAGCCTCGAAGTGACGAGCACTTTGCACCTCGAACCACACACTAACTTCTCTTCGTACACCGCAGAAATCTAGAGACCGGCAAAATGATAGGAATCCAACATACAGAACACCGATTGAAGTCGTTTAGCCACTAGCCAGTTGATGAATGTAACCGTATTTATGCTCCGAGAAAGACTCATAGTCAGTTATAATTCCTTTGGTGCAGTCGTGATCTGGTCAGAGACTGGACGCTGAGGTTCGTACAAATTCTACCTTCTCCTCCGGTGGAATTTCATGATATTTTCAGTTGCAAACGTTTGTTTAGATCATGCGTTACATCACTGAATGAGCTTAGTATTTGAATAGGTCTGATTAATATTAAAGAAAAAATATAATAAAAAATAAACTAAAACACTGTAATAGTTGCTCGCAGGCTTTCACTAACTGTAATTATGTCGAAGTGAGCGACAGGTGGAGGGTCCAGGAATGGGGCCACCGCAATCCTTGTTTCTGCTACGACGTCCGTTCACGTAGTAGAGTTAAAAACGTGGTTGAAAGATTCTCTCCTGATCTTGTCTGGAGGTGCGAAGAATAGTCGTGCGCCATTGAGCCTTCGTGCCATGTAACCTACCTAGTGACTCTTCCCACTTAGGATATCTTTCACACAAGTGTTTCAGATATTCTTTAAACTTCCATCTTTCTCACACAGATAGTTTTCTTTCCTGGTTTTGAGAGGAAAAGGGTAGAAAAGGGTAGCAATCCGGTGAGCTGATGCCATCAGATTTTAAAGGAAAAAACATTATCAATTTCTTTTTATTCTTTAGCACTTTTTTTCCGATTATTCTCACACATATGCAAATGAACCCAAGTGGGAAGGAAAAGAGACTTTTCATTTCTACCCAACTTCTGTTAAATGAGTTCCACGAACATATGATCAGATTTGTAAAACGATTATAAAAGGTTTTTTTCTATTTAACTTCTTCTATGGAATTCTAGCATGTTTACAAATAATCACTATTAATTTAATAAGTAATAACTATCAAATATTGGAATTATAATTAATTCTATAATAAAATATTTTGCAATTTTATGTCATATTATATTGTAAAATATAATGTGACATGTAAAATATAATAATATAATATTGTAAATATAATAACCGTATTATTATCATTTTATCATTTTACTGTGGATATACTACAATGTTGAATCTCTCATTTTGCCAAATATTATCAAACTTATTAGATATTTCTAAACTTAAATATATAAGCTTATACTTCAGTTATACACTAAATTTTAAAGAAATAATATAACTTTTATCTCATATCACAAACTACAAAGATGATAATTATTAATTATAACTACTAAAAATAAAATATCAATAAATTTTTTTTGTATAAAACAAGATATCCGTTTAATTTATATTTCAGATTAATAGAGATATTATTTAAGATTATATAATCTCATAATATTTATAGATTCGAAATATAGTAAATTTGTAGGATCATAATTACTTTCTAGAAAATTATTAGTATTATCAATATACTTTATATTTTATATATATGAAGAGTTCATTAACATTTCACGTTTGGTTTGAAACTTTTGCTACTTTTTTCACATACCAACTCTTCGTACCAACGAAATGGATGGAAATGTGAGGTCCTAATAAAATAAACAATAATTCGTCTATCATTTTCTGTTCTCACTGCAGTCAGAGTGATATTTTAGAACATTCGGATGTTTGGATGCTTCAAAACCTAGACCTAGAAAACAGGCTCGAGCTAAACACCGAGGAGCTTGGAGTTCTGAATGAACTATAAATCATCACTTCGCTCTTAGTAATCTGAATAGCTTTGTTTTGCGGCTGCGACATTCCCATGCAATCAGGTCGAAGCTATCACACAATGTTTATGATAGGATAGCACACAGATTTTAGGACATGGTACCAGAGATGTTCGGTAGTTTGTTGTGTTTGTGTATTTGCCACGTTCTTTTCACGGATACTCTTCACCTCGATTGTTCATATGGATGCAACTAGACTCTTTTCATAGTTTCCCTACTAAGCTTAACTTCTTATTCAGAATATGACTTGACCTTGTCTCTCTACGTTTATGTAGAATTGTTGTGGTGTAGTAGTCCGTTCACGAGTTCTTGTTACATCATGTAAGCTTAAAGCTTCATGTTTCTCATAGTAAACATGTATTTATTATGTCGTTTCCACTTTAGATGAGTTGACAGATTTATATAAATAATAAGATGAAGATGGCTCAGTCTTCAGACACAATTTGAATAAAACGAGACAAACAGTCCATCTTAGGATACAGTATATGACTAAGTCAGTGCAAAAAGATTAAGCAGAATGCAGTTCCACGACTAAGGCTCCATAAGCATCTTGTATGTAACATCTTGTCGGATTTGTTGCAGGTGGTCGAGGCCATCTGCGTTCAGTTGGACTATGTGTATAATAATATCTTGTGGTGAAACTCAATCTGCAGCTTTCGTCAAACAACTTCTTAGAAGACTACGCTTATGGAACATATGTACGGTTGAGTTGTAATATAGTCAAGAAAGTGTACTTCTTCATCGTTAAGCAAGTCCTTAGCTTTCAGCCATCTTCATCTTCTCTTACTTCAATCTGTCTTACAACCAGAGAATCAGAAAGTGTACTTCTTCATCGTTAAGCAAGTCCTTAGCTTTCAGCCATCTTCATCTTCTCTTACTTCAATCTGTCTTACAACCAGAGAATCAGAAAGTGTACTTCTTCATCGTTAAGCAAGTCCTTAGCTTTCAGCCATCTTCATCTTCTCTTACTTCAATCTGTCTTACAACCAGAGAATCAGATGTTGCTGATTAGTTTCGCATATTGCTACCAAGCTGTATTTATTTGTTGCTAGTGCTTTTGATGTCGTTGTTTTCTTTGTTTTTGTTTCAAGAGAATTTATATATTTTTTGTCTATTCTACTTCGATCGATACTCACCGACATCACCAAATTTTATGGTCATTCATATTTCAGCTAGACGATGAAGAACGTATGACAGTCGGAGAACATCGATCCTATGAGAGTAAGGATGCGTATATGATAAAGTCATAGCGTGCTGTTCTATATGCACACGGTTATATGAATTGGTAGTGATAAAAAATATCGATAGAATGTAAGTAGCATCTCAGTAGATAGAGGACCTTATAACATCAGCAGGAGATAGTTGTCATTGATATTTATTCACTGTCTTAGAGCTTGATGATACTCTTTATTAAGCAAATCCAGTTTCTCTGTTTTACTAGGAATGTTTCCCTGGCAAAACAAAGACTTTCAGTCAGTCTTATTTATCTCTCTCGTATTCCATATATTGCATACGGAGATTGATTTTCGGAGGTACAGTATGCATCATACGTGAAAGAGAAAGAAGTAGTTGATGGTTTTTCTTACATCATCAAGAAATTGTTTGAAATTTCTTGATGATGTAAGAAAGTAGCAAGTCCATATCACTTGCTACTTGAAGCGAACTCGTGAAAGAACATCAGGCCCAATCGTACCTGGTAACGAGAAAGGAGAATAGGATAGTGGGGACCGATTTAATTCTTACATGATAATATATCGAATACTTTTTACGAGATCAACGTTCAAAAGTTATAAATATGATTCGTCCTAGAGATATGGAAGTTTCTTTTGAACCTTCCTCCACTCCAAAACGCAACTTGACACCGTGGAAATGGTCCACTCCGGGTGATCTGAAGCCTTTGCCCATCGGAGGCTTAAAATTTGCTTATCACTCATAGTCTATAATAAATGCTATTTATTTGTAATTTATTATCAAAATATTATTGAAAAAAATATTCATCGAAGAATATTAGCAGCCTAGCAGAACTCATCTTCGCTACAGGAGTAAACGTCTTACCATAGTCTCCCCTTGCTGCTGTAGATAGCCCTTGGCTACAAGTCAAGTTTTATACCTCTGAATTGTATCATCAGCATGGTACTTCGTTTTAAACACCTATTTGTTCTTAATCTTGATTCACCAAGAGAACGATAAGGGACCGAGGAAAAAAATTTGAACTTCTAGTGACTCAGGAAGATCAAATGCTCATACGAGAAACTGAGGAAGTAAATTTCTAACGAAGCTCATCTTCTGACATAAAACATTGTCCCGAATAAACATACCTACAAATACAGCAAAGCATCTATGTCCCAATTGAGTTAGAGTTTACTGATCCGGACAGTCCGTTCAGTAGACAATGTTGAACACACCATGAGCTCCAACCACACGAGAGACATCATGGAGCACTCATAGACGATCGATCGGTCTTATAAACTGGACTTACATTTTTCTTCTCTCTACAATGTCCTCCAGATCAATCAATTCGGAGTAGGCTATAGTGCAGCAGCTGCCTCCTGACACTAAATCGTCCTCCTTTCCTCTCATAGTTCGTTTCGAACAAGCAGTCCATGTCCTTGTGATCGCAAAACGAGATAGAAAAAATGAATGAATGAGGTGAGGATAGATGAAAAGAAGCAAACCATATATATCATGATACACGGGTAAAGCAGTTTTCTGATAAAAACAGAAATTCCTCAAATTGTTTTGAACCCATGCAAGTACAAAGTGAGGAAGGAGTCAATGTATTAACATGTATGCTAACTTGGTTTTGAGAAATTAGCGAATTTATATAACCGAGGTAGGAAAAGGAGAAATGTGTAGGGAAAGCACATTTCCAAGATCTACAGTATCGATAAGCTGCAGGACAGAAGACAAGTACAAAATGCGATGCTTAACGATCTGAGCGAGAAAGCAACTATACTGTAATATAGAGTGATAAGCCGAAAAACAGAGTGCATGAAGTGAAAAATATATAGATAATCACGATCAAAACACAAAATACATTGTCTGGAGAAGCAAACATGCGGAACCGAGGAATAAATGAACTAGGATACCACACCAGATTGTCAACCATGAAAAAGGAAGAGGGTAGAAGCAATTCTTCTCACAAAAATCACCGAGACAATTATAAGTAATGAGTAGGTGTACATTGAAACACCTCTATCACAAGATACACACAACATTCAGCAGAACACTCTCCAGTCACATGCAACCCAACCGGCTCTCTGATTTCATCAGCACCAGACACGGAAGTTAGAATAGCTGAGTGTTAGAATAGAACGATCCGTTAGCTAGGAATTCGGATGTAGGTAAGCTTTAATAGCTTTAGGTGAAGATATACCGTCGTGCACATGATTGAATGTACAACAAATAGCAAAGCCATGGACTTATCACATGTAGGAGATGCCGAAGCTCAAGCTCGACTGGATCTGGGTATAAAACGTGGATAGTCAGTCGACTAGAACTTTGTATAAAACGCGACTAGAAATCTTTCTAGTCCATGTTTTATAACCTTTCTAGCAATTCTTCTTGTGTACTGAGTGCTCCAGATCTCTAGCCAAGGCTACGAGTGAGCTTACATGAGCAATGAGAGAGTTGTGAGTCACCTTGGTGTTTAAGTGAATTATCGTGCTTCTGTCTTGGAAGAATGAGAGTAATTTCTGTCAAACACTGGTGAGGATCTGTGGATAGTCAAAAAGACGATTGAATACTTGGTAACTTCGTTGATTCAACCTTGTCTACGTTGAGACAGTCTCTTGACAGATTGTCGGTATAGAGTAGAAGTCAGATTGCAGCGGCTATGGAAGGAGATTATGTCGAAGGCACCTCAGTTTCAAATACAGTTAGAGAGTCTACAACTTCGTAAGGATTCGCAACGCGACAAGTTATGAGTCCACTCGGCTCATCCCTTGATAGTCTCACTGTTCAGAAATTGAGAAAGGATAATTACTCACAGTGTACTCATAATATGAAGATATACCTGATGGGACGAGGTCCATGGATATTCGTTTCGAAAAACAGTGATCAATTAGAGAAGAAAGATGATCCGACATGGCTATAGTTAAACTACTACACGCTTGCAACACTGAAGTTGAGTCTGACCAAAGATGTTGTCGCTTTGGTCCGAAAGATTATCATCGCATCGAGTGTGCGAGAGAAATTAACAAGTCTCTACAAGAGATCTAAAATCTCTAGTGGCATGAGGAAATGGAAGCAGCTCGCTAATCTGAAAATGTCAGATTCAGATAGCGTCACATAGCATATTTCCAAGATGGAGGATTTGTTCTCAGATCTGGAGGATGCTGATCTGTTCATCATCCCAGGTGATTATGTTGATATCTTCTTTACCTGGAAGATTTGATGTGACTGTACAGATAATCGAAGCTATGCCACCGAAGGATATTACTTGGAAGGATGTTACTAATCGATTGTTTGAGCATCAAAAAAGAAGTAAGATCACAACAAGTCAGAGAAGGTGTTGATGATCATTCATCAAAGAAGGAAACTAGATCATGCTTCGTTTGTGGAGAGAAAGGGCACATAGCAAAAGCTTGTAAAGATCGTACGAAGCAGAAACCGGAGCAGAAAAATACTAAAGGAAAAGAGATTTTTCTTTCCGAGAAGAAGTCGAAAGAAGACAAGGGAAGTTTGGTCCACTCCTCGACCCATCTAACTGAGTTGAGTGATGAGGAATGTGACTATCTGACGGAAGATGAGATATTGATGACCGGAGGAAGATCTAAGAGATCACTCGACTCCACAACCTGATTTGTTGACTCTAGAGCCACGTCTCCTGTTTGCGGCAATATTCAAGCATATGATTCAATGGTGGACATTGAACCCAAAGTCATGAGAATGAGCAAGGAAGCATATCTTATGCTACCGGCATCCGGAATGTGGTGGGATTGTTCCAAGATGAAGATCAAAATCCGTCTCAACTAGAACTTCATAGTGTTTTGTTTGTTCCAGAAAAATTTGATTTTTGTAGCTTGACTCTGAGATATAGACTACTCTGTACACTTCATACCAAATAAAAAGTGATGTTTAATTGAGAAGTCTGGACATGTCGTCTGTTACAACATAAGATATGGTGGCGGTTTATTCAAGCTTGTTCCTCAAGATGAGAGGGCTTTGAGAACTGAAGATGATACTTGGCATTTTCGTTTAGACCATCTCTCACAGAATGCTCTGAAGGTTCTTGCAAGTATCTCACATGGAATGAAGGGGATCAAGGGAAGTCTGAGTCCTTGTGAGAGTTGTGTCAAAGAGAAAGCACACAAGCTTCCCACACCTTAAAGATCGAAGCATAAATCTAATGATTTGCTTGAATTGATCCATTCTGATGTGAGAGGATCGGCAAAATGATCTTTCAGTGGGGCTACATACTTTGTGTCGTTCATAGATGACAAAAGTTGACGAAGCTTCATTTATGTCATACGGCATAAAAATGAAGTGTTTGATCATTTTCAGACTTTTAAAAATTTAGTGGAAAATGAGACAAACTTACGAATCAAGCGGTTTCGTAGTGATGATGGAGGAGAATTCATTGAGAATGAGTTCAGGAATTTTCTTGAACAACCAGACATTGGATACGACATCACCGCACAAGATAGTCCTCATCAGATCGGCATTGTTGAGAGGCTCAATAGACGCTTGGGGAGAAATTCGTCTGCATGTTGGAGCATGCAGGACTGCGAAAAGAGTTTTGAGCAGAAGTGATCAAGTGTACGAATTATCTTAGGAATCGCAGTCCAACGACAGCACTACACCAGAAAAGACCTTCTGAAGTCTGGACAAGTGAAAAACCAGACCTTTCTCATTTACGTACGTTTGGATGCGTTGCATTTTGCTCTCATCCCTAAGAGCCGTCATACGAAATTGGATCTCAAAGCTATGCCCTTCATCTTTATCAGGAGAGGGACTGAAGGGATATAAATTATACAACACTACTACTAAGAAGCTGATACGTAGCAGAGATGTGCAGTTTTTTGAGAGTTTTAGAGACCATTGCGTACATTAAAGATCCTACTGCTCATCTCTTCGTCAGAACTTGTCCCCATGGTAGTGCTTAGTCTGCTGTTACCCTCCAAGGGTGTTGATGTCGGCTTAGAATCTTCCATGTGGAACCTCTTCAGCACCGTATTCACATATCCACATTGACTAAGCTTGATGAACATGAGTTCTAGATCTCTGAGAATTGTATGCCAAGCATTCTATACAATACAGAGTGGCATGTATTGTATAGTGCCAATGTATACAATATATGCCAGTTTGTATTGTATACATTGGACATGACATATCTGTCATGTCAAATGCTTCGCAAAGGTGACGTTTCTCTATTTCTAACCTATCCTTACTAGGACTAATGAGAAGGTTGTCATCAACGTAAATTAAAATGAATGTTGATTTATCCTTCAGCATGTACAAACTAGGATCTGCAGAACTTCTAACGTATCCCTTGCTCTTCAAGTATGCATCAATGGTTTCATTCCAAGCTCTCGATGATTGCTTCAGTCCATATTGAGCTTTGAACAACAGACAAATCTTACGTCCTCTCGAAAAGGACATGATTTTTCTGGGTCAGTATCCTTCATGTATTTCCAATAAAATACCTCCTCCTTCAGATCGCTCTTCAGAAATGCAGTCTTGACGTCCGTTTGTTGCACTTCCTAGTTGTTTTGAGCGGCTAAAGCCAAACCAACATGAATTGAAAAGTGTCGACACACATGTGCGTAAGTTTTGTTGTAATCAACTCCTGCAAGTTGAGTGAATCCTCTAGCCACCAGTCTGGCTTTGTATTTGAAGATCTCATTGTTTGGGCCTCGTTTGATCTTGAAAACCCATTTGTTAGAAACGGCTCTCCTTCCGATTGGTAGATCAATATTTTCCAAGTTCGATTTTGCTCATGGGCTGATAATTCAGAATTGATCGCTTGCTCTCACTCCTTTGAGGCACTTCCATTCAAAGCTTCTTGAAAAATTAGAGGCTCGTCTTGTGAGTGATAAATCATTGCAAGATCTATCATCAAATCACAATCTGCAATGAACGTCTCAAGTGAGAGTCCTTCGTCAGTCATCCATCTTACTAGCGGCTTGATGATTCGTTGTGATCTCTCTCACTTTTCTGGATTTATAGAAACATCAAAAATTTTCTCTAGAGATGGGAATTCAGTTCTTAGTCTAAAGATTGAGTGGGAGTGTTAGAAAAAGATGATCTATCAACTAAGAATTCAGATGTAGGTAAGCTTTAATAACTTTAGGTGAGGACATACCGTCTCGCACATGACTAAATGTACAGCAAATAGCAAAGCCATGGAATTATCACATGTAGGAGATGCCGAATCTCGAGCTCGACTGGATCTGCATTATGAGTCAGTTGACTAGAACTTTATATAAAACATGGACTAGAAATCTAGAAGATAACCTTTCTAGTAATTCTTCTTGTGTACTGAGTGCTCCATGTTTCTGGTCAAGGCTACGAGTGAGCTCACGTGAGCGATTAGGGAGCTGTGAGTCACCTTGGTGTTTAAGTGAATTATTGTGCTTCTGTCTTGGAAGAATGAGAGTAATTTTTGTCAAACACTGGTGAGATCCGTGGATAGTCCGAAAAGCGATTGAATACTTGGTAACTTTATTTATTCAACCCTGTCTATGTTGAGAGAGTCTCTTGATAGATTGTTTGTATAGAATAGAAGCCAGATCGCAGCGGCTATGGAAGGAGATTATGCCGAAGGTACCTCAGTTTCAGGTACAGCTAGAGAGTCTACATCTTTGTAAGGATTCTCAGCGCAACACTGAGTAAGAAAAATGATCACGTGAATTTGACTACTTTTCAACTCAGCAACGTCTTGTATCACAAGGTTCTTTTCGATTCTTGAAACAAATGAGGAAAAATGAAGATAAACTTATGTCCTTGTGGTAGATCCGTGAGCTCGTGAAGAGAAATGCAAATGGATTAATAAGACTAAAACTTAGTCAGCAAACTGTTAAAAGATTAAGCTAGAGTGAAAGGAGAGAAAGGAAGAAATAAGAGTAAAAAGTAAAGAGATGAAAGAGGAAAAGTCAAAAGAGAGAACCTGAAGCAAAGTATAACGAAAGTAAAAATAGTTATCGAGAAAAATCCGAACTGAATCGTGTAATGTATGCTAGGATTAGTTCCTTATTGACATGGAAATTGTCTTCAGAAGCGTCATTTTGGAAGCGAAAGTCTACTCACATAATACATGTGAGAAGTGGTTAAGGTTGTAAATCATAAATATATAGTTCCTGGAAATATATCTAGAACTGTTACTTTTCAAGACTTCTTTTGTCAGTTCATAGAACACTTATGGAGAGGGATGTGATGAAAATGAAAATTTAAGTAAATCGTAAATATGATATTAAACACCTAATAGTTTTACGCACTCTAATAAACCTACTATCAAATACAATAACGTTAGAGATAATTCTCTAACGTCTACAAGGAAAACAACCGTAGTTTATTGAAGGTCATCTTTGTATAGAACTATGTGAATCTCTTACAATCGTATTTGAGAAATGATAGGATCGACACGTTGTAGAGTTGAGAGTTTTCCTCGGGAAGGGCGGAACCTTCTGGCTGTGATATGAGCTTGAAGGCTGTGTTCAGTCTACTTAGGGAAGCACTATGCTCCTGCCTGTGGCTAGTTTGCTCAAAGGATAGGCTTCAGGTTACAAGGTGATACTGAAAAATGCTCATACAAGTCTCTTGGCTCTTCTGATATGTTCAGGAAGCAAAGTTCAGACTTAACTAGCAACGATAAGATCTGACGGTGAACTTTGACACTCAGGATTGAGAAATATGTGAAGGTTTAGACTTCAGAACTTCTCCTACATGTCAATGAGGTCCTACTGGATACACATACGAAGTTTCAGCTTGAGATCAATTCAGAGCACCAAGATATGGTAGAAACTTTCTGAACAAAGAAATTATGACAATTTCTGATACCCAGCCAGCTATTTCGACCTATAACAGGAGATTGGCTTGATCAATTTCAAAGTTTCTTACAGGATTTGCAGTACACAGGTTGCTGAACACTCTTGTGAAGTTGGACCTCCTGATTGTACATAGAACTCCAGATTTCGTTCTCTGAAGTTGCTGCTCTAGATTGCGAGCTTTACAGACCCCTCTGCTTCAGCGGCCGCCTTGAATTACTCAGTAACTCAAATCACTTGAAACTTTTTTGACAGTCGTGGCCCGGCTGACAATGAACACAACTACGAAAGTTTGAAGCGATTTCCTCAATTCTGCTGCAATTGACACTCAAAACCCCAAATTCAACAGAAGTGCTGCAATTCTGACACAAATCGAACTTCAATCAGCCATAACTCCTTCTTTATTGCTCCAAATCGATCAAACTTTTCACTGACAGTGCTTGGCACGACGAGCTCTATCTCCCTGTGCTCTCAGAGTTTGCAGTACTCTCACCAATTGCTCAAAATCCACTCTAGAGCTCTGTTTCTAAACTTAGAGTTTTACAAAAGACAAAAATAGACCAATGGGAGTTCATAGCTCCACTTGATTGTCCTTTTGTGCCTTAAACTACCTGGTAACTTATCTACACTCATAGGCTACCACGTCAAGCCCCCTAGAGTGCCAGCGTAAAACTTAAACTACCTAAAATGACACGCAGCCCTGAAAAATAACTTAAATCAGCTACAAAGCGTGCATGGGCGACACGCAAATAGAACCCATGAGCTTAAACCCTATCAACACGGTAATCAACCTACTAAGACTCAAAATATATAACATCTTCCAAAAATGGACTTCTATGAGGTCTTAACTTCACTCAGAGAGACTAACACCTGATAGAGAAGTGAATAATTTACTATGTGAAATGATTCACATCACGACATCCACCCCCTCCAAACTTGCACATCCTCCGGTATGTGCCAATCTCCTCAGTCTTCTGTTTGATCATCATCATCATCGCTCTCCTCCGCCTCCGCCTCATCAGACACTGCGACGTCTCCGTCTCTTGTTGTCCTCAGCTCTGACTTCAGAAAGTTGAATAACTCAACGAACTGCAGTGATATAAGGCTGGCCAAGAATCACAAGATATGAAGGAGAAGACTACACGAAGAAATGTTGATCCACATCCACATCACCTATCTTCACCTTCACGTTAGGACAAGCGCCGTATAACTCACCCTTCTGGTTGTTTGCAGCACGTTGTCGAAGTGTGATCCGTCTACCTAGGAAAGCGCCGGGCTTCTGGCTGTGGTTGTTTACTCAAGAGGTTGGCTTTCAGGTCACAACAGGAGCTATAAACACTCACACAGGAGTGTAGGATCCTCTGATATGCTCAAAAAGCGAAATTTAGGTCTCACTGGTAGTAATAGGCTTAAGCGGTGAACTTTGACACTCAAAGAGAGGAAAACTATGAAGGTTTAGACCTCTAAACTTCCCCTACATGCAAATGAGGTACTACTGAACTCACAGACGAAGTTTCAACCTGAGATCAAATTCTGACACGGAGATATGAACAGAAAAGTTCTGAATAAGAGAATTATGACAATTTCTGGTACCTAGACAGCTATTCAGACATAGAACAGAGAATTGGCTCGATGAATTTCAAATCTTCTCACAGTATTTGAAGTCTACAGGATGCTGAACATCCCTGTGAAGTTGGGACTCCTGAATGTTTGTAGAACTCCAGATCTCCTTCTCTAAAGTCGCTGCTCTAGATTAAGAGCTTTTCAGACCCCCTCTGCTTCAGCGGCCGCCCTGAATTACTCAATTACTCAAATGATACGAAACTTTTTGGACAGTCGTAGCCCTCCTGACAGTGAACGCAACCACGAAGTTTTGAAGTGATTTCCTCAATTCTGCTGCAATTGGCACCGAAAACCCCAAAATCAACAAAAGTGACGCAGTTTTGGCACAATCCGAACTTCAATTGGGCATAACTCCTTGTTTATTGATCCAAATCGAGCAAAAATTTCACTGACAGTGCTTGGCACGACGAGCTCTCTCTTCCTGTGTTCTCAGATTTCGAAGATACCTCACCAATTGCTCGAACTCTCCTCTAGAGCTCTGTTTCTAAACTTAGAGTTTTACAAAAGACAAAAATGGACCAATGGGAGTTCATAGCTCCACTTGACTGTCCTTTTGTGCCTTAAACTACCTGGTAACTTATCTACACTCATAGGCTACCACGTCAAGCCCCCTAGAGTGCCAGCGTAAAACTTAAACTACCTAAAATGACACATAGCCCTGAAAAATAACTTAAATTAGCTAGAAAGCGTGCATGGGCGACAAGTAAGTATAACCCATGAGCTCAAACCACTATCAGCATGGAAACCCTAAGTTATGTACATTGAACGTCATAGACTAGTAAGAAGTCACTTGCACAAGCGCACAAATGCTTGAACAAGATAACTAACATACTATCAGCCTACTAGGACTCAAAATAGTGCTAACACCGTATGCAAAGGTGTCAAACATATACATAAAAGACTAGAAGTAATATGAGCTAACTTCTAGAACTACCAAACCTAAGCGTCGGAGTAGAAGTCAAGCATGTAGCCGCCAAATGGTGCGACATCCACCCCCTCTGAACCTGCACATCCTCCGGTATGTGCCAGATCCAGATCAAGACTCTTCAGCTTCAGCTTCAAATTCATCTTCAACCTCCATTGAGTCTTCAGCTTCATCCTCAGTAAGCTCTGCAATGTTCTGGTCATCCCCTCTCCTTCTAAAGAGCTTGATTCTCTTCCCTGCGACTGGTATCTTGAGCACTGCACCATCTAACTCTCTCAAAGAGTATGTGGCATTATCATAAACTTCTAACACCACATAAGGTCCGAACCATCTCTTGGAAAACTTTCTGATAGCGCTATGCTGATTATCAAGACTACTATCATAGACTAACACCCAATCACCTTCCTTAACTGGTTTGGGTCGTAATCTATGCGTCCTATCAAATCTGCCTTTGTTTCTCTCTCTAGCAGTCTTTAACCTTTCCACAGCTTTGGCAACATCCTCAGGTCTTCGTTCTAACTGCTGGATCCTTAATGCAAGAAGATCCTCCGTACTTCTACCATCTTCCCATGGCAAAACATTCCAAGTAGGCACAACCTCCTCAATCGGCATCACAGGTTTTTGCCCTAGTATCAACTCTGCTGGCATGTAACCTGTAACGGTACTATGAGTTGTACGATCTGCCCACAAAGCAAATGGTAACAGTCTAGGCCATTCACGGATCTTACCCTTGCAAGCTTTTACCAAAGCTTTGATGATTGGCGCATGACCTCTTTCGCTCTTGCCATTCCCTTCAGGATTGTAAGCAGTGGTTAACGCCAACTTGATTCCCAATCGCTTGAAGAACTCAACTGCTTCTTGTGCATCCAGCTCACCCCTATCTGCAGTGATCTTTCCCACACACCCATACCTACAAATAACATCTTCAAGTAGAAAGCGGCAGACACTAGCAGTGGTCTTCGTCCTCAGAGCACGACCTTCGACTTGGTTAGATAGATCTTCTCTAGCCAAGACTAGATACCTCATTTGTCCAAGTCCAAATGGCATAGTTACCAGATCAACTACCCATTTGTAATGAATGGCTAAAGGATAAGTAGGATGCAATCCATCACGATGACGTACGTTGGAATACATCTGGCAGGGTATACAGGATGAAACAAATTGTACTACATCCTTATACATACCCTTCCACCAATACTTCTCCTTCATCTTGGCAAATGTAGCCCAAACTCCTCTATGACCGGCCCATAAACTCTCATGGAACTCCTTGATCAGCTTCTGCTGCAATTCCAAGTCACATACCACCCGTTGCGGTACACCTCCTTGTAGCTTAGGGCGCTTCCATAGATGTCCTCCATGTAAAAAGTAACCATAAGCTATTCTACGGATCCTCTTGAAATCTGCATCAGACCAGCCTTCTTGCCTTTCCAGTGAACTCAAATAGCGCCCAAGATCCAACCACTCGCCATCATACATAGTTTCCTCAAAAAACTCCAACGAGGCTGCAAAACAACTTCTATCTCTTCTAGCAAGAGCACTAGAATAGAACTCTGTTCCCACATCTTCCTGATCATCTATCATTTCTTTCTCATCGTAATACCTAGCCCTTGATAACATATCTGCCACAGGATTATCCTTCCCTGCAATATGTCTAAACTCTGGGTTCAAGGACTTGATATATGCTATCCACCTCAACATAGCAATATCTGGAGTTGTACAGCTAGTGATCATTCCCAAGAGAGGTAAACAATCTGTCTCCACAACCACAGGTGCTCCTATCAAGTATTCCTTATCACTCTTCATCGCAGTAACTACTCCCCATAGCTCTCTCTTGACCTGAGGGTAGTCTCTCTGCCGTGAACTTAATACCTTAGCACCAAAACGCACCACATATCTATTTCCATCCTCATCGTCTTGTCCTACAGCCCATCCAATGCCAATAGGACTAGTATCAACAGTAAGGATAACAGATCTGCCCAACTCATATGTTACCTTCCGTAGAGTTGGTGGTGAAGCTAAAAGATCCTTCAACTTCCTCATAGACTCGCTTTGCTCCTCTTGCCACTGAAATCTTTACCCCTTCCTCAGCAGCTTGTACAACGGATCTGCTACATGTGCAAAGTGTGGAATCCATATATGATAAAACACACATGCTCCTAGAAACCTTCTCACCTCAGTAACCGATCCACATGTCTCCTTCATCCTTCGGATGGCATCAACCTTGTTTGGACAAGGTTTCCGACCATAAGATCCACACAGATGTCCCACTATTAACACCTCCTGTTCTCCAAATACAGACTTTGCTCCTGATAAAGTCAAATGAACCTCCTCCAGTCGACTCAATATCTTATCGCAGTCAGCTATGTGATCTGCAACAAACTTACGGCACCCCCTCTGATCCATTACCTCATTCTTCTCCTCCTCAGCACATCCTTTGATCGGCACATCATCAAGGAATGGCATAGTTTTTTCAGGAATGAAGTCCCTCAAAACTTTGTTCATGCCATTCATCATATGTGCTACAGAATTGGTAGCACCTTGCGGCAAGGTGCACATCCTTAGTAACCCCAAGGGTGTCCTCATTGTAGTCAAGTCTCTACTCTCAGAGGATAATTGAAACTGGTCATAACCTGAATATAAGTCTCCCATGGAATAGATAGCACGACCAGCAAAAGCCTCTGCAAACTCGTCTACAATAGGTCCTATACCCATATTCCTGATAGTTACCTTGTTAACTGGCTGCATATCTTGAATGAATCTCAAAGCTCCACTCTTCTTCGGAACAGTAAACCATCTACTAGAGTAAGGAGCTATCGATGGTTCCAAGATACCCATCCTAATCCTCTCATTGAGCAAGTCTATCAGCTTTGGTAGATGAGCTAAAGGGATAGGACGTAGATTCCAAGGCACATGCGGTATAGTAAAGATTACCATAGGTGCAACTACACTTGGATCTACACATCCTACTTCATGTGACTCAAACGCAAACGCCTTACCATGCCTAGATAACATCTCCTTGAAGCTCTTCTTCTCTTGCTCAGTAAGAAACCCATCACCTCCAATCCTCAGCTCCTTCAGTGTTGTTTCTGTGAACTGGTGCCCAATTCTTCTCGGTCCTCTGAGTGTCGGTTCTCGTGCAGCTTGCTCCATCTTCTGATTGTAATCGAGTGGTAAAGGCAAAGCCACTGGTTTGACTTTCTTTGCCACTGACTTGTACTTGGTCTCCACATACACCTCTTGTCGATCTATAAACTTATCAATTACATCATAAAGCTCCTTGGAGCTCACTCTCACCACTCTATCTACATCATCTATAGAACTTTCTACAATAGATTTCAACTCCCCTATAGTATCTACCAAATACTGCTCTTCAAACACTCCAGATATGTATTCATCTCCTGCTAACTCTCCACTGTCCCACAAAGACTGCTGTACACACTTCACATGTTGCCTCTCAAACCTCTTCAGATTCTCAACCTTCCTATAACACACTGATCCACATGATGTCAACCCTAAGAAGCTAGTGGATAAAGTTTCCTGCTCTACTGGATCAGGCGAGAATCCTATCTCTACTGTACCGTTGAAGTCTCGCTCTTCAATGGTACTCTGCCAAAACCCCTAGACTCTCTAAACTCCTGAGTAATCTTAGGTAGTGGACGGTCTCTCAAGCTATCACGATTCCTCTCATGTTCTGCAGCAACGGTCAAAAACTGAACAGCTCTTTTGCCATCTCTACTACGTATCCTAGCATAAGCTGAACCATCATCCATAACTCGTGTCTCCATTCTAACAGCAGTAATGTAAGGCTGCCCTAGAATGATAGGATAGGTTGACATGTCCTGCACAAAGAAATTCTGAACATCACTGATGTCACCCACAGTTACCTTGATGTTGGGGCAAGCACCATAGAGTTCTCCCCGCTGGTTGTTGGCAGCACGGATAAGCCATCCATGATCGGTGTCTATGGGCCATCTCCCACGCTTGTACAGCTCCTTAGACATTAGATTAATCTCTGAGCCGTGATCAATCAATGCCACCACAGGTTCCTCCAGGTCTCCCAACTTCATCAAGGTCTCAGTGGTTGCTCTTGCCCAATGGTTATGAGAGTAATGGCTCTTCTGCGATGCTTCCACCTCATCTTCAAACCTCACGTGCTGATCTGATCTTCCCTCTGATACTTGAGAGCAGTAACCAGAAATCTCATCTTCCTCATCTTCCGACAGTTTGGTCCTTAGAGCGTTAAGCGTAGCTGCTTCACCCAAAATCTGACGTTTCCTCTTGATGATATCTATGATAACCTCATGGAACTCACGCTTTGCTATCCCAAGAATCTCACCCAAGGTAAACTCAACCTTCCCATTCAAGATACGATTCTCTAACACCTGCTTCAGGTCTGTAGCAATCTCAATATCAGACTGAAGTTTGTATGCAGGCATCTTACCCTTCTCCTTGCTTCTCTCCTTCTCCTTTGGTGTTGTAGGTGGTAGATCCTCCATAGTCTCTTCCCGAGTAGGTGTTGTCTCCTGCCTTGCCTCTGGTCTAGCCCTTTCACTCCTTGTAGCAGGTCGTTTGGCTGTAGAAGCCTCACCTGCATCCTCCCTCCTGCGTTTTTCTTCTAGTACAGCTTCATGCTGACTTCTTGCAACATAAGCATGCACTGACATAGTATCCACAGGGTCATTCCATCCTGTAGTTTCTCTAATTGAGTTGCCAACCCTTCGTAGCACATCCTTGTCTAGCTCTGTTCTAGCTACGGACCGCACTACATCTGACCACAACCCAGTAGTCCCTTTCTCTCTCTCCATCTCCACTTTCACTCCACAGGTAGCAGCATTCACAAGAGAAACAGCATGTGATGCTGATATCTCATTCACAAGTCTCTTCATACCACCCTTGCCAAAGTTGGTTCCCAACATCATCCCAGTCTCTCTCAAATGGATCTTACCGTCTTTGAAGAAGATCAGATCCTTCCTCAATGCATCTGAAAACTCCCCACAATCTCTCCTTACATGGTCTAGGCTATCACACCATATACAACGATGAACAAAGCCTTCTCTCATCTGAGGTCTCTGCATAGCAGGCTGTACATTCTGCTCCTTCTCTTCTAACCTAGTGAGCTTAAGCTTAAGCTCCTTCATACCCTTAATCAACTCATCAAGCGGTGAGTCTTCCTCTCTAGCAATTACCAAAGCAGGCTTAGTAGGCAACTGCTTGACAGGAATTATCAGAGGTGCTGCTTCACTTACCACCACCTTGTCCCTTCTTCTCTGTCTCTTGGTCAGCAAAGAGACAGCCTCTTCAACCTCCTTCCAGTCAGTCTTCAATCCTCTCTCCTCACTCTTGTCTTCCAGCAACAGCTCAAGCTTCTCCTGAATAGTCACGTCCGCTGCTTGTAGGAAAAGCTCGGTCTTCTCAACCTCTAGTGTAAGCTTCTCTGTCCTAGAAAGCTGAGCATATTGACGATCAAACTCCCTTAACAACTCATTTACAGACAAACATTTGTTAGGCTTAACCACCCACTCCAAGAACGTTCTCTTGGTCACCCTCTTTGAATCTTCAGTGTAGTACTCCTCCTTCAAAGCTCGCATAAAGCTCTCCCAACTCTGTCCTTGCTGCTGCTTGAGCTCCTTCACACGCCCACGAATCTCAGGGACAACAGCAAGTTCAAAGTTCTCCACCATCTCCTTGTCAGGTACCTTGTTCACCTCCATCTCCCTAGCATAGTATCGCACATACTTGGAAATATCTATACCCTTGAACTGGTCCATCTGATGCACCACAGATTGCAACGCCTTGGTTGCTAATACCTCCTTCCTCTCTGTGCTCTGCTGTTGCTGCATAAACATAGAAAAAGCTTGGAACATCTTCATCGTAGCAGCATCAAACTGAATAGGTTGCTGAGCAGCAGCAGCACCCCCACTTGATGATCCTTGGTTGGCCATGATATCTGATCCTGTAACACTCTCAAGAAAACTCCCACCCTAGGTGTTTCACGTCGAGTTCACCAAAAAGAGAGTATGTCGGAGTGTGATCCGTCTACCTAGGAAAGCGCCGGGCTTCTGGCTGTGGTTGTTTACTCAAGAGGTTGGCTTTCAGGTCACAACAGGAGCTATAAACACTCACACAGGAGTGTAGGATCCTCTGATATGCTCAAAAAGCGAAATTTAGGTCTCACTGGTAGTAATAGGCTTAAGCGATGAACTTTGACACTCAAAGAGAGGAAAACTATGAAGGTTTAGACCTCTAAACTTCCCCTACATGCAAATGAGGTACTACTGAACTCACAGACGAAGTTTCAACCTGAGATCAAATTCTGACACGGAGATATGAACAGAAAAGTTCTGAATAAGAGAATTATGACAATTTCTGGTACCTAGACAGCTATTCAGACATAGAACAGAGAATTGGCTCGATGAATTTCAAATCTTCTCACAGTATTTGAAGTCTACAGGATGCTGAACATCCCTGTGAAGTTGGGACTCCTGAATGTTTGTAGAACTCCAGATCTCCTTCTCTAAAGTCGCTGCTCTAGATTAAGAGCTTTCAGACCCCCTCTGCTTCAGCGGCCGCCCTGAATTACTCAATTACTCAAATGATACGAAACTTTTTGGACAGTCGTAGCCCTCCTGACAGTGAACGCAACCACGAAGTTTTGAAGTGATTTCCTCAATTCTGCTGCAATTGGCACCGAAAACCCCAAAATCAACAAAAGTGACGCAGTTTTGGCACAATCCGAACTTCAATTGGGCATAACTCCTTGTTTATTGATCCAAATCGAGCAAAAATTTCACTGACAGTGCTTGGCACGACGAGCTCTCTCTTCCTGTGTTCTCAGATTTCGAAGATACCTCACCAATTGCTCGAACTCTCCTCTAGAGCTCTGTTTCTAAACTTAGAGTTTTACAAAAGACAAAAATGGACCAATGGGAGTTCATAGCTCCACTTGACTGTCCTTTTGTGCCTTAAACTACCTGGTAACTTATCTACACTCATAGGCTACCACGTCAAGCCCCCTAGAGTGCCAGCGTAAAACTTAAACTACCTAAAATGACACATAGCCCTGAAAAATAACTTAAATTAGCTAGAAAGCGTGCATGGGCGACAAGTAAGTACAACCCATGAGCTCAAACCACTATCAGCATGGAAACCCTAAGTTATGTACATTGAACGTCATAGACTAGTAAGAAGTCACTTGCACAAGCGCACAAATGCTTGAACAAGATAACTAACATACTATCAGCCTACTAGGACTCAAAATAGTGCTAACACCGTATGCAAAGGTGTCAAACATATACATAAAAGACTAGAAGTAATATGAGCTAACTTCTAAAACTACCAAACCTAAGCGTCGGAGTAGAAGTCAAGCATGTAGCCGCCAAATGGTGCGACAACGTAACACCCAACCATGGTTCAGCTCGATAGGCCACTGACCTCTCTCATACACCTCCCGTGACATGATGTTGATCTCAGATCCGTGATCAACTAAAGCAGCAACAAGTTCAGCCAAACTTCCAAGACGAACTCGTGTAGCAGTTGTAGCACGAGCCCAATGTCTCCTTCTGAAATCACTATCAGTAGCTGGACTCTCCTCGCCAGCTTCCTCATCATCGAACTCAATAGTGTTGGTACCAGCAACTAACGCTTCTTGCTGGTAGACCTGGTCATCAGCTTCCTGAAAATGCACCTTTCCAAACTCTGCATCATTCATAGAAGCTCCCACGACATCTATCATTTGACTTTCTACTTGTTCAGACATCACCTGTCTCTTGCGCTTGATGATGTCGAGGATCAGCTCGTGAAACTCTCTCTTTGCAATACCAAGAACTTCTCGGAGAGAAAACTCGATTCGCGCATCCAATATCCTTTGCTGCAAGATGCTCTTCAGATCAGTAGAAGTTTCAATATCAGCTGCCAACTTATAAGCCGGTCCTTTCTCCTTCTCTTGGGCAGTAAACCGCCTACGAGCAGTCGTTGGCTCCTGCTGGGATCTCTGCACGTCCTCCATAGGACTTGGTGCAGGTGGAGGAGCTACAGAAGTAGACGTGATGTCTTCAGGAAGAGCCGCTCGTCTCCTTGTGACTCGCCGTCTATCCCCACTCTCCTCAGGAACTCCAATATCAAGTTCAGAGACCTCTCGTAGACTCTTTTCCTCCACAGAAGCATCTTGCCAGTGAACGTGTCTATCTACATCTAAGAATGCTCTGATAGAAGCAGCATCTATAAGATCTCCCCATCCTGTGACCCTACGAATAGACTCGGCTCCTCTCTTCAGTATCTCAGAAGGAACTGGAGCCACACTCTTCTCAGCAGTCTTATCTAGCAATGTAGGACTAGAAGAGACCTCAATATGTCCAGCATATACATCAGAATTTACCAGCGGTGTCATTAACGCATTTGCTGTTGCAGTCGTAGCAATCTGAGGTAGACTCCTCATGCCTCTTCGTCCAAACTGCGTGCTCAACGGCTCTCCAGTAGAAGAAAGGTGCAGCCTACCGTTCTGATAGCGAACCACACCATCTCGCAAAGCAGCTGTGAGCTCTTGACAGTCTCCTCAGAAATGATCAAGACTGTCACACCAAATACATCTACGAACCGGAGCTCCTCCTGGACGTGTAGCAGCATGCGCCGGTGGCTGCTCTCTCTGCAATCCAGCTAGCTCTACCTTCAGCTCTCGCATCTGCCGAATTAGGTCTTCAATCTGGTTCTGTTGACCATGGTTCTCCGCAGGTCTCTGAACAAGTGCCCTTTGTGCTGGAACTGGCACAACTGGCATCAAAGGAACTGCAGCTGGGACAACAGGTCTAGGAGCAGGGGCCAAAGGCTGCTGTACTTGAGGAGCAGCATAAGGTGGAGTGACCACTTCTGCAAGCGGACGTCCTCCCACAGCCACTCTTCCCCTCCTCTGTCTTGTCAGTACAGCCACAGCATCCTCAACTCTCCCCCAATCCATAGTAACACCTCCCTCAGCAGATCGATCAGCCAACATAAAACATAACCGATCTGCCGTAGCATCATCGATAGCTTGCAGGAAAAGCTCTGTTCTCTTAGCATCTAAGGTTATTTGCTCTAGAGTTGAAAGTAGCCGGTATCTCTGATCAAACTCTCTCAGCAACTCACTCAGGCTCATCATACGACCGGGTTGCTGCTCAACCCAGTCTAAAAATGTCCTTCTAGTAACTCTCTCTGAATCCTCCTCAAGAAACTCGTCTCGAAGAGATCGCTCAAAACTCATCCAGGTTCCAAGATTTCTTCTCTGTACATCCCTAACTTGGTCCCGCAACTCAGGAATGACAGCTAACTCAAAAATTGCTATCATCTCAGCATCAGTAACCCTAACCAGCTCCATCTCTCCTCTATACTCACACAGATATCTAGAAATATCTCTTCCTTCAAACCTTCCACGCCTATTCACTATCGCTTGCAAAGCCTTGGTGGATTTTAACTCACCCCCTCCAACGATCGGATGCTGTTGGACCAAGGCCGCAAGCGTTGTCCTGTTGTGGGACCAGTTAATATGTAAATTACCCGTATAAGTACGTTTTGCACATAGTTGTAGAAGTTGTGGTGTAATGGGATCTAAAACATTGCTCTTATGAGCTTAGAATGCTCTATTATCTGCTGGGGGTCTCCATGGGGCAGAAAAGGACAAGGTTGAGTCCTTTAACTTCCCATTGGTCCACCCAAAAGTGAAGATAACTTGTCATCTACCTAAGTGTGCGCTCTGGGAGGTTCGGGGCACTTTGACGAGGGATTTTGGAGATCAGAGGGCATGGACGGAGAGCTCTCGACGGGAGGAGCAATCTGACCACAAATTTCACTCGATTTGGAGGTCCAGGGCATAAGTTATGGCGATTTGAAGTTCATAGAGTGATGAGAGTACAAGAGTTTCTCTTCCGATTGTAAGATTAAGGGGTTTGAGTGATTGAACCGTCAGATTGAGACCAGATTTCATGAGCTTGTAGTCTGTCAGCTACTGAAGCTCTGACCACAAATTTCACCACCGGATGTTCTGCGGATTGAGCGCAATGGCGATTTGAAGGCGACGGGGTGCAGAAAGCTGTCAATCTGAAGCAGCGAGTTTGCAGATTTATGGAGGACGATCAGAACGGTCAAATCGGCTCAAATTTCCTGTGTAGTGAGTTTACCTTCTGAATTGATAGCACAGGAAGTTGGAGTGGAAGTGGACGGTTCATTTAGTCGAAGAAGCTTCTGTCCTGAATCTGAGATTGGAAGTGCGTGTTAGTTTCTGTGGATTTGTGTTAATTGTGGGAGGAGATCTAGCCGTCAGATCTTCCTGAAATTTGACCTGCAAGTAGAGATTTTAGTCTACTACCTACGTGGCAAGTTTGAGAGGAGACTGAGCTGTAGATCTGTACCTATCATGTGTGAAAGTTCGCTGGTTTTTCTGCCGAGTTGTATCGGCAACGATATCTACTCTAGGTCTCGAGTTGTTAGCGACAGCTGGCTGAAAAGTATCCAGTGCGACATTTGTATTGCTTTGGGGAGTATTCTAGGCGTAGATATGACTTTAGCGACCTACGTTGTATCCACGTCATGTGGTTGTTAGGTTCGCACTCAACGTGGCAAAGTGCGATCCTTGACCTGTAGAGTCGACTACCTGTCTAGCCTAGTCTCCGGTTTTTGGGACACGTTACGGTGCATGCATTAGAACCTTTCACCCAGAAGACCCACACGTGGATGAGTATGACGGCACCCAACATGCGATGTGCATGTGCGCCACCTCATCGGTCCGTGAGGCTTGGGTTGCTTGGTTAGGGAGCTTGCACCTATCCTTGTTTTGTGTTCGAAACTTTTAAGCAAAGGGGAGTGACCTGTGTGGGGGCATTCGACATGGGGAAAAAATCCAAGAGATTGTTCGTGGAGAGATCGTGGTGATCCTATGAGATTGAATCAGAGTTTTATGGATTGATATACCTTTGTAGTTGGAGTGCACATGTTGTGAGAGATGGACAAAGGACTCTACTTACCGCCCAGATTCCCTTTTCGAAACCCTTTCTCGATTAAACTGATGTATATGGAACGAGTTCACTTTCAACAGTTTCTGATAGGATCCTTCGGGCATAACTTTACCGCGCAAGTCATGCTCTCGCCTGTCCTTGTGATCTTACCTGTTGTCACTTACGGCCAAGAATGGGATCTCACCGTCTTTATTCTCATCTAACGAAGGATGGATCTAAATCAGCTCCCTCCTGTAAACTTTAACACCCAGTGCGAGATAAGACACATCTGTCGACCCAAAGTCATGTACGAAGCCCTAGTAGTGAGAAACTTCGGAGAGGAATACTACCGAGAGATCATGTCATCACATATTCCGTTTGTCGTGCCCATGATCATCCAACGTTTTCGTGTAGTTATCTTGACCCTTTACTGAGAGAAAGAAAGTGCTTAGTTATCGAGGAAGTTAGAGAGAAATCTACGAGATACTAGTCGCTCTGTTGTGTATCGATCGCTAACCACAGCCAGAAGGTACGCCCTTGCTCAAAGGAAAGGCTCTCGCTACGACAGCGTCTTCAGAATCTCAGCCGTATCCAGACCAGGTACAGAGGTCGCTGCAATCACAGGTGCTACAAAAGGTGCTGCAGTAGACGTAGATGCAGCAGCCGCAAAAGTAGCAGCAGTAGCGCTCTTGCGATCCATCTTCTCTCCTTGTAGTAAACTCAACCTCCTCAATCAATCACCCCAAGAGCTCTCATTGGAAGCACCAGATGTAGAGTTGAGAGTTTTCCTCGGGAAGGGCGAAACCTTCTAACTGTGATATGAGCTTGAAGGCTGTGTTCAGTCTACTTAGGGAAGCACTAGGCTCCTGGCTGTGGCTGGTTTGCTCAAAGGATAGACTTCAGGTTACAAGGTGATACTGAAAAATGCTCATACAAGTCTCTTGGCTCTTCTGATATGTTCAAGAAGCAAAGTTCAGACTTAACTAGCAACGATAAGATCTGACGGTGAACTTTGACACTCAGGATTGAGAAATATGTGAAGGTTTAGACTTCAGAACTTCTCCTACATGTCAATGAGGTCCTACTGGATACATATACGAAGTTTCAGCTTGAGATCAATTCATAGCACCAAGATATGAGTAGAAACTTTCTGAACAAAGAAATTATGACAATTTCTGGTACCCATCCAGCTATTTCGACCTATAACAAGAGATTGGCTTGATCAATTTCAAAGTTTCTTACAGGATTTGCAGTACATAGCTTGCTGAACACTCTTGTGAAGTTGGACCTCCTGATTGTAAATAAAACTCCAGATTTCGTTCTCTGAAGTTGCTGCTCTAGATTGCGAGCTTTACAGACCCCTCTGCTTCAGCGGCCGCCTTGAATTACTAAGTAACTCAAATCACTTGAAACTTTTTTGACAGTCGTGGCCCGGCTGACAATGAACGCAACTACGAAGGTTTGAAGCGATTTCCTCAATTCTGCTGCAATTGACACTCAAGACCTCAAATTCAACAGAAGTGCTGCAATTCTGACACAAATCGAACTTCAATCAGCCATAACTCCTTCTTTATTGCTCCAAATCGATCAAACTTTTCACTGACAGTGCTTGGCACGACGAGCTCTATCTCCCTGTGCTCTCAGAGTTTGCAGTACTCTCACCAATTGCTCAAAATCCACTCTAGAGCTCTGTTTCTAAACTTAGAGTTTTACAAAAGACAAAAATAGACCAATGGGAGTTCATAGCTCCACTTGATTGTCCTTTTGTGCCTTAAACTACCTGGTAACTTATCTACACTCATAGGCTACCACGTCAAGCCCCCTAGAGTGCCAGCGTAAAACTTAAACTACCTAAAATGACACGCAGCCCTGAAAAATAACTTAAATCAGCTACAAAGCGTGCATGGGCGACACGCAAATACAACCCATGAGCTTAAACCCTATCAACACGATAATCAACCTACTAAGACTCAAAATATATAACATCTTCCAAAAATGGACTTCTATGAAGTCTTAACTTCACTCAGAGAGACTAACACCTGATAGAGAAGTGAATCATTTACTATGTGAAATGATTCACATCACGACAACGTCCTGCCCTTAGCTAATTCACATGGCCCGTCGCTTTGCGAACACCAAAGGTACTTGTTTTCAGGACTCCGGCTCGAACTTGAAAATTTCTCGTGGTTTTTTGGCAGCGTGTTTGTTTTGGTCGTGCGGGGATTGGCAGCGTGTTTGTTTTGGCTTTCAATCGCTCGGTATTGGCAGCACTTTTGTGAAGATTTGGCTTTTGATCTCTCGCTCGGGTGTTGACTTTCGATAGTCGACTACTTCTCTGAAACCGTCAGTATGTCTAATTTTTGGTCATTATACTTGCATTTCATCGCTCGCCTCAAGACTTCTTGCTTCACGATTTGCATCTCACCAACGACTGTTTCTTTGAAGACGTCGGAAGTTTGTTCTCACCATTGACTGTTTTCTTTTTGGCTCGCTTGGCTTGGCTTAGCTCCTTGTGCTTTGCCACTCATAGTGTTTGCTTGACGGCTTCCGGCTCATCATTGACTGTTATTGTTTGGACTTCGTGGCGTCTTGGTTTTTCTTGCGCACCATGTCACAATCAAGCAATGGTCGGCATACTACAAGAGTACATTGGGAAGAGAGAGCGAACGGATACTGGGAGGTCAGTGGAGGAATATTGTCTAAGCCTATACATATGACATCGAAGAGTTACGAGCCCAATTCTCTCTTTATTCAGAGACATGCGTACAGTTTTGCAAAAGCAGCGATGAGTTCCACATTGCAGAAGATGAGCTTCAACTCATAGGTTGAGCAGCTGCCTCATTGACAAAAACCGAATTTTCTTGTAAACATTTTCAGGTTTATAGAGCGTTAGCACTATATTTTGGATATCTTGACCGCACCCAGCTTCCTGAACTTCTTGAACAGGTTGTGAAAGATATGTGGTCACAACCTGAGGAAAATTTTGTGAGGTTTAGAACGGTTTGATGTCTATATGTTTGTGTTCTGTAATGTATCTTGCATTTTAGGAACATTTTAGTTTTTACATGAGCATTGCATCCCGTATAGCGGGTCCAGGAGCTGCATATGCAGTTCCTGTGAAGCGTAAACCCAAACGGGGGGTCTTGGTGGGTTCAATTCCTACTTACGCTGTATAGTTACTTGCTACATGGAAGACACAATCAACACAAACAACTCACTTTCAAAATCTCCATCAGCAGCTCAAATTGCTCCTGGCTACTGTAAAGGGAGAAAACGTAGAATAACTTGTGAACAGTGATGAAGCACAACCAACTTATTTGGGGGTGTGATCAAACAAATCTCTGTTCACTTTTGCTGCACAAATTTCTGCTCACATCTATCTCATTATTACCGTAGTGTCAACTTCCGGTTTAGAAGAAGCGGATAAAAACCTAATAAGAGTTTATCCGAGAAAACCACAATCTGAGAAAATCAAGTGAAGCGAACCGCATACGCGATGGGAGTCTCCTTTTAGACTCAGCGTGTCCGAAAGTCACCCAAGGCTTCACTTCTTCATCACAAGATTCAGTGCAGCTACCACACTCAAATGCTAGATCATCCACATCGATGATATAGTAATGTAAGTGAAAAGGAAACTGAGATAATGTAAATGAAAAGGAAACCGGGATAATGTAAGTGAAAAGCAAAACAGCGAAACTTCTTAGTGAAAAAACTTCACTTCTAAATGAAAAGTAAAACAGCAAAACTTCTAAGTGAAAAGCAAACCTTCTAAGTGAAAAGTAAACCAGCGAAAGGAAGATCGAATTTATGTTGAAAATCTACTCATCATTGTCACTACAGTGCTTCTATATTTCTTGCGTAAAATTACAAGTGAATGTGAGCTATTGTCTTGTATCAGTGTCCAGAAATATGTTTCCTCAACTCGTCTTTCTATATTGTTGTACGACGTACAAGAACTTGATTCTAGCTGGTTGACAACGAACACTAGAGTCATTTTGACGATGTGGATATACTGCTACAACCTCACGTGATGTTCTCGTTCCAATCCATTATTGTGCATACTAGTCGAGCTTCATGCGAACGCTTCCAATGAATCCTCTTCGTCGCGAACTTGTTGATGACGGAGTGAAAGTCTCGCTCATGTAGTTCTCTCAAGCGCAAGTATAGAAACGCATCTTGGCAGGGGTGATATGTTTTGCCAAGAACGCATGCACGGCTAAATGCGTCGCTCCGTCATATGCATATCGTGCACCCTCTCCAAACATACGAGAAGAACACTGACTATCACCTGGGAGTATGCGACAATCAGAATGATCACCTGCTCAGTGTGAAGTTGTAGTCAATATGTCAAAAATCATCAATCCTGGATCAGAATCACCCTTGTAAACACAAAAGAACCATGAAATATTAGAGAATAAATACTTCATATGACATGTATATTCAATGAGTCAAGACTTGATGCAACAAAGAAAAATCACCTCTCCGAGCAACGTCTCGCACATGTGTAGATCCAAGACTTGAGCTTGTATGCAATGTCATGGATAGCAAGTTCATGATACTTGTATCCTCTTGTACGCTCAACTTCCTAGTAGTCCTCAGGGGGAAGTGCAAGATGCTCTGCTATCCTGTTTACAAGCGGTGTCTTAGAACCTGATATTAGAAGACTGTTTGTCTGACAAAAGCCCTTGAGTTGAGCGATCGAAAACACCGTTAGCTATCTCCGACTTCTCGCACTTTCGATCGAACGATCACTAGCTGACACTCACACATCTTGTAACTCTTCTTTGAACTGGTCACAATGTCTTTGCATTTGTGCCAAAGATCTTTCTGATTGCATATTTCGTGCCACCGCAAGAACGACAATACATAAAAAGATTATATATCTAATCATAAAATAAAATAAAATAAAATACAAAAGTCACAATTAGGAATAAAATACAAAGAGATCAATTATTCTACAACTTATCAGAGATCAATGTTAAAAAGTTATAAATATGATTCTCCAAGAGAGGTGGAAGTTACTTTTGAACCTTCCTCCACTCCAAAACGCAACTTGACACCATGAAAATGGTCCACTCCTGGTGATCTGGAGCCTATGCCCATCGGGGGCTTAAAATTTGCTTATCACTCGTAGTCTATAATAAGTGCTATTTATTTGTTATTTATTATCAAAACATTATTGAATTAAAAATATTTAATATATTATTTAGGATATTAGAACAAAGATTACAAATAAATAGCACTATATCTGATACTGAAATGAAATATCCGAGTAGTGAAATATTATGTCAAAATTCACTAATTAGATTAATACACGATTTAATAGATGATGATACTACTTTGAAGCGATAGTAACTCAGCTTCTTGATATGTGTACTCGTCTTAGTATCTCTTGGATTCACTCACTGCAGTCGCTTGCTGACACGATGTTATTGATGTTCATGCGTCAAATATTATTAGCTTCTGGAGAGATCGACGAGGGTTGCAGATAAGATAAACAGAATGCAACAGTAGAAATGCTCAACAAGACCAAATTTGAGTGTACCTTACGACGATGATAACGACGAGGACACAACGAGGAGTAATGTTGAGGAACCATATGTCTGGTGATCAAACTCGTGATCCTAGTTCTGCGCTGATTCCGCTACCACAGTTTTCTTACTATGACTCAATCGAAATGGTTCTTGTTTAGCTAGATGATGGGCGATACTCTTAAGAGACATAAACAAAATTCATTTGTAATGAAACTTATCCAAAATGTTTTAACCCCTGGTCGGGTATAAGAGCTCCCGTCATGCAGGAGCCGACATTTGAATAAGACATAAATTTTCCCTATTGAACCAACGACGAACGGACGGATCCTCGTCACAAAAATACGCCTTACCAAAACTTTTCCCACATGGAAACAAAAGTTATATCTTGAAAAAATGCTGCGTTCATATGCAATTTTCAATTTTTAGAATACCTTGCGATGAAAAAATCTAAGTTTTAAATTCAGTGAAAACGTCGTTCGAAATGTTTGGGTCCATTGCAAAAGGTACTGCAGGGGGTTGGTGTAATCTGTGTAAGAGCAAAAGCTCTATTGCGAAAATAGCTATTAAAAATAAATCTAAAAGAAAAGAAAAACGTACTTGAAGGAGAAAATACCACGTCAGACTTTACTGTCTGCTAGTGCCTCTAGAGGTTTAATAAAAGTTTTCCTGAGTTTACGGATCATGCTCAAATTATCATTCCTTTGAAATATGTTAGGAACTTTAATATTTTCTTCTAGTTTCTATTCTGGAATAGTGTACTTGTTTGAAGAAGCTCGTGCACTTCTGGACTTCTGGATTGGTTTAGAAGTACTAGACTAAAATATGAAAACATTCATTTTCTAAGATATTAGTTTTCTAAATCATATCCTAAAGTGAGAGTCCCATTTACGCCGATCGTGTGAGTATTTTTACTTTTTTCGAGATCAAATTTGTTCTATAAACTCTATAATTTGGTGAGTTAGTTTGAACGAAAATGGAGTATAGATAATGTAATGGTAAGAGTCTACAGTTATTTGAAATACACGTACAGGAGTTAACACCTGTCAGAGCGTGATTTGCCTGGACTAGATTTAGAGTGTGGTTCAGTGAAATGTCATTTCTATGTTCGCGGGAACGTTAAGATAAGCGGACAAGCTTGAGCAGTAAGTAAGATCTAATAGCTTCAAGCGATACACTACAAATTAAATCAAACAATATTATTGGCTAATTTAAGTTCAAACCGTGTAATGATCATGTTTAGTCAAATTTCTCAAAACCCGACTGAGTTAGAATTACATTTAACTTTTTTTATTATACTTTTCTTTTACAACAAGTTTTATGATATGATAACCAGTAGGTCAACGTGGTCATCAGACTACATTACCTTTGTGATAAATGGGTGATTATTTATATAATCTTTTTCAGTTATGGTCTGATATTTAGTTTAGTTGATCATTTTCACTTCATATTATACTTTGATACTCTATATAAACTTTTAAACTTTTGTATTATGGAGATCTTTTAGTAGCCAAATTGGGTTGGTGAAATAAGGCCCATTTTCCAAAGAGACCACGCAGCACAAGGTGACCATAATGAGACCGCAGTTCAAGGTGCATTACATGCACAAGGCATTTGCGTTTTGCGTTTACTCCAAAATGAACATGATGCAGTTTACGATCATGATGCGCTTGTGGCTTCTTCAGTCACGAGTCACGTCGTGTTTGCTGTACTACGTGTCAGGTAGGTTTTTGGGAGGACGATACTACATGAAGACGAAATAAACGAGGGTATAAAAGGACCGGAGAGAATCATTTTCTCCGGATGCCCTTGTGTGGACTGTATCAAGATCTAGGCGGACAGTTGTACTTCCTGCCCCAACACGAGACTTCCCGCCCTGCCCAACGTCTCTCGCCCTGCTCAACGTCCTGAGCACAGACGTGCCTTAGGTAGTGCACTTCGTGAGCGACTAGTCGGCGGTGAGATTTGGACATTTGGTTGCTGATCATGCGAGAATCGTTGTTGCTGCTAGAACAGGAATCGTTGTTGTTCATTCGTGGTTCCTCGTTGCTTTCGATTCACGTGTTTTCTTGCAAAGGCTTTCGATTATCGGTGTATTTGGTGTTTCTTTTCGGTGGAGTTAGAATTGTTTCTTTGGGAGTTCAGGTCGGCAACATCGTGAAGTTTAGTTGCATTCAGTTTCATTATCATGCACGAGTTCCCACATGTGATTTCTGTTGGGAGTGAATCGCTCTATCGATAGTGCTGACGATGAGTTCGTGAGTCTGCGTGGTAGTACAGCAGTCCCTCGTCATTTCGCAACCTGGAATGATTTACTGTATAGTGTTCTTGTTTGAAGAGTGACCGTGAAGGTTGATAGACCGTCTTCTGTAGGAAGTACTGCTTCGAGAGTTAGCAATGTGGCTGCCGATAGAAGTTAGAAGTTAGAAGTTAGCAGTTGCTTCCATTGAGTTCTGAATGTAGGTTCAGAATCGAGTTCTGAATGTAGGTTGAAAATGCATGTACGTAAGGTCGGGCACGACACACGTAGATCCTCCTGGATGTCAGCAGCAGCAAAAAGACGAAGCCAAGTTTGTTCGTTAGTGTATTCTTGTGTGATTGTAAATCCTCGGTTCCAGTTCTATTTAGATCTGATGTATATGTATATGCGCAGAAGCAAGCCTTATTCTTCTCGAGAGATGTCGGGGTCATCCACGTCCAGCACAGACCTCCAATGGATTGAGATGAGAAGCAACATCTGAACTTTTTGAATCACAGAGAACCTTCTAGAAGGCGAAGGCAGTAGCGGTTCTCACATTCAAGGCTTCTTTGAGTGCTTTTGTTGCCTCAGAGTGTCTTTACCTGTGACAGTGGTTGCTCAGTGGGCTGAGTCTAAGGCAGTAGAATCTGAGTTGCACAGTGCGGTTTAGTCTAGACAGTCATAGCTGAGTCTAATGCAGTATTTTCCCGTCATACAGCAATTCTTCGATGGGAAGGGGGGGCGCTTGGTCATTGGGTTGTCAGTGGAGGAGTTTTAGAAACTCCTATCTTGGTGACTCCTGAGCAAATTGGGTCCGAGTTTCCTGTGTTCTCTGAGGCATGTCTAGAGGTATCTCAACGGATTGATATGCAAGTTGGTTTTGACGACGAATTACCACTGTTGGCATATGCAGCAGCATCATACACCGGGGTCAAGCTATTGCAAAAAAGGTTTCAGGTGTACAGGGCTATAGCTTTTTGTCTTGGATACAGAGATCGAACTCAGTTACCCGAGTCGTCGGAGAGAGCTGTGAAGGTTACTTGGTCCGAGCCTGGAGAGGAATTTGTTGGCTTCAAAGAGTAGATTTCATTTTATTTCTGCATGATTATCTTGTCATGACATCTGCATTGCATTCGATTTAGCTGCATCTCGACTAGCGGGTCCAGGAGTTGCGTGGGCACTCCTGTGAAACGTCAACCAAGACGAGGGTTTTGTGGGTTCAATTTCCGCTGACGTTGGTAAATCGCAGTTTCTCATTGTTTATGCACGTGCTTACTCGATAGATTTGAAGTTCCTGTGAGTTCAATTCTCAACAACGTGTTTCAGATTCTTCGGTTCGAAGGTTTAGGTTCCTCTGGCAAGCAAACAAATCCTAACATGAAGAAGAAGGAATATCGTGTGATTGCAAAAGATGACAGTAATGCGCTCATCATATCCCGCTTTTCACTTCAACACCTTCAATACCACAGTTCTATCATAAAAAAGCAGAGCAGAATTTCTGAATAAATATGAAAAGATAACGGTCAGTGCTTTGTGGTCTACAACCTGAAAGGGATAGGTGTACTGTTCATTTATTGACTAATTCACCAAGAGCTGATTATTTCATCCATCGAACCACTAGTAAGTAGTGCTCTATCCCCGCTCCAAGGTAAGCAAGCAAGGAAGCGTGAAGTCATCAGTTCTTTTAGAGTTATTCTCTCGGATTCAGAAATACAGCGGTTTCTTCACCAACCAAAAGAGGCTGGTATATCACGAACTTTGACATATATATGACAACATACTCGTATCGCTGCACAGGTTTGAACAGAGAAGGAAGTCTGAATCCCGCTGCAGCCGAATGAGCAGCTCTGGAATTGGAGCAGCAAGAAGGAGAAGAGGAGGAGGAGGCAGTTTAGCTTCTTGCTGCAGATGATAACTCCAACCTTGAAAATAAAACTACAAATATGATAAAATAAAAGTATAAATAAAAAATCAAATAAAACTACAAAAAGATCCTGTTTATGCATAAGAGCCTTCCGAGAAATATATTTCAAAATATAACAAAAATTTGGCAAGTTGAGAACGAGCTACACTATCTACCAAAGCAACAATCGGTCGTAAATCAGCACGAAAAGGCACCTTCTGCAACGATTGAAGAGACAAGACGTCGCACAGTCTATTACAATCACCGCAACAAGAGCGACTAGTGGCAGGGAAACAGCAAATGCATGAAAACAAATCCAAATATAGAAATAAAAAGAATAAAGCTTATCTGATAAAAGCATACGGAGTAGACATCAATGGCTCACCATCAAGTGCAACATGGGACTGGGTACCTGTATCCATAACTGAAGATAATGAAGTTTCCACCTTTGCGATCTCGGTAGCTCAGCAATATAAGAACTCCAAAATGGATCACGTAAAGAGAAAATGAGAAGAAATAATATACCTTGTAAAATATAGTATACCTTGTACAATCAAATTGTAAAGAAATAATTTTATTTATCTATTATCAGTATCTAAAAATCCGCTGTCTCAGTTTATCCTTCCATGCCGTTGTTCGATGCACAAGAACCCTGTTTGTTGCCGGTCGTCGATGGATGGTACTATCGTTTTGTCGACGTGGATAAACTACTACTACCTCTCGACAAATGTTCTCATTCCAGTCCATAGAAGCACAAGCTAATCGAGCCTCATGCGATCTCTCCCAATGGATCCTCTTCGTTGCAAACTTGTTGATGACAGAGTGGAAGGTCTCGCTCATGAAATTCTCTCTGGCGCTTATGTAGAATCGCATCTTCGCTGGTGTAATGTGTTTAGTAAGGAAGGCCGCCACAGCAAGATGCGTAGCTCCATCATGTGGAAAGTGTGCACCTTCTCCAAACTCGCGCTCACTACAAGATCGATCGCCTGAAAGAATACGACATCAGAATGATCACCAGCCCAATGTGATGCGGCAGTCAAGATGTCAAAACACATCAACTCCGGATGAAGGTCCCCTCTGCAACAAATGGAGGAAATATGGTTAGATAAGCGAAAATTGTAATCACGTGGGATTGAATTCCCGAAATCACAAAAGCGACAAACTACGATAATGAACTTATTATCTCTCAAAAGCACAATGAGCACAAGTGTAAATCCAGGACTTGAGTTTATAGGCAATATCTTGTGCACCAAGCTCAGGGTATTTCAGCCCTCGGGTGCGCTCAGACTGCCAGTAGTCCTCTGTCGAAAGAGCTAGATGCTCGGAAATTCGATTCACGAGCACTATTTTTGAACCGCCTAGAGGAAGAGCTCTCATTCGACAAAAACTCTTCAATGTTGACACTGAAAAGATCGCTAGCTGACTCCTGCTCCGTGCATCCTCGATTCCTTGATCACTCGTAGACATACGCACATCTTGCAGTTCCTCCTTGAACTTGGTTACAATCTCCTTACACTTGTGCCAAAGATCCTTTTGGTTACGGATCTCGTTCCTGCATCACAAGATGCAAGATGAAACCATAGAAAATAGAATTCTCTCCAAAATAATTTCAAAACAACTTATGAAGTTATATACTTATCAATAATAGTGTCGACATCGTGATTATCATCATGGATAATCTCCAAGATAAACATACCTTTCTCTTGGAGATTCTCAATTCCTCTCTAAACCGCGGCCGTCTCTATTCTCCAAGAGCTCTCAGCTTCCACCCGCGTCATCGTGACCATCTCAATAACTCGATTGACGGCTGCATTGATGAATGAAACTGTCCCATGATATCCATTGCGAGATGAACCCCATCGACAATCGACGTATAGGATCAAAGGTAGTGTGTACAATATTACAAAAAACACTTATAAGAATCTTGACAATGATAAAAAACTAAAATAAATATCAAATATCTTATGTACATAAAAAGTTATATATGACTAAATCTATAAATGATAAGACAAGTATTTACCTCCAAACAATGTTGCATGCATCACCGCCTTGTGTTCTTCCCATTGTAATAATGCAGCACTGCACCACCCAAGAGGACGTCCAATTCCAACTTGAAAATCATACCAATGTCTCTCTGTGGAGACATGAAGTCGCATGACCTCTAGCATACTCGCAATTGAGGTATAACTAAGACCTACACATAATGCAGCGTGGTACATCTGCCTTATCACATCTGGCGATCCTCTCTCTCTGTCTCCATCTCCTCGGTCACAAAAACCGTCATATGGCCTGCATCGCATCCAAACTTTAACTGCCAAACTTGATGCAACTCTGTAATAACTGGTGCGGTGCAATACAATACGCAATCTGATCGTGGACATTTCACACGAAATACATCACAGAACTCGATGATCTTTCCTCGGCCCCATAACCCATATTCGGCATGCAGGCGTGTGAGGGGCTCATCCTCAGTCTCGATCGTGAGGCTCCTCCTCCAACTCATCAGTACGCACTCTTGTGGGCTCAACCTGACTATCAGGGACAGTAGTTTGACTATCACTCACATGGTCTAGTGACTCTTGTTCAACTATGGACTCATCAAGCACATGCTCGGGGGCTGCTATACGTTGTGCACGAGAAGCCACTAAGACATCTATACGTCTTGCTGAACCATCCAGCAACCATCTCAAGACAGCGGCATGTGTCGTTTGCGGTCCCAGTGCATGACGTAAACCTGAGTAAGTGTCTAAAAGATCCTCTGAAATCTGAATAATTTGAACGTTATTCGGACGTCTCTCCTCATGGTAGTTGATTTGATAGAAGGAAATTGACCCCAACGTCGACCCGCCATATAGTCAAAATAGTGATCTGAGATACAAGTATGCAATGTTTACGAGTAACAACTTACTCCTATACGTCATGCCAACAAGTCCAACTTCAATTTTAAAAAAAATCAATAACAAAATTTATATCATTTGAAACTCTGGAATAAGAACAAAATGCACAATATCTAGTAGGTTCAACAATAAAATTTAAACTGAGTATAATCAAAAAGCTTCTGAAATTCAAATAAGAGACGCCACTAGCAAGTTTAGGAATAATTATTCATAACATAAAGTAATATTCAAAACTAACATGACTAAACAGCTCTGCAGCACATAAATCTGTACCTAAACAAATCTATAAACATCAAAAATCCTATAATTCTATAGGTCTCAGGAACATCACCTTGTAAAATAACATGAAAGTATGATGGCACATCAACACCTTCAAATGACACACTTTGAATCAAAGTGAAAATGAATATACTCAAGAGCAGCAGGCTAACTCTCCAAACCTCTCCCACCTCTGCAGCATCCAGTTTACTCGAAGCTAGGAAGATAATGGCTTGCTCCCCCTTCCTGCAAGAAGCACATCCCATTTCTAACTGCCCAAAGATTTTCAGAGCAACTGCCCAAAGATTTTTGGAGTTACTACCCAGAGATATTGGGACAACTGCCCAAGTCAAAAGGATTTCAAATTCGAATTTCTTCACAGTGGCTGCAGATATCACGTGAGAAGGCTGTTTTGTGTCAGTGGGTACTGCATACGTATCTTTGGGTCCCATACAATGATAGAGCATCTGACGTCTATTATATCGCTATACAGCATGGCAGGAACTGACATCTGTAGAGTGCATTATTACTCTCCGAAATCTGCTCTGGGTAACCCAGAGACTTTATACGTGTAGTGGGGGTTTAAGAAAGATGTTGAGTTCGACTCTTGTCAGAAGTCGGCTGAATCACGGAAACGATACTCAGTTGTCTTTTCAATTCTCGTGATCGCAAAAGAGTTTTGCATTTTTTGGGAAAAGTTCATCCGAAGTTATCGAAGTCGGATAACGAAAACGTGTACTACGATTACCATCTGGACAGAAATTTACTTCACTCCACTCGTAATAGGTTTGTTGTACTTCATTTCACTCTTTCTAATGCAATAGCAGGTTTGGCAAATTTATCGTTATTTAAAAATATTAAAATATAAAATATAATATAAAATATAATCTGAATTGATAATCTATTGTAAAGATATTTTAAATTAAACTTCTCGTGTAAATATATAATTTATTATTAACATACATTTCTCTCATTCTCATGACGTGACATTTTGACTTTTGAATCTGATGTAGCAAGTCAAGGGTGTGATCAACTAACACAACGGAGGTGAAGTGGAGTCCGAAAAACATATTAGAGGTGAGATCAGATATATTTCTTCCATTTGAATGTACTTTACCTTCAGTCCAAATACGTTAGAATCTCCTCCTTCGACGGACAGACGCGTTAATGTTAGCTACTCGTATGTGCTCAACTAGGTTTTTAAACCCCGACTAACCGTATTTGGGGTCTGGGTAACCCAGATCCGGCATTCTGCTGTTTCGAATTCGCGAAACGGCGGGATCTGGATTATCCAGACCCGATTTTCTGATGACCATATCTCTCTCAATTCGCGACGAGAGATGGAGTGCCGCATAGCGATAGAAAGTTAATTTCGAGATCTACCTTCTTATATAAAAAGAATTAAAAATGATGCAGAAATGAGAATAAATTATGGATCTGAAATTCAATAGTTCTCTGACATCTTTCGTCTGTCACTGATTGGCTAAACACAGGAACATTCAAATTTCAAGATAGATTCTTGTTTGGGCAGCTGTCCACAGATACAAGGCAACTTTACAAAATGTTTGCATCTGACTCAATCCGAAGTTTCTACTGCCTGCGGGAGGAGAGTGAGATAGGACTAAGACTCCAGGTTGTTCTCATTATCACAGGCAGGAGTCCAGAATTCCTTAGGAGAAGTAGGTGCGATGTGGGTCTATGCAAACACAGAGTGTGTATTACTATGTACATCTATTGTCATTGCTCCTAACGAATTACTCTTTCTAACATTTTTCACTTCCGATTAGAGGTATTCTCAAATCTCTTGACATATTTAGTTTATATTTGTTATATATTCATTTTCAACAGTTTCCTAAAGGAGTACATAAAAGCTGTTTTGTGTGTTGGTGTTATGTTTTTTCTTTGAATGTTTTGTTAGTAATACTGGGGTCCCGCTCTTCGGATAGATTAGTCTTGTGATGCATAGTATTTGATTGGATAATTATAGTATATATATATATATATTTCTTATTATCTGGAATGACGACACATATTGTTTTCATGGGTTTGTCATGGTTTTGAAGCGTGAGTATCAACGAGTCATGACAGAGCGACATTGGGGACAGTTCCCATCTGATCATGTCAATTATCATAGAGGAGATGTCCAAACATGACGCAAGTTTTCCTGAGGATCTCTTAGACACATACATCCATTTGCGCCATGCATTGGGAGAAGGTGCTACACATGCTCAGGTGTTGAGGTGGTTGTTAGATGGTGCAGCAGGACGTATAGAGACATTAGATGTCAACATGGAGGATAGTTGGACACTTATCCGTGATAGTCAAGAGCCAGCTACAGCGAGTACGAGTGGTGGTGATGCTACCCAGAACGTATCACCAGATGCCATGGACGAGGAGCATCTTTTTGAGACGAACGATGAGCCGAGTGTATGGATGTCAGCAGAGTATGGACTTTGGGATCGAGAGAAGATTCTTGAGTTCTGCGAAGTCTTTCATGTGAAGTGTCCTCGATCCGGTTGTGTGTTCTATTGTCTCCTCCCCGTGATCATAGAGTTTCAGCAGTGTTGGCAGTTGAAGTTTGGATGCGATGCTGGACACACGGCAATAATTATGACAGCGGAGATGGAGAGAGAGAAGGGTACACCAGATGTTATAGGGCAGATGTATCATGCAGCATTGTGTTCAGGTCTCAGTTATACTTCTATTGCGAATATGCTCGAGGCCATGCGACTTCATGTTCCCACGGAGAAATATTGGTATGACTTCCAAGCTGGCGTTGGGCGACCTATTGGGTGGTGCAAAATAGCATTGCAGTTGTGGGAGGAACAGAAGACGACATTGCATTCTGAGTTGTTGTCTTCTACGGATAAATCTTTCTTTATAATTTATTCGTGTTTTCATATTTTGCTTGATTCTAAGCATTTTAAATCATATTTCATTTCTTATTTTCTTTTATTCTATCATTTTTGCAAAGAGTTTGGTGGTATATGTTGACTATAGATGAGACTCGTCAAGAAATGGATATCATGGGATTGTTTCATTCATCAATGCTGCTGATAATCGTGTGCTTGAGATGGTGACAATGACACGAGTAGAGGTCGAGAGCTCTTGACGAATAGAGACTGCAGCCGTCGAGAGAGACATTGAGATGCTCATAGAGAAAGACATACATATCTCTGAGATCATCCATGATGATAATCATGCCGTCGGCACAATTATCGTAAAAAAGACCCTGCTCTTCTAGTATTCCATATATTATCATGTCATAATTAAATTGGTCCCACTATATCCTATTCTCCTTTCTCTGTTACCAGGTACGGTTGGACCTGATGTTCCTTCACGAGTTCGCTTCAAGTAACAAGTGACATATGGGCTTTTAAATTTCAAAAAATTTCTTGATAATGATCTTCAACTACTTTATTTCTCTTTCACGTATGATGCTTAGTGTACCTCTGAAAATCAATCTTCGTATGCAATATCTGAAATGCGAGAGATAAATATGACTGACTGAGAGTCTTTGTTTTGCCAGGGAAACATTCCTAGTAAAATAGAGAAACTTAATTAACAGATTTGCTTCATAAAGAGTATCATCAAGCTCTAAGATAATGAATATGCAGGCTGGTGGGTTTCGGACTGAAACCCAAAAAACAGACAAGCGAGATAAACAGAGTCTTTGTGTAAAGACTCTGTTTATCATGAAGTAGTATTTAAGCATTAATATGTATGTGCTCTGACTTCGAGTGATTAATATATCGTAGTCCATGATAATTCTTGTCGCACTGCGAATCTCTACGAAGATGTAGACTCTCTAGCTGTATCTGAAACTAAAGAATGCCTTCGGCATAATCTCCTTCCATAGCCGCTGCAGTCTGACTTCTACTCTATACCGACAATCTGTCAAGAGACTCTCTCAACGTAGTCAGGGTTGAATCAACGAAGTTACCAAGTATTCAATCGTCTTTCTGACTATCCACGGATCCTCACCAATGTTTGACAGAAATTATTCTCATTCTTCCAAGACAGAAGCACGATAATTCACTGAAACATCAAGGTGACTCACAACTCTCTCATCGCTCATGTAAGCTCACTCATAGCCTTGGCTAGAGATCTGGAGCACTCAGTACACAAGAAGATTTGCTAGAAAGGTTATAAAACATGAACTAGAAAGATTTCTAGTCCATGTTTTATACAATGTTCCAGTCGACTGACTGTCCATGTTTTATACCCAGATCCAGTCGAGCTTGAGCTTCGGCATCTCCTACATGTGATAAGTCCATGGCTTTGCTATTTTCTGTACATTCAATCATGTGCGAGACGGTATGCCCTCACCTAAAGCTATTAAAGCTTACCTACATCCGAATTCTTAGCTGATGGATCGTTCTATTCTAACACTCAGCTATTCTAACTTCCGTGTCTGGTGTTGATGAAATCAGAGAGCCGGTTGGGTTGCATGTGACTAGAGAGTCTTCTGCTGAATGTTGTGTGTATCTTGTGATAATGAGGTGTTTCAATGTACATCTACTCATTACTTATAATTGTCTTGGTGACTTTTGTGAGAAGAATTGCTTCTACCCTCTTCCTTTTTCATGGTTGATAATCTGGTGTGGTATCCTAGTTCATTTATTCCTCGGTTCCGCATGTTTGCTTCTCCAGACAATGTATTTTGTGTTTTGATCGTGACTATCTAGATATCTTTCACTTCATGCACTTTGTTTTTCGGCTTATCACTCTATATTGCAGTATAGCTGCTTTCTCGCTCAGATTGTTAAGCATCGCATTTTGTACTTGTCTTCTGTCCTGCAGCTTATCGGTACTGTAAGATCTTGGAAATGTTCTTTCCTTACACATTTCTCCTTTTCCTACCTCTGTTATATAAATTCGCTAATTTCTCAAAACCAAGTTAGCATACATGTTAACAAATTGACTCCTTCTTCCTCACTTTGTACTTGCATGGGTTCAAAACTATTTGGGAAAATTTCTGTTTTTATCAGAAAACTGCTTTATCCGTGTATCATGATATATATTGTTTGCTTCTTTTCATCTATCCTCACCTCATTCATTCGTTTTCGCTATCTCGTTTTGTGATCCCAAGATCATTCATGGACTGCTTGTTCGGAACAAATTGTGAGAGGAAAGGAGGACAATTTAGTGTCCGGAGGCTGCTGCTGCACCATGCCTGCTCTGAATTGATTGATCTGGAGGACATTGTAGAGAGAAGAAAAATGTAAGTCCAGTTTATAAGACTGATCGATCGTCTGTGAGTGCTCCATGATATCTCTCGTGCGGCTGGAGCTCATGGTGTGTTCAACATTGTCTACTGAACGGACTGTGCGCATCAGTAAACTCTAACTCAATTGAGACATAGATGCTTTGTTGTATTTATAGGTATGTTTATTCGGGACAATATTTTATGTCAAAAGACGAGCTTCGTTAGAAATTTACTTCCTCAGTTTCTCGTATGAGCATTTGATCTTCCTCAGTCACTAGAAGTTCAAATTTTCTTTCTCGGTTCCTTACCGTTCTCTTGGTGAATCAAGATTAGGAGTGTGTGGCAAATGTGTTGAAGGATACCACATATTTAATGTGGTCTTACTTTCACTTTGCCAACAATCATACCAAGTTTTGTTTCATTTGGAGACTGTTTGGTTAGACCAGGCTCGTGACAATGTACAATGAGGTCAGTTACCATAAGTGACAATTTATTTCTGATTCTCATAAGGTAAATACTTCAAGCTACCCTATCCTGAAAGTTAGGGTACAGGCCATACTTGTTGGATATGACTTGTGGAAGTTTGTTACTAGTTTACATGAGAGATCTATTCTTCCTGAAGATGCTATTGTTTAAGACAGACGTGATCAGTTAGCACTTTTTGTTTTCAAGATGACAGTGAAAGATGCTGAACTAGTAGATATCCTAGATACAGAAACTTCAAAATCAGCATAGGATACTTTTACTAGGAAACATGAAGTGATGAAAGAAGGAAAGTTGTGAGTTCTTAAGGGTAAGCTCGCAACCTTGCAAATGCAAGAGGGTAAAAGCATTGAGGACCATTTTAAGACCCTCAAATCCCTCTTACATGACATCAAAACCTTAGGAGGAAGAGTTGAGGTTCAGAGGCTATTCATTCGTTTCTTGAAAGTCTCCCTCCTGCCTATGAGACATTTGTGAAGGCTATGGAGGTTTGTCCTAGAAAGATTGAGATGGATGAACTGAAGAGTTTGGTGCTACAAGAAGAAATCAATATCGAACAGAAAAACAAACAAAAGACAACAACTGACGAATCAGTTTTGCTGCACATCAACAAACACATAGGAAACTTTCAGAGGAAGAGGAAACTATTTCCTCCCAACAATAGATGGAATAGCAGTGCTGGGTCAGGCAACCGAGGAGGAGGCTCTTCGGCATATGCACAAGGTGACAAGAAGTGAAAGACTGGAAAGTCACTACTGTGATAAACCATGCCACTATGCTCGTGAGATTGAAGACAAGACACGAAGGTCCTGGTAAAGAGAAAGACAGATCAAATCTTGCTAAGGCTAAGTCTCCTGACAAAAATGATGAGCAACTGTTTTTTACTGCTCTGTACATCAATAAGTTAGATCATCCACGGTGGATAGATTTTGAAGCATCTAACCATATCTCTTCCATTCGAGAGTGGTTCCACAACTTTCAGGAGTTCAGCAATACGAAGTTAAAGGACAAGGTGATATTCACCTCCAACTACCTATTGAGCAGTATTTCGAGTTGAGAGAGTTTGATACATACCTGGTGTGGTGCATAACTTGCTCAATGTTGGGAGGTTAGTCCAAGCTGGCTTTTACTTCAACTTCAACAACAAAGGTTGTATCATACAAGACAATCAAGGTGTAGTAGCAAGAGATAATGTGATAAGTCATTTATAGGAGCTTGAAGCTACTTCCTTACTTGAAGTTTTGCTTGTGCTACTGTACAAGAGAAGATAGATTTGTGACACGGAAGGCTAGGTCACATGAGTTCAGATAGAATGAACTTGTTGTGCAAGTTCAACCTAGTCGATGGAGTCCAGAAATTGACTCTTTGCACAAGCCATGTGAGATCTGTTTGAAGAGAAAATACGTTCAGAAGAAGTTCCCTTCAGCAGCAAGAAGGGCTACAGCTCCACTAGATTTATTGCATATAGATCTAGCAGGACCCATTGATCCTCCATCATTAAGTAGAGCTCAATATTATTACCTATTGATAGTTGACGATTACTCACAAAAGATGTGGGTGAGGTTTTTGAGAAAGAAGAATGAAGCTTTCACACACATGAAAGACTTCATAACTGAAGTTGAGCTTCAGACTAGCAGAAAAATTTGAAAATCAAGAGTGACAGATGAGGGAATTTTTGTCCAAAGCAGCGGAGGCTTTCTACAAAACCAAAGGCATCGTATGACAACTAAGTGCACCTTACACTCCACAACAAAAAGGAGTGGTGGAGAGGAAGAACAAAGTGGTTGGTAAAGTAACCATATGTCTACTTAAGGATGGAGGACTACCTAGGAAGCTGTGGGTTGAAGCAGTTAACATTGCAATTTACCTTCTCAACAGAAGTCCAACAAAGATGGTGGAAGATATGATCCATGAAGAGGCTTTCACAGGTATAAAATCTGATATCTCAAACCTTAGAGTTTTTGGGTGTAAGGCCTATGTACTTGTGCCTAGAGAGTTGAAGAAGAAATTAGACGATTGTTCTAAAGTTTGCACTTTTATAGGCTACTCCAAAAAAACGAGGGGATACAGACTACTTGGAAGTAAAGAGAAGATTGTCATTAGTAGGGATGTTTTCTTTGATGAGATAATTCATACTGCTCATCTTGAGGTAGAGAAGGAGACTACCACTACCTCCAATGGTACTAGTCTAGCTTTCAGATTTCTTTTTCTGAAATGTTATAAGATAATCAGTGTGATGAGAATGTACCAGAAGCTGTTAGAGGTAGTGTAGATGTTGATGTTGATGAAACAGAAAATATCTTACACTCACCTTAGTTGATAGTAGATCTAGGAGATCCTGCCACACCAGTTACAGTTCCAACTTCAATACTTGAACAAGTGCTTCAACCACTTCCGGATCAAGTAAGAAGATCTACTCGAATCAGAAGGTTACCTGCTCGACTTGCTGGGATGTGGTTAGCAGAGGCGATTGATAACAAAGAATCACTAAAGTTCGAAGATGCTATAAAGTCTGAGAAATGGACAAAGACAATGAAGGAAGAGTTTACTGCATTGCAGAAAAACGATACTTGGTTCTTGACACTTCTTCCTGAAGGAAAGAAGTTGATTGGAACCAAATGGGTGTTTAAAATGAAGTACCATGCTGATGATATAATTCATAGATATAAGACTCGACTTGTAGCCAAGGGCTATCTACAGCAGCAAAGGGAGGACTATGGTGAGACTTTTACTCCTGTAGCAAAGATGAGTTCTGTTAGGCTGCTAATAGCATATTCTATGCTTCAGAACTGGAAAGTATGACAACTAGATGTGAAGAATGCTTTTCTGAATGATAAGATTCAAGAGGAAGTATACATTTAGCAACCACAAGGTTTCAGGTTGCTGAAAAAGAACAGTTAGTATACAAACTTCGTAAAGCCTTGTATGATCTTAAGCAGACTCCTAGAGCTTGGTTTACTAAGATAGACAACTTCTTAAGGAAGAAGGGTTTTTCTTCTACAAGGGGAGATCCTAATTTATATATCCTAGTTACAGCAAAAAGGAGAGTAGTGTTGTTGTTGTATGTGTATGATGTAGTCTTTTCAGGCAGCGGTGAAGAGACTAAGTTACAATTATCTATTGAGTTTGAGATGACTGACTTAGGCAGACTTACCTACTGTCTTTGAGTTCATTTCGTCGAAGATGGAGAGATCTGTACCTTGTACATGATAAGTACATCAACAATACGTTGAAAGAGTATCAGATGCACGACCGCAAGCCAGTGCCTACTCCAATGATACTTTTGAAGGATTGATTTACTCAGCATGGATTTGACGAAACGGTTGATAAAACCGAGTACAGAAGATTAGTGAGAAAGCTGATCTATTTGGTTGTAAAGACCAAACCAGATCTAGCTTATGCTGTAAGTAAGCTTGGCCAGGAGATGGAGGATCCAAGAGTTTCACATTTAAAGACAGCGAAACGGGTACTCATGTATCTGAAAGGTACTGCGTTTCATGGATTGAAGTTTACTTCAATTAATCCTAAAGTTCTAACAGGTTTTACGGATGTTGACTGGACAAGTGATGTAATAGACCGAAAATCAAGATCCGATTATGCATTTCTGCTTGCAGGTGCAGCTGTTACTTGGCAAAGTAAGAAACAGAAGGTTTCTTCGTTGTCATCCACAGAAGCCGAATATCATGGACTGTGTAATGCAGTTCAAGATATCGTATGGATAAGATGGATGCTTGAAGATTTGAGAGAGATTCAAAGAGAACCAACTACTATTTTTACTGATAATATGAGTAGCATTGCTCTTGTCAGAAATCCAGTCCATCATGCAAAGACAAAACATATTGAGATGCAGATTCATTTTATTTGTGACAAAATGGAGAGTATGTGTCACTTGGGTACATACTGATGATCAACTGACAGATATATTCACTAAACCTTTGTCTAAATCTCAGTTTGACAAACTGAAAAATGACTTTAGTATATGTGAACTGCCCGTGATCTTACAGGGGTGTTGAAAGAATATACAAGATCACCGGTCGTTCTATGTGTGACTGTTCAGTTATTTGTGTGTAGTCAGTACCTGTCCTTATGACTGTTCAGTTCTTACCTCAGTTCTTATCTCTCTTGTGTACCTACGTTTTGACTCTCACTTGTTCTCCCGTTTCTTCACTGAGGGACCCCCAATGACCTCGATCTCTAGAGATGATGATATTCATTTTTTTCTCAAATCTCATTTTCGCAGCTTCAGCGGTGTGTAATCTCCTACAAGAACTTAACTCTTGCTTTATCAACAAACGGCAAGGAAGCGGGTTGAAGGGGACTGCATTACCCAGAATCGAACGTGAGACTCGCTCTTCAGGTGCGAGAGATCTTAGCAGATGGGAAGCGCGGGAATTGGTTGCTGCCAGTGGAATCGAGTGAGCTGCCAGCTGAATGGGATCGAGAATTGAGTCGTTTGTTCATTCTCCTGGTCAATGACTTCATGATGTCACTTCGGATGTATCACGTGGAGATAATTCAAAAGTATGATAAGCTGAACAGGTTGCAATGAATTCTGCGGAGTAAACAAAGAGACTCAAAAATTCTCGTTTTCAGTTCCATGATATTTCGAATGATATCGAAGCATCCGCCATTCATAGAGATAAACCCCGAGAAGCAGTCGCTGTCACAGTTCAGGAGTGGTAAATCACCAGTCTTAGTGGCCACGGATGTAGTCAACTCTAGCTGTTGGACATGATTTAGTGGTTCCGTCCTGGGAAATCGGTAAAGGTTCTTGAAGTGGTAAATCGGAAGGTGCGCTTGCAGACATCGCTGCCTTTGGTGAAAACTTTTAAAGTGCACGATATCCATTCGAGAGTTCAGTTTTGAGAACTATCCTTCGTGTAAAATTCCAAAACTGACTCGCCACTTACGACGAGTAGCATTAAGTACCTCCTTCAGCTCATATGTTGGTTCCCAGTTTTGTTAGTTCCGTATCTGATCTGAATAATGGATTAACCAAAGTCTCCTGATTCGAATCCATTGAGTAGAACAACTTTCCATGGTCTTTAATCACTTTTGAACGATATAACCGAAGCGGGTGTAACCACACAAGTAGATTCTGATGCGTCATCGTCACAGTTCTGTCTCAAATGTAGGAACAGGTTCCAGAGTTTTGTATTTTGATACTAGAATTCAAAGTCTTATTTCGAAGATAGTGTACAATATTTGCTGAATTTGAATTCTAATGTTGAAGTTTCAACTGCTTCTGTCAAAACTTGTTACGTAAATGTATGTGACCATCATTCATTCCGCTCTACTACTGATGAGAACTCGACTCCATCATCCGTATCGCTCTCTTGAGTGAAATTACCATATGCCATGGAAGAACTCTCGAACCACTTCTCGACCTTTTCCCGCAGTACTCTGGCATACTTGTGTTTGGGCACTCCACGAGAAAGTAATCGTGCTATGGTGAAGTCGAACTGCATTCGTGATACTCCATCGTTGCTACGTAGTTTGGTCCATACCACAGTCGATACCGGGATCCCAGCAGGTTGGAGGACGAAAAAGTTTGAACTTCGGAGGACTAAGGAATACCATATGTTCATACGAGGAACTGAGGAAGTAACTTTCTACGGGCTTCGTTCTGTGGGGAACTTCAATGCATATACTGACACAAGAGTCATCATGATTCGCATGTGGGGACCAAACGTTCTCGTTTAGAGCAATTTCGACGAACCAAATAAGTGTGGACTCGATGAGCTTGCTGGGAGTACAACAACGTCTGCCGTCAACAATACAGTTGACGGCAGACGTTGTTCAACTAGAGACCTGAGAAGGGAAATTTTGCCCAATCGAAAGTCGAGCGACTTGCAATTGGCGCATTGAAAGCTGACAAAAACGAAGTGCATGGAACCCCAGAAGGAATCCCGAACTCACCAAGCACTCGTACAGCTTTGGTGGGAGGAAAAAAGGAGGAGAAGACTAAAGTGTGTGCGTACAGGAGTCATTACAGTGGTCAGAATTGTCGAGCTTGTGCACAACTTACTGGCTTGAATCTTGCTAGTGTTATAGTCGATCGAGGAACGGGGATTGAAATCATGCACGTATAATCTTTGATCATCCACAGGGGTTGCATGCATTGGGCAATCTCGTGATGATCGATCGTTCTGACCAGCTGATCGATGTGACAGTCCTGATCGACAGTTCGGACCAGCTTTTCGGTCTCAACTTAAAAATCTTCATGCTTCTAACCGCAGATTTCGGATTTCAGGCGATAGATAAAACTCAGTGCTAACGACAAAGACTTTCCGAGAAACAAATGCGACTGCTGCAGCTGGAAAGTACTGAATTCAATGCTTTTCCCTCCTTGGCTGCGGCATCTCGTGCTTCTGTTACCTTCATCTTGTAACTCAGCTCTCCCTCGTCGTTAACTTCCTTTCCAGAGATTTTAATCTAGGCTAGTCTGGGACTGTTAAGTTACGTTCTTAGGGGCGTCGATCAAATCTGTCTGTCGGAACTGAAAGCCAGTCGAACAGATTTGGCAACGCCAAAGTTGTGTGCAGAACTTCAAAGTTTAATGATCATCACACATGGTAGTCGACGTTGAGAAGTTTCTTCGATCTTCACTCAGCGGCATCAGCTGTAGAGAATAAGCAACAAACTTAATTAGCACCACGAGACTCATGCAGCCTCTGGGCACAGAATGCGGTGCTCTATATATCATGGTCCCGCAAGACAGAAATCATTTCGATCCAAACTAACGGAACGTGGAACCTGCGGGGCTGCTTCGATAGAGGACTAGGTGCTCCCAGAATTGGTCCCCCGCCACCCAAATTCCTGTAGAGAAACAGTGGATTTGTCAGGGCAGAGGATCCAGAAGAGATGGAAGAGCTGTCTCGCATCCATTCAGATCTCCAGATCTTCAGACGGAGTTTGCTCCATCTACTACCGCCTTCGAACGAAATAAGCTTTTAAGGTACTGAGCTTACTGGAAGAAGGTGAATATCAGTCCCTCTTTGTCAAACACAAGGTTCAGATTCTCTCAGAGAGCTACATGGATAATACAAGGAAGAATCTAACGTAGCACCTGTACACGCTAGAAGCATGCCCCTCGAGCTCCACTGTCATGCACACCAGAAACTTTACGGTGTAGGATTATGCGAGAAATCTCTGAAGAAAATCTAGCACCTTCGCGGTTCAGTGAACTCAAGTCTAATTTAGCTGCTGCTCATGATCATTCTGAGATAATTATTGTCCTTCATCTGGTGCTTTAAGTTAGCTGGTTAAAGCTCATCTGGTTCTCTCACTGGTCAGCTAACTTTAACCTCTATAAACTCACATGCGCTTAAATGTTCACTCGTATTTCCTTGGTAGGAAGAATATACCACCCTACTGCCAGATTTTATCTGTCCTGTTACTGGTACCTGTTACCAGTTGACGAATTTCTCCATTTTCTTTAAAGTTAAAAACCACACTGACAGTATCAAAAGTTGACACTTTTGATCGGCACTGAAGTACACGGCACTGATATACACGATGGATTTTCAATCTGCTCGTATTGGTTATCGGATCAAGACTAATTGGTTCCATCCACGAGGAAGCAAGGGAAAGGAAAAAGAAACACGGATTCTGTGTTTCGTTGTCCTTTTCCTTGAACTGTATCTGTTTCTGAAACAGATTTAGTTCAGCTTGGCAACAAAGCAGAAGTTAGACAATTGTATTACCGTCGAGGCATTTTGTTAAAGATTTAGCAAACCATTCTTCACAGAGAAAATCTCGGATCAAGAATAGAGTAATCACGAGTAGCGCACATGATATCTATCAAGTTCAGATCTCCAGGCACGCGCACGCAGGCTCTGCACATGGAGGTCAGTCAGGACGCGCACTGAAGATCTGTATAAGGTGGCCCTTCATTTACACCTGAACGTAGTTCGACTATGTATTTAACCTCATCGTTCGATGAGCTTTGCACTCTGATAAATATCCGATTCATGATCCAATATCTTGCACATGGTATCAGAGCAAGAGTCAGGGACTGCAACACTCTAGTGAGATAGCATTTCAACAGTCTGAAGAAGAGATTCCATCATCGCGAATCCAAACCTGTTACAGTAGCAGACAGTTCACAGAAGCTTCCGCATACTGAAGACCCACTGTGAAAAAAGGCATACACGACACAAAATGTCTGGCAGCGGATTCAGACTATCACCTCTCGTATTCACTGGTGACTGGTTTGGAATGTGGAAGAAGAAGTTGATCCTTATTCTCAAGGGAGAAGGTCTGTACGGCGTTACATCCGGAATCGAGAAGAAACCAGATATCACCAAATGCAGTCCTAAGGAGCTGGAGATCTGGCAGATCAAAGATGACAAAGCTTCTTACATCATAGGCTTGAGCTTGAAGGAGGAGATCCTACTCGAGCCAGATTGCTCATCTAGCTCTATCCTTTGGGATGGTCTGGTAGCGAGATACGAAAAGAAATCAGAGGTGGAGATTCTTCATTTTCATCATCAATTCAAAAAACTTAAGTTTTCTGAGGGGGAAAATCTCAGAGAGCACATCCAGCGCATGAAGGACATCTACAACCAGCTTTTTGCTGCAGGAGATGTGTACAAAGTCAGCATTGAGCAGCAGAAACTGAAGCTATATCAGTCCTTGCCACCCACATGGCACGCATTCAAAAGCACCCTCATGGCAACCAAGTCACTTATGTGAGAAGAGGTTGTCACCGTACTGGTTGAGGAACAAACCATTAGGATCGACTCAAGGATCGACCAAGAGGGGAACTTGGCACTATATTCAAGCTCTCAGAACGACAGAGGAAGAATGTCTCTGGCCCATCCAAAACCTTTCGAAGAAAATGGCCTTGTCATTACTGCAAGATTGATGGCCATCACGAGTTTGAATGCCGGAGAAAGCTTGCTGACCTTGTCCTCGAGAAGGAAAAATGGAGTAGAGCCAATGTCAACCTGGCCACCGACACAGCCGAAGCAAAACCAATGGAACACTCTGTTAAAGCCAAGATGTTCACAGTCCTAGAAATGATTACATAGGAGCAGATCAACGCGACCACATCAAGTCCTCATCAATGTCGTGAAGACAACAGAAGAACAATCTTGGACTCGGGAGCCACACAACACATGACGTTCCACGATGATTGGCTCAGTTCTTACAAATTGTGCCCAAATTCAAGATCAGTGCAGCTTGGGGATGACACCGAACAAGAGATTCTTGGCAGCGGCACAATTGAGATTCCAGTCGCAACTGGTAAGATGAGGAAACTCCACGATGTACTGCATGTTCCATGTCTGAAAAAAGATCTCCTCTCAGTAGCACGTATCACCGACTTAGGAGCTACGGTGGAATTCAATTCCAAAGGATTCACCGTGAAAGAACCGGATCCTCACTCGTGGGAGGAGAGAAAGACATCTCTATTTCCTTGATAGTACAGATGCTGCCGACAGTTCGTTCTTGACCACGACCGACGATAGCTCACTAGATAAGTGACACAAAGTTTTGTTCATGTCAACTATGATACACTACGTGACATGTCTAAAAGGAAGATAGTTGCCGGTTTAGAAATAGAAAATAGTCGTACCACGAAGTCTGCGAAGCTTGCTTACTTGGAAAGCAGCACATAAAATCTTTCACCGACATCAGCACAAGAGCAAGGGAGGTACTCAAACTTATTCACACCGACCCTTGCGGACCAATGCAAGTCCCGTCTATAGGCGGCTCAAGGTACTTCTTCATATTCGTGGATGATTTCAGTCGGCGCACTGTTGTCTATTTTCTACATTCCAAGAGTGAAACGTTTGATTGCTTTAGGGACTTCAAATCCATGGCCGAAAAACAAAGTGGAAAGCAGATCAAAAGACTTCGTTTAGACAACGGCGGAGAATACATCAGCAAGGCTTTCAACAAGTTTTGTCGACGTGAAGGAGAACGACAATTCACTGTGTCTTACAGCCCACAACAAAACGGTGTCGTGTCGTGGACCGGCTCCTATCTGAAATTCAGACTTCGATGCTTGTCGCTCCAAACACACTCATGAGAAAGACAAGCTAGGCCTTAGCTTACGGGCTTTTGGCATCATTTCGGATCTCCATTTTCATCACATAGATGGATAGAGCTGGTTGTCAGCTTTCCATAGGCACTTTGTCTACTTCGTTTGGACACCTAGTGGAGAAGTTACAAGACTTGAAAGATGGAGAAAACAAGCTAGGCCCCAGCTTACAGACTTTTGGCACAACTTCGGATTTTCTCTTTCATCGCATCAATGGATAGAGCTCCTTGTCAACTTTTCATAGACACTTTGTCTACTTCGTTTGGACGTCTAGTGGAGAAGTTACAAGACTCGAAAGATGGAGAAAACAAGCTAAGCCCCAGCTCACAGGCTTTTGGCACAACTTCGGATCTTCATTTTCATCACATAGATGGGTAGAGGTCATTGTCAGCTTTCCATGGGCACCTTGTTTATTTCATTTGGACGTTTGGTGAAGAAGTTATGCGACTCGAAAAAAGAAAAAAATCAAGCTAGGCTCTAGTTTACTTGTTGATTGGATATTTGAGACTTCAGGAGTTATATCAAAGACGCAAGGGGCCTCCTTCATTATTATTGAGAACTTCGTACGTACAGAGACTGATACAAGGGGGTTGCTTAAGGAGCTTGCTTGTTCTTGTGACCTGTCGGTGGACGTTTTGGACAACTGGGAAGTCCAATACACGCGCGCAAGATGTCATCGGATTCAGATCTGTGCATGCTACGCACAGGTTAAGACGGTTTGGGAAGAGACGGATCGAGGGATGTGTACTGAGAGAAATTGAGACGCAAGATTTGGAGATTTCAGTTACCTGTGAAGGTTTGGGTGAGTGATTGTTGGTTTGGGTGAGGTGAGCGAGTTTGAACCGCAGGGAGTCCATTTACGTCAGTGTTTTGCAACCTGCGACCAAATTTCTTGCGTGGTTTTGCAAAGAGAACTCCAAACGATTTGTTTGGAGTCCCGTTGGGTTTGATAGCTAGATCTATCTGTCAGGGAAGACGGATAACAATTTAGACGATCCGTTAGTGCGGTGTGTGCAGTTTTAAGCCGCAGGGAGGAGTTTTTGAAGGTTCGGTCACCTACGATAAAAAATTGATGATATCTCGGCTGTTGGGAGTCGGATCTGAAGGTTTCTTGGGTCAACGGAGTCAGCGCAGCAGACCCTATCGACATCTGAAGTCCGTTCGGCGAAAAGAAGAAGTTCTCAAATAGGTCTTTTCCGATTTCTTCGCTACGGGTTTTGCTCTTTTGAGTTCGTTAGAGTTCTGGTTGGCTATATACAGCTTGTGGTAGCTAGTTTTGGCTAAGAGCTTGTACATGGGTGTGGTTTGGACTTGGGTTTGGATCGCATGATATTGTTGTGGCTCTGTTTGTTAGCAAAGGGAAGTTTCTCTTGCTTTGAGCTACGCTTCGGTGGTTTTGGGTCAGGGTTGTGATTCAAGGGTTGTTTTTAGGGGCTTTTGAAGCAGGTTACAGACCGCTCTGATCTATTTCTCAGTTCTGTGCTCTTAGGAGAAAGAACCGATAGTGTACATACATTTGGAGTTGGTATATATCGCAGCGTTCATTTTCGTGGTTGTTTTTCTCTGTCTTGTCTCTGTTTCAACACACAACATCTCCACAGCCAGGAACCTCGCATTTTCCTAGACATTCTTCACGCAAAATCCGACACGATACGGTGGTGAACTCGACGTGAAGGTCTAGGGTGGAGATTTCTTCTGTGTGTGAACTTTGAAGAAGAAATTGGCAGTCTGAGTGGGATGAGAAAGGTGATGGAGATGGAGCTAGTGGTTCAGGTGGGTTGCCGAAAGTGCAGTTGGATCCGGCGACTACATCGATGTTCCAAGCTTTCACTATGTTCTTACGGCAGCAACAGTCTGATGAGCGGAAGGAAGCTTTGGCAACAAAGGCGTTACAAGCGGTGGTCAGCAGGATTGACCAGTTTGATGAGAGAGATGTCTCAAGATATCTGAGGCATTATGTGAAGGAGATGGAGCTGAGCCGGGTCTCAAAAGATGAGATGATTCAGACGTTTGAGTTAGCAATAGCTCCAAAGATTAGAGATCATGTTAAAATGCTAATGAAGTATTTTAACAAGGATTGAGAGACATTTGCTCGTGTCTTGATGGATGAGTTTTTCTTGGAGGACTCTGATCGAGTCACCAAGAAGTCATTCTTGGAGTGGGTTGAGCAACCAAGGAAGAGTTTACAAGCTACTGAGTTGTTCAGAGAGTTTGAGAAGCAATTTTCACGACTGACCAGGATGGAGAAGTTGACATTGCAGTCCAACAAGACAGAGCTATTTCTTCGGCCTGCAGATGAGAAGTTGCAGGAGAAGCTAGAGGTACTTCAGGAAGACCGGTGTCGTGTCGTGGATCGGCTCCTATCTGAAATTCAGACTTGATGGTTGTCGCTCCAAGACACTCATGAGAAAGACAAGCTAGGCCCTAGCTTACGGATTTTTGACATCATTTTGGATCTCCATTTTCATCACATAGATGGGTAGAGCTCCTTGTCAGCTTTCCATATGCACTTCATCTACTTCGTTTGGACGTCTAGTGGAGAAGTTACAAGACTCGAAAGATGGAGAAAACAAGCTAGGCCTCAGCTTACGGGTTTTTGGCACAATTTCGGATCTTCGCTTTTATCGCATTAGTGGATAGAGCTCCTTGTCAGCTTTCCATAGGCACTTCATCTACTTCGTTTGGACACCTAGTGGAAAAGTTACAAGACTCGAAAGATGGAAAAAACAAGCTAGGCCCCAACTTACGGGCTTTTGGTGCAACTTCGGATCTTCACTTTCATCACATAGATGGGTAAAGCTCATTGTCAGCTTTCCATGGGCATCTTGTTTATTTCGTTTGGACATCTAGTGAAGAAGTTATGCGACTCAAAAGAAGCCAAAATCAAGCTAGGCTCTAGTTTACTTGCTGACTGGGTATTTGCAGCCCCATGCGTTATATTAAAGACGCAAGGGGCCTGCTTCTTTATTATTGAGAGAACTTTGCACGTACAAAGACTGACGCAAGGGGGCTGTTTAAAGGGTTTGCTTGTTCTTGCGACCTATCGGTGGACGTTTTGGAGAATTGAGAAGTCCAATACACGAGCGCAAGGTGTCATCGGGTTCAGATCTGTGCAAGCTACGCACAGGTTAAGACGGTTTGTGAAGAGACGGATCGGGGGTTGTGTTCTGAGAGAAATTGAGACGCAGGAATCAGATTTGAGGTTTTCAGTTATCAATGAAGGAGAGTTGGACCGTTCTGACCGTTTCGGAGTCCAAACTTGCTGTCCTTGGATCCATCGGGATCAAAACACCGAGTTCTTCAGGAAATTGAAGACGATACAAAGTTTCATCGGGCGGTTTGGGAGTTTTGAGTGAAATTGGCCCGCATGGAAGCACTTACGTCAGATTTTCGTTCGCCTACGACTTGAGATTGGGTTGTTCTTCGCAATCGGTGAGCCAAGCTCTTCGTTCTTGGTGCCTACGGGATCATGGAGTCTTCATCTACTCATAGGAGAAGACAATACGTTAATTGGATTGTTGGTTTGGGTGTGGTGAGCGAGTTTGAGCTGCAAGGAGCCGATTTACGTCAGTTTTTTGCAACATGCAATCAAATTTCTCGAGTGGTTTTGCAACGGGAACTCCAAACGACTTGTTTGGAGTCTCGTTGGGTTCGTGATAGCTAGATCTATCTGCCAGAGAAGACGGATATCAGTTTAGACGATCCGTTTGTGCGGTGTGTGAGGTTTTAAGCCGCAGGGAGGAATTTTTGAAGGTTCGGTCACCTGCGACCAAAAATCGGCGATATCTCGACTGTTGGGAGTCGGAACTGAAGGTTTCTTGGGTTAACGGAGTCAGCGGAGGAGACCCTATCGACATCTGAAGTCCGTCCAGCGAAAGGAGGAAGTCCACAGATAGACCTTTTTCGGTTTCTTCGCTACGGGTTTTGCTCTTTTGAGTTCGTCAGAGTTCTGGTTGGCTGTATACAGCTTGTGGTAGTTAGCTTTAGCTAAGAGCTTATACATGGATGTGGTTTGGACTTGGGTTTGGATCGCGTGATACTGCTGTGGCTCTGTTTGTTAGCAAAGGGAAGTTTCTCTTGCTTTGAGCTACGCTTCGGGTGGTTTTGGGTCAAGGTTGTGATTCAAGGGTTGTTTTTAGGGGCTTTGAAGCAGGTTACAGACCGCTCTGGTCTGTTTTTCAGTTCTGTGCTCTTAACAAAAAGAACCGGCAGTGTACATACGTTTGGAGTGTATATATCGCAGCGTTCGTTTTCGTGGTTGTTTTTCTCTGTCTTGTCTCTGTTTCAGCACACAACATCTCCACAGCCAAGAACCTCGCATTTTCTTGGACATCCTTCACGCAAAATCTGACACGATACCGGGAGGAGGATGATGGACTGACTAGTAGCTGGAAGAAGGTTGAGGAAGCTATTGGTCTGCTTACCAAGAGGGGGCGGAGACGAGAGAAGGTTCCTGTTAGGAGACTGACGCCAACACCTACAGCTGTAACATCTGTTCCTATAGTCCGACCAGTGGTTCCTGTTGCTAGACAGGTAGTACCAGTTGCTCCAACTGTTCCAGTTGTTCAGACACCTATGGTATCTCCGAAGAAGGATGATTCAAACCTTGAGGAGATTTTGCATGGAATGCGAGATCTGTAGATCAAGCTCACAAGACTGGAAGAGAAGGGGTCTACAAGCGGGACAAGGCCGATTGAGAAACAAGCTTGGATCCAACGGTGTATCTGGTGCGATGATACTGATCATCCGCGCAGAGATTGCAAAGAGTTCACTGATATTCTGCAGCAAGGAGTGATCTTCTGGAAGGATGGGAAGGTAGCGCTCAGGGATACTGGTGCACTTCTTCAGACCAACTTTGGTAGAGGAGGGATGAAGAAGTTGGTTGAGGACCACCTATCAGCGCAAGCAGTTGCAATGGTGGAAGCTGGAACTTATGGCACAAGGGTTGAGGATCAAGCTGAGAGAGGTTTTAACGGGCAAGTTGAGCCAAGTGGATTGTGGTCATCTGCCATCTCCATGAAACAGAAAGAGAAGATGACACGTGAGATGTTGCTGAGAACTGCTGCTACGATCCAAAAGGATATTGGATGGGAGGATCCGATAAAAGCTCTACCGATACATGCTTACATCGCCAAGAATCAACACAAAGTGTTGTTGGAAGAGAAGAGAAGGTGAGATTCAGAGGATGCAGGGGAAGGAACTTCTTCCAAGAAACAGACTCGAGGAGAGAAGGTTCGCCAAGAGCTTCGAGATGCAGGAGCTCAAGATCTACCGATGGATGATGCTCCTTCTCCATCGAAGAAAAGAGTGAAGGATTCTCAGAAGGAGAAGGGTTAAGCCGGTTGCATACAAACTACAGTCGGACATCGAAGCTTCAACACACTTGAAGAGAGTCTTGGAAGATCGCATTCTGAATGCGAAGGTGGAGTTTACCTTGAGAAAAGTGTTGGGCATTGCTAAGTGTGAGTTTCATGATGTCATCATCGATGTTATCAAATGGTGTCGTGTCGTGGACCGGCTCCTACTTGAAATTCAAACTTTGATGCTTGTCGCTCCAAAGACACTCATGAGGAATAAGCTAGGCCCCAGCTTACGGATTTTTGGCACAACCTCAGATCTCCATTTTCATCGCATAGATGGGTAGAGCTCCTTGTCAGCTTTCCACATGCACTTTGTCTACTTCGTTTGGACGCTTAGTGGAAAAGTTACAAGACTCGAAAGATGGAGAAAATAGGCTAGGCCCCAGCTTACGGGTTTTTGGCACCACTTCGGATCTTCGTTTTTATCGCACCAGTGGATAGAGCTCCTTGTCAGCTTTCCATAGGCACTTCATTTACTTCGTTTGGACGCCTAGTGGAGCAGTTACAGGACTCGAAAGATGGAGAAAACAAGCTAAACCCCAGCTTACGGGCTTTTGACGCAACTTCGGATCTTCGCTTTCATCACATAGATGGGTAGAGTTTGCTGTCAGCTTTCCATGGGCATCTTGTTTACTTCGTTTGGACATCCAGAGAAGAAGTTATGCGATTCGAAAGAAGGTAAAATCAAGCTAGGCTCCTAGTTACTTGCTGACTGGGGTTTTAGGGCTTCAGGCGTTATATCAAAGACGCAAGGGGCCTGCTTCTTATTATTGAGGGTTGAACTTCGTACGTACAGACTGTTGCAAGGGGGCTGCTTAAGGGGCTTGCTTGTTCCTACGACCTGTCGGTGGATGTTTTGGAGAATTGAGAAGTCCAATACACGCGCGCAAGGTGTCATCGGGTTCAGATCTGTGCAAGCTACGCACAGGTTAAGACGGTTCTTGAAGAGACGGATCGGGGGTTGTGTTCTGGGAGAAATTGAGACGCAGGGAGGAGAATTGGATTTTTCAGTTATCTGTGAAGGAGAGTTGGACCGTTCGGGCCGTTCCGGAGTCCAAACTTGCTGTCCTTGGATCCATCGGGATCAGAACAACGAGTTCTTCAGGAAATTGAAGACGATACAAAGTTTTATCGGGCGGTTTGAGAGTTGTGAGAGAAATTGGCTCGCAGGGAAGCGCTTGCGTCAGGTTTTCATCGCCTGCGATCTGAGATTGGATTGTTCTTCGCGATCGGTGAGCCAAGCTCTTTGTTCTTGGTGCCTATGCGATCAGGGAGTCCTCATGTACGCATAGGGGAAGACTGTAAGTGAATTGGATTGTTGGTTTGGGTGTGGTGAGCAAATTTGAGCCGCAGGGAGCCGATTTACGTCAGTTTTTTGTAGCCTGCGACCAAATTTCTCGAGTAGTTTTGCAAGGGGAACTCCAAACGGCTTGTTTGGAGTCTTGTTGGGTTCAGGGTAGCCAGATCTACCTACCAGCGAAGACGGATATCAGTTTAAAAGATCCGTTTGTGCGGTGTGAGCGGTTTTAAGCCGCAGGGAGGAGTTTTTGAAGGTTCGGTCATCTGCGACCGAAAATTGGCGATATCTCGACTATCGGGAGTCGGATCTGAAGGTTTCTTGGGTCAACGGAGTCAGGGAAGGAGACCCTATCAACATTTGAAGATCGTTTGGCGAAAGGAGAAAGTTCCCAGATAGGGATTTGTTTTAGAGCTTCTGAAGTAGGTTACAGACCGCTCTGGTCTTTTCCTCAGTTTTGTGCCGTTTGGAGAAAGAATCGACAGTGTACATACTTTCAGAGTGGTATATATCGCAGCATTCCTTTTCGTGGTTGTTCTTCTTTGTCTTGTCTCTGTTTGGCACACAGCATCTCCACAGCCAGGAACCTCGCGTTTTCCTGGACATCCTTCATGCACAAAATATCCGACACGATACGGTGGTGAACTCGACGTGAAGGTCTGGGTGGAGATTTCTTCTGTGTGTGAACTTTGAAGAAGAGATTGGCAGTCACGAGTGGGGATGAGAAAGGTGATGGAGATGGAGCTAGTGGTTCAAGTGGGTTGCCGAAGGTGCAGTTGGATCCAGCGACTGCATCGATGTTCCAAGCTTTCACTGTGTTCTTACGGCAGCAACAATCTGATGAGCGGAAGGAAGCTTTGGCAACAAAGGCGCTACAAGCGGTGGTCAGCAGGATTGACCAGTTTGAAGGGAAAGATGTCTCAAGATATTTGAGGCATTATGTGAAGGAGATGGAGCTGAACCGGGTCTCAGAAGATGAGATGATTGAGACGTTTGAGTTAGCAGCAGCTCCAGAGATTAGGGATCATGTTAAAATGCTAACGAAGCATTTTAACAAGGATTGAGAGACGTTTGCTCGTGCCTTGATGGATGAGTACTTCTTGGAGGACTCTGATCGAGTCACCAAGAAGTCCTTCTTGGAGTGGGTTGAGCAACCAAGGAAGGGTCTACAAGCTACTGAGTTGCTCAGGGAGTTTGAGAAGCAGTTTTCACGGCTAACCAGGATGGAGAAGTTGACGTTGCAGTCCAACAAGACAGAGCTATTTCTCCGGGCTGCAGATGAGAAGTTGCAGGAGAAGCTAGAGGTACTTCTGGAAGACCGGGAGGAGGACGATGGATTGACTAGCAGTTGGAAGAAGGTTGAAGAAGCTGTTGGTCTGCTCACCAAGAGGGAGCGGAGGCGAGAGAAGGTTCCTTTTAGGAGACTGGCGCCAACACCTACAGCTGTAACACCTGTTCTTGTAGTCCGACCAGTGGTTCCTGTAGCTAGACAGGTAGTACCAGTTGCTCCAGCTGTTCCAGTTGTTCCAGTTGTTCAGGCACCTATGGTACCTCCGAAGAAGGATGATTCAAACTTTGAGGAGATCATGCGTGGAATGCGAGACTTGCAGATCAAGCTCACCAGATTGGAGGAACAAGGGTCTACAAGCGGAGCGAAACCTGTTGAGAAGCAAGGCTGGATCCAGCGGTGTATCTGGTGCGATGGTACCGATCATCCGCGCAGAGATTGCAAGGAGTTCAGTGATACCTTGCAGCAAGGAGTGATCTTCTGGAAGGATGGGAAGGTAGCGTTGAGGGATACTGGTGCACTTCTTCAGACCAACTTTGGTAGAGGAGGGATGAAGAAGTTGGTTGAGGACCACCTATCAGCACAAGCAGTCGCCATCGTGGAAGCTGGAACTTATGGCACAAGGGTAGAGGATCAGGCTGAGAGGAGTTTCAACAAGCAAGTTGAGCCAAGTGAGTTGTGGTCATCTGCCATCTCCATGAAACAGAAAGGGAAGATGGCACGTGAGACGTTGCAGAGGACAGCTACTACGATCAGAAGGGATACTGGATGGGAGGATCCGATAGAAGCTCTATCGGTGCATGCGTACATCGCCAAGAACCAACACGAAGCGTTGTTGGAAGAGAAGAGAAGGTGAGATTCAGAGGATTCAGGAGAAGGGACTTCTTCAAAGAGACAGACTCGAGGGGAGAAGGTTCGCCAAGAGCTTCGGGATGCAGGAGCTCAAGACCTACCGATGGACAATGCTCCTTCTCCATCGAAGGAGAAATCTCAGAAGGAGAAGGGTAAGCCGGCTGCATACAAGCTGCAGTCGGATATCGAGGCTTCAACAGACTTGAAGGGAGTCTTGGAAGATCGCATTTTGAATGCGAAGGTGGAGTTTACCTTGAGAGAAGTGTTAGGCATCGCCAAGCGTGAGTTTCATGATTTCATCATCGATGTCATCAAACGGAAACGACAGATTACGGGTGAGACTAGTTTATCGCATGCTGTGGATACTAGGATGTCTGTGGATGAGGAGAGAGAGCTTGCAAGGTGCAGTGTCTATTCTCCAGAGGAAGAAAGAGATCGAAGACGCAGGGTGCATTTTGAGGATGAAGAGGAGGATGGGAAGCGGAGCTCAAGTCATTATAGCCACAGTCACTGGGCTCGAGCTACGACGGAGACGTTGGTGAGGATCGAAGACTTGGATGAGCCGGTGGTTGCTCTGATCGATCATGGATCAGAAATCAACATCATGTCCAAGGAGCTATACAAGAAGAAGAAGTGGTCGATCGACACAGAGCATGGATGGGTCATAAGAGCAGCCAACAACACGAGAGGAGACTTGTATGGAGCTTGTCCAGACATCAGAGTGCGCGTAGGTGATGTTGCTATCGAGCAAAACTTCTTTGTTCAGGAAGCTACATCATACCCGCTCATTCTGGGCCAACCTTTCATCATAGCGACCCGGATGGAGACAAAGGTACTGGACGACAGATCTGCGTATGCTAGGATCCGAAGTCAAGATGGGAAGAGAGCGGTACAGTTCCTGACTGTACCGTCCAACCACGAGCGTAACCGAGATCGTTTGAGAGAGAAGCCGCTTCCAAGGGTGAGTGAAGAATTCAAGGATTTTCGTTGAGTACCACTATAGAGCGGGATTGTGGTGGTGCGCAAGAGAAGGTACTCTCGCTTGATGGAGATAGTGCCTTTTGTACAGGGTTTGTTGGATTTTCAGATTGTGGGATTGCTATTTACAGGAGGATAGAAGAGTTGAGAAGAAAAGAACAAAAACATTTGCATGGTGTTGAGTTGATGTTGAAAGAGTTGGGTGAGCTAGAAGGGGATGAATGGATTTCTGGTGTTTATGAAGAGGATGGGTTGGAGGATCCTTTGCGAGAGATCATGTCTATTGGATGAGAGGATATGGATAAGGTTGTGCAGATTCATTCAAGGGAGGTCTATTCGGTGATCGAATCATTCCGTGCACCGGAGGTTCGAGTTGAGACAAGGTACAAGACAGTGGATAGGAAGGTAAAGCCAGTTGCTTGTCCTTTGCCGGAAGACACCAACCAACAGATGGATCGAGCTTCAAAGGAAAAGAGTTTGGGAGATCCTGTAATGATAGGACACAAGTTCACAGAGAAGACCCTTGAAGAGCTGAAGATTGGATCTGATGAGTCTCTTCTACCGGAAGAGAGGATGTGCTTCAAGGAGATGCTTTCAAGACATGGGAAAGCATTTGCTTGTGAGCCACATGAGATTGGGTGTGTAGATCCGTACGTTGTTACCCCAATGGTTATCTTCACGGTACCGCATGTGCCATGGAACCTGAGATCAATTCCAGTACCGCGGGCTCACTTGCCCAAACTAGTGGAGTTGCTGAAGGAGAAGATGCGGATGAAGATCTTGGAGCCGTCGTTTGCACCATATTCAAGCAGATGGTTTACAGTACCAAAGAAGAATGGGTCGCTGCGGTTCATCCAAGACATGCAGCCGGTGAACGCAGTAACAATCAGAAATGCTGGGGTGGGACCGATTGTGGATGAGTTTGCAGAAGCGTTTGCAGGAAGAGCGATTTACTCGATGGGAGATCTTTACTCAGGGTATGATCAGTTTCAACTAGCGGAGGAGAGCAGAAGCTTCACGACAATGAGGACACCTTTGGGGTTGGTTAGGATGTGTACTTTATCACAGGGAGCTACCAACTCGGTAGCACACATGATGAACGGGATGAATCGAGTTCTAAGAGACTTCATTCCTGAAAAGACGATGCCGTTCTTGGATGACATCCCCATTAAAGGATGTGTGGAAGATGAGAAGGATGAAGCATTAGATCAGAGGGGGTGTCAGCGATACGTCACTGATCACATCGCAGACTGTGAGAAGATCCTATCTCGACTTGAGGAAGTTCATCTTACGTTGTCAGGTGCGAAGTCTACTTTTGGGGTTAGAGAAGTTTTGATCGTTGGTCATTTGTGTGGATCGTTTGGTCGGAAGCCAGATCCGAACAAGGTGGATGCGATTGGAAGGATGAAGGAGATTTGCAACTCGCTGACAGAAGTAAGAAGATTTTTGGGTGCTTGTGTATTCTACCACATTTGGATTCCTCATTATGCGCATGTGGCGGATCCGTTGTATGGATTGTTGCGTAAGGGTCATAAGTTCAGATGGGAGGAAGAGCATACTGATGCGGTAAGGAAGCTGAAGTCTTTACTATCATCTCCTCCAGTTCTGGGAAGGATTGATTACAAGGGTGCTAGGCCGGTGGTTCTTACTATGGATACAAGTCCAGTTGCAATTGGATGGGCAGTCGGACAGGATGATGAGGATGGAGAAAGGTTTGCGGTTAGGTTCGGAGCGAAGGTGTTAAGTGCTCGACAACGTGCTTACCCGCAAGTGAAGAGAGAACTGTGGGGTATTGTTTCAGCTATGAAAACTGAGAAAGAGTATTTGATTGGAGCAGTAGTGGTGGTTGAAACTGATTGCTTGCCGTTGTTAGGGATGATCATGAATTGTTCAACTCCTGATATTGCGATGTTACGATGGATCGCATATATCAAGTCGTTGAACCCGGAGTTTAGACATATCGTAGGGAAAGATAATCCGATGGCGGATATGTTATCTCGAGCTCGGTATGATGGGGAGGATGAGATGGTAGAAGACATTAACAACGTGGGTACAGAGTTCTATTCGATTGCACAGACAGGAAGAGAAGATGAGTTGTTTGTTGAAGGGTTGTATGATGGTGATTTACTTGATATCGGGAGGTACCTTAGTACGATGGTTAAGCAGACAGGTTGGACGGATGAGAGATTTCGGCGAGTTCGAAGGAAGGCCTACAACTTCATGTTGCAGGATGGGTTTCTTTGGAAGCGACCGAAGCAGAAAGGTGGGGTACCGCTACGGGTGATTTGCAACAAGGAAGATCAGCAGAAGTTGCTCAAGGCGTTCCATGAGAGTCTTTGGGCTGGACATCGAGGGATTTGGGCCACTTTTACAAAGATGAAAGAGCGATATTGGTGGAAAAACATGTACAGGGATGTTGTATCTTTTGTGGAGTCTTGTTTGACATGTCAGATGTATTCGAACATCCGACATCGTGACGGATTACATCCGACTTATTCGTTGGCAATCCACTTCAAGTGGGTGGTAGACTTGGTGATTATGCCGGTTGGATTATGGCAGATGAGATACTTGGTACTTGCTAGAGAAGATCTTTCAAATCAAGTCGAGGGTAGGGCGCTTCGGACGAAGACAACTGAAGGGGTATGTAAATTTCTCTTGGAAGAGGTTGTTTGTCGGTATGGATGTGTGGGAAAGATCACTGCAGATCGGGGAGAGTTAGATGCACATGAGGCTCGTGAATTCTTTGCAAGGTGTGGGGTGAGGTTATCACTGACAACTGCTTACAACCCCGAAGGGAATGCCAAGAGTGAACGTGGTCATCCATCCATTGTGAAGGCTTTGGTGAAGGCTTGCAACGAAAGGGTGCGCGAGTGGCCTCGACTCTTACCATTTGCGTTATGGGCAGATAGATCGACGCACAGCTCGGTGACAGGTTACATGCCAGTGGAACTCATCACAGGTCAGAAGCCTATCATGCCGATTGAAGAACATGTTCTGACATGGAGTGTGTTACCTTGGGAGGACAATTTGACTAGAGAAGAGCTTCTTGCTATTCGAATTAGGCAGTTAGAGAGAAGACCAGAGGATATCCAAACTGCTTTGGATAGGCTGCGAGAAGCACGGTTGAAGAACAAGATCAGATTTGATCAGCGACATCGTTGAGACCCAGAGAAATCAAAGAAGGTGATTGGGTGTTAGTCTATGACAACAGTCTAGACAACCAGCATAGTGCACTCCGGAAGTTTTCCAGAAGATGGTTTGGTCCGTATGTAGTGAAGAAGGTTCATGACAACGCAACTTACGCCCTGCAAGAGTTGGATGGAACGAGCTTGAAGATACCAGTGGCAGGTAAACGTGTCAAGATTTTCAAAAAGAGAGATGAGGAGGTCGATCTAGCAGATATCTTGACGGAGTTTCAGTTTGAGGATGAGGATTATGCAGAAGATCTTGAAGGTGATGTTGGTTACGATGGGAAATAGGACGATAAGCCAGTCCACTCCTTGGTTGGTATCTCTGGTGCATACCGGAGGATGCACAGGTTCAGAGGGGGTGGATGTCGTGTCGTGGACCGGCTCCTACTTGAAATTCAAACTTCGATGCTTGTCGCTCCAAAGACACTCATGAGGAATAAGCTAGACCCCAGCTTACGGATTTTTGGCACAACCTCAGATCTCCATTTTCATCGCATAGATGGGTAGAGCTCCTTGTCAGCTTTCCCCAGGCACTTTGTCTACTTCGTTTGGACGCTTAGTGGAAAAGTTACAAGACTCGAAAGATGGAGAAAATAAGCTAAGCCCCAGCTTACGGGTTTTTGGCACCACTTCGGATCTTTGTTTTTATCGCACCAGTGGATAGAGCTCCTTGTCAGCTTTCCATAGGCACTTCATTTACTTCGTTTGGACGCCTAGTGGAGCAGTTACATGACTCGAAAGATGGAGAAAACAAGCTAGGCCCCAGCTTACGGGCTTTTGAACTTCGGATCTTCGCTTTCATCACATAGATGGGTAGAGTTCGCTGTCAGCTTTCCATGGGCATCTTGTTTACTTCGTTTGGACATCCAGAGAAGAAGTTATGCGATTCGAAAGAAGGTAAAATCAAGTAGGCCCCTAGTTACTTGCTGACTGGGTTTTTAGGGCTTCAGGCGTTATATCAAAGACGCAAGGGGCCTGCTTCTTATTATTGAGGGTTGAACTTCGTACGTACAGACTGTTGCAAGGGGGCTGCTTAAGGGGCTTGCTTGTTCCTACGACCTGTCGGTGGATGTTTTGGAGAATTGGGAAGTCCAATACACAAGCGCAAGGTGTCATCGGGTTCAGATCTGTGCAAGCTACGCACAGGTTAAGACGGTTCTTGAAGAGACGGATCGGGGGTTGTGTTCTGGGAGAAATTGAGACGCAGGGAGGAGAATTGGGTTTTTCAGTTATCTGTGAAGGAGAGTTGGACCGTTCGGGCCGTTCCGGAGTCCAAACTTGCTGTCCTTGGATCCATCGGGATCAGAACAACGAGTTCTTCAGGAAATTGAAGACGATACAAAGTTTTATCGGGCGGTTTGAGAGTTGTGAGAGAAATTGGCTCGCAGGGAAGCGCTTGCGTCAGGTTTTCATCGCCTGCGATCTGAGATTGGATTGTTCTTCGCGATCGGTGAGCCAAGCTCTTTGTTCTTGGTGCCTACGCGATCAGGGAGTCCTCATGTACGCATAAGGGAAGACTGTAAGTGAATTGGATTGTTGGTTTGGGTGTGGTGAGCAAATTTGAGCCGCAGGGAGCCGATTTACGTCAGTTTTTTGTAGCCTGCGACCAAATTTCTCGAGTAGTTTTGCAAGGGGAACTCCAAACGGCTTGTTTGGAGTCTTGTTGGTTCAGGGTACCTTGATCTATCTACCTTGAAGGTTCGGTCATCTACGACCGAAAATTGGCGATATCTCGACTATCGGGAGTCGGATCTGAAGGTTTCTTGGGTCAACGGAGTCAAGGAAGGAGACCCTATCAACATTTGAAGATCGTTTGGCGAAAGGAGAAAGTTCCCAGATAGGAATTTTTTTTAGAGCTTCTGAAGTAGGTTACAGACCGCTCTGGTCTTTTCCTCAGTTTTGTGCTGTTTGGAGAAAGAATCGACAGTGTACATACTTTCAGAGTGGTATATATCGCAGCATTCCTTTTCGTGGTTGTTCTTCTCTGTCTTGTCTCTGTTTGGCACACAACATCTCCACAGCCAGGAACCTCGTATTTTCCTGGACATCCTTCACGCACAAAATATCCGACACGATAACGGAAGCGATAGATTACGGGTGAGACTGGTTTATCGCATGCCTTGGATACTATGATGTCTGTGGATGAGGAGAAAGAGCTTGCAAAGTGCAGTGTTTATTCTCCAGAAGAAGAAAGAGATCGAAGGCACAGGGTGCATTTTGAAGATGAAGAGGAGGATGGAAAACAAAGCTCAAGTCATTACAGCCAGAGTCACTGGGCTCGAGCTACAACGGAGACGTTGGTGAGAATCGGAGACTTGGATGAGCCGGTGGTTGCTCTGATCGATCATGGATCAGAAATCAACGTCATGTCGAAGGGACTGTACAAGAGGAAGAAGTGCTCGATCGACACAGAGCATGGGTGGGTCATAAGAGCAGCCAACAACACAAGAGGAGACTTGTATGGAGCTTGTCCAGACATCAGAGTGCACGTAAGTGATGTTGCTATCGAGCAAAACTTCTTTGTTCAGGAAGCAACATCATACCCGCTCATTCTTGGTCAACCTTTCATCATAGCAACTCGGATGGAGACAAAGATACTGGACGACGGATCTGCTTATGCTAGGATTCGAAGTCAAGGTGAGAAGAGAGCGATACAGTTCTTGACTATACCGTCTAATCACGAACGCAACCGAGATCGTTTGAGAGAGAAACCACTTCCAAGGGTGAGTGAAGAGTTCAAGGATTTTCGTTGAGTACAACTATAGAGCAGGATTGTGGTGGTGCGCAGGAGAAGCTACTCTCGCTTGATGGAGATAGTGCCTTTTGTACAAGGTTTGTTGGGTTTTCAGAGTGTGGGGTTGCTATTTACAAGAAGGTAGAAGAGCTGAGGAGAAAAGAACAAAAACATTTGCGTGATGTTGACTTGATAATGAAAGAGTTGGGTGAGCTAGAAGAGGATGAATGGATTTCTGGTGTTTATGAAGAGGATGGGTTGGAAGATCCTTTGCGAGAGATCATGTCTATTGGATAGGAGGATATGGATAAGGTTGTGCAGATTCATTCAAGGGAGATCTATTCGGTGATCAAATCATTCCGTGCACCGGAGGTTCGAGTTGACACAAGGTACAAGACAGTGGATAAGAAGATAAAGTCAGTTGCTAGTCCTTTGCCGGAAGACACTAACCAACAGATGGATCGAGCTTCAAGAGAGAAGAGTTTGAGAGATCCTGCAATGATAGGACACAAGTTCACGGAGAAGACTCTTGAAGAGCTGAAGATTGGATCTGATGGGTCTCTTCTACCAGAAGAGAGAATGTGCTTCAAGGAGATGCTTTCACGACATGAGAAAGCATTTGCTTTTGAGCCACATGAGATTGGGTGTGTAGACCCGTACGTTGTTATCCCGATGGTTATCTTCACGGTATCGCATGTGTCATGGAACCTGAGATCAATTCTAGTATCGCAGGCTCACTTGCCCAAACTAGTGGAGTTGCTGAAAGAGAAGATGCGGATGAAGATCTTGGAGCCGTCGTTTGCACCGTATTCGAGCAGATGGTTTACAGGACCTAAGAAGAATGGATCGCTGCGGTTCATCCAAGACATGCAACCTGTGAACGCAGTAACAATCAGAAATGCTGGGGTGGGACCGATTGTGGATGAGTTTGCTGAAGCGTTTGCAGGAAGAGCAATTTACTCAATGAGAGATCTTTACTCAGGGTATGGTCAGTTTCAACTAGCGGAGAGAGCAGAAGTTTCACGACAATGAGGACACCTTTGGGGTTGGTTAGGATGTGTACTTTACCACAGGGAGCTACCAACTCGGTAGCACACATGATGAACAGGAAGAATCGAGTTCTAAGAGACTTTATCCCTGAAAAGACGATGCCGTTCTTGGATGACATACCCATCAAAGGATGTGTGGAAGATGAGAAGGATGAAGCATTAGATCAGAAAGGGTGTCGGCATTGGGTATTTGAAACTTCAAGCGTTATATCAAAGACGCAAGGGGTCTGCTTCATTATTATTGAGAGAACTTCGTACGAACAGAGACTGATACAAGGGGGCTGCTTAAGGGGCTTGCTTGTTCCTGCCATCTGTCGATGGACGTATTGGAATTGGGAAGTCCAATACACGCATGCAAGGTGTCATCGGATTCAGATCTGTGCAGGCTACGCACAGGTTAAGACGATTTGTGAAGAGACGGATCGGGGGATGTGTACTGAGAGAAATTGAGACGCATGAAGGAGATTTGAAGATTTCAGTTATCTGTGAAGGAGAGTTGGACCGTTCGGACCGTGCCGTTGGATCCATCAAGATCAGAACACCGAGTTCTATAGGAAATTGAAGACGATACAAAGTCTCATCGGACGGTTTAGGAGTTCTGAGTGAAATTGGCTCGTAGGTAAGCGCTTGCGTCAAGTTTTTCATCACCTATGACCTAAAATTGGGTTGTTCTTTGCGATCGGTGTGCCAAGCTCTTCGTTCTTGATGCCTATGCGACTAGGGAGTCTTCATCTACACATAGGAGAAGACAATACGTGGATTGGATTGTTGGTTTGGGTGAGGTGAGCGAGTCAGATTCGGTTTGTGAGGTTTGGGAGAAATTGTGAGGTTTGGGTGAGGTGTGAGAGAAATTAAGACACAGGAATTGGAGATTTCAGTTATCTGTGAAGAAGAGTTGGACCGTTCGGACCGTGCCGGAGTCCAAACTTGTTGTCCTTGAATCCATCGGGATCAGAACACCGAGTTCTACAGGAAATTGAAGACGATACCAAGTTTCATCCGGCGGTTTAGGATTCTGAGTGAAATTGGTTCGCAAGGAAGCGCTTGCGTCAAGTTTTTCATCGCCTGCGACCTAAAATTGAGTTGTTTTTTGCGATCGGTGTGCCAAGCTCTTCGTTCTTGGTGCTTACGCAACCAGGGAGTCTTGATCTACGCATAAGAGAAGACAATACGTGGATTGGATTGTTGGTTTGGGTGAGGTGAGCGAGTTTGAGCTGTAGGGAGTCCATTTATGTCAGTTTTTTGCAACCTCCAATCAAATTTCTTGCGTGGTTTTGCAAGGAGAACTCCAAACGACTTGTGTTTTGCAAAGAGAACTCCAAACGGCTTGTTGGGAGTCTTGTTGGGTTCAGGGTAGCTAGATCTACTTACCAGAGAAGACCGATATCAGTTTAGACGATCCGTTTGTGCGGTGTGTGCGGTTTTAAGCCGCAAGGAGGAGTTTTTTAAGGTTCGGTCACCTGCGACCAAAAATCGACGATATCTCGGCTATCAGGAGTCGGATCTGAAGGTTTCTTGGGTTAACGGAGTCAGCGGAGGAGACCCTATCGACATCTGAAGACCGTTCGGTGCAAGGAGAAAGTTCACAAATAGATTTTTTTCGGTTTCTTCGCTACGGGTTTTGCTCTTTTGAGTTCGTTAGAGTTCTGGTTGGCTATATACAGCTTGTGGTAGCTAGCTTTAGCTAAGAACTTGTACATGGATGTGGTTTGGACTTGGGTTTAGATCGCGTGATACTACTGTGGCTCTGCTTGTTAGCAAAGGGAAGTTTCTCTTGCTTTGAGCTACGCTTCGGTGTTTTTTGGGTCAGGGTTGAGAATCATGGGTTGTTTTTAAGGGCTTTGAAGCAGGTTACAGACCGCTCTGGTCTGTTTTTCAGTTTTGTGCTGTCACGTCAGTTTGGTAACTCGGCTAGGTTGACCGAGTGCAAAGTGACGGACCCGGTGAGGCCGTTAGGGCAAGTTGGTGAGAGTGCCCACAAGGGGTATACTTCGCAGGTAGGGGCTTGGAGACCTCAGTTCTTCAAGTTGAGCCTTCAAGCTCCTGGCTATGGTGGGTAATCTTGTGAGTGAGATCTGGATTCTCTACGAGCACAGAGTAGATTTGGCTCGACTGTAGTGATTGTCTAGTGTCTGTTGGCATGGTGGAGTGAGTACATACCTTGTTATCACTTGAAGAACTCGGATTGCGAGGCCTGGTTGAGAGATTTCATGTCGCAGATTGCTGCCGGTGGTATCTCCGGAGTTGGCAGATCGTTGATATCTTTGATTTGCGGGTGTGTGCGTGCGTGGAGTAGTTCGTTTTGGGTGTTGTGATCGATCGTTGTGTGGATGAGTGTCGTCTGAACTTGTTCGCAGTCGTTTGGTGGTGAGGTAGTGCGAAAGCGCTGCTGAAATTTTGCGGAATGTGTTGAAGTGACCTGTTTTGGATTGAAGTGCGCATTTGGGCGTGGCAGACGAAATAGTCGACAATGTCAGGCCGATGTGGGCTCGTTGGAAGCGCGCTGGGAAGACGGTCCTAGTGCACAAAGGTTCACGAAGTTTGGTCGAGCCGTTTTTGAGTTATGAGAAGTCAAAATTTCTGGTGACGGGTTTTAGGTCAGCAGAAGTGCATCGGCGAGTGTCAGGTTGGCGTGGGTCGATAATCTTTGGATCTGAGGAGTGCAGTAGGTGCGCACCGGGAAGACGATTCCAACGCAACCAAAATCGTTCGATTTGGTGAAGGATCGACGAAGTTACAAGCCGAAGAAGGTCGCGGGTTGACCAAAATCTGACGTAAATCCTGTCTGCGAGTTCCAAATTGGCTGATTTTGACAATTTGGTGCAATTTCGACCCTGAGTTGTTGTTTCGGGTGTTTCCTTGTAGTACTCGTCCTTCTTTGTGGTGTTTGGCCCGGGTTCTACTCTTCTCCAAGAAGGTGCGGAGGCGTGAGAGCGGAGTGCGAGAGTGCGGAGGCGGAGCGGAGCCTGAGCCTGAGCTTGAGCCCGCCGCAAGCCAGCTTGCTGGCGTGCATGAGAGAGGTATCCAAGTTTCATTGTGTGGGAATTGTAAAATCAGTAGGTCACCCATCCCAACATTATTTCTGGACTTGGACGTTTAAGGACGACGATCTCAAGTAGTGAGAGTCGTTGATAAGTCACCCATGGCAGTTGTGAACCTAGTGGGATGACCTATGACATCGTTACCCACTTTGATGAGCTTTCCAGCATCACATGCTTACAGAGATGGAGGACCTAGACTTGTGTGGGATGCTCGGTTACAACAGTTGGTGGAGTCCAATGTCGACGAGAGAGAGAGCGATGGATTTTCTTACGAGTACAACGGCAGTAGCTTCAGTGTCGGAGGCTTTATGTCGTCAAGTGTTGGGTCAAGCAATGGACTTGAACTGCTTGACATGAATTGTTAGCCTTGGATTGGCTGAGCAGCGTCGAATGCGATTGATGGGTGTTACTGCTCAGACACTCCTGAGCTCTTTGCCTACCGGGTCGGTGGAGGCAAATGCTGGGGACGAGACACGTGGAGTTCGTCATCCTTGGACATCATGGGATGTCGTAGGAGAGAGTGTGGAGCTTGCAGCTAGAACTGCAGAAGTTTTTCGCACAGTAGCGGTGGAGGTTGTTGGTGGTGAGCTGAAGGAAACTGCTCCAGAGGCTGCAAGATAGCAGTCAACGACTTCGTCTTCTACCTCTAGCATGATGACAGAGGATACTTGGGACCCGGAGATTGGACCCAAGCTTATAAGAGAGGAGAGACGAAGAGTTCAGAGATTCCTGAAGAGCTACAGGAATTGTTTTACCTTTAGTATGAAGGATTTGGGTACCTTGAAGGGACCGGGTATACGGATCGACTTGGCTAATGACACGCCAATCTTTTGATGTCCTTACAGGTACAGTGACATGGAGAGAACCTTGATCCAGAGTAGGACTCAAGACTTGGTGGAAGCTGGGTTGGTGGAGATGTTGCATGGAGAGTATGCATCTGCCACAGTTATGCCAGCAAAGAAGGATATGTATGGCAACTACACGGATAGACGTATGTGTGGAGACTACTGTCCTATCAATCGGCAGACGAAGTTCGATAAGTATGTCATACCGACACCTGAGGAGATCTTTGATGCAGTGGGGCATGTGAAGGTCTTCAGTACTTTGGATCTTCGAGCAGGGTATCATCAGTTGCCGGTGAGAGAAGAAGATAAGCCCAAGACAGCATTCTGGGGGATTGACTCTCACGGCAAGGATTGTTTGTATCAGTGGCGGTTCTTATCATTTGGGTTGAAGAACGCCCTTGCTGAATTTCAAAGAGTGATGGATAAGATCCTAGCAGGATTGGATTTTGTCAGATGTTATATTGACGACATCTTAGTCTATAGTGCTACAGTGGAGGAGCACGAGAGACACTTGCGGGATGTGTTCGAGCGGTTGAGAGCTCATGGGTGTGGGCTGTTGCACACTTCCGATGTTACTTGTTTGAAAACCTCTTTACTCTCATCACTGATCACCAGTCGCTCAAGTGGTTGATGGAGTCCGACAAGCTTACAGGGAAGCTTGCACGATGGGTCTGATTTTACAGGAGTATGACTTCCAGGTAGTGCATAGACCGGGAGTTGCAAACTTAGATGCTGATGGGTTGAGTCGTAACCCATGCACGAGTCAGCAGGATCAGACTGGGGCTCGATGGCATAACGAGGGTGATGAGGAGATAGTGCCAGGGTGGCATACATCTGTCTTTCTTTGTGTGTTGGTCATGAACTCTAGTATGGAGGGCCAAGTCGTATCTTTCTCAAGTGAGAGAGTAGATGACGAGTCTCTAGATCTTGAGGGTGGAGATGGTGTTCCAAACCAGCGAGATATCCATGACGATGTGGCAGTGATGGAGTATCTACGTATTGGTGTGGTGGTAGGCACAGTAAGTGCCAAGGAGCGAGATCGTGTCTTTCAACGAGCGAAGAGATTTCGACGAGAAGGGCGACATGTACTTCGAGTGTGGGATGATGAGAGAATACGGATAGTGTCACATCCATCCCAGAGGGCACAATTAGTACGACATGCTCATGAGGAGTTGGGACATTTTGGAGTGAAGCGCACGCATAGCTTACTCCAAGGACAGTATTGGTGGCGTGGTATGCACGTCGATGTGCAACAGTTTGTTGCACGATGTGCGGTTTGTGATCGAGTACGAGCATCGTTTAATGCTCCTACTCCACAGTTACACCCCTTACCGATCATGGAGTTGGGTTACCGTTGGAGTTTGGATTTTGCGGGACCCTTATCGTTGACTGTACGTCACCATCGATATGTGTTGGTGATGGTGGAGCACTTTTCCAAGTGGATTGAGTTGGTGGCATTACCAGACAAGGCGAGTGAAGAGACAGCGTATGCATTCTTAGATCGAGTGTTGAGTCGTTTTGGAGCACCAGCTGAAGTGCTGACAGACCAAGATACAGAGTTCCTTGGTGAGTTTCAGGCTTTGTGTGATCAGGCGTCGATTGATCATCGAACTACGTCTCGAGATCATCCTGAGGCGGATGGTTTGGCGGAGAGGGTAGTTCAGACGGTGAAGAGAGGATTGCGTAAGTATGGCTTGCAGAAGGGCCACTTGGGAGACTGGGATGTGCAGTTACCATGGTTGGCTATGGGCTATCGTTTTAGCCGACAAGCGTCTTTGGCTTCCTTCTCACCGTATTTTCTATTATACGGTCAAGATCTAGATCTACCTTCGGTCATTCGTCGTGATTCTGCTGAGGTACTGAACCTTGATGATCCGGATATGTGGATGAGAGCATGTTCTCAACGAGCAGAGACATTTCAGAGAGTTATGCCCATGGCTTTTGAGAATCTAGCGATTGCTCAGCATAGAGACACGTTGCGATATGCAACTATCCGAGGAGGAGGTTATCGACCATCGATTCGCAGGTTTCATCTTGGCGATTATATCTATCTGCAGCAGACTGCACTGATGACGTTGGATGTGATCGCAGGACGCACTATTTTACGAGTGCGTGAGGTATTACCTTCTGGAGTACTCATGTTAGAGGGCCGTGATGGTGTTGTTTGGAAGGACCATGTGCGTAATTGTGCGCCATGTCATCTTCTCAACATCGATGGTACCGTTGACTCAAGCTTGGCAGTTGTACGAGCAGACTTGAGGTGTATGTTGTGTGGGTCTACTGGTGGAGCAGTCCGTATGTTGGTGTGTGATGGTTGTTCGAGACGTTGGCACATGTCATGTTTGACTCCAGCTCTCACTGTCATTCCTATTGGACGGTGGGTTTGTCCTCGATGTATATAGCAGGGATAGCCGAGTAGATCTTTGCGTGGTATGGATTGCAGACATGCGACTAATGATGGGGCAATGTAGCACCAGACCTCCTGATCCTTGCACCCATGAAGATGTATATCACGTAGTTGAGATATGGAGCTACTGGAGTTAGAGGGACCTAACCGCCAGTTTAGGGGGGCGATTGTGGTACACTTGTGTATGTGTATGACATCGTCCATGTGTTATGTGTATGTGTGGTGTTCCTTTGACAGCGATGTATGTTGTGTAGCGATGTGTATGCGCACGACAGCTGTCACGTCAGTTTGGTAACTCGGCTAGGTTGACCGAGTGCGAAGTGGTGGACCCCGGTAAGGCCGTTAGGGCAAGTTGGTGAGAGTACCCACAAGGGGTATACTTCGCAGGTAGGGGCTTGGAGACCTCAGTTCTTCAAGTTGAGCCTTCAAGCTCCTGGCTATGGTGGGTAGTCTTGTGAGTAAGATCTGGATTCTCTGCGAGCACAGAGTGGATTTGGCTCGACTGTAGTGATTATCTAGTGCATGTTGGCATGATGGAGTGAGTACATACCTTGTTATCACTTATTGTGATACACTTGTGTATGCGTATGACATCGTCCATGTGTTATGTGTATGTGTGGTGTTCCTTTGACAGCGATGTATGTTGTGTAGCGATGTGTATGCGCACGACAGTGCTCTTAGGAGAAAGAACCGGCAGTGTACATACATTTGGAGTTGGTATATATTGCGCGTTCGTTTTCGTGGTTGTTCTTCTCTGTCTTGTCTCTGTTTTAGCACGCAACATCTCCACAGCTAGGAACCTCGCATTTTCCTGGACATCCTTCACGCAATATCCAACGCGACATCGGTGGTGAACTCGACGTGAAAGTCCGGGATGGAGATATTTGTGTGTTAGAACTGGGCAGAAGAGATCAGCAATCATGAAGGAAGATGAAGATGGATATGGTTGTTCGGGAGGATGTTGTGGACCTGGGATGATGGATATGTAGAAGGTTGGGATCATGGGAGGATGGGAGGATGGGACGAGCCATGACTGTGGACGGGATGGACGGATCAGAGGGGATACCAGGGGTGCAGTTGGATGCAGCAACTGCACGTTTGTTTCAAGCCTTCACTTTGTTTATGCGACAAGAGCAAGGGAACCAACAAAAGGAGGCTTTGGGGACGAAGGTGCTTCGGAGGGTGATCGACAAGCTCGATCTATTTGATGAGGGAGACATCTCAAACTATTTGAGATGTTACAAGACTGAGATGGATTTGGATCAGGTATCGGAGAAGGAGATGATCGAGACATTCGAACTCGTTGCGGTGCTTGAGATAAAGGAGCATGTGAAAGATCTAACAAAGCGTTTTGGGAGGAACTGTGATACATTTTCACATTCGCTGAAGGAGGAGTATTTCTTGGAAAACTCAGATCGAGTAACCAAGAAATCATTCTTGGTATGAGTTAACCGATCCAGCAAAGGTTTGCAGCCTATAGAGTTGTTGAAAGAGTTCGAGAGACAATTCTCTCAACTATCTCGGGTGGAGAACCTAACCTTGGAGAGCTACAAGACGGAGCTGTTTCTTCAAGCTGCTGATGAACCATGGCATGAACAGTTGGAGCTACTTCTGGAGGATGGAGAGGAAGAAGAAGGGTTGACAAGGAATTGGGAGGTTGTGCATGAAGCGGTTGAGCTTCTTGTATGGAGACGTACAAAGGGAAATGGTTACAAGGTTGACACCTGCAGCGCTGACTACATCAGTTCGGATAGTATCTGAGGTTCAACTTCCAGTTGTGTTTGTAGAGGAGAAGGATCCAACCATCGAGAACCTACAGCAAAAGATGCGAGATCTGCAAGCTAAGGTTACTAGGTTGGAGGATAAGGGATCGTCGATCAAGATGGAGCTTGTACCCAAACCAGCTTGTGTACATCACTGCCTGTGGTGTGATGGTACTAACCATCAGCGAGATGATTGCATCGACTCTGCAGAGTCTTTGCAACTTGAGGTTATTTCCTGGGAGGATGGAAATGTAGGGTTCAGAAGTACAGGTACTCTCCTTCAAGCCAACGTTGGTAAATGAGAGATGAAGAAGTTTGTGGATGATTACTTTGCGGCACATGCAATTGTAGCTATCGAAACTACAAGTTATGATGTTAGGGTGGAGGAGATTGAGCATGATCTCCATAGAGATGGTTTGGGTGAGCACGAGGATCTAAACGAGCTCAGGTTGGATACTGCATCCATGATGCAGAGCGAGAAGAAGAAAGGACAAGAAGAGATTTCTTCGAAGAAGCAAGCTGGAGAGGATAAGGTTCAACAGAAAACTATTCTTCCTGAACAGGCAATGGAGGGCGATCCTTCACACCCAGAGGAGATGGTTGGGGTGCAAATAGTGGACATGGTTGATCTGGTTGCAAACATATAACAACCAGTTATTGATACAGTGATGGATGTGAAGAGAGGTTGGGAGGAGTGCATTCGAGATGCAAAGGTTGGGTTCATTTCACGGGAGGTCTTGGGTGCAGCTACAAGAGAAGTCCATGATGCCACCATTGACATCATCAAGGATAGACATATTGAGGATGAAGGAGAGTGGATGGATGCTTTCGAGGCTACGAGTAAAGGATGATGGATAAAGATGGCTTACAAGGGAGAAGCCATTGCTGAAGGTGATTTGTGTTGAGAGAATGATGCTTGGGAGGTTGTAAGGGTTTTTAGAAGAAGACATCAGGGAGGATGATGGTTGAGGAGGATACAATGTACAGCGAGACAATGATGGTTGCGATTGAGGATTTTGCTTGCAACAGTGTGGTTTCTTTTTTTCAGAAAAACAAAAAAGAAGAGAGGATTAGGTACGATGACATGTACCGACTCGAGGTTGAGGGTTACAATCAGATATATGATGATGATTGCGTTGGCGGATGATGTCTACTACGACACTTGACATGCTTCATTATTGAAGGAGAGAACTTCGTACGTACAGAGACTGTTACAAGGGAGCAGCTTAGGGGCTAGCTTGCACCTACGACTTGTCAACAGACGGTTCGAGAGATTTAGGAGTCCAATGCAAACGCGCAAGACGTCGTTGGATTCAGATCTGTGCAGGCTACGCACTGGTTCAAACGATTTGGGAAGAGACAGATCGGAGAGTGCACACTGAGTGAAATTGAGACGCAGGAGCGAGATTTGGAGATTTCAGTTATCTGTGAAGGAGAGTTGGACCGTTCGGACCGTTCCGGAGTCCAAACTTGCTATCCTTGGATCCATCGGGATCATAACACCGAGTTCTATAGGAAATTGAAGACGATACCAAGTTTCATCGGACGGTTTAAGAGTTATGAGTGAAATTGGCTCGCATGGAAACGTTTACATCAGATTTTCGTTCGCCTGCGACTTGAGATTGGTTTGTTCTTCGCGATCGGTGAGCCAAGCTCTTCGTTCTTGATGGCTACGCGATCAGGGAGTCTTCATCTACGCGTAAGAGAAGACTGTACGTGAATTGGATTGTTGGTTTGGGTGTGGTGAGCAAGTTTGAGCCGCAAGGAGTTGATTTACGTCAGTTTTTTTTGCAACCTGCGACCAAATTTCTTGCGTGGTTTTGCAAAAGGAACTCCAAACGGCTTGTTTGGAGTCTTGTTGGGTTCAAGGTAGCTAGATCTGTCTACCAGAGAAGACCGATATCAGTTTAGACGATCCGCTTGTGCGGTGTGTGCGGTTTTAAGCCGCAGGGAGGAGTTTTTTAAGGTTCGATCACCTGCGACCGAAAATCGACGATATCTCAGCTATCAGGAGTCGGATCTGAAGGTTTCTTGGGTTAACGGAGTCAGCGGAGGAGACCCTATCGACATGTGAAGACGGTTCGGCGAAAGAAGGAAGTTCACAGATAGATCTTTTTCGGTTTCTTTGCTACGGGTTTTGCTCTTTTGAGTTCGTTAGAGTTCTGGTTGGCTATATACAGCTTGTGATAGCTAGCTTTAGCTTAGAACTTGTACATGGATGTAGTTTGGACTTGGGTTTGGGTCACGTGATACTGTTGTGGCTCTGCTTGTTAGCAAAGAGAAGTTTCTCTTGCTTTGAGCTGCGCTTCGGTGTGTTTTGGGTCAGGGTTGAGAATCATGGGTTGTTTTTAAGAGCTTTGAAGCATGTTACAAACCGTTCTGGTCTGTTTTTCAGTTCTGTGCTCTTAGGAGAAAGAACCGGCAGTGTACATACATTTGGAGTTGGTATATATTGTGCATTCGTTTTCGTGGTTGTTCTTCTCTGTCTTGTCTCTGTTTCAGCACGCAACATCTCCACAGCCAGGAACCTCGCATTTTCCTGGACATCCTTCACGCAATATCCGACACGATAGCGAGGAGGCAAACTACAGAGGTACAAAGCACGCCTTCTGGCCAAGGGGTATTCACAAGTCCAGGGACTGGACTACTTGGAGATCTTTTCACCAGTCGTTAAGCTCACAAGCGTACGAGCCATTCTGACCTTAGCCGCTCATTATGATTGAGAACTTCATCACATGGATGTATGCACTGCTTTCCTGAACGGAGACTTACAAGAAGAAGTGTACATGTATCAACCAGAAGGATTTCAGCAAAGCAGAAATCTGGTCTGCAGATTACGTAAGTCAATCTATGGCCTAAAGCAGGCATCGCGCGTTTGGTACAAGGAGATGGATGGTTTTCTGAGGGAAGAAGAATTCAACCCACTTGGATCAGATGGCAACGTCTATTGTCGCAGAGTAGGCCAGGCAATCGTACTACTTGCGCTGTACGTTGATGATTTGATTATAGCTTCCTCATGTCTCAATCATCTAGGAGCAGTGAAAGGCAGATTGGCAGCACGGTTTGAAATGAAGGACTGTGGAGAGCTTGCATTTTTTCTTGGTTGGCTCATCACGAGAAACAGATCAAGCAGGAAACTCCACATCAGCCAAGGTGCCTACGTAAAATAGATCTTGCATAGATATGGATTGGAGAACTCCAACAGCGTTGCAACTCTCATGGAACCACGTACTCAAATTCACAGCTCTAACAATGATCATCCTGAAGAGATCATGAAGATTTTCCCTTCAACAGTCTAATCGGTAGCCTCATGTACATCATGATATGTTCTCGTCTCGACATTGTCTTTCCGGTCATTGGATTAAGTCAATTTGTCTCAAAACCGAATGTCTCCCACTGGGCTCAAGCTAAACGCATCCTCCGATACTTGAAGGGCACCCACGACTTTGGAATACTCTACCACGGAAACACCGAAAGTCTAGAGATGCAAGTATTCATGGACGCGGATTGGACAGACGACGAGGAAACAAGACGATCCACCTCTGGTTTCTGTTTTTCTATCTGCGGGGGAGCCATAAGCTGGCTCAGTAAGAAACAAAAAGTTGTGGCACTGTCTTCCACTAAGACGGAGTACATCGCAACATCAACAGCAGCACGGAAGATAGTGTGGATTAAGAATTTACTCTCTGACGTCGGAGAGAACATGGACGGTCCAACTGTACTGAAGTGCGACAACCGAAGCACAATATCTCTCTGTAAAAACTCAGTCTTACATTCCCGTAGCAAGCACATAGGGATCCAATATCATTTCGTTAGAGACATGTTTGAATCTGGTACGCTAACGTTAGAATATATCCCAAGCATATCCATGGTAGCAGACACCTTTACGAAAGATTTGCCTCGAGAGAGATTCCTCTCATGTCGAACTCAGCTTGGTGTGAAGTAGAAAATAGTAGAGGGGGGATGTTAAGATTTAGCAAACCATTCTTCACAGAGAAAATCTCGGATCAAGAATAGGGTAATCACGAGTAGCGCACATGATATCTACCAAGTTCAGATCAAGCACGTGCACGCAGGCTCGGCACATGGAGGTCAGTCAAGACGTGCACTAAAGATCTGGATAAGGTGGCCCTTCATTTACACCTGAACGTAGTTCGACTATGTATTTAATCTCATCGTTCGATGAGCTTTGCACTCTGATAAACATCCGATTCATGATCCAATATCTTGCACACATTTGAGAAACTCTAGTTTCTTTTTGTTTCATTTGATGGAGAGAACAATCTGCTCGTTGTTGCACCCGCAGAAGTTTATATGAGCACACACACCATTCGAAAGAAAGGACTTGAACGGAGTCACTTCATCGTGACTTTTCTGAATACCAGAACTTCAAATTGTTCTTGCCTAGTTTTCTTCCTTACGGTCAAGTTGAGAGACTTTGAACCATCAGACTTACAGTTTCGAACTCACAGATCTAACAAAATATTCACTCACAAATCTCCCCAACGACAATTTTGTTCGAGATGTCCAAATCAGAATTTGAAAATCTTGACAGCACACATCCATGAATTCTTTCACACCTCTTCGAACGACATAATACAGATCTTTCTTTCCGCATCTTTCTACTTTATAACCTCTTTCCTTCGCACCCTGTAGCTCCAAATCATTCCTTCATGTTTTCACTAACACTCCATTTAAATCTAAAATGAGTGTCTTGCGTCAGACAATGGAGGTTCGATCAATCGAGGATAAAAAACTTTAGAAGATCGTATGCATTCCACCTCGGCCTTTAAGCCTTGCAATTCCTCTCGTTTCCTCTGAAGCGATTCTTCCATACTCTGAAGTCTCCCGTGTAAATCATCTTCTGTCGCTATCACCTTCAGTGTCAACTCCTCTTCTTCGATCTTCTTGGTCGACACACGAATATTGAGTTCTTCCTCTTCCTTCTGCTTCTGGGCAAGTCGCATGTCAATTCGTTTCTCCTCCAATTTCTTCAAAACAATACGCATGTCCACCTCTTCCTCAGCAATATGCATGCGGTGAGATGTATCGTCAAATGATCCTGTGAGAGAAAAAGAGTCAAACGTGAGAAAATTATGTCAAAATTCGTCTGTTACTCGCACTGAGTGCGACCCACATAAGTCACACTGAGTGCGCTTAGATCCGCATAGGTCGCACTGAGTGCGCTTAGTGCGACTCGACATCGCCTTGGTGCGACTCGACATCGCTTAGGTCGCACTAAGTGCGCTTAGTGCGACCCGCATAAGTCACACTGAGTGCGCTTAATTTTTAAGGTCCTTCTGACCATAACAGTTTTGTGCTGAATATCGCACTCAGTGCGACCGAGTAATAAGGCTTTTGCTACTGCGGCCGAATGCTGCATATTGCACTCAGTGCGATCGAGTAATAAGGCTTTTGCTAGTGCGGCCGAGTGTAGAACATCTGACTCAGTGTGACCCGCACTCAGGAATAAGGTGCTCAGTGCGGCGGAGTAAGGTGCACTCAAGAATAAGGTGCGCAAAGTGCGACCAGAACTCACAAGTGAAGAGGGTTTATTGTAAACAAAATCTATCTAAATCTGAAATGGGCAAGAACAAAATCTATCTAAATCTGAAATGGGCAAGACCATGTACTCAGTGATGCAAGAGACAGTACTTGCAAAATCATCTTCTCTTTCACTCGTTGGTCTGATGTCCGCTTCAGGTGCAGATTCATCAGTTTCAGGTTCAGATTCATCAGCTTCAGGGAGAATTTGCTCCTCCGAGACTTCAGTTTATGTGACGATGATCTGTATGAGAACAACATACAACTATGCATGTTAACTATGAACTTCAGATTGAATCGTGTTGGAGTGTTAGATCGAATGGATGGACCGTGCTCTTTATCGTCATATAACATACAAAAGATATGAAACACCTGAATATAAGACAACTATGCACATGAACTATGACTTTCGGACTGAGTGGTGCTAAAATGTTGATCAAATGAACGAACCTGTATGAGAACTTCAGTTTGTCGAACAGCGTCTTCAGGTTGGGATTGCTGAAGTGGGACTGATACAAACACTATATCTCCGGAGATTCCCACGTGGATCATGAGGTGAGTTAGAGCCATCCCCAAAAACGTCTCCAAACTTCCACTTTTCTTCTGTTGCTTCACATGTTTCTGAACATGTAAAATCTCTCCTTCTAAGTTCTCCAACATCAGCTATGCCCAGAAATCTACCTCTAGACTTTCGACTTTTGACTTGACATATAATGCCAATTGTCTTGTAACAGTTTTGGGTCTTTTCTTCGCAAGAAAAACAGCATTGAGACACTGAAACACAGCTCTCTACCCTCATAAGCACATTCCTTCACGAAATAACGCTTCCCTACTCTATCATACTCAGGAAATCAGTCTGCAATTCGCACATATCTCACAAACGATGGCATTGGAGTAACATCGGGAGGGATTGCGAAAGCTTCCCTGATGAGTTCGAGCGTCAATACGATTGGTGTTGATCCCACCTTTGCAATCCGAGTTTCGAGATTATAAGTGTGTAAAAAGGATTTACACAAACAAACCTGCAATTCATAATGTTAATTCAGATAAACATTAAACTCATCTAAAATAGTTTAACTATCCCTCGAATATATATCAAAGAGCAGAAAGAAACAAAATAACCCTTACATACATATGGAGCAGCAACATGAAAATACATAAGAAAGAAATAACTCTTACATATGGAGGAGCAAAATCGAACGATAAGGCTATCAACAAGTCTAACTTTTCAAGCCTCTTCATCTACTCCGTTTAACGCTCTCCATGTGTCCTGCTTACCCATTCGGTGTCACTTTATGCGATCTTGCACATCATCTTGCGTACTGAAAGAGATAAGAAAAGGTCCTTCTTCTTTTCTTGTGTTTGTCATAACAAAGAATCCTAATCTCAGTGCGATTTCCGACTCAGTGCTATCTCGACTCAAATTTTCCTCTTCCCTCGCATCCCTTCCTCAGTTCTAAATCTCAGGCACAAATTACTTCCCGACTCAGTGCGATCCCTCAGATCTCTTCTTCGACTCTAAATCTCACGCACAAATCTCTTCTCCGACTCAGTGCGATTCTCGACTCAGCTTTTTCTCTTCCCTCGCATCCTTCCTTGATTCTAAATGACCCAGTGCGATCCCTCAGATCCCTTTCTCGACTCTAAATCTCGCGCACTGCGATCCTAAATCTCTATCCCCGAGTCACTGTGATCCGCTAAATCTCTATCCTTGACTCACTACGATCCGCTTCTCCGACTCACAATCTCAGTGCTAAGTGCGATCAGTCACTCACAATCTCAGTGCTCAGTGCGACCCACTCACTGCGATCCGCTTCTCCGACTCACAATCTTAGTCTCGTCTCGTCCACCATCTCTTTCTTCATTAATCGTTCTCTCTTCATCAACCGGACTCATTTCATCTTCATCGCGGTGAGAAATATCCATATCTCCCTCGTCTTCTTCAGCCAGCAATGTACTATCGGATCGAGGAAGAGTACTCTCGGCTTGAAACTGAGAGTCATATCCCATAAATTCTTCTTCTGAAGGAATCCCAAATGCAAGAATAGCAGGAGGATCAATGTTGGCACAACTACCAAAAACATCATTCATGCGATAAAAGTGAGGACACTTTCCATTCAACTTATCTTCCAACGTCAATCCGTGCAACATTTCATCTTTTGTCAATCCTCCTCCCGTACTATCTTGAATCTCTTTCGCCTTCTTGTACATGTCAACGTATCTGTCAAATCTCTTTTTCAATTCTACACCTGTCACAACAGGAAACCCATTTTTCCCAGAAAGTTGTGCCGCCATGATACCAAATGCAGTGGCTTTGCTCAAGCACTTCCCCGCATCAACTTTAGTTTTTCGACCAGCTCCGTGCAGTGCAGCAAAATTTTCTTCATCCTCGATATACGCAACTATCTTCTCATAATCTTCTACATTCAAACGGATGCGTGATTTCTTCAGCACCTCTGAACTTCTCGGAGCCATCGCTCTGCGAAGAGAGTCTACTTCAACATCACATTCCACTTCATCAACTATACTGGTAACTTCATCACCTATACTGCTCATCGTGTCACTTCTGTTATTCAAAATACTTCAGTTATTCAAAAGACGCTTGTTCACTCTTTGATGTTCTACCACTCGCTCCACTACTTCAGGATCGATTGAATGCGGACTTGCGTAAGCGTGTCTCTCATCATTCTAAGTATGACCACATTTAAGCACAATGTACTTTATAAATCACGGGTAAGTTTGAAACGCACCCTTTTATAGCCTCGGCTATAGGATGTAGTACGCCCACAAAGTTACCCGCGGTTATACAAACCCAAATACTTGTCGTCGAGTTACGGAAAACATTCCATCGCCCGTTAGCGAATAATTCCTCCGAACTTTGACACCCCCTATTAATACCCAACTCCTTCAAGATGACCTGCACCTTCTCCGTTACAGCAAGATTCCTTGTTTACCTTACGGATGATCCTTGGCACTAACTTAGTTTATCAAAATAGAACGGAAAGTCATGGAACGGGTCCTCGGAGGCAGAGGAAACATTATGTAATCTCTACTATGAATCATTATGAATCAGAAAACTGGAAGATAGATACTTGAACAGAATCAAACCGTAGGAGGATATGAGAGGTAGAGCAGAGGAAAAAGCGATAGCGAAAGAGAAAACAACTCAGCGAAATAGTAAAAGTTGTGTTCTGTATTCTCTGTTGACGTACTTCGTGGACCTTGTGTGCCTCGAGTGAGGGAGTGACGGGGAGGGGAGAGTATTTGCAGGGAAGGGAGGAGAGGGGAGAGAAGAGAGGGTAATTTGATAGGGTGGAGTGTGTTGGATGGGTTATTGTAGATCTTTTTTAGATATTTTTTTTAGTTTTTGTTTTTGTTTTTTTGAGTTCTAGAATTGATACATTTTGTGAAAAAATGAATGAGTATTAAATATTTTTGAGTTTTTGGAGATTTTTAGAGTTGTAGAGTCTTCTGTTTAGAGTTTTTGAGGGACTTCTTGTTGCATATAGTGTATTTTTATCTTTATAGATCAAGATTCTTTATTTAAGTGAGTATTTTTAAGATGTTCTTATTACGACTATTGTTTGATTGGATATCGTTTGATTTTTTAGCTATGGTATTCTCTCTCATGAGATCGAGACTGATTCGAGACACATCATGTTCGATGTGCGGTCAATTATTTATCTCACAAAGTGTAAAGTTTCATGTGAGAAAAATGCACAAGAGCTATGACTGGACCACATGGGATGCCCAAGTTAGCCGAGAGTAGAGGTCTACACGTGCTATCATTATGGCACTGTTAGTCCTTCTTCTTGGAGTTCCTTCTTAGTCGTAGGAGTGGTTGTGAGCCCACACGAACACTATTCTGAGATTATTCAAGACCAGTTTTCCTTGTCCGCATTTGTTTCATCGGTTATCTCCTGCTCTCCATGACGAGGTGAGGTAGGTATTCCGTCTATCTCTCGATATGTTGACATGGAACATCAGGGACAAGGCGGCGTGGTTATTGTTCCTCTTACTACCTCGTTGGTGCTTCCGTTATACTCGAGGTGACAGAACGAGACATTGAGAGATGATGACCTATCTTCAGAGATTTTGTGCTGATGACTGGGCGGTCTTATAGGAGGAATCAGTACGTGCGGTACGAGATAAGAGTGAGCCTGTCTCTACACCTGATGTCTCATCTTCCTCCGCGTAAGAAGTTGTAGGATGTTAGGTCATGTTGGAGAGTCTAGTAGAGCTGCTAGAGCTTTGCATCTTTTGTCATTGACATGTCTTACTAGGGAGACGATCGCTTTGTTGAGTCTTCTTCACCCCTCACAAGGTGATCCTCCACCACTTGAGATTCAAGACTATCAGCTTGAGGAGCCAATATGCCTCGATATATCCTTGTTTGTCTAGGCCTTGTGTACAGCTCACATCTATCTTCTGGAGGTCTGTCTGGGATGATCTACGAGCACTTACAAGACTGTTTTCAACAGATGATCCCTCTAGTGGTTTCAAAGAGCTTTTTCATGTAGCGGCACCATAGCTCAAAGACATATTCCTCATTCTATAGCTCAAGTACTGAGGACAGCTAGACTTTTGACCATGATGAAAGATGGTGGAGAGATTCGTCCGATAGCCATCAGCGAGATTCTCTTACGAATTATTAGTCATACTATTGTTTTTCAGCTTTGAGATACTTTTCAGGACCATCTTTGTCCACATCAGTTTGGAGTTGCGACGCTTGGAGATTATGAGTCTGTGTCTTTCGGCATTAGGGCTGTCTTGGACATCCATCCCGATTGGATTGTCTTACAAGTAGACGTGGAAAATACTTTTAATAGCATTTCCTGCATTTTCATCTTTAGAGAGCTCATGGATGGCGGTGGATCTTTGACGAGTCTCGTTTCTTTCGTGTGATCATTCTATGATTCTTCCTCTTCTCTTTATTACCAGCACGGTCCTTCGATAGAGGAGGTTATAGTCTCAACTCCGCTGCATGTACTCGTCAGAGAGACCTTTTGGGTGAACCTCTCTTTGTCTTAGCTCACTATAGAGCTCTCTTGGTCATCGTCTTGGTTACTCTCGGTTGTGTTTTTTCATCTCTAGTTGATAATACGCATATCATAGGTCTGGCAGATCAAGTCTATGATGGATTTGATCATCTTGTCTCAATTGGTCTTGGTAGGACTGAGGGTGAAGGTGTCAAAATGTAGGGTTTGGTCTCCCATAGGTATATCGTTGGACCTCCAGCTCCTGGAGAGATTTGTTACACCTACAGATGGTCTACGTATCCTCGTAGTATCAATGGGTACATAGGACTTCATCTCTCGATTCTTAGATGTTGCATTGACGGAGGATATTTTGCATATCAAGGATCTCTCTAGGTTAGAGGACCCACATGTTGCCTATGATATCCTTTCCTCTTTCATTGCAAGTCGTCGGGGTTACTTACTCCGCACAGTATCTTCATCTCTTATCATCTCGCGCCTTAGAGTGTTTGATAAGAGGATCATAAAGATTTTTGATGACATCTTAGGACTGGAGACCTTTGAGTGTGTGACAGGACCTCTCGCACGTAGACACACATCTTTACCGATATCATGTGACGGGATGGACTTATTATCCATGGAGGAGATTGCTCCGGCAACCTTTTTGGGTAGTTGGACCCCTCAACACCTTGGCTCTGTTGTCATTTCCTCGTGCGAGATAGACCTATTCTGGAGAGCTATGTGACAAAGGTGCAGGATGATTCTTACCCACTACAAATTAGTCTCCTTGAGACAAGAGATAGTTTGACTCTTGAGGCACGTTATGCACACCCTCGATTCGATATCTTAGTTATAGATGGATCTCACGGACTACAATCTTTTTTGACAAGACACCACTTCCAACAAGTTCTTCATGCACTCTTAGTTTATCTTTCCATCTCACATGATACTAGAGCTCAATTCCGCTCTTGTTCGGACAAGAGCGCAAGCTCTTGACTCATATCTCGACCTTGCATTAGAGCATTCTTACTCGCATCGACTATCTTCTATACAGCGATGAGATTCTGCCTAGGTTTGGTCTAGCTTGTTGCTTCGGCACTTTCCATCTGCGAGTGCAGTGTCTCGCTCGACATCTCAGATCGACACATTACTCGTTGTCCTTACGGTGGAGAGCAGATAGCTACCCATGATGCCATCAGGGACGTTGTGTTTGTCTTAGCATGGAAGAACAGTTACATGACGTGGAGAAAGCATTGGTATGGCTTTCAAACAAGAGGATCAGTGAGAGTTGACATGTACATGATGAGAGAGGATCAGGTCTCAATGGCAGATGTGGTTGTCACGGATCCGACACAAGAGTCAGTGACGACACAAGTGATCAACCATCTCCCAGGATAGGCTGCAAGCGTGACGGCAGCAGCGAAGGTAACCAAGTATAAGGGTATGCAAGTGAGACATCACTTCATCCTCTTAGTCTTGGAGATATATGGATTGACAGTCTCAGAGTTCGACATTTTTATTCGAGAGTGTCAGAGACTACCATGAGAGACACCACGAGGTATCACTTTCTCTCTTTTTTTACACTATATTTTTTAGACAGGGAGTTTTCATTGCTCTATAGAGAGCTTTAGCAAGCGCGGTCCACATGAGAGCAATTGCAGTAGGCGAGGCTATTTCATGTGCACATGTTATATGTAGGAGTTCTTACCGGTGTGTGATTTTTAAGAGTGATAAGCGACTTTAGAGCTACTGATAGAGGAAAGTAGCCCTGGTGTTCTTCTTTCCTTCGGGGCGTTGGTTGCTTGGCACAGTTCCTTCTTTCTCTTGTAAGGATTGATGGGGTATTACTATCCGTTTGCTGTTCATTACGTCGCGTGTTCTTCCTTGTGTGCCAGCAAATGAATAGGTTCGAGGTGCCTACTGTAGTATTAAAAGGATATGGTCGAAACAGGACTTCAGCTGTCGGCCCTCCTACCACAGTACAGTACATGACTGTATCTACGATCATTTGACCCACTGCGACGGTTTGCCTTTCCCATCATACTGTAGTCTACTGTACAAGCCGTATAGCAGAAACAAATCCCGCCTCGATACATTATAAGCTCGTAGGTGAGATATGCTGACGTGGTACATGTTCAAACTTCAAAGTGCGTCTAGCTTGTTCAAGAAGTTCTCTCGTACCATGTCGACTTCCTAATCAAGCCGTAGATTTCACCATCTACGGCTGACCGAGCGGATACTGTACGTCTTCTTCAGGATGCTTGTCGTACTTCTACCATTATGTTAAATATATTGTACTTCCTAATGGTTGCAATAAATCTGGTGCAGCTTGCCCGGCAGGGGAACATAATTTCCGCTGAGATTTGCTGGAAAATCTTCGCTCTGTTGCTCTCCAGTACCGTACTAAACAGTCCATTTTCTAACATTATTTTTCTACTTTCTGAAGTTTTTAGTATTGTCGTAACTAAACCTTTTCAATTTATGACAAAATAATATCAACTTCAGAGAACTTTTACTCGTTTGATGTTATCTGAAAAAATATATATTTTAAGTGAAAATTGTGTATTAAGTCGATGAGAAAACTTAAATTATTATAATTATTGAATATTCTTTATATAATAAAAGTTACGACTCACGACGCTTTTCGCCTTGAGGCTTTCTGAAGCCAAACTCTCCTGCCATTGCACGGACTGATCCCTCCCAGCAAGAGTACTCAACCCCACTTCGCTTCTGTTATGGGCGGAAAGAGCTGCCAATAAACTAATACTCGTTGGATTTTAAATATTAAATAATAACAGGATAAAGATGCGAGAAGACCCAAACATAACCCAGGAGAAGAGCGCAGAGAGATTTGACCCCAAAAATACATATCTGAGAGGTTGATAATAAATAGATCACATTTTCCTCATATTAAGATTTCTCTTCATCATCTTGAGATAGAGTGAACTTCAATTCTCTTCATATATTTATTGCAAGTTTTGATTTTGCTAATGCTCTGGCATGTGAACTAACTGAAAGGACGTCAGCAACTTAACCTTTGGAAAATAAGAGAATCTGAAATGACCCTGAATACTCTTGTGAATATCCAATATACTGAAGCAATATTATAACTCAACTAAGAAAGGTCATTAAAATTCTCTGAATAAAAATTAAAGTTTTTATCTTTTCGTTCCACATTGCATAATGTATTCACTAATCACCCCATATGGACAACATTACGCAAACCGATCGCCTATCAGGTAAATTACTTATTTATTGAGCGAATCAAATAATACGGTAGGCTCGATAAGTGAAATACGAAGCGATGAGAAGAGCCCCTCAGAAATGCTTATTCAAAGTATTATTCTGTAATCATTCATCGTTTATGCTCAATTAAGAGCTTCTATGTCAAGTCGTCCCTGTCTTTGACTAAAAGCATTGCTGTCAGCGTTGAATTAATTCAGTCCGCGATAAAAGGTTATTTAGTTTTTGGATATTATTGAGAGATAATATTAAAATTTCTCTGGGTCTTTCGCTTTTTATGGTGGCGAAATCATTTCTTGAGCGAAATGGATTGTTAGTACGGTAGTCAGCAAAGATATCTAAATTCTAATCCACCTGGAAAAAGTACGGAGCTAGACAAGCAAGACAGCCGAAATTATACAGCTTTGACTGCCTCCTGGCATGGCAAGTCTCTCGTGTTTCTGGCCGGCGGAGATTTCCGGCTAATTTCCGAATCTGATATGATTTCCTTTCGAATTTCTTTTAATTTCTTTTCTCTTTTCTCCTCTGGAGGGGAGTACTTATGCAAATTAATAAAGACCCGAAGAAAAAGAAAACTTCCTCGCCGCGCGGAGTCACGGGCGACCAATGTAGCACGAATTCGATTTCGGGGTATCCTCTCGGCGGGCGCGCAACGGGAGTTCTCCATCCCATCCCCTCCCATCCCATCAGCGCTTCTCTCGTGCGGGCAGTGTAGGAGTTCATCTGTACGAAGAGCACGTTAACTCCGACCGTGATCCTCTGAGTGAGTTGCTTCCACCGCAGGGGAGCATGAATGTTTGTTTCAAAGGCACCATCCTATCGTGGTACACAGTGAGAGTAGGTATACTAATGGCTTAAAGCTGAGAGTCTGGTCACTGTTTTTTGTAGAGGTCGAATATATGGTCGGGCCTTGGAGATGCTCTATGCTGTGGGAGGTTATCCTACTCAATGGGAAGAACATATGCAGTGTGGGAGAATATTTTACAACGACACGGAAAAGCACGAGGATCGGGTCCATAATTACGATCAAGAAAAGGCTTTAAAAGTTCAAGTCCGACGATCTTGCAACTGATTGGACACTCGAACACCAGATATAATTGACCGCAGCGTAGCATGAATGAAGAAGTCTACCTGGAGACTGTCCTGGTGTTACAGCTACGCAAGCCTGGGCCCTGGAGGAATACAATCCTACGAGATTCATGACATTCCGATTACCACCTGTACTCATGAAACAGTCTTTCCCAATGGAGGCAAGGAGGTTTGGATGAAGCGGTGGCGCCCACTGCCTGCCATTGTCAGTGTTCCAGTCCGTACTAAGCGGTAGCAACTCAGTAGGCGCTGCGCCTTCTTGTGCTCCTCACGGTATGGTGTGTGTTTGAATCCACTGGTTTTGATCGAGAGATGTCAGGGAGATGTCACACTGCTCCCCAGGAGTTTAATGATACCACATGAGTGCTGATTACACACAGTATACAGATGTGAACGTTAAAATTTCTGTGAGTTTGAGAACGCATTACAAAAGGACGAGAGAAATATCTTTACACTACCGCTCAATCAACTAACTAACAAAAATGCTCGTAGATCTCTGACCAGCTGCTCTCACACAGATGACTTGGTCGGAGCCTGGGATATCGGAGAAGTCCTCAAACCAAACTCTGGTGTAAGGAATGCAGGCCCGTTGGTTTGGGGCATTGGTTAGTGTTTTGTGGAAGTTCTGTGGAAGTCTGTTGTCTACAAGACTGTCTAATCATCGCCGAAATGCGAAAGTTCTTCCAAGTCAACACAGCCCAAGAATGTGCGTGTCATAAGAAGCAAGTGTTGATAGTAAATAAACCCTGATGCAGGTAGGAGCATAAACTGTACAGAACATCAGATGTTCGAACTGGAAGCAGAGAACTCCACAAACTACTGTGATCCTCAAGCGTTGTGAGAGATGACCTCCCCGAATTTGGCAAGAAGTTGACCGTCGGAATTACTTTCGTTCCCACCGACGTCCTTGTAGTACATAGGATTCACGTACATTTCCATGTACTTCGTCGGAACTCGCTGCGTGAACTTGTTTTGAGTCGAGGGAGGAACGGGCCCGGTGACAAGTGACAGCAAAACTTGCACGACATCAGTCATGGTTGGTCGTTTGGCGGAACATCTGTCGGTGCAAAGCTTCGCCAACTGCAGAACCTTCTCTATGGGCTTGACGTTCGAACAAGTCATTCTTATCTCTGGAGAAATAGTGCTGAGTGCTGTACAATTCGCGAGGTGCATATTTATCCAAGTAAGAAGATTTCCGTCACTGTTTACAGCCTTCTTGTCAGTCAGAAGCTCCAACAGAACGATTCCATAGCTGTAGACATCCGACTTCTCATTCAACTTCGAGGTCCGAGCGTACTCCGGGTCGATGTAGCCGATGGTCCCCACCACGTATGTAGAAATGTGGTTATTCGACAGCTGCACATTTCGGGCAATACCGAAGTCCGCGATGTGGGCGTCCAGGTTGGCATCCAGCAAAATGTTGCAGGTCTTGATGTCACGGTGCACGATACGAGGGTCACAATCGTGGTGCAGATATGCGAGGCCTTGTGCCGCTCCGAGTGCAATGTTCAACCGAGCATTCCAGTCGAGCTTGATCTTCTTAACGGGACCATGCAAGACGTCGTAAAGGCTTCCGTTCTCCATGTAGTCATACAAGAGGAAGTGACCCAGAGAAGACAGTGAGTAGCCTCTCAAGGTGACCAAATTCCTATGCTTGATCCTCTCGAGCATTTGTAGCTCGTTCTCGAACTCCGTAAGATTCTGGGGATGGTGATTGTAGAGCTTCTTAATGGCGATGGCGTGCCCGCTCTTTAGGACACATTTGTACACCTTGCTCGATGCCCCTTGACCCACCACAGCTTCGTCGTTTAAGTTATCGGTGATGCGCGATAGCTCGTCGTAAGACTGGATGACCATGCCCATGTGATATACAATCACGCGCGGAGGACCCTCCGGTGTTACGTTTCTGGCCTTGACTGCTCCTCGCTTCGGCTGAGCTGCCCGAAATGTGGCGAATATCAGCAATGCCACGAGGCAAATGGCAACAGCTGTAACAGACCAAATGCTGGAAGCTCCAAGAGAACCAGTCGCCTTGACCTGTTCCCAGCTGCAAACGCGTTTGATTCTGGATCCACAGAGATTTGGATTTCCTAGAAAGGATGATGCAGGAAATCTGGCGAAATTCTCCGCCACGGGAATACTTCCATGGAGCTCGTTGTAGGAAACGTTCAGAACCTGCAAGCTAAAGCACTTCGCCAACTCGGGCGAAAGAATCCCTGTCAGATTGTTGTGGTCGAGATACAAAGTCGTCAGCTGTTGCAGCTGACCCAGCTCCTCAGGAATATTGCCCGTCAGCTCGTTGCGCGAAAGATCCATACTGAGCAGGCTTGAAAGATTCCCCAGACTCCGGGGAATAGAACCGCTGAGCATATTGCCCTGCAGATTAAGCATCAGCAGATGCTCCAGCCTGCCTACAGAGTAGGGAATGTCGCCGCTCAAGTTGTTGTTGGACAAGTCCAGACTATCCAGATTGACCACCTTGCCCAGCTCCTCGGGTATACTTCCAGAGAGAAAATTGGACGAGAGATTCAGGTGGGTAAGGTTGTCGAGCATCTCATACTCCGGAGGTATCAGGCCGGCGAAAAGATTACCATGGAGGTCGAGCTTATTGAGCGAAGTACACGCACTGAGATTGGACGGAAGCGTACCATCCAATTTGTTGCCCGAAAGCCTCAAGTCGAAAAGTTGCAGCTTGCCGAACTCGGATGGAACTGGTCCTGTTAACTGATTGTCATGCATGAACAAATACTGCAGACTCGTCATGTTCCCGAAACTTGGGGGAATGGGACCCGTCAGCTGATTCCCATGCAGATACAGTTTATTGAGGTAAGTGAGGTTTCCCAGCCTCGGTGGTATGGGACCCTCGAACATATTGTTGCTCAAGTCGAGAATGAGAAGAGCTCTCATGAGCCCGATGACCTCCGGTATTTTCCCTGACAGAAAGTTGTTCTCGAGGGACAACGTGCTTACTTGCATAAATCCGATGTTATACGGGATCTCACCTGTCAGCTGATTGTATCCAAGGTCCATGATTTCGAAACTGGTACAATTCCCTATGTTGTTCGGGATGGAACCTGTGAGGTTATTTTCTCGGACATTGAAATACCAAACACTTGTGAGTTCGCAGATGTCCGGAGAAATGGCTCCTGTGAGCTGATTTCCTCGGACCATGAATATCTCCAACACCTGACTCCAGTAAAGCAACGTCGGTATCTCTCCTGTCAAGTGGTTGTAGGCCAGGTTCAACGTCTTCAACCTCGGAAGCTCGGACAATGTAGCGGGTATGGGTCCACTGATTCCATTATTTTGTAATGACAGTTCTTCCAGATGCTCAAGAAAACCGAGGGTGTACGGGATTTCCCCTCCCAGAACATTACCAGACAGGCGAAGGATTTTCAAGCTACTGCACTGACCAATTTCAGCCGGAATAAAGCCCGAGATGTTGTTCTCACTCATATCCAGATACTGGAGACTCGTCAAAGTCCCGACGGCGGGTGAAATCTCCCCCGAAAGACCCAGGCGCGAGAGGTTCAGCCCGATCACCTCGAACGTTCTATTGTCACACGTGATGCGGTCCCACAGGCACAAAGATGGCGGATTGTCGACTCCACGGAGGTCCCATCCACTGAGCACATTCTCAGCTCCCCCCAATGCGTCCTTCACCATCAGCAGAGCTGTCTTCACCGCTTCCTCGGACGACCAGCTAATTACATTGTCGCAAACGAACAGCAGACAGACGAGAATTAAGACCCCACACTTCAATCTCGTACCTTCCTTCATTGCCACTACAACACACTTCTACTCTTCCCTTCCAGCCTTGCCTCCCGAAGCAGTGCGAGAATGTGGACAACAACCAGCACCTCCTCCTCCGAAAAACCTCCGAAAAACACTCGAGCTAAGCTCCCGCAATGCAAGGTCCTCTGTCCCGTCACCCTGTTTCTTCCTCTCCTCCTCCTCCCGTGGAACCGCAATCACTCTCGCTTCCTCTCGCCATCCGAATGGAACGCAAGATCTGGCTATCAGCTGCAGGAGAGACGTCTAAACAGAAGACGACCAGCAGGAGCAGGAGGAAAACAGCAGCAGGTTAGAGTCAGACCACACTCGACACATTTGACGCATGACTGCGACCTATGTTGCCGAAACCTGACCCCTGGTTACACTAAACCCTAATTACGAGCCTACGAACCTCCGAAAAACCCCCGGTAGGTCACCAAATCACGATTACATTAGCCAGAAGCCGTGGTTTCCAGTACGCTTAGTAGTAAATATCAGTACTTAGTACGCAAACGAGCCGGATAGGATATCCCCGCAGGGCCCACCAGAATACCCGAGACCCTCGCCGGTCTACGGAAATATATTTGAAACCCGAAACCGGGGGACTGGGGGGGCTTGCGCGACCCGTACCTTTTAGCACGGGGGAGATACTTGGCGTGGGTACATATGGAGAGCGAAGGTAAGTACTCGAGGTGTACTCTTTGACGTCATCACTCAAGAGGTCCAGGAGCCCTTCTGGTGTACCGCGCTGTCAGGATCGCTATAGAAACGAGATTTGTGATTTCCGCAGGTAGGTCGCAAGACTTCATGAGTACGTACCTACTGAGATGCCTTGCTTCTCTTTTGCGACTGTGCGAATTTAACGACTTCGAGCCCTGCTCACGGCTATTTCATGTCAGCTCACAAATGCCCGCTTTTCGCTGCTCCGGCCGTACTGGGGCCCATTCATGGCCGCCTGATGAGAGTAACGACCTGATTAACGACTACATGATGTCGTTCGAAGTCCCCTTTCAAGACCTGCGGAGGATCGATCGAGCACTGTTCGCATGGCACTATGCTAACCTGGTCTCGATGCGATTACGGGTGAAATTACTATTAACGTGCCGCACGATTGATGCTTCCACTTTTTCTCAGATCAAGAACTGCTGAAAAAGGGAATGAGTCCTTATTAATCTCCTTTTCAAAGGATTTTCGGCGCTACGATTACGAGCTTCCGTGCCACAGTAAAATTTACAAGAAGCGATTAATGCTAATCACTTACTAGTCGTTTTGGAACACGGTATTAGCTGAAAGATCCATCGCCATTGCATCTCATTTACAGTTGAGCTGAATTCAGATGACGCTTCAGGTTTTTAACTTCAAGGAGTTCCCAAGGACATAATAATGTCGAACTCTTTCAGAGAGTTAGAAGATATTATCAACGTTGTAAGCTTTACATCATCAGCTAGGAGGTAGATCGATACATGAAGTGCTATGGAGCACTCTCCTGCATGCTAAAAGATTCCACCTGATAGATAGTTAGTTAACTGTGGTCAATTGTGCTATATAACCTGGAGAATAACCTGGAGACACGACAGATAGTACATGAACAGTGAGTGGGCTCATCCCCCCGGCGCCCGCGCAAGGAGGAAATGGGATGTGAAGCAATCAGACAGCAATCAGCAGATCCCATTCTTTGCTGCTGAGCGTTACAGAAAAGCAAAAAGCAAGCAAGAAAGGGTCCTTGCTCCCCCCACCCCGCCCTTCACGTGTAGGATGGTGCGCGAGCGAGCGAGCGAGCAAGCACGAAAAGGAGGAAGGCACGGAGCGTGGCGCAAGGGGATGTCGGTCGGTCTGTCTGTCTCTCTGTGTCTACTACCAAAAGGAGCCTCGAGTTTGTCCTCTTTCTTGTTATGCTGAAAGAGTCTCTTCGGTCTCTCTGACATCCATCGATCGTTATACGTCGCCACCCAAAAGCCAACGCTCCCAGCATTTCTGCCTAGTAGGAGCTCTTTTCGTCAGACATATATACTGAGCCTACCCTTCCCTCACTAGTCCCCACCGTGACTGTAATGGCACAGTATGTACTCCTCCCCACCTAACCACGTTCACAACTCCGTTCCACCCGCCTAACCGGCTTTTGGTCCCCTCCGCCCTTCGCTCTCTAATCCCCACCGTGACTGTACCTTCCCTCTCTAATCCTCACTGTGACTGTAATGGCGCAGTATGTACAGTACTTCCCCGCCTAACCAGGTTCACAACTCCGTTCCACCCGCCTAACCAGGTTTTAGTCCACTCCGCTCCACCGAGGGGACCACCAGAGTCCAGCCTCTCCTTCGGCCGTCGGATATGGCGAAAGCTCGCTTATCTGTCTCCGAGTGCAACATGAACGAAAGTTATGTCTGAGTTTCTCTAGGACAACAATGAAGAAGAGTCTTCATCTCGCTCTCCCTCGGACTCTCGGAGAGAGAGTCCTCATGTACAGACAAAAGCAATCTTGCCACGGTTCTGTCTCTTCTCCCGTCTGGCATCGACTGGACCGATTCACATTCCAGCTCGTAGTATGTTCGCACAAATGTTACGTGCTGCGTCCTGGAGACTGTACGTAACAACGCATGGCGGACTCCGTAGCACATACAGAACCCGCTAGGCCAAGATCGTATGTTCACACCTTCGGCTATGAACACACGGTGAAAACTAAACCGTCGCTATACTAGCCTAGGCTAGACTAGACTAGACTCGCCACTTACTGAAGCCAACATCGTCATCTTCGCCCATCAGTCGCCGAAAAACATTGATGACGTTCTTTCTTCGGCCTCGGTCCTTGTGATCTGCGAGCCACCCACTTTCGGCCGAAATTGGATATCCTGCCCGATTCCACGGGTTCAGAAAATCACGACTATTCAAGTCCGGGATTAGGTTGGGCCCCTTTCCCGCGCAGCACATTTACTGAGACTGTGGCGAGACCTAGCCACCTCATTCGTGAATTCACTATGAGTTAGGATAGTTACACGGCGATTGTGAAAACCGGTAAGGAAGGGGGGGAACTTTTTGTCTGTAGCGAGGATTTACAGATGGAGTCACTCTGAAAACCGGAAAGAAAAATAAAGGAGATTAAATCTCGATAAATCACTAACGCATACAAGAGTGATTCCATTACAACCATAGCTTCTTGTTGTTATGCGGTAGCATAGTTATACCTGGATTCTGAGAATTGGAAAGGAAAGAGAGCGTGAAGCGGATTGGACAGATGGAGTCGTTGGGAAAATAAAAAAGAAAAAATTGGAACTTACGAATGGAGTTGTTGTGAAAAAACAAAAACAAAAAGAAAGGATAGATCCAGATAAATAGCTAATGCATGATCTCAAAATTCCATTGCAAGCGAAACTCTTTATTGTTTATAAACCAATTTTTGATTGTTCAATCTTCCAATCTGAAAGCGGAGCTTGATCACATCTTTCTTATCTAATCATGTCTTGATCAGATCTTTGATTGAGTTGTCTAGTGTCGTCACGTTTTAGCTGTTTACATGTGTGAATCTAGACAGATGGGAGAGAGAATCAAGCAAAGAATCTGAGTCTCTCGTCTGTTTATTAACATATGTGACAGAGTTTTGTCACTAGCTCTTGGTAGCGTAGTGGTGAGAAGGTGCAATTAGAATCGAGAGGTCCAAAATACGATTCTTCTCAAGTGCATGTTGACTGCACGGCCGCAGGCTTAGAGTACTTGGTGCCCTCTGATGCCTTAGTAAAAGATAGACCTCTTCTATTGTTTAGAAAACAACGGACAGCATGCTCAACAACTTTCTCCCATGTGTCGGATCTTTCAAATGTGAGAAAAATTAAAATTTGACGTCACTCTTTCACGTGTGTCAGGTCTTTCAAGCATGAGAACTACTAAAATATGACATTGCTAATGCTTTAGTACAAACCATGTCTTTTCTCTTGTTTAGAAAATAGTGGGCAACATGGTCGAGCAACTTTCTCTCAAGTATGTCATGTCTTCCAAGCATGAGAACTGCTAAAATGTGACTAATGCTTTAGTAAAACATATGCTTGCGAGTTGATGTCCTACGCTATAAGAACGGTAGGTTACACCTTATTTCTATTGGAGAGTCGTCGAACACGTAGTATGAGCGATGTCGGAGTGTGATGCGTCTACCTAGGAAAGTGCTGGGCTTCTGGCTGTGGTTTTTTACTCATGAGGTAGACTTCAGGTTATAACTTAGCACTATAAGGACTTACACAGGTCTGTTGAGCCCTCTAATATGTTCAGAAAGCGAAAATCAGATCTAACAAGTAGTAATAAGGTCAGGGTGAACTTTAAACTCAAGAATAAGAAACATATGATGATTTAGACTTGAAAACTTCTCTTTCATGTAAAGGAGGGCTTATTGAACAAACACAAAAAATTTCAGCTTGAGATCGACTCTGAGCACTAAGATATGAGAAAAAACGTTCTTACTAAAGAAATTATAGTAATTTTTGACACCTAGATGGCTACTTCGACCTAGAACAGAAAACTGCATCAATAACTTTTGCTCAATCTTAAAATATTTGTAGTCTACAGTATGTTGAACAACCCTACAGAATTTGACTTGCTGGTTGTCCATTGTTCTCCATATCTTGAGCTTGGAAGTTGCTGCTCTAGATTGAGAGCTTTTTAGACCCCCTCTGCTTCAGCGATCGCTCTGATTTATTCAACCATTCAAGCTAAAATGTGGCACCACTAATGTCCTAGTAAAAGACATGTCTCTTCTCTTGTTTGGAAAATAGTGGCAACATGGTCAGATAGCTTTCTCCCACATGTGTGAGGTCTTTCAAGCGTGAGAACTGTTAAAATGTGATTCTATTCTCTCACGTGTGTAACGTCATTCAAGCGTGAGAACTGCTAAAACGTGATGCCATTAGACGGTTCCTTCGACTGACAACATATCGTCTAGTCAATCGTCATGTCATGTCAAGATCTACTATTATATCAAAGCGTGAAATTTACCATAAACTCTGAGGAATGAAGCATGACCCACTCAATTCATACCTTCAATCTTTGAGATACAAGTCAAGAATACGAACTGTCGTACATAAGTTGACATGACACGATGATTGACAAAGTAGTCTACTGCCACTTGAGTGGTTGATTAAGACATAATTGGATAAGATAGGTTTGATGACTCCAATCAAGCTCAATTTTATACTGGCAGACTGATTAAACAAAAGCTATTCTAAAGAACTTAGATGATTAACATGTAATATATGAATCAATATGTAGTAAATATTGATAAGTAAATATACTTGGTGGCACCAATATATGTTTTATCGCACATGTAATATGTTTGTTGTGTTTGATCACACACCTGAATGATTACCGACTATGAAATCATTTACTTTGTCATGTAAGTGACACGTCAAACTGCACATATATACTTTCCAAACATGTAGTCTGACATGTACGAAACTATTCTGAAGACAAAGTATATAGTCACATTATGCTTTTTTGTGTATGCATGATTGAAGATTGAAGATAGTAACGATAAAAAATATGATAAAGAAACTGGATTTATTGTTGATAAAACAAGTTAACCGACAATACACCTAGAGAGAAGTGTGAGCAAGCACAACAAACTTATTTGAATGTGATCAAGACAAAATTCTGCTTTCTAGCATGAAAGCAACTATCTTACGTATTATATCCGCATATGGTTGTCTAGAGTGGTCTAAGTTCATAATAGGTCTTGGTAAGAGATCATTCAAATATTTTTGATTGAAGTGCTCAAATGTGATCGCCGGTGTAGACAACTTAGCAATCAATCATTTGTCATTATAAGAAGTGGTGTCATCATGGAAGTCTGCTGCAATAGTGGTGCTGGTGTGACTTCAATTATGGATGTCAAAATGACCATGAAACCGGTGTTCTGCTATTCATCTTCATGAGCGATTTATCAACCTCTCTTCTGAGGAGGATCAACCTCCATATGCTTTGAAGGAGGAGGGGTTGCAAGTTTACTATTGCCATGTCTTCCATCCTTTGGAGGAGACTTAGCAAGTTTGGAGGACTTTTTGAGCCGATACTAAGAACCTGAGGTTCTGTTGTAGGGACTATGAAACCAAGTGGAGTCTCTTCTTCATCGTCCTCGACGTCTTCTTGATCTTTGACTTGATCTTGTTGTTCCTCAGCTTCATCTTTTGATACAACGTGATCATTCTCACTGATGAATTGCTCCAATTGGACAATACGCACATCCTTAATTGCATTTTCGCTAATCAAAGAATTGCCTTCTGAGTCTCTACATTTACTCGGTTAAGTTTTATAAGCTTTTGTAATACAATTTCATGCGCTCGTCCCAACTGCTCCTTTTGGTATACCCGAATGTGATCATCTCATTTCATTTGTAGTGTAATCATATGAACATTGAGGTTGCTTACTTTAGTACGAGTGACTTCTTCTTTATCTCATAGTTGAGATACTTCCTCCTTGAGTTCAAGATGGTTGTTCTGTAGGTTGATGAGTTGTTCTTGCAGCTTTTTGCTTATGTATGTTTGTCATCGAACTTCTTTTGAACTATGGTAATATCCTTGTATGCTTGTCATCCTGAAGCTTTGCATCTTGTCGAAGATGCAACTGGACTTGCTTGTCCAACTCTGCTTGTAGTTCTACTGCCTTTGCCTTCAATTGTTTGACTTTCTCGAGAGCAGCATTACATTCTTTCTTGTTAACCTCCACTACTTTATGCTCTTGTGCCTTTTTGGGTTAACATCAAATCAAGCTGAACTTGATATTCGGTATGAGTTCCTATGAGTCTTGTTTTGATTGTTTACAGTCAAGAGAAAGTGTTTATGATCAATAGTATGTTGCTGTAGAACCTAGATTTTCTCTCGTAAAGAAGACATTTTCTCATTTACCAAGTGTTGTATACGGTCATAGAGTCTTGAACTGAACTCGTTCATTAGGAACCGTATTTTGGTAATTTCTCCACCTATGTCAGTTACCACGGACAGGAGATGTGACACTCTTGTAATCACTGTTGTGACTGATGGGTGAATAGCGGGATTCTCTATCTTAGACAAAGATAGGTCTATAACTATGGATTCGTCTACCTTGTGCATATGTGTCACAGTACTATTCAATATCTTCGAGAATGAGAATAATATATGCATAAGTAAGTGATATGTCTGCCATGATAGCCGTTTTTGCTACGCTATCAACTTATATGGTTCTTCAAGAATTAAGGTCGGATTGGATGGATTCCTTAATTATTGAATCAACATCCTCTATGATGGATCACTCTCATCAGTAAGATCAATTAGCGAAACGTCGAGCTCCATTTGACTTCAAGTTCAATCGCCACCATCTTCTCAAGCAATCTTGAGAAATTTAGCCCACTTAGCGGTTTGTTTATTTGCATGTAACAAAGATAGTAGTCGAAGATACTAGTGTAGTGACCATCGTTGGTGCTTCATCTTTAGGTTTAGCTTTAGAAGTATTGCCCTTCTGTGCAAATTGTGGTGATTACCCTTTCTTGGTCCGCTTCCTTCATGTGTCTTCAATGACATCTTTAGATGGGCGTTTAACGCCAACGAGTGTGAGTAGACGAGACTGAATGGATTTTCATTGACAGTGGTTCGAGTAACTCCACTCGTTTCTCTTATAGAGATCCAATATTTGTAAGAATCCTCGTGCATTGCTCCGGTGTCCATTTGATGAATCGCAATAGTAGTTCTCCGATCCAATGCGGAGAAAAATATGCATGGGTTGACAATTTATGGTATTTTAGTTGATAAACTGGTAATACCGCTGATGGTGAGACACCTTTTGTAAGATTGTACATCTTTAAGATGTCACATGTCGACAATCCTTAATACATTAGGATTGTGAACATCAGAGGTCCCATAGTAAAGCTTGAGCTTTTTCCTTCTTTCAACTTCGTCTGAAATATAGAAATGACATGTACTAAGGCCGCACAAAGATCGTGACTGAAATTGGAAAGGATTCTTAGAACTAACACTTCGAATAAAATTCCCAATAGTGAATTTGGACAGTATGACATGTTGCCGATACTTCTAGAGATAATCATGTAATTATTGACTACTGCATACATGGGAGCCCACAAACAACTATCTGAAATCCGTTATCCATTAGTAGATGTTACCCTTAGGTCCAATAACCTGGTGAAACAGTATCGCAAGTGATAATGTATTATGCCATTGAAAAGAAAACAAAGGTGATCGACTGTCAGGCTGAAAATATGTCGGTAATTATTGCTTCATCAATATGAATCACATTCTGCCACGCTTAATTCTGGATAGAGATTTCGCTTTGCTTAACAAGCGCAAAATATCACATCGTGTATAGAAAGATAATACATGCAATTGAGAAACTCAAACAACCTTGCATGATTCAAATGAGTTTTGTATAACTCTGGTAGATTTTCGAAACTATACAAGACGTGAGAGGCACAAATATTAGATTCTACAACCACTAATGGAGCAACTCCATCCTCTCTCAGTGAGGATTGCATCCAGTTCAACCATCTTTCCTTTATGCTTTGCCTTGGATTTCTTATTGATCATCGATTCGTATGCAACATCATGTTTGTAGATGTGGTCGAGGATTCTAGTACTTTTCAAAGAAAAGTAGCAGTCAATTTTTCTAATGCTGCTGATGATGACTCGATGGAACCATTGTGTGTCTAAAACGATTGAAAATACTGAATGGTGCAAAGCGTTTACTGGTGAGTACTAAACGATGTCAAATTGACTAATAGTTATTGGTCCTCTTGTGGTTTAGATGACTCCAAGAGCCATGTCGTTAAGGCATGTCGATTCACGTCTTAAATTTCATTGTCTTCTTCTTGCGATCTTCTCTCCTTATTGTACACATAAAGTGTTTTCTGTCTTCCTTCATCTATGATATGATGTGAGGGAGTAACATTCTCTATGTGATGTCATCCTTTTGTATACACCAAGGATGACTTACATACATAAGGAGTGTTTTTTTGTCTTACGTCATCCCTTGTATGACGTAAAGGATTAATGTCTCTTGAGTGACGTCATCTCTGATGTGTTCTCCGGTTCCATTGTGTGACATCATCTCCAGAGTTGAGAACACAATCCCTTGTACGTATAAAGGACATTTCAATGTTATATTTCGAGTATGTGTCATGTGGTCCATACTCGAGCATATTAGTACTTCTTTTGAAATATTAAGAACCCCATATAGGATTCACTTAACTGAATAAATGCACTTAGTCCCCTTAGGTATCACAGAATGACTTCTAGTATCATATGTGGATGATAAGGTCAACATTTAATCTGATTGATGCATGAGTTTTAAGCTGCACTGAGTCATTTTCGTATATAGTCTCTACTATATACGGTCCCAATCATAGAAGAGGAAACTTACGAAGAAACTGTTCAATTCCATCATTTCATTTGAGGACTAAGTCTCCTTCATGTAATGATAACTTCGTAGTTTTTGGTCAAAATATTTCTTCCGCTTAGCCGGATTAGTATAAGTGTTATATTATACTTGCAACCTTTTTTTCATGAACATAATTTCTGATCGCCTCCTCACCCGAAGACGAACGCGTCCGTGTGAAGGTGTAACCAATGAGGACATGTAGTGTAGGAACAAAGAATTCGACGAGAAGAATTGTTTTTTTACCATATATAAGTTGAAATGATGTATAAAACTGATACTGATTCTAAAAGTAGTACGATAAGTTCAAAGTGCACCCACAAGACGTTTATCCCAATAAATGAAATGTAAGGCCACAATTTCATGGATAATAGTGACAAACGTACGATTAACCCGTTATCGTATCGGATTTTGCGTGAAGGTTATCCAGGAAAATGTGAAGTTACTGGCTGTCGAGATGTAGTGCGTCGAACGAAGACAAGAAAGAGAGAAACAACCACGAGAACAAGCGTCGCAATGTGTATCAACTCCTACTTTATATACACTCCTGATTCTTCTTCTCTAAGAATGCAAAATAGAAAAACAAACCTGAGCGGTTTGTAATCTACACCAACCTTTCTAAAACGAGCCCCTGAATCTCAACCCAAACCCAAAACTATCGAAGCATAGCTCAAAGCAAGAGAAACATCTCTTTGATAACAAAAAGAGCTGCATAAATGTCACACGATACAATTCCAAATAACGTCCATGTACAAGCCCTTAGCTAAAGCTAGCTACCACAAGCTGTACATAACCAACTAGATCTCTAACGAACTCCAAAGGACAAAAATCGCAGCGAAGGAAGCAAAAAAGGTCTATTTAAGAACTTCATTCTTTCGTCAAACAATCTTCAGATGTCGATAAGGTCTTCCTTCCTGACTCTGTTGGCTTCAAGAACTCGCAAACCCAACTCCCGACAGCCGATATGTCGTCGAATTTTGATCGCATGTGACCGAACCTCCAAAAACTTCTTCCTGCGGCTTAGAATCACGCACCCTGTCCAAACCAATCGCCTGATCTTAGATCCGTCTTCTCCGGTAGGTAGATCTTGCTACCTTGAACCCAACGAGACTCTAAACAAGTTATTTGGAGTTCCCCTTACGAAATCACACAAGAAATTTGATCGTAGGAAGCAAAAAAATGACTTAAATCGACTCCGTGGGGCTCAAACTCGCTAACCACACCCAAACCAACAATCCAATCCACATATTGTCTTCTCCTATGCGTAGATGAAGACTCCTTGATCGCGTAGGCTCCAAGAACGAAGAGCTTGGCTCACTGATCACGTTAGAACAACCCAACCTCAAGTCGTAGATGACGAAAAACTGACGTAAACATTTTCTTGCGAGCTAATTTCACCCAGAATTTTCAAATCACCCGATGAAACTTCGTATCGTCTTCAATTTCTTGAAGAACCCAGCGTTTTGATCCTGATGGATCCAAGGACAACAAGTTTGGAGTCCGGAACAACCCGAACAGTCCAACTCTCCTTCGCATGTCACTAAAGCACTCCAACACTCTTCCCTACGTCTCAATTTTTCACATGATACATTCTTCAATTGACCTCTTCACCAACAGTCTTTACCGACGTCTAGCTTACACAGATCTGAACCCAATGACGTCTTGCATGTTTGCATTGAACCTCCAAATCTCTCGAACCAAACGTCGACAAGTCGCAGGTGCAAGCTAACCTCTTAAGCTGCCCCTTACGTTAGTCGCGTACGTGAAGATTTTCATAGATAACGAGCAAGCAGATCCCTTGCGTCCTTAGTATAGCACCAAAGGTCGCAAATACCCAGTCAGCAATAGTAAGCTAAGACCTAGTTTGATTTTCTCTCCTTTCGAGTCTCGTAACTTCGTCACTATGCGTCCAAATGAAGTAGACTAAGTGCCCATGGAAAGATGACAATGAGTTCTACGCGTTGATGTAATGAAAGTGAAGATCCGAAGTTGTGCAAAAAGCCCGTAAGCTAAGGTCTAGCTTGCTTTCCTCATCTTTTGAGTCTTGTAACTTCACCACTAGATGTCCAAATGAAGTAGATGGAAAGTTGACAATGAGCTGACATGGAAAGCTCATGGAAAGCTGACATGTAACGACCTATGTTACACATAGGAAGTTTGTCTATTAGTAAGGTATTTAGTTATAACTAAGTGTTGAGAATGTTTATTTGCTGCCAAAGTACTTTAAGGAGGTATCAAGTTAGTCATGACTAGCTAAAAGTTAGTTATGGTTAAACTTAGCTGTACTTTTGGCAGAATTCAGATATTTCCTAAAGAGTGAGCACTACTATCTTGTCATCTTGTCTAAAAGGTAGAAAGGAGGTGAAAAGTATCCTTTATCTCCTTTTTGACTTGATATTAGTGGTTGGATTAAAGTTGTGGACTTTGTGGGCATTAAAAACAAGAAGAGATTCCACATGTTTCCTTTTTAGTGGGTCCTAGTGTAGAGGGGGGGTGGAAATTCGAGATTCCTTGAGAATATTCCAGAATCCTTCTAGAAGTTGTTGACTTTGAAGGAATAAGCCCATGTGATTAATGCTTTTACCTTAAGTAATATCTTAGTAAAACCCGGTAAAAGTAGTTACGGCTGAGTTACCGGAGGGTACCAAAGTAAAAACCTAGAATGTATAAATAGAGGAGTAGAAAAGAGCTCCTCATCCTTGTTTTCACATTGTCGTAATGACAACTTGAGTAATATAGAGAGTGTGGGATATTTTTAGCATGTGAGAATTTGAGAGACGTCGTTAGAATGGAGGATTTTAGTTGATGTGTTTAAGGAGAATTTTAGTTGATAAGTTTGTGGGTGTATGAATGAGTGAACTTAGCATTTTTCCCTTCAAGATTCATGGTGTGCTTCCATCAAAGCCATAAGAGGTGACCCCTGAGTGAGAGACAGGCCCGACATTTGCAGATTCATCGGTGGCGATCGTGGAGGTTGAGAGATCGAGGGGGTAGTTGATCGATGAGATCGTGGAGGGTTTACATTTTTGGTTCCGTTGCCGAGACCTCACTTGAAGGGATCGTTGAACGATGTTTAGAGTTCAGTTCTATATTCGACAAAAGGAGATTATGAGAGAGCACATGGAGAGAACGTTGGGAGGAGAGAGAGCTAACGCGATGTTAGCAACGTTAGAACCTTTCGTGTATCCCGTAGTGATATATGACGCGTTCGAAGTCATTCTTTACATCTTGTTCACTTAGAAAGGGTTTGAGGAGAGTTGAAAGAGGGTGCAACAAGAGTTGTAGAGAAAGGAGGAGAGAAAAGTTATTAGAGGAGATAAATTTGTGAGTTTAGAAATTCTGCTCTCTGGAAAATTTGTACAAACAAAATTTTTTTGTACAGTCGCTGTCAACTTTTCTGTGAATTTTATTTTCTTGTGAAACTTTCCAGTGTTTTAGATTGGCTGATAACCTATCTGAGACAAAAGAAATCATAGGAAAAGGTGGTCTAGATAGGGAGCAATGAATTTTCAAAGTTGAGGGGGTCTATTCGTGAGAGTTGAGGAATTCTGTTATCTGGAAAAAAAATTTATAGTCATTGTGAGATTTTCTGTGAATTTTATTTTCCTGAGAAACTTTCCAGTGTTTTAGAGTGGCTGATAAGCTATCCAGGACAAAAGAAATCATGAAAAGATGAGGTCTGAAGAGAGAGAAAGAATTTTTCAAAGTGGAGGGGGTTGACAACCATGAGGGAAGTGAAAATATACAAATTTCAGTTCTCTGGAAATTTGTACAGTCATCACCATCTCTTCTGATTAGGGAAGTTTCTGTTGAAACTTCATGATTTAGTAGCTTGGAGGTTGAGCTACTGGAGACCACGAAAATCTTGGAGAGATCTCTTACCAACTAAGAGATATACGTTTCGGCATACAAGGAGGTCTTGAAGATACTTCATGGGGAATCCAGTTCGAATGACAAGGTGGAAGAAGAGACGTTTAGGAGTTCGAAGAGAGACGGAGAAGCTCAAGTTAAGTATAGATGAGTTACAAACCCGCATCTATAGCACTTGGGGTGCCCTCTTTACCCTATACGAAGAAGCTTCCGCGACCATTGGCACAGATTTGAAGAAAGCCGAGTTTAAAGCATCATTCACTGTGGAGGCCACGAATGCTCCTGGTGAAGTAGAGTTGAATTCTTACAAGAGTGAGTTCAAGATGTCTGTTGTGATTAGTACAAACAATGGTGAGGAGGATCATATCTTCGATAATTAATTTTAGATTAGATTTTATTTCGTGTATAGCATGTATAATACACGATTTCCAATATAAAGCTCAGAAGAGTTAAGAAAGTGAGGTAGAATTATTTTCCTCTATGATATTTTGTCCACTTAATGGTTGAGAAGGTGCAACATGAGTGGAAATTCAAAAGATTGGAAAGTTAGACTTAGAAACCTTCCTCAAGGTTTAGATGTCATAGTAAGTGTCGGAGAAAGTTCGAGAGAGATTATCGTCGAGTTTGAAAACCCTAGTACTAAACTTCAAGTAGAATCTCCGAGGAGAAGAGTAGAAACCGACTTGTGGTGTTATTTCTGTAGAGGGTTGGGACACAAAGTAGTGAATTGTCCAACTAGAATCAGAACCGAGAGAGCTAAAGGGAAGCGGGAGTTTACTGATTTAAGTCTTCAAGTGGGTCCATCGTCACCAGCACCAATTCATCTTCTAGGCGAAGATCCTTGTCCAAGTTGTGGAGTGGGTGATCTATCCAGAGGACACAAGTGCGTCGATGTGGCCGCCCTACTTACGTCAGTAGTCGAGAAGTTGGACGAGACTCAAAGAGCTGAGACGAAGAAGTTGTCGACTTCAAAAGAGGACTCAGCTGAGTTGTGATGGAGATCGTCATTCGGATGGTGGAGAAGGCGGTGATGCGACTCAGGCTCATGATTATCTTGGGAGAAGAGATGGCACAAGAGGTGTTGTTACAACCATTTCTTTTCATTTTACCTATGGTAGATTATTCGCGAATGAAATTGGTGATGTTCGTACTCTTTTAGCGAGTAGTTATTGCACGACGATTAGAAGAGTAGAAAGAGTAGTTACAAGATGGGAAAGCTACCTGTGTTTCATGGGAAGGATAATGAAGATGTAGAACCATTTTTACGAGACTTCAAAAGGGGTTGCATCGGAAACAACGTGAGAAGGAAGGAAGAATGGGTGTTGTTACTGCTAGAGTTTTTAGAAGATTTTGCTCTTACGTGGTATGAAGACCGAGTGAAGAGCAAGACACCTGGTGCAGTTGAAGACACATGGGAGACGTTGAGTAATGCACTCATCGAAGAATTTCTTCCAGAAGAGAGTTATGAGAAGCTCATGGTGGAGCTTACTCATTTGAAGCAACGAGACGACGAGAAAGTTCGGCAATATGCCGAAAGGGTGGATAAGTTGGAACAACGGTTTCGGACGGTCCTACGGAAGAGTGGAGACAATGTGGAGCTAACGATGGCGGGGATTGGAGCAGTGTTGACCAAGAACTTGGTGGGAGGGTTGAGGCCTTCAATTCGAACCCAAGTGAGGTACGAGAAACCAACAACCAAAACGGAGGCCATCAAGATTGCGACAAACATGGAAGAGAGTTTGGATGAAGGAGATATCATCCAACCTCATCATGTTGCTCTGGTGTCGACTCCGACTCCTGGTGTAGCCACAATGATCGCACCTGCACCATCACAATTGGTGATTGCTTCAACGTCAGCTCCTACTCCAACGGTGGTGCCAAGACCGTTTGTCCCAACAACGATGTCTACTGCCACCTCTGATTTTCATGCCGAGCTGAAGAGCATCACCGATACTCTTGCGGATCTCAAGATAAACGTGGTGCAGTTACGAGAATGGAGGAACAAAGGTGGAGGAGGAGGTCAAAGAGGTTACGACAACAATCCCAACCGAGGAAATCAAGATTACTTTGGAGGCAACCAAGGTAACTTTGGAGGAATCACTTGTTGGACGTGTGGAGGTTCTTATTTCCAGCGAAATTGTCCTAACAACGGAGCAAGAGGTGCCAAAGCTATCAGAATGAATGTGGGTGGAGGAAATCCATCACAAGGACGAGACAAGGGGATGGCTACTATCGATGTCGTGCGAGATCCCATCTACGAGAAAGGAGAGAGTTCAAACTCTTCTCATGCACCGGTGGACCTTTTAGCTCAAGAAAGGAAAAGAACTCGATTTTCTGATGAACCGGTTTTCATGGAGAAGTCAGCAAGTAGAAGTACTCGTTCGAGTAATGTTTCGAGTACACCAAGGGAGCCAAGAAGGAAGCTAGGGATGGCGGATTTCACCATCTCATCTTCCCAAGCGGGATATGATGTGGTTGAAGATGTGGGTGCTCAGAAAGTCAACATCACTGTTGGACAACTGATCGCACTTAATCCCAACTTACGAAGAGAACTCAGAGGAGGACTGAGTTCTAAGAGAAGCAAGAAGAAGAAACCCAAGAGCAAGACATCAAAGTCTGTGGGAGTTGATGTGGTGGATGTGCATGCTTCAGAGGTATGCACTAGGGCTTCAAAGATTGAAGTCCGGTTGAATGGTCACTACGTCTCTGACGTATTGGTGGATGGAGGATCGACTGTCAACGCCATATCGAAGAGGTTGATGAAGAAGTTGAGGATGGAACCAACTCACCCGGCTAGCATTGTCGTGGGGATGGCTAACAAGCAACGGGTAAGACCTCTTGGTGTGTTAGAGAAGGTGGTCGTGTCTGTAATGGGAGTTCAAACGTTGATGTCCTTTCAAGTGTTAAAGGACTCTAGTTATGATGTGCTCCTAGGTAGGCCTTGGTTGAGAGTTGTGCGCACCACTGATAGGTGACACAAGGGATACTTACGGACTGGGCCTAGAGATCATAGAGTGATAGTTCCTCTCTCGGGTGTTGGAGTTGTGACTTCTGACTCTGATAGACCCACTAGTGACTACTGGGAATTTGATACGGAGGATGATTAGAGTGTATCGGAAGTAGATACCGGAGATTCTTATGATCAAGAATCCTCGTCTGAGGACGAAGGATTTGGTCGAGATGAATCATTACATCAGCTTAGTGCTATTGACTTGTTGCCTCGACCAGCAGTGGAGAAAGATCCTGACAAAGAAGAGTTGAGTGAGGCAGAGATTGTGAGAAGACTCTCTACCCTGAAGTTTGGTATCAATGTCACTCAAGAAGAGAAAAGTAGATTCCTAGATATATTTCGAAAATATATCCATGTGTTTGCTTTCAGCTACAAGGATTTGAAGGAGGTGACTCTCGAGACTCATCGAATCGAATTGGAGGAGAACGCAAGACCAGTTCGACAGAAGCAGAGAAGGGTCAATCCCACAACGGCAATGATGGTCAAGGAGGAGATAGACAAGTTGAAGGAGGCGAGTTTCATCTATGAGGTGGAGAACTCAGAATGGGTTTCACACATTGTGATTGTCAAGAAGAAGAATGGTAAGCTGCGAGTGTGCATAGACTATAAGAAGCTGAATGCAGTTACCAAGAAGGATTATTATCCTCTACCATTTATAGATGAGATTTTGGAGGAAGTTGCTGGTCATGAGTGGTACAGCTTTGGTGATGGTTATAGTGGATATAACCAGATCAAGATAGCACAGGAGTACCAACAGTTGACTACTTTCACTACTCCTTGGAGAACATTTGCATTTCGGGTGATGCCATTCGAATTGTGTAATGCTCCGGCCACGTTTCAAAGGTTCATGAACAAGGTGTTTGAACCATTCATAGGGAAGTTTGTTCGGGATTTCATTGACGATTTCTGTGTGTACGGACGAAAGGAGGACCACTTTGATCATGTGATCAAAGTTTTGCAGCGGTTGGAGCAAGCCAACGCTTCTCTAAATCCAGAGAAGTGCATCTTTGGCTGCGAAGAAGGTCTGCTGTTAGGGCACATCATTTCCAAGAACGGGATTGCGGTAGATCCTGAGAAGGTGAAGAAGATTGTGGATCTTTCATTTCCGATCAACTTGACAAAGTTGAGGCAGTTTCTTGACATGGTTGGATATTATCGTAGGTTTGTCTTTTCCTTCTCAAACAAACCAATAGCTTTGACTATGTACATGAAGAAGGGAGTTGATTTTGACTTGATAGTGCATGATCAGAAGGCAAAGGAAGCATTTGAGGAGCTGAAAAAGGCATTGGTGACAGCTCCTATACTTGCTAAACCTGAGTGGAGTAAAGCATTTATTCTGTATACGGATGCCTCCAATGTAGCAATCGGATGTACATTAAGTCAGCTAGATGGAGATGGGCATGATCATCCTATAGCTTATGCTAGTAGGCAGGTGGTTCTAGCGGAGAAGAATTACTCCGTGACTGAACGAGAAGGATTAGCGGTGATCTTTGGATTGAAGAAATTTCGACACTACTTGCTAGGAGGGAAATTTCCATAGTCACAGATCACAAGGCTTTAAAGTATATCTTTAATAAGCCTAATGCCGAAGGTCATATTGCTCGTTGGAAGATCCTTCTAACAGAATACGATTATGTGATCGAAGATAGACCAGGGAAGAAGCATGCGAATGCTGATCTTTTGTCAAGGGCTTATGATGAGGGAGAAGAACCGTTTGATGATTCATTTCCAGACGAGCATCTGATGACCATCACAAGCATCGAGGAGATACCGGACGGATACAAGGAAATCTGGAGTTTCCTTGTAGATGACTCTTTTCCAGAAGGTATGCATACCCGAGAACGTAACGCGTTGATCAAGAGATGCAAACCTTACACCACGGTGGAGGGAATTTTGTTTCATCAAGGAGCAGATGGGTTACTAAGGAGAGCAGTTGGTCAGAAGGAGGCATTCAAGCTAATGCACGAGTTTCACGACGGAACTGTTTGAGGAGGTCACTTTGCTGGTAAGATAACAGCCTTCAAGATTTTGGATGCGGGTTATCACTGGAGAGGGATTTTCAAAGAGTGTTTAGACTATTGCAAAACTTGTGACGTATGTCAAGCATTTGCTCTAAAGTCTACTAGAACACCTCCGTTAAGATCAATTCCAGTATTAGGGCCGTTTGAGAAATGGGGTATTGACTTTGTAGGTCCTCTTAATAAGACACCTCGAGGCAATAGATACATTGTAGTCGCCACTGACTTTTGTACCAAGTGGGTAGAGGCTAGACCTTTGAGAGAGACCAATGAAACAGAAGTCGGTAGATTCCTATGGGAGAGGGTCATCACGAGATTTGGATGTCCGTTAGAGTTGGTCTCAGATAGAGGAGGAGAGTTTGTAGGGAGCATGACTACTGCTATGCTACAACACTTTTCTATCAAGCCACGAGTAACGACCTCGTACAAACCAAATGCTAATGGTCTTGCGGAGAAGACCAATCTTACACTTTGTATGATGCTCGTCAAAGATGCTGGTGTTGAAATTGCGAAACATACTTGGGATAAGAGGCTACATGCCATCTTATGGGAGTACCGAACGACAACAAAGACTTCTACTGGATACTCCCCATTTCGACTGGTTTATGGAGTGGAGTCCAAGTTGTCGATCCAATTCGAATTGGATACTTTTCAAACTATTCAACGAAAGTTGAAAAGGTCGAGAGGAGAAGACGTGGTCAGATCAAGAAGGGAGCAACTCATGGAGTTGGAAGAGACCCGAGCGGTAGCAATGATCCGGATGGAACGAGCTCAGGCGTATCAAAAGAAGAGTTACGACAAACGGTTGGGCAAGAGGGAGGTAAAACCTTTTCAAGTCGGAGATTGGGTTATGTTGTATGATGCTATCAGATTCAAGAGGGCTAGGAAGAAGTTTCTTCCGAGATATTTTGGTCCTTTTGTTGTAGATAAGGTGTGGAGCAACTTCACATATGACCTTCAGGAGCTGGGAGGAAGGAGATTTGATCGAGTAAATCATGACAAGTTGAAGTTGTTTCATCGACGAAAGTTCTCTCTTCACTCCGAGGACGGAGCAAAAATTTAGTCCGGGGGTAAAATGTAACGACCTATGTTACACATAGGAAGTTTGTCTATTAGTAAGGTATTTAGTTATAACTAAGTGTTGAGAATGTTTATTTGCTGCCAAAGTACTTTAAGGAGGTATCAAGTTAGTCATGACTAGCTAAAAGTTAGTTATGGTTAAACTTAGCTGTACTTTTGGAAGAATTCAGATATTTCCTAAAGAGTGAGCACTACTATCTTGTCATCTTGTCTAAAAGGTAGAAAGGAGGTGGAAAGTATCCCTTATCTCCTTTTTGACTTGATATTAGTGGTTGGATTAAAGTTGTGGACTTTGTGGGCATTAAAAACAAGAAGAGATTCCACATGTTTCCTTTTTAGTGGGTCCTAGTGTAGAGGAGGGTGGAAATTAGAGATTCCTTGAGAATATTCCAGAATTCTTCTAGAAGTTGTTGACTTTGAAGGAATAAGCCCATGTGAAAAGGTAAGAAGCTCATGTGATTAATGCTTTTACCTTAAGTAATATCTTAGTAAAACCCGGTAAAAGTAGTTACGGCTGAGTTACCGGAGGGTACCAAAGTAAAAACCTAGAATGTATAAATAGAGGAGTAGAAAAGAGCTCCTCATCCTTGTTTTCACATTGTCGTAATGACAACTTGAGTAATATAGAGAGTGTGGGATATTTTTAGCATGTGAGAACTTGAGAGACGTCGTTAGAATGGAGGATTTTAGTTGATGTGTTTAAGGAGAATTTTAGTTGATAAGTTTGTGGGTGTATGAATGAGTGAACTTAGCATTTTTCCCTTCAAGATTCATGGTGTGTTTCCATCAAAGCCATCAGAGGTGACCCCTGAGTGAGAGACATGTCCGACATTTGCATATTCATCGGTGGCGATCGTGGAGGTTGAGAGATTGGGGGGTAGTTGATCGATGAGATCGTGGAGGGTTTACAGACAATGAGCTCTACCCGTTGATATAATGAATCTCCGAAGTTGTGTAAAAAGACTCATTTTTAGCATATGAGCGTCTTTGGAGCGATAATTGTCGATATTTGACTTTCATGTAGGTCTGGTCCATGATACGACACCGTTCTACTTGATTATTAGCCTGAGGATAATAAGAGGTGGTAAAACGATGAATGATGTCATAAGAAGCAGTAATGCTCTTCTTGGTCTCATTGACAAAATGAGAACCATTGTCTGAGACAATGCTAATAGGAACACCAAACCTGATGATAATGTTTTATTCAAAGACCAATGGTAGAAATACCATTAGCTTTAGTAAGTGTTATGATATTCAGCATGTACTCTGATTAAAATGTTACCATTTAGTAAATAATATCATAACTGTTGAATCCAAGAATTTGTAGCAGTGATCACAGTTATTTGGAATAAGAAAAACTCCTTGAGATTAGTATCCAATGAGAACTTGAATGGTTCAACCAGAATACGAGATAAGAGATCAACATTAGCATGAAGTTTACCAGATCGGTACTCTGCGATAAAGGTAAACTCTTGAAGAATTAAGAGCCATCTCGGTAATCTTCCAGAACGTGAAGGTTTATTTACCAAGTGCTGCAAGACTTCATGATCGACATGTATGATGAATGAGTTCTCGAGTAAATAATGACAAAACTTCTGAACTGCAAAGATCACACCCAAACATTCTTGTTCAGTAGTAGAATAGTTCCGTTCTGCAGTACTGAGTTGACGACTAGCATAGTAGACAGGATGATCTCTCTATTTTTCATCTAGTTGTGCAAGAATAGCACTTGTAGTTGTATTTGAAGTGTCAACAAATACAAGAAACAATAAATCTCATTTGAGTGTCCATAAAATTGGAGCAGCCACCAACTTTTGTTTGAGTGTTTCAAATGCTTGTTGACAATCCGCACCCTGTGTGATATCAGCATATCTTCTTAAGATATTGGTAATGCTATGATAGCAACAAAGGTGGCTATCATAGCATAACCTTCGATGAATTGTCGGTAATATCTAATACAACCCAGAAAGCACAAACTTTTTTGAGAGTTCTTGGAGGAGGTATAGTCTGGATGACTCGTATTTTGAACGGCCATATTACCATCACTAAATACAAGGTGTCATAATAAAAGGTCACAAGAAGCAGCATACAAGCATTTGTTTAGATTCAAATAGATCCGTGTCTTACGACAAAGAATAAAAATAGAGCGTAAGGTCTATGTATGGTCTTGCCATGATATGAGCTCACATATCATTGAGGTAGATCTCTAAGACATCTTTAAGATGTATAAATGAATTCATCATATACATTTGAAAGGTAGTTCGTGCATTCTGTAGACCAAAGGGCATAACACGGCATGCAAAAGTATCCCATTCCGTAACGAAGGTAGTTTTATATTGATCTTATGGAACAACAGCGATTTGGTTATAACTAGAGAATCCATTCATGAAAGAGAAGCATTAACTAGAAGCAACAGAGTCAAGTATAAGATATGAGAATGGCAAGAGAAATGGATCATGTATATTTGTTCCAACTTCTTGAAATCAACACAAAATCAAAGTTTGTCGGAATTCTTTCCGAGAACAATAGTGATTGGAGTAGTCCATATTTCACCTGAGGGACAGATGAATTCACAAGCAAGTAGTTTCTCTAGTTCCAACTTGACTTGTTTTTTATAATGCTCAAGTAACCTATATGGCATGAGTCGATATGGTATAGCATCTGTATGCAGTGGAATATAGTGTTTACATCGCTTTGGATCAACTCTTAATAACTTCTCACATGAATAAGCAAAGATGTCTCGAAACTCTCTAAAGACTTCTTGGAAGTTCAAAACTTCTTCAAGATTAAGATTATATGAGATTTTAACATAGCGGGGTTCGTCACCATCTCTGGTTATGTTAAGATCATGAAACTTATCTTCCACTAGAATGTGAAGTAGTGTAGGTTCCATGATAGCTTTTAGAGGTTTAGTTTTAAAAACTTCTTAACCTCTTCATCCATATAAATCTGTGGAGATCTAGATTTCTCATGTATATGACCAGATGTATCACTGTGAAAAAAAGAGTTTGAATCTGAATCAATACCCGTATCCATAGGATAAGGGTCTTGCATGGATACCAGTTTCTCGTACTCTTGAGTATAAAAGAGTGGTGTAGCAGAAATGGTACAACAAGAAGCAATGATCGACTCAAAGTCTTTATCATCTCTTATCATTGGATGCCATCAGAAATAGTGTTCAGATTGACAGCAATTATAAGTGGTCTCTCTGGACTATACATGGATAAGATTGATCATTTATCATTAAGATCAAAGCGTATCCTTTCTAGCTTCCAAGAGGTATGTACATCTGCTTGATTAACCATGGTGTATCCAAAAGTAATGAGAATTGAGCATGAAAGTTGATTTCTAGTATAAAATAACTGATATAGAACTCTTGATCTCCCGTCTAACATAAAACATCCTTATGTATCCCAATGAGTTGAATGGGTCTGTCATGTGCTATTTTCAAAAGTGAAGTCTTCTCTTGTGTAGATAAGTCTAATAAGAGCATTGTGTCGTTAGACATGATGTTAACTGTAGAACCAGAGTCAATCTTGCAGCTGGATATCAAGACACCATGAACATTCACCGGAATAACATGATCGTGAGATCTAGTGTAGTAAAGTGCAGCTTCATGTGGAGAGTCACTCAACGAGTTGACATTAGATGTGATATCAGCTTTTTCTTTCTCTGTTAACAGGAATGTCATCTGCCAAAGTGACTTTCTTGTTTATGAAAGTTCTCATGGTGGTCCTGCATGTAAGAGAAATATCCAATAATTGTTTGAAAGCGATGTTAGCCTTGGAAATGACTAAGTCATTCATCAAATCATATTGAAAAACAAAGCAATCATGAGCAAAAGGTTTATGAATCTCTACTTTGTTGGGATGTAACTCATTGACAGAAGCCCAACTTTCTATCTTATCATATACTTGATTCAAAGTAGTACACTTGTTAAGCGTGACCCACTCATATGCATGTCGTGATAATGCTTTCGTAAAGTATTTAAGCAACATAATATTTGCTATTTTATCATTGAGTTGCACAACATAAAGTTTGAACCAATGAATGAATTTCTTCATAGACTCGTCTGTACCTTTGTAGATGAAATCTATAGAGTTCTGAATCTCTTGGTGATATGAAGGAAATCTCTTCTTACCTTCTGTAATGAAGATATTTTAATCCGCAGTGGTTATCATAAAGTAATCCTTGATATCATATATTTGCTTCGCTTATTAAATAGTATCGGATGAAAGTGATTTTAAGGGTGTTGAGTAATACCAAACATCCACATACTGAGTCAAACTGGAGAAATCCTCAGTTCCACTGAATGAAACCAAGGGCATCGATATCTATGCTAAAGCAAAATCGCTGATGTTATCACAAGTACGACAGAAGTTGTGGTCCCAGTCGGTAACACTGCAGATACATATGACATGACTATTGTTGACGTGACAGACATAGACAGTAGTTGTGTGTAGATGTCAACTTTCAATCATATTGGTGTGTTTCTAAACTTCACATTCCTTGTCACATGTACTATATGAACAAGAGCTTCTGCAACACTGACTTGAACGTGTCTTGCTTCCATCAATGAAGATAAAAGAATAGCCTCGTTTGTGGCATAGAAAGAGTATTGCCGCCTTGAGCGTATGAAGCGGTCTTCGAGCAGAAGAGGCACCAGAATGTATCAGTTTTGTCACTCTAGGTCCTAAGGATATGATATTGCTACACAAGATTAACTCCTAGTTGATTTGTAACACTCAAGTCATCCAATAACATTCATCCAGTATTGAAACATGCATAATCTGTGATTACTTTTATTTCACTAGAGCAAACTATACACAAATCATATGGAGACTTTACACAAGGTCATTTACCTACTTCCGCTGATAGTCATCCTTAAGCATTGATTGGTGTTCAAACACATGAACTCATGGAGACTCTTAGATCTCTAACTTACGCTCTATCCATCTCCTAATCTTGTCTAGTCTCCTCCAATATCCTTCATCAATGTTAGGCTACAGTCTTTTCTTGCATAAAAAACAATCCCTTGTGCTTTGTTGATCCTGATTTTAAAACAGATCTCTATCTCTATTCTCGTTGGTGGTCTAATGTGTGAGACGTTCATCAATAGATAAGGAACTATTTATCCTTTATGCCGCAAAGTCTATTTTTAATCTCTGATCTCTTTTTATCTTGATCATGATGTCATCCCCTGAATGATTTGTTCAGTGATGACCTCTAAAGTGATGACATCCTCGGAAAGATCTACTCAATGATGACTCTTGGAAGGATCTACTCGACGATGATCCTCGGAGTGACATCATCCCTTACGTGTTTTACACAGCGGGGATTCTCGAGATGACATCATCCCTAGAGTTATCTACTCAGTAGTGACCTCTGGTCATCCCTTTAGTGGTTTACTCCATAATAGGTCATAGTGAGAGGTCACTAAAATACTGTTTATTTCTTGAAAGTATGTCCTCGCATGTATTGAGTCCAAAACTCCAAACATGGAACTCAAAATGACTTGGTCAAAACCCCTCCTTAAAAATCTAAATATTGTCCATTCAAAATATACTGAAACTATACATAGTCTAGACTTCTCACTTATTACATCCTTAGTTCACATGCGCAAGTTTTCTCTTCTGCATTTTTTAAACTGTAAATGCAAATTACCTCTTAATATTACTATGTAGTTGACATCTCCAATGTTCTTTTATCTGCTATTCAACAGGGAGTGAATTTATATAAAGTCTTTGAATAACATACATATACATACTCTCCATGTGATTTGCAGAGTATGAAAATATTTTGAAATATAGATATAAATATTTGATATTTTACACATAACTTTCTTTTTTTCATATCAAGATGTTTCATGTTTTTAGTTTTTTCAAAATGATCTGCTTTATTATTTAATTGGATTCCATAGAACTTTGTCTTAATATTATCAAAATGAGTAAATAGTGCGATAATGATCACAGCCAAAGAATATTACAATCTCAGTGCATTAGCTCTAGGGGTACCAATGACGGTTCTCACCCTTCCGATCATGCTCAAGTCCTCCTTCTATGGAGGTTCTGATGTCCTTTTTTTGGGAGTTGTAATCCACAAATTCTTGTACTGATTCCTCTTTCAAAACAATTGCTCAGTCGTCTGCACACCTTGGATAATTGCTGTGAGGCTTACCGCTCATTGGATATGTGTGTTTCTCTGACCTTATAGTAGTAGATTCTATGCTGCCTTACAAAAACGTAAGGGATTCTTAGGTTTGACCACGTCTTTGGAGGTTGTGACAAGAGAATACTTGTATCTGTTTCTCCTTAAAAACTTGAAAAATTGCTACGAAATTTGCCCCCTCGTTAGATATGTGTGACTCTCTAACCTCATAGTAGTAGATTCCATGCTGCCCTACAAAAAAATAATAGATTCTTAGCAATGTGTGATTGCTGTGAGACGTATCCTCTCGTTAGATATGTGTGTCTCTCTGACTTCAGAGTAGTGGTTTCTTAGGCTTGTCTATGTCTTTGGATTTGTAGGCTTGTCCACATCTTCTGGCTTCTGTGTGCTCCCAAGACATTGATTCGTCTATCGTCAAGTCTTGTATTCATCTACCAAGTGTAATAAAAAATCTTTCTCTGATAAAAATAGAAAATAGAAAATATTACGCATTCTCAATCGTTCGCTCAATGTGGATAATATAGTTATTGTATTATCCACATTGACTCCATAATGCCAATCTTCAATATTTCTTAGGTTTAGCTACATTAGCTAAACTTAAGAAATAGTAGCTAAACTAAGGTTTCAGTTTCATGCATATATATATATATATATCTCGCCTCTCCATTGGAAGATGTATAGGCAAGTATGCATGGTTTAATTTATTGCCAAACCTTTTCTCGTCATATTAATTGTTTACTGGGTGATGGGTTTATGCAAAAGTAGAGTCACATCTCATCATATTTTCTTAAAGGTTACATAGACATCTTGGATCGATATATCAAGTTTTGCACATTTTGTACAATACCGCAGGAAAATGGAAAATAGAACACGTAATCAGGAAAATACAATTTGAAATGTATTTTCAGTTTAATCATGACTAAATAAACCTTCCATTAACCTCTCGTTTCTAGGAAGCTAAAAGGGTTTAATTTCCAACGAGCATGAGGGATACCCTTGTTACTATACAGTATACTTTCTAATTTAGTCATCACTTCCAAGAAATAAATAAATTAACCTGTTAAATGTTTTTGAAATAATTAAACCTAAACTGATAACAAATAAAACCTCCTAGATTTTCCACTTGTCGTCTCCTCCCCCTCAGGAAACCTTAGGATGCATGCATATTCGCGGAGTACTGTAATCCTCCTTGGAGTCATTTTCTGCATATTCATCTATCACTTCGAAGTGTACATGGTGTACATCAGTTAATGTCTTCTGGAAACGGCGCGGTTTGACACTGAAAGTCTCAGACTTATACCTCTAGAACGCATGAGCCCGCTCTTCACTTATGGATTCTCTTCGGATGAGTTAACTATTCCGGAACTGGTTAACATATAATATTTATGAACTAATTAAATTTTTTATAATAGTTTATTAAAATATTTTTTATAACACTTCCATGTTTTCTGATATTCACTGTAAAAGGCCGTGGGGAAGGATATTCACCCTCTATATCTATCTTCAAGAGACAATGGCATGCAGCATTAATTTATTACCTAACGTTTCCCGAAGGAAGGGTTCGGTATAAAAATAAAAATAATTATAGATTAATAGCTTTATAGGTTTTGGCTCCTGGTCTTGTCCCTCAGACGCGCGTCACTTAAGGGCTCTGTCTAAATGTGTTGTGACTTTTCATTCATCTAACACTTGACATTTAGAAACAAATGTGAATGTAACTATGAACTTAGTGTTAAAGTTTTATATAACATATTTATATGTCTATAATAAATATAAAATTATAGAGACTGAGGCAAAAAATCAAAAACCACTCTCTGGGGTAACTCTACACCTCCACAAATACTTGTCAACTCTACTCTACCCGAGAGCCATTCCACCTGCTATATTTTCTTCTCGTTATTCTGCTTGTCGTCTTTTTACTTCTTGTCCGATGTACATTTTCGATGCATATTTACTTCTTCTATCTTCTAATAATAGAGCTATATTTGGTAATCTATTACCTAACCCTTTCGTATGGTATGGTAATAAACTCACACCTGATTTGTATTATGTTTATCAGTAGCGTAGGCTTGTAGTCTGAACTGCGTCTATTCATGTTCTCTTTATCGGTTATGTGTAGACCGCCTTGCAAGGGTAGATGTGGTTTCCATTTCCTAATTATGGGTGAAATTATTTGACTTTTCTTTACGCTTTTAGTGTAGAATTTGTACATAACATTTATTTTCGATAACAGAAGTTATCCAAAAGTTCGTGTTGCATGCATATTTATTGGCGGAGTACTGTAGTAAACCCGGAGAAGACAAGACACTGAGTACGGCAACGCAGCAGCCGGACGGAGTTGATGACTTTCCTCGTAAGTACTTCCTAGTTGCAAGGCGCTATTTGCAAACAGTTTCATTTCATGACCTTAAATGGTAATTAATGAAGATCTGGCGCGTATACGTATGATCCTCAATAATTTATGTACGTCCCCATACTGTACACGACTCGATGGATATTTATACATACAGTAAGTACTTCCAACCTTTACACACATATGAAGTGGGAGTCCCGGTGCCCTGGAACTTGGAAGCTGCTGCTGGCTGCCGGGCCCAAGTGCGACGAACGAGGCGGTAACTGCCGACGGGGGAACGAACGAACGCTCGAGGGTCGGAAGTCAATCGGCTTTACGGATTGATGGAATGAGCGAGCCGCCAGTAAGGTCTGAGTGGTATCCGATTAAGCGTGGGACGTCTCACACTTTCCCATTATGGCATATCGAGCAACTTATGAGTGTTTGGTGTAAGAAGCCGTTTACATTAAAGTCCCCGTTCCAAGATGCCATCATTCGCATTAATCCACTTCTTATATTAGTCGTTACTCAACTGCGCTCTCCTGCGGACGTGGTGGGCTAACTGACCACCGCAGTTGGTGGCTTTCCCGAGACTTCAATTCTCTCTACGCTCGGCTCTCATCGTTATTGGGTAGCATAGCTATACGTAGATGGTGAGAATCGAAAATGAAAGAAGAAGGTTTTTCGTATAACGAGACGGATGGTCTAACGTTCAAGAAATTTTTTTTCGTATAACGGAACGGATGGTGTAATGTTCGATCGCAGATATGGGAAGAGAATTCTTTGTCTCTATCAATTAGTCATCGAACGTGAATCTCCCTGAAGATCTGTATACATTATTTTATCTCTAGATCTATTTCGTCAAACTTTCCACTAATAAGCACGAGGGATTCAATAACGGTTGGACGGGTTTAGATTAACTAACTAGTCTTCTGCCGGTCTCTATTCCTAATTTCAGATTTTAGAACACATTGGAAACTATTTTAGGCCTGGGTTGGACAAAATTTGGACAGCGCTTCTGCTACTGATGATCAAGTCGAAACTCAATGACTCACGAGGAGCAACAACCAAAACTATGAGACCTAGTGGATGTTGGGAAGTAAGAAGACAAAGTAATTACACCGAAATATAGTCAACACCACATCAGATACTTCCAATTTGATCTGAGTTTTCCAAGAAATACTCCTCCCTCAGCGCATGTGAAAATGTATCCCAGTTCTTCCCAAAACGCTTTGTTAGACCCTTTACGTGCTCCCTTATCTCAAGCACCGCAGCGAGTTCGGATGTCTCGATTATCTCCTTGATCCAAATCCATCTCCGTCTTGTAACATCTCAAGTACTCAGAGATGTCTCTCCCACCAAATAGATCGAACTTGTCGATCACCTTTCCAAGCGCTTTCTTCTCCAAAATCTCCTTTTGTTGGTTCCCTTGCTCTTGTTGTAAAAACAAAGTGAAGGCTTGAAACAAACGTGCAGTTGCCACATCCGACTGCACCCTTGGTATCCCCTCTGATCCATTCATCTCGTCCATAGTCATGGCTCGTCCCATCCTCCCATCCTCCTATGATCCCAAACATCTACATATCCATCATCTCAGGTCCACAACATCCTCTCGAACAACAGTATCCATCTTCATCCTCGTTCATGATTGTTGATATCTTCTGTCCAGTTCTAACACACAAATATCTCCACCCCGGACTTTCACGTCGAGTTCACCACCGTATCTTGTCGGATATTGCGTGAAGGATGTCCACGAAAACGCGAGGTGCTTGGCTGTGGAGATGCTGTGTGTCGAACAGAGACAAGACAGAGAAGAACAACCACGAAAACGAACGCGCAATATATACCAACTCCAAATGTATGTACACTGCCGGTTCTTTTTTCCTAAGAGCACAGAACTGAAAAACAGACTAGAGCGGTCTGTAACCTCCTTCAAAGCCCTTAAAAACAACCCATGAATCACAACCCTGACCCAAAAACACCGAAGCGTAACTCAAAGCAAGAGAAACTTCTCTTTGCTAACAAGCAGAGCCACAGCAATATCACGCGATCCAAACCCAAGTCCAAACCACATCCATGTACAAGTTCTTAGCTAAAGCTAGCTACCACAAGCTATATATAGCCAACCAGAACTCTAACGAACTCAAAAAAGCAAAACCCATAGCGAAGAAACTGAAAAAGATCTATATGTGGACTTCCTCCTTTCGCCGAACTGTAAACCTCCGCGGTCCTATCGATCAACTATCCCCCGATTTCTCAATCTCCACGATCGTCATCCACGAATCTGCAACATGTCGGGCCTGTCTCTCACTCAAGGGTCACCTCTGATGACTTTGATGGAAGCACACCATGAATCTTGAAGGGAAAAATGTTAAGTTCACTCATTCATACACCCACAAACTTATCAACTAAAAATCTCTTTAAACTCATCAACTAAAATCCTCCATTCTAACGACGTCTCTCAAGTTCTCACATGCTAAAAATATCCCACACTCTCTATATTACTCAAGTTGTCATTACGACGATGTGAAAACAAGGATGAGGAGCTGTTCTCTACTCCTCTATTTATACATTCTAGGTTTTTACTTTGGTATCCTCCGGTAACTCAGCCGTAATTACTTTTACCGGGTTTTACTAGGATATTACTTAAGGTAAAAGTATTAATCACATGGGCTTCTTACCTTTTCACATGGGCTTATTCCTTCAAAGTCAACAACTTCTAGAAGGATTCTAGAATATTCTCAAGGAATCTCGAATTTCCACCCCCCCTCTACACTAGGACCCACTAAAAAGGAAACATGTGGAGTCTCTTCTTGTTTTTAATGCCCACAAAGTCCACAACTTTAATCCAACCACTCATATCAAGTCAAAAAGGAGATAAGGGATACTTTCCACCTCCTTTCTACCTTTTAGACAAGATGACAAGATAGTAGTGCTCACTCTTTAGGAAATATCTGAATTCTGTCAAAAGTACAGCTAAGTTTAACCATAACTAACTTTTAGCTAGTCATGACTAACTTGATACCTCCTTAAAGTACTTTGGCAGCAAATAAACATTCTCAACACTTAGTTATAACTAAATACCTTACTAATAGACAAACTTCCTAGGTGTAACATAGGTCGTTACATTTTACCCCCGGACTAAATTTTCGCTCCGTCCTCAGAGTGAAGAGAGAACTTTCGTCGATGAAACAGCTTCAACTTGTCATGGTTGACCCGATCGAATCTCCTTCCTCCCAACTCCTGAAGGTCATATGTGAAGTTGCTCCACACCTTATCTACAAAAGGACCAAAATATCTAAGAAGAAACTTCTTCCTAGCTCTCTTGAATCTGATAGCATCATACAACATTACCCAATCTCTGACTTGAAAAGATTTTACCTCCCTCTTGCCCAACCATTTGTCGTAACTCTTCTTTTGATACGCCTGAGCTCGTTCCATCCGGATCATTGCTACCGCTCGAGTCTCTTCCAACTCCATGAGTTGCTCTCTTCTTGATCTGACCACGTCTTCTCTCCTCGACCTCTTCAACTTTCGTTGAATAGTTTGAAAAGTATCCAATTTGAATTGGATCGGCAACTTGGACTCCACTCCATAAACCAGTCGAAATGGAGAGTACCCAGTAGAAGTCTTTGTTGTCGTTCGGTACTCCCATAAGATGACATGTAGTCTCTTATCCCAAGTATGTTTCGCAGTCTCAACACCAACATCTTTGACGAGCATCATACAAAGTGTAAGATTGGTCTTCTCCGCAAGACCATTAGCATTTGGTTTGTATGAGGTCGTTACTCGTGGCTTGATAGAAAAGTGTTGTAGCATAGCAGTAGTCATGCTCCATACAAACTCTCCTCCTCTATCCGAGACCAACTCTAACGGACATCCAAATCTTGTGATGATCCTCTCCCATAGGAATCTACCGACTTCTGTTTCATTGGTGTCTCTCAAAGGTCTAGCCTCTACCCACTTGGTACAATAGTCTGTGGCGACTACAATGTATCTATTGCCTCGAGGTGTCTTATTAAGAGGACCTACAAAGTCAATACCCCACTTCTCAAATGGTCATAACACAGGAATTGATCTTAACGGAGGTGTTCTAGTAGACTTCAGAGCAAATGCTTGACATACGTCGCAAGTTTTGCAATAGTCTAAACACTCTTTGAAAATCCCTCTCCAGTGGTAACCCGCATCCAAAATCTTGAAGGCTGTTATCTTACCAGCAAAGTGACCTCCACAAATAGTTTCGTCGTGAAACTCGTGCATTAGCTTGAATGCCTCCTTCTGACCAACTGCTCTCCTTAGTAACCCATCTGCTCCTTGATGAAACAAAATTCCCTCCACCATGGTGTAAGGTTTGCATCTCTTGATCAACGCGTTACGTTCTCGGGTATGCATACCTTCTAGAAAAGAGCCATCTGCAAGGAAATTCCAGATTTTCTTGTACTCGTCCGGTATCTCCTCAATGCTTGTGATGATCATTAGATGTTCGTCTGAAAATGAATCATCAAACGGTTCTTCTTTCTCATCATCATAAGCCCTCGACAAAAGATCAGCATTCGCATGCTTTTTCCCTGGTCTATCTTCGATCACGTAATCGTATTCTGTTAGAAGGATCTTTCAACGAGCAATACGACCTTCGGCATTAGGCTTATTAAAGATATACTTTAAAGCCTTGTGATCTGTGACTATGGAAAATTTCTCTCCTAGCAAGTAATGTCAGAATTTCTTCAATCCAAAGATCACCGCTAATCCTTCTCGTTCAGTCACGGAGTAATTCTTCTCCGCTGGCACCATCTGCCTACTAGCATAATCTATAGGATGATCATGCCCATCTTCATCTAACTGACTTAATGTACACCCGATAGCTACATTGGAGGCATCCGTATACAGAACAAATGCTTTACTCCACTCAGGTTTAGCAAGTATAGGAGCTGTCACCAATGCCTTTTTCAGCTCCTCAAATGCTTCCTTTGCCTTCTGATCATGCACTATCAAGTCAAAATCAACTCCCTTCTTCATGTACATAGTCAAAGCTATTGCTTTGTTTGAGAAGGAAAAGACAAACCTACGATAATATCCAACCATCCCAAGAAACTATCTCAACTTTGTCAAGTTGATTGGAAATGGAAGATCTACAATCTTCTTCACCTTCTCAGGATCTACCGCAATCCCCTTCTTGGAAATGATGTGTCTTAAAAGCAGACCTTCTTCGCAGCCAAAGATGCACTTCTCTGGATTCAAAGAAGCGTTAGCTTGCTGCAACCGCTGCAAAACTTTGATCACATGATCAAAGTGGTCCTCCTTTCTTCCGTACACACACAAATCATCAATGAAATCACGAACAAACTTCCCTATGAATGGTTCGAACACCTTGTTCATGAACCTCTGAAACGTGGCCGGAGCATTACACAGTCCGAATGGCATCACTCGAAATGCAAATGTTCCCCAAGGAGTAGTGAAAGTAGTCAACTGCTGGTACTCTTGAGCTATCTTGATCTGGTTGTATCCACTATAACCATCACCAAAGCTGTACCACTCATGACCAGCAACTTCTTCCAAAATCTTCTCTATAAATGTTAGAGGATAATAATCCTTCTTGGTAACTGCATTCAGCTTCTTATAGTCTATGCACACTCACAACTTATCATTCTTCTTCTTGACAATCAAAATGAGTGAAACCCATTCTGAGTTCTCCACCTCATAGATGAAACTCGCCTCCCTCAACTTGTCTATCTCCTCCTTGATCATCATTGCTGTTGTAGGATTGATCCTTCTCTGCTTCTGTCGAACTGGTCTTGCGTTCTCCTCCAATCGATCGTTGTGACTACACCAGGATCGTTGTGACTACACCAGGAGTCGGAGTCGACACCAGAGCAGCATGATGAGGTTGGATGATATCTCCTTCATCCAAACTCTCTTCCATATTTGTCGCAATCTTGATGGTCTCCACTTTGGTTGCTGGCTTCTCGTACCTCACTTGGGTTCGAATTGAAGGCCTCAACCCTCCCACCAAGTTCTTGGTCAACACTGCTCCAATCCCCGCCATCGTTAACTCCACATTGTCTCCACTCTTCCGTAGGACCGTCCGAAACCGTTGCTCCAACTTATCCACCCTTTCGGCATATTGCCGAACTTTCTCGTCGTCCTGTTGCTTCAAATGAGTAAGCTCCATCATGAGCTTCTCATAACTCTCTTCTGGAAGAAATTCTTCGATGAGTGCATTACTCAACGTCTCCCATGTGTCCTCAACTGCACCAAGTGTTTGGCTCTTCACTCGGTCTTCATACCACGTAAGAGCAAAATCTTCTAAAAACTCTGGCAGTAACAACACCCATTCTTTCTTCTTTCTCAGGTTGTTTCCGATGCAACCCTTTTTGAAGTCTCGTATAAATGGTTCTACATCTTCATTATCTTTCCCATGAAATACTGGTAACTTCCCCATCTTGTAACTATTCTTTCTACCCTTCTAATTTTTGTGCAATAACTACTCGCTAAAAGAGTACGAACATCACCAATCCCATTCGCGAATAATCTACCATAGGTAAAATAAAAGGAAATGGTTGTAACAACACCTCTTGTGCCATCTCTTCTCCCAAGGTAATCATGAGCCTGAGTCGCATCACCATCTTCTCCACCATCCGAATGACGATCTCCATCACAACTCAACCGAGTCCTCTTTTGAAGTCGACAACTTCTCCGTCTCAGCTCTTTGAGTCTCGTCCAACTTCTCAACTACTGACGTAAGTAGGGCGGCCACATCGACGCACTTGTGTCCTCTTGATAGATCACCTACTCTACAACTTGGACAAGGATCTTCTCTTAGAAAATGAATTGGCGTTGGTGACGATGGACCCACTCGAAGACTTAAATCAGTAAACTCCCGCTTCCCTTTAGCTCTCTCGGTTCTGATTCTAATTGGACGATTCACTACTTTATGTCCCAACCCTCTACAGAAATAACACCACAAGTCGGTTTCTACTCTTCTTCTCGGAGATTCTACTTGAGGTTTTGTACTAGGGTTCTCAAACTCAACGATAACCTCTTTCGAGCTCTCTCCAACACTTACTATGACATCTAAACCTTGAGGAAAGTTTCTAAGTCTAACTTTCCAATCTTTCAAACTTCCACTCATGTTGCACCTTCTCAACCATTAAGTGGACAAAATATCTTTGAGGAAAATAACTCTACATCACTTTCTTAACTCTTCCGAGCTTTATACTGAAAATCGTGTATTATACATGCTATACATGAAATAAAATCCAATCTAAAATTAAGAGTCCATGATAAGATCCTCATGACCATCGTCTGTACTAATCCTAGCAGCCATCTTAAAGTCACTTTTGTAAGGATCACACTCTACTTCGCCAGGAGCATTCGTGGCCTCTACAATGAATGATACTTTGAACTCAACCTTCTTCGCATCTGCGCCGATGCTCGCAGAAGCTTCTTGATATAAAGCAAAAATGGCACCCCACTTGCAATAGATGCTTGATCTCAACGCCTCTATACTTAACTTTGGCCTTTCCGTCTCCGTTCTAACTCCCAAACTTCTCTTCTTCAACCTCGGCACTCGAACTGGATTCCCCATGAAGTATCTTCAAGATCTCCTTGTATGCCGAAACATATATCTCTTAGTTGGTAAGAGATCTCTCAAAGATTTTTGTGGTCTCCAGTAGCTCAACCTCCAAGCTACTAAATCATGAAGTTTCAACAGAAACTTCTCTAATCAGAAGAGATGGTGATGACTGTACAAATTTTCAGAGAACTGAAATTTGTATATTTTCACTTCCCTCATGGTTGTCAACCCCCTCCACTTTGAAAAATTCTTTCTCTCTCTTCAGACCTCATCTTCTCATGATTTCTTTTGTCTTGGATAGCTTATCAGCCACTCTAAAACACTGGAAAGTTTCTCAGGAAAATAAAATTCACAAAAAATCTGACACTGACTGTAAACTTTTTCCAGAGAACACAATTCCTCAACTCTCACGAATAAACCCCCTCAACTTTGAAAATTCATTGCTCCTTCTCTAGACCACCTTTTCCTATGATTTCTTTTGTCCTAGATAGCTTATCAGCCACTCTAAAACACTGGAAAGTTTCTCAGGAAAATAAAATTCACAGAAAAGTTGACAGTGACTGTACAAATTTTCCAGAGAGCATAATTTCTAAACTTACAAATTTCTCTCCTCTAATAACTTTTCTCTCCTCCTTTCTCTACAACTCTTGTTGCACCCTCTCCTCAAACCCTTTCTAAGTGAACAAGATGTAAAGAATGACTTCGTACGCGTCATATATCACTACGGGATACACGAAAGGTTCTAATGTTGCTAACATTGCGTTAGCTCTCTCTCTTCCCAACGTTCTCTCCATGTGTTCTCTCATAATCTCTTTTTGTCTAACATAGAACTAAACTCTAAACATTTTTAATGATCTCTTCAAGTGAGGTCCCGGCAACGGTACCAAAAATGTAAACCCTCCGCGGTCCTATCGATCAACTACCCCCCGATTTCTCAATCTCCACGATCGTCATCCACGAATCTGCAACATGTCGGGCCTGTCTCTCACTCAGGGGTCACCTCTGATGGCTTTGATGGAAGCACACCACGAATCTTGAAGGAAAAAATGCTAAGTTCATTCATTCATACACCCACAAACTTATCAACTAAAAATCTCCTTAAACTCATCAACTAAAATCCTCCATTCTAACGACGTCTCTCAAGTTCTCACATGCTAAAAATATCCCACACTCTATATTACTCAAGTTGTCATTACGACGATGTGAAAACAAGGATGAGGAGCTCTTCTCTACTCCTCTATTTATACATTCTAGGTTTTTACTTTGGTATCCTCCGGTAACTCAGCCGTAACTACTTTTACCGGGTTTTACTAGGATATTACTTAAGATTAAAGCATTAATCACATGGGCTTCTTACCTTTTCACATGGGCTTATTCCTTCAAAGTCAACAACTTCTAGAAGGATTCTAGAATATTCTCAAGGAATCTCGAATTTCCACCCCCCCTCTACACTAGGACCCACTAAAAAGGAAACATGTGGAGTCTCTTCTTGTTTTTAATGCCCACAAAGTCCACAACTTTAATCCAACCACTCATATCAAGTCAAAAAGGAGATAAGGGATACTTTCCACCTCCTTTCTACCTTTTAGACAAGATGACAAGATAGTAGTGCTCACTCTTTAAGAAATATCTGAATTCTGCCAAAAGTACAGCTAAGTTTAACCATAACTAACTTTTAGCTAGTCATGACTAACTTGATACCTCCTTAAAGTACTTTGGCAGCAAATAAACATTCTCAACACTTAGTTATAACTAAATACCTTACTAATAGACAAACTTCCTAGGTGTAACATAGGTCGTTACAGAACGGACTTCAGATGTCGATAGGGTCTCCTCCGTTGACTCTATTAACCCAAGAAACCTTCAGATCCGACTCCCAACAGCCGAGATATCGCCGATTTTTGGTCGCAGGTGACCGAACTTCAAAAACTCCTGTCTGCGGCTTAAAATCACGCACACCGCACAAACATATCGTCTAAACTAATATCCGTCTTCCCTGGCAGATAGATCTAGCTATCACAAACCCAACGAGACTCCAAACAAGTCGTTTGGAGTTCCCTTTGCAAAACCACGCAAGAAATTTGGTCGCAGGTTGCAAAAAACTGACGTGAATGGACTCCCTGCGGCTCAAACTCGCTCATCTCACCCAAACCAACAATCCAATCCACGTATTGTCTTCTCCTGTGCGTAGATGAAGACTCCTTGGTCGCGTAGGCATCAAGAACGAAGAGCTTGGCACACCGATCGAGAAAAACTACCCAATTTTAGGTCGCAGGCGATGAAAAATCTGACGCAAGCGCTTCCTTGCAAGCCAATTTCACTCAGAACTCCCAAACAGCCCGATGAAACTTCGTATCATCTTCAATTTCCTATAGAACTCGTTGTTTTGATCTCGAAGGATCCAAAGACAGCAAGTTTGGACTCCGGAATGACCCGAACGGTCAAACTCTCCTTCACAGGTAACTGAAAATCCCAAATCTGCTTCATGCATCTCAATTTCTCTCAGTACGCACCCCCCGATCCGTCTCTTCCCAAACCGTTTGAACCAGTAGCCTGCACAGATCTGAACCCAACGACACCTTCTGCGCTTGCATTGGACTCCTAAATCTCCCGAACCGTTCGTTGACAGATCGCAGGTGCAAGCTAGCCCCTAAACTGCCTCCTTGTAACAGTCTCAGTACGCACCCCCCTATCCGTGTCTTCCCAACCCGTTTGAACCAGTGCGTAGCCTGCACAAATATGAACCCAACGACGTCTTGCGCGCTTGCATTGGACTCCTAAATCTCCCGAACCGTTCGTTGACAAGTCGCAGGTGCAAGCTAACCTCTAAGCTGCTCCCTTGTAACAGTCTTTGTACGTACTAAGTTCTCTCAGTAAAATGAAGCAGGCCCCTTGCGTCTTTGATATAACGCCTGAAGTCTCAAATACCCAGTCAGCAAGTAAACTATGGCCTAGCTTGATTTTTCCTTTTTTCGAGTCGCATAACTTCTTCACTAGACGTCCAAACGAAGTAAACAAGGTGCCCATGGAAAGCTGACAACGACCTCTACCCATCTATGCGATGAAAATGGAGATTTGAAATGATGCCAAAAGCCCGTAAGCTAAGGTCTAGCTTGTTTTCTCCATCTTCGAGTCCTGTAACTTCTCCACTAGGCGTCCAAACGAAGTAGACAAAGTGCCTTTGGAAGGCTGACAAGGAGCTCTATCCACTGATGCGATGAAAGCGAAGATCCGAAGTTGTGCCAAAAACTCGTAAGCTGGGGCCTAGCTTGTTTTCTCCATCTCTCGAGTCTTGTAACTTCTCCACTAGGCGTCCAAACAAAGTAGACAAAGTGCCTATGGAATGCTGACAAGGAGGTCTATCCACTGATGTGATAAAAGCGAAGATCCGAAGTTGCGCCAAAAATCCGTAAGCTGGGGCCTAGCTTGTTTTCGCCATCTTTCGAGTCTTGTAACTTCTCCACTGGGCGTCCAAACGAAGTAGACGAAGTGCATATGGAAAGCTGACAAGGAGCTCTATCTATCTGTGCGATGAAAATGGAGATCCGAAATGATGCCAAAAAGTCCATAAGCTGAGGCCTAGCTTGCTTTTCTCACTTTCCTCCATGAGCGTTTTTGGAGCGATAAGCATCAAAATTTAAATTTCAGGTAGGAGCCGGTCCACGACACGACAACGCTCTGATTTTTCACTCAACAGACTAAATATCAAACTAACTGTCAAACCAACACTAGATCTTATCCTTAGTTTGCAATCATTTATCAACAGTCTTCTCTCAGTAGCCTGATCTGTGTACAATCTCTACTCTCTGCGCTCCAGTGTACAGCCTCTGCTCTCTCGTCACCTGACTGCTTCTCTGAAAAACTCAAAACAATTATAGTCTCTTTTGGGGTTCACGACCTTTTATCTAGTCTCTGCGAGTCTTCATTGTGACCTTGTAGCCGCTACATACTTTGGTAATCACTGCCTATACGACGCCGGATTAATAAAAATAAACATTGTTACAATTGTCTCAACCAACAAAATGTAGTTCTTCCATTGAACTGCAATACCTACAACCACGGTTATGCAAAGTACTCTTGAAACTACCTCATCTAAGATAATATCAAGCCCTCTTAGAGCTTGTACATCTCGTTTAGTACTTAACTGTGCTCTATTAACGAGCATTCATTTGAAGCTTTCGGGTGCGACAGAACCCTAGCTTCTAGGTGGTGAACTCGTCAGTTCTCTTTTATCCACCTCCTCACTATGATACACCATAGTAGCTTCAGTCTAATCCGACAGTCATAAGCAGTCAGCTGACCACAACTCCATCTTTAGACGAGTAGATTGACCAGATCTACTCCGTTCTAGTGTCCTTGAAGGGCTCTTTTGCATGACTCTTCTGACTTAATTCAATCCATCGTTTAGTTAGAAGAGATCACTGCGGACTGTCGTCTCACAAAGTATCTACGCAGTGGCTCATAGAACTTGTACAATGTTAGATCATCCAAGAATTCCCAAGCTTCGTTTACCAATTCCGGAACTCTATCTATCAAACGGCACAAATATTGAGTAACGGGTTCTCCAGCTCTATCTGGATTCGATGATGCTCGATGATATACTATCTCAATCAACTCAAGATCGTCAGCTCTTGGTAATGCTTCTAACATCGGGTGTCATTTCTGATATCTTCTTGACAATGACTCTAGTTCTTCACGAACGCTTTCAAGTTAGAAACATGAATGATAAGGTGATAATGCTTCATACTAACTGGAAAATGTAACGTATATGTCACAATATCTAACTTCTTCTCAATAAGGATTGATCCTGTCCACTTTGGAAGAAGCTTCTTGGCTAAGTCCACCCCTGTTGGGATTCTGAAGTTCTTGGTTCGTAACCAAACTCTTTGTCTTTCTTCGAACAGTACGTCTTGCGTATCACGGTTTGCATAGTTGGCATATCGTTGTTGTGCCTTCTCCATGTGTTTCTTCGTCTCTTGAAACACAATACCTTGAACGCGTATGAAAGTCTCTAGATCTGGAAGATCCTGATTTGATCTTCATGTGTTTTATATCCCTTGGTAGCTAGAGCTATAGGAGTCCAAGGTGCATGAGAGCCACGATAAACCACTTCAAATGGTTTAAATCTTGTACTCGAATGCTTGATGTTGTTATATGTAAACTCCACCAAGTCCAAGTGCTCATTCCAATCACTCTGATCTCGCATGATATAGTTTCTCAATCCTTGCTCCACTATCTGTATCGTCTTTTCTGTCTAACCATAGTTTCAGGATGATAAGAGGAACTGAACTTGAGAGTAGTTCTGAGTCTTTGAAACAAACCCTTCCAAAACTCAACCACAAACCTCCTATCCAAGTCTGAAACAATATCTTTAGTATCTCGTGATACTTAAAAACATATCGAATGAATAGTTCAATGACACCTCTTGACGTCACTGCTTCCCTACAAGAGATGAGGTGAGCTTGTTTGCTGAAAAGATTGATGACAACTAGCAAAGCGTCAAAACCTCCTGACTCAAGTAACTGGTGCATAAGTCCATACTTATGCTCTCCTAAGGCCCATCAGGTATTGGAGAAGGTCTCTGCAACCCTGCAGGCCTCTTTCGCTCAGTTCGTTGTTGCTGACATGTCAAGCAAGTCTACACGTACTTGACTACGTCCTACAACATGGACGACCAATAGAACTGCTCTTTAACTCGTTGCAACGTCTTATTCTGTCTTCCATGTCCAGCTAGTTCACAATCATGACATTCTTGCATGACTAGTGTCCTTAGTGATTCAACTGGAACATACACTTTGGTTTGCTTATAAAACTAAAGGTCATTGCGGAATGAGAGATTACGTACCAATGGATCTCTCTCTTGTTGGTTTGTCCAGCGTTGAGCTTGAGGATCGTCTGATAATGCATGTCAGATTCAATCCAAAAACTCTTCACTCGTGTCTTTGATTGTTAATGCTTGGACACGTCTACTTAGCACATCTGCTGGAATATTTTCCTTCTCTTTTGATACCGTCATTCGATATCAAAACGTGCAAGCTCCACTCCACCTCTGTTGTTTACGTGACAAACGAGGTTTACTCTGGAAGTATGTATTACCCTCGCAGTCCGTTATAACAGTAACTTTGCTTGGCAACAAATAATGCTCCCAACGTTTCAGACAATGAACAACTGCGAACATCTGTTGTTCATGAGCAGGCCATTTCATCTCAGTTTCTGAAAACTTGTGACTTTCGTAAGCCACCGGATGCTTTTCTTGCATCAACACTCCTCCAACGACCTATTGAGAAGCATCTGTGTGAACCTCCAGAAAGGTTCTCCCATCTTTGGAAGAGCTAGCACGTGCATTTTTGTCAGTGCTTGTTTCAACTCTTGAAACGCTCTTTCAACTGCTGGGTTCCAAATAACCTTGGAAGCCTAACACAATAAGCCGAACAAAGGTGCGACTTTATGTGCGAATTGATAAATAAAGCGCCAAAAGTATGTGGCTAACCCAAGAAAAGATCTGAGCTCATGAACACTCTCAACTCTCTTCCATTCAACAATGGCTCGAATCTTAGCCATGTTAGGATGAATACCTTACACATCAATCATGATGATATCGTCTAAGTACATGATAACACTCTCATCCAAGAGATTTCCGAAGATCCTGTTCTGTAAATCCTCCATGATCTCATCAATCAACTACCCCCAGATCTCTCAACCTCCACGATCGTCATCGATGAATCTGCAAATGTCGAGCTTGTTTCTCACTCAGGGGTCACCTCTGATGACTTTGAGAGAAGCACATCATGAATCTTGAAGGGAAAAAATGCTAAATTCACTCATTCATACACCCACAAACTTATCAACTAAAATTCTTCATAAACTCATCAACTAAAATCTTCCATTCTAACGACGCCTCTCAAGTTCTCACATGCTAAAAATATCCCACACTTTCTATATTACTCAAGTTGTCATTACGACAATGTGAAAACAAGGATGAGGAGCTCTTCTGTACTCCTCTATTTATACATTCTAGGTTTTTACTTTGGTACCCTCCGATAACTCAGCCGTAACTACTTTTACCGAGTTTTACTAAGATATTACTTAAGATAAAAGCATTAATCACATGAGCTTCTTACCTTTTCACATGAGCTTATTTCTTCAGTCAACAACTTCTAGAAGGATTCTGAAATATTCTCAAGGAATCTCAAATTTCCACCCCTTCTCTACACTAAGACCCACTAAAAAGAAAACATATGGAATCTCTTCTTGTTTTTAATGCCCACAAAGTCCACAACTTTAATCCAACCACTAATATCAAGTCAAAAAGAAGATAAAGGATACTTTCCACCTCCTTTCTACTTTTAGACAAGATGACAAGATAGTAGTGCTCACTCTTTAGGAAATATCTGAATTCTGCCAAAAGTACAGCTAAGTTTAACCATAACTAACTTTAGCTAGTCATGACTAACTTGATACCTCCTTAAAGTACTTGGGCAGCAAATAAACATCCTCAACATTTAGTTATAACTAAATACCTTACTAATAGACAAACTTCCTATGTGTAACATAGGTCGTTACATTTTACCCCCGGACTAAATTTTCGCTCCGTCCTCGGAGTGAAGAGAGAACTTTCGTCGATGAAACAACTTCAACTTGTCATGGTTGAACCGATCGAATCTCCTTCCTCCCAACTCCTGAAGGTCATATGTGAAGTTGCTCCACACCGTATCTACAACAAAAGGACCAAAATATCTAGGAAGAAACTTCTTCCTAGCCCTCTTGAATCTGATAGCATCATACAACATTACCCAATCTCCGACTTGAAAAGGTTTTACCTCCCTCTTGCCCAACCGTTTGTCGTAACTCTTCTTTTGATACGCCTGAGCTCGTTCGATCCGGATCATTGCTACTGCTCGGGTCTCTTCCAACTCCATGAGTTGCTCCCTTCTTGATCTGACCACGTCTTCTCCTCTCGACCTCTTAAACTTTTGTTGAATAGTTTGAAAAGTATCCAATTCGAATTGGATGGGCAATTTGGACTCCACTCCATAAACCAGTCAAAATGGGAGTACCCAGTAGAAGTCTTTGTTGTCATTCGATACTCTCATAAGATGGCATGTAGTCTCTTATCCCAAGTATGTTTCGCAGTCTCAACACCAGCATCTTTGGCGAGCATCATACAGAGTGTAAGATTGGTCTTCTCCGCAAGACCATTAGCATTTGGTTTGTATGAGATCGTTACTCGTGGCTTGATAGAAAAGTGTTGTAGCATAGCAGTAGTCATGCTCCCTACAAACTCTCCTCCTCTATCCGAGACCAACTCTAACGGACATCCAAATCTTGTGATGATCCTCTCTCATAGGAATCTACCGAGTTCTGTTTCATTAGTCTCCCTCAAAGGTCTAGCCTCTACCCACTTGGTACAATAGTCAGTGGCGACTACAATGTATCTATTGCCTCGAGGTGTCTTATTAAGAGGACCTACAAAGTCAATATCCCACTTCTCAAATGGTCCTAACACGGGAATTGATCTTAACGGAGGTGTTCTAGTAGACTTCAGAGCAAATGCTTGACATACGTCGCAAGTTTTGCAATAATCTAAACACTCCTTGAAATCCCTCTCCAGTGATAACCCGCATCCAAAATCTTGAAAGTTGTTATCTTACCAGCAAAGTGACCTCCGCAAACAATGCCATCGTGAAACTCGTGCATCAGCTTGAACGCCTCCTTCTGACCAACTGCTCTCCTTAGTAACCCATCTGCTCCTTGATGAAATAGAATTCCCTCCACCATGGTGTAAGGTTTGCATCTCTTGATCAACGCGTTACGTTCTCGGGTATGCATACCTTCTGGAAAAGAGCCATCTGCAAGGAAACTCCAGATTTCCTTTTACTCGTCCGGTATCTCCTCAATGCTTGTGATGGTCATCAGATGCTCGTCTGGAAATGAATCATCAAACGGTTCTTCTTCCTCATCATCATAAGCCCTCGACAAAAGATCAGCATTCGCATGTTTTTTCTCTGGTCTATCTTCGATCACGTATCGTATTCTGTTAGAAGGATCTTCCAACGAGCAATACGACCTTCGGCATCAGGCTTATTAAAGATATAATTTAAAGCCTTATGATCTGTGACTATGGAAAATTTCTCTCCTAGCAAGTAGTGTCGAAATTTCTTCAATCCAAAGATCACGGCTAATCCTTCTCGTTCAATCACGGAGTAATTCTTCTCCGCTGGAACCATCTGCCTACTAGCATAAGCTATAGGATGATCATGCCCATCTCCATCTAGCTGACTTAATGTACATCCGATTGCTACATTGGAGACATCCGTATACAAAATAAATGCTTTACTCCACTCAGGTTTAGCAAGTATAGGAGCTGTCACTAATGCCTTTTTCAGCTCCGCAAATGCTTCCTTTGCCTTCTGATCATGTACTATCAAGTCAAAATCAACTTCCTTCTTCATGTACATAGTCAAAGCTATTGCTTTGTTTGAGAAGGAAAAGACAAACCTACGATAATATCCAACCATGCCAAGAAACTGCATCAACTTTGTCAAGTTGATCGGAAATGGAAGATCCACAATCTTCTTCACCTTCTCAGGATCTACCGCAATCCCATTCTTGTGATGTGCCCTAACAGCAGACCTTCTTCATAGCCAAAGATGCACTTCTCTGGATTTAGAGAAGCGTTGGCTTGCTCCAACCGTTGCAAAACTTTGATCACATGATCAAAATGATCCTCCTTTCGTCCGTACTCGTAAAAATCGTCAATAAAATCACGGACAAACTTTCCTATGAATGGTTCAAACACCTTGTTCATGAACCTCTGAAACGTGGCCGGAGCATTACACAGTCCGAATGGCATCACCCGAAATACAAATGTTCCCCAAGGAGTAGTGAAAGTAGTCAACTGTTGGTACTCCTGTGCTATCTTGATCTGGTTATACCCACTATAACCATCACCAAAGCTGTACCACTCATGACCAGCAACTTCCTCCAAAATCTCATCTATAAATGGTAGAGGATAACAATCCTTCTTGGTAACTCCATTCAGCTTCTTATAGTCTATGCACACTCGCAGCTTACCATTCTTCTTCTTGACAATCACAATGGGTGAAACCCATTTTGAGTTCTCCATCTCGTAGATGAAACTTGCCTCCTTCAACTTGTCTATCTCCTCCTTAACCATCATTGCCGTTGTGGGATTGACTCTTCTCTGCTTTTATCGAACTGATCTTGCGTGCTCCTCCAATTCGATTCGATGAGTCTCGAGAGTCACCTCCTTCAAATCCTTGTAGCTGATATCAGAGTCTTCTCACAATCTCTGCCTCACTCAACTCTTCTTTGTCAAGATTTTTCTCCACTGTTGGTCGAGACAACAAGTCAATAGCACTAAGCTGATGTAATGATTCATCTCGACCAAATCCTTCGTCCTCAGACGAGGATTCTTGATCATAAGAATCTCTGGCTACTTCTGAGACACCCTGATCATACTCCATATCAGATTCCCAGTAGTCACTAGTGGGTCTATCAGAGTCAGAAGTCACAACTCCAACACCTGAGAGATGAACTATCACTTTATGATCTCTAGGTCCAATCCGTAAGTATCCCTTGTGCCACATATCAGTGGTGCGCACAGCTATCAACCAAGGCTTACCTAGGAGCAAATCATAACTAGAGTCCTTTAACACTTGAAAGGACATTAATGTTTGAAATCCCATCACAGACACGACCACCTTCTCTAACACACCAAGAGGTCTTACCCGTTGCTTGTTAGCCATCCCCACGACAATGCTAGCCGGGCGAGTTGGTTCCATCCCCAACTTCTTCATCAATCTTTCCGATATGGCGTTTACAGCCGACCCTCCATCCACCAATACGTTAGAGACGTTGTCGCGTCGGGCGTTTTGCGTGAAGGATGTCCAGGAAAACGCGAGGTTCTTGGCTGTGGAGATGTTGTGTGCTGAAACAAAGACAAGACAGAGAAAAACAACCACGAAAACGAATACTGCGATATATACCAACTCTGAATGTATGTACACTGCCAGTTCTTTCTCCTAAGAGCACAGAACTGAGAAACAGACCAGAGCGGTCTGTAACCTGCTTCAAAAGCTCTTAAAACACCCCTTGAATCACAACCCCGACCCAAAACCACCGAAGCGTAGCTCAAAGCAAGAGAAACTTCTCTTTCCTAACAAACAGAGCCACAGCAGTATCACAAGATCCAAACCCAAGTCCAAACCACATCCAGGTATAAGCTCTTAGCTAAAGCTAGCTACCACAAGCTGTATACAACCAACCAGAATTCTAACGACCTCAAAAGAGCAAAACCCGTAGCGAAGAAACCGAAAAAAGTCTATTTGTGGACTTCCTCTTTTCGCTGAACGAACTTCAGATGTCGATAGGGTCTCCTCCGCTGACTCCGTTAACCCAAGAAACCTTCAGATCCGACTCCCAACAGCCGAGATATCACCGATTTTCGGTCGCAGGTGACCGAACCTCCAAAAACTCCTCCCTGCGGCTTAAAACCGCTCACACCGCACAAACGGATCGTCCAAACTGATATCCGTCTTCGCTGGCAGATAGATCTAGCTACCCTGAACCCAACGAGACTCCAAACAAGTCGTTTGGAGTTCCCCTTGCAAAACCACTCGAGAAATTTGGCCGCAGGTTGCAAAAAACTGACGTAAATCAACTCCCTACGGCTCAAACTTGCTCACCACACTCAAACCAACAATCCAATTCACACACGGTCTTCTCCTATGAGTAGATGAAGACTCCCTGATCGCGTAGGCACCAAGAACGAAGAGCTTGGCTCACCGATCGCGAAAAACAACCCAACCTCAGGTCGCAGGTGAACGAAAATCTGATGTAAGCGCTTCCCTGCGAGCCAATTTCACTCAGAACTTCCAAACCGCCCGTGAAAACTGGTATCGTCTTCAATTTCCTGTAGAACTCGGTGTTCTGATCCCGTTGAATCCAAGAACAGCAAGTTTGGACTCTGGAACGGTCCGAACGGTCCAACTCTCCTTCAGAGGTAACTGAAAACCTCAAATCTGCTTCCTGCGTCTCAATTTCCCTCAATACACACTCCTCGATCCGTCTCTTCCCAAATCGTTTGAACCAGTGCGTAGCCTGCACAGATCTGAACCCAACGACGCCTTGCGCGCTTGCATTAGACTCCTAAATCTCCCGAACCGTCCGTTGACAGGTCGCAGGTGCAAGCTAGCCCCTTAAGCACCCCCCTTACAACAGTCTCTGTACGTACAGTTCACTCCTGAATTATAAGAAGCAGGCCCCTTGCGTCTTTGATATAACGCCTGAAGCCCTAAATACCCAGTCAGCAAGTAACTAGGAACCTAGCTTGATTTTGCCTTTTTCGAATCGCATAACTTTTTCTCTGGATGTCCAAACGAAGTAAACAAGATGCCCATGGAAAGCTGACAACGAGCTCTACCCATCCATGTGATGAAAGTGAAGATCCGAAGTTGCGCCAAAAAGTGCTTATGACGAAGTGCTTATGGAAAGGAGCTCTATCCACTGGTGCGATAAAAACGAAGATCCGAAGTGGTGCCAAAAACCCATAAGCTGGGGCTTAGCTTGTTTTCTCCATCTTTCGAGTCTTGTAAGTTCTCCACTAGGCGTCCAAACGAAGTAGACAAAGTGCCTATGGAAAGCTGACAAGGAGCTCTACCCATCTATGCGATGAAAATGGAGATCTGAAATGATGCCAAAATCTCGTAAGATGGAGTCTAGCTTGTCTTCTCATGAGTGTCTTTGGAGCGACAAGCATCGAAGTTTGAATTTCAGATAGGAGCCGATCCACGACACGACATCCACCCCCTCCAAACCTGTGCATCTTCCGGTATGCATCAGAGATATCAACCAAGGAGTGGACCGGCACGCACTTCGTCATTCCCATCTTGTCATCCTCCCTCCCATCTCAGTCAACCTTATCCTCAAGTCCGCAAGTTGATCGTCATCTTGAAGTTGCTACCCTGCCATGATCCTCCTTAGATCCATGCTCATCGACCTTCACCTCGAACCTCCCATCCAATCACCCCCTCTAAGTCTACACATCTTCAATATGCGAATACATAGAAAGAATAACCCATCATACCATAGAACTGTCTTCCATCCGTCCTGTAGAACCTCACCATCGAGGTTTGTGACCCAATTGTCGTAGTAGACATCCCTCATCCTACCAATCATCACCCGTATCCTGACTGTAATCCTCAACCTCAAGTCTGTACATGTCATTGTACGTATCCAACTCTTCTTTTTTGTTTTCTGAAAAAAAAAGAACCACACCGCTGCAATCAAAAGCCTCAACCGCAACCATCGTTATCTCGCTGTACAATGGTATCCTCCTCAACCATCATCCTCCCTGATGTCTTCTTCTGAAAATCCTTACAAACCTCCCAAGCATCATTCTCTCAACACAAATCACCTTCAACAATGGCTTTTTCCCTGTAAGCCATCCTTACCCATCATCCTATACCCGTAGTCTCAAGAACATCCGTCCACTCTCCTTCAACCTCAGCATGTCGTTCGTCCTTGATGATGTCAATGTTGGCATCATGGACTTCTCCTATAGTCGCACCCAAGACCTCTCGTGAAATGAATTCAACCTTGACATCTTGAATGCGCTCCTCCCAACCTCCCTTCACATCCATCATCATCATCTCTGCATCTGGTTGTTGTTTGTCTGCAACCAGATCAACCATGTCCACTGTCTGAATCCCAACCATCTCCTCCGGTTGTGAAGGATCGCCCTCCATTGTCTGTTCAGGAAGGATAGTCTTATGTTGAACCTTATCCTCCCCAGCTTGCTTCCCTGATGAAGTCTCTTCTTGTCTCTTCTTCTCGTTCTACATCGTGGATGCAGTAGTCAACTTGAGCTCGCTTGGATCCACGTGCTCATCCAAATCATCCATATGGAGATCATGCTCAATCTCCTCCACCCTAGCACCATAACTTGTAGCTTCGATAGCTACAACTGCATGTACCGCAAAGTAATCATCCACCAATCTCTTCATCCCTCATTTACCAACGTTGGCTTGAAGGAGAGTCCCCGTATTTCTGAATGCAACCTTTCCATCCTCCCAAGAAATTATCTCTCGTTGCAATGACTCTGCAAAGTCGATGCAATCGTCCCGCTGATGGTCAGTACCATCACACCACAGGCAGTGATGTACCCAAGCTGGTTTGGGTACAAGCTCCATCTCAATCGACGATCTCTTATCCTCCAACCTAGTAACCTTAGCTTGCAGATCTTGCATCTTCTGCTGTAGGTCTTCGGTGGTTGGATCCTTCTCCTCTACAACCACAACAGGAGGTTGAACCTCAGATACTACCTGAACTGGTGTGGTAGTCAACGATGTAGGTGTCAACCTTGTAACCTTTTCTCTTGTCTGTCTCTGGACAAGAACCTCAACAGCTTCATGCACAACCTCCCAGTTTCTTGTTAATCCTTCTTCTTCCTCTCCATCCTCCAGAAGTAGCTCCAACTGTTCCTGCCATGGTTCATCCACAGCTTGAAGAAACAGCTCCGTCTTGTAGCTCTCCAAGGTTAGGTTGTCCACCCGAGGTAGTTGAGAGAATTGTCTCTCGAACTCCTTTAACAGCGTTGTAGGCTGTAAACCCTTGTTGGATCCGTTGACCCATTCCAGAAACGATTTCTTGGTTACTCGATATGAGTTTCCCAAGAAATACTCCTCCATCAGCGCATGCGAAAATGTATCCCAGTTCCTCCCAAAACGCTTTGTCAGACCCTTCACATGCTCCCTTATCTCAAGCACCGCAGCGAGTTCGAATGTCTCGATCATCTCTTTCTCCGGTACTCGATCCAAATCCATCTCCGTCTTGTAACATCTCAAGTACTTTGAGATATCTCCCCCATCAAATAGATCGAGCTTGTCGATCACCCTTCGAAGCGCCTTTGTCCCCAAAGCTTCCTTTTGTTGGTTCTGTTGCTCTTGTCGCAAAAACAAGTTGAAAGCTTGAAACAAATGTGCAGTTGCTGCATCCAACTGCATCCCTGGTATCCCCTCTGATCCGTCCATCCCATCCATAGTCATGGCTCGTCCCATCCTCCAATCCTCTCATGATCCCAACCGTCTACAAATCCATCATCCCAAGTCCGCAGCATCCTCCCGAACAACCAAATCCATCTTCATCCTCGTTCATGATTGTTGATCTTTTCTGTCCAGTTCTAACACAAAAATCTCCACCCCAGACCTTCACGTCGAGTTCACCACCTATGTCGCGTCGGACGTTTTGCGTGAAGGATGTCCAGGAAAACGCGAGGTTCCTGGCTGTGGAGATGTTGTGTGCTGAAACAGAGACAAGATGGAGAAAAACAACCACGAAAACGAATGCTGCGATATATACCAACTCTGAATGTATGTACACTGCCAGTTCTTTCTCCTAAGAGCACAGAAGTGAGATACAGACCAGAGCGGTCTGTAACCTGCTTCAAAAGCCCTTAAAAACACCCCTTGAATCACAACCCCGACCCAAAACCACCGAAGCGTAGCTCAAAGCAAGAGAAACTTCTCTTTGCTAACAAACAGAGCCACAGCAGTATCACAAGATCCAAACCCAAGTCCAAACCACATCCATGTATAAGCTCTTAGCTAAAGCTAGCTACCACAAGCTGTATACAACCAACCAGAATTCTAACGAACTCAAAAGAGCAAAACCCGTAGCGAAGAAACCGAAAAAGGCCTATCTGTGGACTTCCTCTTTTCGCTGAACGGACTTCAGATGTCGATAGGGTCTCCTCCGTTGACTCCGTTAACCCAAGAAACCTTCAGATCCGACTCCCAACAGCCGAGATATCGCCGATTTTTCGGTCGCAGGTGACCGAACCTCCAAAAACTCCTCCCTGCGGCTTAAACCCGCTCACACCGCACAAACGGATCGTCCAAACTGATATCCGTCTTCGCTGGCAGATAGATCTAGTTACCATGAACCCAACGAGACTCCAAACAAGTCGTTTGGAGTTTCCCTTGCAAAACCACTCGAGAAATTTGGCCGCAGGTTGCAAAAAACTGACGTAAATCAGCTCCCTGCGGCTCAAACTTGCTCACCACACTCAAACCAACAATCCAATTCACACACGGTCTTCCCCTATGAGTAGATGAAGACTCCCTGATCGCGTAGGCACCAAGAACGAAGAGCTTGGCTCACCGATCGCGAAAAACAACCCAACCTCAGATCGCACGTGAATAAAAATCTGATGTAAGCGCTTCCCTGCGAGCCAATTTCCTCAGAACTTCCAAACCGCTCGATGAAAACTGGTATCCTCTTCATTTTCTTGTAGAACTCGGTGTTCTGATCCCGTTGAATCCAAGGACAGCAAGTTTGGACTCCGGAACGGTCCGAACGGTCCAACTCTCCTTCACATGTAACTGAAAATCTCAAATCTGCTTCCTGCGTCTCAATTTCCCTCAGTACACACACTCCGATCCGTCTCTTCCCAAACCGTTTGAACCAGTGCGTAGCCTGCACAGATCTGAACCCAACGACGCCTTGCGCGCTTGCATTAGACTCCTAAATCTCCCGAACCGTCCGTTGACAGGTCGCAGGTGCAAGCTAACCCCTTAAGCACCCCCCTTGCAACAGTCTCTGTACGTACAGTTCTCTCCTGAATTATAAGAAGCAGGCCCCTTGCGTCTTTGATATAACGCCTGAAGCCCTAAATACCCAGTCAGCAAGTAAGTAGGAGCCTAGCTTGATTTTGCCTTTTTCGAATCGCATAACTTTTTCTCTGGATGTCCAAACAAAGTAAACAAGATGCCCATGGAAAGCTGACAACGAGCTCTACCTATCCATGTGATGAAAGTGAAGATCCGAAGTTGCGCCAAAAGCGCGTAAGCTGGGGCCTAGCTTGTTTTCTTCATCTTTCGAGTCTTGTAACTTTTCCACTAGGCGTCCAAACGAAGTAGACGAAGTGCTTATGGAAAGCTTACAAGGAGCTCTATCCACTGGTGCGATAAAAACGAAGATCCGAAGTGGTGCCAAAAACCCATAAGCTGGGGCCTAGCTTGTTTTCTCCATCTTTCGAGTCTTGTAAGTTCTCCACTAGGCGTCCAAACGAAGTAGACAAAGTGCCTATGGAAAGCTGACAAGGAGCTCTACCCATCTATGCGATGAAAATGGAGATCCGAAATGATGCCAAAAGCCCATAAGCTGAGGTCTAGCTTGTCTTCTCATGAGTGTCTTTGGAGCGACAAGCATCGAAGTTTGAATTTCAGATAGGAGCCGGTCCACGACACGACAACGTAGTGACCATTCAACCAGACTTCAATCTTTGAAGCCCTAGTGCATACCTCTGAAGCATGCACATCCATCATACCAACTCCCACAGACTTTGATGTCTTGCTCTTGGGTTTCTTCTTCTTGCTTCTCTTAGAACTCAGTCCTCCTCTGAGTTCCCTTCGTAAGCAAGGATTAAGTGCGATAAATTGTCCAACAGTGATGTTGGCTTTCTGAGCACTCACATCTTCAACCACATCATATCCCGCTTGGGAAGATGAAATGGTGAAATCCGCCATCCCTAGCTTCCTTCTTGGCTCCCTTGGTGTACTCGAAATATTACTCGAACGAGTACTTCTACTTGCTGACTCCTCCATGAAAATCGGTCATCAAAAAATCGAGTTCTTTTCCTTTCTTGAGCTAAAAGCTCCACCGGTGCATGAGAAGAGTTTGAACTCTCTCCTTTCTCATAAATGGGATCTCGCACGACGTCGATAGTAGCCACCCCCTTATCTCGTCCTTGTGATGGATTTCCTCCACCTACATTCATTCTGACAGCTTCGGCACCTCTTGCTCCGTTGTTAGGACAATTTCGCTGGAAATGAGAACCTCCACACGTCCAACAAGTGATTCCTCCAAAGTTATCTTAGTTGCCTCCAAAGTTACCTTGATTTACTCGGTTGAGATTGTTGTCGTAATCTCTTTGACCTCCTCCTCCACCTTTGTTCCTCCATTCTCGTATCTACACTATGTTTATCTTGAGATCCGCAAGAGTATCGGTGATGCTCTTCAACTCAACATGGAAATCAGAGGTGGCAGTAGACACCGCTGTAGGGACAAATGATCTTGGCATCACCGTTGGAGTAGGAGCTGACATTGAAGCGATCACCAATTGTGATGGTGGAGATGCTATCGTTATGGTTACACCAAGAGTCGGAGTCGACACCAGAGCGGCATGATGAGGTTGGATGATATCTCCTTCATCCAAACTCTCTTCCATATTTGTCGCAATCTTGATGGCCTCCGCTTTGGTTGTTGGCTTCTCGTACCTCACTTGGGTTCGAATTGAAGGTCTCAACCCTCCCGCCAAGTTCTTGGTCAGCACTGCTCCAATCCCTGCCATCGTTAGCTCCACATTGTCTCCACTCTTCCGTAAGACCGTCCGAAACCATTGCTCCAACTTATCCACCCTTTCGGCATATTGCCGAACTTTCTCGTCGTCCCGTTGCTTCAAATCAGTAAGCTCCACCATGAGCTTCTCATAACCCTCTTCTGGAAGAAATTCTTCGATGAGTGCATTACTCAACGTCTCCCATGTGTCCTCAACTGCACCAGGTGTCTTGCTCTTCACTCGGTCTTCATACCACGTAAGAGCAAAATCTTCTAAAAACTCTGGCAATAACAACACCCATTCTTCCTTCCTTCTCATATTGTTTCCGATGCAACCTCTTTTGAAGTCTCGAACAAACGGTTCTACATCTTCATTGTCCTTCCCAAGAAACACGGGTAGCTTCCCATTTTGTAACTACTCTTTCTACTCTTCTAATCGTCGTGCAATAACTACTCGCTAAAAGAGTACGAACATCACCAATTCCATTCGTGAATAATTTACCATAGGTAAAATAAAAGAAAATGGTTGTAACAACACCTCTTGTGCCATCTCTTCTCCCAAGGTATTCATGAGTCTGAGTCGCATCACCGCCTTCTCCACCATCCGAATGACGATTTCCATCACAACTCAGCCGAGTCCTCTTTTGAAGTCGACAACTTCTCCGTCTCAGTCCTTTGGGTCTCGTCCAACTTCTCGACTACTGACGTAAGTAAGGCGGCAACATCTACGCACTTGTGTCCTCTTGATAGATCACTCACTCCACAACTTGGACAAGGATCCTCTCCTAGAAGATGAATCGCCGGTGGTGGTGATGATGGACCCACTCGAAGACTTAAATCAGTAAACTCCCGCTTCCCTTTAGCTTTCTCGGTTCTGATTCTAGTTGGACAATTCACTATTTTATGTCCCAACCCTCTTCAGAAATAACACCACAAGTCGGTTTCTACTCTTCGTCTCGGAGATTCTACTTGAGATTTTGTACTAGTGTTCTCAAACTCAACGATAATCTCTTTCGAGCTCTCTCTGACACTTACTATGACATCTAAACCTTGAGGAAGGTTTCTAAGTCTAACTTTTCAATCTTTTGAACTTCCACTCATGTTGCGCTTTCTCAACCATTAAGTGGACAAAATATCTTTGAGGCAAATAACTCTACATCACTTTCTTAACTCTTTCGAGCTTTATATTGAAAATCGTGTATTATACATGCTATACACGAAATAAAATCCAATCTAAAATTAAGAGTCCATGATAATATCCTCATGACCATCATCTGTACTGATCCTAGCAGACATCTTAAAGTCACTCTTGTAAAGATCACACTCTACTTCACCAGGAGCATTTGTGGCCTCCACTTGAATGTTGCTTTGAACTCAATCTTCTTCGCATCTACGCCGATGCTCGCAGAAGCTTCTTGATATAGAGCAAAAAGAGCACCTCAACTGCAATAGATGCTTGATTGCAACGCCTCTATACTTAACTTTGGCTTTTCCGTCTCCGTTCTAACTCCCAAACGTCTCTTCTTCAACCTCGGCACTCGAACTGGATTCCCCATGAAGTATCGTCAAGACCTCCTTGTATGTCGAACCGTATATCTCTTAATCGATAAGAGATCTCTCCAAGATTTTTGTGATCTCCAGTAGCTCAACCTTCAAGCTACTAACTAATGAAGTTTCAATAGAAAATTCCTTAATCAAAAGAGATGGTGCTGACTGTACAAATTTTCAGAGAACTGAAATTTGTATATTTTTACTTCTCTCATGACTTTCAACCCCCTCAACTTTGAAAATTCATGGCTCTCTTTCCATACCACCTTTTCTCCTGATTTTCGTTGTCCTAGATAGCTTATCAGCCAATCTAAAACAATGGAAAGTTTCTCAGGAAAATAAAATTCACAGAAAATTTGACAATGACTGTAAACTTTTTCCAGAGAACAGAATTCCTCAACTCTCACGAATAGACACCCTCAACTTTGAAAATTCATTGCTCCCTCTCTAGACAACCTTTTCCTATGATTTCTTTTGTCTTAGATAGGTTATCAGCCAAGCTACAGTCTTGGAAAGTTTCACTGGAAAATAAAATTCACAGAAAATCTGACAATGACTGTAAAAATTTTCCAAAGAGCAGAAATCTTCAAACTCGGAAATTTTTCTCCTCTAATAACTTCTCTCTCCTCTTTTCTCTACAACTCTTGTTTCATCCCCTTTCAACTCTCCTCAAACTCTTTCTAAGTGAACAAGATGTAAAGAATAACCTCGAATGCGTCATAGATCACTACGGGATACACGAAAGGTTCTAATGTTGCTAACATCGCGTTAGCTCTCTCTCCTCCCAACGTTCTCTCCATGTGTTCTCTCATAATCTCTTTTTGTCTAATATAGAACTGAACTCTAAATATTTTCAATGATCCCTTCAAGTGAGGTCCCGGCAACGGAACCAAAAATGTAAACCTTCCACGATCTCATCGATCAACTACCCCCCCCTCCGATCTCTCAACCTCCACGATCGTCATCGATGAATTTGCAAATGTCGGACCAGTCTCTCACTCAGGGGTCACCTCTGATGGCTTTGAGGGAAGCACACCATGAATCTTGAAGAGAAAAAATGCTAAGTTCACTCATTCATACACCCACAAACTTATCAACTAAAATTCTTCATAAACTCATCAACTAAAATCCTCCATTCTAACGATGCCTCTCAAGTTCTCACATGCTAAAAATATCCCACATTCTCTATATTACTCAAGTTGTCATTACGATGATGTGAAAACAAGGATGAGGAGCTCTTCTCTACTCCTCTATTATACATTCTAGGTTTTTACTTTGGTACCCTCCGGTAACTCAGCCGTAACTATTTTTACCGGGTTTTACTAAGATATTACTTAAGATAAAAGCATTAATCACATGGGCTTCTTACCTTTTCACATGGGCTTATTCCTTCAAAGTCAACAACTTCTAGAAGGATTTTAGAATATTCTCAAGGAATCTTGAATTTCCACCCCTCCTCTACACTAGGACCCACTAAGAAGGAAACATGTGGAATCTCTTCTTGTTTTTAATGACCACAAAGTCCACAACTTTAATCCAACCACTAATATCAAGTCAAAAAGAAGATAAGGGATAATTTCCACCTCCTTTCTACCTTTTAGACAAGATGACAAGATAGTAGTGCTCACTCTTTAAGAAATATCTGAATTCTGCCAAAAGTACAGCTAAGTTTAATCATAACTAACTTTAGCTAGTCATGAGTAACTTGATACCTCCTTAAAGTACTTCGGCAGCAAATAAACATTCTCAACACTTAGTTATAACTAAATACCTTACTAATAGACAAACTTCCTATGTGTAACATAGATCGTTACAGTTCATCAGCCTGCAAAAAGTACCAGGTGCATTGGACAATCCAAAGAGCAACACTGTATACTCAAACAAGCCATACCTCGTCCTTACAGCGTCTTCTCTTCATCTCCTTCTTTGATCCGGATTTGGTGATATCCGAAACGAAGATCCAACTTGGTGAAGTACCTTCTTGTGACCAACCGATCGGTGGTTTCATCCATGAGAGGAAGAGTGTACTTGTTCTTGATAGTAATCTTATTAAGTGCATGTTAGTCTGCACATATGCGAATACCACCATCTTTCTTGACCACGAACAACACCGTGGCAGCATAAGGTGATATATTGGGTCGTAAGATACCTTGAGCTACCAACTCTTTCAATTGAGTCTCCAGCTTTGTTAGTTCATCGAACGACATGCGTCTTGATGGTACTACAACAGGTGTAGCTCCAAGAACCAGATCAATAGCATGATCCAAGGCTCTTCGCGGGAGGAAGTCATGTTGATAACTGATCCGGCATTACGTGAAAATATCTCTCAATCAATGCTTGCATATCATGGTGTATGAGACACGTTTTTCCTTATCCATCTCCATCTTGGGTTTAGACATCACTGCAATCCAAGCTTCGTCAACCGACTTGATCATCTTTCCAAACTGTCTGGCTGTGTAGATATGAAATGTCACCTTGAGCTTTTCTATAACGGTCGTGCTACGTTGCACAAACCTTACCAACAACGAGCTCATGGTCTTGGTTCTAGTCACCCCTAAGGTCTTGATTAATTTTTCATCCAAGACATTCACATCTGCTCCAGTATCAATAAGCAAACAACACTGTTGGTTTCTTATTTTCACTTCAATCCATGGCAGAAAATCTCCATGTTCTATCAAATGCTCACTAGCACATACCTCTACTCATGTAGTCGCCTCAACAGGTTCTTCAACACTAGTTGTCTCTTCAACTGTCAACCCACGAACCGTGCTCGTCACTGAACATTGAGAACACTCACGAGCTATATGACCATCACATCCGCATCGAAAACAGATGATCGTCCTTGAAGGTGTAGTACTACTATCTCTCGATGGTATTTCTTACCAGTCTATGCGATTCTTCGAAGTATACCTAACAAATTAGGTATACCAAGCTTCGACTAGCACCTGAAGTCGAAGCTTGGTTTGATTCTGCATTGGATGCATAAGATCCAGTAGGTCGTGTTAGAGTGGGACCGCGAGTAACTCCTCGCTGCTAAGACCCGCGAGGAAATCCTCTTCCTGATGCACCAAATGTGCCACCACCACGTCCTCTACCACCTCTACTATGAGAGGACGCTATCTGTCCTTGAAGATTCCGCCAAAATCCTCTACTAGGGTCGCCAGCATTTGTTCCACGTTGAAACTTGGAGGGCTGCACGGTATAGTTACGCTCCCTAGTGTTCTCTGCTACTTCCAGATATGCAAACTAGTCTTGCATGTCCTCGAACTTGTGAAACATAATCTAGCTATCAAACACACTAGCATAGAAAAGTGAAACAACAAGTCGGTGCGATCCATCATATGCAAACGAGTAACCAACTCAAAAAATCACTAGAGATATTGTTTGATACTCCATGTCTGTCTCAAATGAATGAGCTCTAGCCAAAACTGTGTAGCTTCATCCACTAGCACCAAATGTCGTCGGAGCTCATCTTTCAGCTCTGATCAAGTGGACATAGGGGTTGTTTCATTCAAACTTCTCATCTCTGCTGACCTCCATACCATTCCTTCGCCTCTCCTTCCAATCTATTAACAGCATAGGTGAACCAGCTCTGCTCATCGAAATTCTCCAAGTAATTTTCCATCTTAGTTACTCATAACTCAAACTTGGAAAACATTTTCTCACCGTTAAAGGTCGATGCCATTGCTGGTTCAGCCCATTTCACTCTCCGCTTATGTCTTTCTTTGACTGAGCTACCTTCCGCAATATTATCTTACGCCTTCTGTGATCCACTTTCAGTTTTATCTGCTTGAGCAGTGTCAACTGCTCTTTCAACTAGCAGCGCTAAATTTTTGACTTGCTCGGTTTGTGGTACATGGACCTCTGCTTCTTTTTCATGTGTCACTTTTGCTTGAGCTAAATCTCCCTTAAGCACCTTGTTCTCAACTTCCACTTGCTCAAGTCGACCTTCCAACTTATTCAGCAACGTCTTCATCTCGTCCATCTCGGTCGACATAGCTTCCATTGTCGATGGTGTTCAGCAAAGATTCCACCTGAACCAACTCGGATACCAACTATAACGTTCGACCGCAGATCTCGGAAGAAAATCTTTTATCTTTATCAATTAGTCATTGAACGTGAACCTCCCTGAAGACCTTTATACTTTATTTTGTCTCCAGATCCAGTTCGTCAAACTTTCCGCTAATAAGCATGAAAGATTCAATAACCGTCAGACTGATTTAGAATAACTAACTAGTCTTCTGCAGGTCTCTAGTCCTAATTTCAGATTTCAGAACACAGTGGAAACTACTCTAGACCTGGGTTGGACAAAATTTGGACAGCACTTCCGCTACTGGTGATCAAGTCGGAACTCAATGACTCACGAGGAGCAACAACCAAGGCTATGAGACCTAGTGGATGACGGGAAGTAGGAAGGCAAAGTAATTACACCGAAATAGAGTCAACACCACACAAGATGCTTCCAGTTCAGCTTTGACACACAATCCAAGCTTACTTATCATAGAATAGAGAAAATCACGAGCTCATATGCATTACACGACGTTTACTTGCTGACAAGATCACGAAAAACTCTTGGACCGGTAATCTTTCCTGCTCTACAACTCTCCTGTGAGAATTTACTCCAGAACTAGAATTTCTCCAGAAAACTTGTCTTCACTCTGAACGCTCTGATTTTCCAGTCAACTGACTAAATCTCAAATTAATTGTCTAACCACCACTAGATCCTGCCTGGTGCTCTTAGTTTACAATCATTTATCAACAATCTGCTCTCAGTGTAGCCTGATCTGTACAGTCTCTACTCTCAGTGTAGCCTGATCTGTACAATCTCTGCTCTCAGTGCTCCATTGTACAATCTCTGCTCTTTCACTACCAGACTGCTTCTCTGAAAAACTCAAAACAATAATAGCTTTTTTTTGAGTTCGCGACCCCTTATCTAATCTCTGCAAGCCTTCATCGTGACCTTGTAGCCGCCACGTACTTTGATAATCACTCATACGACGTAGGGTTAATAAAAGTAAACAGTGTTACAATGGATTCGAGCGAAAGAGAAAAGAAAAAGAGAAGATACGAAAATCACTAAAGAATATCCTCCAATTCTTTATTTAGCTACGACTTTTACCCGCTGCGTTTCACATCGTGAGTTTTCGGGTTTGCGGCTCCGTCAGTTTTTTGACCTTGATACTCACGGTTTCGTAAAGATTTCCACGATTTGTTCTACGGCCGGTGAAGGGTACCTGTGCTTGAGTAGCATAGGAACCGGCTGTGAGACCACAGGCAGATGCACGTCCAACTGATTCCGACCGAGAATTCAAATTCGGTGTCAACTCTTGTGTCACTAACGCTCAGTGTCAAGCTGTATTTGTACCCAGTAGCGGGAGTCTTTAGTATTTCGCTGAACTCAGATTTGGGACCGATATTTACTTGCTCTACCCCGGGAAGTTATGATACACTTGATCCACCTCCTCTTAGTGAATACGTATTTGCTAGATCCACCTTTTGATCTACAGCATACAGTTTCCCATATTAGAGTGACATATCAAATGTCTACTGTGCATTATGGAAAGTGTTCAAACTGATTCAAATATTCAAATAATTTTTCAAACTATATACTCTCTCTATTGTGCTACGTGCTTCTGAACCTTTATCATTGAACAAAGAGAAGAATGTGACTATATCTAGTGTTTCAAGTATTGTGATAACAGAGAGATAAGTCACTTGAACATTTCAGCTAAATAGAATATACACGTATGGTTAATGATAACGGGCTCCATTGACTATGGCTCGAGAGCGTTGATATATCTTCCAGACGGGAGGATCAGTGAGAGTTGATCTGTACATGAAGAGAGATGATCATGTCTCACTGACAAATGTGGTTGTCACGGATCCGACACGAGACTCAGTGACGACATAGATGATCATTCATCTCTCAAGATGGGCTGCAGGCATGGCGGTGTCGTGTGACGTGCTTTTTTTATCTAGGAATACACCGGGTATCTAGCTGTAGAGAGTATGTGTCGCACTCCGTGACTCAGAACCAGCGATCACCCAAACCTCTCTCTAACCTCCAAGTACACTCTGAACCTATCTCGCTACGATATCCTCACGTCCTCTCGGCAAATCTCTCTCTTACTCGACTAGGAATAGAACCGGGGTAACAAGCACGGACAACCTGTTCCTGTCATCCCCGCAAGCACTCTTGGGTCTGCTGGTCATCACTCCAGCCTCACCACAAGAGAAATACCAGCACTCCTAATAGAAAAGAAACCTAAACGCAACGCCCGCACACAAATCCAATCAAACCAACTGGGCGTACAAACAGGTATGCGAGTATGGAGAGGATCCAAACACAGATAATACAGTTAACAACTCTCCATACCCATTGATCAAGTGCTCTGAAGCACTAGCAAAACTTCCAAGTCGACATGTTCTTCGAAGAATCTTAACTCTTGCGTCTTTTAGAGCAAGAACCTCTCAACTTTATCTCGCTGTCACTCCTCAACCACAGCTCATAATGAGATGAAACCAAGGCCAGCAGATAGCCTGTAGAATAATCTCTCTATTAATGTATTACATGCATAGAGATCATCTCTGAGTTGGCATCTATGGCCTTTCAAAGTTCGCTGTTTTTATAACATGATGCTATTTCGACAGAACTTTGTTGTTCGATTCTTCACAAACCACTCGACCAAAATGCTCAAACTTCTCAGGAAGCTAACGTGTCACCATCACTATCACTCTGTAAAATTTCACCAGCAGATCCTCAACCAAACTCTCGGAATGATCCAAGCCCTTATCGCTGTTTTTATAACATGATACTATTTCGACAAAACTTTGCTGGTCGATTCCTCACAAACCACTCGACCAAAACAGCTCAAACTTCTCAAGAAGCTAATGTGTCACCATCACTATCACTCTGTAAAATTTCACCAGCAGATCCTCAACCAAACTCTTTGAATGATCCAAGCCCTTACTGTCAATGACACAAGGCGACATGCAGACCCTTGTGCACAAAAACAGTGATACCTTTATCCTCAATAATCCAAATGGTCTGAAATTTCACAAGTAGGTAGTTGACTGTACCTTCTCAGACTCTGGAAGGTTTCATAGCTAAATTCGACCTCAAACTCTCCATATCTCTCTCAATGTCTCTTGTTTACAGTCGTCTACTATCATAACCTCCGATTTGAGACACCCAACTTCAGCCGGCCATAACTTTTTCACTCCGGTTTGGAATCGATTGATCTCGGAGTCCATCAGCAAGCCCATCTCAAGAGTTTTCCAGCAACAGTCAATTCATCTCCAGCAACCTCACAGAACTCTCATAAAGTGAGAAAGATCTCACGGAAACAAAATTGATCACGACTTTGACCCCCTCAGCTTCAATTGATCAAAACATTCTCATTCGTGCTTCAAATCGAGCAACCATTGAGTCCACGGGAATCCTCGTCTCATGAGCTTTCCAACCATATCTCACACTCTGCGAATGGACCATGGGAAGTGCCTCTAACCCTCGAAAATGTGAAAAGAACTTGGTAGAAGGTGATTGGTCAAACTTTCGATCAATAAGAAACAAGTTGACAAAGAGGTTTTGTCTTCACTCACATGACAAACACAAGGAACGAATTTTTATCCAAGAGCACCATTTGGACCTCAAAGCTTATATTGAACAAACTACAAACATGTGTCGTTGACGATATCGTTGGTCAAGAAGCACGTAGACATGAAGAACAAACTACGCTCAATATAGAGTCAGAATTCCGACTCTAAAACGGTTGACAATAAACGGAACAACAAAAGGAACGGATGAAGCTATTATCTGGTTGTAATAATCCTCTCCGAAATTTCTCACCACAAACTCCCGATGCGTCACCTTTGATCTACTGTAGCAACGTATTTCGACCAAGTATTAAACAGAACTCTCGCTGGAAAGTTCAGATCCAATGGAGGATCCATACCATATCAAAGCAAGATGTAGACAGTAAGATCCCAAACAGCGTCGTAAGTGACAATGAGAAGAATGATAGGATCCGGAGTAGCCATCACCGCAGCCATAAATGACTCTCCTCAATGAGCTACCATAAATACTCGAAAGTGATCCCGCGACAGACAATGGATCTTAATGACAAATGGATGCGCAAGTGGAAGATCAGGAGCACGAAATGGCTCTCCGTTCATGCCTACCACTCGCACTGCCGCTTACTTCATCCGATGATACTGATCACACTCACACTAGACTTGGATACTCTACACTCTATATCCCAAGCTCTGCGCACCTCTCTTCTTATACATCAACCTTGCATATGACGACAAGAGTACTACCTTTATCTCCACTCAGCGGAGAGTACACAGATCGTCCACGTGGAGCCTTATCTTTTGACACGATAAGGTCCCAGTGGCTCCTCAACACCAAACACGTACGATAAAGATATGTGGTGGTTTCACACCCTAGCCAATCCACAACACGATAGCGACAGCTGCGAAAGTGATCAAGTATAAGATTATGCAGATGGGACATCGCTTCATCTCCTTAGCCTTGGAGGTATATGGATCGACATCTTTGGAGTTTGACGTCTTCTTTTGAGATTGTGTCAGAGCTTACCATGAGAGACGTCAGAGGGTATCACGTTCTCTTTCTTTCTGCATTATGTTTTTTAGACAACAAGCTTCATTGCTCTACAAAGAGCTTTAGTAGGTGCGGTCCACAAGAGAGCAATGACAGTAGGCAATGCTACTTCATGTGCACTTGTTGTATGCAAGAGTTTTGACTTACCTGTGTGTGACATTATAAAGATGATAGACGACTTTAGAGCTACTGATAGTCAGGCTTAGCCTCGGTGTTCTTCTCTTCGAGGCGTTGGTTGCTTGGTCCTTGGGGTCTTTCTTTCCCTTGTTATACTTGATGGGATCTTTCCATCCATTTGCTATTCATTGTGTCGCGTGTTTCACTATACCAAATCAGGGGTGTGATCAAGCAAGTGATCTAACACAGAGGTGTGATCAAGCACAAAAATCGTATTGGGGGTGTGATCAAGCAAATTTCTGAGTTTCTGTCGCGAACAAAGTTGATCGTATTATATTTCATCCGACAGTAGTGACCACTTCTGGCTCGTATAGCATCGGCAGTTAAAAATTGTTTCTCTGAACTTTGACACTCGCTACCAGTGAACAAAATTTAGAAAAATAAATAACTAAAACCTGAATTTCACGAGAAAAGGATATTATTTCCCTTTCCAATAAAAGTGGAAAGACAAGTTTTCAGTTACTTGTCTTCCCAAGTAAACAACTTTCTTTTCATTATGTTTTTAAAGTTTATTTGTAGTAAAATATTTTTTCATCATGGAGTTTACTGGATCTAACGTTGTATCCAAAACAGAGAGAACAATATTCTCGTTCCATTGTCCATAGACTGTACCCCAGTCGCAAACTAGGATTTCTCACTCCCATGGTCAATGAGTTGTGGGAGATCAAACCTGTAACACGCTGGACGGTGGAGACTCTCTCCATCAAAATAACGCATGATGTGCAACACAAAATTACACACACACACACACACAAAAATGACCCTGGAAACTGCAACGGCGACTACCTCTGCCGTGGATAGAGTCCAGCCACAGTTGGGAAAACTGACCACAAAGCAACCATGTGAGCGCAATTTAGTTTACTATTTCTGTCATTTAGTCGCACCGAAAGTGAGAGTCACATTGCGTCCGTTTTTCTGCTTTCGATCTGTTCGATTCCGGCAAGGAAAAACTCTCATGGTGAGATGTTTACGTTTTCGAGTAAAAGGTTAAAAGTAAAATACTGATTGTAAGTTGAAAAAATTCACTTTTTTCTTTTATCTATAGCCGTGTATTGGAACATTGAAAACTATCACTAGAGTTCACGTTTGGAACTAAAACATGAATCAAGATACTGTTTCATGCATGAATGTTGTATCATTAATTGTCAGACATTATTTCTCTAAAAACTCACATGATTATGAGATGAAAAGGAATTATTCGCATGATGCTTGAGATTTCACGTTTCTTCTCTTCGAGTTGAGTGGTGGTCTTCCATGGTTCCAGACCTTCATGTTACATCTTGGTTGAGAAACTCATGATCAAACGAAGATGTATATCTATTTTTAAAGAATGGTAATATTCAAGAATGCATAGGAACTACGAAATCAACCTTTTCTCTTTACGTTTTCCGTTCAATCTTATCACAGAAAGTTTGACTACGGAGCTTGCCGGACTCGCTGACAAACATGTGCGGAAAACGTTAAATGACAGTTTTCGTTTTCGTTTTCTCACTTTAGCTAGCAAGAAAGTTATTTACACGATTGCTTAATGATCCCAGAATTCTCAGATTGTCTCCTACTTGCCTGCCCTCCTTGCATGTCTGCGCACGTTTGCTATGGGTCTAGAAATTGGCTTGATCACACCTCCACTAGGTTCCCTTAGCTTGATCTTATCCCTCTTAACGATGTATGGCTTGATCATGTAGAAAGATCGGTACTTCGAGGACACTCCAAGAAGAAAGAGCGAGTAGACAAGGAAGTAAAATAGGAATGAGATGAGAGAGACTTTGCCTCTCTCTGTATATATAGTGGAGGTGAGTACAAGGGAAACCCTAATGGTGGGTTAGCACTCTAACTAACTCTAACAATCTTAACCACTCCGGCTAATGTTAGCCTTCGATCTACTAGAGCTTGGGACTATATCAACACTCTCCTTCAAGCTCATCTCTACATCTTGTACTCCTAGACAACGTCTGAAAGCATCAAACTTATCTCTAGGCAATGCCTTAGTGAAGATATCGGCAACCTGATCTCCTGTGCTCACATAACTGAGCTCAATCTCTCCTGCAAGGACCTTCTCTCTAATAAAGTGATAGTGCACTTCAATGTGCTTCGTCCTAGCATGGAAAACATGATTACTAGCTAACTTCATGCTGCTAATGTTGTCTGTATATACAACAACAGGATCTGTACACTCCACACCAATATCAGATAGCAGGCATCGAAGTCAAATTGATTCACATGTTGCATTCGTTGCTCTTCGGTACTCTACTTCTGTGGATGACAAAGCAACTATGAGTTGCTTTCTTAGAAGTCCAACTTATAGCAACGCTTCCAAGTCCAAAAGCGTAACCTGACGTGGGTCTCCTGTCGGTACTTCCTGCCCAATCAGCATCTATGTAGCCATGTAACAACAATGGTCCATCGTATCGATAGTGAAGTCCGTATTGCATCGAGAACTTCACGTAGCGGAGGATCCGCTTGACAGCCTCAAAATGTGATCTTCGTGGTGACTGCATGAATTGACTAATCAGACCGACGGCATAGCTCAAGTCTGATCTGATAATCGTCAGGTAGATAAGACTTCCAACCATCTACTTGTACATGCGTGGATCATCAAGTAACTCACCATCCTCTGCTCCTAGCTTTACCCCTTGCTCTAATTGTGTAACAATGAGTTTGCAATCAAGCATACCAAATCTCTCAAGCATACTGAGAGCATACTTTCGCTGTACAAGCCAAACATCCTTCCCATCTCTAATGAACTCCACAGCAAGGAAGTACTTGAGTTCTCTTAAGTCCATCATCTCGAACTCGGATTTCAAGTGATCCTTGATCAAAGAAATAAGCTCCTCATAGTTACCGGTAATGATCAAGTCATCAACATAGATGATGATCACAACAATCCGATCTTGTATTCGTAACGAATACAAGGTAGAGTCTGAACTACAAAGATGGAAACCAAGAGACTGCAAGTAAGAATTGATCTTTTCATACCATGCTCTTGGTGTATGTTTCAAACCATAGAGGGCCTTCCGTAACTTACACACACCGAGAAGGAAACTTCGGATCATCATAACTTGGAGGTTGCTGCATGTAGACCTCCTCCTCAAGATCGTCGTTGAGGAAGGCGTTCTTGAAGTCCATCTGGTGCATCTTCCAACCTTTCTGAGTTGCAACTGCAACTGCTGTTCGAATAGTCACCATCTTCGCAACAGGAACAAAGATCTCCTCAAAATCCACTCCATGTTGCTGTGCATAGCCCTTAGCTACCAATCTGATCTTGTACCGACACACGGTACCATCCGAGTTGCGCTTGACCTTGAAGACCCACTTGCAACCAATCGCTTTCTTACCCTGAGGTAAGTCCACCAACTCCCAAGTCTGTTGGTGATGAAGCGCAGCAAGTTCAGCTTCCATAGCACTTATCCCATTGGACTTTGTGCATCGTCTCCTCAAGTGAACTCGGTTTTTGTTCTTGAAGAACGTTAGCCATATATGCATGGTGCGCAGCAAGAAAACCTTCATGCATATACCTACTCACTGGATGTTTTGCCCGCTCCGATCTGCGAGAGGTAATTGGTGCACTAGTCACCTCTCCTTGCATCTGATCTGACGTAGACGCTAAGGTCTGAGATAAAGTATCCAATGGATGTGGAAGATCTACATATCTGGATGAGTCAAACATACGCTGCAATAGCACGCGCTCATCTTGTGTAGAGATTACATTAGTTCCACTAGGCTGTGTTACGTGGACTTCATCGTTAACAACAGCTCTATGTGCAACGGATTCTGATCTAGAATCTATGCTTCTCCAAATCCTCCACTCAACATACTACTCTGAGATACTACAGTGGACTGATTCCTTGGTTCTACAGTAGGTACAGGGATGGCTACGACAGGTGCATGTGCAAACCAAGACTGTAGCTCATCAAAAACGACATCTCTACTGATATAGAAATGCTTGGACGAAGGATTGTAGCACATATATCCTTTCGTATCCGATGCATAACCAAGGAAGATACATCTATCTACCTCGATTAGATGCATACAATTTTTGTACTCTTTGAAGTGTAACAGTAACCATATATTGGCATGGTAATCAGACCTCTCCCATCTTTAAAATTACACCATTGATAGTTTGATTAGTTAGTTAGTTGATTATGGAAATCATATATATATTCATCAAAAAATATTGATGACTATTTATAAAGAATATTTATAACATGAAAAAGTTGATTTGATATCTTAAACGAAATATATAAACTTACGGAAGTTTGAAACATACATATTCAAACAAATGAACGAACAAGATTAATCTAACAAGAGTAAATTAAAAAGAAACTTATTAAGTTGTATACTAATCACCAGCAAAGCTTAGCAAGTTTAGCAACAGATTATGACAACTACTAATGACAATAGTCCATTCCATTATTCACCCCGGTGAACTCCTCTGCGTGCATTTCAATGTTGATTTATTTTTGAGATTATTTATAGAAGTAACCAATCCAGAGACATCCTGGGAGGTTTATTACAGAATCAATTTTCAGTGACACCCCTATAAACCGTTCAGTTATATGGAATTACTTTTTTCTGTTTGAACCTAACTCTAGAGGAGAAGACGAGTTTCTTTTTGTTTTCGTGAGCTTATTTGGAGAGGATTCGAACTCAGGTTGCCAACTTCCCACGCACAGCCTGTTTGTAATGACCCATGCACATCCTGGGAACAATTCCTTCGTACAGTTGATATTACTTATAGACTTCACCGCTTCGTCAGAAAACCAGGCAGGGAACACGACTTCCCAGAAAACGAGAGAAAGTCCAGGAAGAGAAAATCGTATGTATTCTGTATTAAGCACCACTAAACAAAGAAAACTGATCAGGTAAATCCGGTGAACAGGCACAGCCAAGCAAAGAAAGTCGAGGATTGAGTAGCCTGTATCATGTATTGACGAATCCGGTTTCCTGATTTTTTCTTCCGTGCCGTCCGGTTGTCCTTTTCCTTGTTTTTCACAGAAGTGCGCTTGGGATGTATATTAGCTTTTGAATGAACTAGTCTACTTCAAAAGGTGTGGTTATCGATTTAACGCTTGCAAGATTATTACCCTCTCCATTCTCCAGACGAAATAGTGAAATAGAAATAGACCCACACTACGAAGGGTCAAGATAGAGAGCTATGTGAACATGCTTCACTCTTCTAGATGAAATAACAGAACTAGTTGAGTACCGTACTGGTTTAGCGGCACCTCTATATTTAGAGCAATACAGAGAAATTCCAGGTTTTCACATAACTTCCGTTATTGTATAACGTGCAAGTCCCTTGGCAGTGATATAGTACTTTAAATCATAATAAAATAAAATACATAATGCTTACTGTAACAAAATTATAAACGTGACAGCACGAAGTAACCCAGGTGACGAGTCACTGAACCAGCCAGCAGCCGTCAAGACAGCAGCAGTAGGTAATCGCTTGATTGCGTAAAGAGGTATACAAATTTAAAAAAATAAAAATAAAAATTGAGAAAATAAAGAGGTGGTTTGAAAACACTTGCAATTGGAGCTAGAGGATACATTGAAAAGTCAACGACCTTACTATTTCTGCAGATGTTCAGAAATAATTGGGACGCTAATAGAAAGGTTGGAGAGAAACAAGAAAAAGAAGGAAAAGGTTGATTATGATGGATGGAACTCATGATTTCATTCACAGCATCCGTAAGCATAAGTGCACTTCTCGATGTAATAATCATTTCTAGCAAGACATACTACTCATTACACCTTCAAGAGAAATGTTTATGATTTAGAAATACACTCATCATCCTTAGATTTTATTTACTTGTATGCTTGCACATACAATATCCACTTTTTCATGCTTTACCAACATTACTGAGAAAAAGCCTTTTGACCTCACCCGTCCTCAACAATGTCTCTCTGTTCCTACGCGCTTTAACTTAAATTCTTTCTAAATTATAAACTTTTTAAAATTCTTCTTTTGGAAGACGTGGAACTTTATATACATACATGAATCTGAAAGTGCTGTTCTGCTGTGATTTTCTTCCAGCAGAATCAGGAGATAATAATTTCTATCAGCTATTGTGGGTTCATATTGTTCGTCCAGTTCCCGATGCACCTACATTTTTTTATTTCTTACGATACTGGTAGAAAAGAAGTTGACTCAATAAGCTTATCACCTATCAATACCGATGTACCGCTTGACTGCATTTATTGTAAACGCGTAATTTCTTTATATAATGTAATTCATATATGCATCGTCTATGGCAGAAAAGCTTTGTATACCTTATTGCTTTGGCCTCCACACCATACGGGTACGAATGGCGGGTGGGTCCTAATTCTTTATTCACCATGAATCGCCTTGCTTATGATTCACAGCATGATCAGTTTATTACCTAACCCTTCTGTCACTAAGGGTTAGATAATAAGATAATGTATTTGGTATTAGGATCTTGCACCTGTAGTTTTGTATTTACTTTATGGGTTATGTCCGGACGTGATTGCAGTTCTTGGTTTGGTTTTCACGTTAACACTAGAAATTTTATTTCATTTTCCAGATGAATTTCATTTATAATTTCACAAATTCTTTATATATTTTCTGCTAACAAAATATGAGCAGAAGTTCTCCCAATGCGATTGGGGATGCTTATAGACCGTTGATCATCATTTTCTAGCAAATCAAGAACTCTATTCCTCTATCTTCAAAGGTCCTTATAAAATATTAAAAGAGTAAGTAATAAAAATTTATTAAAGATTTTCATTTGTGATCAAGAATCGTTGGAAGAATAAAGTCTCTAGAGGATACGGTTGCGAAAAAAAGTCAAGAACTCTATCTTTAGATTTACGGATGAAGATGGTGATCCGCAGAAATATTCTTACATATTCGATAAAACACAAAAGAGAGGCATGGAGCTTCAAGTAAACTGCAATGTTATTGCATTCTTTTCCCCCCTTTCATCTTCATATTATTCACCTCCTCTGGCCGTGACGCTGTTTCATGAATTTAGATATATTATTTTCCTATGAGTTGGCTCGGGAGGAGTGCAGTTAATTTCTTCATAATTTGTGTCGATTTACTCTTTTGTTTTGGGTGCTGATAGAAAACCAATCGCGGTGGAAGGACGTTGTATGAAGTGCGATATGTGCGGATAGAGTTTTTTCTTGCGTTATGCAAAATTGTAGTCCATGTTCGGTCCTCAATGTACTCAGAACTTAGCATGCCGCTTCAGATACATATGTATGATATAGCACGAGAATAAATGCAAATCTTTTTTCACGTCTTCATAACTTAGTAGGACCCTTGAGAAACATATATATCAAACACAACAAGGTAATAAATGTGAACATTTCTTCGTGTCGCTATATTTTATTCGAATGGCTCAAATATTCAGATGGCTCGGATTTTCTGAACTGATTTTTAATTTTATTCACTCATATAACTTGCAATCTACACGGAGGCAAGGGGCTAACACTCTACATTTGTTGCCTATGTTGAGTCCATACTCTATCTCTGGAGAGAATAGCTTACTATTGCACAGACATCTTGCATGAACAATGACATTTCATACCAGGTACTTGTGCAAAATTTTATTCATCTCAATATAAACAGGGAGGCTAGTGCATAGAAAGCTATTAACATATATACATTCAGCTCCTGAAGCGCGGCAGCAGAAGGTCCGAACTGTAACTGACATCATCAGTTATAGAAGGGCGATATTAACATTGTTTGCTGCAGTTGACTGCACGGTCTCTATGCAAACATATACTCTATCCATCTGATGCAAATGCAAGAAGTCGCACATGCGAGACTTGCGACCAATCCATCTATTCCTCTCCTCAAAAAAACAACGCTCCACAAAACTCTTAAGATATTTGTCACTCTCGATCAGACTGATGGCGACCTGGACTTGGCATGTTGGGGCTCGCTATGCACTTTTCTACATCAAGAATGTGACAGCGGTCTCATCTCAATGGAAGGAGGGGGCGTTATTATATCTCCACGTTCAAGAGATTTTATGTTTACAAGCCACCAGTCTCATGGATGTCAAGAACAGGTTGATCATTGTGCTAGATTGGAAAGGGAGCATAGACCACTAGGAGACGAGTCAGCGTGAAGAAGCTGAACAGTAGGGGTCTTCATACCTTCGTGGATATGATTGGCTACTGCATGAAAGACAGATTTGACGTTCATCACCGTTCGTGCATGAAGAATATCAGTGACGCTATGCTCGCACACGGAGATGAGATTTTTACTCTCTTTAGTGCCGTTGACACGAGAAACATGGTAGAATTGAACTTCAACAATATACTACAACAAGTATAAGAGTTGACACCCGCTTGGCAGCATGTTGCAAACTTGTCTGCACTCCATGGTTAGATATGCAAGTACGCCTTATACTGCTAGTGGCTGATGAGTAACGGCATACAACAAGCGAGAAGCGAAGCGCTTGGAAGTCTATCCTCCACCTGCAGATAATCACCATGAGAGATATCAATATTATATTCTTTTCTAACCATCAAGACTGAAGACTGTAGTTCAGCACATGCACTCTCGAAGATGAAGAGCAATCGTTGGATTTGCCTTCTCTCACGATGGACGATGTCTGTCCACTATTTGAAATCTTACGAGCGTTGTCCGAATACATATTGCTGTGCAGCGCTATTCTCGTAATCAGGGATCTATCAGCGCTAGATCTCTGGATTCACATGAACTGGATTTCTAAACATTAGATTTCTACCGGATTATACAAGTCACAAAATAAAATTTTTAGACAAATTTCAAGACTGGTATAGTCACTTATGCGGCGATTTAAGCTGAATTCACATGACGTGAGATTTTGCATCAGCGAGTCTGTCAGTTTTTAAACTTTATGGTTATCATCTTTTGGAATATTCTTAAGATCAATTCTGTGGACCGGTGAAGATATCAGAAGGACACAAATGGTTGATTGTATCGAAAGAATTAGAACGGTATTAAATTCTCTTTCTCGCGAGCTTCATGTTATCTGCTATTGCCAAGTAATTATACTCGTTGACTAGATTAGTGCAGATGTTCAATCATTTGGTTGCGATACCAAATCGTGACTCGCACCAAAAGCAGATAAGTATATGACTATGAGAACTACAACGGCTACTGCTTCCGCCGTCGACCGAGCCCAGCCACACATGCCAAATGTGAACGAAGCTGTAGAGGTCCCGGTTCATCTACTACTAACTCCGGTTAACACTGAGCACTGGAACTCACTTACCTTGCTCGTACATCCAACCTGCGGTACTGGATTGCAAAAATGGAAACATGCTTGTGGGCATTTACGGCTGCTTCTTCTTTTCTAATTACCGTACTTTAACCAGATCCATAGCAGAAATTGGCTTGATCATACCCCCAATATGATTGTTGCGCTTGATCATACCCCTCTTAACATTAGGTTGCTTGATCATACCCTTGACGGTAATAGAACCAGTCATTTTATCTTTTGGTTCATCAATTTAGTACTTTCAACCTTGACTAAATATCACTTTAAGTAAAAATATTTAACATTAAAGACGCGTTAGCCATATTCTCATTCCTTTAATATGTGCAGTCTCACATGTGAGTAACATCACAAAGTGACCGGTTTTACATGCAATAGCCAGTCAGTGGTGTGATCAAGCCACACATCGTTAAGAGGGATAAGATCAAGCTAAGAGAACCTAGTGGGGGTGTGATCAAGCCAATTTCTGGACCCATAGCAAACGTGCGCATACATGCAAGGAGGACAGGCAAGTAGGAGACAATCTGAGAATTCCGGGACCATTAAGCAATCGTGTAGATAACTTTCTTGCTAGCTAAAGTGAGAAAACAAAAATGTAAACTGTCGTTTAACATTTTATGCACATGTTTGTCAGCGAATCGGGCAAGCTTCGTAGTCGAACTTCTTGTGATAAGATTGAATGGAAAACGTAAAGAGAAAAGGTTGATTTCTTAGTTTCTATGCATTCTTGAATATTACCATTCTTTAAAATAGATATACATCGTCGTTTGATCATGAGTTTGTCAACCAAGATGTAACATGACGATCTGGAACCATGGAAGACCACCACTCAACTCGAAAGGAAGAAACGTGAAATCTCAAGCATCATGCGAATAATTCTTTTTCATTTCATAATCATGTGAGTTTTTAGAGAAATAATGTCTGACAATTAAAGATACAACATTCATGCATGAAACAGTATCTTGATTCATGTTTTAGTTCCAAACGTGAACTCTAGTGATAGTTTTAAATGTTCCAATACACGACTATAGATAAAAGGAAAAAGTAAATTTTTTACAACTTACAACCAGTATTTTACTTTTAACCTTTTACTCGAAAACGTAAGCATCTCACCATGAGAGTTTTTCCTTGCCAGAACCGAACAAGGAAAACAATGATAACAATTCTGACATCAGAATTGTTTTCATAAAATTGAGAAATTTTGACAATGCATACATCTTCTCATACAAGTGTTTTGGACATACAATAAGACAAAATTCAAGCATAGTATGGATAGAGGGTTTGTACAACAATGTTATGTCATTGATACGGTATATTTTTTTATCAAATTTCTTTTCAACAATCCTCTTATATTAAGATAATTTTCAGATGTGTTTCTGATGACGTTTAAACATCATTATCATGGAAGTCAAACCTCTCAAAATGTTATATATATATTAGAATTGAAGTATCCATCATAATGCTATTGGAATCAGATCCAACATGACACGTACATGACATTACAATTAACGAGGATGCTCATATAACGGTGACTCTTCTAAGCAAGAACTGATTGATTGTTCTGAGAACTATGAACTCAAGGAGAAAGTTATGAATGACTTCTCGGAGATTTATTTTGGAAATGCAGCAAGCAAAGTGCTGACGATAATGAACTCCAAACAAAAAGTCTAAACTTGCAGAATGATACACCAAGGCTAACTTTACTATTTGAGAGAGATATATACTCCAAGCTATCTGCACCGTTTGTGTTATTGGACTTTTAGCATGAGATTACAAGTACATTCGTGGATTCATTGTTTGATCTTTCAACCACTAGAGTTCAATTGGAAAACAACACTTTGTGAGAAAATGATGAGTACAAAACAAGACGGTGAGTAACATATGCATGGTTTGTGAAGACGTCCACGTTTGTTTCAATAATTATTACTTGCTTGAACAACATAGACAACATGAAATAGATCCAAACAAGTATATGAAAATGAGTTGCGATACTATCCGATTTGTAGAATATCAATATATACGATCATCACAATGTTTATCACTCTAACAAAGGTCTTAGATTATTTTCAATAATTTCACTCTTGTTACACATGTACTGATGTTCGAGTCTAGCAAAGATCAAAGGATGCTATTCTGCAAAGTGTAGTAGACTCTTTTGTCATGAGACTTGTGGAGACTGCAGATAAGAGTCAATTCTCGAACGATACATCTTGGATTGGTTGTTGATGGATTCTCATCTATAGAGATGTAAACCGAAGTTATATTCTATCTGGTCGGTAGTGTTCATCAACTACAACATTCTGACATGAATGTCCATCAAAAAAATGCACATGTTACTATCACTGATCATATTTGGTTTGAACAAGTCAAAGTAATAGACGTAAGTACAACTGCCAATGTGCTATCACCACTAAACAACTAAAATCTTGAATCTCCCTTCCTACATTACCAAGTGGTGCTTCAAAATAACCTACCACAAAAATGACAAGAGGGAAACTAATCAGAGACCTTGGACACATGTTATCACATGACCCGAGGTTAACCTCCAATAGCTGACCTCTAAGTCGCATCCAGATCTAGATCTGACATACTATTGGTTAGAAACTGATCAGATGAATCTATCTTTAACCAGGTCATATGATACATCTTGAAATATCATCATAATTATCTCATCTTAGTAACGGATATTGATAGTCACATGTTTTGTACCTTGTAGCTTTTGAGGATGAATTTCTTCTTTGTCATGTGGTAAGGTGACGACATCCATGTACTTATTTAAGGATGCTTCGAATTTAGGAAAGGTTCTCCTCCTTACTTATTATTGTCATACTTAAATAATAGTCAACTGTAGTCATGAGCTCCCTCCTCCTGTAAATAATCAAGGATGGGTGGGTGTTACACCTCTGTTCTTGAATAGAATAAGTGATCTCAAAATTCAGATAAGATTCTCCTCCTTATCTTAAATAATCAAAGATTAGTAAACCATGCACCTCTATCACTGAATATAATAGATTGACCTTCTATTCTTGAAATGGAGTCAGCTATACTGAAGATTCTATCCTCCATCTATTTCCAAGTGCTCACATTTCACTTATTTTTACCTTCACCCTTGATTGGACTATTTTGGTCTATTAAGACAACCCTTGTTAACTGTCCGGCTTCTGGTTCTTGCAGCAAGCTTTTGGACGTCGACCTCCCTCACAACTTTCAGATGCTTACTTTCCAAACCTTCTAACAGCTCCATAACCTTCAAAAAGAAAATCCATTCTTTTCAAAAATTAATATTTTCCAAGTATTTCTTAGGATATTCTAATTTCTTTGCTCCTTCACTCCTCATTATCTCTATTTATAGTGAAATATAAATAAATAAAAGATGATAAAACTAAAAAATTAACAATACGTGTACACCATAAGTTTAGCATCAATGAACGCAATTATCCAGTCAGCATAGACAAGCTAGAGCTTATCTTGATTTTCTCATTTTCTGTACTCCATATTAAATGTCCAAATGAAGTAAATGAAGTGTCCATAAGAATCTTACAATAAGCTCTATCACTTGGTGTAGTGAGAGTGGAGATTCAAAAGTTTTGTAAAAATACTCAGATCACCTGAACGTCTTCGGAGTGATAATGTGTAACCTCAGAATTTGATTTTGTAGGAGCCAATCCACTACACTACACCGTTCTAAATCAATTTGGAATTTGATAGCACTATTGTAAGTGGGAGAAGTTGTCGTAAAAATTAAGATAGTGGATTCATCCATAGGTTCCACGTCACGCTTTCAAAGCTGGTCCATTTCAAATCATTCATATTGTCAGACTGCTGTTGTAATCCACATGGTTACGATGTTGTACTTGTTGGTATACAAAGTATTATATACAATGTAAAAAGTATTCGACTGAAAACGAGTGAATCTATAGTAGTGGATGAAAACCGTTCTCAACTTCTAGAATGAGAAAACAACTCAACTTGAATTTCCTGAATATTTAAATTCAGATCCAACTTAAGTTAAATGATGATCATTCAAAATTAAATATTTATATTTTTTGAGATGATTATAGTTGTTTTGTTTGTATTTCTAGATTTGTTAAATTGTCTTAGGATATCTAGCTAGTCCTATTCAAATGTATGAAACTTGCATGACTTGCATCAAGATTATTCATTAACATATGTTACTATCTGTATTTTATGAATTGTCCATATCTTATATGTAATACTTTATGTTGATTATAATTAATCTAAATTTATATTAGTATAATGGCTACTGTTAAGTTACTTATATCAGTGCAAAAGTATTAAAAGTAAGGTGTACAAAATGTTCACCATATGATTCATTATTCATGATCTATATGGATGAGTGATATTCACCGAAACCTACCGATATCAGTTATATGATGATATTAACTATTTATTATGTATAAATATATTTTATTAACAAATAAATAAATTACTTGAAAGGAAATAATGAAATAGCCTTATCTTTAAAATGATGATGTATGTATTTGGATACTTTTTTGTTAATTTTTCCAAATCATATAGATTCAAAAACATCTATATGATTTGGAAAATATATAAAATAAGCTTGTGAAATTGACTGTTTATATTCAGTAAGTTGATATCTTTCAAACAATTACTCTCAACATTCTGGCAATGACTAAGTATTGCACGTCTACTAGTGTTTATTCGAAGTTAAATTAACAAATTTGTATTTTAATAGATTGCAGTATACATTTTTTCTCTAGTGAACTTTAAGAAATGGTAAAGATAATCTCACAACATGTCCTCATTACATTTCTGAATTGATTATAAGGAAGTTTTTGGTTCAAGATTACTTGTTAACTTTCTATAAAACATAGTTTTCGTGGATGAAAAACGTTTCGATACAGAAAAGAGGTAAATATAGATATCTTTGTCTAAAGTTATCAAAACTAAGATTTATACTGTCAGTTTTATAAATCATCCTTCATTTTACAAAGTGAAGGATGATTTATAATAAATGAATAACTATACTAAAGAACTAAACTTACAATAATATTTATTATTCTAAGAAAGTTGTTGATATTATATTGCAATTATATTACAGTATACAATATTCACGATATTCTGAAACTGTATCCTCAACTATTTTATTTGTCCTCTTTCTCTTCATCCCATAATTCTTGTAACATCTCTTCAAGTATTGCTGTATGATAAGATCTATTTGTATTTGTCTTGTAGATTTAAGAAATTGGTTGAAAACTCCCTCGTCTCTCATTCAATATGATGTTCGAAGAATCAACTGGATTTGACTGAGGAAACTGATAGATAGATTGGAGAAGATATACACAGATCTCAATTGATGCAAAGTACCGTCAAAGCATTAGAGTGCAATTATGTTTTGCAGATATGCATCTTTTTGGTTATGATTGAGTATAAGTTAAAGATATTTTACTCGGAAATAATGTGAAGTGTAGCATTGGAGATCGCAAAAATTTACCTATGTTTACCTATGTTTCTTAAACTTGTATCTTCTTTTTTCTTGATGATAAAATTTATATGTATTCTTTTAGGCTTTTTTTCTTATCACAAATGATAATACTTTCAAAAGACTTTGAATGATACAAATATTTTTAGAAATTCTAAAGCAGTATTATATTTATCAATAATGCAAAAACAGAAAAAGTGTTCACAATTAATCATGTTAAGAATATACTAAAGCATAGAAAATAGCATTTTCTATGCTTTAGTATGCTTAATGGTAAGCAATTGATCCCTGCTCATACATGTAACTGAATGCAGTTTTGACAGTTTGATAAAGCAATAGGTTGTTGACATTAAATATATATTATCCATGAGAATAAAAATTCACATATAGAAAAATCAAATCAGTATTTTTAGGTTTATATATATTATATTTCAAATAATATATATATTTTCTTAAATAAAGACTTTCTGCAATAAAGATAAATAGTTGTTCCACTTAATAAAATTTGGGATAACAAGAGAATAGGATGTAACCGCCAACTTAAAGAATAAAATAATTCCTCCACATAATAATCCCATATATGAGAAAAGAAAAGAAAAAGAAAGAAAGCAAATTAAAATAGGTTTTAGATTTTCTAATAACTCTTTCCCCCTTAAAAAACATTCTTACCGAACTTTTATTGCATTTATATGCATTATTGTAGGACTTGGGTTTAAGCTTTCTATAGATCTATTAACAATTTCATACTCTATATTTTTGGAATATATAATTGTCCGAGATACGGAAGGCTCAAGTTGTGTTCGTCCTTAAATATATAGGTTACTTTTGGACAAGGTAAATGGTTAACGCAGTGTAATCCATCACATGGTTATACATCCAACACAGTTGATTACTTTTTATCCCAAAAAACGTGAATAAACGGAACGGATCGGTATTTCGGATATTTCTTCTGTATTCCTATTGGCTTGTATTCATATATATTTATTTATCGTTGGTTCCAGATATACCGCCGGGATTCCGGGGTCCTAAAGAAGCTCGAGCACTTCCATGGAAACCATCCCTTCACGTTTGGGGTTCTGCTTGTTTTGGGATATGCAGAAACACGAACGAGATAAGAGTCTGCGAGCAGAATCTGAGCAGACAGATATGGAGTGGAGATGCTCTTGTGCCCGCAGGCATGGAACCAGTTTAGTATAGAGTATATGGGGATGAATTTCCGCATTCGTGAGATGGAAGAGAGGATTCAGCGAATTGCGTTTGAACAAAATCTGAAGAAGAAATCTGCCGCCGAGTGAGTGAGTGAGAGAAGCTTGGGCATCATTATGGAGAGGAGCTAGAGAGCTCTTCGGGAGTTATCTTGGTGTGACGAGATCGATGGAAGCCGTGGTCCTACCTCCCGTCAAATTTAGGTCCAGCTCCTTCCTAAAGCCGCAGATTACTCCGAGAATGAAAATTTCCTGTGGAGTGAATCCGCTTCAGCATGTGACTCGCAGTTTCCCAGGATTTTGCACCCAAGCGAGCGACAGATTTTGTCCCCGCGCCTTGTTTCGTTCGGATTCATTTGATGCGGCCGATGATATTCTGCTTTCCGAGCGGGAACTGGAAGTGACGATGGATCCCGGAATGTTCGAAGAGGTGTTTCCAACGTTTACGAAGCAGAAGGAGGCCAAGCCCAAGCCGGGGCGCCAGCGTAGTAGCAAAGCAGCATTGTTCAGAGACTCGACGTCTAAAAGCATTCTCATTCCGGATGAGTGGATATCGGTTCAGAAGCATCATCTAAGAACGAAGAAGGAGAGGAAACAAGAGGTTTTAGCTCTTCAGATTCTGAGGGCACGAGAGAGGGAGGAGGAAGACAGGGCAGTGAAAGAGGAGGCTGCTCGTGCGGCTCGGGCAAGACTCTCCAGCAGCGCGTCTCTCGAGCTGGAAGTGAGTAAAGAAGAGAAAATATTATCAACTGATGAAGGTCATGAACATACTAGTGTTGATGGTTATTCGGTTGATAGGTGGGAAGAAGCTGAGGTCGAGGAGGAGGAGGCCTTTCTCGACGAATTTGAGCCAAAAGCAGCAGTCGGCAAGGTTTCTGGGCGAGCTCGTCCCAAGGATTATCGCAGTGGCTTAGAATTCAGCTCCCTGGAGGAGGTTGCTGAGAGGTTGAGACAAGTGACAGAGATGGGATCCAGCAGCGACAGCGACCGAGGAAGCGTTGAGGCTGTTGAGGATGAACAAGCCGAGATTGTTAAGCTGACACCCGAGGAGAAGGCTATGTTGAGAAATAGGAATTTAAACTTTGCGACTGTCAGTTCTAGATCGTGGAGTCCGCTTCACACACTAGCAGCAGCAGGGCAGGTCTTCTTGGCTGCAGAACTCATAAAGAGGGGTGTCGAGGTGGATGCTCTTGACAAGGAGGGATTCACCCCAATTCACAGGGCAATTCAGAGTGGGCGCAAGATGATGGTGAGGCTTCTGTTGAAAGCAGGAGCGGACCCTCATGTTCGAGACAGAGATGGAGCTACCTACTTGCACTATGCTGCTCAAACGGGTAATCATGAGATCGCTAAGCTTCTGCTGCGAGATGACGTCGATGTCGATGTGAACTCAACTGATAAGGATGGATGGACACCTCTTCACGTGGCAGTGCAGAGTGGAAGAACAGAATTAATTAGATGTTTGATCAATCGAGGGGCGGATATGAATCAAGCAAATAATGATGGCAATAGTCCGTTTGACTTGTCTCTTACTTTTGGAAATTGTTTCAGGTTTTATGATACCATCAAGTTTATGAAGCGTAAAGAGTCTGAGTTTCAGAATAGAAGAAAGTTTCGGGATACAGAGATGGTCCATGATGAGTAGATAAGTCTGTGGACTCCGTGTGGCCGAAGCTCGGTGCTCGATATTGCTCAGTTTGAAATGCAAGAACCCGACACTGACGTATTCTTTGAAAGAGATTACGTTTTCTTTCTTCTAACTCTGAAAGATCGAACTGAACCTGTTGGGATAGTCCCAGCTGCAACCATCATCGACTGGTTGTTTCTTACCGATACAATAGAAAAGAAACACAGAGAGGTTCTGCCATGAGTTGTCTTAGTCCATTATGGTAGTCAGTATGTTGCATACACTGAGAGTGGAAAATTACAGGGGTGGGTTTTCTGGCTTCCTCCACATCATTCGAGCGGTAAATTTGTATATCCTCTTCTGCTGCCGTAGGCAAACGACAATTTTCGTCACTTTGTGCATTCTGTCAGTTGGTGATGTGCCATGACTTTCCGCTTGGATCACCTTTCACACGCAAGCTTGCTACTGCGTGTATGATGATCCATTTGCCTGGGGAGACCGGTCGAATGGAGTTCTGGTAAGTACTCGGGAATGTTGTTCTCTCTCTACTTAGCCACATGCAGGCCAGCTTGCCTCTACTGCAACACTGTGGGCACATCCAGGGCAATATCATTGTGCTTTGATTGGCGATTTGGTCCTATACTGGTAACTCTGAAAGACTTTCAACATGCATATTCCTCCTTAGCACGCACATGCTTTGATTTAAGCACTTCAAGGAGAAAGAGAAATCTGTTAACCCTTCCGTTTGCTGGCTTTCTCTGATGTAATTGGTCTTTGGCTCCTGGCGCTTATAGAGTTAAGGTTTCGAGATTACAAAGTCCTGAAGACGTACTGTATGGGGCTGCTCTTGTCTCGGAGAGAACCCCGTTTATAAGAGTCTCCCAGTCGTCTCGTTTCTGCTAAACTCTTCTCAGAGAAGGCACATGCCAGGCGCTCAGATGGTGATGTATCAGGCCTTTGGCAAGTGAGAAGCGAAAGCATAGCATTAGGACTTTAAAAGCTTGTTTATGTGGCTGCTGTGGTTTCTAGCATGTGTTCAGCTAGTTTGAAGATTAGCAGGACACACTAGGGCTTTTAAACTCATACCCACTGGCGTTTTCCCTGTTTTGTCCTTCTTTCCAAATCGACGGTAAGCTAGCAAATGCATAGCAAAATCACTTACATGAGTGATTATTGCCGTTCCACAGTTACATAGAAGAGCTCTCCCTTGCATCAACTCTGGCGATCGATCGAGTCTTTGCACGCCCTCCGACTGCTCACAGGCCACTGGTTAAGAAGGAACTGACCACGCTGTAACCGAGTGTAGTGCACAGAACAGCACAGATGAGTTGAAAACGAGCACAGCAGAACGGGACTGTATGGAATAATTCAAGTGTTTTGCGACATACACAGCCGAAGGTGAATGTCGAAGTCTGGGCTTCGTAGGGAGAGCTGCTTTTTCGCCAGTCATGCTCCTGTGTTCTGTCGAGAGTAGAAAACGTGGGGTCGAGATCCGTTGCGCACGCGATATTATTTCTTCTCACTTCTCGGAGGGGAATCACCTTAAATATAGCAAGCATCGAACTTCCCTGGTCCTTCAAGTCTCCTCGTTGTCAGTGGAATCCCGTCGACCAGCTCTCTGCCATTAATATTCACCACGGGGTCCCTCTCTTACCTCGGAAAATCTGCTCTCTTGTCAGTTCCGGCAGCTTGACGCTCTCATGCGCATCGAGAGACGTTTTGCAGCTTGGTATGCAAAATCATGAGGAACTTTACCCTACGCACTATCGACCTTGTTCGTGGTGAAAAAAGGCGAGGCACTTAACGAAGTTTTTCAGAAATATGGAAGTTGTTGAGAAGGTCACTGAATACAGGGTTTCTTCTTGGGATATCAGTTTATTGCACTTATCCATGTTACGTTAAAACAACATGCTTTATCTAGTGTTCCCTAGTGAGGGAGAGAATGAAGGTGGTTTTTCCTCCATCAAAACAGAGCATTGCGAGTAGAGGAATTGAAGCTCCAAAACGGGGCAGGGCGCATGGATACCGGAAGGACGAGGATTCTTGTAAGTTGTATGCATGCAGTTTGAAAGGGTTCACTGGAGAGCGTTCGCTATGGTTCACTGCTGCATGGTCGTGTCCGCCAGGCTATACCCGCTAACTTTCTTACAGAAATAACCTTCTGCTCTTCTGTTCCTTCTGATGAAGGGAGTGTTCTCCTTCTTATCGATTATTACTCTTTGAAGACATAGGATCGTTCAACGCAATGGCAATTGTTCTTCTTGTGAGGAATATCTAGTCCTCGAGATTGTACTTCAGCGATTCCTCAGTGTAAATGGAGTTCACACAAGCATGAGAGATTCGTTCTTACGAATGACGAAAGGAATGATATCTTTTCCTCGTCGGATTTCGATATGGCTACAACAGACGGAAGACATAGAATATTGAAAGCGTTCTGTCGAACTTGTTGAAGGTTGGCGAACGACACATGATCAAGTGAAGTGGTAGTTAACACGGCTGTACGAAACGAAACTCTGAGTCAAATTTGTTTCAGACGGACAATGAAGAATCAACAAAATCCCTTCTTCGACAAAAAGTAGTAGCTCATTTTCCTTTGGAAGATGAGCCAAGAATAAACATGGAATAAAAAGTCTCTTTGCCAAGGCTAAGGTTGAGGGTTCAAGTCCCTTTTCCTTTTCCGCTTGGAGTGTTATTGACCGGCCTTTCGTTTCACAGGGACGAATTGTTTGCGATCGACGAAGCAAGCAGAAGGCGGGAGAATATAGTGGCTTCTCTTCTCTCGGGACGGAGATTTGAGCTGTACAATATATATACCACACTTGAATTGATGTGACCTGTGGAGGTAATCGACGCTTACCACTTTGGGGCCGAGATCTACTTCCACTATAACTCAATGATCTTTACCGTGACCACTATTGTGGTGTAGCATGGACAGAAGGTAGATACAGCTGGACGCGAGGAAAACAGATGCAGCAAAGAAGAGAAGATCTACACCCGAGTGGATGGGCACCCTTTTGCTCTTTTCAAACATACCCACCAGTAAGATCATCACAATAACATGTCCTAGCTTTGTCTTCAACTCCTCGAGGGAGCGGATCTCCAACCATTTTGGCCGTTCCTGTGCCCACAGATCGCTTGTAAGGTCATAAACTCATTTGCTTTGCTTCATTGAACGAACATACTTCAGATAGGCGCTATAGGGATGGGGGATTAATACCTCCAAAGTGAAGAGACCGAAGAGGTTAGAACCACGAATCGCTGCTGCTTTGCCGGTATTGCCCGCTCCGTCTCCTCCAGGAACACGCAAGCTGCTGACGAAGAGCTCATAGAGGCCCATGCCAAATATCAGCATTACTGTACCCATCAGGTATACATCTGGAGGTGTTGACACAGGTAGATTTTGTTACACCTGAAATTGCATCTGGTATAAGAAATGTAGGAATCAAGCAAGGACTGGAACAAAGCCTCGTCTGTCCCGCATACTTGTAACGTCAATAAAGAGATATAATCGTCAATGACGATCAAGTATTAGAGGCTGTTAACACTGAACTCCGTGTAAACACTTACCAACAGCTTCTACAAGGTAAAGAATCACTTGGCTGCTCCTCACATTAAGAAGGTAGGCCCTGATGTACTCCTTGAAAGAATGTACGACATACAGAGAGCCCTGCCCAAATAGTACACATGTAAAAAACTATCCCAGATTAGCTAACAATGGCATTAAGCTTACAAACATTAAAGCTAAGCATAAAAGCATGCTCGTTTCAATACCTCGACGGAAATAAGTGACTTACATGAGATTTATTCAAACACCAGCAAAACTGCCATCATACGTACTATACTGGTAGAAATAATCACATAGCTGCGCATCCACTGACCAACACTGTACTCTATTAAGCAAACGGAGTAGATTATGCAGAGCTTATCAGTCACCTGAAGAAAACATAGCATCGAACCAAGGAGCGAGCCCACAACTCCGAACAAAGTCAGAAATCGGCAGTCAAAGATTGCCTGTCGTTTCAGGAACAAACAGGAACTGAAATCAGATCGTGCTCGGTCACAGAAGATAAAGAAGAAAAGATATGCGAATTTGCACCAGCTAGCGCGCATTTCACGGAAGTGCGATGGTCGACAGTCCATAATGCCTTGCAGTACTTAAGCGATCAAATCGAATAACCCAGGTGGAGAAAGACTGCGGTGAAGCCAACAAGAATTTAGCCTAAGAATATATTCTCGAGAGAAGCAGGCAACATTACATCTCTTTTCTGTAAAATGTTGGAGCGTCCAGAGACCATGAGAATGGCAACTTACTCTTTCAATGCGATCTTCGATACGCTGAGATAGCGAGGGCGGCCCAACAGGAGGAGTGGCTGAAGCTGTCGCAGAGGCGGCTGATCCTTTAATATCGTTTGAGCCCAGCAAATTATCGATTGTCGATGTTGTTTTGCTGGTGTCAACATACTGAGATATGAGACCACTGTCCGCAACTCCACCATCGAACTGCGACCCCCGAATGCGCATTCCTCTCGGTGGAACGATCCGCGAAGATCCCGGTAGAGGATTCCATGATTGTCCAGAGGTAGAGAAAAGTCTCGCCTTTAGCTCCGCCCCGGAACATGAAAATTTATCCGAGTTAAGCCTAGAAATCCTACTGTCCACATACAACTGACGCGCATGATCACTAATCTTGACATTCGGACCGTACACGCTGTTCGAAGTCAGGATCTTAGCGATTGAGGTGGTCATGGCCATATGCGTTGAAGGATGAAAATAGGCGAAGTACCGGAGCTGAATGTAGCTGACGAGAAATCAACTGATTTCCTTAGAACGGGTTTGCACTCAGCACTTCTTTACATTCTAATCTTTCCGGTGCAAGGTAGTGTTGCAAGATAGTCACGCTTCTTTTCGCCTGGACCACTCGCTCAACATCGAAACAAAGAGAGTGAGACGCGGAAAGGAAAGATTGAATATCCTTCTCGCAAGAACTCTTCCGACCATACATTTAACGACTCCAGCAGGGACTGAAATTATGTAACGCTTCATTCATCTCTCAGATGCTCAGAAAACAGGAACTATCAGATCCAGCAAGAGCTGTGAGTTACTCTCAATCCCTAGATAAATCGTTTATGAAATCCTCCGGGATCCATCTCTTCTGCTGGAGGTGTACGAGATCTAGGAGGATTTTCTGAGCGCGGAATAATGTTCATCGCATCCGCGAATCTCCACAACTCACGAGCATCATGCTACTTGAACAACAACCTATGAAGTAAGCCTTATCGAGAACCACTACTTCCTTTACAAGATATGATCACGTGCGGAGGAGATTCTGCATTCTGGATCGTTTACAACTGAACACTTCGCTCCGATAGACATCTAACAACCTTTCTGACAGGCCCACTATACTCATCTGGACCATTCCCCGTGCTCTGAGCCCGTGAACTACGGCAGGGGAATGCCGCTGCAGCTCTCACAAGACTCAAGAGCCATTTTCCTCCCCTCCTGCAACCCGAGTTCTCTCGATAATTACTGCGTGTCAGAGTTACCGAGGAGGAATCACAAGAGAATATTCTATGTACGACAGTATTACTCTACCGGGGTAGGAGTCGGCCTCGGTTTTTGGAAGCTAGATCCGGTTCGGTCCGAAAACAATTCAGGCGGTTCAGAAATGATCTGCTATTGCATTTTATCATTTGGAAACGATCCAGTTCTATGGTTATAAAATCGGTTTAATTTTCTCGTGGTTTTCTCTATTTTCTTGATCTTTCTCCGGTTCAGTTCTCAAATTTGAAGATTTCTATTCAGTTCAGTTTGAGAAAGATGGTAGGGTTGGTTCAGGTTCAAAGCCTTCCTTCCAAATTCTATAAAGCTTTCACTCTTCCACAGTTCCACTAGAAACTTCTATCTACCGTTGTCGAGTTCTTGCATTATTCTTCCATAGTTTCACTTGATACGTATTTCTACTGTTGTCGGCTTGCAATTCCTTTTGACGGATGTGGCGAATGGTTCTCTCTAAGAGGGTTTTTCTCAGTGATCCAACATTGGGTATCTCATGATACATGTATGTAACTTTTTAATATTGTATTTATAATTATCATAAAACTAAGTATTTGTTTTATGTTTGACTAAACAGACAAGATGCATTCCATGTTATTAGCTTCCTTCTATGCATTTCTTGGCCTTAGAGTTGACAAAATCTGAGCTTCTAGTCTATTTCAAATTTTGAAGACATTCAAAATATCTAGAAAGTTGTTAGTTTCATTTGTTGACAGCAAGAGTGATGCTCGAGTTGTTGCAATGGAGTGTAGTAGTTTATTGAAAAAACATCACGACCAAGAGATTTTACAAGACAATCAAAAATTACGGTGTATAGTTTATATATTTCAACTGAGAATCAAATCAGTTGTGGAAGTAATAGCTCCTCAAATATATAAGTTGCTTCATACCTTGGTGATGTTTTGTTCAGATCTGTGGTTTTACTTTCTTCTTATCTTTATTATATAAGTTTTTATTTATATTATAACTATTTATATTAGCTATAAAATTATAATTTTCTAAGATGTTTATTTATAATTGGGTTTGTTTGATTACAAAATGCTTCAAGCAGTTTTCAGAAGAGTTGCTACAATTACTATTGGCAAGGAAAAGAAACCACCTACACCTGATTGTGAGCAAAATGGAATTTGACCATGGTGATGTTATCAGAAGCATTAGCTTGTGTCAAATTTTAGGTGTAGCTCTCTTGGATGATAAAATTACAGATGATTTTATTGGAACATTATTTTTAAGCAATAATTGGTATATTAATCTTAAAAAAATTAAGATTGTTGAAACTGATGGAGACTCCCGCTAAGATCTCACCATTGATCTCTGGTCTAAGTATATGACGTTCACTTTGACGTTCTTGCTTTCAAGAGATTGTTGGATCATTGCAAGTTGTATCAAGTTAAAGATTCTCTAGCTCAGTGACAAGATGATTTTGGGACTATTTCCTAAATTTAAAATTTGTTAGCAGAAAAATTCGTACTTGTCGACTGTCATAGCTTTTATGGTGGTAGAACATAGTCGCCATGTGAGAGACTAAACGAGACATGCATTATTTCAGTTAGAAAGTTCATCTATAGTTGGATGGTTGAAGACTATTGTGGACCTTGCAGAGAACAGATTTCTTACAGAAATGAAATTATGTAAGGCATAATAATTCCTGTTAATATGAGGCATTCTTGCATATTTCTTGCATATTCATCTCCTCCATCTACTGATGGAGGAGGATCATATGCAAAGGTTTAATTTATCACCTAATCTTTTTATCGAGTTACGTAAAGAAGCATTGTACTCAGATATTCTCAAAACTGATCCGAACCGTGGAAATAAAAGTGACTTCTAATTCACAATGATCCGTCGTTGGAGAAGTTTTTTCTCTGGAGTTACATTCCGCAGGTTTTTACAGTATTTCATTCACCTGGCAATTACACTCTTGACTTACTTGAGTTTCATGGCAAGTAGCTTCACTATATCGCATTGAGATAACATATCTTTTGTGATAGAAAAGATTACGTGTGTGATTGACATTGTGAAGCAAAAATGAAAATAGAGGAATGAGCTTGTAAGCAGAAAATTCAGCAAATGTATAGTGTACAAATATTCTTAGAACTCCTTGGTCCTCGAACTTAAAAACAAGACGGTAAAGACTGTATCAGTGTTACATGGAGAGTCTTAGTCGAATGTGTTCGATAATTTTTCTTCTCTTATGTGCTTGCTTAAACTAGTAAACGATACATTTATCTTACTCTCAGTCTCATAATCATAGAAATGGTGAAATGGTCTGCATGAATCCACGACTCTTCTTGACGTCTCCCAAGTCTCTCCCCTTCACTAATGACCCTTTGACGGACTCAGCACCTCGTCGCAAACGTCAGCACTACAAATAGTGACTCTCTCCGCGGTATCCATGATTCATCTATCATCGTCTGCCACAATCCGTGTAATTGGAGATTAGCAAATCCTTAATCGAGTGCAAGTAAACGTTCTTTGCAAGAACGAGAAAGTTTGTAACCGCGTGTCCTTGATCTAACAATACCATGTTTTCAACTCCGAACCCAACTCACGAGTTTTGATTGATACATGGATGATCATCGTGGGTATGGTACACTAGAATCTCAGCTCGCGAGTTCCGTCCTCCACCTAATCGCGAGTTCCTTCTCTATCTAAACTCTGTTATCTCGACGTTCGATGTTGGACGTTCCTCTGCACGGTCGATAGCTTGCCCATGCTCCTTGTACGAATAACTGACATTGAGAGCTTGCCCATGTCCCTTGTACGAATAACTGACATTGAGAATTAAACCACCAGTGCTCCTATAAAAGAGACGTACTGGCAGTCTGCTTACGTGACATTTTGTCGCGTACAGCCAAGCTACGTCGAACAGTGTCATGTCGCCGGCTACCCAAATTTTTTTTCAGGGAAGAGCGCATAGCGGGGTTTAAGGTTCTTTGCAATCACTCGCTCTTTCGCTCGCTTCCTCGCTGCGACTTCGTCATCGCTCGTATGTCAATAATTGCTTAGATTAAGACTTGTATGTATTATATAGACTGTATCTTGTTTATGATGTAAATGAAATGATGTCTGTGCTATAGATTCTCTCACTCATCGAGCTATGATATAATTCTTGAAGAAGGTCATTACGCCAGCCAAGATGTGATTTACACTAGAGCTCGAGAGAACTATATGTCAAAGATTTTCAACTCCGTCATAAACAAGTTTGCCACGAAGAGGACTCATTTTGCGAAGTCACATGAAGTTCGATTGGCAGCATGTTGCATGGACTGGAATGAGAACATACGTCGGGAGCCCATCAGGATTTATCAGCGACGTCTTCAACATACGACAATGCGCCACCGGACTCAGACACATCGAGAGCTACCTGAGAGAACAACTGCATGGAAGACTGAGTTGAGAGACACGATATTTGACAAGCATACTGAGGCGGCTATGTAAGTACTAAACTTGGTTGTTCACTGAGTGTACTTCATACATAACTGTCTAAAAGATATTTTTTAGTTGTGAATGTTGATGAAGCTATAATTGATAATTTGATTGTTTCTGCGCAGATGACGAACAACAAGTACCGAAGTACCAGTTAGCGGCATTTACCGTTGTTGAATATTCAACATACTACATAAACTTTTCCATCTTATATAACTTGTTATTTTCTGTATAGGGATAATATTATAGAACAAATATTTTTTGTCTAACTTCACGATTTTTTGTCTAACTTCATGATTATTTACAATAAGGTACTTTTTGCCTCCTCCACAAACTTGCACTCCAAATACTTGTCAGTTTTCATGTTACATGTTTTCTAGGAACTCTTTCCTAAGCGCTTGATAAGCACAGCTTGTTTCAAAGGCATCATGAGGAAAGGGACCTGCCTCCTTTTATTCAATACAACACACACTTATTTACCAAACCGATGATTAGAGATGTTTACTCAGATACACAATTTATACACACAAAGACTTAGTCTTTTTTCTCTTGCTTTTTATGAACACAGAGTTCATTTGTACACTCTCTGTTTTTTCTTCTGAACACAGAGTCCATTTGTATACGCTCTGTTTTTTCTGTAGACGTATTATTTTAGTTGGATTTTTGCTATTGCTTTTTCTGAACACAGAGTTAGTTTGTACACGCCCTGTTTTCTCGGATGAACACAAAGTTCATTTGTACACGCTCTGTTTTTTCTGTAAGCGTATTATTTCAGTTGGATTTGAAGCTAAATTATTTCAGTTGGATTTCAATTATTTCAGTTTCTTGGTGACTCCCTGCTGTAAATTATACTAGCAAAAGCGAGGGTTTACGTTATCATTCAAAGAACTCTTGACATGCTACAGGGGGTTGAACCCTTGAAATCCCTCATCTGGGCATAGCATTTCGTAGGAGCTGATTCAGCAGCTCCTAGACCTGCTATTCAGGATGCATAATGCATGCAGCTAAAAGAAACAACAGGGATATGAAAAACGAAATGTACATCAGACAACAGAAACAACAAATATAGGAAAATCAATTCTGAAAACTTACAAAAACTTCATTGTCATCATGAAACTCTGATTTTACTGCAGCTTCAAGGAGTTCAGGCAGCTGCTTTCGTTCTACATAGCCAAGAAGAAAAGAGAGCTCTCTGTAAATGACGAAAAGTTTCTTTTTGGAGGTTTCGTCAGCGTAGGAGGCAGAAATGGAAGCTATCAATTCACTCTCAAAATCCGATAAGTGTGCACCTCCATCAGAGGTAACGAAAGCACCACAGCTGCACTATAACCAGGAAAAGATTCTCACAGTTCTTGTGTCATGAAAGTTAGAGGACTATCACCAAGACAGCCGCTCGAGACTATCCAAACATCTTTCAACTCTTCATCAGTCCTCACCCTCCGTCTCTTCACCATATGAGGCATGGAGCCTATCTGAACCCAGAAAGAAGATAGCATTCACAGTGCACCCCCAATAAAAAACACAAGTTTCCAATCTCTCAGAACCTAACCAGAAATCTGAATTGAGAACCGAAAAGAACTGAAGGGGAATGAATCGAGAAAAACCACTGAACTGAGAACCGAAAAAAACCGAGACAAACCAAGATCAAAACAAATGGAACCCGAACTGAGAACAGAAGGGCACCGAGACAAACCAAGTTCAAAATGACTGAAATCGAAAGAAAATGACAAAGTGGCAGTGATGACGAAGCCGCAACGATGGTTGGTAGAAGAGCAGGAGGATCATGAACCTCAGCAATGACTCAAAGGTGGGGCCTGAACCCGCAACGTACCTACAAAACGAGAAACGAGGAGTCTGAACCTGCAATGCACCCGTCTGACAAAAACGAGAAGGAGATCGAAATGAATCAAGAAAAACCACTGAACTGAGAACCGAAAAGAATCGAGACAAACCAAGATCAAAACGATTGTAACCTCGAACCTCAAACCGAAAAGAACCGAGACAAACCAAGTTCAAAACGACTGAAATCAAAAAACTGAGAACTGAAAGGAAATGACGAAGTGGCAGCGATGGCGAATGACGAAGCCGTAGGGATGGCTGGGAGAAGAGCAGGACATACCTCGTAGATAATATGTGTCTGATGTGGGTCTATTTAGGTCCGGGATATTGCAGCAAGGTATCTCCGGGTAGAGTCATGCACGTCTTGTGATCTCCTGTCCAATGATCGGCTGCGTTCTGAATGTCCAAAACTAAGATGCTTGTGTCGTCTTCACCATCAGTAGGATAACGACCACCAACCATGACTGTCCTCCTAGCATTCAGCTGACAACAAGTGTAAATCCACCCCTTCAGCTTGTCTGCAATACCGTGAGTCATCAGCTCTGGATACATATATCGTCGAGAACTGACGACCTCACTATCTCGAAGATCTCGTATCTCAGCCACTCGCTGAACCAACACGAGTTTATTTCTCATAGTCGATGCTCCTTGAGATCGAAACCATCTTTCCAGTTGTCTCTTTGTAAGGAGCTCAAGGTCTGCAATCACCTCAGCTTCATCAACACCACCGGGATGACGCTTCTTGGTCTGCATCTCCGCTAAAAACTTCTTGATCATGTTCTTGCACTTGTGCCATAGGTCCTTCTGGCTCACGATATCGTGTTGACGCAATATAACATCCACCGATGTCTTGTGATTATGGACAATCTCGTTAGGAACAATATCGCGAGCTATCAATCGCTGGATCCCGATCTCAAACGCCGCATTCTTGATCAACCATGTATTTTCTCTTGCCTCGACTCGAGTCATATTCACCATCTCGATGACACGATCGTCAAACACATCAATGAATGCACAAGTGCCGTTGTAGTCATTTCGGGTGGAGTCGTAACGGAGGTCAACATACACAACAAAGTTTCAGAAGACATACAAGTCAAATTCAAAAATACATATTTAGGACATTCTGAGTAAGAATACTTATGCACATGAACTCACAACATGAGTAATAAACAAGTCACTTAGCTCAATGTGAACACACTAACCTTCCATGGGAGCATGGTTCAAGTCCAGAAAATGCAGTGTGAGTACTTTCGACTACACCTTCTCTTTCTTGATCATCCATCGGTCAAGTGTTGCTTGAATCCATCCAATCCGTCGTCTTCTCCCGCTCTGAAATCCGTAAAAGTGCTTTCGTCTTATAAGTTGTAGGTCGATCTCTCGATAGATGAAATCCAATTGTGTATATCCTAGTCCCGCACATAGTGCAGAATGGTACATACGACCCACAACATTACGACACACAACGTTGTCGTGTGACGTGCTTTCTTATCTGGGAATACACCAGATATCTAGCTGTAGAGAGTACGTGTCGCACTCCGTGACTCAGAACCAGTGACCACCCAAACCTCTCTCTGATCTCCAAGTACACTTTGAACCTTTCTCGCTACGATATCCTCACGTCCTCTCGGCAGATCTCTCTCTTACTCGACTAGGAATAAAACCAGGGTAATAAGCACGGGCAACCTGTTCCTGCCATCACCGCAAGCACTCTTGGGTCTGCTGGTCATCACTCTAGCCTCACCACAAGAGAAATACCAGCACTCATAATAGAAAAGAAACCTAAGCGCAACGCCCGCACACAAATCCAATCAAAACAAACTGGGCGTACAAACAGGCATGCGGGTATGGAGAGGATCCAAACACACGAAATACAGTCAACAACTCTCCATACCCATGATCAAGTGCTCTGAAGCACTGGCAAAACGTCCAGGTCGACCTGTTCTTCAAAGAATCTTAACTCTTGCGTCTTTCGGAGCAAGAACCTCTCAAGTTTACCTCGCTGTCACTCCTCAACCACAGCTCAGAATGAGATGAAACCAAGGCCAGCAGATAGCCTGTAGAATAATCTCTCTATTAAGGTATTACACGCAAAGAGATCATCACTGAGTTGGCATCTATGTCCTTCCAAAGTTCGCTATTTCTATAACACGATACTATATCAACAGAACTTTGCTGTTCGATTCCTCACAAAACCACTCGATCAAAACAGCTCAAACTTCTCAGGAAGCTAGTGTGTCACCATCACTACCACTCTGTAAAATTTCACCAGCAGATCTTCAACCAAACTCTTGGAATGATCAAACCCTTATCGCTGTTTTTATAACATGATACTATTTCGACAGAACTTTGCTGTTTGATTTCTCACAAACCGCTTGATCAAAACAGCTCTAACTTCTCAGGAAGCTAATGTGTCACCATCACTACCACTCTGTAAAATTTCACCAGCAGATCCTCAACCAAACTCTCGGAATGATCCAAGCTTTTTCGGCAATGACACAAGACGATATGCAGACCCTTGTGCACAAAAACAACGTTTCCCTTCAACCCAATAATCCAAATGGTCTGAAATTTCATAGGTATGTAGCTGACTGTACCTTCTCAGACCCTGGAAGGTTTCATAGCGAAAGTCGACCTCAAACTCTCCATATCTCTCTCAATGTCTCATGTTTACAGTCGCCTACTATCATAACCTCCGATTTGAGACACCCAACTTCAACTGGCCATAACTTTTTCACTCCGGCTTGGAATCGATTGATCTCGGAGTCCATCGGCAAGCCCATCTCAAGAGCTTTCCAGCAACAGTCAATTCATCTCCAGCAACCTCACAGAACTCCCAGAAAGTGAGAAAGACTTCACGGAAATGAAATTGGACACGAATTTGACCCTCTCAGCTTCAATTGATCAAAACTTTCTCATCCGCGCTTCAAATCCAGCAACCATTGAGTCTACGGGCATCCTCGTCTCCCAAGCTTTCCAACCATATCTCATACTCCGCAAATGGACCACGGGAAGTGCCTCTAACCCTCAAAAACGTGAAAGGAACTTGGTAGAAAGTGATTGGTCAAACTTTCCACCAATGAGAAACAAGTTGACAAAAGGATTTTGTCTTCACTCACATGACAAACACACAAAGAACGAATTTTTATCCAAGAGTACCATTTAGGCCTCAAAGTTTATATTGAACAAACTCCAAAGACGTGCCGTTGATGATACCGTCGGCCACGAAGCACGTAAACACGAAGTACAAACTACGCTCAATAGAGAGTCAGAACCCAGACTCTAAAACGGTTGACAATAAACGAAACTACAAAAGAAACAGATGAAGCTATTATCTTGTTGTAATAATCCTCACCGAAGTTCCTCACGACAAACTCACGATGCGCCACCTTTGGTCGACTGTAACATCGTATTTCGACCCAAGTGTTGAACGGAACTCTCGCTGGAAAGTTCAGATCCAATGGAGGATCCATACCACATCAGAGCAAGATGTAGACAGTAAGATCCCAAACAGCGTCGTAAGTGACAATGGGAAGAACGATAGGATCCGGAGTAGCCATCACCGCAGCCATAAACGACTCTCCCCAATGAGCTACCATAAATACTCGAAGTGATCTCCTGGCAGACAATGGATCTTAATGACGAATGGATGCGCAAGTGGAAGATAAGGAGCACGAAAGGGTTCTCCGTTCATGCCTATCACTCGCACTGCCGCTTACCTCATCCGATGATACTGATCACACTCACACTAGACTTGGATACTCTACACTCTATGTCTCAAGCTCCGCGCACCTCTCTTCTTATACATCAATCTCACATGTGACGACAAGAGTACTACTCTTATCTCCACTCAGCGAAGAGTACACGGATCGTCCACGTGGAGCCTTATCTTTTTTCACGATAAGGTCCCAGTGGCTCCTCAACATCAAACATGTACGAAGGATATGTGGTGGTTTCACACCCTAGCCAATCCACAACACGACAACGTCGAGGATCTCATAATACAACTCCATCTCCGTGGACAACCGAACAAACTTGTGCTGACACTCACAATTGAACTTCAACTTCCAAGTCTGATGGAAAGCCTTGATTGTTGAAAGTAACAAGAGTTTGTCACATCTTGGGTGGAGACACTTCACCTTGAAGTCCTGAAAGACTTCACTCAATCAAGACAAAGATACAAATCTGACCCTCGAGAGATCCTCGACAAGTATGTCGTCTTCTCTCATGTCCTCTCATGTGGTTCACAATCATCCACATCATTGAAGATCTGAAAATCTACTATTGGATCTAATGAGATTCGAGAGTCCAACACGTCATCTGCCACCTATAGATAAAATATGCCAATTCAAATAAGAAAGATATAATGCGCACACATTCACAGATTTACAAGCATATTTCAGCTTGCTTGAAAGGGGTGGAAAGACCATACTTGAACACCCAACGCATTCAAAACATCTAGATCGGTCACAAACTCATCATCATCCATCTCTGGCACAAGTAGATCCATATCACCCTCCTCTGGAATTACATCTGGAATTTGTTGAACCTCTGCTCTCTGATCATTTGATCAATAACGACCCGAGCAGTCACAAACACAAAGTTCATAACCGCAGCATGCCCTGCACCAGGTCCCAAAAGTTGCATCAGTTGTATATACCGCGGAGCAACGACTCTCGGACTCTAATCAACCCTCCATGGACCTCCGGACATCCTCTAGGTCTGTGTCTATCGTCTGGTCGTGGTGGATGTACCCTAGGAGGCATGAACTTAAAACTTGACAAGTAAAATGAACCTATCCGTCCGGAGGTCCAGTCCTCGTCACTTAGATATCCTCAAATCACCTCAAAAATATAAAAACATTGAAATAAAATTATAATAATCTAGACTAAGTAAAAAACGAAAATATAACCACAAGAATTTTCCAAATCAGAAGAGGAAGAATACAAAACAAAAACAATCCTAAAAAAAAACACTACAGCTACAGTTATTTGAAAATATAACTAAAAATATGAAACTGAAAACAGAATGACTAAGACACTTGGAAATAACCAAGTCTTAGAGTGAAGAGTGAAAAAGAAGAAAAAATATCTGTGTCCGAGATCTGAGATGGGTGAGAAGAAGGACAGAGGAAGGCTGGAAGAAGGGGAGGAAGACTGGGCGGAGGAAGGCTGGAAGAAAGGGAGGAGGAAGGTAGGAAGCGGGAGAAGGGAAAAAAAACTCAAGTGAAGGATGGAAAAATCAGTGAAGGATGGCGGGGTGCGGGAAGGACGGCTGCCGGAAACATTTTCCGGCTTTTCATATTCCAGACCGGTGGTGTCCTTGCCTCCCGGCATCGTACGTTTTGCTATCAGTTTCCCCCGAGTTTTTACTTTTCATTGTTTTTATATAAAATTCACCTCATCACACTAACGAAATACTTTTTGATATAAGAACATTCTGAAATTCAAAAAAGAGAATATTTTCGAGAGTCTGTCGCAGATGCTGAAATCTTCTCTGTGTCATACTATCCACGTCAGACATCCATTTTGAGCCTAGGATGGTTCAAATTTTAGGTCTCAAGCAGACGAACGTTTTGAACCATAGATGAAGATCACTGAGCAACAAATAAAATCATGACAGTTGTCCATAGTACTCGTGAGTAAACCCACCTCCGTCTGATTTTCTGAAATCGTGACTAAAATGATTAGAGGTGGGTTAACCCACCGCTAATATAGGGGCCCAGGTGGTTTAAGAAGGCAAAGAGGAGGCTACCGCAGAGAGAACTTGGAGGTTTGAGAGTGAACCATTTTCTTTGATAGTATGAGGCCGTGATTAGTTAGTTGATCGGGGGTCCAGTAATTTGTGAGTCCATATGGATGCAACATGCATATTACAATTAATGCAAAATTAAATTTCCATCAAAATATTTCATCAAAATTATTTATAAATATTATACGGTACTCAATCCTGGAATAGCCAACTCATCCAAAGAGAACCCATAAGTGAAGAGCGGGATGCTGCGTTCTTCAGAGTATAAGTCCGGGACAGTACCCGTCAATAGACGTCATTTGGCGAGAACATTAATATATATTCTAATCCTTCCCGTCGGAGGGGTTAGGATATATATTAAATCCCATGTACACTCCGAAGTGTACATGGGTGAATAAATAAGCAGCCTTAGCATATGGTACGTATCTATATTCTCGACATCTGTCATTGTGTTCCTCGGTCAATTTTACAGTTCAGAAAGTTGAAGTGAATTGTCAATTTCGAGTCAAATTGACACCGTGAAATCGGAAACAAGACCGACGAAAGAACGGGTTTATAACTTGACCATGTGAAAACGGGAGCAGTGCCGGGCTGCAGAAAGCCCCACTGTGGACGAGGCCTAAACAAATGATAGTAAAGGGAAAAGAACGGGTTACCAATCCAACTGTTATTCACTCTCTTGCTTTTGTCAGTCTCACGCAGCTGGAACCGGCCGAAAACTGCTCTTCGTTCTCGCTTTGCTTATTTGAGATGAAGCTGATCGAGTTGTAAGCGGAATCTCAGCAATGGCAGGTACATACCATGGCTGTCTTGTGTTTTGTAACTTGACTGTGTCTAGGGGGCTTTCGTGTTGACTGATGATGGAGGATGAAGGACGGGAGGTCTCGTGTTATTGATTCCCAACGTTCGCGTCACATGTGCTGCCGATGTCTCCCCGTCATCGTCAACATACACACCACCTGTGTCGTATATCATTCAGATAGTGCAGACCGGAGAGTAGGAGTTTTTCGTCGCGGGGATGGAGAACTGAGTAACATAGTCTGTCGATTAGGTCAGATCAGAGTGTCTTCCCGATGTGGGCCTCCCCGACCAAGAATCAGAGATTAGATAGAAGGCACATTATGCTTGCTACTCAGGACTCCGACTACGTGTAGAAAGGGGTAGGATTGTTTGTCACGTAATTTTTCCACGAAAGTATGCCGTTTGTCTTTCATTTCAGGTGACTGTCGTGCATATCATAGCCTTGAATGTTTGCTGCTGTTGCTTATTGAGTTAGAAATCGGGTCTTCTTATTGGGTGGTTATAGCAGCACGGAATCACCTGACGAGCACAACGAATTCCTCACTGTATTCGTTCTTGCTCTTTGTCCTTGCAAGAAGTGTACGAGGAGAAACTTGCATCGCAGAGTTATGTGTTTTTCTCGATTGCTGGAAATTTGCTGTGAACATAGAAGGTTAAGAACGATGTTGTGAATCGTGAAACGAAGACGCAGCAAACCAAGCGCATGCTCTAAAAGCGTGCGCCGAAAGTAGTGAATTTTCGGAACCGCAGAGTGGTTTTTTAACTGTGTGCTCTGGTTTAAAACTCTATTTTTAAATCGGATGCTGTTTACACTGGACTGCCAGAAACCGTCAATCGACATCCCTGATACAAAATCTCTTCCATTCGGTTCCTAGTGTGCACGACATGGTGCTGTTATCCTCTATCTATCAGTGTATTGCTGCTGACTTTGAGAGTTTTCTCGGTCGTTGTGTAGGATGAGAAGCCCAAAAGGTTAGTGCCTCGTCAAGGTACGAAAACGAGGAAGGTGATAAAACCTGTCATTTTCGAACTTCATCAGCTGAAGAAGCTGTCAAAATCGGTTATCGGTCAGAATATCGGTTCATCAGCTGTCAAAAAGCCTTTCAAGGTGGCAATGAGACCAAGCTGGAGTTTCTCTCATCCAGGACGGACTGCAGACTCTTCGTGGTATTTGTGAAATTCGCACTCTCTTTGTCATGTCATGTAATCCCAAGCTCCGTTCGAAGTTCGAACATGCTTGTTTTCCGTATATTCGCTACAAAATCCAGCAGAGATGATGATGGCGTGGTGGTGTATGCTACAATAGGCCCTGTGCTTGCAAACTACAGCTTCGAAAACCTTCTGAAACCCGGCCAACTATCGCCCGTCTGCAGCTCTCCTCGGCGGAATTCCTGCATTTCTGAAAATTCCCAACGGGACGACAAGTATTGTTATATCGCAAATGGCCGGATGTGATCCTGTACCGGGAAAAACCGAAAGCCAAGCAGAAATTACAGTCAGCTAACGGTAAGGGCACCAAAAGATCTCGCTGAGGGCCAGTCTCTGTGCGTGTGAGCACGATTCCGCTCTGGTCAAAGAGAATACCATCTTTTATATGTGTACTATAATCGAGAACTACTCCGTTAGTTCTCTTGATCGAATAGAAAACTTTCGCTGTGGCTACCCTTTTTGTTCGCTGGAAGTTAGCAGCAAGTGGTCTTTCTTGTCAGATACAGGTTAGGTGTTTCGTACATCTCGATCTTTTAAACTAGTCAAATTTGATCAATCCAGTCCTACAGCCGACCGATAGAATTTCAATTCGGATACTTCCCGGAAACTACAGTGCTTAGGCTTAATCTGCTGACTTTCTCCTTTGGTTGTTTCCAATCTTTGCTGTTGGGTCATACGATTTCTGACGTTTTAGGAGAAGCTTCAAAACATTATGTAAATATTCTTATAAGTGTTGTATTAGATCGAAGAGGAAAGAACGTGCCGGATTAAACATAACTACGAGGAACGTCTAAAATTGAACACTATGTTCTTAAAGCCCAGGTGCCCCCGTGAATATGCCTGGTAACCAGAAGGACTTCATTCTGCAGGTGGTCTGGTTGAGAAATACTAAAATAACATTTTGGTGGGTTTTTGGAACAAAACAGTATCTTCTCCTTCACCTAAACTACAAGGAGAGGAAAAAATATCTTTTATTTGCTTTTATACCCGCATCTGGGATTTAAATGTAAGATCAAACTTCTTGCCGTGAAAAGATTGGATGATAAATTGAATCTGTGCAATTGATCTTGCCATCCTCAGATGGAGATTGGTTCTCATGATGCCGTTCAATATAGTTTTGGTTGAAGTTAGATTCAATTAGGTCTTAGATCTTCTTTGGCTATTCATTTATGTTTTATTGTCTTGGAGATAAATTTAGTTTCATTAAAATACTGTACTTTGATTCATCCCGATTGTGGTGGCTACATGCGCGTCCAAGTTCTTATAGACAGGTTTCAAATCAAACTTTCAATTTTTGATCTCTCATTCAGTTCGCGATGAGTTCATTTGCGAACTTTGTTTCCCAAAGATTTTAGGATTATTATGCCAAATAGTTCTGGAGTGTTTGTTGTACAACCAGACCTTTGTTGGAACTATTAGGTTTCGGTGGAGCACTTTGGGAGGTTTCACCATGATTGATCATCGAGGAAAGTAGAAACAAGGAATTTGTTCATTTTTGCTTGCTTCTGAGATAGTTTAAACTGAATTTATTCTATGAGTATCTGCTCCTCATCCTTATTCAACTGATTACGTCCAATAACGAGCAGTTTGCGCATTTTATTTTTCTCTTTCGTTGGTGTTCAATATATCTGTGAAGTGCAGTTCTTTACCTCTCTTCGTTTGCTGTCTGTTAAATGTGTCGTTGTGCTCTGTTTGAGTTGCCCTCGAATTTTTTAGGAACATGGAATTAGAAGAAGTTTTTGGTTGGTGTCATCATGTGTTCTGTCACTTTACTCGCTCCTTTCGACCCTAGCCCTACAAGGACAAGTTGCGACATGAGATTTTGTATTGGTTATTGGTCAAGCCTTGGATTCATAACATGCTAGTTGAGCGGAATTTCTCATCATATGAACAAAAAGGGTGGGATTGCTTTGTCTTGAGGCATTCTTCAAATGCACATAATTTCTCATAGGTCTAGATTTGGTGTAATACTTCAAAGAAGTGCAAGAACGTAGAAAGTTATGTACCTCCTAGATACCAAGTTGTCCAACGAATGGCCAAGCGGGAAGTTCTGGCAGCACATGGTTGCAATGTACGAAGCTCTTGTGAGGTTAGATATGTAAGATGTTTACTCTTATAGTCCTCCGAAATGGTTGTCAACACTAGAGAACTATATTTTCACTCTATTACTTTTAACTGCAATGATTGTGCTGAGAGACATATAAACCACTACGAACTTTTATTCTTCTCCATGTTTGAGTTGTGCGGAATGATTGTTTTCTTGGTACTATCTTGGTGTTATCTTGGTGTTGACGGTGCGAGACTAATATTTATCAGGTTGTTCCAAATGAGGAAGTTTTCGTTAAACGTGGAGGCGGGTATCGATTGGACAGAAGTATAGCCAAGGATGTCTGAAATCTCCACCGAAGAACTCAAGATCAAATTTTGGATCTGAATGAAGATATTAACTAGAAGTTACGTGGTGCACTACTCCAAACACAGTAATTGAGACATACAAGGGTGTTGATCGAAGGCAGTATGGCATCATCATTTGCGGAAAAAGTACTGAAAGCTACAGCACAGAAAGCGAAAGGGGCGCCAGAGTCCTCACCTCGAACGAGGAAGAATTCTGCTAGTGGTTCGACGTCAAGAAGGGGATCTAGCTCATCGTCCAAGTCCAAGTCACAAGACCCATTGCCCGACAAAACGGTGTCTCTGCCGACAAGAAGTCTACCTACGTTCCTGCCGTCAACGAGGAGAGCTTCGAGTAGCAGTGGCACGCTATCTGCTCGCAATTCCAGACTTACTGAAGATCCGTCAAATGACAAGAAAACAGGACTTAGGAGAAGCTCAGTACCGCTAAGAAGTTCAAGAGAAGCTCAAGTAGGTGAGTTGGAATCTTTGTCAACCCCACCATATGCTATCATAGAGGGTACGAGATTGCATGAGAGTTCCAATAGAAAAGAATTGCCCTACAAGAGATCACCTAGAAGAAAGTCCGCATTCGTCGGCTCTCTTGAAAACCGTTCAGATCCTTTTAGAACTCCATTAGTCAGTCGTTCACCCCAAGTTTCTACCTTAGGTTCGTCGCCAAGTTTAGACTTCGAAGATGTACCGGGCATAAGCGCGTCGCCGCTTGTAGATGGCGTCAATATTTTCCAAAGCGAGCACCAAGATCCAAGTGCTTCAAGTGACAACGGGACACCACGATCAACGAAGGCCCAAGAACGGGAGCTGCAGCAGATGAGAGAGATGAGCATAAACAATGCCGCTTCATCGAATCCTCCTCCAAAAGTAAATGTTGGAGGGGCTTTTGCAGGTCTTCTACCAGAAAACATATCGCTCATGACGAATCCTCTGTACCCAACGATCTCCTCGCCCGAGTACTCTCCCTCTCCTCCGTCATCCGTTGCGCACATTGATGGCTTCAGTATACCAGTAGTTGGTATAAATCTTCCAAATGCACCTGGTGATGTATCTCCAATGGGCAAGGAGGACGAGATCTTTCCTCTAGAATCTTCAGCAGCTTTCTTGCAGAAACGAAAATCGGTTGCAGCAACTCAACGGCAGAAGGGACCAGGGGCAGGTGATCCTAACTCTGCCGCGAGTCAAGCCATCTTGAAACGACGCACACAGGTGAAAGCTCAAGCAACTTCTTTTCTTTCATCATCTCGTCTTTTCTTTCCTTCATGATGTGTCGTAAGGAACATGATGCTCTTCTTTCACTAAGTAGTTTCGGGTTAATGTTAGTGGAACTAAGGAGCTTGTTATTGACATAACAAGCTAGCATAGTAACATATCAAACTATGTTACTCAACATGTTGTTTTGTTTATTTATCGAAGTAATGTACATGTATATCACTTTTCAATTCTTAATTTGAAGAATATTTTTAAGGTTTTTTAGATTTTGAAATTAATTTGATAAAAAAAGATTTCTATGTATTAAAAGTCATGTATAACATTCTCCTTTTAATTAAATGAGTTTCTAAGATTTCATTAATTTGAATAAAAATATTTCTAGCAAAGCGAGAGCCAAGTACTCCGCGTGCATGTCTGTTTTGGCTAAAAGTTTCTATTAACATTTCTACTAGTCTGATGGAAAAGGTTGTTTGATTCTGACTAGGTGCTCGACACTGTACAAAAGGCAAAAACACGCCTATCAGTGCTCACTTATGAGGTTACAAAAAAGAGCAGAAGTTTTAAGGACAGTTATTTTGGTCGCTTTCGTCGTTGGCTATATGAGCGAAAACACAAGAGACTGGTGGGAAAGGTAGACTATCTTTCCTTTTGAACTCGCAAGAATCATAGTTGGACCGCCATGGTCGACCTTGAGGAAGTTGAGTTCAATTCAACCTGTGAGCTCGATTGTGCACCTGTAATGGACGAACCAAGTTCAAAAGATATTTCTCGATCGATTGTTCGGTTATTACTCCTCATAAAGACATGCGTTTCTATCAGCTATCAGGTCTCGTAATGTTGTTGTTGATACCTTCATAAGACCATTATAGAAACAACAATATAGTCTGAAATTTACGAGTGACTTCTGTGACATATTGTGCATGTGTTTCTTCCTCGTTTCTTTAGCTTGGTGTTGGATCGGTAATAACGGCTGACAGCAGAGACCTCGACGGAACTTGCATTATGTACGCAGGGCACTGTCACCAACAAACTGTGGTCGGAGTCTCTAAAAATGATGGAGGTCAGCTACGGGTCACCGATGATGGTAGCTTTTGCATTCATACGTTGGGTGTTTCTGCTGAACGCGTTCCTCGCAGTTTTGTGGCTTTGTATCATAGTTATTCCGTTCATGGCACACCCTCCCAAAACTTTCAGCTGGAAGTTGTTTTTGAGAACTCTCAGGGACAAGAAGGCTTTGAAAGAGACATTTCAGGTAGATTATATCACAATCAACATCTTTCTTCTCATGGAGAGAATCGTTAGTATAAAAAAGTCAAGGATTTGAGAAAATAGCATGTTGTGCAATATTGACGTTAAAGTGGTTTAAAAAGAAAGTTATTCACTATTGTGAACTTACCAGTACACCAATGGCATGTATCTACATATATGGTACAGTGGACCTAGACAGTCACCCAGCCATGAGCAGCTTATGGAAGAACCCCAAGTGAAAATAGACGTCGAAGTCAAAGATGTTTGCAGCCACATAGAAAGTGGTGGGATCAAACTATAAATCGTATTGCATCACAATTTATTTGTGGATCTTGATAGATGGCTTTACAATCTTTTGATGCAGGGTAGTAATTTGGAGAAGACTTTTGTTTATTATGGTGGTTATACCTACACTCGTCTTGAGCAACGCGGTTGGTATCGGATAGATTATTGGTATGCTATTATGATTGCTACGACATTCCTCTTCAGTTTTATTTGTGTTCTTCTCAGGTACTTCTACATCCACTTATCACACTTACCGTTCATACATTGGGTCTCAAACTCATGTAATTATCAAATTCACTTATTGTAACGTGTCAGTCCAGTGACAAAAATTAATCATGGTCGATCAAAAATTGTAAATGAATTAGAATTTCTTCTATGATAATTTTATTTCTCAATCTGATTGGATGTTATGACTTCTATGAGGTTGAAAAAGATATGAATGTGTTAAACATATTGTGGAGCAAGAAGCCATGTCACTAGAATTTCACCAGTTACATCTCAGACTTCATATTCAATGTACCTAAAATTAAATATTTCAACAAAATTTTCTTTCTTTTATGTTTACGAGACATAAAAGTTTTAAGCAATTACCGTACATTCATAACAACCTTTCAGATGATGATAAATGTCTCTTTCATATAAAAAAAATCTACATAAACTGCATGTTGGAGACAAACGTACTTTTAAAGAGTGATTGGCGACATTTATCGCTATTAAATCTCCAGTGTTGTTTTGCGGTATGCCGAGGCAGTTGTCGTGCTTTTGTTTTGCTAGTAGAACTGTCTAACTTTATAACTCCAAGTTGTATGGATGCAGAATTGCTGGAACTATAATGAGCAGTGGGGATGTGGGCGTAGCTGTTCGTCTCTACCCATTTTCATCTCTTGTATTTTCATCGTGGGACTTCCACCTAATTAAAACAGATGTAAGTGGTGTTGTTGTTAATGTCACTTTAATATCCCTAACAGCCATAGTCATTGGTACTATGAGAGAGAATCTTATAACTTCAGAATGCATAGTTTCATCGAAGATTACTTCCTGGAACATATATGTTCACGGATCTACACTTTCTCTATTGGAGTTATATTACTAGTAAAGTCTCCGAGGGTGTAACAGACGTCAATCGCTGGTGAATAACAATGGAGATTTCTATAATTATAAAATTTCCTATCTTGAAGAGAGCTTGAAGAATTTGGAAGTTAGAAAGTTTGCTGCTATATGTAAACTTTCTGACATTGTTCTTCTAGAAATATGCATGTTCGCTACGTTTAAGCGTCTTTACAAACCTTTCACTTATCAAGGACTTGATGGATTAGTTTAGTTGTCTCAATGGGAAGTCATACAAAAGAGTAGACACATAGGAGTTGGACGTGCTAGTAACTTGTCCTTCTTGTGATATTTATGCTTCAAGGTTCATCGCCTTGTTTATGTAACAGGCAGCATCTAAGCTACGCAGGGGTATCCGGATGCGGTTGAAGGAGATGCTGGCTGATGTCGGGTACCATGAGAAGACAAGTAACCTAAGAGATCGTCTCATGTCAGCGAAGGTTGTTTTCTGCAGCAAACTAATGGCTTGACGAGAGTCTCATTAGCCCACACTTGAGTTGCACGGACTGCCTCAGGTGGTGCTTTCACTATGTGGTCAGTTGCAGTCCTTGTTGTGTTTTGATTTTCTAGTGGAAGCCTATAGTGAGGTTTCTTGATCTCATAAGCATATGTATACTTTTAGTGGTTGTGTTAAGTGGAGATTGGCAAAGAATGATTCAGATACTTCAGATTTACTTACAACTATGCAATTGAGATATCAAACAAACATACATATTGTATCCTTCTTTCATAGAGTGAAACATATCACCCTGGTTTGACATGATGGAGATGTTATAATCTAAATGGAGAGGTTCTACTTACTACATATAGTTTTGACAAGTTCATCAATATTTAGGATACTTATTTTTGAAGCATCACATACAGGTGTTTTGTTATGCAAAGTATTATCAAGTAACAAAACACGTACTTCTTGATGGATTTGAATTGTACAGAGAGCTACTGCCCTTTTTATTCTTTGGCCTTTGTTGATGGCGGCAAATGTCGCCATAGTTGTTCAACTTGTTACAAAAGCCGAGCAAGTAAATCACGCTTTTGGTAAGTTCTGCACATGTTAGTCTGTTGAGATTGAATTCTCTATCAAGAATATTTTGATACAGATGTGACATCGGTAATTGGGTAGACAATTTTGGTTTGTAAATGCAGTTGCTTTAGAGTTCTCGTGCTAAGTTTACTACATACATTGCATTCATAGTCTGAAACAAGAATGAGCGTTTCATTTTCTCATTGAACTACTTTTGTTCAAGCTCTGACTGACTAGAGCAATCTCTTTGTTCTCAAACACAAGAATATGTTAATGTACTTACTGTTTATCTCCTTCAAATCTCAATTACTTTGCTCTTCTTTATGAAAATGGATGTTGCATGGTTAACATTGAACACGTGGAACTGCAAGAGGCATTGCTTTGGTAGTCACAACGAATTTCCGTAGAATCTTTATCACTTTACTTTACGGAAAGGATCTCCGAATGTTGAATTCAGCGTGAATATTTGGAATGTCAGGAAGTAATTATGCACAAGCATTATTTTTATCGGTGTTGAATATCGTAACACCCATGATTATCCGCATTCTTGTCGAGATGGAAGACTTCAAACCAGCCACTGCAGAACGAGTGGTCTTGATGAAGCTCTTTTGTGTTCGTGTTCTTAGTCTAGCATCTCTATATTACAGGTTCACCCTATATTCACATGATCATCCCGTCTTTGTTGTGTTGTTGAGGATAATAGTATGCTTGTGTTGCTGTTTGTCCACGCTACTCGCATAGTGGCTCGTAGTGTATAAAGCTTATCGTGGTCCATTAAATCCAGAATGCATGTCAATCTCAACATGCAAAGCAATGCAAACCTTCTGATCCTCGTGTGGACGTTAGCAAATGACATGATTATTTGCTTTTGGTGTTGCATAGATTGTTCATGATGTTAGAACATACTTTGCAAGTGAGAGAGAACAAAGTTGCCATCGAGGCTTGTCTAGAAGGAGAAAGATGTTTTGAAGGTTTCACTTGTTGTACAACCACCAACATGACCCAATGGAATATTTGCACGGACAGAGATGTATGTATGCCATTCTATTTTATCTTGGAGCGTAGTACATGAATTTCGTGCTTAAACATACTTTGAGCAGCATACTTTTAGAATACTGCTGGTTGGATTAGATTTCACGACAAGATGTTTGGTTTTGAAATGAACATAGAGATATACTTATGGTGTCTTATTCTCGATGAGTACTTAGTTCAAGTCTCAAGATGCTCATAATTCAGAAGGAAAATTTGATTAGACAATCCTTTTTCAATGTATTTTTCAGACTGATATGTTTAGTTGCAAACATGCTTCTTCCACATCATACCTTCGTCATCTTAGTATAAGCCAGAACTTACTGTAAATGGTTGGAAATTGACAGATCCAATTCTGTTTGCCAGCCTGCACGGAAAATGCTGTCGGAATACAATTGTTGCGTCTCATAGTTATGACCACACTCATCAATAATGCTTACGAGCTCATATACGGATTTGGTTATATGTGGGCTTCTTCTGGGGTATGTTTTATCCTTCTCTTGACTTACTTGACAATCCTTCTGATTTACTTGCATGGAAAAGAGTATATTGTTCTTTTCATGCATGAGAGAAAATATTCGATCATAAAGATAGAAGATGAGAAATGATGAAGAGCTGACGAGGTGCATTGTCTTAGAATCATTCAAATCATCGAGCACACATATTGCTAATGTGGGCAGAACTTGATACTAATGTGACACGATTCCATCATGATAGTGTTTTCTCCTGCTCTCTACTGCTTTGCATTTTGTATGATTTTTTTTATGTCATTTTACTGATTTGCAGAACAAGCGACAACTATACATAGAAGATATGGCTATCGACATTGTGTATGTACAATCTCTCGTTTGGGTGGGCTCATGCTTCAGCCCCATGGCCACCATTTTGGGATTTTTTGCCAACCTGCTTACTTGGTACGGGATGAGGGTAAGTATTTGCACCTTCACTACTTGCCAACTTACTTGATATATGCGGGTGTAGGAGCACACATATATTTTGACCTACCATTGAGATTTTAAAGCATTTACAAACGGTCTCTGGATAGTTGATGCTTAGATAACAAGGTACACTTTGAACCCCGATATACTACAACGAGATGATATCATGTTTATTCGTTAGTTGCATGTCACACTCTGTAAGTGACAAATTTATATTCATTTGAGAGATATTTTTCTTAGACTTCTACATGTTTTCGTCTTTGCTCAACTTTGGTTCACTGACAAAACCCATCATTCTAAATGCTTTTGGTTACTTGTGTAAGAGTCGAAATCATAGTATTAGGTCCAATTTCCACAGTTTTATTTCCAAACTAGTAACTGACAAAACTGATGTACTTAGCATCACAATATGTTCATGTCCGTGTTAATGATGTTTTGGGATCATTTTTACTCAATTGTGATATCAAGAAAACAGTTCAAGGTTTGAGTTTAGTAATATTCTAGACTTGGAGTAAATATATAGCTCGGAAATAAAATCTACTGACATCATGTACACATATGATAATTTTTTTCAGATCAAGAGCTCTGATATATTCTCGATGTTGGAATTGTTTGAGGTCAGATTGCACTTTTTAGGACTTGTGCACCTGTGGAGAAAGCCCACAGTGCATCACGTACAGCCTCCCTCACATATGGATTACTTTTACTTACTCTCATCTTTTCAACTATCCCTGCGACTTTGAATGTGATGCAAAGAAGTAGCGGCTTTTGTGGGCCTATACATGATCACATATCTCAATATACTGTGCTAACTAGCTACATTCAGGTGAGTAAGATCATTTAGTACAAATCACACAAAAGCATGTCATTGTGTCAAGTCTAAACTCATAGCAAAAAAGTGATGTTTCTTGTCTACTTTTCTTAGAACATCTTTAAATGCTTAAAGTGGTACTTTTTTCTGGTAGAGTTGAAATGATTGAAAATAAGAGTCATAACTGTGTCGTTTTTGCCAACTTTGGAAGACTCTTAACTGATATCATACGAAATAAAAATATGTATGTATACAAGATACCTACACTAGAGTTGAAAGTCCTTTTATATGCTCTGAAATGCTACTTTCTTCGCTATGTGATCAATGTCTCAGAAAGCACCATCAGGTTTATGGCTCACGGTACAATGGCTTACAAATCCAGCAGTGTTGTTGGGAATGATTCTACTTCTCGTATTTGGCGTTGTCTTGTTGCAATCAAAATTAGTCCGGTCTCGACTGTTCCTTACGCTTACAAAACACGAAATGGGTATGCAACGAAGAGATGCCTCTGACAGACTTACTCGCGTTCGACAGGTGCTCTTCTGTATGCTCCTAGCTATAGAGCACATGATCACTCTTTTGTTTGTTTGAGCTTGAGACTATTGAACGTGCACGTAGCTTTACAGGTGATTTTGTTTGCAATTTATCTCTTTCCTCCTAGAGACTTTGACTAAATCTGGATCGTTCTTGAGAAATATGGATATGGAATGCTCAGGGACCTCAAATTGGGACCAGCCTTGGTGTTAAGGGAGATATAGCACCGAGTTTTCCACGAAGACCAAGCACACACGAAGTGCCTACCTCTCTTAATCAAGTGGAAGCAGTTAACATTTCCACTGGGGCAATTTTTAGAAGTGAAGAGAACGTTGGATCTCTGAACATGACAGATCTTGATACTGAGAAGATCAGTTATCCAAAGATAGATTAGTTATGCTTATGATTTTACCTAGATTATGTACTTTGTCCCTCTTGCTTACAGCGTGAGTGTTACTGAAATAAATGTATATATTCGACCTTGTATGATCATTTCTTTGTCATTTTCATGAGTCTGAGCTCCTAAACCGACCTCACAGCAATTGGCATGGAAGTCATAGTCTGGGTAGTTCATTTTAGATATGATCCTATTTGTTCGTTGATATGCATGTATCTTTTGAATCAACTTGTTATACGTTGATACTTACATTTATTTGTGTTCCTTTTCCTGTCAGTTTCTTTTTTCACTAGCAAATGAAGAGCAAGAGCTTCCAACCGATTGTAAAGCTCGTACCTAAGAACACGAAGAAAGTCAAATCAGGTAAAGGTGCATCTATCTTCCCTTATAGATGAATAAAAGAAGTTTCGACGAACTCAAGGAGCAAACTGTTAACGAGCCAACATTGCCTATACTCTGCTGGAAAAGTTGTGTCTCATACTTATGTGGTGCTCAGAGATCACTAGAGAGAACATCGAGTACTTCCTTGTCTGCTGATGATAAACTCTAAAAGCGTTTAAACCACTAGTAGGGGTATAAAAGCCTTCACTTCTCACGCGGCGGACTCTTTTCACTGTAGCTGCTTTTTTTCTCTCAGTCAGAGTGCAGGAGGTCAAGGTCTCTGTGGAGCTCCTTGTCTCAAAAGAGCAGTTGGTTCATAGTAACGCGAGGGTAAGTGATAATAACAAAATATGCTGGATATGAGAACATTTCAAAATTCAAAATTCAGAATATTCTATTTCTGTGGTTCTCAGTGATCCGGGATTCACTTGATAATTTTGAAGTCATCCGTAGTCCTCCTGAGCTCATCATGGGCTCATTTTGAAGCTCTTCCTTTTCTGCTCATTTTGCTACCAAGATCACAGTGTTTGAGGCTATACTGCGTTGGTAACTGCGTTGCGCAAATCTCTCAGGGGCCCGCCCGTGCTGAACTTACTTAGCGAAGGTTTAAAATGATTAACGGTGGGGATCCCACCGCTAATATAGCGGTACTTGTGGTTTAAGATGATCAAGTCAGCGCACTAGTTGCACTGTAAACTAATTCTAGATGCAAAAGTGATTTGTCTTTGCACCATCAGTGTGGTTGATTTCGACCCACGTGTCTGACTCATGTGAGCTTCACTAAGTACAGTTTGCACACCCGTATCATTGTTCCTAGTGATGACAACTCGCACATATATATCATCCCATCCTGCTTAGTTGCCCGTCATACCTCGGCTCAGCACACAACAAGTTATTCTGAGCTACGAATGGAACCCTAGAACGCCAAACTAAGCTTGTTGAATTGCTAAATGTTGCAATTCTTGCTCATACTTATCACCTCTCTTTCAAGTAGCATCTCTTAGCTTGGAGTCATGCAGAAAGCAAGTACTTAAACACTTTCTCATTCCTCTTATCTCCCTGCGTGCTAGGACCAGAACAGATCAGTCATCTAAGAAAATTGACAAAAGAGTCCTTCAAACTCTGTGTCATCAAAACCAGAGAAATTTAGAAGGTCAAACGGTGGTTGTATCAATGTTGCAAGATGGAGGAGAATTATCGAGAAATAAAAAAAAGATGCATCTTCCAAGAGGTTAAGTAGGATGTAAACAGATCAGATGCGAGAATCACTTTAACAAGATCTAGGTATTGTTTTGGGCTTGGTTACATCAGTCCAGTAATAGGTAAAAATGTTGTATAATAGTAGTTTGCTCAAGCTATCAAGCAGTACAACATGAAAGCTTGACGACCCCAAAGAAGCAAGTGTTTGATCCCTTTGTCAAATTTCAGATTTCAGAGAAGAGATCTAAGTGTACATTATACTTTTTAGTTCAACAAGATTTATTTATTTCGTCTTTTATTTTTAACCTGATACTCTCGTTCTCGTTCTATTGAGTAAATAGTAAGTTCTGTCGAGCACAGGAGAGAAATTTTGTGCTCGAACAGAGAAATTTTACTCTCGTTCTATTGTTCATAAAGCACGTTCTTTCGTTTCTAGCCGCCTAACTAAGATTTTCCCACATCCCTTGCGGCTGCGAGGGATCGAACCTGGAACTCCATGTTGGGAGCCTCTCATGACCTACTCATGATGGGTTCAGCTCAAGAAAAGTGTTCCACCAGCCTATCTAACAACAGCGTTCTGTTTGAAAGGGTTCAGACGCTTCACTTTTATAGCTTCGTAAATCCAAGGAGGAAGTAGAAAGTGTCTTTGGTTGGAATACGTTAAGGTACGAACTAATCCCTCGTCACCAGGGCTTGGATAGACTTTTCTCGCTTCAACTCAATCGAGAGTTAAAAGTCACCAGTAGTGAAAAAAGAGTACTGTATATCTTGAATCTGGTTCAATCTCAAAGACATCATAAATCGTGATCTATAAAATAATTGGAATCTGGTACATGTTAAAAGCATAGCTGAAAAAACAGTAAGTTTTAATGTAGAGCAAATGTCTTTCAGAAATTATAATTCTCTCATACGGAATAAATTGCCTATATTATTTCCCGACACCTTGTATTCTTATTGGCCCATTTCCGTTTTCGCGTTTTCCTCTCTGGAGAATCAACGGGATGAATATACAAAGCCAGCCGGTAATGTCCGAGCCTGAATCCGGTCATATTGTAGTAGATTCAGGATATTCCGGCACCTCTTCTAAGTTCGAAAGATTATGCATGCGCTCTAATTTATATATATATATTTTTGGAATAATTAAAGTATAAATTAAAATATTGAAAATAAATTTATATTATATAAAATTAATCTTTATAACATAGTCAAGACGACTTGAAGCACAGGTCTTATGGTTCATCTCTTTTCCTTAATGTCCATGTATGTTCTAGAAAAAAGATTTGATAAAAATATAATATATATAATAAAATCAACAAGTCAACCATCTATATCTAGTCTTGCCATCTTGTTCATGTTCTTTTTTCGTTTAACCATTTTCAATAATTACCACTGAATTATAAAAATGACAATAAATTAAGCGGCACCCACCCATCCATGCACTGGATTTCTGTCCCCCACGTGAAGGCTTGTCCTTTTCTCTCGTTTTTATGAAGCTCCACTTGGCATGCATATTTGTCCTCGTCACAGTCACCATAGATAGTCACTCATCATTTAGCACACTTTAAGAAAAAGGAAAAGAGAGAATGTGAGGATAACGGAATAAATTATTCGGACAAAGAACATGTAAGGAAAATGGAGATGCGGGGTATCGATCCCCGTGCCTCTCGCATGCTAAGCGAGCGCTCTACCATCTGAGCTACATCCCCCCACAGTTTATGATGGGTGTGCGCACCAATTTGTTCTCTTGTTGTTCCTGTATTATAGTTATTACATAATATAAAAAGATGATTAATTTATTCAAATAAAACGCCTATGTCTGTTAAATTAACAGTAACGATTTATGAACTATACATTTCTGATAAAAATGCATTGTTAGTATATCATAGTTACGACAATTGACGAGAACTACAATTAAGTTTTTAGTTCATTTATGTACTGTATATCAATAAACTAAAAAGTACTTCTTAATTTTACATTCTTTTGTAACAAAAGACTCACTGAAGCATATTCATCTTACAAGAATGCATTTTAATTACACATTCTAGTCGTAATCTAACTCAACTTCTATTATTCTGGAGAATTATAATTTCTAGATGTATTTTAACCATAATTTACATATACATCTGTCTGTTTACTATTATCCTATTTAATTAAGCGAGTTTCAAAATATTTTGAATGTCCTCATGATGTAATCAATGTGTAATTATAATCTTTAAACATCAAATAAATAAATTTAGGTTAAAACAGTATAATAGAAGATCTGGGCGTTTTATTTGAATAATATGCCTTTTAGCCATTTTATTCGTTTTATCAGCCTAGGCGCTATTTTCGGGGGAGGACGGTACTCACGTCCAGATAGCCATAGCCAAATACATGATGTTTATAGCAACGCCAAATAAAGAGCCGCAAAAGGTTCACCTGAGACGTTTACCGGATGGAGATGCGGGGTATCGATCCCCGTGCCTCTCGCATGCTAAGCGAGCGCTCTACCATCTGAGCTACATCCCCATCAAGAGGCAGTCTGATGGTAAATTAGTTTGCGAAAACTTACTTGACGGATTACTACTCGTCAGACGACCGCAGGTATAGTACGTATCGCAATCGAGTGCAGTGGTTTTCTTTTTTCTGGGAACTATTTTAGCTGTCGAGTATTTTATTCTTACAAGAAATACGTACGACAAGCGTTGATATGGTAGTGAAATTATCACAAGCGGTTGACTTTATGTCACAAATGACTATGAAAATATCTTTCCTTGAGCAAATTTGACGACACTAGTAGACATGAGAGCCAGTTGATAAAAGGATAAAAGCAAAGTTGGCGAGAAAAACCTGAGAATTACTCTAAAATTATACTTCTCAATCAAAATAGTTCTGATTTGATTATGAACTTCATTACCAACATGACGGTTGATGAACGCAGAGAAACTCCAAGCGAGGTGTGCGAAGTTGCTCTCATCCTACTATAAAGACAGTATTATGGGATGAACAATAATATTTAATTAATAATTTAATAATAATTATCTAATCTTTACTAAAATAATAGTTTGATGATAATTTTTAAAAAATTACATGACATTTTACCTCGAGGCTCCATCTGAACATGGAAAGGTGGTTATACATGAAACATGTGATTATGCATACTTCTTGTTAATTTTGGTTGCTTAACCGTCTTTGCAATGAAGTTCACATTGATACACCACCTCTTGCAAGTCTCCCCTCGCAAGTGCCCAGGTCACTCATGAGAACCAAGAGGTCGAGGTGAGAACCATGAGAACCTCGACACTCGATTCTCACACGTCAAACCATCAGCTCTGGGTGAACCCCGACGTCGACTTGCCAAGCCCGGGTCAAACCAATGCAAGCCCGCAGTTGTGACACAGTTCTGCTAATTAAGTCTCGGTTTATACGTGCAAATTTATTGATGACGAGGGTCAGATTCGTGGTCGGTCGAAAAGCCTGTAACCGGGTTTCCGCTCATTTACCGTAGTCACCGTGAGTCATGGCCTGAACTGCAGTCACAGTGGCAATTTTGAACTGCAGTCACAGTCAGGGTCGCAGTTCTGTGACCACAGCCTTTCCGTCCGTTGTAAGCAATTTTGTTGTAGGCGGCGTTTCGTCGTAGACGGCGGCATTGAAGACGCCTGGTTTACCCGTTACAGTTTAAGGCGGCGCGAAGAGAATTTCGCGACCTCAGTCAAGTAGTGTCGAATTCCGCCAAGGGACAGAAAGTCTGAATTTCCTTTTCGCGTCATCAGTCAAGTAGTGATCGAATTCCGCCAGGTGACAGAAAGTCTGAATTTCCTGTTGTTGTGCTTATCAGTGTTGATCATGGAGATGGTTTACTGCAATCGATGCAATCGAACATTGTCAATCAGCGCATTCACGCATGCTCGCAAGGGACATAATCCTCTTGATTTAGCCATGTTCAAGCAATGTAACCAGTGTTATAACAAAGCGAACCCCGGTACTACTACATCCAAAGCTGCTTTGGAGAATGAGATTGATGATGAGAACGCTTTCATAGTGACCGTGGAGTGTGATCATTCAGAGATGATTGATGTTGTGAAAGAGTGCTCCGGAGATGAGGAAGGCAAAGACGGGTTTGTGTTTTTTCAACTGAAAGTTCATCTTTCAGACGAGAGTAGCATGCATGAGTTGCAGACTTTAAACTCCAGTAACTTGTCAGTGTGTTTGACGTCTTGGCTGAAGACAAGCATCATTCCGAATATGGAGGTAGCCTCTGGATACTATTGGGAAGTACGTAACCCGCGTGTTTCTGTGAAAGACTGTTCTATCTTAAGGGCGACATTATGGTGTACCTCGCGATCTGACAGGACAAAATTCAGAGATAAAGGTGAAGGATCCACATCGCAGGTAAGACAACCCGAAAAGAAACAAAAGATAGATAGGTCTGAGTGCAATGGAACTTTACGAGTAACAGTGGACGTACAGCAGAAGTTAATATATTTAACGTGTCAACATTTGCTGTCACATGAGAAGCCGACGCATAAGTTACATTGCTTTCCTACTGTTGCTATCACGTTTTTGGAGTCGATATCTGGATTAAATCTTCGGAAGCCTGAGGTGTACCGTATATTATGTGAAAAAAGAGATCATTTGTCCTTTCAGTATAACTCGGGCGCAGGTAAATTTTTGGATTGCTGAAGTTCAGTCTAGACAATATATGCGCGATGTAGATGATCAAGTGAAGTCTGCCACTTTGTTGATACGCAGCGAAGCTTTAGCTCAGAAAGGTTTCGTTGAGGTATTGTATGAACAGACTGACGAATACATTGCTTTTGCAATATGCACCCCTTTTTTTGAGCATATAGGTTGTGTCAGAGAAATCATTATCGATAGTACCTTTAAGACTAACTCTATGCGTTTTGAGCTGTTTGTTATTGCTGCAAACTTCGGAGGCTTTGGTATGCCTCTATCATACATGTTCTACTTGAGACAGGGTGATGCAACGAAAAGTTCTAGATCAGCGACGGAGCAATATAGAAAGAAGGTTCTTATTATGTGGTTCGGGAGATTAAGAGAGAAAGGGCTACGACTTGTGTTTGCACTCACCGACAAAGACACTGGTCAGATTTCGGCATTATGATCTGTCTTTACTGCTATGTATATTCAGCTTTGTTTGAAGCATGCTCAATCAGCTGTCGAAGTTCGATGTATGTGCACTGGACGAGCCACTGGATCATACAACAGTGTGGAGGTAAGTAAATTTTTCTCTTTTATTGATGTAAATTGGTTTTCTGAGAGTGAGGAAGTTGTTGGTCAACTGTGCAATGCTGAACAACGGAAGGTCGTTGTTGAAATGATTACCAAACATTTCAACTTGCATTCACTTATACCATCAACAGAAGGGAAATTTTCTACTCGTGATGTATTACACTCTACGGCTGTTCTTGAGATTTATGAATTCTGTAAAAGTTTGAACCTTTTGTCTTTGTGGATATATCTCTGACGAGAGTGGTACAGTCCAGACAAATGGGAAATTTTCAGTAGAGCGTCAAAACCTCTCCTTTGCTTGTCGTGCACTACGAATATTGTAGAGAGTCACTGGAGAAAATTAAAGCATGATTACAAATATGCTCTTAATCGTCCTCGTTTAGATAGGTTGACGCTAATCATTTGTGAAAGTCTTGTGGCAGATATGGAAGTGTCTCTACACCAAATCATTCACGGATGTTTATTTCCCAGCTGGTGGGAACAGTTTCGTGTCTCTTGGCGGAAATATCTTAGTAAAGATGTCTATGTTCCGGGTATTCATTTCACAGACGTGGAGAGATGGATATGTTCTTGCTACTCATTTTTAATTAGTCCGTACTTGTTATGCAAGCATTTAGTCAGCTTATGCTGAGAAGTCTACAATACAACTCGTGTTCTCGTCTACGTTCCGACGTTGCACTTATCCATTTTATGTTTTCAATAGTAAGGAGAACTTTTTCAACAGAGAAGTTGTACCGGATGATATGAACCCATGGTTTGAACCAAGTCATGTACTTGAACCTACTCACTTCGATTTTACAGAGGATGGAGAAGATGTTTATGTACGCGAGCAAGGGGCATCTGAAGAAGGACCATATGAAGACATAGAAAGATTGAATCTGGTCGAGCGATGTGAAGAGATTCTTGATTTTCTCAGAACTCTTTGCAATCGTGAACATGACAACCCTCTCTTTTTGAAGTCACTTGACAGGGCGTTTCAACCTTTTGAGAGAAAAGTTCGGCATTGTATAACTGCTCTGCGATCTCGAGGACAACAACATACCTGGGCATCTACTGGTCCCTCATTGTATTTGCGATAATTTTTGTGGTTCTTGTTGCTTGTGTTTTTGTGTGGTTTTATTTTTTTGCAAGACACCCTGTCGGACCAGGTCGATTTGGCCTGTCAGGGTTCAACTCCCTGGAGGATGACTATAACTTGTGGATGATATATGAACCTCTAAAAACTCATAAGTAATTACAGGAACTAAAAACTAAACATTACACTAAAAACTACACTTGTCGCTCAGTGCGACTATACATCGGTCGCACTGAGTGCAGTGGACAAGTCTCTCAAAGCTACACTTGTCGCTCAGTGCGACAAGACATTAGTCGCACTGAGTGCAGTGCGACTATACACAGATCGCACTGACTGCAGTGCGACAAGTCTTTCAAAACTACACTTGTCGCTCAGTGCGACAAGACATTAGTCGCACTGAGTGCAGTGCGACTGTACACCGGTCGCACTGACTGCAGTGCGACAAGTCTTTAAAAACTACACTTGTCGCTCAGTGCGACTATACACTAGTCGCACTGACTGCAGTGCGATAAGTCTTCAAAAACTACACTTGTCGCTCAGTGCGACAATACATTAGTCGCACTGAGTGTAGTGAGACTATACACTGGTCGCACTGAGAGTGCACTGCGACAAGTGTTCCCTCAGTGCGACTGCATCGAGCGCAGCGCGCTCAGTGCGATATATTGTCGATCGCACTGAGGGCGCAGTTCTCGAGTATTTTTTTTTCTGCTACGTGCCGCATTGAGCGCGGCTACAAAGCAGGCTCAGTGCGACCACTTATTTAGTTCTGAAATTAGATTTTTCACCCACCGTCGCACTGATCGCGATTTACACCGCATCTAAACCCTTTCTTGTTTAACGCTAGTTCCGCGCAGTCGCACTAGTTCTGAAGCTTCGCATTGAACGCTCACCGTCGCACTAGTTCTGCCCACTGTCGCACTAGTTTCGCACTCTAACGCACTTCCGCCCACTCGCACTTCCGCCCAGAGGCAACTATCGATCGACCACTTGGAGTATTAGCGATCTTAACTTGGAGTTTTCATTCCTTATCGATCGACCACTTGGAGTTTTCATTCCTTATGTTGTTCGCACTTCTCTCGTTACTCTGAATTTTGCTCTTCTATCGGACATTAGAGTATCTGTGTTGTCTTCTCTTCGATATTTGGGTCGTCTTCTCATTCGTATATAAATTGACATACTTGCTTCTTTTTCTTTTTCAGAGTGATCTCTTGGAGTAAATGCGAACCAGCTCGCAGTGAAGGAACGAGGTGCAAGAATGGCACCGCGAGAGGAAGGACCCTTTTTAATTACGTTTACTCCCCAACACGATGTTCATCGACGTATCGTTTGACAATGGATGGATAAAGAAGCTATTAGTCAAACCTTGAGCGAAATAGACGAGGACGATCTAGAAAAGTTGGGATTATTGATCGCTTTCTCCTTCGACTTTCCTCGGCTTGACGTAAGTAATCTACCATTAGTCCCTTCTTTACTTTAAGCTCAAGTGTAACCTTAATCTACCATTAGTCCCTTCTTTACTTTAAGCTAAAGTGTAAAGTGTAACCTTTTATTGGGTGATGGTTGGTTATACACTCTATTTATTGTAATGTGTTATGTTTGTTTATGTCAGATTGTACTTTGTATGGATTTCATCCAATCCTATAATGCAGCAACACGAATGGCCAAAATTGGGGATCGAGAGTTCAAGTTGACCCTTGACTTAATCCGGGAAGCCTTTGTTATTCCTGAGGGATCAGTGATCTTACCCCCATACGTGAGATATGTTCGAATAGACGATTGGTTTCATGAGTATGATAAAGTGGGGAAAAGATACTTCGCAAGAGAATGTGCATTCGAGGGATGGAGATCTGTTTTTCAATGTTTGAATGCGGTTCTCTTGGCGAGAAGAAGACCTAAAGCTGTTACAGGTCAACTTGCTTTGTACGTCAAATCTAAAGTGGAAGGAGAAGAAAAGGATTATGATTGGTCCTTGTTCATGTTCGAGAATCTGGAGGCAGAAGTGTTACATCTGCAGAAGCACATAAGAGAACAGAGGAAAGGAGTCTCCATAGAGACTTTCTGCGGGATGGCTTTAACCCATCTCATGCGACACTTGGATATCTTGAGCGAAGAGGCGTTAGTATTCTCCATTGAGCACGAACTACAAGAGAGTACTCCCAATCCAAATATCCACCAGGATGAGCTTGGTGTTGGCCACGTCCACGATGATAGAGGTAAGTCTATTTTCTCCTTTGAGTTACTTCGGCTATCTATGTTTTCTGTTTATTATTTGCTTCTTTCAGTTACTTTGGCTATCTATGTAAAGTTCTTTCATATCTCTTGCTTCAATGAAGTGTGTAGTGTTCAGTGTCTACTGTTAAGTGTGTAGAGTTCAGTGAAATCCTTGTTTGGTGATGTTGTACATCGGTCATAGATGATAGCACAGTGCGACGGGCCTGAGGTCGCACTGTACGATCAGGTGCTACACGGTCAATGCGACAATAGCCTGATCGCACTGAGCGCGGCCTTAAGGTGTTGCGCAGTGCGACAATAATCGTTAGTCCCACTGAAGATATTGCTCAGTGCGACTGTGTCCCTGTCGCCCTGAGCAGTGATGCCAGCAAGACTGCGGACTCGCGCTCAGTGCGACTTGTCCCTGTTGCACTGAGCGCGCGGTCGTAGCAAGACTGCGGACTCGCGCTCAGTGCGACTATGTTCCTGTCGCAATGAGCGCGCGGTTGTAGCACTACGCGTTAAGCTCGCGCGCACAGTGTGATGGGGCTCTCGTCGCATTGTGCGTCGCGTTAAGCTCGCGTGCTCAGTGCGACTTTTACACACTGACGCACTAAGAGTGCGACGAGAGCCCTCCGTCGCACTGTGCGCGACCTCTTCACAGCGCAGTGCGACGGGTCTGAGATCGCACTGAGGCCTTAAACGTAATACATCGCATTGATAGATTTTTTCTTCTAAACTTTATACATTGATGCCATGTAGGAGAATCAGAGACTCTTCTGAACAAGAGAAGGGAGGAGGAAGATTTAGATGTTCGACTTGCGATGAAAAGAGAAGAAGAAGAAAGTTTAAACCTCTGAATAACAGAAGCGAGCTAGAGAGAACAAGACATGTACGACCGAATACAACTACAGGATGAGGAGTTGGAGAGGTTAAAAGCAGACGTCACTCGACTTCGTGCTTCCAAACTCTTCTATCCGAGATTGATAGATCCTACTGTGATCAAGAGGAAGACGTTGATTCTGGATCTGAACGGGTTGTTGGTAAGAACTGGACGCAATGACTTAGAGCTCCAAGGAGCTAAAGAAAAAGGTTACCAAGTTGAGAGTGCCAAAAAGGATTTATTCTATGTGGTACGAAAAGGAGTTAAAGAGTTCATGGAGATATGCTGTCAGGATTTTCAAGTGCTGATATGGACATCTAAAACTCTTGCCAACTGCAACGCCATTCTTCGATCCATGGAGACCAAAAAGTACTTGCCTGCAGGGATTGTTTCGGGCCAGATAAATTAGACAAACTCAATGCTATTTATTTATCTTATTATACAAATATTCACTTTGTTTAGAGTTTCACTTTATTTCTATTTATCTTCTCATATTCTTGTACTATGCAGATTTGTAGAATCTTCGGACAACCCATGTGTACTCGTTTCAAGACTACCAGAGAAGCTGCCACTGGTAATTACTTGTATCTGAAAGATTTCTCTCGACTGTTCGCGTTTAACCTATGTACACGAGATGTGTTGTTGATAGATGATTCTCCTGAGAAGAATAGTACTAATCATCCATACAACGCAATCCATCCCCCTTCTTTCATGCCTGAGTCAGGTGACATGGACAGAGACGATTATCTTATGAATGTACTCTTACCATGGTTGAAATCATGGGCAACTGTCACCCAAGATACCCCAGGTTATGTGGTTGTCAAGTATATACAGGCTTTTGGAAGAGATCCTTATCCCGCTCTAAAGAACTATTGGGGTACTATGTCACCCGAGGAAATCAACTTGATATGGCGTTCTTGCATTATCAGTCAAGCGATCGAGTTTATGCAGAAATTAAAATCATGTTAATAAAGTGTGTTATTTCCGGATTCTGTTAAATGTTAATAAAGTGTGTTATTTCCGGATTCTGTTCAACTTGTCTCTCCGAACTTTAGGTGACGAAATATGTGTTTGAACTGGTAACACTTCTCTCCCACAACTGTCCAATCATTCCTTTTGACATTTTGAACTGAGTGAAATGATCTTTTTATTGTTTGTAGATAGTAATTAAGTCTCGTTTTCAGTGCGACCGTGGACTCAGTGCGACTAGGTGTAAGTCGCACTGCGCGACGGGAGTGTCTAGACCTGGTCGCACTGAGCTCAGTGCGACCAGGTCTAGGTCGCATTGAGCCTAGGTGATTAAGGCCTCGCGCTCAGTGCGACTGATTCTGGTCGCACTGAGCCTAGGCGATTAAGACCTCGCGCTCAATGCGACCGGTCGCATTACAATGATAGGCCATAAGGTTGCTTAGTGCGACTGGTCGCACTAGAATAATAGGCCATAAGTTTAAGGTGACTGCGACTGGTCGTAGATCACATTGGGGAGTAGAGAGAAGATAATTGACACAGAGTTACTTAAGAGCCTTTTTAATCACATAATATACACCATAAAGACTACCATCTTTATTCAAAATGTAAACAATACATTTTTCCGCGCTCAAACGCATATTACAGTCCAATCACCACTGTAACAAAGACAGTGGTGATTAAATTATTGATCATCGCCACCACTTCAATATAGCAAAAGCGAACATAATCATCGATAACAACACGGCCATAGATCCCACTGAAAACCCCACAAAAAATCCATTCTTATAATCATGACATTTTGCTACTTTATTTCTCCGTCTCCCGTCTGCATCTACTTGATGTCTCTCGTCGGCATTCAAGTCTGGCTCCGGTGTGATGCTTCTGCTGGACCCGAGTAACACAATGGTAGGAGTGAGAATTCGAGTAGTAGACACGCGCCGTTCTGAAACGAGAAGAGATGAAGAGACACCCAATAACTGTCGTTTTTCACATGGTGCCTGATCGATCCGAATATATTTTCCTCCAATAACTTTACTTGTCACAACAGTAAAGTGACAGTACCAGTGCTGACCAACGATCCGATCCATCAGAACATTGTCTTCTCCCCGTAGTTCTAGTAGACTATAGGCTGAGGCACTTATGCCTAGAAAATCTCTCCCAGCTTCCCATGCTATGATCCACGCGTTGGCACTTTTCATCCGCTACCAGAAGCTGCAATCTGAAATATTTTATCGAAGACAGACGGTCATTTTTACATCTCAAACAATACAACCCAGATAACTTTTTACTGCATCTGTCGCATCCGTCATATGTCCTGAATCCACTTCCGCATACGCCAAGACGGAAACCTTCAACAACAGATGAGAGCAACACATATTAGTTTCCAAGCAGTCCAGCAAGTACTGCAAATTACGTCTCCTGTAGCTGCTCACTGTATCAGAAGAATAAAACATCACGACTGTAATCAACGCAATCAAGCTTTATTAGCGAAAATCAGACTGCAACACACTGCAAAATGCAATATCAAGCTGTATTAGCGGAAGCAAGCTCGATGTTAACGCACAGTGTGTTGTGAAGTCTCACATTGCGCATTGTGAGACTTGACGGCTATAGACCACCCCCGTACTTCTGCGAGCTTGTTCTGAGCACATCTGAGACTACTGACAATTTGTTGTTAAACAGTGCCTAATTCAAATTTAACGGAGAACGGCAAGGAGAACGGACTTCGGTCAAAATGACGGAGAACGGCCTTACTGTGCTCAAAGCTCGGTGACTGCAATGGTAACACAGTGACTGTAGTTTGGAAGTGTGACCATGATCACAGTTCGGACCGTCACCGTGACTGCAGTTCAGGCCATGACTCACGGTGACTACGGTATGAGCGGAAACCCGGTTACAGGCTTTTTGATCGACCACGAATCTGGCCCTCGTCATCAATAAATTCGCACGTATAAACCGAGACTTAATTAGCGGAACTGTGCCACAGCTGCTGGCTTGAACCAATGCTTCTCACTGATTATACCACCCACCCACTGAGTACCATAGTCGTCCGTGAGGAGCAGGAGATCAGAGTTCACCAACCGTTTGTCATTTATGTATGAAAGGTATTTTTTTTCCATGTCTTGTTCAAATCGAGATGTAGCTGCATGACGAGGTCGATCCATTTTCATGGATGAAGTATTTAAGTTGCCGTTTGATTTTCCAACTCAAACTACGAGAAGATGATAATCCGGGGTGAATTTAATTAATTTTAATTAACATGCATCCCACACGCTATGGAGAAGTTCGGTACGAAAAAAGACAAGCAGTAAAATAGGGGAAGAATGTGATGGTACTGGGCACTGAGTATGTAGAGGGAAAAACTGTTCTTTGCGAGGTATATCTTGATGTGCACTGTACGCTATGACGATCTAACGTATACAAGATTATATTATATTTGTTATTATAAAATATATATTTATATAACATACTTATAATATATTATATACATATCATTTAGTATAAATTAATAAAATATAAAATGTTTAATAAGTGTTCAATGACAATCTAACTGAGAACCACAGGAAGATGCAAATATAACCCCTTCACCAAGGGTGACACGTTTCTAGAAGTATACGTCCGAGAGCATGTTGCAGTATTGTTGTTAAACGTTAATTTACCACGTAACCTTTCCAGTCTACGAGGTTAGGTAATAAACATAATATATATATATATAATATATATATATATACACGGAGCGGAGTGAAAAAGAATTCCCCAATATTCTTTTTTATTTTTGCGTGTTTAAAAAAAATGCTGTGCCCGAGCCAAAAAAGAAGGTCTATTTAACGCACATTTCCTCTCTTTCGAGAATTAAAATTTAGAATAGGTACAGTTGATGACATAGATCCTTCCTTCAGCTTGACACCTACCAGAGCCATACCCAGGGCTTCCTTTTGGTCATGAGTAACCATAATTTGAAAGAAAAGAGTGCCTTCGGGAACGCGGCCGCCTGGGGGGCCATCAGAGACTCAACGCAAAACGCCGTAAGTGGTGTTTATGAACAATTTCAGATGAAAAAAATGGGGCGAAAAAAACAGACAAAAAAAAAGGCAGCAGATCTGGTTGGATCCGAAACATATAATCATTCAGGAATGACAGCCGTTACTGAATCCGCAGAAGGCAACCCAGCCATCGGCCCAAGTCGACTATAGTCAGATAGATCGTTAGTTCAATATTTCGTACTACGAAGTTTGCTGGACAGAAGTAATCAGAAGAGTTGCTGAAACGGTCTGCACCGGCCGTAGAGTTTCACTCATAATGCTTTGAAAGGCTCATCCATTAATGTTCCATATTTTGAACACACACGTCCACCAGGAGCAAAGACTTTACGAGGAAAATCGCACCACAACATCCTCTATTTAGATGAATCCACGCAGTCTTCCTTTGTTATAATATGCAGATACAAAACTGGCCGAGTCTATGCATTTTCTTGCACCCGTCATTCCATCACCAGTGTCTTCCCCGTGGGTTCACAAGATCTGCACTATCACTGTCTCTTTGTTTCATACCATTCCTCTTTGTGCGATCACCACACTACACATGATGCTTCTTTTCTCTTCAGGTTATTTGTCCAACTGTTCCAGAAACGAGAACATGACACAAGTTGACAAAAGTTGTCAAAGAACTTGTCCTCTCACTCTCCTCCACCTTAACATATTGCCACCAATTTCATTCTCTTTGAGACCAATGATGCAAATTTGTCCATCTCCCAGTTCAGGTGCACTCTACCAAAATCTACGAACGATGCATCGCTCTCACACATGTGCCACTTGCTCTCGATTGAGTCAACTGACTCATACTTATAGCAAACTTTGAACTCTGATAATATAATCTTCATATATTTGTTAAAATCGCTTATTGGTAACCATCCGTCCATAGCCAAGCGGTGTGACGTTGAGAAGATTTAGTCTATGCAAGGGCATCATCATCTAGTTGCATAAACCTTCATAGCCAAAATGGGTGAACCACCTACTTCGAGCGTATGAAACTCGTCATTTGGAGAAAAACCTTACGGTCATGACGGCTTTTTGCATGAAAGTACTTCTCAAGCTCGCTTTTCTAAACTATTCACAAGAAGACAAAATGAGAAACAACGAGTCTAAAAGACTAACTGGGATTCCAGAGCAGTCCAAGCGTCAGGAGCTTCCAACGTTTAGAGTAAAATCTGCAAGTACTTTTGCTCAAATTCTGAACCTCGTAGTTCAGGATGGGAAATGTTTACTAGCATAATTTCCCACCTAACAGAATATACACTGTTATACTATCAGAATCTAGCATCTTCAAGCTAACTAACGTTTCCACTTCTTGATTCCTTTTGTTATCTTTGAAGTCTAGAACAACGTTGTTAGCTTTGCATGTATCTCCCAAGCGTAATCTTCTTCACTAACGCTGTAACATCTTTGGAAAGACTCATCTTCAAAGTAGAAAGCGTAAAGTAATGAGCTGCAACCACTGAGGATCATCTTTCACTACTTCAAATTCAGTAGACTTCTGTGTCATATAGGTCCAGACTCTTTTACCCATCAAGTAACACTTATGTCATCCCGACCATTGGGTGAAGTTGTCTCCCCCAAGCTTCTCAATCATCAAGCTCTCCATAGAGATCTCGTGCGGACCCATAACCTGAGAAAATCTGGATACGTTGCTTCTGCATGTAACTCTAACGTCACTTGCTTGTGCGCCTCTTTCAGGAGAGTCTCTAGAGTTGAGCGACATTTCAGCTGAATATATTCTCAGCAGTCGATGATCTACTGCAGTTCTAGTCCAAAAGACATCTCAATACAGATGAGATCAGTTCCTATCTTAGCTGAATAAATCTCCCCTCTACCAAGTAGAAAAACCTCTCAGTAATCACTCAGGAATCTTTTGAGAGTGTAGGAACTCCCACTGTTTCTTAACAGCCACAACAAAATCAACCATCACTCGTCTCAGGTCCAATGTGTGCACAAGAGAACTGACGCACATAAAGAGATGGCTGGAAATAGAAGTAGAACATCCTACTTACATACATATTTTCTATGCCTTTCGGTTAAAACTCTAGTTTCAATTTTTAAGCGTAGATCTACTATGCACATGCTAGTGCATACTTACTACTAATTATAAATATAATATAAGCACTGCAAGCACATGGATTTATCATGCGCATTCAGATGACTTTCTATTCTAAGTCTTACTGTTGAATTGGTGATTTGTAAATTCTAACAAGTTTAAGCTTTCATGACGAATCATTAGTCCATCAGAACTCTAATAATTTTTTAATATGCAAACTTACACTATTTTATTTCTTCATCATTATGTTTTTAATGGTGAGCAAAGATATTATGTCTCATCTAGAACAGAGCTTCAGTTCACGTAGACTATTAAGATGACAGTCGTTAGAAGATGTAAAGTTTAACACTGATAGCATGAAATTCACTTTTGATTATCAGAATAAACGATAAAGCTCCTCTAGAGAGCTATCCCCCTACTAGACAAATGAATGCAATGGAATCACGAGATGTAACTGCTATTATGCATCATATATAAATACTTGTTGGATGTGTCCATGAAGCTCAATAAAGTTAGATGATTATAGCATGTTAATGATGTTATGATTTTTTAATAGGCTGAAAAGTGTTGTTAGTGACACAATATCAAGTTCAAATCAATACAAGCAAAGGGAGGGAACTCGGCAAGTAAAAGCATGTAGTATGTAGCACGTAGAACTGTCGAAGAAAATCTATAAAATCAATAGTCTATCAAGAGTTAACACAAACAGAAAATAAAATTGATCTTCAAAGTAGAAGGACAAGAAATATGAATAATTAATCTATATGCAAATAGAGAATCTGAATATTGATAACAGATTTCAACATCGAGAGCCTGATGCTTCGTTGTAATGTGATAAAATGCAGTTTACAACTGTTAATAATCCAAAAAAGAAAAATAAGTCCAAAATGTGTTCCGAAAGTCCAAAGTGTTTTCAAAAAGTCCTAAATCTTTTATGAAATCACCAAAGTCCTTTAAAAAATTCAAAAAATTCCTTAGATGTCCAAATCTGATGTACCAAAAGACCAGTGTCGTCTATGAATAGTTACAGAACATAAATTAATCTTCAAAAACTTTTTTAAGAAAAATTAAACTCAAAATCAATGCAAAAATATGACCTACAGAAACAAAATAGATAATAATTATCATTTAATTATGAATATCATCATTATATAATAAAATAATAATGATAATTTTATATTTATATGAAATAAGCATATACACATCATATGATACTCACAACTCTCTATAATCTCAAATTTTCCTTTGCGCTTTCGTTACATACTCTAATGCGCTTTTTAAATTGTCACTATATCTCAAATCATCTCACCTTGAGAACTCTAATGAGATAGGATAATTCCACAACTCATTGGGCTCTATGTCTTGGGCCTCGGAAAGATGAGTATCACAATAATACTTTAGAAGGCTCTCTACTTTTAAATTCAAGAGTGAGAACCCTTTAGCAAGTGAGAAGTCTTTTTTCTGAAGACCTCTGTATAACTTGGCTTCAGTATGTTCCAAAGATGTCGATCCTAAAATCCAATCAGGATTGTGATACTTGATAAACACAGCATTATAAGAACAAGCTAGTTGTTCTAGATGAGGATACAAACTTCCCATGAAGAAGTTATCACAAAAGAACCAGAAAACGGTTTACAAACCACTTGAAAATGAAGTTGGTTGGTAAAGTTTTCATGTATGTTCTTATCAATTGACATGCAACTGAAAGAATTATAACGAGAATACTTTTTCTTTATGAACTGAAATTCTTTTAAGAACACAATGGACTTCTGTCGAGCTTGTTCAATCATAATGCATGTATAAGTACAATGGTCTTGACATCATACAAATTTCAGATGCTTCTGAAGATGAGGAGGAAGTATAATATCTAGAAATCCATCTATGTTAATCTTCATAGTTGAACTCCAAATAGCTACATCAAACATAGCCGAGCAACAATGAATGAACTCTCTTACGTAAGATCGAGGAATGACAATCAAACGATCATTATATAATATATTTCTCGACCTAAAGGACATTCCTTCAGAGTATTACGTCTCCAAGACAACAAAGTTTGATCTAGAGACAAAAGGAACAGTTTTTGGGGTAATTAAAACTTGATAGGTGTATGTATGGAAGTCATCACATTCTCCACTGCAAAAAATATTAATGCAACAGGTTATACAAGAGATATAAAAGTTACAAGTGCTAACCAAGTTCAAATGTTTAACAAGATTATTATTTAATATATTTTATGACCATGCAATGTCAGTTATCGTATCCAATGATAACTGGATATGATATAGTTATCTTTTATTCTCACGGACACAAATAATTCTCGGTGGAGATCAAACTAAAAGTCTATCCAACAAGACGAGTTGATAATCTTGATAATAAACATAACAAATACTAAATTAGATCAGGGACCTCAAGAACAAATAAAAAACAAAGGATACAGAGCCATGGATAACAAGTCTCAAGGAGAAGTACTGCTGAATGATACTAAGTACTCTTTAACACTATAAATGCTAAGTGTCTTCACACTAAGTTGTCTTCACTACTATTATTCTAAAAAACTCTAGCGAAGAAATATCTTTTTTCCATTTAAGTACGAAGAATACTTCTTCAAATATCTTCCTAGGAAGAACTTCACACCGAAGATACTTCTTAAGAAGAATACTTTGTCCTAAATATACTTTGAAATAAACTAACCTCATAGTTGTTGGTTTGTTCTCAATCTCCGTCTTAAACTTCTTACTCAAATTTCGGATGCAACCGATAAAGAATTTCGTCATCCAGACTGACTCCTACTACAACACACTACAAAATTTCATAGGTAAAACTCTGAAGAACACAATCACACACTGGCTTCGTAAACTTCAGACAACATCAAATTTAAATTAAAAAATAATAACATGAGAGGTCCCACAAATGAACAACATAACGCTTATATACTACTTCATCCAAAATCAGCGGATCTAACTTCCTAAGAAATAAGAAGAACATCTGTACAGACAGATGAAGGTCTTGTATCTAAAACGACACGAAGAACATCATTATCACTTGTTAACTGTATTTGGATGATATTTACTTGCATCTCTGTGAGTTAGATCCTAATATTATTACATTCGAGCATCTTTTGGTGTTCTTGTGTGTTACAGAGAGATATCTTCCATTGATATGAACCTCTACTTTTGATGCTTTGCTGCACACCTCTTTTTCACTACCATCTAAAGCACTAACACCGACGGTAGAAGGATTTATCTTCTTCTTCCGACCTCATCGAAAACTTAGATCGCTATAAAGTTCTTTCCTCACCAAAAGATTTAGAGCAATTAACTATCCCACATTAATGTTTGCTCGTTGTTTGTCCACGTCTTCCACCACAGTGTATTTTGATTGCTCCATCGAAATTGTGAAATCGACATTTTTTCAATTTCTTCCGCCGCTCTTTAGTCTTTGAAGAAGATTTGCTACTACGAGTATTTTGACTTGGAGACTCTCTCATCATGATAGGTTCTTCCTCGACGAAATTCGTCATCATCCTCATCCATTCTTTGAACCAACAGCTTTACGGATGAAAACCCTTCTCATACATCTCATGACTCCTAGATATCAATGCAGGCTATACCCTTGCCTTTGTTTTGTGAAGTTGAAGCTCCATCTGCCATTCCATCATTACGACTTGGACAATTACGTTAAAGATGAGACGATCCACACTTAAAATATCATTGATTTGTGTAGTTACTTGGTGTGGTCCACCTCTAGACTGATAGTTACCATAACCTCGTGAACCTCCTCCAACATTTGGATTACGGTGTTATAACAAATTCACCATATTGATGTCCAAGAGTTTGTCAAACTTTTCAACTCATCACAAAAGTCAGGAGTAGCAGATCTAGATGGTACAGTGGTTGGAACTGCACTAGTAGGAACTACCGGAATCGAATTCTATAAGTGTACAACTGGAACAATCACAAGTATCAGAGATGGTATGCTTGGCACTTGCACATCTCCAAGTACTATCCCAACAGTCGCTAGTTGCAAGTCGTCTCTATCTAGACTCTCCTCCATCTTGATTGCGATCTTCATTGCATCAGTCTTCAAAATTAGTCTCTCATACCACACTAGTGTTCAAATCTCTGACGTCAATCCTCCAATAGAATTCTTTATTAGCATTGCTCCAATGCCCACCATGGTTGGTTCTACTACATCCCCAGCTTCTTGTTAAACCACCCAGAACTTCTGCTCTAATTTCTCTACTCTCTCGGCTCAAGATCTTCGGCTACGGTTTCCAACAAAGCAACCACTCCACTACACTCATGCTCAATTGGAATCTCATCCACTCCACATCTAAGAAAGAAGGTTGTAAGATCAATGACATCTTGTCTAGATGAAGAGAGATCAATGTGCAAGCTCAAGTCTACCAACTTTCGTCGCTCATATAAAAGTCTATTCTTAGTATGATATTTGCTCACTTTATGTCCTTCTTCTCCATACAAAAAACACATTGAGTTCTTCTCAAGATTCTTGCGACTATTCTCTACTTTTTTCTCAAACTCTAGTAAAAACTTCTCCTTTCACGAGATCAGCGGTAATTATTACCGAATAACCTTGAAGAATCTTGCTCAATCTCAATTCCACTCTTGATAACCTTCTATAGCAATGATCTTTCATACATATCTCTCATTAGGTAGCTAGTTTGACACTTTGATCACTCGATCACCTTCACACTTAGCAATCTCTCACATTACTAAGTAGAAGCTTTACTCTTCAACTATGAGCCGCAAAGATAGAATAGAATTCTCTTCAAAATTCCGAAGTTCTTTCACTCTTTCACTTCAGTATGCGATATCATAGATTTGACGTCTTTTGTTTTGAATGCAATAACTCAAGTTTTACTCGATCAATTTATGCATGTTTGGGTGCCCAGATAGCTTTATTTTCCAAGCTATATGAATGGATTTAACGTTTTAGCTCTAAAAATTGAAAATATGAGATGACTTTAAACTCTTCTACGGGAGTTCATTGTTTGGTACCAAAAAACTCACAAAACCTCCCTCAACTTCCGAATGACATAACTCTCTTCTTACAAATGATCTCTCTGAGATATACAGTTGGCTGGAAAGCTTATCTTGCCCTCTATAACATAGTATACATATGAAGGTTTTGAACTGACATAAACTGTATTAAAGACTAAATATGAATCTTTGTATCGAGGGTCTCGGCAAGGAAATTGAAATGTAGACCGACTTGTCTCTCACCCGAGAGTATTTCAGATACTAGGATTACTAGTGCACCATAATACAAAGATTCAGTTACACCCATACTTACTTCACTCAACTCTCTGATCCGTATAGTTACATCGTGCTCCTTAATAGTGTTCCTACAAACAAGTTATAATCCCACGCTAAACTTCAGATCGCATAATCCTCAAGGACTCTCAAGAAAATGAGAGTCCCTTCCACCCTCTCAACTCTTTCTTATATACTCCATAATTTCTTATCGTGGTAATTTCACTAAGTTACGTTATCTCATGATAAGTACAAAATCCAAAATAGTAAAAGACTATTTAAGTCTTAAGAATAGCGTACATATTACTTGCTCTACTTTACTAAATTAAGAGATTCTCCTACTTTAGCTTTTTCAAAGTGTTATCTTTTCATACTATCTAGTAGAGAGACGACAACAAACTAACATGTCTTTTGAGGAGCATCTTCAAGATATTTGTGCATGACTTTTCTTCATGCATCCAATCAGCGATGGTCAACAAAGTTACATATTTTTGAGAAACATATTTGGAGCTCCGCACTTGTTACGTAGTGCCATAGTGAAACCTCTAATAGTTTCCTGAACTTAGATATAACTATTTCAGCTAGTTATGACTAGTTTTGGTAACTATAGATTTGGATCTTCTATCTAAAGTAACTTCTAAGATAGTCATACCTAACGAATGTAATATAAACAAACACATTTGGGATACTTGTGGTGTGACAGACCCTTCAGACTAAGATTTTAAAACTAATTATTATTGTTTGAGTTTTTTATCTCTCAATAGAGTACATTGACTATAATGTTGAAGCAAATATTAAAATATGATATATTTCTTATCAGGTCTCGATATTGAGAGATTTTTATGTAAATTTACCTCTCAATATTGAGACTTGATCGACAGTTTAGCATATTCTAATAATCATGTCGATGCTACCACATGTTACATGTTTGCATATTACATGCTGACTGGAGGAACTCACAAGCAAATCATGAATAAACAATGCATATTAAACAATGTGCAGGAGTAAGTAAGTGCAGAAGTATAAGTAAAGGAGTCCTGGAAAATCTGAATCATATTAATTATGGGTTCAAGCAATACAAAGTGCAGTAATCCAAAGACGTTATGTACTAAAGCCCCAAATCAAAACAAAATGAAGCGTTCGTAAGTACGTTATGATCTTAGTTTTTGTTGTGAACAAGGATTTGTGAATAGAGATTTGTGTTTTTTGTCGTTTGCCCCCAGATTTATAAGATCTTATCAACGATAGTCCATGGCTTTTGTATTTGTGCATGCTGCTAGGTTTTGATTTAAACATAGGCTGCATGGCCTCGGCGGTGACAAGACCCAGTTCTCTTCCTGCCGTTTCATTGAATTCTTCTTGCATGTTCTTCCACTCTGGTCTTGATGTATGTTCCAATGCAGGCACGTCAGTATAAGCTTCTCCTCTTGGTGCTCTCATACGTTTCTTGTAGACATCGTGCATGTGTTCATGCAAGCTCTGTGTGAATAAAATTTACAAGTTAAAATGTATCAGTAAAGATACAATATGAAAAATCAATAAAATAACAATTTCAACATCAACATAAAATTAACTGGAGCATAAATAACTTATAGTGGCACAAGTGCATACCTTCATTCTATTAAGGTTGGTCCCATCTGCTTCTCAAAGGGATGACGTGTTCTTGGTTCTCAATGGTTTTAGTATTCATTTTTTTTCTAGCTTTCATGTCTAGAACTTCTTCACTTACACCTTTCTGCCATATTAGTGCATGTGATAACAAGTAAGAATCATGATTTTCCTTCAAAGCCATCTTCTGAACTTCAGCTACAAGATTGTCCACAATAACAACAGGCTCTTTAGAGTTCGGCTCCTTGTCCTCATGGAAAGGAAAATGGAAATCATGGTCTACAGTGAACTATTTTGACGTTGTCGTGTCGTGGACCGGCTCCTATATGAAATCCAAAGTTCGATGCTTGTCGCTCCAAAAAACACTCGTGAGAAGACAAGCTAGGCCCTTGCTTATGGGATTTTGGCACCATTTCGGATCTTCACTTTTATCGCATAGATGGGTAGAGCTCGTTGTCAGCTTTCCATGGGTATCTTGTTTACCTCGTTTGGACATCTAGAGAAGAAGTTATGCGATTCGAAAGAAGGCAAATATAAGCTAGGTCCCAGCTTACGGGTTTTTGGCACAACTTCAGATCTTCACTTTTATCGCATAGATGGGTAGAGCTCATTGTCAGCTTTCCATGGGTATCTTGTTTACTTCGTTTGGACATCTAGAGAAGAAGTTATGCGATTCGAAAGAAGGCAAAGCCAAGTTAGGCTCTAGTTACTTGCTGACTGGGTATTTGAGGCTTCAGGCATTATATCAAAGACGTAAGGGGCCTGCTTCTTATTATTCAGGGTGAAGTTCGTACGTACAGAGACTGTAACAAGGGGGCAGCTTAGGGGCTAACTTGCGTCTGCGACCTGTCGGTGGATGGTTTGAGGATTTGGGAAGTCCAATACACGCGCGCAAGGTGTCATTGGGTTCAGAACTGTACAGGCTACGCACAGGTTAAGACGGTTTGTGAAGAGACGGATCGGGGGGTGTGTACTGAGGGAAATTGAGACGCAGGAAGCAGATTTGAGGATTTCAGTTACGTGTGAAGGAGAGTTGGACCGTTCGGACCGTTCTGGAGTCCAAACTTGCTGTCCTTGGATCCATCGAGATCAGAACACTGAGTTCTACAAGAAATTGAAGACGATACCAGTTTTCATCGGGCGGTTTGGAAGTTCTGAGTGAAATTGGCTCGCAGGGAAGCGCTTACATCAGATTTTCGTTCACCTGCGACCTGAGGTTGGGATGTTCTTCGCGATCGATGAGCCAAGCTCTTCGTTCTTGGTGCTTACGTGATCAAGGAGTCTTCATCTACGCATGGGAGAAGACTGTACGTGGATTGGATTGTTGGTTTGGTTGTGGTGAGCGAGTTTGAGCCGTAGGGAGCCGATTTACGTCAGTTTTTTTACAATCTGTGACAAAATTTCTCGAGTGATTTTGCAAGGGGAACTCCAAACGGCTTGTTTGGAGTCTTGTTGGGTTCAGGGTAGCTAGATCTACCTACCAGAGAAGACGGATATCAGTTTAGACGATCCGTTTGTGCGTGGTGAGCCAATCTACGACCGAAAATCGACGATATCTCGACTATCGGGAGTCGGATCTGAAGGTTTCTTGAGCCAAAGGAGTCAGGGAAGGAGACCCTATCAACATTTGAAGATCGTTTGGCGAAAGGAGAAAGTTATCAGATAGGTCTTTTTCGGTTTCTTCGCTACGGGTTTCGTCCTTTTGAGTTCGTTAGGGACTTAATTGGTTGTGTACGGCTTGTGGTAGCTAGCTTTAGCCAACAGCTAGTTCGTGGATGTGGTTTGGACTTGGGTTTGGATCGCATGATATTGTTGTGGCTCTGTTTGTTAGCAAAGAGAAGTTTCTCTTGCTTTGAGCTACGCTTCGGCGGTTTTGGGTTAGGGTTGTGATTCAAGGGTTTGTTTTAGGGCTTTGAAGTAGGTTACAGACCGCTCTGGTCTGTTCATCAGTTTCGTGCTCTTAGGAGAAAGAACCGGCAGTGTACATACTTTTGGAGTTGGTATATATTACGCGTTCGTTTTCGTGGTTGTTCTTCTCTGTCTTGTCTCTGTTCGACACAGCATCTCCACAGCCAGGAACCTCGCGTTTTCCTGGACATCCTTCACGCAATATCCGACACGATAACGTCACTAGCTCAAACTCCCGATCTCCTTCAGGCTTCTTTGTATAGTGGTGTCGACACCATCATACATATATCCATATTTCCTGCCCAACGTTTTTACTATTTGCGTCTCAGTAACTCCATCCATCAACAAACCTTTAACCTGATGTTACACAAGTTGCATTCGCCAACTACAAGGCATGAGCACAAGCAATCATCCTTGTCTCAATCTGTGAGAGTGGGCCAAATCCTTGGTGTACTATTCGTAAGAGCTTCATCTTCATATCAGGTACATCCACATGAGTAATATCTAATTCCTCCATCTCGATCTCCTTAACCTATATAGACAGTAACAACATGGTCTTCCACAAGTCTATTACTAGTCCTGCCTTGAATCTTCAACTCTGAATCGCACCAGTGGTATAATTCATTCAATCTCGTGGTCAATAGATGTACCAACCACGAAATTTTTCTCAGAGTCTTCTTTTTCTTTGTTGTAAGATCCAATAACGTAACTTTGGCACCCATTGATCCTCGTAATACTTCATGAAAACAAGTTCCAACTCCTTCCACTTATATGTGAAAGTCTCTGAAATCATAGGATCTGCAAAACTTGACAAGCGTATTACGTAGTCAAAGTTCCAAACTCTGTACTTTATAGCTCTAACTGTTATACTTACTCTGAACGCTCTAGCATGCATGCAAAGAACCTTTCGAATCTACGGAAGTAGCAAACATGAGCAATTTGAAGCAAATGGAGAATCTATGTAGAACTGAAATAGTGAAACTTAATACATCGAAAGTGAAACACATGAACCACAATAAGTAGGTATATGCATGAAAGTTTCCTTGCTGCACATCATGCATATATGACCAATGTTCTTCAGGAACAAGAACCGAGTTCACTTGAGGAGGCGATGCACAAAGCTCAACGGGTGAGTGTTATGGAAGTTGAACTTGATGCGCTTCACCACCAACAGACTTGGGAGTTGGTGGACTTACCTAAGGGTAAGAAGACGACTAGTTGCAAGTGGGTCTTCAAGTTCAAGCGCAACTCGAATGATACCGTGTGAAAGTCATATTGGTACCCAAGGACTACGCACAACAACACGGAGTATATTTTGATGAGACATTTGCTCTAGTTGCGAAGATGATGATTATACGAATCACAGTTGCAGTTGCAACTCAAAAAGGTTGAAAGATGCACCAGATGGACTTCAAGAACACCTTCTTCAACGGTGGTCTTGAGGAGGAAGTCTATATGCAGCAACCTCCAGGTTATGAGGATCTTAAGTTCCCTTCTTGTATGTGTAAGTTACGGAAGGTCCTCTATGGTCTGAAACAGACACTAAGAGCATGGTATGCAAAGATCAATTCTTACTTGCAATCTCTTGGTTTCCATCTTTGTAGTTCAGACTCTACCTTCTATTCTTTAAGAATATAAGATCCGATTGTTGTGATCACCATCTATGTTGCTGACTTGATCATTACCGGTACTACGAGGAGCTTATTTCTCAAATCAGAAATCACTTGAAATTCGAGTTCGAGATGATGGACTTAGGAGAGCTCAAGTACTTCTTTGCTGTGGAATTCATTAGAGATAGGAAGGATGTTTGACTTGTACACCGTCAGTATACTTTCAGTATGCTTGAGAGATTTGGTATGCTTGACTGCAAATCCATTGCTACGTCAGTAGAGCAGGAGGTAAATCTAAGAGTAGAGGATGGTGAGTTACTTGATGATCCATGCATGTACAAATAGATGATTGAGAGTCTTATCTATCTGACTATCACCAGATCAGACTTGAGCTATGCCATCGATCGGATAAGTCAATTTATGTAATCATCACGAAGATCACATTTGAAGGCTGCCAAACGGATCCTCCGCTACGTGAAGTTCTCGATGTAGTACAGACTTCACTATTGATATGATGGATCATTGTTACATGACTACACTGATGCTGATTGGACAGGGAGTACCGATATGATATCCACGTCAGTTATCCTTTTGGACTTGGAGCGCTATCGCGTCGGATTTTGCGTGAAGAATGTCTAGGAAAACGCGAGGTTCCTGGCTGTGGAAATGTGTGTGGAACAGAGACAAGACAGAGAAAAACAACCGCAAAAACGAGCGCTGCAATATATATCAACTCCAAATGTATGTACACTGCCGATTCTTTTTTCCTAAGAACACAAAACTGAGAAACAGACCAGAGCGGTCTGTAGTCTACTTCAAAGCCCCTTAAACGAACCCTTGAATCTCAACCCTGACCCAAAATCACCGAAGCGTAGCTCAAAGCAAGAGAAACTTCTCTTTGCTAACAAACAGAGCTGCACCAGTATCACATGATTGAAACCCAAGTCCAAACCACATCCATGTACAAGCTCTTAGCTAAAGCTAGCTACCACAAGTTGTACATAACCAACCAAAACTCTAACAAACTCAAAAGAGCAAAACCCATAGCGAAGAAACCAAAAAAAGTCTATCTGAGAACTTTCTCCTTTCGTCAAACAGTCTTCAGATGTCAATAGGGTCTCCTTCCCTGACTCCGTTGGCCCAAGAAACCTTCAGATCCAACTCTCAACGTCGAAATATCATCGGTTTTCGATCGCAAGTGACCGAACTTTCGAAAACTCCTCTCTGTGACTTAAAACCGCACACACCGCTCAAACGGATCACTTGATCTGATATCGGTCTTCTCTGACAGATAGATATAGCTATCATGAACCCAACGAGACTCCAAACAAGCCGTTTGGAGTTCCCTTTGCAAAACCACGCAAGAAATTTAGTCACAGGTTGTAAAACAATTGACATAAATCGACTCCCTGCTGCTCAAACTCGCTCACCACACCCAACCCAACAATCCAATTTACGTATTGTCTTCTCCTATGAGTAGATGAAGACTCCCTGATCGCGTAGGCACCAAGAATGAAGAACAACCCAATCTCAGATCGCAAGCGAACAAAAATCTGACATAAGCGCTTCTCTGCAAGCCAATTTCACTCAAAACTCCTGAACCGTCTGATAAAACTTCGTATTGTCTTCAATTTCCTGTAGAACTCAGTGTTCTGATCCCGATGGATCCAAGGACAGCAAGTTTGGACTCCGGAATGACCCGGACGGTCCAACCTTCCTTCATAGATAACTGAAATCTCTAAATCTCCTTCCTGCGTCTCAATTTTTCCCAGTACACATTCCTCGATCCGCCTCTTTCTAAACCGTCTTAACCTGTGCGTAGCTTGCACATACCTGAACCCAATGACACCTTGCACGCGTGTATTGGACTTCTCAAATCTCCAAACTGTCCACTGACAAGTCACAGACGCAAGCTAGTCCTTAAGCTGTCCCTTTGCGTCAGTCTCTGTATGTACGAAGTTCTTTGTGGTAATGAGGAAGCTGGCCCCTTGCGTCTTTAATATAACGCCTGGATCCGCTAATACCCAGTCAGCAAGTAAACTAAGGCTTAGCTTGATTTTTCCTTCTCTCGAGTCGCATAACTTCTTCACTAGACGTCCAAACGAAATAGACGAATTGCCTATGGAGTGCTGACAAAGAGCTCTATCCACTGATGCGATGAAAGTGGAGATACGAAATGGTGCAAAAAGTCCAAAAGCTAAGGCCTAGCTTACTTTTCCCATGAGTGTCTTTGGAGCGACAAGCATCGAAGTCTGAATTTCAGGTAGGAGCTCGTCCACGACACGACATCACCCCCTCTTAACTTGTGCATCCTCCGGTATGCACCAGAGATATCAACCAAGGAGTGGACCGGCACACACACTCGTTCTCATCTTGTCATCCTCCTCCCATCTCAGTCAAACTCATCCTCAAGGTTGCAACCTGATCGTCATCTTGAAGTTGCTACACTGTCATGATCTTCTCTAGATCTATGCTCATCGACTTTCTTCTTCAACCTCCCATCCAATCACCCCCTCTAGATATCTACATCTTTCAATATGAGTTCGAAGAATAGAAAGAGTGAACCATCATACCATAGAAATGCCTCCACATCCACCTAGTTGAACCTCACCGTCGAGGTTTCTGACCCCAAGTGTCGTAGTAGACATCGCCCATCCTCCCAATCATCACCACATATCTTGACTGTAACTTTCAACCTCAAGCTTGTAAGTATCCATCTCTTTTTTTTTGTTTTCTGAAAAAAAAACCATGCTGCTACAACCAAAATCCTCAACCGCAACCATCATTGTCTTGTTGTACAATGGTATCCTCCTCAACCATCATCCTCCTTGATCTCTTCTTCTGAAAACCTTTTACAACCTCTCAAGTCTCATCCTCCTGACCCTAATCACATGTAAATTTTCACAACCCCTCAAGCATAATCACCTTCAGCAATGGCTTCTCTCATGTAAGCCATCCTTACCCATCATCCTATACCCGTAGTCTCGAGAGCGTCCGTCCACTCTCCTTCACTCTTCAGCAGGTCGCTCGTCCTTGATGTTGTCAATGGTGACATCATGGACTTTTCTTGAAGTTGCACCCAAAACCTCCCGTGATAAGAACCCAACCTTCGCATCTCGAATGCACTCCTCCCAACCTCCCTTCACATTCAGCATCATACCAATATCCGGTTGTTGTTTACTTGCAACCAGATCACCCACATCCATTGTTTGCATCCCAACCATCTCCTCCGGTTGTGAAGGATCGTCCTCCATTGCCAGTTCAGGAAAAATAGTTTCATGTTGAATCTTATCCTCTCTAGCTTGCTTCCTTGAAGAAGTCTCTTCTTGTCCCTTCTTCTCGTTCTACATCATGGAGCAGTATCCAACTTGAGCTCGCTTATCCCACGTGCTCATCCAAATCATCTCTATGGAGATCATGCTCAATCTCCTCCACCCTAGCACCATAACTTGTAGCTTCGATAGCTACAACTGCATGGGCCGCAAGATAATCATCCACAAACTTCTTCATCCTCCCTTTACCAGCGTTGGCTTGAAGGAGAGTACCCGTACTTCTGAATGCAACCTTTCCATCCTCCCAAGAAATTATCTCTCGTTGCAAAGACTCTGCAAGTCGATGCAATCGTCCAGTTGATGATCAGTACCATCACATCACAAACATTGATGTACCCAAGCTGGTTCGAGTACAAGCACTGTCATGATCAACAATCCTTTATCCTCCAACCTAGTAACCTGAGCTTGTAAATCTTGCATCTTTTGTTGTAGGTCCTCGATGGTTAGATCTTTCTCCTCTACAACCACAACTGGAGGTTGAACCTCAGACACTATCCGAATTGGTGTGGTACTCAACGATACAGATGTCGACCTTGTAACCCTTTCTCTTGTACGTCTCCATACAAGAAGCTCAACCGCTTCATGCACAACCTCTCAATTCCTTGTCAACCCTTCTTCTTCCTCCCCATCCTCCAGAAGTAGCTCCAACCGCTCTTGCCGTGGTTCATCAGCAGCTTGAAGAAACAACTCTGTCTTGTAGGTCTCCAAGGTTAGTTTGTCCACCTGAGAGAGTTGAGAGAATTGTCTCTGGAACTCCTTTAACAGCTCTGTAGGCTGTAAACCTTAGCTAGGTCGGTTGATCCATCCCAAAAACGATTTCTTGGTTACTCGATCTGAGTTTTTCAAGAAATATTCCTCTATCAGCGCATGTGAAAATGAATCCCAATTCCTCCCAAACCGCTTCACGAGATCTTTCACATGCTCCCTTATCTCAAGCACCGCAGAGAGTTCGAATGTCTCGATCATCTCCTTCTCCGATACATGATCCAAATTCATCTCTGTCTTGTAACATCTCAAGTACTTTGAGATGTCTCCCTCATCAAATAGATCGAGCTTGTCGATCACCCTCCGAAGCATCTTCGTCCTCAAAGCCTCCTTTTGTTGATTCTCTTGCTCTTGTCGCAAAAATAAAGTTAAGGCTTGAAACAAACGTGCAGTTGCTGCATCCAACTGCACCCCTGGTATCCCTTCTGATCCGTTCATCCTGTCCGTAGTCATGGTCGTCTCATCCTACCATCCTCCCATGATCACAAACAATCTACATATTCATCATCCCAGATCCGCAGCATCCTCCGGAACAATCGTATCCATCTTCATCCTCGTTCCTGATTGTTGATCTCTTCTTCCAAGTTCCAACACAAAAATCTCCACCCCGGACCTTCACGTCGAGTTCACCACCGATATCACGTCGGATTTTACGCGAACAATGTTCAGGAAAACACGAGGTTTCTGGCTGTGGAGATGTACTGTGCAGAACAGAGACAAGACAGAGAAAAACAATCGCAAAACGAGCGCTGCAATATATACCAACTCTAAATGTATGTACACTGCCGATTCTTTTTTCCTAAGAACACAAAACTGAAAAACAGACCAGAGCGGTCTGTAATCTGCTTCAAAGCCCCTTAAACGAACCCCTTAATCTCAACTCTGACCCAAAACCACCGAAGCGTGGCTCAAAGCAAGAAAAACTTCCCTTTGCTAACAAACAGAGCTGCACAAGTATCACATGATTGAAACCCAAGTCCAAACCACATCCATGTACAAGCTCTTAGCTAAAGCTAGCTACCACAAGCTGTATTGTAACGACCTATGTTACACATAGGAAGTTTGTCTATTAGTAAGGTATTTAGTTATAACTAAGTGTTGAGAATGTTTATTTGCTGCCCAAGTACTTTAAAGAGGTATCAAGTTAGTCATGACTAGCTAAAAGTTAGTTATGGTTAAACTTAGCTGTACTTTTGGCAGAATTCAGATATTTCCTAAAGAGTGAGCACTAAAATCTTGTCATCTTGTCTAAAAGGTAGAAAGGAGGTGGAAAATATCCCTTATCTCCTTTTTGACTTGATGTTAGTGGTTGGATTGAAGTTGTGGACTTTGTGGGCATTAAAAACAAGAAGAGATTCCACATGTTTTCTTTTTAGTGGGTCCTAGTGTAGAGGGGAGTGGAAATTTGAGATTCCTTGAGAATATTTCAGAATCCTTCTAGAAGTTGTTGACTTTGAAGGAATAAGTCCATGTGAAAAGGTAAAAAGCCCATGTGATTAATGCTTTTACCTTAAGTAATATCTTAGTAAAACCCGGTAAAAGTAGTTACGGCTGAGTTACCGGAGGGTAGCAAAGTAAAACCTAGAATGTATAAATAGAGGAGTAGATAAGAGCTCCTCATCCTTGTTTTCACATCGTCGTAATGATAACTTGAGTAATATAGAGAGTGTGGGATATGTTTAGCATGTGAGAACTTGAGAGACGTCGTTAGAATGGAGGATTTTAGTTGATGAGTTTATGGAGATTTTTAGTTGATAAGTTTGTGGGTGTATAAATGAGTGAACTTAGCATTTTCTCTTCAAGTTCATGGTGTGCTTCCATCAAAGCCATTAGAGGTGACCCCTGATGAGAGACAGGTCCGACATGTTGCAGATTCGTGGATGACGATCGTGGAGGTTGAGAGATCGGAGGGGGGGGGTTGATCGATAGGACCGCGGAGGGTTTACAGTACATAACCAACCAAAACTCTAACAAACTCAAAAGAGCAAAACCCGTAGCGAAGAAACTGAAAAAGGTCTATCTGAGAACTTTCTCCTTTCGCCAAACAGTCTTCAGATGTCGATAGGGTCTCCTTCCTTGACTCCGTTTGTCCAAGAAATCTTCAGATCCAACTCTCGATCGTCGAAATATCGTCGGTTTCTGGTCGCAGGTGACCGAACTTTCAAAAACTCCTCTCTGTGACTTAAAACCGCACACACCGCTCAAACGGATTGCTTGATCTGATATCTGTCTTCTTTGGCAGGTAGATCTAGCTATCATGAACCCAACGAGAGTCCAAACAAGCCGTTTGGAGTTCTCTTTGCAAAACCACGCAAGAAATTTGGTTGCGGGTTGCAAAAAAATGACTAAATCGACTCCCTACGGCTCAAACTCGCTCACCACACCCAACCCAACAATCCAATTTACGTACTCTTTCTCCTATGAGTAGATGAAGACTTCCTAATCGAGTAGACACCAAGAACGAAGAGCTTGACTCACCGATCGTGAAGAACAATCCAATCTCAGATCGCAGGCGAACGAAAATCTGACGTAAGCGCTTCCCTACGAGCCATTTTCACTCAAAACTCCTGAACCGTTCGATGAAACTTCGTATCGTCTTCAAGTTCCTGTAGAATTCAGTGTTCTGATCTCGATGGATCCAAGGACAACAAGTTTGGACTCCGGAACGGTCCGAACGATCCGAACGGTCCAACCCTCCTTCACAAGTAACTGAAATCTCCAAATCTCTTTCCTGTGTCTCAATTTCTCCCAGTACACATTCCTCGATCTGCCTCTTTCTAAACCGTCTGAACATGTGCGTAGCCTGCACAGACATGAACGCAATGACACCTTGCGCGCGTGTATTGGACTTCTCAAATCTCCAAATCGTCCACCGACAAGTCGTAGGTGCAAGCTAACCCTTAAGCTGCCCCCTTGCATCAGTCTCTGTACGTACAAAGTTCTCTGTGATAATGAGGAAGCTGGCCCCTTGCGTCTTTAATATAACGCCTGGAGCCGCTAATACCGAGTCAGTAAGTAAACTAAGGCCTAGCTTGATTTTTCTTCTTTCCAAACGAAGTAGATGAAGTGCCTATGGAGTTCTGACAAAGAGCTATATCCACTGATGCGATGAAAGTGGAGATCCGAAATGATGCCAAAAATCCGTAAGCTAAGGCCTAGCTTACTTTTCCCATGAGTGTCTTTGGAACGACAAGCATCGAACTCTGAATTTCAGGTAGGAGCCGGTCCACGACACGACAGTGCTGCTATAAGCTGGGCTTCAAAGAAGCAACCTACGATTGCTATGTCATTTAGAGAAGCAAAGTACTAAGGAGCAACAAACGCAACATGCGAATCAATTTGGCGTCAATGTCTGTTATATGATACTAGTGTGGAGTGTATAAATCCTAGATCCTGTTGTTGTATATACTGACAACATTAGCAGCATGAAGTTAGCTAGTAATCTTGTTTTTCATGCTAAGACGAAACACATTGAGGTGCACTATCATTTCATTAGAGAGAAGGTCCTTGCAAGAGAGGTTGAGTTCAGTTACGTGAGCACAAGAGATCAGGTTGTCGATATCTTCACTAAGGCATTGTCTAGAGATAAATTTTATGCTTTCAGACATTGTCTAGGAGTACAAGATGTAAAGTCGAGCTTGAAAGGGAATGTTGATATAGTCCTAAGCTCTAGTAGATCGACGGCTAATGTTAGCTAGAGTGGTTAGGATAGTTACGTACAGTTAGTTAGACGGCTAACCCACCATTATGGTTTCTCTTGTACTCACCTTCACTATATATACATGGAGAGGTGAAGTCTTTCTCATCTCGTTCTCATTTTACTTCCTTGTCTACTCTCTCTCTCTTCTTGGAGTGTCTTCTAGAAATATCGATCTTTCTACATAAACTACCACAATCTTAATCATTTCAAACAAGTCAGGTGTTGATAGCTTCCGAGCATCCCTGCGGAACAAAATAAAATCTTCTCTTTGTGATCACACACGACTTGCATACTGATAGAATCTTTTGATTTCAATCAAAATATCTCTCTCCATGATCTCGAGGTCTATATGAAAAAGATAATAAGGTTCCATCGACAACCAGATAAACCTTTTTGCGCAAAGACTTAAAAAAATTTACACTCTGTTCTATTAGATCATTTCACATACTTTTTCAATTTAGACTCCAGTGCAATCATAACTCTCTTTGTGAAGTTCCCTACGCTGCAGTGATCAATTCCTCACAAAAACAAAATTTTCTTTATACATGTTCCATTGTCATGATGTCCGAATCTGTCCAGAGAAATCACTAATTGAACTGACACAGGTGCTTGCTTGTATCTGCTTCTATTATGAAACACAAGATGATCTACTATCAATAATAACAGAAAAGCGAATGATGTTTTGTCAATTCTTGTCAACTGTCAAAAGAATTTCTCAGGAAGATCTTCAAAAAAGTTGATCACAAATCTTTACTTTTTCCAAACCTTCGATGATCGTACAAATATCACGAATCAATCACCACACTATATAGATCAGCTAAATCGTCATCGGAGTAAGATTCTGAAGAAGAAGAATCCGAGAAAGAGTTGCAAGCAGAATTGCTATCACTACTCGAAGAATCTGTATCTTCCTCACATATCATTTATAATTACATCAGATTTTCTAATTCGATTATCAATTCCTGAAGAGAAAGAGTCGTGGTATTTTGATCCACAAACTGAGAACCTCAAGAAATTGAATCAAAATCTGCGTTCAGATTCATCCTATCTGACTGATCGATATAAAACCATGTGACCTGCGTGGTGTAAAATTCTAAATATATTTAATATATTATATTATATTAATATGATATATTCGATTAAATCTTTTGAAATTCAAGGTATAACACGTGTATAAGTGACGGGAGACCAAAAAGATTAAATGAAACTCCATCACGAGACCACAAGGTACCTCTTTAGGTGTCCGGGTGAACCCCTGGAACTCAGGTTTAGGGAAACCAGATATGACATGCAACCTTTAGGTTTGACACCCCTAATAAACTATGTGCAACTGGGACTAAGTCACCCGTCCAAGAGGTTCATTTCTGAAAGTCTAAATGCAATGGTCAGCAGCCATCGACACCTCTACTCCTCGGCCTGCTACAAACCAACAGGAGCAGACATAAAACGACAAAGGTGTAGCGGTTTCGACCAACTGCAAACACCGGCCACAAAGCTGGTATCTGCCAATCCGCGACCAAGGACTGTGCCAAAGGTATAAGCCGCCCTGGTTAGCAGATAGTGACGGCTGGAGTGACTGTCCTAGCAGCATTTGACAACATACACTGTTTGGCTTCCTATCGTCCTATTGTCTTACTATTACCGTGCGGGTAACAGCAAGACAACAACCACGTAAGATGTGCTGTTCAACATCGAATCCGATCTACTATCCTTAGCCAATCAATGCACTTTGAGAGTCATGCAGTCGGTGATAACGGAACCAGGTAGGACTAGAACGAACCAAAGTATTGCCGGACGACAGAACGCATCTCTTTATGATTTTTGTTTGGGGCGAGCATTCCACGGCACAACTCTGTTTTCGCGTTTCCGTCACAAATTTGACGTTTTTCTTGGATTTAGTTTCCTTTTGAGAGAAAACGACCGTTAGGAAACTCTTCATTCCTAACTTTTCATTACAGACTTGTCACCAAGTGGAACGACGAGGCAAACGTAAAACGTGAAATTTTACATTCATGTGATGCATCCAGAGTGCACTTCTAGGCGAATAGAGGAAAAAGACACACGTTTAAATAGGCCATAAAATAATCATAGAAAATTGGTTGACAACGGATCTCAAAAAAATTTAATGAAAAATATATTTTTACTAAAGTGCAGAGTTAAAAGAAAGAGTGATGCTCTACTGGGTTTATAAAGTTTAACTTGTGATAAAGTTTTTGTGAATTTATTTTTCTAAATTTAAAGTATTAAATTTAAATAAAATACATTTCTTAAACTTAATAACATATGGTCACTTGAATTACAAAAATCTCATAAGTCAATTACTTTTTTCTTGATAAATTAAAGCTCTTTGGGAGAGGCGAATATGCAAAGAGCTTTAATTTATCAAGTTTAACAAATGAGTTGAAAGAGGTGAATATGGGTTTTATCATTTTTTGCATTTTTCTTTACAAGTATGTATGGCGTTCCGGTCATCATTTTGGAATTCTTACCGGACATTATTTGTAACAAGTGAAAACGCAAAGGGAAGGGACTGAAACGAGATTGCGGACAGTTTCACCTTTGACTTCAATCGTCCGTCCGGTCTTCAGAAACATGAACGACAGATGCACCAACAAACGCACTATTGTGAATGCTTTAGTTTATGTCCTTTTACATCAGCAGAATAGAGGTACATTAGTGCGTGTCAAAGTAAGAGGGAAGATTCTCTAACGTCCAGAAAGAAAAGCAGCCGTAGTTTATTGAAAGAAAGCTTTGTATAGAACAGTAAATCGCTTATTCATTAGTTTTATAAAATGATAAACTAATTTTAAATTTTAACATAATCTTTTTCTGAAAATTATAAAAAAAGGAATCTTATATTACCACACTGTGAAAACCTACGGCTGAATCTGAAAAAAAATCATTAAAGACGTCTAACCGGAGTCGTAACACTTATCGCATGCGAAGAATATTTACCAGATATTCCAGTTTTGATACTCTCTATTATATTTCAAGTGATTTGTTAAAAAATATTCTTTCTACCTTTATTAATATTTCATTATTAGAACAAATTTAAAAACATAACAGAACTATTTAAACAAAATTCATTAATTTATAGTTATTTTGATTTTACAAAAAGTTGACAATTAGAAAAATTTTCAATTGAATTGATTTGGATTAGTAATCAATTTTTATGTAAAGGACTCTGGAAATATAAATTCTTTTCTCATTTGTATTTTAGAATGATTTCATGTATGAAAATTTTATCTTCCTTAGTGGATTATCAAACAAGACATTTGTAAACCATAAATGCTTGATAAATTATAATTTTATGTGTTATTTTAATAAATATAAATTAATAAATATTTTTTAAAACATAACTCATTCGTAAAACTCTTCATAAAATCATTTACATTATATATATATTTTTAGTTTTTACGTGATAAATATCATGATTACATAACTTCTCATTCTTAAACATCCATTACCCTCGGTCTCACTTTGCAGAGTGATTCAGGACTGAAAAGCCACTCATCCTGTTGCTTACGTTATACTTTTGTTTTTTTAGATGAAAGATTTTTGTTAGATTTTTGAATTGCACTTGGTAGATGGGTACAGAACCTGATGAAAGGATAAAATGATAGAAAAGATATAGTATATCTCAGAAGCACACAGAAACTCTAAGACATGAACAAGTTTAAGAACCGGATATTTTAATTTTTTTAAAGACAGTAAGGATTCCACTATCCTGAGACCTGAGAGACACATATATCTTACGAGGGGTAATCATCATAATAATATCTAAGGTGTGCCTACTACAGAGCATTTTTGCTGACAGGAAACTAGTACTGAAATCGTTTTGGATCCAAACAAATAGAATAAATATCACAACAATACCCAAAGTGTGCAAAATATCGAGTATTTTTACAAAAAAAATTAATATTATTCTCTTGCACCTGGTCCAAACATAGTATAACTGTATATCCAATCTCATACTTGTATATCCTATCCCAAAGTATGAGACCCAGACGCCGAAATCTCCTAGAAGAGAGACGGGAACGAACTGTGTTTGGAAGGTGAGAACAGTCTCTGGTACCCCTTGAGCTAATGCTCGGGGGTGTCTTACTCTATACTTACAACCCGCAGCGGGACGTAAGACTTATAGGAAACTTTGGGTACGGAGTACCGTCTAAATAATGTTTGGATATCTGGAAACACTTGAACTAGCCAAGAGAAGAGAAGAAATCTACAGCTGTATATTAATTACAAATATAACGATCGAAGACTTGGTACCAACTTCCGAGACTCAGGTTTACTTCAGACGCAAGACTAGGAATTGACGGGGTCGTCGAAGTTGGCGGATAGGGAGTAGGCTTTACGGAATTTGTCCGTAAAGAGTGCAGAGTGGGGAAAAGATAAAGATGGTAAAAGCCGTTGATACCAAGTGCATAGTTGTCGGTCCAGGATGAACTGAGGAAAAGGTAAGATCACATGAAAATGAAAAGTTGACCCAGATTCTAACAGGCACGTAAACTGTTCCCTTCAATTTTGGACCTTTCGCCCTGCTGGCAGATTCTTTAGAAGCTTCTATGCTTAACCATCGCTTACCATCCCTTACCATGTAAAGAATACGTAGTGCTGAAGATTACCGGATTGACATCTCGTTGTCTCATCGTTCCACCTACTCCGGACGAGTCATCAGGCGGCCGCCCAGAGCTATTCCTAACGCGCCACAAACACGGTCTTCCGATTTTGACCGTAGTGCTAAAGCTACCTGGTATCCGCAGCAGACGTAAACCGCGATGAACCGTCAAAGTCAGTTCCCGGGTCAATCGAATCAGCCGGCAGAGTACGACCATACTCCGCCGGTGTATGCCCACCGTTTCCGGCACCCAATGTAACGATGGCACTTCGATACTCCAGAGCTCAAACTCAAGAACTATTTTACTTTATTTTCTAAATAAGAAATACATGTCGGGTTTTTATTCCAGAACATATTCAAATTTGTTTCCAATCCAAGTCAAAGCGGAAAGTGAAAGAGTCATATACTGTACGGTCTCTACGTGCATCGTGTCTTCGTAGAAGTTCACTGGGATAACCGAGAAATAACGAGTTTAAATTCAAACAGACGTCCAAGTACGTCAACACGAGAAGATTTGACGGTACGGACCGTACGGTAGTACGAGCTTTAATTTTTACAGTACTTCGACGACTACCACGGACCATAGTCAACGTGGACCCGGAGCTGGAGTGGCCTCAGAGCAACAAACTCCAGCAAGTCGTTGCAGGTCTCCACATAAATTACGATTCAATGAGGCACGACGCAGGAGCAACACACCAAACATCAACCATGCGAAGGGAAGGGAACGATAGTCTCGTCCCGAAGCTGCGACTTGCGTCATTCCTAAGTATGGTTTAGCTTTCCATGAGTTCTCAACCACAAGAATACTCTATTTTCATCACTGGATTGTTTGGACACTTTGTAGTTACCATAGTATGAACTCGCGTCTAAATATGACAAAATAATTCATCGCAGTGAAGTGATATGATTGGCAGGATAGCTAGCTTAAATGGTTAAGGAATCTGCGTTTTAGCTCCACCTGTGGAATCGAGTAAATATGCATGCAACTTTACTTTCGACGAGAGGGTCCGCGTCCAGACAAGCGATAGTATTGGGGGAAAATGCTGGGTGCAGGTTGGCCGCAGGCGCCTTCTGGTCGTGATTTGAAAAACGTTAAATGTTTTGCGCGTCTGCGGTGCTGCTGTTTAGGGTTAGTAGCGACTTCGGAAATGGGTTTTCTCGCTCTCACTCTGTGTGTGTTGCCTCGTTCTTTTTTTTTAGCGCGTTCGCAGTGCTGACGGTTTAGGTTAATGACGAGTTCGGAAGTGGTGTTGTTCTGCGTGTAGGCGCCTCCTCGTCTTGCATGCGTCCTCGCCTTCTTACATTGGAGGGCTGTTGTTTTGTCCTCCAGGTTTTGGAATTGGCTGCGACCTCTGTTTCGGGTGTGTGGAGAGAAGATTCGACTCGAATTGGAGGACTGCTACTTCGGTCATGTTTTCATCGGGAGACTGACATCAGATGAGGCATTCGGCGGTGGACGGGACTGTCGTGTTGGTGGTTGCAGACGGTGAGAGGTAGTGCCACTCTTTTTGTCACCGTCGGTGTCGACTTGCAGTTTTCTTTCCTTCGTCTTCTTTTCATTGCCGTCGCTTTCGGCTCGCGCTTTGCTTTGCTTCGTGTTGTTTTCGTTGTTGAACGGCAGCGGCACTGTCGTTCTTGCGACCGTCGGTCTGCGCTCTCGGTTGGTTTTCGGTTCTTTTCTCGGTTTATTTTGTGATTTGCTGTCTGCAGTGACAGCCGACGTGGAGCTGGTGGCAGTCTTCTTCTTCTCGGCGCCGCTGTGCAGTCGGTGGCTTCGTTTCTTTGCTTGTTGTCTTTGTTTTTCAGTTTCAGCTGCCGCCGTGCTGCTGCCGTCGTAGTTTTTCTCTTACTCGGCTCTGCGCATCATGTGGAAGTCCGACGGTGTACGTTCTTGTTTCCTCGCTGCTTTATCATTCGCTTGTTTCTCTCCGACCTCATGGGAGGTCAGAGAGAGCTCGATGACAGAGACGGCGCGAGCGCGAAGGCGCAGAGTAGTGCAGCAAATGCATCTTGATCCTCTCCCGATTTGAGAAGTTCGGAGATATGGTAATGCGAAGCAGTAAGAGAGCATTGAGAAAGCCTTGAGGTGAATCGTGCGATAGTAGGTTTATTGATAGATAGCAATTGAAATTTAGATGCAACGCGAAGACTCGTGAAGCAAAGAAGGAAGAGCCCTCCAAGATTATCAAGAAAGACAAAGTGTCGAGATGATCGAAGGAGATGCAATGATCCAAACGAGCATTGCATCAGAAAGTGATGCGGAGAAGAAACGATCTAGGCCCCAAGCACCTCCGGACCTCGGTGAGGGATGCGTGGAAGAAGTCGGCCGCCAGGCTGCAGGAGGAGGGTCGCCAGCCCAATGCTCGAAGAAACGACTGATAATCATGGAGCGGGAGCCGGCCCCGGGACACAACAGTGAACACGAGCAGGAAGTGATCCTGCAAGAAACAACGAAGAACGAAACCACAGGGACATCAACAGCAATGGAAGGCCCAGGGGCGAACTCCGCGAATGAAGAGAGGACCCGTACAGTTGAAGAAAATCCAGGCCTGAAAGTTAGCAAAAACGGGAACGAGGAACAAGAAGACCCGAAAATCTTAAAACCCACTCCTGTAACACAGAGCACAGCGCCAACGGAGAAAAGGAAAGGAGAAGACCATCCCACTACCAACTGCTGGTCAAAGCTGCTGAAGCTCTTACACAAAGGAGGTGAGAACTCGTACCTTGAGGGCCTCGATCTTAAAGAAGGCAAGAACATGCCAGACGAAGAACTCTTGGAAGCACTGAGCAGTATAAAGAAGAACCAGCAACAAGACGAATATAAAAACGGGGTGACAGTAGATCTGAATAGAGACCTCGTCGCGAGTAGACTGGTACAACTTAAACGCTCTGCAGTTGTTCTATCCACGGTCGATTGCAGTCCGTCAAGAGACGCATTTGAACTCTGGGTAACTAAGTGCTTGGAGCCGAACCTAGGGGTAAACGTCAAGCAGCTTAGAATGCTAGGCAGGAAGCATTTTCTCGTGGTGTTAAAGGACGAGGAGCAAAAAAGATTAATTTTGCAAAGATCTCCCCTGTTCTACAACAAACGAATAGTCCTCGTCACTCCATGGTCACCCGGATTTAAAACCCACGCTGATGGCAAGAAGGCAGTAGAAGTCTGGGTAGACTTACCTCTTGTAGACCCTACATTCGAAGTGGGAGCAGATGAATTGTTAGGAGCAATAGGGCCTGTTCTTTACAGAACTACGATGAAGTCAACCAATGGGTACTCACATATCAGAGGCTGTATACTGGTGGATCCTGAAGGGGAACTCAAAGACCACATTTTAATCCGAATCGGAGTGGGCGACCCCATAGAACAGCCGATTACCTACCAGTCACTCCCAGATTCATGTTTCATTTGAAAACAGAAAGGACATTTCGTCAAAAATTGTCCCGATAACCACAGAGCTACCAAAGCCTCACAGAAGGAAGATCCACAGCAGTCGAAGGAATATCGACAAGGGTCAACAGAAGGGAGAAACAACGAGGTGCAGAAAGCCGGACTCTCCAGAGGAGATGGCTTCGAACAGGTGACCGGGAAATCCAAGAGAGGAGGGAAGTTTGTTAGTAAGTGGGTAGCGGTCCACCCAGCGAGCAACCGTTTCGCCGCGCTTAGTCTGGAGGAGGAGGACCAGGACCCACCACGGACTAAGAATGCGACCACTCCAGATTCAGAAGAGACAGGAGGGCTCAGAAAAGACGAAATTTCTCTTTCATCCATCGAGGGACCTCACGAACATGTTCGGCAGGAGGGGAACAAGGCACAGACAGACCAAGGGCGTTTAGGTTTAGTAGCGACTTCTGAAATGGGTTTTCTCGCTCTCGCTCTGTGTGTGTTGCCTCGTTCTTTTCTTTTAGCGCGTTCGCAATGCTGACGGTTTAGGTTAATGACGAGTTCGGAGGTGGTGTTGTTCTGCGTGTAGTCGCCTCCTCGTCTTGCATGCGTCCTCGCCTTCTTACATTGGAGGGCTGTTGTTGTGTCCTCCAGGTTTTGGAATCGGCTGCAACCTCTGTTTCGAATGTGTGGAGAGAAGATACGACTCGAATTGGAGGACTGCTACTTCGGCCATATTTTCATCGGGAGACTGACGTCATATGAGACATTCGACGGTGGACGGGACTATCGTGTTGGTGGTTGCAGACGGTGAGAGGTAGTGCCACTCTTTTTGTCACCGTCGGTGTCGACTTGCAATTTTCTTTCCTTCGTCTTCTTTTCATTGTCGTCGCTTTCAGCTCACGCTTTGCTTTGCTTCGTGTTGTTTTCGTTGTCGAACGACAGCGACACCGTCGGTCTGCGCTCCCGGTTTGTTTTCGGTTCTTTTCTCGGTTTATTTTGTGATTTGCTGTGGCTGTTGAATTTTTGTACAACTGACAAGATGTTTCTTGAGATGCTGTCTGCAGTGACAGCCGACGTGGAGCTTGTGGCAGTCTTCTTCTTCTCGGCGCCGATGTGCAGTCGGTGGCTTCGTTTCTTTGCTTGTTGTCTTTGTTTTTCAGTTTCAGCTGCCGCCGTGCTGCTGCCGTCGTAGTTTTTCTCTTACTCGGCTCTGCGCATCATGTGGAAGTCCGACGGTGTACGTTCTTGTTTCTTCGCTGCTTTATCATTCTTGTGCGTGAGGTACTTCGCTCTCCCTGTCCTCTTTTGAACTCGATGATGAGACAATAAGCGTTCTGATGGCCGACGTGGATCTTGACGTCATACCATATCGGGAGTCCGTTTTCGATAATGCACTTAGTCCTGTCTCAATGTCTTCTGTTGGGGAGTCGTGTTACACTGCAGATGTTGTGTACATTCCTGACGGCTACTCGGCATTTCTTCCATCTCTAGATGAGTTGCTGTCCTCTCGTGCTACCGTCGTAGGTTTCCATGAGAGACTTCTTCTTTTTCAATTTCATTGCTTTTGTATTTACTTAGACTTGTTATTCTGTCCGCATCCGTCACACTTCCTAGTCGATGACGATTTCGCAAAGGTGGGCCACTGCTTTCCAGCTCTGTCCGGTCCGTTCATGTATTTAGGAACCAGTGACGATGGGTACTGGGTAATTCTTCAGGACAAGTTCTTCCGAATGTTCTCTTATCCTAGGTATTACATAGATATCAGCAGTAACTTCCTGCGCCCTATTGTTCGTCTAATCTATCGGTCTCGTAATCTATCCTGTGTTTGCTCTATACTGCATCCTGAGTGCTTTCGATACCTCTGCCCTCATTTTCCACAGCCGGACCGCTTGAATGTTCCTTCGGAGGCAAGCGAGGACGAAGAAATCAACACCCCCTAGCTACATGACGTTAGAGCTCTTCGTTACAGTATGCCGAACTGGGAGGATTTAGACTTATCTTATTTCGGCATGTTGCAGCAGTTTCTTCAATCCCAGTGCTTTTCTGGCATTTTCTCAGTGGAAAGGAGGGCGCACTGCTGCACCTCCACTACCAAGGTGTCATAGCCATATCTGCGAAATCATGTCAGGAGGTGAAAAAGTGAATTATGTCTGCCTTGGACTGGAGTCAACAATGTCCCGTAGGCGTAGAGATCTGTGTGAAGGGACTAACTAACAAAGGGTTACACACTTACATCGGGATGATTGGGTATTGTATGAAGGACGAGGTCGAGGATCATCATCACGCGCATATGAAAAACATCTCTGAGAGTATGCTCATAGATGGCAAGGAGTTGTATACGTTATTGGGTGTTTGTGATACTAAAAATCGTGTAGAGTTGAGTTATGCTAATATCCTAGCACGTTGTCGTGATGTGAATCATTTCACATAGTAAATGATTCACTTCTCTGTCAGGCATTAGTCTCTCAGAGTGAAGCTAAGACCTCAGCGAAGTCCATTTTTGAAAGATGTTATATATTTTGAGTCTTAGTAGGTTGATTACCATGTTAATAGGGTTTAACGCTCATGGGTTGTATTTGCGTGTCGCCCATGCACGCTTTCTAGCTGATTTAAGTTAATTTTCGGGGCTGCGTGTCATTTTAGGTAGTTTAAGTTTTACGCTGGCACTCTAGGGGGCTTGACATGGTTGCCTATGAGTGTAGATAAGTTACCAGGTAGTTTAAGGCACAAAATGACAACCAAATGGAGCTATGAACTCCCATTGGTCCATTTTTGTCTTTTGTAAAACTCTAAGTTTAGAAACAGAGCTCTAGAGTGGATTTCGAGCAATTGGTGAGGAAACTGCGAAATCTGAGAGCACATGGAGATAGAGCTCGTCGAGCCAAGCACTGTCAGTGAAATTCTTGATCGATTTGGATCAATAAACAAGGAGTTATGCCCAATTGAAGTTCGGATTGTGCCAAAATTGCATCACTTTTGTTGATTTTGGGGTTTTGAGTGTCAATTGCAGCAGAATTGAGGAAATCGCTTCAAACCTTCGTGGTTGCATTCACTGCCAGCCGGGCTACGACTGTCAAAAAAGTTTCAAGTGATTTGAGTTACAGAGTAATTCAGGGCGGCCACTGAAGTAGAGGGGGTCTGAAAAGCTCTCAATCTGGAACAGCAACTTCAGAGAGCGAGATCTGGAGTTCTGTGTGGAATCAGGAGGTCCAACTTCACAGGGGTGTTCAGCAAGCTGTGTACTACAAATCCTGTAAGAATTTCCTAAAGTGATCGAGCCAATTCTTTGTTTTAGGTCGAAACAGCTGTCTGGGTACCAGAAATTACCGTAATTTCTCTACTGAGAAAGTTTCTGCTCATATCTTAGTGCTCTGAATTGATCTGAAGCTCAAACTTCGTATGTGTATCCAGTAGGACCTTATTGACATGTAGGAGGAGTTCTGAAGCCTGAACCTTCACATATTTCTCAATCCTGAGTGTCAAAGTTCGTCATCTGATCTTATCATTGCTAGTTAAGTCTGAACTGTAAGCCGGCCTGTCTCTCACCCAGGGGTACCTCAGATGACTAGGATTACTAGTGCACCCTAATTACAAAGATTTAAGTACATCCATGCTCACTTCACTCAACTCTCTGACCCGTATGGTCACATCGGTACCTCTAATAGCGTTCCTGCACACAAGTTCTAATCCCGCTCTCAACATTACATCGCAAAATACTCAAGGACTCCCAAGGTCTCCAATGCTCACTTTACTTACAGTCAGGAAAATGAGAGTGTCTTCCACCTTCTCAACTCCTCCTTATATACTCTACAACTTCTTACCGTGGTAACTTTCACTAAGTTACGTTACCTCATGGTAAGTGCGCAATCCAAAATAGTAAAACTTCTAAAGGCTACTAAGCCTTTAAGAATAGCACACACATTACTTGTTCTACTTTACAAAAGTAAGAGATTCTCCTACTTTAGCTTTTGTAAAGTGTTAACTTTCCACCCTATCCAATCGGAAGGCGACAACAAACTAATACGTCTTTTGAGGAGCATCTTTAGATCTTTGTGCATGACTTTCCATCATGCATCCAATCAGCGATGGTCAACAAAGTTACATACTTTTGAGAAGCATATTTAGAGCTCCGCACTTGTCACATAGTGTCATAGTGGAACCTCTAATAGTTTCCCCAAATTAGTTATAACTATCTCTGCTAGTTATGGCTAGTTTTGATCACTCTAGATTTAGATCTTCGAACTAGAGTAACCTATAAGATAGTCATACCTAATGAAACTTATATAAACATGCACACAAATAATGGGATACTTGTGACGTGACATTTACCCCCAGACTTAATTTTCACTCCGTCCTCGGAGTGAAGTATCACGTTGATGAAACTTCTTCAACTTGTCGTGGTTCACTCGGTCGAAGAACGTACCACTTCTCTCTTGAAGATCATAGGTGTTATTACTCCACACTTTGGAGATGATGAAAGGCCCAAAATATCGACGTAAGAACTTCTTTTGAACTCGCTTGTGCCTAATAGCATCCCATAGCATCACCCACTCACCCTTTTGAAATGGCTGTAACTTCGTTTTGTTCTTCGCCAAGCGCTTGTCGTAGCTCTTCTTCTGTTGTAGTTGGGCCATCTCAATTCGTTGAGCTGCATCGTCTCTATTCTCTTCCAGCTCCAACAAAGTTTCTCTCCTCTCTTTCTCAGCTATTTGACCACCCTTTCTCTTTAATCCAGCTTGTAAGGTCTGAAAGGTGGTTAGGTCGAACTGGATCGGTAATCTGGATTCCAACCCATACACCATCTTGAAAGGTGAATATCCCGTAGATGTCTTCACTGTTGTTCGATACTCCCATAGAACCGCATGAAGACGCTTGTCCCAGTTGTGTTTGGCCCCTTCCATGTCAGCATCCTTTGCTAACATCTGACACAAGGTAAAGTTTGTCCTCTCTACCAAACCGTTTGAACTAGGTTTATATGAAGTAGTAACCCTCTGAGAAATGGAGAAGTGGGTGCACATAGCAGTAGTCATGCCACTCACAAATTCTCGACCCCTATCAGAAACTAACTCCAAAGGACATCCAAACCTAGTTATGATCCGTTCGTATAGAAATCTACCCACCTCAACTTCTCCAATAGTTACAAGAGGTCTAGCTTCTACCCACTTCGTAAGATAATCTGTGGCTACAACAATATACTTATTGTTGCGAGGGGTGCGATTCAAAGGCCCAACAAAATCTATTCCCCATTTCTCGAAAGGTCCAAGAACCGGAATAGATCTAAGAGGAGTGGAAACACTAGATTTGATAGCGAAAGCTTGACAAACATCACAGGTTTTACAATACGTCAAGCAATCTCTAAACATCCCCCTCCAGTGATATCCCGCATCGAGTATCTTATGAGCCGTCAACTTGCCTGCGAAATGTCCTCCACATATTGGACCGTCATGGAATTCTTCCATGAGTCGTAGAGACTCCTCCTTGCTCGCAGCTCTTCTCAGGACCCCATCAACTCCTTCACGGAATAACACACCTTCCACCACCGAGTAAGGTTGACTTCGTTTCACCAGTGCCTTCTTCTCTCTGGTCCGCATCCCATCTGGATAGACACCTTCCGTAACAAAATCCCAAATTTCTTGATATTCTATTGGGATAATAGAGTTGCTCAAGACCATCAAATCTTCGTCAGGAAAGGTGTCATCCACCGGCTCCTCTCCATCCCCATCGTAAGCTCTAGATAGCAAATCTGCATTCGCGTGTTTCTTCCCTGGTCGATCGCAGATCTCATAGTCGTACTCTGACAATAAGAGCTTCCACCTTGCTAATCGTCCTTCGACCATAGGTTTATTGAAGATGTACTTCAATGCCTTATGATCTGTAACGATAGTGAACTTGCCTCCTATGAGATAATGTCGAAATTTTCTCAAAGCATAGATCACTGCTAATCCTTCTCTCTCTGTCACAGAATAATTTCTCTCTGCCTTGATCATTTGCCGACTAGCATATGCGATAGGATGATCTCTACCTTCAACATCATACTGACTTAAAGTACATCCTACTGCTATATTTGAAGCATCCGTATATAGAATAAACTGTTTATTCCAATCGGGCTTAACCAAGATCGGAGCTGAAGTAAGAGCTTTCTTCAGTTCCTCAAAGGCGGCTAGAGCTTCTTCATCTCCTAAAATCAACACGTAATCTACTCCCTTCTTCAGATATGCTGTCAAAGCATATGCTTTATGTGAGAACGAGAGTATAAACCTTCGATAATACCCCACCATACCTAAAAACTGTCGTAGCTTAGTGAGAGTACTAGGAAAAGGGAGCTCTAAGATCTTCTGCACCTTCTCTGGATCAACGGCAATGCCTTCCTTGGATATGATATGACCCAAGAGTAACCCTTCCTCACACCCAAAAATACATTTCTCCGGATTGAGAGATGCATTTGCTACATCTAAACATTCTAAGACCTTCACAAGGTGCTCAAAATGCTTCTCCTTACTCCCGTAAACACAAAAGTCATCTATAAAATCTCTCACAAACTTTCCTAAGAAAGGTTCGAACACTTTGTTCATAAACCTTTGGAACGTCGCAGGAGCATTACACAGACCAAATGGCATGACTCGAAATGCAAACGTACCCCACGGAGTAGTGAAAGTGGTCAGGTGTTGATGTTCTGGTGCAATTTTGATCTGGTTATATCCGCTATAACCATCTCCAAAGCTGTACCATTCGTTTCCCGCCACTTCTTCCAAGATCTCGTCGATGAAAGATAGAGGATAATAATCCTTCTTTGTGACCGCATTGAGCTTCTTGTAATCAACACACACCCTCAATTTGCCATTTTTCTTCTTTACGATCACAATGGGTGATACCCATTCAGAATGCTCCACCTCGTAAATGAACCCAGCAGTGTGCAGCTTCTCGATCTCTTCTTTCACCAGATCCGCAATTGGAGGACTCACTCTTCGTTGCTTCTGTCGCATCGGTTTGACTTCCTTCTCTAACTCGATACGGTGTTGCTCCAGTGTGACCTCCCTCAGATCCTTGTAACTAAATGCAAATACATGAATGTATTTACGAAAGATCTCTTCGAAACAACTCTTCTCCTCTTTAGTAACCTTCGATCCATAACGTAAGGTGGCAATTCTTCTCTCCACCTCCTCGGGAGTCAATGGTTCTTTGTCTCGATCTCTTTGCACTTCCGGAGAAGGGAAAAGATCCACTACATTCACACCCACATTTCGTTCTTCTCTCTCCTCCTCTGACGATGTATTTTCAGATTCTGAATCTGAAGAATTGGTACCTACATCAGAAGTAGTATCGACAACTTCTGACTCCCAGTAGTCCGATGTGGGTCGATCCGATTCTGACGTCCCAACTTGATCTCCGAGCAATGGAACTTTGATCCGGTGGTGATTCGGTCCGATGCGTAAATAACCTTTGTGCCAGTTATCCGTTGCATGTACTGCTCGAAGCCAAGGTCTTCCGAGTAACATTTCATAACTTGACTCCTTCAAGATTTGAAATGTCATGTTTACTTGCACTCCCATTACTGACACGCAAACTCTCTCCAGCACTCCCAATGGCCTAACTCGCTGTCTGTTAGCCATGCCAACCGTGATACTAGAAGGACGTGTTGGTACTAGATCCAACTTCCTCATGAGTCGTTCCGAGATGGCGTTTACTGCCGATCCTCCATCGACAAGAACATCAGAGACATCTCTCCCATTGATACGAGCCTCTACTTTTGATGCCTTGTTGCATACCTCTCCTTCACTAGCGTCTAAAGCACTCACACCGACAGTAGAAGGATTTACCTTCTTCTTCCGACCTCGTCGGGAGCTTAGACCGCTACGAAGTTCTTTCCTCACCGAAGGATTCAGAGCAATCAACTGTCCCACAGTAATGTTTGCTCGTTGCTTTCCCACGTCTTCCACCACATTGTATTTTGATTGCTCCATTGAAATTGTGAAATCAGTATTTCCCAATTTCTTCCGTCGCTCTTTGGTTTTTGAAGAAGATTTGCTACTCCGAGTATTTTGACTTGGAGAATCTTCCATCACGACCGGTTCTCCCTCCTCGAAATGCGTCCTCATCCTCTTCCTCTCATGAGCTAACAGCTCTACAGACTGAAAACCTTCTCGTACATCTCGCGGCTCCAAGATGTCAATGCATGCTACACCCTTGTCCTTACTTTGTGAAGTTGAAGCTCCATCCGCCGTTCCACCATTACGACTCGGACAATTACGTTGGAAGTGTGATCCTCCGCACGTAAAACATCCTTGGCTCGTGTAGTTACTGGGTGATCCTTGCGGTGGTCCACCTCTGGACTGATAGTTTCCATAACCTCGTGAGCCCCCTCCAACATTTGGACTCCGGTGTTGCAACAAATTCACCATATTGATCTTCAAATCTGCCAGAGAATCTGTCAAACTTTTCAACTCATCACGAAAGTCGGGAGTAACAGATCTAGATGGTACAGTGACTGTAACCGCACTAGTAGGAGCTATCGGAGTCAGATTTTGAAATCGAACAGTCGGAACACTCGCAGGTTTCAGAGTTGGCATGCTCGGCCCTTGCACATCTCCACATGCTGCCCCAACAGTCATTGGTTGCAAGTCGTCTCCATCCAGACTCTCTTCCATCCTGGTTGCGATCTTCACTGCATCAGCCTTCGAAGTTGGTCTCTCATACCGCACTTGTGTTCGAATCTCCGGCCTCAATCCCCCAATAAAATTCTTTGTGAGCATTGCTCCAATGCCCACCATCGTTGGTTCTACTACATCTCCACTCTTTCGTAAAACCACCCGAAACTTCTGTTCTAATTTCTCCACCCTCTCGGCATAAGTCCTTACTTTCTCTTTCTCTCCTTGTTTGAGGTAAGTTACCTCCACCATTAACTTCTCGTAACTTTCATCAGGAAGAAAAGTTTCAATTAAGGCCTCCGTCAATACTTCCCAAGTATCATCTGGAGTCCCCACTACTCTTCTCTTCTTTCTATCCTCATACCATGTCAATGCAGAACTCTCAAGAAATTCAGGTATCAACCCTACCCACTCGCTCTTCTTTCGATCTCCATTGCCAATGCATGCTCTTTTGAAGTCTCTCACAAATCCTTCCACGTCTTCTCCATCCTTTCCGTAAAACACCGGAAGTTTCCCCATTCTTCTCTTCTTTTCTTCTTCTTACTCGAGGTACTGCTTGCAGATGTGAAGATCGCACTTCACCGCAATCCACAATTTCCCCGTTGAGCTCTCTCCTCTCCAAAGGTTGGAGTAAGTTTGACCCTCATGGTCATCTTATCTCTCGTGTGATAGACTATCTCCATCCTCGCTAGAGGTCTTCACTCGTTCCGTTTCTACACTCAACCTTCTCTCCAGACCTTCGGCTACAGTTTCTAGCAAAGCAACCACTGCGCTACACTCGTGCTCAACTGGAATCCCGTCCACTCCACATCTAGGACAAAAGGTTGTAGGGTCAATGACAGCTTGTCTAGGGGAAGAAGGACCTATGTGTAAGCTTAAGTCGACCAACCCTCTTCGCTCACGCAAAAGTCTATTCTTTGTAGGACACTTGCTCACTTTATGTCCTTCTTCTCCACACAAAAAGCACCTCGAGTTCTTCTCCTGGTTCTTACGACTACTCTCTGTTTCTTCCTCAAATTCTAGTCGAAATTCTCCTTTCGCCAGATCAGCGGTAACTATCACCGCATAGCCTTGAGGGATCTTGCTCAACCTCAATTTCCACTCTTGCTGTCCTTCCATGACGATGATCTGTCATACATCTCTCTCGCTCTATAGTTTGTTTGACACTTTTTTATCACTCGACTATCTTCTCGCTTAACAATCTCTCACATTACTAAGTAGAAGCTTAACTTGTCAACCCTGAGCCTCAGAGATCGAACATAACCCTCTCAAGAATTCTGTAATTCTTTCACTCTTTTACTTCAGCAAACGATATAACAGATTTGACCCCCCTTCGCTTCGAATGCCATAACTCCAGTTCTACTCGATCAATTCACGCATGATTTGGGTGCCTAGATAGCTTATCTTGCAAGCTATCAGCATGGAAGATTTCAAGGTCTAACTCTAAAAACTGAAAATATGAAAATGACTGTAAACTCCTTCCCGAGAGCTCACTATTTGATACCGAAAAACCCCCTTAACTTCCGAAAGACATAACTCTCTCCTCACAATTGATCTCTCGGAGATATCAAGCTTATTGGAAAGCTTATCTTGCCCTCTATAACATGGTGTATGTACAAAGGTTCTGAACTCATGCTCGAAAACAGACATGAACTGTACTAACGACTACATACGAATCTTTGTATCGAGGTCCCGGCAACGGAACCAAAATGTAAGCCGGCCTGTCTCTCACCCAGGGGTACCTCAGATGACTAGGATTACTAGTGCACCCTAATTACAAAGATTTAAGTACATCCATGCTCACTTCACTCAACTCTCTGACCCGTATGGTCACATCGGTACCTCTAATAGCGTTCCTGCACACAAGTTCTAATCCCGCTCTCAACATTACATCGCAAAATACTCAAGGACTCCCAAGGTCTCCAATGCTCACTTTACTTACAGTCAGGAAAATGAGAGTGTCTTCCACCTTCTCAACTCCTCCTTATATACTCTACAACTTCTTACCGTGGTAACTTTCACTAAGTTACGTTACCTCATGGTAAGTGCGCAATCCAAAATAGTAAAACTTCTAAAGGCTACTAAGCCTTTAAGAATAGCACACACATTACTTGTTCTACTTTACAAAAGTAAGAGATTCTCCTACTTTAGCTTTTGTAAAGTGTTAACTTTCCACCCTATCCAATCGGAAGGCGACAACAAACTAATACGTCTTTTGAGGAGCATCTTTAGATCTTTGTGCATGACTTTCCATCATGCATCCAATCAGCGATGGTCAACAAAGTTACATACTTTTGAGAAGCATATTTAGAGCTCCGCACTTGTCACATAGTGTCATAGTGGAACCTCTAATAGTTTCCCCAAATTAGTTATAACTATCTCTGCTAGTTATGGCTAGTTTTGATCACTCTAGATTTAGATCTTCGAACTAGAGTAACCTATAAGATAGTCATACCTAATGAAACTTATATAAACATGCACACAAATAATGGGATACTTGTGACGTGACAGAACCTTGCTTCCTGAACATATCAGAAGAGCCAAGAGACTTATATGAGTGTTTTTCAGTATCACCTTGAGACCTGAAGCCTATCCTTTGAACAAACCAGCCACAGCCAGGAGTCTAGTGCTTCCCTAAGTAGACTAAACACAACCTTCAAGCTCATATCACAGCCAGAAGGTTCGCCCTTCTCGAGAAAAACTCTCAACCCGACAACGTGCACTGCAGTATAATAAGTATAAAAGCAGTCATCCTCTCTCAGCTACTTTCAGCAGTTGTCTATGAGGAATGATAGAGTCTGAAATACTCCGCTTCGCCCCGGTGGTTAATGCAGACTGAGATTCAGGTTCGCAGAGTTGATTCTTTATGGAAATCTTTTGTGCATCCAGAGCAGGTAACGCCTGAAGATATTCACAATATCTTCTTTTGACAAGAGCAGCGCATGTGTGGTCATTGTACAGGCAGGTACATGGACGCAGTCGATAACGTAGGCGAAGATGGAGGTGGAGTCGATGACGGACGCCAAGATGGACGTGGAAGCGTACCTTGTGCAGGCAGCCCGTCCAGATCTCACTGCGAGGGACCACGAACAATGCAGTCCCTTCCGGAGTATGTGTCACTGACAGACGTCTTTCTGAGGCCCATTGGGTTAGAGAGAGCGCGCAGTATAGTTTTAGTGGACCTCACGTAGTGTACACGTTTGCACTGTATAGAGTCCGTACTAGTACCTTAGAAGGTTGCTTTCGGCTTGGGTGTACATTACTACCGTAGCACCACTGTTTTTTCACATAGTGTACACGTTTGCACTGTACAAAGGCCGTAATAGTACCTTAGAAGGCTGCTTTCGGCTTGGGTGTATAGTACCGTAGCAGTATAGACCGACGATGCAGGTTTCGTATGCGTGGTGGTAATCTGGAGGCAAAAGTTGTTATTCTGTTAGAAGCTGTATGTATATCTTTCCAAATATTGAAATAAAGTTATAGTATGCCTGCTGTCGTCTTTTTCCTTCGGGCGTTGTATATGATTTAGTCGTGGTGTGGTACTGCAGAGACAGAAGATATTATTGTGTTACAATCTTGGGAACCGAATAAACGGTTCTGAGAAACTCGGTCTCCCATGAGAAAATCGAAACCCCTTTTCGCGTCAAATATTTACTGTTTTATTTATCCCAGCAGCTGAATGGACTCGAACGTCGCGTAGGATGAATATGCATGCTTAAAAATGAGTTTACTATCAAAAGACGGGATCGCTTCTATCAATCTCTACATCTTCTGGAATAATGCAAAGCGGTTTAATGTATCATTTAACTCTTCTTGCGAGAAAGGTTAAGGGATAACTATAGCTTTAAATAAAATTTATTTTTTGATAAAACAAAAGTCGATCTTATAGTTTCTATAACGCGCTCCAACCTACATGGCTTATAAGCTTCTCCAGAAGTAACAGTATGCGTTATATATAAAATATGTATTCTTAAGGTATCTTTTAATCTTGAAGTTCTTTTATGTATTTCACTTAATATTTACAGAATTACAACAACACTTCATATATTAATAGGTCCAGAAGATCGATAAGACCTCATTGTCCGGTCCAATTGCGTTATTAGATTTTGCTCCTCTCTCATCGTTTATTTTTTCTTCCCTCGGAGCAAAAGTTCATATTAGGACTCTATCTTCAACAGTTATGAGAACAGAAAATCAAAGTGTGTTAACTTTAGACTATAAATAACACATCTCTAACTGAAGAGTTGGATTGTTTGCACCTAAGTAGTTGCTACATGGAATAGAGAGATTAATTGGAGATACCTAAATAGTCTTTGCCTGATGAGAGGTTATTTTCAGTTTGTTGTCATGTCGTGGACTAGCTCTAGTTAAATTGATGATTTAGACAGCAACTTTCTTCAAGTTGCTAAATTGGAAATTAAGAGATCATCATGTAAGACCCATTGAGTAGACCGACTTTGGTTTCTGAATTGTCTCTAACAGAGCTAGGATAAAAATATTATTAAATAAAAATAAAAATAAAAAATATTATTAAAGTTTTATGGCCTCATAGGTTGAGGAGACATGATGTTGACGTGGTAATCGGCAACCCTAAGACTGATGTGGTCATTTTTGAGACATGATAGTGATCAACAAGTTATGATGTGTTATTTTGCTGATGTGTCGTTGACAATAACAGTCTGTTGATGCGATAGTGTTAATTGGACTGAATTGCTTATGTGATTTCATGTGACATGAGTATGTCAAGGTAACTTGGGATAGACGTTGTTGGTCCAAAAATGTTTCTATGTCCACAAAAGATTTTCAGACTAAGGTCGAGGCTAATGAGGAGGAAATCGAGTAGAACATTTGCAAGGCCACACAATAAGTTTTTTTAAATCGCACTTTCAAAGACACTTTAACTATTTGTAACTACCTCTAGACAACTCACTTTTACATCTTTTTTATTTCATAGAAAAAGGTTATAGAGAGGGATTTCTTTATCAATTAAAATCACTAGATTTGGAGTTGTATTCAAGACACAACATGCAATTTACGTTCATGGGTATTCTTGAGATTCTGACGGCAAGATTTTACATGTGAAGTCAAAGCTGATCTTCGACTGATTTACATGTGTTTGATGCTTGCAGTTTGGTTGTCTTTTCAATGGTCTAGCTCTAGGTTCATAATTAGAAGCAAATTTAAAGAAATTTCAGAAAGAGCTTGTGCATCCATGCAAAACTTTTGCTAGGAAGAAAGTTTTCAAGTTACTTTGGTAGGTTGTAGTTATCTCTGCAAATCATATTTACAGATTTTTGTTATCGTCAAAAGACATATGATTGAGATTTCTACTACATTTATTAACCATTGATCCGGAAGAGGAGTTACTTCACTAGAGAGCTTTAAAATCGATCGTTCAACACAAAAGCTTCACCTCCACAAAAACTTCTTCAACCGTAAGGCAAATTGTGAAACTTGAGAAGGTCATAGCTGGGCTACAGATTTCCCTTTCATATGTATTTCTTGTGGAGAAGAATTCATAGATTTGGAGAAAATCTTTCAACATTCGCAGAAGCTTTTCATGCGAAAAGTTTTTGATGAACTTTGATTAGCTATAAACAAACAGCTAGAGAGGTGGGTTTTGGGTGTTTTGGGTCCCATTCAAAAGTATTCAGAGAGCTTTCTATCAAGATAAAATCTTTGCAGTCAGAGTTGGGAGGAGGGAACTGCAAGTGTTTTAAGAGTAGAATGAAGATGATTTTAGGATTCAACACTAAGAAAGTTATGGGTTACAAAAAAAATATCTTGCTATAACTCGGCCTCAGTATCTCAATTTGAGAGTTTGAGGCATGGTTAGATTATATATTCTAATGCGGAGTTATGTGATCATACTATCAATTTCAGATTTGGGTGAAGTTGTAAACTTTGAAAGTGGATTGTATGGTCAAGACGAGAGTTTCTTCAGAAAGAAGGAACTCCGTCTTTCCGAAGAAACTCGTACCGCATGTATTGATTTTTTCTGTAAAGCCGCCCAATCACTCGCTCGGAATCTTTGAAGATATACCATCACCTCTCGATGTCTCCGTCTACCACCTCGAGTATAACGAAGGCACCAACGAGATAACAAGGAGAACAATAACCACGTCGCCTCGTCCTTGTGTTTGTGTCAACATGTTGAGAGATAGACGAAATATTTGTCTCACCTCGTCATGGAGAGCACAAGATAGCCGACCGAAGAAACGTGGACAAGAAAAACTCGTCTCGAATAATCCAAGAATAGTACAAGTGTGGACTTTCAACCACTCCCATGACTCAGGAGGAACTCTAGGAAGAAAGACTAACGGAGTCATAATGATAGCACGTGTAGACATCCGCTCTCGGCTAATCTCAGCATCCCATTTGATCTAATCATAGCTCTTGTGCATATTTCTCACATGAGATTTTATCTCTTGCGAGATAAATAACTGATCGCACACCGACATGATGTGTCTCGGACTAATGTCGATCTCATGAAAGAGTACTCATAACTAGAAAAGAGATTATATCTAATCAAACGATACTCGTAATGAGAACATCTAAAAAAATATCGATAAATACACACTATATGTAGCAAAAAGTCTCTTAAAAGTCTCTCAAAAACTTTAAACAGAAGACTAAGTAATCCTAAAAATCTCAATAACTCAAAAAAAAATTCAAAAATATTTAATACTTATTTATTTATTCACAAAATATATCAATTTTTTAAACGAATAAAAAAATAAAAATAAAAATAAATTCGAATATAAAAAATAATCTTAGTTACCCACCCAACACACTCTACCTTCTCATATTACACTCCCTGCCCTCTCCTCTCTCGCACGTCCCGCTCCCTCTCTCTCTCCCTAAGTATTTGCCTTGTTTTCTAACTTCGCCTTTAGCTGAGTGTCAAAGTCAGGGTCGTAGCGAGCCTTCGACGTCGTAGTCGTCCACTCCAGTAGATCCACACAAGACCTACTGTAGTATGCGTCCCAGCGCAACGACCATGACCCAAGCGGAAGCAACAGGTGTCGGCACGCCATCCTTTCCTACATGTGAGAGTGCAACTCCCGGAAGTGAAGTGCGGACGGGAAGCGCGGAAAGGAATGAGATGGGAAAGAGAGTCGGAAGTTTCCTCCCCTTATCCAGAAGCATGATGAAGCTTTGATTCATTCAAAGACCGGTACTACAGACTTCGCGTAGCGGAAAACGCTGAATTAGCAGATCCTCCGGAATCCTCCTACTATATAAACGATAAAACAGCTGTCTTCCCTGTCGTCCCTTCTGTTCCTGTCGCTTTGCGGGTTTCTGAACTCCCTTGCCGGAATGTTTCTGAACCAACGTCACCTGCCACGACAGATACGAGGTTCCTTCTGGCCATCGTCATGCAACTTCATGGATGTATTGTGGGAGCCACGAGTATAATGCAAATGAACTCTGTTGGATCCTCAGATGACTACTGGGAGGTATTCGCGTCATGAATTCCTGCATAGGATGATATAAATATTCTGCTGATTCCTTAATACTCAAGACCTACTATACCTAAGACTTTTTAACATGAATTTTTAAGTACTATTTATAAGAGTTTTGGTCAAAAGTTCTAACACTGTAAACTCTTATTTCTCTGGAAAAGATGTTTTAGTTAAAACTCTATATACTCGTAAGCTTTTTAGACAAATAAACTGAAGCGATGTTTGATATTTATATATTAAATCAATCAATTTAAGGTTAAATTTATCAGATTTCATTTAAATTTTAATTGAAGATTAGGCCAGTTTAGAGTCTAATTTGATGTTACAAGTACTTTTATAAGTATTTGGGAAAATATTCGATTCCTTATAGAATATATTTTATTTAAAATAAATGATGAATTTAGCTAAAAACATAGTAGAATATATATATCTATATATATAGGCAAATGTATCTTATCAAATAATAAGCTATTTTATGCTAACATGGCCCATTTTGGTCTATCAACCCTACCTAAAAACTGTGTAACTCTAACAAAGATGGAGGTAATACATATTTTGAAGTGAACTCTTAACCAAAATTATATAACCTAAGAAGATAGAAGTTCCTGGTGATCATCAAATGGTCAATAGTTTAACTTTACCATTCATTACTCCTCCACCTTCTAAGTGATAACTTGTGGTTGCATATTCATGCTAAATCTCATTAAAATGAGTTTGACTGTCTCCTTGGGTTGCATAACATCTTGTGATACATATTACAAGCCAAGATAAATCTAACATAAACCTCCTCAACTGTATTCGATCGAGATAATGGAAATTACCATACTAACCTAGTGGATCATTTATAAACTCATTCTTTTGATTTTCATGATTTGTCAAGAATTCATGCGGGATTATCTTTAACTGCTATTCATATAACTATAACTGCTATATCATTGTGACTACATCAGAAAACATTAAGGAAAACGTGCACTTGTGGTCGTAATGTTCTTGGTTATCAAACATACTACACATGTAGGAAGAGCTATGCATTTCCTTAGGAATCATGGATAATCTTCCTCATGATACTTCATTCATCCATATATTTTATGGATGAATGATATGAAATAATCGCATCTTTTTTAGAGGATTCAAATTTATCATTTCTGACAGATTTAATAAAATTCATACATTTAGCTATAAATCAAATATTTATAAGTGAGACTATGCAATTATTTGCTTGTGGATGGTGGTAATTAATGATGTGAGTAATTCACACTTGGATCCAGATTCGATAGAAAATGTTGTAAACTACAGTGTGCAACTGGATCAGTGTTGATATAGTCCCAAGCTCTAGTAGATCAACGGCTAATATAAGACGGAGTGATTAAGATAGTTACATCACAATTAGTTAGAGGACTAACTCACAATTAGGATTTTCCTTGTACTCACCTCCACTATATATACATGGAGAGACAAAGCCTCTCTCATCTCATTCTTATTTTACTTCTTTGTCTACTCGCTCTCTTTTCTTGGAGTGTCTTCTTAAAAGTATTGATCTTTCTACATGGTATCAGAGCAGTAGAGAGAGTGTGTCCTTGGTTGATGATCAAGATGGAGTTTGTGCATGGAGAAGTACAGGAGAGAGCAGCTGAATTGTGTCTGATGTCGAGCACTATCCTGCTGATGCATTCGGGTGAGATGGAATCATTTCTTTTACCATCAAAAACTTTGAACGTGATTTTGGGGACCTAGATGATTTTTTCTCGTTGATATCTGTCGACCAGCCTCTTTGAGGTTGTCTTGTTCAAAAGGTGCGAATTGTGTAATCTGTCAAGTGTCAGTCGATTTGGAGGTTTCCAGCGGTAGATTTTCAATCGAATATTTTTCGACCAAAATGAAAGTTTTAGGACTTGAGTCCAAAAGAAATACTGGTCCGATTAGACTTTGCAAAATTTGCAAAATTCAAGATATCGTGCGCTCATTTCTGACATCATTTGGTCTAGTTTCAACTTTTCTTGATTTGTTCTTTCGACATTTTCGTCTGTTTTGTACACCTACAGTTCGCAGACAGGTTCTTTCTTCATTCTCGCTCGGGAGGAGTGTGCGGAGTTGCCGCATTATTGTGACTTGTGACGAATTATTCTTAACGAGGTGTGGGCGGACGAGTTCCGTAAATGTTTTGTGAGGTTTTTCGCATATAGAATATTGCAATTTCTCGATTGCAACTATGGCGGAGTCTTTGTCTTTGATCATTAGAGAGAAGAACAACTACCAAATGTGGAAGTTTCGAATGATGACCTTCTTGACAAGATCTATGAGATCTTATCACTGAGGAGGAGAAAGCGTTTGATGTACTCATTTTTCATCCAAAATTCAAAGAGTGAAAGAAGCGGTCGTATCAGACGATTCACTACCTCGCACTGATAGTCTCAACATCGATGATCAGTCACATCTATGATTATGATACGTCTAAGAAAGCTTGGGATATACTCGCACGTCTATTTCAATCAAGAACAAAGACACGGAAGCTGCAATTGTTGCAGCAGTTCAACATTGTAAAGAAGAGATCGATGTGCATCAACGACAATGTGAACCATGTCAAGTAGCTCGCAGATCAATTATCTTATGTCAAAGTCAGATGATCTCACTGTCTTGATCGAGGTCACAATGCATGGACTGCCTGTTGAGTATAAGCAGTTCATTATCTCAATTTTGATCAGAGAATCTCTTCCGTGGGTTCCTATGATGTTAGGAGAGGAGGCGCATCTATTGGAGAGTACTACTTCAATGGGTCAGCAAGAATTTATCTATTTTGTAGGTTCTGGAGGATCTTGAGATAGGGATCGTGGAAAAGGTGTTGGACATGAACAGGGTCACGGACAGCAACAACAATCGCAGAACCATCAACAATATGGTTCTTCCAACGATCAAAGACGTGCGCTTGGTTCCTACAACTACTGCAAGAAGCAAGTCCACAATGCAAATCAGTGCTACAAGCGACAAAACAATCAAAGACAATATGACAACAACTCTTAGCAAGGTAACAGCAATCAGCAAGGTTATGCAATAATTGAGCAAGTCTATTTGAAGCAGTTGCTGGTTATAACGCATCAGAGTTATGCGACTTTCGAGCCATAGATTGACTGAGTGATCGACTCCGGTGTCATCAGTCACATGACATCTCATCGGGAGTGGTTCATTTCACTCGAGCTTGTGAAGACTCATCAGTTTATGGAGACAGAGGATGACACCAAGCACCAGATCCAGCACAAAGGTAACATTCCGTTTGACATTCCTGCTTCAACGTTTACTGGTATACGAAATGTCTTGCATGTACCCACATTGACTAGAAACATGTTATCTGTAAGACAATTGATGTAGGAGGGTCTGCAAGTGCGCTTCAATAAAGATGGATGCTTTATTGAAGATTCGAATAGCATTATCATAGCTCGATGTAGCAAGAGTGGTAGAATGTTTAAACTAGATACCTCTACAGGCTGTCATGTATGGACAGAGTGATCCAATAGTGTTTGATATTAACATCTGGCACAAGCAAATTGGGCACATGAACTTTTAGAGACTGAAAAGCCTCCCGAGTTCTGACTTGGTTACAGGTCTGCCCAAATTTGAATCTAGTGTGTCAACTGGAGTCTGTGCAACATGTCAGTTCGGCAAGCAAGCTAGACAGCCCTTTAAAGGATCAGGTAGCAAAGCGAACAAGCTTCTGGAGCTTGTTCACACTGATGTATGGACCTTCTCAGCCAAGTATGACCGATAGTCAATACTTTGTGTCATTTATTGATGATCATTCGCGTTATACTTAGATCTATTTGTTGAGAAACAAGTCCTCTGCCGAAAGACTGTCAACATTCCAAACTTTTTGCAAGTTGGTGGAGAAACAATCTGGAAAATCTATCCTCTATATGAGATCTGATGGAGGAGACGAGTTTCTTTCTAGAGAGTTTGATGCATATATAGGTGAGCATGGCATCGGATGAGAAGACTTGCAGTAACAGTCCACAGCAAAACGAGGTTGTGGAGCGCAAGATTGACACATAGCAGAAGCTGCTCGTGCGATGTTGAATGAGAAGATCATATATAGACCTTACTTGACACAAGTTGTTTCATGTGCGGTGTATTTGATGAATCAGACGCCTACAGTGTCAGTCTACATCCGGACACCGATGGAGGTCTTCACATACAGTAAGCTTGATTACTCTTTCCTTAAAGTTTTCGGATGGATCTATTATGTGCATATACTTGATGAGAGATCTAAGAAACTAGCTCTGAAAGCAAATAGATGTATCTTCCTTGGATATGCTTATGATACGAAAGGATATAGATGTTACAATTCTTCATCGAAACAGTTCTATCTCAGTAGAGATGTTGTTGATGAACTACAGTCTTGGTTTGTCCTGCAGTCGTAGCCATCTCTGTACCTATTGTAGAACCAATGAGTCAATCTACTTTAGTATCTCAAAGTAGTACGTTGAGTGGAGGATCTAGAGAAGTCATTGATTTCATATAAGAATCAATTGCACATAGAGCTGTTGTCAACGCTGGAGTCCACGTAACACAACTTAGTGGAACTAGTGTAGTTTCTACATAAGATGAGAGAGTGCTATTACAACGTATGTTTGACTCGTTCAGATATGTGGATCTTCCACATCCACTGGATCCGTTGTCTCGGACCTTGGCGTCTATGTTAGATTAGTTGCAAGGGGAGGTGACTAGTGCACCGATTACCTCTTGCATATCTGAATGGAAAAAACATCCAGTGAGTAGGTATATGCATGAAGGTTTTCTTGCTGCACACCATGTATATATGACCAATGTTCTTCAGGAACAAGAATAGAGTTCACTTGAGGAGGCGATGGATTCATGAAAGTGCTATGGAAGCTGAACTTGATGTGCTTCACTACCAACAGACTTGGGAGTTGTGTGGACTTATCTGAAGATAAGAAAGCGATTGGTTGCAGGTGGATCTTCAAGATCAAGCGCAACTCAGATGGTACTGTGTGTCGGTACAAGGTTAGATTGACAGCCAAGGACTATGCACAACAACATGGATTTGATTTTGAGGAGACATTTGCTCCAGTTGTGAAGATGGTGATTATTCGAACTGCAATTGTAGTTGCAACTCATAAAGATTGGAAGATGCATCAGATGGACTTCAAGAACGTCTTCCTCAACGATGATCTTGAGGAGGAGATCTATGTGCAGCAACCTCCAGATTATGAGGATCCTAAGTTTCTTTCTCGTGTGTGTAAGTTACGGAAGACCCTCTATGATCTGAAATAGGCACCAAGAGCATGGTATGCAAAGATCAATTCCTACTTGTAGTCTCTTGGTTTCCATCTTTGTAGTTCAGACTCTACCTTGTATTCATTAAGAATACGAGACCAGATTGTTGTGATCACTATCTATGTTGATGACTTGATCATTTTCGATAACTACGAGGAGCTTATTTACCAGATCAAGGATCACTTGAAATCCGAGTTCGAGATGATGAACTTAAGAGAACTCAAGAACTTCCTTGTTGTGGAGTTCATTAGAGATGGGAAGGATGTTTGGCTTGTACAACGACAATATGCTCTCAATATGCTTGAGAGATTTGGTATGCTTGACTGCAAATTCATTGCTACGTCATTAGAGCAAGAGGTAAAGCTAGAAGTAGAGAATGGTGAGTTACTTGATGATCCACATATGTACAGATAGATGGTTGAGAGTCTTATCTACCTGACGATCATCATACCGGACTTGAGCTATGCCGTCGGTCTGATCAATCAGTTTATGCAATCACCACGGAGAGCACATTTGGAGGTTGTCAAGCGGATCCTCCGCTACGTGAAGTACTCATGCAGTACGGACTTCACTATCGATACGGTGGACCATTATTGTTACATGACTACACTGATGATGATTGGGCAGGAAGTGCCGATAGGAGATCCACGTGAGATTATGCTTTTGGACTTGGAAGCGCTGCTATAAGCTAGGTTTCTAAGAAGCAACCTACTGTTGCTTTGTCATCCACAAAAGCATAGTACCGAGGAGCAACGAACGCAACATGCGAATCAATTTGGCTTCGATGTCTGCTGTCTGATATTGATGTGGAGTGTACATGTCCTGTTGTTGTATATACAGATAACATTAACAACATGAAATAGTCAGTAATCTTGTTTTTCATGCTAGGACGAAGCATATTGAGATGCACTATCATTTCATTAGAGGATAAGATCCTTGCAGGAGAGATTGAGCTCAGTTATGTAAGCACATGATATCAGGTTGCTGATATCTTCACTAAGGCATTGCCTAGAGATAAATTTGATGCTTTCAGAAATTGTCTAGGAGTACAAGATGTAGAGTCGAGCTTGAAGGAGAGTGTTGATATAGTCTCAAGTTCTAGTAGATCAACGACTAATATAAGTCGGAGTGGTTAGGATAGTTACGTATAGTTAGTTAGAGGGCTAACCCACCATTAGAGTTTCTCTTGTACTCACCTCCACTATATATATAGAGAGAGACAAAGTCTCTCTCATCTCATTCCTATTTTACTTCTTTCTCTACTCGCTCTCTCTTCTTGGAATGTCTTTCTAGAAGTATCGATCTTCTACAATCATGAGTTTAATATCTATGTCAACTAGTGTTGGGAACATCATTTATCTGAGGATTCAAAATATGGTTTGGTTAAGATATAGAGTTGTCAACACTAGTAAATGAATAAATTTATTAGTTACTTAATATTCCAAATATTGATATAAATAAAATTTATATTTTAATTATAGTCAAACTTAACATCTTAGCAACTTGAAGAGAAAAATTTTTAACAGCGATAACAGTTGAAACAGATTAGCTGTATTTCATTGACGTCACATTTTTATTCTTTCGAAGAAGGAGATATCGTAAAGCCAATTTGCATCCAAAGTGTACTTTTGGCCGTGGAGGAAAAAGATAAACGTAGAGAGAGGTGGACAATCAAAAGCGTCACTAGATCGAACACTAAAGTGAGGGTGCCATCGAGGTGTTAGTGAGAATTCTATAAATATTAAACAAAATATTCAATATTTTAAATTAAATATATAGTTATATTAATATAAATATTAACTTTAGAGTACATGGAGGATCTTCCATAGAGAAGTTGCAGCACGCAGCAAGAACCCTACAACCGAGCTGTCCTCTGAGAAATTATTTTTCTGCTAGGTTTCGTTTATCACCTAAGCCTTCCCGTAAGAAGGGTTAGGTGATAAATTAAACGCCTTTGTATATTTCTCTCTTCTGAACATAGAAGAGGTGAATATAGAAAAAAGTGGAAACATCAGCCAGCAAATATCCCGATGATCCCGTGGGAGATGTTGAGTATCGGAGCTTAATATCAAGAAGCATAGGATTATTTCTAGACGCATGCTACAAGATTGAACTCTAGAAGAGCACATGCCAAAATTATCAAAATCTTTTGTTATTCTGGATGCATATCAGCACCGAGACGTCGCTAAATCCATAAGTCTGAGATGTGAGACAATGCGGGATATTAAAGACGTGATCAAGAGATGACAAAATATGAATACTCTCACAAAAGCACTGCTTGCGGTATAAGATTAGTTTTATTGTAATAATTATATATTTTTCAATACTATTTAATATTCTAGTGATAATAATATGATGATAATGCCCGACTCTTGTATGAACCAATCGTACTTTAAGATTTATCTTTCGTCATTCATCTTTTCCTTTTCCTCCCCTCTAGCGCAAACTCCAGGTTGCATGCATATTGTTGAACTCCAAGTTCTAAGATTATACGCATCGTAAAGGTTCGATGCTAGTTGTATTATAAGATTAAAGAGTTTTTGATAGATTTTAACTTATGACTAAACTCTTCTTCACATAAGGTTTTACTCATAATCAAATCATCTTTGAAAAGTTATTAACGCTCATCCATCTTTACCAAGATTTATAGTGTTTCTAAAAATATTATTTTTATAGTTTCATTGTCTTACAATGAGCTAGCAAAAGAGAAAAATGAACAAACAATAGCCAAATCAAGTTAATCACGGCTACTTTTAGGCGTTTATAGTGATTAAATTGAGCTGAATCTTGTTTAACTCATGTGTTTCTTTGTTAGTCAGTTCATTGCCTACAAGAAGAAATATAGTTCCAAACCAAATGATTTCTCCTCAGTGCAAGCTATTGGATGATCGAATTTTTTCTCAATGAACCAAATGATTTCTCCTCAGCACCAGTTATTTTGTGATCATCGCAAAGCAAGACATCAGTAACAGAACAAGATTGTTCTTCTCCTTTGATACGAATATTGTTCTATTGCATGCATATCATCTTTCCATCTGAAGATGAAAGAGAGTAGCATGTTCGTTAATTTAACCTTAATTTAATGCTAACTGTTTTGTCAAAAAGGAATATGTAATAGATCATTGTTTAAAATAAATTAATTTTTGTTTGATAACAAAGTCATGCACTTGTAGTTCAGAAGCACGTGTTTGCACGCTTGCATTATGGGTTATGTCTGGATCTGTGCACGTCTTTCTCCTTCGTTAATATTTACCCATTACTAGAAGTGTTGATCTTTCACATTAGCTTAATTGGAATTTATACTTCAAATTTATTTATTTTAGAGTTTTGAAAGAAGTGAGAGAAAAGGACTTCTTTCAAACTGTGATTAGACTTTGTTCCTCACTTCCACGTTGCAAAGCTACCGTTGCTAATGGCCTCGTAGGTACGCATACAATTTCAGCACATAAAATCAAAATTTACAACCTTCATGATGCTGAATAATTAGTTTTTGCCTCGGATAAGACACAAGTCTTTGCTTTACTCAGCTGGACCACCGAATCTGAGGGCTCATATCTACATCCTAAGATAAGCTAAACTACTCTTCTTTGTAGATTCATTTCTTTGATCATTTGTTTGTTTAAACAGTAGTTTGAGGAGTATCAGTGGTGTTTCAACTAGCTGAGCACGGTTTTACTCTTGTCTTCTTTGCAAGGGGTTTTCAGCATCTGGATCTTTTGCTTAGAGACTGAGTACACTGCTCTATTCTATTCGGTCGGGCTGTTAGAAAATCTTGTATCAGTTTCTTTCTGAGAATTATTCCTTCATTTGCAAATCTTGGATGTGACTGTGTTCTTTTTCTCTCGTTAGATATTTGTGCCTCTCAGACCTCAAGATAGTAGAATACTTGCTGCACAATAGAAGAGTTGGATTATCAGACTTGTCCATATCTTTGGGCTTCTTTGTGCTCTGTGTGATGTTAATATCATACTACTAAGAGGAAGAAGGGACTAAAGAAGATATGTGAAACCGAGAAAGGAAGAGGTATTTATTTGGATAATTACTAATTCATAGTCTCGTAATTCTATTACAAGTGTTGTTCTTTATTTTACATATTTATAATTATTTTCTTATATTTTTTGTTATATATCCAAACATTTCTGCTTACATGATGTTTGTGCAGGTCTATATAATCCTCAGCACCAAACTTCTTCCATTACCTACTAAATGATGAGAAAATAAGTGTGAACGACACTATCTGGTATCATTACCTACAAAGAGCTTTGGTTGGAAGGCAAGAAATTTAAGCAAACAGTTTGCAGTCGCATGCAAAAAAAGATATGAACCAAAAATCAAATTCTCAACCAATTGTTCTCCGAATTGATTTTCATCCTTAACCTACATAAGCTCTCTATACCCTCTACCTGACTACACCATATCGCTTGTACGCTTCATAAATTAATGCTTAATCGAATGGGTCTAATGTTAAACTATATAAGGAGATGTTTACATAAGCTTGGACCAAAGGCGAGCATGCCTAATACCTGGCCGGATGCTTGTCCATGAGCAGTTTTTCATTATATAGAAATGATCATCTGGACTAATAAATATGCATCCAAACTATAATTTAAAAAAATAGAGAAAATAGACAAACATTTAAACCGGAAATTAAAATAATCATGGACAATTGGCTGAAAACCTTAAAAAATTAAAAATAAAATTTAGTGAAAAATGTAATGTACTTAAATGAACAGTCACGTGGAAAAGTACTTCATGACAGGGTTTCGAAATTGTTACTGTGTCAAAAGTTGTCTGATTTAGCTTCATTATATTTAAAATGCTAAATTTAAATCACTAAGTTCAGAACTCACTTGGTAACTTGATTTACACATGCTCACTTCAGTTATACAAAAGCCATAAGTGATTCACGTGAACAGGACTTTTCCTGGTATAAAGATATGTGACTCCCACAAGTAAATATATTTTTAATTCATAAATTTTAGTTTATATCCTGATCTTTCCAAGGAAAGGTAAGAACATAAATTAGAACTTCTTGCATATATGCATGCCTACCAGTGAGTAGACATGCATATATATATATTCACCTAAAGTAAAAGCATTGATTATAATTAATGTTACTTTGTGTTTCATTTCTATATCCATCTATGGAGATTATTTTGTTTCCAGCTATGTGAACCATCTATTTGGCATCCACCCAAGATTGGTTGGATTGCCACATCAATTTGTAACATCCATATCATGTCTGATCTGGGAAGAGTCTTGTAAAGCGAAAATAAACCTGAGTCAGTTAACCAACTGTTCAAGATTGAACGAGAGATATCTGGACTCAAAGAACCTCTGGCCCAAGCTTATGTAAAAACCCCCTAAGTATGGATGAGATCGCCCTCTCAGACAGAGAGTCCGAATTGCGTAGCGAACATGGATGACTGAAGCGACGCGATCATGGAAAAGTAGTACGACCATTTCTTCGCATGAATCAGCAGAGAAAACGATGAGACCAGTCTGCCGGGATTCAGGAGCCAATGTCCACCCTCCTGGTAGATCCGATTTTGTGTCGCTATATTTCAAAGGGTGATGCTTTTCTAAACTATCACCTTTTCCTTCAAAGTGGGTGCTCAGTCGGTAGACGGCATTACTCGTACGGTGACATCTCAGTCAACCATCTCAGGAGGTGAGATCTCTTGGAGAAACCGCATGTCAGCAACGTAGTCGAGGTAGATCGGAAGATTCTTTGCGAATATTCTTGTACTGGCCAGATGATCAAGATGGACGGTCGGAGATTATGTTCACCGGCGAGTGTGTTCCAATTGCCTACCATGCCGACTTACTGTGAATGTCTGTAAATCCGGTAGAGAGTGTAGTTACCGCTACGATAGTTGGACGTAGTGGAGTGTAAACCAAGGGGCTACTAGATGTTGACGCTACTGTAAGGGGAGTGGGATAATGGGGAAGACGCGACGCAGTGAATAGCCAACGGAGTGGGATAATTGGCATTTGGTATATCTGCGGTATGTGACAGACTGAGTGCTTGCTGCGCAGTGTGGGGCCGGTCAGGGGTGTGGGTGAGTTCTGGACTCTGGCGACGACTCTCGTTGCGTCGCGGCGTCGGGATGTGTGTGACCCCACTACATATAAGAACGGGCGCAGGACCGGAAGGATCAGTAACTCGCTCTCAAAGGTGAGGAGAGGTGAGGAGAGCAAACGAGCATCAAAAGGCCAGCAGTGCGGAAGAGAAGAGACAGAGTAGAGATTGAAGCTCGGCAGGATTCATTACGTGAGCATGCAGTGATGACAAAATTTGCACTGTCTGCTGTGACAGTCGATGAAAAGTGGGCGAGGGAATGCGTTGAATGCATTTTTCGGACCGGACTCGCTCGATTTCTGTGATTGTTCCCTTTCGTCGATCTGGTGAGAGCTGGACGCCCTGTGCTGCTTGTGCAAGGACGCGCATCTTTTATGGCCAGGTATCCTACCGTGTTGGGTTGAGGTGTGGATTGCTGCCGTCGGCGGAGTTATAGAAAGGAGAGTAGGGATACTGTCTTGCGCCACAGCATCTTTTACGCTTGGTGTGTTTCGTGCCCCGCTCGTTCGCAGCATTCGGGTTAGAGCTTCGTGTTCACGAAGTCAGTGGAGGGAGTATTTTGGCAACTTGTTCTGATTGTTAGTCGTCGGCCCGCGGTGGTTGGAGTTCGTTCAGGAAGTGGCCGGCGATAAAAACCCCCAGTTAGTGTAGATCTGGAGCGGGGTTTGGCTAGCAAATTGAAGAAGGGAATTAGCAATGTCGAAGACGAATATGAACAACAGTGTGAGCGTGGGGATAGCTGTGCAGGCTGATTGGGACAACCGGCACTTCTCCAATTCCTTGTCCCTCAATGTCCGCCGTCTCTTCGAGTTTCTGCTTCAGTTTGGTATGTCAACACACTCTTCTCGGTCGTTTTCTCTTGAGCTTGTGTGGTTACACTACCTGTTGGGGAGATTTCCGTCGCCAAGTCGTACCTAGGTGATAGAATCACACTGGAGCTGCTTTGTGCACAAGTAGGAACTGTTCAAACTCAGCGGAGATTTCCGTCGCAAAGTCGTACCTAGGTGATGGAATCACACTGGAGCTGCTTTGTGCACAAGTAGGAACTGTTCAAACTTAGCCGAGGCCTACTCAACCTAACTTTCTGTATAGGAGAGGAGCTGTCAATTTTAGTAAAGCCTACCCGGACCCTGAGACTAAATTAACTTAAGATTCTGGGAGTTCGTGGCACTGTATGATATTTCAAGTTTGGTGTGGATTGTACAACTGGAGTGGATTGCCTAGGTTGTACGCTCATGATTTTTACTTAAATCCGTTAACCGTAAATGTAGGTCTATTTGGTGTGGATTGTACAACTGGAGTGGATTGCCTAGGTTGTACGCTCATGATTTTTACTTAAATCCGTTAACCGTAAATGTAGGTCTATTTGGTGTGGATTGTACAACTGGAGTGGATTGCCTAGGTTGTACGCTCATGATTTTTACTTAAATCCGTTAACCGTAAATGTAGGTCTAGTTTTATATAGAAGTTTCTTTGGTGTTGAGTATGAGCATCAAGTCCTTGAGGTGGCGAGCACTGGAAGGTTGTTGGTAGTGGTCCTCTTGCGTGTTGATGAAAGAGTTTAGTCAGAATTTTGGAGTGCTCTGTACTTCGCATTTATAGTTATTCGACTTATGAATGCAGAGACTGCGACCAGGAGTAAGCTAGCGACTTTGAATGAGAAGTTAACCGTTCTTGAGCGCCAGCTTGAGTACCTGGAGGCTCAGTTCAGCACTGCGAATTCTGGACAGTACTAGCCCCCACCCGACGGATTGTCGGTTGGGGGTTAATATTCTCACATGATTCACAGAGTGATGCTTCAAAGTTTTCGGACAGCAGATTTAGATTGGATCAAGTCTGTAAACTGCTGGGATTTATGTACAGGTTACGGTTTCTGGGTTTCCCTAAAATTCCTTTCGTACATTGAGCCAACATCCTCCTTGGCGTTGAGTATGACATTTCCTACTTCATGAGTAGTGCGTGGGCCGAGTTCAGATTACCTTTTGGACAGCGTAATTGCGCTGAACGTAAGTATAGTGGAAAGGTTGAACTCTGTTGGGCTCGCAGATGAAGTGAAGATCAGAAATCCAGTAGATGCTGGAGCAGCAATCGAGTGTTCTTTGTCTGCGGGTCGATTATACAGGGCGTTTACAGGAGCACTTAGGCGGAGGTGTCTCGCTTCTTTCAACCTTTACACTTCGTTACTCCCCTCTGTTTGGTTAGAGAAACGGCCTCGCGTCTTTATACAGTTTCGCAGAGCAAGAATTCAAAACTGGAAAGAAGACGGAGATAGGGATAAACATGACCAGAAAGTTAGGAAACTTGCATGCAGCAGTAAGGGAGCAAACTCGTCATGAACTTCAGTCTTTGGAGGTGAACATTATTGTTATGAGCTTCTGCAGCAGTAAGCATGCTGTTTGGATCAAAGTTCAGAGATGTAACTTGAGCGGGTTGTGTTTCGGGTTTATATGAATAAAAATTGCTCACATATATGGTACTGTCAAGTTACTTGGATATGTTTTGTATTTGGATTAAAGTTCAGAGATGTATCTAGAGCGGATTGTGTTTCGGGTTTATGAATAAAAATTGCTCACAAGTACTGTCAAGTTATTTGGGGATGTTTTGTATGGTATCGTCCCTACGAAATACGTATGATCGTTGCTGTAAAGTCGATTGAATGGTATCTTGTACCTTCTGGAAATATGTGTGCTGGTTGCTGTCGAATGTTTAATGGGGTGATAAAGGAGGGCACTGACGAACTAAGTTATGGCATTTGAGTGACGCGTTGACAGTGACTGGACGCAGCTGTCTGCCTCTTGGTCGTAGCGGTATGGGCTTCGTATGGGCTTGTTCGTTTTCTGGCGTCTTCCCGACGTCCTTCATTGCCTTTTCTTAAAAACAATGCTGTTAGTGTCCTGTACCGTCCTCGCGACTTGGAAATTCAGTGTGATCTGCTGTCAGTATATAATACAACCCACAATGTGGAAATTTGGTGAGTTGCTGCTGAGAGTTGTACTGGCGGTGTTATACTGGTTGCACTTGGAACTGTAGAAGATAATCATATTTTTGGGGAAATATACGGTACACACCAGACGGCAGGTTGTAAGAGGGAAGATGGTTTACTCACATTAGCCAAGATTCAGTCAACCATTTGTGAGTATGCTTCGATGGTTGGGGGAACAGAAAATTGCTTGATCACACCTTTCCTGACGATGTATTGCTTGATCACACCTTGACTGACTGGCTATCCATAGTGATAGTCAAATCAGTCACCTTTCCATGTCTTTCATCATCATTTCACTTCCTTCTAACGTCATTAAATACCACTACCATTCAAATCGTTTTTACTATAAACGGTGGAGAAGTTGATGTGTGCACACTGACATAGTGGAGAAGTTTATGTGTGCACTCTGACATGCCATTAACATGGCAAAATGAAAGTTTCAGTCAGTTATAACCGGTCGAGGGTGTAATCTAACAATATGACGTTAAGAGAGGTATATATTGTTAAGAGAGGCATGTTGGAAAAGTTGATGTGCACTATAACATGTCATTAACATGGTAAAATGAAAGGTTCAGTTGGTTATAGTCGGTCAAGGGTGTAATCTAACAATATATCGGTAAGAGAGGTATGATCAAGCCAGCATTATAATATATTGTCAAGAAAGGTATGATCAAGCCAGGATTATAATATATTGTTAAGAGAAATATGATCAAGCCAAGGGTGTAAGGCCAGTGTACTTGACCAGCGTACGGTTATCTAGGTCGAAAACGAAAAACACAAATTTCAATACAAGAGAATTTAGAAGAATTTCTCGTATTAAAAGATTCTCCTCTTCATCTTCTAACTTCATACGATAGTTCTGGAAGAGAAATTCTGCAGTTGGTGTGTTGCAGCAAGAAACGAGTAGCGACTGAGATCTTCTTACGTCGTTTGGGCATCAGCGTAAAATTTGAACTCTTTTTATTTTCTTTTAAAGTCCGAGTTTGACTACAAGTGTTCTGGATGACCCAGAATACTTTATTTTCTGTTTGCTTTCAAAGAATTGAGAAATTTAACCATTATACAGAAAGTGGTTTTGATGACTACGTCTTTATCCAAACTTAGAATCTATAAAACAAGGAATCGACTTAAAACTATTCATTATTTTTACAACCTATATCGACACAAAGTACTTAGTACTGATAGAGAAATGTTAAGATGAAGATTTTTTGAGGTTTATTGGAGAGAAATAGAATTTTTCTTTGAACTCAAAATGCTCTAGGATATAAAAAGAATATTCTTTTTTCTTTTATACTCAAACTACAAGGTTTAAGAAAAAGAGCGGCAGCATTCTTCGTAAATATCCAAATTTTTGAGTTTGAGGTTTGTACAATCTCACAATCAAGGATTGTATATGACACATATTGATTATAAGGTACCCATATTGTCAAATTGAGGTTTGTAGAGTCTTGCAGTTGATTCAACAGAAACAAAGCATATAATATTATTATTGTAGATTCAAGAATGATGTGAAATCATGGAGATTCTTTGATTTTGATAAATTTGGAATTAGTGAACATATGGATGAGGTTGTCATGTGGTTGCATTTATTTGTTAAGTTTATTATCACGGATGTACATGATTATCAATCTGATTATCATGGATACATTAATGTCAATCGATGAATCTATTTATAGTCTTGTGTTTGTTACATGATAGAGTGCATTTGCTCTTGGTTTTAAGAAACACAAAAGTGTTACAAAAGTGACTCTTAGCTTTCATGGATAATTCATAAATAAAATCATTGGTAGTGTAGAAGTTCAATTTCAGCATTTAGGTGCTCGTAACTGACTTGGAGATGATAGAAGTCAAATCCTAGAATAGTTTCTTTACAAGTAAATGCCTTGGAGCTCTACGCATCTCTTGTAACATTTACTTACAGGAAATATATCTCATTTGAAAATTACATTCGCATAGGATCTATGGTTGTGATTGCTGACTGCTATAGATATATATCAAATACATCGGCAAACTATTGTAGTGTATATGTTTATTATAGAGTTTGATTCTGCAGAAATTTGCTTGATCTCATTTCTTAGAGATATATTACTTGATCATTCATTTGATTTATGAGCAATAATACAATCATGACAATTATTTTGTCATGTCAGTTGACATGTCAAAAATTGCTTATTGTTTTATTGTCTCGATCGCATTTACATAAAGAGCAAAACGTGAGTCACATGATATGTGCTTCGGAAGTTGATATGTATAGTTCAAACTGCATTCCAACACTATATGAGTCGAGATCGACACAAGATATACGAGATAAAATTGATAAGTTCATTCATATAAGACTTCAAGATCACCTCGTTCATTGATATGTGTTATTCAAATACTCTCTGAAAATAAAAAGATAGCCACTCATCACACTACTCTGTGACTTCATTTTCTTTAGAACTTGTTCAAACTAGAGATATTCATCGCCCTACCCTCTAACTGATTTTCTGTAGAGTTTTTTCTGACCTTACGTTATCGTAATACTCTCTAACCTCATTTTTTTATAGAGTTTCTTCAAATCCGAAAGGTTCATTTAATGCATACATGCACATTATTCCCTCTCTTTTGAACGTCTGTTATATGATCTTGGAAGATGACTTGATAAACTACATCAAAGTGACTTGCGAAAGGATTAATATTTATTAGGTACATAGGCTTCTTCTTTGCTGCTTGTTATCAAGTGCTCTTTTATTGTTTATTATATAGCACACAATATGCATGGAGAATGATACACTTATCATGCTAATGTACAACTATATGCTAGTACTACAACTACAACTATCGCCGCTTGCATAAGATAGGTGGCTTATGTCTTTTCCAACTGATGGAACTCTCCATTGGTTGTTCCTCCTGCTCCTCATGTTCCTCCAACTGCATCCTCGTCTTCTAAGTCCATGTTCTGGATCTCTGCTGGCTCCATCATCAACTACAACACTCCACCATAGGTGTCTACCAAATGATATATGTAATATCCTTAATCATACTTGGTCCAAACAAACCAAGAATATGGATGTTTATCTTGAACCTTTGATAGACGAGTTGAAGACATTGTGGAATGAGATAGCTGCTTATGACGCTAGAGCAACGTGTCTTGATATGGACAGAAAGTTTATCATGCAATATGGACTATACATGATAGTCATGGGTATGATCAAATATACGGCTTGCAAGTTTCAAGCACCAGAGGATGTCATACATCACATTATACAAAGGATACAGAAAGTACTTACCAATGGACAGTCTCGCAAGAGATGATTGCACCATCCCAGTATCACCAATAAGCACTTCACAAAGTGGTATGCATTGGAATATATCATTCAAACAAGTGAAGTGGAACGTGTAAAGTTCAAGTTGAACCGAATTTCAACCATGGCAAACTCTCTTACTATGATGTGAATGTCCTTACTTGGACCATCTCATTATTCATAGCATTCAGCAGCCCAACACCAACAAGGTGAATGTCTTAATGCCGTCTAAATGATGTGGGACACTTTGCATAAATCTTATAAAGTTTCAGACTTTCTTTTCTTAATTAGACGATTTTTCACAGTTATTACGATGCTGAGGATGTCTTATCATACCCACACTGATTCCGATATCGAAGTTGTCTTAATACTGTCTCATTGTTGTGGGAAAAATATGTTTATTTCCAGAGTTTACTCATTCAAAACTTGAGAGACCTAACGCATCAGGCAGAGAACATGGTGAAAAACTTGTTACAACATATGTTTGGACAAGTTGATACCATCAAGCACAGAAGAGCTTGTCAAGAATTCGTTGTCTAGATATCAGCGTGACCAATCATACTGAGCAACGGAACAGAGATCATGAGAAAACCACCATGGGTGCTGAAAAAAGCAGACAAGGAAACATTTCGAGCTCGAGTTAGAGCTATACATATACCCACTAGATATAGATTAAACTTGCGCTCTGCGTTCACACATAGTGATAGTTTGACATGGGGCAAAGAACTGAAGACCCATGATTCTCACAAGTTGATTCAAGACATCATTCCTCTTTTTATATCGGGTCTTGTCAATGAAGTACTGTAGAAGACAATATGGACATTGAGTCATCTTCTCCGTTGGATTTGTTCAAAAGAGATTCGATTAGCTGAGATCCAAGAGATGGAGGAGTTTCTACATTGACACTATGTTTACTAGAGGATGCTTTACCACCATCCTTTTTCAAAGTTCATACGCATTGGCTTCTTCACTTGGCCGAGAGGTTAAAACTTGCGGTCTTGTACATGCTCGTTGGATGTATTTTGTCGATCAATATCTATGGACTCTCAAGCACTATATACGGCAGAATGCTAGGATGGAAGAGAGTATAAGAAAAAGGTATCTTCTTAACCAGATCATGTTCTACGGGAGTAAGTGTTGGTCAGGTTGGATCCAATGGCTCCATTGAACTTGTTGGTGGATGCAGAGGATGAAAGAGAAACAAGGGAGGTCGTGTACGGAGCCAAGCGGAGACAGAAGTTAAATAAAATCATGTTATCTCAAACTCATGTGTTTGTGTTGCACAATGCAGCAATTATGCAATTCTGATTGGAGACATATATCAGAGATCGATCAATGTAACTATCAGATCGACAAGTTCGGTAAGTCATGTTCTTGGAATATATGAAACATATAGTTATGAGATTCGACGATGAAGAGTCATTAGCACAATATCCGATACTTTCATATGATGTTCAATCCATTGTAACAAGACCATATGCACATGCAAAGACATACTCATACATGTGGTCATTAGAATGTCATTTTTGACGTGCAGTTCTGGATGATAAAAGCTAACAAACCCAAGATAGTGATGTTAGTTGCTCACCTTGTAACTAAGTCATTGTAGGCATAGCGTGATCCGCTTTCTCGATTTGGCTATACTCAATACTGTAGAGCATCATGACATGATGTTGCTATTATGGAAGATCAGTTCCTTATTTTGGAAAAGTCCAAAAATCCTCAAGGTATACTTCAACAAGGTAACATTTTATTTGTTGTATTATACATGATACAATGTGCACTTACTTGTAGCACAAGCTATAGTAATTAAAGACAACATATGCATGACGCGAGTTAAGACGAGAACAACATACCAAACCATAGAAAGATAGATAAACCGTTTGTTTTTCCAACACAAGTAGAACAATGTTTTATAGATGCACCTTGTCATCTAGGATGACAATATGTAGTTCTATATATTTCACATTCTTGGCATATTGAACAAGAGTGTGTTGTCATCAATTGTCAAGAGATAGATGCGTCTAGTTCAGAGGTAGACTATGACACTACTGTCTAACAACGGGTGAATAGTCATAAACATCTTGTATTACTTCATGATGTACTTGGTTCTGGAGCTGAATAGTTCAATTCTTTCCAACTCGTCGTGCCAATGCGTAGAGGAGACATTTTGAACACATTTTGTAACTCTTCATCTTGTTTTGCTAGCACCTAGATAGGATATACTTGTCTAAACTAGTTTTGAAATCTGCTCATCTATCGTGGAGTCAGTATTCGATGTTTGTGTTGGAATGCTCGAATGTTCTGACTTCGTCTGTAACATGATCTGCGTATAAGACAACAACATCATGCATTTTGGTGGAGCACGGCACCAACAGATTCAACATAACGTTGTCGTGTCGTGGACCGGCTCCTACATGAAATTCAGACTTCGATGCTTGTCGCTCCAAAAACACTCATGAGAAAGACAAGCTAGACCCTAGCTTACGGGCTTTTGGCATCATTTCAGATCTCCATTTTCATCGCATAGATGGATAGAGCTCCTTGTCAGCTTTCCATAGACACTTCGTCTACTTCGTTTGGACATCTAGTGGAGAAGTTACAGAACTCGAAAGATGGAGAAAACAAGCTAGGCCTCAGCTTACGGACTTTTGGCACAACTTCGGATCTTCGCTTTCATCGCATCAGTGGATAGAGCTCTTTGTCAGCACTCCATAGGCACTTCGTCTACTTCGTTTGGACACCTAGTGGAGGAGTTACAAGACTCGAAAGATGGAGAAAACAAGCTAGACCCCAGCTTATGAGCTTTTGGCACAATTTCGGATCTCCACTTTCATCGCATAGATGAGTAGAGCTGTTTGTCAGCTTTCCATGGGCATCTTGTCTACATCATTTGGACACCTCATGGAGAAGTTATATGATTCGAAAGAAGAGAAAATCAAGCTAGGCTCTAGTTTACTTGTTGATTGGATATTTGCAGCTTTAGGCGTTATATCAAAGACGCAAGGGGCCTGCTTCATTATTATGACAGAACTTCGTACGTACAGATACTGTGACAAGGGGGCAGCTTAGGAGTTAGCTTGCGTCTGCGACCTGTCAACGGACGGTTCGGGAGATTTAGGAGTCCAATGCAAGCTCGCAAGGCGTCGTTGGGTTCAGATTTGTGCAGGCTACGCACTGGTTCAAACGGTTTGGGAAGAGACGGACCGGGGAGTGCGTACTGGGAGAAATTGAGACGCAAGAAGCAGATTTGGAATTTTCTGTTATCTGTGAAGGAGAGTTGGACCGTTCGGACCGTTCCGGAGTCCAAACTTGATGTCCTTGGATCCATCGGGATCAGAACAACGAGTTCTACAGGAAATTGAAGACGATACGAGTTTTCATCGGGCGGGTTGGGAGTTCTGAGTGAAATTGACTCACAGGGAAGCGTTTACATCAGATTTTTGTTCATCTGCGACCTGAGATTGGTTTGTTCTTTTGCGATCGGTGAGCTAAGCTCTTCGTTCTTGGTGCCTACGCGATCAAGGAGTCTTCATCTACTCATAGGAGAAGATTGTACGTGAATTGGATTGTTGGTTTGGGTGTGGTGAGCAAGTTTGAGCCGCAGGGAGCTGATTTACGTCATTTTTTGCAACATGCGACCAAATTTCTTGCGTGGTTTTGCAAGGGGGACTCCAAACGGCTTGTTTGGAGTCTTGTTGGGTTCATGGTAGCTAGATCTACCTGCCCGAGAAGACGGATATCAGTTTGGACGATCTGTTTGTGCGGTGTGTGTGGTTTTAAGCCGCATGGAGGAGTTTTTGAAGGTTCGGTCACCTGCGACCGAAAATCGATGATATCTCGGCTATCAGGAGTCGGATCTGAAGGTTTCTTGGGTTAACGGAGTCAGCGGAGGAGACCCTATCGACCTTTGAAGTTCGTTCGGCGAAAGGAGGAAGTTCTCAGATAGGTCTTTTCCGGTTTCTTCGTTACGGGTTTCGTTCTTTTGAGTTCGTTAGAGTTCTGGTTGGCTATATACAGCTTGTGGTAGCTAGCTTTAGCTAAGAACTTGTACATAGATGTGGTTTGGACTTGGGTTTGGATCGTGTGATACTGCTGTGGCTCTGTTTGTTAGCAAAGAGAAGTTTCTCTTGCTTTGAGCTACGCTTCGGTGATTTTGGGTCAGGGTTGTGATTCAAGGGGTTGTTTTAGGAGCTTTGAAGTAGGTTACATATCGATCTGGTCTGTTTCTCAGTTTTGTGCTCTTAGGAGAAAGAATCGGCAGTGTACATACATTTGAAGTGGTATATATCACATCATTCGTTTTCGTGGTTATTTTTCTCTGTCTTGTCTCTGTTTCAGCACGTAGCATCTCCACAGTCAGGAACCTCGCATTTTCCTGGACATCCTTCACGGAATATCCGACACGATAACATTCTACTTGTCGTGCAACTTCTCGACAAGATATAAGACCAGAGGTCATTGCAAAGAAATCCGGAAGATCCAATCATTCACATAATTGATGACGTAGATTTCAATCAGAACCCATCCTCAACATTTCATATTGCTCTCTCCAGTCAAGTAGCATATCCTCTTCTTCCAATGACATGGGTTTCTCGGAGGAGGAAGTCATCTTAGAGCTCTTGGAATGTATTGCAAAAGAATGTGCGCTCATTATGCTTGCGGCTTATTTATAATTTTTCTGATTTTTTAATACATCATTTACAACAGCAATACCAATACGCAACATGTCGAAACTATGTATTACTGATGTCGAGATCAAATTGGAATTCTGACATATGTCAAAAATGTGTTATTGTCGTAAACTACACACGTATCGGAGATATTCTGAGAGACTACTAACAAGAGAAAATTTTGCTTCTTAAAAAAATTACTTAATCACTCAAATTGTGATAGCAGTCCAACATCATTACGACAAACTGCATAACAACATCTTTTCCAATGTGATTTTACGTTTTGTCTTAACCTACCATCTATATCATATTAGTATCAGAAAAATAATCGTAATAATATGACATGTATTAAGACATCGGTCCTATCGGTGTACGATACTCTTTTTACGATATGTTTTTGCTTCATATTTAGCGTGATGTATGAATGAAACACGATATCATACTTGTGTGAGAAATCTTGTCGTACAATTTACGACAATCCACTATGACGTGTGTCCAACATCACATTTTTTAGCATATACATCTCATGAATTGAGGTGTCGTAGTCTTGTCTTAAATGTTGTCAGTATTATGTCGTAAAGTATAACGTCTGAATAATGTCACAAATGCACCGTATGATATGAAGCATATTTGTAGTAGTGCAAGTAGTATTGATCTATTTCTCTGCTCTTTCAAGTAGTTGCTTTGGAAATGGATATAAGAGGTGATACATTTGTTACTTAGAAATGCATCTTTATCAATCAACATTTTCAGGAGAATCCTTTCTATTCGGATACACACGAGAGTCATCGAGAAGAGAGATACAACTCATCTAGCAATGAGCTCCATCTCGTGAAACCAAAGTGGAGTTGTATTAGTCTTTAAACTCTATTCATTCGTGCGATGGTTCTTTATTACCAAGTCAATAGGTCATGTAAGCTTTTTCTTCTCCACGTATGCAGGAAGTGCTGATTTGCTTGTTAGCCACCCTCTATACCAATCGGCTTGATCCAAATGACAAGTTTGGCATAAGGTTACCAAGTAATAACTTGGGCACAAAAGTCCGATCACGTAAATAATTGGAGTTCTCTGATCGTTGTTCACATACATCTTTTTTTGTCCTTTTTTGATATAGAATACTTGAGTCTTGTTTTCACAGTTCCATCAGGAATTTACTTGCTCCACCCCTCAAAAGAAATAATGAACTCGGTCCACCCTTTTTAGTGAATAATTTCTTGATGAATCCTCTGACCGATAACAGACAGTTTTCTTCAGAGACATGTGACACTTACATTTCAATTTGAGATCATGATGATTATGGATGCACTACAATGTTCATGGTATGAAAGAAATTTTTTGAATATTTGAATCAGTTTGCACACTTTTTTTAGTACACATTCCACATTTGATATGCCATGATAACCTGGAGAATTGTCTATTGCAGGTCAAGGGTTTGATCAAGCCGGTATTCACTAAGAGGAGATCGATCGAGTTCATCATTCCTTCTGGGAGGTGGAACAAGTAAATAACAATGGTTCCATTGTGCATTTGTCATGCTTGTATATCTAACATCTGTCAGATGGTCATCAGAGTGAATTTAACGCAGATAAAAAAGATTAATTAATTTTATATATATCTTACAACAAAATATGTAATAAAATGTCTATTTGATGCATAAAGAATATGGTAGAAAAATACTAGAGAATGATGACAATTTATAGAAATTATTTTTTTCTCTCGCTTGAAAATATTTCAATTTAGTGACTAAACGCTCTAACTTACTATTAAGGACTGGATTTACATAAATTTAAACATGAATGAGTTTAAAGTATGAAATCATAAACACTTACATGCAAGGAGCAGCAATGGAAAATCAAGTTGAAAATATGATATAAGGATGATGATGGTACATTATCTCTGCAAATTATAGTCGATATGAGAGTGAATAAGCATGCAAGACCAACTTTGGGGAACTTTTGTTTGCTTGCTGTTATTGAAAAAGATATAAGCACTATGTGAAAATTCTGTATCAAAGTACTATACCGAAATTATGTGAAAATTAAATTTATCTCTAACAATTAAATTATATTTTCACCTAGAGATGAGAGAAGATTTAGACATAATACATAAAAGAAGCATAGACTCATGCGCTGCAAAAACTACAAGTATGGCAACTTGCTACAAATCTTTTCTGTTTAATCAGTCAGTAATTTATTACTTAATGCTTTTGAGAGAAATGTTAGGTAATAGTTTTAATTTATTAGAGATGAGTAATATGCAAAGAAGATTCCTTTTAGTGAATACCGTGAACAAAGTGGAATCCAAAACTTCAGAAAGTCTTCAGAAATTTACTTCTTCAATCTCCCATATGGACATCTGGTCTTCCTCAATCGCTCGAAGTTAACATTTTTTTGACTCAGTCCTCAGACAGACCACATGCCATTTGGACAAATTTCTCTTGGTGAACCAAGATTCGTAATGTGACACTGACTGCACTGGCATGATAGTGGGATTAGAAGAGAAATGGATGCATTAGGAGGAGTCAAAGTTGGAATCTTTTGAGAAGATCCAGGATCCGCAAGGAGTACATACAACACGATCAGATTTCATGCGGTACTTCTTGAGGTGCTCGTACAAATCACCATGGCTTTTTGATCTTCGCTCGTGGTCACATTCACCTGTAAGTTTGAAATGTTGAGAACACGGACTTCATATGATGATTGACTAACCATTTCGATAAATAAAATTCCTCACTCTTAAATCTTTTCCATCTCAAACACACACATCACATTGCAGAGCGACGACGATTGACTCTCATTCTTTCATCATTTTTTGATCAACGCGTAGTGGCTAACTCTCATTCTCTCATGTTCTTTTGATCAACTTGGAGCTCATACTCACATTCTCAATTTTCTCGATCAGAAAGACTAGACCTTGTAGGAAGGATTTAGAGCTTGAGTGAATAACATGCCTCATGTGTCTGACGTAAAGAGTTACTCTAGGATCTGAAACACATTCTGGAGATGGAAGCTTTGGCCGAGTATTCTGAAGATTGTGTTCATTCGTTAGAGAATAATTACAGTGAGTCTTCTGGTGATCTTAGTGGTGATACACATGATTTGTATAGCGATGTAAGCCGTTCACGATACTTAGATAGACCTCCAAGACTTTTAAAGAGCAAAGACTTCATAGATGATTTTTCTCCAATCTTCCTCCCAGTTCATTTTGCCAACTGAACAAGATGGATAGAGAGTCATTTTTAGTTCTATTGTCACTTATAGAGTATCATCCTATTTTCAAGAATCACGTGAGAATAAAACAGGCTCATGTCGGTTTGTAGTTAGCAGTGACACTTGACAGACTTGGACATCATGAAAATGGAGCTTGTCTAGATAGATCTTTATTCCTATGGGGGATAGCTCATGACAGTATGGTAACTACAGAAAACGAATCATGGTTGCTTTAAAATCCAGGTTGAAAAACTAGGTGAGATGGTCTTCTCGTCAAGAAAGAGCACATATAGCCGTAGAGTTTGCTAGAAAAGAATTTCTGAGATTTGTGGGTTTGATTGATGGAACCTTACTTTCTTTGACTCAGAGATCATGACATGATTGAGAAACGTATTATAACGAAAATGCAATTCTTTATAAATGCTCAGGTCATCTATGATCACAAGAGGATGATCTTGTTCTGCTTCGCAGAGATGTCAAGTTCTTGCCATGACTTAAGTTGCTTACACAAATTTGGACTACTGACATATCTAGAATGCAGAAATAACTTCTTCGAGGATCAGCAATACTTACAAAGTGATTTTGGGTACTCACCTCTCCGCAACTTAGTTTCTTCTTTCAAGATGACTTCTAGAGATAAAGAAAAACAAGATTTCAACACTTGTGGTAACTCATGCGCGTGTGACCAATGAGCAATAGATAGGAATCCTGAAGTCTAGATGCAGCTTAGAACCCAGCTGAGAAAGAAGGATGAATAATAAGTTTTTAGTAAGGTGGATAAGTTGTTGTGCTATGTTGCATAACTTTCTTATCAGTTGGTCGGATGAGTGAACGGAAGCAAATGGAGAAGTAGTTTTAGAAAGAGATATAGATAGAGACAACCAATAACATGAGGGCAACGTTCCAAATTTTGGGATAAACATGAGGAACAGAATGATGTCAACTTGTTTGGACATCAACAAAAGTTCGGTGGTGTTTTAAACTGTTGATGTATAGACATTTTTATATATAACATGTGTTCTATCATTGTTGTGGTCATTTTGATGTAAGTAACATTACTGATACACAATAATGAAACCCAAGACATCTTGTATATAAAAAGATGAGTATCAAGTCAAGATCTTGTGCCCAATCCTTACACTTCCCAAAAGAAACACAAACTACAAGGTTACAAAGAATAAATACAAAGACGAAGTAGACCGATCCACAAAACAAAGCGGTTCAAAGACAAACCGCACTACAACTGTATGTTTATAGAGTGATTCATCACGAATCGCTTTGAAAACAACGCGGTTTGGCAGAAACCGTGCTAACCCTAACGTGTTGCATGTGAATCACATCGATTCTACAAGCAATCTAACAAAATTTACAACATTCTCTACACTACAACACAACAGAGCATCTAGCGAATTCTATCAGTAATAAACATAGTCATTCTACACAGCAAATTCTGTCAATAACACAACAGTCTGAAAGTGATGGAGCTGAACAAGAAACTCATTTCTTACGCCACCTCTAGATGTGCTGGTGCCATTGCCTACTGGTTTCTTCTTCGTCATTCTCAGCCCTTCAGTATGAACTCTCCACAACTTTACTTCATCTCAGTTTAGCGAGGTACAAAGCGTGAATTCAAACAAACTTACTACTTGAGAAATTTGAAAGACACTTCTAATATCTTGTAAATTTTTTCCTACTTGGATCATCTCAATACACATAGTACTTTTCGTTTCTTCACCTCCTCTGTTTCTAGATTTTGACGCGCTTTTTGTTTTTCATCTAAAGATGCTATACGGTAGTCCAAAAACACTTTTATGTACTCAGATTTTTCTGTTACACTGAGTTCATATGCAGAAAATACGTTCATCTTCTCTCGAGATCTTGACGATTTGATATACTTGATCGATCAAAAATGTGATTGGGTGACTTGAGCATGATCTGATATGTTACTATTGAGCTGATCTTCATTCTCAGAATACTCGTCCCGGTGATCATCCAAAGTCGCTTCTTGTGGTCTCCATTTTTCTTACATCATGTCTTCCTTTGGCTCTCCATACTCCTCTACTTGTTCACTTTCGTCTCCGTCAAGTCATCAAATCTGCTGGAGGAATCCAGTCCACCACACCTTTTTTTTCACCCGATACATCCAAACATGACAATACCGGAGGTTCTATGTTGGCTCTGGATCTGAAAATCACATTCATAGGCTCAAAATGAGAACATTTAGCATTCAGTTTGGCTTCTAAAGTAAAACTAGTTAACATTTCAGCTTTAGACACTCCCCCGCATGTACTATCTTTCAACAGTTTCGCTTTTTTATATATGTCAAGATATCTCTTGGAATACTTTTTCAACTCTTCGTCAATGACCACAGGAAAACCATCACAATCAGAAAGTTGAGATGCCATGATGATAAAAGCAACAGCTTTTGTCAAACATCTTCCAACACCAGTCTTGGTTTTCCGACCTGCTCCATTCAAAGATGTTAAGTTCTCTGGATCTTCTAAATAGATCATGATTTTCTCATAATCTTGATCGATCTGTCGGATTAGTCACGTATTTGTAAGTTCAGCCACTCTTGGAGCCATGAGATTTTCGAAAGAGAACATTTTTCTTTAACTTTGACTCCCCTATTAATCAAAGTTTAAAGCGAGAGAGTATTGAGCAATGCGAGATTTGGTTGCTTCCAGTGGAATCAAGTGAACTTTTGAGCTGAATCAGCTAAGAAGAGAATCAGCCGGGTGTGCAAGTGGTCTAGGACGATCAAGATGTGCTCCTTGGCAGAGTTAGGCAAATATATGGCATGTTCCTTGAATGTGGATAGGTGGCTCCTCAATCTTTACTTCCGTCATAGCAACAACACAATCGATTATGTTTTGCACACCACAAATTTTGTATTCGTGCTACAAAGACACCCTGAAATGTAATACAACTGCTTATCCAGAAGCGAACAAGCTACTCAAACAAACTAACATGTCGAACTGAATGCTGAAGCTCAAAAAAACGAGTCTTTTGTTCACAACTCTCTCTTCCTCATCCCCTCGATGTTCAAAAGAGCAACAACAGATTCTCTCCCCACCTTTTAGATGTATACTTTCATTCTAATGCTACTAAGGCTTGTTGTAATGTTGAATACACCGAGGAATAAAATTTTTCTTTCAGCATAGTAAATTTGTTCAAACCATGATTGCACCACGATGAACTAGAACTACGTCAGTCATGTTACCATCGTCGTCATGTGGTTCTATCCTCACCACAGTCGATACAGGATTTCCGGTCGATTGGGGACTGAAGGAGAACGTTTTAACTAGAGAAATTTGAAATCCAGCCGGTTGAAGACAGAGCGAGAAAGCTTTAAGTCCGAAGGACTGAAATACCAGACGTTCATACGTGGCACGAAAAGGTAAATATCTGCATTCACTGCGTCGCGCTTCCACTCACGCAAATTTATATGTTAACCACTGGTTTTCGCGCAAACCAAAGTGCATCCTATACTGGAAAAGGTGGCGCACTAGGTTGCCCGAGAAAGTAAATGCACGAATTGAACCGTGACTACGGTAGTGAAACATGTACCACGGTACATAGGGAGTCTGCCACAGAACTAGACCGACGGTAACCACGACGTCGTCTCTGTGTTTCGCGTAGGTGTTACCTCTGTAACCAGTGAAGCGTGTCGATTTGAAATCTGATTACCTGCATTTAAAGGTTGAAGAACGTCACAAGCATTCGGTGAATACGGTAGATTATGGGTTGACAGCCACTTTGAGACGGGCATAAGTTTAGAAGAAGTCGGCTACTAAATTTACCCTAAGGAGGCACACGGGATCGTGGAATCTGGATCTTCAGAGGAATGAACTGATTTTGTGGTGAATCTGTTTAGATCATCTTCAGAGCAGCCTTACGAAAGAGAAGTTCGATCAGGTAACAAAGAGAAAGTTTGAGGACTGCGTGAATTTGCATACTTCCCTAGAGCATCGCTCGATGAAGTAAAATGACTTCGGATAATGCTGAGGCTACTGATTTCCTCGAGTGCTTTCTCTCGGATGCATCTGACTGAAGTTTCCCAGGAAGTTAGTAGTTTGTACCTAAATCTCTACATAAGGCTGCATGGATGAAGTCTGAAGGTTGTTTCGTCTTGGTGTCAGAACAATGCACGGGAATTTTGTTCTTAGTGCGCGGGAGGAGCTACGTTCAGAAGAAATCTGAAGTACGAAAGTGAGCCATGGTGAGCTCACCGAATGTGTTTGAGGAGTCCCGGAAAGCTCTCTTCGTGAGACACGGGACAGCTCTTTTAGGGGCTGTAGTTACGGAGACTGTCTTCTTTTATCCGATCGACACGCTGAAAACTCTGCTTCAGGTCTGATTTCGATATCCATGACTGTGATCAGCAGATTTGTACTTTTTGAGTAAGAAAGTGGGGCGGATTTGCATTATTAGAAGAAGTGAGCCAACTCCCTTTCCAGAGCTGCGCTGCAATTATGATCTCCCACGTTTCAACGAATGTCTGGATATGATTTGAATTTACTTCACGGAGTAAACAGATTGAATTTGTACGGATCATAGATTCAGGCGCTTTACTCGGTGAATTAGCTTGAATGAGGCAACACGGTTCAAGGATTTGCACATAACGTACTCAGTGTTCTCGGTGAAATGATATCTTGCCTTGCCGCAGTGTCTGAATTTTAGTCTATACCCGCTTTTCTGGTGATTGATTGGTCCTAACTACTACTTGTTTCGATAGCTTGTTCTAATATATATACTTCTCTTCACCTTGTCCGAGGGCTGACTTAACGAGATTCTTGTTATGTGTGGTGCTTCGTAGCTTGACTCTTTCGATTCTTCTCTTTTAACAGCAGAATTTATTGTGTATCAGGAACCAAATTCCTAGATGTGCTGATTTATTTGGGCAGGTGAATGCAGGTGCAGGAAGGAAACTGGATATATCTGCTGTGGTTGAAGGAGTGTCAAAATCCTCTGGGTTTACAGGTTTGTTGTCTTTGTTTAAACAATCGATAGTTGGCTTATCAAGCATCAGACTCCCTGTTAAAGATTGTTTCAGTTTTAGTCTGTATACTAAGGGAAGCTCTTATCTGCTCCAGACGAGCTTGCTCTTCCAAGTAGGTTGCGAATTTTGATGGGTAAGAGTTGCTAGAACTCCAGTTTCCTGTTCCTTGTAGGCTGCCGAGCACATTTGTGCCCGTAGTCAGGAGGAGCAGAGGTTTCTGTAACAATGACCTTGCACCAAAAAGAAGAATCTGAGTTAGCTGAAGAGAATGTCCCAAGCTGAAAGTGCTTCGTTTGGTGTGGTGTCTCAGGGCTATATGGAGGTATAGGCTGGCAGGTGCTTGGCAGACTTCCCACCTTGGGTGTACGATTTGGAGTTTATGAGCTCATGACAGCATTCTATGCCGGTACCTCGTCTGTCCGTGGATACCGTCGATAATGGACAGTACCTCGTCAATCTGGAGAAGATTGACTGTTGAAGTTCTGTTGTCGCCTCCACCTGACAGGTGCCAGGGTGCTGCTTAGGCTGCAGTAGGTAGAGTCGCATGATTCTGCAGATCAGGAATGCTAGCGCAGAGATCAGTGGACTCGCTCTTACAATCGTTTTCAGGAGCACCTGTTCTCGTTTTGTGATGTGCAGATGGACGTGGTGACAACTACGTGAGCCTGTCAGAATCATTTCTGGGGGGTCTTACTGCTGGGACAGTGGAATCACTTGTCTCAACGCCTTTCGATGTCCTCAAGGTTAGGGCGCAAATTACTACTGCAACTACGGGTGACAAAGTACAAGGAGATACCTTCAAGCTCAAGTCTTCAAGCAACCTGCCTTTAAGTTTCTCCGATAATGCGCACTGGGATCGAATTAGACGCGCTCTCTCTCGTTTACCTTCTAGACACTCTGATATTGTTGCCGAGCTTAGAAGGTATCCTTGGTTGGCAACGGGATCTGGACAGTCGCCTCTTGTAAAGGATATCGGAGGCCTTAGAGGAGCCGTCAGCCTAGAAGGCTGGAGTGTCCTTTGGAGAGGACTTCGTCCTGGTTTATATCGGGATGCTCTTTATGGTGGGTTCTTCTTCTGTGGATGGCAGTTCCTCGACGACCTTGCGACAGAAGCGAGGGCATACATAATGAATCCTCCACCCAAGTCAGTACTTTTCGTTTCAGTTATCCTTGTGTTTGGTCTATCTTTTTGCACTGTGTAAGAGACCAGCTTCTGCGAGTCGTTTTGCTATCGCTTAGTCGACGTTTCATGCCATGACTAGGACAACGAATGTTTGAGGGAGTAGAAACAGTAGATTGCACAAGCAGGCACTATGAGCTCTTTTACTGCAAGGTCATCTTGGATGGTCAGAGGTCGTCTTCTATCCAAGTCGTTATCGCACACCATCCATCGCCCAGTACGGATACCGTACTGTGGAACCGGGGTTCCGGGGGGTTCCGGCAGTACACCTGATGGCTAAAAGAAAGTTGGATCTCGTTAGATTGTTAAAGTGAACTGGAACTTTTACAAGTGCCAGGTTGATGAGATTCCGTTCTATGTTTGACAACAGGTCTTGGGATGAAGTAGGCTCCTCGTCCCCTGGGCAGCTGAGTATCACAGCAGGGTTAGCCGCCTCATTTGCAGCCATAGCTTCACATTCTTTTGACTCAGCGAAGACCAGAGTTCAAGCCACCGTTCTGCCAAAGGTAGACTTCGTTTGATTCCCTCCTTCCATCTGAGTAATCTATCAGCTATATTTATCTTGTTAAGATGATACATTCGAGGTTACAGATACCCATATATTAGAAGCCAGCCTGTGTCATCTGTGGAACTGAAAGCTGAGCTTATTTTGCAGTACTTGACGATGGAGAGGGATCTTTTGAAGTGGAAGGCGCCAGGAAGCTGGTTCGAGAGTATAGTGGGATTTAATCCCTTTGATCGACATGTCCTAAAAAAAGGTCTCGGTCTTAGGGCTTTGCAGCATGGTTGCGGCACATTTGCTCTTATTTTGACCTACCATACGGCCGTGCATGCAGCAACATTAAAGAAATGGTGACACCATTTCCAGCCTCTCGGAAACTACACACAGAAGGACCGAGAGGTTTAAGCCTTCCATGTATTTCTCGTGCACTGTATACCAGTAGTAAAGAATGGTGGCATCACATTTCAGCTCCGTCTCACAACTCGATATGCTTTAGCTTTGGCGCCCTAAGCAGGTGCGAATGCTGAAGGTAGTGAGGAAGCAAGCACATACAGAGCTTGGTTCATTAAGAATCGCTCGGGCGTAGCCTCTTGTTTCAAAGCACATGATGTAGCCTCGGTTTTAGACACTCATTGTGAGCGATGAGTGGTTCCATCGTCTTGGATAAATGTCAGGATCTGTTGAATTTCTCCAGTGAGTTGATAGTCCAAAATCAGTTCCGCAGCTCGAAATGGAGAAAGACTTTGATATGAATAGACATGTGAAATGGCTCTTTACGAACAAGTACCAAGAAGTTCTTTCCTGGCGAGGGAAACTTACTCAACACCCTCGTGGAATTTTAGAAGAATCGTAAAGATTTCAGTGTACGAGGGATGCAAAGGAATTTAGTTGTGTTCGCTTTACTAGTGGTAATGAAATCTTGCTGTGAAGTAGAGATTACTTGGAACGGCTACCAAATGCAAAATTATTTTCCGCTGTCTCCATGCTGTCGTGGAAGTCGAGGTCACATCAGAGTTGGAAACGAGCGTAGGTGTTAAAACGCTGGCATCTTTTGCAGTCAGGATCGAGCTGCCGACAGCATACAACCACACACCTGTTGAAGAGAAGCGGGTAAGTTCTGGAAGGATCACACAAAAGATGCCGTAGTTGGTTCTTTCTGCTTCAACTGCCCCTGCAGGTTCCGAGAATACCATCTTGGGATCTGCACCGGCTCCCCAGTTAGATAGTGTGTGCCCTCTCTTCGAAGGCTTCAAGAGAGACGAGCAGGTCTGGAACATCCGATCCGAAGTCAAATAGTGAATAGCAGGACCTGTACATGGAACAGGATACGGTGGACGCTGTGGGAAGACCTTTTGTCCCGTGGTATGGATTCTTGATGGGAAGTATGGACTCTGGAATACGGTCAAAGGAAGCATCACAAGAAAGACAAGTATCCTTGGAAACGGTTGCTAACTACCACCTGCGATCAACAGTGGAAATGTGAGGGATAAGCTCAAATACTAGCTACAATCATGACAGACTACTGGACAGCGTAAGCTCTTATCAGCTGAACCTACAAAAGTCCAAGGACTTTGACATCATCATCAAATACTTCAGCAGCGAAGTTGACTTGGATGATCAGAAAAGTGCAGCAAATCGTACGTATCTCGAGTTACATGCTTCCTCTGTTGCTAGTACTGTTCGTCTATTCTTTTCATGTGCATGTCATTTTCAGATCCTCACTAGACTGTCTCTCTCTCTCTACTCATGGTGCAGCAGGCAACGCGCATCCATCCAATTCTGCTTACTGGGAAGAAATAACGGCAGCTTTCCTAGAACAATGATGTCCGTGTAGACTGCGCTTGAAACAGCTTTAGGCTAGCGCTGTGACCTTCCTAGCTGAAGCTCTATGGTCTGTATATATGAGTACGGTCATCATATCAGTCACGCGATCCCTGTCCTTCTGATAGCATGATCGGAGACTTACATCGTTCTTACAGTGAAAAGATCTTAGATTTATTCATTTCGCGTATGTCATATTTGAACACAGATTTGAAGCTTTCACCCTTGACATGGCAGAATGCAGGACGAACTGTTGATGTGGAATTATAACATATCTTTCAGTGGAAGGACAGGACAAACTTGTCGTACTCCCTGACGCTAAGCATGCTCTTGTGAAGATTGGAACCTTTTGCCATGCTTGTGAGGAAGGAATCCTCTTATTTCTCCAGATCTAGTCATTGCCAACACCATAAAGTTATTCAAAAGTGGATATTTCCAGACTTTTCCTACTAGACAAATCTCTCCCTTTTTATTATTATCCGATTTTCTACTGTTTCTTTGCACTCAACGGGAAGTTGGTTGATGCATCCGGTTTTAACACAACTATGGAAATTACACCCTTACCCTTTATAACTTTGACGCATCCACCCAGTTTCAGATCCATGAGGCCTTCGGACGTGACCTCGACTAATGATGTCCCATGGGCGGAGAGTCAAACCTTTACTTCCTACTTTGGATGGATAGCTTGTGTCTTTGAGGATAACATTCACCTTAGAAATAGCAGAATATGCTATTTCTAAGGCAACTCAGAGAACCAATGCTTATAACAAGACTGCTCTTTTGGTGGACTGTGAGAGTTTCGGCTGCGTCTGCACTTATAATATGTAGAAACTGGCTCTCATTTCTCTGTTAAGGTCCTTTTCCTCCCTCTCTCTCTTTAATCTCTTGACACAACATATCATCGACCTATGGATGAACTATTGTTCTTAGAAAAGTGCTCCCTTGATGACTAAGGAACTTCTAGAAATGATGGACCAGAGCTTCATGTTTCGATCCGTTTAGACATATCTAAACACTGTTTAACCGTGTTTCAGTGGACGCTCAGGCTCAAGGCGGTGGACGTGGAAAAGACTAACGAACGTACCTCTGGTGAAAAGCGTGTTTGTTTAAAAATGACCGGATGGCCGGACGGAAAGGTTCACGAGGTGTCAGTGTACACCGAACGTAATCTCGGCATGCAGGCAAGGAATGTTATGGAAAAGACAAAAGTGTGAGAAAGCCTGCTGCTGTACGGTAGTAGCTGTACTGACAGAAGTACGCCAGCCTCACTCCGTTCAATGAATCTTCAGACGGGGAAGTAGCTACCGCACTTTCTTCATCTTCTTCTCAGGCCGCCAGACTGGTCCTGTCCACCTGTCCACCGTCTACCGTATCTATCTACCCGTACATGGTTTTCCTTCTCTGGATTGCCGTAGCCCTGGACTCTGGAGTCTGGAGGGCAGCTAGCATTAATGGAAGATCCCCACGAGATAGATTTCGCTATCTCTTCCGCTCCGTCCCCAGGTACATCTCTCTCCATCCAAGTCCCTCTTTCGTTTCCATTTACTCTTCTATTACGATATTGATATAGCTTCTGATGGTTGTAAAAGAAAGATACTGAAATTGACTAGTACGGAGTATCCTCTATCCCTTTCACGAAATAAGGGATAAATACATTCTTTTCATGCAGGAATTAGTTAACCTTGATCATCATTTTTTGTGCCTCCTAAGTTAATTTCTTCCCATGTGTTGCACGAAAACACTATTTCTTAAACCCGTTTGTTGAATCACTCGTTCTCCTTTGTACAAGAAAACTAGAACCTTACTACTATGACTTCGTCGCACTTCGAGAGAAAACAAACACCTTAAGTCTGCAGTCTTCAGTGTCCTCTATGACTAGAGGTCACACTTCGAGAAAAAACAAACACCTTAAGTCTGCAGTCTCTCCCGACTGAATGCTCCTACCAATAGTCTAGCTTATTCGTCCAGCCTTAAGACTCTTCGCGATGGCATCCTCTTAAGACTTTTTTCTGCTGACATAAGTTGTTTTACGCGTGACATGGACTTCGCAGGTCGAGCTGGACACTGAATACATTCTTTTCACGCGGAGCCAGCTCGGACAAGGCAAACACTTGAAACTATGCACGTATTTTCAGTTTGAACCTAGCGACAACAAGCAAGTTCGTGAGTGGGCATGAAGTGATATTGATCCTTCAGCCGATGATAGTTTGTTATTATTGGATGAGCACTGATCGACTAGAAGCGAGTTGCGCTATTTAGGTATGATCGTGGATGCGTTAGGGAGAATGATTTGTTGCTCAATTTCACGGTTTCATACTTTCGTCTGCTGTTCATTCATGTGATGCGAGTGCTAAAGATTTTCCCAATGCACGCATGACCAATATTGCGAGGTTTGATTAGTATTTTTGTTCATTCACCTTCATGCTTTTCAAGCATGAAGGAGAATGGACAATGAGACGAGTCTGATTTACATTCTTGATATGTTATTTAGCTCGGTTTCATTCAAATGATTTAAAGTTTTCAAAGGCATGTTTACTGGCGAGATATTGCTTTAGAACCACGAGCACGGCTCCTTTTTGTGTCTTGTTTTTGGTGGGATGTCAATGGTCTATGTCTAGACGAGTGAAAGTGCATATCCATCTTCGAGTCTTTCAAATAGCTCCAACATTTTCTTGCAGTTGGTTGTGCTCCGTTCGGATTGACGTTAAGTGATCCTAGACCAACTAAAACCGAAGTGAGTGCAACTTCTTCGTTGTTTCTATCTTTCTTGCGAAGATTAGGTCTGTATTAGCAAGTTCAGGAAGTTCAACCGTTCGAGATCATAGAATTACATATTGCTCAAGTATCGGCTGTGATTGAGTGTTTGTTTAAGTGCTCGTCTCCTATACTGAACAACGTTGTATGTAATTGAGCTTTCTTTTCTTTCCTTTTTTCCTTCGTCTGTGATTGGGTTATTATCGATTCTTGTTAGTAAAATTGAGTCTGCCTTGATTATTGTACATATTAACGTGAGATGCTATTCTGTCAGTTGGATATGTTTGTGATCATTTTTAGATGCCGCGTTGTGTGGATGTTGGGTTATAGGATGAGTTGGTTTTTAATCAATTTTTGGTTACTTTGATCGAATAGAGGGTCCGTGCAATGCACTCATCGAACATGGGTTGGGTCACTTGTTTCTATGAATCTAAACTTCTCGGAGTGGTCTTTCTCAAACGACTAACAAGTTTCAAATAACAGTCGATTCAATTTGTGAACCGAGTTCATGTACAGTCCCACATACCATGGGTTTATGACCACAACTCTATCGCACCAGCCAGAAGGTACTACACACCATGACTTCACTACCTCGATGTCACTGAGAGAGTCGAACGTTGTCAATGATCGGTGGTGATGAGAGAATTGGCACATGAGCTTAACAGAAAGGAGTGGGAGGAGATTGAAGTCTCCTACAGTCGAGAGCAAATCATCAACTCTAACGTTAGATGAGATCATATTGCAAAGAAGTTACATGCGAGGAGGTTCCATTGTGTTGAAAAATAGTGCAAAAACAAGTGGGATAGCACTATTCAGGCTTACAAAAAAATTCGAGAACACCAATCCACTTCTCGCAATGAGCCATTCTGGAGTTTGTCTCATAGTGAGCGGAAGGTCAAGTACTTTCTGTTACAGTTCGATATGGAATAGTTCACAATTCTAGAGAGTTGTTTTTGCTCTCTCTCTTGCATTACTCCTCCATCCGTAACTGATTCCTCTCTCATGATAGACAACGTTGACGAGTCCAAAAAAACTTATCCGCAAGAGAAACAAATGTCAAGAAAATGAAAGAGAAGTAGTCTTCCGAGCACAAAGATAATTGTAGATAGAATGGATGAATTAATGCGAGAATTTACCAATTGTATAACGGAGGTAGAGGTCACTTGACAGATAGAAGACAAGAGTAACCATACCATGAAAGAGAATTTTGTTAATATATGTTATGCACTTGACTTATTAGCCAATGCCCTTTCTGATATAGTTAAAATGTATGAATATGATTCACTTTTTTGTGATTTCGAGTAGCTTTCCAGCCGGGTGTACATGTGTATGTGGCACCTTTGCTTATATAAACTGTTTTTTTGGATTCTTTTACAGATGATCTTGACGGGGATTATGTAGTTATCTTACTTGGCTCAGCGATAGCTCTACTTGTGGTCTTGCTTCAAGAATTAAACTTCTTCCTCTCACCTTCAGTATCTGAGTAGGAGCTTTGCGCACCTGTAGAGCAACTTTGTGGTCCAGCGGTGCAAACTATGACCCAACTGGTGTGCTTGCACAAAGCAAGTAGAAACAACGGCCCTCGATCATGAATAAAACATAGATCTCATCTCTAGTTTGATCGATATTTGTTGAATGTGTATGGATCTCTCATATGGATTAGGTCCATGAGAATTACCAAACAAACTTTCATGTGGTTGTTAACAACTTGGGCCTTCTCTGTTTAAGCAAAACACCAACTACAAGAAGTCTATCTCGATTGAAGTGAGATTTGGTGTGACAATCCATCGATTGTGATGCACACTCTTACTTTCTGATCTCAGAGAAGTTTGCAGTTGGAGAGACAACAATCGTCCAAGGTGAGGTTCAAGCCATATGCTAGGTGTTGGGTTGTCGTTTTATTTCTTGATCTTCACACGATGTCATGGAACGAGTGTATGAAGGCTTCCACGGAGTATGTAACTTGCCAAGTGCACAAGAGGTGATAGAGGCTTCCCACATTCTCATATAAGCACCTATGAGAGTAGTCCTTGCAATAGACAATTACAACCAAAAAGACTTCCATAGTATGCAACTGCAAGTCATATGTGATTCTGAAGGTCTCTTCTTGGATATCTTTCTACGTCCTCACGGCCCTATGAATGTCAAGCGGATGTTTAAGATGTCTTCATTCTACCATCAAATCATAGTTGGGAAAGTGATGTCATGTCATGTTCTGAATATTAACAATGCTTTCTGCCTCTTGTCATACTTACTTGGGGATTTTGAGAGAACGATGGAAGAGATGACGAGTACAATGAAGATCCGCATCCTGATGTTTGTCCAAGGTTACCAGATCTCCCTCCCCCTCGATGACAAGGAGAGTCTTAAGAAACAACAGAAGTCCAAAAAGACTCTCACCAGAGATATTGATGAGTCAAAAGCTAACATTGACAAAGTCTTGAATGCAATCTTGAAGGAGAGAGACAATTTGGAAGATTTCACACAAGATCTCGAGTTTAATGAGAAAGAGTTGAAGAAGATAAGTGCGACTAGTCTGAAGCACTTGAAGTCGTGTTACTCCGTTGGGACTGAGCATCATGTTTCATATACCAGTGGTCAAGATCTGTAACCCTATTGCTTTACTTGGATGTCGACCATTGAATTTGACAGAAATGTGGAGTATACTCGACCACATTTGTACAACATCTGCTATTACACCTCAAGTTGTTGATATGTTCTTACAGCGAGGCATCACAAGGAGGTGTTAAGAAAGACATGTGGTTTGTTTAGCGTCGATTGACATGATGAAGTGAGTACATATCATTTGTCATTGTGGTACACTTGTGAATGTGTATGACATCGTCCATATGTTATATGTATGTGTGATGTATCTCTGACAGCGATGTATGTTGTGTAGCGATGTGTATGCACACTACACATTACATCTTACATCAATGACGTATAGAGATACACAAGCTACTCAAACATATGCTTCTAATGCTTTCATGAGTTACAAGATATTATCATGATATAATGAGATACAATGAGATACAATGAGGTTTGACTGATTTAAGTACAATCATGACTTTAAACTAAGCTAAGCATATATCATGGGAGAAATTAAATCTGCATTTAAGAGCGTTTGTCAGGGATCTCCTTATGATTTATGTCTTGGTATTCTCCTGTCTAACAGCTGACTACAGCATTTGATCTTTTTGTTAGCGTAGTATAGAATTTTCACTTAACATTTCTATCTTTTTTTGATAACGATAAGCTGGTAAAGTTCTCGAATTTGATCTTGTATGTATATTTAGAAGATGAGAGGAGCAAGAATTTAAACTTTTATCTATTTTTTATCATGAAGAGCTAGATAATAAATTAATCTGTTGATTAAAATATATTTCTCATCAGTAGATTGTAGCACTTGTAGTTTTTGAAGCGAGTGAGTCTATACTTCCCTTATGGGTCATGTCATAATCTTCTCGAATCTCCAAGACTACATTTACATGTAAAATCAACTTTGATTTGTCCTTCCAACTTAATATAGAATTCGATTAAACACTTAGGTCTTCTCCGATAACAGCAAGTAGGCAAGAGGTCCTCAGAAGTTCATGTTTCATGCATAGCTGTGATCCAACAACACGTTCAACTCCAACATAGTAAATATATTAGCATTTGATAATACCACAACGCGTCAATGAATGATCGTCACTCAAAAGTATGGTCGCGTCGCAGACCTTTCACCACCTTGACGGCGACATCTGGCCTGACGGGCTATCCTATGGTCGCAGCTGAAGCAATGCTTAGAACTTAAACTGATACTCAAACCGACTCCCAGTTAAGTTAAGCGAAGGAGCAGATATATGCAGAGCTGTTACCAGCACGGCTGAGATCCGTGAGCCGATACCAGATAGCGGACAGCGGGATCGGGGAAGGATGGGAGGGCCATCTGCGTGAGGGGGTAATAATCATGCAGGACGTGAAATGATGAGAGGGCCTGTGCCCAAGCGTGCTGTCTGCATGTAGCCGCGCGTACGTCGTATGGTTGTCTCGTATCGCCATACGCCGGAGGAAAGACGGACGGACCGTAACAGACCGTCCGGAAGAAAATGGACGGGAAAGCGCAGGCTAACAAGAGTTACGTGACCAAGTGAAAGTAAACAAGTAAACTTACAGCCTAGAGTACTATTCATCTTTGCCAAAGTGCTATTATTGATTATTGATTTGCCGTGAGGCAGTGATCCGAGACCGGAGGTCCTTGTCTGGGTCGTTGGAGGCTATGGCGAAAAGCGGGGCAGAAAAAGGGCCTGGACGCTCTTTCGGCGACCACTTCTTAAGAGCGTTGGAATTCAGCGTTGCTCAGGGATCTGAGCGATTGAGGACCCGAATCCCCCAAGATTCGTGTGTGTTGTGGGTGTCTGACTGTGCAGAACGATCACTATCACTACTTCGAAAGAGCGACACGAAGACAGACAGATCCACGAGGAAGACAGCGATCGTCCCCTCAGAAGAGTGGAAAGTTATACTCAAACCTTTTGGAGAAAGTGCGACGAGTCGGAAGACGAGCTTTTGGTGCGTTCTTGATCATTGTCAGTGAGCGAGAAAGCCTTTTGAACTTCGGATTTCGGTGGAGTGGGCGAGATGACGACCGGATGGGCTGTGAGGAATGTGGAATCGAAGGCCGAGCTGGATGCTGCGGTCGCGCAGGGCGGGCCGGCCTTCGCTCACTTCTGGGCTTCGTGGTGCGAGCCGTCGAAGCACATGGATGAAGTGTTTGCGCAGCTCGCTGTCGACACCCCTTACGCCCAATTTTTCAGGGTATGAACTCCTCTTCGTGTTTGGCTTTCGTTTTGGACTTTGGATTCATTTGTGTTAGTTCCGTAGCGAGAATTTTACAGTTGCACTGGAATTAATTTCAGGTGCTAAGTCACTTGACTGCGAAGTCAGGCTGAGTGTTTCCCGTCAGCGTAGGAATTCTCTGGCGGGGCGTTCCTGCTGCTCGCACGGGCTGTAGTGGTGTTTGTAGTGTGGGTGGAAATTGTCGTTTCGGTTCACTTCACCCCTAGCTTCTGGGCTGCGCCCATGAGAAGAGACACGAAAGCCTAGGCGCTTGGCCGAGTGCAAACTTCAGGTCCTGCGATACATACGGATTTTAGTAATTCTACTTTGATGGAACGTCCTAACCACTTTCGGGATTAATTTGCGTCCAACTCTCGAAAATTAATCAAGCGGCGCCTACTATAGTGGGTGCCAACAGAACTGTCACTCCTCCTGTTTTTCTCTGGCAGGAGCCTCTTATAGTTTTCTCGTCCACATGTATCCATGACTGACGCCACGTCTAGTTTTTCCTGTACAGTTTGTTTCACAGTCGGAATCGTCGAATTTTGTGTTCCATGAGGGCTTATTGGTGTTGTATTCCAGGCCAAATCGACTTTCAACTAGAACAGACGTTCCAGTTCAACGATGAAGATGATTCTTGGCCGTCGAGTTCTCTAATCACGATCTCCAACTTTGTCTAATGAGGAGGTTGCGTTTTCAGGTCGAAGCTGAGGAGCAGCCTGAAATAGCGGAATTTTATGGCGTCACAACGGTTCCTTACTTTCTCTTCTTCAAGGTTTGTACTGATGAAAGTCTTCACTTGGATTGCTCTATAGATAAGAATTCCTTCCTACAGTTTTGGAGGTTGTTGAACTCTAGGTTTTCATGAAATGACTCCGGGCAAAAGGGATTTGACTAGTTAATATAAACTGGTCTTTCTTCTGTGTCGGGTGAAAAGTATACTGGTACAGAGAATATTGCCCAGTTAATATCGAGCTTGGAGTGCGAGGTAGAAAGCGAGGTAGAAAGTTACTACAAAGGTTGGATGTTGAAGCATGTTTGTCTTGGAGGAGTTTCCTCGGTGTTGGTTAAGATTGTTATGTAACGCTAGGGTATGTTAGTCGCAAAGGATAGTGTGAGAACCGCATTGATTATTCACTTTGGTTGAATCCTGTAGGGAATGAGGGTTTTGTTTCATATATTGTGGCATAGCAAGCATAAAATAACGTTGATACTCCGGCTCTACTTCTTGATTTTTCCAAGGTTACAGGGTAGAGATCTAGTGATTAGGAATTGTCTGAGGGGGACCACGTCTCATCGGAGTTGAAGATGTGCGGCCTCACCTTTTGAAAAACTTGAGTAATGCTATGAACGCAATTTTGGTGGGCAAACGGGGAAGCATGTTACTTCAACTGAAGCAACGGGTTTGTGGAATTTTCAGGACGGTTTAGTCGTCGACAAGATGGAAGGAGCCAATGCACCTGAGTTGGCCAACAAAGTCTCAAAGCACGCCGGTGCCGCCCTAAATAACACAACAGCTGCTGTTCCTGCCAGTTTGGGTATGAGTGCTGCACCCATGGTGTTGGAGGTGGCCCAGCAGGCTCATCAGCCAGCTCATCCCGAGTCGAATGGCAAGCACGAAGAAGATGAGGCGAAGGATCCAGCTACAGGTCTCAGCGAGTCTCTGAAGGCAGAGATCGCATCGGTTATTTCATCGAAGCCCATAATGTTGTTCATGAAAGGAAGTCCCACTGAGCCACGATGCGGATTCAGCCGGAAGGTGGTCGATGCTTTAAAAGAAGAAGGTGTTGATTTCGGAAGCTTTGACATTCTTAGTAACGATGCTGTCAGGCAGGGACTGAAGGTTTACTCTAGCTGGCCTACATATCCTCAGCTGTATGTGAAAGGCGAGCTCGTTGGGGGTTCTGATATTATTCTTGAAATGTCGAAGAATGGAGAACTGAAGGAAGTGCTGGTAGACGCTTTTGTGCCGGACGAGAACACATTGGCAGCAATCGACGGCACTACAACAGACAACGTTGACTCTACTCTACAGAGCGAGTCAGTTAAAGAGAGTGACTTGAACCAGAGACTGAAGACTCTGATCAACTCCAAGCCCGTTTTGCTGTTCATGAAGGGTACCCCAGAGGAGCCCAAGTGTGGATTCAGTCGCAAGGTCGCGGGAGCCATGATGGAAACTGGTGTCGATTTTGGCTCATTTAACATTCTCGCCGATGACGAAGTTAGACAAGGATTGAAGGTGTACTCAAATTGGCCAACCTATCCACAGCTGTACGTGAAAGGGGAGCTGCTGGGCGGATGTGATATCATCATGGAGATGCATCAAAGTGGCGAGCTGAAGCAGACGTTTGCTGACAGTGGGTTGCTTCAGAAGCCAAGTCTGGAGGACAGATTGAAGCAGATTATCAACCAAGGGGAGAACGTTCTTTTCATGAAGGGCACTAAAGACGAACCAAGGTGTGGCTTCAGCAAGAAAGTAGTCAATGCTTTGAAGGAAACGGAGGTTGACTTCACAACTTTTGATATTCTAAGTGACGAAGAGGTGAGGCAAGGGTTGAAAACCTTCTCCAACTGGCCGACGTATCCCCAGCTGTATCACAAGGGTGAACTTCTTGGAGGTTGTGATATCATAATGGAGATGAAAGCCAGTGGAGAGTTGAAGGCTGCCTTGACAGAATAGGAGATGGTCATCATTTCTGTCAACGACGAAGAGAATTTGCAGTGTATATCTCAGAAAGGGCTTAAAACAGTAATATGTCGAGATTCACCTTCAGGAAGATAAGATGGGGGATGCGCAGAAGCGGACAGATAAGAAGTTCGAATGAATCCTGGCAAAGGATACAAACATTGATGAGCTGAACGACTGGCCCACATTGTACTCTTGTATACTTCCTGGTAACCTTGTGACGGTCAAGCACTGTTAAATGTTCAGTCCCTTCAGAGGAGGTCCGTCCAGTATGTTAGTTCACACAATTAAAGATCTAAAACTGGGAACTCCCTCACTCCATTCCGCCTCGAAGTATCGGATGTAACCAGTCACTTTACATCCGTTGTGAATGCCACCGTGTTTCCGATTACGCGCTTTGTTTATTAACACAGTTTCTTGAGATGAAATGTAGTGTTGATCAATTGTATTCTTCTTCCAGGACCTGTTTTTGGTCATCTCGCCAAGTGTTCATTATTGTTTGGATGGTGAGGGTTTCTTTTGCTGAGTTTAGCTCTTCTCACTTGGATGAGTCTAATGGATAATCCGTGTTTCCGAGATACGGATCCCATCATCCGGGAACAACATCACTTAGCAATAAATATCACTTAAATGGTAAATGTTATTATATGTTCTTTGAGGTCTGCGGGGACCATGAGATTCACATGGGACCACAGCGGGATTCGTATCAGAAGTTTTGTTAATAGTTTGAAGTTTTGTTAATAGTTTGCAGCGTATGACTTTTCAACCGTATTCACGCATTTTCAATCCTACTCAGGATCTTCTTCTTAGAGGATTGGGAGTTGAACCATTTTAGAGGATTAGGAGTTAAACCACTTGGGACATCAATATTTGATGTTATACACAGGTTGGATGACAAGTTTAAAATTAGAGTAAAATTTAAAATTAGAGTAAAAATGAAACTCAGACCAGAAACTTGGTTAACGGTTTGTAGCGCATGTATTTTCAACGGGAGCTAAGATTTTCTTTCTTAGAGGACCGTAGGTTAAGCCACTTGGGAGATCGATCTTGGATATATTACACAGGTCGGATAACAAACTCAAGCTTAAAACTAGAGTAAAGATAAGAGAGTACGTTTGTTTATTTTCTCCTTTTTTACTTGTTTTTCTCGTTCTTGTTCTCCTGGTAGTCACATTATAAGGCAGATAAGTGACTACTGCTCAAAAGCAAGCCATGACATTTTTGCTGTCAAGGAAATATCATTTTTCCTGAATAGGATTTGCGAATTCGAAAGATAGTTGCCCTGTTACTTCCGCCATGGAGGCAAATTCCGCAGTGGGGCAACTCGGCGAGAAAATGCAGCTCCAGGGTGTTGTGCAGCTTATGAACGGAAAAGAACTACTTCCACCGGAGAGGACACTGCTGAATTTTCTTTGGCATCCGGTTATGTTGCTTTTGATTGCTGCAGGGAACTGGAAACTATACCGCTTTCAGTGTTATCAATGCTTTTGCTGCCTGTTTGTTTGAGGAACTGCTGGATGTGCCCGGTAATAGATAACTGTGACGTGCTGCTAAGGAAATCGTTTGGAGGATTCTCGGATCATACAAGTAAGGGTCCAGAGTCCAGACTTTATCCGTGTGTGCTGGATTCACGGCGATTGTGGTATGGTACCTGTACAACATTCCATGTACCAGAGAAGACAGCCCACAGTGAATAATACACTCGATTGGTAGAAGTATTCGCCAGAGCTGTCCTATGACCGCTGTATACCTTTACAGTGCTTTCCTGTGACTGGCATTTGTTTGGGATACACAACAAAATTCACCTGCTTTCTCAGTTCTCCTTAGTTCTGTTCCCTAATCCGATAGTAGTAGCAAGGCTAAGCTTCACTTGATTTGGATTTTATGGTTTCCAGTCATTCAGTTAGTGGATAGTGGGGACCAGTTCAGGAACTTGATGCCTCGTGATGACTCCATTTGTCATATGTGCTTTCTGGCTATTGCTATCGTGTAAGCTTTACCTGCAACCATTATTGTTGTTAGCATGTTGGAAGTGGAGTGTGAATAGCTAAAGAGAATCCGTTTGATTTCATGGATTGTTAATGTAAGCATTTTGGGAGCTGAGTATGAACTGAACTACACATTCAGAACGATGATTTGATCCGTGGATTGTTTTTATTAGCGTTCTGGAAACCAGCGGATTAGTACTGTAAAACCCGTTTTAAGAATATGATCTCGTTCCATGCATTGTCATCAGCATGCTCGTGGGTTTAGATTGCATATGGTCGACGGGAAGAAGGTGGAGATGCTCCAGTAATCTCCTGCTCTCAGTCTGCATGAATACACTGCCTGTAGTAAATAAAGGGGTTCTCTCATCTCAGTAAATGAATGAAGTCTAGAGTGTGAATGGACTCTTGAGGTTTCTAATGGAGAAGACTAAGAAGAAAGGTCCTGCACACAAACAACATTTGGCTGCTCATAGAGCAAGTTAGGCATATGTCGGGACACCTCAGGCCCACCTAAACCCCTCAACCCACTAAACCGGAGTTTAGTGTTCACTTCACTTTCTCATTCGCCGTGTCGTTTGAGGAGAGGAGTCCAGTATGTTATTCTCCACCGGCGGTCAAGGACTCTAGTTGACATTTTACACCCTTCTCGTTATTTACTGTGGTTTATATCTTTTCAAAATTGCTTTATTTAACATATTTACAGTGTTTAATAATATAATATAATATAATATAATATAATATAATAATAAAATGTTTATTTGATAATCTTCAACATTTATGTTTAGATACTTGATATTACTCATATCCAACGACGATGATTCTAATCTATGAAATGATCGAAAACATCAACATTTCATTGTTCAGACGACACCATATGATATATATTTCTTGGTCTTTTATTTCTTTTCTCCATGTTCTATTTCAACATATAAAAAACTGAAACATCAGATTCCGTCAAAGTTCTTAAAAATCTTTTGACTTCAGAGATTTCGTAAACTAGAATAGGTTCATTTTGTTTATAATAGACAAGGTTTAACTTTATTCGTCGTTGAATTTTATGGATGGTCAAGGGTAGTTAAGAGAGCTTATTCTAACTATGATACAGTTGCGGAATGAACCAGGTAGTCCAACAATGCATAGAGGATAAGACACGCGTAATCTAATTGTCCTTATAATTACGATTGATGAGTACTTCTGGTAAACATAGAGGGTTGAGTTCCATGTTCATGTGCTTCTATTATAAACAATGAAGAGTTGAAATCCGCACTTTTGGTGATCATTGTGCTACATATGTTGATGCTAGATGTCTATGATAGTTTATGATCAGAGACCTATTAAAAATAGTGGATAATTTTCCGTTGAAGTATTGGACTTTCTGGATTTTCAAGAATATATTTCAAAATTTATTCAAGGCTTCCAAGAAGAACCATTGCAAGTTGAAATACAATCGTTTAGTCATTTCCTATCCATACATCAACAAAGTACCTAGTGAAATGTACAGAAAATTGAACAAAATGACAATGTTATACAAGAATTAGATTTGGGTCAGATGTTTCCATCTTCTCTTTTAATTTTGTGTTCAATATTAACGTTATGTTACAAAAATGTATGATCTCTCAAATCAGACAACACTTATAAATAAGTCTAAAGAGAGATCAAAATTGAGAAAGGGTCTTGGACGAGGATACTGAAGATGATTATTCATGCTGTCAGAATTATGATACACTGAAATATAAGAGAGAAGAGGAGAATAGCTAATCATTATAGCATAGACTGATTATATAGTTGCATATACCAATTTTGACATCAACATCATTGCCTCATTAAATTCTTAAGTGGTCAAAAGATTCATGTACCAACTAGTCTAACTCTTCTATCTCTTCTTTCTATGTCTATTTTAGGACTATCGTGGATTTACTTTTGTCACATCGAAAACACGATTTGGAGATCTTGTGATATGATAAATTGACCATTTTTTATTTTTCAGAAATTGAATTTCACAATTTTCAGTAATCCATTGAGAGTTCTTTTTTTCATTAACGGTTACCTGTTTGTTCTGAGCCGTTGTTGTTTGTACACAGCATCTTGTTTTTGTTATTATTTTCCTTTTCTCTTGTTAGTTTTTAAGTGAGATAATATACATTCAAAGTGCACTTCTGGCCGAGGAAAGGGTGGTAAGAGAGATTTAATTTACAGTGTGGATTTGCTATGCAGTTTATTTTTACTAGTATCCGTTTCTTCTTGTTAGTGACGATAGTACAGCAATACAGTTGTGCCCAATACCCATCTAGAGGGATGTAAACAATCACCTAAAGTGATATAGCCCTATAAATTGCAGAATTTGACTTGTTAGATTCCATGCTAATTAGACAATGAATTCACTTCAAGCACTAAGATTTTCTTCTGTTTGAATATGATTTCCCGTTGAACCGGGCAGAGGTAAAGTATAGCAGAAACCATGACCACGATCGTGTTTTGTGAAATGTGTTGCATGGAAAAGATTATGTATCGTACATAAAAGCACTCAAAAATAGGAAAGAGCAGAGACTTCAGAATCTTTACGACTTGTACAACCCCTTGTCCAAACCTTGACGTTGATCATGCCCCAAATGAAACACTTATTAGACACTAAACTCGCCATAAGCACTTCACGCCTGGTAGAAACCGGCGGAGATAAAGACTTGTACAGGAGCCTTGTCCAAACCTTCACCATGAAGTGTCCCTAATTTCCCCTTACTAAATGCGCTTGAGAGTCTTTACCTATGGGGAAAGTACCTTCAGGCTTCACCTCCTGGAATGTGTAGTATACTTTTTCAAGTTTCAGATTCTTCCTTCAAAATCTTTATATATTCGAACCGGCAAGTACTGCAAGACCTTCGAAGATACCTCGGGTTCCAAGATAATATCTGAAGGTGCCAAATGTTGAGGCATCTCCAGTAAAATTTTAAATCGGCAAGATATAAGTGAAAATGTAGAAGTTCCTGTTTATGTCTACAACAATGGTTCCCCCCCACGTCATATATCTGAACATCGTTTACTCCAACCTGAAGTTTTCGCCTTCCTTTTTATAAGTTTTGGTTAAGCGAACCAGAATACAACTTTTACTTCTTATGCACTTGTGTGTGTAAAAAAGCTATTTCATCCCGCTGTTGACCATTAATGGAGTGAAGCTCCACTAACTGGTTACCACTTCTTTAAAGCAAACATCCAGTAACGAACATGTAGAACTTCATGCCTCCTTCCAAAAAGCCTGCCTACATCTGGAAAGACCATATGTAAATGAAATGGACACTTTCGTCATGATCCTGACCTGACAGATATATGCAGAAAACACAGGCGGTAGTTGCACTGATTCGAGACAATAATCAAGAAGCTACCTTATAGTGTTAAGCACAGGTAGGGTAACATACGGTGTTGTCCAACCCCAGACAAATATTCTAGAATTACCTATAGGGGTAATCTAAAGTGCTCAACCCGCGCGAGTACTCAGGGGACCCTTAGTTGGAGTCTCCACTCCAGTTAGTTCCACTCCAAGCAAGTACTATTTTAGATTTGAGAGTAATTTAAGAGTTGTAATCCATTCTAAACATTTACGGTCTGTCCCTCCCTTAGGTGGGGGTGAACCATGACCGCATCCTCACCGTGAGTATGTTAGGGAGCCCCTCTCCTAAATGAGGACCTTTTGAGGTCATAGGTTTAAAGACATGTAGGTGGACAATATGTCCATGTTGCGTCGTTCTATCAGAGTAAAACGGTTGTCCGCGCCAACTAACAATTAAATGGTCTTACCTGATTCTCATCCTGGCGATGCTTGTCCTGGCTATCTGCTCCTCTTTACAGCCGAGACTGCACGTACTGCTCAATGGCAGGTGATGTAGCGATGATGCCCTTGTTCAAATAGGCTTGATTATTCGTATCTATATTCTCCAACCTGCTATCACCGTGGAAACGAGCGAAAACAGAAACAGAGCTCAGACGAGTACATGCAGATTTCAAGTTTCTATCCAAGATACTGAATAAGAAGCAGTGCTTATACCTGTACATGTAGTTCACCATAATGCCAGCACTTGTTTCCAAGCCCCTGGTTGAAGTATCACCCATCCAGTTCAAGCGCTCCACGCTCTAATAACAGACGGCAAACTTGTCAATAGAAGCATCCCTCAAGACGCATCAAACAGTTTGCACAGTTTGGTGTGGTGGACGTGCTTGTCAAACCTACTTTGAAGATTGAACGAAGAACCCTCATGCTGCGTCTGGACTGCTTAGTTCCTTAGAAACTATGGGAAAAGAGACATAAAGAACACACTAGACAGATATGGTTAACGGTCACAGTCCTCCTAGTCTTCATTCGGTGGGCAAGCGACTTACTGCCCCATTGCGAACGTGGAAATTGGTCACTTGATCCAAAGCCCGACCACGTTTCTTCTCCACGACAAGATACCTGCCCAGATGAACAGATCACAAATTCAGGAACGAACTACTTTATCATCTTTACAAGCACATCCACTTGATAGGCACACCATTCCACGATATCTAACAAAAGAAGACCGAAGGGTGTGATTGCTCGTAACAAATACAAGGGAAACGGGCATTTGTGCCCTGAACCAATCCAGGAAAATAATGTCGCAAACAGATGAAGAAGAAGAAAGATCTTTTCACTGTGAAACAAACCTGGCACAAAGTCTCATGAGAGGAGCCCGTAAAGCTTCTGCCAACTTTGGTGACTTTGCCCATCCGTGATCCGAAGAAGTGAGCAGATCTTCCATAATCTGAATTCCGCTTATGCTCTCGTCGCCTTTTCTGGATTGTTTGAGAAACCCGATAGCAGCAACCACATATGCATCAGTTGACAATGATGTAAACTGCAGACTCTGAAGTTACATCTACTGAAATCATCTGAACCAACAGTTCGGCGTACTTTAGTGTTTAGGCTCAAACATGGGAAGAACTGGTTTGACAGTTCTTTGCTTTGACAGGAAACGAGTGTCAACAGCTGCATCCGAAAATATCCGAAACCGTAATTCAAACCAAGATATATACATACCCGCATGTTTCTATCAGGATGTCCTCTTCCTCCGATAGCAACAGATTCTCCCTGAACGTCGGCGATGGAGCGTCATCAATTTCTGCGTTATTTTCTGAATCGACTTGAGCGTATCTAATTTGCAACGCCAGCTTCGGCAGCAGCCACTTCAAAAACCCTGGAACTGGACTCAACGTGACAAAAGTCTGCAAGGTCCAAACACAGCATGATGTTAGAACTCAGCTTCTGACGAAGAATCTTTTGTAGCGACTTGACTACTAACTAACTACAAGTAGGACACATGAAGCAACATACTTAGGGTCAATTAGACTAACTGGTCAACTGCACACACGGAACCCGAGGGATATGAAACATATACTAGCTACTAGAACAAGGACGAGAAATAAAACGAAGCATAGTTCACAATCAACTGGTCTTAACTGATGAGCTGCACACTCGAGAACAGGAAGAAAGCAAATGAGAGGGATATGAAAGTTATAACAGCACTAACATAAATAAGAGAACTGCAACAAAATATATTTCACATCAGTGAGTCTTAAGTCGTCAACTGCATACTCGACAGACGGGAGAAAGGAACCGTGCGAGATATGTAATAGCTACTAAACGTTGCATGGGCATTGAGCAACCTGTATCTCAGGAATCTCCTGTCGGAGTAGCCGTACGACCTTCTTGATCAGGAAATGCCCTAAATCAATACCTGCAAGACCTGTCTGCCGTGGGTCCATACCCATATACACCGTCATGAGAGGGACACCGGCGATGAATGACACATAAGTCAAAAATATATATATATATATATTGATACACGGGTAAAGCAGCTTTCAGCGAAAACAGTGACTTCGCCCGCACATTAAAGGCAACCCCAAAATAGTTTTGAACCCATGTAAGTACAAGATGAGTAACCAAGAGTGGTAACATGTATGCTGACTTGGTTTGAGAAGTCAGCAAATGAATATAACCGAGGTTGGGCCAAGAGGAAATGTGTAGGGTGAGCACATTTCCAAGATGGAAACCCCTGGTGGGGGTACGACAGAATACAAATATAAATGCGATGCGTAACGGGCTGAGCGAGAAGACAACTATAATCGGTAATAATTGAGCCAGCAGGCGCAACAGCTAGAGTGTCAACCCAGAATAAATTAGAGGTTAGAAGCAAATCTCCCAACAAACGTCAAAAAAGAATATATATTGACACGGGTAAAGCAGATTTCGGAGAAAACAGTGACTACCCCACACTCAAGGTAACCCCCAAACAGTTTTGAACCCATGCAAATACAAGGTGAGTAACAAAGACGAGTAACAAAGAGTGGTGAACATGTATGCTAATTTGGTTTGAGAAGTTATATTCATACGTCGAGAATGGCAGATGTTCTCAAGGACCACTCCCTAGTATAGAGGTAACACGCACTTAGCCCCGCCAAGTACATATATTCCTACATCGAGAATGGCAGACTTTATCAAGGACCACTCTCTAGTACAGAGGTAAATACGGGGCCAAGTCGAGAATGGCAGATTTTATCAAGGACCACTCTCTAGTACAGAGGTAGATACGGGGCCAAGTACATAATAAGTAGCAAACAGGGGCCGAATGTGCGCTAAACTGACAAGTGGAGTTAGCGAATTATCTGTAATCGAAGGGTGTGCCGATGGGAATGTGTAGCACGAAGCACATTTCCAGAATAGATTCCCCTTGGTATGTAGCCCAATTCGAGTGGATAATGACAAGAAAACAAATGCAGTATGCTTCAAAGGCTAAATGCAAACCCCAATGCCAGAAATGAGACAAACTAGATTTGTGTACTGCAATGTTGAAAGAATCGAAGGTTATCAAAGCAAAACGTTGATACCGCTAACCATAGAATCCATTGCAAGAAACGAAGGCTATCCAAGCAGAACGTAGATACCGATAACCATAGAAGCTAATGCAGGAGTTGAGGAGCACTGATTTATCGAGTGAATACAGGAGAAGGCAGACAGAGGTAGTGAAAGAAGAGCCTGTATTTGCCCGCCCATCACTGATGCACTTAGATACTGAGTAGGTGTACACCCAAGAACCTAATTACCACAATATGCACTCGGAGCATGCAGCAGAAAACACTCCCGTCGCATGCACCTCAACCTGTTCTCTGCCTTCATCAGTACCCAACAGCGAGAGTTAGGCTGTAGATGAGTTGGAAAAGCGATCAATCAGATGAAGACTTAACCGACTCATCAGGGCCTTATCGGTCCAGGAGTTTCTGTTCAGTTCCGGGACATCTGAAGAAGAAAGTAAGAGGCAGTTCTCTCAACAAAGATCTCTCCGCCACCAGCTGTAGGTGGTGAGTAGGTGTACACTGAAAACACCTCCCTACCACAAGATACACTCAAGGCATGCAACAGAGCACTCTCCTGTTGCATGCACTTCAACCAACTCTCTGACTTCATCAGCAGCCAACAGGGAGGGTTAGGCTAGGATGAGCAGGAAAAGTGAATCAAACAAAGTTGAAGACTTTTTGAACTCAGCAGGGTGTTGTCGGTACAGGAGTTTCTTTTCAGTTCCGGAAACATCTGAGAGCAAACTCCAGTTCTTTGTGTAGTGGTAGATCCGTGGGTTCTTGGAGAAAATTGCCAGTGGATTAATACAGGTAAATTTCGTCGTAAGTCAGGGTAACATCCTCACCCTACCGTTTTTATTAATCTGTTATTCTTCCCAACGTCACCCCTCTTCCATTACCGGTCTTCACGACAGAGTATCATCTTTACTAATTTACTATCTCTGCGTCACTCCTCTTTCGGTACTGGTATGAACGACTTCTATTATACTATTCGTGTGAACTTTTCCGTTAACCCCTTAGAACAAATTAATATCATATTCCCGAAAGTAAGATGTAGTCCCTCGATGTCGTATGGCATGGTAAATCGTATGATAAGAATCTTTCGGAACCTTGGGAGAAATAACAAATGAGTAAAGACGGTGCTCTCTGTCATACCAGTATTGAAAGAGGAAGAGAAGTGACGCTGAGGAGAATAACGGATTAATAAAGACAGCGCTCTCCGTCAGATCGGTTACGAAAGACGAATGAGGCTAGGAGGAATAACATATTAGTAAAGACGGCGCTACGGCCACCGACTCCGACAATACCAAATAACTGGTTGAATATAAAAGATACCAAGTTGTATTCGACCGACATTAAAATATAACTGGTTGAAACGTAAAAGATGCCAAGTTGTAAAATCCAGTACAAGTCGAGGGGCATCGGGGCAGGGTCCATGAGATTCGAAAGTTGAGACAATAATCGCGTCCAGTGCGAATTAACGGGGGGAGGGAGACACAAAGTATGCACACATGAAAATGATCCGAAGTGAGGAGAGCTCCGAAATGTCAGTCCTAAGTTGCAGCGGAGGCAGAGACGAAGGCAAGACGAACGAATATGAAAGTTGAGGAGGCAATAAACGTATCTGGTGCAAATTAAAAGGTGGGGGAGAGGGGAAACATAAAGGACACACGCGTGAAAAAGGATCCGAAGCGAGGAGAGCTCCGAAACCGTGGAAGAACTTAAAGGAGATCGTAAAAATAGGACAATCAAGATGGTGGAGCAGGAAAACGGCAGGGCAGGAAAGCAGATTCCTCGAGGTAGCGAAACAGAAATGCCGTAAATATAGGGAGAGGCGCGTCAGGGAAACAACAACTTACAGCAAACAGTAGTGAAACAAAACAACATGTAGCGAGATGCAAGGAGGGTGCGCAAATCATTGTAATCCGAAGTGAGGCCGAAGTACGTGATTATGGAATGCAAACTAAGGGGTTTGCGCATGGTAATCTGGAGTGAAGCCGAAGTACGTGATTATGAAGTGCAAACTAAGGGAAGAGGGCGTACCCGAAGCGAGGAGACAAAAAGAATATAGCAGAAGAGATGATGGAACTATACCTGTGTACTTGATATTGAATAGAAGATGGCTGTCGTTGCATCTTCTTCTGCTATGAGAGGCTCCTCAAAAAGGACGTCCTGGAATGGACCGATCGCGTGTTAGTGTAGCCTCCTTACAGACTTCAAGTCTTGATTTCTGATGCAATCCTTGTCAGACTCCATACGACCTTTGTAGACTTTGCGAGGCTAGACTCATCATGATCAGAGAAGTACACAGCACAGATTGAAAAGCACATAAAGTCGCTAAGTGAGTACAGCACCGAGTCCTAAATTTTAGGTCTGTAGCACCAACCTGAATAGACCCAACAATCTCATTCGTGAGTGCTACCTCGATAAACACAAGAGGTTCACCTGCACAAAGAAAAAGGTGAAAAAGCGAGACGTAGACTCCAAGATCCTAATGAAAGATCAGGGTACCAGGGTACAAAGTCCGATAATTAAAGTAGCATGATACTTGTCTTACAATGGCGAACATTCAGTGAACGAAGTGTCCTGAACCAGTGCTCTCGCTAGATATATCCATAACCCAGTTAAAATGCATAATACGAACTCTCATCTCACAAGTACACGGAAACGTCCATCAGTTTCTTGCTAAAAGAACCAAACACTTTTGCGCCTTCTTTCACCAAGTACAACAGCAGTGAAAGAATAAGCCGTATCCATATTATAATCCCAGCTGATCCAGAGTCCAGCACGGGTCAAACCTGGAATTGCAGGATGAAAATATCCATAACAGCGCCGACCAACACCAAGCCTTCGTTTCAAGTCATAGAGATTGCTAATTGGGTGAACAGCCTGGATCAGAAGAACAACTAATTATGGCATGAAAGACCAAGGTCTACTGAAAGCGGAATTCGACCTACGACTACTATGTGACACTAATGTAAAACGTTGTGAGATACCTGCCTCGTGCACGACGATTCTCTCTAGTAAGGCTGCTGAATTCCCCCAAGTAATACGCTGCAACTCCAAGCAGGCAGGTCCCAACCATGTTGCGAACATCCCTTTCAGCTCGGAATCTAGTGCACGTAACGCTGCCATGTTCTTCTCTCTGTACCAGAATAAGCCATACGCATGTCTCACTGTTCAGCTGAAATGGTACTTAGCCAGCGACAGTCAGTTGCTTCTAGCAGAAACTAACAAGAGGCAACGTAAAGTGGAAAACAACTCGAGATACCAGGATCAACCGATAATTATATACTGACCCACTCGAGTTGTTCATTTGATCTAAACACGATTGCACTTATGAGCCCTAATGTCGTACACAGTGTCATCTCACGATTACAAAATTGCTGACATAAATCGTAATGTAATTCACAAATCTACCGTTATAACACACATATTTCTCGGGCTTCGGAAATCAATAATCGGAGGATATGTGTCCAATTTGACAGTTAAACTTTTCCAACATAAAACTGTAGACCAGACGAACCCGGTTCAATGGTTTGACCTTGCTGTCGGCACCATAAGGTGCTGAAACGAACGTCCAATGCGTTTCCCTAATGAAGCCTCACAAACTCCTAACTCTGAAGGGGTTCCAAAACTTACTGAATGGTGGCCATTAAATCTGCGCGGAAGTCCACTAAGAACTTAAGGCCACCAGCTTGCCCATTCATCTGCTCAAACAATCGTGCTGACAGAGGCATGAGTGCAGACCGCAAATCATGCTCGGCGCGATAGCGTGCAGCATCAGCTGCATCACTTTCTTGATCAGCACCTGCTAGCAGTACAGAACAATCAACAGATTAAACTAGCATTCCTCACTACTGCACTGGTTCAGGACTCTTATGAACAAATTAGGTTAAATCGTCTCCATTGAAAACAATGAGTTCTCTTACTGCAGCACCTATCTTTTACTTATTCATGGGAGAAGGATACCTGATAGACAACATACCTGTATTTAAGCTACTGTAATGACTTATAAGATCATTGACTCGTTTCCTATCCACCCCAAACTGTGTTGCGAGCACTAGCAGTGCTTTCTGACGATTCTCCCAATCAAGCTTCAGATACTCCTGTGTAGTTCAAGCAAAAGGATTCTTAACTCTCCACAGAGAAAGGGAAGCGCAAGGTGGGACTAAAGAAGGAGGGGTACCAAGCTTCCATAGCGTAAAAGAATTGGATATGACAATACTGGTGTCAAATCTATACGGTGATCAGACATACAGTGCGACTTCAGACAGGAAGATAAGTTTTTTACGCGTTAGACCTCACGAAGTTTTGAGAGAGTCAAGTCGGGTAACTCGTTTTTCTTCATCTGTATGGCGTCGCGCATCAGGTCTCGAATGGTTTCCAAGGCCCTGTTTCAGAAAATCTCAGAGACTGGTATAAGAGCCAAAAGCTCTACTCGTACATATATTCTCTGCTTCTAAGTTGCGTTTCCATAATCTCCTGCTGGAACCGAAGATAAGCTTCTCGCATGCACAGCTTGACACAGGTCTTGAATTGCAAGGTCGAGATAAGCATCGTTCAAACCTTCTGGTGGAGTTGTCTGACAAAAATAAAGAGGCCTCAGACTTACGGCCTCCAAATGGACCTTGTGACGCTCTGGGTGTAGGTGGCATCTGCTCTGTGAACAGCCTGTCGATCTCGGGATCGACTTTTTTGACTATCTGCGGAAAAGGCATTCCAGCACTCAATACTGTGGATGAAGATAAATAGAGTTTAACCGAACCCTTATAAATTTAGGACTTTCAGGACTGTTCGTTTGCATTACCTCTCAGGAAAATTCTCAAACCCTCCTGTGATTACTTACATTATTCGAAGTACTAACAGCGCAAGCTAAACTTGATACAGCTGAAAACTCGAGACCAAGACCTTTATACACATCGTCTGACTAAAGCCGAGAGAGTGACTCGGAACTCCGTTGCCTAACACAGCAAAACCTACTGAAGGTCATGCATCGACCACCTTTAATCCTCTATAGAATCCAACCACCTGAGCATCCTGCTCAGGTGGATGGACTATCGTGCTGAACCGCAAGTCCAAGAATTCTCACAAATTCTAAGATGCTTGAGCTCAAAGTACCGGCATCTTTCATCTCTAACGTAAGTGCCTACTACTTACATTCAACTTTGGATCTAAATGGTCCGTAATCCGGAAACAAATGAAAACTAGGCGGGCAGATCCTCTACTCACGTCTGCAGGCAAAGCGTTCCGTCCAATCTCATTCCCAACTCTCATCCTCATCAATTTCATCATCCTCTTGCTCATGATTGCATTTGCCATCTTTCTTTCGGGGGCTAAACTTCATCCCACTGCAAACTTATTGTTGAAGGCATCCTCAAATTTTTTACTGTAACGACGGAAACAGTCGCAAATTATGACATATACAAACCAAAATGTTCGCAAAGTATTCAGCCCTACGACCTATCACTGATTATAATGTCAACATGCTGACCAAGCAGCGGTATCAACTTCCCAACCGTAACACACCAGGGCACGACTTAGTACTTACAATACAACGTCTCTATACCTCTTAAAACAGTTATGCTTCTCAGAAATTACTCACAATTAGCTCAAGCTTCACGGGGAAACCCACAAATTCAATTCGAACTTATAACTTATGAACAAAAAGAAGAAAAGAGAACGTCCAATGTAGCTTTAATCTTTAAGTGCGAAAGGCCTCTGCAGACTTGCAAATTCTCTCAACTCGCGGAGCTCGCAGTTTCAACACGTTTCAGGTACATAGCCTTTGGTCAAATTCCACATCGGTCCAGAGAAATGTTCTCGATAAACTTACAGTGACACAACAGAACTGCCTAAACATGCTACGCTAAGACGAGAATCATGATGTCTATCTAATCTAGAACTTGAACTGATTCTGACATAGAAATGCATCCTCAGTGTATGTATTCTACAGCAGTATCGTCTACGTTTCCACTCAACAAACCACCCGGGACTTCCCAGCACGAATAGAGCGACCTGAAGCTTAAATTTCAGGCACAAAAGAGGACAAGAAAGGGCCGAAAAGCAATTCCGCATCTCCACACTTCTCTGTTCCTCCGACACCTTTTCCCAGAAAGAAAAGACTGAATGCTTACAAAATCCATATACACGAGGTAAATGCGGCTGCACTTCCAAGTTGGGCACCGCCACAGCCGATCACAAAATCACCCGATAACAGACAACAGACGAGCTCCACAAAGCATTGGCAAACTTGCACTACATAAACCCCTTGCTCTTGACCGGCGGAGGGCCACTTCATGGCGCTGGGAGGAATCACTCCAAAAATATTCTCCCCCTACCGCATACCAGGGGCATCGCTTTGACCGGGCCGCCCATATAATATATACATCACCACGACCGTAACGCACAAGTGGAGCGCCCGTTAAAGAAACCAGCACACCACGGCACCCAACTGTTGCTCAATTCAGCAAACTCCCGCCTCCCTTTACCAAAACCAAAGCAACCCAAACTTGCACCTGGAGGGAAAATTAGGCTTTCCAACAGCGCAAACAGAATCATGGACATAACAGAAAGCACCTGAATCTCCAGACCAGCACGAATAGACCATTTTAAACAAGATAGTTGACAAGAGCAAGTCGTCCAGAATCGCAAATCGTGCGGCCAACTGTCATAATGCAGGCCCGTAAGAACAAATCCCGAGGGAAAAGTAGAGCGATCGGAGTCTAAGTGCGTGCTATGGTGAGAAATCCACGGGAGTCAGAAAAACGACTATCAATGCGCGGCTTAGGGGGAATCGGGCGGAGTTCAAGAGATGCCACGTGTACACAGTGCTGGAAAACTAGTCCACAAGACTTTTTCTGTTCGTAGTACTTCTTACCCCAGAGTCCTCCTCTACATCCGGTAAAGTAAACATCAACGCCTTGGCTGACGAGTCACGCCTCGCCTCAAGGCTCAATCGCTCAAGACGGATAAGACAAAAAGTCTTCGATAAAAGAGCAGCGAGTTCGAACTCCAACTGGTTGATATGGAACCCTGATGTAATCAGATTCGCAAATGATTTCTGCTATTCAGAATCACAGAAGTTTCGAATGGTAAAATTTAGGAATCACGAGATTCCTAATTTCACTGTGTTCTCTGACGTGAAAGATCCTAATCTGAATCACTACAAAATGTTGGCACTTCATCCGATGCAAGTTCATCCTATCGATGATGTTTGTTGTTACCTGCTGTCACGATTACCTAAACACCGGAACATGAACCTTCATTGATAATTCTGTTATCGCGTCAGTAGAAGTTCTCTCGGTTTCCTCTGCGTACATGCAGATTCTCCGGACTATTGACAGCTGTTCTGCGGAAGCCTTCGGTTACGGAACTCTCCGTAGTGTCGGTAAAACGTAAAAGATCCGTAAAATTTTGGGCGATGTGAGGGCAGCCTCACATCAATTGTTTCCTTCCGCGTATCGTGCACCACGTACTTCCATTTTGACTCACTTCACGTTTCTGCAACTTTCTTGGCATGCAGTGATAGGCAAACGACTGCACGTTTCCTCTAGTATTTCCATGATATGCTCCTCTCTTGACCCGCATTACAAGGCACGAACTTCTACTCATACTGCCGACAATAACGAAATACCTGAAGATAAATTTACCTTACCGTAAATTTATCTTCACATACGGTAATATTAGAGGCTAAATAGTGGAATGGTGGGATGTCCTCAGGAGGATCCCACCATTCCACCAATTTAGGCTTATCTGATCTTATTTTATCTTTTCAGACGAACTACGTCCTTTCACTCTTCAACCCACTGGCAAATCAGAATAAAAGTTCGCCGTCGGCCTTACAAGTAAGTTGAGACTTCGTTGGTCTCTTCGAGATTATATGTCTCTGCCGCACTCTGCTGCAGCTCTGTCCCTCACAATCGAACCATAATTTCACATGAGGAACAGGCGAGTTTGAAGTACAAATCGAGTTCTGTATTTCACCTTGTGTCGAGATTGTGTACTTCGTTTCTTGGTTTGATGTCCAGGATGCAGTCGCCCACTTAAGATATTTGTATGTCGAATCGTTTGAAATTAAGGACGTGAAGACACTCCGCGGTGAGCATATGTCCCGTGCAATTGGTCGACATTCAGGTTAAGGTGGGAAACCCAAGTGCGCCATGGAGAACTCGACGCGTACTCGCATTGTCATTGCAGATCGAACGTTTTCATATTTTAGGTTTTTTCGCCAACAACAGGGTAGTACGCGATGCCTTCTCCTGCGGGGAAAGTGTACTCTAAACTCAGGGCGGTGACCATGCGGCCTAAAACCGCATGGCTGAGCAGTTTTAGGCCGCATGGTCTTTGAAGTTGACCGAACCGAGAAATGGAAAATTTGGCGCAGCGCATTTTCGACGACGATTTCGTAGCTTTGGAAACCAGAAGCTGCAGAAGATTCGACGCACACTCAAAAGCTTCAGTTGGTTTCGTTCGGTTTGTGCCGTCCGAGCTGAACTGGTGGAAGCTAGGCAGTAGCGCATGGAACGCTTGCAGAGCGGAGTTGGTCAAGCAGACACCCTACTGATCTGAGGGACAAGGTTGTGTAGAAGTCTGGAGTCATGGATCTCCTAGTTTTGTAGTATGCGTGTGAAACACGGGTAAACGGAGCAGCAGAGAAGACTGGTCTATATGAGTGCAAGTTTGTGGAGCTTCTGGGTCATAATGACGGTGGTCTGAATTTGAAAAAGCAGCAGCTTGAGGAGTTGTTTGGGCGCGAGCCCAAATTCTGGTGGTGCAGGCCCAGATGCCGGACGTTTCGTGTGGGCGTTAAACGTTAGCAGGAGATTTGCACCTGACTGTGGAAATCCAGGAAGAAGAGTTGGGGGTTTGAGCCCGATATGGAACATATGGCCGAGAGGTGACAACAAATTTGGTGCTAAGGATTGGCGGGGCGGACTTTATTCCGTTGCCGAAAATGGAGCGGTGATAATGGGGCGGAATCATGTTGAATTTGGACGTAGTGGAATCACAGCTGGAACAGTACTGTGAAGCGATCACATTTTTTATTTTTTTTATTTTATTTTATTTTAAGGAAAGGGCGGCGGTACGCCCGTCAAAACTTTATTTCCACGATAGGGAAGGGAAACTGGGCACCCACACCCGGGTCCCAGGTAAAGCAGACCCCGCGAAGTCTAGCGGGGTTACCTAAGCTACTCTTGGCCGAGAGCCGAGCCCTCTTGGCGTTACGCAAGCTAGTCAACCCAAAAAGACCTAAAATCGTGCTAATCTCGCTGTTGTGCGAGGGCGGGTCGGAATTGATGCTCTTGACACTAACCCCGCTACCATTGTTCTTGAGCTTCGTGCTTTTTCTCGTATTTATGATGTTCGTGTGGAAATCGTCTTCCGTTTGGATCCTCGTCTTGTTGTCCTTCGCTCGCCTCGCTTGAGTGTTAGAGGTCTCCATTTTCGTTTGGTTGGGGAAGGCTCTGGCGAGCTCCAATCCAGGTTGCGGCTTGCAGATGATCTGAGTGGCCCTTTGGTTGTGCGCCTGGGTGATGATTACGTTTTGACCTTTCTCGAGAGTATTCCTTTGCTATCCGAATGCAGCTTGTGGATCTGAATATTCCCGGCCGGCCGTCTGTGCAGGCATAACAGCAGGGCTTCGACAGGAGGGTGGGGCCCTTGAATCTGGTGATGCTTAATTGTTTCCTCCTCGATTCTCCCGTTCTCTCTGACGAGGTTGTCCGGTTTGCTCGCCTTGTCTTGGTGTAGCCATCCCAGACTCCAGATCGACTGCAGGGAGCCTCTTTTGGTGGTCCGCGGTGTAGTGGTCATCTTCTTGTCGCTCGTCCTCGATCCGGGCCCACCTCTCTTCCTAACTCTCTCTCCCGTGGATTTAGATGCTGCTGGATCTCTGCTATCGTTTCCATAGCTTTCCTCCAAGCGAGCTTTTTCTCAGCATTCGCCTCATTTCTCAGCGTCGCCCAGGCACACTTCACAGCTTCCGCAACTATTCTAGCGGCAGGGCGATCCGACCTGGTGTTCCGGAAGACCAGGTCCGCCCTTTCTGCCCACGCCACCTGGGTGTGCTCGACGGTAAGGTAAAGGAGGGCAGGGTTGAGTGCGCGGATTTTGATTGCTTTGTCTATAGTGGTAAGCAGCCCCTCTCCCCTTAGATATTCAATTCCGCAATCGCTGTTGTGAAGTTGTAAGCGGTCCCACCGTCTTCTGACTACATGACAGTCCCACAGTAGGTGCTCCAGCGTTTCTTCATCTCTCCCACATCTGGGGCAGAGCCCATCTCCTATGTTCATCTGCAGGGCTCTCATGTTAGTAAAAAATCCTCTGTTGAAAATCCTCCAAAGCCATAGGTTGGTTCGGGGTAGCCCCCCTTTGCTCCAAACCCCTTGCCATCTCCTCTGCCATTTCTCTTTCGGGTCGTTGTTGCCCCATCTTCTACTTAGTGGTGGATCCCTGGTAGTGGACTTAGGAAGTAGGTCTTTCCATGTCCGGAAGCTCTGTTGCCATCCGCTCTGTACTGTTTCCTTTCCCCTCCATCCCCAGTTATTGCTCTTTTGCAGCCCTTCTGTGGTTAGGATTACTTCTCCTCCCCACCGCACCAAAGCTTGGAATGCTTCGTTTTGCTCAACGGGTTCCGGAGTATGCTCCGGTCCAAGGTGGCAGTTTACCAGCCCTTGGATCAGGTCCCTATTCTTAATGCTCCTCAGCGATAAGTCCTTCCTTTTCCTCGCTTCTTTTATTGCTGTTCTTGTTTCCTGTTCACTGACATTAGTGTGTTTTCTCCACAGTTCCGCTACCTGTTCGATCCTTAGTTCGGCTGGCAGTTCCAGGGGTGTCCCCGAGAGGATAAGTTGCTTGGAGACCTTCCCCCACCCTTTTAGCAGCGAGTTGAGGGTCGGTAGAGCTTTGCAGAGCAGATTCGGCAGTAGGAGTAGCCCTTCCTCCGGTGACCATTCCCTGCGACGTTTTTTGTTGGGGCCCTTCTTCAGTGCCTCTCTGATCCCCCATCTCGCTATGTCTTTCCACTCTTGTTGACCTCCCTCCAAAAGCTTACCCACATACTTGAGCTTCAGAGCTTGTGCTATGTCTGAGAAGGGGACTATACCTAGACCGCCCTCCCCTTTGCTTTTTGTTATCGTGTCCCAAGCTACTAGAGAAGTCTTGTTCCTTCCTTCTTCGTTCCTTCCCCACAGGAAGGCCCTGCAGATCCCTTCCATCTTTCTGTACCCCTCAGCCGAGCAATTTAGGCAGGTAAGTTGATAGGCAGGAACACTTCGTAGCACATGCCGGAGGAGAATCACACGACTTGGCCATGAAAGCAGCCGGTTTGCCCAGTGTTGGAGCCTCTTCTGTAGTTTCTCCACTAAGCAGTTGACTACCTGACCTTCAGTGAGCCGTACTCCTATCGATACCCCCAGGTATTTGAAGACTTGACCCGGTCTGGCGATGACACAACCCGTTTCTTCTAGCCAAGTGGGCACCTCTCTCATATCGAGAGGAACTACTAAGGACTTGCTTAGGTTGAGTGCAGCGCCAGAGACTTCTTCATACCTGCTTATCACCTCTTGGGTTTCCAGGAAGCACTCCTTCGTTCCTCTTATCATAAGTCCTGTGTCGTCCGCAAAGAGCTGGTGAAGAAGGTACCTCTCTTCCCCTACTTGAATGCCTTGGATGTTTTCCACGCTCTGAGCCTCCTTAAGCATGTTCATTAGCGGTTGTGTTGCTATAGCAAATAGGTACGGCGCCACTGGGCATCCTTGACGTACACCTCTGTTCAGCTCGAAGCCTTCGGTGAAAGCGTCATTGACATGAACCTTAGACTTCCCTTCCAAGGTCAACCCCCTTAGTAAGCTTATAAAGTGGCTGTCAAAGTTCATGTGTTCCATAGTATCCCACAGGTAGTCGTGGGACACTCTATCGTAGGTCTTCATGAAGTCCACCTTAAAAAATAGAGCTTGTTGCCCTGTGGCTTCTATCATTTCCTGTCTCAATTTGAAGCTCAGAACATTATCGAAGATGTCCCTCCCGTGTATGAAGCCCGTCTGTTGTTCGTCCACTACAGACCCCACCACAGTTTTTAGCCTCTCCGCCATCAATTTGCTCAAGATTTTGTATGTTGCCGTTAGAAGGGAGATGGGCCTCCAGTTGCTTAGGTCGACTCTGCTTCCCCCCTTCTTGATTAGCTTAACCACCCCTTGGAGTGTCTTCTCGTCAATTCTACTGCTTTCCCAGAAGGAAAGAACCATGTTGGTGCACTCCGCTGAGATGAAAGGCCAACATTCCTGGAGCATTTCGTAAGTTACTCCATCGACACCTGGCGACTTTTCCTTGGGGAAACTCATTACTACTCCTTCAATCTCTTCAGCCGTGGGTAACCTTTTCAGGTAATCATTTCCCTCTGCTGACACGAACTTCGAAGTCAGTCTTAGAATTCGCTTTCTCTGTACCTTGTTGGCTGACGTGTTGGGGTCCTCCTCGTACAGAGATTGGTAGTATTGGTGTATTCTCTGGAGTATCTCCTTTGGGTCCTCTGTGACCCTTCCGCCTTCAAGTTCTACTGCTTTTATCTCCTCCCGGCTGTGCTTAGCTTTTAGCTGTGCGAAGAAATAGCGAGAGGGAGCTTCCCCTTCTTTTAGCCAAGTAATCCTGCTTCGCTTCCGCCAAAGGCTAGCATCCTGATGTTCCCTTTTCCTCAGTATGCCCTCCTTTTCGCTTAGCTCTAGTCGGAGAGACTCTGAGTGGTCCGTTTCTGCTCTGATCCTTAGGCATCTTAGCTCATCCTCCAACTTAGCCCTAGGATGAAATCTGCTTGACCGTTTCCTCTTTTTTGCTATTAGGGTCTTTCGTACCCTTCCCCATGCTAGCGACCATTTGATTCTCGGGTCTACCTGACCTAGAGGGTGATCCCGCCACACCTTTTCCACCACATCCCGAATGCTTGGGTCTTTCATAACTTCTGCGTCCATTTTGAAATATGTCGATTTTTTTCTTGGAGCCTCGGGGACTTCTTCTTTCAGTACCAGCTCTATTATAACTGGTACGTGGTCCGATAGCGTTTGACGACCGTCGTGTGTGATCTTCTTTATCATATGGCACCATTCCGCACTATCATTTAGATAGATGCGGTCCAGACGAGCCTGATCTAGTCTTACTCTTGTTCGGAATTGCCTAGTGAAGCATGGACCCTCTTTTGACACAGCACAGAAAAAGGTGTCTACCGGGTCTGTCTGCAATAAGGTATTCCTCCAAAGCCTTAGTTCGTTGCCATGCAATAAGGGAGAGGGACCTATATTGTCATCCAGAAGTTCGACCATATTCCAGTCTCCCATTAGTATCCATGGCCCGTTCTTGATCTTATCTCTCAGCCATTCCCACAGCAGTCTGCGTCGTTCTCTGCTGTTAGGAGCGTAAACCGAAGCTATCCCGAGGGGGCCAACTTCCGAAGCCACAATAGCCCAAGCCACCGTGCCATCACCTTTGACTCCAAGGTCTTCGATTTGGATGTGTGGGCCCAATAAGATCGAAGCTCCTCCCCTGCCCTCTTCTGTGTAATCCGTGATCTTTGTCCATTGCGGTGCGATTAGATTTAAGTTAAGATCTAACTTGTGTTTCTCTGTTTTCAGTTCCTGCAGAGCAATGATGTCGAAAGGTGCCTTTTCTCTTCCCAACCAGCGTCTGATGATCGATACTCTGTGCGGGTCGCCTAGACCCCTGACGTTCCATGAAGCTAGCTTTAGGTGTGACTGCATAGTCAAGCGTATCTAGGGGCTAGATCCTGTTCAGGCTGTTCCTCCCATCCTCCTTGTTCCGATGAGATTTTGTTGGCTTCCTTATTTTCCCTCTGAGGGAGATCGCCATTCCTCCCGCTCCTGTGAAACTCCCGCTAGAGGTCTTAGGGGCAAAGGGGGTACTGTTCTTCTTGGATGTTCTTCTTTTTGCCTGGCTGTTTGAGTCTATTTCTCTCAATGCATCACGTTCCAGACCTTGTAGGGGAGATGACAGAAGGAGAGCGAACCTTTGTTCTCCGTCATGTGCGGTGTTAGAGGTGTCCCGTGTATTTATTTCTCCTCCCCAGCGGTAACCGGTTTCCGGACCCCACTTTTGTAAGTCAGGCGGTTCTGCTCCTCTCTCGTTGTCTGGGATTTCGTTCTCCTGTTCCAGACCTTCTTCCTCTTGTTCAGCCTGAGTGCTTCTCTGTGTGGGTAGCTGTATCGCTTCTAAGCTCTCTCGAGTTCCCAGCATAAGGTCCTCCTCTCGGTTCTGTTGGTGGCTTGTCTTGGATTTCGTGTTCTGGGATACTGTTCTGTCCAGCTCTCTGATTTGTTTTAGTTGGTCCGTCGTCCTTGCCTCTTCTTCTTCTGTCGTCAGCTGGGTCCTACCTTCTGTCTCCTTTGTCATGTCAGTTTCCGAGCCATTCATCGTATTTAGATCTGGTATATGGCTCGTGTTCTGATAGGGTTGTCTCTCTTCGACTTCCATAACAGTGTCTTGGCTCTGGTCCTTTGTGACTTCGCTCAGTGGAGGATCTGGACCCTTAATATTGGTCGGAAGAGAAGGGGTACCCGTTCTGAGCTCACCTTCGCCATTTGAAGGATTATTGGCACTGACTGTGATCTGGCTAGTTCCCTGTTCGTCCTCTTCCAGGCTCAGGGCAGCAAAGCGGTTATTTGAAGGTTGAACCTCCACCCATTTACTTGTCGCCTTGCTTCCTTTTTTGTGTTTACTCGTTACTTGAGTGTACCCCTCTTCCGCGGCTATACTCTTTCCTTGAACCTCTTTGGCCACCTCCACGGGCGTCGCTTGCTGGTCTGGACCTTTCTCCTTTCCTTCGCCTTGAGGGGTCTTAGCCGCTTTTCGATTTGATGGACAGTTTTTTGCATAATGCCCCTTTTGTTTGCAGACGAAGCAAGAGTCGGGGAGAGATTGGTAAGTAATCGGTTGTTCTATCGGTTCCCCCACTCCGATTGTGATCAGTATGTGATCTTTGAGGTCTTCCTCTGGATCAACCAGAATACAACCTCTGATGTGAGGGTACCCATTGGTCGTCTTCATGGTCGTCCTGTATAATACAGGCCCTATCGCACTTAGTAGGTCGTCTGCTCCCACTTCAAAGGTCGGGTCTACTAAAGGTAGGTCCACCCAGATCGCCACTGCCCTTGAGTTCTCCGTCTGGGTCTTGAAGCCTGGTTTCCATAGGGACGCGACCACAATACGCCTATTGAAGTAAAGAGGAGATCTTTGCAGTACCGTCGTCTTCTGCTCCTCATCCTGCAGCACTACTAAAAAGTGCTTTCTGCCTAGCATTCGTAGTTGTTTGACCTTCACTCCTAGGTTCGGCTCCATGCTTTTCGTGATCCACAGGGCAAAGGCATCTCTCGACGGACTGCAGTCGACCGTAGATAGAACTACAGCCGAACGTTTTAGCTGGACTAGCCGGCTTGCAACAAGGTCCCTATTCAGGTTCACTACTACTCCATTTTTGTATTCGCCTTGTTGCCTATTTCCCTTGATTCTCTCCAAGGCGTCTAAGAGCTCCTCGTCTGATGTGTTCTTCCCGGCTGTTAAGTCCAATCCTTCCAGGTACGGGTTCCCTCCCCCTTTGCTTACCATTTTCAATGGTTTCGCCCAACAGTTGGGAGGCGGGATGGTTTCTGCTGCTTCGTGCCTTTCCCCCTTGTGTTGAAGGCTAACTGAGGCGTCCGTAGCCTTTGAAGAGATACTTGCACTCGTTTCAGCATTCGGGAGGGTTGAGGTTGTCGAGCAGTCATGCATTTTCTTGCTTTCTGTGCCTGCTAACAAGATCGTCCTTCCTTCACCAGGATTCTCTTTTTCTCTACTCTCTGCAGGTCCCCTCGAAGTCTCCATCGAATTCTTCATCCTATCTGGTGGAGGGGTACCGTCGACAGTTTTTACCCTTCCAGCTGCCATTTCGTGGGGGTCCACTTTCTCTCTCTCCACGCTACTATTTACATCTTCCGGTTCCTTTCTCTCTTCTTGTTGATTCAATAGTAGTCGCTTCTTCGCTCCCTGGTTCTGCTTATCGTTCGTGGTGTGTGTAAGTCCGTTTTCTTCTGCGATTGTCTCACCCGAATCGATCTACGCCTTCCCTCTGCTTCTTTTCCTCTCCAAGTCTGTCTCATTTCCTGGCTCCTCTTCGCCCATCGTAGCTCCTCGACTTTCTTGATTTTCTTGAAAATTCGTTTCTTCGTTTACTCTCGCGTTTTCTTCTTACGTTCCCAATGTCGCTTCTAATCTACTCTATACTTGCTAAGGTTACCCACTACACTGTGTGCAGAGGTACACTGTCTCCATCATCTAGCGATTCTTCTCAGTCAAAGGCCCTGGCAATCCGAAAGACTTTTGTTGCGCTACTGCACGCATCCTCCGCGCTCGCGCCGCCTCCGCCATCTTCTCGCTTCGACCTCCTCCTACTCAGATCGAGTCTCCCTTGATGTCACTGATGACGTGAGAGGGCGGTGAGTATCCATCCGACGCACTCTCGACCCAGAGAAGAGCTGCGAGTATTGTAGAGGGGAGTACACCGCGAAGAAGAGCACCAAGACCAAAGTGCCTTTGGTATGAGAACACTGCCAAAGCTGTAAGGAAATGAACGCTTTGAAAGAATTTAGAGGCAGAGGTGGTGCAGCAGTTCGAGCAATATACGGTAGCGGATGAATTGACCAGGAAACGTGATAGTTCCCCGAATGACTGTGAAAGGATGTGAGAAGAGTTCAAGTACAGAGTATGTTTCAAGACAATGGTGTGGATCGTCAACGCCTATCGGACCTAGCCAAAGGGCTCTTCCCTACCAAAATGGCGAGTCACACAGTTTTCGTAGGGGCTCAAACATCGACCGTAAAATACAGGCAAGTCGTAAGGCTCAAATGTCAGACATGCAGACAGCGAACAAAATCTGTACCGCTTAACATCGAGCTGCAATGGAACACAGACTCATGTCCGGAGAGCGCTTACACAGATCACCTCCATCGGTGACAGACTCATGTCCGGAGAGCGCTTACACAGATCACCTCCATCGGTGGTCCATGATCCGTCCATCAGTTTACGCCTAGGCAGACATAAAACTATTAGGGGTGTCAAAGTTAAAGTCCATAGTGTTTATTCCACTTCCTGCGGGCTATAGTTCCGGACAACAGCCAGTTTGGACAACAGCCAGTTCTGGGTGGGTCCGGAGGTACCCGCAGAAATGGCCCGCGGGTCTCGTCGCATTGCCCGTGACGGTTTTGGCCGTAGATTAATGGACACGTTAATTCTCCATGTACTACGTACCACGTGTTAACGTGACACGTACTTCCATGGATTCAAAATTCAAAAATTTCTTTCCCGCACAGACTTCTCGAGACAGTCCGGTGTAGAAGTCATTTCGCAGGACCCAGAGTTCAGTGGAGGTATCCATCTTTCCCGAATACGACTCCGATTCGTTGTTCGAAGCTCTGCAGTCCACGTTTATCAATCAACGATCAGTTTTGTCTTGTTCTCAAATGTAGGAAGAACTCACGCTTGAATGTGTCTTAGCTCAGTGTTGCCATGTTCTCAATGTTGTCATGTTTTCAGGTGTAGAGAACAGCTCACGCAGTGGTTACTTCATTTGAATCTCATGCCCTGTGTATCAGAGAGAAAACAGTTACTCCGGAACATAGAGGAGATCATAGAGCTAAGAGTGATGTTAGCTTCCTCCAGCTCGGAAGAATCATCTTCTTCAGATGAATCGAACAGTGATAACAACACGATGGACATTTTCAAGCTCGAGGAGAAAGCAGGAGCTTTATTGTACCGGTTCTTCATCAAGCTCGAGGAGAAAGCAGGAGCTTGATTGTACCGATTCTTCATCGTCCGAGGAAGCTTCCGATTCTGACGAAGAATTATTAGAGTTGTACCAAGTACTATATATTTCCAGATATCTCGAAAGGCAAGATCGATTTTCATTCTCTAAAAGTAATGACTTTTATACGAATTATTTGAAAATCTGCCTACAAATTCTTTCCGACAGCTTACAAAAATGGATAGAAGGAGTTTTGGGAAACTGGTGAATTTAATAAAAGCTCATCCCATTTTCCACAATGAGAGTCGAGTAAAACAAGCTCCCGTGTCTCTCCAACTTGCTGTTGCTTTAGATAGATTTGGACACAACAGAAATGGTGTTGCTCTTGAAAGGTCGTTGCTTTTTTGGGGTATTGTCCATAAGACCATGGTGCTGTATACTAAAAGAGTGATGCAGGTGTTGGAGTCAATTCTTCGAGGATTGATTCGTTGGCCAAGTCGTGAAGAAAGGCGTGTAATCTCAGAAGCTTTTGGAACAAAGGGATTTCCAAGATGTATAGGGCTGATAGATGGGACTCTGTTGCCCTTATCACAGAGACCTCGGGTGGATGGTGAAACTTATTATGATAGGAAATGTAATTATTCAGTGAATGCATAGGTGGTCTGTTGTCATCGAAAGAGAATTATCTTTCTCTTCACAGGTATGCCCGGGAGTTGCCAAGATATCACCTGCTTGAGAAAATCTGTGTTATGGAAACACATCGACAGTGAGTCTTCTTTGTTTGAAACAGATCAATATTTACTTAGCGATTCGAGATATTCACCACTGCGACATCTTGTTCCTTCTTTCAGGATGGCTTCAGGGGACAGAGACAAACAAGATTTCAATACTTGTTTAGCGCATGCTAGGGTCGCCAACGAACATTGTATAGGCATTTTGAAGTCCCGTTGGCATTCATTAAAACAAGTTAGAACTCAACTCAAAGAGAAATCAGAGAATCAGTTCTTAGTTAGATGGGTAGGTTGTTGTGCGATGCTCCATAACTTTTTATTAAAAAATGAAGATGAGTGGACCGAGGACGATGGAGAGTTAGTTTTAGAATTTGAAAGAGATCTTGAGATGAGAGAACATTTTTCGCCCCATGCCACTGGGATATACCAGAGGAATAGACTTCTTAAAATTTGTCTCGAGCAGAATAGAAGACCTGATGGATTTTTATTTAAACCTTGATGTATTTGTGACGTTTGACATAAAGTTTGTAAAAATTCGGGTAATCCACTTGGTTGTTTGTCATGTATTTGTGAGCTTTTGAATTTGTGAGCTTTTTGTTGGGTGTTTGTGCTGTGCGATCAAAGACAGTGCACTAGTCGCACTGACTACATCAGTGCGACTAGTGCGATGGTCGCGCTGAGTTGATAACACAAGTGCGATCCGTCCATGGTCGCACTGACACCATGGCACTCAGTGCGATAGTACCATGATCGCATTGAGTAGAAAAGTGCGACCGGTACGCGGGTCGCACTCAGATCGCACATCAGTGCGACTTGTGCGGAAGTCGCGCTGAGTTTATAACACGGGTGCGATCCGCCCATGGTCGCACTGAGTACAAAAGTACTACCGTTAAGCGGGTCGCACTCAGATCGCACATCAATGCGACTAATGCGATGGTCGCGCTGAGTTTATAACATCAGTGCGATCCGCCCATGGGCGCACTGACACCATGACACTCTGTGTGATCGACTACTCAGTGCGACCGGTACACGGGTCGCACTCAGATCGTACATCAGTGCGACTAGTGCGATGGTCGCGCTGAGTTTATAACACCGGTGCGATCCGTCCATGGGCGCATTGACACCATGGCACTCTGTGCGGTCGTCTACTCAGTGCGACCGGTACGCTGGTCGCACTCAGATCGCACATCAGTGCGACTAGTGCGATGGTCGCGCTGAGTTTATAACACCAGTGCGACTGTTGCGCATGTCGCACTGATGATATAAAACTACTGATATAAAACTACTGCGACTCGTGCACGATCGCACTGACAACGCTTGCTCTTGTGATACATTTAGCTTCAAATATTTTTATTCGGTCGCAGAACTACTTTCTACACACACAACTACTTACCAGGTTACTAGAACTGTTAGTTGATTTTTGCGGATGTTTGTGAATAGAGTGCTTTTGGTAAGGAAAAACTTTATTGTATAAACTGAATAGTTCTTCAAGATGATTTGTATTTTAACATAAAATCTGCTTTCTGTGCACTCGTGCAAGAACGCCACAACACCTCCTCGTCCTCCTCGGACAAAGTTCCCCAGTAAGCTTTCAAAGCTATCATGGGGTCTGTACCAAACATGGCCTTATATCTTGCTCCTACAAAACTAGGAGTTTCTATGAAATCGCTTCTCCATTGCATCAACCATGTTAACAGAATCTTCAGAAGATAATCATCCCGGTCCATGTCTGCAAACTCCGGGCGGAAGGAAGGAGGATGGATTGCACTGAAAGGATGGTTCGTGCTATTCTTCTCCGGTGAATCATCAACCAAGAGACAATCTCTTGTACACAAATTGTAAGAATGGAGTCGAGAGAAGTCTTTCAGATATAGAAAGTTACCCGTTGCAGCTTCCCTTATGGTCTTGAAATGACTACACTGTGATTGCGCAAAAATCTTATATATGTGCAGAAGCGAATATAGATTTAAAATCAGTAAAAGAGAAGTTCAAAGTTGAAGTATGCATAAGACTGTATACACATAAATGCAATGAATCTTCAAGGAACAGAGACAATGATTGTAAAGTTACCTGGGCCGAAGCGATTCCCACTGAAATATACTTCTTTTTCTCCATGGATCGAAGAATAGCATTACAGTTACTCAAGGTCCAAGATGTCCATATCAAGACTTGAAACTCTTCACAGCAAATGTCCATGAACTCCTTCACTCCGGCTCTCACAACGTAACATAGATCTTTGATTGTCTCATTGGTGTGAGGTTCGAGCCTTGGGTTTTCCCTGGCTGACACCTTCGGCACGTAGGTTAGCAGCCGAAGAGTCTTTCATGCCGACACGCAATCAGCAAAAACTCCTTAAAAAGACCCAACAAAGGCCGTAACCGCACCCACATTAACTAAGCCGGTTTTTCGCCAGACGCGTGTAACGATTACGGTTGGAGATAGACGTGTTCACCGCACAGTATCCGATTTTAGTCTCCGCGGCCGCAGGAAGCCGGTCCGTATGCTTAATTCGCCGTTTGTGAGACAGGCTCAAAAAGGGTGGGGTCTGGGTGAAGACACAGATTTTTATCTTTTCGCACGAGTGCTGGTCCCTCCCCGCGCATGTGAATTTAACATGAATTCTAGGCTGTGCTGCGATGGAGCGGGAAGGCAGTAGCTCCTCGAGCAATTCGATGTCCACATGTGCAGAAATAGAGCGGGAAATGTCCGAGTCACCAGAGCTGAGCATTCGCGGTAAGAGAAGCGTTTCGCTGTGTGTATCAGAAGAGAGAAATGAAGAATATTGCGGTTCAGTTGCTAGCGTTTTGTGAAGCCTCTCCAGCCTTTGCAGTTTCGGTCGTAATTTACAGTGTCGTAACGTCACTTTCATTTTCGAGTATTGTAAAGTGGAGAGTGCAAATGGCTTTGAGACGAAGGGTTTTAGAACTGTTTGATCTCGTTGCAGATGAGCCTCCGGTGCCTGGAGGGAGACAGCTAGATGATTCGAATAGGACAATTTTGAGTCCCGACAGTCAGATTCGACATGAGCTGCCATTTCGTTTTCAGGCTGCTGCACACAATGATCGAGTATATGCACCACCTCCGAATCTTCATAAAATCATGGGAAGACCTCTCGACGACGTTGTTGGAGCTGAGGAGGCAGTACGAGATGAAGGAGTGTCACGGATACCAGTTGGAAGCAATAATGTTCGATTGCATTCCATCCCTATTTCTGAGGTCGATGGTACCTCTCAGCCAAGCTCGCCGCTGCCAGGTAATTGTCAAAAGCAGAGTAGGTTTGTGTGGCAAGATTGACAAGTGCTGCACCTGATTGAGGCAAAGCGATTAGAGCATGAGGAGCAGAATAGGAGTTCAGGTCTGAAGAAGATGATAACGGCGGTGAGCAAGCTTCAGCAGGTTCAGTCGTTCCTTCGTGCTAAAGGTGTGGTTATCACGGACATAACTGTTATAAAGAATAAGTGGGAGACAGTGATAACCGGGTACAGAAAAATTCGAGATCACAACAAGGTCTCTGGAAATGCCCCCTACACCTCGTTGAGTCGGCAGGAACATGAAGAAAAGAAACTCCCCTTGAATTATCCATTGCACCACTATCCGCTCACTGACTGTTGGTATGGTCTTCGATCTAGCACAACCCCGCCGTGCATGGCCGAATCTCTCACTCCGAGTAATGGTCCTGCAGGTCCAGATAGTGATGATGTTCAACCAGGTCCTCAACTCGGTCCTCAACCGGATTCTGAAGTAAGGAATTTCACAGATATAAGTGCCGAGGAGTCCAGTCGTCATAACTCGAGAAAACGGAAGCGTGAAATGAGCCGCAGTGCTTCTGCTCTGAACCAAACTCTCACGTGCTTTTCTAGCTCCATAGTTGAGGTAGAGAAACAAAAACTTGAAATTGATAGAGAGAAGTTGAGTTTGTATAGAGAACTAGAAGCTCCGAAACTCCAGCAAGAGAAGAGCAAACAAGAAGGGGCTAACGTTCGATCCAGCCAAATTGTTAGTGTGTTAGATAAGATGGCAGGGGCATTGGCTCACATTGGCAGCGCCTTGACCAAAAACTGAAGAGTTCATAATGGTGAAACTGTTCTAGTTTGAATCGATATCTACACTCAGAACATGAAGTTTGTACAGTTTTCCCATTTCGAACTATGAGTCATTTTTATGAATGATGTTGTGTAAGGAAGCCCATTTCAGATGTGTTTTGAAATTCGAGTTGTCTACTGAGTTTCATTTCGAACAGCTGAGTTGTTTGCTTGTTTCAGCTCAGAATAACAATCTATCATGTTTCAGGTCAGAGTTCATGTTTATAGTTTCACTTGCTTACTGTTTGGAATTCAAGTTGTCTACTGAGTTTCGATTCGAACAGCTGAGTTGTTTGCTTGTTCCAGCTCAGAATAACAATCTATCATGTTTCAGGTCGGAGTTCATGTTTATAGTTTCACTTGCTTACTGTTTGGAATTCGAGTTGTCTACTGAGTTTCGATTCGAACAGCTGAGTTGTTTGCTTGTTCCAGCTCAGAATAACAATCAATCATGTTTCAGGTCAGAGTCCATGTTTATAGTTTTACTTGCTTACTGTTTTAAATTCGACTTGTCTACTGAGAAACATTTCGAACTATTGCCTTCTTCTGCAGATAAGAAGGCTATCTTGGTGGTTGTGACTACAGCGGTTGTGCTCGTTACAAAAAATTGTGGCGGAGTGGATGGAGAGTGGAAGAGGAAGAGGATGATGTCTCAGAATCGTGGTTTGATATTATGGCCGTGCATGACTCTGTCACGCGAGTTGTCTTCATGGCACAACAACTTATCATTCAGCATCTCGAGCAAACTGAACATTATACATGGTGGGTGAAGCCAAGATCTTTAATATGGTTTGACTACTATCTCATGAAGAGTTATGAAGAAGATCGATGGATTAGAACCCTTCGAATGCCTAAGGCATTGTTTCTTCAGCTTGTTGCTCTACTTGGGCTACATGTGTCAAAAGCAGATACTCATTATCGGAAAGCAGTCCCTACCGAGGTTCGAGTTGGGGTAACATTACTCAGACTGACCTCAGGCATGACTCATTTTCAGGTGAGCGAAAGGTTCGATATAGGAGAGAGCACCTCTCAAGAAGTTTTTGCAGATGTTGTGTCTGCTGTGAATGGAGTCCTTGGTCCTCAGTTTATACAATGGCTTATTGGATCTGCTATGGAACGAGTGTCTCAGGGTTTTCTTAAGAAAGCTGGTCTTCCAAATTGTCAAGGTGCCATAGATGACTCACATATTAAAATCAGAGCCCCGCTAGCCAGAGAGCTTCCTGGAGAATATTACAACAGAAAACAGTACCACAGCTTAGTGTTGCAATGTGTGTGCGACACAGAAGGACGTTTTCTTGATGTGAGTTGCGGCCGGGCAGGGTCGAACCACGACTCACGAGTTCTGAGAACCTCAGCCTTGTGGACCCATATTCGAGACTGCAAAGTGTTATCAGAGCTCATAGTTACACTACCTAATGGATTTCGGCTTCACCCGTATTTGTTAGAAGACTCCGGTTACACGATGAAAAGGTGGTTAATGCCCCCATTCTCATTGAATCCGAGGTCACCACATGTACATAGACTATTTATAGAACGTCAGATAAAAGGTAGAGTTTGTATTGAGCAAGCCTTCGGTGTTCTGAAAGGTCGCTTTGCAATTCTGAGTGTTGGGATCACCAGTAGTGTGAAATGGACAGCAGAAATAGTGAAGTGTTGTTGCGTGTTACATAATTTCCTTGTGCACCATAGAGTGCAGGTTTGTGTAGATTCGGCTGTCACCACGCCTTCTGTGACAGCGACCACGGATCGAGCTCATAACTCTGCCAGGGAGAGTGGCAGTGAAGTTAGAGAAGCGTTAGCTGCATTTTTGGAGTCGTCTTCAGCTCCTTGATGCTTCAAGGACCCTTAAGGTGTATATATAATTATTATTTCGGTCATTGCTGTATTGAGGACATCTCGCTAGTGTTTTAGACTTGTTTCAATTTCGCTCTCGATGTATCACTGCTTCGAATATGGGTCCAAACTGATAGTCGGTAGTAGTTGAATAAACGTAGAAAATGTCTCGAAGTATCATTTAAATTTTCTGTTTTTAAGCTGTAGTGGTTGAATTTACCACATCTGCGAAAGGTCGAAGAAGGCTGGGTACCTCTATCGCACGTTGTTGAGCATCTTCGCTGGGCTTCGAGAATTCAGTCCTCCAGTGTCACTGTTTAGTGAGTCGTCTCAACATCGTCAGAATTTTCATTTTTGGTATCAGACAGTATACAACATGGGTGAGAACTCAAGACTTTGATTTCGTGTGTTGTTTACAGTCTGAGCTTCAATTCGATGTTCAGTGGGTTTACTGATATGCACACCGAATTGCTGCAAGAAGGTCAATGTGGACCCTGGAGGAGGACTTACCTCCACAGCCGAGGTTCGAGGCCGACTGGTGTGCAGATGAGCCTCTGTCCGTAGTGAAGGTACACCGAGTTGACGGTTCAGATAACTGGGAGGTTGTTGGTGCAGAGCTGACTTGGGGCATGGAAATCGACCCAGAAGAATTGAAGATGATGTTTCCTGTGTGGCACGAATTGTGCTTGCAGTGGTGGGAAGATGCATTACATATCGGCGAGGAAGCAGATTTCGATTTGATCTTCGAGCTTTCCATGTTGATATGTGCCGGGTTCGTAGTCACAGGTCACAAAGCGAAGCGAAAGCTTGTCAAGAAGAAGATCGAAGATTTATTTGCAGCTCGCTCAGTGGGTGCGGTAGACCCAGTGTTACTTTACGGGGTGGACTCAGAGTTCCTGTGCCCTCTAGATTGTGTAGAGTGTTCAATTCCTTGGGAATAGGGAGGTACTTGATATGTATGGTATCGTTGCCGAGGCACTTGATATGCAAATATCGTTACCGTTTTGTTCTACTGCTCGTGGTCATATTCGGTTTTCTCGGTCACCAGCTCTTGAAATTTTCATTCGTTTACATTTCATCAAATTTGATTTGCGTCTTGTTTTAGTCGTGGTTCATTACAGAGAAGTCTCTCACGAGCTGTTTTACGTCCGAGCTGTTTACCTTTACTCGTAAGTTACAGTCGCACGACTCACGGTTAGTAAGCAGTCGCACGACTCAAGGTTAGTTTGCGAGCTGTTTGCCTTCACGACCTGGAAACCTTTCGAGGGATGAACTTTCACAGGAGTCACGGATTGTTTACGAGCTCGTTACCTTTACGACCTGGAATAGTTATGAGCAGTTTATCTTTACTCGTAGTTTACAGTCACACGACTCACGGTACGTTATAGAGCTGTTTGCCTTCACGACCTGGTTACCCTTACGAGCTGTTTGCCTTTACTCGTAGTTAACAGTCGCACGACTCACGGTACGTTATGGAGCTGTTTGCCTTCATTTCCTGGTTACCCTTACGAGCTGTTTGCCTTTACTCGTAGTTTACAGTCGCACGACTCACGGTTAGTTATGGAGCTGTTTGCCTTCACGACCTAGAAACCTATCAAGCTGTAAACTTTCACAGGAGTCATGGATTGTTTACGAGCTCGTTACCTTTACGACCTTGAATAGTTACGAGCAGTTTACCTTTACTCGTAGTTTACAGTCGCACGACTCACGATACGTTATGGAGCTGTTTGCCTTCACGACCTGGTTTCCCTTACGAGCTGTTTGCATTTACTCGTAGTTTACAGTCGCACGACTCACGATACATTATGGAGCTGTTTGCCTTCGTTTCCTGGTTACCCTTACGAGCTGTTTGCCTTTACTCGTAGTTTACAGTCGCACGACTCATGGTTAGTTATGGAGCTGTTTGCCTTCACGACCTGGAAACCTATCGAGCTATAAACTTTCACAAGAGTCACGGATTGTTTACGACCTGGTTACCTTTATGACCTGGAATAGCTACGAGCTGTTTACCTTTCGCAGGACTCACGGTTTGTCGAACCCATACATTTACGACCTGGAATTGTTACTAGCTGTTTCCTTCGCAGGACTACCGGTTTGATTGCGAACACTTGTCTTCTTACGAGCTATTTTCCTTCACGAGCTGTTTTGAGGCGAAGCCTTGTCTTCTTACGAGCTATTTTCCTTCACGAGCTGTTTACATGCGAAGCCTTATCTTCTTACGAGTTATTTTTCTTCACGAGCTGTTTACAGTCGAGTGGCTCACGGTTTGGTTGCGAGTTCATTGCATTTACGAGCTTGTTTACCTTAACAACACTTTACAGTCGCATGTAGCTGGCTAGTAAATTTGTTGTTTACCTTTGTTCACGTTTACGAGCTATTTACTGTCGCAGGTAGACAGTTTGAAAGCAAGCAGTTTATGTTTACGAGCATGTTTACGAGCTGTAATTCTTACGGGCTGTTTACTTTACCCGTTGTTTACCTTTACAAGCTTCAATTCTTACGACCTTGTTTACCTTAAAATGCTGTTTACCTTTACGAGCTCTAATGCTTACGAGCTGGTTACCTTAAAATGTTGTTTATCTTTACGAGCTACGAGCTGGTTACCTTGAAATGTTGTTTATCTTTACGAGCTACGAGCTGGTTACCTTAAAATGATGTTTACCTTTACGAGCTCTAATGCTTACGAGCTGGTTACCTTAAAATATTGTTTACCTTTACGAGCTACGAGCTGGTTACCTTGAAATGTTGTTTATCTTTACGAGCTACGAGCTGGTTACCTTAAAATGTTGTTTACCTTTACGAGCTCTAATGCTTACGAGCTGGTTACCTTCAAATGTTGTTTACCTTTACGAGCTACGAGCTGGAACCCTTAAAATGTTGTTTATCTTTACAAGCTCTAATGCTTACGAGCTTGTTACCTTCAAATGCTGTTTATCTTTACGAGCTACGAGATGGTTACCTTAAAATGTTGTTTACCTTTACGAGCTCTAATGCTTACGAGCTGGTTACCTTCAAATGTTGTTTACTTTTACGAGCTATAATGCTTACGACCTGGTTACCTTTAAAATGCTTTTTACCTTTTTCTGATCTTAAACTCTTCGAAACAGAGAGAGAGGACGATAGTACAGGTTTCCACGACACAATTTCCATCATCCTCTCCATTGATGCCGTATTTTTATCGAACTATCCCCGTGATGTCACAAGGAATGTGTCAATCGGTATTCTCACACAAAGATTTGTAGCTCGATGGTCGAGTTCACCTTACTGGCCACATTACTTGCACCTCATTCCCTCCCTGTATAACAGTAGACGTTGGGTCGATATTGGTCCTCGCGTGAGATCACTAAACTCCCTGGCGAACCCGTCTCGCGCATTCACAAATTCACCAAAGTTTGCATGACAATCCAGTTGTATGCATGTTGCAGGCATCGATGCAGTCTATCGTCTAAAAGTTTTTTACATCGATAATAGTGCTCTGTTAAAGTGCTCTGTTAGAGACGGCTGCCGGGTGCGGTGACAGTGGTTTTTTCAAGTACACAAACCTAGATTCGTGCACCCGTCAAAACAGCCTCGGGGTAAATATGATTATCGCGCTAATCTCGGATTACCGGCTTAGTTAATGTAGGTGCGGTTACGACCAAAGAGGATCAATATACGTCAGGAATACATAAAACTAAGGACGTAACCGCACACGCATTATCAAAGCCGGATTTTACTGGACCAACAAACTACCATCTTGTTAGACTGGTTTAGAAAAGATGGTGCTTAGCAGAGGGGTGAAGTTTTTCGTTCTTCACACGAAATCATGTCAAAATCACGTCATATCGCGTCAAAATCACGACCTTCTGCAAACTCAGCTACCCTCATGAGCGAATGCACTAGCTTCGCAATCTAAAATCTAAAATCTCTAAATCATAAACCCTAAATCTAAATTCTATCGCGTGCGATGAATGCGAGCTTTTACACGAGAAACTTGAGCAAGAGATTCCCGATTTCGTGAGAAACGAGAGACACAAATTTTTTGCGACAATTTTCAGGTCCATAAATTGGGTGCGATTACGGACTAAGTAAGTTTTCACTTCACTCACTTTAAACCCCCACTGTGGGTATATAAAGTCCAGAGAGAATCATTCCCTCCAGATAGAGCAGTGGGGCACATCAGAGACAAAAGCGGGACCGCGGGCAGGATTGACAAGTCCTGCCCGCATCTCATTCACAGGGTCCGCCGCTTTGCGAACACCAAAGGCACTTGTCTTCAGGGCTCTGGCTCGAATTTAAAATTTTCTCGTGGTTTTTTGGCAGCGTGTTTGTTTTGGTCGTGCGAGGATTGACAACGTCTTTGTTTTGACTTTCGATCGCTCGTTATTGACAATGCTTTTGTGAAGGTTTGACTTTCGATCTCTCGCTCGGGTGTTGGCTTTCAATCGTCGACTGTTTCTCTGAAACTGTCAGCAGTGTCAAAGTTTTGGTCATTACACTTGCATTTCGTCGCTCGTCTCATGACTTCTTGCTTCGCGGCTTACATCTCACCATCGACTGTTTCGTTGCAGGCGTCGGCAGTGTTTGTTCTCACCATCGACTGTTTTTTTTTGCTCGCTTCGCTTGGCTTAGCTTCTTGTGCTTTGTCACGCAGCGTGTTTGCTTGGCGGCTTCTCGCTCATCATTGACTGTCATTGTTTGAACTTCGAGGCGTCTTGGTTTTTCTTGCGCATCATGTCATAGTCAAGCAAGGGTCGGCATACTGCAATAGTACATTATGAAGGGAGGGCGAACGAGTACTAGGAGGTCAGTGGAGGAATATTGTCTAAGCTTATACATGTGACACCAGAAGAGTTACGGGTCCAATTCCCTCTTTACTCAGAGGTCTGTGTAGAGTTTTGCAAAAGCAGCGATGACTTCCACACTGCAGAAGATGAGCTTCAACTCATAGGTCGACCAGCTACCTCATTGACAGAAACTGAATTTCCTCGTAAACGTTTTCAGGTTTATAGGGCGTTAGCACTATATTTTGGATATCTTGACCGCACCCAGCTGTGAAAGATACGTGGTCACAACCTGAGGAAAAATTTGTGAGATTTATAGCGGTTTGATGTCTATATGTTTGTGTTCTGTATTGTATCTTGCATTTTAAGAGCATTTTAGTTTTTACAAGAGCATTGCATCCCAAATAGCGGGTCCAAGAGCTGCATATGCAGTTCCTGTGAAACGTAAATCCAGACGGGGGTCTTGGTGTGTTCAATTCCTACTTACGATGTATAGTTACTTGCTACATGGAAGACACAATCACACAAACAACTCATTTTCATTATCTCCTCAAATTGCTTCTGGCCACTGCTACAAGGAGAAAATGCAGAATAACTTGTGAACAGTGATGAAGCACAACCAACTTATTTAGGGGTGTGATCAAACAAATCTCTGTTCACTTTTGCTGCACAAATTTCTGCTCACATCTATCCCTATTATCGTAGTGTCAACTTCCGGTTTAGAAGAAGGGGATATCCGAGAAAATCACAATCTGAGAAAATCAAGTGAACCAAACCGCATACGCGATGGGAGTCTCTCTTTAGACTCAATGTGTCCGAAAGTCATCCAAGGCTTCACTTCTTCATCACAAGATTCAGTGCAGCTACCACACTCAAATGCTAGATCATCCACACGGGTGATATAGTAATGTAAGTGAAAAGGAAACTGAGATAATGTAAGTGGAAAAGAAACCGAGATAATGTAAGTGAAAAGTAAAATAGCGAAACTTCTTAGTGAAAAACCTTCACTTCTAAGTGAAAAGTAAAACAGTGAAACTTCTAAGTGAAAAGAAAAAATTCTATGTGAAAAGTAAAACGGTGAAAAATAAATCAGCAAAAGGAAGATTGAATTTATGTTGAAAGTTTACTTATCATTGTCCTTACAGTGCCTCTATATTTCTTGCATAAAATTACAAGTGAATGTGAGCTATTGTCTTGTATCAGTGTCCAAAAATATGTTTTCTCAACTCATCTTTTCATATTGTTGTACGACGTACAAGAACTTGATTCGTAGTTGGTCGACGATGAACACTAGAGTCATTTTGACGACGTGGATATGATGTATGATGTTCTCGTTCCAATCCATTGCTGCACATGCTAGTCGAGCTTCATGCGAATGCTCCCAATGGATCCTCTTCGTCGTGACTTGTTGATGACCGAGTTGAAGGTCTTGTTCATGTAGTTCTCTCGAGCGTGAGTATAGAAGCGCATCTTGGCAGGAGTGATATGTTTTGCCAAGAAGACCTGCACGGCTAAATGCGTCGCTCCTCCATATACATATCGTGCACCGTCTCCAAACATACGAGAAGAACACTGACGATCACCTGTCCAATGTGAAGTTGTAGTCAATATGTCAAAAATCGTCAATCCTGGATCAGAATCACCCCTGTAAACACAAAAGGACCATGGAATATTAGAGAATAAATACTTCATATGACATGTATATTCAATGAGCCAAGACTTGATGCAACAAAGAAAAATCACCTCTCCGAACAGCGTCTCGCACATGTGTAGATCCAAGACTTGAGCTTGTAGACAATGTCATGGATAGCAAGTTTAGGATACTTGTATCCTCTTGTGTGCTCAACTTCCCAGTGGTCTTCAAGGGGGAGTGCAAGATGCTCTGCTATCTTGTTTACAAGCGTTGTCTTAGAATCTGATATTAGAAGACTGTTTGTCCGACAAAAGACCTTGAGTTGAGCGATCGAAAATATCGTTAGCCCTCTCCGACTTCTCGCACTTTCGATCATATGATCACTAGCTGACACTCGTACATCTTGTAACTCCTCTTGAACTTGGTCACAATGCCTTCGCATTTGTGCCAAAGATCTTTCTGATTGCATATTCCGTGTCCGCACCACAAGAACGACAATACATAAAAAGATGATATATCTAATCATAAAATAAAATACAAAAGTCGCAATTAGAAATTAAATACAAAGAGATCAATTATTCTACAACCTATCGATAATTGTGTCGACGGCATGATTATCATCATGGATGATATCAGAGATATGTATGCCTTTCTCGATGAGCATCTCAATACCTCTCTTGACGGCTGCAGCCTCTATTCGTCAAGAGCTCTCGACCTCTACTCGTGTCATCGTCATCATCTCGAGCACACGATTATCAGCAGCATTGATGAATGAAACAGTCCCATGATATCCATTCCATGACGAGTCTCATCTACAGTCAACATATACCACCAACCCTCTGCAAAAATGATAGAACAAAAGAAAATAAGAAATGAAAAATGATTTAAAATGCTTAGAATTAAGCAAAATATGAAAACATAAATAAATTATAAAGAAAGATTTACTCGTAGAAGACAACAACTCAGGATGCGATGTCGTCTTCTATTCTTCTCACAACTGCAATGCCGCTTTGCACCATCCAATAGGTCGCTCAACGTCAGCTTGAAAGTCATACCAATGTTTCTCCGTGAGAACATGGAGTCGCATGACCTCGAACATACTCGCAATAGAAGTATAACTGAGACGTGAACACAATACTGCACGGTACATCTGTCCTATAACATCTGGTGTACCTTTCTCTCTCTCCATCTCCGCTGTCACAAATATTGTCTTGTGTCTAGCAACGCATCCAAACTTCAACTGCCAACACTGCTGAAACTCTATGATCACGGGAGGGAGACAATAGAACACACAACCGGACCGAGGACACTTCACATGAAAGACTTCGCAGGACTCAAGAATCTTTCCTCGACCTCAAAGTCTATACTCTGCTGACATTCGTACACTCGGCTCATCATCCATCTCCAAAAGATGCTCCTCATCCATGGCATCTGGTAATAGGTACTCGTTGTAGCTGGTTCTTGACTATCACGGATAAGTGTCCAACTATCCTCCATGTTGACATCTAACACCACTTGTTCAGCTCTCTCCTCGAGTGAAACTCTCTCGGACACTGCTACACGAGCTACACGCGCCCTCTCTAATGTCTATATACGTCCTGCTGCATCATCTAACAACCACCTCAACATCTGAGCATGTGTAGCATCTTCTCTCAATGCATGGCGCAAACAGATGTATGTATCTAAAAGGTCCTTAAGAATTCTAATAACATGCGTCGTGTTTGGACGTCTCCTCGTATGATAATTGACATGATCGGATGAGAGCTGCTCTGCCATGACTCGTTGATACTCACGCTTCAAAACCATGACAAACCAATGACAACAATATGTGTCATCATTCCAAATAATAAAAAATATGTATAGATATACTACAATAATCCAATCAAATATTATGCATCACAAGACTAATCTATCCAAAGAGCGGGACCCCAATATTACTAACAAAACATTCAAAGAAAAATCATAACACCAACACACAAAACAGCTTTTATGTACTCCTTTAAAAAATTGTTGAAATGAATATATAACAAATATAAACTAAATATGTCAAGAGATTCGAGAACACCTCTAACCAGAAGTGGAAATTGTGAGAAAGAGTAATTCGTTAGGAGGAGCAGGGACAACAGATTTACATAGGAATACACACTCTATGTTTGCATATACCCACAGCGCACCTGCTTCTCCTAAAGAACTCTGCACTCTTGCTTGTGATAATGAGAACAACCTGGAGTCTTACTGTGATAATGAGAACAACCTGGAGTCTTAGTCCCACCTCACTCTCCTCCCGCAGGCAGTAGAAACTTCGGATTGGGTCAGATGCAACATTTTGTAAAGTTGTCTTGTATATGTGGGCAGCTGCCCAAACAAGAATCTGTTTTGAAATCTGAATGTTTAACCAATCAGTGACAGAGAAAAAGGTTTTAATAAAAAGTGTCAAAGTTGAAACTTTTAAGAAAGATTCTGGACCTACAAGAAGGAGTGTTACTTCTGCCAGATCTTTGTAGATGTTTCTGCTGACACTTTTGGAGGTGCACGCAAGAAAACACCAAGGGCGTTCTTTTGATGAATTTTCACTCCTTTCGCATGTTCTCTTTTGCAGTAGAATATCTACTACTCTAAGTAATTATTCTCAGTGCCAGAACTGAAAAAAAACTGAAGAGATTCTAATGTTCATTCACAAAGACAACCCAGAATGAACTGCAGTTCCATACAAAGTTACCCGCGATGAGATTATAGCTTTTTCTCTCTAAGCCGTTGAAGAATATTTCCCTTCACTTTGACACCGCCTAATATATCAAACCCTTCCGTCCCTTCCTTTGAAAAGATATAGTTGAATATTTATTTTAATTTTAATTTTAGAATTTGATTATGATCGATGTATTATATTTTTAATTTTCAAAGTTTTACATACATTCACATTTTTTTAGTTTTTTTTTCACATCTCCTGATTTCTTTCTTTTGCTTATGGGTTTACCCCAGACATTGTTTTTACTTTTAATTTTGATAGAAAGGAAGTTCTTTGAAATTATATTTTCTATAGTTTTCTAGAATAATATTTAAAATCTAATTAATAAGTAGTTTTCTTTGTTCATTTCATATTGAAAGCCATACATATTCACCGCTTTCATCTTTCGATGGAGGAGGCAAACATGCACAGGATTAATTTATTACTTAACTTTTTTTGTCGAAAGGGTTAGATAATAAGTTAAATACACATTGTATTAATGTCTAATTAGCTATTGGAGCTTGGACTTGTACTTTTGAAGCGCACATGTATGTTCGTGCTTTACAGGTTATGTCTTTCTTTCTGGCTTCACCCACTGTAGTTAACAGTTAACATCAAAAATTTTAACTTTTAATGTTAATTTATACCAAAAAATTTATATAGCATTTGTCTATTGTTTAGACTAATCGAATACAATATCAACTGAGATTCATCTATTCAAGAGACTTTATATGTATTACATAAATCCGAAATCTATTCTAGCCATTATCAATATCAAAAATTCTGTCACTATCTTTTAGTTTGTCTTTCTGCATGTCCCTTTCTCAAACTCAAGAAGCAAATATATTCACATACGTATGATTGTCAACCACCCTTATTGGTGGTTGGCATCCATGCATGTTCACCTCTTCCATCTTTTGACGGAAGAATCTTACAATGGTGGCTGTAGGATCGAGAGCTAGGCTCCTTAACTGCCAAGCAACAGAAATGCAAACTAATGCCGGGCTGCTCATGCGAGATTAATACGTCCTTAATTGAAAATTTAGATGACTTACCATGGTTTTGGTGTCCAATTCACTGCGATTAGAGCCATTCTAGTCGACTGGAGAGCCGTTGTGATGAGAATCAACTATAACTGTAACGCTGATCAACAAACAGAGACATGGACAGACTAGAGACGAGCGGAGATGGAATAGACAGATGAGACCTACGACCAAATGATGCGACCTACGATCTACGATCTGTGACCAAATGACAGAATGGGTGCCAGTGCTAGTGCCCTCAACTCTTTTTGTTAGCAAAGAGATGTTTCTCTTGCTTTGAGCTACGCTTTGATAGTTCTGGGTCTGGGTTGAGATTCAAGGACTCGTTTAGGGAGGTTTGAAGCATATTACATACCGCTCTGGTCTGTTTCTCAGTTTTGTGTTCTTAAGAGAAAGAACCGACAGTGTATATACATTTGGTATATATTGCGACTTTTGTTTTCGTGCGTGTTTATCTCTTTCTTGTCTCTGTTCAGCACACTACATCTCCACCGTCAAGAACCTCGCATTTTCTTGGACATCTTTCACGCAAAATCTGACACGATAACATCCCAATATATGTGGCTCAATGAGTAGAGTTGCTTAACTTATCAACATCTGCTAAACATATACTTAGCTTATGATATAAAACCTATCAAGGTCTCTTCGAAGTTATCTAGACATATTGATGATGAGATATATTGAGAGAGTATATATGCAACACGTGCACGTTGGTTATCAATGGCCTTATCTCATTGGTGTAAGGTCATGGTTCAAACTCTGTTGCATCTTAGATTCATGGCTTGTCATGAAGTAAAATCCAAATGCATTTTTTAGTAAGAGGAGATGAATGTCTATAGAAGTACAAATATCTAACGAGAGACGAAGTCAAAAATTGATGATTATCTGTGCAAATGATTAGCACTAGATCGCTTAGAATCTAGATATCCGTGACTATATGTGTATATTATATCAGCATCTTATAGCTTGTCAATATATAATCAGCTTAGTAATTTACAGCTTGCTGTATAGAAAGTAAGGACTATCTCGTGAAATGCACCTTCATGATCAATCGTTTAAGTAGTTGTATGTCAGACGTTCGTCCTTGCGCTCCCGCTAAGACAATGCTCAATCAACCTTGCTACATGCATGAAGAAGAGCTCCAATGTCCTCATGAGTGTATCGTCCCAATCATATGCAAATTAGTTGCAGGTAGAGAACTCTAGAAGTGACTGCACCTCACTACGTTGTGAGGTGATAAAAGATTTTATGTTTTGTTCTCATTGTATTTTTAAGGATAAATTGATTCTGATATTGAATTGCATCTCGTTCTTATTGAAAGATAAGAGATAAATGTATGTTAGAAACAAAAAGGGTAGTGTGTTCTTGTACACGACACATTATAACAATAAGCTCAATAGAATCAAATAAAGAAAAAATGTGTTGTAATCTAACTTTCTAATAGACATTCAAAGAAAAACAAGAGAATGGAGATGTTGAATGTTTTGACAACATTAGAATGCATCTTTCCTTCTAGCACATTATTATATTGTGTCAATATTTGTTGGACCACCCGAGATATTTTCACAAACGTAATGTCTTTGTACAATCTGCTACAGAATACTTGCATAACATAACTAATGTAAACATGCATATTATTATGTGATCAACCACTGATCGAAATGATCATCATCACTCGTGCTCAAATAACCATTGGATGTCTAGAGTGATGACAAAGAATTATATGCCAGTTGTTGATACTCAATTACACTCCAGTACATTGTTTTATACATAGTGATAATTTTTTGAAACAAATAGTTCCAAGTTATGTTATTCTAGCACAAGAAAGCCATGTTGTGTTCTTGTTTAGTATTCCATTTTGATCTATAGTCAAGAAAATAGGGGAGATTCTTGTTAACTCCACATTTAATACTAACACTTTACGATTTGAGCTGCTTATGATGAATATGTGTCTACCGTTTGCATATTTGTTCTCTACTTAAGCAAAATTGAGAAGAAGCAAATTGAAAAAGAGCTCGAACATATTTGAAAGAACTTGCTACTATTATGATTTTCATCTTTGAGGGTTAATGGGTTGAATCTATTGTTTGTTTTGGCGGACAAAGATCTAGGTCAAATAGAGACTTTGCATGTGAAATTTCTTAACACAAATGTTTAACTTGCCTTGAAGCATGCTCAAGTTAAACATTAACACAAATGTTTAACTTGCCTTGAAGCATCTAGACTATTCTTTTCATTGATAGTCATTGGACATTAAAGGGATTATATACTTTCACGTGAATGTACCATGGTGGTTTGCAATAGTTCACAGTGTATTTTTGTCTCCATTAATATTCTTTATTCTCACTTTAGAAGAGAAATTTTTTCTTGTTCGTAGATCGTTCGTATGATCTACAAGTTCTTGTGAAAGAAGTGTATGGATATTTTTTTCAGAGTGATTTTATTCATTTCTAGTCTTATTGTGGAATGCATGATATTTTTTGAAGATGTTGACTTTGTTCTCACATAACGCTAAGCTTTTTCGCGTCATGTCTAAGACCACCAACATAGTTGAGTCGCACTTGAAAAAAATTGAAAATGATTACAAGTATTCATCTAATGATCCTCGATTAGATGTATTTGTTAACATTATGGCTAGAAATCTCATTCTGGATATAAACATGGACGAAGTAAATTCTTGTCGGACATATTTTTCCTTCATGGTGGTTGTTGATATAGTCCAAAGCTCTAGTAAATCGGCTGTTGATACTAGCTGAAGTTGTTAGACTTATTACGTACAATTAGTTAGATGGCTAACCCACCATTAAAGTTTCTCTTGTACTCACCTCATTATATATACATGGACTCTCTTCTCATTCTTGTTTATTTCTTTGTCTTCTTGTTTATCATAGAAGTATCGATATTTCTACATGATATCAGAGCAATAAAGAACGTGTGTCCTTTGCTGATGAGCAAGATGGAGTTTGTACATGGAAAAGTACAGCAAAGAGCAGTTGGAGTTGTGTTTGATGTCGAACACTATCATGTTGATGCGTTCGGATGAGACAAAACCGCTTCTTTTGTCATCAATCGAATGCGATTTCAGAGACCTAGACAGATTTCTCACTGAAACCTGATGACTAGTCCTTTAAAGGGTGTCTTGTTTAGAAGATGCAAACTGCGTATTCGTCTAGTTGGAGCTTTTCAGCGACTAATTTTCAGACGGATCTTTTTCTATTGAAACAAAAGTTGTAGGACTTGAGTCCAAACAAAATACTGGTCTGATTAAGGTGGGTCTGCCCTTGACACTATCTGATCTCATTTGGTCCAATTTTGAACTTTCTTGGTTTGTTCTTTCGACATTTTTGTCTTGTTTTGTACACTTATAGTTCGTTGACAAGTTCTTTCTTCATTCTCGTTGCAGGAGGAGTGCACGAAGTTGCTTTTTTGTGACTTCTGATCAACTTCTGATCTTGAGGTGTGCACAGACAAGTTTCCTAGAGTTTATGTGATATTTTTCGTGTACAAAATATTGCAATTTCTCGATTGCAACTATGACGGAGTTTGTGTCTTTGATCACTAGAGAAAAGCTCGAGAACAACTAGAACAACTACTAATTAAGGAAGTTTCGAATGATGACTTTCTTGCAAGGACAAGATCTATGAGATCTTATTATTGAGGAGGAGAAAGCGTCCGATGTATCTATTTGTGGTGTAAAATCAAGGAGTGGAAAAAGCAATCGTATCAGATTGATCAAAATTCACTACATCATCTTGATAGTTTCAACATCTATGATCGATCACATTCAAGACTATGATACGTCCAAGAAAGCTTGGGATGCACTCACGCGTTTGTTTCAATCAAGAATAGAGATGTAGAAGCTATAATTGTTACAACAGTTCAACATCGTGAAGAAGAGATCGATGTGAATTGATGACTATGTGAACCACGTGAAACAACTCACATATCAATTGTCTTCTGTTAAAGTTGAAATTGATTAATTGTCTTGATTGAGGTCACATTGTAGAGGATGTCATTGTCATGTTGTCAAATTACTCACATGTGAATTTAACGTAGAACTTGTATTGTGTTGTTTTCTATGTTTCACAAATCTTTTCATGTAACTCGTCTAACAGCATATTAGGTGTCACGTCCATGATTATATGCGATGTCAAATCGTATGATAAGGAGACGTGCCAACTCAATTATATGTGGACGTTCGTTTGTTGTCAAATTTAGGTATAAGATAGAGGGTTGAGGGTTCATGGGAGCATTCTTCCTCGTGTGGTATTTTGTGAGTGTTCTTAATGTCTTACATGAAGGGTGAGGAGCTATGAGAGTTGTATTTATGGATGGAAGATTGATCTGAGTTCCAAATCTTTCATTTCAGAATTCGTTTCATATCAAGTTTCACTTTTGACAGTAGTTCGTTGCTTACTTTTATGAAGAGTTCATGAGGAAAGAGATGAACTTGCCTACTCCGGTGATCATGCCGATCGTCACATACGGAGAGAATTAAGACATGACTGTATACATCTTACTTTGACGGATGAATGGATCTGAACTTTCCAGTCAACATCCTTTTCAACATCTGGGTTGATATCCGATGTCACTGTCGACAAAAGATCAACCATCGTGCGTGGATCACGAGGAACTTTGGTGAGGAATATTGTAATCAAGTGATAACTTCTTCATTTCTTTTTGTCATACTTTTTATAATAGATCGATTCAAAGTCATAATCTTTAGTTTGTATTGAATCTCATGTATTATTGCGTCGTTGTTATTTCTATCGTTTGACGAGGGTGATTATCTTATGTTAAGGTTGAGGTCCGAAGTATTTTGGTTCAAGCTTTGAAGGTGTAAGGTGATTTTAAGATTACAACTCGATCTATAGTGCCAAGTAGGAGATGAAGTGATCTCCAATCTTCTTTTTCATTTAATCAATTAAGTTCATCCAAGTTCTAAGGACGGTTTTGAGATTTTGGAGGTCTTTCCGAGGGTCTTCATGGAGTGTGAGGTCTCGTTGGAAAGCTCTTGCGATGGGATACAATCTGGAGGAGCAGATCGATCGATTTGGAGTTTAGAGCGGAGCGTTATAATTGTTCAAAGTCAAAGGGATCAAATCGATACCATGAGTCATGTTTCTTAATACCTCAAGAGTTTGACAAATGATCTTTCAGTATTGTCAAAGGATTGGATAGTGGACGTCGTGTTGATTGCACTGATATTAAATAGTACTATGTTTGGGTTGAATTGATCTTGAAATGATCGATTGAAGTTGTTTGTAACAGTTGAGAGATAGAAGTAAAATCGTTTTGTTTGGATTCAAGGATACGTTATTCTATGAGCATAGGATCGAATCTCTAAGTGAAAATTTTCAAGATTAGAATGTGTCCTATCAGATGCTTCCTGTAGTCTTATGAATTTTCTACTCTCACATTACTACATGTAAAATTTCAACTCATTTGGTTAAGAGAATGTATTGGAGTCGTAGATTTTAACCACCGAGTTCACTAAACCTCATAAGTTAGCACAAACCAAAGACTTGGTCCATTCCGAGCTATTGGTTTGGGGTATGAATTTGAATTTCAGAGAACAGTAGTGAGAGATCAAAAAGAATTTCTTGTTGGAAGTTCAGATTTGAGAGCAAAAGGTTGCTGAAGCACAACATGTCGGATATTGAAGAAGAGGAGAGATTTCACCTACATCTCTTGCTTGATCTTCAACAAACGACTTGGGGTTTCAAGATGGAACTTCTTGAAAATACTCTTGTGATCTAAAGTATATATTTGTCATATATGAATCCTTCTTGTACTTAGAATAAGATTGAACGTTCAATTGTGTTGTGTGGTGCAAGTGTATTACACTTAGTGTCAGGTTAGGTCAATAGAAACCGAGACAAAGTCTGATAGATTGGGTATTGAAAGCATTAACTTTTCATCGAGTTGACCCAAGGTCTTGATGTATCTCTACGGTCATATACCTCATGTATTTTCAGACCAAACTTCAAGTTTTACAACGTCATCGAAATACAAATAATTTATTATCTCAATTTTGATCATAAAATTTCTTCTACGCTTTAATGAGCTAGTTCATAGGATGCTAGGAGAGGACGTGTGCCTGCTGGAGAGTTCTAATAGATGGTGGACGCATCATGTACCGTCAATGGCATGAAACAAAAATCATAAGAAAAATATTTTTCCTTACTATTGACATAATTTTGACAACAACATTAAATAGATCTCATCGAGTAAATCAAAATGAATGTTAGAATCTTCGTAAACATAACAAAGACAAAAAATTATGATAATTTAACTTTTAGTAGTTTTAGGCTGATAACAACAAGTTGTTTAGGAGAAATGATACATCGATGACTAGGCTAATGAAGACTCATACCCCATTGGTCGAAAAGGTTACAGAATTAACTAAACATAATTGTTACTAGTCATTTTTTCTCCGTTTGTTTCTAGTGGTCCTCGCTAGGATCCCACTGTGGGGGAACTTTTCACTTGTCTCGTACACCATTTCCTCCTTTTATACTACATCTTGGGCGCGAGAATTCGTCCCGACTCCCGACCATCTGGCCACAACATCACTTCCACGACTACAGTAGCGATTCTACTACAGACATAAAAATGTCGCAGAACCGTCCTACATGGTACAAGCAAGGGCACTGCGACGCGTCCAGCCAGGAATCCATCCATGGCCACAAGTCTTGAGCCTTGAGCCTGCCAGACAGAAAGACGCGACTGGTCCGCTAGGGGCCGAGACTCGCATGCGGCGGTGGCCACCACAAGTGAGCAATAATTGAGTTTACAAGTAAGATATACTTGTCGACGTCCAGTTCAACCCATCTGTCCCTCTCGCGTCCACGTTTGTGCTCGGCACGCGCCCGTCCATATTTTGCACGCTCTTCCGGACACAAGAGCGTGCGTTGCTTGTGCGTGGAAGCAGTTGGGATCGAGAAAAGGTGCAGTTTAGAAACCAGTGATGGCGTCCGTTGTGCAAGTTTCTTCGTCTGCCTCGTCCTTGTTCAGCGCGGTTGCTTTCCCGCAACATCAGCAGCAACGGCGCGGTGCTGCGAGGAGCGTTGGACTGATCCGAGTGCGCGCCGAGAGCGCTGCGACGAGTTCAGTCGCTATCAACCCGAGCATCAAGAAGGAAGTGGACAAGGTCGTGGACACTGTTGCTTTGGGAGAGCTCCAGAAACCTCTCACTGCTTACTGCCGGTAAGTCCACAACTCTGGCGTTCCGACTGTAGTAGTCGTAGTAGTAGACAACAGTTGCCTAATAATCTGCTGTTCTTCTTCGCAGTTCAATCGTTCGTTACTCTTTTTCTGGTTTGGTATAGACGAGGCATGTCGATTTTGATGTTCAAATTCGCTTGTTGAGTTGGTCGAGTTCGAACTCAGAGGTAGTCAAGCTCCAGGTGCATGGTAGAATACCTGTCGGTTGTCAGCTGAAGCCTTACGAGCAATGTGCCGATATTGAATCAACTGACGCCCTTATAGGTGTTGGAGGTCGGGTACCTTTCCTCTGTGCGATGGTGCTCATGCGAAACACAACAAGGCCACGGGTGACAACGTTGGACCGTTGCTGCTCAAGAAGTGAGCAGTGCTTGTAAACTTGTAGATTATTCAGTTAGCCTCAGGAACATGGCCATGGAGAAAGTAGCTTGTTTTTAGTGCAAGAGATATCACCGGCAATTTGACGTGATCGCTTCACGTCTCAGTGTGTTACTCTGTTTACTGTCCTGTACCAGAACCGTCAAGATACTCGCATTTTGTTCAGTACGAGGATGCTCTCATCTTTCAGCCCAGTTTGATTGCCGGTATGAAGCTGCTCCTGCTCCTGACACCATGATTTTGCTCTATATTGTTTTGTAGCTAGCTCCGCCCAAGTGTGTGTATATATTAACATGAGTTAGCAAACGGTTTATTCTACCACACAAACCAGAGTCGGCGGACAGATGTTCAGTTTTTATGGAGAAGGTCTGAACAGAAGAGACATCATATACCTAAACGAAACGTGAAACAAAACCAACACTCTGACGTCCATGTATACAAGCATAACAAGAACAGCAGTTATATTATGAAATTTAATTGCAATGATTGTTACTGCAATAACAATCGTTGCAAATGCACTCTCAAGTCTCAGGTTTGAACCCATCACATCACAAAAGTGTGTTCATGCAATAAACATCATTATATCCAATCGTAATCCCCTGAATCCCTTCACTAGCTAACTAAAGACATACCAGAACAGAAAGAGCAATCGAGTGAAATTATCGTTAATTTGCGGAAAGCACTCGTTCTTGTAACAGCCCTTTGTATAAATTCAAATAAAATGAAGTGAATTCGGCAGTAACAAGCATTTCTTAAGAACCGAAGAATAGTAAGTTCGACCTTTACAATAAAACGTTTAAAATTACTTAGAAGGAAGTTCGTGGAAAGTTGTTTAGAAATAATGTTTTGGAAGGACGCTTAATTATTGTTTTGTTTGCCTTGAAGTCTAATTTACTGGACACCGAAGATTCTCCCTGTTTACTAATCTATATTTTGCATAGATTCTTGCTCTCTCACAACGAAAATCCTTTCCGTATCTTCCCCACTTCCACCCGCACTTCTCCCTGCGAAGAACTGAATCCTAGTGAACATGGTTCAAAAAGATGATCGCCTCTGCTCTATGCTTTACTTGAAGCTTGACTAACCTTTATCTTACCTTGTAACAGAACAATCTACAGATTTATAAACCTCATCAAGAACTACTCCTCCATTCACGGTTGACCAAGTAGACAATTTCCAGTTACACCTAACATCAAACACTCCTGATTAAAATAATCCAAGTAAAGAGGACCTAAATTAACGTCGAAGAGAACGACGAACGCTTGTGCGGAGAAGAACGAGCCGCCAAGTTTCAGCCCAGAAAATGTGCGTACCAGACCGGTACGATATAAATTGTATATTATAAACAATGACTTAACCTACAGCAGGTTAGGATATGAAGCCTTGACTTCCGAACGTTCAGCACTGCCGCCAAAATATTGGACTATGATAACTAATGCCTCGAGATATTTAACACTCTTCATTTCACGAAACTAGACTACAAGAAAAATCGCCTGCGACTAGTGTCCATGTCGGCCTGCATCATCCAAGAAAGTAGGAATCAGTAAACAGAGGTGTAACATCTATCTAATACTTTCGGAACACATTAATTAGTCACATCACTTCGTCCATAACTCTGCTAGCAAAGTGAGAAATATTTCCGGTCCATGACGATAGGCGCGTAATGCAAGAACTACCCACACCACTTGAGCTAACCCGAAGAATATGGAACCCAGATGAATATAGAGCAGAAATATATGAGAGATATATGAAACTCAGAAATATATAATGGTACACGGGTAAAGCAGTATTGTGAGAAACAACCTCTCCCGCACACTTCGCTAATCCCGAAATAGTTTTGAACGCATGCAAGTGCAAGAGTGAGTAACAGAGAGTGATAACATGTATGCTAACTTGGTCTGAGAACTTCGCGAATGTATATAACCGAGGTCGGGCCCAGGGGAAATGTGTAGGAAAGCACATTCCAAGATGGTACCCCCAGGTAGGGACGTGCAGGACAGATATGTACAAATTGCGATGCCAAACGATCTGAGCGAGAGAGCAGCTATAACTGTAATGTAGAGCGATAAGCCAAAAAGCAGAGTGCATGAAGGGCGAGTTATCTAGGTAATGACAAACATAAACGTAAATATGCATCGACTGGAGAAGCAAATCTCCGGGAAACGAACCAGCACTTACACAGATCGTCAACCATGAAGAAGGTAGAGGATAGAGGCAATTATCCCAACAGTGAGATATATATAATGGTACACGGGTAAAGCAGTTTCCTGAAACTAAATAGTTTCAGAAATGTCAGCCAATACTCACTATATTTCTCACAGTGTGAATATATATTTCTCACTGCTTATGAAAGTTTCTCATAGCTTTAGTGAGTACCTACGAAGCATTGGCTGACATTCAACACACAGACTATTACAACTTCAATACACCCAATGACCAAATGACAGCTCACTGGGCAGCATGGCAACCATTACATACCACAAAACAGATCGCAGTGAACCGATGAAGTGCCCCATTCCAGTAGAACACGGGAAAAGGAAACGCAGAGACTACACTTTGACAAGGGTGAAGAACGGAAACTGTTGACATCAAAGAGCTTACAGAGGACAAACACGGACAAAAACTAACCTTGTGGAGCCACTCATATTCTCCATATTTCGAATCAAAAGTACCATGCTGTAAACTCATCATCTTCAGGGTGAATCTTGGACCACATTCCTGACAGAAGAATAGAACCTTATTAATGGCGACCTTTTGGCAACATGTGAACAGTAAGACCCAACATAGACCTCTTTACAAGACGAGTTTGGATACTTGGCTAGAAAATAACTTACCTGTAAGCGTGCAATGACTTGTTCCTTAGGTTGTTTCTTCTTCTCCTTTGCTTTCTTTGGATCGACCTTATTCGGTTTCTCCTTTTTCTCTTTTATCTCTTTGCTCTCAAAAATGTACCTATTAGCAGTCAACGAAGTATTGTGAAGTTCCGTACATCGCACGTGTTCCACACACTGCTACACACGACAACTGTTCTAACAGGAAAGACACGGAAAAAACCGCGCTAAAGCCACCGAATTCTTTCGGCCAGACCATTAACTGACTGGATAAGACAAATCTACATACCTGTGGTGTCGAAAGAAAACGAAATCACGCTGGTTGTGAAATGTGACGGCCCGACGTCCACGGAAGTTGGGGTCCTGTGGGAACAGCGACGCTAACATTCTGCGGTGCAACTTCGTAACTTAGGTCATTCTGATTTAAAAGCTCTGATGTTATACACTTCGCTCTTCCTCGTCGCTCTCTATGATGCCAACAAGTTGTCATTGAGCGAGATACAGCAAATGCCGGGGCTAAGTTCCTGTACATCCTAAGGTGCGAAGGTGTTACGCAAGCAGTAGGGGCAAACAGTAAAACCTGACTTGCACCAGGCTTATATGCTCTCATAGCTCGACTACCAATCTTGACTTCATACCTTCCAACGCGATGACCCAAACGTGTCGTGAAGTTGTTCAGAATCAGTTCAGGCTGATGACGGGTTGCTTTACCATGGCCCTGCAGTGAAACAACCAAAAGGCTGGCAAAGGATGAGAATGGTGTGACGTCTACAACGGGCATCAAGGACTCGTCGTTCCTCAAGAGACAGACGGATTTGCTCTTAAAGACATCATCAACATGCCTCCTGTGAACATTCACTGGTACTGGATTCATTCAAACTACACACACGCTTGACAACTGAGACAAACCTTGATCTTCTTGCTGAGGACAACGCTTGATAACTTGAAATGAGCTGTTGGCCCTTCCGGCAAATTCACAACAAGCATTCCATTTGGTTCCTTCCTATTCTCGTTGATGACGATTATACTCGTAAACTCCCGATTTATTGCATACTTCACAATCTGCAAAAACACCAGCCCCCAGTGAAGCCATTGAAGGGATCAGGGTACATATTATGCACGGCGAAAGGCCATCAAACACGCGAAACAGAAATGAGAAGAAGAGTTACCTGTTTGAGATTATATGTCCCTCTTTTGTAGTAATGGCAGTTCGGAATAACAGTGAGAAGCTCCTGGCAAAATTTCCTCGTAGCCTAATACACAGATACCAAGAAGGAAACTTGACGGTGAGTAGCACCAAACGTTAAATGCTCACAGATTAAGCAGCCGAAAACATGGCTTCTACCAGAAGACAAAATTGGAACTATCCCCAAGTACGGAAGAAAGAAAAAGGATTTGGAATCTCTGTAACCGGAATATCAAGGCAAACGAAGAACTTACGACTGAGTTCTGCTGCGAGGTTGTGATGATGACTTTGGGAGTGATATCATGCTTGAAATAATGGCTGAACTCATCTGCACCTTCCTCTGCTTGCAGCTGCATATACCGCAAGCATCCTGCACGTCAGATATTGAATTCCGTGATGAAAGCCCATTCCACACAGACGAGGCATGAACGCTACAACCAGTACACAATTGCCACATCCACAACTCACCTCTTCATCGTCCGGTTGAGCTAGTGTCTCATCAGCTTCTCGTGTATTTTCGATCGTACGAGGGATTTTCCTCGGTGGCGGCTGCGGAGCACAACAATTCAAACAGTCCATGAGCAAGTCAAACACAAATCTGAAATAACTATTGCTTATGGTCATATCAAGGAATGGACTGCTAGTAAAACTCACAACTTCGCCGAGCTCCAGCGCTTGCTTCTCTTCAGCATCACGTTGTTTAATTTTCTGCTTTTTAGCCTTCTTCTTCTCATCCTTCACTTTTGCATACGCTTCCGAACGCTTGCACTTATTTCTAATCTGCGAGGGCAAAAACTTCCCCGCATGCGCATTCGCATCACGCTCCTCCCGCTCAAGCTCCCCGTCCTCCCCTTCTCTTCCGCGCTTCCCCATCTTCTCGGGCACCCCACTTCGCTCTACTTCCTATCCCCTACCACAAAAGCTACTCCTGCTGTCTATCATCTGTGCCCAACGACAGCTTCTGCGTCCAAAATCGCCGTGGCAGTTCCATCTGCTACGACCGAATCCCCTGTTTCGCAACCCTCTCTCCCTCTCTCTGCCTTCGACAAGTTCTTCAGAGCCCTAAACCTAAAGCTCTTCAAACCCTGAACACACAGGTAGCGGCTACGGCCCACTTAACCCTGCACAGAAGCGATCACAACAACGAAGTGCACACGAAAACGAAATCGAGCGAATCCTGCGCAGAGACCTTAACACGAGTAATACCCTCAACCAACGAGACGCACCATGTGTTTAAACCTTCCACCTTAAACCCTCACGGGACATGAGGTTCCTTTTTCAGTCGGTCCACTTCAAATTTGATCTCATGTCTATCACCCGGACTGCGGAATCGGGACTAAACCCACGGACTGCGACTTCGCTACTGTAGCTATAACTCCGGTTCGCGCCTTCTTTTTGTCTTTCCCCTTTTTCCCAGCAGGCAGGAGATGGGTGCAAAGGCGTACGCACTCCATAGCAGTTCAGAGCACACCAAAAGCGTCTAGGTTCTGCACCTAGCAACCCCTTTTACTCAAGGAAAGTAGAAAAGTGATCTTTAGTATGTCTTAATTACTGAATTTAAATATTTCTTATTTATTAATAATTACAATAGACGATTTAGTAGTGAAAAAATCATGAAAGCACTTACATGGCTTATTTGTGTACATTTTACTTTGCTTACATTTTACTTTTTTTGATATAATGATTCTTTTTTATATTTGATTTTTGATTTTAATGAGTTGACATGTTTGACATTTAGCTTCAGACCAAATCTCTTTACAGTCAGTTTATTGTTGCTCAAAAAGCTTTAAAATACGTGCTATCCAGATTGCCGTAATCAATTCTAAGTGAAAAGCTTTCCATATTGAACTCTTGACGGGATACAATATTGACCAGAGACCAAAGAGTTTATGTTAAACGCGAAGAGAACTCAAATTCCAAGTTGAGACATGTAGTCTAAAGAACTCCAGCATCAGTTTCCAACCGAAATTTAGTTTATCACACTCTATAAGACAATGCCCTTCATGTTCATTCTTTTGACACCAAGTGCATTCGACACTCTAGTTCTCATCATCAAGGTCCTAGATATAACTTTATAAAGGATATGTCTGCTCTTTCTATCTAATACTGGGTCTTGAATATACTTGAAGAGAAGAGGCCATTCTATTTGAAAATTTAATCGAGATTCTCATTTACTACAAAATGGTGGGAGAAAGAAAATATTCTCTAGTCCTTGTCTTATTTTTCTAACCGATGCTTCGTTCATCAATACTGGTTGTTATTGGTTGTAATTTAGCAATATTGGTTCCGATTTCGGTCCGGTATGACAAACTATATCAATATATCGTATCATCTTGAAGTACTTAACTGAGATATAGAAACATAACTAAGGAACCCAAAAAATGAGAAAAAAAAGAAAAGGGGTTGCACCTACCACGGGATTGCAAGGCTATGCATTTGTAGAGACAATAAATTCGTATTTCATGAGATGTTAACTATGTGGTTTCAGATAAGATGTTTACGTGGTGTGTTCCGGTCCAGGGATTGCAAGGCTATGCATTTGTAGAGACAATAAATTCGTATTTCATGAGATGTTAACTATGTGGTTTCAGATAAGATGTTTACGTGGTGTGTTCCGGTCCAGTGAAAGGCCAATGAAAAGTATCATGATGAGCTCTTCATGTGTTATAGTCTTCCCTCAAGTAGGTTATTGTCAACGAGTAGAACAAGCCAAAACGTCTGCATTCTGTTCAGACTGATCCGTTATATTCTGCCAAGAGAAAAAGGGAGAATCTTCCGAAGTCAGAACATAACACAAAATGAGGATTGTAGAGTTAACTTTTAGCGTCTTAAAGGGTCATGTGACATCAGATGTGCTTGGTGATGTGTTCGTTGTTCGATAGATAAAGTAGTTATTGTTGCTATTGAAATGGACTGTTTTGATTCCTGTATCGACTTCCATATGTATCAAGATAAGAAATTCGAGCTTGTGAGATAATCAGCTGGATCAGGAAACAGAACAGAGTTCCGTTGGAGAAAAGAATTGTGCAAGGAGGACGAAAGGTGAAATAGAGGTGATGAAAGTAGTTGTTATAGAGACGAGAAACTTGAGATTGTGTGATTCAGTGGGATCACAAGAAAGAAGATAGATGTGTTGGAGTCCTCTAGGAAGCATTTCTCTTCTTAACTGGAGTGAATGTGAATTTTCCTTGCCAGGTATCGCATGCATGCTACTCAAAAATAAACCCATCTGCTGCAGTGGAGAACCCGCAACTGGTAGCGTGGTTGGGCCCGTCCCACAAATTTTGGACCTTGAACCTAAGGAGTGAGCGTCGTCCATTCTCAAAGTTGCCATGTGGCTCTTACTCTGCTTTAGCTTTGAGGTCTTTCTGGAAGCCAGTTTTCTCGTTGATGGAATGTCTGTCCTTGTTAGATATTGGTTTTCTCGTTGATGGAATGTCTGTCCGCGAGTTCAGTAGCTTGAGTAGATTTTGACCGTGGAAACGCTGGTAGCACCTACAGTACTAGAGCTCCACCTGGAATTTGTCATGGTGTCCTCAGATGTTCGAAATGATCGACGAAATGACTTTGCAGGTTTGAAAGACCAGACTTTGCGCAAATTTTCTCTGGAGCCGTCCTTCTCAAGGACAGGTTAGACAAATTTTCGGTCTTGCTCTTGGGCACCGCTTGTGGTGCTTCCATATCTTTTATTGGCACCTAGGGTTCTTGCTGGACAGGAGGGTCATCATTACTCTCCCTGAGAATGGAGAGAAGCTTTGCATTTCTTCTTCTAGGCGTGCAGTGAGGAAATTTGCACATTCAGCTTTGATCTGTGAGTTGGAGGCTTGTTACACAGTCAGGTGCTTTTCGCTTTCGCTCTCGCTGTGAAGTTAACGCAGGATTGTAAGCCTTAGAAGTGGTTTCCTCAAGTTTGGAGATAAAATTTATGAAGGCGTAAGAGGCGGAAAGTATCGAGTCTTGTGAGAGGCAATGTTGAGGTCGGTGTTGCGTCAGCTCGTGCGGAATGAACGGCGATGCCTTGTTGACGTGTGCTCGAAGGAATGGGTTCCTGGGAAGTTCTTTGGCATGAGGGAAGGATGTACTTATGCGATTGTTGTAGGACCAGCCGCGAACACAAAGAATGGAACCTTTACGAATATCAGATGGGACGTCTTACCGGAATGTCTGGGTGCACTGCCAAACTTTTCAGTAGCTAGATGGGATGGATACTCCACTTATGAATTCGCCAGAGGACCCGGGAAGTCACAGCAGTACATGTCCACTGCAGCTGTTGAACATTCTGAATCATCAACTGAAGGAATACTCATCACTGAGAGCTGTATCAAGGTACATCGCTAGTGCCAGTGCGACCCAATCGTATTCAGTCTTAACTTTCCAAGGTATCTCAGTCTGTTCAGGTCATATTCCCAGCTTCGAACATGTGAGCTGTATCTCCCTGTCACGAACATTGAGATGTCAAGTCTTTGAATTTATCTTGAACCAACAAGATGCTGCATCAAGATTCATTTAGATGTTTTATTTTTTTCTTGATCCTGCCTGTATCTTCCGGCGTCTCGAGATTGAGGTTGTTTTTTATGTCTGTAGAGACTCAGAGAAATCCAGCAAGAAGAAGGACCAGAGGGGCAGAAGAAGATGCTTCGGTTAAGTGTTGATGGTGGTGGTTGTTCAGGTTTCCTTTACAATTTTAGCCTCGACGATAGCCTCAAGCCAGATGACAGGTACTTTAAAATGAGATAAATGAAAATGAAAGGATTTGTCTCCTGGATCACAAAGCAGCGCTGAATTTGTTGAGGAAGAACTTCCTCTACGAGTGGCTGACATTGATTGATGCCGTACAGACTGTTTGAAAAGGATGGCGCAAAAGTTGTTGTCGATGAACTGTCATTATCTTTTGTGAAAGGCGCAACGGTGGATTATTCAGAAGAGTTGATTCGAGCTTCATTCACGGTAGTTTCTCTATCCTAATATTTCTTAAATCAGCTGTTGGTGTTTCTGATTGATACCTTGCAAGAGCTGTTGGAGTTGCATCCACGGTCAAAGTTCGCGTTGACAGCTCTTCTTACCTAACGTTACGGTGGTGCTCGAGTGCAGGTCGCATCAAATCCAAATGCTGCCAGTGGATGTGGATGCGGGGCATCCTTCACGGCTAAATAGCGAGGACTATTTTTTAAGGGATTGTATTTTTCCGCTCAGAAGTAAGGTGTAGAGGTAAACTACGCTTCATTTGGCCCCTTTCGCAGGGGACGAGATTTATAAAACTAAATGTAAGAGCATTTCTGCAATAGTATAGCTTATGACATTACTTCAAAAACACTTTTCGATCCTACCATCCCAATTGGGTGCATGATCGATCATGAGATTAGGGTGTAAACATAAACGTAGAGTCACTTGAATGGGCTTGGGTGTTACCTTCAGACCTATCTGCGACTGTATACTGAGTATTTGACTGGATGAGTGGATATACTTACCCATCTATCAGCTGTGTGCGCCACAGAAGCTTCTCTCCAGTGTTCTTTACGCTGACACTCTTTCCGGAGTCAAGAATGAGAGATGCTGTCCTCGACGCAGGATGAGGAGGTCTCACAACACTTCAAGAAAATGACAACAAAGTGCTTTTCTTGCCACAGTTTCCGTAGAAGATCTGCTTCAGACTATGGAGGAAACAGTCTTTGCTTGTTGAAGTCTGATACGTTCAAAAATCTTGGGAATTTCAAGCTACTTTACTCATTTGAACGGAGACTTCAGTTATTGTGACGTTGATCTGTTTCTTCGGTAGGTGAAGTCAGAGATTAGGCAGATGTATTTGTCTGGGATTCAAAGATCTTGGAAGATTTTTATGCCTGCGGAAGGAATGATAGTGGGCACAGTATACGAAAGGTGCAGAAAAGGTTGAAGGTTACTGTTTTCGTGAAGTTTGAAGCAAAGTTGTTGGCAGGGGGCATTAATGGAAGGTTGTCTTTCATTGGATCGTTTTATGACCTTGTTGGAACTAGACATAATTGTTCGACCAATGGATTACATGAAAATGTTCAAAACGTATAGCTAATGTAATGCTGTCATAGTCAATATTTTTGTGTTGATTGTAGTTCTCAACGGGTGGCTCAGTGTGAAGGGAGTTTGATTTTCGTGGATAGTACTTTCCGATGTCCAGATAGAACACCTAATCACACAAAAAGTCTCACCTTGACAGCATGATATCAGTAGCTAGCGATACGTTTATTTGCAGCGATCGAACAAGCTGGACACAACTCAACCTGGAACGATGTCCATGACTATACCAACATTCCTTTCTATACTGGAGTGGGAGCCGTGAAACGTTTCTGCTGATTGAATGTTATGGACCGAGTGTGAGATGACGTCTGATTTATCTTGTTATTTTCTTCTTCAAAGCAGGTGAATGGCTCCAACTCTAGTGTTGTTAAAGAATATCTGTATATATTTTCTTTCCCGTGTACCAATAAATATATTTTCGAACATCATTTTGGATCATCCCATCGTGCGAGATTGAGTTGTGGCCAGCTTGTTCATCACTGCAATGATGACCAGCTTGTTCGGTTCATCAAGCTGGTTCAACCGAACAAGCTGGTCATCAAGCTGGTTCAAGCTGGTTCATCAAGCTTGTTCATCACCTGCCATTCAACATTGCCTCTCACAAGACTCGATACTTTCCTCCTCTTACGCCTTCATAAATTTTATCTCCTAACTTGAGGAAACCACTTCTAAGTTCTGTCAAACATCAAACATCAAACATCAAACATGGTTTCATCTATCAAACATGAACGCTTCTGGGAGCCTTAAATGAGCACCAGTCACCTAACAGCTAATGAATTTTCAGTAATCGCTCGTGATTTTTATATGTATGATGTATTCTACTGACACATATAGGATACAAGATCGAACTCAATCGTTGCTCGCATTTCAGAGTAAAACAGGTCTGAAACGCTTATTAAGGGTATCGAATCCACCTTTCACGGAACCGTGTGATATTTATACACGGCTCCTACTGCGAGTACTCGAAGATAGAATTAAATATTAAAAAGACTGATCGAGTAAAAGAGTTGAATTGCACAGCAAAGGGCGGGACTCCGAATCATAGCCATGTTTGAGATCAACGAAACGAATAACGCGTTGAAAGTTCCTCGCACAGACGGAAGATAAGGAAATTCCATCCAGTCCACATGCAATCTGGGGCTAAGAAGTTCTCTAACGTCGAACGATAAAAGACAGCTGTGAAATTCTTTCCTCCACGGAAGAAGAAAATAGAGCAGAAGTAAAGTAGACACCCAGTAACTTCAAGAAAAGACCGCTCAAACATGGACCCCGAAGGGAATCAACCTTCACCTCAAAGTTTACAAATGCTGGATGACTAACACTCAACAGTGATAACTGGAACTGTGTCAAACAGGCAAACTCAGAAGAGACCTTACCATCAGCGCAAAACTTGCGTGCAGATTGAAGAGAAGCTCGTACTGAAAGAAATGGAACTCCTATCGGCACGGAAGAAGCAGGTCGAATTGTATCCCAAACTGACGAATCGGAAGCACATGACACCTCCTCCATGCCAACTCATCGCACCACAACTGAGTTCGATTTCGTTCCTTCCAGGCTGAATTTCGCCCCAAACTTCCTTCAGTCCAAATTTAGGGCTTCGTCCTTTCCACGCTTTCTTCAGCAGAATCTAAAATACCACCTTGCTCGCAGCTTTACTCTGTCTTCGTATTGTAACGTCCTGACAATGTCCCCGACGTTTGTGTAAGGAAAACCAAGGGCTTGGTATCAGCAAACTTTGTCCTCTGAGCATTTAAATGACTACAAGTGTATATCCATTCTTTCAACTTGTCAGCTAGACTTTGCGTGTTGACGTCCGAGAACATGTAGCGTCGAGAGTCGAGAGAGGTGCTCGAGATCATCTCGTGCATCACTGCCAGTCGCTGAACCAGGGTTGACTTGTTCTCTGTAACTAATGCGCCTTGAGCTCAAAGTCATCCCACCAGCTGGATTTTTGTAAGAAGCTCCAAGTCCGCTGGAATTTCACAATCTTCTACATCACCCGACGCTCGTTTCTTCTTCACCACGTCTACCAAAAACTTCTTGATGATATTTTTGCACTTGTGCCATAAGTCCTTCTGAGATACGATCTTGTATCTCATCAAGATAGCATCTACTGAAGCCTTGTCTCATGAATGACCTCGTCAAGAGTGATCCCTCGTGCTATCAACCGCTGAATCCTCGTCTCAAATGATTTATCCTCGATCAGCCATGCATTGTTATTCGTCTCCACTCGCGTCATGTTCACCAACTCGATACAACATCCATCGTGCTTGTCAATGAACATGCATGTTCCATTGTATCCATTACGAGGAGTCGTATCATGAATCGATAATTATCACAAAATCTCTTACATAAAATCGTTTAGTGTAAGTGTTCACATACCTTTCACATCATCAAGACAATCAAACTCACAAGCACTCACCTTCTACCGATACCTCATCACCATTGGGAAAGTACTTGGACATCACTTGGGATTGAATCTCTTCTTTCTCGATCGTCCACCTCTCCAATGCTGCTTGGATCCACCCAACTTGTCTACCCGTGCCGGACTAAAATTTGAAAAAATGATCTCCGAATCGGGACTAAACTCACCTCTCTATACACACTATCTAATTGTGTGTATCTTAATCCAGTTGACAACCAAGCGTGGTAACTACGATGTACTACATCTGAGACCTCGTAAAAAATCTTCATCTCTACCGATCCATATGTGTGTTGCGTGAGACATCTGAACTTGACCGACCAAGTTTGATGGATAGGCTTGATAGTCGGAGACAAAAAATACTCCGCACATCCAAAATCAGGACACTTCACTTTATAGTCCTGAAACAATTCTCTAAGCCTACCCAAACCTACAAATCCGTATGACGACAAATCATCTACTGGTAATGACTCCACTATCAGATCAACCTCTACATCCACAGATATCTGAGAATCACCCATATGATCTATTGGAGCTTAGGAGTCACATACAACCATATGCAAGTTTGAGTGTGGTGTAGAAACCTAAGTAGAAAAAACAAACAACTAACGCTATACAAAATACATACATTCAACATCATATACACATCACTTGATATTTCAAAAACTAGAACAAACTCAATAAACATGTTTGAGTCTCTTACCAATAGAGTTGTGTTTTAAATACCAAAGGCATGAAGTATCTCTAGAGGAGCACCAAAATCACCCTCTCCTAGTGTTATGTCAACCCTCATCAGATCACCCTTCTCTGGCATTACATCTGGTATTGTCTTCTCGTCAGTGATGGCATGTGCTCTTGCACTCGTCTCTCTCGTCAAATGATCTATGAGAGGACGAGCAACCTCAAAAAGAAATTGAAAAACAGAAGTGTGACTTGCACCCGGACCTAAAGGGTGCATCAACTGCACATAACGCGTCATCAACGACTCTAGCACTCTCACCTTCCTTCCTGATATCTCGAGACACCCTCTAGATAAATGACAATCTCCACGACGTCTAGGCCACACTCTCTGAGGCATCTTGCCTCAAGAACTGAACTATAACTATAAGATCTTTACAACTAGATAAAAAAAATATAAAAACAAACAATGACAAATGAAAAATAGCAAAAAATAATATGTGAAGGAGTTTACAGCAGATATAAAACAACAAGTGTAGACCAAGAGGAGATGTAGAAAAATAAGAAAAATAAAATAAAAAACAACAACCAAAGAATACACAAAAAAATACAAACAAAATCAGAACTAAGATGTAAGAAAATTATAAATGAATGAAAGTGAAAACAAACTAGATAAAAGAAAACTAATGGAAAAAATGCAGAAGAAGAGAAGAGAAGAAAAGAAGAAGAAGAAGAAGAGAAAAAAGAGAAGGAAAATAAAAAAGGTGGGTCAAATACCCCCTTCCATGGAGAAGGAAGGGAGGAAGGAGAGAGTCCTTCCTCTTCACACGCGAGAATTGAGGAGGAAGGAGTTCCTCCTCCGGAAATTCAAATTTTCTAGTGTGCCTGAAAAATTTTCCGGTAGGTGAGAAATATCTCAGGTTGAGAAGTCTCTATAGTTCAGATATCTGTTTCAGACTAGATTTCTTAGACTATGTTCTTCTATCTAACAATCTGATCGCTGTAACTAACAAGTGTTTCATAGAGTCACCTCTAAAATTCAAATTTTGAAATTATTTGTTGAAAATGCAGCAGAGGTCTTTTGACTTTTTCTCAGCCATCAGATGTGCAAATCGTTTCATCAATGGCTTAAAATATAGATCTCAAAGAGATGTTCATTTTGAGCCTTAGATGGAGATCAAGCGATACTGAATTAAAATGTGTCAACGATGCGCATTTTGTTGCGGGGCCCCCTCCTGTCTTAACCTTAAGTGGTGTTAACTAACAATGTTTAGAGGTGAGGACCTCCACCTCTAAAGTAGCGGGAGGGGTGGTTTAAGAAAACTTCCGAAGCATTTTCGTTGATCAGCTTAGCGTCTGATCAAAGTCGTAATTCTCTCTCGTGGGTCTCTAATCTTCCAAAAAGGTTAAAACTTTGGCACCCCTAATGATCAAGACCGTTGTCTTGAATGAGGTCTGGACTCCAAGTTCAACCTTAGGTGGGAGAGAACTGGAGTCAGGTCCAGTCTCAAACCTTGGCGCGAACATCCTAGGTCCGGACACTCGGGTTCATGCCTACATGAAATGAACAATATAAAATATTACATAAAAGAAGAATACCATTGTTCACATTAAGTGATCACTACTGGTGGTTCTAGTATTCATCTTTTTGTAACCAGTCTAGTGTCGTTCGAGCCGGAGATTTTCACTAGGATGGGATGGACTTTCAGTCATTTCTTCGTCGGTTCACTTTGGAGATTCTCGTGCATTGTCTAGGTCTTCTACCATCAAGCTTAAGTCACGGTCAGTTGTAAACTCTTTCCATCTCGGTAGCTTGCTTCAGTTTAACCTAAGGCTATTGACTCAACATGTGTTGCATATTAGAGTCTTATCTTGATTTCATTTCCAACAGGCGCGAATCTTAATCATATTCGTAAGATCTTTTGGTGATTGTTGCATTATTTTCACAAAAAGTGTAGCACATGTGCATACTTGACTGGACATATTGCATGGATGTAACGAGGTGCAGATATTCAAGTTTGGTCGAATCAATCTCGTCATCTGACCTTTCCATTGAATGTATATCACAACGAGTTTCAGAGGTAAGATTCCTTCTATACCATCCATTCTGTTCAATTTGAATGATTAAAACTTATTATAAAACAAGATTTACTATTCAAGAATTTCAACATCGGTCTCCGATATAGTCTTGCTATATGATATATTGATTTCTATCGAGGGTAAGCTCACAAACTCGTCTGAGAACACTACTTGCACATCTTTGATTCTCCGAGTGAAATCTCGACTCGTATTAACGACCTGAGAACCAACTACCCTCCTTGGTATCTATTCGTTAAAGATTGTATGATTATCACAACAACACATACATATATAATACATATAATTACCCAAGACAACCATGATTCTCAAGTTCTTGGAGGTACAAAAGATATCAATTACTTTCGAACCTTTGAATATCTCAATAGCCAATCGATAGAGGATATCATGTCCTTAAACAATACCTCGGGTCATCCATCTAGATCTCGATGAAGAGAGATAATAGTAACATATCCTTAATGGTTATACTGAATAATTGACTAAGTAAATAATTACAATTCATGACATCAGAAATCCTCTTAAAATTCCAAAAGAAGATATTTATTTAGAAGTCCCAATGACTTAACCTTGTTTCTAGTTTCAAATAGAAAATTATACTATCTCATTGTTTGGAATGAATAAGCTCGAAGTGCGAGCTACATCCTCAAAGACAGACTACTTCTAGTGCATAATATGACCTTTTTTTGTATATCCAGTTTTGCGAGTTGTGGCTCATCCTCAAAGACAAAAGATTTTGTATGTTCTCTTATCTCAAGTTCTTGTTACACGAGACTGATCACAAGCTTATGAAACTTGTAGTTTCGTCCGTCTACATACAGAAATCTTTAAGAGCACAAGTTAAAGATAGTTAACCCAAGAGTTTATCTTGGAAGATCGCATTCTGAATGCGAAGGTGGAGTTTACTTTGAGAGAAGTTTTGGGCATTGCGAAGCGTAAGTTTCATGATGTCATCATCGACATCATCAAACGAAAGCGACAGATTACAGGTGAGACAGTTTTATCGCATGCTTTGGATACTAGGATGTCTGTAGAAGAGAAGAGAGAGCTTGCAAAGTGCAGTGTTTATTCTTCAGAGGAAGAAGGAGATCAAAGACGTAGGGTACATTTTGAGGATGAAGAGGAGGATGGGAAGCATCAAGATAAGTTATAAACAATTTCGATTCATGTCTGATGCAAATGCGGCAAGCGGTTCGCGTCAAGCGTGCGAGTCATCCCCTTGTTCCTCGCTTGAGAAAAATGATGCCCCTAAAGACTCTTGAAATGTTCGTCACTGTCGGTCAAATTGATGAAGATCTTGACTTTTCTTGTTGGGACTCATTGTGTGCATTTTATAGCAAGAATGTGACTGTGGATAGATCTTGGTGAAAAAAGGAAAAGCGTTGTTGCATATTCACGTTCAAGGAGTTCTATGTTTACAAGTCAGCAACCTTATCGATGTGAAAAATAGATTGATCATTGTCCTAGGTTGTGCTAGACCACTAGGAGGTGAAGTGTACGTGAAGAAGCTCAATAACAGAGGTCTTCATACTTTTGTCGGTATGATTGGCTACTGCATGAAAAATAAATCTGAGGTACATCATCGTTGTTTCATGAAGAATGTGATTGATGCCATGCTTGTAGATGGAGACGAGCCGTTTATTCTTCTCGGTGCTGCAGACACAAAGAAAAGGGTTGAACTAAACTCCAACAATACACTGCAACGGACCTTGCAGTTCAACAAGTATAAAAGCCACCATCCGCTAGACAGTACACTGCGAACGTCTCGACGATCAATGATTCGATCTGGCAAGTATGTTCCTTCTTGCATATGGTTGATGGGTAACTGCATACAACGGACGAGGAATGAGACGCTGTGAAAGTCTATCGTCCATCTGCAAATCGTAACGATGAGAGATGTAGATACAATATTTTTTCTCTAACCGTGAAGATCGCAGATGATACTTCACCATACTCCTGCGTTGGACACCTGTCCACTGTTTGAAACGGTGCAAGTTTTTCTTGAGTATATACCGCTTTGCAGTGCCCTACTTCGGGACACCACGGCTCGATGAGCGAGCGAAGGTACTGTACATACTGCTCTGTACTTGCACTTATCAGATTTCTGCTTGCTAATATGTTGTCTAGGCGCGGACCAGAGTCCGGAATAGCATCAGCGAGAAGGAGGTGGAGGCCGACCACTTCAACTTTTGCTGAACATCGAGAGATTGTTGCAGTATCCTTCATCATTTTATATACTTGGTGTTTTGTAGAAGGGTGGACTCGCTGTCTGCATTGACTGTTACGAGCTTTAGCTTCTGATGGTAATATGGAGTCAAGGACAGATCGACTAGTCTTGTTTAGACTCACCTTCAAACTATGTACAGTAGATATTTGTACACTCTTTATATACTCGTTATTTTGTACAAGGGTCGACTGCTTGTGTGCCATCGTTGTTACATGCCGTAGCTTCCAATGGAATATGGAGCTAAGGGTAGATCAGCTATTCTTCTTTCGACTCACCTGCTACTGATGTAGCAAGTGAGTCAGAAAAAACTGTGGTACAATAGATACCACCATTTTTTCTGATGTTTGTGAATGTGACATATGCCCGCATCAACTACTAATAATTATCCACTACTAGTTGTAACAGCACCTCTTTCGATTGAGCTGCGACTTATGTACAGTACATACCTGCAGACTATGTGTAAAGCAGATTTACTTTTACTTCCCAAGGTATGTAAATCGTTCAAATCTTTCTCGTTTCAAATAAATTACAGTATCAAAGTGGCTTCCAAGAGCAAAAAGAAAAGTTCTTTGACAAATCTGCGTCATAATTTACAATTTCTAACTAGAAAAGAAGTGCATAGAGCTTACGATTTATTTTTACAATTTTACAAGTTACAGAACCCCGCACTTTGCCAGAGAACGGAAATCGTGAGTTGTATAATTTTTCTTTCATTCATGTATCATGTATGGAAGACGACGGCAATAGTTTTTTTCGTGATAGTCGGCAGCCAAAAAACCACATAATTCTTGACGAATTGTGTTCGATTTATATCATGGAATCCGCAAAAGACACTGAATTATCTTCAAATTGTCTTCGAAACGAGATTGCTGTAGTGGCCAAGTCCTTATCGAAGCAGAAACAAAAATACAAGCGGTGAAAAGAAGTTGTATCCGGTTTCACTTGAGGATGAATATACATCACCGATGAACCCTGAGAACTTTTGCTCGTTTATTGTTATCCAAAAAATATATAAGTGTTAAGTGAAAAATATATACTAAGTAAATATAAAAATTAAAAAATTTTATAAACATTATTTGTTAGCCCATGCTTGGAAACACGAGGAAAGTAGGAGAAAATCCATAAGTGATGACTCTGCTCTCACGCTTCAGAAGGTACAAGACCAGAGAACTGTACTCACAATTACATTATGATTTAATGAGACGTTGTTGTGTCGTGGACCGGCTCCTATATGAAGTTAAGACTTCCATGCTTGTCGCTCCAAAGACACTCATGAGAAAGACAAGCTAGGCCTTAGCTTACAGGATTTTGGCATCATTTTGGATCTTCGTTTTTATCGCATCAGTGGATAGAGCTCCTTGCCAGCTTTTCATAGGCACTTTGTCTACTTCGTTTGGACGCATAGTGGAGAAGTTACAAGACTCGAAAGATGGAGAAAACAAGCTAAGCTTCAACTTACGGGCTTTTGGCACAACTTCGGATCTTCACTTTCATCACATAGATGGGTAGAGCTCGTTATCAGCTTTCCATGGGCATCTTGTCTGCTTCATTTGGTCACCTACTGGAGAAGTTATGCGATTTGAAAGAAGGGAAAATCAAGGCTCTAGTTTACTTGCTGACTGGGTATTTGCAGCCCCAGGCGTTATATTAAAGACGCAAGGGACCTGCTTCCTCATGATCACAGAGAACTTCGGACGTACAGAGACTGATACAAGGGGGCAGCTTAGGGGCTAGCTTGCGCCTGTGACTTGTCGGTGGACGGTTTGGAGATTTGAGAAGTTCAATACACACGCGCAAGGTGTCACTGGGTTCAGATCTGTGCAGGCTACGCACAGGTTAAGATGGTTTGGGAAGAGACGGATCTGAGGATGTGTACTGAGAGAAATTGAGACGCAGGAAGGAGATTTGGAGATTTCAATTATCTGTGAAGGAGAGTTAGACCGTTCCGGCCGTTCCGGAGTCCAAACTTGATGTCCTTGGATCCATCAGGATCAGAACACCGAGTTCTACAAGAAATTGAAGACGATACCAAGTTTCATCGGGCGGTTTGGGAGTTCTGAGTGAAATTGGCTCGCAGGGAAGCGCTTGCGTCAGATTTTTCATCGCATGTGATCTGAAATTGGGTTGTTCTTCGCGATCGATGAGTCAAGCTCTTTGTTCTTGGTGCCTACGCGACCAAGGAGTCTTCATCTACGCATAGGAGAAGACAATACGTGGATTGGGTTGTTGGTTTGAGTGAGGTGAGAGAGTTTGAGCCGCATGGAGTCCATTTACATCAATTTTTTGTAACCTGCGGCTAAATTTCTTGCGTGGTTTTGCAAGGGGAACTCCGAACGGCTTGTTTGAAGTCTCGTTAGGTTCGTAATAGCTAGATCTACCTGCCATGGAAGACAGATATCAGATCAAGCGATACGTTTGAGCGGTGTGTGCGGTTTTAAGCGCCAAAGAGCAGTTTTTGAAGGTTCGGTCACCTGCGACCGAAAATCGACGATATCTCGGCTGTTGGGAGTCGGATCTGAAGATTTCTTGGGTTAACAGAGTCAGCCAGCCATGCTGTATAGTGATAGAATCGGTAAAGGATGCTCTACATTTCTGTAAAAAAATCATTGTATGGGACCCAAAGATACGTATGCAGTACCCACTGACACAAAACAGCCTTCTCACGTGATAACTGCAGCCACTGTGAAGAAATTCGGATTTGAAAACCTTTGGACTTGGGTAGTTGCTCCAATATGGATGGGCAGTAACTCCAAAAAATTTTGGGCAGTTGCCCTGAAAATCTTTGGGCAATTTGAAACGAGATGTGCTCCTTGCAGGAAGGGGGAGGAAGTCATTATCTTCTTAGCTTCGACTGTAAACTGGATGCTGCTGAGGTGGGAGAGGCTTGGAGAGTTAGCCTGCTGCTCTGGAGTTTATTCATTTTCACTTTGAATCAAAGTGTGTCATTTGAAGGTGTTGATGTGCCATCATACTCTCATGTTATTTTACACTGTAAAGCGGATGTTGCTGAGGTGGGAGAGGCTTTGGGAGTTAGCCTGCTGCTCTGGAGTTTATTCATTTTCACTTTGAATCAAAGTGTGTCATTTGAAGGTGTTGATGTGTCATCATACTCTCATGTTATTTTACAAGATGATGTTCCTGAGACCTATAGAATTATAGGATTTTTTATGTTTATAGATTTGTTTAGGTACAGATTTATGAGCTGCAGAGCTGTTTAGTCATGTTAGTTTTGAATATTACTTTATTTTATGAATAATTATTCCTGAACTTGCTAGTGGCGTCTCTTATAGCAATTTCAGAAGCTTTGTTGATTTTACTCAGTTTAAATTTTATTGTTGAGCCTACTAGATATTGTGCATTTTGTTCTTATTCCAGAGCTTCAAATGATATAAATTTTATTATTGATTTTTTTGAAAATTGAAGTTGGACTTGTTGGCATGACGTATAGGAGTAAGTTGTTACTCGTAAACATTACATACTTGTATCTCATATCACTATTTTGACTATATGGAGGGTCGACGTTGGGGTAAATTTCCATCTGATCAAATCAACTACCATGAGGAGAGACGTCCAAATAACGTTCAAGTTATTCGGATTCCAGAGGATCTTTTAGACACTTACTCACGTTTACGTCATGCACTAGGACCGCAAACGACACATGTCGCTGTCTTGAGATGGTTGCTGGATGGTTCAACAAGATGTATAGATGTCTTAGTGGCTGCTCGTGCACAACGTATAGCAGCCCCCGAGCATGTGCCTGATGAGTCCATAGTTGAACAAGAGTCACTAGACCATGTGAGTGATAGTCAGACTATTCTCCCCGATAGTCAGGTTGAGCCCACAAAAGTGCGTACTGATGAGTTGGAGGAGGAGCCTCACGTCGAGATGGAGGATGAGTCCCTCACACGCGTGTAGGCCGAATATGAGTTATGGGACCGAGGAAAGATCATGGAGTTCTGTGATGTATTTCGTGTGAAATGTTCACGACCAGATTGCGTATTGTATTGCATCGCACCAATTATTACAGAGTTGCATCAGGTTTGGCAGTTGAAGTTCGGATGCGATGCAGGCCATACGACGGTTTTTGTGACAAGGGAGATGGAGAGAGAGAGAAGATCGCCAGATGTGATAGGGCAGATGTACCACGCTGCATTATGTGCAGGTCTTAGTTATACCTCAGTTGCGAGTATGTTAGAGACCATGCGACTTCATGTCCCCACAGAGAGACATTGGTATGATTTTCAAGGTGGAGTTGGCAGACCTCTCGGGTGGTGCAGTGCTGCATTATCACAATGGGAAGAATACAAGACGACGATGCATGCAATATTGTTTCGAGATAAATACTGATCTTATCATTTATAGATTTAGTCATATATACCTTTTTATGTACATAAGATATTTGATATTTATGGGTGTTTTTTATTATTGTCAAGATTCTTATAAGTATTTTTTGTAATATTGTACACACTAGAGCCTTTGATCTTATACATCGATTGTCTATGAGATTCATCTCGCAATGGATATCATGGGACAGTTTCATTCATCAATGCAGCCGACAATCGAGTTATTGAGATGGTCACGATGACGCGGGTGGAAGCTGAGAGCTCTTGGAGAATAGAGACGGCCGCGGTTCAGAAAGGAATTGAGAATCTCCAAGAGAAAAGACATGTTCATCTTGGAGATTATCCATGATGATAATCACGTTGTCGACGCTATTATTGATAGGTATATAACTTCATAAGCTGTTTTGAAATTGTTTTGGAGAAAATTCTATTTTCCATGGTTTCATCTTGCATCTTGTGGTGTAGGAACGAGATCCGTAATCAAAAGGATCTTTGGCACAAGTGTAAGGAGATTGTAACCAAGTTCAAGGAGGAGTTGCAAGATGTGCATATGTCTACGAGTGATCAGGGAATCGAGGATGCACGGAGCAGGAGCCAGCTAGCGGTCTTTTCAGTGTCAACATTGAAGAGTTTTTGTCGAATGAGAGCTCTTCCTCTAGGCGGTTCAAAGATAATTCGAGGACTACTGGCAGCCTGAGCGCACCCGAGGGCTGAAATATCCTGAGCTTGGTGCACAAGATATTGCTTATAAACTCAAGTCATGGATTTATACTTGTGCTCGTCGTGCTTTTGAGAGATAATAAGTTCTATGTCGTAGTTTGTCACTTTTGTGATTTCTATATTCCAATCCCACATGATTACAGTTTTTTCTTATCTAACCATATTTCATCCATTTGTTGCAGAGAGAACCTTCGTCCGGAGTTGATGTGTTTTGACATCTTGCTTGTCGCATCACATTGGGCTGACGATCATTCGGATTGTCGTATTCTTCCAGACGATCGACCTTGTAGTGAGTGCGAGTTTGGAGAAGGTGCACGCTTTTCACATGACGGAGCTACGCATCTTGCTGTGGAGGCCTTCCTTACTAAACACATTACACCAACGAAGATGCGTTTCTACATACGCGCGAGAGAGAATTTCATGAGCGAGACCTTCCACTCTGTCATCAACAAGTTTGCGACGAAGAGGATCCATTGGGAGAGATCGCATGAGGCTCGATTAGCTTGTGCTGCTATGGATTGGAACGAGAACATTCGTTGAGAGGTAGTAGCAGTTTATCCACGTCGACAAAATGATAGTATCGTCCGTCGACGACCGGCAACAAACAGGGTGCTTGTGCGTCAAACAACGGCATGGAAGGATGAACTGAGACAACAGATTTTTGGATATCGATAATAGATAAATAAAATGATTTCTTTACAGTTTGATTGTACAAGGTATACTGTTATTTTACAAGGTATATTATTTCTTCTCATTTTCACTTTACGTGATCCATTTTTGAGTTCTTATATTGCTGAGCTATCGAGATTGCAAAGGTGGAAACTTCATTATTTTCAGTTATGATACAGGTATCGGGTCCCATGCTGCACTTGATGGTGAGCCTATGGTGGCTGGTCTGTTTGCTTTTATCAGGTAAGCTTTACTCCCTTCTTTTCTATATCCGTATTTGTTTTCATGCATTTGTTATTTCCGTGCCACTAGTCGCTCTTGTTGCGGTGATTGTAACAAACTGTGCGGCGTCTTGTCTCTTCAATTCTTGCAGAAGGTGCCTCTTCGTGCTGGTTTAGCACCGACTTTTGTATCTACTTTTACTACCTTCAAGATAAAAATAGCAAATCATGAAATGTTATGGGTGTTCTTGAGACAAATAAAAAGGTCAGGACTTGTACTTGATGCAAGTATGTCAGTTGCTAGGACCCCTTTTATTGTAGTGTAGATCATTCTCAACTTGCCAAATTTTTCTTATATTTTTCTTATATTTTTGAAAATTATTTCTCGGTGTCTTTCTCTCTGTGCCTTCATCTCTTTTGTGTATCTATTCACCTCTGTTCATGCATGAAGGAGCGTTTTGTGTTGATGACTTCTTACTTGAGGACTTCTAACTTTTGAGGACAGTAATATATACACAGCCAAGAGTTCCTCGATTGCTATATGACTAATAATTATTCTATTTCTCGGTGTCTTCTCGATGCCTTTCCTGAATGGCCTAGCAAGTTATATGGCTTGCTTCTATTCTAAACTTGATGGCGATCAGCTTCGAACAACAGTGACCAAAATTGATGCTCATAATAAGCGTTCAAGGCAAAAGAGAATGTTCCGCCTTTGTCCTTGCAAGATTTATCAAAAGTCTGTGTATTTATCGACAGATACTAAATATCAACTAAACGAGTACCGGTAGTCTATGGTGGCACCGTGCCAGAGAACAAGCCTTGACCTACATCTGCTAACATATCTAAAAATATTTCTCTTGTGTTTGAAGGAGTTCTCCAGTTGAGGTCGAAGCACTGCTTGTGGTATATTTGCTACCACCTTGGTTGTCTGAACCGGTACACCGTACCAGTTACATGTATGATCCAGTGTTTGCACTGACCGCTTTTGAGATCGGAAGTAGGGCTTGTTGGGCAATGACTGCTCCTTCTCTCCTTCCATGTATATGATTTGAAGGCATGCGAGTTTGGATTGTAAACAGACTAACAGAGTTCTGCAAAGAACACTACGCCATGGTGCATATAGTCTGGGTTGAAGTCATGGAATAGTGAAACTGACAAGTGAGTAGAAACTAGAACAAAAGACAAGAGGGTACAATTGACTCGAAAAATAAAGATAGAAGACAAGTGAGGGGTATAAATATAGCCTGAAGAGTTGCTGCCTTCTGTTAGTAACAGTCGTAAAACTTATTCTCCGGTCTCTTCTCTGTCTCGCTACAATATTAGCGTTATGAGATAGCATGGAATGGGAGATGATAGGCGGTGAAGTTGTGATAAGTAAGAGACATTAGAGAGGCAGAGCTGCGAATTCTGCTACCAACCGAAACTAAACCTAAATCTCGAAAAACTGTGAAAAACCAACGTCAGAGAGAATTGAACCCTCAAAACCCCGTCTAGGTTGACGTTTCACAGGAGTTGTGCACTCCTGGACCCGCTAGTCGAGATGCAGCTACAGATGCAATGCAAATATCATGACAAGACAAAACATGGAAAATTAAAACAGAATTTACTCTTTGAAGCCAACAAATTCTTCTCCAGGTTCATACCAAGTAATCTTCACAGTTCTCTCTAACGACTCAGGTAACTGAGTTCGATCTTTGTATCCAAGACAAAAAGCTATAGCTCTGTATACTTGAAATTGTTTTCGGGATAACTTTACCTCGGTGTATGATGCTGCACATGCCAACAGTGGTAACTCGTTGTCAAAACCAACTTGCATATCAGTCCGTTGAGAAACCTCTACACATGCCTCGGAGAACACAGGAAACTCAGATCGTATTTGCTCAGGAGTCACCAAGATAGGAGTCTCTAAAACTCCTCCACTTACAACCCAGTGTCCAAGCACCCCCCCTTCCCATTGAAGAATTGTTGACTGCCGAGTTTGTACTGCCGAGGACTCAACCATGACTGCAATCACCAAGAATCAATCATTGTGAAATGGCACAGTGCAGCCACTGTCACATCCTAACTTCACAGCTCGATAGCACAAAGAAAAAGCACCAAGATCGCTAAAAGTGAAACTTCTTGCCGCCACTGCAATAACATGCTGCCAATCGCGTCGAGGTCAATAGCACAACGTCGACGACATTCAAGATCGGCTGCACAGAAAAGCATGTAGTCAACTCAACTGAAAAATAGCACAAACAGTACCGAGATAACACGTGAATGGAAAACTTGGAGATAACACTAACGAACAGAGTCAAAATCGAGCAGTAAAAGCATAGAAATCACACCGAGAAAAGATGACGGTTGAAAGCTTGGAGATCACACTCCCGAACAGAGTCAAAATCGAGCCACAGAAGCGTAGAAACCACATTGAGAAAACACGAGGGTCGAAAGATTGGAGAAAATACTCAAGAACGTTGTCAAAATCGAACGGTAGAAGCGCAGTAACAGCACCGAGATAACAGTGAACCGAAAGCTGAGAGAAAACTAAAGCAAACAGAGTTAAAATCGAACCGCAAAAGCATAAAAAGTGCATCAAGAAAACATGTGAGTCGAAAGCAATGAGAAAAGCCTCGCGAACAAAGATGAAATCGAGCCACAGAAGCGCAGTAATAGCACCGAGAGAACATGTGAACCGAAAGCTGAGAAAAAACACTCGCGAAGAGAGTAAAAAGTCGAGCCGCAGAAACGCAAGTGTTAGGGCACAGAAGGGAAGTGAGACGTTGGGCAAAGCGGGTTGTCCTGCGTTAGGGCAAGAAGGCATTGCGTGCGGGCATTTGCTCGTCCAGACTCTAACACGCTCACGGCAAAGGTATTCGGAGAGAATGATTCTCTCCGGCCCTTTTATACCCTCAGTGGAGGTTTAATGCATGATGATCATTCTTCAGCCGTAGAGTTTCATAGAAGTCCATTTGCTCGTGCGATAATACTCTTTCTAATCATTTCGGTAGAATCATGAACCCGTTCCACGAATCAGTTTATGAATATGTGATCATTCTTATGTGAGCTTCTTGAGTGAATCTTTTACGAGCTTGCTATTGATTTCGTAATATCAAACTGCTCATGCAACATTTCTCAGTTTTAAGGGTTTGAGATGCTTTATTATCTACTCACTCGTCTGACTTTACGCTTGGTTTGTTGAAATGAGTTCTTATGTTTTTCCTTGGCAGACGTGATTCATGTTAGGATACACACACTTGGAAATTTACTGCTTATAAACACAATGACCAGAAGCATCCAGCATGCTTAGGGAGAACAAATTTGCATTCATTTTTACTAGACTTGATATCAAAACCTTAAACATATTGAACTGAAATTTTGATATAAATAATTTAAAATCAATTTTAGAATGTGAGATGATGATCAATAGAATTGTACAGTAATAAAAAATGACACATGTAAAAGCTCATTATGAGGGTATATTATATATGAAACTGAATGATACAATAAAGTTTATTATAACATATATTTTATGAAAATTTCAAAAACTCAATTAAACCTCTTTATTTATTGCACATGATTTCTAATTTTAAGTACAATGATAGTTTTCAATTTATTTTAATTATCTTTATAAGCTTATATGAAAATATAATTAATATCTCATATTATTTACATAGACTCGGTTGGACCTCTGGACGGACATGATTTTTTCCATTACAGTTTAGTATTTACTGTAACCATGTAGAAGGATACATCTTACACATCTCGAAAATCGACATACATTTAGAAGATATCTAGAGGTGATTACGTGTATGATTAAGGTCTTAGAGAGTTTCTTCTCATGATACATCGTGTTGATGAGGCTTTTGGGACTAGGAGTTAGTCACAATATAATGTTCTGATATTGCTTTGCCACTGTTGATAAATGATATATCAATTGACGAGGAAGATCGAAGAGATATCTAGAGACCCAAATATAATACAGAAGAGGGTGTTTTAGAAGAAGATGTCATTACAAAGTTGTGAGGAATTAGTGGTGATTCAATGTCTTACATGCTCTCGAGGTTCAAACTAACCTGATTTAGATACTTATATGGAGCAATAGAGTATTTTGTATCTTTTTTCAAATTATTTGCATTAATGCTTAGAATTCTAGATGGTTGGTTTGGTAAATGAAATCTAAATATTATACTTATCCAACATCTATACGATCAACACATCCAATTCCCAAGTCATGGACTCGCATATTAATCCTAGGGACCAAATTTATTTTTGCGGATACAGTTCTACGAAGACTTTTCGTTCATAGATGTCCGAATTCCTATAGAAAAGAACCATGTGAGTGCAACTAGTTTGAGCTGTTTAGTTTCTAGTTGTTTCCTCAAGATCAATATACGATATTACTTTACATTATCAGTTTATACGTATTACCAAATGCAAAACATGACTATTATGCATCCAAAACATACTTTCGGCCGGAGCGGGAAAACGTCAAGCGGAACGAGCGTGCATTTTCTTGGTTGGTGCGGGCGTGGCTAGTAGGCAATAGAGCGACTTCTGAAAATGGAGAGATTTCACATGATGGATAGAACTATCGGTCCGAAAGTATTATGGTGCACGTATTTGAAACCCATACCTACTTCATGTATTGCTGCCTGTCATTTTACATCTATATTTGAACCTGTTTGTGTTATTACTCATACCGAAGATAATGCAGTAGGTACGGTTCTCGTGTAGGGATCTGCACGTCTCAGGTTCGAACCATAAAGAATACATCATAAATTTATTATTCATATCAGACTATACATAGTAAATAAAAATTAAAGGAGTCTCATTGTTATTCAGATCAGACGATCTATACTAAATAAAAATTAAAGGAGTCTCATAATGCCTAAAAATTTAAAGGGTATTGTGAACAGTCAATTGTGACTAAAGTACTACAAGATGAAATTTGATTGCTTCTGAAACAAAAGTAATTCATTTGTATAAATCAGCACAGTCTAATACAGAGCTTGAACCGAGACCAGGTGATAATGCGGGCTCTTGCTGAAACTCCTACAAATAGTTTATGTGAAGAACAAAAATTTAGTTGAGATCTACATGATTATAAATACCTATAATCATCTTACTCCTGACGCAATTTTGAATTACTTTTATGGAAAACCTCAACAAACTATACTCATTCAAATTGTTCACTTGAGCACGAGTGCAAAAAAACCACCAAAATTAGATAATAATACCAAGCGTTAATAGTAAACTTTATCGTGTTACACGTATCTCAACGGTAGATCTCTTCCGTTCAGCATATGATGGAGACTTCTCACACGAGTTATGGCTGTCCACCGAGACACAGTGGGTGCCTTGGATTAAATTATAAATCGTTAATGATTAAATCCTAAATTGATAAAATGAATTTAATTAAACAGCGACGATTGTCGCACATGAAGCAAAACCGATTATCAGACGTAAGACTGTATATTTCACCTCATGTACACTTAGAAGTGTACATGAGGCATAATTTATGAGTTAACCCTAATTTAAAGAAAGGTTAACTCTAAATTATGTCTCGACAGTCTATTTTCATTCGAAAAAACAACTTTACTTATACTGGTATACTTACAGTCAAACCCACAGCACTTATGGGTTTTTGATTTTCCAGAGGTAATGTGTTTCGCTGAGGTGAATTCGGCATTTAAATATAGAAATTTAAATTTAGTATTTTTAATTTAGACAGCTAAATTTAACTTCAGATTTGTCTTTGCACGAAAGCAGCCGCGAGTATAGCCGAGACTGTATAGTCCCCCGCTTCCTTCAGTTTCAATTTTCTCGAACCCAGCCACTGAATAATTTAAAATTATACTGCACTGTATACCCTGCTTCCTTCTTCACTGTACAAGCAAAAGTTATACTGTGACTGTATTATTTCCCCGGGTTTCTTCACTGTACAAGGTCGTGGGGAAGGATATTATCAGGATTGAAAACTCCAGACCTATTTGATTTTTCATTCACCACGACTAGTAGTTCAATTTGCTGCCAAATACATTAATATCTGCTTGTCTTTCTCTTTCTTCTACTCTCCTATATACTTGGTTTGCTGCATACGCTTCGATCGTCTCATTAATATTTAATTGAAAAGGTTTACGTGAAACTATGCAAGTTATTTATAGTAAATTCGCTAATGATTATATATTTTACAAAATGCTTATAATTAATTAAACACGGAATAAACGCAGGATAATAAAAATCAGTACGGTATGGGGTGACAGCCCAGGCTTCCCATCGGTGGCACTGTGGCAGGTGTTAGGCGGCCTTGGCAGAATTGAATGACGAGTAGCGAGCGTTACAAAGTCCTTTTGGTCAAAGAAAGATGCAGTCTGTTGCGGATCGTTTCAGCGTTGTTTCGGGTGAGTTGAGCAGAGAGTTGCTTTTGGTTGTTGCTTTTGGTTGGGCGGAGAAGTGTGCATGCCGGCGCAAGTGCAGGCGAAGTTTTGGTGGAAAGAGCGTGCAATCAGCCTGTGTGTCCGAAAGTATGTGAGCGAGCGAGCGATTGAAAACAAGTGTTTTTTTGACTCCGTGGGGGAGCGAGAGGTGGAGCTAGAAGGGCCGGAGTGGAGACACTTCGAGAGAAGGGGGAATCTTCTCGTGGGCTGCTGGTGGGGAGAGGAAGGTGAATTAGGTTAATAGAAACAAGAGAGTGAAAGGTATCATCGCGGGCCCAAGCGTTTCCCGGAGTGTTGCAAATTCTAGGTTGGGGCAGTGGTTGCAATGTCGGGACAGGCGAGTGAGGCTGACTCGTAAGGACTTACACTCTGAAAGTGGGTGGATTGTGGGTGACAGGAGTATACGAGAAACGTCTTGTTAGAGGATTGGCACCATGGATTGGCAAGGGCAGAAGCTTTCGGAGCAGCTCATGCAGTACCTATTGCTTGGATCTGCCACGATTGCGTTCTTGACGGGGTATATCATGTCTTCCTACCGGGCGATGCTGACGATTTATATGGTTGGCGTGGCCATTACTTTCTTGATCACTGTTCCGAATTGGGGAATTTTCAACCGACATCCCTTAGAGTGGTGCGAGGTGAAGAACCCGGAGATGCTCAGCAGCCGACAACCGAGGCTGCGGGGCATATCTGCAACCGGTGGACGTAGTTCTTAAATAAAAAGCTGGCACGTGAATGCGATGTTAGTCTTTCAAGCAGTCACAAGTGGGACAATTGGCATCGTTACGTGGAGTAAATTCCTTTGTTCCTGATAGAAGACGTTTAGGATTGTAACCTTGCTAGCACTTCGCGTTTTAACCGCTAACTTGTTATGCCAAGAGGTTCATGCGGAGAGTGGTTAGAGCCATATGCAGCAAGGACATAGATACATAGTGGAATGTAGCAAGATTAATTGTCTCTTGTTCAACTTGAAGTGCAATGTTTCCAATCGTTTACTCATGAAATCTACCAGAAACATTCAGGGTAGATGCGCAGCGATTTATTTCATTATACCCTTGGCTTGATTGTATTTTGCATTTGACGTTGTCCGGGCTTATTACATCAGTCAAAACAGCTTCCTAAGGCAGCGTAGTGATTTTCTACAAGCATACTTACTTGATCAGGATGAAGCAGACACTTGATTGTTTCTTTCGTGGGGACAGACATGTTACGGAGTGTGCAGCTTGTCAGTAAGCGCGACATACTAGGACAGGCATGTCATTGAGCTTGTTGAGTTGCAAGTGAGTGTAATGAGTCGTATTAATAAACTCCAAGTTGCAGAGCCAGTGTCCGATTCTTAAGCTCCAATTTCAGTAACATCCTTAAAGTTTGACCTTGGTTGTGAACCAAGTGGACCTTTGGGACAAATTATATATCTGAACTGTTAGCAGCATAGGCGAGTCAGCGGTTTCTCGGATATATACCGGGATAGCAAAATGATTATGGAAGGCATATCAGTCTGACAAGCTCAAGCCGAACTTATAACTACTTCTAGAACTGGAACTGTCACTATTGCATGGCGTTACAGAGATATAATTGGGCCGTAGTCTTTTGGCACCGTAACAGAGTTTGTTTCATGGCTTCGATTCTTGTAGCTTGCCCTCTAAGTTCTGAAGTGCATTTCTTTAAAACTGAATCGTTATGGATGTGATTGATACCCCTATGCAGGTTGAGTAACACTCAGAATTTGTTGCTGACTATTCAAGAGAAAAATCAAGTGGGCAGACAGCATGGGTGACTTGGACCGAAACACAAGAAGGAAGTAGAAGATAAAGCTGAGGGAGTAGAAGACAAAGCTGAGGAGTTACGAAAGTCCATTAAGGTGAGTCGATGTCTGATGCAAATTTTGTGAGAGCTCCGAAGTACGCTGGCGTTGCGTGTGTGTCGTGGAGAATTGTAGAGAAAGCCACATGCTTGGAATCCCATAGAATTTGAATGTTATTTAGGAACATGTAGTTGTGACGTCTTGATGTCAATCAAGACGTCTTAGGTGTAGAGTATGATAAGTGAGGTTTTAGAGATATCAGTTTCAGAAGCAAAAGTCAGTGTTCTAAGTACTGATAGTGAGTTGTATAGCAAGTTTGAGCATGTAGGCAGATCTATGTCTTATTAGCCTTGTCATGTGCTTCGGCACTCATGAAAGTGCTGGAGATAAAATGAGTTCGATATATGTTTCACTTGGAGGCAGAAGCCTTTGTACACCAACCTGTAAGCAGGCCAAGATGGAATTACGGGGACAAGAAGATGTGGGTTATACAGAAAGTGGGGCTTTGGTCGTGGATTATGTTGGAGAAGTCAGTTCTCTACGGCCCATTTCCTGTCAGTGAGCCACTGTGGCAGCGCCAGCCTAGATCCGGCATCCGTGTAATGTGCCCCGGCAACTTTAAAAATGCAGGAGAAGTAGAGAATGCGTCGGATAATTTCTGTCTCAAAACAACCAAAACGTGAAAAAATACTAGAAATTTGCTAAAAATCGCCGGTGAATTAACACAGTAGTCGGGCAATTGTCAAAAACCGCCGGCATATTACAGGTAAGCAGGAAAAACCTGGGCTGGGCCTGCACTGTGGTCTTTCAGCTGAATTGTTGAAGTCCCACTTGTTCCAAGTTTTTGCGAAGCATGATTGAGATTCTAACTGTTGTAGGCAGGAGAAGACACGCGTGGACAGTTAAAGATGCCTAAATAAAGCATAACTAAAGTGACTACAGCTCTGGCCACTTTAGGCACTGTTTCTGAGACGAAGTCCCAGGTTCGGATCTAGAATGATCCCCCCCTGCACATATCTTCATCTTCTAGTAATAATGAGATATCGATGGAGTTCCCTTTATAGTTTCGATCTCCCCAAAATTGTGTGGAACCTAGGTGTGGCTTTGAGATAGTGCTGACGTGGTCAAGTTGAGGGCTCAATTTCTTTAAAAAATACCACTTTTCGTGTCAGTTTGTTTTGTAGATTTAGAACTATTGCCAATTCCGGTTTGTGTATGGTTTAACGTACTATGAGCAGAGGACTAAGTCATGGAAGTCTTCCTACAAAATCGAGGTGTTGCAATGTATTCCCTTAATGTATCTGTTCTACGATTTATTTCACATATGGTGGTAAAATTGGCATGTAAAAACTCCTTAGTCTTTGCATGAATTGGGCAAAGACCCATCCTCAACGGGAAAAGGGAGGAAGCAGCTAAAAGCTGAAAAACTTAAACACTCAATCTGCATATACAAAGGGGTAGGGGACAACAATTGCTTGGCATTCTTGGTCACAACATTGCCCTAAGTTTAGCAGTAGGTCGGTTTCATTGTTTCATTTCTCTCATATCTTTTACACATGAGAATGAATTTCTTATTTCCTTGTACTGAAGCGCAAGACGAGTCTTCCGTTTCCTCAACCAAGTTCAGTGGATGCAATATGACCCAGATACAGCCAATTGCAAGATGAACACCTTATCCGTCTTTACTTGTGCCCAAGTAGTTTTAGTAAGCAGACTACGAGTATAAGCGTCTTACAGCTAAAGGCTGCCTTTGGGTCCTGTCTGTTTTTTTTGTGTGTGAGTGGTTGTTGATGAGATTTGTGCAATACAAGCCTTCAGAAATTCGCCCGCGCCGGTTAGGGCACGGGCAGGGGTTTGGAAATAGTTTTGGGTTCTGTCTGTTATAATCTCTTTTAGTATTGGAGACGAAGCTTGCTTAAATTATTCTATCTTGATCACATTAGTCTCGCACTTCTTTGCTAGTCTGTACTCTTGTGGCATATCAGAGTGAATGCAAAGTGAGACATCTAGAGTTGGATTTCTACATGGTATCAAAAGTGCATGGTGTGAATTCTCTTACAGCAAGGCAAAGGAGGGTTTAGGAAGAGAGAGAGGACACAACTTTAGGGAGGAGAGAGACTGACGACACAAGTTTTCTATTGGTTTGAAGAGATTTGCTCTCAGTCCATATCCGACTGCTCTTAGAGCGATCCTCGAGTTGTTACAAAGGAGTCGGTCAGGATTTATAATTATAGATTTGATTGGTTTTCAGATTAACATCATTTGTTTACCATAATCGTGTTATTTCCAAGATTTCTGATACCCTTCAGGACAGAAGCTACCTGTTTAACGGGAAGTAAAGGTTTGTTCTCTGCCCATGGTACCCTAGTCAAGGTTAAGTTAGAAGGTGCCTCATGGATGTGTCAAGGTTTTATGGGTAAGAGAGTTTCTTAAATGATTATGCTAAAACCGGATGTAAGAATAACCAATATGTATGTATGTAGTACGTAATGACCAGATCAGGACGAATATGAGGATTCCTTACTCACGAGGATGGCCTCATGAAGAGCATGCTCAGCGTCACTGTGTACTACAAGTTTGTCCTGTGCTACCAGTAAGAACGATGTAATGCTATCCAGAGGGAAGGTACATCATTGTTCTAGTTCATGAGATAATCAACGCGAGTAGAGAGAGGGAGATTTGCCGTACAGTGTGATCTTTATGATTGCTCGTTAACATCTGCGAGGACGCTTTAAGAAAGAACCACTTAGTACTTGCTCATATTTCACATGTGGCTATTTATATCAATGTCTTAACTCCATTTCGAGCTGCGGACATGACTAACAGCTCGGTGGAGAAAGTCAACGAATCGTGACGTGTATCCCAGAAGACGAAATACGTCTGCTGCACATCCAACCTTGCTCCCAATGAGCTTTTACAACAGAGGTAATCCATGTTGCTCTGGAACACGAGGCAACCCCCGCTGCATCCTTAATGAACCAAGCTCTGCACGTGCTCGCTTTCCTCACTACCCCCGACATTTGTACATGGTTTAGGGCGGCAAAGCTAAAGCATATCAAGCTGTAATCGGACCTGAACGGTAGGTCAAAATCAAAGCAAATGTGCCGCTGCAAAGCCCAAAGACGGATACCCCTTTTTAGGACATGTCGACCAAATGGATTAAATCGCAGTATACTCTCGAACCAGCTTCCTGGCGCTTTCCACTTCAAAAGATTCCGCTCCATCGTCAAGTTCAGCTTTCGGTTTCACATGTGAGACAGACTGGAGTCTATATATCCGTAACCCCGAATGTATCAACTAACAAGAAAAACATAGCTGATACCCAGATGGAAGGATTCCACCCAGACCCAGAACGAATTCTACCTTTGGCTGAACGGTGGCTTGAACTGTGGTCTTCGCTAAGTCAAAAGAATGTGAAGCTGTTGTGAATCTGTGGCTGCGAATGAGGCCGCTAACCTTGCTGTGATACTCAGCTGCCCAGGGGCCTACTTCATCCCAAGACGGTTGTCCAAACACACAACGGAATCTCATCAACCTGCACCTGTCAAATTTCCAGTGCACTTTGTCAATCTAACGTGATCCACGTTTAGCCATCGGGTGCAGTGGCATCCAAGATGCCCTGGAGTAAAAGAGCTCAAAGTGCCTGCTTGTGCAATCTACTGTTCTCCTCCTCAAACATTCCTTGTACTAGTCATGGCATGAAAACAGTCGACGAAGCGATAGCAAAACGACTCGCAGAAGCTGGTGTCTCTTACACCGGTGACAAAAGTCAGGAGCCAAATACAAGGATAACTGAAACGATAAGTACTGACTTGAGTGGAGGATTCATCATGTATGCCCTCGGTTCTGTCGCAAGGTCAGCGAGGAACTGACATCCAGAAAAGAAGTAGGACGAAGCCCTCTCCAAAGGATACTGTAGCCTTCTAGGCTGAAGGCTCCTCTTAGGCCTCCGACATCCTTTAGAAGAGGCGGCTGTCCACATCCCGCAGCAAAACAAGGATTCGTTCTAAGCTCGGCAACAATATCAGTGTCACAGAAGGTAAAAGAAAAACAGAGCATCTGATTCGATCAGAGTGCGCATCACTGGAGATACTTGAAGGCAGGTTGCACTGGGCCTTCTCGGCGACTTGGCCTTGAACGTCTCTCCTTGTAGTTTAACCCGTAGTTCGGTGGCAATCTGCGCCCTAACCTTGAGGACATCGAAAGGCGTGGAGTCAAGTGATTCACCCTGTGGCATCTGTCAGGTGGAGGGGACAACAGAACTTCAACAGTCAAGCTTCTCCAGATTGCCGAGGTACTGTCTATTATCGACATTATCCACGGACAGACGAGGTACCAGCAAACATCCAATTTCCATCCTGCACTTGGATTAATCTGCCCAAACAAATTAGCACATCCAAGAATTTGGTTCCTGACACACAATAAATTATACTGTTTAAAGATATAGAAATTAGAATCGAAGAATCAAGTTACGAAGCACCACACAGAAGAAAAATCTCGTTAAGTCAACCCTCGGACAACATGAACAGAAAGATATATACCAGACAAAGCTATCTAAACAAGTCGTAGTTAAAACCCAAATATCACACTAGAAAAGCGGGCAGACTAAAGGTTCAGTAGAGTGATTTATCCTGAAGTAAATTTCAGAGCCTGCATTTCTTTATCCAGTCGAGAAGTTGAAAATGCTACTTCAGGTCTGCTTTCGAGATCCATGGACTGTGATCGCCATATTTGAACGTTATGAGTAAGCAACAACACGGAGTTGCTTCAATAGAAGAAGTGAGCCAACCTCCGTTTCCAGCACTATGCAACTCCCACGTTTCAGCGCCTCTCTGGATACGATTTGAATGTACTTCACCGAGTTTGTACGGAGAATAGAGATTCAAGCGCTTTACTCTGTGAAGTATCTTGTACGAGGCAACGCGGTTCAAGGACTTGCACAAAACGTACTGAGTTTCTCGGTGAATGATATAGATAATAAAATCCTGAAGTGGAATTTTCAGCTTGTCGATTGGATAAAGGAACGCAGTCTCTGTGGCTAAAGCCCCCAAACGAGCTCTCGGGGACTCCTCAAACACATTCGGTGAGTTCACCATGGCTCACTGTCGTACTTCAGATTTATTCTGAACGTAGCTACTCCCGCACTCCAAGAACAAAATTCCCGAGCGTTTTCCTGGTACCAACACGAAACAACCTTCAGAGGCGCACAGAATTCGTCTACGCAGCCTTCGTCCGGGTTTAGGTCGAAACTACCAACTTCCTATGAAACTTCAGTCAGATGCATCCAAAGATACTCGAGGAATCAGTAGCCTCGGCATTATCCGAAATCCTATACTTGATCGAGCGACGTAATGAAATTTACGCCGTTCACTAACTTTCTCTTCCTCGCCTGATCGCAAGGCTGCGGCGCTGAAGATGATCCAATCAAGAAGTTCCTTCGGAAGATCCAGATTCGACGATCTCACGCATCTAATGGTTCACCGGGCGCTTGTGACGCTTGTGACGTTCAACCTAATAACCTGCTAAGGCAGGTAATCGACTCACTTCACGGGTTACAGCGGTTAAGACCCATGCGAGACAGTCTCTCTCGGATGCAATCTCCAGCATCAGCCGGTGAAGACTTGTAACTCCACCATTCATTACCCGGTGAATCATCGGCAGTATCTTTCGCCGGTAACTCGGACATGCCTTTTATGATAGAGTGCACGCCTGCGGCCGGAGAAAACTACCGTTGTGCATGTGGAAGCGCCGAGTGAAGTGGAAAGTGGCCAGGCCGCCAAAATGGTATCAAGTACGCCAACAGGGCTCTCTCCTCCCGACGGGAATGAAACGGGAATATTCCCGCTCTCGCTTCACAACTTACAGCTGAAAGTCTGAAACCCTCCCCGGGATTTCCCGGCGGAGTGAAAGACGGGGGGAGAATGCTTGAGGACAAGAGGCGCGATTTTGGCAGCAGAGCTCTCATTCTACTCTTCTCTTTCTTCTTCTCTCTTCTGTCCGCCGAGTGATGGGCGATGGTGATCGTGGGCAACGATTACGCAGGCCGTGAGGAGAAACATTGCCCCAACATGCGCTAGATCGGAGACAGCGATTTCTAATCCGCCTGTCGGTGATGATTGCGGTTTTCAATCTGAGAGGCTTGCCTGTTGCCCGCACCCATCGCCGTAGCTCTGTGGAGCCTAAGGATTAAAATGCATTCAGCGGGAGAATATTTCGTCCTCTTTCTCTGAAGGAGACTTGATTCTCGCCTCTGAGTGCTGTGCCGCAGTCGTCGAAGCGTAAGCTCTCGTCACGAGAGTATATGCTCCGACTGTGGGTGCGCGTGTGTTGGTGCACTTTGTGCATCCGGCACATTATGAAGGCCTCAACGTAATGCATTTAGAAGTCTATGTGATGAAGGGATTCGTCTTCGTCATACTTGACCAAAAGGGCTACACAGGTCGCAGAATACATCCAATCTATAGAACTGTTGTTTGCACTGTTGTTCTAAACATTGGCTTAAAAAGATGCGAAAATGGAATCTCGCGAAGAGATTCCGCATAGGTAGTAAACTGAAGCAGAACTAGGTGGACAAAGTTTGTAGTGAGAATCTGTACCTCCACTAAATAAACTCGAGTTTTCAAACATGATGTCTGTCGTGGATCACTTGAGAAACTCTCCATATGCCTGCTGCAGATTATCTTTCGCCATGAAGCTGCGTGCACAACCTAATCCCTATTCTTGAATTTAGGCTGCACTCCGGATGCGTTGGCCGTTGGCCAGTGATCTATAATGGCAGTCGATGCATTCTTCTGCGTCGCTCTTCATCATATAGTCGTATGGACCGTGTCGGGTACGTTTGGTAGTCGTACGTACTGCATAGGAAAGCCGAAAAGCAGCTTACTGCACGTAGAAAGTTTCTCTCTGTCGAAGTGATGGAGACAGGTGGGGACACCCAGATATTCATGTACCATGATTATAGATTAGTGGTCTACTACATAGCTGAGTGGTTGTAAGATTTGGATGGATAAACCTTCAGCGCCTCTCTTGGATGACCTGACTTCTGTCGGACTCGCAGTAGACTTACACCTTACGCAAGAGTTCATTCTCACTTCGCAGTACGATGCTCTGTTCACATACTTGAAGATCTGTCCTCGAGTTTAAATCGAGAGAGAGCAGAGTAGGATCAGGTTCAACGATTGACACCTTCAGGCAAATCTCTTTTGAGTCATGGATGTCTCAGTCACCGCTGTCAGCCACAGCAAGGCACACACATTCAGCAAAGCAAACCAGAACAGCATTCGTCTTGTGACTGGTGAAGGCGTGGCCGGCGATGCCCACTGTGGGAAGACGGTGCAACATGTTCATGCACAAAAGCAGGACCCGAAGCTACCGAACCTGCGGCAGGTGCATCTGATCCATTCCGAATTGCACGATGAGCTGAAGGCTGCAGGAATCGACGTCGCGCCTGGGCAGATGGGAGAGAACATTACAACTCGAGGTGTGGATATTCTGTCGCTTCCCTTGGGAACGCGGTTGCACATTGGGTCTGGCGCTGTACTCGAGCTGACAGGGCTCCGCAATGCGTGCAGCCATTTGAATAAGCTTCAAAGCGGGTTAATGAGGGCTGTCCAGTTTTATGATCAGCAAGGAAACGTCGTCCGTAAGGCAGGAGTCATGTCGGTAGTTGTACGTGGTGCCGATGTACGTCCTGGAGATCAAATCCAAGTGGAACTACCTGCTTACCCTCACCAGCCACTTCCCGTTTTGTGATTGTTCCTCATGAGTAGGGCATTGGAGTTCACTGCGATATCAGTAAACAGTGGTATCCCTTTTATTCAGGCGGAACGTTTCAGAGATGTGAAATGTCACTCGAAAGTGAATTTTGGCGACAAAATCCACAGTATTCTCCTATGTAACAAGCTGTTCGGTCCGGTCACACAATGGCTCTGGAACTCTTGATGAGTCCCCCTGCGTTGTAAAGATTGGTTTGTACGCCACATTTGTATGAGGCTCTGTATTCTACGCTGTTCCTTCTACGATGTTTCTTGATGGCGTTACATGTGAAAGAATTCGTTCCTCCAAGTCCTACTCACCTGAGGAGGAAACGAAGAGCATGATAGTTGAACTCTCCAGGATTTTCTATCTGGGGAACGTGTCCAGCACCTTCAATGAACACTAATTGTGCATTATCTCCCAAATGCCTGCGAAGAATCAAACTTGAAGTGAGTAAATTTCAGGGCTGGATGATTACACACCCAAATTAGCCTTACATGTCTTTAAATGAAATTACTCACCGCTTCAGTTGACGGGCAAGGTCAGGATCGAAGATTTGATCTTTAGTTCCCCATAGTATCAAGACTTTCTGCACATGAATAAAGCTGTTAGTCTTTGTTCTTAATATCAAGTTTGATCTCGAGATCTAACTGTTCACTTGGAATCTGTACCTTGTCGATGACTGGAAGGGGTGGGGCGTCGATCGAGCTGATGGCCATACCATCCAGTAGTTCTTTCTTCTCTTTCCGGTTCTTCTGATAGAAGTTCTGTGGAAATAGTTAACTTGTTAATACCCGTCTACAGTCAATGTATAATGTGCCAGACATTCTATACAGCACAGAAGAGTACCTTGAACATATCTCCTAGCACGAAGTCGGGAACCAGGTCAATCCTCCATTCTGTGGCTGTTGATAGGCCCCGCCTCATACCCTGGAGATCGTCAGGTACGAGCAACTTCTTCACATCATTGACTTTCGTCAGCTTATACAACCTTTGGTTTGTTTTGTGATCCATCATCACCCCCGAACTGGCCACTATTACTCTATTCACAAGTTCAGGATAAACGGAGGCCATACGGTAGGCCACCATTCCTCCGTAGCTCGTCCCAACGAGATTGACTTTATCAACCTTTAGGACATCCAGCATTTCCTTTAAGCTGTCAGCCTGGAAGTTCTCGGACCTCTCTCGGCGGGTAGTGTAAGACTTCCCGAAGAATAAGAGATCAGGAACATACACATTGAAGTCATTGGCAAAGGCAAGAACCTGTCTATCCCAGCCAAACGCGCCATCCATCCCAAAACCTTGAATAAGCATGATGGAGGGCTTTGAGGCGGCTGGTTCACGTGGACACCAACAGTTCATACAGGTTGCGCCATCGTGAATTTCTACTAGCCTTGGCTCAAGCCCTATTCCTCTGTACAGTCCTTCGATAAACTTCCTCCTCCAGTACACCCATGGGATCGAACCCCTGCACGAGCAAACACATCCTTATCTGAGAGTGTGTGTAGACGTCTAGCCAGAGTAAGAGATTCTCCAGTGGTTACTGTGGGAACATTTACAACAGGAGAAGACTACTCGTACAGTTCCAGTGACGGCATTCGTGTGCATCACAGAAAGAAACGATTCACTTAACTTCAGTGTAATTCTCTAGGAGAAAATGGAAAATTTCATCGGACTCCCGTGTCGAGGTGATCAACTGTTACTATACGGAACAGTTAATGTAAATGGAGAGGAAAAGCACCTAAACGTCGAAGCGGACAAGCTCTTAACCCTTCCATTACGATCAAGTTCCGGGTAAAGGCGAATGCGAGATTCTACAAACTTGTTGCTCAAGGTAAATTATCCGGCCAAGTATTGGTTCTGCTAACCTACCGCCCAACAGTTGAGGATGGTAGTTTCTTGAACTTCTTTCAACTGGCTTTCAAGTGTGTGGGGTTTCACCCCTTCACTTTATAACAAAGAGGAAGGATAACCCTTTTCTTTGCCATCCTATTCCTTCATTCGTACTTCTCATACCTACCGCCCAAGCTCCTACTAGAGAATTACGAGACGGAAATGCGAAGTAGACAATTTTTGTTAGTCTGTTAGAGCTCAACTGCGTACACAACCACGCCATACAGACCTACTCGCAAGACGATGAACAATAGTCACGCGAAACAGGATCGACAATTAGTGTACACTTCTGTAAAAGCCCGATTGTGGGCATTCATTGAATGTTCTGCGGTAGGGCGAACATGGTCTTCGCCGCATGGTCTAAGAATGAGTACATTGCAAGATGCCGAGTCAATTCGTGAAAGAACTAATATTACATAGTGGAATAAAATCAGTAATTAGGCCGTTTCGAAACCGAGATACTAAAAGGTGAGCCGCTATCACGTGTTGTTGAGTACAGAGCCGCTATAGCGTGCTGTTGAGGTAGAGAAAAGTCCCCACAAGGGCAACTGCTCCAATCGCAATACCAAATGGTAAAGCAGAACTGCACCGGCAAAACGCAAAGGTCAGTCCCAAGACTGGAGTTATTACACAACGATCAATGCCTGCCAATCTGGCGGCAAAGACCAAGTAAAATACATACAACGGGAATTCGGGAAAACCCCCACCGGGGAATGGAAGGAAGAGGAGGGGAAGCCCAAGGGGCTTTAGAAACGAAGTTGGGAGGCTCGTCATGGGCAAAGACGAGGTCAGAGGTGTAAAGGTGCAAGATGGATGATGGAAGTTTTAGATGAACGAAAGACGGATGATCATATGAAGAAACTAATCTGGTTGAAAATACCGAGGACTAGGTAGAAAAGAACTACTCCTATACTAAGGTCGTCTGGCCAACTTTGACTTACCCAATAGCGGAATCCAACTTTTTCAACTCTTCCTTGCGCGCTTTTCTGACAGCCGAGTCATTTGCATTTCTAGATACAGGGGAATCGTAAGGTTTAAACCTCCTCTTTGGAGCAGCGCATACTGTCCAACAAAACAAGATAAGATAAGCAATTATTTCTCTATCATGATGTTAAGAAAACTGTTCATAGCAAAGTTAACAGTAATCACACATGCCTGTTCAGAGAGGAGTCCATATGTTGTTCGATACACATCGGTCCATTAGATAGCAGTTCATGCAAGAACTATCCTTACACACCCGAAAAATTGAACCCAGATAAGCACATCGTAAGTAGCGTAGAGGGGTGTAAATGTGAGGTAACATTAAGCATGAAATTAGCGAATATTTCTTACCAGGGGACAGACATAGAGGAATGTGTTGCACAGAGCACATTTCCAGAGATTGTTCCCCCTGGTATGTAGGGTCACTATAGATGCGGTGCAGACAGATTTATGCGTATGGTCTTGTAATGCAGATGAGAAGTCGAAGGTCTAAAAGTGCACAAGGAGCTCGCATTAGTTAGAAGGAAACGTACTGACTGAATGTACAACCAACAAGAATGAAGCAAGAAGTTTAGTGATGTCTTAACCTCAATTGTGTACTACAAAAGGTTAATACATGTCTAGGTAAAACACGTGAGATGAGAAGGTGCAACATAGAGGAAACATTCATCATAACCTTAAGAATAAAAAGAAAGAAAAGAAGCATAGATCCACAATTCGGAAAGCATTCGATGTGATGGTCATATGTTGGTACACGGGTAAAGCATTTTTCTGAGAAAACATTAACTTCCCCCGCACACTTAGGTAACCCCCAAATATTTCTGAACCAATCAAGTACAAAGTGAGTAACACAGTGGTAACATGTATGCTAACTTGGTTTGAGAAGTTAGAGAAAGTAAAATAACCGAGGTCGGGCCAAGGGGAAATGTGTAGGAAAAGCGCATTTCCAAGATGGAACTCCCAGGCAGTTGCAGGACAGAAGACAAGTACATAATGCGATGCCTAACGATCTGAGCGAGAGAGCAGCTATAGAAACAGTAACTTCTTCTACGCAGTTATGCAACCCCAAATAGTTTTGAACACAGGGAAGTGCTAGGTAACATGAGTATAGCAGTTCGAATCAAGAACTAAGCTCACACACTCTGAGGTAACCGGCAAAAACCCAGAGAAGTATATAGTGAGTAGCCCAGAGGTGTATGAATGTGCGCTAACTTTAAGCATCAAGCGATGGTTGAAATATATGAACTTTTCCAGATCCTAACTTTATACTACAAAATATACACTTTCGAACTCAAGTAGTAGCGCAAGTGACCAATACCTGGGCAGTCGTAATCCTCCGGAAGCTTCTCAAAAGGCTGGCGATCGTTGTAGATGTACCTGTAGCATAGACGTGAACGGCTTCAACAGATATGTGAAAATCTTGTCCTATTTACGTGCACCCATCCGTTGATAAAGTTCAAATTTCTTAATCCGGCTGATGACTTCCTCACGGCAAAAAGCCAGTCATGCTTCACGCAACTTTTAATCTGAAGAATCAAACCGGAATCAACTCGATTACGTAGAATTTTCAGCTTTCTACATAATTGGCTTTCAGTTTTCACCAATTAGAGATCAATCTAGCTTTCCAGTTAGAACTGCCAGTAAAGATTTGAAGGGCTTCTGAACTGACTGAAACATATCAGAATGCAGACCTTTTAAGTTTTGCTACCTACCGTATGTACTATATAATCAATCTCTTATATTTTTGCGCTCATCAGAATCTCCTGGAACAACTGGAGAAGAGCGGAAGGATGCGCATTGCACTGTATATCTGGTTGCTATCAAATAAAACTATTGTATACCAACATTTCCTCGTTAACAATATTAGCCCATCAGTTTAGCGAATTTTTCCAACTTCTAAATCTCTGCTCCTCAGGAACGCATCAACATCCGCACCTATCGTAAATGCAAGTTCCATGGCAAAAACCTTCCAACACTGCGCATGACAAGGTCTTAATTTCCTCGGACATCAAACATTACAAACTACCGTAGTAGAACAGCCGCCAGGGCAACACAAGAATGAAACAAAAGCTATTAGCTAAATACATCATCACATAAATGCCCCCTTGTTAATCGGCTAATCTATATCTAATGACGTATATAAGCGTCGGGCGGAGCATAGACGCGACGCGAATGTACCGGGATAGCAGGTTGCAAATTAAACTCTTCCAGTAGATGTGAAGATCGACATTATTTTCAAGAAAGCGAACAACGAGTCCGTCGTGAGATGAAAGGTGAAGAGAGGCAAGCTCACCCGCAGTCTCTGCAGATGTAAGCTCCCTTGGTACTCGTTCTCATGGTGATTCGAGGAGGAGCTGCTCCAGCAGCTTCAGGCACAACAACAGACGACCCTCCATTGTAAAAAGAACTCTTCATGGCGAACCTGTCATTCTGGAGCCGCAAACCCGACGATAGCTTGGCACCTTCAGTCTTGGACTTTCCTCGTCTTTCAACGTTCAATGTAGGCAAACCTTTTGTCAGAACCTGAACCTGGACAGCAACGGTAGCCATGAGTCCAATTCGAGTCTCTGGTTCTAATGTCCGGCTTCCCAATTCACCACCAAAGCCTATCGAGAATGCAAGAAAAGGTCGTAGTCGAGGACAACTGTGACAGAGTGAGCAAGAAAAGCCTTGTCACCTGGAGCTTTGTTTTGTGTTTCTATGTGTTCATGGACAGCCCGCATCATCCACCCGATCCACCGTCGATCTGGCAGCCTGCTGCGTCCTGCGGTGAAAAGTACACCACGGACTGTCTAGAACTCGCGCTGGAGCGTGTGGCCCACACATTTCGTTTCTCATCCGTTCCAGTTCAGGACTCTTTTTACCGACAACCATTTTCCAAAATTCGCCGACCACTCAAAGTGGGCTCTGTTCGTGAGACTACTTAACCGAAAGGAAGGACCGAAAAAATTTATATACCGTTAGTCAAGAACTATCATCCGGATGTAAGAGCATCTCCACCCGAACACTGAAAATGGCCCAGAAAGTAATAGTTACCAGTCTCCTCGAAACCAAAACGTTCGAGAGAAATACCATGTAATCCGTTTCAAATTTAGCGTGTTCGTATACCGAGACAGGACTCGAGATAAATTTACAGTGAAAACCTGCTATTTATCATCTTTTCTCACCAAGAAGTCGACTGTTACCGGGCTGTTTACAGTGCCGAGGCATTTGCAGTGCTCTGGTGGAGATTCCCTACGTGGTCAGTTCCGAAACCAATCCGCTGTCTGCGATTATCCAGATATGAAGGCAATTTGATTTCGAATACTTTTGGTATTTGAATTAGTATTTTTTCTTTAATTATAAATGGGGAATTCTAAGTGTACAGTATGACATTTCGTCATCAGAAGTCCCAATAGTAGGGAAGTTCTAGTAGCACTGATTTTTATTGATATTCGCGATTCTTTGCTAAACAAAAGAACTTTACAATTGATCATACAAAACGTTTTTTCCATTGCGACCTCCCAGATTAGTGGATAATATCCTTCCCCAAGGCCTTGTATAGTGAATTTAGTTTTCTCTTATAGGAAAATGTGTAAGTGTTATAAAAATTTATTTGTCTAAGCTATTATAGAAAATTAAATTAATTCGTAAATGTTATATGCTACTCACTCCCTGAGTAGCCAACTCGTCTGAAGAGAACCCAAGTGAAGGGCGGGCTGCTGCACTCCTGGGGGTATAAGTGTGGAGCAGTAACAGTAGAATAGCGCCATTTACCTGAGGCATTAAATAATGTCTTAACTCTTCCCGCCAAAAGGGTTAGGACGTTATAATGTACGCCCATGTACAGTGAAGTGTACATGGGTGAATAATATGCATGCTTGGATAAAAAAAGAAGATAAATATAGTATCGCAGAGTTTAGTCTGGATGAGGAAGAGGACAGTTGTGACGAGTCTGGTGACTATATATAAGATAATGCACCCTTGGAAATGCATTATCTTGCGTACTGTAGAGAGGGTTGAAAATTTTATTATTCTCTCCACTAAGTAAGTCAGCAACTCGTCATTTATTACATTATTTGATTCCAAATGTTCGTAGCATGTTGCTCTCGTTTTGTCTGTCATTTTTATGAAACTGTATTGCCGCACATCTCTCTTTGGCTCTAGAGGTGGAAGGGCCACATTACACTCTAATTGGTTGAAAGTTTTCATTGCCCATCTTGGTGCAAAGACCTGCTCCCGTTGCTGTTTTTCATCATTGGACCGGTTCTGCATAATCCGATGGCGACTAGATCACTTGCTTTTCAACTGCACAGGACTTAGTGCTTTGAGGTAGACGCAATGTGCGTCCGGAAGTCTTACAACTGGAAATAGCGGGTTCGTTCGTTACCTTCCCTTTGCATTTTCTTTACTTTCAACCTCAAGGACCGATGCATGCCGCCACTGCTCCCATGTCTCCTTCACCCTTCTTGCCGGCCAAGAACATATTCATCCCGCAACCAGCAACGGGATCCGATTCTCATCTCAGCTTTCCCGTCACTCTACAAATACCAAGCCAACGACGCTTAGCGGGTCTGTTAGGACGATCCGCCGCACTGGGACTGAGACACGGCAGTCTTTGGTCATAAACATAGCCAAGACACTGGAGGCTAAAAGCTATCTTTGGAATAATTCCTCGTACCGAGAGCGTAAGTCCGCTCTATCCACGCCACTCCATCACATGCTTCCCATAATGATCCAATAGAGAATCCAAATTATCCATGATAGTATTGAATTCAATAACGGGCGATTTTTGGCACGTATACGTCATGAGGTCGGAACCAGAATCTTGCGGTATAGAACGTAAGATATCGAGATCTGTTCTTCATAGACGTTGAGTCTGCGATGCAACCCGGACGCAATTCAACGCAACCGGACGTAAGTTGGTTGATGCGACATATATCAACGAAACACAATTCCACAAATGTATATTAGGAATTAATTTTGCATTGATGTTGTGCGTTGCAGTTGACAAGAGACACATGCTACGGTGATGATTAAATGCACGCGCGTGGAGAGAATATCCGAGTTTGTGGTTAGCTGGAGAAATGTATGGTGCCTCTTATTAGAATTTTATTAATGAAAAAAAACTTAAGATGAGTAGCTAAGAGTGTCCGCCTTGTCTTGAGAAACCCGTATGTATTTTCGGATACGCAAGATGAGTTAGTATGTCAAATGTATGACGAAGATTCTCTTTATGCAAAAATTCATGTGTGGCTTCTGAAAAGTTAAAGTATTCATATAGCTATAAGTGATATTTATTCTTTTACTAAAAAGTAAATAGAGAAATTTAAATAGTGAATATGTCTTAAATCATACTTATATGATTTAATATTAGTTCTGACTTGCTACGCAAGTTCAGAAAGTGAAAGGCAAAGACTTTAATCTAAGACTGAATTCCTTAAAAGGAATTCAGGTGGTTGAATAAGCCGAAAGCTGATTTCACTCAAAATAGCTGATTAAGCTATTTCTTTTAATAATTAGTTGACTAACCTTCCTGCTAAAATAGCAGAAAGTTAATGGCACTACAGCTGGTAGGCTGAATGGAATACCATGTAACACTACTTCCTAAGTAACTTCCGGAGGAGGAACGGAAGTAAGTAGAGAACTTGTGTTTTTCTTTTTCTACCTAGATCTACTTAATTAAGTCTAAGGAAAGATGAGAATTGGTTGAAGGATCTGAAGGAAGTGGGAGCTTCTTCAGACCTATGAAAGTATATAAATCTCTTCTGCGTTCAAAGAAGGAGCAGGAGAGTCTAAAAGGTCTGCCAAAGTGTATGCTGAGAGTTTTGGATTAGTGCTTTTGAGAGTATTTTTGATCTAAACAGAGCCCTGGTCCTGTTGCCGCCGTTTCTCATCGGTTAGAGACGCAGTAGAATCAAAATTAGCTTATTTACTTTCGAGTTTGTGGATTTTGACAATTTACATCATGATTGAAACTTTGCCGATTTATAGCATGAGTTGTGAACGTCTGTTTGACCTATTTCCAGATGCAGTCGACTAAGTTCGCTGAGGAACTCAATCATGTCAAGTTTCAATTCGAGATCTGATCGAGAGAATCCAGTAGTTCGAGTTGAAGTTCGGTCGAACTTCTCTCATAGGAAGTTGTCCTTCCGAGTGAGCGTTCGAGTTTGAGTGGAGTGAGCATTATGTCCAGCCAGGACGTCACAAGGAAGGAGAGCGGTGCTCGTATGAGCCATCTCTCACTTTGTTAAGAGTTTCGGAGGAGTTTTGAAGAAGCGCCGAAGCTGAGGTTTACTTATACTTCGATTTGGAGATGTTTGTATGTATTGCATGTTGCGCAGCGGTTGGAGAAGCACAGTCGTTTCTGATGAGTTTTTTGTGATTTTTTGTGTGTGAGAATGGAAGCTGCGTCCGGGAGATCACACATGTGACAATGATATTAGAGCTTAACTTTGAACAGCGCTTTCAGAGGAAGATTCAAAGAGTAAAGAGTCATCATGACTTCGTCTACATCAACTGTATCAACGGCTGAAGGTTACCGAAGCCCGAGAGCTGATACGACACAACCGGAGTTGCAGAGACTGCAAGCGACTATAGTTGTTATGGCTGAGAAGATTGCAGCTCTAGAGAAGAGGTCCATAGTCTCTTCTTATGGAGCTGGTCTTTCATAAGCGAAGAAGGCTGACAAGCAGAAAACGGTGGAGGAAACCTGTTCAGAGGATGAGTCTCCGACAATGGGTTTGCGGAAGCGCAAGTGACCGAAATCGAGAGTATTCTGGACCCTTTCACTTTCTGTCTTTGATTCATGGATTACTTCTATGGAAAATTATCTAAATGCTTTTCCCAAAAGCAGTTGGTTCACTTATGTTGGAATTAAGATAACTAGCGATGACGATGTAGTGGTATCCTCGCACGCTGAAGTCATTGCTGTTGGCCGGACAGCCAAAGTTGAGCACGTGAGAAGAGCTACGTGATGGGTTACGTAAGTACTTGATACCCTGCAATAAGTATGCAAGTTACAAGCAAGAACTTGATAGTTTGAGATAAACTGGTAGTGTACGTGAGTATGTGAATTGCTTTACGCATCTTACGTTGCAAGCGAGTATTACAAACCAGCAAGAACGTATTTTTCTGTTTCAAGAGGTTTGTCTTGCTAGTACTCGTTTGAGATGGATTGGATGGGCTAGAAAACCTCTCTTGAAGATGTTTGTACCCAACTGGAGCACTTGCACTTCCTCGGCTCCCTTGCACTTGGACAACCATGACACGTGGTAGCGCTGCTGGCCATGCCCCTGCCTAGAATACCAGAGAAAATTGAAATTTTCCCAGAGGTTCTGAAGCAGAGGTAAGGGCAAAGGTTTTGGACAACGTAATATGAACCCACGGTCTATTGCTGCACCAAAATCAAAAACTGACGGAGGTTCATACGGAGGTGCACATCTAGCAAAGAAGCCGACTCGAGAAGCACATCAGGAGCAGCAAACTTGTTTCAACTGTGGAGAGAAAGAGCACATTTCTTCAAACTGTCCTAAGAAGAAAAGTGTCACAGTTGCTGGAGGTACTGGAGCTGGAAGAGAAAAAAACCGGGTGAGTTCGGTTGAGGAATCAACTTCTGAAGTTCCTATTGGTCCTATTGGTAATCCATGTATGGATAGTAATCCTCTGTTTTCAGCTGAATACGTACTTTGGGTTAAAGCGCACGTAAAAGGTCATGAGCTTACTTTATTGCTTGATACTGGTTCTGATGTGAATGTACTCAGTCAGAGGACAGTTCGTCAACTTAACTTACCTCGTACTGGCTAGTGAGCTCTCTAGTAGTTTTATTTTTGCAAGGTCAAATTCTGATACAAGAGAAGATTATGTATGTGTCTGTTGATTTAGAGAAAGTAGAATGCAAGCATGAGTTTATTGTGATGGACTTAGGAAAGCAGATGGGTTGTATTTTATTTTGGCAAGTGTTTCATTTTATCTGCCCTTGTAATATTTATCTCGAAGAAAGACAAAGATAAATGCGTGTGTGGCGATTATAGAGCCTTGAATAAAGTCACAGTGCAGAATAAATATATGTTATCATTGATGAACGAGACATTGGATAGGCTCGCCAAAGAAAGATATTTTGCTAAGCTGGAATTGAGATCAAATTATAATAAAATTCGAATTTTTGAAAATAGTGAAAAAAAAAAGACCGTAAATACTTGTTATGGATTGTTTGCGTACACAGTTTTACTTTTTGGTTTATCTAACGCACAAACTACTTCCTTTGCATTGATGAATGATGTTTTTCATGATATGCTAGATGATAATGTATTAATCTACTTAGATGATACTGTTTTTTCTCTCGACTCGAGAGCATTTTCTCCTGGATGTTGATCGTGTGTTTCAAAAACTAGAAAAAGAGCATTTGTATTTGAAAAGATACAATCTTTCAGACAGCCTTTTGTTACATAGTTAGGTTGTTTAGATGGATGCTGATGGTGTACATCGGAATTCTAGAATTCGAAGTGTAATTGAATGTTCGGTACCAAATTAGATCGATGGGCAAGTCAGATCATTTTGGACTACGTCACTTTTTTTGTGAATTCATCCCTAGGTTAAAGCACATTGCTACCTCTCTTTTTGATTTATTGTAAACATCAGAAGCCTTTTGAGTGATCGAAAGTAACACAACATGCGTTTGAGCAACTGAAAGTCGCTTTTACTTCTGGACTATGTTAACTTTACAGAAAATGAGAGAACCTTTCGAGGTACACAGGGTCAGCTATTGCGGACATCCTAATTAAAGATGACCCCTCTGCGGCTTATGAGAGCTATAAAATCCGCGAAACACGGAGCGGATTGTTTTACCACTTACCGTGTGTACAATCTTGCTGCCACAAACTGCCAGACATCGTTCCCAGTCTCATTTCCTAGTTATGAAACTTGCGTCTTTAAGTACTACCATTTCTTTAGTGTCTAGAGAGTATCATGTTGAGAACGAGTTGCTGTATGGATACTCTTCAACAAAGATTGGGGCATGCATCACGAACCATCGTTGTTTGATGTTCGTCTTGTACAAACCGCACGCCTCCAAGCTATCCCGCCTTTTAAGAGGTGTTACGCGAATGTAGTGAAGTCCTTCATTGCATTCTGATACTTCAAAGGATTTCTTTTCTCCTACCATACAATTACGGTACTGCTTTCGACAACACCTCGCAACAAGTACTACGACACTAACCTCTTCAGGCTGCATACCCACGACTTTTGAGGCCTGCTGGAGGATTAAGCGACGACGCCATAGGGCAGGTTAGAACTACCTGGGATAACCGCATTTGATACTAGCATAATTAATAAACTCACAGTTCAACCAGACTTAACAGTCACACAAGAGCTCATGTACGTGCTGCAGGACACACCAACCACTCAAGACTTTCCGTAGATTTTGCGCATCACCAACAATACACGGAGTTAACCCATAGATATCCTATAATTACGGCGCTGAACTGAACATCAAAGCGATCAACATATAGTAGAGCATTGCTGATAACCCTTGGCATTATTAGCAAAACCGGTGATGGACAAAATAGGTACTCACTACATCCGTGGCCTTTACTACACCTCATCAGACTACAGGAAAGTCGCGCACACCTTTAAAATGTGTGTGATTGTAAGACTATAAGTAACGTGGTGAAGATAATCACAAGTGGCGATGACAAGCTGTAATCTCATACCCGGGAGCAACAAGTACTTCGTTTAATGGGTATTAGCTTTCAAATTTCTGGAGCTTCAATGGTCTCACAAGTATCTGTAGGGTGGGCCACGATCACTATAAAATTCGGGGGAGCGATCCATATGTCTTCCTACTCTTCGGCAAACCTGGAGGCATATTATACAAAAGTTGCGTCAGAACTCATATAAAACTAGTTTCTCTATCACCAAAACACAGATGAAATCCTCCGTCCGCACGACAATTGTTATCAGTCAGAAGAGTTAGCATGGGCTAGAGCTGCAGAAAAAGTGGACACTATAAAAGATCCAATTTTCAACACGCAAAAGCTAATGTTCTAGAGGTAACCAATCTCATATTCAGAGTACTGTCCAGCCATTACAGTAAACCCGAGCGTGTTACTCAGTACGTGCTACATTCAGCTGTGAGGGAAAGAAACACCGAAAAAGAAAAGAAAGAAAAGTCTGTAAAACGAAAGACTTACCCTAACTCAGAGAGTTTTTGATGAGCTTCCGCGTAGTCAGTGAAGAATGCGTCTTCGTCCTGCATGAAAACAATCGTCCAATGTTTTTAGCAAACTGACGGCAGAAGCGTACGAAGTCAGCGACTAGGACAATCAAAATGGCGGCAGCCACAGGATTCCTCAACTACCGTATGCTGAACTACATACAACCCCAAGGAACCGATTTACCATGAATGAACAGACTGGTGAATGAATGAAAGAACTGGTACGTTGAAATACTACCTTCGCGTACAATTCGACAAACTCGCGGAACTTAGGGTCCTCAAGGAGGGCCGTGTCTGAAGGCAACTTCAAAAGTCCTTCCTTCTCTCCAGCTAACAATTCACTGCAGTAGACAATTCAGCAGCAAGGTTAATTGTCCACCACCGGTACGGAACACCCTCAGGTTTTGATTTTAAGAACCTTCGTTGCATTTCCAGCACTGTGGTGTGTGAGGTTCAACTTACAGGAAGTACGAGTTGTCGAATTGAAGTGGGTTAGGAGTCCATGGACCCTCAAATCCTGAGCGCTCCTTGTGTGCACGTCCCTGACAATAGAAACAGGTTCTTCCTTCACAATCGAGATTCATTGACTTCGACTGAGCAAGAACGAACACCGGGAACAACAACAACTAGAACACACACTAGTGATCCAGTAGGCAACCTAACGTACCAAAGTATGGGCACCAGATAGTGCGACAATCTCCTTGTCGGTCAAACCGTAGGCGTAGAAAATGTCACGCAGGTGGCTTGGCCCTGAATAGAAAACATTATGCGTCAGTCCGGTGCTAATTTTGTACTTCGTCCTCGAGAGCAGAAAATTAACTACTGCCGATCGATCCAAAACTCACCCTTCTTGGCATCGGGAAGTCGGCCTTCTGGAGGAGAGTCCTTCTTGTCCTGGAATGCAACGCTTAATTAGCTCCGTGAGACGCATGAAATCGTATTCTCTGGCTTCTGCGGCTTGGTGTGCTCTATTACTATATGCACCGCTTAGGCGAGGATGAACCAGTCGCTCGGTTTCAATCTCATCCACGATAGAGGACGTAATTCGAGCACACCACCATAAGACAGCTTACTGACTCTTACAAAAGCTTTCCCGCATTACAACAGGATAAGACTGGTCCAGGTCCGCACATGGAAATGTCAATCTATCAGTACCTGACGTCCGGGGTGGAAATCGATGGTTGGTCCCCCGGTGATCTCAACGGCAACGACCCCAGCGAGCTGCGCACAAAGTTTCAAACTTCTCAGACCAACAACACATAAGCCTGGGCGGGTCACCGACGCCGTTAGAATGATCCATCTCACAAGGAAAGGGATAAAACAAGTTCAACGTGGTGGCCGAGTTAAGGCTGAATGCTCACCTGGACGAGGTCGGCGTAAGACAGGATGGGGAATTGTTGGTGGATAGGCTCAATCAGATTGACAGCGATGTTGAGACCAGCGTTGGCGCCATGCGCAAGCTCCTCGGCGTTCTTCATGGTTCCATATGGTCCTCCAGTTTTAGTCTTGTGATCGAAGGTTCCAGCGGAGTGCCATCTGCCATTTCCAATAGACTTGACTTAGGATTTCAGAGAAGCATGGTCACGAACGTAGAGATAAAAAACACAATCCCAGACCGGAACGTACTAGCAACCACTTCAGACACCCACGTCTCAGAAGGCAAAAGGGCTTCCACAGTTCGAAACTTACGCCAATCGCACGATCAAGGGTGCGCAGTTCTTCTCTGCGTTCATCACAACACAAGATTAATGTCAAAAGCGAAGAGACTAACAAGTCAAGCCACAAGCCTCATTCAATCGGCAGAGCTACTATTCTCCTGAAGCTGCGAGGTATAATTCCGCGTCCAGTCAACGGCAGAAAGCATATTGACTGAGATTAGCTAGATGAGCCATCTCCTGAGACTGACATCGATCACGAGCAGACTATCAATTCGCAAGTTCGCTTCGAAGAATCTATCGCAACTCGTCCTGCAGCTCCAAGTTCGATAAATCCGCGGGCAAGCATCTCAAGCAAATCACAACGAAAACTGCACTACCCAGCGTATCAGATCTAGTCTCTCCTGTAAAAACGACGCGCTCCTTTAGTACCTGCGATGAAGCCCCTCAACTTCCTCTTTGCCTTCTCGACAGCAACCTTGTACTCCTCGCTCACCTCGGGGTAAATCTTGGCACCCATGCTTGCAGTAACAACTAGAGCGAAAGGCTGCACAACCCAACGTTGCACCCACCAAACAAGGTTAGGACCAGCTACTGCTCAACAGCCCGTTTCACAACCAAAATATCTTCCGCAGTCCTGCCGCAACAGTGCGCACAGTGAGCACAACAGAACCAAGAAACAAGGAATGCATTGGATCATAATAATGCCCTAAAAGCAGCTCGCATTTCAATCGCCTTCAGTCAAGCAGTCTTCACAACTCTGTAAAGCGCGAGGACAAGCCGTGCAAAGGCGAAGCTTTCAGTATCCGCCAAAATCTTTGCTGAGTAACAGGTGAACTTTAAAAATCACCTGGTTCCAGAGAATATCAGATATCGAGCTCGATCCGAAGAGAGAGGTACTTGAGCACGCAACGAAATCCTACAGCACAACACTGAAATCCAGAAGAGAGAACTAGAAGATTTGTACCTCCACGGGCCGAGTAGAATCGAGCGAGGAGAAGCAAGAGGGACGCGAACGCTAGGAGACCTGGCTGAGTGTGTGCACACAAGACGCTCTGATGGCCGGTGCTGTAAGTCAAGCAGACAGTCGCGTATGTATTAGACTCCTCCTCCACGCGATGCCACTCAAACGATCGCCCTTTCTCATCGGACGGCGGAGATAAACTTCATTAACACTCCGACGCAATCAGTCTAATCCAAAAGCTCTCGCACATAATGCGGAGATCTGAGCCGCCCGTTCATCAGATCGGACGAAAAGGAAAGTTTTATGACGAATAAATACGAGAAAAGGGAAAGAAAGGCTGTTAGCAGCACACGATCGATGTGTGGAAAGCACGCCGGTTCCCTGTCCGTCGTCGGACCAGATGCGTTCCCCCGGGGTATCTCCTCTGAGTTGAACTGCGACGGTATTGGTCGAGAACCTCTCTGGAACCTCATTCTAAGCACCAGCGTTCAAGTTTCTAACCGAAGTTACCCAATTGCAACCGTAGTCAACCGTCACCATCCCCGGCCAGGACCGCAAGTCGTCTTCTCTTCGTACTGTAGTAACACGCTCGGGTAACATTTTGCCACGTGTGAACCGACTGCTACAACTTGCTCGCCGAGAGTTATTATTTAACTCAACTACCATACTCGCGAATTCTGTCAGCACATTCACTGCCTCTGTTTTCTTTTACAACTACAGGAGAAGAACTCTGTCTGGGGCGCTGGGGTCAAGTACAGCATGTCCGTCTGGTTCCCTTTCTTTCGTGGTCTTTCAGGCTCCCTGCGCGGTGACACGCCGGTGAGCTATCAGCCCTGGCCAGTGCCCAGCTTCTGCCGAGGCTTCTTCTTCGCTCCTTGCCGGGTTTTGAAATAAACTCTTCACGTGTGAAAACAACAGATAAAGAAACAGATAAAAACTCTCGGGTCTGAAGTTTTCTTTTGGAAGGTCTCTTTTCGGTGTGAGGTACAAACTATCGCTGGCGATTTGAGAACGAGTCTGCACTAACAGGACACTGATGAACGCAGAACTGGTCAAACCTTTTGTTCCTCTTTCCCAAAACTATGGACTGCCATTTTGATAAAAAGTGTAGAAGATTGTACTATGGAACAGTAGTTCTTTTCCCAGTACTGAAAACTTCCATGTATAATTCCTCCACACAAAGGACAAAGAAGACTTTGTGCAAGACTCCAACTCGAAAGGAAAAAAAGAAAAAAGAAAAAAAAAAAAAAAAAGAAGAAAGAAGACTCCCAACTCGAAAACAGGATGGACACATCATTTTTGCATATGGGAATTTTTCATGCTCATACACAGATCGTGATCTGAGTAATGTACACGCACTGTAACTACAGTTTATAAGGGTAAAGAAAAACTACAGCCAACGATGTACTATCGAGGGTATAAGCTGAGGTTTAAGCATACGTAAAATTACATGATAATCAATCACAGAAATGTGCTTGATTACATCCTGAGTATGTTTATTGCTCGGATCATACTTCTCATAATGATGTATTGTTTAGATCACACCTCTTACTAGCTACCAAAAGTAAAACTAATCATTTTTTCATTTCGGTGTCTCATTTTATTATCTTCAATTGTGATTAAATACCTCTGCTATCCAAATCGTTTCAACAATTAAATATATCTCAGACTATACATGCTCATAAAGCTGATGTGTGACATCTTACATAATACTAATAGGACAAAATGACTGGTTCACAGTCTATAGCCATTCACGGGTGTGATCGAGTAATATATTGTTAAACTGTTAAACTCATGTTAAACCCTAAACCCTAAACCCATAAAACGTAACAAACTTACTGGAGGTGTGATCAAGAAAATTTCTATAATAAATAATTTCTCTCAACTCTTTAGAGAAAAGTGTCATCAAACCTTGACACGAGAATGCATGGAAGAGTAAAATCCCAGCGATTCTAAATCACTCATTTCTCTTACTTTGTTAACGTGTATCACAAGCTCTTAACATGGCGCATGATGGAGATATGATTTTTGTAGAAATTGTATTTTAACAGACAAGTTCTTCCCACAAGACAAAGTGAACATAAGACCATGAGATTTTCACATTTCTATCCTTCACGCACTCTTTCCACAAATGTGACATGACTACTTACCATAAATACACTTCCATAGAAACCTTGTGAAGTCTATCAATTTCTGAGTGGGAAAAGGAGAACTCAAACTTGTGTTTCTTATTCCTGTCAAGAAACCTTTGACTACCCTCGTAATATTCCACTATGTCCCTCTCAGCATAAGTGTTGGGAGTCCCAGTCAAAAAACCATTAAAGGATGGCTAATAAGTAGGTGGGAGATTAATTGTTAACTGTACACATTGCAACAACGTGCAAAAGTGTTTCTAAAGTCAAAATCGTTGTTATAGTTTCTTGAATTTGCAGTAAGATTTTACCTCTACATCCTCGAGGTACGTAACGAGCACAACTACCACTACTGATAAAGAGTTTCCTTTTCCAAGCGTTGGATATCTCCTACGAGGGAAAGGTAGTTAACATGAGAAGTGAAGCATGAAAACGGATGGGAAGGAAAAACAATTCTTTACACCATTTAATGCGAGTGAGGTTAATAAAATGTATTTGTATACTTCCTTGCATATTCATCTCTTCCAAGTTTGGAAGAGGATAATAAGCAAAGAGATTTAGTTGATGTACTAACTTTTTCTTTTAGAAGGGTTAGTCTATAAATTAAAGCTTATAAATTTGAAATATTTTTACTCGTGATAGTCATCAATTTTTGTATCAGAGCAAATTTCTGTTCAAGTGAGTCACTTGTGGATTTTGGTATTATTGAAATGAGCATGTGTAATCAAGTTACAAAGTGAGTCCTAAATTTAATGAAGCTAATTTAGAAAACTTTGAAACAAGTCACAGTTTGTAAACCTTGTCGAGCAGTACTTTCTCTCGTGACTGTGCACTTTAGTATACTGTATTTTTCACTAATTTGTTTTTGAAGACCGTTGTCAGCCAATTGCCTATGATTGTTTTGGTTTCCTATTTAAACATTTGTCTTTTTCCTCTGTTTTCCTAGAAGTGTAATTTGGACGCATATTCACTCACTTGGGGTTTAAGACGTGAAGGAATAATGATCATGTTAGAATACTCGTCTCATTAGTAGTAGCAGTCGTAAAACAATACTAAATTTTTGTCAAGTTGCATAAGATCTAAGCACATAAGATGACAGGTAAATTTCTCATGCGTGTTACGTTGTGGAAAGCATTGGTCGATGGCGTGCATTACGAGCGTAAGCCGCTATCTCGATCAATGTCTTAGATCGTAAAGCAATTGCAGGCAGAGCCTTCTGCTATACCCTAACCCACATCTGCATCGAACGTGAGTTTCTTACTTGGAATAATAACTAAAAAAAGCAAAATCATGTCATTCATTTTAACGTGCTTAAGCAATGTTTATATTACCAGTAGAGAAATATGTGTAACTTAAAAAGAAAGAAGACTTAGAAATGGTGAGATGATTTTTGTCACCTAAATACATTACCAATGGTTTTGCTTTGCGACATGGCGGTAAGTGCAGCATTAATGTGTCCCTCAAAAGAAGATAACCAGTTCAATTACAACCTATCGACATCTTATCAAGATCATAAAACCTATAATGAAACATTACATGATCCTCATCACTCTGATTATAGTGCCAACATAAGTAGATATAAATTATTTGATAATTTATGAAAGTAAGTCATTATAGTGATGCTTATACTTTTATAAATTACCTAGTAATAATATTTCTATAGTATACTTAAGTGCAACCTAGATAAACACAAAGTATATCTAAACATGTCGAAGTTGACTATCTCAAGAAGCATGAACGCAACCACTAAGCACTAGCTCGAGGGGTATCTGTTGCGGGTCTCACCCTTTTGAACACAGTTCGACTCCATTATTCCTTCAAGGAGGGTTTAGACGTATGGGTCTCGTGCTTAGGGTTGGGTACACTGTTCTATTTGTTCAGACAGGTCCAGAGGAATTCCAATATTGATCCTGGTCCAAATAAATTATTGATAGTGGAGATAAAAAAAAAAGACAATAAGTTATTATATGTGACAAGAAGCTCAATGATGACTTTCTTCCATTCTGTCGTTTGGACTACAACTTATAAATTAGCTCCAACCTACACGCTTTTTAGTATTAGGTAAGAGGTAAACATATATCGAAAGCTTTCTTACTAAATCTTATAAAACCTCCATCAAGATACATCTCAATTTCTCTCATAACACACATCACGGTCCGTTTTTCACAAACCATCTTAACCAATGTCTAGCTTGCATATATCTGAACGCAATGACACCTTGAGCGCATGCATTAGATCTCTCAATCTCTCAAACCATTCATCGATAGATTATATGAACAAGCCATGCCCACGAGAAGTTAACAACGAGTTCTACCACTTGGTGCATTGAAAGTAGAGATTTGAAAGTTGTATGAAAAGTTTAGTTTTAGTCATATGAGCGTCTTTGGAGCGATAATGCATAACATCAAATTTTGATTCTCAAATAATAGCCAGTCCATGACACGATAATGATGAACCCTTCAACAAGTTCACCGTCATATAGAGACTCAATATAAGACGTGTAAGAGCTTGCATGGGTTGATAATTTGTTGTACAACACTTTAAACTGATTTTTTTGTGTGCATGTCTATGATTGTTTGACTGTGACATGTAGTTCATATTCAAATTACATGGCATTTTGACCGGCTGAACTTGATGTTGGGAGTAAAGGATACAATCAAGTAAGATAATCTTAAGAAAGATGAGGTCAAGTCCGACAAACGTATTAAAGGTACATTAAATTTTGGAACAACTAATGTAGACTTTAAGAATCTACTATACTTTTCTTTTTTTACTTGTTATAAATGTTAAATGATTTGTCGCAACAATTCATCATTTAACCGAGGACTTTCTTATCATGTTATCAAGTCGTAGGTCTTTCAATTTGTTGAGATCTCGGAGAAACCTTGTACAAGGAGATTTTCAGTATCATACTTTTTTGTTCGCTGAAAATATCACAAACTCGTATAACAATTAAAAAAATTTACTGATATTAACATGAATTTATAATTACTTTGAACAAGATACAAGGTATAGTAAAAAGATTCATTACACCATCAATGAACAAATGCAATTATTATTTAAGTTCTACATGCTTCCATTGCCGATTAGCACATATAAAAGAAACCATGAAGTATAATCAATGAAAGAACAAAAAATGTAGACATGCACTAAGAGTGTGCCAATCTACAAAAGCACACGGATTATATCAACTCTTTTAGGGATAGAGCTCCCTATGGAAGATGTGCTTATCTTCAAAGTTGAGTGGTTTTATAAAATCGATGCTTTTACATACCCTCGTGCCACGAAATAGAGGATTTTAAACAACAAAGGCTTCTCTCGCTCTATAAAAGACTCATGCTTGATGCTTGTTGTAAAACATTATCCGACTACTTTCTCTATACAAAACTGCTCACTTCTTTTTACTGGAGTGTATTTGTGTTACAAGTTGTCTCAAGTTCTCCCAGTGCAGCTAATTGTCGTAGTGGTGATGTCAAGATGGTCTTTAAACCTTAAGGGTCGGTTTTTGTTATAAGCATGTGCAAGAAAAAATAAAGTATTTTTAATTAATTGTAGTAAACTTTCAAAATTTGGCAAACATAACATAAATTTTTTAAAATCTTTTAAATGAATTTTTAAAAAGTAGAGTAGTTTAATAAATGATGAATTGTTGCGACAAATCTTTTAACATTTATAAAAAGTAGAGAAAGAAAAGTATAGTAGATGCTTAAAGTCTACATTAGTTTTTATCAAAATTTACTAAACCTCTAATACGTCAGTCGGACTTGACATCACCTTTCTTAACATTATTACTTGATTGCATCCTTGACTTCTAACACCAAGTTTAGGAGATCAAAATGCCATGTAGTTTGATGTGAGACGTACATGTCAGCATTCAAATGGTCATATATCTACACAAAAATATCAGTTTAAAATGTTGTAGAACGGATTATCAACCGGTGATCACTTACATATCTTATATTGTTTCTCCATATGACTGTGAACTCGTCATGTAAGATCAAGTAAGGAAATTTTAACAGGGTTGTGATCAAGTCTGATAATGTATTAGGGGTGTGTTCAAGTAAATTTTTGTAAGTTTTATCACATGAATGAGGTTGACTCAAGATAAATACAAAGAATAATAGTAAGGTGTTGCGCTTGCAGGGCTATGCATATAAGATTTATCTAAATCTAAACTCTCCTTCCGTCCCTCTAATTTCATAAGATAAATATATTCAAAGAAAAAAATCCTTTATTTCTTATGAGATTCACAATCGAGAGATAGCTATACATAATCTTTTTAAGAGAAAGTTCAAACTAGTTTAGATGTAAAACAAATTATACCAGATGAATTCACAGTTCAAGTGTAGATATGGTACACTTAATCCTAAGTGTAGGTATAAAAGTGAAGCAAATACTAATTTTTCCTCCGTCCACTTTAGGTTAGGAAAAAAATATGTTTTGTTTCAAAGAATCACCATAATTTTATTCAGTATTTTTGATAAATATTGAATATTGAACAGTAAAATTAATAAAATATTATGAAGTTACAAAAAAAATTTGATTTAATTTTTTTTAAGAAATTTATTTATTGTAACGAAATCTTATCAGCAAGAGTAAGATTAAATACTCTACCCAGCTGAACTTGTAAAGATGAAATAATGATGACTAGTATCTTCAGCTCCATGACGTGAACGAATCGTACGAGTGAAAAGACTTTTTGCTGACAACGGAAAGCTATGCTGAAAAAGCTGTATATGCCATGAAATGATTTAAAGAGTTCTATTGGAAGATGTCACCAGCTCCTGGAACACAGGTTTGATATTCTCACTTATTCATCTCAGAATCTTTCTAGGGTTAATTCCGTATCTCACTCATCTACTGTACATAACTGACTGATCTACTGTACATAACTCTACGTAAAGTATATCGAATGAACCTGTACTATTCGAACGGAGATGTATTTGGATTGGTACTTTTCTGCTATAGCTTCTATTTCTATGCAGAGCTGAAAGTCATAGAACATGATAGGAAGTACATCAAAGCACACTTCAAACTTCTTGCAGGGATAGTCTCTTTTCTTGATTACTTTGCTTTTAAGTATGGTCCGGTGTAAATTAACTACAAAATTAAGCTTTAGTGTTTGACACGTGTGCAGACAGTGAAAATAAGTCTATGAATGGGGATTAGAGGCCGACCGCACTACCCACTTGAAAGAGGTCGTTCTGGCTTTTACGTCACTTTTACTAACAATCCCGAGGCTGCCACCATTTGTAGCGCAAGTTTCATAATACAAGGAAAAGTTTTGTTGTGATTGCACTGTCTAGAAACGTGGACAAAAGAGTAGTACAACTCAGCTCTCTGATCTGCCTTATTGTACGACGATTTGCAATGTCTCTCTGGATCAATTTGCAATGTCTCTTTGGAGTTCCCACGGTATGCAGCCGTACACTTTTAGTTGAAAATGTTGCTAAAGGATCCCGCTTTGTGCAAAAAACGAGAGGTTATAAATTTATTAAAAAAAAAGCTAAATGGAAAGCACTCGCTAACAGATAGACAGTGCGATCATCCTGCTTATTAGCAACGCTAGATAAACGTAATATATGAGAGTTATGACAGTGAGTAGATGGGTAGTGCGGTCTGCCTCTAAGAGCATTTCCAGCAGTCATCAAAACTATAAATTATAGCAATATATAATTTATTATCTTCACTATGAATCTTTTTAGGGGGTTAATTACTTGGTCACATCCCTCAGGTTTTTAGTCATTTCTAGGTCACAACCTCGTCCATGCTCTCGGTCACCTGAGTGACATGGAGTCCCCGCTGGAAAACTTTTGAGTAGGAGGTATATGGAACTTGACATGGTTATCCTGCACATTCCACGGTGACGATTATTGAACTTTTGAACGTGCTGTCGAGGTGAGAGTTTTCTAGGCAGGGCGGAATCTTTTGGCTGTGATGCAATTGTGAAAAGGAAGGCGAAAATCACACATGAAATACAGATTGTAAAGAAATCTCCATCAGAATAAAACACATGGTACACACATATGTCTTCAGCTCCAAATCACTCATGCTACAAATCTTACATTCAAGAACTCAGAAATTTAGAAAACTACTCATGTGAAGCACTTGCACGATCACTTAGAAGCTTCTCGGTTTCTATTCAAAAAGATACGTTACAAGTTGCAGGTCTCTTCTCTACTTGTTTTTGTCTCCAACACTCCATTCCTCGATGTCTAAACTATCAGCAGTCAGAAAATCTCCTCTCAGTAAGCTCCGTAAATACTTTTGCTCAGTTCTCCGGGATCTCCACGATAATGAGTGGAAAAATCTAACTCTCACATACACACCTCCTCTAGAACTTTCCTCCTCCCTACATGATCTTTTCTTTCACCTAATAGGTGTAGAATGATGCATTGGACAAATGATAATCGAAAAATAAATCTTTAGTGAAAAGTTAACTCGTAATATCTTCCTACGTGTCAGAAAGACTAAATTAACATGTCTTCACATATCCATATATATGGACAGCTGCCGATCGACTTTTGTCACCTCCACTAGAAGTAACTTCATCACGACTACCTTTGACCACTGGAATCATCTCATTCTGACCCCTAGAACGAGATCAAAGATCATCTCTCTGTCCTCCTTAACTTTGAGATGTCGTAAGTCTCAACTCATGTCTGACTATATTTTTCTACAAAAGAATTGATCCCTTAATTTTGTAATGTCTTAAGTCTCACTTTATGTATCAGTTCGATTTTATTTTTTGATCTAGTGAATCACATTGAGAAATATATATTTTTCTACGAAAGAATTGATATCGATTTGGAGTATCTTTGATGTCATCTCGCTACCTCATGACTTAGAGTGCCTTACAATAGATTCGTACTAATTATCTTGACAACTCGAAGGGGAGTTAGTCCTCTAACATATGGATCATTGTCATGAGGTGCCTTACAACTATTCGTACTGATAACCCTGATAACCCGAAGGGAGTTAGTCCTTTAACATAAGGTCTATTTTGAAATCCGACGTTAATCTCGCTCTAGCATCCATATCATATGATTGCATCAGTGCATGGGTGACAGAGATGTCCTTCATTCAGGATACATTTAAGATACATCTAGTGTCACGTCCCTATGCAACTTGGTGTCTCACATATTCTCTTGAAACGGTCAGCTTACTCCAAGTCGGTTGTGAATCAGAAGAGATTTGATCCAAATACCTCCTCCTTACAAGTTTGCTCAGCTACCCACGGAAGTCAATCTCGCAGTTGGTTCCAATCTCTAAGCTAATATGTTAGTAAAGTGTGTTATTTCATATTCTTTTCACTAACTCCAACCATCATAGCTATCTCCAAACATGTCTTTTTCACATTTTAAGATGCAAATACATAATATGCACTACAATCTACATGATGAAAATATTAAACATAATTTTGAACTCACTCAAATTTATGATACAATGTCCCTACACCATGATAGTTTCAGATTTTCAAACGCTCACTTTCTCCAAAATCAGTTTCTTTGAGATCCCAACTTGACTTATAGAGACCAACTTCGTACTAAAAGGTGGATTTTTTACCATGTGAAATAATTCACATCACGACAGTCCGTGAGAAAAACAATGAATAAGAATAGATTGTCATTCAATCGTATTATTATCGAGGTTGGAAAGCTTGATCATGTTGATAATTTCTACATCTTATCGCGAGGGTACGCCACATGTGAGTTTTAGTGTTATTTAATCAGATTGAACAACATTGACTATTTTTACACAAGATGAATGGAGATGATAAACATGCTAGTGCTGGAAGAATGGAGGAGAACACGTGACGGGAGGTTATTGCAATACAATATATGGTTGTGAAGGTGACTGAATTGGTGATCTTTCTTGATCGTTGTTTGTCATTAGTTTCTACTAAACTTGTCAAAATCGAGGAGTTGGAAGTGATGACAAGGTCCTTGTGGAGCAAGGCGTTGGAGGTGTAAGAAGATGTTTGTCCTTATATAAGCATTCGATGAGCCAGGTTCGTGAATAGATCGCTATCATATCCTAATCGGGTGATTCACAACGGCTGCGAATCTAACATAGATAGTGATTGCGGATGTGCGACATGTCTGTCGTTGAGAAGCGACAATAATTGAATAACAATCATGTTTGGTACAACCCGCCAGCTCACCCTTAGAAGGTGATTATAGAGCACTACCTTATCTAGTGCACTGGTATTCTACTGTTTGCTTTATAGTCGACCCTTCTGATTTCTAACGGGATCCTAATGCATCGATGTTTATGAATCAAACCAGCAAAGCTATATTCAGTTTCAGAGAATATACATCACGTGTTGTCTACTCTAGTTAGTTTGCTCTGTTAAGCCATTTGACTTTGAGTAACAACATCACAGATGAAAGATTACCGTAATCTGTTCGTGAACCTTAGCTCTACTAGTGGAGAGCGTCAATTTTGCTACCTCTCGCGTTGTAGGTGTCAGTCTCGTCATACAAATATTTCTCTTGAATAGGAGTTTCTTCTTACCTAAAGACAAGAAAAGAGATTCTTGTCCAAGCGGAATCATGCATCTCAAGTCAGACGGTGTTGTATCTTCTTCAATGGATCTACTATCCTCATCGTCATTGTATCACAATCTTAATGAGGGTGTTGATTGAACGTGCACCATGGAATATTCGACTGTACCTCTATTGGCACACATTCTGGACTTGGTGATTGAGACGACTAGGCACTTACTGGAGTGCCTCGTCATCTCAATCACATACCGAGTCAATTGTAAATGAAAATGTTTAAACTTGAACTGTTATAAACCGAACCATATAAATTATGTTGAACTTGAACCAAACCAAACCATGGTTGAACGAATCTAAATTTAAATCACAGTTTCATGGTTCAGTTCGAACCGAACTGGGATCAAGATCTAATCACCACCTTAGTAGCTATGTTGTGATTGAATTGTCTCTTGTAATGGTGTAATGCTTGATCACACCATTTATTGGCTATCGATATAAAACTAATTATTTTTTCATGTAACAATATTTCGAACTGCACACCTTTGTTTCCTGAGCATATACCATCTGATGTGTTACTTTATTATCAGAGGTATTTAATCATGGTCAAATGTAGTGAAATGATTAACTACATGAGAAAATGACAAGGATGTAATCAATCAGTATATCGTTAAGAGGGATGTCAAGCAAGCATTCGTACTGGGGGTGTGATAAAGCAACTTTCTACTTCTTAACGTAACTACGGCTCCATACTATAACGTAATAGCCCTTGTAAAAGTAACAAACTTAAGTATGCAATCAAGGCAAGAATAAAGTTGTGTCTCAGGAAATCACACCCCCAGTACGAATAAAGCTGTGTCTCAGGAAATTAAGGAAAATAGAAGTATGCCGTTTATTACGATCAATAAAAGAAAACCAAAAGCTTAAAATAATATTTGCAATATAAAATAACTGCATCGTTACCGTAACTCCGAAAATAATGTTTCCCTTCTTCTATGTAAAATATTTGTGATCATTTATAGACACAATAACTATGGCTGTTGCACTTGCTGCAATGACTTCTGAAGCATGCATAGTACTATCATCTTCTCCACGTTCAGATGAGGTGTATGCACACCCATTAATTTATGATTCAATCTTTTCTCTTGGAAGTATTAGGTCATAAATTAATATACATCAAAATTTAATATTGCAACTCGTCGAAGATAATTGTGTTTATAGTAGGAAGATTTGCATTTCAGTACATTGCACTTACAGGTTATCTGTTTTCTGAGGCCATGTGTAACATTCGATACTATATTTAATTATAAAAATTCAAATTTAAAAATATATGTTTTCTTATCAAACTCTACTTCATGGTTTATGAATGTTACCCACGTTTTGCTTATTATGTTATAATTTATTTTTTCCAAAAAAATTTCCTAAAGTTAGTTGTGATTTGCAGCAAACCACTTGTAATAATTTTATTATTGTATTCCTGTTTGTCTTTGTCTTTCTCTCTGTTCCGAAACTCATTTGGGATGTATATTATTCACTTCTTATAGACATGAAGTCTACCAGGTAGAGGACTGTCCCGACTCCCGAGCCATAGTAAGAAAGGACTACGTCTTCATCGTCTTCTATCCAGTCAGCAGTGGGAGAATCCGTGGCCTGCTTCTTTGCTACTGTGCCAACAACGGTCGCCAGTTCCCTAGCGGTGCGTAAGAAGAAAGCTATGGAACAAGAAGGAAGAAGAATTGTGTATGTCGGCAAGCGCTACTCTCAGCTCCGCCGTAACACTGCACGACAAAACTAAAACAGATACTGCCGGCAAGATGCGCCTCTAAAGACCAGCTGCTCAAGAAGTCTACCGTACTATAGTCCCCGGCCGGATCGACGAACCACCCCACTGAAAGTCTTCGCCGTCGCCTGCCGACAGGTGTGATTGTGAAGCTAGTGGAACAAAGTCCATTGGTGGGTGGTAGTATAGACTACGTGGGACAGTCCGACTCTGTCCGACCATGGAATAAGTACGACTTGAGCTTCCTGCACTGCGCTTTCTCCGGGCCACCCGGATTATTCTTTTTGTTCCTCGAGTTCACGAACACGAAGCAGTAAAACAACCGATAACGTAAAACTTTATTTTTCATCACCTAGCTTTCATTTGATCAAAGAATCAAAATGACGAAGATGCAATTGAAAGCTATTCAGAAGCTGTACATGTTTTGATTTATTTTTATTTAATATTTAGAAGAAACTGAGATATATTTAGTTAAAAATTACATAGAGTTTTCACAAAACAAAACTCTTTCTCATGATCTAAAGTACAAAGAGAAACTTACCGGTTCAAAAAAGATAAAAAAACAAAAGTTAAAGAAGTGAAGTTAAGTATGGTGGCTCTACTATATTATTTATAAACTAGTTTGGACTGTTGTGAATATTTCTCTTTCAATTGTACTATCATTCCAAAGCCTCTATTATGGTGTAATACTCTCCTGCAGGTGTTATGATCTGTTACGAGTATTACGATTACAACCAAGAGGTCCTATGTGTTTTATGCAAACACCTCCAAACACCTCCAGAGATGCTTGTAAGAAAACATGTCTCTTATTAGCGATGTCTCGAAACCGATCATGCTAGATTTACAAGTCCCATCTCAACAGGAAAGTACATTGCAGTGCATCAACATGACTTGTGCAACGCTGATGATGTTTTGGTCGAGATCCAAGCTGATTGAGTTTTTTTGATACTTTCAAGTGAAGTGTCTTGTCAAGGACTGCACACGATATGTTCTTCCGTCAATAGTCACCGAGTTTCAACAGTGCTGGACACTGTATTTTTGATGCGATGTAGGTCATCAGAAGACCTTCGTCACCGATGAATTAGATAATCACAAGAAAATTCTTTGTGTAATAGGATGATTATACCATGCGGCCTTAAGTTCTAGGCTAAGTCACACAAATCTACAGTTGTTTTGCTAAGAGATTGGTCTCTATGTTCTTTAGAGGTGACACTTATATGAGTTCCAGAGTGGACATAATCATAAAAAGGGACGGATCAATGTTGCAGTTGAATAATGGACTGTCGAAAAGCAACAAATATAAGAGAAACTCGCAACAGAGAACCGTAAGTTATTCCAGAATTCATTTATGTGTAATTTGAAAGATTTCATGGAAGTGCACTGTAAGCAAAGATGTCTAACTACAAGTCTCTGAACGTCTGTGTAGTCGATGGAGTTGCTGTCTATTTTGATTGTCAGTTTGATTCATCACAATCAAGTTATCACAGAACAGTCGTTTTCATCAATATGACTGATGACCGGATGATCAAGATGTGCATGTTGACGAGAGTGGAGACATGCAGTTCATGACGTATTGAAACTGCTGCAATAACAGAAGGAATTGAAAGTTTACAAGTTGTCGGTGTTCAGATCGTCGTGATCGTTCATGATACCCTTCAGTCGATGATATTTTCTCGTATTAAGGCATTGTGTCACAGAGAGATCTGTGGCACAAATGCAAGAATATAATATCTAAGTCCAAAAGAGCAGTTGCAAGACAAAAAGAAAACTATACAAGATATTATTGATAATTCGACGGAAGCTTTCTATGAATCTGCAGAACACGTTGTGACTAAAGTTCAAATTGCTTGATGCTACGGCCAGCTTCATACTTTATTCACAAGTAGTCAATCTGATTACTGAGTCAGCTGAATAGAACTAAGAGTCCTCAACCAAGAGCCAGACCTAGTATCAATACGTAGATGAGAATAGCAAGAATAAAGAACGCACACGTGACTTATCATTTTCTCCGCTGTCGTGATGTGAATCATTTGACATAGTAAATGATTCACTTATCACTGCTGTCGCGTTACTTAGCGCATGTTATTTCTACTCCGACACTTGATGTTCAGTAGTCTTAGAAGTTAACTCTGTACTGTTCTTAGTCTTTTATGCTTATGGTTGACACCTTTTGCATATGGTGTTAACTCTGTCCTATATTTTGGATCCTAGTCGGTTGGTAGTATGACATTTATCTTGTTCAAGCATTCGTACGCTTGTGCAAGTAAATTCATACTTATCTATGATACTCAATGTACATGACTTAGATTTACCATGTAGATAGGGGTTTGAGCTCATGGGTTGTACTTACTTGTCGCCCATGCACGCTTTCTAGCTGATTTAAGTATTTTTCGGGCTGCGTGTCATTTTAGATAGTTTAAGTTTTACGTTGGGACTCTAGGGAGCTTGACGTGGTAGCCTATGGGTAAAACTAAGTTGCCACGTGGTTTAGGGTACTAAAGGACAACCAAGTGGAGCTATGAATTCCCATTGGTCTGTTTTTGTCTTTTGTTAAACTCTAAATTTAGAAACAGAGCTCTAGAGGAGAGTTCGAGCAATTTGTGAGGGCACTTCGAAATCTGAGAGCACAGGGAGATAGAGCTCGTCGAGCCAAGCACTGTCAGCGAAAAGTTTGATCGATTTGCAGCAATAAACAAGAAGTTATGGCTGATTGAAGTTCGATTTGTGTCAGAATTGCAGCACTTCTGTTCAATTTGGGGTTTTGAGTGTCATTTGCAGCAGAATCGAGGAAAGCGCTTCAAAACTTCGTGGCTGTGATCACTGTCAGCAGGGCTACGACTGTCTCCAAATTTTTATGTCGATTGAGTCAGTGAGTAATTCAGGGCGACCGCTGAAGTAGAGGGGGTCCGAAAAGCTCTCAATCTGGAGCAGCAACTTCAGAGAGCGAGATCTGGAGTTCTGTGTGGAATCAGGAGGCCCAACTTCACAGGAGTGTTTATCAAGCTGTGTACTGCAAATCCTGTAAGAAATTCCCAAAGTGATCGAGCCAATTCCTTGTTATATGTCGAAATAGCTGTCTGGGTACCAGAAACTGCCGTAATTTCTCTACTCAGAAAGTTTCTGCTCATATCTTAGTGCTCTGAATTGATCTGAAGCTGAAATTTCGTATGTGTATCTAGTAGAACCTCATTTACATGTAAGAGGAGTTCTGAAGTCTGAACCTTCACATATTTCTCAATCCTGAGTGTCAAAGTTCGCTATCTGATCTTATCATTGCTAGTTAAGCCTGAACTCTGCTTCCTGAACTTATCAGAAGAGCCTAGAGACTTACATGAGTGTTTTCAGTATCACCTTGAGACCTGAAGCCTATCCTGTGAGTAGACCAGCCACAGCCAAGAGCCCAACGCTTCCCCAAGTAGATTGAACACAGCCTTCAAGCTCATATCACAGCCAGAAGGTTCGCCCTTCCCAGGAAGACTCTCAACCTGACATCTGGTGCTTCCACTGAGAGCTCTTGGGGTGATTGATTGAGAAGGTTGAGTTGCTACAAGGAGAAGAGATGGATCGCAAGAGCGGAGCTGCTGCTGCTGCCTCTAGGGCTGGAGCATCAACGTCTACTGCTGCACCGTCAACTGCACCTGCGTCTTCTACAGCGACATCTGCATCTGGTCTGGACACGGCTGAGATCTTGAAGACGCTTGCGGCCATGGTCCAACAGCATCCGATCGTTGGAGGGGGTGAGTTAAAATCCACCAAGGCTTTGCAAGCGATAGTGAATAGGTGTGGAAGGTTTGAAGATAGAGATATTTCTAGATATCTGCGTGAGTATAGAGGAGAGATGGAGCTGGTTAGGGTTACTGATGCGGAGATGATAGCAAGTTTTGAGTTAGCTGTCATTCCTGAGTTGCGGGACCAAGTTAGGGATGTACAGAGAAGAAATCTTGGAATCTGGATGAGTTTTGAGCGATCTCTTCGAGAGGAGTTTCTTGAGGAGGATTCAGAGAGAGTTACTAGAAGGACATTTCTAGACTGGATTGAGTAGCAACCTGGTCGTATGATGAGCCTGAGTGAGTTGTTGAGAGAGTTTGATCGGAGATACCGACAACTTTCAACTCTAGAGCGAATCACCCTAGATGCTAGGAAAACAGAGCTTTTCCTGCAGGCTACCGATGATGCTACGGCAGATCGGTTATGTTTTATGTTGGCCGATCGATCTGCTGAAGGGGGTGTTACTATGGATTGGGGGAGAGTTGAGGATGCTGTGGCTGTACTGACAAGACAGAGGAGGGGAAGAGGGGCTGTGGGAGGACGTCCGCTTGCAGAAGTGGTCACTCCACCTTATGCTGCTCCTCAAGTACAGCAACCTTTGGCCCCTGCTCCCAGACCTGTTGTCCCAGCTGCAGTTCCTTTGATGCCAGTTGTGCCAGCTCCAGCACAAAGGGCACCTGTTCCGAGACCTGCGGAGAACCATGGTCAACAGAATCAGATTGAAGACCTGATTCGGCAAATGCGAGAGCTGAAGGTAGAGCTAGCTGGATTGCAGAGAGAGCAGCCACCGGCGCCTGCTGCTGCACGTCCAGGAGGTGGTCTTGTCCGTAGGTGTATTTGGTGTGACAGTCCTGATCACTTCCGAGGAGACTGTCAAGAGCTCACAGCTGCTTTGCGAGATGGTGTGGTTCGCTATCAGAACAGTAGGCTGCACCTTTCTTCTACTGGAGAGCCGTTGAGGACGCAGTTTGGACGAGGAGGCATGAGGAGTCTACCTCAGATTGCTGCGGCGGCAACTGTACATGCATTGATGGCACCACCGGTAAATCCTGATGTATATGCTGGACATATTGAGGTTTCTTCTAGTCCTACGTTGCTAGATAGGACTGCTGAGAAGAGTATTGCCCCCGTTCCTTCTGAAGTACTGAAGAGGGGAGCCGAGTCTATTCGTAGGATCACAGGATGGGGAGATCCTGTAGATGCTGCTTCTATCAGAGCATTCTTGGATGTAGATAGACACGTTCATTGGCAGGATGCTTCTGTGGAGGAGAAGAGGCGGCGAGAAGCCTCTGAACTTGATACTGGAATTCCTGAGGAGATTGGGGATAGACGGAGAGTCACAAGGAGACGAGCGGCTCTTTCTGAAGACATCCCGTCTACTTCTGCAGCTCCTCCACCTGCGCCAGGTCCTATGGAGGATGTGCAGAGATCCCAGCAGGAGCCAACGACTGCTGGTAGGCGGTTTACTGCCCAAGAGAAGGGGAAGGGACCGGCTTACAAGTTGGCAGCTGATATTGAAACTTCTATTGATCTGAAGAGTATCTTGGAGCAGAGGATACTGGATGCGCGAATCGAGTTTTCTCTTCGGGAAGTTCTTGGTATTGCAAAGAGGGAGTTTCACGAACTGATCATCGACATCATCAAGCGCAAGAGACAGTTGATGTCCGAGCAGGTAGAGAGTCAGATGATAGATGTAGTAGGAGCTTCTCTGAATGATGCAGAGTTTGGAAAGGTGCATTTTCAGGAAGCTGATGATAAGAGATACCAGCAAGAAGCGTTGGTTGCTGGTACCGACACTATTGAGTTCAACGATGAGGAAGCTGGTGGGGAGAGTCCAGCTAGTGAAAGTGATTTCAGAAAGAGACATTGGGCTCGTGCCACAACTGCTACGCGAGTTCGTCTTGGAAGTTTGGCTGAACCTGTTGCTGCTTTAGTTGATCACGGATCTGAGATCAACATCATGTCACGGGAGGTGTACGAGAGAGGTCAGTGGTCTATCGAGCTAAACCATGGTTGGGTGTTACATGCTGCAAACAACCAGAAAGGTGAGCTATACGGCGCTTGTCCTAACGTGAAGGTGAAGATAGGTGATGTGGATGTGGATCAACATTTCTTCGTGCAATCTTCTGCTTCATATCCTGTGATTCTTGGTCAGCCTTATATCACTGCGGTTCGAATGGAGACCAAGGTGATGGATGATGGATCTCATTATGCTAGGATCCGTAGTCCATATGATAGACGTTCTGTGCAGTTTCTGACCGTTCGTACGAACCACGAACGAAATCGTCAAACTTTGAGGGATTCTCCTATCTGTAGGGGGAGGGTTTTCTGAAACCACTCTCGTAGGACGGGATAGCGAGAGTGATGGATCTACTGCTACTATGATCCCGCTTGAGCAGCCTGAGGGATCACAGGAGGTTGATGGAAAGGCTGCTCAAGATTCAGAAAGTAGTTGCACTGTACATAGTTGGAAATCTGGGTTGATGACTTTCAGTTCTGATGATTGGAGTGAGTTCACATGGATGGAGGATTTGACTGAGAAGAGTAGAAGGCAGATGGAGAGGTGTGCAGCAAATCTACGTTGTACAGGAGTTCTGAAGGAAGATGAGATGATTTCTGGTGTTTATGAGGAGTTTGTAGGTGTGCAGTCTTTTGTTCGTTGGCTGGATGGTGTAGATAGGTTGATGGAACAGATGGGAGGTAGGGTGGTGATTCCCATCCATTCTCGTGAAGTCTATGAGGAGATTATCTCGTACTTGCGATATCATCCTCATCCGAGACTGGAGAATGGATGGAAGGATGCAGTCTGTTGGTGTGGCTTACATCAGGAAGCGGAAGTACACGCCAAGTATAAAGCTGTAGCGAGGAAGGTGAGACCTGTGGCGACCCAATTACCTGTTGATTCTCAGCAGCAGATGGAGTTAGCGACTGCTGAGCCTGTGCTTAGAGATCCTACACAGGTAGGACACAAGTTTACTCAGGAGACACTCGGGCAGCTCCAGATAGGAGGGGGTGGCTTCTTGACTGAAGAGGAGAAACGAGCTTTTGAACAGATGATAGTTAGCCATGGTAAGGCATTTTCTTTCTCGGCTGAGGAGATAGGTTGTGTGGATCCTAGTGTGATAGCTCCGATGGTTATCTTCACTGTTCCTCACGTACCTTGGGACTTGAAGCCGATTCCAGTCCCTCGTGCCTTGCTACCGAAGGTGATTGAGTTACTGAAGGAGAAGATGCAGATGGGTATTCTTGAACCATCTATGGCTCCGTACTCTAGCCGATGGTTCACTGTACCTAAGAAGACAGGAGCTCTACGCTTCATCCAAGACTTGCAGCCTGCCAACAACATCACGATTCGAAACGTTGGAACAGGACCTGTGGTTGATGAAGTAGCTGAGGCGTTTGCTGGAAGGTCAATCTATTCTATTGGAGATCTGTTTTCAGGTTATGATCAGTTTCAGCTTGCTTTGGAGAGTAGAGACTTGACTACCATGCGTACACCTTTGGGATTGATGCGGATGTGTACTCTTCCTCAGGGTGCGACAAACTCAGTAGCCCATATGCAAAATGCGATGCATAAGGTGTTACGAGAGTTTGTGCCTGAGGTCACTATCCCGTTTCTGGATAATATTCCCATGAAAGGCTGTCCGGTGGAGGACAAGGACGAAGCAGTGACTTCTGATGGTTGCAGAAAGTTCGTTGCAGACCACATTCGAGACGTGGAGAAGATTCTGATGCGTTTGGAGGAGGTATACCTCACTCTATCAGGTACCAAATCTCGCTTTGGGATGTCAGAGATTGTGGTAGTAGGTCATCTGTGTGGTACTTTTGGGAGGCGTCCGAACCGATAGTTTATTTACAAAAGGCCCTATAAACTCCAGAGAAGGTAGATGTTATAGCAAGGATAGCTGACTGCACCAACATCACTGAGGTTCGACGGTTCTTAGGAGCTTGTGTGTTCTTTCGTGTGAGTATTCCTCATTATGCACATATTGCCGAGCCTCTGTATGCACTTCTGAGAAAGAGAAGGAGGTTTACTTGGCGGCAAGAACATCATGAGACGATGGAGCAGCTGAAGGAGATTCTGAAGTCTCCACCTATACTAAGGAGGCTTAGCTACGAGAGCGGGAGACCTGTGGTACTGACTGTTGATACGAGTCCAAAGGCGATTGGATGGGCAGTTGGCCAAGAAGATGCAGAAGGTGTGCGGTTTGTTTCAAGGTTTGGAGCTCGGATCTTAACAGATAGACAGCGTAACTATCCTCAAGTGAAGCGTGAGTTGTGGGGAGCTGTTACCGCTATGAAGGTAGATCGAGAGTTCTTGATAGGAGCTCGTGTGATATTAGAAACAGATTGTTTACCTTTGTTGGGTATGATAGCGAACTGCAATACACCAGATATAGCAATGCTGCGATGGATTGCTTATGTCCGGAGTCTGAACCCTGAGCTAAAGCATATAGCAGGGAAGGACAATCCAGTTGCAGATATGTTGTCTAGGGCTCGTTATACATATGAGGATGAGATGTTTGCAGAGGTGGAGAATGAAGAGAGGAGAGACGTTTGGTGCCAAGTTGGTCAGCAGACTTCAGACTTGGAACCACTACCGTTCAATGAGGAGTTCTACTCAGACAAGTTCCGCGATATTGGATTTTATCTGAGTTCGTTATCCAAGAGAGAAGGATGGAGTGATGCAGAGTTCAAGGAGATCAGACGAAAGGCGTACAGCTACCTTCTACGTGAAGGTTATATGTGGAAACGTCCGAAGAGAAGAGACGGGATGCTTGCTAGAGTGGTGGATGATCAACCGACGAAGCTGAATCTGCTGAAAGAGTTTCATGACACCTTATGGGCTGGACATCGTGGAGTCTGGGCTACATACACGAAGCTGAAGGAGCGTTACTGGTGGAAGGGTTTGTATCAAGACGTGGTGGACTTTGTTGGGTCGTGTCTGCACTGCCAGTTCTACTCTAAAGTCCGTTACAGAGATGGACTTGTACCTACTTATCCACCTAGTATCCATTTTCAATGGGTTCTTGATCTTGTGATGATGCCACCGAGGTTATGGGGGATGCGTTATTTGGTGTTGGCTCGAGAGGATCTTTCCAACTATGTGGAGGGACGAGCACTACGGACGAAGACTACAGAGAATATCTGCAGGTTCGTGCTAGAAGATATCATATGTCGTTATGGATCGGTTGGGAGATTACGTGCAGATAGAGGTGAGTTGAGAGGCGCTGAAGTGAAGGAGTTCTTTGCTCGTTATGGAGTAAAGCTTCGACTTACCACTGCTATGAATCCAGAGGGCATTGGTAAGAGTGAACGAGGACACCCTTCTATTGTTCATGCTTTAGTGAAAGCATGTGATGGTAGGCCTAGAGAATGGCCGAGATTACTTCCATTTGCTTTGTGGGCGAATAGAACTACACACTGTACTACGACTGGCTATATGCCAGTTGAGCTTATGTTGGGTCAGAAACCGATCATGCCTGCTGAAGAGTACTTTCCTACGTGGGCTACGCTACCGTGGGAAGATGGTATAGATCGTGCTTCACTCCTAAATTTACGTATAAGGCAGTGGGAGCGAAGGGAGGAGGATCTTGCTAATGCGCAGGAGAGGCTGAAGGTGGCTCGAGTCAGAAACAAGGAACGTTTTGACAAGACTCACCGACTACGACCGAAGCCAATACATGTTGGTGACTGGGTTCTGATATATGATAGCACGTTGGAGAATCAGCACTCTACACTTCGTAAGTTCTCTCGAAGATGGTTCGGGCCTTATGTTGTGCTAGATGTGTACGAGAATGCCACCTATAGTTTGCGTGAGTTGGATGGTACTCTTTTGAAGCTATCTATGGCTGGCAAACGTGTGAAACTGTTCAAGAGACGCGGAGGGTCAGTTGAGTTATTCAATTTTCTGGAGTCAGAGCTAAGGACAACAAGAGACGAAAATGTCCCAGTGTCTGATGAGGCTGAGGCGGAGGAGAGCGATGATGATGAGGATCAAACAGAAGACTGAGGAGATTGGCACATACCGGAGGATGTGCAGGTTCAGAGGGGGTGGATGTCGTGATGTGAATCATTTGACATAGTAAATGATTCACTTATCACTGCTGTCGCGTTACTTAGCGCATGTTATTTCTACTCCGACACTTGATGTTCAGTAGTCTTAGAAGTTAACTCTGTACTGTTCTTAGTCTTTTATGCTTATGGTTGACACCTTTTGCATATGGTGTTAACTCTGTCCTATATTTTGGATCCTAGTCGGTTGGTAGTATGACATTTATCTTGTTCAAGCATTCGTACGCTTGTGCAAGTAAATTCATACTTATCTATGATACTCAATGTACATGACTTAGATTTACCATGTAGATAGGGGTTTGAGCTCATGGGTTGTACTTACTTGTCGCCCATGCACGCTTTCTAGCTGATTTAAGTATTTTTCGGGCTGCGTGTCATTTTAGATAGTTTAAGTTTTACGTTGGGACTCTAGGGAGCTTGACGTGGTAGCTTATGGGTAAAACTAAGTTGCCACGTGGTTTAGGGTACTAAAGGACAACCAAGTGGAGCTATGAATTCCCATTGGTCTGTTTTTGTCTTTTGTTAAACTCTAAATTTAGAAACAGAGCTCTAGAGGAGAGTTCGAGCAATTTGTGAGGGCACTTCGAAATCTGAGAGCACAGGGAGATAGAGCTCGTCGAGCCAAGCACTGTCAGCGAAAAGTTTGATCGATTTGGAGCAATAAACAAAAAGTTATGGCTGATTGAAGTTCGATTTGTGTCAGAATTGCAGCACTTCTGTTCAATTTGGGGTTTTGAGTGTCATTTGCAGCAGAATCGAGGAAAGCGCTTCAAAACTTCGTGGCTGTGATCACTGTCAGCAGGGCTACGACTGTCTCCAAATTTTTATGTCGATTGAGTCAGTGAGTAATTCAGGGCGACCGCTGAAGTAGAGGGGGTCCGAAAAGCTCTCAATCTGGAGCAGCAACTTCAGAGAGCGAGATCTGGAGTTCTGTGTGGAATCAGGAGGCCCAACTTCACAGGAGTGTTTATCAAGCTGTGTACTGCAAATCCTGTAAGAAATTCCCAAAGTGATCGAGCCAATTCCTTGTTATATGTCGAAATAGCTGTCTGGGTACCAGAAACTGCCGTAATTTCTCTACTCAGAAAGTTTCTGCTCATATCTTAGTGCTCTGAATTGATCTGAAGCTGAAATTTCGTATGTGTATCTAGTAGAACCTCATTTACATGTAAGAGGAGTTCTGAAGTCTGAACCTTCACATATTTCTCAATCCTGAGTGTCAAAGTTCGCTATCTGATCTTATCATTGCTAGTTAAGCCTGAACTCTGCTTCCTGAACTTATCAGAAGAGCCTAGAGACTTACATGAGTGTTTTCAGTATCACCTTGAGACCTGAAGCCTATCCTGTGAGTAGACCAGCCACAGCCAAGAGCCCAACGCTTCCCCAAGTAGATTGAACACAGCCTTCAAGCTCATATCACAGCCAGAAGGTTCGCCCTTCCCAGGAAGACTCTCAACCTGACACCGCTCTTGCACATTGATACAGATCTACAGTTGTCTAACGAGGAATACGAGTTACATATTAAAAAACGGTGCTAATATAGAAGTCAACTATGGTTAGATTAGAATCCAATCTGCATCGTAGTGCGGGACTGACCGCCAACACTCCCACTCAGACTATGATGGTACCGAGCTGACAATATCTATCAAGGTTCTTATTAATCTAAATTTATGAGGAGGTAAAGTCTTCGTGAAAATGTCTGCAGACTGTGAATCTGAGGGACATATTCTGGATTAATTTCACTAGCTTCACACTTACAACGCACATAATGATATTGAATATCAATGTGTTTTGTGCGCTTGTGGAACTCTAGATTTTTTATCAAACGAATGGCACCTTGATTATCAATCCTGTGTAGAGTAGCTTGCAACTGAGGAAAGTTTATCAATGTGAGCAAGTTTCGTATATAGATAGCCTCCTTAGAGTATGTACATGCAGAAACATATTCTGTCTCAGTAGTTGAAGTAGCTACACAACTTTGTCGAAAGCTGGACCATGCTACTGGTCCTCCATTCAACATGAAAATGTAACAGTAATCTGCATCACAAAAGCCTTCAAGTACATGTGATGGACCACTCGTGCATATCTGAAAACACAAAGTTAGATCTGCTGTATCCTTAAGGTACTTAAAGATCCATTTTACAGCTTCCCAATGCTGAGGGCGATGATTTACGCTGAAGCTGACCACAATGCTGACTGCATAAACCACGTCTGGTCTAGTTCCAATCATAGCGAACATAAGTAACTCCACTGCTTCTTGGTACGGTACTTGACCTGTAATGTAATCCCCTTCTGCTCCGCATATACTAAGCTTCACACTAGGTTCAGCAGGAGTAGACAATGGATTGGAGTTCACTTGACCAACTCTTTCAACAATCTTGAGAATGTAACTAGACTGGATGAGATAAAGTTTTCTTTGTACTCTATCTCTCTGGATCTGGAAGCCAACATAAAAGGTTGCGTCTAAAAATATATTTTCAAAATTACATTTTAAATACGCAAGCATCTCATCCACAACCACTTTGTCACAACTAAAAATTAATCCATCATCCACAAAGATTGTAACAATGATTTGTGGAATCTCTCATGTAGACACATGAATCTGCTGCTGTAGGAATTAGTTTGTACTTGGTGAGAAAATTATCAAACCTCTTATTCCATGCTCGACTTGCTTGCTTCAGTCCATACAAAGCTCTATTCAATCAGCATGCGTCACCTTCATTCTCTTTCTCGTATCGTCTTTGTTGCTCCATGTACAATTCTTCATCTAGACTTCCATTTAAAAATGCAGTCTTGATCTCAAACTGAACTATCTTTATGTCTTCTGCAGCTGCTACCGACAAGATCATCCAAACAGAGTTGAATTTAACAATGGGCAAAAATATTTCATCGTAGTCAACTCTTGAGATATGAGAAAATCTCTTGGCTACTGGCCTCGTCTTGAACCGATCCACTTCTCTGTTAGGCTTCAACTTTGTTTTGTAAAGCCATTTGCACTTGATGGCTTTACGATCCAGTGGTAATGGACACAAAATCCATGTATCATTTTTTAGCAATGCTGCATATTCTTCGTCCATTAGTCGTGTTCCACTCTGGAATTTCAGATGCAACATCAAAATAAATGGGATCAGTATGCAAGCTAGTAGCAATCTCCAGTGCAGCGATGAACCATACATGAGAGTTTTGTCTTATGCCGTACTCTCACTCTCCATAACGCTTTGGAGAATGGGAGTACGGCATAAGACATACGGCACAACGTTGTGCTACTAACCTCAAAACTCACCTAAGTGATTCTTGCGGAGGATTAGTGTCCAGATGACTTGAGCTTTCATCTGAAAGATGCTCACCATCTCCTTATGAGACTTCAGATTGTGCAAGACTTCTACTATCTGAGGATGACTCTTTCAGGTTGATACTTTCAGTATTGTTGCTCGAATCCTGCAAAATGGAGTTCTGAGATCTCGTACTATGGTCAAGTGTGACATTCTCTGCATCTTCAGATCCAAGCAAATGAATATCAGACTCTTCTTCATCTTGCTCACGAGCTAACAAGTTGTATTTTTGTATTTCAGAATCTGCATCGGGAACAATTCCGTGGAAGTCACTTCTCTGCTTTCCTTTATTGTGTTGGTAGAAGGATCTCATAGTCGGTACGTTGAAACATTATGAGAGTAACCAACAAAAATCAGTTTCTGACTTTTAATATCAAGCTTTCTCCTGAGCTTGTTAGGCACTAAGGTGTATGCGTCACACCCAGACATCCTGAAGTGAGAAATACTTGGCTTCTTTTCCTTCTAAGCTTCAAAAGAAGTCTTTTCTTTTAAGCTCATTGTCGGTGTGCAATTCAAGACGTAAGCTGCTGTGGAGATTGCTTCTGCCTATAAGATTGTGGGTAACTTCGCTTCATACAACATGGATCTCGCACTTTCAACTATAATATGGTTATCTCTCTCCACACGTCCGTTCTGCTCTGGAGAGTAAGGAGCACTCATCTCATGCGTTACTCCTACATCATCTAAATAAGCAGCAAATTGCTTATTTACGAACTCTCCTCCACGATCAGTTCGAAGCCTGTTGACTTGCATGCCAACATCATTTTTCACTTGCTTTACAAGTTTCTTGAAACATGAAAGGACTTCAGATTTCTTTGTAATAAAGAACAAACCGGTATCCATTGTGGTCATCTTTGAATAAGACGAAGTATCTAGCACCACCAAAGGAAGGGACTGACATTGATCCACAGATGTCGGCATGAAAAAACTCTCCTGGTTGTTTTACATACTCAGACATAGTTGCAATTGGAAATGAACGCCGATGTTGCTTACCGTGTACACAACCTTCGCAAAACAGATCTGCTGGTACGGTGAATGTTCTTGGCAGTCCTTCCACCAACCCTTCTCTCTGCATCTTTTGGATCGTCATGAGATTCACGTGATCCAGCAGGTAGTGCCAAGTGAGTAGATCATCTCTATTTGAACTTGATGTGAAACAACAGCATTAGCTTGATCAGCTACAGTGACCTGCATATCAAGTTTGTAAAGTTTCTCTTCTCGCTTTCCTAACATCACATCACTTCCATTTGAAGATATAAGACGACATACATCTTTGGTATATAAGATATTAATATCATTATCCGCTGCATGCCCTATGGAGAATAAGTTTTTTCTCAACAATGACAAGAACAAGACATTCTAGAGAACACCATGGAATTTGGTGTCACCTGCTTTGCTTATGACATGTATGTTGTCTATCCCTTCAACCCAAAGCTTATGATCATCTGCAATATGAGAAGTTCGCCGCACTGCTGTGAGCGTCTTTCTTGGAGTGAGAGCCTTTGCCCTTTCTTTTGTACTCCGGATCTCTTGCCCAATGACTACGCTTACCACAATGACGACATGTGGACTTTTTTCTTGAGACGATTGATGCTCTCTTTCCTAACAGTTTTTCCAGCTTGCATGGATGTCTTCTTGTCTTGACTCAAAAATGCTTGACTGTCATCAGAAGTTGTTGTTGCCTCAATATTTCCGTACAGTGCTTCTTCCTTCAATAGACGAATGGTAAGCTTCTCCACGGTCTGTTGATTCAAAGATACGTTGTCCCAAGCTGCTAGGACATTTTTGTACATAGATGATAGACTGCAAATTATCTTAGTAATGATAGCTACGTCTGTCACTACTTCACCTATATCATTCAACTGACATGCCATAGCTTCAATCTTGCTGATATGACTAGCTATGTCATCACCAAGTTGCATTTTATGCTAAAAAAAATGCTGTTGGAGAAGTTATTCTCCGATGCACTATGATCATGCAATGTACTAAGTCTAGTCCACATCTGATGAGCAGTCTTACAATTAATCAGCCGCTGCAATAACTTCTCTTCTATGGAGCACAAATGTACATTTTGGCCACCTTATCCTTCTTTTTCCAAAGTGTCTTGCGATCTCCATCCTTAGCTGCTGCTGCTTGCAAAGTCTCAGTGCCATTTGTGACCTCCAGAACTTCTTTTGCATCGAGCATCATCTCTATCTGAAACTTCCAAAGCTGAAAGTTCTGACCTTGAAACTTTGAAATGTGAGAGACATCTTTCGCATCTAGTTTACTACCCATGATGGTAATGACATAAACTCCTGCTGACTATAAATTATGATACGTGGGCCCATAACCTATTGAGAATTTGACAGAAGCTTTCTACAAATCTGCAGAACACGTTGTGACTAAAGTTCAGATACATAGATCTTTATATTGCACCCTGCTTGATGCTACGGCTAGCTTCACACTTTATTCCACAAGTAGTCAATCTGATTAATGAGTCAGCTAAATACAACTAAGAGTCCTCAACCAATAGCCATACCTAGTATAAATACGTAGATGGGAATGATAAGAATAAAGAACGCACATGTGACTTATCATTGTCTCCGCTCTTGCACATTGATTCAGATCTACAGTTGCCTAATGAGGAAGACGAGTTACATATTAAGGAACTGTGCTAAGATAGAAGTCAACTATGGTTAGATTAGAATCCAATCTGTCATCATAGTGCGAGACTGATCATCAACAAATACTACCATCGAGAAGTGTTCGATCACTAATAAATTGACTATGTATTCTGTACAACTAAGAAAGTGGTTGGGACATCACCAGTTACAAGTAAGTGGTTCAAAGGGTTACTTGGTTCTTCGGGTCGTAAAATTCTAATGATTCAGAACAACGTTCTTTTTGCACAACAATCCCGTCTGCAAATATACCTAGAACTCCAACAACATGACACCGGTTACAACGTGAAATCCTGGATCCATACTTGTGCATATGGAGCTGCCAAGTGGTGAGTAAACTGTAAAAATTGACTACCTGCTTGTCATTTTTACAGTTTATTATCAAATCGACTAAACATGATTCGTTGTGCAAGGGGACGAAACTCTTGGGATATTAGTATCAAATATCACCAATGCAGCCGACCATTGGACTAGCGATCATTCACTCTATAACGTCCTCTTGAGAACCAAAAATCTGTGTTGGAGTCATGGGACTTGCAGCAGAATACAAAGTACAACAAAGATGAACTTCAAAACTTAGACCTAAAGAAATTGTATATTTTCTCTCTTCTCGTTTGACAGGAATTTACTTGATCGGACCTCCAGAATGAATCGCGGACTTGATCGGACACCTCTTATAATTCTCTTCTTGATCGGATCTCCAACCTGCAACAACCCGTAAAGCAGGTAACCGCCTTAATTTTTTACTCGACGTAACTATTCTGGTGGCTTAACATCCCGATGGTTTTCCTCCTCCTCCTGATTTATTAATGTTTCGGCCTATGCTTAACACCCTGATGGTTTAATGTTGCAACGGCTCTCAAAATTCCATTCCGACTGCTTCAACGCAAAGTATGATTTAATGTAGGGCCTTTAAGCTAAATTTGACTCGATGTAACTATTTAGCGGTGATGATAATGTAGCGATGGCCTCGTAAATTACCCTTTATAAATATCCATCGATGTACAATCCTAGCTACATGACACAGTTACTTGCTTTACAGGCTGTGGCAGGTTCGAGGTCCGATCAAGAAAGAATTATAAGAGGGGTCCGATCAAGTCCGTGATTCATTTTGGAGGTCCGATCAAGTAAATCCTGTCTCGTTTGAACAAGGGCTAACATACGAAATTGGTGCTTGCAGATTTGCCGACTCACTTGGCTGTAAGAGATTTCCTTTACCAGTACATAACATTTTACACTCGAGCCCACTAGAACTTCATGTGAGAAATCTTTCACAGCATGATAAACAAGTATGCCTCGAAATAGATACATTGGAATAGAACTCATTAGGCACGTCTTGCAGTAACAGCTTTAGACCAACTTTAGCTGACCAACATAGAGTACGTCCAATTTTGGATAAAGATGAATAAATTTAAGCATAAACACAAGTCTTTTTCGATCATTCTTTGACATTCTTGAAATATGCACACATATGAAAAAGTTCATGACCAAATTCTTTTTTCTTGAAATTTAATATGACTTAAATAAATATTACTATTTGTTCCATGACAACTTTGTTTGTAATAAAATGCTTGTAAGTTCACATACTTCACCTCTAGGTTTGTGTTTTCACAATGACAAAATACAACATATTAATTATAAAGACATATTCATTTACAAAATATAAAATTTAATTAGATATAAAATTTAATTTACAAATTAGAATAAATTTCAGTTACTTATTTAATCTCCTTCTTAATCTCCTTTAATTTTCTCAACCAATTAATGAGATGAAATTAATTTTCAATCGTTTACCATTTACTACTCTCCTAACTGAAACCACATTAAACCAATCCACTTTGTCGAATTTTCCCCTCATAGCCCACTTGTTCTCTTCTCAAGACAAGTTGGGCCAGACGCTTGGGATGCATACATTTACATATTATGTGAACGAAATCTAGAGGTTCTCGTTTAGATGGCCCTCTTATGTCTGTACTATAGGCACATGAATGAGTGTCACTTAGACGCGAACTTCTAATGTAAGCAGCTTAGCTTGGTTTGAGTGGTCCATCAGGCTTAGACTGCGTCTAAAGTGGCAGCTTCGTTTCGTTTCGGTGCGTACATCTATTCTGAGAGAAGGCCAAGAAAGCTCAATACTGCTAAGATGCGTCCCTTAACTGGTGCCAACGTTCAGGAAACTCCGGCGTTTGGAAGAAAGCCTGACCGGTGACAATTCTTCATTCCCGAAACCGGTAACGAAAGGTCGAAGACCGTCCGTGCGTCTCGACGACGAAATGCTGGAAATCTACCGGGAAAAGCTTTTCAGAACATCGAAATGTGTCTGAATGCAAAGAACAACGACGACGGATGACTTTGGGAATTTCCCGCCTGGAGGGAACGGCGGAAGGAGAAATTTCTCTCACTCCTTTGGACTGCTAATCATCAGTTTCTAGAAGAAAACTTCTAGCACACCTTCCGGCTGCTAATCAACAGTTTCCGCTTGAGCGTGAAAGACTCGGCTTTAATTTCACCCGAGCGCTGACTCGGACACTTCTGAATTTCTTTTCTGTACGAGATGGAGTCGATTTCGGATCTGGTGTCGCAAAGACCAACTTACGTTTGGATTCTCATTCGCCAGACATGCCCTCAGCTGACTTCTCTGGGACATTGCTCAGACCAAGAAAAGTCTTTGTTTCTATGCAGATCCGAGACTTCCAACGCACTTGGGTCCTGCAACAGCAAGCTTCAAGTACTCTGTCGTGCTGTTCATGTCCGAAACCACCTGAAACCAGAGTTTACGAGATGTAGGGTACGTGGGACTGCCAGATTCCACCTCCCCATGTGACCTGGGGATCAGAAGTCTTTAGACTTTACAGCGTTATCTGTTCTTGCTTAAAGTTCACTGACAAACAGGTTAACTGGATGCCTTCCTATCGTTTGTGTGTGAGAACTGTCCCACGTATGAGGCGTACTACCTGACTTCTGTAGAAACTACCAAGTGCTGGGCTGCGTGTTGAGAGCGAGGGCACGGTGCAGTCTAGCGACAGCAACAACAGATCATGATTGCGGGATTTCCATGCTGTTAGGATCAACATGGGGGCACAAGGAAGGACGACGAGTAGCAACATTCTGGTGCAATACTGGCCATCTCATCGCAATTGGCACACTCTATGACCTGACAGGCGAGAGCTGTCATGGAGTATACGGAATACTTCACAAGCTCGCGACCTATTTCAGTGCAAGACGTAAGATCCATGATGCACAGATTTCAGCCCACGATCTTATCAGTTGCTAAAGAGAACCTCTCAACTAAGATGTATAGTGTCCAGTCTGCCACGGTATCACTTCTTTCCTTACTCTTCAGCCTATTTGCTTGAATAACCCCATAATTGACAAAACAGTATACACAATTTTATTCCGTAACCAAGGCTCGAATAAGAAGTCCGCCAACGGTAAACCCATAACTGTTAGCAAAATAGCCGCGCACTACACGCTCACGCTATGACTCACGAAGACGTAAATCTCACACAGAACCCTCGAGACTCATGACATCAAACTCATTGTCGTTCACACTGACAAACAGGATACACACTTTATTCCGTAACCAAGGCTCGAATAAAAAGTCGGCCAACGGTCTCGTATTTGTATTCAATGAAGGAGAAGGGTCTAATACTAATATATTCCTTCTGGGTCAGCTTCAAATTTCATGTGAACTAAGATACTACACCTTTTGCGCTGTGACCTAGACAAATACAAAGTATTGAGACATATCAACTTCACAAATAAGCAACTGCTATGCGTCAGTGAATGCACCGTCTTAAGATTTCAGTGATGAGGTCGCCCATCGGTGTGTATCTTTCTCCTGACAGGAGACCGTGACTGCAGAAGATATCCAGCTTGAGTTCGCGCAGGGTCCATTCCCTTCTCCCACTCCGTCTGGCGCAGCCCTTCCTTCCTGCTATAGTTTGATACGTGAACTCGACAAACTTCTCGGCAAGGATCCGAGAGAAGGAACTCAAGACGATGTGATGCAGTACGTACAAGATATCGATAGCTTTTGATCAATCATCATGGGATAGAATGACCCACAAGTCAAACATCAGACGTGCCACCATGTTTCGACCTGTACACATGCTTCACTCTGTAGGATACAACAATGTTCGAAAGGTTTTTAAATTCAACGGCCCTGATAGAGGTAATTCCGATGCAAGAGAAAGGACACAACATTCAATCCAGTGGTCTTTGGATGGCGCCTGAATGAAACTAGATGACGAAGGCTCTTGCTGCCTACTGAACCTAGTACAGATAGACCCACCTGCTGTAAATATTGGTTTGGTGACGAGGAAAGTCGGAGCTGCATTACCGGTGGATGACTGAATCTCGCACCCATAGCACACCCAGAAGGAAGCCGAACGGCATCCTTTCTGGTTTGGCAAAATAGCATGGAGGAAAGGTCACACAGAGTCAGACCAGTCCCAAGTAGGAAACGGTAGAAGATGTGACTGATCACCACATTCTACCTTGAGTAGTTCGCCTTGTCAGTGTGGGAAATGTGCCTCGGAAGGCGCACTGGGGTTCTTACACAAGTCGACTTGTATGCTCGACGTGGATCACCACCGAATTTGCACCAATCACCTTTCAGAAGGTACAAATCAGTGGGTTTAATGCTCGCCGTAGTTTGGGCTCATTAGACAACAGAAGAAAGCCACAGGCAGAAACCCCAAGCTTTTCAGAAGTAAGGCAGTACCGCGGAGAATAATGCTGACGCTGAATAACTTGAGAGTTAAATTCAGCAGGCCCATGAACTACACGTGCATGTACATAGACACGTGATACCTTTCTGGCAACGGCTGTTCTGGCATACAGTGAACTATGTGCCTTGAAAGAACAACATGATTGCAGTTTGAACAGGTGAGCAGGATTGGAAGTTGACGGGGACGAGACAAAGGGTGTAATGATCCAGGATTCAAGGTAGACAATGAGCGACCTCTGACGACCCATGATGACAAATCATTCCAAGATAATTCATATTCCCAGACCATTACACCTGGACCCTATACACAGCTCAAATTGGAAATGCAATTGCACTACTCCGAAGCAGGGAACCTCATCATATTTCCATTCCCTTCAAAGTAAATCCCGTGCAACAATTGCTGAGGTGAACCTGCAAGTCTCCCAAAACCTCACAATTGCACAAAGGTGGTACTGCCGTCCACAATATGAAAAGTATTAACAGCCCATAGTTGTGCAATATGAATGCTGCGCGGTAGTATCATAGATACTGCGCTTGCTCACTATGTGGGTGAGCCCGCGGGTGCACCCTGAGTTTAGAGGCTGAGTGCTTTAAACTCTTCCTCCATGGTTCCCATCCCGTTTCAAGCAGTTTCTCTCGACGGTTCAGGTGATCTGGGCAATAACAACTTCTGCTGTCTCCTCCAAGTTCAGTGCCTTCAGTTTCGGGAAAGGTCTAATCAAACCCTGCAAAAATGCACCGGAAATGCAGCAAGATATGCTTAAACAGCAAGCGTTAAGTTTTCCTCCGTCTCGACACAACCTAGACCCGAGTGATACTTTTGAGGAAACCTTCAAGTTAAGAAAGGCGAGTCGAAACTCTAAGGTAGGACACATCACCAAACGTGAAAAGATATAAGGTAAAAGGTTTAAGTTTTAGAGAGTCAAACTTTTAAAAAAGTCAAGCGGCTGACTGATTCTACCAAGACACACAGGATGGAGAACTTATTACCGTGAGAGACAGAAAGACCTTGCCATCCGGCCCGGCTTCGCGAATTTCAAAGCATCCCTTCCTTGGCTGCCGTCGGAACCAGAGGTCAACTTTAGAATGTGAAACGAGTGCCATTTCAACTAAGAACGAAGAAGCCTCCATACATGTTTTCGCTAGGTTGAAAACTTCTAAAATCTTCATTTGTTCAGGTAGGGTAAATCTGAAGCCCTTATAAAGACGCTTACTATATGAGGGCGGCAATGGAATGAATATCTCGAAAACGTGTCAGAGAAAAGAGGCCTTCACGTAGGAGCAGTAATGAGACATTTACACGTGCATCCGACAGTGATACCGACGTGACAGGAGGGGTCAATTGAGGAAAACCTAGGTTGGAGCATTCGTGACAAATTCACTAATCACATGTATCAAAGAATAGAAAACTTGGTGATAACAAGGTCAAAAGCAGGCAACTGTAAGTTGAGAAACCTTCTCTGGGTTAATGGTGATCTCCACGTCGGGAACAGACGCCTTGACAAGGTCTTGAATTTTGAAGGCCCGCTGTTTAAAGCTGTTGCATTGTTTACTACGTACAGTAAAACACGAACGCAGAATGAAATGATAAACCCAGTTAGAAAGATATTACTGAGATGGGTACAAGGTTGGCGAAATAACTCGATAAACCCTAACCAAACATGAAGGAACCCGCGATGATTACTGAACTTTGTGTAGCTGTAGGCATCTCGGGGGGTAGGGACCACCGTCGAGCGGAAAGACGAGAGATTCTCTAAGCTCTAAATCATGACCTACGACAAATCTCTCAGTACAAAAAGCTCAAACCACCTCGAAAGTCACGATGAGCTTAGCAGTAAAGGTTCCAAGAAAGAAAAACTTGACAGACGGTGGCCAAACGAGAAATTGAGCTGATACTATCAAGGACAAGAAATGGACAAAGGACTATCTGTACAATGAGCGTGCAACCACTTACACATGCAAAAATGCGAGCAACTGGATGACCAAGACAAATGAGAATGTCAAATCAGTCCAAAGCTGCAGTGTCGGGCAGCATGTCGGCAAGACTACCGATACGAATTGGCTGTTCAAGAACAACCCTGTGAAAAACCTGCCTAATGTACTTTCCATAAAATAAAGTCCAGTAAAACCAGCGAACACATTCACGGTTATCATAAGCGAAACAGCAGAGGAAAAACTTACCAGTGCTCGATTACAAGATGCTTTGAACCGCTCTTGGAAGCTAGTTTCTTCTCAGGCGTGTCAGCCGGAGGTGCTAGCTTCTCGGCCTCTTGGGCTTTGGGAGCGGCCTTTTTGGTCTCTTTCTTTGGAGCTGGCTCTTTCTTCGGAGCTGGCTTGGCTGGAGCGACTTTGGCCTTCTTAGCTGCCGGTGCTGCTGGTGCTGCCTTGGGCTTCGGTGGTGCTTTCGGCTTCGCAGGTGCCTTGGCCTTTTTGGGCTTCGGTGACTCTGGCTCAATATCGGACTCAAGGTCTTCTTCCTCAGACTCAATTTCGGACTCCGATGGAGGTGGCGATTCCTTCTTCTTAGCAGGTGCCCTTCGCTTCGGAGGCATGGTGTTTGACACTAGACTCCGCTGCGTCAAAGAATCTGAACCACCAAACAAACTTGCTTCACTCTCCTTCCCTCCCACTCTACCTCCTCTTTCACTTCTCAACAACAATAAAGCACGGGACGATAAAACCACGAACAATATTCACAACTATTGCCGCTCTCTCAAAACTGCAACTGAGCTTCCCTCCACTCCTTTCCCTCCTAGACTCAATCACTACCCAGCTTTCCGGTATACAGAGCTGTGTAGAACTAGGCAACTTCACTACCTCTCTCAGAGTCCGCGTTCCCCCGCCTGTGCAATCGCTCAACCTCTTCACTAGACCGTCTTCCTCGTGGGATTTCTCAGGCCAGAACTCAGGGATTTCTCAGGCCAGAGCAGGAGCCCAGCTAGCCCGCCCGCCCGCCAGCCCGGCCTAGAGGTGCAGCACAGGAGCCCCAGCGCAGCAGAACCTTTTCCCCACTCCCCGTGATAGAAACGTCTCACACCTCGTTCATCGCAGCGACGCCACCTGCGAGACCCCCCGGCCCCGGCCCGCCCCGGCCGGGGGCGGCGGGGTGCTGGCTGGAGGCAGAACCAACCATCCACCCATCCATCCTCCCGCAGCCGATCGATCGCTCCACGCTTCGATGTTGTACTACTAACCATGTTGAGACTTCGACGTAATTGAAATGAGGACCGGGGATGTGGAGATCGGACGGCGATGCGGGCTGGGAGCTTTAAAATTCTCGACTGCGCAGTTGGGGTGGGGCCGCGCGTTGAGAAGAGTGGTACACAGAACTTTGCCGACGTCAAATCGCAGTCAGGAGTCGCTGAAGGGTCAGCGAAGCCCCGGGCTGCGGGTTAACTCCCTCGGTCTGACCCGAAAGTTTTGGATTCATTCAAGACCTTGTTCTCGAAGTGGTTTTCGAGGGGTCCCTGAGTTCCCCCGAAGGGTTTTCTGAGTCCCTCTCGCGGCACTCGTCCTGAACTCACTAGGGGGTGTCATTTCTTTGTTCGGCTAAAACGGCGATGTCCGTGGCGTTCGATTCCGGATCTCCTGAAATTTCTTTTCCGGTGATGCCCGTCGAGTTATCTTCCCCGCGGCACGAAATGGTCTGATCGGTTCCGTGTTGAAACCCGTATAACTAAGTCGAGAAAATGTCACGGTCTACTTTCACGGCAGAGACATGAACTAACCCACATTCTCCGACCGTGGGCATTACTCGAGGCTGTCCGCGGGCTATACCTCTTCACCGCTTGAAATGCCTGCTTCAAAGAAATGACGCCCCCTAATATCTCGTGGCGTTAGCGCTGAGTTTTGAGTGCTGTGTAAGATTTCTTTGGAAGTCCGAGCGTATCGTTAGTCGAGTGAAGGTCGAGTTTTGTATTTCATTTGTAGCTTGAGGCTCGAGTTGGGCTGATGTTATTGAAAGATCTGAACTTCGGCTTGTTTGGTAAAAGCTCGAGTCTTGTTGATAGAATTCGGGGCAGATATTGATTGCGGCGTGCTTTATGATAGACTTAGAGTCGCTTTCATGCCCCTCTGAGACGGAGACGGATGGCGAATTGTGTTGTTAAATATACGTCAGTTCCTGAACTGGAGTTGGATTCAGTTCGCCACCCCGTGGCGATTTTGTGAAGCTGGCAAAGCTCCATGCAAGCGTCTCTTTTCCGGTGAATCTCGCTGCGTGTAGTCTGGGAGATACTGCGTCCGACTGTTATTGACGTTACTTTGTCGATAGGATAGAAGTCATTCCTGTCTGATACTCTCTCTGCTCCTTAACTACCATTACCCCACAGAATGTTCGTTTAATGTATCTTTGAAGAAGCCATAAGTCTGTTCCATGAATGGAATAAACTTCCCTTTGAGTATGTTATGCTTATATAGAGACTGAAATCCGGGTATGAATTCTCGTACGTCTCTTTTTTCTCTGTTAGTTTTAGTGCCGTCGACTGCGCTTCAGCTCTTCACTTTGAAGTGCAGCTGACGATATTTAGTTATGGTCTGGAACTGTACGCGTGCCTCTTAACGTGGGCAATGGTATCTGTAAGCAAGTTTTGAGCAAGAAACTCGAGACGAAAGTGAGCTCTAAAATCTTTACCTCATCGGTTAGTTCAGATGTGCAGATGGTTCGAGTACCACGCAAGTAGGATTGGTTATCTGCCACCGAGGTGCTCTGCGGGTGAGTTTGAAGTCACTCGCGTTGCACTCTTCGAGTTGTTTTAGACATAGCGATAATCTTCAGGCTCTTCCCGCTGAATGGCTGATTTTTACATCAACGTGTAATGAAGCAATAGAGTCTGATTTCGGCTCACGTCACTGTTCCAACTGCTTACTGTATCTGAATTCACTTGTCCTCTACGATTCGCTCGCTATTGTCCTCTACGATTCCTTCGCTATGATGATTGTCATAACTGCTGTTGACTTACTCCCTGCCTTAAGTACTAGCCGTATTCGGACCCATTACGTAAGCCGTCACAAGAGCAGTAGTTCTTGCGCTCATATTTGATATGTCCGCCTAGACACGCTCATCGCGCCATTTCTTTTCGATGCGTCATTTCGTGTACACCAGTTCCGGGCTAGTCACGATAACTCAGACTTCTCTGCAATTATTGCTGCGCAGTCACAGTATAGACGTGATTGTGGTCGAATGAAAATCATCTAATGAAGTTCTCTAGCTACTTACATCTCTAGCTTCATGATTCTTCAAGTTAATCTTCATACACAAGATTAACTTGAGAATCATGCAGCTAGAGATGTTGGGAACTTAAGATCCATTCATAGCAGGACGCTACCGTGTCCGCTAAACATGTTCTTCAAATTGACTGGATTGAAGTTATGTATTCTTTTGACTGAGCTTTTTCAAGAATCTCTAATTCCTTTCCTTTCTTGTGAAGCCTTTTGTCTCCTTTTTTCACAACCTGAGGCAATTTATCCTAGATGCAATGTACTTTCAGCTATTCGCGGGGCCTTCAGACTCTTGTAACTGCACCGTTAGGTGTTAAAGCGTGAAAGCGTGCAGGATTTACTCTCCACCTTCACTTAGACTGCTACTCATTTTGTACCAAGAAGGTTACTCCAGGTGCCACGCAGGTGATCAGAAGAACATTGTACAGAACAGATGTGCAGCCAACTAATTCCTGTTCACGTAATGGATCTCTTGCGCGTGAACTGAACCTGGGCCACGTTTCCCTCCGTCAAATAGATACTTTCATGCCTTAATGACGGACTTACCGCACAAATGTTCGGTAAGTCCGTCATTACGAGCATGCCTCTATAGTCCAGGAAGGGTATCCCTTGTATAAGGATCGAGCGAAAGGGAGGAAAAGCTGCGTTGGTAATGTGCAAAACCTAGAGCTCGAGGCTTACTGAAATTTGAACCGGGGTACATAAGCACGTTCAGACTCCCGCATCTCGTCATTCTAAGCGTTGCTAACAATCTTAGTAGTTGATTTTGTACTTTGTTCCCTATTGCGATACATAAGTAACCTAAGTCTGGCCAAGGTAGATGCCCCAAAGTTCACCATATGCGCTTGCTCCAAGAGATGACGGAATCAAGACTCATGAATACTTTAAGCAGGATCGTTCCAGGAAACACGAGTACAGCAGCAACGTTTTCAGTTAAACTAAAACCTTGTTCTCGAGGAGGAATAAAGTATCTGGTTCGTAGTACAGGTTGTTCGTACTGTGCGTTCAAGAATCGCTGGGTGACACCAACGGTGTGACAGTTTACAATCTGTTTCATGAATATCTGGAACCCATTGTAGAGAGTTTAGAATGAATGTAGGGTTTCTTCTCTACATAGTGCCACAATCTTTTCTCTACTGATTTTGCCGGCTGAAGTTTGCAGCAGAGTGCAAAACTCCTCCACGTTAAGTCTTGGAGAATTAGGTTAGCTAGGATCGAAATTGAAGGTAGTCCTAAGACCTTTAAAATTTGTAGGGCATACAGATTTCGCACCAAATACTGATATTACAATTTAGACGCCAAACTTTGATCTGAATCCGGAGCATCTCATCCAGTTCTAAGTAGTACTGCGATGTTCGGACTTACACTAGTGATGTAAGTCCGAACACGCTTCTACTGTGAGCTCTGCCCTCCTGACAATTAAAGTTCATCTCTATGTTTCTTGTCCATTCGGGGGTTGTAGCTGGTATAATCAACAACGTTTTGGATGCTTTGTCTGATTTTCTGTTTGATTCTCTTCCTTCCATAGAATGTTTTAGAGGCTAGATGGAGACCTTTCATTTGCTCAATGGTACAGTTTCCCACTGCTTCTACACGTCTGAAGCTTGAACGGGTAGATGAAGTTGGACACTGGACCTTTGATCATCAGCATTCCCGAAACAAACTCGTCATTCGGAGCCATATTATTTAGAGCGGTAGAAAGCAGGCCTGAAGGGGTATTCGAGAAAGTCCATTTCCGTCAGATGGTTATTTGATGGCTTGTTTGAAGGCACTGCTTTTGGACGTCCAATTCGTTTCTACAATCCAGTCAGGCTCATCTTGGTTGACTTCTTGCGAATTCGATGAATTCTAAATCTGACCGATCTCAATCCAATATGTCACAAGAGATGGCTACTCTTAGATTCTTTTCTTTTACTTTGCTGTACTCTATTGTTCGCAGGTCCCCACGGGATCTTTCAACTCGTTCATCCATCCGCGACAATAACGGTTTACAGTGACCAGAAGGTCAAAGTCTTAACAAAAGTTTCCTGGACGGAGTCCCGGTTACTGGGCTTACCGTCCTGCAGGGTATGTTCACGGGTCACTGGTTTGTACATCAAGTGGTTTGTCCGTCCGCCAGGTGGCTTCGAGATTGATTCATATGAAACACCATATATCTTTTGTTATGCAAAGAATTCCTCCAGCCCTTCTGAGAAAGTCACAGAAAGACGAGTTTGAAATGGATTAATCCTCCGGTGGCAGTATTGGAAAGTGTCTCGTGACAGGTTCAATTTGCTGACTAGGTTCAATTAGTAAGGTACTTAAAGCTGTGCGTAGATTTAGCTATAAGAGAAGAGCTTGCAGATCACCTGAGGGTTTTGAACAACATCATCATGATTTTGTTTACTGATTGTGATGACGCGTTCAGTGATGAAAACTGGCCTGGAATGAAGGCGGAGATTATGGATGCGATTAGTTCTGGAGTGGAGTGAAGTTCAATATGCAAAGGTTGGAGGATATAAGGTGGGTCTGCACAAGCCCACTGCAGCGACTTATTCAAGCGTCCTTTTCTGCTCCTTCTGTCGAAGAAGCTACCCCCGTTGTTGTGAATCTTTATTCCTTGGTTGGAGCGAGAGAGAGTTCACCTGCACTCCAGAGGTGAGGCAGGTGTTAACGTGATGGCGAGGGCGATGCTCCTGGCTGTGTTGGCAGCGTTGGTACTGACTACAAGCGCATCCGACTTGGATCCTCGAATGACAACATCGGACACTGCAGATTCGTTGGATTGTGACGGAACGCTGCGCTCACTTATGTCGTGTCTGCCTGCAGTAGAAGGTGACGATCCACAGCCTCCAACCGAGGACTGCTGCGCTGCTATTGTGCATATGAACACCGACTGTCTTTGCAACGCGCTAAGCGACGATGATGTCGGCAGTTCTCTGGGAATGAATGTTGGTGCAGCCCTCCAGCTTCCAAAAATATGTGGCCGTGTTGTTCCCAAGGGCTTCGACTGTGCTGGTCCGTTCTGCTCTCCTTCACACCAGTTCCACATTGTCCACACTTTCGGATGAACTAGTATCTTCTTGACACTAACTAACAGTCTATGTATTATATTAGCAGTACACTCTTTGCCTTCCCGTTGATAGTGGAATAGAGCCAAAACGTGCCCTTTTCAGGTCTAGCAGCCCCAAGTTGATGTTCAAGTTGTTGTGACAATCCTTGTACCTGCAGACCAAGTAATGTCAGCATTTCTGCATAATTCTCCGTCTCCGGTTCTTTTGTTCCGTCGTATATCGAACAAAGCTCATTTGTAATAAGATAAAATGGTGATAGCTCGAAGTTGCAGTAATCTGAAACGTCATATTCACAGGGTTTCCGAAACCGAAGCTCTTAAATACTTACATATTCATCAATGTAATGTTACAGTCGACTACAGCATTACTACTGACACAGATGAATGTTTGAGAACCATGCCAGATATGAACGCAATGTACAAGTTACAGCCAAATCTTTATCAAAGAGAGCAGACCGCAGAACTTGCATCAACTGCTTGTCTTCAGAGTTCCTACCTTGAAACACTCACTGGCTTCCTCTCTGTCTTTGCAGGATATCACATTCCGTCTTACCCATAACAGACGGGATGTCTTCAAGTCTATTCTTATATTCGATTGGAGCTCGCTGGTACAGTCCAAATATATCTGTCACGTTCTAAGGTCTCGCGAGATATGTTGATGCGAGTTGTTCTTGATCATTCATTAATTGCGTGGTTTGATCAGTATTGAAGAGATTACTATTCAGTTAACGGGCCCTGATCCCGTTTTATACAGAAAGATGGTATGACGCGCATTTTCAATCTGTCAGGCATCCACATTTGAAGTTGCAATAAAATTTTCTTGGTTCCCAGTTCACCCCTATGTTTCCGCAGTTCCCGAAACAGGCAGATTTCTTTCATAGCCAAGCAAGCTCTCTGACCTCTACAACCATGCCTGATATCTGTAAATGCCTGGCAAGCTGATTGGTTTTGGTCGCATGTGGTTAGTCCACCACGAGCAATGATACTAGTCCTGAACGAGTGATTTTGGTTAGCGCTAACCAAATGAAGTTAGCCAAATAGTAATGTGCTCGTGGCAGAATTACAGCTATGTACCAGGTATCCACATTTGAAGTTGTAATAAAACTTTCTTGGTTCCAGTTCACCCTATGTTTCCGGAGTTCCCAGAACAGGCAGACTTCTTTCTTAGCCAAGCAAGATCTCTGACCTTCACAACCATGCCTGATATCTGTAAAAACCGGGCGAGCTGATTGGTTTTGGTCGAAAAACAGTCCACCACAGCAATGATATTAGTCCTGGACGAGTGATTTCGATGATCGCTAACAAAATGAATTGTTAGCCCAAAATAGTAATGTGCTCGTGGCAGGATTGAAGCTATTTACCAGGTATCCACATTTGAAGTTGCAATAAACTTTTTTTGGTTCCCAGTTCACCCCTATGTTTCCGGAGTTCCCAAAACAGGCAGACTTCTTTGTTAGCCAAGCAAGCTCTCTGACCTTAACCACCATGCCTGATATCTGTAAAAACCCGGCGAGCTGATTGGTTGCGGGCGACCGAATCTGGATAGTCCACCAGGAGCAATGATACTAGTCTGGACGAGTGATTTTGACGAGCGCTAACAAAATGAATTGTTAGGTGCCAAAATAGTAATGTGCTCCTAACAGGATTGCAGCTATTTCCCCAGGCATGTCTGCAGGCTCTCAAGGACTTGTCCATAGTTGATAGCCACATCTGGATCTGAAGCTATTGCTAGTCTGTGATGCTGAGACTAATATTGAGTTATAAGGTGTAGGATAAACCTCACGACCCATTCGGTTCTGCGAGAAATGAGCTGTAGAGGGAAGAGAAAAACTCGGATGAGCCACACAAAGAGTGATTCATAGCAGCCGTGAAGGTTATTAGCTTCAGAGTACGGAATTTACGTTGAAGAGTCATGTAACCGTGTCCGACACTTAGTGACGCGGAGATTGCAAGAGGCGAATTTGACACAAAATTATCCGACAAGCCGTAAGGATGGAGAACGAGTTCGGAGCTGCTATATAAAAAGTAAAAAATGCTGCAGGCAAAGGACTTGCTGAGAATGCAAGCGGCGAATTTGAAACAAAATCATTCAGCAAGCGTTGAAGATGGAAAACGAGTTCCGAGCAGTTACTTGAAAAGTAAAAAGTGCTGCAGGCAAAGGACTTGCTTCGGCAAGGAACAACCTCCAACTCTGTCATTTAGTACAAGCAGAAGCAGAAGTGTGTATGAACTAACCATGATTAATAATCGGTTCATTTCCCGTCCTTGGGCATATTTGGCTCTGGCACTCCACGCAATGGTTTTATTCCTTCGAATAAGCCTGTTCATGAGTCTAGAGAGCTTTTACTGATTCTCAAACATGGGTGTCAAATGTCCATCTCACTATACATTCAGACATCTCGTTGAGTGTTATACACGCTGTATGCTTCATGTGCCTGAAATGCAAGCTTCCTTGCCTTGCTACAATGGGCTTTCGAGCCTTTCAGTGTGTAGAACCAGTGAAATCTATTGATCGTCTTAGTGTTCAAAGTCATGTCATCGACGATAAGTTCGGAATCAAGACATTCAACAAAGCCACAACCCACCCGATACTTCATTCCCATGCTGCAAGTCTGCATACGGAGAAGCATATGTAACTACTTCTCTTCATGCGCGAGATTGGCACTAAACTAAATTGGGGGGCTATTTGAGCAGGGTTCGTCACGGGCTGCATCCACCGTGAGTGTGAGTTCAACAGTGAATTCGTATGAGCTCTAAAGGTAATGGCCACTACACCAAAGCAAAAGCGGAGGAGCATCAGCTGCAGCCTGCATATTTTACTCCTCCCCCTCCTCGGGTGCGCCGTAAACACGCTCTAAACAAGGACTGTCAGACATTCGTAGTTTCCGGGAGAAGTCGAATGGGGATATACAGCCGAATTTCCAATAATATGGAGAACACCTGAGAAAAGTGCAAAGGAAGATAAAGAGAGCCTCTCTGTCCCGACCCGGGATCCATCTGGCATCCTGCTTATGTGTTCTGGAACCGATCTTTTAGAGGCTGCAACTGATTCGAACTGAACTGGACCGCGCCGGGACCACAACCGCGCAAAGCAGAGAAGACTTGATGCGACGATCGGATTCCTTATGAACTTCTGAAATCCCACTTCCGCTAGATGACTCCTCGTTTCAGTAAACAATCAAAGAATCTTTTCCACTATTTCGACTCTGGAGTTTGTTTCGTCAGTAAGAAGATCGGCAGTAGGGCTCAACGACGTCGTGATACACCAAACTACTTCCAGTGGACCAAAAGAACCTTCAAAGTCTTTACTTTTGAGGCTCGACCTTAAAACCCTACATCGAGGTGCTGCTACGCGCATACGCTCTATCGAGATACGTCCAGGGTTCAACAACCTAAACACTGTGCGCCACTACTAGTCGATAGCGGAGCAGTGTAGGAGAAAAGTTTAAATACCGGACCTCACCAAAAGTACGTACTTGGAGCTCGCAGTGCAGAGGAAGGTGTGTGTGCACAGAAACGGCGGCTCCGCACTGATATGCACGTATGGGGTAAGGACAAGTGGAAAGTCGCTATGCCGGGAAACGTACGCTCGTGAAGAAAAGGGATGCCATCGACATCAACTCGAACGTTTTCATTGGAAGATCACAGGAGACGCTCAGAAAACGAAAACCGGATTCAACCGCTACCACTTGAGCCAAAATCTTCATAGTAACTTGTTCTCCTTATGTATCTCCCCCGTCTGCCTTCGTTCGCCCTAAGAGGTGAGTCACGACACACGCACTTTTCGTCTTGAGTCGACGTTGTCTTGTCGTCTTGATGTGATGGAAAGTAAGCTTGTGAGATCCATGGCGGGTCCTCATATCGATTGACTTACGTCCAGCATGCATTTTTCCCTTTTCCTACCTTCCTGCCTCCAATAGGATCTGCTACTACTCGTGTGGAACATCCCATGAAAAGCTCTGAGAGCTCCACACGAGAAGCGATGGAAGGAATCGTAGGATTGGGAAGCGAGGTAGGGAGGAGGGCTGCTCCTCCTGTTGCTGATGCCTGACGGGGCAGATGATGCACAGCGCCTAAGCCCAGCGGGTGACGATTGTCATGTACTTGCATAGCGTCAGAAAAGACTAGTTGTCCGTCTTTTAAGGTGTTTGAAGAGGCTCGAGAAACAGGCTCTCATGAGATTCCTCGTCCTCGCCACCACTTTCTCCAGCCAATGGAAGCATTTCTCGACTCCTTTCCTCGTGCTCTCCATGTGGCCCCTTCCTGCCCGCCCACCCACTACTCAAACATCAGAACACGAATCTTAGTGACGTGTTATTTTTGTTCATGTTTTGCCCTTTGATCTTTTCCAAACACGGATTCAACTAGGCAGCCCTGCATCTTCAGTATTCTCTACAGACTTCCATAGCTGAAACTGTGTCTTTTGATAGGGTTCAGGCTCCAATCTCGCTACGATTCTCGCTTCCTCTTGCATTATTTTTAATAGTTTCACAAGCTGCAGTTCAACGGAACTTCAACCAGATGATAACGACTAAAGACACAAGAAGAGGCTCCGGATTGCGCCGTAGCAAATTCTGTCGCCGTGCATGAATTTCCTTTCACTCTTTTGCCCTTGAAACGTCTGATTGTGAGTCAAAGTGTGGCGTGTGTGAGAAGAATCTTTGGGGTCTGTCTGTGTTCTCTGCGCACTCGCTCGCGCGCGGGTATATATGCTGAGCTAACAATGACCAACGTGTTCAGAGATAATGATTAGTCTGTGGCTGCACTGCTTTATGCTGGAACTTTTGGGGTAATTCTCTAGCTCTGTTCTCGGGCAAGATGCTCTACTTTTGGCGTCGAATTCCTTGGAGACGATCCTCTTCTTCTAGTACAGAGCTTTCATTTTGTTTGTAATTGTTGCGGACTGAGGGAGGGGTGTGAGGGAGCTACCCTAGTACAGATATCTAATGAAGGGAATGGGAAGAGAATCTTGCTTCTATTTGTGTTCTCATGCGAGAGCATCTCTTTTGAGAAAGAAAAAACGTACCAGACAAGTGAGAAAGTCCCCCCACCGTGGAATACAATGCGAGGATCACCAAACCAAAGACGGAGAGAAGAGCCTAGTCTATGTCTAGTAAGGAGATAGATAGACATGAACCTTCTTCTTGTTGTATCTTTATGGTTGGCACGCTTCTGTGAGTATCGTTTGTTCATTTTCTTTTCGCGAATGATGGCGTTAAAGCTATATAATCATTTCTAACAGCACTACGTAGGTTCGCATCTTTTCAGAAATACTGCCGAATCGCTCACAGCTAACTGATACCCAAGTTCATATTCAATCGTTCGTTCTTATCACTTGCCGTTGAAACCGTGAAGAAGAGGACAGGCGTCAAGTTTCTGTAGTGATGCCTTCCTGAGTCCTCGTTAACCTTGGGTTTAGAGATTCCTCACCCTCTTCTTAGCTTAGACCTTGAGTCTGACCTGAATAAGTATCTGTCTATAAATTCGGTCCGATTAAACTGCAACCATGTTCAACTATCATTTGTTTTATTTTTCACGTAGGTCTATGTCAGGAAGTCGGTTCATCACGTTTCCAGAGTCCTTTCCGGATCAAGATGCTGGTGTTCTACTGCATTATACATCAGAATCTGGGCTTATGCGATTTGACAAAGAACCTTGTACTGCAAAAACTTGGAAATGGAGTTTGAGGTTGCTGAATGACGATAAATTCAAAAAATTGGAAACCACAAAAGTCATGGCAAAACCTTGGGATGAGGTTGAACATGCCTGAACTTCTGACATTGGAAAGCTATTCTTCTCTCTCCCATCTATCTGTCTAAATATGTATCTGGTGAAGATGGGAAGGATTACGTTTGTTCTTCTAGACGATGGACTTGAAGTTAGACAGTTCTTGATGGAAGGTTGTAAGCCCCATGTAAGGAGGAGAAACTAACATGCTCAGTTGCAAGCCAAGCCTCCTTCAGCTCAAACCCTAATTCTGTCACTGGGTCGAGCCAGTTTCCCATAAGAGAGCATGCTTGTCAAGGTTTGAGTCCCTTTGACACCCCCTAATATTTGGATGAGCAAAATATGACGGTGGATGATGACGACTTGGTCTACTAAACTGAAAGCTGGACGAGTGAGAATGTCAATGATGAGTTTGATGAGTTGAACGCTTGCAGACTATATGAAAGAGAGTTCAGATTTGACATACGTGGAGTTTAGGTGAGGCCAGAAAGACATCAATTCGAATGAAGAACATTCTGGTCTACTCTTGTTGGTAAAACATGATGTAGACAAATTGTACAGAATGTTCTTCGGTCTGAGATGAAGTTAGAATGAACAGTGATTAGATTGGCTTGAAATCACCGTATGCGGCCGCGAAGGAGAAGAGACAGAAAAGTCTCAGCCGGACATACTTTAAGAATATTTGGCAATCCATATCTGACACAAAACAGTCAACTAGTTGCTTATGACACATCCTACCCTATCAGATCAGTTCTCGTCTTCAGGCCTCTATATTATATCGTGCACGTGTGATTTATTCTCTTCCATACGTTACAATGGAAGAGAAGAATGCATGACAATGACCATAAAAGAACAGTAGATAAGAAGAAGAATATGTGTAAGTTATATCCTCTCGCATATGCCGAAGTATCAATGACAACAAGGTGTTAATACAGTTCCTCGCATTCTCTCATAACCGAAAACTGCGTCGCAATGAATAGCCAACGGATGCAAAGACTCCATCAAGCCAAACAAGGGAAATAGGTACCCGCAACCTAACACCCCGAAGGGAGGAAGAACATCAGGGCTAAGCATCACTAACAGTAGCTCTAAGGTAACTTATCGCTCCTAAAATATCACATACAAGTAAATCAAAACTTCTGTATACAACATGTGCACTAGCCTACTGCAAGTGCTCTCTTGTGGACCGCGTCTGTTAAAGCTCTTTGTAGAGCAATGAAAACTTGCTCTCTAAAAAACATAGTGCAAAAAGAAAGAGAAAGTGGTACCCTGACGCCTCTCTTGGTAGATTTTGCACAATCTCGAATAAAAACGTCGAACTTCGAGGCTGTCCATCCATATATCTCCAAGACTAAGGGATGAAGCAATGTCCCTCTTGCATATCTCTATACTTGATCATCTTCGCTGCTGCTGCCATGCCTGCAGCCCATCCTGAGGGATGGGTAATCACTTGTGTCGTCACTGAGTCTCGTGTCAGATCCGTGACAACCACATCTGCCATTGAGACCTGATCCTCTCTCATCTTGTACATGTCAGCTCTCACTGCCCCTCTTGTCTGAAAGACATACAACGCTCTCTTCACGTCATGGAACTAATCTCTTGTGCTATAGGAAACACAACGTCTCTGATGGCGTCATGAGTAGCTATCCGCTCTCCATCGTGAAGACATCGAGTAAGATGTCGAGCGAGACATCGCACTCGCAGATGGACAATGCCAAAGTAACAGGATGGACCAAGCCTAGGCAGAATCTCATCGCTGTAGAGAAGATAGTAGGTACGAGTCATAACGATCTAATGCAAGATCAAGTTATGAGCCAAGAGCTTGCGTCATTGTCCGAACAAGAGCGGAGTTGAGCTCTAGTATCTAGTGAGATGAGACGATCGACTAAGAGCGCATGAAGAACTTGCTGGAAGTCACTGGTCATAAGATGTCGTCAAAGACCTCCATGATCCTCTTATCAAACTCTCTAAGATGTGAGATGAAGATAGGAGAGGAAGGTACTGTGCGGAATAAATAACTCGGACGACGTGCAATGGAAGAGAAAAAGATACCAAAGGTAACCTGGTGGTCCTCTAACCTAAGGAGATCGTCAATATGCAAAATGTCATGAACCTACCGGTACTCCAAGGATACGTAAACCATCTCTAGGTGTAACAAATTCCTCTAGGAGTTGGAGGTCCGACATAATACATATGAGAGACCAAGCTCTGCACTTTAACACCATCACTCTCAATCCTACTAAGACTAATTGACAGACTGGGTGATCAAAGACATCACAGACTTGGTCAGCTGGACTTACGCTATGCGTAAGTCCGGCTGACCAAGTCTGGAAAGACACAACCTGGACCAACCAAAAGGAAGTTCAATATCTATTTCAATAAAATATCACTTATATTGACGTCAATATAAAATTGTTAGATATCGTGTATTTTCTTCTAGTACGTTGTCGCAGCGAGAGTCTTTCTTGAGGAGGGCGGACCTCATGACTGTGATCGATCAGAGAAACGACCAAAGGAAAAGCAGGTTGCTGTTGACGATGAGATCACAAAACCCTGCTTCTTGCGTCCACCAATTACAAAACAAACACTCAAACAAACACTCAGGTGCATAGATAGACCTCTCAAGATCTCTAAATCTCTCTCTTCCTCTCTCTCCCGTCTATCAATTCTTTACCAAAGTCCGTCAAGTTCACCTCAAAACCGATCTAGTAGGTGAAATTCAGACCCCTAACTCTCATACCTCTCCTTGCGTCAACTTTCCAACTGAAACTCTCAGAAATTTGATTCAACGACGATGAAAAACCTCTCACAGACCATCAAACTGATATTCGCTCAGTAGACTACCTCCTGAAAATAATTTTTCCCAAAACAGTTTGTTAGACACAGTTCAAGCCCTAAAAAACTTGCCCCTCTCCTTGCAACGACCTCCCAATTCAGTTTTCTCAGAAATTTCATCTCCCCTACTCCCAAGCTTCTCCTTCAGCTCTGTGCCAAAAACGTCCTCGTCCCAAGCCGCCGCAGGGTATTTAACCTAAAAGATAAGGCCTTAGCTAAACTGCCCCCTGCTGTCTTTATAAGCACAACCACTTATCAGAAGCAGACCCCTACCTAAGTTGCCCCCTACTGTCCTTACGTGTACAGAACTTTATTTGCTAAGCTGACCCCTTTTTTATAAAAATTTCACAGCTGTCTTTACAGAGCAGATTCCTTCACTGATAAAGATCTCACAGCTTCCTTGGCTATTGCTAAGCCGACTCGATGAATAATTAACTAGTTAACAAAAGTTTCCTGTGCTCTTGATGTCACGCTGAATACACTACAAGCCTTCCAATGTAGGCCGAAGTCCCAACACTTATGAGGCTGCCCCACAGGGCTTACAACCCCCTCATATGCACACCAGGTATCTCTCATAGTATATTCAAGATGACATGCGGAGACTTAGGCCAGGAAGTCCACGATTAAGGGAGATACTGGTCTCCCGCCCCTAGATATGCAGGACGTGGCTGCATATCCAACATAGACTCCCTTCCATGAGGCCAACATGCTGGAATAGGAACCAGAGGCCAGGGAGAATTGATCTGGAGACCACTTTCCTCCTAGGCAGGCGCCTTATCACTAGGATGGCCTTTGGTTCCGTTCAAGAAGGTTAAAAATTCTGTACATATGTTTTTTTGTAAAGTCTTTACTAGCCTTTCCTACGCTAACTTCTCTTTACAACTCCGTTTTTAATGAGTAAGGAGTCAAAACTATAGTACTTGTGAACACCTACACACTCACGCTATCAGATTCTAAGTTCGAGTCACGAGCCAGAATCGACGGATTTCCCTCTTTCGTATATTTCTCAGTCTAAAACATGTACTAACTATTTCTTAAAACACTTTTTGTCAAAACTAGAAGTACGAAGCCGCTCTCCTTGACGAGCTCTACATTCTAGAAACTTTCACCCCCTTCAGGGTGATATTTCAACCCAAGCTATGGGGCAGCTTGTCGAGCATGGCCCTAGCTTAACTCCTGCCCAGCTTGATAAGCTAAGGTGCAGCTTCTTAAACAAACGAAAATTGAGTGTCTTCTGAAGCTATGTTTCATCATCTTGAACGTCACGCACTGCGACATTCACCCCCTCCAAACCTGCACATCCTCCGGTATGTGTCAACTTTTCCACTAGTCTCCATGATTCTCTAAACTGCCATCGTCCTCTTCAAGGTCCCTTGCGTCTTCTTCTGATAGCAGATCTGCATCGGCATCCATCATCTGATCTGACTCCAAAAATTCATCTAGTTCAACGAATTCTCCCCTTTTTCTAAATAACGTGATACGCTTACCAGCAACAGGGAGCCTTAGAGGTGTACCATCAAGCTCCCGTAAAGAGTAAGTAGCGTTCCGATGCACTTCTAAGACAACATACGGACCAAACCACCTCCTATAAAATTTCTGAACCGTAGAGTGCTGATTTTCTAACATACTGTCATACACCAAAACCCAATCTCCAGCATGTATGGGCTTCGGCCGGAGCTTGTGTGTCTTGTCAAACTTGTCCTTGTTCTTGAGACGGACCTCTTTCAATTTCTGTTGTGCCTCTATAAGATCCTCCTCCTTATGTTCCAATTGCTGATTCGAAGTGCAAGAAGTTGTAAACGATCCATTTCTTCTTCCCACGGTAAAGTAACCCATGTAGGAAAATCCTCCTCTGCCGGCATAATCGGCTTCTGACTCAACATCAATTCAATGGGCATGTACCCAGTAGTAGTGCAATGAGTCGACCTGTCAGTCCACAAAGCAAAAAAGAACAACCTAGGCCACTGTCTATGCCTACCATCGCATACCTTTACCAGAGCTTGAACAATTGACGAATGCCTTCTCTCGCTCTTACCAATCCGTTCCTGATTTATGGCAGTAGTGAGTTTGAGTTTCACTCCGTGTTGGGCGAAGAACTCCTTCGCCTCACATATCCCTTTTGTGATCTTCGTCCTCAGAGCTCGTCCTTCCACAAAGTTGGAGAGTTCTTCTCGAGCCAACACCAAGTACCTCATATCTCATAACCTAGGAGGCATCTCTACCAAATCAAGAACTCACTGAAAATGGATACTAGACGGATAGGTTGGTACCAGGCCATCCTATAACGTACTTTTGAGTAAAATTGACAGTGCAAACATGAACTCACAAAGTTTACCACATCTTGATAAAGTCCTCTCCACCAATATCTCTCCTTCAATTTTGTGTAGGTAGCACAAGCTCCTCGATGTCCGGCCCACAAGGTGTCATGAAACTCTTTCATCAATCGTTGCTTGGTCTGCAGATCATCTATAACTCGTAGAAGTACTCCATCTCTTCTCTTTGGACGTTTTCAAAAATACCCATCTCGCAACAAGTAATCATATGCCTTCCTCCTTACCTCTCTAAACTCTGCATCACTCAAACCCTCCCGTCTGTTTAAAGAACTCCAATGTCATGTAACCTTCTCGTGTAGAACTCCTCTCTGAACGGCAGCGACTCCAAGTTTGTAGCCCGTCGATTAACCTGACACTGAGCTCCTTTCTCTCTTCTTCCTCAACTTCTGAAAACATGACATCCTCATCTACAAATCGAGCCCTTGACAACATATATGCGACCACATTCTCTTTTTCTTTTATATGCTTCAGCTCTAGATTCAAGCTTCTAATATAGGCAATCTAACGTAATATCGCTATGTCTTGCGTGATACAGTTGGATATCATGCCTAGTAGAGATAGACAATCTGTTTCTAGGACTACATGAGCACCAATCAGAAACTCATGGTCTATCTTCATCGCTGTCACCGCTCCCCACAAGTCACGCTTCACTTGAGGATAATCTCGTTGTCTGTCTAGATCCTAGCTCCAAACCTAGAGATAAGCCGCATACCATCCGCATCATCTTGACATATCGCCCAGCCAATCGCCTTTGGACTAGTATCTATTGTGACAATGACAAGTCTCTCACTCCGTAGTCTACTCTTCTCAAAACAGGTGGAGACTGTAGAGCCTCCTTCAACATATTCATAGCTTCTCGATGGACTGAGGTCCGTACAAATCTCTTACTCTTCCTCAATAATGCATACAAAGGTTCAGCAACATGAGCATAATGAGGAATGGATAAACGATAAAATACACAAGCACCTAGAAAGCGTCGAACCTCCGTGATATTCTTACAGTCTGCCATCCTAGCTATGGCTTCAACCTTCTCCAGATTTCGTCGCCTTCCAAAAGCACCACACAGATGTCCAACCACTAAAATCTCACACAGACCAAACTTGGACTTAGCTCTTGACAGGGTGAGATGTACCTCCTCCAAACGAGTCAAGATACGTTCTACATCCTTGATATGATCTGCAACAAACCTCCTACATCCATTCACAAGTACTGCTTCATCCTTGTCTTCAACCGCGCAATCTTTTATAAGAATATCATCTAGAAATGAAATGATAACATCATGCACAAATTCCCTTAGTACCTTATGCATCGCATTCTGCATATGAGCCACCGAGTTCGTCGCTCCTTGTGGAAGAGTACACATCCGCATCAATCCTAGGGGCGTACGCATAGTAGTTAGATCTCTACTCTCTACAGCCAGCTGGAATTGATCATAACCAGAATATAGATCTCCTTATCGAATAGATAGCTCTGCCTGCAAATACCTCCGCTACCTCCTCAATCACAAGATCCGTCCCAATGTTACGAATGATTACGTTATTCGCAGGCTGTAGACCTTGAATAAAATGCAAAGCTCCTGACTTCTTGGGTACAATGAACCACCTGCTAGAATATGGTCTCATAGACGGCTCAAGTATCCCCATATGTACCTTCTCTTTCAACAACTCGATGAGTTTAGGCAACAAAGCACGAGGAATAGGGATCGGTTTCAGGTCCCAAGGCACATGAGGGATTGTGAATATAACCATAGGCGCTATAACCTTTGGGTCCACACAACCTATCTCCTCTGCTGAAAAAGAGATGCTTTACCATGATCTATTATCATCTGCTCAAACACTATCTTCTCAACCTCAGTCAAGAAATCACCTCCTCCTATCTGGAGCTCTTTCAACGTCTCCTCAATAAACTGATGTCCTACTCGTCCATGATCACGCAATATAGGCTCAGTCCTCACTAATTGTACTTGCTGCTGGGAGTTAGTAGGTAGTTGAGCTGCTATCGGTCTCACTTTTTTCAATACAAATTTATACTTCGCATGGACGTCTGCTTCCTGAGGGAGTGCACACCAACAAACGGCTTCTCTTCTCTCACTATTCTACATCGGATGAGAAAAGAACTGCACGTACGTAACAACCTCCTCATATATGCGTTGAGAGTGGATAGGGATCACCGTCATACTATCTTTCCTTTCCATCAATCTACTCACGATGTCTAACCAACCAACAACTGATTGTACAGACATAAACTCTTCAAACAAGCCAGAAACCATTTCGTCTTCAGACAGAACCCCTACACGTCACAACTCTGATACATGTTTCATCATCCATCTCCACCCATTTGCCTCAAACATCAGCAATCCAGACTGCCAACTTTGTACACTACACTTGTCTCCAGACCTTTGTACATATCTCGCTTCCAACTCTGACGGGATCTCAACAGTAGGTTCTACACCCCTGTCTTTCCCCTCTACAGGAGTAGACTGCGAAAATCCTTACATCTCTTCGTCTGATAATCTCTAAGGGTTTGTCCGTTCCGCTCATGTCTTGAACTATCACACCACAAGTATCTCATTATTTGTGTGCGTGCTTATATAAATTTCATTATGTATGACTATCTTATAGGTTACTCTAGTTCGAAGATCTAAATCTAGAGTGATCAAAACTAGTCATAACTAGCTGAGATAGTTATAACTAAGTTAGGGAAACTATTAGAGGTTTCACTATGGCACTATGTGACAAGTGCGGAGCTCTAAATATGCTTCTCAAAAGTATGTAACTTTTTTGACCATCGCTGATTGGATGCATGATGGAAAGTCATGCACAAAGATCCAGAGGTGCTCCTCAAAAGACGTATTAGTTTGTTGTCTTCCGATTGGATAGTTTGGAAAGTTAACACTTTACAAAAGCTAAAGTAGGAGAATCTCTTATTTTAGTAAAGTAGAACAAGTAATGTGTGAGCTATTCTTAAATTTTAGTAGCCTTTAGAAGTTTAACTATTTTGGATTGAGCACTTATCATGTGATAACGTAACTTAGTAAAAGTTACCACGATAAGAAGTTGTAGAGTATATAAGGAGGAGTTGAGAGAGTGGAAAGGACTCTCATTTTCCTGTCTGTAAGTAAAGTCAGCATTGGAGATCTTGGAAGTCCTTGAGTATTTTGCGATGTAATGTTGAGAGCGGGATTAGAACTTGTTTGCAGGAACGCTATTAGAAGGACCGATGTGACCATACGGGTCAGAGAGTTGAGTGAAGTGAGCATGGGCATACTTAAATCTTTGTCATTAGGGTGCACTAGTAATCCTAGTCATCTGAGGTACCCTGGGTGAGAGACAGGCAGACTTACAAAACGAACCGTCAAAAACTGTATCTGAGTACCTGTCACCAGGACTCCGAACTCTAGCATAATGAGACCCATCGTTCATCACCTTTGTCTCCATTCGAACAGCGGTGATGTATGTTTGGCCCAGTATGACAAGATAAGAGATAGACGACTGTACAAAGAAATGCTGATCAACCTCTACATCTCCAATCCTTGAACGCATATTGGGACAAGCTCCGTATAACTCACCTTTTTTATTATTTGCAGCATGAAGTACCCAACCATGATTCCTTTCGATTGGCCACTGCCCCTTCTCATACACCTCCTTGGAAATGATGTTGATCTCCGACCCGTGATCCACAAGTGCAGGAATTGGTTCAGAAAGTCCTCCAAGTCGAACCTCCGTCTCTGTTGTCGCTCTTGTCCAGTGCTTCTCTTTGAAATCGCTGTCTGCACTTGACCTATCCTCTTCAAACTCTTCGTCTTCATTCTCAATAACAGCTGGACCAGCAACCCATACTTCATACTTATCATCCATGAACTCATCAACACCAATAGTATCCACTGCACCAACCATCTGACTATCTACTTGTTCAGTCAACACCTGTCTCTTTCTCTTCATAATGTCTATTATCAACTCGTGAAACTCTCTCTTCGTGATACTCAGTATCTCACGAAGAGTAAACTCAACTCTAGCAAGAGTCTCAAGGAACAACCGACAACATAGCAATGGATACAAATTTCAACCTCTCTATTCAATCGATCATAGCACCCTCAATCCTCCATAAAATCATCCGATTCTTCAGGTCAAATTTTAGCCTTGGTCGAGGACTTTCCAAGCATATCCTTCTTTGCTCAAATGATCTCTAGAAATCTCTCGAAACCACAAAATATATCACCAGAAATAGCTAGAACACCATTGGTCCAAAATTAGACCGATGAGAGCAAAAAGAGCTTTAAGTTTATCTTTTTTTCTCACTAAGTCCTTTCCACCAGAACGAATTGTGACACCCAAGGGAAAACTGGACACCAATAAGACTAGAAGAATCCATAAAATCCTTGAGACACGTTGAACTATGCTTTGTCGAACATAAATACGCAAAAGTGTTGTAGTAGAGAGAGTCTTTCTTGGGGAGGACGGACCTCATGATTGTGATTAATTGTGAGAGCGGTGTCGTGGCGAGAGTCTTTCTTGGGAAGAGCGGACCTCCTGACTGTGATTGATCAACAAAACGATCAAACAGAAAACAGATTGTTGCAAATGATGAGAACTCAAAATTTATCTCTTGCTCCCACCATATACACATCAAACACTCAGATACACACATATAGGCGTTTCAAGACTCAATAAAATTTATTTCAGTATCGACTCCATCATCAAAATCTTCAATTGTCAAAAATCTCTCTTCTCATTCTTGCGCGCCTCTCCTCTGCTCTCAATTCTGCTCCATGTTCACCAGATTCACCTCCAAACAGTCTAATACGTGCACTGAGAGAAGAGTTTCTAGAAGATGATTCTGAAAGAGTCACCAAAGAACCCTCATGGACTGGATAGAGCGTCAGCCTGGACGTTCCATAAGATTGAATGAGATAATTCGTGAGTTTGAGAAGAGGTACCATCAGCTTTCTGGTCTAGAGAGGTTGACGCTGGATGCTAGGAAGACGGAGTTGTTCTTAGGGGCTCTGGATGAGTTCACAGCAGATAGACTTTGTTTCATGTTGGCTGATCGTGGAGTTGAAGGGAGAGTTACATCTGATTGGAGGAGAGTGGAGGAAGCAATATCCACCCTTGCTACGAGGTAGGATGGTACTGCAGCTAGAGACCTTGCCAGAGTAGAGAATAGCTCCTCAGGTTCTTGTAGCTCCTCCTATAATCCCTCATGCACCTATTGTGATTCTCCAAGCACCTATAGTGGTTCCTCAAGTGGTTCCTCAAGCGTCTGCAATACCTATCCCAGCACAAAGAGGACCTAGACAGCAGCAACGACCTGTTGAGAACAGAAATCAACATAACCTGATTGAAGAGCTCACTCAACAATTGGGAGATTTGAGGGTTGAGATGGCAGACTTAAGGAGAGACCATTGACATGGCACTAGGTGCACGACTTGTAGGAGGAACCTTTACCAAGAGATGTATTTGGTGTGACAGCCCAGATCATCTCAGAGGAGATTGTCAAGACTTAGCAGTTGTCTTGCGAGAGGACGTAGTCAACTATCAGAATAATAGGTTGTATCTAACCGTCACTAGACAGCCTCTGAACACATATTTTGGAAGAGGAAGAATGAGCAGTTCTCTTCTAGCACTTACTGGTGCAAACACTATAACGATGACTGCAGGTTCTGCGGAGGCTGGTGTATATACTGGGAGAGTTGAGGTGCGCTCTAATCCAACTATGGTTGAGCAAGCTGCTGAGGTCTCGGTTGAAATGATGAAGAGAGGTGCAGAAAGCATTAGGAGAGCTACTGGATGGAGAGACCCAGTGGATCAACTTCTATTCGAGTGTTTTAGAAGTGAGTAGTGAACAAGATACCATGGTAGAAGACAAAAGACGACCGAATGCTTCCGACCTAGATGCAGAGGTACCAGATGACAGTGATCGTCAAAGAGTTACAAGGAGGAGAGCATCATCCTCTGTATCAGCAAGTAGGGTTCCTTCTGCAGAGGATATACTCTCTATCTCTACAGCCCCACCACCTGCAGTGGATCCTATGGAAGGTGTACAGGATTTATCATAAGAACCTACTGCTACAGATAGAGTACGGGGGAAGAGGTTTACAACACAAGAGAAGGAGAAAGCTCCAGCTTACAAGTTAGTGGCAGACATCGAAACAACAAAATGCGTGTTGTTCTGGAGCAACGCAACAGAGTCCACCCACCTAAATGTCTTCTCTGTAAATTTCTCACCTTCTCTCTCAATTCAAGGACAACAGTCAACTCAAAGCTTAGAATTACCTCAACTTCAGGTGCCCTGTCCAACTCCATCTCACCCACATACTCCCGGAGATACCTAGTAACATCTCTTCCATCAAATCGTCCACATCGACCAATAATTGCTTATAATGCCTTTGTGGATTTCTGCTCAACTCCTCCAATTGCAAGTTGCTGCTGAATCAAGGCAGCCAATGCCTAAAGAATATGAGATGTGTCTATGACAGGATGTGCTGCTGCTAATGAAACCACCATAGGTCCTCTTGAAAGTCAATTCCATCCTGACAAAAGAGTCTCTTGGACAGGAGCACCTTGAGCAGCAGCCACACCTTTTACAGTAGCACAGTGATCTATTTTCCACCCAATCTAGTCAATTCTCTAAATCAATCACCCCAATAGCTCACAGTGGAAGCATCAGATGTCGCGACGAGAGTCTTTCTTGAGGAGGGCGGACCTCCTGACTGTGGTCGATCAGAGAAACGACCAAAAGGAAAAACAGGTTGCTGCTGGCGATGAAACTCTGCTTCTTGCGCCTACCAATTACAAAACAAACACTCAAACAAACACTCAGGTGCACAGATAGGCCTCTCAAGATTCAAAATAACTTTATTTGAGTGTCGACTCCATCATCAATTTCTTCCACCGTAGAAAATCTCTCTCTTTCTCTCTCTCCCGTCTATCAGTTCTCTATCAAAGTCCATCAAGTTCACCTCAAAACCGATCTAGTAGGTGAAATTCAGACCTCTAACTCTCATACCTCTCCTTGTGTTAACTTCCGAACTGAAACTCTCAGAAATTTGATTCAACGACGATCAAAAGCCTCTCACAGATCACAAACTGATATCCGCTCAATAGACTGCCTCCTGAAAGTAATTTTTTCCAAAACAGTTTGTTAGACACAGTTCAAGCCCTAAAAAACTTGCCCCTCTCCTTGCGACGACCTCGCAGTTCAATTTTCTCAGAAATTTCATCTCCCCTGCTCCCAAGCTTCTCTTGCAGTCCCGATGGCTTCTCCTTCAGCTCTGTCCCAAAAAAGTCCTCGTCCCAAGCCGCCGCAGGTTATTTAACCTAAAAGATAAGGCCCTAGCTAAGCTGTCCCCCTGCTGTCCTTATAAGCACAACCACTAATCAGAAGCAGGCCCCTAGCTAAGCTACCCCCTTACTGTCCTTATGTGTACAGAACTTTATTTGCTAAGCTGGTCCTTTTTTTATAAAAAGTTCACAGCTGTCTTTACAAAGCAGATTCCTTCACTGATAAAGGTCTCACAGCTTCCTTGGCTATTGCTAAGCCGACTCGATGAATAATTAACTGATTAACAAAAGTTTCCCGTGCTCTTGATGCCATCTTGATGCCACCCTGAATATACTACAAACCATCCAATGTAAGCCGAAGTCCCGACACTTATGAGGCTGCCCCACAGGGCTTACAACCCCCCATATGCGCACCAGATATCTCTCATAGTATATTCAAGACGACATGCGGAGGCTTAGACCAGGAAGCCCACGATTAAGAGATATACTGGTCTCCCGTCTCTAGATATGCAAGACGTGGCTGCATATCCAACATAGACTCCCTTCCAAGAGACCAACATGCCGAAATAGGAACCAGAGACCAGGGGGAATTGATCCGGAGACCACTTTCCTCCTAGGCAGGCGCCCTATCACTGGGATGGCCTTTGGTTCCGTTCAAGAAGGTTCAAAATTCTGTACATATGTTTTCCTGAAGAAGTTTTCTTGTAAAGTCTTTATTAGTCTTTCCTACTAACTTCTCTATACAACTCCGTTTTTAATGAATAAGGAGTCAAAACTATAGTACTTGTGAACACCTACACACTCACGCTATCAGATTCTAAGTTCGAGTCACGAGTCAGAATCGACGGATTTCCCTCTTTTGCATATTTTTTAGTCTAAAACCTGTACTAACTATTACTTAAAACACTTCTTGTCAAAACTGGAAGTACGAAGCCGCTCTCCTCGACGAGCTCTACATTCTAGAAATTTTTGTCCCCTTCAGGGTGATATTTCAACCCAAGCTAAGGGGCAGCTTGTCGAGCATGGCCCCAGCTTAACTCATGCCCAGCTTGATAAGCTAGGGTGCAGCTTCTTAAACAAACAACAGTTGAGTGTCTTCTGAAACTCTGTCTCATCATGTTGAACGTCACGCACTACGACAACGGCCTAGTAACTTTTGCAATGATATGTCGTGATGAGAATACCATCTTACTTTTTACGATAGTATTCTCGTGTTCTATACTATTATTGTTCAAAGATTTAGCATCACTGGAAAGTATAATTAGAGATTTACTTGATTAGACTCCACAATGAAAGTCTGACTTGACCAGATCTTTCTTGGAATTTCTTGCTTGAGTAGACCCTTGACCTGGAGTTGTCATATAGGTCATGTCAAAAACTAAGAAAACTCACTCACACCAACAACTAAGATTTTTCTCGGATACGAGATGTGGAAAAAAATCAGAAAATTTAATTTTAAATCGTTGGTTGAATTGTCTCTATGTATGCGTAGTCTTTTTTGCCAACACGCATGGCTGACTAGACGAAATGACCTGTACTACTTTTGCAACTCCAGGTGAGAGATCCAATCCAATAAAGAATTATAAAGATGTCCGATCAATTCTTACATTCTTTCTAGGGGTCTGATAAAGTAAATTTCTGTAATATAAGTGTAAATTTTTTGTAGTTTTCATGTCTTACATTACTACTTTATAGTTACGTTGGAGAAATGAACTTTTGGTATACGGATGCAGGTGATTTCGAGTTGGAGCGGCTACGGGCTAAGTAAGGCCTAGACGTATAATATCCATTTTGTAATCAATATTTGTTTCGGTTTTTGCATGTAGAAGTCGATGTGCATGCAACACGATAATATTGTCTGCTTTCATTCTGGTTCTTAAGAGATCCACGTTTTACGTCCTCCATGTCAAATGAGTTTGTTCCATTGCAGCTCTGAAAGATGTAAACTAGGATGATCCTTTTTATACCCATAGTGATGTTCAATTGCAACAGACGATGACAGTTTGACATCAAACTTTTTATTATAAATCTCATCATGTTTTAAAACCAACAAGCTAGTTAAGAATAAAGCTAATATCTGAAAGTGCAATTTATTGACATTTGACGGGAATACAGTCGACAAAATATCTGGACTACTGGCTCAGACATTTTAACTTGAATGTAATTTTTAGATAACAGATGCTTTTTGACATAAAGCAACACAGCTAGAACGTTTCCCCCTTCTCAAGGAGACTCTACCTCGATAATAAACAATTCTCTTCTCATAAATTGTTTTTGCACAAGTTATATTTGTTTATATTTGACTCTCCATTGGAAGATGGAGAGATAAATAAATAAATATATATATATATATATGCACGGGTGCGAGAGATAAAACATTCGCTGGGTACGAATGTTTTATCGAAAGTTCGAAAATTAACTAACCCTGAAAATATATATCGAGCAAAAGTGAAAGACTCTCTCTGGGTAAAGCAGCCGGCTCGGATTACGAGGAAATCAGAAATGCGCAGGATGTTCCGAACATATATCGAAGATAACATCTCCCGAAGCAGCGCTGGTTCGTCCGTTTCTAGTCCGGCAGGGTCCTACTGGAGATATAGGAATAGTGAGAGTATGTAGAAAATAACCCCAAACGAGAAGTGTTACTTCCCCCCACCCCAAGTTCTCAAAGTTACTTGACCATACCCCTATGCCAATAGAGTGCTGAGTAATCGAAGGTCAGCGAATTCATGTGCTTCTTCTATGGTACGCTGTTCTTGTAGTTTCACGTTGAGTTGTAGGATCTCTCTTTCAGTTCTGATATGTCTCGATCCGTCAGTTCTCAAGTTTTGAAACAATGATAATATGCACAATGAGATGCTATAGACAGCAGGAGGACTGAAAAATATCTTCGAAATTTGAATACGATGAGTTCACTTGGATAATTAGCACCTGAAGAATTAGCCGAAGGAGATAGGCGACAAGACGGACACTTGACAACATGGATAGCAATGTGCCGCGTGCTTCCAGAAATGGCTCATTTCTACAGCGACCTCTGGAGAGGTGACGAGACAGTCCGTTTTCGAGCGCACAATGTCTAAATTTGTCGGACATCACACCTGAGGAAGATAAGTACATAGTCGTGCCAATTTGGCAGCTATGCCGCTTTAGAGCGAGTGTGGACTCCTTAGACGTTGCGCTGTTTATTATTGAATCGTCTCAACTATAGCTGTTGGAGTAATCACGTACATAAACAATGAAGCGTTAAGCAGCGACTAATCATGTACTTAAACAGTAGGCTTTGAAAGTGAACCAAGACGAGGCTATCATAGATCATATCCGAAAGTTAATAGTTTATAGTCTTCAATTGTAGTCGTTTTCTCATTTTGCAGTTGCTTCGCGATTGCATGTTATATTGGTATTACCAAATTACTGAGACTACGGGTGAGGTTATTATGTTAACGTCGATTAGAAAGCTGAATCACATGGCTTCATGGAAAATGGTATGCGCTATCATCTGCTAGCATACGCAGTCTCCGCTCTCTAGCTGTGGATAAAGTGCTATCTGTTATCAAATTTTTGAAATTGCTTATTGTTGTTCGAAGGATGATCTTCAATTAGATTATTGTTGTTGCGAATGAAGACCTCAAGGCTAAGTTTCATTCAAATCATAATTTTCTTGTTGGAGTTCAGTTTTGAAATCTCTCGTGCTCCGTTTAACACTAGGATAACATATGTGTGCAATGAAAGTTGAGGCAGACGGAATATCACTAAACTCCTCTTTGATATCATAGACTAATTTGATTATGCTCTTCGGTGCTACTGTGTGGAGACACATAGATCATGCGCGATATTCAAATCAGCTTCCACATATAGGATAGCTACTTGCAAGTATGGGAAAAAGATCTAGAATTCGAGAATCGATGACTTCCATCACCTTGACGTGGTGGAAGTCGTCGGTTCGAAACTGATTGATGATTATGCCTAGAAATATGTGAAACATTTTGATTTGTTGCTTTCTTGTTGTTGAAAGACGGTGGGGGTATGGTCAAGTAACTTTCAGAACTTTGGGTGGACGGAAGTAACACTTCTCGTTTGGGGGTATGATCAAGTAATTTTCTGTGAGAAGATGGGAGTGGGGAAGACTTAGGAAGTGGGTCAAGGAGGACATCTAGACTCACCCTAGGTGTCCCTATGGTGACCCAACATGTAACGTTCGACCGTAGATCTCGGAACAGATTCTTTAATCTCCAACCAATGAACTGCCGAACGTGAACCTCCCTAGAGACCTGTATACTTTATTTGTGTCTCCAGATCCAATTCGTTAAACTTCCCGCTAATAAACACCAAGGATTGGATAACCGCCGGACGGGTTTAGGATAACCAACTAGTCTTTTGTAGGTCTCTGGTCAATCTTAGGTTACTAGATACAGGTGGAACTATTCTAGACCTGGGTTGCATAAAATTTGGGCAGCGCTTCCGCTACTGGTGATCAAGTCGGAACGACAGGACTCAAAAGGAGCAACCGTCAAGACTAGGAGACCTAGTAGATGCTAGGAAGTAGGAAAGTACACCAGAATAGAGTCAACTCCACACAAGACGCTTCAATCCAGCTTTGGCACTCAATCCAAGCTTGCTTATCATAAAATAGAGAAATCAAGGGCTCATATACATTACGTGGCGTTCAATTGCTGACAAGGTCTCGAAGAGCTCTTGGACCGACAATCTTCCTTGTTCTAGCTACTCTCCTGTGAGAATTCCCCTCCAGAATCAGAATTTCTCCAGAAAGCTTGATTTCACTCTGAACGCTCTGATTTTGTACTCCAATGAACTAAATCTCAGATTAACAGTCTGAACAAGACTAAAATCCCTCGAGTATCCTTAGCCTGAAACTTTTCATCCACAATATGCACTCTATAGAATCTGGTCTAAATCTCCAATCTCCAGATTTGCTTCTCTGTTTACTATATATCAGTGTCTGCACTCTGCCAGCCTCCTGCCTGAGAACACAAAAACTAAACCCCCGTGAGTTTTAGGGTTCACGAACAAGGTTATATAGTCTCCTTGAGTCTTTTCTTGGACCTTGTAGCTGCCACGCAATCTTATCTAATCCTTGCCCTTTTATATTTAATAAACGGCGTTACAATCGCCCCAACCAAGAAAAAGCAATTCTTCCACTGAACTGCGGTATCTGCAATACCACATTAGTAACAACACTTTCTCAAATCTAGAGAAATACTACCCCATCCAGGGTAAGCTCTTTCTCAGAGCTATGCTCCATTACCGAGCATTCATTGAAGCTTTCGGGTGAGACAGAACCCTAGCTTCCAGGTGATGAACTCGTCAGTTTTCTTTTATCCACCTCCTTACTATGATACACACATAGTAGCGTCAGCCTAAACCTGATTGACATCCGACAGTCATAAGCAGTCAGCAGACCACAACTCCACCTTTAGACGAGCAGATTGGCCAGATCTACTCGGTTCCAATGTCCTTGAAGGGCCCTTTGCATGACTCTCCTGACTCGATTCAATCCACCGCTTAGTTGGAAGAGACCACTACAGATTGTCGTCTCACAAAATATCTACGCAGTGGTTCCTGAAACTTGTACAATGCTAGATCATCTAGGTACTCCCAAGCTTCACTTACCAATCCCGGAACTCTATCTGTCCAACGACATAGGTATTGAGTAACGGGTTCCCCAGCTCCATCTGGATTCGGTGATGCTCGATGATCTACTATCTCAATCAACTCAAGATCATCAGCTCTTGGTAATGCTTCTAACACTGGATGTCATTTCTGATATCTTCCTGGCAACGACTCTAGTTCCTCACGAAACATCTTTAAGTTAGAAACATGAATAATAGGGTGATAATGCTTCATACTAGCTGGAAAACGTAACTTATAGGTCACAGGACCTAACTTTTTCTCGATCAGGAACGGTCCTGCCCACTTTGGAAGAAGCTTCTTGGCTAAATCCACCCCTGCTGGGATTCTGAAGTTCTTGGTTCTCAACCAGACTCTCTGTCCTTCTTCGAATTGTAAATCTTGTCTACCACGGTTTGCATACTTAGCATACCGTTGTTGTGCCTTCTCCATGTGTTTCTTGGCTTCTTGAAACACAGTACCCTGAACGCGTATGAAAGTCTCTAGATCTGGAGGATCCTGGTTCGACCTTCCTGTGTTTTCATGCCCCTTGGTAGCTAAAGCTATAGGAGTCCAAGGTGCATGAGAGCCCCGATAAACCACTTCAAATGGTTTAAATCCTGTACTCGAGTGCTTGGTGTTGTTATATGTAAACTCCACCAAGTCCAAGTGCTCGCTCCAATCACTCTGATCTCGCATGATATAGTTTCTCAACCCTTGTTCTACTATCTGGATCGTCCTTTCCGTCTGACCATCAGTTTCAGGATGATAAGAGGAACTGAACTTGAGGGTAGTTCCGAGCCTTCGAAACAAACCCTTCCAAAAATCAGCTACAAACCTCCTATCCAGATCTGAAACAATGTCTTTAGGCATCCCATGATACTTAAAAACATATCGTATAAACAGTTCAGCGGCACCTCTTGACGTCACTGCTTCCCTACAAGGGATGAGGTGAGCTTGCTTACTGAAACGATCTATAACAACTAACAGAGCATCAAAACCTCCTGATTCGGGTAAACCTGTGCATAAGTCCATACTTATGCTCTCCCAAGGCCCATCAGGTATTGGCAATGGCCTCAGCAACCCTGCAGGTCTCCTCCGCTCAGTTCGTTGTTGCTGACATGTCAAGCAAGTCTGCACGTACTTGATTACATCCTCCAACATGGACGGCCAATAGAACTGCTCTTTAACTCGTTGCAATGTTCTATTTTGTCCTCCATGTCCAGCCAGTTCACAATCATGACATTCTTGCATGACGAGTGTCCTTAGAGATCCAGCTGGAACATAGACCTTGGTTTGCTTGTAAAACCAAAGGCCATTGCGAAATGAGAGATGACGTACCAATGGATCTCTCCCTTGTTGGCTGGTCCAACGTTGAGCCTGAGGATCATCTGGCAATGCTTGTCTGATTCGATCCAAAAGCTCTTCACTTGTGTCTTGGGTTGTTAACGCCTGGACACGTCTGCTTAACACATCCGCTGGAATATTTTCCTTCCCCTTTTGATACCGCCATTCGATATCAAAACGTGCAAGCTCCACTTGCCACCTCTGTTGTTTACGTGACAAACGAGGTTTACTCTGAAAGTATGTATTACCCTCACAGTCCGTTACAACAGTAACTTTGCTTGGTAACAAATAATGCTCCCAACGCTTCAAACAATGGATAACTGCGAACATCTCCTGTTCATGAGCAGGCCATTTTGCCTCAGTCTCTGAGAACTTGTGACTTTCGTAAGCCACCGGATGCTTTCCTTGCATCAACACTCCTCCAATGGCCCATTGAGAAGCATCTGTGTGAACCTCGAAAGGTTCTCCTATCTTTGGAAGAGCTAGCACGGGCATCTCTGTCAGTGCTTGTTTCAATCCTTGAAACGCTCGTTCAGCTGCTGGATTCCAAACAACTTTGGAAGCCTTGCGCAATAAGCCAAACAAAGGTGCGGCTTTATGCGCATATTGATAAACAAAGCGCCGAAAATATGTGGCTAATCCAAGAAAAGATCTGAGCTCATGAACACTCTCAGGTCTCTTCCATTCAACAATGGCTCGAATCTTAGCCCTGTTAGGATGAATGCCCTGCGCATCGATCAAACATCCTAGAAACACTACACTCTCTTGTCCAAAAGAGCACTTGCTCTTCTTGAGATAGAGTTGATGTTCTTCTAGGCGCTTAAACACCATTTCAACATCTACTAGATGCTGATCCCAAGTGGATGAGAAGATGATGATATCGTCTAGGTACACGATAACACTCTCATCCAAGAGATCTCTGAAGATCTCGTTCATTAGCCTGCAGAAAGTACCAGGTGCATTGGACAATCCAAACGGCAACACTGTATACTCAAACAAGCCATACCTCGTCCTTACAGCTGTCTTTTCTTCATCGCCTTCTTTGATCCGGATTTGATGATATCCAGAACGCAGATCCAGCTTGGTGAAATACCTTCCTGTGACCAACCGATCGGTGGTTTCATCCATGAGAGGAAGAGGGTACTTGTTCTTGACAGTAACCTTATTGAGTGCATGATAGTCCGCACACATGCGAATACCACCATCCTTCTTGGCCACGAACAACACCGGGGCAGCATAAGGTGATATACTAGGTTGTAAGATACCCTGAGCTACCAACTCTTTCAACTGAGTCTTCAGCTCTGTCAGCTCATCAAACGACGTCCGTCTTGATGGCACTACAGTAGGGGTAGCCCCAGGAACCAGATCAATAGCATGATCCAAGGCTCTCCTCGGCGGAAGTCCTGTTGGTAACTGGTCCGGCATTAGGTGAGAATACCTCTCAATCAATGCCTGCATATCAGGATGTATGGGAAGAGCAGCAACACGTTCTTCCTCATCCGTCTCCACCTTGGGTTTAGACATCACTGCAACCCAAGCTTCGTCTACCAACTTGATCTGCTTTCCAAACTGTCTAGCTGTGCAGATCTGAAATGCCACCTTGGCTCGTTGGAACCTACGAGCAGCATGGTTTGGCTCCTTGGGTCTCTCTTTGATGATCAAAGGATGTGGTTGACCCAAGCCCCATTGATCCATGACAATGACATTCCAGAAACATCTAGCTTTGAAACAGAAACAGAAACATCTCCAAAAACATCTCCAAAAACATCTAGCTTTGCCTTGGTCTCTTGTAACCAGGACCAGGACAAGATACCTTCCATCGTGTCACCTAAGCTCATAACTAAAAACTCGTGCTTCCTAGTTACCCCTCCAACAGTAACAGGAACACTCATGAGTTTTTCTGTAACGGTTGTGCTACCTTGCACAAACCTTACCAACAACGGGCTCATGATCTTGGTTCTAGTCACCCCTAAGGTCCTGACTAGTTTTTCATCCAAGACATTCACATCTGCTCCAGTATCAATAAGCAAACAACACCGGTGGTTTCCTATTTTCACTTCAATCCACGGCAGAAAATCCCCATGCTCTACCAAATGCTCACCAGCACATACCTCTGCTTCAGTAGTCGCCTCAACTGGTTCTTCAATACTGGTTGTCTCTTCAGCTGTCAACCCACGCACGTTGCTCGTTGTTGAACGTTGAGGACAATCACGAGCGATATGACCGTCCCGTCCGCATCGAAAGCATATGATCGTCCTTGAAGGTGTAGCACTACTAGCTCCACTACTCCTAGCACCTGAAGTCGAAGCTTGGTTGGATCCTGCATTGGATGCATAAGATCCAGTAGGTCGGGTCTGAGTAGGACCACGAGTAACTCCTTGCTGTTGAGACCCACGAGGAAATCTCCTTCCTGCTGCACCAAATCTTCCACCACCACGTCCTCTACCACCTCTACTCTGAGAGGACGCTATCTGTCCTTGAGGATTGCGCCAAAATCCTCTACTAGGCTCGCCACCACTTGTTCCACACTGAAACTTGGAAGGCTGCACGGTATAATTACGCTCTCTAGTGTTCTCTGCTGCTTCCAAAAATGCAAACAAGTCTTGCATGTCCTCGGACTTGTGAAACATAACCCAGCTATCAAACACACTAGCATAAAAATCCTGCAGACCTTTCTTCAAGTGAAACAGCAAGTCGGTGCGATCCACCATGTGCAAACGAGTAACCAACTCAGAAAATCGCTGGAGGTATTGTCTGATACTCCCTGTCTGTCTCAGATGAATGAGCTCCAGCCGAAACTGTGTAGCTTCATCCACCGGTACCAGATGTCTTCTGAGTTCATCCTTCAGCTCCGGCCAAGTGGACATAGGAGTTGTACCGTTCAAACTCCTCATCCGCTGTTGACCTCCATACCATTCCTTAGCCTCTCCTTCCAGTCTACTAACAGCATAGGTGAACCAGCTGCGCTCATCGAAGTTCTCCAAGTAATTCTCCATCTCAGTAACCCATAACTCAAACTTGGAAAAGCTTTTCTCACCGTTGAAGGCTGATGGTGTCGCTGGTTCAGCCCACTTCACTTTCCGCTTGTGCCCTTCTTTGGCTGAGCTGCCTTCCGCAACATTCTCTTGCGCCTTCTGTGACCCATCTTCATTCTTATCTGCTTGAGTAGCATCAACTGCTCCTTCACCCAGCATTGCTAAATCCTTGACTTGCTCAGCTTGTAGTACAGGGACCTCTGCTTCTTTCTCCTGTGTTGCTTTTGCTTGAGCTAAATCCGCCTTAAGCACCTTGTTCTCAGCTTCCACCTGCTCAAGTCGGCCTTCCAACTTCTTCAGAAACGCCTGCATCTCGTCCATCCTAGTCGACACGGCTTCCATTGTCGATGGTGTTCAGCAAAGATTCAACCTGAACCTGCTCTGATACCAACTGTAACGTTCGACCGTAGATCTCGGAACAGATTCTTTAATCTCCAACCAATGAACTGTCGAACGTGAACCTCCCTAGAGACCTGTATACTTTATTTGTGTCTCCAGATCCAATTCGTTAAACTTCCCGCTAATAAACACCAAGGATTGGATAACCGCCGGACGGGTTTAGGATAACCAACTAGTCTTTTGTAGGTCTCTGGTCAATCTTAGGTTACTAGATACAGGTGGAACTATTCTATACCTGGGTTGCATAAAATTTGGGCAGCGCTTCCGCTACTGGTGATCAAGTCGGAACGACAGGACTCAAAAGGAGCAACCGCCAAGACTAGGAGACCTAGTAGATGCTAGGAAGTAGGAAAGTACACCAGAATAGAGTCAACTCCACACAAGACGCTTCAATCCAGCTTTGGCACTCAATCCAAGCTTGCTTATCATAAAATAGAGAAATCAAGGGCTCATATACATTACGTGGCGTTCAATTGCTGACAAGGTCTCGAAGAGCTCTTGGACCGACAATCTTCCTTGTTCTAGCTACTCTCCTGTGAGAATTCCCCTCCAGAATCAGAATTTCTCCAGAAAGCTTGATTTCACTCTGAACGCTCTGATTTTGTACTCCAATGAACTAAATCTCAGATTAACAGTCTGAACAAGACTAAAATCCCTCGGGTATCCTTAGCCTGAAACTTTTCATCCACAATATGCACTCTATAGAATCTGGTCTAAATCTCCAATCTTCAGATTTGCTTCTCTGTTTACTGTATATCAGTGTCTGCACTCTGCCAGCCTCCTGCCTGAGAACACAAAAACTAAACCCCCGTGAGTTTTAGGGTTCGCGAACAAGGTTATATAGTCTCCTTGAGTCTTTTCTTGGACCTTGTAGCTGCCACGCAATCTTATCTAATCCTTGCCCTTTTATATTTAGTAAACGGCGTTACAAACAGATACACCGTAGTAGGCTGTATCTTTGGGTTAGTGTAATAGTGCATCCCAAGATAATAAATTGTTAGCCGGTCTCTATCGATCTCTACCGGTTTTCATAACAAATACATTTGTCGTTTATCTCCTACTTTTGTCTGTAAAATGTGGACTTACGACAATTCCAGCCGGTTGAGAGAATAACTATTCTCTCCGGTTAGCCTCGACTCCCGAGCACTGAACGATGCACCTACCCAGTAATATGTAGATGTCAGCTCCATAGTCCAATGTAGATGTCAGCTCGCGGTCATGGGAGTCCCGCCCTATGAAGAACGCTGGCCAGAGAACTTAGACTGAGTCAGTCAGTTTAGTTCGTTAAGGTACAGTACGAGTTCACGATTCTGCCAAGTGCAGATGAGATCAGCTCACTCATTACATCCCAACTTCCCAAGTCCCCATCGACTACCTTTACTCGACAGAAAAACTGCCGGAGACGTACCTTCTCACTGGACAGCAGCTTGTCCAGTAGGATTCCATGACAGTTTAAAGCTGCAGGAACGAAACTCTCAGCCACTCAGAGTCAGTCGGACATACGACGAGATGCTGATGAAGATGGATTTGTTTGAGTTGCAAGCAACCACAGAAGGAGAATGGAGAAGTTTGAAGAAGGTGCTTACATCGACTGATTTTTTAAGACAAGGTCTTCTTAATGATATTATATATGTCTGAGTTGCAGCCTCGTTTGCTACTAAGGGAATTCTGTATTTCTTTGGGAGAGAGGCGAGATGGATGACGCCATCCTCATGCTAGCAGCCTTCAGAGTTTTGCAGCTTTAGCAGTCTTCATCCCACTTGCACCGATTATTCCGAATCAGTGATGACATGATTACAAGATGCAGTAATATAATAATAATATAGGACTTAACCTCTCAAAAGCTGTTCTGTATGATGAACTGTACCGTACCATTGCTCACAGAAACTACATTATGTAGTACACTATAGAACATAACCATCAGAGCACAAAATATGAATAAATAGAAAAGTAAACTTATAGATGCGAGAGATCCACTGAGATCTGTTGTTACGTCCTTCATGATTTAACAAGATCATGAAGGACGGGTTAGAACTTAAACTCTCGATTCGATGAAGTGGGTTTGCAGTGAGGGGAGAGAAGAGAGTGTAAGTTGAGAGGGTGGAGTGTGTTGGGGTGGGTTAGTGCAGATTTGTTCGTATATTTTTCTTCATTTTATGTTTTTGTTTTTTTTGGTTCTAGAATTGTTACACTTCGTAAAGAAATGAGTGAGTATTAAACCTTCTTGGTTTTTTTAAGGTTATAGAGTCTTCTGTTTAAGGTTTTTGAGAGCAGAGCTTTTTTGCTACATATAGTGTATTTTTTATCCTTAGATGATTATGGTTAATTTGATAATATAATTTTGAGATATTTTTATACCGTTTGGTTAGATATCGTCCCTTTTCTAACTATGGATACTCTCTTTCTCATAAGATCAAGATTGATCCGAGACACATCATGTCCAGTGTGCGTTCTGTTATTTATCTCGCAAGGGATAAAGTCTCATGTAAGAAAGATGCACAAGAGCTATGATTGGACCACATGGGATGCCCAGGTTAGCAGAGAACGGAGGTTATGAAATTGTTAGCCCTTCTTCTTGGAGTTCTTCTTGAGTCGTGAGAGTGATTGAGTGTTCACACTCACACTATTCTGAGATTGTTTGAGATGAACTTTTCTTGTCCTCGTTTGTTCCATCGGCTATCTCGTGCTCTTCATGATGAGGTGAGACATGCATTATGTCTACCTCTCCACATGTTGACAGGAACACCGAGGATGAGATGGTATGATTATTATTTCTCTTACTATCTCGTTTGTACCTCCGTTATACTTGAGGTGGTAGAGTGAGATATCAAGAGATGACAGTCCGTCTTAAGAGATTCCTTTTTGGTGATTGGACGGCCTTACAAGAGGAATCAATTCGTGCTGCACGAGATAAGAGTGAGTCTGTCTCTACACGTGATGTCTCATCTTTCGCTTGCATACGACACTGTAGAATGTTAGGTCATGTTGGAGAGTATAGTAGAGCTGCTAGAGCATTACATCTTTTATTTGTGACATGTCTTACTGAGGAATCGATCACTTCGTTGCATTTTCTTCACCTCCAACAAATGATCCTCCACTACTTGAGGTTCAAGACTATCAGCCGGATGAGCTATTATGTCTCTATAGATCTTTGTTTGCCCAGATCTTATGTATAGCTCCACGTCTATCTTCTGGAGGTCTGTCTGGGATGGTCTATGAGCTCCTACGGGATTGTTTCCAGACAGACGATCCTTCTAGTGGTTTAACGGACCTTTTTTAGGTAGCGACAATAGTAACTCAAGGACATATTTCACATTCTATAGCTCAAGTACTGGAGGCAGCTAGACTTTTGATCATGATGAAGGATGGCAAAAAGATTTGACCGATAGTCATCGACGAGATTCTCTTACGACTTATTAATCATACCATTGTTTTTCAACTTCGAGATACTTTTCAAGATCACATTTGTCCACATCAGTTTGGAGTTGCAACACATAGAGGTTGTGAGTCTGTGTCTTTCGACATTAGGGCTCTCTTGGACATCCATCTTGATTGGGTGATCTACAAGTGGACATGGAAAATACTTTTAATAGTATTTTCTGTACATCCATATTTAAGGAACTCATGGATGGCAGTGGATCTCTGACGAGTCTCGTTCTCTTCGTGCGATCATTTTATGATTCTTCCTCCTCTCTTTATTATCAACACGATCTTTCGGTAGAGTGGGTTATAATCATCAGCTCCGCTACAAGTATTCGTCAGGGAGATCCTGGGTGGAGATCTCTTTGTCTTAGCTCACTATAGAGCTCTCTTGACACCACCTTGGTTGCTCCAGGTTGTGTCTTTCTATCTCTAGCTGATGACATGCATATTGTAAGTCCGACGAACCAACTCTGTGATGCCCCGTCTCTCAATTGGTCTTGGTAGGGTTGAGAGTGAAGGTGGTCAAAGTGCAGGGCTTGGTCTCTCATAAGTATTCCGTCAGACCTCTAGCTCCCAGAAGGATCTGTTACACCTAAAGATAGTTTACGTATCCTCGGCCAGTGGGTTCAATGGACTTCGTCTCTCGGTTTTTCAAATGTTGCTCTGATGGAGGACGTTTTTCATATTGAAGATCTCACTAAGTTAGAGGACCCCATGTTCCCTTTGATATCTTTTTCTCTTCCATTGCACGTCGTCCGGTTTACTTACTCTGAACAGTACTTTCATCTCATATCTTCATCTCGCGCCTTAGAGAGTTTGATAGGAGGATCATGGGAATCTTTGGTGACATCTTATGACTGAGGATCTTTGAGTGTGTGACAGGACCTCTCATACATAGACAGACATCATTGTCGATATCATGTGACGGGTGGATTTATTATCTATGGAGGAGACTACTCCAGCAGCCTTTTTGAATAGTTGGACCCTCTTAGCATTTTGGCTCTGCTGTTGTTTCCTCATGCGAGATAGACCTATTCTGGAGAGCTATGTGAAAGAGGTGGAGGATGATTCTTATCCATTACAGATGTGTCTCCGTGAGACAAGATATAGTTTGACTCTTGAGGCACGTGAGATACATCTCCGATTCGATACCTTAGCTTCTGATGGATCCCGCGGACTGCAGTCCTCTATGACAGGACACCACTTTCAGGAAATTCTTCATGCGTTTTTAGTTCATTCTTCCATCTCACGAGATACTAGAGCTCAAGTCCACTCTAGTTCAGACAAGGGCGTAGGCTCTTGGCTCATAGCTCGATCTTGCATTAGAGCGTTGTGACTCGCATCGACTATCTTCTCTACAGCAATGGGATTCCAACTAGGCTTGGTCCATCTTGTTGCTTTAGCATTGTCCACTTGCGAGTGCGGTGTCTAGCTCGATATCTCGAACGACACCTTACTCGTTGTCTCACGGTGGAGAGCGGATAGTTACTCATGATGCCATCAGGGACGTTGTCTTTGTTATAGCACGAGAGAGCGGTTATATGACGTGGAGAGAGCGTTAGTATGCTCTTCAAACGAGAGAGTTAGTGAGAGCTGATATGTACATGATGAGAGAGATGATGTCTCAATGGCAGATGTGGTTGTCACGGATCTGATTCGAGAATCGATGATGAGACAAGTGATCACGAATCTCCAAGATGGGCTACAGGCGTGGCGGCAGCAGCGAAGACGACCAAGTATAAAGATATGCAAGAAGGACATCGCTTCATTCCCTAGCCTTGGAAATATATGGATCGATAGCCTCGGAGTTCAACGTTCTTATTCGCGATTGTGCTAGAGAAACCATGAGAGACGCCAAAGGTATCACTTTTGTTTTTGCACTATGTTTTTTAGACAGCGAGTTTTCATTACTCTACATAGAGCTTTAGCAGACGTGGTCTACATGAAAAAATTGCAGTAGGTGATGCTACTTCATGTGCACTTATTATATGCAGGAGTTTTGATTGACCGTTATGTAATATTTTAAGAACGATAGATGACCTTAGAGCTACTGATAGCAGAGCTTAGTCTCAATGTTCTTTTTCTCTTCGGGACGTTGGTTGCTTGGCTCTTCAGGTCCTTCTTTCCTTTATAAGACTTGATGGGATCTTTCCATCCGTCGGTTATTCATTGCGTAGCGTGTTTCTCCATTACTTTCTCCGTAGAACGGGGAATAAACAAGTTCAACTATGCATTTGACTATACATTAAACATTTGCAGAGAAAGTTTAACATAGTGAGGTAAATAGATAGTGTTTATTCACCATGAGGGAATATTGGGTGCATGTGCATAAAACAGAGAACGACAATATATTTTCTTTTCCTTGTCGGTTTGCAAAATCCACGCTTAGCTATGCAAATGCAAAGCAAAAAGAGTGGTTCAAGCTCAAAGAACGATGAAATAGCACATAACAGAACCAAGTCTGTCGAAAAGCGCGTTGACATGCTATAGTGGAAACCTCCCTCCACAGTGTTCACACTCCACCTTCAGAAATAATGTATAACCAACCTGTCCCACTCGGGGGCTGTATGATGTGATCAGGAGAAGGGGCATTGTATCCAATGGGGCCAACGAGTAGACGTAGCGGCAAGTCTACCAAGTCCATCCAGTCCGACAGTGCGCTACAGAAGCAGTCCATCAACCAACTGCGTGCGACTGAAGATGCCAATGGCAGACTAATGGCCGTTGGTCGGTCAGTGGCTACAGTTCTCAAGCCTTAGATAAGGCAACTAACCGAATTATCAATCAATCATCAAACTACTTCTTGTCCTCTTTCGACAGGATCTTGACTTTTACTGTGACAATAAGAATATATTCCTCGCAAATTATTCCTCTCCGTTTAATCTGTATTTGTTCCCTTACTTCTGCTGAGCAGAATTCTGGGCTGAGTATTATAAGCACTAGGAGAATATATATTCATCAAGGCATATCCTGTAAACATGAACCTTGTTCCAAAGTACAGGAACCAACCAATTTCAGTACGTCTAGTTGATTCCAATTGACAATACTTTGACATTTCATATACCTCAGTACAGTACATAACAGTGTCTAGTATATTATTTGAGGTAGCTTATTCACCCATGTACACTAGTGTACATGGGTGTTTAATATATATTTCTAACCCTTTTGGTGGGAAGGGTTAGAAATATATATTAATACCTCTGTTAAATGACGCGTAATGACAATTTCACTCCCTGACTTATACTTCCAGGAAGATCTCATCCCGCTCTTCACTTATGGGTTCTGTCTGGGTCAATTTGCTACTCCCGAAGAAGTTAACATAATTTTTATTATAGCTTATTACAATATATTTTTATAACACTTACACGTTTTCTGATAAGAGAAAATAAAATTCACTGTACAAGGACGTTGGGGATGCTTATTCACCTCATGTACAGTTGGAACTGTACATGAGAAGTAATTAGGAGTTAATCCTTCTCTTAGGAAAAGTTAGCTCTAAATTAATATCTCTAAGATTTTCTTCATTTGTCATAAGACTTGAGTTATAGTTGAATAGGTTTTACTTACTGTCACTGCGCTTATGGTTTTTCTGGTTTGTAGAGGCCACGTGTTTTGTTCACCTAAGAGTAGTTTAAATTAGATTTTTAAATATAGAAATTTAAATAGAGAAGTTTAAATTTACAATGAGTTTTGTCTTTTGACTTGCACAAAACCAGCCACGGATTGTTAGTGCAGTAAAACACAAGATTTTCCCCGCTTCCTTCAATATAAATTAAGACTTGTACTAATTGACGAAACCACCCACTTACATTGCAGTAAAACAGAAATATTTCTCCCCGTTTTCTTGAGTTTTGTATTTGTATCATTCTTGACCTTTTCCTGTTCTTGTACAAGGTTGTGAGACAAGATATTATCTGTACTTTCTGAAGACTGGAGTTCAGGAAGAGAAAGGTTTTTGAGACACGGTTACGAACACGGAAGACTTCAGAAGTGGGCTTGAGATGGACTTGTGCAGGAGTGAGTGTGCGGGGAGGGGAGGGAAGAGAGTGTAGGTTGAGAGGGTGGAGTGTGGCAGGGTGGGTTAGGCTAGATTTGTTTATCAATATTTTATCAATATTTTTTTTTCTTTTAGTTTTAGAATTGATATATTATGTGGAGAAATTAGTGAGTATTAAATATTTTTGTTTTTTAAGATTTCATAGTATTTTGTTTAAAGATTTTGAGAGCTTTCTTGCTACATATAGTGTGTTCTTTATCCTTAGAGAATTAGGGTTTTTTATTTGAGAGTATATTTCTGAGATGTTTTTATTAAGAGTATCGTTTGGTTGGATTTCGTCTCTTTTATAGCTATGGGTACTTTCTCTCTCATGAGATCGAGATTGATCTGAGATATATCATATCCAGTGTGCGATCAGCTATTTATCTCGCAATGGATAAAGTCTCATGCGGAAAAGATGCACAAGAGTTATGATCGGACCACATGAGATGCTCAAGTTAGCTGAGAGCGGAAGTCTACACGTGCATTCATTATGACAATGTTAGTCCTTCTTCATGGAGTTCCTCTTGAGTCGTGTGAGTGGTTAAGAGTCCACATTGACACTATCTTGAGATTTTTCGAGATTAGTTTTCTTTGTTCGTGTTTGTTTCATCGGCTACCCCGTGCTCTCTATGACGAGATGAGACAAACATTTCGTCTATCTCTTGACATGTTGACACGGAACACAAGGAATGAGACGGCGTGATTATTGTTCTTCTTACTACCTCGTTGGTGTCCTCGTTATACTCGAGGTGGTATAGTGAGACACTGGGAGATGACGACTCATGTTTAGAGATTTTGTGCTGGTGATTGGACGATCTTACAGAGGAATCAATACGTGCTACACGAGATAGGAGTGAGTCCGTCTCTACACATGACGTCACATCTTCTGCTTGCATATGACGATGTAGGATGTTAGCTCAGGTTGGAGAGTATAGTAGAGCTGCTAGAGCATTGATCCTTTGTCATTGGCATATCCTATTGAGAAAACGATCACTTAGTTGCATTTTCTTATCTCTCCGTCAGGTGATCACCCACCACCTGAGGTTCAAGACTATTAGCTTGAGGAGTCATTATGTCTTGATAGATCTTTGTTTGTCCAGGCCGTGTGTACAACTCCACGTCTATCTTCTAGATGGTTGCCCATGAAGGTCTACGAGCATATATGAGATTGTTTCTAGACAGACGACCCCTCTAGTGATTTCACTGAGCTTTTTTCAAGTAATGACAACAATAGCTCAAGGACATATTCCACATTCTATAGCACATGTACTGGAGGCATCTAGACTTTTGGTCATGATGAAAGATTGCAGAGGTTCGATCGCTAGCCACCTGTGAGATTCTGTTACGACTTATTAACTGTACCATTGTTTTTTAGCTTCGAGATATTTTTCAAGACCATCTTTGTCCACATCAGTTTGGAGTTGTGACGCTTGGAGGTTGTGAGTCAGTGTCCTCCGGCATTAAGACTCTCTTCGATATCTATCATGATTAGGTTGTCTTACGAGTAGATATGAAAAATACTTTTCACAACATTTTTCGCGCTTTCATCTTTAGGGAGCTAATGGATGGCGGTGGATCTCAGACGAGTCTCGTTCTCTTCTTGTGATCGTTCTATGGTTCTTCCTCCTCTCTTTATTATCAGCACGGTCTTTCGATAGAGGAGGTTACAATCATCAGGTCCGTTGCAAGTACTCGTTAGAAAGATCTTTTGGGTGGACTCCTCTTTGCATTAGTTCACTATATAGCTCTCTTGACCGTATATCTATCAAACTTGTCCATCACGTCCTTCCTCCATCAATTTATCTCCTAAATACTGCATAGAGACATGACAGCCAAAATAAGACACAAATAGATAGGACAAAAAGTTCACGTGCATCGTTAAAGATATTGAACCTCAATGTCATCGTAAAGTACCATGAATGAACACTTAACATGCTAGAAAATAACAACAACAAAACGGTGCAATTCTGTTTTCCAAATCAAAGTTAAATTAATTTTGAGCTTTTAAAACTATATCTATTCAATCAAAGCTCAGTATCAGTTATTCAACTACCATTGATACATATTGTGATCTAATATCATGATTAGTTAATTCATTATATTTATCAGTTATTCCTATTTATTTATTTCAATTGCAAATTGACGGTGGAGGAAATAGTTGACCATGACTAGCCTTCCACTCTTTGAAATATATCGACTTCATATTTGCATATTGAGGCTTCAACCATTTTGTTTCTTTGTGTTGTGATCTTCAATACTCATTGTATAAATATTGTATACTTCCTTGCATATATGCAAAGATAACATTTCTCACGAAAAGGGTTAGATGATAAATTAAACATCACAAAAGATTGATTTTTTTGAGGAGATAGTGCAACGGTCTTATGTTTTCTGATTTGCGATGCAACACATTTTCTTTATGTGTTTTTCTTGGAAAACCAACATGCACTCTGTAATTAATCTATAATATATATAATATTTATAATATATTTTATTTAATATTTATAAAATTTCTGATAACATTTCCACCACACCCCCACTGTTGTGTCTGGTCCAGTGGTGTCTTTCTATTTTTCTCTTCACGTGCAATTTGTCATTTTCCTTCTTCTAGTCAAAACAACACTTAAGATGCATATTATTCATCATGAGGATCATATAGATATTCGAACAATCATTAAGGCCGAGCCAAAGATGTTTGCGGAAGATGTGATAACACATTCGATAAAAGAAAGGAGATTCGAGGAACATTTCCAAAGTGCACATTCCTGAGAGAGGGAACAAATAAACGTAGAGAGAGGAAGAAAATATAAAAGTGCTATTGGACCGAACACTATTATTGTAGTATCCGGTCCAATCGCACTTTTAGATTTGTCACGTCAGTTTGGGCACCTCGGCTAGGTTGACCGAGTGCGAAGTGGCGCATCCCGGTAAGGCCGTTAGTGCCGTTAGGGCGAGTTGGTGGGAGAGCCCACTAGGGGTAAACTTCGCAGGTAGGGCTTGGAGGCCTTAGTTCTTTGAGTTGAGCCTTCAAGCTCCAGGCTATGGTGGATAGTCTAGTTGAGTGTAACCCGGATTCTCTTCGTGCTTAGAGTGGGTTTGGCTTGACCGTTTGTGAGTAATCCTTGTTGTGGTGTTGGAGATGGTAATTTCTCTATTCAGATTACTCAAAGAACTGAGTGCAGGTCGAGATGGAGTTCAGTAGGAACCCGCTGATCTGAAATCGTCCGCTGGTATCTTCGGGCGTTGTCGTTCGTGCGTGATTGTTGGAGTTGTGATCGAGGTGTGTGGGCGCATGCTACATTGCTGGTCGCAGATCGATTTGCTGTTGTTGGGGTCGAGTGGAGATTTCTGTCATGCGGAAGCGCTGCAGAAATTTTGTGGAATGTTCTTGAAGTGTGTTGTTGGAGCCGGATTGCGCGTTTGGACGTGACAGATGGAATACTTGTCAATGTCGGACCGGAGTGGGCTCTTTGGAAGCGCATTGGAGAGACGATTCTAGCGCACTAAGTCTCGTGGAGTTTGGCCAAGGATTGAAGAAGTCATGGCATGTCGAAGTTCGCTGCCGTGTCACCCGAAAGCACAAAAAGGCTAGTTACGTCAGATTTTGGCTCAATTTCGTGTGGAAACTCGAGTTTAGGAGTTGTTTTGTGTGTGTGTGTGTGTGCATTCGCGAAGTGTGTGTGGTGCATTTGCGAGGCTTCGAGGAGCAGAGGTGCGTGAGTGCGGAGGCGTGAGAGCGGAGTGCGAGAGTGCGGAGGCGGAGCGGAGCTGAGCCCGAGCCCGCGTCCGCCGCAAGCCAGCTTGCTGGCGTGCGTGAGAGAGGTATCCAAGCTTCAGTTGTGTGGGAAGGGTAAAATCAGCTGGTCACCCATCCCAACACTATTCCTGGACCTGGACTCCTGACTCTGTAGTCTTAGCTTTGGCTTTACCACTAGACCAACAGCTCTTGGTGTCCTACAGGGATGCGTGCAAGTACTTATGGACTTGTATAAGGTAGTAGGAGACCTTCTCGCACGTCCCTAGAGGAGTGGTAGGGCGACCCCACAGTATTAGGGGGAAGCTATAGTTGTGGTAGTGTTTGCTTACACCGTAGAGACGCGTAGGGAGGCAATTGGTGGCAGTTGTCTTGGGTGAGCTAGTAGAGCTACCACGTGGACGTTTTTGGAGCTACTAGAGGTGTGGACATCTAGTTAGTGACCTCCAGTGTCAGTTACGACAGTTGGTGACCATATATTGTGCATGTGGTCACCGACAAAGAGTCGTCAGTCCGGGTGGGGCTGGGTTTCTCTTTATGTGAATGTTTGAGTGTGGAGGGTTATCGTTTGGACTTCTTGTGGTTGGAATCCCTCCATGCTCTGCTTCCTGTTTGTGCGCCGCGTTTGCTTGTGTTGACGCTTGATTTCCGGAGTGAGTTCACTCCAGTGTGCTGTCGGTAGTGAGGCTGGAGTTGCGGACCAGTCAGACTACCTTTGTCTCTCTCACGGTGCGGTTGGAGTGACGACCAACAGACTGTGAGAGGCTGCCTGTGGTGATGGCAGGTACAGGTTGCCCTTACCTTGACCGTCTTAGTAGGGGATAGGTGAGCTCAGTAGGAGCGGGGTTAGGCAAGTGGTGGTTACGGTGGTGACGGGGATTGCGACATTCCAGTTGGGGAGTGTGTTAGCGGGATTCTCTCATCACGGAGTTCTCGGGAGGTTCTGGTAGGGACTTCTCGGACAGTGGGTATACACGGAGTGGGGTGAGGTACCGACTACCTACACCATTGCCGTCGGTTGTTCCAGAGGACGAGTCAGACGCAGACAGCGCGTTTTCTGGTGGTGAGTCTAGTGTCGCCACACCGTTGTTGTGGAACATGGACGAGATCTATGGGGCCACGAAGGGGCCTCGACGTTACTCGGGTACAGTTGGTATCATTGAGTTGGATGATTTCATCCAGGAGTTCGACAGTTGGTGCGATCTGCAGCAGATGCGGAACCCACAGCTGTTTACACCCTTCATGGCGTGGAAGTGTTTGTTCCAGCACTTGGAAGGACCGCCGATGGACGATTATCATGAGTTCAGGCGAGATTACAGTGTTGAGATCGAGTTGTGGAGACAACATTGGTCTCCCAACTACGTTTCTATCACTACTGGTGCAGTTTCGGGAGGCGTAGCACTTGCGAGTTCTGGTGCCAGTAGCAGTGGTACAGTCGCAGGTGGCGGAGTACCTACTACCAGCGGTGCGTCCACAGGTAGTGGAGCAGGTGGTAGTGTGAGTGGGATACCACCAGGGTTTAACCCTGTGGTTGAGTTCTTCCAATGTTTGAGGAAGAACTATCAGGGTGTGCGGACCGACAAGTTGAGGAGTCTGCAGGAGTTCCAGCGGAAGACTGGAGAGAGCCTACGCGAAGCATTTACTCGCATGAGGCGGTTGATCAGCGTTACCCAAGGGGTGACGGAAGCACAAACAGTCCAGTTCTGGTATGGGATACTAGACCGGTGTTGTAGGGCGTGAAATATGGTCTGGGAATACACGGGGTATCTGGCTGTAGAGAGATACAACTGGATCTACGACCTAACCGATGAAAACTTATGCTCTCAATATCTAATCTATCAGTGTTTTTTGTAGGTTACTAGCGAGCTAACTTGACCCAAGTGTAGCACATGTGCATCACACAAATGACTCGGAGCTCGATTCCACTCTAGATAAAGGCAAGGCTCATACACGGTACGTGTCTGCTTTAGATCCCAAGCACTCTTCATACAATCTCCCATCCACATCCGCTTCACTACTTCTTCTTGACAAACTACCTAATTGTAGCCTCTGACCTTCTATTGTTCGCTGATATGAGTTTGCTCAGGAAGATGTCCACAGCAAAGGCCGCCTACTACACAAGCTTCCCAACGATACAAGACATATCGGCAGCAAAACAGCTAGAAACTCGGGGCGTGATACCGAGGATAACGGTACCTCAGCTTCAGCAAGACGTGGCACCTCCACTGAGCGTGATCGCCGTACCAATCTCACAATACAGCCTCCTTGTCATCCACACGACACCTCCAAGAAGCACACCTCCCATCTTCAAGTCGTTTTGTTCAACTCCAACCAAGAGATTTCAGCAAAATCTCTCTACGTCTTTCTCGCCTCGCTGCAAACTGAACTTTGACACTCTCGTGTCTTCACCTCGATTATCCAATCAGGCTCAAACTCCACAGGACATCCCCTCTGACCCTTCTCTACTACTGTATGAAATTTCAGTCTCAGATCTGACCCCCAACTGTTCGCGATGAATCAAGCCACCCGCCTGTGCTAACTTCTGAGCTTTACAGATCTCGATGGCCAAAATCCTAGATCTCCACACATTCTCTTACCCAATTGAACTGAAATTTCACATGTGACTAGCTGATAGGGCACACTCTCATCTTGGAAAGTTTTACTCAGAGATCCAATCCCATGTGCACGGAGCAACTCAAGCTTTGAATCCAAAGAAAGCGGGATTTCTCATACCTCTCAATTGTAACAGCCAACTTCAATTGATCATTTCAGGAGCAAATCCAACCCAAATGTAGGATTGTTTTACATCAATACAACCAGCACGGAGTTAACTACTCGATCCCCTTGACAGCTCCTAAAGATCACCTCTCAAACTCCCGGATCACTCCAAAACGTGGCTCGGGGTACCGATTTGACCCCCCCTGACTTTCAACGTCCATCACTCTCTCCTCAGAATTCCAAATCGCCTGATCTTTGTCTCCAGAGTGTAGCCCGTCTCGAGAGCTTTCCAACAAGACCACTCACTCCTCAAATGACCCCCGGGAAGACCTCCAAAACCCTAAAGCCGTCTGCAGATCTAGAATGGCGTTGATTGGTCGAAAATGAACCAATAAGAAAACATATCTGAAAAACCTCTTTTGTCCTCTACTTGGTATCCTAGAACAACTATAACCTTACTATCCTCTCATGCCTTCAAGGCATCGGCCCCAACCTTAGGTTAATTACATTCGTCGAACTATAGAGATCGTACTTAACACTTAAGATTCAGTACAAGGTCAAGATGACGACCTGCAACCGATTTACGATGAAAGGTACTACAAAAGGAAATGGAGAAGCCATCACTTGATTACAGTACTCCTCCCCAAAGTTCCTTGCGATCCACGCACGATGATTGATCTTTCGTCGACAGTGACATCGAACATCCACCCAGACGTTGAAAGGGATGTTGGCTGGATAATTCAAGTCCATTGGCCCTCGTCAAAGTAAGATGTACACTGTCAAGTCCGAGTCCTCTCCATACGTGACGATTGGTAAGATCACCGGAGTAGGCGAGTCCATCATCCTCCTCATGAACTCTTCTCCAAAGTAGGCGACGAACCACTGTCGAAAGTGATCGCGGTGGATCAAGTGAAGCTTGATATGAAACGGGTTCGGAAATGGCAGATTTGGAACTCGATTCAGTCCTCCATCCATGAATACAACTCCTGCCGCTCCTTCTTATCACGTAAGACACTAAGACACACTTATGAAAACTACCCTTCCAGAAGAATACCTCACAAACCCCCAACCCACTATCTTATACCTATGTTTGACAACAAGAGCCATTCACGCGAACGTTTCACGGATCATTGAGTCGGCACATCTTGTTATCGTGCGATCTCACATCCAGATCTGTGTGAACGTGACACCTAATACCCTCTCATGCGAACTACACAAAAGGTTCACCGAACACAAAAGAAAACACAACACCCGTTCTACACTGAATTCACATGTGGGACGTCTCACAACACGACATCCACCCCCTCTAAACCTGCGCATCCTCCGGCATGCGCCACAAACACTTACAAGTTGTGGACGGCATCACACCACGTCTTCGTCGTCTTGAATGATGTCATCGTTATCAGCATCCTCAAGAACCAAATCATCCTCGTCGTCGTCCAAGAGATCAAACTCCGCTCCGACTTCTTCCACGCTTATCTCTTCATCTCGTTTCTTGAAGAGTTTCACACGCTTTCCTGCAATGGGAACTTTGAGCTTTGATCCATCGAGCTCCCGAAGTGAATATGTAGCATTGTCATGTACAACAAGAACCACATATGGTCCAAACCACCGCTTAGAGAATTTTCTAAGAGCACTGTGTTGGTTGTCCAACAATCATACACCAACACCCAATCGCCTTCCTTAATCTCCTTTGGCCGCAACCGGTGACATTCATCAAACCTGCCCTTATTCTTCAACCGAGCCTTTCTCAACCTATCAACTGCAATTTCTATGTCCCCGGGTCTTCTTTCCAATTGACGAATCCGGAGCGCAAGAAGATCCTCCTTAGACATATTATCCTCCCAAGGTAGAACGCTCCAAGTAGGAATGTGCTCCTCGATGGGCATGATAGGTTTTTGTCCTTGCATTAGCTCTGCTGGCATATACCCAGTCACTGAACTATGCGTGCAGCGATCAGCCCATAAAGCAAAAGATAAGAACCTCGGCCACTCCTTCACCCTTCCTCTACAAGCTTTCACAATGGCTTTAACAATAGGAGGATGACCTCGCTCACTCTTAGCATTCCCTTCTGGATTGTAGGCCGTAGTAAGAGCTAGTTCACCCCGCATCTCTCAAAGAACTGCTTAACTTCGAGAGTATTCAGCTCTCTCCGATCTGCTGTAATCTTCCCAACACACCCGTACCTACAGATCACGTCCTCCAACAAGAATCTACAAACTCCTTTAGTGGACTTTGTACGCAAAGCCCGTCCTTCTACTTGGTTGGACAGATCCTCTCGTGCAAGAGCCAAATATCGCATTTGCCATATCCCTACTGGCATGATAACCAGATCTACTACCCATTTGTAATGGATTGCAAGCGGATACGTAGGGTGCAAACCATCTCGATGTCTGATCTCTGAGTACATCTGACAAGTCTGACACGATTCTACAAACCTCACAACATCTCTATACATATTACGCCACCAGTACCTCTCCTTGAGCTTTGTGAAGGTCGCATAAATACCTCGATGTCCAGCCCATAAACTGTCATGGAACTCTCGAATAAGTTGCGTCTGCATCTCCTTCTTACACACAACTCTTTGTGGTGAATCAACATCTCCCTTAGATCGCTTCCACAGATAACCACCTTGTAATAGGTAGTTGTATGCCTTCTTCCTGACCTGTTTGAAGTGTATATCACTCCACTCATGGTGCTTCAGCAACGTGCTAAGATAACGCCCAATATCTATCCATTCACCTTCGTACAACTCCTCTTCGAATGATTTTGGATACACTGCTTCTCCCTTTTGCGCTCTAGAAAAGACGGTAGTGCCAACATCCTCTGTGTCCTCGATCATATCTTCCTCTCCTTCATACCTTGCTCGAGACAACATATCTGCTACTGGGTTATCCTTACCAGCTATGTGCTTGAATTCAGGATTCAATGATTTGATGTACGCTATCCACCTTAGCATAGCAATATCAGGAGTGTTACAATTCGTAATCATTCCCAACAATGGCAAACAATCAGTCTCCACAACCACCGATGCTCCAATCAGGTAATCTTTCTCAGCCTTCATAGCTGTAACCACCCCCCATAGTTCTCGCTTCACCTGTGGGTACTTCCTTTGTCGCTCACTCAACACCTTTGCGCCGAACCGCACAGCAAACCTGTTCCCTTCTTCATCATCTTGCCCCACAGCCCATCCAATTGCTATAGGACTACTATCAACAGTCAGAACTACAGGTTTACCCCCTTCATAGCTGACTCTACGAAGTACAAGCGGGGAAGACAACAGTTCTTTTAGCCTTCGAACTGCCTCTGAGTGCTTCTCGTCCCACTTAAACTTCTTGCCTTTCCGAAGCAAGCCGTATAAAGGATCAGCAACATGTGCAAAGTGAGGAATCCAAACATGATAGAATACACAAGCCCCTAAGAACCTCCGTACTTCAGTTTGCGAACTACATGTATCCTTCATTCGTTGGATGGCATCTACCTTACTTGGATCAGGCCTACGACCAAACCATCCACACAAATGTCCCAAATCACAACCTCTCGCACTCCAAACGAGGACTTAGCTCCTGATAACGTCAAGTGGACTTCCTCAAGACGTGACAATATCTTATCAACATCTGCAATATGATCAACAACAAACTTACGGCACCCCCTCTGATCTGTCGCTTCATCCTTCTCCTCTTCTGGACAACCCTTGATTGGAATGTCATCCAAGAACGGCATTGTCTTCTCCGGAATAAAATCTCGTAAGACTTTATTCATCCCATTCATCATGTGCGCCACTGAGTTAGTGGCCCCTTGTGGTAATGTGCACATCCTTACCAGTCCCAACGGAGTCCTCATAGTGGTGACATCCCTACTTCTTTCGGCAAGTTGAAATTGATCGTATCCGGAGTAGAGATCTCCCACAGAATAGATCGCTCTTCCAGCAAATGCTTCAGCAAACTCTCCTACAATCGGTCCTATCCCTGTATTCCTGATAGTCACTTGGTTTACTGGCTGCATATCTTGAATGAAGCGTAACGCTCCACTCTTTTTCGGAACTGTAAACCAACGACTGGAATACGGTGCAAATGAAGGTTCAAGAATCTTCATCTGCATTTTCTCCTTTAGAAGCTCCATAAGCTTAGGTAGATGAGCCCTAGGTACAGGGATTGACCTCAAGTCCCAAGGTGCATGTGGCACTGTAAAGATAATCATTGGAGCTACTACGCTCGGATCCACGCATCCTATCTCCGAAGCTTCAAAAGAAAAAGCCTTCCCATGCTTACTCAACATCTCTTTAAACTCTCGCTCTTCAATAGGAAAGAGAAAATCTGCGGATCCTACCTTCAACTCCTTGAGCGTAGCTGCAGTAAACTTGTGACCCACTTGGCGAGGATCCCTTAAGCTCTTCTCCTTCGAAGCTTGCTGAACTTGGTGGTTGGAGTCATCGGGTAAAGGTTGAGTTACAGGCTTAGTCTTTCTATCTACCGTTTTGTACTTGGTTTCAACCCTGACTTCTGGTTTCTGGAATGACTCTATGATCGAATAGAGCTCTCTAGAATTTATTTCCACCAGTTGATCTTCACTCCTTTTCTCAATCTTGGTAAGTTCCTCCAAAGGATCCTCTAATCCCATCTCCATGTAAACACCCGCTATTCTATCCTCCTCGTCAAGTACACACACTCTTTTTAGATCTTTCTCAACTCTTTCCACAGCCTTCCGCTCCCACTTCTGTAGATCAACAAGCTGCGTATATAAAGCAAATCCACCCTCAGAAAATCCCACAACTCTTGTACAAAAGGCACTTCCCTTCGCTGGCGAGAGTACCTCCTTCTGTGTATCGGTATCACCATACCCTCGCTCTATGGTGACCCTATGCGAAAATCCTTAAACTCTTCAGTGACTTTAGGAAGAGAACCACTCCGCAAGTTCTCCCGATTGCGCTCATGGTTAGGGGATACAGTTAGAAACTGCACTGCTCTCTTACCGTCTTGATTTCTGATCCTAGCATATGCAGACCCATCATCCAGCACCTTGGTCTCCATCCTTACAGTCGTAATGTATGGCTGTCCAAGAATTACCGGATACGAAGTAGTGTCTTGAACAAAAAAGTTTTGCTCTATGACTACATCCCCAATCTTCATCCTTACATCCGGACAAGCACCGTAGAGTTCTCCCCGTGTGTTGTTCGCTGCCCGGATCATCCAACCATGCTCTGTGTCAATGGGCCACTTCCCTCGCTTATAGACATCTTTGGATACGATGTTAATCTCAGATCTATGGTCAATGAGAGCAACCACCGGATCTACCAAATCTCCTATCTTCACCAAGGTCTCCGTAGTACCTCTAGCCCAATGTCCCCTAGTATAATAATTGGGAACCCTATCATCTCCCTCATCTTCATCGACAGCAAATCGAACCTTATGACTGGTGCAATATTTAGCTAACTCTTGCTCCTCCTCCTTCGTTATTCTCGTATCTAGAGCGTTTGTCATAGCAGTCTCTCCTGTCAACTGCCTCTTCCTCTTGATGGTGTCAATAATGACATCATGGAACTCCTTCTTTGCTATCCCAAGGATCTCTCGTAAAGTAAACTCAATCTTTGCGTTAGCACTCTCTCTTCTAACACCCCCTTCAAATCTGTAGCAGCTTCAATATCTGACTGCAGCTTGTAGGTAGCAGGCTTACCTTTCTTACTCTTTTCTAACCTCTCTGTAGTAGATGGTGGAACTTCCTCCATAGTCTCTTCTCGCACCGGCGTTGTATCTAGCCGAGGTTTCTCACCTCGTAACTGCCTCTTAGGAGTACTTCTCTCCTCACTAGGACCAGCATCATCCCTCCTACGCTTCTCCTCCATGAGAGCCTCATGTTGACTCTTTGCCAAGTAGGCGTGTACAGACATTGTATCTACTGGATCACTTCATCCAGTAGCACCTCTGATTGTCGTGGCCACCTTGAGTAACTCACCCCTTGTTGCTTTTCCTTTCTCCATTGTGGTCACAGCATGACTCCATATTTCACTCGCCTTTACTTCCTCTTCAGAAGTACTATCTCTATCTTTCACTACCTCAACCTCATAGGTAGCGGCTTTTACTGATACCTCAGCATGTTGTGAAAGATAATCCTCTAAAACTTGCCTCATCCCTCCTCTTCCAAAGTTGGTTTTGAGGATCTCACCTGTCTCCTTCAAGGCAACCTTCCCCTCCTTCCAGTAGATCACTCCTTGCCGTAGGATGTCAGCAAAGTCTCCGCACTCCTTCCGGTGATGTTCAGTGCTATCGCATCACATACATCTCTGCACATACCCTTGCTTTGGAGCGGTTTTGCCCTCAAGTACTCCTCCTTTCTCCTCTAGCCTTGCTAGCTTAATCTGCAAGTCTCTCATCCCTTTTACCAATTCCTCTATTGCATCTTTTTGAGGTGCAACCATAGGGGCAGGAACAGCAGGAAATGAAATAGGAGGTACTTGTACCGTAGGTGCTTGTACATTAGGCATTGTTGGTTGCCTACGGGGTAGTACGATTGACGGTGGTCTCACTTCTTGTCTTACCACCACCTTCCCTCTCCGATACTCCCGCTTCGCAAGTACACCCACTGCTTCAGAAACCTTCCTCCAATCAGCCGTGAGCCCAGTATCTTCCATCCTGTCTTCCAAAAGTAGTTCCAACTCCCTCTGTAGCTCATTGTTAGCTGCTTGCAGAAACAGCTCCACTTTGTCGTTCTCCAATGTGAGCTTCTCCATCCGAGACAACTGAAGGAACTGTCTCTCGAACTCCCTAAATAGCTCTGTAGCAACAAGCCCTTTATTGGGTTTGTTTACCCACTCCATGAATGACTTCTTAGTCATTCGATCTGCATCTTCTAGAGAATATTCTTCTTTTAATTGAAAAGTAAACTCTTCCCATGTAGCGCCATGAGAGTGAATGATCTCCTTCACATGCTCTCGTATCTCTGGTACGACAGCAAGCTCAAATGTGTTGACCATCTCTCTCTCCGGCACTTTACTCAACTCCATCTCCCTAGAATAGTACTTAAGGTACTTGGAGATGTTCTTTCCATCAAACTGATCCAACAAACCCACAACAGACTGCAAAGCTCTAGTAGCCATTGCCTCCTTTTGTTCAGCGGCTTGTTGTTGTTGCATGATCAACGCGAATGTCTCAAGCAATCGCATATCAGACCTTTTTAGTGGGTTCACTCTCGGGACCTCTCCAGACGTCGAAGCCTCATCTATGAATTGAGATAGGCTCTCAGCGTCCATGATTGGAAAAAACGTATCTCTCAACCCCAGACATTTCACGTCGAGTTCACCAACTGTCGTAGGGCGTGAAATATGGTCTGAGAATACACGGGGTATCTGGCTGTAGAGAGATACAACTGGATCTACGACCTAACCGATGAAAACTTATGCTCTCAATATCTAATCTATCAGTGTTTTTTGTAGGTTACTAGCGAGCTAACTTGACCCAAGTGTAGCACATGTGCATCACACAAATGACTCGGAGCTCGATTCCACTCTAGATAAAGACAAGGCTCATACACGGTACGTGTCTGCTTTAGATCCCAAGCACTCTTCATACAATCTCCCATCCACATCCGCTTCACTACTTCTTCTTGACAAACTACCTAATTGTAGCCTCTGACCTTCTATTGTTCGCTGATACGAGTTTGCTCAGGAAGATGTCCACAGCAAAGGCCGCCTACTACACAAGCTTCCCAACGATACAAGACATATCGGCAGCAAAACAGCTAGAAACTCGGGGCGTGATACCGAGGATAACGGTACCTCAGCTTCAGCAAGACGTGGCACCTCCACTGAGCGTGATCGCCGTACCAATCTCACAATACAGCCTCCTTGTCATCCACACGACACCTCCAAGAAGCACACCTCCCATCTTCAAGTCGTTTTGTTCAACTCCAACCAAGAGATTTCAGCAAAATCTCTCTACGTCTTTCTCGCCTCGCTGCAAACTGAACTTTGACACTCTCGTGTCTTCACCTCGATTATCCAATCAGGCTCAAACTCCACAGGACATCCCCTCTGACCCTTCTCTACTACTGTATGAAATTTCAGTCTCAGATCTGACCCCCAACTGTTCGCGATGAATCAAGCCACCCGCCTGTGCTAACTTCTGAGCTTTACAGATCTCGATGGCCAAAATCCTAGATCTCCACACATTCTCTTACCCAATTGAACTGAAATTTCACATGTGACTAGCTGATAGGGCACACTCTCATCTTGGAAAGTTTTACTCAGAGATCCAATCCCATGTGCACGGAGCAACTCAAGCTTTGAATCCAAAGAAAGCGGGATTTCTCATACCTCTCAATTGTAACAGCCAACTTCAATTGATCATTTCAGGAGCAAATCCAACCCAAATGTAGGATTGTTTTACATCAATACAACCAGCACGGAGTTAACTACTCGATCCCCTTGACAGCTCCTAAAGATCACCTCTCAAACTCCCGGATCACTCCAAAACGTGGCTCGGGGTACCGATTTGACCCCCCCTGACTTTCAACGTCCATCACTCTCTCCTCAGAATTCCAAATCGCCTGATCTTTGTCTCCAGAGTGTAGCCCGTCTCGAGAGCTTTCCAACAAGACCACTCACTCCTCAAATGACCCCCGGGAAGACCTCCAAAACCCTAAAGCCGTCTGCAGATCTAGAATGGCGTTGATTGGTCGAAAATGAACCAATAAGAAAACATATCTGAAAAACCTCTTTTGTCCTCTACTTGGTATCCTAGAACAACTATAACCTTACTATCCTCTCATGCCTTCAAGGCATCGGCCCCAACCTTAGGTTAATTACATTCGTCGAACTATAGAGATCGTACTTAACACTTAAGATTCAGTACAAGGTCAAGATGACGACCTGCAACCGATTTACGATGAAAGGTACTACAAAAGGAAATGGAGAAGCCATCACTTGATTACAGTACTCCTCCCCAAAGTTCCTTGCGATCCACGCACGATGATTGATCTTTCGTCGACAGTGACATCGAACATCCACCCAGACGTTGAAAGGGATGTTGGCTGGATAATTCAAGTCCATTGGCCCTCGTCAAAGTAAGATGTACACTGTCAAGTCCGAGTCCTCTCCATACGTGACGATTGGTAAGATCACCGGAGTAGGCGAGTCCATCATCCTCCTCATGAACTCTTCTCCAAAGTAGGCGACGAACCACTGTCGAAAGTGATCGCGGTGGATCAAGTGAAGCTTGATATGAAACGGGTTCGGAAATGGCAGATTTGGAACTCGATTCAGTCCTCCATCCATGAATACAACTCCTGCCGCTCCTTCTTATCACGTAAGACACTAAGACACACTTATGAAAACTACCCTTCCAGAAGAATACCTCACAAACCCCCAACCCACTATCTTATACCTATGTTTGACAACAAGAGCCATTCACGCGAACGTTTCACGGATCATTGAGTCGGCACATCTTGTTATCGTGCGATCTCACATCCAGATCTGTGTGAACGTGACACCTAATACCCTCTCATGCGAACTACACAAAAGGTTCACCGAACACAAAAGAAAACACAACACCCGTTCTACACTGAATTCACATGTGGGACGTCTCACAACACGACACCGGGAGCTGCGTAGGAGAGTTAGAGATGCTACTCTCCTTAGAGATACCGCTCCGACGTTGGCGGTTGTCTTTAGTCTGGCTGAGCGGATTGAGCTCAACATGGTGGAGGAGAGGGTGGTGGTTGCTGGGTTCAGCAAGGAGACACCACATGGAGCGACCACCTCTTCTCGAGGATCACAAGCTACGCAACAGCGTGGTGGTGGTGGTGGTGGTGGTAAGGATCGTGGAGAGCAGTCACGATCTCAGGGAGGTGCTGGAGGATCTGGTGGACAGAAGCTCATGCCGTCCTTCTCTAGTCAGCAGCAAGCGGGTCCTTGTTGGACGTGTGATGGTCCTCATCAGCAGAGGAACTGTCCACAGAGGAGAGGTTATGAGACGTCAGGGATATCAGGGACATCAGGGACGTCTCCAGCAGTACCTAGGCAATGTGAGCATTGCGGACGACCTGGTCACAGTAGTGGCCGTTGTTTTGATCTCCATCCCGAGTTGCGACAAGGGAAGACTGACCGTGGACGAGGCGGAGGAGCTCAGGGAGGCCGTGGTGGTCGAGCTGGAGGTAGAGGTCCAGCACCTGAGAGAGGACCGATCGGTCCACCGCCTGCTACCACGTCAGAAGCAGGTATGGCTGCTCGGATTGAGCAGTTGGAGCAGAGGATAGCTAGTATGGCTATGGCCCAGCGGAGATCAGGTGGAACAGAGGCTTCCACGTCTTATGGAGGAGAAGGAGGTGACTTCGACTTCATGGCTGGTGTGACGCAGATTGAGGCATCTGCGACAGTGACTCGAGGTACAGTACGTGCCTTTGAGCCACGAGGAGCGTCAGTGGAGTTGGATCCACAACACGGGGAGGCTGGTAGACAGACCAGGCTTCCCCAATCGTTCACGTTATCGGAGGCGTTGAGGACCACATCTATGGTTCCTAAACGGCCTATCGATGGTGCAGTAGAGTTGGAGACATCGACATCCAGGAGTGGGTGTGATGTGAGTCCACCTTCGACGTCTGTGGATGCGACGTCAAACTCGATGTTGGGGGCGGCTACAGAAGTTTTGCGAGCCTCACTATTCTCAGCCACGGATATGAGGGCATTGGGAGTCAACTTGGCTCTAGTGTTCCAGTTGGCGGCCACGCTCAGTGAGAGCGAGGATGTAGTTACCTCTAGTGCTGAAGTAATTCAGCGAGAGACGGTAGACGTGTCCATGGAGTCGAGGATCAGGACAGCTACCAGTGGTACTTGGCAAGCGGCGACTGCTAGGTTAGATGAGTTACCAGCTAGGCCGGCGATTGACCGTGCTGGTTTGGCACCAGGTGTGGTGTTGTTGGACAACAGAAGTGGTATCTTCTGTTTGGTGGCACCTTCAAGGAAAGTGTATCGACCCCAGAAGGTCTTGTTAGACTCTAGAGCCCAACCGTTGATGTTGGGAAAGGCGGCGTGTATTGGTTTGGGCCTAAAGAAGTCCGAGGTGGAGAGATGTCCATTCCAGTTGCAGACATCTCTAGAGGGATCAGGAGGTACGGCTCTACATATGACGCGTGAGATGTTGACGGTGAGAGTTCGGTCAGATCACCCCACGGATGGCTCTATGGTGAGGGCCAAGGCCATCGTTACAGCCGTAGAGTCTTATGATGTATTGGTTGGAGGTGCTGTGTTGTACCCTATGGGGTTCGTGATCGACTATTGGGCGGAGACAGCATCTTACAGACCAGGTTGGCAGTCCGGTGAAGGACGAGTGAGCCGCTTACCAGTGCGGTTCAGTGCTAGAGTTGGGACGACGGAGCCTACACCAGGGACGATGGCATCCGTTGCAAGGTTCAATTCGGTCATTACTTGGCCGGACGAGTTGTTGGAGGACAATGCTCATGCGGAGGATGCTCCGGTCTTTGAGGAGGTGGAGGACATGCTTAGCATGTCTACGTTAGTACCATCTGCCTTGGATGTTCCACTCTGGAGTTCGAGTGGAGAGTTGCAGCAGTATGCTGATCAGTTGGTGCAGCAGGCTTGGAGTGAAGCCTTTGTACCACCAGTAGAGGAACAAATGGTTGTTCCTGCTACTGGCCCTGTGACCTTATCACCATTGGATACGACTCTCATTGTATGGCAGTATCCAGAGGAGGGTGTGTGTGTGCTGGAGCTATTTGGAGGGATCAGCACAGGTTTGGCTGTAGTATTGCAAGCAGGTATACAAGTACAGCGATACTTGTATGTGGAGAGAGATGAGATTGCGAGGCGCATCTCATTGCGACATGTGGCACGTTTGGTGCAGAGATATCCTGAGTTGCTGCACATATCAGCTGTTAGAGGATACCAGCAAGCATTACCGTCAGATATTTCGCTGTTGGGGGCGCAGGATCTTACGTTTGTGGGCACCATTCACTTGGTGATAGCCGGATGGCCATGTCAAGGTCACACGCGTGCAGGGAGAGGTCAGGGTTTACATGACCCGTGATCTAGGATGTTTTGGGAGATGTTACGGATCTTACGACATCTCCAGATGCATCAGGTGGATTCTCCAGAGTACATCTTGGAGAACGTTCCTTTGTTGGGTGATGCTCGTACACAGATGATGGCGAGTGTGCACCAAGTGCGGTCTTGGGTTGGACCAGCAGTGTTGTTGGATGCAGCGAGAGTAGGATCTCGTGCACATCGTCCACGGTTGTGGTGGACAAACTTGTTACCGAGAGAGGTGCTTAAGCGCGCACACGATGGAGTGAGACGACCAGCGCATCTCACAGTTGATAGCATCTTGGATGCAGGACGACGATCTCAAGTAGTGAGAGTCGTCGATAGGTCATCCATGGCAGTGGTGAACCTAGTGGGACGGCCCATGGTAGCGTTACCCACTTTGGTAAGCTTTCCAGCGTCACATGCTTTTAGAGATGGAGGACCTGGGCTTGTGTGGGATGCTCAATTACGGCAGTTGGTGGAGCCCAATGCCGATGAGAGAGAGCGAGCGATGGGTTTCGCTACGGGTACGACGGTAGTAGCTTCGGTGTCGGAGGCTTCACGTCGTCAAGTATTGGATCAAGTAATGGACTTGAATTGCTTGACATGGATTGTTAGCCTTGGATTGGCTGAGCAGCGTCGGATGCGATCGACGGGTGTTACTACTCGAGCACTCTTGAGCTCTTTGCCTACCGGGTCGGTGGAGACAAAGGCTGGGGGCGAGGCACGTGGAGTTCGTCATCCTTGGACATCATGGGATGTCGTAGGAGAGAGTGTGGAGCTTGCAGCTAGAACTGCAGAAGTTTTACGCACAGTAGCGGTGGAGGTTGTTGGTGGTGAGCAGAAGGAAACTGCTCCAGAGGCTGCAAGATAGCAGTCAACGACTTCGTCTTCTACCTCTAGCATGGTGACGGAGGATACTTGGGAGCCAGAGATTGGACCCAAGCTTATAGGAGAGGAGAGACGAAGAGTCCAAAGATTCCTGAAGAGCTACAGGAATTGTTTTACCTTCAGTATGAAGGATTTGGGTATCTTGAAGGGATCTGGTATACGGATCGACTTGGCTAATGACACGCTAATCTTTCGACGTCCTTACAGATACAGTGATATGGAGAGAGCCTTGATCCAGAGTAGGACTCAAGACTTGTTGGAGGTTGGGTTGGTGGAGATGTCACATGGAGAGTATGCATCTGCCACAGTTATGCCAGCCAAGAAAGATATGTATGGCAACTACACGGATAGACGGATGTGTGGGACTACCGTCCTATCAATCGGCAAACGAAGTCTGATAAGTATGCCATGCTGACACCTGAGGAGATCTTTGATGCAGTGGGGCATGTGAAGGTCTTCAGTACTTTGGATCTTCGAGCAGGGTATCATCAGTTGCCAGTGAGAGAAGAAGATAAGTCTAAGACAGCATTCTGGGGAATTGACTCTCACGGCAAGGATTGTTTGTATCAATGGCGGTTCTTACCATTTGGGTTGAAGAATGCCCCTGCTGAGTTCCAAAGGGTGATGGACAGAATCTTAGCAGGATTGGATTTTGTCAGATGTTATATTGACAACATCGTAGTCTATAGTGCTACAATGGAGGAGCACGAGAGACACTTACGGGATGTGTTTGAGCGGTTGAGAGCTCATGGGTTGAAGTTACACCCTAGGAAGTGTAAGTTCTTCCAGGAGTTTGTAGAGTATCTGAGCCACACCATCTATCCAGGTGGATTGGGTGTTCAACAGACGAAGGTTGAGGCTATTGCACGTATTCCGCGCCCCACTGATGTGAGTCGAGTTCGAGCATTTGTTGGTTTGACGAACTTCTATCGTCGATACGTGAAAGGGTTTAGTGCAATTGCGAAGCCGTTGACCAAGCTGATGAAGGTGGACCAGGAGTGGCAGTGGGGAGATGAGCAGGAACGAGCTTTCATAGAGCTCAAGGATAGGTTGACATCTGCTCCCATCTTGAGGAGACCCGTTAGGGGGCGTCCTTTCCAACTGCACACAGATTGGAGTATGTTGGGACTTGGAGCAGTGCTGACTCAGCATGATGATGAGAAAAAGGAGTTCGTGGTGACGTATGCCAGTCGCTCTAATAATTCAGCGGAGGCAAGGTATAGTTCGTATGAGGGAGAGTGTTTGGCTGCAGTGTGGGCTGTTGCACACTTCCGATGTTATCTGTTTGGGAACCCCTTTACTCTCATCACTGATCACCAGCCGCTCAAGTGGTTGATGGAGTCCGACAAGCTTACAGGGAAGCTAGCACGATGGGCTCTGATCTTACAGGAGTATGACTTCCAGGTAGTACATAGACCTGGAGTTGCAAACCTAGATGCCGATGGGTTGAGTCGCAACCCATGCACGAGTCAGCAGGACCAGACTGGGGCTCGTTGGCATGACGAGGTTGATGAGGAGATAGTGCCAGGGTGGCATGCATCTGCCTTTCTTTGTGTGTTGGCCATGAACTCTAGTATGGAGGGCCAAGTCGTATCTTTCTCTGGTCAGAGAGTAGATGACGAGTCTCCAGATCCTGAGAGTGGAGATGGTGTTCCAGATCAGCGGGATATCCATGATGATGTGACCGTGATGGAGTATCTACGTACTGGTGTGGTAGTAGACACAGTAAGTGCCAAGGAGCGAGATCGTGTTCTTCAACGAGCGAAGAGATTTTGACGAGAAGGACGACATGTACTTCGAGTGTGGGGTGATGGGAGGGTACGGATAGTGCCACATCCATCCCAGAGGGCACAGTTAGTACGACATGCCCATGAGGAGTTGGGACATTTTGGAGTGAAGCGTACACATAGCTTACTCCAAGGACAGTATTGGTGGCGTGGTATGCACATCGATGTGCAACAGTTTGTCGCACGATGTGTGGTTTGTGATCGAGTACGAGCTTCGTTTAATGCTCCTACTCCACAGTTACACCCCTTACCGATTATGGGGTTGGGTTACCGTTGGAGTTTGGATTTTGCGAGACTCTTACCGTTGACCGTACGTCACCACCGGTATGTGTTGGTGATGGTGGAGCACTTCTCCAAGTGGATTGAGTTGGTGGCATTACCAGACAAGGCGAGTGAAGGGACAGCGTACGCGTTCTTAGATCGAGTGCTGAGTCGTTTTGGAGCACCAACTGAAGTGCTGACAGACCAAGGTACAGAGTTCCTTGGTGAGTTTCAGGCCTTGTGTGATCAGGCGCTGATTGATCATCGGACTACATCTCGAGATCATCCTGAGGCGGATGGTTTGGCGGAGAGGGTAGTTCAAACGGTGAAGAGAGGATTGCGTAAGTATGGCTTGCAGAAGGGTCACTTGGGAGACTGGGATGTGCAGTTACCATGGTTGGCTATGGGTTACCGTTTCAGCCGACAAGCGTCTTTGACTTCCTTCTCACCGTATTTTCTATTGTATGGCCGAGATCCAGATCTACCTTCGGCCATTCGTCGTGATTCTGCTGAGGTGCTGGACCTTGATGACCCGGATATGTGGGTGAGAGCATGTTCTCAACGAGCAGAGACATTTCGGAGAGTTATGCCTATGGCTTTTGAGAACCTAGCGATTGCTCAGCATAGAGACACGTTGCGATATGCGACTATCCGAGGAGGAGGTTATCGGCCGTCGATTCGTAGGTTTCATCCTGGCGATTATATCTATCTACAGCAGACTGCACCGACGACGTTGGACGTGACCGCAGGGCGCACTATTTTACGAGTGCGTGAGGTGTTACCTTCTGGAGTACTCATGTTAGAGGGCCGTGATGGTGTTGTGTGGAAGGACCATGTGCGTAATTGCACGCCATGTCATCTTCCCAACATTGATGATACTGTGGACCCAAGCTTAGCAGTTGTACGTGCGGGCTTGAGGTGTATGTTGTGTGGGTCTGCTGGTGGAGCAGCCCGTATGTTGGTGTGTGATGGTTGTTCGAGGGGTTGGCACATGTCATGTTTGACTCCATCTCTCAGTGTAGTTCCTGCTGGACGGTGGGTTTGTCCTCGATGTATATAGCGGAGATAGTCGATTAGATCTTTGCGTGGTATGGATTGCAGACAGGCGACTAACGATGGGGCGATGTAGCACCCGGTCTCCTGATCCTTGCACTCATGAAGGTGTGTATCACGTAGTTGGGATATGGAGCTATCTGGAGTTAGAGGGACCTAACCGCCAGTTAGGGGGGCGATTGTGGTACACTTGTGTATGTGTATGACATCGTCCATATGTTATGTGTATGTGTGGTGTACCTCTGACAGCGATGTATGTTGTGTAGCGATGTGTATGCGCACGACAGCTGTCACGTCAGTTTGGGCACCTCGGCTAGGTTGACCGAGTGCGAAGTGGCGCATCCCGGTAAGACCGTTAGTGCTGTTAGGGCGAGTTGGTGGGAGAGCCCACTAGGGGTAAACTTCGCAGGTAGGGCTTGGAGGCCTTAGTTCTTTGAGTTGAGCCTTCAAGCTCCAGGCTATGGTGGATAGTCTAGTTGAGTGTAACCCGGATTCTCTTCGTGCTTAGAGTGGGTTTGGCTTGACCGTTTGTGAGTAATCCTTGTTGTGGTGTTGGAGATGGTAATTTCTCTATTCAGATTATTGTGGTACACTTGTGTATGTGTATGACATCGTCCATGTGTTATGTGTATGTGTGGTGTACCTCTGACAGCGATGTATGTTGTGTAGCGATGTGTATGCGCACGACAGATTTTAATGTGTATTTATTAATTAATGTCGGATTGTAAGCTATTAAAGAGATGTTAGTTAGAATTATATAAATGTTAATTAAAAATATTTAATATTTTTAAATCAAAGTATTTTTCTAAATAAAAATTATATATTAACTGTATAATACATGTTAGAACTTTCCAAAGAAAACTAATAAGTTATGTGAGTTCAATAGTGCACCAGGAACCATAAGTCAGTTCTAATGTCCTCTCAGAAAATTAGATTGTATGCAACGTTTAATTTATCACCTAACCCTTCCCGTGGATATATTCGATGATAAATTAAATTCCTTTGCATATTTCTCTTTTTCGCTATGCGAATGCAATTTTGGACTTGTGTCTTTTCGTTGAAGAACAGTTAGAGGATGGGCTTAGGACGTAACCACACCTACAATTTTCAAGTAGATTTGTAGTGATATTCATAAAAAGATGGAAAGTGTTGAAAGCATGTACATATCGTCAACCATTTTCTCTCCGAAGAGAAAATGGTTTCTCAACGTTTGGAAGTTTTTCATTTTGTTTTTTTAACATAAGACTAGCACAAACTGTCATTGTGAAGAGTAGAATAACTCAAATCTGCCCTCCACCAACATGCTTCCCAATATGAATGCAACATTAACTTCCCGAGAACTCTTGTCCGGTTGTTGTTATCATAAAAAATAGAAGTGTTTGAGCAAAAGTTCTATAATAAGCTAGCAGGGAAATTCAAAGTTTATCTCTATATATTAGATGTAGCAAGACTTGGAGATAAGGGAAGATCTAGAGATAACCTATAAGAGGAGCACTGAGAGATTACAGATCCGAGAAGTTGCTCACTAACACATCACATTTATTAGCGATTTAATTTATTATCTAATTCTTCTCAACAGAAAAGTTAGATGATTATTAAACCTTTGCCTATTAGCCTCCTCCACAGAAGATGAAGGAGGTAACTCCTAGCAATAGCTTGAGGGGTATCAGTAGTGGTTCTTAGCTTTCAGACCACGGTTTGACACAGATAATCTTTCTAGAGAATTTTGGCGTCCAGGTCCCGTGCTTGGAGGTTGGGTATGCTATTCTGTTCGGAAAAGTGAGAACTCTAATACTGGTGTCTTATTAGAAAAAATACTCGATCGTGTGCACAACTTAGATATTGCTGTGGTGCTTACCTCATCATTAGATATGTATGTCTTTCTGAACTCATGGTAGTAGAATTAGTGTTTTCTTACAAAAGAGAGTTGGATTTCTAAGCTTATCTATGTATTCAAGCTTATGTGTGCTCTCGAGACGTTGATTCATTTTGTGTCTATCGTTTATCATCTGATCCTATCGCCAGGTCCTCTATCCATCTCTTAAGTGCAATAAGAAAATGAAGAAGATAAAAAAGGTGAGTGGGTGGCTGAGACATATTAAGAACAGTACAATTTGCTCCAAAGCCATTCAGGAAAAGAAAACTCTAGACAATCCCGGTAACATTCTTATTATCCTTTGGTAAATTGGGGTGGGATTAGTTCCTTAGTATGGTTGATAAAACCTCCTAACAGTAAATATTGCAAGAATGGTGGTACGACAGAGCGTACTATAGTAGCATGCGGTTCTTTGAAGGAATAAGTTTCTGTATAATTTGATATATATTGCAAAATCAAAATCATTTGCTTTTCAGATATACATAAACCTTGTAAAAATTTGCTTGATGGTGCCCTTAGTACGTTCGTCAAGCTTCATCAGACCCCTCATAGAGTTCCTTCACATGATCGGTCTCTGACCTACTAGAGACAGTTTTTTGATAAGAGAGTTATCTCATCACTATGCTAACAGCGTGAGTCTGTGCACATACACCTCCGTCTTTTTCTCTTAGCGGTGGTCTTTCGTGCCAAAGTTCTCTCTGGGTACACGTCATAAGTTTAGGTGGATATAAAGTTGACATGGACCGTCTGACTTGTTTCCCTTATCCTTTATGTACATGAGGCTCATATATATTCTCTATGAATTTCATGTATATTCAGGAACTGAGGCGTAATTAAGAGTTAATCCTTCTGTTAGGAAGGATTAGCTCTTAATTATTGTCTCTAAGATTGTTTCGTTCGTTGATAAGTTTTGAGTTATAGCTGAATAGGTTCCAGTTGCTGCAGCAGCACTTATGGTTTCTCTGGTTTGTAAAGGTCACGTGTTGTGTTCTCGTATAAGTAGTTTAAATTGGATTTTTAAATATAGAAGTTTAAATTTACACAGAGCTTTGACTTGCACTGCCGCGGACTTCTCATTGCAGTAAAACTCGAAATTTTGGCCCACTTCCTTGAAGACATGAACTGAAATATTTCTCTACGTTTCTTTCAGTTTTGTATTTCTATCATTTTTGTCTTCTTCTTGTTCTTGTACAAGGCCGTGGGGCAGGATATTCGGAGAACATGTCTCTAACAGGCCAGAGGACCGATCTAGTGATAAATGCTATGAAAAACTCGATCAAGCAAATTTCTGTAAACCCTGTTGGACGCAAAAAGAATATCCTTCTCCATAGCTTTGTACATTGAATTTCATTTTTCTTATCAAAAAAAAATATATATTACAAAGAAATATTATAATAAGCTATTGTGAAAAAGAAAAATAATTCATAATTGATATATGTTAATCAGTCTCGAAGTTGCTAGCAGATCCAAATACGAAGCCCTGACTGATGCGTTGCTTGAGGTATAAGTCCAAGACACTGATTTTCAAAAAGTTTCATTCCGTGAGGATCTTAATTTATGTCTTAACCTTTTTCGTCGGAAAAAGTTAGAGCATAAATTAATGTACACCTCATGTACTTAAGCGTAAATGACTGAGTATCCTCCTTCAAAAGAAGACATTAATGGGTTTACGCTTGTGCATGAACCTTGTTTGTCTTGAGTTACACTACAACAAACAATTCAGATTTATCATACTGCGCGAACTTCGTATCAAATTAAGATAACATTTCGCTCATGCATTTGAACAAATGACTTGCTATTATATTGCTATTATTGATATCTATAGGTAAATCACGTCGATGCGAGTTACTAGGACCACTCAAACACAAAATCATAAACTTCACTATAGGTTACGTCCAGCCATGTCATCCAGATCTGATGTGGTTTTACAGAAGAGGGTAACTTGTAAGAGGTCTCTGTAGTCCGTCTTTATAGTTAAGGATATCGTTACGTTCCCTTTCAGATCTAGTTGAAACATGTTTGTACTAACGATACACTCTAATTCAAACTGGATTAACAAAGATCATAAATACTGTTTAGTGACAAATAACTAACATTGTTCAAAATTCAGGTTGCTTGCGTCAACTCACAATTGCATAAAAAGTTTACGATATTCGTTAAGTTCAAACTCGTATTTAAAATAAGCACAGTGCGGAACCCTAACCACGTTGTTACATGCTGCTGTAAAAAAAGAACACAACATGGAACGTAAGTTACAACGCTCCGTGTTGTACTACAAAAGCACAACATGGAATGCTGTTTTGTGCGTTCTGTGTAGTACATAGCGTTCTGCTGGAATACAGCACATAGACATCCCCAACGACTTTGTACAGTGAATTTCATTTTCTCTTATCAGAAAATGTATAAGTGTTATAAAAATATATTGTAATAAGTTATAATAAAATAATAAAATAATTTATAAATATTATATATTAACCTCTCCGGGAGTAACAAATTGACCCAAACAGAACCCATAAGTGAAGAGCTAGCTGAGGACTTACTGGAGGTATAACTCCGGGAGTGAAATTGTCAATTAGCGTCATTTTACAGAAGCATTAATATATGTTTCTATATTAGAAATGTTTCTATATCTATGTTAGAAATATGTTTCTAACCCTTCCCATGTACACTCAAGTGTACATGGGTGAAATATACAGCAAAGAATGCATTTTGTAGCATTCTGCATTTTTACGAGACGAAACGTTATTAGCGTTCCTTACATAATTATCGACATTTAGCAATTAACGACAAAGCACAGATATTGTTAGTGCTCTGAGTGTCCCAAAAACGCAATTGCGTTCATTCAAATTTTGAAAGGACGATTAAACTCTGACATACATTTATTGTTGACTAATGTATCCGATTACAGACATAGAGAAATTACGAGAATTATCTCCAAAGACATAAATATTTTACATACCACCTTAGGAGATGTCACAAAACATTTAATTCCATTCACTGTAAAAAGATTTACTTCTACGACTGTAAATTCCTAAACCCCAGGTTTGAGTGACCATACTGTTTGCGCAGGAGAGAAGGTATTCCATATCTACTGAAAGCCACACACAAATTGAGTCCCCTTGGTTAGAAGAACACACACTACGCTCATTATAGTAGCTTTGATTTCGAGCTGCAAGTCCGAGAGGGTTCGAACTTTTGCTATCGTTAGCGAGTTGGTTACTTTAGCTATACGTCGATTGTGAAAACAGGATAGGAAGGAGGGGGATTTTTTGTCATTTAGTGCATATTGTCGTACTGATTAAATGGTTTAATGACGGAGATAGTGGACGGACCCGGAAACGAATTGGGTTATACTGGATGTAACCGCTAGCGAATAGCCACGCAATTATATTTATTGAAGCACAGCTCCTTGTCTGTTGGACGGGTTGGTTTGGCGTTCTTTATCGCAACCCAACAGTCCGCTATTTTTGGGCCCATATTAGAGTTCCGTCTATGAGCGTATTCGATCCGTCCATTTCGGTGTTTCCATTACACGGCACGGAACAAGAAAGAGAGACTACATCCTAAGTTTGGTATTCCAGTGAGACAATTATAATGGTGAGTTACCCTTCCCACCTTGCGTGAGGTCAGGGTTCGAACTCCAGGACGTCCTTCACGGATAATTTGGACCTCGGCCTGACGGGGGCAGCCGTTCGGTTACCAGAGACGATGTGCAATGAAATTTTATATCCAAGTATTCTAGATATATATTTGAGGTTATACAATACGGTTTACAATATTATGCATTTCTTTAAATACTAGGAAATTCTGATATAAATTATTCTCAAACATTGTAAAGCATTACACTGGATTTCAGATAATTATCGCTATTGACATGAGTTTCATATTTTTGCTTTGGGAATGTAAGCTATTTATGATCATACCAATATAGTTTAACATTCAAACTTAGTTTAAACTAAACAAAGTGTGGAGATGATTGTTGTCCGAAAATTGTAGATATTTTGATTTAAAAGAAGAAACAAATTAACCAGTTGTTATCCATGCAGTGTTATTGGGAGGTTATGCATTTACTTCCTTTGTAGTTGAGCAAAGCATTTCAGAAGTTTCATGGAAAACCATTACACAGCATTCAAATCTACATAAATTGCTTTTGCCCGCTGAATAAAATAAACTTTTTTTCTCTTTTTTATTTTCTCCACTTAATATCAGATTTCACTCCAGAATGGAAATTTAGAGAGTTTCCTTAGATATGAGAATACCGTACTCAGTGTTCTAACTTACAAAAAGAGAAGATAAATTGTCATTGATTTTATTTGAAATAGAAAACACGTTATTCAGGTACAACGATAAAAGACAAAAAAGTTCTTGAACTCTGTTTAACTTTGTCCCTTCCTTATTTCATTAAATGCGACGAGAAGTAATGAAACTCGTGCAAAAACAATAACATGCTTGATTCATTCAGTTCCTTATAAGATCTTTAATTAATAATTCTGTCGGATCATGAGTTAATGTTAAGGCCATCATCCGATAGTGATATGATTAAACACATTTGTTGCTAATTGAGATGATTAAACGATATATTTACTTTATATCAAGCCCATGAACAGTTGTGAAGTTGTCCCCCTCAGACTCCTCACTTGCGGTATAGGGCAAGTCAAGAATGCGTCAACAGGAGACACAGCGCATCGCCGCGTACATTACTTTGTGTACGGAGAAATATACTTTCGTACTTCTTTGGACTCGTCTGAGTTGAAAGATTTGGAAGCGTGTTTGTTTTCAAGTCCGCAATAATGTACAGTAGTTCTAGTAGAATGATGCTTCGTTGTCTAATTCCGTTGCAGGACAAGAACATGTGATACGTACCGAGTAAACCTTTAGAGTTCCACCGCAGTCTCGGATACTACTACAGTTCACGCAACCTTCCCTTCCGTGTGGACAACCTCACAAAGAGTTCAAGGTCCCCGTTCCGCGCTATGACGAGTTTCTTCCCAGCATCATTACGGTCGAAGATTGCTTCTGAGGCCCCCCACCGAATGAAGGAAGGAAGGAAGGAAGACAAGATCGAGAGAGGCAAGTTCACCTGCTGGCTGGTGACACCATCTCTAGCTACCCCTTCGGACATGTCTTACGCATGGAGATGGCCTCGTCACAGGTTTTCCACCGTTCGCTCCCGCGTCGTACCTGTTCCGATTTCTACTCGCACTGTCCTTCTAGGCTTCTACGGGAGTGCTTACTGTGGCCAGATGTACCCCAACTGCAATCCGTCACCGACGGTGACTGACTGACGGGCGACTGTTCCAAAGAATGACAAGTGAGCGAACTCGAGGACACGAGTGAGACGCTGCGTATTCGAGATGAACGACAGAGATGCTGCAACAGCCACGTGTCGCCCGCCAAGGCCTGCGTCTCCAGCAGTTCAAACTTCACACACAGTTCCCGGATGTCCGTCCCATACATCTCTTTGTCTTATTTTGGAAAGTTGAATATAGTAAGCCCGATGGATAGCGTTCACTCTATCGGTTCAGGTGGGATGGGCTAAAGGACTGTCGGCAAAAGGCATGGCACGAATTCTGTCAAGATTGGGAAACAGTGTCATTCATTTCGGGATTCGAAGGGATGTCAGTCATACTAAGTTTAGTATGAATGCCAGCATTAGCGGAGTCCGCTACTTGGGCAGAAACTAAATTGAGCGCAAGATGTAGACGAGAGTGACGGATGGCACTGTATGGAGATCCTTTGGGTTCTTGTAGTAGAGCCTTTCGGGATGGCACTACCAAGGGCGGCGGATCTTGGCAGTCGATCTGCCGAGCTGATCTTCCCCATCGACGGACGGAGATTCTCCAAAGTCTCCCTGAACGGGAAAAGAAGAAGTCGTGGACAGGAAGGAGCCGCCTCCTGCCATAAACGCGGTCGACCGTTATTCCCTCCACTCGAGAGCTCTGGCACCTCCACGTTCCAGTTCCGCGATGAATGATAGACAATCTACGTCCCAGGATATTCGTCCCGCGGGTACATCATACAGTGGCCGTCGATTCTGGTCCTTTTATTCCCGACTACCCGGTAGCCTAGAGCCCATTGCTGGTGCTCAACAAGGCTCTATCGTCTGTCTTCTTGAACTTGAATATGCTGCTAAGGCTGGCAGCACTGATATCAATTATACTACCGTCGCGGAGAGAGTCTAGTCTAGTCTAGTCTGTCTGGATCTGTGTGAGCGTGGGGTAAGAAAGAAAGAAGGTGGTAAGAAAGAAACAGGGGAGGATGAAATTGACTCGAATAGTTGAAAGCGATCTTGTCGCGAGCGATTTGATCTCAGAGTGAAAGCAAGAAAGAGAAGCTGAGGGAGAGTGATGCTCCGTCTCGTCGTCTTATGCAAGATATAAGATCGCGCATTCAAGCGCTCGGCTGTCGCGAATCGCCCTGGGAGCTTCTCAAGAGCGAAGAGAGAGAGAGAGAGAGACACGCGCTTCGTTCCCCGCCAGGACTTGAGATTCTACGTGTTGCGTTGTCGAGTTGGTGAGACACAACATATGTGCTGCACAGCGAGTGGTGTTGATGCTAGTGAGAAGAACTGGAGGAAAATCGAGATGAGTGAAGAAGGAGAGTAGGAAGACAAGAGAGAGCGAGAGAGGCTCCAACCGCAATGGAGCTCTTTTGCGCTCCTCGATCGATCGATTGATTATTGAATAATCATGTTGTGTTGTTGGTGTTAAGGCAAGTGAAACTAGAGAAGCAGCAGCACACTTGGACACTGCAGGTAGCTAATCTGGGATCGGTCGCGAGCGTCTGGGATTGCGGAGCTTCTTCTTCGGTTTTGCCTTTTTCTGTCCGACTCTTCGCCGTCGTCCTTCGCCTGGGGCCTGCTTGGGGTACCTTCTCAACGACGTTTGAGTGAGAGAGCGAGAGAGTGAGAGAGCATTGGGTAGAAACAGTAGCGGATTGGAAGTTTGTACAAGGCTTGCTCCAGGGCTGGTGGAGTTTCGAATGGATTTCTGCGAGTGGTGGTTTGAGTCAGGAGTGTTGTAGGGCCCGTGTGCGTGGGTAAGAAGACAGGCTAGTCACTGAATGTGGAAAGGCGATGGGAATTCGCGTGGAGCTGCCAATTATTCTTAGGAGGAAAGCTGTAGGTATGAAGAAAGAAAAAGTGGATAGTTTCTCTGCCGTGGGAATCGGCTGGGATGCCGATCCTCGGACTGTAGATCAGCAGTCAGTGGACATAAACATCTCTGAAGTTACTCCTTCCCGTATCAAGTACCGTCCCCCTGATATTCAAACATCGACGACACTAGCGGATGCTCAGTCAGATAGTCCAGATTCGTATAAGCACTTAATTTCCCCGTGCACTGCGGGAAGAGGAGGCTCGTCTGATCCGACATCTCCTCTATCCTACTCGTCTCAGTCGCTCTCTTCTCCCAGTTCCAGTACTCAAGGTTGCGGTGATACTTACCGCCGAAGAATGACGAGGAGAAGCGAGGACCAGGGCTTGAATCCACTCAGATTTACGTGTAGCAGTGCCCAACACCAAAACCGACCTTCAAGATGGGATTCTGGACGTTCGAGTCCTGATTCTAATTACGGCTCATCTACTACCAGTAAGCGGAAGGCGTGTCACTGTGCTGCAGGGATCACGGGAGACGTTGCAGCAGTCTGCTGCTGCCCTCTCTCGCTTCTGCACCTGCTAGCACTGGCTCTCGTCAAATTGCCCACAGCAGCAGTCGGCAAAGTGATGGCGAAAATTAAACGCAAAATTATTATGAAAAGGAAGCGAGCTGTAGTCCACGAGGAGGATAATGACAGCGTTGCAGCAGCTTCATCCTTCCCGCCCTCGAGGTCCAGGTCTTATGAAGAAGGAGAGGTGCAAACTTGGGCACCTGCGTCAGGGTTCGGCGACCCGAGACAATGGAGAGAATTTTTTGGTTCCCCTGACGTCTGGGCTAGCGGAGATCACACTAGAGAGCTCACAAGAGTGAAGTCCTGAATTCATGTTTATCTTGTAGAAATCACAATTGGCAAGTGTGTGAACCTTTGCATCCCTGCCATTATTCATCAGACATCCTCAGTTTTGGTCCTCTTAATTCTTACTAGCTGTTCCAGCTAGTGACGTGGATCTGCATCGGTGAGGAGCAAACCTGAAGGCGTTGCTTAGGGTCGTGAAGCTGTTTTGAGTGGTAATCAGGGGGAATGTTCAATCGAGTGAGCCGTATATTCAGATGCTGGCCGAGCGCGGCCATATATTCAAGGGTGTTCATTATAGACATATGAGAGCATCGTACAGTGTGCGGTGGTGATCGGTCAGCGTTTCCGACAGCTTCATATTTTCTCGAGGATTGAGCTTCACCTGCTTGGTGTGGAGTGTGCATGATTGTAAACCTCTAACTCGAACGGCGCATTTCGTTCCAGTTTTCCCGGCGTTTGAAAACCAGTCTTCAGTTTCCAAGGAAACACGCTTGGATTTTGTCTTGTATAAACCACAGGATTCCCGCGTGATTTCGTCGAGCAGCAACCAGGCCGATCCGCGGTGTCGATAGTCCGCCACACGAGGTAGAAATCGGCATACGTGGAAGAGAATTGAGACACTAGAATTCATCGGAGCTGCGATGAAAGAAATCAAATTAGAGTACTCTGTAGAGAAGAATTGGTAGCAGCCATGAATCATGTAGGTAGTCTGTGACATTGTTTGGGAAATATTTTGAAGCGACATTAGGCGATTCTCACGAGGATTTGTATTCTACTTTGTAATTATGATCTCTCAAAAGAGTTATTGCTTTCAAGATATTGGTATAGTATAAACGGAGAGCCAACTACTGGCGTTTCTTTTACCCCATCACTTGGGTCGTGTCTTGCCCACCGATTTCAGGTCTTGTGAATGTCGGACCATTCTTCCAGCGCTTTCCATTAAGGCGGTAGTCGTGCGTGGCTGATAAATAGCCTGCAGTATCTTTCTTCCATTTCTAGCCTTCAGTCTTTCACGTGCCCTTTCGAAAGCTATCTCCTCCAAGACGAAATCTTGCTCCGCCTTCTCAATTTTGTCTGCCCATTGCGCTAACAGTTTATCTACAGAAGTTTTTGCATCCGGAAGAATTAACCCGTCAGTCGGCAACTTGTTCTTGCTCTGGTGGAGCACCAGCTCCTTGCATGTAGACGGCGAAGCAATCTTCTCTGCTTCATTCGACTTCCCATCCGTCGCCGGCTGCAAGGGCGGGACTAGCTGCTCTTTGCCGTTCTTCAGTAGCGGTCGATTACTACCAGGTTGCGGGACATGATTACTAGAAGAATTCTTCTGTCGCAGGTATGCGCCGGGAATGGTGATGATGGGACCAGTAGCAGTAGGCTTTTGCGCGTTGTGTGTTGTGTTCTGGATTTTCTTCTTCTGCTTATGTTTGAAATCAGGTTTCATCATCTTCGATTTCTATGTAGACGGCATAACTGATCAATTCTTCTGCACCATACCACCTCCTGAGTTGATGAGAGCTTGCGCAGGCGCGCATTGACTCTTTCCTTCGGGAGGAGATTCGAATGGGTTTCTGATTCTTGTGAGTTATAACTTCCGGCCGAGAGTGTAGTGTGCTCTCGTATATTCGTAGCCGGTAACGATCACTCGTTGTTATTTCGATCATGATGATCGGGACGCAGCCGATTAAGTGAGATCCAAGTAAGTACGGAGGATGACAGGTACAAATCATTCATCCGCAACAGGAGATCCAATCAGTCACTGGTAAATAGGTGCGAATGAAAGTTTCCTTTTGGCACAGTCAAACCGTGCGTTTGCACTATAACTAATCCACCCAGCAACTCGCGAACATGAAATTCCCTCTGCCTGGTTCCACGCTTTTCCTGTTGGAGCTGCTGCGGCACAGTGAGGTAGTTGACCTTCATTTCTGTACCAGACAAGTCCCAGTTCTCGCTAACAGTGCGGTTTACCGGTAACTTTGGATTCTGTGGAGAACCTGCTTTTCGGGAAGCTGCATATAAGCGTTCAAATCGTAGCAGCAGCCTCAGAAACCCGGGTGCTGATGGTTTTCTTTCACGGAATTTTTAGGCCTTGGCATCCAAGCATTCTATGGGCGACAGTCTGCTGGTCGAGGGACAGAATCGGTGGAAACATTACTACAGTGCAGGGAGATGGTTATCTTTGGGAAGAAGTCCCAGCAGCTTCCAGCCGAACGATTCCATGTTGACTGCGGCGGTGAGTTCTGTGTCTACGATGACTCTACATGGATGTTTCTACGGCTTGTGTGCTTAGACATTTTTCCCACTTTTCGGACACTTCCAGGCACCCAGAAATGCTGCCCTTTACCTATGCATTTGTGGATTTTGTCACCTGCGGAAGAATGTCATTGCACCTTAGGTGATAACTTTTTACCTTAACTGTTTCTTTGTAGTCCTCGCAGTTTAAAAGTTTAAATTACAGATAGACAGTGATTTGAAGGAGGAGCTTGTTTTGGGGTGACCCGATGCTCCTCTTTTTGTTGTTTATTGGAATGGTAAACTACGCCCAGCAGACCTACCCTTTTTGGACCTTCTCTCCATCTGATTGAAGCTGCGTGCTGGATTCGGTGCCCTGGGATTCTCCCTTTCCACCGCATCCTCTCTTCAGATTACAGCACCTAGTATTGACTGCAGTTGAAATCCTATCTTGGGTTAGGAATGTGGTTTCCGCATGATACTTATAGGGCCTTAGTACTGGTGATTCCGCCAAGGACGTGGAGGAATCTGAGGAGTTTGTGAGGCGCAACCTTGGAGATGAGGTTTTTGAAAGATTGATTGAGCCCTTCTGCTCTGGTATGTTGTATGTTGTGTTTTAAGTATTTGCCATCCACTGTTCATGTTTGTTGGTGTGATTTTACTACAATGTAGTGAAGTAGTCAAAGACCATGGTATTATGCAAGATCCTGAGATTGTTCTTAACTAGCCTATTGTTGTGTATTTTGCTACACAAACAGGAGTGGATGCGGGTGATCCGGGTAAGTTGAGCATGAAAGCTGCACTTGGTAAAGTTTAGAAGCTGGAACACAACCATGGAAGCATAGTTTAAGGGGCGATTCAATGTCATCCAGGAGAAGAAGAACCCTCCACCTCCTCGTGATCCGTAAGTCTGGATCAGGGCCGTTTGAGCGTCCGAACTTGATGTGGTGCATGCGTTGTAACCTTCTCCTGGTTTCCAGGAGTGTTTAAATTTCGGACACTGATGGAAGGAGAAGTGCGCCAAGAAAGTTGAAATGCATCATATGAGTTTGTGCATCTCCGTAGTCTCCGTAGCTGTCAGTATTCAACGCCAGCTGCTGCTGTCACCTTTTTGTATCAAGAGTTCGTGGTGTAAATACTGACCTTTACAAGCTTGTTGGCTTCTATCCAGATGATCCCAAAGGACAGTTGGATCCTTTCGGGACGGGTTGATTACGTTACCCAACGCTATCGCAGCAAAGTTAGCCTCACGAACCACTGCCGGCGATCTCTGGATTCTAAACCTGTTATCATTCCATCAGTATGACACACGTCATATCCGAGCCTGTGCCACTTTCTTGGTTGCCTGTGAATATAGACATCACATATCAGGCAGTAGCAAAGCTTTACATCTTGACCGTGAGAGTGGAGCCTTCTTTTGTTTCTCAAACATAAAAATCGCAAAGGCATGAAGAAGGTTTCACTGGTGTCTAACATGTTTGTTGCAACTGTTCGTACAGGCACTATTTACAGCTCTTCACTTTTCCGAGGGCGAGCTCCTGAAGAGCGGGTGCTGTTGCTCAACTACACTGGTGGGGCCACATACACACAAATCACCGACATGGTAAGCATCACTCGTACTCTTCTATGCAGTTTTGCATCTTGTTTTCTACAACGGACGTATATCATCAGGCACATCTGTTCGTTATATGTTGTTATATGTACATATACATATAACTGTTCGTTATTTGATTCTGGTTTGTTTACCCGTGCTCTTTGGTTAGCGCCCTTTGTTAATATAAGACTTACGAACAGGTTTTCATTTTGCATTCTTACTTACCCCCCACTTCTGGTGATCGTTTCTGTGGGTACTATTCTGCGGGTTAATTTAAGAGTCTGTAGCATACTGCATGCATCGTTCAGCTATACTCATGTGATACTCCCGTTCTTATAACTCACTAGATTATTGGCTAATGTTACACCTTAGATAGATGATGCATAAGCACAGATTTATCCGCACTGCATATTGTGCATGTCTTATATATTTGCACCTCCATACCTGGGAGTACCATCTCCGCCATCGTGCCCTTTGCTACATCTGGGTACACCTTTTGGTTACAGACATTAGCTATCTTCACGACTGAAGATAGCATACACTCACACCCATCTTCACTACTCACTACTCACTATGTACTTCTTCAGGTTCACTGCGTCTTTGGGGGTTTTTAGGGGTTACCTTCAGTGTGTGGGGCTGGTCCGATCTGCCATTCCCATGTACACGATATATATATACAGTTAGTGCTAGAACGCTGGCTTCCCTTTTTAAGGACGAGCTCTACTCGTAGGGTTTGGATAGACGGTTATATCTTGGAGCCTGGCATCGGGGTGGCATAACTGACCTTTGTGCACCGTATTGCTATGATCAAGAAGAGGACATAGTTTCCCTCGTGGATAAGGATGCAAGGAAAATTGTGGTGAAGAACGATGCTCCTGCCCCCGTCGTACACGTGGCCCCATTCCTCAGTTTACAGTCCGTCACTTCGATACTCTGGAAGACGCCCAGAGCGGACTAAAGGAAGGACAGGTGGATGGCATTTTCTGGGAGGGAATTATGTTGCCGGTGTTGCTCTGGGTAGGTGCGTAGAGTTTGCGTACGAAAGTGCTGCGGAAGTGGCAGCGTTCATGAAGCAGTATCTGTAGTCGGTTGAGGAGGAAAGTTTTGGGCTAGGGAGTATAAGATAGTCTCGTGACATGTCACTTACTTCCCACGTGGAGAAGTCTGGAGGTCGATAACAGACACGGTTATCGCACGGCTTTTTTTAAACAACTTGATAGAAGACTTCTTTGTAGTACCCTTTTGCGAATTAGTAAACTTTAGACGTCCAGCCGTAGATTCCCCCCGATGGGTTGTGGACCCTCAAACATCTACCAAAGTATACGTCAGTAACAGCGAAATCAGCTATCATGCCGAACGATCTCATTGCAGCAAAGTTGGTGTACAGCAATGCCATAACTATGGCTACGTGTGTGAAAGCCACCCAATGTGTGTACAGTATTCACCCAAACTGTACCGAACGTAGTGTTCGTATGTGGCCAAGACGAAGAGCAAAGAATTTGCTCTTAGGGGTTCGATAATCAGGGCCTAGATGGAAGACACATGTGCTAACTTTCTGGAAGTTGGACTGAACGAACGTTTTGTACAAGCTCACGTAGAACTGAAGAGCGCATGTGAAGAAGTAAACCAGAGCTGGAAGACGTTTGCACCGACCGACAGCCTTGTGAAGGAACAAACCGTTCATGATCGGAGACATCGACATCTCCAGGTACGAGCCGTAATGTCTCCCGCAGTGTATATCTGGAGCATTGTACAGATAAGCTATATGACATGCACACATGCCTGCTATAAAGTCCCTACGGTAGCACTTATCAGAAAAGCACAAGGTACAAGTGAGGGTCACACCTATAGCCTTGAGAACTGACCGAGTTGGGAGGAAAAAGCTAAACTTATTGTAGTCGTTCAAAGTTAAGCCAAACAGAGCACACCACACTCGCCCACTTGTTCGCCAACCAGAGCGTCGACTGCCCCCCTGCCTCCCTCCTCGAGTTCCCCCACTCCTACCGTGTGTGTCGACTCAGCCAAGCAGGTGAGCTGATCTCCATCTGGTCCTTTGGCGTTTGTCACAGGAATCTTGGAGTCCGAAGTGGGGAAACGTCGTCTTGATGGGGAATGACAGGTACAAATCACCCATCCATCCGCAACCAGTCAGTAACTCGGCAATAGGTGCTTCCTTTTAGCACAGTCAAACCGTGAGTCGCACTGGAACCAATTCCACCCAGCAGCAACTGGCAAACATGAGATTCCCTCAGCTGGTTCCACGCTTTTCCTGTTGGGGGCTGCTGCAGTACAGTGAGGTAGTTGACCTTCATTTCTGTAACATACACGAGAATTGAGCAGGCTCAGATATTTACTTAGTTTTTCTTAGTTTTTCTCTGTTGCTGCCAGCAAGCAAGCTTCAGGCCTCGTTGAGTAGCAGGTGCTTTTCCCCTTTTCTTTTGTTTTCAGCAAGACTTTCTTGTTGTCAGAGCCTCCGAAACTCTTGTCCACACTTCGCTGCCGGGCCCCTGGGCCCTGACCCTGCTAGCGAGCTGTAACGGAACTTCGTATAGCCTCGGATCGATCCTTCTGCTCTGCTCTGGTCTGAACTCTTTTCCTCCTCCACACGTCTTTGCTGCGAGTGAGTTAAGTAACAAACTTCATCCGACGACGACGAGAGGGAGTTGGCCGTTCATTTTCGGTTTGCTCTTTACGTGGCGGGCGTTAAAAGTAAAAGTAATAAAAATCTCTGGATAAAAATCAGCGATTTTGGAATGATCGGAAATTAATACCGGAAACCGAAAATCTACTTTACAGTGTAGAATTCAGGTAATTCAGGAATTACTGTACAACTTATTTGAACAAATTTGAATTTTACGACGGAATTCGCTAACACTGCTTATAAGGACCTGTCGTTTGGTCCAAGCTGGTGACGAACTGTCCCGCATGCACTGAAATGTCTCATCTCGCTCAATCAAACTCATCGCTCTGGCCCGCTGCGTGGATTGAAGAGTACAATCAGCTGTTGCAAGTTCGACGACTGTGCAGGCGATTGACCACACGCGTCAGCCGATTGTTGTATTTTCTCGTTTGAGCCTTTCAATCTATACAGATCTGAGAGTATCCTCAGTTACGATCGCGTTGCATGTGGGTGCTCCTGAAAGCCTTGTTGCACGAGCCTCAGGATACTTCGTCGATGAGTATAGAGTCTCAGCTTTAGTTTTCTGTCCGAAATAAAGAGACTTCCTTTGGATTCTTCTGTTCAGTTTTACTCGTTGATTTACTGTTGGTATGTCTAGTGGTCTTTCATGACTCTGACCTCTGTGGATGAGTCTATGGACCTAATCAAGAAGTTGGACCTAAATCCGCCCCTGCGATTCAACCAGACTCTGAGCTTCAGTGATATCTTACGAAGGAAAAGTTCGTTTTTCGAGGCCTAACCAACTTCAAATTAGCAGATTGTGGGCTGCCACACCACTCGCTGGCACTCAAGAAGCTCAAGAGCATAACAAACTAAGTTTACACCAACTTCGGATTACACCTGTGGAGCCTAAACTCGCAATTTTGCAAATCGTGAGCTACTCAGAAGAAACACGATTTGAATTCGAGGTGGGAGAAGTAACCTTCAGCACAGATGGGTGTGCATTGAATTGTGATTTCTGAGAGTTCAATGTTGCGATTTCTGAGAGTTTTTGCATTGCGATTTCAGTCTCCAGCATCAGGTTTGCTGATTTCGCATTTTCTTTGGCTTGCAAGTTTATCCATGTGGACGACCAGCAGTGATCGTGCAGATGACTTCGAGTAATAGGCCTTGGCTGTTGCAGTTTCAAGCGAGAATTGAAATGCTTCATGTAACCTTTGCTCTGCACGCCAGAAGGCGTAATATGGGAGTTCTCATGCTGCTTGGCCATCCGTCGCTACAAAGCAGATAGCACATGCGTCAAATTTCCTCGTTGGTTTGCTCTTTGTACAGAATGGGACTACGAAGCTGATCGAGCAAGAGAGGCAATTCCTTAAGTATCGTCATGTTTTGTCATTGTGTATGACAATAGCAGCGAGTTATCAACGTTCACTCATGAGGTTCTGCATTCGAACGAGAGACTAGTGTCCCGCAGTTGAGAGGTTCTGCATTCGAACGAGTTTTGTATCTATGGATATCGTCACGACTTGACATGCTGTATCACTTTCGGTTGCCTCGTGCGGGACGAAAACAAGGAGTTACGCGTGCAGTGGAACTGCGAGGCTATGCACTAGCGATTTATCCGGATCTATCCTCTTCCTTTCTCTTGCCGGACTCACATCGCACTTCTTGAGGCGTCCGTCAGAGCAATTTTCTTACGTACATCAGGTTTTTGCTTTACGTACTGCTATCACACTAACATACCCAATACGATCGTTGCCTTTGATCATACCACTGTTAACGTTTGGTTGCTTGATCATACGGTGATGGGTTATTAACGCTCGAACCTGTCATTTTATCACTGTAATTCAAAATTTTAACATTACAGACACGTTACATTACTCATATTTTTATTCTTTTAATATATATTTTTCAACCTTGATTAAATATCATTATAATTAAAAATTTGAACATTCAAGACACATTATTTTATTTTTATTTTTATTTTTGATATATATTTTTATTTTTTTAATATGTGCAGTCTCGCATGTGAATAACATCAAAAAATGATTGGTTTTACAGGCAATAGCCAGTAAGGGGTGTGATCAAGCAGTACATAGTTAAGAAGGGTATGATCAAGCTCACGGAACCTACTGGGGGTGTGATCAAGCAAATTTCTGTACGCAGTCATGACTCTGTCTTTCGTTTCGTACGTTTGGATATCCGTTTGAATTGCATAACATGTAAAATAAAGACTCGGAGTCATGAAACTGATTGATAAATAGACTTCAAGAAGTTTAATGTAAAGATGCAGTCACCTCTATTTCCAATACGTTAGAGAAAAAATATATAGTTTGAGAAAAATACGTCACACGTTTGAGAAAAATATATAGGCTGACGGAAAGCTTCCTGATGTGCGATGTGCGTCGCATCTACTCCATCCGTCCGGTCTCGCTCTTTCTTTTCTTCTTTCCGGCTTTCACAATCGACGTATAGCGATGCTAACGCATAGCAACAACGACAGTAAAAGAACGTGAAACTCAGGAAAAGCTAGCGATAATATCAGAAAAAGTTCTAGCTTTACATTATTCAGTGCTATCAGATTATTGCAGAAACAAGGCAAAACAAGTTTGAAATATTGGGTGTGATTATAGCTTTAGTCGAGGGTTTATCTAATACATGAACAACACCAACTTCTTTCTTAAACCCCCAGTGCCCCCAAGAAATATTCCTGGTCGACCAGCAGGATTTCATTCACTGTCGGAGAGTTAAGAAATTTAACCAGTAAATCGAAAATGGTTTTATTGATTACATTCTCTTTTTATGATGAAATCTGTCAAATAAGGAGTTAAATCAAAGGTGTCTATAGCTTTACAATCTGTAATTTATTTTAAAATAAACTGTTGAGTACTGATGGAAAAATGTTCAATAGATTTTATGGTTTTTGGAACAAAATAGAATTCTTTTTCCAACCAAAGTACGCTAGGAAGAAAAAAGAATATTTTATTCTTTCTTTTATATTCGTAGTGAGGTTTAACACAGTAAGGACCCAGTCGCACATAGTTTATTTTGGTTAGTTTTTCTTTTAATTTAATTTCGATAATAAAAAAGACCACCGCACATATCGATTTATAGTTTCTCAATAAACTAAAATAGAAAATAATCAAAAAACTAGTGGATTCATAGAGAATTTCTTGGGTATCTCTTGAGGTTTTTTAAGAGGATGTTGCTTTCTATATTGACACATGTCACTTTATTTGTTTGATTTTATTTAAATTTAAATTAAATATAAAAAATTACTTTATTCTTAAAAGCTATATGTTTTTTACATGAAACATGTGTTATATTATTGTTCCTGTCACAACATTTACTCCATGTTTGTGGAGTGAAAAACCTTTTTCTTCCAAACCTGCAAATCTGCTTCGGATTAAAAAAATACTAATAAACAAGTTAAAAACTATGTGCGATTGGGCCTTAATTCGACTATCCGAAGAAGGTGTGAAGTGAGTTTTTACCTCCAACTAGAAGCGATTCCATAGCCTCACATGTGAAGTAAAGAGTATTTCAGGAGCCACTATGGAATAGAATGCTTCCATCTCATGCATCACACGCTTCTGTCGACAAGTATATCTCAACCGTCTTGTTGAGAGCCATCAACGGTAGGGTCTTCACTCATAGAAGGAAAACTCTAAAGCAAAGAGAAAAAGACTCTAAATCCTTTCTCCAGATATCAATCAAGCTCATGCATATGAGTGACAATTGTGTGTCTGCTAGCATCTTTCATCTCATGCTTGTGGACTGTCCTAAGAGGATAAGTCAAAGCTTATCCTCTTAGGACCCAGTCGCAAATAGTAGTTACAGTTTCCTAAGCAGATTAGCCGCCGTGGTAGCACCTAGGATCTCAGTCCACGAACATGGGGTACTTGCTGTGGGCAGAACCATGATCTTTGTTCTCACGTGACTGAAAAGTGAACAGATTATTTTATATTTTACTATTGACACGTGTCAATATACAACACAGTAATTCTTCAAAAACCTTTCAGATGGTATTGAAAAAGAACTTGGTAACCCCATCCGCTTGTAGCCGGGGCGGTGGGGTCCCAAGGAAGGTCGTCTACTCGACATGTAAGGGACGCAACATACTCTCTACGACATGTACGAGTGTCGATAGATTTATACAAATATATGAAACGGTTGATGTCGATACAAAAATATATAGTGATCAACGAATACGTCGATAAATAAATAAATCGTAATAAATTATATATCAATAAATCGTAATAAATCTAAATAAATTATATATCAATAAATCATAATAAAGTTAAATAAATTATATATCAATAAATTATAATAAAGTTAAATAAATTATATATCAATAAATAGATCAATCATAACGAATTTAAGCAAAATATGTTGAGTGTCAGCTCTAATATCTGGAAAAGAAATCATCATCAAATTCAATGTTAAACAAGTCATTATTGGATGAATAACTAATAACTTATCGAGCATCGAAAATTGAAACTCAGTTTAATATTAACATGAAATAATGATTTCTATATTATGTTCTAAAATCTTCACCATCAAATGATGTGAAGATTCATCAAAGTTCTAACATCAATAAGATGAAAACGATACAACATAAATCGAAGTTCAACAATGTGTCAAAATGAATTTAATGAAAGATGTGAATGTATCTTAAATTATGTGTATACAAAGAATATATTTGAAAGTGAAATATGTATTCATTTTTATAATATATCAACTTTTTTATATTTTTATATTTTAATTATTCTTGAATGTAATATATGTAATATCTAAGGTATCTCTAATTCTCTATTTTTACTTGCTTCTAAAACTGCAAGGTTTAACCGTTGAAATTAGATACGTCAAGAGTTGAATTAACAAAGCTATCAACTGTTAGCATATCATAGTGAATATAGTACAATTGAAAATATAGCATATTCAAAGTCTCTATAATCAAAAAATGTGAAGTACACCTTTTATTTATGTTTAATTATTTTTCTAAGAAGAAGATTTAGACATCCAAATCTCTCTAGACCATCGAGAGATGTGGAGTACATCTTGGATATCCAAAGAGACGTGTAAACTTCTAATCAAAATCTGAAAGTTTCAAATATACAATATATCCAAGGAGTTCAAGTTTGATTATATGATATCTATATCTACAATGAAGATATAAACTCTTGATTACCGAGAGTAGAAACTGATAATAATGTACTTAAAACTAATAATCTGAATGTTGTAGGTTCTAAAGTTACGCAATGTATGAAGGGCAAGGACAGTCATTGATTTACATAGTGAGTATTTATATTTTTAAAGTTAAGGCACATACTGAACAGACTGGCACAAGGTTCGAATTTATTGACCAATGCTATGGAGGACGAAGGCCTTCCACTCACATAAGGGATATTCCTATTGTGCTCTAAGAGGAGATCATGTAAAGTAGATGTACTCTCGATGATCAAAAGTTACTTTATGTATCATAAAGTAATAAAATATATAATTTTAGTGATATTCGATAATTTTAATCCATAATTTGTAACTTTCTACAATCGAGAGTTGTAACTTTGTGCACTGAAATAATACTTAACAAGAACTATGACTAACCAACAACTTTATCATCAAGACTTCAAGCTTATGGAGAATAAAATATATTTCATCAAGACTTTCGATTATCGAGACTCAAGTTTGTTATAAATTAATTGAAGGATTTTGATGAAAAATATCATTTTTATCATCAGCACTTAAAACTTTAAAAAATATGCTCAACATTTTTACTGAATGGACTCTTGATCATCGAGACTTAAAACATAAAATATTAAAAAAACAAAAAAGTATTATAATTCTAAAATAAAAAAAAGTTTACAAAATGGACTCTTAATCATGGAGACTTAAAAAAATATATATAGGATAAACTCTCGATTATCAAGACTTAAAAGAAAAAACAAAAAATGTAACATAAGTATAAAAAATATAAAAACACATTTTACAGAATGGACTCAATGGACTCTAGATCATGGAGGTTAAAAGCAACAAAATATATGTAGAAGATAAAACTCTCGATCATCGAGACTTAACTTAAAAAATAATAAAATAAAACACAACTCTCAATCGTCAAGACTTATCTAAACATGAAATAAAAATATCAAAATAAAAAGATCTCGATCATCGAGAGCTATATTGGTCAAAAGCATTTCCTTGATGAGTCATCTATACGATCTGAAAATTCCATGCAATAAACAGAGAAAAAGAATGATCAAGATATCAAATTGTATGCAACTTAAATGATATATGTAGATGACAATAAATTTACGGAGTATCTTTTCCTCACTTAAAGCGGCATCTATGACTACTTGAAGATGAATACTCAAAAATCAACTCCTAGAACTTCAATTGATGAAATCTTGTTCATTCTGAACTCAAATCAGTTTATCGTTGACTCCACAGTTATAAGCTCTTTGAGAGCTTTCCGAGATCACTTTAATCTCTTTAGGATCACTCACACGGCACGTTCTATGGCTGTTTGAGTATGTACACTTAGAAATTGACTACTCAAACTTCAATAGATGGTATCCTCCCTATGAACTCAATTTAGACGATTGTTAAGTCCATAGTTATCAACTCGTCGAGGACTTTCAAACCCCACTTCAATCTTTGTCAGATCAAATATACAACATGATCTACGGTTACTTGAATACGCTCACTTAAAAACTGATTACTCGAACTACAACTCGATGGTATCTTACCCTCTCTGAACTCAAATTAGTTATCAGCTCGTCGAGAGCTTTTCAACCTCACTTTAGTCTTTGTCAAATTAAATTTACAACACGATCTATGGGTGTTTGAATATACACACTTAGAAATTGATTACTCAAACTTCATCAATGATATCTTACACCATCTGAACTCAAATTAGACGATCGTTAAGTCCTTAGTTATCAGCTTGTTGACAGCTTTCCAACCCCACTTCTATCTTCATCAAATCAAATATACAGTGTGATCTATGGCTGTTTGAAAATGCACACTTAGAAATAGACTACTTGAACTTCAATTTATGATATCTTACTCTCTCTGAACTCAAATCAGATGATTGTTAAGTCCATAATTATCAGCTCATCGAGAGCTTTCCAACCCATCTGAATCTCTGTTTGATCAAATCCACGATGTGATCTATGGCTGATTAAATACGCATAATCAGAGATTGACTTCTTAACTTCAATCAGAAATATCTACGTCTTCTTGATCTCAAAATGATAAATTTTTTATTTAGTGTCCAAGCCAGCGAGAAGAGCTTTCCAGTGCTATCCAAAACTTGCGAGATCACTTCCGTAGAGACTATGAGGTCCATTTGAAACCTAGGGGATACTTTTGGAATTTTTACCAAAATAATTCATCAATGAGAAACTAAAGATTTTTGTTCCTGTCTTCTAGTGACCTACTTAGTCATCTTTGGTCATGAAAAATATTTAGTGCTCATCTAAATCATTTACAACTACAAAATACTTGTTGATATTAATGAAAGCTTGACAAGAAACTCTACCTACTTGTCGCAACTTACATATACTACCAATCACAAGAAATATCAATGTTGGCTATTTACATAGTAAACTAACAACAACAATAGAACTTCTAGAAGTATGACCAGGTGAACATACTAAAGTATTCTAACATGTGTCATGTTATCTTTTGCATGAAACACACGTATAAAACGAAATATATCAAAATATTATCGTAACCACCTATTTAGCATAACACCGCATGATTGACACGTATGCGTAGACGTTTCATCAAATAAGACATGCACCCCCTCTAAACTTGCACATCCTCAGGGATGTACCAATTGCTATACTCGTCTAGCGTTCCTCCTTGATCATCATTCTCGTCCTCCTCAATCTCTTCAGCCACTAGATCATCTTCATCTCGTCCCACCATTTGTTTTGACTCCAGAAAATCAAACAGCTCTATTGACCTCCATGCTTCTTAAATAGTTTCACACGTTTGTCAACCACAGATAGCTTCAAAGGAGTACCATCTAGCTCATGTAAACTATAAGTAAACTATGTAAGATGTCTAAGTACAAGCTCAGTGGCTGCTACCTCCATCTGCGGTTGTAAGTAAACTAGCAGTTTTGTTGTCATTGGCTTCACCTTTTTTGCTACAATTTTCTACTTGATGTGCACATCTTCTTCTTGACAAGAGCCACACCAACAGATTGTATCTTTCCATCCACTCTCTAGTTTTGAATGAGGATCGTAACACCAAAGGGTTGCATAGTATTAATATGTGATAAGTTATAACTATATGTGGTGAGTCTTCTAAAATAAGTCCTAAGTCTAGACGACACTCTAAATTAGTGATGGATAACTATGATTAGTCATAGTTAGAGTTGGCTGTATTTGTGGATAAGATATTAGAATATTCTAAGTGTGAGAATCACTATTTTGTTTGTTGTGCATAAGATGACAGGTAGGTGAATAATACCCTCTTGTCTTCTACGTGACTAAATTTTATTGGTTGTAAAAGCTTAAGGTCAAACAATCAAGAGTGTTGACCTTTTTGGCTCAGTTATGTGTTAATACTTTGTCTTATAGAGAGTAATCCGAGATTCCTTCTCAAAGATTTCATTATACTTCTAGAAGGATACAAAATATTAGAGTAGAGTCAAAGGTAGAACGTCTACTCTTGACTTATGACTTATATCTTTGACTTACTCTTGATAAATTGTAATAAATCAGATTTATGAATGGTTACTGTGGTAAATCTAGAGTAGTATAAATAGAGAGGTTGTGAAGTAATCTTTCCTTTTCTTTTTCTTAATATTTTGAAGTCATTAGACTCTATCTTTCTAAAAGATAGAGTCTTCATCTCTATGTCTCCGTGAAAGTTCTCATCTTGAGTGAGAGAGTGATATGAATGTGTTGAAGAGGTTAACCTTGGGTGAGAGACATGACCGATAGTAAGCTTGAGGATCACATTTTTTGTTCTATTTTTGGGACCTCACTAGAAGGCTTGAGAGAGATATTTCGAGTGCAGTTTTACATAAGACACAAGGAGGTTATAAGAGAGCATGTCGAGAGAATTATTGGAGAGGCTACAGCTATTGCCATGCTAGAGACCTTAGAGCCATTCGTGTATCCCGTTGTCATCCATGATGCATTTGAGATCATCTTGTATATTCTATACACATAAGACGTTAGAATTAACAAAAGAGAACGTGTCAAGTGTTAGAGTTTAAATCTGAGAGTAGAGTGCTTCATGAAATCTTATATGCTGATGAGGGTCGAAGAACAAACTACTATCATCAAGTTCCTTGATTGTTAGTTCCTATAGTTGCAACAAAAAGGAAGAGAGACTAAGAGTTCTGATTGTGTAGACTATTTATTTCTGGCCAAGTTTTACAATCATTTTCATTTTCTCTATATTTTTGGGATGTCTTCGAAACTTTGTGACAGATCAGAAGAGCTCATGACCTATTCTTCGATCTAAAGATCACTCGTTTTGGAGCTATAGAGCTCAAGACATCGCTATCAGAAATTCAGTTTGTAGTCCAATCAATCAAAATTTACATGAGGTCAAATTTAAGTAAAGATCATGGAGGGTAGAAGGAGTGGACAGTGAGGCTTAAGAACCTTCCTCATAATCTTGACATCATAGTGGATGCGGACAAACGTTCTAGAGAGATAAAGGACGAATTTGAAGAAAGGACGGAGAGAAACAAGCAAGATTTTTCCAAGAGGAAGTTGAAGAAGTGCCCCAATCCTCTACAAAAGTAGAGGGTTGGGGCACTAATTATCCAATGAGATTCAGGAGAGATAATACTCGTGAGAGAAGGAGTTCTGTTGATCTAGGTCTCCGAGTTGGTCCGTCTTTTCTTTCACGTGTTAATTTCAAAGACAAAAATATTTGCTTGAATTGCAGAGTTGAAGGTTTGTCGAAGGAGCACGAGTGTGGAGACGTGATCGCACCACTGACGTCTACATCTAGAATATTGAGAGAGGAACAAGGCGTTAAAACAGAGAAGTTGTCATCTTGTTAAAATTTCAACTAATGCATGATTAATAGAGATGATAATTCATATGATGAAAAAGATGACAATGAGGATACGACTCATTTATATGTTCGGTGAGGAGACAGTGCATGCGATTATGATAAAATCATTTCCTTTCTTGCTTCTGATGGTTGATTATGCTCTCATGAAAATTAATGATGTTCATCTTATATTAGAGTGTGAAGTGAGATATTGGATTGAGGAGAGGAAAAGACATCGAGAGCTTAAGATGGAAAAGCTTCTGATTTTCTATGAAAAAGATGATGAGGATGTAGGATGGCTTAAGATGGAAAAGATGATGAGGATGTAGAAACTTTTGTACGAGACTTCAAAAGAGCATACATTGAAAACCATGAGAGGAAGAAGGAAGAGTGGGCATTATTATCACCTGATTTTCTGGAGGGTACCTCATTGACGTGGTATGAGGAATATAGAAAGAAGAAGGTTGATGTTGATACATGAGAAAGTTTGACGGAGGCTCTAATTGAGAACTTTCTGTCGGATGAGAGTTATGAGAAGTTCATGACCAAGGTGACCTTCTTGAAGTAAGGAGATGTTGAGAAGGTGAAGGTGTATGCAAAAAAAATTGAGAAGTTGGAGGCTCGTTTCAAGATTATATTGAAAAAGAGTGGTGATAATGTGGAGGTTACAATGGTGGGAATTGTGACCATGCTTCACAAGAACTTTGTGGAAGGTCTGAACTCTCAGATCAAAACTCAGATGGAGTCGGAGGAGGCCATCACTAAGACAAAGATGATTGAAGTTGCAGTTCGAATGGAAGAGAGTTTGGCAGATGATGACGTTCTTCTAGGAGAAGCAAAGAAAAGGAGAGTTGGAGGAATTACAATTCGTGGTAGAGCTGCTCTAAGGATCTCAACATCTGTTGTGGTTAACACACCTACTGTAGTCGTTGTTAACCCTCGTTCATAAAACTTTATAACTCGGCATTGTTTACGTAGATAAAATATTTCAGATTCCAAAAAGTGAACACTCATGAGGAATATTAACGATGCAAATAAAGGTTTAGGTGAAAAATTAAATTCCAAATTAATATTTGTTTTTACTGGACAATCCCCTGTTTTTATGTTTCTTAGAGCATGCTTTCATGTGCTTCACTATAACTTTCTCCGCCACCTCTGGCATACATCCAATGATTTTTTTGGCTATGCGTTTGCGCATAGCTTACCATCGGTTTTGGTGGTTTTGCAACAACAGAAAAAGCGGAGAAATTTTCACCCGTCGGTTGAAAACGTGAAGGGACGTTAGAAGAAACGGTGCGTAATTACGAACATTCCTTTTGGTGTCGAGTGAAATCTTTCTTGAAAAAAGTTTTGTGTCGATTGAATCCTCGTGAGCAGTTACAAAAGCTCACGTCCTTGATTATCGTCCGTCACCTTCTGCGCTTGCCATCTCTACTTCATGTTTTTCATACGAGGGTACTCTTAAGTGTTGTGTCTCGTTGAAACTTATGTGGAAACGTGGGTGCCCCGAGGTTTACAAGCGTTCGTTAGTTTCAGTAATGTCTTCGAATCTTCATTCACGCCCTTAATAATTTGACAGTCTCTGCTACGTGGTGAAATCACGTTTAGCGTGTTCCAGATGATAAATCAGCTTTTGACCAGTTCTGTTGTTTCCTGTCTAGGCCTGGCCGATGACGATCATAATCTTACATTGTCTGATATCTACATGTTTGTTATCATTCTGGATGCATGTAGCTTGATCTTGTAAGGAGTTTAATGTCGATAGTCGAGCCAGAAGTTCGCCATGTGGTACTAGTTGTGAAGCTTCTGTAGTTTTCTGGTTCATTATCCTTATATATGACTATTATTTGTTCCTAGATTGAAGGTTTATATTACTGGCCGGTTCACGTTTCATCTACACAGTTGTAATCAGGATAACCAGGTTTCTCACAGATTCGTGGCGGTTTTGTACGTGTAGGTATGGAAGTTCATGTTGGACTACCACCAGTTTGACTCGACATACGTAGAACGCGAGTACTTAATGGTACAGAAGAAGGAGGAATACGAAACCTTGAGAGCTCAGTGGCAGGTCCGTAGTTTCTACTTGTGTCGTATCAAGCAAATGCAGTTCTTGCTTGTTCCTTGGGCAGATTCAGTTCTTTCCTTAGACTAATTACTTCTCTTTCCAGACCGTATCACCCGAGCAAGCAAAGCGCTTTGCCAAGTACCGAGAGAGGAAACATCGTATGGAAAAAGATGTGGTATGGATTTTCTTCATGAATCATCGCAATCTTTTGTGTATTCATATTATGCTGCAACTGTAGTTGTCACTCGTGGTGCTTGCAAGCCGTTCTTTTGGTAAAATCCATGAAGGTTGGACATGTTGTAGTGAGTCCTCCTTATACTCTTGCATGAAGTGTCACCCTGATTGAGTAAATTGTACTTCAAATATGATGCAACCATATCAAGTGGAAGTGGTTGTATCAGAGTCTTTATGTGCAGGTCTGTTAAAAAAAACGATTAATCGCATAAAATCAGATCGAACAAAAGAAATAAAAATATGAAGTGAAGTTGAAACGCTTTCTATTTGTGCTGCGTGGCAGAAAGCTTACATTAACCAAACTTTGTTTATCCGAGTACTGAAGTGTCTTGCTTGTGCTTCTTCACAATCGAAATGTAATAGGTAAAGACTAGTTGAGTTTCCTTTCACATGTAAAGCAGCTATGTTCATTCCATACTTTATTACGTGCATTTTCGACAAACAGCAGCATGTTTGGAGTGGGGTCTTTTGTGAAACGTTGATTCGCATCTTAGTTCACATCAGTTATCTTTACTCCCTCAGGTACGGACGGATAGAACACTCCCGTACTATGTTGCGGAGGGTGACGACAAACCAAATATCACAATTCTCCGGGTCATACTTGTGACATATTCGTTTTACAACTTCGACTTGGGTTATTGCCAAGTGAGTTGCACATCTTCCGTTTTCAAGTTGTAGTCAGATAGAAAGCTTGACCTCGATGTAAATCCAAATGTGTTGGTATTTCGTATGACAAATGAAATGCTAGTTTTTGCTTAATCATAATTTGTGTAACCTGATACCACCGGGTTTTTCTAAATGAACTCATATGTTTTGTACACTTGTGCAGGGAACGAGACATTCTCTCCCCTATTCTTTATGTGATGAAAAACGAGTCGAAAGCGTTTTGGTGTTTTGCAGCATTGATGGAACGTTTGACCCGTAACTTCCACCGCGATCAAAATGGGATGCATTCTCAGCTTTTTTACACTATCCAAGATACGTTCGAAACTTTAGCAGACAGCAGGTGAATTTATGTGGTATTCTAATCTTCAGGAGTCAAAAGCTTTCAGGCACTTTCACCTAAAAACGAAATGCGTTGCAACTCTTCTGTGGTTGTCAGAAATCCTTCTTCGCAGTCCGTAGTATCTTTGCATCATCCTCAGTGTGACTGTGCTTAAACCTCTTTTTCTCTGATTTATAAAGTCGTGATACTTTTCTGTCATTGCACAGTTGGTGCAATTGGTGGATTGCCTCAACTACTTCTTCTGCTTCCGCTGGATTTTGATTCAATTCAAGAGGTGAGCACACACACAATCAGTGAAATGATACAGCAAAGAGAGCGTCATCGGTACCGAACGATGTTTCTTTACCTGGAGTTTGCAGGGCATAATGAACTTAACAGCATATCCTAGCGAAAGTATCTGTAGAGTCGTGTTGTTGTATGTCACTTAATACAGATCGCCGTTGGCAAAAGAAGCACTTTATGAAGCTTCTCGTAATTTAATTTATTAATTTATTTGTTTAATTAATTCAGGCAAAAAATAGTTTTTGGAATAGAAAATACAAATCAAATAAATATGTCTTATTTTATTTTTTAATCTGTAGCACAACAACTTTAAAATTTTAGACACTGAAAAAACATATAAATTTGACTGATTCATTTGTTTTTTATTCCAAAATTATTATTATTATTAAATTAATTAATGAAATAAATAAATCAATTAAATTACGTATCTTCTCTTGGTAATATTTGAAATTTTTGGTGGTTTTCTTGAAGTATAAAAGTTAGTATGGAACAAGCACAAATAAGCTTGGTTGACATATTCTAGATTCGTATTATCTTTCTAATAAAACTATATATATATACTATAAAATCATATTATAATGTAAATACCTGATGTCTATTCACAAAAAAAAATTATGTTTTTGAAATAAAAAATTTGGAAAAATGGTGAGATGACGTCAAGTCAACATGCCCCTTACGTCTTGGGTGACACACGTGCTACAATGACCAGGACAAAAGGTCACGACCTCGCTAGAGAGATACTTGATTACTTTTATCAGGTCATGGCGGAACACGGTTCAAATCTCTAGGTCTGTTACATAATGACATCTAGCTTTCAAAGTGGATGATTCAATTAAATCAGTTGCGTAGTCACATTTGACTCAAAAAGCATGGAATTTAAGAATGATAGGAACTTTTGTAATTTAAATATCGAATTACACAAATTCTTTTTTACTGTCTGACTATTGAGTTTCATTTATTTTAGAAACGAATAACCAGTACTCAAGCCTCGAAGGCTAAAATCCAACGAGCACAAGCGCAACACAACAATGACAACCCTCAAGCTTAGCTCACGTGAATAACAACATCAGACGGGGCATGCGACCAGAAGCGATGTGGGTTGATGTGATAATCTTATGATCACTATCCTCAAAATGATCTGAAGATTCACAACTACATATTTGCATAAAAGATGCAAACATGTTACTATTAGTATATGCAAACATGTTAAAGATGCTCATATGACTTACATAAATTATAAACTAATTTTTTTAGTATTCAAAGATAATCTTATCACGGCTTTCAAAGACTATATTAATTTTCATTGTTTCTTCAACATTCATTTACATCTCTAGAATTACACCTTCACATATAACACTTTCTAAGGCTGGTGAGGTGAGATAAATTTCACTATGAAGATTCATCTAAACGGATTTCATCAAATAAGATTGTGAGGTCTTGCAAACGCATAGCCCTTGCAATGCCATTGCATGCGTAGCGCCTTGTTTAATGATGTATAAATTTCTCATGAAGTCTAGTCTATAATTGTAATTTTCTCATTTAAAATATTCTCATTAACATTCATTGATGAAAATCTATTTAACTTTGACCCGAAGAACTAAGTTTGAGCCAAAAGTTTGATAACCATGCCTGACTTAGAATTCATTCAACTTTAAAACAACTTTAAAGTATGATGAGCACACACTACCTTGTCTTAGCCATTTGTGCTTTCAGATTTTCTCGTCGCTTCTGTCTTTTCCCACAAGAGTTGAGGTTACATGCAATATTATTCAACAAAATTTTATTTTCTCTTCACCAATATCTATTTTCTCTTCCCCGTGATAAGGCTAGTAACCAATAAGGAAAGAGTTTTTGCTCATTTTTGTGTTATCTTTTTGTTCTTTCTCGCTGCGAGAGGTCGCTTTTGGTGCATATTTGCTCTACGAACATGACAAAGTGAATATGACCCGGGAAACCTAAACTAACCTTGTTTCTATCAAAGACAACTACAAAATAAATAATCTATAGTTTTATTTATTTATTTATCTAGGATATTATTCACATCATGTACACTTAGAAGAACGGAGAGATTTTGATTAATTTATTCTCTAACCTTTCTGGCCTGAAATATCGAATTATTTATGAATTATCGATAAGAGACTCTCTTATTTATACTTTCAAAGGCATGCGTCTATGCTTCACTTATGGTTTATGCCCGCAACTCCAGCAGTGTCAGTTAACAGTTAGAAAGAAAATCAAGTTAGAAAATTAGACTCCCAATTAACAGTTAGAAAGAAAATCAAGTTTTCATTGTAACACAGTACAAAATTTCAACATGACACTCACATATTTCCCGATAACAGGAAATGTGACGTGACAGGAGATTGTTCGTGACAAAACAAAAGAGTAGGTGTTCCAGCGCGCTAGTGCTCGTTCGGCTCACCCACGGACCACCTCTTGACCCTTGTGCGTCACGCTAAATCTGGTCCCACATATCCGAGCTTTCCCTTCAAATCTCCTCCTCCCTCGCTTTCCTTCACTGCGTTCATCCGCCTCTGATCCGGCGGCATCACCTTGTCTTCTTCGAGTACCATCTTGTCCCAGGACATAGTCAAACAACCACACTAACAAAGTTTCACCTCCAGCACGGCATACCTCGTCGGGACCAGCAGGTACTGCTACGCCCTCAGGGCACTCATCGATCTCGGGGGTCGGGACGTAGTGTCACGGTCACACTAGCGCTTGATCGAGTTCCCTAAGCGGGCACGTCTTCAGGACACCTACAGAACGGCACGTGAAAACAATGAATCTAAAGAACAATGCGTAAAATTCGCAAAATATATGGGTTTTTGGACGTGGAGGGAGGGAGTAGGACGGGCACAATGTAAGAAACTAAAAATATGTGCTGGACCCGCTAAAGACGGAGCTGGTCTGGTGGTGTATAATTACGCAACTCATGATTTACTCAAGAAGCATAGTTTATGCAGATCCTGAATGATTAGTCGATTTCGAAACCAAGCAATAGTACAGTGAAGGTACGATAGGAAATACTGTCGAGTTTACTACCACTGCAAGCTAGCCTCTGTACACTAGTCTGCGAGAATTTCTGCTTTATAGGCAGAACATGAAACCAAGCAATACTACAATCTTCAGGTACGATAGGAAATACTGTCAAGTTTACTACCACTGCAAGTGTAACGCCGTTTACTTTTAAAAAGGGCTGTGATTAAATGACGTCACATGGTGGCTACAAGGTGATACGAAGGGCTCTCCAGGACTAGATAAGGGGTTCGCGAACCCTAAATGTCTCATTGAACGTTTTTCACTTCTTGGCTTCAGGTCACTGCGCATGGTTCTCAGGTTGGTGGCTGGCAGAGAGACTGATTAGAGACTGTACGAGACCAGAGAGTGAATTCTTATCAGACCAGGGAGCATAGGTTGAGTGGATCATTAGCAGAGCCTTACCAGAAAGAATAGAGGCAGGCTGGAACTGTGTTTTGACTACACTGGGCATAGACTGTGGGTGAATAGTTACCGGTTAAGGGTACCAAGGAGATTTCAGTGCTGATCAGATCTGTATTTTGAGAGAGTTTGTTGAGTGGAAGATTTCAGCGTTCAGGGTGAAGATTCCTGAAGAGATAGCGTTATGGAGGGAAATTATCAGGAGATTTGCAGAGCAGTGAAGAATTTCTGACCTAAGAGCTCTTCGAGACCTTGTTAGCAAGAAAACACCGTGTAATGTATATGAGCCCGTGATTTGCTTTGTTATATGATAAGCAAGCTTGGATTGAGTGCCATAGTTGGATTGAAGAGTCTGGTGTGGAGTTGACTCTATTTCGGTGTGCCTTCCTACTTCCTAGCATCTACTAGGTCTCCTAGTCTTGGCGGTTGCTCCTTGTGGGTCTTGGCGTTCCGACTTGATCACTAGTAGCGGAAGCGCTGCCCAATTTTTATGCAACCTAGGTCTAGAATAGTTCCACCTGTATTTAGTAACCTAAGATTGACCAGAGACCTATAAAAGACTAGTTGGTTATTCTAAACCTGTTCAACAGTTATCAAATCCTCGGTGCCCATTAGCTGATAGTTTAACGAACTGGATCTAGAGACACAAATAAAGTATACAGTTCTCCAGGGAGGTTCACGTTCGGCAGTTCATTGGTTAGAGATAAAGGAATCTGTTTCGAGATCTGCGGTCGAACGTTACACAAGGTAGACTGTGTACAGTACTCTGCGAAAATGTACTACCACCGTGCAGTCTGCTGAAGAAAAACGTTCGGAGCTGCTCCTCCAAGGACTCTATTATAGGTAACGATACTTTTGCAAGCAACAGTATAGAAGGAGTACAGAGTGTACACTGGGGCTGTAGACTCTGTAGACAGAAACTGCACGGACCTGAGAGGCTATGTACAGTAGCTACATAAGAAAGTAGTGACGACAAACTTAAAGGTGCAAAGTTTTTGAAGCTCCTCGTAGTATGTACAGTCCCTTCTGGAAAACTGTGAGCAAAACTACAACAAGATAGTGTGCAAATAAAAAGATATTTGCACAGTATGCTGGACGCTTGACGCTGTTTGAAAAGCTTCTTCTATCTTGGCCTGCAACGACACCGAGAGTAGCGAGTAAAGCACAAGTGATAAAACAGTTTTGTGATAACTACTGATTATGCAGTTTGAATGGAAGTTGTCTGTATTGAGATTATTCACCTGGGTGCTTATTTCGGATCCAAGGTTTTCACCCGTGCCTATTTAGTTTTTTTGACCTTGGTTACCATAGCGGTGGTAATTCTGGTTTTTTTTTCTATTCCATTACTGCGATTCGTTAAAAAGATAAAAAGAATTTCTGAACGGGTGTTACGAGAAAAATGACGATTTCTTACTGCCGAACTTCGCGCCAGTTCTTTTTCTGCTCGTTTATTGCTTCCAGTACGGGCTCGTTCCATATTTCGCTATACTCTTTTTCCACACAAGGCATTTTCGCTGTTGTATAGTATTGCTCTTCAGTCCCGCCATGATGGATTCCAAAACAGAATAAACAATACGTGCTGAAAGTACGTGCTGAAAGTTTTATGCATTGCACATTTTTCGAAACGACAGGGCTAGAATTCAAGGCACTTCTTCTGGTAAGAAAATAATCGACAGTACGTGATAAAACTGCAAAGTGAAACTTGTATATATTGCAATTTTTCGTAAAGCACAGACAGAGGAGTTGCAAGCACTTCTTCTGCTGCGAACGTTTTGACATTCATCTCCAAGCGAAAGGATGAACTATACAGGGCTGGCGGTATACCTCTGTTTACAAATGCACAAGTACAAGTTTATACTGGACACAGTGCCAACTTCTCGGAGAAAAGTTTGAAGCTAGAAATAGTTGACACACTGACAACTTCCCGAAGGAAAGTTAGAAGCTATGACTGTATCTTGGGACTTAACGGGAAGAAAAATATTGATTTGCAATATATACAATGACGCAGTAATCCCGCCAGTGCCAGTACAGAACAGCAGCAGTCTGCAGGTGTGTCTATCTTGTATGCCATCCACCTATATAAACAGAACGGTTTGACAGCAATCCCCCTCTACTCTATACAGTGCTCGGGTAGGTCTTCCTCTTCGCTATTCTGTCTTCTTATTCGCAATTCCGGATTGTGTCCTGCGCATATTAGACAGTATATTAGCAAACAGAAAAAACGTAACTGGAGGTAGAAAGCAGCAGACAGATTACCTTCAGCAGCTCGTCCAGCCGTGGTGTCCCTTTGCAGTGCACTGCAAAGTGGTATATAGTCAAGAAAAACCTGCACGGCTTCAAACAGCGGGCAGGCGTCCAACGCAGGAGAAAGGAGATCAAGAGAGCGTTCCTCCTCTTCTGGAGTAACAGTTGTGAAGTATCTTCTGCGATCTTCACGGTTAGAAAAAAAGATTGTATCTATATCTCTCATCGTCATGACTTGCGGATGAACGATGGACTTCCACAAGGCTTCGCTTCTGGCTCGTTGTATGCAATTACTCTTCAACCATCTGCACGAAGGAGCGTACTTGCCGGACCAAACCATGGAGTGCAGAGACGTTCGCAGTGTACTGCCCAGCGGATGACCGTTTTTGTACTTGTTGTACTGCAGGGCCCCTTGCAATATGTTGTTGGAGTTTAGTTCTACCCTGTTCTTGGTGTCTGCAGCACCGAGAAGAGTAAACAGCTCCTCTCCATCTACAAGCATGGCATCAGTAACATTTTTCATGCAGCAACGATAATGTACCTCAGACTTATCTTTTATGCAGTAGCCAATCATACCGATAAAAGTATGAAGGTCCTTGTTGTTGAGCTTCTCCACGCACACTTCACCTCCTAGTGGTCTAGCAGCACCTTTCCAACCTAAGACATTGATCAATCTATTTTTCACATCGATAGTACTGGTGGCATGTAAGCATAGTACTCCTTGCACGTGAATATGCAATAAAGCCCCCCTCCTCTTTCGACTGAAATAAGTCCACAGTCACATTCTAGCTGAAAAAATGCACACAAACAGTTCTAACAAGAAAGGTCGAGATCTCCATCAGTCCGAGCGAAGTCACTGATACTTCAAGAGTCTTTAAAGGCATTGTTTTTCTCGGGCAAGGAACAGGGGGATGACTCGCTACGTGGACGCGAGCCGCTTGTCGCATTTGCATCAGAAGAGAACCCAAAATGTTTACAACCTATCCTGTAAACTCTTGGATTAACTGCTTCGCACACACAAGATAAAGATTTCTGTCTGTAGACGGACGAAACAACAGGTTTCAAAAGCTTGTGATCACTCTCGTCTCGCAAGAACTTTGGATAAGAGAAGATAGAGGCTCTGCTGTCTTTGAAGATTAACCACAACTCACGAGATTGGATATATAGAAAAGGTCCTGTAATCACTAGAAACAGTCTGTAGCACCTGAGAAAGCATAGCAGACTTTAACATAATCTCAGCCAGGCAGGAGAAATTCGGATGGTTTATAACAAAAACGGAAATCAATATAGACATAACTCCTTGTGAAGTATAGGTTTGTTTCATTGAAGGAAAGGTAAGCAGAACCTAGCAAGGGATAGGAGCAAGGAGTTGGTGGACGAGCGAAATGATCTATTTGGAACTTGTAATTGTCTACTCCGTGCTGACAAGACAGCTCAATGGGCTGCAGAGATGGAGGACTGAGTGGAACATTGAGTAGGGCGGTAGAAGAGGATGCAGGCGTCTGCAGTTCAGCGCTGTAGACCACAAGCAAAGGACTATGCTGAGGACTAGAAGCAGAGAGATGAAGAGTATAAGACTTGTCATCATCTGTGCCGTTCTGCTCTTCACAATCTGTAGGCATTGCCGACATATGGCAGAAGACGTGAACTAAGAAACAGACGAAAGTACCAGGATAAATGGCAGCAGAAATAAGAAAGACAGTACCATAGACTGAAGGTGGCAGGCCGCAGCGAGTGCAGTGTATCGAAGCAAGGATAGTGAGAAGGAAGCAGCAGGCAACAAGTCCCTTGTCCGTCCTGCAAGATTAGAACGGGCATGCAAGATTACAACAAAAGAGCAGTAATGACAAACCGACGCTTGCATGTAGTTTAGGACCAATCCCTCGTCATCGCCATTGTCGTCCCACGGATGCCAGAGCAAGGACGGGAGGGCGTAAGCATGAGGCCTGTACAGCAGGCCATTCCGGTCTGCAAGAAATAGAACGAGAGAAGATGACCATCCCCATCGTCGTCCGATAGACGCTAGCACCTCCTGTAAAACGACAACACGCATAAGCTTAAGAAAGCACGGTCAAAATCAAGAAAGAAGGCTCGAAAGCAAGAAACGAAGAAAAGAACGAGCAGCGACCTTCATCTCGCTCTCACAACAAGAAAGCGGGCTCGAAACGAAGAGAAAACTCCGCTTCCCGCTCCCTGCTCCAAACGACGACGAGGTGTGAACATGATCTGAGATGAAATCGAGGACATAACAGCGAGGAGAGGACATGGTCCCGAGACGAAATCGAGGAGAGAACACTGAGCCGTCGAGAAGAGAGCGAAAGGAAGAACAACGAAGAGAACGGGTTGTCACTACCGTCCACTCTGCGAGAGCAAAGGTTAGGGTTGGCGAACGAGAGAACTGTGACTTCGAATTTGGAGAGGACGATGAACGACGATACAGACTGCGAGGTTGTCGACGGTGACAGCCTCCTTCTCGACGCGCGGCGAGCGTGTTCATGAACAGAAACAAAAGGTCAGCGTGTCCTTCCAGAACCCGAGAAAAAAGACAGCGCGGATAGCGTGAAAGTTGAGGCGGCCGTTTCGGTCCATTTTAGCCATTGCCCTTTAGAAATGCAGCCGTCAACAGTAATGAAGAGATATTACTCCTGGCGCTGCTTGTTCGCAGTCCGCCGTTTCTCCAAACAGTCTAGTAGATAAAATTCAAGCTCCTTAACTCTTATTCCTCTCTGCAACAACCTTCCAACTGGAATCTTTCAGAAAATTGATCCTCTCCGTCTCTGCTTCTCTTGTGCGTCTCCAAGCTTCCTCATGGGCAAAAGATAGAATACCCTCCTCCGCACGACGTCAACTGTTTTCTCCAAACCCTAACACCCCTGCTAAGCTAGGGTCCTTACAAGTAGACGTACTTATCAAGTAAGTAGGCCCCCTGCTAAGGTACGCCCTCCTTATTATTTACGTAACAACCAAGCAGTCTAGTCTGATCTTTGATATTACAGTTCACTCATGATTTTATACCACTTCAGCAGAATATTACAAAACCTACACTATTCTACTATATGGTCTAACCAGAAAAATCATACACAATCATAGACTCAATGCATATGAAAACCCTACATTTGTTACTCTTAGCTCTTCTCCTCCTCCAAAGAAAAATTATAAAAGAGAAGTACCACGTACATAGAAAAAACCAACCAGATTTTGCAGCTTAATTTTCTCATAATTTAATATATCTCCAAGTAGAAGACATGCAGAAGTGAAGATAACTGTTACAGTGAACTTAATAGAGATTATTAATCTTTATTAATCTTCAGATTATTAATTTTATCTTGCTCTTAACTTGTTTTTCCACTCTAAAGATGAAATATTTTTCATGTTGAGCACTTAAGTTATTCTCTCTCACTGCAAGTTATGTGCTCCTCTCATCGTGAAGAAAAGAAGACTCGGCACCAATCACAAAGATATATTTTTGTCCACATGACTTCTTGCTTTCTCATGATGCCCATATGATGATAAGTTTTCTTGTAAATGTGTTATTTTCATTATGCGAGTCAACGGAGAATGGTGGTTTCATGCTCGAGATGACATTGTCTACTCTTTTGTATTTTTTATAACACTTGCGATACAAGAGGTATTACCTCTATTTTTATTTTCTTAAAATAATTTATAGGTTTATGTTATAAATAAAATCTAATATTCTCACAAGAATTCTTTTCTTGCCTATAAAACAATTTCTTTTTATCTTGAAACTTGTTTTAAAACTAAAACAAGAGGTGGATGAAATTCCAAGATGAAATTACAAGAGAATTTGTTGATGACATTTTGATCTCAAACTATAGTTATTTCAATAGTTTTAGTTTTATTTAAAAATAAATAAATTTCTTAACTAAAATTAAGAAGAAATAGAATAAAAAGTTCAGTAATTTTGATAATTTTGGTGTTCTGCTTGTAATTTCAATTTATCTCGAAAGCTTTTTTAGAATAATCTATTCAATAATTTATCAATAATAAAGATATATTCTTATTACACATATTTATAACAAAATTGCTTAGTGAACTCCTCAGTTTATTGTTTTAAATGATAAAAAGTATTATAAACTAGATCTAAATTTGAATAAATTTAATATACATCTTATCATATATATATATATATATATATATATATATATATATAGAATTTTGTTTGCTCAGTATCATTTTTCCCGATAGAATAATTTGGTATCTCTTTCTAGATGGAAATAGTCACCATCTAATAAACATTGTTACATTTTCTACCCAAAGTGGAAAAGTATACTCGAAATGAAAAGAATACTAAATAAAGAGAACAAGAAAATATGTATCAATGCAAACTGCAAGCTCACCAACACGGCAGGAATTGTATGTAATGTTACTTTTTACTTTTTTTCTTTTTATAATTATGAAAAGAAAAAATCACATACGAAAATAAATTTGAATCACTCTCTATGATACTAAATATTATAATTATATTTTACTTATATTAAATATGGTCTATCCAAGGGTTTAAGATTTTATAATATTATGTTTTGTGCTGCATTTCTCATCAAAAATACAGTTTCCGCAAGTAAGCGACAAGGGCCATTGTTTCTTACACAGTTAACTTTCTTTGCTTTTCATAAATAGTTATATCTATTAAATAATACCATATTGGTTAAATAAATTTACAAATAATCCTATGTATAGCACCATCATGTTGGTACAAACAAAATAATCATTCTTGTTACAAGATTGTAGATCATATCTAATATTTTCTCTCCATAACTCTAATGAAGAAGAGATCAAGATAAATGAACTTTACCATTTGATCATATTAAAATTTGAGAATTTGAAAAATTTACCCAGTTAATTTAATGGTTGAATATATCTTTCACTGCAACTTAGCTAAACACGATAACATATAAGAAGTGACCATCACAGTCAAATTTGAGTGAATATGCATGTAAAGTTCATTTATCCTAAGCAGAGAACATCTTCATTCTAGGATACTAAATTTAAGGAACTCATGGGTTACCTATATGTTTTGTCTTGCATGCAGCAAAAGAGAAATGATGTAATTTGTAATTTGTAAGTCATATTATTTTTCAGTTTAGCATTTATATCGAATATGCGTCCCAAGCAAGGTGGAGAAGTTTAGAGCAAAAAGCAACAAGTGATAGAAGTATAGAAAAATCATACTACTCTAGTACTGATATGTGCTCTATAGTTAGGTAGAACTAATGTATTTGAGGCTAAAATTCTAGGAATAATTTGTTCATTTTCTTTTATTAAGAATTATATAAATTATATAAATAAGTTTTAGAATAAGTAAACACTAAAAATTTAGAATCTTTTGTAAGTGTTAAAGAAAATGATAGTCAAATGGAGAATGCAAGAAGATCTAGAGATGACCCTACACCAAGAAGAGAGTCCATACACGCACTTCCAGAAATATAAGCACGGTATGGTATCATACAAATATTGATTATTAAATATTGATTAATAATGAAGACATTGGTTTATTATCTACTCTTCTCGAAAGAAGGGTTAGGTAATAAATTGAGCATGTTGGTCTCTTTGGTTAGAAGATGGAAAGAGATTATGGATGTTTCAAAATCGATGAAGATGCTTGAATAAGCAATGCCCATGCCTTTTGAAGATGTGACGGTTTTGACCGAGGAAGACGACAACCGCTAAGAGAGACAAAAATATAAGATTCTGTTTGTTTTCAATCATTTTTTCATTCTTTTGTAAAAAATAAAAAAAATCCAGTAATTCAATCTTTCTCTTTGATAATAAGTTTGATTTGACAACTAAATGAATATGTATACTTTTTCTCTGCTTAGGAAATATGTATCCTTCGATCTCTTAGACATTCGATGAGATTCTTTTGGTCTCCTGAAACTTAAAGGATAATAGGAGGTTATCTAGCCATGACTAAATTGAGGATATACATTTTCTTGCCATGAACATATTATTTGTACAACATGCACAACTTAGCATGTGAAGCTCGAAAAGAATATATAGAAATGGAATGAAATGTTACTCAACTTTCGATGTAAAGTCTCCTCATCTCATGAAGAATAAATTTTACTATATTAAATATTTTATGACACAAAATTCTCTATAAAATTTATAGAGAAAAGAATTTAAATATAAATTAAACCTTTGTATAGTATGCATGTCTTACGCATAATCATTACTTAGAGAATATGCATGGAACACAAGAGACGAAAAAAAAGTATAAGCATGGACGAGAAATCTTAGACCACCATTGGCTGGGACAACAGCCGAATCTTGATATAAAAAAAGGTTAAGTAGAAGCATGCTCCATCAATCTTAAGTAGTGTTCACTCTGTGTTAGTAAATGTATATATAAAAGTGTTACTTATAACATTTATATTAAAATAATATGAGAAATTATATATTATATATTATTATAATGTTATCCAGAAGTGCGAGGACTTTTAGAAAAAATCCATAACCCAAAAGCACCCCTATACACTTCCAAACATACAAGTTAGAGAACTTGATGCATGATACACATGAATTAATTATAACACTATTTAGAGACCGTTTACCCGTTTGATGTTATCGGGCAAGACATAAGGGTTAAGAAAAAATCCTAAATCAAGTTGACAAGGAAAATCAAAATTATCTATAAATATTAAATGTTAGTCATACCTGAAGATGCATGAAAACTCAGACATAAACCATAAGGGAACGATGATAGATGCGCTCCTCGAAATAATATCAAGGATGTTACTCACCACCAGATCAAACCTGTTTCAAAAGTTTAATTTATTACCTAACCCTTACCAACAAAAAGGTTAGATAAAAAAGTTAAACCCTTACATATTCATCTCCTCCATCAGGAGAATGAAAAAGCAAGCAAGTTTAGTCAACAAGGATTTTAGATGCATAGGCTCTAAGTTCATAGTGGCTCAATATCCTCTCTGATTAAGATGTATATTCTGCAATGAATATATGCACCGTGTAATTGATCATTTTCTCTTTTTATTCTCGGAGTTTTGACAAATATGATTTTAGAGTTTTCCCACATATCATCTATAAGTACAGTTCTCTTTTAACGGTAATAGTCCAAGGTCATTATGGAGTTCATTCTTCAAACCTCCCAACTGTTGAATACTGATAGATAGAGAAATGAAGAGATGAAGTTTAGTTTAGTTTAGTTTTCTTACAACCAAAAAAGAAAATATTTTTGTAATCTCAAGTACTCTGTAAGAAGATAAAACAGGAATATCCATTTATATGCACACCGGGTTTGTACAAGATACGGTAGTATATGTCTATGTTTTCTGTTAATATTCTTAATATTAATTTTATGATTTTAATATTCGTGGGTCTAAAAGAAGCATGTCTGGTTTAACTTATTCCCTACACTGAAGAATTGGAACCATCTCAATTCAGGTTCAACAGATTTTAGTTTCTAACTTAAACAAGTTGACCTTCCAGGTTACCTTCATTCCAACGTTCTCTGTAAGTACTAACTAGTTTGCTTGGAGATGAATCATAACTTATAAAACTAGTGAATATATTTAATTTGATTGTGTATTTCACAGATTCTAAATTGAGATGAACAACTAATCACCATAATCAATTTTTGCATAGAGATTAAATTTCTCAGTTCTCCGAAGGAAAACCCACAAAGGAAGATCTTCTACTGGGTTACCAGGAGCACTTGTAGTTATACTCGGGGTTTAATAGCATATATTTTGAGTTCATAAGGATCATAGCATTTTTCAAATCAGCCATGCTTTGTCTACCCTGACGCCAAATGCAAATCTAAGAAGCGGACAGTTCCTCGAGAAAGTAGTAAAATGATTTAAAAGGTAACTGGATAGAAGGCAATGAGGTTCATGTGCGAGTGCCCCCGATGTACTACCGTGGTGGTCTATTGGTCATGGTTAATCCGCAAGCATGAGTATAGGCTCCGGTTACCAGTTTCCATAGTACCGGTACTGTTTACCCAAGGCGAGCGTTTCAAATCGAGTTAATTTGAATTTAAACTTGCATCTAGATGCATTTCTTGATATGTTGGTGCCATGTAGTAGTTCAGAAACAAAAAGTTTGGGACGGATCCTGCTTCGAAACGAAAATGAACTGAAAATAAATATCTATTTTAAATAGTTTTAAGGTGAATGTAACACATGGATTCCGCGAAGAGAGAAAACTGAAACTTCAATCGTTCTACTATAAACAAAAATCTTCTCGACAAATAAAAAGTATCTCACTATATTATATATTAGTGAGATTACTTTTATCTTTCCAAGAAAATTTTAAGTCATAAATTAATGGACATGCAAATACCTCCTCCCTCTGAAAGTGAAAGAAGTGGATATGCAAGCCTCTGATAGTGAAGTTGATTGAGAATACCTACCAACTCATCATTACAGTATACCACTAAAGGCTCAATCGCACATAGTTTATCACTGGTTTATTAGATTTTTCTCTGAATCCAAAGTAAATTTGCAAGCTTTGAACACGAAGGTTTTTCACTCCACAAACGTAGGGTAAATATTGTGACCGAATCACGGTCTAGGTTTTATGTGATCGAATAGAGAGTTTTCGTATTTTACGTTTACTGTAACAAAAGTCAGTAATATGACATGTATCAATATAGAAAATAAATAGTTCTTTAAATAACTATTTTTTGCTATTTAACTTTTACTTCAAAAAAATCAACAGATAATGTAACATGTGTCAATTTAGAAGCCTAAAGAACCTTAAGAGGGTACCCAAGAGTACCCTCTACAAATCGGTTAGTTTTTGGAATATGTTTTACTCTAGTCTAATGGAAACTCAATAAACTGATATGTACAGTTTCCAGTCTTATTACCGAACCTAGGTTCGGGTGACTAGACGAAAAGAAGTATGTGTGGCTTGGCCCTAAGTAACTTTGTAAATTCAGATTACATGGTATAACAATGACGCTAAATGGTTAGAGTAAATATTGAGATATGCATGTCAATTCGCTTCTAGGCCAGCATGGAGAAGACGACAAGCATGCAAAGCGGAGAGAAATTCTCAATCTCATTGAGAATTACGCTGGATTTTTTATGATTTCTTGGATGATAATGGAAAAATTAATGTCACTGACCAGGTTTAGAACTCACTCATCTTCCACAGTTCACTCTGAGGGTTTTCAGGAGCTACATCGTATACTCGAATGTAGCAGGGTTGGGCCTAGTTGTTAGCATGGGTAACCACGGCAGTCAGCAAATTGGGTGCAAAAAGCTAGTTTCTTTGGAGGAATCGGCGGTAAAAATATCCTCCAACCTACCAGATATCCGCCATTAGAGTAGAGAAAAGGCAACTTTAAACGTGGAGGTGGCAGAACTGTCAGTTGCCAAGGAGTTCGCGTAGGGTATAATAAATAAACTGGAAGCCGGATCCGTCCCAACTGAAATGAAAGCAGTTTCATATTAAATGCCTCCAATTCAGACCGAACCAAACCAGGGTCGGTCCTACCCACAACCTCTGTTGGTTACGTTCCATGACTTATTAAGTAAAAGAGTCCGGACCCGTAGAACTGGCTTCGGGAGGGTTGTTCCAGCATGCTCACCGGGGTCCAGTAAATGTTCCGTGGCTGTGAGTCACCATTCCAGTGGAAACACTGGTATATTATATGGAATTATATGCCGTGTTTGTGTAACATCGTTCAGTCTTCATTAAACATCATGTTATATATGCACAGAGTAAGAAAAGAAGATATTGGACTTTTCTCTCTCATATGTAAACGGTTGATGTTTTACTAGTGTTGCAATGCTGGATCCTCCTAAAAAACCCATAAGGCATGTAAGTTACAACGCGAAGCAAAAACCATAAGACCGGGCTGCTGCCTTGTCAGAAAATCATTTTCCTCCTAGGTGATAAATTAAACGCCTTTGCTACATATTCCACTCTTCCGAAACAGCTCATGGATGGAAATTTACAACGGAAAGACTTCTCTCGAATGCACTGAAGATCCATCTTTTCCGTTATCGTTTTTATTTGTTCATTACATTCCAAATGTTTTTTTGAATATCACACTATGCTTTTAATTATTATAATCGTTTTATTGTTTCAATATTATTAGATATGAGGTTTAAAAGACGATGCAACATGAGTTAAAAGATTAGTATGGAGTCTCCAACGCCAGACTAATTTAGGTGTCATGCTAGATTTCACTCCATAATATTTACGATGAAGAATGTAGTAATATGTAGTAAGTTATTATTTTCCACTCTTTCTTGATTGGAGGAAACTAATCTCTTCTTGAAGTTACTGTGTCCTCGAAAACGGTTCATAGACCATTCTTTCTTTCATCATGCATTCTCATTGGTTTGGAAAGCTAATGTCCTTTTTATGCCTTTTGAACTCAGGAGGTTCTCTCTTGAACTTCTCATCACGCATATTTTGAATGTTTAAAGCCCGAGTTTGACTAGAAGCGATCAATTGACTCAGAAAACATTATTTTGCAGGTTTGCTTTCAGAGAACTGAGAAAATAACCGTTATGTAGATAATGATTATGGTGATTAGGTTTTCATCAACTTAAAATCTACAAAATAAAGAATCAACTTAAAACTATTCATCAGCTTTACTAGTTATGATTTATCTAAAACAGACTTTCGAGTATTGACAAAAATATCAAAATAAACATTCAAAAGTTTTTTGGAACCAAACAAATTCCTTTCTTCAGACTCGAAATACACGAGAGAAAAATAAAATCTCTTTCATGGTTTTATACTCAAACTCGAAGTTTAATGTGAAATTAATATGTCGAGAGCACAGAGAAACCCCGAAGATATGGCAAGCCTAAGACAAGTTAAACTTATAACCTATCATCCTCGAGTTACTGCCTGGGGTGATTGAGTTCTACGTGAAAAGGTCCGATTCTGGTTCGGTTGCCATGATTAAAAACGATTCAGTTTAATAGGTTCGGTTCTAGTTTAGCCGATTTTAACTCTCAATGGTTTGCTTCAGTTCTGAACCGAATCAAATTCAATAATCAAATTAAATATTACATACAAGTGCAATTAATTGAATTTTGGTCAAATTTGTATAAAAGAACAAATTAGATAATTCTTCTTTATTAGTCATAGGAGGAGTTTATTTCCAAAAATGGTTCGATATGAACTAGTTCCTTTCCAAAATGTTTCGCTTTCAAATTACCATGTTCACTAGTTGTGGTTATGAGATTAGAACTCACTTTATTATTTAAATGATGAACACCCGTGTAAAAAACCCCGCATATGAGTATAAAAGCATAGAAGAGAATATTTCTTTTTTCTTTTTAGTGTTCTCCACCTTAAATAAAAAATTTTGTTCTGCTCCATGAATCCGAGACCTTCATTCAATACTATATAGTTTGCTCTGAGATGAATCATAACTTGTAAACTAGTGAACAAACTTATTTCACAAACTTCAAATTGAGATGAAGACATAATCATCATAATCACTTTCTCTATGCCAGTTAAAAAATCAGTTTTCGAATGCATACCCACAAGATAAAGTCTTCTGGGATACTCGGGGTTCAACGCTTGATAAAACACGGGTCCTACATCCCATAAGCAACTCCTTTTATGTATTAGGGTGTGTCCAAGTTAGAACCTTTGGGTAATATTCGACTATCGCGGACAAGTATTCCGACTGCGACCAAAAGACCGATTTCGTTTTCTACGAAAGCCGCAAGAAACCGCTCGGCCAACTCTAACTCGTGTTTTCTCCAAATTTTACGTGAGTTTCACCTATAAGTAAATTCAAAACTTTGACAATTTACTACGATTAGAAAATTACAAAAAAATTCAAAAGATGAAATAATAAAAAACTTAGAGCGATTCAAAAACACCCTAAGACAAAACTCGCCGTGAACAAACTACGCCGATTTTCCTTCTTCCCGTTAAGAGAATTTTTCGTTTTAACTTTGACACGCCCTATCATGGGGTTATGTAATGGGAATGACCTTATTCTCCCTCTTAACATGATCAAATAAGTGGAGTTGGGGTGATTAGCAATTTGATTCTTGGGACATGTACCTACCTGCTCACAGAATAGATCTGTCTAAACCAGAGTAAGAAAGTGTCCAATTAACCTCCAGCACTTCCATTCAAAGCCGAAAGTGGATAATTTCGTTGCCGGAGTCAACACTACAGCAGACAGCTGACGGATTATAGATAATCCTTTTCGTGGACTAATGCAGTAACTATGCTCACAGTTGCGCTTCTGCAATACTTCTTGCACGTGTTCAGCTTGTCTGCACTGAGTTAAATTTGTCATGAAGAGGAGTGCAACATGCTGAGACCTATCTGCGACTTTCGACTTTCCAGTCCTCATGGAAATACTCATTACTCAAACCTAGCAAATCTCGTACGAGAATATCAGTGCAGGTGGAAAGTAGTATCAAAGACCTCACGCATTAAACTGGTGCATGGGTAGACTCCTGCTTAAACGAGCTACAGAAACATACCTACATTCACTGACCTCATCCACGGAGAAAATGTAGAGACGACCTTTGACAGCAGCAATATCGTTTATGAACTGTCTATCACAGTCTCATGATGATGACAAGTTGATTTGAACAGCCACATACGAGGGTTTCTTATTAGAAAGGACTCACCGCTTCGTTGAGCAAGAGATTCGATCAGACTTGGAACTCTCCCAGTATGCATATTCACGAACCACATATATGTATATATCTGCTATCTGCTATCTTCAGTTTTCACGGGTTACCTTCCAAGTGTATGTGGATAGCTCTTGCATTGTGCTGCTATACGCATAGACCGTTATATATATCTGCTACCAACCGGATGAAAATAAAAGCGCATTTTGTGGTTTGGACTGTCACCTTGTGCACTCAACTGAACAGACTTCGTCATCTAGTTTGGCAAATCGAAGTAGGTTAACTGCACATTCGAAACCTGGGAGAAGTAATCTCTCGGACACAAACTTGTCCTTCACCAGTAACTTCGTCTCCTTCATCTTAGCACAACTCCTCAAATAATGGTCATCGTGGCTACAGGCCGAAGTGTGAGGTGAATCATCCAAAGTCACAACTGAAGTCCGTCACAACTCGCATTGAAGAACATCCGGTTCGAAGCCTTCAAGCATCGACCTCGAAAATTCCAGAGAAAGGCCTGACGTCCCAGTCATGCACCAATGTACAACGAAGAAGCACCTAGTGGACTCCAGATCACTACAGCCATCAAGCAAAAGGGATCGTGTGTCAAATCAGTGTCAAAATCACGTTCGGACAACCTTTCCAAAGCACATAATCCATTCGACAGGAAAACGCATTTGATGCTTACGAATTACCTGTGATAGTTGACAGAAAGGGCGTTCAACGAACCAGACCAACTAGTTTCGACGGACTTCCGAGTGATTATTGAGATACGGGCCCCCAGGTGATATCGACAGCCACTGTCAGAAGTTTTTGACTGCCGTTAAATGGTTCTTTCTGGGTTGGCTGCTTGCTAGGAGAACACGATATTGGATAGGGTCAGACTTGTCCGTACCTTTTTCTTGCCCTTCCAGCCTCCCTTGTAGCCTCCCTTGTGCTTGCCGCCCCAGCCGTGCCCTTTGTACTTCTTGCCGAACTTGTAACCTTTCTGCTTCTTATGCTTCCCGTGCTTGTAATGCCCATGAGAACTTTGGCTATGAGAACCTACATGAACCTTACCTGCCTTGTGTCCTCCATGACCTGTAAAGCACAGAAAGAGCACAAGAAATAAGAACCAATACCAGTAATAACATAATGTCCAAAGCGGGAAAGGCCAGCGGTGAGCAAAGTAAGAAACGAGGCCGGAGCCTAGAACATCAACTTTGCTCTTTGGTATAAACTTCTGGAAGACTGTTTGAGCTTCGCTGAACAACCTTTAACAATAAACTCACATGGACTCTGCCCCACAGATGCAGATCATTCGCAATTTTAAGCAACTCATTCACACAGATGAGACGTTCACATACCGACCAGATGTGGTATAGCGCCAAGGGCAATAGGGTACCCGCTGGGCGCATGGCCCGTGGGGTATGGTGCAGCGTAAGGAGCATGGCCGTGTGCTGGAGGAGGGTAGCCTGCCATGGGTGGGTAGCCTGCTGCTGGCGGGTATCCTGCTGCTGGAGGATATCCTGCCCCTGGTGGTGGATACCCTGCTGGTGGTGGATATCCTCCTGCTGCTGGGGGGTAGCCTCCTGCAGGTGGGTAATAAGGTTGCTGAGGTGGATATCCAGTAGGAGGTGGAGCTCCATAAGGTGCAGGAGGGTAACCGTGAGGTGGTGCTCCATACGGTGGAGCTCCTGGATACCCAGGGGCTCCTGGTGGGTAACCAGGATACCCATGACCGTGTCCTTTATCCGTCATTCTGCAATCCTGCTTCTGAAATTCCAGGGGAAACTACCGTCAGCATTATCAACCTGAAGCCGATATAGGTCTGAATGTTCGCAACTAGCTTGTACTTGACTAAGCATCTGCTAGTGACTCGTAATAGACATATTATATGGCGTTATCCTCATCGAAATACATTTTCTCTTACTGCCAATTCTCAATTTTGAAGCTGATGTCACATAATCTTTTACATTCCCCTTGTTGTCTAAAGATTCTGATGGTTCAAGTAGCAACCAATACAGTTCGACACTATGGCTGTTCTTCTAGTTCAGATCAAGTAGAAAAAACTTTAAGTTAGTACTAACTTCCGTTTACCCGAGTCATCGCGTCCCGCACGAACGGGCAGAGTTCATCAATCTGAGTCAATCCACCTAGACTGGAATTCTACAAACAGATGAAGCAAATTCTAGGGCATAAGGGGTTTGACGTCGAGATCGGGACAAGGTAGAGAACGTTTTACTTACCTATTCGTCTTCAAAATTAAACTTCTGCAGTAGTCTCTCATGCACCATATGCTCGGATTCCTACACCCACATCCAAAAACAGAAGAACAAATGCCAATTTCGTCATCAGCTGCTTTACCGACCTCAGCACAACCAGTGAGATTACCAAGAAGTGGATATGAAGCGCAAGGGTAAGACTTCCGAGAAATCCCAATCGAAAACGTCATCTAGCAGGAAGGTCCGCTCAAGCTTATTCCAAGCTGAACTCCCCAGGCTGAAGTTCCAATCACCCACTAACGAATCATTGTACAGATCATATCCCAAGCTCCAAATCCACCGACCAACAGCCCAGACTCTCCATCTGTTCCGATCCAATTCGAGACCCGTCCTCGTCCTTCCAGTCTGTGTACCTGAACCCCTTAATGTTTGCAGTCCTATTTCGCTTACATCAGATTCTAGCACGCCCTATCGATCTATAGATTGATCCATTACTCCGTATGTTACAAGCTCCAGAGGTTCAAATCAATTCCTTCATAATTCTAGCCCTGTACTGGTCGATCTTGATTCCATTCCGACATACAGTGAGAATACATCCAGCCTGAAAGTACAGATCCCAAGCAACCCAGCCGGCCAAAGGAACGGGAGAAGAGGATGAAGAAGAACAGCGAGAGAACACCCACCTGCAATATCCAGTCGAGAAGCTGGAGAATGGACCGAAACTGACGTATTTGTAAGAGGCCGGCTTCCTGGCCCCATTCGGCCCGAGGTCCACGCCCATCAGTACCTCGTGGCAGGACGCCGCAGGAGATGAGGCGACAGTGCCGCCCAGCTCTGACTCGCGCGCCGTTTGTGCCGTTTGGAGTGTTCGGACGCGCTTCGAGACGCGTTTGCATCATCACTATGTTGATCGATAGTCAAGCCGGCTGAAGTTGCTGGCTAGTCCCAAAACGGCACCCAATTTGGTAGAAGGACCATTTCTCACTGTAATTCTTATCAGATCTGGCTATACCTTCTGCGTGATTCCTGTCGCGGAGATTTTCCCTTCTTCTACTTGCATGATCATGACCCTGGCCCTTCGGGTCCTTCTTTCCCTTGTTAGGCTTGATGGGATCTTTCCATCCGTTTGCTATTCGTTGTGTCGCGTGTTTCTCTTGCATGATCATGGCGCCAGGCCCCATCGTGTTGTATCGACCACACAGATGCTGCGAATCAAGAACAGAACGAGGAGACCCACTACAATCGCAGTAGTTGCGTTCTCTTGAAGCCGAGATCCACATCAGCCTGTAATCGGACCCAATTAGCTGATCGCGGTTACTGCAGATTAGGAAAATGATTCTGGATGCAAGCAGAAAAGCGCGAGCTAGTTTTCCTTCTTCACACGCGACCCTGTAGTCGTCTCACAATATTACAAACGAATGCGCGCGTGTCGTGTCAGGCGTTTAGTGCTAAGCGTGCCGGTTTGGATTCAATTAATCCGATTTCGTATGGACGGAGCGTTCGCGCATCTACTAACTTTTCATGACCGTCATCCACAGGACCGATTTGGAGGTCCAAAACCCAACCAACCCACCCGGGTAGTGCTGGAGAATCTCGTGTCTGCGTCATGGATCTCCGTCATCTGACAAGAGCCCCAACCTGATTGACCCCCAACGGCCGCCACCCTAACGGCCGTTTGGGGTCAATATAGCTTGAAGTCTTCGTAAGAATCACACGCTTCATCTGTATCGTGATGTTTGAGATATCGTGGCGATGGACTGCATTTCTAGCGGCACGTCCTCCTTTGGGATAGTTTATTGGCTTCTGGCATGGGAAAGAGAAGCTTTGTTCGCTGCAAGTTACCAAATTACTGGCAGCTGAACAAAAATTTCGATCGCGTGCCTGTAAAACATCGTGCTGCTCAAGTTGTTTCATCCACGACTGAAGGCGTACCATAGAGGAAACAGATCATAGAGGAAACAGAACTGCTAACTGCGTTTGAGCTCAGTTTTTGCAAATCGACAAAATGACCATGCTATCTTTAACACAAATGCAGATCGAAACGAATTTGTATCTACATTGATCGATTAGGAATATGGACGAAGATCCTCCGCCGAAGTTATTTGGGCTACAAGTGCACTGACTTTCCGGACATGGCGTATTGTAGTATAAAGGGAATCTTGGAAATGCTTTACCGAGAGGATCATCCCCATAATCCTTAGGGAAAGACATGATGATGTCTTTGGTGCTTACGGTGAAGGTTTTGCTACTGGTCATATCACGGATGGCCAATGATGATTGCCTTCCAGTAAATCGCCTACCCGGAATATCTCGAGCAGTGATCAGATGCAACAACCTAAACGTTCTTCTTCTAATCCCTGAGTTGTTCTGTCGTTCCTGCAATGTTACAATCAAATGAAGGAGAGTTCACGTACTGCTTTCGAAGAACATATACAGTACTGCGTACCAGCCCCTTGAGGATCATGGAAAGCAATACATTTCACCGACATGGTCCTCTAGAGAGAGCACGATACTTCACGCCACAGACATTTTCCGATGGGCAAATCCAGTCACAATCGCCAATCGCAATCCGACAGGGAGCCCTCCTGTGATCTCACTCTGCCATCAAGCAAATACAGTGATGTATCACAGATCACAAGAGGCCGAGATGTCTTCTCCTGATCGGGGTCGGAAAGCAACGAGCACAAGCTTCTTCCCTTAGGATCCTCTGAAGCTTTTTGTCTTGCCCGACTCACATGAGAAACTTAGCTGGCTTACGTAAGGTGTACGTAAAGTGCGAAAATGCTTGACGTACAAGGTTAATGTGAGTGCGACCTTGTCACAAAGGCCCATTCCTTCTTTTTCAAGATCAAAGGAATCAAAATTAAAGATAAAATTAATTTGGTGATTTATTAATTTAGATAACATCAAGTAATTATTTTTCTGTTTATTTTTTCTTTCGACGGATTTTGACTTAGTTCTTATTTTTTTTATATGTGTGTCTTGTTTGAGAATAGTAATTTTCTAACACAGAGATTTTATCTTCATTTCTTTCAGAATAAGTTATGTTATATTTTTATAGTGATTTCATCTTTATATTCTTTTTTCTTATTCTAAATTTTTCTGGAAATTATTAGATTTGAAAAAAATTCATCATCTATAACATCGTTTTGTTTTTTCTCGTTTCTGAGACAAGCAGCGAACATACAGATTTGAGAAAATAGATGTGTGAGACTTTATTTTCCTCTGGTTTATGGTGGACGATTTTTTGAAACAAGAGAACTCGCTATATTCATGATCGGTTCATTGCACTATGATACTAGTCATAAATTTCTCATACTATTTCTGTTCATCCAAGCTTTGGAGAATGTGCATACTATCGTGATAACATCTCGAGAGTTTTGGATAATACTCAGATAACACACATGGTGAGATGTCATTCATAAGCAAGTATGGCACGTGAAAACTGAATTTTGGATATTCATATGAGAAAACAATACAGAATGTAACATAGAAACTTTACGAAACTAGTAGACGAGATAGAACTTTTCATGCCTAGTAACAACAAATGATCTGCAACAAGAAAGCGAATGGAACTAACCGAATGTGTGACAATAGTGATCTATCGCTTTGCACATAATGCTCAATTAGTGACTCTGAGCGATATGTATTGCATTGGAGAATCGACTATAGTGAAATATATCACGATGATTACTGATATTCTTACGAGTAAAAATAAATTATACTCCAAGTATATACGTAGATCAGATATCACAGAGAGTAGAAACATTAGGAACAAGTTTGAACAGATCTGTGAAATTTCACAAATAATAGATGCTGTAATAAATAGAGCCCTACTTATCAACTAGAGGAAAAATTGATTTGGTAGAAGTCTTTGGTATAAGAATTAGTTACGACTAAGTTGGTCGAAGAATACATGCAGCAAATAGTACTTCTACCAATAGGCAGGTGCGCCAAAAGTCCATCGAGAAACTTCCAGAAGGAAGTTTCTAGAAAGAAGCTTCTAGAACTTTCCAGCCGGGAAGCTTCCAAAAGGAAGTTTATAGAAAGAAGCTTCTAGAACTTTCAGCGAACCTCTTACGTGGCTCATTCTGAACTCTCTAGATGTTGTTCTAGATCTAAGGCTGCATGTAAGCCACATCAGCGATCCGCGTGAGAAGAATCATGTATTATTCCTCTCACTATATAAAGGCTACGAATGCACCGCCACGGGCATTCGAGTTTCGAGCCCATCTTACAATGATATCAGAGCGGAGTTCTCTAAGAGAGCGGATTACCCCTCTTAGAAGGACCTTTTATCGAGGTACCTAGCAATTAGAACTCTGAGTGCGCCGAAAGGATCAAGAGAGCTATGTGATGGATGGGGATAGATTTCCAACTCCAGAATGACCATTCTTGAATCCTTTCCATATCAAGCTTATGTATCTGCGTCGTGAACATTTTCGAGTGTATCTTGTCTATCATTTTGGTGAAGATTTCATGGGTCAAATGATGAATTCGTCAGTCTCGGTGATTCTTCCAATAGTGACATATGCAGTCTGTTGGGATTTGACCGTCTACATCTTAATTTAGTGAGCAGGGATCTAAACCTACCCGCTCTTGTTCTCTTCAACACGTGCGTGGAGATCCGCTATCGATCAGATCGAAATCGTTTCATAGAGAGTTTGTGATTAGACATTTTGATGAGGATTTCTACCGCGAGATAATCGATTTTCCTATTCCTTTTGTAGTACTTGTAGTGTACGAATGTTTCTGAGTGGCCGTCATAACTCTATACTAGGAGAAGCTTGAAACTTTCGTGTCCTTGAAAGAGAGAGAGAGAGAGAGAGAGAGAGAGAGAGCGATCATGGAGCCACAACCTCCAAATCCAGAGTTGGTGATGCAGGAACTGATGCAGGGCATGCAGACCAAATTTCGGGAGATGAAGATGACGATTGAAGCACTACAGAACAAAATGCTGAACCTCGAAAGTCAGAGTATGACAGACGTTGGAAGAGGAGGATCGTCTCAAGGAGTACCGGTGGTGGAAGAGCAAGCTGCACCAAGGGAACCCGTGGCACAAATCGTTAGAGCTCCAGTCGATGATGAAGGTGCCCTGTTATTATGAATGAAGAACACATGTAACATTGAATCGTACAAAGGTCAACGAATCATGAGAGTAGTCGAGAATTGGATTTCTTGGATGAATCGATATTTGCGACTTTTCAGTATGCAAATCACGGATCACGTAGCGAGAGTGTTTGCGTGTGGCTACTTGAACGATAAAGCTCTCACGTGGTATGATGCATGAGCGAGATCGGTGTTGGCGGAAGAGAGAATAGTCACATGGACTACAATGCAAGAAGGGCTGTTGAAGAATTTCCAATCTGTGGATTCTGTGCAAATGGCTAGAACGAGGATGTGGGGATTGAAACAAAAGAGAAGTCTTCAAGAGTATGTAGAAGCCTTCCTCGACTTGCAAGTTGCAATGACGGATATGAGTCCAGCGGAGGCTCTTGATAATTTCAAGAGGGGGTTGAAGGAAAGAATCCGACAAGAAGTAATGGTGCAAAATCCACTCACGGTTTTTGAGGTCATCGCTTGCGCTTAGAGAATTGCTGGAGCATTAGGAGGAGAAGTGATGATTCCACCAAATCATCAGAATCGATCCGAAATTTCGTATGCAAACGGTCCGACACTTATGGAGCTAGGCAACATCCGTTATCAGCCACGACAGTTTCAAAGTGGAGATCATCGAGGGCGATCAGAAGAAAGACGTCAAGGAGCTCCTAGAGGAGAAGGTGTCAAGAATGCTACACCTCAACTCGAGCAACATCGATGTTACAACTGTGGGCGATTCGACCACATAGCTGCAAATTGCCAAAGTCGTTTTCCTAGAGATCCAAGACCTCCATATCGTCGACTTCTGAATCATCTGAACGAGACGGAAAGAAATGAAGAAGTCGAGACAAGACTGGGAAACGAAGAACATCATTAAATGCACCTCGTGGCCTTACTGGTGCAAGGAGGGAGAAGAAAGACAAGGGAAGGAGAAGGAGATTGATAAAAAAATAATGCGTAGTTGATTGTCACGGATGGAGTCTTGGAATGGACCCAGGTGAGAGTACTAATCGATCCTGGTGCAACAGAGAACTTTTTGTCTCGATCTATTGCTATGAAGTTGGGAATAGAGTTAGAAAGTGATGAGAGTGAAGAGGTGAAACTGCCCAATGGACAAACTGAGAAGATTAAATCGTTACCTCGAAAGATAGAACTTACTTTATGCGAATATCGTGAAGATATTGAGTGGCGAGTGATCAAATTAGCCCGTTATGATGTCATATTGGGTATGTCGTGGATGGAGTAATATAATCCCGAAGTGGATTGGCGAAGAAAAGTGGTGAAAACCAAACAGTGGAAAATCTTCAAAGATAGAGTGAGATCTCAAAGACAGAACTTGCCTTTGTATGTAATAGATACGAGTGCGATACGTAATAGCGATGTCTGTTTTCTGGGTTTAATAAGAGAGGTCCCGAGTGCGCGACTCGACGGACAGATTCCAGAAAGCTTGACAGAGGTGATAGCAGAATATGAGGATGTCTTTCTCGATGATCTTCCTTCAAGGTTACCACCAAAACGAAGGATTGAGCACAAAATCGAGGTGATTCCAGAGAGCCACCCCTCCTTGTAAGACCCCATACAGACTAGCACCACATGAATTGAAGGAGTGCAAGGCACAAATCAAGGAGATGTTGCAAAAAAGGTTCATCCAGTCCAGCGTGTCACCATATGGAGCTCCAGTCCTTTTTATGAAGAAAAAGGATAACAGCCTACGGATGTGCATCGATTACCGAGCACTCAATCAACAAACGGTGAAGAATAAGTATCCACTACCTCGGATGGATGACTTGTTTGACCAACTCGAAGGAGCAAAGTACTTCACAAAGCTAGATTTACGGAGCGCGTATAACCATATTCGAATCGCTGATGAAGATGTGGAGAAGACTACCTTTCGAACAAGGTATGGTCACTTCGAATACTTAGTAATGTCATTTGGTCTCACAAATGCACCAACCACCTTCATGGACCTGATGAATGATATATTCCGCTCGTATTTAGATAGATCTGTCGTTGTATTTATATCCGGAGTTGTACTTGCATGTGGAGTGCTACATAACTTTGTGATACTATAAGGAGAGTCTTTATCTCAAGATGTAGACCTGGTGGATGAACAACTGAATGTTGCACATTTGCAACCCCTTCTTGGAATTGCAGCGGACAGAGTCAAGACACGAAAAAGAGAGATCGTGAGAGATGCATGGTTCAAGCAATTCTGTAAAACTCGTTTAATTTCCAATGCATAATCACATGTAGATATGAGAGACATATGGATAAGAACTTGAGTTCTAACCGTAGATTATGGCTGCACTAGTCCTTGAGAACCTCTTCTCGTCAACTCAATCTCCATTCAACGAATCTCTAACATTTGGATCATTAAATCGAGTCTGCGATCTTCTTGTTGTGCTCTTCTCTCGTTCGCTTTTTCTTGCATTTGAGTAAAGAGATTCATGGACATTACAACGTTGTCGACATTATCGTTTGAAAGGTTTTTTCTCTTCTTAGCACTCGTGTTTAGTTTTCCACTCACACCGGGTTGAGAACATGCTTTTCTTCTTGGAGTTTCTTCGAAGTTCTCAGATATGTCAATAACTTTTTCTCTTTGAAGTGATTGAGAATCATTCAAGAGATCAACAAAAGTCAGAGGTTCACTTGGTTGACATTCGTTCTGGGAGAACACATTTGTAAGATCTTCACTGCTCAAATCAACAAAGCTATGGAGAGGAGTACCACTACCACCATCTAAGGCCCCAGGAATGCCTTGTTCTTTAGACGAAGGACCTATAATCTTATGCATTTGTTCATAATATTCCCATGAACTTGGTTGTGCACCGGTTTTCTCTTGATTGGCTTTCTCAATCTTATATCTTCGGATCAAGTTATCAAACTTATTCTTGAATATTGTGTACATGAATGATAAGTTTATCTCTTGGTTGAAATGAGTGGTTAACACTCGCCATTGGTCTAGACTCACATTGCCTTGATTACAATGCAAAAAACAAACCTCTTCATACATATCTAGAAAAAACTTCTCATGTTCAGATTTTCATTCAACTTTCGGTTTTTTAGAAACAGATTTATGAGTTGTATCTCCTGATTATCCCAAACATCACATGAAATATACACTTAGTGCTCTATCAATATACTAAAATGAAAACAATTGAACAAGAACTGATAACATTGTTGTTTTCTCATATTTCTCTTTGAATGCGATCATTTTGATGAAGTTTGAGAGCATTGGATCGTCTTGTTGCTCATTTCGGTTGGTATATCAGGTTTCATCTCTAATCTTCTTCTGAAAAGTGAATTATGGTCTTGAAAAACACCAAACACCACCATAGTTCATCAACTCATGATTTTCTTAATTTATCTCAAATTATGAAAAATTACACTAGAATCTACTTTAGAATGACAAAAAGAAAAATAAACAAAAGTTTCTTATAGAGCATCCTTTTCTAATCATTTTGATATAAAACATGGCCTCTGTTGATCAAAAATAAGAAAGTATGATCGAATTAAGACATGACAGAAAGACTACCTCCAAACACTCCCAAGCACATTGTGTAACCTTGAGCTCTCGAGAGTCCTCTTGATTGTCACAAACCGGGTGTGTCAATTTCATGAAGTATTTATTGGATAAACTCGGCCCGGGCCCACTCTAAACCCTTCACATTTAGGTCGTTTTTCTCAAACGGAATACTCCATTTGTACACAACAGTGGAGACTCGACGTCCTATACCTCCATAATCAATTTCACAGTACGTCAAGTTTTGTCTCTGACGTACAAGCCTCTGTCGGTTGTGAGTCGAGCCTCTGTCTAATTCGTAACCAAGCTGATCGGATCAACTCAACAAAGGGTTGATTTCCATCGGACAAGACCAAGGACCCCAAATCCCTACACACGAAACAAATCTTCTGATTAGTGGTAGATTGTAGTTTAGAGGATGGCTCGTTGAGGACATACTCATTCAAATAATGAATAGATTCTCCTAGGCGTGCATATTCATCTCTTCCAAGATAGAATAGCCCAACCCTCTTGTTAATTCATTATTTTAATAAATAAATATCATCATTGAATTATATTGTTTTGTGATGGTTAAAATGTAAGCAATCTTTACTGTAAAACCAACAATAGTTTTTATATTGTTTATATTGAGAATTGCAACTGTACTTTGTGTTAACATTTAATAGATACTGTAAATTTTAATTTTCATATTACTGTTTATTATTTATTATTTATATAATTTCTAATAACATTAAATAAAAACATTTCTCTTGTCTACGGACCAAGTCCGACTCCTCTAATCGTGACGAGCGACAATCCCATCTATAGTTCTTTTCTCCATTTCATTGCTTGTCTTCTTCTTTCTCTATAGCTATAAGCTCATGTTACATGCATAAATATTCATTCGAATAATTAGTATATATTTTAACGAATATACTCAACTCCCTTAACAATATTGTTCGTTTTACAGTAAAGGTTGCATACATTTTAACCATCACGTTTCAGTTATTTAACATGAGTCACTTACCGGTTCCTCCGGTGAAAAGAAGGAATTAATTAGGTTGGTTTTACAACGAGGATCTTTTACATTCAACGATTACATTTTAACCATCAGTTCACATTATTTAACATGAGTCCATTACGGATCTTAGTTGGCTCTTGTTACGGGAAGTTACTTTCGTTGCGAAGAAAAGAATTAATGTGGTCGCTTATTACTGTGATGGATGGCATTCCAATCCTATACTGTGACTTACGAACGTATTAAAGCAATCACGTTCACAATTATATCAAAAGTAAACAAAACTTATATCTTCTTTAAATTCAAACTTGATTTCTCACTGTGCAGCTGCCAGCTTTCTAACACGGTGCAAGTCGCTGTGATACTAAGTAACTACATTAGATAGTGTAGTATTTATTTAGTTACTTGTCTTTTACCTAAGATAAAGAGTATTTAGATTTTACTCCACTGATATCTTGTTGAATTCAAGAAATAACAGAGGTAGGGTAACTCTCTTCTTACTCTCAATCTAAATTATTATCATACATAAAAATATGTTCAAGAAAACCTAAATAATTTTTCTATTTACAAAAGAACAAGTTGTTTTGCCTACAATGGGATTGCGAATGTTATGCATTTGTCGAGAAAAACAATTCTTGAATTCTGACTTTGTTACTTTGATTAATTCTGCAAGTCCATTATATATCACACTTACATATACTTACATATCATATATATGTAAAGATCAACTCCTAATTAAATATATATAATGATGATATTATATATGAGTTCTACATACTATAATTCTTCATATAATTTATCTATTAAACTGTATATTTTATCATAACACATATATTGACATACAAGATAAGTATGCATGTATACACATACTCCTAAATGCAATAAACATGTACATGTATATGTGTATACATAAATATTGTTATATTTGGTTTAATATATAATGATGATATGATAAGTCTTTTTGCAAAACATGAATCCAACCGAGTGTTGCATGCGAGAATATAAAATATGAAGAGCTCATCAAGATAGTTTTCACTGACTCAGAACATGCAGCGTAAACATCTTCTGTGTAATAATAAATTATGATATACAATGATAGATACAGTGTCATGGATGAGAAATATAAAAATATTTTCTGACAATAAAATCTCCTTATCAAATATATAGAGACTTTGTCATGTGAACAAAATATTTCTCCAACGGACAGAATTGATGAAATACGGCAAGACAGAACAAAGAACAAATATGAGAGGAAACTATAAGAACTACTGAAACAGAGATTTAGATGTGATGTGGTTATAGCTCAATGGCTAAGGCGTCCCTTGGGAAGTCAAAGATCTAGAGTTCAAATCTCTCCGTTGACATCTCTCTGAGTAGAGACTTTAGATCTGCATCACATAAGTTACCATAGTATGTTGATCCCTTGGGAGGATTATGTTGGACCATGTGCCTAAGGGCGAGGACGATATCCCACTAATAGTAGCATGTTGTGCAATGGATATCGTCTTAATAATAGCATATTTTGCAACGTCTCTGCTTACTACACGTATTCAACAAGAGATATCTTGATGTATTGGACCTTAATATCTACTATTATTCTAAGGTATCCAGATGTTAGTCTCAGTCCAACATGCGTCATCGAGGAAAATATGAAGCTTTCTCATAATACAATGATGTATCAGTTTATAAGGCCGTGTAGTAACATGATGGCATCAAATATATTGCGATAACTTGTTGTTCAATTTTGATCCAAAAAGATTTGAAATACTCATAACTTAACTTTTAGTTCTAATTTTTAGCAGCATAGCTTATCAATCTAAATTAAATTAGCTTCTAAACTTCAACTATATATTCATAACTTCAACTATAGATAATGAAACTCTGCCTAAGTTATATATTTCTTACTAGGTTTATTCACTTCTTATCTACCTTAACTAGATTCTAAATTAGAACTAACCAACGTATACATTAACGTCACTGTTAAATTTAAATTAAACTTCTCAGAGCTAATTCAAATTTGTTTCTTTAACAACATGCTATATACAACTATATATTTTTCTCTATAATATTTTAAATAACAATAGATCACTATCTGAATTAAATTAAATAGAGATTCTCACTTCTTCTCCAAGCCAATGGAATATTTTCAATCCAATATAATATGAACATATAAAAATAGTTCCCATGATACAATCTACAACCAGGTCAGAAAACCTGACTAGAATAATTTGACAAAATAACTAATTTAATGAAAATAATTCGAGAGAAAGTATTATCATTTTGAGTAGATCGAGAAAAGATATATCTATTTTGAGATAGTTTCTAAGAAAATATAACAATTTTGAGATAGTTTGAGAGAAGATATAACAACTTTTGAGAATAAGAATAATATGTTTGATCATTGGTGCTAATAATCAATGTGAAATAAGATATTGAGTTGTTTCATAGTATGAGAATTGAGTTGTTTCAAAGTATGAAAATTGAGTTGTTTCATAGTACGAAAATTTCATAGTACGAGAATTGAATTGAGTAACTGATTAAACAAAACTCATTGTTTCAATACAACAAGTTTATATATACAATATAGAGAATATGTAAATATGTATTGCATCACTCACGTAAACCTCTAACGATTATCTAAACCGTCTCTACTACTTATTCTACAACAATGTAAGATAATCATATAGAAGCATTATCTTATCAAATAAAAGACACGAGAGATTATTACAAGCATTATCCTATCAAAACGACATACATGAGAAATTACATCTGTCATTATCTATACTAAAACTCTATCCATGTCATCGATCACCACCTCGGACATTAACGTTATCCTTGCTTCAGGTCCAAATTATCTGACGCTTTTTCTTTCTTCCATCTCTATTATGATGATTATCAAGATTGAAGTGATGACAGAAGCATGGGGATACGGATTCATACGATCAAGATTATTCAACATTTTCCATTTCATCCATCCCATTGCAACCATTGTCAAAATCAAGATGTGTGGGGTTAAGAGCTAGAGGGTCAAAATTATCAAGTGTTTTCTCTTTTGTTCATTTTCACTGCAACCATTGTCAACATTGAAGCGATGACAGAAAGTGTGGAGGATTGTTACGGATCAAAAGGTTCGATCCGTAGCATCACATCTATCTCCATCACCGACCACATTGCATCGTACTACACGAAGGAATGACAATTTGATCTACGATTGTCTATATCGTACTACATGAAAAAAAGGATTTGTTTTTTTTGTTCTTATATACTTTATGCCAAATTTCTTATTAGTTAATTTCATTTTTATATTCATTTTAGTAACTAATTACCACGTCATATTATTCTTCAAAAGTGAATTTTTTTCTAACTTTCTCGTGCTCTATCTTAGTTCTGTCCATTGCAAAAATATCTTGCTCATATGACAAAGTCTCTATATATTCGATAAGACAATATCATTTTCAGAAATTGTTTTTATTATTTCTCAACCATAACACCATATCTATCATTGTATATCCAAAATTTTTATTCTTCACGTATAATTAATTCTGCAAGTCCAGTATACACATATATCCACACGTACATATACTTGTATATCATATATATGACGTATACATTAATTCTAAATTGAATGTATAAATATATATATATATGAAATAGATGATATTATATTTAAGTTATATATATGATACTTTTTATATAATGAAATAATTTATTTATCAAATTATATATTCTATCATAATAATATATAGATATACAAGATAAATATGCATGTATACACGTACTCCTAGATATAATAAACATGTACATGTATATGTGTACAAATAAATGTTATTAGATTTGGTTAATATATGATGGTGACATTAAGTTTTTTGAGAAAACATCAACCCAACAAGGTGCTGCATGCAAGAATATAAAATATGAAGAGCTCATCAAGATACTTTTCATTGACTCGGAACATACCACTTAAACATCTTTCTATAACTAACCATGTAACAAAGTCTTGAAATTCAAGAATTGCTTGTATGACATAGCATTCGCAATCCCATTGCAAGTGCAACAACTTGTTTTATGAATAAAGTGGATGTTACTTTTGAGAGACATCTAGACCTATGGTTTGGTTAGGTTCCGATTATCTTCTCAGAGAAATCGTTGCTTCAAGCACCAGTCATTTATCGCTACAAGTATATAGAGGTTTGATATATATACATCTATTGCACTTGTATGTATGTTGTTATGTTATACAAAATTGAGAATACTAAGCGAAGGAGGGAAAAGCAGTACATCAGGATTACAAATAAAGGGTTTGAATATTCGATCCAGTCGTTCAACAAGACGTAAGCTACTCAAGCAATGCGACCTTGAAAACTCAGCATTGCATATTCAAATAGAGAGCATTGTGCATGACCTCTAATTTATAACCAAACTCCTTTTTGCATATAAAATTCATCATAAAATTAAATAAATGTGAAAGAAAATAACCAATTTGTGAACATACTAGTCGTTTATACTAGGAGTTGTATGGCTTCTCACTATTTCTTTTATGGATTTATAATTCTCTAAATGTGTCTTAGTTTGATAGAGCGTTAGAAATACACTGTCCTAACTTCCTTCAGATTGATGCTTCTATAATCTCGCGGCACATGTCTAAGTTTTCAACATTCTTTCGTAGCTCACGTCCCCTAGGCCCGTACATCTCATATTATATAATTCTTGCCTGCATATACACATAAAACTTTAAATCTTTATGATCAGTTTTGGAAAAAAATTTAATCTTTAAAACTTTAAATCTTTTAGTAATTAAGTTCAAAACACTTCTTTTTCTAATTAAATCACAAGATACTTTTAAATTTATATGTATCTTCATATGTTATAAAATATTAAAATTTTATTTCTAAGATTTTTATCATATTATCTATTAAAGATTTATAGCATTCTTCAATAATATATGATTTATGATGGTTATCTAGATATTGATGCAAAGATTTACACTTCTAAGATAAATTATTTGTCACATTAAACAAATTAAACTATATACATCTCTTTTGTTATTAAATTTAAATGAAAATTTATATACAAATCTATAAAGAATACCCTTCAGACATTCTCGCATAGTTCATAGATTACATACACTCGCAGCCTAAGGATCACGTCTCGAGAGAAAAGCTCGGATAGAAGACTATAAATTTCCAAAAGATAGAAAATGTATTTTGATGAAAATAAAATTATCTTATGGTTGTAAAGAGCCAGTCCTTCTTATCTCCAGGCCACTGCTTCAAACGGTAGGCGAGATGGTAGGGAATCACGTCTGCAGAAGAAACCTGAAGAGATGTCTGCATCCGATTTCATACTATTTAAAACTTCCGTGAATTGCACATGAGACAATACTATATTTATTATATTTCTAGAAATTTTTAAAAGATTTTAATAGATTCGATCTAAATTTAATCCGACACAGAACTTACCATAGTCCTTAGTATATTCACGCTAACGAGTTTCGCTCAGGTACTTTTAGCAAAAGTTTTTACAAAACTTTAGCTTTCAGCGAATAGTCAGACAAGATTTTTACCTCACGCAAAAGCCTATCGACAAACTTGAAAGATTAATTATGTTATCTCATATCAATTTGTCTACAAGAGTTTCCAGCTATAGTTTTAGACTTGATGATATGGTTAAGTGTGGATGATAATGCGAAATGTGATAAATGTAACTATTGAACTCATGAAAGATATACACGTACTAAATTCAAGACACAAATAACTTTTCAAGCAATTACTAACTTAGCTACCTTGAATATACTTGGGATTATGGTAATCATGAGTCTTCCAGATAGTGCTCAGAAATGATCTACATCCGGGAAAGCATCCCACCGGACCTTCTGCTATACATAAAAGTATTGTGGAAATATAATGTCTTTCTTTTTATATATTTTGGAGTAGTTTTTTGTATGATATATCATCCTCTGAATTGGATAATCAAGCAAGACATTTGATAAATCACGATTGATTGATAAACCAATATTTTGATATATTAACTTGATAATTTTCCTTTATGCTGCAGAAGCCACTATCATACTCATGGCTCCTCAATCATTACTACTCCTCCCGTAGCGAAAAACGATGAAATCAAACACGTGAAATTTATCTGAGTTCGCCTGAATAATATAATAAATATGCATGCAAGCCGCAATTCGAAAAGAACGTTAGGAAGAGGACAAGCGCCGGAATAACGTAAAATGATCAATAACGGTTGGCTATGTTTCGTAACTTTGCGTTGAGAAGAATGGATTAGAGGAGGTCTGGCAATGCATGCCATAAGGTTATCCTTTTCTAGGTGAAGTATATAGACCGACTCTCATTTGACCGTAACGACAATCGTCTTGGACGGATAGTGAAGTTTAATTATAATTTTAAGTTATGATTAAACTTTTCTACGAAAATAGATTTAATCGTAATAAATAAAGATATGTATATCTGAATACATCTACAAGTCAAAGTAGATTCTCGTATCAGTCAAACTTCTAGTCTCTAGTGTCTTGACAAAAGAGTAAGAAGAAACAAGAGCTCTATTACGGTAATATTCTAGCATAGTGACGTGGAGTGACCCGGTGAGATTTCTTCTCTTGACTTTCTTTTTTCCCCTTTTTGTTGACCTGCAGGCACCGATTCCACTGGAGGTTATACAAGGACGTTGTCAATCTTGTGTGTATGCAAACCGTAGAATGTGAGCAAAGGGTGGACGGTACAGATCTCATTTGCTGTCATTGCGTGCAGGACATGCATGAGCCTCTCAGTGTAGTGTTGTCACGATGGATCTCGGGTTCAGACTTTGGAAATCATTTTGTCACTCCAGTAGGTAGAAATTTGTTTGATTACACCAGCAACAGGTTTGTTGTTTTTTTATCACACTTCTCTTATGTTTTGTTAGGTAATATTATATTTATATATTTATATATTTATTGATGAACTTAGATTGACAACCGACAATAAAACCAATCATTTTTTCATGTTGTTTCAGCATTTCACTATCTTCAGCCATGATTGAATACCTCTGCTATTCAATCATGCTTGAAAAGTTGAAGTATGCATTCTGACATGTCACTGACATGACAAAGTGACTGGTTCTGCAATTGATAATTAATCATGAGAGTGATCCAAGTAATACATTGTTCAGAGAAGTGTGATCAAGCACCATAAACTTATAGAGAGTCTCATCAGCCTAACACACTATGTATCTTTTTCAACATAAACAGTATAGGTTAGATAAGTTGCAATTAATTTTCAACAAATTTCTGCTCCAAAAGATCCACTACAACCAAGATATGTATATGGCATACAAATGTGCATAGTATTCATGGATAGTATAGTATGTACTGATCGTAGTGCATTTTCTTCACGCTCTCTCTACAATCAAAGTTTAAGATCAAGTGTCATTTTGGATGGATACAGAAGTTGTAGCGCAAGAAAACAAATTTTGTTTGAAGAACCCAGTGACTATATAATTTAGAAAGTATACTATTGTAAAGAATGAGCGCATAAATAAAATAATTCGGATGTACATCTCCAAAATTGTTTTGAAAAGAAACTTCAGGGAGAAATAAAGTTAACAAACAAATCTAAATTAAATCCAAATAGAAATGAAATTAAAAATATTTAGAATATCATTAAATGATGAAGGCATAAGGAGCTCTATAAAATCCCCAGAGACTATATGTAAGACCTCTTGTCTCTGAATAATGATATTATTAGTTTTTCTTTTCATTAATAGTAAGTTAAATACATTTACAATCTAAATGAAAACTTGGAGTTTCTTGGTTCAAAAATATATCCTGCGATGAAATAAATAGAGTTTTATTTATCGATTAAAGATGAAATTTGATTCAGTAAAACTTCTTAGTATAATAGTCAGTTTGAAAACAGATTCAAAATATAGTATTTTTTATAAAACAGACAAGAGTGCAAAAGATCACTGAAACTTTCTAGAGATTTTGAAAATAGAAACGATATTTTTTTGATCTAACAATTGATCGCTAGATTAAACATGTCTTAAACACCATAGTTTGTACTCTTTGAGAGCTTTCAAACGAGTCCTTGTTTGTCTCATTCTGAGACCCTTGATGTTATTGAAAGATTTCAGATCTAAGACTACATGTAAATCACGTCAGTGTCAGTGTATTCACTTTGGGTGGTCAAGAATAGATTCAACATTATCTTGTACTCTTTCTTTCACTATATAGAGTAGTGGAATGCACGTCTAAAGATATTCGAATTTGATTTCACTCTTGAACCTCGTATTACTATCAAACATGGACTAAATACAATCAAATATAAACTAAAATATTCCTTAGTGATCAACGGTACGAAACGGAAATCATTCGTTCAATCATATCCTTGAAATGATCAGGTCCATTTTATTGTGAAATAATATCTGTGTCAAAAGCCCATGTCCAGCTAACTTGACCCCACTCCAGTTCTAAACGGTTCCGACATGCAACAAGAGAAGAAAGAACAATAACAACAAAGCGACATACTACGAGTTATGCTTGTTTACGCAACACGGTTAATTCTACATGAGCCCGATGACTTTCTATCGAAGACATACTCCAATACGCCATATCCACGATAATGCAGAAATGGTTGCATCATCAGTGGTCTTCTCCGTATCTCGAAACAGCTTGTGATTGACGTTCTAACAACAACTGTATACTTCCAAGTGATGGACGTTCTAACAACAACTTTGGATACTTTCAAGTTTTTATATAACGATTTCGGAACCAGAAACTAGGGTTCGGCACCCATCTTAGAAGCTTAAACTAGAACCGAATCGTATTTTCCAGTTGAGCGTCAGTTCGGTTCCAAGTCTGGAGATTCGGTTCCATGGGTTGGAAACGGTTTAGTTCTGGTTTTGATTCAGAGAGTTCGGTTCAGTTCTATCTTTGAATGGTTCGGTTTTGCATCAAACTGAGTATTAGACATAAACGTGTAGCTAATCTGACTTTGATATAACGTTTTCTTGGTTAAACCTGAATGAAAGAAGATGAATTAGTAAATTCATCCTCTTCTAATAGTCGCGGGACGTGGTCGGTTTTTGAACGGTTCGATTCGCCAACGATTCAGTTTTCAATAATCCGGTTCCGTTCGAAGGGTTAGAAAATGATTTTGGTTCTGAATGTTTCGAGTTCAAAGAAGTACGGTTTCCATCATGTTCCACCTGGATTCCCAACCGAACCGGGCCGAGTGCTACTAGTAGAAGCTGTTCAGGCTTCTGTCTATAATGTACGTTTTCACACTGGAACATGGGACCGAGCGAATGGGGACATTCCGAATTTCCGAGTGGTGGGCGGGCTGATGCGGGCAGCGGGTCACAGTTGTTGGGAGCCAGCCAGTTGAGGCACGAAGGGGGTCGTCCAAATGTAACTGGAATTGAGGGAGAACGCCCTAGCTACAGTAGTACCTAGCGAAGGAAGGAGAGTCTCAGTTTCTTAGAAGCTGGCGCAAGGAAGGTGAGGGAGAAAGAGACTGATGCCAACGTAAGTCTAGAAATGTAGATACATCTGCCGCCTCTGCGGGGAGTGCAGGAGTTTCATTCAAGTAGATTAGAGTTCAAAGGGAGAAAGAAAGAAAGAAACGATCTGACCAAAGCTTTGGTTGTTTAGCACAGGCACGGTTCCAGACAGCAGCAGAAGGATGACCAGGCCGGCATTCAAATGCTCATGGCAGCTGAGCAAGAGGCGCAGCAGATCCTTAATAGCGCTCGAAACTGTAAAATCGCCGCTTCTGCACCCTTCCGCAAGTGATTAGTAGTAGCTCGTTAGATTCAGATCCCCCGACATGGATTTGTGGATCGCGTGAGCAGCATTGCTCAGGAAGATGCTCAAGAAGATGACGCCAAACAAAATCTAACAAATTATGCTTCAGTTGCCGGTTCTCGGAAGGTGCACTAAATAATATTCAAGAACTAACTTTCTTTGCAACTTTCCTGCTCTTGGCAGTTGGAGAAGAGCTTGAATACTGAAAGTTTTCAACTTGCTGGCAGCGAGGGCGTCGAGACTGCGACAAGCCAAGGACGAAGCAGGACGTGAACTCTCCCAATATCGAGCTAGCCGGGAAACAGATTTTCGAAGAAAGCTTTCAGAGGTGATGAGAAACTGTTGTCGAAAGCTATTGATATGTGATGCATCCAACTTTCATGTCTTCGTCACTGTTGTCCTTTTACCATATCTTCCGTGGTTCATCAGGCGACTGGGAATGCTGGAGCATTAACCAAGCGCTTAGAACACGAGACACTCGTAAAGCTGCAGAAGTTGAACGCCGCTGCCAACCAAGCTAGCGCAAAGGTTTGCCCCAACCATAGACACCTTGTTCATGAGATCATCTTGAAGCGGGTCCTCCTTTCTAACACAAAGTATAATTTGTCGTCGCTGATATACGGAAGCTGATATATAGACTTTCTCAAAAGCAGTAAATCATGCTCTCCGAAGGTTCAGGTGCTGGTACTGTATACGTTGACTGGATGCATGGGGAATAAAGGAGAGGTCTGTTCAGCTTTTTCTGATCCAGTGATCATGACGAGTCAATGCCTGCCAGGTTATATGAGGTAGCAATGAGGAGTTAAAGTCGGGGACTCCATACTAGTGTACATATTCCGGTGTGCAGAGGAGGCGTTCATCTGAAAAACTGAAATGCCAATTATGAGTGATGGACAGGCTCGTCTCTATTGATTGACTTTTAGGGGGTTTTTCCCACTTGTCGGTTATGTTATTTGATTTTCCTCTATTGATTGATTGCAGGTAACCGACCTCCTCATTAAGTGGGTCACCACCTGCAACAACGAGAATATTTTACCTGGCGCAAAGGACACTGAGAAGAAGGTTGTTGTCGAAACCATTGACAAAAGCGTTATTAACCTTCTCGATTAAGGTTTTCTCAAGATTGGTAAGAGAAAGACTGAAGAGACGGTAAGGGAAGTTTCCAACATGCCGAAAGCCCACACAATTTTGAGAACTGTATGGAACGTCTACTTACCTCTGCTACTTAAAAAATGAACTAAATATTCTCGTTTCTTCGAAACCTCCAGTGTTGACAATCTTTATCCATAGCGTCATACACCTTTTGGGGTGGGTGCCGAATAGTTCGGTGTCTAGTTAACTTAACCCGCACAAACCTAATACCTGATCAACTAATTAGAATCGCGTAAAGAGTACATCTTCGTGTCATGTTTCATAGTATTACTTAGCAGCACCTAAATGGCTAGAAACATCGATATTTCCGTGCCATATTTCGTGATGATGGCTGGAAACATCTACATCTTCGTGTCATATTTGATAGTATGATTTAGTAGCACCTAAATGCAAGAAACATGAACTTCCTTCCATATTTGATGGTAGATTAACGAGCATATTTATGTTTGCGTAAGCGGTGATCATTATTGCATTAGAGAGAATCTATTTCACAAAATACTGAGTTGATTCAGTGATATTACTACACACTCCAGTCAAAGGATGCTTAGAAAAACTTCACATCCAACCGAACTGATGCAAGTACTTCTCTTTTATGCTTCTCATTTATCATATAGATGAGGGTGTCTTCCATCCATATACTTGTAATACATAGATCTAAGTGCCTTTTCTCTTATATCAAGAAACACAAACTAGAAACATGTTGGCGTTGTATCCGAATACTCACTCACCTTCCATCCATTAATTTGGTGAAACTTTCACTTTTGAGTACAAATTAATCAAACTTGTTATGATGTTTCTTGTTTCAAGAACGTTAACACAAACAGGATCGCAAGAGTGGACTCTATCTATGTTGTATATTTTCTCAATTCATCACCCGATAATGTATTCAACGGAGAGCTTTAAATATAATTAGGAATAAACCATAGAACTTCAATGAAAGCTTCGACTTGGTTAACCATGGGAGGATTGACTGATGTCTGTCTCTCACGGAAATTAATACCAGACGAACTTCTCATTGTTCAACTCTTTTACCCAATTTTCATCTCTTTGTGTAAAGGGGGACTACAGAGGGTGTCAGAACTGTAGGTTGCGGGTCATATTCGATTTCCTGAAACTTGAGTTCCGGAGTTCACCCGACGAATTTCACCCTGTGATGATGTGACGAATTCCCATCTAAACTTCTCGTTCTTTCGTGTTCCGAGTTCTATTTAACCTAAACGTGATATCCGTCAATTCAATCCGTAACTCTGTCACGAAAAATATACTTATTCCATAAGAGAATATTTTATTCTAAGTTTGAGCCCAATAGAGTTATGTGCGAGTCTTAATTCTACTAGAACGTCACAACTTTCTCCACAGAACTCTCTGCATGGTGAGCCTTAAGGTGTATGTAATAATCGAGTTGGCATACACGTTCAACCCATGCAAGTACAAAGTGCGTAACAAAGAGTGGTGAATGTGTTTGCTAACTTGATTTGTGAATCCAGCGAATGTATATTACAAGCTTATGGAATATACTTCGAGTGAGAAGATTTATCTCCGCAAATATAGATATCTGGACTCCTGGAGGTTCAGTCGTCGTGAGGTCCGAAGAAACCATGCAGTACAGTGCCCAGTAGTACAAGCGTTAATCCCGCGAGGAACGACACCTACGGTACTACAGCCCTTCATATCAGCTAAACAGCCTAAGCTAAGAGAGGAAACCCTCTCGAGTCATGGTTCTGAATGACACAGAGTCGTGGCATATCATAGATCTAATTGGTGTTCCGAGCAGGGAGCATTTATTCCGGTTACTCTTTAAGTTGCAAGCAGCAAGAGAAAGGAAACTCCCTTGTGGCCCAACAGTGAGTAGGCCAACCAATGTCGTGCTCACTTGATTAGCTCAAGGTGATCGTGGGTAGTGTGAACCACGACGTGCACGAATCCCATCTTGGATACTGCAGGAGTGCAACCAGCTAGATTATAGAAGTTCTACCGAGTTCTACCACTAACTAACTAACTCTCCTCCTGGGGGTAGAGTGACATTTGATACATTCTCAGTCCGTCTGATACCCTCGGCGAAGAGATGGTACGAGGGAAAATATAACATACAACGCCACTCGAGCGAGTTGCATTCATCGCATGGTCCTGCTAGTAGGGGGTGCATAACGGAAACGTTGTCTTACGATGGTATGACCGACTAGATATCGACTTTCAACTGTCGCGTGCCATAAAACCTGTACTTCCTGTTATCATCCTCGCGGAGTGCAGACCTTACAGTTCGTCTCGGCGGGGCCAGGCTTGTTCAGTCGGGAACAAGTATTACGTCTGTCTGAGGATAGAGGATAAGCAAGAACTGGTGGTAGTAATCCTTCAGACACAATCCACGCTATTGAATCTTCAATACGTCTTCCTCCTACAAACGCTGTTTCTGTCTCACTCGATAGTTGTCTGCATCCTGTCACGTTTAGTTTCTGCAGTAAGAGTTGACATTATACAAATCCAGGACGACACATTTAATTTCTACAGTACATCCGTAGACCAAATACCCGCCAGAACCTGAACCATGAACCAAAAAGACGAATGTAGTCGTGCATCTTGTTGCTTCCGAGTGAGTACAAGAGCAATCCTTTATTTCGTACTCAATCATTTATTGAATGTTATGCTGCTGCTGACCATGAGAAGTCAGCTCGCAAAAGAATCTCTCAAGACCACTAACTACTACCCACTAAGAGCATGGACGAGCAAGACGAACCTATCCGAGTATCATTCAGTCGGGTATTTAGTGTAAATCTGACAAAAAGACCTACTGAGAACTTGTCACCCCTTGCCCACAAGTGGTGCAATCTCATCTGGTCGCAAATTCCGATGCTTAGGACCACTACGCTGGCGAATCCAACCTGACAAGCGAAATTAAACACCTCTAAACTTCAGACATTCATGTGGAGTAGGGATATGACCTATCAAACCGGGAACTCCACACATCATGAAGTCGTCGAGACTATTAATCCAGCGACTATACGTAGGCTCCACCGTAATGCCATGATATCCAGTCGGTCTAGAAAGTACCTTTTCTCGAGACACCTACACACATGAATGCTAATCCAATGCCAATATTTCCCTCGCAATGTACATCAAAGCCCATCGGCAAAAGAATACCTTGGTTCTCAACAATTTACTGCACACCACCACAAACGACGAAGACCGTTATCAGTACTCTGAGAAACTGGCAGGGAATTCAAAACAACTCAAGTCCGAATCGTCGTATCAGACAAGTTGAGCACAAACAAGCATGTTGCCTGCTCGACTATCCAGGTCGGTAATCCTGGATTGCTGCTTTCTGTATATACTCTGGGAGGAAGTACACGAAGTAAGCCGTTTGACTCCAGTATTCATCTAGGAAAAACTCAGGACCAATTCACATCCAGACTTATATAGATGCAAACTACGTTATGAGTTTGCAACCGGAATAACAAAACTCATGCACAAGGGCCGACGACATCCTCTGTCCACTGTATAGTTGCAACGACACTGTGCATCGCATTCATGTGTAAATACGGCTGGTTGTGGGAATTGGCAGTACTCCGAACAGCAGGAGTTTGTACTTCAATCCGCTTCTCTTGCTTATTCAAGTAATCACTTGAGGATGAAGCTTAGATACTCAGAAGAAGAAATACCTTCTTCTTGCCCTTCCAGCCTTTACCCCATCCTTTAAACTTCTTTCCAAACTTGTAGCCTTTGTGCTTCTTATGCTTCCCATGCTGGTAAGACCCATGGGAACCATGGCTAGGATGGCCTACGTGTACTTTACCAGCTTTGTGTCCTGCACGTTATCGATATGTCAGGTATACGAAAGTATAGGATGTGATTCACTCACCAATTTGTCTAACTTCGGTAGTTACTGTCTAATGGTAGTATACAGTATAACCTCCTGGGCCCCCTTGCTGCGGTGGACCTAAGAAAATGAAAACAAACGATGGCGAGACACATCAAAAACTTTGAACCAAGTACAGGTCGCTCACACAAATACTAAAGGCTTCGTCAAGCTGTCTAGCTAACTAGCGTTTTAATTCATGTCCTACCATGATCTAACTAACAGATTTTCTACAGAAAATCTGAGGTCTAACATGTCAACATGTTAACAATTCTACTTAACCGCGACTGTACTTTTCAACCTCCCGTCAAGCACCTGATTAAGTAAAATTACCTACGTACAACAGTTTGAACTAGATAACGGAGAAACCAAAAAGGAACAGAAAGACAACAGTACATCCAATACAAGTCGAGTATGTAGGTACCTGGGTAGGGATATGAGGCTACAGGAGGATATCCACCCGGGGCGGGGTACGGAGCTGGAGGTGGATAACCTGAAGGGGGAGCGGGGTACCCAGCTGGAGGTGGATAACCTGAAGGGGAAGCTCCTGGATACCCTGTAGGTGCTGGGTATGGAGCCGCAGAGTAAGCAGGTGGAGGAGCGGGGTATGCACCCGCTGGAGGATACCCTTGAGGCGCAGGGTATGCAGACGAAGTAGGGTATCCACCGAGAGCGGGAGCGAGATACGGAGCTGGTGGATATGCTGGTGGTGCGACATACGCCTGGAGTGGCGCTGCAGGTGGGTAACCAGTCATCACTGAAGGAGGGTAGCCTGAGTGGCTGGCCTGCTGTCCATGTCCGCCACCGTGCTCATTCATCTTGCCCTGCAGCGCATCCGCAGTTTCTGTTAGTAAACCCTGCCTAAACTTATGCTGACGATTGTAGGTTTGGTTTCCCCAGTCTGGCTCGCATAAGTGGTTCTCATCTCATAAGCCTCTACCCTGCAGACCAATCCGTAACATGAAGCTGTCGACAACATCAACTAGCAGCTAAAATGGTCAAATATGTCTGAGGAATGCAACTACTGATCAAGGAGATTAACTTACTCCTCCAGAGAAATGCAAGATGAGATTCACTTCTCCCGACGTTCTGGAAAGAAAATCACAATTAGTCCCAGGCCCTACAGTTCACATCCATTGCTTCACAATCAGCTATGAAGTTGAAGGCATCGACTCCTGGAAAAACCAATCCGTAACTCATAAACTCTAGCTCTCGTGCCCACGGCACATTAACGTCCTCTCCAATATCCAGCAGTCATAGTAACCGGAGTTCTGGATTTCACCCAGCAAATTAGAATCCTATGGTGTTATCCATGTGAAAGTCTTCAGAAGGTGAAATCTTATGTCGAGGATAAACAGGCAGGATCAGCAAAGACTTACTTCCCATACTTGGACTTCAGTTGCCATGGCGTATTATCATAGCCGGTGGACAAAACCCTGTCTAGCAAAACCCTGAGACGAGGAGAGAAAACCAACACATCTGTCAGAAAAGGAATAAGGTTGAAAATAAACGAGTAGACGGAAGTCAACTAGATTCAAAACTTTCCCAACATGTAATGTAAGTATCTTTTCTCGAGAGCATGCTGAGCATATAGATAATAGGTCGATTCGTACTTGCTGCTTCCGATATGATCGTCGAGCGATACAGTGTTGCTGTTCCATACTTGCGCATTTAGTTCACGTAGACCTTCGATGAGAGGGATCTGAAATTTCTCATTAAATGTTGGATTCTTTCCTCCATCTGAAATGATCCCAAGAGATTTGACATATCTGTCTCAGCATAGACCTCAAATCCTTCTTGAGGTCCACAGAATCCAATATGTTTTCAAGGACTATCGTGACACTACGCATAACAAGCGTCCAAATCCGTCTCCTGGCGTTTTCAAAGCGTTAGCGCTTCGATTCTATGTATGGTGTTGAAGGAAAGAGTAAAGACTTGGGAGATTCAGGCTCCAAAGCCAAGGATATGATATGATCGTACCAGTGTCCGTCCTTGTTCTAAACCTGGTGCTCCCATATTCCACAACTACGTACGGGTCCTGCCTCGAGAACCATTCTTTGTCGGACAAATTTCGACATCCAACCACTGGTGGGAGCCAAGCAGTACATTACAGTCAGAAGATTAGCAAGCAGGAGTTACACGCGGATCTTCAGAAGTGACCTCTATGCCAATATCCCACCATCGATCAAAACGAAGCTGATCGACTACTTCTAAGAATGCTGAAATACCTCCCTCTCGTAGTGCACCATATATATTTTCAGTGTTCGACCCATTGCGACCCTTAGAAAGACCTGGAGCTTGAAACAACTCACATCCCTCCGCTGACCTTCAAACCATCACGATGAGCAGACTGGCTCCACCTAACAAACCTCCGATCCGAAGACTCGGCCATCTCTAAAATGGCCGCTCAACTTTTCACACAACACTCCTCCAAAACGCACACGAAGCACAGAACAGATAACACTCTCATGGTCAAAATCAACTCGGGAAATCCAGCCACCTACCATTAACCTCCAGAAGCTGGCCCTGTATTCCTTTGACAGTCTTTGACATCGCTACGGACCTACAACGAAGCGTTCCAGCTCCTACCCTTCTCTCTCTCGCTCTTGCTCTCGTCGATACAACACTCACTACACAACGAAGTTGGTTCTCAAAAGAAGGACGGTGCTTGCATCCGACGCGAAACTCTCGCCCTCGACCGAGCAGCTCTCTCTTTTCCTGTGTCTGTTACTTACTGTTCCCTTCTTGCTCATAATTTTGTTTTTCTGTATGTAAAGCTAAGACGATTCATATCCCAGTCGCCCCAATCCTCTGAGGCTTGGAGTAAACAAATCACTTATATAGTCCCGACTGATGGTGGCGTCAGCCTGAGATGTTCCCCATTATAAGCTAGGTCCCAAAATGGCAACGCGTTACCGCGTGCACGTCATAGTAACGTCCAGTTCTTTCCATTCCTATCAGAGATCCGCAGTGCAGGGCAAATTTGGCAGGCAGAAGTTCAACAGGAAGCTCAAGTAGCACTTGCCGATTTTCCACCCCAACATTATTGCATCTATGGTTTTCAGAGCCTGTACCCTTTTCAATTTGGCTTATTGCAGTACATTACTCGAATTTATTCCTCATCTGAATTAGCCCAGTACGAGTGGCCTAATTTACTGGAACTTCCTTCATCAAGTTCCGAGTGGGAATCGCACGTCGTTGGTCTTTGTCTTGACCCGCTTCGGATCTCCCCCACTGTCTCTCCCTCTCCCTCTCACCGTACGAAGGTCTGCCATTCCAGCGTTGAATAGTCTTCGGTCGGAAAGAAAGTCACCGTCATCGAACTGCAGCTTGGCGCCGATAATGCTGGGCTACATATCTGGCGCCTCCTACAATCCTGTCAGAGACACCAAAAAGGTCATGATGAAGGCGAAGAAGCAATCAAGAGCAACGAAGAATAACGACGGGAGAGAGTTCACGATCAGGGATAGCAAGAAGGCGTCCGCGTCGGTGAGAAGGGACGTCGAGAAGGCGAATTGCTCGAGGGCTGTGCCCTGCCATGGCGGCCGTAGCGATGGTGAGAGGACGAGTGCGGTCAGAAGCGCGCGTAGTAGAAAAAGCGAGGATAATGGTCAGTGCATCGGGTGGGCGAGCCGGGGTAGGACGAAAGCGGGTGAGGGGAAAGGGGGCTTCGTGAAAGAGAGGGTGGGGGGTGACGGGCTCCCGAACACGCCCGGGAACTTGAAGTCCGGGGGGTGTGTCGCGGGTCGTAGCCGGGCTGCCAAGTCGTGCGGGCAGGCCGGGCCCGGGCGGGTCGGTGCTGGGAGTGAGCCTCCTGAGGGGGGTTTTTGGAGCGGGCCGGGTACGGTGTCGTGTACGGGTGGCACCCTTTAGCCTTTCAGATTTATAAACTTTCGCGTGGTCCCTTGTGGCCTTTATAAAATATAAAAAAAAAAAAAAAAAAAAAAAAAAACATATCTGGCGCCTGCGCGTAAACCCCAGTTAAGATTGATTGACTGCGCAAATCTTAACTTAGTCCAAGGAAAGGACAAGAAGTCTGAGCATTTCTTCACCAGTGCTCCACGCTTTCCACATGGATTGTTGCTATCTATCCACCACACCGCCGACAAGAACTTTGACTCCACCATCTCTTCCCAGTTCGACAACAAGGACTTCAGGAAAGAATAGCTTTTTCTAACAAGCGATTATTTCATCATCCCCATCGTAAGTTCGCGAAAGGAAACCAGAACATTGTAACACGGTTAGCTGCCGGAAATGTAGCCGTAAGCGGAGAATTTGTTGTTAAGAAGACGCCGGTATTGTCGCGCTATAGTAAATATTTTTTGTTTCGGATGCCGATCGTTTATCTTGGCACGTTGGCGACTGATCTCGCGCGTGGCCAAGTTCGCTCGTGGCATTTTTGTTTACTGGAATTTCTACTCGATGTTGATGCTCTCGCGGAAATGCTATAGTGGATCGTCAACGACGTTCTTCGGTCGTCCACGGTCATCGTTTCTTTGTTTTCCTTTCGCTGGTGCTTCGTCGTTGTTGCTTTGTTCGCTTACTTCTTTTTTCTTTGTTGTTTCTTCTCTCCATGACGTCTAAGGCTTTCTATGCATTCGAGCCTTCTCTCGTTGTTGTGGAAGGCGCTGCAGAGGAGAGCAGCGAGCAAGCGATGCCGTGGCGTTTCTTCCTTTATACGTCTTTTATCTTTGGATTCGCTTCAACCATGTTTTCTCCAATTATCGTCCGTTTGATTTCTGTTTTGGTCTGAAAGTTTAACAGAGAAACGGATGCTGGTGCAGATGTTTCCTCTTTCTCTTCCTCCGATTACCATCCGCTTTGTTTCTGTTTTAATCTGAAGGTTTAACTGATGATGTTGCTGCTTGCTGCCGCTGTAGAGACTGCGCTGCTGCTGTAATTTCCGCTGTGACTGGAATTGACCTCCATTGGATATTTTCCTTGCTTGTGTTGATCACTCTGTTGTTTCACATACCTTAGAGACGAGCACACGGCCTGATTGTCACTACTCTGCTACTGCACCGACCTTACAAGGTAGCAGACGTCCTCATCTTCGTGCTATCTCTACCGCCGCGTCTTTACAAAACTGTACTATTAGAGCAGACCACCACACTGTGTGCAGTTTCTGAATGAGCTCTCATCATCAGTTCAGTGCGAGAATATGTCCTTCACTTCAAATAACATATTTCTATCTGTATGACTAGTTACAGTTTGTTTCTTCTGAAGGCATGCATATTTCACCCTCTTCCAGTTCGAAAGAGAATGAATATGCATACACTTTAAGTTATGTCCTTAACCTTTCCTTTGGAAGGGTTTAGATCATAAATTAAAGTTGTTAAATAGTCTGGTACGTGTGTGTCACACATGTTTACAAAAATTTTGGGATCACTCTCCGTACTCCGTTTATGGGTTGTAAATGGGTCTACTGTCATGTGTCTAGTCTGCGGTCATCTTTAGCAATCTATTTTTACATCTTTAGTAATTCCGCATTGTAGACAAGACAGAAAATTATATTTAGAAAACATTATCTTCTTCCGTCTTGTCTATAATGCTCTGTTTTTCTGTAGCTCTATTTCATCACCACGACTATATTAGACTATACTAACCAGACTACGATTTAATACAGCAATGAATACAATTTAATGTTTTCAAACTATATTTAGGAAGCATTATCTTCTTTCGCCTGGTCTAGAACGCCGTGTTTTTCTGTAACTCTATTTTCATCACCACGACTATATCAGACTATACTAACCAGACCACAGTTTAATACAGCAATGAATATATTTAATTTCATCATGTTTGTCTTCTTCCTTCTGTTTGGCAAAAGGGAAGTTTGGAGGCATATTATTCTCTATTTTGTATACAGTCCACTCTATACGACTGTCTACTCTGTGTGCGTAGTCTGTGTGCGTAGGAATGAACGCCTTATCTGTATAATAAAGAGAACAATAAATAAATATGACTTGCACGACCGTTGTGTTTACATAGTTGAAAAGAATAAAAGAATAGATGTTTTACGACAGTCCACTGTTTAAATTGATAATCTGCAATGAAAAAACTGCTCAACTTTCAGTGTGCAGTATTCAGGAATTTACATTCTTTGCTACAAATCAAAACAGCTGTTATACGGAGCTGCATACACTGAGCTTATGAATAAAGACTGACCGAAGTAATGCCCGTGGAGTTTGTGCGCAATAAAACGTCGTTTTTCACAGAGCGGACTGCTGTCTTCCGCTATCGAAAGAATACAGTAAAACCATTTTGGCTAAAAAGAAATTAGCCTTACTCCAAGCTTGCAGAAAAATAAAAACCAAAAATGTCAACCTCAGCACACTCACGTCTTGGAGGTGAATAAGCATATCTCCATGATATGCTTATTATGCATGCGACATTCACTTCTGGCAACAAGAAGGAAAAAGACAAGCAGATTCTGAGGACCAAAAATTATAAGTTATCATTCTTCTACCTCTTCATTAATACATCTGACTGCAATTGACTATATATAAGGGTCCTCATCCCTCTAATCCTTCAAATTTGTTAAGACATTTGACTAAAATTAAGTACGCAAAGTTAATCATTTAGCATGGAAAAAAATTAGATAATTATACAAATACACTTTAACTATACAGACGCTGTTCTAGAAAAAGAACTGGTCGTTGGAAGCTGATAATTACTGATCTACTATATGAATTACTGGTTATACACATGTTCATTATAGCACAGTGATATCGTGAGTAGTTGCGACCTTAGAACTCGGGAATCGAATCGCAAAGAGAATAGAACTCTCATAATATAATAATAACTGTTCATTATTACAGAGACATTATTATCAACAAAATTTAGAAGAGTATATGGAATATCTCGTAAAATTACATTATTACCTTGAAGATTTAGAGGGGTATTTGGAATAGAAATTTGTGCAAGTACACCAACAGCATATCTGATTCGTTCATATCATATCAGAGTGATTTTCATAATAAAAAATCACTCTGATACATGAAGTGAACCGAGCTCAAGTGATTATGCAGTCACTTTTCAATCTCATCTGGGAAGCAGATAAAGCCCACGATGTTGTAGAGTGTTATATAATGATAAGTTTTCCACTTCTTGTTTATGATGGTAAGAGGACTTCATAGTTATCATTTTAAAAATTATTCAACTTTTGAAATTCATGCGCATTTACTTTCTCGTTTATAATTCATGCATGAATACCAAGGAAGAATTTACACAAAAAGGTCTAAACTATATATTGTTCCACACAGATGGAGTGCAGTCCATGTACTTCAAGGACTACTCCGCACCAAACTCATATAACCCTTGAAGTTATTGATCAACTTTGAATCGAAAGAGACAGTCCATGAAGTTCATGGGCTACATTACATCAAAGCAGTGTAGTCTATGAGTTCATGGACTACTTTGTACCAAAATGGTGTAGTTCTTGCAGTTCATGAGCTCTTCAATATTAGAGGAGTGAAGTCCATGTAACTCATAGACTTCTCCGCATTCAAGGGACGTAGCCTTTAGAGTTGCCGGATTGCTCTTCTCTTGAAGATAATCATGTTTTGAACTTTTTATGATGAATATTTTTTAATGTGGTCTTTATTCCGAAACCTTGTTCGTGACTTAAGGAAGTTAGATAACTCTATACATGTAATATCTCATAACCCGATGAGAAGTTCAGATTGAGCATTCACTTCTGGTAATCACCGGTATCTACTAGTCATTATCACTTAGTGACTTCCAGTCTCAAATAATAATCTCGTGAGTCAAGAATGTCAAGCTCTAGGATCACTAAACGATCCCAACCCAAGCATGATAAGGATAAAAAGTTTTACACATGACATCTTGATAGTGGTCAAGAGTACCAGTGATCCGTAAAGAAAAGTGATCCGTAAAGAAAACACCCAGGGACGTAATGGAGATAAGCCCTTAGACTGAGAAACCACTCTCGTCGTTGCTTGTGCTATAAGTATATTATAGGGAAACCCCACCTACTGTAGAGATTCCAATAGTGGAAGAGGGAGATGCATAAGGTGATGGAAATACGAGAAGAACTTACGAAATCTTTCTACCTGTGTTTATGTTTTAAATTAAGATTTATAGAAATAAATGTATAAAATAATTTATTATACTTTATAGTAGATGTAGTTACTTTCTCACTATAATTAATTTTTCTGAAATTTCTTTTGTCTGGATACACAACTGTCGTAAAGTCAACATGCCTTTTTGGTGTTGTCTGTTAGGCACAAGGAATTGCTTTAAATGAGATTATGACGCATCGATAGTGATTTTCAAATGATCCATCATAAACATTTAAAGATATTTGAGAAAAACATTTAAAATGGATACAATCGAAGAATTTACCATCTTATATAAACAGGGAACACGAAACATGCCAGCCGCAAGATCTATCTTATTTTCTCCATAAGTGTCAAAACACAAAACAAACACGAAGAGCTGATGGAAAGATACCACTTAAAATAGTGTCGCGTGCCTCATGATGTATACTGCTTAACGTAAGACGAGACACGTCACCAAGCTTGGAGATAGGGCCAATGTCAAGAGAACTTGATACCGTATTTGACGTGTATTTTCGGGATGCACCTTCGCTGAGGTTGTTACTAAGCTGGCCCTCTACCTAGAAAGAGTTTTGCTCACATGAACCCAGAGTTAAAAAGTTTCGTACAATAGATCCTAAAAAACTATGGTTAAATCATAGTTAGGAGAGTAATAATAATAATGACAAATTGTAAATACATATATTAGTAAATAGTATGCATGATAAACTTTAATTGGAGGTTACATTATAGAAAGGAATATAATAATGATAATGATAAAATATATAAAGAATCTAGTAAATACTATGCGTGGTTAATACTGTAATTGGAATTTAATCATGTCGTGTTCTATGACCGTACCGATAACACTAGTTTGGGTTAGCGTAAATTCTTTTGTGTCGGGACTCATAAAACTCAACTCTTTCTAGGTGGGCCATTCGAGCAAAAACCTCATCTTAGCTCTAGTCACGTGCGGAGACTTCAATAGATCGCCATCACTGTTCGAATTGGCAAAAAATGTCTTTATCACACCTCCAATATGTTCCTTGAGTTTGATGATCAAACTGCTATTCACGATGTATTGTTTTATTATACCCTTGAATGGATATTGTCTCTGAAACTATTCACTTTCTGATGTTAATTACATGTCGAGAGTGCACACATCAAGTTTCTGAGTATGGATAGACTGAGGTATTTTGAATGACAGAGATATTTAGTCAGAGTTGAAAGTAATGAAATGATGAACAAACAACTTCTACGGTCGATAACCAGTCAAGGGTACGATCAAGTAATATATTGTTAAGAGGGATATAAAGTTGTTAACTTGTCCGCTTTATCTCTTCAAGGGGCATCGGACTGTCCTTTGTGGGTAACCACGGCGTACCCGGACCAGATTGCACATACAGCACATACAGCGACTTCTTGCACCTCCAACCGGGAGCAGGCGGGTTTGAACCCCAGACCTTTCACTTAGAGGTCTGAGACCCAACCAACTCAGCTACCGATTAGGGTTTAGCATTAGATTACTGGGGTGTGATCAAGCAAATTTCTGAGGAGTTGGCACTTCTGATGGTTCCTGCATTTTTGGATCGAGCTACACATTGGGATATAAAGATACAAAACCACAAAAATATAAGACAAATTCTTAGTTTTTACAGGAAAAGTGTTTGATAACACCTCACTAGGTTTGTTGTTCTTGTTGATACTTCTCTTAATGATGTATTGTTTGATCGTATTATTTTTTGATCATATTTTAACACTTCTTAATCATTTTATTACTTTTAACCGTTACTAAATATCTCTATTATTCAAATATTTTTAATAATAAAATACATATCAAATTATACATGCTAGAAAAGTTGATGTGTGTAACCTATATATCACTTGCATGACAAAGTTATTGCTTTCACTATCAATAATCAATAATCGCTGTTATCAAGCAATACATAGCTAAGTGAATGTTATCCAACACAACAAACTGTAGTCCAATTTCGTACCGCTTCACCTGAACTTAAAAATGAAGAACGTATGTGGTCAAAAGCTTAAACCTCACCCCATTACCCGTATAAGAGCAGAAAAAGAATATTAAATGTTTACAATGTTGTACACTGGAACACGTGGAAGAACCAATACCATTATTCACCAGTGCTGGAGAAGGGTTTGGTCAAAATCGGTACATTTCTGGTGGCAAGGAAGGAAAATAGGGAACTTTTATATTTATCATAATTCTATTTAAGAATTAATTTTATATCACGACAATTTCCTAAAATATTTAGCTCAAGACCCGTGATTCCGGAAACAGACAGGAAGTCACAACGGTTTTCGAATATACTATATTCCAAAACTCCTCGAGCCTGTTAAAATAGTCAAAATTATATATTTGAAACTGTGAATTTAATTTAAATGTCTAATTAGATTCATGTCTGCTTTGAAGTCGAACGGTAGGCCTGCGAGGGAAGGAACATTTTTCTTCCTGTTGGAAACGCTTTTTCCAAAATAACACCATAGCCAACCGCGAGCAAGAATTTTCTAGCTATTCTGGCGTGTATCCTCTTCTCCGTGTTCTTCTTTCCGTATTGCGGTTGGGATGTATACATTTTTTGTTTATAAAAAAATATAAATGTTTTTTATTATTTTATATTACACTTAGAAGATCGCTATAGGACTTGATGAGAAGATGAAAAACATACAATACAAATAATATGAATCAGCATCCCTAGAACACACAAGTTAGAAGTCATGGACAAGCTTAGAAATTTAAATATATATTTTTCAAATAATATAAATTTTACTACTTAAAGTTTCGAAAGACACATATATCTAACGACAGGACAAACATCATAATATTACCAGGATGTGCAGACATCGTGTATTTTATTGACGATAAACTAATGAAATTCCTCTAGAACCAATCCAACAAAATATAACAACACGTACCTTACCCCAAGCACCCCCAATCACGGACCGGATCCGAAACCCTTTATACTTTATAACATATATATATATATATATATATATAAACATTGACTTCACTATCACGAACTAAACTTTCAACTCATCTAGAACCCAAAGTATATCCACGTGAAAGTATGTCCACGTGAAAGTCATAGATAGTAGCCAATAAGACCTAATGAAATCATAGAAAGGATACCTTTCCCAGCATGACGTCAGTAGCGATAAGAACGAATCTTCTTTGCAACAGCAAAATGGTTGATTTTGACGCAAGATACCGTTATAGATACGGCGATTCCAATAGTGTTACAGACTGCCTTTGGTTGATGTGATTTAATTATCATAACTTGAAACTGAAAACATAAAGTCGCTGTAACAATCTGCCTATAAAAGATTATATTCAACAAGAGCACCATGCATCATATTCACTTTTCCATCTTTCGATGGAGGAGGCAAAATATGCAGGAGTTTAATTTATTACCTAACATTTCCAGAGTTGGTAATAAATTAAACTCATAGTAAATTAGTGTATTAATGATTTCAAGTCCTCTGACTTGTACTTTTAGCAGCGCTGTAATCTACTCATTCCTTATGGTTTATATCATAGTCTTCTCGGTTTCTAGACATGGGGAATCTCTGTCTAAATAGATTACCAATATCCACAACCAGTCACTTTGTCGGATTACACACCTCGCTTTTTAAATATATTTTGTAGTTAATAATTTTTATTTGAAGTGAAAGGAGTTGGATTGCTGACTAATTGTTTTTAATATATATTATATTATATGTTTTTATTACTGAAATGATTAAAATACAAAAATTAGTTAGTAATGGTCAAAATTAATCAAAGTGTCTGATTACTGTCAATAGCCAAGTGAGAGGTGTGATAAGCAAATTTCTGAATATTATCTACTCTTCTTCTATATCTCTCACAAGACATGGCATAATTTCATTGTATAAAATATAATTTTATCTTATAATAAGTGTGAGGTGTATGTTTTTACTTTTCTATATTGGTAAGCACTTACATTGCCCATCCCCTATTTCCATTTCTAGGATGACAAGGTGGTCAAGACCTGGAAAGTCCAGGGGAAACTTAGCTTTTACAAGACCACAAGACCATGACCATGGCCGTGGTGGTCGTCAGACTCGTCACACACCATCCTAAGCAGACGAAGGTCGTGAGGTCAAACCTTTTGAGCGGGAGGGTTCAGTCATGTAAGAGCAGTTGTAGGTCAAAGTTCCATAACGACCTCATTTGATCATGTGGGATTTCATATTCTGCATATCTATAGGATTCACATCTTAGCTTCAAGTGTTCATTTGTAATCCAGTCAGTTTGCAATAAGTACAAAGAACGCCCCCTCTCTTTCTAAGGGCGTGGTCTCACTGTCCAGGTTAACTCACGTAAACGAAGAGCTCGAACCGAGAGAAAGAACGAGCCGATCTAAATAGCTTTTCTAAGTCATAGTTAAATATGCATAGCAGTGGCCGCGTCGGACAGGAAGCGGAAAGCGACAACCGGCAAAAGCGCGGCGGTAAATAGAGAGAGCCGGTAGGGCGCGCTGGTGTTGGAGGGCTTCAAAAAACATAGGGTCGTTAGGGAGCCGCTTATTCAAGATTGCCGGGGGTTAGGGTTCGCAGTCTTTGCAGAAGCCGAAACAGAGATGGAGTCTTCTCAGTTCTCTTCTTGGTGGTGAAACTTAGATGGACTCTTCTCTCTCGTGGTGGGATTTGTGCACTATGGGAGGAGGTGCAGTGAAAGCCTCCGTGAGGCAGCGCAGGGTTGAGGTGTGCTTCGGGACGTCACGCGGGGTTCTGGTATCGTGGCTGTCGTGTCTCATTTGTCGTGTTGCCATTTCGCTGCTGCGTTTTATCGTTTCTCTTGGTTTTGGCGGGCAGGTTCGCTGCTGCGTTATCGGCTGTCGTCGTTTTATCGGCTCTTTCTGTATCGTCAGTGAGGTGCTCTGTCTGTACCGCCAGTCAGGTTCGCTGCGTTCTATCCTGTCTCCTCGTTTTATCGCTTGTCTCGGCAGCCAGGTTTGCTCCTCTGCTAATGTGGCGTTCTCTTATCTATCGGTAAGTGGCTGAGCTATTAGTCCCGTGGAATCGCTTTGTGTCGAAGTTTGTGTGGAATCGCTTTTTCTTTCTGCTGGTGATGCTAGTGCTGACGTCCTGTCACGGGAGAGGAGTCCATCTCCATACTTGGGGATGGATTATTACTCCATCTCCATGACTATCTGGAACAGTCTGCCTCTATTCGTACTGTCGACTGCTGCAGGTAAGGTTTTCTCCATCTGGCGGTGTCGACTGATACAGGTAAACTGTCTTTGTTTCTTTTATTTGCTCATCGAGTGCTCTATGATGAGGTATCTTGGAAAGCAGCATGTCCTCTGATGATGATGATGAGATTCTCCTCTCTGCGGTAGAGTCCGTAGAGGCAAGCCAGGCCGAAAGGAAGTCTTTGCTCGAGACATTACTTATTCCAGAGAGTGCTCCAAGGTTCCCTTTCTGGTGTAGTCAACCGCCCATGCTTCCTTTTGACGACAGTGCCCTCCAGCTAACTCGCCGCTACATATACCTTGAGCTACGATACAGTTCTAGTACTGTAAACTTCCTGCTAAAATTTGATTACGTGAAGATAGCAAAAACCTGCCATCCCTGCCCTCTGCATACTGTGCCTATTGCTAGTTTGGCTGGGCCTTACCGCTTCTTTTCTTACTCCGACGACGGTCTTTCTCTTTACTTGCAGGACAGACGCTTTCGGATGTTTAGCTACCCTGCATACTTTGTACGGGAAGGTGATAAGTCGTCTACTGTACGCTCTGTCTACAGATTTTTTGGACTCCCTTGCATCTGTAGCCAGCTCGATCCATCCAGGTACCGATTTATATGTGGTCATCACAGAGATTTGGAGCGTGATTATGTCTCTTCGCAAGCAGGCCAGAGCGAAAGCCCCGACACTCGAGTTATCTGTGATAGTGTGCCGGACCGGGAATGATTTGGACATTTCTCTGTTCCCTTTACTTTCCACTTTCTTGCAGCAGCAGTGCCTGTCCGGTATATTTTTTGTAGAGCGAGGGGGCAGTTTGTTACAGTTACACTTTCAGGGGGTTATATCCATCCATGGTAAGTCTTGCCTAGAGGTGAAGAAGAAACTTTTTCAGGCGATGGGATGGGACCAGCAGCGTCCAGTTGGGGGCGAGATATGTGTCAAACAGCTTTCTAACAGAGGACTACACACCTTTGTTGGCATGGTTGGATACTGCCTAAAGGACGAGAAGCTCGAACATCATCACGCTGTGATGAAGAATATCACTGAGAGTATGGTCGCTGACGGTAAGGAGCTCTTTGTCCTCTTAGGAGCTGCAGATACAAAAAACCGTGTTGAGCTTACTTGTATGAACCTTTTACCGCGGGCACTGCAATTTAACAGGTACAAAGCCTCGAACCCTCTTTCCAATACTCTCGGCCGCTGTCTACGCCAAATGCTAGTTTCAGGGAAGTATTCGGCTTCACCTAGGTGGATAATGAACGCAGGTATACAGAAAAGGCGATCTGATTCTCTTTGGAACTCTTTTATCAGGCCCGAGCAGGTAACACCCGAAGACATCAACAACATATTTTTCCATATTGATAATCGTCGTTGTCCACGTTGCAGTCAAAGGTACTTCGATGCAGAAGAAGAAGCAGGAGAAAAGCAAACAGGCAACGATGAAGTTCCAAGCGAGCCGGCACCAGACCACGAAGAACGAACACCAGTCCAGACAGAAGCGCAGACTGTTCCAGACTTCATACCACTTTCCGATGTCCTCTTGAGGAGCAGTCGATGTATCGGCACCTACAGCTGCCCTATCGAAGTGGACTAGCTACTATGTGTCTACATGTTCTAATTAGTGTAGTGTGTAGAAGGTATATACTGTACAGGCTCCTGCACAACTCCGTGCAGAAAACCGTTCCTATGTTCTTGCTTGTAGCGCTGTGTATCCTCTGTGTGTAGAAGGTGTATACTGTACAGGCTCCTGCAGAACTCCCTGCAGTAAAGCGTTCGTATGTTCTTGCTTGTCACGCAGTTCCTCCTGCTGGGTTTATATCGGTTTCTAGCTTGTCAGAAGGCCGTCCAGTGAAATTATAGCAGGAAATTCTTGCTCGGTTTATACAGTGTTCAGTGTTCCTCTTACTTGGTTTATACTGCTTTGTACCTTGGAGGAACCCCATGGAGTAAAAATGCATCGAAATTATTTCAGGCCGTGCGTCCCCCTCGGTTTATAGCGCTTTGCACCTTGGAAGAACTAAATGTTCAAGCCCTGCCCCTGCTCGGTTTAAAGTGCTTGAACAGAACTGCAGTGAATGTATTCAAATGGCGCTTTGCAGCTTGTCCGGAATAATCCGCTTCAACCCAGAAAAATGACTGGAAAAAACTGTAGCCGAAAAAAAAAATTTCTGGAAGGCGGTGACCATTCCAACTGTAGCCGAAAGAAAATGTTTTCTGGAAGGCGGTGACCATACAAACTGAAGCGAAAATAAAACATTTTAGGTATAAGCCGGGCTAGACTCGAAGTTCCCTGGGTGAATATGCAACCTTGCCCAGGAGCGAAAGCGGTCGGCGAGGAGGAAAAAGACAAGCGGAGAAGACGGAACGACATTGGAAGAAGACTTTGCATGCTGGATTAACTTCGGGGACTCTGATTCGTTTAATGTTATCAGGAATATATATATATATATATTAAATCTAATATATATATTAAGTAAATGTAAATTAATTAAAATATTTTATAAAAAGTATTTGTTAGCACATGGCTGGAAACACGAAGAGAGTAGGAGATAACTCATAAAGCTTGAACCGAGTGCTGCACTTCAAAACGTACAAGTCCGAGAATCCATATTCATTAAATCACTAATGTACATTGAGTTTAATTTAATACTTTACCCTTCTTGCCAAAAGAGTTAGGTATTAAATTAAAGTCCTTGCATATTCAGTTCCTCCATCAGAAGATGGAAGAGGTGAATATACAAAGAAGTCTGCATAGCTTAATATGCATGCAAATTGTACTTCTGGCAGAGGAGAAGAAGACTACAAAAGTTTAAACAGATCACAAAATTATCATGTGCAATTGGTTGATAACTGTCTTCAAAACTTTTAGTGAAAATTGGCTACATGAGCTGTTGCTGAAGAGCTGGGGAAAGCGTAGACTTGCGGGAAAGACATGAATACATGATTGAGACTAAGTGACAAACTTTGTTAAATTTACTTGATTAAATTTAAACTGTTAAAAATTAAAAACCACTTGGTTAACTTGACATGGTCACTGAAGTTACAAAAACGCAGATTGAACAGTTTTTCGGTATAAAGACATGTGCCTTTTCTGCCTATTTTCAATTTCTCAGCTTTAATTTATAGCTTAACCCTTCAAAGAGGAAAAGTTAGGATATAAATTAAAGATCATGTATATTTCATCTCTTCCGAACTTGCAAGAGGATGAATATGCAACATGTTAAAATGTTAAAAATGTTTAGTACCGCTGCAACAAACGAAATATTCTGTTGCTGTCTGAGTGTAGAGACCGTTACAGACTTTAACGCCCATTCTCACTTGGAATTTATCAGTAAGGAGTCACAAGCCCAACAAGTATCTCTGTAAATATGCATGCCCGATGAACTCTGGGAGCTTTTGTTCGTTTATTGTTATCCAGAAAATATATAAGTATTAAGTAGAAAATATATACTAAGTAAATATAAAAATTAGAAAATTTTATAAATGTTATTATTAGCCCATACCTGGAAACATAAAGAGGGCAGGAAAAAACCCATAAATGATGACTTGACTCTCGCGCTTCAGAAAGTACAAGACCGGAGAGCTGTACTCACAATTACATTACTTGAACGAGGTATTTTAATACGTAACCCTTCTTATCGGAAGGGTTAGGTATTAAATCAAACGATTATGCATTCCCCTCGGAAGAGGATGATTATGCATGCAAAGTGCATGTATGCAGAAATACATGCACTTTGCATGTAAATACTCTCGGTGGCTACCGAAAGGGAACTCCTATGAAGCGACTATAATCTTTACCGAAGTTGATGCATTCAAAATATGATTACCGAAATGAAGATACAAAACTTAGTAGTGGCACGAAACCACTTATTACTGAAACAGAGGCTCGACCAGATGCAACCGAGTTAATGGGGTGGTGGGACGAGACCCTAAGTTGTTTATCATGTCTCAACTGTCTTCGTCCTTTCATGTGTTCCATAAGTCGTTAAGTATGTCCGGTTCATACTAATCTCGAGATTCATCTTTCTTCACCTTAGAGAAAAAAGACCAGTGTCTTTCCAAGTAGGAGGAGAGTTCCAGAAGTTATGAAGAAAGTAGTGTCGTATAGCAAGGATGATTATATGTATATGCGCCTAGCCCCAGTTCAGTTCAAGTATTACAGCACTTTTGCATTACCTCAAATGACACCTCAAATGACACCTCACTAATCATTTCAGATTAATTAAATTCCAAGACACCCCTCCGAGGAGATACAATATAATTTTTTTTCATTATAGCTCTACCTGCCTGCACAGAGGCTCGAACCCCCACCATCTCATCCCTAGGCCCAGCTCGTTTCCAACGCACTACACACAGTTCCTGTTCCAGAGAGATATAGTGTATTATTTATTTCTGGAAAACAGTAAGGTTTTCAGAGATATAGTGTATTATTTATTTCTAGAAAACCACGGAGATATAGTGTGTTATCTATTTCTGGAAAACAATAGGATTAACCCCTTGATTTTTGGTTGTCGTTTTCCTTTCATTCTGCAGAAGTACGCTTTGTATGTATATTCATACTCCTACTAATTCATTAACTATAGCAAGGATGATTATAGTTTCTCATAAGTTTATTATCCGGTACATATAATTTTAGTACAGACTGGGGTAAGATATAACTGCAAAATATGAGTTTCTCTGTAGTTTCTGCATCATCTCTTCCTATCGTAAACCAACGTTTGACTATATGTCCATCCACCGTCACTCGACACGCACGGGAGGAACGGGTAGGCTACTGTAGTTAGAAAGTGAAACTTTACTCCGTTGACTTAGGTGTAACAGTTAACGTTCGCATCACTCCGTTCTTGTGATTTATGAACTAAGGTGAATAAGCATGTACACTTCGGAGTGTACATGGGGTTTAATATATGTTTTAATCTTTCCGACGGAAAGAGTTAAAACATATATTAATGTCTATGTTAAACAACGTGTATTGACAATTTCACTCTCGAACTTATACTTCTAAGAAGGTCTCAGCTCTTCACTTACGAGTTATGTCTGGGTCAATTTGCTATTCTTGGAAAAATTAACATATAATATTTATAAATAATTTGGATTTTTATTATAATTTTTTATAATATAATTTTATAACACTTGCATATTTTCTGATAAGAGAAAACGAAATTCACTGTACAATGCCGTTGGGGATGCTTATGAACTATTAGAGGGTAAAAGTAAAGAAACAAGATTCCCAGACGCCGGATTAGAAATCAATCGTGAAGAAACTAAGATTGGCCGTGGTCTAATTAACGATGAATTTTGTTTATCACTGTTTTCTTGGTCATGATTCTTTTCAAGAAATAAAATACAAAAAAGCACTGAAAGGAAGAAACGCCGGGGCTGCCTCAGGAGGAAGCCTTCCAGTTTAACGCCGCCGCCGTACAAGCCGCCATGGATTCAGAATCTTCTTATTATATTCTAACATTGACACCCACTATTGCTTTGTAATCAGTTTCTTAACGGTCGTCCCGCCCCCTACTTCGGCCTTTTGCCTTTTTTCCAAGCCACAAGAAAGTCGTGCCCTTAAAATAAATGAAGATATTCAAAACTAATCTTTCTCGATATAATATGTAAAATTAAAATATACTCTCAATGTATTCTGAAGCTTGATGTATCTCTATGCCGTTAGATTCAGATGAGCAGAAGTTATTTCTATGTGGGAAATTGTGGATGGTTCTTGTTAGAAAATGTATATCAGTTTATGGGATTTCTATGTACTATGCATGTTAGGATGCAGGAGATATTAATGTATGCTTAATTTATGACAGAATTTTGTTTCTTAGAAGTGTTGATATATTACTATTGACCTAAGGAAACAATGTTTATATTAAGAAGGTGGCTATTCAACATTCTTCACTTATAGGTTTTGTGATCACATTGCCCATGTGTAACAAACGTCACCACGTTTAATTATAGACTTTTAATTTAGTAATTGAAGTTTATAATATCAGATTCAAAAGTAACTTCTCAATTCTTCTTCGCTTCTCTCCTTGTATGGTAAATAAAAGATACATGTATTTGTTTTGAAACTATCCTTTCATAGTCAGTCAAAAATTCTCAAAAATCTAACCAATCGCTTCCGATAATTTTCTTATTGTATCATCGCTTCTCTTTTTCTTGGCCTGTGACTAAAAGCTTAAGAAGTACACCTGTATGTTCTGGAGCATGCATAGTCACTTGAGCTCAGTTCGTTTTATGTATTTGAATGTTCTCAAATTTCCACATGAAATATTTTGACTTGAAAATCAATCTGATCTCATGTGGACTGAGATAATAACCATTAATTTACAAAGTCACCTCTTTAATTCGTGTGACTCTTTTGAGAATCAGTCATGTTTTCATTTCTCTAGGGATGATATTTTAAGGGCAACTTAACTATACATACCTTACTAACTCATCTGAGACTTATTCAAAGGACACATTAAGGACAATTGAGTTATACAGTCCACTCTTTTGCATGATCTTGGTTTCGAGCTAACTACGTCAAGCCTCTAAACGAAGAGCACAATCATTGTACTCAATTCAGTATGTGGATAAAATAAATATACTTCATGTCTATATATTAAGACATTATAGGAATTAAGATTATATTACCGCATCGCATGTATCCATTTTCAACTACTTGATCTTCTCTAGATTATACTTTCAAGGGGTCAAGACGTCTATAGCCCAATATATAGATGTTTCTCAATAATGAAGAGACACCGAAAAGTAATATCAGCGTTTCTTAATTTAAATTTTTTTTCACATTAAATATAATCAATAGTTAACAACTGACAATCAGATTACAGAATAAGAAATTAAAACACAAAATTATTCATCCACAGAAAACGCTTGTCAATTTTTTTTGGTCTAAGGCTAAAACTACATGTTACATGCATAGTTAACGGACCTGAGATCTCAGCAGTCCCCTGGAGCAAAATTGTTCAACTTTGGAGTGAAAAGAAATACTATACCGCAATGGGATATCAGACCGCGCTTAAAGTAGTTCTTGCTCAAAGCTGCGCATAAAACTGAAACAAAAAATATGGCAATGCAGCTTTTTCTCGCGAAAAATCTGGTATCATCAAGGTGATACCATAAGAATGCAACTCGTTACCTCTTAGCTCAAATAAGAATTTTATGATCATTACGCTGATGCAAACGCTTGTTCAGGGTTTAAAGTTTTACGGTATGAATCTTCCCTTTGCATGTTGTTGACTGTGTGCTTGTTACCCCTCCGCTCTACTAGGGTATGGAAAAGCGTCGCCCGACTTGCTATGCGCGGTTGACCTGTTACTAGACCATAGATCTTTGTGACTTCTATTGTAGTTTGTTACAAGATCTGGACTTGTTTGAAAATGTGTATGGATATTGTCGCAAATGGTATATTTTATTCGGTAAGATATGGTAAGAAAGATGAAAAATATGGTTTTTTTATTCTGGGTTTTTTATAATAAACAGAACAAAATTACAAAAGAATAGCTGTCATTGACATGAACATTTACTGGGAAACATACATTTTAATTGACGAGGGTGTCCTTATAGAAAAGAAAAACAATGTTGTAACTGAAGGTGGAATATTTTCATCTCATGCTTTCAATCGTGTTCTAAATTTATTATAGAAAAAGAAAAGAAAATATCAAACAAGCAGAAAGTCTCTCACCGTGAGATACAAAACGAAAACTACCAAACACTAAATACAAAACGAAGACCACCTAATACAAGAAAAATATTTAAAAACACTTATACCACTAATTATTATAGCTAATTACACAACCTCCTCAAATAAAAAAACCGAGTCTACATGAACTGTGTCAAGGAAGGCTATATTCGTTAGAAATATAGTTCATTATGGTGCTATATAATGGTGCATTCATCAGGCTGCGTTTGTTGTGCGTATGCGGAAACCGAAACGTGATCGCCTTCAGTGAACTCCGACCGACTGAAAACACTCTCCGTCACTTTGCTTTTTACTTGTTACAGAAGTGTCCGGTACATATATAAAATGATTACTGGACGTACGCGCGTCTAGGGAAACGACAACCCACACATGAGTGTAAAAGCCAGTCACATAGATATGATAATTTACGTTTTACGTTTGACTCGCCCTTCCGGTTGGTGTTTTCTTTTCTTTCTTTTCTGTTTTTTCTAGTTTTTGGTTCTTCTTTTTGCCCTTCCGGTTGGTGATTTTCAGCTCGTCTTGAAATTTTCCTAACGGTCTTTTTATAAAAAATCGTGAAAAATAATTATTAATAGAACACCTAATTTGTGAAGGAAACGCGAACGCATAGGTGTGACAATGCGAATAGAGGCACTTGTACCCTCATAAGCGCGTTGTTTTGCATCTCACTTATGGGTTTTTTGAGACGTTTTTCATAATTCATAACACGGTTAACACTAAATAGTTATATATACATCTTGATTTTTAATAATAAATTTACTCTAGAGTTTTGATATAAACTTTTTCTCTGATATCATAAAGAGGGCAAAAGTTCGTGAAGTCAATCGAGTACTCCTATTTTCGTATGTTATCAGAAATCAGTCTCGTGGTAAATCCGAAGCAAACCTTGCGGTGAAAGACCGAGAAAAAGTATTTACAGTCGCGGCCAAGTCTGCCCACGAAACCAGTCTTCTGGAAAAAGCATGTGTTTCTGACTAATAAGCATCTCCCACGTCCTTGTACAGTGAATTCCATTTTTTTAATCAGAAAATATGGAAGTGTTATAAATATTTATTTTAATAAATTATTATAGAAATTATATTAATTTATATATATTATATGTTAATTAGTCTTGGAGTAATAAACTCATCTGGAGAGAACTCATAAGTGAAGAGCGGGCTGATACGTTCTTGGGAGTATAAATCTGAGATTTTCATTATCAATACTCGTCATTCTGAGTGAAAATTAATTTATATTTTAATTTTTCCGGCGTGAAGCTTTAGAATATAGATTACACCTCATGTACACTTCAGTGTACATGAGGTGAATATGCACGCAAATATTATTTACGATACATTAAATTCTCAATGTCTATTCAGAAAATAGAGATCGGTAGTAATTTTCCTGACCTCCTGCTCTCTCGTACGTCCAACCGTTGGATATACTTATTCACTTTTTCACAACTGTAGAATGACTTGAATTCTATTATGTGATGTTTTATATCTTTGCATCTTCTCGTCTATATGCATGCAACATGCACTTCTGGTAAGAAGAAAGAAAAGAAAAACGAACTCTGGGGATAAACAAATTAGGCTCTTCATTCTTTTAGCATTTCATAATGACAGTTTTCCATTCACTGGAAATTAATTTTATAAATTAACTATATATACATCCAGATGTATGGAATTTTTGTGTACGTTCCCAACCATAAAACTGAAAGAACTAACCATAATTCTCTAATTAAAACTTTAATCTTTTAAAATGGTAAAATCCGTAAAAGAATACAGAAATAGATGACTGATACCCTCATTTTCCTGAATGAAGCTTAAAATGAGATCCAATAAACAGAATATAGCATCTACATAGTTTCTATCGAGCGGCTGATCTTTGAAGTGAATAAATAAAGAAATAAACGTATATACATATTTGATATTTGACATATTAGTCACCGGTTATAAGAAATTCTACGAAGATATAGTGAGTCTCAAATAGTCAAGTAACACAAGGATATTCTGTAAAGCTTATTTAATATGCCAAGAAAAGCAAACCGACGATCCGGCTGATTTGAGCGATTTTCCGGAGTACTGCGAGCGGATTCCCACTTGTGGAGCTAACGTAGAAAGTCTCACTTCAGTGACGGACTAAAGCACGTCCGGACACGGCATCGCGTTTATTCATCGGAGAATATTCGTTGGAAGACAGAAGCGAACCGAGCGTCGGAACAAAGTTGGAAGACGGGGTTTCGAGGACCATCACTGTCCCTCGCTCGTTTTCTCTGAGCGCGCGTTCGGTCGGACCATCACACCAACACTCCTATTTTCTTCGTATGCACCGATCGCTCACCCATTTTCCTCCCTCTTGCATGTTGCTCGTCGTCAAGTTCTTTTCCGTAGAGTCCTTGTCAGGAGAAGTATAGTCTTTTCGCGCCGATGTTGCGTGTGTGTTTGTTGGTTGACCTCTTTGTCACCTGCGAAGAAATTCTTGGCTTCGTCATGATTTCAAGTCTTGTCCTACTGTTATGAGGAAAGTTACGATCGTCTTCGTTTTGCGTGTGCATGAGATCAAAGGAAGAGTAATGACTGAGTCACGTCCTTTGTAATACATAGATGACTGCGGATGGTACTGTTGGGTGTTTCCCACGTTTTTTTCCGACTCTAAGGTTGCAAGTGTAAGAAGGTTCTTGCTGGTTGAATAGTTTCTCCGAGTGTGTGGCAGCTCGGTTAGTAGCTTCTATATGATCCGCGGCCCTTGTTTTTTTCATGGGATGAATTCGTACTTGAAGCTTCGTAGAAGTACTCTTTCCCCCGAATTCGTATACTGTTTAGCATCCATTTCATCAAAGCTAGTGTGCTCGCTGCCCGCTACTGTGTGTGAATCTTGAAGCTGTACTTGAAGAAGGTCTGCTTCTGTGAGATTGGAGCTCTGTTAGTTGTGAAGCGAAGAATAGCAAGTCAGGAAATTGATATTTGGGTTCGAGGATTAGATCACTGTTGAACAGCAGTTGTTGTTCGTCGTCAGACACGACTCTTGATTGCATGTTGATTCTTTCTGTAGAATATTGCTCTCCCTTAAAGCTTAGTAATAGCTAGTAAAATTTGGCCTTGGCTTCAGTGCTAGTGAAGGGGCTAGTTGCCTTGGTTCAGAGGACCACTGTAATTCTCCGTTTGATAGTGGATTTACTAGTCTGAGGGCTAGTAGTCGCGCTGCCGTGTATGGGACAATCCTTTGTAGTGATTCATTTCTTTCTGCAACGAAGCTGTAATCAGCGACATTAACTCATCCATTGAAAATCCTTGGATAGGGTTCGTTGTCCCCGAGATTATGCATCTTATGTTTGTATGACGACGTGATTAGGGTTTCTTTTAGCTACTGGAGAATTCGAATTAAATCGTTGATGGCCGACCTTTCAGCTTTCATATTCCAGACTGAAGGTCTGGACAAGGCGTGCTGGCTATATTAGTCTGCCTCTTTTCTGTTCATTTCTTTCTTTTAAACGAAGTTTTACGCTTCCTGTGTTAAATTCGCTTTCTTCTGAGATCCTGTATCAACATTGAGTTTTCAATTCTAGAGGGCACTATGAGTTGTCTTCCGCATTCTAAAGTATAAGTTGATGGGCAAGCTGGATGTTATCAAGATTACCATCGTGTTGTTCGTTAGAAGACGTTCTACATGTGTGCGTTTGCTGTTTGCACAGTCTCTGTAAAACGGAACACGAGAATGCATGTTGGACATTATTAACTGCATTGTAGTTGCATATGATAGCTTTGTGTCCGCTCATTTCACCACGCGCATGCGTGCGGGGTTGCACTCCGCGGGCATGATCACTCATGGAAAGGATATGGTCATACCTAAAAGTGTCTCTTGACTTATCGACCCTTTTCCTCCTTGGCGATGTAGGTGAGAGTCGCACATCCTTGGGAAAAGCGTTCTTGATTTCTTCATAATCGAATTGCCGTCATGGATCACGGAGGACCAGCTCCACCGGAGCCAGTCACGTACCTTTGTGGGGATTGTGGAGCAGACAACACTTTGAAGCCCGGCGATGTTATTCAGTGCCGTGAGTGCGGATACCGCATTCTGTACAAGAAACGGACCCGACGAATTGTGCAATTTGAGGCTAGATGACAACGTGCTTGGAGATCTTCCGATTATGATGAAATCAACGTTGAATTGCCGTACCAGTGTTTGCGTGGAAGTTACTTTGGAGAATCCGTATTGGGTATTGTAGAACCGGATGGAAGTCTGTGCCCCTACCGAATCTCCTCGTTGCGCACCAAATGTGTAGGACGAATGAATGTCATGTAGTACTTGCCGATTTGGTTCTGGCGCATAGTGTTTTGTTACATTAGTTATGGGAGTGGACTCCAATGTAGCGATTAGCGATGTTTCAGTTGATACATGCTGCAAGTTTTGACACGTTGAGGCGGTGCCTAAAGTAATTTTGGAATATATCTTACATAAAGTAGTTTTGAGTATCCATTGATGTCGTATCCTCCCAATCATCCACTGGCAGATGTAGCATGATATTATGGTTGTGTGAGAACTAACGACTGTTTCTGCCTTTCTGTGATTGTTGCTTTTCGGGCGTATGAATGGTCTGAATGAAAAGTATGTCCATTTCCAAGATGGGAATGTCCTTGGAAACTGCTGATTAGTGGGAAAATTCGAGCAAGTCATTTTGGATGCTGAGACCGAATCTTGTGCATGTTAGTGGGCATCGAGAGCATTTCGAACTCTGTACGTGCACGTGTTAAATTGTGTTCCTAGTAAATGATTTCCCCCTTAAGTCTACCATCTATGTGTGGTAGTTAGGTGTTTTGAGTGTACAGCTAGCGATTACTTAGAGTTGCGTCAGTGACTTGAGTAGAAAATTGGTCGAATGTTATGTGAACTATGCCTGATTACTTTCTTGATTGTTTTATGAACAGATATTCGTTCTCGTGGATCGGACTACCGTCCAGTTGTGCCGAAGTAATGTTAGATTGTCACGTTTTAAGATAATGATGGATGAGACATCTGTCCACATCATAATCTATTTATCGTACCATTGAATTGCGGCTTAATTTACTAGATGATCATTTTTCTGTATGGATTGAGATTATTTATCGTACCATTGCGGATTAATTTACTAGATGATCACTTTTCTATATAGATTGATGACGGTGATAGTCTTTTATCTCGATAACAATCTTCTGCACTGAAATTTTTCTTTCTTATGAAATGATGTTTTAATGATAGTTCAACATTAATCTGTCATTTCGTGACACAATTGAACGATATAACATTACATGTGAAAGATTGTGATAGGACCCACTTGATTTTCATTGTGAGCAATTGATATAGAAGAAATGATATTGATGATAGAGTGGGATGCAGTTCAATGGTGGTTTGTCTCCATAGAGGAAATGATTCGTATTATGGATTGGGGTGTAGTTTAATGATTGTTGTCTTTGTCCGAATTACAGTCGATGTTGGTGTTTTCTAATAAGAATTGTTTTCATCTTAGTTCTCTTTTGGTAAACAGATCAAATTTTTTTCTAATTTCTTTTCAACTACGGGTCAATTTGCCACCTTTTTCTCGATCATCCAAAAGTAATATCAAATTTTTTTGCAGTTTTTCATCTACAGTAAAAAAGATAACTTTGTTTTGTTAAATAACAACATTAATTTTTTATTTTTGTTAGTTGAGAAAATTGTTTTTAAATTTCATGAGTAATTCAATAATTAGTAAATATTTCTTTGTGGTTCAACTCATTTTAAGAACAATTAAATGATTTTTTGATGATGTGAGCAAAGTTCTCCAAGATATATTTGTCCAAGGATAAACAAATATTTTTCAGTTTTTGTTAAATTATTTTGTTAGCATTTTAATATGAACTCTGTTCATTGGAATTATTGTTAATTCAATCGTCTTATCATTTTAGAATATTTTTTTTCAAATATTTTTTTTATTTTTTTATATTATTTCAAATATTAGATTCAACTTCATATTCTTTTACATAATGTCTTAGATATCATGAGTCATTTTCTCATCAAATTGATCAGCTTTGCTGGTCATTGTTTAGAACGTTTTTGTCGTCAAAGTTTTCTTGTGCTCATCAAATTGTTGTTACGATAAGAACAATGTGAATGCTTGACTTAGATATCTTGAGTCATCTTCTCATCAAATTGATCAGCTTTGCTGGCCATTGTTTAGAACGTTTTTGTCGTCAAAGTTTTCTTGTGCTCATCAAGCTGTATTACGATAAGAACAATGTGAATGTTTGAAATATCAATGCAATCGTCGAATCCAACTACACTTTTGGTAACTCATCCGAACCACTAGTTCTATTTTCATCACCGTGTTTGTCTCCACTTGTGATTGCTAATCTTCTTTTCAAAATTCAGACATAGAAAAAATCTCTATCTCGAATTTTCATGTCGAGTTCACCACCATATTTTATCAAATTTTGCACGAAAATTGTCCACGAAAACACGAGGTTCTTAGCTATGAAGATATCACGTACTGAACAGAGACAAGAAAAAATCAAGAGAACAAACTCCGCAAGATATACCAACTCTCACTTTATATATCTTCTCATTTTTTTTTCTCTAGGAACACAAAACTGACATGAATGGTACGTAATCTTCATACAACGTCTTAAAACAAATCTTTGAATCTCAACACAAACCCATGTGTAGCTTAAAGCAAAAAAACTTCTCTTTGTTAACAAAAAGCTCTGCACCAGTATCACACGATTAAAATCAAATCCGTCTTTGATCGATATATCTTGCAGCTTGTATTGCTAACATCCATGTAGAAATCTTTAACTAAAATTAACTAATATAAATTATACATAATCAACTAGAACTCTACTGAATCCAAAAAGATGAAAATAATAACGAATAAACTAAATAAAACATATATCTTTGATTTTTGATCGCAGATGATCGAACCTCCAAAAACTCCTCTTTGTGACTTAAATCCCATAGGTCCGCAAAGCTGATATTGATATGAGATTCGTCTTTTTTGACAAATAGATTTGACTATCTTAAATCCAATTAGACTCCAAACAAATCGTTTGGAGTTCCACTCATAAAACATGCAAAAAATTTAGTCACAAGAGATGAAAAACTCTCATGCGACTTTGCTCTCTCTGCACAACACAACAATCTGATCTTCGTATGATCTTCTCCTATGCGTAAATAATGATTTTTTGATTACAGATTTGAACTCAATGACACCTTGTGCATATGCATTGAACCTCTTAATCCTCTCAATTCTCTGAAATGTCCACGACAGATCGCAAATACAAGCTAGTCTCTTAAGCTGTATCTTTAGCTCAATTCACAGTACGTGAGATTTTCCAGATAATGATCAAACAATCCCCTTGCATTTCTAATATAATGTCAAGAACTACAAATACCCAGTCAACATTGATAAGCTAGGGTTTAGCTTGATTTTCTCATCTTTCGAACCTCGTAGCTTTGTCATTAAGCATCAATTTAAAGTGCCCATCGGAAGTTAACAACGAGCTCTATTACTTGGTGCAATGAAAGTGAAAGAAGAAAGTTGTATAAAAAATCCATTTTTAATGTTATGAACGTCTTTTTGAGGAATAATATGAAACATCAAATTTAGATTTTCATGTAGGAGCCAACAACACAACAACGCTTTATATTGGACAAAAATTTTACTTCTTCAATATTATTAAATTTCTCATTCACAAGCTCAGAATGGCCAGAACCTTGATATTTTGTTTTCTCCAACTTACGCTAATGAGCAAGACGGTGACTAGATAGATGCGTGATTATACATTATCTATGAGAACACAATGAACCTTGTGAACATCAGATACAAAAGAACAGTGATAAAAGAAACGGGCAAGACAAAATTTTGATTCAAAGAGAGTAATCAACCATCCTTGGCAGGAGTTGACCTGATCAAGCTTCACCAATTGAGACCAAAGATCCCACCCACCCTCCAGAATGAAAGTCTAGACGAACTGTACATTTCAAGAATAGACGAGAACAAAAAATAAACACCACATGCTCCCACAGGAAGTCCAATGTATATGAACGTCATTGTATATGCATTATGAATGAGAAAAAATGAATTCATATATATGTATGATACTTAATATTACCTCAAGACATCAACCGAGCCAGAGTTAGTCCATGTCACCTATTGAGTAGTTTGCTACAGCGCTCGAATGCATTCATTCACATGACGATGAAATAATTCACACACTTCTGAGACCTATCAAGGAACATCCCATTGTCTGATTTGCGAGACACCACTCGTTCGCTGTCAGCCACTTTGCTTCATAATTGTCGCAAGATATCTTCATCTGTAGAGGTTGGGATACCACCGTCCGAATCAAACAAGATATGAACCTCATATATGCAACAAGACAGAGTACAAGATCTTCGCACCATGGAACATTTTGAGCTACAATGGTTTACTTATCAAAGGAGATCAAGGAACTCCAAACTGTAGTAGAAGATACTCATAGATACGAATGGTCTCTTCAAACAAAGAGAATGAGGGAACTATCCTTGTATAAGCTTGCACCAAATGCTTACAGAGAAGATAACCGTCATTTAGAAAAGCAGGACAACTACAAACCCACTTCTCAACTGAAATCTCATATCGTGAGCTAGCCTCAACACCCACCTTGGTCTCCTGACACCTCTTCCAGACAATCTGAAAATCCCTCTACCAAGAAAAGAAGAAAACGACCGTTCGTCATCTGTTGTAGCTGAATCTGCAAATCCACAACATCGTGCCACACAAGATCTCGCATAACGTGTCGAGTCTAGGTCTATTGCAACTGTACTTATAATCATATTTAAATTTTCATCCATGCAATTCAAGGATATTTGTGGTGCGATATAGACACAGAACTGGTTTCGCTGACCTTGCAAACAGAACCCACATGTGTGGACAATATCATTCATTCCTGAGATAGTTCAAAAAATGGATGAGATGTCTAGAGTGACATCACTCATATGTATATACAGGTATCAAATGGTGTATGTTAAAATGCTTGGTGAACCACATATTCAATTCTCTCTTTACCTCTAGAGGCGCAATGTGATCAAGAACTTCCACTCTGAAACACTTCCACTGTGAATCAATAAATAGAAATACAGAAAATGCAGCAAGTGCATCATAAGGGGATATTGACCGCTTTAGCAATCACAATCGTAAGTGGTATGATTAGAAAATTGGTCGAATGTTATGATGAACGAGTATCTATGCTTGTTGATTGGCCTAATTACTTTCCAGATTGTTCGATGAACAGATATCCGTTCTCGTGGAACAAACGAGAAAATAATCAGACCAAACAAGCATAAATACTCGTCCACCATAACATTCGAGAATTTTCTACTCAAGTCACTGAAGCAGCTCTAAGTAATCGCTAGCTGGACACTCAAAACACCTATCTAGCACACATAGATGGTAGACTTAGTCAAGGGGGAAATCAATTACTACCAACACAATTTAACACGTGCACGGTACAGAGTTCGAAATGCTCTCGATGCCGACTAACATGCACAAGATTCGGTCTCAGCATCCAAAATGACTTGCTCGAATTTTCCCACTAATTTAGCAGTTTCCAAGGACATTCCCATCTTGGGAAAGAACATACTTTTCATTCAGAACATTCATAAGCCCGAAAAGCAACAATCACAGAAAGGCAGAAACAGTCGTTAGTTCTCACACAACCATAGTATCATGCTACATCTGCCAGTGGATGATTTGGATGATACGAAATCAATGGATACTCAAAAACTGTTTTATGTACGGATATAATCCAAAATTATTTTAGACACCGCCTCAATGTGTCAAAACTTGCAGCACGTAGCAGCTGAAACATCGCTACTCGCTACATTTGTGTCCACTCCCATGACTAATGTAACAAATTACTATGCGCCAGCACCAAATTGGCAAATTTACGTGACATTCGTCCTACACGTTTGGTGCGCTAGGAGATCTGGTAGGGGCACAGACTTCCATGGGGTTCTACAATACGGATTCTCCAAAATAACTTCCAGGTAGATTCTCACTCACTCATATAATATCTTGCACTCCACCTGGTACAGGGTAACGTATCTTGTTCTTCTGTACCTGGGGAACTACACTGTGATGAATACTGATGAGACACATTTCCGATACTCAGGTTATACCTTTACCGCTAAACTTCACAGTCTTGGCTTACAATACTTTTCATTTATTCGCCTAGCTATGTAGTTCCCCATGTTCAGTTCATGGGTTTACCTTCAAGCGTACGCGGATAGCCTTTCCATTTTACTGCTATGCGCACAGACGTGCGCTTCTGAGGCTTTCTGAGTATGTGTGATGTCCATCCAGATGCAGCGAGTTCCCGATTTCAAAAGTCGAGATTCTGTCCATTCTTGTAGGGCACGGGGACGTTAGAGCTGCTACTGTCTCTCACTGCAACGAAGTTATAATTGCTTAAGAACTGTTTTTATTCACTTTCTCATGGTGCTTTCAGATATGGACCAGATTCGCACTTAGTGCATTTGCAGATCTGACTCTTGACGTGAATGTGAGCTTTGGTCCAGTGGTAGTAAATTACAATGTGTGGGATAAGAAGAAAATTGTGATTCTTCTGCTACACTAGGCAGCCAGCACTAGTTGTCCCATAGAAGCAGACTTCAACGCGGAGATTGCCTCCTGCACATCAATATCTGCTAATTTTCCACTCTTGGATGTCACCACCTTGAGCTTTTGAGCGAAAGGTGGAACGAAGAGGGAGGCTTTTTCGTCAGATCCGAATAGTGCCACACTGCACGCGCGCACAGACGCGTTAGAATGACGCTTATGCATATCAAGCACGATGGGCTATCTGCCGGAGCAGAGCAGTTTCGTTTCTGACAAGAAAGAAGGGAGTAAGATATGGTGCAAACCTGGGCTTGTTGAAACCTATTGCAATGTGCATGGCAGCTGTGTTGGTGCTCACAACGCCCGCAGAATCTCTTATGACCGCCCCCAACTGCAAATATAGCCAACGATCAAAGCCAAGAACGAAAGAGAGAAGAGAGAGATGCACTCCTTAAAACTTGCATGCCGTAGCCTTTCACTGGCTGGACGGTGATAGAAACAAGAACGGGTTGAGAAGATGAGCACAAAGCACAAGAGACGACCACCTGAGGAAGGGGAGACTTACCCAAGTCATAAGACGACTTACCATAGAACTTCCAGGTTTCAGCCGGGAAGGATTTGACTAGATATCTACCGAAGAGACTTTGTCAGGCTGACCTCGAAAGGAGTTGGATAACAAGGCAGCTGCTTTGGGTTTCGAGTCCATGCTTGTGAAGAGGTCCGATGGTATCAACTTTCTAATGTCTGAACAGATTTGTTCTGAGAGTACTAACTTTTACACAGTCCACCAAATAGTGCAGAGCATCTTCGTCCCCAACTCGACACAGAGTGCAGACCTTAGTCTGCTGGTTCATCTTACTCATCCTGCTGTTCAGCGGGATGCTTCCTGCTCGAAACTTAAATTTCAAGTGAAAACCCTTTCTCTGATCATTGCCTCTTTCACAGTTTGAACCCGAGTGGTGTTAAACACCTTATTTGGATCGGCTGAGCGAGAGAGAGCACTGATATAACCAGTTTGTACAGACGCATGAGTAGATACGGCCACTGAACCTCGCTCTTAAAATGAACCACTAATTCATTCATTGGTTGGATGTTAGTGGTCCATGATTGGGACAGAGATCAAACCTGGCCTGGGGTTGTGATTAAAACAACGTGAGCATCATCTCCACATGCCTCGTACACCTTCTTCTTGTCCTTGAGGTTTGGCACGACGATTAAAACAGGCATCCTAATCCAGACACGAGAATGTTGATTAGCCCCGAGCAGAAGTTGTAACCGACGGAGTGATCGGAAACTCATGAGGCAAGTGAACAAACGACCGAGCGAAGGGCGAAAACAGGAGAAACTTACCCTGCGGAGGATTTGAGCTGTGCCCAGAAAGAAGCAGGAAGGAGACTATCCAGGTCCCCCAAGCTCTGCATAGAAGCTCCTGAATCTGAGTCCAAGCCATGGAACAGCAGATACTTGCCGGCCTCCACACCGGCTTCTGTGTACTTGCTTGCAGCCACAGCTCTGACTCTTTTCGGTACCCCAACTTCCATCATGGGGACCTCTTGCTCAAGAACTCCCTTCGCTGGCTGTCGGAGACAGTCGATCATTTCTTTATACCTGTATCAGAACATTCCGTCTCTGTGAGTTTTAAGCAGACAGCAAAGCAAAAGACTGGGGGGAGGACACCAGACTGGTAAGTTCCGCAGCCAAGAGATGTAAGGTGAAATTGATGTTGTGAGATCGCGAGATATCTCTTACATGTTGTAACCTCCTTCTGCAAGAATTTCTCGGGGCGGTTCGAGGGCCGTGGACAAAAATTTTTTGGACACCCAGTCGACCTGGTAAGGAACCACGTAGCTGATCCTTCTAGTACGTCCTCCGATCATGTACAGAGTCGTGCAGTGCTTGAAACCTGCATATTTCGTAGACAATATCATGTCGTAGTACTGGTCCTGCACATTTCCAAGAGAACCAATCACTACTAGTACTATTATGCCTTTCTTTCAGCTGAACAGTCAGTCGGTCAGTGAGTCTGCTGATGTTCATAGAGTTCTGAGACGTCGTACTAATCTAGAGAGTCAGCAGACTGAAGGAACGGAGAAACACTCGACTGCAAAGCACATTTGCAGGCCCAAGAGAAGACAAGGGAGCAGACTAAACAAGATTCAACTTCAATGGCTTTCATGTATAAGGGGGAGGCTTCGCTGAGCTTAGCTTAGTATAACTCCGCTAGGCTAACAGACACAAAAAATGTTCACGTGTGCTGTGAAATGACGATGGGCAAAAATGCCTCGAGAAGAAAAGAAAGACGGAAAGCTGTACCAAGCAGCTGAACAGCCTACGTAATTATCCCATGGAAAATGCACAAGATCCATCATTATGTGCCCTGTCCTGTCCTGCTGAGCCATCTCTTTCAGCTCTCTTCCAACCTTTCAGTGGCATTCTCAGTTTCACTCTACAGCAAACCTCTTCTGCAAATTCATCCTTTTCCCTCACTGTTTTCACACTTCCTCTCACCATTACACTGATCTAAAATCCGAGCTCTCCCTGAGCTCACTTACAACAGCAGTCCCACTCCACTCATTGCACATCTTAATTGTGGGTTCAACAACCAGAGAATACTGGTGCACAGACTGACAGGGGGCAGAAGCCTACCCGGAGAACGCCAAGGACCTCGCTGAGGTCGGAGGGGGAGACCCAGTCGGCATCGACATCGAAGGGGTACGCTTTATTCACGTACTTGTTCATCTCGTAGGTCTGCTTGCCGCGGGCAGAAGAGACGATATCGATCTTGACACCGGGGTACCTGGCCTTGAGCAGCTTGATCACCGGGAAGAAGAGAAGGTTCTCGTAGACGCCCCCAGAGAGCCAGCACAGGCATCGACGGACGTCCTGCCTCACGTACAAGCCCAGCGTCGTGAGCTCGACATTATGCTGAGCCGGAAAATCCAGAAAGCCGAACGGGCTCGACCTGTCTAGCCGTGGCTTCGGCTCCTCGATGCCCTGCTTCCCCTCCGCCATCAGCTCCCCGAACTCCAAATCGGCATCCTCCCCGTAATCGAACGGGTCGTCCAGATTGTTGGTGTCCTTGCGCGCCCCTCGTGCCACCCCCACAAGAGATCTGCCTCTCCGCTGCGCCTTTCTTCCTAGGACGCACTCTCTTCCGCCATGGATTCTTGTGACTCGAGAGGATCGATGAATGTGGAGTGAAGCGGAACAAGAAGATGAAGATGAAGTAGCTGAAGTGATGATTCTCTTGGAGCTGGACCTGGAGCTGCAGCACGCATTCACATTCCCGGAAGCAGCAGCGGCACTGAAGCTGCTGCTTGTTATAACTTCTGCCATTTTCCCGCTGACTGCCTGCCTGTCACTCGATCATTCACTCACATTTGTCGACCTCGACTCAAGCAGATGCGCGCTCGTGGGTAACAGAGCTCGTCCCATGCCCGGACATCTAAGCGGATGATGGTGGTGGTGGTAGTGCCGACGGGAGTGGAGACAAAATTCAGTCGGAACAGGCATGGCCAAGCTGCAGAATTCGAGGTAAGAGCTGAACTGGAAGTTAGTTTGGACGAGAGAGATGAGAGTAGACAGTCGTCGAAAAGCTCAGCTTATCCAGTCTCTGTGGTGAGTCAGGGACTTGCCCATCTCCCACCCAACCTCACGCCTAGTCTCCTCTTTGTCGTCTTTCCGAATCCCTCTAACGTCTCACCTTCCCTTTATTCAACCGGCTCGTTCCCCTGCTGGTTGATGCATCTCCTTCACTGCTGCTATATGTATATTTGCATGCATGCACGATCGTTAATTCACGTCCACGATTGGCTCAGTCTGTTGATGGTACAGTACCATAGTAGGAAGTGTCCGAGAATGAGAATGATTGGTCATCTTCTTGTTTATAACAATTCTGGTATCAAGAAATTTAACTCGATCGGCAAAATCTTTTAGTATGATGTTTTCAACATTCTTTTCTTCATTCCTTCGTGTCATTGCTGAAGCTTTCTTCTTCCCATATTCCAGGAAATCAACAGTAGATCCTCCCAAGTCCCCCGAAGTCAAAATGTCTTCCTCAGTCCCCAACCGGCTAGACTTCTGGTGACGACAATGGTAAACCTTGAACTGCAATAGATTCATGTGATTTTAGATTACGCAATCAATGTATGTAGTTGAGGGAACACAGATTGCCGGGTTGTCAAAAATCTGAAGAAATTCAAATCGAAACTTCGCTGTTAGAGTAGAGGAGTGCACAATAAACTACAGATAACATTAAACTGTTGTTCGAAGAACTTTGAGACATATCCCGCATCCCGCAACTTCGCTGTTGTTCGAACATTAAACTCGATAACAAAAGTGAGAGCTCTCTGAAGAAGTGAGGTCAGAGATGATTGTTGCAAAAGTAAGTGCTAATTTCGATCGAGATTTCAACAATTCTTGATCGAATTCAATTTTCATATGGAGAGGAGGAAATGTTCAATGTGCCTGCAGACACGTTGCACAATGCAAGTGACTCCGAGTCCACTCTATGACACAAATGACAATAAACTATGATTGTAGTTGGGAAGAGCGAGGTGTCTCTAGTAGAGAAAACTTACACGGAGCTAGAGTTTCAAGTCGGATTAATAAAACTCGATGCCACATTTTATTCGATGGAGGAGTTCCAGTTTGCTGAATTGTTTATCTTTTTATAACTCACGAATCAATAAGCACTGGAAGACTCGAGGAAAATATTGAGTGATCGGATCAAATCCTCCAACTCAGAAACGCAATGATCGGACAGTGACTTGACAACCAAACAAGGAGAATATGCAACCGAACTTGGAGCCAAGGACTTTTGTGCCCCAACGACGATCATCGCAGAGTTGTGTTGTAGGTGAAACCGATCTAAATGAACAGCCAAATGACATTGAGATGAACATGGGTTCCATCTAAGAGCTCGACCCAAAACAAATCGGAGAATTCCAACATCTGGTGAGTGTAGACTGGTTGTTCGTCATCTGCTGGTCCATTTCCCGAGTTCGAAGAAGGAGACAATGGCATCGGAACGAAAACAACGATATCAAAGGACAAGGACCCAGCTTCAGTTGGAGATAAGGATGTATCACAATGATGCGAGTGACGAGTCCGCTATCAACGACAAAAAAAATCTGATAACTTTGCGATAACAGTATGTAACTTACAACACACTTGTCTTGGCCATTGTATACATGGAGATTGTCCTTCCAAAATTTGCAACATCTAGCTATCTTGATGTGTACCAGAGTTGTTATAGATCCGAATGTACAGTGTGAAAAGTTGGTAAATGACTTTCGGTAAACTTTTAAGAAATGCACTACATACCAAGCTACATTTAGAATGCGAGAGAAAGCGCGTGACTGGATACAAGGTTCTCAAACAAGGTCATTTCATGCTATACTTATCCTCGGTCGTCACATAAGAGAAGAAGATCAAAATTGTACAGTCGAATATCAGACTTGGTCAGGTTCGGAGATTTTCAGACATATTTTTGTTAGTCCATCAGCTTGTCATCTTATTTTCACAGAAGGTAGTCACTCTAGATGCCTATCACACCAAGAATTAAAAATATCCTTCTCATATATTTACAGCGAGTTGTTTCGATGAAACACCCAGTCCATTATATTTGTTTTGCTGTTATCACGCGCAAAGACGAGGACACTTGAACTTGGTTCTGGAATCTCGTGAAGCAGAGTATTATTCGTATAAGGCAGCCACATGTAGTGATACTTTCTGATCGTTGCAAGGGATTGCTGAATGTTAAGCATATATTTCTTGACAATGTCCATGGTCATTGTTCACTTCATTTAAAATGAACGTGAAGGCACGTTATGACAGAGAAGCAAGAAGGTGTTCCTGTCTTGCGTGTATGCGAAGAAAGAATATATGTAAGTGTTCTAATGGATTGGCTTTCTTAGTTTTCTATACATTCGAACTGTTTTGAACTCTACTTTGATTTTTGCACATCTGAAGTTTGTGGTGTTTTGTTCTTTGAACTATTTTGAACTCTATTTTGAATTTTGCACATCTGAATTTTGTAGTGTTTTGTTCATGAATGATATTTCTGTGACTTGATGACTTACGTGCAACTTGCCGTATTGAGACTGAAGCGGCTGAATATATCTGAAAAATTCCGGCTCAATTGTGGACAAGGTCACAATTTCTTCTTCCTAGATATGGAAAGGTGGCATCGAATGTGAGAAAGTCTGTTAACAGTGCTCTAAAGGCGATCCAAGATTTTGTTCCTTTTAGTGTTATATGTAATGTGGACATATATGATGGGTACCTTTGCAAAGCGAAAAATATCCGCTCGCACATATGGAGTGCTCACCCCTTTCGTGCAGTCGAGATATGACGAGAATGATAAGATGTGTGGTCAATTTGTTTGTCATGTGTCAAACGAATGCTCCGGTGCAAAAATCAGGAGCTAGAGAACAATATGTAGTGTGACATGAAAATATTTTGAGATGTGAGTCTTGAAATGCAAGAGATAATCTGACGATGTGCTCATTCTATGATCTAGGATGTTGAATTCTCTCGTGATCTTATACATCACTTGGATAGAATATGGTTTTCAAAGACGCTTCAGAAGATATACTCTCACTCTATACCTCCTTTGATGACAACGGATCTCATGCTTGTGTTTGACTATGCTCCTCCGTCAATGACAAGGAGAAAGAGGAGGCAACGAGTGGTGAGGATCTCCTCATGCAATGCACAGGCAAGATGCGGATGTAAGTGTTATAGAGACTCGCACAAATCTGCAATACCTTCTTGACGATGATAGAATACACACTAGTCACATGTCACAATCAGTGAGCTTTGATGCAACAATGAGTACGAGAGTGGAGTGTAGAAAACCTCTCAACTCCACATCACAGAAGCGAAGATGCGAGATATGTCACACATTGGGTCCTAACAAACGGACTTGTTCACAACGTCTCGTGTTGAGTGAAGCATAGCCAGAGCTTGAAGTCTTGGAGCCCACAAAGCAAGAGCTAGTGCAGTAGGGAGAGGTGATGGAGAGTTGGAAGACCTAAGCGTAATTTTGGACTCTCCTTTTGAATCAGAAAGTGAAAATGAAGATGATGAGGAGTGAAACATCGTTAATATAGATCAGGCTATATTTTTCGGTGATATAGACCAAGATGTATATTTCGGAGGATGAATAGTGTATTCCATGGCTTCTCGTCTCAACAAGTGATGATACTTTGGTATAGTCTAGGTGATCACACTTTGGTAATATTTGCCGGATAGCAAGCAATAAATAGGAACTCGAGTATCGTCCAGTTGTGCTTCTATGCAGTACACACCCAGTCTGGACTCTGGCTGCAGATGGAGATGTTATGGTGTTGAGGTCTTTTTCTGCCAAAGACTTGTGCATTGTAGTTCAATCTTCAGAAAAGAAATATGAGAATTGAACCCTCAAGCACGTGTACAAGTACCTTCTTTCTGTGTTGATTTCATTTGCTTGGTTTCATATCAATCGAGAATTCATTGACATTACTTCTTGGAGTATGTGAAGGATAAATTTTCCCCTTAATGTTATGAGGAGTAACCTTCCTAAGACAATTAACCAGTTGTTGGACATGGTTGGATGATTGAACTACACATGGGCTCTCTTAAACTTACGGCTGCATTGGAGGTGGCTGGAAAATAGTGACTGCTGAGAGCTCTCTTAAACCTGAGACTGCATTGGAGGTGACTGAAAAATAGTGACTGCTGCGAAGAGGATAGTCGAATAGTGACTGGGAAGGTTTATGAAAGAGAGTTTGAGGAGGAGAGGAAAAGAGAGAGCGAGGAGAGAAGAGAAGAGGAGAAAGAGTGAGAGGAGAAGAGCGAGTGAGAGGAGAAGAGGGTTGCGAACGAGTGAGCGAATTTGAATTGTTTTGATTTCGTGGAGTCTGATCTGAGCGATTTGAGAATCGTTGTGATGAAGACGAGAGGAAGTGATGAGAACGGTAGTGGTGGTGATAATAGAGCGACATTCAAGGATAGACGATGGAAGAGGACGAGATCGAGACTGAGTCTCAAAGGAGAGAAGAGGACAAGACAGAGAGACTTGTAAGTTAACAACCATAGCTTTGAATGTGTTGTTTTGAATGTGTCGTGTTATTAATCGTTAGAATGTGTTGTTAATTGTCAATGATACACGATGAATCACTGTATAATCAGACAATTCATGATGAATCACCGTTTAGAGTTAACGGTACACGGTGAATCGTTGTGTAATCAGGCAATTCATGATGAATCACCAATTAGGGTTAGCGATCCAGGATGAATCGTTGTGTAATCAGATGATTCATCATGAATCATCTGATTAGGGTTAGCGGTTCACCTTGAATCGCTGCGATCAAGGCTTTGTGATGAGACGAAACAGACTATATCGTTCATACGAGAGACGAAACAGACTGTTTCGCCCTGTTGTAACTTCAAGGCTTTGTCTGACGAGACAAAACAGACCGTTTTGCTCATAAGAGGGCGAAACAGACTATTTCGCCCTCTTATGAAATTATATTCATATGTAACTTATATTTGTATACATGTTCAAATATTTGATTAAGTTATAATTTTGTAGATTCTATTTTGCATAGAGTTCATCGAGTCATATGACGAAGACATTCATCGTGTTACTGTAGGAGGACATGAGATTGTACTGGATGAGTCTTTTGTGCGTGAGGTATTTGTTCTACGTATGGAAACAACAGTCTCTCCTCCTCATAGTGTTAAGAGGAGTTTGATAGATTATTGATTTCCTCGGAAAGATGAAAAAAAGAAAAAAGTTTGTTCTGGATGGGTGAATGTTTTGAGTGGAGACCAATTTTTCAGCTCATCAATTGTATTCTTTTGGCTCAATGACGTTGTCGGGTTGAGAGTCTTCCTGGGAAGGGCGAACCTTCTGGGTGTGATATGAGCTTGAAGGCTGTGTTCAATCTACTCAGGAAAGCGTTGAGCTTCAGACTATGGCTGGTTTACTCACAAGATAGGCTTCAGGTCTCAAGGTGATACTGAAAACACTCATATAAGTCTCCAGGCTCTTCTGATAAGTTCAAGAAGCAAAGTTCAGGCTTAACTAGCAATGATAAGATCAGATGGCGAACTTTGACACTCAGGATTGAGAAATATGTGAAGGTTCAGACTTCAGAACTCCTCCTACATGTAAACGAGGTTCTACTGGATACACATACGAAATTTCAGCTTCAGATCAGTTCAGAGCAGTAAGATATGAGCAGAAATTTTCTGAGTAGAGAAATTACGGCAGTTTCTGGTACCCAGACAGTTATTTCGACCTATAACAAGGAATTGGCTCGATCACTTTGGGAAATTCTTACAGGATTTGCAGTACACAGCTTGATGAACACTCCTGTGAAGTTGGGCCTCCTGATTCCACACAGAACTCCAGATCTCGCTCTCTGAAGTTGCTGCTCCAGATTGAGAGCTTTTCGGACCCCCTCTACTTCAGCGGTCGCCCTGAATTACTCACTGACTCAATTGACATGAAAATTTGGAGACAGTCGTAGCCCTGCTGACAGTGAACACAACCACGAAGTTTTGAAGCAATTTCCTCGATTCTGCTGCAAATGACACTCAAAACCCCAAATTCAACAGAAGTGCTGCAATTCTGACACAAATCGAACTTCAATCAGCCATAACTCCTTCTTTATTGCTCCAAATCGATCAAACTTTTCGCTGACAGTGCTTGGCTCGACGAGCTCTATCTCCCTGTGCTCTCAGATTTCGAAGTGCCTTCACAAATTGCTCGAAATCCCCTTTAGACCTCTGTTTCTAAATTTAGAATTGCACAAAAGACAAAAATGAACCAATGAGAATTCATAGCTCCATTTGGTTGTCATTTTGTGCCTTAAACCATGTGGTAACTTATCTCATAGGCTACCACGTCAAGCCCCCTAGAGTGCCAGCGTAAAACTTAAACTACCTAAAACGACATGCAGCCCCGAAAAATAACTTAAATCAGCTAGAAAGCGTGCATGGGTGACACGCAAATACAACCCATGAGCTTAAGCCCTATCAACATGGTAATCAACCTACTAAGACTCAAAATATATAACATCTTCCTAAACGGACTTCTCTGAGGTCTTAACTTCACTCAGAGAGACTAATGCCTGACAGAGAAGTGAATCATTTATTATGTGAAATGATTCACATCACGACAACGTCCAAAAGAAGTACATGGACAATTCACTTTATACACTATCGTGTCGTGGACCGGCTCTTACTTGAAAATCTATTTTTGATACTTATTGTTATCGTTCCAAAGACACTCATGGGACTAAAAATGAAACTTTTTGCACAATTTCGGATCTTCACTTTCATTACATCAATGGGTAGAGCTCGTTGTCAGCTTTTTGCACAACTTCAGATCTTCACTTTCATTACGTTGATGGGTAGAGCTCGTTGTCAGCTTTTCATGGGCACTTCGTCTACTTCAATTGGACGCATAGTTGAGAAGTTACGAGACTCGAAAGATGGGAAAAGCAAGCTAAGCTCCAGCTTATGAGCTTTTTGCACAACTTCAGATCTTCACTTTCATTACATTGATGGGTAGAGCTCGTTGCCAGCTTTCCATGGGCACTTCGTCTACTTCAATTGGACGCCTAGTGGAGAAGTTACGAGACTCGAAAGAAGAGAAAATAAAGCTAGGTTCTAGTTTACTGTTGTTGACTAGCTATACTAATACTAAGGACGCAAAGGGCCTGCTAGCTCATAATCTGTGAAAACTTGTACGTATAGCGAGACGTAAGGGGCAGCTTAAAGGGCTAGCTTGCACCTGCGACTTGTCAATGGACGGTTCGAGAGATTTGGAGGTTCAATGCAAGGGCACAAGGCGTCGTTGGGTTCATATCTGTGCAGGCTACGCACTGGTTAAGACAGTTCGTGAAGAGGCAGATGGGGGAATGTGTTTTGGGAGAAATTGAGATGCAAGAGAGGTTTTTGTAGTGCTTTAATGATCTATGAAGGAGAGTTGGACTGTTCGAGCCGTTCCAGAGTCCAAACTTGTTGTCATTGGATCCATCAGGATCAGAACTTCGAGTTTTTTAGGAAATTGAAGACGATATGATGTTTCATCGGACGATTTGGGAGTTCTGAGTGAAATTAGTTCGCAGAGAAGCGCTTATGTCAGTTTTTCGTCACATGCGACCTGAGATTGAGTTGTTTTTCACGATCAGTGGCCAAGCTCTTCGTTCTTGGTGCATATGCGATCAAGGAGTCTTCAACTACACATAGGAGAAGACTGTATGTGGATTGGATTGTTGGTTTGGGTGTGGTGAGCGAGTTTGAGCCGCAAAAGGTCGATTTACGTTAGTTTTTTGTAATAAATCTGTGATCAAATTTCTTGCGTGGTTTTGTAAAGGGAACTCCAAATGGCTTGTTTGGAGTCTCGTTGGGTTCAGGGTAGATAGATCTACCTACCAAAGAAGACGGATATCAGATCAAGCGATCCGTTTGGACGATGTACGTGATTTTAAGCCATAGGGAGAAGTTTTTACAAGTTCGGTCACTTGCGATCAAAAATCGACGATATCTCAGCTGTCGGGAGTCGGATCTGATAGTCCTTGAGGCCAACAGAGTCAAGAAGGAAGGCTTTATCGATATCTGAAGACCGTTTGACGAAAGGAGTAAGTTCTCAAATAGACCTTTTTTGATTCCTTCGTTACGGTTTTTGTCTTTTAGAGTTTGTTGGAGTTCTAGTTGGTTATGTACAGCTTGTGGTAGCTTTAGCTAAGAGCTTGTACATGAATGTTGTTTGGACTTGGGTTTGATTCGTGTGATACTGGTGCAGCTCTTTTTGTTAGCAAAGAGATGTTTCTCTTGCTTTGAGCTATGTTTCGATAGTTTTGGGTCTTGGTCGAGATTCAAAGACTCGTTTAAGAGGTTCGAAGCAGAGATTACAGACCGCTCTGGTCTGTTTCTCAGTTTATGTTCTTAGGAAGAAAGAACCGGCAGTGTACATATATTGAGAGTTGGTATATATTGTGACGCTCATTTTCGTGCTTGTTTCTCTCTTTCTTGTCTCTGTTGAGCACACTACATCTCCACAGCCAAGAACTTCACGTTTTCCTGGACATCCTTCATGCAAAATCCGACACGATACGGTGTTGAACTCGATGTGAAGGTCCAGGGTGGAGATTTTTGTGTGTTAGAACTTGAAAGAGGAGATCAACAATCATGAACGAGGATGAGGATGGATACGGTTGTTCGGGAGGATGCGGCGTATCTGAGATGATGGATATGTAGATCTTTGGGATCATGAGAGGATGAGAGGATGGAACGAGTTATGACTATGGACGAGATGGACGGATCAGAGAGGATACCAGGGGTGCAATTGGATGCAGCAACTGCACGTTTGTTTTGAACCTTCATTTTGTATTTGCGACAAGAGCAAGGGAACCAACAAAAAGAGGCTTTGGAGATGAAGGCACTTCGAAGGGTGATCGACGAGCTCGATCAATTTGATGAGAGAGACATCTCAAAGTACTTGAGATGTTACAAGACGGAGATGGATTTGGATCAGGTATCAGAGAAGGAGATGATCGAGACATTTGAACTCGCTGCGGTGCCTAAGATAAGGGAGCATGTGAAGGGTTTAACAAAGCGTTTTGGGAGAAACTGGGATAAGCCAATGGAGGAATATTTCTTGGAAAACTCAGATCGAGTAACCAAAAAATCATTTTTCGGATGGGTCAACGGATCCAACAAAGGTTTAGAGCTTGCAGAGCTGTTGAAGGAGTTCGAGAGACAATTCTCTCAACTATCTCGGGTGGACAAGCTAACCTTGGAGACCTACAAGACAAAGTTGTTTCTTCAAGCTGCTGATGAACCATGGCAAGAGGGTTTGGAGCTACTTCTAGAGGATGGAGATGAAGAAGAAGGGTTGATAAGAAATTGGGAGGTTGTGCATAAAGCGGTTGAGTTCTTGTCCGGAGACATACAAGAGAAAGGGTTACAAGGTCGACACCTGTATCGCTGACTACCACATCAGTTCGGGTAGTATCTGAGATTCAACCTCTAGTTGTGGTTGTAGAGGAGAAGGATCTAACCATCGAGGACCTACAACAAAAGATGCAAGATCTACAAGCTAAGGTTACTAGGTTGGAGGATAAGAGATCGTCGACCAAGACAGTGCTTGTAACCAAACCAGCTTGGGTACATCAGTGCGTGTGGTGTGATGATACTAACCATCAGCGAGAAGATTGCATCGACTTTGCAGAGTCTTTGCAACGAGAGCTTATTTCTTGAGAGGATGGAAATGTTGGGTTTAGACGTACATGTATTCTCTTTCAAGCCAACGTTGATAAAGGAGAGATTGATATTGCTGACTAGGTATTTGAAGCTCCTGGCACTATACTAAGGGTGCAAGGGGCCTGCTAGCTCATAATGTGAAAACTTGTATGTACAATGATTGACGTAAGGTGGCAGCTTAAGGGGTTAGCTTGCACCTGCGACTTGTCAGTGGACGGTTTGAGAGATTTGAAGGTCCAATGTAAGCGCACAAGGCGTCGTTGGGTTCAGATCTGTGCAGGCTACGCACTGGTTAAGACGGTTCGTGAAGAGACAGATTGGGAAATTGTTCTGGGAGAAATTGAGACGCATGAGAGATTTTTGGAGTGCTTCAATGATCTGTGAAGGAGAGTTGGATCATTCTCGGAGTCCAAACTTGTTTTCCTTGGATCCATCGGGATCAGAACGTCGAGTTTTTCAGGAAATTGAAGACGATACGATGTTTCATTGGACGATTTGGGAGCGAAATTAGTTCACATGGAAGCGCTTACGTCAGTTTTCGTCACATGTGATCTGAGATTGGATTGTTCTTCGTGATCGGTGGCCAAGCTCTTTGTTCTTGGTGCCTATGCGATCAGGGAGTCTTCATCTACACATAAGAGAAGACCGTCTGTGGATTGGATTGGTTGTTTGGGTGTGGTGAGCGAGTTTGAGCCGTAGAGAGTCGATTTACGTCTGTTTTTGCAACCTAGGATCAAATTTCTTGCGTGGTTTTGTAAGAGGAACTCCAAATGGCTTGTTTGGAGCCTCATTGGGTTCAGGGTAGCTAGATCTACCTACTAGAGAAGATGGATATCATATCAAGCGATCAGTTTGGACAGTGTGTGCGGTTTTAAGCCATAGAGAGAAGTTTTTATAAGTTCAGTCACCTGCGATAAAAATCGACGATATCTCGGCTTTCGGGAGTCGGATCTGATAGTCCTTGAGGTCAACAGAGTCAAGAAGGAAGGACGTATCGACATCTGAAGACCGTTTGACGAAAGGAGAAAGTTCTCAGATAGATCTTTTTAGGTTCCTTCGCTACGGTTTTCCTCTTCTTGAGTTCGTTGGAGTTCTAGTTGGTTATGTACAGCTTGTGGTAGCTAGCTTTAGCTAAGAGCTTGTACATGAATGTTGTTTGGACTTGGGGTTTGATTCGTGTGATACTGGTGCAGCTCTTTTTGTTAGCAAAAAGATGTTTCTCTTGCTTTGAACTATGCTTCGATAGTTTTGGGTCTTGGTTGAGATTCAAAGACTCGTTTAAGGGATTCGAAGCAGATTATAGACCGCTCTGGTCTGTTTCTCAGTTTATGTTCTTAGGAAGAAAGAACCAGCAGTGTACATACATTGAGACTTGATATATATTGCGACGCTCATTTTCGTGCTTGTTTCTCTCTTTCTTGTCTCTGTTCAGCACACTACATCTCCACAGCCAGGAACTTCACGTTTTCTTGGACATCTTTTATGCAAAATCCGTTACGATAACGTGAAGAGTAAAGTAGAAGAGAGTGGAGAAGATTATGATTGGATTGAGTTCATTTTAGACTCTTTGGATGTCGAGATTTCTTCTATGAAGAAGCATATGAGTAAAGAGACATTGATAAGACATCTTGAGACTTGGGTGGGTATGATCTTGAATCATCTCGTGATACATGTTAGGTATACTTCTCGAGGTGCGTATCATTAGAAGTTCATATCAAGTGGACTCTTCTATTCAATACTCCGAGTCTTATTGACGCTATCAAGACCCACAGTTTTTGCAGTGATATCAAGACCTTCAATCTCTTCAAGAATTTAACGACTCGCCACTAGAAACATCTGTCATGTCTAATCATCAGCCAAAAAGGGGTCCTATTCTCCTAAGTCGACTTTAGTGGGCTGCAACGAGCAAGCATCTTCTTGAAGAGAAATATGTTGAGAACGACAATGTTGATGGATCTGGTATCTTGCAAACAGCATCTCTTAACAACACGAAGTTCCCGTTGTGATCTAGGACCTAAACTTCCACATCAGCACCACGTCAAGATGTGAGATAACCCTTCTGATTCGAGATGACATACGACAATTCAAAACAACTTCATTAGTACCAAACTTTCATTGACATAAAAGCATCGTTGGAAACCAGAGACGGGAAAAGCTTTTAAGATGAACAGTCAAGTCAAGATTCATGGGTCCATGATAGTTGACTGAAACTTATACTAAAAAGTTATATAAAAAACTCAGATCCGGATCTTAATCAAGGCCTTCAACAACATTCGATTGCGGTGAACATACTGAGTTCATTGACACTTGCAGAAACCCGGAGATCACATAACTTATTCCATGAAATCCGCTCAAAGATTTAATAAGACACATCAAGTGGATCTCTGAAGTCCTCTTACCTGACCTCGAACCCACATGAGGTTCCTTCCAAGATCAATTCTGTAAACCCAAACATTCTTTACAGTTCTCCTCTTGATCCCTATATGCCCAGCCATTTTCTTGCCCTTGAAAACCTGCACGAATGTACAAGTACAATTACTGTAACCCATGCAATACTACATCACGTAAGGACGACAAATCCAACAAGTGTTACTTGCACATTCTCCAGTCCAGAGCAGCCCCTACGTGATTAAGACATAATTCATGCATTGTGGTTCCTTCAAGCTCACCTTTCAGCATATTTTCTCTTGCCTTCGTACAAGATAAAACCTTACTCCCGATACTTGAAAGAAAAATCAGCTCACCTGAAATCTCTTTCCTGTAGTTTTGCTATATCAATGAACTGGCTTGGTACGAAATGCCAAACATCCAGAACAGTTCCGACTGGTAAGAGCTCATCTTCAGATACCGGAAATTCCGCCAACTCCCGTTTCAGAGGAACTCCACTTGCTATGAAGTGGCCCAATTCTGGCTTGGTCAATTGCTTAGCTTTCTTCTGCATGAGTTTCCTAAACCCTAAACATGCCCTGCATCGATCCATATTTCTAGCGCAGAAACAACGAAACAAACCTTGAGTGAACGACAATCCAACAAATGCGGTTCACAAATTGCCAAGACGGATATGTTCATCAGAGAAGCAATAAATTACATACAAGAGAGAAGAGCAAAATATGTTGGAAATAATCATCCATAATGACAATCCAAGCAATGTTTCTAAATCTCAAAAGTAGTTACCATAGGATCCACAAAAGCAGACATATTACAACGATATCTTCTGGAATCTTTGCCACGAGTGAGCTGCAGCTACTGAGCTCTCATAACTTGTTTGGATCTATGTCTGAGCTACAACACGATGATCCTTGGTTGTGAAGTATCATCCTTTCCATCGGAAACATGACATCTACTGCAGTTTGTAACTAGTAAACATGGTTGTGCGCTCTGTCTATTTCATTACTAGCTATCTTGTTCAAATCTTTTAAACTTTCTACCAGCTCCGTCATCTTTTGCTCGTTGGATGTCTGGCTAGCCGCTACTGTGAGTTCGTGTTTCATATCTAACAGACTTCACGATATGTATTCTACGAACATCATCACCTTGCGAGTAGTTCTAGTGATAAGATCGACATTTAGGGTCCTCGTTGTTCTCTGCCTCTGGTGTCTCTAAAGCATCCACAAATTTTTCCTCAAGGATCGACTTTTCGTGAACATTCATCACCGAGACAAACTGTATCAACAGTATACAGCAGCAGCAAGCAGAACTGTACCACTTCAATACAGCGAACGAACAAACCTGGGACGATAAGCAAAGAGCAGACGAGCACCGCAACATAGGAGCACCGAGCAGCAGACAAACACCGACCACAGAGAGGAGCACACGAGAGCTGAGAGTCGGTGAGAGCTATGATAGACTGCTAGCACCAAATACGAGCAGACAACGAGACCGACGACGTGTTGTGTCCACTGCGAGCAAGAGAGCAACGAGCTGTGAGCTACGAGAGCAGGAGACGAGGATTGGAGGAGCAAGACAGCAACGAGCTGCTAGAGCAGGAAATGAAGAACACCTGTGAGCACGCTGCGCGAAAACGAACAAGTGAGCGGAATGAGCACGCCGAAACCAGGAAATGAAGAACACCTGTGAGCACACTGCGCGAAAACGAACAAGTGAGCGGAATGAGCACGCAGAAACCGACCACCATGGTGAGATCACCACGAGCACGGAGCACCATGATCGGACCATGGCACCATGGTCCGATCACCACAACCACGACCATCACCACGGTCGGAAACTCAATGACTACGACCGCGACCACTGTACTAACGGGCAATTGAAGCCGTGCGTGAGAACCGAACATTAATTTGACAGAATGTGACACCACTAGACGGTCCCGTGAAGCCGTTAGGCTGGTTCATTCTGGACCTGTAGGTGGTTCTGTCGATGCAAGGAAGGGATTTGTCCGAGGTTTATTTGACGTTTAAACGCAGACAGTGAAGCATTTTTGGGCCTTAGACACAGTTATGAGATTGCTAAACGGGGGAATAAGCTACAGTACCGACTGCAGTTCGTTTACCTCTTCCGTGTTTGTTCTTTTTGGTGGAGCATCGTAACAGGGGCTCTTTTACTGACTGAGCGCTCCAGGAGGGTTCGATCCCACGACTTTCCTCTGCCTAGGATGGTGTGGGACCACCACCACTCCAAAGCCTGGTGCGTTAGTTACTTACCGTGCATAACTGACCGGCTTGTCGGATTAACTGATAGTAACGAAACGTACGAGACTAATCAAGTGCTTGACCAAAGTCATGAATAAGTTGGTAGGGTCAACTTTGAGACACTCATTCCTCTCCTTACGCAGAATTGTACGGCTAAGACAAAAAGCTATGCTCTTCGTTGCACACGTTCTATCTCAGGCACGCGGTGGTTGTTGCTTGGCCCTTGGGTCCTTCTTTCCCTTGTAAGGCTTGATGGGGTCTTCCCATCCGTTTGCTATTCATTGGTTCGCGTTTTTCCCATCTCAGGCACGGTAAAGCATGGCTGCTTTTCGGACTGGCGGAAGAGGAGATCCACTTTTGGGGTTAAGTACTGCACCGTGGAGTCTTGTTAGAAGACCAAACAACCTTGCATCTATAGCCTTTAGTCCTGAATGAATAACGGCCTTGTTACGCAACAACTCAAATGATCTTTCTTCTGACCTTACACGTAGGTCTCTCTCATATCTCCCTGGCTACTCTGTTTCTCTACTCCACTCCATAGATCTACTAAGTTTTTCCCTTCCATGGCTCTATAGAATCGAGCCAAAGAACTTTCTGTCTTGTGACCAATCGGGAAGAAGCTGTTTATTGTGGAAGAAGAGGATGTTTATACAACTAGCGCCTCCAGTGGTCTTTCTCGTAAGAAGAATGAAGTAGCAGAGAAACCTCAAAAACTTGCATGAATACAGAAAACATGCGCAATGGATGGATGGTTAGTTAGTTACCTACAACTTCATACATTCAGTCTCACAGCCCAGCGAGCGTACTGAATTCTAAATTTTTTAAGAGTAGAGAGTTGACTGACATGAAAGCAATATGTCTTCACGTGTTTGGATTGAACTGTTTGTAACATGTTAGTGGCCAATGAGTGAGGAGACTCAGATACAAATATGTACACACAACTAGCTTTACTCTCTCTCTCTCTCTCCAAGATACCCACCTTCTTGAACTTGAGCAGTTCCTTCATGTCCTTTTCCTCCAAGTACACTAAAAGTTGCGATTTCCTTCTTCTTCTCCTCCTTCAAACAGGCCGGGTCTACCTGAAGCTGTCCCCTAACATCCATCCATCTGGTAGGCAAGCAAGAGAATATTCATAAAGTGTTGGAGTACAGGAAAGGAACAAGAGAACCCGTCTCAAGACACGAAAGCCGATAACTACAAGAAAAGCAACCCTCTCCCTGTCCTCCCAACGCCTCCGGGGAATCCACAAGTAAGAACGAAGGTGAGCATTTAGATAGGGAGAGAGGGATGGCGCTGATGTGATCCGAGATATTCCAGTAGAGAAAGAGACGAGCCTGAATCAATCCAAGGAAAGGAAACATGCCGACAGTCCAACTTCTTTCCAACGGGAGCAGAAATAGTCCATGGATCCGCTGCTGCTGCTGGAGTGTCTCAGTAGCCTTGCTGCTGATCAGTAGTAATGCACTGGTGTGTGCTGCTGCTCTTCGGCGGCATCCGTCTCCTCGTTCACTGGTGAACTCGAGGCGAATTTCTCGAAACAAGCTCCAGTCGTCAGAGGAGAGCTCATACAAATGGGAGACGCGGTGGTACGAGCAAACTCTAGATCATTTCAGCTCCAAGAATACGACATACAGCCAAAAGTTCCTCTTTGCGGACGAGCACTGGGCGGGGCCAGAATCCAAAGCGCCAATTTTCATGTACTGCGGGAACGAGGGCGACATCGAATGGTTCGCGGTGAATTCAGGCTTCATCTGGGATATTGCACCTAAGTACAAGGCGCTCGTGCTGTTCCCGGAGCATCGGTACTACGGCGAGTCCATGCCGTTTGGCAGCCAAGAAGCAGCCTACAGAGACACGGAGTCGCTAGCATATCTCACCGCTGAGCAAGCTCTGGCTGATTACGTAACCCTAATCACAGATCTGAAGCGCAACTTGTCGGCTGAAGCTTCGCCGGTCGTGCTGTTCGGGGGATCATATGCGGGCATGTTGGCGGCATGGATGAGGCTCAAGTATCCTCACATCGCCATCGGAGCACTTGCGTCGTCAGCTCCCATTCTCCAGTTCGAGGGTGTTGCATCTCCGTACGCTTTTGCCGACACTGTCACTACGAATTTTAAGTCCGCTAGTGAAGCTTGCTTTAGAACGATCAAAGCTTCGTGGACTGTGTTCGCGAGCGTGGGGGCGACGAAGGAAGGGTTGCAGAATCTGACTTCCCAGTTCCACCTCTGCGGTGACCTGGACGAATGGGGCTACCTCGTGGGCTGGACGAGTGCTGCTTATGACTACGTATCGATGGTGAACTATCCGTATCCTGCAGATTTCTTACAGGACCTGCCAGCGTACCCCATCAAGGAGATGTGCAAGGCCATGGACTCGATACCAGAGGACGAGATTCTGGCCAGGGTTTATGCCGCCGTGAATGTGTATTACAACTACACGGGAGAATTGAAGTGCTTCGATCTTGGGGACGATCCGCACGGTATGGGAGGCTGGGATTGGCAAAGCTGTACGGAGATGGTGATGCCTATGAGCTACCGCAACACGAGCATTTATGATCCTTACGAGTGGTCTTTCGAGGATCAAGCATACTCTTGCGAGAGTGCTTATGGAATCAGGCCCAGGTCTCACTGGATTCTGGAAGAGTTTGGGGGAAATGACATCGAGGCGGTGCTGAAACGCTTTGGGAGTAACATTGTATTTTCGAATGGCTTGGTGGATCCATGGAGTGGAGGCGGTGTGTTGAAGAACATCTCCAGTACGATTGTAGCTCTCGTTACCACCGACGGAGCGCATCACCTTGACCTGCGAGCCATCAATCCTGATCTTGATCCACAGTGGTTAACTGATCAGCGCAATGCCGAACTGGCTCACATCGACAAGTGGCTGCTGGAGTTCCATGCAGACAGGCGTGACGGTTCTGCGGAAGTACTATGATGGACTGCCAAATGGAATTACGAGCACCTGGAACAGGGACAAGTACATTTCCTAAATATGAAAGCCTCTTTACCGGCTTCGATGAGTTTTGGAGACGACAAGCATTGATCTAGCCATGGTCGGCCTATATCGTGCCCATCGTGGACTAATCGTTAGGCAGCGAAGAGAACGGATGCACACAAGGCGCTAAAATGATGTTCGCTGAACAAAAGTGTAAAAGTGGTTTGCGCGACAGGGTATGGGTGAGATGCTGCTCGGCGGCAACTCACAAAAAATTATAATTTTATTCGAGTTCTGTTCTGTTGTAAAAATGTACACTGTTCCGTAGACACTTCTCAGAATGTCTGTTGATTAACACGATGCTCAAGGCCCCGAAGACTCAAAGTTTGAGGTGCCTATGCAGCCTCCAGATGCATCCTCAGCAACTATATTACAAGCCCTACTGCCTACACTGCAGTATTCAGGGCTGCTAAGACTAAAATCACTATAAACTCCAAGGCCTACAAAGTCAAAATTCCCAGCGATCAAGCTGCACTTCTGCTTCTGAGAGATCCTTTTGTGCCTTTTTCCTGCGGTAGAAGATGGGGCAGTCCCGACTGTCCCAGCAGCAAAAGTGAAAGCAAATTATTCCGCAGGAATTACCGAAGGATAAGTTGCATCAAAATAAAAGTGAGTTGTAGCACAGTTGAGTGCGCGAGCAACACAAACACAAACACAAGTAACAGCGTCCACGTTTGATGCTGTATATAGTCCTGCTAAACTCATTCGAGCTGTGTAGAATGAAGTTTGATTAAGCATTACCTCGTGCACAAAACATCCTGATGAAGGGACCCCTGGCAACGTTGGCACTGAGTCCATAAACTGTTGAATAGCTGCTCGAGCTCCCTAACTGTAAAACGTGAAAGCCATGCCCTAACAGATCAGTCATCTGGACCGGCAGGCGCAGTCGATGTTTGAGGCAGTGGACGAGAGATTCAGACTTTTCACATTGAACAAATTTGGCGCTAAAGTTGGAACCATTATATATCCAGATAAATTTCAGTAAGTGGTAGTTTCGGCAGGTGAACTCAGGACTGCACTGCCAGGTTAGACGACCGAACTAACAGTAAACTCAAAAGTGAAGTGGGTACATACCATTAGATACTGTTTTCTGATACAACTCAGCTTCTCTTCCTCTACAGTGAGAGCACAGGGTCTGATCTCCATCGCTGCAGGAACACGGAGGTTTAAAGCACTGAGTCTGCCATGACTAACTCCAATGCGTAACAAACTTTGTAAATGTCGAAGAACATCGGAACGTAACATTTTCCAAACCTAAACGATGGCCAAACACATGGATCCAGAAATCTGTGACATTTCAACGGAAACAGATATCACAGTTACCTTAAGGTTGTCCTACAGCCGAAGCAGCTCAACCGTTTCTTCGCGAACCTCATCAAACCACTATTAGATGGGGTGGATATTGACACAGCCCTCGTATGGGCTCCGTGTAAAAGCTCTCTGCTTGCATTTTTTAATATAGGTTCAAAAATCCGTAATATTGGCTGCATGGAAAACAAGTACTGTCCATTATAATGCTTAGGGGGAAACCTTACGTTTTAACCAAGAGTGAAACAACCCATCAAGGAACTAACATGAAACGGCTGCGGTAGTTTCAGTGATCCAAACGTCGCGGAATCTGACCTTGCTTATCTGATTCTCTAGATAGTAGTGAGGGTCAATGGGTATGTTGTTTTCCAAAACGTAGATCGGATCTTCCGACCGTTCATAAGCCTGCGTATGACATTCGGTTACGTGAAATGCAATTCAATAACATCTTTCTATGACACAGAAAAGAATGCATACACCTCCGTCAGCAAGGAACCAAAATAGGGGAAGTTTTACCTTGGCACCCTTCGCTGCTTTAATGATGACATAGGGGACGCGATCACCCACACCCGGCGCAGTCGCTGAGTCACGCTGTCAAAGTGAAAAGTCATCAGAACTCTGAAAACCTTACAACAGACACACACTCTACGCTTCGTTCTATTACCAAGGACAAGCGGAGATGGATCAAAACTGGTCCACTAGGCAGCTGTAGAATTATACAGCTAGCATCCATCAGAAGTATCATACCTTGCGCATCCGCTCGGCTAATTCCACATGCGCAGCTTTCACAGCATAGTCACCTTCTATTTTGGTTAAACCCTGCAAGGCAAACAGCCTCAAAGATTAAACACGTTGGCAGTCATGAAGGACCGTTACATCTAGAACCTCCACATGATACGCTCGACCTTCTGAGAAACCTGAAGATTTGCGGAAAGAACCCAACACTAATCCTTCATTCGTCGCGTGACAGAACGATGCCAATTACAAAGTTGACACGAACAGACACAGACCTCCTAGGATTTAGATTAGACAACTCAATCTACTACCGAGTTCCCTTTTACTGAGTTCCAGAGGAGCAAGATGGCACCTTCGTAATCACAAGTAGTGAAAGATCAACACGATTCATGAGTAGATCAGCTATCGTGCTTTTAACAAACTGTACTGCTCCAGGTATATCCCGATCTATGAGGATCTTATGAAGGCACTCAGTTACGAGATTTTTCACCAGGAGGCAGTTGTCTCGTCTTACTGTCTCGATACCTGCATTGTGGAAGAGCACAAAAAGGGGACATTCGGAACTCACTGTCAGAAGGAGAGTTACTTAAGGATTTGTGGGAACTTATGATCGAGAACTAAGGACCTACAGCGAGATTGTACTATTGAGTAGCCAGTAAGCACATCCTCCAACCAGCAATCTCCAACGCAGAAGAACTAAGCGACAAATGCCCACTAAAACAGATGGAAACTCATATAAAGCCCAGCGCACATTAAAAGGACCATCAAACCTTTAGTATCCATCTTGTCGTGTATCTCATGCTTTGTCCACAGAAGTCCAGCGTATCTCTTCTTACTGATCAGGAGATATGGATAATAAACTTTCTCAAACTCCAGTTTGATGGGCTGAGGGAAGACAAGACCCGTGTTAGATAATGAGAAGATGTCTTGCTCCAGGACGTCCAGGTCTCGAGTGGACTGTACAAGAGAGGACACAAACACTTAGGACAATGCCACAAGCTAGCTATGGCTACTGTGATCACTGAAACTATTCTCCTGTAATTGTTGTGGGTAAAATCTTAGTTTGAATCTGGTGGGTAAATGTACCTTGGTGAAAGTCTTACTGATATAATCGGCCGCTTCTCGACCAAGATTCATGGACTCTTCAACAGTTGGGGCTCCAAATTGCACCATAACGGAATCAGTGTCTCCGTACACAACCTGCTTCGATTAAATAGATAAGTCAGAATTCTACACCGAAGTTACTGTTATAAATTCGACGTAAAATCTTCAAATCTCTCCACACTTCGTAGATGAAGGGGTTTTCGAGGACAATTCGAGTGACTCCAAAGTTATATACCTCAGCTTCATACTGGTAACCGTTGCTGATGTTGAAGCGCTCTTGAACTAGCTTCTTTGTGTGCTCGATCATCTCACGACCTACATGATCAGATAGATAAGGTTTCCATAATTTGTGCGGATTACCAGATCACAGAGAAAGAAGGGTGAAGAAGGAAGAGAAAGACGATGAAAGAAAGGACGATAGGAAGGACACAAAACGGTTACGTGTGACAAATGTTTTTCAGGTGACTCTTAACTTACGGTCATACTGAGAAGCAAATCATGCTGGAAGGAAGGTACAGAACGCGTTTCCGGCGTGACTATTACCATAGCTAGTCACGCTCGAGGATATTTCAAGGCATGGAAGCTGTCCAACAGTTGCTCCAGTGAACCCATAAACCGAGTTTGCACTTACCTACATACACCTAAAGTCAGAACCTACAACTGTTTGTTGGTGATTAACACAAATGATTGAGCTATATAGGAGCAGTAAAGGAGACTGTTGCATGATAGTTATCGATCACTTTAGTAGCCCTCTTTATCAGTATACAACAACTGACCTTCAGTGCAAGCTGTCGACCATCAAGCACGGCCTTCTCCAGAGCATCGGTAGATTTCTGTGAAGCATAGTACGCCGTTAGTGGCTTCACCCGAGAAACAGTCCACCTTCAACAGAAGCACCAAGCCACCTTTCGAACAGTTCAGTTTCGCTGACAAATACCTTTAGATCTTCTTTTGCAATCTTGCGTGCTGCTAATAGCTCCTCCAAAATCTCCGGCAGTATTCCCTGAATCCCAGAAGTTAAAATCAAATTTCTAATATCAGTATTAGAGGGAGCTCCAAAATTGGCAGAACAGTTCTGGCGCTCGAGAATCTCAAGGGTGAAGAACTGTGGATCACAACGAGAACTGGCGTCACGAGTTACACGGAACCAAACAATACTCCGAACAAAATCGTACGACTATTAAGCTACCAAAGCTACTCTTGGGGCAGAATTGGTTCTGCCCCAAGAGCTCTAGGAACGTACATTCAGACTGGTTAGGTGCAAGATCGTCCCCATAAACATTTTGCCGGTCCGCTTAAGCAAGGTTCAAACATAGACTACTACCTATTGATTCATATCGGGAGGTCGTTCCCGACGTATTAACGGACAGCGTACAAAACAAACGCCGACCGTGTACACTAATTTACCAAATGCGTACCAGTGCTAGAGACCGAAGCCATTTGGTCTTCTCTGCTCTTTTATGGAAGACGTGGTTGATTCCAAAACTTTACAATATGTTAAGTGACCGTCCAGATCAGAGAGAGCGTCGCCGAATTGACGTCTTTTATATCTAGAATGATCTTTACAGCGGTTAACCCCGAGTCCTTTACAGTGATGCAGATTGCCAGTTTGATTAGTCAGGATATGGGATTTTACAATAGGAGTCAAAAACATCTCTCGACTGGCTTCATGCACGTGGACACTAGACCTCACAAGGAACACACATTTCGAACATCACATGGAATAGTGAATTAGATGGGTCAGATCGATCAACACTGCCATTTTACCCTGTCAGTATGAAGTCGTGAAGTTAGAATGGTATATCTGGACGGCCACAAGCGACAACTGCGTAGGTATAAACTCACCCAAGAAGCAAGAGCAAACCGGTAATGTGGAAAGACATTTTCTAAACGCAAAATGTACTTTTCTATGAATGTCCCAATTCAATCCGATACAGAAACCATACGACGCTTCAACACTCGACCACCGAACGTCAGCCTTCAAAATACCCGCAACTACTCTGTCTTAGACAATCTCTGTTACTACTCTAGACCGCTGAGGAGATCTACCACACTAAGCCTATGCTCCAGGTACAGATAAATCCTTTTGCCTCCATGCAGGGGTAGTTATGAACCCCCTCGTACCATTACTGGTCGACATTCAAATTCGACAACTCTTCGACTAAAACTTCGGGTGCACAGTCTTCGAGGAAAATGTCAACTCTAGGCTCGCACAGGTGCAGAGCAAAAGCCTCTTCCGAGTCGTAATCAAAACCAGAGGGATGTGCTGGAAGCATCCACCAGGAGTCAGTTTGCAAGTCACACATTATAACATCGTTCCAAGAATTTGCAACGCACAGGAATCTACCGTTTGAGGCGCACCTAAACTGGCATTGAATGGAGCGATCGTTGATTCTTGACAACAAAGCATCGGGCATGTTGTGGACCTCTACCCACACGTTCTCTTCATCCTCGAATTCTTCCATTATTCTCCAAATATAGAAGTTCCTCAACGTAGGGCCCTCAATCGTAAAAATGTGGCGGTCTACAGTGCCTCCGGCCACCATGGTCTTATATCCCTGCCACTCTTTGTCCTCCCAATGGAACAGTGTGGCGAAATCAAGGGGGTGCGGTGGTCCAAGGTCATTGTCCCCAACCCAAGTGGGTTCGCGGAGCCAGTTCAAGTTAGAGTTATCAAGATGATAAACTCGGTATTTGCGTGATCGCACGCCAGATGAAGGAGGTGCCGAAAGCTTTCCTAGACAGTACAACTGACTGTCTGACATTGATGGGCTCTGAAAATAACGGAACTTCTCCTCGGGCCATCTTGCTACTAGAGTCCATTCATCAACCTTCAAGTCATAAAGGAAGAAAACCCAGCCGCTACTCTCGTCATAAGGTCCATGCTCCTCCTCCTCTTCCTCCAGGTACCCGTGGTCTGAAATACCATGAGGATAGTATGCTGCGAGGATTTGATGAGACTGTGTGTCCTCATTCCACATCATTCCAACTACTCTACTGGTTTCAACGTAGTGCAATTGCACTGGAAGTGCCAACTTCTTCAGGTTTGATGGGTACAGAGGATTGGCGACGTACAAGTTATATACAGATTTCTCCTCATCAGAATCAGGATCCTCATCGAGCACGACCTGTAGTAAGAGAAGGCCCTGGGCAGCTCCAACCACATGGAACTCTTCATCTTCCTTGATACCGTATGCACTGAGACTCGAATGTCTTTTCAAAACGGCAAAGTCCCCATCACAGACATGCCAACTCTCTGTCGCGGGATTATAGAACGTATTACCCTGAATTCTACAACAGCTCGAGAAGCAAAGCGGAACTTGGTTCGGATCCCTTTGCCACTTCTCTCGAAACAGTGCACTCTTAAGGATTTCATTCCACTTCTTACAAACGACACGCAAACGAAACACCTCATGCCAGGGCAAGAATCGCAGAATCGCAAAGACAATTTCCTCTGGGACGGGCTGCCCGTCTAACGGGACTTTCTCTACCTCCAAATCTTCCATCACGTCCATGACAACAAAAAATCGTCACTACTATTTCTCTCGATCTCTTCCTTCGTCTCCTATCCTGCCCGCAAGATTCTAGCTAGGATCGTTCAGGCCTTCGTCAGCACAATATCACGTGCGAGACAGACAGAGAAGCCTCTCTGCAGGTTTAGAAGTCCATATTGAACTGGTCCTGAACAAAAACTACGATTAACATGATAGAAAGGTGGCCTTTATGTGCGTCTTCCGTCCTTTCGTCACGACGAGAGGCAGCGGTCGAGTGGCAGAGTGCGGATGAGAAGGAAACTGGAGTCACGGGTGAGGAGATCTCGGAATTGTCTGATCGACGCGATTCGAATTAAAGAATCTTAGCATGGGGAGACCAAACTCCAAAGCTACACACTTTCCTCGCTCGGCATTCATGGATCCAAGCTGGATCTTCGAAGCTGCCTGCGTTCAAGGAGGCAATATGTGCGAGGGCCCCACACTGCTGACCACAATTTGTGGTATGAAATGTACATCATTAGTCGTCCTCGAACACTCTGCAGGGGAGGGGAGCTTGTGGTTCCCACATGACTGCGTTTAATTTCACAGGCCCCCACGACTTAAGTAAATAAATTCGAATTTATACACCCACCACGGTCCGCAGAAACGGAACCGTACGCGTAAGAAGTTCTTTCGGATCATCCTCTGTACGATATATTGCTGTACGATACTAGTCAAATCGTTATTCACTAGTGACAGACATGAAGATATTTATTTAAGAATATACTGGAGATGTCGCGTACGTTGTCTAACTTATGGAAACGTTGACTTAGGTTTAAAATCCGCGGGCCCAAGCATTACAAAACGACCTTCAAGCTAACGCGCAGGGCCACCAATGCGGCGCCTCTTCGCGTTCCAGATGCACATAATCAACGGAGATACACTGACAAAGTGGGCAGTAAGCGAAGTACCTTTTCTTGCGATGGTTTGACAAAAATATCGCCAGAGGGAGTCTTGGCATATGTGTCAGGAGCAAGCTGTAACTCCTTCATATCTTCAGGCCTTACCTGAGAGCACAGAATCGTAGAGACATCACGATCACCTCATGTTGATAAAAAGTGCAGAGAACAATTTGAAATGAGGATACATAAACAATTGCTGGTCATGGAAACGCTCCACCTAAACTATTTCAGCGAATGGGCAGTTAAGCCTGCCTTGCTTCACACCGTAAGACCCAACAAGAAAAAGGATGAAAAATTATTACTAGAGATAATACTTCGAGATCTTTGGTTTCCCACGTCGCAGTGGATACGCACGACAGCAACTCCGTCCCTACTCTAATATGAAGCCCCCTACATTAGATAAATCTCAGTATGCAGCCTGAACAACAACCGCTTGAACGAGTTGCTCGCAAGAATTATCTCCATACCAAAGTACAGTAACAGAGATTGTAGGCCATCATGATGGATGGATATAGCGAAGCAAAATCTAGAGTTGCGATTGGCTTCTCGTAGAAACCCGCCTTTGCTTCAAGTACCTTCATCATGAAAACAAGGTAAATCAAGGACTATGAGAAATATGACCCGCCGAGCTCAGTTAATCATCCAGAATCTGATGTCCCAAAGCAATTCAGTTTCATAATCGAGCAAATGCTACCTCTTTAGACAGGATACTGTCAAGCCTTCTCCTTGTTAAGAACTTAATTTACCTTTTGCGACGTTGTTTCCAAATCTATGAATTTACCAGCCAACAATGTCGCTGGGAGCTGCAGTAACTGATAATACAGTCAACAAAAAAGCCTAAAAAGTGCAAGCCTCTACGACACCACTAAAGGGCTAGACTCACCGTTGCACCTTCAAAAGTTTCCTGACCAGACTGGCCTTTCATGTTCGGAACAAGCAGGTTCCTTTGTCTAGCCTTCCTGAGCAGTTGCGATAACACCTGCAAAAAATATGATGTGAAGGGACTCAAGCTCGAACGATGTGGAAACTGACCAATTATCTGGAACACGATAACATCTTCTCCAATCAACGCAAACTCAAATATTTCGACAGAACAAAATTATCTAAGGAGGACATCCTCGTCCTTATTTCAAAGTTCCGCATGAGGTATCTCCCAGACGAGTTCAATGTTGGATACAAATTCTGAGTTCTGCCCTTCCCATGAAATCATGTCAAAGAATTTGCTGAAAGATATATGGTACACGGGTAAAGCAGGTTGCGGAGAAAAGTGTAACTTCCCCCGCACACTTAGTCACCTCCAAACAGTTCTGAACCCATTAAAGTACAGAGCGAGTAACACAGAGTGGTGTACATGCAGGCTTACTTGGTTTGAGAAGTTATCTTCATACATCGAGAATGGCAGAGTGGTGTACATCCAGGCTAACTTGGTTTGAGAAGTTATCTTCATACGTCGAGAATGGCAGATATGCTCAAGGACCACTCTCTAGCATAGGGGTATCACGCAAGTATTGGTTCGAGAAGTTATCTTTATACGTCGAGAATGGCAGATATGCTAAAGGACCACTCTCTAGTATAGGGGTATCACGCAATTAGTCCAGCCAAGTACACAGTGAGAATCAATTAGGGGCCGAATGTGCGCTAACAATGCCTGAGCGGAGTTAGCTAATGGTTGTATAACCGGAGGGTGTGCCGATGGAAATCTGTAGTGCGAAGCACATTTCCAGATTTCCAGAATAGGTTCCCCTCGGTATGTCGTCGAATTCAAGTAGACAATGACAAGAGAATGACAAGAGAACGAATGCAGTATGCTTCAAAGTCTAAATGCAAACCCCTTGCCGAATTGAAGACAAACTAGAATTTTCTACTGCAATGTTGGAAGAGCGAAGGTTATGAAATCAAAACGTAGATAGCGCTGAACCATAGAATCCATTCCAAGAAACGAAGGTTATCCAAGCAGAACGAAGATAGCGATAACGGATTTAGTGAGTGAAAAGAGAAGGAAGACAGAGGTAGTAAAAGAGGAGCCTGTATTTGCCCGTCCATCACTGATGCACTTAGGTACTGAGTAGGTGTACACCCAAGAACCTAATTACCACAATAAGCACTCGGAGCATGCAGCAGAACACTCTCTCGTCGCATGCACCTCAACCTGCTCTCTGACTTCATCAGCACCCGACAGAGGGGTTAGGTTGTAGATGAGTTAGATAAGTGGTCAAATCAGATGAAAACTTAACCAACTCATCAGGGCCTTATCGGCCCAGGAGTTTCTGTTCAGTTCCGGTACATCTGAGGGCAAACTCCCAGTCTTTGTGCAGTTGTAGATCAGTGAGGTTGGCAGAGAGACTACAAACAGCGATGTAGTGTAGGAGAGAATGAAAGGAGCAAAAGAATTGAAGGTGCCATACTGGAAAGTAGCCTGTGTTTGAGTCCCACCTAGAGGTCGAGGGATGCTCCGCAGCAGAGGTGGAGGAGATAGTCAGAGAAGTAGGTAGTAGGTGAGATTTAGCGAATATGACATAACCGAGGCCAGACCAAGGGAAAATGTGTAGGGAAAGCACATTCCCAAGATGGTATCCCCAGGCAGGGAAGTGCAGAAGAGATGGCAAGTACAATACGCGATGCTTAACAATCTCAGTGAAAGAGCATCTATAACTGTAATATAGAGCGGTAAAGCGAACAGTAAAGTGCATGAAGAGCGAGTTATCTAGATATCACAAGCATGAACATACATAAAACAGTATGCATCGCTCGAGAAACAATTATGAAGCAACCGGGAATACCAGCATTCGCAACACCAAATTGTCAACCATGAAGAAGGTTAGAGGCAATTCTCTCAACAGAGGTCCCGGACACAGCTGCAGGTAATGAGTAGGTGTACACTGAGAAAAGCCTAACTACCGCAAGATACACACAGAACATGCAAAGAACACTCTTCTGTCACATGCAACTCAACCTGCTCTCTGACTTCATTAGCACCCAACAGGGAGGGTTAGACTACAGATGAGTAGGAAAGTGATCGAACGAAGTGGAGGACTTTCCAGCTCAGCAGGGCCTTGTGGGTCAAGGAGTTTCTGCTAAGTTCCGGGAACATCTGAGGGCGAACTTGCTAAACAAATAATTACCTTTATACTCTGACCTCGAGCCAGCAGAAACGAAATTGGAACACCTGTTACACGGGCCATTTCCACGTAGTTATAGACATACATGAGCTTGTCCAGCAAGCGCTGTGGAAGATAGGCATCCTGTTTAGTACACAAACAATTAAAGAGTCAGCATGGTTAATTTTGGCGTAGTAATAGCAATAATGAAACCTTGAGAATCCTTTGCTCAGTCTACTGGTAATGAATCGCCTGGCCCTCAGAACTACAAGTCCACAATCAGCTACAAGATCAAGGAGCCAAGGGGAGGTTGAAGCAAAATAGAGATTCTACTTCGAGCACACAGGACATACTTTCAAGCAGTAGACAGCCAGCCTTCGTCTGGTTTCTGGATTTCCATTCTGCAGGTCCGAGATAATCGAATGATGCACGTCCTCCTTCTGTTCTCCAAACAAAGTTTATGCTTAACAGTACGACTCGCTGAAAAGCAAGATCACTAAGGCTGCTCCAAATTCCAAAGCCTGAGCGTAAAAATCACCGACAACATAAAGCTAACCCAAGCAGAACAAGGTGACCAACGTAAGAACGTATCGAACTTCGCATACTTAGTGCTGCAGCTATTGATAGCTGCAGCACACCAAGAAGCCAAATCACAAATGGCTAAGATCTAGGATGAAATTTATCTAAAGAGGGAAAACACGGGGCCGGCAGCTTGACATACAAGCCAAGGGACGATAACAAACATAATTCGTACCTGCTCCCCAAGAAAATGTGCGGACACTGAGTTGAGAGAATAAGAACTCAGTTTGTAGTCCCTTTGCACGGCCTATCATGTAACAGAGTAACAAATGAGAAGTCTACAGAAGTTGCAAGAGGATTGAGGACCTAAGTCTTCGACCCTGGTCTAAACACCCAAAATGGAGAACAAACATTTACCACGTATAAGTTCCTAAATAAGAAGCGACTTGAAGTTTTCATGAAACCTGGTAAATAAGTCAGCCGTGGACAATACACAGAATAGATAAAACAACTAAAGGGAGGAAGTTTGCATGTCGATGATCCACATCCCACACGTAACTGTGGGACGTATCACATTTCGTTCGACCAAAAGATCAGACAAATATCTATGTATATTCATATCAATTTTGAGTTATAATTCGAGTTATATCATTATATAATTATTACTGAGTTATATACATATCAATTTATCAATTTGAATTCGGTTGAATATACATAAGTATTTCTCTGATATTTTGGTCGAACGAAATGTAATACTTCCCACACACTTACATGTGGGATGAGGATATCATCAGACTTACCTGAAGAAGATCAAACTGAACACGCCCTTCTATCGTTACTTCTTTGCTATCTCGTTGGCCATATTGTCTGCCCAGACACACGACATTTGAATAGCCTGTTGTAAGACAAACAATTCATGCAAAAGCCAAATCGAGGGGAAAATACATGGGATCGCTAGATCACAAGTCCGGAATATACCTCGAGTTGAAAGTTGCATCTTTCATACGTACGCGACTCCTTTGAATACGCCCAAGAACTGGGAACTCAGAGAGTTTCAAAGCTTGTGCCCTCTGTTTCAAAAACGAGATATTCTTTAAGAACTCATGTCGTAGACATCTGAACAAAACGATGATTTTAGAGGTGGACTAAGCACGATACGTCCATTTTTCCTTACCTCGATCAAGTAAGGCAGATCAAACTTGCAAATATTGTAGCCAATTATTACATCCGGGTCAACTACGCGTACAAGATCCTGAACGCAAGGCACATTCGAAATCAAAACCACTGGTAAATGTTAGCTTATCTCTAGAGCACGAAATATGTATCGGTCCATGAGGATAGCAGCGTAATGCAGGAACTACCAACACACACTTGAGGTAACCCAATATATAATGATACACGGGTAAAGCAGCTTTCTGAGAAAACAGTGACTTCGCCCGCACACTTAGGTAACCCCAAATGTTTTGAACCCATGCAAGGTAACCCAATATATAGAACTGAAGTATGTTGGTAAGTAGCAGGGGCGTGTAACACTAACCTTAAGCTTCTTACTGGCAAATACTTTTGACCAGGGGACAAACAAACGGGAATGTGTAGCAGAGAGCACATTTCTCTGCTACACATTCCCAGAGACTGAGACTCCTGATGTAAGCGCAACACACATGACATGGCCAATATGCAGTGCAGACAGATTTATGCGTATGATGTCTTATGCATAAGAGAAACTGAGGTCGAGAAGTGCGCAAGGATGAAAACAGACATGAAGTGGTATCATGCGTAAAGCAGAGAAAACAGTAACTTCGCCCGCACACTTAGGTCACCCCCAAATGGTTTTGAACCCATGGAAGTACAAAGTGAGTAACAAAGAGCGGTGTACATGTAAGCTAACTTGTTCTGAGAAGTTGGTTTGAGAAGTTATCTTTATACGTCGAGAATGGCAGATATGCTCAAGGACCACTCTCTAGTATAGGGGTATCACGCAATTAGTCCAGCCAAGTACACAGTGGGAATCAATTAGGGGCCGAATGTGAGCTAACAATGCCGAGCGGAGTTAGCGACTTGTTATATAACCGAAGGGTGTGTCGATAGAAATGTGTAGTGCGAAGCACATTTCCAGAATAGGTTCCCCTTGGTATGTCGAATTCAAGTAGACAATGACAAGAGAACGAATGCAGTATGCTTCAAAGGCTAAATGCAAACCCCTCGCCGAATTGAAGACAAACTAGATTTGTCTACTGCAATGTTGGAAGAGCGAAGGTTATGAAACCAAAACGTAGATAGCGCTGAACCATAGAATCCATTCCAAGAAACGAAGGTTATCCAAGCAGAACGAAGATAGCGATAACGGATTTAGTGAGTGAAAAGAGAAGGAAGACAGAGGTAGTAAAAGAGGAGCCTGTATTTGCCCGTCCATCACTGATGCACTTAGGTACTGAGTAGGTGTACACCCAAGAACCTAATTGCCACAATAAGCACTCGGAGCATGCAGCAGAACACTCTCCCGTCGCATGCACCTCAACCTGCTCTGACTTCATCAGCACCCCACAGAGAGGGTTAGGCTGTAGATGAGTTGGAAAAGTGTTCAATCAGCTGAAAACTTAACCGACTCATCAGGGCCTTATCGGTCAGGAGTTTCTGTTCAGTTCCGGGACATCTGAGGGCAAACTCCCAGTTGAGAAGTTATTTTCATACGTCGAGAATGGCTGATATGCTCAAGGACCACTCTCTAATATATGGGTATCACGCAATTAGCCAAGCCAAGTACACAGTGAGAATCAATTAGGGGCCGAATGTGCGCCACAATGCCGAGCGGAGTTAGCGAATTGTTATATAACCTGAGGGCGTGCCGAGGGAAATGTGTAGTGCGAAGCACATTTCCAGAATAGGTTCCCCTCGGTATGTCGTTGAATTCGAGTAGACAAACTCAAACTCCCAGTTGAGAAGTTATCTTCATCTACCAGTTGAGAAGTTAGCGAATCTATATAACCGAGGTCGGACCAACGGAAAAAGTGTAGGGAAAGCACATTCCCAAGATGGCCCTTAGGTAAGGAAGTGCAGAAGAGAAGGCAAGTACAATACGGGATGCTTAACGATCAAAGTGAAAAAACATCTATGACTGTGATATAGTGCGGTAAAGCGAATAAGTTAAGTGCACGAAGAGTGAGTTATCTAGATAATCACAAGCATGAACATACAGAAAACAGTTTGCATTGCTCAAGAAACAATTATGAAGCAACCAGAAATTATTGAACCAGCATTTCGCAACACCAGATTGTCAACCATGAAGAAGGTTAGAGGCAATTCTCACAACAAAGGTCCAGTCACAGCTGTAGGTAATGAGTAGGTGTACACTGAGAAAAGCCTAACTATCGCAAGATACACACAGAGCTGCAACAGAACTCTCCTGTCGCATGGACCTCAACCTGCTCTCTGACTTCATCAGCACCAAACAGGGAGGGTTAGGCTATAGATGAGTAGGAAAAGTGATCAAAGGAAGTTGAGGACTTTTCCGACTCAGCAGGGTCTTGTCGGTCGAGGAGTTTCTGTTCAGTTCCGGGAACATAAGACATTAAGTGATATAGTGCGAATGATGTAACCTTCAGAACAAACCACAAAAGAGAGGCTAGAGTGCTACCTGGGTCAAAACAAGGATAGTTCCACGATCCTGAAAACATTAGTTCATTTTTCTGCTCAAGGTCACTGACATGGCGTAGGTAATGAATGGGTGTGCACTCAAATACCATATAACACGCAGAGCATGCTGGTGTTCACACTTCCCTGGCATGCCCCTCAACCTTCTCGCGGACTTCATGAGCACCTAGCAGAGTGGGTAAGGCTATAGATGAGAAGGAAAGGTGACCAACCGAAGTTGAAGACATTTCCTATTCAGCAAGGCCTCGCCAATCTAGGAGTTTCTACTCTGTTCCGGAACGTTTCTGGTTGAACTCCGGTCCTTGTGTAGTGGTAGATCACTGAGCTCGCCAGAAGGCTGCGTAGAACCATACATGTAGGGTCTTACATAGCTTACTTACGAGTAACGAACCAAGCAGCAGAATGGAAGCAGAACGAAGACAGTAAATGTACAACAAAATATGGTCGACGCTTGAAGAAGAACCTGTTTTAACGGTCGAAGCGGAGTCATTATGCTAGATCAGTAGAAAGGAATAGTTAGGATGGTCGAGAGCAACGGTACTAGAAAGAACATTCCTGCCGCAGGAGTAGTGAAAGGTAAAATCCTGTTTAGTCCCGCTCTGACATTAGGATTTCCCTATAAGGCGTCAGTTTGAGAACGGAGGGACAGGGAATAGGGGTTAAGACATCGGAAAGAAACTTCAGAATGGGTGGAGATTAATACAGAAGCAGAGTAGCACATAAACCATAAAGGTAGGTATATAATGAGTACAGCAGAAGTGCGCATTCCGGTGCACCATGAGCATGAAACATAGCAAAATTCAGAAGCATCCAGAGAACATGCCTTTCCAAATTTTACAGAACCTAGGAACAAAGTATGTTAACAGGGAATTTAACCAGCAACGAGGACCAAGCAGGATCTCAAAACCCAGTAACCCTCAGTCGATTAAGATCCTAACCCACTACTGGGCTACACAGATACCTGAGGAGTTCCTTCACTTCGGAAACACAAGATTTTTGGCTTTTCTGTGCGTTTGGTTCTCGACCCGCTTGGCAGTTTCATCTCTTAAACCCTCCGGCTTGGAAGTCTACAAAGCGCTTCGCGGGACTCTATGTCCCGCCCAGTGAATGCTCTCTCCCGTAGCACTATGTGCCTAAAATAACAGATCTTTCCTGCGATGGGGGAGGCAACGAACACCATCGCAAAAACAAAGCACTCGTCGTATGTGCTTTTTAATAATTAATTACTGAATGTAGGAAGAAAAGGAAGGTAAAAAGTCAAGCATACCCTCCACGCTAGCAAAACGTCCTTTTCTGAATCAAACGACATAACATCAGCTCCAACGATCGGTGAGCAAGATTTGAGTGTCATGACATTCCGCACCATGGGTTTACTTTCACCTTGCACCGTCAACAGATTCGCGATCTACAGCACAAACAGTCAAGATGTACAAGTAAGTGGACATGTCTTCAAAAAGTTTACACGCCTTGAGCCTAACATGACTACACCTCAGTTACAATTACACTGTGCGACCTTAAATCATACAAAGATACTGAAAGACGGGATTAACGTAAATATACCTGTATGACAGGATCATGTTGCGGCTCAGGAAAATGTCCCTTCCTACCAGCACACTCGATGTCAAAACTGAGAATTCTAAAGGGTGCCATCTTCGAGTACCGCCCTACTGCAGGATGGCTGATCAAGTAGGAATATCTAAAGAGATGGTTAAGTCAGAACGATCTTAAAACAGACTGCTTTGATCAAAAGAATTCACTGTCGCTAGTTCTTTACATAACATGCAGTGAGGCTAGTCTATGACAGTTTTCGTCCATACGTATATTTCGAGACGATCAGCACTCAACCAAGTTCGTTTTGCAATAGCAGTAAATTACCCAAACTACATAACATGCAGTGAGGCTAGTCTATGACAGTCTTCGTCCATACGTATATTTCGAGGCGATCAGCACTCAACCAAGTTCGTTTTGCAACAGCAGTAAATTACTCCAAACGCGGAGACTTACGACTGAAACAGACTTTGAGTGGATACAAGACGTCAGCTTCGATCTGGCAGTAGGAGAACCTCCTCTTATCCATGCGATCGTGCCACTTTTTAGCGGGCAACTCAATCCAATTTCCACCAACTATGCCGCAGTCGATCATGAATCGAAGAGCAAACAGAACATTGCTCTCATACGTTAAAAAGCACCTCGAACCAATACCATCTATATTGACTCCCTTCTCCAGTATACCTGCGTAATTAGAATCCGAGAATTAACGTGGATGCCGAACACGTAAGAATGGTCTCACAGATGGGTGTTATGCAAGAGCTAAACAATTTTCTCTGCTTACCACACACTGACATACGTATCTTCATCCTGAATGGAACGGTAGCATCAGTTGAGCTGGAGTCCTTGTGACTAACCTCGACAAGCTGCGACCATTGTCGGTAATGCTACAAATATTTGGAAAAAGTTCCGACTCTTCTGTTGCTGATAGTACATTACGCTTCTCTTCTGTACCATCCTGATATCTGTCACACAAACTGGAGCTTTGCTGTTCTTGCTTGTCTCTCGCATGCGGTTCTGCATTAAAAGTTTAATTTAGGTGACCTGGCAAAATGTTGCTCTTAAGTAACGGTCCGGGCAAGAATGCCAGGAATCGGGGTTGTCACATTATTGCCAAACAAGTGACAAAAATTCGAATAAGACGACAATGGTTCGCCTAAGAAGGGAAAAACTATACAGGAAAACTGACATGTATAGAGGTTTGCCAGCAGTAGACATACCTCAAGAGTTTGCCGCAGTTTCGGAATGTCATCAACACCCATATTATCTAGAGCCATTATATAGAAGTACGGCTGGAACCCATGCACATGACAGCATACACTGTTTCCTGCCATGACAGTTTTAGATTATCCTTTGAAGCACGCTTAACTCACACTCACTCCGAAAATCTCTCTTGTGTGCAATCCTGGTTCATACAAACATCTAAAGGTTTTGAGCATATCGATGTGGATACAATGAAGAATGTTAAGCGGAAATCCGCATTGTTGTAGACTTTACTGGTACATGGACAGGAGCAAAAGTATGGAGCTGACACTTCTTTACGTCTTCCTTTGTCAGCCAAGGTTTAGTCGATGTTGGTACCTTCTTCTGTGACGCCAAATATTCTCAACACAGCAGCTGGTCCTCTGCTATCAGGCAGCAATTCTTTGTTACTCTCCTCAATGATGTAATCGATCTCAAGCTGCTGAAACACTGTTCGAAACAATTTCCAGTGTGAAATTTTGGGAGGTGGAAAGCACGACTCTGTAGATCGAAACCCGTACTTCAATCCCTACAAAGTAAATCAGGCAGAACTGTGAACCCAAACGGGTCGTGATCTCATGCGGAGACCAGGTCTTAGTGCCAAGATAGAACGGCTGACGGGTAGAAAGTATCCAGGGATATGTATAATCTCTCACTTACCCAGAACTGGCCAGTGCAAAGAATACCTCGACAATAACGTGTGATACTCAATACATCACAACAACGACCATATACCAGAAGCAGGAGCTAAGCAGCTATTGTTGCTGAAGCAAACCAAGAACACGATCATTAATGTCAAAATATGTCCACTTGCAGCTCACTTTTCATATGTTCACTTGCAGCTCACTTTTCATACTTCCATTTGGTTTCTCTATCCATAATTGTGCTGCCCTCATGCATTTTATGTATGAAATTTAAGGCTCCTGGGATCTCTCATGCCTGCATGGGGGGAGGATAGAAGGAGTGATATACAAAGACGGTTGGTTAGAGAACATAGTACCAATACTGTCATAAGCATTGTGATATCTCGGTGGTACAGGACGCCTCCACTTAGCCAGACGAGACTGTATTCCTTCTACCCCTGTATCTTGGACCTCTTCGTCTCTGAGTAGAATTTCCTCCAAAAAGACATCCTCATCAAAATCTTCTTCATCCATTTCGGGTGGTGGTGGACCCTCATATGATGCCTGAAGCCGTTTCGAAGGGGGGACTTGATTAAATTGTTTGTTGACCGGGTGCTTGGAGTCAACCGTAGTCCCACCAGACTGCTTGTTAGCAAAGCGTTTAGAATCCATGACTAAGCAAGGTAAAATCTGCTATCAACTGCAACTAGAGACACAAACGCTTCGGACGCCGATCCAGTCCACTCCCTGTCACTTCTCCAACTTCCGTCTGAGCTGTTGCCCGCCAACACAAGCTGAATTTCACCTCACCAATCTGACGACAGAATTTCCCATCTCTATCAAACTACACCGCTCCCGAAACTGCCGAATTGTAAAAGCCGACATAAGCAACACTTGGATAAAACCGAGCATCACGGCGCAGCATCAACACGTCCCGATTATAATGCTTCAACTGCTAAAAGTCTTCTCGGAGCAGCTGTTCTAGAAACTCAACGGCCTCTTCCCAAATTCTGCAAATTTCCCAACTCCACCTCAGAGACGGTGAATCTCTCGTACTCTGTGGACAGGACAAAGCGTCGCCCCTGGAAACAAAATGGTAACATGAAACAATTCTCCTCACTGGTCAGATTACCGAATATAGAAAACGCTCGAATCGGTCACAAGTCCGTCAATCTGCAAACGGATGGGAAGGAAGAGGAGGAACTGAAAGGAAACGACAGGACAGGGAAACATGAAAGAGCTGTACTGTCGAAGGAGAGTGCCTTCTCGCTGTGGTTTTCCGAAAGCTCCAATGTGGCGACGCTCTTACGCCGGGACGCTTTCCCGCTCTTTTTCCCCCCAAATTGTCCTTGCACCTTTTCTCCTCGCGATGGTATCGGACGGATATCAAGCTGCTGATGCACAGTCCCAGTTCCGTCCGATGGACGCAGTTTGAGGGGATTCTAAATGTCAAATCGCGCCGTTTACCTGAGAACATTAATCAGTGTACATGGGTGAATAATATACAGCCTTTGTCCATTTGAAAGCGAATGTCCCCAACTGCTCATTTGTCCTTAGGATAGCTCATTAAATTCGCTCTGCAAACAGTTCTCATATCCGCCGAAAACAAAACACTAGGAATACTCTGATTATTGTAGAAACCGGAAGCCGCCTTCAACTAATTAATTAACTACGGTTAACTCCACTAGACCCGGACATCAGTACGGGTCAGCCCCGGTTCGTTTCGATTAAATCCAACATTTCTCGTTTCGGTTTGGTTCTAAAATGGTTCGATCCAAGATTAAAGTTCGGCTTAGCTACAGTTCAAAGGGTTGGAAAACGGTTGGATTTTTAATGATTCTAGTTTAGAAAAGTTTGGTTCTAGTTCAGCCGTATAGTATACAGAAGTAGAAGAGAAGACGTCTGCATCCACTAAGTAGGTAGCGAGGCACAAACCGCTCGAGTAGATTGCCGATGAAAATAAAGTTGGTCAAGTTATGATAGATAAATACAGTCTTAACCTCGGGTGGTGGAATCATCATACGGAAGCATCCTACCTGACATAACGTCAGAGCCCTCTTGGTCTGACATAATGATATGTATATTCACCTAGTGCTCGGTTCACTTCATGTATCAGAGTGGTTTTTTATTACGAAGATGAATTATTTTTACTTAGAACGAATCAAATACGCTGTTAGTGTACTTTTGACACAAATTTCTATTCCACATACCCCACTAAATCTTCAGGGTGATAATTTAATTTTATGAGATACTCCAGATACTCGTCTAATGTATCTATAATGAACAGTTATTATTACGAGAATTCTATTTGGAAAGTGAACTCTTGTGATTCGAACTCTCTACTTCTGAGATCGCAGTTACTCATGATACCACTGTGCTATGATGAACATGTGTATAATCAGTTATTCGTATGATAGATCAGCTTCTGAAGACTCGTTCTAGAACCGCGTCTGTAAAATTAGAATCTATTTTTACAATTATCTAAATATATCTTCTTCTCCATGCTGAATGCTTAGCCTTGTATATGTAATTTTAATCAAATGTAACAAATTTGAAGGCTTAGAAGACCCCTATGTATATAGTCAATCTGAGTCAGATGTCTGTAATGAAAAGCTAGACGAATGAGCATTCAGAATTTTTAGATCTTCAGAATCTGCTTGTCTTTTTCCTTCCTGTCGCCAGAAGTGCAGTTGGGATGTATATTCATCTCTTCCAAGTTCGGAAGAGGTGATAATGCAAAGGGCATTTAATTTATGCTCTAACCCTTCTTGCGAGAAGAGTTAGAGCATAAATTAAAATTCATACATGAGTTTTTATTACCCGCAGATTCTCTTTTATGGCAAAATGAGAACTGATGTGCTTGTTCTACTTATGGATTTTCTTTTAAAACGATCGAGGTGTGCTTTGTACAGTCAGTTGTCTATATTTAAACACAATAATTTTAGTCCTTTTTAAAAATAGTAATAGTCAACTCCAACAGCTTCTACTCTTCATTAAATCAATTATTGAGGTTTTTTCTCATTTCACCAAAAGTACGCTTTGGTTGCATATTGGAAGACATCTCGAAGTTCATGTTATATATATATATATATGCATGTAACATTAACTTCTGTTGGAACAGTTGTCCTCTTGTTGTTATCAGAAAATATTAAGTATTAAATAAGTTTTAATATTAAAGTTAAATTATATATTAAATTATTTATAAATATTATGAGAAATAGATGCGAGACATAATCCATAAGGAGCGAAAACCCGAGCGCTTTCAATAATATATATCGAGGAGGCTAGAGTAAATAACAAAAAAATTAAAGAATATTTAATTTATTACCTAACCCTTTCTAACGGGTGAATATGCATGCCTAAAATAATGCATGAGAAGCCACCAAAGAGTTTAACCCTTAATATTCTGGTATAACTTTTTACAACAAACTTTACACTTTTCATCTTTCTGCACGTGAATGCAAATAAGAAAAGAACAAGGGTCTGAATCTTATACGTCAAAATATTCCAAAGCTGCAACCAAGTTAGACAAGTTCGAAAAGATGATTAACCTCCTCTCAAGGTCTGTTGTCGTAACGAAAGCCTTTTCTTTGAGAAATGATGCATTTTCTAGCTGTGGTTAGCGATTGATGCACATCGAAATGACTAGTATCTTATAATTCTTCTCAAGCTTCTCGTCAATCTGATACTCTCTGTTTCTCAATAAATGGTCAAGATAACCACATTAAAACGGAAATGTTGAATGATCATGGGTACAACAAACAAATATGTGATTACATAATCTCTACATAGTATTTTTTTTCGAAGTTTCTCACTACTAGGGCTTGGTACATGACTTTGGGTCAGCAAATGTGTCTTATCTCTTGTTAAAGTTTACTGGCAGAAATAGATTTAAATACATCTCTTGTTAATGAGGATGCAAATAGTAAAATTTTACTTTTGATCGTAAGTGATAATAGCTAAGATCACAAAGACAAGTGAGAGCATAACTTGCGTAGTAAAATTATGCCCAAAGAATCTTATAAAAAATGATTAAGAATGAACTCGTTCAAGGTACATCAGTTTAATCTGAAATGAACTTCAGTAATTTTGAGCCCTTCGTCAATCTCTCATGATATCTACACGCAATATATACAATAAAGAGATCCAGATATTAAGATATACTCACACACATAACACAAGACGATTTATATCTACGAGTAATCATATGAATATGTTGAGGTCGTATGCCTTCATATGTCACTCTTTGCTTTAAAATCTCGGAATACAAAACAAAGATAAGTGCAAATTCATCAACTGCTCATCCAAAGACATATGGATCGAGGAGGTGACACACATGCACATCGTATGTTTGATGTCGTCTTACTTATCCACCTATAGATTGCTTAGGTGGATGGTAGAGCACATGCATCGTAACACATCTTATAACACAAGTCATTATGTTAGACAAAGTAGTCGTCTTTAGTAGTCAAGGATCGCACTTTGTCACGTTTAGTGTGAAAACTGATAATCAAAGACAACACGATCATAATGTAGATCGCTATAGCCTTTTCTATACATAGTATACCTCCCAAAGTAATACCTACGTCGCATTGAATGTTTTTCTGCCAACTCTCACTAACAAGATTTCGAGACCTATACTATATATTTTTGTCGGATACAACTCGATAAAAAAACGACAACTTTTAACACATTGTAGGTTCGGATCTAAAGTTCAACAGTCTCTCAAACTTACCATGTAAATGTAATCTAAATATTTCTATTTATAGATCAAATTTCTGAAATATTTGACGGTTAGATCTCCTCCCACAATTTATATAATATCACAAATATTTACACTTATTTCTAATCTCAAATTCAAAATGGAAGTTACATCGCTTAAATGAATCGTCTACTTTGACTCAAACTTCGTATGCTAGTAAACCACAAAGTAAACTCAATGCTCGTGAAATTTCAGCAGCTTTGATCGTGTTGATCACCTTCCATTAATCTTCAAACTTGTCACTCCATATTGAAAGCTTTCTGCACCTCTTCGTGAATTTACCATAACGTTCGATCCGCAAAACATCCAGTGATGAAATTTTGGATGAGAGTTTCAACAACTAACAGATTAAACTCATGAATTTTGATTTCAATCTGACGGGCACTCACTCAATCTCATCAATTTTCACTCTATATAAAAAGCTATGTAATTTTATCACTCAATAAACTTTATATGATCATGACTCATGCCATGGACCTCCAATTTGAGCAAAGTTTTGACGCAGGTTGCTCTTCCCGTTGACAGCTCTCCGCTCATGTCCTCAAATATCCCAAAAAATCTTCGTGGAAGTGTCTCGTTCCTCCCGAAGTGCTCTCTTAGGTAGACTACAACTTATTTTTATTTTTTGGTGGACCAATAGAAATTTAAAAAACTCAACCTTGTCCTTTGTACATCTTAGAGACCTCTAGCAAAAATTAGAGTCTTCTAAGCTCATATAAGCAAGACTTTCCACCTCATTACATTACAAATCATACAAATATGTATAAAATATGTATATACGTCATGTACATACTAAATATTTATGCAACAAGACATCATGACACAAATATAACTAACAACTCCATGCCTTGCATGCGCAACTCTAGAAGCGGTAAATAATATTTGATGAACTACCTTCTCCAAACCTTCAACATGAATTGAAACGTCCCAATTAGATAAATCATGTTTGATGGCTTTTTTTATTGTGATCAAAATAAATTCGTAGAGCTCTTTATGTATGTGCGGCATTAAGATAAGACTCCGTCCTTGAATTTTGAAAAAAATAAAATTATATTTCAGATATTGAGTCTATTGGGTGGTAACACAATATAAATTCAGTCACAGTCGAGGTGCGTCTTTACTCGTTTCTATGCTCTAAGGAGTGCACTCCGAGCAAATCTCGAAGTAAAAGTATCTTGATAACGGTTAAATGTTGGAGTTGAAGTTTCAAATCAGTAAGCACATAGTAGGTAAATGAGTGACTCACATACATAACATTGTATGGTTATGATATTCTCTTTCCCACAAGTTTAGCCAGAAAGATTAAGTTATGAGTTGAAAATTGGCTGAAAATTCATAAATACCAAACATGCCTTCTTGTCTCGAGCTTGTGAGTTAAGCTGATAAATTTGATCCCAAACCCAAGTTATTTAATGATAATCCATAAAAAAAGGATGGTAGAGCCGATTGTGGGTCTTTTCAGAATCCAATTTGTAGAAAAATATATGTCCTCTTCTGCTGCTTAAGGTTGTCAATGGACAACGTGAAGATCATAATATTAGTAAAGAAATCAATCATAAACCTAGTTTGCTGTGGTGGAATAATGGAACTAATAACTTCCAATCAACTTATAGTTGATATTAAACAAAGTTTTTGGATGTCAGTCCGTGACCTTATCCATCCATGCTGATTTGGGAATCAACCTAATTACTCTCTCAAGAAAAAAGATCGATAAAACTACAATACGTAAAAAAGCAAGAATAACTTCAAAAAATAAAGATATTAAAAATACAATGTGGTTAATACATCTGCATTAACACCATCCATATCTATGGCATGTTTTTTGAAAGGGAGAACAACACTTGATCAACTTCTAGTTTTGAAAAAGGACATGTAAGTAAGCGATGTTGTTGGAAAAGAGAGCAATTTTACAAGTACATATCAAGTATGAATTTACATGTGAAAACATGCAAAGAGATGCATAGAGCATGGAATAGAAAGAATTAACCTCTCACATTATTATTTCTTGTTGTGTGATGGTCAAGCCAAAAGACAATGGAGATTTCTGAATCCATGCTTGCTCGACCATTCGTCGGTATAACTAGAAGAAATCAAGGGAAGATGCATCCCCTCAGTCAAGTAGCGAGCACGAGATCAAACCCAAATTCTCTTATTTTATTCATCTTCTCTTGTTCTTTTTCCTTTTTTTCCTGTAGTATTTATCGTTGTTGAAGATGAGTATGATTTAATAGACCATGTAATTTAGTCAGATTGACATAAAGTTGCTCTAAATTATCTATTTTGATCATCTCTTGTCTTTGTTTGCTCTTGATGTGGTCTCAAAAAGACTACATCCTTTGACATATCGACGGTGGAGGTCGTCATCTCCAGCCATAGTCTAAGATCATCCAATCTGAATTCTCTTTCTATTTTATCATAATAAAATCTAACTTGAAATAAGTACGACATATGTTATCATTAAGATGTTATGGATCAAGATAGAAGTGTAATGTATTCGGAAAATGATCTGACATATTATTATTAATGTGATGAATCATAGAATTCAGATGTGACAACCAAAGACCTTGATGCCCAAAGTATACATGATCCAACAAAGCCAGTGTGTATTGATCATAGTAGACAAAAATCTGAGTATAAAATGACCTATACAATTTTATAGTCAAAATTTATCTCTACAAGGTCGAACTTAATCTAAATGTCTTAAATATTATTTCTCCATACTCATCAATAAACTAGTGGGATCGGAAGAGCGAGAGTGATGGCTCAACCATATTCCAATCACATAAAAAAACTCAGTTTGACATAATCACCAAAACTATGTTTTGCACAACGATAAAATTTTGGAGTTCTCTGAAGCAAACTCGCAAAAAGAGGCGATCGAGGTCACCAGGAGTACTTTTATGCATACAAGGGGTTTAAAAAGACTTCATTTTACTTGGGCTGGTGTTCACAAATCACTAATGGACACTCGATGATACAAAGACATGTAACTTTGTTCAGTCACTGTATCTCACGCATGCGAAGATTCAGAGAAGGATTATAAAGTTACCAGTATGCATCCGTAAGTTTTTGAATTCCGCAAAATCAGCACTTAATCTTAATAAAACACCCCCATTATGTGATATCAATGCAGTACACACAATTTTTTCTGCCACTATCAATTTTTGCTTAGGTAATTAGAGAGCTCATCTTTTGTGGTGATAGAAATGAAAAGTGTATCTGAAGGTTTTACATTAGCAAAATTTGTTTCAGTTGATGTTGTGTTTGATGGTTCCTCGAGTAATAGAAGCAGTTAAGAAGAAACGCATTCGTTTGATAGACTAAGATTATGAGAAAATCATGATATATTTCGGGTCGTAACTTTTACTCGCGGGGTAGAATCATAAGATTATAACATTGGCATCCCTAATACTCTGGCCGGTTCAAAACAGAACGGTTCAAGATAGAGCACGAACAAAATTGAATTTATTAGAACCCGACTGGTTTAGAATCAAATAGTTTTAGAACCGAATCAAAATCGAACAGAATTGTTTTAGAATTTAACTATTGAATATTTCTAGAACTGATTTTCATATGAGTAATACAAGAGAATTATTAATTAATCTTGTTCTATGCAATTCAAAATCAAATCAAACCATTCAAAGATATTCCGTTAGCCACTTCCGTTCTTGGCTGCTGGTGGTTTTCTCCTCTGTTTGGATTAGTGTTATTTTTCATTCGGGATCCAGTCCAACGTGATCTGTTTTAACTTTTAAGGTATTATGCTCCTTATGGCCTTTGGTCAGACCGGGGGTTTTCCAGGTAAGTGCTGCTACGCATCTTTGCCGTTTTTACGTGTGCCTTGATTCTTTATATTAAAATTTATAGCAATAAATTCCGCACGCTTTGAAGAAATGAACTGAAATATGAAATAGAAAAGGATTCTTGCAGTAGAGAAATACTCGACGCAATGAATATTCAACGGATAGAAAGACCCCATCAAACCTTACAAGGCAAAGAGACCCGAAGGGCAAAGCAACCAACGCCCCGAAGGGAGGAAGAACATCAGTAGCTCTAAGGTAGAAGCTGGTTCACATCTGATGTAGGATTTGAAAACCGGGGGAAGGAGGGTACTTTCTTTCGTGTAATGTATTTTGTCGTATCAGTAGAAAGCGAAGGAAAGAGTCGATATGAAAACCCGCAAAGGAGAGAGGAAGGAGTGTAGATCAGGTAAAAATCGTTAACGCATAGCTCCGCAATACCAGTGCAGCATAGCTCTTTTTCCATTAGTTTTTGTCTTTCGCCTTCCATCGGTTCCAAATTCCGAATCAGCCGTGCTTCTGTCTGAAGTTGTAGAAATGCCAGGGTAGTAAAGTACAGTAGGTGATTACTGCTCGTATTATTAGGCCAGCGAGTACCGTAAACTCTTGTTAGGGCTCACCGGAGAAAAGGAGGGAACCCGCGAGGTTATGGGGGTTAATTCATTTCGTTGGTTAATGGATTCCTATCTCTTTCACGTACGAGATTGAGTCCGCAGATCGGCTTCGAGCTCGGTAGCAACTGTCGCTCAAGACTTCGGGATCATTTGCTCTTCCCGGCTGGTAAAAATGGTGCGCACACTCGCTTGTCCGTCTACTTACCCCTTGCTGTTTATTTCGTCGAAAAATGTGGTCCGCCGTAAACATACACTTTGAAGTTTTCAGTAGAGTATTCAACGGAAAGTTTGTAACCGCAACGAAAATATGTAGTAAGCGCATTTTACCACACAATTGTTGTGTAGTAGATGGTTTGCAAATTGAGTGGGAGGATATTGCAATCGCTGTCTGATTCAGCTTTTGTGCAACGTGGTTTGTTCTTTAGTCAGGGCGCAAAGAGACTGTCCTCGATCTGGCAAAGTTTGTCGATAAGGGTGTCTCTGTGAAACTCAGTGGCGGCCGGCAAGGTAACGTTTGGGTCAGTTTTTAAGAAGCGCCTTATTTATCCCAGTAAAACCACCAAGAATCAATAATGTTTTGAACTCCGTAGATACTTGGTGAGGTTCTGGTATAGTTCATCGAAGCATTTTGGAGAAAGTTTCTTCTCATTTCAAACTGAAGACATATGTTTGACAGCGTACGGTTGTCATGTGATGTTCTCCACTGGGTGTCTGCTCGCAGTGTGGGGAAGCGGCAGGCTTTGCTACCTCCTGTGCACATCATATTCAGTCCTAGATCATGCCGTTCCGTAATGTAGGCGCTGTGTGCAAGTGCTGTCGGAATTCTGGTCAAGTTAATTATCAACCTCGTTTGGATTAGGTTACGAGCCTTTCTTGGCCTTGCACTTCTTCAAAATGTAGGCACATGTTGGGAGTTTTACTGGCCGTGAGTTGACATATTTCAATTTTGTTCTCCTTCAGTGACGGGTACATTGAAAGGATACGATCAGCTGCTAAATCTGGTCCTGGACGAAGCAGTGGAGAACTTGAGAGGTATGCATTTGCTGTTGTTTTAGAAATGAAGATTGCTAATTGACCTCTACGCATATATGAACTTGTTCGCGAGCTACTCACAAATTTTTGTTTCCGGCTCTTTGAGTACCACTGAGCTTTCACTTGAAGAGTGTCTCTTGGTTAGCAAACTGTATGTGATGATGTCGTCAGATTGAGTGGATAAATTCAGAAGCACACTTGGTTCGACCTTCCAGCATTTGTTGGACGTAACTTTTTGGAGGTCCTGTCTGCAGACCAAGATGATCCACTGAAGACAACTGACCAAATAAGGCCTCTCGGCTTAATTGTAAGCTACTTTTGCCGAGCAAGTTCTTATCTTGCTGCAACATAGAAATTTAAAGAAAGTAAAACGAAGCCAGTTTGGGCTTGTTGTGGACTTCTGTTCTCTGAAGCGATCTGTTTTACCTGTGTCAGGTCTGCAGAGGCACAGCAGTGATGCTTGTGGCTCCAACTGATGGAACTGATGAAATTCCCAATCCCTTTTTGCAACCAGACGCCGCCTAAGCACCCTTGTACCCAGGTATGCTTCTGCGGATGCATGGCTTTTCGTAGACGAAAATGGTCACTTGCAAGTGATCCTTTTAAGACTTCTGATTAACACGCTTTAGTTAAGAATTAAATTCTTGTGTTCAGTTCTGTCAAATAGTAGTGCTTGTCCTTACTACGCGGTTGTAGAGACATTAATTTCTAGAAACTCGGGAGTACTTTCGCGTCTTGGTAGGCTGCCAATAACTTTGAAGAGCAGAGTTTCGTGGCACCTACATATTCTTCATCTGGCGAAGTATGTAGCCAGACAGCTAATGTGTTCTGTAAGTCAGAACAGCTCATAAGCCAGTTGGCCCCAGTAGTTCCACGTAACGACTGTCTCAGAAACTGAAGAATCCAAAAGAAAAGAACGCCATGATGATAGGTACCTACTGACAAGAGATATTTTCGTGTGGACGAATGATGGTAATCGATGATGGTACAGTTAATCTGCTCGGAATAGAATATATGGAACTTTTAAGAGTGTTTTTCCGTTTCTCCTTTCTTTCTTTCACCGCGGTCACTGAAGTGGGATCAGAACAGGAAGCTTGCTAGACTTGAATCAGAGCTTTATGGTAAAAGGGTGAACAGAACCAACCTTTTGTGCAGCAGCAACTGCATCTGCCGGACAGCGCTGAAATGGTTGACTCGTAGTTTGTTGTCAAAACAATTCCGTCTTAACACATCTTGACTTGAACTTCGGCTGAAATGTTGTGGCTATGTACCGTGCTCGCGAATTTTGATAGCAAAAGCTGAAACTAAATTGTATTTTACACGGCTGAAATTGCAAAGAATACATTTCTTCGGCATGGTCCGAGCTCCAGAAGTTATGCGTTTCAGGAGCACGTTCTTCATTTCTGATCTTAATGATGTTTGTTGCAATGATACTGTTGCAGATATGAACCGGCGTTGCCAACGTTAAAATGGACATCCTAGAACGGTCGTGGCGAGCGCCCTGGTATGGTTGACCAAGGCAGCGTACTTTATGTTGACAACAGTACATCCCCCTCTCTCCTTCCTTTGATAGTGTGGAGTTCCCTTTAGCAAACCTTTGACAAGAGTTACTAAGATCTGAGTTTTTGAAGATCATGGAATTCTTGACACTTAAAACCACATCCAGGTACATGGTTTTAAGGGATTGGTATAGGCTATCTGTGTTTCAGAAGCCTTAATTTGTCCGTCTTTCAGTATCTGTTTACATACATGATGTTAAGTATAAAACAGCTCTTTTAGCTCAAAGATCATCAGTTTAGCTTTCAGCAGACGCTCTGCCCAGTGACGAGAGCTGCTAGTTTCGGAGCAGCTTATTACCTCAGGGACTGACATTATTCCTTCCCCTGTTGCATATTATACAGTTCCACCTTCTGGATTTTAGACAGTGGCACTGATAGTAAACGTGAGGGTTCTTACTAAAGATGTTTCTCTACGTGCAGAGGGAGATTGGTACTTTTACCTGTGTCTTCTACCCTTTCTATGCTTCTGGGAAACTTCCGTTGTTATCGTGGCAGCGGAAGTTAAACAAGAAAGCATAATTATCGAAGATGGGCTACCCAGGTCACTGAACCCGTAGCTATCTTATCTCACTAAATTGTCATTTCGTGCCAACATGTATCATAATCTGTTTGTGTAGGAGGGTTACGGATACGAAGGACGCAACAATCAGATGATGCCCATGATCATCTGAAAACCGTGATCGTAGAGGATCTTTGATGTATCCATGGGCTTGTACTATAACCGGGAACACAACAGCATAATCCGTATGCAGATTCGCCTCAGACGGAACTCTTCTGAAGAATAATTTTTACTCTTCTTCCACGACGAGGTTATCGTTCGCCTCTTAAAGTGGAAAGCTACATGATGTCAATACTGGGCATGTCCCGAAGAACCAGCTGGAAACTTAGTCTTTTGAAGAACTTTGTAGAAGTGCATCAGTTCTTTGGTGTGATCATCTTTTTATCCGGAAGACACCGTGGTTGACCACAGTTTCTAGCTGTGATCATCAAAGGATTCCATACATCTGTGTAGATTGGCAACTGGAAATGGACTCTTTTCCTGCCTTTTAGGGAAGGCTGCGGACCAAGAACGCTATAACCCACCTCATCGAGATTATTTGATACACACGATGTGTGCACTTCTTGACGCTGAGATTACATGCCTTGAGGTTGAATTGGAAGCTTCCTTACCGAGGACGTATCTATGGATGAAAAACCCATTACTGGGCGTCAACTAGAACAGTGACGTAAACGATCTAGTATCACACCAAAAGACGAAGGCAGTGTTTACTTTGACTACCAGCTCCTGGCAAATACGTCTCATGATGGATAGAAAACCCAGTGGGAGCGAGGTGCCGTCAACTATCAACACGGAACCGTCGTCGCACTCGCGGTTAACTCATAGTACTCGAACTTAACCAGGAATGCGCTTACCAGTAACTAACCATCTTCCGGAGAGCTGTGGCTTGCAAGAGAAAGTGGGTCTTGTCCGAAAGAGTTCAGGGACGAGAATGTAAAAACGAGTCTTAACGGGTTCTCGTCTGCATACAAGTTGCTTGCATAAGTATGTGACAGCTAATGAAAAGAACTCAAGCAAAACTTGATTTTTGTTTGATTCCTTTTAGTGCCGGCTGGCCGTGGAGCTTTTACTCTTACACCGATTGCAGAACCCCCTGCACGGGGCTGACACCATTGAGTTAAGCGGAGATGCACAAGTCCACATGTAAATTTTGCTTGGCCGAGGTCGAGTGCAACAAGACAGGAGTACCATGCAAGCATTCAAAACAATGCTTGATGCTTTCATTCTGGAGCTGTTCGTCTCTCGGATGATCGAAGCATTAGTCATCTGCAACAAATCCATCTGCACTTACTTAGTCATTCCAGCTGAACCATGCAGTTTGATTGCAAACTTTGCACATTTGATAAGGACATCCACCATGTAGACGTGATATACCATGTCTCTGTTAGCCTCCACATAACCTTAGGAACATCGTATTTTGGCTAATCTGGTCAGGGGTCCGGTCAAGCATAAGAAGTAAACAGTGGATCCAATCAGGAAACAAGATACCAATACATATGTGTGTATAGTATACACGAGTAGATGTACATGAGAAGCGTCTACATCGCTCGTGCTCAGAATTTATACCACACGTCGGAAATTGGAGTACAGAAGAAGTACAGAGAGATCTGCTTGATCACACCCCCAATACGTTATTCCTGCTTGATCGCACCTCTATGACGATATGTTCTTTGATCACATCTCTTACTGGCACGTGACAATAGAACAAGTTACTTTTCCATATCAAAGGCCGATTTGGACTTCACATGTACATGTAAGCTTTTGGGTGTGATCTGCTTGCCTCTTTCGTGACATGAATCGACCTGATGTGCCACTTATGGTTCATGTTGAGAATATTTGTTGTTCGTTTCGAACCAAATGGTGGAGTTCTCTCTCACAGCTGATATCTTCGCAAGATATCAGCTCCATTTTCCAAGGGGAGAAGCCACCATCTTGATGATCTTTTTGTAAGAAAATATTACGTCGATGTAGTCAAACGAAGCAAAAGGCTAGAGAGCAAGTAGAGAGAATCTAAAGTGTGATAGTAAGGTAATGAATGAATCGAAGCCAAAGTAGACAGTAAGTACAAGGTGGAAAGGTGCATTGAAGGGTCACATCCTTTAATTGTACACTTATATAAAGTCTTGTAGTATGTGAACATATCTAGGTGTAGGGCTATGAGGTCTGCGAGATCTTCTTGGCTGTAATTGCCAAGAAGGAAGGAAGTACACTAAGACTTGTGCACAAAGAAGCAAGGAGTCATCTTTCTTGTTTCTCTTTCTTCCTTGCACACACGCGCTTACGACGAGCTCGTGATTCCAACACTCCCACTCAATGACTAGTGTCACCAACTATTACTAACAATCATAGTTTAGATAGAAAATAATATATCTTTGATGTTGATAAACTCTGTGTAAGAATGTCGACCATCATCTCTTGAGTTGTGCAGTATCGAATCGCGTCTTGGATGTGACATGTTCTTTGATGAAGTGATACTTGATGTTAGTGTATTTAGTTCGATCATGAAACTTTATTGTAGGCACAAGGACTATGATGCTCTGGTTGTCGTAAAGTATCGATGTGCATCATTATCCGATAAGTCGAGACCGATCATCATATGTCGCAATCATATTCTCTCTGATGTGCACATGTAGAGTGCGATGTACTCGGTTTTGGTGCTGGATGAGACCACAAATTTCTATTTTGTGGACCACTAGCTGATGGCGCTGTTTGTGTATATGAAGCAATTATCATAGATAGAGTCGTGCGCATATACATTACTGCGCAACATAAATTGCTGTCTAAACTATAAAATACATAAACATAACAAGCACAGAGTGTCATACACATACACAAGTATATCTTAATAATCTGAGAACACATCCATATACACTTGCCAACCGACAACAGATAACTCACGAATCAAGTCAAACCCACTCTGTGCTCGCCGAGAATCCAGATTCTACTCACTAAACACATATAGCATAGCTAGGAGCTTGAAAGCTCAACTCAAGAAAAGTGAAAGACTACAAGCTCTAACTCGAAATATACTCCTTGGTGATCTCCACCCAAGAAACTTCGCTAACGGTTCTAACAACGTTACTGGAATTATCGGCACTAACGACGCTAACAACGCGTGTCACTTCAGACTCGATCGAACTAGGAACTGGCAAAAATGACGTGACAACTGTCATGCACATACACATTGTTACACAACATACATCTCTGTCTAAACTACAAAATAAATAAACATAACAAGCACATAGTGTCATACACATACACAAGTATATCACAATCGCCCTCCTAGCTGACGGTTTGGTCCCTCGAACTCCAAATAGTCATATGATCCAACTATGTGATACACATTTTCGGTGCAAAGATCAGGAGACCGGATGCTACGTCATCTCATCGTTAGTTGCATGTCTGCAATCCATACCACGTTGTAGTGTTGAGAGTTTTCCTCGGGAAGGGCGGAACCTTCTGGCTGTGATATGAGCTTGAAGGCTGTGTTCAGTCTACTTAAGGAAGCACTAGGCTCCTGGCTGTGGCTGGTTTGCTCAAAGGATAGGCTTCAGGTTACAAGGTGATACTGAAAAATGCTCATACAAGTCTCTTGGCTCTTCTGATATGTTCAGGAAGCAAAATTCAAGCTTAACTAGCAACGATAAGATCTGACGGCGACCTTTGGCACTCAGGATTGAGAAATATGTGAAGGTTTAGACTTCCGAACTTCTCCTACATGTCAATGAGGTCCTACTGGATACACATACGAAGTTTCAGCTTGAGATCAATTCAGAGCACCAAGATATGAGTAGAAACTTTCTGAACAGAGAAATTATGACAATTTCTGGTACCCAGCCAGTTATTTCGACCTATAACAGGAGATTGGCTCGATCAATTTTGAAGTTTCTTACAGGATTTGCAGTACACAGCTTGCTGAACACTCCTGTGAAGTTGGACCTCCTTATTGTACACAGAACTCCAGATTTCGTTCTCTGAAGTTGCTGCTCTAGATTGCGAGTTTTACAGACCCCCTTTGCTTCAGCGGCCGCCCTGAATTACTCAGTAACTCAAATCACTTGAAACTTTTTTGACAGTCGTAGCCCGACTGACAATGAACGCAACCACGAAGGTTTGAAGCGATTTTCTCAGTTCTGCTGCAATTGACACTCAACACCCCAAATTCAACAGAAGTGATGCAATTCTGACACAAATCGAACTTCAATCAGCCATAACTCCTTCTTTATTGCTCCAAATCGATCAAAATTTTTGTTGACAGTGCTTGGCACGACGAGCTCTATCTCCCTGTGCTCTCAGATTTCGCATTACCCTCACCAATTGCTCGAAATCCACTCTAGAGCTCTGTTTCTAAACTTAGAGTTTTACAAAAGATAAAAATGGACCAATGGGAGTTCATAGCTCCACTTGACTGTCCTTTTGTGCCTTAAACTACCTGGTAACTTATCTACACTCATAGGCTACCACGTCAAGCCCCCTAGAGTGCTAGTGTAAAACTTAAACTACCTAAAACGACACGCAGCCCCGAAAAATAACTTAAATCAGCTAGAAAGCGTGCATGGGCGACACGCAAATACAACCCATGAGCTTAAGCCCTATCAACATGGTAATCAACCTACTAAGACTCAAAATATATAACATCTTTCAAAAATAGACTTCTATGAGGTCTTAACTTCACTCAGAGAGACTAACACCTGACAGAGAAGTGAATCATTTACTATGTGAAATAATTCACATCATGACATCCACCCCCTCCAAACCTGCACATCCTCCGGCATGTGCCAACTTGTTCAGTCTTCTGCTTGTTCTTCATCATCATCGCTCTCCTCCGCCTCAGTCTCATCAGACATTGGGACGCCTCCGTCTGTTGTTGTCCTCAGCTCTGACTCCAAAAAGTTGAATAACTCAATTGACCCTCCGCGTCTCTTGAATAGTTTCACACGTTTGCCAGTCACAGATAGCTTCAAAGGAGTACCATCCAACTCACGCAAACTATAAGTGACATTCTCATACACATCTAGCACAACATAAGGCCCGAACCATCTTCGAGAGAACTTACGGAGTGTAGAATGCTGATTCTCCAACGTGCTATCATATACCAAAACCCAATCACCAACATGTATTGGCTTCGGTCGTAGTCGGTGAGTCTTGTCAAAACGTTCTTTGTTTCTGACTCGAGCCACCTTCAGCCTCTCCTGCGCAGCAAGATCCTCTTCCCTTCACTCCAACTGCCTTATACGTAAATTTAGGAGTGAAGAACGATCTATACCATCTTCCCACGGTAGCGTAGCTCACGTCGGAAAGTACTCTTCAGCAGGCATGATCGGTTTCTGACCCAACATAAGCTCAACTGGCATATAGCCAGTCGTAGTACAGTGTGTAGTCCTATCAGACCACAAAGCAAACGGAAGTAGTCTCGGTCATTCTCTAGGCCTACCATCACATGCTTTCACTATAGCGTGAACAATAGAAGGGTGTCCTCGTTCACTCTTACCAATGCCCTCTGGATTCATAGCAATAGTAAGTCGAAGCTTTACTCCATAACGAGCAAAAAACTCCTTCACTTCAGCGCCTCTCAACTCGTCTCTATCTGCACGTAATCTCCCAACCGATCCATAGCGACAGATGATATCTTCAAGCACGAACCTGCAGATATTCTCTGTAGTCTTCGTCCATAGTGCTCGTCCCTCCACATAGTTGGAGAGATCTTCTAGAGTCAACACCAAGTAACACATCCCTCATAACCCCGGTGGCATCATCACAAGATCAAAAACCCACTGAAAATGAATACTAGGTGGATAAGTAGGTACAAGTCCATCTCTGTAACGGACTTTAGAGTAGAACTGGCAGTGCAGACATGACCCAACAAAGTCCACCACGTCTTGATACAAACCCTTCCTTCAGTAACGCTCTTTCATCTTCGTGTAAGTAGCCCATACTCCACAATGTCCAACCCACAAGGTGTCATGAAACTCTTTCAGCAGATTCAGCTTCGTCGGTCGATCATCCACCACTCTAGCAAGCACTCCATCTCTTCTTTTCGGACGTTTCCACAGATAACCTTCACGTAGAAGATAACTATACGCCTTCCATCTGATCTCCTTGAACTCTGCATCACTCCATCCTTCTCTTCTGCATAACGAACTTAGATAAAATCCAATATCGCGAAACCTTTCTGAGTAGAACTCCTCACTGAACGACAGTGGTTCCAAGTCTGAAGTCTGCTGACCAACTTGGCACCAAACGTCTCTCCTCTCTTCATTCTCCACTTCTGCAAACATCTCATCCTCATCTGTATCCTAGACAACATATCTGCAACTGGATTGTCTTTTCCTGCTATATGCTTTAGCTCAGGGTTCATACTCCGGACATAAGCAATCCATCGCAGCATTACTATGTCTGGTGTATTGCAGTTCGCTATCATACCCAACAAAGGCAAACAATCTGTTTCTAATATCACACGGGCTCCTATCAAGAACTCTCGGTCTACCTTCATAGCAGTAACAGCTCCCCACACCTCACGCTTCACTTGAGGATAGTTACGCTGTCTATCTGTTAAGATCCGAGCTCCAAACCTTGAAACAAACCGCACACCTTTTGCATCTTCTTGACCAACCGCCCATCCAATCGTCTTTGGATTCGTATCAACAGTCAGTACAACAGGTCCGCTCTCGTAGTTAAGCCTCCTTAGTATAAGTGGAGACTTCAGAATCCCTTTCAGCTGCTCCATCGTCTCGTGATGTTCTTGTCGCCAAGTAAACCTCTTTCCCTTCCTCAGAAGTGCATACAGAGGCTCGGCAATGTGTGCATAATGAGGAATACTCACACGAAAGAATACACAAGTTCCTAAGAACCGTCGAACCTCAATGATGTTGGTGCAGTCAACTATCCTTGCTATAGCATCTACCTTCTCTAGGTTCGGACGTCTTCCAAAAGTACCACACAGATGACCTACCACCACAATTTCTGACATCCCAAAGCGAGATTTGGTACCTGACAGAGTGAGATGTACCTCCTCCAAACGCATCAAAATCTTCTCCACATCTCGAATGTGGTCAGCAACGAACTTTCTGCATCCATCAGAAATCACAACTTCGTCTTTGTCTTCCATCGGACAACCTTTCATGGGAATATAATCCAGAAACGGGATAGTGACCTCAGGTACAAACTCTCGTAACACCTTAGGCATCGCATTCTGCATATGGGCTACTGAGTTTGTCGCACCCTGAGGAAGAGTACACATCCGCATCAATCCCAAAGGTGTACGCATGGTAGTCAAGTCTCTACTCTCCAAAGCAAGCTGAAATTGATCATAACCTGAAAACAGATATTCAATAGAATAGATTGACCTTCCAGCAAACGCCTCAGCTACTTCATCAACCACAGGTCCTGTCCCGACGTTTCGAATCGCGATGTTGTTGGCAGGCTGCAAGTCTTAGATGAAGCACAGTGCTCCTGTCTTCTTAGGTACTGTGAACCATCGTACGGAGAGATGATTCAAGAATACCCATTTGCATCCTCTCCTTCAGTAACTCAATCACCTTCGGTAGCAAGACACGAGGGACTGGAATCGGCTTCAAGTCCCAAGGTACGTGAGGAACAGTGAAGATAACCATCGGAGCTATCACACTAGGATCCACACAACCTATCTCTTCAGCCGAGAAAGAAAATGCCTTACCATGGCTAACTATCATCTGTTCAAAAGCTCGTTTCTCCTCTTCAGTCAAGAAGCCACCCCCTCCTATCTGGAGTTGCTCGAGTGTCTCTTGAGTAAACTTGTGTCCTACCTGTGTAGGATCTCTAAGCACAGGCTCAGCAGCGCTAACTCCATCTGCTGCGGAGAATCAACAAGTAATTGGACCGTCACAGGTCTCACCTTCCTCGCTACAGCTTTATACTTGACGTGTACTTCCGCTTCCTGATGTAAGCCACACCAACAGACTGCATCCTTCCATCCATTCTCTTGTCTCGGATGAGGGCGATATCGCAAGTACGAGATAATCTCCTCATAGACTTCACGAGAATCGGTGGGGATCACCATCCTACCTCTCATCTGTTCCATCAACATATCTACATCATCCAGCCAACGAACAAAAGACTGTACACCTACAAACTCCTCATAAACACCAGAAATCGTCTCTTCTTCCTTCAGAACTTGTACATCGCAGATCTGCTGCATACTTCTCCATCTGCCTTCTACTCTTCTCAGTCAAATCCTCTACTCGCGTAAACTCACTCCAATCATCAGAACTGAAAGTCATCAAATCAGATTTCCAACTATGTACAGTGCAACTACTTTTTGAATCTTGAGCAACCTCTCCATCAGCCTCCTGTGATCCCTCAGGCTGCTCAAGCGGGATCATAGTAGCAGTAGATCTTTCACTCTCGCTATCCTGTCTTATGAGAGTGGTTTCTGAAAACCCTTACTCCTACAGATAGGAGAATCCTACTCAAGGTCTGCCGGTTTCGTTCGTGGTTCGTACGAACGGTCAGAAACTGCACAGAACGTCTATCATCTGGACCACGGATCCTAGCGTAATGAGATCCGTCATCCATTACCTTGGTCTCCATTCAAACTGCAGTGATATAAGGCTGACCAAGAATAACAGGATATGAAGCAGAAGACTGCACGAAGAAGTGCTGATCTACATCTACATCACCTATCTTCACTTTCACGTTAGGACAAGCGCCGTATAGCTCACCTTTCTGGTTGTTTGCAGCACGTTGTCGGAGTGTGATCCGTCTACCTAGGAAAGCGTCGGGCTTCTGACTGTGGTTGTTTATTCAAGAGGTTGGCTTTCAGGTCACAACAGGAGCTATAAACACTCACACAGGAGTGTAGGATCTTCTAATATGCTCAAAAAGCGAAATCTAGGTCTCACTAGTAGTAATTAGTTTAGACGGTGAACTTTGGCACTCAAAGAGAGGAAAACTATGAAGGTTTAGACTTCTAAACTTCCCCTACATGTAAATGAGGCACTACTGAACACACACACGAAGTTTCAGTCTGAGATTGAATTCTAGCACCGAGATGCTGACAAAAAAGTTCTGAGTGTGGTTGTTTACTCAAGAGGTTAGCTTTCAGGTCACAACAGGAGCTATAAACACTCACACAGGAGTGTAGGATCTTCTAATATGCTCAAAAAGTGAAATCTAGGTCTCACTAGTAGTAATAAGTTTAGACGGTGAACTTTGGCACTCAAAGAGAGGAAAACTATGAAGGTTTAGACTTCTAAACTTCCCCTACATGTAAATGAGGCACTACTGAACACACACACGAAGTTTCAGTCTGAGATTGAATTCTAGCACTGAGATGCTGACAGAAAAGTTCTGAGTAAGAGAATTATGGCAATTTCTGGTACCTAGACAGCTATTCTGACCTAGAACAGAGAATTGGCTCTATGAATTTTAAATATTCTCACAGTATTTGAAGTCTACAGGATGATGAACATCCCTGTGAAGTTGGGACTCCTGAATGTGCACAGAACTCCAGATCTTCTCCTCTGAAGTCGCTGCTCTAGATTAAGAGCTTTTCAGACCCCCTCTTCTTCAGCGGCCGCCCTGAATTACTCAGTTACTCAATCGATATGAAACTTTTTGGGAAATCGTAGCCCTGCTGGCAGAGAACGCAACCACGAAGTTTTGAAGCGATTTCTTCAATTCTGCTGCAAGTGACACTGAAAACCCCAAAATCAACAAAAGTGATGCAGTTTTGGCATAATCCGAACTTCAATTGGGCATAACTTCGTCTTTATTGCCTCAAATCGATCAAAAATTTCACTGACAGTGCTCGGCTCCACGAGCTCTATCTCCTTGTGCTCTCAGATTTCGAAGATACCTCACCAAATGCTCGAACTCCACTCTAGAGCTCTGTTTCTAAACTTAGAGTTTTACAAAAGACAAAAATGGACCAATGGGAGTTCATAGCTCCACTTGACTGTCCTTTTGTGCCTTAAACTACCTGGTAACTTATCTACACTCATAGGCTACCACGTCAAGCCTTCTAGAGTGCTAGTGTAAAACTTAAACTACCTAAAACGACATGCAGCCCCGAAAATTAACTTAAATCAGCTAGAAAGCGTGCATGGGCGACAAGTAAGTACAACCCATGAGCTCAAACCCCTATCAGCATGGAAACCTTAAGTTATGTACCTTGAACGTCATTGACAAGTAAGAAGTCACTTGCACAAGCGCACAAATGCTTGAACAAGATAACTAACATACTATCAACCTACTAGGACTCAAAATAGTGTTAACACCGTATGTAAAGGTGTCAAACATATACATAAAGGACTAGAAGTAATATGAGCTAACTTCTAGAACTACCAAACCTAAGCGTCGGAGTAGAAGTCAAGCATGTAGTCGCCAAATGGCGCGACATCCACCCCCTCTGAACCTGCACATCCTCCGGTATGTGTCAGATCCAGATCAAGACTCTTCAGCTTCAGTTTCAAATTCATCTTCAACCTCCATTGAGTCTTCAGCTTCATCCTCAGTAAGCTCTGCAATGTTCTGGTCGTCCCCTCTCCTTCTAAAGAGCTTGATTCTCTTCCCTGCGACTGGTATCTTGAGCACTGCACCATCTAACTCTCTCAAAGAGTATGTGGCATTATCATAAACTTCTAACACCACATAAGGTCCGAACCATCTCTTGGAAAACTTTCTGATAGCGCTATGCTGATTATCAAGACTACTATCATAGACTAACACCCAATCACCTTCCTTAACTGGTTTGGGTCGTAATCTATGCGTTCTATCAAATCTGCCTTTGTTTCTCTCTCTAGCGGTCTTTAAGCTTTCCACAACCTTGGCAACATCCTCAGGTCTTCGTTCTAACTGCTGGATCCTTAATGCAAGAAGATCCTCCGTACTTCTACCATCTTCCCATGACAAAACATTCCAAGTAGACACAACCTCCTCAATGGGCATCACAGGTTTTTGTCCTAGTATCAACTCTGCTGGCATGTAACTTGTAACGGTACTATGAGTTGTACGATCTGCTCACAAAGCAAATGGTAGCAGTATAGGCCATTCACGGATCTTACCCGTGCAAGCTTTTACCAAAGCTTTGATGATTGGCGGATGACCTCTTTCGCTCTTGCCATTCCCTTCAGGATTGTAAGCAGTGGTTAACGCCAACTTGATTCTCAATCGCTTGAAGAACTCAACTGCTTCTTGTGCATCCAGCTCACCCCTATCTGCAGTGATCTTTCCCACACACCCACACCTACAAATAACATCTTCAAGTAGAAAGCGGCAGACACTAGCAGTGGTCTTCGTCCTCAGAGCACGGCCTTCGACTTGGTTAGATAGATCTTCTCTAGCCAAGACTAGATACCTCATTTGTCCAAGTCCAAATGGCATAGTTACCAGATCAACTACCCATTTATAATGAATGGCTAAAGGATAAGTAGGATGCAATCCATCACGATGGCGTACATTGGAGTACATCTGGTAGGGTATACAGGATGAAACAAACTGTACTACATCCTTATACATACCCTTCCACCAATACTTTTCCTTCATCTTGGCAAATGTAGCCCAAACTCCTCTATGACCAGCCCATAAACTCTCATGGAACTCCTTGATCAGCTTCTGCTGCAATTCCAAGTCACATACTACCCGCTGCGGTATACCTCCTTGTAGCTTAGGGCGCTTCCATAGATGTCCTCCATGTAAAAAGTAACCATAAGTTGTTCTACGGATCCTCTTGAAATCTGCATCAGACCAGCCTTCCTGCTTTTCCAATGAACTCAAATAGCACTCAAGATCCAACCACTCGCCATCATACACAGTTTCCTCAAAAAACTCCAACGAGGCTGCAAAATAACTTCTATCTCTTCTAGCAAGAGCACTAGAATAGAACTCTGTTCTCACATCCTCATGGTCATCTATCATTTCTTTCTCATCGTAATACCTAGCCCTTGATAACATATCTGTCATAAGATTGTCGTTTCCTGCAATATGTCTAAACTCTGGGTTCAAAGACTTGATATATGCTATCCACCTCAACATAGCAATATCTGGAGTTGTACAGCTAGTGATCATTCCCAAGAGAGGTAAACAATCTGTCTCCACAACCACAGGTGCTCCTATCAAGTATTCCTTATCACTCTTCATCGCAGTAACTACTCCTCATAGCTCTCTCTTGACCTCAGGGTAGTCTCTCTGCCGTGAACTTAATACCTTAGCACCAAAACGCACCACATATCTATTTCCATCCTCATCGTCTTGTCCTACAGCCCATCCAATGCCAGTAGGACTAGTATCAACAGTAAGGATAACAGATCTGCCCAACTCATATGTTATCTTCCGTAGAGTTGGCGGTGAAGCCAAAAGATCTTTCAACTTCCTCATAGACTCGCTTTGCTCCTCTTGCCACTGAAATCTTTGCCCCTTCCTCAGCAGCTTGTACAACGGATCTGCTACATGAGCAAAGTGTGGAATCCATATATGATAAAACACACATGCACCTAGAAACCTTCTCATCTCGGTAACTGACCCACATGTCTCCTTCATCCTTCGAATGACATCAACCTTGTTTGGACAAGGTTTTCGACCATAAGATCCACATAGGTGCTCCACAATCAACACCTCTTGTTCTCCAAATACAGACTTTGCTCCTGATAAAGTCAAATGAACCTCCTCCAGTCGACTCAATATCTTATCGCAGTCAACTATATGATCTGCAACAAACTTACGGCACCCCCTCTGATCCATTACCTCATTCTTCTCCTCCTCAGCACATCCTTTGATCGGCACATCATCAAGGAATGGCATAGTTTTTTCAGGAATGAAATCCCTCAAAACTTTATTCATGCCATTCATCATATGTGCTATAGAATTGGTAGCACCTTGTGGCAAGGTGCACATCCTTAGTAACCCCAAAGGTGTCCTCATTGTAGTCAAGTCTCTACTCTCAGAGGATAATTGAAACTGATCATAACCTGAATATAAGTCTCCCATGGAATAGATAGCATGACCAGCAAAAGCCTCTGCAAACTCGTCTACAATAGATCCTATACCCATATTCCTGATAGTCACCTTGTTAACTGGCTGCATATCTTGGATAAATCTCAAAGCTCCACTCTTCTTCGAAACAGTAAACCATCTGCTAGAGTAGGGAGCTATAGATGGTTCCAAGATACCCATCCTAATCCTCTCATTGAGCAAGTCTATCAGTTTTGGTAGATGAGCTCTAGGTACATGGATAGGACGTAGATTCCAAGGCACATGCGGTATAGTAAAGATTACCATAGGTGCAACTTCACTTGGATCTACACATCCTACTTCATGTGACTCAAATGCAAACGCCTTACCATGCCTAGATAGCATCTCCCTGAAGCTCTTCTTCTCTTGCTCGGTAAGAAATCAATCACCTCCAATCCTCAGCTCCTTCAGTGTTGTTTCTGTGAACTGGTGCCCAATTCTTCTCAGTCCTCTGAGCGTCGATTCTCGTGCAGCTTGCTCCATCTTCTGATTGTAATCGAGTGGTAAAGGCAAAGCCACTGGTTTGACTTTCTTTGCCACTGACTTGTACTTGGTCTCCACATACACCTCTTGTCGATCTATAAACTTATTAATTACATCATAAAGCTCCTTGGAGCTCACTCTCACCACTCTATCTACATCATCTATAGAACTTTCTACTATAGATTTCAACTCCCTTATAGTATCTACCAAATACTGCTCTTCAAACACTCCAGATATGTATTCATCTCCTGCTAACTCTCCACTGTCCCACAAAGACTGCTGTACACACTTCACATGTTGCCTCTCAAACCTCTTCAGATTCTCAACCTTCCTATAACACACTGATCCACATGACGTCAATCCTAAGAAGCTAGAGGATAAAGCTTCCTGTTTCTCAAAAAATCTGTGACGAGAAATTTCAACAACGCTTCCGTTAATAATAGCTCATGCTTTTTTAATGACTAGGTTGGTCGAGTTCATAGTGGCTAGTCCTCATAAGACCGTTAGTGTCGTTAGGGCGGGTTCTTGAGCTAGTCCCACTAGAGACATACTTCGCAGATATCACTTGTATGCTTTAGTTCTTCGAGTTGAGCCTTGAAGCTCTTGGCTATGATGGATAGTCTTGGTGAGTGTAATCTAGATTTTCTGATGCACAAAGTGGATTTGGCTCGACTTTAGTGTTTAGTGCCGTTTGGCATGATGGAGTGAGTACAGATCATTTATTACTCGAAGAACTCAATTCGCGAGGTTTGATTGAGAGCTTTCAGGTCATGGATTTGTGCTGGTGGTATCTTTGGAGAGGGCAGATCATTGACATCTTCGATTTATGAATGCACACGTGCATGGAGTGGTTCTTTTTGATCGTGTGGTTGATTATTGTGTGGATTAGTAGTGTTTGGACTTGTTCTTGGTCAAATTTGTGGTGAGGTATGATCAGTCAGGTCTTTCAACACAGCTGCCCTCAGAACCGTACGTGAGACTTTCATCTCAAACGGCTCGTAATTCCGGTCTCCAGCCGAGATGCTAAACAGACGTGACAAAAAGTCTCATCTAGGGAAGAAACATCTACATCATCCAGAGCAAACTTGACTCTTAGGACATGCTCGGAGTCTCCTACACTGACCTTACGGACGCAGTTGAGTAAATATGCCTAGAATTGAACGTATATCTGGAGTTATATATGGTACTTGCATGACTTTTGGGATTATTTTGGTGAAGTTATAACCGGTTCGTCTTCGTTGTGTCACGAAGTACCACTAAACTTTCATTAGTTAGGACCGAGTTTTATATTTTACAGAAAATATAATAAAAGACATTCTCTTGAACATCTTGTCTGTCTAGTACGAGTCTCGATAGGTCCAGTGCTTTAAAATCTCATAACTTATTACCCAGAAATATATTTGGCACAACTTAGGAAGGTCCAGTCGAAGGATGAGAACATCAAATTAGAGCGAACAACAGAGAACGCACATCATCCGCACATGGCTGACTGGATTGGAGCATAACAACCACGTCGCGGGAGAGTTTCAAACCTCCATAACGCATCCGCTCCTGCGGTTCCTCTCGACAGTTTATAGTTACTATAGTAGTCCCTTCATGGGATGAGAAGACAAATTATAAGAAAGGGGAAAAGAAAGTAGTCCCCCCATGCGTATCCGGATGCTTCGCTTTGAGATCTGAGATTGCTTTTTCACCGGTGAGTCCACAACGTCAGAGCACATGACGAGTGTGCCGACAATGGAAGAAATTCGCAATGGAAGAAGAGGCTATCTGCAAAAAGGTTATCCAAATAAAGGCTAAGTCGGAAATAAGGAAAAAGTTGTTGGACTGCTGTCGAAACGTCTGCCCTTCCTCCTTTCCTCGCCGTAGGCCACATCGGAAGCCTAGATCTCGGGCACATGTCTATCTGAACATCAGTTTGACAAGCATCAACTTTCGGGGACACGATGCACCAAACTGAGTCCAAACTCCCTTGAAGTTTGAACTGGAGGTTTTAGTTGTACGTCACCTATTTTCCACGGGCCAATAGAAAGTCCCAACCGTGGATTTACTTGTCCGACGTTTTACTTATGAGAGTAGAGTTAGTAAAAGATAATCGAGTGATTATATTTAGAATGCTTTTTAGAACTCACTCTGGTTAGTTTTCCGAGAGATCGTGAATTTTATGACACTTGTGTCATTTGGTATAAGGATCAAAATATGCATGCAACATGGACTTCGAGGGAACTGCTGACCGCTTGCTGTTATTAGAAAATATAGAAATATTAAATTAAATTTTTATATTAAATTAAATATCTCTTAACCAATAAGGCAGAAATGACAGATGCGCTCCCGGGAGTATAAGTGCAAGAGGTTAGAAGAAAAGAACCAGAAAAAAATAAGGTATTTAATTTATTACTAACCCTTCCGTCAAAAAGGGTTAGGTAATAAATTAAACCGAAATATGCATGTCTAGTACCTAACAGTGATCAAATCCAAAGCTTTCTCCAGCATACAGTATATAAAAAAGTGAACTTATCAATATTCCACGTAGAGAATAAAAACGTTATCGACCGACACAATTTTGTTTCAAACAAAACGATATTACTAATCGAAATCAGTAGTCAACGTTATCCATACCTTTTATATCAGGAGTGGACGCTGAGACTAGATCGCTAACCCACCGCTAAAGATTTCATCGTCTCTGTGTGAGGCGGACAAGTAAAATATGCATGGAAAATAGTTAGTTTAGTATAGTAAAATATGCATGTAAACTTTGCAAAGTGCCGTTAGGAACCTAGACAGGGAAAAGGACAAGCATGGAAACAACAGGAATATTAAAAAAGTGGATTAGCTCTGGGGAAAATTGAAAAACTGGATTGGCTCTGTCCTACAGAAAGTTAATTCGCTTCGCAAAGTTAGAAAACATATAAACAATATATGCCAATTTAAATATACTATTCTAAAACTATTCTTGTAATAACTATTAATTGTTAACGAAAGATAGAGATGCAGATTCTCCGGACATAACTCATAAGTTAAGATGCAAAAATGCACTTTTGAAACTACAAGACTGTATCACCAAATAAACATTAAATAATTCAGGATATTAACTTATTACCAAAAATTTTTTCGTCAGAAGAATTAGATAACAAATAAATGGTGCATGCTCCTAAATTAGTGGGGTTTTAATTCTACTCTAGAAAATGGAAGATGTACAGGTAAAAACTTCCTTTGAACAACCTCACCGTACAGACTAGTGGCTAAGTGGTTAAGCTTTTCGAGAGGTAGAGGTCTAGGAATAATTTCCGACAGCGCACTAAAGATTTCATTATCTTTCCCAAAGCGAGGTTATTCGTGAAAACACTTCAACACTTTGGACAATATGCATCCAAAGTGCACAAACCGGAAAGCGGAGGAAAAAGACAAACGTATAAAATTTATTTTTTTCTCTCTCTCATTCCAGACTGCAACGCCAGCTTTGTCCACTGCACTGTTTTATTAACAGATTGTTCACTTCCGTGCATGCAAACAAAAAAATTAATTCATTCGGGGGCATGTCAAACAGAAAAGAGTACCAGACGCACCAGATTATAGAATATATATATAGAATATTATTTATATATATAAATAATATAAATAATATAATATTTATTATTTAATTTCTATACTTAGAAACGCCTAGAAACACGGGGAGAGTAGGAAATGACCCATAAACCTTGGCCAGAGTGCTGCGCTTCAAAACATATAAGACCGGGCATGTACACTCGTTAGTACACTAAAATATATTTAGTTTAATTTAATACCTAACCCTTCCTGCCGGAAGGGTTAGGTATTAAATTAAACTGTCCTTGCATTATCATTGCTTCCGAACTCGGAAGCAATGAATATCCTGCCCCACGGACTTGTACAAAAAAAGAGAAAAGGACAAGAATGGTAAAAAGACCTGCCGTTTCAAAGGGGATTGCACGCCAGCCAGGATATTTAATTTTGAGATGTACTTTTTGGGGGGGTGCACTGTAAAATTAAAAGTGAAGAAATGAATAAGCGCCTGGTTGAAGACGTCAAATACTTAAACGATAAATATCTAAATTTAAAATACTATATTTGAAATGCTATATTTAAAAAATCTAATTTTAACACCTCATAGGAGAAAGAAACACATGGCCTTCTGGAAAAGTCATAAACCCATACACACTGTGAACACACCTGGAACTATCCGAGTATAAGTGAATTCCTGTCGTGAATCAGTAGATCATTGAGGCTATAATTTAAAGCTAACCCTTCCTTAGAAAAGGGTTAGCTCTAAATTATACCCCATGTACACTGTCTAAGTGTACATGGGTGAATATACAGCCTGAAAAGATAATGCAAGGAAGTCAGACATTGCAAGGAAGTCAGACATTTGACAACACTTTGGACAGATAACCTTTGCACCTGCAGTTTTAAAACTGCATTTGGTGTAGCTTTCCTGATTTTAGTTATAGTTTTGAGGTCTCCGAGCTTTTTGCAATTTATGCAATATCATGTAGCATCAAATATTTTCCTCTCACTGATCGCAGTTTTGAGTCTTCGCTGAGGTAGAGATGTGTAAAGTTCCAACAGGACATCTTAGCAAGTGTCATTTCTAGAATTGTACATATGAAACTCAAAATGACCGGATCAAAATTCTTTTCCGAAGTGACGAGAAATTATACGTCACACTTCCAACCCTATTTATGAAACTGAAACTATACGTAGTCTGGGCGACGACTTATTAGACAGGAAGCTAGTAAGATTCATGAGGTGTAATTTATGAACTATGAGCGAGAAGGAAAGGTTAGTTCATAAATTATCTTCTCAAAAAAATTTATTTTTATTTGTCAATAAGAGTTTACTTATAATAGGATAGATTACTGTTTTATTCACTACGCTTATGGGTTTTTTCTCTTTCCAGAGTCCATGTATTCCTTTCAGCTCATAATTATTTAATTTAGTTTTTTAAATAAAGTAACTTAAATTTAGTAACTCAAATTTAAATATTTAAATTTAAAATTAGATTTGACTTGCATTAATGTACGAAACCAGTCGCATATAAATTTACATTTGGATCATTTAAATGTACACTTCGATTTAATGATGCTCACGCACGTTATCTCTTAATATATAAAATTGAAAACAAATGATTAAACCCAAATAATGTGTTTCCCCACTTCCTTCATTGTACAAGGCCGTGGGGAAGGATATTATTTACCAACAGTTACCGCATGCGTGAAAGTTGCCTTCCGTAGTTCTGAAACTGCTGGTGCATTCTCCAAAGCATCCTTTCGAGTTTTCTGTTTACACATAATATGGTCTGAACTAGTTTTGCCGATACACCAAATATAATGTTTGGTACAGAAGACACAGGATGTATCACATCATACGGCTAACCTTCGAAGACCTGAGAATAATCACATTCAATGCAAATATGAATTATACCCAAGTCTGCGGACGATTTCTCTTCTACCGTTTTTCGGTTAAAATGGATAGCTTTCCATGGTGGGTCCATCAGGCTCGGCTGAGTACTAGCCACCAATCTAACTAAACTAGCCACTAATATGCGTCTGTACCCTCAGTTACGAAACTACTCCTGTATCTTATTTGCAGACAGATTCCTGACGGGTACTGGAATTCTGGGATGGAGTGGAGTCAGTGGACTAAAACTCGCGGCGGTGCGAGAAAGGCTGCTTCTGATTCGTAAAGAAGACTCCTGCATGCAGAAAGCACGAACACCAAGCAAAGAGCGATTGGCTTTGCTCTAAGGATTTATGCACATCCAGACAAAGCAGTTCCCACACGTCGGCGTTCTGTGCAAGGCCTCGAGGAGCGGAAGTCACGTGGACGAATCCACCTAAGAAGTGCCATGTAAACACTCTAGTCCAGACTCCTATAGCTCTCCGCTCAACCCTCCTGTTTAGTTTTACCCGTCAAGGACTCGTCGCATCAGAGGGAACATTCCCACACATACTCGGATCCTCTCATTGACTACGCACTACTGCAAATCTGGTCGGCAAGGTTTTTCCAGGGTACCTGTTGAATTTTCGTCCCACTCAAGGCGGTCTTGGTCGAACTTTAGGAGTCAAAAGCTATGATTTCTTCACATATGTAGCAAAACTTTACCTGTTATATTTCCGTCCAGATGAATATCAGTGGACAACTCACAAAATCCCCCCGCATGGTCTCCAAAAAACCAGGGCACTGCGCTATCAGAGCACTGCAGTCTTCAGTGTGAATTTAGCTATGGAGCTCAGAAGAGCTCTAGGAAACTGAAAACCAGAGAGAGAGAGAGAGAGAGAGAGGTGCTCCACAGAAGAAGAGGGGAGTCAATTGCTGAAGGAGAGGGAAAAATATTATTAGTCTGAGCTCTGGAGCTTTAGAATCTACGTTCCTTACGAAATACGAATTCATGTAGAGTGGACCGTGGAGCATGCTGTTACGTCTTCTTCAGTTCTGCGGCGAAGGTTTCTCCAAGATCAAATCTTCAGAGTAGAAAATTCTCACTGCCCTCGTCACAGATGATGGGAGTTACTGTGCAGGGTCCTGAAGGAACTTTCTCGTGGGCGAAACCGTCTCCTATCCTAGGCAGTCGACCGGCCCAATCCATGCATGCAGAGAGGAAAAGAAGGTGGGACCCACAACTACTACTGGCGGAGGGGGCTACACATTATTGAATACGCTCGTTCGAAAAAGAGAAGGCAGGCGTGCAGGTTGGTTCTAGACAAGGCGAGTCGGAAGGGAGGAATGGTGTGAGAGCTCATCATGCCCTCAGCGCTCTAGCTAGCCACCGCCGCCAAATGTGTGGAGCTGTTGGCCGATGGTACACTCCTTTCTATTCAAGATAGACATGGAATATCGTTCGAATCGAGTCTTGAGTCTTGACCCCACTTCAGAGATCGATAGTCATTATAGTCATGGCAGTACTAAACGACTGCCTTGTTCAGGACCTTTGCTGACAATAGTCTTCGGACAGCAGGTTAGCACGTATGAGAGGATCGTAGAGGTCCTGCTAGCTAGCTGATCATGACGAGAGCTAGAGCGAAGAAAGTTTTCTCTGTCGGCCGATATGCTAAGCAAATACCGGTCGGACAGAAAAGGCTGATGAATAAATGGAAGGAAGCTAGGAAGGGGAGGTCTCGATCTTTTCAGCTTGTCTTTCTCTCCTTTTCTGCGTAATATGCCGGTTTACTCGTTGACCCACTCGTCCTTCTTACGTCAGAAGCAACATCCATCCATCATCCATCCGTGTTGCTTTCGAATTCAGTAGCCAGAGAACTCCCGTTCTTAGCTAGCTAGCAGATGTGCCCACGGCAGATCTACTGTGGATCCGGAGCACGAACTTACCGCCGTCGAAAATGGCTCCATCTCCTCTAGATCCGAGTGCAGCGAAGAACTTGGAGCTACATCCAGGAAGATATTATGTGCATGCACGCTTGTCCATTATGCCTTACTCAGTTTCTTGTAGCTTTGCCCATGCATGTGCGAATCCAGAAGCGAAAGCGAGCCAGACGACACCAACTGACGAGCATCCTAGAAAAGTGGCCAGTATTTAAGGGGCTGGAGTTCTAGCAGCTGGTGAGCTCTTGCCACAGGCAGTCAAGTGCTAGCATTTTGTACTATGCTGCGGACTAGAGAAATCTCAGACGACCGTTTCAACAACGATTGTAATTAAGCAAGAAAACATGGTAAGAGTTCGAGAAAGCTCGCAGGATACAGACTGTCAGGAGCTGAAGTTTCATCGATAGAAACTCTGATTTCTTGTAACGGGGCTTAAAAGTTGTATTCTTGTCAGGCGCAGGTCCCGAGTGAGAGATCGAATTCGAGGCTTCCCAACTCAGATGCAGTGCCTTCAGTTCAAGAGGATATGGCGCTTACACACTACACATTCAACGATACTGTGGATTATAAGGGAAGGCCTGCTAACAAGGCCAAGACTGGAGGATGGAAGTGCACTCCTTTTATATTCGGTACGTAAACTCTTAAACATATGCCTGACAGATCTTTATATCACTTGAACTTCTAGAGATAAACCAATTCTTGCAGCTGCTTCTATGCCACAAAAACTTGTTCAAAATCCGTAGATCCAAAAGCTTATCGTCGATCTCGTTTGCCACAGCTAGCTTTTGCCCTGAGAGTTGGTGGCATTTGTGATCATGAAATGTGCGGATTTCACTAAAAGTCAGATTTCAATCAGAGAGGAAACTTTTGTCCACAGATGTAGAGACACGGTAATATTCTCGTTGCTCAAGGAATAGTTCGTCCTAGTGTTAAATGAATACTAGTTGAGGCTGGTAGACGAAGTAGGGAGTATGTATGAGCGCCTCGTGAATAGAAGAATCATGCGTCCTTATAATTATTTCCACTTCAGGAGGGTGGAACGGAACTCACGGCCGTGGCCTCTATCAGGTAAGGATTTGAGCTCGTAGGAGCAGTCTCTCCACTTCACTCGCCTCGCAGACTTTCTGTGTAAGCTAACTCTTAATCACATAGAGAGTAAATCTTTGAAGCGGATGTTCGAGAGATGATGAACAAGCCCAAGCATCGACGCGCGGTTGTTTGTGCAGGTGCAGAATTTGCCGAGAAGACGGCTGCTTTTGGAGCGCAGTTCAACATGGTGAACTACTTGGTCGGAGTGAAGTTACTGGGTAAGGCGTACTCGGCCAACATGGTTACGAATTATTTAGGGACTGGTTACCTGATGACGCTCCTAGGTGGAATCGTAGCCGACGCTTTCATCGGTCGATTCTGGACCATCTTTGGCGCGGGGAGCATCCAGATGATGGTACGTGCTGACCATGCCAGACCCCACGAGATGATTAAGCTGTCGAGCCCGATAACCAGAAACCCCGCAAAGGATTGTTCTCTTCTGTTGCCATTCATCTCCAGTCTGGACATGCTAGCCTGTGCGTACAGAACCGGAGCAAAAGAGTTTCGCTGAGAGTGAGCAAGGACCAGAAAAAGGTGTCTTTCGTGGACAAGGCATCGATCAGATTTCAGTGTAGATTACCGATTGGACGAATCTTTCACTTGCGACCGGACAACGGAGAGCTGATGTCGAGCGAGGGAGATTCACTGGTTTGAAGGATACGAGGATCTGACTTTCTTTCTTCCTTATGGACGCTCGCGAGACTGGCCATGTCTCAGTTTCCTTGCAGCGGTGGTTTTGGACAGCTCTACGTAAAGAAGTTTCTTACGTTAATAAACCCTAACTGGCACCGAGCGCCACCGCCCTGAATGGAAGGACTTCCACTTGCCATCTACTCGGAATTGATTTCATGAAGTTGCTTTGGTACTAATAATCGGTAGCGGCTTCCATGACCAGTTGATAAGGAGTTGGGAGTTCGAACTGGCGAGTGCTAGTATACACGTGTATCTTCAAAAGTGAAATGTACCTAGAACTGGTGTCTTGAGAAGAAAGTGAGTGTATGGTGAGAGAGAGGATGAAGTCATTCGATTTCGATCAATTGTCTTAACCATATTATCATAATTCATGCCAGGGAATCATCATTTTGATGCTAACAGCGTATCTTCCATCACTCAACAATCAGTCTTGCACCGACGGAGATGGCGGCAAGACAACGTGCCGAGCCGCGCATGGATCGAGCTTGTCAGTGATCTACTTAGGCCTTTATCTCATAGCGATTGGCACGGGAGGCATCAAAGCGTGCGTATCAGCATTCGGGGCGGATCAGTTCGATCCAGAGGACCCGAAGGAGGCGAAACATTTGCCACATTACTTCAATGCGTTCTTCGGCTCTGTCGAAATGGGCTCCCTGTTGGCTTCCACTCTCATGATCTGGATCCAAGACTACAAAGGTTTCAAATGGGGCTACGCCGTCGAGGCCATAATAATGTGCATTGCGCTGGTGCTTTTCATTAGTGCCAGAAGACTCTACAGATATAGAGTCCCCATAGGCAGTCCATTCACTCCCGTGGTCAGAGTCTTCGTCGCAGCATTCAGAAACCGAAAGCTGCCCAGACCATCCTCCGACAGCCGTTTCTACAATGGATCCGAGGAGAAAGCACCAGAATTGGTTGCTCGAACCAGCAACTTAAGGTTAGTAGACTCGAATCCAAGTCCAGAGTCTAAGTGCATCCAGGGTATGTGTAGTTGCATAGATAGAAATTTTGTTAGGCCTTGTGGGAGCGAAAACTTGGAAAGTACTGCGATATTGGTTGCTCGAACTAGCAACTTAAGGTCAGTGAGACTCGGTCCAAGTCCAAGTCCAGGGAAAATCTCCGATCAGAAGTCCTGTGAATCACTAGAAGTGTTACTTCAGACTTCCGAATCGATCAAATTCAGCTTGCAATTGTCGTCTTGCAATTGTAGTCTTGATCGAACGTGAATGTAAACCTTCCCAGGCAGGGCCAATTTCAGTTGCTTGACAATTGCATGTGGTTATTATCTTTGCTGGCTGACGGACATGATCAATATTTTGTAACTGTGTTTAATTTCTTCAGATTTTTGGAGAGAGCTGCGATGCTGAAGGAAAGGGAAGTGGTGCAGGAGGACCCGAACCCTTGGCAACTGACGAAGCTGCAGGACGTGGAAGATACGAAGATGTTGCTCCGGCTGCTGCCAATTCTCTTCTTTTCGTTCTTCTACTGGACCTGCGGCGTTCAGTTCAGCACTTTCACCGTGTATCAAGTTGCGACCATGGACAGGAAACTCGGCCCGATAGTCGTGCCGACTGGAACTGTGGGAGGAGTGTTTCTGACCGCGACCATCATCGTCGCCCTCGTCGTCTATGACAGGATGGTCATGCCTCTCATAAAAGTTTTCACGGGGAATCCGAATGGGATTTCCCCCCTCAGAAAAATTGGAATCGGGCTCCTCACTCCCGCCTTCGCCATGATGACGGCTGCTCTGGTCGAGCAGAAGCGTCTCCGTGTGGTGAAAGAAGTGGGTGCCCAGGACTCCCCTGGAACAACTCTCCCCATGTCTATGTTCTGGCTGCTTCCGCAGTATGTCATCATCGGGTCCGGTCAAGCGTTCATTTACGTGGGCTCGCTCGAATTCTTCTACAACGAGTCACCCAGAAGTATGCAGTCTCTGGGAACTGCGTTAGTTTCGTGCTCTATGTCCATCGGCGTTTTCGCCAGCAGCGCTATCGTTTCGACCGTCAACGATGCAACTAAGCATCACCGTGATGGCGAATGGCTTGGAAATAATATGAATCGGAATCACTTGGATCGCTATTACTGGGTTCTTGGAGGTCTGAGCTTGATCAGCTTGGCCTTGTTCACTCTGGCCGCCTGGTATCACGAGTCCGTGACGACCAGCGCCTATTCTACGGCTGTCGTTGCTGCCGATCCATCAGGATCAGAACCAGCAGCTAAGAATCATGATGACGATGGTGTTGTTACAAGAGGAGACATGATAGGGGACAAATCTTCCGAAAATCTTGATCGATCTCAATGATTATTACTGAAGTCAGGCCCGAGATTGGATTCTGAACTGGATTCAAGTCCTGTCAGTGTACATGTACATGTAGAAAATAGTTCCGGCAGCTGCATGCAGTATCCTGGCTTAACCTTCTTTGTTGTTAAGTCATCCGACTGTCGGCAGAGATCTAGATTATACTCTAGAAGTGAAGAATGTACCCGTGGTCGCTACGGTACATACACGATGATGAATGGCTTCTTTCGAGGAATCTTTCATCGTTCCTTAGAATCGAAGTTCCATCACCTACGCGTAGATCAGGTAGCTTGTACGATGTCGACTCTGTACATATATGATGAGCAAGATGATTCTTACCGAATACTCTTCAGGAGCTTCAGACTTTAAGTTAATGAAGCTTGACCCGAAACTCTCCTGCGGTAGCGAGTGTTTGAATGTGCGAATGCGCTAGAATACAACGCAATCTAACTGTGGAGCTTGGTCAGTCCAAGCCGCCCCGGAGCGTTACCAAAACTCTGAATGACCCTGGAGAGCGTATCTATGAGCTCGAGGGGCAGCATCTTGAGGATGAGAGGTATATACTTCTCCTGGACTTTGGACTCGTTTAGGCGACGATTGAGATATTAAGCGTTCTAAACCAGCGGATGGTGCTGAGAATGCACGAGAACGAGAGAGAGGAGACGGAACGACATGGTGACTTCGCCAGTCCTCTTCAGGATCACCGCCTCTCCTGCAGAGAGTTGAACGCGTGTGATACGTGGAGAGTTCGAGAGGGGATTTCCTACATTCTCATAAGTGATGAACGTTTCCGTGAAGGAACATATTTTGTCTACGACGATTTCATCAAAGTGAGAGTCCATTGGAGTCGATTTGTATGCCAGCAACTACCATCGCAATTTCGCTTAGCACAATCACAAATTTCTTTGCAAGGTAGAAGTGGAAAGTGACTCTCGTTCTAGGAAAGCAATCAAAGGAGTTTGAAAAGACAGGTCGTTTTCTTCAGGCGTATTAACCCGGACCTGTCAGTGAATATTTCCAAAGTGATTTTAGTTTCGTGGGAACAACATCGAGCCTGTCTACGCGCAACCCGATTTTCATCATGGTGCGTTAAGGATATAGTATTGAATTTTTGCTTCAAACTATCTGTCCTTTCCGAAACCCAACACTCAGAGGAGTTCTCTGAAATGAAATGCTTTGTTTCTAGAACACTTGCTAAATGTTTAGACTGTTGTTTTTCTGTGTAAATACATGTTTCTTGAAACAGAAACAGCTTAACGCACAGATTGACTGAAATAAATCTACTAAACTCCTAAATTCTCTTGCCAGATGAGTGAAGAAAAGAGATAGTGGAACCTTCGGAGCGTAATGGAAACTTTTAAATGATAATGAGCAGAAGTTAGGCGTGGACCGCACCACCCGTTTCGGTGCGGGTGTTTCCGTCGATTGCGGCGTCTGACAAGAATGTACGAAGCTGGCACTGTGTTAGCTCATTTTCATAAATTTAAAACTTATCACCGCACCACTTCTTCGACCTGAGTCTTGTTGATACTGCATTGATTCGTTTTAACGTGAAGTGCCAAGCATCCATGCGTTGTGGTACGTTCCGGCAAGGCCAAGGACAAGCGTACTTGGCAGTTTTTCTTGGAACGAAAAGTAAAGTATGAACGAACAGTACTCTGTGTAAATGAGTGTTGGTGCAGTATTGTTCCACATACCCGATGATACAACTTTGTTTTGGTACCTCTCATTATCATAACGACTTACAAAGAATCTGAGTCGACCCGGTCGAAAATCTCTTCTGTGTCATTTGATAGTGCTAAATTTCTCATTTGCATGCTGAAGTTTATGCTTAAATTCTAATGCTTAGTGTCAAATATCATCGACTTGAATCACATACTCTTCCCGATAATTTCATAGCAGACTTTTGCATGCTATGACCCTGTAAGAGCCACATGGAGAGGACTTGGAATGCAACAACGGCATAATGAGCAAGTACCCTGTAAACCTCGAAAGCCTCCCAGGTTTATGCCTGAATGGCATAAACAACCTCTCGAACGAAGAGCGAACTGTGGCATAAACAGCCTCTCGAATGAAGATCCTCCCGAACGAAGAGTGAATTGTGACATCCGTAACAATTGCTCTATACATAAAGTTTGACTTACCGATTAAACAGCATATACTAATGCATTAATATTAGAACTTACGATCAACCAAGACGGAGTCGAACAAGACAATTTCATTAATGCTACAAGACCATAGATTCAGACATAACAAATTGAGACTACTAGTCAAATGGAGAATTGAATCCCATCGAAGTTCCAACTTGATCATCTTCGAACATAAGTTTTAGTATAATCATCCGGCGAAGTAAAATGCCAGTGAAATGTGTACATGAGAGAACAAAAAATCACTGCGAGAACACTAGATATTCTGCCAAGGTCCGTCGTACTTCCTCACCTGAATCTCCAAAGCGTAGAGCGTTCACTCCACTCTGTACAGACCCAGGCGGTGTGCAGAATGATTCCAATGATTGATCCATGAGTACCACACGTTTCCTCACAAGTATGTTATGAAGGATACAAATAGCGTCTACAAGACGAGCTGCCCGTTGGACAGAAGATGAAATCCAGATGTTAAGAATTGGAAAACGAGCTTTGAGGATGTCAAAAGCATGCTCGACACAAAGTCGACCACGGATATGGTGTGTAGTGAACAATTCTTGAAGCTCGCCATTGCCGTGCCGGACATTATATGGAATGAGTAGCCAAGGAACATAGTGTATCCGCTATCACCCAGTACGTAAGGCTTGAGGCGAAAGTCAGAGTTTATGACAACCTCTGGTTCCTGAAGAACTTCGGGCTTGAGCAGCAGGGAAGAATTTAGATCTTTGAAGAACTCGTCCGTCGTTCGTGTTGTCCGGCATGTCCACATTATATCGAGAAAGACTCCATCAGAATCTACTATCTCTGAAGCACAAGAGAGTGGTACCCGTTACGGTTGTAATAAGCAACCGCAGTAGAAGCAGCTATAGAAGTTTTGATCCAAATGTGTGTGTCATCAATGGCACCTTGGCAATTCGGCTAACCTGATTTTCGAAGAAAACCCTGCGATACTTTCATCATTTCCTCACCTCTGGGCCAAGCAATGTACGAAAAACCCAACACTTCCACAATGGCGGTGATGACTTCATCCATAAGCTCCTGAACAATACTCTTCCCGATGTCAAACCGATCTCTCACATGGAAGTAGCTCATACTTGTGCTCAGTCGGAACAATACTGCACCAACACGAACCTCCACTGGAACTGCAGTTCGAAACCGTGTATTAGAACGCCGTATATGAGGAGCCAGCTGTTCACAAATCCAAAAAAAGAGCTCTTTTGGCATTTGGAGACACTTTAGCCATCGTGACGTCTCGAAAGATTACCAAAGATAGTAGTCGAACCAGATCAGATCTCTCCTTGATCCACTATTCACCTCGTCTCGATTCAGAAGTGACAAGGACGGAGTGAACAACAGTGACAACCTCGCTCCAGGTCCTTACATCATCATTCGTGTTAGATTCAGAATCAAAATCACTGATCTGTATCAGTCGATCGGCATACCACGACCGGACAAAGACGTCCATGGTTACTATCAATGTAGTCATCATCATCAACATGCTCAGCCGAGTGTCTGCAAAAATGCCAATACGAGGTTAAAAAAGGACAGCAAGTTTAGATTTACAGCCACTGTAAAACATACAAGTAGTAAACATCGAACCGAACAAGAGCATGTATGTACCAGACAAACGAAAGTGTGTATTATCGAAGCACAGTACGAGAAAGATTTAAGGTAATCGTCAAAAGCTGATAAGCCAAAAGCTGCTACTCCGCTCTCTTATAAACATCTGAGCGATGCTGCAACAAAAACAATACATTAGGAGTATACATATTGGAGAAAACAACATACTAGGAGTATACACGCTACATATGAAAACGAATTATCTTAGCGTGAACCAACCGAGGACAAGCTATTCTCCACGCCATCCGATTTCTCGTTCCTGGCTATCATAACGAAGACACTCTCATCGTCTTGAATACATCTACCAACTCTTTATGCTGCTCTCGTAAGGAGAGTCTATGAGCTTCAGTTTCTTGAAGCCATGCTATTTGACGTTCTTCTCTGTCATCTCTAGATTGTTCTCTACAATCTCGTTTCAATTTGGTATCAGACATCCATTTTGTGAATCTGTCCATGACATCCACTAAAGCCTCTGTACTCCCACTACAATCTTTCTTCCTCTTCACGTCCTAATTCGATCTCGTAGTGAAATCACTGGCATCTTCGGTCGCACGATCTTCATCTTGTGGTTGTATAGGTGCTGGACTTTCTGGACCATCAGCTGTACCAGTTGGCATGGACTCGGTCATGCACGGTGGATTTATGCTTGGCCGTCCGTCATAGAATGACTCCAAGAAATCACTCCAAGTTTCAGGAAAATCGAGCGGTACTATTCATCTTACGCTCGACACATGATAAGCTAGAATAGGGTTCTACGCCAGATCTATTGTTCCAGTTTTTAACTTTCTTGTAACAGTGCAAAACTGATTCTCATTTGTCCCTAACCTGACACATACTACCCTTCTCCATCATCCGAAACTGAATTTTCCTCCACTTAGCTTCAGACGAGACGACGCACTCTCAGTCAACTAAAGATTCATATTCCTCCGCCTCGGTTTTCTTGCATTCTAAGAGAGCAAGGACTTCTCAGTTTTCCCAAGCTTTTCTGGGGATGGATAGAGCAGTACCTGCCGTTTCTCGAGGTGGTCTATTCGCAACATTGACAGGAACGTGAGAAGTTCGTCCACGGTGCACTGCAGGGTGCACGATAGTTGTATCGAAACTCTCATCTGTTGACAATGCGTAAAATCCAAAAAGGAAACCAGATTGACTCGGCGGAGTCACCGGTTGACTCGACGAGACTGATTCGGGATATGGACGTCCTTGGTCAACATCACCCTCGTCCTCGATCTGTCCTTGCCCCCAAAAAATTGATAAGAACTCGATGGAGCCTCCATCCTCATGTCTCCATGAAAACGTCTCCACTCAAGTAAGACACAGACTGACGCACAAAGCAACGTCCACTTCAAAATCGTGCAGATAAAATGTATCGATGAAAAATACTAGACAAGAAAGATGTGAGAGAGATTTTTCTTGATATCGAGCTTCATAGCCGCTGTACAATTCGCTTGCACATTCGAGCGAGCGCTTCATAGTCCTCAGCCTTCCTGCCATGGTCACACAAACGACAGCAGCCCCTATCTTCAAACCTGCAATCTCCATCGAGCATCAGGAGAGCTTCCCGCCCACGTTCCATGCAAGCACTGACAGAACATGACAAATAGCACTAAAAAAGTCACGTCTTCCAAATCGTTGTCAGACCTAGAAAAGAAGTGCTGAAATCCAAGATGCGAACAAAAACGTTGTAGTGCGATCGTAGACATTAGGTTAAACACTTGCCGATCCTCCGTGTCCCGACTTCTTCGCTAACACTGTCACTCGCGAAACGGTGGTGCGTTCCACGCCTTAGTAACGTATTTCGGACAGATGATCGGTTTGTTAGTTCACTTGGGTGCTCTGTTCATAGCTCCTGACATGGCTGGAAGTTGAACTGATAACGACCTGGTGGATAGGTATGCAGGCATAAGACTAATGGATGGGGGAGTACATATGCAGGAGGAGTGGTGTGAGTCTCAAGGAAGTCTCGTGTGAGTAAAAGAAACTACTGTAGTACAGACCGCTGGCAAAGTTATGGAGGAAGAGGAGCGTCTGGGCCACATTTGAAGTGCCCACAGTCGCAAGCGCAAGCTCAACTCTTCTCGAAGACCTGCCCTTTCCGGAATACTCATATATTCTAAGGCCCTAATGACGACATCGCATGCAAATCAAGAGTTATAAAACGGTACGGATAGGGAGTAAATACGTATAATGACTGTTATCTTCATCATCTCCCTAGCTAGTATATGTGAAGCCGATCACACTTAGTCAGATAACTTTTGGTAGTGAAGAACTTTTTGGTTCCTTTCTGTACCATAAAACTCGTTCTATACATTTCTTGTGTGTAATACCAGGGCTGCTAGTGTATCTAGCAAGTCCTCCATTGTGTGCAGGACTGTCCACTAGTACGATTGTTATCTTCATCATTTCCCTAGCTAGAATATGTGAAGCCGATCAGAGTAAGATAACTTTAGGTTCCCTGAGTTACCATAAAACTCGTTTTACACATTTCTAATGTGTAATACCAGGGTTGCTAGCGTCCCTAGCAAGTGCTCCATTCTGTGCAGAACTATCCACTAGTACGACTGTTATCTTCATCATCTCCCTAGCTAGTATGTGAAACCGATCAGAGCAAGATAACTTTTGGTTCCCTGAGGTACCATAAAACTCGTATGAAATTTCTAGTGTGTAATATCCCGGTTGCTAGCGTATCTAGCAAGTGTTCCATTCTGTGCAGGACTATCACGTGCAGTGGTCTCCAGCAAAATCTCCAGCGCTACTCTCTGGCCTCCGTTCTCTCAGTCGTTCCACTCTTCTTCCGGTTTGCAACTCAATCATAGCTACGAATTCTTTATATTTCTCACACACCTCATCGTTATGCCTCATCAGGTCGATGAAGCTTTTGCGACGAAAATCGTCTACAAATGGAACATACCACACTGCTCCATTGAGTGATTCTCCTTCATGTAAACCCAAACATCCAAGAGAATGAGATCTAACAATCCATCCGTTTTGGATGTGATTCTTGGATATAGAGGCTTTCTGACATTTGCCTCCCACACGCATGGCAGAAGTTTAATTTGCCCTCTTGTCAAGATGGCTAGTAACCATGCCTTCTGGAACCTTCGTAGGTTCTGCTTGGGCAGATATCCGAGATATATCGCTTGTACATTCTGTGAGACGAATGCGCAGTTGTGAATAGTCGTCCGTTCGTAACTCCGTGGTATAAAAGTTTCTCCACCCTTCGTCACCACGTGCTTCTGTTCAATGCAGAGAAAGGAACGTCCAGTCCATTCTCCACAAGACGATGCACCGACACCAGATTCTTGCTGTAGTCAGGTGCGCATAATACCTTCTGAAAAGAATCCTTTACGGATTCCGCGCTCTTGAATGTGAGTTTCACAGTTCCGATGCCCAGCACAGGACTTAAAAGTTTCCAGGTCCACACGTAATCTCCTTATTTATTTACTGGATGCAGTTCCGTGAAAAGCTCATGTCAAATGTGAGACGTTGCAGATGAATCAAGGTAACAGCCTCCATCATCAGATGTACCATGGGACATCAACGGCCATTCACAGCTCGCACTCTTGTTCTTCGGACTCCATGGTCGTGCTTATCGGGCCACTGCTTCTCCGCTGTACGAACGGTTTCCTCCTCCCTTTCTTACTTCTTTTGGGACAACGGGGGGAAATGTGGCCCTCCTCTCCGCAGAAGTAAGAAGTTACTTCTTTAGCTCGATTTTCTGGTCCTTTATTTCGCCCGCTTGCATCCACACCGTGTTTATTATCCGGGCCTGTGGAATCTCTTCTTCTCTCGACAGCACGAGATGCACGCAGAACCGATTTCTTGCTTGATTCTGACGTTGAAATAATGTCAGATCGCTCCTCTCCGACTTCTGTCTCTTGCAGCGTCTCTCTGTGTTCTTCACACCGAACGAATTCGACCAGCTTGTTAATTACCCTGTCCCAAGCATGATCCGATGCAAGAGCCATCCGTATAGCTATAACTGCAGATCGGTAACTATGAGGTAAGGACAGTAACAGGAAGTTAATCTTGAAATTCTCGTAGATCCATTCATCTTTGGCCAGATTTTCGTAATCTGGCAAGGTGATTATCAAAATCACCACCTTCCTCTAAACGGAGCTTCAGCAACACTTTGACGTGGTGAAACGATTCACTCAGCTGTCCTACTCCTCTAAATCTCTCTCTAAGTTCGTCCTAGATTTTCCACGAGTAAGGAAGGTCATCAGCAGTTTGACGAATCGACTTCTCTAACGCACTCAACAAGAACCTCCTCACGAATCCATGTTTGACCCTCAGGCCTCGATCGCTCTGCCTAGTACTGCCATCCTGTCTCTGAGTCACTAGATCGAGACAGTGATATGTCTCGAGTATGCTCTCTTAAATAACTCCTTATACGAACTAGGCTCGCACTTACTCACCAAACAAATTATTCGAGGTGTCGAGCAATTGGTCCTCCTACGTTGGCAGATCAAGACGAATAATTCGTCCTATTGAGTTCCTTGAGCTCCCGAAGCTCATTGACCAAGTTATTAACCAAGATTGACCAAGTTATTTGACCAAGATTTTAACCTGTGAACTATCTACCTCAACATTGCTCGAGTCAGTCATTCTCTCTCACACAACAGAGTGGAGATCCAGACACGATGAGAGACAAGAACTGCACTAAGCGAGATCTCACACACAAACACAGCGAGAACAGGGCAGGAGGCTGACATAAGGATGATGGTACTAGAAGAGTGTGATTGCACTGTAGGAGAAGGGGAAATATATACACAGACCTGAAAGCATCGCCGCCGCAAAACGGAATTTCGGAACTTACCGGAAGTCGGAAACTGTCTGGATGCTAGCACTGCGTAGACCGTAGAGCTTTATCCTTTCTACGTTCTAAGAAGAATCTAGGAGACACTTGCTAGCTTGGGCCATGGGCCTCGGCACTACTCTGGGTGACCATTCAACCCCTCTTCTCTGCATAGATTTTGGTTTGTACTTGAACTTGGGGTTCCAGAACCCTGAGAGCTGCACGAGAGCATGATCGACTCGTCCATGAGTATTCGTAGGCCAATGATGGTAGAGCGTAACGGCCTGAAGAGAACAGGGTTTTTCTCGCTGACTGGAGTTCATTATGTGTATTCAACTCCGATCCATTATAGACGGAGTCTAAATTACAATCTGTAGCAACAGTTGCGGGTAAGGTATAGTCGATACTGGACCAGATCTGGTCAACATGTGGGCTATTTGAAGGGGAAAATATCATACATGGTAAGATTTCAGGCGTGGACAACACTGTCAGCTGCTGTGGTGAGTATCCGCCGCGCCCTCAGTGTTCCTCAGCTTTCGTTCTTTTATGTTTGTTTCCCTGCCGCTCCAAGGGATTCCTTGCAGCGTGGAGCTTCATTGCACTTCGAGTAGTAGACACAGGTTTTGAAGGTTTCATTTCACAGCCAATTCTCATAGTCAGCACGTTTCGGATTGCTTTGCAGGTCATGTGGTTCACTTTAGAAAGGGACAGATTACGCGAGTCGATGGCCCTCTGGAGCTGCGGATGCTTTGACTAACACTAAAGTATCAAACGACGACGATTTGATAAGGTGAGCAACAGCAGGTGCTATGGCCTCCGAAGGAATCGATTTGTACGCCTGCGACTGCAACAGCAATTGCGCTCGGTTCGAAGGCAAATTTCTTTGCAAGGTATGCATCGACTGGAAACTGGCTCTCGCTCTGGAAAAGCAATCAACGGAGTACGGAAAGAAAGTGCGTTTTTTTCAGGCGTATGAACCCGGACCTCTCAGTGAATCTTTCCGAGGTGATTTTCATTTCGTGGGAAGTAATCTCGAGCCCGTCTACGCCCATCGTTTCATCATGGTGCGTAAGGATACTCTGTCTTTTATTCAAACTACCTGTCCTTTCCGAAGTACAACAGTGAGAAGAGTTTGCTGAAATGAAATTCTTTGGTTTCTTCTACGCCACTCTATAACTGAGTAATTAACTAAATAACTTTACTTTCGTTTGGATATTGGCTTGCAGGCGGGAAGGTCTATTGTCTTCCGAAAGATGTTCGATATTGACATGAAGGAAAAAGAGAGCGGAATTGTTCGAGTGGATGATGCGGTGACTCCTGTCTTGAGATCCATGGTCAACTTTTGTTATACTGCAGACATTCAGTTCACAGAAGAAGCTCCAGCTGAAGAAGTACTGAAGCTTGCTCACAAGTATGAACTCAAGGAGCTCAAAGAAGTCTGCGAGAGCGAACTTTCAATAGGTATCAACAAAGATAACCTCTGTAATAGAATGAAACTTGCTCACAGATACGATGCCAAGAAGTTGGATGCTGTGGCTGCCAGGTTTTTCAAAGAAAATTTCGATGAAGTCTACTCAATAGTTGCAGAAAGATTATCGTAGTAGGAGCAACTCACATGTTAATGTAGACCCAACTCAAGCAGAATCTTGTTATCGGCTTTTAACAGATATTACTCATTGTAAAAATCATCTTTGTTGTAGTCAGTAGTCATGATGGTCGACGGATTCTTTCTGTACTTGTTTCGAATCTGAACAACCTTTTTTTCTTGAAAAAAGCCATTGAAACATCATGAAATGTGCGGCCACTCGAACTACTTTTCCTCTTTCCAATTTGCTTAGTATTGCAGTGTTTTGCCATTAAATAATCTTGGATCTCCGTGTATCCTCCTTTAACCTCTTGACTGAGGGCAAGAGTCGTGGATTCCGAATGATGCAGTTTAATTTAAGAGTGATACATTTTCACGCTTGCAGACATTGGTAAGGTGAAAATTGTAATTTGAGATTAAATTTTGTTTTTGCTTGCGTTTGCAGCTTTGTGGTTTCCCTTCCATGAATTCATTTACAAATGGTCTTCTTATCTCTCATAAGGAAGGATACGAGATAAACAAACCATAGCTTTTTCATAGTGTATTAAAATCGATGTAATTACTTTTATGTCACTTTGAATGACAGTATGAAACGAAATTAAACTGGAAAAGAGAACACGAAGGAAAAGGTTTTAGAAAAGACGTGCTTGCTGTTGGACGTGGCCTCATGCTGTCGCGGCCAATCGGTCAAAGGAAGGAGAAACATCAGAGCTCAAAGATGTATCCACTGGTTTTGAGATTGTCAGTTTCTGGCCATCACTAGAGCAGTTCTTTGGGCTAGTAGATTAATTATAGTTATGAGGATGGTGCCGGTGATGTGTTGATTGATCTCATTTCGCATGTTTCGTTTGCCTCGTGCTTGCTCTGTTATCGGTAGAGCTGATCGGCGCGTTTGGAGATGAGGGCTGGTTCTTGGGCTAGGAAGTGCTGGTCGATGAGACTTTCATTTGATCGACTGATTGAAATGGGTGGAAGTGATGTAACAGGGCTGGTGAGGTAATAATTTGCAGGGAGCATGCAGTTGTACCTGAGCTGGTGCAGGTGCTGCAGCTCTCAGTTGCTACACAGTTGTGCGTATCCACCGGTCGCCTGATCTGTCGGTACGTTGAGCTTCCTCGCAGCTTAGGTCTCTCAGGTGACATAATTTCGTGTGTCCAGATTCCTCTTCATTCTTTGTGACCGTCCTTTATTTCTCTCTCCCTGCTTCAAGCACCGTAGTCGGTCCGCCCTGATCTACAACCTCGGTTTAATTGCACTATCAGGACAGGGAGCCAGAAGATCACAGACCCCGTTTGTTGCGCGTAGGAAGACGAAGACAAGTGAGATCAGTGAAGAGAAGCTTAGCTTCGAGAAGTCTTCCGAGAACGTTATTGAATCGGAAGCTGTCTCGGGAGTCTTCCAGAGACCACTATCACCGTAGAAGTCCGCGACCATCTTCTGAACTTTTCATACACTCTATTTTTTCGCATATCTTGTATCTTTTGTTATGAAGTAAGATGAAATGCAAGGTGAGTTGTCTTCTTAGGAATCCATGCGATGCCTTGCTTAGTTAAGATTGGTTAGATATAGCTCGAAAGACGAGAGGAACTTAGGAAGCACTGTTAGAATCTTGGAAGACGGAGTAGCTATCTTTTGGAAGATTATATTTGTCTTCTGAGAGTGGAAGCTAGACTGTGAGAACTCGAAAAGGATTGAGCTTTCAGCTCATAGTAAGTACGTGTGGCTTAGTGCAACAGAGCTTCAAGTATATCGATGCATCCTCGAGGGTTGGTGTTACCGGCAGCAGAGTTGGCCGAGGCCAAACCTTTCATCAAAGAGTTGGGTTTAGACTTCTTCTTGTGGGATTGAAACCTCATCGACCATGATCTTCTGGAGGAGGTTTGGGCAGCATTACCTCCTCGCGACCGTGTACCTGCGAAGGCATGAGTAGCTCGTGGATGATCACCTTCCTGGACAGATGAGTGGTGACGCATGGTCTTTCACAGGTCATAATCTGAGAACCGAGGTTATTGACTCGAGAAGAAGATCTTACCCATGATCTCGAGGAAGTGGCATATGCTTGAGAGCACATCTTGTCTCTTCTTGGAAGACAGACATGGAAGAAATGGATGGAAGGTTGAATCTTATCGAGAGCCGCAGAAGCGTCTTCTGGTGAAGTTGTTCCTTCACCTCTTTTCCAAAGGGAAGGCGTAGAAGACGAGGTACCTTGGAGATCAGGACGTGGAGTTCCTGGAAGCAGTGTGTGCTGGAGAGAATGTCAACTTGGGCGCTTTCTTCCACGCATATGTGCAAGCAGAACTGGTGTACTTAGACACCCCGACAGGAGGACATCTTACTCCGTTCTTCTGTTACATGTACGTGGTCAAAGAGGACCTAATGAAAGATCACTTGGTGAGATATAGACCAACAGGGCAGCACGAGACGAAGGAGGAGACCTCGGGAGAAGACGATTGAGCAGCAACAATGACTCTTCCTTTCACTCTGATGCCGCAGATGAAACTAGGTACTCATCAGAAGACGCTTCTAGTGAGGGAAGACGACTCCAGTGGGTCGAAAGACACGACACCATCAAAGAAGATGGGTCCTAGGAGTGTGCCTAAGAAGACCACCTCCTTCCCGATCATTCACTCTGGATCAGAGTCTGACTCTCAGGAGGAGCCACTGAGTACGCGAGCTGCGCAGAAGATCGTTTCTGCAACACCAGAGAATCTTCCGAAGACGAAGCTTGGATAGATACCTTTACTGCGATGCGAGGAAGTGCAATAATGAGGATCGCTTCTGCCATGGGGAGAGATCTTCCACCTCGAAAGATGAGAAGAGTAGTTTCTTCTCGCGCGCAGAAGCAGAAGGTCACAGCAGCAGAAGAGGCATCCTTGCCTCTGGAAGACAAAGAAGACACCTCTGTTCGGATTGTGGGGAAGAGTCTGTCTTCCGCGAGAAGAAGATTGGAGGAGTTTAGTGTCTTCTTCTTGGAGGATTCGGTCTGCGCACCCTAATGCGGCAAGATGTTTTCAAGAAACAGGGTAGGCACCAGTGCATTTGAAGATAGTTTTGAAGTAGGGTCACAGTTGCAGCCCATTGGGGGTCCTGACAGTGTATCAGAGTTTCTCCGTTGGATATTAACAGACAAGCCCAGAGTAGCTTTTGCGATTCCGCTGCCCTGGTGGGTTCCCGAGCACTGAGAGTCTGTGAGAAGTAAATGCAAGGAGAAAAATAGAGAACGTTGAGAAAGGTAATATGTGTCCACTGCTGATTTAGTTAACAGGATAACGCTTCAGGTTGCAGCCTTTGGAGGTGGTCGTCACTTCAGAACTACTCGTGGGAACAGGCCTTGGCTCCTTTGCAGCATTTTCTTTTTCTGTAGCTGCTGCTTTCCTACCGGTTGTTGGCATCCGAGGAGTGTGGAAAGATATATGTCGGTACTTGAGTATAGCAGAACGCATCGGACTACGCGCACGCACTTTAAGGTAACCCCCAAATCCCAACGAGCCGAACGAAGTACGTAGTGAGTAGCTAAGCGTTGTTTGAATGTGCACCAACCCTAATCATCAAGTGAGAGAATGTCGATAACCAAAGGATCGACAAACGAAAATATATAGCACATTGCCGGAGATGGTACTCCTTGTACATAGAAGACAAGTACAATATGCAGTGGAATCAAATCTATGCGTATGCCGCCTCTGATGCTCAAAGGGAAATGATCTAATAAAGCAACAGGAGCACATGAGTAGAGCTGCTCATGCATGGCCAATGCTACATTCCCTTAAATTAACCCGCAGAATAGAACCCAGAGAAAGACCACCAGACCTGGGGGGTAAGAAGGAGAAGTGCAAATCTGTTCATAAATCATTTCATAACAGAGCGAAAACCAACGAGCACATTTTCTGCACGAGAGTCCCTGACACAACTGCAAGTATTGAACAGGTGTGCATTCAAATATCTAACTACCGCATGTTACATGCAGGTAGAATACACATCCTGCTGCATGCAACTCAACTTGGTTTTGGACTTCATCAGTAGAGTAGATAGGGTATAGATGAACAGAAAAAGTGAGCAGTCGGAAGTGAGGACTTTCTCAACTCAGCAGGGTGTCTTCGGTCCAGGAGTTTTACTCAGTTCCGAACAACTCAGGCGAAATATCGTATTTGTGTAGTAGTAGATCAATGAGCTTGGCAGAAGAATTACATATAAACGTAAATATGTATGGATCTCGCAAAAGAATTATATATAAATGGAAATATATATGGATCTCGCATGTAAGACTTTTGACAACGGTGATACAATGACAAAAAGAAATATTTTACATATATCAAAGGAGTATGTGGTGCATATTTGTACTTTAGTTGGTGTATTATAATTAAAATAGAATGGTTAGCATCACAAAAGAACAATCCATTGCTGTTGTCATTGAAGATTAGATTAAGAATTAAAGTTCTAAATTTAGGTTGGTATTTCTGCTCATTCAAGACATAATTGTTAGGAAAAGTTTCACAAAGAATTAAAACAAACATTCAAACACTAGTTAAGTTTGTATATTTTAGATATTAATAAAAGAAAACTTTTAAGAATCAAAATTCGACATACCAACATATTTGTTATGTGCAAGTGTGTGTATACTTGTGTATATGAATTTGTTGTCAAGTATGTGTTTGTTGTCAAGTATATTGTTTATCATTGTTATCAAGATAAAGAAGATCACATTAGAATTGAGAGAAGAATTGAAATCTTCTTTGAATAACAAATAAAGAAACTAGAACCGTGAAGAAGTGACAAGGAACAAAAGAACCTGCTTGGGTCATTATGACACAAAAAATGAACCTTGATAATAAAGAGTTTAAATTTTAAAAGATTCAAGAAACATTTTTTGAGAAAATCATCCAAGGAATTCAATCAACAAAGAGATCCACAAGCATATCAAAAAGAAAAAGAAATTGAAAAAAGAAAATAACGCATAGAAGAAATGACTCAAAGAAATCAATATCCTATGAGCACAATTTCCTTACCTTGGTCATTTCAAGATAAGAGTAGTAGTTCAAAGAACAGTACTTAGAAGAAGCTAGAGGGAAATTCAATTCACTAGAGAAGTCTCGAGTTACAATGAATCGTGTTTCAATTAATCGTGATATTTTTTCAGACACAGCGACAATAAACCTAAAAGTGAGTTGTTTGTTAAAGAAAATTGAACTAACCGATGACAATACTGAATGTCTTCGTCAGTTAAGATGAGATCATGTCTGTTGTGAACTACTCAAATTTTTTCAAAGATCCAAAAACAAGTGTTATGTACCAAGAGGATTGAATCAACGTGGCGTTCACCTAATAACAACCTTCATTGATATTTTACAAGGTAAATACTTTACGGCTACAATTTACTACAGTGCTTGTGGAGAAGACAATTTGTTCAAGAGAAACAAACTATATTCTAAATATTTGTAGATTATATTGCAAGGTATGGTAGATCAAGTTGTACTTCCGTTCAAAAAGTAATAAACTCTTATTTGAAGATAGATAGTCCCAAATTTCATCCTTGATGACCAAATGTTGAATAATATACTCATGTACATTCAAAATTAATAACCATTTACGTTTGATTCAAACCATAGTGAAGGTCTAACTAGACAGAGGCTAATCTACAATCTACCCTAGACTATTTTTAACTATCCTTTCTAAGTTGATTTCTTGGTCATACTTCTAATTTGTTGATCTTGTGGTCACATCCATGGTTCGGTTCCCGATGTCACATTTGACATGTCGTCTTTGCTGAAAATCATGCATGCATTGTGATATTTATTTTCTTACTTGAATGACATGTTGTCCTTGCTGGACAGACCATGTACTTGAATGACATATCGTCCTTGCTAGACAAAACCATGTATAATGATATTAAATTCTTTTTACTTGAATGGCATTATTCTGTCATTAAGATAGTCCGTATAGTTGTTTATCTTCATGCAATATCATGTTTTCGTTTGAATGACAATATCTTTCTGTTTTATTTCTATTACACAATTATTTTTGGACATGACTATCTTAGCATCTAATTTATTCGTATAGATTTCATTTCATATAACTCCTTACTTGTTACTCATATAACTCATTACTTATTACTTGAATGATGAGATTTAGTTTACCCTCAAAGTTATTTCGTTCATAAAATTTGATCTTTTGCATCTATAACTTTGTGTTCATACAATTAGATCTTTGCGTGTACGTGACATTAACTTGACTCAATTCATCAACTCCATGACAGTATCTTGACATTCAACTTAACCATAGGGATATATTTTCACGTGATAATATTTTTTCTCCTGTATAACTATGTCCAGACATTCATGTTACCCACTTAAATTACATGAATTTATTTTGTCCAATAATGACTGACACGTCAAATGGGCAATAGAGAACCAAGCACAAGGTATGACCAAACAGATGAATAACGCTACTACAGAGGTGTGACCAAGTAAGTAATAACAAAAACACGTGACCCAATGAATAACAAACGGATGGAAAGACCTCATCAAGCCTTACAAGGGAAAGAAGGACCCGAAAGTCAAGCAACTAACGTCCCGAAGAGAAAAACACCAGGGCTAAGCCCCGCTATCAGTAGCTCTAAAATCGTCTATCGTACTTATAAAGTCAGACAGGTAGGGTGGTTACATACAACAGGTGCACATGAAGTAGCATCGCCTACTACAATTGCTCTCGTGTGGACCGCGCTTGCTAAACCTCTATGTAGAGCAATGAAAACTCGCTATCTAAAAAACATAGTGCAGAAAAAAAAGTGGTACCTCTTGACACCTCTCATGGTAGACTCTAGCACAATCTCAAAGAAAGACGTCGAACTCCAAAGTTGTCGATCCGTATATCTCCAAGGCTAAGGAGATGAAGCGATGTCTCACCTGCATACTCCTATACTTGGTCACCTTCGCTGCTGCCGTCACGCCTACAGTCCGTCTTGGGGATGAGTGATCACCTTGCCGTCACTAAGTCCAGTGTCGGATGAGGCGTCTGCCTAACCATCGGCTTTGTCTTGATCAGTGACAACCACATCTGTCACTGAGACCTGATCCTCTCTCATCATGTACAGATCAGCTCTCATTGATCTTCCCGTCCGAAAAACATACCAACGCTCTCTCCACGTCATGTAATCGTCCTCCCGTGCTAAGGCAAACACGTCGTCTTTGACGGCATCATGGGTAGCTATCCGCTCTCCACCATGAGGACAGCGAGCAAGGTGACGACCGAGATGTCAAACAAGACACCGCACTCGCATGTGGACAGTGTCGAAGCAACAGACAGAACCTCGTCGTTGTAGAAAAGATATTCGATGCGAGTCAGAATGCTCTAATGCAAGGTCGAGCTATGAGTCAAGAGCTTGCACCTTTGTCCGAACAAGAGCGCAGGCTCTTGACAGTCGAGCTCTAGTATCCCGTGAGATGGAAGGATCCACTAAGAGCGCATAGAGAACTTGCTAGAAGTGGTGTCCCGTCAGAGAGAATTGTAGTCTGCAAGATCCATATGTAGCTAGAGTATCAAATCGAGGATGTGCCTCACCTGTCTCAAGAGTCAACTATCTCTTGTCTCAAGGAGACACATCTGTAGTGGATAAGAACCATCCTCCATCTTTGACACATAGCTTTACAGAATAGGTCTATCTCGCACGAGAAATCGACAACAGAACCAAGGTGCTAAGAAAGCTCAACTACCCAAAAAAGTTGTTGGAGCAGTCTCCTCCATGGATAATAAGCCCACCCCGTCACATGATGACAAAGATGTCTTCCTACGTGTGAGAGATCTTATCACACAATCAGAGATCCTCGATCTTATGATATCACCAAACACTCCCATGATCCTCCTATCAAACTCTCTAAGGCACGAGATGAAGATAGGAGATGGAGGTACTGTGTGGAGTAAGTAACTAAGACGACGTGCAATGGAAGAAGAAAAGATACCAAAGATAACATGTGGGTCCTCTAACATAGAGAGATCCTCGATATGCAAAACGTCCTCCGCAAAGACAACATCTAAGAACCGAGAGATAAAAGTCCTATGTGCCCACCGGTACTCCGAGGATGCATAAATCATCTCTAGGTGTAACAAATCCCTCCGGGAGCTAGCGACGGTATACCTATGAGAGACCAAGCCTTGCACTTTGACACCTTTACTCTCAGCCCTACCAAGGCCAATTGAGAGACGAGATTATCAAAGACAACACAGACTTGGTCCTCCGGATCTACGATGTGCGTATCATCAACTAGAGATGGAAAAACACAACCAAGAGCAGCCAAGGCGATGGTCAAGAAACCTCTATAGTGAGCTAAGACAAAGAGAGGTCCACCCAAAAGGTCTCCCTGACGAGCAGCGGAGCTGATGACTGTAAACCTCCTATCGCATGACCGTGCTGGTAATAAAGAGGAGAGGAAGAATAATAGAACGGTCGTACGAAAGAAACGAGACCCGTCAAAGATCCACCGTCATCCATGAGCTCCCTAAAGATGAAAGCGCATGAAACACTATTAAAAGTATTTTCTACGTCCACTTGTAAGACAACCCAATCGAGATGGATGTCCAAGAGAGCCCTAATGTCGAAAGACACTTATCACAACCTCCAGGCGTCGTAACTCTAAACTGATGTGGACAAAGATGGTTTTGAAAAGTATCTCGAAGCTGAAGGACAATGATACGACTGATAAGTTGTAAGAGAATCTCAACGATGGCTATCGATCGCTCCACCATCCTTCATCATGACCAAAAGTCTAGCTGTCCCCCGTACCTGAGCTATAGACTGAGGAATATGTCCCTTAGCTACTACTGCCGCTACCTAAAAAAGCTCCGTGAAACCACTAGAGAGATCGTCTGTCTGAAAAAAATCTCGTAGGTGCTCGTAAACCATCCCAGACAGACCTCTAGAAGATAGACGTGGAGCTGTATGCAAAGTCTGGGAAAACAAGGATCTATCGAGACATAATGGCTCCTCATGTTGATAGTCTTAAACCTCAGGTGGTGGGAGATCACTCGGTGCAGGATGAAGAAAACGCAACGAAGCGGTCGTCTCATCAGTATGACATGTCACTGACAAAGGATGTAATGCTCTAGCAACTCTACTAATACTCTCCAACCTGACCTAACATCCTACAACGTCATATTGTCACGACCCTCAGTCTCAAGGTCAGACGCAGACGCGAACAATAGAACCCTAGTGGACTTGCGCTAGGTTGTGAACGTTGTGAATAGAATTGAACGGCTTGACCGGAAAGTCGGGATCAGATGAACCCTAAGTGGTTCTCTGAACCAAGGTTGGAACATTGGGTTAGGACATAAGGATCTATCCCAAGACGATCCCAGACGAACGCTGACCTAAGGAGGCAAGTCTGGGGACGGACCGAAACATAGGTCTAAGACGTAGATCTGAGACGTGAGATCGAGACGTGGGTCCGAGACGCAGACGGACCGTGGTTCCGACGTTGGTCCGAACCACAGGGTTCGAGTCTAGGTCTGGACCACAAGTTTCCAAAAAAACAGCTAAGTGTTGGAGCTCTAGTGACGTTTTAGATCGTGGACTGAGCTCCACGTAAGATCTCGAGGCGAGTAAGGTATCATTGGAAAGGGCTTGACGAGAACTTTCCAATGATATGTAGAACTCCTCGAAGTGTATCGGTAGTGCATGGCTATGACTAGTTCTGATCAGATGCGTATGATGTTATCAAGAGAAAGAACGAAGCACACTTAAAGAAAGCGAGCTGGTTTGGATAAGCATCTAAATCAAAAATAAGTCTTGATGTCAAGACTTAGGTTTTCCGTAGCGTTGGCAAAGCAAGTATGAATTTGTATACTTGTCTTGGGACTTGAGATGATCTTGCGTTGCAGTTTGTCAACTGCAAGGTAAACTTAGTCTCGCATCTAAGTCAAATTTACGACCAGAAACTGAGTTTCGGGGGACCTCGTAAGTAGGTGTGAATACTTATAGTTAGCAAGTTAGAGTCTTAACTAGAGTGTTTTGAAATTGTCAACTAGTTTCGTTTAGGGTTGGCCAAAAAGATAAGGCTTTTCCCGAGCCTAGTTGGAATTTTCTAAGTGTTCTAGCGACAACTTAAGACTTAAGCCAAAAAGACAATTGCGAGTTAGCTATCAGAACGCAACTCTACCACCAAGGGGTTGGCTACCCATATTGAACTTGGAGTTAACTTAAGGATCATTGTTGATGAGTACATCAATCTCCAAAGTGGAGATGAATGTCGCGACCCTCAGTCTCAAGGTCGAGACGCAAACGCGAACAATAGAACCCTAGTGGACTTGGGCTAGGTTTTCAACGCTGCGAGTGGAACTGAACGGCTTGGCCGAGAAGTTGGGATCAGATGAACTCTAAGTGGTTCTCTGAACCAAGGTTAAAACATTGAGTTAGGACATAAGGGCCTACTCCAAGACGACCCCAGACGAACGCTAACCTAAGGGGGCAAGTCTGAGAACGGATCGAAACATAAGTCTGAGACATAGGTCTGAGACGTGAGACCGAGACGTAGACGGACCGTGGTTCCGACGCTGGTCCGAACCACAGGATTCGAGTCTACGTCTGGACCACATGTTTCTGAAAAACGGTTCAGTGTTGGAGCTCTAGTGACGTTTTAAGTTGTGGATGGAGCTCCACGTAAGATCTCGAGGTGAGTAAGGTATCATTGGAAAGGGCTCGGCGAGAGCTTTCTAGTGATATGTAGAACTCCTAGAACTGACCTCCGAGCTAAGAATTATGACCGAACCAAGATCAGGTTGTGGTATAATTTTTAGAGACCAAAGAGGAAGGCGGGGCCGCCGATCCTCAGAAGTATATATGAGAGAGGCTCGATGCCTAGGTGAGCCAAGACGAGTCACCCGACCCCAGGGTTCGGCGGACGGACTTTGAGACATGAGGTGATGGCTGGGCCGGTTCCAAGGCACGTTCCGATCCAGACTTGGACGTCTGGACTTAGGAACGATGTAAGGGCTGGAGCAAGACTAAGGAACGAGTCGGCGGGTTAGACCACCGTTCGGGAACCTAGACCAAGACGGAAATCACGGACGGTTGGGTCGCTAGGTGTGCGGGGGCACCGTTTAGGACCTTGGACTTTATGAGAAGTCCGCCCCAAGTCATCTTGTGGCTTGCTCAATCTTGTGGTATCCCGCTCACACTACCACCTGCTCCACTACTAGTGGACGCACCGCCGGTAGTAAATACTCCGTCACCCGTGGATGTACCACTGCTATTGGCACCCGAACTCATAAGTGCTACGCCTCCTAAAACTGCGCCAGTAGTGATAGAAACGTAGTTGGGAGACCAATGTTGTCTCCACAACTCAATCTCCATAATGTAATCTTATCGGAACTCATGGTAATCGTCCATCGGCGGTCCCTCCAAGTGTTGGAACAAACTCTTCCACGTCATGAAAGGTGTATCTGCATCTGCTGCAGATCGCACCAATTGTCGAACTCCTGGATGAAGTCATCCAACTCAATAGTACCCACTGTACGCGAGTAACGTCGAGGTCTCTCGTGGTCCCATAGATCTTGTCCATGTCTCACAACAACGGTGTGGTGACACTATACTCATCATCAGAAAACGCGCTATCTGCTTCTGACTCGTCCTCTAGAACAATCGACGGCAATGATGTAGGTAGTCGGTACCTCATCCCACTCCGTGTATACCTTTCGTCCAAGAAATCCTCACGAGAATCCCCGAGAACTCCGTGATGATAAAATCTCAATAACACACTCTCCAACCAGAATGTCAAAATCCCAATCATCACCGTAACCATCACTTGCCTAACCCCGCTCCTACTGAGCTCACCTATCCTCTACAAGGACGGTCAAGGTAAAGACAACCTGTACCTGCCATCACCACCGACAGTCTCTCACGGTTTGTTGATCGTCACTCCAACCGCACCGTGAGAAAAACAAAGATAGTCTGACTGGTCCGCAACTCCAGTCTTACTATCGCCAGCACATTGGAGTGAACTCACTCCGGAAATCAAGCGCCAACACAAGCAAATGCGACGCACAAACAGAAAGCAGAATATGGAGGGGTTCCAACCACAAGAAGTCCAAACGATAACTCTTCATACTCAGACATTCACATAAAGAGAAATCTAGTCCCACCCGAACTGATGTCTCTTCTTCAATGACCACATGCACAATATAAGATCACCAACCATCGTAACTGATACTTAAGGTCACTAACTAGATGTCCACACCTCTAGTAGCTCCAAAAATATCTACCGTGGTAGCTTTACTAGCTCACCCAAGACAACTGCCACCAACTGCCTCCATACGCGTCTCTATGATATAGACAAACACTACCACAACTATGGCTTCCCCTTAATACTGTGGGGTCGCCCTACCACCCCTCTAGGAACGTGCGAGAAGATCTCTTACTACCTTAAACAAGTCCATAAGTAGTTGCACGCATCCCTAGAAGACACCAAGAGCTATTGGTCTAGTGGTAAATCCAAAGCTAAGATTGCAGAGTTAAGTGTGCAAGTCCAGAAATAGTTTTGGGATGGGTGACCTACTGGTTTTACACTTCTCACACAACTGTAACTTGCATACCTCTCTCACGCACGCCAGCAAGCTGACTTGCGACGGGCTCGAGCTCGGGCTCGGACTCCGCTCCGTCTCCGCACTCTCGCACTACGCTCTGACGCCTCCGCACTCACGCCCCTCTGCTCCTCGAAGTCTTGAAGTCTTGAAGCCTCGAAATGTCTCCTAACAAGCACTCCACACCTCGACACTCCCGCTCACTCTCCGCTTGAGTAGGAGAAGAAACTCGAGCTAAACACCAAAAGAAAGACGCGGACAAAGAGCACACACCCCAAAACAGCAACTTGGAGGTCGAAATTTGTCAAATTGGCACTCGCATGCGGGTTTATGTCAGATTTTGGACCACCTGCAACCTCTTCGGTATGTAACTTCTTCGATCTTTCATCAAATTGAATGATTTTTGATGCGTTGGAATCGTCTTCCCAGCGTGCACTTACTGCACTCTTCAGCACCACAAATTATCGATCCACGCCAACTCGATATCCGTCGACGCACTTCTACCGACCTCAAATTGATCACAAAAGCCCATCACAAGAAATTCCAGCAGCGCTTCCGCGCTACCTCACCACCAAATCGACCAAGAACAAGTTCAAACGACAGTAATCCATGCAGCGGTCGATCACCCAACCAAAAAGAACCACTCTGCGCACACGGACACCCGCAAATCAAAGATATCAACGATCTGCCCACTCTAGAGATACCATCGGCTGAAATCCACGACCTGGAACCTCTCAATCAGACCTCGCAATCTGAGTTCTTCAGGTGATAAACGATATGTTCTCACTCCACCATGCCAACGGATACTAAACAAACACTAAAGTCGAACCAAATCCACTCTATGCTCGTAGAGACTCCAGATTGCACTCACCAAGACTATCCACCATAACTAGGAGCTTGAAGGCTCAACTTGAAGAACTAAGGCCTCCAAACTCTACCTGCGGAGTTGAGACCGACCTAAGCGGATCTAGGTCGGGACTTAAGGATTGCTGAGCTTAATGATTAGAGAGACAGTCCGGCTCCGGTCCGGACCAAACAGAGTTAAGGTAAGTGGTGCATGGATGCTAACTTGTGATTGTGGTTTGCAAGTTAGCGGTGTGAATTTCGTGACCTATTGTGCAAGGACTTCTGCTGGCGCAACAAGGCGATAGGTGTGCGAAAAATATGCTGACGGAAGATGAGACATCACGTGTAGAGACAGACTCACTCCTATCTCGTACCGCACGTATTGATTCTTCTGATAAGGCCGCCCAATCATTTGCAAGAAATCTTCGAAGACGAGCCGTCACCTCCCGATGTCTTCCTCTGTCACCTCGATATAACGGAGACACTAACGAGGAAGTAGGAGGAGCAGTAAACACGCCGTCTCGTTTCTTATGTTCTGTGCCAACATGTCGAGGGGTAGATGTCTGTCTCATCTCGTCATGAAGAGCACGAGATAATCGATGAAACAAATGCGGACAATGAAAATTAGTCTCGAACAATCTCAGAATAGTTTAAGTAAGTAATAACCAAAAGCTTTGAATGAAACAAGAGTCCTACTACATAAGAGTATCCGGAACTATCAACACTACCGGAGTTGGTGATTGTATGAGTAACAGCGAATCGGCAATCACAGTTCCACTCCAGCCCTTGTAATTTTCCCTTAGCTCCTCCCTCTTGAGGGGAGAGGTTCAGTTGCTAGGAAGGTTTTGTGAGCGAGAAGGAGCTCCGGTTGCATCTTCAATGGCTATGTATTAGTGAAACCAAGCAATGTACGGCCAAGACAAATAATCTAGAGCTTCCATACCTCATACGGCCACCCGATTTCCCCATAGATTTACTTTATCAGACCCCGCAAAAAATGTCTTGAACTGATCAGAACCCTCTTAAAATTTCCTGCTTGATAAAACTTTGATAAAACCTAGAATCTGGAGCTACCGTACCCTATTCATTAGCTCAGTATTTTCCCAGAGATTTACTTTATCAGACCTTTCAATAAATGTCTACAACTGATCAGACCCTTTTTAAAATCTCCTGCTTGATCAAACCTATGACCTGGAATTGCCTTACAAGCCATGTTGTTTAGTCGGCCCAAAAACTGAGATTTTTTGCACTTCCCGACAAAAACAGTGATATGAAAAGACCTAGAAAATTAATTTCAAATTGTTGGTTGACTTAGCTCTATATATAGATAGTCTTCTTTTTTACACGCATTGCTGAATATGCATGCAAAGAAACTCAGCTCACATAGCCCGACAAGAAAGCAAACGCAGAACGAAGAAGAATATGCACAAATGAGATTTCCTCACCGGGTCAATTTGTAAGAGGCATCTTTGAAAGTTCAAAAATTTCTTGTAACGTTCTGGTGTAGTGCTTTAATGTATTTCCTTTTTCTGTCAGGTTTTATTTATATGTATATAACATCTATACTAAGTAGATGTTAGATTAACAATTTCATATAATTATTATTGACGTGTCAACCGAGAACCATCCCTTCAATCCGGACATAACCCATAGACAAAGTATACTAAAACGAACCTTCAAAACTACAAGACCAAGGCTCACAAAAATCATTGTTTTCACACTTTGATGAGAGCTGCCGATGGATACGATGAGATCCCTATGGGAAAGCTTATGATGACAGAACTAGTGAACATTGTACTAGTTACCACAATGACATTAATCTATTACCTAACCCTTCCTGCGGAAAGGGTTAGATAATGGACATCCGCCTTCCCCATGCATGCAACAGTAGACTCGTATTAGTCACTTTGCTGAGTAGGCAAAGTCACTAACACGACTTACGACTCTATATAAACGTCTGATCAAGTACAGAATTATAAGAGAGTTCTGGTAAAGTCCGACATTTGTTCTGCGGGCTGATCAAGTAAATTTCTCAGTACTTTCCCAGATCATGATACCTAACATGTAGATCACTTCGTTCTACGCAAATACAACTCAGATCCATCATGCATCCACAGAGCTACCGGTAGGTGTCTTGCCGTAACACGCTTAGATGACTCCTGAACACGAAACTTCGGAAGCGACCTCGACGAAAGGATGAACATGAGGCATGTACGACTAACTTAGCCACTAGCTCAATCATTACTTGCCCTTCACGCCACAAGTCTTGCCCAAAAGTCCACACTTCCTACATCCAATACACAGATCAAGTACGTGAGATCAAAGCTATCAGAAACGGATACCAGTAAATAAGCAGGTATACAACCGATATATCACAAGTGCTCTCAGCCGTGATTTTCTTCTGTTTCTGAAGTTCTGGGAAGATGCAATGCAGTCAGGAGCAGTAAGTCTCAACTGCCTTTCAGATTTAGTACCAACACTTTCAGTGAATGTATAACGTAGAACCCAGTGCTCATGAAGGACAACGTGATTCAATCTACTTTCTCCATGGTGAGGAAGGAGAAAGCAGAACGTACTGCTCTATCGTCTAAAACCCAAATTGAGGCCACATAGCATGTCATCCAATACCCACCTTACAAGGACCAACCATTTTGACATGTCTCCGTTTTCTGTTTGATCTGTTTGTGGTTTGCACCTAAGACGGACGAACAATTACGAACTCAGCGGTCCGTTAGAACAGCTGACAGTGCCCATATCTTGTAGACGTGTCCTCCGCTCGTAATATTCGGTTTCTAATGGCAGAGTGTGAATTCTATACAAATCACTCGGCACTTCATTACTGTTATTTTGCAGCTCTCTGCAACCTGAAAGAATCGGAAGTGGGACACATGGCATAACCCCCACCGTAGACGCTGATTACAACATTATTTAGAGAAAGCTCGTGATATATAAACCCTGCCTGCCAGCAAAACAAGCTATTTGGCCTACAATACTTTACCTGTTCCCATGATGAGGTACAGGACCAAACTATTCTACACAACAAAATCGCACTTGGAGGGAAGTGCTCTACATAAGGTGTATCTACTCTCAAGGAACCTTAGTTATACAAGATATCAGGTACACTGCAACTCCGATACTTAGTCGTAGGGATTCCTGAATCTTTTCAGTAGCTCGGGAATTTCATGCCCCAGCATATCATCCACTGCTTGTACCATCTTCGGTTTCAGCTTTTCGAACTTATCAATAGTATAGCCCTGCAGAATCTCCTTGAATCTTTCGACATCTGGAAAGTCACCTGCTGGCAAGTGATACTCTCGTTGCACCTGTCAAGATCAGAAACAGATGAACATCAGGGCGTTCAAAACACCAGTGATGTGTAGGAACCCAAAGAGGATATCGGCATTATCTCGCCGCTTGTCGTGCGGGGGACTTCTTAACTGAACACCAGAACTTACACCTCCTTCTACAGATGCATAACTCACTCAAAACTATGAAACGACACTGAACAGAACGGAAGGGAGCATACTTTGGCGAACTCCTCTTCAAGGTTGTCAACGAGACGCTGTTGTGCCTTGACCTTGCCCATCATTGCAGGCATTTCCTTCTTCAAATGTCCAATTATGTACGCGTGTATTTTAGCAGCCCGGGCGCGTTTGACAAATTCATTTATCTGGAAGGTTGGACGAGACCGTCAAACACGTAACGAATTTGACTGAAAAGCATCACCAGAGCCCAACAAACTTCCCCGTGACATAAAACCTTCTCCTTGTTAGGCTAAACTATGCTATGTATAAGGTGCTTCCGGCATCTTCACCGCTTGTTACACACCGCTTACACCGCTGAATCTCGACAGTAATGGGGGGAAATCCCTCTGTACGAGAATTCACTGATTTGACCTTCTAAACAGAGCCAACGAATCAACGCTTGGATACGACAGTCATCGGTCAACAGAAAGTTGTGGAAAAAGTGACTACGCCAGAATAGACTTACTCGTCTGTCGCAAGCTTTTCTTGGAATGTCTTTAAGGTCAGCCAAGAGATCATTCTGTTCTCGCTCAAATAGCTCCTTTCCAATGGGACCGACTGATTCCTCTTTGATAGGTTTGTCGTTGAACGATCTATGACAAGGGAACATAGAAAAGTATGAGAGCAACTTCTCTACCAGTAAATATGGAGAAAAACACTGAATTAATCAAGCACAATAACACCAATCCGCTGGGAACTTCTATATAGAGTATCTGCAATGTCTGCAAACTAGGTATATCAACATTCAAGGTCCGAAAGATTCCATCCGGTGAGACGGGCGTACCCGATGTATACTCTCATGACTTCAGGAGTATTGAGCACTTTACCAAGGGACCACATCAGGGCTCCATATACTCTCATCAACTGCCACAGCCAGAATAAAACCAATAGCTTCTCAGATACCCACGAGGCTAAGGGTGCTTAACGTCTACATATAGCAGGATCATGATACGCATGACAGAACTGTATTCGAACGCTATTATCAGAACTTGCTTACCTGCTGAGTATCGACCTGATCAGCTTTGTTCAGAACAACTCGAATTTTATCATCATGACCCCGCAGAGATCCAATAACACGTTTAAATTCGTCACTTATGTCCAGTTTGTGAGGATCGAATAACAAGAGAATCAAGTCACATTTTGAAGCAAACCACTCAGTAACACCCGTGAAGTCGTAGCTTCTCTGCGTCCGTTGCTTTTCTCCTGAAAGCACTCCTGGGGTGTCAACAAATGTGATATGTTCCAGCAGCTGCAAGGAGATCAGAAAATTAGGTGCACACTCAGAAAACCATAACAACCAACTGCTACCTGACGACAGTTACTAACACTGAGCGGAGATATGATACTCAACTGCCGGTGGTGAGGACTTACATTGTGAGGCATGAGGGAGACTTCAAATTTGGACAAAAATGCAGTTCCAAACCTAGTCAGGCCGCTGAAAGGCATATCCGCCTGAACTGCTATAGTATTCCCGGGAACACTACGTCCATCCGTACCTCCCTGAGATACAACCGAATCAGAATTTAACAAATACCCAGTATTCTAGGTGAATCAGACTCAGGCCCGGTGTGTGCTCCCCCTCAATCCCCTTTCATGTTGAGTAGGACGGTTGTCCGACCTAATTAGGATGATGATTATCTTGATTACTTTTACCACTTGCGATGCAATCTGGTTTGTCAATGTTAAGGAGCTGATAAGAAATGGTCTTTTGACTGTTGGAAGATCTCACCGCACTAGCTGAACTAAAATTCGAGCAAGAGTATACCAAAGTATCCTCGCTGAACTATAAACTACTCAGAAACTCAGATCAAAATGTCATCAAGCATCTAGTCGTAATATCAGCTAATAACTTGCTGGTTATATCACAACAGAGGAACTATGTTTACAATAGACATGCTCTTTACCCCCGAGTTGAAGTACTAACCATAACCACTACAAATCGATCCGTTGTCGGCTCAGGACCGATATGAGCACCTGCCACACCGCAGAACTCAATAAGGAATGTGATATTCTTCAGTCCTCAGTCAGAGGACTGAAGAATGCTTAAAGCAACTAAGAAACGTTAATCAGAACCACCATCAAACAAGTACCCTTTTAGTGCGCTTGTTCGATTTTAGGGAAATGATACCAGCAAAGTGGTCTAGTGCCTAGCAGTATCATGGCAAGAGAACAAGCATAAAAGAGACCAGACCTGGATATTCTCCTCTGAGTAAATGTTTTATAAAAGTCGTCTTTCCTGTTGAGTATTGCCCAAGCAACATAACCATTGGCTTGCAATCGAAATCGCTCTCCGTCTGCCCAAATAATAGCCACATTAACAACTTAACACTGAAGATACCGGTGAAGATAGATGCACTGAGGATAAAACCATGTCATTCCAGATTCATCCTACAAATCGCAACTTCAATAGCACAGATCGCCCATTAAGCTAGAAAACACACCAAAAGAGACCTTCACTCCAGAGCGAGCTCAAGAAGAGAAACTGTTAAAAGCACTCCGCGTGCAATAGTCTCCTTATCTTGGCACGAAGAAGGGGACGAGAGAAAGAAGAACCCCTAACAATAAGAATAAAAAATAAAAATAAACAGGTAAAGCGCTTCACGGCGAGATGCAAGACCTAGCCACGTACACTAGAGAAAACCGGTACGAAGTGCATCGCAGGTAGACATAAACCCAGAGAAGTGCATCGCAAGTAAAATCAGAAGGAATGTGCTCATAGTACATAATAACGGTAATATCTGCTTACAGGGGTTAGAAGAGATGTAAGAACCAACCACGTCCACCCGAGGTAACACCTGAGTAAAAGATATAACTAACCAACAACAGCAATAAGAACAGTAAATTCATATATGGGTCATTACCAAAGCAGGGGACACGAAATCATTGAAGCGATAAGTAACTTCCAAAGGCTTAAGCTTCTCGAGATAAAGCTTTTTGAGTCCATCGATGACCGACGTTACAGAGGCTTGAGATATAGACTGCACCAACGATGGCATTGTCAGTACCTTAGACAGAACCCAGCACGTACTGCTGTGTCGAAGCAAAAATATGTTCCATATTCATCTCTCATATGTAACTTCAATGACTCTCATAAAATCATAAATAAAGAACACCAGCCATACAACGCAAAAGACGGTTAAATGTGACTAGTGTAGCGCATATGAGACATCTTGCAAGCTTTCGGCAAAGTATCACTTCCTACAAACGACTATATAATCTAGCTCAATCGTTCAAAATGACATTTTCCTGTAGCGCACTATATAATGTTCCTGAAGCCAAATTCTCCAAGAGTGCCAATTCTAAGCATCCAGACCAGAAATCGAAGAGGATTTTCCCACATCAGAGCAATTACTGCGCAACAGGTAGGACATACCTTTCTTGTTGTTTTTTTGTCGAACCAATTTGATGTTTGTGATGGAGTAGTGCCTGCAGAACATGGATATGTGATCAAGGGGTCTGCAGGAAGGCCTCATAATGGTCTAATCATGTGCCCACAAAGAAATTGTATCTAACCTGACTAAAGAGTACGCACTAAACCTTCTGCAACAAGAAATATAACAAGTGTAGAGCAGGTTGTAGACACGGTACCATTGACGTTAACGTTCTCTCCTGTGGGTGATCGCTTCTTTTTCTGTGCAGCCTGTATTGACAGTCACAATCGATAAGGATACAATCTTATACGACAGAAATTTCTCAGGGTTTACAGGGAACAAGAGGTGGGGTATTGACTAAATTCTTATTACTCACCGCAATCAGCTCTTCAAGGCCTTCCATGTTTGGAGGGCTAATGTGCTCGACGTCTGGAAACATTTAATACAGTCAGAGAGATCTTTTCCAGTGTTTCACTCACTACCTAAGGATCAGTAGCGAGATCATCAATAGACGCATGCAAAACTGATAGCTAAGCTTCACAGTATTTACTTGTGTATAACCCAAATGGCATAATTGACCAGTAAGGTCGGTACATATATGCTAAGAAAATTAACCTTAAATCCACGAAGAATAAGTCTAGGCATTCAATGCCAGGAAGTAACAGAGGGTTGCTAAGTCCTCGAATCTCCAAACCTTTACACGCCTAATCATAAGGATAATAGAGAACAAGCCCTCTTTGATGTTATGGTTGAATCAAACTACCACGCAAGGGGTTGAGTAATAGGATGCCGACGCTGGGAACAAGAATTATGAAGACTAATAATGTCGCGGCGGACGAAAACTTTCGGGACGGTTCTTAGAACTGATCATAAATGACCAGATTTCTCCAGATATTGCCGTACAACTGTCTGTCAGTAAGCACATACCTCTGGGCCCCAGCGCCAGAGGGGAAGAAATCTAGTTACAATCAACAGTACCTGAGGTGAGTACGAAATAATCAGTCACTCCAGAAAAAAAGAACACATGAGGAAACATGGTAGCTCGAAATAAACCTCACCAGTATTGTGCAACATATCTGCACTGATCACATTGCCCGTTTGTGCCAGAGATATAACCTGTAAAAATTTATGTGACCAGACGATTTAGGCATCATAAAGGTACACTTTCAAAGAGTGATTTAGGACCTCAAGGACGTGAAGCTTGCCCAAGATATTCATCCTTTCTCCGGACAAGCTGTAAACACAAAGACTTCTTACACATACAGTCTTAATTAATAAATGGTTGTGATTCTCGGTCTGAAACCCAGGTCCAAAGAACCGTAAAGCCGCAGCTAGTGAAGACAACACACCTGCATGGAGGTAACAAACTCCTTGAAGCCGAGAAAACCCTGTCGCTTAACATCTGCGACTGCCCAAACCTACAACAACGCCCAGAGATCAAGCAAGTTCCATTAAAGCAAAAATATTCAAAAGTGACTACCTACATCCAAAATTATAGCGCATATGCTTAAACTGAACTTCACTACTCATTGATTGCACCCTTTGATCACTTGAGCAGCCAAGGTACGTCCACATGCGAATGCATACCACCCTTGATGAGCGGCAACTTTAAAGCGACATACAGTACCGTTGTCTTGCGTACATAAAAACTCGTCTGTACCTTTTAACAATTCTTATTCACAGCCTTCTAACTATCGTACTGGACTTTCCGTCTTGGACGAATATTCTACTGCTGGTCACCAAAGTAAAATAGACATATACCACGTCGGGAGCGGTAGATTTTATCAAGGACCACGCTCTGGAACTCAGGTAGCGAAGTAAAATAGACATAAATAAAAGGGTTCATCAACTCAACTCACCTGCTTCAGATCCGCTCGCGGCAACTGCGACAAGGAAAAGAATTTCACAGCATCTGGTCCAGTGAGCCTCCCATCCTGATCTGCACATCGTGAAACCGCAGATGCCTCGTAACTAGTTGCGAATAAAATTTGCCAATCAGAAACACCTTGGGGAAAGTAGTCCTTAGGATGCAAGAGACAGAAGCAATTTGACTACTCCTAAAGCCACCTTGACGGCTACCAAGAGAATGTTGCAAAGTCATGACTGAAAGTCAGAGATCCAACTTCCAGAGAGTTCGCATCTGAGACTGTCTTTGCAGAACAAAATTCCTTCAAGTTTTACTCACTCCATCTATAATATCAACAATATTTTCAAACTGACATTGTGCCGCTCACTTACAAAGCAGGGGAAAACGGGGGCCACTAGCTCCGTATTCACCGACACCAAGCCAACCTCTCTGATGAATCCATGATTACCTCCACAACATTGAGGCCTTTATCTTCTATTTGACACTACGGATAGACTATTTTCTAAACTAACCCCGCAGCATGCCTGATTTATCAAGGCAGATGTCTTCCCGCAGTCTATGATGAATCATTTAGTTCTACATTTTTCTCTCACGACAAACAATTTGAAGGCTGGTCACTGAGACAAAGGAGATCACGGCCGAGTAGAAGTGGCGATTCGCCGTCATCCTCAAAATTCACCCCAATCCACTCCTGGTTCGCATCTAATCCAGGTACGTTAGCCAGCCCTGACTTCTAGTAGCTGTCCAGTTCGACCACAGGGAGGAAATACGAAAGAGAACAATCAGACCTGAATCGGCATAATCAAACCACAGTTGATACGTTTTCTCGTCCTCCTTCGCATACTGCCTCCCTTTGACCGCGAGGATATCCATGATGAAAGGATCGAGAGCAGACAGAAGCTACTGCTGCTCCCTCTCCCGAAGAAAACCCAAGGAGCGTCACAGCGTCACTCAACCGATCCAGATTCACACCACTATGTCTTTTCACCGCCTTCAGTCCTCCGGTGCACTATCTCGTCTCCAATCCTGTCTGAATCCCCGAGCTCCCTCCAAATTCACTCCCTCCAAGTCCAGACTCTGCGCTCGAACTCAAATCTAACCCAGTCCTGCCTCATTCACCGATGAAACTTGGCAGTATCATCTTCGGAGAAAAGAATCTCTGGCGTAACGCGCTTTGATTGAATCAAAAGGGTCTTCACGCTCAACGCGCCTACGAGCAGAACCGAGACGTAAAACTAAAAGAAGTACTTTAGACTAAGGACGGAGGACGCTGCAAGTGCAGTGTAGAGAAGGACGGCGGAAAGGACACTTGGCTCCTGCTGGAAGGCTGTCTCTGCTAAAGTGCGCCTCAAAATTTGTCAGACTTGCCTTCATACAGCCGCAAACCGCGAAGGAAAAGAAAGGCAAATGAAGGACAAGACGGAACTTGGTTCAAATTTTGAAGTCTCGGTTCTCGATTTGAAGTCTCGGTTTCAGAGGGAAAGAAGTCGTTGTCGGATATGCGCCCTCGAGAGCACGCCACTACTGTGCTTCCCTTTCTCCGGCGTCCGATATGCGCCGTCTGTTCGGCAGGGATCTCTCCAATATTTGAAACCAAGAAAAGCCGTGATCGCGACGTCCAAACCCTCGGATGGATGCCCACTCACGCACAGTGTTTCTCGAGTTACCTTCTGCTCTTCCTGTCGTCTCGTATCACTACTTTACTGTAGTGAGAAGATTCGCTCAATAATTACTTTTCGTGCAAAAGTGCATTTGAAATTATTCAATCTCTGAGCAATACGGTGATACCGTATCATTAAAACATACGCGAATAGGTGTTAAAGATTTGAAGTGCCAGTATCTGCACGAAGTACCAAAATAAAAATTTACTTGAGTTGTGGACGTTAATGTACGACAAGTTTTTTCCTCTAAAAACATCCTAGAAGACGTTATACTACGCGAAATACAGAAAAAAGGGTAACAGCTTGAAATACAGAATTTATTATTTTGACCCTTGCATGAAATGAGATACCGCATTTAACAAATGTGCGTGAAAGTGCGAAATAAACATATTTTCTTCATTTTGAACGAATAGCTTGTCACTATGGTATACTATATGGGAAGGAAATGGTCCGCTGGCAGGGACTATTATTGGCTTGAACAGGCCCGTGCGAACAAAACTTAACTTCAATAGTCTTTTTTACGTTTTCCCTTGGCAAGTTTTATTTAGTCTCAATGGTTAGAGTGAATTTTTATTATTAATTGGGTTTAGGGGTACTCTGCACTTTCAAAATTGCAGAACAGGATTTCACGCGAATGTAATAAGGGTGGATAGGCGTCCCAAACGCGGAACGTGCAAGAACGAGGCGTTTGAAAAAACAGGGTTGGTGCGCGCGTGTATAGTCGAAGTTTGGAAAATGCCCCTAACGTCTCGGCGCCTCTATCGGGTCATTGTAATCATCTTTTTTCGCGCTGGAGGCCATTACGTGCGGCTTGCAGTTTGAAAGAATCACTCCGCTGCCGCCTCTTTGGCCGACTCGTTTTTGCCATCACGCATCGTCATCTTTACGCCTAGCCTGTTTTCTCGTGGCAGTTCGGTGCCGCTTGTTTACGCGTTTTCATATTTCTCTCGTCTTATTGTTCTCTTCTTGCTTTCGTACTAGCAGCAACCCGTCTGGTTCTTTGTATTTCTCTGCAGCCTGCGTGCTTTTTCGCTTCTGTTTCAACGAGTATCATCACTTTCGGTATTATTTCTGCAGGTGAGACCGCTCGATTCTTTGACTGTGAGGACGTCAGACCGCTTCGGACATCAGAGTCTACTTGATGGGAGTAAAAGCTGCTTGTTTTTGCTTCGTGGATTACGTTTAGGTCGCCGTCAGGATCAGAACAGGGATTGGTGATTGTCGTCGATTAAGTTTAGGTTGCCGTCGATTCTTCAGCGGGAGACAGTCGAGATGACAATCGGAAACCGACTCGTCGTGAGCCACAACTTCTTTCTAGAAAGAAGTGTTGGCTCACGATGTGGGAGCAGCGGAGCGGGCGGACCCACGAGTTGCAATACTTTTCTCATTTTCATGTCGACGATTTCCTGTCTTTCCTTTCGATTTCTCGTCGATCGTTTGCTCCGTTTCATGCCACTGCTACTGATTTGTAAATGCCTTTCTTGCCGTCCTCACTTTCTCTCGGCAATGGAGGTTTTGACGCTTTGCATTATATCTTTCCTCTGCCACCTCGCTTCTCGTCTTCACGTCTTAATGTCTTGACGCCTTGCTCGCTTCACGTCGGGACTGTTTGTCAATGGGACTTCTCGTAGCGAAATGCACCTTTTTTTGTTTCCTGCTCCTCTTCGTTTTCTGACCTCCTCACCGCGAGCGGTCGTCGTCGCGGTAGTCTCCACACGACGTCGCACTGGCGGCATGACGATTGATGAAGGTATCTTCTTTTGCAACCAGATGTCTATCCTCTGTCTCCTTCGATGCATGCTTCTCTCCTCTATTTCAGTTCGTGTACGACCTACTCTGAGGTACTTCTCCCCAACTTTGCAATTGTGTTTGCAATGTCTACTGAATGTGAAGTAAAAGCGGACAATGTTTTGACAGTCTCCGATGATGATGAATCTGATAGCCTTGATGACGCTCCACGCAGTCCTCTGTTAGTACCCCTGAGCCCCCTCATCTGTCCCTTGAGATTCCTACATCCTCTTCCCTGCACACCCATGTTTGTCCTTCCCTCCTAGGTCGTTCGTTACAGTCTATCGAAACGTATTGCCTTCATCGTATCCAAGGGTTTAAGTGTCGACTCTTACAGTTTGCTCCTCCGACGTCTTCTCCCCATACCCTTTGCTTCCTTATCGCTATCTTTCTTTCTCCGGGACAGATCCCTACCTCAGCAAAAACTACATATACATTGATTTCCGTTATTGTTTGAAACCCCCGGAATTCCTTCTCCCAGTTTGGATTACGTCAAAATATCGTATGCTTTCCCCGGAGGTAGTCAGTGCTTTCAGTGCATAATTGGTCCTTTTCTTTATGTCCAATCCGAAGGTTACTGGCTCATTCTCAAGGACAGCAAGTGTAGTGTTTTCTGCTACCCAAAGTTTCTTAGACATGAGGACGATGAGACCCTCTTGAAGCCTGTTGTTACTTCTGTCTACAGGCAGAACATTTTGGACTGTGTGTGCAAGAGTATCAACACAATGATTTATAGAATAGGCTGTAAACACTTCTCCTTTCCATCCGATGCAAATGAGACAAGTCGCACGCGTCAGGCGTGCAAGCAATGCCCCAGTTCCTCGGTCCAGAAGAGGACAAGCTCTGAAAACTCTTGAGGTTTCTCTCACTGTCGCTCAAACTGGTGCCGATTTGGACCTTTCTTGCTGGGGATGTTTGTGTTGTTTTTTGCAGCAACATTGCGATAGTGGTCTCATCTCGGTGGAAAGAGGGGGGGCTTTATTCCATCTGCACATCCAAGGAGTTTTGTGTTTGCAGGCTACGAGTCCTATCGATATAAAAAATAAGCTCCTAGTATTGTTGGGCTGGAAGGGCGGTGGTAGACCACTTGGAGGGGAGGTATGCATCAAGAGGCTTAACAACAGGGGCCTTCATACTTTCGTAAGTATGATAGGCTACTATATGAAAGACAAATCTGAGGTACCTCACAAGTGTTGCATGAAGAATATATCTGATTGTATGCTTGCTGATGAGGAACCGTTGTTCAGTTTTTAGGGGCCGCTGATACCAAAAATAGGGTCGAATTGAACTCTAACAATATTCTGTAGTGTGCTTTGCAATTTAATAAGTATAGATGCAGGCATCCTCTGGGCAGTATCCTCCGCACTTGTTTACAATCCATGGTGCGTTGTGGCAAGTATGCTCCTTCTTGCAAATGGTTGATGGGTAATGGTATTCAACGAGCGAGGAGCGATGCACTTTGGAAATCTATTGTCCATCCCGAAAACGATCACCATGACAGATATCGACATAATTTTCTTCTCAAAGCGTGATGGCCGCCGCCGCTATTTCACCAGCCTCACTCCTCAGGAGGAGGAGCGGTCATTGGATCTGCCTTCCCCACCTGCTCATGCTTGCCTAATCTTCGAAGCGGTCGACGTCTTTTCTGAATGCATTCCTCTCTGCAGCGTTTTGCTTCGAGATACGACGGCCTAGCGAGCGATGGAAAGTACTCTGTGCTCTTTTTTCTTGCATTCACTTCTTCTTTTTTCTTCCTGCATAACTAAGGATAATGCTGCTATTACAGAGGCAGAAGCGGACTACGAGATGGTATAGTTGTGGCTGCGGAGTAGGGAGATCGTGCTCTTCGTCTGTGCTCTTCGTCACTTCGAGACACACTTGCCGTACATTGTTAGCTTCTACACTAGTGCCCGCCTTGGACACTACATTGGACTTTGATGCAGCTTCGATCCACACCGAAGGCTTTCCTCTGCTTACTGTTCGGAGTTCCGAACAACTCCTGTGGAAATGAACAACACGTCTAAGTTTGTGTCTAAGTTTTTTCCTTCATTAGGCAGTTGAGGTTAGAAAACTGCTTAGCTGAAGGACCATTCGGAGTGTCGAATCGGTTTGCGGTTGTATGTTTCTTGTTTGGCGGACTGTTTCTCACTTGCCGCACTCTGTACAAGGTACCGATAGTAGCTTGAGGACTGTGTACATAGAAAGTGAGGCTTTTGTAGGACTGGCAGGAGCGAAAAAGTTTTCAGCATCGCTCCCAAATGTAAACAAAAATTTGGCTATAAAGTTTGACTGGCCCACCGTGGTCATTTCTTATAGTAAAAAATGTGTGCTGACGGACGAGGAGGGAAAGAAACGCCTCTGCGCAGAGTAGTCCCAAAAATTCCCAACGTTGCAAAATGGATGAGAAAAAAGAATAATATGGAGGACAAAAAAGAGTCTAAAAATACCAGCGGAAAAGCAGGAAAGCAGTTTTTCTCGGCTGGATATGCAGTGCCGAAATGTATTCAACGATAGGATATCGTTGTGCTGGAAAGAAATGGGAACAGCAGGAAAAAATTAAACTGCATACCGAAAGCATAAGACCCCAGCGGTTAGAAAGCTCTGTGAATAAGCATCCGATCTCATAGGGTGGTAATAAACGACAAGTCCAAATTGTGTGCAGTTTCAGTTTAGCGAACAGAGTTGAACCCTTAACGTACAGTTTCACATTATAGGATAAGGTTAAGTCTGGATCATTTTCAGTCTCATGTTGAAGATATCATTGTTGGACATTTGCTTGTCTCCACGTCATGAAACTATGAACACATTGCGAAGAGAACTCTCAGAATTATCTCATACTGTAGAAATTACACCGGGCTCGGGAATCCACAAAATGAAACGAAAACGAAGAAAACAGTTTTGAAATTGTAAGTGCGAATGAGATCTAATTGATATGATTAGGTACCAGACATGTACTTTTTAATACAATACTAATATATGAAAACAGTTTAAGTGTAAAGCAACCACTAGTTATACTTATGGTCAATTAGACCAATCAAGACTTACTTTGTTGGGCGGAAGGACATATCCAAGTCAATCTTTTTGCACAAGATCATGTTCAAACCAATCTTCCTCATGGGCAACCTGATAACAGAAAAGAAAGAGACTGAATTGTCTCTTGAGATAAACTTTCTCACCCGCAATAGTTATTTTTCATGTAAAACACTGGCAACATTTTTGTCTAGCAATGCAAAACCACGAACAAAAGAAATAAAAGACATGGACAAAAGACACAATTTTCACTGCAAGCTTTAAGTCCTTGAAGGCTCTACTCAATGGTGTGACTTTCATGAGCGTATGAGACTCTTTCAAACAATGGCTATGGACATAAAAGACTCTCAATGGAATTACGTCCTAATTCCATTGCGAATATAGGTACTTAATAAATGAGAGTGATTGTCAGGTCGGGCTAGTCAGGAGTTGGCCATACAATGATGTGTCTTTAGTGCATCATAACAATTTAATAAGATACGTCTAGTCCAAACGTATAGCTTAGCTTGCTCGACCTTATGAGAAGCATGCATATTCTTCCTCTTCCAAGTTTGGAAGAGAGGAATATGCAAAGAGAATTAATTTATATCTTACCCCTTCCTTTTGGAAGCTTTAGGTTATAAATTAAAACTTGCAAGCTTGAAAATACTGTATTCGTGAGAGTGACAACTCTTTATACGAAAGAAAAGTTTTGTTCCAGTGACTCGCTTATGGGTTTAACTGAAAGTACCAAGTGTAATGAAGGTGCCCAGGTGAGATCTAAATTTATAGTGAAGTGACCTTCGATAGAAATCAAAGATCACTCATTATAAATTACTATTTTGTCATCATTGTGCACTTTACGTTTTCTCCGCACACTGCATTTTTCACTCATCTGTATTTTAAGACTGCTGTAAGTCAATCACAGATGATTATTTTTTGCATGTTTGAACTTTTGTTTTTTCCTCCTTTTTCTTGTTTGTGCACTTTGGATGCATATGAGCCTTTACGTCATTAAGAGTCCTTATGAGTGACGGGAGCTAGTGGTTACACATCCATATGTCATTCTTATTTTAATGATTTTGTCTCAAAATATCTTGTGTTGTTGTGAGGGAGGTGCTTCCCAATTTGGTTATCTTTTGTCTTTTTATCTTTATGTGTTAAGAACTAAACTTTGGATATAGTTCTCCTAGGTGTGAGTTTTGGACGGCTCATTCTGCAATAATCATTCTCAATGTTTTAAGATTCTTGTGTAAAGGCTTCACAATCCCTAAGGATAGACATGTAATGCATCTCAAAGCTCTAACTCTCCTAGTAAGTACTCCTGAAATCTAATTAGGTGAGAGTGTGAATAGTAGAGTCATCCAAAGAGCCGTCACTTATTGATCAATATTTGATCAATATGATGTAGAGTTCTTCTTCTTAAGGAGTTTAATCATTGTATTATGTAATGTTGCTGAGATTTTATAATCGTCTTTCACTCTCTTGATGTTCAGAATTGTCATGGTTTTAGTGAAATTCACATCTCGACATATTTACATATCCACATCTCGACATGCGAGTCATTTGTGAATCATTCGCATGTTGATGAATCACGGAAGATGAAACTTGACAAATCTCCTTTCCTAACAACTCTTTCATTTGTATTTTTGTGTAGATTTGGACATTCTTTCATGCAATATTTGTTTCATTTCAGAATTAATTTTGTGGCACAAGGCATGAGTTACCTAAACTTTCATATTCTTCTTATTGTCATTTGTGGTCGAACGTGAGAATGTGTCATCTATGTGTTGATGTAAGTTAGTATTGTCCTTTGTTGTTCAATTGATCATCCACATGTTGTTCGAAGACAATCTTGTCTTTTGTTGTTAAATTCATTATACACGCTGCTGCTTCTACATCTCGAAATAATTGAGTAACATCTCGACATTCATTAACTCAATTTTAGCCTCTGAAAACAGATGGAAAGTGATAGGAAAACGCTTTGTCTTTATAGTAGAGATTTTCTGTCAGCTATCGGGAGAAATTATTTTTCGTCTCAATCGAAAGTCGTATGCAGAAGTTCTTGTTTTGTTGTTTAGGTCAACACAACTTTGATCGCAGGTTTGAAGGTCTTAATGATCGATTGTGGGTGGACTGACCTAGCAGCTGGAATCAATTTCTATTTGTGATTTACTTTTTTGATATCTTTTCGTCGTCATCTTTTTCAGTTCATTTTGAGGTCCCAACACCTTGTTCGTATCTCAAAATATGTACATTCTATTATGTACTATATCAACCATGTGTAAATATGTGACATAGTTTCGTAGATGTAGCATACAAATGTCAACAATAGTTATCTGTAACTAATAACGGACTCTACTGTTTGTAATTCTTTTGTTAGTGTTTTATCTAACCAAGCACAATAACAGTATCGTATTTAGAACATCTCCACTCGTATAGAGATAAAGGCCTCCTTATCTCTAATTTACAGATGAAGAGTGAAAGAATTTTATTTTTAAAAGAGAAATTTTCCCACCGCATTCCTTAAATGAATCTCTAAAGAATATCAGAAACTCAAACCTTTTCAAAACTACCAAAAACCATTCCTCAAACGATTTGATATCGGGTTAAGTGTTCTTGATTGCAATCTTTTAAGTTAGGGAAGCACGATAACTTTTAGAGATTCCGTAACTTAGATAATAGTATAAAGATCAGCAGTTGGAAGGTTTTCCCTCACTGGCTAGGGGAGCCTTTAAAGACCCGCGGTGGAGATTCTCTTAGCACAACGTGTTGGAGAGAGACTGCAATATATAACCTTTGACTGATTCCTTTAAGAAAGATGTCTGCAAAACGTACTAGCACTTCTTGTTGGAGAGAGACTATAATGTATGACCTTCGGCTGATTCTTCCTTTAAGAAAGGGGTTTGAAAAACATACATCCACATTATCTCCACAAGAGAAGATCATGGGTCTTACATTTCTGGGGGTGGTAAGAATTAGTGAACAAAGTACCGCCATTGAATAATTTACTCATTCAAGCCCTCCTTTTCTGCAATTTTCCACTTGCTTTCCGTAATTACGTTCCTACTGATTAGTAACACCTAATGTCAATAAGGTGTTATGTCCTCCCTGGTTTCAATCCAGGTGCCACATATTATTTAGTATTGTCGACCCATTTGACCGGGAGATTACAATCGTGACCACTGGGAAAAATGGCCACAATGCATAAACAAAAAGGCTACCGAAATATCACACCACCTGTACTAACGTCTTGATGATGTGTCCTAGATCCCTCGAGTCACTTCAACTCTGAAGCCGGTTCCAGCTCATTCTCGAAGTAAAACAGGAAAGTGTGTACATAACGCATCTTGCAAGCAAGATGTAACTGATGGGATGTGTGTCTTTGTTCGGAAAGAAATCGCACAACAAGGACACCACGAACAGAAGGTACATTCCTGTTTGTCCGCCAAACAGTTCAGAACCCATCTCTGCGTCAGGGATAGTGGGCTTACTTCAGAAGAATACTACTCTAAATTGGCAGAGCTTTGAGGCCATGCGCAATGTGCAGCATGTGAGCCATACGTTTACTTCACGGTAGTTCTATACACCACACGCTCGAGATCAGATCGGACCGTTCACCTCTTAACTTCTCGTGTATCCTGCGTAGAACTAACGTCAAGTCTAAGCTTTTCGGCCTCGAAGTGTGAGGCTGAGATAGCTTTTCTTTCAGTTTCGCATTGTACTAGTGATCATGAAAGATCGTTGCAGAGTTATGCTACAATTTGTTTCGGACAGTCTTTTAACTTTGTGCTTGTTAATCTTCAGGAGAGGCAGCTTCCATCCTCCAGGCGTTGAAGGTTTGGACTTGGATATCTTGAGTCCCGTTGTTGAAAAGGTAAAAGTAGGCGCCATCGTTGAGCGCCTTGGTTGGGTAGACCCGTGATGTGATGACCGTCCTCCCTCCTTGGGCGAAGCTTTCAATCACTGAATGGTCCACCTGCTTACAAGAGCAGGGAAAACGATCAGACATTCTTTTCTATACGGAGCTCTCAAAAGCGATGGAATATTACAATGATATCGTTGATTTCAATCAATGAATACACAAGGTGGATGATCTGATCAGGTACACTAACCAAGGTCCTCAGAGTAAGATATTGATCACTCTCCAGCACCGGGACATAAGTTCCATACGTAGTTTTGTCCACATCTTCTTGCATCGATGATCTGCGTACTCAGACGCATTGGTACACTTATTAGCAGCAGAATGCAGACCTAACAGCTCTACATGCTGCAGTAATCTGTACTTAGATACAGTAGCAAGAGAAGGTAGACACTGGTTACAAGGCATAAAGATATATAACAAGAAATGAAGTACGAGTTTAGTGTTGTTGTTTCTTCCGCTTGTTTTAACTGTCTAACATCCTAAACTCAGAAAGAGACGCATTGCATCTCTAAAAATATTGGAGTATAAGCTTAAAATTCTGTGACTTTGCGTGGAAAGCACTGGCAAATAATTCTAAGAACAATCCTTGCTCGACGGAACTACTGAGGATGTTCTTGGCAAGCAACACAGTTTATGACGATCAAATACCTGCTCTGATCACTGCAAAGTAGTGCCTTCCAGGTTCCATCCCAAGCAAGCGTTATGTAGAAAAAGACACCCGTTAGCTCCTCAAGGTTTTTTTCAGCAAGTACCAGCACTCCAAAAGGACCGATGAGTCCCTTGTGTGATGTTCCATTTGTGCTGCAAACCTCCTGACCGACAATTGAGTTCATGTCTGTGCCATTGAATAACAAATTCATCGGCATGGTCGGCTTATTGAACTCCAGTTGAATGTCCAGCTGATCTCCTCGAAAATCATTTATAAGTCGGTAGCTATGTTAGTCCGGGTAATTACCATTAGGGACATAAACCACAAATTTCTGATCAGTAGCTCGAACGTACTGAGCTGCACTTGAAGACCTTCACTATGATAACTTCTCCTGTACTCATATAACTAATCAGATTTGTAGAGACTCCATCGATCGGATACCTTGGCTCTGGAAGTAACAAACATCAGCACCGTTCGTCTCTGCTACGTACAGTGGATTATCTCACTACCATTATACAGACTACCAGAAATGGATTTTGTTCGTGTTCTTGTCACGTTCTACCCAATGATGTTTGCAATCGTTACTAGTATTACCCTAGTACCGGTAGCCTGTGGACCCTAGCACTGGACATGGGGTCGGCGGTACCCTATGAGGTTGCCATGTGTCTTGGAGGTTGTCTCAGTCCGAGCGTTAGAGAGTTACGATTCCGATGTTGTCTGAATGAACTCTCTTAGGCGCAAGGCTACGGCACGCAAACAAAATGAATGCTCTATTGTCACGTTCTAAATACACACAGGCTTGGAAACTATGACATTAGCTACCTTCCTGACATCGGCAAATGAGAGACCAAATATATGGTGATGAGAAGTGCTCCTGTTGAAAAGAATACCAAAATTTGCTGCACAAGTTCCTCGTCACATCATCGTAACAAGGGGCTAAACTGCACACGAGCATCCTTATAGATATCTGCCTACAAGGTGAAGGGTGATGAGTCGAAACCTGAGGTCCGTGAACTCCTTCAATGGCCATTACGGATCCTGCCGGCAGCGTAAAGTTGAACTTGAAAACATTGTCCCTGTGGAGGCCATCTACTTCTTCGATTGGCGCCTGTACAAGGTTTTCTCCAGTTTCTGGATCCAGCCAAACTTGTCTTGGTAGAGACTGCATACAGGAGAAACATCAGTAAACCTTTTCAGACGTTGTCTCCAAGAATGAGAGTAACTAATGGTGTAAGAGTAACTCATAGGATTCTTGCAGCCCTACTTATACCAAAATAACCGAGGGAGGATGAATTAAGGGAATAATTCCAAATCCAGATGGGAAGAATTATGGTGAAAGATAAGAAGAATATCTGGAGGAAGATTGAGTCGAATATAGTATGGATAGAAAATAAAAAAAACTGCAGTTTTGAATCTTTCTAACAGTCAATCAGTGCCGCCCACTTGGGCCAAGACCCCTCTTGTTTCAACGTTACGGCTATCATGGCATCCTTCGAAGGGCCGACACGCACGTTTTGTCTCAAAGACAGTGTACTTTCAGGGTCCCAGAACTTCAAACATAGCAGATGATGAATCTACACATGCCTGTAGTTGTATCAAGCAAAGAAACACTAGGAAAGCAAGGTGACTGTGATCTGACAAGTGGACTGAAGAAGAAAATCCTATCATAAGGAGAAACAGATCGACAATAATGCAGAAATTGTGCTCGAGTACGGTACAAGACGGAGTGAAAACAGAGTAGAGGTGACAAAATCAGAAATGTGCTTTGTACTGATTTGGAGCCTGCAGCAAGAAATCAGACCTGAATTCCTGACCATCCCTTGGAAGCTGCAGCTTCTCTACTGTCGGATTCATTGATCCATCCAAAGAGGATTCTTCTGTTCCTGGCCTTGTCAAAGAACGTCTTGGAAGCATAGAACTTCCCGTAGTCATACCTCAATCCGAGGCCTAGATCGAGTTCGGGATCATCAGGAGCGAAAGTATCTAAACCGCTGTCATATGTACCTAGAACATAATAGTCATGGAAGCTAGAGCTCATCTTCAGAACGTGCTTGATCCTCTCAGTGTTTACAGAAACGTCCAAACCATCTCTTCCCTCCATAGCCACAGGGTAGAAATCGGGACACTCCCACATTCCAGTCCCACTGACACCGTGCAGCTCATGAGAATACGTCCAGTTAACAAAGTTTCTGCTTTTGTACAAATGAGCAGTCCCTGCATCGTGCTTAGCCAGCCGGCCACCGACCAGAACTCTCCACTCGCCATCTGCCCCAACCCATCCTTCAGTGGGGTCCCTGAAGTTGACGGCTTCAAAACCTTTCTCTGGAACCATGATTGGGTTAGCTGGAGACTTGACCCACTCTCTAAGCAGCGGGTCTGATGCATTCAATGGCAGAGCCAGATTCTGAGTCTGGATCTGGTATCTCTGTGAGATGTTAGACCAGCCAGTATACAGAAGAGCAGGAGTTCCATCCGGAAGTAATGTGCTAGATCCAGACCATACACCGTAGATATCATACCAGTCAGGCCCGGGAGCAAGAGCAGATTGGTTGATGTGATGCCAGTGTACAAGATCTTTCGAAACGGCGTGACCCCAGTTCATGTTGCCCCACAGCGGACCATCAGGATTGTACTGGTAGAACAAGTGATAGTAGCCCATGTAGGACATCAATCCTACACAGATGATGAAGCACATGGAGAAGTTTTCTGTCAGTCATCGCCTTCATTTCCACTGTCAACGACTTTCTTTTTGACAAGAGGTTGCTGGAATAACTACTCTGACACTGCCAAAGTGTCTAAAGATTTACCACAATTCCGAAAGAGAACGACCTGAAACTCGTAACACTTCAGGCATTTATCTTCTGAAGTTAGTAGTCTTGAGAGGACTAACCGTTTGGATCTGTAACTCGTTGAAGATTAAGCAAATAGACATCCACAAGCGCGAACCAGCGACGGCCGCCATTGATCACAAGCCGCAATCCCAACACACTGTCAGCTCGGCCATCATCAACCTGTGGGAATGGATAATAAAATTTCTCACCATCGTCACCAGAATTGTGGTGCAAATCTTCTCGTATCTAATTATCAACTCACTGCAGATCGGAAATGGTGGACTGTCGACAAAGATTTATCAAAACTAAGAGCGGCGTGTGACCATGGAGAACGAGAGTATGCTCGAGTCTACTGCTCATACACTCTCGTATCCACATCCTACCACCTGGTAATCTGCTTGAATCTCGTGAATCTTAGATCAGAATGAGCACGCTGGACAATCAAATTGCAGTTGAGATGAAATGAAATGAAAAAGCTTACCGTTCATCCAATTCTTGTGTGGTTGGAAATGAAAAGCGGTCCTGTAATGTACAGTAGAGTACGATTTCGACGTGGACGTGGACGTCGACCCAGAGACGGAGATCAAAATGCAAAAAATAACTATAATGATGATGACCACAATCAACGTTATGATGCAAAGAGGGGACTTCCACTCTTTCTTAGGCTGCCCCCATTCGATCGGTCGACTTTCTCCCTTTGGCTCAGCTCCCATCGAGCTCATCTGCACCTCTATCCGTTCAGGTGCATCAGAAGGAGAAGACTGGAGCACTAGCGGTACAAACTCTAGCTCACCATCCCCCGGGGTATCTCCTGCTCTGGTATCGAGAGCAGCATACTCTGCAGTGGAACTCATCTTCCCTTCCCACTTCTACCTCAGGTCTGCTGCTCCTTTTCAACAATCAGATCGGTACTCCCAGAGCTGTGCTGAATTTGAATTTCATTCCTCAGCATTGTCCAGAAGCATAACGAGGCCTGTCTGTGGCATTTTCCCGAGCCAGTGCAGTCCGACGGCCAGTCTGCTGCCTTTCTAATATTTGTTGTGCTATGTCCACTGCCACTCGCACTTCCAGTGAACAAAGTCTCTTATCACAGTGGTGCTTCTTATACATTCGGGATTTTTAGCCATCCCGTGTGTGCAGAGGACTGATTCTTGTCTGCCAAGACTCTGTCGTTGGGTTATTGATAGCGAGTCTCATGGCCTATTCAAACTACCCAATGCAGTTTTTGTTCGCAGTCCATCATACACGACGCTCCAGCTCCTCAGTTTGTCCAAAGGGCACTAAATACTGCCCACTGGTACGAATGATCTACCGTAGGACTAGTACTTATTGAGTAATTGAGGCGAACCTTGAGCCGAAAGGACACGAAGCTGCGACTCCCGCGAGTGCTGCGGTCATGAAACCATTGACTTTGCTGGACCCGGCACGGTTGAGTATCATGGAGGTAGTCGACCCTACACGGTCATGGTCCACTGATACCACAAGGTTTGTACAATGACGGTCCCCTCTAGAAAGAGTTGAGTCATAGTCAAAAATGTTTCCTACAATCGAGGAAAACTATTGTTACCGGTCCAGTCGAAAAGTGTTCGGGGAGGTCTTTTGCTAGAAACGGTATATTGCCGTTAAATAATGGGCTGATATCGGTGAATTTCCGAGACGTCCTGATGGAAAGGTGAAATTTTCCGAATGCAGTTCTGCACCTTCCGGATAAGTTCTTCTTCTTAAATTTTCCAATAGTCTCAATTCATTATCAATTTATTTTTTATCTGAAACTCCAGACTTTTGGTGTCCCCCGTTTCCGTGAAGTGTCTGATTCTACTAACAGAATCTTCTACTATAAGGGATTTCCACAACGCAACTAATTTTGTCCCGTTTGGACATATAACTACTCTAGTTATATGATTTTGAAGTTATAAGGAAAAAAATACGAGTTTGGAGTCTAATTTTGATTCTAAAAGCTACTATAGAGATTGAACCTTACGTAAGGTTACTTTTACAAGGCTCATGGCAACCGTGATTCTGAAATCGAGATTTTTGAATCATTTTTTGGATGAAGTTTTTAAGAATGGAGTCGTAACCAAAAAATTGGAGGTCAAAAACTAGAACAAATATTTCTACCAGAAAATTTATTTTTGACAAATTTATTTTCTGAGAGCAAGCTTGAGAGTTGGAGTCCCAACCACTATTCTTAAATCGAGATTTGGAGGTTAAACGGTCAAGAGAAACCTCGATTCTGAATTCGAAATTATCAATATGCTTGAAGAGAAAGCAAATGAAAACGAAATCAGTTTTAAGTAATATGAGTATCATTGGAAAGAGAATTTGGAGAGTTTTCCAATAAAACAATAATTACTTTATTTAGATAAGAAATGATAATACTGCAAGTGTTTGAAAACGAAGATATAGATAAGACGAGTCGTCCTTGAGCAGGTATAGGTAAGACGAGTCGCACTTCAGAAGATATAAGTAAGAAGAGTCGCACTACGTTGTCTTTAGCAGCCAGGAGCCTAGTGCTTTTCCAGACTCAACTTTGATACAACATCGTAAAGAGAGGAGCTAAATCTAGCAGCGCAATTAGAGCAAATAGTGTAGTGTGATCTTATCAAACTTCTGAATCTATTAGTCAGTGTTAGATTATGGCTGTTTATAAAGTGTTAGTTGTAATTCTCTAAATTTAAATAGAAAATATAATAAAATTTAAAATCAATGTCATAGGTCAAAAACTCCAGAGAAAATCTATAAGCCATGTACATTGAAACGTACTCCATGAAATCATAAGATCGACTCTATCCTCAATAATTAAAATTTAATTATAAGTGATAAATTAAACTACTTTGCATTATTCTCCTCTTTCAAAAAAGAAAGAGGTAAATATATATGAAGTTCTTTGTATTAAAGAATCAAGGACTGAAACTCTCGCATTTGAGAGGAAGCGATCTCATCTTTCTATTTGTTACGAAGGAAAAATAAACCTCAAGGACTAATTAAATTTTCAGGTTATGGAATTATTACTTGGTCGCAAGTGATTATATACTCTTGCAAATGGTTATTGTTATTGGTTTAATCGAGCAATATTTCTCTTGTTTAACCAAGGAACACAATTCAACGATTAAAATCAAATTACTATTGATCACCTAAAGGATTACATCGAGTTCAAAGCTAGTACTCAACTTTGTATTTGTCACCTCAAAGGTTCCGTCTTGTCTCCGTACTCACAGAGATATCTAAAAATATTTCTATTCTCAAATCATCCACATCGGTATGCAATCGCTTGTAAAGCTTTTGTTGATTTCAACTCACCTCCACGAATAATTTGATGTTGTTGGACCACAGTTGCAAGTGTCTTCAAAATCTCACTTGTATTTAACCCAAATGTTGTTGCTACTATGGTTGTAGATGTTGCAGCAAGTGTTGTCAAAAGATTTAGACGCAGTTGTCGTGGGTGCAGCAGGTGCAACACTTGCAAATGTACGGTCCATGTCTTTTTGTGTACGGACATGTGTAGCAAACTTTAACTTCGAGAACAATCACCCCAAGATGCTCTAAGCGGAAGCACCAGATCAGATGTCGTGGTGTGAATCTTCTTGGAAAAGACGTAACTTTCTAACTATGACCGTCTTCAAGAGAAAAACCACGACAACAAAATATGAATCGCACAAAATTCTCACATACCTCAAATTTTAGATCATTCAGTTCTTTGTCTACGACGCCCAATAACATGTGTATTATAATTCCAAGTAAGACACTATGAATTCTAGAAATAAAATTGTCATTGTGAAGCACTCGCGCTCTCATTCAGAAGTTGTCATTTATTTTGCTAAAAAATAAATATTTTTACAAATTGCTGATCTTATGTCCTATAGCTCCCTGTGTAATTCCGATTGAACCTTACTCTATCTATTCGTTCTCATTCCGTCGCTAGTTGACACGCTTCTTTAATGAACTCATCATTCTTCACATCCATCTTCAGATCTTGTTCTCTGTTCCCTTTGAACTTCTAGTTCAGAAACTTGTTAACGTCATTCCGTTCATCTTTTTGAGCATTCCATCCCTTGTTTGTTTTCTGCTTGCTTTCTCCCAACGCTTCCAAATTGAGAAATCTTTGAAGATAGACTCATTTTGTTCGTGAGGTTGTTCTTCAAAAGATGCTATTATTTTTCCTTTATTAGCTTGGTATGTAGATTCAACCTTGCACTATGCCATCATTCTTTCGATCATATCCTTCTCTAGATCACTTCGGATGTCTAGTATTTCTTTCAGACTGTTTTTCTCTCCTCTAGTTCCGAAAGGATCGTAGGCTCCTCATATTCTACCTCCATCTCACTCGACTCTTCATGTATGGTTTATAGTATACTGTTATCATATCAAATTTTGCATGAAGGTTGTCCATGAAAATGCAAAGTCCTTGGTGGTGGAGATATCACGTGTTAAACAAAGACAAGAAGAAATAAACAACCACGAGAATAAGCTTCGCAAGATATACCAACTCTCATTTTATATTCCCGTTTCTTTTTCTCTACGAACACAAAAATGGAAAACATACTTGAGTGGTCTGTAATCTGACCCAACCTCCTAAAACAAATATTGGAATCTCAACCTAGACCTAAAACTACCGAAGCGTAGCTCAAAGCAAAAGAAACACACATTTGCTAACAAAATTTTACATCAATATCACACAATTCAAACCCTGATCCAAACAACATCCATGTACAAGCCCTTAGCTAAAACTAATTACCACAAGCCACACATAACAAACCAGTCCTAAATGACAAAAACCATAGTGAAGGAACATAAGAAGACCTATCTGAGTACTTTCTCTTTTCGTCAAACCGTCTTCAGATGTCAATAATGTCTTTCCTGACTTTGTTTGCTTCAAGAACCTTCAGATTTGACTCCTGATAGTTGAAGTATCTCTAAATTTTTGTCGCATGTGAACAAACCTCCAAAAACCTCCTCCTTGTGCCTTAAAACTAGTACATTCGCAGAACGGATCGTCTGATTCAAGATCCGTCTTCTTTGGTAAGAAGATCTAACTACTTTGATCCAACGACACCCCAAACAAATAGTTCGGAGTTTCTTTCACGAAGAACGATGATAAATTTGATCGCATGAAGCAAAAAATAGACGTAAATCGTTTCCATGCGGCTTAACTTCATTCACCATGCACAACACAACAATTCCATCTATGTACGGTCTTCTTTTTGCATAGATAAGGACCTCTTGATCGCATAGACACCAAGAAGAAGAGTTTGGTTCACTGATCACGAAGAACAACCTAATCTCATATCGAAGACAAACAAAAATATGACACAAATGTCTCCTTGCGAGCAAATTTCCTCACGTCTCTCAAATTGCTCGATGAAACTTTGTCTTCTTCAATTTCTTGAAGAACTCACTGTTTTGATCTCGATGGATCCTAGGACAACAAGTTTGGACTTTGGAATGACTCGAACGGTCCAACTCTGTTTGTATGTCACTGAAGCACTCCAATTTTCTTTTCCTACATCTCATTTCTCCCTAGAACACACACCATTATCACCTTTTCAAGAACCGTCTTAACCAATGCGCAACCTACACATATCTGAACCTAATGACATCTTGTACGCATGCATTGAACCTCCCAATCTTTTGAAATGTTCGTCGATAGGTGGCAAACACAAGCTAACCCCTTAAGCTATCCCCTTAAGTATGTTCACAATACTTGAGGTTTTCACAAATAATGATCAAGCAATCCCTTTGCACCTTTAGTATAGCGCCAGAAACCACAAATACCCAATCAACATCGATAAGCTAGGACCTAGCTTGATTTTCTCATCTTTCGAACCTCATAGTTTGGCCATTAAGCATCAAAATGAGATAAATGAAGTGCCCATGGGAAGCTAAGAAGGAGCTCTACCACTTGGTGCAATGAAAGTGGAGATCCAAAAGTTGTATAAAAAGTCTATTTTTAGTCCTATGAACGTCTTTGGAGCGATAATGCATAGCATCAAATTTAGATTTTCATGTAAGAGTCGGTCCACGACACAACACCGTCTTCTCAAAGATTTGAGGATCATCCGGAAGTCTCGATTCTTTCATATTCTTCCACTATTCTTCTACTTGCTCTCTTATATTATCTGGATGGATGGAATTCTTTGGATGCTTCTGGGTTCCATGGCAGTATCCTCAGGATTTCTCTTCGACTCTTCCTCTATTCAATCTTCTTCTTGGTCCTTCGTTATAGTTCTCACTGGTTCCGTATCTGTTGGAAGTGAAATATAACTGATCTTCGTCATCATAAGAGACAAGTACTTCATCACCTCTAGTTCCATTAGTACTCGTCCAAACTGCCAGATCGAGTCCCTTATACCTTCATGTCTAATTTGTTCATAAGTTTTGAAAATTTCACTCCTTCTTTCGATTCCTCTCTAGTCGATACGTTATCTGGGTATCGTGGAACCGGATGTGCGTGTTCACCCGTTTTGGTTCTACAGAGATACGTTCTTTGCTCAGCCTTTCCATACCTACCGCTGCTTCCTCTCATGCCATTCATTCTCTAAATCCTTGGACTCCTTATCACTACTCTTTGTGCTCTCCTTGGATTCACTTTCTTCACTCTTTGAGTTGCTCTCGTCCTCACCTTCCGTGGAAAAAAAGCCCCTTTTGGAGTCATCGTGCGCACGGTCAGAGGCAAGACGATTAAGCAACAAAGACCACTCCGAAAATTTGCGAACTTAAAGCAAATAAAAGTAAAAAATGACAAGTGAGCCAATCACTAACTTTTGACAGTTATATGATTCCAGAGGATGATTTAGAATTGGGTCAATTACGTTTATTAGAAGTGGACAATCGAGTGGTTGTACCAGCAAAGGCCTACCGAAGGTGCGAAGCTCTCGACCCCGTGGGTCGTCATGGCAAGCATGGTTTTATATTTAATAGATCACTGGGTAAACACGGATTCCGCTTCGTGCCCTGGGCATACCATCACCTAGAGACAAGATAGTACAAGAGGTCATGAGGAGGATCCTTGAACCTCTATTTGAACCTTTTTTCATATTTTTTTGCTTGTGCTTTGTGGCACAGCAGCGTCCGCAGGATGATGCCCGGATGCAGTCGCTTTTCAAAGATAATGTTGATATCAAATTGGGGGCGCGGCCCTCCTGTTACAAAGAAAGAGCATACGACGAAGTCCCAACGAGTGAAATGCTCGGAGGAAAGGGATGTAGATGATAAAATGCTATGCCATGTATTAATTTTACTTTCTACTTGCAGTATGCTTTTTATGATCTCGGCTTATGATTTAATTGCCATGTATTTAGCTATTTGCATTCAAAGTATCGATGTGGAAAGATTCATAATCTATCATCTTGGTTGTATCTTGTTTTGCTGAGTCTCTCTCGGAGGACTCCGAACTACCCAATAATCATCACCTTCTTCCTTATTTCATGCTGGATATATCGTTATCCGTCCAATGAAGATGAGTCTTCGAGACAAGTAGTACGGGAACTAACAATACAAGAAGGAGATGCTCCTGAAGAAAGTGATCGAGACAGAAGATGACTAACTCCAAACCCATGAGAAGTAGGAGAACTATCCTATCCGGGATACCATCAACCCGAAGAAGGATGATTTTGAATCATCCTTCTTCGGAGATACCATAGGTGCCTGAACAACTGGAACAGTTGGAGCAACTGGTACTACCTGTCTAGCAACAGGAACCACTGGTCGAACTACAAGAACATGTGTTACAGCAGTAGGTGTTGATGCTAGTCTCCTAACATGAACCTTCTCTCGTCTCCGCTCCCTCTTGGTAAGCAGACCAACAACTTCTTCAACCTTCTTCCATCTACTGGTCAATCCATCGTCCTCCTCCCGGTTTTCGAGAGGTACCTCTAGCTTCTCCTACAACTTCTCGTCTGCAGTCCGAAGAAATAGCTCTGTCTTGTTGGGCTGCAACGTCAACTTCTCCATCCTGGTCAGTCGTGAAAACTGCTTCTCAAACTCTCTGAGCAACTCAGTAGCTTGTAAACCCTTCCTTGGTTGCTCAACCCACTCCAAGAATGACTTCTTGGTGGTATGAAGATGCTACTTTCTTCATCTTTGTCCCCTGTAGTCTCACACATTCGCTTCTAAGTCATTATATCACGTACTATGTTCAGTCGACTTCTCGTCTATTTTCCACATTCAGTATCACCATCGTGATCAAGCTCTTCGTGATCTTCATTCCTTCTTATCTTACGGCTACAATCTTGTTGATCCAACTCAATCGATGACTCCACAATTTGTCATTGCATTTCAAAACATAGTAGATTTTCTTACTCGTCGTCCACTTTAGATATGCATTATGCAACCATTAGCTCGAGATTCGAGCTTGTTGTGAATTTGTGCTCCCTTAATGACTATACAAAAAGTCTCATAAATAATTTTTTTGTCGAGTTTGTACTATCTCTCATTCGCCACAAACTTTTGAGTTGTCGGATGATAAGAATTTATTATCGCTAATGTCTGCTCCGCATCAAAATCTTAGATATGAAGATCTTTAAATTTCTCGAACAGCTCTAACCACTCTCTCGTATTCTTCTTCTCTCGAGGTCATACATATGAGAACTTCTCGTGATGAAATTGATTTGAGCTTCGTCTGCTCTCGATGCAGATGATCAGTCTTCAAGTTCTCTCTTTTTTTTCTTCGGATGTTGTGAAATAGGGTTCGCTACTATAACTCCTCTAGTCTACTTCGATTTCCAACTCTTTGAATTTTGAAATTTCCTCGGCTCTTGGTAGCGTTACTATGAGGATATTCTTCTGTTGTACCTGTTCAATCGATGATCGTCTCTTGGACGAGATTTTGATCCACTCTTGTAACGTCTCGCTATCATTTCTCCATCATTCATCTGTGTGGTGTTGGTATGATACCTAATAACTTGTTGTTCTTGGATTTCATGTTTCAAGCGATATGCTAACGGTACTTGATAATACCACTGTCTTGTTTACTCCCACGTGTTGTGATCATACCTTTCTGCCATCCGCCGTTCGTTCATCCATATTCATTGTCTTTGACATGATTTTGATTGTCAATTCATTCTTTGTGTGCTTCTTTATTCTGTCTCTTCCGGATGATTTGTACAGAAAATGTATTCTCAGATTTCATCCGTATCAAGTTGATCCGATCTATCTGTACTCGTCTTCTCATCCATTCTTCTCATATGTCCTTCCTCCGTATCTCGAATTAATTCATCCATTTGTCTCATCGGTTAATCTCTTGATTGGTAATATTTTTCATAGAAAGGTCTTAGCTTATTTTTGTTTACATATATGATGTCCGTTCCATCCGATGTCACAATGAGTCTCGTTCCATTGACTAATAGTTGGATATCAGATATGGTCCTTCATATCTATATTTTAGCTTCTTCTTTATAATCTTCCTTGTATGTGTACACTATAGAATTGCATCTCCTTCTTTGAAAGTGTATAACTTTCAGAGCATTGAAATTTCTTTTCTTCTGATATGTGTTTTACATTGTTGTTGGTATGCGACTTCTCTGGTTTCTTCCAACTGCAATAGCTGCTTCATCCTCTGTTGTAAAACCCTATCCAGATTAATCTCGTATTTCGTGGTAATCCAGAGTAACGATATTACATATTCCGTTGGTAATATAATTCTACTCCATGGAATGGAATGTGCTTCATAGTCACTTTATATGTAGTCCTCATCATCCATAACACTACTGGTACATGTACATCCCATGTCCTTAGGTTCTTCTTTAATAGTTTTCGTAAAACGTCTATTAAGATTTTGTTTGTCGATTATGTCTATCCACTACACTGTGAATAGTACAATGTCAAAAATCAATGCTTCATCCGGCAATGTTTCATCAGCTCTCGTTGTCGAGGAGAGTCTTTCTCAGGAAGGGCGAGCCTTCTAACTGTAATTAATTGTGTGGTAGAGATTGAATAAGAAGACAATGATCAGCTTGCCTACAACAACCAAAGTCTCTCACAGATGTCAATTTCTATTTGGCAGTCGATCCTTACTCAACAATATCAATTCTCATTCACAAGAATACATATTCACCTTTTCATATTTTCACATATTGAAATTCGAACTTCCAATACAGTATTTCTCTTCATGTGACAGCTGAAGTCTTCCACATATATCAATCTTCTATTGAGTAAAGATCAATCAATCGATCTTTACTCAATAAGATCATCTTTCGTTCACCAGAAGGCATATTTATCTCCAAGCACAACTGAAATTCAAACTTCCAAACTCTTATTTCTCTTCTTGCGACAGTCTCACACTTGAAATCCTCAGAAGTGTGATCTCTTCAATCCTTGTCTTTCTTCCGTGCGTCTCGACGACTCTCTCTTATGAAAAAAAATACAATTATTTCTCCTCGTGCATGCCGATCGTTTTCTATCCTAACATCCAGCTAACACCCCAAATAAGCTAGAGTCTTTATAAGCAGACTTGGGTATCTACCAAGCAGACTCTTGCTTACTAAGAATTTCCTTGACTTGATGTCATCTCGATGTCACTTCAATTATATTACAGATCATCCAATGTAGATTGAAGCTATAGTTATCAAGCCATCCAACATGGCTTACAGCCCTTCCCATAGCCACACTAAGTAACTCCTGTCTTATAACCGAAGTGACATGCGGAGACTTAGATCAAGAAGCTCACAATTAAGAGATATATGAGTCCTCACCTCTAGATATACATGACATAGCTACATATCCAATATAGACTTTCATCCATGAGGTCAACATGTCGATATAGGAAACACATGACCGTCCATAGATATGCAAACGTAGCTATATATCCAACATAGACTCTCATCTTGGAGGCCAACATGTCAAAATATGGAACACAAGACATGATGATTTGATCTTGAGACCTCTTATTCCTAGGTGGACGTCTCTATCACTAAGGATGGTCTCTATTCCTGTTAGAAAGAGAATTAAAACTCAAGTTACTTTTACATTCTTAACTAACTTTCTCTACGATGACTTTTGTATAGCTCCATCTTTAATGAATGGAGAGTCAAACTATAGTACTCACTAACACCGATACACTTGTATCTTCAGATTATGGATCCAAGTCACGAGCCAGAATCGACGGATTTCCTTCTTTCACATTTTTCATAACTTATAAATTGCACGAACTATTGCATATAACACTGTTTCTCACAACTGAAAGCATGAGGTCACTCAACGAGCTCTGGATTCTGGTACTTTCACTCTTCTTCAAAATGATACTTTAACTCAAGCTAAGGGACAGCTTGTCTAGCTCATCCTTAGCTTAACTCCTCCTAACTTGGTAAGCTCAGGTGCAGCTTCTTGTAGAAATGTCACTCGGGTGTTTTCTAGAGATATTTTTCATCGTGTGAAATGTTATATCTCTTGCAATCAGGTCCTCATCTATTTTCTTCTTCCTCCTCTTCAGTTGGAGTATCATCCTCCTCTCCAGCTGATAATTGTTTCCTCATTTCTCTTATCATGACTTGTACCTTTTTAATATCTTTCTCTTCCACAAATATTGCATTGATTTTGACCTCTATGTTGGTTTTATTTTGTCTTCGTTCGACGAACAACGGACATTGAGATCCTCTCACATGTCCCTTTTGATTACAATAATAACACACTATATCTTGAGGATATTATGGACTGAAGGACGGTCTTCCTCCGGTTCTTCTTCTTCTTCTTCTTTCTCTTGTGGGTCTATCTTCGATCCTCTATATATTATTCATCGATACCATCATGTTATCTTGGTTCCTTCTGTTAAGATAACATTCATGTGTGATGTATGAATTTCTACTACAAATGTAGCACCATTTTCTATTCCTCCTCTTTGTTGAGTAATCATTCTTAGTAATCTTGGAACTGTTTCTTTGATTTTGTCGAGATGTTTCCACAATCATTTATCTCTATTAGCACATCCTCTCTCTTTAAATTCTTGCATTCTCTTTTTCTTCTACTAGTTTCTAAACTGTCATAATTGTTAACTTAGTCATAATCTGGCTCTTGGTACATGTAACGATTTGCTTCTTCTTCCATAGATCTATCCTTTAAGGCTATGAAGTACTTACGCTAACAAAATCTTTTCTCAAACTCATATGCATTGCATATCTCTGTTCTTGCATTGCATACAAATCCTTCTTCTTGATCACATTTCTTAGCCAAGTTATTCTTTGTGCACCAGTGCGTACTTCTGAAAGTCTTATAATCATGATTCAAAACCATCCATGTTTAAACCATCCATACCACTTTGGATAAACCATAAGAACATCTTTTTTCTCCGAGGTGTATAGAAAAGGTTTAACTCGACTTGATGCATCTTCCTCATTGATTCGAATATTGTTTGAATGTTGCTACGTGTGGATCGAGATCTTCATATGTTTTTTCTTTGTCATCATGTCGTCGCGTATTCACAAACGAACCATGTTTGGATCCATCGTATTCATCCATCTCGGAATCCTCGTACCAGATTTATCTCTGTCGTACAGTTGTCAAGGTATTTCGATTCCTTCTCAATTTATGCCTGAACTTTATGCTGGATCTTGTGTGTGAATTTCTCTTTTTCTTGCTCGATTTGTAGTTATGAGGTTTTCCTTTTTGTTCTATGAACTTCAAAAATTTCCAAGTTTACTCTTTCTTCTTGCTCAAGCTCTGATGTTTGGAATGGATTCCAACTTTCTTCTACTCGTGGAAGTGATCCTCGGATTTTCGGTACTTGCTTGATATTCAAGATAGTCGTATCTATCAAAGTAGTATCGTCTTGTCTTGCAATCATGAGAGGTAGACTCGGATGATTTTGATTAACTCGTTGTAAGTCGTATAGTAGTTGTTGAAACGTTGTTATCAGAGCTTGTAAGTCTTTGTGCTCGAATAGTGCTATTCTCTCTTCGTCGCTGTTTAATTTAAGAAAATAGTTGTTGAAAGCGTCAGTGCTTTCCGATGAAAAGTTATTCCGATCGATGATTGACATAGACTATCAAAATGATGTTTATAGATGGTTATAACTCGATCGATGTATCTTCCGCCATCAGTATCGATTATCTCGTGGTATCTACTTGTCATCATTTCTCGGTTTTTTTACCACATACGCCAATCTCCCGCTCGACTCATCAAATTTATCCATGCATCATTCTTATAACATTAATATTGATGTCTATTACGTCTAATAGTAATTTAATGATAATTTCTATGTCTCTTTGCTTGGATGCTCAAATTAGAAAACTATTTATGCAAAATGTTGTTGCTACATTATAGATTACAAAGTCTTGTCCGTCCAAATTTAGACGAATGAAAATGACCAAGACAATAAGGCCGTATCTGGTCTTGACGATGGGTAAGGATTACCAGCATCGTTAAGTCTTCCATTTCTACGTATTGCTTCTTCCTCAATGTCAATCCGATTTGTTTATCTCGTCTTTTCCTTTCCCAATTTTCTTCTTGATTATCTCAAAGATTTTATCCCGTTTACTTCTAATTCTGTTTCTACTTATGGATCCGCTCCTTTACTATAGTGTGTACACTTCTAATCTAATTTCTACTATGAATCAGATGTTATGCTTTTGAGTTTCTCCAACATGATCATCAAAATATCCCTCGAATGTGTTCTCATTCGAGACGTCAGACACATTAGCCGAACTTCTCGTACTTCCAGAAATACAATGCTTCCGTATCAACCTTTCTAACTTACAAATGCGAATTTCAAAGAAACAAGTACGACAGATGTCTTCCAAAACTGCAATTATTCTTTATACATTGAAAATATAAAATCCTCATGTACGCTTGTGATTGATCAATGAAGATCTTCGAGTTTGAGGTCTCATTAAAAGAATAGACAACAACTACAACTTGTCGACTGCAAACCATTAACTGTCTAACTACTTCATCCCGGATAACCAGTACAGTTGTCTCATATAGTTAACTTATATTCCTTTAACCGTTATATCTGTACTCAACACGCTGGTTGCAAAGCCTTCTCTAATAGTTTTATGCTCTATTCTCCTCGAGTCTCCTCGGATATACAGACTATCTGAATGAATTGTCCTTACGAGCTATCCGTATTACCCGAATATCCGAGACTCTCAGATCCTCCGATGATACGGAATTCACGAATAGTATACATATACGAGACTCTCGAGCAATCTTACATCTACTTTTCAATTGGCTATCCAATAGTACTTCCACTAATATACTCTAAGTCAATTCATCTATTCAACTCTATCGCATGCAACAAATCAAAAACATGAACATTGTTTATCTCTTTTTTCATGTCAACAGAACTTATGTCTCAACCGGTTTAGATATGATAGATTGTACCAGTGAACAGAGTTGAGTTAGCATGGTGCCCTAAGAATCAATCTTCTATACAAGATTATCAAAATCATCTTGTTGCTCTTGATAAAAAACTTCCATACACTAAATCTTCTAATCAAATATAACCTCCGACAGCTGAAACAATCAACGCAAGAAAGAGATATTTTAAGATTCAATCTACAAGTATAATATGTATAAAGAATTGTATTTATAATACAAAATAGTGGAGTCAAAAATCTACTACAGAATCGAATCTTGGGTTAAAAATTCAAAGCTATACATTCAAGTTGTTGTTCTACTAAAAGGTCCATGAAGAGCAATAGTGTAAATGACTTGAATAAAAATTTGTAAAACCCTCAAAAAATGACCAGTCAAACAAACCACTCAGTGCACAAAGATCACTTTACATCAATGAATAAGAGAACGTAGTAAGTTTAATAGTTCAACGTTGTGTGCTATGCATGTATACAACAAGTGAGTTCATGTATCTGCATACAAGGTTGTACAATGTCGTGGTGAGAGTCTTTGTTGGGGAGAGGGACCTCCTGAATGTGATTGATTAAGAGATCGATCAAGAGAAAAACAGATTGCTTCCAATGACTAGAACTCAAATTTGATCTCTTACATCCACCAAATCAAACAAGACATCCAATCTGTGCAAATAAGCTTTCCCAAGACCCAAGAATTTTATTCAAGTATCCAATTTTTGTCATCAAGGTCATCAACGATCATAATCTTCCCCTCCGTCTCTTGCTCGCGCCTCCTTCTCTCTCAATCTAGTTCTCTATAAAAATTTCTCCCGGATTGCCGTCGCACATCGATTTATCTAAAACTCAAACCCTTTGCTAAGCAACCCCCTAGCTAAGCAAGGGTCTTTATGTCCTTATAACACACTCACTTATCAAGTAGCTCCCTTGCTAAGTAGCCCCCTAGTCAAACTAGCCACTTGTTAAATAAAAATTTCTCAACCCTCGATGTCATCTTGATGCATCTATGAGTGCACTCTATGAGTGCACTCTATGAACACGCATAAATGAAAACACGTGCATGTTCTAATCAAGAAGAACTTACACTTGGTATCTTCGTGGCTTCTTAGTCGTTCTTTGGAATGTAAGTTAGGCGTTGTCGGAGTGTGATCCGTCTAGATTAAGAGCTTTTCAGACCCCTCTACTTCAGCGGCCGTCCTGAATTACTCAGTCACTCAATCGATGCGACACTTTTTAATAAATCGTAGCCCTGCTGGTAGAGAACACAACCTCGAAGTTTTGAAGCAATTTCCTCAAATCTGCTACAAGTGACACTGAAAACCCTAAATCCAACAAAAGTGATTCAGTTCTAGCACAATCCGAACTTCAATTGCTCATAACTCCATCTTTATTGCCTCAAATCGATCGAGAATTTCTCTGAAAGTGCTTGGCATGACGAGCTCTACCCTCCTGTGCTCTCACATTTTGAAGTCCTCTCACCAAATGCTCGAACTCTCCTTAAGACCTCTATTTCTAAATTTAGAGTTACACAAAAGACAAAAATGAACCAATGAGAGTTCATAGTTCCACTTGGCTGTCCTTTAGTGCCCTAATCCACGTGGTAACTCAACTTCACTCAAAGGCTACCACGTCAGCCCCCTAAAGTGCCAGCATAAATCTTAAACTCCACGCGAAGACATGTAAAATAACACGTAACCCTAAAAGATAACTTAAACAATCTAGAAAGCATGCATGGGCGACATGTAAGTACAACCCATGAGCTTAAACCCTTATCAGCATGGAAACCCTAAGTTATGTACTTTCACAACAGAGATAAGCATGATATCATTTGCACAAGCGCAGGAGTGTTTGAACAAGATAGATATCATACTATCAACCTACTAGGACTCACAATATATAACACAATAGTGTCAACACCGTATGCAAAGGTGTCAAACATATGTATAAAGGACTAGAAGTAATATGAGGTAACTTCTAGAACTACTAAACTCAAGCGTCGGAGTAGAAGTCAAGCATGTAGCCGTCAAGTAGCGCGACATCCACCCCCTCTGAGCCTGCACATCCTCCGGTATGTGCCATCCAGATCAAGACTCATCAGCTTCGGCTTCAAACTCATCTTCAACCTGCATTGAGTCTTCAGCTTCACCCTCTTTAAACTCTGCAACGTTCTGATCCTCCTCTCTCCTCCTAAAGAGCTTGATTCTCTTTCCTGCGACTGGTATCTTGAGCACTGCACCATCTAACTATCTCAAGGAGTATGTGGCATTATCATAAACTTCTAACACCACATAAGATCCAAACCATCTCTTGGAGAACTTTCTGATAGTGCTATGCTGATTATCAAGACTACTATCATAGACTAACACTCAATCACCTTCTTTAACTGGTTCGGGTCGTAATCTATGCGTTCTTTCAAATGTGCCTTTGTTTCTCTCTCTAGCAGTCTTCAACCTTTGCACAGATTTGGCGACATCCTCCGGTCTCTGTTCTAACTGCTTGGTCCTTAATGCAAGAAGATCCTCCGTACTTCTACCATCTTCCCATAGCAAAACATTCCAAGAAGGCACAACCTCCTCAATCGGCATCACAGGTTTTTGTCCTAGTATCAACTCTGCTGGCATGTAACCTGTAACGGTACTATGAGTTGTACGATCTACCCACAAAGCAAATGGTAGCAGTCTAGGTCATTCACGGATGTTACCCTTGCAAGCTTTTACCAAAGCTTTGATGATTGGCAGATGACCTCGTTCACTCTTGCCATTTCCTTCAGGATTGTAAGCAGTGGTTAACGCCAACTTGATTCCCAATCGCTTGAAGAACTCAACTGCTTCTTGTGAATCCAACTCATCCTTATCTGCAGTGATCTTTCCCACACACCCATACCTACAAATAACATCTTCAAGTAGAAAGCGGCAGACACTAGCAGTGGTCTTCGTCCTCAAGGCACGACCTTCAACTTGGTTAGATAGATCTTCTCTAGCCAAGACTAGATACCTCATTTGTCCAAGCCCAAATGACATAGTTACCAGATCCACTACCCATTTGTAATGAATGGCTAAAGGATAAGTAGGATGCAATCCATCACGATGGCGTACATTGGAGTACATCTGGCAGGATATACAAGATGAAACAAACTGTACTACATCCTTATACATATCCTTCCACCAATACTTCTCCTTCATCTTGGCAAATGTAGCCCAAACTCCTCTATGGCCGACCCATAGACTCTCATGGAACTCCTTGATCAGCTTCTGCTGCAATTCTAGGTCACATACCACCCGTTGTGGTACACCTCCTTGTAGCTTAAGGCGCTTCCATAGATGTCCTCCATACAAAAAGTACCCATAAGCTGTTCTACGGATCCTCTTGAAATCTGCATCAGACCAGCCTTCCAGCCTTCCCAATGAACTCAAATAGCGCCCAAGATCCAACCACTCGCCATCATACATAGTTTCCTCAAATAACTCCAATGGAGCTGCAAAACAACTTCCATCCTTTCTAGCAAGAACACTAGAATAGAACTCTGTTCCCACATCCTCCTGGTCATCTATCATTTCTTTCTTATCGTAATACCTAGCCCTTGATAACATATCTGCCACAGGATTGTCTTTTCCTGCAATATGTCTAAACTCTGGGTTCAAGGACTTGATATATGCTATCTACCTCAACATAGCAATGTCTGGAGTTGTACAGCTAGTAATCATTCCCAAGAGAGGTAAACAATCTGTCTCCACAACCACATGTGCTCATATCAAGTATTCCTTGTCACTCTTCATCGCAGTAACTACTCCTCACAACTCTCTCTTGACCTGAGGATAGTCTCTCTGCCGTGAACTTAATACCTTAGCACCAAAACGCACAACATATCTATTTCCATCCTCATCGTCTTGCCCTACAGTCCATCCAATGCCAATGGGACTAGTATCAACAGTAAGGATAAGAGATCTCCCCAACTCATATGTTACCTTCTTTAGAGTTGGTGGTGAAGACAACAGATCCTTCAACTTCTTCATAGACTCGCTTTGCTCCTCTTGTCACTGAAATCTTTGTCCCTTCCTCATCAACTTTTACAACAGATCTGCTACATGTGCAAAGTGTGGAATCCATATATGATAAAACACACATGCACCTAGAAACCTTCTCACCTCGATAACTGACCCACATGTCTCCTTCATCCTTCGAATGGCATCAACCTTGTTTGGATAAGGTTTCTGACCATAAGATCCACATAGGTGCCCCACAAGCAACACCTCTTGTTCTCCAAATATAGACTTTGTTCCTGATAAAGTCAAATGAACCTCCTCCAGTCGACTCAGTATCTTATTACAATCAGATATGTGATCTAGACTTACGACACCCCCTCTGATCCTTTACCTCATTCTTCTCCTCCTCAACACATCCTTTGATGGACAGATCATCAAGGAATGGCATAGTTTTTTCAGGAATGAAGTCTCTCAAAACTTTGTTCATGCCATTCATCATATGTGCTACAGAATTGGTAGCACCTTGTGGCAAGGTGCACATCCTTAGTAACCCTAAAGGTGTCCTCATTGTAGTCAAGTCTCTACTTTCAGAGGATAACTGAAACTGACCATAACCTGAATATAAGTCTCCCATTGAATAGATAGCACGACCAGCAAAAGCCTCAGCAAACTCGTCTACAATAGGTCATATACCCATATTCCTGATAGTCACCTTGTTAACTGGCTGCATATCTTGAATGAATCTCAAAGCTCCACTCTTCTTCGGAACAATAAGCCATCTGCTAGAATAGGGAGCTATAGATGGTTCCAAGATACCCATCCTAATCCTCTCATTAAGCAAGTCTATCAGCTTTGGTAGATGAGCTCTAGGTACAGGGATAAGACGTAGATTCCAAGGCATATGCGGTATAGTAAAGATTACCATAGGTGCAACTACACTTGGATCTACACATCCTACTTCATATGACTCAAACGCAAATGCCTTACCATGCCTAGATAGCATCTCCCTGAAGCTCTTCTTCTCTTGCTCAGTAAGAAATCCATCACCTCCAATCCTCAGCTCCTTCAGTGTTGTTTTTGTGAGCTGGTGCTCAATTCTTCTCGGTCCTCTGAGCGTCGGTTCTCGTGCAGCTTGCTCCATCTTCTGATTGTAATCGAGTGGTAAAGGCAAAGCCACTGGTTTGACTTTCTTTGCCACTGACTTGTACTTGGTCTCCACATACACCTCTTGTCGATCTATAAACTTATCAATAACATCATAAAGCTCCTTGGAGATCACCCTCACCACTCTATCTATATCATCTGTAGAGCTTTCTAATATAGATTTCAACTCTCATATAATATCTACCAAATACTGTTCTTCAAACACTCCAGATATGTATTCATCTTCGGCTAACTCTCCACCATCCCACAAAGATTGCTGTACATACTTCACACGTTACCTCTCAAACCTCTTCAGATTCTCAACCTTCCTATAACACACTGATCCACATGATCAATCCTAAGAAGCTAGTGGATAAAGCTTCTTGCTCTATTGGATCAAGCGAGAATCCTATCTCTACTGTATCGTTGAGTCTTGCTCTTCAATGGTACTCTGCCAAAACCCCTAGACTCTCTAAACTCCTGAGTAATCTTAGGTAGTGGACGGTCTCTCAAGCTATCACGATTCCTCTCATGTTCTGCAGCAACGGTCAAAAATTGAACAGCTCTTTTGCCGTCTCTACTACGTATCCTAGCATAAGCTGAACCATCATCCATAACTCGTGTCTCCATTCTAACAGCAGTAATGTACGGCTGTCCTAGAATGATAGGATAGGTTGACATGTCTTGCACAAAGAAATTCTGAACATCTCTGATGTCACCCACAGTTACCTTGATGTTGAGACAAGCACCATACAGTTCTCCCCTCTAGTTGTTGGCAGCACGGATAAGCCATCCATGGTCGGTGTCTATGAGCCATCTCCCACGCTTGTACAGCTCCTTAGACATCAGATTAATCTCTAAGCCATGATCAATCAACGCCACCATATGTTCCTCTAGATCTCCCAGCTTCACTAAGGTCTCGGTGGTTGCTCTTGTCCAATGATTATGAGAATAATGGCTCTTCTGCGATGCTTCCACCTCATCTTCGAACCTCACGTGCTGATACGATCTTCCCTCTGATACTTGAGAGCAGTAACCAACAATCTCATCTTCCTCATCCTCCGACAGTTTGGTCCCTAGAGCGTTAAGCGTAGCTACTTCACCCAAAATCTGACGTTTCCTCTTGATGATATCTATGATAACCTCATGGAACTCATGCTTTGCAATCCCAAGAATCTCATCCAAAGTAAACTCAACCTTCCCATTCAAGATACGATTCTCTAACACCTGCTTCAAGTCTGTAGCAATCTCAACGTCAGACTGAAGTTTGTATGCAGGCATCTTACCCTTCTCTTTGCTTCTCTTCTACTCCTTTGGTGTTGTAGATGGTAGATCCTCCATAGTTTCCTCCCGAGTAGGTGTTGTCTCCTGCCTTGTCTCTGGTCTAGCCCTTTCACTCCTTGTAGCAGGTCGTTTGGCTGTAGAAGTCTCACATGCATCCTCTCTCCTGCGTTTTTCTTCTAGTACAGCTTCATGCTGACTTCTTGCAACATAAGCATGCACTGACATAGTATCCATAGTGTCATTCCATCTTGTAGTTTCTCGAATTGAGTTGCCAACCCTTCGTAGCACATCCTTGTCTAGCTTTGTTCTAGCTACGAACCGCACTACATCAAACCACAACCCAGTAGTCCCTTTCTCTCTCCACATCTCCACTTTCACTCCATAGGTAGCAGCATTCACAAGAGAAACAGCATGTGATGCTGATATCTCATTCACAAGTCTTTTCATACCACCCTTGCCAAAGTTGGTTCCCAACATCATCCCATTCTCTCTCAGATAGATCTTACCATCTTTGAAGAAGATCAGATCCTTCCTCAATGCATCTGAAAACTCCCCACAATCTCTTCTTACATGGTATAGGCTATCATACCATATACAACGATGAACAATGCCTTCTCTCATCTGAGTTCTCTGCATAGCAGGCTATACATTCTGCTCCTTCTCTTCTAACCTAGTCAGCTTAAGCTTAAGCTCCTTCATACCCTTAATCAACTCGTCAAGCGGTGAGTCTTCCTCTCTAGCAATTACCAAAGTGGGCTTAGTAGGCAACTGCTTGACATGAATTATTAGAGGTGCTGCTTCACTTACCACCACCTTGTTCCTTCTTCTCTGTCTCTTGGTCAGCAAAGAGACAGCCTCTTCAACCTCCTTCCAGTCAATCTTCAATCCTCTCTCCTCACTCTTGTCTTTCAGCAACAGCCCAAGCTTCTCCTGAATAGTCACGTCCGCTGCTTGTAGGAAAAGCTCTGTCTTCTCCACCTCTAGTGTAAGCTTCTCAGTCCTAGAAAGCTGAGCATACTGGCGATCAAACTCCCTTAACAACTCATTTACAGACAAACCTTTGTTAGGCTTAACCACCCACTCCAAGAACGTTCTCTTGGTCACCCTCTCTGAATCTTCAGTGTAGTACTCCTCCTTCAAAGCTCGCATAAAACTCTCCCAACTCTGTCCTTGCTGCTGCTTGAGCTCCTTCACACGCCCACGAATCTCAGGGACAACAACAAGTTCAAAGTTCTCCACCATCTCCTTCTCAGGTACCTTGTTCACCTCCATCTCCATGCATAGTATCGCACGTATTTGGAAATATCTGTCTCCTTGGACTGGTCCATCTGGTGCACCACAAATTGCAACGCCTTGGTTGTTAATACCTCCTTCCTCTCTGTGCTCTGCTGCAGCTGCATAAACATGAAAAAAGCTTGGAACATCTTCATCGTAGCAGCATCCAACTGAACAGGTTGCTGAGCAGCAGCAGCACCTCCACTTGATGATCCTTGGTTGGCCATGATATCTGATCCTGTAACACTCTCAAGAAAACTCCCACCCTAGGTGTTTCACGTCAAGTTCACCAAAAGAGAGTATGTCGGAGTGTGATCCGTCTACCTAGGAAAACGCCGGGCTTATGGCTGTGGATGTTTACTCAAGAGGATGGCTTTCAAGTTACAACAGGGGCTATAAACACTCACACAGGTGTGTAAGATCCTGTAATATGCTCAGAAAGTGAAATTCAGGTCTAACTAGCAGTAATAGGATCGGACGGTGAACTTCAACACTCACGGAGAGGAAAACTATGAAGGTTTACTCTTCTAAACTTTGCCTACATGTAAATAAGGTCCTACTGAACACACACACCAAGTTTCAGCCTGAGATCAAATTCTAGCACCGAGATGTGGACAGAAAAGTTCTGAGTAAGAAAATTACAGCAATTTCTGATACCTAGGTGGCTATTTCGACCTATAACAAAAGATTGGCTCGATCACTTTCAAATATTCTTACAGGATTTGAAGTCTACAGGATGCTGAACATCCCTGTGAAGTTGGGACTCCTGATTGTACACAGAACTCCATATCTCCTTCTCTAAAGTCGTTGCTCTAGATTAAGAGCTTTTCAGACCCCCTTTGCTTCAGTGGCCGCCCTGAATTACTCAGTCACTCAATCGATGCGAAACTTTTTAAGAAATCGTAGCCCTGCTGGCAGAGAACACAACCTCGAAGTTTTGAAGCAATTTCCTCAAATCTGCTGCAAGTGACACTGAAAACCCTAAATCCAACAAAAGTGATTCAGTTCTAGCACAATCCGAACTTCAATTGCTCATAACTCCATCTTTATTGCCTCAAATCTATCGAGAATTTCTCTGAAAGTGCTTGGCATGACGAGCTCTACCCTCCTGTGCTCTCAGATTTCGAATTCCCTTCACCAAATGCTCGAACTCTCCTTAAGACCTCTGTTTCTAAATTTAGAGTTACACAAAAGACAAAAATGGACCAATGAGAGTTCATAGTTCCACTTGGCTGTCTTTTAGTGCCCTAATCCACGTGGTAACTCAACTTCACTCAAAGGCTACCACGTCAGCCCCCTAAAGTGCCAGCATAAATCTTAAACTCCACGCGAAGACATGTAAAATAACACGTAACCCTAAAAGATAACTTAAACAATCTAGAAAGCATGCATGGGCGACATGTAAGTACAACCCATGAGCTTAAACCCTTATCAGCATGGAAACCCTAAGTTATGTACTTTCACAATAGAGATAAGCATGATATCATTTGCACAAGCGCAGGAGTGTTTGAACAAGATAGATATCATACTATCAACCTACTAGGACTCACAATATATAACACAATAGTGTCAACACCGTATGCAAAGGTGTCAAACATATGTATAAAGGACTAGAAGTAATATGAGCTAACTTCTAGAACTACTAAACTCAAGCGTCGGAGTAGAAGTCAAGCATGTAGCCGCCAAGTAGCGCGACAACGTAGCTTGTCTAGCTTAGCCCTAGCTTAGCACCTGCCGAGCTTAACAATATCCTTAGCAACTTCATTTACAACTATGTACCCAGTGGAAGAACTTTTTTTTGCCACCAACTTTCACTTTATAGACCCTCATGCAACAAGACAACGACAGGATCTACATCTGACTATATTCGGAGACAACATAGAAAGTATGGAATGTGTCAGACTAGCACCAAATTTTATACGAACAGCAAGAATTTTTTCCGATGGAGAAAACTGCAAAGAGACAAAAAGAATACTCATTGACTCATTTTTTCTTAAGATCAGAAGGTCGCTACAATGCAAACTAACGTTACGCTACAGGGCATGGAAGTTTAGTTAGAAAAGAGATAGAATGTTTCACAACACTTGTAGTAGTGAAATCTTGTGGAAGACTCACAGGAAAACCTCTAAATTTGAAAAGAACAGTTGATTCAATTCAACTATTGAATCAATTGTTCTTCTAACTCTAACTGGACGCTGCAATGTCTACTCAATACACATCTTGAGCTAGTAGAATTCTAAAAGAGCACCTCAGTTTGCTGGAGCTACCAGCAGAGCAACTCCATGTATTGTGGTTCTATTTGAAATTACGTAGCACAAGAAATGACATTGTGCTCTAAGGTTGGAGGTTCTGAAAAATCTGCATAGTCACTACACATAAAACCTTCTGCAACAAAAATTGATTCTTTGCTATTTACCCAAGTATATATTATGGCCCTACATAAATATTGCGGCTGCATTAGAACACACAACTTCTCTAGGTGTACATAAACTCCTTGCATCGAGAAAACCAATTGCCGCGTAGAGCAACTCCATGTTATACCGAGAACTCCAGCTGCAAAAAGAACTTTTCTATGTGTACACAAAATCCGTAAGGCTGTGCATAGAACCTTAAGCTGCATTAAAATCTCCCAGCGGTAATTCATATCTTCGTCTCTGGTCAAATCAAACATCCGGATCTGAATGATGCTTCAAGAAGCTGAAATGGTTCTATCTTTCCTGAATTCAAATGTTCTCTCGCTGCTTGACAACCTCCATACCTCTACAATGGAACCTTGACAGTTTAGCTATATCAATAATTTTAATTCCAAAGGTTTTAGTTGCTATAGCTGTTATTGGTAGCTTCAGATCACCATATGAAGAAAGGAAATCCTCTCCTAGTGCTTGAACTCCTGAATTTCTGAATTCTCGCAATGCCTGAATTCTTGAACTCCGAAATGTCTGAACACATGAATGTCTTAATCGTCCGAACTCCTGAATTTCCAAAGGTCTGAATTTATGAACTCTCAAATGTCTGAACGCATGAATATCTCCAACGCATGAACTCCTAAATTCCTAAACTCCCACAACACTTGCATTCTTGAAATCCTAAATGTCTGAAAGAAAAACTCGAGATCTTTTCAGAAATTCCTCAACTGTAGGTTATTGGAATTCAAACCTATATTTAAACCCTTGACGTTCCATGCATGGTATCACTGTTATTGAGTTTAGAACTGCTTCTCCTTCAGACTACTTCCACGTCGGGTGAGGTGCAGTAGGATGCATAAAAAGATTTCAAAAGTTCAGCTTTTGGTGTTTCCTTCTCGTGTATCAAATTGTATCACTAAGACGTGGGTTCAAGAAGTATTTCACGATTCCAAGTGTCTTCATATGAGGATAGGTCCTATCTAATATCACAGTCAATGGGTTAGGTTTAATTTATCTCGCACATGGTGATGTCTACGTATGTAGTTCTCATATCAATTAAAGTTATTTTAACTACAGTTGGTGTATGTGATAACTGATATTTTGGCTAACTATTACGTTATGGTATTCTAATCAAGAGTTGATTATTCACCTAACATCCTAATTTCGTGTTTGTTGCTTTGATGGGATAATGCTTGTAAATTATCACTCAAGTTTGTTATTTTGATAAGATAATGCACACGATTATGTTTTGCAATGTTGTAAAATAGGTGATAGTCGAGGTTCTAGATCGACTTATGTTACATATAAAAAGTTTGTTTATTAGTAAGATGTTTAATTATAACTAAATGTAGAAAATGTTTATTTGCTACCCAAATACTTTAGGCAGCTATCAAGCTAGTCATGACTAGCTAAAGTTTGTTATGGTTAAACTTAATTGTACGTTGGACAAAATTCATATATTTTCTAAATAGTGAACAGTACCATATTGTAATCGTGTTTAAAAGATAGAAAGAAAGTGAAAACTATCACTTATCTTTTTGTTGACTTGATATTAGTGATGAGATTTAAGTTATTGACTTTGGGGGCATTGCAAACAAGAAGAGATTTCACATGTCACCTTTTTAGTGGGTCATAATGTAGAGAGTGAAAAACTGAGATGCATTGAGAATATTCTAGAATCTTTCTAGAATTTGTTGACTTTGAAAAAATAAGCTCATGTGGAAAGATAAGAAATCCATGTGATTAGGCCATTAATCACATGGACAGGCTCAAAGATACCACCAAGGAAGTTGTTAAATATTTATACTGCAATAATAGGTGGAGAGTAAGTTGAGTACAGGCTCAGAGATCAAAATGTGAACTCTGACTCATCTCTTTGAGTTGAGGATAGGTGCATTTCTAGACCAAGCTTCATTTGTTTGCACAAGACAAGTGTCAAATGATTAAAAGAGGGTGAGACAAAGCAGCGTCTCACACCTCAAATGAATGGATCTCATCTGTGGTCAGCATCGCGAACATGCATTGTATCAACCAGACTGATCGAATAAGCTCTATGGCACCAAATTACAAAAGGAAGATGAGGTTTCAAACTTACATTGTGATGTTATAAGACAATTGGTACGAGGGGAGCTACACTACACATGAGAAATATATATCAAGTTTTAGAGGTGTTGTTTGTTGGACTTTGCACTTTCTTCGAATGATGGTGGATGATATCTTATTTCTTGTAGACTGGAGTCAAGCCAGATATTGCACAAATGTTAAACTGAGGGCGTATGATATTTGCTTGAGTTAAAACTCTATCCAATTTTTCGATAATGCCTCGATTATTATCGTCTAAGCTCGTGTATCACGTCTTTCGTCATCGTCTCAATTCTTAGTATATGAGCTCGAGGTCGACATTCACGCTCATTGTTGACAATGCACGAGGAGAGCGACAAAACTAAGAGACACTGCAAGAGGAGAACGACAAAACGATTCGTTTTTTTATTTTTTTTTATTTTCTGTTAAATTTTGTATTAATTAATTTCATCTTTGTATCATTTTAATAACTAATTATCACATCAGATTATACTTCAAAAAATAAAATAGTCCTCCAACTTTCCCAATCTTTTTCTTATTCATATTCTCAAATCCTCCACTCATCTATGCAAATGCATAACAAAAAAGTAATGTACATTGCTACTCTCATTCAAGGTACGAATTATGAGGAGTTGAGTAACAGTTAAAACATAAAAGTACGATTTTACGTCTCGTAGTCTACTGGAAGGTTCAGCCAACCGGCCGATTTTCATCCTCTTGAGTGAGTGTAAATACTTCCCGCTAAGTGCCAGCCTTCCGGCGGAAATTCACGGATTTGTCGGCGACGAAACCCGGCAGAGAAAATGGTTCTCTCTTTCTTTTCTGGCACATAAATTGCTCTTCCTACAACTGGTAGGGTATCAGTCGTCTCCACGCCGGAACGAAATCCGATAGAAGTATGAAGGTGGTCGGATACTGGACACGAAGGGATTTATGACTTAGAATGGGAGAAGGATTACGACAGCACTGATACGGGCAATTCTTTTGTCGGTAAATTAGCGGTTTATTGTTATGCGTCGCATAGCTAAACGTCGATTGTGGAAACCGGAAGGAAGGGGAGACTGTTTTGTCGTGTCTTTATCTAAAGAGGGAGGGATGGACATCGCTATAAACGATGAATCCCGAGTCACATGTATGCTATCCGTCGATGGTGGAAGACGGGAGAGGAGAGAATCCTTACGAGTAGTGGAATTTTCTCGAAGACGGTTAGAAGGACGAAGGCGAGAGCTGTAATCAGTATCGTGGATTTGAGCGAAACTACAAGCGTTGAGCATTTGAACGAGACTGTTGCTGTTGAGGGCATTAGGTGCAATTTCAGTGTATAAAAATCAACTGCGAGTTGTCCCTTTACATTGCTGAACTTTTCATCGGCGACGTCAGCAGAAATTCATCAAACACATTTCACTGTCTCCGCGCCATAACCCTACCCTGCAGAGGCAAACAAGGATCAATCGAATTCCCGTGCGCACTGCGCAAGAGCTACAATCAGCAGAAGGCTTGCTATCCGGGTAAAAATTCCAGCTTTGCTCGCCGTCACTAACCTCATCATTGTGCTATACTTGGCGGAGAATTTCTTCCCTTTAGGTCTTTACAGTCGATTTGCCAGGGAGTTCTGTCTGGCCCTCACATCTTGTGGGATGACATTGTTCGGTGTTTGAAGGTAGTCATCTGTTTTTCAATCGTCGGTAGTTCCTTCTTTCTTCACGCATCTTTCCCGTGCTAGAAAACGTTCCGACGTTCTTGCTTCGTAAATTTGAAATCTTGGTTTCGGATCTCAAAAGAGAGTTGGCCGCTCCTAGTTTCCTGACGACTTGATACTAGGGAGACAAATTCTGCGTACGTCGTTTTGGCTTGTAATACGCACAGTTTATTACGTGCGGGGTGAGTTTTTGCCTCAGCCGACACGAATTGTTCTAGATTGGAAAGGCTTCGAAGAGGATTCAGGATAATTAGAGTTATCGAACTTGTGAACTTCGTCGTGTCTGTGTAACCTTCTTTAATTCTTCGTGCATTATCTGCACGAAATGCTCGAATAGGCAGAAACTCAACACAGGAAAGATCTTTCTATTTTTCTCCAAGACTGAGCTCCATGATCATCATAAGGGGAAGGTGACTCTGGCTAGATCTAACGGGAGAATGTCTGAGGGCAGAGAGTCACTTCGATGCAAACATGCACTTCCGGCCGGGGAAAGAAAGAAGCCAAACGCTTATATAGAAAAGAAAAATATCAGAAAACGGTGTATTGAAAACTTGTCTTTTAGAGAAGTTTACTTGTTACTGGAGAAGAATACATTAGGAAGCGTATGGAACTTGGCCTCGAACTTGCTAAATTTAAGTTTCTGAATATAACAACTGTTTATGTTCGGGCAGTACTACACTTGTTACAGAAAACCAAAAAGTCATAAGTGCGTACACACGGGTTTTCATGTTATCTTAAACGGAAGGTTTAAGACATAAATTAAAAAGTTTTTATATACTTTTTTTCCAAACTTGGAAGTGAGTGAATATGCGGCAGAAGATTTCTTTTATTCTTAAGTTTTTGCATAGTTATACTTACATATTATGTTTTTTTGCTTTAGTATAATCATACTCCAAAATTGATTTGCTAATTGTATCAATGCTTTTCCACAATTATCCGCTTGCGCTTCTAGTGTTGAGAAATTTTGAAGAATCTCTCTTTGGGTTGTCCACTACTCCAAATGCAAATGATATGCAAGAGTGTATGAAGGTCATTGCTCTCGTTCATTGTTTACCATTGTCTTTGTTATCAAGACTAATGATCGTACATCACGTTAAAGCTTGTTTTGAGACAGATTGTGTGGTCGATGCTAATGCATGGTGGAAGCGCATGAATTTAAGGGAAAAATCAAACATAACTTCAAGTTTCGAACTCATATTAAGGCATAGCAACAATAAATGAAGTTAAAGGATCGGAGAGGGAATTTAATTAAGAAAGTTGAAGAGCAAAAATGCATATTATGAGAGCATCTAGAATTTCTACAATTTTGGGATCCATTTGTGATGAGTCTAGCTTATACCAACATCTGATTTGCAGTATGTTGGACACATCGCATATGCCAATAAGACTATTATTGTAAATTACAACCTATCTAAATTGAAAGCCTGTAACTAAGAAGTGTGAAAGAATCATGAACAATGTTATCAATGTCATTGTCTCGCTATCTTGAAGAATTATAGAGTACATGTTGAAGGAGACCAGAATCATTTCCGTAGACGAGATAACAAATTGTATGAATGTATTTAGATATGATAAGTGGACAACCTTTTACACCATCAATGATTAATCCTTCCTTTTTTTACCTAACATACATCAAGTATTTATAACAAGTACAAGCTTTAGTTCGCCTGATTGTCTAACACCAATGTATGTATTAACACTGACGTAGAAGTTTTGGGTATTTGTTCTTTGTTACAGGTTGAATGATGACTCTTTGTTATATCCATATATTATCTGCTTCAAAGAGAGACACGTTATGAGAAATTCGGATGAACCGCCGTTGGAGTTGTCCACTCTATCAGTTCAAACAAGCATTTGTGAATGATGACCGAGAGCACATGACTTTGTTTGTAAAGTCATCGCTCTTGTTTATCACTTAACATTCTCGATGTTATCAGGACTAATTACCAGACGTCCCATGGGCTCATTTTGGGACAGATTGTGTGGTCGGTGTCAATGCATGGTGAAAGCACATGGGTTTGATGAAGAAATCAAGCACGGACCCAGGTTTCAAGCTCATATTAACGTTGAGCAACAAGAAAGAAAGTTGAAGGACTTGGAGAGGAAAATCAAGAAGGCTGAAGAACAAGAAAGCGCTTTAAGGGAGCAACTAGAGTTTCTGCAATCATGGGATCCATTTGTGATGAGCCCAGCTTGTACCGACATCCGACTGCAATCTGCTGGACATGTCGTATATGCCCACAAAGCTGTTCTTGTAAATAACTAACCCATTTCTTTTGATAGTGTAGATAGTGAAACATGAATCTTAAATGGACACTTGAAAGTGTTATCGTAGTTCTTTGAAGAATTATAGAGTACTTTCTCAAATGTTTCACTTAACTATATAAGTTCAAATCTTTTTGAATCATATTTTACTACTTATAAATGTATTTAATTTTTATAAAAAGATATTAAAAGGTGATATAAAATAGCATATTTTTAACTTTGATAACATATGATTTTGAATAAAATGTCTTTTTTGTAAACTTGGTCCTTTAATAACGGTACAAATGAAAAGAAAACCATTTTTTACTCTCTCGTATTTTCAACGACTGTGATTAAAGGAAGTCATCGGAGTACTTGTTGAAAAACTGTTTTGCCTTACATTTGATAGTCGATTGTGTTTGCTCAATATTGATCAATATAAAACCTCTCCTACAAACATTATTCTCAAATATTTAGCAAACAATGAGTATTCATTGCAAGTCTTCAAATATCTCAACCGTTCATCCTTTAGTCCGTCAGTTCTTTGTTCGAACAAATTCTAAGGATATTTGTGGAGATAATTGATAACTTTAGATGAGGATTTTGTATATAGTACTTAAGCTCTAAGCTCCAAGTTCTAGCATTCTTGAAGTTTAACTACTGTCATCGTCATTTGTTGATGCGATATCCATACTCCTGGATCTATTGTGTTACTTGAGATTAGACTGACCAATAGGAATAAAATCAATTTATTCACGATGTTATTTGTGTTGATTCATTGAGATTATTTGTCACGTTATCATTTTGTCAATGCATTGTATGGATCAACAATGTACCATTCTTCATCTAGATAGATATCATTTGGATATAAGAACATGTAATGTGGTACATGCTTATATCACTAGTGTGTAGAGGAATACAAATAAAACACAACTTAAATAATATAAGTTTATACTCGAGCCACTTCTCTACGTGTAGTTGTCACCATACATATACTTAATATTAACACTACTAACCAATGGATTTTTGACATGCAGGCTGGAAAGTCTGACGTGTTTGGAAAGAGATTGAGGTTCAGCGTAGCACAAGTGAACGAAGCGAAGAATGGAATAATAGAAGTGAACGTGTTGCCAGATGTGCTAGACTCCTTTATTCGGTATTTCTACACTGGTGTTGTTAACCCCAATGACTTGAAAAATCATGCCCCTGGATTGCTTTCTGCAGCGGACAAGTACAATGTTCGATCCTTGAACTTGCTTTGTCAAAGATATATAGCAAAAAATATAACAGTTGAAACAGCTCTAAGCAGTTGGGAGATTGGTCACGATTATAGCTCCGAAGTAATTAAGCAAGCTGTTATAAATGTCTTGTCTAAGGACATAAAAGAAATTCCAAACCTGACTGAATATAGGAATTTTAGGACCTTAAAAGATCCAGAACTACTTGTGGATCTTTTTGAATCCTTAGTAATGAGAGCTAGATGAAGGGTAAAGAAATCAAAATTTTCAATATTTATATTTTTCTTGCATTGGTTATGAGCTTCTAGGTTTATGTATTTATCAAACATTTAAGAATAGGAGTAAATCACATCTTCATGTGGAGTAATGTTAGGACATATTTGGACTCTATAAATCTCAAGCAGTTAGGGTTGCACTGTTGTAGATTATGAAGTTAAATAAGTGTATAGTCTCGAGTTTCAAAGGATTTTCAAACCAACATGTCAAGAATTGTATAAACATCCACAAATAGTTTTGCCACCATCCATGCAAACGTTTACAGATGAAGATAAGTTGTTCATCAAACACAATAATGAACTTGTCATTAAACTGAAATTCAAACAAACCAACATCATTATTGTACAACCTTTTTTAAAACTCATAACTTAAAATGGTATCAAAACATTACCTTCATTTTAAACACGGTGTAACTAAATACAATAATAGTAGATGTAATCGGGTGAGGAATAACATCAGTCATCAGCAAATGATATTGTTACATGATATCAGTAGATTATTTTCCAGATATCAGCAAGTTGCTGGATATTTTTAAAAGAAAAATAGATTTTATATAGTAATATAAATTTACTTTCAAGATTGTAACATATAAATAAAAAATAATTAGAATAATCGAGTCGATTACTATATTATTTATAGTTATCTATTTTGATTATTATTATAATAATAGTAATGTATTTTCATTACTATAACTGTAATAATAATGGACCTCGATTACTATAAGCACACAATAATCAAAGATAGTTATCAAAATTTGATTACTATAAATACGATAGTAATCGAAGTCTATTACTATTTACTGAAGTCAGTATATCAATTCTTGATAACTGACAAGCTACTCGCCCTCGATGCAACCAATAAGGAGTCATACTATTATCACTTTTGTTTTTCAATGAGTAGCTTTATTTGCATCAAGCCTTGACACCTTTACTACATGTATTCACCTCACCTTTCACTAACATATTTAAGAGAACTGAATTTCATTCCGTTATTTGTTCTACAATTTTGAATAACTTCAACTATTATTTGTTGTTTATATAGCTGTCGTAAGCATTTGGTTGGATAGTTATTTTCTATACGGATCAGGATATTTTGTAATTTGTTAATGTATTTATTTATCATTTAATGTATATATACTACTAAAATACAGTATACTCAAAAATATATTATTTATTGTATTAAAATGTAATTGAACCCTTGATATATATTATATTAAAATATAGTCTACTTCTTTCAATATATATCTCTGTCTATTTATGTATGTGCAACTCAAGTGAAATTTATTATTCTATCAGTTTTGTTGGCAGTTATTACTTGATTGTTATGAAGTAGGAGGTTCGATTAATAGTGTCAAATTAGATTTTACATTAAGAGTGTGAGAATATATTCCATTGATTCTCTCTTGAAATCTGACAGAAATATATATGAGGTTGTTAAAATATTATATAAGTAATCTCATGCATAGTAATTCCTGTTAATTACTTCCTTCAACACTTTATGTATTAACATGACCCTTTAGACACCAACGTTAGATAGATCTTATTCACTGTGTTAGTCTCTATATCTCTCAAATACTTCAAAAAAATTGTTCTCTTTTATGTCCATTTTTTCTTGAATGTTGAATAATATCAAATAAAAATATATATTACCTGATAGAAAATATTTTCCATGCCATACATAGTGAGATCGTAAAGTTGAGTGCACAATCATCGATGGTCATTGAGTGTGAGCTTTGCACAACCAACAATAAACTTCAAAAGGTGATGAGTGTACACTTAGCTTGGTTCGTTGGATGTGTTGAGTTTGAACAAGCGGTGAACATAGTCAGATGCATAATATCAACATATTTTGCAAGGTTGAAGTTAACACTCAACGAGTTAACCAAGTGTTCTTATAGATAACAATATATTCATCAAACATATTGTTATTTTTTAAAGTGTTGATGATATCACATAATCACATTTCACTTCCTTCCTCATCTTCATATCATACGATGAGAAGTTATTTGATTCTCACTTTTATGTATTACTTAGACATGTGGTTGTTAATTGGTTTGAACTACCTCCTTTATTACTTATACCTAAGGCAGTTCAAACCAGTTCTTCCATATTTCACCTCCTATTTATTTTTTCTAATCATGAAACGCTTCAAGTAAGACATATCTATGTATATGTACGCATTTATCATATGTAACATTTTCAGTGATATTTTTATTTTGAAATTCAACATGCATCTTGTAGAGGATGAAAAAGTGTTAATGCTTATCTCCTAGTTTCTTTCTTGATTCATGAGCACAACATGAATTCTAATAACCAATTTTACAATTTAAACTGTGACTTGACCTATTACACATTATCTATATATACATCTTGTGTTTTTCTCTTTCACTCAACTTTCTTCACTTCCACCGATGTAAAGTCAAAATTACTCATGATGTTGTTTGATTTTTCTCTTTCTATCATCTACCACAAGACTATCCATGCATGTCAAGAGAGTGATCTCATCTTCCTCGAGACTGATAACTCGATGTGAATGTTCTTTGATATTATTATATTTATTTTTCATGAAATGATCTATTTTTTCAAACAACCATGCAAACTGATACAACAAAGTGCATCAATGAAGTTTACACAACACATACAGTTCATGATCATTTTTCTCCACTATCGTTATGTATGTATCTACAAGCATTTTCATCACAAAAGTTGTTAATTTCATCCACATCAACACAAGAGAACATGCCATATACGACAATAATATATTTTCTATCGATCCCAAGAAATTAATCAAGTAATTCTTATATTTACATTAGATATTTGTTTTATATTTATAATAATAATACTATATTTTTATTTTTATTTATAATAATATATATTTATAAATATATTAACTGAAAGTTTTTCAGATATGATATAATTAGTTAAATATTTATTCTGGATATTAATTTGATAGTCTAAAGGGAAATTAAACCAATCGTTCGAAATGGATCAAGCCCTTCGTGTGTGCTAACTTATGAGCTTTATATATCACAATAGTTAAAATCCACGACCTATACACCTTCTCTTAACCAAATGACCTACAATGTCACATGTAGTAAGTTGATAGAGCACACTCCAATCTTGGAGATTTTCACTCAGCAATTCGATCCAATGCTCATGAAACAACTTAATCTTTAAATGTAAGACAAATTGCTTGACTTTTAGTCTCTCATACTGTTATAACCAACTTCAATCAATCATTTCAAAGTCAAACCTAACCCAAAGGTATGACTAATTTGAATCAGTGCGACTAGCACGACATCAACTCTCCAATCCCCTTGATGAAATTGAAAGATCATCTCTCAAACTCTTGAAGTACTCCGAAACATGACTCGTGTATCAATTTAACTCCCACACTCAGAACTCCAAATTGATCGATAGTCCATTCCAGATCGTAGCCTAGCTCGAGAGCTTTCTAATGAGACCTCACACTCCATCAATGACCTTCGAGAAGACCTTCGGGACTCCAAAGTCGTCCATAAAACTTGGTTAAACACGATTCGTCAAAAATTGATCAATGAGAGAGAAGATTGGAGATCACCTTATCTCCTACTTGGCACTATGGATTGAGTGTTGTAACTCTAAAAGACTCTCATACCCTAAAGTACTTAAACCAATACACTTTGGATCCCAAACTAATACAAGATAATCATCCTCGTCGAGCAATAGAGATAATAGCGACATGATATTCATTACAAAGTTAAGATAGTGACCTTGAATTGATCTACAATGAAAGATACAACAAAAGAAAATGAAAAAGTCATCACTTGATTGTAGTATTCCTCACCAAAGTTGTTCATGATCCATGCATGAAGAGTGACTTTTCTCTTGCAGTGACATCAGATATTGACCCAGACGTTGAAATGAATTTTGGTTAGAAAGTTCAAATCCATTCACCCGTCAAAGTAAGATGTACATAGTTAAGTCCCAGTTCACTCCTTACGCGATGATCATAAAGGTAGGAAAGTCCAACACCCTTCTCAAAACTCTTCTCTAAAATAGACAACAAATCATTGTCGAATGTGATCATGATGATTGTAGTGAAGCTTGATAAAGAAGAAGAATGCCCTTACGAACTCTCAGCCCATCATCTTATATCCGAATTTAGCAAAAAGAGACATTCACGTGAATATGCACAGATCATTGAGATGGTATGTCTCATTAATGTGTGATCTCACATCTCAGATAATCGTGAATGTGACACCTAATACACAGTCTGACGAGTTACACAATAAAGTTCACATAACATAGCAAAATAACGCAATACAAGTTATGTGCTAAACTCACATGTGGATCGTATCATAACACGACACCAAGCAATAACACATGTGACAATGTGTGACATGATCTTGTGTTATCTTGTAGTGGTACTCCTAATCTCACTAGAAAATTTAGAGTGACATTGCAAGATAACGTAGCAATAAGATGATGTGGTGAGGTGATCGAGCAATGACATTGTGTTATCTTGTAGCGGTCTATCAAAACTCACTAGAAGACAATATATGATGATGTGGTAGTGACGTGTGGGACTTTATGTGATGTGGTGTGTGATGTTATTGGAGGTAGAGCTCAATCGAACTAGTACCCTGAAGACCACATTGAGAATGTGATATCATGAATGAAGATATATCCGATAGTGCCATAGAATCCAATCAGAGAGGGAAGATAACCTAATGGGATGAGATCACATATGTGAGAACATCATAGTGATGAGAATGAAAGGAATTAAGTGAGTCAATTCTACCTCAAGAGCACAAGCTCCAAGGACGAATAACATATCATTTATCAAGAAGAAAATCTCATGATATCAAAAAAATTTAACTAATATCAAGAGATATATATCGACCTCTATAACTATCTTTGTTATAGTTCATGATCTCTATAATTATATTTGAGATAGTTATCGATCTCGATAACTATCTCTCTTATATTTATCGAGTTATATAACTATCTCTCTTATATTTACCGAGTTATATAACCATCTCTAATATAGTTATCGATGTCGATATCTATAACCCTTACAATTATCAAGCTTGATATTTATGTTTTGACTTTTGCTCTTGATATCAGTTCCTGATAGTTTATATGCTTTTCACTCTCACAACACAAATAAGTGCTATGTTTATAACGGTGGGATGAGAGTTAATAGTTCAATGAGTACAAGAGAGACAACATCTGAACTCCAAGATCTTCTGTCTATGATCAACCTCTGGTCTATAATCTATTTCTTTGAGATCCCGAACAAAGGACACAAAGCTCATCTTATAACCAAGATCACAATAGAAGGAACAAACAAAACAAGGGAGGTCGTGACAAGAACCACCAAAAAATCTTAATTCTAACGCCAATAATAAGATAATAAATGCCTAACAAGACTTTTCTGAAATATGGAAGAAGTCTTCAATCGCGTCACCGTTCACGACGCACTAAAATAGCTTGGTACACCTAATTTCACTGAGTGACGACGTTGTCTTCAGTTCTTGAATTATGAATAATCGAGCACCCCACATCATAATTTAGATGTAGATCATTTGATTCGAGCGGGAGTACTTGGATTAATTACTCAAACGTATTCGTCCATGGATTTCTTTGATCCTCAACTCCTTGCTTCTACTTGAGATAACTACTTGGGGAGATAAAATATTTCTTTTTACCTCCCAGGTATGTCTATTTACATGGACGTATTTGTTTAAGGTCAACATGTTTAACCAGCCCGTGCTTCTCTTTAAGAAGATTACTAGGAGAGATAAAAGATTCATCTCCCGGATAGGTCTATTTACTTTGACATATACGTCTTGGGTTAATCGGTGCATGTGTCTCTCTAAGTATACCACTCGGGGAGATAAAAGACATTCTTTTTATCTCTCGGATAGATCTCATTACTCAGACGTATCCGCTCTATGTTAACATAATAAACGGCTTGTGCTTCCTCCTAAGAAGATTACTCGGGGAAAATAAAAGATTCATTTTTACCTTCGAGACAAGTCTAATTACTCGGACGCATCCACCCCGATTAACTTGATAACTAGCTCATGCTTTCTCATGAGAAGACTACTCAAATAGATAACTGATTCATTTGTACCTCTCATACATGTCTAATTACTCAGACATATACATCCATGATTAACTTGACAACTCGTCCGTGTAGTACTAAATATATTCAACCAATCCAATAATATTATTGACATTTTGCTTGACAATTTGTATCATTCATTATACATATCATTTTAACTGAATAATCATTTTATCAAGTGTTTGTATACATTGTATGGCAATTGCCTTATATGGCCCTATCCATACGACATGATGTTAATAGGACGAGGTGATGTGGTGTTGACGTGATATCTGCTAGAAGACAAAATATAGTGACGTCGCTTGACTAATATATTAGTTAAAGTTTATGACTAGTGTCTCAGTTGTAAACTTTAGACTTTTGTCTCTATTGCAACACGTCCATTACGAGTAATCATCTCTTAGTTATATATTGCTTATATGACTCTTTTTGAGTTATATATATACATCAAAATGCACAAAAATTGTTCTAATGCACTAAACTGTTTGAGATGTTTAAAGTTTTAGTAATATACCTTCGAGATTTAGTCGAGAGTATTAGTTTCTATCCTTTTGATATATTGGTAGTTATCAAAGTCTGATTTCTATAGTTTGATTAATATAATTCAGTTATTATCTCTAATTTAGTAAATAGTTGCATTGTCACTTTCGATGAGCATTTTCCCAATGTTTCTTACTTGTAATGAGCAAGTTAGTTTAAAGCTCTCCTTTTTTTATAATCTACTAGATTGGAGATTGTGTGGAAGACAAGATTGTAGTTTGTTTTAATGAGCATTCTAATAGTATATTGACATCGCTCGTTGTGGAAGTCAGCTCTTGAGTGGTAAAGATTGGTTCTTGATAATGGTGGTGGGATTTTGTAGCAGAGTTCATAAGAATCATATATCATCGATTTTCAAAAATCTTTCTTTGTTTTATAGTTTGATGACTACTTGTCCCACTATTTGCATCGTGCATGAGCTATATAACAAAATTGTTTACGGACACAACTTGACGTCAAAAGAAGTAGAAGCAAAGTGAAAGTTGAACACTCTTTATCGACACTGACTTGCAAATATGCTACATCAGTTGCGTTGTTTTGTTATGGATCGGCTAAGATGTAAACTAGACTATGGGAATGACTTTTATGCAATGTACTACAATTGCAAATTTGACTTCACGTTCCATAGAGCTTGTTACATATGCCATAATTAACATTTGAAATGAGAATACATAAACAATTTTTGGTCATAGAAACGGAAACGCATAAAAAAGTTAAATTGGTTAAAACTACATGATTTGGATCATCACAAATTGAGTTCTAGAGAAGAAATTACAAGCATTCTAAGATTTATGATTTATGATTATGTGAGTGTTCGAATGATATTAGATTAAAGAGAACTTTATACTTATATCAATTACTTTTTGCATGATCAAGATTTTCTCCCACACTCAACATAGTCATTGAGTATTGAGTACACATTCAGCAAGGGTAGTTGAGTGTGAGATTTTCACATTCATGAACTCTTTGGATGTTAAATAACAATGAATTGTTATTTTACACACTCAACTTACATCTAGCAAACCTAACAAAAACACAATAACAACTTATTGTTATTTTACGAGGTTAAGATTAACACTCAATAATATCATAGAGTGTTCTTGATATCAAGAACGAACTGTACTTTTGTTCTTGACATGTTATGCTTACATGACATGATTTTATGATGTACGTTTAGAAAGACGACCATATATGAACATTACGACTTGAATTGATGTGTGAACTTATGAATGTTTTAGATGCTATGTTTAAGGGTTTATAATGTAGTGTACTGATCAGATTGTGGATGAAAGGAAGGTTGAAAGACAAGTTCTTGAACTTATCTGAAATATATATGTGAGTGTATTATTGGATAGAGCTCGTATATTAGTGCACAAGTGCTTTTCCAATCCTCGTAAATAGACTCATACTGATGGAGTTGTGGAGGTACAAAATTCTAAAGTTTTGCTGCTACAAATGCTGACTTGACACATTTGATGATGTGATGGACGATGACATATCAAATTTATTTGACGTAGAACATAATATTAACATTATGATGGGTTGGTGACATGATAGATCAATCGTGACATGACAACATGCATATGATATTTTGATGAAGATAAGCTTCTACAACTCGTTGAGCCCCATCAAAGAGTTATGAAAGCTTCTCATAGCACTTAAGCTGCTAAGGTTGAGCTTGAAACTTTAAATACAAGATATAAAGTTGAGAAAATCTTAAAGTATGAAACTTTGATTTTGAAATAAAAGTTGTACTAGGTTGGAGTTTCAGTTTCAATTAGTTGCTAACATTACAAAGATTTGTTAGGGTATTCTAACGCTATACAAAACATTATTTTCTGACCCATATACAATGAGTTGTGAATATTCAAGTCTAGCGTATAGTTTTTACTCAACTAGTCATCAACGGGGAAATTTTAAGTATAAAAATATTTTTTCTGAGTGGGTATTGGTTTTCAAGGTTATGAACTTCACTTTTGAAATTGAGGTTGAGGGTGCATGTTCCTACAAATATCTTTGGGAAGGTCTTGACCTCGATTATGAAATCTAAGTTCTAGAGTGGATTTTGAGAGGAGTTGAACATTGATTGCACTGACTTTCTTTAGTGAATATGGGTTTGAGGAAACTTGGATATCATCGAAAAAGATTTTTCAAAGACTTTCCAACATTGATTTTAAACTCGAGGTTGGAGGACTACTTCAGTTCTAGCTATTCGTACATGATTCATAGTCTAAACTTTGATTTTACGATCAAGATTTTGGAAGAAGTTAGAATGAAGTATGGACGAAAAAAACAAAGTTAAAAACATGAGAACAAATTTTATTAGAAGATTATTTTTAATGTATTTAATTTTTGGGAAAATTGAGTTTGGACTCTCAATTTCTATTCTGAAATCTAAGTTTGTGACTGAAAGTTCAGGTATAATCCTTACATTCTGAAACTGCGATTACAAACCCTACATACTTGAAGAGAAGACATAACTTACAAGCGCATTACTTCGATCAAGAGACATAGTTTAGAGCAACACTGATATCACTAGAAAGAAGAATGTGGCCGAATTTATATTGAAACAAGAATCGTCGGACTTGGAGCAAAGACGAGAAATGACGAGCTTCTGAAGTTTGAATACACTTTTATGACGTGAAAAAATAGAAGAGCCTCACTTGATGTAGTGAACATCCTCACACCTTCCTAGCACACTGATAACATTGTCTTTTGCAACTAAGAGACATAGCTTCACAAAATTTTGTACAACAACGAGGACACATGACAAGTGAAGATACATGAGGATTGACGATGCAAACTTTGATTGTGCATCAGGACAAAGTGATACACCACATGTGGTGAAGAGACGTGATGCATTTAAGGGACCAGCTTTGAGTATATAAAGGTTCAGAATAGCTTATTTTTTAGGATTTTAGTGAGGTCTTGATGTTGAGATACCGCACAACTCGAGTCATAAGTTTCAGGTCGGAGTTGGGTAATGTAAGATCTATCATTTTGGAAGAACTTGGTGATAATCGAACGTTTATGATTTTTGTCGACCATTGAGACTAGAGGGTCAGGAAACTATAGGAAGGCTTATCTTCTTATAGGAAGACCAGTCATAGACAAAATTGATCTGGTTAGAAAGAAGCTTCCGAGACTTACTCGATGTAACTCATCCCATCCACTCATTATACCGTGTAAGCTTGAGTCACGCTGCACATAAATCCTTGCAAACATTCACAACAACTTCAGTGTGACTAACCAAGCTTGCGACTCATCCAATGCCTTTTGATGCATGTGACACACTAGACTATTACAATAAAGTTTATTGACAATAGACCTACATGTCATTCTGGTAACTCCTCGCATACCGTAAGGATATGTTCAAGTAATTTCTAGAACTGAGAAGTGTTGAGAGTTAAACTTATATTTTGGAGTATGTTCAAGTAAGTAAATTCTCTCTAATTTCCATCTCAAATAATACTTATACGCACCATGCGGACTTTGATAAGATTATAGTAGTTGAGATGAGAGTTAGTCTAGCACAATCTGAAAGTCGTGATGATTGTTTTTTAGGATTTAAGAAAGCAAGTTCTTAGAAACGATGGTGAGAATTTATTTATGACTAAAGTGAATAGAAAGTTGAAATTTTAGTGGCGAATCTATCAATCATTTTCATTTTCACCTTCCTCGTTTCATATAATGGACTCCATGCAAAGTCGAAGGATGAATATGTGAAGACTCTAAATGCTTATTTACCATGCTTCATCTCTTCTCGGTTAGTTGTTTGTATTGGAGTTTCATTGCTTATTGAAATTATATTAACTTTTGATTGAAAATCAATCAGGTGTTGTTTTGACTTGGTTTGGCATCATTTGGATAATAAAGCTAGCACTCTAACTTTTTAAAAAATGTCTTTTCTTTTAGCATATTTTTTAATCATGTAACAACAAGCAAGATCCGAGTCTCCATTAGCAAGTCTCCCGATGTAGTGTATTGTTTTATTTGTTGATAGAATGAAACATTATTTATTACACTTGGTAGATAGGTACAAGATCTGACAATAGAATCAAATGATGGATGATCGACACAGATTTGAATCTCGAAGGCACACTAAAGCTCAAAAACATGGAGAAGCTTGGGAATCCGACTCTTTGTTAGATTTAATGGTTTCCATTGCTCTAAGACCAAAGAGACACACAAAAGTCCAAAAAATGAAGAAGCTTGAGAAACCGACTCATTGCTAGAGTTAATGTGTTCAACTTCTTTGAGACCAAAGAGATATACATATCTATTGAGAGGATAAGCATCACATCAATATCCAAGGTGTGCACTTGACCGAGTATTTTGTTTGACAAGAAACTCATATTGGAGTTCTCATGAACTTGACCGAGAAGAGTAAGACAACGTATCCAATCTCCAAGCACGGTGTCGTATCGAATTTTGCGTGAAAGTTGTCTAAGAAAATGTGAGGTTTTTGGCTGTGGAGATATTGTGTGCTGAACAGAGATAAGAAAGAGAGAGACAAGCACGAGAACAAGCGTCGCAATATATACCAACTCTCAATTTATATACACTACCGGTTCTTTTTCCCTAAGAACTCAAAACTACATCAAACCTCTTAAAATGAGTCCCTGAATCTCAACCCAGACCCAAAACTATCGAAGTGTATCTCAAAGCAAGAGAAACATCCATTTGCTAAACAAAAGAACTGCACCAACATCACACGATTCAAAACCAAGTCCAAACAACGTCCATGTACAAGCCCTTAGCTGAAGCTAGCTACCACAAGCTGTACATAACCAACTATAACTCCAACAAACTCAAAGGACGAAAACCGTAGCGAAGGAAAAAAAAGTCTATCTAGAAACTTTCTTCTCTCACCAAACCGTCTTCAGATGTCGATAAGTCTTCCTTCTTGACTCCATTGGTACCAAGAACTCCCACTCCGACTTTCGACCGTAGAGATATCACTGATTTTTGATCGCAAGTGATCGAACCTCCAAAAACTCTTTCATGCGGCTTAGAACCACGCACACCGCCTAAACGAATCGTCTGATATGAGATCCGTCTTCTCTGTTAGGTAGATCTGGTTACCTTGAACCCAACGAGACTCCGAACAAGTTGGTTGGAGTTCCCGTTGTCGTGTCGTGGACCGGCTCCTACATGAAAATCAAATTTTGACTTTTGTCGCTCCAAAGACACTTATGAGTAAGACAAGCTAGGCTCTAGCTTACGAGTTTTTGGCACAATTTCAGATCTCCATTTCCATCACATAGATGGGTAGAGCTCCTTGTCAGCTTTCCATAGGCACTTTGTCTCCTTCGTTTGGACGCCTAGTGGAAAAGTTACAGGACTCGAAAGATGGAGAAATAAGCTAGGCCCCAGCTTACGGGTTTTTGGCACCACTTCGGATCTTCGTTTTTATCGCACCAATGGATAGAGCTCCTTGTCAGCTTTCCATAGGCACTTCATCTACTTCGTTTGGACGCATAGTGGAAAAGTTACAAGACTCGAAAGATGGAGAAAACAAGCTAGGCCCCAGCTTATGAGCTTTTGGCGCAACTTCGGATCTTTACTTTCATCACATAGATGGGTAGAGCTCGCTGTCAGCTTTCCATGGGCATCTTGTTTACTTCGTTTGGACATCCAGAGAAGAAGTTATGCGATTCGAAAGAAGGTAAAATCAAGCTAGGCCTCTAGTTACTTGCTGACTGGGTATTTAGGGATTCAGGCGTTATATCAAAGACGCAAGGGGCCTGCTTCTTATTATTCAGGAGAGAACTGTACGGACAGAGACTGTAAACAAGGGGGCTGCTTAGGGGCTAGCTTGCGTCTGCGACCTGTCAACGGACAGTTCGGGAGATTTAGGAGTCCAATGCAAGCGCGCAACGCGTCGTTGGGTTCAGATATGTGCAGGCTACGCATTGGTTCAAACGGTTTGGGAAGAGACGGATCGGGGGTTGTGTTCTGAGCGAAATTGAGACGCAGGAAGCAGATTTGGGATTTTCAGTTATCTGTGAAGGAGAGTTGGACCGTTCGGGTCGTTTCGGAGTCCAAACTTGCTGTCCTTGGATCCATCGGGATCAGAACAACGAGTTCTTCAGGAAATTGAAGACGATTCAAAGTTTCATCGAGCGGTTTGGGAGTAGTGAGTGAAATTGGCTCGCAGGGAAACGCTTACATCAGATTTTTGTTCGCCTGCGACCTGAGATTGGGTTGTTCTTCGCGATCAGTGAGCCAAGCTCTTCGGTCTTGGTGCCTACGCGATCAGGGAGTCTTTATGTACGCATAGGAGAAGACTGTACGTGAATTGGATTGTTGGTTTGAGTGTGGTGAGCAAGTTTGAGCCGCAGGGAGCTGATTTACGGCGGTTTTTTGCAACCTGCGATCAAATTTCTTGCGCGGTTTTACAAGGGGAACTCCAAACGACTTGTTTGGAGTCTTGTTGGGTTCAGGGTAGCTAGATCTACCTACCAGAGAAGACGGATATCAGTTTAGGCGATCCGTTTGTGCGTGGTGTGCGGTTTTAAGCCGCAGGGAGCAGTTTTTGAAGGTTCGGTCACATGCGACCGAAAATCAGCGATACCTCGGCTATCAGGAGTCGGATCTGAAGGGTTCTTGGGTTAACGGAGTCAGCAGAGGAGACCCTATCGACATCTGAAGTCCGTTCAGCGAAAGGAGGAAGTCCACAGATAGGCTTCTTTCGGTTTCTTCGCTACGGGTTTTGCTCTTTTGAGTTCGTTAAGGACTTAGTTGGTTGTGTATGGCTTGTGGTAGCTAGCTTTAGCCAAGAGCTAGTGTGTGGATGTGGTTTGGACTTGGGTTTGGATAGCGAGATACTGTTGTGGCTCTGTTTCTTAGCAAAGAGAAGTTTCTCTTGCTTTGAGCTACGCTTTGGCGATTTCAGGCTAGGGTTGCGATTCAGGGGTTTGTTTTAGAGCTTCTGAAGTAGGTTACAGACCGCTCTGGTCTGTTCCTCAGTTTTGTGCTGTTAGGAGAAAGAAACGGCAGTGTACATACATTTGGAGTGGTATATATTGCGCGTTTGTTTTCGTGGTTGTTCTTCTCTGTCTTGTCTCTGTTTGGCACACAGCATCTCCAGAGCCAGGAACCTCGCGTTTTCCTGGACATCTTTCACGCAAAATATCCGATACGATACGGTGGTGAACTCGACGTGAAGGTCTGGGGTGGAGATATTTCTGTGTTAGAACTGGACAGAAGAGATCAGGAATCATGAACGAGGATGAAGATGGATTTGGTTTTTCGGGAGGATGCTGTGGACCTGGGATGATGGATTTGTAGACGGTTGGGATCATGGGAGGATGGGACGAGCCATGACTTTGGACGGAATGGATAGATCAGAAGGGATATCAGGGGTGCAGTTGGATGCAGCAACTGCACGATTGTTTCAAGCCTTCACTTTGTTTATGCGACAAGAGCAAGGGAAGCAACAAAAGGAGACTTTGGGGAAGAAGGCGCTTGGAAGGGTGATCGACAAGTTTGATCTTTTTGGTGGGAGAGACATCTCTGAGTACTTGAGATATTACAAGATGGAGATGGATTTGGATCAGGTACCGGAGAAGGAGATGATCGAGACGTTCGAACTCGCTGCAGTGCCTGAGATAAGGGAGCATGTGAAAGGTCTAGCAAAGCGTTTTGGGAGGAACTGGGATACATTTTCACATGCACTGATGGAGGAGTATTTCTTGGGAAACTCAGATCGAGTAACCAAGAAATCTTTTTTGGGATAGGTCAACGGATCCAGCAAGGGTTTACAGCCTGCAGAGCTGTTAAAGGAGTTCGAGAGACATTTCTCTCAACTACCTCGGGAGGACAAGCTAACCTTGGAGAGTTACAAGACGGAGCTGTTTCTTCAAGCTGCGGATGAACCATGGCAGGAACAGTTGGAACTACTTCTGGAGGATGGGGATGAAGAAGAAGGATTAACAAGAAATTGGGAGGTTGTGCATGAAGCTGTTGAGCTTCTTGTCCGGAGACAGACAAGGAGAAGGGTTACAAGGTTGGCACCTGCAGCGTTGACTACCACACCAGTTCAGGTAGTATATGAGGTTCAACCTCCAATTGTGGTTGTAGAGGAGAAAGATCCAACCATCGAGGACCTACAGCAAAAGATGCAAGATCTACAAGCTCAAGTTATTAGGTTGGAGGATAAGGGATATTCGACCAAGATGGAGCTTGTACCCAAACTAGCTTGGGTACATCACTGCCTGTGGTGTGATGATACTGACCATGAGCGGGACGATTGCATTGACTTTGCAGAGTCTTTGCAACTTGAGGTTATTTCTTGGGAGGATGGAAAGGTTGCATTCACAAGTACGGGTACTCTCCTTCAAGCCAACGTTGGTAAAGGAGGGATGAAGAAGATTATGGATGATTACCTTGCGGCACATGCAGTTGTAGCTATCGAAGCTACAAGTTATGGTGCTAGGGTGAAGGAGATTGAGCATGATCTTCATATGGATGATTTGGATGAGCATGTGGATCTATGTGAGCTCAGGTTGGATACTGCATCTATGATGCAGAGCGAGAAGGAGGGACAAGAAGAGACTTCTTCAGGAAAGCAAGCTGGGGAAGAAAAGGTTCAACAAGAAACTATCTTTCTTGAACAGGCAATGGAGGGCGATCCTTCACAACCGGAGGAGATGGTTGAGGTGCAGATAGCGGATATGGGTGATCTGGTTGCATGCAAACAACAACCAGATATTGGAGTTGAGGTTATGACGATGGATGTGAAGGGAGGTTGGGAGGAGCGCATTAGATTCTTATCACAGAAGGTCTTGGATGCGACTACAGGAGAAGTCCATGATGCTTACGTCGACATCATCAAGGACAGACATGCTGAGGACGAAGGAGAATGGACGGATGCTATCGAGGCTACGGGTATAAGATGATGGGTAACGATGACTTATAGGGGAGAAGCCATTGCTGAAGGTGATTTGTGTTGAGAGGATGATGATTGGGGGATTGTAAATATTTTCAGGAAGGTTGAGAGGATGATGCTTGGGAGGTTCTGAGGATTTTCAGAAGATGGATCAGGGAGGATGATGGTTGAGGAAGATACTATTCTACAGCGAGACAATGATGGTTGCAGTTGATGATTTTGGTTGCAGCGGTGTGGTTCGTTTTTTTTTAGAAAAACAAAAAGAAGAAGAAGAAGAGAGGATTAGGTACAATGACAGTACAGACTTGAGGTTGAGGGTTACAGTCATGATACAAGTGATGATTGGCAGGATGAGAGATGTCTACTACGACACTTGGGTTACAAACCTCAACGGTGAGGTTCTACAAGGCAGATGGAAGACAATTCTATGGTATGATGGATTATTCTTTCTATGTCTTCGCATATTGAAGATGTGTAGATCTAGAGGGGGTGATTGGATGGGAGGTTCAAGGTGAAGGTCGATGAGCATGGATCTAGGGAGGATCATGACAGAGTAGTAAGTTCAAGATGACGATCGAGTTGCGGACTTGAGGATGAGGTTGAGATGGGAGGGAGGATAACAAAATGAGAATGAGTGTGCATGCCGGTCCACTCCTTGGTTGGTATCTCTGATGCATATCGGAGGATGCACAGGTTTGGAGGGGGTGGATGTCGTGTCGTGGACCGGCTCCTACATGAAATTCAAACTTCGATGCTTGTCGCTCCAAAGACATTCATGAGAAGACAAGCTAGGTCCCAGCTTGCGAGTTTTTGGCACAATCTCAGATCTCTATTTTCATCGCATAGATGGGTAGAGCTCCTTGTCAGCTTTCCATAGGCACTTTGTCTACTTCGTTTGGACGCCTAGTGGAGAAGTTACATGACTCAAAAGATGGAGAAAACAAGCTAGGCCCCAGCTTACGGGTTTTTGGCACCAGTTTGGATCTTCGTTTTTATCGCACCAGTGGATAGAGCTCCTTGTCAGCTTTCCATAGGCACTTTGTCTACTTCGTTTGGACGTCTAGTGGAAAAGTTACAGGACTCGAAAGATGGAGAAAATAAGCTATGCCCCAGCTTACGGGTTTTTGGCACCACTTCGGATCTTCGTTTTTATCGCACCAGTGGATAGAGCTCCTTGTCAGCTTTCCATAGGCACTTCATCTACTTCGTTTGGACGCCTCGTGGAAAAGTTACAAGACTCGAAAGATGGAGAAAACAAGTTAGGCCCCAGCTTACGGGCTTTTGGCGCAACTTCGGATCTTCACTTTCATCACATAGATGGATAGAGCTCGTTGTCAGCTTTCCATGGGCATCTTGTTTACTTCGTTTGGACATCCAGAGAAGAAGCTATGCGATTCGAAAGAAGGTAAAATCAAGCTAGGCCCCTAGTTACTTGCTGACTGGGTATTTAGGGCTTCAGGCGTTATATCAAAGACGCAAGGGGTCTGCTTCTGATTATTCAGGAGTGAATTGTACGTACAGAGACTGTTGCAAAGGGGGTGTTTTAGGGGCTAGCTTGCGCCTACGACTTGTCAACGGACGGTTGGGGAGATTTGGGAGTCCAATGCAAACGCGCAAGGCGTCGTTGGGTTCAGATCTGTGCAGGCTACGCATTGGTTCAAACGGTTTGGGAAGAGAGGGATCGGGGAGTGCGTACTGAGTGAAATTGAGATGCAAGAGGTAGATTTGGAGTTTTGAGTTACCTGTGAAGGAGAGTTGGACCGTTCGGACCGTTCCGGAGTCCAAACTTGCTGTCGTTGGATCCAACGGGATCAGAACACCGAGTTCTACAGGAAATTGAAGACGATACCAGTTTTCATCGGACGGTTTGGAAGTTATGAGTGAAATTGGCTCGCAGAGAAGCGCTTACATCATATTTTCGTTCACCTGCGACTTGAGGTTGGGCTGTTCTTCGCAATAGGTGAGCCAAGCTCTTCGTTCTTGGTGCCTACACGATCAGGGAGTCTTCATCTACTCATAGAAGAAGACTATACGTGGATTGGATTGTTGGTTTGGGTGTGGTGAGCAAGTTTGAGCCGCAGGGAGCCGGTTTACGTCAGTTTTTTGTAACCTGCGACCAAATTTCTTGCGTGGTTTTGCAAGGGGAACTCCAAACGACTTGTTTGGAGTCTCGTTGGGTTCAGGGTAGCCAGATCTACCTACCAGCGAAGACGGATATCAGTTTAGACGATCCGTTTGTGCGGTGTGAGCGATTTTAAGCCGCAGGGAGGAGCTTCTGAAGGTTCGATCACCTGCGACCGAAAATCGGCGATATCTCGACTATCGGGAGTCAGATCTGAAGGTTTCCTGGGTTAACGGAGTCAGCGGAGGAGACCCTATCGACATGTGAAGTCCGTTCAGCGAAAGGAGGAAGTCCACAGATAGGCCTTTTTCGATTTCTTCGCTACGGATTTTACTCTTTTGAGTTTGTTAGAGTTCTGGTTGGTTGTATACAGCTTGTGGTAGCTAGCTTTAGCTAAGAGCTTATACATGGATGTGGTTGGACTTGGGTTTGGATTGCGTGATACTGCTGTGGCTCTGTTTGTTAGCAAAGAGAAGTTTCTCTTGCTTTGAAGCTACGCTTCGGTGGTTTTGGGTCAGGGTTGCGATTCAAGGGTTGTTTTCAGGGACTTTTGAAGCAGGTTACAGACCACTCTGGTCTGTTTTTCAATTCTGTGCTCTTAGGAGAAAGAACCGGCAGTGTACATACATTTGGAGTGTATATATCGCAGCGTTCGTTTTCGTGGTTGTCTTTCTCTGTCTTGTCTCTGTTTCAGCACACAACATCTCCACAGCCAGGAACCTCGCGTTTTCCTGGACATCCTTCACGCAAAATATCCGACACGATACCGTCACGAAACCATGCAAGAATTTTGGTCGTAGGAAGAAAAAAACTGCCATAAATCGACTTCTTGCGGCTCATACTCGCTCACCACGCCCAAACCAACAATCCAATAAACATACGGTCTTCTCTTATGCGCAGATGAAGACTCCTTGATCGCGTAGACACCAAGAACGAAAAGCTTGGCTCACTGATCGCGAAGAACAACCCAACCTCAAGTCACCAGCGACAAAAAACTGATGTAAACGTTTTCTTACGAGCCAATTTCAACCAGAACTCTCAAATCGTCCGATGAAACTTTGTATCGTATTTAATTTCCTGAAGAACTCATCGTTCTGATCCCCATGGATTCAAGGATAACAAGTTTGACCTCCAAAACAGCTTGAACGGTCCAACTCTCCTTCACAAATCACTGAAGCACTCCAAACTCTTTTCATACGTCTCAATTTCTTCCAGAGTACACTCCTTGTTCTACCTCTTCACAACCGTCTTAACTAGTGCGTAGCTTGCACATATCTGAACCCAATGACGCCATGCGCATTTGCACTAGACCTCCAAATCTCCAGAACTGTCCGTTGACAAGTCGCAAGTGCAAGTTAGCCCTTTAAGCTACCCCCTTACATCAGTCGCAGTACGTGAAATTCTTCACAGATAATGAACAAGTAGACCCCTTGCATCTTTACTATAATGTCAAGAACCGCAAATACCCAATCAACAATAGTAAGCTAGAGCCTAGCTTGATTTTCTCATCTTCCAAATCTCGTAATTTCACCACTAGACGCCCAAATGAAATAGATGAAGTGCTCACGGAAAGCTGAAAACGAGCTCTACCAGTTGATGTAATGAAAGTGAAGATCTGAAGTTGTGCAAAAAGTCCGTAAGCTAAGGTCTAGCTTGATTTTCTCACCTTTCGAGTCTCGTAACTTCACCACTAGGCGTCCAAATGAAATAGATGAAGTGTCCGTGGAAAACTGACAATGAGCTCTACCAATTGATGTAATGAAAGTGAAGATCCAAGTTGGGTAAAAAAGCTCATGTTTAGTCATAAGAATGTCTTTGGAGCGACAATGGTAAGTATCGGAAATAGATTTTCAGGTAGGAACTGGTCCACGACACGACAACGAGATCCGACTACCAAAATCCTCATAGAAGGAAGACCTGAGTAGAACCGTGATCTATAAGATGAGAACCGTCACTGGTACCCATCGAACTAATGCTCGGGTACAAATGTAATAGGTTTAAACCCTAAACCTTAAATGTATTGCCGGTGTGTCACATAACTATGTAAGTACAAATAGTATATATAGAGTATACTACTAAGTTTGTTATTTCTAAAAATGATTGAGAAAAACAAAAAGCAAAAATTACATTACATAAGTTTATATAAAAGTTGAACCAAGTTTGTTATTTCTAAAAATAATTCGAAAACAAAAAACGAAAATTACATAACATACAACACCCACGAGTAGAAATCTTTTAGGTCCAGCAGCTAAGTGTAAGAGAAAATAAAATAACAAGCTTCATTCGAACTAAGGTTAACAAATATCGTATATAATCGTCAAAAGGAATTAAAAATCTGAACCTTAAAAGCTTGACTTCTTCAGCAATATTGACCCCAAAGGCGGTTGGGGATGCTTATAGAGTCGCTCACAGTCGTTTGCAAATTGAACGACACTAAAATAGTGTGGAAGTAGCATTTCGTTGTAGTTTACTGCAAATTCCTTCAGACTGCTCCGCACTCAAGGGCCCGCGCTTCTTCTTCATAGAACCAGGGAGAGCAACATAGAGAGTTGAACTCTCTTCTTCTTTTGAAACGAGAATTCGCTTTGCCATGGAGAAGATCGAAATGGAATGACACAATAAACCTCGCCATCGTGGGGTCACAAGGTTCGAACTTTCTTTCACGTTTGCGGTGCTGTTCCTTGTTCCCGCCAGCTTCTTGTCCCTGAACTCTTCTGGATGGCGGAAAACCCATCCATTTATCCGTGAGAGAGCTATTGCTGTTTACTCGCCATCTAGACTCTGGACCTCTAATCAGGAGCTGTGAACTGCGGTTTAGAGCGATGGCGGATCAAGAGAACGGGGGTAGAGAGAAGGGCAAGAGGCGTAACGAGCAGACTACGATCGCTCAGGGCGGTGAGCAAAAGGGATTGCCGAGAAAGCGCTTTTATCGGGCTCGGGCGCATAGTAATCCCTTGAGTGACTCCCACTTTCCGGTGTAGGTGAAATTGCCCCCTTCCCTTTCTGCCAAGACTATAGAAAATATTCAGAAACTCTCGCACTCTGCTTTCTGTCTGTACCTCGGACTCGCATTCTACACAGTTCATGAGATTCTGGTGTGCCTATGACACGACTGAGAAAAAATTTGCATGGAACTGCAGTCCCAACAATCCCTCTGAGTGTGACTGGAAGGAGCACTTTCCGGCATTCTTCAAGGATGGCGCAATGAAGGTTGAGAATGGTGGCTCTGGATGTAAGGATTTGGACTCAGAGGACAGATCGTCGAAGAGTGGAGCTCTTGTACCCACGCTCCAGGCAGGTAACTAGGGAATTAATACTCAGACTTTCGAGTACCACAGTGCTACGAACTCGCAGGTTGTCCAGAAGGTCGGTTGTTGTTCCCACTGTCATGCTATAGACGAGGTCTTTCCTGCCTTTTCTTCTTTCTCCGGTTTTCTTCAGCTGACTTCAGGTCGTTCTGCGCAGAAACAGACGAGCCGAAGGTGAGGTTTGCAGATGTTGGGTGCGGTTTCGGTGGTCTCTTAGGTGAGTGTCTCAGGAGGCTCCTGCGTTCAGGAACTAGGAGAGATATTTAATTTAGGGAGTCGCACGATTCATGTCAGTTTTTTGCCGGTGTGTAGCTGACAAACACTATGGCATTGGACGTTCTTGTTCTGGATCTTGCAGTGAAGCTCTCAATGCTCTTTCCCGACAAGCTTATGGTCGGCATGGAGCTTAGAGACAAGGTGAGTTTTCTTCATTGTTGAGCATTCTTGTTCGGATTATTACTCCGTCGGTGGTACTGCTTGTCTCAGTGTAACGTTGGATTCTGCTGGAGGCTGCTTTCTGCTGTTTACTTAATGAGAACAGGTAGATACGATTCCGTTGATGTAGCATATATCGACGGAATCGTAACATACACGCTCTGAGTATCTCCTACCAGCAACTCCCTTAGCGATGCTTACAGCGTTTCAGTCCTAACTGACATTTGAAAGATCTCGTTCTCCCTGCTGACTGCTGTTCGTTAAGTATAGAATGGAGGTTTGGAATTGAATTACGGGCTTTTTTACCAAGCGAGAGTTGTGCAGGTCAGCGAATATGTGAAAGAACGAATACATGCCTTGCGACTAAAACACCCATGTCAGGTATATGTGACAGTGAACGTCATCTTGTGTCAGTGAGGTGTTTCGGCATGCTCACGTTTTATTCAAGTGGTTTTGTATTTGTCCTTGGAAGCTGCATTCTTTGACCAATTCCACTGAATGTTGTGAAGATGAGAAATATCTGTCGTTTCAAAGATTTGTGCGGGAGGATACACGTTTTATTTTAGGCTCAGAATTGCACTGTATAGCACTGATAGAATTTTCTTGTGTGGATTTGATGGGCAGTATGGAAACATCTCCTGCTTGAGAACCAATGCAATGAAGTATCTACCAAACTACTTTGGAAAAGGACAGGTGTGTCGATTTTTTCATGACCTGGTTCTCTCTCCCGGAAGTCACTGTTAGGCTTCTATCGTGAGTTAACGAGTAACGGTTGCACGATATGAACTCGACTGCTGTGTAGCTTGTGAAAGAACCTGATAATATTGTACTTGTTCCTGGGATTGGAAGGCATCCTGATGTGCATTTTGGTGTAAAGTGACAGCTTGAGAAGATGTTTTTCTTGTTTCCGGATCCCCACTTTAAGGAGAAAAATCATCGGCGTCGAATCATAAGGTAATATCACCACGGTACACCGTTCTTATTGGTCTTCTGTAGACTGAACATCAGTGGAGCAAAGTAAAGCTGCTGAAGAACCTCCAGCTTGTAGCTGGTATTAGAACTGCTGAATTTCACGGGTCGTGTCTGTTGGGTGAGCTCTGTGGTGTGACCTTAGAAGTGGATGAACCGTAAAGTTGAATAGCACGTGTCGTGCTTACTACTGTGATTGATGTATTGTCGCTTGTTTATAGTGCGGAATATGAGTAATTGTTCGTTTGAACGAGACCTGAGCTAAATATCTAACATGATGTCTCGGGTGACATTGCAGTCAAACGCTGCTTGCTGAGTATGCGTATATAATGGCCGTAGGAGGTACGTGATGGTTTCTCGTGTTAAGTTTCGCTTTAGACCAGGGCGGAAACTGCTAATTATTCCTGTAATCAACTGGCGAGAAAGTGACACTCGAGCTTTTTCTTACAGGGATTATATATACAATCACGGATGTGGAGGAGCTTGGTGAATGGATGAAATCGAATTTGGATGCCCATCCATTATTTGAACCAGTTTCAGAGGAGGAACTGGTAGAAGGATCTAACCTTAGCGCCTTACTTGTTTATGCATTTTTGTGTTTTCGCTCCGGAAGGTTTTGATGAGTGATCAACAAATATTGACGCGATGTTTTCGTGGACCGCAGGCCAAGGATCCTGTTGTTGAATTGCTATCGACTGCAACTGAAGAGGGTCAAAAGGTGATAGAGACCCCGAGGGACCCTAAAGTTGATGAGTGAGAGGTTCTTACAGGATTAAACGCTGTTCCCACCGATATCTGTTCTCTTACAAGTGGGAAACTTACGTTGTGTACAGGTTGCGCGAAATTCTGGAGAGACGTTTTGTGCTATTTACAGGCGGATTGTGAGTGGTGCTTAGGACATCTGGCCCCTTCCCACTACAGACAGAGTCTCCAGAGTATACCATTCCCGAACTTAGTGATACGAGGTTTGACTAAAAGAGAGTCGTTACTGGTCCGTGGATGCAATGCAGCGCTTGTATCATAATTCATATTATGTACGTTATTAGTTGATAGTAGATGCGTTGATAAGCTCGTTACCTTGCAGGCATGGACTCCATCAAGCCATGAAATCTCCAGTCTTTTATTTTGGCACTCAACTGCTTCTTTAGGTTGTAGATGGTTCTTCGCAAGACATTAACAGGTTGAGAAAAGTTTTGTTAGCAAGCAAGTAAGTTTTGACCGGTAACTTATCACCTTGGCAGATCACCTTGGCAGTTAAGTCTTGGAGAAGCACTTTCCATTACCTTGCAGCTATGGACTCCATCAAGCCATGAAGCTTCCAGTTTATTGTCTTGCAGTAACTGCTTCCTTGTAGTAGATTCCTCCGCATGATTTTAGGTTTGTTGATGATTCTACGCTTGCCATCATTAACAAGTTCGAAAGTTTTGCTAGCAAGCAAGTTTTGACCGGTAACTATCACCTTGTCAGTTTAAGTCTCGGAGAAATAGTTCCGTAAGGATGTGAGTAACAGCCTACAACAGACCATCTCGAGGGCAGTTGCTCCAGTTGGATGGATCCAATGTGCATAACTTCCTCGTGGAAGACATATCCGCGTGTCTCAAGAGGATAGATGAGTCAAGAGACATTGGAGGACGAGCCTTCTGACATTCTGACACACTTGCTCCGGGTTGTGTACTCCGCACATTATATTACTGAAATGAAAACAAACTTTTCCATCCTTATATCGCTGGGGGACAACGCACAAGATGTCCGTTTCACACATCAAACATTTGAATCTGTGCATGCTTATGTGCTTGGAGTTTCTTTTTTCAGACAACTGAAACCGAGAACCTTTACGTTTACGTTTGGTTTTTAACTGTATATGTACTGTCCCTCCTGCACAAATACTTTCCACCAATGTGATTTTATGTCACGGCGTAGCGGCAAGGTACAGATCTGTAACTGTCCCATCCAGTTTCTCGGCTCATCTCAGGTCACACTTGTACGTCTTCAAGTTGCGATTATGTGTCCAGAATGCAGTGATTTCGTCATGATCAATACAATAAAAGGAGATTGCTTGTGTTTCGAAAGCCAACACAGCATATAGACGTGTAAGTTGCAGACAAATTACTTTTGGGGATTTCTGAATTACGCAGGGTGCTGTTTGTAAGATTCGTGTCTGGGAACACTGGAAAGTCAATTGCACTACTACAAACTCTTCAGTCAAGCCCACGTAACTTGCTGTTCTGGTGCGGCTCTATATCTTGCATACGTCATGTTAGAATGTTGAACCCTGTAGGTTCCCTGAACTTCCCTCCACTCCGCAACTCTCTCCTGAGAAGGATGAGGTAACGACTCTCTGGCGGTCGAGATAAAAGTAGATGACAGTACGTAACGTCGGGGTCTTTCAGTTGATAGTTTTACGTTTCTGTCAACAGATCGTCTGCGCTTGGACTGTTTGAATCGAAGCGAGTATCTTCTCATCTGGTAAAGCTCGTAAACTTTCTCGTTATGTCGTTTCCTTTGTCGGATACGAAGTATAGCAAGCAAAGAAAATTCGATTGCAACTCTCAAAACCGAACTGAAAACGAAATAAGGGCCCGTGTGCACATACTAGTTTATCAGTAGTTTATGAGTTTTTCTTGAGAATCCGAAACAGATTATCCGACTTGGTAAGACATGGTTTTATTTTTATTAAAAAGACTTGGTGGGCCGAACCATGATATCTGTTTTTAGGTTTTATATGATTGAGGAGGTAATGTCTTGTATTTTGTATTTAATTTAATACATATTATTCATACGAGTTAGCATAGAGAATCGCTGTACAAAAAAAGCTTTAAGATGATACCCAAGAAGACACTTTACACAAGAGGATTAACTTCGAGAATATGGTTTAATGATAACCCATAAACTGAAATGTTACCTGATAAGTCTTATTATCTAACCTAGTCCTGGGAGAAAACTAGCCGATAAAATACTGGCCTGGGCCCTAAGTGGGTGCCAACGCCAGGTACAGCACAGCATTGCTTGTACCGTGAAAGTTGTCTTCTGATCGAGAGTCCAGCTGACTCGTTTCTTGCGTGATCCATTACAAGCTCCTTCGCTTGAACTAAAGGACTATGCACGGTATGTACTCACCTATTGCATCTAAAGTAGTGAGGTTCGTGCAAGAAGGAAGTAGAGGAACTACTGTCCCTTATTATATTATATACAACCCTGGGTACGAAAGCAAAGGAAGGAATATTCCCTCTTTCTTCTCAATGTAATTCACGTTAGAAAGAAGATATTGTTTTGTTCCAAGAAACCATCAAAACTTCGTTTCAGTATTTTCCAATGGATACTCAATTGTTAGGTGTGAAGTGAATCATGTAGTGTAAAGCTCTGGGAGAGCTTTGATTTAAATCTTTATTTAAACAGATTTTGTTCTTCATAAGTAAATTTTATGAGCAAAATTATTTGGGTATAACGGTTAAATTTCTTTGTTCACTACAGCGCTGCATATAAGGAAGTCCTCTAGGTTACCAGACACATAATAGGGGCACTTGGGCTTTACGAGTTCAGAATGAATAAAGCGATATGGTGTTGCAAAATTGAGAACTGCACTCCAAGTCTCTCAGCGTATGAGAACTTTATCTTTTCAACTGAATATTACCAGCTTGTTAGAATTGATCAGAGAAAAATTTTCAAGATAAAATCTTGAGATGAAATATGTATATTTTATTTAGACTTCAGATCTGGCATAGATTGAGAGAGACTCGACTCATCCTTGCTATACAAAGAATGTGAATTAATATACTACTGATACATAACTGCTGTTAACTCAAAATTACTTATCTAAGTGTTTTCACAATAACTTTCACGTCAAAGTCTTGTCACCATTAACCTCTTCTATTTTTTGCTTTTTTTCTTTTTTACCTTCCGCCAAGTTTAGATGTGAACTCTAATGATATTTAACATGTGGTAGATTATCTCCGATTTTGGAGAAGACTCAAGTTACCATGGAGAAACTTGTGCATCATAACCCTCTGAATAAGTCAATTAGCTGCCCTAGTCCCGAAGAAGTGGATGAAGCAAGGCTGCAAGACAACATTTTTTGTCAATGTCAATGCTGCACGAGAGTTCTTGGTGACCCTTGAGTGTCAGCTATCATCCGATCGTTCTTTCAAGTGCATGGCTATGTTTGCTTATACTGAAGCAGAGCGTACGAATGGAATTGTACAAGAGATTTTCTTGGGACTATGACCCTGACCCACATTCATCTGCCCTGCTAGCCATCCCTACTATCTATCATCCAACTGTCTCATAAACCTCTCGACCGCAATTCATAATACAGAACAATTCCAACCATTCCAACAACAATTCTAATATTCTCAATACTGCCATTGCTCAGCCGTACAAAATGAGAGAAGATCCGAGTTCAGAGAATGCTCAGAGCACGATCACGATTCTGTGGGTGTTGATCTTCTCTGATCAGACTCAAAAGTTAATATATATATTCATAACAGTGTACACGTTATATATTTGAGCTATACTGGGATTAGAGTAGTTTCTATCTATTTCACCAATTAAGAACCTATTCCCACGACAGTAAAGTCCCAGCCGCCAATTATTTACTTGGTAATGCCCATGCGCCGAACTTGAAACTTGGTCGTTCTCTTGCGCCGAAGTTACTGGATTTTGCGTCGAAGAAGTAACTTGATCAGGCCCATTACCCGCTTTCAGACTGATGTCTTGTCGAAAACCACGGGATGTTTCACATTGCTGACATGGCGGTCATTTCTTCACTTACCCAGTCATGACCGATAAAAAAACGATTTTAACTCAAAGGACTGACCAAGTAAAAACTATGGCGCATGGGACGAACAAGTAAATAATTGCCCAGCCGCACATATTAGTTTATCAAAAGTTTACCAGTTTTCTCTTTGCATCCAATTAGATTATTAGGCTCGGTAACATACAGGTTTTTCACTCCAGAAACACAGGGTAAAAGTTGTCACAGGAACCATGGTCGAGGTTTACTTTCATTGAACAAGTAATTTTCAGTTTACGTTTAGTTTTAACAGAACATAGAAGACGAAGAGCTTTTAAAAAGTAAATAATTTTGGTATTTTACTTTTACTTCAACAAATAACATGGCAGGTGTCAAGATAGAAGACAAACCTCTCGTAGAAAACCTTAAGATGGTACCAAGAGGACACTCTATGGATCCACTAATTTCGAATATATTGCACTGCTCCAGTTTATTGAGAACCTATAAACTCACATGTGCGATGGTACTTCTTATTACCGAACCTAGCTTGAGAGAAAAAACTAGTCTGAAATAAACTAGGTGCGGCTGAGCCCTAAGTGAGAACTGGTATCTGATTCTCTCTGAGTCGGAGAAATTTGCATTCAAGGACACAAATATTGCAGTGATTGTTCCTCGAAGCTCTCCTCCGAGTCCTCCCGGTTGGTTATGTATAGCTCTTGCAACTGCAAAACTTTCCGGCCCCACTAGCTATTACATGGATCTATCGACCCAGCCTCAGAGGTGCCAGTGGTTGAGCTTTGAGGTGATTTCCAAAGTACTCCAGGAAGGAAACGCGACCCAATGAATAGCAAACGGATGGGAAGACCCCATCAAGCCTCACAAGGGAAAGAAAGTACTCCAGGAAGTCCTTGTGAGTCTTCAAGTACTGTAGAAGTATATTATACAATCTAATCCGCAAGGTCACAGCGCTTGAGCGATTGCGCTACCTAGCTCTACAGACAGGATGAATTGCTACAGGTGGAAACCTACCAGGGCATGGCATGACAGAGCGCTTGAGCAGAAGAGACTGAATCCACATCTCAGTCTATACTGTGTCCACAGCGCTGGCTGGATTGATGCGTATGAAGTTTTAGGTATGAACTTTTATGATCTCCTCCCAAGTCGTTGAAAGTTTGGCTGGTTGGTTACACTTGACCTGCATTGTTAGGGGAGTTGCCACCAGGTGGGCTGGTGGCCGTTGGAACCACTCTCCTGCCCCTCTCAGATTTGGAATTCTCGGCGAATTTCAAGCTGGCATGGTGGAGCCCCTTCGATTGCTCCACTTCATTCCATTCGCTTTTGTAGTAGTCCTCCTCTGTGGCCTTAGAAGGAGGACACAGCATACCTCCCCACTGAGGGAAGTAGACCAAGAAAATCACTAGGCTAACGCACACTATCATCACTCCCATGAGAAGAATGCCTTTCTCTGTCGAGTAGGTGGAGCTCATGAAGAAGAGTGCCTGAGTCACCACAGCCCCCACGTTTCCTCCAGCTCCAGTCGCACCAGAAATAACCCCCAGAGATCTACGGGAAACGAAGGGGATGATACCGAAGGTGGCCCCGCAAGCTGCCTGGACGAAGAAGGAAAAGATCAACATGACAACAATGGCGGCTATCAACTCCCCAGAAAGACCCAGAATTATGCAGGTGACACCGCCCAGGGTTTGGATGATCCACAAGTTCCATAGCCTTCCCCTCATGCCGAATCTCCTGGCAATGGTGTCCGACAGGATGCCCCCAAATGGGCGAGCGACGAAGTTCATGAGCCCGAAGGTCGAGGCTATAATTCCGGCCGTCTGCAGGTTCAGGTCGAAGCGATCGTAGAAATACTCGGCTACGATGTTGTCCACTGTGAGCTCCACCCCGAAGCAGTAGCCGTAAGTCAAAGCGAAAATGTAGGTGCGGTAGTTCGAAACGGCATGCAGAAGAACCTGGGCACAGAATTTCATGAAATGGGCCTCGTCAGTCCATCGATCAATGAGTGCCGAGCTATAAAAGGTCTGTCTCCGAATAAAAACCTCAACTTACTCCTAAAACGCTGCACAACTGTCAGTTTGAACCCACTTGACCAGACTCAGCAGCGGACGGGGTGACGGTCATCAGAGAGCCGAGCGTTTCCTCTTTTCATGACCAGGGAAAAAAGGACAAATCTCTGCTGAAAAACTGTGCATTCGCTTGCTCTGCCCAAGAGACGAATATACAGCGGTGGTTGCGAAAAGCATGAAGCGATCTATCTATGTGTCTACCAAAAACATGGTTAAAATGAGGAGCTGACAACAATTGGCCGTGAAATCACGGCTCGACGGGGAGCTCAGGGCGGCCCATCTGAAATAATCATTGAAGGAGGAAGGAAACCCACAAAGCCAGCCACCTAGCCAGCGGATTCGCAGCCGCGGTTCCGACTCAAAGAATGGAACTCAAGACTCAGACTGAGGGATGGTGAATAGTCTACTGGGGTTTGTATATATATATACCTTCTGAAAGCTGTCGTTAACCTTCTCTCCTCCCCTTTTGAGAGCAGCGTAATTGCCATCAGGGAGATCCTGACCAAGTATGAGGACGACCATGCCCATGAACGTTTGCATAACACCGGGTACGAAGAAGGCGATTCTCCAGGCGGTGTAGTCTTGGGCACCAATGTCTCGTATGAGATTGTACACAAGGGGCATCACGAGCTGAGTGATGCCTCCTCCAAGATTTCCCCACCCTGCAGCTGTCCCGTTGGCCAGACCCACAATTTTGCTGTTAAACATGGTGCTCATCCAGAATTGGCATGAGACGAAAGTGGCCAGAGCGAATCCGATGCAGAAGCGGACGAGGATGAAGCCTGTGACAGTGGACACGAGAGGCATGCAGAAAACAGCTGGAGCTGTCATCATCATGAGAATCGCACATCCGTAACGAGGGCCCACAAGATCACAAATCGTTCCCATGAGAAGACGGGAAATAATCGAGCCAGAAACCGAAGCAATTCCAGCATTTCCGATGTCCTTCTTCGTTAAGTTGAGATTTTCCCGAATGATGGGCATGAGAGGGGGAGCAGCGAAGGTCGAGAAAAAGCAGACCATGAAAGAAATCCACGACAAATGGAAGGTTTGCATGTGAGGTGCGGCGATAGAGTAGATTTTGAACGTCTTTGCTTTGTGCTCAGAGTCGACAGGAAGAGCAAACTTCCTGCCATTGATATCCGTGGGCTCAGTAGCCTTTTCCTCTCCTGAGATTTCCATCGGCACCACGAAACCAGGCTCTCCTCCTCCTTGCTGCCAATTCCCACTCGTTTATGATAGTGCCACCTCTACTTTCAAATTCAAAAGTCCCAAAATTAGACCTCACAGAGCTTGTCCGAGCAGGCTTCGATGACAGATCAAACTCTTCAGTTGACGTTCAGTACAACTACCCCTAGTATGCACGAACAAACGAGAGGACTGACTGACTGCCACAGAACTCCCAGACTACCAGTTCACAGAGCTTGATGTGTGAAGGTAAAGAGGAGCTCCATCCAGACTTATAGTGGCGATCTATCCGGCTCCTAATTCGTACAGCCACAAGGAAAGGCTACGCAACCAGTATATCGCGAGCTCAAAGGCGGGCCCCACTCTCCTTGGGGTCCACCGCAGGCATTGCAACTAGAAAATGTAGGCGGGAGGAGGAACGCGACACAAGGAGGACTTACGGTAGAACTTGAAGTGCACCATTGCTAGCCAGCGGAGCCCGCCATCAGCCTATGACTGAGCGTGGACGGTAAACCTTCACCACCACCGCTAATATGCAGATTCTCGTCTTGTCTTGAAGCCAAGGAAGTTGGGATACTCCTTGGAATCTTGAATTCGGTCAAATTTCGTGGCCTACCATAAAGGTATGTGACTGGATCCCATACATTCACTCCCAGTCTCTTGGATATGCTGGAGAGATGTAAACAAGCTGTCGGTCCGGTCGGCTCTCTTCGAGGTGCAGAATCGCGGTAACCTCTATGCCTTGATGCTTCTGTAGAGCTGCCAGTGACCCGGACATGTTTAACCTCTCCCCGGGGGGAGAGAGCTAAAGCCCTCTCCCTTTGGTCGACTGTCTCGTCGACCCTCAAAATCTAAAACAGACTTTTTATAAAGATTGATTAAAGGCCCCTGGACAACAGTAAAAACCTCATCCAAAGATAAGGTCGAAATAAATCCGTCGACCGTAGCCGACACGACTAAACCCCTATGAATTGAAATCCCGTTCAAAATCGAACCTAAAACTCCTCTACCCGGTAACTAAACTAGCGATGTAAGGGTTTGTAAGTTGACCTCCTTTCCCTAACACGTGACTCATCGACTAGATTGCGAAGTTTTGATGGCCCCACTTTTGGTCTCCTACCAGGAAGGTAACTAATAGAGATCTCACCATCGTACCCCCAGTTTTTGGTAGTGACCCGGCTTTCTTCGGCGTACTGCTGAAAGTTGAGAGATACTAAGTCTTTCGCCTCTACACATGTAAGTGCAACTTCGAAAAGGGGTCTGATACGTTTGGTAAACTTGTTGCAAGACTCTGAATTCCTGGTTTACTTTGCTTCAGCACTTTTATCTATGTTTTCCATAGTGATGAGGATTTGTAGTTCCAAAAGTTCCATTGGACCTCATGCTCTTCATTACCCCCCTATATTCATTATTGAGTGAAGAGCCAGGAACAATGGTCTCGTTGGGTTTCATCTGTATCTGGTGCAAGGCGGTGGTACAAGCTCTCGCTCGCTAACTTATCTGATCGAATAGTGGTCACCGCTAATATAGTGGATATTGGTCAGTTTGTTTCAGACACTTACGCTGATTGAAGAGAGTTTAGTCGGGCCTTACCGCGAGATCAGTTGTCAAGCTTCTGCCAAGTTAAATGAACATATAAACAGAGCAAGACACATTAGCGCGTGTCAAAGGTCGCCCGTAGAGGTTCTCGGTGCATCACCGTAAACATTTTTATGTGATGTTGCCCGGATAAAGGTATCTCTTGAGGTACCCGGCTCGCCGCTTTCTGGAATACTCATGATGCAGATGCTCGTAAGCTTTCTTTCTTTGATGCACTTATAATTTTCCAATCCGAGTACTATTCGCTTTCTGCAAGCCCTGACTGACCACATTTTTAGTTTACGGCTTCGAACCCTACTCTCGTTTTCACTTTTACGGGATCAGCTCTGACACGCTGTATCATGTGATCTACTGTAGTAGTTATCCAGAGTGTAAAGACAAAGTCGGATACATTCATGACATTTAGATCCCCATAAAGTTCACAATGGACGCTTTTAGTAATGAAGTACAACAAGTCAATCTGTCTCCAAATTGTTTGGAACTCCTTTCTTTTCAAAGCACAACTACCACTAAAGCGCGTCTTCACAATGCTTCACAAGCCCTTCAGTGAAGTTCAGTCAGTTTCTTGGTAAGGATTCCGTGTAGATTCTTCCAGCTGACCATCAAATTATGCTGCAGGATTTACAGGCCTCAGGTTTAAGGTAAGCTGCTGGGTTTCAGAAAAAGGTTGAAACCAGCAGGATAGGACGAGCCGCTGATAGTGAACGATTGCTCGGGATGTCAAATCTATGATAGAAGTAGAACACTTGAGAAGTAAGATTTACTTCTGTTGAGAAGCCTGTTGTCTAGGGGTTCCTAAACTTTATGCATGGCCCGAGGACACCGTTTTAGCTTACCTAAGCATTGTAAAGCTCACTCTTGTTTATTGTTGGACCTGTGCACACCACGACCAGACACCGAAACTTCTTACAGGTCTTACTCTGAAGACTTGTAAGATTTTTACCCGTTCTCCTCGTCTTCTTCTCTCTGCTTCGCTCGTGAAACAGTGTGTGTGCGCTGCTGCTGCTAACACGCTTGATTTGATTCGGATAATTAACTACGATCTACAAGCCGCTTGTGGGTGTTGCCCTGCATCAAGAAAAGTTAATATCTGGCATAGTTCACATCCAGGAAAGATACTGAAAGGAGAAATAAGAGATATCCACTTGGTGGAAAGTCAATGGTCGTCATATTCTCGAGAATAAAGTAATCAGTGACCTTTGGCGAATCGAAGTATAGCTAAGAGGTTTCATGTGGTAGAAACTGCTCGCTGCGGAATGTATGAAGGCCTTTCGGGAGGGACCGATTCCAGCACTGCAAAGGCTGTTTGCAGTGCTGGAATCGGTCGGGTCAAGTTCTCATACTACCCAGCGGGTTGAGTCGTCATGAAATTCCCAAGTGGCTGAATCATAATCTCCGTTTGCGAAGAGAAAAATCGTTTTGACTTCACATTTCTGCTTTTTGACTCGTTCTCGTGTCCCTTCATCGACCCTCCAATCGCAAGCCCAGCGGCTGTTGCCACCAGTCTCCCTTCCACAACACACAGAATATCCCACCACTCACCTGGTGATTGCGAATGCTGAGATTCCAAAATCCACTGATTCATTCAGGTGAACGCTGTCAACTTCTTCAGCAGACAGCATGACATCCCTATGATCCAACAGAGCCTTGTGTAACTACCCAATAAACCTGATCTGATTTACACCTCCGTCTTGAGTCTGATGAAGCTGGCCTCTTTGCACCAGGGATTTCATGCAAATAAAGGTCGAGAAAACTGTCCAACTCTTTGTATCTGCGTACTACACTTTATGTCCTTGTAGCAGCGCTAGAGTGTAGAGTTGTTGAGGTTAGTAATGGCGTATTCAAAAACAACATGATTGATGAGCAGATGATGATGGTGGCTATCCAGTCATCCCTAACTTTTCATAGCGTAGTGATATTATCCCGCTAAACAGGCAAAATGTTCCTCAGCTGTTTTGTGAGTAAATCAGGATCCATTAATTCTCTTTCCATCCCGTTTGAGTTTATGTAATTACGAGGAATAGGCAAAATGTTCCTCAGATGCATTGTGCTCTCCCTCATTGGCGAGATGCACTTGAAGTCTTCTGTGAGAATGGAGAAGCTTTTTATCACACACAACAGACACCTCTCTCTACGTCTCCTGGGCTATGGAAGGAACCACTTCTTTGCTCCTCTTATCGATTTCTGCATCAATGTATCCTTATACATCTGCTTTTGGTCCTCAAAAGTTAGACAGCAATTAAAGTTGAGGGGTATCACAAACTCGCAGGCACAGATAGAAAGTGAACCAGTGTCACTGGTATTCCTTTCGTTACTTCCATAGAGTGAAAAGTCCTCCCATCCAAAGTTACCGTCGGGAGTAAGTAGCGGATAGCCACCCACGATGTCATCAGAGACGTCGTGTTTGCCTTAGCACGGGAGAGCGGTCACATGACGTGGAGAGAGCGTTGGTACGCCCTTCAGACGGGAGGATCAGTCAGAGCAGACCTGTACATGATGAGGGAGGATCAGGTCTCAGTGGCTGATGTGGTTGTTACGGATCCGACACGGGACTCAGTGGCGGCACAGGTGATCACCCATCCCCCAGGATGAGCTGCAGGCGTGGCGGCAGCAACGAAGGTATCCAAGTATAGGGGTATGCAAGCGGGACATCGCTTCATCCCTTTAGCCTTGGAGATATACGGATCGACAGCTTTGGAGTTCGACGTCTTTTTGCGAGAGTGCGCTAGAGCCTACCATGAGAGACGTCAGGGGGTACCACTTTCTCTTTCTTTCTGCACCATGTTTTTCAGGCAGCGGGTTTCCATGGCTCTACAAAGAGCTTTAGCAGGGGCCATTCACAGAAGAGCAATCGCAGTAGGCGATGCCTCTTCAAGTGCACCTGTTGTAGATAGAGGTACTGACTTTTTGGTCTCCGACATTATAGGTGCGACTGGCGATTTTAGAGCTACTGATAGCGGGGCTTAGCCCCGGGGTTCTCCCCTTCAGGGTGGTTATTGCTTGGCCCTTCGGGTCCTTCTTTCCCTTGTAATGCTTGATGGGGTCTTCCCATCCGTTGGCTATATATCGCGTCGCGTTTTTTCTTGAGTAAGTAGCTTCCGTTCATAGTCTAGTCCAGTCCTTTCGTGAAACTTGAAACTTTCCCTGACAAACCAAAGAGAACAAAGCTCCGAACACCTCCCTGCAATGCATTCCTTCCTGGCAATTCCCAACTTGTTAGGTTAGATACCGTGATACAGTGGTCAGAGGTGTCGTAACCGTTGGATGGGCAACTCGAGCAAGTCACCGTGCATCTTGAAAATTCCGTAAACAGTACCCACTATGCGGTACGTATAAATGACGTAAAGTTTTCCACTTGACTGTTCTTCCAACCCAGAGAAAGAAAGAAAATGCTGCTCAATCAATCATAATAGACATGAAAAATAGTCAACGATAATCAGATTTATGATGTGATGTGGAGACTCGTGTCACATGGTCCATGCCAATCCGTAGCGTCGTAAAGTTACGTTAACGGGTTGCGGCTGCTCGGTTTCTTGTCAGTCTCTCACTGTCAAGAAACGACTGGAGTACGAAACGTTACGGCATGAGTCGCCGCGTCTCGACTGTGGAGTCTGTACTCGGAGCATCTCCACCGCGTGTTTTTAAAGGCTCTCCTAACCCAGAAATCTTCTTCCTCAGTCTCCCGTAGCAACTGTCGATCTTGGCAAGTCCCCCGAAGTTGAAAATGTCTTCCTCAGTCCTCTACTGGCTGGGCGGCAAGTAACGACTGTGGTTAATCGATAACTACGTCTCAGATAGTCCAAATGACAGTACGTAGTAGTTGAAATTGTGGGTCACCAGGAACGAGTTTGACGAGTGATGTCTTTCCGATGTATAGCAGATTCTGGTGGGAAAGAAGATAATTCAGCTCGTCTTCAAGCCGATGCACCTTCTCTCTCAGCAGGTTCACTATTTTCTGCTGCATTTGGAAGCAGTCATCTTCTTCCTTGATTTTCCTCTTGCCTTGGTGCTCTTCGCTTCGAGAGCCCATTATAAGCTACATCACCGAGTCAAGCTTGCAGTTTTGAGAATCAATAATCTAGCATTCTCTCGAAGCAAGTCTAACAAAGAGCTCATATGGTACAGGTAACTCGTTAATTCGCATATCGTCTTAAATTCTTACACTGGAGCGTGACGAGCAGTATGAAGATCAGGGCATCCCCGCACTACCAGGAGAAAGTGACCAGCTGCTGCTTACAACTTTTTCCAGCGATGACAAGAGCTTCATCTCGCTACTTATTCCGCGCATTCCAGCTCAAATATTAATCATCTGCTTATATCCAACTCCGACAGTACAATTCCAAAATATATAAAATGCGGTAACTAATCTTGGAGGAATTGAACCTTGAACGACGCAAGAATTGAATAATCTGTAGAGATAACCGTTCAACAGGCTGACAAGACCAAAACTTGAACTCCAGATTTAGTATAAGAACTCCGGATGGACTCAGCAGCCAAAACTGAGAATGTAAAACCCTGAATGGACTAACAAGCCTTCTCGAGGATTCCAGGGACAATCAAAAGGAGGGCACGAAATTCGGCAGCATCAACTCAAATCGCTTATGTGCAACGATGAAACGCCGACGACCTTCAAGCAATCGCACCGATTGCTTCCGACCGGTGCTCAGTAAAATCGCAACCACGTTCACGTAGAGACTGAATGCTGCATTACAACCCCCGCAACGTGGAAACGCGCTTTAATATTCAGTTCTCATTACAGTGCCCGTGCCCGCGCAGTATCTCTCCAACTGCGATTCAGCCTAAACCGTAACAGTCGGGAACCAAAACCGTCGGTATCCGGTTCGGGGACTGAGGAAGACATTTTCAACTCCGGGGGACTTGCGAAGATCGACAGTTGCTACGGGGGACTGAGGAAGAAGTTTTCTGCTCCTAACCACTTAGGGAAAACCTTCTCACAGTTGATCTTTATAATAGTGCGTGTGAAAGTTAAAACGAAAGATTCTTTAATGAGAAGTAGAGAAATAGGCATAGTTTGTTCATAGTCAGTTTTGTCTAGAGTGGTATATCGTTCAAGGGAATCTTTCGAGAAGTAGGGAAATAGGCGTAGTTGGTTCATGGCCAGTTTTGACTAGAGTCGTGTATCGCTAAAAGGGTGTTTTTGAATCGCTCTAAGTTGTTTATTGTTATATATTTTTGTATAATTTACTACAATTTTTTAGATTCTTAGAAATTTTTAATAGAAAATTCCTTGGTCAAATTAAAAAATCATTGTGTGTAGTGGATCATGATGTCCGATAGTTAAGATAATTAGGAACTTCTTCAAAGCCATTTCGAGGAGTCACGGATGTGAGATACGTAAGATGTATATATGCTGCTTCAGCAATTTTTTCTCTGGTGTTGTGTGCTTGGGTGGTCGGTGGTACGAGTGTATCTAGATAATCCAGTGCTGTTGAGTGAAGATCTGGAAGGTGTATCGGGTGCTGCTTCAGCAACATTTCTTCTCTGGTGGTGTGTGCTTGGGTGGTCGGTGGTACCAGTGTATCGAGACAATCTCATGTTGCTGAGTGAAGATCCGGAAATCACAGTGGGTTCGATACACCCATCCTTCACTCTCGAATTTCTCCAGCGTATTTTGCATCAATTGATCGCAAGAGTGGGTTTGAATTTCTTGCTCAGACCCCATGGATGGTTCTGAATATGTTTCAATGTTGACCATCTCCGCCGGCCTGCGTGATACTCTGGAGAAGTTTTTGCATCAGAAGCTATCAGTGTGAACGCAGCTTGCGTCTTTTAATTTATGAAATTCTATAAAAAATACCGTGCTTTTCTAATTTAAAGATTGTAATAAAGATTCCTTTATCTCATATCAAACCGTGTGAAAACAAAATTTTGATAATTTTGAAATATTAATATTTCTGATATTCTTTAGAGATTAATTTAAAGAGTGTGGTGAAATTTCTCCCTTAAAAGATAAAGATATTTCACTCTTCATCTATAAATTAGAGATAAAGAGATCTTATCTCCATATACCTCTTTTTCTCTATACGGGTGGAGATGCTCTTAGTTACTGTACTTGTGTGACACCGATCAACACACAGCAATTTGCTTGATCACACCCCAGGAGGTTCCTTGAGCTTGATCATACCCCTCTTAGGTTCCTTAAGCTTGATCATACCCTTGACGAGTTATTGACAGTAGAACCAGTCATTTTATCATTTGGTTCATCATTTTAGTACTTCCAACCTTGACTAAATATCATTGTAATTCAAAATATTTAACATTATTCAAAATAATTAGACTATACATGCTCAGAAATTTAATATCTGCAGTCTCACATGTGAGTAACATCACAAAGTGACTGGTTTTACAGGCAACAGCCAATCAGGGGTGTGATCAAGCCATACATCGTAAGAGGGGTGTGATCAAGCTCAAGGAACCTACTGGGGGTGTGATCAAGCAAATTCCTGATCAACACATGGACCCATGATTTACCGTATTCGCACCCCGTACCACGGTCCTAGTACTGCCTACCCTGGATTGTATATTATATTCGAATACTTTTTAATTTAAATGGGTTGTTTTGGACAACGTGGTATGGCCTGGCACATAATATCACGATGGACATTCTCCGCCTGGGCTTGAAGGTTCGGTGACGCGGGACTCTATAGGCACGGCACTCCAAGAGCAAAACAAAGAAACCAGCAAGTATGGAGGTCTAGTGAACTGGATCTCCATAGTGTCAAAGCTAAGAAATAAGATTCTTTAAGATTCTCTAATGTTTATCTTTAAAGATAGTTTTTTACATAAATCTGGGTCAGTTATTGTCGTATTTGTGAATTGATATAATTTTTATTTTCAAAAATTATGTAAATTGTTTGAGTTTACAAACTTTTTATGGCCGAAACTCACGATGAATCGGATAAGGAATCAATAAAAGGCACCCATGGTGTTTTCTTACGAGCATTTTCAAAAATACTTGTAGAAAACATCCACGGTCTCTTGTCTTGAAATCGTAACATTCGCTCATGGGCTAAGAATATTTACCAAAGATGTTAATTTTACAAGCACGAATATTGTTAGGAGTATTGATAACTCGAAAGTAATGCTTTCGTTTCAAAAAACAATAATCAATAGTTATAATATTATAGCACTACATAACTGAAGAAACTAATATTTTTTGTGTAAATGGAATGAATGTAAACTTGATTTTCATTCGTTAAAATGCGACCATTCACTCGTGTTTTTAGAAACATGGATGCTTATATAAAATATTGCATTCGAAAACATCTCTGTATTGGACTTCTAAACAACACTAAAAGAAAAGTGACAAATAAAAATTGGCGTCTGGTTAGAATAACAAATCCCCAGTCGGTTAGTGTACCGATCTACCTCTCTTCTCTTGAGTTATCGTTGCTGTATCCCACTAGCTAGTTTAGCTGAAAATCTAGGGAGGAACCCTTTAGCCGAACCTAAGGGTCTCACCGTCTCCAACCCATAACGTTTTCAAGAATTAGGTCAATAATACTATGTACTATTCGGTCACACTGACGGATCATAAATCAATGAAAGATGTTTTATCACTATAGTCAAGTGAAAGTCATCATACATCAGTCGTTTTATTAATCTAAGACATAAAAGGGTGAGTTACCTTATAACTAACTTACTTCTGAAACTGATTCTCCTTCTCTATTTATATTTGTACTGAGGTATAGAGAAGTCTCTGGATATTTTGATAAATCTGGTCTTTTTGCCATTAGCCTAAATATATTACAGAATATTCTGTAATATAACCCAAATGAGAGTCGTCCGTTCACGTATCTAGTAATATAAGATATGCAACTCAACGTCAGATCGTTCAGATAGTTTCAGAGTTCAAACTTGTTGTCATTGGATCCGTTGAGATCAGAACATTGAGTTCTTCAAGAAATTGAAGACGTTATGAAGTTTCAACGGACGATTTGAGAGATTTGAGAGAAATTGACTCGCATGGAAAAGATTTCTATCAATTTTCATTCATATGCGACTTAAGGACGTTTTGTTCTTCTCGATCGGTGTTCTCTGTTTTTGATGCCAATGTGACCAAGGAGTCTCTATCTATGCTAAGAAAAGACCGTACGTGGATCGGATTGTTGTGTTGGACGGGTGATCAATTTATTTTAGTTTTTTGCTTCATGCAATCAAATTTCTGGTCATACATCGCGAGGAGAACTCCAAACTGATTGTTGGAGTTTTATTTGATTCAAGATAGTTAAATCTACTTATAGGAGGAGACGGACTTCAAATCAGACGGTTCATTTAGACAGTGTGAGTAATTTTAATGTGCAAGGAGGATGTTTTGGAGGTTCGATCATCATCAAAGTTGGAGTTATCTCGACTGTTCAAAATCAGATTTGGAGATTACGGTTGTGTGCCTTACGAAGTTGATTAAAAGCTAAAATCAATAGTTAAAATTCATACTTCTGAAATATCTAACTCTTGTTTGTAGAGTGCATGTCTTCCTCTACCATCCGGAACCTTATGTCTCATCTGGTTAATATCTTCTGATGTAAGGATCAATCGACTCGATTGCATATCAATGATTTTATATCCTGCAAGGTTCTTCATTCTCATCATGAGTCAAAACTTGTAACACTTTATAGACCAAAAAGGACTTGTCATCCTCCACAAGGACAGCAAGTAGCTGACCGTTTCCTAAATTTTTAACATCCCCAATCTAGACGATCGTATGTAATGCTTCTTGGTCTCGCTTGTCGTGTTCACACATACAATGGTCTTTTTTCATCAAACACTTGTCGTTTCAGTTCACCAACAGTTATCGCTTGTTCAAAGACAAATGTATCTCTATTGTTAACATCGTCTGAAGGAGTTTCAGGCCAGATCCAAGGTCTCGTCAATGAAAATGGACGCCCAAATAATATTTACCTGGCAACTTGTTCTTGATTATAAAATCAATAATTCCACCAGTTTTTCTTTTTCTCATCCAAATACATGTAACATGTATTCTGAATATCTCTTTTGACGTTGAGGACATTATATAATGTGTTAGGTCCACTTTCTTTCTCTTCCATTGACCTTGTCGATGTTGTTTTAGCATGTTTTGCTTCTGAGTAAGACTTCAACGGTAGCAGGTCGGATGCATGCATTTCTCACTTGGTGGAAAAAATTCTAATTGGTGAACTCCTTCTGGTAAGATCCAATGCACATCAGTCGAGAACTTTTTACTCCATATCCGAATCACTCCGCGCTTGTTTCTAAATGATATCATGAAGATGTCGAATTGGACAAGGTGGCTTCTTTAATAAAATGCTTGAAGCTGTAAGTTTCTTCGAAAAGAGTGACTTGAGACCGTGGAGTGTATGCTTGTCTGATGACATCACTTAGTTGTGGCAAGGTAAAAGTGTTCTTTGACTGGAGAGTTGTGGAGAAACTATTGAGCATTTGATGAACATGTGTATGGTCCTACCATGAGAAAACTTACTTTTATTTTTTAAAAAATCTGTCTATCTATGTTAAGCGATATTGTTATATCTATAATAAAACAATACTATTTTTGTTTTCTCTTACTGTAAGTATAAAATTGCTGTGGTCGTAAATACTTCTCAAAGCCAATCTCCTTTTAGTCCAGTTTAATATACATACCTAACTTAGAAAGAACGAGAAAGAGCAGAGTGAAGAAAAGAGCCGATATCGGATGCTAGAGATTTTCCGTTCTCAAAAGAGAAGAGACAAATGATTGTAACAGAAAAACTCATAAAACAAAGTAGCAACTCTAACTAGTAATATTATACTTCCAAACGAGTTTAATCTATAATATGAATGTATGGTTTATTAATTAAGTAATGATAGTATTTCTAGTGCACAACATCTATATACAATGTAAAGCTTTTCCATCTTTTAGTGACTATATATATTGAAGGTGATGTGCTTTTAAAAACTATATACAAAATAGTAATCTCTATAAAGACTTCTAACTAACTGAACTTCCAAAAATAAAGCACTACTTCTCAAGGCAATCGCAAACTAACTCTCCTGGCGTGACAGGAGATTGCTAAATTTCTAGAAACCATGCTCTAGACTTCTCTTCCAACACACTTGTTCAAGTTCCACTTGGTGGTTAATATTCTGCGATTTGCGTTAGATGAGACATATGGGAGGTTAGATGCATATTATTTATATTCTCCAATGAAAGAGGGTAGCATGCTTAGTAATTTATTCATTTAAATTAATATCGAGAATAAATAAATAATTATTTGGTAGCAAGGTTCCACACTTGTAGTTGTGGAAATGCATGTACGCACTTGTTTGGATTATCATGATCTAGAGATCATGATGATTATTGACTTGTTACACTGTTCCATGATTTTAAAAAAATCTTGAAGCTCTAAATCAATCTATCAAGCACAGTCGACATTTGAAGTGTCACGGTAATCTGGAGAACTGTCTACTGTAGATAAAGGGACAGATCAAACAAATATTCACTAAGAGAGTGGATAGAGTTTACTATTCCTTACGAGGGGTGGAGCAAGTAAATTACTGGAGAGAATACTATATCTCATGTAGAGGGTGATTATATTACAGTCTACTAAGTCATGTACTTAAAGAGGTTGTATGTAGAGTACTACCCTTGGATGAAAGATACTCCTCAGATTCTGTTGATTCGTCGCTTCAGTCTTTCCCATTGTTCAAGTTGCAACTCATGGTTTGTACTATATGTATCATGTCTTGTTTTGCGTCCTTTGTTCCGACCACCACTCCCTAGGTGTTATGTAAATCTTTATCAAGCCTCAGGTGTACCGCCACCCTTTCTGTAAAAGATAAAGGGTATGAAGAAATCAACAAAAAATAAAATGGAGACGGTAAGAAATTAAGGATCATAAAAGTTTAATAGAAGTCGGAAATTATGAAGAACTGATGATATATAAGTTTATCAATACGGATGATTCGACATCCAGTTACATAAAGCCCCATAGAAACAATGACCTAATTATAATTTGCTGAACTAAAACCTCAACTCTTTCTTCTTCATTCTCTTATGCAGTTTTTCAAGGGAAGAACGGAAGAGTGCAGCAAGTTTATTTATTATCTAATCTTTTTGTAAGATAATAAATTTTATAGTAATCAAATTAGATCTTTTTTTAGCATATTATCACATTTGTAATCTTTTAGATCCAGTTGTCCATGTTCCACTTATAGGTTATGTATGTACCTTCTGGCAACGATAGTTCTTGCTATCATTTAACACTTATACATAATTTAGTTTTTCTTGATGATTTAATATACAATTTCTATCAAAAACTTACCTCTTCTCCAATAACAGAAAAAAATAATTCAAAGAAAACATTGAGCATGCTTATTCATCCTCGATATTTAAGCATGCATGTTCATCTATTCCATCTTCTGTTGATACAAGTTAGATAATAAATTAGTGCCTCGATTAATTAATGTGTATTCTTTGGCATCCCAGCACTTATACTCTCCGAAGGGTGTCTATTCATCCTAGGTTTAGTCATGCATGCTTCGAGTACATGTTCATCCCATGTACTAGAAGCATGCATATTCACCTTCTTCCGAGTTCGAAAAAAAGGAATATACATTTAATTTATACCTAACTCTTCCGGCAAGAAGGGTTAGGTATAAATTAAACGTCTCATTGAATCATAATTAATTGTGAATACAGTTCTCTGGTCTTCTGAAGCGCAAGAGTCGACTCATTACTTATGGATTTTTCTTGCTTTTCTAGTATTTCCAGGCTAGGTTAACAAATAATGTTTATAAAATTTTTATATTTTTATATTTATTTAGTATATATTTTCCACTTAATACTTATATATTTTCTGGATAACAATAAACGAGCAAAAGTTCCCAGAGTTCATCGGAGATGTATATTCATCTTAGGTTTATAGGTTATGACCGCCCCATAACTCTAATTTGTAACATGTATACTCTAAGGACAGCTGACGTTTATTCCGAGTTCACAATCGCATATAAACCGTACAAGTTTAATATTTATAACTCTCTCTGACATAGCCGCTGTCGTGTGACGTGTGACGTGCTTTCTTATCTGGGAATACACCGGGTATCTAGCTGTAGAGAGTACGTGTCGCATTCTGTGACTCAGAACCAGTGACCACCCAAACCTCTCTCTGATCTCCAAGTACACTTTGAACCTTTCTCGCTACGATATCCTCACGTCCTCTCGGCAGATCTCTCTCCTACTCGACTAGGAATAGAACCGGGGTAACAAGCACGGGCAACCTGTTCCTGCCATCACCGCAAGCACTCTTGGGTCTGCTGGTCATCACTCCAGCCTCACCACAAGAGAAATACCAGCACTCCTAATAGAAAAGAAACCTAAGCGCAACGCCCGCACACAAATCCAATCAAAACCAACTGGGCGTACAAACAGGCATGCGGGTATGGAGAGGATCCAAACACAGGAAATACAGTCAACAACTCTCCATACCCATGATCAAGTGCTCTGAAGCACTGGCAAAACCTCCAGGTCGACCTGTTCTTCAAAAGAGTCTTAACTCTTTCGTCTTTCGGAGCAAGAACCTCTCAACTTTACCTCGCTGTCACTCCTCAACCACAGCTCAGAATGAGATGAAACCAAGGCCAGCAGATAGCCTGTAGAATAATCTCTCTATTAAGATATTACATGCAGAGAGATCATCTCTGAGTTGGCATCTATGCCCTTCCAAAGTTCGCTGTTTTTATAACACGATACTATTTCAACCGAACTTTGCTGTTCGATTCCTCACAAACCACTTGATCAAAACAGCTCAAACTTCTCAGGAAGCTAATGTGTCACCATCACTACCACTCTGTAAAATTTCACCAGCAGATCTTCAACCAAACTCTCGGAACGATCAAGCCCTTATCGCTATTTTTATAACATGATACTATTTCGATAGAACTTTGCTGTTCGATTCCTCACAAACCGCTCGATAAAAACGGCTCAAACTTCTCAGGAAGCTAATGAGTCACCATCACTACCACTCTGTAAAGTTTCACCAGCAGATCCTCAACCAAACTCTCGGAATGATCCAAGCCCTTTTCGTCAATGACACAAGGCGATATGCAGACCCTTGTGCACAAAACAACGTTTCCTTTCAACCCAATAATCCAAATGGTCTCAAATTTCACAGGTAGGTAGCTGACTGTACCTTCTCAGACCCTGGAAGGTTTCATATCGAAATTCGATCTCAAACTCTCCATATCTCTCTCAATGTCTCATGTTTACAGTCGCCTACTATCATAGCCTTTGATTTGAGACACCCAACTTCAACCGGCCATAACTTTTTCACTCCGGCTTGGAATCGATTGATCTCTGAGTCCATCAGCAAGCCCATCTCAAGAGCTTTCCAGCAACAGTCAATTCATCTCCAGCAACCTCACAGAACTCCCAGAAAGTGACAAAGATCTCACGGAAATAAAATTGATCACGAATTTGACCCCCTCAGCTTCAATTGATCGAAACATTCTCATTCGTGCTTCAAATCGAGCAACCATTGAGTCCACGGGCATCCTCGTCTCCCAAGCTTTCCAACCATAGCTCACACTCCGCGAATGGACCACGGGAAGTGCCTCTACCCTTGAAAACGTGAAAGGAACTTGGTAGAAGATGATTGGTCAAACTTTCGACCAATGAGAAACAAGTTGACAAAAAGGTTTTTTGTCTTCACTCACATGACAAACACACAAAGAACGAATTTTTATCCAAGAGTACCATTTAGGCCTCAAAGTTTATATTGAACAAACTCCAAACACGTGCCGTTGACGATGCCGTCGACCACGAAGCACGTAAACACGAAGTACAAACTACGCTCAATAGAGAGTCAGAATCCCGACTCTAAAACGGTTGACAATAAACGGAACTACAAAAGGAACAGATGAAGCTATTATCTGGTTATAATAATCCTCACCGAAGTTCCTCACGACAAACTCACGATGCGCCACCTTTGGACGACTGGAACATCGTATTTCGACCCAAGTGTTGAACGGAACTCTCGCTGGGAAGTTCAGATCCAACGGAGGATCCATACCACATCAAAGCAAGATGTAGACAGTAAGATCCCAAACAGCGTCGTAAGTGACAATGGGAAGAACGATAAGATCCGGAGTAGCCATCACCGCAGCCATAAACGACTCTTCCCAATGAGCTACCATAAATACTCGAAAGTGATCTCGCGGCAGACAATGGATCTTAATGACGAACGGATGCGCAAGTGGAAGATCAGGAGCACGAAAGGGTTCTCCGTTCATGCCTACCACTCGCATTGTCGCTTACTTCATCCGATGATACTGATCACACCCCACTAGACTTGGATACTCTACACTCCATATCTCAAGCTCCGCGCACCTCTCTTCTTATACATCAATCTCCCATGTGACGACAAGAGTACTACTCTTATCTCCACTCAGCGAAGAGTACACGGATCGTCCACGTGGAGCCTTATCTTTTGACACGATAAGGTCCCAATGGCTCCTCAACACCAAACACGTACGAAGGATATGTGGTGGTTTCACACCCTAGCCAATCCACAACACGACACCGCTCAGAATTCTACAATAAGAATAATTAATCTCGCTAATTTTATTACATGAAAATTAACCTATCAATATAATTAGAAGATACTACAAGCTATTCTAAAATGAATGATGCCAATAAATTTACTTCCCTTGTGTCGCTTGTCCTTTTCTTCTTCTTTTCTTGCATAAGTTCACTATAGAAGCACATTGTTGGTTCTCTATACTGACAATCTCGTCACCGGAAACATTTCAAAAAATATATTTCCGGTGACGAGATTGTCAAAAATGATTCACTCGTGTAAATGTTTGTTCTTGTAGTCACTATCATAATCTTCATTCACCACATAAATATTTACTAACATATGTGTAATGAATGTCAAGTATAATCCATCTGAAACTCCAAACTATATTTGGAGTATAACAGAGTATTTTGCTTCTCTATCTTAATATTCTTCTTCAGAATTTGCACGAGCTTTCAGACCGACAGTGAAGAGCTACTCCCATCGGCACTATTCTTCGTTGTTCAGTTAGTTACATCTATGATCTCGACGAGCTCCGTTCCCTTCTGTAGCCGAGAAATGTTTTTTGGTAGCCGAAGTTACAAAATACTAGTCAAACATTTTCACGTTAAAACATACGTTCGACTTGAATGAACCGGATGTTCACATGAAAAGAAAGTTCACTTTTACAAGTTTAGTAGTACAACATATGGTTCGTCTGAGTTTGAAGGTGATGATCATGCGTTCGTTCTGTTTGAGAAACCAAGCATGTGTGTTCGACTTATATCAGAACTCGAGCGAGACTACAAAGAGATGATAAGAGAATGTGGTATTATACTACTATTTTTTATGATTCTCCTCTCTTCATGATAAAGTGGGTGTAATATTATAGTATGTCATGAATCAGAGTTTTTTGCCGTTTAGAATGTCACTGGATGTGTTTTTTACTATAAATGTTCTCGTTCATGATCATGTCAATGTTTCAAAATCTGTTGGAAGAGGTATCAGCCAGCGACAGTGATGGAGAGGAAAAGCAGATTATCAAATCTATTCTTGATTCTCAAGCTCTTGTAAATGATGACTCAGCTCTGATCTTATCAACGTCAAGAATATGAGCTCTTTTTGAATCCTACAAGGAAATCAACGTCGATCAATTGATGCATGATAATCAGAAGAAACATCAAATGACATGGACATCAAAATCATCAAAATCTAACCAGATCATCGACACTGGTCGATCTTACGCTTGATGTTGACTTAAATCACACTCCGTCATTATCTACATCTAGAGGCTCCATGAGAGTTTCAAGAACAATTGAGTAATCAGAGGATATCTCATCCAGAGAAAATCTCATGCTACTTCAAAACGAGCTAGAAGTGTCGCTGGTCAACCCATTAAACAACAGAGTTCGCCAGCAGGGAAATCGTTACGAGAAATGACAAAAGCAATGCATGACTTCTCAAAGGTATACAAGGAGGCTAAGAACGCAAAGCATGAGGGTGAGAAAAAGAAGTTTGTCCTATTAGAGAGTCTCTTGAACCTAAAACGATCAAACCTGTTCCCGGAATCATGATTGCACTTCCAAGCTGACTTTCAACTTTCAAGTAAGTTAAACAACATCATTTCTATGATTTCGTGCCCAGTATAAGAATAATGCATGATGTAGCTGCTTGCTTAGATGGCTCGTTGTCTGTGAGTATTTTCTGAAATCTGTAAGTAAGGTTCGCTGTCTAGAAAAAGATCAAACTGTAATATCAAGACATCTCTTATACTCATGTAGCATTTCTTCTTTGTAGTTTAAAAGTTGTGCAAGCACAACATGCCATCACACATGTTGGAACATATGGTAGGTTCAGTGGACATCTTATGTCTAGAATTCTCCATCTACTTTTCAAGGTGCCAAAAATGTATTCTATTCTAACTTGGTTTCGTCTTAAAGCTCTATCAAAGTTATTCTTGAGATGAGTACTGATCCTACGAGTGTTAAAAGCTTTCATTGTCCATTCTGTTAGAGGATACGCTGCATCTCCAATGATATATGGCGACTTGAAGATGCAGAAATCTGACTCATGTGTCTCTTGGATCCACTCCCGTTATCTTTCACTCTTCCAGGTTGGCTAGTTCATGCATGTAACGTCAAAGACATCGTAGGTTCTTGGAAGAAGAGATTATGTGTGAGCTTGTGTCACAAGTTGCTGATCCTGAGATGACTCGCATCGTTTTGTGATCCTAGATGGAGACAAGTTACATCCAGGAAATTACGGTCTGAATCACAAACACCCTGCAATAGCACAGAGAAATGATGATGATGATTTCAATACTCAGTGGGATGGTGCTCCTCTTCTGGTTTTATTCTTAGTCTAATTTGACAGCCATCGATACATCCAGCGATCAGCGATATGTTAGAGAGTGATGTAAACTTTTCCATGTTTATCTTTAGTCTACCTCCTCTCGGTAGACCTATGAATAAACTACAAATTTTTCATTTTTTTGCAAGGATTTCGAGAACAGTTCTCGTATACTTCACTACACCCGATTGCTCAATATGAAATTTGTCGGTAAGTTCTTGACAAGAACTGTTATATGTAACATGTATATTACAAGTGCTACACATTTCTCTAATTCTACTCTATGTATAGCTAAATGTCATTCTATGATCGATAGCATGTACGGCTCTATCAAATCAACCAACTGTAGAAAAAGATAATGAGACATCTTGCACCATTTGTGCCAAAGCTTGTTCCAATGGAAATCACTAGATGTCCAAACTTTTGTTACCAAATCGTTCCACCATGTTTCTGATTTCGGAAATATCCTCCACTCTCTCTTATGTAGATGTACACCTGCTACGGGAAACATGGTAACAAATGAATCTTCGGACTCTAACAAAAGCATTATGATATCTTCAAACGACCATGTATTCCAACTAATTAATATCAACAACATTAAATACAAAATGTCCATGAACTTTGATAGAATTTGTAAGTTCAATTGTGCAAGAGCTCACGTCTACAGCGTGAGAAGTGTGCAGAAGTCTCACTGTCTCAAGGCTAGAAGGGACTAGAGACATCTTAAACTTTCTGATTCTATTTTAACAGTGAGAAGTTTTAAACTTCCTGATTCTATCTTATCACCAAGAAATCTAAATTAGGTGAGATGATGACGTGTCGTGGATAGGTTCCTATCTGAAAATCTATTTTCGGTACTTATCATTATTACTCCAAAGACGTTCATAAGATTAAAAATGAACTTTTTTACACAACTTCGGATCTTCACTTTCATTACATCAACTAGTAGAGCTCTTTGTCAGCTTTCTATGGGCATTTCATCTACTTCATTTATGAGACTCGAAAGATAAGAAAATCAAGCTAGGGTCTAGCTTATTATTGCTGATTGGGTATTTGCGGTCTTGGCGCTATACTAAGGATGCAAGGAGCTTGCTTGTTCATTATCTGTGAAAAACTTCACGTACTGTGACTGATGTAAAGGGGCAGCTTAAAGGGTTAGCTTGCATCTGCGACTTGTCGACAGACGGTTCGGGAGATTCGGAGATCCAATGCAAACATGCAGAGCATTATTGGTTCAGATCTATGCAGGCTACGCACTGGTTAAGACGGTTCGTGAAGAGATAGATCAAGGAGTGTGTTTTGGGAGAAACTGAGACGTAGGGAAGTTTGAAGTGCTTCAATGACCTCCGAAGGAGAGTTTGACCGTTCAGGCCGTTCGAAAGTCCAAACTTGCTATTCTTTGATTCTTCAGGATCAGAACGTCGAGTTCTTCATGAAATTGAAGACGATACGAAGTTTCATCAGGTGAATTGGGAATTCTGGATGAAATTGGCTCGCATGGAAGCGCTTATGTTAGTTTCCGATCGTCTGCGATCTGAGGTTGGGTTGTTCTTCGCAATCAATGAGCCAAGTTCTTCGTTCTTGGTGCCTATGCGATCAAGGAGTCTTCACCTACGCATAGGAGAAGATCGTATGTGGATTGGATTGTTGATTTGGGTGTGGTGAGCGAGTTTGAGCTATAGGGAGTTGATCTATGATAGTTTTTTTGCTTCCTACGTCCAAATTTCTTGCGTGGGTTCGTGAAGCTAGATTTGGGTTCAAAGTAGCTAGATCTACCTACCAGAGAAGACGGATCTCGGATCAAGTGATTCGTTTGGGTAGTGTGCGTGATTCTAAGTCGCACGAAGGAGGTTGTTGGAGGTTTGGTCACTTACGATAAAAAATAGACGATATCTCGGCTGTCGGGAGTCAGATTTGGGAGTTCTTGGGGCCAACGGAGTCAAGAAGGAAGGGCTTATCGAGAACTGAAGACGGCTTGGTGAAAGAAGAAAGTTTCCAGATAGAATTTTTTTTGATTCCTTCGCTACGGTTTTCGTCTTTTCGAGTTTGTTAGAGTTCTAGTTGATTATGTACAGCTTGTGGTAGCTAGCTTTAGCTAAGGGCTTGTACATGGACGTTGTTTGGACTTGGGTTTGAATCGTGTAATGTTGGTGAAGCTCTTTTTGTTAGCAAAGAGATGTTTCTCTTGCTTTGAGCTACGCTTCGGTAGTTTTGAGTATGGGTTGAGATTCAAGGACTTGTTTTAGGAGGTTTGATGCAGATTACAGACCGCTCATATATGTTTCTCAATTTTGTGTTCTTAGGGAGAAAGAACCGGCAGTGTATATAAATTAGGAGTTGGATATATTGTGACACTCTTTCTCGTGCTTGTCTCTCTCTTTCTTGCCTCTGTTCAACACAGGTATCTCCACAGTCAAGAACCTCACGTTTTCCTAGACAACCTTCATGCAAAATCTGATACCACAACGTTTTAAATTTCATGATTCTATCTTATCACAAAGAAACCTAGATGATTACTTGCTAACATCCGTTTCACACACGGCTCCATACGACCAATAATCAGTAATCGTTGTTGTCGAGAAACAAAAATGTGTTAATAAGCGAATACCATAATGTACTAAACCAAAAAATGTTAAACGAATAATAATGCGATGAGAATAGTCCTTGAATGGAGATTGTCGAAAGACTACATAAAGCAAGATACGATACGAATACTTTTTTATAGATCGTTACTATACTTTTCAGTTGAAGGATCATGTTCATTTATGAAGAATTTCAACAAAAGTAGTCAATATTTACAGATCTATCAAGTAATATAGAGCAGATCCATTAGAGATTAGAGATTTTTGTTTGCTGATATTCTGAAGTAAGAGTTTAACACGTCATACTCCTATCATCTATGTAAGTTTGTCACTTTTCGATTAAAAGTTCTATTCGTATATTTTCCGGTTAGTCCTAACACTTCTGATGCACAGATGTATTACATAGTCATATGTGGAAAATGTAGACATAGAAAAATATCAATATAATTAAAATTCAGTCAGTAATATTAGATATAAACGATATTTAATATTTTCAATTGAGCAACTCAGATTGAATACTTATCTCAATCAGGAGCAATAATCGCTAGACGTTGTCGTGTCGTGGACCGACTTCTACTTGAAAGTCAAATTTTAAGATTTCATATTTTTGTTCCAAAGATGCTCATGGAGTGAAATGGTGACTTTTGATCCAGTTTCAAATCTCCATTCTCACTACACCAAGTGGTAAAGCTCGTTGTAAGCTTCCGGCATTTCATTTATTTCATTTCGACGTTTAATGACAAAGTTATGGGGTTTGAAAGATGAGAAAATCAAACTAAACCTTAGCTTATCGACATGTATTTATGGTTCCTAGCACTATATTAAAGACGTAAGGGATCTACTTAGTGATAATTTGGAGAAAACTCATGTATTGTGAACTAACGTAAGGAGGTGCTTAAAAGATAAGCTTGTACATGCGATTTAGCGATGGATATTTTGAGAGATTGAGAGGTCTAGTGCATACACGTAAGGTGTCATTGGATTCAGATCTGTGCATGTGACGCATAAGATCAGACAGTTCATGAAGAGATGGATGTGTGTTCTGAGAGAGATTGAGACATAGCGAGAGAGGATTGGGATACTTCTGTTGTCGATGAAAGAGAGTTAACCAAAACCGAACCACTGTCATCACTCAATATACGACTAGTCCAATGGTTAGATCATCCTAACTGAAATGATGATCGTGGGTGCAGTCCACGCACCTACTAGTATAGAGAGCTCTATGTCAAGTCCAAAATAGACACCAAATCCGTAGTGAAGAAAAAAAAAAAACCAATCTGGGGACTTCCTCCTTTTTCCAAATGGTCTTCAGATGTGAACAGTGTCTACTCTCCTAACTCCAGTGCGGAGTAAGTAACTAGGACGTCGTGCAATGGAAGAGTAAAGAATACCAAAGGCAACATAAGGATCCTCCAACATAGGGAGATCCTCAATATGCAAAACGTTCTCCGCCAGGGCAACATCTAAGAATCGAGAGACAAAGTCCTCTGTACCCACAAGTACTCCGAGGATGCGTAAACCATCTGTAGGGATAACAAATCCCTCCGGGAGCTGTAAGTCCGACGGTCTATCTATGGGAGACCAAGCCTTGCACTTTGACACCTTCACCCTCAGTCCTACCAAGGCCAATTGAGAGACAAGGTGGTCAAAGACAACACCGACTTGGTCCGCCGGACCTACGATGTGCGTATCATCAGCTAGAGATGAAAAAACACAACCTAGAGCAGCCAAGGCAGTGGTCAAGAGAGCTCTGTAGTGAGCTAAAGCAAAGAGGGGTCCATCCAAAAGATCTCCCTGACGAGTACCTGCAGCGGAGCTGATGATTGTAACCTCCTCTATCGTAGGACCGTGCTGGTAGTAAAGAGAAGAAGGAGAACCATAGAACGATCGCACGAAAGGGACCAGACCCGCTAGAGATCTCCCGCCATCCATGAGCTCCCTAAAGATGGAAGCACAGAAAATGCTATTAACAGCATTTTCCATGTCCACTTGTAGGACAACCCAATCGAGATGGATGTCCAAGAGAGCCCTAATGTCGAAAGACACAGACTCACAACCTCCCGGCGTCGCAACTCCAAACTGATGTGGGCAAAGGTGGTCCTGAAAAGTATCTCGAAGCTGAAGGACAATGGTACGACTAATAGTCGTAAGAGAATCTCACCGATGGCTATCGGTCGAATCTCTCCACCATCCTTCGTCATGGCCAAAAGTCTAGCTGCCCCTAGTACCTGAGCTATCGACTGAGGAATATGTCCCTGAGCTACTGCTGCCGCTACATGAAAAAGCTCCGTGAAACCATTAGAGGGGTCGTCTGTTTGAAAACAATCTCGTAGGTGCTCGTAGACCATCCCAGACAGACCTCCAGAAGATAGACGTGGAGCTGTACACAAGGCCTGGGCAAACAAGGATCTATCGAGACATAATGGCTCCTCAAGCTGATAGTCCTGAACCTCAGGTGGTGAAGGATCACCCGATGAGAGGTGAAGGAAACACAACGCAGCGATCGTCTCCTCAGTAGGACATGTCAATGACAAAAGATGCAGTGCTCTAGCAGCTCTACTGTACTCTCCAACCTGACCTAACATCCTACAACGTCGTATGCGGACGGAAGATGAGACATCAGGTGTAGAGACAGACTCACTCCTACCTCGTATCGCGCAGACTGATTCCTCCTGTAAGGCCGTCCAATCACTTACACGGAATCTCTGAAGACGGGTCGCCACCTCCCGATGTCCTCCTCTGCCACCTCGAGTATAACGGAGGCACCAACGAGGAAGTAAGAGGAATAGTAACCACGCCGCCTCGTCCTTGGTGTTCCGTGCCAAGCTGTCGAGAGATAGACGGAATGCCTGTCTCACCTCGTCATGAAGAGTACAAGGTAACCGATGGAACAAACGGGGACAAGGGAAACCCGTCCCGAACAAACTCAGAATAGTGCCTGGGTGGACTCTCAATCACTTCCACGACTCTGGAGGAACTCCAAGAAGAAAGACTAATGGTGCCATAATGACTGCACGTGTAGACTTCCGGTCTCGGCTAACCTGGGCATCCCATGCGGTCGTATCATAGCTCTTGTGCTTCTTTCTCATATGAGAGTTTACCTCTTACGAGGTAAATAACTGATTGCACACCGGACATGGTGTGTCTCGAATCAGTCTCGATCTCATGAGAGAGAGAGTACCCATAGCTAAAGAAGAGACGATATCCGATCAAACGGTACTCATAATAAAAATATCTCCAAAAAGAAAAGAAAAATTAGAAAAAAGTAAAAAGACAGAAAAAAAAGAAGAAATGAAAAAGAAAAAGAAAAAAGAGACGAAAAAAAGAAAAAACCCTGAACCCTGATTTGTAAAGTCTCTCAAGAAACTTAAAAAAAAACACTCTGTAACCTTAAAATCTTAAAAAATCTGAAACTATTTAATACTCACCCATCTGTCCATCAAATGTGTCAAATCTAAAATAAAAAAAAGACAAAAGAAAAATAAAAAAAATATGTAAGAAAATCACTCTAAAACACTCTAACACCCTCCCCTCTCACTCTCATCCTCCCGCAGTCCCCCTCCGCGCCGCTCCCCGTTCCTTAATCTACTGATCTACTTTACAAAGAAATGATGCGTCTTCACGGAAAATGTGATTTTAATGAAATTATATATGAATATGTGGAGTATGACTATAAGGAGATTTGACTGTAGCCATTAACTTGTTCTCTCGCGCGTTTGATTCCAAACAAGACAGGCAACTAGATTCCTCGTGGACGACGTTTGGTTTGCGGTGGACATGCTCTTGGAGAGAAACGATCTTCTTCGCTGTCGGACACCGCGACGGAGACTGCGGCGACAAGAGACGCAAATTTGGACTCTCCGAGCTTATCACTAGACAGGACAGGTCAGAAGTCTGTCCAAGATTCTTGGACCCACTTAGATTCCGGACCTCAACAATGAACCAACAGTAGAGACACTAGCCAACAAGCAAGCATTAGCTTGTTGGCAGCCCTGGGAGGTGCGGGGTCGAACCCGACGCTGGGAGGGCTCAGTCTGTGAAAGGACAAAGGATTCGGCTACAGAAAACCTCATAGCTAAAGATGGCTAAAAGAAAAGAATGGGCAAGTTCGCGCGTTTAATCAGCAAAAAGAAGACAGTAGAGCCACTAGACGTCGCGTCAGTACATGAACAGATCATGGCGTAGTGTCAAGTTTCTACCTTACGCCAATGGCTGCATTTTCACGACCGGCGCAAAGTTGACCGGATCGCATCACGCCTGATTGTCCACTACAAAATCACCGATATAATTATCTCCTGCCGCTAGTTCAGGTCCACCCAGAAAATGGAGTGACTCTCTTCTGCCGAGCAAACGTTACCGTTTATATAATCACTAGGTTAAGATGTCCATATACTCTAGGACCCGACCGATTGGTCATACGGAACCTTACGGAATCGTTGAAAATTATCGTGACGATATGAGAGACGTGAGAGAAGCGATCATCGCAGAAAGATCTGGGGCAAATTTTTATTTTCTGTATGGATTTGTTTTTAGGCCTCTTTCTGCAGGGGCTTTCTGCAGCCGTGCGCTGCTACCCTTGCAATGCCTGAGCCCCGGCAGGAAATTCGACCCCACGGCGCCTCCCCGGCTACAGGAAGCTCTGAGCCACTAGCCATACAGGCTACAGACTACAGTGTGACACACACTCTCATCCTCCATACGACACATGCTTATCGAAAGAAAAAATCGTCGGTAAGCTCCAGCCCGCGGGAGTATATATTCATCCGATGTGGGGATTCTAGTAAGTCAACGGTGTTGGGGAGCTTGAATCGCATCTCATCTGTCTTTCTGCTCTCGAGTGCGCTTCGAGGTACGGTAGTTGTTAATTGAATCGTCTCATCCTCGTTCGCACCGGGGCATGATGTCTCCGATCAAGATCGCCCTGGTTCTGTCGCTAGCTTTGCTCGCTCTCGTGAGCGTTACAGAGGGCGGAGTCTTGTTCTCGACACTGAACAGAACACTTGTGGTGGATGCGAAGATCCAGTCTAGCAATGCGACCACGGGACTTGCTCATGTCGGAACCGACCGTCTGGTCATCAGCTGGGCTTTGAATTCGACCCTCGTTGATAGTGGCGTCGATGCAGCGTATGTGAATGCGAAGATCAGGTTGTGCTATGCTCCAGTGAGCCAGACGGACCGCGGCTGGAGGAAGACCAAGGATGATCTCCACAAGGACAAGACCTGCACCAAAGGAATTGCTGTACAGAAGTACGTTTCCGCCGGCAACACTACCACCTGGAGAATCACTAAGGACGTCCCTGGAGCCTTTTACTTCGTCCGTGTATACGCTGTCGATGCTGAGGGCACTCAGCTGGCTTTCGGTCAGACCACCAGTAAGGCCAAGAATACCAACTTGATCGAAATTGTGCCAATCTCCGGTAGACACGCGAGCCTCGATGTGGCTGCTGCCGTCTTCTCGGCTTTCTCTGTTGGATCGTTGCTCACCTTCTTAAGTTTTGAGGCTGTGAAGGCAAAGAAGGCCTCCAGCCCCAAGTAGAGCGGTTGCCGATTTTGATGCGGCATCAACCTGCCGACTTGACCATGTGCTCACAGCCAGAACTGATCACGAGATTTATTGGCTGATGAAAGTTTCTCAAACTTCCCGAAGTTGCTTGTTTGCAGTTTATTTGACGCGTATGGATTTCGCCGCTCTTATAGCAGTGCTTAGAGGAATCAAGATCATAGTAGAGTCTAGAGAGAATCCGACCCATCTGAATGCAGGGCCCTGGCCTCGATACAGATATAGCCTCACTGGCACTGTAACACTAATTAATCGAAACAGAGTTGTGTTGGCTTGTTCAATCATCGGTTCTAGATTACTGTTTAGAAAGTCGTAGAAACTTGATGGAAACGAAATATAGTGACAATAGTGTGTGAGAATTTCCGGGCATGTTCCCGAGCTGGTGGTAAAGTTGCAGCACCCTATTGAAATTGCGAGGTTTCTCAGAGCGTTGAACAGGGAATAAATAGGTCATGTGCTCTTCATCTTCTTTCTGAAGATGTAAAAACTCCCTATATCGAGTAGTCGATGGGCGCCAAAGCGTTTTGTAACACCGGCAATCGTGGAAAATCTCCGGCCTTCTCTTGGAGCGACTTGCTTCGGATTTTCTGGTTAGTTTATCTCTACTATAGTCCATCGACTTTGCAGGTGTCTGAGAATGTAAGTAGCTTTCGTAGATGGTGTTACCCGTCGCGATTATGTGTTGTTCTCTGGATCTGTGAATGTTACAGTTTCCAGGAGCAGGCAGAGCCGAGCAGGAGTAGATTAAATGACGTATCAACAGAGGTCAAGTCAGTTTGACGACTGCTGGAAGTCTGGTACTATGTACAATGACCTGCATCAAGCAAGAATTACCACCAAACCCCAAGTGTCAGATTTTCAAATTTTGGCTTTATAAACTATGCGATGGTTGATTCTCGGGACTGGAGTGGCAGCCGTGGAGTTACCTTGATATGATAGCTTGAGGAAGGCTGCGGGGAACTGGAACTCGACCGTTGAACACGATAGGATGGTTTTGGCAATAGCAGTGTTAATACTGAGGTAGGTAAGACTGAAAGTTGACAGCCCAGTCTTTGCGCAAGTGACGTGAATTTCGGATGGTAACTCCTGGCGCCGTAAGCTCGCCATATTTGTGCAGTTTGTTTCAAGATACAGCAACGCGTAGTGACCAGCTCTTGAAGTTTGTGGCGGATGGGAATGATGAGGATGGAGATAGATTTGCAGTTAGTTTCACAGCGAAGGTGTTAAGAGAGAACTACGAGATATTGTTTTAACCATGAAAACTGAGAAAGAGTATTTGACTGGAGCAGCAATGATGATTGAAACCGATTGTTTGCTGTTGTTAGAGATGATCACGAATTGTTCAACTCTTGATATTGCGATGTTACGATGGATCGCATATATCAAGTCGTTGAACGCGAAATTTAGACATATTGCAGAGCGTATAAAATGACGCGAGCATCTAATAGAGCATGTCCAAGCTAAAAAGAAAAATTTTCTAACAGCAAGAAAGAAAATGGGAGTAATTTGTCCAAAAACTCATCTTGAGCCTTGTTATCGCTCAAGGGGTGTTTTTGAGTCGCTCTAAGTCCTTTTTTAATTTTATTTTTTGACAATTTCAGTAAATTTTTGAAATTCTGAATTTACTTATGACTGAAACGCACACGTAAGATTTGAGAAAAAATATATTAGAGCCGGCAAGGCGGTTTTCTGTGGTTGCTTCTACAAGTAGCAATAGAAAATATCCACGGTCTCTTGATCGCAATTGTAACACCTACTTACAATAGACTAATATTTTTTAAAGGTTCCAGCTTTGACATGCGCTAATAGTGCCTGCATGTGGGTTAGTAAAAAGCCTCTGAAGGTGGTAGTAACTTTTCGGACCTTGATTTTTGCTATCTTTGGTTTCGATAGACGTCATGTTTCTTATTGTTTGACAGAAACACACGATACAATGGATAGTCAACCGATGGAAAGACCTCATCAAGTCAAATAAGAGAAAGAGGGACCCGAAGGGTCAAACAACCAAGAGAGGAAGAACATTGGGAATAAGTCTGCTATTAGCAGCTTTAAGGTCGCTTATTGCTCTTAAAATATCACATACTCGTAAATCAAAACTCTTGCATACAACTGGTGCACATGAAGTAGCATCGCTTACTGCAATTGCTCTCATGTGGACCACACCTGCTAAAGCTCTCTGTAAAACAATAGAAACTCGCTGTCTTAAAAACATAGTGCAAAAAAAAAGAGAAAGTGGTATCTCTTAAAGTCTCTCATGGTAAGCTCTGACACAATCTCGAATAAAAACTTCAAACTTCGAGATTGTCGATCCTTGTATCTCTTAGGCTAGGGGATGAAGCAATGTCCCTCATGCGTACTCATATACTTGATCATCTTCGTTGCTGCCGCCACGCTTGCATCGTATTCTGAGGGATGGGTGATCATTTGTGTCGTCATCGAGTCTTGTATCGGATCCATGACAACCACATGATGAAAGATTTGATTCTCTTTCATCATGTACAAGTTAGCTCTCACTGACCCTCCTGTCTGAAGAGCATACTAACATCTCTCCACGTCATGTAACTGCTCGTCCGTGTTATAACAAACACAATGTCCGTAACGACATCATGAGTATCTATCCGCTCTCCATCTTGAGGACATCGAATAAGATGTCGATCTGAGATGTCGAGCGAGACACCGCACTCGCAGGTGAACAATGTCGAAGCAACAGGCTAGACCTAGGCGAAACCTCATCGCTGTAGAAAAGATAACCAGTGTGAGTCGGAACACTCTAATGCAAGATCGAGCTATGAACCAAGAGCTTGTGCCATTGCTTTAACAAGAGTGGAGTTGAGCTCTAGTATCTCGTGAGATGGAAGGATCGACTAAGAGCACATGAAGAACTTGCTAGAAGTGATAGCTCGTCAGAGAAGACTGCAGTCCACGAGATCCATCGATAGTTAAGATATCGAATCAGTCTCACGTGTCTCAAGAGTCAAACTATGTCTTACCTCCTGTAGACACATATGTAGTGGGTAAGAACCATCCTCCACCTCTGTCACATAGCTTTCCAGAATAGATCTATCTCTCGAGAAAATGACAACAAATCAAAGGTGTTGAGAGGACTCAACTACCCAAAAAAGTTACATGAGCACTCTCCTCCATAGATAAAAAAATCCACCATGTCACATGATATCGACAATGATGTCTGTCTACATACGAGAGGTGTTGCACACACTCAAAGGTCCTTGGTCTTAAGACTGTCACTAAAGACCCCATGATCCTCTTATCAAACTCTCTAAGACGTGAGATGAAGATATGAGATGAAGGTACTGTGCGGAATAAGTAACTCGAACGACGTGCAATGGAAGAGAAAATGATATCAAAGGCAACCTGGGGGTCCTCTAACTTAAAGAGATCTTCAATGCAAAACGTCTTCCGTTAGAGCAACATCTAAGAACCGAGAGACGAAGTCCTCGGAATCCACCGGTACCCCGAGGATACGTAAATCATCATTAGATGTAACAAATCTCTCTAGGAGCTGGAGGTCCGACAGAATACCTATGAGAGACCAAGCCTTGCACTTTGACACCTTCACTCTTAATCCTACTAAGGTCAATTGAGAGACGAGATGATCAAAGACGTCACAAACTTGATCCGTCGGACTTACGATATGCGTGTCATCACTTAGAGATGGAAAGACACAACTTGGAGCAACCAAGACGGTAGCCTAGAGAGCTCTATAATGAGCTAAGACAAAGAAGGATCCACCCAAAGAGTCTCCTTGACGAGTATCTACAACGGAGCTGATGACTATAACTTTCTCTATCAAAGGATCGCGTTGATAATAAAGAGAGGAAGAAGAATCATAAAATGATCGCATGAAGAGAACGAGACTCGTCAGAGATCCACCGCCGTCATGAGCTCCTTAAATATAGAAGCGCGAGAAACGCTATTAAAAATATTTTCCACGTCCACTTGTAAGATAACCCAATCGAGATGGATGTCCAAGAGAGCCCTAATGCCCAAGGACACAAACTCAGAACCTCCAAGCGTCGCAACTCCAAGCTGATATGGACAAAGATGATCTTGAAAAGTATCTCGAAGCTGAAGAACAATTGTACGACTAATAAGTCGTAAGAAAATCTCGTCAATGACTATCGGTCGAATCTCTCTGCCATCCTTCATCATGGTCAAAAGTCTAGCTGTCCTTAGTACTTGAGTTATAGAATGTGGAATATGTCCTTGAGCTACCGCTGGTGCTACATGAAAAAGCTCCGTGGAACCACTAGAGGGACCGTCTGTTTGAAAACAATCATGTAGGTACTCGTAGATCATCCAGACAGAAGATAGACGTGGAGCTGTACATAAGGTCTGGGCTCCTCAGGCTTATAGTCTTGAACCTCAGGTGGTGAGAGATCACCCCGTGAGGATGAAGAAAACGCAATAAAGTTATCGTCTCTTCAGTAGGTCATACCACTGACAAAGAATGCGATGCTCTAGATGCTCTACTATACTCTCCAACTTGACCTAACATCTTCAACATCGTATGCGAGCGAAAGATGAGACGTCACATGTAGAGATAGACTCACTCTTATCTCGTGCATCACGGACTATAAAGTCGTCTTGTAAGGTCGTCCAATCACCAGCAAGAAATTTCCAAAGATGGGATGTCATCTTTTGATGTCCCACTCTGCCACGTCGAGTTTAACGAAAGCACCAACGGGGTAGTAAAAAGAATAATAATCATGTCGTCTCGTTCTTGATGTTCCGTGTCAACATGTCGAGAGATAGACGGAATGCTTGTCTCATCTCATGAAGAGCAAGAAGTAGCTGATAAAACAAACGCGGACAAAGAAAACTAATCTCGAAAAATCTTAGAATAGAGTTAATGGGATTCTCAACCACTCCCACTACTAACGAGAAACTCCAAGAAAAAAGACTAACTGTGTGATAATGACTCTAATCCACCCCGACACCCCGACACACTCCACCTTCTCAACTTACACTCTCTTCTCTCCCCCTCTTCTCTCTTCCCCGACCACTCACTCACTCCATCAAACTGCAGACCTACTATCCGGCTAGTATCTCTACTATCGTACTCATACATCATCTGTAATTGCATCAAATCTTCTAATTCTGTTATCAATACTTTACAAGAAGAGAGTCGTGGTATTTTGATCTGCTAAATGAGAAGCTTTAGCAAACTGAATCGACAACTGTGCTCAGGTTTTTTCTTTCCTGACTCGCCTATATAAGACTGTGCGACACGCGTAGTTTAAAACCCTAAACATGTTTAGCAATCTCTATCAATTGAATGCGATACTTTCGGTTTGCCTTTGAAATTTAAAATATAACACGTGTATAAATGACGGGAGACCGACAGGATTAGAGGAAAATCAGTCACGCGCCCAACGGTATCTCTTCAGGTGCCCTGTGAAAAATGACGGGTTAACCTCAGAACTCAGGTTTCAGGAAACCGAAGACCTTTAGGTTTGATACCCCTAATATCATCACTTCTCTGAATCTCTGATTACGAGTAGCAGTAGGTTCAGTCCAGTTGCGGACAACGCGAAGTTCCCATAACATCCGACAGGTCTATCCAGCCTATGGCTGTAACTCAATTTTCTCAAAAAGAATAAGAACAGCTACTGTAACAGAGTCTTACAAGAATCGATTAGTAGGGGTTCTTTTTCAGTAGCCATCTAGAGTGTTATTTTGGAGAAATAGGCCTTGGGCTTGTGACACGTGGCGCTTCCAAACCTGCATCGTCTCGACAGTATGCAAGGATCTCTATACTCAGCGCAGAGATTTGGTTCAAAGAAACGTTAAGTACATCCGTTCGAACAGCAAAAGAACATTCGCTTGGTGCAGTGGGACGAAACCTTTTAACTAACTATGAAAAAAGCTGGTTTTTTCTCTCCATTCGAGCTCTTCATTTGCGTGAGTTAACCTGGACAGTGGAACCACGCCCTAAGTCTTACAGGAATCAATGGGGCTGCTGGGACGGTTGCTGTATATCAAAGTTCCTGTTTCTACGATGGAGGTTCTTGTCCCTCTGAGGAAACGGTTTCTAGGATAAGAGACTGTCAACTACTCACTATATCATGGTAATACTCTTTGGAAAACAGCCAATATCATACCACTCATGGCAAATCAGCTAAGAGGTCTAAATTCCCTTTCTGTCACAAATCTGGAGTTGACGCGCAAAGCTGTAATCAGCCCATACAGGGAAGAAGGATCCTAAAAGGTTTCACGCTATGCTTCCTCCATTACGCACTGATGAGGCGCGGAAGCGTGCGAGGCCGGACAGGGATGTGGTTGACGACAAGTAGTTAAGAAAGTATTTGGTAATGAATCGTGGTAGTGTATTGGTGAGAGGTTGAGATTACTTACGTTACATATGGGTTTTATATTTTGATAATTAAATTTATTTCACTTTTACCTTGTCTTAGGGTATTGCATTACCTTCCAATGAGGCACCCGCTGGACATTAACCAGTGGACAGTGTCGGTCGCACGGTACTGTTTCTCATTTAATGGTTAAAAATGCGGTGAATGTCAGGGTCCTCTCGTGTTTCCAGGTTTGGCTAACCGATTTTTCTTATTTGTTTCGTATAGGATTTTCATTTAACACATGTATTTTCTTGATAATATCAAACGAGCAAAAATTCTCATAAGTCGATCTTGCAATGCATATTTATTTAGCCGCTTGCCTTTCTCCGCTCATATCGCCAAAACCTCAAGTTGCATGAGAATTTATAACTATTTTCGCGTACAGGTTTGCACGAAGTACACTAACCTAAACATTTAATCCTAAATACGCGTACAGACATGTATTAAAAGAAAGATGAAAAGAAATTCAAGTCCAACTTTTAGGTTATTTTCCTCCATACAGTAGTACTGTAGCCAAATGTTCGCCCGCTACTAATCATCATGTTCCATTCTTTTCGTTTTACGCAAAGCTCATTTTTCATGGTTCTTTTCACGCAGAGCACTGGGAACTGTGGTCTGTATTACACGGTACAAATATAAATGATGATTTTCCACCAGTTCTTTGGGCACAGTCGCAGTTGGTATCGTTTGAATGTGTGCACTTTCTAAGAGATGCCAGTTGAGCTGAAACGAGTTCCTTACTGTAGATGTCGGAGATTCGTTCGTTTATTCCCCTGTTGATTAACATGTCGTTCGTTGTCGAAATCGATTGAGAAGGTTTCATGACTCGACGGTTCTTTCTTTGAGTGGGAAAGGCGGAATGAAGACACACGATTCACGAAGTTTTAGACAGGGGAAGCAAGAAGTCAGAGTGAAGAGAGGATAGTTTTGTGCGGTGTGCAAGGTGCAGATGGCGGGGAAGACTAAGAAAGGAGGCGCCGGCAAGAGCTCGTCGAAACCTGCGAAGAAGAAAGATGGCCATGCCAAAAAGAGGAAACAGGCGGAGGAGCTCGTGATGGAATTCGCAAGAGTGAACAGCCTGGCTTCCGGACTGTTTGATCTGCATTGTCATAGTACTTGCAGTGACGGCCATCTTTCTCCAGAGCTCTTGGTTGCTAGGGCGTATCGGAATGGGGTGCGTGGGGATCATGTCATTAGTTTAGAATTGCCTCTCCGCTTTTTTAGTCGATTAGCCTCTTTGAGAAACTTCGTCCTCCACTGGTTTTAGCCTATCAGCCAGAAAACCGACTCTCCATGTTGAGGTTTTGAAACTCTGAGCAAATTCTTTTCTGGTCCAGCGTTTGTGATCTGCATTGGTACTATTTCATCAGTGTTGTGCTACATATACTCGAACCGTCGGAAGCCTATCTGCAGCGTTCGTTCTCCGTAGAGTAATTCACAGAGTGGTGTAGGCTTTAGAGATCGGTATTACTGATTGCGTTTAAGGATCCGTTCAGATGCTTCTTTGCTTCAAAATTTAGGAATTTTCTCCTGTCGTCTCTTGCGCGTTGTGGTAAAATTCATTGTGTTATTTGTTGTTGAGTCTTGGGCGCCTCGAGATTTTCAGCACAGAGGGTTGAAGACGGGATATTGACTGGGATATTAGTCGGCTGTTAAAACAGTTTGTGTTGTGTCCAAGATTTGTTTTTCCACATAGACTGGAACAGTGTCTAGCTAGGTTGCTGGAGGTTACAGCAAATTTCTGTCAGATATCACTCTCGAAAGGTTAATGCCTGCGGTTGTGATGTGGAGGCAGGTGAGGGTTTTGGCCTTGACTGATCATGACACAATGGCTGGTGTGCCAGCTGCAATACAAGCTGCTCGGAAGTATGGAATGCGAGTGATACCTGGCACTGAAATAAGCGCCAAATATGTTCATAGGTGCGCTCCTGAGTCCAAGTAGTTGAGGAAGTGAGGAACGGTTAAGCTAAAATGCGCCTTGTTAGGCAAGGTGTTGAAGCTGATGCTGAGTCTGCAGGAAAACAGGTAAGGGAGGAGTTGCTTGTTCCGCTACTGAAGAGCCCGTCCATATTTTGGCATACTATGGGTGTTGTGGTCCTTCAAACTGTCGGGAACTTGAGAAGAAATTAGCTGAAGTGAGAGAAGGAAGGTTCTGGCGCGCAAAGGAGATGGTGAGCAAACTAAAGCTATTACACAAGCCCATCGCATGGGAGGATGTGCTGCGCTTAGCGGGAGAAGGTGTGGCACCGGGCCGGCCTCATGTTGCCCGCGCTCTGTATGAAGCAGGGCATGTTGAGAGTGTCGGAGAAGCTTTTAACAAATATCTTCATAATGATGGTCCTGCTTATGCAACGTAACTGTCTACACCCCACAAGCTTGAATAGTTGAATTTCTCTTAGTGTATAATCTGCTACGTAAAAGTAGTGTCTCTAAAGTGTATAATCCGTTACTTTTTTAAAATATGAGAATGCTCTGCAAGAATTCCAAACATGTTCGTCAGTCGGGTACGAGGAATTTTTGAAGCTTGAGCCTGCTTTTGCGGATAGGGCACTGACAGCTGAGTGAATGATTGCATCCGAAACACAACAGAGGCTCCGAGCTTCCTGCAGCAGACGTTGTCAGACTGATACAGCAAACTGGTGGCATATCAGTTCTTGCACATCCCTGGGCGTTGAAGGATCCAATGCTTGTAATTGAGCATCTCAAAGGTGCTGGACTGGATGGAATGGAGGTGTATAGGAGTGATGGTAGACATCCAAGTAAGTCCTCCTGCTTTCGTTCTTCTGGGTTTGCAAGTTCAGTTCACTTAGAGGTTCATGTGGTTTGCTGGGCTACTGGCACAATAAACTAGTCTTGAAAGGGATTTGTAGAGGATGTTTCAGTATCGTGTTCAACCACCTCACTAATTTGACCACGTGATTTGCCACAGCATTCGGTCCGCTGGCAGAAACTTACGAGCTCGTGAAAGCAGGAGGATCCGATTTCCATGCTAGAGGGGATCGTGACGAAACAGATTTGGGAGGCATCGATCTTCCTTCTATGGCGGTGCATGAGTTTTTGAAAGTTGCAGAACCTTTTTGGAGCTCTGCTCTTGAACACATCCTAAAAGACTTCGCCCAAGGAATGCCAGAAGGAGAGGAAAAAGGCGCTGACAGTGGAAATTTTGATGTGTGGAAAGGAGATATATGTGTTAGCAAAGGTCCTGTACTTGGAGAAGACGGCGATGTGGTGTGTTTGAGACTTTCGCCGTGGCTGTGCGAGGCCGAAAGGCAGTCGGTGGAGGTGATGGCCACCAGACTCGAGCTCAGATTCACGACGCTAGAAATCGATGGTCACAAGGCCTTTGCAGTATACAAAGAGTGAGAGGTCTTTATACACTTCCAGAAGAACAAGCAGCTGACGTGCTGACCTACTGGTGTGAACAAACGGATCAGAACTGGGACAAAGATCGATTGTTGCCTCGAATAACCATCTCATCATTTTTTTCTACCCTCATCGAGCTCCTTCGGCAGCAGCCCAAGTTGCGCAGAGTTTGGCTGGAGGTAGTAACTTTCTGTACTTACCATCCCGTTCCAAAACTCCCTGGTGCCTACTTATGTGTATGTGGCATGTGGAACTACTTTCTTAACTGTAGGGCTGATCTGGTGCAGCCCGAAGGTCCTGCAGGTGTTTCTGGACGTCATGAAGGCAGAGCAGAAAGGAGAGAGGAGACGAGGAAATCAAGGGTAAATCTGTGGAGGAGTGCACTTCATTTCGAGAACTCTGTTCGAGGTGTTAAAATCTATCAATGCTGTAAATGCAGTTGAAATGTGGAAGAAGATGCTTACATCCTCAATCAAAATATGGAAACACCCGACATATGTCATGTGGTAAGAGCAAAGTACAGACCAACACTACGTGTGCAAGACGAAGCAATTTTCTAAGAGGGACTTGTACCTTGTACGTTTATAACGCTCTCCAGGTGTGAACTGTTTTGAATTTACAGAAATCAGCCGTTTGACAGGTTAAAAACAAAACCTCAACCAGGGTAAACCATCGACAGACATCACCAATTGGCAGACTGACCGTTTTGAGTTTTTTCCACAGTTTGATACGATACAAATTGAGGCTGGTTTCCCACTATGGTAGAACAAATGACATCGTGCGTTTCGATTCGTGCTTTCGTTGATCTTCTTCTTCCATTTTGATTTCTAAACATTGTCAGATATGACAGGTTTGTACCTACGGTTTTGTTTGGTACAATCCATTTTCGACTGGTAGAAATTTCATAAATTTGTAAACCTATGAAGTCAAGTATACCACGGTTCGGTACAAAAAGAAAATTCATCTTACAAAAACTAAATATTGTCAGATTCTACCGGACTAGTTGAAAACCAACCTGACTGTTGTATGACAAAAATGTCAGCACTTGCTTAGGGAAAGGGTGCTATTTCCTCAAGAAGGTACCCTTTACGTTATCCTACCTGGGTAAAATAGAATAATCTTAAAGTATGTCTAAAAATAGTAAGTTCAAAATTGTTAGTAGCTGCTGTTCCTTTTTCTGCTGGTAACCCAGGATGATGAGTCATTCTAAATGCTGCCAATATTGTAGTAACAGTTGAAACCACGCATGCTTACTTGTGCGGGGCATTTTATTTGTATAGGAGGGTAGGTAAAATGCACCAGAGAAACGTTGAATGGAAGATTTTGCAGGTAGACCTAAAAAACACTAGATTCTTTTAGACAAGTCACCGGATGAACGTTCCTTAAGAGTCGCTGTTTGATATCGTCAAGTTTTCGAGTCAAACTCTCGCAGTTCTTATGGAAAGAAATCATGCATAAGACAGTTTTAGTTCTATTTTAACATGCTCGAATCTGCGAGAAGTAGTTCAAGCGCGGTATTAATTGCTACTAAGGTATATCCGGTTATATTCGATATATAACCGGATATACCCAGAGTGTAGTAAGTTAACAGATAATCTTTAACATCAACTTTATGTATTCCCATAGCGACCGATAGCAAAGCAGTACGTGAACGAAAGTGAAAGAAAAGAACCCCATCGCAGATGTGTCTTTTATTAAGAAGACCACCAGGTCTTCTTTATTTTCATTTTCACCAAATGGTTGGTTTTTGGTAATGGTAATGGTTTTGCTTTTTGTTAACTAAACACTGTGATAAAACAATGATAATTATTTCAAAATCACCTCGAAATGTTCAGAAAATAGAAAACGGAAAAATATAGAGTCTAAGACTTATCTGTGAAGTACCGTTCAAATTACTTCACTTCTTGAGTATGTATTACCATTACAACTTAATGCAGATAATTTAAACCGTTAACTTAAGAAGAAGGAAAATATTCAACAAAAGACTAAACAGGAACTCAGAGTAAAGTATCCATCCAAGATTGAACATGAAGATGCTTTACGTTCTAAACCCTAATTAACAAATTTAATGGCAAGTATGATCGAGTTAAAACAGGATAAAAGTGCAGAACAAAGTGTTTTTACTTGATGTACCAGGTAAACTCTAACCATTAAGTCTAAAACTAAATATCGAAACGAACAGAGGAAGATACTAACGAACCTAGGTAATAAAGATAGTAAAAGCCAAAACACAACCTAAATCCCAGAAGGGGCGCATCGGTTGACGGTGTGAGTCTAGTCAAGCCACCTTAACCAGGGCCGTGAGGAATCATAAGGGTTACGCATGGTGTGGTCCATGGGAGGTAAGTTGATCTGTTGGCAAGCGAGGATCGAAGTGCTAGACTCATTCCATTTTGAGTGGGATTTGCAAAACACTCGAAAAGCGCATGCAGCTCGTAGACATTCATGTGCATGAAGATCTCGAGCTGCTGTACTATATGTTTACATGTGCTAGCTGCTGGTCTGGACTTCAAGATCGATTGATAATTAACGATAGAATACAACTATCCGAAGCTTCCAACTTCACCACTGTAGGAAGCTGAGCATTCGTAAATGTGGAATCCGATCCGGATGGTATCTTCCTAAACTAACATCGTACAACGTGGCTACTGCTAATAAACTGCAGGATGTGGAATCCAGATGACGGAGGTGATGAAGCTTAATGTGGCGCCATCCATAGTAATAATAATAATGCCTCATCACCTCAACTGACCTAGCCTATCGACAATAGTAATCTGGACAGACGACTGGCCTTTGTTAATCTATACTTAGTAGTGTATTGTTCATGTCATTAAGCAGAACCAGCAGCAGAAGATGAGGGGTAGTGATATTTAGAGCCTTGATTGAATTCATCTCTTGGAAAACAAAATCTGAATACCGTCTTTTGGTTTTGGACCCACTCTGTCGACAGGCAGATGAACGTAGTTGGGGGAGATTCGGAAGCTGAAGTTTTGCAGAATGGTGGCGAGTACGAGTTTAGCTTCGAGCCATGCAAAAGGTTGGCCAACGCAGTAGCGAGGTCCGGTTGAGAAGGGAATATAGGCCTGTGGGTGCTTAACAGCTTTGGAGATACCATCAGCAAACCGCTCGGGATTGAACGCATATGAATCAGGGCCCCATAGATCCGGATTGGTGTGCATATTCAGTACGTTGAGATAAATTGTCGTGTCTTTGGGAACCAAGAGTTTCCCAAGCTGCGAGTCCTTTGTCGACACCCTTTGCATCCAGACTGCTGGCGGATACAGTCTGAGTGTCTCGTTGAATATCATATTCATCTGCACTCACCGTAATTAATCATCTTCAGCATGATCTCAAAGGGCGCAAGTGCTCTTTCCAAACCAGAAGTACACAGATATAAACGATATAATCAAACTGCTTGAGTGAACGAAAGATTTGAAGAGACAGTAATTTTCGGTTTCTTCTCTTCATGGAGCTGCAGCAGCATTGTCATGAATCCATCTATCTAGATCTGAAGAATCTAAAAGATTCATGTTGTTAATTTCTTACCACTCTGAGCTTGCCGGCCGACTCAAAGTCCAAAGGTTTTCCAACACAGCACCTTTCAACTTCTTCGTAGGCTTTTTCCTGCCAATCGAGATGTGTCGCTAGTAGCATCATAGTCCATCTGAGCAAAACAGACGACGTCTCCTGCCCTGCAAAGAAGAACGTCTTCATCTGATCAATCAGTTCTTCATTGGTCAACCGATACTTGGGTTCGAGTCCGTCGGAAGCTTCCAGCATCAGTCCCAGCAAATCGTCTCCGTATGATCCTTCTTTACTTGCTGAACGCCTGGCTTCAAGCAGTATATCCTCGACCAGTGCTTTGATTTGCTTTTCTAGCTTCCACACTCTTCTATTGCGAGCAGTAGGGATAAAGCTGCATGAGTCAACAAAAATTCCATATCATCCATGAGTCGATCATACCATTGTACAACGCTAGCTATAGCTCTCGTGGTTGGAACGATGGAGTGTAGCTAATTACAAGCTTTTATTAAATTCTAGCAAAGCTTCGCTAGACATGTACACCAATTGATGGGTCATTGCATGCGCAATTGGCAAGCAAGTAAACAAACGTTAAACCCCTAAACTCATTCTGGTGTTCGAGTCGAGTTGGATTTACTAGGCAGAAGTTGAAGGCCTACCTTAAGTTTGGCATGGTAAGGCTGACATATTGTTGTTGCGTATGTACAATGACCTCCAACAACATTTCGAGGTACTGTGCCCCCTTCTCGTAGATGGCTCCGAACGCTGTCCTGCTTAAGATATCTCCAGTAATGAAGCCGATGTCTTCAGCAACGTCGATCTCAGCAGTGTTTCCACCTTCTTCGATTGACTTCTCCCACTTCTCCATGATCGTGTTGACACTGATCATCATTGGCTTAACCATTTCCTGAGAATCAGAAACACGAGAGTAAATTGCTGAGTCTTGTTTAACTATATACAGCTCCGACATTCAAGTGAAGTTTCCTAAAACCTAAGCTTAAACTTCAACGAACTAGTTCAAACTTAATTTTATGCTTATCAGATCAACAGTAGGCTTAACTGTCCAACTTGCTGATAACTGGAAAACTTTCATAATAAAAGTTAATGCAATGGTCATGATCAGTTGGTTACCTTCAATTTCTCAGCACGAAATGCTGGACTTACGAGTATCCTTTGATGGGCCCAAGCAGTTCCTTCCGCAATCACGATTCCATGTCGTCCTATCAGGGCTTCCAACTGCTGCTTCACCAGTTCATTCTTGTGAAAATCCTTCACTTGCGTCACGAGCATTTCTTTCACGACTTCTGGATCCTGAGTATGAAGCGTGACTTCCCTTCCTTTCCTGTAAACAAATGTTTTCCCTGTACACAGTTGCGAGCAAAGGCAACTTTCTTCTCAGTTCCGCCCGGCGCGGGAGATCTACAATTCCTCTAACCTCCACTGAAGTGCGTCCTACATCTTGATAGTTAATTAGGGTTGTGAGTCGATACTTCCTGAATCCCAAACTGAATTCAGGAAGTACCCACCGGAATCAGTAAATTAGTACTTTAATTATTAGTAGAGTGATACCAACACACTGACCAACCAGGTTCCATCACAAGAACACCAAAGTACTCATGATAGATTCTTCTACGCGTGTATATGTATGTTACATATACCAATTACAAGTACTTCGAATCCTCGAAGTCCTACCGAATTTTATACAGGTCCTGGACCTGCAGGGACAGTGCGTGTGTGGATGATGAGCAGTCCGAAATCCGGGCTTACCATATTTCTTGACGCAGAAGTCATGGAAAGGTTCGATCCGCGATGCGATATTGTGAGGATCTTGGGTATTCGGACCTCTGCTTTCAGCTTCTTCCTTCATCTGTCTTTCCAGATGTCCATGGCCCTCGAAAAACGACATTCCGCTGACGATCGGAACGCCCTGCTTTGCCAGTCTCTTCTCCTTAGAGAGACATTGCAGCCATGGATTCACGTAGCGGGCCCACAACTTGGTCAGGAGTAACGTTAGCAGTATGGTGGCCAAGCCCGAGGCGATTCTCACCACCAACCTCTCCTTATCCATGCTCGAGCTCATGCCAGCTGCTGATAGCAGCTGATCACGAACTGTGCTGTTAAATCCAAATGCTGTGTTCTCGACCGTCATGTCTAGCTCTGCTGTTGCTCCTAGATCGATCGAGCTGTTTAGTAATGGGACTAGAATCGATCTAGAAGCGCTGATTCCGGTTTTGAGCTGCAGCTGAATTCCTCCCATATATAATCTACCTCTGCACCAACCTTTTCCTTGTTATGCAGATATCGCCAGTAGTACGTTCATACGTCGACCTTGAACGGGCAGAAGAATCTCGTACACTGAAAATACATGAGGAAAGGGAGGTTTTGCTGCTGTAGATCTAGAGACAAAGACATAAATTGTACTGTGTCTGATCTGTCGTCTTGGAAGGAGCGAGCAAAGGTTTTGGCAGAACCTGTACAGATATTTTCAAATGCAGCTTCGGGTTCTCCGAGACTCGCAAAGATGGTCCGTACGTATATATCCTTGTGCTAAAAACTTAAGCATTTGATTCCTAAAGTTGAGAACTTGATCCATGGATATCCTGTGGACCCACTGCACTGCAAAGCGCTGTCCTAGCTATAATATATGCTTGATCAAGTTCCAGTTCTGTGCTGATTGTCACGTTGCACGGTTGGCTCGAAAGTTTGGACACGCGTTCGTGTGGCCTAGTAAATTAAAGATTCTAAAGGGTTAAGTCGAACTAGTCATAAGGAGTTCGAACTTCCAATTGTCTGGCCATGGATGGAGGAATAGTCAGACAAACTTTCGAACCAGGAGAATCACACAAGGACATCGATCCCTGCTGAGTCCTTCACTTCAATTCGTCCGTATGTACGCTGTCGATGCTGAAACCACTCAGCTGCTGGCTTTCGGTCCGACTAGACTACCAGCAAGACCAAGAATAATCGCAACTTGATCCATATTCTGCAAATCTCCTGTAGTCAGGCAAGCATGGAGAACCGAGAAGACGGCAGCAGTAGCAGCGTAAATATTTACGCTGCTGCTGCCTTCTCGATTCTCTCTGTTGGATCACTAGCGCTAGCTACATACTCACCTTCTTAACTTTCGTGGCCTCGAACTCCAATTGCAAGAGTAGAGCGGTTGTCTGCAGGCCGCCTTGACCAGCGTGTCCTTACAGCCAGAATTTTCGCGATCGTTAAACATGAGCTCGAGATCTCTTTGGCTGGTGGAATTTCTTCCGCCCTCTATCGTGAAGGGTTTGTGATTCGTGCAGTTTCCTCCGTCGTCCTCGCGTATATATGGAATTTGCCGCTCACTCTGTAAGCCATTAGTGCTTAATCAGATGATTCATGAAGATGAAATATGCCATTGGCGAGAGTATCAAGCTAGCTAGGCCTGCCTGGATACAGAAATTAAATAGCCTCACTATAATTGCGATGAGATGTAGAAGTTCTGAATCCACGTACAAAGATTACGACTCATCAATATCGCCACTTCGTCCTCTGGACAACTTCTACAGAGTCTATGTATAACTGTCCCTGTGGGTATACGTAGGAAGAAAACTTCATCCATGATGATCATTCTGTGTATCAAATGCTTTGATCACTAATATATGCTTAAACTTAAATTATATTAGATGTGCTTCGGAGTTCATTAGTTTCAAGACGTTTTCATATTCTGACAGAAATCTGTAGCATGATTTGTTCGAAAATCTGGAGCAGTTCCAGAGCTCAGCTGATGGAACTGCAAAATATTTTGAGTAGCGATATAATTACTAGCTAGCTCGTTGATTCATATTAGCTTAATAATCAGGTTGCAAGTGGGAACAACGCTATAAAAATCTAATCTCGATCTCGTTTGATCAAGTTGACGGTCGTGGACTGACATCTAGATGTTGTTTTTGGTCAGGCTAGCGCTCAGCGCTACAGGTGTTGGAGGTAAGCTTTCCATGTAGTTCACAGTTTCTAGATTAACTGATCACGAGGATTGAGAGTACAATATGTATCTCTAAGTCAAGAGTGTGTGAATCCATGTACATGTCTTAAGTATCGAGAATGAATTTAGAGTTGGAATGCATGTTGAATCCTGTCAGTGATCATGAAAAGAGGGAACGTGACAAACGGTAACAAGTACGTAAATAGCAAGAGGAAAGTTAGGTTCCTGGAGGGCTGATTGGTCGGGGAGGTGACATGATGAAGGAAAAACAATACTAAGTCTTGTAAGAGAATTAGACATGGTTCCAAAATGGGTCATCAAGCTCCAGTTAGGAGCTCGCAGGTAAACCTAAATTAAAATCCAATATAGCTTATATAATTATTCTTTAAATTAAAACTACCGTGGGATTTAATTCAAGGATTCTAAATGTGGAAACATTTCTACATCTAAGATGAACTTTCCACATAAATACAAAAGATATACATAATATCTATAAGAAACCATATTTTACTATAAAAGTGCTAAAACATCATAAAAAATGTAAATCTTCAAACTTTAATTTATGACATATGACAAACAATTTTGGAAAAATCTTTAATGTACGTAAGTTAGATTTCTGGATATTTACCTCTTCCGAAGTTGGAGGAGGTGAATATATATATATATGCTCGCGTGCCAGTGTTCTTGGTTGAAAAGTGCACGTGTAAGTATCTCAACATGCGGCTCTAATATAAAGCATTTTGGTTTGATCGATCAATCCCTCCTCACACCATCAAAGGGTTGACGTGACCGGTCAACCATTCAACTGGTCCTGGAAGCCTTCTGTGGAATCGGCAGTGGCCATGGATGCCGGAGGAGTGAATCGGAAAGTACTATAATTTTCTCACAGAAGTCCATGCTAACCAAGCCCAGGGCGGGGAGAAGAAGAGTTATTTAAAAATAAAGTAAATAGCATTATGTTAATTTCAGTTTGAGAATTCTAGATTAAAACTGAATCTATAATAGAGAACTTTATAGTACTTATAATACTTTGGACTTTTGTATTATCTTGTAAAAAGTTAGCCTTTTTAATGCCAGATATAATTAGATGATATACAACTAGAAAAACTTCCCAGCGGGCATCAGACTATTTATATGCATGCATATACTAAGTGTGTTTTCTTTGTTTTCCGAACTTTTCTCAAATCTTCGATGGGAATCTACTTCACGATTAGCATGATTAAATCTTAAAAAGTGAAATCCATCTCACCTCACGAGTCTAAAGTGAAATATGTTAAAATGAAATTCTAGAGATGTGTATGAATGTTAAAAAAGTGATGAAAGTTAATATAGTCTTTGAAAATCATGATAAGATTATCTTCGGATACAATAAAAAATAGTTTATAATTTTATGTAAGTCACTATGAGCATCTTCTAACATGTTTGCATAGACTGGTAGTAACATGTTTGCATCTTTTCTGCAAATATAGAATTTTATGAATGTTTGGATTGTTCTAGGATAGTGATCCTAAGAGTATCTTATGACGTATGATAATGTAGAAGTTTGTGAATCTTCTGACCATTTCGAGGATAGTGATTAGTCGTAATTGCAGAAAAAAAATTTGGAATATTCTGGAGGTTAGGAAGAGTAACTTCAGATCGTGTTATTACATACATTTCAAGATTTATGAAAGTTAAGAAAAGATATATAAATGACATTGTGCTATTTTTTAGTTTGGATATGATGCAATTTTTGTTAGGAAATACAAAGGAGTATATGGTGTCATAATTGTTGAAAATATCTTCATTTTTGATATATGTATTTCTATTTAATGACTCGAATGATGAACATAGGAAGAAAAACATTAGATTCATTTGTTTAGATAGATGAGAATATTTTAACATGTGATGACTTTTATCTGATGAAAAAAGTATAATGAAGAATGTGAGAGATTTTGTGAAGATTATGTACATGTGAATATCGATAAGCTATAAAATATGCAAGAAATGTACAAAATGATTTAAATCTTGAGGTAGTCTTCGAGAGCAATGATAAATTGTAACGGCAAAGCAAAACATTTGGAATATTGTGGATGTTAGAGAATGAGCATGTTTATATTTTGTTGAGAAAAGTTATAGATGCATACATTAGGAATTTTATGAAGTCAGTAGCTCAAGACATGGTAACTGTTTTCAGTTTGTATAAAAAAAGTTATTTTTAAAAATTATAAGAGAGAGTACTTTGTCTCACAAGTGTTGAAAATCTCTTAAATCCTTAACATATGATCATGAACATCATTCATATGGCTCGGTTGATCAGTGCAAAAAGAGAAGAAGATTAAATTCGTTTGTTCACGTAGAAGAAGATATATTAACATGTGATGGTTTTTTTATAAAGAATAAAAATAGAATCATGATTTGTCCAATAAGCATGTGATGATGAAGAGAGATTGTCGTATTATGGAACGTTAGTCCATATTGGATCTAGATGTGATACTTATTTTGTGGTTGATTTCTTGAAAGCGGAGAAAAATTTATAAGAATACGTGAAAGATGCAAAAATGCAATTTAGATTATCAATTTTGAGGAGATCGATATTGAAATCTCTTATGATTATCGTTGTGTAATTCTTAGATCTGTTATGAATAATGGTAGTAAAATTGATAAAAAAACTCATCTAGATGCATACGAGGAGATTTGTATATAATTATGATGTGAATTGCACAATGAATTTTAACGTTGAAATCTACAAAAATTATCTTTATGTTATGAGTTCTATAAATATTATGTGCGAAGAGTTGCATTGTGTTTTGATATGTTAGGAGAAAATCTCAACTTGTGGATATATGTATATACTGAAATTGTTTGATGTCTATGAAATATGAAACAGAATTAGGGTTTTGTATAAATATCTCACTTAAACACAAAATATCAAATAATTACAAATTATGATCTGCTCTAACATCAAAGTGATGTTTTATTAGTGATCTTGTGTTTAGAAATTATATGAGCATGTAAATAGAATTCACACATCCACATCCATGTATTTCAAGATCATAGATGTGAAATTGCCATGATGATTTTAGTTTCAATCGTTTCATTAACGTCATTTCGTTATCCACAATGACATGATTATGCTCTATTTACTGAAATATATGTAGGTGCTTCAGATCTTTTACTCTGATATAATGCAATATGTCAAATCCATGTCGATTTATGAGCTTGAGATTGAAAGTTACTTAATGCATGGTCAGTCCTTACGATTTGTGGATAGTTTTGGTGGATTCTTTGTTCCTGTTGAACAAAGAATCGTGTTCTAATGATCTTATCTTCCCTAGTATATTTGTTGATTAGAAATTGTTGCTAAATTCTTATAGTGAGCATCCAAGATGGAGGTAATGTTGTTGATTGAAATCCAAATATTTTTGTTTGTTCTTTATTTATGTTCCAATCTTTGGATCAAAGAATTAGGTCTAAATTATATGATCATTGTTATATGTTGTTGTGAACATGAAAATCTCTTCATTTTCACTTGTGAGTCCATCTCTTGTATTATTATTATAACATAATTTTACTAAAATGGTAACTTTTATAGATAATGTACCATGTAATCGAACTATAATTGACAAAAAATGATATTTCAAATGAAATAAATATTCGTTCTCATCAGTTATATTAAATATATATTGATTATTAATTTTTGTATTTTTGTTAGTGTAAAATAAATGAAAAATATCATTTGGTTTAGAATATTTTTACGATAAGTTGAATTTAAATTATGTGGACTCGAAGATGTTTGTAGGTTGATGCGAATACGATTCAAGATTTGTATAAAATACATATCTTTTTGAAAAATAGTTCATAGCCTTTGAAAAATGAAGATCATATGTTAGTGTAATATTTTAAAAATAAATATTAGATGATTGAAAAATCTATGAATCTTGAACACGTTGTCGTAGCGAGAGTCTTTCCTTTGAGCAAGGGCGTACCTTCTGGTTGTGGCTAGTGATCGATGCACAGCAGAGCGACTAGTATTCTGTAGTTTTTCTCTGCCTTTCTCGATATCTAAGCACTTCCTTTCTCTCAATAAAAGGTCAAGATAACAACACGAAAACGTTGGATGATCATGGGCAGGACAAACGAGATATGCGATGACATGATCTCTTGGTAGTATTGCTCTCGAAGTTTTTCACTACTAGGGCTTCGTACATGACTTTGGGTCGACAGATGTGTCTTATCTCGCACTCAGTGTTAAAGTTTACAAGTGAGAGCTGATTTAGATCCATCCTTCGTCAGATGAGGATAAAGATGATAAGATCCCATTCTTGGCCGTAAGTGACAATAGGTAAGATCACAGGAACAGGCGAGAGCATGACTTGTGCGATAAAGTTATGTCCGAAAGATCCTATCAGAAACTATTGGAAATGGACTCGTTCCATGTACATCAGTTTAATCTGGAAGGGGTTTCGAAAAGAGAATCTGGGCGGTAAGTAGAGCCTTTCGTCCATCTCTCACTACAACTACAAAGGTTTATGGATCCACAGAACGTCCATACAGATTCATAAGACCACTATGATCTCTCCATGAGCAATCACTTGAATTTTCTTAAGGTCGAATGCCCCCACATACGTCACTCTCCTTTGCTTTAAAGATACGAACACAAAACAATGATAGATGCAAACACACTAACCGATCAACCCAAGCCACACGGATCGATGAAGTGGCACACATGCACATCGCATGTTTGGTGCCATCATACTCATCCACGTGTAGGTCGTCTGGGTGGACGGTTCTAATGCATGCACCGTAACATATCCTAACACAAGTGACTAAGCTAGACAAGTAGTCGACTTTACAAGCCAAGGATCACACTTTGCCACGTTGAGTGTGAAACTGACAACCACATGACGCGGTCAAACGTAGGTCGCTAAAATCCTATTTACGCCTAGTATACCCTCCAAAGCAAACAGACGTCACACTGAATGCTTTTCTGCCAATTGTCGCGAATAAGCCTCGAGACCTAACCTAGATATCATTGTCGATACAACTCGACAAAAAAGATAGCAAACTTTCACACATGATAGGTACAGATCTGCAGCTCAGTCTCCTCTCAAACTTGCCACGTAGGTAGGATAATAAAGTCTCTACTTACAAGTCAAATTTCAGGAAGATCTGACGGTTAAATCTTCTCCCACAATTAACACAAATTCTCAAAAACTAACACGCACTTCCAATCTCAGATTCAAGACAGAAGCTTCTTCACCTAAATGAACCGTCCACTTCCACTCAAACTTCATGTGCTAGCAATTAAGAAGGTAAACTCACTACTCAAGAAATTTCAGTCGATTTGACCATTCGGATCATCCTCCATAAATCTACAAACTTGCTGCTCCAGATTGAAAAATTTCTGCACCCTGTCAGCTTCAAATCGCCATTGCGTCCAATCCGCAGAACATCTGGTGGTGAAATTTGGGGTCAGAGCTTCAGCAACTGACATACTACAAGCTCATGAAATCTGGGTTCAATCTGACGGCTCGATCACTCAAACTCCTCAATCTTTCAATCGAAAGAGAAAGTTATGTACTTCAATCACTCTATGAACTTCAAATGGCCATAACGTATGCCGTGGACCTCCAAATCGAGTGAAATTTGAGATCAAGTTGCTCCTCCCATCGAGAGCTCTCCGCCCATGTCCTCTAGTCTCCAAAATCTCTCGTGAAAGTGACCCGTTCCTCTCAGAGCACACACTTAGGTAGATGACAAGTGATCTTCACTTTTTGATGGACCAATAGGAAGTTAAAGGACCTCACCTTGTCCTTTTGCACCCCATGGAGCCCTCCAGCAGATAATAGAGCATTCTAAGCTCATAAGAGCAAGGGTTTTCATCCCATCACTTCACACTTATGCAACTATGCGCAAAATGCAATTATACACGTAATTTATATACTAATTGATTTCACAACAAGACAACGTTTTGCTTGATAAACGTCAATGAAAACAATTATATCTATATTGTCGAATGGAAGATAAAAATTATAAATTATTTGTTGTAATCTTTGGTTTATGTATGATAACATTCTCATTCTAATTAGAGAGATTTCCTCCATCACTAATAATCTTAATAGTTATAATATTTGATATATTTATCTAATCGATCTAGACTTAATTTTTATACGATCATATCGTAAGACTCTATAGAGATTGCTAAAGCATTATGAATAGTCATTTGTGTATGTTATATGCAGCTCTTCTTGTGTATGTTATCTTCAAAACTTTTATTTGTTCAAGATCGTTAAACATAGATTTATCATCTTCCTAATGACAATCTTTATATAATTTTTAATAAAGTGAATTGGTTCTTACTTCTCCCGTAAGAAATAAATGGATGGATTCATATGAAATTTTTTTCTTGAAAAGTGTTTCATTGAAGATTAACTTCTATTGTTGGTTTAATTGACGTAATTTAGCACAAAAAAGTTCTAAGGGTATTAGAGGATCTTTGATCTAGAATGTTTCTTAGGGTTCGTAGTCCTAGAAGTATATGTAAGAATAGTTTGTATTAAGTCGACACTATCCAAATCCCAAATGTTTAATTCCTGGTCTGATTCGTTGTTCATTATGATATTCTCTTATTTCTTCAAGGTCCGCAACTTCATCCTCAAATTTCTTCCAATCTTCGTTTACTTTGTCTGTATTGTACTTAAAAGTATACAAATTTGGTAGCAATAGAATAATTGATTTATGTTTATTATATGTATTTTTTCATATTTCAGTTGAATTCGTAGATGTTCTCGTCGTAAGAAAAATAGACATATAACGTTACTTGCTCTCTGAAACTATTTTGGTTGTTTATATTGGTTGGAACATATCCACGTAACGATTTTAGATGTTCTCAATCTTCTATTTTTGGAAATATTAAAGTTGATCACGAATTCTATCAAAGCCACTGAATTTTCTTGTAAATGTTATGGACGTCTGTGCATTTATCTATGATGGATGACAATCCTATGTTTCTTGGAGAATCATCTTCAAAAAATAACTATTTGGTACTTTTGAGGAAGAACGTTAGATTGGATGGATTACTAGTATCTATGAATTGAAAGGAGCGTGAAACATGATACAAGGGTAATTTTAATATTGTATAGATGGGTAATTGAATTGAAACTTGTGTGGAATTTAAGGATGTTTTGTCTAAATTTTTATTAGTGGTTATTATTTCTTGATTTTCTTCAATATATTTATTGTTAGTTTTTTTTATTTTTTTTATTATTGTATTATTTACTTTTGTTTGTTAGATATGAAGTATATTATTATTTTGCAACATGCGGATCCAACGAGTATTGACAATTTGAGTTGGATTGTCAAATGGATACAATATTTTTTGGAAAAAAATTAATATCGATAAGATGACATTTGAGATATATGGAAGGTTTTGCTAAAAAATATCTTAAAGTTAATAAGTAAGTCTTGTATATAACTTTTAGATGTTCAAAATACTGATCGAAGTTCATTAGTTTTCTAGGAAACACAATAAATTTATATTTTTCGCTAGCATAAATGATTTCAAGATCTAAAATATTTACAATAAATATATCGATGTTTATGTTTGGTTCATGATTATTTTCATTGAAATCGTTATGTGTTTTGATAATTTCTACTTCCTCGAACAAGAGTGATTCATTGGAATTCATAACTAAACTCAACTCAGCAACGAAATACCGATTCCAAAGCAAGGTCGATCCCCAAAAACGATGACACGATAAAAATGAAGTGTTGTGAAATAAATTACTTTCTATATATACTAAACATTCGAGTGTGCAATTGTTTGACTTGTGAATGTCCAATACACCCGTCTATCAAGCGCTGAATTATCTACGACAGAGAAGATGATGATAATGTATAGTTGCTCACTACTCAAACCTCTAGAGGGAATTTTCCCAAGTACAACTTCCGGAACATTCAACTCTTCATCCCTCTCAACCAAAACTTAGATGCTTCATCCGCATATCTTCACGCAGCTGATCTTCTGAACCCGTCTGAATTTGATGATGCTCACACAAGAAGAATCTTGTGCGCCAGACTTGCAATGAAATCAGTGCTCCTGTTGCTGCCGAACACACATATGTATTAAGTGGTACAACGAACTACTCATCCTTGGTAAGCTTGAGACTGAGAAAACTCTTCTCTTGCTTAGGTAGCACCATGGTCTGTGTGTCGTTCACCAGAGCTTTGGTGAGAGCAATTTGTGAGAGATGTATATAACATAGTGAACACATCTACGTAACCAGAGCTCTATAATTTCGACGTCAATGCAAGACCCATCTGATTATCATTCTAGCACAGTACTTACTTATGTAAACACTTAATCTCCATTGCAATGTCGTGATGTGAATCATTTCACATAGTGAATAATTCATCTCTCTGTCAGAAGTTAGTCTCTCTGAGTGAAGTTAAGACGTCAAAGAAGTCGATTCTGGAGGTTGTGAGCATTGACGACTACGTGTTACGCTTCTACTTCGACACTTGAGAGTTAATAGTCATAGAAGTTAGCTTAATATTACTCTAGTCCTTTATGCATATGTTAACACTGTTGTGTTATATGTTTTAAGTCCTAGTAGGTTGATAATATGCTATTTATCTTGTTCAAGCATTCGCACACTTGTGCAAGTGAATTCGTACTTATCTTTGATGTTCAAAGTACATAACTTAGGTTTACCATGTTGATAGAGTTTAAGCTCATGGGTTGTACTTACTTATCACCCATGTACGCTTTCTAGCTGATTTAAGTTATCTTTCAGGGTTGCGTGTCATTTTAGATAGTTTAAGATTACGTTGGCACTTTAGGGGATTGACGTGGTAACCTATGAGTGAAGTTAAGTTACGACGTGGATTATGGCACTAAAGGACAGCCAAGTGGAGCTATGAACTCTCATTGATCTATTTTTATCTTTTGTAAAATTCTAAACTTAGAAACAGGGGTCTAAAGAGGAGTTCAAGCATTTGGTGAGGACACTGCAAAATATGAGAGCACAAGAGGATAGAGCTCGTAGTGCCAGTCACTATCAGTGAAATTCTTGATCGATTTGGAGCAATAAAGAAGGAGTTATGCCAAATTGAAATTCGGATGGTGTCAGAATTACATCACTTTTGTTGATTTTGGAGTTTTCAGTGTCAATTGAGGAAATCGCTTCAAACCTTCATGGTTGCATTCACTGTCAGCAGGGCTATGACTGTCTAAAAAGTTTCAAGTCATTTGAGTAAGTGAGTAATTCAAGGCGATCGCTGAAGCAGAGGGGGTCTGAAAAGCTCTCAATCTAGAGTAGCAACTTCAGAGTTCGAGATCTGGAGAACCGTGTACAACCACTAGGTCCAACTTCACTGGGGTGTTCAGTATGCTGTGAACTCCAAGTCTTGTAAGAATGAGCGAAAGTGATCTAGCCAATTCTCTGTTCTAGGTTGAAATAGCTATCTGGGTACTAGAAATTGCCATAATTTTTTTACTCAGAAATTTTTTGTGCTAGAATTTGATCTCAAGCTTAAACTTCGTGTGTGTGTCTAGTGGGGCCTCTTTTACATGTAAGAGAAGTTTAGAAGTCTAAACCTTCACATATTTCTTATTCCTGAGTGTCAAAGTTCACCGTCTGACCTTATCATTACTAGTTCAATTCGATTTTTTGTTCTCTGAACATATCAGAGGAGCCAAGAGACTTGTATGAGTGTTTTACAGTGCTAACTTGTAACCTGAAGCCTACCCCTTTGAGTTAGCAACCACAGCTAGAAGCCCAACGCTTCCTTGAGTAGACATATACAATCTTCACGGTCATACCACAGCCAGAAGGTTCCGTCTTTCCCAAGAAACTCTCAGCACGACAGCGACCTACGTAAACGCTTGATATCTTCACTTACAGCTACGTTCGGCAGGCTTGGTACCAAACTCTAATATGAAATGACAATCGCACAGAAAATCTCCTCTTCAATCTACCATCTCTACTCGACATGCATTTACACAGAGATATTCCTAAACTACAATGGCAAGAAAAATAACAACCAATAACGTTGAAAATTGAGAATTCTGGACTAACTTCACTTGCAACCAACCTGAGATGCTGCCCTGACCTATCCTTAATTCCCAATTCTCTTCTTCAACTCTTCGTCCCTCTCAACCACGGAAATGTTTCTACCAGGACACCCTCAAGTGGAGGCAGAGTCATGACAACAGGAGCTGGATGCGAGGATGATGTCGCACATCAGCGATGGTCAGTACTGGCGCAACAATGATACATCTCAATGTGACACGAATTAGATAGGACTCGTAATAGCTCTCTTGGGTTTAAGAAACAATTGCAGAGCAACATGTTAGAATATAAGTTGTATGAACGCACCTTTATAATAACTGGTTCATGATATTAGGTGGTGATCTTCGGTAAGGTCACCAAGTCCAAGCCCAAGACTATATTATTCAGGCCCAAGGCCATTGTACATTAAGTAAATCATTTTGCTTGGTTCAGCCTACACTCTCTCTCAAAGAGCTCTCTCTCACACTCATATTGTCCTTATGTCGTGACATACAGTTTTATCTTAGTCTATTCTAGCAATAGTCCATTTTCAACATCGTATCAAAGCTTGTTTTGTTGATGCACTAGCACAATAGCATAGGCACGAGGTAGGCTTTCGGCCCTAAGTTGTAAGCAGTCGAAAGACCTTTCAACTGCTGCGAGGAGGACGCTCTATGCCTCGTTATTCTGTACCTTTGCTACCAGAACTTTGCAGTTCCAACGATCAACCCAGTACAGAATTTCTGCCCCCTTTGACACCAAGGGCTGGGTGAAATTCGACGACACTTACTTCACGCTACAGAAGCACAAGACAACCTTGCGGCTCAAGGCTCATGGTGTGCATGACATCATGGATGAGAACCCACGAAGACCGCACGCTATGACAAGCGGGGTACTGCTGTACCCGTCCCTCCTCCTGCTACAAGATCCGATAGTATCATGGACTGGGACCAGCATGACGTAAATGCACTCTGGTATCTAGCGGATGATCTCTGCTAGACTAGTAGTGGATAACGGGGAGCAAGTCCTCTTGTTGATGAGCAGCATGCTCAACAACTATCAGCTTTTTTTGCAGGCGATGAGAACCAGTCCAAATCTCTTGTTGCAAGATCTTATCACTTTTCTCATCCAGGAGGAAATGATAAGGCGTAAGCTATCGGTTGAGGCTTCTACTACTTTGTTTGCAAGACGCATGCAAGGAGGATGCAACAACAATAATCGGCGCAACAATAGCAACAACCGGCAAAGAGATAATCAGCCACCGAAAAGACCACCAGATCCTAACGAGAAGTGTTTTCAATGTAACAAGACCGATACCGCATCGCTGAGTATCCGGACAAAGCCAGCAGCAGCAATGATAATTCTAATGCCCGCAACCAGAATCAGCCGTGATGCAACAATAATAACAATTGACGCTCACGGAACAACAACAACACTCGTCAGATCTTGGTGGTCCAATGCTCGTCTGCAGTCGTGCAAACATCTCACCCTTACTGGTATGTGGAAACGGATGTCACACACCACATGACACACAATCGACAACAGTTTGTCGAGTACTCATACATATGATGCTATTCTACTCGATGATAACACAACCATCCACATTGTCGGTTTTGCCATGGTGAAAGTACGCATGCTCAACACGAGCATTTGTACATACATGATGTCTTTCATGTGTTTGCTATGCAGAAAAATCTATTTTTAGTACAGTAGTTCGTCACGAAGAGCGGCTGATGCCTAATCGATAACGACTCAGTCACCTCGAGGACAAATTTCGACAAGTGTTAGCTCCCTGCTCGACCGTTGATGACTTATACATGCTCGGAGAATCAGTCTTGGTCGTTAATTTAACCGCACTTGTAGCCATAGCTCGGAAGACTTCAATAGTACTTACTTTATCTCCCATTTTGCGATCTGGACCTCGATTACGCGCAAGATCACGATGTAGCCAATGGACCAATGTCTCCCTCATTAATCGCAATCTGCAACGACTAAACTTCTCAAGGTCCAGCTCGAATTCAACTTTGCAGAACGTTCACAGGCAAGAAGAAGAAAATAGAGATAATTTTTGGACATTTTCTCCTCTGTTTTTGGAGCAAACACCTAGATCACGACAATATGCTCCACCTTTGACGGAGGCTATGGATGTAACTAATGAAGGCAATATTTCCTCACAATCCATCTCTAACCCCCTCGAACGTACTTGACTTTGACACCTTTTGGCATTTTTCCGACCCGGACTCCACCTGCTGACCTCCCTCTCGAGCACGATCCCTGACCTGACTGAAACCGACAAGTGACCCTATGAGCGCACGTCACACTCCCTCACACGGATAGCGACTCATGCCGCTTCTCTTTGGTGCACGGACAGACGTCCTGCATTCACGAACCATTGATTGGTAAGGATCAGTCAATCGTCCTCATCCCACATTCTGTAGACAGGAGATTCCTCAAGAAAGGTCCACTCTCTTCTCCTCGCGTCTCTTCTCTTTCCTCATACGCCTCGCTGTGGGCGTTGTCGTGTCGTGGACCGGCTCCTATCTGAAATTCAAACTTCGATGCTTGTCACTCCAAAGACACTCATGAGAAAGACAAGCTAGGCCTTAGCTTATGGGCTTTAGGCATCATTTCAGATCTCCATTTTCATCACATAGATGGATAGAGCTCCTTGTCAGCTTTCCATAGGCATTTCGTCTACTTCGTTTGGACACCTAGTGGAGAAGTTACAGTACTCGAAAGATGGAGAAAACAAGTTAGGCCCAAGCTTACGGACTTTTGGTGCAACTTCGGATCTTCACTTTTATCGCATCAGTGGATAGAGCTCCTTGTCAGCTTTCCATGGGCACTTTGTCTACTTCATTTGGACGCCTAGTGGAGAAGTTATAAGACTCGAAAGATGGAGAAAACAAGCTAGACCCCAGCTTACGGGCTTTTAGCACAATTTCGGATCTTCATTTTCATCACATAGATGGGTAGAGCTCATTGTCAGCTTTCCATGGGCATCTTGTTTATTTCGTTTGGACGTCTAGTGAAGGAGTTATGTGATTCAGAAGAAGGAAAAATCAAGCTAGGCCCTAGGTTATTTGCTGATTGGGTATTTGAGGCTTCAGGCGTTATATCAAAGACGCAAGGGGCCTGCTTCATTATTATGGAGAGAACTTCGTACGTACAAGGACTGTGACAAGGGGGCAGCTTAGAGATTAACTTGCGTCTGCAACCTGTCAACGAACGGTTCAGGAGATTTGGAGGTCCAATGCAAACGCGCAAGGCGTCGTTGGGTTCAGATCTGTGCAGGCTACGCACAGGTTAAGACGGTTCTTGAAGAGACGGATCGGGGAGTGCATACTGGGAGAAATTGAGACGCAGGAAAGAGAATTGAGAGATTTCAGTTACCTGTGAAGGAGAGTTGGACCGTTCCAACCGTTCCTGAGTCCAAACTTACTGTCATTGGATCCATCGAGATCAAAACACCGAGTTCTACAGAAAATTGAAGACAATATGAAGTTTCATCAGATGATTCAGGAGATTTGAGTGAAATTGGCTCGTAGGGAAGCGCTTACGTCAGATTTTCGTTCGCCTGCAACCTGAGATTAGATTGTTCTTCGCGATCGGTGAGCCAAGCTCTTCGTTCTTGGTGCCTATGCGATCAAAGAGTCTTCATCTACTCATAGGAGAAGACAGTACATAAATTGGATTGTTGGTTTGGGTGTGGTGAGCAAGTTTGAGCCGTAGGGAGCTGATTTACGTCAGTTTTTTGCAACATGCGATCAAATTTCTCGCGTGGTTTTGCAAGGGGAACTCCAAACGGCTTGTTTAGAGTCTTGTTGGGTTCATGGTAGCTAGATCTACCTACCAGAGAAGACGGATATCAGTTTAGACGATCACCTGCGATCGAAAATCAGCGATATCTCGGCTATCAGGAGTCGGATCTGAAGGTTTCTTGGGTTAACGGAGTCAGCGGAGGAGACCCTATCGACATCTGAAGTCCGTTTGGCGAAAGAAGGAAGTTCTCAGATAGGCCTTTTTTGATTTCTTCGCTACGGGTTTTGCTCTTTTGAGTTCGTTAGAGTTCTGGTTGGCTATTTACAGCTTGTGATAGCTAGCTTTAGCTAAGAACTTGTACATGGATGTGGTTTGGACTTGGGTTTGGATCGCGTGATACTGTTGTGGCTCTGCTTGTTAGCAGAGAGAAGTTTCTCTTGCTTTGAGCTACGCTTCAGTGTTTTTGGGTCAGGGTTGAGAATCAGAGGTTGTTTTTTAGGGGCTTTGAAGCAGGTTACAGACCGCTCAGGTCTGTTTTTCAGTCTGTGCTCTTAGGAGAAAGAACCGACAGTGTACATACATTTGGAGTTGGTATATATCGCAGCGTTCGTTTTCGTGGTTGTTTTTCTCTGTCTTGTCTCTATTTCAGCACACAGCATCTCCATAGCCAGGAACCTCACGTTTTCTTGGACATCCTTCACGCAATATCCGACACGATAGCGTGTGGGGAAGGGCCTCCAAGACCACAGAGGTCATAATGATCTTGTTGACCAGGAGCCACTGATTAACAGAGACTCCAATGCGATCCTTCGAGGATTTGTGCCGACACCTCTTCGCATGGTCCCTTCGGGATCTGTACTAGATTCTACTTGCGTGGTCCCTCTGGGAACCACACCGACTCACTCACACGGACTGTCACCTCAGTTAGTGAAGCATCGACGAGTGCGGTACGTCCACCACATCAATTTTATGTCGAGTTTTATTTCAACTACAAATCTTCTGCACACAATTTCTTTCATGGAGACTACTTTATCGTTAGCTAATGCTCATGGATGATTATAGGTAGATTATTCTACTTTTGCACATAATTTTTAGTTCATGGATATTGCTTGAACGTTAGTTAATGCTCATGGATGACTATAGATCAATCTACTAACATAATTATATTTCCAAATGTAGATCTTTTGAATCCTGCAGAGGATAGAAAAAGATGGTGTAGTCTTGTGATAAGGCTTATATGTGAATTTAGCATAAAACTTGTGTTGTGTTGTTTTTTGTGTTTTGTAAACTTTTTCATGTAACTTGTCTGATAGCGGATTAGGTGCCATATTCATGATTATCTGAGATGTGAGGTCACACGATAACGAGACGTGTCAACTCAATGGTTCATGGACATTCACGTGAGTGGCTCTTGTTGTCAAATTTGGATATATGATAGAGGTCGAGGGTTCGTGAAGCATTCTTCCTTGCGTGGTGTTTCATGAGTGTTTCTGAGTGTCTTACATGAAGAGTGAGAATTTGTGAGAGTTGTATCTATTGATCTGAGTTCCGAATCTTTCATTTTTGAATCCATTCCATATCAAGCTTCACTGCATTCATCATGATCACTTTCGACAGTGATTTGTTGCCTACTTTGATGAAGAATTCATGATGAGAGTGATGGACTTGCCTACTCTGATTATCTTACCGATCGTCACATACGGAAGAATTGAGACCTGACTATGTACATCTTACTTTGACGGATGAATGGACTTGAACTTCCCAACCAATGTCCATTTCAACGTCTAGGTTGATATCCGATGTCACTGCCGACGGAAGATCAACCATCGTGCGTGGACAACGAAGAACTTTGATGAGGAATACCGTAATTAAGTGATGGCTTTCTCATTTTCTTTTATTGTAACTTTCACCGTAAATAGATTCAGTGTCATTATCTTGACTTTGTATTGAATCTCAAAACATGAAGCAAAATACTTCAGACCAACCTTAACATCGGATAATCACTTTCATCGGCGATTATCCGATGTTAAGGTGTGAAGGTGTTTTAGGTTTAGATCAAGAGTAGGAGATAAAGTGATCTCCTATCTTCTTTCTCATTGGTCCATTTTTTTAGAATCAAGTTCATCCAAGTTCCAAAGACAGTTTTGGAATTTCAAAGGTCTTCTCAAGGTCATTTGTAGAGTGTGAGGTCTCGTTAGAAAGCTCTCGAGCTGGGCTACAATCTAGAGGAGATGATTAATTGATTTGGAGTTCCGAGCAAAGTGTTATGATCGTTCTGTCATGAAAATCAAATTGATATCCTATGCCAAGTTTCTAAGTGTCTAGGGAGTTTGAGAGATGATCTTTCAGTATCGTCAAATGTACTGGATAATGGACGCCGTGTTGGTTGCACTGATATTAAATAGTCATATGTTTGGGTTGGGTTTGATTTTGAAATGGTCGATTGAAGTTGGCTGTAATAATTGAGAAGCAAAAATAATACAATTTTGCTTAGATTTAAGGATTGAGTAGTTCCATGAGCATGAGATCGAATATTTGAGTGAAAATCTCCAGGATTGGAGTGTGCCGTATCAGAATACTACATGTGAAATTTTAGCTCATTTGGTTAAGAGAAGGTGTTGGAGTTGTGGACTTTAGCCACCGGGGTCTGTAAAGCTCATAAGTTAACATAGACAAAAAGCTTGGTCCATTTTGAGAGATTGGTTTGGGTTCTGAAGCTAAAATTTCAGAGAGTAGTTGTGAGGGATCAAACATGATTTCTTGTGAAGTTTGAGCCCAGTTGGAAGTCTGAGTTGGGAGCAAGAGGTTACCGAAGTTCAAATTACAACGTGGTGGGTTCTGAAGGAGAAGAGTGATTTCTCCTACTTGGTTGACTTTGAACAAACGACTTTGGGTTTGGAGGTGTAACTTCCTCGAGGTGCTGCAAGTGAGATGAGAGAATTATGTTGTGAATTTGACACGGAGATCATAATCAGAGAAGTCGTTATCGTTTGTTGATGGAAAATCTCTAATAGCGGGATACCGTTGCTTCAGTACCACGCCTTGAGCTCACCGGTTGCTTGCTGCATGCCTGTCTTATCTTGTTTGAAAGCTTGTATAGTAGGTTATACATTTTTGTAACATCTTGAATCGAGTTCAAATCAATGAACCATAGAAAATCAAAAATTGAGTGTTTTAGATAGTTTGTCGAAGAAAAATAATGAAGATGGTATTGCTAGTGCAAAAGCCGGTCCAAGAGATTGTTTGATGGTGCTTCTGTGATCTAAGCATATGTTTATCATGTATGAATCCTTCTTGTACTTAGAGTATGATTCACGTCTAGTTGTACTCTCTGGTGCACGTGTGGTCAAGTTAGGTCAGTAGAAACCGAGACAAATAGATACTAGAATCGAGAGAAAGTAAGATCGACTGGGTAAAAACACAAGGTTTTTATTGAGTTGACCTAAAGTCTTGCCGTATCTCTTTACAACCATATACCTAGTGTATTCTCATACCAAACTTCATGCTCTACGATAGTTGATAAACTCGAAGTGAAACGTCTAGAGTTGAGAGATACATTTTTGGTTTTGCAACCATGGACGTTGAAGGGTTGTCTCATTTATAGATGAGGCTTCTACTTCTGAAGAGACTCCTAAAGTTATCAAATTTACTAGGTCTGACATGCGATTGCTCGAGGTATTCTTGTTGATCATACAACAACAACAAGTCGTTTAGTAGAAAGAGGCAATCGTTACCAAAGTGTTGCAATCTGTTGTGGGATGTTAATCAATCTGGAGAAATGTGTCGGAGTACTTGAAGTATTACTCGAGGGAGATGGAGCTAAACAAAATACCAAAAAATAATGGTACAAACATTTGAGCTTGCCGTTGTAGTTGAGTTACGGGAGCATGTGAGAGAGATCATTCGAGCTTTCATGAAGCTACTTGGAAGAAGTTTACTCTTCAACTGAAAGAAGAGTATTCTCTAGAAGATGCAGATAGAGTGACTAAGAAGTCATTCATGGAGTGGGTGAACAAACCCAACAAAAGATTGATTGTCATAGAATTGTTTTGCGAGTTTGAGAGATAATTTCTTCAGTTGTCACGGATGTAGAGGCTCACACTTGAGAATGACAAAGTGGAGCTATTCTTACAGTCACCCAACAGTGACCTACAAAAAGAGTTGGAGCTTCAGAAAGATAGGACGGATGACAACGAGCTTATCGCTGATTGGAAAAAAGTTTTTCAAGCGGTTGATATTCTTGTCAAGAGAGAGTACCGAAGAAAAAAGGTGGTAACAAATCATGGAATAAGATTGCCACCTATTGTAGTATCGCAAAACAACCGACAATACCTCTCTATTGTTCCACCTCCTAGTATTCATGTTCTTATAACTATTTCGCAACAGAAGGATACTATGTAAGAGTTGGTGAAAGAGATGAGGGACTTGCGGATCAAGCTAGCAAGGTTAGAAGAGAAAGGAGTAGTACATGATACCAGGCCTAACCCTAAGTAAGGTTGTGTGCAAAAGTGCATTTGGTGTGATAATGCTGATCATGCTCGAAAAGAATGTGGTGATTTTGTCAATACTCTTCGAGATGAAGTAATCTACTAGAAAGAAGAGAAGATGCTTTGAAAGATAATGAAAAGATTTTCAGAACCAACTTCGAGAAAAAAGGAATGAAGCAAATATTGGAGGAATATCTTTCAGAGCATGTTGAGACATCAGTAGAGGTTGTTGCTTATGAGGTTGAGGTGGTGAAAGATAGAGATAGTACTTTTGAGAAGTAAGTAAAGGCGAGTGAAATTGAAATCATGTTGTGACCATAATGGAGGGAGAAAAAACAAAAAAGGACGAGTTACTCAAGGTGGCCATGACAATCAGAGGTCCTACTGGATGGAGTGATCCAATAGATACAATATCTGTACATGCTTACTTGACCAAGAGCCAACATGATGAAGCTTCAAAAGAAAAAGCTTTTCCATGCCTACTCAACATCTCTCGAAAAACTTCGTTGTTCAATAGATCTTACCTTCAACTCCTTGAGTGTACTTCAGTAAACTTGTGATCTACTTGATGAGGATCTCTTAAGCTCTTCTTCTTTGAAGCTTGTTGAACTTGTGGTTGGAGTCATTAGGTAAAGGTTGAGCTACAAGTTTAACCTTTCTATCTATCATTTTGTACTTGGTTTCAACCCTGATTTCAGGTTTTTCTGAAATGACTCTATGATCAAGTAGAGCTCTCTAGAATTTATTTCCACCAGTTGATCTTCATCTCTTTCTCAACCGTGGTAAGCTTATCCAAAGGGTCCTCTAATCTTATCTCCATGTAAACACCCTCTATTCTATCTTCTTCATCAACATCCACTGTTTTTAGATATTTTTCAACTCTTTCCACAGCCTTATGCTCCCACTTCTATAGATAAGCAAGCTGTGTATATACAACAAATACACTCTCAAAAATCTCATAACTCAAAGAAAGCACTTGCCTCTGCTAGAGAGAGTACCTTCTTTTCTGTATCGACACCACTATATCCTCGCTCTATAGTGACCATATGCAAAAGTCCTTGAACTCTTCAATGACTCTAGGTAGAGAACCACTCTGCAAGTACTCCCGATTACGCTCATGGTTAGGAGGTACAGTCAGAAATTGCATTGCTCTCTTACCGTCTTGTTTTCTAATCTAAGCATAAGGATCCATCATCCAACACCTTGGTCTCCATCCTTACAGCCATAATGTATGACTGTCCAAGAATCATCAGATATGAAGTAGTGTCCTGGAAAAAAAGTTTTGTTCTTTAACTATATCCTCAATCTTCATCCTTACATCTAGACAAGCATCATAGAGTTCTCTTCATGTTATTCGTTATTCGAATCATCCAACCATGCTTTGGGTCGATATGTCACTTTCCTCGCTTGTAGATAATCTTTAGACACAATGTTAATCTCAGATCCATGATCAATGAGAGCAACCATCGGATCTGTCAGATCTCTTATCTTCACCAAGGTTTTCGTAGTAGCTCTAGCCCAATGTCTTCTACTGTAATGACAAGGAACCCTATCATCTCTTCATCTTCATCTACAGCAAATCAAACCTTACGGTTGGTGCAACATTTAGCTAACTCTAGCTCCTCTTCCTCTGTTATTCTTGTATCTAGAGCATGAGTCATAGCAGTGTCTCTTGTCAATTGTCTCTTTTGTTTGATGGTGTTAATAATGACATAATGAAACTCCTTTTTTTGTAATTCCAAGGATCTCTCATTAAATAAACTCAATCTTTGTATTGAGCACTCTTTCTTCTAACACTCCTTTCAAATCTATAGATGTTTTAATATTTGACTGCAGCTTGTAGGTAAAAGGCTTATCTTTCTTATTCCTTTCTAACCTCTCTAGTGTAGATGGTGAGACTTCCTCCATAGTCTCTTCTCACACCGGTGTAGTATCTTGCCGAGGTTTCTCTCTCCGTTTCTCTCTCTCTGGAGTACTTCTTTCGTCACTGGGATCAACATCATCTCTCTTACGCTTCTTCTTCATGAGAGCATAGAGTGTGTGGATCATAGCGTAGTAGCTTTGATGATCATCTTTATAGTTCCACATGCTCCTTGGGACTTGAGACCAATCGCTGTACCTAGGCTCATCTACCTCAGCTTATGGAGCTCTTGAAGGAAAAGATATAGATGAGGATTCTCGAACCTTCATTTATGACGTATTCCAACCGTTAGTTTACAATGCCCAAAAAGAGTGGAGTGTTATGTTTCATTCAAGATATGCAACCAATGAACCAAGTGACCATCAAGAATATAGGTATAGGACGGATTGAACGGGAGTTTTATTGAAGCATTTGCTGGAAGAGCGATCTACTCTGTTAGGCATCTCTACTCTAGATACGATCATTTTCCGCTTGCCGAAGAGAGTAGAGACATCACCACTATGAGAACTCTGTTGGGATTGGTAAGAATGTGCACATTTTTACAAAGGTCTACAAACTCAATGGTGCACATGATGAATGAAATGAATGAAATGAATAAAATCTTACGAGATTTTATTCCGGAGAAGACATTATCATTTTTGGATGACATTCCAATTAAGGGTTGTCTAGAGGAGGAGAAGGATGAAGCGACAGATCTGAGAGGGTACCGTAAGTTTTTTGTTGATCACATTGTAGATGTTGATAAGATATTATCACGATTTGAAGAAGTCCATTTGACGCTATCAAGAGCTAAATCCTCATTTGGAATGCGAGAGGTTGTGATTATGAGACATTTGTTTGGTCATAGACTTGATCCAAGTAAGGTGGGAAAAAGATACATGTAGTTCCCAAACAGAAGTATGGAGATTATTAGGAGCTTGTGTGTTTTATCATGTTTGAATTCGTCACTTCGCACATATTGTTGATTCTTTGTATGACTTGCTTTGGAATGGCAAGAAGTTTAAGTGGTTGATAGTAGTCCTATAGTCATTGGATGGACTGTGGGGCAAGATGATGAAGAAGGGAACGGGTTTGCTATGCGGTTCGGTGCAAAGGTGTTGGGTGAGCGGTAGAGGAAGTACTCACAAGTGAAGCGAGAACTATAGGTAGTGGTTACAGCTATGAAGACTGAGAAGGATTACTTGATGAGACATCGGTGGTAGTAGAGACTGATTGTTTGGCATTGTTGAGAATGATTACAAACTGTAACATTCTTGATATTGTCATGCTAAGGTGAATAGCGTACATGAAGTCCTTGAATCCTGAATTCAAGCACATATCAAGCAAGGATAACACAATAGCAAATATTGTGTTATCTGCTATTTGCTATTGTGTTATCCTTGCTTGATATGTGCTTGAATATCACAAGAGAAAGGAAGATATGATCAAAGATATCAAAGATGTTAGCACTACTGTCTTTTCTAGGACGCAAAAGAGAGAAGTAGTATATCCAAAATCATTCAAAGAGGAGTTGTACGAGGATTACTGGGTAAATATTGGACGCTGTCTTAGCACATTGATGAAGCACCATGAATGGAGTGATATACATTTCAAACAAATCATAAGAAAAGCTTACAACTATCTACTACAAGGTCGTTATCTGTGAAACGATCTAAGCCGATGTTGATCTACCGCAAAGAGTTGTGTGTAAGAAAGATATGGAGACGCAACTTATCTAAGAGTTCCATGACAACTTATGGATTGGACATCGAGGTATTTATGCAACCTTTACAAATCTCAAGGAGGAGTACTGGTGACGTAACATGTATAGAGATGTTATGAGGTTTGTAAAATCGTGTCAGACTTGTCAGATGTACTCAGAGATCAAGCATCGAGACGGTTTGCATCCTACGTATCCGCTTGCAATCCATTACAAGTGGGTAGTAGATCTGGTTATCATGCTAGTTGAGATATAGCAAATGCAATATTTGGTTCTTGCACGAGAGGATTTGTTCAATCAAGTGGAAGGACAAGCTTTACGTACAAAGTCCAATGAAGGAGTATGTAGATTCTTGCTAGAAGACGTGATTTGTAGGTATGGATGTGTTGGGAAGATTACAACCGATTGTGGAGAGTTGAATACTCTTGAAGCTAAGCAATTCTTTGAGAGATGCGCGGTCAAACTAGCTCTTACTACGACTTACAATCCAGAAAGAAATGCTAAGAGTGAGTGAGGTCATCCTCCTATTGTGAAAGTCATTGTGAAAGCTTATAGAGGAAAGGCGAAGGAGTGACGGAGGCTCTTACTATTTGCTCTATGGGTTGATCATTGCACGCATAGTTCAATGCTGGGTATATGCCAGTCGAGCTAATGTAGGGACAAAAACCTATCATGCCCATTGAAGAATAAATACCTATTTGGAGCGTTCTACCTTGGGAGGATAATGTGTCTATGGAAAATCTTCTTGCACTTTGAATTCATTCAAGAATTAGAAAGAAGATTAGAGGATATAGAGATTGCAATTTAGAGGATGAAGAAGGCACGATTGAAGAATAAAGATAGGTTTGATGAGCGTCATCGATTACGACCAAAGGATATTAAGGAAGGCGATTGGAGGTTGGTGTATGATAGTAGCTTGGACAACCAGCACATTGTGCTTAGAAAATTTTCTAAGCGATGATTTCATATGTGGTTCTTATTCTACAAGACAATGCTACATATTCACTTTGGGAGCTTGATGGGACAAACCTCAAAGTTTCCATTGCAGGGAAGTGCGTGAAACTCTTCAAGAAGCGAGATGAAGAGATAAGCATAGAGGAAGTCAGAGTGGAGTTTGAAGACTTGGTTCTTGAAGATGTTGATAACGGCGACATCATTTAGGAAGACGAAGAAGTCGTGTGACGTTGTCACCACTTGTGAGTGTTTGTGACGCATGCCGAAGATGCGTAAGTTTAGAAGGAGTGGATGTCGTATTGTGACACGGTTCACATGTGAATTTAGCAAACTTGTGTTGTGTTGTTTTTTATTCCGTGAATATTTTCATCTTGTTCACATCTATGATATCCTCAATTGAAATGCATGTCTTCAGGTGGAGTCTTATTAGTGAAAAAATCATCACATAACTCTCGTGTGATCCAACCGAGAGCATAAATATCTATCGCTTAAGTGTAAGATGTGGTGATCAACTCATTAATGGGCCCTCTTGGTTGGTGTGTCGCTTTCGTATGAACAAGCTCTAGTGCTATTCATGCAAAAGATTCTCTCGTCTATTGAATATCAGAAACGTTTGGGTCCTGTAGCTCTTTCAAAATGTTGTGCTAAACTAAGGTCTTCGATGTCCACAAAAACGAACGAGCGCGTGAAAGAATATCTCCATTGTTGAATAGTTCTACTGTTGTAATCCCATCAAGGAAAATATTGCACAAATGGATGTCTTATGCAACCACTTCTATGAGTGCATAAATGCTAAGGTGCTCTACAATGTACAAGCCATCTCCAAACGGTGTTTTTTGGAAACTAGTAAGTAAAGTCAACTTCTCCAACTCATATTTATCTATCACATCATCCGGAAGTCTTATACGTAATTTTTATCCGATGACAACTTTCCACGCGTAGCTCGTTAGTAGCTCATCCACTTTTCAATATCCCTTCCTTTCCAAGAAGGAAAATGAGGATGAGGTTCTCCTCATCATATAAGACTGCAACGGGTTGAACAATCCCCAAGATGACTAACTGTGAAAATCGTCATCTTCTTTACTAACTCATTAACATCTTTTTGTTGAGGTATGTTTTTGCTTCTCTTCGACATAATCCACCACTGCTGCTGATCCAAGTTGAGCCGCTAATGATGGATCTCTAATTCCAACTTGTACACATCACCATACATCCTCTCGTCAAGTCTTGTAGTTTGTAGAGTCCTATGGTTGAATATATCGATGATATCCAACGTATCATATTGTCAAAATGAGATCACACATCTTCATCTTTTAGTTATAGGATTTATCGTCTTGACACACGAGATTTTTCTACGTCGAACCATCCTTGCAACTACGCCGCTTTTCTGGAAATCTATCTTGAGTATTTTTCTTCTTCAAAGTGGAGTTGAGAGTCCATCGTAACTTTGCAGTTTCTTCCATCCAAGCTTTGAATTGCTTGCTTCTCAACCACTCATCGTAGAAATCGAACCATTTGTAAGCAACATCATTCAACATCGCTTCAATCGACCTCACCAAGAAACTGTTTTGATGATGGATGTTCTGGATCAGCACAAGCTACGATATAAGCTTCTAGTGCCATGTTAATTATAACATCTGATAAACCCACCAAAAGATCTTGGTGTGTAGAAGGAGGCTCTACAAACTCATTTGTTGACTCTTTGAACAAACCAGATGGACCAAGAATGACGAAAGAGTTTATTCAAATCAGCACGAGCTTTAGATCCGACTGAAAGTAGATTCTCTTTCTTACTCAACGTAATCTCTTCGATCATTGTTGTAGACTATGTACCTCTCGCTTCTTCTCCATGTTGCTTCTTCTAAAACATTTGACTCGAAGAAGTTTGCATCCTCTGCTCATACTACACATCCGGTAACTCACCTTCCTCCGTGAGTTCTTTCCCTTCTTTACATGATGATGTCATTGGATAGTTCTCTAGACCTGATCTCGTCTTGAAAGATCTTTAAAGAAACGTTGTCTCTAACCACAACCACAAACCACAACTGACCAGCACCAACTGAAACCCTCCGTCAACATAATTACCAAAATAAGAAATCGATCATCCTCGCATCACTTCTCTCGACGTTCAATAAACCACTAGCCTGATGATCAGATTGTCCTAACCCAAATGATGATCGTGAGTGCAGCATGCATAACTAGCAATATATCATTACACATCATGACACCGCACCACCTCCGTTTCATGTTCAATATGGATGTGGATCGACGGACTGTCATAAACCTAGCTGGCTGTCAGCATGACAATGTGGGTGTGGGACGGCGGGTCGTCTCTAGCACGATGGACCGCCAATGAAGAGAGACGGACGATCGGCTCACAGTAGACTATCAGCGATTGGATGGCAAGGGACAAAGGAGTTGGCAACCTGCAAGGGACTGGTTGTTGGCAAGGTGGGCCTCCGCATGTAACTCATAGTCACTGACCATGGTGCTATAGGAAGGAAAACCCAAGGGAAGTAGAGTAAGGTAAGTTGAATAGTCTTATTATTCCGTATTTTCATTTTGTTTTTTATATCAAAAGAAGGGAGAGTATGTCAACTTATGAGGAGTTGTGCAGTTTACTATATGAAGAAGAGCAGTTGATCAAAAAGTTTTTCCTCAAAAAAATCAAGGATATGTTTTTATGGTGAAGACTTACAGAAAAGAGAAGCAATAATCTAAAAAACATAGATATTCCTACTCAGAAATCAAAGCACAATTTTTTACTCATTCTATAAAAAGAAATATAACAGGACTGAAAAGTGCAAAAAGAAATTGAGAGCTTACTTTTTATATGGAAAGAAAGGTAATAAGATTTAAGATTGCTATGCTAGAAAAGCAAATAGAAGTAAGAATCTTACATCAAGTAATATTACAGTTCAAGAAGATGCATAAGAAGAGAAGGAGGTTGGTAATATGTTTATTATCAACTTGATATCTACAATAACAAAAGACAAGAACTGATACATTGATTCTGGTGCTTCTAAGCATATGATCAGCTAAAGATCACCCTTGAAGATTATTTTACCAACTGTAGGCTCTAGGGTTACTTAAGCTGATGGTACAAGATGTGAAGCTTTGTTTTTTTGGAATTTCATGACGAAATTTTGGTCAACCTTACTGTAATTTTGAGATTTTTATTTTTATTTTTGGATTTAAAATTTGATGAGACGAAAATGACGCATGTGGTTTACACTATCAAAAACTGAACGGATTATCAACTGTGGTGGTCTTTGCCGATGATTTTTCAACAGCGACTGCGTCGCCGCCTTGCTAGCATACCGGCGAAGCCGAGCAAATGATCGTATTCAAGATCTGACGGACCGCTACCTTCCAACTTAGTGCTCCGCCCCTTCGGCTCCTGCAGCTCCCACATGCACTTCGTCGAGAACTTTCCCTCTTCCAGTGAGTGAATCGTTTTCTGTTGATGATGCGCAAAAGTTCGATTCCGCATGCATGTACTATTCAGTCGGCACTAAATTCACCACGAGCTAGCTATTGGAATGAGCTTATTGATTTGTACAGCCAGTCTCCGAGGTGATTCTTATATATATCTCCGGGTGAGTTTTGTCTTTGAAGATCTTGCCAATGGACCCTCGTGATTAATTGTGCGTATGCATGCGTGCACATATTAACAATAATCACGGAGTGAATTATTTGGCACTGGACCGTTTCAGACTGTGTAGTTATTGATCAGAGTGCTCTGAGAATCGTAATGGCATTTGCCCACATGTAGGCCTGCATGTTGCAGCTACAACTCTGTATACTCAAGATGATAACAAAAGATTCAAACATGTATATATGACATGTTAGAATATATTATTTCAGGGAAACGAAACGTAACAACTGTCTCCCCAAGACATCTAGATACTGGCCCTACATAAACAGGTAACGATGGAGGCTGAAGACAGGTTACAAAGACCAGAGCCAGAACGCATTGCCAAAAGTCTCTCGGGTGATTATGAAACTTTCTGTAGGAATTCCTTAGGCTTGGAACTGCAACTACAGCTAGCTTCAGGAGCACTGCAACAATTTCTGCAAAACACGAGTGACTTCCAGTGACCACGGTCCAAAATCATCATCATCAAAGAAAACAGCAAGGAAGCTATAATCGACTTGATTAAGGAAGCTATCTCTAACCACGTATACGGAGTCCAGATAGCTAGCTTCCCAGCTTGAGACACGAAACACTTTGGAATCTTCTCGCAAACGGAAACGATCTGTTTCTAACTTGATTTGCTTAAGCTTCAGAGAAAATCCCCTTCATGAGCCGGCTCGCTTGATCTTACTGTGGAGACTTGGCTAGCTATAGGAGATAAGAAACCGGAAAGGGACAAACGTTCTTTATCCGAACTGGATAGATTAATATAATACATCCAACGAAATGCATCCAACGATTATGAGACAAGCTAGGAGTCACTGGTCAACGTGATTTTATTCTCGACAAACAATGTCGGACTCCCACAAGGCCATAGAAAGAGTAATAATAGGAGTCGGCGGGATCGGCAGATATAATCTTGTACGTCTTTCAGCTGGAACTAAGAGTTAAAACCGAAATACATACTGACGAGCTCACTTGTGAAGAAAAAGCTCGTCTTATCTGAGAGCCAGATCTAGAGAAAACGACCTGGTGATCATGAGTGGCTCGTAAACGTTGGCCTCGACGAATTATAGGCCACCCAAAGTTGAGATTCGAGAACGAACAGGCCCGATAGTTCGTCGACGTATATGTACGAACGAACATGATAACCGAGTACGTAGAACCGAAATATTCCGTACGATTCCATACGTGGCTTTATGAATAGCCTTTCTCCAGCCTTACTCGACTGGATCCGGATCCGAAACCTGTGGGTCTGTCTCTCTGGTCTACGTATACGTAAACCATCAGGCATTATGATCGGCTGGGCAGCACGGAAGCTCAGATGCTTTGTACAGCAGTTCCGATCCAACTCTGTATGTTGTGATTCTCGTCTCTCTCTACTGTAGCTAGCGGCCAGAGTCCAATCCCTCTTGATGCTGTTGTACATGTTCCTGGTTTCCAACGTTTGTCTGGATTCGATAGAGCGTGCCATCACCGTGGACTATTTGTCTACCAACAGAATTAAACTTTATAGGTTTGTGATACGGACGCTTGTCCAATTGCGAACGACAAATGTGCACTTTTGAACACTAATTTGGACTCAGTCTGGGTTCGAGCTCGAGCAGAAGACCTCAAACTCTCCGAAGCTAAGTGGCCATGGGTCCACAAGTACAGTACAGTTCCCAAAGGCATCCCTTTAAGCTTCAAGTCGCAAATCCGAAGCTACAGAATAATTCGTATATATATACGTACAGGTTCTGCCAAAACGCATACGGTTACTCGCTACTACTTCTGTAACACCTTTTGCTTTTTCCCCAAACCAGATGGCATTCGGGCAGTGATTAACCCAAAAGTGGCAGCTGCATGGTCATAAAGTAGACTCAAGAGACTAGATAAAAGAGTGTCGCGAGCCCTAAAGGGGACCATTCTCAGTTTCAGGTTTTGGGAGAAGAGCACTCTTGGTGGTGAGGGAGGAGACAGTATTTTTCAGTGTAGTGTATATTGCCTTTGAGTTCAGAAATCAGGAGCTAGAACTGTGCAAATCTGATTTCTTGGAGTGTAGATCTGGAGAGCAGATCTGGAGAGCAGACTTGGGGTGTTGATGAGATCGCTGACTTGGGGTCTGATCTGTTGAGTAACAGAAATCAGGGCGTTCAGAGTGAAATTAGGTTCTCTGGTGAAGTCTTAGTTCCGGAGTTGCTGAGTAGTGAAGAATTGCCGGTCCAAGAGCGCTACGTGACCTTGTCAGCAAGTAATGTCATGTAATGTATATGAGCCCGTGACTTTCTCCATTCTGATAAGTAGGCTTGAGTTGTGTGTCAAAACTGAGTTGGGCGCATCTGGTGTCGTGTTGACTTTATTTCGGTGTAATTGCTTTGCCTTCCTACTTCCTAGCATCTACTAGGTCTCCTAGTCTTGGCGGTTGCTCCTTGTGGGTCCTGGCGTTCCGACTTGATTATCAGTAGCGGAAGCGCTGCCCAAATTTTATGCAACCCAGGTCTAGAATAGTTCCACATGTAGTTAGTAATCTAAGCTTGACCAGAGACCTACAAAAGACTAGTTGGTTATTTGAAACCCGTTCAACAATTATTAAATCCTCTGTGCTTATTAGCGGATAGTTTAAGAACTGGATCTGGAGACACAAATAAAGTATACAGGTCTCCAGGGAGGTTCACGTTCGGCAGTTCATTGGTTAGAGATAAAAGAATCTGTTCCGAGATCTGCGGTCGAACGTTACAGTTGGTATCAGAGCAGGCTCAAGTTGAGTCTTTGCTAAACACCATCGACAATGGAGGCTGTGTCGACCGAGTTGGACGAGATGAAAGCATTGCTGAGAAAGTTGGAAGGCCGACTTGAGCAAGTAGAAGCTGAGAACAAGGTGCTTAAGGCGGATTTAACTCAAGCAAAAGCGACACAAGAGAAGGAAGCGGAGGTCCCTGTACTGCAAATCGAGCGAGTCAAGGATTTCGCACTACCAGGTGAAGGAGCAGTTGATATTGCTCAAGTAGATAAGAATGAAGATGGATCACAGAAGGTGCAAGAGAATGTTGTGGAAGGCAGCTCAGCCAAAAAAGGGCACAAGCGGAAAGTGAAGTGGGCTGAACCAGCAACGCCATCGGCCTTTAATGGTGAGAAAAGCTTTTCCAAGTTTGAGTTATGGGTTACTGAGATGGAGAATTACTTAGAGAACTTCGATGAGCGTAGCTGGTTCACCTATGCTGTTAGTAGACTGGAAGGAGAGGCTAAGGAATGGTATGGAGGTCAACAGCGGATGAGGAGTTTGAACGGTACAACTCCTATGTCCACTTGGCCGGAGCTGAAGGATGAACTCCGACGACATTTGGTACCAGTGGATGAAGCTACACAGTTTCGACTAGAACTCATTCATCTGAGACAGACAGGGAGTATCAGACAGTATCTCCAGCAATTTTCTGAGTTGGTTACTCGTTTGCACATGGTGGATCGCACCGACTTGCTGTTTCACTTGAAGAAAGGTCTGCAAGGTTTCTATGCTAGTGTGTTTGATAGCTGGGTTATGTTTCATAAGTCCGAGGACATGCAAGACTTGTTTGCATTTCTGGAAGCAGCAGAGAACACTAGGGAACGTAACTACACCGTGCAGCCCTCCAAGTTTCAACGTGGTACAAGTGATGGCGAGCCTAGTAGAGGATTTTGGCGCAATCCTCAAGGACAGATAGCGTCCTCTCAGAGTAGAGGTGGTAGAGGACGTGGTGGTGGAAGATTTGGTGCAGCGGGAAGGAGGTTTCCTCGTGGGTCTCAACAGCAAGGAGTTACTCGTGGTCCTACTCAGACCCGACCTACTGGATCTTATGCATCCAATGTAGGATCCAACCAAGTTTCGACTTCAGGTGCTAGGAGCAGTGGAGCTAGCAGTGCTACACCTTCAAGGACGATAATCTGCTTTCGATGCGGACGAGACGGTCATATTGCTCGTGAGTGTCCTCAACGTTTGACAGCGAGCAACGTTCGTGGGTTGACAGCTGAGGAGATAACCAATTGTGTTGAAGAACCAGTTGAGGCGTCTACTAGAGCAGAGGTATGTGCTGATGAGTATTTGGTAGAACATGGAGATTTTCTGCCATGGATTGAAGTGAAGATAGGAAACCAACAATGTTGTTTGCTTATTGATACCGGAGCAGATGTGAATGTCTTGGATGAAAAACTGGTCAGGACCTTGGGGGTGACTAGAACCAAGATCATGAGCCCGTTGTTGGTAAGGTTTGTGCAAGGTAGCACAACCGTTACAGAAAAGCTCATGAGTGTTCCTATTACTGTTGGAGGGGTAACTAGGAAGCACGAGTTTTTAGTTATGAGCTTAGGTGATACGATGGAGGGTATCTTGTCCTGGTCTTGGTTACAAGACACCAAGGCAAAGCTAGATGTTCAAGAAGGGAACGTCATAGTCATGGACCGATGGGGCTTGGGTCAACCACATCCTTTGATCATCAAAGAGAGACCCAAGGAGCCAAACCATGCTGCTCGTAGGTTTCAACGAGCAAAGGTGGCATTTCAAATCTGCACAACTAGACAGTTTGGAAAGCAGATCAAGTCCGTAGATGAAGCTTGGGTTGCAGTGATGTCTAAACCCAAGGTGGAGACGGATGAAGAAGAACGTGTTGCTGCTCTTCCCATACATCCTGATATGCAAGCATTGATTGAGAGGTATTCTCATCTAATGCCGGACCAGTTACCAACAGGACTTCCTCCGAGGAGAGCCTTGGATCATGCTATTGATCTGGTTCCTGGGGCTACCCCTACTGCAGTGCCATCAAGACGGATGTCGTTTGATGAGCTGACAGAGCTGAAGACTCAGTTGAAAGAGTTGGTAGCTCAGGGTATCTTACGACCTAGTATATCATCTTATGCTGCCCCGGTGTTGTTCGTGGCCAAGAAAGATGGTGGTATCCACATGTGTGCAGACTACCGTGCACTTAATAAGGTTACTGTCAAGAACAAGTATCCTCTTCCGCTCATGGATGAAACCACAGATCGGTTGGCCACAGGAAAGTACTTCACCAAGTTGGATCTTCGTTTTGGATATCATCAAATCCGGATCAAAGAAGGAGACGAAGAAAAGACGGCTATAAGGACGAGGTATGGCTTGTTTGAGTATACAGTGTTGCCGTTTGGATTGTCCAATGCACCTGGTACTTTCTGCAGGCTAATGAACGAGATCTTCAGAGATCTCTTGGATGAGAGTGTTATCGTGTACTTAGACGATATCATCATCTTCTCATCCACTTGGAATCAGCATCTAGCAGATGTTGAAATGGTGTTTCAGCGTCTAGAAGAACATCAACTCTACCTCAAGAAGAGCAAGTGCTCTTTTGGACAAGAGAGTGTGGTGTTTCTAGGATGTTTGATCGATGCGCATGGTATTCACCCTAACAGGGCTAAGATTCGAGCCATTGTTGAATGGAAGAGACCTGAGAGTGTTCATGAGCTCAGATCTTTTCTTGGGTTAGCCACATATTTTCGGCGCTTTGTTTATCAGTTTGCGCATAAAGCCGCACCTTTGTTTGGCTTATTACGCAAGACTTCCAAGGTTGTTTGGAATCCAGCAGCTGAAAGAGCGTTTCAGGAGTTGAAACAAGCACTGACAGAGATGCCCGTGCTAGCTCTTCCAAAGATAGGAGAACCTTTCGAGGTTCACACAGATGCTTCTCAATGGGCCATTGGAGGAGTGCTGATGCAAGAAAAGCATCCAGTGGCTTACGAAAGTCACAAGTTTTCAGAAACAGAGGCAAAATGGCCTGCTCATGAACAGGAGATGTTCACAGTTGTCCACTGTCTGAAACGTTGGGAGCATTATTTGCTACCAAGCAAAGTTACTGTTGTGACGGACTGCGAGGGTAATACATACTTTCAGAGTAAACCTCGTTTGTCACGTAAACAACAGAGGTGGCAAGTGGAGCTTGCACGTTTTGATATCGAATGGCGGTATCAAAAAGGGAAGGAAAATATTCCAGCGGATTTGTTAAGCAGACGTGTCCAGGCGTTAACAACCCAAGACACAAGTGAAGAGCTTTTGGATCGAATCAGACAAGCATTGCTTGATGATCCTCAGGCTCAACGTTGGACCAGCCAACAAAGGAGAGATCCATTGGTACGTAATATCTCATTTCGCACTGGCCTTTGGTTTTATAAGCAAACCAAGGTCTATGTTCCAGCTGGCGCTCTAAGGACACTAGTCATGCAAGAATGTCATGATTGTGAACTAGCTGGACATGGAGGACAGAATAGAACGTTACAACGACTTAAAGAGCAGTTTTATTGGTCAACCATGTTGGAGGATGTAATCAAGTACGTGCAGACTTGCTTGACATGTCAGCAACAACGAACTGAGCGGAGGAGACCTGCAGGATTGCTGAGACCGTTGCCAATACCTGATGGGCCTTGGGAGAGCATAAGTATGGACTTATGCACCGGTTTACCTGAGTCAGGAGGTTTTGACACTTTGCTAGTTGTCATCGATCGTTTCAGCAAACAAGCTCACCTCATCCCTTGTAGGGAAAAAGGTGCCGCTGAACTATTCATTCGATATGTTTTTAAGTATCACGGGATGCCTAAAGACATTGTTTCAGACTTGGATAGGAGGTTTGTTGCTGAGTTTTGGAAGGGTTTGTTTCGAAGACTCGGAACTACCCTCAAGTTCAGTTCCTCCTATCATCCTGAAACTGATGGTCAGACGGAAAGGACGATACAAATAGTAGAGCAAGGGTTGAGAAACTATATCATGCGAGATCAGCGTGATTGGAGCGAGCACTTGGACTTGGTGGAGTTTACATATAACAACACTAAGCATTCAAGTACAGGATTTAAACCATTTGAAGTGGTTTATCGGAGTTCTCATGCACCTTGGACTCTTATAGCTCTAGCTACCAAGGGGCATGAAAATGCAGGAAGGTCAAATCAAGATCCTCCAGATCTCGAGACTTTCATACGTGATCAGGGTACTGTGTTTCAAGAGGCAAAGAAACACATGGAGAAGGCACAACAACGGTATGCCAAGTATGCAAACCGTGGTAGACAAGACGTACAGTTCGAAGAAGGGCAGAGAGTCTGGTTGAGAACCAAGAACTTCAGAATCCCAGCAGGGGTGGATTTAGCCAAGAAGCTTCTTCCAAAGTGGGCAGGACCATTCCTGATTGAGAAGAAGTTAGGTCCTGTGACTTATAAGTTACGTTTTCCAGCTAGTATGAAGCATTATCACCCCATCATTCATGTTTCTAACTTGAAAATGTTTCGTGAAGAACTAGAATCGTTGCCAGGAAGATATCAAAAATGGCATCCAGTGTTAGAAGCATTACCAAGAGCTGATGATCTGGAGTTGATTGAGATAGTAGATCATCGAGTATCACCGAATCCAGATGGAGCTGGAGAACCCGTTACTCAATACCTATGTCGTTGGACAGGTAGAGTTCCGGGATTGGTAAGTGAAGCTTGGGAGTATTTAGATGATCTAGCATTGTACAAGTTCCAGGAACCACTGCGAAGATACTTTGTGAGACGACAGTCCGCAGTGGTCTCTACCAGCTAAGCGGTGGATTGAATCGAGTCAGAAGAGTCATGCCAAAGGGCTCTTCAAGGACATTGGAACCGAGTAGATCTGGCCAATCTGCTCGTCTAAAGGTGGAGTTGTGGTCTGCTGACTGCTTATGACTGTCGGATGTCAATCAGGTTTAGACTGACGCTACTATGGTGTATCATAGTAAGGAGGTGGATAAAAAGAAACTGACGAGTTCACCACCTGGAAGCTAGGGTTCTGTCTCACCCGAAAGCTTCAACGGATGCTCGGTAATGGAGCATAGCCTTGAGAAAGGGCTTAATCTTATCCTGGATGGGGTACTGTTCCTCTGGATTTGAGGAAGTGTTGTTTCTAATGTGGTATTGTAGATACCGCAATTCAGTGGAAGAACTGCGTTTTGCTGGTTGGGGCGATTGTAACACCTTTTGCTTTTTCCCCAAACCAGATGGCATTCGGGCAGTGATTAACCCAAAAGTGGCAGCTGCATGGTCATAAAGCAGGCTCAAGAGACTAGATAAAAAAGTGTCGCGAGCCCTAAAGGGGACCATTCTCAGTTTCAAGTTTTGGGAGAAGAGCACTCTTGGTGGTGAGGGAGGAGACAGTATTTTTCAGTGTAGTGTATATTGCCTTTGAGGTCAGAAATCAGGAGCTAGAACTGTGCAAATCTGATTTCTTGGAGTGTAGATCTGGAGAGCAGATCTGGAGAGCAGACTTGGGGTGTTGATGAGATCGCTGACTTGGGGTCTGATCTGTTGAGTAACAGAAATCAGGGCGTTCAGAGTGAAATTAAGTTCTCTGGTGAAGTCTTAGTTCCGGAGGTGCTGAGTAGTGAAGAATTGCCGGTCCAAGAGCGCTGCGTGACCTTGTCAGCAAGTAATGTCATGTAATGTATATGAGCCCGTGACTTTCTCCATTCTGATAAGTAGGCTTGAGCTGTGTGTCAAAACTGAGTTGGGCGCATCTGGTGTCGTGTTGACTTTATTTCGGTGTAATTGCTTTGCCTTCCTACTTCTTAGCATCTACTAGGTCTCCTAGTCTTGGCGGTTGCTCCTTGTGGGTCCTGGCGTTCCGACTTGATTATCAGTAGCGGAAGCGCTGCCCAAATTTTATGCAACCCAGATCTAGAATAGTTCCACATGTAGTTAGTAACCTAAGCTTGACCAGAGACCTACAAAAGACTAGTTGGTTATTTGAAACCCGTTCAACAATTATTAAATCCTCTGTGCTTATTAGCGGATAGTTTAAGAACTGGATCTGGAGACACAAATAAAGTATACAGGTCTCCAGGGAGGTTCACGTTCGGCAGTTAAGTAGAGATAAAAGAATCTGTTCCGAGATCTGCGGTCGAACGTTACAACTTCCAAGACAGATATGTACAGTACATTCAGCCGTCGATCGAGATCTGTACATGTAATTCAATATATCCGTCCCATCCTCATGTATTTCGACTGTACGAGATGCTTCGGTTCTGCCCGTTCAATGCAAGGACCTATATACCTCACTGGAAATTCTGAAGATTTCATAGTGCTGCGGTAATCTCAGAAGAAGGAATGCAGCAGCTCAGAACTGACGCAAATCAGCACTATAGATCTAGGCCCAGTACTAATCTAAACTGGATCTAGCTAGGAGAAACTGTCACAGCAAAGGTAGACATGACGTTCGAGAACAGAGCATTTGGATTTAACAGCACAATAGATCTAGAGCAGTTGGTAGCAGGCATGAGCTCGAGCATGGAGAAGGAGACGTTGGTGGTGAGAATAGCCTTGGGCTTGGGTACCATACTGCTCACGTTACTGCTTACGAAGTTGTGGGCCGACTACGTGAATCCATGGCTACAATGTTTCTCCAAGGAGAAGAGAATGGTAAAGCAGGGCGTTCCGATCGTCAGCGGAAGGTCGTTTATCGGGGGCCATGAACATCTGGAAAGAAAGATGAAGAAAGAAGCTGCTGAAAGCGGAAGTCCGAATCTCCGAGATCCTCACAATATCGCGTCGAGGGTCACACCTTTCCATGACTTCTGCATCGAGACATATGGTAAGCCACACACTGACCGTGACCATAAGAAATTCGGTGGAACTTCGACATACGGGAGAAAAAGCTATCAAAGTTGTAGTCAGTTCTACGTACATAATTAATGTACAACGCACACGCCCACCAGTTGTCGTTCTGCAGGCCATGGTGGTGATTAGTATAATACGGTGGCATCACTCGGCTAGCTATAGCTATTAGGTACAAACTTAATGCGTTGGGTACTTTAGGAATTCGTAAATTCGGAACTAAATTTCCGGAAGTACCCACTCATCTAATATTAATTAAGATGGACTGAATTCGGTGGCCATGGTGGTCGATCGGGTAGAGGAATCATAGATCCCAGCTGGTCAGCTGAACTGAGAAGAAATTTGCAACCGGGTGTGTACAGGAAAAACATTTGTTTACAGGAAAGGAAACGAAGTCACGCTTCATACTCAGGATCCAGATGTGGTGAAAGAAATATTCGTGACGCAAGCGAAGGACTTTCAGAGGAATGAACTAGTGAGGAAGCAGTTCGCATCCCTCATAGGCAGAACTGGACTCGTTACTGCCGAAGGAACTGCTTGGGCCCATCAAAGGAAACTCGTAACTCCAGCATTTCGTGCTGAGAAATTGAAGGTAACTAACTGATCATGACCATGCATTTTTCTTACAGTTTGCCCTTAAGTAACCAATCTAGTTCGTCCTGGACAATTAATTAGCTTACGGGAAGTTAATTATATGATCGGCATAAGACCTTAAGTTAGTTTCTTATCGTCTAGCTTGTTGGAGTTTTGACTTAAGTAAGTACTAGCTTAGTACATTTCAGGAAACTTGGAAAGAGGAAAAACCAGTGAGAACTCTTATCGTTTATTTTCTGATTCTCAGGAAATGGTTGAGCCAATGATGATCAGCATCAACACGGTCAGGGAGAAGTGGGAGAAGGCAATCGAAGAAGGTGGAGGCACCGCTGAGATCGACGTTACAGGAGACATCGGCTTCATCACTGGAGATATCATATGCAGGACGTCCTTTGGAACCACCTACGAGAAGGGAAAACACTACTTCAAATTATTGTCCGAGGTGATGGCACACATGCAGAAACAACATGTTACTCTTACCAAGTCAAGATTAAGGTAAGCCTGCAACTTTAATTAGAACTAATCCAACAGAATGAGTTTAGGGTTCAACGTTACTCTTGCAATTGCGTATTGCTTGCCAATGACCCATATGTGGAATCTCAAGCGGCTAGGCATGCTAATGTTAATATGTAAAAGCTTGGTCAACAGTGTTTAACTTAAGTAGCAAAACTCAACATTCGCTGTAATCACAATCGAGAGAGCTACCATTGTACAAGGGCATGATCGACTCTCATGGTGTTTCGAATTTCGTTCATGCAGTTTTTTCCCTACTGCTGACAATAGAAGAATATGGAAGGTGCAAAAGCAAATGAAAGCACTGGTCGAGGATATAGTGCTGGAATTCAGGCGATCAGCGAGTAAAGAAGGATCATTTGGAGACGATTTGCTGGGGCTGATGCTGGAAGCTTCAGAGGGACTGCAACTCAAATATCGGTTGACCAATGAACAACTGATTGATCAGGTGAAGACATTCTTCTTTGCAGGGCAGGAGACGTCGTCTATTTTACTCAGGTGGACTATGATGCTACTAGCGACACATCTCGATTGGCAGGAAAAAGCCTACGAAGAAGTAGAAAGCTGCTGTGCCGGGAAACCCTTGGATTGTGAGTCCGCCGGCAAGCTCAGAGTGGTAAGAAACCAACATGATGCCCTAAGTTAACCAGATCTACTAGCTACAAATCGAAGGTAGATCCAGGATAACAGTGTCGCTGCAGGTCTAGCTATATATGAAAGAAAACTGTTTACCGTTTCTCGAAGTCTATTCATTCATTCATATAGAGCAGTTTGATGAATTATGCCGTTTATTTCAATCTGTATACAAGTTTCTGGTATGGAAGTATGCATTGTAATTGAAGAGCGTCTGCGCCCCTAGAGTCCACACTGAAGTATCTGATGATTAATGACGGTGAGTGCAGGTAAATATGATACTGAACGAGGCACTTAGATTGTATCCGCCAGCAATCTGGATGCAAAGGGAGTCGAAAAAGGATTTGCAGCTGGGAAATATTTTGGTTCCCAAGGGCGTGACCATCTACATCAACGTAGTGAATATACACACAGATCCAGATCTATGGGGGCCTGATTCATATACATTCAATCCTGACCGGTTTGCTGATGGTATCTCCAAAGCTGCTAAGCACCCACACGCCTTCATTCCCTTCTCTCAAGGACCTCGCTACTGTGTTGGCCAACCTTTTTCATGGCTCGAAGCTAAACTCACACTCGCCTGCATTCTGCAAAAGTTCAGATTCCGAATCTCTCCGAACTACGTTCATCTACCTCTCGACAGGGCGGGTCCAAAACCCAAAGAGGGTATTCAGATTTTGTTTTCCAAGAGATGAAGAACGAATTTCCAGACCGACTGCAGGATTCAGAATATCATGCTCATCTTCGATTCTTGTGTTCACCTGCCCTTTCTGCTGATGACCATGGCAGGCACCAACAAGACATTAATCTAACAAAGGCCCCTCCTATATATATATCCAGATAGATCGTCTACAGGCTGGTTCACATGAAGTCAGTTTTACACAAGTTATGGATGGCACACCTTAATTAAGCTGTTTTCCGTGATCTCGATTCCCCAGTTACACAAGTCTTGAGCAGCCAAGCTTAGTTCTATGGATGTTAGTTTAGGATTGCTTCGAAGATCATGACATTCACAATATCATTTGTTTCCCAGACTGTATGTTATTGTAGGGTTTTCTGCGTACTTAGGAATGCTCATTATCACTTGATCATGAGCTGGGAAGCTTTGCCATGGGCAGTTGTAGTATTAGAATATCTTGAAGTCCATGGCCAGACCATGCCACGAATGTCAGGCACGACGTGCATCCTATTCTCAAATTGTTTTCCATGCAAAGCGCACGAAAATTTTAATGCATGCACTTCTGATCCTCGTTTTCTGAACACCATGCATGTATCCATAATTACATATTATATTTAATCTTATGTATTCAAATATCAATATATTGCTATGCTTTATTCGTGGTTTACTGAATACATAAGAAATATAAGAAAAAATAAGAAACATTTTCCCCCCTTCGGATTAACAATCATCCATTGTGGTAAAGAAAAGTTTCTATTCAAAGGGCATCTTCAGAGGAAGTCTGTTCAGTTAGTTAGTTCCTGAACGGTAGAGTCGAGTCCAGGCCCAATCCACGGCTTCGTTCATCGCGCATACACAAAACACGGCTCAACATGCCTTTCTTCCTTCTAGGTTTTGTATCGGCGAGAAGCAAGGTCAGTCTTTACCAGGATAAGATTTATTGTCTCTTTCTCTCTCTTAGAATTGCACGATTCAGGTCTTCCTCGTGATATCAGATTGGGAAAATATTGAAGCTTAAACGTACCTCCAATCTTAGAACAGACAGTACGTTAACTATCTTGAAATCAAGATGAGGTAGGAACTAGAGGTTGATTTCAGCACTCTTTGCAGCCAGACCTCGTGTATCGAACATTCTCTTTGTCGGAACATACAAGTATCTTTTCATTCTGTCGGAGATAGTCCAGCCCGATTTTCATTCAAACTTGATGCACATCGGAATTCGACCTTGAAAGCAGATGATGCTGCAGATGATCGGAATCTGTGGTCGCGTCTAGCCTTGCTGAGTCACAGAGTGCCCGGATCCAACTGGAAGCAATGTTTCTCCGCACAATCACACGGCTCGATTTGGACACCAACGATTACTTCACGTCACGAAGACGACAAACCAATGTTCATCCACCAATAAGAAGAAAGAAATGGCAATTTCAGCAAAGGAATCACAATCATACGAGAACTCCTGTCTGAAGTTTGAGCAGACCGGACAAGACCCTGAAAACTTGTGAAGAATATCTCGCCTAATTAACATTTTCCAGCTATTAGTTTCGCCCTCAAACGACCATCGAATGGTCCTTTATTCAGTGACATTTAAGTAATGTGAATATGAATTTTCTTTATATCGTTGTAATCACACCCAGCAATTCTAATCTCGTTGGACTTGGAACAGAAGTTGTGTATAGCTTTCGAGGATAATGTTGTGTTGAAAATGGACTATTGCTAAAATAGGCTAAGGTAAAACTGTATGCCACTGTATAAAGACAATATGAGTGTGAGAGAGAGTTCATTGAGAGAGATTGTAGGCTGACCAAGCAAAATGATTTACTTAACGTACAATGGGTCTGAATAATATAATCTTGGGCTTGGTCAAAGGATGACAAAGTGTTCTTTCTGATGTAAATAATAAATATTTTCGTCTGCACCGGACTTAGTAAATCCAAGAGAAAATTATAATTTATCAATAATCAAATACCATTCTTTTGAAAACTACTTAAGGCCGTAGAGAGTCTTAAGCAATCTGCATACTTGGCTGTCCCTCATTGCAGTCACTCCTTCTGGAACACACATATATATTTTCTCATTGAGTGTGTCATTCAAAAATGCAATTTTGACATCCATTTGATGTACATGAGATTATGTTGCATTGAGATGGCAAGGATGAGCCGTATTGACTGTAAACGAACTACGAGGGAAAAGTTTCTGTATAGTCCAGCTCGTAGATTTGAATGAAACCACAAGCCACAAGTCTTGCCTTGTAACGAGCAATGGACTCATTAATATTAAGCTTTAATTTAAAAGTCCACTTACACGTTATCGGCCATGTCCTTGTGGTAAGTCGATGAGTTTCTAGGTGCCATTTGATTCGTGAATATCCAACTCCTCCTTTATTGTTTTCCTCCACTGATCAACATTAGGAGAAGATATTGCTTCTGTGTAAGAAGCCAGTTCTATTGATACGGGCTTGAGGGCTATCATCAACACCCGCTTAATATTCTTCCGAGACTTCGAGATCAATGACGAAGAGTCGTAGTCTTCGTCAGAGTTTCGTTGTGGCAGGACCGACTACCGAGTTGATCGTCTCAGTGGAGGTGATGCCGGAAAATCCAATAGAGCCTGAAAGGAGGACTCGCTGTGGATAGGGTTAGAAATACATGGTGAGCATGATGATGTGTGTTGAAGATATGGATGACGCGAGCTCAAGCGCTCCACGGAAGGAGAATGACTATGTGCATGACAAAAGGAGTCGGAGGATGACTGCTCCCACTGAACTATGAACTGTTAGTGAGACAAACGATAACTCCTCCTCCAGAGCCACGATTGCTAGAAACTCCTCCTCCTTGCTAGAAACTCCTCCTCCTCCGACCAACAGGTGGGGTTAGAGCTAGACCTACAAGAGGGGGCGAGGGAACTCCCACTGAAGAGAAGCCAAAGGAGACGAACGGAATGTGAGCTGGGCCAGCAGAAGGGGTAGGCACGGTGTGATAGAAGTGAACGTCGGTCTCGAGAGACTCATGAGTGAGTGGAGGAGCAGCAGAGGACGCGGACGAGGGAGGGAGAGTCAAGAAAGACTCATAAAAAATGACATTGCTAGAGGTGAAGATATGACCGTCAGATTTTCTCTAGAGATGATAATCTTTACTATGGTAACTACAACCAAGAAGATACACTCGTGAGAGCGATAGTCGAGCTTTGTGCACTAAGCCTCAGAGACCTGGGAAAAAGCACGACAGTCAAAGACGTGCAAAAAGGAGAGGTTGGGCTGCCGAGGAGTAGCGGAGTCGTAGGAGTGTCAGAGTTCATAAGACGTGGGCATGAGAGAAATCGTCATAGACGGACATCAGTTTTGGAGGAAAGTGATGCAAGTGATGACTTTATCTTAATTTTGAGTGTACAACATCAAGCAAGTTGCGGTTCTTGCGCTCAGCAACGCCATTCTGCAGAGGTGAGTAGGGGACTGTGAATTGATGCTGAAAGTGTCAAAGACAGCTGAACAATATTTCTCGTCATTGTCAGATCGCAAGACGACAAGGGATTGACCAATGGCGCGCTCGACAAACGCAAGATAGTCCTGGAAACCAACAAAACATTCACTCTTATAGTAAGGAGGCGAGTGACAATGTAGCTCGAGTAATCATCAATAAAGACGTTGAAACACTCATACCCAGAAAAGGTGCAAGAGGAGATCCGTCCACTAATATCGATCTGTACCAATGCCAAGGGACAGGTGGTGCGGTTTGAGCTAACACGTGGAAATTTAGTATGCGAGTGCTTGCCGTGCGCACAAGTGGTACAAATATTCTCAGAGAGTGAGAAAGAAGGGAGATCAGAAACGTACTTACGGTGACTCAGCTCGTCGATGGTGGTTGATGTGACCGAACCGCTAGTGCCACAAGGTGGAGAGATCACCTGTTGTAGTAACGAGAGCGGAGGGTCGAGGAGACGTCAGAGGAAGAGTAAGACTGCCAGATATAAAGCTTTGGAGGCCATCTAAGAAATTGAAAAGAGTTGAGAACGTGTCAACCTCGTCCACATCAAGGTGAGAGAGACTGAGAAAGAGTCTCGAGAGCTAGGCAAGTGGGCAGGAATGTCTCCAGTATGCTCGGACAGCTGCTGAAACATGCCAAGCAGGACAGGAGTTGTGAGGAGGCAAAAGTGTCTGACGGACAGCTACGAGAAAGGGCCGTGCAGGTCGAAAAATGGACTAGGGGTGTACGCCGAGCTGGGAAGGTCAGATCGCGGATCAAGAGAAATGAGAGATGATCCTCTCATATTTGGAGGAAAGGTAGATAAAGTGGACCATGCCCTTACGGTTGAGATTCGTGTGATTCTTTCGGTTCTTGATGTCGATGGTAAGCTTGGTTAATGGTCGAGGTAGCAAGTGCAGTAGAGACGTAGTCCGAAGGACCCCAGGTTGTAGTTACCTTGAATATTTGAGGAGAACTCCTTGCTCATATTGAGTCAATATTATCTAGTAGGATAACGAATTTACTTCTAGTACTGATAGGCATTATAATCACTTTTATACATATCTCGTCTACTCTCCTTCGGCTGTTCCTATGTAACTCCCTAGCATGGTTGCTAGATGTGAGATAGGGTAAGATCTTGAAAAACAGAAGTTGCAAAATTAGGACAATCGGAAATTCGGAGAATCCACTCTGGATATATTACAATTGAACTCTCTCTCCTTATTTGACATTTTGTCTAAAATTGCATGAACGATTGAAATAACATATATCTTATCTTCCAAGCTTAATATAAACCCTTCGATATTTTTGATGGAGTCACGCTACTCTGTAATCAGCATGTTCCTCCTCTTGCAACCACCAACAACGATTCACATGTTTTTTTTTTCTCGCTCGAGATAAGCAATACTTCCACAGCGACACTCTGAAAATTCTCTCGAGGTACCTGATATATTTCTAAACAATGGTTAATACTCCAAGTACAATTACCCTCTCCTTTAAGTGTGTGATGACTACAATCTCTTTTTGTACCCCAAGAAGTAATCTTTATTCGACCTTCGCTTTGTGTGTAAGATCTGAAGATAAAGCAGCGTTTGCTTCATCCAATCATGGATTTCTTTTGTATTATCTTGTTGTTATATTTCTTAACAATGTAGAAGAACCAATATGAGACTCATCATCTCATCCTAGAATGACATGTGAAGTATAGTAAGTACTGACAACCTCGTTTGCTTTGTGAATAGATTTCTGATCTTTGAGACTATCATAAAAATCCTCCCAAAGCTCATTCCCAACCATACTTCTCAAGCAATAGCTCAAGTCATACGCCATATCAATCATGACAAAATTGGTGACAAATCAAGTGGCACCCTGTTTCAACAAGTTCAGCCCATTGGAGAAGTGATCAACAAACATTGTGTTTGTTGCATGATGGTTCTTGACAAATTCTACCACCATCCAATATTTGTCAAATTTGTCTTTCACCTAGTCGAACTTCTCTTTGTCTTCGCACATCAAGTCCAAACTATGAGTCACACAACCTCCGAACATGACATGAGAGAAACGTTCTTCGATCACTTTCCAGCCAAAATGTTCACAGATGAATTGTCTGTCACAAACTGTAATACTTGTCTTTACCTGACTATCTCAATCTCTAAGAAGATGCTATATGCAACCCATATTGCATTCTTCACAACCTTATTGTCTTCAACTCTCATACAATCATCTCCTATTGATGAATCTCATGTGTGATCATGAGATTCATCAATGGCCTCCCTTGCACATCGGTCCAACCATCAAAAGATATTGTCATCTTGATATCTGCTCCCTTCGGAAACATCTTGTTCTTTGTTTCAACTTTCAACTTCTGGTAGTTTATCAGAAGAAGAGTATTTTGTAACTTGTACTCACTTGGAAGAGTGTAACTAAGTTTTAACTACACCAGTTTTGAATAGTTGAATGCTTTCGCAATTGCTGGACACAATGAATCAAAAGACCATCCTGTTGCTGTCATTGTCATGCTCCATAGCTCGTCCTCGTCTTGTCTAGATTCTGCCGCAAACAAGTTGAGAATCTTCTCTTGTTGGGTTCTTGGCATGTCTACATGTGGTCTTGCCCATAAACGCCAAGTCTTCTTGACTTTGGAAGAGACAACTTTTCTAGAAGTAACAAGAGATAATGCATTGGAACCTTGGAAAATTGGATCATAGTTTAAGTCAGGTTCGGGTGTCTCTTCGAAACTTGAAGTGCCAAAAGATGATGGAGATCGTGAGTTTTTCTCCAGTTGCTAGGGAGTTCAACTTGTGAGTATTCTACAGTCTCCTTGGTAGTTCCAACAAAATATTTTTTCTCTCTGTGATTTGCATTAGTTGCAAAATCTCCAGAACCAAACTTGAAGTAGCACTTGGACATGTGGATACATCATTAATAGAGAGTTTTTGGAAAAATCCAAATTGGCTTTGACTAGCATGAGTCTTCGTTCTCCTCAACTGATATATCTCATCTAGGAGAGAGTAGTAGTTGTCTTTGGTTCTCAACAGTACTTACCTGTCACTACAATTCAACTAGTACGTACCAAAAACAGAACAAAACCAACGATCTCACCCTCTCTCTCTCTCTACTTCTTACTGCCGTCCGCCGTCTGGTTTGCTATGGCCAACTTCTATGCAAAACCATCGTTCGAAACATACGTCACAGTCCGTAAATGTCCACGAACGAAAGAACGACATGATGACAAACCAAGTTTACAAGCTCCTTTCTGTTTTCTTCCTTGCTCTCCTACAATCATAGAGAAACCCGATCAATGAAGGATGACCTTCTGAACGACTGACGAGTTTGATGTTCAGGTCCACCGAATGAGCTCAGTTGACAGGATCTGGAATGCTTTTGGGTGAAAGAAGGCTTAATTATGAATCTCATATTGATTCTCTACATCTGTAGGCTCACGTAATGCACAGAAGCTAGACGCACCATTGAACACACACATGGACAACAAGAAATACAGAGTTCAACTCTCTACATTTTGGTTCTATGAGCATCTCCACAGTTGCTATTTTATTGCTTGCGGAACTTTCATGAGGCTGAACTATAAAGATCTATGTCTAAATTTTGCAGACTTTTCAACTCTGTGTATCCTACCGACCAGAACATGTCCTTATATATGAAGACTAGACTAGATTAGATTGATTATCTAATTGAAGCTGTTGGAATACGTGCAGTATGAACATATATTAAGTAAATAATTTAGGATATTAGATGGTGACCTTTAGTAAGATCACCAAGGCCAAGACCCAAGACTATATTATTCAGGCCCAAGGTCATTGTACATTAAGTAATTCACTTGCTTGGTTCAGCCTACACTCTCTCAAGGAGCTCCCTCTCTCTCACGCACACACACTGTCCTTTTGCCGTTGTCCTGTTGTGGGACCAGTTAGTATGTAAATTACGCGTATAAGTGCGTTTTGCACATAATTGTAGAAGTTGTGGTGTAATGGGATCTAAAACATTGCTCTTATGAGCTTAGAATGCACTATTATCTGCTGGGGGTCTCCATGGGGCAGAAAAGGACAAGGTTGAGTCCTTTAGCTTCCCATTGGTCCACCCAAAAGTGAAGATAACTTGTCTTCTACCTAAGTGTGCGCTCTGGGAGGTTCGGGGCACTTTGACAAGGGATTTTGAAGATCAGAGGGCATGGGCGGAGAGCTCTCGACGGGAGGAGCAATCTGACCACAAATTTCACTCGATTTGGAGGTCCAGGGTGATGAGAATACAAGAGTTTCTCTTCCGATTGTAAGATTAAGGGGTTTGAGTGATTGAGCCGTCAGATTGAGACCAGATTTCATGGGCTTGTAGTCTGTCAGCTGCTGAAGCTCTGACCACAAATTTCACCACCGGATGTTGTGCGGATTGAGCGCAATGACGATTTGAAGACGACGGGGTGCAGAAAGCTGTCAATCTGAAGCAGCGAGTTTGCAGATTTATGGAGGACGATCAGAACGGTCAAATCGGCTCAAATTTCTTGTGTAGTGAGTTTACCTTCTGAATTGATAGCACAGGAAGTTGGAGTGGAAGTGGACGGTTCATTTAGTCGAAGAAGCTTCTGTCCTGAATCTGAGATTGGAAGTGCGTGTTAGTTTCTGTGGATTTGTGTTAATTGTGGGAGGAGATCTAGCCGTCAAATCTTCCTGAAATTTGACCTGCAAGTAGAGATTTTAGTATCCTACCTACGTGGCAAGTTTGAGAGGAGACTGAGCTGTAGATCTGTATCTATCATGTGTGAAAGTTCGCTGGTTTTTCTGCCGAGTTGTATCGGCAACGATATCTACTCTAGGTCTCGAGTTGTCAGCGGCAGCTGGCTGAAAAGTATCCAGTGCGACATTTGTATTGCTTTGGGGAGTATTCTAGGCGTAGATATGACTTTAGTGACCTACGTTGTATCCACGTCATGTGGTTGTTAGGTTCGCACTCAACGTGGCAAAGTGCGATCTTTGACCTGTAGAGTCGACTACCTGTCTAGCCTAGTCTCCGGTTTTTGGGACACGTTACGGTGCATGCATTAGAACCTTTCACCCAGAAGACCCACACGTGGATGAGTATGACGGCACCAAACATGCGATGTGCATGTGTGCCACCTCATCGGTCCGTGAGGCTTGGGTTGCTTGGTTAGGGAGCTTGCACCTATCCTTGTTTTGTGTTCGAAACTTTTAAGCAAAGGGGAGTGACCTGTGTGGGGGCATTCGACCTGGGGAAAAATCCAAGAGATTGTTCGTGTGGAGATCGTGGTGATCCTATGAGATTGAATCAGAGTTTTATGGATCGAGATACCTTTGTAGTTGGAGTGCACATGTTGTGAGAGATGGACGAAGGACTCTACTTACCGCCCAGATTCCGTTTTCGAAACCCTTTCTCGATTAAACTGATGTATATGGAACGAGTCCACTTTCAACAGTTTCTGATAGGATCCTTCGGGCATAACTTTACCGCGCAAGTTATGCTCTCGCCTGTCCCTGTGATCTTACCTGTTGTCACTTACGGCCAAGAATGGGACCTCACCGTCTTTATCCTCATCTAACGAAGGATGGATCTAAATCAGCTCCCTCCTGTAAACTTTAACACCCAGTGCGAGATAAGACACATCTGTCGACCCAAAGCCATGTACGAAGCCCTAGTAGTGAGAAACTTCGGAGAGGAATACTACCAAGAGATCATGTCATCACATATCCCGTTTGTCGTGCCCATGATCATCCAACGTTTTCGTGTAGTTATCTTGACCCTTTACTGAGAGAAAGAAAGTGCTTAGTTATCGAGGAAGTTAGAGAGAAATCTACAGGAAACTTGTCGCTCTGCTGTGCATTGATCGCTAGCCACAGCCAGAAGGTACGCCCTTGCTCAAAAGAAAGGCTCTCGCTACGACACCGTCACATACAATTTTACCTTAGCCTATTCTAGTAGTAGTCCATTTCCAACATGGTATCAGAGCTTTGCTTTGTTGATGCACTAGCACAATAACATAAGCACTAGGTTGACCTTCGGCCCTTAGGTGTGAGCAGTTGGAGAACGCTTCAACTCCTGCGAGGCGGACGCTCCACGCACTAAGATTATGTACCTTTGCTACTAGAACTTTACAGTTCCAGCGATCAATCTAGTACAAAATGTCTGACACCTTTGACATCAAAAGCTGGGTCAAATTCGACGGCACTTACTTCACGCTTGAAGCACAAGACAACCTTGTGGCTCAGGACCCATGGTGTGCTCGACATCGTGGATGGAAATGCGCGAAGATCGTGCGTCACGACATCCGAAGGTACTGCAGTACCCATCTCTCCTCCTGCTACTAGACCCGATAGTATCATGGATCGAGACCAGCGTGACGTCAATGCACTCGCAGCAATCAACGAATGCTACGAGAATAGTGTAGCATGACATATAATGTCTTGCACTACGTCGAATGACGCATGGACCATCTTGACCAGACACTCCGCTGGTCAAGACATGGTGACCAAGATGCAACTAAAAGAGAAGTTACGAGGTTTAAAGATGAAATCCAACGAGACGGTTACTCAACACGTCCACAACTTCAAGTCCCTCCTTTAGCAGATGACTTCAGTTGGATTAGTAGTGGACAACGAGAAGCAAGTCCTCGCGTTGATAGGCAACATGCCCAACAACTACTAGCTCTTTTTGCAGGCGATGAGAACAAGCTCAAATCTCTCACTGCAAGACCTATCACCTTCCTCATCCAAGAAGAAATCATAGGACGTAAGCTACCGGTCGGACCATCTACTGTTTTGTTTGCATGGCGCCGGCAAGGAGGACGCAACAGCAACAACCGGCGCAACAATGACAACAACCGAGAAGGTGATAATCAACCACGGAAAAGACCACCGGATCCTAACGAGAAATGTTTTCAGTGCAACAAGACCAGACATCACATCGCCAAGTGTCCAGATAAAATCAGCAGCAGTAGCAAAAATTTGAATGCTGGCAATCAAACAAAAATCAAAACAAAAATTAACGAGTTCATAAAACAACAATACCAACACTCGTCGGGTCTTGATGGCACAATGCTCTTCTGCAATCGTGTAGACAGCTGACCCTCATTGATATGTGGACACGGATGTCACACATCACATGATACACAATCGACGATAATTTGTCGAGTACTCGTCTGTATCAAATGAGAACACCGTGAACGATGCTATTCCTCTTAGTTATAACACAACCATCCATGTTGCCGGTTCTGACATGGTGGAAATACGCCTGCTCAATGATGAACATGTGCACAACGTCCTCCATGTGTCCGTCGTCTTGCAGAAAAATATATTTTCAACTCGGCAATTGGATGCCAATGACAACTGGTGTCTAATTGATAACGGGGTCATCTCGAGTACATATTTGGACAAGTGTTAGCTCCCTGCCTCACCATTGATGATCTCTATATGCTCAGAGATTCAGTCTTGGTCGTTGATCAAACCGCACTTGTAGCCACAGTTGGAAGGACTCCAATAGTTCATACTTTACCTCCCAGCCAGACATCCGGACCTCGTCTATGAGCAAGACCACAATCCAAGTAGTGGACTAATGTCTCACTTTTTCAATTGCAACATGCGAAGAATTCGTTTCTCACGGTCCAGATCTAACTCAGTCTCCTGTAATATGCACAGCCAAGAAGAAGAGCGCACAACCAATTTTCAGACATTCTCTCCTCTATTTTCGAAGCCTACACCCATATATGAAATTTTTGCTCCACCTTTGACAGAAGCTACGCACATGGATAATGAAGCTCAATTTTTCTCTCAGCCGATTTGTATCCTCCCTCGAATGGACTTTATCATGACACCTCTTGGCAACTTTCCAACCCGTACCTCATCTGCTGGTCAATCCTTAGCCTCGCGCGCGACTCCTGACTTGGCAGACACTGGCATGCCAACCTATGCGCATGCAGCACACCCACTCACGCGGATTGTACCTCCTGCCTTGCTCTCCACCAGGCAGGTCGGAAATTTCAGAGGACAGGTCGGGAAGACCTCAAATTGGAGAGGACGGGCCGTCGGTGATGTAGGTCGGGTTAGGAAGGTCAAGGCGCGGATCAGGAAGACAAGACGCGGACCGAGAAGACCCTGTGCGTACATGAAGATCCGCGCTTGGACCGATGCGGATCTCGAAGGGACAATGTCAGCAAGCCAGGTCTGCAGGGGTCGATGCGACCTCCTGAGATCTGAGGGTGTCATGCTTCGAGGTACCAGCGTGGATCCCTGAGGGATTGCGTGAGAGTCCTCATTAATAGAGAACTCCTCGTTTGCGGGGTCGTTGAAATCCCTCGTGGCCTTGGAGGCTCTTTGTGACCTGCATGGCGTGCGGCAAGAGGCCATGATTTCTCCACACATAGGAAGTAAGTAAAGTTTTACACTTTTTATCTAGTATGATCATGCCAGAAATGACACAATGACCACCATTGTCTTCGGAAATGCTAGAGAAATCCCACATTATTGTCTGACAATGAGAGCCTCGCGACCTGGAACAACACCGATAACCTGTATCGGCAACCCAATATGTTCTTCTATTTTCTCAATGTAGGCCTGCGCTGCAGAAGGTAGGTCCTCATATTTATGGACTGAAGAGATGTCTTCTTGCCATCCTGTCATTTCCTCGTACTCCACCTGTAAATAGAAGATTCATAATGTTGTAAACACGTACAACATGCATTCGTCTCATCCAAGAAACAACTATATGGTTACACACACTAATGAGAAAAATGACCAAACATTATGTGGGTCTTGAAACACCTCATACTTCAGCTAAAGTAGAGAACAGAATGCGTAAAAGAGGCTCGATGCATCTGAGGTCTTCGCATGAGGGGTCCTTGAATGGACTGCAATGGCACATCTGACAAGGGAAAAACCATCTACTAAAGAATCTCAACCCAAGTCAAAATGGCGACCAACAAAGCCTATCGCAGATAGTAAAACTCTGCTAGATCACATGCTTTCTCTGTTGAAACTTGCAAATAATCATCTGCAGCAACTCTGGATTAAAACTCTGAAAAGACTGCAACTGTGAGATTTAGACTACCGATAGACATTTCCGCACTTCCTCTCAGTAACTTCACCACGCATTAACTTTTGATGCACGCCTTTTCCGGCTTGAACCATTCTTACTACAAATAGCCTGATTATAGGACAAAGATAGGAAGTAGCTCTGTCGCCCACTAACATATAATAAACAAGCTCTGAATGGTGAAATTACATTTACAAAGTTTACAGTGGGTTTAATCTATGAAAAGACAACTCTTAACACTTAGTAGAGTTCAGCAAATTTACAAGATGAATAACTTACCTTAACAACAACAGCACCGTTGACCAAAGCACACATTTACTTGATAATCTCGCGCAACACATGCAAAGAATATCTTATCTGTTTCTTGGTAATCTCTCATTACTTGTGAGATAGATGAAATCCTGATTATGCAACCCATATCCAGTGCACCACTCGATAACACTCTTCCATTCTTCAGGAACATATTGACCTTGGTAAAGTTCGAGTTTGGATATACATATCTCTCCATGCCATTTCACCTTTGAAAGTGAAATGCATTACTCACATTCTCTATCAGAATATCCCACGAGCATATTTCCGTTATAGTCGAAGAAACATAAGTAGTACTAGTATTACATTCAGCATGTAATCGTATCCAACTGAGATGGACCTTTCTTTCTATGGTCGAATGATCAAAATGCTCTACATTTCTAATCACCGCCAGAGACAAAAGATTTCTACTTAAGCTTGTGTGAACAACCTTGCAGATCATAACATCGTTCATCTCTGGCCAAAAGAGACAACAGCCTATTCTACCCGGGATAAAGAATTCAGACATAAGTCTCACATCTTGGAGTTCATAACTGACAACCTAAACTGATTGTGAGGAGGAAGAGATTGTAACATAACTTCCTTGCAATCTGATAGACATGTCTACAACCATCCCCTGTATGTGATCCCGGTGGACTTTTTATGATAGTATAGCCACTCAACGAATCAACAGTAGTGACTTCACCCACAAACTCTTCTGCGTACCAATCTGCTCTAAAATAGAGTTGAAAAGCATCACAAAATAAATGCGAAAAGAACTGGTTTATCTGACATTTCCAAGTGAGGACTGTAGAAAGCTTTGCAAACAGAAATCAACATGTAATCTGTTAGACATTATATAAGTAGAAAACAACTTAAAAGTAGGATCAAACACCACAAAATAACTAGAAAAAACCTAAAACTCTTGACTGAAATCCAAAACGTATACATACCTGAACCACTGAATGCATCTTGTCTTATGAGCAGTGATCGTTAACTCTGTAAATGCTTTCATCCACAAACACAGCTCTATATCTTTTTATCTTCCTATTAAAATTTTGGATTGTCCCTGAAATTAAAGATCCAACTGATCCTAAATGAGTTAGGAGATATTTTTCGATTTCCCAAGGCATGTCAACCTCTCTTGCTTTCAGAGAACCAATTGCTACTCTTTTTTCCACCAATGTGTTTAGCCTCAGATAATCAGGTATGAAACTTTTAACTGCTTTTCATACCGCGTCTGCAATTTCTTAGCTAGAAACAAGGAGCATTTTCTTAGTCAGAAAAAGAAGTAACATCTAACTCTTCACGAGGATAAACATTCTGTTCAACAAAGGACAGAGCTCGTTGGATCCTAGATAAACCGTCTTTGTCGACATGTAATTGTGCTTGTAAAGACGTGAAGAACCTTCGAACGTAATATTTTGTAAACGATATCTCTATCATTTTTTTGTTGGTAGGGATCGTACTGAACTTCTCAACATCTCTTTCGAACCCCTAACACCAAAAAATGTCATGAGGTCTATGTCTCACAACTTCATCTACAATCTCTCCATTTCTTGTAGAGGAAGAAGCGCATCTGAATCTCAAGTTTACACAACCATATCTATAACAAGAGTGTTTTCGGATCAAGGTCTCTCTTACTTTCGGACAAAGCTGCGGATAGGGAAGAGTTCCATGTATGCTTAGTAGCTTTGGCCATTTTATCCTGTGGTGGCTATGGAATGGAAGTTTAGTCGTGCCTTATACTCTTCTATGTCGATGCAGCTTGTAAAGCTGCAAAATATGACCTAGAAAACTGCCGTACAACGTGCTGAGGATAAATGGATGGTTCGTTCTTGATACCGTCATGCACGAAGGGGTCAGAACTTCGTTTCTCGTGGCCGGTCGATTTCTCATGGTATCAGATTTTGTAGATCTTGCACCCGCTTCTACGTGAATTATACCTAAACTTACGAAGAGTTTCTCAATATCTTCGATGCTACCATCGTGATGTCATGCATTGCAACTTACGAGGACGTGGAACTATCTCCTCCTCTTGGAGTTTTTGGCAAGTCTATCCTCGCGTGCGTGACTTATGATCGTGCTTTTTAACGGCGCGAAGACACATTTGAGTATTTGTTGATGATTCAAAAAGTTCACACCACATGTGCAGGCAACAAGTTCCACCTCGATCTACACACTGACCAGCTTTCATCGTACAACATCGGATATGTCATTTCTATATATATATAAATGCATTGCTAGGCTTCTGAACTGGAACTCCCAAATTCAAGACTGCTCACGGTGTTTCTTTCTTCACCTTGTGTTATCAATTGATGTGAAAGCTCGAGATGTACGGTACGTGGGCCAGTTTTGACTGGTGCTCACTGATCATGAGACCGCTCGACGTTGGACCGAAAATAAGACGTAGTAAAGTAGAGGCGCGAACGCATCTATCAATGCATGTGCTGTTACAAATGAAGACCATCACCGGTACTTGTCGACAGTTTGGAGTATTCACAGACAAATGATGATTAGGCAAGATTTCAGTTCTATGTTGATGGAAATCTAAACTATGAGTGATACGGTATATATGTAGTCTTTTGTAAGTCTGTCACATTTTGTTTTCTTGACTTCTAGGTTGTAGTATGACCATACTACTACATAAGTGTACTAAGCAGGCCGCTTGTTTAATATCTAATATCATGGGCGTGATGCTGGAAGAAGATTTCATGAAGATTTCAGGACGATCATCAAAGGATTAGCCCTTTCTCTGGGATCATTCAAAGTTCTTCCAATTCCGGAGCATGTAACAAGCACAGTGACATAGACATTCAAAAGGATGATCCAAGCAGCCTCGTCCTTCGAGCGTTCTATGTTGGTGGAAATCCAAACTATGAGTGATATGGTATATAGGTAGTCTCATCTTCAATACTACTATATAAGTGTAATAAGCGGGCCGCTTGTTTAATATCTAATATCATGGGTGTGATGTTGGAAGAAGATTTCAAGAAGATTTCAAGACGGTCATCAAAGGAGTAGCCCTTTCTCTGATATCATTCAAAGTTCTTCCAATGCGGGAGCATGTAACAAGCACTACGACGAAGACACTCAAGGGAACGATCCAAGCAGCTCAAAACCAACAACCACAACTCCTTCGACGGTCGATTTTGCCCACGGGTGTCAACTCCTCTATCCAACAAGTCCGTGAAATATAAACACACCTCAACCCCTCACTTCTCCTCAGATCGTAGGAAGATTTGTCTCAATAGAAACGTCTCGGGGAGATCTTTCCGATGGTACCAAGCTTGCTCAAAACCAACAACCACAGCTTCTCGACGATAGATTTTGTCCACGAATGTCAACTCCTCTCTCCAGCAGGTCCGTGAAATAGAAACACACCTTAACATCTCAATTCTCCCCAGATCACAGCGAGAATTTTCTCTATGGAAGCGTATCAGCGAGATCTTTGCAATGGTACCAAGCTTGCTCAAAACCAACAACCATAGCTCCTTCGACGGTCGATTTTGTCCACGGATGTCAACTCCTCTATCCAACAAGTCCGTGAAATATAAACACACCTCAACCCCTCAATTCTCCTCAGATCAAGATTTGTCTCAATGGAAGCGACTCTGCTAGTCCGTTCCAATGGTACCAAGCTTGCTAAAAATCAACAACCACAGCTCCTTCTACGGTCGATTTTGTCCACGAGTGTCATCTCCTCTCTCCAACAGACTTATCTGCGAAATAGAAACACACCTCAACACCTCAATTCTCCTCAGATCACATCAAGATTTATCTCAATAGAAATGCCTTGGTGAGACGTTTCCAATGGTACCAAGCTTGCTCAAAACTAACAACCACAGCTCCTTTGACGATCGATTTTGTCCACGGGTGTCAACTCCTCTTTCCAACAGATCCGCGAAATAAAAACACACCTCAACATCTCAATTCTCCTCAGATCACATCAAGATTTGTCTCAATAGAAATACCTTGGCGGGACGTTTCCAATGATACCAAGTTTGCTCAAAATCAACAACCATAGCTCCTTCGACGGTCGATTTTGTCCACGGGTGTCAACTCCTCTATCCAACAAGTCCGTGAAATATAAACACACCTCAACCCCTCAATTCTCCTCAGATCATAGCAAGATTTATCTCAATGGAAGTGACTCTACGAGTCCATTCCAATGGTACCAAGCTTGCTAAAAATCAACAACCACAGCTCCTTCGACGGTCGATTTTATCCACAGGTGTCAACTCCTCTATCCAACAAGTCCGTGAAATATAAACACACCTCAACCCCTCAATTCCCCTCAGATCATAGGAAGATTTGTCTCAATGAAAACGTCTCGGGGAGACCTTTCCAATGGTACCAAGCTTACTCAAAACCAACAACCACAGCTTCTTCGACGATAGATTTTATCCACGGGTGTCAACTCCTCTCTCCAACAGGTCCGCGAAATTCCTGTGGTGTCCTTTGAACACCTTAAAAGTTTAAAAGCAAGGCATTCCGAATCCACGACCTCACCTTCAAAAAGAAGAACTATACTAGCACATCAATGTGTCACGCATATGCTCAGATCTATGCGCATGTCCGTGGAGAACCTTGCGCATGGGAGGAGGGATATCGAGAAGTGGCAGTTGAACCTATCGAGGTACCGCATACATGTATAGGTCCCATGGCACGTGCTAAGTCTGCTGTTACTAATTGGATGTGAGTAGTTAGAGTTGTTTCAGGAAGCGGGAGATATGGAAGGATCTTGATGTGATTAATTTCATCTGAGTAGTTAGAAGTTGTTAGAGGAAGCGGAGATATGAGAGGGAAGGTTACAGTATTTTGCTAGCTTTGTCTAAATCTGATCTTGTGCATAAGTTTTGCTTGTCAACTAGACGCCATTCTAAGTTCGCGCTCGATGTTCTAACCTTCAGACTTGTCTTGAGCTGTCTTGAGCACTCAATGTTAACTTGGCCACGCGAAGTTACTATGGCAGAGTGGATGCAGAGGGGGTTTCCTTCTCGTGCAGAGATAGAGAGATATACATGTTCGGAGTTAACCTTGAAGCTACAGAGCTTCTTGGGGTGCACTTTTAGTCTATGAGTTTGTAGCTCAAAATATAGATGGATACGTTTTTCTGAAGTTGACTGAAGCAACTCTTTCTCGCGTTAATCATTTCTTGCTTGGTCATTCTTTGAAGTTGGAGAGCTTGATTCAGTTTTATAAGAAACAAGTTGCCATGATAGAAGTGTCTCATTTGTAGTCGAGAAAAAGTAACTCATTTTCTCAATCGAGAGTCGCCTGTAAGAAGTCAACAGTGCAAGTGAATGCACAGGTCTTGTCAGAAGAGGAAAGATATGGTCTCTATCCTTCAGAGCGATGATCCTGGAGTCTCTGACGACAAGATTTTTAAAAAACGTCCGTCTGGGACTGATAAGTATTGTCAAAGGTATTATGGCAAAAAATATCTTACCCATTATCATTCCGTGCAGAATTTGGTTCACAATAGGAATATCAGAACGATGCGGGGTTGGTTTCTGAACTTGGAGACCGAGAACTTTTATTGCAGAAGTTAAAAATCAGTAGACAGCAGAAGGATGCAATCAAGAGCCTTATCGTGAAGAGAGAGCTAGAGTTAGAGAATCTTCAGTTTCAACTTGATGGAGGTATGAAAGCTTTTTGATGAAAAATTGATGATATTTATAGTCATTGGTTTGTGAACTTTCATAAACACAACAAGAGACTGAAGTGTTCTACATCTAGTTGCAGCGCATCCCAGGAAAAAGATGTAGTTCTAGAGGCAGAAGGTGTAGTTCTAGAGTCGGTATCGGATAAAAAGCCACGAGAAGAATTGCGTACTTGGTCTGATGTATCAACACATGACGTATCAGTTGTTGGTGATACTAAGCCTTCGAGTACAACTGATCTTGCTGATTCTACTACAGTCCATGGTTATTTTACTAACTCAGTTCTTGATGATTCTTGTACTGACAAGGACACTTCTGATACTGAGAAGGAGGACTTTTTTCTCCGTATGCAATCAGCGAATAGGATATTACTTGTGATGGCTATTGCATGTCCGACTCAACGGAGAAAACTATCACAAGAGAAAAATTGTCAAAAAATTGAAGAGGACGTCAAACCTAACGATGCTCGTCTGTTTGTCCATGGGAGTCTCATCAGTTGTGTCAGTTCAAGTCCATGTGAAATATCGTTAATCCAAATAACTAAGTTGTTGCGCACAGACAAAGAACTCTCGCAGATGTATCTTCCTTCTTGTGACACAGTCTTTCATAACATGCAAATTAAGCATGTGAAAGAGATAAGGAAACATGCTTTCAACGTTTTCTTTACTTTCATTTGTGTTGTATGACTCTTTTTCGGAGTACTCTAGGTTCTAGGTATTGTAATTTTTTTTGCAAAGGAAAATGTTTGAATTACCAAGAGTGTACCTTTCTATTGAAACTGTGAACACAATATCTTCTTCAGTGGAATCAAACTCGGAATCATCACTCAAAGTTATCCGTAATCCTTTATCTGTTAAAAAGTCTCTAATGCCGATATACTACGTTACGGAGGTCTCACTGTTACAAGAAATCAGTTACCAACATAGACCATTGAACAAAGTTCAAATCGTCAAAGAGGTAAATTTATTGAGTCCAAATCTTACACCTTCACGTTGCAGGGATTTCATTTTTATTCGTTACTCTTTTTCTCAGGGACGCACTTCGAATTCATACGCGTTGACAATGTGTGTATGTTTATGCAGGAGGAGGACAAAGAGAACTTGGTTCCTCGGTTTTTTTCCTTTCTTGGTCCTAGAGCAAAGAAGTACAAAACGCTTCATCAGCTGCAGGAGGATACTGTGAGCACCAATTTTCAGTGAATAATCTGAATCTCAGATGTATCAAACTTTCATCGAAGATCCAGAAGAAATTTTCACTGATCATATGGATCTAGAGTGTACCAAACCCTCTTCACAGATCCAGAAGAATGGATGTTGAGTTTATCAGACCTCTGGTGAAGAATCAGTTGAGTAACAAATTATGGGTTAATTACAAGCAAGGAAAGTTAACTATTGCTATGTATGTCATGGGAGAAACGAAAGTCACAAATATATATGGGCTACTCAATAAATTCATAGCAGAGAAGAATAGAGAAGCAGAAAAACTGAAGAGAGCCAAACCTTTCGTAGATCACAGTAATGATGATAAAAACTCTCTGTTGGACAGAGTTGTGCAGTGAGCTCTGGTCCACAAAGTAAAACTGGTAGGAGACATCAAAATGGTAAGATCTAACGAGGAGATACAGTTTTCTAGAGAAAATTTAGAATTTCTCTCTTCATCAGGTCCAGAATGCTGGAGTCAGGCAATACATGATTTTCATTTCTATAGTTCATCTAGATGTACTTCTTTTACATAGATATGAAATGAAGAGATTTTGATCCCAGCTTCCTGCTATATTAATCTCATGAGCAAATGTTTGCTACATTCTCATTTTTGTCCTGTCCCTTTTCTGTTTTTGTTGTGTCCTTGCATGGTGCAAAGTCTTGTGAACGTGAAGGAAAGAGCATTTGCATGCAATATACATGTTCTGCTAAGTCTTGTGGATTCTATGTCAATCGACCAAAACATGATTCACGTGCAGATAACTGTTAATTTTGAAATATTGTGGTCCTAAATGGTTTATAGATCCGGATAGTTTTGTGCAGGTTGGAGTACCTCGGGATATCTGGATCGGATTTTGAGTTCAATGTGTTCTTTCTGTCAACACACTTTCTAAGGCACTTTCAAAACCGTACTCTTACTGATGATCTATCCAAAGAAACTGACCGATCTGCTTCTTGTCGCAAGTGAAATGAAGAGATATGAGGATCCCGCGGATGACACATGGGAACCAGTGGAGAATTGAAGTATGATGTTTGCCCTTCTCTTATGCAAATACAGTATCTCATGATCTCAACTGAATCACGCTAAGCCTTGTCAGCTTCTTATTCCAAAACTCAATCTTTAACTCGTGTCATATTTCAGGAACTAGGTACTTTCTGCTATAGCGAGGAAAATACTACCACGACCGGTAAAAAATGTTTCCTTGTAGTATATTGGCGCACTACTTTCCATTATATGCAGCAGAGCTGAAAATATTCTTGACAAGAGCCAGTCTTCCACTCTATTGCTATGACAAACGTGATACAACCAAGGTTGTTACCCGTTATTCAGATCATTCCTTGAACACTAACATCATCTCAGTCTCCAAAACTTCGGCTGGGGAGGAAGCATCCTTCCTCGATTATTTGCTCCTCTCACAGGTATTTCAACTTCAATAAGTACCGTCGAGCTTTCAGTACGTCAGCACGGTTGTGCCAGCTTCTTTGAGAGGCCTGATTTTTAAGTAGTCTCCGTGAAAATTCTCTATTCAGTTTTTCTCGCTTTTTCTCGAGATGGACGACAAGAGTTTTCCGTGTGCTCTCCTTTTTCTCATAAACCGTACTGGTTTTCTGGTGGTGCCCGACGCTTGTATCAGTGGGAAGATCGCATGGAGAAAGGGCTCTTTCGTTACGATGTTACCGTCCGTGAAACCAAGGTACGTCGAGAGGGTTATCCCAAATGAACTTTTTTGAGAGGTTTCAGGGGTTTGGTTTTGACAAGAGACGAGGGATCGCTTTCTATTCAGTATCTGTTATGTGTTACGTGTCATGGTTAATAATACACACCTTAGAGTGTAACTTTTGCATTGAATCCATGTGAATTGCTGCAGAGTTGTGTGGAAATTCGAAGATAACCGATAGTGAGATCACTGACAGTAGCAAGTGTTCTAAGGTTAATATCAACAGCTAGTCCACAGAACAATAAGTTAGAAGCCTGACGTTTTAACTTGAATGGTAATAGGTCTTGCTTGGTGAGTGTGGATTCGTTGCCCAACTGAATGAAGGCCGTCACTTAAAGAAGCGACCAACGGAGTTCCATATATATGAAGTCAAGTGCAATTTACCTTGGTGAATTACAGGATTTAATCATCCAGTGCATCAGTGGTTAACGTTCAGGTACTAATTAGTTCTCCATTCTCCAGATAGACATGTACAAAGAAAACAACTTGTCAATGAATCAACAAACTCGAGTTAAATCTCCGGTATCCGAGCCACAACTTTATTCATGATCAGTACTTGTCCTCCGTTGTAAGAATCCCAGGATAAGAGCTTACTGGCGAGACCAGTACCTTAAGCTTGTTGCCCGTTACTGGTCTATATAAGGAAGAAACTAGCCGACCTCGAGGTAGCTACCAGCAAAACTCCACATTCTCATCCACTTGACTGGTGGACGCAGCAGTTTCAAATTACTTAGGCATCCAATATTATGCGTATACAGTAATCTGTGGACCAACAACAGTACAACGCCACTGCGATGTGCATGCGCAGAATCTCCGTGTATTCATGATGGTGAGGAGGACTGATGAGGCTGATAGATCATGATATCAGCAGTGGTCTACAGCACCAGCCAACGAGGTCTGCCAATTCTGGGTTCGTCTCACTCTGTCACATAGTTTACCCAGTTCCTTAGCATCATCTGCAGAAGAACCTATACTTCGAATCACGCAGATTCGTGCAACAGTATCAGAAAACAGGTTTTCCTGGCAGAAAGTATCCCAGGAAGGGATTCGGTCAATCGGTCCCTCACTTGTTACTGGCCATGGTGTTGCCCAGGTATCTATATAAGCTGCCCCTCGAGCTTTAATTCTCAAGTTCTAGAGCAGCCGAGAGGTAAAGCTTGGTTCTTCCCAGTGCCCGGCAGTACTGGCGGTCACTATACTTTTTCAATTCTCTATTCCTACGATCTTCTCAGTCTTGTAAGACTGTACGAGTGGCGAAATACAAAAGTGTAGACCGCTGGCCTGGCTGCTGCTGGCTTCGAATTCCTACCTTCGTTCCAGTCACAACGGGGCTCCAGTTTGTTTTCTCGGTCAGATTGTCGTCATTTACATCACTTCAAATATATATATCCTCGATCGATCGGTCGACTTTGTACTGGCACGTAATTCATTTCTAGTAGCTAGGGACTGCCGTCCCTTCCGAGCTACCAACGACCTCCATATTATATTTGACCTCAATCTGATCTGCTATAACATTTGACCCAATTAGGATTTGACAGTTTCTCATCAAATTGCTAATCGTGTAAACTCTGATTAAACACTCGGAACTGCTGTACGAATTTGTCTGTCGGGACGATCGAGATGGAAGGTGCGCAAGAGAACGCGTACGCAGCAGCTGGAGATTCTCATGTCAAGATCGGTGGAGGAAGCGCGGCACGAACCGAGGACATGGGAAAGGACTACAAAGAACCGGAGCCGCAGGCTCTTTGGGACGTGAATGAACTCCGGAAATGGTCGCTTTGGCGAGCAGCTATTGCTGAGTTTATCGCTACCCTCCTGTTCGTGTACGTGGGTGTGGGGGCAGCCATCGGAAACGGTCGCTCCAGGCCCGATGGAGTCGGAGCTCTCGGTGTCGCATGGTCTTTTGGGGCCACCATCTTTGTGCTGGTCTACTGCACAGCTGGTGTTTCAGGTCCGTTCGAATTCTTGGACGTGATCTTCATTCACTCTTTCTCCTACTTTCAGGACTGTTTTGGTTTGTAATCTTGAGCGTTCAGCAACTTTATTCGGCCTTTCCAGACTTACGCAACTGCAAGGAATGAAAGCATATATTTCTAGAAGGTCTAGGCGACTTCTCAAATGGTATATTCTTGTTACTACAGCTGATAGCTTTGCATAGACTATATATCTATGGGCTAACAATTTCCTACTCGTGAGAATGTGATCGATCAGGAGGACACATCAACCCTGCAGTAACGCTGGGACTCTTTATGGGTAGAAAAGTGTCTGCCATTCGCGCTCTCACCTACATCGTTGCCCAAGTGCTGGGAGGTCTTTGTGGAGCAGGATTCGTGAAGGCTATGCAGACGACTCCGTTCCAGGTGCTCGAAGGTGGAACGAACTTTGTAAGTCCTGGACTCAGTGCGGGCACAGGTCTTGGAGCCGAAATCATCGGCACCTTCTTCTTGGTGTACGTTGTTTACTCGGCCACTGACGCTAAGCGCAAGGCTCGGGATTCTCATGTGCCGGTGAGTTCGATTCCATGAGCTTTTAATATTCTCGGCTCGAGGTTTGGGTGGAATTAGGGTCATGCTTCTGGAGCTAGGCTAAATGGGCTGCTTGCAGGATTTGATGTGATTACTTAGAATGTAGTGTTAAGAGAATCTCTCCATTGCAACACTGAAATGACAAATGGGATATGGCATGGCGGTGGTACTTGCAGGTTCTTGCCCCATTGCCTATCGGATTTGCAGTCTTCGTGATCCATTTGGTGACCATTCCAATCACTGGATGTGGGATCAACCCTGCCCGCAGCTTCGGTCCCGCCGCTCTTTGGAATCATGAGAAAGCATGGGACGACCAGGTAATATAAATTTCTCTCCCTCGATCCCATACTTGCAATTGGAGATGATAAAACACCGGATCAAGCAAGTTGTTGCTTGTAATGATCACTGTCAAGTCAGTTTTGACTCTTATAAGTACATACATCGATCAGCGCAACAGGATCCTTCGAGTGAGCTGATGAGTTTGACCTTGACAATGTGCGCAGTGGATCTTCTGGATCGGTCCATTCATCGGAGCAAGCCTGGCCGCAGCCTACCACCAATTCGTCATCCGCCATCTTCCCCTCGGAGAACACTTCTTGTTTCCGAGCACGTCCGTGTCAGCAAAGCATTCACGAGCGTCGTCCAAGGTTCCCGTGTAACCATGTATAAAATGTAAACAATCTGCTGAGAATTCGTGAAGCTCAGTTGACGTGCCTGCATGCGCAGATACATTCATCTGCAGCTGCATGGACCACTCTCTTGCTAGTTTATACCAATTAAACTACGGAAGAGTTCGGATGCAGCCGGGAGCAGCTACAGCACACGGTGATTGAGCTTCGTATGACAAGGGGAAAAGATTCCTCACCAGAGACTGGAAAAAATCACATTTAGATCCGCACCCGACCGACTACTGAAATTCTTCGTACATTCAGGCCTTACCTGCAGGGAGGAACGATCATCATCATGTTCTCGTCACGTCTCGAAGGATCCGGGTCCCACATGTATGTGAAATCCAGTAGAAGGGCAAAGAACACAGAGGAAAATTAAGCTAGCAGTCGATCGTGTATATTGTGCTTGACATTGTGCATGCGCGCACCCACAATGATCTGGCTTGGACTGTGGTAGCTTTGGAAGCTTAGACTTGTTTCAGCCTGTGCATAAACCACCCAGTCAAAGTTCTCTTCCCCTAATTAGATAGATAGATCGCCTACTGTACATACTCTGGTCTTGGCCATGGTTAGCTTAGCTTTAATAATCATGAGTTTCAGTCCACTACTCTTCTCATCTAGATCTGATCATGAGCTCTGGTCAATGTTAGCTAGCTTCAAACCACAATTTTGCAAATAAAGTGAGTGGATGTATTGCCAGTCATGATGAATTCGAATTCGAACTATCGTCGTCTGAGCACTGCTATATATGCGCGCAAGATTTTCGAACAAAGTGTCACTTGTGTTATTGTTATGATACTGAAGCAAGAAATACAGCAGAAAGCTATTAGGCTTAAGAGTGGTTTCAATCCTGCAGTCTAGACGCGGACAGATGATCTGTCCAACCTGCTGATTCAGAAAGAAGAATTATCCTCGGACCACGAAATGTCTAGTTTCATTTCAATCCGAAGTGCCTGCTTGCTTCCTCTCGCGCGCTCTAGATTTCTCACAGTGACACACATAGCCGTGCCAATACCCATAAGTCCATATGCATCTTTAGGTTCACGTTGAAGCGCTAGCAGATGTTCATGTGTGGCGAAGAAACTCTGGTGATCATGAAATTATAGTGTATGCTGAGCACTTGTTCAAACCTAATCGAGTAGCTAGCATGAGTCGCCTATCATTCCCCTATCTCTTACTCTCGCGATGTACGAGTAATATGTGCCCTGTCTCACGGCCGTGCGTGCTCTCAAGTCTGTGACCTCTCGATCTACTTGCGTGTGCATTCTGCGAAGCCTCTGCTTGTCATAGCCTTGACCAGACATTCCTCGTAGATATATTTGTATAGCCACCACTCTATCAATATCCTCAAGAGTCAAGGCCCGGACATAGAGCTATCAATAAGTTTACTCGCTTCTAACACACATTATATAGTATATAATGTGTCAAGTACAGCGGAGATCTGAGATCCTGAAAGCTTCTTGAGTTATGAATGAATCTTTCGCAAGCTAAGATCCAGTACATAAAGAAGCAAGCTAGCCTCAGTACACATTGCATGCAAGAAGTGCTGCTACATGCAAGTAGTTGTAACGTGAGAACTGAAAGGTCTGAAACTAACGTCTCTTCCTATTTCTCGGTTCTACTGAAGTCGTAATTTCTGATTATTCTGATTATTGCTTGATACGAGGAAGTCCTTTCGTCAATATATCAACTATGTTATCTGATGAGGTATCTGCCTGACTGAAATATTGCCAAAATCATATTGTTCATGGACAAAGTGGTGTTGATAGTCTATATGTTAACTTCTAGAATGATTAATAGAATTTTTAACCATGTCTAGTCTAGTGCTCCCTCTGTATCTCCATAAATATTAAATCTTCTCGAACCGTTATCAAGATTTTATATTTCTATTATCCTTAAAGTTTACGTTATGATCGTAACTGTGACTTAGTCATTCCTAAACATTTCCGGTTGCATACGAGTGAATTTCTCGTTCTTTGGTTCTACTGCTGAAGTATTAAGTATGTCTGTCGTTCATGCTTCTTCGTTCAATGCAGTTTGATTTGTCATTGATTCAACGTCACCCTTCCTTCTGTAATGAACGATGTAATTATTGAGAATATTAAACAAAACTGATTTCTGTAAACCAACTCGAACGAACGTGTTTAATGTTATCTGTAGTCTGAGCGTGTTATTTGTTGATTGCTTGGTAGAATGATCCGGGGGCGCCGGAGGCAAGTCTACCCCACATAAAATTTACAGAAATAATAATAAGTTGATCCTGTATGAAATATTCTGCAAATAGTACTATGAACTTGGATCTATTTGAATCATCATGTTTCACACACATTTTGAGAAACTACATGATGTCTTTCCTTCCTTGGATACACATAAGGGGTTGAATACATATTAGTAAGTGTTTTATCAGATGTCACAAAACGAGCACAAAACACTTGGTATCTACAAGATTTCCCTATAGATGTTATAGAGAACTGTTAGGTTTTTTCTTATCCCCAAAAGAGTTTGAGAATGAACCCTCTATGAAGTTGACTTCTCGAATGGTTTGCTACTAATTTGCTTGTAAACATCAGTTATAGGAGAGGTGTATTACACAAGAGTAACATGAAAGTTGTAAGTGTTGGAACATATCATAATGTGGCACACTTTATTGTCATGGCTTCGGTATGCTTCTATATTGAAGCAATATATTTTACTTGATTTTGTTCGGGCCTCTCTTTCTCTTTGTTCCATTTGATGAGGTCTTTCCATTCATTTGGTATTCATTGTGTGGCGCTTTATGGAGCTTAGGGTTGGAGGATTTTGTACGACCAGCGCTATGATATGCAGAATAAAAAAAATGAGAATTTTCGTGGCGTTAGTTGTCAAAGGTGCGAATCATCCGTCTCGATTTAGATAATGATTAATTAGTTTGTTTTGAGATTCTTGCTTTGGACGAGCAAAAACATATTTGCACCTTTGGTTTGACCTCATCTCAAGGGTCAGAATTGGATGGATTATTTTCTCTTTCATGACTTTTTCTAATCTGATGAAGTCTTGAGAAAATGAGGACGAGAAGAATGACATTCATTCCTTACTGTATTGTACACATGGTTCTGATTGTTCAACATCTAGTAAGAGAATGTCGTGCACATACATATCGCCACACAACATACATCGCTCTCCAAGAATATCCACCATAGTGGGCTATCCCACCAACTCACCCTAACGGCACTAACGGTCCTACCGGGATTCACCACTCCGCACTTGGTCAACCTAGCCGAGGTGCCAAACTGATGTACAGATGTCGTGCGCATACACATCGCTACACAACATACATCGCTGTCAGAGATACACCACATATACACACAGCACATGGAAGATCTCATACACATACACAAGTGTATCATGATCGCTCTCCTAATTGACGATTAGGTCTCTCTAGCTCCAGATAGCCCCATATCTCAACTACACGATGCAAGGGGGTGTAAGGATCAGAAGACCAGATGCTACATCGTCTCACCGTTAGTCGTCTGTTTGCAATCCGTATCACGCAAAGATCTAATCGGCTTTCTCTGCTATATACATCGAGGACAAATCCATCATCCAATAGGAACGACTTGTGCCAACCTCTCGAACAACCATCACACACCAACATACGGGCTGCTCCACCAACAGATCCACACAACATACACCTCAAGCCCGCACGTACAACTGCTAAGCTTGGATCAACGATACCATCGATGTTGGGAAGATGACATGGTGTGCAATTACGCACATGATCCTTCCAAACAACACCATCACGACCCTTTAACATAAATACTTCATAAGGTAACACTTCACACACTCATAAAATAGTGCGTACTATGATCACATTCAACGTCGTCGGTGCAGTCTGCTGCAGATAGATATAATCATCAGGATGAAACCTGCAAATCGATGTGCAGTCTGCTGCAGATAGATATAATCATCAGGATGAAACCTGCAAATCGATGATCGATAACCTTCTCCTGGAATAGTCACATATCGCAACGTGTCTCTATGCTGAGCAATCGCTAAGTTCTCAAAAACCATAGGCATAACTCTCCGAAATGTCTCTGCTCGTGAAAAACATGCTCTCACTATCTGGGTCATTATGGTTTAGCACCTCAGCAGAATCACGATGAATGATCGAAGATAGATCTGGATCTCAATCATACAAAAGAAAATAGGGTGAGAAGGAAACCAAAGACGCTTGTCGGCTAAAACGGTAACCTATAGTCAACCATGATAACTGCATATCTCAATCTCCCAAGTGATCCTTCTGCAAGCCATACTTACGCACTCCTCACTTCACCATCTGACTATCCTCTCCGTCAAACCATCCACCTCAAGATGATCTAGAGATGTAGTCCGATGATCAATCAACGCTGATTTGCGAAGCAAACGTCTTCTGTAAACATAGGCACACACAAGGCAAAACACACCAAAGAACTCTATACCTTGGTCTGTCAACACTTTGGCTGGTGTTCCAAAACGACTCAGCACTCGATCTAAGAACGCATGCGTTGTCGCTTTACTCACCTTGTCCGATAATGCCACCAACTCAATCCACGTAGAGAAGTGCTCCATCATCACCAACACATACCGATGATGACGTATGATCAATGATAAGGATGCCATAAAATCCAAACTCCAACGATAACCCAACCCCATAATAGATAAGGGGTGTAATTGTTGAGTAGGAGCATTAAACGATGCTTGTACTCGATCACAAACCACACATTGTGTGACAAACTGCTGCACATCGACCTGCATACCATGCCACCAATACTATCTTTGGAGTAAGCTATGCGTACGCTTCACTCCAAAATGTCTCAACTCCTCATGGGCATGTCCTACTAACTGGGCCTTCTAGGATGGATGTGACACTATCAGTACTCTCTCATCATCCCACACTCGAAGTACATGTCGTCCTTCTTGTTAAAATCTCTTCGCTCGTTGAAAGACACGATCTCACTCCTTGGCATTTATTGTGCCTACCACCACGTCAGTACGTAGATACTTCATTATGGTCACATCGTCGTGGATATCTCGCTGGTCTGGAACACCATCTCTACCCTCAGGATCTGGAGACTCATCATCTACTCTCTGACCAGAGAAAGATACGACTTGGCCTTCCATACTAGAGTTCATGACCAACACAAAAAGAAAGACAGATGCATGCCACCTTGGCACTATCAGCTTGACGTTGATACAACATATCTATACGATACATTGATTGAACAAGTTTTCATGTCTTTATCTTCAGGATATGAGTATCCCGAGATGAAGTTCAGACAACCAGTGTGACTTCTCTTCAAGAGGTTGTATGACCTTCTTCAATCAAGCAGATGTTGGTGGTGACGCATGGACGCTAAGCTCAGTTTCGTGAGATCAAAAGCTGACCCATGACTGTATACATGTTCCATTTGGTATGATTTGGTTATGCTAGTCATTTATGTTGATGACCTCATTCTTGCTAGTTCGTCTCAGTAGCAACTTGATTTACTTATATCTCAGTTTAATTCAAGAGTTTATGATGAAGAGACCAACACCATTGGAATGATGCCTGGGCTTGAAGATAGACACTTATTACGATGCAGGTTACATTGCACTTAATCAGCACAAATACTTAGAAAGCATTTTTGACAAGATGTTGCTAACTCGATCAGATTTAGCATTTGCAGTGAGTTTTGTTAGTCAATTCTGTTCCAACCTCCCACTTTGGATCATCTCGCTATGGTCAAACATATTTTCAAATACCTCTCTGGAACAAGTGAGTATGATCTCTGACTGGGAGGTAAAGTGTGAACTATTGGAGTCCTTCCAGTTGTGACAACAAGCGCGGTTTGATCAGCGGTTAAAATAGAATCTTCGAGCATATAGAGATCATCAACGGTGAGGCAAGGAGCCAGCACTTGTTCAAATTTGTCCTCGAGATGACAGAGTTTGTTGCCAATTAAACACCAGCCGTCATGGGCATCGAATTGCTGAGCTGAAAATAGATTACTCTGCAAGACGAGTACATGGAGAACGTTGCGTATGTACACGTGCTCATCTGTGACCAAGCGTACTTCCACCACGTCAGAATCAGCAACGTGGATGGTAGTGTTATCACCGAGTAGAATCACATCATTCTCGGTGTCCTCAATTGAGACGGGTGAGTATTCGATGAACTATCGTCGATTATGTGCCATGTGATGTGTGAAACCCGTGTCTACATACTAATGAAGATCAGCTGTCTCCACGATTGCAGACGAGAATTGTGTCACCAAAATCTGATGAGTGTTGATATTGTTGTTCAGAGAATGACGATTCTTGTTTTGGTTGCCAGCATTCGAGTTTTCATTGTTGTTGGGTTTGTCCGGATAATCGACGGATGCGATGTTCTGTCTTATTGCACTGAAAACATTTCTCGTTAGGATCTGGTGGCTTTTTCTGTGGCTGATTACCACCTTGTCGGTTGTTGCCATTGTTGTTCTCGTTGTTGTTGTTGCGTCCTCCTTGCCGACGTCCTGCAAACAAAGTAGTAGATGGTTCGACCGATAGCTTACGTCTTATCGTTTCCTCTTGGATGAGGAAGGTAATAAGGTCCTGCAGCGAGAAATTTGGGCTTGTTCTCATCGTCTGCAAGAATAGATGATAGTTGTTAGACATGCTACTCATTAATGCGAGGATTTGCTCCTCGTTGTCAACTACTAATCCAGCTGAAGCCATCTGTTGGAGAAGAGACTTGAAATTGTTCACGTTTTGAATGACCGTCTCGTTCAGTTTCATCTTTAAAACCTGAAACTTCTCTCTTAGATGCATCTTGGTCACCATGTCTTGACCAGCGAAGTGTCTGGTCAAGGTGGTCCATGCATTGTTCGACATAGAACAAGACATTATATGTCTTGTCACATTGTTCTCGTAGCATTCGTTGATTGCTGCGAGTGCATTGAAGTCACGCTGATCTCAATCCATGATCCTGCCGGTCCAGTAGCAGGAGGAGATATAGATATCGCAGTACCCCGGGTGTCGTGGCGCGCGGTCTTTGCGCATTTCTTTCCACAATGTCAAGCACACCATGGATCCTTAGCTCCAATGTTGTCTTTCCAAAACGTGAAATACGTGCTGTCGAATTTGGCTCAGCATTTGGTGTCAAAAGGAGTAGACATTATATGTTAGATTGATCACTGGAACTGTAAAGTTCTGTTAGCCAAGGTACAAAATCTTAGTGCATGAAGCGTCCTCCTCGTAGCAATTAAAGCATACTCTAACTGCTCTCACCTAAAGATGGAAGGCCTACTTAGTGTCTATGCTATTGTGCTAGTGCATCAACAAAGCAAAGCTATGATACCATATTGGAAATGAACTACTGGTAAAACAGGCTAAGGTAAAACTCTAAATCAATGTGAGTGTGAGAGTGTAGACTGAACCAAGCAAATGAATTACTTAAGAATGTACAACGGCCTTGGGCTTGGATAATATAATCTTCGGTCTTGGTGACCTTACAAAAGGTCAACACCTAATAACGTGAACCAATTACTGTAAAGTGTATTCATACCATACTGTATTCTAACACTTACATTCGCAAGCATCGTTCGAAGCGTTGACCAGTTACTGTTGACGAAGGATTACTGCATCCAACGACATGCTCGAGCTCACCAAGCAAGTTGACAACTCCTCTCTTACCTCTTCTGCTTACTGCTATTCAGAAGCCGGGGAAGAATGATCCGTCAGGTCCACCGGGGGAACTCAACTGATCGAACCTCAAGCGAACTCCGTGGAAGACAGGATATCAATTTGAAACAAGCTGTTCCTTGGTCCTGTGGTCCGGGAATGCTTTGATTTGAGAACGATGGGTGGAAGCAAAGCAGGCATCGTTATTCGTCTTAGCACTCATTCTCTAGATCTCTAGGCTCGCATTATGCACCGAAGATGGACCCACTATCAAAGACGCATATGCACAACGATATCATGTATAGTGTACAGAGTTCAACACTCTGAATTTAGATACCAAGTGATTCAGCTTTTCACACGTTCTTTGAAACTTGTTCTAGATCTCTCGATACGTACACTGTCAGGAGATTGCATTTTTCCCGATGAGTTCATTCTGACCCTGTGACTCCTTCCATCTGGACTAATTTATTATTTGACATTGATAGTCTAGATCCGATCTTTTCTCTGAAAACTGGATAGATCGGATCATGACTTCACCAGACTAGCTACTTCAAAATATCATGCGCTTAGATAGCGGCTTCAGCAGTTCGAACTGGTGATTTACACCTCACAGACTTTGTTGTGCATTAGTCACATGAGAGTCTGTCAGGAAGTCATTGTAAGTCATTTCGACTTACAATTGGAAGTGTGCTGTCGGATCCGTAATCCTCGAGCTCAGCAGTGCTATTTGTCTGCATGGCTAGAGTTCTTTGATCATGCAGAAGTAAAATCATGTTGTTCTTTTCCATGAGCTTAATCAATTATGGATTTGATCATGACAGAAACCGTGGTACTTGAGATCGAGGCCAGGAATTCAAAGTCCTGGAGGCGTGTATATGAAGTCAAGTGCGATTTACTTTGGTGTGAATTACAGGATTACCTTGGGAGAAATATTAATGCTCCTGAAGGTAATAACAATCAGGATTCTCCGTGTTTGCCAATTGCAAGAGTTTACTGGTGATGACCAGTACCTTAAGCTTGTTGTCCGTTACTGGTCTATATAAGGAAGAAACTAGCCGAGCTCGAGGCAGCTACAAGAAAACTCCACATTCTCATCCACTTGACTGGTGGACGCAGCAGTTTCAAGTTTCTTAGGCATCCAATATTATGCGTATACAGTAATTAATCTGTAGACGAACAACAGTACAACGCCACTGCGATGTGCATGCGCAGAATCTCTGTGTATTCATGATGGTGAGGAGGGCTGATGAGGCTGATGGATCATGATATCAGCAGTGGTCTACAGCACCAGCCAACGAGGTCTGCCAATTCTGGGTTCGTCTCGCTCTGTCACATAACTAACGTTTACGCAGTCCTCCAGCATCATCTGCAGAAGAATCTATACTTCGAATCAAGCAGATTCCTGCAACAGTATCAGACAACAGGTTTTCCTGGCAGAAAGAAGGGATTCGTTCAATCGGTCCCTCACTTGTAACTGGCCATGGTGTTGCCCAGGGATCTATATAAGCTGCATCTCGAGCTTTATTTCTCAAGTTCTAGAGCAGCCGAGAGGTAAAGCTTGGTTCTTCCCAGTGCCCGGCAGTACTGGCGGCACTATACCTTTTTCAATTCTCTAGTCGTACGATCTTCTCAGTCTTGTAAGATTTTACGAGTGGCGAAATACAAAAGTGTAGATCGCAGGCTGCTGCTGGCTTCGAACTCCTACCTTCGTTCCAGTCACAACGAGGCTCCAGTTTGTTCTCTCGGTCAGATTGTCGTTATTTACATCACTTCAAATATAGATATCCTCTATCGATCGGTCGACTTTGTACTGACCACGTAATTCATTTCTAGTAGCTAGGGACTGCCGTCCCTTCCGAGCTAAACGACCTCCATATTATATTTGACCTCAATCTGATCTGCTATAACATTTTACCCAAGTAGGATTTGGCAGTTTCTCATCAAATTGCTAATCGTGTAAACTCTGATTAAACACCTCGGAACTGCTGTACGAATTTGCCTGTGGGGACGATCGAGATGGAAGGTGCGCAAGAGAACTCGTACGCAGCAGCTGGAGATTCTCATGTAAAGGTCGGTGGAGGAAGCGCGGCACGAACCGAGGACATGGGAAAGGACTATAAAGAACCGGAACCGCAGGCTCTTTGGGACGTGAATGAACTCCGGAAATGGTCGCTTTGGCGAGCAGCTATTGCTGAGTTTATTGCTACCCTCCTGTTCGTGTACGTGGGTGTGGGGGCAGCCATCGGAAACGGTCGCTCCAGGCCCGATGGAGTCGGAGCTCTCGGTGTCGCATGGTCTTTCGGGGCCACCATCTTTGTCCTGGTCTACTGCACAGCTGGTGTTTCAGGTCCGTTCGAATTCTTGGACGTGATCTTCATTCATGATCAGTTCATCCTCATTCTTTCTCCTACTTTTAGGATTGTTTTGGTTTGTAGTCTTGAGCGTTCAGCAACTTTATTCGGTCCTTCCGGACTTACGCAACTGCAAAGATTAAGCATATATTTCTTGAAGGTGTAGGCGACTTTCAAATGGTATTTTCTTGTTACTACAGCTGGTAGCTTTGCACAAACTATATATCTATGGGCTAACAATTTCCTGCTCGTGAGAATGTGATCGACCAGGAGGACACATCAACCCCGCAGTAACGCTGGGACTCTTTATGGGTAGAAAAGTGTCTGCCATTCGCGCTCTCATCTACATCGTTGCCCAAGTGCTGGGAGGTCTTTGTGGAGCAGGATTCGTGAAGGCTATGCAGACGACTCCGTTTCAGGTGCTCGAAGGTGGAACGAACTTTGTCAGTCCTGGACTCAGTGCGGGCACAGGTCTTGGAGCCGAAATCATCGGCACCTTCTTCTTGGTGTACGTTGTTTACTCGGCCACTGACGCTAAGCGCAAGGCTCGGGATTCTCATGTGCCGGTGAGTCCGATTCCATGAGCTTTTAGTATTCTCGACTCGAGGTCGGGATGGAATTCGAAGTCATGCTTCTGGAGCTAGGCTAAATAGTCTGCTTGCAGAATTTGATGTGATTACGTAGAATGTAACGTGCAACTTCCATTGCAAGACTGAAATGACAAATGACAAATGGGCTATGGCATGGCTGTGGTACTTGCAGGTTCTTGCCCCATTGCCTATCGGATTTGCAGTCTTCGTGATCCATTTGGTGACCATTCCAATCACTGGATGTGGTATCAACCCTGCCCGCAGCTTCGGTCCCGCTGCTCTTTGGGATCATGAGAAAGCATGGGACGACCAGGTAATATAAATTTCTCTCCCTCCATCCAATACTTGCAATTGGAGATGATAAAACACCGGATCAAGCAAGTTGTTGCTTGTAATGATCACTGTCAAATCAGTTCTGACTTACAAGTACATACATCGATCAGCTCAACAGGATCCTTCGAGCTAGTGAGCTGATGATCAAGTTTGACCTTGACAATGTGCGCAGTGGATCTTTTGGATCGGTCCATTCATCGGAGCAAGCCTGGCCGCAGCCTACCACCAATTTGTCATCCGCCATCTTCCCCTCGGAGAACACTTATTGTTTCCGAGCACGTCCTTGTCAGCAAAGCATTCACGAGCGTCGTCCAAGGTTCCCGTGTAACCATGTATAAAATTTAAAACATCTGCTGAGAATTCGTGAAGCTCAGTTGACGTGCCTGCATGCGCAGATACATTCATCTGCTGCATGGACCACTCTCTTGCTAGTTTATACCAATTAAACTACGGAAGAGTTCGGGTGTAGCCGGGAGCAGCTACAGCACACGTTGATTGAGCTTCGTATGACAAGGGGAAAAGATTCCTCACCAGAGACTGGAAAAAATCACATTTAGATCCGCACCCGACCGACTACTGAAATTCTTCGTACATTCAGGCCTTACCTGCAGGCAGGAACGATCATCCTCATGTTCTCGTCACGTCTCGAAGGATCCGGATCCCACATGTTTGTGAAATCCAGTAGAAGGGCAAAGAACACAGAGGAAAATTAAGCTAGCAGTCGATCGTGTATATTGTGCTTGACATTGTGCTTTCGCGCACCCATAATGATCTGGCTTGGACTGTGGTAGCTTTGGAAGCTTAGACTTGTTTCCGCCCAGTCAAAGTTCTCTTCCCCTAATTAGATAGATAGATCGCCTACTGTACATACTCTGGTCTTGGCCATGGTTAGCTTAGCTTTAATAATCATGAGTTTCAGTCCGCTACTCTTCTCATCTAGATCTGATCATGAGCTCTGATCAATGTTAGCTAGCTTCAAACCACAATTTTGCAAATAAAGTGAGTGGATGTATTGCCAGTCATGATGAATTCGAATTCGAACTGTCGTCCTCTGAGCACTGCTATATAAGCTCGCAAGATTTGCGAACAAAGTGTCACTTGTGTTATTGTTATGATTCTGAAGCAAGAAATACAGGAGAAAGCTGTAGTTAGGCTTAAGAGTAGTTTCAATCCTGCAGTCTAGACGCGGACAGATGATCGTCCAACCTGCTGATTCAGAAAGAAGAATTATCCTCGGACCACGAAATGTCTAGTGTCATTTCAATCCGAAGTGCCTGCTTGCTTCCTCTCGCGCCCTCTAGATTTCTCACAGTGACACACATAGCCGTGCCAATACCCATAAGTCCATATGCAACTTTAGGTTCACGTTGAAGCGCTAGCAGATGTTCATGTGTGACGAAGAAACTCTGGTGATCATGAAATTATAGTGTATGCTGAGCACTTGTTCAATCCTAATCGAGTAGCTAGCATGAGTCGCCGATCATTCCCCTATCTCGTACTCTCGCGATGTAAAATGTGCCCTGTCTCACGGCCGTGCGTGCTCTCAAGTCAACTCGATTTGAGTGAGAGCTGCACGCTGATTCCTCCGCTCCTTGTTGCACTATTAGTTACGTCGGCCCATGGCCTGCATCGACCAAAATACACTGATCATGAATGACCTCTCGATCTACTTGCGTGTGCATTCTACGGTCTGCTTGTCATAGTGTCCTTGACCCGACATTCCTCGTAGATATATATGTATAGCCACCACTCTTATCGACATCCTCAAGAGTCAAGGACCGGACATAGAGCTGTCGATAAGTGTACTCGCCTTCTAACACACATTAGAAAGTATCAAGTAAAGCGGAGATATGAAATCCTGAAAGCTTTTTGAGTTGTGAATAAATCTTTCGCAGGCTAAGAGCCAGTACATAAAGAAGCAGGCTGGCCTCAGTACACCGTGCATGCAAGAAGTGCTAGATCACTTATGAGAATTCAAAGGCTAGGGAACCATGCAAGTAGTTGTAACGTAAACTGTAGAATCAAGAAATATTAACTGAGAACTGAAAGGTCTGAAATTAACCTCTCTTCCTACTTCTCGGTTCTACAGTCTTAATTTCTTCAGGTAATATTAATGTTTGATATGAGGAAGTCCTTTCGTCACTATATCAGTTACGTCTTCAGGCAATAATAGTGTTTGATATGAGGAAGTCTTTTCGTCACTATATCAGCTACAGTCTTCAGGCAATAATTGTGTTTGATACGGGAAAGTCTTTCGTCAGTATCAGCTACATTATCTGATGAAGATATCTGTCTGATTGAAATATAGTCCAAATTCTGGTTAAAATATGACCTAAATCATATAGTTCACTGACAAAGCGGTGTTGAATGTCATGTTTACTTTTAGAATGATTAACAGGATTTTTAACCATGTCTAGTGTTTTCTTGTTATCTCCACAAATAGTTGTAGTTCTTATTAAGAAATTTGGGACACATGATCTGTCAAGAGTTGACTAAATCAGATAGCTTCTCTTGTGCTAGTTGAGACTTCTTGGTACTCTACTTCTGTTGTAGAGACAGCCATCGTTTTTATCAACGACAGCTCCAACTGATTGCTCCGATTCGATCGAGAGACATAGATTGCTTGTCAATGTGATTAGCAGCCCAATCTGAATCAGTGAGGACTTGACTCAATGGTTCTTTTGATAAAATAGCTTGTACTCATAAGTCCCAGAGAGGTACTTGAAAATACATTTGATTATAACCAGATGATCCGAAGTGGAGACGAAACAGAAATGGTTTACAAAATTCACTGCAAATGTTAAATCTGGTCCAGTTAGCAATATCAAATACATGAGCATTCTCACCAGTGTTGATAGGTATGTTCTTCAGTGGGTTGATGTCCTGTTATGTTATTGAGAAATCTCAGTTTATCCACCTTGAGATTGAGCTCCATTGCCAGAGTAATAATAGTGCGCTCTTGAAAATCTGACCGTGCAGAAATGCTCTCCAAGTATCTGTGCTGATTAAGTGCAATGTAACATGCATCATAGTCAATGACTATCTTCATGTCCAAGCACCATTTTCAATAGTGTTCATGATGAAAGGACCAGTCCTTTCATCATGAACTTCTGCTTTAACCAGATATCAGTAAATCGAGTTGCTGCTGGGATGAACTGACAAGAATGAGATCATCGACGTAAATGACTAGCATAACCAAAATCAGACCGACGGAATGTCAAATAAAGATTTTTTACTCTTCCCAATCACGTAGCACCTCTCTGTGTATATGCAAGCATGGTTCAGCTTTTTATCTCACGAATCGAGCTTTATCAAGAAAGAGTTACCACCAATATTTGCCTGATTAATGAAGGTCATACAACCGCTTGAGGAGAAGACACATTGGTTGTCTGAACTTTGTTATGATGTACGGCAGCAAGAATCCAACACTCATAGCACCACTCCAACAAAGGAGGAAAACCTTCCAACAAGGAAGGAAGCTCTCACAGTCTTCACAAGAGGAAAAAAAGAAGAAAGAAAATATCACCAAAGGAACTAACCTAGAGGCAGCGTCCCTTCTCAATATATAGGAGAGTGAAACACATTAGAGATTGGGTTCCCGTAGCTTAGTTGTGCTTTAAGTATACTAATTGTGTATGGAACTGTGTTCAAGAGCTTATACTACGTATATCAACAATCCCCTTCAAGCTCATATCAATATCTTTAACACCTAGACATAATTTGAAAATATCAAATTTATCTCTACGTAAAGCTTTGATGAATATATCAGCAACTTGTTCACATGTAGGTACATATCTCAGATCTACCTCTCCAGCCAATACTTTCTCTCGAATAAAGTGATAGTCGACCTCTCTATGCTTGATCCTAGCATGGAAAACAGGATTAGAAACAAGTTTAATACTGCTGATATTGTCTGTGTGTAAAACAACAGGGTCATCAAATTTACACCCATATCTTTCAGTAAGATGTGAAGCAAACGGATTCGCAAGTGGCATTAGTGGCACCTCCATATTCTGCTTGAGTCGATGATAGAGCAACTGTAGGTTGCTTCTTCGGCTGCCAGCTAACAATAGAGTCTCCAAGACTGAAGACAAAACTTGACGTAGATCTTCTATCTTGAGCACTTCCTACCCAATCTGTATCAGTAAAACCATGTAACAAGAGAGGACCACCCGCTGCATAGTGAAGTGCATACTAGACTGTGAACTTCACGTATCATAGAATCCGTCGCATTGCATCAAGATGAGATTTCCTAGATGCCTGCATAAACTGACTAACTAGGCCTACAGCATAACTTAGATCAGGTCTAGTAACAGTCAAGTAGATCAGATTGTCTACAATCTGTCTATAGAAATTTGGATCTGTCAATAGCTTACCATCCTTAGCATTCAATTTCAGAGAAGACGCAAGAGGCTTAGAAGTTGTCATCCCAAACTGTTCTAGCTTATTTAGAGCATATTGTCTTTGTAACAGCCATGTATCACCTCCATCTTTGATAAACTCAATAGCTAGAAAGTACTTCAGTTCATCTAGATCTTTCATATCAAACTCTCCTTTCAACTGATCCTTCACCTGCTTGATAAGGCTCTTAGAGATACCAATGATAACAAGATCATCTACATAGATGATGATCAGTATTGCGTTATCATTGACCTGCAGAGAGTACAATGAGGAGTCTGAACTACACAGACGAGAGCCAAGCAATAGTAGAAACGAGTTAATCTTGGCATTCCAACCTCTTGGAGCTTGCTTAAGTCCATACAAGGACTTCTGGAGTCTACAAACTTTATTTGGATGTCTCTGATCTTCGTATCCATGGATTGCACCATGTAGACCTCCTCCTGCAAATCTCTGTTCAGGAAAGCATTATTGAAGTCCATTTGATGCAGTTGTCACCTTTTACTTGTAGCCAATGTCACAAGTGTGCGTATGGAAGTCATCTTGACTACCGGACTGAAGGTTTCCTCAAGTCAAGGTCATACTGTTGCGCATATCCTTTAGTCACAAGTCTCATCTTGTGCCTGTGGAGTGAACCATCCAAATTTCTCTTGACCTTGTAAACCCATCTACAACCAATGGCTTTCTTACCATTAGAAAAATCAACCAGCTCCCAAGTCTGCTGATGTTGCAAAGCTGAAAGCTCAACTTGCATAGCTTGCACCCATTCTACTTGATGCATCTTCTCCTCAAGAGAATCCTTTTTTCTTTGCTCATGTACGACATTCACCATGTAGGCGTGGTGTTCAGCCAAGAAATCTTCACACTGAAAATGTTGGACATGATGTCTCACTCTGGTGGACCTCCGTAGATCAGATTGACTTGATGGTCTAGCTTCAGATCTCTAATATGACTGGGAGCTGCTGATGTGGTCGGCAAAAGCATGCACAGTATCTGCACTGCGCTGCTCATTGATCATATGCTGCAACACTGGAGAGCTGTTGGAATGTGTAACCTGTGTAGGTTGAACAACATATGAAGGGACTTGGACCATAGGTATAGCAACTACAGAGACTTGGTCAGACCAAGGAGCTCTCATGCGCATTGGATGAAATACAACACTACCACTGCTTGAACTAGTGGCTTGAGTTGTTGTAGAACCAACCTGAACTGCTTGGACAGAGGATAGAACAGATGAAGCAGTAACAAAACCTGACGTAGTCTGATACCAAGATAACAACTCATCAAAAATAACATCTCTACTGATGAACAGTCTCCTCGAAGTGGGGATATAATACCTATATCCCTTCGTATCAAAAGCATAACCTAAGAAGATACACTCCTCAGCTTTCAGGTCAAACTTGCTACGCCTTTCATCTGGTACATGCACGAAACATATAGAACCAAACACTTTGAGACTTGAGATGTCTGGTTTCTTGCCTACCAATACCTCGTAGGGGGTCTTCTTATGTATTGCTGCAGTTGGTATACGATTTATGAGATAAACAGCACAGAAAACAGTTTCCGCTCAATAACACTTAGGCATAGACTTCTCATTCAACATCGGACGTTATCGTGTCGGATATTGCGTGAAGGATGTCCAAGAAAACGCGAGGTTCCTGGCTGTGGAGATGTTGTGTGCTGAAACAGAGACAAGACAGAGAAAAAACAACCACGAAAGCGAATGCTGCGATATATACCACTCCCAAATGTATGTACACTGCCGGCTCTTTCTCTTAAGAGCACAGAACTGAAAACCAGACCAGAGCAGTCTGTAACCTGCTTCAAAAGCCTTTGAAAACAACCCTTGAATCGCAACCTTGACCCGAAAACACCGAAGCGTAGCTCAAAGCAAGAGAAACTTCCCTTTGCTAACAAACAGAGCCACAACAGTATCACACGATCCAAACCCAAGTCCAAATCACATCCATGTACAAGTTCTTAGCTAAAGCTAGCTATCACAAGCTGTGTACAGCCAACCAGAACTCTAACGAACTCAAAAGAGCAAAACCCTTAGCAAAGAAACCGAAAAAGACCTATCTGTGGACTTCCTCCTTTCGCTGAACGGACTTCAGATGTCGATAGGGTCTCCTCCGCTGACTCCGTTAACCCAAGAAACCTTCAGATCCGACTCCCAACAGCCGAGATATCACCGATTTTTGGTCGCAGGTGACCGAATCTCCAAAAACTCCTCCCTGCGGCTTAAAATCGCTCACACCGCACAAACGGATCGTCCAAACTGATATCCGTCTTCGCTGGCAGATAGATCTAGCTACCCTGAACCCAACGAGACTCCAAACAAGCCGTTTGGAGTTCCCCTTGCAAAACCACGCAAGAAATTTGGTCGCAGGTTGCAAAAAACTGACGTAAATCGGCTCCCTGCGGCTCAAACTCGCTCACCACACCCAAACCAACAATCCAATCTGCACACGGTCTTCTCCTATGAGTAGATGAAGACTCCCTGATCGCGTAGGCACCAAGAACGAAGAGCTTGGTTCACCGATCGCGAAGAACAGCCCAACCTCAGGTCGCAGGTGAACGAAAATCTGATGTAAACGCTTCCCTGCGAGCCAATTTCACTCAGAACTTCCAAACCGCCCGATGAAAACTGGTATCGTCTTCAATTTCCTGTAGAACTCGGTGTTCTGATCACGTTGGATCCAAGGACAGCAAGTTTGGACTCCGGAACGGCCCGAATGGTCCAACTCTCCTTCACAGGTAACTGAAAACTCCAAATCTGCTTCCTGCGTCTCAATTTCACTCAGTACGCACTCCCTGATCCATCTCTTCCCAAACCGTTTGAACCAGTGCGTAGCCTGCACAGATCTGAACCCAACGACGCCTTGCGCGTTTGCATTGGACTTCCAAATCTCCCGCACCGTCCGTTGACAGGTCGCAGGCGCAAGCAAGCCCCTTAAGCAGCCCCCTTGTTACAGCTGTACGTACGAAGTTCAACCCTCAATAATAAGAAGCAGGTCCCTTGCGTGTTTGATATAACGCCTGAAGCTCTAAATACCCAGTCAGCAAGTAACTAGGGGCCTAGCTTGATTTTACCTTTTTCCGAATCGCATAACTTCTTCTCTGGATGTCCAAACGAAATAAACAAGATGCCCATGGAAAGCTGACAACGAGCTCTATCCATCTATGCAATAAAAGTAAAGATCCGAAGTTGCGCCAAAAGCTCGTAAGCTGGGGCCTAGCTTGTTTTCTCCATCTTTCGAGTCCTGTAACTCCTCCACTAGGCGTCCAAACGAAGTAGACAAAGTGCCTATGGAAAGCTGACAAGGAGCTCTATCCACTGGTGCGATAAAAATGAAGATCCGAAGTGGTGCCAAAAACCCGTAAGCTGGGGCCTAGCTTGATTTCTCCATCTTTCGAGTCTTGTAACTTCTCCACTAGACGTCCAAACGAAATAGACAAAGTGCCTATGGAAAGCTGACAAGGAGCTCTATCCACTTGTGCGATAAAAACGAAGATCCGAAATGGTGCCAAAAGCCCATAAGCTGGGGCCTAGCTTATTTTCTCCATCTTTCGAGTCCTGTAACTTCTCCACTAGGCGTCCAAACGAAGTAGACAAAGTGCCTTTGGAAAGCTGACAAGGAGCTCTACACATCTATGCGATGAAAATGGAGATCTGAGATTGTGCCAAAATCCGTAAGCTGAGGCCTAGCTTGTCTTCTCATGAGTGTCTTTGGAGCGACAAGCATCGAAGTTTGTATTTCAGGTACGAGCCGGTCCACGACACGACAACGTGTTGACTCTACAATGTGTCTATTCTTCCTCTCTGCTGCATCATTCTATTGCTGACTGTAGCTGCATGTGATCTCTCTCTTGATCTCATGCTCTTGCAAAAAGATATCAAAGTGACGAGAGATGAACTTACCTCCTCCATCCGAACGGAGCCGTAAGATGCAATTGTTATACTGCTTCTCAACTAGGACCTTGAATGATTGGAACACAACAAATATGTATGACTTGGCCTTGAGGAAGTAGACCCAAGTAAATCAAGAGAAGTCATCTATGAACGAGACGAAATACTGAGAACCATTCAAGCTTGCTTGATATGCAGTCCATACATCATCAGAATGTATCAATCCAACACTCTAGAGGCTCTAGTGCCCTGATGGCGAAATGGCTGCCTAGCTTGCTTGCAAACAGATAAGCTTCACAAATCTGAGATGTGATAGGAGATGTGAACTTAGGAAGACCTGTAACTAACTCTGACGTAGATAAGGTCTTCAACCGCTAATAGTTCATATGACCTACTCTCTTATGTCACATCTCCAAATCTGAGACTCTAGAAGTATGAACAAACATTGCACCTCAAAGTTGAGGTTGAACCGCATCCAATTTGAACAGGCTTCCTGCTCTGGACCCTCCGGCCACTACATTGTTATCGCTGGTTTCAACAAGACATCCCTTGCTGTTGAACCGAACTTGATAACCCTGCTCCACCATCTGACCTACTGAAATTAGATTCTTAGTAATGGTAGGCACATACAGTACATCTCTCAAAGCATAAATGTTTGAAGATGCAACAGACATTAGACTTGTACCCATATGTGTAATGTTGTGATGGGTATCATTACCAGTCTAAACTATTGCTGGTGTCTTAAGTGGCTCCTTCTGGCTGAACCATTCACCATGTGCTGTCATGTGGTTTGAAGCTCCAGAATCAATAAACCGCTCATCAGCAGGTTTGCTCATGGAACCAATGACATGTGCCATCGTTAGAAGACTGCCATTTGAAACGAGTTCCTCCATGGACACATTGTTTCACTATGGAAGATTGCCAAACCTGATGTTTGCTTGCCTCTTGAAGTAGGTCTTGATCACATGACTTTTGGTTCTGCAGTATGCACAGAATCGCTACTCACCCCCGCCTTTAGCTTGCTGTTGCTGCTGGTCAGGTCGAAGGTTCTATTGCTACAGTGAGAACTGATCTCGACCAGAAGAACCAAATCGGTTCTTATCTCTGTCATCGAAGTCTTTTCCTCATCCGTTGTCTCTACCTCCAGCAAAGAAAGCTTTCTCTTGTGATGAGACAGAACCATCATTGTCCTGAAGACGAATCTCTTCTGACACTAACATAGGAATCAACTCATCAAACTTGGAAAAAATATCTTTGACAGCAGTGGAGGTCTGGAAAGATTTATACTCCTTCCCAAGACGATTAATGATGCGTAGGATGAGATCATCATCCTCGACTTTCACCCCTATGATGTAAAGTTGCTTGACTAGATCTCGCACTAGGTAGACATAGTCTGTAATGCTCAATAAACTGTTCTTAACGTCCAAGAGTTGCTGCTTGAGTTGTAACTTACGAGCTATGGTAGATGTCTGGAAAACATGAGGTAGTGCATCCCAGACCTCCTTGGGAGTGTCAATTGACTGTATGTAACCAAACATGGAAGATGAGACGCACAGAGAAAGATAATGCACAGCTTGACAAGCTCGTTTGTTCCATGCATCTACATCAGGATCTATATCAGCTCCAACGGGTTTCGCATCTGTCTCTGTGACCAAGCCGAACAGGCTTTGGCCTTTCAAGAAAACAGACATGTGATACTTCCATATGGAGTAGTTGTTTTTGTCTAAAGACTCACCAGTAATGACTGAAAATGTATCTTTTCTACTCATGATGGATTAGACGTAAGAAACGAAGATATGGATAGTGTCTCAGAACAGACTGAAATTTCAAAGAGTGATAGAAATGTCGATTAAAGAGTTATACATATATAGGTCTAGACGTAAGTTTATGTGATCCAAATTGTCAGAATGTCTAAAAAATGTCGTTTACATCCTCAAATACGTGGTCAAAGTGTGGTTGATTATATGCCCTAGAATGAAATAGGTCGCAATGACTCCAGAAAAGTTCTTCTGGTAGATCTTTCGAAATCGAAGCTTCACTTTTTGGTACCAAGAGGATTTCATCCGTTGTGCTAAAAATGAGCAGAAGACCTTCAAAAATGCAGTCAAAGCTTGTTGATCGACTCGAATTGTAAAAAACTCACAAAAACACACAACAAACACAGCAGAGGGACAGTTCAAAAGTTCGAAATCTATCACCAATGCTGCCATTCCTTGTTGCACCAGAAAAAATGATGTCTGGACTTTCGAAAGTAGCTCCAAACAGCAAAGACGCCTATTAGAGTTTTCACCTCCAGAGAAATCTCCATGTGCAGAAATTGCAGCACCTCCACTTGCAATCTCATAGAAATCTCTATGTGCACAAATTGCAACTCCTCCACTTGCAATCTGAGTCCTCTGTATGCCTCCAATCTCTAATTCCTTCACTCAAGCTTTGATATCATGTTACGATGTATGGCAGCAAGAACCCAACACTAATAACACCACTCCAACAAAGGAGGAAAACCTTCCAACAAGGAAGGAGGCTCTCGTAGCCTTCACAAGAGGAACAAAAGAAGGAAGAGAATATCACCAAAGAAACTAACCTAGAGACAGCGCCCCTTCTCATATATAGGAGAGTAAAACACATTAGAGGTTGGGTCCTCGTAACTTAGATGTGCCCTAAGTATACTAACTGTGTATGGAACTGTGTTCAAGAGCTTGTACTACGTTTATTAACAAAGTTCATCTCAGGACACTCATATCCTGAAGGTAAGGACATGAAAATCTGTTTAGTCAATGTACCATAAAGATAATGTTGTATCAACATCAAGCTAAAGTAGTAACAACTTGTGATGAACAGCTATAGCCAGCAGTGTGCGTAAAGTAGTGAGCTTTACTATGGGAGTGAAGCTTTGTACTATTTCTGCTGATCGTACTGAGCCACAATCTTATGAAGAAGCCCTCTGCTTCTCTTAGTCTAATCAGTGGCAAACTGCCATTATAGTGGAGTTACAGTCTCATAAAGACAATGACACATGAGAGGACAGAAGATTATTTGCAGTCAATGGATCTTCAAGCTTAAGCACAATTCCGATGAGACCATCCAACTCTTCTTTGATTTTATCTGATAAGTCTGGTGTACTTATAATCCATGCATAATCTTGAAGATGGCATGGAGGTCGTATGTGTCTTCCAGATCACATGAGGTAATTAGTCTTCAGATGAAGGTTCCACCGATTCTTGATGCACGTAATGTGAGCTCCCGGTTGCAGAAGACTTTTGCGTAAGATTCCACTAGAGTGGAGAAGTATTTGTACTATTTAAGTGAAGATTGGATAGAGGTGATCTTAGACTGAGTAGTAGATACAGTTGTCTGATAGTTGGACATGAGGATGAGTGAGATGACATAGATTTTACAAGTTCTGTAACAATGTGTATCACAGGCTCAGCAATGAGTGACTCATGAAGAACCCTCTCACGCCAAACCGTGACTAGAACTGCAGGTGAATTTGAAGTGGTCATCTTTACTCCTCCAAGGTAAACTGTCTCACGATTATCCAGCTGTAGGCGGTATAATCTCCTGTCCGGTTCTGTTTGAGCTACAACACGTCTGAAGGAATCAAGAATCTAGTCAGCTTTAGCATCAAAATGAACTGTTCGGTGAGAAGATGCAATCTTATTACATTTAGTAAGTTGATATCTGCATCATCAGAGTATACAACACATATTTGACAGTGATCATCACACCCAAGTTGACTGATCCAAATGTCAATCGGACATTTTCTATTCCCGTGACCAAGAAGCTATCTCCTTTGGCAGTGAAAATGCTGATCGATGAAATTTTAGAGAAATTTGTGAACTTCTCTCGATCGAAGATCATGTAGTGTCGCAGGATTACTCCTTTTGCCCATTTAGTATACAAGATATTGTTCCCACAGAGGATTTGCACAAGTAACGCTGCTCTAAGTTCTAAGATCTCTTCAAACACACAAACACACAGATTTTGCCTAGAAATCCTGTCTTCTCACAAAACCACGCATCTTCCAGACTCGCCAAAAGGTGCTCTGGACCTAAACAAACAACTACTAACTAAAATATCACACAACTATTCACAGAGAAGCTCGGGAAGACGCTTCCTGCTTCCAGGTCACTTCTTCCGGTCTTCTCAGTACCGTCTTCCCGGAGCAATTCTCAGCTTCTGGGGATTTAACTCGGCTTCTCACACCTCTAGAAGACTGCTCCTGCTTCGCAGAAGTCGACTAGAATCGGCTGTTAACTCTCTCACTCACATTCCAACGGATTAATCACATGGTGTATGCCCCTTGTAGCCTTACCAGGCTTCTGCCTACGGAAATGGTCTTCCTGCAGCACTACAACGACATTCACCTTCACGGAAGCTCAATAGAAGTCTCGGAAGCTCACTAGAAGATGGGAGAAGATGAGGAAGAAGAGAAAATCCAAACAAGAGAAAACAAGATGGAAAAGGGAAATTAAGGTTCTGACAAGCTTCTAGTCCGGATCCTGACTAACAAGCCATCCCTGCTTATAATAGTTTGGGAGGAAGACAACAAACGTACGTACAGTTGCACCGTCTTCTACTTGAGGATGTCGTCTTCTGCTGTGAGAAGAAGGCTTCTTTCTTCTTCTCTCGCTGCTCCGACTACTTTGTCTTCTGGGATCTCTTATCCATAAGATCGTCCGTACGTAGATCTGAAGTGCTCTACTGGACAAGCCAAGCTGCGAATCTGCTGACAATCACCGCCACTCAAGAAGAATGCTTCCCATGCACAATCGGGAGTGAATCCAAGAAAACCCACCACCCAGAATACATGAACAAAGCTTCTGCACTCAAATCAGCAATCCATTCCCCGAGAAGAAGTCACATTGGCATTGGGAAGCTCACTCCCTCTACTTCTTGCGCCTACTCCTCTACACACCAGTCTAGCCAACAGGACTGCACGAGGATGCCGTTCCCTGTTCCTAAACTGTCCATTATCTCTATCTACATCTTTGAACCACTGTGGGTAACTAGCATGCAGACCTCTCCGGTATAATCCCAGTCTATTCGTATGTTTCAAACATCAGGTGTAGCGTGTGTGCGCACAATACACAACAACGTACTTAGTGCGCCTCTCAAATGTGTACACTCTGTCTAATGTGCACAGTGTGTGATGTGTGTACAGCAGGAGTAATGCGTGTCCAAAATCTTACTCTTCGATCCTACTTATGCCTCTGCCACGAGGAAACAGAGGGAACCACCACCAGGGAGAGAAAAGCTGCCCCTCCACGTGCAAGCGGTTTCTCCTTCCTGTTCTTGCGCTTCTTACTCTGTCACATGGCTGCCTAACTAAAATTACACTAAAACTGCCACCCCTAAGATAACATGTTCGGTTCCTACTAAGTTTGGAAATGTCAACTTGTCTCCTATGTTTGCTACCTACTCTGATTGCTCAGAGGTAATCTCTACCTGATCTGCTCCTATCGGAACTACTAGCTCGGCTTCTGATAAGCTGGGAAGCCCTGCAAATACCTCGGGTGTCACTGAGGTGGCTTCCTCAATAGTCGTCGTTGGCTCTGCTGTTGCTGCTTCGGCTTCTGCTTCTGCTTCTGCTTCGGAAGACGGAAGCGTCATCTGGGAAGCTGGGTCGACTTGTGCTTCCTCGCTCTTCTGAGACACTAGTTCGACACTGGGAGCCATGGTGACCTCATAGGGGTCCGGGGAAGTCGCTTCCTCCACTCGGAATACCTGGGAAGATAGCTCTTCTTCATGTCTTCCAGAAGACATCTTGTCTTCTAGGGCTTCTTCCGCAGTCTTCTCGGCTTCCAACGCTGTCACTACCAAGTGGACAGCGAGGTCGAACTCGTCCTTCTCCAATTCGGATCCAGTCGATGGTGCTGGGGCTTGGGAAGATGCAGTTGCACGTGGCGGAATCAAGAGAAGACCATAGAGTGTCTTCACTCCCCCTATCTACCGATCCAAATACCTGAACATGCTCTCCTTGCATTCTACCAACATCGTCTTGGACTCGTCGTCCCATTCTCTAGCCAAGGTAAGAAGCTTCCTACCCGCGGTGAAGTTGAACTTCTTTCGAAGCGCTTCCACCGACTGTGCTAAGATCCCCTACGCACGAGCCTCCGCTGCTTCCCGCTGTGTCTTCTCGGCTGCAGTCTGTGCTTCTGCGGCTTCCTGCAGTGTCCTCCATGTCGTCTTTTCCTCAGCAAGGGCGGTGATCTTATCCCGCACTCGCAGAACCTCCTGGTCACGCTGCTGTAAACGCGCTTGTAACTCCTGGTTGCTCTTCCTCATATGCGTTAACTCCTTGGCAGAAGTGGCTGCTTCCGCCTTGTACTTCGCTGCGATCTTCTCCGTGGTGCGGAGGTTGGCTTCCAACGCTTCTACCTTCTTCTGGCCTTCTTCCTACCGCATCCGGGTGCGCAGACCGAATCCAGGCTGTAGTGGCTTTTCCTGAGCCTTCGTCCTCTTCTCGATAAACTCCATAGCGGGCTGGATCTCTGAGTGGAAGAAGGCACTGAACTCTTCCAGTCTTCTTCCTGCGGAAGACAGGTTCATCTCCACAATCTGATCAGAGGTGTCGACTTTGTCTTCTAGAGACAAGGATGCCTCTTTCACCATTATGGTCTTCAGCTTCTACGCACGGGAAGAAGCTGCTCTTCTCATCTTCTGAGGTGGAAGATCTCTCCCCATGGTAGAAGCGGTCCTCTTTACTGCGCTTCCTCGCATCGCAGTAGGAGTATCCATCCGTCCTTCGTCTTCTAGAGTCTTCGGAAGACTCCCTGGTGTTGCAGAAGCGGTCTTCTATGCAGCTTGGGTACTCAAGAACTCCTCCGGTGAGTCGAACTCCGATCAAGAGTGAATGATCGGGAAGGAGGTGGTCTTCCTAGGCACGCTCCTCGGACCCATCTTCCTTGGTGGTGTCGCGTCTTCCGATCCACTGGAATCGTCTTCTCTCACCAGAAGCGTCTTCTGATAAGTACCGGGTCTCATCTACGGCATCAGAGTGGGAGGAGGAGTCATCGCTGCTGCTCGATCGTCTTCTCCCGAGGTCTCCTCCTTCGCCTCCTGCTGCCCTGCTGGTCCATATCTTGCCAACTGATCTGCCGTAAGATCTCCCTTGGCTACGTACAGATAACAAAAGAATGGAGTAAGATGTCCTCCTACCGAGGTACCTAAGTACACCAACTCCGCCTGTACATATACGTGGAAGAACGCACCCCAGTTGACATTCTCTCGCGCGCATATTGCTTCCAAGAACTCCACGTCCTGATCTCCAAGGTACCTCGTCTTCTGCGCTTTCCTCTTAGGAAAAAGGTGAAGAAACAGCTTCGCCAGAAGACGCTTCCGCGGCTCCCAGTAAGATTTGACCTTCCAGCCGTTTCTTCCCTACCTGTCTTCCAGGAACAGGCAAGATGTGCTCCTCGGCACTCCCACTCGCTCGAGATCTTGGGTAAGATCTTCTTCTCGAACCAATAACCTCGGTCCTCGGATCCTGACCTATAGAAGGCCATGCGCCACCAATCTTTGATCCAGGAAGATGGTCTTCCTCGAGCTACTCCTGCCTTCGCAGGTACACGGTTGCGAGGCGGTAAGGCTGCCCAAACCTCCTCCAGAAGACCCTGGTCGGCGAGGTTCCAATCCCAGAGGAAGAAGTCGAGACCCAACTCCTTAAGGAAGGGTTTGGTCTCGACCAACTCTGCTGCCGGTAACACCAACCCTCGGGGATGCATCGACATACTTCAAGCTCTGTTGCACTAAGCCACACGTACTTACTGTGAGCCGAAGGCTCAGTCCTTCCCAAGTGCCCACAGTCTAGCTTCTACTTCTTAGAAGACGAAACTAGTCGTCCAGAAGACAGCTACTCCGTCTTTCGGGATTCTAACAGTGCTTCCTAAATAGCTCTCGTCTTCTGAGCTATATCTAAACAATCCTAACTAAGCAAGGCCTCGCATGGATTTCTAAGAAGACAACCCACCTTGCATTACATCCTACTTCCTAACAGAAGATATAAGATTTGCGAGAAGTAGAGTGTGTAACAAGTTCAGAAGATGGTTGCGACCTGCGGTGACAGTGGCCTCTAGGAAGACTCCCGGGACAGCTTCCGATTCAAGAACGTTCTCGGAAGACTTCTCGAAGTCAGACTTCCTTTCACTGGTCTCACCTGTCTTCTGCTTCCTACACGTACTCTATCCTCACAACAGACTCAAGACATTTGCACTCTGTTCTTCTGACTTCTCACCTCTCATACACACTCAGAAGAAGCTTGCTGCATGACGGGAAGACATGACCCTCGACCATTCTCTCCAGATTCTGCCAGCAAGATTTCTCACAACTCTCTTCTAAGTTCGGGAAGAAGAAGGAATAGGCTGTTATGGATCAGATAGAAGAGACCCGTAACGAACCCTCACATCTTCTCGCTCGTTCTGCCAGCCTTTCCAATCTTCTAGTCTCTCTAGGAAGATGTGGATTTGAGAAGCTTGGAAGACTGGGAGACACAGGCCTAGTTCCCGACTTCCAACTTCTCGAATTAACAAACAATTCACCACGCCACTCAGGATTCGTACCAAGCCTCTCTTAACACCAAAGCAAAGCAAATCCGCTCTTGATACGAAGTGTATACAGTCGGCTTCCGAAGACAGTCAAGTCTCAGAAGCGTCTTCCAAAAATGTTCAGATCTTCCGAAGCGTCTTCTGTTCAAGGTTTCGGGAGTAAAGGGATGATAGGGTAAGGAAATTGATAGCTGGGATCTCCAATTTGAGGGCGATGGGTAGGGAAGCTCGAATTGCACTTGGGAAGAAGCAAAAAGATGGCTGTTGGAAATTGGGCAGCGCTTCTGCACCCAATGTCACAAAAGGAAAAACCGGGGTGGGAGAATCGATCGATCGGGTTGCCTGCAAACAACCGAGGAAGCGTGGGGGATACCAAACAAAGGTGAGAAGCATTGGGGAAAGGAAAAGAACATGGGAAGAACCTCTACTATCTTCTGTCTGCTTCCCGAGCTGTCTTCGATCTTCTGCGCGCTTCCGGCTCTGATTCCAGCTCCAATTCGATCCCACAAAGCTGCTTCCGCCGTCAGCTCCTTACTACGCCTCAATCGATCAAGCCTTCTACCTTCGATTCCACTCAGCCGTCCTCCAATGTCAGCTTCTGAGAGTTCACAGAAAACTTCTTCATCTCGATACGCTTCTGCTCTCAGTAATTTGACCCTGCCTTCCTTCTAGCTTCGAATCAATCTTGACCTCTCTCAATTTCACCTCGCTGCTTCCTCACTCAAGGCTCACCTTCGAATCGATCTTCTAACCAAAACGCGCCTTGCTGCGGGAAGCTGAAATGTGCTAATGCGCTTCCTGCGCATCTTCCCCGCAGTTTAAGGGTTTCAACCCTCCCGATCTACTTAACCTATTCGATGCTACCTGGTAGGTGCACCTACTTCTTACGTGGTGAAGCTTCCGCGGTTGCCGTCTTCCGGAAGATACGTGTCTTCCATCTTCCGTCTTCCGCCGTCTTCCGTCTTCGGAAGACACAACCGAGAAGACGGTCGTCTTCTGAAGAAGTCAACTTCTTATTACAAAAGGCTCGTAAGATCATCTTCCTTCTAAGGAAGTCGTAATCTTAAGCAACAACGCTTCTTCAATTATACAAACAAGTTATAAATCTTAAAAATTTCACAAATTCGTGAATCCTGTAATTTGTGAGCACCACATACGCCCACCCTCACATTTTTGCGTCCCCGCAAACATCAGCGCTTCAACACTTCTGCTCACGTCCATTACTTCTTGACACGCCACCCATTTACACGAGTGGTCATCAACGTACCGTCCAACTCTTCCAACTGCAAGGAACCATTGGTGAAGACCGCCAAGACGCGGTAAGAACCCATCCAGCGAAGATGAAGTTTCCTAGGGAACTTAAGATGCCGATTGTCGTAGAGAAGAACCAAGTCCCCATCTGTGACGGTCACCTTCTTCAGCTTGCCATCATAGTTCACCTTACGTTGCGCTTGTACTTCGTACGTCTTCTCCAAAGCTGCATTCCTGTCTTCTTCAAACTCTACAAAGTTCAGAAGACGCTGCTCTTGACTTTCCTCTTCTTCCATGCGCTCAGTAACAGCTAACCTGTAAGAAGGGACCTCTAACTCGATGGGGACAACAGGTGTCATGCCATAAGTCAGGTAGAAAGGTGTCTTCTGGGTCGTGACCTTGGATGAAATCCTGAAAGTCCATAACACAGATGGCAATTTCGTGTCCCAATCATACGCATGGTTAACAGTTACCTTATTCAAGATATTACATAGAAGACCATTCGACTTCTCTGTCAGTCCGTTCGCTTTCGAGTTGTATGGCGTCGTCTTCCTATGCTTAATCCTGAAGTAGTGGGTCAGGAGGGAAATAGTCTCATTTAAGAAATGAGGACCCCTATCTGATACCATTTCCAGCGGACATCCGTATCGAGTGATAATGTTATGTCAGAGGAACCTGGCTAACACTACGGCGTCATTCTTCCTTGTGGCTTCGTCCTCCACCATCTTGGTAGCATAGTCGGTAGTTATCAAAATATACCGTTGTCGGAGTGTAATCCGTCTACCTAGGAAAGCGCCGGGCTTCTGGCTGTGGTTGTTCACTCAAGAGGTTGGCTTTCAGATCACAATAGGGCTATAAACACTCACACAGATGTGTAAGATCTAGTAATATACCCAGAAGGCGAAATTCAGGTCTAGCTGGCAGTAATAGGATTCGACGGTGAACTTTGACACTCACGGAGAGGAAAACTATGAAGGTTTAGACCTCTAAACTTCCCCTACATGCAAATGAGGTACTACTGAACTCACAGACGAAATTTCAGCCTGAGATCAAATTCTGACACGGAGATATGAACAGAAAAGTTTTGAGCAAGAAAACTACGGCAATTTCTGGTACCTAGCTGGCTATTTCAACCTATAACAGGAGTTTGGCTCGATCAATTTCGAAGTTTCTTACAGGATTTGCAGTCTACAGGGTGCTGAACATCCCTGTGAAGTTGGGACTTCTGAATGTACACAGAACTGTAGATCTCCTCCTCTGAAGTCGCTGCTCTAGATTAAGAGCTTTTCAGACCCCCTCAGCTTCAGCGGCCGCCCTGAATTACTCAGTTGCTCAATCGATATGAAACTTTTTGTGAAATCGTAGCCCTGCTGGCGGAGAACACAACCTCGAAGTTTTGAAGCAATTTCCTCAAATCTGCTGCGAGTGACACTGAAAACCCTAAATCCAACCAGAATGATTCAATTCTAGCACAATCCGAACTTCAATTGCTCATAACTCCGTCTTTATTGACTCAAATCGATCGAAATTTTCACTGGAAGTGCTTGGCATGACGAGACCTCTCTCCCTGTGCTCTCAGATTTCGAAGATCCCTCACCAAATGCTCGAACTCCACTCTAGAGCTCTGTTTCTAAATTTAGAGTTAAACTAAAGACAAAAACAGACCAATGGGAGTTCATAGCTCCACTTGGTTGTCTTTTAGTACCCTAAACCACGTGGCAACTTAGTTTTACTCATAGGCTACCACGTCAAGCTCCCTAGAGTGCCAACGTAAACCTTAAACTACCTAAAACGACACGCAGCCCCGAAAATTAACTTAAATCAGCTAGAAAGCGTGCATGGACGACACGCAAATACAACCCATGAGCTTAAGCCCTATCAACATGGTAATCAACCTACTAAGACTCAAAATAGTGTTAACACCGTATGCAAAGGTGTCAAACATATACATAAACGACTAGAAGTAATAAGAGCTAACTTCTAGAACTACTAAACTCAAGCGTCGGAGTAGAAATATAACGTGTAGCCGCCAAGTAGCGCGACATCCACCCCCTCTGAACCTGCACATCCTCCGGTATGTGCCATCCAGATCAAGACTCTTCAGCTTCGGCTTCAAACTCATCTTCAACCTGCATTGAGTCTTCAGCTTCATCCTCTGTAAACTCTGCAACGTTCTGATCCCCCCCTCTCCTTCTAAAGAGCTTGATTCTCTTTCCTGCGACTGGTATCTTGAGCACTGCACCATCTAACTCTCTCAAGGAGTATGTGGCATTATCATAAACTTCTAACACCACATAAGGTCCAAACCATCTCTTGGAGAACTTTCTGATAGTGCTATGCTGATTATCAAGACTACTATCATAGACTAACACCCAATCACCTTCTTTAACTGGTTTGGGTCGTAATCTATGCGTTCTATCAAATCTGCCTTTGTTTCTCTCTCTAGCAATCTTTAATCTTTCGACAGCTTTGACAACATCCTCAGGTCTTCGTTCTAACTGCTGGATCCTTAATGCAAGAAGATCCTCCGTACTTCTACCATCTTCCCATGGCAAAACATTCCAAGTAGGCACAACCTCCTCAATTGGCATCACAGGTTTCTGTCCTAGTATCAACTCTGCTGGCATGTAACCTGTAACGGTACTATGAGTTGTACGATCTGCCCATAAAGCAAATGGTAGCAGTCTAGGCCATTCACGGATCTTACCCTTGCAAGCTTTTACCAAAGCTTTGATGATTGGCGGATGACCTCGTTCGCTCTTGCCATTCCCTTCAGGATTGTAAGCAGTGGTTAATGCTAGCTTGATTCCCAATCGCTTGAAGAACTCAACTGCTTCTTGTGAATCCAGCTCACCCTTATCTGCAGTGATCTTTCCCACACACCCATACCTACAAATAACATCTTCAAGTAGAAAGCGGCAGACACTAGCAGTGGTCTTCGTCCTCAAGGCACGGCCTTCAACTTGGTTAGATAGATCTTCTCTAGCCAAGACTAGATACCTCATTTGCCCAAGTCCAAATGGCATAGTTACCAGATCAACTACCCATTTGTAATGAATGGCTAAAGGATAAGTAGGATGCAATCCATCACGATGACGTACGTTGGAATACATCTGGCAAGGTATACAGGATGAAACAAACTGTACTACATCCTTATACATACCCTTCCACCAATACTTCTCCTTTATCTTGGCAAATGTAGCCCAAACTCCTCTATGACCGGCCCATAGACTCTCATGGAACTCCTTGATTAGCTTCTGCTGCAATTCCAAGTCACATACCACCCGCTGCGGTATACCTCCTTGTAGCTTAGGGCACTTCCATAGATGTCCTCCATGTAAAAAGTAACCATAAGCTATCCTACGGATCCTCTTGAAATCTGCATCAGACCAGCCTTCTTGCCTTTCCAGTGAACTCAAATAGCGCCCAAGATCCAACCACTCGCCATCATACACGGTTTCCTCCAAAAACTCCAACGGAGCTGCAAAACAGCTTCTATCCCTTCTAGCAAGAGCACTAGAATAGAACTCTGTTCCCACATCCTCCTGATCATCTATCATTTCTTTCTCATCATAATACCTAGCCCTTGATAACATATCTGCCACAGGATTGTCTTTTCCTGCAATATGTCTAAACTCTGGGTTCAAGGACTTGATATATGCTATCCACCTCAACATAGCAATATCTGGAGTTGTACAGCTAGTGATCATTCCCAAGAGAGGTAAACAATCTGTCTCTACAACCACAGGTGCTCCTATCAAGTATTCTTTGTCACTTTTCATCGCAGTAACTACTCCCCATAGCTCTCTCTTGACTTGAGGGTAGTCTCTCTGCCGTGAACTTAAGACCTTAGCACCAAAACGCACCACATATCTATTTCCATCCTTATCATCTTGTCCTATAGCCCACCCGATGCCAATAGGACTAGTATCAACAGTAAGGATAACAGGTCTGCCCAACTCATATGTTACCTTCCGTAGAGTTGGTGGTGAAAACAACAGATCCTTCAACTTCTTCATAGACTCGCTTTGCTCCTCTTGCCACTGAAATCTCTGCCCCTTCCTCAGCAACTTGTACAACGGATCTGCTACATGTGCAAAGTGTGGAATCCATATATGATAAAACACACATGCACCTAGAAACCTTCTCACCTCAGTAACCGATCCACATGTCTCCTTCATCCTTCGGATGGCATCAACCTTGTTTGGACAAGGTTTCCGACCATAAGATCCACACAGATGTCCCACTATTAACACCTCCTGTTCTCCAAATACAGACTTTGCTCCTGATAAAGTCAAATGAACCTCCTCCAGTCGACTCAATATCTTATCACAGTCGGCTATGTGATCTGCAACAAACTTACGGCACCCCTCTGATCCATTACCTCATTCTTCTCCTCCTCAGCACACCCTTTGATCGACACATCATCAAGGAATGGCATAGTTTTTTCAGGAATGAAATCCCTCAAAACTTTATTCATGCCATTCATCATATGTGCTACAGAATTGGTAGCACCTTGTGGCAAGGTGCACATCCTTAGTAACCCCAAAGGTGTCCTCATTGTAGTCAAGTCTCTACTCTCAGAGGATAACTGAAACTGATCGTAACCTGAATATAAGTCTCCCATTGAATAGATAGCACGACCAGCAAAAGCCTCTGCAAACTCGTCTACAATAGGTCCTATACCCATATTCCTGATAGTCACCTTGTTAACTGGCTGCATATCTTGAATGAATCTCAAAGCTTCACTCTTCTTCGGAACAGTAAACCATCTGCTAGAATAGGGAGCTATAGACGGTTCCAAGATACCCATCCTAATCCTCTCATTGAGCAAGTCTATCAGCTTTGGCAGATGAGCTCTAGGCACAGGAATAGGACGTAGATTCCAAGGCACATGCGGTATAGTAAAGATTACCATAGGTGCAACTACACTTGGATCTACACATCCTACTTCATGTGACTCAAACGCAAACGCCTTACCATGCCTAGATAGCATCTCCCTGAAGCTCTTCTTCTCTTGCTCAGTAAGAAATCCATCACCTCCAATCCTCAGCTCCTTCAGTGTTGTTTCTGTGAACTGGTGCCCAATTCTTCTCGGTCCTCTGAGCGTCGGTTCTCGTGCAGCTTGCTCCATCTTCTGATTGTAATCAAGTGGCAAAGGCAAAGCCACTGGTTTGACTTTCTTTGCCACTGACTTGTACTTTGTCTCCACATACACCTCTTGTCGATCTATAAACTTATCAATAACATCATAAAGCTCCTTGGAGCTCACTTTCACCACTCTATCTACATCATCTGTAGAGCTTTCTAATATAGATTTCAACTCTCCTATAGTATCTACCAAATACTGCTCTTCAAACACTCCAGATATGTATTCATCTCCTCCTAACTCTCCATTATCCCACAAAGATTGCTGTACATACTTCACATGTTGCCTCTCAAACCTCTTCAGATTCTCAACCTTCCTATAACACACTGATCCACATGATGTCAATCCTAAGAAGCTAGTGGATAAAGCTTCCTGCTCTACTGGATCAGGCGAGAATCCTATCTCTACTGTACCGTTGAAGTCTCGCTCTTCAATGGTACTCTGCCAAAACCCCTAGACTCCCTAAACTCCTGAGTAATCTTAGGTAGTGGACGGTCTCTCAAGCTATAACGATTCCTCTCATGTTCTGCAGCAACGGTCAAAAACTGAACAGCTCTTTTGCCGTCTCTACTACGTATCCTAGCATAGGCTGAACCATCATCCATAACTCGTGTCTCCATTCTGACAGCAGTAATGTAAGGCTGCCCTAGAATGATAGGATAGGTTGACATGTCTTGCACAAAGAAATTATGAACATCACTGATGTCACCCACAGTTACCTTGATGTTGAGGCAAGCACCATAGAGTTCTTTCCTCTGGTTGTTGGCAGCGCGGATAAGCCATCCATGGTCGGTGTCTATGGGCCATCTCCCACGCTTGTACAGCTCCTTAGACATTAGATTAATCTCTGAGCCATGATCAATCAACGCCACCACAGGTTCCTCTAGATCTCCCAGCTTCACTAAGGTCTCTGTGGTTGCTCTTGCCCAATGGTTGTGAGAGTAATGGCTCTTCTGCGATGCTTCCACCTCATCTTCAAACCTCACGTGCTGATAGGATCTCCCCTCAGATACTTGAGAGCAGTAACCAGCAATCTCATCTTCCTCATCATCCGACAGTTTGGTCCCTAGAGCGTTAAGCGTAGCTGCTTCACCCAAAATCTGACGTTTCCTCTTGATGATATCTATAATAACCTCATGGAACTCACGCTTTGCAATCCCAAGAATTTCACCCAAAGTAAACTCAACTTTCCCATTCAAGATACGGTTCTCTAACACCTGCTTCAAGTCTGTAGCAATCTCAATGTCAGACTGAAGTTTGTATGCAGGCATCTTACCCTTCTCCTTGCTTCTCTCCTTCTCCTTTGGTGTTGTAGATGGTAGATCCTCCATAGTCTCCTCCCGAGTAGGTGTTGTCTCCTGCCTTGCATCTGGTCTAGCCCTTTCACTCCTTGTAGCAGGTCGTTTGGCTGTAGAAGCCTCACCTGCATCCTCCCTCCTGCGTTTTTCTTCTAGTAGAGCTTCATGCTGACTTCTTGCAACATAAGCATGCACTGACATAGTATCCACAGGGTCATTCCATCCTGTAGTTTCTCTAATTGAGTTGCCAACCCTTCGTAGCACATCCTTGTCTAGCTCTGTTCTAGCTACGGACCGTACTACATCTGACCACAACCCAGTAGTCCCTTTCTCTCTCTCCATTTCCACTTTCACTCCACACGTAGCAGCATTCACAAGAGAAACAGCATGTGATGCTGATATATCATTCACAAGTCTCTTCATACCACCATTGCCAAAGTTGGTTCCCAGCATCATCCCAGTCTCTCTCAAATGGATCTTACCATCTTTGAAGAAGATAAGATCCTTCCTCAATGCATCTGAAAACTCCCCACAATCTCTTCTTACATGGTCTAGGCTATCACACCATATACAACGATGAACAAAGCCTTCTCTCATCTGAGGTCTCTGCATAGCAGGCTGTACATTCTGCTCCTTCTCTTCTAACCTAGTGAGCTTAAGCTTAAGCTCCTTCATACCCTTAATCAACTCATCAAGCGGTGAGTCTTCCTCTCTAGCAATTACCAAAGCGGGCTTAGCAGGCAACTGCTTGACAGGAATTATCAGAGGTGCTGCTTCACTTACCACCACCTCGTCCCTTCTTCTCTGTCTCTTGGTCAGCAAAGAGACAGCCTCTTCAACCTCCTTCCAGTCAGTCTTCAATCCTCTCTCCTCACTCTTGTCTTCCAGCAACAGCTCAAGCTTCTCCTGAATAGTCACGTCCGCTGCTTGTAGGAAAAGCTCGGTCTTCTCCACCTCTAATGTAAGCTTTTCTGTCCTAGAAAGCTGAGCATACTGACGATCAAATTCCCTTAACAACTCATTTACAGACAAACCTTTGTTGGGCTTAACCACCCACTCCAAGAACGTTCTCTTGGTCACCCTCTCTGAATCTTCAATGTAGTACTCCTCCTTCAAAGCTCGCATAAAGCTCTCCCAACTCTGTCCTTGCTGCTGCTTGAGCTCCTTCACACGCCCACGAATCTCAGGGACAACAGCAAGCTCAAAGTTCTCCACCATCTCCTTCTCAGGCACCTTGTTCACCTCCATCTCCTTAGCATAGTATCGCACATACTTGGAAATATCTGTACCCTTGAACTGGTCCATCTGGTGCACCACAGATTGCAACGCCTTGGTTGCTAACACCTCCTTCCTCTCTGTGCTCTGCTGCTGCTGCATGAACATGGAAAAAGCCTGGAACATCTTCATCGTAGCAGCATCAAACTGAATAGGTTGCTGAGCAGCAGCAGCACCTCCACTTGATGATCCTTGGTTGGCCATGATATCTGATCCTGTAACACTCTTAAGAAAACTCCCACCCTAGGTGTTTCACGTCGAGTTCACCAAAAAGAGAGTATGTCGGAGTGTAATCCGTCTACCTAGGAAAGCGCCGGGCTTCTGGCTGTGGTTGTTCACTCAAGAGGTTGGCTTTCAGGTCACAATAGGGCTATAAACACTCACACAGATGTGTAAGATCTAGTAATATACCCAGAAGGCGAAATTCAGGTCTAGCTGGCAGTAATAGGATTCGGCGGTGAACTTTGACACTCACGGAGAGGAAAACTATGAAGGTTTAGACCTCTAAACTTCCCCTACATGCAAATGAGGTACTACTGAACTCACAGACGAAATTTCAGCCTGAGATCAAATTCTGACACGGAGATATGAACAGAAAAGTTTTGAGCAAGAAAACTACGGCAATTTCTGGTACCTAGCTGGCTATTTCAACCTATAACAGGAGTTTGGCTCGATCAATTTCGAAGTTTCTTACAGGATTTGCAGTCTACAGGGTGCTGAACATCCCTGTGAAGTTGGGACTCCTGAATGTACACAGAACTGTAGATCTCCTCCTCTGAAGTCGCTGCTCTAGATTAAGAGCTTTTCAGACCCCCTCATCTTCAGCGGCCGCCCTGAATTACTCAGTTGCTCAATCGATATGAAACTTTTTGTGAAATCGTAGCCCTGCTGGCGGAGAACACAACCTCGAAGTTTTGAAGCAATTTCCTCAAATCTGCTGCGAGTGACACTGAAAACCCTAAATCCAACCAGAATGATTCAATTCTAGCACAATCCGAACTTCAATTGCTCATAACTCCGTCTTTATTGACTCAAATCGATCGAAATTTTCACTGGAAGTGCTTGGCATGACGAGACCTCTCTCCCTGTGCTCTCAGATTTCGAAGATCCCTCACCAAATGCTCGAACTCCACTCTAGAGCTCTGTTTCTAAATTTAGAGTTAAACTAAAGACAAAAACAGACCAATGGGAGTTCATAGCTCCACTTGGTTGTCTTTTAGTACCCTAAACCACGTGGCAACTTAGTTTTACTCATAGGCTACCACGTCAAGCTCCCTAGAGTGCCAACGTAAACCTTAAACTACCTAAAACGACACGCAGCCCCGAAAATTAACTTAAATCAGCTAGAAAGCGTGCATGGACGACACGCAAATACAACCCATGAGCTTAAGCCCTATCAACATGGTAATCAACCTACTAAGACTCAAAATAGTGTTAACACCGTATGCAAAGGTGTCAAACATATACATAAACGACTAGAAGTAATAAGAGCTAACTTCTAGAACTACTAAACTCAAGCGTCGGAGTAGAAATATAACATGTAGCCGCCAAGTAGCGCGACACCGTGCTCGTTGTCGCGCCATTTGACGACTACATGCTTGACTTCTACTCCGACGCTTAGGTTTGGTAGTTCTAAAAGTTAGCTCATACTACTTCTAGTCCTTTATGTATATGTTTGACACCTTTGCATATGGTGTTAACACTATTTTGAGTCCTAGTAGGCTGATAGTATGTTAGTTATCTTGTTCAAGCATTTGTGCGCTTGTGCAAGTAACTTCTTACTTGTCTATGACGTTCAATGTACATAACTTAGGGTTTCCATGCTGATAGGGGTTTGAGCTCATGGGTTGTACTTACTTGTCGCCCATGCACGCTTTCTAGCTAATTTAAGTTACTTTTCAGGGCTATGTGTCATTTTAGGTAGTTTAAGTTATACGTTGGCACTCTAGGGGGCTTGACGTGGTAGCCTATGAGTGTAGATAAGTTACCAGGTAGTTTAAGGCACAAAAGGACAGTCAAGTGGAGCTATGAACTCCTATTGGTCCATTTTTGTCTTTTGTAAAACTCTAAGTTTAGAAACAGAGCTCTAGAGTGGAGTTCGAGCAATTGGTGAGGGATCTTCGAAATCTGAGAGCACAGGAAGAGAGAGCTCGTCGTGCCAAGCACTTTCAGTGAAATTTTTGCTCGATTTGGATCAATAAACAAGGAGTTATGCCCAGTTGAAGTTCGGATTGTGCCAAAACTGCGTCACTTTTGTTGACTTTGGGGTTTTCGGTGCCACTCGCAGCAGATTTGAGGAAATTGCTTCAAAACTTTGAGGTTGTGTTCACTGTCAGGAGGGCTACGACTGTCCAAAAAGTTTCGAATCATTTGAGTAACTGAGTAATTCAGGGCGGCCGCTGAAGCAGAGGGGGTCTGAAAAGCTCTTAATCTAGAGCAGCGACTTTAGAGAAGGAGATCTGGAGTTCTACAAACAATCAGGAGTCCCTACTTCACAGGGTTGTTGAGCATCCTGTAAACTTCAAATACTGTGAGAAGATTTGAAATTCATCGAGCCAATTCTCTGTTCTATGTTTGAATAGCTGTCTAGGTACCAGAAATTACCATAATTCTCTTATTCAGAACTTTTCTGTCAACATCTCGGTGCTAGAATTCAATCTCAGACTGAAACTTCGTGTGTGTGTTCAGTAGTGCCTCATTTACATGTAGGGGAAGTTTAGAAGTCTAAACCTTCATAGTTTTTCTCTCTTTGAGTGTCAAAGTTCACCGCTTAAGCCTATTACTACCAGTGAGACCTAAATTTTGCTTTTTGAGCATATCAGAGGATCCTACACTCTTGTGTGAGTGTTTATAGCTCCTGTTGTGACCTGAAAGCCAACCTCTTGAGTAAACAACCACAGCCAGAAGCCCGGCGCTTTCCTAGGTAGACGGATCACACTCCGACATACTCTCTTTTTGGTGAACTCGACGTGAAACACCTAGGGTGGGAGTTTTCTTGAGAGTGTTACAGGATCAGATATCATGGCCAACCAAGGATCATCAAGTGGAGGTGCTGCTGCTGCTCAGCAACTTGCTCAGTTGGATGCTGCTACGATGAAGATGTTCCAAGCTTTTCACATGTTTATGCAGCAGCAGCAGAGCACAGAGAGGAAGGAGGTATTAGCAACCAAGGCGTTGCAATCTGTGGTGCACCAGATGGACCAGTTCAAGGGTACAGATATTTCCAAGTATGTGAGATACTATGCTAGGGAGATGGAGGTGAACAAGGTACCTGAGAAGGAGATGGTAGAGAACTTTGAGCTTGCTGTTGTCCCTGAGATTCGTGGACGTGTGAAGGAGCTCAAGCAGCAGCAAGGATAGAGTTGGGAGAGCTTTATGCGAGCTTTGAAGGAGGAATACTACACTGAAGATTCAGAGAGGGTGACCAAGAGAATGTTCTTGGAGTGCGTGGTGAAGCCTAACAAAGGTTTGTCTGTAAATGAGTTCTTAAGGAAGTTTGATCGTCAATATGCTCAGCTTTCTAGGACAGAGAAACTCACACTAGAGGTGGAGAAGACCGAGCTTTTCCTACAAGCAGCAGACGTGACTATTCAGGAGAAGCTTGAGCTGTTGCTGGAAGACAAGAGTGAGGAGAGAGGATTGAAGACTGACTGGAAGGAGGTTGAAGAGGCTGTCTCTTTGCTGACCAAGAGACAGAGAAGAAGGGACAAGGTGGTGGTAAGTGAAGCAGCACCTCTGATAATTCCTGTCAAGCAGTTGCCTACTAAGCCCGCTTTGGTAATTGCTAGAGAGGAAGACTCACCGCTTGATGAGTTGATTAAGGGTATGAAGGAGCTTAAGCTTAAGCTCACTAGGTTAGAAGAGAAGGAGCAGAATGTACAGCCTGCTATGCAGAGACCTCAGATGAGAGAAGGCTTTGTTCATCGTTGTATATGGTGTGATAGCCTAGACCATGTAAGAAGAGATTGCAGGGAGTTTTCAGATGCATTGAGGAAGGATCTGATCTTCTTCAAAGATGGTAAGATCCATCTTAGAGAGACTGGGATGATGTTGGGAACCAACTTTGGCAAGGGTGGTATGAAGAGACTTGTGAATGAGATATCAGCATCACATGCTGTTTCTCTTGTGAATGCTGCTACGTGTGGAGTGAAAGTGGAAATGGAGAGAGAGAAAGGGACTACTGGGTTGTGGTCTGATGTAGTGCGGTCCGTAGCTAGAACAGAGTTAGACAAGGATGTGCTACGGAGGGTTGGCAACTCAATTCGAGAAACTACAGGATGGAATGACCCTGTAGACACTATGTCAGTGCATGCTTATGTTGCAAGAAGTCAGCATGAAGCTCTACTAGAAGAAAAATGCAGGAGAGAGGATGCAGGTGAGGCTTCTACAGCCAAACGACCTGCTACAAGGAGTGAAAGGGCTAGACCAGAGACAAGGCAGGAGACAACACCTACTCGGGAGGAGACTATGGAGGATCTACCACCTACAACACCAAAGGAGAAGGAGAGAAGCAAGGAGAAGGGTAAGATGCCTACATACAAACTTCAGTCTGACATTGAGATTGCTACAGACTTGAAGCAGGTGTTAGAGAACCGTATCTTGAATGGGAAGGTTGAGTTTACCTTGGGTGAGATTCTTGGGATAGCAAAGCGTGAGTTCCATGAGGTTATCATAGATATCATCAAGAGGAAACGTCAGATTTTGGGTGAAGCAGCTACACTTAACGCTCTAGGGACCAAACTGTCGGAAGATGAGGAAGATGAGATTTCTGGTTACTGCTCTCAAGTATCAGAAGGGAGATCGTATCAACACGTGAGGTTTGAAGATGAGGTAGAAGCATCACAGAAGAGCCATTATTCTCACAACCATTGGGCAAGAGCAACCACAGAGACATTGGTGAAGATGGGAGATCTGGAGGAACCTGTGGTGGCATTGATTGATCACGGCTCAGAGATTAATCTGATGTCTAAGGAGCTGTACAAGCGTGGAAGGTGGCCCATAGACACCGACCATGGATGGCTTATCCGTGCTGCCAACAACCAGAGGGGAGAACTCTATGGTGTTTGTCCCAACATCAAGGTAACTGTGGGTGACATCAGTGATGTTCATAATTTCTTTGTGCAAGACATGTCAACCTATCCTATCATTCTAGGGCAACCTTACATAACTGCTGTTAGAATGGAGACACGAGTTATGGATGATGGTTCAGCTTATGCTAGGATACGTAGTAGAGACGGCAAAAGTGTCCTGCGCATACACATCGCTACACAACATACATCGCTGTCAGAGAAACACCACACATACACATAACACATGGACGATGTCATACACATACACAAGTGTACCACAATAATCTGAATACAGAGATTACCATCTCCAACACCACAACAAGGATTACTCACAAACGGTCAAGCCAAACCCACTCTAAACGCGAAGAGGATCCAGGTTACACTCAACTAGACTATCCACCATAGTCTGGAGCTTGAAGGCTCAACTCAAAGAACTAAGGCCTCCAAGCCCTACCTGCGAAGTTTACCCCTAGTGGGCTCTCTCCCCAACTCGCCCTAACGGCACTAACGGCCTTACCGGGATGCGCCACTTCGCACTCGGTCAACCTAGCCGAGGTGCCCAAACTGACGTGACAGCTGTCGTGCGCATACACATCGCTACACAACATACATCGCTGTCAGAGAAACACCACACATACACATAACACATGGACGATGTCATACACATACACAAGTGTACCACAATCGCCCCCCTAACTGGCGGTTAGGTCCCTCTAACTCCAGATAGCTCCATATCCCAACTACGTGATACACACCTTCATGGGTGCAAGGATCAGGAGGCCGGGTGCTACATTACCCCATCGTTAGTCGCCTGTCTGCAATCCATACCACGCAAAGATCTAATCGACTATCTCCGCTATATACATCAAGGACAAACCCACCGTCCAGTAGGAATTACACTGAGAGGTGGAGTCAAACATGACATGTGCCAACCTCTCGAACAACCATCACACACCAACATACGGGCTGCTCCGCTAGCAGACCCACACAACATACACCTCAAGCCCGCGCGTACAACTGCTAAGCTTGGGTCGACGGTACCATCAATGTTGGGAAGATGACATGGCGCACAATTACGCACATGGTCCTTCCACACAACACCATCACGGCCCTCTAACATGAGTACTCCAGAAGGTAACACCTCACGCACTCGTAAAATAGTGCGCCCTGCGGTCACGTCCAACGTCGTCGGTGCAGTCTGCTGTAGATAGATATAATCGCCAGGATGAAACCTGCGAATCGACGGCCGATAACCTCCTCCTCGGATAGTCGCATACCGCAACGTGTCTCTATGCTGGGCAATCGCTAGGTTCTCAAAAGCCATAGGCATAACTCTCCGAAATGTCTCTGCTCGTTGAGAACATGCTCTCACCCACATATCCGGGTCATCAAGGTCCAGCACCTCAGCAGAATCACGACGAATGGCCGAAGGTAGATCTGGATCTCGGCCATACAATAAGAAATACGATGAGAAGGAAGCCAAAGATGCTTGTCGGCTAAAACGGTAGCCCATAGCCAACCATGGTAACTGCACATCCCAGTCTCCCAAGTGGCCCTTCTGCAAGCCATACTTGCGCAATCCTCTCTTCACCGTCTGAACTACCCTCTCCGCCAAACCATCCGCCTCAGGATGATCTCGAGATGTAGTTCGATGATCAATCAGCGCCTGATCACACAAGGCCTGAAACTCACCAAGGAACTCTGTACCTTGGTCTGTCAGCACTTCAGCTGGTGCTCCGAAACGACTCAGCACTCGATCTAAGAACGCGTACGCCGTCCCTTCACTCGCCTTGTCTGGTAATGCCACCAACTCAATCCACTTGGAGAAGTGCTCCACCATCACCAACACATACCGGTGGTGACGTACGGTCAACGGTAAGGGTCCCGCAAAATCCAAACTCCAACGGTAACCCAACCCCATAATCGGTAAGGGGTGTAACTGTGGAGTAGGAGCATTAAACGATGCTCGTACTCGATCACAAACCACACATCGTGCGACAAACTGTTGCACATCGATGTGCATACCACGCCACCAATATTGTCCTTGGAGTAAGCTATGCGTACGCTTCACTCCAAAATGTCCCAACTCCTCATGGGCATGTCGTACTAACTGTGCCCTCTGGGATGGATGTGGCACTATTCGTACCCTTCCATCACCCCACACTCGAAGTACATGTCGTCCTTCTCGTCGAAATCTCTTCGCTCGTTGAAGAACACGATCTCGCTCCTTGGCACTTACTGTGCCTACTACCACACCAATGCGTAGATACTCCATCACGGTCACATCATCATGGATATCCCGCTGATCTGGAACACCATCTCCACCCTCAGGATCTGGAGACTCGTCATCTACTCTCTGACCAGAGAAAGATACGACTTGGCCCTCCATACTAGAGTTCATGGCCAACACACAAAGAAAGGCAGATGCATGCCACCCTGGCACTATCTCCTCATCAACCTCGTCATGCCATCGAGCCCCAGTCTGATCCTGCTGACTCGTGCACGGGTTGCGACTCAACCCATCGGCATCTAGGTTTGCAACTCCAGTTCTATGTACTACCTGGAAGTCATACTCCTGTAAGATCAGAGCCCATCGTGCAAGCTTCCCTGTAAGCTTGTCGGACTCCATCAACCACTTGAGCGGCTGGTGATCAGTGATGAGAGTAAAGGGGTTCCCAAACAGATAACATCGAAAGTGTGCAACAGCCCACACTGCCGCCAAACACTCTCCCTCATACGAACTATACCTCGCCTCCGCTGAATTGTTGGAGCGACTGGCATACGCCACCACGAACTCCTTTTTCTCATCATCATGCTGAGTCAGCACTGCTCCAAGTCCCAACATACTCCAATCGGTGTGCAGTTGGAAAGGACGCCCTCTAACGGGTCTCCTCAAGATGGGAGCAGATGTCAACCTATCCTTGAGCTCTACAAAAGCTCGCTCCTGCTCATCTCCCCACTGCCACTCCTGGTCCACCTTCATCAGCTTGGTCAACGGCTTCGCAATTGCACTAAACCCTTTCACGTATCGACGATAGAAGTTCGTCAAACCAACAAATGCTCGAACTCGACTCACATCTGTGGGGCGTGGAATACGTGCAATAGCCTCAACCTTCGTCTGTTGAACACCCAATCCACCTGGATAGATGGTGTGGCCCAGATACTCTACCAACTCCTAGAAGAACTTACACTTCCCAGGGTGTAACTTCAACCCATGAGCTCTCAACCGCTCAAACACATCCCGTAAGTGTCTCTCGTGCTCCTCCACTGTAGCACTATAGACTAAGATGTCGTCAATATAACATCTGACAAAATCCAATCCTGCTAGGATTCTGTCCATCACCCTTTGGAACTCAGCAGGGGCGTTCTTCAACCCAAATGGTAAGAACCGCCACTGATACAAACAATCCTTGCCGTGAGAGTCAATTCCCCAGAATGCTGTCTTGGACTTATCTTCTTCTCTCACTGGCAACTGATGATACCCTGCTCGAAGATCCAAAGTACTGAAGACCTTCACATGCCCCACTGCATCAAAGATCTCCTCAGGTGTCGGCATGGCATACTTATCGGACTTCGTCTGCCGATTGATAGGACGATAGTCCCCACACATCCGTCTATCTGTGTAGTTGTCATACATATCCTTCTTGGCTGGCATAACTGTGGCAGATGCATACTCTCCATGCGACATCTCCACCAACCCAACCTCCAACAAGTCTTGAGTCCGACTCTGGATCAAGGCTCTCTCCATGTCACTGTACCTGTAAGGACGTCGAAAGATTGGCGTGTCATTAGCCAAGTCGATCCGTATACCAGGTCCCTTCAAGGTACCCAAATCCTTCATACTGAAGGCAAAACAATTCCTGTAGCTCTTCAGGAATCTTTGGACTCTTCGTCTCTCCTCTCCTATAAGCTTGGGTCCGATCTCCGGCTCCCAAGTATCCTCTGTCACCATGCTAGAGGTAGAAGACGAAGTCGATGACTGCTATCTTGCAGCCTCTGGAGCAGTTTCCTTCTGCTCACCACCAACAACCTCCACCGCTACTGTGTGTAAAACTTCTGCAGTTCTAGCTGCAAACTCCACACTCTCTCCTATGACATCCCATGATGTCCAAGGATGACGAACTCCACGTGCCTCGTCCCCAACCTTTGCCTCCACCGACCCGGTAGGCAAAGAGCTCAAGAGTGCTCGAGCAGTAACACCCGTCGATCGCATCCGACGCTGCTCAGCCAATCCAAGGCTAACAATCCATGTCAAGCAATTCAAGTCCATTGCTTGACCCAATACTTGACGACGTGAAGCCTCCGACACCGAAGCTATTGCCGTCGTACCCGTAGTGAAACCCATCGCTCGCTCTCTCTCATCGGCATTGGGCTCCACCAACTGCCGTAATTGAGCATCCCACACAAGCCCAGGTCCTCCATCTCTGTAAGCATGTGACGCTGGAAAGCTTACCAATGTGGGTAATGCTACCATGGGCCGTCCCACTAGGTTCACCACTGCCATGGGTGACCTATCGACGACTCTCACTACTTGAGATCGTCGTCCTGCATCCAAGATGCTATCAACCGTGAGGTGCGCTGGTCGTCTCACTCCATCGTGTGCGCGCTTAAGCACCTCTCTCGGTAACAAGTTCGTCCACCACAACCGTGGACGATGTGCACGAGATCCCATTCTCGCTGCATCCAACAACACTGCTGGTCCAACCCAAGACCGCACTTGGTGCACACTCGCCATCATCTGTGTACGAGCATCACCCAACAAAGGAACGTTCTCCAAAATGTACGCTGGAGAATCCACCTGATGCATCTGGAGATGTCGTAGGATCCGTAACATCTCCCAGAACATCCTAGATCGCGGGTCATGTAAACCCTGACCTCTCCCTGCACGCGTGTGACCTTGACATGGCCATCCGGCTATCACCAAGTGGATGGTGCCCACAAACGTGAGATCCTGCGCCCCCAGCAGCGAAATATCCGACGGTAATGCTTGCTGGTATCCTCTAACAGCTGATATGGGCAACAACTCAGGATATCTCTGCACCAAACGTGCCACATGTCGCAATGAGATGCGTCTCGCAATCTCATCTCTCTCCACATACAAGTATCGCTGTACTTGTATACCTGCCTGCAATACCGCAGCCAAACCTGTGCTGATCCCTCCAAACAGCTCCAGCACACATACACCTTCCTCTGGATACTGCCACACAATGGGAGTCGTATCCAACGGTGATAAGGTCAGAGGGCCAGTAGCATGAACAACCTTTTGTTCCTCTACTGGTGGTACAAAAGCTTCACTCCAAGCCTGCTGCACCAACTGATCAGCATATTGCTGCAACCCTCCACTCGAACTCCAGAGTGGAACATCCAAGGCAGATGGTACTAACGTAGACATGCTAGGCATGTCCTCCACCTCCTCATAGATCGGAGTATCCTCCGCATGGGCATTACCCTCCAACAACTCGTCCGGCCAAGTCATGATCGAACTGAACCCTGCAACGGATGCCATCGTTCCTGGTGTAGGCTCCGTCGTCCCAACTCTAGCACTGAACCGCACTGGTAAGCGGCTCACTCGTCCCTCACCGGACTGCCAACCTGGTCTGTAAGATGCTGTCTCTGCCCAATAGTCAATCACGAACCCCATAGGGTACAACACAGCACCTCCCACCAATACATCATAAGACTCTGCGGCTGTAACGATGGCCTTGGCCTTCACCATAGAGCCATCCGTGGGATGATCTGGCCGAACTCTCACCGTCAACATCTCACGTGTCATGTGTAGAGCCGTACCTCCTGATCCCCCTAGAGATGTCTGCAACTGGAATGGACATCTCTCTATCTCGGACTTCTTCAGACCCAAACCAATACACGCCGCCTTTCCCAACATCAACGGTTGGGCTCCAGAGTCTAACAAGACCTTCTGAGGTCGATACACTTTCCCTGAAGGTGCCACCAAACAGAAGATACCACTTCTGTTGTCCAACAACACCACACCTGGTGCCAAACTAGCACGGTCAATCGCCGGCCTAGCTGGTAACTCATCTAACCTAGCAGCCGCCGCTTGCCAAGTACCACTGGTAGCTGTCCTGATCCTCGACTCCATGGACACGTCTACCGCCTCTCGCTGAACTACCTCAGCACTAGAGGTAACTACATCCTCGCTCGCACTGAGCGTGGCCGCCAACTGGAACACTGGAGCCAAGTTGACTCCCAATGCCCTCATATCCGTGGCTGAGAATAGTGGGGCTCGCAAAACTGCTGTAGCCGCCCCCAACATCGGGTTCGACGTCGCATCCACAAACGTCGAAGGTGGACTCACATCACACCCATTCCTGGATGTCGATGCCTCCAACTCTACTGCACCATCGGTAGGTCGTTTAGGAACCATAGATGTGGTCCTCAACGCCTCCGATAACGTGAACGACTGGGGAAGCCTGGCTTGTCTACCAGCCTCCCCGCGTTGTGGATCCAACTCCACTGACGCACCTCGTGGCTCAGAGGCACGTACTGCACCTCTAGTCACTGCCGCAGATGCCTCAATCTGCGCCACACCAGCCATGAAGTCGAAGTCACCTCCTTCTCCTCCATAAGACGTGGAAGCCTCTGTTCCACCTGACCTCCGCTGAGCCATGGCCATACTAGCTATCCTCTGCTCCAACTGCTCAATCCGAGCAGCCATACCTGCTTCTGACGTCGTAGCAGGCGGTGGACCGACCGGTCCTCTCCCAGGTGCTGGACCTCTACCTCCAGCTCGACCACCACGGCCTCCCTTAGCTCCTCCGCCTCGTCCACGATCAACCTTCCCTTGCCGCAACTCGGGATGGAGATCAAAACAACGGTCACTACTGTGACCAGGTCGTCCGCAATGCTCACATTGCCTAGGTACTGCTGGAGACGTCCCTGATGTCCCTGACGTCTCATAACCTCTCCTCTGTGGACAGTCCCTCTGCTGATGAGGACCATCACACGTCCAGCAAGGACCCGCTTGCTGCTAACTAGAGAAGGACGGCATGGGCTTCTGCCCACCAGATCCTCCTACACCTCCCTGCGATCGTGACTGCTCTGCACGATCCTTACCACCACCACCACGCTGTTGCGTAGCCTGTGATCCTCGAGAAGAGGTGGTCGCTCCATGTGGTGTCTCCTTGCTGAACCCAGCAACCACCACCCTCTCCTCCACCATGTTGAGCTCAATCCGCTCAGCCAGACTAAAGACAACCGCCAACGTCGGAGCGGTATCTCTAAGAAGAGTAGCATCTCTAACTCTCCTACGCAGCTCCCGGTCTAGTATCCCATACCAGAACTGGACTGCCTGTGCTTCCGTCACCCCTTGGGTAACGCTGATCAACCGCCTCATGCGAGTAAATGCCTCGCGTAGGCTCTCTCCAGTCTTCCGCTGGAACTCCTGCAGACTCCTCAACTTGTCGGTCCGCACACCCTGATAGTTCTTCCTCAAACATTGGAAGAACTGAACCACAGGGTTAAACCCTGGTGGTATCCCGCTCATACTACCACCTGCTCCACTACCTGTGGACGCACCGCTGGTAGTAGGTACTCCGCCACCTGCGGCTGTACCACTGCTACTGGCACCCGAACTCGCAGGTGCTACGCCTCCCGAAACTGCGCCAGTAGTGATAGAAATGTAGTTGGGAGACCAATGTTGTCTCCACAACTCGATCTCAACACTGTAATCTCGCCTGAACTCATGATAATCGTCCATCGGCGGTCCCTCCAAGTGCTGGAACAAACCCTTCCACGCCATGAAGGGTGTAAACAGCTGTGGGTTCCGCATCTGCTGCAGATCGCACCAACTGTCGAACTCCTGGATGAAGTCATCCAGCTCAATGGTACCAACTGTACCCGAGTAACGTCGAGGCCCCTTCGTGGCCCCATAGATCTCGTCCATGTCCCACAACAACGGTGTGGTGACACTAGACTCACCACCAGAAAACGCGCTGTCTGCGTCTAACTCGTCCTCTGGAACAACCGACGGCAATGGTGTAGGTAGTCGGTACCTCACCCCACTCCGTGTATACCCACTGTCGGAGAAGTCCCCACCAGAACCTCCCGAGAACTCCGTGATGAGAGAATCCCGCTAGCACACTCCCCAACCGGAAGTCGCAATCTCCGTCACCACCGTAACCACCACTTGCCTAACCCCGCTCCTACTGAGCTCGCCTATCCCCTACTAGGACGGTCAAGGTAAGGGCAACCTGTACCTGCCATCACCACAGGCAGCCTCTCACGGTCTGTTGGTCGTCACTCCAACCGCACCGTGAGAGAGACAAAGGTAGTCTGACTGGTCCGCAACTCCAGCCTCACTACCGACAGCACACTGGAGTGAACTCACTCCGGAAATCAAGCGCCAACACAAGCAAACGCGGCGCACAAACAGGAAGCAGAATATGGAGGGGTTCCAACCACAAGAAGTCCAAACGATAACCCTCCACACTCAAACATTCACATAAAGAGAAATCCAGCCCCACCCGGACTGACGTCTCCTCGTCGGTGACCACATGCACAATATATGGTCACCAACTGTCGTAACTGACACTGGAGGTCACTAACTAGATGTCCACACCTCTAGTAGCTCCAAAAACATCCACGTGGTAGCTCTACTAGCTCACCCAAGACAACTGCCACCAACTGCCTACATACGCGTCTCTACGGTATAGACAAACACTACCACAACTATAGCTTGCCCCTAATACTATGGGGTCGCCCTACCACTCCTCTAGGAACGTGCGAGAAGGTCTCCTACTACCTTAAACAAGTCCATAAGTACTTGCACGCATCCCTGTAGGACACCAAGAGCTATTGGTCTAGTGGTAAAGCCAAAGCTAAGACTAAAAAGTCAGGAGTCCAGGTCCAGAAATAGTGTTGGGATGGGTGACCAGCTAGTTTTATCCTTCCCACACACTAGAACTTGGATACCTCTCTCACGCACGCCAGCAAGCTGGCTTGCGGCGGGCGCGGGCTCGGGCTCAGGCTCAGGCTCAGCTCCGCTCTGCCTCCGCACTCTCGCACTCCGCTCTCAAGCCTCCGCACTCACGCACCTCTGCTCCTCGAAGCCTCTAAACGCCTCCTAACACGCACTCCACACCTCGACACTCCCGCTCACTCTCCGCTCCGCTTGAAGTAGAGTAGAACAGGTACACACACACCAGAAGAGGCTCGGCTCCACCTTGAATTGCAGAAGATTGCACCAAAACAGCCTCCAAAACAGCGAAAACAGCTTGCGGGTGCACACGGGTGACCAAAATCTGACGTAAACAGCAAGAACCTCCAAATCCAACCCGAACACCACCAAAACAGATTCGCAAATGCACCACACACACTTCGCGGATGCACACACACACAAAACAACTACTAAACTCGAGTTTCCTCACGAAATTGAGCCAAAATCTGACGTAACTAGCCTTTTAGTGCTTGCGGGTTTCACGGCAGCTAACTTCGACATGCCAGAACTTCTTCAATCCTTGGCCAAACTCCACGAAACTTAGTGCGCTAGAATCGTCTCTCCAATGCGCTTCCAAAGAGTCCACTCCGGCCCGACATTGACAAGTATTTCAGCTGCTACGCCCAAACGCGCAATCCGGCTCCAACAACACACTTCAAGAACATTCTGCAAAATTTCTGCAGCGCTTCCGCATGACAGAAATCTCCACTCGACCCCAATCAACAGCAAATCAATCTGCGACAGCAATGTAGCACGGCGCCCACACACCTCGATCACAGCTCCAAACAATCAACCACGAACAACAACGCCCGAAGATACCAGCGGACGATTTCCGATTTCAGATCTGCGAGCTCTTACTGAACTCCGCCTCGACCTGCACTGAGTTCTTTGAGTAATCTGAATACAGAGATTACCATCTCCAACACCACAACAAGGATTACTCACAAACGGTCAAGCCAAACCCACTCTAAACGCGAAGAGGATCCAGGTTACACTCAACTAGACTATCCACCATAGCCTGGAGCTTGAAGGCTCAACTCAAAGAACTAAGGCCTCCAAGCCCTACCTGCGAAGTTTACCCCTAGTGGGCTCTCTCCCCAACTCGCCCTAACGGCACTAACGGCCTTACCGGGATGCGCCACTTCGCACTCGGTCAACCTAGCCGAGGTGCCCAAACTGACGTGACAAAAGAGCTGTTCAGTTTTTGACCGTTGCTGCAGAACATGAGAGGAATTGTGATAGCTTGAGAGACCGTCCACTACCTAAGATTACTCAGGAGTTTAGAGAGTCTAGGGGTTTTGGCAGAGTACCATTGACGAGCGAGACTTCAATGGTACAGTAGAGCTAGAATTCTCGCCTGATCCAGTAGAGCATGAGGCTTTATCCACTGGCTTCTTAGGATTGACGTCATGCGGATCAGTGTGTTATAGGAAGGTTGAGAATCTGAAGAGGTTTGAGAGGCAACATGTGAAGTATGTACAGCAATCTTTGTGGGATAGTGGAGAGTTAGCAGGAGATGAATACATATCTGGAGTGTTTGAAGAGCAGTATTTGGTAGATACTATAAGGGAGTTGAAATCTATAGTAGAAAGTTCTATAGATGATGTAGATAGAGTGGTGAGAGTGAGCTCCAAGGAGCTTTATGATGTAATTGATAAGTTGATGGATCGGCAAGAGGTGTATGTGGAGACCAAGTACAAGTCAGTGACGAAGAAAGTCAAACCAGTGGCTTTGCCTTTACCACTCGATTACAATCAGAAGATGGAGCAAGCTGCACGAGAGCCGACGCTCAGAGGACCGAGAAGAATTGGGCATCAGTTCACAGAAACAACACTGAAGGAGCTGAGGATTGGAGGTGATGGATTTCTTACCGAGCAAGAGAAGAAGAGCTTCAGGGAGATGCTATCTAGGCATGGTAAGGCGTTTGCGTTTGAGTCACATGAAGTAGGATGTGTAGATCCAAGTGTAGTTGCACCTATGGTAATCTTTACTATACTGCATGTGCCTTGGAATCTACGTCCTATCCCTGTGCCTAGAGCTCATCTGCCAAAGCTGATAGACTTGCTCAATGAGAGGATTAGGATGGGTATCTTGGAACCATCTATAGCTCCCTACTCTAGCAGATGGTTTACTGTTCCAAAGAAGAGTGGAGCTTTGAGATTTATCCAAGATATGCAGCCAGTTAACAAGGTGACTATCAGGAATATGGGTATAGGACCTATTGTAGACGAGTTTGCAGAGGCTTTTGCTGGTCGTGCTATCTATTCGATGGGAGACTTATATTCAGGTTATGATCAGTTTCAATTATCCTCTGAAAGTAGAGACTTGATTACAATGAGGACACCTTTAGGGTTACTAAGGATGTGCACCTTGCCGCAAGGTGCTACCAATTCGGTAGCACATATGATGAATGGCATGAACAAAGTTTTGAGGGACTTCATTCCTGAAAAAACTATGCCATTCCTTGATGATGTGCCGATCAAAGGATGTGCTGAGGAGGAGAAGAATGAGGTAATGGATCAGAGGGGGTGCCGTAAGTTTGTTGCAGATCACATAGCTGACTGTGATAAGATACTGAGTCGACTGGAGGAGGTTCATTTGACTTTATCAAGAGCAAAGTCTGTATTTGGAGAACAAGAGGTGTTGATTGTGGGGCACCTATGTGGATCTTATGGTCGGAAACCTTGTCCAAACAAGGTTGACGCCATTCGAAGGATGAAGGAGACGTGTGGATCGGTTACTGAGGTGAGAAGATTTCTAGGTGCATGTGTGTTTTATCATATATGGATTCCACACTTTGCACATGTAGCAGATCCATTGTACAAGCTGCTGAGGAAGGGGCAAAGATTTCAGTGGCAAGAGGAGCAAAGCGAGTCTATGAGGAAGTTGAAGGATCTTTTGGCTTCACCACCAACTCTACGGAAGGTAACATATGAGTTGGGCAGATCTGTTATCTTTACTGTTGATACTAGTCCTATTGGCATTGGATGGGCTATAGGACAGGATGATGAGGATGGAAATAGATATGTGGTGCGTTTTGGAGCTAAGGTCTTAAGTTCACGGCAGAGAGACTACCCTCAGGTCAAGAGAGAACTATGGGGAGTAGTTACTGCGATGAAGAGTGATAAGGAATACTTGATAGGAGCACCTGTGGTTGTGGAGACAGATTGTTTACCTCTCTTGGGAATGATCACTAGCTGTACAACTCCAGATATTGCTATGTTGAGGTGGATAGCATATATCAAGTCCTTGAACCCAGAGTTTAGACATATTGCAGGGAAGGACAATCCTGTGGCAGATATGTTATCAAGGGCTAGGTATTATGATGAGAAAGAAATGATAGATGATCAGGAGGATGTTGGAACAGAGTTCTATTCTAGTGCTCTTGCTAGAAGAGATAGAAGCTGTTTTGCAACCTCGTTGGAGTTATTTGAGGAAACTATGTATGATGGCGAGTGGTTGGATCTTGGGCGCTATTTGAGTTCACTGGAAAGGCAAGAAGGCTGGTCTGATGCAGATTTCAAGAGGATCCGTAGAACAGCTTATGGTTACTTTTTACATGGAGGACATCTATGGAAGCGCCCTAAGCTACAAGGAGGTATACCGCAGCGGGTAGTATGTGACTTGGAATTGCAGTAGAAGCTGATCAAGGAGTTCCATGAGAGTTTATGGGCTGGTCATAGAGGAGTTTGGGCTACATTTGCCAAGATAAAGGAGAAGTATTGGTGGAAGGGTATGTATAAGGATGTAGTACAGTTTGTTTCATCCTGTATACCCTGCCAGATGTACTCCAATGTACGTCATCGTGATGGATTGCATCCTACTTATCCTTTAGCCATTCATTATAAATGGGTAGTTGATCTGGTAACTATGCCATTTGGACTTGGACAAATGAGGTATCTAGTCTTGGCTAGAGAAGATCTATCTAACCAAGTCGAAGGCCGTGCTCTGAGGACGAAGACCACTGCTAGTGTTTGCCGCTTTCTACTTGAAGATGTTATTTGTAGGTATGGGTGTGTGGGAAAGATCACTGCAGATAGGGGTGAGCTGGATGCACAAGAAGCAGTTGAGTTCTTCAAGCGATTGGGAATCAAGTTGGCGTTAACTACTGCTTACAATCCTGAAGGGAATGGCAAGAGCGAAAGAGGTCATCCGCCAATCATTAAAGCTTTGGTAAAAGCTTGCAAGGGTAAGATCCGTAAATGGCCTAGACTGCTACCATTTGCTTTGTGGGCAGATCGTACAACTCATAGTACCGTTACAGGTTACATGCCAGCAGAGTTGATACTAGGGCAAAAACCTGTGATGCCGATTGAGGAGGTTGTGCCTACTTGGAATGTTTTGCCATGGGAAGATGGTAGAAGTACGGAGGATCTTCTTGCATTAAGGATCCAGCAGTTAGAACGAAGACCTGAGGATGTTGCCAAAGCTGTGGAAAGGTTAAAGACTGCTAGAGAGAGAAACAAAGGCAGATTTGATAGAACCCATAGATTACGACCCAAACCAGTTAAGGAAGGTGATTGGGTGTTAGTCTATGATAGTAGTCTTGATAATCAGCATAGCGCTATCAGAAAGTTTTCCAAGAGATGGTTTGGACCATATGTGGTGTTAGAAGTTTATGATAATGTCACATATTCTTTGAGAGAGTTAGATGGTGCAGTGCTCAAGGTACCAATCGCAGGAAAGAGAATCAAGCTCTTTAGAAGAAGAGGAGAGGACCAGAACATTGCAGAACTTACTGAGGATGAAGCTGAAGACTCAATGGAGGTTGAAGATGAATTTGAAGCAGAAGCTGAAGAGTCTTGATCTGGATCTGGCACATACCGGAGGAGGTGCAGGTTCAGAGGGGGTGGATGTCGCGTCATTTGACAGCTACATGCTTGACTTCTACTCCGACGCTTAGGTTTGGTAGTTCTGGAAGTTAGCTCATATTACTTCTAGTCCTTTATGTATATGTTTGACACCTTTGCATACGGTGTTAACACTATTTTGAGTCCTAGTAGGCTGATAGTATGTTAGTTATCTTGTTCAAGCATTTGTGCGCTTGTGCAAGTAACTTCTTACTTGTCTATGACGTTCAATGTACATAACTTAGGGTTTCCATGCTGATAGGGGTTTGAGCTCATGGGTTGTACTTACTTGTCGCCCATGCACGCTTTCTAGCTAATTTAAGTTACTTTTCAGGGCTATGTGTCATTTTAGGTAGTTTAAGTTATACGCTAGCACTCTAGGGGGCTTGACGTGGTAGCCTATGAGTGTAGATAAGTTACCAGGTAGTTTAAGGCACAAAAGGACAGTCAAGTGGAGCTATGAACTCCCATTGGTCCATTTTTTGTCTTTTGTAAAACTCTAAATTTAGAAACAGAGCTCTAGAGTGGAGTTCGAGCAATTGGTGAGGGATCTTCAAAATCTGAGAGCACAGGAAGAGAGAGCTCGTTGTGCCAAGCACTGTCAGTGAAATTTTTGCTCGATTTGGATCAATAAACAAGGAGTTATGCCCAATTGAAGTTCGGATTGTGCCAAAACTGCGTCACTTTTGTTGACTTTGGGGTTTTCGGTGCCACTCGCAGCAGATTTGAGGAAATTGCTTCAAAACTTTGAGGTTGTGTTCACTGTCAGGAGGGCTACGACTGTCCAAAAAGTTTCGAATCATTTGAGTAACTGAGTAATTCAGGGCGGCCGCTGAAGCAGAGGGGGTCTGAAAAGCTCTTAATCTAGAGCAGCGACTTTAGAGAAGGAGATCTGGAGTTCTACAAACAATCAGGAGTCCCAACTTCACAGGGATGTTCAGCATCCTGTAAACTTCAAATACTGTGAGAAGATTTGAAATTCATCGAGCCAATTCTCTGTTCTATGTTTGAATAGCTGTCTAGGTACCAGAAATTACCATAATTCTCTTATTCAGAACTTTTCTGTCAACATCTCGGTGCTAGAATTCAATCTCAGACTGAAACTTCGTGTGTGTGTTCAGTAGTGCCTCATTTACATGTAGGGGAAGTTTAGAAGTCTAAACCTTCATAGTTTTCCTCTCTTTGAGTGTCAAAGTTCACCGCTTAAGCCTATTACTACCAGTGAGACCTAAATTTTGCTTTTTTAGCATATCAGAGGATCCTACACTCCTGTGTGAGTGTTTATAGCTCCTGTTGTGACCTGAAAGCCAACCTCTTGAGTAAACAACCACAGCCAGAAGCCCGGCGCTTTCCTAGGTAGACGGATCACACTTCGACATCGTGTTCTAGCCACCGGGGCGATGAGCCCAACAAAATCGATTCCCCACTTTTCAAAAGGAGCAAGCGAAAGAATGGGAGTAAGAGGCCGTCTAGTAGTAGCTATTGGTCTTCCCACCCTCTGGCACACATCACATTTCCTGATCTCTTGAAAAATATCTCTGTACATGGTCGGCCACCAGTAACCGGCGTCCAACATCTTCTTCACCGTGATCTTCAGCCCGTAGTGACCCCCAGCATCTTCGTAATGAAGACCCCTAATCACTGGCTTAATTTCTAAAGACTCAAGGCATCTCCTTAGCTTCTCGTCATGTCCTTTTCGAAACAAGATACCCTGGAAGAGGGAATAGGGTCCTGCCTTGTGTAAGAAGACAACCTTCTGCTCCGCATCCAATCCCTCGGGATACTGTTGGTCTTCCAAGAACTTCCTCAAGTCCTTGAAGATCGATTCTTCCGTGGAAGTCGCAAAGACTGGATCAGAAGACCTAGTCTCGTCTTCTGGGAAGCAGGCGGTACGCCCCCCCTCAGATGAAAGTGTCTCTGCGAAAACTGAAAATAGTTTCTCGTCAGGGAACTCGTCTTCCACTTCATCTTCTCGTCGCTCCGTCTCTAATCTGGATAGGTAGTCAGCATTAACATGCTGTCTTCCAGATCTGTACTCAACTGTGTAAGTAAATTCCTGGAGTAGAAGAATCCACCTAGCTATCCTACCAGACAAATCTGCTTTCTTTACGAGATGTTTCAAAGAAAAATGATCCACATAGAAGACAAACAGGTTGGCTAGAAGATAGTGCATAAACTTCTTACCGGAGTTTATCATGCCAAGACACTCCCTTTCAGTTGTCGAGTACTTCTTCTCGGCATCACTGAGTTGTCTTCCCGCGTAGTAGATGGGATAACCCTTCTTCTTCTCATCTTTCTGACTCAATACCACCCCTATGGCGAAAGCAGAAACATCCATATAAATATGGAAGACTCTCTCCCAATCAGGTGGCCTTAGGACAGGGAATTCCGACATAAGCCTCTTCATTTCTTCGAATGCTTCCTGCTGCTCAGAAGACCAAATGTAAGGTTCGTCCTTCTTCAGCAACTTGGTAAGTCTCCCCCTCTGCGTACTTGTCAATAAACCTCCTGTAGTATCCTACGTTGCCCAGGAAGCTTCTCAACTCAAGCTTATCAGGTTAGCAGGTGGGTGAAGTTTCATGATGACTTCTACCTTAGCACAGTCGACTTCTATACCTCTTCTAGAATCCTATGTCCTAGCAAAATTCCCTCTGACATACCAAAGAAGTATTTCTCAGGGTGAAGAGCCAAACGATGTTCTCTACACTTCAAAAAACACTTCCTTAGAAATATCAGGTGGTCTTCTTTCGATCCAAACACACAGAAATCATCTAAGAAGATCTCCATGAAAGTGCGAAGATACTCTTTGAAGATTGTAATCATCAATCTCTGGAATGTGGCGGGTGCGTTGCATAAACCAAACGGCATTTGATTATACGCGTACGTGCCTCAATCAGTAGTGAAAGTGGTTTTCGACTTGTCTTCTTCTCTGATTGAAACTTGGTTGTATCCATAATACCCATCGAGGAAGCTGTAGAACTCATGTCCTACTACCTAGTCTAACACAGAATCAGTGAACGGTAAAGGATGATGATCCTTTTTCGTGGTCAAGTTCAGCTTCCGGAAGTCCTGACACACTCGGATCTTCCCTGTCTGCTTCTTGGATACGATGACAATAAGAGCTACCCACTCACTACTGAGTACGGGAAAGATGACTCCCGTCTTCAAGTATTGGTCGATCTGGTCCTTCACCAGAAGCGAGTACTTGGGGTTGAGCCGATACTGCCTCTACCGTGCAGGAACAACTCCTTCCAGCAAGTCAATGCGATGCTCTCCCAACTCTCGAGGTATGCCCTTCATGTCTTCTATGGTCCACGCGAAGACATCCTGGAACTCCGTCAGAAGTTCTCTAAAGTCTTCCAACTGTTGGTCCTCGATCACCTTGGAAAGTTTCAGCTTCTTCCCAAGAGCAACCTCCATTTCTTGAAGATCATCCGGGTTTATCATTCCTTCATTGTGACTGTACTTATTTGTTACCAAAGTATTCCGGTTTCGGAGCTTCTTCTGGTTCAGATTCGTCTTCTAGAAGACCAACTGCCAGATCTTGCGAAGAGAAGACGGTACTTTCGTCTTCTGGAAGACCAACTGTCGGATCTTCCGAAGAGGAGACGGTACTTTCGTCTTCTGGAAGCTCTTCTTCCGCAACTTTGTAGCACTCAATGTATCCACAGATCACTTCCTCTGCTATGTCTGCTACTTCTGTAGTACACAAGTTATTCACCACAAACTCATTGTATCGTTCATCCATGTCAGAAGATGCAGCTGAGTCTTCTGAAGTGTATCCCTCTGTCGTAGAAAGAGTTTCACCTTGGTGTCCAATCTTGATCCAAGAAGCGAGACCTTGGTCTTCTCACCTGGCTTGGGTGTAGGATTGAGAAATCTCAAACGATGTCTTCTCCAATTGGTATTTACATTTGCAGCATACAGCCATGGTCTTCCTATCAACACCTGATATCCAACCCTAGCTACAAGTCGCAAAATGATGTAAGTGAGGTAAAAAGATACTCCCTCAATTACCGTCAAGACATCTTTCAGTTGTCCCAAAGGTCGTCTTCTGGTCTGGTCCGCCATTCTGAGGATTCTCGGAGTAGGCTAGAACTCAGTGAAGCCTAGGGCATGCGCCGTTTCTTCAGTCATGATGTTAACTCCGAAGCCGGAATCAATGGGTACCTTCTTCAGAAGACATCCATGGATCTCCATATCAAGTTCCGGGGCTCCCAAGTCCTCATGCTCTATCCTTACGATCGGGGTGCTCTGAGGGAGTTTAGCTGTTTTCCTCTTCCTCGATCCTCGAAGCACAGATTGCAACAGCTTCCTGTAACCAGCGTTGTCATCCAATAGTTGTTGGAAGGTCACATCTGCCTTCTGATTCCACAAGTCTCGCAAGAAGTCATAAGGGGGTTGCTTCAAAAGACTGACTGGTGTTTCCAACAGAAAAGATGTAGTAGCTGCTTCCTTGGGTGGAAGATCAGAATGGTGTCTTCCTGCGACTAGGGCTGTTCCCCTGAGACAGGGGCTGCCGTGGTCAGTGGAGGAAGCTGCTGTACTATCTTCCGTCGCTTCTCCAGCTCTTCCTGCATGATTGCTTCAACTTCTTGCCTAGTGTAGTGACGCAGGATTACTCCTTTTGCCCATTTAGTATACAAGATATCGTTCCCACAGAGGATTTGCACAAGTAACGCTGCTCTAAGTTCTAAGATCCGTTCAAACACACAAACACACGGGTTTTGTCTAAAATCTCGTCTTCTCACAAAACCACGCGTCTTCCAGATACGCTAAAAGGTACTCTGGATCTAAATAAACAACTACTAACTAAAATATCACACAACTATTCACAGAGAAGCTCGAGAAGACGATCTTCTTGCTTCCAAGTTGCTTCTTCCGGTCTTCTCAATACCGTCTTCCCGAAGCGAATCTCGGCTTCTCGTACCTCCAGAAGACTGTCTTGCTTCGCAGAAGTCGACTAGCACGGCTGTTACACCTTACTCTCACACTCACATTCCAACGGGTTAGATCAATCACAGGGTGTATGCTCCCTGTAGCCTTCCCAGGCTTCTGCCTACGAAAATGATCTTCCTGCAGCACTACAACGACATTCATCTTCACGGAAGCTCAATAGAAGTTTCGGAAGCTCACTAGAAGAAGGTAAGAAGATGGGGAAGATGGGAGAAGATGGGGAAGAAGAGAAAACCAAACAAGAGAAAACAAGATGAAAAGGAGAAATTAAGATTCCGACAAGCTTCTAGTCCGGATCCTGACTAACAAGCCATCCCTGCTTGTAATAGTTTGGGGAGGAAGACAACAAACATGAGTACTGTTGCACCGTCTTCTACTCGAGGATGTCGTCTTCTGTTGCGGGAAGAAGACTTCTTTCTTCTTCTCTTCGCTGCTCCGACTACTCTGTCTTCTGGCATCTCTTACCCATAAGACCGTCCGTACGTAGATCCTAAGTGCTCTACTGGACGAGTCAAGCTACACTTCCACAACTGTTGACATTCACCGCCACTCAAGAAGAACACTTCTCATGCACAATTGGGAGCGAATTCAAGGAAACCCACTGACTCAAGAAGCGTGCTGCTGCGGGAAGCTGGAATGCGCTTCCTGCGCATCTTCCCTGCAGATTAGGGATTTCAACCCCAGATGCCTGACCCGACCTACCTACCACCTTGGTGTTACCTAGTAGGTACACCTACTCCTTTACCTGGAACTTCATGGTTAGACCTTCGCGGTCACTGTCTTCCGGAAGATGGGTGTCTTCCGTCGTCTTCCCGTCTTCCGAAGACGCAACTGAGAAGACGCTTCCCGGAAGACTGTCGTCTTCCGAAGAAGTCAACTTCTTATTACAAAAAGCTCATAAGATCATCTTCCTTCTAAGGAAGCAGTAATCGTAAATAACAACGCTTCTTCAGTTATACAAACAAGTTATTAATCTTAAAAATTTCAAAAATTCGTGAATCTTGTAATTTGTGGGCATCACATACGCCCACCCTCACATGTTTGCGTCCTCGCAAACATCAGTATTTTAGCACTTCTGTTCACGTCCAGTACTTCTTGACACGCCACCCATTAACACGAGTGGTCATCAATGTACCGTCCAACTCTTCCAACTGCAAAGAACCATTGGTGAAGACTTCCAAGACGCGATAAGGACCCATCCAGCGAAGATGAAGTTTCCCTGGGAACTTAAGATGTCGGTTGTCGTAGAGAAGAACCAAGTCCCCATCCACGACGGTCACCTTCCTCAGCTTGTGATCGTAGTTCACCTTACGTTGCGCTTGTACCTCGTACGTCTTCTCCAAAGCTGCATTCCTGTCTTCTTCAAATTCTACAAAGTTTAGAAGACGCTGCTCCTGACTTTCTTCCTCTCCCATGCGTTCGGATACGGCTAACCTGTAAGTAGAGACCTCTAACTCGATGGGCACAATAGGTGTCATGCCATAAGTTAGGTAGAAGGGTGTCTTCTAGGTCGTGACTTTAGGTGAAATCCTGGAAGCCCATAACACAGATGGCAGTTTCGTGTCCCAATCATACGCATGGTTAACAGTTACCTTATTCAGGATGTTACACAGAAGACCGTTCGACTTCTCCGTCAGTCCGTTCGCTTTCGAGTTGTATGGCGTTGTCGCGCTACTTGGCGGCTACATGTTATATTTCTACTCCGACGCTTGAGTTTAGTAGTTCTAGAAGTTAGCTTATATTTCTTCTAGTCGTTTATGTATATGTTTGACACCTTTGCATACGGTGTTAACACTATTTTGAGTCTTAGTAGGTTGATCACCATGTTGATAGGGCTTAAGCTCATGGGTTGTATTTGCGTGTCGCCCATGCACGCTTTCTAGCTGATTTAAGTTATTTTTCGGGGCTGCGTGTCGTTTTAAGTAATTTAAGTTTTACGCTGGCACTCTAGGGGGCTTGACGTGGTAGCCTATGAGTAAAACTAAGTTGCCACGTGGTTTAGGGTACTAAAGGACAACCAAGTGGAGCTATGAACTCCCATTGGTCCGTTTTGTCTTTTGTTAAACTCTAAATTTAGAAACAGCGCTCTAGAGTAGAGTTCGAGCATTTGGTGAGGGATCTTCGAAATCGGAGAGCACAGGGAGAGAGGTCTCGTCATGCCAAGCACTTCCAGTGAAAATTTTGATCGATTTGAGTCAATAAAGACGGAGTTATGAGCAATTGAAGTTCGGATTGTGCTAGAATTGAATCATTTTGGTTGGATTTAGGGTTTTCAGTGTCATTCGCAGCAGATTTGAGGAAATTGCTTCAAAACTTCGAGGTTGTGTTCTCCGCCAGCAGGGCTACGATTTCACAAAAAGTTTCATATCGATTGAGCAACTGAGTAATTCAGGGCGGCCGCTGAAGATGAGGGGGTCTGAAAAGCTCTTAATCTAGAGCAGCGACTTTAGAGGAGGAGATCTACAGTTCTGTGTACATTCAGGAGTCCCAACTTCACAGGGATGTTCAGCACCCTGTAGACTGCAAATCCTGTAAGAAACTTTGAAATTGATCGAGCCAAACTCCTGTTATAGGTTGAAATAGCCAGCTAGGTACCAGAAATTGCCGTAGTTTTCTTGCTCAAAACTTTTCTGTTCATATCTCCGTGTCAGAATTTGATCTCAAGCTGAAATTTCGTCTGTGAGTTCAGTAGTACCTCATTTGCATGTAGGGGAAGTTTAGAGGTCTAAACCTTCATAGTTTTCCTCTCCGTGAGTGTCAAAGTTCACCGCCGAATCCTATTACTGCCAGCTAGACCTGAATTTCGCCTTCTGGGTATATTACTAGATCTTACACATCTGTGTGAGTGTTTATAGCCTCTGTTGTAACCTGAAAGCCAACCTCTTGAGTGAACAACCACAGCCAGAAGCCCGGTGCTTTCCTAGGTAGACGGATTACACTCCGACAGCGTCGTCTTCCGATGCTTAATCCTGAAGTATTAGGTCAGGAGGGAGATAGTCTCATTTAAGAAATGAGTACCCCTATCTGATACCAATTCCAGCGGACATCCGTACCGAGTGATAATGTTATGCCAGAGGAACCTAGCTACTACGGCGGCGTCGTTCTTCCTTGTTGCTTCGCCTTCCACCATCTTGGTAGCATAGTCGGTAGCTATCAGAATATACCGTGCTCGTGTTCTTCTAGCCACCGGGGCGATAGGCCCAACAAAGTCGATTCCTCACTTTTCAAAAGGAGCAAACGGAAGAATGGGAGTAAGGGGCCACCTAGTAGTAGTTGTTGGTCTTCTCACCCTCCGGCACGCATCGCATTTCCTGATCTCATGAAAAGTGTCTCTGTACATGGTCGGCCACCAGTATCCGGCGTCTAACATCTTTTTCACTGTGGTTTTCAGCCCGTAGTGACCCCCAGCATCTTCGTAGTGAAGACCAGTGATCACTGATTTAATCTCTGAAGGCTCAAGGCATCTCTTAGCTTCTCGTCATGTCCTTTCCAAAACAGAATACCCTGGAAGATGGCGTAAGGACCTGCCTTGTGTAAGAAGACAGCCTTCTGCTCCGCATCCAATCCCTGGTCTTCCAAGAACTTCCTCAAGTCCTTGAAGATTGACTCTTATGTGGAAGTCGCAAAGACTGGATCAGAAGATCTAGTCTCGTCTTCTGTGAAGCAGACGGTACGCCCCCCCTCAGATGAAAGTGTCTCTGCGAAAACTGAAAACAACTTCTCGTCAGGGAACTCGTCTTCCACTTCATCTTCTCGTCGTTCCGTCTCTAATCTGGATAAGTAGTCAACATTAACATGCTGTCTTCCAGGTCTATACTCAACTGTGTAAGTAAATTCTTGGAGTAGAAGAACCCACCTAGCTATCCTACCAGACAAATCTGCTTTCTTTACAAGATGTTTCAAAGAAAAATGATCCACATAGAAGACAAACGGGTTGGCTAGAAGATAGTGTCTAAACTTCCTACAGGAGTAAATCATGCCAAGGCACTCCCTTTCTGTTGTCGAGTACTTCTTCTCTGCATCACTGAGTTGTCTTCCCGCATAGTAGATGGGATAATCCTTCTTCTTCTCATCTTTCTGACTCAACACCACCCTTATGACGAAAGCAGAAACATCCACATAAATGTGGAAGACTCTCTCCCAATCAGGTGGTCTTAGGACAGGGGATTCCGACAGAAGCCTCTTCATTTCCTCGAATGCTTCTTGCTGCTCAGAAGACCAAATGTACGATTCGTCTTTCTTCAGCAACTTGGTGAGTCTTCCTGCTACCTTTGCGTACCTGTCAATAAACCTCCTGTAGTATCCTACGTTGCCCAGGAAGCTTCTCAACTGAGTCAGGTTAGCAGGTGGGTGAAGTTTCATGATGACTTCCACCTTAGCACAATCGACTTCTATGCCTCTTCCAGAAATCCTATGCCCTAGCAAAATTCCGTCTGAAATACCAAAGAAGCATTTCTCAAGGTGAAGAGCCAAACGATGTTCTCTACACTTCAAAAAACACTTCCTTAGAAATATCAAGTGGTCTTCTCTCGATCCAAAAACACAAAAGTCATCCAAGAATATCTCCATGAAGGTACGAAGATACTCCTTGAAGATAGTAATCATCAATCTCTGGAATGTGGCGGGTGCGTTGCATAAACCAAACGGCATTTGATTGTACACGTACGTGCCCCAATCACTAGTGAAAGTGGTTTTCGACTTGTCTTCTTCTCTGATTGAAACTTGGTTGTACCCAGAATACCCATCCAAGAAGCTGTAGAACTCATGTCCTGCTACCTGGTCTAACACAAAGTCGGTGAATGGTAAAGGATGGTGATCCTTCTTCGTGGTCAAGTTCAGCTTCCGGAAGTCCTGACACACTCGGATCTTCCCTGTCTGCTTCTTCGGCACGATGACGATAGGGGCTATCCACTCACTACTGAGCACTGGGAAGATGACTCCTGCCTTCAGGTATTGGTCGATCTGATCCTTCACCAAAAGCGAGTACTTGGGGTTGAGCCAATACTGCCTCTGCCGTGCAGGAAGAACGCCCTCCAGCAAGTCAATGCGATGCTCTCTCAACTCTCGAGGTATGCCCTTCATGTCTTCTATGGTTCACGCGAAGACATCTTGGAACTCCGTCAGAAGTTCTCGAAAGTCTTCCAACTGTTGGTCCTCGATCACCTTGAAAAGCTTCAGCTTCTTCCCGGGAGCAACCTCCATTTCTTGAAGATCATCCGGGTTTACCATTCCTTCAGTGTGACTGTACTCACTGGCACCAAAGTATTCCGGTTTGGGAGCTTCTTCCAGTTCAGATTCGTCTTCTGGAAGACCAACTGTCGGATCTTCTGAAGAGAAGACGGTATTCTCGTCTTCTGGAAGCTCTTCTTCCGCAACCTCGTAGCACTCAATGTATCCACAGATCACGTCTTCTGCTACCTCCGCTACTTCTGTAGTACACAAGTTATTCACCACAAACTCATTATACCGTTCATCACTGTCAGAAGACGCAGCTGAGTCTTCTAAAGTGTACCCCTCTGTTGTAGAAGGTGTTTCACCTTGGTGTCCAATCTTCTTCCAAGGAAGCGAGACCTTAGTCTTCTCACCTGGCTTGGGTGTGGGATTCAAGGAAAATCTCAAACGATGTCTTCTCCAATCGGTATTTAGATTCGTAGCATACAGCCATGGTCTTCCTATCAACACCTGATATCCCACCTCAGCTACAGGTCGCAAAATGATGTAAGTGAGGTAAAAAGATACTCCACCAATTACCGTCAAGACATCTTTCAGTTGTCCCAAAGGTCGTCTTCTGGTCTGGTCCGCCATTCTGAGGATTCTCGGAGTAGGCTGGAACTCAGTGAAGCCTAAGGTATGAGCCGTCTCTTCAGTCATGATGATAACTCCGGAGCCAGAATCAATGGGTACCTTCTCCAGAAGATAGCCATGGATCTCTATATCGAGTTCTGGGGCTCCCAAGTCCTCATGCTTTATCCTTAGGATCGAGGTGCTCTGGAGAAGTCTAGCTGTCCTCCTCTTCCTCGATCCTCGAAGCACAGATTGTAACAACTTCCTGTAACCAACGTTGTCATCCAACGACTGTTGAAAGGTTACATCCACCTTCTGATTCCACAAGTCCCGCAAGAAGTCATAAAGGGATCGCTTCAGAAGAGTGACTGGGGTTTCCAACAGAGAAGATGTAGTAGCTGCTTCCTTGGGTGGAAGACCAGAAAGTGTCTTCTCTCGACTGAAGGTTGTTCCCGTGTGACAGGGGCTGCCGTAGTCGGTGTAGGAAGCTGCTGTACTATTTTCCGTCGCTTCTCCAGCTCTTCTTGCATGATCGCTTCAACTTCTTGTCTAATGTCAGGAGCAAAGTACTTCGGATTTTCTCGGTCGTAAGTAGGAGAAGAAGGTTGCTCAGGGAAAGATGACCTCTCCTTTCGCTGCTTCTTCTTCTTGATCACCTTCTGACTAGATTCTGACTTCCCTTTGCTTCTGGTACTTACCTTGAACACAGCTTCATCCAAGACTTCTTCCGGAGACCAATTGTCTGAATCCGGACTAGGACTCCAAACAGTGCCATCCTCCAAAAGTGAAAGAAGAAGTTGCCTCAAGCGACTTCGTCTTCTAAGCTGCAGTCGTCTTCTGCAGCTGAGGTTCCTTTTCTTTGCGCTTCCCGGGGTTTGGTTCGTCTTCCTCGATATGGAGACAATCCGTACAATCCCCATGATCTTCTTCTTCTATCGTGATGTGTTGTACCACTGCTAACTCGAGTTTAGAAGCTGATGCGGCTTCTGCAGGAGGCGTGGTCTCTGCAAATCTTACCATTTGTCGTGGTCGTAAGGTTTGAGGACAATTCCCTGTGAAATGACCGGCTTCCTTACAGTTCCCACACAAGGGCACTTGCCCAATCTGTCTTCTCGGATGAGGACAGGTGGACCACCAGTGTCTTGTCTCTCCACAATTATTGCCCGCTCCAGGAAGAGGGTTTAGAGGTCGTTGTGATGAAGAAGGTTGCCAGGGCGTCCTGGTCTGTACATGAGTAGCTCTATCTCTAGGTACATAACGATTATATTGGGCGGGAGGAGTAGGAGTGAAGGATTGTATCGTCTCGATCCTATAGCAGGTTTCGTGTAGATATCTCTCATCGTCTTCTTTCCATCCTGCCCAGTTGACATCTTGGTCCTGCGTACACTGATCTATGGTGTGCTTGGAAGAGTTACAAAGATTGCACCAAAGGTTTGGCCGGGAAGCCGTAGGTTGCTTCCGCTTGTCCTTCTGGTTCAGAAGATGAACTTTCAGGTCGGCAAACTGCTTTAGAACTTCATCGATACGGGGATCAGGTGCAGATTGAATGATCTGAGTTTGAGGCATCTTCTGAACAACTTCTTCCCTTGCTCGTGTCTTCTCCTTCTTCTTCTTCCGTGTCTTCTTCTCTGGTTCAGATCTGATTCTGAACTTTCGACCGTAGACTCTTCAGAAGTAGAAGATGCTTCCGAATCACTGTTATCAGTTTCAGTGGTCTTGGACTTCCTCTTGGACTTCCGAGAAGACTTCTTCGACTTCTTGGACTTCTTCGAGGTCTTCCCTTTGTCTTTCGTCATATTTCGAGTGATGCTCGAGGTTTCATACTGCTCGGCATGCTTCTGTACTTCTGCTAAATCATCACCTCCTCCTCTTCTGCAGTACAATTCCATATCCTGAGACAATCCTCCCAAGTACGAGTCCACGGCTTGCTGAGCACAATAATCGGGTTTTCCTTGGTTCTGAAGGATGTGATCCAGGAGGTCTTCAAACCTCTCGGTGTAATCACGCAGTGTCTCTTTCTTCTTCCGTTCGAGCCTCTGAAGCTCTATGAGGGTCATACGATCGTAGCCCACTCCTCTGAACCTCTTCAGAAAAGATGCCTTCAGAGTAGCCCAAGCGGCCATTACTAACACATCATCCAACATCTTACTCATCCATTTCCTTCCCTTCCCTACGATCAAACTAAGAAATACACGGAGTCTGTCGACATCAGCATCTTCTTTGTTGGATCGAGAGATGGTCTCGAACATCATGATGAAGTCGTCCGCATCATCATCATCGTCGTACGGATGGTACTTCTGTCGAGTGTGGGAAGCCATGTCGACCGTCGGCTGGTGCGACTGCCAACTTCTTCCTCCCTCAGGCCCAGGTGGTGGAGATGGTCTTCTCGAAGGTCCAGGACTGTCTGAATCACGAAGGTCGTCTTTTGAGTCAGAACTACTGTCGCTGTCGTCTTCTGAGACGTCTAGAACAATCTCCTCCAGTCTTCCTTCACCTTGAGAAGCTTCTTCCGCACTTGGGAAGACGTCTTCCGAGTAACCAGTACCAAAATCTACTTTATACACGTGATCACCCGGTTGGCTTCTGTCTTCTCCAAAGATTATGCTCGAGATGGAAGGCTCTTCCAACTCTACTGATCGGATCTTCCTGAGCTCTTCTTTTTTCCTTTGGTGTCTCAGGGATATCCGCTGCTCTCTAGAAGCGGTTCGCTGGGGTGAATGTACCCACTCTGGATCTTTACTCGTGCGTCTTCTGCTTCTTCCTCTGGTCTGAGGCATCCACCAGAGTGCTGAGAAGAGATGTCCCTCTTCTTCTAACACTAGATCCGGCAGACTGAATGTCTGAACAACCGAACACAGGTTCGGAACGTCTTCTTCTCCTGCTTCCTGTTGTACTCACTGCAGTCTTCCAAGATCGAGTCTTCTAAGAAGCTCTTGGAAGCGGAGAAGCGGCTTCTTCTAGTTCTCCTTGATGTATCTTATCAACTTCTGGTTGCGATTCCTGTCTTCTAGCAAGATAGAGTCCCACAACACATTTCAACTACAATCGAAGTTGGTTCGAAATGAAACTAACTATTGGCACACAGATCCAAGAAGTTTAGAACAAAAATTACTAAGATTGAATCCTCGGCAGCGGCACCAAAAATGATGCTCACTATATGTAGTGTCGCAGGATTACTCCTTTTGCCCATTTAGTATACAAGATATCGTTCTCACAGAGGATTTGCACAAGTAACGCTGCTCTAAGTTCTAAGATCTGTTCAAACACACAAACACACGAGTTTTGCCTAGAAATCCCGTCTTCTCACAAAACCACGCGTCTTCCATACTCGCCAAAAGGTGCTCTGGATCTAAACAAACAACTACTAACTAAAATATCACACAACTATTCACAGAGAAGCTCGAGAAGACGCTTCCTGCTTCCAGGTCACTTCTTCCGGTCTTCCCAATACCGTCTTCCCGAAGCAATTCTAGGCTTCTGGGGGTTCAACTCGGCTTCTTACACCTCCAGAAGACTGCTCCTGCTTCGCAGAAGTCGACTAGAATCAGCTATTACACCTTACTCTCTCACTCACATTCCAACGGATTAGATTAATCACAAGGTGTATGCCCCCTGTAACCTTCCCAGGCTTCTGCCTACGGAAATGGTCTTCCTGCAGCACTACAACGACATTCACCTTCACGGAAACTCAATAGAAGTCTCAAAAGCTCACTAGAAGAAGGTAAGAAGATGGGAGAAGATGAGAGAAGATGGAGAAGAAGAGAAAATCCAAACAAGAGAAAACAAGATGGAAAGGAGAAATTAAGATTCCGACAGGCTTCTAGTCCGGATCCTGACTAACAAACCATCTCTGCTTGTAATAGTTTGGGGAGGAAGAAAACAAACGTGCATATAGTTGCACCGTCTTCTACTTGACGATGTCGTCTTCTGCTGTGGGAAGAAGGCTTCTTTCTTCTTCTCTCGCTGCTCCGACTACTTTGTCTTCTGAGATCTTTTATCCATAAGATCGTCCGTACGTAGATCCGAAGTGCTCTACTAGACAAGCCAAGCTGTGAATCTGCTGACAGTGACCGCCACTCAAGAAGAACGCTTCTCATGCACAATCGAGAGTGAATCCAAGAAAACCCACCACCTAGAAGACATGAACAAACCTTCTGCACTCAAATCAGCAATCCATTCCCCGAGAGGAAGTCACATTGGCATTGAGAAGCTCACTTCCTCTACTTCTTGCGCCTACTCCTCGACACACCAGTCTAGCCAACAGGACTGCACGAGGATGCCGTTCCTTGTTCCTAAACTGTCCACTACCTCTATCTACATCTTCGAACCACTATGGGTAACGAGCATGCAGACCCCTCCGATATAATCCTAGTCTATTCGTATGTTTCAAACATCGGGTGTAGTGTGTGTGCGCACAATACACAACAACGTACTTAGTGCGCCCCTCAAAATGTGTACACTCTGTCTAATGTGCACAGTGTGTGATGTGTGTACAGTAGGAGTAATGTGTGTCCAAAATCTTACTCTTCGATCCTACTCATGTCTCTGCCACGAGGAAACAGAGGGAACCACCACCATGGAGAGAAAAGCTGCCCCTCCACATGCAAGCGGTTTCTCCTTCCTGTTCTTGCGCTTCTTACTCTGCCACATGGCTGCCTAATTAAATTTACACTAAAATTGCCACCTCTAAGATAGCATGTTCGGTTCCTACTAAGTTTAGAAATGTCAACTTGTCTCCTACGTTTGCTACCTACTCTGATTGCTCGGAGGTAATCTCTACCTGATCTGCTCCTATCAGAACTACTAGCTCGGCTTCTGATAAGCTGGGAAGCCTTGCAATTACCTCGGGTGTCATTGAGGTGGCTTCCTCAATAGTCGTCGTTGGCTCTGCTACTGCTGCTTCGGCTTCTGCTTCTGCTTCTGCTTCGGAAGACGGAAGCGTCATCTGGGAAGCTGGGTCGACTTGTGCTTCCTCGCTCTTCTGAGACACTAGTTCGACACTGGGAGCCATGATGACCTCATAGGGGTCCGGAGAAGTCGCTTCCTCCACTCGGAATACTTGGGAAGACAGCTCTTCTTCCTGTCTTCCAGAAGACATCTTGTCTTCTTGGGCTTCTTCCGCAGTCTTCTCGGCTTCCAACGCTGTCACTACCAAGTGGACAGCGAGGTCGAACTCGTCCTTCTCCAATTCGGATCCAGTCGATGGTGCTGGGGCTTGGGAAGATGCAATTGCACGTGGCGGAATCAAAGGAAGACCATAGAGTGTCTTCACTCCCTCTATCTGCCGATCCAAATACCTGAACATGCTCTCCTTGCATTCTACCAACATTGTCTTGGACTCGTCGTCTCATTCTCTAGCCAAGGTAAGAAGCTTCCTACCCGCGGTGAAGTTGAACTTCTTCCGAAGCGCTTCCACCGACTGTGCTAACATCCCTTGTGCACGAGCCTCCGCTGCTTCCCGCTGTGTCTTCTCGACTACAGTCTGTGCTTCTGCGGGTTCCCGTAGTGTCCTCCATGCAAGGGCGGTGATCTTATCTCGCACTCGCAGAACCTCCTGGTCACGCTGCTGTAAACACGCTTGCAACTCCTGGTTGCTCTTCCTCAGAAGCGTTAACTCCTTGACAGAAGCGGCTGCTTCCGCCTTGTACTTCGCTGCGACCTTCTCCGTGGTGCGGAGGTTGGCTTCCAGCGCTTCTACCTTCTTCTGGCCTTCTTCCTGCCGCATCAGGGTGCGAAGACCGAATCCAGGCTGTAGTGACTTTTCTTGAGCCTTCGCCCTCTTCTTCATAAACTCCACAGCGGGCTGGATCTCTGAGTGGAAGAAGGCACTGAACTCTTCCAATCTTCTTCCTGCGGAAGATAGATTCATCTCCACAATACGATCGGAGGTGTCGACCTTGTCTTCTAGAGGCAAGGATGCCTCTTCCACCACTATGGTCTTCAGCTTCTGCGCACGGGAAGAAGCGGCTCTTCTCATCTTCCGAGGTGGAAGATCTCTCCCCATGGTAGAAGCGGTCTTCTTTACTGTGCTTCCTTGCATCGCAGTAGGAATATCCATCCGTCCTTCGACTTCTGGAGTCTTCGGAAGACTCCCTGATGTTGTAGAAGCGGTCTTATGCGCAGCTTGGGTACTCAAGAACTCCTTCGGTGAGTCGGACTCCGATCCAGAGTGAATGATCGGGAAGGAGGTGGTCTTCCTAAGTACACTCCTAGGACCCATCTTCCTTGATGGTGTCGCGTCTTCCGATCCACTGAAATCGTCTTCCCTCACCAGAAGCGTCTTCTGATGAGTACCGGGTCTCATCTGTGGCATCAGAGTGGGAGGGGGAGTCATCGCTGCTGCTCGATCGTCTTCTCCCGAGGTCTCCTCCTTCGTCTCCTGCTGCCCTGCTGGTCCATATCTTGCCAACTGATCTGCCGTAAGATCTCCCTTGGCTACGTACAGGTAACAAAAGAATGGAGTAAGATGTCCTCCTGCCGGGGTACCTAAGTACACCAACTCTGCCTGTACATATACGTGGAAGAACGCACCCCAGTTGACATTCTCTCCCACGCATACTGCGTCCAGGAACTCCACGTCTTGATCTCCAAGGTACCTCGTATTCTACGCTTTCCTCTTAGGAAAGAGGTGAAGGAACAGCTTCGCCAGAAGACGCTTTCGCGGCTCCCGGTAAGATTCGACCTTCCAGCCGTTTCTTCCCTGCTTGTCCTCCAGGAAGAGGCAAGATGTGCTCCCCGGCACATGCCACTCGCTCGAGATCCTGGGTAAGATCTTCTCGAGCCAATAACCTCGGTCCTTGGATTCTGGTCTGTAGAAGGCCCTGCGTCACCAATCTTCGGTCCAGGAAGATGGTCTTCCTCGAGCTACTCCTGCCTTCGCAGGTACACGGTTGCGAGGCGGTAAGGCTACCCAAACCTCCTCCAGAAGACCTTGGTCGGTGAGGTTCCAATCCCACAAGAAGAAGTCGAGACCCAACTCCTTAAGGAAGGGTTTGGTCTCGGTCAACTCTGCTGCCGGTAACACCAACCCTCGGGGATGCATCGACATACTTCAAGCTCTGTTGCACTAAGCCACACGTACTTATTGTGAGCCGAAGGCTCAGTCTTTCCCAAGTGCCCACAGTCTAGCTTCTACTTCTCAGAAGACGAAACTAGTCTTCCAGAAGATAGCTACTCCGTCTTCCGGGATTCTAACAGTGCTTCCTAAATAGCTCTCGTCGTCCGAGCTATATGTAAACAATCCTAACTAAGCAAGGCCTCGCATGGATTCCTAAGAAGACAACCCACCTTGCATTACATCCTACTTCCTAACAGAAGATACAAGATTTGCGAGAAGTAGAGTGTGTAACAAGTTCAGAAGATGGTTGCGGGCTCCTGCGGTGACAGTGGTCTCTAAGAAGACTCTCGGGACAACTTCCGATTCAATAATGTTCTCGGAAGACTTCCCGAAGTCAGGCTTCTCTTCAATGGTCTCACATGTCTTCTGCTTCCTACACGCACTCTATCCTCACAACAGACTCAAGATATTTGCACTCTGTTCTTCTAACTTCTCACCTCTCATACACACTCAGAAGAAGCTTGCTGCATGACGGGAAGACATGACCCTCGACCATTCTCTCCAGATTCTGCCAGCAAGACTTCTCACAACTCTCTTCTAAGTTTGGGAAGAAGAAGGAATAGGCTGCTATGGGTCAGACAGAAGAGAACCGTAACGGACCCTCACGTCTTCTCGCTCGTTCTGCCAGCCTTTCCAATCTTCTAGTCTCTCTAGGAAGATGTGGATTTGAGAAGCTTGGAAGACCGGGAGACACAGCCTAGTTCTCGACTTCCAACTTCTCGAATTAACAAACAACTCACCACGCCACTCAAGATTCGTACCAAGCCTCTCTTAACACCAAAGCAAAGCAAATCCACTCTTGATACGAAGTGTATACAGTCGGCTTCCGAAGACAGTCAGGTCTCAGAAGCGTCTTCCGAAGATGTTTAGATCTTCCGAAGCGTCTTCTGTTCAAGGTTTCGGGAGTAAAGGAATGGTACGGTAGGGAAATTGATAGCTGGGATCTCCAATTTGAGGGCGATGGATAGGGAAGCTCGAATTGCACTTGAGAAGAAGTAAGAAGATGGCTGTTGGAAATTGGGCAGCGCTTCCGCACCCAATGTCACAAAAGGAAAAACTGGGGTGGGGGAATCGATCGATCGGGTTGCCTGCAAACAACCGGGGAAGCTCGGGGGATACCAAACAAAGGTGAGAAGCAGTGGGGAAGGGAAAAGAACATGGGAAGAACCTCTACTATCTTCTGTCTGCTTCTCGAGCTGTCTTCGATCTTCTGCGTGCTTCCGGCTCTGATTCCAGCTCCAATTCGACCCCACAAAGCTGCTTCCGCTGTCAGCTCCTTACTATGCCTCAATCGATCAAGCCTTCCACCTTTGATTCCACTCAGCCGTCCTCCAATGTCAACTTCCGAGAGTTCACAGAAAACTCCTTTAGCTCGATATGCTTCTGCTCTCAGTAATTCGACCCTGTCTTCCTTCTAGCTTCGGATCAATCTTGACCTCTCTCAATTTCACCTCGCTGCTTCCTCACTCAAGGCTCACCCTTGAATCGATCTTCTAACCAAAACGCGCCTTGCTGCGGGAAGCTGAAATGTGCTAATGCGCTTCCTGCGCATCTTTCCCGCAGTTTAGGGGTTTCGACCCTCCCGATCTACCTAACCTATTCGGTGCTACCTCGTAGGTGCACCTACTTCTTACGTGGTGAAGCTTCCGCGGTTGCCGTCTTCCGAAAGATACGTGTCTTCCGTCTTCCGTCTTCCGCCGTCTTCTGTCTTCAGAAGACACAACCGAGAAGACGCTTCCCGGAAGACGGTCATCTTCCGAAGAAGTCAACTTCTTATTACAAAAGACTCGTAAGATCATCTTCCTTCTAAGGAAGCCGTAATCTTAAGCAACAACGCTTCTTCAGTTATACAAACAAGTTATAAATTTTATAAATTTCAAAAATTCGTGAATCCTGTAATTTGTGGGCACCACAATGATGAAGCGTCAGAATAAATGAACCAGTTACTGCATGTGCTATCAATGTGAAGAGTGATAATTTATGCTTTCTCATTTGAGAATTTGGTCATCTTGAACCTTCTCTCTTAGCAAAATTAATTATTTTTTCTCTCTCCCTTGTCCGCTGGTTGGCTCTTGCTCGTTTCTCACAGTCTTCTTTTATGTGATTAAACTCTTTGCAATAGTTACAAACGCCATTGAAATGCTTTGAAGTTTGTGACTGATTGATCATCTTTCTCTCATAATCTATCGATAAGTGTACTCGCTTCTAATATACATTAGACAGTATCAAGTACATCGGAGATCTGACATCATGAAAGCTCTTTGAGTTGTGAATGCATTTTTTGCAAGCTAAGAGCCCGTACATAAAGAAGCATGTTGGCTCAGTATACCGTGCATGCAAGAAGTGTTGTGGAAGGTACGTAGTTATAATATAAACTGTAGAATCAAGAAGTATTAACTGATAACTAAAATGTCTGAAACTAACAAGAGCAAGTTGATTCGGTCTCGACTCATACAACTGTACCTTTATGTTTATACACGAGTCTCACCTTGATATATACCTCTGTCTCGGACGTAATTAACGCTGATCAGCAGTTTGTTCGAATTCATACATGAGTAGGCAATTCTTTCTACTATTCTAGATTTTGAACACCGACAGAGTGGCATGCATGCAGAGACGAAAGATCAACTGCTTACTCATACGCAACTGAGATGAATATACTTCCATCTCAAGTATATTCACCTCCTCCCGGTTCGATCGTTGTATTGAACCATCAGTTGTCTTTTAATTTAAATTATTTTTCATTCTTGACGAATCGTTTGTTCACCTTGTGTGTTTTACGGACAATCAGTTGTCTTTTAATTTAAATTATTTTTCATTCTTGACGAATCATTTTTTCACCTTGTGTGTTTTACGGACAATCAAATTACAAAGACACCCCTCTAACTCATTTCAAGTTCTAGAATATTTTTAGGATAATTAAATTACAACATAGACCGTCTAACTCTCTTGGTCTCAATTAATTTCAAATATATTTCCGAGACAGAGTCTTTTCGCAGTGGGATTCGAGCTCACGCTTGTTGAATCCCCAGACCTAGTCTGTACCAAGACGCCACTCTGTTCTACAAGTACACAGTGGCATCTTGTTTCTAAAAGTACTGGAATAGATAATGCTCTGCTATATTAGAAAGTGTAAAAATAAAAATAACGTTCTGTGAGTCATGAAAAAATTCATAATGATTAAAAAGTAATTGTTTCCAAGACAGGAGAGACCTTACTGCTGCAAATGACGTCTCTAGATTTTAGTCTCGTGGATATCGGTTGTCCTTATCTCATTTTTTCCAGGAAGTGCACTTTGGATGTATATTATATTCATACGCAACTGGACTGAATGTTCCGCAGCTCCGCTTCGACTCATCCTGCTAGATCGGCACTAACTTTTCAAGATATTCAGCCTGTACAGGAACAGATAACAAGATGTGGCTTGCTTCCCGGACCAGATCCAGAAGCATTTCTGAACTAACTTTGGGACTCCAGGCGAACTTAGTCTGCTTTTAATTAGTCTGCTTTTAATTAAAGGAAGTACGTACAGTAGTCAAGTCGTAGGAATATTTTTTTTATTTCGTAGGAAGTGTCATCGATGCAGTTAGTTTTGATGTTCACGTTTTAATTTAAATTTATGTGCAGACCAGGTTAACTATTGCCTTACACAAACAAAAAGTTGAGGACTTGTACAACTTAACGATTTCAAAAAGCCATGCTAGTATAGCAACTCTAATAGAGTAACATTCATCTCAATCGAGTTTTATGTTAATATCCCCTCATCCAACGTAATATCCAAAGCTCAGTTACTAAGAAAGTTCAGTATTAGATAATTCAAGAGTGGATATGACAAGTTCACTTTCATTAAGTCCGTCATCAAAAGGATAGATTATGTGATAAACATTTGACTAATCTAAAATTCAAGCTGTTTTTCCTCTAATGCAAAATACAGTAAACATCCTATTACATTCTGGTATATATACGACTGGACCCTCATACATAATTTCTCTTACTGAAACTTTTATGTTACTTTTAGGTGACTCTATTTCATAGAACGACGGATGGACAGACTGTAGTAGGATATTTCTATGCGTTTCTACAGTTTACAAAGGAAATTTAAAGGAAATCTGTCCAGTCGGCGTGTCAAAGTCCAGTAAAAGATTTTCTAACGAAGAAATTTAAGCATGAAGTTAGAAACTCAACTTCATAGGCAAATTGGGAAACTACGGTAGCTGTCTGTGCTCGTCACGTCAGTCTGCGCCCGTCGATCTTTAGATCTGAGAGTTAAAACTTAACGTGTTCTCCTTTACTTTTCTCGATCCGACCAAGAATTTTATAAGAACGACCACATCCAAAGACAGAGAAAAGCATTGGCGGGTGCCTCCGGACATATATATTCGCAGGGCCAAGTCCGTCGCCTATAACTGCAATCGGCACGGATACAGTTACAGATAATATTATCTTTCGAAAAGAATATTCTCCAAATGATGATAAGTTTGACACTCCCTCCTAGTTTCTGTTTGTATACTAGAATATTCTGTCCATCCATCTTTTTCATTTTGAGTGAAACCTTTTTGCTGTCAATATTTCTAAGTAAGTGTTGAATTAATTAAACAGGAGAGACAAACTAATATAAGAGAAAATCAGTACATCTGAGAGATAGCATATATACTAGCATTTCCTGTCAGTTAGTCTAGTACTCTTGAGTAATTTTGTAATAAAAAGGAAACTCATTTTGAAATGATATTTTCACTCGTAGCCATGGATTTTTCTCAATCCCCATATAATCTAGATCCCATTTTATCTACGTTAATCTCTGTCTCTTCACCATGATGATTTTGTTGTATGTGTTCATGATCAACAATCGCGTCTGTCGAGATCAGTTTCTCACTACTGATATTCAGAAGTCATTTTCATTTCAGAATCAAGCATTTCGAAAATCTTACAGTGCATCTGTACATGTTGCCATTTACTTTGCAGCTGCTATCAATGGCTAAACATCCATTAGAGTCCTGGACCAGTTGTTCTCCGCACTCTTTGTACCTTTGCTCTCTTTAGCTTTCTGTTTTCTTCTTACTAGGTGTAATTTGTGTAATGATAGTACGTACTCCCATCTATATTTGTTGCTATGATCGATGGATGAGATACACTCTGAACAACTTTGTTTGATCCACTCTGAGGAACCATAAGAACACTGAAATAGAAACGAACAGAAAAATGATCACTTTAGACATAAAACCTTGAGGTGAAATCAAGCTTTAAGTCATTCGGAGGTATGAAACTATGAATTCGTGGGGCAGCAGACAGCATCATGATATTATACCTTCAAGCTAGGTCAACCGTCCAAAAAAGCTCCAACAAGAAGGAGATGGATCTCGCAACCAACAACATCTGATTCAGTTAAACACTAATTGAGGGTCCAAACAATTTGGGAGCAGTAGCTTTCATCCATCAGGTGAACTTCATGATCAAGCAACTAGGAAAAGATTCATGCCGCAACAATTTCCAAATTCTCAACTGGACTGTCATGCAACCTAAACTTAAATGATGCATGCCTTCTCACCTCCTGCTTGCAAAACAAATCTCTGTGGCCTGTAGTTACCGATGCTTTTCTGTCAGTGATTTTGAATCTCCAGTAACTTTTAGGAATTAATTACATACGGTACCGTGATTCAAAGATGATAGAATAGCATGTACGTTATTAGCTTACACTTGTACCTCCGAAGTCAGAGTGAGTTCTACAGATAGATCAGGAGACTCCGAGCTCGCTCTTCATCTCAATACCAAGATTAGTGTTCAGGGTGTGAGCTATACTCTAGACCCAAGCGAGCCACTGTACGCAAGTTCTCTCTTTATAAGTGGAGGTAAAGACACTGAATCGACACAGCAATCAGAAGACATCACGTCCAGTATTGAGTGTGTTCCCATTTTGCACAATCTTTGTTCACTGTGTCATCTCTGCGAGTCTACGAGAATTCTTACAAAAGAAGCCAAGGGATGGAATTGCAAACGAGTGAAATCTGAGGGCAGCTGTCCTTACATATCGCATCATCATACTGATAGAGCTCGAGCTGTCGTCTTTATCACATTGTGGCACGAACAGAGAGGGTAATACTTACTGTAGGTACGTAATGGAGGGAAGTAATTGATAGAAGACCAGGGCTCCAGGAGGCTATGTTCCAAGGTCACAGTGACTTACGAACTTTAACGGCCTGGCTGCATTAATCGTGTCTGGTCATCCATCAGCCATCACTTGGGACTCACCGCTGGGGGTGTGGGTGCACGTTTTTGCGCCTTTATTCAGCAAGCTCCTTCCTTTCGTTGTTTGCTCTTCCTAGTGGATCTCGGGTGGACTTCGAGTCTCTTCTCGAGTGTGTTTGTCTTCCTCTAACTGTCTAGCTAGCTAGCTAGCCGAAGAATTATATTCACCACCAAGAAAGATATACAACTAGTATGGCATGCAGGCATTTGCCCGGCGAGGGGGAGAGACATTTACTGTGTACATCATGATCATGAAGACAGGAAACATGGGCCGATCGTATCAAGCTAGATCTAGAAGGCAGCGGGGAGCTGACTGGAATGAGTGAATTCTGAGTCCCAGAAGGCTGTAGCATTACTGTACATGTGGCCGCAATGAAAGTTTAGAGAGGTCGGATCCATCTCAGCGTGCTCTGCTAGACTATCACTGAGTGATGGAAGAATTTCCATGTCCCATGGTGACAAGACATCTTCGTTGCATAACATTTTGTGGAAGTTGGGACAGCTGGTTGGAGATAACGATATATCAGTCGACTCTTGCTGGTACCTCCTACGATGATGGTCAGCAGTCGTATGCAAGGAGCTGCTGACCAGAGGAAGGCTGCTGCTGGATAACTGCGCTCCCCACCCAGGCACCTGTTCATAAGAAGTTGGAGTTCCTGCAACACATGAATTGCAATGAACTCAGTGGATTTAGTCGAATTTATTCAGAGGAGTAACACAAAGCAAAAGCCAAACCTCCATAAAAAAACCATTCGCAGTTCATCAACTAATTGATAATTACCAGCTCATCACAAACTGTCAGCGTTCTTAACAGACGGAATCGTTCTCAGTTATCAGCTAATCCTGCACATGGCCTTCAAGAAATGTAGGATACTTTTACATTTTTTAAGTTACCTCCGTCAATCTGCAAAACTCTACTGCTGGCAGTGGATTCACTCGTGAGAGATGGACTTCCACCAAAAGTCATACTGCCAAGCGCTCGTTTATGACCGAAGTCAGAATGGCTGTTAGCGAAGTCAGTGAGGGCATGCGAGCTGGGAGAGGTTTCTCTGTCAGTAGTTAGACTGCAGTGTTGCAGAATGCTAACAGGAGAGCAAGGAGAAAGCATCGAGAAACTCTCCGATTTACCCGAAGTAAAATAGCTATGTGACCTATGTGAAACTGGTGCAGGCAGTTCTGCAGCTGTCTCAGCGCTGCAATTATGTTCCCTCAGCTGGGGCAGTGCCTGAGACTCGGCGTAGACGCTATTATCTCTAAGAAGACTCTCGACCAAAGCTATAGTCTGGTAGCTATCTTCTTTCATAATACACTGGGGAATCATGGCAGCCCCGTTTGATGTCGCCATCGATACACTCGGGAAAGTTTTGCAATTCGGCTTGATTGCAGCGATCTGCTGCTGCTGATGTTGTTGTTGATGGGCGAGTGTGCAGCACTGACTGGCGTTCGACTCCTGCAAGATATGACTCCCCGCTGCCAAGAGCGCCGTATTCAAAGGACGATGCGAACTCGGATCTACACCCATACTTCTCAGCTTTTTCTTCAGATGGGTATTCCAGTAGTTCTTGATCTCGTTGTCAGTCCTCCCCGGCAGCCGTCCAGCGATCAAAGACCACCTGCAATTGCAAGATGATAAAAAGCTTTAATACTTCAGTCAAGCTGGAGTTCGACCATATGCATGTATATATTCACTTACAGAACAGAAAGGTGCGCACCGATCGGGGGCATGAGGAGGATGAGTCCTCGCTCATGATCACGATGGTTCACAGACCTATTCCCGAGAAGAGAGTGCAACGTTATTATCAAGTTGTCCTCGTTCTCCGATATATTACCGCGCTTCAGGTCCGGACGAAGATAATTTATCCAGCGCAATCTGCAACTCTTCCCGCACCTTAATAGTCCTGCAAGAAGAACAGTCGGTACGCATCAATTAAAAACGTCTAGCTGCAACAGAGCCAAGCAGTGAGGTAAATTGACGCGATTATTCGAAAAGTTCCAGTGTCGCTTAACTCCCAACTGTTTCTTGCAGAAGGAACCAAATAGTAATGAGTGTTCTCAGCGTGAAGAATTGAAGGTATGCATACAGTCTGTAACTTATATTTGGCTTATATTCGTTCTCAGGATCAACTTTAGTTCATCCAAGAAGATTCACTGATTAAATTTGACAGAAGTGCACCGACTCGAGGAAGAACCAACCATCCTGTGGTTCAAGAAATGGTGCGGATGCACACGACATAAGCAAAAGTCATATGCAGGAACAACGTCGAGAGCATCGAATGCGCCTATGCAGTCGATTATTAGACTGTATTAGAATGACAGGTGACGTCGGCCTGTTGCCTGGTTTATCCGCGTGGGAGTGACCTTAACCCCTGCCTTGAATTCTGTCGCATGCTCACCTGCGCTTTTCGGAAGAGTACGCCAGCAGCCTTCACCGTGTTTGGAGATGTACGCCGTGAGCTTGAGGTCCTCCTCTCTCGTCCAAGGTCCTCTGTTTAGTCCAACTTTCTCACAGCACGGAGCTCGTCCCATGGCTGCTTCAAATTCTCAGTCTTCATTAACAGGCAGCGCTGCCCTTCCTCTACGGAAACATGAACTCCTGCCCCAGCTCTGCGCTTCAGATGGGTCGACTAACTTGCGGGCCAAGATGGTATCCCATCCATGGTCAGATTCTCTGGCTTCCGTTGAGTACAGAATAAAAAACGGAAGAACGCGGAACTGAATTGTACACGATTGTAATGTTCACATGGCCAGGCTTAGGAGAAGCTGGATGTATGCTCCGCCACGGAATTCAACAGAGGTATTCAGGTGCAGTAAGTGCAACCGGAAAGTTTCATGCTGAACGTCCACTGTTATAAATAATGATGAGGTACGAGGGCTTGCTGCTGGCAGTACTGCGATTGATACTCCGGCACTTTGAATTTGAATATTCAAATATGGTTTAGATTAAGTTGTAACCCAGTTAATCCAGTGCACGACCTCAACCAGTGTATGCTTTCGCTTCTGTAAACCCACGCACTGCCAGTGGGCCGGGACTGCTCAAAATCTTTGCGCGCATGAGATTTGAACGTGAACTGAAGAATTGCGAGTACTTCGAGCTGGGCGGAAACAGTGAGCTATGGCGCATTCTAGACAGAGAGAGAGAGAGAATGGTTTCATATGGATGTCGAGCACCGCTCAATCGACTACACTTCACGCTTCAGTGCAGATGAGAGACACTGCATAACTCCCTGACTGACGACGATCTTACTATTCCGAGTCGAGTGCAATCAACCTCTTATAATTCTCTTGCTTCAATTATTTGCATATTCGACTTTCTCCTCAGCCCTCGCTCTCCCTTCCTTCTAAGTTACTGAGAGAGAATAGAAACCACATCATCACTATCAGATGTGTCTCTCCCCGGCTCTCGTTCTCGAAATCACGTGCTCCACCTTTGCCGACACTCTACTTGTACCTGCTACACTCATCAGGTTCTTTTGACCTTGGAGCTACCTTGTAGATTCTGTATTTTCTGGCAAATGATTTGAGATGCAAATGAGAGAATATTCTACACATTGGGATCTGCCGTTGAATAGCTTATCTTCACAGCCAGTTCTGTCTGTTTGCTCGTTTCAAGGGTGCTTTAATTTGCATCGATGCAGGCATGGAGATTCGTCACTCCAAATGGCCCATCTTCTCCAACACCGTAACAAATGAATTCTGGGTAGGAGAAAAGAGAAAGGCAAATGTAAGAATGAAGAAACACATGATCGCCCAGAAGTTGGAAGCTTTGTCTTGCACGAACCTTTTCAAGGGCTGGTACGCCTTCCACTGCCCTTAATCATGCGCCCTTTTTGCTACACTGTAGCATACTTATATGTCGATTTGTGAAAACCGGGAAGAAATGAGTTTTTTGTCGTGTAGCGAAACGAACAGATGAAGTCTGGTGAAAACCGAAAAGCGAAAAAAGTAGAGAAAATTCACGAATAAAATCATTATAAATAATTAAAAAATCTAAAAATTCGCTAAAGCATAGCCACGCAATTCCATTGCAAATGGAATCTTTGCATCTCACTGTACTAGTAAAGTGGGATGAAGTGGCCATATCAGAAGATGAGAAATTTCTTTTCGACTGAAACAGGCAACTCTATCTCGAGAGACGTTATACCGTAAAACTGTTCTCCGGAGTTCCGGTGTTTAGTGTGTGACTTTTCTCACTGTGTGTGTCTTTTCTCAGAATTCCCGGTGTTGAACCAAATCTGTCGGAAGGTTTCCGGGGAAAATCTACTTTTCGGTGTAAATTGCATGAATCTTACGGCTAAATTCTCTATTTTCGGTTTCCTTTTCATTCGACCGGGAATTTCCTGTTTTCATCAGAGAACTTCCCGGGATCCCAGCATTGCCATAAATCCCGCCGAGAACCTGCACACCCAGCAGCCAGAAATTCGGAGATTAGGACCTAGTTTCCATCCATTTCCGTTCAGCGGAAGTCTTTAACGGGTTTGAAATCCGGAAATTTCTAGTTTCAACCCACTTTCCCGCAGAGTTACTTGGAAGATTAAAGGGTTATATCAGCGTCCACAGGTTAAGTTATTCACTGGTTAATCTTCCAAGTAACTTTGGTTACCTCCGAGTGCTAACTTGTCGATAGTAATGCAATTTTGTCTAGTAGCTGTTTGACTTGTGCAACGTCGATCTTGGATCACTTGTGCTCTTTTCCCTTAGTTAGTGCTGACTTCACAAGCTTTCCGCTTTCACTACGCAGTCGACCACATTCTGGATTTACTCCAATTAAGTTCCTACTTCGTCAGGATGCAGGAGAGGAATCCGATATCCAAGAACCGATCCAGAACTGACTAATCCATGCCAGATCAGCGTCAACCCTTTAGAGCTACAGATAGCGATGCTTAGGGACTCTTCCCACTTAGTTTATAATTTTCTTGAGTAACTTTGCAAGACATATGGTTTTATTTTGATTTGTCAATATAGTTTATCGAACCTCTGATTATTTTTTAATTTTCTTAGAATTATTTTCGCCATCGAGCTTTGCTCTTATATGGATTAAACCACCCATGTAATACCTCGCTCGTGCCTACCCAGATCGCCCATGAGAACTAGGAGATCACTATTTTTCTTTTTATACCTGACACTTACTCCCACAAGCCAACCCCAGTCATCGGCCGAGATTGAAAGCCCCCGCTTCTAATCCTAGTTCTACTCACCTCTGTCTGATCATCTCTACATCGTCTTCCGACTGGTCCTGCTGTTCAACTAATTTCTTAACGAGAAAGCATCTTGCAGTAACAACGTCTTCATTCATTGTTTCAACTGGCAGAACGGAAAGAAAACACTTCACTTGACGATTTGTCTGTTCAATAGGTGTCAACGAAGAGCCTATACTGCTTAGAGATAAGGGAGAGGAAACCTCTGGTCCAAAACTACAGAGGTCTGACTCTTCAAAAGTTTTTGATAAATTAATGCTAAACTACCTAATGAGAAGAAAAGTTTATTACCATACCTAGCGGGTTAGATGTAATAAGGAGAAAGTGAAAGAAGTGGAAAGAGTCATTTAGCTCCATTTACCTTCGGATATTAAAAAAGTGAACTTGACTAGTATCGGTTGACATTCAGCAGTCTCAAGAATTGACTCATTTCATCGTTGGATTCATTTGACACGATAGAAATCTCTATCATTTGGTTGTCAAAATTATTCAGAATGACATCTGATATTTTCTGGCTCTTGTTTATTCAAAGATTTTTTGAAGAGTTTCAAAATAGCTTTTAAATCACTATAGGATTCAATCCTAACCTTGACTTTAGGTGTGGTGATGATGATATTCTTTAGAAGGTACTAAAGCATACATTGTATTGCTGCTGACGAGTCAAGAAGCAGTTGTGACACCCTTTCAGATATCGGGAGGGGAAGCACATGTACCGCATGTATGAATCATGAATGTTTCTCTTTCGAGAAGTGTCGCGATCTTCAATCTCAAAATCAGATACACACGGAAACAACAAAACTCTAGTGGACTTGCGCTAGGTTGTGAAAGCTGCGAATAGGACTTAATGATTTGATCAAGAAGTCAGAAACAGAAGAACCCTAAGTGGTCTCTGAACCAAGGTTGGACGTGAGGTTATGACATAGAGGTCTATCTCAAGAGGACCTCAAACAAACACTGGCTTAAAGAGACAAGTGTTCGTCTCGGACCGAAACGCATGACCGAAATATGAGTGATGTCCATCTGGGTCCACGTTCCTTAACGGTGATCTAACACGCCGTCTCGTTCTCTAGTCTTGCTGCAGCTCTTGGTTCGTTCTTAAGTCCAGACGTTCAAGTCTAGATCGGAATGCACTTTGGAGCTGGTCCAACCATCACCTCATGCCCCTAGAGTCCGTCCGCTGAACTCTGAGATCAGATGACTCATCCTGGCCCACGCAGACATCGAGCCCCCTTCATATATACTTATGGAGATCAGCGCCCCCCTCCTCTTTGATCCTTGAAAATTATACCACAATCAGATCATGGGATCAGTCATAATTAGCTCTGAGGTCAGTTTGAGGAATTCTACATATCATTTGAGAAATCCTGACAGAGACCGTCCCAATGATACTTTAATTGTCTTAAGATCTTACGTGGAGTTTTGTCCACGACCCAAGAGGAAAGAGGGACCCGAACAAAATCAAGTAAAATATATGGCTTCAATATAAAAGCATATCGTAGCCATGACAATAAAGCGTGCCACATTATGATATGTTCCAACAGTTACAACTTTCATGTTACTCTTGTGTAATAGACCTCTCCTATAATTGATGTTTACAAGCAAATTAATAGCAAACCACTCGAGAAGTCAATTTCATAGAGGGTTAATTCTCAAACTCTTCTGGGGATAAGAAAAAACCTAACAGTTCTCTATAACATCTATAGAGAAATCTTGTGGATACCAAGTGTTTTGTGTTCGTTTTGTGACATCTGATAAAACACTGACTAATATGTATTCATCTCTGATGAGTATCCAAGGAAGGGAAGGCATCATGTAGTTTCTCAAAATGTGTGTGAAACTTGATGATTCAAATCGATCCAAGTTCATAGAATTATTTGCAAAATATTTCATACAGGATCGACTTATTATTATCTCTGTAAATGTTTATGTGGGGTAGACTTGCCTCCGGCGCCCCCGGATCATTCTACCAAGCTTCAGAAATCAACAAATAACATGCACAGATTACAGATAATATTAAACACGTTTGTTCGAGTTGGTTTACAGAAATAAGTTTTGTTTAATATTCTCAATAATTACATCCTTCATTACAGAAGGAAGGGTGATGTTGAATCAATGACAAATCAAACTGCATTGAACGAAGAAGCATGAACGGGAGACATACTTAATACTTCAGCAGTAGAACCAAAGAACGAGAAATGCACTCGTATGCAACCAGAAATGTTTAGGAATGACAAGTAATAGAAATATAAAATCTTGATAACGGTTCGAGAAGATTTAATGGATGAGTTGTATATTTTAATTATTATTTATCAAATAACATATAAAGATTATGGTTTATCAAATGTCCTTCTTGGTATTCCAGTGCGAAGGATGATCTATCGTATATAAAGTCTCTCCACTCACATTTTTACGGAAGATAGACTTTCTGTTTCTATAATCCTTTACGGATGAATATAACTCCACGTACAATAGCGGGCTTCAAACTGTAAAACGCGCACGAAACACTACTACGTAGTTGGTGCGTGTTATGGGAGCGTGAAACATCCTCAAGGAACGAACGATGTAATGATTTGAATCCATATGATCGCATGCATTTGGTCTTGTTAATCAGGACGAGGTTCACGGACAAAGATGTGGAGTAGGTCAGCACGGGAAGACCCAGATTTCTGGTTTCTCTCGAGGAGGTCATAATGTCGAATTTCAACGCTGTTTCAACGATAGATTCTAGAAGCACAAGTTTTGAGTTTTCAGGGTGGAACCCCTCGAACAAACTTCTCATATCTTCTTGTCAACGGCTCCAGGATATTTAGATGCTGTAACCTTGCCTTATTCTAACCGGGTGAGTTAGGTCCCCCACCCGAGTAACATGCAGCCGAGCTGTTTGGTGTGCTGTGGTGTGAGTGGTGCAACGACTTAATGGTTAAATGTGGACCATGATTGGGTCATTGCTGTGTAGGACAGCTGCCCGCGGGGAGCTTTTTGAGTTTCAAACTTGTATAGCCACGCACACCATTCCACATTTTCTGCGTCTTGTTTGCACAAGAGGTTTTGCATCACGGTGGTAGTGGGACGCCACATGCGTCCTCTCGATCTGAGCATCGCAAAGCTTTAGAACTTTACTTTATGTCACCGCTCACAACCGTGGCAAGAAACTAAAAGGCGATTTGTCTGAGTCTATCCAGGACCTGTGCATCCATCCATTCGATCCAGGTCTCTGCACCATGGCTGCCCCTGACCTGTCGACTCCTTTTCAGCCTTATATCAGGTTTGTAAATTCCTGTCTGTTTCTCACCAGTTTGAAATGCTGAGTTGAGTTGATTCGTGATTGATGTACAGATCCATCTTCTCCTCCTCGTGACCTCCCTGTGAGGTACTGAGTTCTTGGGTCTACTGTATCTGCTCCCCAATTTTCATATATCGTGCGTCTACAGCCTGTCTTGGTAGCTTCGACGTCTTTATGAGATGTGTGGGGAAGATTTCAGTTCTGAAGTAGAAATGTGGAGTTTTTCTTCTGCATCAGCTATGAACCCTTCACTTCACGAATATAACCCTCAACTGATAACCTCTCTCCGGGAAAATTTACTTATTAAGCTTTTCTGACCCTAAAACTTAAATACATAATCCCAGTAGCGTTCTGATATTTTGCATATGGTCAAGGGTTTAGGGTTTAAGCTTTTCTGACCCTAAACCCTACACATGGTTCAAATTTCAAAATTTAAAGAACTCTACAATTATTCTAAATATATTTTATATTCACTTAACTGAATATCATATATACTTCATATACCTTCAGGCTAGATCTTAAAGACACATGTAATGTCGGTTTTATATTTTGGATATGGTCATCTATACACCAATTAAAACTATATATTTATACATCTGGTAACATATAAGGATTTCAATAAGGAAATCAACTTGAACATAGGTTGTATTCTGTTTTCCATGTTTTATTGTTCCATTTAATACCGAGATGTTTTTGAAACTTTACTCCAAGATATAGATCCCATTATTACACAGATACTTCTTACTTTTCATTCTGTATAATTTTATCAGTTCTGAAATTTAAGGCTATACATTTTTCGTTCCTTTGTCCAGTTCCCAACTGACGATCTTGATCAATCTGCGTCGTCCGAACGACGGCGATCCTAAAAACCACTGATTCTTAAAGCTACAAACTCAAAACTTAAAATCTTAGCAGATCCCACCTACTTTCCATTGATCTTATGATTCTAGGCATGTTAATCATGATACAAAAGATTTACACTCCAAATGCTTTCCTATCAAAATGCAACATATACAACTAGTATGTAAACTGTAAGGTTTCTACCAGAAACCTTACAGTTTACTAAAGCAGAAAGACGAGAAACTTGAGACATCACAGAAATGCTGGACATAAAAAGGGCTGCTGCAACAGTTTTTCTCTTCGAACTTTGTTGTCTATTCTCCAGTAAAATTAACAGAATCTTGTCTATTAAGAAAAGATTCAAAAGATCACGAGATCATTCTATATGGTGGAATTACGGCACCGGAAGCATGTTTCATTATGAAAGTTATTATTATTAACCTTCATAAGCAGATTCAAGACGCTTCCAGTGGGAACTCGAAGATTTCATGCTCTGGTACATATCGGACGTCAGTAATGGCTTGGCCACCCGATATATAGCGGAACATATAAGATTACAAATTGGTACAGTTTGGCAGGTTCAAGCAGTAACTTGGCTAGTATCGGTTGACATTCCGGAGTCTCAAGAATTGACTCATTTCATCGTTGGACTCATTTGAGACGATCGAAATCTCTGTCGATTGGTTGTCAAAATTATTTCGAGTGCCATCTGATCCTGTCTGGCTCTTGTTTATTTGAAGATATTTTGAAGAGTCTCAAATAGCTTTGAATCACTATAGGATTTAATCCTGATCTTGACTTTAGGTGTGCTGATGATGTTCTTTAGAAGATAATAAAGCATACATTGTATTGTTGCTGCCAGGGTCGAGAAGCAGTTGTGACACCCTTTCAGATATTGGGAGGGGAAGCGCATGTAGCCCAGGTATGAATCGTGAATTTTTCTCTTTCGAGAAAGTTAGAAGTATGTAGACGTATGTAGTTGTACTTCATCAAAGTTGCTTCGTTAGTGCTGTAAAGCTCGGGATCAGGGTTATGATGAAATTCATGATCTTTATTTCTTTGAATCTAACTACCATAAACTGGTGTCTGCATCTAATATAGATCATGCTGAAGTCTCAAGAAAAACTTTATGCCGAGGACAGGTTTGTATCAGTTATTTACGATTTGCCATGTTTGATGTCCGCATCATACGTAAATGTAGATCTTCACTGATACTGCTCCGTATCACGACAATGTGACCCTCATATGAATGTGCGACAAGAGGTCGATGTTATTATTCTACCATCTACGTTGTATCACAGGCCCTCAGTTCTGACTTATGCTCTCTACGGACATTTTTCTTCAGTACAAAGGTTAGTATGTTGACCTTATGATCGCTTAGGAAAATCAAGCAATGCAGCGTCCTTGTCGCGGAATGTGCTACCTCTTCATTTTAGTTGGATTTACGAGTCTCTCCGTTTATCTCCTCGCATTTTTGTATAGTTGCTTTACAGATTGAGTTGGCTGTGACTTGGCACATTGTGCTTAGCTTTACTCCTTTATCGCATTATAATACACTAGACTTGGCCGCTTCCGCTTATCCTTTTATCTAGGAAGGTATAATTTCATGTTACTCTTAGTCTATTATGTTTATTGTGACTGCTATTCGTTAGAATGCACTGTGTCTGATACTTGTTGGCACTTCAGTCTGTGTTGAAAATAGGTAGTCTCAGTTAGAGTAGTTGAGTTAGTTTTGAACAGCACTTCCTGAATTACTTCATATGCAGTCTCTGTGAGAGTGCCTGAACTAGTTATGTAGAGTGCCTGAACTAGTTATGTACAGCTCTTGCTTCTGTAAGCTTATTGCTTCGTCTCCGACATTTTATTATGGAGAACTGACAAGAGAAAAGGCCTCGCCTTTATTACTGCTGGCACAGGGAGAGATAAACGTTTTACCCCTAGTGTAAATCAACCGATTTACTTTGTTTTTAACAGCAAAAATAGAAGGAAGTGCAAAAGTCTGGGATTTACAAATGCACCCTCGCACTAGTGTAAAAAAATGAACTGTTTGTTATAATTTTTCCACTTTTACTTATCATCAACAAAGATAGAAAAAAATTTGCACTCATTCTTGAGTTGAATTTTGCACCTAGGTCATTCTCGAGTTGAACTTTGCACCTCAATTAATTTACTTCATTTCATGTGAAATTTTGTGCATATATGAAAAACAACAATTCTTGGCTCGAGTTGAACTTTGCACCTCAGTGTCTTGCACAGAAAGCGTTCCGATGCTCTGTCAATAAAATTTATGAATCTCAACACCATCACTAGAGAGACGAGGATTTAGAAAATCAAGAATATCGATTAAATGAAATACAAGCAGCAAACTCATCGAATCCCAAGCTGTAATTGTTGTTATTTGTTTCAAAGTCAAGGTTAACTTGGCCACGCGAAGTTACTATGACAGAGTGGATGCAGAGGGGGTTTCCTTCTCAGTGCAGAGATAGAGATATATACATGTTCGGAGTTAGCCTTGAAGCTGCAGAGCTTCTTGGAGTGCATTTTTGAGACTGTCTGTGAGTTTGTAGCTCAAGACCTTGACGAATACGTTTCTCTGAAGTTGACTGAAGCAACTCTTTCTCACGTCAGTCATTTCTCGCTTGATCATTCTCTGACGTTGGAGAGCTTGATTCAGAAACAACTTGCCACGATAGATGTGTCCCATCTGCAGTCGAGAAAGAGTAACTCGTTTTTTCATTCAAGAGTCGATTGTAAGAAGTCAACAGTGCAACTGAATGGTTGTTTACAGTCGGCAGTGCAAGTGAATGCGCAAGTCTCGATAGAAGACAAAGATATCGTCTCTACATTTTTGAATAATGATCTTGGAGTCACGTATGACAGGATTTTTAAAAGACGTCTACTTGGACTGATGAATATTATCAAAGGTATTATGGCAAAAAATATCTTACTTATACCATTCCATGCAGAATCTAGTTCACAATAGGAATATCAGAATGGTGCGGAGTTAGTTTCTAAACTCGAAAGGCCGAGAACTTTTCTTGCAGAAGTTCAAAACCAATCGACAGTGGAAGGATTCAATCAAAAGTCTTATTCGGAAGAGAGAGCCAGAGTTAAAGAATCTTCAGTTTCAACTTGATGGACGTATAAACACTTTTCGATGAAAAATTGATGATATTTACAGTCATTGGTTTGTGAACTTTCATAAACACAACAAGGACTGAAGTGTTCTACATCTAGTTGTACCGCATCCTAAGAAGAAGATGTAGTTCTAAAAGCAGAAGGTGTAGTTCCAGAGTCGATATCGGGTTAAAAGCCACGAGAAGAATTGCGTGCTTGGTCTGATGTATCAACACATGGCGTATCAGTGGGTGGTGATATTAGGCCTTCGAGTACAACCTGTCTTGCTGATTTTGCAGTCCATGGTTAATTTACTACATCAGTTCCTGGTGATTCTTGTACTGACGAGGACACCTCTGATACTGAGAAGGAGGAATTTTTCTCCACATGCAATCAACGAATAGCATATTATTTGTGATGGCTATTGCACGTCTCGACTCAGTGGAGAAAACTATCACAAGAGAAAATTGACGAAATCAGGAAAAACTGAAGAATACGTCAACCTAACGGTGGTCGTCCGTTTGTCCATGGAAGTCTCATCAGTTGTGTCAATTCAAGTCCATGTGAAACATGGTTAGTTCAAATAACTAAGTTGTTGCGCACAGACAAAAAACTCTTGCAGATGTACTTTCCTTCTTGTGACACAATCTTCCGGAACATGCAAATTCAGCATGTGAAAGAGGTAAGAAACATGCTTTCAACGTTTTCTTTACTTTCATTTGTGTTGTATAGTTACGCATTCTTACTCTTGTTCGGAGTACTGCATGTTCTAGGTATTGAATATTGTTCGTAACTTTTTTGTAGGGGCAAATTTTTGAGTTACCCAGAGTGTACTTTTCTGTTGAAACTGTGAACACAATACCTTCTTCAGTGGAATCAAACTCAGAATTATCACTCAAAGCTGTCCATACTCCTTTACCTGTTAAAAAATCTTTGTTGCCAGTATACGACATTAAATAATGTCGTATATTGACACATCTAGATCTCACAGTTACAAGAAATCAGTTACCAACATAGACCATTGAACAAAGTTCAAATCGTCAAGGAGGTAAATTTATTGAGTATGAATCTTACACCTGCACACTGCAGCGATTTCATTTTTTATTCGTTAATATTTTTCTCAGAGACGCACTTCAAACTCATAAGCGTTGACAATGTGTGCATGTCTATGCAGGAGGAGGACAAAGAGAACTTGGTTCCTCAGTTTCATTCCTTTCTTGATCCTAGAGCAAAGAAGTATAAAACGATTCATCAGCTGCAGGAGGATACTGAGAGCACCAAATTTTCAGCGAATAATCTGAATCCTGGATGTATCAAACTTTCATCGCATATCCAGAAGAAATCTTCACTGATGGATATGGATCTAGAGTGTACCAAACCCTCTTCACAAATCCTGAAGAAAACTTTACTGAAGATCCCCAACATGGATGTGGAGTTTATCATACCTCTTGTGAAGAATCAGTTGAGTAACAAATTAAACGAGCAAGGAAAGTTAACTATTGCTATGTATGTCATGGAAGAGAAGAAAGTCACAAATATGTATGGGCTACTCAATAAATTCATAGTAGAGAAGAATAGAGAAGCAGAAAAACTGAAGAGAGCCAAACCTTTCATAGGTCACAGGAATGATGATAAAAACTCTCTGTTGGACAGAGTTGTGCAGTGGGTTTTGATCCACAAAATAAAGCTGGTAGCAGACATCAAAACGATAGGATCTAATGAGGAAATATAGGTTTCAAGAGAAAATTTAGAATTTCTGTCTTCATCAGGTCTAGAATGCTAGAGTCCGGAAATACATGATTTTCATTTCTATAGTTCATCTGGATGTACTTCTTTTTACATAGGTATGAAATGAAGAGCTTTTGATCCCAACTTCCTGCTATATTAATTCCATGAGCATATATCTACTACATTTTCATTTTTGTCTTGTCCCTTTTCTATTTTTGTTGTGTCTTTGCATGATGCAAAGTCTGGTGAACGTGAAGGAAAGAGCATTTGCATGCAATATACATGTTTTGCTAACTCTTGTGGATTCTATGTCAATCAACCAAAAGATGATTCAGGTGCAAATAACTGTTAATTTTGAAATATTGTGGTCCTGAATGGTTTATGGATACGGATGGTTTTGTGCAGGTTGGAGTACCTCGAGATATATGGATCAGATTTTGAGTTCAATGTGCTCTTTCTTTCAACACAGTTTCTAAGGCACTTTCAAAACCATACTCTTATTGATGATCGATCCAAGGAAACTGACCGATCGCTTCTTACCACATGTGAAATGGAAGAGCTATGAAGATCCCACAGACAACACATGGAACCAGTGGAGAACTTGAAGTATGATGTTTGCCCTTCTCTTATGCAAATACAATATCTCATGATCTCAACTGAATCACGCTAAGCCTTGTCATCTTCGTATTCCAAAACTCAATCTTTAACTCGTGTCATATTTCAGGAATTCTCTCGAGACTTTGAGGAACTACGTACTTTCTACTATAGCGAGGAAAATACTACCGTGACTGGTGTTGTATTGTACGTGGACCTGTACTGTAACGACCTATGTTACACATAGGAAGTTTGTCTATTAGTAAGGTATTTAGTTATAACTAAGTGTTGAGAATGTTTATTTGCTGCCAAAGTACTTTAAGGAGGTATCAAGTTAGTCATGACTAGCTAAAAGTTAGTTATGGTTAAACTTAGCTGTACTTTTGGCAGAATTCAGATATTTGCTAAAGAGTGAGCACTACTATCTTGTCATCTTGTCTAAAAGGTAGAAAGGAGGTAAAAAGTATCCCTTATCTCCTTTTTGACTTGATATTAGTGGTTGGATTAAAGTTGTGGACTTTGTGGGCATTAAAAACAAGAAGAGATTCCACATGTTTCCTTTTTAGTGGGTCCTAGTGTAGAGGGGGGTGGAAATTCGAGATTCCTTGAGAATATTCCAAAATCCTTCTAGAAGTTGTTGACTTTGAAGGAATAAGCCCATGTGAAAAGGTAAAAAGCCCATGTGATCAATGCTTTTACCTTAAGTAATATCTTAGTAAACCCCGGTAAAAGTAGTTACGGCTGAGTTACCGGAGGGTACCAAAGTAAAAACCTAGAATGTATAAATAGAGGAGTAGAGAAGAGCTCCTCATCCTTGTTTTCACATTGTCGTAATGACAACTTGAGTAATATAGAGAGTGTGGGATATTTTTAGCACGTGAGAACTTGAGAGACGTCGTTAGAATGAAGGATTTTAGTTGATGTGTTTAAGGAGATTTTTAGTTTGATAAGTTGTGGGTGTATGAATGAGTGAACTCAGCATTTTCCCTTCAAGTTCATGGTGTGCTTCCATCAAAGCCATCAGAGGTGACCCCTGAGTGAGAGACAGGCCCGACATGTTGCAGATTCGTGGATGACGATCGTGGAGGTTGAGAGATCGGGGGGTAGTTGATCGATAGGACCGCGGAGGGTTTACATTTTTGGTTCCGTTGCCGGGACCTCACTTGAAGGGATCGTTGAATGATGTTTAGAGTTCAGTTCTATATTCGACAAAAGGAGATTATGAGAGAGCACATGGAGAGAACGTTAGGAGGAGAGAGAGCTAACGCGATGTTAGCAACGTTAGAACCTTTCGTGTATCCCGTAGTGATATATGACGCGTTCGAAGTCATTCTTTACATCTTGTTCACTTAGAAAGGGTTTGAGGAGAGTTGAAAGAGTGTGCAACAAGAGTTGTAGAGGAAGGAGGAGAGAAAAGTTATGAGAGGAGATAAATTTGTGAGTTTAGAAATTCTGCTCTCTGGAAAATTTATACAGTCGCTGTCAACTTTTCTGTGAATTTTATTTTCCTGTGATACTTTCCAGTGTTTTAGATTGGCTGATAACCTATCTAAGACAAAAGAAATCATAGGAAAAGGTGGTCTAGAGAGAGAGCAATGAATTTTCAAAGTTGAGGGGGTCTATTCGTGAGAGTTGAGGAATTCTGTTATCTGGAAAAAAATTTACAGTCATTGTCAGATTTTCTGTGAATTTTATTTTCCTGAGAAACTTTCCAGTGTTTTAGAGTGGCTGATAAGCTATCCAGGACAAAAGAAATCATGAGAAGATGAGGTCTGAAGAGGGAGAAAGAATTTTTCAAAGTGGAGGGGGTTGACAACCACGAGGGAAGTGAAAATATACAAATTTCAGTTCTCTGAAAATTTGTACAGTCATCACCATCTCTTCTGATTAGGGAAGTTTCTGTTGAAACTTCATGATTTAGTAGCTTGGAGGTTGAGGTATTGGAGATAACAAAAATCTTGGAGAGATCTCTTACCAACTAAGAGATACACGTTTCGGCATACAAGGAGGTCTTGAAGATACTTCATGCTTAATCCTGTTCGAATGACGAGGTGGAAGAAGAGACGTTTAGGAGTTCGAACAGAGACGGAGAAGCCCAAGTTGAGTATAGATGATTTACAAACCCGCATCTATAGCACTTGGGGTGCCCTCTTTACCCTATACGAAGAAGCTTCCGCGACCATTGGCACAGATTTGAAGAAAGCCGAGTTTAAAGCATCATTCACTGTGGAGGCCACGAATGCTCCTGGTGAAGTAGAGTTGGATTTTTACAAGAGTGAGTTCAAGATGTCTGTTGTGGTTAGTACAAACGATGGTGAGGAGGATCATATCTTCGATAGTTAATTTTAGATTAGATTTTATTTCGTGTATAGCATGTATAATACACGATTTCCAATATAAAGCTCGGAAGAGTTAAGAAAGTGATGTAGAATTATTTTCCTCTATGATATTTTGTCCACTTAATGGTTGAGAAGGTGCAACATGAGTGGAAATTTAAAAGATTGGAAAGTTAGACTTAGAAACCTTCCTCAAGGTTTAGATGTCATAGTAAGTGTCGGAGAAAGTTCGAGAGAGATTATCGTCGAGTTTGAAAACCCTAGTACTAAATCTCAAGTAGAATCTCCGAGGAGAAGACTAGAAACCGACTTGTGGTGTTATTTCTGTAGAGGGTTGGGACACAAAGTAGTGAATTGTCCAACTAGAATCAGAACCGAGAGAGCTAAAGGGAAGCGGGAGTTTACTGATTTAAGTCTTCGAGTGGGTCCATCGTCACCAGCGCCAATTCATCTTCTAGGAGAAGATCCTTGTTCAAGTTGTGGAGTGGGTGATCTATCAAGAGGACACAAGTGCGTCGATGTGGCCGCTCTACTTACGTCAGAAGTCGAGAAGTTGGACGAGACTCAAAGAGCTGAGACGGAGAAGTTGTCGACTTCAAAAGAGGACTCGGCTGAGTTGTGATGGAGATCGTCATTCGGATGGTGGAGAAGGCGGTGATGCGACTCAGGCTCATGATTACCTTGGGAGAAGAGATGGCACAAGAGGTGTTGTTACAACCATTTCCTTTTATTTTACCTATGGTAGATTATTCGCGAATGGAATTGGTGATGTTCGTGCTCTTTTAGCGAGTAGTTATTGCACGAAAATTGGAAGTGTAGAAGAGTAGTTACAAGATGGGGAAGTTACCAGTGTTTCATGGGAAGGACAATGAAGATGTAGAACCATTTGTACGAGATTTCAAAAGGGGTTGCATCGGAAACAACGTGAGAAGGAAGGAAGAATGGGTGTTGTTACTGCTAGAGTTTTAAGAAGATTTTGCTCTTACGTGGTATGAAGACCGAGTGAAGAGCAAGACACATGGTGCAGTTGAGGACACATGGGAGACGTTGAGTAATGCACTCATCGAAGAATTTCTTCCAGAAGAGAGTTATGAGAAGCTCATGGTGGAGCTTACTCATTTGAAGCAACGAGACGACGAGAAAGTTCGGCAATATGCCGAAAGGGTGGATAAGTTGGAGCAACGGTTTCGGACGGTCCTACGGAAGAGTGGAGACAATGTGGAGTTAACGATGGCGGGGATTGGAGCAGTGTTGACCAAGAACTTGGTGGGAGGGTTGAGGCCTTCAATTCGAACCCAAGTGAGGTACGAGAAGCCAGCAACCAAAGCGGAGGCCATCAAGATAGCGACAAATATGGAAGAGAGTTTGGATGAAGGAGATATCATCCAACCTCATCATGCTGCTCTGGTGTCAACTTCGACTCCTGGTGTAGTCACAACGATCGCACCTGCACCATCACAATTGGTGATTGCTTCAACGTGAGCTCCTACTCCAACGGTGGTGCCAAGACCGTTTGTCCCAACAACGATGTCTACTGCCACCTTTGATTTTCATGCCGAGCTGAAGAGCATCACCGATACTCTTGCGGATCTCAAGATAAACGTGGTGCAGTTACGAGAATGGAGGAACAAAGGTGGAGGAGGAGGTCAAAGAGGTTACGACAACAATCCCAACCGAGGAAATCAAGGTAACTTTGGAGGCAACCAAGGTAACTTTGGAGGCAACCAAGGTAACTTTGGAGGAATCACTTGTTGGACGTGTGGAGGTTCTCATTTCCAGCGAAATTGTCCTAACAACGGAGCAAGAGGTGCTGAAGCTGTCAGAATGAATGTGGGTGGAGGAAATCCATCACAAGGACGAGACAAGGGGGTGGTTACTATCGATGTCGTACGAGATCCCATTTACGAGAAAGGAGAGAGTTCAAACTCTTCTCATGCACCGGTGGAGCTTTTAGCTCAAGAAAGGAAAAGAACTCGATTTTCTAATGAACCGGTTTTCATGGAGGAGTCAGCAAGTAGAAGTACTCGTTCCAATAATGTTTCGAGTACACCAAGGGAGCCAAGAAGGAAGCTGGGGATGGCGGATTTCACCATTTCATCTTCCCAAGCGGGATATGATGTGGTTGAAGATGTGGGTGCTCAGAAAGCCAACATCACTGTTGGACAACTGATCGCACTTAATCCCAGCTTACGAAGGGAACTCAGAGGAGGACTGAGTTCTAAGAGAAGCAAGAAGAAGAAACCCAAGAGCAAGACATCAAAGTCTGTGGGAGTTGGTGTGGTGGATGTGCATGCTTCAGAGGTATGTACTAGGGCTTCAAAGATTGAAGTCCGGTTGAATGGTCACTACGTCTCTGACGTATTGGTGGATGGAGGATCGGCTGTCAACGCCATATCGGAGAGGTTGATGAAGAAGTTGGGGATGGAACCAACTCGCCCGGCTAGCATTGTCGTGGGGATGGCTAACAAGCAACGGGTAAGACCTCTTGGTGTGTTAGAGAAGGTGGTCGTGTCTGTGATGGGAGTTCAAACATTGATGTCCTTTCAAGTGTTAAAGGACTCTAGTTATGATTTGCTCCTAGGTAGGCCTTGGTTGAGAGCTGTGCGCACCACGGATAGGTGGCACAAGGGATACTTACGGATTGGGCCTAGAGATCATAGAGTGATAGTTCCTCTCTCAGGTGTTGGAGTTGTGACTTCTGACTTTGATAGACCCACTAGTGACTACTGGGAATCTGATACGGAGGATGATCAGAGTGTCTCAGAAGTAGATACTGGAGATTCTTACAACCAAGAATCCTCGTCTGAGGATGAAGGATTTGGTCGAGATGAATCAGTACATCAGCTTAGTGCTATTGACTTGTTGCCTCGACCAGCAGTGGAGAAAGATCCTGACAAAGAAGAGTTGAGTGAGGTAGAGATTGTGAGAAGACTCTCTACCCTGAAGTTTGGTATCAATGTCACTCAAGAGGAGAAAAGTAGATTCCTAGATATATTTCGAAAATATATCCATGTGTTTGCTTTCAGCTACAAGGATTTGAAGGAGGTGACCCTCGAGACTCATAGAATCAAATTGGAGGAGCACGCAAGACCAATTCGACAGAAGCAGAGAAGGGTCAATCCCACAACGGCAATGATGGTCAAGGAGGAGATAGACAAGTTGAAGGAGACGAGTTTCATCTATGAGGTGGAGAACTCAGAATGGGTTTCACTCATTGTGATTGTCAAGAAGAAGAATGGTAAGCTGTGAGTGTGCATAGACTATAAGAAGCTGAATGCAGTTACCAAGAAGGATTATTATCCTCTACCATTTATAGATGAGATTTTGGAGGAAGTTGCTGGTCATGAGTGGTACAGCTTTGGTGATGGTTATAGTGGGTATAACCAGATCAAGATAGCACAAGAGTACCAACAGTTGACTACTTTCACTACTCCTTGGGGAACATTTGCATTTCGGGTGATGCCATTCGGATTGTGTAATGCTCCGGCCACGTTTCAAAGGTTCATGAACAAGGTGTTTGAACCATTCATAGGGAAGTTTGTTCGAAATTTCATTGACGATTTCTGTGTGTACGGACGAAAGGAAGACCACTTTGATCATGTGATCAAAGTTTTGCAGCGGTTGGAGCAAGCCAACGCTTCTCTAAATCCAGAGAAGTGCATCTTTGGCTACGAAGAAGGTCTGCTGTTAGGGCACATCATTTCCAAGAATGGGATTGCGGTAGATCCTGAGAAGGTGAAGAAGATTGTGGATCTTCCATTTCCGATCAACTTGACAAAGTTGAGGCAGTTTCTTGGCATGGTTGGATATTATCGTAGGTTTGTCTTTTCCTTCTCAAACAAAGCAATAGCTTTGACTATGTACATGAAGAAGGGAGTTGATTTTGACTTGATAGTGCATGATCAGAAGGCAAAGGAAGCATTTGGGGAGCTGAAAAAGGCATTAGTGACAGCTCCTATACTTGCTAAACCTGAGTGGAGTAAACCATTTATTCTGTATACGGATGCCTCCAATGTAGCAATCGGATGTACATTAAGTCAGCTAGATGGAGATGGGCATGATCATCCTATAGCTTATGCTAGTAGGCAGATGGTTCCAGCGGAGAAGAATTACTCCGTGACTGAACGAGAAGGATTAGCGGTGATCTTTGGATTGAAGAAATTTCGACACTACTTGCTAGGAGAGAAATTTTCCATAGTCACAGATCACAAGGCTTTAAAGTATATCTTTAATAAGCCTAATGCCGAAGGTCGTATTGCTCGTTGGAAGATCCTTCTAACAGAATATGATTATGTGATCGAAGATAGACCAGGAAAGAAGCATGCGAATGCTGATCTTTTGTCAAGGGCTTATGATGATGAGGGAGAAGAACCGTTTGATGATTCATTTCCAGACGAGCATCTGATGACCATCACAAGCATCAAGGAGATATCGGACGAGTACAAGGAAATATGGAATTTCCTTGTAGATGGCTCTTTTCCAGAAGGTATGCATACCCGAGAACGTAATGCGTTGATCAAGAGATGCAAACCTTACACCATGGTGGAGGGAATTCTGTTTCATCAAGGAGCAGATGGGTTACTAAGGAGAGCAGTTGGTCAGAAGGAGGCATTCAAGCTAATGCACGAGTTTCACGACGGAACTGTTTGCGGAGGTCACTTTGCTGGTAAGATAACAGCCTTCAAGATTTTGGATGCGGGTTATCACTGGAGAGGGATTTTCAAAGAGTGTTTAGACTATTGCAAAACTTGTGACGTATGTCAAGCATTTGCTCTAAAGTCTACTAGAACACCTCCGTTAAGATCAATTCCAGTATTAGGGCCGTTTGAGAAATGGGGTATTGACTTTGTAGGTCCTCTTAATAAGACACCTCGAGGCAATAGATACATTGTAGTCGCCATTGACTATTGTACCAAGTGGGTAGAGGCTAGACCTTTGAGAGAGACCAATGAAACAGAAGTCGATAGATTCCTATGGGAGAGGATCATCACGAGATTTGGATGTCCGTTAGAGTTGGTCTCAGATAGAGGAGGAGAGTTTGTAGGGAGCATGACTACTGCTATGCTACAACACTTTTCTATCAAGCCACGAGTAACGACCTCATACAAACCAAATGCTAATGGTCTTGCGGAGAAGACCAATCTTACACTTTGTATGATGCTCGTCAAAGATGCTGGTGTTGAAACTGCGAAACATACTTGGGATAAGAGGCTACATGCCATCTTATGGGAGTACCGAACGACAACAAAGACTTCTACTGGATACTCTCCATTTTGACTGGTTTATGGAATGGAGTCCAAGTTGCCGATCCAATTCGAATTGGATACTTTTCAAACTATTCAACGAAAGTTGAAGAGGTCGAGAGGAGAAGACGTGGTCAGATCAAGAAGGGAGCAACTCATGGAGTTGGAAGAGACCCAAGCGGTAGCAATGATCCGGATGGAACGAGCTCAAGCGTATCAAAAGAAGAGTTACGACAAACGGTTGGGCAAGAGGGAAGTAAAACCTTTTCAAGTCAGAGATTGGGTTATGTTGTATGATGCTATCAGATTCAAGAGGGCTAGGAAGAAGTTTCTTCCGAGATATTTTGGTCCTTTTGTTGTAGATAAGGTGTGGAGCAACTTCACATATGACCTTCAGGAGTTGGGAGGAAGGAGATTCGATCGAGTCAACCATGACAAGTTGAAGTTGTTTCATCGACGAAAGTTCTCTCTTCACTCCGAGGACGGAGCGAAAATTTAGTCCGGGGGTAAAATGTAACGACCTATGTTACACATAGGAAGTTTGTCTATTAGTAAGGTATTTAGTTATAACTAAGTGTTGAGAATGTTTATTTGCTGCCAAAGTACTTTAAGGAGGTATCAAGTTAGTCATGACTAGCTAAAAGTTAGTTATGGTTAAACTTAGCTGTACTTTTGGCAGAATTCAGATATTTGCTAAAGAGTGAGCACTACTATCTTGTCATCTTGTCTAAAAGGTAGAAAGGAGGTAAAAAGTATCCCTTATCTCCTTTTTGACTTGATATTAGTGGTTGGATTAAAGTTGTGGACTTTGTGGGCATTAAAAACAAGAAGAGATTCCACATGTTTCCTTTTTAGTGGGTCCTAGTGTAGAGGGGGGGTGGAAATTCGAGATTCCTTGAGAATATTCCAAAATTCTTCTAGAAGTTGTTGACTTTGAAGGAATAAGCCCATGTGAAAAGATAAAAAGCCCATGTGATCAATGCTTTTACCTTAAGTAATATCTTAGTAAACTCCGATAAAAGTAGTTACGGCTGAGTTACCGGAGGGTACCAAAGTAAAAACCTAGAATGTATAAATAGAGGAGTAGAGAAGAGCTCCTCATCCTTGTTTTCACATTGTCGTAATGACAACTTGAGTAATATAGAGAGTGTGGGATATTTTTAGCATGTGAGAACTTGAGAGACGTCGTTAGAATGGAGGATTTTAGTTGATGTGTTTAAGGAGATTTTTAGTTTGATAAGTTGTGGGTGTATGAATGAGTGAACTCAGCATTTTCCCTTCAAGTTCATGGTGTGCTTCCATCAAAGCCATCAGAGGTGACCCCTGAGTGAGAGACAGGCCCGACATGTTGCAGATTCGTGGATGACGATCGTGGAGGTTGAGAGATCGGGGGGTAGTTGATCGATAGGACCGCGGAGGGTTTACAGTACAGTGAAAACTAGTTGTAGAGAGATTTTTTTTCTCCATTGTGTACGTAGTGTAAAAAAAGTTGCACCCCAGCTTGGCAAGCTAGGCAGGAGCTAAGCTAGGGCCATGCTTGACAAGCTGCCCCTTAGCTTGGATTGAAATATCACCGTGAAGGGGTCGAAAAGTTCCAGAATGCAGAGCTCATCGAGGAGAGCGACTTCATGCTTCCGGTTTTGACAGAAAGTGTTCTAGATAATAATTAGTACAAGTTTTAGGTTGTGAAAGATGGGAAAGAGAGAAATCCGTCGATTTCAGCTCGTGACTCAGACTAATCATCTGACAGCGTGAGTGTGTAGGTGTTTGCGAGTACTATAGTTTTGACTCTTCATTCACTAAAAATGGAGTTGTACAGAGAAGTTAGATGGAAAGAAGTCTATGTTGGGTATGTAGCCACGTCCTGCATATCTAGGGGCAGGAGACCAGTATCTCTCTTAATCGTGAGCTTCCTTGCCTAAGCCTCCGCATGCCACCTTGAATATACCATGAGAGATACTTGGTGCGCATATGGAGGGTTGTAAGTCTTATGGAGCAACCTCATAAGTGTTGGGGCTTCCACCTACATTGGATGGCTTGTGGTATATTCAAGGTGGCATCAAGAGCACGAGAAACTTTTATTAATCAAGCTAAGTAATCAAGAGGTCAGCTTAGAAAAGAGGACTGTGGACCTTTTATTTATCAAGGGATCAGTTTAGCAAAGAGGGATGTGAGACTTGTATTAATCAAGCGGTCAGCTTAGTAAAGAGGCTGTTTATGCATAAGGACAGTAGGGCGACAGCTTAGCTACGGAGCTGCTTTGATAAGTAGCTGTGCTTATAAGGACAGTAGGGGGCAGCTTAGCTGGAGGCTTATCTTTTAGATAAATCAACCTGTGGCAGTTTTCGACGAGGACTTTTTAGAAAGAACTAACAGAAAAGAGAGAAGAGACGAGCGTAGGAGAGAGGAGAGAGCTTTTTTCACAATTGAAGATTTTGAGGGTGGAGTCGACATTGAAATAATGTTCATTTGAGTCTTGAAAAGCCTATTTGAGTATATGAGTGTTTGATTTGTATTTGGTGGACGTAAGAGATAGAATTTTGAGTTCTCATCATCGACAACAATCTGTTTTCTTTTTGATCGTTTTCCTGATCAATCACAATCAAGAGGTTCGCCCTCCCCAAGAAATATTCTCGCTACGACATCTCGTACACTGAGAGCTATTGGGGTGATTGATTTGGAGAATTGATTAGATTGAGTGAGAAAATGGATCACAGTGTTGTCGTACAAGGTGTGGCTGCTGCTCAAGGTGCTCCTGTTCAAGGTACTCCTGGTCAGGATGGAATTGGCTCTCAACGAGGACCTACGGTAGTCTCAACAGCAACCGCACAGCCTGTTATAGACACATCTCAGATTCTTCAGACGTTTTCTGTCCTTATTCAGCAGCAACCTGCGATTGGAGGAGTTGAGCAGAAATCCACAAAGACGTTACAAGCAATTGTGGGTCGATGTGAACGATTTGATGGAAGAGACGTTACTAGGTACCTGCGGGAGTATATGGGTAAGATAGAGTTGGTCATGGCACCTAAAATCGAGATAATTCTGAGCTTTGAGTTGACTGTTGTCTCTGAACTGAGAGAGAATGTGAGAATTCTACAGAGAAGACATCTACGTAGATGGACTCTGTTTGAACGTGCACTGAGAGAAGAATTTCTAAAAGAGGATTTTGAAAGAGTCATCAAAAGAACCCTCATGGACTGGATAGAGCGTCAGCCTGGACGTTCCATGGGATTGAATGAGGTGATTCGTGAGTTTGAGAAGAGGTACTCTCAGCTCTCTGGTTTAGAGAGATCGATGCTAGATGCTAAGAAGACGGAGTTATTCTTAGGTGCTCTGGATGAGTTTACAGCAGACAGACTTTGTTTCATGTTAGCTGATTGTGGAGCTGAAGGGAGGTTACATCAGATTGGAGAATAGTGGAGGAAACATTAAATACTCTTGCTAGACAATGTCGTGGTAGGATGGCAGTGCAACTAGAGACCTTGCCAGAACAGAGAGTAGCTCCTCATGTTCTAATAGTTCCTCCTATAATACCTCAAGCACCTATAGTGATTCCTCAAGCACCTATAGTGGTTCTCCAAGTGGTTCCTCAAGCGCTTGCAGTACCTATCCCAGCACAGAGAGGACCTAGACAACAACAGCGATCTATTGAGAATCGAAATCAGAATAACCTGATTAAAGAGCTCACTCAACAATTGAGAGATTTGAGAGTTGAGATGGCTGATTTGAGGAGAGACCAACGACAAGTCGCACCAGGTGCTCGATCTGTAGGAGGAACTTTTACCAGAAGATGTATTTGGTGCGACAGTCCGATCATCTCAGAGGAGATTGTCAAGACTTAGCGGTTCTCTTGTGAGAGGGTGTAGTCAATTATCACAACAACAGATTACATCTAATCGCCACTGAGCAACCTCTGAACACATATTTTGGAAGAGGAGGAATGAGGAGTTCGCTTCCAGCACTTATTGGTGCGAACACTACAGCGATAACTGCGGGTTCTGCAGAAACTGATGTGTATACGGGGAGAGTTGAGATGCGCTCTAATCCAACTATGGTTGAGCAAGCTACTGAGGTCTCAATTGAAATGATGAAGAGAGGTGCAGAAAGCATTAGGAGGGTTATTCGATGAAGAGACCTAGTAGATGTAACTTCTATTCGAGCGTTTTAGAAGCGAGTAGTGAACAAGATGCCATGGTGGACGACAAAAGACGACGGGATGCTTCCGACCTAGATGTAGGAGTATCAAATGACAGTGACCGTTGAAGGATTACGAGGAGGAGAGCAGCAGAACCACCACCAGAACTACCAACTGGTAGGTTTCCTGCTGTAGAGGATATATCCTCTACCTCTACAGCTCCACCACTTGCAGTAGATCCTATGGAAGGTGTACAAGATTTGCCGCAGGAGGCTATTGCTACTGAGAAAGTACAGGGGAAGAGGTTTACAGCACAAGAGAAAGAGAAGGCTCCAGCTTACAAGTTAGCTATAGACATCGAAACAGCAACAGACTTGCGTGCTGTTCTGGAACAACGCATTTTGGATGCTAGAATTGAATTTACTCTTCGTGAGGTACTGGGTATAGCAAAGAGAGAGTTTCATGAGTTGATAATTGACATCATGAAGAGAAAGAGGTAGGTGTTGGCTGAACAAGTAGGCAGTCAGATGGTTGGAGCAGTAGATGCTATTGGCGTTGATGGGTTCAGAGATGATAAGTAAGAAGCATGGGTTGCTAGTCCCACTATTATTGAGAATGAAGATGAAGAGTTTGAGGAGGATAAGTCAGTACAAACAGTGATTTCAAACAGAATCATTGGGCACGACTGAGACGTAAGTTCGACTTGGAGGACTTACTGAATCGGTACCTGCACTTGTGGATCAAGGGTCAGAGATCAACATTATTTTGAAAGAGGTGTATGAGAAGGGGCAATGACCGATCGAGAGGAACCATGGTTGGATACTCCGTGCTGCTAACAATCAAAAGGGTGAGTTGTACGGAGCTTGTCCAAATATACGAGTAAAGATTGGATATGTAGAGGTTGATCAACATTTCTTTGTACAGTCATCCGCCTCCTATCCTGTCATACTAGACCAACTTTACATCACCGATGTTCGGATGGAGATAAAGATGATGAATGATGGATCTCATTATGTCAGAATTCGGAGTATAGTTTTTGACCGTCAGTTATGGACATGAGCGAAATCAAGAAACCCTTAAAAATTCTCAAACGAGGAGATGTAAGGGTTTTTGCAGTCCACTCCTGTAGAACGAGAAGACAGAGGTGTAGAACCTACTGTTGAGATCTCGTCAGAGTTGGTACATAAAGTAGAAAAGACGAAAGCGAGGCATGTATAGAGGTCTAGAGATATGTGTAGTGTACAGAGTTGGCAGTCTGGATTGTTGATGTTTGAGGACGATGGGTGGAGTCAGTTTACAAGAGTTGAAGACATGAGAGAAAATACAAAAGGATGGATGGTAAAACATGTATCAGAGCTGCGGCACGTAGAGGTTCTATTTGAAGATGATGTGGTTTCTAGTTTGTTTGAAGAGTTTGTGTCTGTACAGTCAGTTGCTAGTTGGTTGGACAGTGTAAGTAGATTGATGGAAGAGAAAGGTAGTATGATGGTGATCCTTATCCACTCTCGACAAATATATGAGGAGATTGCTACGTGTTTGCGGTTTTTTCCTCACGCGATGCAGAATAGTGAGAGAAGAGAAGTAGTTTGTTGGTGTGCACTCTCTCAGGAAGCAGACGTCCATGCGAAGTACAAATCTGTACTGGAAAAGATGAGACCGGTAGCAGCTCAACTACCTGCTAACTCGCAGCAACAAGTACAGTTAGTAGGCACTGAGTCCATATTGCGTGATCATAGACGAGTAGGGCATTAGTTTACTGAGGAGACGTTGAAGGAGCTCCAGATAGGAGGGGGTGATTTCTTGACTGAGGTTGAGAAGACAATATTTGAGCAGACGATAATGAATCATGATAAAGCGTTTTTCTTTTTCAGCAGAGGAGATAGGTTGTGTTGACCCAAAGGTTATAACACCTATGGTTATATTCACAATCCCTCATGTGCCTTGGGATCTGAAATCGATTCTGGTTCCTCGTGCCTTGTTGCCTAAACTCATCGAATTGCTGAAAGAGAAAGTACAGATGGGGATACTTGAACCGTCTATAGGACCATATTCTAGCAGGTGGTTCACTGTACCCAAGAAGTCAGGAGCCTTGCACTTTATTCAAGACCTACAACCTGTGAATAACGTGATCATTCATAACGTTGAGACGGGTCTTGTGATTGAGGAGGTTACAGAGGCATTTGCAGAGAGAGCTATCTATTCGATCGGAGATCTATATTCTGGTTATGATCAGTTCCAACTGGCTGTAGAGAGTAGAGATCTAACTACTATGCGTACGTCTTTGACATTGATGCAGATGTGTATTCTTCCACAAGGAGCGACGAACTTGGTGGCTCATATGCAGAATGCGATGCATAAGGTACTACGGAAATTTGTGCTTGATGTTATCATTTCATTTCTAGATGATATTCCTATAAAAGGTTGCTCGGTTGAAGACAAGGATGAAGCAGTACTTGCGAATGGATGTAGGAGGTTTGTTGCAGACTGTATCAAGGACGTAGAACGTATCTTGACTCGCCTGGAGAGATACATCTCACCCTGTCATGAGCTAAATCCAAGCTTGGTGTGTCTGAGATTTTAGTGGTTGACATCTATGTGGTGTCTTTGGAAGGCGACCAAACTTGGAGAAGGTTGATGTTATGGCTTGTGTATTTTTTTCGTTTATCCATTCCTCATTATGCTCACGTTGCTGAGTCTTTGTATGCATTACTGACGAAGGATAAGAGATTTGTATGGACTTCTGTCCATCAAGAAGTAATGAGTAGATTGAAGGAGAGTTTGAAGTCTCCACCTGTATTGAAAAGAATAGACTATGGATATGAAAGGCCTGTCATTGTCACAATGGATACTAGCCCAAAGGTGATTGGCTGGGCGATATGTCAAGATGATGCGAGTGGTATGTGGTTCACCTCTAGGTTTGGACCTAGGATCTTAACAAACAGACAACGAGATTATCCTCAGGTGACGCGTGAGTTATGGGGAGTGGTGATCGTGATGAAGACGGACCGTGAGTTTCTAATTGATGCTCATGTAGTCTTAGAGACAGATTGTCTATCTCTACTAGGGATCCAACTGTAACACGTCGGACATAGCGATGTTGCGTTGGATTGTCTATATTAGAAGCTTGAATCCAGAGCTGAAGCATATATAAAGGAAGGAGAATGTGGTTGCAGATACGTTCTCAAGGGCTCGTTTTGTAGACGAGGATGTCATGTTTTCAGAAGCTGAGGAAGAAGAGAGAAATGATGCTCGATGTCAAGTTGATCGACGGGTTACAAACTTGATGCCGTTGATGTTTAGAGAGGAGCTTTACACAGGTAGATCGTGACATAGGGTACTATCTGAGTTCGTTGGAGAGGCAAGAGAGGTGGAGCAAAGTAGAGTTCGTGGCGATAAGGAAACAAGCTTACAACTATCTTCTACGTGATCGGTATCTTTGGAGACGGTCGTAGAGGAGAGATGAGATGTTCACACGAGTAGTGGACAATCTATAGACTAAGCAGCAACTAATGAAGGAGTTTCATGATATCTTGTGGATCGGCCATCGGGGATTTGGACTACTTACGTCAAGATGAAAGAAAGGTATTGGTGGAAAGGTTTGTATCGAGATGTGGTGAACTATGTCAGTTCCTGTTTGCATTGTCAGTTCTACTCAAAGATGCGATATAAGGACAATCTCGTGCTAACTTTTTTGCCTTGCATTCACTTCCAGTGGGTTCTCGACTTGGTGGTAATGTCTCCGGGGACTATAGGGTATGCGATATTTGGTTTTGGCTCGTGAGGATCTCTCCAACTTTGTAGAAGGACGAGCTCTGAGGACGAAGACCACAGAGAGGATATGTAAGTTTGTTCTTGAGGATATTATCTGTAGATATGGATCTGTAGGAAGGCTACGGGTAGATAGAGGAGAACTACGTGGTATAGAAGCGAAAGAGTTTTTTGCTCGATATGGTGTGAAGCTCAAGCTTACAACTGCAATGAATCCAAAGAGGATTGGAAAAAATGAACGATGACCTACATCAATAGTTCAAGCCTTGGTGAAGACATGTGACGATAAGCATAGAGAGTGATCTAGGTTACTCCCTTTTGCTTTATGGGCTGATAAAACAACTCATTGTTCTAGTACATGATACATGCCTGTTGAATTAATGTTAAGGTAGAAGCCGATGATGCCAACAAAAGAAGATTTTCCTACCTGGGCTACCTTACCATGAGAAGACAGTATGGATCGTGTACAACTTCTCTCACTACAAATCAGACAGCTAGAATGTAGAGAAGAGGATCTTACAGAAGCGCAACGAAGGTTGAAAGCGGCTCGACTTGAGAACAAAGAAAGATTTGATAAGACCCATAGACTTCGACCAAAACCGATACAAGTTGGGGATTGGGTGTTGGTATACGACAGCACATTGGAGAACCAACACTCTACAGTCCAAAAGTTTTCGAGAAGGTGGTTTGACCCATACCTTGTCTCAGATGTACATCAAAATGCTACTTATTCTTTGTGAGAGTTGGATGGTACGCCTTTAAGGCCTCCTGTTGCAGAGAAACGGATGAAGCTGTTCAGAAGAGAGGGGGGCAGTAAAGCTAGCTGAGTTCTTAAGATCAGAAAGTACAAATGAAGATCTTTCTGAGACGATTGAAGAGAGTGAAGATGACTTTGAGAATCACGAGGATAAGTGATGGATTGACACATACCAGAGGATGTGTAGGTTTGGAGGGGGTGAATGTCGTGTTGTTCGTGGACCTGTACAGTGAAAACTAATTGTAGAGAGATTTTTTTTTCTCCATTGTGTACGTAGTGTAAAAGAAGTTGCACCCTAGCTTGGCAAGCTGGGCAGGAGCTAAGCTGGGGCCATGCTTGTCAAGCTGCCCCATAGCTTGGATTGAAATATCACCGTGAAGGGGTCGAAAAGTTCTAGAATGCATAGCTCGTTGAGGAGAGCGAGTTCATGCTTCCGGTTTCGACAGAAAGTGTTCTAGGTAATAGTCAGTACATGTTTTAAGTTATGAACGATGCGAAAGAGGAAAATCCGTCGATTCCAGCTCGTGACTCAGACTTATGATCTGATAGTGTGAGTGTGTAGGTGTTTGCGAGTACTATAGTTTTGACTCTTCATTCTCTAAAAATGGAGTTGTACAGAGAAGTTAGTGTAGAAAAAACTAGTAAAGACTTTATAGAAAAGTTTCTTCGAGAATAAGAATATGTACAGACTGTATTACCTTTTAGAACGGAAACAGAGGCCATCCCAGTTATAAGACGCCTGCCTAGGAGGAAAGTGGTCTTAGGATCAATTCCTCCTGGCTTGTGTTTCCTATGCCGAAAGCCCAAGGTCGGCAGGTCTTCAGGACGTATTCCGGCATGTTGACCTCTTGGAAAGGAGTCTATGTTGGATATGCAACCACGTCTTGCATATCTAGGGGCGGGAGACCAGTATCTCCCTTAATCGTGAGCTTCTTGACCTAAGTCTCCGCATGCCACCTTGAATATACCATAGGAGATACTTGGTGCGTATATGACGGGCTGTAAGCCCTGTGAGGCAGCCCCATAAGTGTTGGAGCTTCGGTCTACAATAGATGGCTTGTGGTATATTCAAGGTGGCATCAAGAGCACGAAAAACTTTTATTAATCAAGCTAAGTAATCAAGGGGTCAGCTTAGAAAAGGGGACTGCGGACCTTTTATTTATCAAGAGATCAGCTTCGCAAAGAGGGATGTGAAACTTGTATTAATCAAGGGGCCAGCTTAGTAAAGGGGTTTGTGTATGCATAAGGACAGTAGGGAGGTAGCTTAGCTAGGGGCTACTTTGATAAGTAGTTGTGCTTATAAGGACAGTAGGGGCAGCTTAGCTGGGGCTTATCTTTTAGATATATCAACCTACGGCAGTTTTCGACCGGGACTTTTTAGAATTGAAGATTTTGAGGGTGGAGTCGACATTGAAATAATGTTCATTTGAGTCTTGAAAAGCCTATCTGAGTATCTGAGTGTTTGATTTGTATTTGGTAGACGTAAGAGATAGAATTTTGAGTTCTCATCGTCGACAGCAATTTGTTTTCTTTTTGATCGTTTTCCTGATCAATGACAGTCAGGAGGTTCGCCCTTCCCAAGATATACTCTCGTCACGACACCGGTAAGAAATATTTTCTTGTAATATATTAACGCACTACTTTCCATTATATGCAGCAGGAGCCCGTCTTCCACTCTATGCTATGGCAAATGTGATACAAACAAGGTTGTTACCAGTTATTCAGATCATTTCTTGAACACTAACATCATCTCAACCTCCAAAACTTCGGCTGGGGAGGAAGCATCCTTCCTCGATTATTTGCTCCTCTCACAGGTATTTCAACCTTCAATAAGTACCGTCGAGCTTTCAGTACGTCAGCACGGTTGTGCCAGCTTCTTTGAGAGGACTGATTTTTATCTCCGTGAAAATTCTATATTCAGTTTTTCTCATTTTTTCGTGAGATGGACGACAAGAGTTTTCCATGTGCTCTCTTTTTTTCTCATAAACCGTACTGGTTTTCTGGTGGTGCCTGACGCTTGTATCAATGAGAAGATCGCATCGAGAAAGAGTCGTTCCATTACGATGTTCTCGCTGTGAAATCAAGATACGTCGAGAGAGTTATCTCAAATGAACTTTTTTGAGAGGTTTCAAGTGTTTGGTTCTGACAAGAGGCGAGGGATCGCTTTCCATTCAGTATTTGTTATGTGTTACATGTCGTGGTTAATAATACACACCTTAGAGTGCAACTTTTGCATTGAATCCATGTGAATTTGTTGCAGAGTTGTGTGGAAATTAGAACTGATAGTGAGATCATTGACAGTAGCAGGTGTTCCAAGGTTAATATCAACAGCTAGTCCATAGAACAATAAGTTAGAAGTCTGACGTTTTAAGTTGACTGGTAATAGGTCTTGCCTGGTGAGTGTGGATTCATTGCCCAACTGAATGAAGGCCGTCACTTAAAGAAGCGACCAACGAAGTTTTGTGTTGATCAAGTTCTCCAGACCTATGACCAAAAGAAATTCAACTTCACCAAAGTGGATCAGCAAGAGATAATGTTTGGATTTGACGAGTGTTGACCACTACAGCGAGTACTCAAAACATGCTTTCGTTAGAGAGAATCCTATTGTAGTTGCGATCAATGTAAGTGTGTCAGTTCTCATGGATAATATTTGTTTGATGCTACACAAGACGCTTTGGTGTTAGTCTTTGCTAGTTCGTCCAACATCTTGTCCAAGTCATAGTAGTCCTCGAGTCCTCTTGATATTCACTTGGGCGCTCCGGTTGTCATTATGGGACTGCACGGAGTCAGTTTGTTGTTGAGTGATGTTTCTCAATATTGATCTGTCTTCGTTGTCTCGTATGAATGACGAGTCACTGACTAGGAGCCGTCTGAAGCCAAAAGTCGACATCTCTCTCATTTCTAAACTTGCATCCTTGTCATTCTCATCTTGCAGGTTAGTCCGATTGAATATGACCACGTCCTTCTTGTGCCACGAGTCAAATCCAAATCCTTCAACGCATTGACGCGTATATCTTTTTACTCGCATTTCATATTACCGTTGAAGTCAACAATCCCTACTTCTGCCTTGGTTATAACAGCCTAGGAGCCTTCGCCACCATAAACCACCTTCATTTTCAAGTAAGAAGAGAGACGTGTTTTCTTGTTGGATAAAGATTAGTGGGTAGCACAAGTACTGCCCACTTAAAAGAAGAGTCTGGAACTTCTTTGGAATAGAAGCGTTTTCTGGCAACAATTATTTTTTGCTGTCAATTGTGTTTCTCGGTGCTTTTTGTATTGCCAACAACACTTATATCTCATGGGACTACACAGACATACTACCTTAACGTACCATTTCATTTCGAACGTGCCGAGACATCGAGGATCAATCTCACTCGGATGAAAGGCGGATGTAAAATCTCAGAGGTAGTGGATTATCCATTCAGGACACTTGTATACAAAGTTGGAGACAGTTTGAATGAACTTGCCAACATTGTTGCAAAGACGTGTATTCATTTGCAGAACGACAATATCTCATTCAACGTACTCATTGCCGATTGTGGTGCACGAGTTTTCCTTATTCCTCAAGTTCGACATTTTTTCTGTCTCCGTCTTCAGTGAGATTAGAGCTGGTGTTGTAATACTTGCAGATTGTGCAGTTGTCAGTGTGAAATAACAGTACAGAATTTCAATGTATATGTGATTGCTTGAGTGTCGAGGAAAGAAGGTGATCCTAAGTCTTTGTTTAGCATAAGATCTAAACCCAGTTGTGATCCTTGCAGTGTTACGCAGAAAGGTTGTGTGGGGGGTCTAGTAGCTTCTTGCCTCCTCCAAAACGCCTGATGAATGTGTGTCTTTGTGTCTTTCACTATTACAGTCTTCAACGTTTTGATTCTTTCTGCTAGGAAACTGGATACTGCATCCATGGTCATGTATCCCTCTACTGATATGTTGCGCACATCTTGTCTAGAGCGCGGATTTTATCTTTAACTTTCTTGATATGCATCTCTGTGTACGTGGATCCAAGTTTATTTTATTTATTTTCATAACGTAGAAACCAAGAGTCTCCTGATCTGCACTTGCAATTGTATCATGGACATGTCATTTTATATACATATTTCTGAATTTGAAGTATTCAAGTGTGGATTATTTTTATTGATCAGTTGCAATTATTCATTTTCAATGATCGATCATGATGAATACGCAAAATGCAGTGCACATTTTTTATCAATTCGTAAAATATATATGATTTTTGATTTTCCAAAAATATTACTTCCTCGGAAGTTAAGGTTCATGAAAGTCGAAACAGGAACCCATTAGCGGGTGCTTGGTTGTTGTTAGCAGCTGTTAATAATCCAACCTCACACCTTAACATCAAAAGAATAATAACAATTGTCTAAATATTCACTTCTAAATGTGTTATCTTGAACTCTGAATGGTCAAAAACATCAATTTTAATTTTCCACTTTTCACTACTCAAATGTCCACGAGAGTTGAATCAGTCCAGATTTAGTGAATACATGGATACTAGCTTTGTTATGATGTTCCGACTGGTTTGAAACTTGAGAAGGACTTTGGAATGTATTATCCTCTGGTTAAAGCGATCTAAATTCCTATTCACTATTTGTGCAACAGCAGAAGTCACTAGACGAAAGGCTACAATCGAATAGTCTAGTAGATGTCTTTGCTCAAAGTTTGTTTAGTTTTCACGAAAGTTTCTTGAGACAGTCCCAGGTTGAACTCGTCAAATTTGGTAACAAAACTTCAATTGGTTGTAGAATTTTTTGTCGTGAGAATCAGGTGAAAAAATATCTTATTAACTTGTAGAAGAAGTGACAAGTGGACGTAGATGCTACAAGTAACCTTGAATGTTGATTCTATACTCATAAATCAGTCAAACTATATTGAATATTCTTCCCCACATCCTTGTACAGTGAATTTTTGTTTTCTCTTATTAGAAAACGTCTAAATGTTATAATAAGTTATTAAAAAATTTGAATTAATTCATAAATGATATATATTAATCAATCTCGGAGTAGCCAACTCATCAGGATATAACCCATAAGTGGAGTCCGGGCTGATGCGTTGATAAGAGAATAAGTCGCATTAATTGTCAAACCGTGCCGTTTTCAGAGGACATTAATTAATGTTCTAACTCTTCCCGTTGTCGTGTTGTGGATTGGCTAGGGTGTGAAACCACCACATATCCTTATCGTACGTGTATTGATGTTGAGGAGCCACCGGGACCTTATCATGTCAAAAGATAAGACTCCACGTGGACGATCCGTGTACTCTCTACTGAGTGGAGATAAGAGTAGTACTCTTGTCGTCATATGCGAAGTTGTTGTATAAGAAGAGAGGTGCACGGAGCTTTGGATATGGAGTGTAGAGTATCCAAGTCTAGTGTGAGTGTGATCAGTATCATCGGATGAAGTAAGCGGCAGTGCGAGTGGTAGGCATGAACGGAGAACCTTTTCGTGCTCCTGATCTTCCACTTGCACATCCATTCGTCATTAAGATCTATTGTCTGCCGCGGGATCACTTTCGAGTATTTATGGTAGCTCATTGGGGAGAGTCGTTTATGGCTGCGGAGTAGCCATCACCGGATCCTATCATTCTTCCCGTTGTCACTTATGACGCTGTTTGGGATCTTACTGTCTACATCTTGCTCTGATGTGGTATGGATCCTCCATTGGATCTAAACTTTCCAGCGAGAGTTCCGTTCAACACCTGGGTCGAAATACGTTGTTACAGTCGACCAAAGGTGCTGCATCGAGAGTTTGTCGTGAGGAACTTTGGTGAGGATTATTACAACCAGATACTAGCTTCATCTGTTCCTTTTGTAGTTTCGTTTATTGTCAACCGTTTTAGAGTCGGGATTCTGACTCTCTATTGAGCGTAGTTTGTACTCGTGTTTACGTGCTTCGTGGCTGACGACATCGTCAACGGCATGTGTTTGTAGTTTGTTCAATATAAGCTTTGAGGCCTAAATGGTACTCTTGGATGAAAAATTCGTTCTTTGTGTGTTTGTCATGTGAGTGAAGACAAAAACTCTTTTTGTCAACTTGTTTCTTATTGGTCGAAAGTGTGACCAATCATCTTCCACTAAGTTCCTTTCACGTTTTCAAGGGTTAGAGGCACTTCTTGTGGTCCATTCGCCCAGAATGTTTCGATCAATTGAAGCTGAGGGGGTCAAATTCGTGACCAATTTTGTTTCCATGAGGTCTTTCTCACTTTCTGGGAGTTCTGTGAGGTTTCTGGAGATGAATTGACTATTGTTGGAAAGCTCTTGAGATGGGCTTGCTGATGGATTCCAAGATCATAACATTGGAATCGATTCGATCAATCGATTCCAATGTTATGGTCGGCTGAAGTTGGGGGTCTCAAATCGGAGGCTATGATAGTAGGCGACTGTAAACAGAAGACATTGAGAGAGATACTGAGAGTTTGAGGTCGAATTTCGCTATGAAACCTTCCATGGTCTGAGAAGGTACAGTCAGCTACCTACCTGTGAAATTTCAGACCATTTGGATTATTGGGTTGAAGGGAAACGCTGTTTTTGTGCACAAGGGTATGCATATCGTCTTGTGTCATAGACGAAAAGTGTTTAGATCATTCCGAGAGTTTGGTTGAGGATCTGCTGGTGAAATTTTACAGAGTGATAGTGATGGTGACACATTAGCTTCTTGAGAAGTTTGAGCCGTTTTGGTCGAGTGGTTTGTGAGGAATCGAACAGCAAAGTTTTGGCGAAATAGTATCATGTTATAAAAACAGCGATAAGGGCTTGGATCATTTCGAGAGTTTAGTTAAGGATCTACTGGTGAAACTTTACAGAGTGGTAGTGATGGTGACTCATTAGCTTTCTGAGAAGTTTGAGCTATTTCTGTCAAGTGGTTTGTGAGGAATCGAATAGCAAAGTTCTGTCGAAATAGTATCATGTTATAAGAAACAGCGAACTTTGGAAGGGCATAGCTGCCAACTCAGAGATGATCTCTCTGCATGTAAACCCTTAATAGAGAGATTATTCTACAGGTTATCTACTGGCCTTGGTTTCATCTTATTCTGAGCTGTGGTTGAAGAGTGACAGCGAGGTAAAGTTGAGAGGTTCTTGCTCTGAAAGACGCAAGAGTCAAGATTCTTTGAAGAACAGGTCGACTTGGAGATTTTACTAGTGCTTCAGAGCACTTCACCATGAGTATGGAGAGTTGTTGACAGTATTTCTTGTGTTTGGATCCTCTCCATACTCGAATGCCTGTTTGTACGCCCAGTTGGTTTGATTGGATTTGTGTGCGGACGTTGAGCTTAGATTTCTTTTCTATTAGGAGTGCTGGTATTTCTCTTGTGGTGAGGCTGAAGTGATGACCAGCAGACCCAAGAGTGCTTGCGGTGATGGCAGGAACAGGTTGCCCGTGCTTGTTACCTCGGTTCTATTCCTAGTCGAGTAAGAGAGAGATCTGCCGAGAGGACGTGAGGATATCGTAGCGAGATAGATTCAGAGTGTACTTGGAGGTCAGAGAAAGGTTTGGGTGGTCGCTGGTTCTGAGTCACGAAGTGCGACACGTACTCTCTACAGCTAGATACCCGGTGTATTCTCAGATAAGAAAGCACGTCACACGACACCGTCGGAAAAGTTAAAATATTAATTAATGTACACCCATGTACACTTCGAAGTGTAAATGGGTGAATATCCTCCTTCTTCTAAGACTGAATATGGTCTTCAGTCTTAGAGACGTGAATTTTCTAAAATTTTGAAAACGTCAAGAACAAAGTCGAGTGAACTTATATATATCTTTCTTGCCATTGATAACAAGTGTTCGTCTTGTGTAAACTACATACTGTCAGTTAACAATATCTTGACGACACTCATTCACTTTCGTTGGAGATTTCAGAATCGTCATGAGAAAATTTCAGGCGATAACAAGTTACTCTTCAAGAGATGTCGTATGGATCCTCTACTTGTTTTCTGCCTTGACGACTAGATACTTACGACATGAAGCATTCCCTTTGTATTCAACTAGCATCCCAAACAGCCAGCTCCATGTTCGAGGATAGGGCGTGTGGTGCAGGAATATACAGTTCGTTGACTACGGAAGGAATGCTTCTGCAACCAAAGAACCTTCACCGTTGACAGTACAATAGATGTGGCCGTCCCCCCTACAGTTCTCCACCTCTAGGTAAATTCAGAGTTAACTCGACTCATATTAACTGATGTAACTGTAAGATCTCACCTTCGGGATGAGCTTTGCGCCCCAGTTCTAGTGATCGTCTGCTTTTCTCGCTTGACCCATATTTCTTTCAAAACATTCGCCTCCAACGGTCCAACCTCCACCATGCCAGACGATCTTGTGCACACGGTCATCTGGAGCGTCTTCGCAGCTACGAACATCAACTATCAGCACGCACGTGCAACGCTTAACAGCTGAAGTCGAAGAAAATGTGGCAAAGCGTTGGCCGTCTTGAAAAAGTCTCGACGTTTGACTAGTGCTCTCTTGGTGTGGTGGTATAGCCTCTCGACTACCGGCCACATCTTTCCTTTTCTGCCGCATTGCCAAAATGGGAGAGGAGAAAGCCTAAGAAGAATCCACTTTGGCTAAGGTAGGCTTCGTCATTTTGCCTCCCCTCTCTCCTCTACAGTGGATGTTTGGTTTATTACCGTCAAACGCTAGCGAGAAATCACTTCTCTGTTCTTCTTTGTTTTTCTCGTTACGGACTTTCTCATTTCACCCTTCTAGTGTGAATAGTAATCGAAAGATGAGAAGGTGAATATGCGCGGGAAGAGTTAGATAATAAATTAAAGATTATTCGAGTTAGATAATAATTAAATATATATAATATTAATAGTTAATTAGTAACGTGATTTTGGATCTGTACTTTTTGAAGCATGCTGACTTGTTCATGCTTTATGGGTTATGTTTATCTTTCATGCATCCCTTTGCTCAATTCATATTTAATATTTATCGAATTAAATATTAATTAAATCTAAAATTTATTATTTATTATTTATTTTACAAATAAATAAAATATAATACCAATTAAAATTAACCTATTCAAGAGACTTTATGTTTAATCCAGAACCTACTCCAGCCACGACCTGAACCAATCTACATGAGGATTTCTTTCCTTATCTTTCTGCTTGTCCTTTTCCTTCTTTCAGTTCTCACACTCAGATATTGGAATTAAACATATTCACAATTTTATTTTCTTTAGCTTCCATATACTGAAATCTTAGCCATTCTAAGTTTTCTAAAGTTTCGGCACTATGTTATGATTCAAGAATCCGCTTTATAAAGCAATGTTCAAGTAGTATAGGTTTCTACGTACCACTAGACCTCGTCGATTGTAAAAGACGGAAAGGAAGATGGGAATTGTTTGTCTTATAGTGTATATTTCTTTATAAAAGATGATTAAAAGGAGAAAAAAATTTCGTTGCGAAACCTGGAAAGGAAAAAAGATTTGATATAAATCCACATAATCTTTAACGCATAGCAACGCAATTCCATTACAAACGTATCTCCTTGTTTCTAGTGTCACAAGAAAGGAATAACGCTTTTGGCGATGATGTGGAGAGCTTCTTGACGGTAATGTGGACGGTTTCCCATTCAAATTAGACTATAATACTCAAATCTCTTTTCTAGATGTGGTCTTGTTACATCCTATATTATTATGCTAAAAGAATTTACCATAGAGGAAACTGCTATATTTGAACCTTGGAGATCCATCCATAAATTAATTAATCAAGTTAATAAGGAATTTCATGTCAGGTACTCCAGATCCAATGCCATGTTCACATTCTTCTTAGTAATACTTCTCTGCTTTTATCTTTGTTCTGAACTTTCTGCATGGCATCTTTCTAATGTGATATCCCTCTCCAGGTTGAATCTCTTCTAAAATGATATTTTTACCTCTTAATAGGTTTTCAAAGAGATATATGGTATCATGATCTCATTCACAACATTCACCTTCATACTGAACAATAATTCACCTTTAAATAAGATCTTTGAGTTTGTCCAAGTTGCCAGTTCCAGTGATTATGAGACATATCCATCAACTTTTCTCCATTATTACTACCTTCTAAATAATGAACCATGCCAATCAATAGATCGTGCAAGATAAGTTTCATTGTCGAGAGGGGAACCGCCAAAATATGATATTACCAGTTAAAGCCCTTAATTAACCCTTCAATGGTAAAGAGCTATATAAGAGTGAACATGCATGCAAAGTGAACTTCTTGCCAAGGAAACGAAGAAGACAAATGTATAAACAAGTCACAAAATTATCATGAATGATTGGTTGAAAACTAAGCTAAGAATGTATAGCAAAAAATACATTAACAATATACTTAGGCTTACGGGGAAGATTGGTGCTCGACTCGGTTTGAGAGAACATTTTAGATAGTGACAAAGTTATCTAAATTTACCTAACTAAATTTAATTTAATTCTACTTGGTTCACTTGATTATACGTTGTCACTGTAGGTACTGAAAACCCATAAGCAATTCTCACAGAGTGAACCTCTTTATGGTATTAAGGCATGTGTCTTCCACAAGTCAAAATATTTTAAATTTCTCAGCTTTAATTTATAATCTAACCCTTCAAGGAAAAAGGTTAGGACATAAATATAAAGCCATGTATATTCTCCCTCTTCCAATCTTAGAAAAAAATTTATGCATGCTCGATGAAAATACAATGAATATATACATCCTGAAAGAAATTCAATGCATAATAGTTCACTGATAAAACATTCTTGCGCAAAAGACAAATGGGACTAAGGGTTGCGTGCATGCCCAAGCTGTGGGCATGCACGCAACCCTAAAATACATTGGTATAGAAGATTTCTAGTTATTTGATTAAGTAAAAACAGAATAATCACCTGAGTGAGATTTGATGAATCTACATGAACTATCCAGATTACGAACGTTCAGAAGTGAGACAAATGATTAACCATAACATGTTTGTAACTATCTTAGAGTTTCAATACTTTCACAAATAAACAGATAATCATCTGAAGGAAATAATAGCCTTAAAATAATAAAATATAATCCTGTTAGCTATATATGTGTTAACTGCTGGTCAAATGATCATTCCAAATCCTTAAATTTCAAATATTATTTTATACTCATAATACTGACATCAAATTTTAAAACTCTCATCCAGTTTGAAAGAGAATGATTTTGTCTCTTTCAGAAATCTATATGGTATTCATGGATAAAACACATATGTCTGTTTAGATATTTGTGGGACTCCTTAATCTGCTCGGGGTGAGTACGTACTTGTACTCATGATAACGTGAAATTTGCAACTGGTTAAAAGTAATCGAAGTAACATATTATACTCTAAACAAGAATAGGGTACCACAGTTGTTTATAATGAATTAACTCCAAAACTAATTTAAAGGACAGATACATGGGACTTTATCCTAACTTGAGGAAATACCTTAAGATCTTCTGAGCAAGTGCTCACCTTGAGCACACTATATCTCCTCATTACTTTTGCTATTTTTCTATTTGTAGAAATTAAATGAGGATTATGTTAAATTTTCCCTTAAAAATTTCTTCTTTTCTTCATATTATAATTCTCAGATAAATGTCAGTTAGATCTATTTTAATGAATATTTTATGTCGCATAAACAATGAAGATTAGTAAGATACAGATTATACAAAATTTGTTGAATGGCATTATTTTATATTTTGATTATAAGTTTAGTGACAAAAAAGTAAGGATAAGTAGTGTAAAGAGTAAAGAAGAAACAATGAATAAAAATATGATAACTTTGAATTTACATCCTTAGGTTTTTCCTCAGAGAATCATTTTGACCTTTTGTCTAAACTATTTACGATCATGACGATTTACTATTTACGATCAAGCTCTATACAGTCAGTTTTGAGCTAAACGTTATTGTATTGTATTCTGTGGAAAGGTTATCTAGAAAGATGTAAGCTTATTGGTTGTGGAAATAACGTTTGCAGAACAAACAAGACAGAGAGAGAGAAAATCATAATGATTTTTCCGGCTACACCAAACATCATTCTGCATTTCTCTACAACAACAAAACTTTTCAATAGACCAATATAAGTTGTATTCTACGTAAATGAAGTGCCCAAGCTTATAACAAGCTTTGCCGCTGGATGCAATGAGAATGAAGATTCAAAAGTTGAATTAAATTTTATCTTATGAACGTCTTCAGAGTGATAGTGCACAACCTTGTAATTTGTGAATTCATATAAAAAGTCTCGGTATCTTGATTTCTATAGAACAACTTGTAGTTTAGACTTATTTTCGATGTCTTGTGAGATCATGGAGAGATCTATCAATAGTAAAACTTCCCGTTCCAAAATCCATTCAAGATCATATTGATGTATCTTCAATGTTGTCTTATCGTGGATCAGCCATAGGTTAAAAGGATAGATTGGACAACATTTTTCTCAACTTGTTCAGAATGCAAATCTGAGGACATCATTGTGTAAGGCTCGTTACATAGACCAGTTTTGATTTTTGAACGACCGAACGAAGCTCAGATGGAAAAGTTATGGGGTTTGAAGATTTCATAAATCCACGGAACAGAATGCGGAAGTGACAGATCGAGTGCTGATGTGGCACTTTTTCTGACGTGTTAGAATTAAAAAAGTGAGATGTGGAAAACTGACATGTGTCAATTTTTTGCATTGAAATGGCATTTTTTGCTCAGATGACATATTGTTAACACGATGATGCTTAGTGGACTTGCATGATGATGTGGCAGCAAAAGTTGACATGACTCTGACACGTGTTTGTGCATGCTTACATGGAATCAACACATGACGATATGGAAATGTGGTATTATTTTGGATAAGAGTGACATGGTTAATGTTGATTGGACCGATGTCACAATGCATCAAAATGATGAAGTGGAAGTGTGCATGCATGTCATCTGCCATCCTACATGGATTTCGTATGAGTACATACATGTGCATTGTCACAGAATGCAGAAGTGACATGTGTCTCTAACTGAGATGCTTCCGACCGTATATAAGTCGAGGTTCCGAAGACCAAAAAAAGATATTTTTGAGTTTAGACGTCTAGAGGCTATGCAACTTTTGTGCAATTTTCAGCTAGATCTTAAAGGTCAGTTGGGAGGGTGATGAACTTTAAGACACATTCCGAAGTTAATGATTTTGGCAGGTTGAACTTTAAGATGCATCCTGAAGTGACGACGTTGGGAGTTTGAACTTTGAGATGCATCCAAGTTAATGAGTTGCAAGAGAAATGCAAAGAAACTTTGGAGATCATAATCTCTACTCGGACCGGTTTAGTATCGTTAGAATTGGCTAGACGAGAGGAGTGCATAAGAGTGTTCACATCAGAGAAATTTATCAAAATTTTACAAGGGAATTTCAAGACGCGTTCTGAAGTTCAGTTAAGGAATAGATGAAAGATAAGTTTGAAGAGCCATAACTCTCTATTCGAGAGTCCGTTTGAAGCGTGTTTGATTTTGTTGAAACCGACTAGACGAGAGGAATGTGTAGGAGAACTCGTCTCAGAGGAAGTCAACAAAAATTTACAAGTGAACTCATCGCGTCTCCTGGGGTTAAACTAGGATACACGATAAAGATATATTATTAAGAGGACATACTTGCTACTCTGGAGTCTGTTTGGGGTGCGTTAGACATAGTTGCAGTTGAAACTAGATCGGCAAGGAGAACATCCTGGAGAGATCAGATTGGGAAATTGCTGAGCTCGAGACAAGTGAACTGAGAGATGAAAAATGAATACAAAAACATAATTTGAGAAGGCATAACTCTTTGCTCAAGAGTCTGTTTCATATAAGATTAGTATTGTTGGAATCAGCTTGGAGAGAAGAATGAGTTGGGAGGGTTAGATTGGAGATTTAAAGTTCTTTTTTCATGAACTTCATTACGCATCTCAAAGTGGAACTGGAAGAGAAGAGAGAAGTACAAGCTTTAAAGTCATATAACTTCTTGCACGAGGGTTGGAAACAAGTTGGGTATCATCAAAATCAGCTTTTCAAGGAGAATGAGTTAAGAAAATCCAATGTCAAAAATCAAACAACTTTTCAGCAAAGAACTTGGAGACATATCCCGAAGTTCAACGGTAGAGGAAGGTAGAGGAGGAAAAGACTAAAATGTTTGAAGAGGTGTAAAAGTTGATCAAGAGGTCGTTTCAAACACTTTGGGTACCATTGGGAAGATATTTGTGAGTGCCATGTACAGAGATTGATATATTTTAGTTTAGGGCACTTGTGTGAATAATTTCTAGATGTCAAAATAAAAAATGTGTGTATAAAGACAAAAATACTCAAAGATTGGATTGGATACTTGCCCTCGTGTATTGTTGCTCTTCTTTCTCCACCGCACACGCTTTCCATGGCAAAATAATATGTGTATTCCTGATCACATCTTTTGTGTTCAACAATAGGACAACATGCAAATAATACTTTTTGGACACTATTTTAGAACACAAGTTACTGATGTGATATCACTCACACATGTTCATGTGATCTTACATTTTATCACTTACGATGATCAAAAATAAGACCTTGTCATTTTTTCCTTAATTTGGAAGAAGATAAACTTTAATCGACTCCTACTAATTAACTTTTAACAGCAAGTGTGAGATAAGACACATCTGTTAATCCAAAGCTAAGTATCGAATGTTAGTAACTGATAAGGAATTTTAGAGAGAAATATTACCAAGAGATCATTTCATCGTATAATCTGTTGTTGTACATATGATCATTAAATATTTTTGCGTAATTATCTAGATCATGTACTAAGGAACAAAATTTGTTTAGGTTGAAACGATGATTCAGTTTGATAGGATTTCTGGAATACTAGTTCACTCCGACATATTTGGTGCTTTAACTGAGAGCATGCTTTGAGGTAGTGGAATGAATCTGTTGCACATGTGTAGAGGCATAGAGGAACAACAAGTACGAGTCCTCTCAAAGTAATGAGGAAGAATGCAGGAAGAAAAGATGATCTACTTTAAACGTTGAACATTTTGTTTGGGACAACAAAAAGAAAGTGATATAAGAGAGCATAAGTCTACAAGAGCTCCACATAATAAGTATGGAAGATTTGGTGTAAAGAACATCATGAAATATGTTTGAGAGTATATCTGGGAGACGGAGGTAAATCATGTGTTAGAAGAATAGATGATTTCTAGTTCTGAGTTAGCTATGATATATTAGATTCTTAGTAAAGCATACATGCTTCCAAATCGGTTCAACGAGGGTGTTTGGTTTCATCGTATTTTTTCTTAATCGTGGTTCAAACGTTCACAAACGCAACCGAATGTATGATAGCAGAAGGTGATTTACGTGGAAGTATGATCATACTCCATAGACAAATATACATTGATATCCACATGTACTTCTATGTAACCTTCATGCAACAAATGTACTCTTGTAAAAGTTTAGTGAACCCTCAAGGTTGTATGTCCAATGAAAGAAGTCAACAACTAACAGATTCATGTTCACAACAAAGACTTGATTGGACATTCTACTTGGGATTGTGAACAGCTGCACGAGATGACTCCATGCTCGACTTTCTTTGTAGAGCTACTTGGAATGTTATCTTCTAAAGATGTTTTCAGAAAGTGGAATGGATCTCCAACCTAAGCTTCTTGTCTCTTATCATCCATGATAGAATCAGGTCACTTATTGCCAATCAAATCATCAATGGAAAAATCCAAATCTGTAATCTTGGAATCTAGAGCGGAGGTAATGTCAGACCTAGAGACAAAGTGGTTGAGATGCTACCATAACAACCAAAATCTGGTGGTTTGAGACTGATCTCTCTCACAAACCAGACCTTTATCTTCGTTGTATCAATTATTGGATGGGTCGATTCTACTAAACCTTTAACTCTTACTTGACATTTATCTCTTGGAGGAACAATACTTTTGAAGTTTTGAATCTATTGAATATACTAGTTGAAGAGCAGATGTCATTACATGGATTCTTTCATCACAAGTGTCGACTACTCTCAAATTTATCTGTACTCTAGGAGTATGATGATCAGAAGATTTAGTCTGTCCGTTATGTGATTATTGTGTGCACAATCTTGAAAATGCTATCGTTATGGGTTCTGCAACTACAAGCGATATTTAAGACAAGTAGATCTTGCAAAATAAATAGATTCAAGATTGTACATATTTCTGAGATAAATACTAAAGGAGATTTCACATAAGATGGTACCATTTCTCTCCGACATATCATTGCTCATACGTTTGTGGACAAGTTCTCACAATAAGATCACAAAGAAAGAAAAAATATATAGATTATGTGTCACACCACTAGCTGATCATCAAGCTTAAGCTCTCTCCTTTCTTTGTGTATCATTCCAATGAGTATACTTATTGCATCAAGTTGAAAGACAAGATCATGTGAACAAATAATGATGATGATCTCTCATAATTATATTATTTTGACATTTGTTGTCCTTGATTGCTTTCTCGTGCACAGTCCGTTGTCCTGTTGTGGGACCAGTTAATATGTAAATTACCCGTATAAGTACGTTTTGCACACAGTTGTAGAAGTTGTGGTGTAATGGGATCTAAAACATTGCTCTTATGAGCTTAGAATGCTCTATTATCTGCTGGGGGTCTCCATGGGGCAGAAAAGGACAAGGTTGAGTCCTTTAACTTCCCATTGGTCCACCCAAAAGTGAAGATAACTTGTCATCTACCTAAGTGTGCGCTCTGGGAGGTTCGGGGCACTTTGACGAGGGATTCTGGAGATCAGAGGGCATGGGCGGAGAGCTCTCGACGGGAGGAGCAATCTGACCATAAATTTCACTAGATTTGGAGGTCCAGGGCATACGTTATAGCGATTTGAAGTTCATAGAGTGATGAGAGTACAAGAGTTTCTCTTCCGATTGTAAGATTAAGGGGTTTGAGTGATTGAACCGTCAGATTGAGACCAGATTTCATGAGCTTGTAGTCTGTCAGCTGCTGAAGCCTCTGACCACAAATTTCACCACCGGATGTTCTGCGGATGAGCGCAATGGCGATTTGAAGGCGACGGGGTGCAGAAAGCTGTCAATCTGAAGCAGCGAGTTTGCAGATTTATGGAGGACGATCAGAACGGTCAAATCGGCTCAAATTTCCTGTGTAGTGAGTTTACCTTCTGAACTGATAGCACAGGAAGTTGGAGTGGAAGTGGACGGTTCATTTAGTCGAAGAAGCTTCTGTCCTGAATCTGAGATTGGAATGCGTGTTAGTTTCTGTGGATTTGTGTTAATTGTGGGAGGAGATCTAGCCGTCAGATCTTCCTGAAATTTGACCTGCAAGTAGAGATTTTAGTATCCTACCTACGTGGCAAGTTTGAGAGGAGATTGAGCTGTAGATCTGTACCTATCATGTGTGAAAGTTCGCTGGTTTTTCTGCCGAGTTGTATCGTCAACGATATCTACTCTAGGTCTCGAGTTGTTAGACAGCTGGCTGAAAAGTATCCAGTGCGACATTTGTATTGCTTTGGGAAGTATTCTAGGCGTAGATATGACTTTAGCGACCTACGTTGTATCCACGTCATGTGGTTGTTAGGTTCGCACTCAACGTGGCAAAGTGCGATCCTTGACCTGTAGAGTCGACTACCTGTCTAGCCTAGTCTCCGGTTTTTGGGACACGTTACGGTGCATGCATTTGAACCTTTCACCCAGAAGACCCACACGTGGATGAGTATGACGACACCAAACATGCGATGTGCATGTGTGCCACCTCATCGGTCCGTGAGGCTGGGGTTGCTTGGTTAAGGAGCTTGCACCTATCCTTGTTTTGGGTTCGAACTTTTAAGCAAAGGGGAGTGACCTGTGTGGGGGCATTCGACCTGGGGAAAAATCCAATAGATTGTCCGTGGAGAGATCGTGGTGATCCTATGAGATTGAATCAGAGTTTTATGGATCGATATACCTTTGTAGTTGGAGTGCACATGTTGTGAGAGATGGACGAAGGACTCTACTTACCGCCCAGATTCCCTTTTCGAAACCCTTTCTCGATTAAACTGATGTATATGGAACGAGTTCACTTTCAACAGTTTCTGATAGGATCCTTCGGGCATAACTTTACCGCGCAAGTCATGCTCTCGCCTGTCCCTGTGATCTTACCTGTTGTCACTTACGGCCAAGAATGGGATCTCACCGTCTTTATTCTCATCTAACGAAGGATGGATGTAAATCAGCTCCCTCCTGTAAACTTTAACACCCAGTGCGAGATAAGACACATCTGTCGACCTAAAGCCATGTACGAAGCCCTAGTAGTGAGAAACTTCGGAGAGGAATACTACCGAGAGATCATGTCATCACATATCCCGTTTGTCGTGCCCATGATCATCCAACGTTTTCGTGTAGTTATCTTGACCCTTTACTGAGAGAAAGAAAGTGCTTAGTTATCGAGGAAGTTAGAGAGAAATCTACGAGATACTAGTCGCTCTGCTGTGTATCGATCGCTAACCACAGCCAGAAGGTACGCCCTTGCTCAAAGGAAAGGCTCTCGCTACGACATATTTGGTGCTTCCACTGAGAGCACGCTTTGAGGTGGTTGAGTGAGTTGTTGCCGAGGAGCGTCAAGTATGAATCTTCCCGAAGCAATGGGGACGAGTGGAGGAGGAGCGGACGATCTGCTTCGAGCATTGACGATGTTGTTGAGACAACAACAAGGAGGCGATGTTGGAGAGCAGAAGTCTACAAGAGCTCTACAAGCGGTGGTGAAGAAGTTGGGGAGGTTCGATGGAAGGAACATCACGAAGTATGTTCGGGAGTATATTTGTGAGATGGAGGTAAATCGTGTGCTTGAGACAGAGATGATTTCTAGTTTCGAGTTGGCTGTGATACCTGAGATCCGTAGTCAAGTGACAAAGTTGAAGGATGCACGTACGAGTTCTTGGGAGGAGTATGAGCAGAGGTTGAAGAGTGAATTTTTTGATGATGATACGGATAGAGTAACCAAGAGAATATTCTTGGAGTGGATAGAGCAGCGTCCGGGGAATGAGATGACGCCAAATGAGTTGCTGCGTGAGTTTGAGAAACGGTTCTGTCAATTGTCTCCATCCGAGAGGACAACGCTTGACTTAAGGAAGACAGAACTTTTTCTAGAAGCTGCTGATGAAAATCTAGAGGACAAGCTTTTCTTGATGTTAGCAGACAAGGGAGAAGAAGGAGGAGTGAGCACGGACTGGAGAAAGGTAGAGGAAGCTGTTACTATTCTCACGAAGCAGAAACGTGGAAGAGGTAGAGCTGCAACCTTGAGGTCTGATGTCTCTTTAGCTCCATTGCCCAAGCCTGCCAATAGCAAGATTGAAGATTCTGCTATCGATGAGTTGGTTAAGGGTCTGAGAGAGTTAAGGATAGAGATGGCAGAGCTAAAGCATAGTCGGAGTCCTGGTGATACCAATGCATCATCAACTAGCAGAAATTTTGTTAGAAGATGTATCTGGTGTGACAGTACTGAACACCAACGACGAGATTGTGAGGAGTTTTCCGAAGCTCTCAGAACCGGAGTCGTGAATTTTAGAGATGGAAAGATTCATCTCGTCCAAACTGGTGCGCCGTTGAATACCAACTTTGGTAAGGGAGGAATGAAGAGTTTGGTGAGAGGTCAGGTTGGTATAGCTACGGCGATACGCACAATAGAGCCAGAAACATTTGCGATTGAAGTAGATGTACCGGTTGTAGCAGCTATTAAGAGCGATGTAGTTGAAGTTCCACGAGAAGTAATGTTACGAGGTGCGGAGGCAATTCGCCGCATTACTGGATGGGATGATCCTGTAGAGGCAGGGTGTGTCAAGGCTTACTTGGTACAAGAGAAGCATGTAAGCTGGCAAGATGCGATTGTGGAAGAGAAAAGGAGACGTGATGATGATGTTGCTGATCCGGAGGAGGCTACAAGGAGAGCCAGAGCCACGAAGAGGAGAGGGCAACAAGAGGCATCACCTTCTGATATCCCTTCGACGTCTCAAGGGGCATCTACATCTGAACCTATGGTTGATGTTCCTATTTATGACACGGAGATGAGAGAGAAAGGCAAAGGAGCTTCTTCAAAGGGCAAAGGTAAAGCACCGACCTACAGACTACAGTCAGATATCGAGACCACCACCAACTTGAAGGAGATTCTTGAAGAGAGAATTTTGGATGCAAAGATAGAATTTTCCTTGCGAGAAGCCTTGGGAATAGCCAAACGTGACTTTCATGAGTTGATCATAGATGTGATCAAGAGAAAGAGGCAGATGACTGCAGATACAGTGATGGTGAAAGCATTGGATACTGACATCACTGGGGAAGAAGATGAAGAGTTAGGTCGAGTATTTGCCCAAAAGCATGTACTACAGGCGTCGAAAGGAAGAGAGGCAAGAGTTTCAGACTGTGCTGCAGAATATGGCGACGAGAAGCAGCATGAGAGTCACTATTCTCGAGCATATTGGGCTCGTGCAACCACAGAGACAAGGGTCCGACTGGGTAACTTGTCAGAGGCTATAGTGGCATTGGTGGATCACGGTTCGGAGATTAATATCATGTCCAAAAATGTTTACGAGAAGGGGAAGTGGCCAATCGACACAGGACATGGATGGGTTCTTCGTGCTGCTAACAACCAAAGAGGTGAACTTTTTGGTGCTTGTCCAGCTGTCAAGACTCGGATAGGAGATGTAGAGATAGAACAAAACTTTTTTGTTCAGAGTATAGCTGCGTATCCTGTGATCCTAGGTCAACCGTACATTACTGCGTCTAGGATGGAGACGAAAGTAATGGACGATGGGTCTCATTATGCTCGTATCAGAAGTCAAGATGGTACGAGGGCGGTACAGTTTCTTACTGTACGTACGGGTCATGAAAGGAACAGAGAGAAGCTGAGAGACAGTCCCTTAAGGACTGACAAAGAGTTTTCGGATTTTTAGTTAGCACTCCTGTAGAGCGGGAGTATGGGAGTGTTGATAGGAGAAAGAGCCTTCCGCTAGTGCCAGAAGATGAAGAAGAGATGTTTAAATGTGGATTTGCTCAGTTTTCTGAAACATGTGTAAATAGATTTCGAGTGGTAGAAGAGATGGATAGTGTACAAAGACGAAGTGTGAAGAAGCAGGAAGATCTCTTCAAAACTCAAGGAGTTTTGGTAGATCAGGAGTTCATTAACGGGGTGTATGAAGAAGAGGGCTTTGAAGATACTCTTGAGGAGGTTTTGTCGTTTATAAGCACCGATTCTTTGGTTAATGGATTAGTCGCAATCCGTTCACGTGAGTTACATGAGGAGATTACAAGATTCGTCGAGGATGGCTACAAGGTTCAGCTTCAGATGAAAGGAGATCATGAGTTGGAGTTAGAAAGGAGTAGAGCCATGAAACATCAAGAAGCGCAGGTTCATACAAAATACAAGACTGTGGCGCGAAAAGTGAAGCCGGTGGCTACTCAACTACCTGAAGACTCTAACAAGCAAGTGGAACGAGCATCGACTGAACCAGTTCTGCGGGATTCACAGAGAGTAGGGCACAAGTTCACAGAAGAGACACTCAAACGACTGCAGATTGGAGGGGGTGAGTTTCTCACTGAGGAAGAGAGAAAGCGTTTTCATGAGACGTTGAGAAGCTTTTGCTTTCAGTGCAGAAGAGATTGGATGTGCAGATACGAGTGTCGTAGCACCCATGGTGATCTTCACAGTACCACATGTGCCTTGGGACTTGAAGCCTATACCAGTGCCACGAGCTATGTTGCCAAAGCTTGTGGAATTGTTGAAAGAGAAGATACGCATGGGTATTTTAGAGCCATCTATGGGACCTTACTCGAGTCGGTGGTTTACTGTACCTAAGAAGTCAGGGGCTCTTAGGTTCATCCAAGACATGCAACATGCTAACAAGGTGACTATTCGAAACATGGGAGCAGGACCCATAGTAGATGAAGTTGCAGAAGCTTTTGCTGGTCGTGCTATCTACTCGATTGGAGATTTATACTCTGGGTATGATCAGTTCCAGTTGGCAATGGAGAGCAGAGATCTCACCACCATGCGTACTCCGCTTGGGCTTGTAAGGATGTGTACATTACCGCAAGGAGCGACAAACTCTGTTGCGCATGTGCAAAATGCAATGAATAGGATTTTGAGAGAATTCATTCCGGAGAAGACCATACCTTTCATAGATGATATTCCTATGAAAGGGTGTGCGGCCGAAGACAAAGATGAGAAGCTGACTGAGGATGGATGTCGAAGGTTTGTGGTTGATCATATTCACGATGTGGAGATGATCTTAACAAGGCTTGAGGAGGTAAATCTCACTCTTTCAGCAGAGAAGTCGAGCTTTGGAGTATCAGAGATTGTTGTTGTTGGTCATCTTTGTGGAGCTTTTGGTCGACGTCCAAACCCATCAAAGGTTGATGCCATTGGGAGGATGAAAGATTGTGTCAACACCACAGAGGTCAGGAGATTCTTGGGAGCTTGTTTGTTCTATCGAGTGTGGATTCCTCATTTTGGTCACATGTCTGAACCGTTGTATGAGTTGTTGAGGAAGCGAAGGAGGTTCACTTGGGATGAGGAGCAGAGGGTCGCTATGGTGCGACTAAAAGAAGCGTTGAAATCACCACCAGTTCTACGACAGTTGAGCTATGATTGTGGTAGACCCATAGTCGTTACGGTTGATACTAGTCCTATCGCTATAGGTTGGGCAATAGGGCAGGATGATGGTGAGGAAAAGAGGTTTGCAACAAGATTTGGTGCTCGCATACTTTCGGATCGACAAAGGAGATACCCTCAAGTCAAACGAGAGCTATGGGGGGTTGTAACTGCAATGAAAGCTGAGAAGGAGTATCTCATTGGAGCACATGTACTACTTGAAACTGATTGCTTACCTCTGTTGGGAATGATAGCAAACTGCACAACGCCTGATATTGCTATGTTACGTTGGATAGCTTACATTAGGTCGTTGAATCCAGAGTTGAGGCACATAGCAGGGAAGATGAACTCGATGGCAGACATGTTGTCTAGAGCTAGGTACTCTCAAGAAGAAGATATGGAGGCGGAAGATATGGATGAAGATGATGCAGAGGAGGGGCAAGTTCTACAACTATCAAGCGAGGACCGGAGTCGCTTGGATGGTGTTCTTCCTTTCAGGGAAGAACTCTACTGTGGGAGGCTCAAAGAAATCGGACGCTATCTAAGCACTCTTCAGAAGTATGAAGAATGGACGGAGAAAGTCTTCAAGGAGATACGACATCAGGCCTATGGCTATCTATTACGAGATGGATATCTGTGGAAGAGGCCAAAGAGGAGAGATGGAGTACCCTTGAGAGTAGTGGATGATGCAGAGACCAAGAAACAACTACTCGAACAATTTCATGATACCTTATGGGCAGGTCATCGAGGTACATGGGCGACCTTTACCAAGATCAAGGAGAGGTATTGGTGGAAAGGATTGTATCGAGATGTAGAGAAGTTTGTTGGGTCATGCATTGAATGTCAATTCCAATCCAAGATTCGATATAGGGATGGATTGAGACCCACATATCCCTTGTCCATTCATTTCCAATGGGTTTTGGATTTGGTTGCCATGCCACCAGGAATTTGGGGCATGCGTCATTTAGTTTTGGCTCGGGAAGAGCTATCTAACTTTGTAGAAGGGAGGGCTCTACGCACCAAAGCTACTGAACCTGTCTGTCGATTCATATTAGAAGATATAGTTTCTAGATATGGAAGCGTGGGGAGAATCCGTGCAGATAGAGGAGAGTTGAATGCAGATGAAGCACGTGAGTTCTTCAACAGATATGGAATACGATTGAAGTTGACCACTTCGATGAACCCGGAAGCGAATGGGAAAAGTGAACGAGGGCACCCACCAATCATCCAAGCATTGGTGAAAGCGTGCAGGGGGCGTCATGGGGACTGGCCTAGACTTCTTCCTTTTGCGTTGTGGGCTGATAGAACTACTCATAGTACTGTCACTGGTTACATGCCCACAGAATTGATGACCGGTCAAAAACCTATCATGCCAGCAGAAGGAGACGTTCCTACTTGGGTATGTCTACCTTGGGAGGATGGTTCTGATAGGGAAGGACTATTAGTACTACGAATTCAGCAGCTTGAGCGACGTGAGGAGGACCTCGAAGAAGCATTGGTCAAACTCAAGGAGGCGAGGTTGAAGAACAAGGAGCGGTTCGACAAGACACATCGACTGCGAAAGAAGCCGATCCGCGAAGGTGACTGGGTCATAGTATATGACAACAGTTTGGATAACCAACACAGCACTATCAAGAAGTTTGCACGACGTTGGTTTGCTCCTTATGTTGTTGTTGTCGTTCACGATAATGCCACATATGGTTTGCGAGAATTGGATGGTACACTCTTGAAGTTACCCATTGCTGGTAAAAGGGTCAAGGTCTTCCGAAGACGTGAAGGATTTCTTGATTTCGATGAACTTCTCGAGTCTGTTTCTCATCTTTCGAGACCTTATGCGAGGGAAGATGATGATGAACCTGACCATTCGGAGCACGATGAGGGATACGACGATGACTATGGATAACAAGTTGGCACATACCGGAGGATGTGCAGGTTGGAGGGGGTGAATGTCCTGTTGTGGGACCAGTTAATATGTAAATTACCCGTATAAGTACGTTTTGCACACAGTTGTAGAAGTTGTGGTGTAATGGGATCTAAAACATTGCTCTTATGAGCTTAGAATGCTCTATTATCTGCTGGGGGTCTCCATGGGGCAGAAAAGGACAAGGTTGAGTCCTTTAACTTCCCATTGGTCCACCCAAAAGTGAAGATAACTTGTCATCTACCTAAGTGTGCGCTCTGGGAGGTTCGGGGCACTTTGACAAGGGATTTTGGAGATCAGAGGGCATGGGCGGAGAGCTCTCGACGGGAGGAGCAATCTGACCATAAATTTCACTCGATTTGGAGGTCCAGGGCATACGTTATAGCGATTTGAAGTTCATAGAGTGATGAGAGTACAAGAGTTTCTCTTCCGATTGTAAGATTAAGGGGTTTGAGTGATTGAACCGTCAGATTGAGACCAGATTTCATGAGCTTGTAGTCTGTCAGCTGCTGAAGCTCTGACCACCAATTTCACCACCGGATGTTCTGCGGATGAGCGCAATGGCGATTTGAAAGCGACGGGATGCAGAAAGCTGTCAATCTGAAGCAGCGAGTTTGCAGATTTATGGAGGACGATCAGAACGGTCAAATCGGCTCAAATTTCCTGTGTAGTGAGTTTACCTTCTGAATTGATAGCACAGGAAGTTGGAGTGGAAGTGGACGGTTCATTTAGTCGAAGAAGCTTCTGTCCTGAATCTGAGATTGGAAGTGCGTGTTAGTTTCTGTGGATTTGTGTTAATTGTGGGAGGAGATCTAGCCGTCAGATCTTCCTGAAATTTGACCTGCAAGTAGAGATTTTAGTATCCTACCTACGTGGCAAGTTTGAGAGGAGATTGAGCTGTAGATCTGTACCTATCATGTGTGAAAGTTCGCTGGTTTTTCTGCCGAGTTGTATCGGCAACGATATCTACTCTAGGTCTCGAGTTGTTAGCGACAGCTGGCTGAAAAGTATCCAGTGCGACATTTGTATTGCTTTGGGAAGTATTCTAGGCGTAGATATGACTTTAGCGACCTACGTTGTATCCACGTCATGTGGTTGTTAGGTTCGCACTCAACGTGGCAAAGTGCGATCCTTGACCTGTAGAGTCGACTACCTGTCTAGCCTAGTCTCCGGTTTTTGGGACACGTTACGATGCATGCATTTGAACCTTTCACCCAGAAGACCCACACGTGGATGAGTATGACGACACCAAACATGCGATGTGCATGTGTGCCACCTCATCGGTCCGTGAGGCTTGGGTTGCTTGGTTAAGGAGCTTGCACCTATCCTTGTTTTGGGTTCGAACTTTTAAGCAAAGGGGAGTGACCTGTGTGGGGGCATTCGACCTGGGGAAAAATCCAAGAGATTGTTCGTGGAGAGATCGTGGTGATCCTATGAGATTGAATCAGAGTTTTATGGATCGATATACCTTTGTAGTTGGAGTGCACATGTTGTGAGAGATGGACGAAGGACTCTACTTACCGCCCAGATTCCCTTTTCGAAACCCTTTCTCGATTAAACTGATGTATATGGAACGAGTTCACTTTCAACAGTTTCTGATAGGATCCTTCGGGCATAACTTTACCGCGCAAGTCATGCTCTCGCCTGTCCCTGTGATCTTACCTGTTGTCACTTACGGCCAAGAATGGGATCTCACCGTCTTTATTCTCATCTAACGAAGGATGGATGTAAATTAGCTCCCTCCTGTAAACTTTAACACCCAGTGCGAGATAAGACACATCTGTCGACCTAAAGCCATGTACGAAGCCCTAGTAGTGAGAAACTTCGGAGAGGAATACTACCGAGAGATCATGTCATCACATATCCCGTTTGTCGTGCCCATGATCATCCAACGTTTTCGTGTAGTTATCTTGACCCTTTACTGAGAGAAAGAAAGTGCTTAGTTATCGAGGAAGTTAGAGAGAAATCTACGAGATACTAGTCGCTCTGCTGTGTATCGATCGCTAACCACAGCCAGAAGGTACGCCCTTGCTCAAAGAAAAGGCTCTCGCTACGACACCGTTGGTTCTCATCCAAGTTTTCTTTGAGTATATCTCGGTTATTTCTTTCTACATGTCTCGTAGTTACAAGACGCCAATCAAAGCTTTACAAAGATTCATGTTCCATCATTACGGGGAGAGTTATTTTCACTTTGATAACATGGAATGATGAAACATTCTTCTTCTTTGCAAGTAACAAGTATCTAAAGAGAATCTTCACGAACCATTTCGAGATAATACCTCAAAGAATGATTACATCGGCGAGGGTGGTAAAGATGAACCTACTTGACAATCATGCTGAAAGTGGATTTAGATGTCTAGCTGTCTAGTTGTCTTGTTAAAGAAGTGATCTTCTTGTGGTGCGTTACTTATGGGATTGCTTCCACGAACAAGTGGAGATACCTTTAGCAATTTAGAGATACCTTTACCTTTAGATGTCACGGAACCATTGATCTTATGTGTCAAGTGCAACTTGGATAAACTAGAAGACGTCACACATGCACATTATTTGAGTTTGTCTTATGTTTGATTATTTCGGAGTGATCCATTGAAGTTCTAAAGAAAGTATTATTGATATTACATGACTAGAAACCAATAATTGGTTTCTAGTCCATTGTTTGATTGCTGAGAGCTTCTTGTTCGATATATTGACAAGGTGGTGTGGTAGGAAATCCGGAGGATTTACATTCTCTCGACAATCTAGATTGCAGGAAATGATAAATTTTTCAACTATTAGCTCTAGACGATTGAAAAATCAAAGGTGATAAGTTGGAATAGATTGCTCACCTCCACGAGATCAATGTGGGACATTCTGCAGTGAATCTACACTCACGTTGCTAGCCAATAAATCTCTAGCTTTGCACAGTTAGAAGTGTTGATGACTTGAGCTCCTTACACACTATGCTTCCATGTAGAAGGTAGAAGTCTAGTGGCCTTGTGACACCCATCGTAACAGGTTGCAGGTTATGATTTCTTGGTCATGGTTTCTACTGATATTTTCAATGTGTCATATCGTGCGATCTGGTTGTTGAATACGGGCTTTGTTTCCTTGGTGGTTTGACACGTTTTGATTCAGTGGATGACTATGTGTCTTTTGAAGTCAAGAAAAGAAAGATAATTTTGACTAGGTTAATGATCCACCCACCACATACATTTCTAGCACCAACACACGATTAAATAGACCCCAAGGTAGTCTGAATGTTACTAGATAGAGTATTTTTCAGAATTGAGTGCAATATGAGATAACGTTCCATCGAGGGTCTTTGAGTGTTTTTTAGTTTTGTTGTCTACAACGCTATGAGTGAAGGAATTTTTCAAAACTCTATCAGAATCATTTGGCAGATGTGACTGCTTAATCATTAATGTTCCAAATGATGGAGTTTTCTCACCCACTTAAGCCTTGTTAATGTTTGGAAGTTGTTTTGTTAAGATTTATTATGGAATCAAAGTACATCTTGTATGAGTAGTAGTATCGAAAATTTCATTTGAAGTTATTATTCTGGTTTTTAAATTATTTTCAGTTGAAAAATAATTATAAAATATTATGTTCATGCAAAAAATATATGAATTTTCTTTTAAAATCCCTTGATATATCTCATAGGACTCTAGGAATTTCAATAATGGACGTAAATATCTTTTTGCACAGTTTATTACAGTTTGACTCTCATTTTCCATTTCTGATATGTATGTGATTTCCTCTTGCAAACAAATATTTCACATTGCATTTCTCATTGCAAACATTTATTTCACATTACTCCATCCTCAAGCGATTTCTTTCCAGCAAAAGAAAGAAAAATCATGAATGAATAAAAAGGCATGAGTTTGCAGACGAATCTTTAAAAGTCTTGTTCAATTGCAAGTAGAAAAAGAGAGAAAAGCGAAGAGAATTTAAATTCTTATGTTTTCTATGATTTGTGAGGAAATTTTGACATCGTTGTGAAATATTCTTGTGGGATAAACTCAAGATTACGTAAATTCAACATCTTTCAGTACTTCATAAATTATAAAGAAGTTTTGTCATCTTGTAGTCAATCCACTATAAACTCAAAAGTGGAATAAAACCTACAAAGAACACTTTGAGCATCTTGAGACCTTTTGTAATTGTCCACTCTGCTCTAGTTTGAACTATCATGATAGTTACTAGTATAGTCACACTCTTCTCTAACTTTGTTAAGAGTTTTGCCCATATGCAATGGTTTTGTTCTATAGATTGTTGTACATACACTTTACTACCGATAGAGTTAAACATGGTATGTTTGTTCATGAGTTACGACAAAGACCCGGATTCTCTCGATTCAAGAGAGAGAGAGAGAGACAACTTCAAGCTGATGGAGGAGACTAAAACTAAAAGGCGACTAAGACCCGTAAGGGATGAAAGAGAAAAACTCAAAATAATTTAACAGACATGCAAACAAAAACTGAGATTTAAAGAGATGGACGACTTAAATATGACTGTGAATTCCATTGCATTTTACAATACTCGACTGGAGAGGAAGTTACAAGTGGGTAAGCTGTAGTCATATTAGACCAACTAAGGTCTATTAGGGAGTGTCATAGCTAGAATCCTTTGGAAATATTTGAAGCTCGCGGCCAGAGGTGAGTTTTCCTGTGTGCATCTCCTGGCCATGACTGCTACCCCTCTAGCCATAAGACAAACTGGCTGTTTAAAATTACTTGTAGTCTTTTGTTACATGATCTCATCTATACAGTTGACGGTTAGAAGATCCAGGCTTTACCCAAACTGGCTGTAGAAATTTAGTCCAGTTTGGGTAGAAGGAAAAAGAAAGAAAGAAAAGATACTTGACTCGTAACTAATCAATTGTCGTGGTGGAGACACCAGTTTTTTGCAAAGGTGGATTTACTCTGAGCGCAAATGGAAATCGACTAAAGTTTTGTCCAAATTCTGTTCTTTTCTGTCTTTTCCAGAGCAAGAAGCGGTCCAGATTCCGCTAGATACTTAACTTCTATAGAGAATTCCTATTTCATTAACATAAATATTCAAGCTCATCAAACTTATAAACATATCGAATGTTCACCCATACACTCGACACATATTCTTTGAAACAAATGCAAGACTACTTCATTTTCTGGTCATTACTGTGACAATAAATAAGATTCGTGGCCTCCGTCAGTACAGTGAATTCTCTGTTGCCCGCGGAAGGTTCTCTGTCCAACTTGGTCACTGAATAGACGCAGAATATACCGCCACCATGCAGACAAAGAGAGCTTTACGCCAGAGTGTCCTCCACGATCTCTTCGCTTAGCGCCCGAGTACCCGCAAACGAAGTAGGAAATCTAACGGTCGACGTCATTTAGGACGACCGCCTTTTTCAATTGGTTACTGGAAACTATCTGAGGGTAGTGAACGATAGTCGGTTTATATCGTGGCTACCGGTTGTCTGACAGCTAATTTGTCGTTATCTTTTATTCTTCGAGTAGAAAATCCTATTGTATACAGTTTCAACCTGACTTTTTAAGTTCCAACCGGTTGAAACTACAAAGGTTGACTGGAGGTTGAAAGTTGAATACAGAGAAAAGGTGGTTCTCGTTAGCCTTCCTAAAGAAGTTCCCCGAGTCCTGCCGCCTTCCCGAAGTTGAGAAGTTGACAAAATGGGTCCCATGGTGGCATGGTCCATGAGGTCCGACTCGTAGCCAGTCAACAAGAGACAATTTCAAGTCAAAGTCAACATCTCGCTTGCTAGAGCTGGAGAAGGCGAACATCGTCGCAAGCTGAGAGCCTGGGACTGATCGTCTATCCAGTTCACACCTTTTCTACTTTGAAGCCAAGCAACTCTACCTCGTTGCATAGGATTCTCCCGTGTGCTCACGAATCACACTTTTCATGCCCATAAGGCCATCCCCATCGCGGTAGGAGTTAGGATTCACAAAAGCAAAAGACGAAGAATCTCAAAGTCACATAGAAGACGGATCTCGGCGGTACATGCCACAAGCAGGATTCTTCGGCACTCAATAATCAATTACACAGGTCTTATTCTGGAGTCACCTGGATTCTGGAAGGCCATCACGATCAAGAGTTTAGTGAAGTCGTCTGCAGACATCCCTTGGGGATTGTTTATCCAGCTGCCCAAAAGCCCACTCCTCATGGAGAGGAGTCTCTACCGAGCCGAGGTCTAGCCAGCTGAGCAAGTGGGTCGAGAACCAGCGAACATATACCAAAGAAGACGACAGTGTGTAAGGTTCGCATCATGAGAATGAGAGAGCATGATGAATCACAACATGAGAAATGAGGACAGAAGAACAACTGCACGGAAGTGGAAGGCTTGGTGAGCTGGCGCTGTTTCTACTGCTGCCAGGCGGAAAGAGAGGTTTTGTATTCTGAATGTATAGAAGAAGAAACTCATCTCCTCCCTAATAAATTTTTACAACCAAAAAAGTCTAAGAGGATTTACTCCTCGCTAGTAACTAGACAACTCGCTTCGTGTACCTCGGATTCCATCTACCATTATTACTGAAATCGTGATGGCATGGTTGGCGGACATGAATGCTGCACCATACCACTCCTGTGTAATTGCCGCTGCCAGTGAAAGCTCTGACGGCCCATGCAGTCCTTTTCCACTACGCATCTCCTGTAATGGCACTTTTATGGTCTCTGCCAACCAGACGTTCGCTTCTACATCTACACCTCATCAGTGAAAGAGGGCCTTGGTTCCGGAGGATGATCGCAAACATGTCACACAAGGGCAATGCACAAAACACTGGAGGCAGAAAAGGAACGACAGTATGTTCTTCCTTCAGCTCTTAAGAAGGCCACAAGTAGATGTAGAGATGCAATTCGTAGACACGAGCGATGGCGGATTTCTCACGACAAAAAAATATCTTTAGAACCTACTGTACAGAATTTGTAGTGAGCCATTATTTTTGTCTCAGTAGTCTATGATAGGTTCCCCGATAGTAAGGTTCTTAGAAATATTGCACGGAAGATCGAACAATTTTGCGACGATGACTTTGAAAATTTTATGTACATTAATGTTGTGGGTAACACTTGAAAAGAATAATGAAGCATCCATTGCCTGTGCATACAACCTCGCCTGCAGCCATCATTCCAAATCCCCAACCCAATCGTCATGATTTCATACCTTCAGAGGAAGCCACATGCAAAGCTGAACCAAACGAAACAACAAAACACACCTATTTGATTACAGTAACAGACTCGGGACAGTAGAATCAATCAATCAATCTTGAAAAGAACTTGACAATCCAGTTCATTCTCAGTTCGGAGTGCCACAAACCTGTCTTGTGATGATCCTTTGTGTATCTTCCGGCAGATTCACAAAGTGGTCGTACTTGGTCCCCACCAATATTACAATGGCACTCTGCAGAACCGTCAGCAACCTTGGATCAACATACAATTTAATGAACTGATTGCCTATTGCCCGAAAAGAAGTTCGCTCGTTGTTAGTACGAGAGACTTCTTGAAATCGTGATGGTCAGCTCATTATAAAGTGAATAGAGAGAACTCCCGAGAATGCAATTATACGTTAGACAACGCTCCGTAGGGCGAAGTACCTTGTTGCAGTGTCGCACTTGTACGAACCACTGCTTCACACTGCACAAGTCCCCACGAAGACAGTCAGCCTGTAAGTCCTAAGATCGAAGGCCGTAGTCAACAGAACACATCATGAAACTCGCGACTTCATGGCGGCAAGATAAAAGTATCACTGCATGCGCAAATTTGCCCAGGGATATACGCGATCCAGGGTAATCATGGCTGATCAGTGAACCGAATCCGATACTAAGTCGATTATCGCACCCATCTTCGGCGACGAAGACTCAAGGCGCAGAAACTGGAGTTCAAGCACATCTCCAAGCTCGCATAGGAATAACAACTCCACGAACAGACGACTTCGATCTAGAAAGGATCGAGTCTCATTCCAAGAAAAGCGCCTCACACTTGGTTTTAGGAAGGAAATTCACAAACGCTAGAAGTGTACCGTACCTATGAAGCGTGGATCGTCGCGTCAAATCGAACATGAGAAGGATGGCATCGGAGTCTTTGCAAACTAGGGGCATCATGCTCGAGAACTGGCGATGACCTGGCGATAACAGTTACGACATGATCAATACAGAAAGTCAACGGCATTCGAAAAGCTTCCACGCAGAAGATAAAAGAGTGACATATGTTGGAAGATCGTGCTTGCTTGATCTCAGCAAAAGTCGAATTATCTAGACAAACATGAACACATCGCGATAACAGAATGGCCTAGCCTTGGGACCTGGCCTCTGTCGCAGAGCCGTTAAAATCCCTGCTTCCATTAGCTACCGGGATCGATTGGTTCGGGTGAACGAATCCGGGTCGTCCGGTAGCACATGATGGGTGTTGGAAATTGCAGGCGACACTAAACTACGCCCTGCAAATACCAACACCCATGTTGCTAAGCTCCAATAACCACCACCATGGGGCTACAATCCACCTGCAACTCAACGCGTCTCAATATTTTCTTGAATTCACCGTGGGCCTCACGACCAGTTGATCCTCATGTTCCCTGCAATTTAGCGTGCGGTCCCAACAGTGATGATAAATGGCGGCTCAATTAACGAGGCCCGCTACTTGGCCTCCTAGCACGCATCGAACTTAAAAAGCCAACGGATACTTAACCATCAGTGCCTTACCTCCAAGATCCCAGATACTGAAGGCAATGTTGGCGTTCTGAACTCTGAAGACCTTCTCCATCGAAGTCACTCCAACAGTCTGTACATAATCTTCATTCTTCTGGGATGCGACATAGTTTACCTGAATGGCAGATTACCGGGGGTTTAGACTAACGACATCACTGGGACAACAAGAACTCCACTAATATGGAGCGGAAGGAATTGCGAAACGATTGTGCAAACTGGAGAAGCCTTCACGCACCATGAAACTAGTTTTGCCGGTCTGACAATCGCCGACCATGCCGACTTTGACGACAACCGTGTCGTCAGCTTCCGCAAGACATCTAAAGCTCTCAAGTGGTTGGAGGCTCGCTAACCTGCCGAGTGAACCCCAAGCGGGCCATTCGGCAAGAGGAGCGATGGGGCTCGGAATTATGCCTAAGAAGCATTCAGAATCGACTGACGAGGACCTGGAGAGCTTGTGGTACCCAATTCCCCTTGCGCTCCCGGACACGCAGCACAGCGACCTGACGGAGTGTCTACTAAGCTGACGGCCTAATCTCCTAGCTCCACGCTTCAGAGCACGCATCTGCCCCGCAGCGACACTTCCAGACAACCGCTTGCTCGCGCCTCCCTCCCCGCGTCCGACGAAACTCGCGGTCCGAAATCGAAACATGAGCTTTGAAATTCGCTCCTTTTCCACTACCTCTGTTTGTGTTGCGACGCCCATAACCCATTCCTGTCCCGGCTCCTGTCCTGCTATTGCTCCATCTTCTACATCATCTGCTTCCCCTGCCGTTCGTCTCCTCCACCGACAACCTCCGCTGCCGGCCATTCAATCTCAAACGCCGCCCCCCTCCCTTCGCGAGGGGGATCTGCACTCTGCTCCAGAGTCTTCCCCGCCTTGTTCTTGAATGGAGTTTCTCTCTCTCTCTCTCTCTCTCTCTCTCTCTCTCTCTCTCTCTCTCTCTCTCGACCCTCTCCTCCCCTCCGATCCCCGACTCGTGGTCGTCGTCCTCGAAGACTCGTCGTTTTCCCCCCCCCCGAACTCCTGCCCTTGTTCTCTTCTATTCCATTCTTCGCCTTCGCCGCAGCATCTGCGCGAGAAGCCCCATCGCCTCCCACGGACTTGCCCCCTTTCCTTCCCTCCAGCTCCCCTCTGCAAACTGCACCTGAATCTGCTGCTCTCCACTCCCCTCTGCATTCAATCAATCATTCATTCAATTACTCACTCGCATCGCATATCTCGTCTCTCCCTCACTCCCTCACTCCCTCGTCATTCAAATGAACTCATCCCCTCCCCGTCTCTCGTCCAGAATCTAGACCAGACAAGGCAGACTCGCCCGTCCCAGACCCTCCCTGGATTCAAGAGAAGGCAACGCGCCCCTTCACTAACTACTTATATCTCGATTCACAAGCTTCAACACGCTAAAACTTCCGCCGATTCCTCTCTATGCATACACAGTACTGTATTCCCCTCGTGTGCTCTCGCTCCTTCCTCGGGAACTCCTCTTACCTACTTGGTCAAGCCTCTACGCGCATAACCCCGACCACTTCGATGCGGTTACTCGCAGTCGTGGAGAACCATTGCGACTAAAGCCTGGAAGACACATTCACCCTGCTCCGGCCTCCAGAGTCCAGGCACTACAGTACTGTCTACTGTATATTCCTGACTCACTTGTCTGGAGATGTACTGTTACCGCCTGGCCAGAGTCAGTTAGCGAAAGACTGACTTGTCGGCAGACTTGCTAGAGATAGAAACACGTAGCGGAGTTTCTCGCCCCCTGACTCCTGAGGTACCGTAGCCCCACTCATCTTCTCCTAGAGTACAGAACGAACTCGGCCTTCTCTGTTAGCGGAACTTGGGTTCCTTTCTTCTGGTCTCGTCACCGTACTGTTGTGTCTGTCGGGACTCGCAAGCCCGCAGCTGTGGCACAGTTCCGCTAATTACTTTTCCTCTTATACGTGCGAATTTATTAGTGAACCGACCGCAGATTCGTGATAGGGCGACAAGTCTGTAACCGAGTTCCCGCTTATTACCGCAGTCACTGAGCCTCGAACTGTGACTGCGAGCCTCCAACTACAACGAGAGAGGAACTACAGTCAGTGTCACAGTTTTGAACTGCAGTCCCAGCCGTTCCGTCCGTTAGTTGTCCGTTGATTGTAAGTCCGTTGTCCATAATTATACTCAGACAGCGGCATTGATTGAAGACTCTGAATTGCGCGACTCCAGGCGTCCTCAGTGCGACTGGCAAGCTATTGTGCGGCGTCCTCAGTGCGACTGCCAAGCTATTGTGCGGCGTCCTCGCTACTGAATTGTGGACGACTGAATCGATTTCTGCTGAATTCCGCTTGGCAACAGAGGAGAGAGAGAGAGCTGCAAGCTGAGTCTTCGTGTCTGTTTTAGAGTGCTTATCATGGAGATGGTTTATTGCAATCGATGCAATCGGACATTGTCAATCAGCGCATTCACGCGTGCTCGCAAAGGACATAATCCTCTTGATTTAGCTGTGTTCAAACAATGTAACCAGTGTTACAACAAAGCTAACCTCGGTGGTACTACTACATGCGAAGCTGGCTTGGAGAATGAGATTGATGATGATAACGCTTTCATAGTGACAGTAGAATGTGATCATTCAGAAATGATTGATGTTGTGAAAGAGTGCTTCGGAGATGAGGATGGCAAAGACGGATTTGTGTTTTTCCGACTGAAAGTTCATCTTTCAGACGAGAGTTGCATGCATGAGTTGCAGACTTTAAACTCTGGTAACTTGTCCCTGTGTTTCACGTCTTGGCTGAAGACAAACATCATTCCGAATATGGAGGTAGCCTCTGGATACTATTGGGAAGTACGTAATCCGCGTGTTTCTGTGAAAGACTGTTCGATCTTAAGGGCGACATTATGGTGTACCTCACGATCTGACCGGACCAAATTCAGAGACAAAGGTGAAGGATCCACATCACAGGTAAGACAACCAGAAAAGAAACGGAAGATTGATAGATCAGAGTGCAATGGAACTTTACGAATAACAGTGGACGTGCAGCAAAAGTTAATATATTTAACTTGTCAACATTTGCTGTCACATGAGAAGCCGACGCATAAGGCTCATTGTTTTCCTGCTGATGCTATCACGTTTCTGGAGTCTATATCTGGATTAAATCTCCGGAAGCCTGAGGTATATCATATATTATGTGAAAAAGAGATCATTAGTCCTTTGACTATACTCGGGCGCAGGTGAATTTTTGGATTGCTGAAGTTCAGTCTAGACAGTATTTGCGTGATATAGATGATCAAGTGAAGTCTGCATCCTTGTTGATACGCAGTGAAGCTTTAGCCGAGAAAGGTTTTGTTGAGGTGTTGTATGAACAGACAGACGAATACATTGCTTTTGCAATATGCACCCCATTTTTTGAACATATAGTTAGTGTGAAAGAAATTATTATCGACAGTACTTTTAAAACTAACTCTATGTGTTTTGAGTTGTTTGTTATTGCTGCAAACTTCGGAGGTTTTGGTATGCCTCTATCCTACATGTTCTACTTGAGACAAGGTGATGCGAAGAAGAGTTCTAGATCACTCACGGAACAATATAGAAAGAAGGTTCTTACGATGTGGTTTGAGAAGTTAAGAGAGAGAAGACTACGTCCTTTGTTCGCACTCACTGACAAAGACATTGGTCAGATATCAGCATTACGATCGGTTTTTACTGCCATGTATATTCAGCTTTGTTTGAAGCATGCTCAGTCAGCTGTCGAAGTTCGATGTATGTGCACAGGACGAGCCACTGGATCATACAACAGTGTGGAGGCAAGTACATTTTTCTCTTTTATTGATGTAAATTAGTCCTCGGAGAGCGTGGAAGTTGTTGATCAATTGTGTAATGCTGAACAACGGAAGGTTGTGGTTGATATGATTACCAAACATTTCAACTTGCATTCACTTATACCATCAATAGAAGATAAATTTTTTACTCCTGACGTATTACATTGTACCGCTGTTCGTGAGATTTATGAATTCTGTAAAAATTCTAACCTGCTGTCTTTGTGGATATATCTCTGGCGAGAGTGGTACAGTCCAGGCAAGTGGGAAATTTTCAGTAGAGCATCAAAGCCTCTCCTTTGTTTGTCACGCACTACCAATTTTGTAGAGAGCCACTGGAGAAAATTGAAGCATGATTATAAATATGCTCTTAACCGTCCTCGTTTAGATAAGTTGACTCTAATCATTTGTGAAAATCTCGTGGCAGATATGCAAGTGTCCTTGCACCAAATCATTCACGGACGTTTATTTCCTAGCTGGTGGGAACAGTTTCGTGTCACTTGGCGGAAATATCTGAGTAAAGATGTGTCTGTGCCGGGTATTCATTTCACAGACCTGGAGAGATGGATATGTTCTTGCTACTCATTTATAAATAGCCCGTACTTGTTGTGCAAGCATTTGGTCAGAGCTTATGCTCAGACCTCTACGATACAACCCGTGTTTTCATCCACATTCCGGCGGTGCAGTTATCCATTTTATGTTTTCAGTAGTCAGGAAAGCTTTTTCAATAGAGAAGTTGTACCGGATGATATGAACCCATGGTGTGAACCAAGCCATGTAGATGAAGAAATGTCAGGACATCCTACTCACTTCGATTTTACAGAGGATGGAGAAGATGTTTATGTACAGGATCCTGGGGCATCTGAAGGAGGAGCAGCTGAAGACACAGAAAGATTCAATCTGGTCTAGCGATGTGAAGAGATTCTAGATTTCCTTAGAACTCTTTGCAGTCGGGAACATGACAATCCTCTTTTTTTGAAGTCACTTGACAAGGCGTTTCAACCTTTTGAGAGAAAAGTTCGTCATTGTATAGCTGTTCTTAGATCTCGTGGACAACAACATACTTGGGCATCTAGTGGTCCTTCATTGTATTTGCGATAATTTCATTTCTTTTTGCTTGTGGCTTTTGTGTTATATGTTTTGTTCTGTGCAGGACACCCTGTCGATTTGGCCTGTCAGGGTTCAACTCCCAGGAAGGTGACTCTAATTTGTTCCTTTAATGAACCTCTAAAAACTCATAAACTAAACATTTCAAAAACTAACTAGAACAAGAACTAAAAACTAAACATTACACTAAATATCACACTTGTCGCTAAGTGCGACAATACACCGGTCGCACTGAGTGCAGTGCCACAGTACACTGATCGCACTGACTGCAGTGCGATAAGTCTTTAAAGACTACACTTGTCGCTCAGTGCGACTATACACCGGTCGCACTGAGAGTGCACTGCGACAAGTGTTCTCTCAGTGCGATATGTTCTCGACGCACTGAGCGCGCAGTTCTCGAGTACTTTTTTAAGTTTCTGCTACGTGTCGCATTGAGCGCGGCTACAAGTCTAGGCTCAGTGCGACCACTTATTTAGTTTTGAAATTAGGTTTCTCACCCACCGTCGCACTGCTCGGGATTTACACCGCATCTAAACCCTTCCTTGTTTAACACTCTTCCGCGCAGTCGCACTAGTTCAGAAGCTTCGCACTGGTTCCGCTAGTTCACAAGCTTCGCACTGAACCCTCACCGTCGCACTAGTTTCGCATTGAACTCGCTTCCACCCACTGTCGCACTAAACGCGCTTCCGCACTAGTTTCGCACTCTAACGCACTTCCGCCCAGAGGCAACTACTGATCGACCACTTAGAGGCAACTACCGATCGACCACTTGGAGTATTAGCGATCTTCAGTTGGAGTTTTCATTCCTTGTTGGTCGACCACTTGGAGTTTCGATTCCTTATGTTGTTGGCGATTCTCTCGTTACTATGAATTTTGCTCTTCTATCGGACATTACAAAATATTATATCAATGCGATGTACAAAGTTTAGAAGTGAAAAAGTCTGTAACCGGGTCCGCGCACAGTGCGACGGAGTGCTCTCGTCGCACTCTCAGTGCGTCAGTGTGTACTGGTCGCACTGAGTGCGCGAGGTTAACGCGGCGCACAGTGCGACGAGAGCTCCGTCGCACTGTGCGCGCGAGTGCGTCGTGCTATTTTCTCTTCGATATTTGGGTCGTTTTCTCATTCCTATATAAACTGACATACTCGCTTTATTTTCAGAGTGATCTCTTGGAGCCAGGAGTTTAGAGGAGAACCAGCCCGCAGTGAAGGAACGAGGTGCAAGTATGGCACCGCGAGAAGAAGGACCCTTCTTAATTACGTTTACTTCTCAACACGATGTTGAGAGACGTATCGTTTGGCAATGGATGGATAAAGAAAGTATTAGTCAAGCTTTGAGCGAAATAGACGAGGACGATCTAGAGAAGTTGGGATTATTGATCGCTTTCTCCTTCGACTTTCCTCGGCCTGACGTAAGTAATCTACCATTAGTCCCTTCTTGACTTAAAGTGCTTCCTTTTATTGGGTGATGGTTGGTTATACACTCTATTTATTGTAATGTGTAATGTTTGTTTATGTCAGATTGGAGTTTGTATGGCTTTCATCCAATCCTATAATGCAGCAACACGAATGGCCAAAATTGGGGATAGAGAGTTCAAGTTGACCCTTGGCCTAATCCGGGAAGCCTTTGTTATTCCTGAAGGATCAATGATCTTACCCCCATTCGTGAGACATGTTCGAATAGACGATTGGTTTCCTGAGTATGATAAAGTGGGAAAAAGATACTTTGCAAGAGAATGTGCATTCGAGGGATGGAGATCTGCTTTTCAGTGTTTGAATGCGGTTCTCTTGGCGAGAAGAAGGCCTAAAGCTGTTACATGTCAACTTGCTTTGTACGTCAAATCTAAAGTGGAAGGAGAAGAAAAGGATTATGATTGGTCCTTATTCATGTTCGAGAATCTGGAGGCAGAAGTGTTACATCTGCAGAAGCACATACGAGAACAGAAGAAAGGAGTCTCCGTAGAGACTTTCTGTGGGATGGCTTTAACCCATCTCATGCGACACTCGGATATCTTGAGAGAGGAGGCGTTAGTATTCTCCATTGAGCACGAAGTACAAGAGAGTACTTCCAATCCAATGGTGGATGAGCTTGGTGTTGGCCACGTCCACGATGATAGAGGTAAGTCTATTTTCTCCTTTGAGTTACTTCGGCTATCTATGTTTAGGGTATCTTTGTGTATTATTTGGTTGTGTTTTCTGGTTATTTGTGTATGTATTATGTGCTTCTCTGAGTTACTTTGACTATCTATGTAAAGTTCTTTCATATCTCTTGCTTCAGTGAAGTGTGTAGTGTTCAATGAAATCCTTGTTTAAGTGTGTAGAGTTCAGTGAAATCCTTGTTTGGTGATGTTGTACATTGGTCATAGATGATAGCACAATGCGAAGGGCCTGAGGTCGCACTGAGCGCGGTCTTAAGGTCAGGTGCACAGTGCGACAATAATCGCACGTCGCACTGAAGATTTTTGTGTGCGACTGTGTCCTTGTCGCACTGAGCAAGACAGTCGGACTCGCGCTCAGTGCGACTGTGTTCCTGTCGCACTGAGCAGTCTTGCTAGCAAGACCGCGGGCTCGCGCTCAGTGCGACTGGAACAATGTCGCACTGAGCAGTCTTGCTAGCAAGCAAGACTGCGGACTCGCGCTCAGTGCGACTGGAACCTTGTCGCACTGAGCAGTCTTGCTAGCAAGCAAGACTGAGGACTCGCGCTCAGTGCGACTGTATTCCTGTCGCACTGAGCGCACGGCCGTAGCACTACGCGTTAAGCTCGCGCGCACAGTGCGACGGGGCTCTCCTCGCACTGTGCGCCGCATTAACCTCGCGCGCTCAGTGCGATCAGTACACACTGACGCACTGAGAGTGCGACGAGAGCCCTCCGTCGCACTGTGCGCGGACCCGGTTATAGGCTTTTTCACTTCTAAACTTTGTACATCACATTGATATAATATTTTCTTCTAAACTTTCTACATCCATGCCATGTAGGGGAATCAGAGACTCTTTTGAACAAGAGAAGGGAGGAGGAAGATTTAGATGTTCGACTTGCGATGAAAAGAGAAGAAGAAGAAAGTTTAAACCTCCGAATAACAGAAGCGAGCCAGAGAGAACAAGACATGTACGACCGCATACAACTACAGGATGAGGAGTTGGAGAGGTTAAAGAACGATGTCACTCGCCTTCGTTCTTCTAAACTCTTCTATCCCAGATTGATAGATCCTGGTGTGATCAGAAGGAAGACATTGATTCTAGATCTGAACGGTTTGTTGATAAGAACGGGACGTAATGACTTAGAGCTTCAAGGAGCTAAAGAGAGAGGTTACCAAGTTCAAAGTGCCAAAAAGGATTTATTCTATGTGGCACGAAAAGGAGTTAAAGAGTTCATGGAGATATGCTGTCAGGATTTTCAAGTGCTTATATGGACATCCAAAACTCTTAACAACTGCAACGCCCTCCTTCGATCCATGGAGACCAAAAAGTACTTGCCTACAGGGATCGCTTCAGGCCAGGTAACTGCAAACAAACTCATTGCTATTAAAATTATGCTTCCGTTTCTTGGTTGTAGGATACAGATAGATCTTCACAATGTTTCCATTTTCTTTCCACTTCGTTTCTGTTAATTGTAATCGTACTATACATATCTTCACTTTCTTTCACTTTTTTCTATTTACCTTGTCTCATTATTGTATAATGCAGATCTGCAGAATCTTCGCACAACCCATGTGTAGTCGTTTCAAGACTATCAGAGAAGCTGCTAGTGGTAATTACTTGTATCTGAAAGATTTTTCTCGACTGTTCGCGTTTAACTTGTGTACACGAGATGTGTTGTTGATAGATGATTCTCCTGAGAAGAATAGTACTAATCATCCATTCAATGCAATCCATCCCCCTTCTTTCATGCCTGAGTCAGGTGACATGGACAGAGATGATTATCTCATGAATGTACTCCTACCATGGTTGAAATCATACCCCAGGTTATGTAGTCAAGTATAGACAGGCTTTTGGAAGAGATCTTTATCCTGCTCTTAAGAACTACTGGGGCGCTATGTCAGAGGAGGAAATCGGTTTGATTTGGCGTTCTTGCACTATCGTTCAAGCGACTGAATTTATGAAGAAACTGAAATCAATTTAATAAAGTGTTGTTTTCTGATTTGGTTAATCTATGTAGGGAGAAACTGGAATAAGTTAATAAAGTGTCTTGTTTTATCATTTGGTTAATCTATGTTTTTACTTAAACTCTTCTCCCCAATGTAGTTAACCTCGCTCGCTCAGTGCGACCGGTCCAAGATCGCACTGAGTGCGAATCACTGACTGGTCGCACTTAAGTAACAACCCCAACAGCTCAATGCGACCATCAATGTATCGCACTGAGCTGAAGTTAGTCATCTTAGTGAAAGCTGTTTGAAATGTTGAGAAGAAGAGCTGCCTGTTGTTCGCAAACAAGAAGGGTGCAGTGCGGGGGTTGGTTCCAACGGCTGCGTCGATGCTGAAAAGATCTTTTCTGTTGAGGACATCTCGGCGTCGAAGATGATGTTGGTCAAATCGTTTTCAAGTGGTCGGTCGCACTGAGGGTTCAGTGCGACCGAACTGTTATCGCACTGCGATAATTATCGCACAATTATCACACTGTGAGCAGTGCGACACTACACAGTGCGACCGATCATTTGGCGCACTGAGCGCGCTGCTCAAGCTCTCTCTCTCGTGTTTTAGATTCATTTCTAGAGTTTCGGTAAACACTAGAGGGAGATAACATGACGCAGAATATACATAATAGACGAAGAAGTGTGTATACGCGAAGACTGCCATCTATTCATTCAAAATGTTCAAAATGTAACCATACATTTTGACTGTATGCGTAACGCATATTATAGTCCATCACGAACGGTCACCGCCACCACTTCAATATAGCAAAAGCAAACATAACCATCGATAATAACACGGCCATAGATCCCACTGAAAACCCCACAAAAAAACCACTCTTATAATCATGAGAATTCGCTACTTTATCTCTCCGTCTCTCTTCTGCAGGTACTTTATGTGTCTCCTCTCCACGAAAGTTGATGTCCTGCTCCGGTGTGGTGCTTGTGCTCGACCCTGGTATAACACACTGAGTAGGAATGACAATTCGAGTAGTAGACATTCGCTTTTCTGAATCTGGAAGAGATGAAGAGACACCGAATAACTGTCGTTTTCTACAGGATTGTGCTTGGTCGATCCGAATATATTTTCCAACAACTTTACTTGTCACAATGGTGAAATGACAGTACCAATGCTGACCAACGATAGCAATGATAGCAATGATAGCAATGATAGCAAACTGCACAACGCCTGATATTGCTATGTTACGTTGGATAGCTTACATTAGGTCGTTGAATCCAGAGTTGAGGCACATAGCAGGGAAGATGAACTCGATGGCAGACATGTTGTCTAGAGCTAGGTACTCTCAAGAAGAAGATATGGAGGCGGAAGATATGGATGAAGATGATGCAGAGGAGGGGCAAGTTCTACAACTATCAAGCGAGGACCGGAGTCGCTTGGATGGTGTTCTTCCTTTCAGGGAAGAACTCTACTGTGGGAGGCTCAAAGAAATCAGACGCTATCTAAGCACTCTTCAGAAGTATGAAGAATGGACGGAGAAAGTCTTCAAGGAGATACGACATCAGGCCTATGGCTATCTATTACGAGATGGATATCTGTGGAAGAGGCCAAAGAGGAGAGATGGAGTACCCTTGAGAGTAGTGGATGATGCAGAGACCAAGAAACAAGTACTCGAACAATTTCATGATACCTTATGGGCAGGTCATCGAGGTACATGGGCGACCTTTACCAAGATCAAGGAGAGGTATTGGTGGAAAGGATTGTATCGAGATGTAGAGAAGTTTGTTGGGTCATGCATTGAATGTCAATTCCAATCCAAGATTCGGTATAGGGATGGATTGAGACCCACATATCCCTTGTCCATTCATTTCCAATGGGTTTTGGATTTGGTTGCCATGCCACCAGGAATTTGGGGCATGCGTCATTTAGTTTTGGCTCGGGAAGAGCTATCTAACTTTATAGAAAGGAGGGCTCTACGCACCAAAGCTACTGAACCTGTCTGTCGATTCATATTAGAAGATATAGTTTCTAGATATGGAAGCGTGGGGAGAATCCGTGCAGATAGAGGAGAGTTGAATGCAGATGAAGCACGTGAGTTCTTCAACAGATATGGAATACGATTGAAGTTGACCACTTCGATGAACCCGGAAGCGAATGGGAAAAGTGAACGAGGGCACCCACCAATCATCCAAGCATTGGTGAAAGCGTGCAGGGGGCGTCATGGGGACTGGCCTAGACTTCTTCCTTTTGCGTTGTGGGCTGATAGAACTACTCATAGTACTGTCACTGGTTACATGCCCACAAAATTGATGACCGGTCAAAAACATATCATGCCAGCAGAAGGAGACGTTCCTACTTGGGTATGTCTACCTTGGGAGGATGGTTCTGATAGGGAAGGACTATTAGCACTACGAATTCAGCAGCTTGAGCGACGTGAGGAGGACCTCGAAGAAGCATTGGTCAAACTCAAGGAGACGAGGTTGAAGAACAAGGAGCGGTTCGACAAGACACATCGACTGCGAAAGAAGCCGATCCGCGAAGGTGACTGGGTCATCGTATATGACAACAGTTTGGATAACCAACACAGCACTATCAAGAATTTTGCACGACGTTGGTTTGGTCCTTATGTTGTTGTTGTCGTTCACGACAATGCCACATATGGTTTGCGAGAATTGGATGGTACACTCTTGAAGTTACCCATTGCTGGTAAAAGGGTCAAGATCTTCCGAAGACGTGAAGGATTTCTTGATTTCGATGAACTTCTCGAGTCTGATTCTCATCTTTCCAGACCTTATGCGAAGGAAGATGATGATGAACCTGACAATTCGGAGCACGATGAGGGATACGATGATGACTATGGATAACAAGTTGGCACATATCGGAGGATGTGCAGGTTTGGAGGGGGTGAATGTCCTGTTGTGGGACCAGTTAATATGTAAATTACCCGTATAAGTACGTTTTGCACACAGTTGTAGAAGTTGTGGTGTAATGGGATCTAATACATTGCTCTTATGAGCTTAGAATGCTCTATTATCTGCTGGGGGTCTCCATGGGGCAGAAAAGGACAAGGTTGAGTCCTTTAACTTCCCATTGGTCCACCCAAAAGTGAAGATAATTTGTCATCTACCTAAGTGTGCGCTCTGGGAGGTTCGGGGCACTTTGACGAGGGATTTTGGAGATCAGAGGGCATGGGCGGAGAGCTCTTGACGGGAGGAGCAATCTGATCACAAATTTCACTCGATTTGGAGGTCCAGGGCATACGTTATGGCGATTTGAAGTTCATAGAGTGATGAGAGTACAAAAGTTTCTCTTCCGATTGTAAGATTAAGGGGTTTGAGTGATTGAACCGTCAGATTGAGACCAGATTTCATGAGCTTGTAGTCTGTCAGCTGCTGAAGCTCTGACCACAAATTTCACCACCGGATGTTCTGCGGATTGAGCGCAATGGCGATTTGAAGGCGACGGGGTGCAGAAAGCTGTCAATCTGAAGCAGCGAGTTTGCAGATTTATGGAGGACGATCAGAACGGTCAAATCGGCTCAAATTTCCTGTGTAGTGAGTTTACCTTCTGAATTGATAGCACAGGAAGTTGGAGTGGAAGTGGACGGTTCATTTAGTCGAAGAAGCTTCTGTCCTGAATCTGAGATTGGAAGTGCGTGTTAGTTTCTGTAGATTTGTGTTAATTGTGGGATGAGATCTAGCCGTCAGATCTTCCTGAAATTTGACCTGCAAGTAGAGATTTTAGTATCCTATCTACGTGGCAAGTTTGAGAGGAGACTGAGCTGCAGATCTGTACCTATCATGTGTGAAAGTTCGCTGGTTTTTCTGCCGAGTTGTATCGGCAACGATATCTACTCTAGGTCTCGAGTTGTTAGCGACAGCTGGCTGAAAAGTATCCAATGCGACATTTGTATTGCTTTGGGGAGTATTCTAGGCGTAGATATGACTTTAGCTACCTACGTTGTATCCACGTCATGTGGTTGTTAGGTTCGCACTCAACGTGGCAAAGTGCGATCCTTGACCTGTAGAGTCGACTACCTGTCTAGCCTAGTCTCCGGTTTTTGGGACACGTTACGGTGCATGCATTTGAACCTTTCACCCAGAAGACCCACACGTGGATGAGTATGACGGCACCAAACATGCGATGTGCATGTGTGCCACCTCATCGGTCCGTGAGGCTTGGGTTGCTTGGTTAGGGAGCTTGCACCTATCCTTGTTTTGTGTTCGAAACTTTTAAGCAAAGGGGAGTGACCTGTGTGGGGGCATTCGACCTGGGGAAAAATCCAAGAGATTGTTCGTGGAGAGATCGTGGTGATCCTATGAGATTGAATCAGAGTTTTATGGATTGATATACCTTTGTAGTTGGAGTGCACATGTTGTGAGAGATGGACGAAGGACTCTACTTACCGCCCAGATTCTCTTTTCGAAACCCTTTCTCGATTAAACTGATGTATATGGAACGAGTTCACTTTCAACAGTTTCTGATAGGATCCTTCGGGCATAACTTTACCGCGCAAGTCATGCTCTCGCCTGTCCCTGTGATCTTACCTGTTGTCACTTACGGCCAAGAATGAGATCTCACCGTCTTTATTCTCATCTAACGAAGGATGGATCTAAATCAGCTCCCTCCTGTAAACTTTAACACCCAGTGCGAGATAAGACACATCTGTCGACCCAAAGCCATGTACGAAGCCCTAGTAGTGAGAAACTTCGGAGAGGAATACTACCGAGAGATCATGTCATCACATATCCCGTTTGTCGTGCCCATGATCATCCAACGTTTTCATGTAGTTATCTTGACCCTTTACTGAGAGAAAGAAAGTGCTTAGTTATCGAGGAAGTTAGAGAGAAATCTACGAGATACTAGTCGCTCTGCTGTGTATCGATCGCCAACCACAGCCAGAAGGTACGCCCTTGCTCAAAGGAAAGACTCTCGCTACGACAACGTTTCTGAGCACATCTGAGAAAACTGACATGTTAAACTGTGCCTGAACGGCTCACGGACGAATTTCTTGTTAAACTGTGCCGAATTCAAAATGAACGGAAAACGGACGGAGAACGCATTTTTGAGCTTTGAGCTCGGTGACTGCAATCGTGACCGTGTAGTTCAGACCGTGATCGTGACTGCAGTTTCAACCGTGCAGTTGATACCGTAACCATGATCACGATGAGGGAGAACCCGGTTACAAGCTTGTCGCTCTACCACGAATCTGTGGTCGGTTCACTAATAAATTTGCACGTATAAGACGAAAGTAATTAGCGGAACTGTGCCACAGCTGCGGGCTTGGGGACTCGGGACTTGGGTACTGGGCTCTCCTTCCTTTCCGTTCATCGAATCTCTTGCGTACCTGCGGTTTGGACAAACACGCGACGCAATGAATAGCCAATGTATAGAAATACCCCATCAATCCTCACAAAGGAAAGAGGCAGCCGAAGTGCCAAGCAACTAACGTTCCCAAGGGACGAAGAATATTGTGGCTAAACTCCGCTATCAGTAGCTCTAAGGTCACTTATCGTTCTTAAAATATCATATAGTGATAAATCAAAACTCTTGCATATAACAAGAATACATGAAATAGCATAATCTACTGCAATTGTTCTTTTGTGGACCGTGGTTGCTAAAGCTCTATGTAAATAATAGAAACTTGTTGTCTAAAACACGTAATGCATAAAGAAAGAAAAAGTGATACACTCGGCGTCTCTCATGGTAAGCTCTAGCACAATCTAAAAACATCAAACTCCGAGGCTATCGATCTATATGTTTCTAAGACTAGAGAGATGAAGTGATGTCTCTCCTGCATACTCCTATACTTGATCACTTTCGCTGTTGTCGTCCGATTGCAGCCCATCCTAGGAGATGGATGGTCACTTGTGTCGTCATCGAGTCTCGTGTCGGATCCGTAACAACCACATCTACCGCTAAGATCTGATCCTCTCTCATCATGTACAAGTCAACTCTCTCGTGCTATAGCAAACACAACTTCCCCGATGGCATTATGAGTAGCTATTCGCTCTCCATCGTGAGGACAGTGAGCAAGGTGTCGATCCGAGGTGTCTGACCGAGATATCGCACTCGCAGGTGGACAATGTCGAAGCAACATCTGGACCAAGTCTAGGTGGAAACTCATCATTGTAGAGAAGATAATCGGTGCAAGTCGGAACGCTCTAATGCAAAATCGAGCTATGAGTCAAGAGCTTGCACCCTTATCTGAACAAGAGCGGAGTCGAGCTCTAGTATCTCGTGGGATGAAAGATCAACTAAGAGCGCATGAAGACCTGCTAGAAGTGGTGTTCCATTAGAGATGATTGCAGTCCGTAGGATCCATTGATAGTTAAGGTATCAAATCGAAGATGTGTCTCACATGTCTCAAGAGTCAAACTATCTCTTGTCTCATGAAGACACATCTGTAGTAGGTAAGAACTATCTTCCGTCTCTGTCACATAGCTCTCTAGAATAAGTCTATCTCGCAGACGGAAACGACAACAGAGCCAAGGTGTTGAGAGGGCCCAACTACTCAAAAAGATCACCGGAGCAATCTCCTCCATAGATAATAAACCCATCCTCCACATGATATCGACAATGATGTATGTCTACGTGCGGGAGGTCTTGCCACACACTCAAAGATCCTTGGTCCGAAGATGTACTCAAAGACCCTCATGATCCTCCTATCAAACTCTCTAAGGTGCGAGATGAAAATAGGAGATGAAAGTAATGTGCCGAATAAGTAACTCGGACGACGTGCAATGGAAGAGGAAAAGATACCAAAGGTAACTTGGGGGTCCTCTAACCTAGGGAGATCATCAATATGTAAAACGTCCTTCGCTAGAGCAACATCTAAGAACCGAGAGACGAAGTCCTTTGAACCCACCAGTACTCTAAGGATACATAAACCATCTCTACGTGTAACAAATCCTTCAAGGAGCTAGAGGTCCGACGGACCAAGTGCTGCACTTTGACATCTTCACTCTCAGCCCTACCAAGACCAAATGAGAGACGAGGTGATCAAAGACATCACAGACTTGGTCCGCCAGACTTACGATATGCGTGTCATCAATTAGAGATGAAAAGACACAGCCTGGAACAACCAAGGCGGTGGCCAAGATAGCTCTATAGTGAGCTAAGGCAAAGAAGGATCCATCCAAAAAATCTCTCTGACGAGTACATGCAACGGAGCTGATGAGTGTAATCTCCTCTATTGGAGAACCGTGTTGATGATAAACTGAGGAGGAAGAATCATAAAACAATCGCACGAAAGGAACAAGACTCGTCAGAGATCGCCATCCATGAGCTCCATAAAGAGAGAAGTGCGAAAACTACTACTAAAAGTATTTCCACATCCACTTGTAGGACAACCCAATCAATGGATGTCATAGATAGCTCTAATGTCGAATGACACAGACTCATAACCTCCTTCTAACTCCAAGCTGATATGGACAAAAGTGATCCTGAAAAGTATCTCAAATCTGAAGAACAATTGTACGATTAATAAATCATAAGAGAATCTCGCCGATGGCTATCCATCGAATCTTACTGCCATCCTTCATCATTGTCAAAAGTCTAGCTGCCCCTAATAGTTACTGTCAATAGTAGCTCCGGTACCTTGAGCTACTATTGACACTAACTGGAAAAGCTCTATAAAACCACTAGACGGGTCGTTTGTTTGAAAACAATCTCGTTTGTGCTTTGTATGTGATGGTATGAAGACATAATGACTCTCATACAGAACTCCAGAAGATAGACGTGGAGTTGTACACAAGATCTGGACAAGCAAAGATCTATCGAGACATAATGACTCCTCATACTAGTAGTCCTGAACCTCAAGTGGTAAGAGATAATCTGATGGAGGGCGAAGAAAACACAACGAAGTGATCGTCTCTTCAGTAGGACATGCCACTGACAAATGATGCAATGCTCTAGTAGCACTACTATACTCTCCAACCTGACCTAACATTTTACAACGTCGTGTGCGAACAGAAGATGATACGTCACGTGTAGAAATAGACTCACTCCTACCTCGTGCAGCACGTACTGATTCCTCATGTAAGATCATCACAGAATCTCTGAGATGAGCCGTCACCTCTCGATGTCTAGCTCTGTCATCTCGAGTATAACAAAGACACCAAGGAGATAGTAAGAGGAACAATAATCACGTCGTCTCGTCTTTGGTGTTCCATGCTAACATGTCGAGAGATAGACGGAATGTCTGTCTCACCTCGTCATGGAGAGAACGGGATAGTCGACGGAACAAACGTGGACAAGGAAACTCATCTCGGACATCTCAGAATAGTGTCAGAGTGGACTCTCAACCACTCCTACGACTCAAGAGGAACTCCAGGAAGAAGAGTTAAAAGTACCATAATGACTGCACGTGTAGACCTCTGCTCTCGGCTAACTTAGACATCTCATGTGATCTAATCGTAGCTCTTGTGCATCTTTCTCACATAAGACTTTATCCTTTGCGAGATAAATAGATGATCGCACACGAGACATATTGTGCCTCAGATCAGTCTTAATCTCATGAGAGAGAGAGTACTCATAGCTAGAAAAGAGACGATATCATAATCAAACGATACTCATAATAAAAATATCTCAAAAATATACTCTCAAATAAAAAACTCTAATCTTCTAAAGATAAAAAATACACTATATGTAGCAAGAAAACTTTCAAAAATCTTTCAAAAACTTTAAACAAAAGACTATGTAATCTTAAAAAAGTCCTGAAGAATTTAAATTCACTTATTTCTTCACGAAATGTATCAATTCTAAAACTAAAAAAAATTAGAATAACAAATATATAAACAATATTCACTAACCCATCCCTACACACTCCACTCTCTCAACTTACACTCTCTTCCCCCTCTCCTCTCCTCTCCTCTCCTCCCCGTCCACTCACTCCCGCACACTCACTCCGAGGTTTGGATACCCCGTAGGTTCGACTAAACTCCATCTTCCCTTGATTCCCTCTGCACCGTTCCATGTACACAGTACGCTACAGTCTAGACTCTAGACTCGAGGGTCCGAGGGATGGTTCAACTGAACCATCTGCCCGAATCCGGCACCTCCAACATCCGGATCTGCGGTCCGGAAAAGCTCCTCAGTGTGTGGAGTGAACTAAATGCTCTCTGTTAACTTACACTAGCAGGTGACAAACATGCATATACTCGAACTGTAAGTGATCTACTCAGGGGAGTAAATGTCCTACACGCACGGCTGATAAAACTTTATCTACTCAAGGAAGAGACACATGTGAAGGTTTTGTCCTTACCCTGAGAAAATACATGTCCTATTATTTGTCTTATTATCTTCAACACTCTAGCGCAGAGAGGTGGGACAAGTATATTTAGAAATTTTTGCATTTTTGCTTTCGGCAACAAACTTAAAAATTCCGGCGTGTGGAGAATAATTTCCGCAAACCTGCCTAACGGGACATGCCGGAGGGTGCAGAAAAACCGGGAAAATAGCACTATGAGAACGCGCCTTCGTCAGTCCTCGATGGTCTGTCTCGCGACTCTCACCTCGCCTCACCGGGTCTGTAACGGGGATGGAACCAGATTCACGCTGCAAAAGACTGACTTGTCGGAAGTTGCAGCTCAGCAGTTAGTGACGAGGGCAGACAAGCAAAAACCTGCTACTTTAGCTAGTGGACGCTATTCCCACGCTCGAGGCTAGTACCCACTGCCTTGTTGATGCTATTCAGCTCTCGTTCTCCAAATTGCCTGCAAAGTCTCAATGCGCTCTTGCATGTTCTTCTCTGCTCTACGCTACAGTGCACAGCAGTCTGTCTACTCGCACTACAGTAGTTATCACGCGGGATAAGAACATTTCGCTTCCCAGGGAGGTAGGGAGGGAGTGATAGAGGGCTTGATGCGTGCATGCTCGCTGCATGATTATAATCGGTGATGAGCAGATGGAGCTTCTTTTTTCTCACGGCTTTCACTTTAGCGTGAAGCATGAAGGGATATTCCTAGGACTTTTACATGATTGACGCCTTTGACCCCTATCTCCTTCTTCTTCTACCACCCCTCATAATAATGCCTGCACCACCTCATCCTTTTCAACAAATACATTCATGGTCGTGAAGAAATGATCAAATTAAATTCCCTTTGCCAGGCCCAGATTTCTGGCAACCAAACTTTTGTTCACATCGTTGAGGTTAAAATATTTTGGTGTAGGAGAACGACCATTTGCAGGGTCTCTCTCTCTCTCTCAGAAGAGTTTCAAAGTGGGAGTGTGGTGTTATGATCCATCACCTTTGGTTGCTTCCGATCTTCTCTAGTACATGTAGCTTTGCTTGATCCGATATGTCCACCAGACTCAAGCATGCAGACTGGAGGAGGAGGAGGAGATAGAAAATGATGAAGTCCACGGAGCTCCCTGTCCATTCCCACTCTTCTCCCACGAAGGACCAGTTGCGTTCCCTTAAGCTTACCCAACCTTCCAAACAAGTCTTTGATCGTGGAGCTCATTCCACGTGTTGTACATGTTATACCCTCCGCAACTTTACTCTTCCGGAACAGAAGTCAGGAAATCAAGTTGTATCGTTAGACCTATGGTTGCATGGGTGGTGGGGATCTTGAGCAAATATTCGTTCAGGGACCAGAAAAGAGCGAGGTCTCAGTGAGCGAAAGAGTTCGGTCCATATCATCAGGTCTCCTCGTAAGTCCGCTGATGATCTAGTAAGAGTGAGGTCCACTCCATTACGTGTCTGTACTGCGCACAGTCAGATAAAGTTCTCCACATGCTTCATAAACTCGGTATCGTACTTCCAAGATTTCTAGTTTAAGGCATGTTCCTCAGGACGCGCCCAGTACGTTGGACAGAAAGAATGCGTCAAATCCTTATTGACTCCCATTTTTCTATCACAAAAGACGACTGTGTGTGAAAAACTGCCAAACTGTTCAGCTGAAGTGTAGGCAGGTCTAAAATCAATTGTCCCTAGGCCCAACTTACACCACCTTAACGACTGCTGTCGACTTTCAATGAATGCCTAGTAGAAAACTCTCCCGACCTTGTGCATGAGTCACACTTAGCTCGAGCTTGAAAGACCAGCAACCGAAGCAAAGAAATCTACTGTAGTCTCTTTGATGACACCCGAATCAAGGAATCTTTCTGTGGAGAGTTCCGGACTGCCTGAATGGAAAATGATATTCTCACGGCATCTGATCTCGTGGAAGTGATTGCGTAGCCCAGATAGATTTTCTCTTTGCTATCCTTCACTTATGGGCTTTTTTCTTCCGCCACTGCTGTATCGAGAATTACTCACATTTAATAGTTAAGTTTAATTTTTATTGAAACTTAATCTAGATATTTCATCTAATATTTATAACATTCTCGATAATATATAGGTATCTAAAGTTCATGAATCTCCTGACCGTACATTTTATTTATGGATTTTTTTCTGAATGCGTTGCTGTCCCGAGAATAATTATCATTTAATAGTTTATTTTTCTTTTTATTAACATTTTTATATAATACTTATAATATTCATGATAATATATAAGGAATAAAAGTTACTGAAGTTGATCGAGCATGCTTATTTATTCATCTCTTGGCATTTTCATCCAAACACGATCAAGCACCAATACGAATGCCATGCAGGAAAGAAGTGTGTAAAGCATTATTAGGAATCCGCTGGGAACCGTTATACTCTATTCTGAATTGGGGGTTTTGGAAGTGGGGTCCGACAGCTTACAACGAGAAGAGTGTGGTGGTTGACGGCGTTGTTGTGTCTGTATCTATGGAAACTCTCTCCATCTCTCTCTCTCCCTCCTCTTTTCCATTTACTGGGCGGGCCCCTTTCCGAGTGAAAAAGGTGTTTCTGCAACGGTCTCGCAGCGATCTACAGTAATCTAAGGGCGGAGTACGCCGCAGCTTGTCAAGCATCAGGACCTCCAACTCCATGTGATGGAAAGAAGACTTTGCTGGTGGTCGATTTCTTTACAGTACCGCTATCTACCTGACGGGTGGTGGATATCTGCAGCGGTCCGAAGCAGGTGACAAGTGTGCCTTGGAAGTTGGTAGAAGGCACAACTTTCTGGAGAATTAGCGGCGTACATAACGTGACTCGAGTATGCTGCGTTTAGAGAATGCTTATGTTGGTTTGTACGAGAATGAGTGAGTTTGCAGGGAGAGGAGGAGAGAGAAGAGAGTGTAGGTAAAGAGGGTAGAGAGTGTTGGGTTAGTGTAGATTTGTTTATATATATTTTTGTTTTTTATCTAAGATTTATATATTTTGTGAAAATGAGTGAGTATTAAATATTTTTGAGTTTTTTAAGATTACAGAATTTTTCGTTTAGAGTTTTTGAGAGCTTTTTGAGAACTTTCTTGTTACATATAGTGTGTTCTTTATTCGTAAGGGATTAGAGTTCTTTATTTGAGAGTATATTTTTTAGATAATTTTTATTACCGTTTGGTTGAATATCGTCATTTTTCTAACTATGGATATTCTTTCTCTCATGAGATCGAGATTGATCCCAGACACATCATGTTCGATGTCCGATTAGTTATTTATCTTGCAAAGGATAAAGTCTCATGTGACAAAAATACACAAGAGCTATGATTTGATCACATGGGATGTCCAGGTTAACCGAGAGCAGAGGTCTACATGTACAATCATTTTGGCACCGTTAGCTCTTCTTCTTGAAGTTCCTCCTGAGTAGTGAGAGCAGTTGAGAGTCCACACTAACACTATTATGAGATGTGAGACGAGTTTTCCTTGTCCACGTTTGTTCCATTGGTTTATCTTGTGCTCTCCATGACGAGGTGAGACATGCATTCTGTCTACCTCTCGACATGTTGGCACGGAACATCAAGGACAAGACAACACGGTTATTGTTCCTCTTACTACCTCGTTGGTGTCTCCGTTATACTCGAAGTGATAGAGTGAGACACCGGGAGGTGACGGCACATCTTTGGATATTTCATGCTGGTGATTGGATGATCTTACAGGAGGAATCAGTACGCGTGGTACGAGATAAGAGTGAATCTATCTCTACACGTGACGTCGTATTTTCCGCTCGCATACAACGCTGTAAGATGTTAACTCGGGTTGGAGAGTATAGTAGAGCTACTAGAGCATTGCATCCTTTGTCAATGACATGTTCTACTGAAGAGATGATCACTTCGTTGTATTTTCTTCACCTCCATCGAATAATCTCCACCACTTGAGATTCAAGACTATCAGCATGAGGAGTCATTATGTCTTGATGGATCTTTGTTTCCATTGTGTATAGCTCCACATCTATATTCTAGAGGTATGTCTAGGATGATCTACGAGCACTTACGGAATTATTTTCAGACGGACGACCCCTCTAGTGATTTTACACAACTTTTTCAAGTATGACAATAGTAGCTCAATGACATATTCCACATTCTATAGCTCAGGTACTGAAGACAACTAGACTTTTGGCTACGATGAAGGATAGCTCGAAGGGATTCAATCGATAGCTATCGATGAGATTCTCTTCTGACTTATTAGTCGTATCATTCTTTTTCAGCTTCGAGATACTTTCAAGATCATCTTTGTCCACACCAATTTGGAGTTGCGACACCTGAAGTTGTGAGTATGTGTCTTTCGACATTATGACTCGATCTGGATTAGGTTATTTGACGTGGAAAATACTTTTAATAGTGTTTCATGCGCTTTCATCTTTAGGAAGCTCATGGATAGCAGTGGATCTCTAACGAGTCTCGTTCTCTTTGTGCGATCTTTTTTTTGATTTTTCCTCCTCTCTTTATTATTAGCACGATCCTTCGATAGACGGAGTTACAATCATCAGCTCCGCTGTAGGTACGCGTCAAGGAGACCTTTTGGGTGGATCCCTCTTTGTCTTAGCTCTCTATAGAGCTCCCTTGGCTACCGCCTTTGTTGCCCCAAGTTGTGTCTTTCTATCTCTAATTGATGACACACATATTATAAGTCTGACGGACCAAGTCTATGATGTCTTTGATCACCTCTCGTCTCTCAATTGGCCTTGGTAGGGTTGGAGTGAAGGTGTCAAAGTGCAAGGCTTGGTCTCCTATAAGTATTATATCGGACCTCCAGCTCCTAAAAGGATTTGTTACATCTAGAGATGGTTTACATATCCTCAGTACCGGTGGGTTTAGATGACTTTGTCTACGGGTTCTTAGATGTTGTTCTCACGGAGGACATTTTGCATATTGAGGATCTTCCTATGTTAGAGGACCTCCAAGTTGTCTTTGGTATCTTTTTCTCTTCCATTGCACGTCGTCCGCACAGGATTTTCATTTCTTATCTTCACCTCGCGTCTTTGAGAGTTTGATACGAGGATCATGGAAGTCTTTGGTGACATCTTAGGACAAGAGACCTTTGAGTGTATGACATGACCTCTCGCACGTAGGCAGCAATATTATTATTTCTTCAGCCTTATCGTCTCTATAATGTAATCCTATAAGATATGCATGGATTTCAAAATGTCCTTGTTGTTTAAAGTATTAACTATGCGCTAAGCATCCTCTTTGAGACATTATGACACGACTGAAGCGTCATAAATGCTAGCATCATGTCAGCATCGTCACGATTGAAGCGTGTGAAGGTGGGAAGGTGCGTGGAGATCAGACAGAAGTTGTAGAAAAAACAAGTATGAATGTATTTCGTGTGGTTGTTTTGCAGAAATTTACTTGACCTCACCCTTAATAGATATGTCTAACTTGATCTTCTCTTTTTCATTTTGCATTTCTTGATCACGTCCTTGATTCACAACAGCAGTTTCAGTAAGTCCAAATGTCACATCATTTGAATGTTAGACGTGTATGTTAGCAGTCAGCCATGTATCTACAAGTCCAAACATATTTACAATAGATTTCAACCCAGATTATTTCTTACTTGTCTGAGTGTATTGTCTTCACATACTTGCGGTTGCCACTCAGAGGTGCACTCTAAGTGATTCAACGTTAAAAGAGATATGCCAAGTCCGACAAACGTATTAGAGGTGCAATAAAGTAAATCTTCTAGGTTATTTTGAAAACAACATGCGATAACGTGACGGTGGAACAGGTCTTTGGTAAACACAATTCCTCTGTTTAGACGTCTTGGGTGCAACTTACACAGAGTCTCAAAATCACCAAGTCCCTTCGAGTTAGAATTTAGCCAAGGACTAGAGACTTTTACCGGCCTAGGCAAAAGGCAAGTACTTTTCGCTAGAAACAGCCGCATTTCCTCTCGGTCTCCACGCTTTCACTCCTACAACAGACCCAGCTCAGGTTTTCCTGCTTACAGGGAAAACCTGTAATTTGCCGGCGGTTTTTGACAATTGACTGACTATTGTGTTAATTCATCGGCTACTTTTAGCAAATTTCGAGTATTGTTTTACTTTTCTGGTTGATTTGAGATAGAAATTATCCGACGCATTCTCTACTTCTCCTGCACTTTTAGAGAAATTGCCGAGGCAATTTTTCTAAAAATGTTTTGTTCTTTCAAATAAATTTCTCTCCTATACTAATTTATTTTACAATCTCTTTGTATATAAAATCAACTACGTATGTAAATATTATTTTCTGAAGACGGTCATCCATCACCAGCCTCTTACCAACCGTTTTACACAGTTTTTGGGGACTACATCGTCGTTTGTCTTTTGTCTTTTTTCTTGTTTTGGATTGGCCAGAAATTGATAGAGCATGCATATTATTTACTTCTTTCTTCTTCTTGTACCGACCATAAGTTGATCGAGCATGCATATTTGATATTATTTAATCACCTCTTCAATCTGAGAACAGAAGAGAGCAGCAAGCTTAGTTTATTAAATTAATAAATTAAACTTCCTTGCATATTCATCTCTTCCAAGTTCGGAAGAGAGAGAATATGCAAAGGAGTTTAATTTATCACCTAATTCTTTCGGCAGGAAAGGTTAAATAATAAATTAAAATTATATTTTATTATTCTGCAAACGGGATCTTTTAAGATGAGATGAGAGCCGCGTGCAACATTTACAGTTTTGTTCTTTATCAAGATCCAGGTGTGTAAAACGTAAAACTTACTACAGAAATGACTGTTTATACTTTGATATCTTCTGGTCGTCAGGACCTGTTGATAAGATCGGTTGATAACCTTTACCTAATAACGGAGTCTCGTATCTCTTGGTTCCCTCTTGAACATCATCTGAAATTTCTTTATTCCCAAATTGTACAAATCTTTTATTATTAAATCAATATTCTATTTTGTATTAAAGTAATCTTTTCAGTTTCGGTTTTCTATGAAATTCCTCTCGAAGCTTCTTATGAACCAATAACATCTGACTATTTATTTTACTTCACTAACTTTTGTCATTTTCTGTCACTGGAGCAAAAGGGCACTTGGGATGCATATATATTTACCTAACTCTGCCGTCCGGAAGAGTTACATGATAAATTCATGTATCGAGTAGTATCAAGTAGCAAGGGTGCTACGTTTCTCAGAGAACCGGGCAATGCGCAAGAAACTGCCGGATCTAGGCTGGCGCTGTCCTACAAGTGTGTGCGTTGTTTTACAGACGGCATATCCTCCTGGCCTAGAGTCCAAACATGTGTGCCAAAACGCTAACGGTCCAGCCAACGTCGTCCTAGAAAGACAAAGAAAAGTAACTAGGGCGGCGGATTCCCATGCACGGAGACTTTTTTGGTAATTGCGAATGAGAATCTAGCTAATAGTAACTATTGATTATTGACTATTGACCTCATTATAATCACCACTGTTTTCATGGAATCTCTTTATCTGAAGGTTTCTTTAGTCACTGTCGCTTTTGTTTTATCTAGAATTTAATAAAAGTATTACTACTATGACCCTGGATTATAGTATATTAAAAAGCTAAAATTGTTTTGTTGAGGATCTAGTCTAAAGGGTGTTTCTAGATCAGATTTAACCCAATTTCTTCGAAGATTATTGAGAAATGATGTGTTTGAATAATATCATTCTCATGTTTCTAAAGCTAATCATAATCTTGAATGATCCATGAGAGATAATTGCTTTTATTATTCTCAAGCTACAACGTCTTGTAGAATCTATCAACTCTATTTGTGACTTTTAGAAACAAACATTTTAACTTCAAGCGGAAAATACTAAAATCTTCTCTTTCCTCAAAACCGTCACTGACAAAGATAGACTTCTTAGAGGAACTTTGTGACATCCGAAACTTAATGAACAAGAATTATATATTCACCTGTCCAACATCCAAAGAAAAACAAAAAAGAGAACTCGATTCCTTTTCATAACAAAAGGTTCTGCTTATGAGGTTATGCGTGTCTTCTATGAAGGAGTCTAAATTATTTAGCAAGAAATCCACTAGAAAGTGTAGTACGGAAGATCGGTAGCTGAGATGGTTGAGTCTCAGATCTCTAAGCGAGAGGTCTGGGGTTCAAACCCTCCTGTTCTCAATTGAATCGTGTGAAATTAATCCGAGTACGCTGTGATTATCCACAAAGGACAGTCCAATGTCCCTTGAAAAAATAAACATAGTACTGGATCCATCATGCAGTAGCTTCATGAGGAGAGTCCACTTTCCAACGTGGAGTTGCTGGATCGATCTCTTGGGGAAATTTTAGCTGGCTCTGGTTCAATTCATGGACAACGAAACGAAAATAAAATTTCTCTTCTCTATGGGATATGAAATGGGAAACTTAACAACAGAATAGAATATACAATTTCTCTTCTGTATTGGATATGACACATGGAAACTTAACAGTAGAATGAGAATCTTAACAATAGAATGACAATACAATATTCTCTGTATTAGATATGACCCGGGAAAACTTAACAACGGAATGAGAATAAAATTTCTCCTTTGTAAAATTGTTCAATAGTACTTGAGTTGCTTTGATTTATGTTGTATTCTCGTAAAAAATGCCTCAACATAACTCCCAGTAAGAAATTTCTACATGTATTCAAGTCACATCTTGTGAATTGTCAAGTTTTTGTTTCTGAAAATTAGACTATACTCGACATGTTGCAGTTTATATGAACAAGAATAATATTTTTCTTTTTGCATTCTGCATTGCAGATCAGCATGAAGTAATGTCAATAAATAACTTTGTTGATGCATTAACAGCCCTCCAGCCATAGCAGGATTTTATAGATAAGGTGGTACGAGTATATTTATTTACGACATTGAAATAGTTTTTAAATATAGTTTGATTATAATAATAGACCCGGGGTTATATAAGAAAGTTCCTACTTGGTTATATAAATTTTCCGGAAAATTGACTTGATTTGTTCTTGGCAGCAAGTATGTGCAGATCAGATTAAATAATTAAATATTAAATATCTAGATTTGCATTTGTACGGTCGATTTCCTCCGTAATATAAATTCATAAGCGCGCATAGTAAACCATGCAATACTTTCTGTAACCATAGTAGGGTACGCGGGTAATAACCAAACAGTACGCGCATTCAGGCAAATAAAGCGGCTATTAAAGCTATGCTCATAAATCGCGTAGGTGATTTTGGATTAGCTCTCGGGATTATGGGTTGTTTTACTATTCTTCAAAAAGTTGAAGGAAAGGCGATATGCCCTAAGTAACGTAAACAAAACATTCTTACCGACGCAGTGGATAAGCATTTTAGCGTGAGGTCTTCAGTTCGATTCTCATGAAATCATCTCGCGCATCAAATTTATCTTTTTGTAAGAGAATTGTGCTTAGATATTATTCGTTTCAGTTTTAACACGCTCGAAGCGAATTACTTTAATTACGGTTTAATATATTAAGTACTATGATATCTACACTGAATCCTAATTCGATTATGAAGAGAAATATAATTTACATAATTATTACATAAAAGATCTTATAATTAACTTTAACAAGAAACTCGAGTCTAATCGTTTTCCAAAATTGATTGCTAATTACAATCAATGATCTTACGTGAGAAGCGAAAGCAATAAGAATATGCTTTCTTTAAATAGGAGGATAACATAATTTCATGCCAGCGGATAAGGCTATCATTTTCTTGAATCACAAATATTGGACGACAGGAATAGTGAAACTCTTTCTATCCCTAGTAAGTCTTTTTCTTTTTTGCGCGTTTATTAACAATTTTCTTACATCATTGTCAGAGTTTGTTCTTCTCATATGCCAGATCTGCTACGTATCATCCAAGAATAATATTAAGTTTCATCCTTTGAGGATAGTCTAGCATAGCGAGACGAATGATCAACACCAATAACAAACGTTGGGTTTCCTTTTTGTAATATACAACAATAATAACTTTTCATCTTTATTTTGTATTTTATTAGAAGCTCTTATAGTTTTTGTAAACTGAATTTCCCTTTAAAATCCTAGAGTATTGTTTCATATTATGTAAAGATCAAGTTATAATTAATGTTTATTGAGGAAAATCCTATGCTCGTAAGATTCTAGATTTGATTTCTTAAGAAAGACATTTGTATATTTAAAAAATGTGAAAAGTTCTGCATGCATATGTAGAGGAGCAAATGAGATTCCAGAGTTTTGAATTCTAAATAGTCTAAAATACTAGATATGAATCTTCAAGTATACCATTTACCTTATTGAGGGATCAAGCAAAAATTATAGTACTCGTAAAGGAGACAACCAAAATCATGTTGTACAGCAAATAAAAATCAGATTCTCTTGCATAAATGTTGAGTAACTAGTATTTATTTTATTGGGGAACTGCAAACACTTGAAGAATAAATTTATCATGCTATTTGATGATCTCTAAGATTCATAAAATACTGATCATGCAAGTTGTCATCCAACATACCAAGTGTCTACTAATATTGACTAAGGTCGTCAATTTTATTTACTAGAACAAAAAATGTACAAAAAATAAATATAATAGAATTAAACGAGGATAATTCTCATGATAAAAGGGAAAAGGCTGCAGGAGCTGCTGGAGCTGCTGGAGCGGAGGAAAATCTGCTAGACCGATTTGCGGCGTTGCGGCATTTGCCAGTGCTGGCATTTTTCTGGGTTAATTTACGGTACTTGACGGCTGCTGTGCCTTTATTCTTTCTTTCTTTCGTGCGAGCAAGAAAAAGGAAGTGGCATGCACTCCAGCCTTCCAGACACGTTTTCGTTATCGGCTTTTTATGGTAATTAATTACAAGCGTAATTAATTACCGTAAAAAGCAGTTCTTCACCCTCTTCCCAGTATGGAAGAGGGGAAATATGCAAACCCGTTATAAGTTTTTCTAGGAAAGGTTGGGTTGTAAATTAATATGTTAGGAAATGAATATTTATTTATCTAAAGCTAGTACGAAGGTGAGCATTTCTTATCCTCTACTTCCAGGTTTTTGATCGCAGTAGCCAAATGTACCATAAAAAATCATATTTATTTACAATTTACAGTTTTTAATAGTTTAAATTTAGCTATTTAATTTTAGTACACTAAATTAACAAACATTTCTAATTTTCCTTCATTTTTCTTCGTTTCCTTCGTTTCTTCGACAATACGTGAATGCTTGATATGTATGTTGTGTGGATCTATTGGTGAAGTAAATTATCCTGTGATGATTATTTGAGAAGTTTACACATTTCTTGTGTTGATTTTATATACAAAGAGACTGTAAAATGATTTAGTATAGGAGAGAAATTTACTTGACAGAAAAAATAAATTAGCTCTAACTTCAGATAGTCATATATTTCAAGCACTGATATGCACTTTCTTGAGTCTTAATACTAAGAGGTCAAGTTTTACGTAGTCCTATTGTTTATTGTATTTCTGCAATTAATATCTCGTTTTACGTAGTCCTATTGTTAATTGTATTTCTGCAATTAATATCTCGTGAAGCTCAAAATCAACACCAACGATGACACATCTATAATCTTATATAAAAGAACTACGTGTAGATGTGGAGTCAACGTATGTAAATATTATTTTCTGAAGAGCGGTCACCTCTCACCAGCCTCTTACCAACCGTTTTACACAATTTTTGGGGACTACATCGTCGTTTGTCCTTTTCCTTGGCCTGGCCAGAAATTGATCGAGCATGCATATTATTTACCTCTTTCTTCGTCTTGTACCGACCATAAGTTGATCGAGCATGCATATTTTATATTATTTAATCACCTCTTCAATCTGAGAACGGAAGAGAGCAGCAAGCTTAGTTTATTACCTAACTCTGCCGGCCGGAAAGGTTATATGATAAATTCATGTATCGAGTAGTATCAAGTAGCAAGGGTGCTACGTTTCTCAGAGAACCGGGCCATGCGCAAGAAACTGCCTTTTTCCTTTGTGAAGACTTGTCGCTGATAAACATCACCAAGCCCTTGCAGGGCAGAGTTGTTCATCTGTGCACGTTGATTTCTTCAGGCTCTTCCCCAACCACACTGAACTGGAGGATGAAACTCCCAGCTCTCAACGATTGTACCGACGTCCTGTGCACAGGGGATGCTTACAGACGGCCACCTGCATCCGGTAGGGAACGATGTTTCCAGTCAAGAGGAAACCATCTCAGAATCGGCTTTCCTCACGAGGCACAAGCTCATCAGACGATTCAGAAAACTATGTTCGCCCCCTTTCAATCTTCTCTGGAATGCGCTTCGAATGACTCTATCAACTGGGCTAATTACCCTAATGTGCACAATAATCAATTATTGAAAAGCACGTATAACGCGTGCTTTGTTTTTGCGATGGTGTTCGTTGCTGGGCGTAAATAGCTGATGGCCTCCGCTCTTCCGTTCGTGCTTCAAGTTCCATATGTATACACATTGAGGGCACTCTCCTCAATGTCACGAGTATGTTCAGTAAATGGAGTTCTAAGCTGTGTTTCATCACAAGTTGCGACTCTTGACAGCCCAAAATTGCTGACATTCTTCACATGCTGAACTCAAGTGTACAGGTTCAAAACTGTCACTTCCAAATCGGGCGGTACAACTGGAGCCATGTAGGACTATTGTAGCGTCGAAGGCATGATAGGGTATATTGCTCATTTCATCCCCATTCAGGTGACAGTTTTCTAGCGGCAAAGGGGAAAGATAACGAGCTGTACGGATTCGTCCAACAAAAATACCAAAAGGGACCAATGTCTCAACTACAAGGCTTGCTGCAATCTTGTCAAGATTCTCAAAAGATCACGTTACACAGGGAAAAAATTGCATAGATAATCCTCTAATGATTTGAGCACGGGGAAAAAACTCTTTCATAGCTTTTTCTTGCCCTCTAGCGACTCTTCTGCAGCTGCTGAGGAACTATTTCCCTCAGTAGCTTTGGAATCCTCCGAGAAGCCGACTGCTCGTTTAACTCCTTTACTTAATTCTCCTCCTGGTCTTTTTATGATCTTCTCTTTTGTGGGTCCTTCAATCTGAGTACTGGGTTCACCGTCTGCCTCAGCTCCTCCGAATCCAAACTCATTTACTCTCTTTTTATCAACAGGGTAGACCCACCGTTGATACAAGTAAATCAGGAAGATCACATCTGCGTTGAAACCAAGCCCACCATCAGTGAAACAAACCAAGTTACTGCATATACATTTTTGCGAACAACAGAACGGTATGCAATCTTCCAAGCTCGAACAAACGAAGTTCCGACTCTCTGTTCCGCTGAAGGAAAAGAAGTCAGACTTCTGGACAAGAGTTGTGACAACTTCCGAAATGAGACACGGATGAAGCTCAGTCCCCTTGTACGAGTACGTGCAAGGGGAAATCAAAACCCATTTCTTCTCTGTTGAAAGTACGTAATCCTACTAACTTTCACCCTCATCAAGAACATCACACGACCCTGCAGCGTCAGGCAAGTATATGACGAAGTAAAACACTTACCATCACGAAACACTGACAGGCGATGAAGCCATGGCATCTTGATGACGAAGGCGAAAAGATCATCAATGATTGTGTTGAGGAACTTGTACGTCATTTGACGCCAAGGCATGTGAGCAACAGATTTCAGCTTGTAGTTGATAAATAACTGAGGGCACATCATGATGAACCCTGAGATCACACGCACGTCAGTGAGAACACTGCAACCCGCGACATCCGCACACTTTCTACAAATATGGGTTTCTCCTCCAATGCGTTTAATGATAAAAACGAATGAGACTTCCATACAGGCTCATCCGACGGTAGGAGTGTAGATACCTACCAAAGGTGTAGACACAGCTTGTCAGCGATGACAAGATCCACGAATACCAGCTCTTATGCTTCTCGTACATGAGTGAGTACATTGCGAAACATCCCATAAGAGGATACAGCGCATATGACAAATATTTCATTGCTAGGTCATCGTATTCCTTTGTCTTATTTCCGGCATAAGATTCACGATGCTTGAATCTCAAACGAGGAAACCTCCCGCTCCTGTCGACCTGGCGAACAGAAACTCGGTTAGACAACAATAGATGCCAGCTGACTGGAGACAAAATATGCTCTAAATATCAAAGATAACAGGGTCACCGGCAAATTTTATATTGTGAAGCACCAACAAACTCCTTCAAGACTTAGCCCAATGGGAAAATTGTAAGGGAGAGAACCTCAATAATCATCGCTTTCCCGATTTTCCAAAATTCGATGCAGCACCCAATACCGGAGCTAAGCAGAATCATCCAAGATGTCTCATTATCCAGCAAGTATAGAAATACTATGAGTTGGCAGAAGAAGTTGATAATAACTGCGCGAGCTGATAATCCTTCCATTGACTTGTTTTTGTTCCAAAACTGAATGTCTGTAGTGTTGTCACAAATGGGATAGAGTCCTTCAATTGTCAGTGACTTGCTTTGTATCCCTTGCTTCCTACTGTTAATGATTTTGTGTGGTAAAAGAACACTGAGGCCACAAAGTCAAAACAGAAACAAAGTGGTGCCTAAGTGTTACCACTTACCGTTTTTGAAGGCCAGAAAGTCAAACACTGAACGGAGAAGGGAGACTACCATGGTAATTCCAAGCAAAACCGGATTCCCCTCTACAAACACCCTCTGCAATGGAAAAACAGAATCTCTTAGTGAATATGCACGGCTTTAATTGTTCAAAGCCAACAGCATGATATGGATCAACAGTATCATGCAACTTTGCCTAGTCTGAGCACTAACCTTGAGCTCATCAGCTTCTCCTTCAATCATACTTCCATAAGACCGGTGGATTGCAAAGGACTGATCTATTTGCATGTAGAGCTGCCATCTTGTCAAACTTATTGGTCCAAGTTCCATTTCGAGATAAAGTTCATTAACGGTCTCGTTGATTTGAATGAGTTTGTCTCTCAACAACCAAAACTCGTTGAAATAGACAGTTGGGTAGTAGTTGCCTGTGCTCTCATCAATGTTCAAGTCTGCAAAATACAGAAAATTTGGGACGCACTTAGAACGTAGCAGACACTGCACTGCAAGTATTAGTCAACTCAAGATAAAAACATGAGCTACATATCAGGAATAAAGAATCGCGGCCATACGTTCGGCAATTGTTGGGGGCGCTCCTCCTCTTGGGTAACTGTCACAGGAATCCAAGGGGATCTGGATGTTAGCAACATGGGTGGGAGATTACGTACAACAGCACAGCACCATCAGATACAAAAGAGCTCATACACTAATCATGAGAGTTGAGAATAACAGTTACAGAACAAGGTGCTCCGCTTGCAGTGGAATTGCGGGGCTATGGGTTAGCAATTTATCCGGATCTAAACTCCCTTCTTCCTTCCTCCTCTAACTGTCATTTAATAGGACAAAATACACTCTACGAAAGAAATCCCCCCCCTCACCTCCCCCCCCTTCCTTTCCGGGTTGTACAACCGACGGATAGCTATGCTCACGTATAGCAACATTGCCTCACCGTGAGAAATCATCAACAAGATTGATTGTGATATTGGATTTCCAGAATGAAACCCAAATTCGTTCTTCGTTTTCCTTCAATTCTGTATTCTCCACTCCTGTCTGGAGGCACGAGACAAGATGGAAATTATTATACACGGGACAATAAAAGACTTACAACAGAAGTGCATAGACGAAAAGACGAATCTACATAATGAAAGTTGAAACTGTAGCAAGAGCACCTCAATTCCTGCTGTCGCTTGTTCACCATCCTTTGACAACAAGCTCTTCCGATGATCTACTTTGGGCTTCGGAAGGTAGATCACCAGTGCTGTACTTTCCAGACAGATCGGCTATCAGCTTTTGTTGCAGTAATAAAGAGAATGATATCGTGCATACTGGCCAAACATTTTCAACTCACAATGTGATAGCCGATTACAATATTTCCATATGTAAAAAGCAACAGAAGAATATGAAAATTTACCGTGTGTACGGCTGAACGAGGTTCCCTCCAAATAGTCTGGATCGTTTGGATCGGGAGAGTACCCCGATCGAGCAAAAAAACAGTGGGAGTAGATACTCGCATTGTGCTTCAGTACTGCCTATGTAAATGGAAGACAATTACTTTTTCATCAGATGCCATACAGCGATAATGCGTCTAGTTCCATCGCAGGCAGATCCATACAACTTCTTGCTTCGTCGTCCATACAAATGAAGGCCAAACATCGGATTCAATCGCGTAAACTGAGCTAATTATGCATACCTAGGACTTGTGATAAGTTGGTGTCGTCAGGTACTTGAGAACAACAATCTAACTACCAACAAATACAACTACTAAAAGCCAAGGTTGCAGCAGCTCAGCACGTAAAAGGTACTGTTCCCGATGATGACGAGGTTGCATGATCGTACTCTTACTCACAAACATGAAACAAAAGCAGTCGTAACGGCAAATTGATAGAGGTGAACCTGAGAAGTATTACCTCTGACGGACGGAAGGTGTAGTTCCGGTGTCTGGTACTTCCAGGTGTCCAAACTGCGTATGGCACTCTAGTCTCATGCCATACAAGAGCATCCTCGTTGAAGTCCTTAAATTCCTTGCTTTCTGACATGTACATCCAGAAGTCCTGTTTGCTCAGACATCACGCGTAGTTAACACCTGAGACAATGTACCTCTCCGGCAAAACAACGCTAACGAGTCTACAAATTCTATGCACATCACGAGAAGTCCAGAAGTTTCTCACCACACTTCCTTCATGCGGCTGCTAACGATGTACTGACTGAACGACTCAAAGAGGTGATCGAGAGACGGTAAACAAGGTTTGTTCAGTGTAGTAACGAGCTTGACCTATGCATCGATTTAAAGCTAATTATCGTCCTCGGAGTCACATGACAATCTTAACTAGGAGGACCTAACCAACAGAAACAATCGTCTATCTCTAAGGTCAGGAATCATCTCAGGCTAACTGTACGTCCCGCGGTCCACAAAAGGGGTATGCTTATTCTTTGATGTTTAAGCCTACGTGAAACCCAATACCTCAGGGGTACTAAAAGTTCCGCCATTTACTCCCATCACCGAATGCTCCATTGTACTGAACATCTGACCGTCTATAATAACATCCCATACCCACGGTCAAAAACCTGACTCTTGGAAAGAATGATGCTGAAAGTTCTGGTAGAAATCATACTACCCAAAGGTCAGGGATAGATGAACCTTAAAAGTAAACTAAGATGTTGGTAGTGAGGCCCCATCCACACCCACCAAAGAGCGAGAAACGAGCAAAAAAATTCCAGGAGTATGTCGGGACGCGTATCCCAAACTGGGCCTTCTAATAAAAAATTTACCGTTCGGTGACCTTTTAAGAACTTAACCTGCGAGCGATCTACGATCTTTCCAGCTCCTAATAAAATGCTCCACTCTGGGGCCCAAATTTATGATGATCACTGGAATTAAGCCACTGGCTGTGAGGTCGTAAATCTCAAAAGAATCAGATGTTCCAAAAAAGTTTCGTTTCTTCTTAACACTTTAGATTGATCCTGCTTTCACTAAACACGTAAATTTCATGACCACGAAGTTCTTGCGAGCATAGCACCTGATGGCACCTGAGAGACAATCACGAAATTGACCATGCCCAGAGAAGTAGGGAACTAACCAGATCCTCGCCTTTAATGAAAAGATTGTTGGCCAAGATATCCGTGTTGACGGGTTTCTTGGGGGCGAACATCTGCATAGCAAAGTACCAGAAGATTCCCATCCTCACGACACCAAACAGCATGCCCCCAAAACTCTGTTGGGGCTGGGCTTGAGCGGGTGCTCCTCCCGCACCCGCAGGCACCTCAGCCCCACGCCTGGCCACCTGCATTCCTCCTCCCGGCGGCGCCATCGCTCAGCACTCACCTTGAACTCCTCGTTTTCTTCTGCTTGTATCTAATGCCTCAGAAAAACTTCAATCAATCATCAATCGAGTTCCACCGCACCACTCAAGTTGCATATCGCAAGCTCAAAACTGTCGACAGATCTGCCTCCATCATCCGTCAGCAACGTAGCATACTTGCATCCCAAGCAGAAGAGCCCGGAGATTTTTGCCCGGTCGATCGTACTCGTGCAGCAGCAGCAGAGGGGAAAGGAGGAGTCCGACGGGAAAGGAAGAGTCCGAGGAGAGGAGGGAAGGAAGAGACGCTGCAGCTGCTCACCGTAAGAAGACGAAAAGAGAAGAAGACGGACGGAGCAGGACACGACGCCACCACTCCCCCGCTTCCTCTCCCCTTACGGTACTCCTTCTGCCGTCGCTCCCTGCCTCCATTCGTACGGTACTCTTCCTCTTCCCGACCGCAGCACTCCCAAAGGAAGAAAAGAACAATATCTCGGGGACTCACCGGAATCCCTTCCCTCCGCCGCCGGTGAGGATCCGGCGCCTTCCCTCCAAAAGCCCAGCACCTAACACCGCCGGTCTTTGATATTAACGTAGTCACACGCTGAGTGGTTTATTACAAGAAGTCAGATGGCAAGTTTCGCCAAAATGGTTTATTACAAGAAGTCAGATGGCAAGTTTCGCTTTTGGCGAAACTTTCCATATATCTCACAGCGGATATTTTACAGTGGGGCAAGGTGTCCACGAGAGAACGAGTGAAACCTTGCCTCACACCACACTCGCAAGTGGGAAGTGTCGAGATGAATGGATGATTGATGTTACATCATGTATGCATGTCATGTGATTATACATATTTGTACCATGTGTTTTATTTTGGTGATGACGTGTGTATCTAATTAGGTATTTCATGCACTATAGAAACAGAGTCTGCGAAGACATAATGAAAGATTTTTGGAAAAGATTCCATTAGGTTGCCAAATTTTTTGCTTGTTTTTTTTGCATTTTGGTTCAGTGTAAACTTAAAGTTTTGATACTTCTGGACGAAAAGCTTCCACGACCGCGGTGTCGTGTCGTAGACCGGCTCCTACCTGAAAATCTATTTCGCTGCTTATCATTATCGCTCCAAAGACACTCATGGGACTAAAATGAGATTTTTTGTACAACTTCAGATCTTCACTTTCATCGCATCAATTGATAGAGCTCATTGTCAGCTTTCCATGGGCACTTTGTCTACTTGATTTAGACGCCTAGTGGAGAAATTACGAGACTCGAAAGATGAGAAAAACAAGCTAAGCTCTAGCTTACGAGCTTTTTGCACAACTTCGGATCTTCACTTTCATCACATCAATGGGTAGAGCTCATTGTCAGCTTTCCATATGCACTTCGTCTACTTCATTTGGACGCCTAGTGGTGAAGTTACGAGACTCGAAAAAAGAAAAATCAAGCTAAGCCTTAGCTTACTATTGCTGATTGGGTATTTGCGGCTCTTGGCACTATACTAAGGATGCAAGGGACCTGCTAGCTCATTATTTGAGAAAACTTGTACGTATAGCAATTGACGTAAAGGGTTAGCTTATTTCTGCTACTTGTAGGTGGACGGTTTGGTAAATGAGAAGTCCAATGCATGCGCTCAAGGTGTCATTGGGTTCAGATCTGTGCAGGCTATGCGTTGGTTAAGACGGTTTGTGAAGAGCAATTGAGAAGTGTGTTCTGAGAGAAATTGAGACGCATGGAAGGTTTTTAGAGTGCTTTAGTTATCTGTGAAGGAGAGTTGGACCGTTTTGATCCTTCCGGAGTCCAAACTTGCTGTCCTTGGATCCTTCAAGATCAAAACACCGAGTTCTTCAGGAAATTTAAGACGATACTAGGTTTCATCAGACAATTTGGAAGTTTTGAGTGAAATTGATTCGCAAGGAAGCGCTTACGTCAATTTTTCATTGATATTGGGTTGTTCTTCGCTATCGTGAGCCAAGCTCTTCTTTCTTGGTGCCTACGCGATCAAGGAGCCTTCATCTACACATAGGAAAAGACAGTACGTGGATTGGATTGTTGGTTTGGTTGTGGTGAGCAAGTTTGAGTCGTAGGGAGTCGATTTACGTCAGTTTTTTATATATTGCGATCAAATTTCTTCTTTGGTTTTGCGAAGAGAACTCCAGACGGCTTGTTTGGAGTCTCGTTGGGTTCAAGGTAGCTAGATCTACCTACCAGAGAAGACTGATATCAGATTAGACGATCCGTTTGGGTGGTGTGTGCGGTTTTAAGCCGTAAGAAGGAATTTTTGAAGGTTCGATCACCTACGACCGAAAATAGACGATATCTCGGCTGTCGAGAGTCGAATTTGGGAGTTCTTGAGACTAACGGAGTCAAGGAAGAAGACCCTATCAACATCTGAAGATCGCTTTGCGAAAGAAGAAAGTTTTTAGATAAGCTTTTTTGGTTCCTTCGCTACGATTTTTGTCTTTTTGAGTTCATTAGAATTCTAGTTTGTTATGTACAGCTTGTGGTAGCTAGCTTTAGCTAAGAGCTTGTACATGGATGTTGTATGGACTTGGGTTTGAATCGTGTGATCTTGATGCAGCTCTTTTTGTTGGCAAAGGGATGTTTCTCTTGCTTTGAGCTACGCTTCGATAGTTTTGTGTCTGGGTTGAGATTCATGGACTCGTATTAGGGGGGTTTGAAGCATATTACAGACCGCTCAGGTCTATTTCTTAGTTTTGTGTTCTTAGGGAGAAAGAACCGGCAATGTATATACATTGGGAGTTGATATATATTGTGAAGCTCGTTTTCGTGCTTGTTTCTTTCTTTCTTGTCTCTGTTCAGCATGCTACATCTCCACAGCCAAGAACCTCCTGTTTTCCTAAACATCCTTCACGATACGATGATGAACTCGACGTGAAGGTCTGAGGTGGAGATTTCTTTTGTGTTTGAACTTTGAAAAAGAGATTGGCAATCATGAGTGGAGATGAGAACGGTGATGGAAACGGAGCTAGTGGTTTAGGTGGATTGCCAAAGGTGTAGTTGGATCAGGCGACTACATCGATGTTTCAAGCTTTCACAATGTTCTTATGACAACAACAATCTGATGAACAAAAATAAGCTTTGGCAACAAAGACGCTTCAAGCGATGGTCAGCAAGATTGATCAATTCGATGAGAGAGATGTCTCAAGATATCTGAGGCATTATGTGAAAGAGATGAGCTGAATCGGATATCAGAAGATGAGATGATTGAGACGTTTGAGTTGACAACAGCTCCAGAAATTAGAGATCATGTTAAAATGCTAACGAAGCATTTTAACAAGGATTGTGAGACGTTTGCTCGTGTCTTGATGGATGAGTATTTCTTTTGATCGGGTCACCAAGAAGTCATTCTCGGAGTGGGTTGAGTAACTGAGGAAGGGTTTATAAGCTATTGAGTTACTCAAGGAGTTTGAGAAACAGTTTTCTAGGTTGACTAGGATGGAGAAGTTGACGTTGTCCAACAAGACAGAGTTATTTCTTCGGGCTGCAGATGAGAAATTGCAAGAAAAGCTGGAGGTACTTTTGGAGGATCGAGAGGAAGACGATGGGTTGACCAGTAGTTGGAAGAAAGTTGAGGGAGCAGTTGGTATGCTTACCAAGAGGGAGCGAAGATGAGAAAAGATTCTTGTTAGGAGATCGGCACCAACATCAACTGCTATAGCACTTGTTCCTATTGTCCGACCAGTGGCTCTTGTTGCTAGACAGATGGTACCAGTTGTTCTAGTTGTCCAAGCACCTGTAGTATCTCCGAAGAAGGATGATTCAAACCTTGAGGAGATCATGCGTGGAATGCGAGATCTACATATCAAACTCACAAGATTGGAAGAGAAGAGTTCTACAAGCGGAACAAAACCGTTTGAGAAGCAAGGCTGGATCCAACGATGTATCTGGTGCGATGGTACCAATCATCCACACATGCAAAGTTCTATTTGATTGCACACAAAAGGACAAAATATGACTTATTTGTTGAAGGATTGTACGATTGTGAATTGCTTCATATTGAGAGATGTACATGCTTCTTTCCAAGTCAATTTTTTGTGTTATGCTTTCTAGTCCGTAAGAAACAACACCAATGATAATTCACATGTTGTAAACACTTGACACATTTCACTCGACTGATGTTGTTATCTCTCTCATAGCTCAATTTGCGTTGAAATGAAGACAATTTTCATCCACAAGAAGCAATCAATTGTCATATTCATTCTAGACAATTATTCATCTTTACTTGTGGGGGCGTTTGTGTCTATCACAAGAATTCATCTCCACCATAAGAACTTGAAAGTTTTATAACATGTTCATACTTGAACTCAGACATACGAAGTTGAGTAAGCTTTGAACATCTTTTGAACATAAGCAACAAATCGTAAGTAGATATCATGAACATATCTTGATGGATGTCTTCCGATCTCTTGTAATGTGAGAAACTCACTAATTCAGTTGATGGAATTAGAAGAAACAACTTCATCTGGAACAAGTTCGAATTTTCATCTAAAAGGTGTGGTAGGAAAAGTTATTGTCTCGTGTTTTTTTTCATCAATATCTTTAACTCGAAAGACATGGTATTTCTTTTAGTTACAATATCTCACAATGGATCTATTCCATCTCCATGTACATGATGCTACATGGTCGAAATTGTCATTTTCAACTGAATGATTGAAGTGAACTGAATCAACCTTGAGACTCAAATCTTGATACAAACGAGAGCAAGCTCTTCTTACATGAGCAATATCATTAGTTGTGAGAATAAAATTAATTATTTAATTAATATTTTTAACTTTCCAACTAATGATTACTTCAAATCTTTATAAAACTAATCAATATTATTTCCTAAACATTTAGTGCTAAATCTGTAGATGTGTCACTATAGTGATTCATTGTATGAAAAAATATTGAAATCAAAGATGATATCTCATCGAAAAAAATCACTTGTTGCACCAAAAAAACCTACAAGTCAAATATGACAGATCATTTACATTATATCTATGATGAGTTAGATTGTTCTCTCTAAATTATTCTTCTTGAATTTTTGAGTCTCTTTAGTATTTTTTCTTGTTGTAATAGAAGTTCATTTCAATAAATTTTTAATCTCCTTCATTAGATTATAACATTGATTAATATGATTTTTTTCTTTTTAAGACATATATTACGCCACATATGGTTTTGTAATAATATTTGACTGTCCCCTCAAGGTCTCATTGAGAGGTATGTAAACTTAAAGTGAATGTAACTCGAGCTAAAAGGGTCAGTTTGAACTAAAATTGGTATAGTTGGATGGAGTTTCTCAAAGCCTTTCTCGCGACATCAAGAACGTCAGGTTACACGATGGAAGTTACGAGGGTTTGAAGTTGTGTAGATTTTCTGTTAAAACGTTAAAAATAGTGAAAGGGTTCGCATAGATTTCAGTTGGAGAATGAGTTATGGGCTCTAGAGGTCATAACTACACTGGAGCTCACGTAGATCTCTTCACTAAAAGATCAAAAATCTTGAAGTGGTCGTCACTCGAGCTACATAGGTTATAGAGACTCACGATAAGACAATCCTAGCATGGAAATAGAAAGAAGGAAAATACACGCAGCACACCTGATCATGAGGAATATCAATCAGTGGATAAAGGAGAAGGAGGAAATGGAGGTGTATCTACTCAACCGAAATGAGTATTAGCTGTCGAGTTCAAATCCTGTTGGGAATGAAAGTTTTCTTTTCGCTATCGTTTATGAAAAAAATTTGACTATCAATATTACACAAACTATAACAGAAGGTTACATAGGAAAAAATATGCTCCGGATTCTATACACATTCTGAGGAACTCACTTTCGGATTTCTTCACACGAATAATGAAAAGCTTCAGTTTAATGCAGAGCAAACGTAAGTACTGTGGGACATCTCCGATGTAAAATCACTTCAAACCGAAAAATGATAATCAACAACAGAAAACTTACGGTTTGAGTGAAAAATCTAGGCTGCGGCTGGTGCGGGATACGAGAGAACCACTTTTCGAGGGATACTTGATCCTTACAATTTATGGTTGACACGGTGGTGCAGTTTAGATGTGATCAAGCATGCATAATAAGCACCTTCTCCATCTCAGATGGAGAAGGCAGCATTTATTAATTTATTACCTAGCTCTTTTGGTCGAAAGGGTTAGGTAATAAATTAGTATAGATTAAGAAATTAACGTTTATTCTGTTTGGGGCTCCTGGTCTTGTAGTCGTGGTAGCAATTATGGGTTAAGTGCAAATTTGTCGCAACTCTTGGTTTTTATTATTTAGTATTTATAAATAAACTTAATATAAAATTATGATATAAAATTTATATTTTCTATGCTAAAAATAAAATAAAATTCATTTGCATACTTCATAAGCAATATCAAGGAGATTTTACTCTAGCATGCAGACCTCTTCAAGATATATATTTCTTCTCGAAAGAACATGATCTGTATTTAAAAAAAAATAAAGAGCCATTCTCTTCCATGAAACTTTTCTCTATTTCAACTCTTGTCTTGTTGTACACGTTCTTACGCAGGGAACTTAGGATGCATATCTTAGGCTCAAGCTAAAGTATAGTCTGCTGATGGCTCCCACCCCATTTATAGCTCTAAGCTTTCGTTCTTCGAAATCCTATCAGTATTAGAGGGTTAGAAAGTCACGAAGCTACCAATCAGAACGGAATCTGTGGAACGTAGAATCTCATAGTTGCCAGGCTAAGCATTTGGTAAGCAGAGAAAGTGAACATGGCGAGTGATACAGAATAAATGCTCCATATGAAATTAAAGCTTTACACAAACTATTTTCATGTTTTGTCACTTCCAAGTCCTTTTCATATCCACAGTTAGCTATGCAAATGCATAACAGTACCTTGCAAGGTATTACATCCAATGTAGTACTTTCCCGGAATTTAAACTGCAACTGGTCAGTTTGTGTCAAGAGACCTCAAACACTTGGTTTATGTTGCTGCCTCTGGCAACTGGAGTTCGTGCCATGACCACGACGATCATTCATTTCGATTAGTGTTGATGCTCCGCACTGAGGAGTCGTGCCGATGAGGCTAATGAGGGAGCATGGCAGATTGCTCGTTGGAAAGGCCAATGGGAAGAGTAGCAGAAGTCTGTGGACGATGGAACATATCGATTCTGTTGAAAGTTATTTTGAATGGCGATTATGACTTGAAGAGCTTTGGTTTGTGTATGGTTTTGTTTTGAAACTGGTGTTTAAGGTCTGTGATGGCAGTGTGATCACCTAGACAAGAGACCCGCCGTATGCACGAATCTCGGGGCGACATATGAACTTAGGGCTTCGCTTACCGCGCATAAAAGACACGTGCATACTGGCTAGTAGCCGGTCAGTAGAGACAACAGGACATCTCAGTTCGGTCGTTGATGTGTGTAGTTGATGATTTTGCATACAATTTTGCAGCTGCAAGTCTCTTGATTGTCACCGGTTTATGGACGAATGCATCAAGCCTAGTGAGGACATCGTCGCTTGTCAGAGAGCAGCCTAGACTTGAGGGATCGTTGTGCGCAGGCTGGTTGCCTCCGGCTTTTTCGGTGAGCACGAGTTTTAGAAGCTGTTACCATGGGGAGCGGGGATATCTGCAGGACGTGGAGAAGAGAATATCTGGTATGGATTTCATCGCTCACAGCCGCTTTGTAAACAGAATTGTGAATTAACCTTCGGTATATTTTCATTTAACGGAAAGATTGAGAATGAGTTCTGAATTCACGTCCTGTAAAATGCGGACCCCTGAATTTGGCGACGAACACGAATGTTGAGCTTACTGCATTCGTCAGTTCTCTTCCGGCATCGTTGTGGACTTCCTAATGAGCGTGAACAGATAGATGTCATACTATCCATGGTGTGTATGATCTCCTTTGCAGGTGATGAGACCAATTCTTCAGTTAAGAGTTTAAGGTGTAAGCAAGCGGGCGATATGGCGAAGCCTCCATCTAGCTTAAATATTCAGCTTATGGTACAGCAATGGCAAAGGTTAGCGACAAGGAGCCCAAGAGGCGCCACAAGCACCGTGCTGATCAGTGAGGTAGTGGATCGCCTTCATAAGATATCTGGTGCAGTGGACCTGAGTTCTGCCACCAACGATGGAAGGGCTTCAGCGACAACTAGTGAGGCCCTCTTTTCTGAAAGCGGGTTTTGGAGGTCAGAATCAGTGCAGCCAGGACTTCTTAGTAAGGTACCTTCTCAGCATGCGAATCTGTGAGTTGATTGTCCATTCTTGTGTTTTTAAGTGATTTCTCGCATGATATGCTTTCCTCACGATCATCAACAACTTCCAGCGCTGTTTCTCCAGCAGTACTACACGCGGGAAAAGCAACCGGAAATATGTGAAGCCGGTCAAAAACAACACATATCCTAAAAAACCTACCTATACAGGAGGTACCACAGGTTTCCAGCGGCTGGCGTTGCAGATCAACTCGGTACTTAACGGAGGTGGAGACATGGAAGCCGAATTTGAGCGGATGAAATTGAGGCCAACTTCCACTCTGGTGGTTGAAGTAATGAAGGTGCAAGAAGACCCTGCTAAAGCTCTGAGATTTTTTAGATGGGCGGAAGAGGAAGGAGGATTTACTCGTGCTAGTTACGTCTACGACGAAATGACACGAAAACTTCTGGATGATAGGAAAGTTGATACTGCCAAGGCTCTTATGGAAGAGATGGAAGCGAGGAAGTTGAAACCAGCCAGGTCAAGTTACTCTGAGCTTGCTCTACAGCTTTGCCAAATTAGTAGTGTAGAGGAAGTTGAGAAAGTTCTTGCGGATATGAAAGCAGGTGGACATAAACCAGATTTATCCCTGTACACCGCACAAATGAGGAGCTATGTCAAAGATGGTAAAGCAGACGAAGCCCGAAAGCTTTTTGCAGACATGAAGGAGGCTAAAGTGGAACCAAATGGAATATTCTACGACTTTCTCATAAGGGTTCTTGGTAAAGCAAGCCTGTCCAAGCAGTTGGATGGTGAACAGTTGGGAAAGGCTTTTCCTGCCAGTAATGACACGCAGAGGAAGTCTGTTATCGAGCTACAGAAGGCGTTCAGATACTTGGGGGAGATGAAGAAAAAGGGTTACATCCCTCACGTGGATACGTATAATGCCCTTATCAATGTGCTGGGTAAAACAGGTCAAAATGAGAGAGCTTTGGCACTTCTGCAGGAGATGAAGCAAGACAATCGTGTTCCTGATGTGGTAACGTACAACTCCCTTCTTGGAAATCTTCAAAAGGCAGGACTGCATACAGAAGCTTGTGAGCTCTTCGAGGAGATGAAATCGATCGGTTGTCAGCCTAATGTCGTAACTTACAGTACTATGCTGAACCTGGTCGCTGGAGTGGGTAATGTTCACCGAGCTTGTGATCTTTTTGAGCAGATGAAAACCGAGGGTTGCAAGCCTAATCAGGTGACCTACAGCACATTGATCTACGCCCTTCAGAAAGCAGGTCGAGCAGAGGATGCATGGAAGCTGTACCAGGAAATGAGGAGGGGGATCCACAGCTTTTCGTTTGTTACCTACGCCTCTCTCGTGCATGGGTTTTGCAAGGTTGAGGAGGTGGAGGAGGCGTACAAGCTTTTTGAAGAGATGAAGGCCAAATTCGGGGTCCCAAATATAATCATTTGTAACGTTATGATAGATGGCCTCAAGAAGGTGCATGGTTGGAAGAGGGTCTTAACTTTGTTTAAAGAGATGAAAGAGAAGGGCACTCTCCCTACGGAGGTAACGTATATTCTGGTGTTAGATTCGTTACAGAAGGCTCGTCAGTGGTCAAAGATATGGGATATATTCAAAGAGATGAGGCAGCTTTGCACTATTTCTCGAGTATTTTCCTACAACGTCGCTATAACTGCGTTGGTTAAAATCAGCCACACCAAGCAGGCTCGTCTGCTGTTCCAAGAACTAGAACGGGAAGGTCCTGCTCCCGACGTAGTGACATACAACTGTTTGATAAATGGACTCGTCAAGGATAATCAGCTGGAGGATGCCCGAAGTCTTCTCCAAGAGATGAAGTCAAAGAACTTCATTCCAAATCAGATTACATACAGCTGTCTCATTGATGGATTTGGGAAAGCTGGAGAATGGGAGGTGGCTGGTGGATTGTTGGAGGAGATGAAGCAGGCTGGATGTAGGCCAAACATCGTCACTTGTAATGCATTTCTGAATGCCCTCTGCAAGGATGACAGAGTGGAATCAGCAGTGGAGTTCTTTAAAGAAATGGAGGACAAAGGCTGTACTCCGGATGTTGTAAGCTACAACTCCCTTATCGATGGTCTGTGTCGTGCAGGGTCACTGAGAACAGCGATTGAGATTTTCGAGCAAATGAAGAAGAAGGAATGCCCAAGAGATGTGATAACGTACAACACCTTATTGAAGGCGTATGGGAATGACGGCAAAATCAAGGAGGCAATGGACCTGTTTCTTGAGATGAAAGTGGAAAATTGTGTGCCTGACACGTACACATACAACTCCATGTTACAGGCCCTCTTGAAAGCTGAGAAACTGAATGAAGCCTGCAATCTAGTGAAGGAAATGCAGCAGATGGGCCTGGCACCCAACGTCGTCATATACAATTCGTTACTTTCAGGTCTAGGTAAGTTGGGCCACATAGAGGCGGCTTGGAAGCTTTTCGAGGAAATGAGTAATAGATACAGGCCCACTATATGTACGTACAATTGTCTCATCGATATATGCCACAGAGGAGGCCAACTGGATGTAGCTTTTAAGATTTTTGAAGACATGAAACAGGCTGGTTGTACGCCCGATGTGTACACGTATAGTTCTTTACTCACTGGTCTACAAAAGGCGGGTCGATTGGAGGAAGCTCACCGCCTCTTCAAAGACATGCAGACCGTGGGTGTTCTTCCGAATGTCGTCACGTACAACTCCCTTATCGATGGCTACTGCAAGGCAGGAAAAATAGAAGAAGCCCAAAAGTTGTTTGAGGAGATGAGTCAAAGTAATTGTCCCCCGAATCAGATAACATATAATTCCTTATTTGACATCCTTATGAAAGAAGGTCAACTAGATAGGGCTAGTGAGTTTCTGAAAGGAGAGGGGAAAGGAACTATTTAGAGATCTGTATAGATAAGAGGTCTGTTTAGCTAATGAGATGTAATTTTTACGGAAGAGAGATCGAAATGTGAGGACCAGTCAAGCTTTGGCAAGTGTGCATACAGTAGATTGAATGGTGTGCAAGCTTGTGGGGTGAAGTTTTGTCATTGGAGGAATGCCGAAGTATACGAAGTTGTCCTTCTGTTGCTACTGAAGCCATTTGCCGATGTTCCAGAATTTTGTTCAGACATCTGCAAGCACACATCGTGTCAGAGTTCAAATCGTCTGTGTCGTCAGGTGTGTCGCTCATGCCTTTCCCTGGAATGTAACGTAGATCTACTCCGCCGATGTATGGTGCAAGTTTTTGCACTTCCTATCGGACTTGGTACACTAGGGACAGAAGGTAAACGTTGAGAAAATGATCTGTACAAATCTTATCGGACGTTAGCTCCCGCATGGGCCCTAAGGGCCTATGCGCACCTGGTGTTTGGGTCAAGGCTTTCCCAGAAAGTTACGTTCGGTAATAGCGAGTGCTTTCGCATCTGCGGGTTTTGTGTATTCTGGAATAACATACTCCACAATATTCGAAAACAGAAAGGTACTCGGGGGTACCCCTCCTTGTTTTTGCGGCTCCTTGTGTTTGTTCTGAACATATTTTCGACCTTATTTGCTAGAGTCCGAATTGACCGAATATCAGTTCGAATAATAATATGCATGCTCGATGAATGAACTTTTGGACGATGAGAAGAAGAAGATAAAAATTTACATAGTTCAAGATATTATCATGAATAATTGGTTAGAAACTAGTAGAAAATAATATGTAAAAAAGATAATATTTACAAAATAGTTTCAAGACGGAGGGTCTACTGGCTTGCAAATATATTTTAGAGGGTGACAATATTTTTTAAATTTATTTTCTAACTCTAGTTTATTAAATTACATTGATTATAATTAGAGTTTTATAATGGACTTAGTTAAATTAAACTGATTAAATGTGGCAATTGTCGTCACAAAATCCATAATCAAGTTACATAGACTGATGGTTTATTTCGTATAAAGACCTCTATCTTGAATGAGTAGAAATATTTTTAATTTATAAAGTAACTTCTCCAAGAAAATAATAATACATAAATTAAATTCCATGCATATCTCCCCCTTTTCCGAACTTGGAAGAGGGTGAAAAAATATGCATGCTTCCTAGTTACACGAAGTGGGAAGGGTAAAAAATTGATCGAAAACTCAATGTATGTGGTGCGGAGATAAACTTTTACTGTCCACGTTTTTTGGCAAAAGAAACCTCTAATTCTGAAACATCAGGATGACCAAAACCCTGAGATTTTAGAACATTATCAACCAGGTGCGCATGGGGCCTTAGAAGTGTCTGAGAGCACGTACATTGAGCGTTGGCATGTCTAGATGGCCAGAACAGTGTCAGGATGTGTGGCGCATTTGACCTTGTCATCCAGTATCTTTTGTAAGAGGTACCCGCGACCGTCCTAACTAACTTTGACAGGTTTCCAAGTCCTAGCCTCCTGCTTTTCACCTGCCTTGGCCGGGTTTGCCCTCGTTTGTCCTTGCCAGAATTCGTTTCGACTTGTCCCCACCGGATTGACGGTTTCTGAAAACGTTGAGGATAGACCATTTATATTTACTAATTAGTTTTTACCCCATTCTGAAGCACTTGACTGCAGTAAACTTTGTTCGTTTCATGATCTTGACACATGATAGACGTACATATTTATCTCACCCACTTAATGTGGAGATATATTTCATGTTGGAACGATGGTTATCGTTGATGTTGTCAAGAGGCGGTGCAGCAGTCCATTTCACCCGCTGCGAATATAATAATCGGTAATTGGGTTACAGCAGCTTTCAAAAATAATTTTGTGAATAATTTTGTGAAAAGTGAATCATGAGAAAAATATTGCTCGAAAAGGTTTGTAAATCGTTATTTGTGTAAAATTTCTATAAATTAATTTCTATAAATTAAAAATATTAAATTTACAACACCAAATTTATGTTTCACTTGGTAACTTCATTACACTTGCTCACTTCAGTTATATAAAACCCATAAATGACTCAGACGGACAGAACCGTTATTTGGTATAAAGATTTGTAACGCTCACTAGTAAAAGTATTTTTATTTTATATTTTATAATTTATAATTTAATCCTTCCAAGAAAAAAAGTTAAGACATAAATTAAAACTCTTTGCATATTCTCCTCATCCGAACTTGGAAGAGGTGAATATGCAAGGATAGCTACACTTATATCTGCTGTTGAGTATGTTATCAATTTTGATGAAATTCCAGTGAACAAGTGAAAAAGTGCATCGAATAATGAGCATCTATATTAGTCGATTACATTTGTGCTTCACGTGGCATTGGCAGTATGACATAGCTGTAAGGTTGAGCGAGGAGATGGACATTGGTTGTATTGCTTTCTCGTGCAAAGTAGGAATTTACTTGACGGTCCTAGTTTCCCAACGAACACATGCATTGTCTTTGGCTCGGACGTGAAGGAGATTTCGCTGCTCGAATCACTGGTATTTACCAGTTCAACTTTATGGTGCGTAACAAAGTGAGACGTATCAAGATGACATCTCCTAAAAAATCCATCGAGAGAGTATCTCAAATCGAATCCTCATCAGATGACGAGAAGTATTAGAAATACAAAGTGTTGATATTACAGCTAGAGAAGTGCTTGAAAATCATACGTGAGAAGCCGGTTCGCATGAAAAAGCTGGAGTAGACCTTGATGACGAGCGAACCGATATCGTGTCGGATATTGCGTGAAGGATGTCCAAGAAAACACGAGGTTCTTGGCTGTGGAGATGCTGTGGTGCTGAACAGAAACAAGACAGAGAAAAACAATCACGAAAACGAATGCTGCAATATATACCAACTCCAAATGTATGTACACTGCTGGTTCTTTCTTCCTAAGAACACAAAACTGAGAAACAGACTAGAGCGGCCTGTAATCTGCTTCAAAGCCCCTAAAAAGAACCCCTGAATCTCAACCCTGACCCAAAATCACCAAAGCATAGCTCAAAGCAAGAGAAACTTCCCTTTGCTAACAAAATGAGCTGCACCAACACCATACGATTCAAACCCAAGTCCAAACAGCATTCATGTACAAGCTCTTAGCTAAAGTAGCTACCACAAGCTATACATAACCAACCGGAATTCTAACGAACTCAAAAAGACTAAACCCGTAGCGAAGGAAACGAAAAGGTCTATATGAGAACTTCCTCCTTTTGCCGAGCGGTCTTCAGATGTCGATAGGGTCTCCTTTCTTGACTATGTTGGCCCAAGAAACCTTCAGATCCGACTCCCAACAGCCGAGATATCACCGATTTTTGATCGCAAGCGACCGAACCTTCAAAAACTCCTCCCTGCGGCTTAAAACCGCACACACCGCACAAACGGATCGTCTGAACTGATATCCGTCTTCTCTGACAGGTAGATCTAGCTACCTTGGACCCAAAGAGACTCCAAACAAGCCGTTTGGAGTTCCCCTTGCAAAACCACGCAAGAAATTTGGCCGCAGGTTGCAAAAAACTGACGTAAATCAGCTCCATGCGGCTCAAACTTGCTCATCACACTCAAACCAACAATCCAATCCACACATGGTCTTCTCCTATGCGTAGATAAAGACTCCTTGATCGCGTAGGCACCAAGAACGAAGAGCTTGGTTCACCGATCGCGAAGAACAAACTAATCTCAAGTCGCAGGTGAACTAAAATCTGATGTAAGAGTTTCTCTGCAAGCCAATTTCACTCAGAACTCTCAAACCGCCCGATGAAACTTCGTATTGTCTTCAATTTCCTGAAGAACTCGTTGTTCTAATCCGATGGATTCAAGGACAGCAAGTTTGGACTCCGGAACGGTCCGAACGGTCCAACTCTCCTTCACAGGCCACTGAAGCTCTCCAAATCCTTTTCCTGCGTCTTCAATTTCTCTCAGTACACACCCCCCGATCTATCTCTTCAAGAACCTTCTTAACCAACACGTAGCCTGCACATATCTGAACCCGATGACGTCTTGCGCGTTTGCATTGGATCTCCAAATCTCCCGAACCGTTCGTTAACAGGTCGTAGACGCAAGCTAGCTCCTTAAACAGCCCCCTTACGTCAATCACATACAGTCGTATCAGATTTCTTCAATAATGAGGAAGCAGGCCCCTTACGTCTTTAATATAACGCCTAGGGCTGCAAATACCTAGTCAGCAAGTAAACTAAGGCCTAGCTTGATTTTCCCTTCTTTCGAGTCGCATAACTTCTCCAGTAGGTGTCCAAACGAAATAGACAAAGTGCATATGGAAAGCTGACAACGAGCTCTACCCATCTATGCGATGAAAGTGAAGATCCGGAGTTGTGCCAAAAGCTTGTAAGCTGAGGTCTAGCTTGTTTTCTCCATCTTTCGAGTCTCGTAACTTCTCCACTAGGCGTCCAAACGAAGTAGACGAAGTGCCTATGGAGTGCTGACAAGGAGCTCTATCCACTAATGCGATGAAAGTGGAGATTCGAAATGGTGCCAAAAGCCCGTAAGCTGAGACCTAGTTTGTCTTTCCCATGAGTGTCTTTGAAGCGACAAGCATCCAAGTCTGAATTTCAGGTAGGAGCCGGTCCACGACACGACATCCACCCCCTCCAAACTTGTGCATCCTCCGTTATGCACAAGAGATACCAACCAAGAAGTGGACCGGCACGCACACTCGTTCTCATCTTGTCATCCTCCCTCCCATCTTAGTCAACCTCATCCTTAAGTCTGCAACCTAATCGCCATCTTGAAGTTGCAACCTTGTCATGATTTTCTCTAGATCCATACTCATTGCATCTCTTCTTCAACCTCCCATCCAATCACCCCCTCTAAATATCTACATCTTTCAACATGAGTTCGAAGACATAAAAAGAATAACCCATCATATCATAGAAACGCATCACATCTACCTAGTCGAACCTCACCGACGAGGTTTGTGACCCAAGTGTCGTAGTAGACATTCTTCATCCTGCCAATCATCACCACGTATCTTGACTGTAACCCTCAACCTCATACATGTCATCGTACGCATCCATCTCCTCTTTTTTATTTTCTGGAAAAAAAGAACCACACTGCTGTAACCGAAATCCTCAATCGCAACCATCATTATCTCGCTGTACGATTATATCCTCCTCAACCGAACATCCTCCTTGATCTCTTCTTCTGAAAATCTTTACAACCTCCAAGCCTCATCCTCCCAACCTTAATCACATGTAAACTTTCACAACCTCTCAAGCATAATCATCTTCAGCAATGGCTTCTCCCCTGTAAGTCATCTTTACCCATCATCTTATACATGTAGCTTCGAGAGCATTTGTCCACTCTCTTTAATCCTCAGCATGTCTGTCCTTGATGATGCCAATGGTGACATCATGTAGCTGCACCCAAGATCTCTCGTGAAATGAATCCAACCTTCACATCTCGAATGCGTTCCTCCAACCTCCCTTCACATCCATCATTATATCAACATTTGGTTCTTGTATGTCTGCAACCAGATCAACCATATCCATTCTCTGCACCCCAACCATCTTCTCCGGTTGTGAAGGATCGTCCTCCATTGCCAATTCAAGAAGAATAGTTTCTTGTTGAACCTTATCCTCCCCATCTTGCTTTTCTGAAATTCTTGTCCCTTCTTCTCGCTCTGCATCGTGGATGCTGTATCCAACTTGAGCTCGCTTGGATCCATGTGCTCACCCAAATCATCCATATGGAGATCATGTTCAATCTCCTCCACCCTAGCACCATAACTTGTAGCTTCGATAGCTATAACTGCATGTGCCGCAAAGTAATCATCCACAAACTTCTTCATCCCTCCTTTACCAACGTTGGCTTGAAAGAGAGTACCTGTACTTCTGAATGCCACCTTTCCATCCTCCCAAGAAATAACCTCTCGTTGCAAAGACTTTGCAAAGTCGATGCAATCATCCCATTGATGATCAGTATCATCACACCACATGCACTGATGTACCCAAGCTAGTTTGGGTACAAGCACCGTCTTGGTCGACGATCCCTTATCCTCCAACCTAGTAACCTTAGCTTGTAGATCTTGCATCTTTTGTCGTAGGTCCTCGATGGTTGGATCCTTCTCCTCTACAACCACAACTAGAGGTTGAATCTCAAATACTACCGGAACTGATGTAGTCATCGGTGCAGGTGTCAACCTTGTAACCCTTTCCCTTGTATGTCTTTAGACAAGAAGCTCAACTGCTTCATGCACAACCTCTCAATTTCTTGTCAACCCTTCTTCTTCATCTCCATCCTCCAAAAGTAGCTCCAACTGCTCTTGTCATGGTTCATCCGCAGCTTGAAGGAACAACTCTGTCTTGTAGGTCTCCAAGGTTAGCTTGTCCACTTGAGGTAGTTGAGAGAATTGTCTCTCGAACTCCTTTAACAGCTCTATAAGCTGTAAATCCTTGTTGGGTCGATTGATCCACCCCAAAAATGATTTCTTGGTTATTCGATCGAGAAATATTCCTCCATCAACGCATGGGAAAATGTATCCCAGTTCTTCCCAAAACGCTTTGTTAGACCTTTCACGTGCTCTCTTATCTCAAGCACCGCAACGAGTTCGAATGTCTCGATCATCTCTTTCTTCGATATCAAATCCAAATCCATCTCCGTCTTGTAACATCTCAAGTACTCAGAGATGTCTCTCTCACCAAATAGATCGAGCTTGTCGATCACCCTTCCAAGCGCCTTCGTCCCCACAGTCTCCTTTTGTTGATTTCTTTGCTCTTGTCGCAAAAACAAAGTGAAGGCTTGAAACAATCGTGCAGTTGCTGCATCCAATTGCATCCCTGGTATACCCTCTGATCCGTCCATCCCGTCCATAGTCATGGCTTGTCCCATCCTCCCATCCTCTCAAAATCTACACATCCATCATCCCAAGTCCGCAACATCTTTCCGAACAAACATATCCATCTTCATCCTCGTTCATGATTGTTGATCTCCTCTTCCAAGTTCCTGCACAGAAATCTTCACCCCGGACCTTCACGTCGAGTTCACCACCGTTGTCGTGTCAGATATTGCGTGAAGGATGTCCAAGAAAACACGAGGTTCCTGGCTGTGGAGATGTTGTGTGCTGAACAAAAACAAGACAGAGAAAAACAACCACGAAAACGAATGCTGCAATATATACCAACTCCAAATGTATGTACACTGCCGGTTCTTTCTTCCTAAGAATACAAAACTGAGAAACAGACCAGAGCGGTCTGTAATCTGCTTCAAAGCCCCTAAAACGAACCCCTAAATCTCAACCTTGACCCAAAATCACCAAAGCATAGCTCAAAGCAAGAGAAACTTCTCTTTGTTAACAAAATGAGCTGCACCAACACCATACGATTCAAACCCCCAAGTCCAAACAGCATTCATGTACAAGCTCTTAGCTAAAGCTAACTACCACAAGCTGTACATAACCAACCAAAATTCTAACGAACTCAAAAGGACGAAACCCGTAGCGAAGGAACTGAAAAGACCTATATGAGAACTTCCTCCTTTCGCCGAGCGGTCTTTAGATGTCGATAGGGTCTCCTTTCTTGACTCTATTGGCCCAAGAAACCTTCAGGTCCGACTCCCAACAGTCGAGATATCGTCGATTTGCGGTCGCAGACGATCGAACCTTCAAAAACTCCTCCTTACGGCTTAAAACCGCACACACCGCACAAACAGATCGTTTGAACTGATATTTGTCTTTCCTGGCACGTAGATCTAGCTACCCTGAACCCAACGAGATTCCAAACAAGTCGTTTGGAGTTCCTCTTGCAAAACCACGCAAGAAATTTGGTCGTAGGTTGTAAAAAACTGACGTAAATCAGCTCCCTGCGGCTCAAACTTGCTCACCACACCCAAACCAACAATCCAATCCACACATGGTCTTCTCCTATGCGTAGATAAAGACTCCTTGATCGCGTAGGCACCAAGAACGAAGAGCTTGGTTCACCGATCGCGAAACAAACCAATCTCAGGTCGCAAGCGAACGAAAATCTGATGTAAGCGCTTCTGTGCGAGCCAATTTCACTCAGAACTCCTAAACCGTCCGATGAAACTTCGTATCGTCTTCAATTTCCTGAAGAACTCGTTGTTCTGATCCCGATGGATCCAAGGACAGCAAGTTTGGACTCCGGAACGACCCGAACGGTCCAACTCTCCTTCACATGTCACTGAAGCTCTCCAAATCTTTTTCCTGCATCTCAATTTCTCTTAGTACACACCCTCCATCCGTCTCTTCAAGAACCGTCTTAACCAACACGTAGCATGCACAGATCTGAACCCAACGACGTCTTGCGCGTTTGTATTGGATCTCCAAATCTCTCGAACCGGGAGATTTGGAGATCCAATAAGAGATCCCGTAAGGGGGTTGCTTAAGGGGCTAGCTTGCGTCTATGACCTTGTTAACATGTCATAGACGCAAGCTAGCCCCTTAAGCAACCCCCTTACGTCAATCACAGTACGTATCAGGTTTCTTCAATAATGAGGAAGCAGGCCCCTTGCGTCTTTAATATAACGCCTAGGGCTGCAAATACCCAGTCAACAAGTAAACTAAGGCTTAGCTTGATTTTCCCTTCTTTCGAGTCGCATAACTTCTCCCTTAGGTGTCCAAACGAAGTAGACAAAGTGCCTATGGAAAGCTGACAATGAGCTCTACCCATCTGTGCGATGAAAGTGAAGATCCGGAGTTGTGTCAAAAGCCCGTAAGCTGAGGTCTAGCTTGTTTTTTCCATCTTTTGAGTCTCGTAACTTCTCCACTAGGCGTCTAAACGAAGTAGACGAAGTGCCTATGGAGTGCTGACAAGGAGCTCTATCCACTAATGCGATGAAAGTGGAGATCCGAAATGGTGCCAAAAGCTCGTAAGCTAGAGCCTAGCTAAGCTGCCCCCCTACTGTCCTTATGCGTACATAACTTTATTTGCTAAGCTGGCCCCTTTTTAATAAAAGTTTCACAGTTGTCTTTACAAAACCTACTCCTTCACTGATAAAGGTCTCACAACTTCAGTTGCAATTGTAAAGCCGACTGATAAAGGTCTCACATCTTCTGTTGCAATTTCAAAGCCGACTCGATGATTATTTAACTGATCAACAAAAGTTTTCTGTGCTCTTGATGCCATCTTGATGCCATCTTGAATATACCACAAGCCATCCAATGTAAGCCGAAGCTCCTACACTTATGGGGCTACCCCACAAGGCTTACAGCCCCTCATATGCGCACCAGGTATCTCTCATGATATATTCACGATGACATGCGGAGGCTTAGGCCAAGAAGCCCACGATTAAAAGAGATACTGGTCTCTCGCCCCTAGATATGCAGGACGTGGCTGCATATCCAACATAGACTCCCTTCCAGGAGGCCAACATGCCGGAATAGGAACTAGAGGCCAGGGAGAATTGATCTTGAGACCACTTTCCTCCTAGGCAGGCGCCTATCACTGGGATGGCCTTTGGTTCCGTTCTAAAAGCATTTACAGTTTATACATATGCTTTGACTGAAGAAATTTTTCTGCAAAGTCTTTACTAGCCTTTCCTAAGTTAACTTCTCTATACAACTCCATTTTTAATGAATGAAGAGTCAAAACTATAGTACTCATGAACACATACACACTCAAGCTATCAGATTGAGAGTTCGAGTCACGAGCCAAAATCGATGGATTTCCCTCTTTCGCATATTTCTCAATTTAAAACCCGTACTAACTATTGCTTAAAACACTTTCTGTCAAAACTGGAAGCATGAAGTCGCACTCCTCGCCGAGCTTTGCATTCTGGTGTCTTTTGATCTAACCCAAACTACGGGGCAGCTTGCCAAGCATAACCTCAGCTTAGCTCTTGCCCAGCTTGATAAGCTAGGACGCAGCTTCCTGAACAAATGCTAGTTGAGTGTCTTTTGAAGCTCCGTTTCATCATCTTGAACGCCACGCACTATGACATTCACCCCCCTCCAAACCTGCACATCCTCTGATATGTGCCAACCTTTTCACTAGTCTCCAAGGTTCTCTAAATTGCCATAGTTCTCTTCAACGTCCTCTACGTCTTCTTCTGATAGCAGATCTGCATCGGCATCCATCATCTGATCTGACTCCAAAAATTCATCTAGCTCAACGGGTTTTTCTCTTTTTCTAAACAACTTGATACGTTTACCAGCAACAGGAAGCCTTAGAGGTGTACCATCAAGCTCTTGTAAAGAGTAAGTAGCTTTCTGATGCACTTCTAAGACAACATATGGACCAAATCACCTCCTAGAAAATTTCAGAACCATAGAGTGCTGATTCTCTAACGTACTGTCATACATCAAAACCCAGTCTCCAGCATGTATGGGTTTCGGTCGGAGCCGGTGGGTCTTGTCAAACCTGTCCTTGTTCTTGAGACGGGCCTCTTTCAGTTTCCGTTGTGCCTCTAAGATCCTCCTCCCTATGTTCCAACTGCTTGATTCGAAGTGCAAGAAGTTGTACACGATCCATTTCTTCTTCCCACGGTAAAGTAATCCATGTAGGAAAATCCTTCTCTGTTGGCATAATCAGCTTCTGATCCAACATCAATTCAATAGACATGTACCCAGTAGTAGTGCAATGAGTCGATCTGTCAGCCCACAGAGCAAAAGAGAGCAACATAGGCCACTGTCTATGCCTACCATCGCATGTCTCTATCAGAGCTTGAACAGTCGACGGATGCCCACTCTCGCTCTTACCAATCCCTTCCGGATTCATGACAGTAGTGAGTTTGAGTTTCACTCCGTGTTGGGTGAAGAACTCCTTCGCTTCCGTACCACGCAACTCTCCTCTGTCTGCACGCAATCTCTCAATAGATCCGTACCTACAGATAATATCTTCAAGAACAAACCTACATATCCCTTCTGTGGTCTTCTTCCTCAGAGCTCGTCCTTCCACAAAGTTGGAGAGGTCTTCTCGAGCCAACACCAAGTACCTCATACCTCATAACCCAGGAGGCATTGCTACCAAATCAAGAACCCATTGAAAATGAATACTAGGCGGATAGGTTGGTCTGTAACGTACCTTTGAATAAAATTGACAGTGCAAGCATGAACTCACACAAAGTTCACCACATCTTGATAAAGTCCTCTCCACCAGTATCTCTTCTTCAACTTTGTATAGATAGCCCAAGCTCCTCGATGTCCGGCCCACAAGGTGTCATGAAACTCCTTCATCAACCGTTGCTTGATCTGCAGATCATCTATAACTCGTAGAAGTGCTCCATCTCTTCTCTTTGGACGTTTCCAAAGATACTCATCTCACAACAAGTAATCATATGCCTTCCTCCTTATCTCTCTAAACTCTGCATAACTCAAACCCTCCTGTATGTTTAAAGAACTCAGATAGAGTCCAATGTCACGTAATCTTCTCGTGTAGAACTCCTCTCTGAACGGCAGCGGCTCCAAGTTTGTAGCTCGTCAATTAACTTGACATTGAGCATCCTTTCTCTCTTCTTCCTCAGCTTCTGAAAACATGACATCCTCATCTACAAATCGAGCCATTGACAACATATCTGCGACCACATTCTCCTTTTCTTTTATATGCTTCAGCTCTGGATTCAAGCTTCTAATATAAGCAATCCAACGTAACATCGCTATGTCTGACGTGTTACAGTTGGATATCATGCCTAGTAGAGATAGACAATCCGTTTCTAGGACTACATGAGCACCAATCAGAAACTCACGGTCTGTCTTCATCATTGTCATTGCTCCCCACAACTCACGCTTCACCTGCGAGTAATCTCGTTGCTTGTCCATCAAGATCCTAGCTCCAAACCTAGAGATAAACCGCATACCATTCGCATCATCTTGACCTATCGCCCAACCAATCGTCTTTGGACTAGTATCTACTGTGACAATGACAGGTCTCTCACACCCATAGTTTACTCTTCTCAAAATAGGTGGAGACTGTAGAGCCTCCTTCAACCTATTCATAGTTTCTCGATGGACTGAGGTCCATACAAACCTCTTATCCTTCCTCAATAATGCATACAAAGGCTCAGCAACATGAGCATAATGAGGAATGGATAAACGATAAAATACACAAGCACCTAGAAAGCGTCGAACCTCCGTGATATTCTTATACTCTATCATCCTAGCTATGGCTTCAACCTTCTCCGGGTTTGGTCGCCTTCCAAAAGCACCACACAGATGTCCAACCACTAAAATCTCAGACACACCAAACTTGGACTTAGCTCCTGACAGGGTGAGATGTACCTCTTCCAAACGAGTTAAGATACGTTCTACATCTCTGATATGATCTGCAACAAACCTCATACATCCATTCGCAAGTACTGCTTCATCCTTGTCTTCAACCACGCAACCTTTTATAGGAATATCATCTAGAAATGGAATGGTAACATCAGGCACAAATCCCCTTAGTACCTTATGCATTGCATTCTGCATATGAGCCACCGAGTTCGTCGCTCCTTGTGGAAGAGTACACATCCGCATCAATCCCAGGGACGTACGCATAGTAGTTAGATCTCTACTCTCTACAGCCAGCTGAAACTGATCATAACCAGAATATAGATCTCCTAGCGAATAGATAGCTCTCCTTGGAAATGCCTCCGCTACCTCCTCAATCACAAGACCAATGGTTACGTTATTCGCAGGCTGTAGGTCTTGAATAAAACGCAAAGCTCCTGACTTGTTGGGTACAGTGAACCACTTGCTAGAATATGGTCCCATAGACGGCTCAAATATCCCCATCTGTACCTTCTTTTTCAACAACTCGATGAGTTTAGGCAACAAAGCATGAGGAACTGGGATCGGTTTCAAGTCCCAAGACACATGAGGGATTGTGAATATAACCATAGGCGCTATAACCTTTGGGTCCACACAACCTATCTCCTCTGCTGAAAAAGAGAATGCTTTACCATGATCCATTATCATCTGCTCAAACACTGTCTTCTCAACCTCAAGAAATCACCCCCTCCTATCTGGAGCTCTTTCAACGTCTCCTCAGTAAACTGATGTCCTACTTGTCTATGATCGCGTAATATAGGCTTAGTCCCCACTAATTGTACTTGCTGCTGGGAGTTAGCAGGTAGTTGAGTTGCTACCGGTCTCATCTTTTTCAATACAGACTTGTATTTCGCATAGACGTCTGCTTCCTGAGGGAGTGCACACCAACAAACGGCTTCTCTTCCCTCACTATTCTGCATCGGATGAGGAAAGAACCTTTTGATTATTTGCAGCACGAAGTACCCAACCATGATTCCTTTCGATTGGCCACTGCTCCTTCTCATACACCTCCTTGGAAATGATGTTGATCTCCGACCCGTGATCCACAAGTGCAGGTACTGGTTCAGAAAGTCCTCCAAGCCGAACTTGCGTCTCTGTTGTAGCTCTTGCCCAGTGCTTCTCTTTGAAATCGATGTCTACGCTTGACCTATCCTCTTCAAACTCTTCGTCTTCATTCTCAATAACAGCCGGATCAGCAACCCATGTCTCATACTTATCATCTCTGAACCGATCAACACCAATAGCATCTACTGCTCCAACCATTTGACTACTTACTTGTTCAGTCAGTACCTGTCTCTTTCTCTTCATGATGTCTATTATCAACTCATGAAACTCTCTCTTTGCGATACCAAGCACTTCATGAAGAGTAAATTCAACTCTAGCATCCAAAATGCGTTGCTCCAGAATAGCACGTAAGTCTGTTGTTGTTTCGATATCTACCGCTAACTTGTAAGTTGGAGCTTTTCCCTTCTCCTGTGATGTAAACCTCTTTCTTCGTACTCTATCTGTAGCAGTAGTCTCTTGTGGCAAATCCTGTACACCTTCCATAGGATCTACTGCAGGTGGTGGAGCTGTAGAGGTAGAAGGTATATCCTCTGTAGCAAGAAATCTACCAGCTGGTACAGATGGTGATGGTTCCGCTGCTCTCCTCCTCGTAATCCTCCGACGGTCACTGTCATCTAGTACTCGTGCATCTAAATCAGAAGCATCCCGTCTTCTTTTGTCTTCGATCATGGCATCTTGTTCACCACTCGTCTCTAAAAACGCTCGAATAGAAGTTGCATCTACTGGGTCTCTCCATCTAGTAGCTCTCCTAATGCTTTCAGCACCTCTCTTCATCATTTCAACCGGAACCTTAACAGCCTGCTCAACCATAGTTGGATTAGAGCGCACCTCAACTCTCCCTGTATATACATCAGCCTCCGCAGAACCTGCAGTCATCGCTGTAATGTTTGCACCAGTAAGTGCTGGAAGAGAACTCCTCATTCCTCCTCTTCTAAAATAAGTGTTCAGAGGCTGCCCAGTGGCGGTTAGATATAACTTTTGATAGTTGACTACGCCCTCTCGCAAGACAACCGCTAAGACTTGACAGTCTCCTCTGAGATGATCTGGGCTGTCACACCAAATACATCTCCTGGTAAAAGTTACTCCTACAGGTTGAGCACATGGTGCAACGGGTCGTTGGTCTCTCCTTAAGTCTGCCATCTCAACCCTCAAATCTCTCAACTGTTGAGTGAGCTCTTCAATCAGGTTATGTTGATTTCGGATCTCAACAGGTCGCTGCTGCTGTCTAGGTCCTTTCTATGTTGGAATAGGTACTGCAGGCGCTTGAGGAACCACTTGGGGAATCACAATAGGTGCCTGAGGTATTATAGGAGGAGCTACATGAACCTGAGGAGCTACTCTCTGCTCTGGCAATGTCTACAGCTGCAGTACCATCCTACCACGACATTGTCTAGCAAGGGTGGATATTGCTTCCTCCACTCTCCTCCAATCAGATGTAACTCCTCCTTCAGCTCCACGATCAGCCAACATGAAATAAAGTTTGTCCGCTATGAACTCATCCAGAGCCCCTAAGAACAACTCCGTCTTCCTAGCATCCAGCGTCAACCTCTCTAGACCAGAAAGCTGAGAGTACCTCTTGTCAAACTCACGAATTACCTCATTCAATCCCATGGAACGTCTAGGTTGACGCTCTATCCAGTCCATGAGGGTCCTTCTGGTGACTCTTTCAGAATCCTCTTCTAGAAACTCTTCTCTCAGTGCACGTTCAAACAGAGTCCACCCACCTAAATGTCTTCTCTGTAAATTTCTCACATTCTCTCTCAGTTCAGGGACAATCGTCAACTCAAAGCTTAGAATTACCTCAACTTCAGGTGCCCTGACCAACTCCATCTCACCCACATACTCCCGCAGGTACCTAGTAACATCTCTTCCATCAAATCATCCACATCTACCCACAATTGCTTTGGACGCCTTTGTGGATTTCTGCTCAGCTCCCCCCAAGGCAGCCAACGCCTGAAGAATCTGAGACGTGTCTATGGCAAGCTGTGCTGCTGTTGTTGGAACCACCATAGGTCCTCCTTGAGAGTCAATTCCATCTTGATCAGGAGTCCCTTGGACATGAGCACCTTGAGCAACAGCCACACCTTGTACAGCAGCACTGTGATCCATTTTCCACCCAATCTAGTCAATTCTCTAAATCAATCACCCCAATAGCTCTCAGTGGAAGCACCAGATGTCGTTCTGAGAGTCTTTCTTGGGGAGGGCAGACCTCCTGACTCTGATTGATCAGAGAAACGACCCAAAGGGAAAACAGATTGCTGTTGGCGATAAGATCTCAAAATCCGACTTCTCGCGTCCACCAATTACAAGCTAACACTGAACAAACACTTAGGTACACAAACATGTCTCTCAGGATTCAAAATAACTTTATTTCAGTGTCGGCTGCACCATCAATTTCTTCAACTGTAGAAAAAAATCTCTCTCTCTTCCTCTCATGTGCGCCTCTCTCTCTGTCTCTCAGTTCTCTGTCAAAGACCGTCAAATTCACCTCGAACCTGATCCAGTAGGTAAAATTCAGACCCCTAACTCTTATACCTCTCCTTGCGTCAACTTCCCAACTTCCCAACTTCCCAACTCAGAAATTTGATTCAGCGACGATCAAAATCTCTCACAGATCATCAAATTGATCTCCTCTCAATAGACTGCCTCCTGAAAATAATTTATCTCCAAAACAGTTTATTAGACAAAGCTCCAGCTCTAAAACACTTGCCCCTCTCCTTGCGACGACCTCCCAACTCAAGTTTCTCAGAAATTTGATCTCCTCTGCTCCCAAGCTTCTCCTGCACGTCCCGATGGCTTCTCCTTCTATACTGTGTCCAAAAGTCCCCTCCGTCCAAAAGCCACCGCATGTTATTTAACCTAAAAGATAAAGCCCTAGCTAAGCTGCCCCCCTGCTGTCCTTATAAGCACAACCACTTATCAGAAGTAGGCCCCTGGCTAAGCTGCCCCCCTACTGTCCTTATGCGTACATAACTTTATTTGCTAAGCTGGCCTCCTTTTAATAAAAGTTTCACAGCTGTCTTTACAAAACCTACTCCTTCATTGATAAAGGTCTCAAAGCTTCTGTGCAATTGCAAAGCCGACTGATAAGGTCTCACAGCTTCTGTTGCAATTGCAAAGCCGACTCGATGATTATTTAACTGATCAGAAAAAGTTTCTCGTGCTCTTGATCTCATCTTGATGCCATCCTGAATATACCACAAGCCATCCAATGTAGGCCGAAGCCTCTACACTTATGGGGCTGCCCCACAGGGCTTACATCCCCCCATATGCGCAACAGATATCTCTCATGGTATATTCACGATGGCATGCGGAAGCTTAGACCAGAAAGTCCACGATTAAGAGAGATACCGGTCTCCCACCCCTAGATATGCAAGACGTGGCTGCATATCCAACATAGACTCATTTTCAGGAGGCCAACATGCCGGAATAGGAACCAGAGGCCCCTAGATATGCAAGACAGGGCTGCATATCAAACATAGACTCCCTTCCAAGAAGTCAACATGCCGGAATAGGAACTAGAGGTCGGGGGGAATTGTCCTGAGACCACTTTCCTCCTAGGCAAGCGCCCTATCACTGGGATGGCCTTTGGTTCCGTTCTAAAAGCATTTACAGTCTGTACATATGCTTTTACTGAAGAAATTTTTCTGCAAAGTCTTTACTAGTCTTTCCTAAGTTAACTTCTCTATACAACTCTGTTTTTAATGAATGAAGAGTCAAAACTATAGTACTCATGAACGCCTACACACTCAAACTATCAGATTGAAAGTTCGAGTCACGAGCCAGAATCGACAGATTTCCCTCTGTCGCATATTTCTCAGTTTAAAACCCGTACTAACTATTGCTTAAAACACTTTTTGTCAAAACTGGAAGCATGAAGTCGCTCTCCTCGTCGAGCTTTGCATTCTGGTGTCTTTCGATCCCTTTAGGGTGATATTCTAATCCAAGCTAGGGGGCAGCTTGCCAAGCATAGCCCTAGCTTAGCTCCTGCTCAGCTTGATAAGCTAGGGCGCATCTTCCTGAACAAATGCTGGTTGAGTGTCTTCTGAAGCTCCGTTTCATCATCTTGAACGCCACGCACTACGACAATGTCCGTCTACACATCCTCGATGTCGTACTCCAAGAGTGAATCACTGTCGAATGTAGAAGAGTCAGAACGCTGTCATCTTGAGTTTCATTAGATTCTATATGTTCATCATCGTCGGAGCTCTAATAGAATATGATCGGTTGTGCAAGTTCTCTTTTGCTCTATGATTCACTGTGATCTTGACTTTGAAAGTTCTATTTGGTCCATGCCTTATTAGTGGATCCTCGCAATCTAAAAAGTTGACATCAAGATCGTTGGTTACCTCGGATTGATTTCGAGCAACAACTATGTTGAATCTCGCATCGACCCAAAACAAAATAGCTTTCTCAGCTAGCTCTTTCATTGACTTCTTTGCAGCTGCACTGACTCTCTAAGCAGCGTATTAAACCTTCACCTTCTCCACTATCGATTCAAATCGATTACTCCCTCCGGATGCAATTGTTTCATGACCTGGAATATAGTAGAAGCGAATCAAATCTAAGTCAATTTGAACTAATATAACACTGATAACTACGAAGGTAGGGATAGGTCGAAGAAAACTTTGAATTTTAAGGTTGGTCTCAGTCACCAAGCACATACATGCGACAACATATTCTCCATTTGGTATTTCCATGCTTGTTGCAACTTCATAAATATATGGCCGCCACTCCTCTCCGTCGTGTGAGGGTCATCCATTAGAGCTTTCGAGCTGTCTTTTGGGTGGTGGTTTACGTTGTCGACATTGCTCTATAATCATATTGTGCTACGTTAGAAAGTGAGACTTGAAAGCCTGCAAGTTCTATCATGAAATGCAATGATGAGAATATGCAATCAGACATCAAAACGTCATGCATATCAGATTTTGCTCTACAGACACTCTATCTCATCTTGGAGTGCTATCGACATCCCAAAATGACACAACATCGTGAACAATTCGATGAGAATATTAGCTCTCAAAAGCACAAGAGCCGTTATTTGATTGTAGCAAAATTTTGATATCCTAAACCCTTGCAGAAATAACCATATAACGTTATTTATATAGACATTGCAACCGTCCACATGCATGAGAGACGCGTCTGAGAAAGATCGACACTTTTAGTAAGACACTCCAAGAAGAGAGAGAGAGTAGACAAGGAAATAAATAGGAATGAGATGTATATATAGTGAAACAACCCCCTTATGTCAGTCCGAGTACGTACCAGTTTTCTCCAATAATGAAGAATCAGGCCCCTTGTGTCCTTAGTATAGCGCTTGGAGCCGCAAATACCCAATCAGCAGAATAAATTAGGGCCTAGCTTGATTTTCTCTTCTTCCGAGTCGTGTAACTTCTTCACTAGACATCCAAATGAAGTAGACAAGATGCCCATAGAAAGCTGACAACAAGTTCTACCCATCGATGCGATGAAAGTGAAGATCCGAAGTTGTGCCAAAAGCTCGTAAGTTGATGCCTAGCTTGTTTTACCCATCTTTCGAGTCTTGTAACTTCTCCACTAGGCGTCCAAACGAAGTAGACAAGGTGCATATGGAGTGCTGACAAAGAGCTCTATCCACTGATGCGATGAAAGTGGAGATTCAAAATTGTGCCAAAAGTCCGTAAGTTGGGGCCTAGCTTGTTTTACCGATCTTTCGAATCTTATAACTTCTCCACTAGGCATCCAAACGAAGGAGACGAAGTGCATATGGAGTGTTGACAAAGAGCTCTATCCACTGATGCGATGAAAATGGAGATCCGAAATTGTGCCAAAAACTCGTAAGCTGGGGCCTAGCTTGCTTTTCTCATGAGTATCTTTGGAGCGACAAGCATCAAAGTCTGAATTTCAGGTAGGAGCCGGTCCACGACACGACAATAGAATACACAAAAGGTTCTAAAATAGCTAACATCGCGTTAGCTCTCTCATCCCAACGTTCTCTCCATGTGCTCCCGCATGATCTCCTTTTGTCGAATTTAGAACTGAATTCTAAATATTCTTCAAAGATTCTTTCAAGAGAGGTCCTCGCAACGAAAAAATGTAAACCCTCACAGATCTTATGGATCGTGGAGGTTGAGAGATCTCCCAATCTCTCAACCTCCACGATAGTCATCAATCAACATGTAATATGTCGGATCTGTCTCTCACTTAGGGGTCACCTGTGATGACTTTGATGGAAGCACAACATTAACTTTAAGAGAAACATGCTAAGTTCAATCCTTCAAACACTTTTTCATAAACTAAAATTCGTCATTCTAATGACGTCTCTCAAGTTCTCACTTTCTAAAATCTCATATTCTCTCTATATTACTCAAAATGTCATTACGACGTTGTCGAAACAAGGATGTGGAGCTATTCTCTACTCCTCTATTTATACATTCTAGGTTTTTACTTTGATACACTCCAATAACTCAATCGTAACTATTTTTACTGAGTTTTACTAAGATATAACTTAAGATAAAAGCATTAATCGCATGGACTTCTTATCTTTTCAGGATGTGCAGGGAGGTTAGGAAGAGCACATTCGAGATGCTAAGGTTGGGTTCTTATCACGGGAGGTTTTGGGTGCAACTTCAAGAGAAGTTCATGATGCCTACATTGACATCATCACGGACGAACGACCTGCTGAGGATGAAGGAGAGTGGACAGATGCTCTCGAGATTACGGGTATAGGATGATGAGTAAGGATGACTTATAAGGGAGAAAAAATTGCTGAAGGTGATTGAGGTTGGGAGGCTGATGCTTAAGAGTTCTAAAGGTTTATAGAAGAGAAGGATTGAGATGATGATGCTTGGGAGGTTGTAAGGGTTTTCAGAAGAAAAGATCAAGGAGGATGATGGTTGAAGAGAATATCATCGTACAACGAGACAATGATGGTTGCGATTGAGGATTTTAGATGCAGCAATGTGGTTCTTTTTTTTTCAAAAAACAAAAAAGAAGAGATGGATATGTACAAGTTTGAGGTTGAGGGTTACAATCAAGATACATGGTGATGATTGGAATGATGCGGATGTCTACTACGACACTTGGGTCACAAACCTCGATGGTGAGGTTCTACTTGGTGGATGGAAGACATTTCTATGATATGATGATTTACTGCTTCTATGTCTTCGAACTCATATTGAAAGATGTAGATATTTAGAGGGGGTGATTGGATGGGAGGTTGAAGAAGAGAGTTGATGAGCATGGATCTAGAGAAGATCATGGCAGGGTAGCAATTTCAAGATGACGATCAAGTTGCAACCTTGAGGATGAGGTTGACTGAGATGGAAAGGAGGACGACAAGACAAGATGCGTGCCGATCCACTCCTTGGTTGGTATCTCTGGTGCATACCGGAGGATGCATAGGTTTGGAAGGGGTGGATGTCGTGTCGTGGACCTGTTCCTACATGAAAATCAAATTTTGACTATGATCGCTCCAAAGACACTCATGAGAAAAGCAAGCTAGGCCTTAGCTTAAGAGCTTTTTGCACAACTTAGAATCTTCACTTTCATTACACCGATGGGTAGAGCTCGTTGTTAGCTCTCCATATGCACTTTGTCTACTTCATTTGGACGCATAGTGGAGAAGTTACAAGACTCGAAAGATGAGAAAAACAAACTAGGCCTCTGCTTACGGGCTTTTGACACAACTTCGGATCTTCACTTTCATCGCATCAATGGATAGAGCTTGTTGTCAGCTTTCCATGGGCACTTTGTCTACTTCTTTAGACGCATAGTGGAGAAGTTATGAGACTCGAAAGAAAAGAAATTCAAACTAGATCCTAGCTTATTTTTGCTGACTGGGTATTTGCAACTCATGGCACTATACTAAGGACGCAAGGGGCTTGCTTCCTCATAATCGGAGAAAACTTGTACATACAGAGATTAACATAAGGGGGCAGCTTAAAGGGCTAGCTTGTATCTACGATCTGTCAACGGACGTTTGAGAGATTTGGAGGTCCAATGCAAACACGGAAGGTGTCGTTGGGTTCAGATATGTGCAGGCTACGCGTTGATTAAGACGGTTCATGAAGAGACGGATCGGAGAGTATGTACTGAGAGAAATTGAGACACAAGAAGATGATTTGGAGAGCTTCAATGATCTATGAAGGAGAGTTGGACCGTTCGGACCGTTCCGGAGTCCAAACTTGTTGTCCTTGGATCCATCGAGACTAGAACGCCGAGTTCTTCAGGAAATTGAAGACGATATGAAGTTTCATCGGGCGGTTTTCGAGTTCTGAGTGAAATTGACTCACAGAGAGACGCTTATGTTAGTTTTTCATCGTCTATGACCTGAGATTGAGCTGTTCTTCATGATCCGTGAGCCAAGCTCTTTGTTCTTGGTGCCTATGCGACCAGAGAGTCTTCACCTATGCGCAGGAGAAGATGGTATGTGGACTAGATTGTTGGTTTGGGCGTGGTGAGCGAGTTTGATCGTAGGGTGTCGATTTATGTTAGTTTTTTGCATCCTATGACCAAATTTCTTGTGTGGTTTTGCGAGGGAAACTCCAAACGGCTTGTTTGGAGTCTCGTTGGGTTTAGGGTAGCTAGATCTACCTACCAGAGAAGAAGGATATCAGATCAGACAATCCGTTTGGACGGTGTGTGCGATTTTAAGCCGCAAGGAGGAGTTTTTGAAGGTTCGGTCACCTGCGACCGAAAATCGGTGATATCTCGACTATCGAGAGTTGGATCTGAAGGTTTCTTGGGCCAACGGAGTCAGGGAAGAAGACCCTATCGACATCTGAAGACCGTTTGGCGAAAAGAGAAAGTTCTCAGATATGTCTTTTTCGGTTCTTTTGTTACGGTTTTCAGCTTTTTGAGTTCGTTAGAATTCTAGTTGGTCATGTACAGCTTGTGGTAGCTAGCTTTAGCTAAGAGCTTGTACATGGATGTTGTTTGGATTTGGTTTTGAATCGTGTGGTACATGTGCAACTTTGTTTGTTAGCAAAAAGATGTTTCTTTGTGCTACGCTTCGATAGTTTTGGGTCTGGGTTGAGATCCAGGGACTTGTTTTAAGGGATTTTGAAGCACATTACAGACTGCTCTGATCTGTTTCTCAGTTTTGTGTTCATAGGAAGAAAGATCCAGCAATGTATATACGTTGGGAGTTGGTATATATTCCGACGTTCATTTTCGTTCTTGTTTGTCTCCTTCTTGTCTTTGTTCAGCACACTACATCCCCATAGCCAGGAACCTCGTGTTTTCCTAAACATCCTTCATGCAAAATCCGACACGATATCGTCATGCAGCAAGCTTCTTCTGAGAGTGTACGAGAAGTGAAGAGTCGGAAGAACAGAGTATGAATGTTTCATGTCTGTCAGGATCCGGACTAGAAGCTGTCGGAATCTTAATTTCTCTTTTCCATCTTTTTTCCTCTTGTTTGGATTTTCTCTTCTTCCCCATCTTCCCTCATCTTCCCATCTTCCTATCTTCTTCTAGTGAGCTTCCGAGACTTCTGTTGAGCTTCCGTGAAAGCGAATGTCATTGTAGTGCTGCAGGAAGACCGCTTCCATTTACAGAAGCTTGGGAAGGCTACATGGGACATACACCCTGTGATTAATCTAACTCCATTGGAAATTGGAAGAGCAATGTGTGACAGATATTGGTAAGTTGACATCTATGAAGCAGGGACAATCTTCTGGAGGTGTCAGAAGCCGAATTGAACCTCTAGAAGCCAAGAATTGCTTCATGAAGACCGTCATGAGAAGACTAGAAGTCGTGATCTGGAAATAGAAAGCATCTTCCCGAGCTTCTCAGTAGGTAATTGTGTGATATTTTAAGTAGTAGTTGTATGTTTGGATCCAGGGCACCTTCTGAAAGGTCTAGAAGCTGTGTAGTTTTGTGAGAAGATGAGATTTCTAGACAAATCCCGCGTGTTTGTGTGAATGAACAAATCTTAGTGTATATCTCTTTGGGGAACGAAATCTTTTATGCTATAATGGGATAAAGGAGAAATCTTGAGACACTACATATAGTAACCTCGTATTTTTTACGCCGCTGCCAGAAATTTCATCTTAGTAACGATTGTTCTAAGCTTCCTGGATCTGTGTGCCAGTAGTTGGTTGTATTTGGGACTAACTTGGATTGTATGTTACTGTGCTATGGAATTTCATCTTGCTAGAAGACAGGAACCGCAGCCAGAAGCTGATGAGAGACATCAGGGGGATTTGGAAGAAGCTACTTCCCCGCTTCCAATAGTTTCTTGGAAGACTCAATCGTGGAAGACTGCAGTTGAGTACAACATGAAGCAGGAGAGGGAGACGTTCCGAACCTGTGACAGGTTGATCAGATCTTCAGTCTACCAGATCCAGTATTAGAAGAAGAGGGACACCTCTTCTCAGTACTCTGGTGGATGCCTCCGACCAAAAGAAGAAGCAGAAGACGCATGGGTAAGGACCTTGAGTGAATACAGTCATCTCAGCGAACGGGTTCTAGAGAGCAGCTGGTATCCCTGAGACACCAAAGGAAAGAAGAAGAGCTTAGGAAGATCCGAACAATAGATTTGGAAGAGCCTTCCATCTCGAGCATTATCTTTGGAGAAGACAGAAGCCAACCAGGTGACCACATTTACAAGGTAGATTTTGGATTTGGTTACGCAAAAGACGTCTTCCCAAGTGCGGGAGAGGCTTCTCAAGATGAACGAAGACTGGAGAGTATCGCTCCAGACATCTCAGAGGATGGCAGCGACAACAGCTCTGACTCAAAAGACGACATTCATGACTCAGACATACCTGGTCCTTCGAGAAGACCATCTCCACCACCTGGGTCTGACAGATGAAGAAGTTGGTCAACATGGCTTCCCATACTCGGTAGAAGTATCATCCGTACGACGATGATGCTAATCTGATGACTTCATCACGATGTTCTAGACCATCTCTTGATCTAACAAGAAAGACGCTGATGTCGACGGACTCCATGTATTTCCTAGTCTGGTCGTAGGGAAGGGAAGAAAATGGATGAGTAAAGCGTTGGACGATGATTTAGTTATGGCCACTTGGGCTACTCTAAAGGTAGTTTTTCTGAAGAGGTTCAGAGGAGTTGGCTATGATCGGATGACTCTCATAGAACTTCAGAGGCTCGAACAGAAGAAGAAAGAGACACTACGGGATTATACCGAAAGGTTTGAAGATCTCCTGGATCACATCCTCCAGAACCAAGGAAGACCCAGTTACTGTGCTCAGCAAGCAGTGGACTGGTACTTAGGAGGTTTGTCTCAAGAGATGGAGTTGTATTGTAGAAGAGAAGGAGGTGATGATTTGGTAGAAGTACAGAAGTATGCAAAGAAGTATGAAACCTCGAGCATCATCCAAGAAGAACTAGAGAAGCGACGAAAGACCGTACAGAAGCTTCTTCCACCGACCACGGCAGCCTCTGTCCCACAGGACCACCTTCCAGTTGAGAGAAGACCCGCTTCAGGTCTTCCACCTAAGGAAGCAGCTCCTAAGCCTTCCCTGTTGGAGACACCAGTCACTCTTCTGAAGCGATCCCCTTATGACTTCTTACGAGATTTGTAGAATCAAAAGACGGATGTAATCTTCCAACAGCTTCTGGATGATAATGCTGATTACATGAAGCTGTTACAGTCTGTACTTCAAGTATCGAGGACGAGGAGAAAAGTGAAACTTCTCCAGAGCACCCCGATCCTTAGGATAGAGCATGAGGACTTAGGAGCCCCATAACTTGATATGGAGATCCATGATTGTCTTCTGAAGAAGATACCTATTGATTCAGGCTCCGTAGTTAACATCATGACGGAAGAGACTACGCATGTCTTAGGTTTCACTGAGTTCCAACCTACTCTGAGGATTCTAAGAATGGCGGCCTAGACCAGAAGATGACCCTTGGGACAACTGAAAGATGTCTTGACGGTAATTGGAGGAGTATCTTTTTACCTCACTTACATTATTTTACGACCTGTAGCTAAGGTTGGATATCAGGTTTTGATAGGAAGACCTTGGTTGTATGCTGCAAGTGTAAATACCGATTGGAGAAGACATCATTTGAGGTTTCCCAATCCTACACCCAAGCCGGACGAGAAGTCCAAAATCTCACTCTCTTGGATGAAGATTGGACATCAAGGTGAAACTCCTTCTACGATTGAGAGATATACATCGGAAGACTCAACTGCGTTTTCTGACAGTGATGGAAGACATGATGAGTTTGTGGTGAATAACTTGCGTACTACAGGTGCCTCAGAAGAAGAAGAAGAAGTGAATTGTGGATACATTGAGTGCTACGAAATTGTGGAAGAAGAGCTTCCAGAAGACAACAGTACTGTCTTTCCTTCAGAAGATCAGTTAGCTGATCTTCCAGAAGCCGAAAGTACTATCTTCCCTTCAGAAGACCAGTTAGTTGATCTTCCAGAAGCCAAAAGTACTGTCTTCTCTTCAGAAGACCAGTTAGTTGATCTTCCAGAAGCCGAACGTACTGTCTTTCCTTCAGAAGACCAGTTAGCTGATCTTCTAGAAGCCGAGTCAGACCTAGAAGAAGCTCCCAAACCGGAATATTTTGGTGTTAGTGAGTCCAGTCATACTGAAGGAATGGTGAATCTTGATGATCTTCAAGAAATGAAGATTGCCCCAAAGAAGAAGCTGAAACTTTCCAAGGTGATCGAGGACCAGCAGTTGGAAGACTTCAGAGAACTCATGACAGATGATCTTCAAGAAATGGAGATTGTCCCAAAGAAGAAGCTGAAACTTTCCAAGGTGATCGAGGGCCAGCAGTTGGAAGACTTCAGAGAACTCCGAACAGAGTTCTAGGATGTCTTCGCATGGACCATAGAAGACATGAAGGGCATACCTAGAGAACTGGGAAAGCATCGCATGGACTTGCTGGAAGGCGTTGTTCCTGCACGGCAGAGATAGTATCGACTTAATCCTAAGTACTCGCTTATGGTGAAAGATCAGATCGACCAGTATCTGAAGGCAAGAGTCATCTTCCCAGTGCTTAGCAGTGAATGAGTAGCTCCTATTGTCATCGTGCGGAAGAAGCAGCCAGATAAGATAAGAGTGTGCTAGGACTTCCGGAAGCTGAACTTGGCCACGAAGAAGGATCATCATCTTTTATCATTCACCGATTTTGTGTGTTAGACCAAGTAGCAAGACATGAGTTCTACAACTTCCTGGACGGGTATTCTGGGTACAACCAAGTTTCAATCAGAGAAGAAGACAAGTCGAAGATCACTTTTACTATTGATTGAGGAACTTACGCATATAACCAAATGCCGTTTGGTATGCAACGCTCCTGCCACATTCCAAAGATTGATGATTATGATCTTTAAGGAGTATCTTCGAACTTTCATGGAGATCTTTTTAGATGATTTTTGTGTGTTCGGATCGAAGGAAGATCATCTGATATTTTTGAGGAAGTGTTTTCTGAAGTGTAGAAAGCATCGTTTGGCTCTACATCTTGAGAAGTGTTTCTTTGAGATGTCAGAAGGGATTTTGTTAGGACATTGGATTTCTAGAAGAGGCATAGAAGTCGACTGTGCTAAGGTGGAAGTTATCATGAAACTTCACCCACCTGCTAACTTGACTCAGTTGAGAAGTTTCCTGGGCAACATCGGATACTACAAGAGGTTTGTTGACCGATATGCAGAAGTAGCAAAAAGACTTACCAAACTGCTGAAGAAGGACGAACCTTACGTCTGATCTTCTGAGCAGCAGGAAGCCTTCGAGGAGATGAAGAAGCTTCTGTCAGAATCTCCTGTCCTAAGACCATCTGATTGAGAAAAGGTCTTCCACATTTATGTGGATGTCTCCGCTTTTGCCATAGGGGTTGTACTGAGCCAGAAAGATGAGAAGAAGAAGGATTTTTTCATTTACTACGCGGGAAGACAACTCAATGACGCAGAGAAGAAGTACTCGACAACTGAAAAGGGAGTGTCTTGGTATGATTTACTCCTGTAGGAAGTTTAAGCACTATCTTCTAGCTAATCCATTTGTCTTCTATGTGGATCATTTTTCTTTGAAGCATCTAGTGAAGAAAGCAGATTTGTCTGGTAGGATCGCTAGGTGGATTCTCCTACTTCAAGAATTTACTTACACGGTTGAGTATAGGCCTGAAAGATAGCATGTTAATGCTGACTACCTATCCAGATTGGAGACGGAGAGTCGAGAAGACGAAATGGAAGACGAGTTCTCTGACAAGAAGTTGTTCCAAGTTTTTGCAGAGACGTCACAATCTGAGGGAGGGCGTATCGCCTACTCTCCAGTAGCCGAGGCAAGGTCTTCTGACCTTGTTTACGTGACTTCCACAGAAAAATCTATCTTCAAGGACCTGAGGAAGTTCTTGGAAAACCAACAGTACCCAGAAGGGTTGGATTCCGAGTAGAAATCCAACCCTTACGTCATCTTCCAAGGTATTCTGTTTAGGAAGGGACATGACGAGAAGCTGAGGAGATGCCTCGAACCCTCAGAGATTAAGACAGTGATCATGAGTCTTCACTACGAGGATGCTAGGGGTCACTATGGATTGAAGACGATGGTGAAGAAGATGTTGGACGCCGGCTACTGGTGGTCAATCATATACAGAGACACTTTCAGGAGATCCGAAGATGTGATGCATGCTAGAGGATGGGAAGACCGACAGCTACTACTAGCTGACCCCTTACTCTCATTTTGCCTCTCGCACTTTTTGAAAAGTGAGGAATAGACTTTGTTGGACCAATCGCTCCTGTGGCTAGAAGATCCCGAGCACGGTATTTACTGATAGCTACAAACTACGCCATGAAGATAACGAAAGACGAAGCCACAAGGAAGAATGACGTTGCAGTGGTTACCAGGTTTCTTTGACACAACATCATCACCCGATACGGATGTCCGTTTGAACTGATGTCATACAGAGACACTCATTTTCTGAATGAGACTATTTCTCTCTTGACACAGTACTTCAGAATCAAGCATCAGAAGAAGACACCGTACAACCCGAAAGCTAATGGATTGACAGAGAAGTCGAATGATCTTCTCTGCAATATTTTGAATAAGGTAACTGTTAACCACGCTTATGATTGGAGGGCGGAGCTGCCATGTGTGTTGTGGGCTTTTAGAATTTCACCTAAGGTCACCACTTGTGGTGCCCACAATTTACAGGATTCACGAATTTTTGAAATTTTTAAGGTTAATAACTTGTTTGTATAACTGAAGAAGCTTTGTTACTTAAGATTATGGCTTCCTTAGAAGGAAGATGATCTTACGATCTTTTCGTAATAAGAAGTTGACTTTTTCGGAAGACGGCCGTCTTTCGGGAAGCATCTTCGCGGTTGTGAAGACGGAAGACGGAAGACGGCGGAAGACGGAAGACGGTAACCGCGGAAGCTTAACCACGTAAGAAGTAGGTGTACCTACCAGGTAGCACCGAGTAGGTTAGGTAAGTCAGGTAGGTCGAAAATCCTAACCTGCGCGAGAAGATGCACAGGAAGCGCATTAGCACAGAAACACTACCGCTTCTCGCATCGAGCTCGTTTTTGGCTAGAACATCGAGTTGGAAGGTGATCGACTTGAGCGAGGAGGGCCAGCAGAGTGAAATTGAGTAGAGCGAGGATCAATTCACAGCTAGGAAGAAGGCGAGAGTGAATCACTGAGAGTAGGAAGCATATCGAGCTGAAGGAGTCTTCTGGAGACTCTCGGAAATAGACATTGAAGGACGGCTGAGAAGAATCGAAGGTGGAGTCTTGTTCGATTGAGGTGTAGCAAGGAATTGACAGCGGAAGCAGCTCTGTGGAGTTGTATTGGAGTTGGGGTCAGGATCGGAAACGCGCGGAAGATTGAAGACAGCTCGGGAAGCAGACAGAAGACTGTTTGAGGTTCTTTCCATGTTCTCTTCCCTTCCCATCGCTTCTCGCCGTTTGTTGGTATCCCCCTCGCTTCCTCGGTTGTTTGCAGGCAAACCGATCGATTGATTCTCTTCCCACATTTTTCCTTCTGTGACATTGGGCGCAGAAGCGCTGCCCAATTTTTGACAGTCATCTTCTTGCTTCTTCTCGAATTGCAATTCGAGCTTCCCTGTCCATCGTCCTCAAATTCGAGATCACATCTATCAATTTCTCTACTCTACCGCCCCTCTACTCCCGAAACCTTGAACAGAAGACGCTTCGGAAGATCTGAACATCTTCAGAAGACGCTTCTGAAACCTGAACATCTTCGGAAGACGCTTCGGAAGCTTGACTTTCTTCGGAAGACGAATGTGTGCAATTCGTATCAAGAGTGGACTTGGATTTGCTTTTGTGTTAAGAGAGGCTTGGTACGAATCCCGAGTGATTTGGTGAGTTGTTTGTTGTTTCGAGAAGTTGGAAGTTGGGAACCAAGCCTGTGTCTCCCGATCTTCCAAGCTTCTCAAATCCACATCTTCCTAGAGAGACTAGAAGATTGGAAAGGCTGGCAGAATGCACGAGAAGACGTGAGGATCCTTTACGTGTCTCTTCTATCCGATCCATAGCAGCCTATTCCTTCTTCTACCCGAACTTAGAAGAGAGTTGTGAGAAGTCTTGCTGGCAGAATCTGGAGAGAATGGTCGGGCATGTCTTCCTGTAGTGACGCAGGATTTCTCCTTTTGCCCATTTAGTATACAAGATATTGTTCCCATAGAGGATTTGCACAAGTAACGCTGCTCTAAGTTCTAAGATCTGTTCAAACACACAAATACACGAGTTTTGTCTAGAAATCCCGTCTTCTCACAAAACCACACAAAACCACACGTCTTCCAGACACGCCAAATGGTGCTCTAGAACTAAACAAACAACTACCAATTACAATATCACACAACTATTCACAGAGAAGCTCGGGAAGACGATCTTCCTGCTTCCAGGTTGCTTCTTCCGGTCTTCTCAATACCGTCTTCCCGAAGCGATTCTCGTCTTCTGAGGGTTCAGCTCGTCTTCTCACACCTCCAGAAGGCTGTCCTGCTTCGCAGAAGTCGACTAGTAACGGTCGTTACACCTTATTCTCACACTCACATTCCAACGAGTTAGATTAATCACAGGGTGTATGCCCCCTATAGCCTTCCCAGGCTTCTGCCTACAGAAATGGTCTTCCTGCAGCACCACAACGACATTCACCTTCACGGAAGCTCAATAGAAGTCTCGGAAACTCACTAGAAGAAGGTAAGAAGATGGGGAAGATGGGAGAAGATGGGGAAGATGAGAAAATCCAAACAAGAGGAAACAAGATGAAAAGAAGCAATTAAGATTCCGACAGGCTTCTAGTCCAGATCTTGACTAACAAGCCATCCCTGCTTGTAATAGTTTGGGGAAGAAGACAACAAACGTGAGTACTGTTGCACCGTCTTCTACTCGAGGATGTCGTCTTCTGTTGCGGGAAGAAGGCTTCTTTCTTCTTCAATTCGCTGCTCTGACTGCTCTGTCTTCTGGGATCCTTTACCCAGGAGGCCGTTCGTACGTAGATCCCAAGTGCTCTACTGAACGAGTCAAGCTACACTTCCACAACTGCTGACAGTCACCGCCACTCAAGAAGAACACTTCCCATGCACAATTGGGAGCGAATTCAAGGAACCCACCATCCAGAAGACATGGACAAAGCTTCTGCACTCAAATCCACAATCTATTCCCCGAGAAGAAGTCACAATGGCATAGGGAAGCTCACTCTCTCTACTTCCTGCGCCTACTCCTCGACACACCAGTCTAGCTAACAGGACTGCACGAGGATGCCGTTCCCTGTTCCTAGACTGTCCACTACTTCTATCTACATCTTCGAACCACTACTGGTACGAGTATGCAGACCCCTCATGTGTATGCCAAGACTATTCATATGTTTCCAACAACGGGTGTAGTGCGAAGAACTATCTATCAGGCGTCTTCTCTAATGTGTCTAGTCTGCCTGCGCCATAGAATCGATGTGTATGTTCAGTTGCTACAGAATTCTACAGAACTGGCAGAACAGACAGAACTCTATCTCATACTCTGCTATCCTACTTATCTCGCTGCCGTGAGAACCAGGGGAGGCGACAACCAAGGAGAGAGAGGCACTGACAGGAGGTTGCTACCTCACATGCAAGCGGTTCCCCTGCCCGAATTGGCCATCCACCTTGTCCTTCCTACGCTACCTATGCTGACACATGGTATCTTAACTAATATTACATGGAAAAATTGCCATCCTTAAGATATCATGTTCGATCTTACTATATTTGGAATTGTCAATGGAGTTACTAATTACTCAGATTGCACGGAGGCAATCTCTACTTGATCTGCTCCTATCGGAGCTCCTAACGTGGCTTCTGATAAGCTAGAAAGCCCTGCAGTTACCTCGGGTGTCACTGAGGTGGCTTCCTCCTCATCGTCTCTTGCTGGCCCTGCTGTCGCTGCTGCTGCGTCTTCCTCGGCTTCGGCTTCTGCTTCGGAAGACAGAAGCGTCTTCTGGGAAGCGGAGTCGACCGGTGCTTCTTCCGTCTTCTGAGCCATTGGTGCGAGACTAGGGACCGTGGGGACCTCATTGGGATCCGGGGAAGTCGCTTCCTCCATGCGAAATATCTAGGAAGACGGCTCGTCTTCCTGTCTTCCAGAAGACATCTTGTCTTCCGGGGCATCTTCTGGAGTCTTCTCGTCTTCCAACGCTGTCATCACCAAGTGCACAGCGAGATCGAACTCCTCCTTCTCCATTCCGGATCCAGTCGAGGGTGCTGGAGCTTGGGAAGATGCGGTTGCAGATGTCTGAAGCGAGGGAAGACCATAAAGTGTCTTCACTCCTTCTATCTATCTATCCAAGTACCTGAACATGCTATCCCTGCATTCCAATAACCCTGCCTTGGACTCGCTGTCCCATCCTCTAGCTAAGGTAAGTAACTTCCTATCCGCAGTGTAGTTGAACTTCTTCCGAAGCGCTTCCACCGACTGTGCCAGCATCTTCTGTGCACGAGCCTCCGCTGCTTCCCGCTGCGTCTTCTCAACTGCAGCTCGCGCTTCTGCGGCTTCTCGCTGCGTCTTCCAAGTGGTCTGCTCTTCTGCGAGGGTGGTGATCTTCTCCCGCACTCGCAGGACTTCCTGATCACGCTGCTGTACCCGCGCCTGCAACTCCTGGTTGCTCTTCTGAAGCTGCACCAGCTCCTTGGCAGAAGCGGCTGCTTCCGTCTTGTACCTGGCTGCAAGCTTCTCCGTGGTGCGGAGACTAGCTTCCAGCGACTCCGTCTTTTGCTGGCCTTCTTCCTGTCGCAGCAAGGTGCGTAGGCCGAACCCAGGTTGTAAGGGCCTCTCCTGTGCCTTCGCTCTCTTCTCCAGCAACTCCATAGCTGGCTGGATCTCCTTTTGGAAGTAGGCACTGAACTCCTCCAGTCGTCTTCCTGCGGAAGATAAGTTCATCTCCACTACTCGCTCCACGGTGTCGACTTCGTCTTCCAGAGGCAAGGGAGCCTCTTCCACCACTACGGCCTTCATCTTCTGCGCACGAGAAGAAGCTACTCTTCTCATCTTCCGGGGTGGAAGACTCCTCATGGCAGGAGCGGCTCTCTTCTTTGCGCTTCCTCGCATCGCAGCAGGAGCGCCCATCCATCCTTCGTCTTCTGGAGTCTTCGGAAGACTCCCAGACGTTGCAGAAGCAGTCTTCTGCTCTGATCGGGTACTCAGCAGGTCTTCTTCCGAGTCGGACTCCGAATCCTGAATGAATGAGGGAGATGGGTGTCCTCGGTACACTTCTGGGACCCATCTTCCTCAGTGGTGTGGCGTCTTCCGACCCACTAGACTCGTCTTCCCTCACCAGCAGCGTCTTCTGGTGAGAGCCGAGCCTCAGCTCTGGCATCAGAGTGGGAGGGGGCGTTGCTGCTGCCAGCTGATCTTCCCTAAGATCCCCCATGGCTACATACAAGTAGCAGAGGAAGGGCGTCAGGTGTCCTCCCGCCGGGGTACCTAAGTATGCTAGCTCCGTCTGTACATAGTTGTGGATGTACGCGCCCCAATAGATGGGCACTCCGTCATCCCACACTGATTCCAGGAACTCCACGTCTTGATCTCCTAAGTACTTTGTCTTCTGCGCTTTCCCCTTGGGAAAGAGATGCAGAAACAACTTCGCCAGAAGTCACTTCTTCGGCTCCCGGTAAGATTCGATCTTCCAACCGTTCCTCCCCTGCCTGTCTTCCACGAAAAGGCAGGTGGTGCTCCCAGGCACATGCCACGAATTCACGATCCTAGGCAAGATCTTCTTCTCGTACCAATATCCTCAGTTCTCGGACTCAGGCTTGTGAAAAGCCTTGCGCCACCAGTCTTCAGTCCAGGAAGACGATCTTCCTCGAGCTACTCCTGCCTTCGCAGGTACACGGTTACGAGGTGACAACGCTGCCCACACTTCCTCCAGAAGCCCTTGATCTGCGAGGTTCCAATCCCACAGGAAGAAGTCGAGACCCAACTCCTTGAGGAAAGGAGTGACCTCGGCCAATTCTGCCGCTGGTAACACCAAGCCTCGCGGATGCATCGTCATGCTGGAAGATCTGTTGCACTAAGCCACAAGCACTTACTATGAGCAGAAGGCTCAGTCCTCCCCAAGTGCCCACAGTCTAGCTTCTACTTCTCAGAAGACGAAACTAGTCTTCCAGAAGACAGCTACTCCGTCTTCCGGGATTCTAACAGTACTTCCTAGATAGCTCTCGTCTTCCGAGCTATATCTAACCAATCCTATCTAAGCAAGGCCTCGCATGGATTACCAAGAAGACAACCCACCTTGCACTACATCCTACTTCCTATCAGAAGATACAAGATTCACGAAACATAAAGATGGTTGCGGGCTCCTGCGGTGACAGTGGCCTCTGGAAAGACACTCAGGACAGCTTCCGATTCAATGTCTTTCTCGAAAGACCTCCCGAAGTCAGACTTCCCTTCACTGGTCTCACCTGTCTTCGTCTTCCTACACGCAATCTATCCTCACAACAGACTCAAGACAATTGCACTCTGTTCTTCTGACTTCTCACCTCTCATACGCACTCAGAAGAAGCTTGCTGCTCGGTGGGAAGACATGACCCTTGACCATTCTCTCCAGATTCTGCCAGCAAGTCTTCTCACGACTCTCTTCTAAGTTCGGGAAGAAGAAGGGATGGCTGCTATAGGTCAGACAGAAGAGAACCGAAATGGACCCTCACGTCTTCTCGCTCATTTTGCCAGCCTTCCAGTCTTCTAGTCTCTCTAGGAAGATGTGGAGTTGAGAAGCTTGGAAGACCGGGAGGCACAGGCCTAGTTCCCGACTTCCAACTTCTCAAAATAACAAAACAACTCACCACACCACTCAGGGTTCGTACCAAGTCTCTCTAAACACAAAAGCAAAGCAAATCCACTCTTGATACGAATTGTGTTCAGTCGACTTCCGAAGACAGTCTTCCTTAAGAAGCGTCTTCTGAAGATGTTCCCATCTTCCGAATCGTCTTCTGTTCCAGGTTTCGGAGGTAGAGAGGTAGTAGGGTAGGGAAATTGATAGCTGGGATCTCCAATTTGAGGGCGAGGTGTAGGGAAGCTCGAATTAAGCTCGGGAAAAAGCAAGGAGATGTCTGACAGAAATTGGGCAGCGCTTCCGCGCCCAATGTCTCAATAGGAAAGATGGGCGGTGGAGATAATCGATCAGGCTGCCTGCACACAACCAAGGAAGCGCGGGGAATACCAGAAAAAGACGAGAAGAAGTGGGAAGGGGAAAGAACAAGGGGAAGAACCTCTACAGTCTTCTTCGGCTCCCCGAGTTGCCTTCGACCTCCGCGCGCTTCTTGGCTTTGGTCTTAGCTCCAATGCGACTCCTCACGACTGCGCCTGCTGTCAATGTCTGGCCACGCCTCGATTCCACCTTCGATTCTACTCGCTGCTCTCCAATGTCAACTTCTCGGGAGCTCACAGAAAACGCCTTCGCTCTTTTGCCTTCTGTGCCCCAGCAATTCGGTCTCGCCCTTCGCCTAGCTGCCAACTGATTCTCTCCTACCTCGATGTCCTCACTCGATTCCTCTCTCAAAGCTCACTTGCGAAGCTCACTCTCTCCAATCGATCTTCTCAAGCGCGCTGTGCTGCGAGAAGTTGGAATGCGCCTAATGTGCTTCCTGCGCATCTTCCCCGCAGATTAGGGGTTTTTGACCTTAGGTGTCTTCCCTGACCTACCTACCTATTCGGTGCGACCCAGTAGGTACACCTACTGTCTTACCCGAAAACTCGTGGTTGGGCCTTCGCGATCGCTGTCTTCTGGAAGACAGGTGTCTTCCGCCGTCTTCTCATCTTCCGCCGTCTTCCCGTCTTCTAAAGACGCAACTGAGAAGACGCTCTTCCAAAGACGGTCGTCTTCCGAAGAAGTCAACTTCTTATTACAAACAGCTCTTAAGATCATCTTCATGTTAAGGAAGACGTAACCTTAAGTAACAACGCTTCTTCAGTTATACAAACAAGTTATTATCTTTTAAACATTTCAAAAATTCGTGCATCCTGTAATTTGTGGGCACCACACTTCCCGTCATGCAGCAAGCTTCTTCTGAGTGTGTATGAGAGGCGAGGAATCAAAAGAACAGAGTCCGAATGTCTTGCGTCTGTTGTGAGGTTAGATTGCGTGTCGGAATCAGAAGATAGGTGAGACCAGTGAAGGGAAGCCTAGCTTCAGGAAGTCTTCCGAGAACGTTATCGAATCAGAAGCTGTCTCGGGAGTCTTCCCAGAGGCCACTATCATCGCAGGAGCCCGCAACCATCTTTTGAACCTTTCATATGCTTTGCTTCTCGCATATCTTGTATCTTATGTTAGGAAGTAGGATGTAATGCAAGGTGGGTTGTCTTCTTAGGAAACCATGCGAGGCCTTGCTTAGTTCGGACTGTTAAGATATAGCTCGGAAGACGAGATGAGCTTAGGAAGCACTGTTAGAATCCCGGAAGACGGAGTAGCTGTCTTCTGGAAGACTAGATTCTTCTTCTGAGAGTGGAAGCTAGACTGTGAGAACTTGAGAAGGACTGAGCCTTCGACTCACAGTAAGTGCGTGTGGCTTAGTGCAACAGAGTTTCAAGTATGTCGATGCATCCTCGAGGGTTGATGTTACCTGCAGCAGAGTTGGCCGAGGCCAAGCCCTTCCTCAAGGAGGTGGGTCTCGACTTCTTCCTGTGGGATTGGAACCTCGCCGACCAGGGACTTCTGGAGGAGGTTTGAGCAGCGTTGCCTCCTCGCAACCGTGTACTTGCGAAGGCAGGAGTAGCTCGGGGAAGACCATCTTCCTAGGAGCGGAATGGTGGCGGATGGCTTTCCACAGGTCAGAAGCCGAGAACAAGAGGTACGAGTTAGAAAAGAAGAACTTACGGATGATCTCAGGGAAGTGGCATGTGCCTGGAAGCACAACTTGTCTCTTCAAAGAAGACAGGCATGGGAAGGAACGAATGGAAGGTCGAAGCTACCGAGAGCCACAGAAGCGTCTTCTGGCGAAGCTATTCTTGCACCTTTTTCCTAAGGGGAAGGCGCAGAAGACGAGGTACCTAGGAGACCAAGACGTAGAGTTCCTAGTGTGGGAAGGATTGTCTGTGAACTGGGGCGCGTACTTCCACGCATATGTGCAGGCGGAGCTAGTATACTTAGGCACCCCAGCAGGAGGACACCTGATACCATTCTTCTGTTACATGTACGTGGTCAAGGGAGATCTGACGGAAGATCAGTTGACGAGATATGGGCCAACAGGGCAGCACGAGACGAAGGAGGAGACCTCGGAGGAAGTCGACCGAGCAGCAGCAATGACTCCCCCTCCCACTCGGATGTCACAGATGAGGCCAGGTACTCATCAGAAGACGAGATGGTCTTCTGATGAGAGAAGACGACTCCAGTGAGTCAGAAGACGCGATACCACCAAGGACGATGGATCCTAGGAGCGTTGTCGTGTCAGATTTTGTGTGAAGGATGTCCAGGAAAACGCGAGGTTCTTGACTATGAAAATGCTGTGTGCTGAAACAGAGATAAGACAGAGAAAAACAACCACGAAAATGAACGCTACGATATATACCAACTTCAAATGTATGTACACTGCCGATTCTTTCTCCTAAGAGCACAGAACTGAAAAACAGACCAGAGCGGTCTGTAACCTGCTTCAAAGCCTTTACAAACAACCCCCGATTCTCAACCTTGACAAAAAAACACCGAAGCGTAGCTCAAAGCAAGAGAAACTTCTCTTTGCTAACAAGCAGAGCCACAGCAGTATCAAGCGATCCAAACCCAAGTCCAAACCACATCCATGTACAAGTTCTTAGCTAAAGCTAGCTACCACAAGCTATATATAGCCAATCAGAACTCTAAGGAACTCAAAAGAGCAAAACCCGTAGCGAAGAAACCGAAAAAGCCTATCTGTGAACTTCCTCCTTTTGCAGAACAGACTTCAGATGTCGATAGGGTCTCCTCCGCTGACTCCGTTAACCCAAGAACCCTTCAGATCCGACTCCCAACAGCCGAGATATCATCGATTTTCGGTCGTAGGTGACCGAATATCGCAACCCTCATTCTCAAGATCGGGTGCAGACGCGAACAACAGAACTTTAGACTTGCGTTAGGTTGTGAAGGCTGCGAGTAGGACTTAACGGCTTGACCGGGAAGTCGGGATCAGATAAACCTAAGTGATTCTCTGAACCAAGGTTGGAACCATGGGTAAGACCTAAGGGCCTACCTCAAGAGGACCTGACGTAAGGGGGCAAGTTTGGGAACGGACTGAAATATGAGTCTGAGACATAGGTCTGAGACGTGGGTCCGAGACGTGGAACCAAGACGTGGGTCCGAGACGTAGACGAACCGTGGTTCGGACGCTGGTCCGAACCACAGGGTTCAAGTCTGGGTCAGGACCACAGGTTTCTGAAAAATGGCTAAGTGTTGGAGCTCTAGGGACGTTTTAGGTCGTGGACGGAGCTCCACGTAAGATCTCGAGGCGAGTGAGGTATCATTGGAAAGGTCTCGTCGAGAGTTTTCCAGTGATATATAACACTCCTCAATCTGACCTCCGAGCTGGAAGTTATGGCCGAACCACAATCAGATTGTGATATAATTTTCAGGGACCAAAGAGGAGGGCGGGGCCGCCGATCCCCAGAAGTATATATGAGGGAGGCTCGATGCCTGGGTGGGCCAGGACGAGTCACCCGACCCCAGGGTCCGGCGGACGGACTCTGGGGGCATGAGGTGATGGCTGGGCTGGTTCCAAGGCACGTTCCGATCCAGACTTGGACGTCTAGACTTAGGAACGATGTAAGGGCTTGGGCAAGACTAGGGAACGAGTCGGCGGGTTAGACCACCGTTCGGGAGCCTAGACCCAGACGGACATCACGGACGGTTGGGCCGCTAGGTGTGCTGGAGGCACCATTTAGGACCCTGGATTTTATGGGAAGTCCGCCCCAAGTCATCTTGTGACTTGCTCATGTTTGGGACCGACCTAGGCGGATCTAGGTCGGGACTTAGGAACTGCTGAGCTTGATGAATAAGGAGACGGTCCGGCTCCGGTCCGGACCAAACTGAAATAAGGTAAATGGTGCATGGACGTTAACTTGTGATTTTGTTTGCAGGTTAACGGTGTAAAGTTTGCGACCTACTGAGCTAGAGCTTCGGCTGGTGCAACAAGGCGGTAGGTGCGCAAAACCGAACCTTCAAAAACTCCTCCCTGCGGCTTAAAATCGCACACACCGCACAAACGGATCGTCTAAACTGATATCCGTCTTCTCAGGCAGATAGATCTAGCTATCACGAACCCAACGAGACTCCAAACAAGTCGTTTGGAGTTCCTCTTGCAAAACCACGCAAGAAATTTGATCGCAGGTTGCAAAAAACTGACGTAAATGGACTCCTTGCGGCTCAAACTTGCTCACCTCGCCCAAACCAACAATCCAATTCAGGTACGGTCTTCTCCTATGCGTAGATGAAGACTCCATGATCACGTAGGCACCAAGAACGAAAAGCTTGGCACACCGATCGCGAAGAACAACCCAACCTACGAGCCAATTTCACTCAGAACTCCTAAACCGCCCGATGAAACTTGGTATCGTCTTCAATTTCCTGTAGAACTCGGTGTTCTGATCCCGATGGATCCAAGGACAGCAAGTTTGGACTCCGGAACGGTCCGAACGGTCCAACTCTCCTTCACAGGTAACTGAAATCTCTAAATCTCCTTCTTGCGTCTCAATTTTTCTCAGTACACATCTCTCGATCCGTCTCTTCCCAAAACGTCTTAACATGTGCGTAGCCTGCACAGATCTGAACCTGATGACATCTTGCGCGCGTGTATTGGACTTCCCAATTCTCCAAAACTTCCACCGACAGGTCGCAAGAACAAGCAAGCCCCTTAAGCAGCCCCCTTGTAACAGTCTCTGTACGTACGAAGTTCTCTCAATAATAAATGAAGCAGGCCCCTTGCGTCTTTGATATAACGCATGAAGCCTCAAATACCCAGTCAGCAAGTAAACTAAGGCCTTGCTTGATTTTTCCTTCTTTCGAGTCGCATAACTTCATCACTAGATGTCCAAACAAAGTAAACAAGATGCCTATGGAAAGCTGACAACGAGCTCTGTCCATCTATGTGATAAAAGTGAAGATCCGAAGTTGTGTCAAAAGCCCGTAAGCTGAGGCCTAGCTTGTTTTCTCCATCTGTCGAGTCTTGTAACTTCTCCACTAGGCGTCCAAACGAAGTAGACAAAGTGCTTATGGAATGTTGACAAGGAGCTCTATCCATTGATGCGATGAAAGTGAAGATCTGAAATAGTGCCAAAAGCCCGTAAGCTGGGGCTTAGCTTGTTTTCTCCATCTTTCGAGTCTTGTAACTTCTCCACTAGGCGTCCAAACGAAGTAGACGAAGTGCTTATGGAGTGCTGACAAGGAGCTCAATCCACTGATGCGATGAAAGTGGAGATCCGAAATGGCACCAAAAGTCTGTAAGCAGAGGTCTAGCTTGTCTTCTCATGAGTGTCTTTGGAGCGACAAGCATCGAAGTTTGAATTTCAGATAGGGAGCCGGTCCACGACACGACATCCACCCCCTCTAAACCTGTGCATCCTCCGGTATGCACCAGAGATACCAACCAAGGAGTGGACCGGCACGCACCTCGTCTTGTCGTCCTACTTCCCATCGTAGCCAACCTCACCTTCAATGTCTTCTGCATAATCCTCATCCTCAAACTGAAACTCCGTCAAGACATCTGCTAGATCGACCTCCTCATCTCTCTTTTTGAAAATCTTGACACGTTTACCTGCCACTGGTATCTTCAAGCTCGTTCCATCCAACTCTTGTAAGGCATAAGTTGCGTTCTCATGAACCTTCTTCACCACATACGGACCAAACCATCACCTGGAAAACTTCCGAAGTGCACTATGCTGGTTGTCTAGACTGTTGTCATAGACTAACACCCAATCACCTTCCTTGATTTCCTTAGGTCTCAAACGATGTCACTGATCAAATCTGATCTTGTTCTTCAACCGTGCTTCTCGCAACCTATCCAAAGCAATTTGGATATCCTCTGGTCTTCTCTCTAACTGCCTAATTCGAATAGCAAGAAGCTCATCCCTAGTCAAATTGTCCTCCCAAGGTAACACACTCCATGTCAGAACGTGTTCTTCAATCAGCATGATAGGTTTCTGACCTGTGATGAGTTCCACCGGCATGTAACCTGTCACCGAGCTGTGTGTTGTTCGATCTACCCATAAGCAAATGGTAAGAGTCGAGGCCACTCGCGTACCTTTCCGTTGCAGGTCTTCACCAAAGCCTTCACAATGGGTGGATGACCACATTCACTCTTGACATTCCTTTCGGGATTGTAAGCAGTTGTCAGTGACAACCTCACCCCACACCTTGCAAAGAATTCACGGCCTCGTGTGCTAACTCTCCTTGATCTGCAGTGATCTTTCCCACACATCCATATCGACAAACAACCTCTTCCAAGAGAAATCTACATACCTCTTCAGTTGTCTTTGTCCGAAGCGCCCTACCCTCGACTTGATTTGAAAGATCTTCTCTAGCAAGTACCAAGTATCTCATCTGTCACAATCCAACCGGCATAATCACCAAGTCTATCACCCACTTGAAGTGGATTGTCAACGGGTAAGTCGGGTGTAATCCGTCACGATGTTGGATGTTCGAATACATCTGACATGTCAAACAAGACTCCACAAAAGATACAACATCCATGTACATGTTTTTCCATCAATATCGCTCTTCATCTTGGTAAAAGTGGCCCAAATCCCTCGATGTCCAGCCCAAAGACTCTCATGGAACGCCTTGAGCAACTTCTGCTGATCTTCCTTGTTGCAAATCACTCGTAGCGGTACCCCACCTTTCTGCTTTGGTCGCTTCCAAAGAAACCCATCCTGCAACATGAAGTTGTAGGCCTTCCTTCAAACTCTCTGAAACCTCTCATCCGTCCAAGCTGTCTACTTAACCATCGTACTAAGGTACCTTCCGATGTCAAGCTAATCACCATCATACAATCCTTCAACAAACAACTCATCTTCCCTTCCTGTCTGTGCAATTGAATAGAACTTTGCACCCACGTCGTCAATATCTTCAACCATCTCATCCTCCCCATCATACCGAGCTCGAGATAACATATCCGCCATCGGATTATCCTTCCCTGCGATATGTCTAAACTCTGGGTTCAACGACTTGATATATGCGGTCCATCGTAACATCGCAATATCAGGAGTTGAACAATTCATGATCATCCCTAACAACGACAAGCAATCAGTTTCAATCATATACTCTTTCTCAGTTTTCATAGCTGAAACAATACCCCACAGTTCTCTCTTCACTTGCGAGTAAACACGTTGTAGAGCACTTAACACCTTCGCTCTGAACCTAACCGCAAACCTGTCTCCATCTTCATCATCCTGTCTGACTGCCCATCCAATTGCAACTGGACTTGTATCCACAGTAAGAACCACCGGCCTAGCACCCTTATAATGAATCCTTCCCAGAACTGGAAGAGATGATAGTAAAGACTTCAGCTTTCTTACCGCATCAGTATGCTCTTCCTCCCATCTGAACTTATGACCCTTACGCAACAATCCATACAACAGATCCGCCACATGCACATAAGGAAGAATCCAAATGTAATAGAATACACAAGCATCCAAAAATCTTCTTACTTCTGTCAGCGAGTTGCAAACCTCCTTCATCCTTCCAATCGCATCCACCTTGTTCGGATCTGGCTTCCGATCAAACGATCCACACAAATGACCAACGATCAAAACCTCTCTAACCCCAAATGTAGACTTCGCACTTGACAGCGTAAGATGAACTTCCTCAAGTCGAGATAAGATCTTCTCACAATCTGCGATGTGATCGTTGACGTATCACCGACACACCCTCTAATCTAATGCTTCATCCTTCTCATCTTCCACACATCCTTTGATGGGGATGTCATCCAAGAACGGCATCGTCTTTTCAAAGATGAAGTCTCTTAGAACTCGATTCATCCCGTTCATCATGTGTGCTACCGAGTTGGTAGCTCCCTGTGATAAGATACACATCCTAACCAACCCCAAAGGTGTTCTCATTGTCGTGAAGCTTCTGCTCTCCTTTGCTAGTTGAAACTGATCATACCCTGAATAAAGATCTCCCATTGAGTAAATTGCTCTTCCTGCAAACGCTTCAGCAAACTCATCCACAATCGGTCCCACCTCAGCATTTCTGATTGTTACTGCGTTCACCAGTTGCATGTCTTGGATGAACCGCAGCGACCTATTCTTCTTAGGCACTGTAAATCATCTGCTCGAATACGGTGCAAACGACGGCTCCAAGATCTTCTCTTTCAACAATCTGCATCTTCTCTTTCAACAACTCCACTAGTTTGGGCAAGTGAGCCCGTGGTACTGGAATTGGTCTCAGGTTCCATGGCACGTGCGGTACCGTGAAGATAACCATCGGGGTAACAACGTACGGGTCTACACATCCAATCTCATGTGGCTCAAAAGCAAATGCTTTCCCCTGTCGTGAAAGCATCTCCTTGAAGCACATCCTCTCTTCTGATAGAAGAACTCATCAGATCCAATCTTCAGCTCTCCAAGGGTCTTCTCTTGTGTCTTATCATTATAGGATCTCTCAAACTCTTCTCTCTTGAAGCTCGATCCATCTGTTGGTTAGTGTCTTCCGGCAAAGGACCAGCAACTGACTTTATCTTCTTATCCACTGTCTTGTATCTTGTCTCAACTCGAACCTCCGGTGCACGGAATGATTCGATCACCGAATAGACCTCCCTTGAATGAATCTGCACGACCTTATCCATATCCTCCCATCCAATAGACATGATCTCTCGCAAAGGATCCTCCAACCCATCCTCTTCATAAACACCAGAAATCCATTCATTCCTTTCTAGCTCACCCAACTCTTTCATCATCAACTCAACATCACGCAAATGTTTTTGTTCTTTTCTCCTCAGCTCTTCTACCTTCTTGTAAATAGCAACCCCACACTCTGAAAACCCAACAAACCTTGTACAAAAGGCACTATCTCCATCAAGCGAGAGTACCTTCTCCTGCGCACCACCACAATCCCGCTCTATAGTGGTACTCAACGAAAATCCTTGAACTCTTCACTCACCCTTGGAAGTGGTTTCTCCCTCAAACAATCTCGATTGCGCTCGTGATTGGACGGTATTCTCAAGAATTGTACTGCTCTCGTCCCATCTTGACTTCGGATCCTAGCATAAGTAGATCCGTCGTCCAGTACCTTTGTCTCCATCCGAGTTGCTATGATGAAAGGTTGACCAAGAATGAGCGGGTATGATGTTGCTTCTTGAACAAAGAAGTTTTGCTCGATAGCAACATCACCTACACGCACTCTGATGTCTGGACAAGCTCCATACAAGTCTCCTCTTGTGTTGTTGGCTGCTCTTATGATCCACCCATGCTCTGTGTCGATCGGTCATTTCTTCTTCTTGTACAGTTCCTTCGACATGATGTTGATTTCTGATCCATGATCGATCAGAACAATCATCGGCTCATCCAAGTCTCCGATTCTCACCAACGTCTCTGTTGTAGCTCGAGCCCAGTGACTATGGCTGTAATGACTTGAGCTCTGCTTCCCATCCTCCTCTTCATCCTCAAAATGTACCCTGCACCTTCGATCTCTTTCTTCCTCTGAAGAATAAACATTGCACTTTGCAAGCTCTCTCTCCTCATCCACAGACATCCTAGTATCCAAGGCATGTGATAAACCAGTCTCACCCATAATTTGTCACTTTCGTTTAATGATGTCGATGATGATATCATGAAACTCGCGCTTAGCAATGCCCAACACTTCTCTCAAGGTAAAACTCCACCTTCGCATTCAGAATGCGATCTTCTAAGACTCCCTTCAAGTCTGTTGAAGTCTCGATGTCCGACTGTAGTTTATATGCAGCCGGCTTATCCTTCTCCTTCTTGAGAATCCTTCACTCTTTTCTTCGATGGAGAAGGAGCATCATCCATCGGTAGATCTTGAGCTCTTGCATCTCGAAGCTCTTGACGAACCTTCTCCCCTCGAGTCTGTCTCTTGGAAGAAGTTCCTTCTCTTGCATCCTCTGAATCTCGCCTTCTCTTCTCTTCCAACAACGCTTCATGTTGGTTCTTGGCGATGTAAGCATGCACCGATAGAGCTTCTATCGGATCCTCCCATCTAGTATCCTTTCGGATCGTAGCAGCTGTTCTCAGCAACGTCTCACGTGCCATCTTCCCTTTCTGTTTCATGGAGATGACAGATGACCACAATCCACTTGGCTCAACTTGCCCGTTAAAACCTCTCTCAACTTGATCCTCAACTCTCGTGCCATATGTTCGAGCTTCTCTTGCAGCTTCTCATCTGCAGCCCGAAGAAATAACTCTGTCTTGTTGGATTGCAGAGTTAACTTCTCCATCCTAGTCAGCCGTGAAAACTGCTTCTCAAACTCCCTGAGCAACTCAGTAGCTTGTAGACCTTTCCTTCGTTGCTCAACCCACTCCAAGAATGACTTCTTTGTGACTCGATCAGAGTCCTCCAAGAAGTACTCATCCATCAAGACACAAGCAAACGTCTCCCAATCCTTGTTAAAATGCTTCGTTAGCATTTTAACATGATCCCTAATCTCTGGAGCTGCTGCTAACTCAAACGTCTCAATCATCTCATCTTTTGAGACCCGGTTCAGCTCCATTTTCTTCACATAATGCCTCAGATATCTTGAGACATCTCTCCCATCAAATTGGTCAATCCTGCTGACCACCGCTTGTAGCGTCTTTGTTGCCAAAGCTTCCTTCCGCTCATCAGACTGTTGATGTCGTAAGAACATAGTGAAAGCTTGGAACATCGAGGTAGTCGCCGGATCCAACTGCACCTTCGGCAACCCACAAGAACCACTAGCTCCATCTCCATCACCTTTCTCATCCTCACTCATGACTGCCAATCTTTTCTTCAAAGTTCACACACAGAAGAAATCTCCACCCCAGACCTTCACGTTGAGTTCACCACCAATATCGTGTCGGATTTTACGTGAAGGATGTCCAGGAAAATACGAGGTTCCTGACTGTGGAGATGCTGTGTGCTGAAACAGAGACAAGACAGAGAAAAACAACCACAAAAACGAACGCTACGATATATACCAACTTCAAATGTATGTACACTGCCGGTTCTTTCTCCTAAGAGCACAGAAAAACTGAAAAACAGACCAGAGCGGTCTGTACCTGCTTCAAAGCCCTTAAAAATAACCCCCGATTCTCAACCCTGACAAAAAAAACACCGAAGTGTAGCTCAAAGCAAGAGAAACTTCCCTTTGCTAACAAGCAGAGCCACAACAGTATCACACGATCCAAACCCAAGTCCAGACCACATCCATGTACAAGTTCTTAGCTAAAGCTAGCTACCACAAGCTGTATATAGCCAACCAGAACTCTAACAAACTCAAAAGAGCAAAACCCGTAGCGAAGAAACTGAAAAAGGTCTATCTGTGAACTTCCTCCTTTCACAGAACAGACTTCAGATGTCGATAGGGTCTCCTCCGCTGACTCCGTTAACCCAAGAACCCTTCGGATCCGACTCCCAACAGCCGAGATATCGCCGATTTTCGATCGCATGTGACCGAACCTTCAAAAACTCCTCCCTGCGGCTTAAAATCGCACACACCGCACAAAAAGATTATCTAAACTGATATCCGTCTTCCCAGGCAGATAGATCTAGCTATCACGAACCCAACGAGACTCCAAACAAGTCGTTTGGAGTTCCCCTTGCAAAACCACGCAAGAAATTTGATCGCAGGTTGCAAAAAACTGACGTAAATGGACTCCTTGCGGCTCAAACTCGCTCACCTCGCCCAAACCAACAATCCAATTCACATACGGTCTTCTCCTATGCGTAGATGAAGACTCCCTGATCACGCAGGCCCCAAGAACAAAGAGCTTGGAACACCGATCGCGAAGAACAACCCAATTTTAGGTCACAGGCGATGAAAAACTTGACGCAAGCGCTTCCCTACGAGCCAATTTCACTCAGAACTCCTGAACCGCCCGATGAAACTTGGTATCGTCTTCAATTTCCTGTAGAACTCGGTGTTTTGATCCCGATGGATCCAAGGACAGCAAGTTTGGACTCCGAAACGATCTGAACGGTCCAACTCTCCTTCACAGGTAACTGAAATCTCCAAATCTCCTTCATGCGTCTCAATTTCTCTCAATACACATCCCTCGATCCGTCTCTTCCCAAACCGTCTTAACCTGTGCGTAGCCTGCACAGATCTGAACCCGATGACACCTGACGCGCGTGTATTGGACTTCCCAATTCTCCAAAACGTCCACGGACAGGTCACAAGAACAAGCAAACCCCTTAAGCAGCCCCCTTGTAACAGTCTCTGTACGTACGAAGTTCTCTCAATAATAAATGAAGCAGGCCCCTTGCGTCTTTGATATAACGCCTGAAGCCTCAAATACCCAGCCAGCAAATAAACTAAAGCCTAGCTTGATTTTTCCTTCTTTCGAGTCGCATAACTTCATCACTAGATGTCCAAACGAAGTGAACAAGATGTCTATGGAAAGCTGACAACGAGCTCTGTCCATCTATGTGATAAAAGTGAAGATCCGAAGTTGTGCCAAAAGCTCGTAAGCTGGGGCCTAGCTTGTTTTCTCCATCTTTCGAGTCCTGTAACTTCTCCACTAGGCGTCCAAACGAAGTAGACAAGGTGCTTCACCGTAGGTAGGAAGCTTCTTACCTTAGCTAGAGAATGGGACGACGAGTCGAGAGTGATGTTGATAGAGTGCAAGGAGAGCATGTTCCGGTACTTGGATCGACAGATAGAGAGAGTGAAGACACTCTACGGTCTTCCCTCGCTTCCGCCACCCGCAACTGCATCTTCTCCAGCCCCAACACCATCGATCGGATCAGATTTGGAGAAGGAGGAGTTCGACCTCGCTGTCCACTTGGTAGTAACAGCGTTGGAAGCCGAGAAGACCCCGGAAGAGGCCTCGGAAGACAAGGTGTCTTCGGAAAGACAAGAAGAAGAGTCGTCTTCCCAGGTATTCCGAGTGGAGGAAGCGACTTCTCCGGATCCCTATGAGGTCACCGTGGCTCCCAGTGTCGAACTAGTGTCTCAGAAGAGCGAGGAAGCACAAGTCAACCCAGCTTCCCAGAAGACGCTTCCGTCTTCCGAAGCTGAAGCTAAAGCCGAAGAAGCAGCAGAAGCAGAGCCAGCGACGATTGTTGAGGAGGAAGCCACCTCAGTGACACCCGAGGTAATTGCAGGGCTTTCCAGCTTATCAGAAGCCGAGTTAGGAGTTCCGATAGGAGCAGATCATGTAGAGATTGCCTCCGACCAATCAGAGTAGGTAGCAAGCGCAGAAGACGAGTTAAACTTGTCCAAACTTAGTAGGAACCGAACATGTTATCTTAAGAGGTGGCAGTTTAGTGTATTATTAGATCGGTGACCATGTGGTAGAGTAGACAGCGTAAGAGTAGTATAGTCGATGGCTAATTAGGAAGGGGAACCGCTTGCATGTGAGGTGGCAGCCTTCTAACAGCGCTCATCTCTCCCTAGCGGTAGTTCCCTCTGTTTTCTCGTGGCAGATGCATAAGTAGGATGACAGAGTAGGATTTTATGCACACTATGCACATATACGCATCACTGTGAGTAGGGACATATTACGCACAGTGCACATTACACCCGATGTTAGAGACATACGAATAGATTGGGATTACACCGGAGGGGTCTGCATGCTCGTTGCCAGTAGTGGTTCGAAGATGTAGATGGAGGTAGTGGACAGTTTAGGAGCAGGGAACGGCATCCTCGTGTAGTCCTGTTGGCTAGATTGGTGTGTCGAGGAGTAGGAGCAGAGAGTAGAGGGAGTGAGCTTCCTAATACCAATGTGCCTTCTTCTCGGGGAATGGATTGCTGATTTGAGTGCAGAAGCTTTTCTTGAATTCACTCCCGACTGTGCATGAGAAGCGTTCTTCTTGAGTGACGGTGACTGTCAGCAGTTGTGCAGATTCGCAGCTTGGCTCGTCCAGTGGAGCACTTCGGATCCACGTACGGATGGTCCTATGGGTAAGGGATCCCAGAAGACAGAGTAGTCGGAGCAGCGAGAGAAGAAGAAAGAAGCCTTCTTCCCACAATAGAAGACGACATCCTCAAGTAGAAGATTGTGTGACTGTACGCACGTTTGTTGTCTTCCTCCCCAAACTATTACAAGCAGGGAAGGCTTGTTAGTCAGGATCCGGACTAGAAGCCTGTCGAAACTTTAATTTCTTATTCTTATCTTATTTTCTCTCGTTTGGATTTTCTCTTCTTCTCCATCTTTCCTCATCTTCTCCCATCTTCCCCATCCTCTTACCTTCTTCTAGTGAGCTTCCGAGACTTCTATTGAGCTTTCGTGTGGTGAATGTCGTTGTAGTGCTGCATGAAGACCGTTTTCGTAGGCAGAAGCCGAGGAAGGCTACAGGGGGCATACACCCTGTGATTAATCTAACCCGTTGAGATTTGGAAGAGCAATGTACAACAGATGTTGCTAGTTCAACTTCTACGAAGCAAGAGCAGTCTTCTGGAGGTGTGAGAAGCCGAGTTGAACCCCCAGAAGCCGAGAATTTCTTCCGGAAGACGGTACTGAGAAGATCGGAAGAAGTGACATGGAAGCAGGAAGCGTCTTCCCGAGCTTCTCTGTGGATAGTTGTGTGATATTTTAGTTAGTAATTGGTTGTTTAGGTCCAGAGCACCTTTTTAAGGATCTAGAAGCCGTGTGGTTTTGTAAGAAGACGGGATTTCTAGGCAAAACCCGTGTGTTTGAACAGATCTTAGAACTTAGAACAATGTTACTTGTGCAAATCCTCTGTGTGAACGATATCTTGTATACTAAATGGGCAAAAGGAGTAATCCTGCAACACTACACCACTCAGAAGACGTCTTTCTACCTAACTTATGGGATGACACCCGTTGTTCTCATCGAGTTAGAGGTCCCTACTTATAGGTTGACTATTATCAAATGCATGGAAGAAGAGGAAAGCCAGAAGAAGCGTCTTCTGAACTTTTGTGGAGTTTGAGGAAGACAGGAATGCAACTCTAGAGAAGACCTATGAAGTACAAGCACAACGTAGATTAACTATGATGGCAAGCTGAAGAAGGTGACTGTCAAGGATAGAGACTTGGTTCTTCTATACGACAGCATGCATCTGAAATTTTCTAGGAAGCTTCATCTTCGCTGGATGGGTCCTTATCGAGTCTTGGAGGTCTTTGACAATGGTTCCTTGCAACTAGAAGAGCTAGATGGTACCTTGATGACCACTCGTTTTAATGGGTGGCGTGTCAAGAAGTATTGGGCTTAATTAGTAGCTTCCTTGTTTACGATGACGCAACATGTGAGGGCAATTTGCAGGATTAGAGATTTTTTGAAATTTTTAAAGTTAATGACAGATTTATATAATTGAAATAACCTTATTACTTAAGATTGCACCTTGCTTAACGGGAAGATGGTCTTAAGGGACTTTGTAAGGAGAAGTAGACTTCTTCCGAAGCCGGAAGATGGACATCTTTCGAGAAGACGTTTTCTGGATAGTGTCTTCCGGAAGACGGAAGATGAAAAACGGAAGACAGCAGCTGGAAGTCGGAAGATGTACGTCTTCCGGGAAGACCGTGACTGCGACTTCGGGATACCAACCGCGCACCACGTAGATGAGAGATAGGTATACCAACCAGTTAGTCACCGTAGTAGTAGATAAGTCGAGGTAACCCATGTCATTATCTAAATCACGCAGGGAAGATATGGGTAGAGGCGCATTAGCACATACTCTCTTGCTGCTTCCCACATTGGAAATCGACTGCGCACTAGAGATCGACTGCACATTGGAAATCAGAGAAAGGATTGGAAGCACGTAGGATAGAATTGGAGCGAGAGAGAGCGAGGACGTCTTCTAGCCAGGAAGCGCATTCGAGTTGGGAGAGTAAGGAATCCCTGAGGAGTTGGGAAATCAGAAATCGAAGGTCGAGGTAAGAAATCGAGACTGAAGCTGTGGAGTGCAGTAGCAAGCTCGATTTTAGAAGCAGAGGGGCGCAGCTCGAAATTGAGGACAGAAGCAAGATCGTGGTACCATATTGAAGGTGGAATTGAAGAACGGTGTCGTGTCGTGGACCGGCTCCTACCTGAAATTCAAACTTCGATGCTTGTCGCTCCAAAGACACTCATGAGAAGACAAGCTAGGCCCCAGCTTACGGATTTTTGGCACAATCTCCGATCTCCATTTTCATCGCATAGATGGGTAGAGCTCCTTGTCAGCTTTCCATAGGCATCTTGTCTACTTAGTTTGGATGCCTAGTGGAGAAGTTACAGGACTCGAAAGATGGAGAAAATAAGCTAAGCCCCAGCTTATGGATTTTTGGCACCACTTCGGATCTTCGTTTTTATCGCACCAGTGGATAGAGTTCCTTGTCAGCTTTCCATATGCACTTCATCTACTTCGTTTGGACGCCTAGTGGAGAAGTTACAGGACTCGAAAGATGGAGAAAATAAGCTAGGCCCTAGCTTATGGGTTTTTGGCACCACTTCGGATCTTCGTTTTTATCGCACCAGTGGATAGAGTTCCTTGTCAGCTTTCCATATGCACTTCATCTACTTCGTTTGGACAAGCTAGGCCCCAGCTTACGGACTTTTGGCGCAACTTCGGATCTTCACTTTCATCACATGTCAGCTTTCCATGGGCATCTTGTTTACTTCGTTTGGACATCCAGAGAAGAAGTTATGCGATTCGAAAGAAGGTAAAATCAAGCTAGGCCCCTAGTTACTTGCTGACTGGGTATTTAGGGCTTCAGGCGTTATATCAAAGACGCAAGAGGCCTGCTTCTTATTATTGAGGAGAAAACTGTACGTACAGAGACTGTTGCAAGGGGGCTGCTTAAGGGGCTTGCTTGTTCTTACGACCTGTCGATGGATGTTTTGGAGAATTGGGAAGTCCAATATACGCGCGCAAGGTGTCATCGGGTTCAGATCTGTGCAGGCTACGCACAGGTTAAGACGGTTCTTGAAGAGACGGATCGGGGGTTGTGTTCTGGGAGAAATTGAGACGCAGGAAGCAGATTTGGAGATTTCAGTTACTTGTGAAGGAGAGTTGGACCGTTCGGGCCGTTCCGGAGTCCAAACTTGCTGTCCTTGGATCCATCGGGATCAGAACACCGAGTTCTATAGGAAATTGAAGACGATATCAAGTTTCATCGGACGGTTTAGGAGTTCTGAGTGAAATTGGCTCGCAGGGAAGCGCTTGCGTCAGATTTTTCATCGCCTGCGACCTAAAATTGGGTTGTTCTTCGCGATCGATGTGCCAAGCTCATCGTTCTTGGTGCCTACGTCATCAAGGAGTCTTCATCTACGCATAGGAGAAGACTGTACATGAATTGGATTGTTGGTTTGGGCGAGGTGAGCGAGTTTGAGCCGCAGGGAGTCCGTTTACGTCAGTTTTTTGCAACCTGCGATCAAATTTCTTGCGTGGTTTTGCAAGGAGAACTCCAAACGATTCGTTTGGAGTCTCGTTGGGTTCAGGGTAGCTAGATCTACCTACCAGAGAAGACGGATATCAGTTTAGGCGATCCGTTTGTGCGTGGTGTGCGGTTTTAAGCCACAGGGAGCAGTTTTTGAAGGTTCGGTCACCTGCGACCGAAAATCGGCGATATCTTGACTATCAGAGTCGGATCTGAAGGTTTCTTGAGCCAACGGAGTCACGGAAGGAGACCCTATCGACATCTGAAGTCCGTTCAGCAAAAGGAGAAAGTTCACAGATAGGTCTTTTTTGGTTTCTTCGCAACGTGTTTTACTCTTTTGAGTTCATTAGGGACTTAGTTGGTTGTGTACGGCTTGTGGTAGCTAGCCTTAGCCAAGAGCTAGTGCGTGGATGTGGTTTGGACTTGGATTTGGATCGCGTGATATTGCTGTGGCTCTGTTTGTTAGCAAAGAGAAGTTTCTCTTGCTTTGAGCTACGCTTTGGCGGTTTCGGGCTAGGGTTGCGATTCAGGGGTTTGTTTTAGGGCTTCTGAAGTAGGTTACAGACCGCTCTGGTCTGTTCCTCAGTTTTTGTGCGGTTAGGAGAAAGAAACGGCAGTATACATACATTTGGAGTGTATATATCGCAGGGTTCGTTTTCGTTGTTGTTCTTCTCTGTCTTGTCTCTGTTTCAGCACACAGCATCTCCACAACCAGGAACCTCGCATTTTCCTGAACATCCTTCACGCAATATCCGACACGATAACGGAAGCGCGCAAAAGATTGAAGGAGCAATCAGAAGTAGCCAGAAGCAATACAGAGGTTCTTCTCATGTTCTTTCCCCTTCTCCATTGCTTCTCGCCTCTGGTTTGATGTCCCCCGCGCTTCCCCGCTCGTTTGCAAGAAGTCCATCAATCAATTTCTCTACTCTAAACTTTCTTTTGAGAAAATTGGACGCGAAAGCGCTGTCCAATTTTTGGCAGCCGTCTTTTCACTTCTTCCCGAGTTGAAGTCGAGCTTCCCTGCTTCCTGTTCTGAAATTCGATACCTTGACTATCAATTTCTCTACCTACTGCGCCTCTGTTCTAGAATTCATGGACAGAAGATGTTTCTGAATGTCTGAACATCTTCGGAAGACGACTGTTTGTAAATTCATATCGAGTAGATTGGATTGGATTGGATTGAATTTTGTGTCGAGAGAAGTCTGATACGAATCCTGAGTGAGCTTGCGAGTTGATTGTTGTTACGAGAAGTCAGAAACTGGGAACCAGACATGTGTCTCGCAATCTTCTTGACTTCTAAAAATCCACACAGTGATGGAAGATATGATGAGTTTGTGGTGAATAACTTGTGTACTACAAATGCATCAGAAAAAGCAGAAGAAGTGATCTATGGATACATTGAGTGCTACGAAATTACGGAAGAAGAGCTTCCAGAAGACAAAAGTATTGCCTTCTCTTCAGAAGACCAGTTAGTTAGTCTTCCAGAAGACAAAAGTACTATCTTCTCTTAAAAGACAAGTTAGCTGATCTTCCAGAAGACGAATCGGACATGGAAGAAGCTCCCAAACCAGAATATTTTGATGCCAGTGAGTACAGTCACACTGAAGGAATGATAAACTTTGATGATCTTCAAGAAATGGAGGTTGCTCCTGGGAAGAAGTTGAAGCTTTTCAAGGTGATCGAGGGCCAGTAGTTGGAAGACTTCAGAGAACTCATGATAGAGTTCTAGGACGTCTTTGCTTGGACCATAGAAGACATGAATGGCATACCTCGAGAACTGGGAGAGCATTGACTTGCTGGAAGACATTGTTCTTACACGACTCCGAGACAGTATCGACTCAACTCCAAATACTCGCTTTTGGTGAAGGATCAGATCGATCAATACTCAAAGGCAGGGGTCATCTTTCCCGTACTTAGCAGTGAGTGGGTAGTTCCTATTGTCATCATGCCGAAGAAGCAAACATGTAAGATCCGAGTGTGTCAGGACTTCCAGAAGCTGAACTTGGCCGTGAAGAAGGATCATCATCCTTTACCTTTCACCGATGTGTGTTAGACCAGGTAGCATGACATGAGTTCTACAGCTTCCTGGATGGGTATTCTGGATACAACCAAGTTTCAATCAGAGAAGAAGACAAGTTGAAGATCACTTTTACTGACACGTACGCGTATAACCAAATACGGTTTGGATTATGCAATGCACACGTCACATTTTAGAGACTGATGATCACGATCTTTAAGGAGTATCTTGTAGTGTCGCAGGATTACTCCTTTTGCCCATTTAGTATACAAGATATCGTTCCCATAGAGGATTTGCACAAGTAACGTTGCTCTAAGTTCTAAGATATGTTCAAACTCACAAAACCACGCGTCTTCCAGACTCGCTAAAAGGTGCTATGGACCTAAACAAACAACTACTAACTAAAATATCACACAACTATTCACAGAGAAGCTCGGGAAGACACTTCCTGCTTCCAGGTTGCTTCTTCCGGTCTTCTCAGACCGTCTTCTTGAAGCAATTCTCGGCTTCTGGGGGTTCAACTAGGCTTCTCACACCTCCAAAAGACTGCTCCTACTTCGTAGAAGTCGAACTAGCAACGTCTGACACGCATTGCTCTTCCAAGTCTCAACGGGTTAGATAAATCACAGAGTGTATGCCCCCTATAGCCTTCTCAGGCTTCTGCCTACGGAAACGGTCTTCCTGCAGCACTACAACGACATTCACCTTCACTGAAGCTCAATAGAAGTCTCGGAAGTTCACTAGAAGAAGGTAAGAAGATGGGGAAGACGAGAGAAGATGGGGAAGAAGGGAAAATCCAAACAAGAGAAAAACAAGAAGAAAAGAAGAAATTAAGATTCCGACAGGCTTCTAGTCCGGATCCTGACTAACAAGCCATCCCTGCTTGTAATAGTTTGGGGAGGAAGACAACAAACGTGAGTACAGTCACACTGTCTTCTACTTGAGGATGTCGTCTTCTGCTGTGGGAAAAAGACTTCTTTCTTCTTCTCTCGCTGCTCCGACTACTCTGTCTTCTGGGATCCCTTACTCATAAGACCGTCCGTACGTGGATCCGAAGTGCTCCACTGAACGAGTCAAGCTGCAAATCTCAAAACTGCTGACAGTCATCGCCACCCAAGAAGAATGCTTCCCATGCACAATTGGAGGTAAATTCAAAGAACCCACTACCCAGTAGTCACGAACAAAGCTTCTGCACTCAAATCAGCAATCCATTCTCCGAGAAGAAGGTATATAGGTGTTGCAAAGCTCACTCCCTCTACTGTCTGCTCCTACTCCTCGACACACCAGTTTAGCCAACAGGACTACACGAGGATGTCGTTCCCTGTTCCTAAACTGTCCACTACCTCCATCTACATTGTCGAACCACTGCTGGCAACGAGCATGCAGATCCCTCCGATATAATCCCAATCTATTCGTATGTCTCGAACATCGGGTGTAGTGTGCACTGTGCGGAAGGTGTCCCTACGCACAGTGATGCATATGCGTCTCTAATGTGTCTCGTGTGCGCAATGTGTGTCCAAAATCCTACTCTTCGATCCTACTTAAACATCCACCACGAGGAAACAAAGGGAACCACCACCAGAGAGAGAAAAGCTGTCCCTCCACATGCAAGCGATTTCTCCTTCCTGTTCGTGTGCTTCCTACTCTGCCACATGGCTGCCTAACTAAATTTACACTAGAACTGCCACCCTCCTAAGATAGCATGTTTGGTACTTGCTAAGTTTGGACAAGACTAACTTGTCCTCGGTACTTGCTGCCTATTCTGATTGCTCGATGGCAATCTCTACCTGATCTGCCTCTATCGGAGCTCCTAAGTCGGCTTCTGATAAGCTGGAAAGCCCTACAATTACCTCGGGTATCACTGAGGTGGCCTCCTCTCATCGTTCGTCGCTGCTGCTGCTGCTTCTTCGGCTTCCGCTCCTGCTTCTGCTTCGGAAGACGGAAGCGTCTTCTGGGAAGCTGGGTCGACTTGTGCTTCCTCGCTCTTCTGAGGCACTAGTTCGACACTGGGAGCCATGGTGACCTCATAGGGATCCGGAGAAGTCGCTTCCTTCACTCGGAATACCTGGGAAGACGGCTCGTCTTCCTGTCTCCCAGACGACATCTTGTCTTCCGGGGCTTCTTTTGGGGTCTTCTCGGCTTCCAACGCTGTCACTACCAAGTGGACAGCGAGGTCGAACTCCTCCTTTTCCAATTCGGATCCAGTCGATGGTGCGGGAGCTTGGGAAGATGCAGTTGCGGGTGTCGGAAGCGAAGGAAGACCATAGAGTGTCTTCACCCCCTCTATCTGCCGATCCAAATACTTGAACATGCTCTCCTTCCAACATCGTCTTGGACTCGTCGTCCCATCTTCTAGCTAAAATAAGAAGCTTCGTACCCGCGGTGAAATTAAACTTCTTCCGAAGTGCTTCCACCAACTGAGCTAGCATCCCCTGTGCACGAGCTTCCGCTGCTTCCCGCTACGTCTTCTCTGCTGCAGTCTGCGCTTTTGCGGCTTCTCGCAGTGTTTTCCATGTCATCCTCTCTTCTGCAAGGGCGGTGATCTTACCTCGCACTCGCAGAACCTCCTGGTCACGCTGCTGAACACGCGCTTGCAACTCCTGGTTGCTCTTCTTCAGCAGTGCCAACTCCTTGGCAGAGGCGGTTGGCTTCCACCTTGTACTTCGCTGCGAGCTTCTCCGTGGTACGGAGACTAGCTTCCAGCGCCTCTGTCTTCTTCTGGCCCTCTTCTTGCCGCATCAGGGTGCGTAAGCCGAAGCCAGGCTGTAGTGGCTTCTCCTGAGCCTTCGCCCTCTTCTCCAGCAACTCCATAGCTGGCTGGATTTCTGAGTGGAAGAAGGCACTGAACTCTTCCAGTCTTCTTCTCGCAGAAGACAGGTTCATCTCCACAATCCGATCGGAGGTGTCGACCTTGTCTTCCCGAGGCAAGGATGTCTCTTCCACCACTATGGCCTTCTGTTTCTGCGCACGAGAAGAAGCTACTCTTCTCATTTTCTGGGGTGGAAGACTCCCTGGTGTTGCAAAAGCGGTCTTTTGCTCCGATCGGGTACTCAGCGATTCTTCTTGCGAATCGGACTCCGATCCAGAATGAATGATCGGGAAGAGGGTGGTCTTCCTAGGCACACTCCTAGGATCCATCTTCCTTGGTGGCATCGCGTCTTTCGATCCACTGGAATCATCTTCCCTCACCAGAAGCGTCTTCTGATGAGTACCGGGTCTCATCTGCGGCATCAGAGTGGGAGGGGGAGTCATCGCTGCTGCTCGGTCATCTTCTCCCGAGGTCTCCTCCTTCGTCTCTTGCTGCCTTGCTGGTCCATAGCTTGCCAACTGATCTGCTGTGAGATCCCCCTTGACCACGTACAGATAACAGAAGAATGGAGTAAGATGTCCGGGGTACCTAAGTACACCAACTCTGCCTGTACATACGCGTGGAAGAACGCACCCCAGTTGACATTCTCTCCCGCGCACACTGCTTCCAGGAACTCCACGTCCTGATCTCCAAAGTACCGCGTCTTTTGCGCCTTCCCCTTGGGAAAGAGATGGAGGAAGAGCTTCGTCAGAAGACGCTTCTACAGCTCCCGGTAAGATTCGACCTTCCACTCGTTTTGCCCTTGCCTGTCCTCCAGGAAGAGACAAGTTGTGCTCCCCGGCACATGGCACTCACTTGAGATCTTGGGTAAGATCTTCTTCTCGAGCCAACAACCTCGGTTCTCAGATTCTGGTCTGTGAAAGGCCCTGCGTCACCAATCCTCGGTCCAGGAAGATAGTCTTCCTCGAGCTACGCCTGCCTTCGCAGGTACACGGTTGCGGGGTGGTAATGCTGCCCAAACCTCCTCCAGAAGACCCTGGTCGGCGAGGTTCCAATCCCACAGGAAGAAGTCGAGACCCAACTCCTTGATGAAGGGTTTGGTCTCGGCCAACTCTGCTGCCGGTAACACCAACCCTCGAGGATGCATCACAGTCTAGCTTCCACTCTCAGAAGACAAACCTAGTCTTCCAAAAGACAGCTACTCCGTCTTCCGGGATCCTAACAGTGCTTCCTAAGTAACTCTCGTCTTCCTAGCTATATCTAAACAATCCTAACTAAGCAAGGCCTCGAATGGATTCCTAAGAAGACAACCCAACTTGCATTACATCATACTTCATAACAGAAGATACAAGATATGCGAGAAGCAAAGCATACGAAAGGTTCAGAAGATGGTCGCGGGCTCTTGCGGTGACAGTGGTCTCTGAGAAGACTCCCGGGACAGCTTCTGATTCAGTATCTTTCTCGGAAGACCTCCCGAAGCCAAGCTTCCCTTCACTAGTCTCACATGTCTTCTGCTTCCTACGCGCAATCTATCCTCACAACAGACTCAAGACATTTGCACTCTGTTCTTCTGTCTTCTCACCTCTCATACGCACTCAGAAGAAGCTTGCTGCATGACGGGAAGACATAACCCTCGACCAGTCTCTCCAGATTCTGCCAGCAAGACTTCTCACAACTCTCTTCTATTGTTCGGGAAGAAGAAGGAGTAGGCTGCTATGGGTCGGATAGAAGAGATCCGTAATGGACCCTCACGTCTTCTCGCGCATTCTGCCAGCCTTTCCAGTCTTCTAGTCTCTCTAGGAAGATGTGGACTTGAGAAGCTTGGAAGACCGGGAAGCACAGGCCTAGTTCCCGACTTCCAACTTCTCGAAATAACAAAACAACTCACCAAGCCACTCGGGATTCGTACCAAGCCTCTCTTAACACCAAAGCAAAGCAAATCCACTCTTGATACGAATTGTATACAGTCGTCTTCTGAAGACAGTCAAGCTTCCGAAGCGTCTTCCGAAGATGTTCAGGTTTCAGAAGCGTCTTTTGAAGATGTTCCAATCTTCCGAAGCGTCTTCTGTTCAAGGTTTCGGGAGTAGAAGGATGGTAGGGTAGAGAAATTGATAGCTGAGATCTCCAATTTGAGGACGATGGGTAGGGAAGTTCGAATTGCACTCGAGAAGAACCAAGAAGATGGCTGTCGGAAATTGGGCAGCGCTTCCGCGTCCAATGTCTAAGAAGGAAAAACGTGAGGATGGAATTGATCGATCGGGTTGCATGCAAACAACCGGGGAAGCGCGGGGGATACCAAACAAAAAATGAGAAGTGATGGGAAGGGAAGAGAACATGAGAAGAACCTCTACTATCTTCTGTCTGCTTCCCGAGCTGTCTTCGATCTTCCGCGCGCTTCCGGCTCTGATTCCAGCTCCAATGCGACCCCACAAAGCTGCTTCCCTCGTCAGCTCCTTACTACGTCTCAATGGATCAAGACTTCCATGTTCGATTTCACTCAGCCGTCCTCCAATGTCAACTTCCGGGAGTTCACAGAAAACTCCTTCAGCTCGATACGCTTCCTGCGCTCAGCAATTTGACCTTGTCTTCCTTCGAGCTTCGAATCAATCCTGATCTCTCTCAATTTCACCTCGCTACTTCCTCACTCAAGGCTCACCCTCGAATCGATCTTCTAACCAAAATGCGCCTTTGCTGCGGGAAGCTGAAATGTGCTAATGCGCTTCCTGCGCATCTTCCCCGCAGTTTAGGAGTTTCGACCCTCCCGACCTACTTAACCTATTTGGTGCTACCTAGTAGGTGCACCTACTTCTTACGTGGTGAAGCTTCTGCAGTTGCCGTCTTCCGAAAGATATGTGTCTTCCGTCTTCCGCCGTCTTCCGTCGTCTTCCGAAGACACAACCGAGAAGACGCTTCCCGGAAGACGATCGTCTTCCGAAGAAGTCAGCTTCTTATTACAAAAAGATCATAAGATCATCTTCCTTCTAAGGAAGCCGTAATCTTAAGTAACAACGCTTCTTCAGTTATACAAACAAGTTATTAATCTTAAAAATTCCAAAAATTTGTGAATCCTGTAAATTGTGGGCACCACATATCTTAGTACATTCATGGAGATCTTCTTGGATGATTTTTGTGTGTTTGGATCGAAAGAAGATCATCTGATATTTCTGAAGAAGTGTTTTTTGAAGTATAGAGAGCATCGTTTGGCTCTTTATCCTGAGAAGTGCTTCTTTGGTATGTGAGAAGGGATTTTGCTATGACACAGGATTTCTGGAAGAGACATAGAAGTCGACTGTGCTAAAGTGGAAGTTATCATGAAACTTCACCCACCTGCTAACTTGACTCAGTTGAGAAGCTTCATGGGTAACGTAGGATACTACAGGAGGTTTATTGACAGGTATGCAGAGGTAGCAGGAAGACTACCAAGTTGCTGAAGAAGGACGAACCTTACGTCTGGTCTTCTGAGCAACAGGAAGCTTTCGAGGAGATGAAAAGACTTCTGTCAGAATCTCCTATCTTGAGGCCACCTGATTGGGAAAAGATCTTCCACATTTACGTGGATGTTTCTGCTTTTGCCAAAGGGGTGGTACTGAGCCAAAAAGATGAGAAGAAGAAGGATTATCTCATCTACTATGCGGGAAGACAACTCAGCGATGCAGAGAAGAAGTACTCGACAACTGAAAGAGAGTGTCTTGGCATGATTTACTCCTGTAGGAAGTTTAGGCACTATCTTCTAGTTAATCCATTTGTCTTCTATGTCGATCATTTTTCTTTGAAGCATCTTGTAGTGACGAAGGATTTCTCCTTTTGCTCATTTAGTATACAAGATATCGTTCCCACAGAGGATTTGCACAAGTAACGCTGCTCTAAGTTCTAAGATCTGTTCAAACACACAAACACACGGGTTTTGCCTAGAAATCCCGTCTTCTCACAAAACCACACAAAACCACACGTCTTCCAGACACGCCAAATGGTGCTCTGGACCCAGACAAACAACCACACCAGCCTAGCTAACAGGACTGCACGAGGATGTCGTTCCCTGTTCCTAGACTGTCCACTACTTCTATCTACATCTTCGACCCACTGCTGGTGCGAGTATGCAGACCCCTCCGGTATATTCCAAGACTATTCGTATGTTTCCAACGACGGGTGTAGTGCGCTAAGACTGTCTCTGCTCTAATGTGTCTCGCCTACCTGCCTGTAGAATCGGTGTGTATGTTCAGTTACTACAGAATTCTACAGAACTGGCAGAACTGGCAGAGCCCTTTCTCCTACGCTGCTATCCTACTTATGTTGCTGCCATGAGAACCATGGGAGGCGACCACCAGGGAGAGAGAGGCGCTGACAGGAGGTTGTCACCTCACATGCAAGCGGTTCTCCTGCCCGAATTGGTCATCCACCTTGTCCTTCCTACGCTACCTATGCTGCCACATGGTGTCCTAACTAATATTACATGGGAACACTACCATCCTTAAGATAGCATGTTCGATTCTACTATATTTGAAAATAGAGTTACTAACTACTCAGATTGCACGGAGGCAATCTCTACCTGATCTGCTCCTATCGGAGCTCCTAATGCGGCTTCTGATAAGCTAGAAAGCCCTGCAGTTACCTCGGGTGTCACTGAGGTGGCTTCCTCTTCTTCGTCTCTTGCTGGCTCTGCTGTCGCTGCTGCTGCGTCTTCCTCGGCTTCGGCTTCTGCTTTGGAAGACAGAAGCGTCTTTTGGGAAGCGGAGTCGACCGGTGCTTCTTCCGTCTTCTGAGGCACGGGTGCGGGACTAGGGACCATGGGGACCTCATGGGGATCCGAGGAAGTCGCTTCCTCCACGCGGAATACCTAGGAAGACGGCTCGTCTTCCAGTTTTCCAGAAGACATCTTGTCTTCCGGGACGTCTTCTGGAGTCTTCTCGTCTTCCAACGCTGTCACCACCAAGTGCACAGCTAGATCGAACTCCTCCTTCTCCATTCTGGATCCAGTCGATGGTGCTGGAGCGTGGGAAGATGCGGTTGCAGGTGTCGGAAGCGAGGGAAGATCATAAAGTGTCTTCACTCCTTCTATCTGTCTATCCAAGTACCTGAACATACTCTCCCGGCATTCCACCAACATCGCTCTGGACTCGCTGTCCCATCCTCTAGCTAAGGTAAGTAACCTCCTATCCGCGGTGTAGTTGAACTTCTTCCGAAGCGCTTCCTCCGATTGTGTCAACATCTTCTGCGCACGGGCCTCTGCTGCTTCCCTCTGCGTCTTCTCAGCTGCAGCTCGCGCTTCCTGTAGTGACGAAGGATTTCTCCTTTTGCCCATCTAGTATACAAGATATCGTTCCCACAGAGGATTTGCACAAGTAACGCTGCTCTAAGTTCTAAGATCTGTTCAAACACACAAACACACGGGTTTTGTCTAAAAAGCCCGTCTTCTCACAAAACCACACAAACCAACACGTCTTCCAGACACGCCAAATGGTGCTCTGGACCTAAACAAACAACTACCAATTACAATATCACACAACTATTCACAAAGAAGCTCGGGAAGACGATCTTCCTGCTTCCAGGTTGCTTCTTCCGGTCTTCTCGATACCGTCTTCCCGAAGCGATTCTCGTCTTCTGGGGGTTTAGCTCGTCTTCTCACACCTCCAAAAGGCTGTCCGGCTTCGCAGAAGTCGACTAGTAACAGTCATTACACCTTATTCTCACACTCACATTCCAATCGGGTTAGATTAATCACAGGGTGTATGCCCCCTGTAGCCTTCCCAGGCTTCTGCCTACGGAAGTTGTCTTCCTGCAGCGCTACAACGACATTCACCTTCACGGAAGCTCAATAGAAGTATCGGAAGCTCACTAGAAGAAGGTAAGAAGGTGGGGAAGATGGGAGAAGATGGGAAGAAGATGGGAAGAAGAAGAAATCTAAACAAGAGAAACCAGGATGAAAAAGGGCAATTAAGATTCCGACAGGCTTCTAGTCCGGATCCTGACTAACAAGCCATCCCTGCTTGTAATAGTTTGGGGAGGAAGACAACAAACATGAGTACTGTAGCACCGTCTTCTACTCGAGGATGTCGTCTTCTGTTGCGGGAAGAAGTCTTCTTTCTTCTTCACTTCGCTGCTCTGACTGCTCTGTCTTCTATGATCACTTACCCAGAAGACCGTTCGTACGTTGTCGTATTGTACATAGGTCTATACAGTGAAAAGTATTGCAGAGAGACTTTTTTCTATATTGTGTAAAGGAAGGTGCCCTGCAGCTTAACAAGCTAGGCAGGAGCTAAGCTGGGGCTATGCTTGACAAGCTGCCCCCAAGCTTGGGTTAGAATATCACCCCTAAAGGAGTCGAGAGACACCAGAATGCAAAGCTCGACGAGGAGAGCGACCTCATGCTTCTAGTTTTGACAGAAAGTGTTTTAAGCAATAGTTAGTATGAGTTTTAGGCTGTGAAATATGTGAAAGAGGGAAATCTGTCGATTCTGGTTCGTGACTCGAACTCAGAATCGGATAGCGTGAGCGTGTAGGTGTTCACAAATACTATAGTTTTGACTCCTTGTTCATTAAAAACGGAGTTGTATAGAGAAGTTAGTGTAGGAAAGACTAGTAAAGATCTTACAGAAAAATTTCTTCAGGTAAACATATGTACAAAGTTTTTACCTTCTTGAACGGAACCAAAGGCCATCCCAGTGATAGGGCGCCTGCCTAGGAGGGAAGTGGTCTCAGGATCAATCCCCCCTGGCCTCTGGTTCCTATTCCGGCATGTTGGCCTCCTGGAAGGGAGTCTATGTTGGATATGCAGCCACGTCCTGCATATCTAGGGGCGGGAGACCGGTATCTCCCTTAATCGTGGGCTTCCTGGCCTAAGCCTCCGCATGCCATCCTGAATATACTATGGGAGATACCTGGTGCGCATATGGGGGGGCTGTGAGCCCTGTGGGGCAGCCTCATAAGTGTTGGGGCTTTGGCCTACATTGGATGGCTTGTAGTATATTCAGGGTGGCATCGAGGGCACGGGAAACTTTTGCTGAATATTATGTACGCATAAGGACAGCAGAGGAACAGCTTTAGATGGGGCCTTAAAATTAAAGCGAAAGATTACAGTGGAAGCGGAAGATTACAGCGGAAGTGGAAGATTCCCGCGGAAGCTTGAAGCGGAATATTACAGCGGAAGCAGAAAACTACAGCGGAAGCTTGAAGCGGAATATTACAGCGGAAGCGGAAGATTATCGCGGAAGCTTGAAGCGGAATATTACAGTGGAAGCGAAAAACTACAGTGGAAGAGGAAGATTACAACAGAAGCTTGAAGCGGAAGATTACAGCGGAAGCGGAAAACTACAGCGGAAGCGGAAGATTACCGCAGAAGCTTGAAGCGGAAGATTACAGCGGAAGCGGAAAACTACAGCGGAAGCGGAAGATTACCGCGGAAGCTTGAAGCGGAATATTACAGCGGAAGCGGAAAACTACAGCGGAAGCGGAAGATTATCGCGGAAGCTTGAAGCGGAATATTACAGCGGAAGCGGAAAACTACAGCGGAAGCGGAAGATTATCGCGGAAGCTTGAAGCGGAATATTACAGTGGAAGCGGAAAACTACAATGGAAGCGGAAGATTACAACAGAAGCTTGAAGCGGAAGATTACAGCGGAGGCGGAAGGAGGAGAATTAGAGTTTAAGAGGGGGGCAGCTTAGCTAAGGCCCTGCTTCTGATAAGTGACTGCGCTGATAAGGACAGCAGGGGGCAACTTAAGCTGGGGTCTTTACTTTTAGGTAAAATACCTGCGGCGACTTGGGATCGGGAGGAGAGTTTTTTTTTGCAAAGGAAGGTTTTCTGAGAGAGCGGAAGCGGAACACGCAGGAGAAGCTAAGAAGCTGGGGAAAGATCAAATTGGGGACAGATTGAATTGGGAGGCCATCGTAGGGAGAGGGGCAGGAGTTTTAAGCTTGGACGTTGTCCAATAAACTGTACGGAGGAGAAATTACTCTCAGGAGGCAGTTTTATTGAGAGAGATCGTTTGAAAATCTACGGAGGACTTTTGATCGACGCATGATCAAATTTCTGAGAGTTTCAGTTGGGGCAAAGAGAGGAATAAGATTCAGGGGTCCGAATTTCACTATTAGGTTCAGATTGAGACGTACTGGGTAGACTTTTGGCTTGACGGGTGGTGAAGACAGGTGCGCAGGAGAGGAAGAGAGAGATTTTATGTACAGTTGGAGAAATTGGTGGTGCAGACGACACTGTAATAAAGTTAATTGAATCTTGAGAGACCTATGTGTGTACCCAGGGTGTGTTTGAGTGCTTGTTTTTGTAATTGGTGAGCACAAGGAGCAGTGTTTCAAGATCACATCGTCAGCAGCAACCTATTTTTTTTTCTGGTCATTTTTCTCTGATCGATCACAGTCAGGAGGTCCGCCCTCCCCAAGAAAGACTCTCAACTCGACAACGTAGATCCCAAGTGCTCTACTGAACGAGTCAAGCTACACTCCACAACTGTTGACATTCACCGTCATTCAAGAAGAACACTTCCCATGCACAATTGGGAGCGAATTCAATACATTCCACCACCCAGAAGACATGAGCGAAGCTGGTGCACTCAAATCCACAATCTATTCCCCGAGAAGAAGTCACAATGGCATTGGGAAGCTCACTCTCGCTACTTCCTGCGTCTACTCCTCGACACACCAGCCTAGCTAACAGGAGTGCACGAGGATGCCGTTCCCTATTCCTAGACTGTCCACTACTTCTATCTACATCTTCGAACCACTGCTGGTGCGAGTATGCAGACCCCTTTTGTATATTCCAAGACTATTCGTATGTTTCCAACAACGGGTGTAGTGTGCTAAGACTGTCTCTGCTCTAATGTGTCTCGTCTGTCTGTAGAATCGGTGTGTATGTTCAGTTACTGCCGAATTCTACAGAACTGGCAGAGCTCTCAGAGAGACTTTCTCCTACCCTGCTATCCTACTTAACCATCTGCCTCGAGAGTCAGGGGAGGCGACCACCAGGGAGAGAGAGAGAGGCGCTGACAAGAGGTTGTCACCTCACATGCATGCGGTCCCTCTTCCCAATTAGCCCTCCACTGTGTTACTCCTACGCTACCTATGTTGCCACATGGGGTCCTAACTATTTTTACATAGAAAACTGCCACCCTTAAGATAGCATGTCCAATCCTACTAAATCTGGAAGTGTCAATTGAGTTTGCTAACTACTCTGATTGCTCGGTGGCAATCTCTACATGATCTGCCCCTACCGGAGCTACTACCTCGACTTCTGATGGGCTGGGAAGCCCTGCACTTACCTCGGGTACCACTGAGGTAGCTTCCCTCTCCTCGCTCTTCGCTGGCCCTGCTGTTTCTGCGGCTGCGTCTTCCTCGGCTTCGACTTCGGAAGACGGAATGGTCTTCTGGGAAGACGAGTCGAATGGTGCGTCTTCGGTCTTCTGAGGCACAGATGCAGTACTAGGGACCATGGCGATCTCATAGGGGTCCGGGTAAGTCGCTTCCTCCACGCGGAATACCTGGGAAGACGGCTCGTCTTCCTGTCTTCCGGGACGTCTTCTGGAGTCTTCTCGTCTTCCAACGCTCTCACCACCAACTGCACACCGAGATCGAACTCCTCCTTCTCCATTCTGGATCCAGTCGAGGGTGCTGGGGCTTGGGAAGATGCGGTTGCAGGTGTCGGAAGTGAGGGAAGACCATAAAGTGTCTTCACTTCTTCTATCTGTCTATCCAGGTACCTGAACATGCTATCTCTGCATTCCACCAACCTCGTCTTGGACTCGCTGTCCCATTCCCTAGCTAAGGTAAGTAACTTCTTACCCGCGGTGAAGTTGAACTTCTTCCGAAGCGCTTCTACCGACTGAGCTAGCATCTTCTGCGCACGGGCCTCCGCTGCTTCCCTCTGCGTCTTCTCTACTGCAGCTCGCGCTTCTGCGGCTTCTCGCTGCATCTTCCAAGTGGTCTGCTCTTCTGCGAGGGCAGTGATCTTCTCCCGCACTCGGAGAACTTCCTCATCACGCTGCTGTACTCGCGTCTGCAACTCCTGGTTGCTCTTCTGAAGTTGCATCGACTCCTTGGCAGAAGCGGCTGCTTCCGCCTTGTACCTGGCTGCAAGCTTCTCCGTGGTGCGGAGACTAGCTTCCAGCGACTCCGTCTTCTGCTGGCTGTCTTTCTGTCGCAGCAAGGTGCGCAGGCCGAATCCAGGCTGTAAAGGCTTCTCCTGTGCCCTCGCTCTCCTTTCCAGCAACTCCATAGCGGGCTGGATCTCCTTCTGGAAGTAGGCACTGAACTCCTCCAGTCGTCTTCCTGCAGAAGACAAGTTCATCCCCACCACTCGCTCGACGGTGTCGACTTCGTCTTCCAGAGGCAAGGGAGCCTCTTCCATCACTACGGCCTTCATCTTCTGCGCACGAGAAGAAGCTACTCTTCTCATCTTCCGGGGTGGAAGACTCCTCGTGGCAGGAGCGGTTCTCCTCTTTGTGCTTCCTCGCATCGCAGTAGGAGTACCCATCCATCCTTCGTCTTCTGGAGTCTTCGGAAGACTCCCAGGTGTTACAGAAGCTGTCTTCTGCTCCGAGTCCGACTCCGATCGTGAATGGATGAGGGAGATGGGTGTCCTCGGTACACTTCTGTGACCCATCTTCCTCACTGGCGTGGCGTCTTCCGACCCACTAGACTCGTCTTCCCTCACCAGAAGCGTCTTCTGGTGAGAGCCGGGTCTCAACTGTGGCATCAGAGTGGGAGGGGGCGTTGCTGCTGCCTCTCGGTCATCGTCTTCCGAGGTCTCCTCCTTCACCTCCTGTCGCTCCGTTGGCCCATACACTGCCAGCTGATCTTCCCTAAGATCCCCCATGGCTACATACAAGTAGCAGAAGAAGGGCGTCAGATGTCCTCCCGCCGGGGTACCCAAGTATGCTAGCTCCGTCTGTACATAGTTGTGGATGTACGCGCCCCAGTAGATTGGCACTCTGTCATCCCACACTGATTCCAGGAACTCCACGTCCTGATCTCCTAAGTACCTTGTCTTCTGCGCTTTTCCCTTGGGGAAAAGATGCAGAAACAACTTCGCCAGAAGTCGCTTCTTCGGCTCCCGGTAAGACTCTATCTTCCAACCGTTCCTCCCCTGCCTGTCTTCCACGAAAAGACAGGTGGTACTCCCAAGCACATGCCATGAACTCACAATCCTAGGCAAGATCTTCTTCTCGTACCAATATCCTCGGTTCTCGGTCTCAGGCCTGTGAAACGCCTTACGCCACCAGTCTTCTGTCTAGGAAGATGGTCTTCCCCGAGCAACTCCTCCCTTTGCAGGTACACGGTTACACGGTGGTAACGCGGCCCATACCTCCTCCAGAAGCCCTTGATCTGCGAGGTTCCAGTCCCACAGGAAGAAGTCGAGACCCAACTCCTTTAGGAAAGGAGTGGCCTCGGCCAATTCTGTCGCTGGTAACACCAAGCCTCGCGGATGCATCGACATACCTGGAAGATCTGCTGCACTAAACCACAAGCACCTACTATGAGCTGAAGGCTCAGTCCTTCCCGAGTGCCCACAGTCTAGCTTCCACTCTCAGAAGACGAAACTAGTCTTCCAGAAGACAGCTACTCCGTCTTCCGGGATTCTAACAGTACTTCCTAGATAGCTCTCGTCTTCCGAGCTATATCTAAACAATCCTATCTAAGCAAGGCCTCGCATGGATTACCAAGAAGACAACCCACCTTGCATTACATCCTACTTCCTATCAGAAGATACAAGATATGCGAGAAGTAGAGTATGAGAAAGGTTCAGAAGATGGTTGCGGGCTCCTGCGGTGACAGTGGCCTCTGGGAAGACACTTGGGACAGCTTCCGATTCAATGTCTTTCTCGGAAGACCTCCTGAAGTCAGACTTCCCTTCACTGGTCTCACCTGTCTTCTTCTTCCTACGCGCAGTCTATCCTCACAACAGACTCAAGACATGTGCACTCTGTTCTTTTGACTTCTCACCTCTCATACGCACTCAGAAGAAGTTTGCTGCATGATGGGAAGACATGACCCTCGACCATTCTCTCCGGATTCTGCCAGCAATACTTCTCACAACTCTCTTCTAAGTTCGGGAAGAAGAAGGAACGGCTGCTATGGGTCGGACAGAAGAGACCCGAAATGGACCCTCACGTCTTCTCGCTCATCTTGCCAGCCTTTCAGTCTTCTAGTCTCTCTAGGAGGATGTGGAGTTGAGAAGCTTGGAAGATCGGGAGGCACAGGCCTAGTTCCCGAGTTCCAACTTCTCGAAATAACACAACAACTCACCACACCACTCAGGCTTCGTACCAAGTCGCTCTAAACACAAAAGCAAAGCAAATCCACTCTTGATACGAATTATGTTCAGTCGACTTCCGAAGACAGTCTTCCGAAGATGTCTTCCGAAGACAGTCAAGTTCAAGAAGCGTCTTCCGAAGATGTTCCCATCTTCCGAATCGTCTTCTATTCCAAGTTTCGGAGGTAGAGAGGTAAGGGGGTAGAGAAATTGATAGTTGGGTTCGCCAATTTGAAGACTAGGGGTAGGGAAGCTCGAATTGAGCTCGGGAAGAAGCAAGGAGATATCTTGACAGAAATTGGACAGCGCTTCCGCGCCCAATGTCTCAAACAGAAAGAATGGAGGGGTGAGGTAATCGATCAGGCTGCATGCACACAATCAAGGAAGCGCTGGGAGTACCAAGAAAATGACGAGAAGAAGTGGGAGAGGAAAAGAACAGGGGGAAGAACCTCTACAGTCTTCTTCGGCTCCCGAGTTGTCTTCGACCTCCACGCGCTTCTGGTTCTTGTACTAGCTTCCAATGCGACTCCTCTCGAATGCGCCTGCTGTCAATTTCGGTCCACACCTCGATTCTACCTTCGCTTCTACTCGCCACTCTCCACTGTCAACTTCTCGGAAGCTCCACAAAAATGCCTTCGCTCTCTCTGCTGTTTGTGCTCCCGCAATCCGATTTCACCCTTCGCCTAGCTGTCAACTTACTCTCTCCTACCTCGATGTCTTACTCGATTCCTCTCTCAATGCTAGCTCGAAGTTCACTCTCTCAATCGATCTTCTTCAGGCGCACTGTGCTGCGAGAAGTTGGAAGGTGGCTAATGTGCTTCCTCACGCATCTTCCCCGCAGATTAGGGGTTTCGACCCTAGGTGTCTTCTTCGACCTACCTACCACCTGGGTGCTTACTTAGTAGGTACACCTACTTGTTTACCCGAAAACTCGTGGTCAGGCCTTCGTGATCGCTGTCTTCCGGAAGACAGGTGTCTTCCGCCGTCTTCCCATCTTCCGCCGTCTTCTCATCTTCCGAAGACGCAACTGAGAAGATGATCTTCCGAAGACGGTCGTCTTCTGAAGAAGTCAACTTCTTATTACAAACAGCTCTTAAGATCATCTTCTTGTTAAGGAAGACGTAACCTTAAGTAACAACGCTTCTTCAGTTATATAAACAAGTCATTATTCTTAAAAATTTCAAAAATTCGTGCATCCTGTAATTTGTGGGCACCACACTTCCGCGCTTCTCGTTGCGTCTTCCATATGGTCTGCTCTTCTGTGAGGGCGGTGATCTTCTCCCGCACTCGGGCGACTTCCTAATTGCGCTGCTGTACCCGCGCCTGCAACTCCTGGTTGCTCTTCCGAAGCTGTACCAGCTCCTTGGCAGAAGCGGCTGCTTCCGCCTTGTACCTGGCTGTAAGCTTCTCTGTAGTGCGGAGGCTAGCTTCCAGCGACTTCGTCTTCTTCTGGTCCTCCCCCTGTCGCAGCAAGGTGCGCAGGCCAAATCCAGGTTGTAAGGGCTTCTCTTGTGCCCTCGCTCTCCTCTCCAGCAACTCCATAGCTGGCTGGATCTCCTTCTGGAAGTAGGCACTGAACTCCTCCAATCGTCTTCCTGCGGAAGACAAGTTCATCTCCACCACTCGCTCCATGGTGTGGACTTCGTCTTCCAGAAGCAAGGAAGCCTCTTCCACTACTACGGCCTTCATCTTCTGCGCACGAGAAGAAGCTACTCTTCTCATCTTCCGGGGTGGAAGACTCCTTATGGCAGGAGCGGCTCTCTTCTTTGCGCTTCCTCGCATCGCAGCAGGAGCGCCCATCCATCCTTCGTCTTTTGGAGTCTTCGGAAGACTCCCAGGCGTTGCACAAGCAGTCTTTTGCTCCGATCGGATACTCAGCAGGTCTTCTTCCGAGTCGGACTCCGATCCTGAGTGAATGAGGGTGATGGGTGTCCTTGGTACACTTCTGGGACCCATCTTCCTCAGTGGCGTGGCGTCTTCCGACCCACTAGACTCATCTTCCCTCACCAGAAGCGTCTTCTGGTGAGAGCCGGGTCTCAACTGTGGCATCAGAGTGGGAGAGGGCGTTGCTGCTGCCTCTCGGTCATCGTCTTCCGAGGTCTCCTCCTTCACCTCCTGTCGCTCTGTTGGCCCATACATTGCCAGCTGATCTTCCCTAAGATCCCCCATGGCTACATACAAGTAGCAGAGGAAGAGCGTCAGGTGTCTTCCCGCCGAGGTACCCAAGTATGCTACCGTCTGTATGTAGTTGTGGATGTACGCCCCCCAATAGATGGGTACTCTGTCATCCCACACTGATTCCAGGAACTCCACGTCCTGATCGCCTAAGTACCTTGTCTTCTGCGCTTTCCCCTTGGAAAGAGATGCAGAAATAACTTCGCCAGGAGGCGCTTCTTCGGCTCCCGGTAAGATTCTATCTTTCCACCGTTCCTCCCCTGCCTGTCTTCCACGAAAAGGCAGGTGGTGCTCCCAGGTACATGCCACGAACTCACAATCCTAGGCAAGATCTTCTTCTCGTACCAATATCCTCGGTTCTCGGACTCAAGCCTGTGAAACGCCTTACGCCACCAGTCTTCAGTCCAGGAAGACGGTCTTCCCCGAGCTACTCCTGCCTTCGCAGGCACACGGTTACGCGGGGGTAACGCTGCCCACACTTCCTCCAGAAGCCCTTGATCTGCGAGGTTCCAATCCCACAGGAAGAAGTCGAGAACCAACTCCTTGAGGAAAGGAGTGGCCTCGGCCAATTCTGCCGCTGGTAACACCAAGCCCCGCGGATGCATCGACATACATGGAAGATCTGTTGCACTAAACCACAAGCACCTACTATGAGCTGAAGGCTCAGTCCTTCCCGAATGCCCACAGTCTAGCTTCTACTTCTCAGAAGATGAAACTAGTCTTCCAGAAGACAGCTACTCCGTCTTCCGGGATTCTAACAGTACTTCCTAGATAGCTCTCGTCTTCCGAGCTATATCTAAACAATCCTATCTAAGCAAGGCCTCGCATGGATTACCAAGAAGACAACCCACCTTGCATTACATCCTACTTCCTATCAGAAGATACAAGATATGCGAGAAGTAGAGTATAAGAAAGGTTCAGAAGATGGTTACGGGCTCCTGCGGTGACAGTGGCCTCTGGGAAGACACTTGGGACAGCTTCCGATTCAATGTCTTTCTCGGAAAACTTCTCGAAGTCAGACTTCCCTTCACTGGTCTCACCTGTCTTCGTCTTCCTACACGCAATCTATCCTCACAACAGACTCAAGACATGTGCACTCTGTTCTTCTGACTTCTCACCTCTCATACGCACCCAGAAGAAGCTTGCTGCATGATGAGAAGACATGACCCTCGACCATTCCCTCCAGATTCTGCCAGCAAGACTTCTCACAACTCTCTTCTAAGCTTGGGAAGAAGAAGGAATGGCTGCTATGGATCGAACAGAAGAGATCCGAATGGACCCTCGCGTCTTCTCGCTCATTTTGCCAGCCTTCCAGTCTTCTAGTCTCTCTAGGAAGATGGGGAGTTGAGAAGCTTGGAAGACCGGGAGGCACAGGCCTAGTTCCCGACTTCCAACTTCTCGAAATAACAAAACAACTCACCACACCTCTCAAGATTCGTACCAAGTCTCTCTAAACACAAAAGCAAAGCAAATCCACTCTTGATACGAATTGTGTTCAGTCGACTTCCGAAGACAGTCTTCTGAAGACGGTCTTCCAAAGACAGTCAAGTTTAAGAAGCGTCTTCCGAAGATGTTCCCATCTTCCGAATCGTCTTTTGTTCCAAGTTTCGGGGGTAGAGAGATAGTAGGGTAGGGAAATTGATAGTTGGGGTCTCCAATTTGAAGACTAGGAATAGGGAAGCTCGAATTGAGCTCGGGAAGAAGCAAGGAGATGTCTTGACAGAAATTGGGCAGCGCTTCTGCGTCCAATGTCTCAAATAGAAAGAATGGGGGGTGGGGGTGATCGATCTGGCTGCCTGCACACAATCAAGGAAGCGCGGGGAGTACCAGACAATGGCGAGAAGAGGTGGGAAGGGGAAAGAACAGAGGAAAGAACCTCTACAGTCTTCTTCGGCTCCCCGAGTTGCCTTCGACCTCCGCACGCTTCTGACTCTTGTACTAGCTTCCAATGCGACTCCTCTCGACTGCGCCTGCTGTCAATTTCGGTCCACACCTTGATTTCCTCTTCGCTTCTACTCGCCATTCTCCACTGTCAACTTCTCGGAAGCTCCACAGAAACGCCTTCGCTCTCTCTGCTGTTTGTGCTCTAGCGATTCGATTTCACCCTTCGCCTAGCTGCCAACTTGTTCTCTCCTACCTCGATGTCTTACTCGATTCCTCTCTCAATGCTAGCTCGTGAAGCTCACTCTCTCAATCGATCTTCTCAAGCGCGCTGTGCTGCGGGAAGTTGAATGCGCCTAATGTGCTTCCTCACGCATCTTCCCCGCAGATTAGGGGTTCTCGACCTTGGGTGTCTTCCTGACCTACCTACCTATTCGGTGCGTCCCAGTAGGTACACCTACTGTCTTACCCGAAAACTCGTGGTTGGTCCTTCGCGGTCGCTGTCTTCTGGAAGACAGGTGTCTTCCGTCGTCTTCTTGTCTTCCGCCGTCTTCCGTCTTCCGAAGACACCACCGAGAAGACGCTCTTCCGAAGACAGTCGTCTTCCGAAGAAGTCAACTTCTTATTACAAACAGCTCTTAAGATCATCTTCCTGTTAAGGAAGACGTAACCTTAAGTAACAACGCTTCTTCAGTTATACAAACAAGTTATTATTCTTAAAAATTTCAAAAATTCGTGCATCTTGTAATTTGTGGGCACCACACATCTGGTGAAGAAAGCAGATTTGTCTGATAGGATAGCTAGGTGGATTCTTCTACTCCAAGAATTTATTAACACGATTGAGTACAGGCCTAGAAGACAACATGTCAATGTTGACTACCTATCCAGATTGGAGACAAAACGTCGAGAAGACGAAGTGGAAGACGTCTTCTAAGTCAGAACTGCTATCGCTACCACCTTTTGAGATATCTGGAGCGATCTCTGGTTTTAAGCCGTAGGGAGGAGTTTTGGAAGGTTTGGTCACCTGCGATCAAAAATTGACGGTATCTCGGCTGTTGGGAGTCGGATCTGATAGTCCTTGAGGTCAACGGGGTAAGGGAAGAAGACCCTATCGACATCTGAAGTCCGTTTGGCGAAAGGAGGAAGTTCTCAAATAGACCTTTTTCGGTTCCTTCGCTACGGTTTTCATCCTTTGGAGTTCGTTAGAGATCTAGTTGGCAATATACAGCTTGTGGTAGCTAGCTTTAGCTAATAGCTTGTACATTGATGTGGTTTGGACTTGAGTTTCAATCGTGTGATACTGATGCAGCTCTTCTTGTTAGCAAAAGAAAGTTTCTCTTGCTTTGAGCTACGCTTCGGTGGTTTTGGGTTAGGGTTGAGATTCAGGGGTTCGTTTTAGAGGCTTTGAAGTAGATTACAGACCGCTCTGATCTATCTCTCAGTTTTGTGTTTTTAGGAAGAAAGAACCGGCAGTGTATGTACATTGAGAGTTGGTATATATTGCAGTGCTCGTTTTTGCGGTTGTTTTTCTCTGTCTTGTCTCTGTTCAGCATAGTAACATCTCCACAGCCAAGAACCTCACGTTTTCCTGGACATCCTTCACGCAAAATCCGACACGACACCGTAGTGATCTATGACACGTTCGAGGTCATTCTTTATATCTTGTTTACTTAGAGAGGGTTTGAGGAGAGTTAAGAGTGGATGCAACAAGAGTTTTAGAGAAAGGAGGAGAAAGAAATTATTAGAGGAGAAAAATTCAAGAGTTTAAAAATTTTGATCTCTGAAAACTTTGTACAGTAGTTGTCATTTTTTGTGTTTATTAGTTCTTTGTGAAAAATCTAGTGTTTTAGCTTGGCTGATAAGCTATACGGGACAATAGAAATCATGTGAAGAAGTGGTCTAGAGAGAGATATGTATTTTTCAAAGTTGAGGGGATTTATTCATGAGAGATCCGAGATTCTACTCTCTGAAAATTTTATACAATCATTGTCATATTTTCTGTTTTTTTATTTCTTTGTGAAACTTTCTAGGATTTTAATTTGGCTGATAAGCTATAAGAAGAAACAAAAATCATGAGAAGATGAGGACTGGAGAGGGAGATAGAATTTTTCAAAGTGGAGTATGTTGACAATCGTGAGTTAAGTCAAAATATACAAATTTTAGTTGTCTATAAATTTGTACAATGAGCACCATATCTTCTGATTGGAAAATTTTCTGTTCAAATTTCATGAGTTAGTAGCCTGGAGGTTGTGCTACTAGAGGGCACAAAAATCTTGGAGAGATCTCTCATTGACTACGAGATATATGTTTCGGCAACAAGGGGGTCTTGAAAATATTTCATGAAGAATCCAGTTCGAGTGCCGAAGAGAAAGAAGAGACGTTTAGAAGTTCGAACTGTAACGACATAGGTTACACATAAGAAGTTTGTCTATTAGTAAGGTATTTAGTTATAACTAAGTGTTGAGAATGTTTATTTGTTGCCTAAGTGCTTTAAGGATGTATCAAGTTAATCATGACTAGCTAAAGTTAGTTATGATTAAACTTAGCTGTATTTTTGGACAAAATTCAGATATTTCTTTAAGAGTGAGCACTACTATCTTGTCATCTTGTCTAAAAGGTAGAAAAGAGGTGAAAAATATCCCTTATCTCCTTTTTGAGTTGATATTAGTGGTGAGATTAAAGTTGTGGACTTTGTGAGCATTAAAAACAAGAAGAGATTCCACATGTCTCTTTTTTAGTGGGTCCTAGTGTGGAGAGGGGGTGGAAATACGAGATTTCTTGAGAATCTTTCAGAATCTTTCTAGAAGTTGTTGACTTTGAAAGAATAAACCCATATGAAAAGATAAGAAGCCAATGTGATTAATGCTTTTATCTTAAGTAATATCTTAGTAAAACCCGATAAAAGTAGTTACGGTTAAGTTATCGGAGAGTACCAAAATAAAAACCTAGAATGTATAAATAGAGGAGTAGAGAATAGCTACTCATCCTTGTTTTCAAATCGTCGTAATGACAACTTTAGCAGTATAGAGAAAGTGTGATATTTTAGCATGTGAGAACTTGAGAAACGTCGTTAGAATGGAGAATTTTAGTTAATGAGTTTATGGGTGTGTGATGGATAGAACTTAATATTTTTCTCTTCAAGTTCATGGTGTCTTTCTATAAAAGTCATCAGAGGTGACCCTTGAGTGAGAGACAGGCCCGACATGTTGCAGATTCATTGATGACTATCGTGGAGGTTGAGAGATTGGGAGTAGTTGATCGATAGGACTACGGAGGATTTATATTTTTGGTTTCGTTACCGGGACCTCACTTGAAGAGATCGTTGAAGGTTGTTTAGAGTTAAATTCTACATTGGACAGAAAGAGATCATGAGAGAGCACATGAAGAGAACATTGGGAGGAGAGAGAGCTAACGCGATGTTAGCCACTTTAGAACCTTTCTTGTATCTCGTAGTGATCTATGACGTGTTCGATGTCATTCTTTATATCTTGTTCACTTAGAAAGGGTTTGAGGAGAGTTGAAAGTGAATAGAACAAGAGTTGTAGAGAAAGGAAGAAGTTATTGGAGGAGAAAATTTTGAGAGTTTAAGAATTTTACTCTCTGGAAAATTTTTACAGTCACTGTCAGATTTTCTATGTTTTTTATTTTCTTGTAAAACTTTCCAGTATTTTAGATTGGCTGATAGGCTATCTAGGACAATAGAAATCATGGGAAAAGGTTGTCTATGGAGGGAGATATAATTATTCCAAGTTGAGGGGGTTTATTCGTGAGAGTTTAGGAATTTTGTTCTCTGGAAACGTTTTACAGCCGTTGTCAGATTTTCTGTGAATTTTATTTTCCTGTGAAAATTTCCTGTATCTTAGTTTGGCTGATAAGCTATCTTGGACAACATAAATCATGAGAAGATGAGGTCTGGAGAGAGAGATAGAATTTTTCAAAGTGGAGGGGGTTGACAATCAGGAGTGAAGTTTAAAAGCACAAATTTCAGTTCTTTGAAAATTTTACAATGAGCACTGATTAGGCAAGTTTTTGTTGAAACTTCATGAGTTGGTAGTTTGGAGGTTGAGCTACTGGAGGTCACAAAAATCTTAGAGAGATATATGTTTTGGCATACAAGGAGGTCTTGAAAATATTTCATAAGGAATCTAGTTCGGGTGCCGAGGTGGAAGAAGAGACGTTTTGGACTTAGAACGGAGATGGAGAAGCCAAAGTTAAGTATATTTGAGTTGCGAACACACATCTATAGCACTTGGGGTGCCCTATTTACTCTATATCAAGAAGCTTTCCAGACCATTGGCACAGATGTGAAGAAGGTGGAGTTGAAAGCATCATTCATTATGGAGGCCACGAATGCTCCTGGTTAAATAGAGTTGGATCCTTACAAGAGTGAGTTTAAGATGTCTGTTGTGATTAGTACATACGATGGTGATGAGGATCACATCTTATACAGTTCATTTTAGATTAGAATTTATTTGTGTATAGCATGTATAATACACGATTTCTAATATAAAGCTCGAAAGAGTTAAGAAAGTGATGTATAATTATTTTCCTCAAAGGTATTTTGTCCATTTAATGATTGAGAAGATGCAAAAACATGAGTGGAAGTTCAAAAGACTGAAAAATTAGACTTAGAAACTTTCCTCAAGGTTTAGATGTCAGAGTAAGTGTCGGAGAGAGCTCGAGAGAGATTATTGTTGAGTTTAAGAACACTAGTACAAAAACTCAAGCAGAATCTCCAAGGAGAAGAGTAGAAACCGACTTGTGGTGTTATTTCTATAGAGGGTTGGGACATAAAGTAGTGAATTGTCCAACTAAGATCAGAACAGAGAGAGCCAAAGGAAAGCGAGAGTTTACTGATTTAAGTCTTCAAGTGGGTCCATCTTCACCAGCGTCAATTCATCTTCTAGGAGAGGATCCTTGTCCAAGTTGTGGAATGGGTGATCTATCTAGAGGACACAAGTGCGTAGATGTGGTTGTCCTACTTACATCAGTAGTCGAGAAGTTGGACGAGACTCAGATAGCTGAAACGGAGGAGTTGTCGACTTCAAAGGAGGACTCGGTTGAGTTGTGATGGAGATAGTCATTCAGATAGTAGAGAAGACGGTGATGCGACTCAGTGTGGTGCCCACAATTTACAAGATTCACGAATTTTTGAAAATTTCAAAGCTAATAACTTGTTTGTATAACTGAAGAAGCTTTGTTACTTAAGATTACGGCTTCCTTAGAAGGAAGATGATCTTACAATCTTTTTCGCAACAAGAAGTTGACTTCTTCGGAAGACGGCCGTCTTTCGAGAAGCGTCTTCTCAGTTGTGTCTTCCGAAGACGGAAGACAACGGAAGACGGAAGACGCGTGTCTTCCAGGAGACAGTGACAATGACTGCGACTGCGACTATAGAGACCTAACCGCGTACCACCCAGTAAATGAGTAGGTGTACCTACCAGGTAGCACCAAGGTAGTAGGTAGGTCAGGAAGGTCAGGTAGGTCGAAGAACCCCTAAACTGCGCGAGAAGATACGAAGGAAGTGCATTAGCGCAGAAACACCACCGCTTCCCGCATCGAGGGCATTTTGAATAGAATATCGAATTAGGAGATGATCGAATTGAGTGAGGAGGGCCAGCAGAGTGAAATCAAGTAGAACAAGGATCGATTCGCAGCTAGAGAGAAGGCGAGGATGAAATTCTAAGAGTAGGAAGCATCATCGAGCTGAAGGAGTCTTCTGTAGACTCCCGGAAGTAGACATTGAAAGACAACTGAGAAGAATCAGAGGCGGAGTCTTGTTCGATTGAGGAGTAGCAAGATATTGACGGCAGCAGCAGCTCTGTGGAGTCGCATTGGAGCTGGGGTCAGAGCCGGAAGCACGCAGAAGACTGAAGACGCTACGGGAAGCAGACAAAAGACTGTTTGAGGTTCTTCCCATGTTCTCTTCCCTTCTCACCGCTTCTCGCCTCTTGTTTAGTATTCCCCGCGCTTCCCCGGTTGTTTGCAAGACACCCATCGATCGCTTTCTCCATCTCACATTTTCCTTTTGTGAAATTGGGCGCAGAAGCGTTGCCCAATTTTCGACAATCATCTTCTAGCTTCTTCCCGAACTATAATCGAGCTTCCCTGTCCGTTGTTCTCAAATTCGATCCCGCAGCTATCAATTTTCCTACCCTACCACACCCCTACTACCGAATCTTTGAACAGAAGACGCTTCGGAAGATCTGAACATCTTCAGAAGACGCTTCGAAAATATCAACATCTTCGGAAGACGCTTCTGAAACCTGAACATCTTCGGAAGACGACTGTGTGTAATTCGTATCAAGAGTGGATTGGATTTGCTTTTATGTTAAGAAAGGCTTGGTAGGAATCCTGAGTGACTTGGTGAGTTGTTTGTTGTTTCAAGAAGTTGAAAGTTGGGAACCATGCCTGTGCCTCCCGATCTTCCAAGCTTCTCAAATCCACATCTTCCTAGAGAGACCAGAAGATTGGAAAGACTGGCAGAATGTGCGAGAAAACGTGAGAGTCTTTTACGGGTCTTTTTTGTCCGACCCACAGCAGTCTATTCCTTCTTCTTCCCGAACTTAAAAGAGAGTTGTGAGAAGTCTTGCTGGCAGAATCTGGAGAGAATGGTCGAGGGTCATGTCTTCTCGTCATGCAGCAAGCTTCTTCTGAGTGTGTATGAGAGGTGAGAAGTCGGAAGAACAAAGTGCGAATGTCTTGTGTCTGTTGTGAGGTTAGATTACGTGTAGGAAGCAGAAGACAGGTGAGACCAGTGAAGGGAAGCCTAGCTTCGAGAAGTCTTCCGAGAACGTTATTGAATCGGAAGTTGTCCCGGGAGTCTTCCCAGAGGGCACTGTCACCGCAGGAGCCCGCGAACATCTTCTCAACTTTTCATACACTCTACTTCTCGCATAACTTGTATCTTCTGTTAGGAAATAGGATGTAATGCAAGGTGGGTTGTCTTCTTAGGAATCCATGCGAGGCCTTGCTTAGTTAGGATTGTTTAGCTATAGCTCGAAAGACGAGAGGAGCTTGGGAAGCACTGTTAGAATCTCGGAAGATGGAGTAGCTGTCCTCTGGAAGGCTAGATTTGTCTTCTGAGAGTGGAAGCTAGACTATGAGAACTTGGGAAGGACTGAGCCTTCGGCTCACAGTAAGTGCATGTGGCTTAATGCAACCGAGTTTCAAGTATGTCGATGCATCCTCGAGGGTTGGTGTTACCGGCAGCAGAGTTGATCGAGGCCAAACCTTTCCTCAGGGAGTTGGGTCTCGACTTCTTCTTGTGGGATTGGAACCTCGCCGACCAAGGTCTTCTGGAGGAGGTTTGGGTAGCATTACCTCCCCGCAACCGTGTACCTACGAAGGCAAGAGTAGCTCGAGGAAGACCATCTTCCTGGACAGCAGATTGGTGGCGTATGGCTTTCCATAGGCCAGAAGCAGAGAACAAGGGGTACGAATTAGAGAAGAAGATCCTACTCATGATCTCGAGGAAGTGGCATGTGCCTGGGAGCACATCTTGCCTCTTCTTGGAGAACAGACATGGAAGAAACGGGTGGAAGATCAAAGCTTACCGAGAGCCACAGAAGCGTCTTATGGCGAAGCTGTTCCTTCACCTCTTTCTCAAGGAAAAGGTGCAGAAGACGAGGTACCTTGGAGACCAAGACGTGAAATTCTTGGAAGCCATTTGGGAAGGGCTATCCATCAACTGGGGTGCGTTCTTCCACGCATATGTGCAGGCAGAGCTGGTGTACATGGGCACCCCAGCAAGAGGACATCTTACTCCATTCTTCTGTTATCCGTACGTGGTCAAGGGGGACCTAACGGAAGATCAGTTGGCGAGATATGGACCAACGGGACAGCACGAGGCAAAGGAGGAGACCTCGAGAGAAGACGACCGAGCAGCAGCAATGACTCCCCCTTCTTCTCTGATGTCGCAGATGAGGTCAGATACTCATCAGAAGACGCTTCTGATGAGGGAAGACGACTCCAATGGGTCGAAAAACGTGACACCACCAAGGAAGATGGGTCCTAGGAGTGCGCCTAGGAAGACCACCTCCTTCCCGATCATTCACTCTGGATCGGAGTCCGACTCTTAGGAGGAGCCGCTGAGTACCCGAGCTGCACAGAAGATCGCTTTTGCAACACTAGAGAGTCTTCCGAAGACTCCAGAAAACGAAGGTTGGATGGATACTCCTACTGCGATGCGAGAAAGCGCAGTAAAGAAGACCGCTTCTGTCATGGAGAGGGATCTTCCACCTCGGAAGATGAGAAGAGTGGCTTCTTCCCGTGCGCAGAAGCAGAAGACCATAGTGGTGGAAGAGACATCCTTGCCTCTAGAAGACAAGGAAGACACCTCCGATCGGATTGTGGAGATGAACCTGTCTTTCGCGGAAGAAGACTGGAGGAGTTCAGTGTCTTCTTCCACTCGGAGATCCAACCAGCTATGGAGCTGGTGGAGAAGAGAGCAATGGCTCAGGAGAAGCCACTACAGCCTGGATTCGGTCTACTCACTGTGGTGCTCACAAATTACAGGATGCACGAATTTTTGAAATTTTTAAGAATAATGACTTGTTTGTATAACTGAAGAAGCGTTGTTACTTAAGGTTACGTCTTCCTTAACAGGAAGATGATCTTAAGAGTTGTTTGTAATAAGAAGTTGACTTCTTCAGAAGACGACCGTCTTCGGAAGATCGTCTTCTCAGTTGCGTCTTCAGAAGACGAGAAGACGGCGGAAGATGAGAAGACGACGGAAGACACCTGTCTTCCAGAACACAGCGACCGCAAAGGACCAACCACGAGTTTTCGGGTAAGACAGTAGGCGTACCTACTGGAGCGCACCGAATAGGTAGGTAGGTCAGGAAGACACCAAGGACGAGAACCCCTAATCTGCGGGGAAGATGCGTGAGGAAGCACATTAGGCACCTTCCAACTTCCCGCAGCATAGCGCGCCTGAAGAAGATCGATTGAGAGAGTGAGCTTCGCGAGCTAGCATTGAGAGAGGAATCAAGTGAGACATCGAGGTAGGAGAGAGTAAGTTGGCAGCTAGGCGAAGGGTGAGATCGAATTGCGGGAGCACAAACAGCAGAGAAAGCGAAGGCGTTTCTGTGGAGCTTCTGAGAAGCTGACAGTGAAGAGTGGCGAGTAGAATCACAGGTGGAATCGAGGTGTGGACCGAAATTGACAGCAGGCGCAGTCGTGTGGAGTCGCATTGGTAGCTAGGACAAGAGCCAGAAGCGCGCGGAGGTCGAAGGCAACTCGGGGAGCCGAAGAAGACTGTAGAGGTCCTTCCCCCTGTTCTTTTCCCCTCTCACTTCTTCTCGCCTTTTCTTGGTACTCCCCGCGCTTCCTTGATTGTGTGCAGGCAGCCTGATCGATTACCCCACCCCCATTCTTTCTATCGAGACATTGGGCGCGGAAGCGCTGCCCAATTTCTATCGAGGCATCTCCTTGCTTCTTCCCGAGCTCAATTCGAGCTTCCCTACTCCTAGCCCTCAAATTGGAGACCCCAACTATCAATTTCCCTACCCCCTACCTCTCTATCCCTGAAACTTGGAACAGAAGACGATTCGGAAGATGGGAACATCTTCGGAAGACGCTTCTTGAACTTGACTGTCTTCGGAAGACCGTCTTCGGAAGTCGACTGAACACAGTTCGTATCAAGAGTGGATTTGCTTTGCTTTTGTGTTTAGAGAGGCTTGGTACGAATCCTGAGTGGAGTGGTGAGTTGTTGTGTTAATTCGAGAAGTTGGAAGTCGGGAACTAGGCCTGTGCCTCCCGGTCTTCCAAGCTTCTCAACTCCCCATCTTCCTAGAGAGACTAGAAGACTGGAAGGCTGGCAAAATGAGCGAGAAGACGCGAGGGTCCATTCGGGTCTCTTCTGTCCGATCCATAGCAGCCGTTCCTTCTTGTGAGTTGTTGTGTTGTTGGAACAGAAGATAGGGGTGGGTGGGCCCACCCCTATCTTCTGTTCATCTACCCTAAACCCACCCTTATTCGAAACAGGATTAGTTTTGGACTCAAGTCCTAAAACTTTCGTTTTGGTCGAAAAAGATCCGTTTGAAAAACTGCCGCTGGAAATCTCCAAATCGACTGAAACTTGGCCCAGTACACAATTCGCACCTTCTGAGCAAGACAGCCCTGGAAGAGCTGGTCGACAGAAAACAGCGAGAAAAAATCGTCTAGGCCTCCGAAATCGCGTTCAAAGTTTCTGGTGGCGAAAGAAACGGTTTCGCCTCACCCGAACGCATCAGCAGGATAGTGCTCGACATCAGGCACAACTCCGGCTGCTCTCTCCTGTACTCCAATCTCCATCTTGCTCATCAGCAAGGGACACACGCTCTCACCAGCTCTGATACCATGTAGAAAGATCGATACTTCGAGGACACTCCAAGAAGAGAGAGAGCGAGTAGACAAGGAAGTAAAATAGGAATGAGATGAGAGAGGCTTTGCCTCTCTCTGTATATAGTGGAGGTGAGTACAAGAGAAACCCTAATGGTGGGTTAGCCCTCTAACTAACTCTAACAACCCTAACCACTCCGGCTAATGGTAGCCGTCGATCTACTAGAGCTTGGGACTATATCAACAAGATTGGGCAAGTGCCCTTGTGTGGGAACTGTAAGGAAGCCGGTCATTTCACAGGGAATTGTCCTCAGACCTTACGGCCACGACAAATGGTGAGATTTGCAGATACCACGCCTCCTGCAAAAGCTGCATCATCTTCTAAGCTTGAGTTAGCAGTGGTACAGCACATCACGGTAGAAGAAGAAGATCCTGGGGATTGTACGGATTGTCTCCATATCGAGGAAGACGAACCAGACTCCGGGAAGCGCGAAGGAAAGGAACCTCAGCTGCAGAAGACGACTGCAGCCCAGAAGATGAAGACACCTGAAGAAGCGTCATCTCTCACTTTGACGGATGGTACTGTTTGGAATCCTGACCCGAATTCAGATAGTTGGCCTCCGGAGGAAGTTTTGGATGAAGCTGTGTTCAAGGTAAGTACCAGAAGCAAAGGGAAGTCAGAATCTCGCCAAAAGGACGTCAAGAAGAAGAAGCAGCGTAAGGAGAGGTCATCTTCTCCCGAGCGGCCGTCTTCTCCTACTTACGACCGAGAAGATCCGAAGTACTTTGCTCCTGACATAAGACAAGAGGTTGAAGCGATCATGCAAGAAGAGTTGGAGAAGAGAGGAAGATAGTACAGCAGCTTCCTACACCGACTACGGCAACACCTGTCTCACGGGAACAGCCTCCAGTCGAGGGAAGACACTCTTCTGGTCTTCCACCCAAGGAAGCAGCCACTACATCTTCACTGTTGGAAACACCAGTCACTCTTCTGAAAAGATCTCCGTACGACTTCTTGCAAGACTTGTGGAATCAGAAGGCGGATGTAACCTTCCAACAGCTGTTGGATGACAATGCTAGTTACAGGAAGATGTTACAATCTGTGCTTCGAGGATCGAGGAAAAGGAGGACAGCTAAACTTCCCCAGAGCACCCCGATCCTAAGGGTAGAGCATGAGGACTTGGGAGCCCCAGAACTTGATATGGAGATCCATGGCTGTCTTCTGAAGAAGGTACCCATTGATTCCGGCTCCGGAGTTAACATCATGACGGAAGAAACGGCGCATGCCCTAGGCTTCACTGAGTTCCAGTCTACTCCGAGAATTCTCAAAATGGCGGACCAGACCAGAAGACGACCTTTGGGGCAACTGAAAGATGTCCTCACGGTAATTGGTGGAGTATCTTTTTACCTCACTTACATCATTTTGTGACCTGTAGCTAAGGTTGGATATCAGGTGTTGATAGGAAGACCCTGGCTGTATGCTGCAAATGTGAATACCGACTGAAGAAGGCATCGTTTGAGATTTCCCAATCCTACACCCAAGCCAGGTGAGAAGAGTAAGGTCTCGCTTCCTTGGATCAAGATTGGACACCAAGGTGAAACTCCGTCTACAACAGAGGGGTACACTTCAGAAGATTCGGCTGCGTCTTCTGACAGTGATGAACGGTATAATGAGTTTATGGTGAATAACGTGTGTGCTACAGAAGTAGCAGAGAAAGTGGAAGATGTGGTCTGTGGATACATTGAGTGCTACGAGATTGCGGAAGAAGAGCTTCCAAAAGACGAGAATACCGTCTTCCCTTCGGAAGATCCGATAGTTGATCTTCCAGAAGACGAGAATACCGTCTTCCCTTCGGAGGTCCGACAGTTGGTCTTCCAGAAGACGAATCTGAACTAGAAGAAGCTCCCAAACCGGAATACTTTGGTGCCAGTGAGTACAGTCACACTGAAGGAATGGTAAACCCGGATGATCTCCAAGAGATGGAGGTTGCTCCTGGGAAGAAGCTGAAGCTTTCCAAGGTGATCGAGGGCCAGCAGTTGGAAGACTTTCGAGAACTTCTAACGGAGTTCCAGGATGTCTTCGCGTGGACCATAGAAGACATGAAGGGCATACCTCGAGAGTTGGGAGAGCATCGCATCGACTTGCTAGAGGGCGTTGTTCCTGCACGGCAGAGGCAGTACCGGCTCAACCCCAAGTACTCGCTTCTGGTGAAGGACCAGATTGACCAATACTTGAAGGCAGGAGTCATCTTCCCAGTACTCAGCAGTGAGTGGGTAGCTCCTATTGTCATCGTGCCGAAGAAGCAGACAGGGAAGATCCGAGTGTGTCAGGACTTCCAGAAGCTGAACTTGGCCACGAAAAAGGATCATCACCCCTTACCATTCACCGACTCTGTGTTAGACCAGGTAGCAGGACATGAGTTCTACAGCTTCCTGGATGGGTATTCTGGGTACAACCAAGTTTCAATCAGAGAAGAAGACAAGTCGAAAACCACTTTCACTACTGATTGGGGCACGTACGCATACAATCAAATGCCGTTTGGTTTATGCAATGCACCCGCCACGTTCCAGAGGTTGATGATTACAATCTTCAAGGAGTATCTTCGCACCTTTATAGAGATTTTCTTGGATGACTTCTGTGTGTTTGGATCAAGAGAAGACCACTTGATATTTCTAAGGAAGTGTTTTCTGAAGTGTAGAGAACATCGTTTGGCACTTCACCCTGAGAAATGCTTCTTTGGTATGTCAGAAGGGATCTTGCTAGGACATAGGATTTCCGGAAGAGGTATAGAAGTCGACTATGCTAAGGTGGAAGTCATCATGAAACTCCACCCACCTGCTAACCTGACACAGTTGAGAAGCTTCCTTGGCAACGTAGGATACTACAGGAGGTTTATTGACAGGTACGCAGAGGTAGCAGGGAGACTCACTAAGTTGCTGAAGAAAGACGAACCATACATTTGGTCTTCTGAGCAGCAGGAAGCATTCGAAGAAATGAAGAGGCTTCTGTCGGAATCCCCTGTCCTACGGCTGCCTGATTGGGAAAGAGTCTTCCACATTTATGTGGATGTTTCTGCTTTCGCCATCGGGGGGGTGTTGAGTCAGAAAGATGAGAAGAAGAAGGATTATCCCATCTACTACGCGGGAAGACAGCTCAGTGATGCAGAGAAGAAGTACTTGACAACCGAAAGGGAGTGTCTTGGCATGATTTACTCCTGTAGGAAGTTTAGACACTATCTTCTGGCAAACCCGTTTGTCTTCTATGTAGATCACTTCTCTTTGAAACATCTTGTAAAGAAAGCAGATTTGTCTGGTAGGATAGCTAGGTGGATTCTCCCACTCCAGGAATTTACTTACACAGTTGAGTACAGGTCCGGAAGACAGCATGTTAATGCTGACTACCTATCCAGATTGGAGACAAAATGACGAGAAGATGAAGTGGAAGACGAGTTTCCTGACGAGAAGTTGTTTTCAGTTTTCGCAGAGACACTTTCATCTGAGGGGGGGCGTACCGCCTGCTTCCCAGAAGACGAGACTAGATTTTCTGATCCAGTCTTTGCGACTTCCACAGAAGAGTCGATCTTCAAGGACTTGAAGAAGTTCTTGGAAGACCAACAGTATCCCGAGGGAATGGATGCGGAGCAGAAGGCCGTCTTCTTACACAAGGCAGGTCCATATGCTATCTTCCAAGGTATCTTGTTTCGAAAGGGACATGACGAGAAGCTGAGAAGATGTCTCGAGCCGTCAGAGATAAAATCAGTGATCACAGGTCTTCACTACGAAGATGCTGGGGGTCACTACGGATTGAAGACCACAGTGAAGAAGATGCTAGACGCCGGATACTGGTGGCCAACTATGTACCGAGACACTTTTCAGGAGATAAGGAAGTACGATGCATGCCAGAGGGTGGGAAGACCGACCGCTACAACAAGGTGGCCTCTTACTCCCATTCTTCCGCTTGCCCGTTCGAAAAGTGAGGAATCGACTTTGTAGGTCCTATCGCCCCGGTGGCGAGAAGAACACGAGCAAGGTACATCTTAATAGCTACCGACTATGCCACCAAGATGGTGGAAGGCGAGGCCACGAGAAAGAACGATGCCGCAGTAGTAGCAAGGTTCCTATGGCATAACATCATCACTAGGTATGGATGTCCGCTGGAATTGGTGTCAGATAGGGGCACTCATTTCTTAAATGAGACTATCTCCCTCCTGACCCAATACTTCAGGATTAAGCATCGGAAGACGACGCCATACAATCCGAAAGCGAATGGGCTGACGGAGAAGTCGAACGGTCTTCTGTGTAACATCCTGAACAAGGTAACTGTTAACCATGCGTATGACTGGGACACGAAACTGCCATCTGTGTTGTGGGCTTTCAGAATTTCACCTAAAGTCACAACCCAGAAGACGCCTTTCTACCTAACTTACGGCATGACGTCCATTGTGCCCATTGAGTTAGAGGTCCCAACATACCGGTTAGCCGTATCCGAACGCATGGGAGAAGAAGAGAGCCAGGAGCAGCGTCTTCTGAACTTCGTAGAGTTTGAAGAAGACAGGAATGCAGCTTTGGAGAAGACATACGAGGTGCAAGCGCAACGTAAGGTAAACTACGATAGCAAGTTGAGGAAGGTGACTGTTGTGGATGGGGACTTGGTGCTTCTCTACGACAACCGTCATATTAAGTTCCCCGGGAAACTTCATCTTCGCTGGATGGGACCTTATCGTGTCTTAGAGGTCTTCGACAATGGCTCCTTGCAGTTGGAAGAGTTGGACGGTACACTGATGACCACTCGTGTTAATGGGTGGCGCGTCAAGAAGTACTGGACGTAAACAGAAGTGCAGGAACCACTGATGTTTGCGGGGATGCAAACATGTGAGGGTGGGCGTATGTGGTGCCCACAAATTACAGGATGCACGAATTTTTGAAATTTTTAAGAATAATGACTTGTTTGTATAACTGAAGAAGCGTTGTTACTTAAGGTTACGTCTTCCTTAACAGGAAGATGATCTTAAGAGCTATTTGTAATAAGAAGTTGATTTCTTCAGAAGACGACCGTCTTCGGAAGATCGTCTTCTCAGTTGCGTCTTCAGAAGACGAGAAGACGGCGGAAGATGGGAAGACGGCGGAAGACACCTATCTTCCAGAACACAGCGACCGTGAAGGACCAACCACGAGTTTTCGGGTAAGACAGTAGGCGTACCTACTAGAGCGCACCGAATAGGTAGGTAGGTCAGGAAGACACCAAGGACGAGAACCCCTAATATGCGGGGAAGATGCATGAGGAAGCACATTAGGCACCTTCCAACTTCCCGCAGCATAGCGCGCCTGAAGAAGATCGATTGAGAGAGTGAGCTTCGCGAGCTAGCATTGAGAGAGGAATCAAAAGTGAGACATCGAGGTAGGAGAGAGTAAGTTGGCAGCTAAGCGAAGGGTGAGATCGAATTGCGGGAGCACAAACAGCAGAGAAAGCGAAGGCGTTTCTGTGGAGCTTCCGAGAAGTTGACAGTGAAGAGTGGCGAGTAGAAGCAGAGGTGGAATCGAGGTGTGGACCGAAATTGACAGCAGACGCAGTCGTGTGGAGTCGCATTGGAAGCTAGGACAAGAGCCAGAAGCGCGCGGAGGTCGAAGGCAACTCGGGGAGCCGAAGAAGACTAAAGAGGTTCTTCCCTCTGTTCTTTTCCCCTCCCACTTCTTCTCGCCTTTTCTTGGTACTCCCCGCGCTTCCTTGATTGTGTGCAGGCAGCCTGATCGATTACCCCACCCCCATTCTTTCTATCGAGACATTGGGCGCGGAAGCGCTGCCCAATTTCTATCGAGGCATCTCCTTGCTTCTTCCCGAGCTCAATTCGAGCTTCTCTACTCCTAGCCCTCAAATTGGAGACCCCAACTATCAATTTCCCTACCCCCTACCTCTCTATCCCTGAAACTTGGAACAGAAGACGATTCGGAAGATGGGAACATCTTCGGAAGACGCTTCTTGAACTTGACTGTCTTCGGAAGACCGTCTTCGGAAGTCGACTGAACACAGTTCGTATCAAGAGTGGATTTGCTTTGCTTTTGTGTTTAGAGAGGCTTGGTACGAATCCTGAGTGGAGTGGTGAGTTGTTGTGTTAATTCGAGAAGTTGGAAGTCGGGAACTAGGCCTGTGCCTCCCGGTCTTCCAAGCTTCTCAACTCCCCATCTTCCTAGAGAGACTAGAAGACTGGAAGGCTGGCAAAATGAGCGAGAAGACGCGAGGATCCATTCGGGTCTCTTCTGTCCGATCCATAGCAGCCGTTCCTTCTTCTTCCCGAACTTAGAAGAGAGTTGTGAGAAGTCTTGCTGGCAAAATCTGGAGGGAATGGTCGAAGGTCATGTCTTCCCATCATGCAGCAAGCTTCTTCTGAGTGCGTATGAGAGGTGAGAAGTCAGAAGAACAAAGTGCAGTTGTCTTGAGTCTGTTGTGAGGATAGATTGCGTGTAGGAAGACGAAGACAGGTGAGACCAGTGAAGGGAAGTTTGACTTCGAGAAGTCTTCCGAGAAAGACATTGAATCGGAAGCTGTCCCAAGTGTCTTCCCAGAGGCCACTGTCACCGCAGGAGCCCGCAACCATCTTCTGAACCTTTCTCATACTCTACTTCTCGCATATCTTGTATCTTCTGATAGGAAGTAGGATGTAATGCAAGGTGGGTTGTCTTCTTGGTAATCCATGCGAGGCCTTACTTAGATAGGATTGTTTAGATATAGCTCGGAAGACGAGAGCTATCTAGGAAGTACTGTTAGAATCCCGGAAGACGGAGTAGCTGTCTTCTGGAAGACTAGTTTCGTCTTCTGAGAAGTAGAAGCTAGATTGTGGGCACTCGGGAAGAACTGAGCCTTCAGCTCATAGTAGGTACTTGTGGTTTAGTGCAACAGATCTTCCAGGTATGTCGATGCATCCGTGAGGCTTGGTGTTACCCACGGCAGACTTGGCCGAGGCCACTCCTTTCCTCAAGAAGTTGGGTCTCGACTTCTTCCTGTGGGATTGGAACCTCGCAGATCAAGGGCTTCTGGAGGAGGTGTGGGCCGCGTTACCACCGCGTAACCGTGTACCTGCGAAGGCAGGAGTAGCTCGGGGAAGACCGTCTTCCTGGACTGAAGACTGGTGGCGTAAGGCGTTTCACAGGCCTGAGACCGAGAACCGAGGATATTGGTACGAGAAGAAGATCTTGCCTAGGATTGTGAGTTCATGGCATGTGCCTGGGAGTACCACCTGCCTTTTCGTGGAAGACATGCAGGGGAGGAACGGTTGGAAGATAGAGTCTTACCGGGAGCCGAAGAAGCGACTTCTGACGAAGTTATTTCTGCATCTTTTCTCCAAGGGAAAAGCGCAGAAGACAAGATACTTAGGAGATCAAGACGTGGAGTTCCTAGAATCAGTATGGGATGACAGAGTGCCAATCTACTGGGGCGCGTACATCCACAACTATGTACAGACGGAGCTAGCATACTTGGGTACCCCGGCGGGAGGACATCTGACGCCCTTCTTCTGCTATTTGTATGTAGCCATGGGGGATCTTAGGGAAGATCAGCTGGCAGTGTATGGGCCAACGGAGCGACAGGAAGTGAAGGAGGAGACCTCGGAAGACGATGACCGAGAGGCAGCAGCAACGCCTCCTCCCACTCTGATGCCACAACTGAGACCCGGCTCTCACCAGAAGACGCTTCTTGTGGTGCCACAAATTACAGGATGCACGAATTTTTGAAATTTTTAAGAATAATGACTTGTTTATATAACTGAAGAAGCGTTGTTACTTAAGGTTACGTCTTCCTTAACAGGAAGATGATCTTAAGAGCTGTTTGTAATAAGAAGTTGACTTCTTCAGAAGACGACCGTCTTCGGAAGATCATCTTCTCAGTTGCGTCTTCAGAAGATGAGAAGACGGCGGAAGACACCTGTCTTCCGGAAGACAACGATCACGAAGGCCTGACCACGAGTTTTTGGGTAAACAAGTAGGTGTACCTACTAAGTAAGCACCCAGGTGGTAGGTAGGTCGAAGAAGACACCTAGGGTCGAAACTCTTAATCTGCGGGGAAGATGCGTGAGGAAGCACATTAGCCACCTTCCAACTTTCCGCAGCACAGTGCGCCTGAAGAAGATCGATTGAGAGAGTGAACTTCGAGCTAGCATTGAGAGAGGAATCGAGTAAGACATCGAGGTAGGAGAGAGTAAGTTGGCAGCTAGGCGAAGGATGAAATCGGATTGCGGGAGCACAAACAGCAGAGAGAGCGAAGGCATTTCTGTGGAGCTTCCGAGAAGTTGACAGTGGAGAGTGGCGAGTAGAAGCGAAGGTAGAATCGAGGTGTGGACCGAAATTGACAGCAGGCGCATTCGAGAGGAGTCGCATTGGAAGCTAATACAAGAGCCAGAAGCGCGCGAAGGTCGAAGGCAACTCGGGAGCCGAAGAAGACTGTAGAGGTTCTTCCCCCTGTTCTTTTCCCCTCCCACTTCTTCTCGCCATTTTCTTGGTACTCCCAGCGCTTCCTTGATTGTGTGCAGGCAGCCTGATCGATTACCTCACCCCCCCCATTCTTTCTGTTTGAGACATTGGGCGCGGAAGTGCTGCCCAATTTCTGTCAAGATATCTCCTTGCTTCTTCCCGAGCTCAATTCGAGCTTCCCTACCCCTAGTCTTCAAATTGGCAAACCCAACTATCAATTTCTCTACCCCCTTACCTCTCTACCCCCGAAACTTGGAATAGAAGACGATTCGGAAGATGGGAACATCTTCGGAAGACGCTTCTTGAACTTGACTATCTTCGGAAGACATCTTCGGAAGACTGTCTTCGGAAGTCGACTGAACACAATTCGTATCAAGAGTGGATTTGCTTTGCTTTTGTGTTTAGAGCGACTTGGTACGGAGCCTGAGTGGTGTGGTGAGTTGTTGTGTTATTTCGAGAAGTTGGAACTCGGGAACTAGGCCTGTGCCTCCCGATCTTCCAAGCTTCTCAACTCCACATCCTCCTAGAGAGACTAGAAGACTGAAAGGCTGGCAAGATGAGCGAGAAGACGTGAGGGTCCATTTCGGGTCTCTTCTGTCCGACCCATAGCAGCCGTTCCTTCTTCTTCCCGAACTTAGAAGAGATTTGTGAGAAGTATTGCTGGCAGAATCCGGAGAGAATGGTCGAGGGTCATGTCTTCTCATCATGCAGCAAACTTCTTCTGAGTGCGTATGAGAGGTGAGAAGTCAGAAGAACAGAGTGCACATGTCTTGAGTCTGTTGTGAGGATAGACTGCGCGTAGGAAGAAGAAGACAGGTGAGACCAGTGAAGGGAAGTCTGACTTCGGGAGGTCTTCCGAGAACGACATTGAATCGGAAGCTGTCCCAAGTGTCTTCCCAGAGACCACTGTCACCGCAGGAGCCCGCAACCATCTTCTGAACCTTTCTCATACTCTACTTCTCGCATATCTTGTATCTTCTGATAGGAAGTAGGATGTAATGCAAGGTGGGTTGTCTTCTTGGTAATCCATGTGAGGCCTTGCTTAGATAAGATTGTTTAGATATAGCTCGGAAGACGAGAGCTATCTAGGAAGTACCGTTAGAATCCCGGAAGACGGAGTAGCTGTCTTCTGGAAGACTAGTTTCGTCTTCTGAGAGTGGAAGCTAGACTGTGGGCACTCGGGAAGGACTGAGCCTTCAGCTCATAGTAGGTGCTTGTGGTTTAGTGCAGCAGATCTTCCAGGTATGTCGATGCATCTGCGAGGCTTGGTGTTACCAGCGACAGAATTGGTCGAGGCCACTCCTTTCCTCAAGGAGTTGGGTCTCGACTTCTTCCTGTGGGATTGGAACCTCGCAGATCAAGGGCTTCTGGAGGAGGTATGGGCCGCGTTACCACCGCGTAACTGTGTACCTGCGAAGGCAGGAGTTGCTCGGGGAAGACCATCTTCCTGGACAGAAGACTGGTGGCGTAAGGCGTTTCACAGGCCTGAGACCGAGAACCGAGGATATTGGTACGAGAAGAAGATCTTGCCTAGGATTGTGAGTTCATGGCATGTGCCTGGGAGTACCACCTGTCTTTTCGTGGAAGACATGCAGGGGAGGAACGGTTGGAAGATAGAGTCTTACCGGGAGCCGAAGAAGCGACTTCTGACGAAGTTATTTCTGCATCTTTTCCCCAAGGGAAAAGCGCAGAAGACAAGGTAGGACTTGGAGATCAGGACGTAGAGTTCTTGGAATCAGTGTGGGATGACAGAGTGCCAATCTACTGGGGCGCGTACATCCACAACTATGTACAGACGGAGCTAGCATACTTGGGTACCCCGGCGGGAGGACATCTGACGCCCTTCTTCTGCTACTTGTATGTAGCCATGGGGGATCTTAGGGAAGATCAGCTGGCAGTGTATGGGCCAACGGAGCGACAGGAGGTGAAGGAGGAGACCTCGGAAGACGATGACCGAGAGGTAGCAGCAACGCCCTCTCCCACTCTGATGCCACAGTTGAGACCCGGCTCTCACCAGAAGACGCTTCTGGTGAGGGAAGACAAGTCTAGTGGGTCGGAAGACGCCACGCCAGTGAGGAAGATGGGTCACAGAAGTGTACCGAGGACACCCATCTCCCTCATCCATTCAGGATCGGAGTCGGACTCGGAGGAAGACTTGCTGAGTACCCGATCGGAGCAGAAGACAGCTTCTGTAACACCTGGGAGTCTTCTGAAGACTCCAGAAGACGAAGGATGGATGGGTACTCCTACTGCGATGCGAGGAAGCGCAAAGAGGAGAGCCGCTCCTGCCACGAGGAGTCTTCCACCCCGGAAGATGAGAAGAGTAGCTTCTTCTCGTGCGCAGAAGATGAAGGTCGTAGTGGTGGAAGAGGTTCCCTTGCCTCTAGAAGACAAGGTCGACACCTCCGAGCAAGTGGTGGGGATGAACTTGTCTTCTGCAGGAAGACGACTGGAGGAGTTTAGTGCCTACTTCCAGAAGGAGATCCAGCCCGCTATGGAGTTGCTGGAAAGGAGAGCGAGGGCACAGGAGAAGCCCTTACAGCCTGGATTCGGCCTGCGCACCTTGCTGCGACAGGAAGACAGCCAGCAGAAGACGGAGTCGCTGGAAGCTAGTCTCCGCACCACAGAGAAGCTTGCAGCCAGGTACAAGGCGGAAGCAGCCGCTTCTGCCAAGGAGTCGATGCAACTTCGGAAGAGCAACCAGGAGTTGCAGACGCGAGTACAGCAGCGCGATCAGGAAGTTCTCCGAGTGCGGGAGAGATCACTGCCCTCGCAGAAGAGCAGACCACTTGGAAGATGCAGCGAGAAGCCGCAGAAGCGCGAGCTGCAGTAGAGAAGACGCAGAGGGAAGCAGCGGAGGTCCGTGCGCAGAAGATGCTAGCTCAGTCGGTAGAAGCGCTTCGGAAGAAGTTCAACTTCACCGCGGGTAAGAAGTTACTTACTTTAGCTAGGGAATGGGACAGCGAGTCCAAGACGAGGTTGGTGGAATGCAGAGATAGCATGTTCAGGTACCTGGATAGACAGATAGAAGGAGTGAAGACACTTTATGGTCTTCCCTCACTTCCGACACCTGCAACCGCATCTTCCCAAGCCCCAGCATCCTCGACTGGATCCGGAATGGAGAAGGAGGAGTTCGATCTCGCTGTGCACTTGGTGGTGATAGCGTTGGAAGACGAGAAGACTCCAGAAGACGCCCCGGAAGACATGATGTCTTCTGGAAGACAGGAAGACGAGCCATCTTCCCAGGTATTCCGCGTGGAGGAAGCGACTTCCCCGGACCCCTATGAGGTCGCCATGGTCCCTAGTACTGCATCTGTGCCTCAGAAGACCGAAGACGCAGCATTCGACTCGTCTTCCCAGAAGACCATTCCGTCTTCCGAAGTCGAAGCCGAGGAAGACGCAGCCGCAGAAACAGCAGGGCCAGCGAAGAGCGAGGAGAGGGAAGCTACCTCAGTGGTACCCGAGGTAAGTGCAGGGCTTCCCAGTCCATCAGAAGTCGAGGTAGTAGCTCCGGTAGGAGCAGATCATGTGGAGATTGCCACCGAGCAATCAGAGTAGTTAGCAAACTCAATTGACACTTTCAGATTTAGTAGGATCGGACATGCTATCTTAAGGGTGGCAGTTTTCCATGTAAAAATAGTTAGGACTCCATGTGGCAGCATAGGTAGCGTAGGAGTAACACATTGGAGGGCTAATTGGGAAGAGGGACCGCATGCATGTGAGGTGACAACCTCTTGTCAGCGCCTCTCTCTCTCTCCCTGGTGGTCGCCTCCCCTGACTCTCGAGGCAGATGGTTAAGTAGGATCGTAGAGTAGGAAATGGAGCTCTGCCAGTTCTGCCAGTTCTGTAGAATTCTGTAGTAACTGAACATACACACCGATTCTACAGGCAGGCAGGCGAGACACATTAGAGCAGAGACAGTCTTAGCGCACTACACCCGTTGTTGGAAACATACGAATAGTCTTGGAATATACAGGAGGGGTCTGCATACTCGCACCAACAGTGGTTCGAAGATGTAGATAGAAGTAGTGGACAGTCTAGGAGTAGACGCAGGAAGTAGCGGGAGTGAGCTTCCCAATGCCATTGTGACTTCTTCTCGGGGAATAGATTGTGGATTTGAGTGCAGCAACTTCGCTCATGTCTTCTGGGTGGTGGAATGTATTGAATTCGCTCCCAATTGTGCATGGGAAGTGTTCTTCTTGAGTGGCGGTGAATGTCAACAGTTGTGGAGTGTAGCTTGACTCGTTCAGTAGAGCACTTGGGATCTACGTACGAACGGTCTTCTGAGTAAGTGATCACAGAAGACAGAGCAGTCAGAGCAGCGAAGTGAAGAAGAAAGAAGACTTCTTCCCGCAACAAAAGACGACATCCTCGAGTAGAAGACGGTGCTACAGTACTCATGTTTGTTGTCTTCCTCCCCAAACTATTACAAGCAGGGATGGCTTGTTAGTCAGGATCCGGACTAGAAGCCTGTCGGAATCTTAATTGCCCTTTTTCATCCTGGTTTCTCTTGTTTAGATTTCTTCTTCTTCCCATCTTCTTCCCATCTTCCCCACCTTCTTACCTTCTTCTAGTGAGCTTCCGATACTTCTATTGAGCTTCCGTGAAGGTGAATGTCGTTGTAGCGCTGCAGGAAGACAACTTCCGTAGGCAGAAGCCTGGGAAGGCTACAGGGGGCATACACCCTGTGATTAATCTAACCCGATTGGAATGTGAGTGTGAGAATAAGGTGTAATGACTGTTACTAGTCGACTTCTGCGAAGCCGGACAGCCTTCTGGAGGTGTGAGAAGACGAGCTAAACCCCAGAAGACGAGAATCGCTTCGGGAAGACGGTATCGAGAAGACCGGAAGAAGCAACCTGGAAGCAGGAAGATCGTCTTCCCGAGCTTCTTTGTGAATAGTTGTGTGATATTGTAATCGGTAGTTGTTTGTTTAGGTCCAGAGCACCATTTGGCGTGTCTGGAAGACGTGTTGGTTTGTGTGGTTTTGTGAGAAGACGGGCTTTTTAGACAAAACCCGTGTGTTTGTGTGTTTGAACAGATCTTAGAACTTAGAGCAGCGTTACTTGTGCAAATCCTCTGTGGGAACGATATCTTGTATACTAAATGGGCAAAAGGAGAAATCCTTCGTCACTACACTTCTGATGAGGGAAGACGAGTCTAGTGGGTCGGAAGACGCCACGCCAGTGAGGAAGATGGGTCACAGAAGTGTACCAAGGACACCCATCTCCCTCATTCATTCAGGATCGGAGTCGGACTCGGAGGAAGACTTACTGAGTACTCGATCGGAGCAGAAGACAGCTTCTGTAACACCTGGGAGTCTTCCGAAGACTCCAGAAGACGAAAGATGGATGGGCGCTCCTACTGCGATACGAGGAAGCGCAAAGAGGAGAGCCGCTCCTGCCACGAGGAGTCTTCCACCCCGGAAGATGAGAAGAGTAGCTTCTTCTCGTGCGCAGAAGATGAAGGCCGTAGTGGTGGAAGAGGCTTCCTTGCCTCTAGAAGACAAGGTCGACACCTCCGAGCGAGTGGTGGGGAGGAACTTGTCTTCCGCAGGAAGACGACTGGAGGAGTTCAGTGCCTACTTCCAGAAGGAGATCCAGCCCGCTATGGAGTTGCTGGAGAGGAGAACGAGGGCACAGGAGAAGCCCTTACAGTCTGGATTTGGCCTGCGCACCTTGCTGCGACAGGAAGACAGCCAGCAGAAGACGGAGTCGCTGGAAGCTAGTCTCCGCACCACGGAGAAGCTTGCAGCCAGGTACAAGGTGGAAGCAGCCGCTTCTGCCAAGGAGTCGATGCAACTTCGGAAGAGCAACCAGGAGTTGCAGGCGCGAGTACAGCAGCGCGATCAGGAAGTTCTCCGAGTGCGGGAGAAGATCACTGCCCTCGCAGACGAGCAGACCACTTGGAAGATGCAGCGAGAAGCCGCAGAAGCGCGAGCTGCAGTGGAGAAGACGCAGAGGGAAGCAGCGGAGACTCGTGCGCAGAAGATGCTAGCTCAGTCGGTAGAAGCGCTTCGGAAGAAGTTCAACTTCACAGCGGGTAAGAAGTTACTTACCTTAGCTAGGGAATGGGACAGCGGGTCCAAGACGAGGTTGGTGGAATGCAGAGATAGCATGTTCAGGTACCTGGATAGACAGATAGAAGGAGTGAAGACACTTTATGGTCTTCCCTCACTTCCGACACCTGCAACCGCATCTTCCCAAGCCCCAGCACCCTCGACTGGGTCCGGAATGGAGAAGGAGGAGTTCGATCTCGCTGTACACTTGGTGGTGACAGCGTTGAAAGACGAGAAGACTCCAGAAGACGCCCCGGAAGACATGATGTCTTCTGGAAGACACGAAGACGAGCCGTCTTCCTAGGTATTCCGCGTGGAGGAAGCGACTTCCCCGGACCCCTATGAGGTCGCCATGGTCCCTAGTACTGCATCTGTGCCTCAGAAGACCGAAGACGCAGCATTCGACTCGTCTTCCCAGAAGACCATTCCGTCTTCCGAAGTCGAAGCCGAGGAAGACGCAGCCGCAGAAACAGCAGGGCCAGCGAAGAGCGAGGAGAGGGAAGCTACCTCAGTGGTACCCGAGGTAAGTGCAGGGCTTCCCAGTCCATCAGAAGTCGAGGTAGTAGCTCTGGTAGGAGCAGATCATGTGGAGATTGCCACCGAGCAATCAGAGTAGTTAGCAAACTCAATTGACACTTTCAGATTTAGTAGGATCGGACATGCTATCTTAAGGGTGGCAGTTTTCCATGTAAAAATAGTTAGGACTCCATGTGGCAGCATAGGTAGCGTAGGAGTAACACATTGGAGGGCTAATTGGGAAGAGGGACCGCATGCATGTGAGGTGACAACCTCTTGTCAGCGCCTCTCTCTCTCTCCCTGGTGGTCGCCTCCCCTGACTCTCGAGGCAGATGGTTAAGTAGGATCGTAGAGTAGGAAATGGAGCTCTGCCAGTTCTGCCAGTTCTGTAGAATTCTGTAGTAACTGAACATACACACCGATTCTACAGGCAGGCAGGCGAGACACATTAGAGCAGAGACAGTCTTAGCGCACTACACCCGTTGTTGGAAACATACGAATAGTCTTGGAATATACAGGAGGGGTCTGCATACTCGCACCAACAGTGGTTCGAAGATGTAGATAGAAGTAGTGGACAGTCTAGGAACAGGGAACGGCATCCTCGTGCAGTCCTGTTAGCTAGGCTGGTGTGTCGAGGAGTAGACGCAGGAAGTAGCGGGAGTGAGCTTCCCAATGCCATTGTGACTTCTTCTCGGGGAATAGATTGTGGATTTGAGTGCAGCAGCTTCGCTCATGTCTTCTGGGTGGTGGAATGTATTGAATTCGCTCCCAATTGTGCATGGGAAGTGTTCTTCTTGAGTGGCGGTGAATGTCAACAGTTGTGGAGTGTAGCTTGACTCGTTCAATAGAGCACTTGGGATCTACGTACGAACGGTCTTCTGGGTAAGGGATCCCAGAAGACAGAGCAGTCAGAGCAGCGAAGTGAAGAAGAAAGAAGCCTTCTTCCCGCAACAGAAGACGACATCCTCGAGTAGAAGACGGTGCTACAGTACTCACGTTTGTTGTCTTCCTCCCCAAACTATTACAAGCAGGGATGGCTTGTTAGTCAAGATCCGGACTAGAAGCTTGTCGGAATCTTAATTGCCCTTTTTCATCCTGTTTTCTCTTGTTTGGATTTCTTCTCCTTCCCATCTTCCCTCATCTTCCCCATCTTCGTATCTTCTCGAGTGAGCTTCCGAGACTTCTATTGAGCTTCCGTGAAGGTGAATGTCGTTGTAGTGCTGCAGGAAGACAACTTCCGTAGGCAGAAGCCTGGGAAGGCTACAGGGGGCATACACCCTGTGATTTATCCAACCCGTTGGAATGTGAATGTGAGAGTAAGGTGTAACGACAGTTGCTAGTCGACTTCTGCGAAGCCGGACAGCCTTCTGGAGGTGTGAGAAGACGAGCTGAACCCCCAGAAGACGAGAATCACTTCGGGAAGACGGTATCGAGAAGACCGGAAGAAGCAACCTGGAAGCAGGAAGATCGTCTTCCCGAGCTTCTCTGTGAATAGTTGTATGATATTGTAATTAGTAGTTGTTTGTTTGGGTCCAGAGCACCATTTGGCATGTCTGGAAGACGTGTTGTTTTGTGTGGTTTTGTGAGAAGACGGGATTTCTAGGCAAAACCCGTGTGTTTGTGTGTTTGAACAGATCTTAGAACTTAGAGCAGCGTTACTTGTGCAAATCCTCTGTGGGAACGATATCTTGTATACTAAATGGGCAAAAGGAGAAATCCTACGTCACTACACTCACCCTGATGCGGCAAGAAGAAGGCCAGAAGAAGGTAGAAGCGTTGGAAGCCAATCTCCGCACCACGGAGAAGCTCGCAGCGAAGTATAAGACGGAAGCAGCCGCTTCTGCCAAGGAGTTAGCACAGATGAGGAAGAGCAACCAGGAGTTGCAGGCGCGTTTACAGCAGCGTGACCAGGAGGTTTCTGCGAGTCCGAGGTAGGATCACCGCTCTCGCAGAGGAGAAGACGACATGCAAGACACTCCGGGAAGCCGCAGAAGCACAGACTGCAGAGGAGAAGACGCAGCAGGAAGCAGCAGAAGCTCGTGCGCAGGGGATGCTAGCTCAGACGGTGGAAACGCTTCGGAAGAAGTTTAACTTCACCACAGTTAGGAAGCTTCTTACCTTAGCTAGGGAATGGGACGACGAGTCCAGGGCGATGTTGGTAGAGTGTAAGGAGAGCATGTTCCGGTACTTGGATCGGCAGATAGAGGGAGTGAAGACACTCTACGGTCTTCTCTCGATTCCGCCACCCGCAATTGCATCTTCTCAAGCCCCAGCACCATCGACCGGATCAGATTTGGAGAAGGAGGAGTTCGACCTCGCTGTCCACTTGGTAGTGACAGCGTTGGAAGCCGAGAAGACTTCAGAAGAAGCCCCGGAAGACAAGGTGTCTTCTGGAAGACAGGAAGAAGAGCTGTCTTCCCAAGTATTCTGAGTGGAGGAAGCGACTTCCCCGGACCCCTATGAGTTCACCATGGCTCCCAGTGTCTCAGAAGAGCGAGGAAGCACAAGTCGACCCAGCTTCCCAGAAGACGCTTCCGTCTTCCGAAGCAGCAGCAGCAGAGCCAGCGACGAATGTTGAGGAGGAAGCCATCTCAGTGACACCCGAGGTATTCACATGGCTTTCCAGCTTAATAGAAGCCGAGTTAGGAGTTCAGGTAGGACAGGTCAAATGAAGATAGCATCCGAGCAATTAGAGTAGGTAACAAAGCGCAGAAGATAGGTTGACTTGTCCAAACTTAGTAGGAACCGAACATGCTATCTTAGGAGATGGTAGTTTCAGTGTAATATTAGATAGGTGACCATGTGGCAGAGTAGGCAGCGCAGGAGTAGTAAGGTGGATGGCTAAATAGGAAGAGGAACCGCTTGCATGTGGGGTAGCAGCCTTCTGACAGCGCCCATCTCTCCTTAATTGTAGTTGAGGATTGGAGAGAATTCCCTCTACGCCTCAAGGCAGATGCTTAAGTAGGATCGAAGAGTAGATTTTCAGACACACATATGCCTCACTGTGAGTAGGAACACATTACACACTAGAGACGCATACGCACAATGCACACTACACCCGATGTGAGAGACACACGAACAGATTGAGATTACACCGAAGGGGTCTGCATTCTCTCGTTATCAACAATGGTTCAAAGATGTAGATAGAAGTAGTGAGCAGTCTAGGAGCAGGGAACGGCATCCTCGTATAGTCTTGCTGGCTAAACTGGTGTGTCAAGGAGTAGGAGCAGAAAGTAGAGGGAGTGAGCTTCCCAACACCAATGTGTCTTCTTTTCGGAGAATGGATTGCTGATTTGAGTGTAGAAGCTTTGTCTGTGTCTTCTGGGTGGTGGGTTTTCTTGAATTCACTCTCGATTGTGCATGGGAAGCATTCTTCTTGAGTGGCGGTGACTGTCAGCAGTTGTGCAGTTTCGCAGCTTGGCTCATCCAGTGGAGCACTTTGGATCCACGTACGGACGATCCTATGGATAAGAGATCTCAGAAGACAGAGTAGTCGGAGCAGCGAGAGAAGAAGAAAGAAGTCTTCTTCCCACAGCAGAAGACGATATCCTCAAGTAGAAGACTGGGTAACTGTACGCATGTTTGTTGTCTTCCTCCCCAAACTATTACAAGTAGGGATTGCTTGTTAGTCAGGATCCGGACTAGAAACCTGTCGGAGTCTTAATTTCTTATTCTTATCTTGTCTTTCTCTCGTTTGGATTTTTCCTTCTTCTCCATCTTCCTCATCTTCTTACCTTCTTCTAGTGAGCTTTCGAGACTTCTATTGAGCTTCCGTGAAGGTGAATGTCGTTCTAGTGCTGCAAGAAGACCGTTTCCGATAGGTAGAAGTCTGAGAGGGCTACAGGGGTATACACCTTGTGATTAATCTAACCCCTTGGGACTTGGAAGAGCAATGTGCGACAGACTCCTGGAGGCGTGAGAAGTCGAGTTGAACCCCCAGAAGCCGAGAATTGCTTTGAGAAGACGGTATTGAGAAGACTGGAAGAAGTGACATGGAAGCAGGAAGCGTCTTCCCAAGCTTCTCTGTAGATAATTGTGTAATATTTTAGGTGGTAGTTGTTTGTTTAGGTCCAGAGCACCTTCTGAAAGGTCTGGAAGCCGTATGGTTTTGTGAAAAGACTGGATTTCTAGACAAAACTCGTGTGTTTGTGTGTTCGAACATATCTTAGAACTTAGGCAGCGATACTTGTGCAAATCCTCTGTGGGAACGATATCTTGTATACTAAATGGGCAAAAGGAGTAATCCTGCGACACTACACTCAAGCTCATGATTACCTTGGGAGAAGAAATGACACAAGAGGTGTTGTTACAACCATTTCCTTTTATTTTACCTATGGTAGATTATTCTCGAAGAGATTTGGTGATGTTCATACTCTTTTAATGAGTCGTTATTGCACGAAGATTAGAAGAGTAGAAAGAGTAGTTACAAGATGGGGAAGCTACAAGTGTTTCATGAGAAGGACAATGAAGATGTAGAGCCGTTTGTTCGAGACTTCAAAAGAGATTGCATCGGAAACAACGTGACAAGGAAAGAAGAATGGGTGTTGTTACTAGAGTTTTTAGAAGATTTTGCTCTTACGTGGTATGAAGACCGAGTGAAGAACAAGACACATGGTGCAGTTGAGGATACATAGGAGACGTTGAGTAACGCACTCATCGAGGAGTTTATGCCAGAAGAGAGTTATGAGAAGCTCATGGTTGAGCTCACTCATTTGAAGCAACGGGACAACGAGAAAGTTTGGCAATATGTCGAAAGGGTGATAAGTTGGAGCAACGGTTCAGATGGTACTACGGAAGAGTGGGGACAACGTGGAGCTAACAATGACGAGGATTGAAGCAGTGTTGACCAAGCACTTGGTGGGAGGATTGAGACCTTCAATTCGAACCCAAGTGAGGTACGAGAAGCCAGCAATCAAAGCGGAGGTTATCAAGATCGTGACAAATATGGAAGAGAGTTTGGATGAAAGGAATATCATCCAACCTCATCATGACTCTCTAGTATCGACTCCGCTCTTGGTGTAGCCACAATGATAACATCTGCACCATCACAATTGGTGATCGCTTCAACGTCACCTCCTACTCCAACGGTGGTGCCAAGATCATTTATTCCTACAACTATGTCTACTGTCGCCTCTGATTTTCATGTCGAGTTGAAGAGCATCACCGATACTCTTGCAGATCTCAAGATAAATGTGGTGCAGTTACAAGAATGGAGCAACAAAGGTGGAGGAATAGGTCAAAGAGGTTACGACAACAATCCCAACCGAGGAAATCAAGATAACTTTGGAGGTAACCAAGATAACTTTAGAAGAATCACTTGTTGGACATGTGGAGGTTCTCATTTCCAATGAAACTGTCATAACAACGGAGCAAAGGGTGTTGAAGCTGTCAAAATGAATGTTGGTGGAGGAAATCCATCACATACACAAGACAAGAGAGTGACTACTATCGATGTAGTAAGAGATCTCATCTATGAGAAGGGAGAGAGCTCGAACTCTTCTCATGCACCGGTGGAGCTTTTTAGCTCAAGAAAGGAAAAAGACTCGATTTACTGATGACCAGTTTTCATGGAGGAGTCACCAAGTAGAAATACTCACTCGAGTAACGTTTTGAGTACACCAAGGGAACCAAGAAGGAAGTTGGGAATGACAGATTTCATCATTTCATCTTCTCAAGTGAGATATGATGTGGTTGAAGATGTGGGTACTCAGAAAGCCAACATCATAGTGGTGCAGCTGATTGCACTCAACCCTAATTTACGAAGAGAACTCAGAGGAGGACTAAGTTCTAAGAGAAGCAAGAAGAAGAAACCCCAAAGAGCAAGACATCAAAGTTTGTGCGAGTTGGTGTGGTCGATGTGCATGCTTCAGAGGTATGCACTTGGCTTCAAAGATTGAAGTCCGATTGAATGGTCACTACATCTCTGACGTGTTGGTGGATGGAGGATCGGCTGTAAATGCCATATCAGAGAGGTTGATGAAGAAGTTGAGGATGGAACCAACTCGCCCAGCTAGCATTGTCATGAGAATGGCTAACAAGCAACGGGTAAGATCTCTTGGTGTGTTCGAGAAGGTGGTTGTGTCTTTGATGAGAGTTCAAACATTGATGTCCAAGTACTAAAGGACTCTAGTTATGATTTACTCCTAGGTAAGCCTTGGTTGAGAACTGTGCGCACCATAGATATGTGGCACAAGGGATATTTACGAATTGGGCCTAGAGATCATAAAGTGATAGTATCTCTCTCGAGTGTTGGAGTTGTGACTTTTGACTCTGATAGACCTACTAGTGATTACTAGGAATCTGATACGGAGGACTATCAAAGTGTCTCAGAGGTAGATACGGGAGATTCTTATGATCAAGAATCCTCGTCTGATGACGAAGGATTTGGTCGAGACGAATCATTACATCAGTTTAGTGCGATTGACTTGTTGCCTCGACCAGCAATGGAGAAAGATCCTGACAAAGAAGAGTTGAGTGAGATAGAGATTGTGAGAAGACTCTCTATCATGAAGTTTGGTATCAATGTCACTCAAGATGAGAAAAGTATATTCTTAGATATATTTCAGAAATATATCCATGTGTTTGCTTTCAATTACAAGGATTTGAAAAGAGGTGACTCTAAAGACTCATTGAATCGAATTGGAGGAGAATGCAAGATCAGTTCGACAGAAGTAGAGAAGGGTCATCATACAACAAGGATGGGTGATGGTCAAGGAGGAGATAGACAAGTTGAAAGAGACAAGTTTCATTTATGAGGTAGAGAACTCAGAATGGGTTTCACCCATTGTGATTGTCAAGAAGAACAATGGTAAGCTGCGGGTGTGCATAGACTATAAGAAGTTGAATGCAATTATCAAGAAGGATTATTATCCTCTGCCATTTATAGATGAGATTTTGGAGGAAGTTGCTTGTCATGAGTGATACAATTTTGGTGATGGTTATAGTGGATATAACCAGATCAAGATAGCACAAGAGTACCAGTAGTTGACTATTTTCACTACTCCTTGGAGAACATTTGCATTTCGGATGATGCCATTCGGACTGTGTAATGCTCCGGTGACGTTTTAGAGTTCATGAACAAGGTGTTTAAACCATTCATATGGAAGTTTGTCTGTGATTTTATTGATGATTTTTGCGTGTACGATAGAAAGGAGGACCACTTTGATCATGTGATCAAAGTTTTGCAGCGATTGGAGCAAGCCAACGCTTCTCTAAATCTAGAGAAGTGCATCTTTGGCTGCGAAGAAGGTATACTGTTGAGACACATCATTTCCAAGAATGGGATTGCGGTAGATCTTGAGAAGGTGAAGAAGATTGTGGATCTTCCATTTCTGATCAACTTGACAAAGTTGAAGCAGTTTCTTGGCATGGTTGGATATTATCGTAGGTTTGTCTTGTCCTTCTCGAACAAAGCAATAGCTTTGAAGATGTACATGAAGAAGGGAGTTTATTTGACTTGATAGTGCATGATCATAAGGCAAAGGAAGCATTTGAGGAGCTGAAAAAGGCATTGGTGACAACTCCTATACTTGCTAAACTTGAGTGGAGTAAAGCATTTATTATGTATACGGATGCCTCCAATATTGCAATCGGATGTACATTAAGTCAGTTAGATGGAGATGGGCATGATCATCCTATAACTTATGCTAGTAGGAAGATGGTTCTCGCGGAGAAGAATTACTCTATGATTGAACGTTCGAGAAGGATTAGTTGTGATTTTTGGATTGAAGAAATTTCGACACTACTTGCTAAGAGGGAAATTTTCCATAGTCACAGATCATTTAATAAGCTTAATGCCGAAGTTTATATTGCTCGTTGGAAGATCCTTCTAACAGGATACGATTACGTGATCGAAGATAGATCAAGGAAAAAACATACAAATGCTGATCTCTTGTCGAGGGCTTATGATGATGAGAGAGAAGAACCATTTGATGATTCGTTTTCAGACGAGTAAGTGATGACCATCACAAGCATGGAGGAGGTACCTGACGAGTATAAGGAAATTTGAAGTTTCTATGCAGATTGCTCTTTCCCAGAAGACATGCATACCCGAGAACGTAACGTGTTGATCAAGAAATGCAAACCTTACACCATGGTGGAAGGAATTCTATTCCATCAAGGAGCAGATGGATTACTAAGGAGAGCAGTTGATCAGAAGGAGACGTTCAAGCTAATGCACGAGTTTCACGACGGCACTGTTTGCGGAGGTCATTTTGCTGGTAATATAACAGCCTTCAAGATTTTAGATGCGAGTTATCACTGGAGAGGGATTTTCAAGGAGTGTTTAGACTATTGCAAAACTTGCGACATATGTCAAGCATTTGCTCTGAAGTCTACTAGAACACCTCCGTTAAGATCAATTTCAGTGTTAAGACCATTTGAGAAGTGGGGTATTGACTTTGTAGGTCCTTTAATAAGACACATCGAGATAATAGATACATTGTAATCGTCACGGATTACTGTACCAAGTGGGTAGAGGCTAGATCTTTGAGAGAGACTAATGAAACAGAAGTGGGTAGATTCTATGGGAGAGGATCATCACAAGATTTGGATGTCTGTTAGAGTTGGTCTCAGATAGAGGAGGAGAGTTTATATGAAACATGATTACTGCTATGCTGCAACACTTTTCTATCAAGCCACGAGTAACGACGTCATATAAACCAAATGCTAATGGTCTTGCGAAGAAGACCAATCTTACACTTTGTATGATGCTCGTCAAAGATATTGGTGTTGAGACTACGAAACATACTTGGGATAAGAGACTACATGCCATCTTATGAGAGTATCGAACGACAACAAAGACTTCTATTGGGTATTATCCATTTCAACTTGTTTATGGAGTGGAGTTCAAGTTACCGATCCAATTCGAATTGGATACTTTTCAAACTATACAACGAAAGTTGAAGAGATCAAGGAGAAAAGACGTCGTCCTATCTGTAACGACCTATGTTACACATAAGAAGTTTGTCTATTAGTAAGATGTTTAGTTATAACTAAGTGTGGATAATGTTTATTTGCTGCCCAAGTACTTTAAGGAGGTATCAAGTTAGTCATGACTATCTAAAGTTAGGTATGATTAAACTTAGTTGTAATTTTGGTAGAATTCAGATATTTTCTAAAGAGTGAGCAATACTATCTTGTCATCTTGTCTAAAAGATAGAAAGGAGGTGGAAAGTATCCATTATCTCCTTTTTGACTTGATATTAGTCGTGGGATTAAAGTTGTGGACCTTGTGGACATTAAAAACAAGAAGAAATTCCACATGTCTCCTTTTTAGTGGGTCCTAGTGTAGAGGGGGTTGGAAATTCGAGATTCCTTGAAAATATTTCAGAATCCTTCTAGAAGTTGTTGACTTTGAAGGAATAAGTCCATGTGAAAAGGTAAGAAGCCCATGTGATTAATGCTTTTACCTTAAGTAATATCTTAGTAAAATCCGATAAAGTTACCAGGTTGAGTTACCGGAGGGTATCAAAGTAAAAGCTAGAATGTATAAATAGAGGAGTAGAGAAGAGCTCTTCATCCTTGTTTTCACATCGTCATAATGTCAACTTGAGTAATAGAGAGTGTGTGATATTTTAACATGTGAGAACTTGAGAGACGTCGTTAGAATAGAGGATTTTAGTTGATGAGTTTATGGAGAATTTTAGTTGATGAGTTTATGGGTGTACGAATGAGTGAACTTAGCATTTTTCTCTTCAAGTTCATGGTGTGCTTCCATCAAAGCCATCAGGGGTGACTTTTGAGTGAGAGACATGCTCGACATGTTATAGATTCATCAATGATGATCGTGGAGGTTGAGAGATCGGGGGTAGTTGTGTGGTGCCCACAATTTACAAGATTGGAGATTTTTTGAAATTTTTAAAGTTAATAACGTACTATGTAATTGAAGTAGCCTTATTACTTAAGATTACACCTTGCTTAGAGAGAAGAAGATCTTAAGGACTTTTTGTAAGGAGAAGTCAACTTCTTCCAAAGCCGAAAGACGGACATCTTCCGAGAAGACGTCTTCTCGATCGAGTCTTCCAGAAGATAGAAGACGGAAGACGGAAGACGGACATCTTCCGGAAAGATAGTGACCGTGACTGCATGGATACCAACCAAGCACCACATAGGCAAGGGGTAGGTGTACCTACCAAGTAGTAACAATAGTAGTAGGTAATTCAGGGTAACCCAGGGCATTACATAAATCACGCAGGGAAGATACGAGTTGAGAGCGCATTAGCACAGAATCGCTTGCTGCTTCCCACAACAGAGATTGACTACGTTTTAGGATTGATTTGCACCTTCAGGTATCGAAGTAGGTCATGGAAGCAAGGAGAGTGAAATTGGGAACACCAGGATCTAATTGAGGCAAGAGAGAGAGCGAGGTCAATTTTACCAACTAGGAGCACATTCGAGCTGAGAGAATCTCTGAGGATTTCAAGAAGCACATATTGAGGGTCGATTAGGAACTAGAGAGAAGCTTCAGTGCAATAGCAAGATCAATTGTAGCAGCAGAGGGGCGCAATTCAAGATTAACGACAGAAGCAGGATCGTGGTGACACATTGGAGGTGGAATTAAAGACCGGAAGCGCGCGAAAGATTGACGGTGCGACAGAAGTAGCCGGAAGCAGTCTTGAGGTTCTTCCCATGTTCTTTCTTCTTTCCCACCGCTTCCCGTCTCTGATTTGATGTCCCCTGCACTTCCTTGCTCGTTTGCAAGAAGCCCATCGATCAATTTCTCTACCCTGAAATTCTCTCTGTGGAAATTGGGCGCGGAAGCGCTGGCCAATTTTTGACAGTCATCTTCTCACTTCTTCCCAAGTTGGAATCGAGCTTCCCCATCTCATATTCCCAAATTCGATCACCTAACTATCAGTTCTCTACCCTACCACTTCTCTGTTCTCGAACCCCTGGATAGAAACGATTCTAAAGATCGGAACATCTTCAGAAGACGCTTCTGAATGTCTGAATGTCTTCAGAAGATGACTGTTTGCAATTCGTATCAAGATTGGATTGGACTGGGTTTGTGTTGAGAGAAGCTTTGTACAAATCTTAAGTGAGCTTGTGAGTTGATTGTTGTTTCGAGAAGCTGGAAATTGAGAACCAGGCCTGTGTCTCCCAATCTTCCTAGAGAGACTAGAAGGTTGGAACGGCTGGCAGAATGCGCGAGAAGACGTGAGGGTCCTTTATAGATCTCTTCTGTCCGATCCATAGTAGCATATTCTTTCTTCTTCCCGAACTTAGAAGAGAGTTGTGAGAAGCATTGCTGACAGAATCTGGAGAGAATGATTGAGAGTAATGTCTTCTCGTCATGCAGCAAGCTTCTTCTGAGTGTGTATGAGAGATAAGGAGTCAGAAGAACAGGGTATGAATGTTCCGTGTCAGTTGTGAGGCTAGATTGCGTGTAGGAAGCCGAAGACAAGTGAGATCAGTGACGAGAAGCTTGGTTGCGGGAAGTCTTCTGAGTACGTCTGTTAATCGGAAGCTGTCTCGGGAGTCTTCCTGGAGGTCACTGTCATTGCAAGAGTCCGCAACCATCTTCTGAACCTTTTCGTATACTCTGCTTCTCACGTATCTTGTATTTTCTGTTAGGAAGTAGGATGAAATGCAAGGTGGGTTATCTTCTTGGGAATCCATTCGATGCCTTGCTTAGTTAGGATTGTTTAGATATAGCTCGGAAGACGAGAGGTACTTAGGAAGTACTGTTAGAATCCCAGAAGACAGAATAGCTGTCTTCTTGAAGACTAGATTCGTCTTTTGAGAGTGGAAGCTGGACTGTGAAGACTTGGAAAGGACTGAGCCTTCGACTCACGGCAAGTACGTATGACTTAGTGTAACAGAGGCTTGAAGCATGTCGATGCATCCTCGAGGGTTGGTGTTACCCGTCGCAGAATTGACAGAGGTCAAACCCTTCATCAAGGAGTTGGATCTCGACTTTTTTTTGTGGGACTAGAACCTCGCGGACCAGGGTCTTCTGGAGGAGGTTTGGATAGCATTGTCTACGCGCAAGCTTGTACCTGTGAAGGCAGGGGTCGCTCGGAAAAGACCGTCTTTCTGGACAGTGGAGTGATGACGCGAAGCTTTTCACAGGCCAAAATCTAAAAACCGAGAGTACGAGCTCGAGAAGAAGATGACCATTCACTGTTCCATCGTATTCTGTACTGTCTGGTGAATTTCAATTTTCATTAAACTTCTTGTTATATCGTGATCTGCTTTGAGACGCTGTGAAAATTTGATGCAGATTGAATTCTTTTCGAGTCCAGCGAAATCGAGTTCAAATCAGATCGGATGGACTCTTGAAGTCCCTTGCTCGTGCTAACGTCTTCGCTTCCGAAAATACAAAAAAATACTCCACTTCCACCTGTGTGACAATACTAGAAAATTTCTTAGAGTACTCTAGCTCCAGCACCCTTCTCGACTTCTTCAAACAAGCGTGAGTCTGAAATGTTGATAAACTCAGGAACTAGAACGATGTTAATTACACTTGGTCATTCCAGGTGGCACGTGAAATACCAAAGTCATTGGACTCCAAATCCAACTCGTGTCATTGAATCATCAATTCGCACGTCTGTGAAGAGTTTATGACAAGTAACCTAGACTTTGATAATCCATTGTACAGAGATAACAAATTTTACAAGACAAAAAATAAGTTCACTGTTATTTATTCGCTTTTGCGGTTCAGAAGTAGATAAAATTTTCCAGATTAATCACGTTAATTCGTTTTGATAAACGTTGTGCGGAAACGCCCTTCTAGTCCACCCGCCAGATTCCAGTTTCTTCACCGACCGAGGTTGTTATACGAGTTGGCATTCCCAGGGACTGAGGGCGGAAAATAATCTGCCCCTAATCCCTAGTTCGGCTTGATGGGGGTCTTCAATTCCGTTTGCCATTTATTGCATCGCGTTCCCCCTCCCATCTGCTTTTCAAGCGGGAGCTAAATTATATCTCTTTCTTCTTCTTTCCTTTTTTTGGTCATTGGGATAAATTTACTCAGTCTCCCATAGTTTATCCACTTTTATCCAGTTTTCGTCCTCAGAAACTGGAGCGTCAGATCCTACAGTGGAAAGACTTGACAGGTGTATGTATTCTGGGACAGGTACGTCGAGAAAAGGACATCATTTTGTAACCAGAAGCGAATGTATATGCCCTTGAAAGTGCAGGAACTGCGGAATTGCTCTGCCCACACAAAGCGCGGAACTGTACATCTTTACAGTTTGGACGAGATGCAGACCGTACGATGGTGTCGAAGATCTGATCGTATCCGTTCACCCACCTGAAAAATGTCGGGTACCCATTTTGGGTGGGACGGACGGAGGAGCGCCTTAAGCGCTTCTTGTGCATGTCCACAAGGCATTTCTTCATCGAGAACGGGAGAATGCCTTGTGACGCAGGGACAGATATGCGCATGCGCTCATGATTCAGAATAAGCAAGATTTCTCTCAGTAACACGTGGGGTCTTTCAAGAATGTCGATTGATAGAAGAGTCTAAGGTTCGCGTCACTCCTTTTCTCTCTTCTTCCTCGTCGCTGAAGTTGGTACATCTTCGATGGGAGTGCAGCTTCCGCAGTAGTATATTTGGCTGACGGGGAAGGAAGGAGCTGTGGTGCTCTCGCGGGAGTTGCTTGTGGTGGCTTCATCGGCGATGGATGTATTAGACCTTGATGCAGTTGGTGAAGGGAGGATTAGATGAACGATGAATGGGCCTTGACGGGATTGCGATGGATGCGGAAATTGGGAACCTCGCGCATGGAGCTCGCCTACTTGCATTTAGCTATCGTTGTGGAATTTGGTAATACTGTTTGTGCCCCATCGCAAAGGATTCGGAAAAGGAGTGATTTTTCAAACAGGTTTACGTCCGATTGCTTTCTTTCCGCTATTCCCGACCTGATCATCAGAGACGAGTCTAAACAGTGAGAGGAAAAGTAGAGCGACAGAGCAGGGGATGCTGAGGCGATCGCGTGGATGTTGTGTATAGACCTGGAATTACAATGTGATTGTTGAGGAATTGTAATTTGGAGGAATTGCGGACAAAGAGAGGAAGATGCTGGAAACGGAGCGCGACGCAGAGGATGCTTTAGCAGTGCTGCAGCTGCACAGTTGGGGTAATTCGCCTCTGCCGGTTGCGGCTCTCACCAGCGCGGCGATTTCTCCATCTCGGCAGCTTCTTTCTTTGCAGTCGAAGGATCGTGATGTCGTCCTGCTTCCTCTCGGTGCGTCGAGTGGAACTCAGAATTCTTCTTTCCCTCCCACAACTCCTGGTTCACCCAGGCGAGTCCTGCCATACTCTTCCTCTGCTCGCACTCTAGCCAAAATTCCCGCTACTCCTACCACCCCGATTGCTGCTGCGGGGCGCTCAGCACGAACCATCTCGAGCCCTGCCTCCGTCTCCACCCCTTATACAACACCTTTCGGTGGGACACCCCCGAGCAGTCCTCGTGCTGCTGCTCTTGCCAGTGTATGCAGATCGCGAGGGAATCCTGTATACGAGTCTCCTACGACTCCATACTTCACCCCTTCTTTCAATCCCTTGCTCACACCGCCCTCTGGCAGCAGCGCTTCATCCAAGTCTCCATCTGTAACACCTCCGACAGATCTGTCCGCCCTGCGCTACCCTATCCTGTGTGGTGTTGACCACTTCGCCTGGGGCTGTAATGGGGATGGTTTCGGATCGGAAGGACCCACTGGACCTTTCAAGGAGATACTTCTCACGAGCAGTGAGGAGGGGCTTGTGTTTCACTGTTTCTCTCACAAATACCGTCCTGATTCTAGTGTTGTCAACGGTACGAGCACTTCGGAAAGTGAACTATCAAATGTGCAAGGAGCCCCTAAAGGCAAAGAGCGGAAGAGGAGAGAAGGCAAGTGGAGAAATTGGAGCCATTCAGATCACGACAGTCGGGTGGAGCTGAGAAGGCGATTGGATGAGACGTCTGAGAGAAGAGAAAGCATTTCGGAAGAAAAAAGTTCGGATGAAAGAGAGGAGAGAAGTGGATTTGGCGAGGTGAAACTCGAGAGAGGGAAAAGAAAGCAGAGGCCTTCGGCAGAGAGCACAGAACGAGGAAAAGATGGCGACGAGTTTAGTCGGAGGGACGGAAGTCAGTGCTCTGAAGAGAAGAAAGAGTTTGTTTCATATCTTGTTGATAAGGAGTTGGAGCATAGTGAAGATGGCATGCAGTTAAAATATTTTGGAGCTCAAACATGGCCATCGTCAGCAGAAGTTGTCTCATTTAAGATCGCGAAGGGTTCACCTGCTTATTCCGTTTTGACCTCTCTTAAAAGCCGAGACGAACTTTTCAAGGAGAATGCTACTGCTTCTGGGGACAGCACTTCTTCTGGTAAGAAGGAACACCAGAGTGAAAATGGAGAAAAGCCAGTAGCTGCTGAAGAGAGTTCCGACCAACAAGTACAGTCTGAGGTTGCAGATATTATTTCCAGCCCCTCGTACAATATGCTTGGGATCGTGGCTGGTCAGCTCATCATTCGAGCAGGCGAAATGACGGCGCCAGAAGTCAGTGAGCGGGCAAACTCAGCACCCGCAAACCAGAGACGATTCCATTACAGGGAAATGAAGAGTCTGTCGGTCTCCATAGCAGTTGTTCTAGAGTGGGGCATAAAGTGGGTCGCTCGTGTAGACCTGAACAAAGGAATTACGAGGGAAGCGTGTGAAATACCCTGGGCATCATTTACTTTAGCCAGTGACAGACTCCTGGGTTTGAAGGAGGATGGTGAGGTTTTTGTGTGGGCTGCTTTGAGTGGAAGTCTGGTTGCATACATAGATGTGATGGATCATTGTGGATTGAAACCAGTCAACTCTTTGAGTCAGAACAGAGATATGAAGGACAGAAGAAAGGAAAACGGGCAAGCCAGTGTCTCCATTGATGAAGGCAACAGAGATGGGAAAACTGGAGTGGAAGTTGGAGGTGAAGACTCCAGACTAGATAGGGTGGTTAGTGTACCGGGTGCAACACGAGAAAATCGTAGATTTACACATATGGCAGTGACTGCCAACTGTTTGTTACTCGCTGTTTCTGACGATAAAGGCCTGCTCTTCGTGGTATCTACGGACAGTTACTTTAGTGAGCACAGTCCTGGTGTCGGACTTCCTTCCTCGAACCAGGAAAGTTATGATTCTAAGAATCTGAGAGTGATGTCGTATTGGCATGTAGGCGGTTCTGATATTGGAGCTCCAGTACCATGTCATGGTATACCGGATCGACATTGGCTCAATGCTGTAGAACTTGAAAAAGATAGTATCGTGCTTGGTAGGGGAAGCAACCCTCAGCACCGTGTGAGCAGTGGGAAGCAATTTGCTGGTAGGAGGGAGAGTGGACCTGGGCCGCCAGTGAGCAGAACGAGACGTGGAGCTGTTTCTAAAGCCTATCATAGCGCTAGTGGATTCAGCCCGAAGGTACAGCTCGCACGTCAAGGAGCGGCCAATCTTCCTGTGTCTGCAATCCAGAGCCCTGTGAGAAGAGTTTTCCTGCCATGCCAACGTTCTGAATCGCCTCTGGCAATCGCTTTGAATCCGTATGGACTCACAGCCTTAGTTCGCCCCGTGGTAAATAGCGGCGGAATGTTTACGATAACACAACATGTCCTGCGTATTGGAGAAGGAGCTATTGATGAAAGGGACCTTTATGTGAAAGTGAAGAAGAATCTAAAAAGAGGGGTTGAAACGAGGGGCAATTACACGGGAGACACTCTTGCCTTTTGCAATCAAGGATGCTTGTACCTAGTGACTGCCACATCTCTTCATGTCGTGCTTCCCCCCTTGGCCGTGTCATGGTCTCAGTCTGCTCCCTTGAGTATGGAATCACGAGAGCAGGAATCGTCTGAGATCAGTGTATCTGGAACTCAGACCGGTTGGGAGAAGCTGAAGATGGGGTTTAAGGACAAGAGCACAGTGATCCATCGTTGGCAGAGTGAAGTGCTAGATCGAGCGCTTGTGTGGGACGAGCTTGAAGAAGCAGAGGTGCTTTGCTTGGAGAATGGTTAGTCTCCCGAGCCGCACTGCTATAAGAATCTGAATAAATAGGGAAGAAGTAAAATGAATTTGAAGTCACTGCATACTGAGAATGTGTCTGAATTGAATTGGAGCGTGTATGGAAAAGCAGCAGCTAGTGACTACGTAAGGTTCTGATACTTAGAAACTATGAACTCATTCGAACAGTATGTTACAGGTTGGAGCTTGAGGTTTCTGCGATTGCGGAGACTCCAACTTGCTCTTGACTTTGTCAGGGCAGAGGAGATAGAACAGTAAGTAGCTGCTTCAGATTCTCACGTCCCTTTGAAATGTTTGCTCGTGGAATGGGTCGTGCACGTGCGGGCCCCGTGCACCGAGCTGAGGCCACCATTGAAAAGTCTCTTAGTTGGTCATGCAATTGCTGTTCCAATACTGCATATAGAGTAGGCTTGGTATGCAGAAAATTTGGAGCGCAGCATTAGTGTGCTTCGGCTAGAGGAAAAGCTGTTTACCGCTTGCTTCTAATCGCTCTCTTGCTATTCTGACTTGCATATAGAGCTTTAGAGGCGCTTGTGCACGTCGGAGCAGCAGAATCAGGTGTTCTGTGTGTACTCTTTGCTGCCGTGGAGCTCATGCTCAGTCGACATGCTTCGGATAATGAACTCGCCCAAGCATCCAGGTCTGGAATCACAAGTTCCTCGATTATTTTGGGGCTTGTCGTGGATGTAACTTGACTTTGATTGTCGTCTGATGTATGTTTTCCGCCTCCCTTGTGAAGCCTTCGTGTATGCTTTGAGTAAGCATATTTCATAGAACACCCCTAACTGATGTTTTCCTATTCCTTTTAAGACCCTAGTTACAATGGAGCGTCTTATCTAGCTTTGTGGATTTGTTAGTAACATGTGGATACGACAGGAGGTCTCATATAAAGTGTTGGTGTAATGATACGCTCCCAGTGTTCCTGCCGTGAATCTGATCATTTCATGTCTGTGGAAGGAAGCAATCACGAACTGCGAGGGAGAGATTCTGAAGTCCATTTCTCTTTTGTCCACTGTGTATTTTGCACAAGCCTCGCGAGATAGGATAGGGTAGTTCGTACTCGGCATCCAGTTGTACTTGGAGGTTATAATCATCCGGTGTACTCTGCAGGTTGCTATCTCTAGCTGCTTCCTTTACGACAAAATTGGTTCGTCAACATGGAATGAAGGGATGGAATCGCGGTCGCAACGAACCTCAGGCACCACCATTTGCCTCTGAACAGCTGCCCGCTGAGTCTTCCTTTGAGCCAAACAAGTATCAAACCACTATCGGTTTGGTTGAATTGGCACGCTTTCTTGAAGTGATACGGAGCCTGCAAGAACGTTTGGAAGCAAAAAGGAGAGGTCCAAATCGCAAGAAGGTCTTGGTTGCTCTTACGAAGTTCACCTTGTCCAAGTTTTCAGTGCATTTATACCATGTCTAGGTTGTCTGTGGTCTAGCGTCGGGTAAAAGTAGCGAGCTTTATCATTTCAGGGATGCAACAGATCTAAAAGACTTGCAGACGAATTGTGGTTGCCATTGAACATGTGATTCTCTCCTGATACTTGGTCGTGTATTGTCTGTTTCACTTAGACTGCTGGTGCAGTATCCTGTCCTGACCCCTCTATCCTGGGATCCGTCCTCGGTCCGGTATCCTTACCAGCGTTTCATGAGTACCTAGATGAGATGAGATTAAATGGTGATGAGTTGAGATTCTGACTCAGTAAGGACGTATCCCTGCAGGGTGACTCAGCAAGTGGTGAAGTACTTCTCGTCCCAACGGATGGCAGGCCGCCGTTAGAAGTTATTGAAGAAGGCAATGAGGAATTTTTGGTTCCTGTCGCACAAGAACTGGGAGGGACTGGTGACAGGAAAGATTACTTAGTTGCAGACTCGAACGTTGTACCACAGGACCTAAGTCTTCCCCTATCATCTTCGGGTGCAATTGTGGCTACAGGTGGTGTTTGGGAGCTTTCCCCCACTGGATCTGACGGTTCAAAGGTCAGGAGGAGTTCCCCAGTCGAAAGCCCTGGCGAGATGTTTGCTCGCTGGGAGAAGGAAAACGTGGACGCCTACGGCATTGTGAGGGATGCTTTGAAAGCATCAGGACGACTAGCCTTGGCGGTTGCGCAACTGCACCGTTTACGTAGAAAAGCTGGGGCTGAAGCCTCCCCCAATCCGCCGTCCAATTCAGACGATGACGTGTTTGCTGAACTCCTGCATATAGGTCGCGGCATCGTATATGAACTTCTTTGCAAGGTTTGAACTTCTGCTATCAGTCCGGTTCAGAATAGGTTCTTCACACATGTCGTTTTGATCAGCACACAGAGTATGTTTAGTGGAAGGGACTGCCCTTGAAGTTGCTGTTCTGGAAGGTGTGAGAATGGTTTCCTTAGGAGGGCATATATTTGTCCAAAAGAGTGCTAAATTGCTCCACGTCCGGGATCTGCGCTTTTCCCCTTTTACTACGGCTTGGTACTCCGCTGAAGTTGACGCTCGTTGTAATAATGTGCGTCCTCAATCCTTGCGTGTTTGCTCTGAGTATACAGTTTCCATAAATGCAGTGCTTAGGATTTTACCATTCTCACTAGCAAATACTTTACGACAGGGCAAAACTGGAGTGGCATTGGCGGCCTTGAGAAGACTTGGAGAAGATATTGACATTGCACTGCGGGAGGTGGCCCTGGGAACTGTGAGACGGTTTTTACGTGCTCAGGTCGTGAAGGAATTGCAAAGGCTTCGCTGCCTTAGTGCAAGTGATTTTCAGTTGCTAGAGAGAGTCTCCTTAACTGAGGTACCTTCTTATATCCTTACCTTCATGAGGCTAAACAATCTTACATCTACAAACGCTAAAGGAGGAGCGCGTTTGTAGATGTAAGATTGATAGCTGAAGCTTTTGAAAATTCTGTAAAGGGAACTTCTGGAATGCTGCTGTTGTGAAGGGCTTCAGGCTTATTGTAATCATGTGAACAGTATAGTCCACAATACCGCCACGGTGTTGGACACTTAGCTACCGAGCAGTTTATGCGAAGTACGTCCCATATCTCTGCAGAACTAGCATCTGGTCACTGGGGCAAAGTATGCAACTAAGTCAGTACCGAACAAAGCTTCCGGTTGATATCCCTTATGTGCGTGGTACACAGAGAATCTACCCCAGCAGCAGTTTTTGGAGCACGTATGGAGCTCGACGGCAGCTTTTGAGGGCCTTACCCGACTCCCATGAGGTTTCACCAGCGAATGAAGACGTAGAGTTACTTCTGTTTCTGGACATGGGTGCAGATGACGGTCTGACCATAAAATGTGGAGAAGTGGACGGAGTTGTTTTGGGTTCTTGGAGCATGATAGACGAACCTGGAATTCTAGAGGAAGTTGGCCAGACTCAGGAATCAAGTTCCACAGGTTACTGGGCTGCTGCAGCTGTCTGGCTTCAGCACTGGGATCAGCTTACGGTTGATAGGGTAAGTCGACTGTCACAGGAACTGCCGAGCTCAGAAACACATATGTACTGTTAGATGTCCGGGAACTGAACAAAAACTCCTGGACCGACGAGGCCCTGATGAGTTGGAAAAGTCCTCACATCTTCTACACATCTATAGCGTAACCTCTCTGGTGGGTGCTTATGAAGTCAGAGACGAGGTAGAGGTGGATGCAGCGGGATGTGTGTTCTACTGTATGCTCTGCGTGTAACTTGTGATAGTTAGGTTCTTTGATTGTACACCTACTCATTACCTACAGCTGTGTCAGTGACCTTTGTGCATAAAATTGTACGTAGACTCTCTGCCTGGTTGTCATTCACGTCATCACTTCCGCTTGGTTTTACTGATTGTTCTTGATATGCACTATCTCTTCCTTGAGGTTTTGTTATCACATACCTTTAGACCCTTCTTGTTTTACTCTTGCTGAAATTTAGCCCAGGATTTCGGTTCTGCATGGACTTTTGATTCTCTTGGATCTGCTTGCTCTGCATACTGTACATGTCATGCTTTGCACTTCCATACCTTGGGGCATCATTTCAGGTAATGTGATAACAAAACCTCTCATTCTCGTTGGTCAGTCCGCTTAGGTTACATACTTGCGCTATCTTGACTTTCCAAGGTAGCACGCAGGCCACCTTTCCTTTTGGCACTTTCTACGTACTTCATTGGGTTATTCTACGGGGTGTTACCCCTTGTTCCTTTGCTGAACTGCCAGTTCTCCTGGACGAATAATATATATGTAACGTGGACAGCCGTTAGCTGTGGTCAAAGTAAACGATGTTGAGTGGTGTGGTGGGAACTGTGAGTGGTCCAATGTTTGAAACGTCCTTTGCAATCAATCTAGACATCCAGATTGTGAAGTACGGCGTTAGTTGACTTCTGATAGTGTGGACCACAGTCCTGAAAGATGATTTCCTAGCTTTTGGCTGACACATACTCGATAGCTAACATTTCCTTATTTGATTCAGATTCTTTTGGAGCAGCCTCCAGTTACAGGTCAGCTAATTTCTTGGGAGGCCCGATTAGAGTTTCACATTGCCCATCATAGCTGGGAAGAAGTGGCTACTCTTCTGGATACGGTTCCGTCGTACGTTCTGCGGGAAGGAGAGCTGCACGTTCAGCTTGATTTTGATGATACTTCATCGGATACAAATTTACCTTTCCCAGGAATTCCAACTTACACAGGACATGCTGGACAGGACTGGTCGGATTTGGATGTGGAAGCTGTTGAAGCAGTTGTTCCGAAAGTGCATGTTTTAGCTCTCGATGTAACACCCATATGTAGCACGTGGATGTGGCACATGATCGAGGAGAGACTTGTGAAGAATCACATTTTTCTTCGATCTTACTGGAAGGGGACCCTTGAAATTATGTCCCTCTTCGCGAGGGCAGGTTTGCTCTACCACCGGTACGGAGGAAGGGCCTCGAGCAGTCGGAGCAAAGATGGGTCTTTGCACGGAACGGTATCAGGCCCTACCAAGGGGAGCAGGTTGCACAAGGATGCAGTGCGTGCAATCCATGAGCTTGTCGTACAGCATTGTGCGAGGCACAATCTACCCAATATGTTGGAGCTTTATCTTGATCATCACTCACTGGCTCTTGACAAGGGAACCGCCTCCGTCATGCAGGCCCTTGTTGTAAGTTACCTTTTGACACCCGTTACCTTGGTGTGGACCGATGATACGGTGCGAGACGTTGGCGTGCACATGATCAGTGAGAGGTGTTGATTTCACGAATGAGATGTCTTGGTATTGCACTAACATGGTTCCTGAAACATTTGAACTCTAGTCCGTGTATGGAATTCATAGTCGTCAAAAGCTAGACTCCTGCAGCTACACTCCTTTCGAACAAAATGGAATTGAAGTTTCTCCAGGCTCATGTTCGACGTGGTCCTGATCGCAGGGAGATTGTCAGTGGGCTCTGTGGTTGTTGTACTCACGGCTTCAACGTCGGGAGTATGATGCGTCATTCGCAAACGCACGCACAATACTTGCTCCCAGTCATAGCCCAAGACGGCGTTTCGAAGTGTCGGACCTGGAGGTCTTCTTGCCAACAGTTGACGACATGGCTGAAGCTGGAGGGGAGATAATGGCCCTTGCAACACTGATGTATGCTCCAGTCCCTTTGCAGAAGTGTTTATGTGCAGGGAGCGTGAGCAGACATAGTGGCCCATCTTGGCAGTGTACGCTAGAGAATCTACAGCCAGGATTACAGCGTTTCCCTACGCTTTGGCGTTCTCTGGTTGTGACATGCTTTGGACATGATCTCCGAGGATCTTTTAGTGGAAACATTCTAAAATCAGGTACTCATAACACTCGTCAAAGGTACATCTGCACTCTAGGATACTTGCATACAATCAGCATATTGCACAGCAGCAGATATTTATCTCACTCTTGATCGAGTGCAAGATTTCCATGAGTGTGGGGAGCGAGAGAACTTGGATTTCTAGCAACTACAGGAAGAATCAGTAAGGATCGTGCCTTCTCCTCCACTAGTCCAATCTGACAAAGCAAAATATGTACGCTAATATCGACACGTGATCTGATCCGAGAAACTCAACTACTTGCTATGTCATGTGGATATCTTGAGAAAGAGTGATTTAAGGTATGCAGTTTTCTGAGTCTGGCATATCGTCGATGAGCTTGCAGGAAATGGTGGATTGGCTCAGTACTTGAACTGGCGAGAAGGTTTATTCTCCTCTGCTTGTGGTGACACGTCCCTACTTCAGATGATGCCGAGATGGCTTCCACAGCGAGTGCGACGCCTGTTACAACTTGCTGTCCAGGTAAGGCCAGACTATAAGTCTCGTAGTGGTATCAGCCTGCGTTTAAGATTCAGTGAGCTCCATGTGTGCATGAAATGTTGACGTACCAATCTCTACATGTTTTTTTTTTTTTTTTTTTTTTCTCTATTCAGTTAATAAAGGTTGTTGCTTTCTTGTTGTTGAAAGAGGCTTGTTTGATGACATGATAGGGTTCTCGATTGTATCTTACTAATTTGGCCGTTTCGGTGATTTAGGGACCGGCAGGTGGTGTTCAACTGGCAGTCCCGCGGGGTAGTGAAACACCGTCAAGAAGTCCTGTTTCTGGAGAGAAAGCTCATGCAGCAGAGCTGAACTTATTGGAGAGTCAGGCGGCTTCGTGGGAGCAGACCATACAAAAAGCTATTGAGGACGAACTATACGCACCTTCTACCGAGGTTGGAATAGCTTCAAAATTAGTGTTCTTCACTGACCTTTTCATACATTACTTAACCGACTTCTCTGGTCTTAATCACCTAGACACCCTTAAATTTACGAGATAGACCTCGTAGGTGGCAGAAAACAATGTCGTTTGCAATTATGATTGATTAACGTGGATTGGATCTCAGGCTTCAAATAGGAGAGAAGTATGTCGTTTGCGTAGCAGAACATATAACGGACCATGTTACAGATCACGTTCTACGGACCAATGGAATCTTGAGGGAGCTTTTTTCTCATTGTCAGGATACGGGCTTGGGTTTGGAGCATCATCTGCGGCGAGGCCGTGCTCTTGCTGCATTCAACAGTTTGCTTGGTTCAAGAGTTCAGTCTGGAGCCTTTGCTCCACAAGACCCAACCGGCAAGGCGGGACAACCTCAGTTGACTTCATCGGAAATGCAAAGTCTTTTGGGTCCACTTACTGCACATGAAGAAAAGCTCCTAGCAACGGTCTGTGGCATATACGCATCCAAAAGGCTGGTGATTTCATTTATGCATATCAGAGGTCGACTTCTCGGGGTTGATGTTTGGCAATTTCTGGTTGGTTGAAGACTTAACTTAGCATGTAAAGGTAGTGTGGCTGTAAAAGCGTAGGCTTGTATAGTTTAATTAAGTTTGAACTTAACTTTAGTTCATTTCAAATGCAGCGCTTGAAACAAGTTGCTGTGTAAGTGAATTGTCCGATTTGCGTGAATGCAGGTTGCGCCGTTGGCGATTACGCAATATGAGAATCCAGTGGTGGTTGCTGCCTGTGCATTTTTCCTTGAACTATGTGGGCTGTCCGCAAATTTACTGCGTCTTGATGTGGCTGCACTGAGGCGCATATCTGAATATTGCAAAGTCCATGATCAGATTGAGGCTGTTCCGTCTGGAGGGGGTACAGCTGGTATTAGGGAGACTACAAACTGGGCAAAAGCTTATGGGGCTGACATGGCTAACGTGCTGGCTCAAGCACTGGCAGATGAGTACTTGAATTCTGGGGTCGAAATGTTGTCATCTAAAGAAGATGGACGACGTCGAAGACCAAGTAAAACTCTGATAAAGGTGTTGCAGTACCTTGAGAAGGCCAGTCTGAAAGACGAAGGCGTGAGGAGAGGTGACGGTAGTAGCCCGGGGTCCTGGTTACACAGTGGTCAAGGGGATGGCTCTCAACTGAGAGCGATGCAGCGAGCAATGAGTGAAAGATGGAGCCTTGTGACGGCTTTCTGTCGCGCACACCACCTGCCCTTAAGCACAACCTACCTGGCAACGCTTGCTAGAGATAACGACTGGGTACGTTTTGGGTCACGTAAATTCTGCCTTCTGAAAATCCGAACAATATGTTGGGTGATGTCTTGTATTTGTACTTCGTTAGAATCTCAAGGTCGAGTAATTAGCAAGTGAGTCTAGATGTTTCACAGAAATTGATGTAGGAGATCCTGATCTAGCTGTACTGATTGTACGCTTTGGTTGACTTTGCGCAGGTCGGATTTCTGGCAGAAGCTCAACTTGAAAGTTGCCCACTCGACACCCTGCGCAGTGTGGTAATAATTAATTTATTTCTGTACTCAGTAGATAAGAGTCGAGTATTCTGTTTCTCTTTATTCTTGTCGTCCAAGCTGCACCATGGTTTGTTGGGTTGAAAATACTTTTGACGGGTGACTGTCCAAACTTGCAACAGGTTGTCAAGGAGTTTACGGATGCGAGATTGCAGAGCCATCTCTTGACTGTCTTGAAGAGCCTTCCCGGTTCTACCTCAGACAAGTCAACAGATCAAACACCGGGGAGCCCTTCAGTATTGTCACCATTCACGTCTGTGATTCCTGATATGGGCATGGCTGGGGAGCTGTTCAGCCTCCTGGCCGAGTGCGAGCATAGCAAGCGTCAAGGAAAGGCGCTGCTGACTAAAGCTAAGGACCTGCGATGGCCACTCTTAGCTGTCGTGGCTTCGTGCTACAACGATGTTACTGCTCTTTCTTGTCTAACTGTGTGGTTGGAGATCACGGCTGCCAGGTCTGCATTCCATCTGCTTTGAAATCCTTTTCATGTTAGTCAGGTTACTTTCTCGGATGAGTTGCAAAATTTGCGTTTGGTCTAATTTACATCTGTCTCTGCAGGGAGACATCAGCAATCCAAGTGTCAGATGCAGCAGCACAAATTTCTGCGCGTGTTGGAGCCGCCGTTGAAGCCACAAACGCCCTAGCAAGTAGTAGCCGCACAAGTGGGTTCAGGTTCAGTCGAACATGCGCTAAAAGGAGACGTCGGATGTCACCAGAAGAGGAAAATGCACCACCGGAAGGACAACAACCTCAACGGGAGGACGTAGCACCAGCAACTTCGGCTGCTGGCTCTAGCAGCCAGCCCAGTGAAACCGGATCAAAACCCTCAACCAGCGGACAGATAGGAGAAGTAACTGGCGAGGGCCCCATCCTAGTAACAGATGGAGCCGGAGAGCAAGAGTCTTTGGCAGCTATGGTGGCTGTGTTGTGTGAGCAGCAAAGGTTTCTCCCATTACTTAGGGCTTTCGAGCTTTTCACGCCAGCTTCTTCCTTTCTCCCGTTCCTTCGATTTTTGCAGGTGAGATCCATGGACTACATTTGTTCGAATGACAGGAAAATTTTCGTGTTCAGGATTCTGTTTAGTCAAGGCTGTTTCTCACGGAAAGCAACAAATCATGGCTTTCAATTCACAAGTGACTGGCATTTTTTCAGGCTTTCTCACAGATGAGAATTTCAGAAGCTTCTGCCCATCTTGCTGCTTTTACTGCCCTACTGAAGGAGGAGACACACCAGCAGAATATGTCGAGCAAAAGTGGAAAGAGCGGTACTGCTTGGATAACCAGAGCTGCCATTGCGGCTGCGGATGCTATGCATGCAGCATGCCCGTCAGCTTATGAACGGAGATGCCTATTGCAGCTTTTATCAGGATCGGACTTTGGTGATGGAGGCTTGGCAGCTATGCGTTTCCGCCGACTGTACTGGAAGATACAGCTTGCAGAGCCTGCTTTGCGGGAAGGATCCGAATTGGTGACAGATGGTGCCAGTCTTGATGACGAAGGACTGTTGGAAGCCCTAGAAAAGAGTAGTCAGTGGGAGCAGGCGCGTAGTTGGGCTCGTCAGCTCGATCTAAGCTCTGGCGGATCATATCTTCATCATGTGACAGAGACACAGGTATTAACTGGGGGTATTGCAAGGTCCTTCCATATATGCAGTAGCAGAGGGTTCAGGTCTTTTGTATATCTGGCTTGACTTTTGCCCGATGAGTTGTTGATGTCCTTGGTCGTGATTGTCATCCAGGCTGAGGCGATGGTTACGGAGTGGAGGGAGCTTTTATGGGACGTGCCTGAAGAGAGGGTGGCTCTGTGGAACCACTGTCAGGCCCTTTTTACCATGCATGCATTCCCAGCTATTCAGGTTCGTCTTGAACTTGACTCAGTTTTGGTTCCTGCGGAGTTACATATGCCTGCATTTGGGCTTGCATAAACCATATCAAAGTAAATGGCTGGAGAGAAAACAGTGACATTGTAATGAGCTTGAATGAGAGATTCAATCTTTTCCTGTTGTAGTAAATAGCTTTGCTGGTCGTACTAACGACTTTGCGTTATGTCGCGCATAATAGGTTGAACTGAACGAAGTTTTGAGTGTTCTGGTATTGGCTGGTTCCAGGCAGGAAAGTTTTTCCTCAAGCATGCGGATGTAGTGGAAGCTGAAGTTTCTTCCACAGAGCTGCACAATATTTTGCTTCTGGCTCTCCAGTGGCTGAGCGGATCAATCACCAACACGTCTCCGTAAGATATCTCTACTGAAGAATACGCTTTTGACATATCAGTATCCCATGTAGATAGTGAACGATACGCAGACATAAATTCCACAACTTCTTCAGATCCAAACATATTTGTCGACTTCCAACAAGAGATGAAGAACAGCCACAGTCCAACTTTTACTCGGATGGGTTGCATGGATTCTCTATTTTCCTCTTTTGTACTTGTAATTCAGGTGGCTGACTGTTCATTCGCATGACAGGGTATACCCGCTGCATCTTCTTCACGAACTAGAGACTCGAGTATGGTTGCTTGCCGTGGAATCCTCTGTAGAGAATCAGGATGTAAAGGACTCCACCTCTTTAGTGTCTATGCAGTCCACTCCAGTCGGAGGGCTAAGCCATGAAATTTCTGCGAGCACTCCAGCTGCTGTCAATCCAGTAGATCGAACGGCCGTGGCAGTTGCAATAGTAGACGGCCATTTGAAAAGGTCCAATCTCAGGAAGATGGATGCAGAAGGGTTAGCCCGAGCTCAGAGTTTAGACACCGGGGCTGCGTCTTCCCCCACTAAAGCTGGTACGTCAAAGTTCAAGCGCCGTGCGAAGGAACAAGCACAGGTGAAGCGCATTCACTTGGACGTCTCAGAAAGCACAGCCAGTGATTCTGAGGGAAGTCCAGAGAGAGCTAGACGAGAGCGGAACAATGGAAGCCAAGAAGCAGCGGCGGAGGAACTCAGCCTTAAGGCGGACGACGTTGCAGGTAGTTGGGAAGAAAAGGTTGGAGAACGGGAGGTGGAGCGAGCTGTCCTTGCTTTACTGGAAGTCGGGCAGGTGTCTGCTGCAAAACAACTGCAGCAAAAGCTTTCACCAGGATATGTGCCGCTGGAACTGTCACTCGTGGAAGCTGCTCTGCAAGTAGCAGCATTGTCCACCCCGACTGCGAAAGGCTCGGTCACTACCTCAGTAATTCAGCCAACGGTTCTTGAATATTTACAATCTCAGAACCTACTTGAAGATCTAGCTTCAGTCACTCCAATGCAGGTGACTGTCTGCAAATTCCTGGATAGGTGATATTCTCGGATGTGCTGCAGGTATTTTACTCTTTCTTGCAACTCATGTGTATGTTTGCTTCTTTGTGAGCTGCAGGTGCTGGAAGTTTTGATGAGTGGCTGTCGAGAGGGCTGCGGACAAGGCCTAATTCGTAGGATATCCGCCGTAGCACAGATTGCCAACTTTCTTCAGATGCCTTTCAGTGAAGCGTATGCCAAACAACCTACACAGCTGCTACAGCTCCTTGCTCTTAAGGGTCAAGATGCTCTTGAAGAGGCTAAAGTGCTTGTTGCAAATTACGCGATGATTCCGGCAAGCGTTGCCCGTATACTTGCGGAATCATTTTTGAAGGTAACCTGCTCCTACATCATCCTGGCAGAGCTTACGAATGAGACTATGGAGACGGTGTTTTCTGCTATCTGCTGGATTCAGAGGAGGTAGCCGAATGTATTGAAATCCGAGTTGTTTCCGTTGTCAGGGTCTTTTGGCTGCACACCGAGGAGGATATATGGATTCGTCACAGAGAGAGGAAGGCCCTGCTCCCCTTCTTTGGAGGCCTTCCGACTTTGTACGTTGGGCAAAAGTTTGTCCGTCGGAGCCTGAGATTGGTCATGCGCTCATGCGGCTCGTCATCAGCGGCCGAGATATGCCCCACGCCTGTGAGGTGTGCTTCATAATAACACGGCAGTTCGTGGAGCGTTCATTTCGGGTTCTTCTACCTCGACTTGCACTAGCTGTCGGAAACTAACGCCCAAATGCAAATCTGTTGTCTTGCAGGTGGAACTTATCATTTTGGCCCATCAGTACTACGAATCTTCTGCATGTCTTGACGGAGTCGACGTTTTGGTAGCTCTAGCGGCGACGCGGGTGGAGTCCTACGTTTCAGAAGCAGACTTTTCATCACTCGCACGCCTTGTGACTGGGATCAGTAATTTCCAGGCGCTACGTTTCATACTCGATGTGCTAATTGAGAATGGGCAGTTAAAGCTCCTGCTGCAGAAGCGATCGGTGGTTGATCCCGCTTTGGAGTCTTCTGCTTCTGTACGAGGGTTCCGGATGGCCGTTTTATCGGCGCTCAAACACTTCAATGCTCATGACCTCGATGCTTTCGCTATGGTGCGTTCGTTTATTGCTGAAGAAGATTCGGAATTTACGCTGTTTCCTGCCTGCTAAGAGAGCTCTATTAATGTTGCGTAGGACCTGCTGCTTCCCGCCTGCTCCAGTTTGTTTCTGGTTTGTTGTTTCATGATGTGGCCCTGTGTAGATGCTTCGAGACAGTTGGACGTTTGTAAGTACCGTTGACTAAACTCATAATGGTGTCATCATTGACTTGTGCAGGTGTACAGAAACTTTAGTATGGCTCATGAGATGGCCAGTCTTCTCGAATCTAGAGGTCATAAACTTCTTGAAGAATGGAACCCTCAAATGAAAAATGATCCGGACCAAATGGAGGAAACCTTAGACATGATGCGCTTCTTTGTGGAAGCAGCGGAAGTATATTCAGGAATAGACGCCGGGAACAAGACTAGATGGTGTTGCGCGGAGGCTCAGCTCATTTCACTTCAGCTGAGAATGCCAGAAATTAATTTCCTGAACCTTGGTGCCACTGCGGCTCGGCGCTTGCTTGTGGATCAGTCCCGGTTCCAGGAGTCCTTAATCGTAGCAGAAGCCTATCAGTTGAATCAGTCAGTTGAATGGGTTCTGGTTATATGGAATCAAATGGCTGTGCCGGGAAGCATCGATCAGTTTTTGAACGAATTTGTTGCATCGTTGCCTCTTGCGTATACTATGCTGGCGGAACTTGCAAGATTCTATCGAGATGAGGTGACGGCCAGGGAGGGGAGTCAGTTGGACTTTTCCAAGTGGCTCGCTCCAGGAGGAATGCCTCAAGAGCCGAGTAGGTTTCTGGCCAAGTCATTCAAGTCTGTTCTGAAGCTTGTTCAGAATGTGAAGGAGCGGTTACAACTTGCACATATTGCTACGGGATTTCCAGACGTCGTGGATGCCTGCATGCGCACGCTCGATAACATGCCGGTCACTGCGGCGCCACTGATTTTGAGGAAAGGCCACGGTGGCACATATGTGCCCATTATGTAATCAGTGTCATTTGGACAATAGTGTTTTCAGATAAATTTAGTACTGTACTGTAGAGGTGAGGCCCTGTCAGTCATGATTTTTGTGTAAACGTTAGATTTGGGGTTTTGTACATCACAGGAATACAGATCAGAAGAGAAGAGATACCAGAGAAGAGAATTGCTCCTGCTTAAGTGTGCTCGAAGGCACCTGGTGTCAATGCGGACGTTTTTCTTTGTATTATAGGAGAGGCTTCCTACGTTATTCTTTCACGACACATGTCACGTCCATTTATTTGCTTTACTTCTCCCCAGCAATAAAGACGCACATACATAATCCGCATTGCTTGTTGGGTTGGTGAGCTACCCACAGAGAGCACATAACCTCGAGCGGTATGAATGAAATGCTCTGGGCTAACAGTGGGGGGAGAAGTAGGTCCGAGACGGGACAAGGGGAACAGAACCTTAGACAGGTACGAGAACGGCTGCTCTCCACTAAGTTTTGAGATGTTCAAGCTACCTTGCGTAATTGATGTGAACCAGTGTTCGGGAAAGATCTGGCATGGCCACTGGTTCGGGAAAGATCTGGCATGGCCAGTTTTTATCTCCGGTTGAAATCTGCGGTTTCTTAAGGGTTAAAAAATGCATCGGTATTGGGTCCGCGGTGGGTCTTGGACCATGCGTAATGAATTAAAGAGATGTTGTAAAGTTTGAATCACACTTTGTATCCCCTTCTACCATATCAGACTCGGTGTGGGTCTCTTTGTGATTGATTTTGAGCCCGTAGGTAACCTTGCTGGAATATAGATCAGAGTAAATAATAACCCCCTTTTTGGGTTATTTTTACCAGTGTTAGGATGATGTTTATTTATAACTTCTTTATTCGTGTATCTCGTAATATGTAACATGCATGTAAATAGAAATATGCATGCAACATGCACTTCTGGCAAGGGTAAGGAAAGGGACAACCGGATTCTGAGGCTTAAAAGTTCGGGGCTCTCATTCCTCCAGCTTTTCGTTAGGATATCTGACTAAACTTGACTATATACAATGGAGGTCTTCATTCCTCTAGTCTTTCTAATTCGTTAGGACAAAGTTGACCTTTTAGCGGAAAAGGAAAATATATTTAGATATATAGTGTCTGTATAAATATAAATTTAGATTTATACAAACGCTGTGATAGCAAGCAGGAAAAGCATTCATCACAAGTTAAAGCAAAGACTCATTGATTTATCGTACGTTAATTATACACATGTTCATTATAGCACAATGATAAAATGAAATGATAAAATGAGTAGTTCAGATACCAGGAGATCCCTCTCTTTCTTTTTAAAGAGAATTTTTATAGTATAATAATAATAATCTATTAAATAGAGATATTATCATCAATAAGATTGTAACTCTAATCAGATTATTATCCAGAAGATTTAAAAGAGTATTTGAAATATAAATTTATATCCAAAGCACACCAATATCACATCTGATACGTTTCGAGTAAAAATAATTCGTTTTTATAATAGAAAAACACTATGATAAATAAAGTGAACCGAGCTCAAGTGAATTATTATGCACGCTTAACATCACAACACCTTGAATGCATAGTCACCTCTCCATCTCAAGATGGAAAGAGTGGCATAATAATTAATTTATTACCTAACTTTTCTGGCAGAAAGGGTTATGTAAGAAATTAATGTCATTAAGAATCACTGATATTGCAAAACCCCGGTCTTGTAGTTTTGCAAACACGTTTTTATATACTTTACTTTTGGGTTATATCAGGATGAATGCGTGATTCTAGATTGACTTGTCATTTAACATTTATAAAAAAATTTAAATTTAAATTCTACTTAGTATAGATATTCTATATAACATATATGTATATGTATATAAATCTAACAGAAACCAAAAAAAGACACTAACGGCATTACACCAGAACTAAAAATAATAATTCAAACTTCCAAAAATGCCCCCCTCCCTGAACCGACTCGGCCAACCAATCCCATATGTCAATTTTCTCCTCGTTCAGCGCTTTTCCTCTTCTCGGGTGACTTGGGCCGGGGCACTTTGCATGCATATTAGCCTTATAATAAATGAGTGAAAATAATTAAATATTTTATCAAATGTTTTTTATTGTATTTTAGGAAAAAAAGATTGAATTTGAGATTTTTGAGATGTCTTGGTTTCAGAAAGAATTTCTCATCGATCCATTTCGAGCCAAATGGAGCTCGTATAGAGAAGGTACACTTTGATCATTTGGTAAACTAAAAGTTATTTTGCAAAATTAGAATTAATGAGAAGTTGTACTAGGTGATGAAGAGTGACTTCTAAATTCACTTCTAGTTGTTAAAGTTTGGTTGAAACGCTATCAACAAGCACTTGTCATCATCAAGATTATTATCAAAGACTTTGAAGTCTTATACATCTTGGGGCTAAAATTACAAAGGAACTTGATACTTCCCTTGAGGTGGCACAAAATTCACTTCACTTAGCATAAAGTTACTGCACTCCCGTCTTGAGTCACTCTCAAATCCACTATCAGGTGTGTGCACTGTCCATGGCTCATTGTGTTGTCCGCTCTCGCGCGGTCCTCTTACAACTACGATTTGTGGTCGACCTTGACAGTCAGCAGCCTGTAAAGTGAATGAGAAGACATTTTCAACTTTGGGGGCTAAGGGAGATCACAGTTCGTTTAGGGGACTGAAGAAGAGAAAATCTATTTAGAACTACGATCGGCAGATGCTAGGGAACGCAACCCAATGAATAGAAAACGGATGGGAGGACCTGATCAAGCCTTACAAGGGAGAGAATGACCCGAAGGACCAAGAAACTAGCACCCTGAAGGAAAGAACACCGGGGCTAAGTCCCGCTATCAGTAGCTCTAAGATCGGCTATAGCACCTATAATGTCAAACACATGAAAGTCAATATTTCGGCATACAACAGGTGCACATGAAGTAGCATCGTCTACTGCGATTATCTTCATGTGGACCGCGCCTGCTAAAACTCTCTGTAGAGCGATGGAAACTCGCTGTCTAAAAAACATAGTGCAGAAAGAAAGAGAAAGTGGTACCCCTGATGTCTCTCATGGTAGGCTCTGGCACAATCTTGAAGAAAGAGGTCAAACTCCAAAGCTGTCGATCAGTATATCTCCAAGACTAAGGGGATAAAGCGGTGTCTCACCTGCATACCTCTATACTTGATCACCTTCGCTGTTGCCGCCACGCCTGCAGCCCATCCTGGGAGATGGGTGATCACTTGTGCCGTCATTGAGTTCCGTGTCGGATCCGTGACAACCACATCAGTCACTAAGACTTGATCCTCCCTCATCATGTACACAGCTCTCACTGATCCTCTCGTCTGAAAGACATACCAACGCTCTCTCCACGTCATGTGATCGCTCTCCCATGCTAAGACAAGTACGACGTCCTTGATGACATCGTGGGTAGCTATCCGCTCTCCATCGTGAGGACAACGAGCAAGGTGACGACTCGAGGTGTCGAGCGAGACACCGCACTCGCAGATGGATAGTGCGAAGTAGCAGGTTGGACCAAGCCTAGGTGGAACCTCATCGCTGTAGAGAAGATAGTCAGTGCGAGTCAGAACGCTCTAATGCAATGTCGAGCTATGAGCCAAGAGCCTGCACCTTTGTCTGAACACGAGCGGAGTCGAGTCTCTAGTATCCTGTGAGATGGAAGGATCCGGTAAGAGCGCATGGAGAACTTGCTGGAAGTGGTGTCTCGTCAGAAAGGACTGAAGTCCGCGAGATCGGTCGAAAGCTAAGATATCGATCGGAGGTGTGCCTCGCGTGTCTCAAGAGTCAGGCTATCTCTTGTCTCACGGAGACACATATGTAGTGCGTAGGAACCATCCTCCATCTATGACACATAGCTCTCTAGAATAAGCTGTCTTGCACGAGAAAACGACAACAGAGCCAAGGTGCTGAGAGGGCCAACTATCCAAAAGGCTGCCGAAGTAATCTCCTCCGTGGATAATAAACCCATGTCGTCACATGATATCGACAAAGATGTCTGTCTACATGTGAGAGGTCCTGCCACACAGTCAAAGGTCCTCGATCTTACGATGTCGTCAAACATCTCCATGATCTTCCTATCAAACTCTCTAAGACGCGAGATGAAGATAAGAGATGGAGGTATTGTGCGGAGTAAGTAATTAGGACGACGTGCAATGGACGAGGAAACAATACCAAAGACAACATGTGGGTCCTTTAACATAGAGACATCCTCAATATGCAAAACGTTCTCCGCAAAGACAACATCTAAGAACCGGGAGACAAAGTCTTCTGTACCCATGGTACTCCGAGAATGCGTAAATCATCTGTAGGGATGACAATTCCTCCGGGAGCTGGAGGTCTGACATATATACCTATGAGAGACCAAGCCTTGCACTTTGACACCTTCACTCTCGGCCGTACCAAGGCCAATTGAGAGACGAGGTGATCAAGACAACATCGACTTGGTCCGCTGGACCTACGATGTGCGTATAATCAGCTAGAGATGGAAGAACACAACTTGGAGCAGCCAAGGCGGTGGTCAAGAGAGCTCTATAGTGAGCTAAGACAAAGAGGGGTCCATCCAAAGGGTACTCCTTGATGAGTACCTGCAGCGGAGCTGATGATTGTAAGCCCCTCTACCGTAAGACCATGTTGGTAATAAAGAGAGGAGGAAGAACCATAGAACGATCGCACGAGAGGAACGAGACCCGTCAGAGATCCACCACCATCCATGAGCTCTCTAAAAATGAAAGCGCGGGAAACGCTACTAAAAGCATTTTCCACGTCCACTTGTAGGACAACCCAATCGAGATGAATGTCTAAGAGAACTTAATGCTGAAAGATACAGACTCACAACCTCCAGGCGTCGCAACTCCGAACTGATGTGGACAAAGGTGGTCCTGAAAAGTATCTCGAAGCTGAAGGACAATGATACAACTGATAAGTCATAAGAAAATCTCATCGATGGCTATCCCGTCGAATCCTCTCACCATCTTTCGTCATGGCCAAAAGTCTAGTTGCCTCCAGTACCTGAGCTATAGACTGAGAAATATGTCTTTGAGCTACTGCTGCTGCTATCCGAAAAAGCTCAATGAAACCACTAGAGGGGTCGTTTGTCTAAAAACAGTCTCGTAGATGCTTGTAAACCATCCCAGACAGACCTTCAGAGGACAAACATGGAGCAGTACACAAGGCCTAGGCAAACAAGGATCTATCGAGACACAATGACTCCTCAGGCTAATAGTCCTGAACCTCAGGTGGTGGAGGATCACCCGGTGAGAGGTGAAGAAAACGCAACGCAGCGATCGTCGTCTAAGTACGACTTGTCACTGACAAAGGATGCAATGCTCTAGCAGCTCTACTATACTCTCCAGTCTTACCTAACATCCTACAATGTCGTATGCAGGCGGAAGATGAGACATCACATGTAGAGGCAGACTCACTCCTACCTCGTACTGCACGTATTTCTCTTGTAAGGCCGCTCAATCACTTGCACGGAATCTCTGAAGACGGACCGTCACCTCCCGATGTCCTCTTCTACCACCTCGAGTATAACGTGTCATGTCAGTTTAGCACCTCGACTAGGTTGACCGAGTGTGGAGTGACTAATCCCGGTAGGGCCGTTAGTGCCGTTAGGACGAGTCCTCGTGATGACCTACTAGGGGGTATACTTCGCAGGTAGGGCTTGGAGGTCTTAGTTCTTGAAGTTGAGCCTTCAAGCTCCTAGCTATAATGGATAGTCTTGGTGAGTGCAATCTGGAGTCCCTGCGAGCACAGAGTGGATTTGGCTCGACTTTAGTGATTGTTTAGTGTCCGTTGGTATGGTGGAGTGAGTACATACTATTTATCACTTGAAGAACTCAGATTGCGAAGTCTGATTGAGAGCTTTCAAGTCGCGGATTTCAGCCAATGGTATCTTCGGAATGGGCAGATCGTTGATATCTTTGATTTGCGGGTGCGCACTTGCGCAGAGTGGTTCTTTTTGGTTGGATGATCGATTGCTGTGTGGATTGCTATTGTTTGAACATGTTTTTGGTCGAATTGGTGGTGAGGTAGTGCGGAAGCGCTGCTGGAATTTTCTGTGACGGATTTTTATGATCAATTTGAGATCGATAGAAGTGCACCGGCGGACGTCGAGTTGGCATGGGTCGTCAATTTCTGGCACTGAAGAGTGCAGTAGGTGCGTGCTGGGAAGACGATTCCAATGCACCAAAAATCGTTCGATTTGGTGAAAGATCGAAGGAGTTAAAAGCCAAAGAAGGTCGCAGGTGGTCTAAAATCTGCCATAAACTCGTCTACGAGTGTCAATTTGGCAGATTTCGACCTTTTGGAATGTATTTTCGACCTCAAAGTTGCTATTTTGGATGTGTTCTCTTCATGAAGCTTCGAGGAGCGGAGGTGCGTGAGTGCGGAGGTGTGAGAGTGGAGACGGAGCGAGCCCAAGCCCGAGCCCGCCGTAAGCCAGCTTGCTGACGTGCGTGAGAGAAGTCTGCAAGTTTCAGTTGTGTGAGAAGTGTAAAACAAGTAGGTCACTCATCTTAACACTATTTCTGGACTTGCATACTTAACTCTATAGTCTTAGCTTTGGCTTTACCACTAGACCAATAACTCTCGGTGTCTTCTAAGGATGCGTGCAAGTACTTATGGACTTGTTTAAGGTAGTAGGAGACCTTCTCGCACGTTCCTAGAAGAGTGGTAGGGCGACCCCATAGTACTAGGGGGAAGCTGTTGTTGTGATAGTGTTTGTCTATACCGTAGAGACGTGTATGAAGACTTGGTGACAGTTGTCTTAGGTGAGCTAGTAGAGCTACCCCGGAGATACTTCTAGAGCTACTAGAGGTGTGGACATCTAGTTAGTGACCTTAAGTACAGGTTATGACAATTGATGGTCATATATTGTGCATGTGGTCACCGAAGAGGAGTCTTCAGTCCGAATAGGACTGGGTTTTTCTTTATGTGAATGTTTGAGTGTGGAGGGTTATCGTTTGGACTTCTTGTGGTTGGAACCTCTCCATATTCTGCTTCCTATTTGTGCACCGCGTTTGCTTGTGTTAGCGCTTGATTTCCGGAGTGAGTTCACTCCAGTGTGCTCTTGGTAGTGAGGCTGGAGTTGCGGATCAGTCAGACTACTTTTGTTTTTCTCACGGTGCAGTTGGATTGACGACCAACAGACCGTGAGAGGCTGCTTGTGGTGATGACATGTATTGATGAGAGGTTGTCTCTACCTTGACCATCCTAGTAAGTTAGACGCAGACAGTGCGTTTTCTAGTGATGAGTCTAGTGTCACCACATCATTGTTGTGGGACATGGACGAGATCTATGAGACCACGAAGGGACCTCGACGATACTCGATACAATGGGATATCATTGAGCTGGATGACTTCATCCAGGAGTTCGACAGTTGGTGCGATCTGCAGCAGATGCGGAACCCACAACTGTTTATTCCCTTCATGACGTGGAAGGATTTGTTCCAACACTTGGAGGGACCACCGATGGACGATTACCATGAGTTCAGACGAGATTACAGTGTGGAGATTGAGTTGTGGAGACAACATTGGTCTCCCAACTACGTTTCTATCACTACTAGCGCAGTTTTGGGAGGCGTAGCACTTGCGAGTTCGGGTGCTAGTAGCAATGATACATCCACGGGTGGCGGAGTATCTACTACCAGCAGTACGTTCATTAGTAGTGGAGCAGGTGGTAGTGTGAGCGGGATACCACCAGGGTTTAACCCAGGGTCCAATTCTTCTAGTGTCTGAGGAAGAACTATTAGGGTGTGCGGACCAACAAGCTGAGGAGTCTGCAGGAGTTCTAGCGGAAGACTAGAGAGAGCCTACGCGAGGCGTTTATTCGCATGAGGCGGTTGATCAGCGTTACCCAAGGGGTGACAGAAGCACGGACAGTCCAGTTTTGATATGGGATACTAGACAGAGAGCTGCATAGGAGAGTCAGGGATGCGACTCTCTTTAGAGACTCCGCTCCGACGTTGGTGGTTGTCTTTGGTCTAGCTGAGCAGATTGAGCTCAACATGGTGGAGGAGAGGGTGGTGACCGTTGGGTTCAGCAGGGAGGCACCACATGAGACGACCACCTCTTCTCGAGGATCACATGCTGCGCAACAACGTGGTGGTAGTGGTGGTGGTGATAAATATCGTGCTGAACAATCACGATCCAAGAGAGGTGTTGGAGGATCTAGTGGACAAAAGCCCATGCAGTCCTTCTCTAGTCAACAGCAAGCGAATCTTTGCTGGACGTGTGATGATCTCATCAGCAGAAGGACTGTCCACAGAGGAGAAGTGGTTATGAGACGTCTGGAACGTCTCAAGCGATGCCTAGGTAGTGTGAGCATTGCGGACGACCAGGTCACAGTAGTGACCGTTGTTTTGATCTCCATCCCGAACTACGGCAAGGGAAGGTTGATCGTGGACGAGGCGAGGGAGCTCAAGGAGGCCGTGGTGGTCGAGCTGGAGGTAGAGGTCCAACACCTGGGAGAAGACCAGTCTGTCCACCGTCTGCTATGACGTCAGAAGCAGGTATGGCTGCTCGGATTGAGCAGTTGGATCAAAGGATAGCTAGTATGGCTACGGCTCAGCGGAGATCTGGTGGGCTGGTTTGGCACCAAGTGTGGTGTTGTTAGACAACAGAAGTGGTATCTTCTGTTTGGTGGCACCTTCACGGAAGATGTATCGACCATAGAAAGTCTTGTTAGACTATGGAGCCCAACCGTTGATGTTGGGAAAGGCGGCTTGTATTGGTTTGAGTTTGAGGAAGTCCGAGGTGGAGAGATGTCCATTCCAACTGCAGACATCTCTAGGGGGGTTAGGAGGTACAGCTCTACACATGACATGCGAGATGCTGACGATGAGAGTTCGATCAGATCATCTCACGGATGGTTCCATGATGAAGGTCAAGACCATCGTTATGACGGCGGAGTCCTATGATATATTGGTTGGAGGTGCTGTGTTATATCCTATGGGGTTCGTGATCGACTATTGGGCGGAGACAACATCTTACAGACCAGGTTGGCAATCTGGTGAGAGACGAGTGAGCCGCTTACCAGTACGGTTCAATGCTAGAGTTGAGACAACAGAGCTTACACCAGGGACGATGGCATCCGTTGCAGGGTTCAGTTTGGTCATCACTTGGCCAGACGAGTTGTTAGAGGGCAATGTCCATGCGGAGGATACTCCGGTCTTTGAGGAGATGGAGGACATGCCTACCACGTCTATGTTAGTATCATCTGCCTTGGATGTTCCACTCTGGAGTTCGAGTGGAGAGTTGCAGCAGTATGTTGATCGGTTGGTGCAGCAGGCTTGGAGTGAAGCCTTTGCACCACCAGTAGAAGAACAAAAGATTGTTCTTGCTACTGGTCTTATGACCTTATCACCATTGGATATGACTCTCATTGTATGGCAGTATCCAGAGGAGGGTGTGTGTGTGCTGGAGCTGTTTGGATAGTTTTAATACTCACTCATTTCTTCACAAGATGTGCAAATTCTAAGACAAGAAGAATTCCAGCATATGCTTGGGTATACTGTTACCAATGACTCACAATGCGACTGCAAATACTCGCCTCTCCATTCTTTTGTCTTTTGAAACCCGACTAACTATTCTTCGCTTTTTACTTCAGAGTACGTAAATGTTTTGTCTCTCCACATTGTCTCTCCATGCCTCGCACCTCCGCCATCTGCAGATTATCTTTCAGGTGTTCCTCTGAGGAACAACAGCGAAAGGCAAACCCAAGACTTCGATGCCTGCATGGGATCACGTTACACAACGCCGTCATGACGGAGGACTGGGGTTCTTCAGTTGACAATTCTTTCAAACAGCTATACAAACATGCATCGGAGCTATTGCTGCCTTCACCGACTTCGCTCTGGCTGCAGTTGTTTGCGTGGCTTACCTCGGCACCCTTGTTCGCACAGTTAAAGCTCCTGCTGCTTCGTGGAACCCCCAGTCAGGTTGCCCGGTTCGCCCCTGGCCTCAGCCATTCTACGAGCATGGAATAAAATCTCAGCTACTTTCAGTTTCCATCTGCACTTTCCCTCCAACAAGCTACACAACTATGGGCCAAGACTGGAATCTACCCGCTCTCAGTTGCACCACAGGTCACAACGGCTCTTCATCAAAAGAAAAGTATTGCATTTTTAGTCCCTCTTTCGCTAACCCCCGTGGAACAATCATCTCTTCTGCGAGGTTCCCACTGTGCCTGATTGCTTCCAGCATTGGAACGATTTCATCTTGTGCACGGTGGTAACTGGACCTCTCCAGCTAACTGGTCTATGATCGATCTCCCTCCATCGATGACCTCTTCCACCTTTTCTTTTCCAGTTTCTGTTATATATGCTCATTTGATCCACAGCTCCCCTCTGGCATTACACCAGAGGCTAATGCTCGCTGGGGACTGGACTGGACTCAACAACAATGGCAGCGTGTTTGGGTGCTGATTTGGGATGACCTTCTTCACAATCAAGATGCAGTCTTTCTATGGAGAGTACTCGATAAGGCTTTTTCGGTTGGGTCCAGAGCGCAACTTGTAACTCGCCACCCTCACCCTTTACGTGAATGTGGTGTTTCTGTGAAGGACATTTCTCATGTATGTTGTCCAACACGTTTTCAGAGGTTGTCGGTATTACTCAGGTTCAAGACGGGGCTTCGTTGCTACTGCTGTTCCCGGTCCTCTTATCGCTTTCTGCTAGCTCTAGTCAAGCTTATTTAAGTTTTAACGCTTCTAGCTTTGGTATGGAGAACCCGCTGGGCTCATAGATGCCAATGGACTTTTCAGAGTGCTGCTTCTCCGATATGGCCGAAGGGGATCGTGAAACATTCGATCTCTCTTCTTCAAATTCACACTTCGCATAGCGCAGTTATCTCTCTACTTCGGTCCAGACTTCAGGCTATGCCGATCTCAGGCTTTTAGATCACCAAGTTTTAGGTATTTTCACATCACCAGGTTCTAGGGGTTGTAACACCATTTCTCACTTGCAGCATAGTATGCCATCCATGTTCCCCGTGCTTGGACCGGGTGGTCCCTTGTGCGTTCGACGGTGGGTTCTGTGTGCTTTTCGGTGGTCTGTTCGGATGATCGAGCGTCTTGCAGGCTGGGACCGGTCCCCTTTCAGTAAAAAGGGATCTGGGCCTCCTTCCACCTTCGCTCGTATCTTTCCATACTGTTGCTCGTCTTGTGCCTTCACGTTTAATGCTTTTAATAAAGTTATATCGGGCGTTTGCCATCTTTCAAAAAGAAAATTGAACATATAGGGGTTCTCGAAAGACCAGTTGTCACCCTAAATAGCGGTCGAGAGGTTGTTAATATTACTAGCATAGGAAACCTGAACTAAAAATTTTAAAACCATAGAAAATATGAATCGAGATAGACCTTAAGAGTACCTTAAGACGGGATTCCACTCTACCTAAAGGCTATACCTCCAGCGCACTCAATTCAGGCTACGCTATTTTAAACAATACCAAACGAGTATGTTAAACTATTCTATACCAAAGTGACTTGTTATTTGAATATGGGATTATCTTGAACAGTTCTCTAGGGAGTATGTTACATTTTCTCTAAAACAAAGGCTTCTGCTTTGCGTATTCACCTCTTCTATCTTCAGACAAGAGGAATAATGCAAAGCGGGTTAATTTATCATCTAAATTTTTTTTATCTTTAATTTATCATCTAACTTTTCCAACAGGAAAGGTTAACGATAAATTAAATCTACAATAAAAGTTATTTTTTACAAACAAGACGCAGGTTTTATGGTTCTTGGAGCGCGCTTTCCTCTACATTGCTGATAGGCTTTCTTCAGCAGTTCTGACATGCATGTTGTATATAACATCTAAGATTTATTTTTAATATTAAATATTAAATATTAAATAGACATGAATCTACCATCAAGTAATATAACCCAGAAGTTGAATAAAATCCCACTACCTTATTCAGTGGCACCACTAGATTTGCTCCTCTCTCTACGCACAGTAAGCACACTTTGCATGCAAATATTATTCTCGAAGTAAAAGTGGTGAAGTTTCGTGATTACAAGTCTAACTAACACGACTCTAATCTGGTTTAAAACCCTAAGTCATGTCACTAATGTTATTTATTAAGATCTGTAGCTGAGATGGTGGAGTTTCAGGTCTCTAAAGCAAAAGATCTGGGGTTAAAACCTCTTGCTCTCGGTTAGAGGTGCAAAAAATCATTGTCGTATGATCTGGTACGGGTATGCTGTGGTTACCCACAAAGCACAGTACGATGCACCTTGAAAGGATAAAACGGAAATGGTAAAAAGTTTACCCTTTACCTTTTAAACCACTAGTAGGGGTATAAAAGCCTTCACTTCCCACGCGGCGGACTCTTTTCACTGTAGCTCTTCTTTTTTTTCTCAGTCAGAGTGCGGGAGGCCAAGGTCTCTGTGGAGCTCCTTGTCTCAAAAGAGCAGTTGGTTCATAGTAACGTGAGGGTAAGTGATAATAACAAAATATGCTGGATAAGAGAACATTTCAAAATTCAAAATTCAGAATATTCTATTTCTGTGGTTCTCAGTGATCCGGGATTCACTTGATAATTTTGAAGTCATCCGTAGTCCTCCTGAGCTCATCATGGGCTCATTTTGAAGCTCTTCCTTTTCTGCTCATTTTGCTACCAAGATCACAGTGTTTGAGGCTATACTGCGTTGGTAACTGCGTTGCGCAAATCTCTCAGGGGCCCCCGCCCGTGCTGAACTTACTTAGCGAAGGTTTAAAATGATTAGCGGTGGGGATCCCCACCGCTAATATAGCGGTACTTGTGGTTTAAACCCTTGCATGCCTGGAGAATTCCCGAGGGGACTAACGGACGGCCGCATAAGGAAACCACACGAGGTGACAAGGATCGCGGTGAAAGGTAATTCCTCGTGAGGAACGAACGAACGAAGAGAGGAAGCAAGCTGTAGGCACGACGCAGAGGAGATCCGTGGTTCATCTTCAGGGCGATCACGGCGATCAGTGAAGAGGAGGACGAAGTGGCAGCGCAGGCAAACGAAGCAAACATGGACGCCAAGGGGAAAGGTAGAGTGGATTTGCTATTGGATCAAAAGTGGGATGCAGCGATCGATTTGACACTGAGAAGGGTTGTGTATTCGACGGCCGGAGGAGCAGCGGCAGCGCTTACTTTGTTTCGGAGCCCCAACACCAGGTGGTCCGCGATCGCTTTTGGAGCGGGAATAGGGTTAGGCTCTGCCTTGAGGGATTGTCAGCATATCTTCCATGGATCTGATGCCGGTTGGCCGTTTTCCGTCCGGGAATCTCCCAAACATTGAGTTGAACTTTGAATCGGAGGGGGTGGCTTGAGGTCGGAGGACTTTTGCAGGGTTCGTTTGTTCAGAACTGGTGGCTGGTTTGGGAGGAGAGAAGTGGCGGAGCGTGAGGATCGAGGAAGACAGTTGAAAGGAGCCTGGAAAATATACATGTAATTTCGGCTGGATAGGCTGTATTTTTCACTGTCTTTTGTGGTTCCATGTTCTGGTGTTTTCTTCCTCGAGAAATTTTGGAGTGGAATGAAGAGAAAGGTACTTTCATTTGCACGAAAGAAACGGTACATAATTTCATGATTCGGATTAAGTGTCTGCTTTACAGGGTAACTCGAATCCATCATCGCGTGAAATGTGCGTGCATGCTGTGGTTTACCCTGAATTTTCCTCCCTTTTGTCTTCCTTGCTGCTGGAAGGTACTGTTTTGCTTCAGAATTTCATATAAGTGATGTGTGCTGTCCATCACGAATATTAGGCTGAGGCTCCCCCCGTGTGTAGGTGCCTGTTGCGGTTAAGAGAACAACCAAGCAAAAAATATTTTCAGTGTCTTCTTCTACCTTCATAGCCAGTGAGGAAGAAACTCGTCTTAGAGAGGATGCCTTTAGGCAATGGTTGTATGACAATTGGCCCTTCGCAAGAAGATCTATTAGTCGTGAGGTTAGAAATGTTTCTCCTGTTAATACCAACTGTTACCTGAGACTGGGAGCCGTCAGATATGAAGCAAGTAATATGTCGCGGGACAAGATCTTCAAAGTTTTTCCCTTTTTTGCAGGAATTCAGCATAGAGAAGCTGCAGCTGATGGAGGCGGAGAAGAAGAAAATACGACAGGACTATGAACTGAAGGAAAAAGTCGAAGTGCGCAATGAAATGTATCACTTCACATACTCCAGGGAACTGACCATGCATAGTTTGTCTGTTGGTCTTCCTACACTCGGACCGAGCAGTTGCTTTAATCTAGAAAATCACAGTTGGGTTAAATTACCCCTGTCCACGTTGTTGCTCGTACGTTGGTGTACAGAGCTCATATAACAGGTTGCCCTCCATGTAGTACAGGTCATCTATCTTGTTGTTCTATACATGAGAGCCCTGCCTATTAAGCAATGCTGTTTGGTACACCTTCCAAAACTCGGTCCTCAGGTTAAACATTTTCTGTGTATATTAATTCCTTCATTCTCTCGGCTATGTAATTTCTCCGGGTTCTCTTTCCTGGGTTATCTTCAAGTCTATGTTGGTAGTTCTTGCATTGCGCTGCTGTCCACGTACTTGTCATTTTCGAGTTAACGCGCTCTTGATGCATGTATTATTCGCCTTACCGCTCTATAATACAGTTGTAGATGCTCTTTCACCTATATCGGTAGGCCGCGCGTATTGTACTTGCCATCTCTGCTGCACTTCCATACCTTGGGTTACCATCTCTGGAAAGGTGCTTTGCCCTACACTCTGCCCTTGGTCCGACCTCGGTTATATACAGTCGTTAACTTCTGAAACCAAATGGACGGGCAAATACAGGCTCCTCTTTTACTACCTCTGTCTGCCTTCTCCTCTATTCACTCACTAAATCCGTGCTCCTCAACTCCTGCATTAGATCTTATCGTTATCTACACTCTGCTTGGATAGCCTTCGTTTCTTGCAATGGATTCTATGGTTCAGCGCTACCTACGTTTTGATTTGATAACCTTCGCTTCTTGCAACATTGCAGTAGACAAATCTAGTTTCTCTTCACTTCTGCATGGGGGTTTGCATTTAGCCTTTGAAGCATACTGCATTTGTTCTCTTGTCATTGTCTGCTCGAATTCGACGACATAGCGAGGGGAACCTATTCTGGAAATGTGGTTCGCACTACACATTTCCATCGGCACACCCTCAGGTTATATAACAATTCGCTAACTCCGCTCTGCATTGTTAGCGCACAATCGGCCCCTAATTGATTCTCACTGTGTACTTGGCTGAGCTAATTGCGTGATACCCATATACTAGATAGTGGTCCTTGAGCATATCTGCAATTCTCGATGTATGAAGATAACTTCTGAACCAAGGTAGCGCACATATACACTCTTGTTTACTTGCCTTGTACTTCCGCGGGTTCAAAACTAACTTGGGGTTACCACCCTCCGGTATATAACAATTCGCTAACTCCGCTCGGCATGGTTAGCGTACATTCGGCCCCTAATTGATTCTCACTGTGTACTTGGCTGGACTAATTGCGTGATACCCCTATACTAGAGAGTGGTCTTTGAGCATATCTGCCATTCTCGACGTATGAAGATAACTTGGGGTTACCTAAGTGTGCGGAGAAAGTTTTTGTGTGGTTACTGGAACATGGCAAGTTCGACACCAGCAGGGCAATGCTTCAAAGTCTTTGACGTATTGAGGCACTCATATGAAATTAAAACTTCCTTCTGGCATCTATATAGACAAAAGAAGGAACCAGGATGGAAGGACAAATAGACGGCTCAACGGGGTAAAATACTCAAACTCGTTCGTGAAAGCCCGCAGGTGAGGACAACTGTTCACTCCCTTGCATGTCGTCTGGCTCACTAGCAACGTCTACCGTCGATTGTAGTGCATACTGACTCTGCACTACTGAATATGAATAAGCCAGAAATCCATTGCAGACGGTTGTCTATCACAGTCCTAAGAAACTCTCATTTGTATTCTTCTCATATTTGAGTCGGAAGCTTCTAAGCATGTCCACGTCATGACACCATTCCTTTGATTGTTCGTCACATCATTGGTTCACACGGCTAGAGGACGACGGTTTCTTGGCCACTAATCAGATAAATTGCTACTTAAGGACTATTTCATTACGGCCCGTTCATCAGACGGTTGCGCGAACAAATCGGCAAGTTTCAGCTTTCTATCCGGAATCGGAGTTCCTGTTTACGACCAATATTGTTTTCCCAGCATACCTGGTCCTTTACTGTTAAATTCATTTAGAACATGTCGTCGTGGTGGAGCGTTGTTCCTGCCGGGAGTAGAAAGTTGCAGTGCCCGAGCCCTCCCTGCAGGGCTCGACCACCATGGCAGGGAAGGATATCTATCTCTTCTGCCTTGAGTATTAGGTCCATTCGACCTTAAAATTTCTTTGTTTCCGTATACCGTATATATAATTCGTGCAGTGACATATTCGTCTAAGGGGTAATGAGCATAGTGATTTAGACAGTTTAGCTTTTTCTGTTTACAGGTAACAGTAATGTGTACTGTGCGATACTCCTTAGAACTCTTTTTGGAGACAACACCAGCAATAACTGACCTATCTGGATCGTTGGAGCGCGCTGTTTCGAGATTTCATAGTTTGAGAAGCATGTTATGCAGACCATGCGATAAAGCGCTTTACATCATTTAAATGAGCATGTGCTTCTGTCAAACAGATGTATGATTTGGGATAGTGAAGGTATAACTGGACTGATTTCATTAAAGAAGGATGATGACATGCAGAATAGCAAACGATTAGAGAAATTACTAAGTCGTGGGCTTTTCAGAAGCTTTCCCAACTTGTGTGGGGTTAACCCTCAGATACTATAGCTAGAAGTGGAGCTCGAGGTTAAACCTCCGGCCCCATCGTCATCGCCAGTCGACCAATTGCAAGAAGACGTCAGCTTTAGGCATATTGGTCCGCCTGAGTACATCAATATTAACAATGAGCTAATGCATGAGATTATGAAATCTAGGCGGTAACCTTAGTTACCTTACTATGTGTGAGCGCGTGTGAAATTTAAGTCGAGAACTTATGGAAGTAAGTACTTCTCGAAGTTTTACATGACACAGTTTGACATAGTGATCAAGAGTACCTCGTGCTTCTCTCTGTCGTCGGGTCGTGGATCGCCGAGGGTCCGCAAAGGTCGAAGCGTCATGATATAAGGCATGTCAAATGTTGTCTACCGTTTATGTGGAGAGTGGAATTTGTGCTTGAAATGCCATGACTTCTTTTTAAAATGAGTTCCTTCCATGAATGCAACTGTAATTTATGAAACTACAATGCAGTAGACATCTTCTTCCATTTTCTATAAACTACTTTCGTATTCATATACACCATCATGTGATTATGATGTGCAGGTGAAACAAATTGATTATTTTAATATAAAGCAAGGTCTTCTTCTACAGTAAAGTTGTACTTCTCAACTTGCTTTACGAGACTATTACTTTTAGTAAACAAGGTAAGACCTAAGAAATTTATTTTTTCTAGCTTTGTGTCTATTACCATGATTTTATGAATAATATTTACTATTGGATAGATTTTGACATTGTGTGCTTTGTTTCAAATTCATATATCTGATAGATTTCATTAGATAAGATAAAGAAAAATAAAAGATATTGCAAGTGATACAAAAGGAGTTGAACTTGAGGGAAACATTTCAGAGTAGGTACAGCATGATCACAATTCTGAACCAGGGAGGAGGAATGCTTGTCACCTCGGTACTCTCTTGATATTAACGGTTGTGAGACTAATGTTGATTAGGTTTATCCAAATGTGGAAGTTTGATTAGACATAAGTGTAATCGAGAATCACTGAAGAACTCAAGATCATGTTTTGACTCATGCGTCTTGGAAACTCAAATTTCAGTCCTCTTATGGATGGATGGAACATTTTCAAAGCGAGCACTAAAATCTAGGTGGTTCAAGTGGTAGGAGACGTCATAGTTAAAGAACGTCCAAGAAAAGGGAGAGCATATGGATAGATGATACGACGACCAATCGTACGACTTCAACGATAAGTGTTGAAATATTCTAGAGTTCTTTTATCAAAAGACGTATCGCTGATGACGAAACCTCTGTATCCAACGATCTCATTACCGAAGTACTCCCCCTCTCCTCCGCCATCAGTTGCACATGTGCATGATTCTAATATGCCTCCAGTTGGTATAGATCTCCCAAGTGCACCTAGTGATATGTCTCCAGTGGGCAAGGAGGATGAGATCGTTCCTATAGAATCTACGACAACCTTCTTGCAAAAACGAAAAGCTGCTGCAGCAACTCAACGGCAGAAGGGACCAGGGGCGGGTGATCCGAACTCAATCGCAAGTCAAGCGATCTTAAAAAGACGCACACAGGTGGAAACTCATGAAGCTCTTTCTCAAGACCTCTTCGATATATTATGCCGTCACCTCATCTTTCTGTCCTTCGTGATCTACATGATGCATCGCAACAAAACAATGGTCTTGTTTCACTAGAATTTTTAAGGATGTAAGTGGGTTGAGAAATGAGTTCATCACTGATCTCAAGAAATTCAAATGCTCTGAAAATATTGAAACTACTCAGTTAGACTTGTTGCAATAAGATCAGCAGACGTGTATTTGATTATTTAAACTCCAAGTGCTTGTTTTGGGTAAAAGTCTCTATCTGTATGATGAATGGATGAGTTGCTCCTGGTTAGGTGCTTGACACTATGCAGAAGGCAAAAACACGTCTATCAGTGCTTACTTACGAGGTTACAAAGAAGAGGAGAAGTTTTAAGAACAATTGTTTTGGTCGCTTCCGTCGTTGGCTATATGAGCGAGAACGCAAGAGAATGGTGGGAAAGGTAGACTATTCTTCTCTTTGACCTCGCAGGAATCACGATTGGATGACATGGTCGACCTTGAGAAAATTAAGTTCAGTTTAACTCGTGACAATACACTTATAATGGAGCAACAGAGTTACAGCATATTTCCCAATTGATTGTTAGGGTTTATACTTCTGATAGTATGTATTACACGTTTTGTCAAATGATTATAAGTCAGAATTCACAAAATACTTGTGATTTGGCATATTGTACATATGTTTCTTTAGCCTGATGTTGGATGGGTAGTAAGTTGACGATCGAGACACTGACAACACTTGCATTTTGTACGCAGAACACTGTTTCGAATAAATTATGGTTGGAATCACTGAAAATGATGGAGGTCAGCTATGGCTCACCGATGATGGTGGCTTTCGCATTCTTACGTTGGGTGTTTTTATTAAACGCTTTTCTTGCAGTTTTGTGGCTTTGTTTCATAATTATACCGTTCATGGCACACCCTCCCAAGACTTTCAGCTGGAAGTTGTTTTGGAGAACTCTTAAGGACAAGAAGGCAATTAAAGAGACATTTCAAGTAAGTTCATACCAGAATCAACATCTTTGATCTGATAGTGATAGAGTGAGGGATTTGAGGCAATAAAAATGTGAGTAAGCTATTCACGGTTGTGAATGTACCTATATAACTATGGCATTTAACTACAAACGTGAAACTAGATGGTTATCCCAACCATGAATATCTCATGGGACAACTCCAAATGAAATTAGATGTCAGAGTCAAAGATATTTGGAGCCACGTGCGAGTGGTGTGGATCAATGGATAAGTCATAAATTAACACAATTTATTTATAAACCTTGGTCGATGACTCTACAATGTGTTGAATATAGGGTAGTAACTTGGAGAAGACTTTTGTTTACTATGGCGGTTACACCTACACTCATCCTGAACAACGTGGCTGGTATCGAGTAGATTACTGGTATGCTGTTATGATTGCTGCAACATTCCTCTTCAGTTTTATTTGTGTTCTTATCAGGTACGTCTCTGTCCACATATCACACATACAGTTTTTCCACATTGAGTCTCAAACTCATGTACTTGTCGGATTCAGTTATTCTAAAAGTCATTCAGTTGATAGAAACAACCAAATATGTCGATCATTGAGCGATTCCAAAAGAATTCAAGCAGGTAATAAAAGATATTTTGTGTCACAACCTACGAGAGTTATGAGGTTGAAGAAGATATGAGTGTACTAAACATAATGTAGAGCAGGAAATGGTGTACATGTCATGAGAATTCATCTATTACATCAACAAATTCTTTCTTTTTTGTTTTCTACTAGATGCAAAAATAATGGACTTAATTATCATCAAGTTACAGACTTGCGAATCGATAATTTTCTTATTATATTAAATTTTTTGTGCAGAAAGCGTCAGTTAGAGACAACATTACTTCTAACTTGCAGTCGAGGACAGTCATCGCTCTTATATCTCCAATGTAGTTTGGTTGTACGTTGTATTTGTAGTGATAAAGCTAGACATTTTGCTGATCAAAATGTCTAACTTTATCACTCCAAATTGTGTGGATGCAGAATTGCTGGAACAATAATGAGAAGTGGCGATGTTGGTGTAGCTGTTCGACTCTATCCGTTTTCATCACTTGTATTCTCATCTTGGGACTTCCATCTAATTAACACAGACGTAAGCGGTGTACAATGTTAGTCTCGCTCTAATCACTCTCTAGCACGATCGGTTGGTATTTCCAACGATTATCGCTCTTATTACTTTCTTAAGTTGGATTCTCCTTGTATGCTTTAATGAATTTCTCGGGTTTTCACGTATATGAATGACTAAAGCTCAATTGTTATTTTTCAAATGTATACTTTCATCGAGAGGTTTACTACCTAAGATAAATATGTTTAAATATCTACCATATCTCTACTAGGGTTACACCACCAGTAAAGTCATAGCATAACAAGGTGTAACATATGTATGTCGTTGTTGAATATTAATGGAATAATATAGGACTAATTCTCTCAAATAGGCTAGATCTTGAGAGTGAAAAGTTTGTTGTTATGTAGCCTTAGAAATTGTTCTTCTTGCATATTATGCATATTCAGACCATAATTTATAACGTGAGGCATGCATACTCCCTGCGTTAAGCTTTTTGATAAACATTTATCATGTCCATGAGTATGAGAATTAGTTCCAATTGTCTATAAAAACAGGTAAAGAAAGAGAATACACATATGAGATGGTCATCCCTGGTAAGTTATGATCTCTTTTTTTGATATTCACGCTTCTAAGTTTCAGTACTTTGCTCACATAACAGGCAGCGTCTAAGCTACGTAGGAGTATTCGGATGCGATTGAAGGAGATGTTCGCTGATGTCGGGCATCATGAAAAGAAGTTTAGCCTAAGAGATCACTTCATGTCAGCGAAGGTTGTTATCTGCAGCAAACTAATGACTTGACGAGAGTATCATTACCCCACACTTGAGTTGCAAGGACTGCCGTAGGTGGTCCTCACTATGTGATCAATTGCAGTTCTTGTTTTTGTTTCAATTTTGTAGTTGAACTCTATACTGAGGACTTCTGGTCTCAGAAGATTATGCTTACTTTGAGAGACTGCATCAAGCATAGATTACCAAAGAATGATATAGAACATTCAATGTTAGGAACAGACATGGAATAGATCTAGAGATTACTAACAAACATACATACTAAAATATACCATATATGGAGGTGTTTGAACGTGTTCTATTTACTGCAGATAGTTATGATAAGTCCATCGATATTTATATCCTTCTTTATGAAACACCACATGCAACTATTTCATTGAGAAAGTACTATTCAAGTAACATGACACATACTTTTTGACAAGTTTGAATTGTACAGAGAGCTACAGCTCTTTTTATCTTTTGGCCTTTGTTGATGGCGGCAAATGTGGTCATAGTTGTTGAACTTGTTACAAAAGCTGAGCAAGTAAACCACACTTTCGGTAAGTTTTGCTTGTCCATTTAATCCTGTAAGTTAGGTCCTCTTGATCAAAGCATGACATCGGAAGTTGAATAGACAACTCCAATTTTGTCAATGTAGTTGTTTCTGAGTTATTTGTCCTTAGTTAATATATGTATTGTGCTCATAGCATTCGACAAGAAAAAGTTTTTCAGTTTCATCACAAGATGTCATTGGCTTTTGTTCAACCTCTCGCTGACAAGAGTAATTTCTTATTCTTTGGATAAGAATAAACAAGAGGTATTGCTTCTTTACTCAGTGTTAGATTCTTAACTATGTTGCTTCCTTTTATGGAAACGATGTCCTGATGTTCCTGTTTGAACGTTTGGAACAGGAAGTAATTATGCACAAGCATTGCTTTTATCGCTTTTGAATATTGTAACACCTATGATTATTCGTATTCTTGTCGACATGGAAGACTTCAAACCAGCCACCGCAGAACGAGTGGTCCTGATGAAGCTCTTTTGTGTTCGTGTTCTTAGCCTAGCGTCTCTATATTACAGGTTCATCTCATAGTCACATTTCATCTCGGTTTTGTTGCATTATTCAGAAAAGTAAGTTGTTGTTCGTCCAATCTACTACTATGCACAGTGACTCGTAGTGTATAAAGCTGATTGTAGTCCATCTTTATTGTAGCTTTTTGGTCTAGCGTAGTCTAGATGGCATGTAGGTCTCAATAGGCAAAGCAATGCAAACTTGTGATCTGCTTGACATATGTGATCAAATCACATCAGTATACTGGTTTGGTGGTACGCAGATTGTTCATGATGCTCGAGCATACTTTGCAAGTGAGAGAAAACAAAGTTGTCATCGAGGCTTGTCTAGATGGAGACAGATGCTTTGAAGGTTTCACTTGTTGTACAACCACCAACATGACACAGTGGAATATCTGCACAGACAGAGATGTATGAATGCCATTCTACTCTCATGGAACGTACATCTCAACATGCTGGTTGGATTAGACTTCACAGCAAGATATTTGATTCTGAAGTACACAGAAATATATGTGTCGCTCTGTACTAGTATGTTGTTCAAGACGTTTATAGTTTGAAGGAACAATCAGACTAGACTATCCTTCTCTGATGTATTGTTTAGAAGATATTAGTTGTTCACATGCTTCTTCTTCATCATATCTTCATAGTCGAAGCCAAACTTATGTAAATGGTTCGAAATTGACGCAGATACAATTCTGCTTGCCAGCTTGCACGGAAAATGCTGTGGGAATACAAATATTACGCCTCATAGTTATGACCACACTCATCAATAATGCTTACGAGCTCATATACGGATTTGGCTATGTGTGGATCTCTTCTGGGGTGTGTTTCCTCTTCTCTTTATCATTTACATGAGGATCATGTGGTTCTTTTTGCATGCATGCGTGAAGTGGTTGGTTATGAAGGTACAGAATGAGGAACGATGAAGCGGTCACAAGATGCATCCGTAATATAATCATCCATCACCAGTGTTGGTGGAACTTGTTACTCTTGTGAGACCCGTTTCATCATGGTACTTTCCGTGTTCCCTGTTTCTTTGCAATATGTATGATTTTACATCATTCCATTGGATTGCAGAACAAACGACAACTGTACATAGAAGACATGGCTATTGATATAGTGTATGTGCAATCTCTCGTCTGGTTGGGCTCATGCTTCAGCCCCATGGCCACCATTCTGGGATTTTTTGCCAACCTGCTCACCTGGTATGGGATGAGGGCAAGTACCTGCATCTTCACTACCTGTCCACTTATCAAATGTCTTTCATTGATCATGCACGAGCGCATGAGTGTAGATACTTTTACGTATCACTGAACTTTATACTAGTGGTCTCTAGTTAGCTGCATAGATAAAGATCAAAGATGACAACAAATGCAATGACATTCAATTTGTTTATTACTCGCATGCATCACCCTCTCAGTGACGTAGTTTGTACTAATTTGATAGATACTTTCCTCAAGGTTCCACATGCATGTCTTGTTACTGCACCACGGCTCAACTTTGGTTCACTCACACAACCTATCATTCTAGATCGAAATACTTTTGGTTATTCATGTAAGAGTCGGATATCAGTGTATTTAGTCAAAATTTCACAATATTAATTTCCAAACAAAAAATAGACAATGATATATATATCGTATATAATTAACATAGCAGATCTGTTTCTCTCGAGACCTATTTCTGTTTGTGATGTTTGTTGATATGTTTAATATTTTTATTTATTGTTTTTTAAATTTCTGATGGAAAGAGAACGATTCCAGTAGATGCTTGTTTGTTTCTCTTGTTGCTAAATGCTACATATGGAGTAAACATGTAGTTATTGAATACCTCTATGTTATATTACGTACATATATGAAAGCTTTTATAGATGAGGAGTTCTAATACATTCTCGATGTTGGAAATGTTTGACATCAGATTGCACTTTTTAGAACTTGTGCACCTGTGGAGAAAGCTCATAGTGCATCACGTACTGCCTCCCTCACGTATGGGTTACTTCTACTTACTCTCATTTTGTCAACGATCCCTGCGACGTTGAATGTGATGCAAAGAAGTAGCGGATTTTGTGGACCTATACATGATCGTGTATCCCAATACACTGTGCTAACTAGCTACATTCAGGTAAGTAAGATTTATTCATTAACATCGTTTAAAATCAATGACATGTTCTTGTCAAGTCCAAACTCATAGCAGGAAAGTGATATTCCTCCTCTACTCAAATGTCTTCATATGCTGAATGTAGCTCATTTTTAAGACCGAGTTGAACTCCGTGAAGATCAGATTAGTAAGTGTGTCCTTTTTGCCAACTTTGAAGTTGCTCTTAATGAACGAACAAGCGATTCCGTTAGAAGTTGAATGTCTTTTGGTATGCTATGAAATGCTTGTTTATGAAAGATAACTGAATTTTCTTTGCTTTAATTTGTGATCGATATCTCAGAAAGCACCATCAGGTTTGTGGCTCACTATACAGTGGCTTACAAATCCAGCAGTGTTGTTGGGAGTGATTCTACTTCTCGTATTTGGGGTTGTCCTGTTGCAATCAAAATTGGTTCAATCTCGACAATTCCTTACACTTACAAAACACGAAATGGGTATGCAACGAAGAGATGCCTCCGAGAGACTCACTCGCGTTCGGCAGGTGCTCAAGAATATATTCTTAGCTGTTTTTCAATTCTTAAGCCAAGACCATTCTTTTGTTTATCATTCGGAGTGAGGACTATCAAACGTGTGGTAGCTATAAAGGCCGTTTGCAGTTTATCTCTTCGTTCTTGTATCTTTAACTAAATTTTTGTCATCTCTGCAATGTATGGATGCGGAACGCTAAGGGATCTCAAAATGGTATCGGTACTGATGCTAAGAGGCGCCTATCACCGAGTTTCCCAAGACGACAAAGCGCACACGAAGTGCCTACCTCTCTTGGTCAAGTGGAAGCAGTTAACATTTCTACCAAGACAAATTTTAGAAGGGAAGAGAACACTGGATCCATGAAGATGTCAAACATTGATATCGAGAAGATTAGTTATCCAAAGATAAATTAGTTATGCTTATGTTTCTACCTAGTATAGAGTATGTACTTTACATCTCTTGCTTACAGCGTGAGTGTTACTAGAAGTAACGTACATACATATATATACAAATTCGTGTGATCATTATGTTATTTCATGAATCTGAGCTCTTGGACTAACCTCACACCAGTTGGTATGGGAGTAATAATCTGCGTAGTTCAATTTGATATGATCATATGTGTACGTTCATATGTCCACTTCCACCTTTGTTGAAACAATTCATTGTCGGTTAATATATTCATATCAATTTGTGTGTCTCTCCTGTCAGTTTCTTTTCTCACTGGCAAACGAAGGGCAAGAGACTCCAGCAGGTGGTCAAGTTCACTCCTCATTTCTTCATACAACAAGAAGGAGGTCAAATCAGGTAAATGATCGAGTGCATCGATCTTCCCTTTCACAAGAAGAGAAGTTCCGGCGAGCACTAGGAGCAAATCGTCAACGAGCTAGTGTTATCTGTACTTTGCTGGAGAAGTTGTGTCTCATATGTGGTGCCCATGGACCACGTCCAAGAAGAACATCAAACACCTCCTTGTCTACTGATGACAAATCCAGAAGCATTTCAGAAGATGAAGTGAGGGCACCAGTTGCACTGATCAAAGGTCTTAAATTGCCTCTTGATGCAAAGGTGTCAGCCTCTACACCATCAATCTGGTCGATTTTGAAACCTCTGTCTGGCTCGTCCATTTGGGGTTCATTGAGCTCAGACCCAGCAAGTATTGCTCACACACCCGTATCATTATCCCAGCTCACTGGAGGCTCAGATATAATGACTACAGCTCGCACGTCGCTCTCGTCTCATGCTCTTGAGTTGCCGATCAGAGCCGGCCTCAATGCAGCATCAGCAATCAGCAAGTTAGTACGGTCGGCTGCAAGTGGAAGTACAAAGTGCAGACCGTCTCCTCCTCAAACTAAGCTTGACCAAGGAGCAAGTACTTCAACACTTTCTCGTTCCTCTACTTCCGTTCGTGTTGGGAGAAGAACAAATCAGTCACTTGAGAAGAGTGTTTCAAAATCAAGATTATCAAAACAGCAGAAAACTAAAAGGTCGACTGATGGTGGAGTCAATGTTTCATGGTGGAAGGGAATTTTTGGGAGATCAAAAAGGGAATCATCTTTAAAGAAGTTACGTATGATGTCAGCGAGATCCGGTGCGTGTATCTCTTCAACAAGATCTGGATTCGGGTCCGGTTACGTTAGTCCAATAGTAGATTCAAATGGCGTACAACAATGGCTTGCTCGAGCTGTTGAAGGTGCTCAAGAGTTAGAGAGTGAGAGCTTGACAATCCCCAAAGAAACAAGTACCAGTTGATCCTACTTTGTCGTGAGGGGATAAGTAGAGTAAATCATCATCTTTAGTTTGTCAAAGTAAACAGTGAACAGCTCCAAGTGTACATTACTTCTTTGGATCTATAGCAGTTCCAACAGTCTGTCTAATAAAGTTTAAACTCCTTGCTCATGTTGCAGTAGAGTCAAACTTTTTCTTTTGTTGTCATATGTTTTGATTATTTTTGGCATTAAGAAAATATAAATGAATAAATCATGAATTTATCTAAATATTATCTAAATATTAAGGCTGTGTTGTCTTTGGAGAAATATCAAAGAGAGGTCTTCAACCTCGAGGTTTTACAAAGAAGTTGAGAAAAGTCTAACTTTGACGATATGTAACTTTTGCTGTGGGTGTTTGTTTGGGGAGATTATTTCTTATCATCTGAATGGATTTTTCAAGGGCTTTCTAACACCACCAGTTTTGGGTGAGGTTCACATGGTTTTGAAGTTTACAGGGCCGAAAAGAAGAGTTGGGAGTCCAACTTCGAGCTTAAAATCGAAGTACGAGGGCTACTTTGGATCAAATGACTTTTATAGGGTTTAAGGTCCAATCTCTGTTCTGAAATCGAGGTTTCTCATAGAGTTTGGGTGGAGTCGCAACCAAAAAAGAGAGATAAAAAAACAGAAAGGAGACTTCTATCATTATTTATGACAGATTTATTTTCTGAGAGCGAGTTTGAGAGTTGGAGTCTATTGCAGACGGTAGAGTTGAATAGATGTTTGACTCAGAGCAATGTTAGTAGAAGTAGTTTCGAATAGCCGACTGAGAAGTAAGAGGTAGATTATCCGGGAGTCTCGTATATTTTGATCATTCGAGACTCTCGTATGTTTGGATGATCCGAGAGTCTCATATATCCTAGTAATGCAAACAACTCGTAAGGTTAGTTGATTCAGATAGTCTATATATCTGGAGACGTTTGGGAGAAATAAAGATTAAGATTAGCATAGAAGGCTTTATGACCAGGGTGTTGAGTATGGATAATACGGTTAAAACTTGTATATTGGTTATCTGGTACTGAGTAGTTAGACAATCAGCGGTTTTGATCTAACGGTTTACAGTGGATAAGTTACCGTTGTTGATTATCTTTTTAAGGAGGTCACGGCCTCAAGGATCTTCATTGATCAATCACAAGTGTATAAGTGAAGTTTTTACTGTAATATATAAAGTAGATTTGTAGTTTTGGGGGACATTTGTCGCACTTGACCTGCATCTGAATGTCTCTTATAATCACAGATGTGAAGGAGAGTGATAGAGAGTTATTTGATACTGAGGCATTGTATTTCTAGCAGTACTAGAAGTTTGATAGATGTGATTGACGTCTTGAATGAACGTACATTTGAGAAATAGAGTCCCAACCTCAATTCTGAAAGTGAGGTTTGGAGGTTGAAGAGTTAGGTGAAACTTCGATTCTGAAATTGAGGTTATCAATACTTGAGGAGAAGGTAGAAACTTTAACTACTCGTAAGTTTGTATTGGAAAGATAATTCAAAGACCTTTTCAATGAAACAAGAGTCAACTGATTTGGAGAAGAGTTGAGCATACTACAAGCAGTTGAACTTCAGATATAGTTTAAGGGGGCTGAAAAGCCAAGGTTACATGTCAGAAGAGTCACATTTGAGGTTGTTATCTTTCGCACACTACTACACTACTACTGTTGGACTTAGAAACCTTCTTCAAGATTTAGATGTCACAGTAAGTATCAAAGAGAGCTCGAGAGAGATTACTGTTGAGTTTGAATACACTAGCGCAAAAACTCAAGTAGAATCTCCGAGGAGAAGAATATAAACCGACTTATGGTGTTATTTATGTAGATGGTTGGACATAAAATAATGAATTGTCCAACTAGGATCAGAGCAGAGAGAGCCAAAAGGAAGCGAGAGTTACTGATTTGAGTCTTCGAGTTGGTCCAACTTCATCAATTTCAATTCATCTTCTATGAGAGAATTCTTGTCAAAGTTGTAGAGTGGACAATCTGTCAAGAAGACACAAGTGCGTAGATGTGATCGCTCTACTTACATCAGTAGTCGAGAAGTTTGACGAAACTCAAAGAGATGAGACAGAAAAATTATCAACTTCAAAGAAGAACTCGGTTGAGTTGTGATGGAGAGTGTCATTCAGATGATGGTGGTAATGCTACTCACACATGATTACCTTAAGAGAAGAAATGACACAAGAGGTGTTGTTATAATCATTTCTTTTCATTTTATCCATGGTAGGTTATTCTCGAATGTAGTTGATGATATTTGTACTCTTTTTGCGAGTTGTTATTACACGAAGATTAGAAGAGTAGAAAGAGTAGTTACAAGATGAAAAAGCTATAAGTATTTCATGGGAAAGAATGAGATGTAGAGTCGTTTGTTTGAGACTTAAAGAGAGGTTGCATCAAAAATAACATGAGGAGGAAAGAAGAGTAGGTGTTGTTAACTGCTAAAATTTTTAGAAGATTTTGTTTTATCTTGTATGAAGACCGAGTGAAGAGCAAAACACATTGTGTAGTTGAGAACACATGAGAGACGTTGAGTAACGCACTCATCAAAGAGTTTTTTCCAAAAGAGAGTTGTGAGAAGCTCATGATGGAGCTCACTCATTTGAAACAACAAGATGACAAGAAATTTAGCAATATGCCGAAAGGATCGATACGTTGGAGCAACAGTTTCGGATGATCTTACAGAAGAGGAGAAAACATGAAGTTACGATGGTGGGGACTAGAACAATGCTAACCAAGAACTTGGTGGGAGGATTAGGACCTTCATTCGAACCTAAGTGACGTACGAGAAGTTAACAACTAAAGTGGAGGTCATCAAGATTACAACAAATATGGAGGAGAGTTTGGGATCTCATCTAATCCCATCATGCCGCTCTGATATCGACTTTGAATCTTGGTGTAGCCACAACGATAGCATCAACACTATCACAATTGATGATCATTTCAATATCAGCTCTTACTCTAGCAGTGGTACCAAGACCGTTTGTCTCCACAACGATGTCTACTACCACCTCAGATTTTCATGCCGAGTTGAAAAACAGCACCGATACTCTTGCAGATCTTAAGATAAACGTGATGTAGCTACGAGAATGGAGAAACAAAAGTGGAAGACGAGGTCAAAGAGGTTACAACAACAATCTCAACCAAAAAAGACAAGATATTTTTAGAGTCAACTAAGATAACTTTAGAAGAATCACATGCTAGACTTGTGGAGGTTCTCATTTCCAACAAAGTTATCTTAACAACGGAGCAAGAGGTGCCAAAGTTGTCAAAACGAATGTTGGTGGAAGAAATCCATCACAAGCACGAGATAAGAGAGTGACACCTGTCGATGTAGTGCGAGATCTCATCTATGAGAAGGAAGAGAGCTCGAACTCTTCTCATGCACTGATGGAGCTTTTAGCTCAAGAAAAGAAACTAACAATTTTTTGATGAATCAGTTTTCATGGAGGAGTCACCAAGTAGAAGTACTCGTTCTAGTAATGTTTTGAATACACTAAAGAAACCAAGAAAGAAGTTGGGGATGTCGAATTTCACTACTTCGCCTTCTCAAGCGAGATATGATGTGATTGAAGATGTGGGTGCTCAGAAAGTCAACATAACAGTTGGATAACTGATTGCACTCAACCTTAGTTTACGAAAAGAATTTAGAGGAGGACTGAGTTCCAAGAGAAGCAAAAAAAGAAATCAAAGAATAAGACATCAAAGTCTATGGGAGTTGGTGTGGTGGATGTGCATGCTTCAGAGTTACGCTCTAGGACTTCAAAGATTGAAGTTCGATTGAATGATAATTACATCTCTTACGTGTTGGTTGATGAAGGATCAATCATAAATTCCATACCAGAGAGGTTGATGAAGAAGTTGAGGATGGAACCAACTCGTCTGACTAACATTTTGTGAAGATGACTAACAAGCAATGAGTAAGACCTCTTGATGTGTTACAGAAGGTGATTGTGAATGTCTTTAGCTTGAGAATCAGGAATAGATTTGGTAATCTGTGCTTCCTCTCGGTCACTGTCGCTCGCTGATACCCTCTTCCAACAGATTCTGAAACGTCGACCTGATCATGAACGAGAACATTTTCAGTGAAAACACATTCAGTGACATTCTAAACAGCAAAAACTCTGATGCATCACATACCGTAATATTACACTCACATTATCGTGAAGAGAGGAAAATCACAAAAATGAATAGTATAGTACCACAATCTCTTTGATCTTTTTGTAGTCTCTCTCAAGTTCTAATACAAGTCAAACACACATGCTTGGTTTCTCAAATAGAATAAACACATGGTTATCATCTTCAAACTCGGACGAACCATGTTGATATTACTAAACTTGTAAAAGTGAACTATTTTATCCATGTGAACATCCGGTTCATTCAGGTCGAAAGTACGTTTTAACGTGGAAAATGTTCGGCTAGTATTTTGTAACTTCGGCTACTGAAAAAGTTTTCTTGACTATGGAAAGGAACAGAGGTCGCCGAGATCATAGACGTAACTGACCGACTTGTTATTCATCAGCTTTACAAGTTACTATTCATCTCAAAACAAACTACCGAGTATTGATTGAAAAATGTTAAAAATAAAAATTTCTCTTTTATATTATTATATTCATACTTGGAGTTTAATACGGAAAGATTTCCCATTGCAAATGAGTTTTTATTTTTATGAATAATATATAAATCTAAATTTTAGAAGATTCTTTAATATCTTAAATCTTATGAAATATGATCATCATTTCAAAAACATTTGGGAGAAAATAGAACTCAAATGAATTTAGTTTTGGTGAAAGTGATAACCATGTGTTTATTCTATTTGAGAAACCAAGCATGTGTGTTTGACTTGTATTAGAACTTGAGCGAGACTACAAAAAGACCGAAGAGAATTGTGATACTATACTATTCATTTTTGTGATTTTCCGCTCTTCACGATAATGTGAGTGTAATATTACGATATGTGATGGATCAGAGTTTTTGCTGTTTAGAATGTCACTGAATGTGTTTTCATCGAAAATGTTCTCGTTCATGATCAGGTCGATGTTTCAGAATCTGTTGGAAGAGGGTATCAGCGAGCGACAGCGACCGAGAGGAAGTGCAGATTATCAAATCTATTCCTGATTCTCAAGCTCTTGTTGATGCTGACTCAACTCTGATCTGGCTAGCGTCAAGAATATGGGTTCTCCTTGAATCTTACAAGGAAATCAAGATCGATCGATTGATGCACGATAATCTGAAGAAACGTCACTGGGATGAAGTGACGCTGAAGGTGAATAAGGCGGGATCTACTTACATTCCACAATCAGTAGGTCAGCTCAAAAACAAACTAGATAGTATGAAGAAAAATTTTAGAGCTGAGAAGATTAAACAGAATTTGATTGAAGAAAACACGCGTCGTTGAGAGTTTTATGAAATTTTATTTGATTTGTTCGGGTCGTCAAGTAAAGTTATAGGGATCTCAAATGCGACTGATAATGGACAGAAAGGTCAGCAAAATCTGACCGGATCATCGACACCGACCGATCCTACGCTTGATGTTGACTTAAACCGCACTCCACCACTGTCTACATCTAGAGACCCCGGGAGAGTTTCAAGAGCAATTGAGTCACTAGAGGACATCATCATAGAGAAAAATCCCATGCTACTTCAAAACGAGGTAGAGGTGTTACCGGTCAACCCATTAAACAAAGGAGTTCGCCAGCAAGAAAATCGTTGCACACACACATTTGCGCTTACATGTAGGCTGATATGTCGACTCCTGATCCTCAAGAGAGTTTTCTACTAATGATTGAAAATATACAAACTTTGACGAGTGTCTGCTCTTATCCTCTGCGGGACTACTTCTAACACTGATCTCTGGAATGACCAAGGATCTCAGCCTAAATTGTAATTGGGAATTCTAAATTCCGAAATAAACCTCAATGACAACAACTGTGAACTGACCTTCCGTGGTGCTAGTCGTTTTATTCTAATTATAGTACACTTAATCTTATGCACAGGAGTGTGTCAACACCTCCTTCCCTAACATAAGTGGTTTCGTTCTCCATGTCTTCCTGCCACCGTGAAAGGACCCACCCTAGTCTTGGCCATTACAGGGATCCTAGGTCAAGGATCCTTTGACATGTCTATGACACAAACAATGACATGGTGGTTATTTTGTCTTGTAGTGATGAGAAACTCTTCATTAGAAGACAAAATACAACTGATGTGGCATCCTCTGTTGACTTGATGAAGTCTAGATGTCTGCTGTGATGTCGCAAAGCACATGTGACTATTGAGGTGACACCTAGTTTGTCTTATACTGACGAGAAACTCGCCATTAGAAGACAAAATAGTAATGATGTGACATTGACTTGGTAGAGCTTAGTTGGAGTTTGATGTGTCAATCTCACTAACGTGGCGAAGCACAAATGGCTGATGATGTTGTCGTGGTGGATCGGCTCCTACCTGAAATTCAAATTTCGATGCTTATCGCTCCAAAGACGCTCATGGAAGAAAGTAAGAAAAGCAAGCTAGGCCCCAGCTTATGGACTTTTGACATCATTTTGGATCTCCACTTTCATCGCATCAGTGGATAGAGCTCCTTGTCAGCACTCTATAGGCACTTCGTCTACTTCGTTTGGACGCCTAGTGGAAAAGTTATAGGATTCGAAAGATGGAGAAAACAAGCTAAGTCCCAGCTTACGGACTTTTGGCACAACTTCAGATTTTCACTTTCATTGCATCAGTGGATAGAGCTCTTCCTCTGAAAGGTAGCTAGTGCATTGCATAGTCCAAAAGACATCTTGTGATAAACATAAGTGCCCCAATCTATAGTGAAGGTAGTCTTGTCCTTATCTTGCTCTCTAATGGACACTTGGTTGTATCTTGAAAATCCATCCAGAAAACTGTAACATTCCTTTCCAGATACATGATCCAAAATAGTATCAGTAAAAGGTAAAGAGTGATGATCTTTCTTCATTGCTGCATTAAGCTTTCTGAAATCTAAGAGACTCTTATCTTTCCTGTTTGCTTCTTAGAACCACTACTATGGGTGCTATCCATTCGTTGCTTAATACAGGAAAGATAATACTTACCTTCAAGTATTTATCTATCTCGTCCTTAACCATCAAAGAGTATTTTGGGTTGAGTCGATACTGTCTCTGTCGCATAGATACTGATCCTTCAATGAGGTTGATACGATGTTCTCTCCACTGTGCAAGTATCCCCTTCATGTCCTCCACAGTCCAAGCGAAGACATCTTGGTAATGGATCAGCATCTGACGATACACTTCCAACTCTTCTCTTTGTACTACAACAGAAATCTTTAAGCTCTTTCCTTCGTTTATCACTAGGTCTTGGGATGCTCCTGGAAGTACTATACCATCTGTATGACTGGTCTCTACACTCCCGTGACCTAACTGTGATTGCTATCCAGCCTCGTTCATATCTTCTTCTTCAACAATTTCATAGCACTGTAGATAGTTGACCATTGAATATAGGTCTCATTTCCTTTTACCTACATCGCTTGTTGATGAATCAGATCCTGAAGTGTAACCTGCACCAATCGAATCTGTTTCGTCTTGATGTGTTATCTTCTTCCAAGAAACCATCATAGTCTTATCAGTTGGTTTCTGTGGATCTTTAAACTGTAAATGGTGCCGGTACCAATCAGTCAGTACTTTGGCACCATACAACCACTGTCTCCCAATCAAAATTTGATAACCAGACTTAACCAAAAGATGCAGTACAACATAAGTGAGTTTAAAAGAAATCCCGTCTATTAAGGTGGGAATGTTGCGTAGTAATCCCAATGGTCGTCTTCTTGTCTGATCTGTCAATAGTAACACTCGCAGGATTTCTTCAAATTTGCTAAAACCCAACGCGTGTGCCGTGTCTTTTGTCATTATGTTGACTCCCGATCTGGAGTCAATTGACACTTTCCTAATTACACACCTGCGAGAGGTTCTGGTGGAGACTTCTCGAACAATGGGTATACACGGAGCGGGGTGAGATACCGACTACCTACACCATTGCCGTCGGTTGTTTCAGAGGACGACTTGGACGTCTGGACTTAGGAACGATATAAGGGCTGGGGCAAGACAAGAGAACGAGTCGGCGGGTTAGACCATCATTCGGGAATCTAGACCCAAACGGACATCACGAGCGGTTGGACCGCTAGGTGTGCTGGAGGTACCGTTTAGGACCCTGGACTTTATGGGAAGTCCGCCCCAAGTCATTTTGTGACTTGCTCATGTTTGGGACCGACCTAAGCGGGTCTAGGTCGGGACTTAGGAACTGCTGAGCTTGATGATTAGAGAGACGGTCCGGCTCCGATCCGGACCAAACAGAACTAAGGTAAGTGATGCATGGACGCTAACTTGTGATTGTGTTTGCAGGTTAGCGGTTTGAATTTCGTGACCTACTGAGCAAGAGCTTCCGCTGGCGCAACAAGGCGGTAGGTGCACGAAAAGTGGTATCAGAGCCGACGCTTCGGTGAGCGAGAACTTGAGGCAGCGGCTGAAGGCTGGACGCTTGAGGAGGGACGCGAGACACGAAGTGGATCAGCGTTTCTAGGTGAACACTTGGAGCGATAGCCGACGACGGACAGAGTTCCAAGAGGAAGACCAAGAAATGAGGAGCGATTAACGGGAGCAGATCGATTCGAGTTAGCCCTGAGGCACAGTCAGGAGACGACAACCGACAACCTTCGCTCCAACGTCAAGGGAGCCCTGTACCAACTGCGGTATCGGTGCAGCAAGACGAAGTCTTGCCAACGGTGCCTAACGATTCAGGCACGGGGTCAAGGAGCTTTGTATGCGGAACTCATCAAGATGATGAAGACCATGCAGGAGGGTATGGTCTCTAGAGATAAACGTATCGCTGAGCTTGAGGCAGGCCAAAGAAGTTCCTTGTCTACCAGGAAGCTTTGTAAGACAAATTTTCCGACTCCGTTTTCAGGTATAGGACGGGCTCGTAAAGTTAAGGATTTCTTAACTGAGTTGGACCTATACTTTGAGCCGCAACAGGCTCAGGAGTCAGACAAGGTGAGAGCAGTGGTTACGTTCCTGAAGGACCATGTGCTTCTCTGGTGGACTACATACAAGGATGAGCATGCCTTGACCTTCTCGGCGCTTGGTTGGAAGGAGTTCAAGGAGTTGCTCGCAAGACGATTCACTCAGGAATATCAAAGGATTCGAGATGGTGTTGGAATGATTGAGGAAGTCTGATCTGTCTATCAACCTTCCCGCGTAGTGGATCCAACTCTACCGACGCACCTCGTGGCTCAGAGACACGTACTGCACTCCGAGTCACTGCCGTAGATGTCTCAATCTGCGTCACATCAGCCATGAAGTCGAAGTCACCTCCTTCTCTTGCATAAGACGTGGAAGTCTCTGTTCCACCAGATCTCCGTTGAGGCATAGTAATATTAGCTATCCTCTGCTCCAACTGCTCAATCCGAGCAGCCATACCTGCTTCTGACGTCATAGCAAGTGGTGGACCGACTAGTCCTCTCTCAGATGCTGGACCTCTACCTCTAGCTCGACCACCACGGCTTCCTTGAGCTCCTCCGCCTCGTCCACGATCAGCCTTCCCTTGCCATAGTTCAAGATGGAGATCAAAACAACGTTCACTATTGTGACTTGGTCGTCACAATGCTCACACTGCCTAGGCACCGCTTTGAGACCTCCAGACATCTCATAACCACCTCTCCTCTGCGGACAGTCTTTCTGCTGATGAGGACCATCACACGTCCAGCAAGGACCCGCTTGTTGCTGACTAGAGAAGGACGGCATGGGCTTCTGCTCACCAGATCCTCCAACACCTCCCTGGGATCGTGACTGCTCCGCACGATCCTTACCACCACCACCACGCTGTTGCGTAGCTTGTGATCTCGAGAAGAGGTGGTCGCCTCATGTGGTGTCTCCTTGCTGAACCCAACAATCACCACCCTCTCCTCCACCATGTTGAGCTCAATCCACTTAGCCAAACCAAAGACAACCGCTAACGTCGGAGCGCTGTCTCTAAGAAGAATGACATCTCTGACTCTCTTACGCAACTCTCAGTCTAGTATCCCATACCAGAATTGGACTACCTGCGCTTCTGTCACCTCTTGGGTAACATTGATCAACCGCCTCATGCGAGTGAACGCCTCGCGTATACTCTCTCCAGTCTTCAGCTGGAACTCCTGCAGACTCCTCAACTTGTCGGTCCACACACCTTGATAGTTCTTTCTCAGACATTGGAAGAACTGGACCACAGGGTTAAACCTTGGTGGTATCTCTCTCACACTACCAAACTCCACTACTAGTGGACGCACCGTTGGTAGTAAGTACTCCGCCACCCGTGGATGTATCACTGCTACTGGCACCCGAACTCGCAAGTGCTATGCCTCCCGAAACTACGTCAGTAGTAGTAGTTCTTCAAGTGATAAACTGTATGTACTCACTCCATCATGCCAACGAACACTAAACAATCACTAAAGTCAAGCCAAATCCATTCTGTGCTCGCAGAGACTCCAGATTGCACTCACCAAGACTATCCACCATAGCTAGGAACTTGAAGGTTCAACTTGAAGAACTAAGGCCTCCAAGCCCTACCTGCGAAGTATACCCCTAGTGGATCATCCCAATAACTCGCCCTAACAGCATAACGGCCCTATCAGGATTAACCACTCCGCACTCGATCACCTAACCGAGCTGCTAAACTGACGTGACAGTGACAATATCACTTATCTCTTTTTTGACTTGATATTAGTGGTGAGACTTAAGTTATTGACTTTATGGACATTAAAAACAAGAAGAAATTCCACATGTCATCTTTTTAGTGAGTCCTAGTATAGAGAGGTTTGGAAATTCGAGAATCTTTGAGTAAAAATTATTAACTTTGAAATAATAAACCCATGTGAAAAAGTAAGAAGCCCATGTGATTAATGCTTTTACTTTAGATCATATCTTAGTAAAATCTGATAAAAACAGTTACGACTGAGTTACCGAATGATATCAAAGTAAACATAGAATGTATAAATAGAGAAATAGAGAAGAACTCTTCATCCTTGTTTTCACATCGTCGAATCACATTTGAGCAATATAGAGAGAGTACGAGATTCAGAATGTGAGAACTGGAGAGACGTCGTTAGAATAGAGAAATTTAGTTATGAGTTTATGAATTTGTGAAAGATTAGACATAATATTTTCTCTTCAAGTTAATGGTGTGCTTCCATCAAAGTCATGAGAGGTGACCTTTGAGTGAGAGACAAACTCAACATGTTATAAATTGATAGATTACTATCGTGGAAGTTGAGAGATCAGGAGGAGTTGATCGATAAGACCACGGAGGGTTTACAGTACATACTCACCTTCTACACTAGTTAATTTCAGATACATGAACTCCTACTCGATCTCTTTTGACGATTCTTACACATTGACAGTTCAAGTTCTTGGGAAAAGTACCTTGTCTCACCAGTTCACGTAAGAGAAATTAAACTAGTTCGGATATTCATTGAATATCACTATGATCTTCATCAAAGTTTCACGAATCTCAGAAAAAACATCTTGTTTGGGTTTGCGCAGTACTTTAGAAAGAAAATACCGTAGTGTCATACCTTTATTAAGCTAGAGGTCTGACACTACGGTATGTTCTTTCTAGAGTATTGCGGATCTAATCAATAAGTACTCGTTTTCTCTCATGCGTGTGTCATGTGTTATGTACTTGTTTTTTTTGTGACAGTGTGTTGCAACTAGCGTGAAATGGCTGCACATCGACAAACAAGCTTGCATTAGATAGATTACAGATGTGTTAATCCTCATGTGTTGTAGCTGGTGTGAGATGGCTGCACATCGATGAACATGCTTGCTCGAGGTAGATCACATATGTGTTTTTTTTGGGTGTTATTTTATGACGTGACAACTATCATTGTGAGCACAATGCATCGACCGACGAACATCCTAATGATGCAAAAGACGCTTGGAGCAATAAGACGAATCAACTGCGAACACACAAACATGCAATCTGGAGTAACTGCTAGAGTTCATCAATCCTCTTAACGGAGATGTCAAAGACAATCACAGCAGAAAAGCATAGGAAAGTCCACTAACTATAAGCACATTGTAACTATGGTAACTAGAGGCAGTGCAATATCATGTCGATGGTAGAGGATGAGTATACTATCGCAATGAGCGAGCCTACTAAATTAAATTCTGTAGATAAAGTTTACGACCTATCATGATCTTTAAACTCCCATTCTTGAGTTTTGCATGAAGACCAGGTGTAAAGACTAGGGTATATGTCACACTCCACAGTGACAAATTTATATTCTATGCCGTGGGTATTATGAATGCACTAAGGAGTCTGGAAAACACAAGAGCTGTACTCCAGAAGTTCATGCAAGCAGTCTATAGTTCAGGATATGGTAAATCACACCGTGATAACTTTAATTTTTTACATATCTGAATTTTTAACCAACACTAGGCGATTATGCATGCTCTAATGCTCTCATGACACTGAATATGATATACACGTAAGATCAACTTTGGGAAACTTTTGTCCGCTTGTTGTTATCAGAAAAAGATATGTGTTAAATGAAAACTCTACACCAAGCTAACAAGAGAAAATCAAAATATTGCTAAATCTTATTTAGATAGTTAGACCTGGATACGAGAAAAGATTCAAAAAGAATCCATAAGGGGAGCGTTGAAAAATGCACTCCAGAAACCCCATATCCACAAGGATTATCTTTTGGATATGTGATTTCACATCACATTCTCTTTGCAATTTAATTTGTTACTTAACCCTTCCCAACGGAAGGGTTAGATAATAAATTAAACCCTTGAGTCCTTTTGGATATGTGGTTTCACATCACATTCTCTTTGTAATTTAATTTATTACTTAACCCTTCCCAACGGAAGGGTTAGATAATAAATTAAACTCTTGCACATTTGCCTCTTCCATCTTGAATATGCAAGGAAGACGCAATTTCTTAGTGAGTGAGAGAAGCAATCCAGAAAGGACTAAACAAAAATTTATTTCTTTAGAAAAGGAACTAGTAGTTACGGCGGGTACCCTGGACTCAATGTCGATACTCTACTATCTTGCAGCAGATAGAGGATGGGATCCTTATCTTAGATAACTCTACACTAACCCCTCTGGTTTTGTTACGAAATTCATGGATTACCTTACCATCTTCTTCTTCATCTCTTATCTGGACAAAGCAGCCAACAATTTTTCGTCTGTAAAAGGTTTTCATCTGATCTTTACTTCCCAGATTGGCACCTATTCACTCTTCCCTGTATATATACTCACTCCAACCATCTGAGGATGGAGGGGACAAATATGCAAGGCATTTTATTCATATCCAAACCTCCCCTTCGAGAAGGGATTGGTCATAACTAGAACATAATTTGTTATTCGTCTCCAGACATCATCTTAGCAGTGAAGTCGTGTCTCGTCAGAGAACAAGACTCATGGTTTTATGTTCGATCGAACATCCAAATTTACTGCCGAAACAGTAACAATCCATCCTAAACTTTTCCGAGGATAGGCTGTTTAAAATGTTATTATTTTCTTCAACCCAGTCTAGGTTATAAACGTTCCACGAACCTGTCTCCACTCCAAACAGAAATAGCTTCCCCTGCTTGACTGAATTATGTTCTCCCCTCACAAGTTGATTCCTCATCAGGAATAAGCTACCAGTAAAATTTGAATTTTTCCCGAATTCTACGTTTGTCATTTCCCACTCCCACTCTAAGGGGTTCGTAAACATTCACCGGTACATATGGATTCCACTTGTTAACAATACTGAATCTGAGATATTTAGCTTGCCACTCTCGTATTTGAGGAAACATAGTTATAAGTTAAAACACCAACTTACAGCAAACTGCAATGTATATCCCTTCTTGGAATCCGTGCAACAATAATCACTAATCTACCACTATACAAAGATAGAGATGTTCCGGAACAGGATAGAAACTACTGGATGATGCACAGCTAAGTTGGGAATTTCGAATGACCGCCTCTCTTCTTCATCTATAGCCTGACACTCTCTTCTTCATCTATAGCCTGACACTCTGTTAGCCTAAGGTGCTGGCTAACTCAAAGACTATGGTCGCCCAGCATGCTCTGCGTGTATTTGTGGTAGTCAAATTCCGCTCACTAGCTACGTCTGTGTCAGTGAGACCCTAGTGCAGAGAATTGCACTAGGGTCTTGTTGTATTGTTGTAGGAATTGTTGTAGGAATTGTTGTATATTTCTGGGTAAGATCTCTGCTGGATTGCGGTGCCCAGAGTCTCTTTAGAAGGACTGCTTTTAGAACAGACGTGCACTGCGATGTACAAAATCATTGCTTATGTTTCCTCTGCTTGCGCATGCACCTCACCCTGTTGACTATATAGCCACTCTGTGAACAAATTCACAATCATAGATGATATTACATTTTGCATTGCATATCGGGAGTTACCTAATATGTGCTAGAGAGCAGTCTAGATCTGATTCGTTCTGCTATCCTCACGTCGTACCAACATATATAGCCATGCATAAATTGATTGGTGAACAGCATGAAACTTGTCAACATGAGTCCCGATTCATCTTGCAAAAATGACACACGAAACAAAAGTTGAGCTCAAACGTACAGCCATCAGAGCGCTCCGTCGATTTAATTAGCGGGATATTGTGTGGGATCGGTCGTCTGATAAGTACAGCAAGAGGCCAAGGGGCCAACCTCGATGCAGGGCAACCTGCTATATGCTTATGATCGTCCTCATGCCCCAGAACGGGCCAGAGGTCTAGAACCGAGCTAGCATGTATTCCGGTCCATGTGGATAGCAGCGTGATGCAAGAACTACCCTCACACACCTAAGGTAACCCGAAAATATTGCACGCAGGGAAGTACAGGGTATGTGGCAAGAGGGGCGTGAATGTACACTGACTTTAACTATCATGACGTAACCTTTAAACATTCGACGGCGCAGGAGTAGAGTGCACATGTAAACTAGCTTAAATTCCAATTTGTATCTCCTGCTTAGGAAGACCACTATATCTTGGTACATCGGCAAAGCAGTTTCCAAAGAAACAGTAACTTCGCCTGCACACTTACGTAACCCCCAAATAGTTCAGGAAGTCACACATCACTTACATGAAATTCTGAAGCGACACAGTACCTTCCAGCAGCGAGGAAGACAAAAGTGGGGAAATTCGGGTTAAAACCACAACCATGCACGCACATTTCACGAGCTATGATGGATTCGAGTTACCCTGTAAAGCAGACACTCAATCCGCATCATGAAATTATGTACCGTTTCTTTCGTACAATGAAAGAACCCTTCTCTTCATTCCACTCCAAAATTTTTCGAGAAGAAAACACCAGAATACGGAACCACTAAAGACAGCGAAATTACAGCCGCTCCAGCCGAAAGTACATGTATATCTTCCGGACTCCTTTCAACCGTCTTCCCCGATCCTCGCGCTCCATCACTTCTCTCCTCCCAAACCACCCACCAGTTCTGAACAAACGAACCCTGCAAAAACCCTCGGACCTCAAGCCACTCCCTCCAATTCAAAGTTCCATTCAATGTTTGGAAGATCCCCCGACGGAAAACGGCCATCCGGCATCAGATCCATGGAAGATATGCTGGCAATCCCTCAAGGCCGAGCCTAACCCTATTCCCGCTCCAAAAGCGATCGCGGACCACCTCGTGCTCGGGCTGCGAAACAACGTAAGCGCTGCCGCTGCTCCTCCGGCCGTCGAATACACAACCCTTCTCAGTGTCAAATCGATCGCTGCATCCCACTTCTGATCCAACAGCAAATCCGCTCTACTACTCTCCTTGGCGTCCATGTTTGCCTCGTTTGCTTGCACTGCCACTTCGTCCTCCTCCTCACTGATCGCCCTGATCGCCCTGAAGATGAACCACGTATCTACTTCTGCCTCTTGCCTAAAGCTTGCTTCTTCTGTTCTTTCTTCCTTCCTCTCGAGGAATTACTTACCTTTCACCGCGATCCTCGTCACCTCGTGGTTCCCTTATGCGGCCGTCCGTTCGTACGAGAGACAATTACTTAAAAAGTAATGCGGCTTCTAATCTAGGTGTCTTAATGGCGCGACTTAGCGTTTTAAACCAGGTTAGAGTCGTGTTAGTTAGACAGTGTATACCACGAAGTTAAAAATTACCAGTTTTACTTGAAGAAAATGTAAGATACTCTCTGTAGTCCAAATATGCAAGGGTTTAATTTATTACAATGGAAAGGGTTAAGTAATAAATTTAAATCCAAGAAAAGGTGATAGTGGTCGTGATCAGCTCCCCGATATATAGTTTCGGGAGCGAGTCTGTCAACGCTCAGTTTATGGGTTATGTTAGGGTCTTCTTTAATCTCCAAGTTTGATTATCATTTAATATTTAAAGATAACTTTATTCTTTTTTGCATTTGATATAGAATTTTCATTTCACACTCATATTTTTTCTGATAACAACGCACGAAACAAAAGTTTATGTTGCATGCGTATCATATTTTGTTCAAGATATCTCCATATTCAAATGACAACTCACTTTGATGTAGAATAGTTGAACATACTCGCCTTTGGGGATCGTTTAAAACTTTTAGTGAAGATTCCCTAAGCTAGAATATTAACAGCCTCCATCCGCTATTTCGGGTGACAATTGGTCTTTCAAGAAACACTGTATTTTAAAGTCTTTAGGTTAAAGTAAAGTACACCCAGTAAAAGCATACCATGTATACACGAGTAAATGGTACCCGAGAGACGAGAGGCGGAGGGTGTGGGTTTCGTTAATTAACAACTAAATAGAGTTTTGTAAGGAAATCCTTAAACTGTTATGAGATGAATTCTATCCAATACCCATAGACTTTGCAGAGTGTAGAGAGCACGTAGACTTCCAACCAAAGCGTTGTTCGTTTAGTTAATCAGCCGAATGCGAGAATATCATGATTAATCTACGATTAAGTCAGTATGTCAAAGAACCTATGGACAATAAAGGAAATAGAGAGATAATCAGATTGGACCACGGAAGAAATATACCGTAGTGATATTTAACTCTGCGCACTAATTGATTAATTGTCCATGTGCACTAGAGGAAAAGTAAAACTTTTTTAGATTTGCTATGCGCAATTCACATGGAAAATTAATTTGAAGTGTGTGGTTGTTCGATAAGAGAAATATAATATTTTATAACCGAATATTTATTTCTCACCTTAATTAAATATTTATTTTTGCTTCAAACGCTGAGAGGACATACGGCTCAAGTGTAAAGAAAACTCATCTCACGACAAAAAACGTTTGAAATTAATTCTACTAATCCTAAACAAGTAAAAATAAATTAAATCTCTATACGTTATTCTCCACAACAAGCCATTGTGGATCCTCTACTATATGGAAAGGCATGTTAAGTAGAGGAGAGAATTCAACTAAAAGAAGCAGGAGTCGTAGTAATTTCTACTTGATAGGCTGGTGTTAAAAACATTATTTAAGCTTACTCGTAGTTACTTAAATTAACTAAGATAGACGACGGGATTATTAAATGTCAGTAAATATCTTTTGTCCAATTAGTAATTAGAACTCAAAATTATTTATCCACCTTTAGTTAAATATCAGTATGGTACGTCAAGTGAACCAAAAATACTTTTGTTAGAACAGAAGTTTCAAATGAAAGAGTGATTCACGCTTTCTCAAATAACATTGTCAAGATTACTCTTCTTTTTTGAAAGGGGAAGAGATGCAAGAATACTTTATTGATAATAAAAGATGAAAATACAAGGTAACCCGACCAGCAGACGACCTTGTCAGACGAATCATAGAGAACTCACAAATATTCATCTAGTAGAGAGGTGGCAACCGATATGGAACAACAAAAGAGGGGGACGAAGCCAAAGCCTAGCAGAGAGGGTAGACCATAAAGACAACAAGATGGATGGTGTCATAGAGCGAAGTTTGATCTGAAAATACACGAGGTATTTGACTGTAAAGAGATACGGCTAGACCTTGGACCAATTCGATGAAATGTTAGTGCTGTCACTACCCAATCCATCAGACTTTGTCTCAATTTTTACTAACCTAACCTAACCTTAAGTGTAACACACGTGCACCACACAAAACATTTGAGCGTTCAATCTTATTCTAAGTACAGGAAGGATTCATACATGATAAACATATGCTTTAGATTACAGAAGCACCTTCAAACAATCTCTTAGGTCGGCTTGTGCACTAGCAATACTTTCTTCAATGTTGTTCTTTGACAAACTACATAAAATGTTCAATTTTGACCTTTTACGATTCGCTAATATGAGCTCTATTCAAGATGAACCATACAACAATGGATAGCCTACTATACAAGCTTTCCAATGGTACTGGTAGTACACTGATTGGATCAAGGTAACTTCTATCCTACTTCTATACTTATAATCTGAAACCTCTTAACCCTTCGATATTTTCTCCTATCATCATGTCTAAAAGATCTTATATTAGTCAAAGATCATGCCGTAGCTTGTCTAGTAAATCTTCTCAGTGGAAAATTTTCCCTAAAGCTTGGCTCGAAAGCATAGTTCTGACCCCATCTTTGATAGATTTCCGGTATCTAAAGATGGAATCACTTTGGTTTAACCGTTTTATTAAAGATGACAAAGACTAAAGTATTTGGTATACTTAAGATAGATCAACATTGGCTCATGGACTATTTGTAATCGTTTAACAATAATTGATAATTCATTAATATTATATATATTTATTGAAGATATTTTATATAAATATTGGATCGAATAGTATCAAATAGATGCAAACCATCAAATATTTCTTACCACCCATCTCTCCAAACTCTTTGTTAACAAAAGTAATATTACTCTCGCTCTAGTGCTTACTACATCTCAAGGCAAACTATCTCTGAAACTAAAATATGTAAGGAACTATGTACACTCGCATCTGGATAGAACATGAATTTTTACTGAAAAATCTTTTTGAACAACCGATGAAACTAAATGATGTCTTAGTTCGATTGTTAAGATAAACACTTGAAGTCAAGCTCCCTTCCTCGCCATTTTGTAGTAAGAGGAGATGATACTTGGTTGTAGTTTAATGTGGCCTCTGATTTTTAAATATATCCATGATCCAATTCTTGATCAAAAAAGTAGACAACTATTATATAAGATAACTTCCAAGACGCTAATGATAGACACACAAGTGTCAAAGTTTGGTCATTCAGACAAATACATATGATATCAAGAAGAAGAGACTGACATACATTGTTTAATAGAATGTGTCCACGTGCGCGGAGTGGTTTTTTTTATTGTGTGTCTGATTGCTATGCAGATTAGTAGTGTTTGGACTTATTCTTGGTCGAATTTGTGGTGAGTTAGTGCGGAAGCGTTGCTGAAATTTCTCGTGATATGTTTTTGAGATCAATTTGAGGTCGACATGTGTGCGTCGATGGACGTCGGGGTAGGTGTTGATCAGAAATTTCTGGCGGTGATGAGTTCAATAGGTGCGCTATCGTATAACGTGTTTTTCTGTCTAGGAATACACGGGGTATATGGCTGTGCAGAGGTATGTGGATTGACAAGGTTGGATCTAGATCTGGATGTTTCCACTCAAATGTTTCACTATCTACTCTTCTGGCCTGAGTGACCTTGTATCCGCTCGTCTCAAGTTTAAAGCTTGCTACGATCCAAGGTTACGTATAGGTTGCATGAACTTGTGTTACAAACAGATCTTTTGTATTCTAACTAGAAATACTCAGATCTGTATTATCTAACTGAAGTTATTCCTCTATATCACTGGAAGTCTGACTTCTGAATAGCTCCCCAGCGACGCTAACTGCCCATCAATCCAACTATCACAACTTCATAGTACAACCAGAAGATGCTATAAGATCACTCAATCAACTTGATAGAGTATCGATACAATTTGCTGTACACCCTGGTCTACCAAGCATTCCAGCAAGGTAAAGCATGCATACTCCAAAACACTATTCGGATCTCAATATAGCACCAACGGCGGTAGTACCTAGCAGCTCCGAGAACCCAAACAGCGGCTTAAGACTCATGGCGACTCCGTTCTCCTTCATCACCAAGAGCTGAAATCAGCCCCACACCCTCCAATGTCGAATTGCATGCAGGCATGGCAGTTTCAGCAACAAACTCCTCTCCAAATTGATCGAAAATGACCAAAATGATCATAGATGATACCGAAAAACCCGAAATTGCTAATAACAGAAGTATTTTCGAACTTTGAGACCTCAGTCCTTCCAAACCACTCGACCAATGATGATCAAACTTCACAGGAAGCTTGATTGGACCCTTCACTCCTACCCTGAACAATTTTCAGGTCGAAATCTCAAACCAATTCTCAGATATGGATCAAACCGTAATCTGTGCTAACTTCAGAGCTTTACAGACCCCGGTACATTTGATCCAAGATTCTGAACAAACTACTCGACCATTTGAGGTGAAACTTCCCAAGTATCTCACTGATAAGACATTCTTCAATCCTGGAGAGTTTCACTCAGAAATTCGACTCAGATCTTAAGCAATAGCAAAATATCCATGGCTATCACAGTTCGCTGTCCCCGTCTTATCCCATCTGCACTTCTCAACTTCAATCGGTCGGTTCAGAATCCAAATCGATCAAGAACCTGACCAAATTGATATCAAAATGACCAGCACGTCGTCAGCTCTCCAACCCAACAGACAGCTCCTCAAAACTCCTCGCGAGTCTCTCGGAACAACCAGAAACGTAGCAGTAGGTACGAATTTCACCCCTCTCCACTCAATCGATCATAACGCGCTCATACTTTCATCAAATCGATCGATTCTTCAGCCCAGATTGTAGCCCCGGTCGAGAGCTCTCCAACCATACCCTCCGTTTCGCGAATGGCCTCTGAAGCCTCCAGAAACCACAGAAACGTCGCGAGGATCAGCTAGAACACCATTGGTCCAAAAGTGGACCAATAAGAGCAAAAAGAACTTTACTTTTTGTCTTTTCTCCTCTTAACTTTTCTCTTAGAACGAATTTTTACTCTCCAAGGAGACACAAGACATCAACAACACTCTAAGACCTCAGAAAATCCTTCAGATATGTCGATGGATTCTTCGCGGTCCGTAACTACACAGAAGCGCTCAACCAGAATGAAACCTGTGAGCCGCAGACTAATACAACGTCAATATTACAACCTGGAAACGTTCTACAATAAAAGGTACGACAAAAGGAAACGGTGAAGCTATCACTCGATTGTAATATTCTTGCCCGAAGTTTCTCACGATCCAAGCCCCATGATTGATCTTCGGTCTGCAATGACACCGGACATCGACCCAAAGGTTGAAAGGAACGTTCGATGGATAGTTGAGATCCATCGTTCCTCACAACAAAATGTACACCGTCATATCCCAAGTCTCTCCGTATGTTACGATTGGAAGGATCACCGGAAGCTGTAACTCCATCACCCTCCCCATGAACTCATCACCAAAGTACGCAACTAACCACTGTCGAAAGTGATCGCGGTGGATGCAATGAAGCTTGATGTGAAACGGATTCGGGAAAGGAAGATCCGGAGCCGGTAACACACCTCCGTCCATAACCACCACTCATGCAGTTCTTCACTCCTCCATGCAGACCACCGAGAACCCTTACGAATCACCCGTTGAGAGAGAATGCCGTATGAACCTTCGACCCATCATTTTATACACAAATGTGACGACAAGGACCACTAAAGTGAACGCGCACAGATCGATGACTTGGCACGTTCCTCTACCGTGCGATCACTTAAACAGATAATCACAAACGTGACACTCATCACACCGTTCGGCGAGTTACGCGATACGGTTCACGAAACACGGAAAAGAAACACAACATAGGTTACACAGGAATTTCACACAGGAGCCGAACCACAACACGACATCCACCCCTTCTAAACCTGCGCATCCTCTGGTATGCGCCAACACTCACAAGTTGTGGTCGGCATCACACTATATCTTCATCTTCTTCACTGATGTCGTTGGCAATATCTTCGTCATCCAAATCTTCTCCGTCATCATCCAAGATATCAAACTCTGCTCCGACTTCCTCCATGCTTATCCCTTCATCTCGCTTCTTGAAGAGTTTCACACGCTTGTCTGCAATGGGAACCTTGAGCTCTGCCCCATCAAGCTCTCTTAGTGAATATGTGGCATTGTCAAGCACGACAAGAACCACATACGGGCCAAACCATCGCTTAGAGAATTTTCTAAGCGCACTGTGTTGGTTGTCCAAGCTACTATCATAGACCAACACCCAATCTCCTTCTTTAATCTCCTTCGGTCTTAATCGGTGACGCTTATCGAATCTGTCTTTGTTTCTCAAGCGCGCCTCTTTCAGCTTCTCCAATGCAATCTCTACATCTTCAGGTCTTCTCTCTAGTTGACGGATTCGGACAGCAAGAAGATCTTCTGTAGACATACCATCCTCCCAAGGTAGAACACTCCAAGTAGGTATGTGCTCCTCAATGGGCATGATAGGTTTCTGTCCCTGCATCAACTCCGCCGGCATATATCCCGTAACTGAACTATGAGTCGAACGATCAGCCCATAATGCAAACGGAAGAAATCTTGGCCATTCTCTTGCCCTCCCCTTGCAAGCTTTCACAATGCAATGAAGCTTCGACCACCGAGAACCCTTACGAATCACCCGTTGAGAGAGAATGCCGTATGAACCTTCGACCCACCATTTTATACACAAATGTGACGACAAGGACCACTAAAGTGAACGCGCACAGATCGATGACTTGGCACGTTCCTCTACCGTGCGATCACTTAAACAGATAATCACAAACGTGACACTCATCACACCGTTCGGCGAGTTACGCGATACGGTTCACGAAACACGGAAAAGAAACACAACATAGGTTACACAGGAATTTCACACAGGAGCCGAACCACAACACGACAGCGCGCTGAGAAGACGATTTGAACAAACCAAAAATCATCCAATTTGGTGAAAGATCAAGTGAGTTACAAGAGAAAGAAGTACGGAGGCGGAGGCGGAGCCCGAGCCAGTAAGCTAAGCCTAATTTCAGTGATGTGGGAATGAGTAAAACTAGGTGACCCATCCCAACACTATTCCTGAAGAATGTGTTTAACTACTATCTCTTAGCTTTGGCTTTATCACTAGACCAATAGCTCTTGGTGTCTTCTAGAGATGTGTGCAAGTATTTATGGACTTGTTTAAGATAATAGGAGACATTTTTGCACGTTCCTAGAGGAGTGGTAAGACGACCTCATAATACTAGAGAGAAGTTGTTGTTGTGGTAGCGTTTGTCTATACCGTAGAGATGCGTATGGAGACAGTTGATATTAGTTGACTTGGGCGAGCTAGTAGAGCTACCACTTAGAGACTTTTTGAGCTACTAGAGGTGTGGACATCTAGTTATGACCTTATGTATAGTTTATAACAGTTGGTGATCATATATTACACATGTGGTCATCGAAGAGGAGACGTCAGTCTGGGTGAGGTTAGATTTATCTTTTGGTGTATGTTTGAGTGTAGAGGGTTATCGTTTGGACTTCTTGTGTTGAAATCTCTTCATATTCTGCTTCATGTTTGTGCGTCGCATTTGCTTGTGTTGGTGCTTGATTTCTGGAGTGAGGTCACTCTAGCGTGCTGCCGGTAATGAGGCTGGAGTTGCAGACCAGTAATATTTTCTCTGTTTCTCTCACGGTGAAGTTGGACTTGTGACCAACAGACCATGAGAGGCTGCTTGTGGTGATGGGAGATACAAGTTGTCTTTGCTTTGACCGTCCTAGTAGAGGACAAGTGAGCTCCGTAGGAGCGGGATTTACGAATAGTGACTAGGTTTCGACGCTCTGGTTAGAGCTTAGTGTTCGCGATTGACATGGTGTGAGATATCAACCAGTAGCACCGATCTCATCAACGGAGAACGCCGATTCAGACGAGGACGTGGTTGGAGGTACACATAGTGTCATCACACCGTTGTTGTGAGACATGGACGAGATCTATAGAGTCACGAAGAGACCTCGACGATACTTGGATACGGTGGATACCACTGAGCTGGATGACTTCATCTAGGAGTTCTACAGTTGGTGCGATCTGCAACAGATGCGGAACCCACAACTGTTCACACCTTTCATGACGTGGAAGGGTTTGTTCCAACACTTTGAGGGACCGATATGGACGATTATCATGAGTTCAGACGGGACTACAACGTGGAGATTGAGTTGTGGAGAGAGCATTGGTCTCCCAACTATGTTTCTATTACTACTAGCGTAGTTTTAGGAGGCGTAGCACCTGCGAGTTTGGATGTCAGTAGCAGAGGTACATCCACGAGTGGCGAAGTAAGCAAGCAGTAGTATGAGTGGGATACCACAAGGGTTTAACCTTGTGGTTCAATTCTTCCAGTGTTTGAGGAAGAACTATCAAGGTGTTCAAACCAACAAGTTGATGAGTCTGCAAGAGTTCCAGCAGAAGACTGGAGAGAGCCTACCTGAGACAGTTGATCAGCGTTACCCAAGGGGTGACGAAGACACAAGAAGTCCAGTTCTGGTATGAGGTACTGGATCAAGAGTTGTGTAGGAGAGTTAGAGATGCGACTCTTCTTAGAGACACTGCTCTGACGTTGGCGGTTGTCTGTGGTCTGGCTGAGCGGTGTCGTGATGTGAATCATTTTACATTGTAAATAATTCACCTCTCTGTCAAGCGTTAGTCTCTCTGAGTGAAGTTAGGACCTCAGAGAAGTCGACAATGGAAGATGTTATATATTTTGAGTCTTAGTAGGTTGATTACCATGTTGATAGAGGTAAGCTCATGGGTTGTAATTACGTGTCGTCCATACATGCTTCCTAGCGAGGTTAGGTTATCTTTCGAGATTACGTGTCATTTTACATGTCTTCGTATGTAGTTAGGGTTTATGCTAGCACTTTAGGGGCTTGACGTGGTAGCCTATGTATGAAATTAAGTCACCGCATGGTTTGGGACACAAAAGGACAGGGGAGTGAAGCTATGAACTCCCATTGGTCCAATTTTGTCTTTATGTACTGCTAAACTTAGTAGTAGGAGTCTTAAGAGAGCCCATCTTACACCGACTCCCAAGTATCCTCTGTCACCATGCTAGAAGTAGAAGACGAAGTCGTTGATATTGCAGCCTCTAGAGCAGTTTCCTTCTACTCATCACGACAACCTCTACCTCCACTGTGCGAAAAACTCCTACAGTCCTAGCTGCAAGCTCCACACGCTCTCATATTGCATCTCATGTTGTCCAAGGATGACGAACTCTCCATGCCTTGTCCCTAACCTTTACCTCCACCGACCCGGTAGACAAAGAGCTCAGAAGTGTTTGAGCAGTAATATCCGTCGATCGCATCCGACGCTTCTCAGCCAATCCAAGGCTAACAATCCATGTCAAGCAGTTCAAGTCCATTGCTTGATCCAACACCTAACAACATGAAGCCTTCGATACCGAAGCTACTACCGTCATACTCGTAGAGAAATCCATCGTTCGCTCTCTCTCATCGGCATTGAGCTCCACCAACTACTATACCGTAAGGTGCGCTGGTCGTCTCACTGCATCATGTGCGCGTTTGAGCACCTCCTTCGATAACAAATTCGTCCATCACAATCATGGACGATGTGCACGAGATCCCACTCTCATTGCATCCAACAACATTGCCGGTCCAATCCAAGACTGCACACTCGTCATCATCTGTATACGAGCATCACCCAAAGAAAGAAACATTCTCCAAGTTGTACGCTGGAGAATCCACCTGATGCATCAAGAGATGCCATAAGATCCGTCACATCTCTCAAAACATACTAGATTGTTCGTCATGCAAACCTTGATCTCTTCTAGCACGCATGTGATCCTGACATGACCACCTGGCTATAACCAAGTGAATGATACCAACAACCGTGAGATCCTATACCCCCAACAGCAAAATATCTGATGGTAATGCTTGATGATATCCTCTGACGACTGATATGGACAACAACTCAAGATATATCTACACCAAGTGTGCAACATGACGCAATGAGTTACATCTCGTAATATCATCTCTCTTCACATGCAAGTATCGCTGTACTCGTATGCATATTTGCAATACCGCAACCAAATCTGTGTTGATCTTCAAACAGCTCCAACACACACACACACCCTCCTCGAGATGCTATCATACAATGGGAGTCGTATCCAACGGTGATAAGGTCACATGGTCAGTAGCAGGAACAACTCTTTGTACGAACCCATAGGGTATAACACAACACCTCCAACCAATACGGCATAAGACTCCGTGGTCGTAACGATGGCCTTGGTCTTCACCATAGAGTCATCTATAGGATGATCTGGTCGAATCTCACCATCAGCATCTTGCGTGTCATATGTAGAGATGTACCTCTTGATCCTCCTAGAGACATCTGCAGCTGGAATGCACATCTCTTCACCTCAGACTTTCTCAAACCCAAACCAATGCATGCCGCTTTTTCAAACATCAACGGCTGGGTTCTAGAGTCTAACAAGACTTTCTGCGGTCGATACACTTCATTGAAGATGCCACCAAATAGAAAATACCACTTCTGTTGTCCAACAACACCACACCTGGTGCCAAACCAGCACGGTCAATCGCCGGCCTAGTTGGTAACTCATCTAACTTGACACTTGTCGCTTGTCAAGTACCACTGGTAGCTATCTTGATCCTTGACTCCATGGACACATCTACCGTCTCTCGCTGAACCACCTTAGTACTAGAGGTAACTACATCTTTGTTCTCACTGAGCGTGACGGTCAACTATTGGAGCCAAGCTGATTCTCAATGCTCTCATATCCGTGGCTGAAAATAGTGAGACTCACAGAACTGCTGTAGCCGCCTCCAACATCGAGCTTGACATCGCATCCACAGACGTCGAGGGTTGACTCTCATCACCTCCACTCTTGGATGTCAATGTCTCCAACTCTACTGCATCATTGGTAGACCGTTTAAGAATCATAGATGTGGTCCTCGATGTGGAAGCCTCTATTCTCGAACCAGATCTCTATTGAGTCATAGCTATACTAGCTATACTAGCTATCCTATGTTCCAACTGCTCAATCCGAGCAGTCATATCTGCATCTGACGTCATAACGGACAATGGACCAACTTGTCCTCTCTCAGGTGCTAGACCTCTACCTCCAACTCGATCATCATGGTCTCCATGAGCTCCTTCGTCTCGTCCACGATCAGCCTTCCTTGCCGTAGCTCGAGGTGGAGATCAAAACAACAGTCACTAATGTGATCTGATGCAATGCTCACACTGTCTAGGCATCACTTGATACGTTTTAGACGTCTCATAATCACCTTTTCTCTGTGGACAGTCCTTCTGCTGATGAGGACCATCATACGTCCAAGCAAGGACTCGCTTGCTGCTGACTAGAGAAGGACGGCATGGACTTCTGCCCACTAGGTCTTCCAACACTTCCTTATGATCGAGACTATTCAGCACGATCTCTACCACCACCACCACCACCACAAAGTTGTGTAGCATGTGTTCCTTGAGAATAGGTGGTTATCTCATGTGGTGCCTCCCTGCTAAACCCAGCAGTCATCACCCTCTCCTCCACCATGTTGAGCTCAATCTGCTGTCGAGTTGAGAGTTTTCCTGAGAAGGGCGGAACCTTCTGGCTGTGATATGATCTTGAAGGCTGTGTTCAGTCTACTCAGGGAAGCGTTGGGCTTCAAGCTAGGGTTGCTTATTACAGAGGTAGGCTTCAGATCAAAAGGGAACACTATAAACACCCACTCAGGTCGAATGGACCCTCCAGTATGTTCAGGAAGCGAAAATCAGGTCAGACTAGCAGTAATAAGGTCAGACAGCGAACTTTAACAGTCCAGAATCAAAAACATACGATGGTTCAGACTTCAGAACTTCTCCTGCATGTAAATGAGGCCCTACTGACCATACATACGAAGTTTCAGCATGAGATCAATTCAGAGCACCAAGATATGGGCAGAAACGTTCTGAGCAGAGAAATTATGACATTTTCTGATACCCAGACAGCTATTTCGACCTAGAACAGAGAATTGGCTCGATCAATTTCTAAGATTCTTACAGGATTTGCAGTACACAGCTTGCTGAACACTCCTGTGAAGTTCGGCCTCCTGATTGTACACAGAACTCCAGATCTCGCTCTCTGAAGTTGCTTTTCTAGATTGAGAGCTTTTTGGACCCCCTCTACTTCAGCGGTCGCCTCGAATTACTCAGTCACTCAGTTGACATGAAAATTTGAGGACAGTCGTAACCCTACTGACAGTGAACGTGACCATGAAGGTTTGAAGCGATTTTCTCAAATCTACTACGATTGACACCGAAAATCTCAAAATCAACAGAAGTGCTGCAATTCTGGCACAAATCAAACTTCAATCAGCCATAACTCCTTCTTTATTGCTCCAAATCGATCAAAAATTTCACTGACATTGCTTGGCACAACGAGCTCTATCCTCATGTGTTGTCAGATTTCGAAGTCTCCTCACCAAATGCTCAAACCTCTCTTAAGACTCCTACTACTAAGTTTAGTAGTACATAAAGACAAAATTGGACCAATGGGAGTTCATAGCTTCACTCCCCTGTCCTTTTGTGTCCCAAACCACGTGGTGACTTAATTTCATACATAGGCTACCACGTCAAGCCCTTAAAGTGCTAGCATAAACCCTAAACTACATACGAAGACATGTAAAACGACACGTAATCTCGAAAGATAACCTAACCTCGCTAGGAAGTATGCATGGGCGACACGTAATTACAACCCATGAGCTTACCTCTATCAACATGGTAATCAACCTACTAAGACTCAAAATATATAACATCTTTCATTGTCGACTTCTCTGAGGTCTTAACTTCACTCAGAGAGACTAACGCTTGACAGAGAGATGAATTATTTACAATGTAAAATGATTCACATCACGACATCCACCCCTTCCAAACCTGCACATCCTCTGGCATGTGCCAACCTCTTCAGTCTTCAGTTTGTTCTTCATCATCGTCACTCCCCTCTGTCTCAACCACTTCAGTAGCCAAGTCGTCTTCGTCTCTTGGCATCCTCTGCTCAGACTCCAGAAAATTGAACAAATCTACTGATTCTCCACGTTGTTTGAACAACTTCACTCGCTTGCCGGCCACAGATAGTTTCAAAGGAGTACCATCTAGCTCTCGTAAACTATAAGTGGCATTCTCATACACATCTAACACAACATAAGGTCCAAATCATCTTCGCGAGAACTTACGGAGTGTAGAATGCGGGTTCTCCAGCGTGCTATCATACACCAGAACCCAATCATCAACAAGTATTGGCTTTCGTCGTAGTCGGCGAGTCTTGTCGAAACGCTCTTTGTTTTTGACTCGAACCACCTTCAGCTTCTCTTTCGCTTCAGCAAGATCCTCCTCCCTTCGCTCCAACTGCTTAATTCGTAAAGCAAGGAGTGAAGTATGGTCTATATCATCTTCCCACGGTAGCGTAGCCCACGTAGGAAAGTCCTCTTCAGCAGACATGATCGGTTTCTGTCCCATCATAAGCTCAACTGGCATATAACCAATCGTGATACAGTGTGTAGTTCTATCAGCCCATAAAGCAAATGGAAGTTGTCTCGGCCATTCTCTAGGCCTACCACACATGCTTTTACTAAAGCGTGAACAGTAGAAAGAAGTCCACGTTCACTCTTACCAATACCTTCTGGATTCATGGCAGTAGTAAGCCGAAGCTTTACTCCATAACGAGCAAGAACTCCTTCGCTTCTGCACCTCTCAACTCGCCCCTATCTGCTCGTAGTCTTCCAACAAATCCATAACGACAGATAATATCTTCCAACACGAATCTACATATGTTTTCTGTAGTCTTCGTCCGTAGTGCTCGTCCCTCCACGTAGTTGGAGAGATCTTCCCGAGCTAACACCAAGTAACGCATCCCCCATAGTCCCGACGGCATCATCACAAGATCAAGGACCCACTGAAAATGAATACTAGGTGGGTAGGTAGGTACAAGTCCATCTCTGTAACGGACTTTAGAGTAGAACTGACAGTGCAGACACGACTCAACAAAATCCACTACGTCTTGATACAAACCCTTCCACCAGTATCGCTCCTTCATCTTCGTGTACGTAGCCCAAACTCCACGGTGTCCAGCCCACAAGGTGTCATGAAACTCCTTAAGCATATTCAGCTTCGTCGGTTGATCATCCACCACTCTAGCAAGCATCCCATCTCTTCTTTTCGGACGTTTCCACAAATACCTTTCACGTAGAAGGTAACCGTACGTCTTTCGTATGATCTCCTTGAACTCTACGTCACTCCATCCTTCTCGTCTACATAATGAGCTCAGATAGTATCCAATATCGCGGAACTTCTCCGTGTAGAACTCCTCGTTGAACGGCAGTGGTTCCAAGTTTGAAGTCTGCTGACCAACTTGGCACCAAACGTCTGTCTTCTCTTCATCTTCGACTTCTACAATCATCTCATCCTCATCTGTATAACGAGCTCTAGATAACATATCTGCAATTGGATTATCCTTCCCTGCTATATGTTTCAGCTCAGGATTCAAGCTCCGGATATAAGCAATCCATCGTAACATTGCTATGTCTGGAGTATTACAGTTTGCTATCATACCTAACAAAGACAAACAGTCTGTTTCTAATATCACACGAGCTCCTATCAAGAACTCTCGATCTACCTTCATAGCAGTAACAGCTCCCCACAACTCTCGCTTCACTTGAGGATAGTTACGTTGCCTATCTGTTAAGATTCGAGCTCCAAATCTGGAAACAAACCGCACACCATCTGCATCTTCTTGACCAACTGCCCATCCAATCGCCTTTGGACTCGTATCAACAGTTAGTACCACAGGTCTCTTGCTCTCGTAGCTAAGCCTCCTTAGTATAGGTGGAGACTTCAGAATCTCCTTCAGCTGCTCCATCGTCTCGTGATGTTCTTGCCGCCAAGTAAACCTCTTCTTTTTTCTCTGAAGTGCATACAGAGGCTCGGCAATGTGTGCATAATGAAGAATACTCACACGAAAGAACACACAAGCTCCTAAGAATCGTCGAACCTCAGTGATGTTGGTACAGTTTGCTGTTCTTGCTATAGCATCTACCTTTTCTGGGTTCGGCCGTCTCTCAAAAGTACCGCATAAGTGACCCACCACCATGATCTTTGACATTCCAAAATGAGATTTGGTACCTGACAGAGTGAGATGTACCTCTTCCAAGCGCATCAGAATCTTCTCCACATCTCGGATGTGGTCTGCAACGAACTTTCTGCAATCATCAACAGTCATAGTTTCGTCCTTGTCCTCCACCAGACAGCCTTTCATGGGGATATCATCAAGAAATGGGATAGTAACCTCAGGTACAAACTCTCGTAACACCTTATGCATCACGTTTTGCATATGAGCTACTGAGTTTGTCGCGCCCTGAGGAAGAGTACACATCCGCATCAACCCCAAAGGTGTATGCATGGTAGTCAAGTCTCTACTCTCCAAAACAAGCTGAAACTGATCATAACCTGAAAACAGATCTCCAATAGAATAGATAGATCTTCCAGCAAATGCTCAGCTACTTCATCAACCACAGGTCCTGTCCCAACGTTTCGAATCGTGATGTTGTTGGCAAGCTGTAAGTCTTGGATGAAACATAAAGCTCCTGTCTTCTTAGGTACTGTGAACCATCGACTAGAGTACGAAGCCATGGATGGTTCAAGAATATCCATCTGCATCCTCTCCTTCAGTAACCCAATAACCTTCGGTAGCAAGGCACGAGGGATTGGAATCGGCTTCAAGTCCCAAGGTACATGAGGAACAGTGAAGATAACCATCGGAGCTATCACATTAAGATCCACACAACCAATCTCCTCAGTTGAGAAAGAAAATGCCTTACCATGGCTAACTATCATCTGCTCAAAAGCTCGTTTCTCCACTTCAGTCAAGAAGCCACCCCCTCATATGTGGAGCTGCTCGAGTGTTTCTTGAGTAAACTCGTGTCCTATCTGTTTAGGATCTCTCAGTACAGGCTCAGTGGCCGCTAACTCCATCTGCTGTCGAGAATCAACAGATAACTGGGTCGCCACTGGTTTCACCTTCTTCGTTACAGTTTTGTATTTGGTGTGAACCTCTGCTTCTTCACGAGAGCCACACCAGCAGATTGCATCCTTCCATCCACTCTCTAGTCTCGGATGAGGACGAGATTGTAAACACGAGACAACCTCCTCATAGACTTTACGAGAGTGGATAGGGATCACCACCCTTCCTCCCATCTGCTCCATCAACTTATCTACATCATCCAGCCAACGAACAAAAGACTATACACCTACAAACTCCTCGTAAACATCAAAAATCATCTCACCTTCATTCGGAACTCCTGTACAGTGCAGATTTGTTGCATACTTCTCCATCTGCCTTCTATTCTTCTTGGTCAGATCCTCAACTCGCGATGTCGAAGTGTGATCCGTCTACCTAGGAAGCGCCGGGCTTCTGGCTGTGGTTGTTCACTCAAGAGGTTGGCTTTCAGGTTACAACAGGGTCTATAAACACTCACACAGATGTGTAAGATCTAGTAATATATTCAGAAAGCGAAATTCAGGTCTAGCTGGCAGTAATAAGATCCGGCGGCGAACTTTGACACTCACGGAGAAGAAAACTATGAAGGCTTAGACTTCTAAACTTCCCCTACATGCAAATGAGGTACTACTAAACTCATACACGAAGTTTCAGCCTGAGATCAAATTCTGACACGGAGATATGGACAGAAAAGTTCTGAGCAAGAAAACTACCGCAATTTCTGGTACCTAGCTGGCTATTTCGACCTATAACAGGAGTTTGGCTCGATCAATTTCGAAGTTTCTTACAGGATTTGCAGTTCACAGCTTGGTGAACACTCCTGTGAAGTTGGGACTCCTGATTGTTTGTAGAACTCCAGATCTCCTTCCCTGAAGTCGCTGCTCTAGATTAAGAGCTTTTCAGACCCCTTCTGCTTCAGCGGCCGCCCTGAATTACTCAGTCACTCAACCAATATGAAACTTTTAGGGAAACCGTAGCCCTGTTGGCAGAGAACACAACCTCGAAGTTTTGAAGCAATTTCCTCAAATCTGCTACAAGTGACACTGAAAACCCTAAATCCAACAAAAGTGATTCAATTCTAGCACAATTCGAACTTCAATTGATCATAACTTCGTCTTTATTGCCTCAAATCGATCGAACATTTCACTAGAAGTGCCTGGCATGACGAGCCCTCTCTCCCTGTGCTCTCAGATTTCGAAGATCCCTCACCAAATGCTCGAACTCCACTCTAGAGCTCTGTTTCTAAATTTAGAGTTTAACAAAAGACAAAAACAGACCAATGGGAGTTCATAGCTCCACTTGGTTGTCCTTTAGTACCCTAAACCACGTGGCAACTTAGTTTTACTCATAGGCTACCACGTCAAGCTCCCTAGAGTGTCAGCGTAAAACTTAAACTACCTAAAACGACACGCAGCCCCGAAAAATAACTTAAATCAGCTAGAAAACGTGCATGGGCGACAAGTAAGTACAACCCATGAGCTCAAACCCCTATCAGCATGGAAACCCTAAGTTATGTACATTGAACGTCATAAACAAGTAAGAAGTCACTTGCACAAGCGCACAAATGCTTGAACAAGATAACTAGCATACTATCAGCCTACTAGGACTCAAAATAATGTTAACACCGTATGCAAAGGTGTCAAACATATATATAAAGGACTAGAAGTAATATGAGCTAACTTCTAGAACTACTAAACTTAAGCGTCGGAGTAGAAGTCAAGCATGTAGCCGCCAAATAGCACGACATCCACCCCCTCTGAACCTGCACATCCTCCGGTATGTGCCAGATCCAGATCAAGATTGTTCAGCTTCAAATTCATCTTCAACCTCCATTGAGTCTTCAGCTTCATCCCCAGTAAGCTCTGCAATGTTCTGGTCCTCCCCTCTCCTTCTAAAGAGCTTGATTCTCTTCCCTACGACTGATATCTTGAGCACTGCACCATCTAACTCTCTCAAAGAGTATGTGGCATTGTCATGAACTTCTAACACCACATAAGGTCCGAACCATCTCTTGGAAAACTTTCTGATGGTGCTATGCTGATTATCAAGACTACTATCATAGACTAACACCCAATCACCTTCTTTAACTGGTTTGGGTCGTAATCTATGCGTTCTATCAAATCTGCCTTTGTTTCTCTCTCTAGCAGTCTTCAACCTTTCCACAACTTTGGCAACATCCTCAGGTCTCCGTTCTAACTGTTGGATCCTTAATGCAAGAAGATCCTCCGTACTTCTACCATCTTCCCATGGCAAAACATTCCAAGTAGGCACAACCTCCTCAATCGGCATCACAGGTCTTTGCCTTAGTATCAACTCTGCTGGCATGTAACCTGTAACGGTACTATGAGTTGTACGATCCGTCCACAAAGCAAATGGTAGCAGTCTAGGCCATTCACGGATCTTACCCTTGCAAGCTTTTATCAAAGCTTTGATGATTGGCGGATGACCTCGTTCGCTCTTGCCATTCCCTTCAGGATTGTAAGCAGTGATTAACGCCAACTTGATTTCCAATCGCTTGAAGAACTCAACTGCTTCTTGTGAATCCAGCTCACCCCTATCTGCAGTGATCTTTCCCACACACCCATACCTACAAATAACATCTTCAAGTAGAAAGCGGCAGACACTAGCAGTGGTCTTTGTCCTCAGGACACGACCTTCGACTTGGTTAGATAGATCTTCTCTAGCCAAGACTAGATATCTCATTTGTCCAAGTCCAAATGGCATAGTTACCAGATCAACTACCCATTTGTCATGAATGGCTAAAGGATAAGTAGGATGCAATCCATCACGATGACGTAAGTTGGAATACATCTGGCAAGGTATACAGGATGAAACAAACTGTACTACATCCTTATACATACCCTTCCACCAATACTTCTCCTTCATCTTGGCAAATGTAGCCCAAACTCCTCTATGACCGGCCCATAGACTCTCATGGAACTCCTTGATCAGCTTCTGCTGCAATTCCAGGTCACATACTACCCGCTGCGGTATACCTCCTTGTAGCTTAGGGCGCTTCCATAGATGTCCTCCATGTAAAAAGTAACCATAAGCTATTCTACATATCCTCTTGAAATCTGCATCAGACCAGTTTTCTTGTCTTTCCAGTGAACTCAAATAGCGTCCAAGATCCAACCACTCGCCATCATACATAGTTTCCTCAAATAACTCCAATGGAGCTGCAAAACAGCTTCTATCTTTTCTAGCAAGAGCACTAGAATAGAACTCTGTTCCCACATCCTCCTGATCATCTATCATTTCTTTCTCATCGTAATACCTAGCCCTTGATAACATATCTGCCACAGGATTGTCTTTTCCTACAATATGTCTAAACTCTGGGTTCAAGGACTTGATATATGCTATCCACCTCAACATAGCAATATCTGGAGTTGTACAACTAGTGATCATTCCCAAGAGAGGTAAACAATCTGTCTCCACAACCACAGGTGCTCCTATCAAGTATTCCTTATCACTCTTCATCGCAGTAACTACTCCCCAAGCTCTCTCTTGACTTGAGGGTAGTCTCTCTGTCGTGAACTTAATACCTTAGCACCAAAACGCACCACATATCTATTTCCATCCTCATCGTCTTGTCCTACCGCCCATCCAATGCCAATAGGACTAGTATCAACTGTAAAGATAACGGATCTGCCCAACTCATATGTTACCTTCCGTAGAGTTGGTGGTGAAGACAACAGATCCTTCAACTTCTTCATAGACTCGCTCTGCTCCTCTTGCCACTGAAATCTTTGCCCCTTCCTCAACAACTTGTACAACGGATCTGCTACATGTGCAAAGTGTGGAATCCATATATGATAAAACACACATGCACCTAGAAATCTTCTCACCTCAGTAACCGATCCACATGTCTCCTTCATCCTTCGAATGGCATCAACCTTGTTTGGACAAGGTTTCCGACCATAAGATCCACATAGGTGCCTCACAATCAACACCTCTTGTTCTCCAAATACAAACTTTGCTCCTGATAAAGTCAAATGAACCTCCTCCAGTCGACTCAATATCTTATCGCAGTTAACTATATGATCTATAACAAACTTACAGCACCCCCTCTGATCCATTACCTCATTCTTTTCCTCCTCAGCACATCCTTTGATCAGCACATCATCAAGGAATGGCATAGTTTTTTCAGGAATGAAGTCCCTCAAAACTTTGTTCATACCATTCATCATATGTGCTACAGAATTAGTAGCACCTTGCGGCAAGGTGCACATCCTTAGTAACCCCAAAGGTGTCCTCATTGTAGTCAAGTCTCTACTCTCAGAGGATAACTGAAATTGATCATAACCTGAATATAAGTCTCCCATGAAATAGATAGCACGACCAGCAAAAGCCTCTGCAAACTCGTCTACAATAGGTCCTATACCCATATTCCTGATAGTCACCTTGTTAACTGGCTGCATATCTTGGATAAATCTCAAAGCTCCACTCTTCTTCGGAACAGTAAGCCATCTGCTAGAGTAGGGAGCTATAGATGGTTCCAAGATACCCATCCTAATCCTCTCATTGAGCAAGTCTATCAGCTTTGGTAGATGAGCTCTAGGTACAGGGATAGGACGTAGATTCCAAGGCACATGCGGTATAGTAAAGATTACCATAGGTGCAACTACACTTGGATCTACACATCCTACTTCATGTGACTCAAACGCAAACGCCTTATCATGCCTAGATAGCATCTCCTTGAAGCTCTTCTTCTCTTGCTCAGTAAGAAATCCATCGCCTCCAATCCTCAGCTCCTTTAGTGTTGTTTCTGTGAACTGGTGCCCAATTCTTCTCGGTCCTCTGAGCGTCGGTTCTCGTGCAGCTTGCTCCATCTTCTGATTGTAATCGAGTGGTAAAGGCAAAGCCACTGGTTTGACTTTCTTTGCCACTGACTTGTACTTGGTCTCCACATACACCTCTTGCCGATCTATAAACTTATCAATTACATCATAAAGCTCCTTGGAGCTCACTCTCACCACTCTATCTACATCATCTATAGAACTTTCTACTATAGATTTCAACTCCCCTATAGTATCTACCAAATACTGCTCTTCAAACACTCCAGATATGTATTCATTTCTTGCTAACTCTCCACTATCCCACAAAGACTGTTGTACATACTTCACATGCTGCCTCTCAAACCTCTTCAGATTCTCAACCTTCCTATAACACACTGATCCACATGATGTCAGTCCTAAGAAGCTAGTGGATAAAGCTTCCTGCTCTACTGGATCAGGCGAGAATCCTTCCTCTACTGTACCCGTTGAAGTCTTGCTCTTCAATGGTACTCCGTCAAAACCCCTAGACTCTCTAAACTCCTGAGTAATCTTAGATAGTGGACGATCTCTCAAGCTATCACGATTCCTCTCATGTTCTGCAGCAACGGTCAAAAACTGAACAGCTCTTTTGCCGTCTCTACTACGTATCCTAGCATAGGCTGAACCATCATCCATAACTCGTGTCTCCATTCTAACAGCAGTAATGTAAGGCTGCCCTAGAATGATAGGATAGGTTGACATGTCTTGCACAAAGAAATTCTGAACATCACTGATGTCACCCACAGTTACCTTGATGTTGGGACAAGCACCATAGAGTTCTCTCCTCTGGTTGTTGGCAGCACGTATAAGCCATCCATGGTCGGTGTCTATAGGTCACCTCCCACGCTTGTACAACTCCTTAGACATCAATTAATCTCTGAGCCGTGATCAATCAATGCCACCACAGGTTCCTCCAGATCTCCCAACTTCACCAAGGTCTCTGTGGTTGCTCTTGCCCAATGGTTGTGAGAGTAATGACTCTTCTGTGATGCTTCCACCTCATCTTCAAACCTCACGTGCTGATACGATCTCCCTTCTGATACTTGAGAGCAGTAACCAGCAATCTCATCTTCCTCATCCTCCGACAGTTTGATCCCTAGAGCGTTAAGCGTAGCTGCTTCACCCAAAATCTGACGTTTCCTCTTGATGATATCTATGATAACCTCATGGAACTCACGCTTTGCAATCCCAAGAATCTCACCCAAAGTAAACTCAACCTTCCCATTCAAGATACGATTCTCTAACACCTGCTTCAAGTCTGTAGCAATCTCAATGTCAGACTGAAGTTTGTATGCAGGCATCTTACCCTTCTCCTTGCTTCTCTCCTTCTCCTTTGGTGTTGTAGGTGGTAGATCCTCCATAGTTTCCTCCCGAGTAGGTGTTGTCTCCTGTCTTGCCTCTGGTCTAGCCCTTTCACTCCTTGTAGCAGGTCGTTTGGCTGTAGAAGCCTCACCTGCATCCTCCCTTCTGCGTTTTTCTTCTAGTACAGCTTCATGCTGACTTCTTGCAACATAAGCATGCACTGACATAGTATCCACAGGGTCATTCCATCCTGTAGTTTCTCTAATTGAGTTGCCAACCCTTCGTAGCACATCCTTGTCTAGCTCTGTTCTAGCTACGGACCGCACTACATCTGACCACAACCCAGTAGTCCCTTTCTCTCTCTCCATCTCCACTTTCACTCCACAGGTAGCAGCATTCACAAGAGAAACAGCATGTGATGCTGATATCTCATTCACAAGTCTCTTCATACCACCCTTGCCAAAGTTGGTTCCCAACATCATCCCAGTCTCTCTCAGATGGATCTTACCATCTTTGAAGAAGATCAGATCCTTCCTCAATGCATCTAAAAACTCCCCACAATCTCTTCTTACATGGTCTAGGCTATCACATCATATACAACGATGAACAAAGCCTTCTCTCATCTGAGGTCTCTGCATAGCAGGCTGTACATTCTGCTCCTTCTCTTCTAACCTAGTGAGCTTAAGCTTAAGCTCCTTCATACCCTTAATCAACTCATCAAGCGGTGAGTCTTCCTCTCTAGCAATTACCAAAGCAGGCTTAGTAGGCAACTGCTTGACAGGAATTATCAGAGGCGCTGCTTCACTTACCACCACCTTGTCCCTTCTTCTCTGTCTCTTGGTCAGCAAAGAAACAGCCTCTTCAACCTCCTTCCAATCATTCTTCAATCCTCTCTCCTCACTTTTGTCATCCAGCAACAGCTCAAGCTTCTCCTGAATAGTCACGTCCGCTGCTTGTAGGAAAAGCTCGGTCTTCTCCACCTCTAGTGTAAGCTTCTCTGTCCTAGAAAGCTGAGCATACTAACGATCAAACTCCCTTAACAACTCATTTACAGACAAACATTTGTTAGGCTTAACCACCCACTCCAAGAACGTTCTCTTGGTCACCCTCTCTGAATCTTCAATGTAGTACTCCTCCTTCAAAGCGCGCATAAAGCTCTCCCAACCTGCAGCTTGAGCTCCTTCACACGCCCACGAATCTCAGGCACAACAGCAAGTTCAAAGTTCTCCACCATCTCCTTCTCAGGTACCTTGTTCACCTCCATCTCCTTAGCATAGTATCGCACGTACTTGGAAATATCTGCCCCCTTGAACTGGTCCATCTGATGCACCACAGATTGCAACGCCTTGGTTGCTAATACCTCCTTCCTCTCTGTGCTCTGCTGCTGCTGCATAAACATGGAAAAAGCTTGGAACATCTTCATCGTAGCAGCATCCAACTGAACAGGTTGCTGAGCAGCAGCAGCAGCTCCACTTGATGATCCTTGGTTGGCCATGAAATCTGATCCTGTAACACTCTCAAGAAAACTCCCACCCTAGGTGTTTCACGTCGAGTTCACCAAAAAGAGAGTATGTCGGAGTGTGATTCGTCTACCTAGGAAAGCGCCGGGCTTCTGGCTGTGGTTGTTCACTCAAGAGGTTGGCTTTCAGGTTACAACATGGTCTATAAACACTCACACAGATGTGTAAGATCTAGTAATATGCTCAGAAAGCGAAATTCAAGTCTAGCTGGCAATAATAGGATCCGGCGGCGAACTTTGACACTCACGGAGAAGAAAACTATGAAGGCTTAGACTTCTAAACTTCCCCTACATGCAAATGAGGTACTACTGAACTCACACACGAAGTTTCAGCCTGAGATCAAATTCTGACACGGAGATATGGACAGAAAAGTTCTGAGCAAGAAAACTACCGCAATTTCTGGTACCTAGCTGGCTATTTCGACCTATAACAGGAGTTTGGCTCGATCAATTTCGAAGTTTCTTACAGGATTTGCAGTTCACAGCTTGCTGAACACTCCTGTGAAGTTGGGACTCCTGATTGTTTGTAGAACTCCAGATCTCCTTCCCTGAAGTCGCTGCTCTAGATTAAGAGCTTTTCAGACCCCTTCTGCTTCAGCGGCCGCCCTGAATTACTCAGTCACTCAATCGATATGAAACTTTTAGGGAAACCGTAGCCCTGTTGGCAGAGAACACAACCTCGAAGTTTTGAAGCAATTTCCTCAAATCTGCTACAAGTGACACTGAAAACCCTAAATCCAACAAAAGTGATTCAATTCTAGCACAATTCGAACTTCAATTGATCATAACTTCGTCTTTATTGCCTCAAATCGATCGAAAATTTCACTGGAAGTGCCTGGCATGACGAGCCCTCTCTCCCTGTGCTCTCAGATTTCGAAGATCCCTCACCAAATGCTCGAACTCCACTCTAGAGCTCTGTTTCTAAATTTAGAGTTTAACAAAAGACAAAAACAGACCAATGGGAGTTCATAGCTCCACTTGGTTGTCCTTTAGTACCCTAAACCACGTGGCAACTTAGTTTTACTCATAGGCTACCACGTCAAGCTCCCTAGAGTGTCAGCGTAAAACTTAAACTACCTAAAACGACACGCAGCCCCGAAAAATAACTTAAATCAGCTAGAAAGCGTGCATGGGCGTCAAGTAAGTACAACCAATGAGCTCAAACCCCTATCAGCATGGAAACCCTAAGTTATGTACATTGAACGTCATAAACAAATAAGAAGTCACTTGCACAAGCGCACAAATGCTTGACAAGATAACTAGCATACTATCAGCCTACTAGGACTCAAAATAATGTTAACACCGTATGCAAAGGTGTCAAACATATATATAAAGGACTAGAAGTAATATGAGCTAACTTCTAGAACTACTAAACCTAAGCGTCGGAGTAGAAGTCAAGCATGTAGTCGCCAAATAGCACGACAGCGTGAACTCACTCCAATCATCAGAACTGAAAGTCATCAAACCAGATTTCCAACTATGTACAATGTAGCTGTTCTCAAAATCTTGAGCAACCTCTTCGTCAGCCTCCTGTGATCCCACAGACTGCTCAAGCGGGATCATAGTAGTAGTAGATCCACCACTCTTGTTATCCCGTCCTACAAGAGTGGTTTTTGAAAACCCTTACTCCTACAGATAAGAGAATCTCTCAAAGTCTGTCTATTTCGTTCGTGGTTCGTACGAATGGTCAGAAACTGGACAAAATGTCTGTCATCTGGACTACGGATCCTAGCATAGTGAGATCCGTCATCCATCACCTTGGTCTCCATTCGAACTGCAGTGATATAAGGCTGACCAAGAATCACAAGGTATGAAGCAGAAGACTGCACGAAGAAGTGCTGATCTACCTCCACATCACTTATCTTCACCCTCACGTTGGGACAAGCGCCGTATAACTCACCCTTTTGGTTGTTTGCAGCTCGTAGTACCCAACCATGGTTCAGTTCGATAGACCATTGTCCTCTCTCGTACACCTCTCGTGACATGATGTTGATTTCAGAACCGTGGTCAACCAAAGCAGCAACATGTTCAAGACTTCCAAGACGAACTCGTGTAGCAGTCGTAACACGAGCCCAGTGTCTCTTCTTGAAGTCACTATCAGTAGCTGGACTCTCGTCGCCAGCTTCATCATCATCAAACTCAGCAGTGTTGGTACCAGCAACCAACGCTTCTTGTTGATACTCTGTATCATCAGTCTCCTGAAAATGCACCTTTCCAAACTCTACATCATTCATAGAAGCTCCTACCACATCAATCATCTGACTTTCTACTTGCTCGGACATCACCTGTCTCTTCCGCTTGATGATGTCGATGATCAGCTCGTGAAACTCCCTCTTCGCAATACCAAGAACCTCCCAAAGAGAAAACTCGATTCGCGCGTCAAGTATTCTCTGCTCCAAGATGCTCTTGAGATTAGTGGAAGTCTCGATATCAACCGCCAACTTATAAGCCGGTCCCTTCTCTTTCTCTTGGGCAGTAAACCGTCTACCAGCAGTCGTTGGCTCATGCTGGGATCTCTGCACGTCCTCCATCGGACTTGGTGCAAGTGGAGGAGCTGCAGAAGTAGACGGGATGTCCTCTGGGAGGGCTGCTCGCCTCCTTGTGACCCTCAGTCTCTCTCCAGTCTCCTCTGGAACTCCAGTATCAAATTCAGAGGCTTCTCGCCGCCTCTTCTCCTCCACAGAAGCATCTTGCCAGTGAACGTGTATATCCACATCCAAAAATGCCTTGATAGACGCAACATCAACAGGATCTCCGCACCCTGTGACCTTACGTATAGTTTCTGCTCCTCTCTTCAGTACTTCTGAAGGAACTTGAATAGTATTCTTCTCAGTAGTCTTATCTAACAACGTAGGACTAGAAGAAATTTCAATGTGACCGGTATATACATCAGGATTTACCGGTGGTGCCATCAATGCATTTACAGTTGCAACTGCGGTGATCTGAGGCAAACTTCTCATGCCTCCTCGTCCAAACTGCGTGTTCAGCGGCTCTCCAGTCGAAGAAAGGTGTAGCCTACCGTTCTGGTAGCAAACCACACCATCTCGCAGGGCAGCCGTAAGCTCTTGACAGTCTCCACGAAAATGATCAGGACTGTCACACCAGATACATCTACGAACAGGAGCACCTCTTGGACGTGCAACAGCAGGCGCCGGTGGCTGCTCTCTCTGCAATCCAGCTAGCTCCACTTTTAGTTCTCGCATTTGTCGAATCAAGTCTTCGATCTAGTTCTGTTGTCCATGGTTCTCCGCAGATCTTTGAACCGGTGCCTTTTGTGCAGGAACTGACACAACTGACATCAAAGGAACTGCAGCCGGGACAACATGTCTAGGAGTTGGAGCCGGGGGTTGCTGTACTTGAGGAGTAGTGTGAGGTTGAGCGGTCACTTCTGCAAGCGGACGTCCTCCCACAGCCACTCTTCCCCTCCTCTGCCTTGTTAGTACAGCAACATCGTCCTCGACTCTTCTCCAATCAGCAGTAACCCCTCCTTCAGCGGATCGATCAGCCAACATCAAGCATAACCGATCTACCGTAGCATCATCGATAGCTTGCAGAAAAAGCTCTGTCTTTCTAGCATCTAAAGTTATACGTTCTAGAGTCGAAAGTTGTCGGTATCTCCGATCAAACTCTCTTAGCATCTCATTCAGACCCATCATACGACCAGGTAGTCTGCTCAAAACCCGAATGCCTGTGGTGGTGCATTCGCAACCTTTATATAGTGAGAAGAATAGTACATGATAAGCTTCCGTCCAATGTTGATCTCTCACACGGATTGCTGATGTGGCTTACATGCAGCCTTAGATCTAGAACAACATCTAGAGGGTTCAGAATGAGCCACGTAAGAGACTCGCTGGAAAGTTCTAGAAGCTTCTTTCTAGAAACTTCCTTCTGGAAGTTTCTCGACGGACTTTTGGCGCATCCGGCTGTTGGTAGAAGTACTATTTGTTGTATGTATTCTCCGGCCAACTTAGCCGTAACTAATCCTTATATCAAAGACTTCTACCAAACCAATTTCTCCTCTAGTTGATAAGTAGGGCTCTACTTATTACAAACCTCCCGCTTTTTAAGAAGCAACGTCTTCATTGCTCAACTACTGTTCGAAAGTTTTCACGATGAGTGAGGCGTGTGCAAGATTAGTTGCAGGTTCCCATGTTGCTTCATGTTATGGATAGCTTTTCCATTTTATCAAATAATCTACCCGTTGATGACGAGTCTCACGAACACGTTTCTTTAAGATGCGTTCCACTTCAAACTCTTCCTCGCCATCGATAATTTGAGGGCGAGGTCGTGACTCTTGCAAATTGTCAAATTGAGGAGGTCGTGGTGTATATCGCCGTAATAAAAACACATGAAAAACCGGATGAATCTTCATGTGGGGTGGAAGTTCGAGTTGATATGCCACTGCTCCAATTCTACGGACAACAAAGAAAGGCCCGATGAAGCGAGGGTTGAATTTACGACTGCCGATCACAGTAAGGTTGGTTGTGGATAACCAAACTTGATCACCAATCGTGAATTCTTTATGCCGACAGTGTCCATCGGCATATTGCTTTTGTTGATTCTGAGCAACTTGTAGTTTCACCTTAGCTTTTTCCACTCTTTGTTGAATTCGTGCAACGAATTCAGTGACAGCGTCCACTTTGGTGTTGACTGACGACGCCGTGCCGAACCGTGTCAAACTTGATGATGTGAGAGGATGTTCGCCGTACATGAGATAAAAAGACGTTTCACGGATAGATGCATTGAGGGAGTTGTTGTAAGTAAATTCTACCAAAGGGAGTAAGGTGTCTCACTTTGCTTGCTCCTCCAGAGTAAAGGCTCGTAGCATGTCTTCAATTGTGCGATTGGCTCTTTCAATTTGTCTATCGGTTTGTGGGTGATAAGCAGTAGACATGGCAAGTTTGGTCTTGAACAGACCAAATAGGGTTCTCCAAAACAGGCTAGTAAATAGAGGAACTCTATTTGTTATAAGCACCCGCGATAGACCGTGCTGAGCAAAAATGGTGTTCAAATATAACTAAGCAAGTTGCGGTGCTGAGACGTCTTTCATGGTTGATCGGAGGTGGATCATCTTGTTTAGCTTATCGACGAAGACGACTATGGAGTCAAAACCTGAGCTGGTCCTGGGTAGTTCACACACTAGGTCCATACTAACATGTTCTCAACGTTTGGAAAGGATCGGGAGGGGTTGAAGAAGACCGGAGGGTGCTTGATTTGTAACCTTATTTTGTTGACACATTGCACAACTCTGAGTGTATACTGCAACATCTTCTGTCATCTTGGGTCAATAGAACACTCATTGGACTGGTTCTAGTGTCTTTTCTGCCCCCATGTGTCCTGCAATGGTTGAATCATGACATTAAGTTAGTATGGTGATGCGTAGTTCTGGATCGTCTGGGATCCATAACTTCCTTTCATGGAATACCAAACCATGGTTGTGGGTGATGGTTCTTGAAGGTTTAGCTGTTACAATTTATGCATCCGATCTCGTACCCTCGATCAATTTTGTCTAGAAGTCAGAATTCACCTTGACTTCAGAAACTATGTTATGCACAATAGGCATGCGGGTTAATGCATCCGCAATTTGTTTCTTGCCCTCAACATACGTGATGATCATGTTGAATCGCTGTCTCCATTCTGCCTAACGGATTTGTCTCTTTGAGAGATCCTTCTGCGTCTCCAATAGACCAAAGGTTTGTGGTCTGTCTCGACCACAAAAGCCTTCTCCCCTAGATAGTGCTTCCAATGCTTCGTGGCGAGGACTATTGTCAATTCTTCTCTTTCGGTGGTGTGGTAGTTTTGTTCTGCTGGTAACAACTTCCGAGAGAAGTATGGAATTGGATGCCAACCATCCTTCCATTCTTGCTGCAACACCGCCCCTACTGCCGTGCCTGATGCGTCCGTTGCTAACTTGATAGGTTTCTTCGGATCGTACCACTTGAGGATCGGAGCATGTAGTAATGCAGTCTTCAGTGCTTGAAAACCTACTTCTTGCACTGTTCTCCACATCCATTTCTTTCGTTTGTCTAACAGAGCAGTTAGTGGTTGTGCAAGCTTGGCAAAATGCTTAACAAATCTACGATAAAATCTTGTCAATCTCAGGAAGCTCGTAAGTTGAGTCTGATCTTCTGGAGCCTTCCATTGTTGGATGATAGCTATCTTATTTGCCATTACTTGTATGCCTTCTGCACTCATTCTATGTCTTAAGTAATCCACCTCCGTCTTGCCAAATTCACATTTTGAAATTTTGGCGTATAATTTATTTTGGCGGAGTACTTGGAGAATCTCTCTCAAATGGTGCACATGTTCCTTCATAGTCTTGCTATAGACTAGGATGTCGTCAAGAAATACAACGATTGATCTGTCTAAGTAAAGACGGAATATGTCATTCATCATACCTATGAATGTGGCTGGTGCATTTGTAAGACTAAATGGCATCACTAAGTATTCGAAGTGACCATACTTTGTTCGAAAGGCAGTCTTCTCCACATCTTCATCAGCAATTCGAATCTGGTTATACCCGCTCCGTAAGTCTAGCTTCATGAAGTACTTTGCTCCTTCGAGTTGGTCGAACAAGTCATCCATCCGAGGTAGTGGATACTTATTCTTCACCGTTTGTTGATTGAGTGCAAGATAACCGATGCACATCCGAAGGCTGTTATCCTTTTTTTTCACAAAAAGGACTGGAGCTCCATATGGTGACACGCTGGGCTGGATAAACTCTTTCTGCAACATCTCCTCGATTTGTGTCTTGCACTCCTTCAATTCATGTGGTGCTAGTCTATATGGGGTCTTACAAGGAGGAGTGCTCTCTGGAATCACCTCGATTTTGTGGTCAATCCTTCGTTTTGGTGATAACCCTGAAGGAAGATCATCGGGAAAGACATCCCCATATTTTGCTATCACATCTGTCAAGCTTTCTAGAATCTGTCCGTCGAGTCGTGCACTCGGGACCTCTCTTATTAAACCCAGACAACAGACATCGCTATTACGTATAGCACTCGTATCTATTACATACAAAGACAAGTTTTGTCTTCGAGATCTCACTCTATCTTCGAAGATTTTCCACTGTTTAGTTTTCACCACTTTTCTTCGCCAATCCACTTGGGATTATATTGCTCCATCCACGGCGTACCCAATATGACATCATAACGAGCTAATTTGATCACTCGCCACTCAATATCTTGGTGATATTCGTCTAAAGTAAGTTCTATCTTTCGAGGTAGAGATTCAATCTTCTCAGTTTGTCCATTGGGTAGTTCCACCTCTTCACTCTCATCCCTTTCTAACTCCATTCTCAACTTCATCGCAGTCGATCGAGACAAAAAGTTCTCTATTGCACCAGGATCGATTAGTACTCTCACCTGAGTCCCTTCCAAGACTCCATCCGTGACAATCAACTGCACGTTATTTTTTGTCAATCTCTTTCTCCTTCCCTCGGCTTTCTTCTCCCTCCTTGCACCAGTAAGGCCACGAGGTGCATTTACTGGTGTTCTTCGTTTCTCAATCTCGCCTCGACTTCTTTATTTCCTTCCGTCTCGTTTAGATGATTCAGAGGTCGACGATATGGAGATCTTGGATCTCTAAGAAAACGATTTTGACAATTTGCAGCTATGTGGTCGAATCATCCGCAGTTGTAACATCGATGTTGCTCGAGTTGAAGTGCAGTATTCCTGACACCTTCTCCTCTAGGAGCTCTTTGACGTTTTTCTTCTGGCCGTCCTCGATGATCTCCACCTTGAAACTGTCGTGGCTGATAGCGAATGTTGTCTAGCTCCATGGGTGTCAGACCGTTTGCATACGAGATTTCAGATCGATTCTGGTGATTTGGTGGAATCATCACTTCTCCTCCTAATGCTCCAGCAATTCTTTGAGCGCAAGCGATGGTCTCAAAAACCGTGAGTGGATTTTGCATCATTACTTCTTGTCGGATTCCTTCCTTCAACCCCCTCTTGAAATTATCAAGAGCCTCCGCTGGACTCATATCATTGATTGCAACTTGCAAGTCGGGGAAGGCTTCTACATACTCTTGAAGGCTTCCCTTCTGTTTCAATCCCCACATCCTCGTTCGAGCCATTTGCATAGAATCCACAGATTGGAAATTCTTCAACAGACCTTCTTGCATTGCAATCCATGTTACTGTTCTCCCTTCTGTCAACACCGATCTCTCCTATGCATCATACCACGTGAGAGCTTTATCATTCAAGTATCCACAGGCAAACACTCCCGCTACGTGATCCGTGATTTACGTGCTGAAAAGTCGCAAATATCGATTCATCCGAGAAATCCAATTCTTGACTACTCCTATGATTCGTTGGTCTTTGTACGATTCAATGTTACATGTCTTCTTCATCCGTAGTAACAGGGCACCTCATCATCGACTGGAGCTCTAACGATTTATGCTACGGGTTCCCTTGGTGCAACTTGCTCTCCCACCACTGATACTCCTTGAGACGATCCTTCCCTTCCAACGTCTGTCATACTCTAACCCTCGGGGTTCAACATTTTGTTCTGTAGTGCTTCAACCGTCATCTTCATCTCCCGAAATTCAGTCAGCATGCCTTGCATCAATTCCTGCATCACCAACTCTGGATTTGGAGGTTGCGGCTCCATGATCGCTCTCTCTCTCTCTCCAACCACACGAAAGTTTCAAGCTTTCCTAGTATAGAGTTATGACAGCCACTCGGAAGCGTTCATACACTACAGATACTACAAAAGGGACAGGAGAATCGATTATCTCGCGGTAGAAATCCTCACCAAAATTTATAATCACAAACTCTCTATATAACGATTTCGGTCTACAAACATAGCGGATCTCCACCTACGTGTTGAAGGGAACAGGAGCGGGTAGGTTTAGATCTATGCTCACTAAATCAAGATGTAGACGGTCAAATCCCAACTGGCTGCATATGTCACTACTAGAAGAATCACCGGGACTGGCGAATTCATCACTTGACTTATGAAATCCTCACCGAAATGATAGACAAGATACACTCGAAAATGCTGACGACGTAGATACATAAGCTTGATGTGGAAAAGATTCAAGAATGATGATTTTGGAGCTAGAAATCTACCCCCATCCATCACATAGCTCTCTTGACTCTTTCGACGCGCTCAAAGTTTCAATTGCCTGATACCTCGATCAAAGGTCCTTCTAAGAGAGATAATCCGCTCTCTTAGAGTTCCCTGCTCTGATACCATTGTAAGATGGGCTCTAGAGTGAACTTAAAACTCGAATGCCCGTGGTGTTGCATTTGCAGTCTTTATATAGTGAGAGGAATAGTACATGATAAGCTTCCGGCCAATCTGATCTCTCACACGGATCGCTGATGTGGCTTACATGCAGCCTTAGATCTAGAACAACATCTAGAGGGTTCAAAATGAGTCACGTAAGAGGCTCGCTGGAAAGTTCTAGAAGCTTCTTTCTAGAAACTTCCTTCTGGAAGCTTCCCGGCTGGAAAGTTCTCGAAACTTCCTTCTAGAAACTTCCTTCTGGAAGTTTCCCGGCGGACTTTTGGCGCACCCGTCTATTGGTAGAAGTACTATTTGCTGCATGTATTCTCCGACCAACTTAGTCGTAACTAATTCTTATACCAAAGATTTCTACCAAACCACTTTCCCCTCTAGTTGATAAGTAAGGCTCTACTTATTACAGCCGGAGATTGGATCCAAGCTTATAAGAGAGGAGAGACTAAGAGTTCAGAGATTCTTGAAGAGCTACATGAATTGTTTTACCTTTAGTATGAAAGATTTGGGTACCTTGAAGGGACCAGGTATATAGATCGACTTGGCTAGTGACACGTCAATCTTTCGACGTCTTTATAGATAGAGTGACATGGAGAGAGCTTTGATCCAGAATAGGACTCAAGACTTGTTGGAGGTTGGGTTGGTAGAGACATCACATGAAGAGTACGCATCTGTCACAGTTATGTCAGCAACAAAAGATACGTACGACAACTACATGGACAGATGGATGTGTGGAGACTATTGTCTTATCAGTCAGTAAACAAAGTCTGATAAGTATGCCATACGGACACCTGAAGAGATCTTTGATGCAGTGGGGCATGTGAAGGTCTTCAGTACTTTGGACCTTCGAGCAGGGTATCATTAGTTGCCGGTGAGAGAAGAAGATAAGTCCAAGATAGCATTCTGGGGAATAGACTCTCACGGCAAAGATTGTTTGTATTAGTTGCGGTTCTTATCATTTGGGTTGAAGAATGCCTCTGTTGACTTCCAAAGGGTAATGAACAAGATCCTAGCAAGACTAGATTTTGTTCGATGTTATATTAACGACATCTTAGTCTATAGTGCTATAGTGGAGGAGCACGAGAGACACTTACAAGATGTGTTTGAGTGACTGAGAGCTCATTGGTTGAAGTTACACCATGAGAAGTGTAAGTTCTTCCAAGAGTTGATAGAGTATATGGGCCACATCATCTATCCAGATGGGTTGGGTGTTCAACAGACGAAGGTTAAGGCTATTGCACATATCTCATGTCTCACATATGTGAGTAGAGTTCGGACATTTGTTGATTTGGTGAACTTCTATCGTCGAGTGCAATTGCGAAGTCATTGACCAAGCTGATGAAGGTGGACCAAGAGTGGCAGTGGAGAGATGAGCAGGAGTGAGCTTTTGTAGAGCTCAAGGATATATTGACATCTGCTCCCGTCTTGAGGAGTCTCGTTAGGAGGCGTCTCTTCCAACCACATACTGATTGGAGTATGTTGGGACTTGGAACAATGCTGACTCAGCATGATGATGAGGAAAAGGAGTTTGTGATGACGTATGCTAGTCGTTTCAACAATTCAGCGGAGGCGAGATACAATTCGTACGAGAGGAAGTGTTTAGCTGCAGTGTGGACTGTTGCACACTTTTGATGTTATCTGTTTGAGAACCTTTTTACTTTCATCACTGATCATCAGTCGCTCAAGCGGTTGATGAAGTTCGACAAGCTTACAAGGAAGCTTGCACCATGGACTCTGATCTTAAAGGAGTATGACTTTCAGGTAGTGCATAGACCTGAAGTTGTAAACTTATGCACGAGTCAGCAGATCAGACTGGAGCTCGATGGCATGACGAGGTTGATGAGGAGATAGTGCTAGGATGGCATACATCTTTTTTTCTTTGTGTGTTGACCATTACTCTAGTATGGAGGGTCAAGTCGTATCTTTCTCAAGTCAAAGAGTAGATGGTGAGTCTCCGGATCTTGAGGGTGGAGATGGTGTTCCAGACCAGCGAGATATCCAGGACGATGTGATCGTAATGGAGTATCTATGTACTAATGTGGTGGTAGGCACAGTAAGTGTCAAGGAGCGAGATCACGTACTCCAACGAATGAAGAGAATTCTACAAGAAGGACGACATGTACTTCGAGTGTGAGACGTCACATCCATCTCAGAGGATATAATTAGTACGACATGTCCATGAGGAGTTGAGACATTTTGGGATGAAGCGTACGCATAGCTTACTCCAAGGATAATATTGATAGTGTGGTATGCACATCGATGTGCAGCAGCTTTTTGCATGATGTGTGATTTGTGATCGAGTACGAGCATCGTCTAATGCTCCTACTCCATAGTTACACTCCTTACTGATTATAGGATTGGGTTACAGTTGGAGTTTGGATTTTGCGAGATCTTTATCGTTGATCATACGTCACCACCAATATGTGTTGGTGATGATGGAGCACTTCTCCAAGTGGATTGAGTTGGTGGTATTACCAGACAAGACGAGTGAAAAGACAGCGTATGCGTTCTTAGTTAAGGGGGAGATTGTGATACACTTGTGTATGTGTATGACGTCGTCCATGTGTTATGTGTATGTGTGGTGTACCTTTGACAACGATGTATGTTATGTAGCGATTTGTATGCGCACAACAAATCTCATCTCCAGATATTGAATTCACATAGTCTTCACTAACAATTAATAAAAGTAGAGAGCTTGGTCCATTGCCACTTCCACTTGGTATAGATATTGTTTTCAAGTTTAAGATAAACTTATATATACCGAGGTCCAGTCTGGTGTTAAAAATGGATTGAGGTTCAGTCTGATGTTTCCCAAATTGAACTTGGAGTCAAGTTCATGTAAAGACCCTCTAAGTCATTGTCTAGTGGCTTATGCTCATAAACACCCCTTGGGCAGGTTCTTCTGTTCTGTGACACTCGTGGACTAAATTTTATGCTTTGCTCGTTACCTTATGCTTCTTGTCTGTAACTTTACACTACCGGTAAAATTTCTTCCACTGTTATGATAACATGTCTTTCCAGGTTCAATATGCTATTCTTCTAGTTGTATATCAAATAAAAGCAATATTTCTTCCTCCTCCTTCTATAGAAATACATCAAAAATGTCTTGAGAAATAAATAGTGACGAAGAGTAGCCGACCTTAAGAGAATGAATGCATACCTCCACTAAGAGATATGCATATTCACCCTCTTCCAAATTCGGAAGAGGAGGAATATACATACCTTTTAATTTATTACCAAACCCTTCATCGTGGAAGGATTTGGTCATAAATTAAAAACGTATTAATTAAATATAGCGATTGGTTCAAAACACTATCTTTGTAGTAAGATGAAGACTGTCCCGCGCACAGTACTTATTGTTTTGTTGTCTTCATCAACTAACATGTGTAACACTACTTTTTGTTCTCCATATCATGTAAAAGATCTATGTTATGAGGCATGCAATGGAAATATGTTAGCATTTCTTCTCCAATTTCCATAAAAGATCCACGTTATGAGACATGCAAAAGAAGTATAATTTTAGATGACTATAACATGGACTGCATAGCACGTAGGCCAAATATCTTTTTTACTAAAGTCTCAAAAGAGCTGCGATGATCTTTATGTGCAACGAGGACTTTATAAACCTTTAGGGTGGTTAGAAGCTACGTTAGAATAGAAAAAGATTAGAAATTTCAATTTCTTCTGAACAAAACACAAGGACTCTGCGAATCGCAATGCTATATTTTAACCTGCAAATGATGCTTGTCTTGTTCTTCAACGTTGGTCTAACATCATGTTGGGATGCATATTATTTCTTTGTTTGGGCTGGAAAAGTGATCCTGCGACTTCTAATTTCAGATCCTCCTATTTTCTTCTTCACGGGTGCTATCCTGATTGTACATCATCTATTAGTGGCAAAAATTGTATGCTATTTTTTCCATGCTGTCACCTGTGATAATAGGTAGGTAAAGTATCACGACGTACTTTCACGACAGCCAATATATATCCCAAGCATACCAGCCGGAAATGAGAGGAACACGGCAAGCGGGTGTAATGACGGAGAAAATAAACGAGGGCTATTGGGTGTACGGTCAAATTTAGGGTGGGCCTTGGAGGAGAAGGGCACCTTCCTTGACGTTTTATTTATTCCAACGAGCGTGCGGTGGATTTCTCGGAAAGGTGTATGTTCTAACGCTGGATTTTTCGGAGGATGGGTGTTGGAGGGCAACGTGTCTTCCTTGTTGTTATTGCAACGGGCGTTCCACGGTGGATTTTTCGAGAAAAAGGACCGGCTGAATCAAGGTGCGTAATCGTTTGACGACTAGCAGCTTTCGTAATGAAGCCGCTAGTCGAGGACGTGCAGTATTGTAGTATCAAGGATATGGAGGCCGTGCTCGTTTTGTCGCTAGGGTGCTCGTTAATCAAGGCGGTAGCTTGACAACTAGCGGCTTTCGTAATGAAGGCGCGTAGTGTCGCAATAGCGAGGTCGCAGTATCGCATTATGTAAGCCGCGCTGGTTTCGTCGCTATGGTGGAGGAGCGATGTCGTTCATTTCACGACGACTTTCGATCGACTAGCGACACTCTCATTTTTCTCGTCGAATTAAGGAGTTGTGATCCTTCCCAACTACGAGTGAGACAGAAGCGGACGATGGACACGAAACTTGTCTCCAGTTCTATGGACGAGGAGCGGGGCTGTTGTTCAATCTCGTCAATGCTTTCTCGTCTTTTGCTCGTTTTCTGTGGTCATTTTTCTGCTCGAATTAGGTTACGGACCTCAGATGGTTTCGACCCGGCGAAACCATCTGAGGTCCGTAGATGGTTTCGCCGCTTCTGCTTTTGCTATGAACATGAAACGCTGGGATCTGTCATCCATGTCTTACTAACGTGTGTACTCGTGACATGAACAGATCTGGTCTTCCCTTCTTTTCGAGAAAGTCTGTTGCGATGGGACGGAATGTGCTTCATCGAACTTGGACATGCCTGCACGACGGGAGAGTATGAGACAATTTTTCCAGAAAGTTCTCCACGACGTGTAAAGATAAGTGTTCCGCTTGACCGAATGTATGGAGGAGTGAGTCAGTGCTCGGTCTGAATGTATCGATCGTATGGAGGACTCAGCAATTAATCATACCGCGGAAGAAGTAAGAAGTGAGACGAAAGATGTTGAGCAGTCTCCTCCTGAGAGTTGGTATATTGTGGAGGCATCGCAGATATTTCTCTCTTTGCAATTGTCACATGTAGTTCCCCGTTTCTCTTATCTGTCCGTCGAGAAGCCTTTGATATCGTTCGCAGAGCAGACACTTGAGCTAACTCGTACATATATTTATTTGGACGTCATTTCTTCTCGAGAAATCATGCCATTTTTGTTGAAGTTCGACTACTTGAAGATTATGAAAACTTGTTGTCCATGCCGTTTACACTCTATTTCAATACAGTGGCTAGCTGGCCCCTATAGATATTTCTCATACTAGTCTGATAATCTCTCGCTTTATCTGCAAGATCGGAGGTTCCGCTTGTTTTCCTACCCTGCCTTCTTTAATCGTTCTGAGCAGAGATTAGAGTCTACTGTGGTTTGCTTGTACAGGACGCGCTCGCTACTTTTTTATGCTCTGTTCTCGACCCGTTTGAGTTCAACTTTGTTTATCGTCACTTTTCTTCCTTCTCACGAGACGATGTCTTTGAAGAGGGAAGCGAGAGCGAGGAGACCGAGCCTCGAAGCATCAGTGACAGTTTGCAGGACCTGAACTGACCTCGATATAGCATTGTTTTCTCTGCTTTTTCAGTTTTTTCATACGTAATGTCTGTCAGGAGTCTTTTCGGTGGAACGTGGAGGCAACTTCCTCCACTTAAACTTCCAAGGGGTGATTTGCATCTATGCCAAGTCATGTATTGACATCAAGAAATGTCTAGTGCAGGCTCTTGGGTGGGACCAAAACAAACCCGTTGGTGGAGAATTGTGCGTGAAGCTGGTATCAAAAAAGGGACTGCACACGTTCGTCGGAATGATGGGATACTGCCTTAAAGACGACCAAGAGCCTCACCATGTAGCCGCGATGAAGAACATCAGCGAGTCCATCTTCGCAGACAGGAAAGAGCTTTTCATGTTACTCAGTGCTGCGGACACAAAGAATTGAGTGGAGCTGACGTATTTCAACATACTCCAGAGGGTGCTTCAGTTCAACAAGTACAAGAGCCGTCATCCGCTGTCAACAACGTTTCCACATTGTCTGCGTGCAATGCTTATGTCTGGGAAATATATGCCATCTCCCAGATGGCTTCTTCAACACGGTATACAGAGAGACGCGCAGATGCACTATGGAGTTCCCTTGTCAGCCCTAGGGACATTACTCTCGAGGACGTAGATGAAATTTTCTTTTTCAGGGAAAACCAGCGCTGCCTACATTGCAGCCACAGATACTACCAGTACGCAGACAAGAAAGGCAATGAAGAGGAGGCAGCAGAAGTAGCATCTGAACCAGACGTGCAAGCTCCTGACGATGGCCCTCTACCTGATTACATATCGCTTGCTGGTGTGCTGCTGCGGTCGACTGCCTCAGATAGATGTTTCTCGATTCAAGTTTGAATTATATGATAGTAACGAGTGATAGCGGTATTGCGTTTGAGTATTATGCGTACATAAGTCGATAGCAATATATATAGTTTGGACTTAACCTCTGCAGATCGTTTTGCACATAAACTTCGTAGCGTGCAGCCTCCCTCCCCCGCTAGTGTAGAGCTATCTGTATAATTTCGACTGTTCCCTGTATATGTCGTTCACTATGAAGGTTCCCTACTGTTATGTATTCTTCAGACTTGAATATCCTTCACTGTGAAGGTGTCCGTACTATTGTGTTTTCTCAGAAATTGAATATAAATTGCCGGTTTGAGGGAGTGATATTTGCAGAAACGGCCCTCTGGTTCTGGTTCCAGTCTCGTCTTGTCTCGGTGCCGAAGTATTCAGTGTTTTATCTATTCTTCCAAGTTGAATATAACTCTGCAGTTAGACGCAGAAATATTTGCAAAAACGACCGTCTGGTTTGACGGATATTTCCAAAACCGAACGAAGATGAGTCGACCGTGGAGTTTGGCATTAGAAGAAGAAAGAAGTACCCATCAGCGGGACAGACCATTAGCCCACCCCGTGCAATTCTACTCTGCCCCCGTTACTAAATAAATGCACCAGCTCGTAAGCAACGAGAAGTGAATATACATGGTGGTGATGTGAGAGCTATACACCAATTTATACACCCACATTTTTTGCCGCTGGATCACCCGAGACTATTCGCGGTCGATGTGACTATACCCGCTTCAATAGACCACTTTTAATAAATGAGACCCCATATTACTTGACGCTACGTTGTCCGGTCGGGCTGTTGCATTGTTGCACGTTGCATTTTCACCTATACCATGGATTTCTTTGGATAATATGTAGAGATTTAAATTATATAATAAAATTTTTTTGATTTTTTTTTTGATTTGTTTTTAAGCCTCTTTTCGCTGTGGGGCTTTCTGCAGCCGTATGCTGCTGCCCTTGCACAGCATGAGTTCCCCCGCCAGGCGGACTCGACCCCACAATCATAAGTTAAACCGAATTGGGGAAATACGAACTTTATGCCTGAGCTGAAAACCTCATTGCACACCATCTATGATTTTCCTTTGTATCACGCAACCAAAGACTTTATGCTGGAGCTGGAGAGCGTCCTTGCGCACCATTTGTGATTTTTCTATGTGTCCTGACCAAACGTAACATTCTTCTGAAAGGAAACAATCCATCTGCAACAGTAATTTTCTTTCTCCAAGAAATCTCTAATTTAACTCCTATCTTAGAAACAGTGCGAGTTCAAATTAACTCCTTGTGTAGAAAAGCTCAACTTTCAGTATAACCTTCTTCTTTGCACTCTTCCGTTGCCTGTAAGAAAGAATTTTCAGTTATCCTTCGTTGCTCTAATTATTTTGTCAATACAGAGAATAATTTTCGGGAGTAAACTGCCACCAGTTAAACAACTGTATATTCGCCCAAAACTTTGCGTTAGTCCTTTCCCACAGTAAGCTACCAACAATAACACAACGAATTGTCGTTCCGCTTTCCATCCTTCCCTAATCCTGAACTAAGCTCAAAAAAGGACCGCGGAGGTAACTTCTGGATTCTAGAGAGAGGTTAGAGATCGAATCTGATTTTCAGCAAAGCTTCTAGCTTCTGTCGAGCAGATGTCAGAATGACCATCAACAGGAACTACGGAGCCGGAGAAACCAATACTGGCTTTGTTAGCGGCTTTTATCACTTGCACTGCGGAGCACTACAAAGAGTCAGTAGTGAAAGAATGGGGCCTTGCCTCAGTAGTTACATACCCAAATGCCCTTCCGACCACGATGACCGGCGAACATACAATCATAATCCTTTCCGCAATCACGTACGTTACATGTCGGTGCATTAGGAAGGATCATATGATCGACCGTGGCAGCATTCGCAAGGCACACCACGAGCAGACTCGTTTCTAACTTCAAAGGCAGCAAACTGGGAGTTGAACAAGACCTCAAATTTAGGTACTAGGTTCTGTCACGATACTTCACTAGCCAGTTCGGCTACTTCCGTAGAGACGAGTTAGCCATGTTACATATTTGTACTTTTGGTCATTCGCTATGCAGAACACGAGGAGATTCGTCTCTACCTTCAGTGACAAGAAAATGGGAGTTGAACAAGACCCCAATTTGAGTATAGATTCTATCACGATACTTCACTAGCCAAATCGGCTACTTCCATAGAGACGAGTTAACATGTTACATTCTCGCACTTTGAAAGAAAGCCAAGGGAAAAACTCTAGCTTAGTTGCTTGACTGTATAGAGTGTCCGACCAAAGGACAGATTTACAAGTTTGTATATTCTCTCATGTCCGAGGTGACACCCAGGAAGCTTGGGAAGCTCTCGTATTTCGGTTTCCAGCCGGTAGCTTGCCTTGTTGGATCGTTATTCATTCTCTTCCCTAACGGTCCATCAGTACCTGGAATCGATAGTGAAAAGAGTTACAAAGTTCAGATCAGAACCGGTACATGACATTTAAGGTCTTTAAATTTCCTTTTCCTTGACACAAAGAAAGATCGAATGTAAAGTCCTTTACAAGTCGACTGGCAAGTTTCACACGAAAGACGGCTTGAAGAGGAATCTATACCAAAATGAACCAGGCAGTCGACTGTAGCATAATATAAAGCTTACTTGTGAATCCCTCAAACTTCTTGTCGTACTTTCCACTTGCGTCTACAGTGTCCATAATTTCTTGCCTGCAAAAGTAAAACCTCATCAGAGTTCACTCGATTTACACTGGAATAGTGAGCGTGATATGTTGTTACAGAGCAGTGCAGGAGACATGATCTGGAGAAGGTGTGACTGTTACCAAACTCAAAAGTAAACAGTCAGAGACAAAGTTATTATTAGAAATATATCATGCTAGAGCGAGTGGTTGAATAGCAGGAAGTTCATATGCAGGTTGACGGTTCCAAACCTTGACACCGGATGGTTATCACATCCTAGAAAAATTCGACCGCGGTGCTCTCCCCTTAGAATGGCTACGCACAGAGAAGCCGCATCCTGCCACGGAAAGATGAACGTTTGATACTGGGGTAAGCTTTGACAGGTCAATTTTATTTGAACAATGAATACTGGAGTTGAAGAATGCCGCAGTCAACCCTTAGACGACCCACATACTGGTTAAGAACCTACTGGAAAGTGAAACAGGCAGAATTATCAGAATAATCAACCAAAACAGCAGCACTCCGAGACCTTGCTTTTCTGTCGTATTGGACTGACCTCGTAATGAATAAGATTCACGATATGGTCACCTCGTTGTGCTATTGTCCCCTGGCTAAGGTAATAGCTGTGTGCTCCCCGCTCAAAGGTGTGAAAATCTCAGTCAAGGTCAGCCAAAATTTATAGATGTGACAGCAAACACGTCGTAACAGTTCTGAAGCAAAACACAAGTACTCATAGCATACTAAACACGTAAATTGGTGAATATACCAAAAGAAAGGATATATATAGACCTGCCAACCGAACGATATTGCCCCCCACCTTTAGAACCTCTTCCTCTGCCCCGTGCAATTTGTCAGTACGGGGTCCTGCTCCTTTAGTAACGATGGGCGCAGTTTCCTACAAACGACCACACAAAGTTGAATACAATAGAAAGGAGTATCACGAGTAGCCTTGTGGGCTCTTCATACGAAGGGAGATCGGCGTTATGATCGGCTTAACTCAGTGGTTCGAGGTTTGACATAGACCGTTCAAGACGTTCCAACTAAAAAGTACTAGGGGAGACACGTATCTTTAGAAGTTTCCTCGAAGAGTTGGTTAAGACGAGCTGCATCTAAGTGAAGAGTGAGATAGTTCTGAGCTGGGAATAACCTGCCACACATTTTACCCTGGAAACCCCAAACTTCATACAGATATTCATAAAGATAAAAGGGAGTCAAGCGAGTCAAGACACATTGAAGATGTTGCTGAGGAGTAGGATATTAGGTGGGAGGACAAACTTTCCCAGTTGAAAGAAGAACAAGCTGTGACGCGGGGAGGTTTACTGAGAAGATCAAGCTGGAAACTCTGCAGTTTTGTTTGATATCAGATAGAGAGACCGTTACTTGTAGGTGAGAAGCCTTACCTGTAGAATCTGGACATCCGGTTACACAATGTTCGGCTGAGAATTCTTCGGAAAGGCTTAAAGAAGCGTTGGCACTTAACCAGTCAGCCAAATCTGTTGGCACGAATGTCCTACAATATCTTGTTCCACAAGGTATTTACAACAGTACCTTGGATATCCAGACAAGTTTGGGGTGCACCGCGTTAAAGAAGACTCTCTATCAACCGATTCTTGGATACTCATCGCAGACAACAGACCCGGTGGAGCTCTGAATTCAACCAGAGCTGGGTATTCTACCAAGCGAACGTGGATATGGTGTCTTTTTCGGTAGATGTGATATATCTGTAGATCCTCTGTCTCGATTGGAATAGCCCTAGCCATTCTGGCAAGAACGTTACACTGAAGTTACATATACTAGTCTTAGTCATCTCGGGCACGGGAACTTGACAGCCACGAAAGCAGTTAACAGCGTCCAAGCTGATGATGAAGACCGTATTTGTTTATCTACGAAGTCTTAATATCTTCACTGCGTCTCCTGGAATAAATCACGCTTTACTGTTTAAGGCCTAAATGGACTTTCTCCCCCATTTTCATCTTCGGCTAAGCGTCACATACCTCGTCACAGATTCGGTTGTCGCTCACGGCATACAGAGAACTGCTGGACGTAAACAGCAGGGAACCCTCTCCATTCCATCTCTCCGCAGCTGCCCTGTATCCAGCCAAATCTGTCTTAAAACAATAATTTACCTTGTCTTCGGAACTTCAATCACTTACGGGGCTTCGACACAAAACACTGCGTTAAGGAGTCTCCAGCTCTTTATGTAAATATGCCGGTGACGGTCAGACCTGACTTCAGCGGCATAATCTTCACTTCCTGAAGGTGGAGCACAGAAGATCACATAAGGGAATTTTTCTCCCTTCTGGGCATCTTTGACGACTGGTATGATACCAATGCTTCGGAGCTGCTCATGGCGACTGGTAGTATTCGTTTGCCCTACGACGTTGCATTCTCCTTCGTTTACCTGTTACTCTTTCTTGGTTAGCACATATGTATCGCAGATGACGGGAGCGATGTCTCCACCAGAGAAGATTACTTTCCCACGACATGGATAAACTTGCAAGAAGAGGGAAGAAAGGCACAAACCTTAAACCACTGTTGTGCGACCAAGCTTCCCAGAACGCCGGGTCCCACGACGAGAAGATCCGATCTCCCGGGGGTGAACAACAAAGTGTGATCTGACGAATTCTGTTCGAGGAAAAAATTCAGAGGGTTGGTGTGGGAGGAATATCGACAGAAGAGAGCTAGTTGAATGATATCAACGAGAATGATGACTCAAAGATAATTGGAGAGGACCGACGTAAACTCCTCTATTCTTCAGCAGAGATCGTTCAGACTTCGCCTCCGGTTCAGTTACTGAGGAGTGCAACAACGGCGAGGAGTAGTCCGTTACGATGAAAATTCATGACTGTCAGACTCGGGATAAGCAAAATGACAACTCTGAATTTCGATCAAGTGCAGAGTTGCATACTTTTTCAACAGCCTCTGCAGTTTCCGTTGCCACAACTTCCACCTGATCACAAGAATCCAAATCTTATCGTCGATACTTCCGGAAAAGGACGAAGAGAAAGACACGAGAAAAAACTCCAGCGCCAAGTGCAACTCTGCCTACTGCTTCACACTCAAGTTATTATGAAACGCTAAAACATGCTCAATGAGACACCCTCCCAAGCGACCGACTGGTTTCAGAAAAGAATATGTAAAACTAGAAAGGGGACTAGTCTAAACCGGCATTTTGTTCGTTCTTCGAACTGCAACTCTCGGCCGCAATGATGACTGACGCGCGACGCCCAGCGACTGACCCCTCAACTCTCGACATCCTAAACCGATACAAGAAGTGGACTGCGAAGGCACAGCCATCGCCACAGCTCCATTGTTTCCCAAGGCCCCTGCAGCAGCAGCACATGAAACACAGCAGATGGCCTCGATGGAAGCCATTTCTTCCACTCCTTCTCGTGATCACCACTGGCGCATACCGGGATGACGAATCCCAGTGCAAGCGCAGCTGCAGCGGATGTCTTCTTCTTGGGCTCCGCAGCCGTCGGCGGGACAGACGCAATCCCGGAATTTGATTCTCGATTTAAAACCCAATTTTATCCCGGATAGCTTTTACTGCCCAATCATTCGCTATCCTTTTCACGATCCTTCCGACGGACAAACTCTACTTCGTGCATGAACGAATTGTTTCGCGTCGCTTGTGTCTTATCGATTGTTTCCCTTGGATCTTCGCCCCAATTGGACGCATGCATATTGACGTTCGTCAAGGAAGATGGAGAGGCAAATATGCGGGATGATCTAATTTGTTACCGAAGTCTACTGAAAAGGTTTGGTAATTAATCAACAACTAAAAATTATCTTCCCTCACGACTATGTCTACACTGGAACTCTTCCCATAGTTCGAGTTATTCAATAATCAAGAGTCTTACATCCACATGTATGAAGGGCGAGAATACATACAAAATGTAAAAGGTTTTTAGTCATGAATAAACGAAGTGAAACATAGATGTTAAATAAATATCCATTCCAAGTTACTGCGAAAGAACACAAGAGTAAGTAAGTTCTATGTAAGTATACAAGAACACAAGAGCCTAAAATAAGAAAAACAATTCATTAAAGGGTTCGCTTTCTAGTGTTCTTTCTTGGAAGAACATATATCTTGAGGAGGTATGTATGCTGTAATAAGATCCTTTGATATTGCAAATTCTTTTTTGATCACACCTTGATTATGTTTATCGAGCTTGACCATATCTCGTTTAGTGATGTATAGCTTGAGCAGACCCTTGACTCTCTATTGACAGTCAACCTAATTTTTTTATCATGTCGTTTTCATTTTATTATTTTTGACTGTGACTGAATATTTTTTGGTTAGAAAACTGATTTAGAACAATTTGACAAAACAACCAATTTAATGAAAGTGGTTAGAGAAAAAGTATTACTGTTTTGAATAGTTCGAGAGAAGATAGATCAGTTTTGAGATAGTTTTGGAGAAAATATAACTGCTTTGAGATAGTTTGAGAGAAGATATAACAATTATGAGAATAAGAATAATAGATTTGATCATTGATACTAATGATCAATGTGAATTAGGATATTGAGTTATTTCATAGTATGAGAACTGAACCATTTCAAAGTTGATTATTTGAAATTTATTGTTTCGATACAGTAAGTTCATATGTACAATAAAGATTATATATATTGCATCATTCACCATGGAACACAAACCTCTATCGATTATCTAAACTGTGTCTTTCATATCTAAATCTCGGTAACCACATAATCTGCAATATTGCAAACACGATCATATGGAAGCATTGTCCTATCAAAACAATAGACACTAGAAGCAATTACAAGCATTATAATATCAAAACAACATACCCGAGAAATTATTTCTCACATCGTATGTGCTAAAACTCTACCCATGTTCTTGGTTATCACCTCGAACATTAATGTTTTTCGTGCTTCGGGTCAAAATTGTCCAACTCTTTTCTTTCGTCCATCTCCATTGCAACCATTATCAAGATTGAGGCGATGATAGAAAGCATATGGACACGAGTTCAGACGATCAAAATTAATGTCTTCTTTTTCTCCATCCCCATTGCATCTATTATCAAGATTGAAGCGCTAGCAGAGAGCGTGGAGTTAAAACTCAGACGGTCAAAATTATTCTTTCTCTTCATCCATCTCTGTTGTTGCCACAGTCAACATTGAGCGATGACCGAAAACATGAGGGATCGCTACGGACCAAAAAAACTCTATCCATAGCATCAACCTACCTCCATCATCGTCTGCATCGCACCACTACAAGAGGAGAATGACAATTTGATAAACAATCGTCCGCATTGCACTGTACGAGGAGAACGACAAATACTATTCATTACGTCCTCTATATTTTCTGTCGAATTTCTTATTAGCTAATTCTACCTTCATATTCATTCTAGTAACTAATTGCCACATAGGATTATACAACAAGAAGTGAATTACTCTTCCGACTTTCATGAGCTTCATCTGATTCATTTTCTCAAAACCTTCACTCAGCTATACAAATGCATAGCAAAATTTATACAAAATGAAATTTGTGGAATGAGTATTTAAATCAAAGCTCGTGGGTTGACTAATGGTTTTTGTTAGAAATCTTTAAGTAAAAATAGGATATTTTTAAATTATTTTCAGTAAAATTTTGAAATTTTGATACAGTAGAAATAGTTTTTATCTTTAAATGAATTTTAAAGTAAAAATATATTTTATATAAAACTAAATTCTTTTAAAAAATATTTAATTTTTTTATAAAAAATATTATTTTTGAAACAAAATAGATGTTTTAAAATATCTCTTGACTCGTAGATGTTATAAGCAAAATACAAAGAGTTTTCCTCTCAAGAATCAAAGCTCTCCACAAGCTTTACTCTTTCTAATTTACTTCAAAACAAACTGATTAGTATTGATTAAGAAATATAAAAATGATATTTCTTATGGTTTCTTAGAACAAAAAAGAACCTAACTTACATTGTGGAAAAAGAAGAATGCTCTTTTCATTGCTTTTGTGCCATGGAATCATGCATGGATTATTCACTCTCTTCCAAGTTTGGAAGAAAAGGAATATGCATGAAGTTTAATTTATTACCTAACCCTTCTGTTAGAAAGAGTTAGATAATAAATTAAAGTCCTCATTAACTTGCTGGTTCTTTGCTTGTAAGTTGTAACCTCCTGTATATACTTATGAGAGAGCGTATTTTTCTTTCTTTGCCTTATGGGTTATGTTGGGATCCTCCCGCGTCTCCAGGTTCACCTTACATTTAACATTTAGGGATTTTTATGATTTATTTTTTCATTTGAGTATAAATTTTCATTTAACATTTATATACCTTTTGATACAACAGACGACAAATAGTTGTGCATATTATGTACATAACCCTTTGTATCTATTATGCAAATGAATGCACTATTATGCTCTAAATAAAAAGCTTCTAGTGTAGTTTTGTCTGATTGGGACATCCCTTTGATGAAAGCATAGAAGAGTTATGTGCGATTTAGAGCACGCTCGTACAACCATGCAACTGTGGGATGAGAATACAGTTAACTACAGAGGAGAAAAATATAATTTAACTCATAATATGATTCAAAGTATACAATTTGCAGTGTGGAAGAACTTGCAGGATTAAGATGGGTTCAAGAGTTTTGAATTCAAACCGTACTTATTGCATCTTCGTTAGATCTGCTATTGAGCTCATGAGGCCTATGCCTGGAGAGTGTGAAGAGGAGATAAATGCCCAAGTGATCGAGACTTTGTCTCTGTTGATGTGCAGAGCTATCGATTTAGCAAGGTTGATAGATTTGTGAGAATAGCTATATTATCTAGATTGGAAAGTAATAATGATGGTCTTGAACCTCGAATGAGTCGTGAAAAAAGTTGACAATGATAAATCTTTAGCTCACGCACTTGTCGAAGTTCATGTGAAAGATTACAATTGAGATTATTTCAAAATTTATGAAAGGTACCCTTCTTGTTGCAAAAAGACACAAGAAGGGCACGAGAAATATAGTGATTTCCACCTGTTCCAACATCATGTTTGCATGACCATTTGACGCTCTTATTAGAAGATGAGAGTGGGAAGCATGTGCAAGTCAAGTTGCAAATAATTTACTTCAATTATCTCTAACAAATTTAACGTTTGTGAAATGAAAGAAGAAGATATAACTATACTCAAGAAGCTTCTCAGAGAGTAAAACATCTATCTATTATCGAATTGAACATCTCAAAGGGAAAGACTTTGCTACCGAAATATATTTGTATCGACCGCTTTGATCCAACAACTCAAAAAGAGCTCTTTTCTGAGGTGGATACAATGCGCACTCTTGGCTTCATTGACAGAATCACAAGCTTTTGTCAAAATTGGGAGTTACTTGTCGAAACTTCTCTTAGCACTATAGACATCCAACAATCTAGCACAAGCACAATGTCTGAGGGGTCAGACATAGTTCGTGGTAATGATGGCGTCGATATGCAGAAATTAGATCCTTGTTTTGTTCTCGCTTTTGCCTAAGGAGCACTCATCGTAGTTATGTTCTTGTATTTATAGGTTTCTCTTTGTGTTTATTTGGTTTACATTCTTGCATTTTGTTCCGTCATTTACCGATTGATTTTTTACACCATAGTTTAGCAAAATAACTTGAGATCCTATTGACAGTGTCTCTATGGGAGGACAAGGTTGACAAGGAAATTTAAGAGCTAAGTTATCAACCTTACGACTTCATTTCTCATCATAAATGCTTAGTCTTATCATATTTTCAATTTGTATTTGTAATTATGAAAATATCGTATTTTGAATGATGTCAAAGTTTACATCTTTTGTGATATACTATTTTGTAGAGACTTGTTCAGATTTCAGAATGCTCCCAAATATGATGTCATCCATAATTCTACTAGTTCAAGTAGCAAATAATGTTTAATATTGCAATTTCTAGAGGGCTCGAAGGAGATGCTTACCGTAGCTATCACACTTATTGCATTTGAGATCTTCATATATACATTATAATTATTCATAGAAGATAGGTATGCATATGTTGAAGTCCAAATATCTAATCTATATATGCACAAGAAGCTCAAACACATGCGTGTTTTCAGTCATATAGAGTGTCGTGCTTACAGTATTCTATCCTCTTTGCTTTTTCATACACTAGCTTTTGGTCATCTTCTTGCAATAATATGTTATTATATCAATTAGTTTTTTGATGTCGTCGCACTGTTTGTATTCTTTGTGTGGACTCTCATGTTTTATTATTGCAAGGGCTTGTGTCATTACATATGAAAGATCAAGAACGTTTGCAACACAAGACTTCTTGAGATAGTTTCATTGTGAGAATGTTCTTGGGAGACTATTCATCAGATTGTGATTTTCAAGTGATACTGATCTTTTGCAAGTAGTTTACGATTGTGAAAAGCCACAAAACACGAGCGACTTTGAATGTGGACATCAAGATTCATGTGAGTATCGGATACGAAGCGCAAAGTAGATTAATAGTGATCTTTTGTTTGTCACTCCCGAGACTAGTTTAATCATAACTTGGGCTGTTAGAGTTGTACATTGTTGTTGTGTGTTACATAATATGTTAATACAAAATTGATTTAGTTTGAACGACCGTAGCAATATTATCACAAGACTCATCCTAGCTAGAGGTGTGAATTTCTCATATATTGAAAACACTTGTAGAGAGGTTTGTGTTGTATTGAACGAATTCTTGATCTTGGATGATTAATAAAAGAATTTCTTGTAGGATGACGAGTGGTATTAATCATATATTCGTTGTGCTTTCATGTTCCTTTTTGTTTCAACTTATTTTCCATCGTCGTAGTGTTAGCTCCTTGAGAAGTAGACAGTTCTTAAGTATGTATGATGGTCTAAAGACATTATATAAACTCAGTGTTGTGTTCCATTACGGAGACCTAGTAGACCACAACATCTCGACACTGTGAATTGGAGTTCGATACTCCACTCAACTTTAAAAAAAAAATTCGAAATAATCTTAGAAACATCTTGTCATGGTATTTCAAATATCTCATGAATGCATATGAATCCTGAAAATTTTTTGCAAGTTTATACATACGATTTTACATGAGCTATGTTGTATATCCTATTGCATTTGCTGCAAACATACAACTAGCGACGAGTGCATAACCTCCAGGCGAGCCGCGAGAAGCAAAAGCTCCAATAATAAAGACTACACGAAGGACACGCGCTAAGGACAGAGAAGACATCCTCTTCGGTGCTTTTACAACTCGGATGTAATAGTTATAGCAAAAACTTGACATGAAACGAACCAGAAAAACCTTAAGTGTTGAAAGAGGAATGGTAAACTCTTGTTAGTGGATGCTTGATGTGAATACGAATGTGAAACTTCAACGAAACTGGTTTAGAGTCCCAGGAGAATATGCGTTGAAAAATGAAAATATGACACAATTAGAATAAACTCGGTGTTGTCAAGTAAATTCACAAATTACAAAAATATCAAAACTGTGAGCGTTCAACCGACAATGCATGTGGTCCTTATATCTTTAACAAAATTCAGTGAGATTTTGTACGTGACTCGTAACTTCAACCCATTCACGATGATGTTGACTTCATGCGAAGTTTGAACGAAGAACTAACGAATAGAAAGACAAAACTTAACTATTCACGATGATGTTGATTTGATGCGAAGTTTAAACTAAGAACTAAAGAATAAAAACATAGAATTTAACTTTCAGTGCATTAATATTCACATCTTCCCAGTTCCGGAGAAAAAGAAGACGCAATGGTTTAGTTTATTCTTAAAACTTCAATTTTTTAATCAAATTAATCCATTAACTGAATAGATTCAACGGGGTGTTTCAGTTAAATTTTCGAAGGCACCTCACGACTCAGGAAATATGAGTTAAATGTAGTTCTTTTCGCAACGGTAGATCCATTCTAACATATAGCAATTACCAAAGTTCAATTATGTATCAATTTAAAATACAACTACCATCTAATATATATATATTTTTTTTCCGATATCATAAAAAGAGCAAAGTTCCCGAAAGCAGATCTAGACATGCATATTATTTGGATGGAGTTAGTAAAGTTTCTCTCATATGAATAATTCATTTATTATGTAAAGTCCGTTGCTTGACGGAGGATGGTCGTCGCTCTGTGGTAGACTCGTACCTGATCAGCGTTGAGGAGGATAAACTATGTTTGTGCCCCATTCCCTTCGACCTCTTATGTCATTCTAACTTCATTTGAACGTTCATATACCGCAAAATCTACTGAGAAAATTGCTCCTCCATCTCAGCTAAATTTTTAGTCTTTTGACTCCTTGTTCATGACAAGACGAAGAGGGCAAGGAGGTCCCCATAAATCGGCCGTTTCCTCCTGCTACAAGTGTGTTATATGCGTTAAGTCATGAAAGTTCGAACCAGTTACTCTACCTGCTTATATCCATACTTGCATGTCGGCTTTACTGCCGGAATCGTGAGTTCTGTGGTTAACCTTCTTGCATTGTGAGAGTGCGTATAGTCGCGGTCAGCTCAGTTCCACATACAGCTCCTGCTGAGTTCTGCGGATCCACGGAAAGCGGGGTTCTCTTTATCTGGTCCCATGTTTCCAGCAAGAGACCACGCCCATCAACTCAACATAGAGCGTCAGAAAGCAGCCAAGACTCAAGAAACAGCCTGGACCTGTTGGAATTTTGCTCCCATCTGAGTCCTCACCCGTTGTGAATCCTGAGAAAATTTCTGCAGCCCAAACTCCCGGTGTTTTGTATGACTGGTCCCCACAGCAGAGAATGTGCACGATGTGACCATGTATTTCACCTGTCGGAGACCACCTGGGCCGGGCCTGGTACCACACACAACGCTTTCTTTTAAGTTATCTGCGGTACAGGGACGGCTAACCATTCGTAGACTTCGTGTCCCCCCGCAGTGTCGTTAAAGTAGTCTTTCGTCAGGAGACGAGACGCAGGCAATGTGATTTAGTGTATGAGAGCATCCATACTGTAGATCTGGCGGGAGGCACGTCTCTACTTACTAAAATATTTTATGCCATGAAGTCATCTTATCAAACATGTTTGATTATTATCTGCAGCTGTGCTGTCGTTAGAAGGTTGATTTCGTGATTTCTGGAGGAAACGACAGAGCAACGACTTCCAAAAGACTGGTCAAACCAACAAAGTATCAAGCTGATTCAAACAACTTCGTCAACACGATCAGTACATGCAGTCCTAGATCGCTGACAAGCTCAGCAACTCTTCTAACATCTTCCGCAGTCACTGCTCGAACAAGAAGATCGGTTTCGATTCATGTGATTTCTCAGGCATGCCTTGTTTAACGGTAAAGATTTGAACCTGAAGTTCTTTACACACATTACAAAGGCAACCTATGTGCGGAAGTAGACCTTCCAGATCTGGAGAAGCGGGTACTTTTTCAAGAGGTGACACCTTCAACCATGCGGTAAATCCAGTTGGAGGGTTAAGTACCCTCCAACTTGATTTACTAAAAGTCCAATGACTTAGATCGTTCCATCAGCTCACATCAGCTACCTCTAATGCCGCCGCACATCCCCCTCCAATCAATCAGTGCTTCTCTGTAATAAAATACTCACAGACAATCGCATTTGTATGAAGACGCTGGAAAAACCTCTCATTGTCGGGTAATCAGACCATACACTCGATCAGACGAGCAATCTCGACATTCAGAGAATGAATCAGTTTTGATATTTCGTTATGACTGGATCAAATCTCCACACCCAACCGGAACACCATCTACATCAAGTTGGAAAACTTCCGCAGGACACCAAAACTAGCAACAAGGGAGTTTTGGCTGGCAACAATTCTCTTTCGAAAGTCGCAAGTATGACAAAAAAATAATTAGAGTACTAAAGACTGGAAATCAGCAATTGCCGATGAGGGTATACAAGCCTCGAGGGTTTTGACCATCTTTGAGCTTGCTCCATTACACACTTCTAACCTGCTTTCACTTCAGCTTGCTGAAAAGCTTCGATGCAGCCTGCAAATCAATGACCCGTGTAAGCTGCAACATTTCCTCTGAAAAGTGTTTAAGAGGCAATATCCCTATAGTAGGAACTTGCTGCTATTGCTGATGAACACATTCACAACTAACAGAAGTTGAAGATGAGATATGTACTTTTCCGTTTAACTTCGTCAACCATCAAAAGTACAAGCTAAAATCTACAAGGACACAGAAGGACGTGATAGTGAGAGAAACTTACACATTTGTCAATGCAACCCCAGAAGTCAAAGTATTGTCCAGTACAATGTTTTGTACCTGTATCATCTTCCTCTACCCGCTTGGCACAAGCCTGTACGTCCAAAAGAAATCAAGTTTCATTAGGATACCGGCGATGGTCCACATCGGCGTACAAAGCTGGAAGAAATCATTCGGATCACCATTCCGTAATCTTAGGGCAAAATCCTCCGGAGCCATCCTAGTCGTAAGGTCCCAGAAATACTCAAGTCGACCGCGCGGACGATCAAAACCACATGGTGCACGAGGCTTCACAGAAGAACAGCAGTTACCAACCTGGTACTGGAGAAGCTGTTTCACGCATCTTGGTTTACAATTCTCCTCAATTTCGGGCTTCGGATCGACGGGATCTTCAGCATCGTCCGACCTGCGAGTCAAAAGTACCGTAAGAAATCGTGGTTTTAGCTAAGGCAGCTCCATGATTCTATAGCTTCCGGTGGACACTTGCCATCCTTGATTTGCGGTGAACACTAGCCATCCTTGAGACAAGATCAAATCCATGCAGACCTAGACCACGACCGACATAAGCTCCACGCGCTTGGTCTTCATTCACTATAGCCTCCAACTTTTGCGTGAAAAAAACCTCCGTCACAGGGAGGTGACTTCCAGCAGAAAATCAAACCGCAATCTCGGTGCTGGACAAATTTATAAGAACATGGTAGAAGATTGTACAGCACGAGAAGACTGCGAAAGTAATATCTGCATGCCGCCCAAACTCACTGATCCTGTCCACGACCTACCACCCTGCCCAACACCTCTCCCAACTTTACGCTCCTGTCCTCGATGAGAACTATCAAAAATCATTCCGATCTGGACATCAACCACATCCGAACACGAAGAGCAAAACGAAGAGTACCCAAGGCATCGCGGTGGCAGCAGCAGAAGATAAAAATTTGAGAATCTCACTCACATGACGAAAGTCGCAGTCGATGGCCGAATAGTCTTCAATACGATGCCTGTCTGCCGAGCGATCTGAGCGAGTGGAGGAGGAGGCAATGCAAGAGCAAATGCTGCTCTGCTGCTGCCACGGACAGAGTAGTACTGGAACGAGGACAACAACTACAACGCCTCGGCCAAAAAGCGTCCCAGACGACAAGTCTTGAGGCAGGCCTCTCTTTCTCTTGCTCTACACTGTTCTTCTCCTCCGGGACTCCGTAACCTAGCCAGCTACGCAGACAGAGTTCGAACCCGTAGTTTCCGCGGAGGTCGGACTCCGTTGGAAGAGGCCGTCGGTGACCAGTTCCCGTCATTGATGTTCCATTTTCTAAATCTGGCCAGCTTGGTAACAGTTTCTGCACTCTTCCGTCTCTACTCTTCGGTACTCTGCTTTCAAAGAACACACAAGAAAGCAGATTTGTAGTGCGTCATACAAGTTCAAGCACATAGATAAACATTTTTTGGCCTAAGTGGAATTTCTTCCCGTCACTACAGAACCGTGATGATCTGGTCATAATTGCTGTTCCGGAATCATACGCCAGATCGACCTCTCGATTCCTGGAAGGGATGAAACATCAAGCGCACATCAATCAAACAAAAGTCATGGCCACAAGAAGCAGCAAACAGCGCTCCAGCGATTGAGTGTGAGAATTTTCGTATTAGTGAATCTAAAATCACATATTCATCCACGTGAAACGTTAAGGTGGTCCCTTGAGAAGGAAGATGCAACTAAGTGCATTTCTACTAGAGGCAGAATTTGATAAGCTTCTCGTCTAAAAGTCTTATGGAATAGAACTCAGTAGAAATTAGTGTCAAAGAGTTCAGTCGACATCTGCTCAGGCCATCTAGCAGACCACATCGGGCTTTGATGGTATCTTGATTGGGACGAAGCGTTAGTGAGAGACAATAAGCACGAGAGAGTAACAGAACCTGACCATTGACTTCCAAATTTTATTAACATATTTACTAGTAACTCCAGTATCCAAGTGAACGGCCTGCGCGGACAGGACCTTTGAAGGTATCCATTAATCAATGAAAGAACATATTTTAATTAAAAAGACAAGTTTATTAAAAATTATAAAATATATCTACATAAGCTCGAGAATCAAATCAGTTATAAGAAAAAGACACATTGATCTTACACCCCAGGTGCACTTAGAAATAGTCCTGGTAACCAGCAGGGCTCCATATTGCGGGTTCACAATCTGCGAGTGAAGAATTTAACCATTAAACCTAAAATGATTTTGTTGATACAAATTTGTTGTAAGAATAGAATCTGTCGAGTAAAGATTTAAATGAAAGCTTTCTACGAGCTTTACAATCTGGAATTCATTTCAGAGCAAACGGTTCAGCATCGATGGAGAAATGTTCACATGAAACTGTCTGGTTTCTTGGAACAAAACCGAATAATTTCTCAACTCAAAAGCACATCGGAGGAAAAAAGGAATATTCCTTTTCTGCTTTTATACCCGCACTGGGGTTTAAATAGTTTCTTTTTAAAACAAATCAATTTTAGGACCATATAAATAACTTTAAATATCAGCTGCTAGACTTTACCTTTTATCATATTTCATTACTTTCACAGGACACGTTCAGGCTGCTTGTCCCTATGCTGCAGACCCAGTGGCATCGGTATGAAAAACTACATCTATGAGGCAGAAAATAAAAAGTGACATCTATAGGAGTGGGGTAGCACGGCGCATAATATGAGGCAGACCAGTCGAAGTTGCGAAGCTTTTCTCGGACGTTTAAGGTAAGTCGACCATCATTCAGTTGTAAGCGGAGTGCTGCTTTGCATAGCTAAGACCGAAGCAAAAGGAAAATGTGTTGTCATCTTCTGTTTTAACCTTACATGCATTTTAAGTATTATTCACTGCCATGTCCCTCACTTTCTCCGCTGTACCACACTGTAACAAAATGCATGGCCTCTCGTACAGCGGCAACCTTGTTTCATTTAAGCTTCGCATGATTTATTAGAGCTGGCGTAGACGATAATCGAATTTTTGTAAAAAGTCTGGAACGTACTTTCGAATTTTACTGCAAAGTATATTAGGAACGATGATGTAAAATTTATCCCAAACGTGAACTTTGTAGATAACCATCTATATGTCACGTTCATCACTTTGTTGTCATAGTCATACCTTGAACTGGATTCAACCCGGTTATTTGGTGTATATAGTGTCAGACTATCAACTGTGGAAAGTAGCCAATCCGCGTACCACCATCTAAGGAATGGCCAATGCTCAGTAGCTTTAACCATATATAATTCAGAGTCTTTCACACTGATGGCAGAAAACCCTAATTAGTAAGTTTCTGTTCGGGAAAAGATTGACATCCGGATTAGCTGTACCAAGATGACAGCCCGACATAATCAATAGTGCTGACGTCTTCCACTGCCAGAACTTGAAGTGATTGAATGAGAAAGTCAAACTTAGTCCAGAAAGACTCCATGAAGGCCGTGCACAGGAAGGGTCTCTAAGGTCAAGTGCGCAAAACTGATACGAACTAGCGGTAGGCAGGCACTGGAACAAGAAAGTCAAAAAGCTTATGCTCAGTTATCTGGAGAGGTTCAGCCGCAGTACAGAACTGTACTGCCAAGCGAAGCCGAGTAATGGCAGCTGACAAAAACCTTCTCCATGTTCCAGTCAACTTCCAAATGCAAGTCTGAAACTCACTGAGAATTTAGTCTCATTCAGTTGACGTAACACCTCCTCCCTTCCTAGCATCTACAGGAGTAACTTTGAGCTCTACACTGAATCTTTAGTCAGGGTCCTGTTTCTTAACCTCTGCCAAGACAACGAGCTGCTCTTCTCGTTTTAAATGGGATTATTCTCTGATTCGACAGACCACTTCAGCCGCCGTACCTTTCTAACGATCTGGACTCACTAACTTGATCTTATAACCAACAGAATGAGAACTTCCCTTACGCTGGAGGACTACATGGTGAAACTCCTACGATTTGCTGACTTACGGACGTAACACTGCAGGTCCCTACACGAAACTGTGAAACTAGCAACCTAACACACCCTCTAAAGTACCTATCTGGTACCCGCAACGGCAAATGAGTGATACAGTGCTCTGAGGCTGGCAGGTGACGGTTTCCGCAACGTGTGCAAGAGAGTAAGGACGACAGTGAAAAGTGTCAGAGCTCCAGCTTGGTGGGCAGAGCCCAGAGAAACAGGCACATACATAAGCAGCGTTGATATGCCCAAGGTAACCTGTATCCCACAAGCACCAGAAGTTCGTGGAGGTCAGTAGTAAAAATCTTCAGAGGAAATTAAGTTTCTCATGTAACTTCTGCCATTAAAATAAACACAGAAATCAACGACCGCAAAAGAATGGAGGAGAGAAGCAGTACCTGGAGAACCGCCATTCCAAGTGTGGCATCCAGTAACGTATTAACAGCGGGATGTAGAGGAAGCCGGCGAGAGGCGAGCCACAGGCCGCCAATAGATGTAATAGTGGTAACGGCAAGAATGCGATGGTCCATCTGGCGGCAATCAAGGATTTACGGGTGTATTAGATATTGCAAAATCACAAATGCACAAAGTATGAAACAAGAATCTGCAAGAAAGGGGGTTGATTTCGTACTTTTGGTATTCATTTCAACAGAGGGACCTTTACTTTAAAGAAGCAAGGCCTTTTACCTGTACGGTTGCGGTATTTTCGAAGAAGTTTCTAATGAAAGGTTCCATTTCGAAGATCCCCTCGGGAATCCAAGTGTCTCCCATTTTGGGGAACGTATTATAAGCATGGCCCTGTGATTGCACCGATCAAATTAGTGAAATAACGGCTCCTACATAAGCAATTAAAAGGAATATAGCAAAGACTGATTACACCACTTCATTCTCAATAAATTCACAATGCACTTATCCTCGTGCAATGACAAATTCAAGGAGCTTCTTAGTGTAATGTTTAAAACTCTAAACTGCGGACCAACTAGAACTGTCGGTAAACCCGGTTACCAAGTGCTTTTCCAGGGCACAAGAAACTATAAAACTAGAGTGCTCTTCTTACCGCATCATTGCCAGCTACAAAGGCCCCTGATATGGCAGTTAAACTGACCAAACCAGCAACGGGCAGAGCAAGCTTACGAATTCTTCTGCTGGCATCTAGCATCAACTGATTGGCAGCAGAAGGGGGCTCTGGCATAGCCACTGAGAGTGCTGTCCAGAAGAGGCCTGAATAGATGACGAATGCAGAAGTCAGATGAGCTGCGAGCCGATACGGGCTTACTCTCGGTTGTGCATAGTCAGATTCTGGTTCCTGTAAAAAATACAGACACATTAACAACAACAGCTTTTTCATATGTCGAAAAGACTAGACAGGTGTACTCTGATAAGAATAACCCAAGCATGTATGGAGTCGCACATCCGAACCAGAACTTGAAGGTCATAACGTTCTCCTCCTGACACCGTACTACAGTGTAAGTAGAAGGTTCCGCGGAGTTTTGTCTAACATAGCTGTAATTTGTCTTAACTTTAGACTTCCTGATCACAGGAAAGGCTCTTATAATCTCCTTGAAGTCCCTAATGATAATTTTTTAAGGTTAGCAAAATCACTAGTAAGATGCAAAAGAAGACAGCACAAATAGCAGCATTATCAGAATCAACCAGATGCTCATGCACACTTCGGAAAGGAGTCAGAGCGTTTGATCACCTCAAGTCCACTTTTCACCATCCACCAGCCGACAAAACCTTGCCCTGCACCCATCCCCATTAGGGCCGATAGCCTCAGACCGAGGGGTCGCGTAATGTAGCCTTTGGCAATGTAATACGCAAAGGGACCAGCAAAAACAAGTCCTAGACACCTTCCCCACATGCGATGCGCGTATTCCATCCAGTAAATAAATTTGAAGTCCTCCAGATTCATTCCCTTGTTTACTCTGCAGACGCACCACTTTGAAGTTAGCACACGAGTCAAAGGAAAATTAGTTGTTCAGAATAATGTCATCTTCCATGTTACTCCAACCTTACAAGTTCTCAACTCCAGACAATGTGTCACCTGATGGATGCGCTAAACACGCGAGAACAAAAGTAGAAAACCAGTGGAATGGTACAAACGACATTACCAAAACAGCTGCCACCTGCCAACTGAACAAGCTTACCGTCTATATTCTGGCGAATTTTGATATTTTGCAAACTCTTCTTCCCACTCTTCGCGGTTGAGTGGAGGTAACCCTCCAGCAAACTTCCAGTCTGTCATGGATAGACCTGATCTGGTCAGACGTGTCACACCCCCCAGCACCACCATGCTGAAAACCCAACCGCTGCAACCGAACAACCAAACAGCAACTTTTTTCCGAGCAGCATCACCAGCAACCACCAGATGTACTGCCTCCTTGGCTGCTCCAACAGAAACACTCGTGAGAGTTGCAGAAGACAGTTTTCTCGTCACGATTGTCGGATTGATGAGGCCAGTACTCTGCACCGCAAACAAGTACGGGTAGGGACACTTAAGAGCACTGCAAGAAAATCAAGTCCATCTCCTGGATCCAAAAAAGCAATGCCTATCGCTCCAGTGGCTCAGCGTGTATTGGTGAGCTCTCGTTGCTGAAAGACATGTCAGAAAATCAAGATTTGACTCAAACTAGCTCTCCTCTAAAACTCTTGACTTCTCCAGATCAAGGTATCTCCACGATACTCCTCGGGAGAACGTACAGGTACGACATATTCGAATCATTTCGAAGTAGTAAGTGGAGTTGCAAGGTATGCAACCTTAAAGAAAATCTACACCTAACTCCTCCTTGTTTGGGACTTGGAACAGCTGTCTGCACATCCAGCATAGTCTGATACTACGACTACCAGATATCACGACCCAGTTGAAGCTCACAGAGCAGATTCACAAAATGTCGAACTTAACCTCATAACTTCAACCTTGTCTCTCGATAGAAGTATAATCTGAAGATCTTCTCGCTTCTCCAAACCTGATTTAGGCAAATATTTTGACTACGCAGAACCGGATCCACCTAAACTGTATTTGGAGGACCAAACGAAGGGAATTATACAAGCTCCGAGTCAAACATTAAAAACAGGCAAGTAGTCCAACCTTGGCAGGCAGAAACGAGCCGAACGACCGCCATACATGAGCAGGAGGGGGAACCATTGGAATAGCTGGTGCTCGTTGTCGCGCGTGAGGAAAGAAGGTTCTAGCTGGAGCCACACAACGGGCAACGCCCCGAAGCAGTGATCTTCCCTTCATAGGTAACTCTTGATTCCTCAAAGTTCCTACAAGGCCATACAACAATCCCGGGTACAAACAGATGTTACTTTCGCTGGCAAGAATGAGAAGCGACGATGAGGACGGGTAAAATCTGTGAGGTAACCAAGGTTTTATCGACAAATGTAAGCTGATTTATCTCGCATACAGTTGGAAAGGAAACGAAACAAAATCCTCGGACGAACTGCTAAGAATCTATATCACATTACAGGACGAACTGAAAGGCTAACTGACAGTCGAAAAACTAGAACCTCACAAAGATCCGACACCTCCAGACTGCTTGCACGATCCACAGGAGTCACTCAAGAATAGTGGCACTCGATCGCTGTAATTCGTAAAAAAGGCCAGGCACCCTTCTGCGGTCGTCAGTCCCTCAAAACTACCATTTACCGTAAGACTGCTTACCTCAATCACCGGCAGCTCATAACACCACCTTTTCTGGGTCCTTTCTCAGTGCAAGTGCTCATCCAAGAAGTCTACTCGAACCAAACGGAACGCTCTAGCGAGCTTGCGGAGAACTCATTCAAATTCTGTGTCGGAGTTGGAGTGAGTTCCGCGGTGACGAAGGCGGCCCTCTCTCTCTCTCTCTCTGTGCACTCTGCTGGCGAAGCTCTTCCGCTACAGTGTCGTAGTTCTACGGCAGTTTGCGTCGCTTTGTCAGAGCGACGTGGTTGCAGCAGTACCAGGTTATACCCAGTGCTTACGCTTCTAGTTCCGCAGTTGTAAACTCTTTTACCTTTTCCTTACGTGGATGATCTCGGTTTTGGAAGTTTGTCAGTTTCCACTAAATCGAGTGCCTTTTCCTCGTATTCACGTTCAAATGATTACTCAACTTCCGGAGCATAAATCAGTCAATCTCTTCTCTCCGCGCTCATACGGACGACCTAACTGAACTGATCAGCGAGATGATGTGTAGTTACGCTCGTCACTTTGCATAAACGACGTTATATTCCGACGACGAGGTGCTTTCGTGCTTTCATACTTGGACGTTCCTGGCTGCTATGTGTCCACGAGCTAAAGGCGCGGATCTTTCCGCTTCTGGTCCTTTTGCCTACGGGCAGCTTCTCTTCATGCAAACTTACAGAAGAGCAGAAACTGTTGACTCGCCTACTGTGTTCTTAACAGATATCGATGACTTGGTGTGGAAGTGTCTGTTCGATCCGCTCTTTTGCTCTCAGCCTCTCGGCCGAATATCGGAGTGACGATCGTAAACTGAGTTATGATAGTTCAGCAGGTTGCCTCGTGATTTAAACTAACCGCTGAAGTTCCTGGACACGGTGATTGCCAATAGTTTCGCCAAACGAGGATCCTCTTGTAGTGTGTTTCTAAAAGATGCACCGACTGTCCTTCACATTCGAACTTTTTCAAAACTTATGCTGATTCATGTGCGGAGAACTTTAGTAGCCTTCACCTTCCCACCACTGCTGAACAGTTCCCGGCTAGATCACGTCCCAGTAGGTGGAGAATGCCCCAGTTGAGCCAAAAACACCACAAGGGAATAGCGAGCTTAGCTCTTTACAAGTCTATCTGGTACTTCCGCGCGGCCGTTTACCTGCGCTCGGTGGTATCCGAGCATCACGTGCAAAACAGGCTCATAATGGGCAGACCTTTACCACGTCCATTATGATATCATGTGAGCACATGGTTCCTCCCTTACGCTTCATCAACTACTTCCCACAACCCTTACAGAAACATCCGTTATGGCATTCGTCTGATTTGTGCACGAGCACCACCTTCAAACATTCTTCCATACAGCATTCTTCATACATCCCGACAAATGGCAACCGAAATATTACAGAATTCGCATTCAACTGATGGACAGAGATAGAGACAATACAAGTCAGAGATGAGAAAAACACTTGAGTTAGGCAAATTCAACCTCGGTAAATGTGCTTGCAACCAGGCAGCAGTAGGTACATCAAACCCCCTTTCAACAGGCTTGGCAAGTAGTATGGAACTAATCCGAAATGCCGGAGGCAGAAACGGCCTCCGCACAAAAACTACTCTCGTAGTACATTTACAAGGTAAGTAATGAACAGCTAGACAGATTCGGAGAGAACCCGTGGAGACATTAACTGTATACTCTACAACAATGGTCTACGTATCTTGCAGGGTATAAGAGTAAGTTAAGCTTCTACTTCTACTGATTTTGGAGATTCAGCTTTATCTCCTGCTTGAGTCTTGGTCTTGAAAGCAGCAGTTTGAGCCTGTGCTGCGGCTTTCTCCTTCTGTGCTATAGCTTTGTTCGGAGTCAGCACCATCATCATGCTTTTGCCTTCGAAGGTTATCTTTTGCTCCACGATGGCCGCCTGCATACAGGACAAACAAAAAGGAATGAAGTGGTTATTCTGAACCATATTTTGAGAAGCAGAAGCTCAAATTCAGGATCCTCATTTCAGGATCAGCGCTATCTTGAAGTCGGTATTCAACAACGACGTCCGAATAAATGAAGAGAAAAAAGTAACAAAACATGACCACATCCATGATCAGCTGCTATTGTCCGAGAACCTCTCGAGGTGATCTTCCTCACCTCTCCTACGTCTTCCTGAAACCTTTCAAATAACTTTACAGCAAGATCCTTGAAGTCCAATTCTCGTCCCTTAAACTGACAAACAACCTTGACCTGCATTGGAGTTAAAACCACAGTTAGAATTCCCCATTACTGGGCGGAGTCAGGAAACAGTTTTTCATCTTCTAAAAAGATTCAATCTTGTTGCAAACAAAAGCATGATCTCATCCCGTCGCACAACGCTTCCTTCACAGTACTCAAGTTAAGGCGACTTCTTGTAGGGTACTGAAAATCACGCAGACAACTATGCAGGATTTACAAGCACGACTGTGATACAAGCCGATACTGCGGCTTCACTAAATCGGGAAACGAATCAATATAACTTTTAAGTACTTACGTATACAATAATGCAATAAGCATCGGTGCAAGGTAGGGAATAGACAACCCACCTTGTCTCCATCTTTTAGAAACCGTTGAGCAGCCCTCAAGCGCACTTCGTAGTCATGCGTATCAATATTGTACCTGCATCGATAATTAACGCGAAGAAATCACTCGGATAAGTTCCCAGTAGATCTCCACGCCTGACATTTTAAAAGGATCTAAATGGATTGGAGATGTAAATCAACGAACTAGCACACGCCGAGTAAATCTGCATACAAATCTAAGGATACCTATCTTCGAAGCACGAAGTTTGATGCCCGTTAATCCGAGCAGACGCAAAACTAAAGGAACAGAACGTGAAGGCACAGTCATACCTCATTTTCAACTCCTTGAGCTCCTGACGGCTAGCTGAACAAAGAACAAAAGATCCATTAGAAACGTGCAAATAAGACTATTGCAGTGAGGACAATGTCAGAAGGAAGAAGCTTCTGTTTCCTAAAAGCCAGAACCTTTGCGGTTAGCAAATGTTTGAAAGTCATGGCCGCTTTAACATACCGGCAGCCTTCTTCTGAGCTTCTCTTTTCTTCTTCTGTTGTTCGTATCTATACTTGCTGCAGAAATTATAAACAGATGCTTCAGCGTCAGGCTAGAAAATTTTCATTTCTCCTCGTAAAACTCTAGGAGGATCACCCTAGTAAGGAGAAATCACCCTAGCTGATGGGGAGCAGAGGCACACGAGTACCTGTAATCCATGATTCTGACCACTGGAGGATCAGCGTCAGGAGAAATCATCACCTGGACATTGGTAGAGCGAATATTAGTATAAGGGCAGCTGATGGTTATGAGAAATTTCCAGCTAGACTCCTAGCGTGCTTGTAACCTCCAGGCACACATACTTTAATAGTTCTTCCATGTGAGCACGAACTTACACTCTCCTCCGGATGTGAACAAGAAAACCGTACTTCGTCACAGTAGGGAAGATATGGAATTTCAAAGAAAAGCTGCGAAAAATCAGGCATACCAGGTCAAGGTCAGCATCTCGAGCTCTTTGCAAAGCCTCTCCTGTTGCTACAAGTCCCACCTGGCGTAACGCATCAAGACAAAAGAAACGTTAGAAAAATATGTCTCCATTAGGAAGCAGTATTCATTTCCCTCCTCTATCATGTAGATCACTTCTCCTCCATCTATTCCTGCAAATTCGTTTTTCTCCTCTATCTTGTAGATCACTTCATGCTCGACTTATAATATAGAAAAACAAGCCCGAAACTGAATTGCAGAGTTGAATATAGTACAAGAAGCTAAACCAGCACACTGACCATGGTTGATTCCTCGTCCAAAAGCCTGACTTGTGGCACTCTGCAAGGACGATCAGGTAGTGTGTCAGTAACTTAAACTGGCAGGAGAATTATACTCGCATAGAGAGAGACCCGGATGCACAAACATCCCCGATTGGATCATCTACATTTCAACCCCTGAGTGAGGGCGGGAGGTGGGGCGCTCAGCTCACTAATGGAGTTGTTTGTGTGGCCAGAATCCCCAGAAAACAAGTGACAGAATCAGAAAATTCTTGACACTTTGGGATACTACAATCAATCGCACTGAAATATAATCTTCTTCTGAGTTCTGGCCTTGCATTTACAAAAGACTTTGCGGATTAAGGATGTACATTTAAGACAGATTTCGCTGTGCTTCGGCCAAGCACCCACACAGGCTCTATAGCTCAAGGACAAATAATCAGGTTCGGCTGTCAAGAGATTCAGCAACGCATATGAACGATGAACTTCTGAGTCCTGGTAAAAGAAAGAAAAAAGAAAAGGACAACCGTATGTCTTGATTCATGAGTGGCCCATCGCTGTTGTTAACGTCCTGTTGCTGTGCGGGACCACGGCGCCCAGGCATAGTTAGACGGGGTCGAGGAGGTAAAGGTCCACCAGAACCACCACTCCCACCCATCCTAGAAACGACAGCCATTCTTCTCCGGCCATTCAAAACCTCCTTCGCCCTTCCAAACGCAACACTCCGATCACCTGTTCCAAGAGCCACGCCCATCAACCGACTTCTACTCCGGAATTCTATACATTCTAACCCCGCAGCTCCGATCCTCGCCGAACTCCCTGCTGATGCTGCTGCGCAGGAAATGGCCTCCACGAGCGCCATTTCTTTCTCCCTGCCCCTTCCAACAGCAGCCTGTCAAAATTCAGCACATACCAAGACGAAGGAAGCAACTTCCTCTCCTGCAAAACGAGTTTCTCTCTTCCGGAATCCTCCACCGTGTATCCTCGTCGCAACACAAACGAACGACACAATCTTCGATTTCGTTCGGTGGATTCCGATTTGTCCGCTCTTTTTTGCGCGCTCCTTCTTTGTGCGGCTTCCGATGCGTAACTTCGTATCGTCTGTTTCGAAACAACAGCCGACGCTAACGCCTCGTCGCCTTATCCGAGGATATTTACCGAGGCCGCCGGTTTCATTTCTCCCGGGGCCCGTAAAGTACAGTACTGTAGTCCCCTGAACTTGACATGAGTTACTTTTGTCCAACCGTAGTCAGCGACCATAGTCCCGTCGCCTATGACGCAACCAATTTGCCAGAGATATGTGTAACGTTCGACCGCAGATCTCGGAACAGATTCTTTAATCTCTAACCAATGAACTGTCGAACGTGAACCTCCCTAGAGATCTGTATACTTTATTTGTGTCTCTAGATCCAGTTCGTTAAACTATCAGCTAATGAGCACAGAGGATTTAATAGCTGTTGAACGGGTTTCGAATAACCAACTAGTCTTTTGTAGGTCTCTGGTCAATCTTAGGTTACTAACTACAGGTGGAACTATTCTAGACTTGGGTTGCATAAAATTTGGGCAGCGCTTCCGCTACTGGTGATCAAGTCGGAACGCCAGGACCCACAAGGAGCAACCGCCAAGACTAGGAGACCTAGAAGATGCTAGGAAGTAGGAAGACAAAGCAATTACACCGAAATAAAGTCAACACGACACCAGATGCGCCCAACTCAGTTTTGGCACACAACCCAAGCCTACTTATCAAAATGAAGGAATTCACGGGCTCATATACATTACACGGTGTTTTCTTGCTGACAGGGTCTCGGAGAAGCGCTCAGACTGGCAATCTTTCCTGCTACTAGAACGCTCTGATGAGAATTTAGCTTCGAAACTGAAATTTCTCCAGAAAGCTAGTTTTCTCTCTAAACGCTCTGATTACTGCAAAGACTAAATGGGACTCCAGAATTCCTCTGAAAACCTCAGCATGTAGCTCTTAACCAAGGGTTTTCTCTCTGTGTAATCTAGTCTAGAACTATAGTCTGCCAAACGTCTTCTCTGCTCATGCAGTCTGGTCTCTCTGGAAGCCTCCGCTCTGCTCTTGCTCTCTGGTCCGTCTCTGCTGGTACAGCAAAGTGAAGAATGAAAATAAGTGCCTCTTTAGGGTTCGCGACCCTGGCTATATACTCTTGCCTTTAGTCTGCAGTCTCCTGAGCCCGGCAGCCAACACCACGTGTGCTTGTTAAATCATCGCCCCTTTTAAAAGTAAAAGGCGTTACATATGCAGTCCAGTTCAGTATGAACATACGGTCGTAAAACGCAGCTGCTTCTAACTAAAGACAATACGGTATTATACACTACATGACAAAAATTGTGAGTTTGCAGTTAGTCCGCTGACAAAAAACAAACTATGGTTATTAAAAGTTGAGTGTATGAAGTATGCATCAAATCGCCTCTTCCATGTTCAGATGGAGGAGGTAACTGATGATCAAAAGTTTTTCTTGGACTCTTGGAAAGATTAAGCTATAAATTAATATATTAAGTATTGTTATTCTTGTATGGTAATGGTGTTTATACTAAAAAAGTGATCATTTAATATATTTCATTCACAGACTTGTGTTATCACAACGATCAAAGGTAACTAAGGGAATCAAGTTTAATTATTGATTTTTAACTTTACTAACTCAAATTTAGAAATATAAATATATAAATAACTTTTAGTTTTTTTCGCTTTACTCCTTGTATAATGAATCAACTTTTTCTGAAAACTATCCTTTCAAAGCCAGTCGTGAATCTAACCAAAATCTTACCAAAAGTTTACGATAATTTTCTTTCTACATAAGCGTTTGTTTTTTTTCCTTTTCTCCAACTAACAACTTAGGAAGCATGCATATCGTTACATGGACATTTAATAAGCATCCCCATCTGGCTTTTGGCAGCAGACGGCACGTCGGGGGGTTGGAGAAAAAATCTGGAACGCCGGTTGGTTAACGGCCGGGTTTAGGCTGGAAATTTAAACGCGCTGTTTTCGCACGAAATTACGAAGATCTTTCAAATGTCTTTTTTCGCGGGTGGCTCACGGCCACGCTGCACGACCAGGGTGACTGACCTCATGCGTAGCTTTATGACATCAAAAAATCATTTTTTTTACAAATCTTTGAGTTAGCACAGTGAGAAATGTGCTCATTAACATGTTGTAGGTCCTGAGTTCGAGCCCAAGCACCCCTACGTTGGAAGGCCGTAAAAACCATCCATGCAGGACTTATTTACGGGGAAGGCAGGTTTGAAGAGAAAAACCGAACACTAACATAGTCTAAAACGAACCGAGAAAGAAAAAAAATCTTAGAATGATCGAAACCAAGGCCATGAAGAAAAATACAGTCAGACTCACATCGGACTCACCTCGGGCGCAAGCGAAGGTGAATTAAGGAAGTGGGGACACTTAATAAGCATCCCCACTTCCTTATACAGTGAATTCCGTTTTCTCTTATCAGAAAACATAGAAGTGTTATAAAAAATTATTCTAATAAGTTATTATAGAAAATAAAATTAATTCATAAATATTATATGTTAACCAGACCCGGAGTAGCCAACTTATCTGGAGAGAACTCATAAGTGAAGAGCGGACTGATGCATTCCTGAGATATAAGTCTGAAATTTTCATTGTCAATACGTGTCATTATAAGTGGACATTAATTTATATATTCTAACCCTTCCGGCCGGAAAGGTTAGAATATAGATTACAAATCATGTACACTTCAGTGTACATGAGGTGAATAATAAGCAGTCATATTGAATATGGAGTTTAAACTAGGGGATCCGGACAGATTATTTTTTCCCTACCTAGAGATATGAAGTCTCTTGAGATATCCTACATCGAATATCCGAAATAACGACGATTTCTTTTGGGTTTGAGATTAAAAAAAATTAGAGAGGATTAAAAATTTAAGTTCTGACATCGCCTTAAAATTGGTGATCTGCTGATACATTTTCAGATACGACAACTAACAATAATCTTTTTTGAACTGAGCCTCTCCTCATGAATCAAGTGAGGAAATGACTATGAAGATGATCACTTTCAGTTTACTTCAGTTGTGTGAAGATACTTCATGATATCTTGACGAAAGTGAGTGAATAATAGCTCGAGGATGAGAAAAATGCATGTTTCACTCGTCCAATTATTTATGATGTGCAAGTATTTCGCTAGAAACAACAATAGAACTTGAACGAAACATATTAGTTCGTCAAAAGTCAGACCATGAAGGTGTGTTTCTCCGAGTGAAACATAATGTTTCGCTCATACAAAAATTTAATTTAATGTGCTTGTTTACACTTGATGTCTCCTTGTCGAATGAACTTCTTTGACAAAGATATATCACTTTTGCTAAAATATAATTAGACATCGATGATGAATCTGACTAATTAAGTCCCCTTTTGCTATCAATAAGTTGTCATGCGTCAAACTATCAAAGTCAAAGTATCTCTCAAGAAATCAAGAAACGAAATCATTCACGTTCAAAATGAGTGGAAAAAGACTCGACATCAATGTGCATTTATGAATTACACACAAGAAACTCAAAATTCAGTTCACGAGAAGTTTGAAAGATCTCCCAGATTTCCCTTGAGCACTTTCAGAACTCAAGTTATGGGTTTTTATACAAAGTTGGACATCTGAACCCATTTCCCATCTCCTAAATTGACTTCAAAACATATTACCTCAAGAGAAAGGTTTCAATCCTAGGTTTGAAACTCCTTAATACATGGATCGTAAATAGGAGAAAAGGATATCATATGAAAAATCTGTCCGTTCCAAGGCTATGCTTTGCATAGCTATAAATTCTAGAAAACATACTGTCACAATTTGTCAGATTTGGTTAAAGGAGATCCGGTCACCAAACTGAGAGTTAATAGTATTATTCCACTGGCAGAGGTACTGACTTCTCTAAAATAATTAAATAATTGATATTATAGGCATGAATATTCACCCTCTTCCAAGTTAGGAAGAGGGGAAATATGCAATAACTCTTCTTTTGGAAGAGTTAGTGCAAAATTAACATGAAAAAATGGGATATTTATATTCACTCATGACTATTGTCTATCTACTAGGAAGGTCAGCATTTCACATATTTTATTTACAGGTTTGATGCTTGCAGAAGTCACATGTTCCAAAGGTAATCATACGTATTTATAATTTTAATTTTAACTTTGGTACTTTCAGTTTAAACCTTTAAATTTAATAAACTATGTTTAAACAGCAGAACAACAAAAAACACTTGTAGTTCTGCTTTGCTTCGTTTCTGGTATACAATATCACATCCTTTTAAATATCTTTCGAAACTAATCGGCATTTAGACTCCAACCAACAGTTTTTGATAAAATTTTCACTACATCTTCGCTTGTCTTTTTCCTTGTCTTGGCTAGAAGCTCGCTTTGCATGCATATTTATTCAGCTGGCACGAGGTACTTACTTCTCTTAACTAACTAATTAACTCCTAGACTTACGCACCCTCCGACACTAAATGTAACGATCTGGGTGAAATGGTGGTTTGAAACCTGGTTAGTAGTTACTTTTTCTACTCATTTTTATACACTCCGAGTGCGTATCTACATTCAGTTACTGGAAAGCTTAACTTGTTCTGATTTGAAACTTTCACTTGTGGTTGGTGGAAAGTGGTGGAAATATTATATTCTTCTGAGCCACTTACAATAAGGAGTCTTAGGGAGGGCTTGTAAACTAAAATTGTTGATAAGTTAATTAATTTCAGATATTATTCGGATCATATAATATTTTATGTGCATACCTATCATGAGGAAAATAATAAGTATAGGTCCCTTGTGGGAACCGGATAAGTTACAGATGTTGCTCCCCATCATACTCGAAGGTGGAGGGAGGAACAGTCCCTACTCGAAATTCAACCTGCTAATCCTACTCTATGACTCTATGACTCTATGACTCTATGCTGCTCCGCCGTTTTCTGCCATGATACTTAATGAGAGAAAGATCATGTATGTATGTCTGCCTGCCTGCCATCAGCATGTGAATGGATGCTAACTGCCACGAGAAAATGTTCATGTCGATCCTTCAGTGTCATCCATTCCGATGGACTATGGCATGATTCTGACCCGCATGAACCTCCTGTATTTCGGTTATCGATGGTCGAACTTGGGTAAGAAGTTGGAGTTTACAATCCGGAAATTTACTTTACAGCATCCCTAAATACGTTTGTAGGACTTGACTCACCTTCTCTAACTTAACGCACCCTTGATCGGTTACAACAGGTGTCAAAATGTCACATCAGAATGTAAGAAGTGCACGTTGGTATAAGTTATGTATTTACACAAAAAGTTTAATTTAAAATATATTTAGAATAGATAATCAACCTAGATAATTTTTACTTTTCTTAGTGTAATGTTTTATATAACGATAAATTTGTTGAATTTGCTGTTTTCAGTCAAAGTGTAATCGAAATAACATAAATTAAGAAAATTTGATAAACATATTAGAGGTGTGATCAAGTAAATCTCTGTTTACAATCTAACCATGAGATTTCTTAGATCATGTAAGTATATATCGACTACCCATAAGTGTTCATAGTAGCTATAGTATAAATACCTTGGGCTTTCCAGTTCTCCATCGTGCTCGCAAACACGATACTATTTTTCACCCATGTACACTGAAGTGTACATGGGTGTACATTAATTAACGTTCTAGGGAAATTTCACGTTTTGACATTTAGTGCGCGGGACTTATACCCAAGGACACATCAGCCTGCTCTTCACTTATGGATTCTCTCCGGATGAGTTGGCTGTTCCAAGGCTGATTAACATATAATATTTATAAAATAATTTAATTTTTTATAATAACTTATAAAAATAATTTTTTATAATATTTACACATATTCTGATAAGAAAAAACGAAATTCACTGTACAAGGCCGTGGGAGAGGATATGAGGTTGATGTTTTCCCATGGTTTTACAGCGTCTTGTCATTTTCACCAGGAAGTTTTACAAAGTATCGCATCGCTAAATGATGGGTCATATTTGGTCCTTCATTTAACTGTTAAACTCGAAGTTTAGCTTCAAACTTAGAATATCTCCTCAGTCTACTTTAATGGGAAAAGGAGGAAGTTTTGAAAAACTTATCCAAACGATAAAGCTTCTAGTCGTGCATAGCAGATAATTAGCGGTGGAAAACTGGTTAGCAAAAGCCTTTTCGCCGCCATACTTTCCATTCTATATTCAAACTTGTTCCGAAATATTGGCGAGCCTGTTGGGGATGCTCTTAGTGGGTTTTTTCTCCTTTCCTGCCCTTTTCATTTCACGGTGTTCCGGTGGAGGCATTTCCTACCTTTCCGTGCTGTGTTAAGTTACTGATTATCAATACACTGTAAGATGACGGTGAACTATAACAACTGGCAAAACATGGTCGAACTGTTATTTAGCTGTTTCACATGTACCTTCAAAAGTTCAGCAGACTTCTGCTGACATGACAAAGCAAAATATGCATCCAAAGTGAAGTTTTGGTGGACAAAAGGAAACAAGACGACAAGCGCTTATGTAGGAACAAAATCACCAGAAGTTATTGGCTCATAGTTCATTTAAAAAAGAATTCATTTGTGCAAAAAATCTTCATCAATAGACTCTTCCAGAATACTGAAAGTAATAATGGCTTCGGATAGAATTTAAATATTTTAGAGAATCCTAAAAAACGTTTAGAAATGACAATCAAGTAGATGTTTAGAAATAAAAACTTAAAATCTTGCACTGATTAGGCATACAAAAAGTTTTACTTCTGGAAAAATCTGTGATCAATGGACTGTTTCAGAATACTGAAAACAGTAATAGTTTCGAGTAGACTTTAGATATTCCGGAAAATCCGAAAGAACGTTTAGAAATAAAAACTGAAGTGACACTGAAGTGTCCACAGTAATCAGCATCCCCCTGCGGAACACACGTGGATCTCTCCACACAAGAAACTATAAACTACTTATAATGCGTCTCTCATACTGCAAGAAGAGTCTCATGTGCTAGTACTAGAGTACAGATTATTTATTTAACTTATGGTTTACCCTTTCCATAAGGAAGGGTTAATGCATAAATTAAAGAGATTAAATATTTCCTCTCTTCCGAACTGGAAGAGAGGTGAATATGCAGGCAAAGCAAATATACTATCAATGTGCTTCTTAACGGAAGTGAACACAATCAGAAAGATAGGAAATGCCAATACTCAGAGGGATTATTCTGTTGTAGAAATGACCTTTATGGGGACCTTTTGTTAGCTTAGAGAATTCTGTTCCCAAGTGGGATAAGGTTTTTGAAGAACCACCAATACTTCCATTCTGACTAGCTGCTCCTATATTTTACAGGGTTTATTATTGTACCCTAATAATAAACCCTGTAAGACAGTATGGTTGGGTTGGGAGGACAATAAGACAAGAACTCCGGAGATTACTCAGAGTTAGTTCCAAAGGCAAGCTCAGATCTGGATGTCAGTGAGTTTGAATATGGTGGTTGGATCGTATGTACCTTGCCTCGAGCTTTGTAGTGTTGGTGAGTCCGTTTTCAAAAGGGAAAGTGACCTGCTTCGGTGGGTAAAGATAAATCGAAGGATATTATATTGGTTCGAAACAGTAAACAGAAACATACGAGTAAACAAAGAGTCCGCAGCTGTATGCTTCCACCAACAGAAGATTACAACATCGATCAACAAGAATTCCTGGGGAGTCACACATGGTATGCATGAACGGGTGGGAAGGAGAGCAACTTGATAATGATGCTATGTAATGAAGTTTGATGATGATCATGAGCTATTCACTAGACATGAAGCTGTAAGGGGGTCTGCCAGAAGGTTGTTGAGATCACTAATTACACAAAGCAAGCAGATGAATTAGGACTAGACTACGCGAGAGGGAGGACTCGAGGCTCTACTATCTGGCCCCTCCGGGCTCCCTCCCTCCCTCCTGCTATTGTTTTCTGGGTGGGTTTCTCTCGAGTCCCTTCCTTCCAAATTCTCCAGGCAGATAGATCTATGCCCAGATTCTCAGGTGGAGCTGAAGCAGATGAGTTCAAGCTTATGGAGGATAATGCAGAATTTCAGCCATCTTGTTCAGAATCAGCTGATGACAAGGTCTCAGAAATGTCTGATGAATGCAGTAGTCTCCACTCTCTGGCCAACCTGAGAGCAGCTCTTGCCATCAATATAAAGTCTACCAAGAAAGTGGTGGTGGAGGAGACTCCTGCACCATGTTCTTCTCCTTCATCATCCTTCAATGCTGAAGCTTGGACTGAAGAAGCACAGCAGAATCCCAACAATTCGACTCTCAACAAAAGAAAGTTGGCTGATAAGCTCAACATCCTAGCACTGGCTAGGGAGAAATCTATGTCCATGGATGATAGTTCAGATGAAGAGGACGCAGAAGCAGGTTCTATGGACACACTTTGTCTTCTCCAGACACACAAGTGAGTGCCTCCATAAAATCTTCTTCTAGGTTGACGTAGTTTGAAATCATGCTGTTGTCCCTGCATTGACAATCCATGATTACGAATTTACTACAGGTTGATTAAACCCTGTGGCTTGTGAACGCAGGCGAGGAAAGTCCACCATGTCAGATACCACACGTACATCAAATCGTGCCAAGTTTAAGAATCCTCTTGCTGTTAAGAAACCTCGGTAGGGAGTAAACCGCCGAGTAAACTCACCTCTCCAGTTACTAATTTCAAAACTCTGTTGTTAGAATCCGACGACAGAACGACACTGGAATTGAGGACTAATCTTCCACAGCCCACTCATTCGACGACTGCTCTCATGCTTTCATGATTCAAGTTTTGAGAAATTGAGTCCACGCTTGACTGCAAAAGCCGTTCTCCCACCTACAAACGTTAAGCTCCCGAGCATCATTCGATAGGTATTGCGATTTTGCAGTAGCCGGGAATCCAGTTCAAGCAGCAATTGAGAGATTGTAGATTTCGGGTGACAGCCTCTTCACTTACAAAGTTGGAATCTCTGATCATCCAAACGTCACGGGGCCTTCACAGCAGCCTGAAATCACAATTCAAGTAGCATAAGTACATGTAGATTAGAGTTCAGGTGATGAAAGTACCATCACCATGAAGGAGGCTTTACCCATGAGGATAAATAAAAGTTCATTTGGTCTTTTTCTCCCAACGAGCATCAAACTTGCAACGGTTCTTTCTCATATCAAAACTTGCATCATCTGCGGATTGATTATGTTGTTTGAATCCAGTTGGCACCGCCTTCATACAGGAGCATTTCTGAAACCAACGTTCAATAGCATCGTCTGCCGTCTAATCATGTCGTCTGAGATTCAATTGGCATCAACCACATACGGAAGGACCTCGGCAATGATGCAAACTCAGTATCTACAGAAACAGCAAAGTCTGCATGAAGTTCTTCCACACAAGTAGCACTTTTTCCAACTACTGTTGCCCTCGAGAAAGTACATTTGTAGATCGAAGGATCAATAATTTCTCAATTGATACTCGCTAGATTTCCTATATCGACAACAGATGGAGGTTGAGGGGGCGACTCCGAACACAACTTCTCTGGCAGCTTAGCTTACCTGGACAGTATGCGCATCACTCAGCATAATGCTTCTCTACTGGTCAAATCGGGGACAACTACACAACAAAAGCTGAACTCGACCGCAAGCTAACAACTTGCCACGTTACAACCTGTGAAGCGTGAAAAGCAACAGACAGAATTTCCGTGCCTGAGAAACGAAAACCACAACACGAGTGGGCATTGTCAATCATGATGTTCTCTCAGTACCAGTGCACGGATTTTGGGCAATCGACGTTGGTGGTGATTCTAGTATATGGAAGTACTCCGTCGATGAGCTACAGTGGTGGAAAAGGCATCATGTAGGTCGTAGAGTAAGAGCGGTCGTGTTCAGCATTGTGCTCTGAAACACACCGCTGACAACCATTCATTTTCCTCGAGGAATGTGAGGCGTGCAGGTTCTGGATGGAGGAGCATGAAGAGCGTAGAGAGCAGCAGCCTGAGATTCCCCCCGAACGCTCTGTAGTCCCCAGATCAAAGTTAGCTCTCGATTGCTTTGTACCAAGTAGCTGTAGTGACGGCTCATTATGGTGGGAAGAAGTTAGTTAAGGAGTGGACGGACAGGAATTTCTGGGAAGGAAGCCGGAACTAGATTAATGTTGAGACTCCGGTAGATTCCTCTTTGTAATCATTCTAGGTAGTCATTTGACTCTGCTTGTCTCTCGAGGCTTCTTATTGTGAGACTCAGAGCGAGTAGTAATCTCATACCAACCGCACGTCATCATTCGGTAGCCTATGGAGTACTATCGTGTGACATAACAGCGTCTACGGGGATCCATAGGCAAATCGAATTGAATCGATCGAATTCACAAATTCACACATTTCGATGTAGGAACTTCAGTCTGGAAGAAATCAGTTCTCGCCATGAATAATCAGGTACGTCCGAGTCAATAATCCGCTGCCAATTTGCTGATTTGTGTCCTCGATAGGGTAACGATGTCTTTACCTGCTTCTATATCGAGGAAAATGGGTCGTCGCGTAGCTTACCGGAGCATCACAAAGGCTTGGAAGGAAACGACGTAGTTCCATCATTGCGATTCAGGCTTGTTGCAGTGAAAAACGAAGTCCAGATCATTACACCTTTTGGAAAACCTTCAACTCTATTTCTGGTTTTATTTCTTGATCCCACAACTTCTATTTTCGCTTGTAGCAACGGCTTTCTTTGATCCTCGGTGCAGGTGTTGCTTTGGATGGACCCTGAGAAACAGGGGGTGCTCAAAAAACGGGGAGGGAAGAAGAAAAACTGGAAGATACGCCAATTTCTGGTCAAGGATACCTTTCTGTTCTACTTCAAACTAGCTAAAGGCGAGGTACATCTCAAGCCGCATAATCTGCTCTTCACGGAGCATGAAATGATGAAACGGCTTTCTTACCAGCTTGAAACATAAGTAGCTAATGAGAAATGTGAAAGTAGTCCCTTCTAGGTAGAAATCTTTGTTCTGGCAGAAACTGAGAAACTGGAATTTCAGCAGGAACAAGTATTGCCATCGGGGGTCGTCCCGCTGCAAGGATCTAAGGTGGACTTGTCACCTCAAGAAGAGCATGAGACTGAGGGAGATGAACCAGCTCCAACGTATGTCTTCGTTATTTTTCTACCTGACAAGCTTCTCAAGGAAGGTGTCGTCAAGCGCAACACCTACTTCCTCGGGGGTGAAGACCTCACCGATTGCTACCTATGGATGAGTATACCATTTCCCACCCTCACTCTTATTTTGTACCCTTTTGTGCTGTGCTTAGGTAACCTGGAAATGTGCAAGCTCTGTTTCTGTCAAGACACTGAACCATCTATCATTGAGAGATGATAGTACATTGCAGAAGCTGTACGTCACGCTTCAACTTCACGAAGGATTGTCAAGGGACAGCTGCATCACGCGAGAATAGAGGTACATTCACCTTCTGCGTTGTTTCTAGTGAAAGAGCATAAAGCTCCCGACTTTACCTTCTGGTGAATTAGTGTGATGCATGCCCCCAAGTACTGGGGAATACGCTTCTCGATGACATAGATCAGCTGACACTCTATTCTGGGAAGCGCATGGGTAGCGTAACTGAGTACGGTCCAAACAACTAATCAGAATAGGTGTTCTGCCGTATTCCTTCACCTTCATAATCCATTGGAGCATCATTTCAACCTGAACTTCAATGTGCTCCTAACATTTTTTGGCTTTGACGTGTCAATAATGGGTGGTTGAAAGCTGATGGAACTAGAGGCCAGATGGAACGCGTGCAAGGCCATTGATACAGGCCAGGTGAACACTTGATGTTAGGCTTTGTCGTGTCAGGAGTCCTTGTCCGAGTCAGTCCGCCATTCCTTACTGGCTGCCGTACTTCATTTACTGGGGTGGTCCAGGTTTTACCAAAGGTAAAGATGTACTAAAGGGAGTCGTCTTGTTCTCTCACAGCTACCACCGAAGGAAGCAACGTTTGATGAGCAAGAAGAAGACCCACTGGTACTGCAGGCCTTGTCGGATGACTTGATGGTTCTTTATCGTCTCGTGGAGCTTGCTGCCAAGGTACAAACTGACAGGACCTAAGCATCTGTTTGTGAGTCGGAACCCTGGCTTGCTATGAACAAGTTCACTACTCTGTCGCGGAAATGTAGGGCTTGAGCGAGGAGCGCGCTAAAAAAGCGAATGCTCAAAGCCAGTTCGAGATGATTCAGCACTTGAAAGACCTGTAAGCACCATACGGTTTTCTCCTCAGTTCATTCAGGGTAATAAGATGGGGTCCACCACACGCGTTTCATACTCTACTTGACTGCTCTTGTTGCAAGGCAGGCAGTTGATGGAGCTATCCAAACAGGGCAAGAGGGTCGAAGCTGAAGAAGGTTCGATTCCTGAGTTAATTCTCTACTCAAGTTAAAACTCAGGGTGATACCGTGATACTCATATGGCAGAGCTTCACAACGGTCCTGTCGTTCGTTGCATTCAAGTTGCACGCCATCCACCAAAGACGGTGTGAAAATGCTTGTGGATCCCAGGTTGCCCTCTAATGTGAGACTTGAAAGGGGTGGATTGTTGCGTGCTGTGCAATTTCTCCTCGTGAAAGATATGTCCTGTATGCAGATTACAAGGATTGTCACGCTCAGCTAGGTGCTCTCATCAAGAAGAGATTCGAGCTACGAAAAATCTCAGACCAGGTCTACTTACTTGCGGCAGGATCGTCCAAAGCTCTTCCGCCTCAGCTAGTTAGTTTTCCGTGGCACGGATATGGATGTAATTAACATGGCAGACTGCACGTCTTTTTACTTTAGGTCTTAATTGATCTGGTGTTGTGTAGCTGGAGATGTTCGAAGGCAAAATAGTTGGAGGTCCAGGATTACCTTCGATGTCGGAAGTGGAGAGCATGCTTTTAACAACGATAGAGGAGCTTAACAAGTTAGAGGTGACTACATCAGTACTGACATACCTTGTAAACGTACCCTGTTGTCTGCCTAGCAACTCCTGCCTTGGAGAAATATTCGGTTGAAGGAACAGCCAGCTATATGGAGTCTTTTTCCTCCAGTCTCTAGCTTCTTTTGGAGTGTCCCTCATAAGCGCAACAGTAGAGTTATGCTGAGCGTCTGAAGTGTTTGCGATACTTCATATCCCTCAAGATTATGTACCTGCTTGAAACTGACGGCCAGAGAGCTGTTCCAGGATGTAAGTGACGGTACAGGACAGATGCCTCGCGAAGACCGTTTGGTGGAATTAGAACTTGCTATTGTCCCGGTCCAAGAAGAGTACGTGGAATTACTGGACTTAGCAACGTCTGGCGAAAAGAAGCATGAGGCAATAATGCTTGCGGTTGCGGCTGAAGCTGCCATAGATGCGGCTACAGCTGAGGAAAATGAAGATGAAATTTCGGCCGAAGAAGCTAGTTTCAGGTCAAGTATACTAACTGGAGGTTTCAGCTGATAAAAGATCATATGGCACTTTCACTTGCACCAGTCTGCAACCATCTTTTGTGATATCACGCTGGAGTGCCATAATCTTCCACAAAGCGTGCAAGAAGCTGCGGCACAGTCAAAACATACCGATCAAAAAGATGAATACTTTGCAGTAAAAATCCGATGATGGTAATGATGAAGCAAAAACTGAATATACACGTCAACTGATGTCTTTAATGTACATGTGTGAGTGGGCGGCACACCACTCTGGAACAACCACCTTCCTGTTTCAACCTATATGTACTGAAATATATCATCAATATAACCAACTATCATGCTCTTTCCTTTTCTCTTATCTCATCAAGCAACAGACTGTCATCTTCCGTATCATCCTCCAAAACTACGCCTCGTGAGAGTCGGTTCTTGTAGCTGGCGCGCTCAACACAGGAGGTAATTCGGTTCGCGAGTCTCCTGACGGACCATTTCCGATGCCAAGGCGCCATCTGTAGCACCTGGAGAAAGAAACAAAGCGTATATGAAAGCGGTATGAATATTAGTCGTCCTCTCGCCAGACAGTTCAGTATTGTCACGTCCTTCAATGTCCACAATGCAAGAAGGCTGTTCGGCCCATATTCGGACCAGTTGAAAGGCAACTCGTGCTCATAAACTACAATATGTCCGTACTTCCTGTCAACCATCATATTCTCCTGGACACTGCTTCCGGAAAAATATTTACTGTATACAGGATCATATAGCTTTCAGAACAGTCACCTCATCTGAGTTGAAAGACTCGAGAACGACACCTCCTCGTTTCGGTACTGCCAAATCCTTCCAATCCATCTTGAAGTACCCGAAATCTTTGGCTAGCTCCTGCGGGCGTAACAACAAACCCAACTGCTAACTGTCAGAAAAACTGAGCTTTCAAAAGTAGTATACGATGGAAGGAGGCGAATCCCAATCCAGCAGCACGGGAAAGACTGTAGGATATACGAAAATCTCACTCCCGTAGTTCTCTCGTCAAATAGAGAAATGAAAAGCTCAACTCGTCTTATGTTCGCTTTCAAGTAGAGTGACAGAAACGAATTTCGAACAGAAGCACTTATGACTGATCAGCAACTACAAGTGTGAGAGTGACATCACCTTGTTGAGGGGCGCATCCACATCGCCGATAACTCCAAGAACAAAACCCCTGTAGTCTGCTTTAGAACCCTGCTAGACATGGCGAGGAACCCTATAAGGATGATACAAGTACTGAGTTTCGGCATCACACGGAACGAGTGAAACATATGAAGAAAACCAACGGGCCACCAACATCCCAAAAGTTGACAGAAATACGACCAGTTCTTCAGAGGTACAAGTTCCTGAGAAACACGACAGCAGACACGCAGACACTTCCCGTTTGTATACGAACCTGCCCATGTATTTCGAGTACAGGTATGCCTTTGCTCGTCTGTCAAACAAATTGAACAAAATTGAGTGCGAGTTTGGCCAAACAAATCGAACAAAACTGAGGGCGAGTTTGGTTAAGGCCACATTTTCCACTACCACACGGTCACTAGCAGTTTAGATGTGTACAAGACATTCTTTTTCCATTGATATTTTCAGGCTAAGAATGATAAGCCACCTGGTTCGATACCCAGTTAAGGTATTCCTCCCAGCTCAGATCGGGGCATTCACGATCTGGCCTAAGTACCTTCCATCCGTTTCCTCTCAACTGCTTCTCCAAAATGTTGACTACCTGCCCAAGTATACTGCACTCAGGACCTCGACAGGTGATAACAAAAAAATTCATACGGAGAAGCAGCATACAGAAAATAAAAAATACATCGAAACAAACGAACTACATAACTACAGGCGCCTATATTACACTTACTTCCATATTGAATTCCCTTTCCCCTGGCGCGCCAACTTCGCAACCGGGATCAATCCAATGGCCTGGTATAACGCTGATCAAGTCAGTTGTTCCAATTTTCCTGGAGGCTCGCAAATACACAGGAGTCGGAAGCGGTGATGTTTTCGGGGCCTGGGTGCAGATAGCAAGATTTTCCGTTTCAAAATGAGAGTCCTGAATGTTGTATTATGTGACCGAGAGATCACATGAGGTCCAATAAAGGAGCAAGGACAGCCTCAAACTGGAAGACAAGCTCTGTTGTAGTTTGCTATGACGGTGAAGTATGAGTTAGTGAATTAACCTTGTCTGTGATGACGTGGGATAACTTCACGGAGTCTAATCTCAGTTTAGCTGGAACACTACCTGGGAGACCAGAGGCACCCCAATGCATAATATCTGCTGGTATCTCTGCCAGCCCCGACGCGACCTGCAGCGTTCACAATTTTTTACATCAACCACTAACTTCTTGCAATGGACTGGTCCAGAATAAGGAAGCAGCACTCTGCCACCTCTTCACTCCGATGCAAACCAGTTTATAATCAAACGTTATAAGAAGCTTTACTCACCCCTTTACAGTCAGGTGTCAGTTTGAACGACCTAGAGTACTGCATTGCAAACAAGTTCTTCACTGGCTGCAGCATCATTTTCACCTGCAATTACTCACATTCTCAGATTTCTCCTCGGAGACATTTCTCCAAGCAAGCCTCGTCCCAAGCATTTCCCACGGAGAATTTTTTGACAGGCGATGAATCAACAACCAACACACTTGTCCAGGTCTGGAAATATAAGAAACTATATCAAGCAGGCAGCTACAGTGTCAATATCAGCAACTAGCCAGGAACTCACCGAATCTGCAGGATGCCAATCAACCTGCAATCTACACTGAGGTCTTTTCATAGAGCCAAACATACTACCAGCCTGCAGCAATATTATCGTAGGGTATAAGTTTTCAGAGAAGCAAATGGTAGGCAGTCGGTTAAGAACCCCTCGAAGTAAGATCACATGATTGGCTGGCATGATTCCTGGCATGGTCTACGCATAAGTATTGCAAAGTGACCGGAATAAACTTGAACCAAACGACGTGGAGCAAAATCACCTTCATGTTTGCCTGGAGAGTAATCTTGGTAGTGCCAACGCGAAATTGCCGTGCCACCACAAGCATGGGAGTTGGTAGAAGCTCCACCATTAGCCGAAGGGCTGCACAGTCCACCATATATACGATCCCTTCAATTCATCCCGCTGTTACCATAAACATTGCCTCCTTGTACCTGCCAGTACCAGCTAATCTGAGTATTGTGCAGTCTCTACTTAAACAAAAAATGTTCACGTAGACAAATTCCATTATCTGCTTGAAGAAGAAATGTCTATCGTGGCAGTCCTATCGTGAAATGTTGTTTAATACTCATCAAGAGACAGAACAGAAACCAGTAACCAGAGCACTTATCCAGAGATCCGCTGGAGGATACAAGCAGCAGCTGGCACTCTCCATTTAATAATTTCAATATTCCACGGATCTCTACAAAACAAAATTCGCAGACTTCACTTGACGGTTTCCAACTTGCTTGTAACTTACAAAGATGTCCAAACACAGGTGTCAAAGCCTTCACACGGGCTCGCGGACGAACTCCAAGACACTTGAAGCTAGCATCTCCGCCGAACAGATCGTCTGTGAGATTTGGATGGTCCGGCAAGATGTCCACAGTTGCACTGGTCATCAACGCGATGGGAATTCCCTGCCATCGCCATCTTGCATCAGGCCCTGCAGTATCCAATGTGGATGTGCACTAATATTGTGGTCAGCCTCTACATCACCGAGACTCTCACGAAGTTCCGCATCATCCAAGCCTGAGGTCTTCCAAAACTTTTCCTGAACTCCTGATAACTAAATAAACACATGATCACTGAGATAAGCATAAAATCGGATTGCGAGGAAAAATGCACCTAGTCCCAAACAGTCCGGAAGGAAAAATGAGTGTGAGAGTTTGCACTGCAAGCCGGGTGTAGCCTTAATTCTTGCCCCAACCTTCCACCTGTAATTCTGGACCATAATTCCGAACCAAACGTCACGTAAGTAATTTAATGGGCGTGGAAAGAAGAAGATTCACATAGAGGTGGTCGTACTCCCAAACCGAAAAACTGCTGAATGTTTGTTCGAAGTCCAGAACTCACGGTCCACCCACCCTTCTAGGAATCCGAGCATGAAATGTTGGAGGCTCATATCCTGCATGGGGCTGTACGAAACAAAGACGACCCATGCAAGCTTCAAGAAGATGATCATCACTGTCAGCCATCGCCATTCACCGCGTTCAGCGATTAAGATTTTCAGCACCTCCTTTCAATCTTTCAAAATCCTGCATTGTTCAGCTCGTTTCTTGAACCCTAGCAACATATTTTCATGCACATAGAGAGAAAATTTCTCCCCATGTGCTATTCTTCATTTCATTTCATCGTCCGCGTGTGAGAAGCCCGCATTCACTTCCCTCCGCTCCCCATTCCTTTACTCTTTTCGCTTCCTTCCCTGTCCTTTAGTTTTCGCCTTTCGCTCCGTTCCCACATTCCCACAGGCAGTACGAGCGTGAAGCAAGTTCGGTTGGTTTGTTCTCACCTCACTGACTGGATGGATGGAGGTTGTGTCAGGCTATCTGAAGTTCCGAGGTCTCCGTTAGCAGACGCCAGCCTGTTGACACTTGGCGCAGCGCTGCTCTTCAGTGCAACGTTGTCTACTAATCTCCTGTTACTTTATCGTTATCTCCTGCTTTCTTGGTGGTAAGAACTTCCCTGGAGTTCGGAGGGCCAGCTCCAGAGTCAAAATTCCAGATTCCAGGCAAGATCGCTCCTTCTGGAGGCTAGCCTACTAAAAGTCATTTAGGTGCATTGTACGGAACGTTAGCGTCGATTCAGGGAACTTACTGATTCTTACGTTTTCATTTCTCTTGCGGAGATTCAATAGTCACGGATAAAAAAAAGTTCCTTAGACAATAGGGCGTGTCAAATCTTTAACCTTTGGGAAATATTTTTCTTCCTCGGGCAAGTGAGAGACAAATATTACGACTGCGACCAAGAGGTTGTGGATGTTTTCTATGGCTACTTCCAAAAGCAGCCACAGAAAACTGCTGCGGCCGGTTCTAACTCATGTTCTTTTCAAAATGAGTTAGAGCCGTAAATGAGAAATAACAATGTCCACTGTTTACTTTTTCTTCACAAATATCTTATTCTTTTACTTAGATATACAAAAATTAGCCTTTGCGGTTCTTTTGAGGTTTTCAATGATAAAGCAATTTGATTGTAGCTTTGGTGGATTCTAATATTCCAAACAGTCATAAATAGGATTTGAACTTATACAAACTTACAATATAAATCATATGGTGTGCGAATTCTAGCCAAAAAGATTTTTGCGCGGCTAGGTTCGAATCCTAACAGTTCTTATTATGCGAGATAGGGCCAAATAAACCGGCGACCCAAAGGCTTTTTTTGTCTGACAGGACCAGGCACTGTCAGACAAAACATCAGCCGTATGTAAATTTAAAATTTCAATAGTTTACCAGAACTGTCAAAAAATTCAAAAGATGAAAAAAGAAAAACTTAGAGCGATTCAAAAACATCCCTTGACTCTAGACAAAACTCGCCTTGTATAACCTATGGCCATTTTCTTTCTGGCCGTTAGAGAATCTTTCATTTTAGCTTTGACACATCCTAATAAGGCCACTCAAACCTAGGCTTTACTGCTTTACAGTCATAGATGTGGAATTATTTACAGTGATATGAAAGTTTTTTTTCTTCAGACAAAGAAATTTTGCTTTGCAACGACATCCTCTATCCTCATCTGAACATCTGGACAAGCCCCCTACAACTCCACACTTGTGTTGTTTGCTGCCTTGATTACTCATCCATACTATGTGTCGATAGATCATATTCTCTTCTTGTAAAGATCTTTTCATATTATGTTGATCTTCGATCTGTGATTCATCAACACACCAATAGGTTTCTCCAAATCTCATATCCTCACAAGCGTCTCAGTAGTCGCGTGAACCCAATGATTATGGTTGTAATGACTCGAGCTTTACTGCACGACATCCTCTTGTCCTCAAAATGTATCGTTTGACTTTGATCTTATCTTCTTCCGTCGATTGTGTGTTGCAGTTCACAAGCTCATTTTCTTCATCTAGAGACATCCTCGTGTCAAAAACATGTGTAAGGACGACTTCTCTCGTGATTTGTCGTTTGTGTTTAATGATGTCTATGATGACATCATGAAATTTTTGTTTCGCTATACCCAGTACCTCACGCAAGTTAAATTCTATCTTCGCGTTCAAGATCAACTCTCTCAATCTCCTTTCACTTCTGTAGCGGCCTTGATGTCTGACTGCAACTTGTATGCAGCCAGTTTGTCCTTCTCCAGTGGTTGCTCATTTCTTTCCTCCTTTTATAGAGTAAGAACATCATCCATCGATAGATCTCGAGCTCCACCTTCTTGAATATCATGTTTGGACTTATCCCCTCGAGTTTGTCTCTTCATAGATATCCTTTCTCCGGCATCTTTTGTTTCACTTCTCTTCACTTCTTCTCATCGACTAGAGCTTCGTGTTGAATCTTAGTAATGTATGCATGAACATATAACAACTCTACTAGATCCTCACATCCAGTAGCTCCTCGAATGGTTATAGCAAATCCTTTGCAATACTCTGGTGGTATTTTCTCTTTCTATGACATAGAGATAGCAGACAATCAAAGTCTTCTCGGCTCTCCGTGCTCATTAGAATCCTCCCTCTAATCAACCTTGACATCATAAGTCGAAGCATCTACTACTAAGTCGTCATGTGCATAAGATACTCATCAACCAACATTTTCAAATCTCTCTTCTCGAAATTGGTATGAAGAAGATCGCATGTATCCTTGAGTGCAACCTTCTTGTCCTTCCAGAAGATTATTTCTTGCCGTAACGTCTCAGCAAAGTCTCCACAATCCTTACGAGGATCGTCAATATCATCACAACATATGCATATTTACGCTGTTAGGACGTGCTTGGTTTCACCTCACTCGTCGATCCTCTCTCCTCAAACCTCGTAAGCTTGATATGGAGATCTCTCATTCTTTGCATTATGTCATCCAAACCAAAATAGTCCTTCTTCGGAGCTGTAGCTAGAGGTTGAACTACGGTGTCGTGTTATGTGACGTCCCATACGATGAAACAGATCTCCAAAAGACACTCGATTGACATTTCCACAAGAAGCTACACCAGAGCTTACCAAGCTGGGCAAGAATTAAGCTAGGGCTGAGCTAGATAAGCTACCTCCTAGCTTGAGTTAAAGTATTAGAATGCGGAACTCGTTGAGGAGAGTGACCTCATGCATTCAATTGTGAGAAGTAGCATTCTATGCAATAGTTAGTGCATCTTTTAAGTTCTGAAAAATGTGAAAGAGAGAAATTCGTCGATTCTGGCTTGTGACTTGGATCCATAATATGAACGTACAACTGCGTAGGTGTTACTGCGTACTATAGTTTTGACTCTTCATTCACTAAAAATTGAGCTATACAAAAAAGCTGATGGAGAAAAAGGTAGTACAAATTGTAGAAGTAAATTGCTTTAGGTTTATGTATGAGTTTTAATTCTCCTTTTAAGGGAAACAGAGGCTAGCCTCAGTGGTAGAGGTGCCCACCTAGGAAGAAGAGGTCTCAAGATCAAATCCTCCTAGCTTGTGTTCTCTATTCTGACATGTTGACCTCTTGGATGGGAGTCTATTTTTAATATGTAGCTACGTCTTGCATATCTAGAGACGGTTGATCAGTATCTCTCTTAATCGTGGACTTCTTGACCTAAGCCTCCGCATGCCACTTCAGTTATAGGACAAGAGTTACATGGTACAGCTATAAGGGGGTTGTAAGCCTTGTGAGGTGGCTTCATAACTGTAACTTCGGTCTACATTGGATGACTTGTACTATAATTGGAGTGGCATCAAGATGACATCAAGAGTTTAGAAATTTTAATAAGCAAGAGTTTAGCTTAGCAAGGGGTCTGCTTGGTTGATACACAAGTATGCTTATAAAGACCTTAGCTTAGCTGGGGTGTTAGGGAAGAAAGTTGCCGCATCATGTGATGAAGAAGAAGGAACTTTTTATCACCAGGGAGAGTCGTCTATGCGTACGAGGGGAAGACAAGGATTGAAGGGATCAAGATTTTGAATTTTTCAAGTGAGAAGGACATAGGAAGAGAAATAAAGTATTGGGAGTTCGAACTTCATCTATTGTTGTATTTGGAGATAAATCTATCTTTTGGTGAATTGATCTTATTGAGTAGAGATCGACAATCGGATAAAAATCGATATTTGTAGAAGACTTTGGTTGTCGCAAGCAAGCTGGTTGACTCTTGTCTTCTCATTCAATCTCCATCCTCGTAATTAATCACAGTTAGAGTGCTCATCCTTCTCGAGAAAGACTCACCTCAACATAAATCTTGTGCTTCCACTAAGAGTCGTCTTGGGGTGATTGTCGTGGAGGTTGAGGTTTTGAAACGAAAAAGAGATGGATCGTAAGAGCAAAGGTGCTGCTACTGCCTCAACGTCTATTGGTGCACCTTCTACTGTACTTACAACTACACCCACGATAACATCGGATCTTGATACTATTGAGATTTTGAAGACGCTTACGACCCTAGTTCAACAACATCTGATCGTTAGAGGGGGTGAGTTAAAATCTATGAAGGCTTTGCAAGCGGTTATGAATAGATGTGGAAGATTTGAAGATAGAGATATTTCTAGGTATGGAGCTTGTGAGGGTGATTGCTGTAGAGATGATCGGCAGTTTTAAGTTGGTTGTGATTCTTGAGTTGCGAGATCAAGTTAGAGATGTACATAGAAGAAATCTTGGTGTTTGACTGAGTTTTGAGCAAGCTCTCCGAGATAATTTCTTGAAGAGCATTATGAGAGGGTTACTATGAGAACATTTCTAGACTAGGTTGAGCAACAACATGGTCGAATGATGAGACTGAACGAGTTGTTAAGAAAATTCGATCAAAGATATCGATAGCTTTCAACACTTGAACATATAACCTTGGATGCTAGAAGGATAGAGCTTTTCTTGCAAGCTGTCGATGAGGTAACGATAGATCGATTATGCTTCATGTTAGCAGATCGATCGGCTGAAGGGGGTGTTACTACTGATTGAGAGAGAGTTGAGGATGCCGTGGCTGTTCCAACGAGAAAGAGAAGAGGAAGAGAGGCTATAGGAGGATGTCCGCTTGCAGAAGAATCTCTCAATCTCACGTTGTCGTGTCGTGGGTCGGTTCTTATCTGGAAATCTATTTTTAATACTTACGATTATCGCTCCAAAGATGCTCATAAGACTAAAAATGAGCTTTTTTACACAACTTCAGATCTCCACTTTCATTACATGAACGGATAGAGCTCGTTGTCAGCTTTCAGTGGGCACTTCATCTATTTCATTGGGCCGTATAGTGGTGAAGTTACAAGGTTTGGAAGATGAGAAAATCAAGCTGAACTCTAGCTTACTATTAATGACTGGGTATTTATGGTTCCTAACGCTATACTAAGGATGCAATGGGTCTGCTTGTTCATTATATGTGAAAACCTTCAGTACTCGACTGACGTAAGGGGGCAGCTTAAGGGGTTAGCTTGCATCTACGACATGTCAGCGGACGGTTTGAGAGATTTGGAGGTCCAATGCAAATGTGCAAGGCGTCATTGGGTTCAGATCTGTGCAAGTTATGCATTGGTTAAGACGGTTCGTGAAGAGACAGATCGGAGAGTGTGTTCTGGGAGAAATTGAGACGTAGGAAAAGAGTTTGGAGTGCTTCAGTGACATGCGAAGAAGAGGTGGACTGTTCGGACCGTTAGGCCGTTCTGGAGTCCAAACTTGCTGTTCTTGGATCCATCAGAATCAGAACGCCGAGTTCTTCAGGAAATTAGAGACGATATGAAGTTTCATCAGACGATTTGAGAGTTCTTGGTGAAATTGACTCGTGAGAAAAACCTTGGATGCTAGAAGGATAGAGCTTTTCTTGCAAGCTACCGATGAGACCACGATAGATCGATTATGCATCATGTTAGCAGATCGATCGGCTGAAGGAGATGTTATTATTGATTGAGGGAGAGTTGAGGATGCCGTGGCTGTTCTAACGAGACAAAGACGAGGAAGAGAGGCTGTAGGAGGACGTTCGCTTGCAGAAGTGGTCTCTCAACCTCACGTTGTCATGTCGTGGACCGGCTCTTATCTGAAAATCTATTTTCAATACTTATCATTATCGCTCGAAAGATGCTCATAGGACTAAAAATGAGCTTTTTTACACAACTTCATATCTTCACTAGCTTACTATTGCTGACTCGGTATTTATGGTTCTTAGCGCTATACTAAATATGCAAGGGGTCTGCTTGTTCATTATATGTGAAAACCTTCATGTACGCAATTGATGTAAGGGGGTAGCTTAAGGGGTTAGCTTGCATCTGCGATCTGTCAGTGGACGGTTTGGGAGATTTAGAGGTCCAATGCAAACGCGCAAGGTGTCATTGGGTTCAGATCTGTGCAGGCTATGCATTGATTAAGACGGTGTCGATGCGAGAGTTTCTTAGAAAAGACGGAACCTTCTAGTTGTGATACGATTGTGAAGAGAAGAGCGAAAATCACAATGGAATACGGATCGCAAGAAAACACACCACCACGATTTTGATCCGGTCAAGATAAAATACACGGCGTGCAAGTAAATCTTCAATTCCAGATCATTCATACTGTAAATCTCACGCTCAGTAACCCTGAATATCAGAAAACTGCTCCTGTGAAGCACCAGCGCGTTCATCTAGAAGCTTCCCGTTTTCTATTCAAAAAGATGTGCGTACAAGTTTCTGGTCTCCTCTCTACTCGATTTTGTTCTCTATTCTCAGTCGCTAGATGTCAAAACTCTGATCAGTCTGAAATCTCTCCAAGCATAACTTCTATAAAATCCTCTCCTAGCTCTTCGATTCTCTACTCGATAGTCTCTGCACGGTACTTCGATAATTCGACAATGCTCTGAGAATTCTCTCCTCTATGGAGTACACCCCTCTGGGTTTTTCTTCAGGTCTCAAAGTTCGAAGATACTTCTGTTATTAGCGGATTTGGTTTTTCGGAGCTGCTAAGTACTACCGCCGTTGGTGCTATGTTGAGATCTGAGTAGTGCCTTGAAGTATGCATGCTTTACCTTGTTGGGGTGCTTAGGAGACAAGGTGTGCAGCAAGTTGTGTTAGGGACTCTATCAAGTTGGTTGAGCGACCTTATAGTATCTTTCGGTTGTATCAAATAGAGTTGTGGCGGTCAAACTGATGGGTAGCTAGCGTCGCTGAGAAGTTGTCAAATCATACTTCTAGTGATTTGGAGTTACTTGCGTGTAGATAGTACAGAGCTGAGTATTTCAGATAGAGTACAAAAAGATCTGTATGTAACACAAATTTGTACAACTTATACATGGCATTGGATCATAGCAACCTTTAACCTTGAGTCCAGAGATACAAAGTCACTTGTCCGAGAAGAGTAGATAGAGAGCATTAGAGTTGAAAGATCAAGGTTTAAAGCCAACCTGTTCAAGCCACCTACCTCTACATAGCCATATACCCCGTGTATTCCTAAACAGAAAAACACGTTATACGACAACATTTGGTGCCAAGTTGGTCAGCAGACTTCAGACTTGGAACCGCTGCCGCTCAACGAGGAGTTCTACACGGAGAAGTTCCGTAACATTGGATTCTATCTGAGTTCATTATGCAGACGAGAAGGTTGAAGTGATGTAGAGTTCAAGGAGATCAGACGAAAGGCGTACGGTTACCTTCTACGTGAAGGTTATATGTGGAAACATCCGAAAAGAAGAGATGGGATGCTTGCTAGAGTGGTGGATGATCAACCGACGAAGCTGAATCTGCTTAAGGAGTTTCATGACACCTTGTGGACTGGACACTGTGGAGTTTGGGTTACGTACACGAAGATGAAAGAGCGATACTGGTGGAAGGGTTTGTATCAAGATGTAAGTGGGTTTTGTTAGGTCGTGTCTGCACTGTCAGTTCTACTCTAAAATCCGTTACAGAGATGGACTTGTACCTACCTATCCACCTAGTATTCATTTTTTGTGGGTTCTTGATCTTGTGATGATGCCATCGGGGCTATGAGGAATGCGTTACTTGGTGTTGGCTCGAGAAGATCTCTCCAACTATGTGGAGGGACGAGCACTACGAACTAAGACTACAGAGAATATATGTAGATTTGTGCTTGAAGATATCATCTATCATTATGAATCTGTTGAGAGATTACGAGCAGATAAGGACGAGTTAAGAGATGCAGAAGCGAAGGAGTTCTTTGCTCGTTATGGAGTAAAGTTTCGGCTTACTATGCCATGAATCCAGAAGGTATTGGTAAGAGTGAATGAGGACATCCTTCTATTGTTCACGCTTTAGTGAAGCATGTGATGGTAGACCTAGAGAATGGCCGAGACTACTTCCATTTGCTTGATGGGCTGATAGAACTACACACTGTATCACAACTAGCTATATGCCAGTTGAAATTATGTTGGGGCAGAAGCCAATCATGCATGCTGAGGAGGACTTTCCTACGTGGACCACGATATCATGGGAAGATGTTATAGATCATACTTCACTCCTTGCTTTACGAACTAGGCAGTTGGAGCGAAGGGAGGAGGATCTTGCTGAGACGCAAGAGAAGCTGAAGGTGGCTCGAGTCAGAAACAAGGAGCGTTTCGACAAGACTCATCACTACGACCAAAGCCAATACGTGTTAGTGATTGGGTTCTGGTGTATGACAGCACGCTGGAGAATCAACATTCTACACTTCGTAAGTTCTCACGAAGATGGTTCGGACCTTATGTTGTGTTAGATGTTTATGAGAATACCACTTATAGTTTACGTGAGCTAGATGGTACTCTTTTGAAACTGTCTGGCTGGCAAACGAGTGAAGTTGTTCAAACAACGTGGAGGATCAGTAGATTTGTTCAACTTTCTGGAGTCTGAGCAGAGGATGACGAGAGACGAAGACGAGATTACTGAAGAGGTTGAGGCGGAGGAGAGTGATGATAATGAAGAACACACATAAGGATAAAGAGGTTAGGACATGCCAAAGGATGTACAGGTTTAGAGGGGGTGGATGTCGTGATGTGAATTATTTCACATAGTAAATAATTCACTTCTCAGTTAGAAGTTAAGACCTCAAAGAAGTCGATTCTGGAGGAAGTGAGCATTCAAAAATCTGATAACACCACTACGTAAGTCTCGTTGCGCTGATCACCGTGGTATGGTCAAAAATTGTAAACGGAGTTGCAAGCAAAAAGTTACTTGAAGTTCTTCTACAAGATTTCTGATACCGGAAAATTTATCATAAATCTGAGTGAGTTCGAAAAATATTTTAGATTTTTCTCATGTAGATTGTAGTATGTAGTGTTTTTGTGCATTTCGAAATGCACAAAAAGATCATATCTAGAGAAAGTTATGGCAATTCGTGTTAGTGAAAGATGAAATACCACACTTTGCTAGTATATCAGCTTAGAAATTGGTCTCTAGAACCAGTTGTGAGATCAGCTTCCATGGTGTAGCTGAGCAAACCTGTAGGGAGGAGGTGTTCGGATCAAATCTTTTCAGTCTCACAACCGGCTTGGAATAGGTATGCCCCTTCGGGAGAATATGAAGGGCACCAAGTTGTCTAGGGACGTGAAACTAGATGTCCATTAAACATACCGTGAATGCGAGACACCTCCGTCTATCCCTGCACTAGTGCAGTCACCTAGTGTGGATGCTAGAGGGAGTTTATCACTGGATTTCAAAATGGACCTTATGCTAAAGGACTAAGCTCACCTTCGGGTTGTCGGGGTCACTAATACGAATTCGGCTGCAATCCTCTAAGTACTGAGGTAGCGAGATGACATCAAAGATATTCCAAGTCGGTACCAAATGTTTTGTAGAAAATGTAGATCTCGTCATATTATTCACTTGGGTCGAAAAATCAAGTGAAATTGATACTTGAGGTGCTTCGCGTTATCGGGATCACTAAAGAATTCGATTGCGGTCCTCTTGGTCCTGAGATAGCAAGATGACATCAAAGATACTCCAAGTCGGTACCAAATCTTTTGTAAAAAATGTAGATCTCGTCATATTATTCATTTGGGTCGAAAAATCAAGTGAATGATACCTGAGGTGATACATTTCAAAGTTTAAGGGGGCCAGAGAACGACAACAGCTGTAACTCGAGCTCCACGTGTCAGAACGAGGTGATTCCGGTGGTCAGAGGTAGGCGTGGTGGAGTTACTTCGAGCAAAGGTGTCAGATGCCGACTATACAGCCGACTCGGTGGCCGTCCGTACAGATGAACCTGCAAAGGCTTGTGAATTAGTCTTCTTATGTGTAGATTTATTATAAGTGGTTTATTTTTCTGCTGCCATCTGTTTAGGGCATCTTTTACTCCTGCCAGGTGACACTTGTATTATGAATATGTAATGGGTTTTTAGATCGAAGTGATATATAGTAATGGAAGAAGTACTACGGTATTTGGATGTATTATGAATAAGTAATGGGTTCTTAGATCAAAGTGATATAGAGTAATGGAAGAAGTACTACGGTATTTCGATGTATTATGAATAAGTAAGGGGTGACATAGATCAACGTCACATAGAGTAATGAAAGATGTACTACGGTATTTGGATTTATATAAAGTAATGGGTTCCGTCTCCAAGGTTATTTTATGCGGGAAGAAAGAAAAACAGACATACATACGAGCAATTAATTTATTCGGTACTAAAGAATCAATTCACGTCCAAAAAAGAAAAAGAACATTAGTCCACGAGTAATTAATTAGTTTAGTGCCTACCAGTGAAATATATTGGTTCGATTGCCAAAGAATTAATTCGTAGAAAAAATTGGATGCAGCACCGGGACTTCTCGGGAGGTCACCCATCCTAGTACTATTTCGGCCCAAGGGCATTTAACTACAGAGTTCTGATGGGATCCGGTGGCGTGGTCCTGGTATGACCGCATCACGCTTCAAATGGTGGTATCTATGTTTATAATAGCCGGTTGTTGAGGCATGAACATGGTTTAGGCAAAAGTTGGAGAGAGGAATAATGTTTATCGATGATGGAAAATTTCATAGAAAAAACCAACTACGCGAGACAATAAACCATCGGATATTTAACGGGGGTAATTTACGAATCCATCGCTACATTATCATCATCGCTACATTATCATCATCGCTAAATAGTTACATCGAGTAAAAAAATTAGCTTAAAGGCCCTGCATTAAATCGTACTTTGCGTTGAAGTAGTCGGAATGGAATATCAGGAGCCATCGCAACATGAAACCATCGAGAAAAATTAAACCATCAGGCTCCACGAAAATAGTTACGTCGGATAAAAACTGTAGCCTTAAAGGCCTCTGAATTAAATCATACTTTGCGGTGAAGTCATCGGAATGGAATATCAAGAAAGCCTCCGCAACATTAATAAATCAGGAGGAGGAGGAAAACCATCGGGATGTTAAGCCATCGGAATAGTTACGTCGAGTAAAAAATTAAGGACTAAAGGCATTGAATGAAATCGTTATTTACGTTGAAGTCTATTTATGTCTGAACCCTTACGGAAACCACCGAGAAGAATTAAAGCTTCGGGTCCACGAAAATAGTTACGCCGAGTAAGAAATTAATGCTTAAAGCCCCTGAATTAAATCGTACTTTTGCGTTGAAGCGTATGGAATTTAATTTCATGAGCCCGTCGCAACACTAAACCATCGCTAATATTCGGGAGGAGGAGGAATTTCAAAAGGGACTTGACTTGATCCCTCTGAGTAATTAGTTTCGGGAGTAAAAAGGGCCTAAATTATGAATCAAGTTCAGTGGAAAAAGAAATATTTTGAATTAAATAATGATCAAACTTCACAGGAAGCTTGATTGGACCCTTCACTCCTACCCTGAACAATTTTCAGGTCGAAATCTCAAACCAATTCTCAGATATGGATCAAACCGTAATCTGTGCTAACTTAAGAGCTTTACAGACCCAGGTACATTTGATCCAAGATTCTGAACAAACTACTCGACCATTTGAGATGAAACTTCCCAAGTATCTTACTGATAAGACATACTTCAATCCTGGAAAGTTTCATCCAGAAATTCGACTCAGAACTCAAGCAATAGCAAACTATCCATGACTATCACAGTTCGCTATTCTCGTCTTATCACGTCTGCACTTCTCAATTTCAATCAGTCGGTTCACAATCCAAATCGATCAAGAACCTGATTGAAATTGATATCAAAACGACCAGCACGTCGTCACCTCTCTAACCCAACAGACAGCTCCTCAAAATTCCTCACGAGTCTCTCGAAACAACCAGAAATGTAGCGGTGGGTACGAATTTCACCCCCTCCACTCAATCGATCATAACGCCCTCATCCTTCCAGAGCTTTCCAACCATACCCTTCGTTTCACCGAATGGCCCTCCGAAGCCTCCAGAAACCACAGAAACGTCGCGAGGCTCAACTAGAACACCATTGGTTCAAAAGTAGACCAATGAGAGCAAAAAGAGCTTTGGTTTTGTCCTTTCTTCACTCAACTTTTTCCCCTAGAACGAAATTTTACTCCTAAGGAGACACAAGACATCAACAAGACTCTAAGACCTCAGAAAATCCTTAAGACTTGTCGAAGGATTCTTTGCGGTCCGTAACTACACAAAAGCGCTCAACCAGAATGGAACGATTGAGTCGCAGACTAATAGAAAGTCAATATTACAACCTGAAAATGATCTACAATAAAAGGTATGACAAAAGAAAGCGGTGAAGCTATCACTCGATTGAAATATTCTTGTCCGAAGTTTCTCACGATCCAAGCCCCATGATTGATCTTCGATCTGCAATGACACCGGACATCGACCCAAAGGTTGAAAGGAACGTTCGATGGATACTTGAGATCCATTGTTCCTCTCAACAAGATGTACACCGTCATATCCCAAGTCTCTTCATATGTAACGATCAGAAGGATCACCGGAAGCTGTAACTCCATCACCCTCCTCATGAATTCATCGCCAAAGTACGCAACTAACCACTGTCGAAAGTGGTCACGGTGGATGCAATGAAGCTTGATCCGGAGCCGGTATCAGACCTCCGTCCATAACCACCACGCTTGCAGTTCTTCACTTCTCCATGCAGACCTTCGAGAACCCTCACAAATCACCCGTTGAGAGAATGTCGTATGAATCCTCGATCCACCATTTTATACACAAATGCGGTGACAAGGACCACTGAAGTGAACGCGCACAGATGGATGACTTGGCACGTTCCTCTACCGTATGATCACTTAAATAGATAATCACAAACGTGGCACCCATCACACCATTCGGAGAGTTACGCGATACGGTTCACGAAACACAAAAAATAAACTCAACCTACGTTCCACGAGAATTTCACACAAGAGCCGACCCACAACACAACAACGTCTCTCTTCTCTTCAACTTCGACCTCTGTAATCATCTCATTCTCATTTGTATACCGAGCCCTAGATAACATATCTGCAACAAGATTATCCTTCCCTGCTATATGTTTCAGCTCAGGGTTCAAACTCCGGATATAAGCAATCCACCGTAGCATTGCTATGTCTAGAGTATTGCAGTTTGTTATCATACCAAGCAAAGACAAACAGTCTGTTTCTAGTATCACAGGGGCTCCTATCAAGAACTCTTGATCTACCTTCATAGCAGTAATAACTCCCCACAACTCACGCTTCACTTGAGGATAGTTGCGTTGTCTATCTGTTAAGATTCGAGCTCCAAACCTAGAAACAAATCGTACACCATCTGCGTCTTCTTGACCAACTATCCATCCAATCGCCTTTGGACTCGTGTCAACAGTCACTATGACACGAGTCCAAAGGGTGTGTCATTTTGAAGTCTCCTTAGTACATGTGGAGACTTCAAAATCTCTTTCAGTTGCTCCTTCGTCTTGTGATGTTCTTGCCGCCAAGTAAACCTCTTTTCTTTTCTCAGAAGTGCATACAAAGACTCGGCAATGTATGCATAATGAGAGTACTCACACGAAAGAACTCACAAGCTCCTAAGAATCATCTAGTCTCAATGATGTTGATACAGTCTGCTATCCTTGCTATAGCATCTACCTTCTTTGGGTTCGGTCGCCTTCCAAAAATACCACACAAATGACCCACCACCACAATCTTTGATATTCTAAAACGAGATTTGGTACCTGACAGAGTGAGGTGTACCTCCTCCAAGCGCATCAAAATCTTTTTCACATCTCAAGTGTGGTCTACAACGAACTTTCTACAACCATCAGCAGTCACAGCTTCGTCCTTGTCCTCCATCGGACAGCCTTTCATGGAGATTTCATCCAAAAATGAGATAGTGACCTCAGGTACAAACTCTCGTAACATCTTATGCATTGCATTTTGCATATGGGCTACTGAGTTTGTCGCGTCATAAGGAAGGATACACATCCGCATCAAACACAAAGATGTACATATGGTAGTCAAGTCTCTACTCTCCAAAACAAACTGAAACTGATCGTAACCTGAAAATAGATCTCCAATAGAATAGCTCGATCTTCCAGCAAACGCCTCAGCTACTCATCAACCACATGTCTTGTCTCAACGTTCCGAATCGTGATGTTGTTGACAAGATGTAAGTCTTGGATGAAGCGTAAAGCTCCCGTCTTCTTAGGTACTGTGAACCATCAGCTAGAGTACGGAGCCATAGATGACTCAAGAATACCCATCCGCATCCTCTCTTTCAGTAACTCAGTGACCTTGATAACAAGACCCGAGGGACTGGAATTGACTTCAAGTCCCAAGGTACGTGAAGAACAGTGAAGATAACCATCGGAGCTACCACACTAGGATCCACACAACCAACCTCATCATTTGAGAAAGAAGATGCCTTACCGTGACTAACTATCATTGCTCGAAAGCTCTTTTCTCAACTTCAGTCAAGAAGTCACCCCTTCCTATCTGGAGCTGCTCGAGTGTCTCTTGAGTAAACTTGTGTCCTATTTGTTTAAGATCTCTCAATACATGCTCAGTGGCCGCTAACTCCACCTGCTGTCGTGAATCAACAGGTAACTGGGTCGCCATTGGTTTCACCTTCTTCGCTACAATTTTGTATTTGATATGCACCTCTGCTTCTTTACGAGAGCCACACCAGCAGATTGCATCCTTCCATCCACTCTCCAGTCTCGGATGAGGAGGAGATTGCAAGCATGAGGTAATCTCTTCATAGACTTTATGAGAGTGGATGGAGATCACTACTTTTCCTTCCATCTGCTCCATCAACTTATCTACATTATCCAATCAACGAGCAAAAGACTGTACACTTATAAACTCTTCATAAACATCAGAAATCATCTCGTCTTTCTTCAGAACTCCAGTACAATGCAGATCTACTGCATACTTATCCATCTGCCTCATACTCTTCTCAGTCAAATCCTCTACTCGCGTGAACTCACTCCAATCATCAGAACATCAAACCAGATTTCCAACTATGTACAGTAGAGCTACTATCAAAATCTTGAGCAACCTCTTCATCAGCCTCCTGTGATCCCACATGCTGCTCAAGCGAGATCATAGTAGCAGTAGATCCATCACTCTTGACATCCCGTCCTACAAGAGTGATTTTTGAAAACGCTTACTCCTGGAGATAAAAGAATCTCTCAAAGTCTGTCGGTCTCGTTTGTGGTTTATACGAACGGTCAAAAACTACCTATCATCTGGACTACGGATCCTAGCATAATGAGATCCATCGTCCATCACCTTGGTCTCCATTCGAACTACAATAATATAAGTTGACCAAGAATCACAAGATATGAAGTTGAAGACTGCACGAAGAAGTGCTGATCTACCTCCACATCACCTAGCTTCACCCTCACGTTAGGACAAGCGTCATATAACTCACCCTTCTGGTTATTTGTAGCTCGTAGCACCCAACCATGATTCAGTTTGATAGGCCATTGACCTCTTTCGTACACCTCTTGTGACATGATGTTGATCTCAAAATCGTGATCAACTAAAGCAGCAACAAGTTCAAGGTTCTCAAGACGAACTCATGTAGCAGTCGTAGCACGAGCCCAGTGTCTTTTTCTGAAGTCACTATCAGTAGCTGGACTCTCGACGCCAGCTTCGTCATCATCAAACTCAACAGTGTGAGTACCAGCAACTAACGCTTCTTGCTGATACTCTATGTCATCAACCTCTTGAAAATGCACCTTCCTGAACTCTGCATCATTTACAGAAGCTCCTACCACCTCTATCATCTGACTTTCTACTTGCTCAGACATCACCTGTCTTTTCCGTTTGATGATGTCGATGATTAGTTCGTGAAACTCCCTCTTCGCAATACCAAGAACTTCTCGAAGAAAAAACTCGATTCTTACGTCCAGTATCCTTTGCTCCAAGATGCTCTTGAGATCAGTAGAAGTTTCTATGTCTATTGCCAACTTGTAAGCCGATCTCTTCTCTTTCTCTTGGGCAGTAAACCGTCTACCAGCAGTCGTTGGCTCTTGCTGGGATCTCTGCACGTCCTCCATTGGACCTGGTGCATGTGGAGGAGCTTGAGAGATAGAGGGGATGTCCTCAAGAGGAGCTGCTCGCCTCTTGGTGACTCTCCGTCTATCTCCAGTCTCCTCTAGAACTCCAGTATCAAGTTCAGAGGCTTCTCGCTACCTCTTTTCCTCCACGGAAGCATCATGTCAATGAACGTGTCTATCTACGTCCAAGAATGCTTTGATAGACACAAAGTCAACAGGATCTCTCCACACCTGTGACCCTACGGATAGTCTCGGCTCCTCTCTTCAGTACCTCAAAAGGAACTTGAGCATTATTCTTCTTAGCAGTCCTATCTAGCAACGTAGGACTAGAAAAAACTTCAATGTGTGTAGCATATACATCAAAATTTACCCGTGGTGTCATCAACATGATTACAGTTGCAGCTGCGGCAATCTGAGACAAACTTCTCATGCCTCCTCGTCCAAATTGCGTGTTCAGCGGCTCTTCAGTGAAAGAAAGATGGAGCCTACCGTTCTGGTAGAGAACCACACCATCTCGCAAAGTAGCCGTAAGCTCTTGACAGTCTCTTCGAAAATGATCAGGACTGTCACATCAGATACATCTACGAACAAAAGCACCTCCTAGACATGCAGCAGCAGACGTCGGCAGCTGCTCTCTCTGCAAGTCAGCTAGCTCTACCTTCAGTTCTCGCATCTGCTGAATCAAGTCTTCGATCTGGTTCTGTTGACCATGGTTCTCTGCACGTCTTTGATCAGGTGCCCTTTGTGCAGGAACTGACACAACTGACATCAAAGGAATTACAGTCGGGACAGCATGTGTAGGAGCAGGAGCCGGAGGTTACCGTACTTGAGGAGCAGCGTGAGGTTGAGAGGCCACTTTGGTAAGCGGACATCCTCCCACAAGCACTCTTCCACGCCTCTGTCTTGTTAGTAAAGCCACAACATCCTCGACTCTTCTCCAGTCAGTAGTAACTCCTCCTTCAGCCGATTGATCAACCAACATGAAGCATAACCGATCTGCTGTAGCATCATCGATAGCTTGCAAGAAAAGCTCTGTTCTCCTAATATCTAAAGTTATGCGCTCTAGAGTTGAAAGTTGTTGGTATCTTCGATCAAACTCTCTCAGCCATCTCATTCAGACCCATCATACGACCAACTTGTGCTCAACCTAGTCCAGAAACGTTCTCCTAGTAACTCTCTCTGAATCCTCTTCAAGAAACTCCTCTCGAAGAGATCGTTCAAAACTCATCCAGACACCTAGATTTCTTCTTTGTACATCCCTAACTTGGTCCCGCAACTCAAGAATTACAGCTAACTCAAAATTGATTTCATCTCTATATCAGTAACTCTAACCAGCTCCATCTCTCCTCTATACTCACGCAAATATCTAGAAATATTTCTACCCTCAAATCTTCCACATCTGTTCACAATAACTTGCAAAGCCTTGGTGGATTTTAACTCACCCTCTCCCACGATCGGATGTTGTTGGACCAGGACCGCAAGCGTCTTCAAGATCTCAGTCGTATCAAGACCAGATACAGATGTCGCTGCAGTCACGGGTGTTACAGAAGATGTTGTAGTAGACATAGATGCAGTAGCCGTAGAGACAGCAGCAGCAGCGCTTCCGCTCTTTTGATCCATCTTCTTCTTCGTCTTGGAACTCAACTTCACGGTCAATCATCCAAGAAGCCTCTCAGTGGAAGCACTAGATTGTATGTCGAGGTGAGAGTTTCCTGAGAAGAGCGGAACCTTCTATTTGTGATACGATCATGAAGAGGAGGACGAAAATCACACACGGAATACGGATCGCAAGAAAACACACCACCATGATTTCGATCCGGCCAAGCTAAAACACACGGTGTGCAAATAAATCTTCAACTCCAGATCGTTAAGACTGTAAATCTCATGCTTAGTAACTCAAAATATCAGAAAACTGCTCTTGTGAAGCACAAGCGCGTTCACCCAGAAGCTTCACGTTTTCTATTCAGAAAGATGTGCGTACAAGTTTCTGGTCTCCTCTCTACTCGATTTTGTTCTCTACTCTCAGTCCCTAGATGTCAAAACTTTGATCAGTCAGAAATCTCTCCAGGCATAACTTCTGTAAAATCCTCTCCTAGCTCTTCGATTCTCTACTCGATAGTCTCTGCACTGTACTTCGATAATTCGACAATGCTATGAGAATTCTCTCCTCTCTGGAGTACACCCCTCTGGGTTTTTCTCCACCCTACGTAACCTTTAGTGTCACCTGGCAGGGGTAAAAGATGCCCTAAACAGATGGTAACAGAAAAATAAACCACTAATAATAAATCTACACGTAAGAATACTAATTCACAAGTATTCGCAGGTTCATCTGTACGGACGGCCACCGAGTCATCTGAACAATCAGCATCTGACACCTCTACTCACAGTAACTCCACCACGGCTACCTCTGGCCACCGGAATCACCTCGTTCTGACACGTGGAGCTCGAGTTACAACTGTTGTCGTTCTCTGGCCCTCTTAAACTTTGAAATGCCGTAAGTATCACCTCAGGTATCAAATTCATTTGATTTTTCGACCCAAATGAATAATATGACGAGATCTACATTTTCTATGAAAGATTTGGTATCGACTTGGAGTATCTTTGATGTCATCTCGCTACCCAAAGACCAAGAGGACCGCAATCAAATTCGTACTAGTGACCACGACAACCCAAAGCACCTCAGGTATCAGTTTCACTTGATTTTTCCCCAAGTGAATAATATGACAAGATATACATTTTCTACAAAAGATTTGGTACCGACTTGGAGTATCTTTGATGCCATCTCGCTACCTCAAGACTTAGAGGACCGCAACCGAATTCGTACTAGTGAACTCGACAACCCGAAAGTGAGCTTAGTCCTCTAGCATAAGGTCCATTTCAAAATCCGGTGATAAACTCCCTCTAGCATCCACACCAGGTGACTGCACTAGTGCAAGGGTAGACTGAGACGTCCTGCATTCACGGTACGTCTAAGGGACACCTAGTGTCTCGCCCTTAGACAACTTGGTGCCTCTCATATTCCCCGAAGGGGCCAGCCTACTCCAAGCCAGTTGTGAGTCTGAGGGGATTTGATCTGAAGATCTCTTCTCTACAGATTTGCTCAGCTACACCACGGAAGCTGATCTCACAACTGGTTCTAGAGATCAGTTTCTAAACTAATATGCTAGCAAAGTGCGGTATTTCATATTTTCTTCACAAACACAAAGTGCCATAACTTTCTCTAGACATGGTCTTTTTGTGCATTTTGAAATGCAAAAAAATACTATATACTACAATCTACATGAGAAAAATCTAAAATATATTTTTTGAACTCACTCTGATTTATGATAAATTTTCCGATATCAGAAATCTTGTAAAAGAACTCCAAGTAATTTTTCGCCTGCAACTCCGTTTGCAACTTTTGACCTTTTCACGGTGATCAACGCGACGAGACCTACGCCGTGGTGTTTTCAGATATTCGAATGCTCACTTCCTCCAGAATCGACTTCTCTGAGGTCTTAACTTCACTTAGAGAGACTAACTTCTAACTGAGAAGTGAATTATTTACTATGTAAAATAATTCACATCACGACAACGGTTCGTGAAGAGGCAGGTCGGAGAGTGTGTTCTTGGAAAAATTGAAACACAGGGAAAGGGTTTGGAGTGCTTTAGTGACATGCGAAGGAGAGTTGGACCGTTCGGATCGTTCTGGAGTCCAAACTTGCTATTCTTGGATCCATCAAAATCAGAACATCGAGTTCTTCAGGAAATTAGAGATGATATGAAGTTTCAACGGATGATTTGAGAGTTCTGGGTGAAACTGACTTGTGGAGAAGCGCTTACGTTAGTTTTTCGTCGCTTGCGACTTGAGGTTGGGTTGTTCTTTGCGATCAATGAGCCAAGTTCTTTGTTCTTGGTGCCTACGCGATCAAGGAGTCTTCATCTACACATAGGAGAAGACCGAATGTGGATTGGATTGTTGGTTTGGGTGTGGTGAGCGAGTTTGAGACGTAAGGAGTTGATTTACGTCAATTTTTTACTTCTTGCGGTCAAATTTCTTGCGTGGTTTCGTGAGAGGAACTCCAAACAACTTGTTTGGAGTCTCGTTGTGTTCAAGGAAGCTAGATCTACCTACCATAGAAGATGGATCTCAGATCATACGATTCGTTTGGACGGTGTGCGTGATTCTAAGCCGCAAGAAGGAGTTTTTGGAGGTTTGGTCACATGCGGTCAAAAATCGATGATATCTCGGCTGTCGAGAGTCGGATTTGGGAGTTCTTGGGACCAACGAAGTCAGGAAGGAAGGCCTTATCGACATCTGAAGACGGTTTGGCGAAAGAAGAAAGTTTCCAGATAGACTTTTCTTCGTTCGTTCGCTACGGTTTTCGTTCTTTTGAGTTTGATAGAGTTATAGTTGGTTATGTACATCTTGTGGTAGCTAGCTTTAGCTAAGGGCTTGTACGTGAACGCTGTTTAGACTTGGGTTTCAATCGTGTGATGCTGATGTAGCTCTTTTTGTTAGCAAAGAGATGTTTCTCTTACTTTGAGTTACGCTTCGGTAGTTTTGAGTCTGGGTTGAGATTCAGGGACTTGTTTTAGGGGGTTTGATGCATATTATAGACCGCTCCGATCTGTTTTCCAGTTTTGTGTTCTTAGGGAGAAAGAACCGACAGTGGATATAAATTGGCAGTTGGTATATATTGCGGCGCTCGTTCTCGTGCTTGTCTCTCTCCTTCTTGTCTCTGTTAAGCACACCATATCTCCACAGCCAAGAACCTCACTTTTTCTTGGACAACCTTCACGCAAAATCTGATACGACAGCGTTGCTCCTCAAGTACAACAGCTTTTTAGTCTTGCTCCCAGAACCAAATTGAACATTTGATCCGGAGATGAGAGAGTTGAAGATAGAGTTGGCTACTTTGCATAAAGAGCAGTCACCAACGCTTGCTACTGCACGTCCAAGATGTGCTCTTGTTCGTAGATGTATCTGATATGACAGTTCAGATCATCTCTAAGGAGACTATCAAGAGCTTATGGTCGTTCTACGAGATGGTGTGGTTCGCTACCAGATCATAGATTACACCTTGCTTCTACTATAAGCCGTTGAGCACGCTGTTTGAGTGAGGAGGCATGAGGAGTCTGCCTCAGATCGCTATTATGACTACAACAGTAACTAAGTTGATGATATCACCGATGAATCTTGATGTATATGTTGGACATATCTCGGCAGGAATCTCGCACGTTTTCATATTACCACCAATAATTTCCAAAACACGTCATCTTTTCCCTTCTCGACCTTTTTTTTGTCCTCCCAACCTCTCGATCCAAACTCCTTTCAAACTCCAGATCTCGACGGTGAACTATACACGCACGTATCTAGACTACCGCCGAGAATTACTTGGATGATCCAACTTGCTCATTTCCAACTCTTTCCCAACTCCTCCCAAAACTCACAACTAAAAATGTGTGGTCTCTCGGTGTCTGAACCTCTTGAAAACTCTGAATAATGAACTTGCATGAGCTCTTTTATTGTCGAAGCTGCCATCTTGATGATACCAGATGCCATTATCATAGTCTGCCAAGTTTATCCACAATCTGTATGCAGCATTGTTGAATAGTTTGTGTACCACATACGACTCAAACCATCTCTTCGAGAATTTTAAACAGCATTGTGCTGATCGTCTAGACTATTGTCGTAGACTACCACACGGTCATTCCTTGAATTTCTTAACCTCAATCGATGTTGTTGATCAAATCAAACTTGCCTCCCATAGCCTATCTAACGCTCTTCATATATTCGAGTCTCCGCTCCAGTTGTCAGATTCGAATAGCAAGAAGTTCATCTCTTGAAAGTTTATCCTCCCACGACAACATACTCCATGTTGGAACTCGCAATAACAATCGCGGTCACTCCTCACTCTTTCATTGCATGTCTTCACTAACACCTTGATTTGCGGATGACCTCGTTCACTCTTTGAATTTCCTTCAAGATTGTATGCAGTTGTAAGTGACAACTTCATCTCATATTTCTCAAAAAAATCACGAGCTTTGTGTGCGTAAAGCTAGCAGAGATCGACACACTCCTTCCATAGATTTCATCCAAGCGCTCTTCCTTTGATCTGGTTTGAAATATCATATCGAACAAGTACTAAGTATCGCATCTGTCATAACTCGATCGGCATAATCACGAGATCATGACCCATTTGAAATGGATCACCAAAGGATATGTAGGATGTAATCGTCTCGATGTTGGATGTTCAAATACATCTGACATGTCAAATAAGACTCTACAAATGAAACAGCATCCTTGTACATGTTCTTCCACCAATACCGTTCTTTTAGTTTGGTAAAAGTGGTCCAAATCCGATGGTGTCTTATCCATAGACTTTCATGAAACTCCTGTAGCAACTTTTGTTGATCCTCTTTGTTACAAATTACTCGTATCAGCATCCCGTTTTTTTGCTTTGGTCGTTTTCAAAGAAACTCATCTTGCAATATGAATATGTATGTCTTCCTTTGAACCCTTCGAAGCCTCTCATACCAGATTGTCTATCCAAAGTACTGAGATATTTCTCAATATCCAACAGATCCCTTGCGTATAATCCTTCAACAAAAAGCTCGTCTAACCTCCTGTGTGTGCAACAGTGTAGAACTTTGCAATCCACATCGTCAACCATGTCTCCCTCTCCGTCCTATCGAGCTCGCGATAGCATGTCCGCTACCAGATTATCCTTCCAAGCGATATGTCTAAACTCTTGATTAAGCGATTTGAGTACCGGATCCACCTCAACATCGCTATGTCTAGAGTTGTACAATTCGTGATCATCCATAGTAACGATAAACGATCAGTCTCAACTACAACAAACGCACCAATCAACTTCAGTTATCTTCATAGCTGAAATAACTTCCCATAACTCACTCTTAACCTGCAGATAAGCGTGTTGACGAACGTTTAAGACCTTAACTCTAAATTGTACGATAAATCTATTACCATCTGCATGATCTTGTCCCACGGTCCATCCAATCACGATAGGACTAGTATCCACTGTAAGCATCATCGACCTACCACACTTGTAATCCACCCTCTCTAGCACTAGAGGAGACGTTAGCAACGTATTCAACTTCTACATCGTCTTGGTGTGATCCTCTTCCCATCAAAACTTATGACCCTTCCTCAATAAATCATATAACGGATCTGCCTCATGAGCATAGTGGAGAATCCATATATGATAAAACATGTACGTTCTCAAAAATCTCGGCACTCTAATTAAGGAGTTGCAAATTTCTTTCATCCTCTCGATAGTCAACTTTACCTAGATCTGGTTTTCGTCCAAACGATTCACATAAATGTCTCACGATCACAACCTCCTTGATCCCAAATGTCAACTACGTGCTCGATAATGTGAGAAGTACTTCTCCGGCTGAGATAAGATCTTCTTAATCTTGTATGTGATCGACGTCGTACTTCTGACATCCCTTTTGATTTAATGCTTTATTCTTTTCATCCTCTAGACATCCTTTGATAGGTGAGTCATCCAAGAACGACATTGTCTTCAAGGATGAAGTCTCTTAAGATTTTGTTCATCCTCTTTCTCGTGTGCTAACGAGTTGGTAGCTCTTGTGAAATTGTGGACATTCAAACTAATTCCAACGATATTGTTATGTGAATTATTTCACATGGTGTATAATTCATCTTTTAGTCAAAAGTTAAACTCTCTAAGTCAAGTTAAGACTCTTAGAGAAGCTTATTTTGGAAGAAGTGAGCATTTGAAAATCTGAAAACATCACGGTATAAGTCTCTTTGCATTGATCACCGTGGTGTGTTAAAAAGTTACAAATGGAGTTGTAGACAAAAAGTTATTTTGGATACTTTTGTAATATTTTTGAAATCGAAAAGTGTATCATAAATCTAAGTGAGTTTGAAATTTATGTTTTAGATTTTCATCATGAAGATTATAGTACGTAGTATATGTTTGCATCTTAAAATGTAAAAAAAGGATCATGTCTAGAGATAGTTATGGTGGTTTGAATCAGTGAACAGAAGATGAAATAACGCATATTAGATTAGAAACTGGTCTCTAGAACCAATTGTGAGTTGACTTTCGTGGGTAGTTGAGTAAACCTATAGTGAAGAGATCTCTAGATCAAATCCTCTCAGACTCACAACCAACTTTGAGTAGGTTAACCCTTTCTGAGGAATATGTGGAGCACCAAGTTGTCTAAGGACGAGACACTAGATGTTCCTTAAATGTACCGTGAATGTGGGACGTTTCCGCCTACCCTTGCACCAGTGTAGTCACCTGGTGTGGATGCTAGAGAGAGATTTTCACCGGATTTCAAAATGGATCTTATCCTAGAGGACTAACTCCCACACTAGTGTAGTCACCTTATGTGGATGTTAGAGAAAGATTGCCGCCGGATGTTGGAAAGGATCGTATGTTAGAGGACTAACTCCTCTTTGGGATGTCGGAGTAATTAGTACTAATTCAGTTTGAGGCTCTCTAAGTCTTGGGGTAGTTAGATACATCAAGGTGATCCATGTCGACACTAATTCTTTTGTAGAAAAATATAGATTTCACCATGTGATGCACTTAGTGAAAATCAAGTCAAAATGATACTTGAAGAGAGACTTTCGAAGTTAAGAAGAGCGGAGAACTCAACGGCTATAACTCATACTTTGGGGTCATAACAAAATGATTCTGGTGGTCACAGATAACTTCTGATGATTAGAGGTAACTTCTAGTGGAGGTGTCAAGAGTTGACTGTACAACTGACTCGGCAGCTGTCCGTACATATGGATCTACAAAGACATGTTAATTAATCTTTATGACATGTAAGAAAATATTACGTGTTGATTTTTTACCAGAGATTTATTTTTCTGTTACCACTTGTCTAAGGCATCATTTTACACTTGTTAAGTGATGGAATGATGCTTATAGGGGGTGTATAAGGAAGTTAGTTTTTTCCATTCATTGGAGTACGTATTCAAACAGCCATAGAACTCGATGTGTGGATGATATGAAGGAGAATGAAGTAGGGCTATGTAGATCACTAGGAGACAAAAATTTAGATCTTTGAATTTTCATTGATAGATTATTTTTGATAAAAATTCTGAAAATATCTCCTAGGTTCCAAATCGACCTCAAGGTCGATAGAGAGTTGATCTCAACGAGTTCATGGTAGTACTAAAAAGCTCTTCTTGCAGGCTTGCGCACTAAATAAAAAATCTATCAATTTGAGGTCAGGAGGACGGAGATATGCTCTAATAAAATTCTAATAGTCAATTTCTGAGTATGTGTATTCAAACAGTCATAGAACGTGCTGAAGATTTGATATGAAGAAGATTAAACTCATATTGGAAAGCTCTCGAAAGCTGATAATTGTGAAGTCAACAATCGTCTGATTTGAGTTTAGAAGAAGTTTCTTTGAATTTTCATTGGTAGATTATTTTTGATAAAATTTTCAAAAGTACCTCCTAGATTCCAAATTGACCTCATGATCGATATAGAGATGGTCTTAACAAGCTCAAGGTAGCACTAAAATCCTCTTCTTCCAGACTTGCGCACTAAATCAAAAATCTATCAATTTGAGGTCAGGAGAACAAAGATTACCCTATTGAAATTCTAGTAGTCAAATTTTTAGTGTGTGTATCCAAATAGTCGTAAAACATGCTGTAGATTTCATCTGAAGGAGATTAAATTCGGGTTGGGCTCTCGATGAGCATGTTATGGATCGTCTGGTTTGAGTTTAGAGAGAGCAATATATCATCGATTGAAGTTCAAATTCAATTTCTAAATGTACATATTCAAACAGTCATAAAACACAATATGTGAATGATCTCAAAGAGATTAAAGTGGAGTTGGAAAGCTATCAAAAAGCCAATGACTTTGGACTTAATGATCAACTGATTTGAGTTCAAAGTAAGCAAGATACCATCGATTGAAGTTTGAAGAATCAATTTTTAAAATTTTTCTTTCAAGTAGTCATAGATATCACTGTAGATATTTTCTGAAGGAAATCGAGATAAGGTTGGAGAGATCTGGTCGAGCTAGTGATAGTGGTCCTAATTTCCAGTTGATTTGGACCTGAGAAGGTTGAGATATCACCAATTGAAGTTATGGTGGACAAATTGTGAATAAACGATGACACATTCGAGAATTTTGGAGCATTTTCTTATTTCTGTGGATGAATTTGGTCCCAATCTCGTGTGAGTGTGCTCAGTGAGTGTTTTCTGATGTGGTCAAAGTTTCATGTTTATCTGATCTTCAAAGGTGGAGATACAGCCTATTGGAATCTCTAGGTGTCAAAACTTACATGTTTTAAACATGCAAGTAGTTTTAACTTGTGACTTGCAGTATGTGCAAACAGGGAGAGTTTAGACTTTGCAGAAGAGTACCATCTTAGTGTAGTCTATCATCCCACAAAGTTATAAAGAGAATGTGTGTCAGAACTGTCTCTACCGAGTCCCAAAGTTTGATAAAAACACTCTTACGTCCATCCTTAAATTCTCTTAGTCGCAACAGCCTCACAACTTATTATGGCTATAAGGTTCTGCTCTTTCCCAAGAGACACTCTCGTCTTAAAACAACATAGAGTTTGTCTTTGAAAGCTTGAGATAGACCTCCTCGAGTCGAGTTAAGATCACCTCACAATCCTTGATGTGGTCGATGACGTATCGTCAACACCCTCTTTGATCTAACACTTCATTCTTTTTGTCCTCTCTACATCCCTTGATCGGCATATTGTCTAAGAAAGACATTGTCTTCTCGAGGATGAAATCTCTCAACATCATGTTCATCTCGTTCATCATGTGAGCCACTGAGTTAGTAGCTTCATGTGACAACGTGCACATAATCCTAATGGTGTGTGCATCATTGTTACGTCTCTGTTCTCTTCCACGAGCTAGACTTGATCGTACCTTGAGTATAGATCGCTCATCGAATATATCGCTCGTTTTACAAACGACTCGATAAATTCATCCACAATTTACACTATCCATGCTTTTCTGATTGTAAGTTTCTGATTTCACAAGTTGCATGTCTTGAATGAAACACAAGGATCCATTCTTCTTTAGCACCGTAAACCATCGGCTCAAATACGATGCAGAAGATAGCTCCAAGATCCTCATTATCATTTCCTCCTTTAGCAGATCCACCAGCTTCGACAAATGTACCCTCGGTATAGAAATTAGCCTTAAGTTCCAAGGCACGTGCGGTACCGTAAAGATGATCATCGGTATCACAACGTACGGGTCTACGTAACTATCTCGTGAGGTTCAAAGACAAATGTTTTCTCATGTCGAGAAATTATTTCTTTGAAATACACTACCTCCTCTGCCAACAACGAACCATCGGTCTCAACCTTAAGTTCATCGAGAGTTACTTAAGAGAACTTATGTCCTACATTTCTTGGATCCCGTAAGCTTTTCTCTCTTGAAACTCGTCCACTTTGCACGCCAATAGATTATATGTTTAAACATTACTATTATCAGCAAGACCCTTACATACTAAAACATCAATTTATAATGCATTAGTGAAAAAGTTTTATTCGCGCTTTGAGTTTCTATAGGGATGACGGGATAAATATAATCCATCTTCATCCGAGAAATGGAGATTGTTTGTGCTCTTCTTAGGAGTAAATTTAATTAGAAGTTCAATATAAAGGGGTTTCCAGTTCCATTGTTGTTTTCTTAACTATCATGTTTTCTATATATTGAATAAAAACCGTACAGAAAGGAATTTATTCCCGTGCATGAGGCGCTAGTATGGAAATATAGTAAACTAGACCGTCCATACTAAAGGAGGGTATGGAGGGTCTAGTCACCTTAACCCATTCAGGGTGCACTCACATCGTGAAGGTTTTCCGGATTACGGAGGGTTCCGGAGAATAATGATTCCTTTCGGAGTTGTTTGGATTACTGGCTTACGTAAGTAGAAGGTTGTTATACACCGGGTATAATAAGTCAGGGTGCTTCAAGAGATGACCGGCATTAGCGCGATTGGTGAAAATCTTATCTTGTTTATCTCAGTAGAATACGAGTTTCAAAGTTCCAGACCAGCTTCTCTCTTCTTTCTTTCCTCCTTGTTTAGTCCTGTAAACTGTAAGCACAGTAGTCGTCACGCGCCGTCCAGGTCTTAAACCAGTTTTTAATTCTAGGATTAACGTAATTGCGAATTCGAATAGAATTCACCATTGAGTCTGATGCTGACCAGATTAAGACTGAGATTGAGTTTAACACCTTGAACCTGCTGCTTAAGGATGAGTAACAGACAAAGAAAACAGGCGCCCTTTCTGGTCTTAATCCTGAATCCTTTCAGGATATCAATTTACCAAGAACTTTAGGACATGCAAGACGCTGGACACTACACAAGTGAGAGGCGGAGAGCATCTCGAAGGAAAAGCGAAGAGTTCGATAGTATGCAGGTATAGTATGTAGTTCCCGATTCATCGAAGATCGAAGAGCTACTTCTTGCGGAGTTTTAACATTCAGCGCTGGAATGCACGTGAATTTGGGACGCGAACTGGTAGAAGACGTCGGACTGCTGGCAAGATCCCAAGTTCAGTTCGAACGATGAACTTTTGGTGATGGAACTGTTGGATTGAGAGATCGGATTGTCAGCGATCTTTTGAAATTTGTGCTCCCCGACCGCGGACTACTCAAAAAGAGTTCAAAGTAGCGTACGAGGTAGGATGCAGCGAGCGGCACATGAAGCATTACGCTACGAATTGGAAGCACCCTGACTTATGACTGATCTTATGCCACAAGTTTAAGATTAAAATGATCACGGATGATTGCAGATGTACCATGTGAATCAGGTTTACTCCACTTAATTACTCTACTCGGTTCACCTCAACGCAGAGAAGCAGTGTTTAACCGGTTCTGAGTTTAATTTCTTTAACGTGTTAAACTGTAACATCTTGAACTGTCGGGTGAAATTTGCACGCGATGGTTTGATGTACATTTACATCGTGTTAAAATTATAGCCTTACGATGAGATTGTTTTGGATCGTTGATATTTACTATCACCGGATATTTAAGTTATACATCACCTAGACACCGGAATATGAACCGTCATTGATAACTCCAATATAGCATCCGTAGAAGTTTCCCGGTATTTTATGCGGAGAAAATATGAGTTCTCCGGACAACGGACAGTTTTTCTCCGGACCTTTTCGGTTACAGAACCCTCCGTAGATCTCCGTAAAACGTAAAACGTCAACATAATTTCGCGATGTGAGTGCACCCTCAGTGCTCTACTTGAGTCCCGTAAACATATTCTTTTTAGGAAATGCGTGTGGATTCCAGTTAAAAGAAATTGTAGATGTAGACAATGTTGCTAGAAGAGTTAAACTTCATATGGTAAGTGTGGTAACCTAACTCTTCGCGTAGGAAGGGTTAGATGATAAATTAAACATTGTAAAAAACGATCTGATGGTACTTGATGTTGGCTGCAACACACATTCCTTACGGGTTCTTCTCGCAATATCTGATATATAGTCTATATTAGTATATAATATTTATGAATAATATATTTTTTAATATAAAAATATTGGATATTTTTTAACATTTATAAAACATCCAGTAACACTTTCAGCGCACCCCCACTGTTGTGTCCGGTCCAATGACGTCTTTCCATTTTTCTTTTCACTCGCCGTTTATCTTTTTCCTTCTTCTAACCAAAATTACACTTTAGGTGTATATTAACCCTCTTCTACATTGTTGTTACACGTGCATCAAAGCGATAATACTTTTTTGGTGTAATTTGAATGGGATTTAGTAAACCTATTTAGTAATACATATTTCTGGTTGTTTAACTCTTGGCAAAATGTAATGGTTTCATCATCTCCTTTTGCAGTATCCTCGTTATTCAGCAGTTAGTAGGGTGTTCTTTATAAGGCAATTGGTAGTGAAAGGAAACTACTTTTTCTCTTGGGGACGCTGTTACTGAAAATGTGAACCTCCTCTTGCTGCTTTGATTTCTGCGGTATTTCTTTCACATTCTGATTTTCTCGAGTAGCTGCTTTTGCTTTCTTTTCCAACCTTTTTTGGACCCGTAATTTGCTTTACCACGGCACAATAATTCAGACGTGTTATTCACTCTCAGGAATTCACACTCACATATAGAGGGGTAAATACTAGTGCGTGACTGTCTGAGTTGTAGCTTATGGTAGCTGTTTCTATCCAACTTGCATAAGCTTACGAGTAGTTAAGTAATATAATCGGGTGGATTGTTTCGATAAAAGTCGTTATATGGCTTTGTCTTTGTTCATTATGTGATTCAATCTAATGTCTTTGTGTCGATGTTTCCATACGAGTTTTTGAGATGTTATTTTCCCTTTATGGTTATGCCAGCATGGTTAGTCCATGTCAAATGAAATAATCCATACCGAAAAGTGGTGGAGAATCTCCAGCAAGTAGTCAAGATTCTGATACTCTTGGCTCCTTACCTCACTCTCACCTCCTTTTGTGCAAAATAGACTATGCTTAGTTACCGTTTTCCAACGGTAACTAAGCATAGCGAAAATCAACAAAATATAAATCACATGCGCGTAGCGACTCCCGCCACGTCCTATATTTAGCAAAGATCATTAGTTTTATCAATTTTATTTATCAATATCTCAACAAATAATAATAATAATAATAGAAATCACCCATGCTTAAGTCAAGATCACAGGATCCCACCCCATCAATTACTCATCTAAACATACATAAAATGTGCAACCGGAATTTGCTCATGTTGCGTGGTGATGAGTAATCATATTTTCTTCGGACGTGAACTGAATAGGCATCCCCGAGGCGTGTACAGCGAGAGTAAAAGAAATGACCGTTACTGCGGAAGGGAAGTCAGGAAAAACAGCTGGTTGGACGCCGGTCATTTAGCGCAAGACGGCGGCATGTTTATATTTTCACCGTGTTTAATTATTTGGCATGTGGGTACTGCCGGGGGCAGCTTGCGTCAGACGGTCCATGTCTTGCTTTGCATTATAGCGGTACCATGAGACGGCGGTGTCGCGCTACTTGGCGGCTACATGTTATATTTCTACTCCGACGCTTGAGTTTAGTAGTTCTAGAAGTTAGCTTATATTTCTTCTAGTCGTTTATGTATATGTTTGACACCTTTGCATACGGTGTTAACACTATTTTGAGTCTTAGTAGGTTGATCACCATGTTGATAGGGCTTAAGCTCATGGGTTGTATTTGCGTGTCGCCCATGCACGCTTTCTAGCTGATTTAAGTTATTTTTCGGGGCTGCGTGTCGTTTTAAGTAATTTAAGTTTTACGCTGGCACTCTAGGGGGCTTGACGTGGTAGCCTATGAGTAAAACTAAGTTGCCACGTGGTTTAGGGTACTAAAGGACAACCAAGTGGAGCTATGAACTCCCATTGGTCCGTTTTTGTCTTTTGTTAAACTCTAAATTTAGAAACAGCGCTCTAGAGTAGAGTTCGAGCATTTGGTGAGGGATCTTCGAAATCTGAGAGCACAGGGGGAGAGAGGTCGTCATGCCAAGCACTTCCAGTGAAAATTTCGATCGATTTGAGTCAATAAAGAGGGAGTTATGAGCAATTGAAGTTCGGATTGTGCTACAATTGAATCATTTTGGTTGGATTTAGGGTTTTCAGTGTCACTCGCAGCAGATTTGAGGAAATTGCTTCAAAACTTCGAGGTTGTGTTCTCCGCCAGCAGGGCTACAATTTCACAAAAAGTTTCATATCGATTGAGCAACTGAGTAATTCAGGGCGGCCGCTGGAGCTGAGGGGGTCTGAAAAGCTCTTAATCTAGAGCAGCGACTTCAGAGGAGGAGATCTACAGTTCTGTGTACATTCAGGAGTCCCAACTTCACAGGGATGTTCAGCACCCTGTAGGCTGCAAATCCTGTAAGAAACTTCGAAATTGATCGAGCCAAACTCCTGTTATAGGTTGAAATAGCCAGCTAGGTACCAGAAATTGCCGTAGTTTTCTTGCTCAAAACTTTTCTGTTCATATCTCCGTGTCAGAATTTGATCTCAGGCTGAAATTTCGTCTGTGAGTTCAGTAGTACCTCATTTTCATGTAGGGGAAGTTTAGAGGTCTAAACCTTCATAGTTTTCCTCTCCGTGAGTGTCAAAGTTCACCGCCGAATCTTATTACTGCCAGCTAGACCTGAATTTCGCCTTCTGGGTATATTACTAGATCTTACACATCTGTGTGAGTGTTTATAGCCCTACTGTGACCTGAAAGCCAACCTCTTGAGTGAACAACCACAGCCAGAAGCCCGGCGCTTTCCTAGGTAGACGGATTACACTCCGACATACTCTCTTTTGGTGAACTCGACGTGAAACACCTAGGGTGGAAGTTTTCTTAAGAGTGTTACAGGATCAGATATCATGGCCAACCAAGGATCATCAAGTGGAGGTGCTGCTGCTGCTCAGCAACCTATTCAGTTTGATGCTGCTACGATGAAGATGTTCCAGGCTTTTTCCATGTTCATGCAGCAGCAGCAGAGCACAGAGAGGAAGGAGGTGTTAGCAACCAAGGCGTTGCAATCTGTGGTGCACCAGATGGACCAGTTCAAGGGTACAGATATTTCCAAGTATGTGCGATACTATGCTAGGGAGATGGAGGTGAACAAGGTGCCTGAGAAGGAGATGGTGGAGAACTTTGAGCTTGCTGTTGTCCCTGAGATTCGTGGGCGTGTGAAGGAGCTCAAGCAGCAGCAAGGACAGAGTTGGGAGAGCTTTATGCGAGCTTTGAAGGAGGAGTACTACACTGAAGATTCAGAGAGGGTGACCAAGAGAACGTTCTTGGAGTGGGTGGTTAAGCCCAACAAAGGTTTGTCTGTAAATGAGTTGTTAAGAGAGTTTGATCGTCAATATGCTCAGCTTTCTAGGACAGAAAAGCTTACACTAGAGGTGGAGAAGACAGAGCTTTTTCTACAAGCAGCGGACGTGACTATTCAGGAGAAGCTTGAGCTGTTGTTGGAAGACAAGAGTGAGGAGAGAGGATTGAAGACTGATTGGAAGGAGGTTGAAGAGGCTATCTCTTTGCTGACCAAGAGACAGAGAAGAAGGGACAAGGTGGTGGTAAGTGAAGCAGCACCTCTGATAATTCCTGTCAAGCAGTTGCCTGCTAAGCCCGCTTTGGTAATTGCTAGAGAGGAAGACTCACCGCTTGATGAGTTGATTAAGGGTATGAAGGAGCTTAAGCTTAAGCTCACTAGGTTAGAAGAGAAGGAGCAGAATGTACAGCCTGCTATGCAGAGACCTCAGATGAGAGAAGGCTTTGTTCATCGTTGTATATGGTGTGATAGCCTAGACCATGTAAGAAGAGATTGTGGGGAGTTTTCAGATGCATTGAGGAAGGATCTTATCTTCTTCAAAGATGGTAAGATCCATTTGAGAGAGACTGGGATGATGTTGGGAACCAACTTTGGCAAGGGTGGTATGAAGAGACTCGTGAGTGAGATATCAGCATCACATGCTGTTTCTCTTGTGAATGCTGCTACATGTGGAGTGAAAGTGGAGATGGAGAGAGAGAAAGGGACTACTGGGTTGTGGTCAGATGTAGTGCGGTCCGTAGCTAGAACAGAGCTAGACAAGGATGTGCTACGAAGGGTTGGCAACTCAATTAGAGAAACTACAGGATGGAATGACCCTGTGGATACTATGTCAGTGCATGCTTATGTTGCAAGAAGTCAGCATGAAGCTCTACTAGAAGAAAAACGCAGGAGGGAGGATGCAGGTGAGGCTTCTACAGCCAAACGACCTGCTACAAGGAGTGAAAGGGCTAGACCAGATGCAAGGCAGGAGACAACACCTACACGGGAGGAGACTATGGAGGATCTACCATCTGCAACACCAAAGGAGAAGGAGAGAAGCAAGGAGAAGGGTAAGATGCCTGCATACAAACTTCAGTCTGACATTGAGATTGCTACAGACTTGAAGCAGGTGTTAGAGAACCGTATCTTGAATGGAAAGGTTGAGTTTACTCTGGGTGAGATTCTTGGGATAGCAAAGCGTGAGTTCCATGAGGTTATCATAGATATCATCAAGAGGAAACGTCAGATTTTGGGTGAAGCAGCTACGCTTAACGCTCCAGGGACCAAACTGTCAGAAGATGAGGAAGATGAGATTGCTGGTTATTGCTCTCAAGTATCAGAGGGAAGATCAGATCAGCATGTGAGGTTTGAAGATGAGGTGGAAGCATCGCAGAAGAGCCATTATTCTCACAACCATTGGGCAAGAGCAACCACAGAGACCTTGGTGAAGTTGGGAGATCTGGAGGAACCTGTGGTGGCATTGATTGATCATGGCTCAGAGATTAATCTGATGTCTAAGGAGCTGTACAAGCGTGGGAGATGGCCCATAGACACCGACCATGGATGGCTTATCCGTGCTGCCAACAACCAGCGAGGAGAACTCTATGGTGCTTGCCCCAACATCAAGGTAACTGTGGGTGACATCAGTGATGTTCAGAATTTCTTTGTACAAGACATGTCAACCTATCCTATCATTCTAGGACAGCCTTACATCACTGCTGTTAGAATGGAGACACGAGTTATGGATGATGGTTCAGCCTATGCTAGGATACGTAGTAGAGACGACAAAAGAGCTGTTCAGTTTTTGACCGTTGCTGCAGAACATGAGAGGAATCGTGATAGCTTGAGAGACCGTCCACTACCTAAGATTACTCAGGAGTTTAGAGAGTCTAGGGGTTTTGACAGAGTACCATTGAAGAGCGAGACTTCAACGGTACAGTAGAGATAGGATTCTCGCTTGATCCAGTAGAGCAGGAAGCTTTATCCACTAGCTTCTTAGGATTGACGTCATGTGGGTCAGTGTGTTATAGGAAGATTGAGAATCTGAAGAGGTTTGAGAGGCAACATGTGAAGTATGTACAGCAGTCTTTGAGAGATAGTGGAGAGTTAGCAGGAGATGAATACATATCTGGAGTGTTTGAAGAGCAGTATTTGGTAGATACTATAGGGGAGTTGAAATCTATATTAGAAAGCTCTACAGATGATGTAGATAGAGTGGTGAGAGTGAGCTCCAAGGAGCTTTATGATGTAATTGATAAGTTTATAGATCGACAAGAAGTGTATGTGGAGACCAAGTACAAGTCAGTGGCAAAGAAAGTCAAACCAGTGGCTTTGCCTTTACCACTCGATTACAATCAGAAGATGGAGCAAGCTGCACGAGAACCCACGCTCAGAGGACCGAGAAGAATTGGGCACCAGTTCACAGAAACAACACTGAAGGAGCTGAAGATTGGAGGTGATGGATTTCTTACCGAGCAAGAGAAGAAGAGCTTCAGGGAGATGCTATCTAGGCATGGTAAGGCGTTTGCGTTTGAGTCACATGAAGTAGGATGTGTAGATCCAAGTGTAGTTGCACCTATGGTAATCTTTACTATACCGCATGTGCCTTGGAATCTACGTCCTATCCCTGTACCTAGAGCTCATCTACCAAAGCTGATAGACTTGCTCAATGAGAGGATTAGGATGGGTATCTTGGAACCATCTATAGCTCCCTACTCTAGCAGATGGTTTACTGTTCCGAAGAAGAGTGGAGCTTTGAGATTTATTCAAGATATGCAGCCAGTTAACAAGGTGACTATCAGGAATATGGGTATAGGACCTATTGTAGACGAGTTTGCAGAGGCTTTTGCTGGTCGTGCTATCTATTCAATGGGAGACTTATATTCAGGTTACGATCAGTTTCAGTTATCCTCTGAGAGTAGAGACTTGACTACAATGAGGACACCTCTGGGGTTACTAAGGATGTGCACCTTGCCACAAGGTGCTACCAATTCTGTAGCACATATGATGAATGGCATGAATAAAGTTTTGAGGGATTTCATTCCTGAAAAAACTATGCCATTCCTTGATGATGTGCCGATCAAAGGGTGTACTGAGGAGGAGAAGAATGAGGTAATAGATCAGAGGGGGTGCCGTAAGTTTGTTGCAAATCACATAGCCGACTGTGATAAGATACTGAGTCGACTGGAGGAGGTTCATTTGACTTTATCAGGAGCAAAGTCTGTATTTGGAGAACAGGAGGTGTTAATAGTGGGACATCTGTGTGGATCTTATGGTCGGAAACCTTGTCCAAACAAGGTTGATGCCATCCGAAGGATGAAAGAGACATGTGGATCAGTTACTGAGGTGAGAAGGTTTCTAGGTGCATGTGTGTTTTATCATATATGGATTTCACACTTTGCACATGTAGCAGATCCGTTGTACAAGTTGTTGAGGAAGGGGCAGAGATTTCTGTGGCAAGAGGAGCAAAGCGAGTCTATGAAGAAGTTGAAGGATCTGTTGTCTTCACCACCAACTCTACGGAAGGTAACATACGAGTTGGGCAGATCTGTTATCCTTACTGTTGATACTAGTCCTATTGGCATTGGGTGGGCTATAGGACAAGATGATAAGGATGGAAATAGATATGTGGTGCGTTTTGGTGCTAAGGTCTTAAGTTCACGGCAGAGAGACTACCCTCAGATCAAGAGAGAGCTATGGGGAGTAGTTACTGCGATGAAGAGTGATAAGGAATACTTGATAGGAGCACCTGTGGTTGTGGAGACAGATTGCTTACCTCTCTTGGGAATGATCACTAGCTGTACAACTCCAGATATTGCTATGTTGAGGTGGATAGCATATATCAAGTCCTTGAACCCAGAGTTTAGACATATCGCAGGAAAGGACAATCCTGTGGCAGATATGTTATCAAGGGCTAGGTATTATGATGAGAAAGAAATGATAGATGATCAGGAGGATGTGGGAACAGAGTTCTATTCTAGTGCTCTTGCTAGAAGGGATAGAAGCTGTTTTGCAGCTCCATTGGAGTTATTTGAGGAAACTATGTACGATGGCGAGTGGTTGGATCTTGGGCGCTATTTGAGTTCATTGGAAAGGCAAGAAGGCTGGTCTGATGCAGATTTCAAGAGGATCCGTAGAACAGCTTATGGGTACTTTTTATATGGAGGACATCTATGGAAGCGCCCTAAGCTACAAGGAGGTGTACCACAGCGGGTGGTATGTGACCTAGAATTGAAGCAGAAGCTGATCAAGGAGTTCCATGAGAGTCTATGGGCCGGTCATAGAGGAGTTTGGGCTACATTTGCCAAGATAAAGGAGAAGTATTGGTGGAAGGGTATGTATAAGGATGTAGTACAGTTTGTTTCATCCTGTATACCTTGCCAGATGTATTCCAACGTACGTCATCGTGATGGATTGCATCCTACTTATCCTTTAGCCATTCATTACAAATGGGTAGTTGATCTGGTAACTATGCCATTTGGACTTGGACAAATGAGATATCTAGTCTTGGCTAGAGAAGATCTATCTAACCAAGTTGAAGGTCGTGCCCTGAGGACGAAGACCACTGCTAGTGTTTGCCGCTTTCTACTTGAAGATGTTATTTGTAGGTATGGGTGTGTGGGGAAGATCACTGCAGATAGGGGTGAGCTGGATTCACAAGAAGCAGTTGAGTTCTTCAAGCGATTGGGAATCAAGTTGGCGTTAACCACTGCTTACAATCCTGAAGGGAATGGTAAGAGCGAAAGAGGTCATCCGCCAATCATCAAAGCTTTGGTAAAAGCTTGCAAGGGTAAGATCCGTGAATGGCCTAGACTGCTACCGTTTGCTTTGTGGGCAGATCGTACAACTCATAGTACCGTTACAGGTTACATGCCAGCAGAGTTGATACTAGGACAAAAACCTGTGATGCCGATTGAGGAGGTTGTGCCTACTTGGAATGTTTTGCCATGGGAAGATGATAGAAGTACGGAGGATCTTCTTGCATTAAGGATCCAGCAGTTAGAACGAAGACCTGAGGATGTTGCCAAAGCTGTCGAAAGATTAAAGACTGCTAGAGAGAGAAACAAAGGAAGATTTGATAGAACGCATAGATTACGACCCAAACCAATTAAAGAAGGTGATTGGGTCTTAGTCTATGATAGTAGTCTTGATAATCAGCATAGCACTATCAGAAAGTTCTCCAAGAGATGGTTTGGACCTTATGTGGTATTAGAAGTTTATGATAATGCCACATACTCCTTGAGAGAGTTAGATGGTGCAGTGCTCAAGATACCAGTCGCAGGAAAGAGAATCAAGCTCTTTAGAAGGAGAGGGGAGGATCGGAACGTTGCAGAGTTTACAGAGGATGAAGCTGAAGACTCAATGCAGGTTGAAGATGAGTTTGAAGCCGAAGCTGAAGAGTCTTGATCTGGATGGCACATACCGGAGGATGTGCAGGTTCAGAGGGGGTGGATGTCGCGCTACTTGACGGCTACATGTTATATTTCTACTCCGACGCTTGAGTTTAGTAGTTCTAGAAGTTAGCTTATATTTCTTCTAGTCGTTTATGTATATGTTTGACACCTTTGCATACGGTGTTAACACTATTTTGAGTCTTAGTAGGTTGATCACCATGTTGATAGGGCTTAAGCTCATGGGTTGTATTTGCGTGTCGCCCATGCACGCTTTCTAGCTGATTTAAGTTATTTTTCGGGGCTGCGTGTCGTTTTAAGTAATTTAAGTTTTACGCTGGCACTCTAGGGGGCTTGACGTGGTAGCCTATGAGTAAAACTAAGTTGCCACGTGGTTTAGGGTACTAAAGGACAACCAAGTGGAGCTATGAACTCCCATTGGTCCGTTTTTGTCTTTTGTTAAACTCTAAATTTAGAAACAGCGCTCTAGAGTAGAGTTCGAGCATTTGGTGAGGGATCTTCGAAATCTGAGAGCACAGGGGGAGAGAGGTCGTCATGCCAAGCACTTCCAGTGAAAATTTCGATCGATTTGAGTCAATAAAGAGGGAGTTATGAGCAATTGAAGTTCGGATTGTGCTACAATTGAATCATTTTGGTTGGATTTAGGGTTTTCAGTGTCACTCGCAGCAGATTTGAGGAAATTGCTTCAAAACTTCGAGGTTGTGTTCTCCGCCAGCAGGGCTACAATTTCACAAAAAGTTTCATATCGATTGAGCAACTGAGTAATTCAGGGCGGCCGCTGGAGCTGAGGGGGTCTGAAAAGCTCTTAATCTAGAGCAGCGACTTCAGAGGAGGAGATCTACAGTTCTGTGTACATTCAGGAGTCCCAACTTCACAGGGATGTTCAGCACCCTGTAGGCTGCAAATCCTGTAAGAAACTTCGAAATTGATCGAGCCAAACTCCTGTTATAGGTTGAAATAGCCAGCTAGGTACCAGAAATTGCCGTAGTTTTCTTGCTCAAAACTTTTCTGTTCATATCTCCGTGTCAGAATTTGATCTCAGGCTGAAATTTCGTCTGTGAGTTCAGTAGTACCTCATTTTCATGTAGGGGAAGTTTAGAGGTCTAAACCTTCATAGTTTTCCTCTCCGTGAGTGTCAAAGTTCACCGCCGAATCTTATTACTGCCAGCTAGACCTGAATTTCGCCTTCTGGGTATATTACTAGATCTTACACATCTGTGTGAGTGTTTATAGCCCTACTGTGACCTGAAAGCCAACCTCTTGAGTGAACAACCACAGCCAGAAGCCCGGCGCTTTCCTAGGTAGACGGATTACACTCCGACAGCGGGTTTTTCAAACTTTTCACCTCTTCGATATCGTCTTGAACAGCGTCACACGCTCCGTGCGTTCTAACAATCGTCGACACTTTGGGCCTGTAGAGGGACCAGCGTGACACCTTTCCGCCCCTCGCTTCTCAGACTTCTCGCTTCTCTTTGCTCGCTTTCTCTTTAACGCTTCTCCTCGACGTTTCGCTGTGCTGCTGATGAATGCCGATTTCCCGCACGGTTCTTACCAGGCAGCACGAATGAAGATCGAGAAACGTATCATTTTCCTCGTCTTGCTTGCTGGAAGGAAGGCGTCATGACCGTCGTCTCGTGGAAGCTTTACTCGTGTCCTCGATGGAACCTTTACTCGATTATGCTTTTCATCGCGCTGTTTCATTGCCTATGCGAAATGTCTGTCTTGTTTGCTTGTGGAATGCGACAATGGTTTGCGTCTTTGCTTTTAATCTCCTTGTCGTCGCGTTCTTTCTTTGCTGTAACTCGGCAAAGAAAGAACTCGACGTCGATGACAACGGATGGGACGCTCATGCCGAGGCATTCAGTGCTTCTTCTTTTCTACCTCGACGCGTCTCCACGTTCGTTGCTTATCTTATGGCAGCAGATAAGTATTCCGACTCCTTCTTCTCCTTCTGCTGCTTTCTTTTCATGTCGCAGCACGTAGCTCATCCTGAAGTGATTGTTCTCGATGCCGATGATGATCGCTTGTCTCTTCCATCTACTCCCATTTCGGAACTCGTTGCCGATGATGAAACTCGCTGTATTCCTTCCACTCCCACTGCCTTGAGTCCTCAGCGAGAATGTCCACAGGAAGTGCAGGACAGCTTCTGTGTCTTCGAAACGATTTGTTGTCACTAAACTGATGTCTCCGGTCCATGTGTTATCAATCATTTTCGCCGTCCTCTCAGTTCACCTCCTTACTCCGTTTACTCCGGCAGTTTGCTGTCCTTCTGTGATTTCGATCTATACAGGTCTGCGTCCTACATTTACATTGACTTTCATTTTACACTCGTGCCTCCCGAATTCTTAGTTCATGCGCTGGATTATGTCCTCCTTTCCAAATCTTTTACTGTACCGAGCACTTGTCTTCAGGCTGTTGTCAGTCCCTTCCATTACATACATACGGAGGGAACTTGGCTAGTGTTATGAGACAGTCGTTCCATTCTTTTTGCTATTCGAAATTCCTACAGCTTCCGAGCGATCCACGTCTTTTGAAACCGACTGTGGTAGGTCTTTACCGTCTGAAGTGTGTTCGCTGTCTTTGCCACGACGTTGATCACGCTTCTTATAGGTTTTCTTGCAAACACTTTCCTTTTAGACATGTTGCTCAGACGAGCCGCCAGAGCTCACCGTCCGCAGATTCTGCCACCACCTCTTGCGGACGGAACACGTAGGGTATCTATTACGAAGCGATTGGAGTTGTCGGTTATTGTAAATTGCACCGGAGCTGACCTCGATATCGACAGATGTTGGCCGCTTCTCTCTCGTTTCCTCCAAGATGAGTGGAAGGGCGGTTTGCTGTCTGTAGAACGAGGAGGAAGTCTACTCCACTTGCATGTATAGGGCGTAATATGTGTCGAAGCTAGCACTTGTGTCTAGGTCAAACAGCGTCTGCTTGCAGTTCTTGGCTGGAAGGGAGTCGACAGGCCTGTTGGAGGTGAAGTTTACGTGAGGTCACTCACCAACAGAGGCCTCCATACCTTCGTCAGTATGGTAGGCTACTGCATGAAAGACAAGGCTGAGGCTCATCACAAAGCGTGCATGAAAAACATTACTGACAATATGCTGCAGGACGGGGAAGAACTTTTTACGCTTTTTGGTGCTGCAGACACTAAGAACCGGGTGGAGTTAAACTGCAACAACATTTTGCAACGGGCCCTCCAGTTCAACAAGTTCAGAAGCAGGCATCCGCTAGATACAACCTTGAGAACTTGCCTCCGCTCGATGATTAGATCTGGTAAATATACCCCTTCCTGCAGATGGTTGATGGCATGTGACATTCATAAGGCTAAGAGCGATTCATTGTGGAAGGCTATCGTTCGTCCAGAAACCATCACTATATCGGACATTGACAACATGTTTTTTGTCCAAACTCGTGCTCGGTATTTCACTGTGGAACAACCTGATACTGATATTATGAACGAGGAGGACTGCATCGTCGCTGCGTCCCCTGCAGACAGACCAAGGAGAGTACCGAATTTTCAAGACGTCCAGGCTCTACCGGACTACATGCCTATCTGCAGCGCGCTCGATCGTCATCTGGGAGCGGATAGAGGCTATGAAAGTATGTTAGTTCGGAATAATGGTTTTTCTGCTTCTGCTCCATGTACGCTTCTGCTTCTCCGTCTACGCTTTCTCACTGACCTCGGTTGATGCTGTGCAAGACAAGCAGCACGTGAAGACGGAGCGTCTGCGGAGAGCAGACGTACACAGAGTGATAGTAGAATCTACAGAGTTGTGAATTCGCAAAGTGAATGATGGTACCTCGTTCACTACGTGGATATCATGGACATAAGCAGATAGGCAGTTGAGTAGACCATTCGCGAAGCTGCCAGTATAGCTGTTTGGGGAGTAGACCATATCGGACAGTTTGTATGTAAACTTTGTTTTCATAACTGCGTACGGTAAATATCGGTATTGTACAAACTTCAAGTGTGAACCCGCTTTAGCGTTTTATATGGCCACCACAGACTTGTAAAGTTGCCGAATGTATAAATGTCTGTGTTTTATTAGTACAACGCAGTAGAAGGAAAACGTAATATGTTCAAGACAACATATTACGTTTTGAAACAGGACATTATGAAACACAAGGAGAAAACGTGATATGTTGAAGAGAACATATTACGTTTTCAAACAAGACATATTATGAAACGCGAGGAGAGGACAACATATTGTAGAAAACATGTACAAGAGACGAACGCAGGAGCGAAGAGGTGAAAGATGTTTCGAAGATGGAAAAGTATATCTGTGAACGAGCAGGTTCCAAAAGATCAAAAAGTAATCGCGGGAAATATATGCTGGCCCTGCATCGAGCGAAACGATATATATTTACCAGCGGCGCCCAAGAGAGAATGAACTTGCACATGGGTGAATAACACTCACTAAGAGAACAAGCAAAAGGTACAGCATAGTGTTGGCTTATAGAAGCTAGTATTCTCTCCCTCCTTTCAAAAATGAACATTTCTCGTTACTAAATTCGTCACTCATCCAAACCGAATTGCAGGTTGTAGCAGTGAATTGTTGCCAGAGAGGGACGCCTTGACATATTCCCGGGTCGCCTCTTCGTTTTCCATGATGTCTTTGTAAGTCCACCAAGTTTATTCACTCATTCCACGGTGTCAATCTAAAGTTTAACTGGGACGAAACATGCAGTATTTGCGGCTGTCATCGATTGCCTTCCATTCTCAGTCCAGGACTTCATATCGGCGTTCAGCTCAGACATCGAAGCAGATGAATCACAACAATACAGCGGACAAATATAGAGCCTTCCACAGCGGTCTGCATTTCCCTTCGTAACTTTAACTCCACTAACATGAACTTGCCCACATCTCCACAGTGGGCAAGTTGAGAGTTCAGCAACCGGAGAAATCTTTACTCAATTAAACGTACTTCTTAATTTCTTTAATAAATTCGTTTCAAACTTCACAATAAAGGATTTTCGCTTTCCTGCAGGCTTTACATAATTTCTACACGAAGGTGGCAAGATTCGATCTATCATCCTCTAGTAGCAAGAATTCGAGAACTTAAAGCGAGTGCTAGCGCGCACTCTGTACCAACTGGCCCTACGGGTACAATTTAAATCATATACGGTAGTATCATCTATTCCTAAACTCATCACAATAAAGTGTATCCGGGCCCCACTAACAGACGGAGAGGTGCAAATATCCTGATTAAGAGAAAGCAGAGTCGGAGATGAATGTTTCACTACAGAAGAAACTGGTACTACTGGCCTGAGTTTCCCCTCTGCGAGAGGAACGTGGACTCTCACTACGACTACATCCAGAACTGCTAGCTGACCTGGAGTGTCAGAGGCAGTTGACCATGCAGGGACCTCCGGTCAGGATGATGCATGTGGGAACACTGAACTGGGCACAAATTTCTTCCACTGACGGAATTCGTGTGTACCCATCCAGGGCTTATGGTGACCTGATGTAACTGATGCATACAGCCACATCCATATCGGAGGGTAGTTGCGTACATGTATGCTATACGCACATATTCCTGTTTCTGTACCCCCTCCACGAGTAAGTTGAAACAAGGCCCTGACGTGACGACTATCCTCCTCCATTTGCTTATCAAGACTCCAACGAGGACCAAGGAAAAGAACAGTCGCGGTAGATATTGTCATCAGATTCACTCTTCGATGCAAGATTAACCTATATCTTAAACCTACCTATATACTGACTCATTCAAAGAAGCCTATACTTGAGGTTTTGGCGACAGCTCTGGGATGAGATTTCAAAATTGGTTTCTTGGGCAGTCAGAAGGCATGTTCAGAACCATATACAGCGAGATAACCTCGGGATTCCGCCAAATGGGTATATGCCTTAGTGAGAGACAACAGGCATCATGAGGTTGATGAAGCCGTGCGCCGAAGTGGGAAGTACCTGACAGGATAGGTGAGTCACTTCGTATGCAGCCTTTGGGAGAGAGCTGACTCATGTGTTTCATTGCTACATTGACAAGGGCGGAGGCTGGATGCTTTGACTCGTGGAACAAGAAGTGCCATGATTCACTTATGGCTCACTTCACAGGAAATCAACTGAAGCTGGTAGTCATGATCAGATTAGGTCGAGTGGTCAGAAGGATGATCGTGGCGGTCGAGGCTTCTCTGTGATACACCCAAATCATCTCCAGACCTACGCTTGCTGAGACTTGCACGCTGCATTAGACGGACCAACGCTTGTACTACTTCTGACATTGGAGGGCGAAACTCCGGCTCAGGCTGCAACATAAATCACGGCCCTCGTTACAGTTAGTAGCAACTACAGCAGTTTATAATTCTGTGTTAATTGTCCTCACAATGTGAATGGTATGATTTCTCCGCTTTCTACATGAGACACATCAGGTCATAAGAGCAGCTCCTTACCTGTACACATAGTGCAACAATATCCGCAAATCGTGAAAGAGATTTCGCTGGGTAGATGCCCTTCAAAGCAGGATCCACCATTCGAGAGAGCGCGTCGATATCATGAAGTTGTGGAATTGCCCACCTCACAAGTGACTGTTCTTGTCGAGGCCGTGAACTACATGCAGTGCAATAGCAGGAAAAAAGTTCAGCGCGGATATTTTTTCAAGCTCATGCATTTGTAAACCGGTAAAGCGCTAAGCTAAAGCGATGGAACTGCCAACCACCGAACAAGATCTGTGACAAAACCGGAAAATGGTTTAACAGTTCGTGCGCTAGTCGACTCTGTTGAAAATTAATCAGCGTTAAGATCGGAAGCAAACATCAATGAATTACCTGTCAAGAGGCTTGCGACCGGTCAGCAGCTCAAGCATCACCACACCAAAACTGTAGACATCGCTTTTCACTGTGTAGGTTCCTGACATGGCGTACTCTGGAGCACTGTACCCAAATGAACCCAACATATTTGCTGACACCTGCACGACACGTTGGGTTCAAGATCGACGCCATGAAAAATCCTGAAACCAAATACTTTCTTCTCTGCGTAGGTGCTGATATTAGAAGGCCCATACCTGACGCTCAGAACCATAAGGAATTAGGGCGGCGATACCACAGTCAGAAAGATGAGGGTTTATGTCGTCGTTCAGTAGAATGTTTCCTGACTTGAAATTTCGATGTACAACGGAAGGCAAGCAGACTTCATGTAAATATCTGCAGGGATGTAATCTCATTAGTTCCCGTCCACTCCAAAGAATACCTAGTTCATTATCATACGCTCTAGAAGAGAGACCGATGAAAGTGAAACGTCAGAAATTGAAGGTAGAAAAAATAGACAAACAAAACTCTTACTCCCCAATTCCTGTTCACGTGATAAGCAGTCTATATCGGAGTTATATAAAATTAGCAGAAGCTACCAGAATAATTTAAACTTTTATAAAACATTCTTCTTAGTAATCCTTGGTAAATTCCTGAACACTTACTCCAACGCACGAGCAGCACCCAGCGCAATTTTCACCCTCATATTCCACGATAATTTCTTCGAAGATTCATCGCCCGAGTGAAGCGTATCATGCAATGTTCCCCTACTGACGTACTCGTAAACCAGGAGGCGTTGGCCATGCTCCGAGCAGTAACCGACGAGCTCTGTTATATTCACATGTCGGAGTCGCGCTATGTTTCCAACAATTGCCAGGAAGTCCTCTTCGTTCTGTACCACGGGAGCAGAGGTATCGAGCTTCTTTACTGCAAGCACCTGAACTCACAAAGCACACTCATCAGGGCAAACGGGAATGTTACAACCACTCCTACTGTGTTGCACCGCACCCCTGCTTAGGGTAGCTTACAGTAACAAGAGAGGTGCCCGACTTCAGTGACCAGAGTTTTACCTGGCCATCAGGGAAGTCGGCACGGTACACTCGACCCAATGATCCCTCCCCAATTAAATTTTCCTGGGCAAAGCTGTTGGTGGCGACTTGAAGGTCAGCAACGGAGTATACTGATGCCGAAATGGCGCTCCTTAAACTCTTGACGGACGACGGTCTTCCGGAGCTGATGTCTGCAGGCACTGGCTTGTAGCCTGAGGGAGGAAGCTTGAGTGCCTTCTCGGGGGGAGAGGCTTTAATTTTCTCTTCCTTTCCGTCCTTATCACCCATGAACGCTGCAAAACGCATAATACGTCAGTTGACGAGTTTTAGCTTCAAACAACTCATTTCAGAAGCTTGGAAAGCTTGTTTCCAGGGCGAAGAGAGAATGGCTTGGCAAAGCTACTGGAAGACGGGAGGGATTTACCTTGTGCACTGAAGAAAGACTTAGCATCGCTGTTCGACTTCTCTGCGCCATGTCATATCATTTGCAAGAGTGAGATACAAGCCCACAGTATGCGCAGAGGCAGAGGCAGAGCATGCGCAAAGCACAAGGTGTTAACTGTCGAAATGGCTTCACCACCATATACCAAGAGGAGGATCTGATGTACTAGGGGGGGCCAATTCGATAAAAACCAGAACGAGTAACGCTCAGACTAAGAGTACTGAGCATGACTGGAGACGCAATATACAAGATCCCAGCACATTTGAAATGATGGCAAAGTACCTTTAGCTGGTGGAATGAGAGGTCCCAACCAGGATGAGCTATTCGCCTGCTTATCGTCCTCCTTAGCAACGCCCTCTTCTCGTTTCCTCCACTTAAAGAAGAGGATAATTAGTACAACAGCAACCACGGCGAGAATCGCTGCAATCGTTATGCCTGCGATCCGCCCACCTGACCAAAACGATGCACTGTCTTTATTGTCTGGAGGAGCAGGAGCCTTCCTGGGAGGGGATCTCTTTGGCGGAGTCCCCCCTGTTGGAGCGGATGGAGGAGGTGGAGGTGCGGGTGAACTGCTCAGAGGATTCCCGTCGGACCTGCAAGTCAATGCCAAGACTGCTTTTCTTAAGTAGAGGAGTGATGCATAAAGATAGCACCACAAGTAAACTCTTTATCGCTCTATGTGTTCCACGACTTTCAGTTTTATCACGAACAGGAAGCGAGAAACGGAGGGAATCATTCCCGAAAATCGGATTTTTCATAATGTTAAGCACTTGCGCTATCCCGAGTTCTTAGGTTCGAAGTGTGTACTTCAATGAAGGAACTGACTGTAGTGGTCCAGGAATCCATCCAGTGAACTCATTGTTGGAGATATCTCTGCACGAAGTCCACAAGTGCCAAAAGTGAGTTTAAACAAAAGGCTGAGACAGGAAGGACACAACTTTTAAGAGACTGAGCATTTACCAAACTAACACAGTCAACTGGAGAAGCCCATATGTTATCAAGTAACAGATCCGTGCGTCCAGACAGCGCAATTATAAGCAAGTAGCTCTAACCTAAACACGACAAGGGAAGGAAAATGCTATGCAAATAGTCAAATCTTGACATCAAACAATTGGGTAAGGAGAAAGGTCATACAGTGTCTGTAAATTTGGTAGATATTCCAAATTTTCAAGACCTGAACTGAGCTGATTATTTTGCAGATACCTGAGTGAAAGAAGCATCAGAATTAGGGCAAGAAAGGACTCTCCACTATCAAAATAACAGGTGAATATTACACATTAGCTACTTAGAAACCAGAACGCGTCAACTAAGGAGTAGCGGAAATTACAGCGCATTCAGGCTCGTCAAATTGCTAAAGGACTTTGGAACAGCGCCATTCAACTGGTTCAAAGAGAAGTCACTGCAAGCAGACGGCAAGATACCTGTGTTAGCTGTTCAGTAGCATCACAAAATGAGTTCAAAACATGTACAACTACACACCATAAACAAAAAGTCTCCACCCATCTTCGATACATGTCCAACCCACAGTCATACTTAGCTGGCCGCATCACCTAGCGGTGGTTAAAATAAAGCATGGTTGGATGCGAGGCAGTAATTGCTTACGCGGTACTAAGGCTTCCGAGCTTCAAAAAGTTATCTGGTATATTGCCGGTGAAATTGTTGTTCGCTAGCCTCCTACCTCGCACAGTCCAGAATCCACAGGTTCTGATCAGTTTGCTATGCTGGAGCACGTTAGCCCCCGCAATTTGCACGTTGCACGCAATACGACGTATTCTTGAGCAGTTAGATACAGCTGGCTTCCAAAAGCTTTTCAACCAAAGCATATAATAATAAGAGAGACAGAAAGAGAGACGTCCCAATCACATCGTCTGTTGAAATCATCTCCACATATCAGATAACTTCTACCGGTTCCACATAAATTTCTGATAAGATCATTTCTAAGCAACTATATGCCGAATCTAGCAACGCACAGGTTGATACCCTGGGCCTGAGGCACTACCCGCAAGGCATGAGAGGAGTTGTCGTCTCAAACCACAAGTTCAGAGTCAACAAAGTATATTTCTGCACTAAAGACTGACAAATAAAAGATCCGAGTGTTTCACAAGACTCATGTCTCCTAATCTTAGCGCTAGAGATTTACTCACAATTCAATTAGCTCCGTGAGCTGTCCAATTGACCAGGGGATAGTTTGACTCAGATGATTTCTCTCCAAGTTTCTGCAAGCAAGAATTCCGAAACACATGAGGCAGCTACAGGAAACGGAGCCGCGGCGTAGGAGGGGAAGTACTATACGTCAAAGTCAACAGAAGCAAATCCTAGATCTGCTCCTGCACTCGGACTAAGCGATTAACCGGCAGGAACAACAGGAGCCGTGTACAAACAGCCTTCACCCTCTTGCCTGCAAGCCTGTACAACTTTGCTGGGGACCGGCAGCTACTTACAATTGGCGGACATTGGGGGGCATGTTATATGGAATTTGCCCGTCCAGCTGATTGTTGCTTAAATCCCTGAAACGGAGAAAGGGCGTTAAAGTGCGAATACAAGTTCAAGCGAAGTAGTTTCCTTATAATTAGTTAGCTCCTAGACAGATTTCCCTCAGATACTAAAACTATGCTTGGGAGATACTCAATGAGCCTGAGCCTGAGCCCTCGCAATGTGAGCAACAAACGGTCAGCTGGACATGTCGCAGGTAATGTTAACCTCGTAGCCAGCATTCCTATACTCCCACACTCGACCGCCAAGAATAGCGTACGGGAAAAACTGAGCGGTCAACACGAGGTGGGATGCTTACAAGGATGTGAGGTGTTTCAATCTGTCCAATGACCATCCGAGCACTCCTCCTAACTCGAGACCGGAGAGTTGACTGCAAAAACACGAGTACGTGCGATGAATAAACAACGACACCCACAGAATATGAACAACATGAAGCGCAAGCCTTAGCTTCCATGTTCCAACTACATCCAACAAGACTACAAGTTACAAAGGCTGCTCCAGACTACGGCGAGGAAAGCAACATCCAATGTGATTGCTTACATCTGAGTCACATTCGGTCCGTTGCACGTGATCCCCTGCCAGCTTTCCGCGCAAGGATCTCCGCCATTTAAGATCCATCCCGTGAGTAGAGGTTGATTCAGACTCTGATATAGCTGCTGAAGTCCTTGAGCTGCATCGGACCAAGACCATGTAAGTACATCATGCCTAAATGAATCTGGTAAGACCTCTGCAACAGAGCAATGTAACTGGCACCTTCCACAAACAAATGTTCGACGTTTCAGTGCACATGGGTACGAAATCTAGATGCCCAAATACGTCTCGAAGTCCGTACATAAGTCACATGTTTGCAATCTATCACAATCCTTGTGATAGATTTCCTCGATCGGTCAGGACAGCGCACTGAGGCCTCACGTCCTCGTTTACTTCATTACGGACAGATAACAAGACGAGAGACTGAAATGCGATTGCGAGCCGCCATCTAACTGACGATACTATATGTAGGCACATCCACGTTGCTAACGGCTGATACTGAATATTCTTCCACGGGCCGCAGAATGTGCTTCATTAGTGGAGAAGGTGATTAAAACACGAAGCTGGTCCGTGGCCGTTACTAAAATGCGAGCTGTCGCATGCATTTTCAGCAGACTGCTTTTTATGGCTAACGCGACAGAACCAAGCCTTCAGTCGAAGGACAAAAGTGCGATGAGGAGAGGGACTGGGTAAACAGGTTGATTCAAGTTTGATAACCGCGATCTACACACGAATTAGCAAGGGGGCTAAGAAGAAACAAAGTAGGAAGTGCGATAAACACGACAACGCGACTCTGACAACGTTGCGCGGACTTCAACGCTCGTGTCGGACACTCATAATAAGAGCACAGTTCCTCCAAGTGGAGAAAGACAATCGTAACCAAGTCCGAGGCGTATGAGGCACTCGTGTTAGAAAACGCTTTATACAGGTGGTGAGAATGTGCAAGAGTTGAGAAACGAACCATCTTCCTGATCAGTTTCTCCATGACTGCCCTGATACAACGACGCCCAAATTCCCAGAATCAAAATCCCAACCCACACCACCCGCGACATTCTTCCCGGAAAACTCATTCAGACGCCCATCAACTGTACGCCTTGTTCTCCTGAAAGGAATCTGGAACCTGCTGTCAACTACACCAACAGCTTCTCTACTTCCTGCAGAGCGTCACTGCTCCTGCTCTGCCAATGCTGCTGCAACCTCACAGTATCCGCTCCTCCCTATCCTCGGCACGCACCAGCTTCATACAGAAATCAACACGCGAGATACTCTGATAGTCGTTCGCGAGACCTCCCAACTTGTTCGACTTTGTCTTCCACAAAGCACTTCGTCGTCTCACTTTTCTCACTGACTACCCATCACACCAAGAACTACAACGACAACAGACTCACAGGGCCAGCCCAGCAATCTCATAAAGGCTGTGCCTGCTAGCCAAGCATGCCCGTGTCCAGGGTGTGGTATGTTCATACACTACCACCACCACCACCACTTCCTCCTCCTTCGACGACCTGCGCCAACATCGGCTCTACCTCCTTGCCTACTCTACAAGCCTGCCATCGCCCACCTCCCTCTACATCCACTACACTATTCTACAGTTTCCTCGGTCCCACCTCCTCCTCTAGCATGAAGATTTCTAGGCGTCGCACTCAGCCCCTGCACTGCATTGCCAGCTGCATAGCCAGGCAGCGAGCTAGAAAAAGGAAGCGCTGCAGCGCGAGAGCGAGAGTCTAAGAGCGAGAGCTCTCCTCCTCGTGCTGCGTCTCCGTCTCTCTTGTATGTCACATCGACCTTCGCCTCAGCAGCGCCCGCGGCCCTCGGGTGCGCGGTGCGCGGTGCGCCCACTTCTTATTACTTTGCCCCGCCCGATATCTTCAGAATGCTTCCCGCCAGTTGGGCGCAGTCGCAGGACTGAGGAAAACAGTCGTGACAGGTCACCAGCTACCATTGGGAACTAGTTTCGTCTGCTTCTGTGTCCACTTGTACAAGGTGGATTGTAACTTTGATGGCCCACGCGGTAGAGGAACTCCCCACTGGCGACGCTGTAACGAGAATAGGCGCATTTCACAGCGCCAGCAGGTCGCGTGTGAGATTACAACCGGTGTTCGGTTTGTGTCGCGTGGCTGGGGACCCGCGGGAAGCCTGGGACTCGCGGGCTTTGTTAACACAGCATCGCCCGGTGTTTCAGTTGCCCCGCCATTTGTAAGATTTGGCACGTGGCACGATCGTCTTATTCTGAAGGGTCCTACTGGTTTGTCCAAAGGGCCATATCAGCCCTGCTCGGCTCCGCTGGAGATTTGGTTTGGATCTACCAAAATACCAAAATACCGTTACTTACCCGCCACAGTCTCATAACCGAGAGGAGGCAATCGACCGAACTGATCCCCCTGCCCCCGCGCGCACCCGGTGAAGCGAACGAGAAGATGAATGATGGCGATGGATATCGATCTCAACTTTCCGTTTAGAGGCGTGAGTGATTACAAAGCCCTCATGGATCACATTGTTTCTGCTCCTCTTCCTCCTCATTCCGTGTTGACTTACTCGATGCATTCCTCCTGTGTCCTCGGGCTCGCTCGCGAGTGGAGGCCAACTTTTGCTTGGTGTCAATTTCATCCGTGGTCTTGACGGTCACCGCGATCGACTGTCTCGTACTGAGGACCGCTAGTAGTTCCGCCTTGTAAAGCATGGGAAAAAAGGTGTGGGTGACACGTGACGTGCGTGCAACTGCACGATAGTATTATCTTTTCCGGTATTACTTATTATGTTGCGATCCTCATTTCCATACTGTGATATCTCGATATAATCAGACGCGTTTTAGTCACAGATTTCATGGGAACGGATTCTTTCTAACGTGAACTCTGTCTTTGTCGTTGCGTTAGCATAGTTGTTTTATTTTGTTTTTGTTTTTATTTATTTTTTTAAGATTTTAAGTTTTCTATGTGGGGCTTTTTGCAACCGAGTGCTGCTGGCCTTCCACAGCATGAGTTTTCCATCCGTCTGTAGCCCGAGCGACGTGAGGTCGCAACTGCACTCAACATCTTTTGCATACACCTGTGGCAAATCAAACCACGAACTGAAAGTGTAAAGAATGAAGAGAGAGAGAGGCACAAGGCGCAAACGTTTCCACGGGAGTGCAGAAGCACCTAGAACGTAAGAACAACTGAGAATGAAAAAAGGAAGTCAAAGAGTAACGCCAGGTGCTAGTAGTAGCAGCAGCAGCTGCAACACCTGTTTCGCAATCTAAAAAGGTCATACTTTACCATGAAGCGTGTGCACCGAAACAGATGCAACAGTCTGCGCTGAAAAGGAACGCACTTCACCTTCCACTCGCAGTCAAAATACCACAACATGAAACTTTAGGTGGAATGTGAGCAAATCGCAGATGTGAACTAATAATGCGTTGGATGGAACCATTCCAAATAGGCATGCGCCTAACGACTCATTCTCTTTATCTATTGCAACCACCACTCGTCCCGCTTAGAAGCTATGCCATCGAAAAGGATCTAGGAAAGCCAACAACCACGCGGATGGCATATTACTCATGAATGTATGAAGTTTTTGAGAGGTCTCTCATGAGATTCGGAGTTATATTTGTTCCGAGGTATATACAACACCAACAGAGGTATGAGATGGAAAACGTCTGACACCTAAAGATCCCACGCGGTTGGCACTACTGCAGCACTTTAAGGACCACATCGCAGAGATTCTTGACGAACACCAATATCTTTATAGATCTTTTGCTATGATTGTTGTTAAGACTATGTCTCTTCTCTTCTTTGTCGACTCGGAGAGCAAGGCCGCTGTGACTCAAGGATCGTGTGACTAGATTTCTGTACTCAATGCATTTCAACTCTTAGGTAAGTAGACAGGTTGGATGTATCATGTCTCATAGCTTCTCCGTGTGGTTTGTCCGTAAAAGCTCGTTTACTCTCTCTACTTTCTTCTGCCCTTTTCTTACTTTACGGAGTCTCATGGCCACCTCAAAGCTCTTCGTGTAAACTTCTTCCTGTATAACGTTTGTCTGCTGGTTGTCTCAACACGATTGCATGTTTGCATTCGTGTGACAGAAGAGAAACTGAGAGGAGGAGATTATATGGAAGGAGGGAGAAATCATAAGATATAAGCAACTGTCATCCTTCTTTATGATGACTAAGACTAAATGGCTCAACAACCAAGGGCTCCAGCAAAACCTATCTTCTGATGCAAAAGTTGGAGTATGAGCTTGAATCCAATAACTTCTTTCCCACTGCACGTCATGGACACCTCTTACAGTCCAATTCTCCTTTGTCTTATATGTCCAGTGAACTCCCGAGCTAATCTTAGAGAGATGAGCACAGGAAATTGATACAGCCAGTTTTTGTAAATGTGATCTTCTTGTCCGTTCTAACAATGTATCAATACTGCCAGGTGACAGACAACAACCTTGAGTGTACCTTAAATGGTATTGTGACACAGAGGCAAGAATTACTCCACGACGCGACAGTCCCCGTCTGTCACGCCGGGGTTCCAGCAGTCCACAACATGAAACAACTTCAACTTCAAGGAGTTCTAACATTTTGACCAGTGCTCGAGTAGTTTCATGGTGAAAATTGCCAAATTCCGGCGGAATGAAGGAGACCGTAAACTTTATGTTGAATTACACTAAGAAGTAGACTCTTTCCCATGGAAATTCTGATAGATTTCGTTCATCCAGAAAGTCTTTTTGTACTGGAAGTCACAACACTAAAAACAGAAATTCCCCCAGCACTGATTTGGACAGGAAGAAACTGAACCCAGCAAGCTATGTAAGTACTGATAAATGTCACGTATGTTCATACACACTCAGAATTCCAAATCTCGAGTTAATTTTGGTTCACTGATTCTTTTGAACTAAAACCAGTCCATTACATCTTCATTATCGGTAAAAATGCACATACAATACGCTGACTTGTTGATGGATCCGAGTCCTAGCTTTTGTAAACCCCTTAAGAAGTGCTTCTTGGTTCAGAGAATGTCATCAGGACAACAAGGGAAATACAACTAGTTTGTTTCGTATTCATATGTCAATCACTCTTCATTGTTTATCTCATGAATTTATCAGCATAGCATAGGCAACACGTTAATTCTACTTATATTAATAGAAATAATAATATATCGTTATATGGTGGTTCATGCAAACCTGCTCAACATCAATAGTTAGCATAGGGGTCCAAAAGCTTCAAGGCTCATGTGGGATATGTAAATTTTGTATATAAAAAGGAAAAAGGAAAATAAAAAGGTGTATGCAGGGCTCGAGAAGTATGGTATTGACCGTGATCTATCGTCCAAAGCAGAATTTACAGACCTCGTCATAACGATGAGCTTACGTACTACAATCATACTTTCCCCTGAAATGATCACATGTTTATTTATGAGTTCTTAATACGGTGCGAATCTGCGTGATTAAGCACTCCTGATATGGCCAAAAGTTTAATGTCTTTCGAGAATAAAACAAAAAAGAGAATACTCGTGCTACAATTTATCGTAGTCTTCTTTCTACAGGCGAAACGCGTGATCAACCTCATCTTTCTGACTCTAACACTTTAGTAGCAAACGGATCTCGTGTACTTGACACGTTTACTCAAGTACACTCCGTCACCAATCTTCTTGTTGGTGGGTTAGGTGTACTCAGAAGACTTTATTTTGTGGTTTCACTTTCAGAGAACTGAAAATTTTAACCGCTAAGCACAGAATGCTTTTGATACTATTTTTTCATCTCAACTTGGAAGATGTGAAATAAGAATCTAACTTAAAGCTATTCATCAGCTTTATAAGTTATGAAATCATCTTATAAATTATTGAGTATTCAAACAAACTACTGAGTATTGAGAGAAAAATGTTAGGATGAAGATTTCAAGGTTTCTTGGAACAAAAAAGAATCTTTTTTAACCCAAAAAACACTGAGAAGAACAAAAAAATTCTCTTTCATGCTTTTATACTCATACTCAAGGTTTCATATTTTTTTTCCGATAACAGTGAATGGACAAGATTTCCCTTGAAGTTCATGAATTCTCCCATGAACTTGAGAGGTGAGACACTAGTTCATGCGTATAACTTTGACATTTTGGCTTACATGGTCTTAGTGCGGGTCCACGAGTCATCTTATAGTTGGACAAGGTGGATGTTTGTTCTATATATTCTTGCAACGAAAACAAAAAAACATTTTTAATTATCTATGAAAGTCTTTTGCATGGAGAGGTTTGATAAGTCATTAGAGTGCAAGTTGAAAAATGGACTTTTATTCGTTCACGTTTAAGTATTTCTTAGTCAGAGATGATGTTTTATTTGTCTCTGTTTATTTGTAAATATTTTGGGAATTCAGTTAAAAATATTTGAAGTTCTTATTTTCCCAAATATCCATCGAACTCTCTTCTTCCAAATCAAAATCTTCATTTTATTCTAATTGTATTCTTATCTTCTTCCTCCCTCTGGTGGAAACCTCAAGTCGCATGCATATTTCACCTTATTCAAAATCAAGTTTAGTTCCCTCATTAAAGAATATAAATTTATCACCAAACCCTTCTGCTTAGTTGTAAATAGACTCGCAGATTAAAACAATCATCTATTTGTTCATATAGCATTGTCATTACATAATGCATTTGTGAAGGTGTCTTCATATTCTATTCTTTTAGTTTACGCCGTTGGCCTACTTTGCTTCATACCCGTCATCGTCGAGCTTTCATACATCCGGACCATGGTGGAACTGTGACTTCATTGCTATTCCAGTTCTGTGGTTTTGTTGCGACGTTACCCTACTAGCGTAGGGGAATATACACTTCTACGAGGGAGGGAGAGACAATACGTTACGTGGATGTCCCTTGCAGACAAATCTTTGCAGAAGAATCTCCTAGTTATAGAATACGTAGGAAGGAGCTCTAGCAAGTCTGGAGCCCAGCCCACATATCTGTACAATCCTGACGTCCCTCGTGACGCCTGTGACACGACACAGTGTCCTGAGCATCAGAAACTTGCGATCCCTCTCTGCTCCCTCTTCTCCAGTCGTCGACGGAATAGGACAAGGACAGCCAGTAAATCATCTACAAGGTTTGGATAACGTAAGGCTTAGCGTATCCACCGATCGCCTCCCTATAGTCTTAGATTAGGCCCAGCGCCTAGTTGTTTGTATAGATCCATATGCTACGCAGATGGTCGTGGGGTCGAACCCCCCTTGCAGTATGGCGCAGCCAGGCCTGTCACCGGCAGGCCCCTGAAGGATAGCACTTCTGTGAGTGTCGTTTTCTCACTGACTGAGGTCCAGGGTTCGATCCAGGCGCGTCCTCGACTGAGTCTTGAGGCCTTCACGCAGTGAACAAGAACTATCAGGAGAAAGATATTAAAATCCGGTCCAACATAACTAGTAATTCTTGAACGATGGTACGAAAGTACTACATGACATGTATCTCATATACATATATGCATATAAACTACGACTATGTATATCTATATACTTTAAATAGGGCCACTCAAACCTATTCTCATACATACATGCATATAAACTACGACTATGTATACCTATATATTTTTAATAGGGTCACTCAAACCTATAAACTACGACTATGTATACCTATATATTTTAATAGGGTCACTCAAACCTATTCTCATAGTGAAATTTACAAAGTTCAGATGAGAAGATCAATTTTATTTTTTTATTTTTTTAATGATATTCAAGAGATGTCGTTTACAAGAATACGATAGTTACTTCAACTGACTATAAAATTTATGCATCACTTGTAAAATAATTTATAGGAATCACGGTAATTCTGTAAAACTCGGGTTTGAGTGGCCCTAATAGACACTATCTTAGATTTGTAGATGATTAGATGTAAAGTGTCTCAAATATACTCCAAATCCTAAACTGAATCTAATTGATTTCAGATCATGAGATTACGCTCCAAATGTCATATTTTTCCTCTAAACCTTACATCTTATACACCATAAACATTTTTTCACCTTTATTAACTGGTTTAAAGTCTAACCTGGAAGGCAGTTGTGGATATTCTAAAGGATACCTGAAGCCAAATCATCTCTATATATTAAAGGTCACAGTAAAGGATTTGAGTTTGTTTTTATACATAACATTTTATTAATTTATATTATTCAGGTACATCCACCTAAACTACTAAGGGACATATAGAGATTTTTCACTGGCATATCTTCAAAAGAATCTGCAAGAGGTCCCCATCAGTTTCACTACAACAGACCGTGTGGTAACTGTCAGTTTTACCTGCTAGTGTTTTATCTTCGTAATATATTTGAAATCCTATTCCATGACAGAGTTACAGGTCTAACACCGTGATCGTACGTAAATCTTACCATCAATCTTACCAAAACACGACAATAAAAGAGTTCATTTCCGCCGAGAGAGAGAATACCTATAAGCAGCTGTGTGACACGCCCTACTACGTCACAGTATGGATGGACAAGTGGATGAGATCTGCTGTGCAGTTACCGTAATTTCTCCCACTGTAAAGATTCACCGACGGAGACTGTGATATTGTAGACGTTTCTTACTTTACAAGAGCTTATGCATGCATTCGGATGTGGCCCCTCCCCTCCAATCGCTATCCTTAGACATAGACACATAATAGTGAGTATTCCTAACAGAGGGGCTGCAGCCATAGAAGCTGAGTCTATGGAGATGCCGCCAAGAGAGATAACTTATCATCTTCATGATGAAGGGCAATATGCAACCTCCAGTGTGGTCTCAGTACGAAGGTATATTCCAATCAGTAGAACTATCCAAATCTATGGTAAATGCAAGAGCAAAGGTCACAACGCTCAGACATGTAGTAGAGAAGGAAGTGGATAGTGTCAGATGGTGAAAGCGTAGTTCTCCCAGAATCGAGTACTGCATTTCAGTCTCCCGTTGATATTTCTTCTATTGAAGAAGTGGTATATTATTCAATGGAGTCTGAATACGAAAGCAGCAAGGCCGAAGAAGTTCATGGCATCAATGATCATTAGTCGAATAACTTGTATGTGAATTGTTTTCTTAATAATGTGTTGTGTGTTGAAATTAAATGATATGAGGGCATGGTCTGTATGCATGTTTGGGACTCGTTATATCTGATACAATTCTAAAAATTGTCTTATTTTTTCTAGAAGTCCGATAATTAATGAAGACAGACATCATTGTGAGATAGTGGATTCTATATCCTCAAATAATATATGTACTTCCGGTTGTCACTAACGGTGTCTAGGTAACAAGGTTGGACGGACGGTCTACAACTTGTACTGGCTTAGGATTTACATCCGGAACCCTAAACCCTATACCTTGTAACCTCAATGCCACTGTGGAATTCTTATAATATATAATAATGATAATATACTCAGTGATTCTACTTAATATATATTATGAATTTATTCACTTGTTATATCTATATGGAATTAGAAAAGGACTGTAGGTGCGATTCAAGAAAATAACAACCAATTGTTATTTTTTTCAAGTCCAAATTACAAACCTCGAGTTCTCGAGGTCACCTAGTACATGTCGAGAAATACTACAATCTGTTCGATCGATGACGACTGACCGATTACTGATAATGTTTCTTCTAGAGAGAGGATTGATAGAACCTAGACATGGATCAGTAGAGCTGTTCAATTTTTTTGAGGTCAAAGATATGATAGGATGAGACGAACCTCAATGGAGGTCCAGTGCATTAGCCAAGAAAACATGTCTTGAGCTTGCAGAGAAGACTATGGCTTTCTAGATTAATGCAGGTCTTGGCTCGGAATGTGCAAGGAGCAAAGCAGATGTGCCAGAGGATCTTGATGAAGAAATATCATAGCATGATGGTCTATTTATCAAACAAGATCAGGATGGGAGTCTCAAGGTAGGACAAGCCATAAGGCATAGAGATAGGTATCATCCTGGTTCAGACGATGAGGATGAGATTGATGATAGTGAGATAATTGAGATCGATGAGGAGGAGATTTTTGAGAAAGAGAGATATGTGAATGATGAGGAGATGAAAAGTCAAAGCGATGATGTGGTTGAAGAAGAGAGACTTGAAGATGATTCTTTCGATCTAGTTGTTATTCAAGAGGTCGAAGAGATCGAGGAGTAACTTGATGATAATCTCTTCCTATCATTGTAATAAGTAGAGTCCTACTTATCAACTAGAGGAGAAATTGGTTTGGTAGAAGTCTTTGGTATAAGAATTAGTTACGGCTAAGTTGGCCGAAGAATACATGCAGCAAATAGTACTTCTATCAATAGGCGAGTGCGCCAAAAGTCCGCCGGGAAACTTCTAGAAGGAAGTTTCTAGAAAGAAGCTTCTAGAACCTTCCAGCCGAGAAGCTTCCAGAAGGAAGTTTCTAGAAAGAAGCTTCTAGAACTTTCCAGCCGGGAAGCTTCCAGAAGGAAGTTTCTAGAAAGAAGCTTCTAGAACTTTCCAGCGAGCCTTCTACGTGGCTCATTCTGAACCTCTAGATGTTGTTCTAGATCTAAGGCTGCATGTAAGCCACATCAGCGATCCGCGTGAGAGATGAGCATTGGCCGAAAGCTTATCATGTACTATTCCTCTCACTATATAAGGGCTGCGAATGCACCACCACGGTCATTCGAGTTTTGAGTTCACTCTAGAGCCTCATCTTACAATCATCAAAAGATGATGTCCACCCGGATGATGATACCTCCGAGCTGGCTCCTTTCTGCGGGTTCAATTCATCTGCATCATACGATCGATCTTGCTCTTTTTACTTATGATATAACTAATCCTGTTCTTTCTACTTATTATCTATATGATCTGTGCTCGCCTACACATGTACATGTAGTATCTCCGCACGAATGGACATAGACGAACATGAAGTTGAGGTCATTGCACAATCTGAGCATGGACGAGCGAAGCTCAAATGTCGAGGACGAGATAAAGAAAAGGCGATTGGGTTGACACCAGCAGCTAGACAAGTGACAGATCTTTCTTTATCCACGGACGATCTAGATGCGAACCATATCATAAGTCAGCCTAATGAAGCTCATGGCATTGTCACTCATCAGGACTAGACTTGATGGATACAATCAAGACAATGAACAGAGAAAGAGAATTTTGTAATCCAGTTCATCATGATTTTTTTATAAAATATCTCCTTTATTTCACATGTATATACTTAACTTACAAAAGTGTCATACATGATCAGTCAATGCTTAAACAATAAGCACAATGATAATCCGAATGAAATTTGCTTCTTCTCTGTTGTGATTTACACAATCTGGATATGACGATGTCTCATAAAAAATGAAGAGGTTCTACATATATCTCAAATATTTCTTGAGCGACCACTGTTGTTGCACGAGAAGCTTTCAAAGATCACTCCAATTTGGATATTGTGTCACACAAACACCGAGCTTCGTTAGACACATACCGAGCAATAGCAGAATGTTCACAGGAGCAATCTCTACATGAGAAACATTCTCCATTTCTTTGGTTCGTGTCGTACTATTCAAAAACAAACACATAGTCAAAACCGATGCGCTACTAAACATCTACTGAAATTTGGTTGTTGCACTCTAAATTAAACTCCTCGAACAAACACTCACCTTGCATTCTCTTCTCGGGTTGCATTGGTGTCCATTTCTCTCTTACTTGCCATCAGACGACCTTCACAACTTGAAAAACGTGTTTTAGGCAAAGACTGCTTCATATGCTGCTGCAATCAACAATTTTTGCGCTTCATTTTGTACACATTTTGACACTTCAAACACAATGAGAGATCAACGAGACTACTAACATGTCACGAAGTATGTCTTTGTCCCAAACACAACGAAAGGTCAACGAGACTACTAACATGTCATAAAGAATGTCTCCTAAAACAGAGGACCGGCTCAACTGCCTAATGAGATGCGATAAAGTGAGGATAAGTTAAGAGCTTGACCAATAAAAACAAAAGAGTACCAAGTCCAACCAAGTAATTTTTCCAATTAAACATAAGGGGTGGACAGTGAAAGAAAACAAGGATCTTAACTCGGTGGCTTGCAGCCAGAATGGTTGCTGCACTATAAATTAACCTCCTCGAACGAAAATACTCACCTTGCATGCTCTTCTCGTGCCGCACTGGTGTCCATTTCTCTTACTTGAACTTGCCATTAGACGATCTTCACATCTTGAATAACGTGTTTTAAGCAAAAACTGCTTCATATGCTACTGCAATTAATCATTCTCGTGTTTCGTTCTGCACACGTTGACACTTCAAACACAACGAAAGGTCAACTAGACTACTAACATGCCATGAAGGATGTCTTGTCAGACAGAGGAACGGCTCAATTGTCATGGAATGCGACCAAACGAGCTCCATAAATTAAAGACTTGACACAAAAAACAAACGAGTATCAAACCAGACCAATAATTTTCCCAGCTAATTCTTAAACTTAGGCGGTGGACAGTGGAAAAAAACAAGGATACTAACTGGGCGGGTTGGTGCTGCACCGAGTTCTCCAATGATCCTAAGCTTACATCCTTCGGTCGCACAGGAGAAAACAATCAAAATTTTATCTTTAGATCTGTGAAATCTTATCTTATATATAAATATAGTTTCACTCGCTGTTGAAATCACTATCAACAGCTACGATAGTTTCACTCGCTGCTGAAACCTCGATCAACTCAAGACTTACCTCTCGGGCAGTATCTCTGCTTCGCGTCGCACGCTTCGTCGCGCACTCAATGCTCCAACGAGGGGTGAAATCAGAGCAGTTGAGTTCAACGCCAGAAAGAGTCTTCATGTACATCTTCCAGAATCCATTCTCGTTTCTACGTCGTAGAGACAGGATCGGGGGAGCGCCATTTGGGTGGTACATGAGAGTCGGACCCACTCAGAGCTATATCTCTCTCTTTCGGTGACCACTCCTCTGCGGTCTACTCTTCATCTGCTCCCTCTAGGCTGGCACTTGGCAGCCCCACCCGTGATTCAATCATACGAAGCAAAAGTGCAGCTTCGTTAAACTTTCGGACTTCTTCTAGTATTCCTTGCATTACTGCCACCAATTAATTACTGTACCAATTTGCCGTGTAGAATTAAAAGCAGAATCTTCTCGCAACTTTGTCCGTTCTTGTTTTTCCTACCTGACAAGAACTACAGACTCGGCACGAGTTCATTCTTCGACCTCGCTCGTTCGATGGGTTGCGAGCGTACGGCAAACAACAACCAGCCGTCTATTGGCATTGTCGTTGTTACGCTACAGTGTTCTGTCAGTAATTCAGCTGCAGTAATTATCGTGATAACTTGGCAGCAAATCAGCCCTTCGGCTCAGTGTTCGGGAAGGTTTCTGTCGAAAATCGGTACATTTCCGGTGGATGGAAGGAAAATTTCGGAAATCTTACATTATCGCCGGAAATTTTGTCTAGTTTCCTCTAAAATCTCAATTTTTCCTTCCGGAAATTTTCCGGCAGATTTGGGTCAAGACCGGTAATGTCGATTTTGAACCGGAAATGACACAACGTAACGCCGGTACTCCCCGAACATTGCTTCGGCTACGTTAGAAGTACGGCCTATAGTACTCCGATCGAGTCTACTACAGTAGCTTACCTATCAAAGATAGTGACTTACCGAATTATGCATCCCAAGCGCAGTAGCATCCCAGAAGAGGACAAACCAGAAGTGAGGGTCAAAATCTTTCTCTGTTACTGGTAGCAAAGAATAAAAGAGTTGAAATTTTATATTAAAGGAAGAAAAGAGAAAAAGCCCCACTTGGCTGGAGACTCGTGAGAAACAGATAATAGGATATAAATTCAAGAATGACATTTACTCCTTTTCTGAAGTAAACTCCCTCTCTGGAATGAAAAATTCATCTTTTATTATTAACTTTTCAAAAGGATTACCGCTATGGTTAAAAAGGTGATGGAAAAAGTGACCGCGGTAATGAGACGAGAATGTGAGTTTTCATTGGTTCGTACCAGAAGTAACTGGTACCATATGATTCAATACTTCAACTACGATCAAACTACAGGCAGGTGAATAATTATGCATGCTAGATTAGATCAATTTCGAGGTATGTTTGCTCATTTTTTGTTATAAAAAAGTATGTAAGTGTTATATATAAATTCTATACTAAGAAAATATATATCATCTATAGTTGTTAAATTCCAGAATCCATTCTCGTTCCTACGTCGTAGAGACAGGATTGGAGGAGCGCCTTTGGGTGGTACATGAGAGTCGAGCCCACTCAGAGCTACATTGCACTAAGTTGTTAAAATGACAATCGCACTTGGAGTTACGATACAGTCTAGACATAACCCATAAAGCAAACGTGAGCAAACTCGCTCCGAACCTACAAATACGAGAGGTCCAGACATAACCTATAAGCAAAGAGCACGAGCATTTCAACAACTACAATTTCGATATACTAGTATACAAAAATATTAATTTATTATATATATTAATTTATTATCTAATTATTTTTAATTAAATTATTGAATAATAAACTAATCAACATAATGCAAATATGCATGCAACTTCTATACACAAAAGTGGAAGTGAATATGCACGGGTGCCTTTTGAATTAGCAACACGCATCAGTACAACTGGTTCCGAGAGAATGCGTAAAGACAAAATAACTCATTGTCTTTCATATTTGTCGGAGGGCTTTTTTTCAGCTTTTCCTTTTTTGACTCTTAATACTTAATTCTTAGGTTAGTTGTTTTTGAAATATTTAATGTTTATTTTGAAAAATTTTAAGTAAATTTCATGGCAATTTCATTCAGAGAGATAACTAATCACAAGGATAAAGAATATTTCACAAGTCTATCCATGTTTTGGTATCCGTTAATAAAAGATCTCAAAGTTAAGAGGAAATATTATTCAACGGATGAAAAAAAAAATTAGGTAACTTCTCCACAACTATCTTTGTATAGAACAGTGGATCACTTTGGATTGCTCTGATGAATAGACATTACTCTTCTCTCCTTCATTTATTATCTGATAATCCTACATTTGGAGTAATTACATTGAGTAGTATATTTATCTATTGTAAAAACAAACGTACGAAAGGAGTGAAAACCATGTGAGAAAACATCGCAAGTAAACACCTCGATAAGTACCGGCAAAAGACACTCACAAAAGCTTGGACGAATTTGTAATTCTCTCCCGTGGGTCAGACAACATTGACACCCTTGATAGATGCACGGATCACAATCGTATAACTCACGAAGACTCACTGGCAAGAGTCACCTAGAGCTTCAACAAGCATAACCTAATTGATGTCGCGCAGATGGATGAAACCTTGTACCATGTCTTAGCTAGGAAGGGTGTATGAAACGTGTTAGACTCTTTGACTCATTTTTACACTCTGAAGTCTGGAGTTTCATTTGATATGTGTTTTGATTCGATAGAGATTCCGTACTCTGGTACATGGGTTTATTCATTTATTTATAAATTAATTTCACTTATCACATAATCTCAACCAGCAATGTAAGCAAACAAGTCTTTTTAAGGTGAAAGTACGAACTTTTATCTAGACTGCTTTGTATTTTAACTGCATAACATGAGCATAAAGTGATAGTGGACGAATTGACATTGATTTCAATCATAGCTTGAAAAAACTTAAATTATAATAAAAACATTTCAGAAACCAAGTAGATGATTTTACAAGAGGGTATAAGAGCTACTCTGCACCCGCAGTTTCTAAACTGCGGAGAGGTTGTTCATGCCTGCGATTGAGGGTTGGTAATAAACGAGACATCCAGACTGTGCACAATTTTGAAACTACGAATAGGGTTGGAGTGAAATTATACAGCGGTCCGTATTTTAGGAGAAAGATTTCAAAACAGCTCTTTTTTGGAGAAGGATTTGCAGTTTCGAGCGTCACACGAGCGAACTACCACGATGGACTTTTGTCTCATCCAACTCAAGTCGAATATCGTCAGTTTTAGCGGGAGTTTTTGGAGAGCAGGAGTTTTGGATCTACAAAGCAAAGCCTGAGGTTCTGCTGCATGCAAGAAAGAGAGACGAGGGTGGAGAGCAGTGATCAAGAGGTGTCACGGAGCACGTGATAAGACTGGAGGTGACAAAAGGTTTTGCGTGGTGACATAGTGCATGACCCCGATTTGTATAATCGCTTTCTTGCTGTTGGTGTGGTGTGGACAACTATTTGTGTGGTTGTTTGAAAGACATAGTGCAATGACACTTCGACAATCAGTGATGGAAATATTTGCAAATGCAGATACTCCCATTGATAGCGAGATTATGGGATACTTGAATCATGATTCGGTGAGCCTAGACATCCAATCCTAGACCAGGAAGCAGACCGAGATTACCAAAATCTGCAAGAGGTGAGGGGTTCTTCATTGGAGAATGTTGTGTAGATGGATGAGCAGACATTTGAGGCTGTAATGCAATATCGCCCACCCATCTCTAGATGTCGATCCATGTTTGTTCCACGAACAGAGACTCTTGAAACAAATTATGAACATTTTAATCCACGAGAGGTGATGGGTTCTTCGCTGGAGAATGTTGTGCCGATGGATGAACAAACATTTGAGGTGTTAATGTGTGATCGTCCATCCATCCTCAGGCACAAATCGACATTTCTCCCACGAACTGAGACTCCAGAAGCTTCTCAACCTTCCTCTCTTGCCGCAAATAACTCTCATTCACATGGTAAGATTGGCAGACCAAGCGAAGAGAGTAGAGTGAGAAAAAGCATCCGGTAACAACTCTCGAGAGAATATGCAAAACGTTGAGTTGAAATTGCGCAAAATCTAGCAGTTCATGCGTGCCAAAGACATAGATGTCAACACGAACCAGATAAAAACGAAGTGGGAGAATCACATTTCCAACTTCAAGAAAGTTCGAGAAAATGACAAACTATCTGGGAACGTCCCTTATGCTGCAATGGATCATTTCGAGAAAAAAGAGAGAAAACTCCCGTCTGATTTTCCTCTCTATCACATACCTCTGATCGAGTCTTGGTATCGTCAGCGACCGTCGATGACTCCGTCTTGCATGGCAGAGTCAATGACCCCTAGCTCAAGCACTGGACCTCCTCTTGTACCAGGACCTCCTCTTGTTGCTCAGCAGGAATCGGAAGTTCAAAATGTTTCATCACCTGAAACTGAGGTGGCTAGTCGACATAACTTTGGAAAGAAGAAGAGGTCTCAAAATCAAACCAGTTCAGCACTCAGTGACACTCTTAGCTCATTCTCTACTGAAATTGTGTACGTTGAGAAACAGAAATTAGAATTCGCTAGAGAAGCAGAGAAGTCTAGAGTAGAGAGTATGAACGTGCGGTCGGTAAGATAGTCTTAGTGTTAGATAAGATGGCTGGAGCTCTATTGAACATTGGGTACGTGAATCAGAAGTTCGAAATGTTCATCATCTGAAACTGAGGTGGCTAGTCGACATAACTTTGGAAAGAAGAAGAGATCTCAAAATCGAGCCGGTTCAGCACTCAATGACCCTCTTAGCTCATTCTCTACTAAAATTGTGTACGTTGAGAAATAAAAATTAGAATTCGCTAGAGAAGCAGAGAAGTCTAGAGTAGAGAGTATGAACGTGCGTTCGGTAAGATAGTCTCAGTGTTAGATAAGATGGCTGGAGCTCTACTGAACATTGGGTCCAATTTGAACAGCCAGAGATGGTAGATACATCAGTCGACCCGTCCAGAGTTTTGTTGTTTTTAAGTAGGATGTATCAAGTTTCACATGAATTTTCTAGAGTACTCGATGTTAATTGTGTGTATTTTATAATACAATTGCACTTTTTTTTTGCACCAAGGTCAATAAAGGTGAGTCTAGACCGGTGACGCAAATCGTGTTGGTAGCCAATAGAACAATATTGTTCTTCATTTTGGTTTCATAGATAGTTGTGGTGTGGTTTACATGTGCAGATAGATCACATCATGAACTTAGTTATCAGTGCTGTTCTGGTGGCTGTAAAGATGGTTCTTGTGTACAATGGATGAAGATGGAGAAGAAGGGCAAGTGATGCTTGCCTCCGTAGCTGTGCAAGACTCATTAATCCGGATAGTGTTGATGACTGTCTTGATGGCTGTAAAGATGGTTGTCTTATTCTTGTGTACAATGGATGAAGATGGAGAAGAAAGACAAGTGATGCTTGCCTCCATAGCTGTGCAAGATTCATCCGGATAGTGTCGAAAGCTAATCAACTAGTGGCTGCACATCAGGTGGAAGTCGACAACGACAAGTGGTGGATAAAGCCTAGATCCTTGATATGGTTCGACTATTATTTGTGATGTAGTTATGATGACATTCGTTGGATGAAAACTCTACGTATGCCTAAGCAGCTGTTCCTAAGCATAGTGGATATGCTGAGTCCACATATTAAGAAACAAGACTCTCGTTACAGAAAAGTAGTCCCGGTGGAGGTAAAGGTCGATGTTGTCTTCTCATGCTATCAATTGGAATGAATCATTTCTCTGTAGGTGAGCGTTTCGGTATTGGTGAGTCAACTTCTGCCGAAGTATTTCAAGAAGTTGTCATGGCTATCAATGCTATCATGGCACCTAAGTATATCCGTTGACCCACTGTCACAAAGATGGAGAGGGTATCCGCTGGCTTCGCAAGAAAAGATGAGCTTCCTAATTGTCATGGAGTCATTGATGGTTCACATATAAAGATAAGAGCTCCTCCTTCTAAAATGTACCTTGTCGAATATTACAACAGGAAACAATATCACTCTATCGTCCTACAATGTGTGTCTGATACTGATGGTCAGTTCCTTGACGTAAGTTGTGAGAAGACATGATCTTGTCACGACTCTAGAGTTCTTCGCAACTCTGCCTTGTTTACTAACATTCAAGACTTGCCAGGAATTCTCCACATGGTTCGAAACTTACCTCGAGTGACACTCTGAAGCAGAACGAGTGAATGAACAAGTTCCTTATAACTATGTGTCGGACTTGTTTATGACGATTGTAGCTAGCTTCGGTAATGTTGATCATCGTTTGAAGCGTGATGCCGTAAAGCAGCAACTATTGTCCATGTTTGGAGTCTCATCGCTGCAGTTTGTTGATGAAGAGCTTATCACGGCTCTGCACTGCGAGTTTCCATGTCCATCATCTTGCAATCTAGGTGCAGACTAACATCATGACTTGCTTCGATGAGTGTATATAACATCGCTGGCACGATGAGTGTAGCTTCGATGAGTGTATATAACATCGATGGCACGACGAGTGTATATGGCTTCGCTGAGTACTCCTTATGAACTACTGAAATAAAGCAGCGGATTTAATTTACCTGTGAATTCTAGTTTATGTTTATCTATGAAAAAAAGTTCAAACGGATACGCGCAACTCTTCAGCTATGCTACATGAATTCGGTCACATCCAGAGTTTCAGTTCTTTTGCACTTCGTACTTCTGAAACACCATTTTCCGGCGAACACACCCCTGCATACATGTGACACACTCTAAACACTGCGCGCGTTCGTTTCTACACGTTTTGTGCAACAAACTAATTTATTGAGTGAAACTGCAGACTCGAGTGCGGAGACAAACGTCAAAAATACGTCCTCATAGATGAAAATGCAATAGGATCGACGGAAACCAAACTGCGCCGAAAGTATCAAAAACGGCAGCAATATATGCACTTGAAACTGCAGGTGCAAAGCAGCTCTAAGAGTGTCTTTACATGAACTTGGCCTGACGTTCACTTTGGCAAACACCAGACGGAGCCTCACTGACAAATGAATTTTTATTAATAAATATTACAAATAATAAGTCACTAATTATTTTATTATTAGATTAGCTAAACCCTTAAAAAAAGATTAGCTTATTCTTATATCCCATTTCCAACCTATTTAAAATAGATACCCATACCAAAGGGGATCTTTCAGTGACAAGTTCGTCACTTTTATTACTTGTCAGTGATTACAATCTTAATCTCACCTCTAAAAGTGAGATTTGTTTTTGGTCTGAGATGTCATCCATGTCGGTGCCATGAAGATGCCACCTAGATTCACAAAAGTGACATCTAGGATCGGAAAGAAATGATCAGAGATGGTCTTTGAAACTAATGTAAAGTGAAGTAGACCTATACGACCAATACGAACTGCTGTGATCTCTGGGGAACAGAGATGAAGTCGATGGTATTTAGGTCAATTTCAAGTAAGGACAATCTGATCTCCACGTAAAGTAAGCACCACCTCAATGTCATGTAAACACGATTCTACTCAGATTGAACCACAAGGGCTATAAGTGGAAAACCATAATTATTCTCAAAACCGCTCGAAGTAAATTATTATAACGTCACAAACGTTGTCACATCCCTTTTCTGTGTACTTTTTGGTATAGGTTACTTAGACAGAGAGTTGCGGTGAGAACCGGAAATAACCCATAAGGCAAACACACCTGCATGTTTCCAAAAGTACAAGTGAGAGACGTTGGTATAAAAAAGAGATGATTTAATTTTATCTGATTTGGCCCAAAGAAAGTAATACTCTCTACCGAGAGAGAATCTTCATAGTCATTTTTGATATCGAACTATTAATGAGGTATATATTCACCAACCAAGAGGAAGCTTGTATATTCACCTTCTTCCATGTCCGGAAGAAGGAATATGTAAAGGTGTTTAATTTATCACTTAATTCTTATAGAAGAAGTGACAAGTGATAACCTAAACCTTGTGGAAAATCGATTTTCTCACAAGTTTGTTATTTGGTTTTATGATTCCTGCTGCGTGCTGCAACGACATTCTTTATGGAGTTTTTTTTGGGAAGATCTGGCATGTACTATGTAGTTTACATTTAAAGGTATTGAAAAATTTCCTCTTTAACAATTATCGAATTCTCACTAACACTTTGATGGCACCCCCACTGTAATGTCCGGTCTTATGAATTTTTTAGATTTTCCACTTCTCTTTACATAGTACGTTTGTATTTTTTCTCCATCCGACAAAATGTGCACTTTGGATGCATATCTCACCTCTTCTCTCTAAAGAGGTATATCCGCGTCTTTTTATTTATTCCTTAACTCTTCCTCTTAGAAGGGTTAGATAATAAATTAAAAAGTATTTAAATGGAACTTTATTACTCATAGAAGAGATTCTTTATTACAGCGAACTATTTCACACACCGTATTTATGGTATTTTCCAGTTTGCCAGCACTCCAAGTGTAGTTTGTATGGTAACGTAGATTGTAAGTTCACAGTAAAACTATTTTATTTAGATTTTTAGATATTAGTTAAATTCGGAAATAAAAGCTTAGATAACTTTAGATGTTTGTGCTTGTTGAACAAACATCTAAAGCCAAGTCAGTCTTCTTTACTTAAATTATTATTCTGTATTTATGCAAAGAAATAAATAAAATCTACAGATTTTTTTGGCTCTATCAACGCTGGTGCTTTTCCTTCATTCTTGCGAAAGTCCATATAGCATGCATGTTGAGGAATACCGTGGAAACAGGTGCAATGAATCCCTTATTAACGAGGTTGATAGTTCAGCAACGCGGAGCAGCCGAAAAGCAGGCAAGAAGAGCCTGATATGGTGAAGGGTGACCACCATGCTAAACTGATCTCATGGATGCCGATCATCGTACTCGAGGTCATATTTGATGGAAAATAATTACCATAATAATCAAGTATATAATTCAAAATTTCGTATAGCTGGAGCATTTATATCTTTATTTAGAAAGAACTCATTATATTGTGATGATAAAACGATGATAAAATTATAATCCCTTTGGGCTAACTGAAAGCATTTGAAATATGTTATAAACTTAAAAAAAATAATTTGAACTCTCATTTAAACCAAATAGATAAATATTCTAGAAGTAAGTGTTGAATCTGACCTCGAGGTACGATGCATTCATTCTTCACCCTCAATTTACAACTGTGCGATGTTAACTATATATACAGAATGTATATGCAAAAATATGCAACGTTGCGAAGAAAACAGTCTCGCAGTAAGCTTTTAGTAAGCTTGAGATATGGGTGCAAGAACAGGATAAGAATGCGAAAAGAAAACCCCAAGAATAAGCATTCAAAGTGGCCCCAGAGGATAAACGCAATAACAGGGAGAAAATCGAGAGAGTTGATTTCTTTTGTGGTGGGATGGGATTCTGGAAAGTTTTCTGGAGTTTCTTTTTGACTTGCTTTCGTTCTTTTACGAAAACTTTTAGATAATAAATTAATGTTCACTAAAATTTATATGTTATCTGAGGATCTGGTGATCCTCTGTTCATTTAACACTTTACATATGAATTCAGATTTATTTTTAACACAATATATATATTTTATATAACATGTACATAAAAATCCAACAGAAAGAAAACAAAAAGCAGAGGCCGTACAAAAATCCATCAAACAAAAAGTCAAACTCTCCAGAAAACTTTCCAGAATCCCATCCCACCACAAAAGAAATCAACTCTCTCGAGAACGAAAGAAAGTCAAAAACTGTTTTGAGAAGATGACAGTTGACTGGTTAGTGTTAGCTATAACTATAATACATAATAATGAACTAAATTCTAGATGTTTTAGCGAACCACACGTGGAATCTGGCATCATAAAGAGCCTGTAAGCACTGTGTTCACGGCGGTTCTCGTGATATAATAAAATTAATGTTGTGAATTAGACCTCAATATCTTTAATATGATCTAAATAACAAGAAGGGTTAAGATATAAATTAAAACGTTTGCATATTTCACCTCTTCCGAGTTTGGAAGCGGTGAATATGAAAATGGATAGAGGTGAAGACTAGAAAAAAATTTAAGGTGGTATCTGAATGCAAGTTATGCATTTTAACTGCTGTGTTTATTGAAAATGGGGAAGAAGACTTGGGAACATGTGAGTGGTGGCTAATTTCTCCAATCATTTTCTTTGATATGTTCAAAAAAAGTCTCGTCATGATTTGATTTGATTTGGGTTTTTTCTTTTTAACTTCCACGTGTCGTTAGATGTTAGATAAAAAAAATAGATTTCAGACCGAAATTTTAAAATTATATACCTGTTCCTTTTGTCAATACTATTTTTGTCCTTTTCTCCAGTATGATGGTACATTTAACACTTGATGTAAAACCACTTGTTCGAGATAAATAAAGTTTTTTAGATTTTTATTTTATTTATAAATATAATAATATATATATTTACCTTAGAAGGTGAATATAAAAACACCTTACATATGCAAGACGTTAACTCTACTCATCTTAATTACCTTATCGTACATGAAAATAATAACTTATCTTATTTTGCAAATCCACACGACATCAATTAATATGAGTAAACTTAACTCTGAATCTAATATAGTGCGCGAATATCCCCTTTGCTGAGAGTAGGTAGTCCCTGAATATCGTGCCAATCCTGGAAGCCTAGCAGTGAGCAATTATCATTGGTACCTCCTAGGTATGAGTCATAATTCCGCTGTACCGCATGTTCCACCTTCAGGAGTTCCCTATGCTGTCCAGCGAAGCACGACCGCTGGTCCGGTCAGCCCCGCCCTTCGGTGTAAAGTACCAGTTCTCCGACCCCACTACAGTATATCCCGCGGCTTCAGCCCTGCACATGGATGGCCATGTACTCATGACTAGTGTTCGGGAGGATTTTTTAGAGAACCGGGGGTTTTCTGGCACGAACTAGCATCAATCGGCAATTTCCTAAAGGTTACCGGAAATTGCTTCACTTTTCGAGTATTTAGAGTATTATCTTCAATTTCTACCCTGGTAACTTTCCGATTCTTTTCTCTAAACCTTCGGAAATTCACATTCTCAACCGGTTTTCACTACTCTATCTGCCGAGACGCCCCGAACATTCCTCATCACAGCCTCGTTGATCACCGTTCGATGCAGTGGCAGCCATCTGGCTGTGATTTTGGAATAGATGAGAGCTGAGAGCAAAAGCTGCATCCGGTCGGTAATCCATGACGCGCTGGACTGCAGTCGAATTCCAACCGGATTTGGAAGACTAAAACGGGGACCGCGCTAGTACTGTACTACGACGGAGGGACGGGAATGCCCGGCGTGGAATCGCGGGTGGGTTCATTGCTGGCTCATTCGCCGCGGAAGGGCGCTGGTCCTCGTAGTTCTCTACGAGATATGGCGGGCTGAAGTGATGGCAAATCAATTCCATCAGAGAAAGCATCAATCAGTATATCTCTCTAGCTTCGCAATCTAGTTCCTGCATCGACCATCACGTCTGTCTGATCGTGTGTCGTTTCCGTGAGGGAGGGACGGAGGGAGAAGTGCTGGTGAGCAGAATTAATCGACCGCTGAATTGTCGGCCAGGGGATTCGGTGTGTTGTGGCCGAAGTAGATTTTCTCCCATGGCGTCAGTCGTAAGCTCTGGCGTGTCTTCGTGTTGCTGTTGCTCGCCTTTTGCCACTGTGTTGCAACCGTACACTCGTTCGACGAATCTGAGACTGGTGCCTCCTCCTGTCGAGCGAAAAGAGAAGTTCAGTGCTGGAAAATGTAGGACCAGATTACGATCGAGGAGGTCGTGTGTCGTCCGTATGGGACTTCGAGCTGTTGAATCGTACGACGCTTCTTTTCAGCTCTTACCTGAGGCGCGCCCCTCACCTGGATCTTAGTCTTTACGTCATTATCACATGAATGGTCTTGTGCGATGGCTCTGTGTTATTCCGAATTCGCAGATAGTTTCTCAGTTGAAGTAGACTTCTGTCCTTTGTATGTTGAAATGGTTACGGATAAGGTTATCAGTTTCTTTGGCTCATCAAGTTTTACTTGGTCAATTTCCAGCTGGCGGGCATTCTGTACAGGAAGCTGGGTGTTTATTTCCTAGTGATCGTCCTGTTCGTGCTCCATGTTTGTTTGACTTTGTTGTAAGTTAAACCTGGTCCAAGCGGAGGAGGTCCGAAACGCGCTGCAACTAATTGGGCTGTTACAGCAGGAACTTTCCACCATTAGGTGCGCAGTCCAAATCAAGGAGAAATTTTCTCTGCTGCAATGTTGTTGTATTTGATCTCTTGAAGTTCGTTTTGCGCAGTGTGAGGAGAACTTGCTCGGCCTTCTGAAATCCGATTCCTTTTGCGCACAGGTATCTTACGCATCTGGGAATCTATCACTCATCGTCGTTGTTGCGTACTAGCCAGTGGAATGTCTAAAGCAATCCAGCAAATTTCTGGGGAGTTCCAGTCAGAGTTGGGACGCTACAGGTTCAATCCGTTCAGCGGGTAGCTTACTAGGTAGTTGCTGGGGAGAAGTTTCGTCTCGTGAACTACTTGGATATCTAAGAATTGTAGGGTTTAAGGGTTTGTTTGAAGCGGTGTCAGTTTTCAGTTCTGCCCTGCTATCATGGAGCCACCCGCTGATTTACCGGTGATCCACTACAGAAAATGTCCCACAGTGAAGTCGGGCGTGTTCGAGGGACAGTTATCGGGGTTTTGTCATTTATGGAATTTTTGTATGGTTTGTAGAGCATCTCAAGTACAGCTGAGTGATACTTCAGATCTCTTGGATCAGTCAGAGCTTGTCGACCCCTTTGCGTACATGGGGATCGTTGCGCAAAGTGGTATTGACTCCTGTGAACACAAATTCAGGTTGCAGAGCAAGGGGATAAGGGTCCTGGTGCGAAGTATACTTTCACTGGAGAAATATTCCAACCCGTTCCCTGGAGTCCTGCAACCAAGCACGGTATGCCTGAGGTATCAAATTCACTTGAACACGCAACATTGTGCTCATCAAATTAATATATTAGTTTTCCTGTGATCCCAAGAACACAGGTAAATAGGTATATTAGTTTCTATGTTGGGCTTTGTGTTGTTTTTCAGCCTTACGTAATATGCAGTATCTAGGTGTTGATAAGTACTAGAGGATATATGAGATGGTTAGTCTTGCACTGTCACCAACCAGTCTATGTAGGTGTTGTTCCTGAAATGAATGACGTATCGCGTTGGTACCAGTCATCGGCTGCGAAGCAGCCGAAGAGTTCAAGCAAACCCGGGGAGAATGTAGCTTATGAAAGACTTCTGGCGTGATACAGGAATATGAAAGATACCTAGAGGATAAAGAGCAGTACCTGATCATCAACGTACCCCCAAACTTTATGTTTCAAGCGAAGGTAGGTCTTGGATCTTGTGTCCCCTTACGTGCTTGTCACTTAATGGTGGACTTCACTAGAAACTCAGAACATATTTCAGTCATTTTAGCTAAATGAACTTCATGGCTCTGGAGTAATATAATTCGCGGGAGCTTTGTGTAACTGTGTTGCGGATGTGATGTCTTCGTCGGTGCAGATCTTCAAGCCCTCACGTCTCTGCGCAGTTTATCAAAGAGTGAGCTCATAAGCGAAGGAGAGAGCATGCTCTAGAGGAGCATGACGGCAGTTGCTGTTGTGAAAATGGAGGTGTTTTACACGAAATGATCATCATTGATAGCCCAAGGCTTGAAGGAAATATGGGAAGGAGAAGGAGCAGTACTTAGTAGAGAGCATGGTGTGAATGACTCGTTTGCGAACGAGTCATTGCTGTCGGAACCGATTCTGTTCCGTCGTCGAAATACCTTTCCGACCCTCTAGAGAGTTGCGCCGTTGAAAGGGTCGTCGTGAGAAGTTCCAGGACGAGTGAGGTGCAGATGTACAGCGGCGCAGCCGGAGTAGGAAAAATCCGGACACGGGAATAAAGTTTATAAAGAATTCGGACTTTTTCTGTAATTGGAGTTTTATGTTGGAAGCTTTCGGGTTCGAACCTGGGAGGAGACCCCTTCCGGCGAGAATCGGGTAATCTGTTCAGGATAGTGTCTCGAGTCAGGTCGGTAAATGAACGAGGAGGCGCTGAACACCTCCAAGCTCCGGCGATGTTTTTCAGTGACAATGGAACTACTGGACTAGAATGCCAGTACTGGACACACTCAAAAGTGAAGCAGCGAGGGAGGGCGGACCTTGTAGCTAGCTCAGCGATATGCGGATACCTTTCTCGACCGATGAGATTCCGAAGAGATCAGACGAGGAAAGAGCAAAAATATTAACCAACGCAGCGCAAATCGCAAGCAGAAACTGTGGTTCGAGAAAGATGGTTACTATTTACGGTCAGGCCGCTGTGGCTCGTTAGCCGTATGCAACATATCGATTGATTGCATGATCTAAAATGAGTCTCGAAAGACTCATACCGTACCACAGCGATAGAGGGATTCTGCTCTCCGGTGACGAGGAGATACATGTTTCATACTAAAGCAACAGATGACGCATACCAGGCTGGTACTTGTAAGCGCGGGAGTTCTTTACGCTTTTATGGCTAGAAGAACGCGAGTCAGGTGTAAGGCATCCTCCATTTCGCGATGACTTGATCAACTCTCTCGAGTGAAGTGAACAGGATTTATAATCACACGCAACGTTATCAAAAGATGTACCTAAAGTCGATTATAAGCGTGCGACCCTGCATTACGAAAGAGGACGTGAAATACAAATTAATACTCCTCTGTTCCTAGTAAGGTCAATGGCCGTATCGACTTCCAGAAGAGTCTGGTCAACACCGACAACTATCTTCTAGCACGCTATAACTGTATAACAGGTGGGTTGAATTCCACTTGCAACTGTCAGCGTGTAACGAGGCTCTGCAGATCTGAGAAAACTGGCAGAGAAAATGGACCTTCCATACGAAGATACGAACCGAAAGATCCACCATAGACACCCGCGCCCAGCATTCTGCTACTACCGTTCCGTTCTGCCATGAGGCAGTTACCACGATCCGGTACGAAAGAAATAAAGGATCTTCTTAAAGGCCATCTGCAGGAAATATGTTTCACAGAAACCAGAGGGCTCCTTGGCACCTTAGAAGTTAGATCCATGTCCAATCTCCTGGCCCGATGAAAATCCCAGCCGTTAATGTATATATTCGATTACATCAAACATGATCCAGATCCTTTGTCGTTCAGACCACCTCAGCGGATATTGCAGTATGAACTGACCTTCAACCATTTTAGTATTTTCTTTCTTTGTAGTTTGCAGTGGCTTATTTATCATAAACCACCATCTCAAACATACCTCTATCCAAACTATGGATACCCAAGGTTTCAATTCCGGAGCTTAACATTGGCGCGTTAAGCTGCTCTTCCGACCGCTGATAATGAATTACATTACGAGTTCTTATACAGGAATGAACGTAACTACTCAAAGGAAAATCCAAGATGAACTAAGATCCATGAACCACTAAATCGTGGATTACGCGATAACCTACTATCACCCTCGAGATCACGCAATCCTCGGGAGCGTGGGCTTTCACGCAATCCACTCTCATCAGTGGTCTATGCTACACCACCCACCTTCTAGATGTGAATAGGACTCTCTGGTGGACAGGAAACTTAAAACTCGATGAGTCGATTTTCAGATTTCGCAGATTACTGGGTATCTGATGGAAGATATACAGTCCAGATCCCGACTGGTTCAAATCTTAAAGAATGATAATTTTTACATTACCGATTCAAATTCGGTCAAATACTCCGCCTAATTTTCGTCCTCGACAATTTCCTACACTCTGCTGGTGACTCTTCTCCTCGAGCATAGTCTTAAGTGATCTTCTCAGCCTCTCGCCGTTTCTCATGTTCGCGTGTACGACAACTTGTCAGCCTGCACAATCCACCGACGATGTCTCTCCAGTATTAGAGTTACTGAGACAAAGCAATGAAATCTGTATGCGTAGCTCAAAGCGAGTCTAAACAGCTTCAAAGATTGCAGACTGAGACTTCAAGCTTTAAATCCTACGAAGGAACTAACCTTGATAAGCATGTACGTAGGAAGCCACGCGGGAGAGGTTGAGATGCCGGCCCAGGAGATCTGCAAATGTCACCATGTAACTTTTTGAGATTCATAAAGACCGTGCGACAAGATTGCAAGACCCGTTACGGTTTCTCCTTTGAAGTAGCCAGTGACTATATGAATCGTCCGGGAGAATGGCAGCTCAGCTAAGGAGCAAGAACCACGCTCAAAGACAGACCCAGTAGAATAACCCAGTGAAGTGTATAAAAGGTTCTACAAAAGAAAGGTAGCATTTGAGCTATCTTGGAGCGTCAAGCTCGCGTAACTAATTTAACCGGTGACTATATGAAATTGATTTTCAAACATCTCTGGTTTGGTTGAGGAATTTTTCGCTTCAAGTGTTTATCTCCAGCAGTTTGCGTCATGCCTCACGATCCCATGAACATAATGCAGAGATCCTTACCAGAGCATATTCTCCAGCCTCGAACATCCGGATGTCCAAGACCTGCACGAATGGTAGTGGCGTATGAGACTTTCATCTGTCTCCAACAAACAAACTACAGGCGAAATGCACTTGTAGGCGTTCATTTCTTTTTCTACAATTGAAAGTAAGTAACAACGCAGACACTCAATGACAGGTTGTTTTCTCACCTCACCACGATCCTCATAGATGTAGTCTAAGCCCTTGAAATATTTGGGATGTGCCACTGCATAGTACTTTACAAACAAACAAATATTAAGGATCCATCCGAGGACTGGTATCAGTTGAGCTTCTCAAAATGCACTCATAACCTTCGGGGCATCAAATGTTGAACTACAATTTGAGATACTGTAGTCCACAAAACAGAAAAGTTTCTAAGATCAGCGAATCATGTACGATGCACTTACTTCGACACTGTCCAGATATTTCTCCTTGTCTACCCGCACAATTTGACCTTTTTTCACTGCAGAAATTGCAAGTGCTTTCATTTTAGGGGTTGTATAACGTTCGGAAGTGAGACTCTTACACTTGAGCAGAACCAAAACAGATCAGGGAGACTCTGCGAAATTGTTCACTAACTCCAAAATCCGATGGGAAAGAGCCTCCCTGTAAGGACTATCTAGAAATTGACAGTAAGAATTTTACACCAAAAGTCTTCAGAACTGGCTCAACCCGCAATAATCACTGGATGTAAACAAGCCTCACTCACTGGAGAAGGTTGGTTTAGGAGGAGGAGCAGCGGCAGCGGTTGGTGGAGGTGTAGAAGGTGTCGCGTCTGCTGCAGCTGCTGAAATAGACCGGTAAAATCTCTGCAGTCTACGTCCATCCTGCCAGCCAAATTTCGATGTGACTGTCGTAACACTGATAGCTTCTGTCTGAGCACTTCGAGAAAATCCGTTCTGAAGGAAATTCTATCGAAAATCACCGTCTCGAATACAAGAGGAACGCTTGGAATCGACTCTTACGGTGTAATGCAGCGAGTGATAATCGCTAAAATCGATAATCAAGATAAAGCTGGCGAGATATAAATACAAGCTTTCCACCGTCGCCCCTCACGAATCACTACCAAGGAAGAGCAGCTTACATTAAAGCGGGTCGTCACGCGCACCAATGTGCTTGCTGCGTTGTGGCGTTGGAATCCACTGAAATCACGTTGAGTAGCAGTATATTTCACGGACCGTAAGGCCCCGAGCTCCACCGCCATAGCCATATCTCTGATCCTCTTACCACTCACCCTCTAACTCTCAATATCTTCTCGTCTATGATGCTTCCTACTCTGTCTGTTCTCCAGGACAGTTCACCATATCGGACATTCCTTTCAAGAACCTACCGGTCCCAGCAGAAGCTAAGCAAAAGCATACATCTCTCATTCGATATCCTGTTCTATAGCCGGACTGATGGAGATATCCCGGCTTGACATAGAACGAACACGAACAATAGACTCGCTCTTACCTCGCAAAACACGTATTGATTCTTCCGGTAGGAACACCCAATCATCAGCAATGGAATTTCGAAAGAAGACACGTCATCTTCCGATGTCTCACTATTCCTCTCGAGTATAACAGAGACATCAACGAGATAGTAAAAGGAACAATAATCATCTCGTCTCATCTTTAGTATTTTGTGTCAGCATGTCGAGAGATAGACGGAATGTCTGTCTCACTTCGTCATGGAAAACACGGGATAACTTGTGGAACAAGCGCAGACAAGAGAAACTTATCTCAAACAATCTTAGAATAGTGTGAATGTGAACTTTCAATCACTCTCACGACCTAAGAGAAACTCCAAAAAGAATGACTAACAATATCGTAATGATCACATGTGTATGCCTCCCCTCTCAACTAACATAGGCATCTCATGTGATCCAATCATAACTCTTGTGCGTCTTTTTCACATGAGACTTTATCTCTTACAAGATAAATAACAGATCGCACATCAGATATGATGTGTCTCGGACTGATGTCGATCTCATGAGAGAGAAAATATCCATAGCTAGAAAAAAGATGATATTCAACTAAACAGTATCTGCAATAAAAACATCTCAAAAATATACTCTTCAATATAGAACCTTAATCCTCTAGAGATAAAGAACACACTAAATGTAGCAAGAAAGCCCTCGAAAATCTCTTAAAATCTCTAAGCAAAAACTCTATAACCCTAGAAAATACAAAAGTATTTAATACTCGTTCATTTCTCCGTAGAATGTAAAAATTCTAGAAACAAAAGAAGCGAAAACAAAAAACGGAGAGAACATGTACAAAAGATCTGCACTAACTCATCTCCACACACTCTACCCACTCACCCTCTAACTCTCAATATCTTCTCGTCTATGATGCTTCCTACTCTGTCTGTTCTCCAGGACAGTTCACCATATCGGACATTCCTTTCAAGAACCTACCGGTCCCAGCAGAAGCTAAGCAAAAGCATACATCTCTCATTCGATATCCTGTTCTATAGCCGGACTGATGGAGATATCCCGGCTTGACATAGAACGAACACGAACAATAGACTCGCTCCTACCTCGCAAAACACGTATTGATTCTTCCGGTAGGAACACCCAATCATCAGCAATGGAATTTCGAAAGAAGACACGTCATCTTCCGATGTCTCACTATTCCTCTCGAGTATAACAGAGACATCAACGAGATAGTAAAAGGAACAATAATCATCTCGTCTCATCTTTAGTATTTTGTGTCAGCATGTCGAGAGATAGACGGAATGTCTGTCTCACTTCGTCATGGAAAACACGGGATAACTTGTGGAACAAGCGCAGACAAGAGAAACTTATCTCAAACAATCTTAGAATAGTGTGAATGTGAACTTTCAATCACTCTCACGACCTAAGAGAAACTCCAAAAAGAATGACTAACAATATCGTAATGATCACATGTGTATGCCTCCCCTCTCAACTAACATAGGCATCTCATGTGATCCAATCATAACTCTTGTGCGTCTTTTTCACATGAGACTTTATCTCTTACAAGATAAATAACAGATCGCACATCAGATATGATGTGTCTCGGACTGATGTCGATCTCATGAGAGAGAAAATATCCATAGCTAGAAAAAAGATGATATTCAATTAAACAGTATCTGCAATAAAAACATCTCAAAAATATACTCTTCAATATAGAACCTTAATCCTCTAGAGATAAAGAACACACTAAATGTAGCAAGAAAGCCCTCGAAAATCTCTTAAAATCTCTAAGCAAAAACTCTATAACCCTAGAAAATACAAAAGTATTTAATACTCGTTCATTTCTCCATAGAATGTAAAAATTCTAGAAACAAAAGAAGCGAAAACAAAAAACGGAGAGAACATGTACAAAAGATCTGCACTAACTCATCTCCACACACTCTACCCTCTCAACCTCCACACTCTCTCTCTCCTCCCCTCCTCTCCCCTCCCCTCCTGCAACCACACTCCTTCAAGAACCAAAGTTCTATTTCATGTTTTTATATATAGGTATATACACAAATTAACAAAGTACACATGCTGCAGAACTTGATTTATGAAGTGGAAATGAAACACAAAGCTATGTGACGGACTGGAAGATCGTAGTTAGCTCCACCTATAGCATACTTCGGCATTGGTTGATCTTGCAAGAGAATCAATAGACGCTCATACTTGTCTTTCACTTGTCGATCACTTTCTTATAGTGTTCTCTTCTAGTTCATGAGAACCCTGATCATCCTACATAAGAGAAAGATTGTGGGTTCAATCTCTTGTGGGTACGGTTAGAGCTGCATGCTGCTGCAAACTGTTAATGAAGCTTCTGATCCGAGTCCCACTGTGGTGGACTCACATGGACAGTCTCATGATCCTCGAAGACCCCAGGGAGAAGTAATACCATTTATCATTTATCATATCATCTGATTACACTCTACATCTAGTCATAAGCTCGACGAAGTAAGAACTCAAACTGAAAGGCTTAATCAAGTGAAAAGTTTGGCGCTTTGAAAAGTTTGGCGCATGCACCGACTAAGTAAATAGTTCATATTCATCCGAAGATACAACCATAAATGCAAAGAAGAAGGACACCATTGATATTATCAATGGTGTCTAAGCTAGGATCTTTATAAGCAGACTTGTGTATAAACTAGACAGGTCCCATGCTAAACTAGACCTTGTTTATTAAAAATTTCCTGACCCTTGATGTCATCTTGATGTCATTTCTGTTATAGTCATCAAGTGTACATCGAAGTTACAATTATGAAGCCAACCCGTAAGACTTACAACCCCCCATAGTCGCACCAAGTAACTCTTGACTTATAACTGAAGTGACATGCAGAGACTTAGGCCAAGAAACCCATGATTAAGGAGGATATCTATCCTTTGCCACTAGATACGCAAGACGTAGTCATATAACCAATATAGACTCCCATCCAAGAGGTCAACATGCCAAAATAGAGAACACAAACCATGAGGATTTGATCTTGAGACCTCTTCTTCCTAGGTGGGCGCCTCTACCACTAAGAATGACCTCTGTTTCTGTTAAAAGGAGAATTAAAACTCATACATAAACCTAAAAAAGTTACTTCAATAAGCTGATATGCTAGCAAAGCTTGGTATTTCGTCTTTCATTCACTAACACGAACTGCCATAACTTTCTCTAGACATGACTTTTTTTGTACAATTTAAAATGTAAACAAATACTACATACTACAGTCTACATGAGAAAAATCTTAAACATATTTTTTGAACTCACTCTGATTTATGATACGTTTCTCGATATCATAAATCTTGTAGAAGAACTCCAAGTAACTTTTTGTCTGCAATTCCGTTTGTAACTTTTGAACATACCACAGTGATCAGCGCGATGAGACCTACGCCGTGGTGCTTTCAGATTTTTGAATGCTCACTTCTTCCAGAATCGACTTCTCTGAGGTCATAACTTCGCTCAAGGAGACTAACTTCTAACTGAGAGGTGAATTATTTACTATGTGAAATAATTTACATCACGACAACGGTAAAAAACTGAACAAAACGTCTATTATCTGGACTACGGATCATAGCATAGTGGCATCATCCATCACCTTGGTCTCCATCTGGACGATAATGATATATGATTGACCAAGAATGACAAGATACGAAGTAGAAGATTGTATGAAGAAGTGCTGATCTACCTCCACATCATCTATCTTCACCCTCATATTAGGACGAGCACTGTATAACTCACCCTTCTGGTTGTTGACAGCACGTAGCACCCAATCATGATTCAGTTTGATAGACCACTGTCTTTTCTCGTACACCTCATGTGACATGATGTCTATCTCAGATCTGTGATGAACTAAAGCAGCAACAGGTTCAGACAAAATCTCAAGAGGTACTCATGTAGTAGTCGTAGCACGAGCCAAATGTCTCTTTCTGAAGTCAATATCAGTACATGGACTCTCCTCGTCAGCTTCTTCATCATCAAACTCGATAGTGGTGGTACTAGCAACCAACACTTCTTCCTAGTATCCCTTATCAACAACCTCATGAAAATGCACCTTCCCAAATTCTGCAGCATTCACAAAAGCTCCAATCACATCTATCATCTGACTCTCTACTTGCTCGGACGGCACATGTCTCTTCCGTTTGATGATGTCGAGGATCAGCTCGTGAAACTCCTCTTCACAATATCAAGAACCTCACGAAGAGAAAACTCAACTTATGCGTCTAGTATCATCTACTCTAGAATGCTTTTAAGATCAGTAGAAGTTTCAATAGTAAGCCGATCCCTTCTCCTTCTCTTCGGTAGTAAACCGTCTACCGGTAGTCACTAGCTCCTGTTGAGATCTCTACACACCCTCCATCAGATCTTGTGCATGTGGAGGAGCTTGAGAAGTAGACGGGACTTCGTCCATCTCTTGTCTCTTTTAGAACTCCAACATCAAGCTCAGAGACATAGTGTCATCCCGTGACCAAGTCTCGGCTACTCTCTTCAACACCTCAGAAGAAACTTCAACATTACTCTTCTCAGCAGTCTTGTCTAGAAACATAGGACTAGCAGAACTTCATGTACTCAGGGAGATCAAACAGCTGTAGGAGCGGGTAACTTCTTGTAGAAAGATCAGTTTGGGGATAAATTGATCTTGTTGAAAAGACGGCTTCATGAGCTTTCACAAGAGATCAAATCATTTGATTTGGAGTTGTATAGAAAATGTTACAAGGGTTTGAGTTTGACTGTGTGTTTAAGGTCCTCGAGAAATCTCGGCGGTAATATGAAAACACACGTGCTAAGAGGAGGTCAATGACATTTTGGACCATAACTTTTGCCAAAGAGATCAACTTTGGGTCATTTTTGTGTAGTGAGAGAGCTGTCGAGGACAGATTTCGACTCAAATGTCAAATTGGGAGAAAGGATGAATGAGGATAAATCTCGGTGGTAATTTATGAACATACAATCCTAAATTATCATCAACTTTGGTACTTTAGAGTTGACTTGGATTTTGAAGAGATGTAACACGGTCTATAATAGTTTGATTGATTTGGATTTTCATTGGGAACTTATGGTCGAAGCTTTTCTATCCAGTTTGTGAGAAGGTCGAGGCCGCAACTTTAGAGAAACGTAACTTGTGAAAAGAGGATGTTTTCTGACAACCGGGAACCATTGAGTAGTTCTTCTCCAATAGAAGTAAACTCTTTAGGTTGAGTTGTAGGACAAAACCTTGAATCTAGGAGGTTCTATTGTACATTGCAGATGATAGAGAAACTATAAATAAATTGATTTTGGTTTTGGAAACGAAGTGATATTACGTGCAACTTCACTCTTCTTCCCTTAGCCCCCGATGCTATCTTATCGGATCTTGGGTTGCATGGATGTAGTCGTATCTTACGTTGCATGAATTACATTCAACGTGTAAGAAAGGAACCACATCGGTTTGAAGTCTGTAGAGACTTTCAAGGCCAAGTCCACAAATCTGCACGAGGGCTCGTGCAGTTTCGAGTTGAAGAAAGAGTTTAGACCCAAAAAGTTTAAATCTTATAACTTTTTATTAGAGTGTCCATTCGAAATTTAGAGATTAAAGACTGTGAGCTTAAAAGTAACATGAGTTTTTTCACGAGAGTCTATTGGAGACTTATCGGGTATCGTTGGATTAAGTGTTTGGGGCTACATAGTGTTCAATCAATGTTTCAAGAATTTTTGTTAAACTGTAGACCATTGAGTCTGTTGTAAATCCTGCGAATAATTAAGAGAAGTAAAGAGTAGGATTTTGGATTAGAAGCTTGCACTCCTATGTTGTCATTCGTGTTTCTTGAACTTACGTGATTTTCATAGCTAGATATCTTGCGTATTCCTAGATACATCTTTCGTGTCTTAAAATACAACAACGATCATTTGACAATATAATAACATTGTTGCACTTAGAGTGAACCTCCATTGCTATCAGTTGCTTTTGCGACATCTTGCTTCTCTTTTTTGGTATGACACTCCTCAACAACGATATGGTCTATGTCTCTGAGAATGTGAATACTTTATTTGCATTGTAGATTATGTGATAGAACAAATCATCAAATCACTTATTTGAGGACCGATCCAAACATGACATCTGAGTGACTATGAAGTTTTACTGAAATACTATCGTTGGTTTCATCATCGCTGGATGACTCTTATTGAAGTCGAGCTTGATTCTATTCCGATCTAAGAAATTGAATCTCTACTACTATTGCTAAAAGTAGTCATCGATGATCAATACTTTCTTTTTCTAAGTTGCTTATTGGATCCAAAATCGATAGTTTGTTCATGATATTAGGGCAAATACTCATGATATAAGCATATAAGTTGTTAATTATTGATGTTATTCCTCGTCTCTAGTAATTATGTATATACTTCCAGAGTTATATAATATATCCATATTGTTGAATATTTTTTTCTATTATTATGATTACTGATAATTGATTGTAATATATATAGAAGTGTTGGATCTACCCCGAAATCAAACTGGAAACATGTTTTCAACGTGTCTCGAGTTGATTTTTCTAAAAAAATCACTTTTATCGATTGAACTTGAGAACATGGAGATAAGCTACATCCTCAACAGATTTATCACCGAGGTATTTCCAACTCATTATTAACATAGAAAAATGGTTTGATTGTAATACATTCTTGTATGAGAAACTCTCGCAACTCGAATAGCTCTACTCGAGTTCCAACAAAGTATGGCAAGAAAACCAGAATATGACCGCAAAGCTCTTTTTATCATATTCAAAATACAACGACAGATTCCAGAAGTCTCACTTACAACATGGTAGCTCATAAGTGGAAAGATTAGAAAGATGTCAATTATTTGACTGTCCTTGATAATCCACACGGATGCAAATGATCTTCATTGGAGATTAGTCTTTTTCCAGTAAGTTTTTTACAAATTCCAATAAATTCTAGAAATTCAAGACAAATGATCAGAAATCATTATAACACGAAATGTCATATCTGTCAGAACACTGGTTCACAATTGTACATCGCATATTTAATTTTTTTCTTCTCGAAAACTACCAAACAGTTTTCTGTAATATCAAGAATCATCACGATTTATCTAGTAATTAAACAAATTTACGCGATTGACAATTGTATTTATGTTACTACCAGCTTGAGATATCCCAAATAGCAAAACTTCTAAAATATCTCATGAACATTTGCTACTCCTGAATTGCGAACCTGTGTAGCAGTAAGATATATCGACTAACCGGATTCACTCCTAACTGTAAAATGTATTCAGAGAATGTTTCTCCGACAGTATTTGTCCCACTCAGAACATTTCGGAAATAATGAAACTGCGCGTCGTCAATTCTTCCGACGTTTCCACTGTGCAATCAGGAATCTGCAAATGGGATGTGACAACTCTAAACACCGGATTTTCCCGAAAACATCTGCGGACATCTTTTTACGAATACTTCCGGAGATGTCCGCTCGAAACACCTGCTAAAGTTTGACCGAAGTAATAACTTTTTCTCTTGGATGTAAAATCTTTCAAAAAAGTTACTAACTTTTACACCCCTATTATATTTTATATTTGTTTTTAGGCATCTTTCGCTGTGAGGTTTTCTGCAACAATTCGCTATTTCCCTTGAGACCTCCGGAAGCAGGTTTGGACCGCACGCCGCCCGGGCTACGGGCGGGTTGGCAACAAGCTACTGCTTGTTGGCCGGGTCGAAGGATCGTCCCAGGTTGGTCTGAGGGCTGCCCGAGGGCTTGAGACATGTCGTATGAAGTTCACCGGTCTCGACTGGAACTCCACGGAGGAACTCCTCTACGTGTTGGTCAGGTTGGCGTAATGAGCAACCGGGCTCCGGAGGGAACGACTGCGTGTATGCTGCATCAACCACGCACAGTTTCGACGCGGACACGAAATTAATCGCGGTTTCTGCCCGCCACTTAGCTTCGTGAGGAGGAATGTGAACAGCAGGCCTCGAGGCTTGAGTGCATTTGAGTGTCTTGAGCATTTTGATGAGAAAGAATTCTCTGCCAGTAGGACGAGAAGAGGACAGTACGGAGTCTCGGCCAAGAATGTGGGTCGAGCGTTTCGACGTTTTGGAACTTAGAATTGACCAGTTCTTGTTGTTGATCGGTGCGGAGGCTGAGTTGTTTGATTCTTGGGTCTGTTGACCGATCACTTAATTGGGTAAGATGGCGGGATTATTCGCCTGGGCAGCGGATGTTGTTGGCGGAGGGAATTTGGAGGACAGTGAAGAGGTCAGGAAGCCTGTGCCTTTGCTTCTCACGCCTCAGCAGACTCATTACTTGAGTGAATTGGATGTCAAGGCCGCAACCCTGCTTCAGTCTGTGCAAGTGCTCCGGCAGCGTGTTGGACCCGGTGCTCAAGGCTTTGCTGAGAGAATGCCACACTTGCACGCGGATTCTGTTGCTGCTCAATCTGCTCTTGCCCTAGAAGTTCAGGCGCACAACGCCACCCGTATCCAGGTACAATTTGGATCACTTTTTGTAATCTTTTCCATCTGGCAATTGACATAATAGTACTCAGTTTGCGAAACCAAACCAAGTACAGAAAGTATCTAATCCAGGGGACCAGTATAATTTAGAAACAAGGACCTGTTGCTTTGATCCTGTTGCAATAAGACGCTAAGAACACACAGCAAAGATATGTATGGATCATCATTTTATCTAATGTAAAGGGCTGTGGCCCTCACAAGGAGTAAAATCATGGTAGGCAGAAGGAGGCAGTGTTTCCTAGCGACTTGAGCTCACAGCCTGCTGTTGGAGTGTACGTCCTCCAAGTAGATGGTTTGGATCGAGTCAACGTTCCCATGAGAGTTATCAGTAGTTGATTTGCTCTCCAGGACAGATGTTTAATGCAGGAGACTGGAAGTTTTGTCATTTAAATCGCGCGGGGTTTCCTTGTGAAGACTACATTTATCCAGATTGTTCCAGTTCTCTGTGAGCAACAGACAAGACATTCTCTTATGGAAAACACGTTGGATATTTTTTTCATACATTTTTATCTTGTGTTTACATGGATAGTCGGTAGATCAGAGTAAAAATCAATCAGTAATTGGACAATATCTGAAAGTTTCATTGGTTTCAGATACAAATGAGGGAGGACTCCCTGCGAGCTGAAAATGAAGCTTACGCTAAAGCAATAGCAGGCCGACAGGAGGAAGCACGAGAGAAAGCTCAAGAAGCCAAAGAACTTCAGACCTCCTTGCAGGTAACTGTCGTTTCTTCTGCGAAACTGTCTGGTAAGTTCAAATTGCATTCGTCTTTGTATTGGTACTGAACCCGACTTACATGCTTAGTACAGGAACTAGATGAGAAGGAGGAAACGTTAAAGAACGAATTGGAGAAGCTGAGAGCAGCTGTTGCAGAGAAGGACGAGCTTTCTGTTCAAGAGGAGGAAGAAACCACGGCATCAGACGCCGACAGGGATTCACTTTTACAGAATGAGTTGAAGCAACTAAGATCTGAGCTTGTGAGTTGCCAGCTCGTCCATCTTCTTGAGTGCTGTGTTTTAACTCGTACATCGAAAAGTAGAAATCAACAGCTCATTCGTTATCCATCGCTCTTGTATAAGAGAATTGACTGTCACTTGCAGCGGAACAGTCATTATCACATTTTGGATTTCTTAGTCATCAGTTACTTGTCAAGCTATGTGAACATGACTCTTGATGGAAGGATCTTGTCTTGATTTTAAGGCAGTGACTATTGGTGGCGCTAGACTGCAACCAGCAGTTCGAATTGCAAGATGAGGGATCCAGAGTGGGTACTGGGTTCTGAACTGTTGGCATTTCCTTCAGGAAACATGGGAAGTGAAGGTGGCGAAGTTGGAGAGAGATGTAGCTTCCACTCAGCAGAGCGCTTCGCGTTGGCCCTCGCCAGGTACTTCTTACTTAAACAATATATTGCGAGCCAGCTAAAAGCCCTGATCGTCCTGTGGTCAAGAGTTTACTACTTCTTAATTGCACGACTGCAGCGCGAGCCTGTGAGAAGCCCTCATCATTTTTTTATCATGAGTTTAGTCTGGTCCCTCAGATGTTGTACTTTCCGCTTCTTCCATGGCTTCTTTAGCTGTTATGCGCTCAAATTTGAGAGTTGTGTGTGCTTCTTTGGCCATAGCTCAACGGGAAAAGGAGCTAGAGCGAAGGCTGAGGAACTTAACAGAGCAACTTGTGACAAAGCAGGTTGGGGCACCTTCCATAACGATACCATATTTGCTAATTGTTTCCTGATCAAAGGCTGACGTTAGTCTTGTGATCTGTCACTTATTGAAATGATGTTTCAAGTCAACGGATGCTTCGTTCTCTCCAATCAGAAGGAAACCCTGAAGAGAATACGAAGGTTCATGTTTGGAGGTAGCATTTTGAGAACATTAATCCTGTATTGCTTCGCCATATAGTCATGACGACAGGAGAGATGCCATGACTGTACCAGGTATCATCTTCCGTTGTTTGTTTCCTGTCCTGTGTTGACGGTTCGAGGAAGCATCGTGCATGGCCCACTAAGTTACGTGTTCTTGTCGTAATATCATACAGGCACAAGCAGAAGATCTTGCCAATGAACGCAACGCTCTGGAATTGCGATTGGAACAACTGAATGAAGCGCGACGGCATATCCAAGCCACTGGAACTGTGGATGGAAATTCGAAGAGGAACAAGATTGGGCGACCATCCACGAGCTACCCTAGTGGAGATGAATCCAAATCACGCACACTTCCTGTGCGGCAGAGGGCTTCAAAGGCAGTGAGTGATAACGTGGCCCATGTGGCCAGAACTGTGGACGCGTTTAGTTTACACGCAGGCAGTCACCTATGGCGGAACAAGTTGTTCCGGTCGCTCACGGTGGCTTACATCCTTGGTCTACATCTTGCGGCCTTTATCATATTGACAGGGCGCATGCACCGACAGTTCAGACCTGCCGTCGGAAAGGAGTTTCCATGAAAGCTGCTCGCCTACTGACTTTTGAAATTACAGAATTAGAGTTCATAGTCCTCGTCGGCGACGTTTTTCCTTTACTAGAAGCCAGGCCCGTCTGATTTGTGGCATTATCCCCCAGCTGTAAATAGGCCTCAACATGGATGTACTGTCTTTCCAGGTAAGGCAAGTGATATTCGAATTCCCAGATTGTGCTTGACAACTTCAAGGAGGAATTGCAAACTATTATTTTCTGGAGTCTACGTACTCGGTAAAGCCGACACAGTATCGGTATTTGAATTACTCCACACAAGGGAATAATTGTGTTCCCCCATATCTGAAAGTGAGGCTTTTTTCTGCCAGTTCGAAAAATCAGAGGAAATGTGTAAGGGAAGGGGAATTTATCCAATGACTGTACTAATTCTGTCATCTCGGTGTACACGTATTGTTGTGAGGTGATGGAGGCGGCTTCTTGAATATGATGTTTCAGAGTGCATTGGGAGTCCCAACTCATCGTTCTGTCCATGTGTTTGACGACGATGTCCTCCACCAGGACGGCATGCCGGAGAACGCTGACTGACTAACGGTGAAACAAGCGTGATAACATACGTGCTAACAAATCCAGCTAGTGTTCCAAAGTCGCATAGGCTTATTTTACGTGCTTGTTTTAAGAAGCTGTACTTTTCCTAGTCTATCAGAGTCAAATTTTGATTGGAAAAAGTTATTAATGTTCGAATACTGTACAGTTTAGCGGGGGGAAAAGTAATTGGGGTTCTTGAGCCCAAAGCATGGTAGTACTTCACAATGAAATATCTGGAATTCAACGACTATACAAAGGTGGTGTGTTCGTAACGGACATCTGTGCCACATCCACCAATTCCAGAGATGCTCGTTCGGCGTTCCAACATTTGACATCGGACATCCAACCTCGATTTTCCTTCATGTCTTCAACTTGGGTCAGCGGCATTCCTGATGGGGTAATTTTGGACTGATTCCTCTCCAGCAAACTTCAACTTATGCAGTAACGTTCCTTGCAGTTTGTCGATACCTCACCTCAGATGGTGTCTGCAGAAGTTAAAGACATTGTTAATATAAACTTCCCAGGAGTGCAAAGGTGCCATTCAAATTTGGTATCCAACTTATTGCTTAGCCATCGACATACTCAGACCAGCCTGTCTACATTGACTTCAACTTCCGTTGCTCGAGGCAAGAAAGCCACTTCCATACCCACTGCATCTCCCATACATAGCGTCAGCAGGCAGCAAATTCTGGTGTAACTACTGAAAACTTTTGTACACTTTGCACTACCTAAGTTATATGCAGCTGCCCGCTGGAGACATGGCATCTGCGAAGACCTTCCACAGTATGAAACATGTCCACGAGAGCGCAGGCAAGAAAAAAATTCACTGATCGTCTGTTAAATAGTTTTGAACCAACCTTAATGTATCCTTCGTTCCCTTCCGAACTCTGCAGCGTATGGTGGGCAAACCCAGCCTCTGATGTGCTTCATATCGGTGGCAACCAGAAAAGCCTGCAGTATACTGGTGGTTGGTGAGTAAGTACCTCGATGAAACAAGGCAGTTGAGAGTTCCGGAGAGCAGCATATTGATTGTTCACCACACATGGTGTTACCTAAGATCTACCGATTCAAAGAGACAAACTTGCTTGAATTTAACGTATACGCACCGTAATAAACACCATCAACTTCTAGCACATCAATCTGCAAGACCACAAAACTTGAACGTTAACGACTTCCAAGACAGCGAATTGTTCTTCTTGCAGATCTTCAGCTGATACGTTTCACAGGAGCAGAATCCTAACGAATGCGGTACTACAGACAACAAAGTGGGTCGCAAATTTCCTGACTTAAAAGTGTGCAAAACGAAAGATGAGATACGAAAACTAACTGGCTCTAGAAGTCCAATCTCTCCGATGCTTGCCATGAGGTCTTTCACTTTCTCCGGATCATTGCTTCTTGTGCGAAGCAAAGGCCGTCGTATCTGCTCCAGCGGTAGCTCCATAACCTTTGGACCTTTCCTAGCCTTCAACGATGCACCACCTGTAAGATATGCAGTCGGAACGTCTTCAGATGGAGCTATGAATCCAGAACTTACTGGTACGAGATCACAATCCATCTCAATCGACCCCATAAAACTTCCGTTCGCAAGTTAGTGGAATTCACAGTTCCGAATGCAACGAAAACAATCTCTTCGGACTTTTCTACGGAAACGATGCGACAGGGCATAGTTTGTACTTGCAAGCAGACACCGAATCGCAAAGGCAAATTGTCTTATCAGCGATCAGACATCAACAAATTACGTTACGAGTGAGCAGAGAGGGAATTCTCCAGAACCAAACCTCTAGGAAAATCACTGTCAGACAACAATCTTAGGGATCTTCGCTCATCTACGGAAACTGGAAAAGAAACGTTCAACTCGTCCAGCTGATGAAATTGATCGTAATTCCAAGAAAAGGAGAGGAGGAAAACGTACCATTTTGAGAACCACTGGGACTGGAACCATTCTGAGAGCATCGAACAGCACCGATCCGAGTCAGCTGATTCTGCTGCCTCGGAAGGATCACAAACGAGACGGAATTCGAAATCGCTGCCGACGACAACATTCCGTCAATCCAATCCAATCCTTCTGATCAAACGCTCCGAACAAGTGAAACTGCTTTGTTTTCCAACCTTGACGCTAAGTCCCTGGCAGTCAGTCAGTAGAGTCGGGCGACTGGAAACTGGCAGCCACATCATTCAAAGAGCTTTCGTGCAATATTAACCACAACGTGCTCGAAATGACTCCTATGGCTATGGCAGTAGGTACCAGTTACCGGACAGGAACTGGAGATATCGGACAACTGCGTCAGCTGTCAGCTGACGTCGGAACTGACCATTCGATTGCAGCTATTACCAGGTATACAATGACATGAAGTAAATAACATATATCAACTGTCGAAGTTTGACAATTGCAGTTGCTCCGTCAGGCTCACCGAGGTGTAATTGCATCCTGACGTGGAAATTCAGCACACTCCACTTTTGTATGCGAGAGAGAAAATGATGTAGTATATATGTTATTTTCACGGATATCCGCATGTTCTTCATAAGAACTTCCTCGCTTCGGAAAGAAGCCCACCCAAAAATGGGATGAACTTTGTACCAAACTTTACCTCTTTTTCTTTTGGTTTAAGTGTATTTTTTGAACTGTTTTCCTTTTTCAAGTCTACTTTTTAAAACTGTTATCGCCATAGAGATTTGCTTTTACACGAATTACACCATCCTTGGAATACCCCACTCGCGAGTAGAGAGTAGCCTATGAGAACGAAGAAGTCGGGGTCTTTTTTACACCAGACACTGGCTCTGCCTCCGGCCGGGGTTGAACCCCTGACCTGGACTTGCCAGGCCGAGTGCCGGAGCAAACTTTGACCTTGACCTCGTTAGATTATTTCAGGAGTAAAAGTTGACAGACCCTGTAGTCAGGCAGTTTTTCAATCCAGCTATCTTTTCTTTACATCGAGATCAGTGTTCGGGGAGGTTGTCAAGGAAAAACTGCATTTCGCCGGAAATATTTACTGGAGATCGGTGGCACCTGTTTTACTTCCGGAACCTTCCGTGAATTTTATCCTGAACCATAAACTTTCCGATGATAATTAAATAGGGTAATTTTTTTTCCGAACATCCTGTTTCCTTCATGTCGACTTTCCGCTCGTTTTTTTCCGTCGTCCCGAGAAATTCTTTCGGTAATTAATTTTTTATTTATTTTTATTATTTTTATTTTTATTATTTTAAAATTCAGTCGTTACTTTTTTAAACGTTTGGTTTCGCTTTGTTTACTCCCATCTTCTGAATTCCTCCTCCTCGCGAATAGTTTGGGGAATAGTTTGGGGACATGGCTTTCAACCTGGCTATATACCTAAACTCCCATAAGAGACCTCAGAGTTTTAGCAACCCACCGTAGCTAAAACTAAGGTGGGTTGCTAAAATTCTGAAGTCTCTTGCGGGAGTTGAACCCGAGAACCCCCCAACTGGGGCAAGAGATCATACCCCCTCCGAAATACAACTGAAAAACAGTTGTATTTCGGAGAGGGTTCCCAAGAAGTCCCAGACTAAGCAAACACACGACAGAGAACCAATTAACTTTCAAGACAGTGGAGTAGTAACACTAACACTGCATGAAGCCCGATCAGAAGAACTCGAACTCAAGTGCACAGCAGGATGTGCGTAAAGGTGCCTATACTCCACGCTGTTCCTCCAGAGAGAAATAGCTTCCGAAAGAAGATCTTCGTCTCCTCCAATACCTTGTAAACTCACTCGCATTGTAGCTTCAAGATGTTTGGTTTGAAGTTTATTTCTAAACTTCGTCTTGATAGCATTCTGGATAGAAAAAGCTCGTTCGCAGACGGAGGTGGAAACACACTGAATGCGTGCAATATTGGCCAAAGTAAACAAATTCGGATACTGACCTTCGTACACTTCGTCACCAGACAACATAAACCACAAGTCGTTAAACCGCTTCTCTGCCCATTCTGATCTGCAGTGAATCTTAAAGGATCTAAATTCACCTCGAATAGCAGAGGAAGAAATCAAGGCTTTTTGAATACTACCCGAACCGAATGGCAGATCTTGTCCAAAAAAGTCACAAAGCTGCTCTATCTCTCTCGCACCCCATTCTCTTACCGCTAGCGCAGTTGAAGGCATCAGAAGAGGGTTCAAAACCTTGAAACAGCTAATGATAGAATTATCCTCGAACCTCTCCTCCAAAGCAGAGCACACAGCTTGAGAAAACTCTTTCTGGAAAAGTAAAGCACTCTCCAAATCTCTGCCAATGCGATCTCTCTCCAAAGTCACTGAGTGAAACATTTTACCTCTTAGTTCAGACTGAAGGCGCTTCAGATACCCACCTGGAGGACCATACTCTGGCAGAATGTGATATCCTGTGTCCTCGTTCAGAAGACAGGCGTTGAGATCTGTGGTTTCCACTAAGAAGTTAACACCAATCTCAGTTATCGTAGTCCTCACTAGAGGACCTACATTCGAACAGTCTATGGATAGACTCTGGAAAGCTTTGTTCAATCTCGCCAAGCTACCTAGAATATCAGCTAAGTAGTAAAATATATACAACATTTTGAAAGAACCAAGCTTCTGGAACAAAGACGAAGCCACACAGTCATCCGATTTAGCAACATCACGAAAGTAAACCAAGACTGACTCGTAACTATCACAGACACTGGTAACAGCTTGCCAACGGCTTAACCATCGGATCTTCAAGTATCGCTTCATGCACTTTCGTGCATCATTCAATGATTCCTGCAACGACGACAGACTTGCCTTACGCTTGGAGCTGCTCTGGAAATAAGAAGCAAGCGTATTCAGGATACTATCGACATTGTCACTAATCTCTTTGCAGCCAGGACTTTTAGCTGCGGCAAGACTCGCCAAGTTAGTTCGATGTGCAATACAATGCACAGAAAGCATGTGAGGATTAACCGTTCGTTTTAAACGTGCAGCGACTCCATTTCGAACACCGATCATGGTGCTCGCACCATCCGAACCGAATCCCATAAAACGATTAGAGTCTAAGTTACATTCAGAAACAAGACGAGTTACAGCAGAAGTGATAGCTTCAGAGTCTTTCAACCGCATTTGCAACAACCCAAGAAAAGATGATTTCACTACACCTTCGTCCAAATAGGTAGCAAAGACCACTAGATGACCGGTCACAGAGACGTCAGTCGATTCATCCACCATTATCCCAAAAAATGGAGACTTCCTTACCTTGTCCAAGACACGCTTGTGCAGTATCTGACTTATACAGAAGATAATATCTGCACAACTCTTGTCGTCTTGATACATGGAAGTGGTTATGTCGCCGGTAACAAAATGAAGCATCTTACATAGCTTCGGAAACTTCGAGAAGGAGATACCTTCCTTACCAATAAAGTAAGCAGCACGAAATAATGTTAGAACTGCTTTGTCGCATGTCTCCCTCGCGGTTGTCATGGCTTTCTCTATGGTCTTTGCACCCAGTAATTTTACAGTAAGAATTGCCTTATGCTCATTTGAGGCAGCATGGTCATGGAAAGCAGAAGTCCGCACATTTCTAGACCCTCTCGTAGCAAAGTGCCCTCGCCCCCTACCTTTCTCGCAGAGTTTACAAAATACTCTGCCAATGGAAGGATCGAAGCGGATCCAGTCAAAATCAAGGAGCCATTTATCATTCCATGTCTTACAATTCTGTAAGATTTCTGTCTTCTCCGCGGCAGTGAAACGTTCTGTACTAACGCTCTCATCTAAGCTTGCAGTATCTACCTCGATGGATGGTAACTGTACAGTTACCTTCTCGGAAGTGAAACCTGAATCGAAAAGACACTTCTGTCTCTTCATTGCTCTAAGCTGTAGACTCTCAAGAAAGAACTGCGCCACTATTATGTCTAAAGGTAACTTGCAGTATCTGTTCACAATGATTACCAAGAATCGATGCGAGCCGACTCACAGAACTACCACCTCTCGACGCAGACGAGGAAAGACGAGAAGAACTCCGAATGGCCGACTCACAGAACTACCACCTCTCAAAGCAGACGAGGAAAGACGAGAAGAACTCCGAATGACAGACGGACTTGGAGCAGCTCGCACGCAGCGATGCAAAATGTGGTGCAAAATGTGAGAGGAGAGGAAGACGCGTAAGGTATGATGTGAAACAGCGGCGAATGTAGGAGGTGAGGAGGTGAGGAGACACTGAAGCGATTGACAACAAAATCGAAGCGTAAGCTGCGTAGACCCACATCAGTCACTGTGAACAGTCGAGATTTCTCAGTCGACTCGTGGTCCACGGCCCGCCGCCTGCAGCTTCAAGTTCAAAATCGGTAAGAAAAGGGCGCGCGCGGTAGTTCAGTCTCAAGAAGCAACAGAAACATAAACTAATCCGACGAGAAGCATCTGCACAATGAGACAACGGAGAAACAATAAACAAATGCAACGAAAGTACTCGATTGACATGTGCACAATGAGACAGAGACCAGCAATAAACAAATCATACGAACTGAGCCAGCAGCCGTAAATGACAAGTATCCGTCTCCGCTTGGTCCAACATGCCCCGCAAGTTCACTGCACAGCACGCACTGTAAGAACTAGCAAGCCTGACACAAAAGCGGACGATCGAGTACAACCAGCCCTAAACGACGAAATTTCATCTCCGCCTGGTCAAATATGCCCCGCAAAGTCGATTGATTCGCATCATCGCGTCGACCGCGTGCCAGGTCCTCTTCCGTCTTGCCAAGACTGCACAGCACGCACTGCAAGAACAAGCAAGTCGACAGAAAAGCAGACGATCGAGTCCAATCAGCCCTAAACGACGAAAAATCATCTCCGTCTGGTCCAAAATGCCCCGCAAAGTCGATTGATTCGCATCATCGCGTCGACCGTGTGCTAATCTGATATCCGCCTGACCTCGAATGTACGCACTGCAGCCTCAAGACCTCAAATTCCCAATTCCTCAACTGCGAATCTGCGTCGACGATCGACTACGACTCGACGAGAGCACGGAGGACGCGGAGCTCGAAATTGACACTGTCGAGGTCGAGAATGAAGATTAGGGCTCGCAAGCAGCGAGTGCCCGCACCTCATTCCCTGCTACGGACGAACGAGATTCGTTCTCGTTTCTCATCTGCGGTCAGGATTTGTTCACGCTTACATTTAAAAGTACTTAACTCTAAGAATTAGATTACGTGTCATTTTACGTACGTGTCATTTCCGGTCGTGAAAAACGGCCGTCCGTTCTTTTCCAAAAACTTCAAACGCAACCGTAAATACTCCGAAGACAAAATCCATCGATCGGCCGTTTTTCCGAAATACCCACGAATATTCCCGCAAATTTCCGGCTTCTCTGTGTTCGAACCGTGAATTTCCGATTTTCCGGTTGCAAAGGCCGGAAACGTTTCCGCCGGATTTCCCTCCATGTCGGTAATCGCCAATTTGAACCGGAAATGACACAACGTGTAGCCGGTACTCTCCGAACATTGATCGAGATATACAAGTTTAGGTTCACATTTAGCTTTGTTCCATGTTCGCAAGCACTCGCGCATATTTCACCTCCTCCAAATATACTAAGGTACTACGGTTAGATAATAAATTTATTTATAGATTAAATAAAGTTTTTTCGTGAATAAGTTATAACAGTTGTAGTTTTTGCAGTGCAAGAGCCTAGGCTTCTCTCATGGATTATGTCTTGATCTTCTTGATTCTCCAAATCTGGTTATCACTTAACATTTAAAGATAAATTATTTTTTTAATCGACTTGATATAAAATTTTCACATCATTTATGTCCTTGGATAACAACAAGTGAACAAAAATTCCCCAGTTAATCTTACATGTATATTCACCTCCTCCATTTCCTGATGAAGGAAAGAAGTATTCTTGATTAATAAATAGATCAAGAAATAGAAATAAATTCTATAGAAATAAATTAAGATCAAGATTTTTTATTTTCAATGAATTATAGGAGAATCTCTCTTATAGGTCTGGAACAGCGTGTTCGTTTCTGGGTTATCTCTAGAACTCTTCACAACTCTAGAGTTGGTTAATAGTTAATAATTAAAGGAAAAAATATTTCTGATATTAATTTAGTTTTGAATTTATAAATAATATTTATATTTTTCACAATAACACAAAGCGAGCAAAAGTTATGCGAATTTGATCAAGCAATGATATCTCGCAATGGGGTGCAGTCCTTCATTCCTGTTTTCCGTAAGGCACGCGTGCTAAAACTATTTAGCGATGCTATACCTTCTCAGCTCTCCTTCCCACCTTCTGTTCCCGATCATCGGTGCTAGCAGAACAATTAACTTCTTTCTTTTTCACTCACGTAATACACCCAGTTGGGTACACACTCGTAATGTAACAATTGCCTTTGTTTTTTCTTATTAGCGTTGATATTTGTGTTCTTGAACATCTTTTGCTTCGGAGAACTGTAAGGAGGACACAAAGAAAGAATAGGACTGAAGAGTTCCAGTTAATCACATCAGACTTCAAGTATTGATGTGTATATTCGACGGTGGTCGCTGCAGGAAAGGGATAAGAGCTGAATCAAACTACAGTACAAAAGAAAAGGGAAGTACGAACAGGTGGCGTACTAGCGAAGCAGCTACGGAGGCAGCTACCGAAGATCGGTAGCTGCTATGGTTGAGTCTCAGGCCTCTAAGCGAAAGGTCTGGGGTTCAAACCCTCCTGCTCTCGGTTGGAGGTGCAAAAAGTCATTATTGTGTGAATCTGATCCAAGTACGCTGTGGTTACCCACAAAAGACAATCCGATGCCTCTTGAAGGGATAAAACGGACATGGTAAAGACTTTACCTTTTACTATGTATAGGAAGGACAGAAAGGTAAGACAAAAATATGTATCAACAGGCAGTTTGGAGTGGGCCGCAATAAATTGTAAGTGTTGCGCTGCACTTGACGAGAACGTACAAGTAGTTTCCGAATAGTTTCTCAACAGACTATATTGAACATGATTTGTTCTATAGGACGTACATCTTGATCTGTGGACACTGCACAAGCTAGCCTAACAACCCTGATGATGTGATGAGGCTTGGGTGCCAGTGCGCGAATACCGTAAGCCGGTTTGGTTGAACCCCTAATGTCGATTTTGCTTGGTGTATGTCCTGCTGGGCTCATTCCGCCAGCGGTGAAGGCATCCAAACGTTTTGACTGGTAATTTTTGTCTCTTATTCTTTAGAGTTATAAATGTATTCCGAGACTCCCTTCTTGGATGTTACATCTGGAGATTCAAGTTTTCTCTTTCTTGACTTGCTCTCTTGTTGGAATTGCAAATTTAATTAATTACTCAATAGATTAAATATCAATTGTAATTAAAATATCTTCCAAGAGTTCGTCAAAACATGTAAGGGCTTTTCATATTAATGCGACTTATCCTCCATATCGAAAATTACAGGATTTAGATGAAAGGTGGTAGAATCTCTCTAGACGTACGTTTTAGAAATTTTCAACAGTTTCCAGTAGATCAGGTTTACAGCCATAGATCACAAAAATCTAATGACGGTAAAATTTACGTAGCACCTCTGGACTGCTACGCAAAATTTACATTTGAAACCTGTAAAATTTTTTATGATAGTTACAAGAGTATTTTACACCCAAAGTTTGAATAGCCCTATTATAGAAAAATTTATGACCATTAAACAAAGATGTGATTGGATCGAATAAGATCATAAAAGCTAGATTTGAGTTGCTATAATAAAACTTACACGAATAGAAGTTCAAAGTGATAGAGTCAGAGTGAGTATACTTGCATCTCGAGAATCGCTAAGTGCATCTGAAATTTGGCGAGAGCATATGGATGAACTAAACTGCCGCGATCATGATCTCCAATGCAAGACATTTGAAGCATGTTAGGGAAGCAGCGAGTAGAATACTGAATATTTCACAAAGTTCGAATGGTCCGTTAAATGCTGATCTTTCCTTTCATAGTCATGCGTATCAGAGGATAAAACCAATCTCTTCCTACAGAGTTCAAGTTTGTAGATACGGTTCTAGAATGAAAGTCGGAGATGAATTTGTGATGCGGACTTATGTGTAGTTGCTCTAGATTTTTATTTTGCGATACTAGAGAGGTCGATTTGCATGATGTCCTAGAGGTTGATTCACACACCATGTAGTTTAATTGAGTTCACTCAAAGGCGTAATCGAAGTCGAGGAATTTGCAGCACGTACTCCAAACATGCATCGTACATGCCTATTTGGCGTGACCGTGAGTTAACCAAGGGGTCGCTTCATGGATCACAAGATGATTCATTCCATTATAAATCAACTCTGATAAATTGAATTTGGAGCTCAAATCCGTTTGCTGATGTGGATTGTTCGAATTGGGAAACTAGTCCAAATACTTTCTATAGAGCATTTATAGCACACGATGTCATAGCATAAGACATGAAAGGTGTACCTAAGAATATGCGAGATATGTGGCTATGAAAAGCCATGGGATTTGAGAAACAAGAACATCAACGTACGAGTGCAACTTTCTAACTCAAAATCTTATTCTTTACTTCGGTCATTATTCACAGAGTTTACAAAATTCAGTGGTCTATGATCTTAACAAAAATCTCTAAAATCCTGAAAAAACTCTACAGCTGAGTAGCCTTCAAAAAACTGAATCCAACGATACCAATATATCTCTAATGAAATCCTAAAAAGGAAGTTATGCCGCTTCTGCACTTAGAGCCTTCAATCTCCAAACTCTTCAAACTTATTTACCAGAAAACAAATTAGAGCAACCAGATGTGCTATCCTTGAAAATTTGATCTGATGACAACCTTTCTGCCCCGAACGGATATCTGACTAGAAAGTTATAAGAGTTTCAAGTTTTCAAGACTAAACTCTCTCTTTAGCCAGAATCTGCATGAGTCATCGTGTTGATTTGCCGTTCAAGCCTGAATAATCCTTTTAGCTTTAAACCCGTGCATTTTCCTCCCTACATGTCCAAACACGTCGTTCTTTGCGTCATTGGAAAGTCCTCAGCGTCCTCTTTCCGATGATATCAATTTCAGTCCCAAATGATCTCTACAGTCTGAGTTACAGCAAGTCAAAGATATCTTCCTCTTAGTGAATCTTTGCAAGCCTTCGCATAGATATGCACTTCCAATCTTCACAATCCTTTCTCTGTTGTCAATTTGCATGAGCCCTCGCACAGATATGAACTACTAGTTAAAAGTCCAGATGAACTTAAGATGCCTACAACTTCCGTCATGTTACTCAAAATCCAGTGTTCTTGTACCACCGGAAAGCTATTGAAAAACTCTTCCAATGATATCAAATTTGACTCAAGCTTACCTTTGTAGCTGGAGTTATTGCCGCTTGGATCTTTCAGACCCTTTAGTGAAAGAATCTATTCAAACCCTCGTGCATATTGTTCCTCCTAATCTCAAAATACCTTCCCCCACTTGAATCTGCACAAGCCCTTGCACAGATTTAGTGTACCGTCCTCACTTCAGTTGGGAAGGAGAACTGAGAAGAAATAATGAGTGCATGTACTATCCGAAAAATATGCAGCAAACTGAGAGAGAGCCAGAAATTTGCTTGATCATACCCTCAGTAAGTTTGTTACTCTTGATCATCTCTCTCTTAACAGTGTATTGCTTGATCACACCCTTGATCGATTAAAGAAATTAAATCCAATCATTTTTTGATGTCATTCCATTATCTTTGAATATGATTAAATACTTTTTCTATTTAAATCATTCAAAGATAAAATATACTTCAGACAATAGATTCTCAGAAAGCTGATGTCCGCAGTTGTCATGTACCTAACATGTTAAAATGACTAGCTCCACAATCGATAATTTGTGATGGGGTGTGATCGTTAAAAAGTTTATGATCAAGTGCAACAAATTTACCCAAGGTATTATCAAGACAATTTTTGTGAGAAACCACCTACTGCTGACTTCGTCTTCGTACTGCAAGCTACTTAATATGCATGCTGATGAACTCCTGGGAACTTTTGCTCGCTTATTGTTACCGAGAAAATATATATATTAAACAAAATATATATACTAAGTAATTATAAATAATTAAAATGTTTTATAAAATTTATCCATTAGTCTATGCCTGGAGAGAGAAGATAAACCATACGTCTTAACTCGACTGCCGTGCTTCAGAAAGTATCAGTCCGGGAAGCTATACTCAGAAATACATTCATTTACATAGAGTTTAATTTAATACCTAACCTTGGAATTTAAATTAAATGTTGGATATCGAAAGATGGAGGAGGTGAATAGGCAGGTGCTCAGAAGTCGAATATCATCCGGTACACGAATAAGTCGAATTCAAGGATTGCTAAGTTGAAAAATCGGCCGGCTGGAGGACCTCTCAACTTTCTATCTTGATTGTACAGTTTCCAGGTGGTCTAAACTTTCAAGTTTGGTACAAGGTTCATCCCCTTTAGGGTTTGTTTCTGTCTGTACTCTAAAAGTTCTTATATGTGGAGGGAGATCTCTGAATTACATATATATAGCACAAGGTATCAGTTAGAATACATCAACCACAAAATATAATTTGGTTTCCTCATAGCCCAAAACGAACATAAAAGCTCTCTCATAACCTGGAGAACGAAAGTTACTTCCTCATACCTTTATCCACTACTACCTGCACAAGATAGTTCAAGGAATTGTACAATACTTTCGAAATGTAAAGTATTTGCAATAGAAGAGAATTTCAGGTAACACAGTTAAGTCAAAGAATAAAGGTTTCTGCAGTAATGTCATGATGCAGCAATAGACAATGGTTCGAATCAGACCAAGCAGAGTGAATTGGAATACGGATTTACGTTTTTTCTTTCTACCCTTTTCCTTCTTTGAAGACAGAAGTGCTCTACCGGACATTTAGTGTTGTGACTTCTTTCCTTTGTGTCAGGGTGATAAGACAATTCTTTATATAAGCTCATGCAACCCATCTTTTTGTAAGTAGACTAGAATGTGGCCAAGATGATTCAAACCTCTTTCAATACTGTGAGCAGACATAGCTGTAAGATCATGGACAATAGAGACTGACTTATACTTTATCAAAGATTCACTACCCTGAGAAAAACTGCACATGAACTTGAACACAGCACGCGGCAACAGATTTCAGTTAATAGCCTCAACTCAAATCACCCTCGTCGAGATAATCTTCGGAGGGAAGTTTTCTCTTCGTCGATATGTATACTCTCCCACTTGTGTTCTACACCACCATCGGCTGCGGAGGTAAATGAGAGCAGATTCGTCTCTCGTTTAAATCGGATAACATATCTATTTTATATTTCTTTGTGCAGAAATTTACTTGATCATACCCAATATATATGTCGAGGTTGATTAGATTATTTTTACCATTTCTCCATTAGATCGGATCTTTAAATTGTTAGAGTTTGTAATTCCGATACTCAAACTATCTCAAATTTTCGTGACTGTTCACGGAAGTCAGGTGGTGCTGACTTCAAGTGCAAGATCTCAAGATGTAACACTGGTTCTAGCAACTTTGCACGTTCATCATGTAACATGTAACGATAAATAGCAATAGCAGATATGGATCATCTGACCTAGCTCGAATATTGAATTGCAAGCTGTTGCAAGTAAAAGATAGGTAAATGACAAAACGTTAAGGGAGTGTCAAACCAGAGAAACGTATTGTAATCCGATGAAACAAATTTCGGTTTGTTTGTGTTTGTCACACAAACATAAGAACAAGAACACAAATGCCTATTTGCTACATGCAATACAAATGTTAGAACTCTTGTGTTGTCTCCAGCATTGAACTGTAATTTCTCTAAACCAAAAGATGTCAGGATATATACCTTCTGGTTCAGACATCTCATATCATATAGATGAGATCCTTTTGCGAAGGACACTGAGCTAAAGTAGAGAAGAAGGAAATACTAGAGAAGGAAACTTTTACAAAGAAACAGTTTTGTGAGAAAAACACTTCCAGATATCTACATCTAACTATTTCATGTGCAGTACAGTTTGAGGGGATATCTATATGTATTCGATTTTAATGTTGTAGTGAGCGAAAGGTTAACCAGATTGGTTCAAATTATAAATTTAATTATTATAAGATATCATAATTCAAAAATAATTGTATATATTAAATGTTAATTATAATTATGAACAAAGATAGTTGTTCCATGGTGAATATATAATATTGCTGACAATGTATGTAATAAATTCACCGCTCACAAAGATGCGAGAATACAAATATATGAGATACAGAAATAAAAAGAAATTATTATCGAATAAAAAGATAGTCATATATTGACATTCGACTCCAACCTCCATTTTAGTTATACTTTCTAATTCGTCGGAGTCATTAAATTGTTGCACTTGAATCTTGAATGCCAGATTCAATAAGATTAATAGACCTGTAAGAACCTAAATCGTAGACCATACATTTTGATTGAGAACGTACGGGATTTTCACAGTAATGAGGAAAAGTTCCGGAGAAATTCCTGTCGGTTCTTCCCGGGCAGTGCTCGGGCCAGTAAGAAGGAGAAGCGTAGAAAATAAGACGAGGAGGAGAAAGGAAAAAAGTAAACCCGTCAGAACGCTTGGACGCCCTCACCGCTGGCGGAATGGGCACAGCAGGACGTTCATCAAGCAGGGTCAGCACCGGGCGTTAACCCGTACCGTCCCACAGTATTCGCGCACTGGCATCCAAGCCTCGTCTCATCGTCCGGGTTGTGAGGCTTGTCTGTGTTAGTGTTCACAGATCAAGATGTACGTACTATAGAACAGATCCTGTTCAAGTATAGTCGTGACAGAAGGTCATCAGAAAAGGGTAAATATACCCTTTCATCAAGTAGAGATCGCTACTTATAGTTTATTGCGGCCGAGCCAAAACTGCCTGTTCATCTTCGCCTTACCTTTCTAACTGATAATCTCTCTGTGACATAGCCGATAAGAACATCACGGTGTGCTCGACAGAACTCGCCTGCGGGGAGTACAGCATTCAGTAATAAGAATTCTAGCCTTCAGACATTCACGTCTCAACGAAGTCAGAGAACATCTTAATATCATCACAACTGAATCCACAGGCATGCTGGATGGTAGTTACTCGACGATAAGTGTGAGATGCATTATCTCGTCGGACCCGGAGAGCGCAATTGCTACTTCTCATGGAGATTTCGACTTGTTCCTTATGACGTTGCGATATCAGAGTAAGACGCAGCATACCCTTGAAGAAGGTTCTCAGTTTACAGCTTGGTGCACATTCTCTCGTAGTATACATACCGTGTTAACACAATAGTATCCAGGATTCCAGGATATATTTCCAGTCTAGTATCCATGGAAACGACATTGATTTATCGGCAGGAAGAGGACGCGAGGAAACATTTCCTGTCAATTCAGTTACTGGACAGAGAATTATATGTTTCTAGCACTGACCATTTTGATACCGTTCAGTTTCTCAATCAGGTTCTCGTTGTGGTGAAGAATGAAACAGTCCAAGAGTGAGAATGGAGAAAAGATTCGGCCGAAGGAAGTCCTAACATGAGATGGAAGGTGTAGCTAGATACAGTACGATACCCGGTCCATGGAATTAGCGAACCCGCCTGTTGTCAGGCGGGTTCGCTGGACCAACGAACAAGTTCCACTCCTGAGCTCTACGGTACTTTTCGCCAACCATTTCTGCATACCAACAGATATTTTCCTTGAATGTGGGAACCGCTACTGACACAGCAAGAATCCGCGCATGATAATGGAAGTGAACGCAACTAAACTCCACGGTACGCTCGACCAATTCCTGAGCGTGGAAAGTTAGGGTTTAGTATTGCTGCTCTGGACGAAAGTTGCAAACTGAACTCCGAAGTCCTAACGCCTCATAGTCTTGCCATCGGAAAACAAGAATATGTGAACCGAAGTCGTAGATCGCTGCCGTCTGAGCAGAAAATTCAAAGCTTCACTTCCAGGTATTGGTTAGACCTGCAAGAGACCGGTCTTTATCACTTGCACTGCGGAGCTACAAAGGTCACAATCACGATGCATAGTCCTCTGCCTCTAGGCACATAACCAAATGCTCTTTCCCGATGGCCGTGGTAACTACACACGGGCAATGAAGGGAGAAATTTCTGTCATCACGTACGCTACACAGTGCTGTCAACCACGAAGGATCTTGAGATCATATGATTGACGATCGACCGTAGCACATTCTTTCGGCAGAACAATAGTAGACTCGGCAACGTTCTGAAGGTGTTCTCCGTAGGAGTGCTATTCAACAACCCGAATGTTCCAAAGTAGACAGTGCGTAATGCGTAGGACAGCGCAGTGCTCGGGGAGTTTTTTCTCGAGAAACGGGAATTTCCCATCGATTTATTTTCGTTAGCAGCCAAGAATTAATGTAATCGGTATACTGCCGAGATTTAAAATTTTGGAGCGGGTATTGGCCGAAAGTTAAACTCATTTGCAGGGATATTTCCGGAAGTTGCAAAGTTGAGAAGGTAATATTTCCGATTTGGAAATGAGGAGAACGGGACATTTTCAATTTATTGATCATTTGGACCGGCTAGGAAAAGATGATTTCTGTTTACTTCACGTATCTCGTAAAAAGTGTAAAAGAGTATCAGAGTTCTCTTTTGTAAAGTAAGGTACACCTGAGATACAATGTTTCTATTTCTTACCGCACATAAACTAACATAAAAAATATTCATAACATTTACTGTAAAACTTATCCAGCGGGATTTGAACCCGAGTTTTTTCCCCGTGTGGAAACTGGAAAGCCTCCCCTCCAAGATGCAAATACACTAACTAGATGCATCTTGCAGGGCTACTCTATTTGAAATTTCTGAAAGTTAAAAAACACTATAAATCTACTTATCAAAACTGAGGTTATCATCAACTATACCAGAAGTTGAAGTAGAACTGAACTGAGATAAGTGACTTTTTGGTCGGGCGTAGAGATATCGATGATGAGCAGAGTTCTTCCATAGTTGCGCTGCTTCAATTAACAAGTCATCAGAATCTAAACTTGGACCTTCAAGTGCAACTCTCATCTGGGCTTCCAAGTTTTTAGTCTGTAGAGAATTTCTGTGCTTAGTCTTGACAATATTCTGGATAGAAAATGCTCTCTCGCAAATGGCAGTCGAAATACATTGCACCCTAGCAATATTCACTAAGACTAACAAGTTAACATACTTTTGAGCATAAAGCGAATTTACACTCAACAACTGCCATACTTCATGAAATTCTCGATCTTGCCACTCTGTCATGCTTTGAATCTTGAATGCTCTAAACTCACCGACTACTGCAGAAGCATCAATCAGGGGAAGAAGCTCACCTTTAGGCTTACCATAAAATGCACATAGCTGATCTATTTCTCTAAACCCCCAGTTTCTCATCAAAGACACAGTTCGAGGCACATGCTGAGGATTAAGCACTTTAAAAGCACTTATCAAACTGTTATCTTCAAATCTCTCCGACAAACAAGAACATACTACTTCAGCAAAGTCCCTTTGGAAACTTAAAGCTTCCTCAAAATCCTTACCTGTAATATCTCTGACTAACTCTACACTGTGAAATTGTTTACCTCTCAACTCAGAAGAAAGACGCTTCAAAAAACCAGACGGACCACCAAAATCAGGCAAAAAATGATATCCAGTTTTCTCATCAAGTATAGCAGCATTGAGGTCAGTAGTCTCCATCAAAAAGTTAACTTGAATCTCAGAGACAGTAGTAGAGACCTCAGAACCAACAGTCAAAACATCTATCAAATCACCCTGAAAAGTTTTACTCAACTTTGCCAAACAACCCAAAATATCACCAAGAAAGTACATGATGTAAAGCATCCGAAATGTAACCAGCTTAGCATACAACTTCCCGGCTATAGCATCATCTGTCTTTCTAGCTTCCTCTAGAAATACAAGAACACTCTCGTAACTGTCACATAGAGCAGAAATAGCTTGCCACCTACTCAACCATCTGATCTTGTGGTACCTTTTCATGCACCTTCTAGCATCAAATAATTTCTCTTGTAGAGAAGCCAAAGCTGTCTTGCGCTTACTAGAGTAGTGAAAATATGAACTTACACTATTCAGTAATGCATCCACCTCCTCACTCACCTTCTTACATTGAGGTTGTTTAGCTGCAGCTAGAGCAGCCAAGTTAGTCCTATGGGCTACACAGTGACAAGAAACAATATATGGATTTACCAATCTCTTCAAACGAGCTGCAACTCCATTACGAACGCCCATCATAGTTGCTGCTCCATCAGAACCAAAAGCGACCATTCTACTATAATCAAGTCCCCACTCTTTCAAAGACAACAATATACAACTTGAAATAGCTTCAGAGTCTTTCCATGTGACTTGAATAAGACCTAAGAATGCTGTCATACTCTTGCCTTCTTCAAGGAAGGAGCAGAATACCACCAAATGAGATGTGACAGAGATGTCATTACTTTCATCTATCATAATCCCAAAGAAACTAGAATTTATAACTTTTTCCAAGATGTTACGTTGCAGAACAGTAGATATGTGGCAAATCATCTCACTACAAGCTTTGTCATCTTGGTAAAGACTTACTGGAATGTTGTTAGTTGCAAACTTCAACAATCGACACAGATTAGGAAATTTTGAAAAAGCCAAGGACTCCTTACCAATGAAGTATGCTGCTCGGAATAACGTTAGAACAGCAGCATCGCATGACTTGTTAGCAGTAGCTATACACTTTTGCATCTCAACTTGACCATGAAGCTTAGCATAAGTACATCTGATATGTTCCCTGGTAGCTGCATGATCATGCAAGCCACTGGTCTTGACATTTACAGATCCATCTGTTGAGAACTTTGTGCCTCCTCTCATCTCCTTACATATCTTGCAAAAGATCTTACCTATCAAAGGATCGAACTCAGCCCACGGAAAGTCAATACTCCATGAATCCTTCCACTGTGTCTTCTTCTCTACATGTTTATTCTGTTTGTCCATCAAAGCTTCTGCATCCGACTTAGAAGAACTGGCATGCAAGATAAAACCTTTATCTGACCAAAAACTATCTCGAACATTCCTCTCACTATTTTCATGAGGTTTTGTTCTCTTCCGAGTCATTCTAACCACTTAAAAGAGCTTGCAAATTAGAAATCAGGATGACAAAATTTACCAGGATGACAGAAGTTACTTCTGGGTTCTGAAGTAACCTGGTCACAAGGAGAAAATCTAATAACACTAAACTGAATACAGTCAGAAGTAACGAGATAAGAAACTACGCATATACTACAAAGAGAAATGCAGAGATGTTAACGTAAGATACAGTTTATGAACTGTAACTAAAGTTCCGAACATACAAAAATCCACCATTTAAAGTAATAACACACATACCTTAACGGCAAAGAAGAACTCTGCAAGAATGTGACATCTCTGTTACCCTCAGCTTAACGGCAAAGAAGAACTCTGCAAGAATGTGACATCTCTGTTACCCTCAGCTTAACGGCAAAGAAGAACTCTGCAAGAATGTGACAGCTCTGTTATCCTCAGCTTGGCACATAAAAGATAAAAGCTAAAGATCAATAATACCGTCGCAACGCTCTAGCAAGGACTGAACTTTCTGCACGTATCATTATCTGCATAAAATTTCGAGATTCCAGATTCTGCTTCATGACGGAATAGCATTTAGAGTCTTAGACTAACCTTTCCGTAGGCACTCTTTCCAAGGATCGCCCCGCGCGTCCACTCAACAGCATTGAAAGGCTATGAGAAAGACAAGGTAGAAGTCCATTGGTGTTTTTCTGAGGTGGTTTTGCTTGCCTTGTCGTCTGACCGTGCGCTCCTTGAATTCGTCACTGATGTGAAATGACTTTTGCAGACAAAAATTAAATTTTCCTCCCACACCTGTCAACACAACAATGATTGCGCGCAGAGGCAAACACGTTCGAAAGTAACTCAAACAAGTATATTATCGAAGCGATGAGAAGCAAGAAACGTATCCGTATAGTGCTAGACCAGCCTTTCAACACCAAAATGCGATACCGATTATAATGAAAGTCAAAACAGTGAGAAGAAAAACACTATGTTCGATAGGTCTCGTACTGCCGCATCATTCCACTGTCTCGATCCTCGAGCTTTTGTCCAAGCTACTCTGAAAAGCACTCGAAGAGTCTAAGACTCTAAGTCTCTAAGACGTAGCTCCGTGCCCTTTACACAAGCCTGACGGCCCTGACCTATATCTAATGGCTTCCCGGCCGCGGCAGCCATTCTGTTCAAATGAATGGTTTGGATCTTTTGAAACGTAAGTTCAGTCATTGGGTTGACACGTGGAGAATATATAATTAGTTATTTTCGGAATTAATTTAAACTTATATTCAAACTTCCGAAATATAATGATCAGACACCAGCTCGTTTTCCGCATCGTGCACATTTCCATAGGGAATAATCCGGAAATCGGAAACTTCTTGAGAACTGAATTTCCACTACTTTATATAGCAAGTCAGCCAAGTTCCGGAAATCTACAGTCTCATGGGAGAACCATTTCCGCTGCTTCCTCGTTTCAAACGGAAAATCCCAAAATGTACCGGAAGTCAGTACTCTAAAAACCGGAAGTCCCCGAGCATTGGGACAGCGGTAGCAAACTCCTCAGCTAGATTTCTAGTAACGAAACGATCCGAAGTTAAGTGACGCAGGAACATTTGCTTCTTGGTTTCATTGGGTCTCCCACGAGGGGAGGATGGGCTGCGCCGGCCTAGGAGGTAGTGGAATACCAAGGCGACACTGGCGAGTCCGAAGCAGCAAGCTGCTCCACTGGACTCGCACCCGTGAAAGAAATAAGATTAATATCGTGAGGGTCGATGACCCTCGTATCAGATATTAAACTGATAAGAACAGATACTACACTTGATCTTAGCCAAAAGGCCGAGAAAGGTATACTTCTTGTAGGGCAGAGAGAAGATTATGACTTCCAGTGATCTCGTCTGTACCCGCGGGGCTTATGGGTTTTTGAACTGGTGTTCTGTGGACTGTCCGCGCTTCAAAGCGTTCGCAACCCATTTCAGCCTAGTATGACTACCTAAAGCAAGAGATCCTGCTGAGAATCCGCCGAAAAATATAAATAAATAAATCCGCCTTAGCGTGCTGCTTCTGTTCATTACTATCCCGGAAAAGCGAAGCGTGGGAGGTAGATCAGTGCTAAGGTGGTCCCGGCGAATCCGAAATAGCACGCTACTCAACTGCACTCCCGACGCCCGTCATGAAGGTCGAGTCAAGTAACTAGTCATGCCCTCGTGTCCTTACCAGCACTACAGCAGCGAAAGTTAGTGTGTGCTGACGGGCAATGAAAGACGTTTGTCTACCGTTTACTACCAGTAGACAAAGGTTCGACTTTACACGACCATTCGACAACTGAAGGACTCACGTAAGTTCAGAAAGTACGTGAGAAAGCTAAGCTCTCTAGGAGCAGAACTGAAGCAATCGAGCAGTCGCTTAAAAACCGTTTTTCTCACGCACACATGGTACAGAATACATAGGAATAAGCATTCCTGTTTTCCAAGTCTAAGCGAAACCAAATTGTTCACCCGACGATTTTCCCAGAACCGATGAGCAGATTGCAACGAATAGATGTATAAAAGTCGATCTCCGCCACTTCTCATATAATTACGCAGCTATGGCTGGTATACTGTAGTACTGAAGGTGAGAGGCGCTTATTCAGCTCTATGTGCGAACATCAACGAAATGTCGTCACAGTTACTTCTACTGTTGAAGATGTGAGCATAAACCAAGGCTTAGGCCCACAAAATGAGATCATGTGATCTTTACAACCGAATGCAGCAATGCAATGCTAAAACGCAGAAGGGACAAAATGTACCTTCAAACATAATTCTGACTTTGGTACTCTACCAGACTCTCGTGGAATCGCTTGATGTTCCCTGCCTAACACGTAAATGAATAGCCGGATTAGCAAAAGGATTCATGTCAGTACCTCGCTTACAGTCCTCGGTAGCTCCAAATTAACGTTTCACAGCCTCTCCCACCAGCTCGTGAATCAACTACTTTTTCAGTTTCAGGTCAGTTACAAGCTGAGCATCCCAGTGCCCACCGGACGCTAACCGTTCCCTTCTCTCATGTGGAATGCTTTTCAACAGCTTCGAATTCACAGGGCCATGAAGAAAGAAAATAACGATGAATCCTCATGGTCTCTTTGGGGTTCGCCAGATTGAGGAGAAAATAACGATGAATCCTCATGGTCTCTTTGGGGTTCGCCAGATTGAGGAGAACACAATCATTTATGATGCATATGATAATAATTAAATTGCCTTTGACTGAAGTCTTTGGGATGAGATGGAAGGATTCTAGTCTCATGAACAGTACACTGTCCATGAGACTAGAAGACGAAGACGATTTCTTCGTTACGAGTGATGGACCAAGGAATACTTCTAAGCTCCACTCCTGAGCTCTTGGTAGTTTTCACCAGCCAAGTGTGAACATCAAGAATCCGCGCATCCGAATGGAAGTGGATGCAACTAAACTCCACGATACGCTCGATCAGTTCGCCACCGTCGAAAACTAGGGTTTACTTGCTGATGACGATGACGGGGTTCAGCTGCTTAGTGAAACGTCCAGTAAACCGAAGTGGTAGGTTCCTGCGGTGTCGTCGGCCAGAAACGCGAAAGCGTTACAAACAGGTATTGGTATTAGACTTGCTAAGAGCGGCGGTCTTGGTTCACTGTTGAAGCTACAAACCTCGTGATTTCATCGACTGAAGTCACTGAACCTTGGAGCTACAGAGAGTTAGCAAAGAATTGTCCTGTATCTCCTACATGTCCACATACTCCGATCCGATAGCCATGCTACATCCACACGGGCAACGAAGGAGCAATGCCGATCATCATGTCAACGCTGAAGAGTGCAGTGCACTAGATCGACCGCGGAACATTTCATATGCAGAGTACACCTGAATGTTTCTCTACAACCTACATTCGGACACTCGATTTCGTGTTTCCAGTATGCACCAATTCGCCGATAATACGTCTTCTTGTTTTCATTTGCCTTTTTATATGCGGGAGCTGCTCACGAGCGGATATCACAGATATTCTACTACCGACACAACAACGACCAATTATTGACAGAGAAACACTTGCTTGTTGATTTCATTGGGTCTCCCTCGAGGGGAAGATGGGCTCCGCCGGCCTAGGAAGTAATGCAATACCAAGGCGACATTGGCGAGTCCGAAGCAGCAAGCTGCTCCACTGGACACGCAACCTCGAAAAAATAAAAAGTTAAGATTAAACCACAGGTTGCACTATATTAACTGTGGGATATCCCACTCGAGTCACTGAAACTGCGTCTACTTGTCACGTTCTTATTTGTTGTTTAAAGTTGGTGATCTACAGCTCAAAACGATGAGAATCTTGAGATCTACAAAATGAGCCATAGATGTCTTCAAACTGAGATCTGACGACTGAGAAAAATTTCATAAAAGAAAGCTCTAATGTGAACCATAAATAAAGAATATGCTCTTCTTTGAATTTTGAAAAGGCTTTCTATTGAAAGGATCTTGTTACAGTGAGCGAAAATTTTGTTACAGCGACCGGCTCGCCTGAAATGAAAATCATTTTTCTGGAATTTAATTTTTCGAGAGAATTTACCGGAAATTATAATCAAAACTAGAGTTTTCGGTAAAAATTTCAGTTCAAACCATGATTCGAACCTGAGACCTCTGCATCCTCACGTTCGAACCTCAACCATCTGGTTACGATTGTTTTGATACAAGGCAGGGTTGCTCCTTTTATACCCCGACCTGTGGTTTAATATCGTGAGGGTCGATAACGCTCGTGTTAGATATTAAACTGATAAGATCAGTTACTACACTTGGTCTTAGCCAAAAGGCCGAGAAAGATATGCTGAGAGAAGGTTATAAATCTCCGTGACCTCGACAGTGGTGTCGAGGTCCTGTCGACCTCCTGGTGAGTTCCTCAACATGTATTTCAATGCGCATTTATTTTTGAGATTATTTCTAGAAATAACCAATCCTGAGATCTCTTGGGAGGTTTAGTAGAGAATTAATTTTCAATGACGCCCCTCTAAACACTTCAATTTAATCACATTTTGTACACACTCCTCCAAACACTTCAATTATATGTTTTTCTGTTTAAACCTACCTCTAGACGACGTGAGTTTACTTGGAGAGGATTCGAACTCAAGTTGTCAACTCCCTACGCACAGTCTGTTTGCAACGGCCCATTCATATTTTCTGAAAACTATTACTATGTACAGTTAATATTAGACACAAACTTCACGACTTCTCAGAAAACCAGGCAAGGAAATTCGAGAACTATGTAGAGTTAATATTAGACACAACTACTTCCTAGAAAACCAAGCAGGGAAATTAGAGAACTGATAAACACTAACATGTCTGAATATTCTGTATCATGAATTAACGAATCCCCTTTCTTGATTTTCTCTTCCGTGCCGTCCGGTTGTCTTTTTCTTTTTTTTCACAAAAGTATCTTTTGGATGTATATTCTAACGCTTGGAAGCGTTATGAGGTATAATTTATATTCTAACCTTCTGGTAGGAAGGGTTAGAATATAACTTATATTTTCATAAATCGGTGCGATTTGAGACTTAGTGTCTCGATCTTATTCTCCCAGCAAGGATTTCTTAACTGAGTTGGACTTATACTTTGAGGCGCATCAGGCTAAAGAGTCAGACAAGGTGAGAGCGGCGGTTACGTTCCTGAAGCATCATGTGCTTCTTTGGTGGACTTCATACAAGGACAAGTATGCTTTGATCGTCTCGGCGTTTGGTTGAGAAGAGTTCAAGGAGTTGCTCGCGAGACGATTCACTCCGGAATATCAAAGGATTCGGGACGGTGTTGAGTTAGTTAGGTCAAAGCAGACGGGGACCTTAAGTGCTTATGTGCGCGAGTTTAGTGCTAAGCTGGATTCGTTCTCCAAGTGGACTGAGGAGACCAAAACATGTATATTTATTGAGGGACTCAAGTCTAGCTCAGAGAAGGCTCTCTTTCGAATGCCGAAGCTACCTAAGACATGTGCCGAACTTTTGAAGCTGACAGAACGGATTGGGGACGACGAAGTCTAGCAACAGAAACCTTTTGAACCACGCAGCATGGACAAGTTTCAAAAGAAGAACAAGGGCTTCAAGCGACAATGGGAAGGGGGTGAGAAGGATCGAAAGGATTCTTCTGCCTCGACAGCAAAGCAGCAGCAAATAGGATCGAAACCTAAGGGGCAAACACCTCAGAAGGGTAATGGTGCTAAGTTTACTTGCTACAATTGCGAGGAGTGTCATATTGCTAAGGGGTGCACGAAACCTAAGGTTAGTAACTGTAGCATGAATGCGTTTGCTACAAAGGACTTGTTGGAGGGTCAGATGACTGTGACCTTGAGAACCACGAAAAAGACTCCGGGACTGATGTTTCTACAAGCCAAATTTGCTAACCGTGATGTTACTTTTCTTGTGGACACAGGAGCGACCCACTCCTTCAGAAGTCTGAAGTTGGTGAAGATGTTGGGCTTGTCTACCTCCAAGGCAGACAAGCCTATTCAGGTGCGCTTTGCCATGAGCAAGACGTACCAAACTTCTGTGGCCTTGGATGTACGATTTGCGTGTGAAAAGTTGGAGTTCACAGAGAATTCCACGGTGTGCGAGATGGATGATATCCATGCGGTTTTGGACAACATTTTCTTGGATAGGTTTGAAGTGGAACTTAGGCGAAAACCTTTAAGGTTGAACGTTACAGTTAAAAGACAAAAGATGGGAGTGAGGCTGATCCGAAAGGTGCGGAAAATTGACGACTTTGCGGTGAATTTGATCAAAGACAAACAGATGGACTTCAACGACGGAGTCATGTGTTTGATGCGGGTTGTAGATTTGATGGCGGGTGGCGGACAAGAGGAAACATCAGGAGACGCGACTAAACTTAAGAAGGTACTTCGCGAAGTGATTAAGGAGTTTGAGGATGTCTTGACGGATGAGTTACCTGCTGAGTTATCTCCAAAGCGGGTGGTGGATCACAAGATCGAGGTCTCGCCAGGAAAGAATCACCTTCCAAAGCTCCTTACCGACTCAATCAAGTAGAACTCCTTGAGTTGAAAAGACAACTCGGTGAGCTATTAACGCGAGGATATATTCGAACCAGCAAGTCACCTTATGGAGCTCTAGTGTATTTGGTATAGCATGAAATTTGGTATAAGAATACACGGGGTATATGACTATAGAGAGATACGATAAGATCTTGGACCAACTCGATAGAACAATAATGTCCTCACTATGCAATCTATCAGGCTTTGTCTCGATTCTACTCATCTAACTTAACTCTAAGTGTAACATATGTGCACCAGACAACACAATTGGAGGTTCAATCTTATTTTAAATACATGAAGGATCTATACATGATAAGCATATGCTTTAGGTCACAAGAGTACCTTCAAGAAGTTCCACCTTGAAACTCCAAGTCGTTTGTTCAAGACCAACCAAGAGACGTAGATGAAATCTCTCGTCTCTTTCAAACTCGACATGTTATAATCTGAACTTCGGCAACCTCTTGCTCCCGACTCAAAATCTCATTTGGAATCAAACTTCATAGAAAACTCCCTATGACCTCTCATTACTACTCTCTAATATTTTAGCTTCATACCCCAAACCAATTGCATGAAATGGACAAAGTCTTTCGTCTGTGTTAATTTATGAGCTTTACATACCCCGGTGGCTAAAATCCATAACCTCAACACGATCTCTTAACCAAATGAGCTGAAATTTGACATGTAGTAATATGATAAGACACACCCAATCTTGGAAATTCGATTTCATGCTCATGAAACAACTCAAAAATTTGATTCCATGCTCATGAAACAACTCAATCCTTGAATCCAAGAAAAATAATTTTATTCTATCTCTCAACTATTACAGCCAACTTCGAGATCAAACCCGGACTAATTTACATCAGTGCAACCAGTATGACGTCAAATATCCAATCCCCTTGACAATGCCGAAATATCATCTCTCAAACTCTTGAAATATTTAGAAACGTGACTGAGAGTATTGATTTGATTCCTCTGACTTTGAACGATCATAACGCTCCGCTGAGAACTCCAAATCGATTGATCTTCCCCTCCAAATAGTAGCCCAGCTTGAGTGCTTTTCAACGAGATCTTACACTTTGTGAGTGACCTTGGGGAAAATCTCCGAAACCTCAAAACCATCCTTGGAACTTAGATGAACTTGATTGATAAAAAATGAACCAATGAGAAAGAAGATTGGAGATCACTCTTTCTCCTACTTTGCACCATAGATCGAGTTGTAACCTTAAAACACTCTCAGACCTTCAAATCTCAAACCAAAATATTTGAGACCCCAAACTAAACACAGAATAATCATCCTCGTCGGCGATAGAGATAATAATGACATGAAAATACACGAGATGCAATACAAAGTCAAGATAATGACTTTTGCAAAAAAGAAGGATGGGAAGTTATGACTCTGTGTAGATTATCGTGCACTCAATAAGATGACGGTGAAGAATAATTATCCCTTACCAAGGATAGATGACTTGTTTGATAGATTAGCGAGCGCGAAGTACTTCAACGGGATAGACTTGAAGTCGAGATATTACCAGATCCAGATAGCTGATCCAGATGTTGAGAAGACCTTGTCGAACCAGATACGGATCATTTGAATTCGTGGTGATGTCATTTGGACTCTGCAACGCCCCTTCGACGTTCACTACATTCATGAACAAAATTTTTTGCGAGGAGATGGATGAGTTTGTCATCGTTTACATCGGCGACATCTTGATCTACTCTAAAACCTTGGAGTCACACGCGAAGCAGCTAAGGGTGGTGTTAGTTGCGAGAGCATAAGCTGTTTGTCAACGTTGACAAGAGTGAGTTTGATTTAGAACGCATTAACTTCTTAGGACATGTCGTTAGTGCAGAAAGAGTAGGCCCGGATATGCAGAAGGTGGATGCTATTGTGACTTGGGAGCCTCCGACTACAATGAAGGGGATGCGGCGATTCTTAGAATTGACGCAGTTCTACCGGAAGTATGTGAAGGAGTTTTCAAAGATCGCGAAGCCGCTAACGGACTGGATGGGAAAAGACGCACAAGGTAGTTGGATCAAGGAGGTGGATGATGCATTCCAGATGATCAAATCCATTTTGTCGAAGACGTCAGTTTTGAAGCTACTAGAGCTTGACAAACCATTCGAGGTGCACACGGACACGAGCGACTATACGATTGACGGAGCGTTGGTCCAGGATGGAAAACCTATAGCGTACGAAAGCAAGAAGTTATATGGGATGGAGAGTTAATGACCGACTCACGAGAAGAAACTATTTGCGATAGTTCATTGCTTGAGGAAATTATGGCATTACTTGGGACTTCACAAAATCAGATAATATTTCGCTCAAGTACTTTGAGACACAAGATCGAGCGACGTCAAAGCAACTACGGTGGCATGATACCTTGGCGCTCATGATGTGGAATTAATCCACAAAGCGAGAAAGAATAATGTGGTTCTTGACGACTTGAGTCGCAAGGAGGAATGTCTATCATCGTCAACATAGATTTTGCGAGCTATGTATCATAAGGAGTCAAACTTGGAGAGACATATCTCACGCCTCACAGATGTGGGTCGAGTTCGAGCATTTGTTAGTTTGACGAACTTCTATCGTCGATACGTGAAAGGATTTAATGCAGCTGTGTCATTGACCAAGCTGATGAAGGTGGACCAAGAGTGACAGTGGGGAGATGAGCAAGAGCGAGCTTTCGTAGAGCTCAAGGATAGGTTGACATCTGTTCTCATCTGGAAGAGACTTGTTAGAGGACGTCGTTTCCAACTGCACACTGATTGGAGTATGTTGAGACTTGGAGCAGTGCTGACTCAACATGATGATGAGAAAAAGGAGTTCGTGGTGGCGTATGTCAGTCGCTCCAACAATTCGACGGAGGTGAGGTATAGTTCGTATGAGAGAGTGTGTTTGACGGCAGTGTGAGCTGTTGCACACTTTCAATGTTATTTGTTTGAGAACCTCTTTACTCTCATCACTGATCACTAGCCGCTCAAGTGGTTGATGAAATCCGACAAGCTTATAGAGAAGTTTGCACGATGGGCTCTTATCTTACAAGAGTATGACTTCCAGGTAGTGCATAGACCTGGAGTTGCAAACCTAGATGCCGTTGGGTTGAGTCGTAACCCATGCACGAGTCAATAAGATCAGACGGGGCTCAATGACATGACGAGGTTGATGAGGAGATAGTGCCAGGGTGGCATGCATCTTTTTTCTTTGCGTGTTGACCATGAACTCTTGTATGGAGGGTCAGGTCGTATTTTTCTCAAGTCAGAGAGTAGATTACGAGTCTCCAGATCTTGAGGGTGAAGATGGTGTTCCAGACTAGCGGGATATCTACGACGATGTGATCGTAATGAAGTATCTACGTACTGGCATGGTGGTATGCACAGTAAGTTCCAAGGAGCGAGATCATGTCCTTCAACGAGTGAAGAGATTTCGCTGAGAAAGACGACATGTACTTCGTGTGTGGGATGATGGGAGAGTACGGATAGTGCCACATCCATCTCAAAGGGCACAATTAGTACGATATGCTCATGAGGAGTTGAGACATTTTGGGATGAAGCGTACACATTACTTACTCCAAGGATAATATTGGTGGCGTGATATGCACATCGATGTGCATCAGTTTGTCGCACGATGTGTGATTTGTGATCGAGTATAAGCATTGTTTAATGCTCTTATTCCACAATTACACTCCTTATCGATTATGAGGTTGGGTTATCGTTGGAGTTTGGATTTTGCGGGACTCTTATCGTTGACCGTACGTCATCACCGTTATATGTTGATGATGATGGAACACTTCTCCAAGTGGATTGAGTTGGTGGCATTACTGGACAAGGCGAGTGAAAGGACAGCGTATGCGTTCTTAGATCAAGTGCTGAGTCGCTTTTGAGCACCAGCTGAAGTGTTGACGGACCAAGGTATAGAGTTTCTTGATGAGTTTCAGGCTTTGTGTGATCAAGCGCTGATTGATCATCGGACTACATCTCGAGATCAGCCAGATGGTTTGACGGAGAGGATAGTTTTAACGATGAAGAGAGGATTGCGCAAGTATGGCTTGCAGAAGAGACACTTGGGAGACTAGGATGTGCAGTTACCATGGTTGGCTATGGACTACCGTTTTAGCCGACAAGCGTCTTTGACTTCCTTCTCACAGTATTTTCTATTGTATGACAAAGATCCAGATCTATCTTCGGTCATTTGTCCTGATTCTGCTGAGGTGCTGAACCTTGATGATCCGGATATATGAGATGAACGCATGTTGTTAACGAACAGAGACGTTTCAGAGAGTAATGACTATGACTATGGAGAGCTATGTGACAGAGGTGGAGGATGGTCCTTACGCACTATAGATGTATCTTTACAAAAGATAGTTTGACTCTCGAGACACGTGAGACACACCTTGGATTCGATATCCTAGCTACCGATGGATCTCGCAGTCTACACTCCTCTCTGAGAGGACACCACTTTCAAGAAGTTCTTCATGCGCTCTTAGTTGATCTTTCCGTCTCACGAGATACTAGAGTTCGACTCCGCTCTTGTTCGGACAAGGACATAGGCTCTTGGCTCATAGCTCGACCTTGCATTAGAACATTCAGACTCGCACCGATTATCTTCTCTACAGCGACGAGGTTTTGTCTAGGTTTGGTCCAGCTTGTTGCTTCGGTACTATCCACCGACGATTACGGTGTTCGCTCGACATCTCGGGTCGATATCTTTTGTCGTTGTCCTCACCATGGAGAGCGGATTGCTTCCCACGATGTCTTCAGGAACATGATGTTTGCCTTAGCACGGGAGAGCGATTACATGACGTGGAGAGAGCGTTGGTATGTCCTTCAGACGAGAAAAATCAATGAGAGCTGACCTGTACATGATGAGGGAGGATCAGGTCTCAGTGACAGATGTGGTTGTTACGACACGGGACTCAGTGGAAGCATAAGTGATCACTCATCTCTTAAGATGAGCTACAGACGTGACCGCAACAGCAAAGGTGATCAAGTATAAGATTATGTAGGTGAGACATCGCTTCATCCCCTTAGTCTTGGAGATATACAGATCGACAAATTCGGAGTTCGACAATTTTATTCGAGATTGTGCTAGAGCCTACCACGAGAGACGTCAGGAGTACCATATTCTCTTTCTTTTTACACTAAATTTTTTAGACAGCGAGTTTCCATTTGCTCTACATAGAGCTTTAGCAAATATGGTCCACAAGAGAGTTTGCAATAGCAATAAGCAATGCTACTTCATGTACACCTGTTGTATGCAAGAGTTTTGACTTACTAGTGTGTGATATTTAGAGACGATAGATGACTTTAGAGCTACTGATAGCGGAGCTTAGCCCCAGTTTTCTTCTTCCCTTCGAGGCGTTGGTTGCTTGGTCCTTCGGATCCTTCTTTCTTTTGTAAGGCTTGATGAGATCTTTCCTTCCGTTTGCTCTTCATTATGTCGCATGTTCATCTTTTAACCGCGGAAGGCAGTTTAGATATTTGGACTACAGTAGCGGTGAATAGTTCATAAAATCAATAAAATCCTTCCTCACGGCCTTGTACAATGAATTTTATTTCTTTTATCAGAAAACTTATAAATATTATAAAAAATTAAATTAATTCATAAATAATATATGTTAATCAGTCTCAGACCAACTCATCCGAATATAAACCATAAGTGGAGTTCGGGCTGATGCCTTGCTGGGAGAATAAGACCGAGACACTAAGTCTCAAATCGCGCCGATTTATGAAAATATAATTAATATTCTAACCCTTCCTACCATAAGGTTAGAATATAAATTATACCTCATAACACTTCCAAGCGGTAGAATATACATCCAAAAGGTACTTCTGTGAAAAAAAAGGAAAAAGACAACCGGACGGCACGGAAGAGAAAATCAAGAAAGGGGATTCGTTAATTCATGATACAGAATATTCAGACATGTTAGTGTTTATCAGTTCTCTAATTTCCCTGCTTGATTTTCTGGGAAGTCGTTGTGTATAATATTAACTCTACATAGTTCTCGAATTTCCTTGCTTGGTTTTCTGGGAAGTCATGAAGTTTGTGTCTAATATTAATTGTACATAGTAATAGTTTCTAGAAAATATGAATGGGCCGTTGCAAACAGACTGTGCGTAGGGAGTTGACAACTTGAGTTCGAATCCTCTCCAAGTAAACTCATGGAAATAAAAAAGAACTCGTCTCGTCGTCTAGAGGTAGGTTTAAACAGAAAAACATATAATTGAAGTGTTTGGAGGAGTGTGTACAAAATGTGATTAAATTGAAGTGTTTAGAGGGGCGTCATTGAAAATTAATTCTCTACTAAACCTCCCAAGAGATCTCAGGATTGGTTATTTCTAGAAATAATTTCAAATATAAATACGCATTGAAATACATGTCGAGGAACTCACCGGGGTGAATATCCTCAAATCTCATCAGCCACGCAGACAGAGCCGAGGTCACGGCGATTTATAACCTTCTCTCAGCATATCTTTCTCGGCCTTTTGGCTAAGACCAAGTGTAGTAACTGATCTTATCAGTTTAATATCTAACACGAGCGTTATCGACCCTCACGATATTAAACCACAGGTCGGGATATAAAAAGAGCAACCCTGCCTTGTATCAAAACAATCGTAACCCAGATGGTTGAGGTTCGAACGTGAGGATGCAGAGGTCTCAGGTTCGAATCATGGTTTGAACTGAAATTTTTACCGAAAACTCTAGTTTTGATTATAATTTCCGGTAAATTCTCTTGGAAAATTAAATTTCAGAAAAATGATTTTTATTTCAGGCGAGCAGGTCGCTGTAACAAAATTTTTGCTCACTGTAACAAGATCCTTTCAATAGAAAGCCTTTTCAAAATTCAAAGAAGAGCATATTCTTTATTTGTGGTTCACATCAGAGCTTTCTTTTATGATTTTTTCTCAGTCGTCAGATCTCAGTTTGAAGACATCTACGACTCATTTTGTAGATCTCAAGATTCTCATCGTTTTGAACTCTAGATCACCAACTTTAAACAACAATAAGAACGTGACAAGTAGGCGCAGTTTCAGTGACACGAGTGGGATATCCCACAGTTAATATAGTGCAACCTGTGGTTTAATCTTAACTTTTTATTTTTTCGAGGTTGCGTGTCCAGTGGAGCAGCTTGCTGCTTCGGACTCGCCAATGTCGCCTTGGTATTGCATTACTTCCTAGGCCGGCGGAGCCCATCTTCCCCTCGAGGGAGACCCAATGAAATCAACAAGCAAGTGTTTCTCTGTCAATAATTGGTCGTCGTTGTGTCGGTAGTAGAATATCTGTGATATCCGCTCGTGAGCAGCTCCCGCATATAGAAAGGCAAATGAAAACAAGAAGACGTATTATCGGCGAATTGGTGCATACTGGAAACACGAAATCGAGTGTCCGAATGTAGGTTGTAGAGAAACATTCAGGTGTACTCTGCATATGAAATGTTCCGCGGTCGATCTAGTGCACTGCACTCTTCAGCGTTGACATGATGATCGGCATTGCTCCTTCGTTGCCCGTGTGGATGTAGCATGGCTATCGGATCGGAGTATGTGGACATGTAGGAGATACAGGACAATTCTTTGCTAACTCTCTGTAGCTCCAAGGTTCAGTGACTTCAGTCGATGAAATCACGAGGTTTGTAGCTTCAACAGTGAACCAAGACCGCCGCTCTTAGCAAGTCTAATACCAATACCTGTTTGTAACGCTTTCGCGTTTCTGGCCGACGACACCGCAGGAACCTACCACTTCGGTTTACTGGACGTTTCACTAAGCAGCTGAACCCCGTCATCGTCATCAGCAAGTAAACCCTAGTTTTCGACGGTGGCGAACTGATCGAGCGTATCGTGGAGTTTAGTTGCATCCACTTCCATTCGGATGCGCGGATTCTTGATGTTCACACTTGGCTGGTGAAAACTACCAAGAGCTCAGGAGTGGAGCTTAGAAGTATTCCTTGGTCCATCACTCGTAACGAAGAAATCGTCTTCGTCTTCTAGTCTCATCCTTCCATCTCATCCCAAAGACTTCAGTCAAAGGCAATTTAATTATTATCATATGCATCATAAATGATTGTGTTCTCCTCAATCTGGCGAACCCCAAAGAGACCATGAGGATTCATCGTTATTTTCTTTCTTCATGGCCCTGTGAATTCGAAGCTGTTGAAAAGCATTCCACATGAGAGAAGGGAACGGTTAGCGTCCGGTGGGCACTGGGATGCTCAGCTTGTAACTGACCTGAAACTGAAAAAGTAGTTGATTCACGAGCTGGTGGGAGAGGCTGTGAAACGTTAATTTGGAGCTACCGAGGACTGTAAGCGAGGTACTGACATGAATCCTTTTGCTAATCCGGCTATTCATTTACGTGTTAGGCAGGGAACATCAAGCGATTCCACGAGAGTCTGGTAGAGTACCAAAGTCAGAATTATGTTTGAAGGTACATTTTGTCCCTTCTGCGTTTTAGCATTGCATTGCTGCATTCGGTTGTAAAGATCACATGATCTCATTTTGTGGGCCTAAGCCTTGGTTTATGCTCACATCTTCAACAGTAGAAGTAACTGTGACGACATTTCGTTGATGTTCGCACATAGAGCTGAATAAGCGCCTCTCACCTTCAGTACTACAGTATACCAGCCATAGCTGCGTAATTATATGAGAAGTGGCGGAGATCGACTTTTATACATCTATTCGTTGCAATCTGCTCATCGGTTCTGGGAAAATCGTCGGGTGAACAATTTGGTTTCGCTTAGACTTGGAAAACAGGAATGCTTATTCCTATGTATTCTGTACCATGTGTGCGTGAGAAAAACGGTTTTTAAGCGACTGCTCGATTGCTTCAGTTCTGCTCCTAGAGAGCTTAGCTTTCTCACGTACTTTCTGAACTTACGTGAGTCCTTCAGTTGTCGAATGGTCGTGTAAAGTCGAACCTTTGTCTACTGGTAGTAAACGGTAGACAAACGTCTTTCATTGCCCGTCAGCACACACTAACTTTCGCTGCTGTAGTGCTGGTAAGGACACGAGGGCATGACTAGTTACTTGACTCGACCTTCATGACGGGCGTCGGGAGTGCAGTTGAGTAGCGTGCTATTTCGGATTCGCCGGGACCACCTTAGCACTGATCTACCTCCCACGCTTCGCTTTTCCGGGATAGTAATGAACAGAAGCAGCACGCTAAGGCGGATTTATTTATTTATATTTTTCGGCGGATTCTCAGCAGGATCTCTTGCTTTAGGTAGTCATACTAGGCTGAAATGGGTTGCGAACGCTTTGAAGCGCGGACAGTCCACAGAACACCAGTTCAAAAACCCATAAGCCCCGCGGGTACAGACGAGATCACTGGAAGTCATAATCTTCTCTCTGCCCTACAAGAAGTATACCTTTCTCGGCCTTTTGGCTAAGATCAAGTGTAGTATCTGTTCTTATCAGTTTAATATCTGATACGAGGGTCATCGACCCTCACGATATTAATCTTATTTCTTTCACGGGTGCGAGTCCAGTGGAGCAGCTTGCTGCTTCGGACTCGCCAGTGTCGCCTTGGTATTGCACTACCTCCTAGGCCGGCGCAGCCCATCCTCCCCTCGTGGGAGACCCAATGAAACCAAGAAGCAAATGTTCCTGCGTCACTTAACTTCGGATCGTTTCGTTACTAGAAATCTGGCTGAGGAGTTTGCTACCGCTGTCCTACGCATTACGCACTGTCTACTTTGGAACATTCGGGTTGTTGAATAGCACTCCTACGGAGAACACCTTCAGAACGTTGCCGAGTCTACTATTGTTCTGCCGAAAGAATGTGCTACGGTCGATCGTCAATCATATGATCTCAAGATCCTTCGTGGTTGACAGCACTGTGTAGCGTACGTGATGACAGAAATTTCTCCCTTCATTGCCCGTGTGTAGTTACCACGGCCATCGGGAAAGAGCATTTGGTTATGTGCCTAGAGGCAGAGGACTATGCATCGTGATTGTGACCTTTGTAGCTCCGCAGTGCAAGTGATAAAGACCGGTCTCTTGCAGGTCTAACCAATACCTGGAAGTGAAGCTTTGAATTTTCTGCTCAGACGGCAGCGATCTACGACTTCGGTTCACATATTCTTGTTTTCCGATGGCAAGACTATGAGGCGTTAGGACTTCGGAGTTCAGTTTGCAACTTTCGTCCAGAGCAGCAATACTAAACCCTAACTTTCCACGCTCAGGAATTGGTCGAGCGTACCGTGGAGTTTAGTTGCGTTCACTTCCATTATCATGCGCGGATTCTTGCTGTGTCAGTAGCGGTTCCCACATTCAAGGAAAATATCTGTTGGTATGCAGAAATGGTTGGCGAAAAGTACCGTAGAGCTCAGGAGTGGAACTTGTTCGTTGGTCCAGCGAACCCGCCTGACAACAGGCGGGTTCGCTAATTCCATGGACCGGGTATCGTACTGTATCTAGCTACACCTTCCATCTCATGTTAGGACTTCCTTCGGCCGAATCTTTTCTCCATTCTCACTCTTGGACTGTTTCATTCTTCACCACAACGAGAACCTGATTGAGAAACTGAACGGTATCAAAATGGTCAGTGCTAGAAACATATAATTCTCTGTCCAGTAACTGAATTGACAGGAAATGTTTCCTCGCGTCCTCTTCCTGCCGATAAATCAATGTCGTTTCCATGGATACTAGACTGGAAATATATCCTGGAATCCTGGATACTATTGTGTTAACACGGTATGTATACTACGAGAGAATGTGCACCAAGCTGTAAACTGAGAACCTTCTTCAAGGGTATGCTGCGTCTTACTCTGATATCGCAACGTCATAAGGAACAAGTCGAAATCTCCATGAGAAGTAGCAATTGCGCTCTCCGGGTCCGACGAGATAATGCATCTCACACTTATCGTCGAGTAACTACCATCCAGCATGCCTGTGGATTCAGTTGTGATGATATTAAGATGTTCTCTGACTTCGTTGAGACGTGAATGTCTGAAGGCTAGAATTCTTATTACTGAATGCTGTACTCCCCGCAGGCGAGTTCTGTCGAGCACACCGTGATGTTCTTATCGGCTATGTCACAGAGAGATTATCAGTTAGAAAGGTAAGGCGAAGATGAACAGGCAGTTTTGGCTCGGCCGCAATAAACTATAAGTAGCGATCTCTACTTGATGAAAGGGTATATTTACCCTTTTCTGATGACCTTCTGTCACGACTATACTTGAACAGGATCTGTTCTATAGTACGTACATCTTGATCTGTGAACACTAACACAGACAAGCCTCACAACCCGGACGATGAGACGAGGCTTGGATGCCAGTGCGCGAATACTGTGGGACGGTACGGGTTAACGCCCGGTGCTGACCCTGCTTGATGAACGTCCTGCTGTGCCCATTCCGCCAGCGGTGAGGGCGTCCAAGCGTTCTGACGGGTTTACTTTTTTCCTTTCTCCTCCTCGTCTTATTTTCTACGCTTCTCCTTCTTACTGGCCCGAGCACTGCCCGGGAAGAACCGACAGGAATTTCTCCGGAACTTTTCCTCATTACTGTGAAAATCCCGTACGTTCTCAATCAAAATGTATGGTCTACGATTTAGGTTCTTACAGGTCTATTAATCTTATTGAATCTGGCATTCAAGATTCAAGTGCAACAATTTAATGACTCCGACGAATTAGAAAGTATAACTAAAATGGAGGTTGGAGTCGAATGTCAATATATGACTATCTTTTTATTCGATAATAATTTCTTTTTATTTCTGTATCTCATATATTTGTATTCTCGCATCTTTGTGAGCGGTGAATTTATTACATACATTGTCAGCAATATTATATATTCACCATGGAACAACTATCTTTGTTCATAATTATAATTAACATTTAATATATACAATTATTTTTGAATTATGATATCTTATAATAATTAAATTTATAATTTGAACCAATCTGGTTAACCTTTCGCTCACTACAACATTAAAATCGAATACATATAGATATCCCCTCAAACTGTACTGCACATGAAATAGTTAGATGTAGATATCTGGAAGTGTTTTTCTCACAAAACTGTTTCTTTGTAAAAGTTTCCTTCTCTAGTATTTCCTTCTTCTCTACTTTAGCTCAGTGTCCTTCGCAAAAGGATCTCATCTATATGATATGAGATGTCTGAACCAGAAGGTATATATCCTGACATCTTTTGGTTTAGAGAAATTACAGTTCAATGCTGGAGACAACACAAGAGTTCTAACATTTGTATTGCATGTAGCAAATAGGCATTTGTGTTCTTGTTCTTATGTTTGTGTGACAAACACAAACAAACCGAAATTTGTTTCATCGGATTACAATACGTTTCTCTGGTTTGACACTCCCTTAACGTTTTGTCATTTACCTATCTTTTACTTGCAACAGCTTGCAATTCAATATTCGAGCTAGGTCAGATGATCCATATCTGCTATTGCTATTTATCGTTACATGTTACATGATGAACGTGCAAAGTTGCTAGAACCAGTGTTACATCTTGAGATCTTGCACTTGAAGTCAGCACCACCTGACTTCCGTGAACAGTCACGAAAATTTGAGATAGTTTGAGTATCGGAATTACAAACTCTAACAATTTAAAGATCCGATCTAATGGAGAAATGGTAAAAATAATCTAATCAACCTCGACATATATATTGGGTATGATCAAGTAAATTTCTGCACAAAGAAATATAAAATAGATATGTTATCCGATTTAAACGAGAGACGAATCTGCTCTCATTTACCTCCGCAGCCGATGGTGGTGTAGAACACAAGTGGGAGAGTATACATATCGACGAAGAGAAAACTTCCCTCCGAAGATTATCTCGAAGAGGGTGATTGGAGTTGAGGCTATTAACTGAAATCTGTTGCGAATAATCTAATCAACCTTGACACATATATTGGGTATGATCAAGTAAATTTCTGCACAAAAAATATAAAATAGATACGTTATTCGAGTTGAACAAGAGATGGACCCTCTCTCATTTATCTTCGCAACCGATGGTTTTTTGGAGATCTCCTCGAATGTGAAGTAACATATGGATGTAATCTAAATAGAACTGATGAGATTTGAAATGTATTCTCAAGGTTAAATTATTTTCATTTGCGAGATTAAAAACCCCAGCATCCAACGATGCAAAATTGATGTAAGTTGTTGTAAATTGGAGGATATGTTATGATCATAGATGAGAACCTAGTGCAATACTTTGAGACTTCACAAAGGAGAAAATAAAAGTAGTTGAGTAACTTGAGTATAATAAATGATAAATGTTTTTACCTATCCTTTGGGGTCTTCGTGGACCATAGGATTGTCTATGTGAGTCCATCATAGCAAGACCCGAACCAGAAGCTTCGATAACAATTTGCAGCACATGCACTTCCAATCGTACACTAAAGGATTGAACTCACTATTTTTATCTTAGAGGACTGTAAGCTAAATCACTCTTGGGACTCTGATCTTTGATATCCCAAGTGTTCCACATATATTTATTCTGGAGCTTAAACCGTTAGAGTTAGACGGCAAGAAAGTTTCCCCTTGTCAAGAGTAAAAAACTGTGCCAATGAAGTTAAATACTGAGTTCTTATGAAATGTCTAATCATCATATGTATATTAAGTGAATTATTTATTTCCACAAAATAAATTTATAAGAGAGAAAAAACAACATCATTAATCAACAACTGGTATGTTGATATTAGGTGAAGTTTTGACTTGTATAAATTTTTATGATATTAGTAATGTACTGGATATTTTTGGAAAATTAGATTTTATGAGCAATTCATTATGAATTATCTACTTCTATTTAATGATATACCACAAGGTCAATGAAAATTCTTATAATCGAGGTAGATTACTGTAGTACTCATTGAAATCAAAGTTTGATTACTATAAGCATAGCGTGACTTAACTTTGAATACTATAAACATGTTAATAATTGAAGTTTATACTATTTACTGATACTGATATATTATTTCCTGATAACTAGCAAACTAATCCATAAAATGCATCAACATGAAACCTTTTATTAGGTTTCGCATCTTGACTTAGTCTAAGATAGTTTATATCACAAGTTCAATGGATAATAACAAAGTTTAATCTAGACAAGATCCATTAGATACATTTACTAGAATTTTGTTCTTCAAATATTCATAGATTTCTAAACGGAGAATTAGAATACATTCATGATTGATCATAGGTACTGTGGAGAAATCAGCGAAGAATATTAGAAGTATACATGATAGAGAAAACTAGTAGAAGAAATAGGAAAATTCTATAAAATTCTATTTTAAAATCTTAAGATCTATATAATTATCTGGCAACTTCTCAAGGATACACATGATAAGAGTAAAATCTATTACACTTTGCATAACATGTAAGGGACTGGTTTGTTTGAGTTTCTCTCCTGAATTTGAATATATTTTGTGTGTTTGCTTGTTCTTTTCTTCGAAATTCGGTCTACTTGCTAAGTATATCTTCGAGGTTGCTTGATATTTGTAGGTGGAAATTTGGAAGATAAGGTTGGGGAAGGTGTTTGGAAGATAAAATTTGGAAGGTGTTTCATTTCCGATGTGAACCTCAATGAAACAAGGTTGAGTTATAACGAAGAAGATAAGAAAATTTCATATATCTTTTTGAGATAAGTATAATTTGTATGCTAGTTTTACGAGATAATTTAACATTATCATCGATCGAAATATATGCTGACAGTTATATCTTTTCCAGTAACAGCAAGCTATCAAAAATTTTCTGGTGTTTATCTTGCATGTATATTCGGATAAGAGCAGTCGTAGCTGATGTTTGACTAGTCTGAAAGTGTATTTCTTATTAGTACAAACATTAAGTATAGTATTATTGTATTGGGGAGTCACTATATTAGTCACACTGCAACAAAGATATAAATTTTATCTGACTGTGTATGTAATCTCTATTAAGAACCATCTTTTGTGACCATTGAACTTGTAGCTTACGGATTGCTAGTGTTGGATTGAGACGCTAGATCGGTCTAAGATTTCAAAGTTTTCTCGTGCTTTTGTCTCGATACAGCAAGAATCGCTGGATCCGGCTTGCACGGTCTCAGTTTGCTTGCAGAATGTATTCTCGTTCTCGCAGCGACAGTACTTACTTGTGGTGTTTTTTTCTCACATCGTTTTCTTTAGCAATCATGTGTTTTATTTGCGTGCAACTTCATTTCCATCTTGATTTTGTGGTTATACATGCATGAGAACAGTTTTGCCGGTTTTATCCATCTTCTCCTGGACCGCTATAGGAATGAGGACTTCCGTCATTTAGGGTCGATTGTGGGCTTTGTACTCTTGAGGCTCTTAGTTACACTGAGATATGAGTGGAGAGCGAGGTGTACATGCTTCGTTTTTTATTTCATGGCTTCGGCTCACACTCGTGTTGGGTCCGCTACTACTTTCGAGACAGATCAGCTATTGGTCAAAATTGACTCTTTTTCTCTTCTTTCGTCCACATCGCTAGGCTTCGCTAAAATCAACTCGGTGCAAAGCATCATGAATCTTAAGATATATGAAAGTCGAGTTATTCTTACATTTTATTTTCAAGGTGACTTTTTTTTATGCCTTCAAAGTTGGATCCACACCACATGGGAGCGGGAAGAGAAGCTCACTATTTCCGCTATTTGTTGTATTGATCCCACCACTTATGTTACTCTTTTTGCTACGATGACAAACAAGAATCGGTCTATGTTTCTCACCGTCTCCTTCATATGGAGCTGTGTAGCAGCACACCTACCTTGGGAACCTGCAGCAGAGGCCCCTGACTTTCTCTCAAGGTTTCAGTCAACCTGGGTCGAGATTGTCAATCTGCCTTCTTGGTATAAAGACTTCATATCATATCTCTTTTGGGTTGTAGACCCTTCAGTCAAGGTTCCATGGGCTACCAAACAGCTTTCATTCTTCACGGCTAGAGGTCTCATCTTATGGAGCTCCAGCAAGCCTCCTCTCTAGTTCTTCAAGTTCAAATCCGGCAACATGTAGCTCCAGTTCGAGTTGGAGTTCTAGTAGCGGCAACCTCTGCTCCATCAAGTCCGGACCTCGACCATGGAGTCCTTCCGTCATCATCGCCCTTGGTTGCTCTCCGGGCTATATCGTCTCTTTCTATTCTGGACCTTGCTCACACACTGACTATATCGACTCCAACAGATTCAAGCTTCGGAGTCGTCACGACCTCAAGTACCACCCACTTTTGGTTTTCCTTCCATTTCACTTGTCATGGACACCTCATACTCCTCTAGAAGGACGAGAGGGGATCTGGAAGTTGTCTCATAGCTCTCTCCCAAAAAACACATTTGCACTAAGATAAAGTTAACTCTTGATCTGTAACGACCTATGTTACACATAGAAAGTTTGTTTATTAGTAAGATGTTTAGTTATAACTAAGTGTAGATAATGTTTATTTGTTACCCAAGTACTCTTATGAGATATCAAATTAGTCATGACTAGCGAAAATTAGTTATGGTTAAACATAGTTGTACTTTTGGGTAGAAATAGATATTCTCTAAATAATGAGAACTACTATCTTGTCATCTGTTTTAAAGATAAAAAGGAGGTGGAAATTATCACTTATCTCCTTTTTAACTAGATATTAGTGATGAGATTTAAGTTATTGACCTTGTGGGCATTAAAGGGTTCGAAGAAGAAGAAGAAGAGATTAAGAAGAGATTTCACATATCACATTTTTTGTGAGTCCTAGTATAGAGAGGGGGTGGAAATTCAGTTCTTTTTGAGAATATTCTAAAATCCTTCTAGAAATTATTGACTTTAAAAGAATAAGCCTATGATAAAAGATAAGAAGTCCATGTGATTAGTGCTTTTATCTTAGATTATATATTAGTAAAACCTGGTAAAAATAGTTACGGCTGAGTTACCAAAGGGTGCCAAAGTAAAAACCTAAAATGTATAAATGGAAGAATAGACAAGAGCTCACATTGTTGTAATGACACTTGAGCAATATAAAGAGAGTGTAGACTTCATAACGTGAGACCTTGAGAGACATCCTTAGAATGGAGAAATATATGTTTATGAGTTTTCATCAAAGTCATCAAAAGTGATTTTTGACTGAGAGACAGATCCGACATGTTACAGATTGATCGACGACTATCGTGAAGGTTGAGAGATCGATGATAGTTGATCGATAGGATCACAGAGGGTTTACAGATCTTCATGAAAACTCTCCAAGAAGCCATCTAGCCTCCCGAGTAGCATGAGGTCACATTCGTGCTTTCTACTTTCTATGGTTTTGCTCATTACTTGGAATCTTTGTGGACTATGAGTCCCACATCGAAAAAACTTTATTTGTGATTTTCTCAATACGCATCGATCACAAGTACTACCTCTTCAAGAAACTCATCTTTTGACCTCTAGGTTGATTTCATACTTCATCAATACACACAGGATTACTCATTGTTGACTACAGGTGCGGATGGCTTTTGTAGCACTTCTTGTACATAAAGACTAATCTATTATATATTCTTGCATTTTCTCTCACTTTATGTGTGTGTTTATCAGTGGCAAGATAACACTTATTGTGTGACGACTGTTTATGCTCCTAACTCTCTGCATGTCTTCTGACGGATGCTACACACGAGTCTCTTGATTAGACCTTGGAGTATTCTAAGAGACTGGAACTTTGTCGAACATCCGACAGATTCCTCGAGCACGTCCAACCTTATCGAGAGATAGGAGACCAACGATTTCTATAGGTTCAAATTGGATTTCCACTTACAAGATGCTAGAGTCATGATGAACACGGTGATGAGGACTCACTTTACTCGTCATCGGCTTAGAAAAGAGAATATCCCGTGGTCGGTCTTAGACCGAGCCTACGTGACCCTTCATCCTCAACGCCCTCCTATTCACTTTGTCGTGCATCATGTAGAATTTTTACCTAGCGATGATTTCTCCATTTCTGTTGCTCTGTCTCCGCTCTCAGGTCATCACTCTCAACTCCACTCAGGGTTCTTCAAGACAGACTCCCGTCTTCTCTCTAGTCCGGTGACCCAGCTCTCTTCTGTCTAGCAACAAGCACTCTCAACGACTCACAACTCGACTACATCTCTATATTTCTTTGCTTAAGGCTCGCATTAAACACCTACACTACCAACAGTCCACTGCCTTGTCCCAGCTAGATAGGAAGAAGCAGCTCCTCAAGTCTTATTTGGAGGGGAGGGGGTCTCGTCCCCAGAATCCTGCATTCATAACCATACTGACGGAGGAAATTCGTCGGCTGGAGGTGGTTGAAGAACACAAGCTCCGTCTATGGAGCGAAGACATGCATTTTACCTACGGCGATGTTCCTTTGCAATATGTGCTTGCTAAGATCACGTATCTGGGTCCTTGCATACACTAGGCCGTTACCTGCATAACCCTTCTGAGGTCGAGAAAGAAATCTTCTCCTGTTACTTTGATCTTCATTCACAACCTCTCTTTATGGTAGAGAACTTGTGCGATCTAGACACTATACTCGCTCCGATTCTGCCACGTCTTAAAGAGAGGGACCATGTTTTTTTTCTCGATTGTCCATCAAACAACAAAATTCTGTAAGTTCTCACAGAGATGCCTTTGCGTTGATCACCAGACCTTGATGACATCAATGCGGAAGCTCTTATCTCTTGTGGCCTTTAGTGGATACGTCATGTTGCGCAGAGGGTCTAACCCTCCTCCAAAAATAAATGTTCCCAACATTTACTACTTAGGAGGGGAGGACGAGGCCCTAGGTCTCACGCATGAATCTGAGGTAGACAAGAGAGAAATTCGGACAGAAGATGTGGAAGTCGAAGCGGATCTGTTTATTACTGTGCGATCAGAAATTTGATCGTCATCTCGTGGTAGCATGGTGGTGAGAACTTGGAGTAGGAGCGAGAGGTTCTAGGTTCAATCCCCCAGATCGTCATTTTGACGTTGCGCTCGCATCAGACTTAGCTTTATTTTTCTTTCTTTTTTTTTAGCTTAGGGGGTTCATGCCTTAGAAAATAAAAACCTCTCCTCCAGGTTTAAGAAATAGCGGGCAGCTCCTGTCACACGTGCGGGCAGCTCTTTGTCACACACTTGAGAGTTAATTAGGCTAGGCCCCCGTCCTCCCCTCCTAGGCAGTAAATGCTCCCAACATTTACTTTTGGATGAGGGTTAGATCCGAGTTGCGAATTTCTGCGAGAATATTGGCAAGCGCGTTGTCGTAGTGCGTGACATTCCACATGATGAAACGGAACTTTAGAAGACACTCAACCAACATTTGTTCGGGAAGCTACGCCTTAGCTTATCAAGCTGGGCAGGAGCTAAGCTGGGGCCATGCTTGACAAGCTGCCCCCTAGCTTAGACTGAAATATCACCTTGAAAGAGGTCGAAGGGCATCAGAATGCAGAGCTCGACGAGGAAAGCGACCTCATGCTTCCAGTTTTGACAGAAAGTGTTTTAAGCAATAGTTAGTACGGGTTTTAAATTGAGAAATATGCGAAAGAGGGAAATCCGTCGATTCCGGCTCGTGACTCGAACTCAGAATCTGATAGCGTGAGTGTGTAGGTGTTCACAAATACTATAGTTTTGACTCCTTGTTCATTAAAAATGGAGTTGTATAGAGAAGTTAGCGCAAGAAAGGCTAGTAAAGACTTTACGGGAAAATTTCCTCAAGAAAACATATGTACAAAAAATTTTCTCTTCTTGAATGGAACCAAAGGCCATCCCAGTGATAGGGCGCCTGCCTAGGAGAGAAGTGGTCTCAAAATCAATCTCTCCTGGCCTCTGGTTCTTATTCTGGCATGTTGGCTTCCTCGAAGGGAGTCTATGTTGGATATGCAGCCACGTCCTGCATATCTAGATGCGGGAGACCGGTATCTCTCTTAATCGTGGGCTTCCTGGTCTAAACCTCCGCATGCCATCCTGAATATACTATGGGAGATACCTGGTGCGCATATGGGAGGGCTGTAAGCCCTGTGGGGCAGCCTCATAAGTGTTGGGGCTTCGGCTTACATTGGATGGCTTGTAGTATATTCAAGATGGCATCAAGATGACATCAAGAGCACGAGAAACTTTTGTTAATTAGTTAAATAACCATCGAGTCAGCTTGCGATGAGGAATGAGGCTATGAGAACCTTTATTAGTGAAGGGGTAGAGTTTGTGGAGACAACTATGAAACTTGTATTAAAAAGTGGCCAATTTTGTAAATAAAGCTTTGTACGCATAAGGACAGCAGGGGGGCAGCTTAAGCTAGGGCCCTGCTTCTGATAAGTGAGTGCGCTTATAAGGACAGCAGGGGGGCAGCTTAAGCTGAGGCCTTACTTTTAGGTTAAATACCTGCGGCGGCTTGGGATCGGAGACACTTTTCAAGCGATTTTTGGACTGAGAGCTGAGAGCTGAAGCGGAAGGAAGGGAATTAGGGATTTAGGATCAGGGAAGTGTAGGAGAAGCTTGGAGGCTGGGAGAGATCAATTTTTCTGACAGAACTGAGGCGGACAAGTGTTTGGGAGCGAGAACTTTATCTATTATACAATATGGAGGCAGAACTACCTTCTGAACGGACAGGAGGTTGATTTATTGAGGGAGATCGTTTGATAATCTGCAGAGGACTTTTGATCGAAGTGGGGTTAAATTCCTGATAGTTTCAGTTGGGAGATTGACGCAGAGGGAGGATTAAGAGTTGGAAGAGCTTGAATCTACCTACTAGGCGGTTTGAGGTGAATCTGGTGAGCTAGGAGTATCTATCTGAGCGGAGGAGAAGATAGGGATTGAGAAGATCAGATTTTTCTGAGAAATTTCAGTGCTGAAGCTGTTGTAAGAAGGGATACAAGGCGTTGGGGTTTCCCATTTTCATAGGTTGTGGGTTTTGGAGAGAAATCTGCTGGAGAGAAGACTAGTTGAGTGGGAATTGGCTGTTTGACATCTGCGGTGATCAACGTAAGGCGCTGAGTAGAGATAGGTTGTAAATTGATGTATGTGGAAGACTATTGAGTGTGTTTGGAAGAGAAATAAAGCATAGTGAGTTCAGGTTTCTCCTATCTGTTGTGTCTGAAGGTGAATCTGTCTCCTGAGACTTGATCAGAAAAATAGCAAGTGACCTATGGTCAGAGAGTAGTCTATGTGAGTGACTTCAGCCATTGTGTACTACCAGCCTTGGCTCTTGTCTTGGTATTTGATTTCTACTCCTACCTCATGAATTATCACAGCCAGAAGGCTCGCCCTTCCTGAGAAGGACTCTCCTCGACATAAATCTGGTGCTTCCACTGAGAGTCATCTTGGGGTGATTAATCGCTGAGGTTGCTGAGGTTGAGATTTGCATACAAGAGAGAAGATGGATCACAGTGCTACCGTACAAGGTGTAGCTGCTGCTCAAGGTGCTCATGTTCAAGGGACTCCTGGTCAAGATGGAATTGGCTCTCAAGGAGGGCCTACAGTGGTTCCAACAGCAACAGCACAGCCTGCTGTAGACACGTCTCAGATTCTTCAGGCGTTGGCTGCCTTGATTCAGCAGCAGCCTGCAATTGGGGGAGCTGAGCAGAAGTCCACAAGAGCATTACAAGCAATTGTTGGTCGATGTGGGCGATCCGATGGAAGAGACGTTACTAGGTACCTGCGGGAGTATGTGGGTGAGATGGAGTTGGTCAGGGCACCTGAAGTTGAGGTAATTCTAAGCTTTGAGTTGACTGTTGTCCTTGAATTGAGAGAGAAGGTGAGAAATTTATAGAGAAAACATTTAGGTGGGTGGACTCTGTTTGAACGTGCACTGAGAGAAGAGTTTCTAGAAGAGGACTCTGAAAGAGTCACCAGAAGAACTCTCATGGACTGGATAGAGCGTCAGCCTGGACGTTCCATGGGATTGAATGAGATAATTCGTGAGTTTGAGAAGAGGTAGTCTCAGCTTTCTGATCTAGAGAGGTTGACGCTGGATGCTAGGAAGACGGAGTTGTTCTTGGGGGCTCTAGATGAGTTCACAGCAGACAGACTTTGTTTTATGTTGGCTGATCGTGGAGCTGAAGGGGGAGTTACATCTGATTGGAGGAGAGTGGAGGAAGCAGTATCCACCCTTGCTAGACAACGTCGTGGTAAGATGGTACTGCAGTTAGAGACCTTGCCAGAGCAGAGAATAGCTCCTCATGTTCTTGTAGCTCCTCATGTTCCTATAGCTCCTCCTGCAATACCTCAAGCACCTATTGTGATTCCTCAAGCACCTATAGTGGTTCCCCAAGTGGTTCCTCAAGCGCATGCAGTACCTATCCCAGCACAGAGAGGACCTAGACAGCAGCAGCGATCTGTTGAGAACCGAAATCAACATAACTTGATAGAAGAACTTACTCAACAGTTGAGAGATTTGAGGGTTGAGATGGCAGACTTGAGGAGAGATCAACGACCCGTTGCACCAGGTGCTCGACCTATAGGAGGAACCTTTACTAGGAGATGTATTTGGTGCGACAGCCCAGATCATATCAGAGGAGACTGTCAAGACTTGGCGGTTGTCTTGCGAGAGGGCGTAGTCAACTATCAGAACAACAGGTTGTATCTAACCGCCACTGGGCAGCCTTTGAACACATATTTTGGAAAAGGAAGAATGAGTAGTTCTCCTCCAGCACTTACTGGTGCGAATACTACAGCGATGAATGCGGGCTCTGCGGAGGCTGATGTATATAATGAGAGAGTTGAGGTGCGCTCTAATCCAACTATGGTTGAGCAGGCTGTTGAGGTTCCGGTTGAAATGATGAAGAGAGGTGCTGAAAGTATTAGGAGAGCTACTGGATGGAAAGACCCAGTAGATGCAACTTCTATTCGAGCGTTTTTAGAGAAGAGTGGTGAACAAGCTGTCATGATCGAAGACAAAAGAAGACGGGACGCTTCTGATTTAGATGCAGGAGTACCAGAGGACAGTGACCGTCGGAGGATTACGAGGAGGAGAGCAGCAGAACCATCATCATCTGTACCAGCTGGTAGATTTCTTGCTGCAGAGGATATACCTTCTACCTCTACAGCTCCACCACCTGCAGTAGAGCATATGGAAGGTGTACAGGATTTACCACAAGAGACTACTGCTACAGATAGAGTACGAGAAAAGAGGTTTACATCACAAGAGAAAGGGAAAGCTCCAGCTTACAAGCTAGCTGCAGACATCGAAACAGCAACAGACTTGCGTGCTGTTCTGGAGCTACGCATTTTGGATGCTAGAGTTGAGTTTACTCTTCTTGAAGTGTTTGGTATCGCAAAGAGAGAGTTTCATGAGTTGATAATAGACATCATGAAGAGAAAGAGACAGGTATTGACTGAACAAGTAAGTAGTCAGATGGTTGGGGGCTGTTATTGAGAATGAGACGAAGAGTTTGAAGAGGATAGGTCAAGCGCAGACAGCGATTTCAAGGAAAAGCACTGGGCAAGAGCGACAATAGAGACGTAGGTTCGACTTGGGGGACTTTCTGAACCAGTACCTGCACTTGTGGATCACGGGTCGGAGATCAACATCATTTCCAAGGAGGTGTATGAGAAGGGGCAGTGGCCAATCGAAAGGAATTATGGTTGGGTACTTCGTGCAGCAAATAATCAGAAGGGTGAGTTATACGGAGCTTGTCCTAATATGCGTGTAAGGATTGGAGATGTAGAGGTTGATCAGCATTTCTTTGTACAGTCGTCTGCCTCCTATCTTGTCATACTGGGCCAACCATACATCATCGCTGTTCGAATGGAAACAAAGGTGATGAATGATGGGTCTCATTATGCCAGAGTTCGGAGTCCTGATGACAGGTACTCAGTACAGTTTTTGACGGTTCGCTCAAGACATGAGCGGAACCGACAAACCCTTAGAGATTCTCAGACAAAGAGATGTAAGGGTTTTCGCAGTCCACTCCTGTAGAGCGGGAAGACAGGGGTGTAGAACCTACTGTTGAGATCTCGTCAGAGCTGGAAGCGAGACATGTACAAAGATCTGGAGACAGAGCTGTTGTACATGTCTCGTACATATGCGTGTCTGGATTGCTGATGTTTGAGGCAGATGGGTGGAGTGGATTTACAAGAGTTGAAGATATGGGGAAAAATACAAAAAGATGGATGGTGAAGTAGATATCGAGTTGTGACGTGTAGGAGTTCTACTTGAAGACGAAGTGATTTCTGGTTTGTTTGAAGAGTTTATGTCTGTACAGTCAGTTGTCGGTTGGTTAGACAATGTGAGTAGATTGGTAGAAGGGAAAAATACTGTGGCGGTGATCTCTATCCACTCTTGACGCATATATGAGGAGATTGCTACATACGTGCAGTTCCTTCTTCATCCGATGCAGAATAATGAAGGGAGAGAAGCAAGTTGTTGGTGTGCACTCCCTCAGGAAGCAGATGTCCATGCGAAGTATAAATCTGTATTGAGAAAGGTAAGACCGGTAGCAGCTCAACTACCTACTAACTCCCAGCAGCAAGTACAGTTAGTGGGGACTGAGCCTATATTGCGTGATCTGAGGAGACATTGAAGGAGCTCCAGATAGGAGGGGGTGATTTCTTGACTGAGGTCGAGGAGAAGACAATGTTTGAACAAATGATAGTGAAGCATGGTAAAGCATTCTCTTTTTCAGCAGAGGAGATAGGTTGTGTGGACCCAAAGGTTATAGCGCCTATGGTTATATTCACAATCCCTCATGTGCTTTGGGACCTGAAACCGATCCCAATCCCTCGTGCTTTGTTGTCTAAGCTCATCGAGTTGTTGAAGGAGAAGGTACAGATGAGGATACTTGAGTAGTCTATGGGGCCATATTCTAGCAGGTGGTTCACTGTACACCCAAGAAGTCAGGAGCTTTGCGTTTTATTCAAGACCTACAGCTTGCGAATAACGTAACCATTCGTAACGTTGGGACGGGTCCTGTGATCGAAGAGGTAGCAGAGGCATTTGCAGGGAGAGCTATCTATTTGATAAGAGATCTATATTCTTGTTATGATCAGTTCCAGCTGGCTGTGGAGAGTAGAGATTTAAATACTATGCGTACGCCCCTAGGATTGATGCGGATGTGTACTCTTCCACAAAGAGCGACGAACTCGGTGGCCCATATGCAGAATGCGATGCATAAGGTACTAAGGGAATTTGTGCCTGATGTTATCATTCTATTTCTAGATGATATTCCTATGAAAGGTTGCGCGGTTGAAGACAAGGATGAAGCAATACTTGCGAATGGATGTAGGAGGTTTGTTGCAGATCATATCAAGGATGTAGAACGTATCTTAACTCGTTTGGAGGAGGTACATCTCACCCTGTCAGGAGCTAAGTCCAAGTTTGGTGTGTCTGAGATTTTAGTGGTTGGATATGTGTGTGGTGCTTTTGGAAGACGACCAAATCGGGAGAAGGTTGAAGCCATAACTAGGATGACAGACTGTAGGAATATCACGGAGGTTGGACGTTTTCTATGTGCTTGTGTATTTTATCGTTTATCCATTCTTATTATGCTCATGTTGCTGAGCCTTTGTATGCATTATTGAGGAAGGGTAAGCGGTTTGTATGGACCTCAGTCCATCGAGAAGCTATGAATAGGTTGAAGGAGGCTCTACAGTCTCCACCTGTTTTGAGAAGAGTAGACTACGGATGTGGGAGACCTGTCATTGTCACAGTAGATACTAGTCCAAAGACGATTGGTTGGGCGATAGGTCAAGATGATGCTGATGGTATGCGGCTTACCTCTAGGTTTGGAGCTAGGATCTTGACGAACAGACAACGAGATTATCCCTAGGTGAAGCGTGAGTTGTGGGGAGCAGCGACAGCGATGAAGACAGACCGTGAGTTTCTGATTGATGCTCATGTAGTCCTAGAAACGGATTGTCTATCTCTACTAGTCATGATATCCAACTGTAACATGCCAGACATAGCGATGTTACATTGGATTGCTTATATTAGAAGCTTGAATCCAGAGCTGAAAGATATAAAAGGAAAAGAGAATGTGGTCGCAGATATGTTGTCAAGGGCTCGATTTGTAGATGAGGATGTCATGTTTTCAGAAGCTGAGGAAGAAGAGAAAAAGGATGCTCACTATCAGGTTAATCGACGGGCTACAGACTTGGAGCCGCTGCCGTTCAAAGAGGAGTTCTACACGGGAAGGTTACGTGACATTGGATTCTTTCTGAGTCTCCTCTCGTTGGAAACGTCCAAAGAGAGGAGACGGAGCACTTTTACGAGTTATAGATGATCTGCAGACCAAGCAACGGTTGATGAAGGAGTTTCATGACACCTTGTGGGCCGGACATCGAGGAGCTTGGACTACCTACACAAAGTTGAAAGAGAGATACTGGTGGAGAGGATTTTATCAAGATGTGGTGAACTTTGTAAGTTCATGCTTGCACTGTCAATTTCATTCAAAGGTACGTTACAGAGATGGTATGGTGCCAACCTATCCGCCTAGTATCCATTTTCAATGGGTTCTTGATTTGGTAGCAATGCCTCCTGGGTTATGGAGTATGAGGTACTTGGTGTTGGCTCGAGAAGACCTCTCCAACTTTGTGGAAGGACGAGCTCTGAGGACGAAGACCACAGAAGAGATATGAAGGTTTGTTCTTGAAGATATTATCTGTAGGTACGGATCTATAGGGAGAATGCGTGCAGACAGAGGAGAGTTGCGTGGTACGGAAGCGAAGGAGTTCTTCGCCCAACACGGAGTGAAACTCAAACTCACTACTGCTATGAATCCGAAGGGATTGGTAAGAGCGAGAGAGGACATCCGTCAATTGTTCAAGCTCTGGTAAAGGCATGCATTGGTAGGCATGCAATTAGTTTGGTAGAAGTCCTTGGTATAAGAATTAGTTACGGCTAAGTTGGCCGAAGAATACATGCAGCAAATAGTACTTCTACCAATAGGCGAGTGCGCCAAAAGTCCGCCGGGAAACTTCCAGAAGGAAGTTTCTAGAAAGAAGCTTCTAGAACTTTCCAGCCGAGAAGCTTCCAGAAGGAAGTTTCTAGAACTTTCCAGCGAGCCTTCTACGTGGCTCATTCTGAACCTCTAGATGTTGTTCTAGATCTAAGGCTGCATGTAAGCCACACCAGCGATCCGCGTGAGAGATGAGCATTGACCGGAAGCTTATCATGTACTATTCCTCTCACTATATAAAGACTGCGAATGCACCACCACGGGCATTCGAGTTTCGAGTTCACTCTAGAGCCTCATCTTACACATAGACAATGGCCTAGGTTGCTTCTTTTTGCTCTATGGGCTGACAGGTCGACTCACTGCACTACTACTGGATACGTGCCCATTGAATTAATGCTGGGTCAGAAACCAATCATGCCGACAGAGGAGGACTTTCTTACATGGGCTACTTTACCGTGGGAGGACGAAGTGGATCATGTACAACTTCTTGCACTTCGAATCAGGCAGTTGGAACATAGAGAGGAGGATTTTATAGAAGCTCAACAGAAACTGAAAGAGGCCCTTCTCAAGAACAAGGACAGGTTTGACAAGACCCACAGGTTCCGACCAAGCCCATACATGCTGGAGACTGGGTTTTGGTGTATGACAGTACGTTAGAGAATCAACACTCTACGGTTCGGAAATTTTCCAGGAGGTGGTTTGGCCCGTATGTTGTCCTAGAAGTGCATCAGAATGCTACTTACTCTTTACGGGAGCTCGATGGTACACCTCTAAGACTTCCTGTTGCTGGTAAGCGTATCAAGTTGTTTAGAAGAAGGGGAGAATCCATTGAGCTAGATGAATTTTTGGAGTCAGATCAGATGATGAATGCAGATGCAGATCTGGTATCAGAAGGAGACGTAGAGGACGATGAGGAGGACGATGGTAATTTAGAGAACCATAGGGACTAGTGGAAAAGTAGGCACATATCGGAGGATGTGCAGGTCTGGAGGGGGTGAATGTCGTAGTGCGTGACATTCCACATGATGAAACGGAACTTTAGAAGACACTCAACCAACATTTGTTCGGGAAGCTGCGCCCTAGCTTATCAAGCTGGGCAGGAGCTAAGCTGGGGCCATGCTTGACAAGCTACCCCCTAGCTTAGACTGAAATATCACCCTAAAAGAGGTCGAAGGGCATCAGAATGCAGAGCTCGACGAGGAGAGCGACCTCATGCTTCCAATTTTGACAAAAAGTGTTTTAAGCAATAGTTAGTACGGGTTTTAAATTGAGAAATATGCGAAAGAGGGAAATCCGTCGATTCCGGCTCGTGACTCGAACCCAGAATCTGATAGCGTGAGTGTGTAAGTGTTCACAAATACTATAGTTTTGACTCCTTGTTCATTAAAAATGGAGTTATATAGAGAAGTTAGCGCAGGAAAGGCTAGTAAAGACTTTACAGGAAAATTTCTTCAAGAAAACATATGTACAGAAAATTTTCTCTTCTTCAACGGAACCAAAGGCCATCCTAGTGATAGGGCGTCTGCCTAGGAGGGAAGTGGTCTCAGGATCAATCCCTCCTGGCCTCTGGTTCCTATTCTGGCATGTTGGCCTCCTGGAAGGGAGTCTATGTTGGATATGTAGCCACGTCCTGCATATCTAGGGGCGGGAGACCGATATCTCTCTTAAGCGTGGGCTTCCTGGTCTAAGCCTCCGCATGCCATCCTGAATATACTATGGGAGATATCTGATGCGCATATGGGAGGGCTGTAAGTCTTGTGGGGCAGCCTCATAAGTGTTGGGGCTTCGGCCTACATTGGATGGCTTGTAGTATATTCAAGATGACATCAAGAGCACGGGAAACTTTTGTTAATTAGTTAAATAACCATCGAGTCAGCTTGCGATGAGGAATGAGGTTATGAGAACCTTTATTAGTGAAGGGATAGAGTTTGTGGAGACAACTGTGAAACTTGTATTAAAAAGTGGCCAATTTTGTAAATAAAGCTTTGTACGCATAAGGACAGCAGGGGGGCCAGCTTAAGCTAGGGCCTTGCTTCTGATAAGTGAGTGCGTTTATAAGGACAGCAGGGGGCAGCTTAAGCTGGGGCCTTAACTTTTAGGTTAAATACCTGCGGAGGCTTGGGATCGGGGACACTTTTCAAGCGATTTTTGGACTGAGAGCTGAGAGCTGAAGCGGAAGGAAGGGAATTAAGGATTTAGGATCAGGGAAGTGCAGGAGAAGCTTGGAGGTTGGGAGAGATCAATTTTTCTGACAGAACTGAGGCGGACAAGTGTTTGGGAGCAAGAACTTTATCTATTATACAATTTGGAGGCAGAACTACCTTCTGAACGGACAGGAGGTTGTTTTATTGAGGGAGATTGTTTGATAATCTGCAGAGGACTTTTGATCGAAGTGGGGTTAAATTCTGATAATTTCAGTTGGGAGATTGACGCAGAGGGAGGATTAAGAGTTGGAAGAGCTTGAATTTACCTACTAGGCTGTTTGAGGTGAATCTGGTGAGTTAGGAGCATCTATCTGAGCGGAGGAGAAGATAGGGACTGAGAAGATCAGGTTTTTCTGAGAAATTTCATTGCTGAAGCTGTTGTAAGAAGGGATACAAGGCGTTGGGGTTTCAGATCTTCATAGGTTGTGGGTTTTGGAGAGAAATCTGCTGGAGGGAAGACTAGTTGAGTGGGAATTGGCTGTTTGACATCTGCGGTGATCAACGTAAGGCGCTGAGTAGAGATAGGTTGTAAATTGATGTATGTGGAAGACTATTGAGTGTGTTTGGAAGAGAAATAAAGCATCGTGAGTTCAGGTTTCTCTTATCTGTTGTGTTTGAAGGTGGATCTGTCTCCTGAGACTTGATCAGAAAAATAGCAAGTGACCTATGGTCAGAGAGTAGTCTATGTGAGTGACTTCAGCCATTGTGTACTACCAGCCTTGGCTCTTGTCTTGGTATTTGATTTCTACTCCTACCTCACGAATTATAACAGCCAGAAGGCTCGCCCTTCCCGAGAAGGACTCTCCTCGACAACGTGCTTTCCACCACTTTTATTGAAGGTGTCAATGTCTTGCTCCCAAAGATTCTCATGCCACAAACACTCCACGACTGACGTTTGGTCTTTCTCTCCAATCATTACAAAGTTATTGCTAAACCGATGACTTTTGACTAGCTCTTCTTTTGCCTTCTATCGTTCATGCACAAAACAGCAAGGTTTTATTAAAGGTCACACAGTTCAATAATGCATACTTATGTTTACTTTAACGCACGTTGCCGCACTACTTTGCAGTTACATGCAACACCTGAGTTTAGTAATTCTATAAGTTAGCTAAATATTACTTTTAGTATTTTATGCATATGTTTGACATCTTTGTATATGGTGTTAGCATTATTATGTTATATATTTTGAGTCCTAATAGATTGATAGTATGTTATTTATCTTGTTCAAGCACTTGTACGCTTGTGCAAGTGATATCATACTTATCTATGTTGTTCAAAATACATAACTTTAGGTTTACTATGTGGATGGAGTTAAAGCTCATGGGTTGTGCTTACATGTCGCCCATGCATGCTTTCTAGCTTGATTAAGTTTCATACTTATCTATTTTGTTCAGTACATAACTTCAGGTTTATCATGTGGATGGAGTTACATGTCATATTATATGTCTTCGTAGATAATTTAAAGTTTACGATGGACTTCAGAGGCTTGACATGTAATCTATGTATGAAATTAAGTTTCCATGTGGATTGGGGGCACAAAAGGACAGGGAAGTGAAGTTATGAACTCCCATTGGTCCATTTTTGTCCTTTGTGAAATCTTAAACTTTGAAGTAGGGGTCTTAAGGGAAGTCGAGCTTTTGGTAAGGGAAAGATCAGAGAGCAGAGGGTGAGAAAGCTTGTCATGTCAGTCAATGTCAATGCAAATTTCGATTGATTTGGAGCAATAAAGTGAGAGTTATGTCAATTTGAAGTTCGGACTTGAGAAAAATTGCATAACAATTGTTGATTTTGAAAATTTTGGTGTCAATTGCAGTAGAATAGAGATAATTGCTTTAAAGTTTCGTGGTTGTGTTCACTGTCAGCAGGGCTATGACTGTCAAAAACTTTTCATGTCATTTGAGTGAGTGAATAATTCAAGACGATCGCTGAAACAGAGGAGGTCTGAAAAGCTCTCAATCTAGAGCAGCAACTTCCAAGCTCGAGATCTGGAGAACCGCGTACAACCAGCAACTCAAATTTTGCAGGGTTGTTCAGAATGTTGTAGACTACAAATCCTGTAAGAATGAATGAAAGTTATTGAGCCAATTTTCTATTCTAGGTCGAAGTAGCCATCTTGGTGTCAGAAATTATCGTAATTTTCATAATCAAAACTTTTTTGCCCCTATCTCAGTGCTCAGATTTGATCTCAGGCTGAAGTTTTGTATGTGTGTTTAGTAAGGTCTCCTTTACATGTAAGGGAAGTTTTGAAATCTAAACCCTTACATGTTTCTTATTCTTGAGTGTTAAAGTTCACACTGTCTGAGCTTATTATTACTTGACAGATCTGATTTTTGCTTTTTGAACATATTAGAGAACCCAACACACCTCTGTAAGTGCTTATAGTGCCAAGTTATAACATGAAACTCACCTCTTGAGCAAACAATCACAGCCAGAAGTCCATCGCTTTCTTAAGTAGACATATCACACTCCGACAACGAGTTTCTCAAACTCTTACATCGCACTACGACCTTCATCATGCTCAACTTTAGTAAGGCCTACGATCGCCTTTCTTATATTTGGGCTCTACTCTAGAAACTCAGCTTTGACGACGAATATGTACAATTGCTCACTAGTTTGACGACGGAGGCTACGAGCAGGATTCAGTTCGATGGACATCTTATGCTATCCTTCTCCATCTAGCACGAGGTTTGTCAAGACTACTCTTTGCTCCTTTATTCATTGCAATTTTGTGCATCTCCCTAATTTCATTGGTATATAATGTGGTCCAAGTAGATATTTTGTACACATTCAGTTGGGTCCAAGGATGCACGTTGATGTACAATGTTTTATGGACGAAACCACTCTTTACTTAGAGCTTCATGAGCCATCCTTCTGGACTTTATAGAGGCTTCTCGCTCTTTTTAAATCACTACAAGGGCTCGGATCAATGTACATACGTCTAAAGTCCTCTTGATAGATAAGTACACTCCACAAATCCCTTGGTTATCATCCTTCTCATACCCTCTTGTCTCGTCACATCAGCTTCTCCGGTATCTAAGGACACCAATTGTCTCAAAGATTCGACTAGGGACGCATGAGCTTTTTGCACCCACGTTCTGATCAAGAGGCTGGACGAGCTACGCTCCTCCTTTCTTAACTTCGAGATCCGGGTTGTTCTTCTCAAATTCATATTACAATCCATGTCCGTTTTTTGTTTGCAATGCTACCCCTCAAAGCGTCACAATGGCTCATATTGCAAAGGTTACAAAGACAATTCTTACGAGGTCCAACCTCAATAGATTCCTCTAGGGCCCGTTATCAGCATGGGACTACATCACCCAACCCAAGGCTACAAGTGGTCTCTGCATTTTACATCTAGTCACGTTGTCGTGTTATAACATGACTCACATGAGAATTTAACACAGAACGTGTATTGTGTTGTTTTTTGTGTTTCACGAATCTTTTCATGTAATTCACGAATCATTTGACAACATATTAGGTGTCACATTCATGATTATTTGAGATGTGAGATTGCATGATAATGAAACGTGTCAACTCAGTGGTCCTTGGATATTCGCGTGAGTGACTCTTGTTGTCAAATATGGGTATAATATAGAGGGTCGAGAGTTCGTGAGGGCATTTTGCTCCGCGTGGTGTTTCGTGAGTATTTTTTAGTGTTTTACATGAAGGGTGAGGAGCCACCAGAGTTGTATTTATGGATGGAGGATTGATCCGAGTTCCGGATCTTTCATTTTGAATCTGTTCTATATCAAGCTTCACTACATCTATCATGATCACTTTTGATAGTGGTTCGTTGTCTACTTTGATGAAGAGTTCATGGAGAAGGTGATGGACTTGCCTACTTCGGTGATCTTGTCAATCGTCACAGACGAAGAGAACTGAGACATGACCGTATACATCTTACTTTGACGGGTGAATGAACCTGAACTTGCCAGCCAACGTCCATTTCAACATCTAGGTTGATATATGACGTCATTGTCTGTGAAATATCAATCATCGTGCATGGATCACGAGGAACCTTGATGAAGAATAATATAATCAAGTGATGGATTCCTAATTTTCTTTTGTCGTATCTTTCATCATAACAACTTTATTTTGCAGGATCGTTATCTCTCTTTTTTCTTCGCTCTCGCAGCTCCACTTATCTCTTTTTTTCATTGCTCTTGTCCCCACCCCTTTGTATATCTCTTGCACACACTTCCACCGCAATATTCTGCACATGGTCAAGTCTTTTGTCTTTCTTCTGCTGGACCTCCACATCCTTTTCTCCCCTTACGACTCCATCCTTACGAAAGGCCCTTCTCCTTCTTGCTAAATCCTCCTTAATTCTTACCTCTACACTTCAAAAGCTTTTTCACGTCTTCATCTCGATGCCTCCTTACGTCATGCTTGGTTTTGTCCTTTGTCCTTTGTCCTAGCCATGTTGGACTCTTTGCCCCTCTAACAACTCTTTCTACAGCTAGCCGTCTTATCTCTCTCCCCTTTGTCCGAATGGGCTCACTCGACCTCTTGGTCTCTCCAATACCCTTCCACCTCTAGATCTCTACAAACGTTTGACTTCCCACTCCACTCTCAACCTCAGTTCTTGCCGACTATCTGGAAGGGGTTATGGTCCTCTGTCTTGCATCAACGTGACAATTTTTTCTTATGACGGGTTTTGCATTGAGCCTTCTTCACAGGGACCAAAGCTTCCCGCATTCTTAAGGTATGATGTCCATGTGGACTTTGTGAACAACCGGACGAGGATATTCATCACATATTTTTTCATTGTATGACACGGGACTCATTCTGGGGTCAGTGGATTACTCATTTACCACCACTACAAGCTCACCACTACAAGCTCCGTTCTGGGTTATTACTGCAGGAGCACCTCTCCCACTTTTCATCCATGCCGGTCTTTCCTTACCAGAAGTCAATCAGCAAGCGGACCTTCTCTTTCTAGCTCTAGGCTGGCGCCTTTGCTGGATACAACGCTGCCGTTGACACTTTTATACTCAAAGGACCTCAGTTACATGTTACGGGTTGCAGCAACATGCACTCCATTACGTCCACCTTCTGCTCTCCACTGCTTCATCGCACTGATATCAGCTCCTCTTAGCGGTTCAAGGTTATATTACGGCTTGGAAACTCTCACGTATCTTGGCTTAGTACTTGCTGCCTACTCCGCTGTCTTGGCGGTCAGCTTCTTCTGGCTAGACAGTCCCATAGGCCCATTTCGATGCTAGGCAATACCATCCCGTGTTCTCAGCTCCTCCTACGTTATAATATACCAGGCAATCCGTTGGATCGGTCTTGCCGTTGGAGGTTGCTGAGTGACTCGTTGGCTCCTCTTGTTCCTGATTTCTTATATGTGTAATAAAGTGTCGGAATTACCTTCGTTCTTTCGCAGATGGAAAGTTCTTTCTATGCAAGCTGGAAGTTAAAAACTATTTAGAAATCTTGATCCATAATACTTGATTACAAAATTCCTAATCAACCCTTTATGACTAAATATTTGTTTATGGGTGTAGCTCAACTTTTGTTGTTAAACATATGTGAGAGAAAAATAAACTCATTTCTATATTTTTTTATTAAAATTATTAAAAGATCTCTTATAATAAGAGATCTTTTAATAATTTTTTAATATAGTAGTCAGTCACTACTCATTAAAAATATAATGAGTAGTGACTGACCCTTTTTAGTAATGTGTTACAATGGTTGAGCAGTGCATCTAAATCTAATATTTCACATGTGTATATTATTCAATAATGGTCTTTTTGTTAAACATCATTTGCTCTATATATACATATACATATACTTCTTGTGTGAAAATATTAATAAAAACTTAATATTTTTCAACAAATTTTTTATGAAAATAGTTCCTATTTAAAATATTGATTAATAATGTTTTTTAAATCCCTTTCAGAAATACCAAAAGTCCTGCAAGTATCTTTAGAAAGAATGTCAATTTGAATAGTTGTGCGAAGAACTACTAGAAGAAGACCAAGATGCGTAAGCATATATACACATTAATTTTCCAAGTAGAAGCGAGAATGCGTATGTCGAAGACCCAAGATTCATCTCACATTGTTGTTTCCATTGCATAACTCTTGTAATCCTTATCATGAACCAATGCATCATACATGCATCGGATAAGAATAACCCACTCCATAACAGTTAGATGCTTCGCTAGATCATTAGCACTTCAAGAGAGTGCTAATGATCTAGCGAAGCAAATATCTATACTTGGAGAAGCAAGTGCACCAACTACTTCATTCGCTCTACGTGTATCATGACTAATGTCAATCTCACTAGAGAGTTTACAAAGAAGATATTCACTACAATAACAATAGGTAATTCCAGTCGTAAATAATATAGCACATAAAATAGTGGATGATTATAGATTCTACAAACATCAAAACTTCTTTCGCTAATCTATTTTGAACCCACTCGAATGAGATAAGAATCTTAGAAAGTATATTTCAGCACACCCACTCGAATAAAATAAAGATATTAGAAAGTACATTTCAGCACATTTCAGCCTAAATTCATGTCCAAGTGAAACTACATTTCGCCGATTTGTAAAATGATTAGTACACTCTAGCTGTATGAACTATTCCTCTCTGTCCGGAGTTTTAACCTTCATGATGTAATAGTATCTCACTTATTCCTGTGCATATTATTCACCTCCTCTATCTTTCGATGGAGGAGGCAAATATGCAAGCGGTTTAATTTGATGGTTTAGTTCCTTCCGGAAGGATTACGTAATAATTAAAGTCACAGTATATTAATGTAAAAGTGTCGAGTCTTGCACTGTGTGTCCGACGGAGGAGAAGCGTGAGAAGAGGAAAGAGTAAAATGTAATCCCGTCAGAACGCTTGAATGCCTTCACCGCTGGCGGAATGGGCGCAGCAGGACGTTCATCAAGCAGGGCCGGCATCAGACGTGAGCCCGAATCAAACCGCAGTATTCGCGCACTGGCATCCGAGCCTCATCTCATCGTCCGGGTTGTGAGGCTTGTCTGTGATAGTGTTCACAGATCAAGATGTACGTACTATAGAACAGATCCTGTTCAAGTATAGTCGTGGGAGAGAGGCTTCTGACCAGACTATTTGTACGCAGCCAACTACTGGCACCAAAACTTATGTTTTATTTCGGCCCACTCCTCCAAGATGCAAACCTGACAAGGACTGTTATATTCGCATTACTTCTGTATGAAGTTTCCATTTTTCAAGAGTAATGTTTGGACAGGTTATTTTCTCAGATCACAACGATCTTTCTGTTCTCTTCTCCTAGATTTACGAATTCTTCGAAGAAAGTTCTAAGATACTCCATCTCCAAGAATACCTTTGCTGCTCATTGGCTACTCATTGCGTCGCGTTGCTCCTTTGCTGTAGTAGGAGCATCTTGTACTGTCTATCATGCAGTGATGATACTCTTTGTCCTACTGTATTCATCTTTATATGATGATCTTGACTCTGAAGGAGAATGCACCCATCTTTCCGAAAGGAGGAGGACCCGGAACTGACAGATTGCAAAGGCCAGAGCCGCAGAGGAAGAGATTGTCAAGATCCGTTGGTTGGTGTATACCTATCCGCTTCACTCCTTCTGACACGAGTCATAAACAATTTCCTTTTGGATTTTCACCAGATTACGAGTTTAGTTTACGAGTTAGTAGTAGCTATTCGCCTTTCGCTTACGAAGTATCGGCTACCACATTTCGTCCTCGTCCATAAATTCTGGAGGACCTTGACTGATAATTCCAACCTTGTAGCGAGCAGCACCCAGCTATATTTATCGTAGCAAGGGGTCAATAGCACAACGACGTGACCACATGCTCAATCTGATTGATTACGAGATATAAAGCGAAGGTCTAGGTGCGTTGCTTTCCTGGTTGATTATGCGCATGCTGTCACCACAGGGGCTTTCACTAGCAAGTTTGCTGCTTGTTTCACTTCGTAGTAGGGTCTTACACACACTAAGCGAGTGAGAGAGATAATGTAGAAGGACAGATCGAGTACCTCGTCCATAAGACTCGTGAAGTTGAGTACTTCTTGTCAGACCTACTCGGAGGAAGAAGTTTTCACTCGTGAGATTTATGATAGTTTTCGCCAACCATTTTCAACACCAACTGATTTTCCCTGACTCGTTGGCGCATAAATTAATGTGGAGACTGCTGTTGGCAAAGCAAGTATCCGCGCATCAGAATGGAAGTGGATGCAACGAAACTCCAGTCGTCTGCGCTCGACCAGTTCGTGAGCGTGGAAAGTTAGGGTTTAGTATCGCTGCTCAAGCGAAGCTTGCTTACTGAAGTCCTACGCCCTTATATTCTTGCCACATGGAAAACGGTTATGTGACCAAAGCGGTCTCTTTCAACTTAACTTCGAGGACATCCAGGAAAAGGAAGCAATCAAGGAAGTGCGCAAGGACCTTACACCACTAGGTGCCCTGAGGATGGTTGAAACGCGAATACAGGACACGAAAACAGAGCAACCACGGAAGTAATCTCGTTGGTTGTTAATGTCTCTTCTCTTAGAAACTCTCTACTTGTAGGTACTGGTTAGACATACAAATGACGGCGATGTTGGTCCACCGATGAAGCTACAACAGCCACTTCATTACATGCACCTTGAAGCACCAGAGTCATACCAAAGATTAGCGTGGTACATCCAAACATGCTACAGTTCTAGTATCATCTAAGCTACACAGTGCAATCCACTAGAAGGATCTAGAGATAATATGATCCCACGTTCTACCGTGAGACATCCCCTAGGCAGAACACAACGAGACACTTTGAGGACGTTTTCTCAACAAACAAATACTACCGGTAGTTAGTTCGCAAAAACGCTATATGAACCAAGGCACTGGCAGGAGACGCGGAACGTGTAGTGAAGATTAGAACAATTCTTCTTTTGGGGAACTCGTACCGAAGATCTTGAATCGTTTTCATGAGACCAACAATGTTCCGGATTTACTTGCTGCTTCTTGAACTCATCGGGTCTTCCACTAGGGGAGGATTGGCTGCGCCTGCAAAGGAGATAGTGCAATACCGAGGCGACACTGGCGAGTCCGAAGCAGCAAGCTACTCCACTGGACTCGCACCCGTGAAAGAAATAAGATTAATATCGTGAGGTCAATGACCCTCATATCAGATATTAAACTAATAAGAACAGATATTACACTTGATCTTCTATAATGGAATAGAGAAGTTTATAAGGAGTTGTGGAGTCCATCTTCAGCCCCAGAGCTTACACAGTTTTATGAACGAGCAGGTGCCACCACGCGCGTTCCAAATAAGCTTTCCTCATCGACTTCGCACAGTAGGATATCGTGATTCTGCGAAGTTGGTGGAATGAAAGGCAATGACAAAGTAGTGACAACACATAAGGTAAGTTGGAATGTTCTTTACAGACGGTGGCGGCGAGTAGGAAACTGGCATAGTGACAGGCATATGGTGGCAGGGACGAGGAGACAGGAAGGGAAGGCAGGAGGAAAACTTTGCGCGAAATGATTACGTTTCCCACGAGCATTATAGACCGACGTCGCGTGTAGCAAATCGAGACCTCAGTCGCATGATTCTCACAGGGACTGTAGAAAATGTCCTGTTGAACCGAGTGGCATTCACAATAAACCATGTCCACAGTTTATGACTACTATACGAAAGGAAGAACTTTTCCTGGAAACAACGGAAACCGATAAAGTGGAGATCTTTTCTGCATTGGACGCTCACAGTTGTTACATAGTTCTTGGCCATTCTCGGGTCGTCTCGCACCCACTCACGCACATTATGGATAAATACTTCAAGTATACAGTGGTATTCACTAAAACTAGTCGTCATATGACTTCTAAAGAAGAAGTAGGAAGGAACGACGACGAACGGTGACATGTTTTCTGTTCATGATAGTGCAACTCAGGTCTCATTTCAAACAGATTATATAGTTATTTTCGATCCATGGAGATTTTACGAGATTTTACGAAAACTTTCGACCACGATTCTAGTCTAGAAGCAAGTCTAACATTTTGTTTCTTTCTTTTTGATATTTTCTAGTATTTTCACGGCAATAGCGAGTATAAAAACCGTACTTGGTAGAGATTTCCTATTCAATATTTAATGTGGCTGAACATACATATATGAGAGCGTAGTCGAGTATAGAGATAATGAATGGAGAGAGTACAGAGTGTAGTTTACGACATTTACAGTGTTGGTGGAACAGCTGAGGTCGTTCATGGCTAAAATTTCTAAAAGAGCACCAATCCCAATAGAAATTGTTGTCACTTTCGTTCTTCACCGGTTAGCTTACTATGTTCCACAAAAAGTCATGGCAATTTCATATGGTGTTGGTAGTAGCACAGTCAAATGAAATGACTAAATTTCTCAGCAATCCAAGAAAACTCAAGTCTGTCTCTCATTTCCTTCCTTTCCTTCTGCTGCAAAGCAATGTTTTCAAAATTATCACGATTGAGCGTGAGAAAAGATCACGATAAACCGATATCAATGCTCCCTATGACATATCATTCTATCTGACAATCTCTTTGTGTGAAAATCTTGAGATCCGGCCAGTTGAAATATACCCATAACTTCTACAGAAACGTGATGACAAACACACTCAACAGAGGATTCATGAAGATAAAGGAATATTCTCCAAAATGAAGAGAACACAAATCTTGGATCGCTATCAGATTTCTTGTGTGGAGAAATTTGAATATGCCACTCATAAATGGAAATCCGACTTGACTACACCCGATCCTTGCAGAAGACTGTGACGGTGGCTTATGCTGCAGTTAAGGTCAAATACTGCACACACAATGCAGCTTTGAAGATTTCGTAAAATATTCCTTGTTCCCCATTCTGTAGAACTACGCAGTTTCTCCAAATTTGCATCGTGAAGGGCCCCTTGAGTCCATAGGCGCATTGTAATAGCGTTCCACAGACGGGGGTAGGACGCTTCTCTCTTCGTTAGTAAGAGGGGAACTTCAAGTGCTTCCAGAACAGAGCGAAGTTGGCTCTTTGCTGAAAACACTCTTTGTTCTCTAGGTCATGTTACGACCTGACACAGACTTCCATGTTGGATATAATCTCCTAAGGTAAACGGTATAAGGAATAAACACAGAATGTATTCAGCGTCTTTCGCAACGGAATTGGGAGTTAGAGCAGGTCTGTAATTATAAGGTACAAGAAAACACTAACCTTTTTTGGTGTGTGTATACTTAACAAAAAAAGTTTACGTCTAAACAATCATACTAAAGAATTACTTGCTAGGGAAACATGATAGGAGTTGATAAGATCATAGTACTATTAAATCTTTCATCCGGTTTTGAAGAAATAAAATAATGCGTACAAGGAACCCTTTATAGAAGTCATGATACAAGAAAAAGTTCTCAGTACGAAAAAGTTCTCTGTAGTGTATATAAAGTACAGTTCAATCAAGAGAAAACTTATTCGAATTGTGTACAACAGCAATGTCTTCGAATTGTACACCAGCAGTGTTTTGTTACATCTACGGTGTGCTCTTGTGTGGGCGAGTATAATTTTCGGTCAGAGAAGAGAGTACACGCGTGCAAGTCAAAGCGGCACCACACATGAGAAACGCTGAAACCACGAAGGCTAACCTCCAGACTGGCTTAGAGGCGAGAATGGCCATACCGGTAGAAAGAGTTGCAATCACCAAAGAAACCACCTTCAACCTTTGGAAGTTGGTAACAGCAGCTCTGCATGATTTGCAGTGGACCACATGACGAAAGTATCGATTGGTGGGATCAGGAGCGTACAAGTGAACGAATGCACCTTTCGCAGGTGTCGTAGAAGCCATGCTAGCACTCAATCCAGCCGGAGAAGCTTCCTCGACAGCTGAGATAGCCGGTAACTTGAGGGTTCGGTGACCCCAGTAATAAGGCATACCATGACCGACTTTGTCCAGCCACTTTCGATACTCTTCAACCCATCTATCTTGATTTCGCATGTTGAGATAAACCTCACAGGTGGACCTCTGCTCGCGAATGAGTAACTCGTTCTGAGAACAGAGAAAACCCATGTCTTGCTCCAGTACGGTGTTGCCTGTCAGGTGAAAAACCCAGAGTGGAACGCGTGGAAAAGGATTCTTCTTGCCCTTGATTGCTGCACCAAATCGAAGCATCAGTGCCGATCTTCCTTGGCCAGCTGGTCTGATAAGTATCACACTGTTAAATAGTACCGACTTATCTGGACTTTCCTTCTCGTTGTACACGATGCAAGGGCCGATGAACCGTGTTCTGTTCTTATCTTGAGGCGAACTGACATAGTGCCAGTGGCCGGCGAATCCCTTAGCAGAGCGCTCCGTCACCTCAAATACCATGGCTTGTGCTTTCTCTCGCCTTGCCGATTGATCAACCCGATCATGAGATATGTGTATATGAGCAGGGTCCAGCACGTTTTCCACCAAAATAGACGCATCGTAAGGGAACTCATTGTAGGAAGAAACAACCGTATATCCCTCCCTATCGTACGAGTCAAAGTACGGTATCTCTTCATATGGAGCCTTCGATTTTTCGCCCATCCACACCCATAGAACACCTTGAGAATCCTTCACAGCGTAAGCGCGAGCGCAAGCTTTTCTGGGGATGGTAGCTCCTGGTGCTAGCTGCACGAAACAAAAAATAATAACAAACGAAGTAAGAGAGTAGCTATTTTAACAAAAATCGCAAGACTGCACCTGCGGAACCTTGCGGAGTTTGAACCTCGTCCTCAGACGACTACTCGACTACGGGGTATCACAAGGTCACGCAATCTGTTTCTTGGGTTCGAGCGGGTATTGATTAAGTGGAATCCGGAGAACCGTGAGAGACAAACCTGTGGAATTTTCGCACAAGTGCCGTCGCCCTCAAATTGCCACCCATGATACAGACACTCAATTCTCCCATCAATGATCTGTCCCTCTGAAAGCTTTGCACCCCTGCTTAGATCAAGCCAAAAGGAAGTAACACAGTTAGACTCTTTAGTCAGATCTGAATACCACGAACATCTGAGACATACGCCAGGGAGAATGCGTATTTGGTCAAACTGAGTCATATTAATGGTTGTGACAAAGTGTTTTTGGCTTACGCCAATCTTGTTGTTTTCATATTCTTTTTGATTTTGCTTCAATAAGAAATGGCTAAGATTGCGTGTGAAGATGATAAACACCTGTGAGGGCAACGATCTTCAAGGCAATTGAGTTTCCCATCTCCATCGCGGTACACTACGAGAAGGCGGTCGAAGACCGATAAGGCAAGAGGTGCATCTCCGGGGATGTCATCTGTCAAGTATAAAGGGTACCACTGTTCTTCCCAATTGAAGTTAACTACATCTCCAGCTGCAGGCTCCTGCACATCGTCCACGTGCTTTCTACCTTCCTTCGTACTTCCGCTAAAACCCGACGCTACCTGGTCGGCCAGAGCATGTGTTGCAGAGCGGTTACTTCTAACGGAGCTTGAAGTCGATAGTAGTGAAGATTTCCAAGGACTCTGTACACTGCTAATTGAACAAAATGAAAGTCCACTGAAAATTTTGTTTGTCCGAACCAGAGGAAGTCCATACCCCGAAGAAAGATCCCTTCTTCGACTGGGGTATCGACAAACTTGTGCTAACTGCAAACTGGCAATTCTGGACGGAGACGAATTCGAAACCGTGGTCTGATAAATGCCTACACATGGAAGTAAAGTTGTCATTATTGTGGTTGATCCTCTTTCTCTTCTTCGGGTATCCAGAAATCCTTCCTTCTTGTTCTTCACTGGCACGGCACACCCACAGGCCCTGCTGATGGTAAGCAGAATGAAGGTGGTCCAGATCGAGACCCCTGTTCTCCGGAACACGGTGCAGGCTAATCTCTTAAAAGATGACGAAACTCATGAGCCCGACTCATATTCACGGTTATCCTACTCGGAGCGGATCTTCTCACGTCTAAGCCTGATCAGATAGCAGAAGACCAAACAGGAGCTGCAATCCGCGCCGATTTATATACATATCTACATCAGAAGGCGTCAGGAGAGGGAAGGTTGCAGCCTTGTAAATGACTCAAACAAGGGTAGCATGCTTGAAACAGGGGAAGTTCCAACAAAAAGGGCACGAAGGACCTCCAGAAGCTAATATGAGAACCAACTATAGCGAGAACGGGACGCAGTGAATAGCCAAAGGCTGGAAGACCCCATCAAGCCGCACAAGGGAAAGAGGGACCCGAAGGGCATGCTTGAAGGGCATGAGAACCGACTACATGAACTCCACGGTGTCTTGCTTGCGCTAAGCATCCAATTAGTGAGAAGAATGGCAGTCTGCCGCCACAGGAAAATGTATCGAACACTCAAGAAGACGTCAGCTGCAGTGATCTCTAACCTACCGCCTAACATAGAAAAGGAGAACAGCGTGTGCTCCTGAGGGTCGACCTGGAGTAATGTGGCGCAGAGAAGAAACATGAATCCAACGTCTGAACTTCTTACCATGGTAACCGGGTAAACACTTCAAAAGAAACCATAATGTTTCGTGAAACTCTTTTGTCTTGCAGGTCGTACGCGTCTTGTTTTGTCGTACATGTCCTACACGTAGCAGCGGAGCCAAATCATGGTCTGTGGTCAGCGTTCATGCGGGCGATCTATATCTCTCGAGTCTCGAGGGAAGCACGTCGCACCTTCTAGGATAGATGCGTACAGAAGTAACCTAAATGTGCTCTGAATCATTTTAGGAGACCTACGAGTTTCTGACGCATTCTCTGAGCTCCAAGTTGCCTTCGTTTGATCGATTGGCTACAGGATCAGTTCACGTGCTATTAACTCACAGGAGCCGGTTATCTCTAAAGTATAGACGCAGACAGAAAATGTCAAATCTTCAGGAAGATCACCTCAAAGAAAGCCACTCTGAAGTTTCCTCCAAGATGTAAGCCTGTCAAAAATCAATCGTTACTGGAGTAGGAATCTACGGTAGCTCAAGTTGGTAAACAAGAGAGCGTACAAGTTTGTGATCAAAAGTGATAGCAGGCCAGGAATAGAGCAGAATCTCATACGACACCTGTGTGGTACATCAGGAACTGGTTGGGCTGTTGGAAGGAAACGCTGCGCCACGATCAGCTTAGTTCTGAAGCTTCATCACCAGTAAAGCGATTTCGTTGATGCAGAATGTAATCAGAGCAATCATAGCACTGATCAGTAAAAGAAGCAGCACGTGTTTCCACCTGTAGATCGTAGGTTTCATGAAGCTATACCCAAATTCCGGCCCCTGTATCCTCATCTTACTTGGCTGCCGTGCTAGTAGAGGCTGGCTACGAGTGGGAGATCGAGCAAATAAGCAGGAACGTGAAAGCCAGGCATCATCGAGGAGGAGCTGCATCTTAGATCGAGTTTTAACTCCCCTGATGACTTCCGCCTGCCTGCCTGAGCTCGATTAACGGCTCGATTCCAGACATTTGAATTCGAGCTCGTATGTCCATCGAAAGTCCGCTTTCGATATTTGAAACTTTGAGCAGGTATCTCCATTTGGAGCTCGCTTTGAGCCCCGTTGACAGACAAACCTCGACTGCGTTTACGGACTGAGCTTGCAAATTATTCTCTTACCTTGGATGACGTCTTGGTAAAGAGAACACTGAAAAGCATTCGTTTGATTTAAAATTCTGTCTGTTGTCTACACGGAAGCTTAGCAAGGATGTCCAATGCATCTCTGGTCGATGGGACGCTAGGAAGTATGCGGTTGCTGTGCACATGCGTAAACATACGGGGAAAACAACAGTTGAACGTCGCCTCCCTGCAAACCTGGGAGCGTGAATGGGCTTGGCTGGGTGGAGCACGAGAGGATCTACTCTATTATTAGGACGAAGAACGATAATGGATAATCTGCGAAATACAGTGAACTTGAGGCATCGGGAGGAAGAAACTCGAGAGCATCCACATCCATCCACATCTGCAAAACACCGCTACTCACTTTCGAAGTGTTGCGAGAATTTCCATTTCCGAAGACGGTCGTAATCCAACTGGACTGGGAACGGTTAGAATAAGGATTGCTTCCAAGAGAGCAGGCGCCACACACAAAGGAACGTACAAAGAAGGAGAGATACAATATTTCACCAAGGGAAGCAAGGGAGCGTATAGACCCCTCTGTATATAGAGAGATAGTATAATTTTTCCACATAACCCTACATTGTACATTTAATTGTGTATAGTCTTAAACCACAGGTGGCAGTATATTAGTGATGGGATATCCCGCCACTAATCATTTTACTCCAGTGTTTAAGAAAACTAGATCCGACGGGCTCTCTCACCCGAATTGTGCCCAGCTGGCTTGTGCTCATTTGTTATCGCATGCTCTTGATCTACGTACCAAAATGATCATCTCCTCATGCTTTGAAATGAACGTTAGATCATCTCACTCTGACATTGGACGACTTCAGAGAAATCATCCAAAAGTGAAAGTAATGAAAACCTCAGAAATAAAATATTCTTAAAATTTAAAATTTGAATAGTTATCGTAACGAGACTCTGCTCGTTAGAAGAACTAAAATAAGAACATGAATTCTAGGACTGTTAGCCGGCCGTGCAGCTCACACACCAATCGGTCATCAAAGAGAACTTTGGAGCAGCGGGTCCTATCAGATATACATTTCCGATAAACTTGAAATGTATGTCCGGCCTGACAGCCAGCCGACTGTTACCACCTCCTGTCAACTGTTTTGCTGACGGGAGGAGCGATCCTCCAACCTGGGCTCTTGGCTGGAGAGAGTGCGGAGGCTTACGTAAAGCCCCCTTCTTCCTTTTTCCCTTGATCTTTTTTCCTCTCCACTTGCTTATTCTCCTCACTCTCGTTACTCTCCTTTTTTTCTCTTTGCATTTTTCACACTTGGTTTTATTCTATGTTAGACAATTAGAGTCTTTCTAACTGATTAGTTGTTGCTTATATTTATTTATTTTTCTCATTTTTCTTTTTTCTCTCTCTTGTTTTATTTTTCTACTGTTAGAGATTTTGTTATGTTATTTAATTTTTTCTCTCATTTAGTTTTTTGATTGTAGTAGAAAGGTGTAGGTCAGATTAATTTTCTCCACTGTTGCTTATTTGTAGTAATAGACAGAGCTTACTTACCACTGATGATTTTGGACGGACCTCCGGATGGATAGACATGTGGACGGCTTTAGGACATATTTATATATCCATGCCACCTAGAGTGTATCCTAGGCATCTTGGAGACCGACACGGAACTAGAGGATGTCCGGAGATCCTGACAAGTATGGTGAGGATCCTTGAGTCATTCTTACCTAGGTATGTATAGATCATGACACTTTAAGGATCATGAGTCGGACACGCTGATGTGTTTCACTTTCTGTTTGCACCTCTGAGCAGCGGATAGACCATATGACTAGAGACGTTGAGCAAGTACCCGTAGACCCTGATGTAATCTTAGAGTAGGGTGTTTTGGAGAGAGGAAGCTTAAAGATAGTTGCAGATGATTTATTCGCTGATCTAGATGTGTTGCGTGCTCTTGGTGTCGAAACGCATGGAGATCATGTACACTTCTTTCCAATATACTTGAATATGCTTGTGCAACCAATTTTATATTCGTTATATGTCATGATAATATGTTTTGTTGTATAACATGTGTATTACAAGTCATATGTGTCATATAGCATGTATTGCATGCATAAGATGTCATTCATGCCGAGGATCATCATGTTGCGGTTCCAGATTCTCAAATCCCACAGACCTTAGATTCTCATATTCTACTAGATAATCCACAAGGTCAATCGTCGACCCAAGCTCCCTTCGCTGAGTCGGTGCTCCCTCTTTATGGATTTGTAGCACATCCTAGATTATGTGAGTTCTTTCAGATCTTTCGAGTGCGATGTACTCACCACAGATGTGAGCACTACTTTTATCATCCATTATTTTAGCTCTCCATCAGAGTTGGTTGTTGAAATTAATGTGTCTTGATAGACACACATATGGATGGAGGTCTCCTGAGATGGAGATATAGAATAGCATCTTGGATGTTACCCATCGCTTTTACCATGCAAGATTATCAGCAGGTTTGGATTTTGAGCAGCTAGATTATGTGTTTAGAGAGGGTGGGTTAGTCCCGATAACTTTTTGCATTTCAGTCAGGGAAGCACCGCGAGATAGGTTGGATAGAGATGACATTTGATACATGGACACTGTTGAAAGATGAAGTGCAGTCTGAAGTGCAAGCCAAGCATTTTTCGAACTTGAACGAGGTCAATGCCGAAGGTGCATGTTTTTGGATTCTTCTAGCTCCAAATTCTTGTACATTGTTGACAATTGTTGAATGCTTAAGTGATTTATTTAGTTTATCATCTGAAAGTGGATTGGTTGTAGACGACTTCGTTGTTTGCCAACCTTAGGTACGATTCTACTCGTAACGGTTACAATGACACCTACGCGGTCATCGATTCAAATTTCAATAAGATGGAGGAGATGATGAACATGACACGCATTGAGACCGATAACAATTCTTGGTTGATCAAGGATCGTGCATTCGATATAGACATACAACGGTTGATCGCACAAGGTATTATGCCGGACGAGATGGTACACGATGACAAGTCATCCGTAGATGCAATATTGCTTCGTCACGATATTGTGTCACAAAAGGACTTGTGGCACAAGTGCAAGAACGTGATCAAGAAGTTCTTGGTTGACTTGCAAATGAAGAATTGCTCTCCAGCGGGTGTGGAGGAAGCTGAGGTGACCACTGATCTTGAGCCCCTTGTCCAACAATGAAAGCCCCTTGTCCACGAAGCCAAGTGAGACAGCTTGTCACTTGGCTTCGTGGACAAGGGGCGTTCATTGTTGGTAACAAGTCCGTGCTTGTTCAGCGAGTTGCCCAGTTGAGAGGGTTGGAGGAAGGAGATCTAGTAAGATCCATATGCTTCTTGTATCATGAGCTTCAAGAACATGAGATTACGGACAAGTTGAAGAGATGGATTTACACTTGTTGTCAACTGAACGCAAGAAGAACAGTGGGTACGGATATGCAAGAAGAAGATGATGCATCGACATTGTGTCTTGATATCAAGAACGCTGCAAACAATTGTGCATGAGAGCACGATACATGTTTGACTCTTCACTGTCTGACTGAGATCTCGTGGTCATGCTGTAGTGTCCTTGACCTGAACAGGTCAACCTCTAACAAGTATTACGAACAAGATAAGCTTACAACCCATCGCTATATGAGTCATAGTTTTGGATATACATAGTCCTTCAAGATCTCTCGTACCCGTTGACTTTGTAGATTCATCTACACACCGGACAATGATGGAGTTTCTTGACAAGGCTATCACTCATACAAAGATGTGTTTTTACACGCGAGCTAGGAAAAACTATATGTCAGAGACATTCAATTCAGTTCAATAAGTTTACGACGAAGAGGATTCACTTCCCTCAGACTCATGAGGCTCGTCTTGTGGCATGTGCTATGGACTGGAATGAGAATATCATCCAAGAGCTTGTAAAAATATTCCAACGTTGACCACAACACACTTCAGTACGTCATCAGACAGCTACTTTGCGAGTGTTACCTCTGCCGATCGTGGCTTGGAAGACATCACTGAAGGAGTGACTATTCGATGAGCGGGACTCTGCAAGAGTGATAAGTAGATGCACCGATTCATGCAAATATTGATAGCGTACAACTGTGATGGCTATGGTTGAGCTTCCTCTAACTTGTGTTTCTCATCTTTCATCAGATCTCATCATTGGACAACGAGCACTAAGTTGCCATCGCTATAGTGTGAGTTTGGATGTTTGACGACTAGATTCACTATTTAGGCTCTCAGTAGGCTCCATATATAGCCTACTAATTTAGAACATAACATTTTGATATATATCTCTTTCAAATAGTTTGAGATCCACTGTGGGATGTTGTGAACTATTACTCGATATAATCTTTATTTATTTATTTTTTCATAAATAGTTCATTGTCAGTTTCGAATCATCTTTAGTTTGCATGTTGCTTTAGACTTAGATGTTAGAGAACCTCTAGTCAAACCAGATTATTTTCTCCTGCTAAACTAGTATATAATACATGTTTCCACAAGTTATTTAGCTCTGCTGAAGCAGGTATTATATACCTGTTTAGCAGGTTATATAGCTTGTCTATTCCAGGTACTATAACTTGTCAAACTAGGTTTTAAAACCTGCAAAGCAAAGTTTGCAAACTTGCTTCAGAAGGATTCTAAACAGGTTTTAGCCACCTGTTTTGACCTGTTTAGAAACCTGTTTGGACAAGTTTATAACCCTATTTCTTTGCGAAACAAGCTTTATAGAGGTTTGTAAAATAAATCTTGTTTCGGCAGGTATAGATATCCTGGTGAAGTTCCAGGTTTTGAATAATGATCCATGCAGGTTTGAGCAAACCTGCAATCAACAGCAAAAACAATTTTCTAAAACTTTACATACCAAATAATGTATCTTAGTTGGGAGTTGAACCCAAGGGCATCCCAGCAAAGGTTCACTCCCCTCACAAGAGAGGAGGAGGCACAAGCCAACAAGAATATAATAAACACCACACTTGTAATCAAACTGCAAAAACCCAACCTTGTATCAAACAAACATTTTGTACACACAAACACTAAAATATATTATAAACTGATGAAGTATCAAAAATGTCTACAGAAGAAAACCTACATGTTTCTCTCCTAGCTCTTTCCAGATTACTTGCATAGTAGACTCTAAACACTCAGGAAACTGAGTTCTCTTTTTCCAACCAACAGCATACCGTAAATAACGATACACATAAAATTGCTGCTTCTTAGATACAGTCTCAGCATACGAGTAACAAGCACAGAGAATAAAAGACTCAGCCGCCATGTCCAAACTTACAGCGAAAACATCACATGTGTCACAGAAAACAGGAAACTCGTAGTTTCTCAAGTGAAACTAGTCTGATAATCCGCATAGGAGGAAGTTGCGGTTCGAATTTATGAATACCAACCCAAGAGAATTTCCATATCCCCTCCAAAGCTCTATCAATGCGTGGTTTACTCCAAATATCCTGCATGACATCAATATGAAGTTCATACAGGTCCATAAAACATCTCGAATGGTCTCCCGATATTGTATTACCGGTTAGAACTCGATGGTTCCTGATGACAGGTGTACTGTGGCTCGAGCTCGCCAGCGCATTGACGAAATGAAAGGACTTGGAAATAGATAACCAAATGTAGCGGTGAAGTCAAACTGACTCCAGAAGGAATAAGAGAAGATATCACTATTCGAATGCCTCGAACGGATAATCAACCCAAAACTAGAGCCAATATCACCACCCCAAAGTCAAGAATAGATGTCCAACCTAGAACCACTGGCCAAAAGTGAAGTCAAATCAATACTGACTAGAAACGATTGAAGAAGTCAAATGAGGAGCATAAATAGCAACTTAGCGAGAAAGAAAAAATGAGACCTTCGGACAACCGCATCCATAGTAGAAACTATAAAATAGATAACCAAAGTTTCTTCTCTCATTCTCGTCAAATCACGCACCACTAAAGCACGATCCTCGACCAAGAATGAACCCAAACTGTCACCAAATGTAGCTACACGATGATCATGCGAGAGCCAAAGCACTAACAAATGTATTTTTTCTATACAACCAGAAGCCACATGCTAGACTCCCACCACAACAGCAATCCACCACCACCTTCGAGCCCACCACAACTCACAACTCCAGCCCACCGCACCTCCTCAGACTCCTATCACAACTTGAACCCACCACCAGAGAGACAATGCTGCTGGTCCCACCACAGCTTGAGCCCACCATCAGAGAGACAAAGCCACGAGCAGTGGCAGTTGAGGGACACGCGCTTCCAACAAAAAATCCTAGACTGCTCCACTCTCTGACCGAGAAGTTAGCTCCGACCCCTCCTAATATTTGTTAGACTGACTGGAGGAGAATATCACGTCCACACCCTCTCCCTTTTATACTACCACATGTGGTTTAACTACAAAAGGTGTCAAAATACTGTGCAATCAGTATGGATCATATCAGATATCAGTTTACTAGAGGTTTACATCCATATTAACACTCTCTCTCAAGTTCAAATCAATATCTTTGCACCTAGATTCAATATGGAAATATCATATTTATCTTTATATAAGGTCTTGGTAAAAATACTAGTAACTTGTTCATGTGTTCCAGTAGATCTAGATCTATTTCTCCATCCAAAACTTTCTATGTTTGATCTTAACATGAAATATAAAGTTACTAGCAAGTTTAATACTATTGATATCATCAGTGTATAAATTGACAGGATCAGAAAATACTACACGTATTTTTTTCAAAAGGGTATGGAGCTAAACAGACTCACAAGTAACATTTGTGACACCTCGATACTCAACTTCAGTAGACGATAACATATCAATGGGTTGCTCTTTTAATTGCTCACCAACCATAGCGTTTCTAAGGTAGAAACAAAACTTGACTTAGATCTTCTTTCTTGGACACTTCTTGTCCAATCCGCTGTCAAGGCGAGAGTTTCCTAGGAAGAGAATAACTTTCTAGCTGTGATACGATCATGGAAGGAGGACAAAAATCACACATGGTGTCTTGTCGTGAACCGACTCCTACCTGAAAATCTATTTTCGATACTTATCATTATCGCTCCAAAGACACTCATAGGGTAAAAAATGAGATTTTTTGCACAACTTCAGATCTTTATTTTCATTACATCGATGGGTAGAGCTCATTGTTAGCTTTCCATGGGCACTTCTTCTACTTCATTTGGACGCCTAGTGGAGAAGTTACGATTACATCAATGGGTAGAGCTCGTTGTCAGCTTCCCATGGACACTTTGTCTACTTCATTTGGACGCCTAGTGGAGAAGTTACGAGATTCGAAAGAAGAGAAAATCAAGCTAGGCTCTAGTTTACTTTTGCTGATTGGGTATTTGCAGCTCCAGGCACTATACTAAAGACGCAAGGGGTTTGTTTGCTCATTATCTGAGAAAACTTTCACGTACAGCGACTGCCGTAAGGGGGCAACTTAAGGGGTTAGCTTGCATCTTCGATCTGTCAGCAGACGGTTCGAGAGATTTGGAGGTCCAATGCAAACGCGCAAGGCATCATTGGGTTCAGATCTGTGTAAGCTACGTGTTGGTTAAGACGGTTCGTGAAGAGACGGATCAAGGAGTGTGTTCTAGGAGAAATTGAGACGCATGAGAGGTTTTTTGAAGTGCTTTGCTTCAGTTATCTGTGAAGCAGAGTTGGACCGTTTCGACCTTTCCGGAGTCCAAACTTGCTATCCTTAGATCCATCGGGATCAGAATGCCGAATTCTTCAGGAAATTGAAGATGATACTAAGTTTCATCAGATGATTTGGGAGTTCTGGGTGAAATTGGTTTGCAAGGAAGCACTTACATCAGTTTTTCATCACATGCGATCAAAGATTGGGTTGTTCTTCGTGATCTGTGAGCCAAGCTCTTCGTTCTTGGTGCCTACACGATCAGGGAGTCTTCATCTACGCATAGGAGAAGACCGCATGTGGATTGGATTGTTGATTTGGGTGTGGTGAGCGAGTTTGAGCCGCAAGGAGTCGATTTACGTCAGTTTTTTACATCATACGATCAAATTTCTTGTGTGGTTTTGCGAGAGGAACTCCATACGGCTTGTTTGGAGTCTCGTTGAGTTCAGGGTATTTAGATCTACTTACCAGAGAAGACGGATATCAAATCAAGCAATCTGTTTGGACAGTGTGTGCGGTTTTAAGCTGTAGAGAGAAGTTTTTGAAAGTTCGGTCACTTGCGATCAAAATTTGACGATATCTCGGCTGTCGAGAGTCGGATCGGATAGTTCTTGAGGTCAACAAGGTCAGGAAGGAAGGCCTTATCGACATCTGAAGACCGTTTGGCGAAGGAGAAAGTTCTCAATTAGATCTTTTTTGATTCTTTCGTTACGATTTTCGTCTTTTTTAGTTCGTTAGAGTTCTAGTTGGTTATGTACAGCTTATGGTAGCTAGTTTTAGCTAAAAGCTTGTACATGGATGTTGTTTGGACTTGGGTTTGAATCGGGTGATACTGGTGCAGTTCTGTTTGTTAGCAAAGAGATGTTTCTCTTGCTTTGAGCTACGCTTCGATAATTTTGGGTCTGGGTTGAAGTCAGGGACTCGTTTTAAGGGGTTTTGAAGCAGATTACATAAGAACACAAAACTGAGAAACAGACCAAAGCAGTTATCGCTTTGGTCTGTTTCTCAGTTTTGTGTTCTTAAGGAGAAAGAACTGGCAATGTATATACGTTGGGAGTTGATATATATTGCGACGTTTGTTTTCGTGGTTGTTTTTTTCTTTCTTGTCTCTGTTCAACACACTATATCTCCACAGCCAGGAACCTCGTGTTTTTCTAGAGATCTTTCATGCAAAATCTGACATGATAACAGAGTACGGATCGCAAAAAAAAACAATCTCTATCTCATTCTCGATCCGAACAAAACACATGACACGCACGTAAGTCTTCAATTCCAAACCATCCAGATTAAAAATCTCACGTTCAAGAACTCAAGACTTCAGAAAACTACTCCTGTGAAGTATTAGCACATTCATCTAGAAGCTTCTCATTTTCTGTTCAAGAAGATATGCCTACAAGTTGCAGATCTCCTCTCTACTCGTTTCTTTCCTCTAACCTCAATTCCTCGATGTCAAAACTATCATCAGTCAGAAAATTCTCTAGTCGTAAGCTCCATAAATCTCTCTCCTGAGCTCTTCCGATAACTCTCCTCGATTGGTGATAAACAAATCTCCTTTCTGATGTACATCCCTCTCTAGGATTTTCTTTTTCTCTACGTGACCTCCACAGTCACCTAACAGATGTAAAATGATACCTTAGACAAGTGGTTACAAAAAAATAAATCTCTGATATTATTTCAGCACGTGCTATTTTCTTATGTGTCAAAAAGACTAATTAACATGCCTACGTAGATTCATATGTATGGTGTCGTATTGTGACATGACTCACATGTGAATTTAACGTAGAACTTGTAGTATGTTGTTTTTCACGTCTTGCAAATCTTTTCATGTAATTCGCTTGATAGCGTATTAGGTGCCACGTCCACAGTTATCTAAGATGTTAGATCGCATGATAATGAGACGTTGTCCTGTTGTGGGACCAGTTAGTATGTAAATTACGCGTATAAGTGCGTTTTGCACATAATTGTAGAAGTTGTGGTGTAATGGGATCTAAAACTTTGCTCTTATGAGCTTAGAATGCTCTATTATCTGCTGAGGGGCTCCATGGGGTGCAAAAGGACAAGGTGGGGTCCTTTAACTTCTCATTGGTCCTCAAAAAAGTGAAGGTAACTTGTCCTCTACCTTAGTGCGCGCTCTGGGAGGATCGGGGCACTTTGACGAGGGATTTTGAAGATCAGAGGGCATGGGCGGAGAGCTCTCGACGAGAGGAGCAATCTGACCACAAATTTCACTCGATTTGGAGGTCCAGGGCATACGTTATGGCGATTTGAAGTTCATAGAGTGATGAGAGTACAAGAGTTTCTCTTCCGATTGTAAGATTAAGGGGTTTGAGTGATTGAACCGTCAGATTGAGACCAGATTTCATGAGCTTGTAGTCTGTCAGCTGCTGAAGCTCTGACCACAAATTTCACCACCGGATGTTCTGCGGATTGAGCGCAATGGCGATTTGAAGACGACGGGATGCAGAAAGCTGTCAATCTGAAGCAGCGAGTTTGCAGATTTATGGAGGACGATCAGAACGGTCAAATCGGCTCAAATTTCCTGTGTAGTGAGTTTACCTTCTGAATTGATAGCTCAGGAAGTTGGAGTGGAAGTGGACGGTTCATTTAGTCGAAGAAGCTTCTGTCATGAATCTGAGATTGGAAGTGCGTGTTAGTTTCTGTGGATTTGTGTTAATTGTGGGAGGAGATCTAGCCGTCAGATCTTCCTGAAATTTGACCTGTAAGTAGAGATTTTAGTATCCTACCTACGTGGCAAGTTTGAGGGGAGACTGAACTGTAGATCTGTATCTATCATGTGTGAAAGTTCGCTGTTTGCTCTGCCGCGTTGTATCGGCAACGATATCTACTCTAGGTCTCGAGTCTTGTTACGGCAGCTGGCAGAGAAGCGTCCAGTGTGACGTTTGTGTTGCTTTGGGGTGTATTCTAGGCGTAGATGAGACTTTAGCGACCTACGTTGTAACCACGTCATGTGGTTGTCAGGTTCGCACTCAACGTGGCAAAGTGCGATCCTTGACCTGTAAAGTCGACTTCCTATCTAGCCTAGTCTCTTGTATTAGGACACGTTACGGTGCATGCATTAGAACCTTTCAACCCGACGACCTACACGTGGATGAGTATGACGGCACCAAACATGCGATGTGCATGTGTGCCACCTCATCGGTCCGTGTGGCTGGGGTTGTTCTGTTAGGGGACTTGCACCTATCCTTCTGTGGGGGTTCGAAACCTTTAAGCAGAGGGGAGTGACTTGTGTGGGGGATTCGATCTTGAGAAATCCAAGAGATTGTTCGTGGAGAGATCGTGGTGATCCTATGAGATTGTATCAGATGTTTATGGATCGATATACTTTTGTAGTTGGAGTGCACATGTGGTGAGAGATGGACGAAGGACTCTACTTACCGCCCAGATTCCCTTTTCGAAACCCTTTCTCGATTAAACTGATGTATATGGAACGAGTTCACTTTCAACAGTTTCTGATAGGATCCTTCGGGCATAACTTTACCGCGCAAGTCATGCTCTCGCCTGTCCCTGTGATCTTACCTGTTGTCACTTACGGCCAAGAATGGGATCTCACCGTCTTTATCCTCATCTAACGAAGGATGGATCTAAATCAGCTCCCTCCTGTAAACTTTAACACCCAGTGCGAGATAAGACACATCTGTCGACCCAAAGCCATGTACGAAGCCCTAGTAGTGAGAAACTTTGGAGAGGAATACTATCGAGAGATCATGTCATCACATATCCCGTTTGTCGTGCCCATGATCATCCAACGTTTTCGTGTAGTTATCTTGACCCTTTACTGAGAGAAAGAAAGTGCTTAGTTATCGAGGAAGTTAGAGAGAAATCTACGAGATACTAGTCGCTCTGCTGTGCACTGATCACTAGCCACAGCCAGAAGGTACGCCCTTGCTCAAAGGAAAGGCTCTCGCTACGACATATTTGGTGCTTCCACTGAGAGCACGCTTTGAGGTGGTTGAGTGAGTTGTTGCCGAGGAGCGTCAAGTATGAATCTTCCCGAAGCAATGGGGACGAGTGGAGGAGGAGCGGACGATCTACTTCGAGCATTGACTATGTTGTTGAGACAACAACAAGGAGGCGATGTTGGGGAGCAGAAGTCTACAAGAGCTCTACAAGCGGTGGTGAAGAAGTTGGGGAGGTTCGATGGAAGGAACATCACGAAGTATGTTCGGGAGTATATTTGTGAGATGGAGGTAAATCGTGTGCCTGAGACAGAGATGATTTCTAGTTTCGAGTTGGCTGTGATACCTGAGATCCGTAGTCAAGTGACAAAGCTGAAGGATGCACGTACGAGTTCTTGGGAGGAGTATGAGCAAAGGTTGAAGAGTGAATTTTTTGATGATGATGCGGATAGAGTAACCAAGAGAACGTTCTTGGAGTGGATAGAGCAGCGTCCGGGGAATGAGATGACACCAAATGAGTTGCTACGTGAGTTTGAGAAACGGTTCTGTCAATTGTCTCCATCTGAGAGGACGACGCTTGACTTAAGGAAGACAGAACTTTTTCTAGAAGCTGCTGATGAAAATCTAGAGGACAAGCTTTTCTTGATGTTAGCAGACAAGGGAGAAGAAGGAGGAGTGAGCACGGACTGGAGAAAGGTAGAGGAAGCTGTTACTATTCTCACGAAGCAGAAACGTGGAAGAGGTAGAGCTGCAACCTTGAGGTCTGATGTCTCTTTAGCTCCATTGCCCAAGCCTGCCAATAGCAAGATTGAAGATTCTGCTATCGATGAGTTGGTTAAGGGTCTGAGAGAGTTAAGGATAGAGATGGCAGAGCTAAAGCATAGTCGGAGTCCTGGTGATACCAATGCATCATCAACTAGCAGAAATTTTGTTAGAAGATGTATCTGGTGTGACAGTACTGAACACCAACGACGAGATTGTGAGGAGTTTTCCGAAGCTCTCAGAACCGGAGTCGTGAATTTTAGAGATGGAAAGATTCATCTCGCCCAAACTGGTGCGCCGTTGAATACCAACTTTGGTAAGGGAGGAATGAAGAGTTTGGTGAGAGGTCAGGTTGGTATAGCTACGGCGATACGCACAATAGAGCCAGAAACATTTGCGATTGAAGTAGATGTACCGGTTGTAGCAGCTATTAAGAGCGATGTAGTTGAAGTTCCACGAGAAGTAATGTTACGAGGTGCGGAGGCAATTCGCCGCATTACTGGATGGGATGATCCTGTAGAGGCAGGGTGTGTCAAGGCTTACTTGGTACAAGAGAAGCATGTAAGCTGGCAAGATGCGATTGTGGAAGAGAAAAGGAGACGTGATGATGATGTTGCTGACCCGGAGGAGGCTACAAGGAGAGCTAGAGCCACGAAGAGGAGAGGGCAACAAGAGACATCACCTTCTGATATCCCTTCGACGTCTCAAGGGGCATCTACATCTGAACCTATGGTTGATGTTCCTATTTATGACACGGAGATGAGAGAGAAAGGCAAAGGAGCTTCTTCAAAGGGCAAAGGTAAAGCACCGACCTACAGACTACAATCAGATATCGAGACCACCACCAACTTGAAGGAGATTCTTGAAGAGAGAATTTTGGATGCAAAGATAGAATTTTCCTTGCGAGAAGCCTTGGGAATAGCCAAACGTGACTTTCATGAGTTGATCATAGATGTGATCAAGAGAAAGAGGCAGATGACTGCAGATACAGTGATGGTGAAAGCATTGGATACTGACATCACTGGGGAAGAAGATGAAGAGTTAGGTCGCGTATTTGCCCAAAAGCATGTACTACAGGCGTCGAAAGGAAGAGAGGCAAGAGTTTCAGACTGTGCTGCAGAATATGGCGACGAGAAGCAGCATGAGAGTCACTATTCTCGAGCATATTGGGCTCGTGCAACCACAGAGACAAGGGTCCGACTGGGTAACTTGTCAGAGGCTATAGTGGCATTGGTGGATCACGGTTCGGAGATTAATATCATGTCCAAAAATGTTTACGAGAAAGGGAAGTGGCCAATCGACACAGGACATGGATGGGTTCTTCGTGCTGCTAACAACCAAAGAGGTGAACTTTTTGGTGCTTGTCCAGCTGTCAAGACTCGAATAGGAGATGTAGAGATAGAACAAAACTTTTTTGTTCAGAGTGTAGCTGCTTATCCTGTGATCCTTGGTCAACCGTACATTACTGCGTCTAGGATGGAGACGAAAGTAATGGACGATGGGTCTCATTATGCTCGTATTAGAAGTCAAGATGGTACGAGGGCGGTACAGTTTCTTACTGTACGTACGGGTCATGAAAGGAACAGAGAGAAGCTGAGGGACAGTCCTTTAAGGACTGACAAAGAGTTTTCGGATTTTTAGTTAGCACTCCTGTAGAGCGGGAGTATGGGAGTGTTGATAGGAGAAAGAGCCTTCCGCTAGTGCCAGAAGATGAAGAAGAGATGTTTAAATGTGGATTTGCTCAGTTTTCTGAAACATGTGTAAATAGATTTCGAGTGGTAGAAGAGATGGATAGTGTACAAAGACGATGTGTGAAGAAGCAGGAAGATCTCTTCAAAACTCAAGGAGTTTTGGTAGATCAGGAGTTCATTAACGGGGTGTATGAAGAAGAGGGCTTTGAAGATACTCTTGAGGAAGTTTTGTCGTTTATAAGCACCGATTCTTTGGTTAATGGATTAGTCGCGATCCGTTCACGTGAGTTACATGAGGAGATTACAAGATTCGTCGAGGACGGCTACAAGGTTCAGCTTCAGATGAAAGGAGATCATGAGTTGGAGTTAGAGAAGAGTAGAGCCATGAAACACCAAGAAGCGCAGGTTCATACAAAATACAAGACGGTGGCGCGTAAAGTGAAGCCGGTGGCTACTCAGCTACCTGAAGACTCTAACAAGCAAGTGGAACGAGCATCGACTGAACCAGTTCTGCGGGATTCACAGAGAGTAGGGCACAGGTTCACAGAAGAGACACTCAAACGACTACAGATTGGAGGGGGTGAGTTTCTCACTGAGGAAGAGAGAAAGCGTTTTCATGAGATGTTGAGAAGGCATGGAAAGGCTTTTGCTTTCAGTGCAGAAGAGATTGGATGTGCAGATACGAGTGTCGTAGCACCCATGGTGATCTTCACAGTACCACATGTGCCTTGGGACTTGAAGCCTATACCAGTGCCACGAGCTATGTTGCCAAAGCTTGTGGAATTGTTGAAAGAGAAGATACGCATGGGTATTTTAGAGCCATCTATGGGACCTTACTCGAGTCGGTGGTTTACTGTACCTAAGAAGTCATGCGTACTCCGCTTGGGCTTGTAAGGATGTGTACATTACCGCAAGGAGCGACAAACTCTGTTGCGCATGTGCAAAATGCAATGAATAGGATTTTGAGAGAATTCATTCCGGAGAAGACCATACCTTTCATAGATGATATTCCTATGAAAGGATGTGCAGTCGAAGATAAGGATGAGAAGCTTACTGAGGATGGATGTCGAAGATTTGTGGTTGATCATATTCACGATGTGGAGATGATCTTAACAAGGCTTGAGGAGGTAAATCTCACTCTTTCAGCGGAGAAATCGAGCTTTGGAGTTCCGGAGATTGTTGTGGTTGGTCATCTTTGTGGAGCTTTTGGCCGACGTCCGAACCCATCAAAGGTTGATGCTATTGGGAGGATGAAAGATTGTGCCAACACCACAGAGGTTAGGAGATTCTTGGGAGCTTGTTTGTTCTATCGAGTGTGGATTCCTCATTTTGGTCACATGTCTGAACCGTTGTATGAGTTGCTGAGGAAGCGAAGGAGGTTCACTTGGGATGAGGAGCAGAGGGTCGCTATGGTGCGACTAAAAGAAGCGTTGAAATCACCACCAGTTCTACGACAGTTGAGCTATGATTGTGGTAGACCCATAGTCGTTACTGTTGATACTAGTCCTATCGCTATAGGTTGGGCAATAGGGCAGGATGATGGTGAGGAAAAGAGGTTTGCAACAAGATTTGGTGCTCGCATACTTTCGGATCGGCAAAGGAGATACCCTCAAGTCAAACGAGAGCTATGGGGCGTTGTAACTGCAATGAAAGCTGAGAAGGAGTATCTCATTGGAGCACATGTACTACTTGAAACTGATTGCTTACCTCTGTTGGGAATGATAGCAAACTGCACAACGCCTGATATTGCTATGTTACGTTGGATAGCTTACATTAGGTCGTTGAATCCAGAGTTGAGGCACATAGCAGGGAAGATGAACTCGATGGCAGACATGTTGTCTAGAGCTAGGTACTCTCAAGAAGAAGATATGGAAGCAGAAGATATGGATGAAGATGATGCAGAGGAGGGGCAAGTTCTACAACTATCAAGCGAGGACCGGAGTCGCTTGGATGGTGTTCTTCCTTTCAAGGAAGAACTCTACTGTGGGAGGCTCAAAGAAATCGGACGCTATCTAAGCACTCTTCAGAAGTATGAAGAATGGACGGAGAAAGTCTTCAAGGAGATACGACATCAGGCCTATGGCTATCTATTACGAGATGGATATCTGTGGAAGAGGCCAAAGAGGAGAGATGGAGTACCCTTGAGAGTAGTGGATGATGCAGAGACCAAGAAACAAGTACTCGAACAATTTCATGATACCTTATGGGCAGGTCATCGAGGTACATGGGCGACCTTTACCAAGATCAAGGAGAGGTATTGGTGGAAAGGATTGTATCGAGATGTAGAGAAGTTTGTTGGGTCATGCATTGAATGTCAATTCCAATCCAAGATTCGGTATAGGGATGGATTGAGACCCACATATCCCTTGTCCATTCATTTCCAATGGGTTTTGGATCTGGTTGCCATGCCACCAGGAATTTGGGGCATGCGTCATTTAGTTTTGGCTCGGGAAGAGCTATCTAACTTTGTAGAAGGGAGGGCTCTACGCACCAAAGCTACTGAACCGGTCTGTTGATTCATACTAGAAGATATCGTTTCTAGATATGGAAGCGTGGGGAGAATCCGTGCAGATAGAGGAGAGTTGAATGCAGATGAAGCACGTGAGTTCTTCAACAGGTATGGAATACGATTGAAGTTGACCACTTCGATGAACCCGGAAGCGAATGGGAAAAGTGAACGAGGGCACCCACCAATCATCCAAGCATTGGTGAAAGCGTGCAAGGGGCGTCATGGGGACTGGCCTAGACTTCTTCCTTTTGCGTTGTGGGCTGATAGAACTACTCATAGTACTGTCACTGGTTACATGCCTACAGAACTGATGACTGGTCAAAAACCTATCATGCCAGCAGAAGGAGACGTTCCTACTTGGGTATGTCTACCTTGGGAGGATGGTTTTGATAGGGAAGGACTATTAGCACTACGAATTCAGCAGCTTGAGCGACGTGAGGAGGACCTCGAAGAAGCATTGGTCAAACTCAAGGAGGCGAGGTTGAAGAACAAGGAGCGGTTCGACAAGACACATCGACTGCGAAAGAAGCCGATCCGCGAAGGTGACTGGGTCATAGTATACGACAACAGTTTGGATAACCAACACAGCACTATCAAGAAGTTTGCACGACGTTGGTTTGGTCCTTATGTTGTTGTTGTCGTTCACGACAATGCCACATATGGTTTGCGAGAATTGGATGGTACACTCTTGAAGTTACCCATTGCTGGTAAAAGGGTCAAGGTCTTTCGAAGACGTGAAGGATTTCTTGATTTCGATGAACTTCTCGAGTCTGATTCTCATCTTTCCAGACCTTATGCGAGGGAAGATGATGATGAACCTGACAGCTCAGAGCACGATGAGGGATACGATGATGACTATGGATAACAAGTTGGCACATACCGGAGGATGTGCAGGTTTGGAGGGGGTGAATGTCCTGTTGTGGGACCAGTTAGTATGTAAATTACGCGTATAAGTGCGTTTTGCACATAATTGTAGAAGTTGTGGTGTAATGGGATCTAAAACTTTGCTCTTATGAGCTTAGAATGCTCTATTATCTGCTGAGGGGCTCCATGGGGTGCAAAAGGACAAGGTGGGGTCCTTTAACTTCTCATTGGTCCTCAAAAAAGTGAAGGTAACTTGTCCTCTACCTTAGTGCGCGCTCTGGGAGGATCGGGGCACTTTGACGAGGGATTTTGAAGATCAGAGGGCATGGGCGGAGAGCTCTCGACGAGAGGAGCAATCTGACCACAAATTTCACTCGATTTGGAGGTCCAGGGCATACGTTATGGCGATTTGAAGTTCATAGAGTGATGAGAGTACAAGAGTTTCTCTTCCGATTGTAAGATTAAGGGGTTTGAGTGATTGAACCGTCAGATTGAGACCAGATTTCATGAGCTTGTAGTCTGTCAGCTGCTGAAGCTCTGACCACAAATTTCACCACCGGATGTTCTGCGGATTGAGCGCAATGGCGATTTGAAGACGACGGGGTGCAGAAAGCTGTCAATCTGAAGCAGCGAGTTTGCAGATTTATGGAGGACGATCAGAACGGTCAAATCGGCTCAAATTTCCTGTGTAGTGAGTTTACCTTCTGAATTGATAGCTCAGGAAGTTGGAGTGGAAGTGGACGGTTCATTTAGTCGAAGAAGCTTCTGTCATGAATCTGAGATTGGAAGTGCGTGTTAGTTTCTGTGGATTTGTGTTAATTGTGGGAGGAGATCTAGCCGTCAGATCTTCCTGAAATTTGACCTGTAAGTAGAGATTTTAGTATCCTACCTACGTGGCAAGTTTGAGGGGAGACTGAACTGTAGATCTGTATCTATCATGTGTGAAAGTTCGCTGTTTGCTCTGCCGCGTTGTATCGGCAACGATATCTACTCTAGGTCTCGAGTCTTGTTACGGCAGCTGGCAGAGAAGCGTCCAGTGTGACGTTTGTGTTGCTTTGGGGTGTATTCTAGGCGTAGATGAGACTTTAGCGACCTACGTTGTAACCACGTCATGTGGTTGTCAGGTTCGCACTCAACGTGGCAAAGTGCGATCCTTGACCTGTAAAGTCGACTTCCTATCTAGCCTAGTCTCTTGTATTAGGACACGTTACGGTGCATGCATTAGAACCTTTCAACCCGACGACCTACACGTGGATGAGTATGACGGCACCAAACATGCGATGTGCATGTGTGCCACCTCATCGGTCCGTGTGGCTGGGGTTGTTCTGTTAGGGGACTTGCACCTATCCTTCTGTGGGGGTTCGAAACCTTTAAGCAGAGGGGAGTGACTTGTGTGGGGGATTCGATCTTGAGAAATCCAAGAGATTGTTCGTGGAGAGATCGTGGTGATCCTATGAGATTGTATCAGATGTTTATGGATCGATATACTTTTGTAGTTGGAGTGCACATGTGGTGAGAGATGGACGAAGGACTCTACTTACCGCCCAGATTCCCTTTTCGAAACCCTTTCTCGATTAAACTGATGTATATGGAACGAGTTCACTTTCAACAGTTTCTGATAGGATCCTTCGGGCATAACTTTACCGCGCAAGTCATGCTCTCGCCTGTCCCTGTGATCTTACCTGTTGTCACTTACGGCCAAGAATGGGATCTCACCGTCTTTATCCTCATCTAACGAAGGATGGATCTAAATCAGCTCCCTCCTGTAAACTTTAACACCCAGTGCGAGATAAGACACATCTGTCGACCCAAAGCCATGTACGAAGCCCTAGTAGTGAGAAACTTTGGAGAGGAATACTATCGAGAGATCATGTCATCACATATCCCGTTTGTCGTGCCCATGATCATCCAACGTTTTCGTGTAGTTATCTTGACCCTTTACTGAGAGAAAGAAAGTGCTTAGTTATCGAGGAAGTTAGAGAGAAATCTACGAGATACTAGTCGCTCTGCTGTGCACTGATCACTAGCCACAGCCAGAAGGTACGCCCTTGCTCAAAGGAAAGGCTCTCGCTACGACAACGTGTCAACTCAGTGATATGTGGACATTGGCTCTTGTTGTTAAATTTGTGTATAAGATAGAGGGCCGAGGGTTCGTGAGGGCATTCTTTTTCAAGTGGTGTTTCGTGAGTGTGTCTTAGTGTTTTACGTGATGGATGAGGAGCTACAAGAGTTGTTTTTATGGATGGAGGACTAATCTGAGTTCCGGACCTTTCATTTCTGAATATGTTTCATATCAAGCTTCAATATATCCATCATGACTATTTTGACAATGGTTCGTTGTCTACTTTCGTGATGAGTTCACGAGGAGGGTGATGGATGTGCTTGCTCTTGTGATCTTGCGACCTTCACATACAGGGAGAATTGAGACGTGACTGTGTACATCTTACTTTGACAAGTGAATGGACCTGAACTTTCCAGCCAACGTCTCTTTCAACGTCTACATTGATATCTGATGTCACTGCCGATAGAAGATCAATCTTTGTGCATGGATCACGAAGAACTTTGATGAGGAGTACTATAATCAAATGATCACTTTCTCATTCCTTATTGTAGTACTTTTCATCATAGATCGATTCAAGATCATCATCTTGACTTTATATTGAATCTTGAGTATTCTCGTGTCACTGTAATCTCTATCGCCTAGCGGGGATGATTATCTTAAGATTGGAGCTCAAAGTATTTGTGTTCAAGCTTTGAAAGGGTGAGAGAGTTTTAGGTTTACAACTCGTTCTATGGTGCCAAGTAGGAGATAAAGTTATCTTCAATCTCTTTTCCGTTGATCCATCTTTTATCAATCAAGTTCATCCAAGTTCTAAGAACGATTTTGAGGTTTCAGTGGCCTCCCTTGAGGTCATTCGCAAAACTGATGTCTCGTTGGAAAGCTCTCAAGCTAGGCTACAATCTGGAGGTGAAGATCTATCGATTTGGAGTTTTGAGCCGGGTGTTATGATCATTTAAAGTTAGAGGTGTTGGATTGATATCCTAATTCACGTTTCAGAGTGTCTCGAGAGTTTGGGAGATGATCTTTCGACGTTGTCAAAGGGATTGGGTTGAAGCCGTGTTGGTTGCACTGATGTAAACTATTCCTACATGAGGGTTGGATTAGACCTCGAAATGATCGATTGAAGTTGGTTGTGACAGTTGAGAGATAGAAGTAAAATTGTTTTTGTTGAATTCAAGGATTGAGTTGTTCCATGAGCATGGGATCGAATCTCTAAGTGGAAATTTCCAAAATTGAAGTGTGTCCTATCAGCTTACTGCATGTGAAATTTCAGTTCATTTGGTTAAGAGAAGGTGTTGGGGTTGTGGATTTTAGCCACCGGAGTCTGTAAAGCTCATAATTTAGCACACAAAAAGTTTGATCTATTTCGGACAATCGGTTTGAGATCTGAAGCTGAAAATTCAGAGAGTAGTACTGAAGGGTCAGCGGGAATTTCTTGTGAAGTTTGAGTCCAGTTGGAAGTTTGAGGTGGGAGCACGAGGTTGTCAAAGTTCATATTACAGTGTGGCGGGTTTCGGAGGAGAAGAATGATTTCACCTACTTGACTAACTTCCACCAAACGACTTGAGGTTTGGAGGTGGAACTTCATGGAAGTGCTGCAAGGAAGATGAAGGAGCTATGTTGTGAATTTAGCACGAAGATCATACTCAGATAAGACGTTACACTATGTCAAAGTTGTTGATTGATAGTCTCTAACAACAAGGTACCGTTGTTTTTGGCGTCACGTTTTGAGATCATTGGTTACTTGTTGTGTCAAGCCTTACCTTATTGGAAAGCTTGTACAATAGAACTATCCGTTGTTGTAAAGTTCATCTTGAATCATCCTCATATCAACGAATCGTAGGAAGTCAAAAAGTTGAATGTCTAGGTATTGCTAGAGCACATTATGATACTAGCACACACATGATGTTGCACATAGAGGTGCTTTTGTGATGTAAGCACATTTTTTTCATGTTGTGTAGTGTCTCAAGATTTTTCCTTTAACCCATTTAGCATAAAGATATCGTTCTCACAGAAGATTTGCACAAGTATCGCTGCTTTAAGTTCTAAGATCTGTTGAAACACACAAATACACGAGTTTTACTTAGAAATCCCGTCTTTTGACGAAACCACACGGCTTCCAGACCCTTCAGAAAGTGCCCTGGATCCAAACAAGCAACTACTACATAAAATATCACACAACTATTCACTAGGAAACTCGGGAAGACGCTTCCTGCTTCTCGATCACGACTTCCAGTCTTCTCACGACAGTCTTCTCGAAGCAATTCTCGACTTCTGGGGATTTAGTTCGGTTTCTCACACCTCCAGAAGACTGCTCCTACTTTGTAGACGTCAAATTATCATTGTCTATCACACATTGCTCTTTCAATTTCCGACGGGGTTAGATCAATCACATGGTGTATGTCCTTTGTAACCTTCTCAGTCTTCTGCTTACGAAAACTATCTTCTTGCAGCACTACAAGTCAATTATCTCCAGTGTGGACGATAGGGTATCAAATTTCATGTATTGTTGTGTTTTGAGATGAATTTGTTTCTTGTTAAAAGTGAATCAATCTTATTGAATAAAGATCGATTGTTATACAAAATTAACATCAATGGAAAAAAGATAAGATATTAAGAGTTTCAATTTCATCTATTATTATATTTGGTAGTCAATATGCTTTCTAGTGAATAAGAATCGATCTGTTGAATAGAGTTGATTGTAAGACAAGAACTGGTATTCGTGGAAGATTTTGGGTGTTGTAAGCAAGTTGGTTGATCTTTGTCTTTTCGTTCAACTTTTACTTCGCAATTAATCACAATTAGAAGACTCATCCTTTCTAAGAAAAATCTTCCGACATAATTCTGATGTTTCAACCGAGAGTCATCTTGGAATGATTGATTGTGGAAATTGATGTTTTCACAAGAAAAAGAAATGGATCGTGAGAGTAGAAGCTTTTATTTGTCCGAACCAGAGGAAGTCCATACCTTGAAGAAAGATCCGTTCCTCTATTGTTGTATAGACAGACTTGTGCTAACTGAAAAGTGGCAATTCTAGACAGAGACGGATTCGAAACCGTGGTTTGATAAACGCCTACACATGGAAGTAAAGTTGTCATTATTGTGGTTGATCCTCTTTCTCTTCTTCGGATATCCTAGAAATCTTTCCTTCTTGCTCGTCACTGGCACGGCATACCCACATCCCCTGCTGATGGTAAGCAGAATGAAGGTGGACCAGATCGAGACACCTGTTCCGGAAGAACAGGGTGTAGGCTAATCTCTTAAAAGATGACGAAATTCATGAGCCCGACTCATACTCACGGTTATCCTACTCGGAGCGGATCTTCTCACAGACTAATCTCTTCAAAGACTGACGAAATTCATGAGCCCGACTCATACTCACGGTTATCCTACTCGGAGCGGATCTTCTCACAGACTAATCTCTTCAAAGACTGACGAAATTCATGAGCCCGACTCATACTCACGGTTATCCTATTCGGGGGCGGATCTTCTCACGTCTTAAGCCTGATCAGATAGCAGAAGACCAAACAGGAGCTATACATATCTACATCAGAAGAGGTCAGGAGAGGGAAGGTTGCAGCCTTGTAAATGACTCAAACAAGCAGTTATTAACTTGATCAGGCCCATGCGTTATATTTCTTACTTGGTCAAGCTCCTCCTTTCTCGTCTCTCTTAGTCAAGTCCATGACTGGTAATAGACAGTTTACGACTGTCATGTCAGCCGTGGGTGATTAAATGAAGTACTTGAAGATGACGTGGATGTTCAATGATGCGATGACGTGAATATTCAACAAGGTGGATGTTCGATGTGTCTGGACATGCTGGGGAAAATTGTCGACCACCTCCGCCTCGTCATTGCCATGTCAACCACACAAGCCATCCAACTCAAGAGTCCTGCCACGCTGGCAGGATGACTACCTACTACCTGTCATGAGCCTGACCAAGAAAGAAGAGAAAATGATGGCCGACCAAGTAAGAACAATGGCGCATGGGCTGACCAAGTTAATAGGATCTAAACAAGGGTAGCATGCTTGAAACAGGGGAAGTTCCAACAAAAAGGGCACGAAGGACCTCCAGAAGCTAATATGAGAACCGACTACTGAGAGAACGGGACGCAATGATAGCCAACGGATGGAAAGACCCCATCAAGCAGTACAAGGGAAAGAGGAACCCGAAGGGCATGCTTGAAGGGCATGAGAACCGACTACATGAACTCCACCGTGTCTTGCTTGCGCTAAGCATCCAGTTAGTGAGAAGAATGGCAGTCTGCCGCCACAGGAAAACGTATCGAACACTTAAGAAGACGTCAGCTGCAGTGACCTCTAACATAGAAAAGGAGAACAGCGTGTGCTCCTGAGGGTCGACCTGGAGTCAGGTGGCGCAGAGAAGAAAGATGAATCCCAACGAGCTCCGTCCGAACTTCTTACCATGGTAACCGGGTAAACACTTCAAAAGAAACCATAATGTTTCATGAAACTCTTTTGTCTTGCAGTCGTATACGTCTTGTTTAGTCGTACATGTCCTACACGTAGCAGCGGAGCCAAATCATCGTCTGTTGTCAACGTTCATGCGGCGATCTATATCTCTCGAGTCTCAAGGGAAGCACGTAGCACCTTCTAGGATAGATGCGTACAGAGTTAAACTAAATAGGTTACATCTGTACGCATTCTCCGAATCACTTTTAGGAGACCTATGAGTTTCTGACGCATTGTCTGAGCTCCAAGTTGCCCCCGTTTGATCGATTGGCTACAGGATCAGTTCACGTGCTATTAACTCACAGGAGCTTTAAATTTAGAATCAGATATGTTGGTGCCCGGTTATCTCTAAAGTATAGACGCAGACAGAAAATGTCAAATCTTCAGGAAGATCACCTCAAAGAAAGCCGCTCTGAAGTTTCCTCCAAGATGTAAGCCTGTCAAAAATCAATCGTTACTGGAGTAGGAATCTACGGTAGCTCAAGTTGGTAAACAAGAGAGCGTACAAGTTTGTGATCAAAAGTGATAGCAGGCCAGGAATAGAGCAGAATCTCATACGACACCTGTGTGGTACATCAGGAACTGGTTGGGCTGTTGGAAGGAAACGCTGCGCCACGATCAGCTTAGTTCTGAAGCTTCATCACCAAATAAAGCGATTTCGTTGATGCAGAATGTAATCAGAGCAATCATAGCACTGATCAGTAAAAGAAGCAGCACGTGTTTCCACCTGTAGATCGTAGGTTTCATGAAGCTATACCCAAATTCCGGCCCCTGTATCCTCATCTTACTTGGCTGCCGTGCTAGTAGAGGCTGGCTACGAGTGGGAGATCGAGCAAATAAGCAGGAACGTGAAAGCCAGGCATCATCGAGGAGGGGCTGCATCTTAGATCGAGTTTTAACTCCCCTGATGACTTCCGCCTGCCTGCCTGAGCTCGATTAACGGCTCGATTCCAGACATTTGAATTCGAGCTCGTATGTCCATCGAAAGTCCGCTTTCGATATTTGAAACTTTGAGCAGGTATCTCCATTTGGAGCTCGCTTTGAGCCCTGTTGACAGACAAACCTCGACTGCGTTTACGGACTGAGCTTGCAAATTATTCTCTTACCTTGGATGACGTCTTGGTAAAGAGAACACTGAAAAGCATTCGTTTGATTTAAAATTTTGTCTGTTGTCTACACGGAAGCTTAGCAAGGACGTCCAATGCATCTCTGGTCGATGGGACGCTACGAAGTATGCGGTTGCTGTGCACATGCGTAAACATACGGGGAAAACAACAGTTGAACGTCGCCTCCCTGCAAACCTGGGAGCCTGAATGGGTATGGCTGGGTGGAGCACGAGAGGATCTACTCTATTATTAGGACGAAGAACGATAATGGATAATCTGCGAAATACAGTGAACTTGAGGTTAAAGGCATCGGGAGGAAGAAACTCGAGAGCATCCACATCCATCTACATCTGCAAAACACCGCTACTCACTTTCGAAGTGTTGCGAGAATTTCCATTTCCGAAGACGGTCGTATCTCAACTGGACTGGGAACGGTTAGAATAAGGATTGCTTCCAAGAGAGCAGGCGCCACACACGAAGGAACGTATAAAGAAGGAGAGATACAATATTTCACCAAGAGAAGCAAGGGAGCGTATAGACCATGAGTGTATATAGAGATAGTATAATTTTTCCACATAACCTACATTATACTATCCCCACATAACTTACATTATATCTTTAAGGAGTAGAAGAAGCGATCGTATCAGATGATTCACTAATCACGGTGACAATTGCAACATCGATGAACGGTCACATCTTGGATCGTGATACGCTCAAGAAAGTTTGAGATGTGCTCTCGCATCCTTCAATCAAGAACAGATGCGGGGACCCTGCAACACTGTGAATATGAGATCGATGTGCATCAACGAATATGTAAACCATGTCGAACAGCTCGTAGATTATCTTCTGTCAAAGTCGAGATTGATCTCACTGTCTTGATTGGGATCATATTGCAGAGACTGCTTATTTCAATTTTGACCAAAGAACCCCCTCCGTGGTTTGATGAACTTGTTCTTATGATGTTAGGAGAGGAGGTGCATCTACTGGGGAGTACTACTTCAACGGATCAGCAAGAATCTGTTTATTTTGCAGGTTTTGAAAGATCTCGAGGTAAGGGTTGTAAAAAAGGTGTTGGACGTGGACGAGGTCACAGACAGCAGTAGCATGAACAACATGTGGTTCTTTCAACAATCAGAGACATGCGCCTAGTTCCTGCAACTATTGCAAGAAGTAAACCCACAATGCAAATCAATGCTACAAGCGACAGAACGACCAAAGATAATACGACAACAACACCCATCAAGGTAACAGCAATCAGCAAGGCTATACAATAACTGAGCAAGTATACTCAGAACAGTTGTTAATTACAATACATCAGAGTTATGCGACTTTCGAGCCACAGATCAACTTGATGATTGATTCCGATGCCATCAGTCACATGACATCTCATCGAGAGTGGTTCAGTTCACTCGAGCTTGTGGAGACTCTTCAGTTTATGATGATAAGCGATGACATTCAAACACGGCGGATAGGTTGATACCAGATCATCCCTGTAACGTACCTTTGAATAAAATTGACAATGCAAGCATAAACTCACAAAGTTCACCACAACTTGATAAAGTCCTCTCCACCAGTATCTCTTTTTGAATTTTGTGTAGGTAGCCCAAGCTTCTCGATGTCCGACCCACAAGGTGTCATGAAACTCCTTCATCAACCGTTGTTTGGTCTGCAGATCATCTATAACTCATAGAAGTGCTCCATCTCTTCTCTTTGGACGTTTCCAAAGATATCCATCTCGCAACAAGTAATCATATTCCTTCCTCCTTATCTCTCTGAACTCCATCACTCAAACCCTCCGATCTATTTAAGTAACTCAGATAGAATCCAATGTAGTGTAACCTTCCTGTGTGGAACTCCTCTTTGAACGGCAATGGTTCCAAATCCGAGGTCTGCTGACTAACTCGACACCAAACATCTCTCTTCTCTTCGTCCTCAGCTTCTATTACCATCTCATCCTCATCTGCGTAGCGAGCCCTAGACAACATGTCTGCTACAGGATTTTCTCTACCGGCTATGTGTTTCAGCTCAGGATTCAAACTCCGGATGTAAGCAATCCATCTCAACATTGCTATGTCTGGGTATTGCAGTTTGCTATAATACCAAGCAAAGGTAAACAATCAGTTTCTAAAACTACATGAGCACTAATCAAGAACTCCCGATCTATCTTCATAGCAGTAACGGCTCCCCACAGCTCACGTTTTACTTGAAGATAGTTACATTCTCTGTTTGATTCGGGCCTCAAATCTAGAAACAAACCGCACACCAACTGCATCTTCTTGACCAACTGCCCATCCAATCACCTTTGGACTTGTGTCCACAGTTAGTATCACAGGTCTCCTTCTTTGATAGCTAAGTCGCTTTAGTATTGGTAGAGACTTCAGAATCTCCTTCAGTCGTTTCATCGTCTCATGATGTTCTTGCAACCAAGTAAACCTCTTCCCTTTTCTCAGAAGCGCATATAAAGGCTCAGCAATGTGTGCATAATGAGGAATACTCACCCGAAAGAACACACAAGCTCCCAAGAAACGTCGAACCTCAGTGATATTGATACAGTCTGCTATCCTTGCTATAGCATCTATCTTTTTTGGGTTCGGTCTTCTTCCAAATGTGTCACACAAATGACCAACCACCATAACCTCTGACATTCCAAAACGAGATTTAGTACCTGATAGAGTGAGGTGCACTTCCTCCAGACATATCAAGACTCGGCCCACGTCTCAAATGTGATCTGCAATAAACTTTCTGCAACCGCCAGAAGTCATAGTCTCATCTTTGTCTTCCACCGGACAACCTTTCGTAGGAATATCATCCAGAAATGAAATTGTGACGTCAGATACAAATTCTCTTAACACCTTATGCATTACGTTTTGCATATGTGCTACTGAGTTTGTTGCCCCTTGAGGAAGCGTGCACATCCGCATCAATCCCAAAGGCGTGCGCATGGTAGTCAAGTCTCTACTCTCCAAGGCAAGTTGGAATTAATCATAACCTGACAACAGATCTTTGATAGAATAGACCGACCTCCCAGCAAATGCCTCAGCTACCTTATCAACCACATGTCATGTTCCCACGTTTCGAATCGTGATGTTGTTGGCAGGCTGAGCGCAAAGCCCCTAACTTCTTAGGCACCATGAATCATCGACTAGAGTACGGAGCCATGGATAGCTCGAGGATACCCATCTGCATCTTCTCCTTCAATAGCCCAATGAGCTTTGGCAGCAAGGCACGAGGGACTAGAATCGGCTTCAAGTCCCAAGGTACATGAGAAACAGTGAAGATAACCATCGGAGCTATCACATTAGGATCCACACAACTAATCTCTTCAGCCGAAAAAGAAAACGCTCTACCATGGCTGACAATCATCTGCTCAAAAGTCTTCTTCTCTACTTCAGTCAAGAAACCACCCCTCCTATCTGGAATTGTTCGAGTGTTTCTTGAGTAAATTGTGCCTTATTCGTGCATGATTTCTAAGTACAGGCTCAATGACGGCTAATTCCATCTGCTATTGCGAATCAATAGATAATTGGGTCGCCACAAACTTCACCTTCCTCGCTACAGCTTTGTATTTGACGTGCACTTTTGCTTCTTGACGAGAGCCACACCAGCAGACCGCATCCTTCCATTCATTCTCTAGTCTCGGATGAGGACGATACCGCAAGTACGAGACAATCTCCTCAGACTTCAAGAGAATGGATGGGGATCACCACCCTACCTCTCAACTATTCTTCCATCCTATCCACTTCATCTAGCCAACGAACAAAAGACTATATATCGATAAACTCTTCATACACACCAGAAATCACTTCATTTTCCTCCAGAGCTCCTATATAGCGCACATCAGCTATACTTTTATCCATCTGCCTCCTACTCTTTACAGTCATATCTTCTACTCGTGTAAACTCACTCCAATCGTCGAGACTCAAACTCAACAAACCAGATCTCCAACTTGGTACTCCATATACACTCTCAAAACCTCGAGCAGCCTCTTCATTAGTATCATGTGATCCCTTAGGCTGCTCAAGCGGGATCATAGTAGTCCTTGATCTTTCACTCTTGTCCTCCCGTCGTACAAGAGTGGGTTCTGGAAACCCTTACTTCTACAAATAGGAGAGTCTCTCAAGGTCTGTTTGTTTCGCTCGTGGTTTGTCCAAACAGTCAGAAATTGGACAGAACGTCTATCATCAGGACTACGAATCCTAACAAAGTGCGATCCATCGTCCATCACCTTGGTCTCCATGCGCATTGTAGTGATATAAGATTGACCTAGAATGACGGAATACGAAGCAGAAGATTGCACAAAAAAGTGCTAATCTAATTCTACATCACTTATGCTCAAAGGGCATAGAATCAGATCGAAGACCTTATTCGACAAATGCGTGAGTTGAAGATGGAGCTGGCTGGCTTGCAGAGGGGTGCCTACTGCTGCATGTCCAAGAGGTGCTCCTGTTTGTAGATGTATATGGTGTGATAGTTCCGATCATTTCCGAAGAGACTGTCAAGAGCTCATAGCTGCTTTGCGAGATGCTGTAGTTCACTATCAGAACGGTAGGCTGCACCTTTCTTCTACTGGAGAGCCGTTGAGCACGCAGTTTGAGAGAGGAGGCATGAGGAGTCTACCTTAGATTGCTGAGGCTGCAACGACAACTGCGTTGATGACACCGTTGGTAAATTCTGATGTATATGCTGGGCATATTGAAGTCTCTTCTAGTCCTACATTGCTAGATAGGACTGCTGAGAAGAGTGTGACTCCAGTTCCTTCTGAGATACTGAAGAGAGGAATCGAGTCTATTTGTAGGATCACATGATGGGGAGATCTTGTAGACGCTGCTTCTATTAGAGCATTCTTGGATGTGGATAGACACGTTCACTGGCAAGATGCTTTTGTGGAGGAAAAGAGACGATGAGAAGCCTCTGAACTTGATATTGGAGTTCCTGAGGAGACTAGAAATAGACGGAGAGTCACTAGGAGGCGAGCAGCTCCTCTAGAAGACATCCCTCTACTTCTCAAGCTCCTCCACCGGCACCAGGTCCGATGGAGGATGTGCAGAGGTCTCAGCAAGAGCCAACGGTGGCTGGAAGGAGGTTTACTGCCCAAGAGAAAGGGAAGGGACCGGTCTACAAGTTGGCGACTGATATTGAAACTTCTATTGATCTGAAGAGCATCTTGGAGCAGAAGATACTAGATGCACGAATCGAATTTTCTCTTCGAGAAGTTCTTGGTATTGCAAAGAGGGAGTTTCACGAACTGATCATCGACATCATCAAGCGCAAGAGACAGATGATGTCTGAACAAGTAGAAAGTCAAATGATATATGTGAGAGGAGTTTCTCTAAATGATGTAGAGTTCAAAAAGGTGCATTTTCAGGAGGCTCATGATACTGAGTATCAGCAAGAAGCGTTGGTTGCTAATACCAACACTGCTGAATTTGAGGATGAAGAAGCTGGCGATGAGAGTCCAGCTACTGATAGTGACTTCAGGAAGAGACATTGGGCTCGTGGTACGACTCTACACGAGTTCGCCTTGGAAGTCTTGAACTTGTTGCTGCTTTGGTTGATCACGGCTCAGAGATCAACATCATGTCACGGGAGGTGTACGAGGGAGGTCAGTGGTCTATCGAGCTGAACCATGGTTGGGTGTTACGTTGTAGAGTTGAGAGTCTTCCTGGGAAGGGCGAACCTTCTGGCTGTGATATGAGCTTGAAGGTTGTGTTCAATCTACTCAGGGAAGCGTTGGGCTTCAGGCTGTGGCTGGTTTACTCAAAGGATAGGCTTCAGGTCTCAAGGTGATACTGAAAAAACACTCATATAAGTCTCTTGGCTCTTCTGATATGTTCAGGAAGCAAAGTTCAGGCTTAACTAGCAATGATAAGATCAGATGGGGAACTTTGACACTCAAGATTGAGAAATATGTGAAGGTTCAGACTTCAGAACTCCTCCTACATGTCAATGAGGTCCTACTGGATACACATACGAAGTTTCAGCTTCAGATCAATTCAGAGCACTAAGATATAAGTAGAAACTTTCTGAGTAGAGAAATTACGGCAATTTCTGGTACCCAGACAGCTGTTTCGACCTAGAACAAAGAATTGGCTCGATCACTCTGGAAAATTCTTACAGGATTTGCAGTACACAGCTTGTTGAACACTCCTGTGAAGTTGGGCCTCCTGATTCCACACAGAACTCCAGATCTCGCTCTCTGAAGTTGCTGCTCCAGATTGAGAGCTTTTCAGACCCCCTCTACTTCAACGGCACCCCTGAATTACTCAGTCACTCAATTGATATGAAAATTTTGAGACAGTCGTAGCCCGGCTGACAGTAAACGCAACCACGAAGGTTTGAAACAATTTCCTCAATTCTGCTACAATTGACACTCAAAACCCCAAAATCAACAAAAGTGATGCAGTTTTGGCACAATCCGAACTTCAATTGGGCATAACTCCTTCTTTATTGATCCAAATCGATCGAAAATTTCACAGAAAGTGCTTGGCTCGACGACCTCTATCCCCCTATGCTCTCAGATTTCGCAGTGTCCTCACCAGTTGCTCGAAATCCACTCTAGAGCTTTGTTTCTAAACTTAGAGTTTTACAAAAGATAAAAATGGACCAATGGGAGTTCATAGCTCCACTTGGCTGTCCTTTTGTGCCTTAAACTACCTGGTAACTTATCTACACTCATAGGCTACCACGTCAAGCCCCCTAGAGTGCCAGCGTAAAAGTTAAACTACCTAAAACGACACCCAGTCCCGAAAAATAACTTAAATCAGCTAGAAAACGTGCATGGACGACACGCAAATACAACCCATGAGCTTAAATCCTATCGACATGGTAATCAACCTACTAAGACTCAAAATATATAACATCTTCCAAAAATGGACGTCTCTGAGGTCTTAACTTCACTCAGAGAGACTAACGTCTGACAGAGAAGTGAATCATTTACTATGTGAAATGATTCACATAGTAAATTCATGATTCACGACAACGTGCTGCAAACAACCAGAAAGGTGAGCTATACGGCGCTTGTCCTAACATGAAGATGAAGATAGGTGATGTGGATGTAGATCAGCACTTTTTCGTACAATCTTCTGCTTCATATCTTGTGAAGCAGAAGATATGAAGCACCCTCGCCCATTCAACTATGCAATCGAGCTAACCTTTGGAGGGAGGTTTTCTCTTTGTCGATATGTATATTCTCCCACTTGTGTTCTACACCACCATCAGTTTTGAAGGTAAATGAGAGCGGGTCCGCCTCTCGTTCAAATCGCAGAACGTATCTATTTTATATTTCTTTGTGCAGAAATTTACTTGATCAGCCTCAATATATGTGTCGAGTTTGATCAGATTATTTTTACGTTTCATCGTCAGATCTTACCTTTAGAGTTTGTAATTATGATACTCGAACTATCTCAAATTGTCATGATTGTTCACGGAAGCCAGGTGGTGCTGACTTCAAGTTCAAGATCTCAAGATGTAACACTGGTTCTAGCAACTTTGCACGTTCATCATGTAACATGTAACGATAAATAGCAAAAGCTGATATTGATTGTTTCACCTAGCTGAATACTGGAGTTACAAGTTGTTGCAAGTAAAAGCTAGACTGAGAGAAACGTCTCCAGAGACCTACATCTAACTATTTCATGTGCAGTACAGTTTGAGGGGATATCTAAATGTATTCGATTGTTAATGTCATAGTGAGCGAAAGGTTAACCAGATTGGTTTCAACGTATAAATTTAAATTGAAAATTATATTTAATTATTAAAAGATATCATAATTGAAAAGAGTTTTGTATATAAATTTTAACCGTAACATTGAACAAAAATCAACTACATTATTTAGTAATAAAAATAGTTGTTGCATGGTGAATACATAATATTGCTGACAATGTATGTAAATAATTCACCGCTCACAAAGATGCGAGAATACAAGTATCTGAAATACAAAAATAAAAAAGAATTATTATCAAATAAAAAGACAACATATATTGACATTCGACTCCAGCCTCCATTTTAGCTGTACTTTCTAATTCGTCGGAGTTATTAAATTGTTGCACTTGAACTCTTGAATGCAAGATTTAATAAGATTAATAGACCTGTAAAAGCTAAATCCGTAGACCATACATTTTGATTGAGAACGTACGGGATTTGCACAATAATGAGGAAAAGTTCCAGAGAAATTCCTGTTTGGGAAATACCACTAAGGCCGTAACCGCACCCACATTAACTAAGCCGGTTTTTCCCCTTACGCGTGTTACGGTTACGGTTGGAGATAGACGTGTTCACCGCACAGTACCCGGTTTTAGTCTCCACGGCCGCAGGAAGCCGGTCCGTACGCTTAATTCGCCGTTTGCGAGACAGGCTCGAAAAGAGTGGGGTCTGGGCTTCGGCACAGATTTTTGACCTTTCGCACGAGTGCTGGTCCCTCCCCGCGCATGTGAGTTTAACACGAATTCTAGGCTGTGCTGCGATGGAGCGGGAAGGCAGTAGCTCTGAAAGCAATTCGGTGTTCACATGTGCAGAAATGGAGCGGGAAATGCCCGAGTCACCAGAGCTGAGCATTCGCGGTAAGAGAATCGTTTCGCTGTGTGTATCAGAAGAGAGAAATGACGCATATTGCGATTCAGTTGCTAGCGTTGTGTGAAGCCTCTCCAGCGTTTGCAGTTTCGGCCGTAATTTACAGTGTCGTAACGTTACTTTCATTCTCGAGTATTGTAAAGTGGAGAGTGCAAATGGCTTTGAGACGAAGGGTTTTAGAACTGTTTGATCTCGTTGCAGATGAGCCTCCGGTGCCTGGAGGGACACAGCTCGATGATTCGAATGGGTCAGTTCTGAGTCCCGACAGTCAGATTCGACATGAGCTGCCATTTCGTTTCCAAGCTGCTGCACACAATGATCGAGTATATGCACCACCTCCGAATCTTCATGAAATCATGGGAAGTCCTCTCGACGACGTTGTTGGAGCTGAGGAGACAGTACGAGATGAAGGAGTGTCACGGATACCAGTTGTTCGATTGCATTCCATCCCAATTTCTGAGGTCGATGGTACCTCTCAGCCAAGCTCGCCGCTGCCAGGTAATTGTCAAAAGCAGAGTGGGTTTGTGTGGCAAGATTGGCAAGTGCTGCACCTGATTGAGACGAAGCGATTAGAGCATGAGGAGCAGAATAGGAGTTCAGGTCTGAAGAAGATGATAACGGCGGTGAGCAAGCTTCAGCAGGTTCAGTCGTTCCTTCGTGGTAAAGGTGTGGTTATCACGGACATAACTGTTATAAAGAATAAATGGGAGACAGTGATAACCGGGTACAGAAAAATTCGAGATCACAACAAGGTCTCTGGAAATGCCCCCTACACCTCGTTGAGTCGGCAGGAACGTGAAGAGAAGAAACTCCCCTTGAATTATCCATTGCACCACTATCCGCTCATTGACTGTTGGTATGGTCTTCGACCTGGCACAACCCCGCCGTGCATGGCCGAATCTCTCACTCCGAGTAATGGTCCTGCAGGTCCAGATAGTGATGATGTTCAACCAGGTCCTCAACCTGGTCCTCAACCCGGTCCTCAACCGGATTCTGAAGTAAGGAATTCCACAGATATAGATGCCGAGGAGTCCAGTCGTCATAACTCAGGAAAACGGAAGCGTGAAATGAGCCGCAGTGCTTCTGCTCTGAACCAAACTCTCACGTGCTTTTCTAGCTCCATAGTTGAGGTAGAGAAACAAAAACTCGAAATTGATAGAGAGAAGTTGAGTTTGTATAGAGAACTAGAAGCTCAGAAACTCCAGCAAGAGAAGAGCAAACAAGAAGGGGCTAACGTTCGATCCAGCCAAATTGTTAGTGTGTTAGATAAGATGGCAGGGGCATTGGCTCACATTGGCAGCGCCTTGACCAGAAACTGAAGAGTTCATAATGGTGAAACTGTTCTAGTTGGAATCGGTATCTACACTTAGAACTTGAAGTTTGTACAGTTCCCCCATTTCGAACTATCAGCCATTTGTATGTTTGATGTTGTGTAAGGAAGCATATTTCAGATGTGTTTTGAAATTAGAGTTGTCTACTGAGTTTCATTTCGAACAGCTGAGTTGTTTGCTTGTTTCAGCTTCTATAACAATCTATCATGTTTCAGGTCAGAGTTCATGTTTATACTTTCACTTACTGTTGGAATTCGAGTTGTCTACTGAGTTTCGATTCGAACATGTGAGTTGTTTGCTTGTTCCAGCTCAGAATAACAATATATCATGTTTCAGGTCTGAGTTCATGTTTATACTTGTCTACTGAGTTTCGATTCAGACAGCTGAGTTGTTTGCTTGTTCCAGCTCAGAATAACAATCTATCATTGTTCAGGTCAGAGTTCATGTTTATACTTCTCTGCTTCATGTTTATACTTGTCTACTGAGTTTCGATTCGAACAGTTGAGTTCTTTGCTTGTTCCAGCTCAGAATAACAATCTATCATGTTTCAGGTCTGAGTTCATGTTTATACTTGTCTACTTCATGTTTATACTTGTCTACTGAGTTTCGATTCGAACAGCTGAGTTGTTTGCTTGTTCCAGCTCAGAATAACAATCTATCATGTTTCAGGTCTGAGTTCATGTTTATAGTTCCACAAACGGACTGTCACGAATTCGAGTTGTCTACTGAGTTTCGAATCGAAGAGCTGAGTTGTTTGCTTGTTCCAGCTCAGAATAACAATATATCATGTTTCAAGTCAGAGTTCATGTTTATAGTTTCACTTGCTTACTGTTTGGAATTCGAGTAGTCTACTGAGAAACATTTCGAACTGTTGCCTTCTTCTGCAGATAGGAAAGCTATCTTGGTGGTTGTGACTACAGCGGTTGTGCTCGTTACAGAAATTGTGGCGGAGTGGGTGAGAGTGGAAGAGGAAGAAGAAGAGGATGATGTCTTCGAATCGTGGTTTGATATTATGGCCGTGCATGACTCTGTCACGCGACTTGTCTTCATGGCACAACAACTTATCGTTCTGCATCTCGAGCAAACTGAACATTATACATGGTGGGTGAAGCCAAGATCTTTAATATGGTTTGACTACTATCTCATGAAGAGTTATGAAGAAGATCGATGGATTAGAACCCTTCGAATGCCTAAGGCATTGTTTCTTCAGCTTGTTGCTCTACTTGGGCCACATGTGTCAAAAGCAGATACTCATTATCGGAAAGCAGTCCCCGCCGAGGTTCGAGTTGGGGCAGCATTACTGAGACTGACCTCAGGCATGACTCATTTTCAGGTGGGCGAAAGGTTCGGTATAGGAGAAAGCACCTCTCAAGAAGTTTTTGCAGATGTTGTGTCTGCTGTGAATCGAGTCCTTGGTCCTTTGTTTATCCAATGGCCTACTGGATCTGCTATGGAACGAGTGTCTCATTGTTTTCTTAGGAAAGCTGGTCTTCCAAATTGTCAAGGTGCCATAGATGGCTCTCATATTAAAATCAGAGCCCCGCCAGCTAGAGAACTTCCTGGAGAATATTACAACAGAAAACAATACCACAGCTTAGTGTTGCAATGTGTGTGCGACACAGAAGGACGTTTTCTTGATGTGAGTTGCGGCCGGGCAGGGTCGAACCACGACTCACGAGTTCTGAGAACCTCAGCACTATGGACCCATATTCGAGACTGCAAAGTGTTATCAGAGCCCATAGTTACACTACCTAATGGATTTCGGCTTCACCCGTATTTGTTAGGAGACTCCGGTTACACAATGGAAAGGTGGTTAATGCCCCCATTCTCATTGAATCCGCGGTCACCACATGTACATAGACTATTTACAGAACATCAGATAAAAGGTAGAGTTTGTATTGAGCAAGCCTTCGGACTTCTGAAAGGTCGCTTTGCAATTCTGAGTGTTGGGATCACCAGTAGTGTGAAATGGGCAGCAGAAATAGTAAAGTGTTGTTGCGTGTTACATAATTTCCTTGTGCACCATAGAGTTGTGGTTTGTGTAGATTCAGCTGTCACCACGTCTTCTGTGACAGCGACTACGGATCGAGCTCATAACTCGGCCAGGGAGAGTGGCAGTGAAGTTAGAGAAGCGTTAGCTGCGTTTTTGGAGTCGTCTTCAGCTCCTTGATGCTTCAAGGACCCTTGAGGTGTGTATATAATTATTTCGGTCTTGCTGTATTGAGGGAGCACTCGCTATTACACTTGTTTTGATTTCGCTCTCGATCTATCATTGCTTCGAATATGGGTCCAGACTGATAGTCGGTAGTGGTTGAATAAATGTAGAAAATGACTCGAAGTTCGGTTTAAATTTTCTGTTTTTAGGCTGTAGTGGTTGAATTTACCACATCAGCTTGAGGTCGAACGTCGGCTGGGTACCTCTATCGCACTGTGTTAGATCATCTTCGCTGGTCTTCTTTCGAATTCTGTCCTCCACTGTCACTGTTTAGTGAGTCGTCTCAACATCGTCAGAAACTGAGTTTTCGGTATCAGACAGTATACAACATGGGTGAGAACTCAGGACTTCGATTTCGTGTGCTGTTTACAGTCTGAGCTTCAATTCGATGTTCAGTGGGTTTACTGATATGCACACCGAATTGCTGCAAGAAGGCCAATGTGGACCCTGGAAGAGGACTTACCTCCACAACCGAGGTTCGATGTGGACTGGTGTGCAGATGAGCCTCTGCCCGTAGTGAAGGTACATCGAGTTGACGGATCAGATAAGTGGGAGGTTGTTGGTGCAGAGCTGACTTGGGGCATGGAAATTGACCCAGAAGAATTGAAGACGATGTTTCCTGTGTGGCACGAATTGTGCTTGCAGTGGTGGGAAGATGCATTACATGTCGGCGAAGAAGCAGATTTCGATTCGATCTTCGAGTTGTCCATGCTGATATGTGCCGGGTTCGCAGTCACAGGTCACAAAGCGAAGCGAAAGCTTGTCAAGAAGATGATCTCAGATTTATTTGCAGCTCGCTCAGTGGGTGCGGTAGACCCAGTGTTACTTTACGGGGTGGACTCAGAGTTCCCGTGCCCTCTCGATTGTGTAGAGTGTTCAGTTCCTTGGGAGTAGGGAGGTACTTGATATGTATGGTATCGTTGCCGAGGCACTTTATATGCAAATATCGCTACCGTTTTGTTCTACTGCTCGTGGTCATGTTCGCTTTTCTCGCTCACCAGCTCTCGAAATTTTCATTCGTTTACATTTTGCCGTGTTTGATTTGCGTCTTCTTTTAGTCGTGGTTCATTACAGTCAAGTCTCTCACTCGCAGTTTTACGTCCGAGCTGTTTACCTTTACAAGCTTGTTACAGTCGCACGACTCACGGTTAGTAAGCGATCGCACAGTCGCAGGGTTAGTTTGCGAGCTGTTTGCCTTCACGACGCCGAAACCTTTCGAGGGGTGAACTTTCACAGGAGTCACGTTGTGTTTACGAGTTGGTAACCTTTACGATGTGGAATAGTTACGAGCAGGTTACCTTCACTCGTAGTTTACAGTCGCCCGACTCACGGTACGTTATGGAGCTATTTGCCTTCACGACCTGGTTACCCTTACGAGCTGTTTGCCTTTACTCGTAGTTTACCGGGGCACGACTCACGGTACGTTTACCTTTCGCTTAATTCGCGGTTTGTCGAACCCATACATTTACGATTCGATTATGTTACTAGCTGTTTTCCTTCGCACGACTACCGGTTTGATTGCGAAGCCTTGTCTTCTTACGAGCTATTTTCCTTCACGAGGTGTTTTGAGGCAAAGCCTTGTCTTCTTACGACCTATTTTCCTTCACGAGGTGTTTTGAGGCGAAGCCTTGTCTTCTTACGACCTATTTTCCCTCACGAGGAGTTTTGAAGCGAAGCCTTGTCTTCTTAATGGCTATTTTCCTTCACGAGGTGTTTTGAAGCGAAGCCTTGTCTTCTTACGAGCTATTTTCCTTCACTCGATTGTTTACAGTCGAGTGCCTCACGGTTTGGAAGCGAGTTCATTGCCTTTACGAGCTTGTTTACCTTAACAGCACTTTACAGTCGCAGGTAGCTGGCTAGTAAATTCGATGTTTACCTTTGTTCACGTTTACGAGGTATTTATCGTCGCAGGTAGACAGTCAAAAAGGTTCGATTTTATGTTTACGAGCTGTTTACCTTAACAGCACTTTACAGTCGCAGTAGTTGGCTAGTAAATTCGATGTTTACCGGCGTTCACGTTAACGAGCTATTTATCGTCGCAGGTAGACAGTCAAGAAGTTTCGAGTTTATGTTTACGAGCATGTTTACCTTAACAGGCAACCTCTTTATGTTTACGACAGGCTTCGAGTTTATGTTCACGAGCATGTTTACGAGCTGTAATTCACAGCTTCGAGTTTATGTTTACGAGCTGTTTACCTTTACAGCACTTTACAGTCGCAGTAGCTGGCTAGTAAATTCGATGTTTATCGGCGTTCACGTTTACGAGCTATTTATCGTCGCAGGTAGACAGTCAAAAAGCTGGCAGTTTATGTTTACAGTCGCAGGTAGCTGGTTGCGTAAATTCGATGTTTACCTTTGTTCACGTTTACGAGCTATTTATCGGTATTCTCACACAAAGATTTCTGGCTAGTAAATTCGATGTTTACCTTTGTTCACGTTTACGAGCTATTTATCGGTATTCTCACACAAAGATTTCTGGCTAGTAAATTCGATGTTTACCTTTGTTCACGTTTACGAGCTATTTATCGGTATTCCCACACAAAGATTTCTCGCTCGATGGTCGAGTTCACGTTACTGGCCACATTACTTGCGCCTCATTCCCTCCCTGTATAACAGTAGACGTTGGATCGATATTGACCCTCGCGCGAGATCACTAAACTCCCTGGCGAACTTCACCAAAGTGTGCATGGCAATCCACGTTGTATGCATGTTGCAGGCATCGAGGCAGTCTGTGGTCTAAACGTTTATTACATCGATAATAGTGCTCACTTAAAGTGCTCAGTTAGAGACGGCTGCCGAGTGCGGTGACAGTGGTTTTTTCAAGTACACAAACCTAGATTCTCGCACCCGTCAAAACAACCTCAGGGTAAATTTGATTATCGCGCTAATCTCGGATTACCGGCTTAGTTAATGTGGGTGCGGTTACGGCCTAAATATCGGTTCTTCCCGGGCAGTGCTCGGGGCCCGTAAGAAGGAGAAGCGTAGAAAACAAGAGGAGGAGAAAGGAAAAACGCAAACCCGTCAGAACGCTTGGATGCTTTCACCGCTGGCGGAATGGGCTAAGCGGTACGTTCATCAAGCAGGGTCGGACCCGAACCGTTACGCAGTATTCGCGCATTGGCTTCCAAGCCTCATGACATCGTTCGGGTTGTAAGGCTTGTCTGTGATAGTATTCACAGATCAAGATGTACGTACTATAGAACAGATCTTGTTCAAGTATAGTCGTGTAAGAAGTGAAATAATAAAAAAAAAAAAAAAGAAGAAAATGAAGTTACATTGGACATTATTGCAGAGACCTTTGTTCTTTCACTTAACTGTGTTATCTAAATTAAATTATTTATATATAGGTGTTAAATATTTTCTTTCATCAAGTGGAGAGCGATACTTATAGTTTATTGCGGCCGAGCCCAAACTGCCTGTTCATCTTCGCCTTACCTTTCAAACTGATAAGCTCTGCCCCTCTTTTCGTCTCGTACATACGTTGCCTGTTCGTTCTTCTCTCCAGATATTTGCTTGATCACATCTTCAGTACGTTTGTTGAGCTAGATCATATCTCTGTTAATGATGTATCATTTGATCATATTTTTGATTGACTATAGACAGTAAACCATTCATTTTTGTCTTTTGTTTTTTCATTTCATTATTTTTTACTGTGACTAATACTTATATTTTCAAAATCATCTACCAATTTACTACACATCAGAAAATACATACTCATAGAAGTGATGTGTGCAGTCCAAAATGTTACAAACATAACAAAATGACTGGTTTCACAGTCTATAGCAAGTCATGGGTGTTATCAAACCACACATCTTTGAGGTGTCATCAAGCAAGTTTCTGTATTTCCCTCCCTTTCGTGTGTATTGCAGTTCAACCTACGACGAGTGTAAACTGAACACAGTGAAGTTCTCGTCCTACGAAGATAAATATTTGGAAGTCAGATGTGATCTACTGGAACTTTAGTTCCTTCTTCTCTTCTGTTTCTCCTCGTACATTTCGGTGTTTCAAAGGTTCTTTGAAGTGTTTGAATACTTTTTCCAGAGAAATTATTTTAGTATATCAATCAAGAATAAAGCTTTGATTTTCAGAACTGGGATATCCTTTTCTCTCGCATAAGGTTTAGTGCAAAAAGGGTGAAAAAGTCTTCTCGACTTGATTCTAAGTACCTGCCTGTTTTGTCCGACAGCATATATATACTTCTGTGCATCTATATATATATGTAATTTTTATTTTTTGATCTGAAATTATATATATATAAAGCAAGGGTATATATGGGGGTTTAAATTATATAATGATTCGTGGAGCGTTCTATTGAGTTTTCTTTATGGATTTTGTGCTTTTTACACGTACTAGACACAAAACAAAATCCATAAAGAAAACAAGTACTAAAGTGTCCACCACTTGTACTCCGGTTCACACAGCATGTGGACACAAGTCCAATGTTTTTTATTTTTTCTTTATAAGTTTTCACAATACAAATCCAGCACCATCTTTCAAAATATTGAAGATAGAGGATGGACTGGTACGTCTCTGAACTCCAATTGGTTTAGCCTACAGTCCTCTAAGAAAAAAGTCATGGGTTCATCCCACTTGCGGATAAAGTTGGAGGTGCATGCGCTACATAGTGTTAACAAAGCTTCTGGTCCGAGTTAGATGTGGTGTGAGTTGAACCCACTTGGAAGTACGATTGGAGGTGAATGCGCTGTAAAGAGTTAATAAAGTTTCAGGTTCGAGTCCATCACAGTGTAAACTGTTAACAAAGCTCTTGGTCCAAATGGGTAAATGTTACTACTTGTCCCTTGGGACAAGTAATAACATTTACTATCGACCAGAACCTGGTATCAAATATTCATGGAAAAGAAAAGCAAAGAATTCATTTTTACGATAACTCGCATTGTTCCTTTAACCTAGAATTAGAAGTAGGCTAAATATATCTTTATATTTATTTATATTTACGTAATCTAGACCTTTCGGCGGAGGGAAAAATGAGGAGAGGCGCTCAGCACAGAAGGAAAATCTCGAGGCATTAATGGTACATCGGAAATTAATCATAAGTGCACACAGAAGATTTAGGGTTTGTCAAAAGTGTTCTTGTCGAACAGTCTCCTTCGTGCATAAGCACATGTCATCACCTCTTTCCACTTTGGCAGTGAAGATACTTTGACACTTGGTAATTTCTTTACAGTGTACGCACGACTTAGCATCAACCGGCAATTTTTTAAAAGATACCAAAAATTGTTTCACTTTTTGAATATTGAGAGTACTATCTTCATTTTTTAGTCTGTAACTTTTCGACTCTTTTTCTAAACCTTCTGAAATTCACATTCTCAACCGGTTCTCACTACTCTATCAGCCAGAACTCCCCGAACATTGGTCTAGTGGCAGTGAAAATACATTACACTTGTAATATATTCTAGTTCGTGCTCCTAAATTACTTGCCTAGGGGTACATGGAGTACCCCTAGGCAATCATTATTGTGCGTGGACTTTAGTTTTTCAACTTGAAAGAAAAAATAAATATGATACTTTGCCTTATCTTTCTTATTATCGAACCAAGAAAGAGTGAAATATTTCCACTACTAAAACTTATGTGGGACCTTGGGTCTTATAGTGAACGTTGGCTTTATATTTAAAAGAATGTATATACACAGATATTTTATACTAAGGTAATATGAGAAAATTACCTCCTCGAATATTGAGTTGCAATATCTAAAACTAGTTTTCTAGGATGTATAAAAGCTAGAATCTTTGGCAAGTATTCTTAGCTGCTGTCACGCAATGTTCGGGGAGTTCCGGCAGATAGAGTAGTGAGTTCTGGTTGAGAATGTGCATTCCCGAGTAAGAACGCGTCGGAAAGTTACCGAGTAGAAAATAGAATTTATACTCTCAATATTTGATACGTGGAACTATTTCCGATCATCTATAGAAAATTACCGGTGATGTTAATCCGTGCCGGAAAACTCCCAGTTGTATCAAAAATCCTTCTCGAACACTGCCTCTGTGTGAGTGTTACTACTTCGGCCAATAAGCGTCCAAAGTGTATATATGAAGAAATGGAGGAAAAAAACAAACGTATAAAAATATATTTTTCTCAGCACGTCTTAGAGCTGGCATTGCAAACAGAAAATTAAAGTCATAGGAGCAGACATATCAGCGCAGGTGCCTGGTATGTGAATAATTTTATATTCAAGATTATGGAATATAAAATTATAAAAAAATAATTATTAATTATTAATTATTTAGCTTAATTACTATTTATAAAAATACCTGAAAACGCAGAGAGAGTAAGAGATAATCTATAAATCTTGATCTGAATGCCGCGCTTCAGAAGATACAAGTCTGAGTTTCTATACTCATTAATGCATCAAGATACACTGAGGTTAATTTAATACCTAATCCTTCTTGTCAGAAGAGTTAGGTATTAAATTAGACGTCTGATTAAATTATGTATTCATAAGTACAGTACCCCGGACTTGTACCTTTTGAAGCACGAGAATCTGATCTACACTTATGGGTTCTTGCTTGCTCTCTCCTTGTTTCCAGGCATGTGCTAATATGTAATATTTATGAAATATTTTAATTATTTATATCTATTTAATATATATATTTTATTTAATACTTATATAATTCTCTCATAACAAAAAGAGAAAAAAGTTCCCAGAAGTTCAGATTGCATGCATATTTGACTTCTTTTCCAACTCGGTTGCGAGTTTCAACAGTCAAAAAATTCCAAAGTCCAAGAATTTATTTTATTTTTTGAATAAATAAATATTAAAGCATAAAATAAGGATATCAATTCACAAATATGACCATAAGCGATCCAGCTATCTTCACAAAACGATAAATTTATTTTGGAATAAATTACGGATTTTCCCTCCTGGATGTTAGAGAATCATTCAAGATTCTCTTAGCTTTACATAGGCGCTACTATATATCGATATTAAAAAGTTTTGTTCTTCGGTTCCAGGAGATTTCCCTAGTTTTTGTCTTTGCTGTGTTCATCCATTTTCTTCTGTTCCCTCAGATTTCAAATTTTAGATAAGTGACATCGATGCTGATCAAACGTCACCTTTCCTTCAAAAGTCAATTTGTTCCATACTCTGAAGTTGGGATATTCTTCTGATACAAGTGATTTTTCTAATAGGACCATTGCTCGGGTTGGCTGAATAAGCGCGAAAACGAACACCGAAACAGCTGCCGGGAAATTACGTCGACCACTTTACGTGATGTCATCCTCTTTCTCGACTCCCTTTTTTCCCCACTCTAGCCGATGGCCACATCGACAAATGTACATTGTTCTCATCCTACTCTTCGTGCTTCGTGGTGTCACTCATCTTCCTCTCCATCCATATCATGTGTACACCAAAGAGTGACTTCAGGAGAGTGCCGTTCTTATGTCGAGTGTTGTCTAATGAAAGCTATATGAATAACGTTAAATATAAGGACTCCTCCATAACGAGAGCCCCCAACTACTGACGGTAACAAAAGGGCAGTAAAGTTCTCTTGCCTCGGCAACTTCTTCCAGAAAAGAAATTTAAAACACAATACAAAACGATAAGCATCCGAGTATAACACGAAGAGAAAATTACTACAATATGTGCCCAGGGCAGAGATGCCGATATTAAACGTGTACTCAAGTATCGCTTTCATCTCTACGGACGACTAAACTTGCGGTCTCCTCCCCTCTTACTTTGGTCCGAGACCTCTTGGTTGAGATTAACGACGGGGGTTTTGAATCATTATGTTGCCAGAGTGTGGGCATAAATCGAAGAACACTTTCAAGAAAGAATTCCTCGTCACAACGCCTAAATCTGTAAGCGCATTTTGTTCCCTGAACTACGCAGAAAGGTAGCATGCACTGCACGAGAGCACCACATGTCAACCAGAGCAAGACCAGGTTCGAGCGTTTTACTGCCAAAGCAATCTCTTCCACAACCTATCGCTTCTTTCCAAACTCTGTTACAAGTGACAAGAAGTACATCTATAGCTCACCAGCAAAGTTTCGCCAAAAAAGATGCTGTGTTACTAGACACTACCCATTTTACAATGCGCAGTGCTATCGCAATCCCTCGACAAGACCCCGCAGATCTGGCTCATCTCAAAGATTAGCAAAATATTTGGCAACCTGCGGGTACGATCTCTCCGTAGCAGAAATTCAGGACCGACTACAATCTTTTCTGCTCTAAATATAAATCAAGCTCAGCTGTGAGCATTTCGTTCTCTGTTCTGAGTCCAAAATACTTGCTGCTGAAAAATTCTCAAATTCTGGCCTTTTCTTCGTCAATCGGTATGGTCGTTGTCTGAGCTGCTACTGCTGTCCTCCCCATCCTTCTCTAACAAATTAGCTGTTGCCTCTTTGATCCAGTTCTCGTTTTTGGGCTTCTCTTTCTCCTCTTCCTCGTCTTGATCATCCTCGTCACTGTACTCACTCTCGTAATCCTCGTCCGCATCCTCGTCGTCATCTTCAGCCTCATCATTACCGTCTTCCAAAAATTGCACACCCTCCGCTGGCGTGACCCCTGGCCTCAGGGCTGCGCGGCTTCGCTTGCCAACTTTCAGTGTTACGTTCACCCTTTTGTCACAACCCAGCCATGTATCACACAAGCAGAAGCACGTTAGTTTGTAGGTGCCCTCCGAGGGGGCCTGGAACTTCTCCATAACTAGCCTTGCTCCTCCTTTGACTCTTTGAACAGCTTCTCTCACAGCCTTGCTAACCGTAGAGTCATCTGCTCCCGTTCCCTCTAATGACTCTCCTATGAGCTTCGAAGCGGCTGCAATCGACGTAGACTCATCCATGAATGTTATTCTATGTTTCACCCACACACAGTTTGCATTTTGATCTGCAAGCAGCAGCCAGTACAATTCGTCCTTAGCTTGGGGGACATAAGGAGCATGAGGGTGGGCAGCAATCAAGCCGTTCCCTCGCTGAAGAGTAACCCACGCGGTCATCGTAACAATATCCCCTTCTTGAATTCCTTCTTCTCCTTCTGTCGTACAATTGACTTCTACAGAGATGTTTGGCATCATCTCCAATACAGCCTCCACATCCTCCGCCTCCTGCTGCGTAAAGCCCCCAGAAGATTTCAAGAGATCTCCTCTCTCCTCTTTGGGAAGATCTCTCAGTTCCTGGAAAGTTCTCATTCTCTGCACAGTACAGAAGAAAGCAGTCGTTTCTCAGAAATGATGATATATGAACCCTTCGGTCTTGAGTTTAAAAGTCAACAATCATACTGATTAACATATAGGCAGCTTATTCCAGGAATTCGTAGAGCCCACCTTGCGACCGAGCTTCTTGACGACGTTTTCTGTGAAGTGAGGCAGCTGCAAGAACGGCGCTATGCCATCTGGCGAGCCACCTGCATTTGCAACTCGCTCCGAAACCTTTCTCGCACTAAGGGGTACTGCCTGCAAATACCCGCCACATTCACACACCCAAAAGTTAAACCAGACTCGAAGCAAAACAAACTTGACAGCTGTCTCCTAAGCGACTGGAAGTGGGCAGAAGCTTTAACTCCGTCATCCAAACCGAACATGTATGTTCCTATCCGGGAGTGACACGACAAAGCAGTAACAGGTACTATACCTGGACAAGACTCTGTGAAAATTCCATGATTGAAAGAGCAGGCCTGAGCCAACCATACCCTTCCGCAGTTCGTGGCATCAGAGCCATCTGCATAGAGATACGAACAGCCAATCAGTGCTATGCTCCGTTTGAAATGTGAACTCTGCAGATATATGACAGAAGATTCCTTGGTATTTAGCATCTTCGATTCTCTAAACGCTCATCTCTTCACATACAAGGCACAAGACCCTGGGTAGCTCCAATGCTCCGACACCGATAACTACTTGCCTTCATGAGCTCCTCCATAAGACGAGGCACAATAGTCATTACAAGATCAAAGTCCGCTTTGATCTCTGCGGGAATCTCATCGTACTCTCTGCTCAAATGAGCAAGAATCAGCAGCTCTGCCTGTCAATCATCAACCAAGTACAGAGTTATGTCAGAACAGATGTAATGCAACGCAAAACTTCATCTATTACAAGTCCGCGGCTCTATATGCCTTTGAATCTCCACGTACTGAAATCTACATGGAAAGAAGCGTTGCTGAAGGTGTCATCCGGAATATCATCTGGAGATGATTTCGAACATCAGAAAGGCTAACAAACTTTCATCCAAAAACACTAGTAAAAGTTTTACTACCATAGACCACAGAAAAGGAAAGAATGCCTTCAAGGATATATCACGCCGGAATGCTAACCTTGATGAAAGCAGGATGCTTCTTTTTCCAGAACTTTTGCTGCTCTGACTTCAAGTTCTTTGGATCAAGATTTAGCTCACTACGTACGACCAGGAAAAGTTTTTGAAGGGGAGCTTCATCACGATGCCGGACAGGAATTTCGACGAACTCGTAAGCTTGGATAAGCACCTCCAACACCTTGCTGAAAATGTGCATTTTAGTGCGGCGAACCCCGAAAACAATCATGAGATCATCTTTCGACACCAGCAACTATTAAGCAATGCTCAGCAAACAGATTTACTGATTCTACGGATACCAGTGAACTACGAATGGCAGAATGGCCGATGGCCGATGGCCGAATACCCTAAGTTATCCTCCCAGTGGTAAATCCTTGTAAGACTCAAACACATACCCAACACCGACGGTCGAACATGACCTCAAAGATGAGCACAACAGATATCAGCTCTACTGTGTCTAACGTGAGTATCCTTGCTGCAAAAGACCTTGTACACAACAAACCTTGGCGCAAGTGACTGCTTCATGTTGCGGTAGTAGCTGCTGATGGTCTGGTGCATTACATAATTTCCCGTGTACTTTGAAGACTGGCGAAGATACCAGACAGCCCCAACAAGGGGCAAAAGGATCCCGATACCGACTATGCCAATCAAGAGAAGACCCCCAGCAGCCCCGTGAATATCCAATAAAAACTTCGGCAGAGCAACTCCCATTTGCATTCCCTACGCGACCAAGACATTGAACCCCAGATTCATTAGTACTCTTTGCGAGAAGAACCATTTGGCACTACACCAAAATGACTGCCCTCAACACTGAGAACAAAAACAACATCAAGCATACCTGTCTGCCATCTGGATGGCCATATTTGGCAAAATTCTCTCGAGACACTGGGTCCGTAAGGGCTTGATAAGCCTTGGTTATAAATTCAACAAAGTATTTGTTAGCCTCTGCAAACGCCAATTATAAGCTGTAAGAGTCTTTACAAAGAGCAGACTCGTGAAGTAACTCCAAACTGACGATGGCAAGAAAATAGCTGGTGTTATGTACTATCCTAAAAGTGAAGATTCTGTCTGCTGACCTGGGTCAGGGTTCTTGTCGGGATGATATAAGATTGAAAGTCTCCGATACGCTTTCTTGATATCGACATCAGACGCAGTTGCTTCCAACCCCAGGATGAGGAAGGGGTCAAATGGTTGACTCTGCATATGCAAAACTCGACAAGCTAAGAACCTTCAGAACATTCTTTCAAATTCTTCAAGAGATCACTGGGCACCGTGTTGCCAAGACAAACAGGACGCGAGTTTACAGTCAACTGCTAACTTGATATTCGATTTCAACTGACTCATAGAGCAAAACCTTCGACTATGACTACGCTGTATATCATGAAGTTTAAGAATTTCTTTAAAGAGAAGGATACAGAACAAACAGTGACGATGGACCCGTCGAGAACGAGAAACCTGAAAGAGAATAATGCATACCTCACGTGTACTTATTTTGATGTAGTAAAAGAGCACGAAGATTATCAACCAAGAGCTTACAAGGGCGACGTTGCCGAAGGTCAAAAATCTCCAGATCTGCCAGAGACAAGCTAAGTTAACGCCATTAACACTTAGAAGTCCCAACTTACTGTCCTAGGAGTTTCCAAGGATAACAGGAAGTAAAATCACGAACCCAGCCGATTCTAGGGTTCCTCAGCTGTAGGGGCCTCTTTGACGAGTGGAAAGAATATTACACAGGTATCAACCACCGATCTGTGACTGAAAGGCAGACATCCCCAACTCTTTATGTGCGTTAACGTTTACTAATGCGATCTCTATAACCCTTCTAACCTAAAGGGAAGCCCCTATGTTACGTAAAAACAAAGTTCGTGGATCCTAATAGCCGCAAGCGTACTATAATTTTATCCAAAAATTGACGAACTTTTTGTAAACATGATTGCAACTAAATCTCATTCCCACTGATAGCAGATACAGGGGTCATGGAGGAATGTCCTGAAATACATGGCTTAGAAGAAAAAGTGGGATGATTGTTCTCTAATAGGACACAAGGCACCAGTGCACAAGTCATTCAAACAATATAGGCAGATCCAAATGGATTTACCTTCTGAGAAAACGATGTCTGGTTCTTGGGCGCACGCAAACATTCAGAGCAGCGACAGTTCAGATTCTTCTTCCTCATTCCCGTGTAATTCGAAATCCGATATATCGTCCATGGTACGGTAAAGAGCCCCATCACGGACAGAATGAAGATGGGAAATAACGAGCTCATCTCATCGGACGCAGCCATTTTAGCGAACCTTCAAAACTGGCGGAGAATTGCAGAGCGAGAGAGAAGAAAGAAAAAGAAGAGTCCAACCGATTCAACCCGCTCAACAACGACCCACTACAAAACCTTGATTTCGATAAGATCAAAAAACCGAAGCGATCCAAATTCTCGGAAAGATCCGTCTGACTCTCTGGGCATCTACGCACTCAGCCTTCCTTCGTCCATAAATAACACGAAGCCCAATTATTCCACGGATGTCTCGCTCGCTCCTTTCCTCATGTCCTCCTTCTTACTGCACCTTCTGTCCTTATCTACAATCCTCCTGATCTCGTCGCCCTGTCTCCTCCCCTCAAAAATCGCCCTCCTGTTATCTGACGGCGGCAACCTAAGACAGATGACAACGGCGACTATCCCCCCATTCAGCAAAGAAAACCTGCTTGTTTTCCTTCATCTCACTCTCTAGCTTCAACAACTCCGATCAACTAATCGATTACCTTAGGCACCAGGTGCAAGTGTCAGGCATTGAAACACCAGCAGGCTGCATCCAGACGAGATCCTACCAGTCCCTATCAATCGGAGAATGGATCAATCTTGAGGCTGCCTCTCGGCGGCAGTCTAGACTTCAGTTCGATCCTCTTTTCAGCGCCCCGTGATTTCTTCCTCCCTACTTCTTCGGCCTTCACTTATTTTCCCGATAGAGTCAAAGGCCCGTATAAACGAAGACCGTCAGCCGTTTCCGCGTGTTCTTTTTCTTTGGCACACAGCCGAGAGCAATTACAAGATGGTCTGCTAATCATGCACAAAGCCGGTGACACGTGGCGATTCGTTATTTGCCCTCCTTCACTTCAACTTTCCGAATACTGTCGACGTTGTTTCCACATCAGCAGCTCCAGTGCTGCTCTGCAGAACTACAGTACAGTACCGATCAGAACCGAATGGAATTACGGTCGGTCTGTCCAACGAGTCTCGAACCAGAGAGAAGTAGCACGATTCTTCTGCTCTGCACGAAGTCTTAGCTCCAGAACCTCGTTTCATTACTCTCTCCTTCGTGATTCATCTTCTAAGTGACAGTTAGAAGTTTCCGGCTTGAGTAAAGCACCAGTAGCCAGGATTGAACTACTGTACTCAGCAATCCAGGGAATAACATTAGTATCATCCATCCGTGAACTTGATGATTGTTGTCGTAAAACAGAAGTATCTTACAGGATTCGGCATCTAGAAATGTGGGGGCATGTGGATTCAAATTTTGAAGCTTTTATATTTCTGCATTTACACTTCTCTGCTCCGTACATTCACGTAAGGATGAATGCATCGAGTGTCGGGAAATGGCTTTCTTCTTGTAGGCAAAATTTGCTGCTTTGAGTGTCCAGTCATCTCCAAAGTGGATTTTGTTCCAACTAGATGTCTTTTTCCAAACTGCAAGCATCAAAGAGCAAGTTCAATGCAAGTTCAAGCAAGTATGCATGCATCTAACAGGAACTAACTACGACGAAGACTGGCAGAAGCCAAATTGTGCATTTTCCTGCACGCATCTCTAACATCAATGCAAGGTATTTCGCGCATCGCTTGTTCTCATAGCGGGATGGACACTATCTAGGCCTCCCTGCTACATAAACGTCAAAATCAAGAACTCTTGATATACGCTTGAGTGGGCAATACCGGCTCGTTCGGGGAGTAGATCTTGGGCAGCATGTTCATTAATTAATGTCACAAACAAATTAATGTCTATTTGGTCTCTCACTTGTAGCCTGTTTGCATGTTCGTCTTATATCTGTTACCAGAAGTGTTGATTTTTCACATTGACTTAACTTATATATTTTTATATATATTTATAACAGAAGATAAAATATTTTTTCCTATAAAACACAAAGCGTAACGAAGGAAAAACACAACCAACTGCGTCCAAGTATTTACACCTATTTCGGCGCCCGTACTTTTCTACACGTTCTTCCCGCGGTGAGCCTAAGATGCATATTTGGTGTTAGAGTAGTGACTTCCCAACCTCTTTCTACTTCTCTGATTTAAACCCCAAATGAGTATGAAAGCATGAAAAATAATATTCTTTTTTCTTCATAATGTTTTTAACAGGCACTAACAACAACCAGGTACTCGCTAAGCGATACAACTCATAACAATTTTTGGAGTTTCAAGAATGACTCAAAAGTAAATAATGTTAATTTTCATAAATTTTATATTTACTTTTGTGCATAAACCTTAAAATCTATTTGAATTCAGAGGAAGATATATTGCACGTGGAAACTTGAGTTTTGAGCTGACTTTAATGACAACATATGATAACTTTGAGAATTATCGACATCTAGTCAAATGCAATTAACATTAGTTTTTGTGTTCAATAGTTATAATTTGTCCTCATCTATATAACCATTTCTACTACTTGGACCAAACTATTACTCGCAACTTCATTGCCAAAGGGTGAATGAAAACAAGAATGTGTCTTTTGCTAACCAAGCAAATTCACACACATGCATAAAATAATCCAAAAGAAATTTCATTCTGTCACTTATCCATAACTATACAAGAAATTATGGATATACATCACCCACACACAATTTATCTTGGAGCGGCCCATGAACTAGGTCGCTCCAAGACATCTCTAAATTGTATAAGTATGTAACTCATATTCACCACATCTGAAATAGTTGATGAAAATTAGCATACATAAAATACTCAAAATAAATTTATTCAACAAACATAAGTCCATTTATCAGTTTTTAAACAAATACAACTACATCATTTGCAAGTTTTTGATCAATGTGAACAACATTCCAATTGTGCAATGAATGTTCATTAAAAGAACATGCAAGAAAATTATGCAAAAGAATTAGATAGGAAGACCATGAAGTACATGGAATTTATGATCTTTTAAATGTATCCGCAACAAACAGGATGAAGATAAACTCATGAAAATCCTGAATATCTTGACAAAAATCTACTACGAAGCTGAATCTCCATCTGAATTATAAGACTCATTTGTTCTTCATCGTCGAGTGTTGACAAAATCATCATCTTCTTCTAACGTTCTCTTCATCTTCAAATTCTTGTTTTGATCTCAATCTATTTTTCCAAGCGGAACAATTGATTCATGATTTGTGTTACGATGACTTGTTACAACCGATCGATTATTGTAAAATAAAACTAAAAGTTTCAGAAATATCTAATTTTTTGCTTGTAGAGAGTTGATCTTCTCTTCCCATGCAAAACTTTCCATTTCTTTGGAAAGTATTGTCTTATATTGATGTAAAGAATCAGACGACTATGTGTCGTATTTTTGAATTTAGACCTAACATGGTCATTTTTTCTTGTCACAAGTGATGATTCGTAACACTCTATAAATTCAAAATAATATATCTTCATATACCAAAACTACAAGCAATTGGTTGACTACCATATCTTCGATATTACTTGTAGGCTTTTGTAAATATTGTTAGTGATGAATCTTTAATGTGGTTTTGTTGCAAGTCAAACACAGCCTCACTTTCGTCCACAAATGAAGAACAACTGTAAATGAATTATACTTATTGCTCACATCTTTGATCGTAATTTTTTGAAATTAAGATGATTTTTTTAAGTTGAAATTTGTCTTGTGCAGAATGCTCGAATTTATCTCCAAGATGATTTTCAGTCGATTTGGAGCATCTTATTTGGAGTTAAGAGGGTGCAATCCATGAACTTCATGGACTACACATGCCAAATTGATTGTGCACTCCATGAGGTTCATGGGTTGCACCTTTAGAATTGATTCAAGGATGCTCAGAATCAGCTGAAAATTGCCTTGTATGGCAATTTGGACATTCTACACAAGATAGTCTTAGAAGGGTTGATAAAATATTTGAGCCTAAAAATCATTTCGATATTCAAAGACATAATCAAAGATTGTAACCACTTTTCTCGTTATTGATCATTTCTTTGCTTTTTGTTGAAACTGAGAGTAGAGTTGACATAGCACAACATAACAATGAGGTGTTGCTCATGCTTCTCGTGTCAATGACCAAACATTAATTCTTGTATCTTAATACAATTGATTGTCTATTAACGTCTATTTGTATTTCATGACTTTTCGGTTTTGTGCCATGTTTTATCATGTAATAATTTCATCAATTATGACAAAAATCACTTTTCTTGCGACAAGTATGTTTGATCATTATCTGCTATGATTCACTAATCACAAGTGATATGAATTATATCACTCGCAAAGTTTTTATGTTTTTAATATCAACATCAGTTAAGATTCTTAAGATATGAAGTTGCGAGTGAGGAATCCACGAGTCTATACTTAGGAGTAGTGAGCTTCTGTTTCATTTTCTTCATATTTTGAGATCCAATCTAGTGTTAAATAGTTTTTCATTAATATTATTTTCAAAACTGTTTTTTTGTACTTCGAGGTAGAATCATTGATTAATAATCTACACACATGTAACATCTTTGATTGAATTCATGTAGAGCGTTGTAATGAAAATTTTTTCACTTTTTGTCTAGGATGACGAGAGGACTTCAAAGTCATCATTTTAGAAATAAGTCATACGCATTTACTTTCTCGACGATCCGTGCATGAATTCCAAGGACTAATTTACACCATAGAGGTCTAAACTATATATTGTTTCACAATGGTGCAATGAAGTCCATGTACTTCATGGACTGCTCCTCACCAAACTCATGTAGCCCTTGAAGTTATTGATCAACTTTGAATCGAAAGAGATAGTCTATGAAGTTCATGGGCTGCACTGTATCAGAGCAGTGCATTCTATGAAGTTAATGGACTACTTTGCACCAAAATGGTGTAGTTCTTGCAATTCATGAGCTCCTCAAGATTAGAGGAGTGAAGTCCGTGTAACTTTGCATTCAAGAGGCGTAATGGAGTTCTCATATTGTTCTTTTTCTGAAGATAATTGTGTTTTAAACTTTTTATGACAAACATCTTTTGTGTAAGATTGACTATAAAATATTAGAATGAGAATACAAAATTTTAGATATCTGTTGAATAGTTACTTCTTGATTCATCAAAAATTAAAATTTCTTGACACTAATAAAACTATTTTGTTGGTTATCAGATTTGTGGTCTTATCATGAACGTATAACATTTTACATCAAATTATGTTAATTTTATTTATTTAAAAAAATATTTTGAATTATTTTCATATAAATTGTAAAATTCATGATATTATAGAATATAACACTTTTTGATCCTCCATGTCATGTAAAGTTTATTGATCTCAAAACAGGAACCTGTTAGCGAATACTTGGTTATTGTTAGCGGCTGTTTCTTTGAGTTTGAAAAATAAAATAAATTACTTTTTGCTCCAATAAACTTTGAAATCTTCATTTTAACATTTCTCTGTGAATACTAAGTAGTTGTTTTTTAGTTGAAGCTTAACCTCTAAAGCTGGTGAATAGCTTTAAGTGGATTCCTTATTTCACAGTTCGCAAGTTGGGATGAAGATATAGTCACCAAAAGCATTTTCTGTATAATGGTTAAATTTCTATGTTGTCTGAAATCAAATCCACAAAATAAGGTCTTCTGAGTCACCAGCAGCAACTGTATTCACACTCGGGATTTAATCAAGATGGTTGGAAGTGGTTAAATTTGGAGAAGTATAATTTCAGGAAATAACCCAGCCGATATTGCGACTGTAAAAAGATCAGTTCAAAAGAATTCAGTTTTGGATAACATTTGGTTCGAAACAGAAAAAATCAGAATGTTATCAGTGTCTTCATTCATTTTTAGAGATATAAATTATGCACTTTATGGAAATAACTCGTTCTCAAACAAGGAACTATAAGGAGAGAATGAAGCTTTGGATGAAAAATGATCTATCAGGAACAAATTAAATGGAACATTCTTCATCCGGAGCCATTGCTTCGTGTTGTTATTGTGGGTCCTATTAAAATAGAGAGAAAAATGTGAGAGAAAATGGTGCAACTGACAATGTACTTCATTTACTAGTCTTCAATTGTTATTCGAAACAATTAGTAGAAGAAGTATTAGTATTTTGGTTTGGTTGAAATTCCTTGTTTCGATTATTACCGGAGACAGTAAGTCCAAGTAGAACAGGGAAGTTTTATAACATTTGTGATTTTGTTTCATTACCGCCCAATCAGTTAGAAAAAATTACAAGTGTAATTGCTCTCTACACAAAGATATCATTACTATATCTTTTTACCACTTGTGACATATCAGATCGTGTATAATACCCTCTTGCTTGTGACGACAACTTGATGAAGAAGCATGAAGTTTCTTATACATCTCAGTCAGAAACTACATTCCATCAGAATTGACTTACATAGTGAACTTTAGTGTATTACATGAAGTCTTCTCTTCGATGATAGATGTGAACTGTATTAGTCATAATTTAGTTGCTTAAAAACAAATCTTATTTATAAACAGAACATAAAACTTTGTAGAGTTCACTATTAGTACAAAGGTTAATGCTATGTTAGTAGAAACTATATTGCTGTTGAGTAGAATATATATAATGTGTAAGTAGATAGTAATCAGATTCACTTTCAACTTTGAACTTATTCACGAAGTAACCCTTAATTATCACAACTGTTACAAGTTGGATGTAAAAATTCAAATTGCCAGTCTCTTAGGATGAGAAGCTCTTGTTGCTAATCTGCTAGGTGTGAGTAAATCACTTGCATGAGCAACGTTAACAAACAGTAATGGACTTTATGTTACATGACTTAACTATCGTAGGTAAAGATTAAATAAAAGTTTCCAAATATTCAAAAGCATTGTGACAAATGCAAACATGAAACATGCTTACCATTATTTTAAAGCTGGTGAAGAAATACTTTGTAAAAGAGGGTTGATGGAAATCCCCAATGCAGTTCAAGCTGGCATTGGATGGAATAATTGCAACGAGTGAGCAAGCAAAATCTGTTATCACCATAGCTTTTGAAAAATATACACTTTTGCATCCAAAGTGAAGGGATGATTTTAGTTCCATAGGCTAGAAGTTCTTTCCTAGAAGGTTGACATGGACGTGTCCACTATGTATAAGAGAACTGAAGCTAAAAATTAGTTTCCATGGATTTACCACTATGGGCTCATTCATTCACTCAAATTAAGTAGGATATGCGATCCAAGTCCATCTCACCTCTTTATAATATATATATAGATCGACTTTTGATCATAAGTTTATATATATTAAATATAAACAAATACATCATTTGTAGATTGAAAATAAAAACATTTTGAATTGAAATATCTTAATATTTAGAAGCCAATTTGGAGAAGTACTAAACGATAGTTAATCTTGCATAACGGAATCTCGTGTGTAACCATCATTTTTATTTAATATTATATATGTATAATTAACTTAATATAAATTTATTATTCTGATTTAGTTGACAGAATAATCTTTATGTTTAAAATAAATTTTTTTAACTGTTATGAAAATTAATATAAACACCCCACGTGATTTCCGTTTAAGTGGAATGACCACCTGAGATTTACAAAAGTGTAGTATAGTTTGAGTGTATAATTTGACGATCAATTTTTAGATAGGATACTCTCTAGGTTTTATATCCAGAAAGAATATAATGCGCTCTTAGAAAATAAGAATTTATTTTAGATACTGGAGTTAACAACAAAGATGCCGGTGAGAGGAAAGATTAAGATGGGTAATGTTAATAATAGATTCTTACTTATTATCTTCATGAAACGCGTAGAAGGTTACATTGTATGCTTGGATCGTTGACAAGAATCATAAAAAGTTACGAGTGAAGGATCGATACATTCAAGCAACATTACTAATATTTATTTAGACATGAATATCCAGATTGAAGAAGATGGAGACGATAGTGAAGAAGGTTTAGACAGTAGATAATCATGAAGTGATAGAAGTTTCGAGTGGCTCTAGTAGGTACAAAAACATGTGGTTATTTTTTACAACCTTTTGGAGTTATGTTTTTTTGCTGAACCATGCTTATTATTATAGATGTTTGGGGTTCCAAACAAGGGAAAATGAAAGCGATATACCAGTTCTTCTTGTATTCATCTCGAAGCAAAAATATGCCTGCTTGATTAACTTCTGGGAACTTTTGCTCGCTTGCTGTTTTTTGAGAAATATATATTAAATGTTAAAAGAAAATTATATACTAAAAAATATAAAATAATCAAACTATTATATACATATTAACTATTAGTCTATCCCTGGAAACACCAGAAGACACGAATATAAATCATAAGACATGACTAGACTGCCACGTTTCTAAAAGTACAAGTCCGGGAACCTATAGCTACTTATACATTAATTTACTGTGAGTTTAAACCTCTGGGATGACTCACTAAATTCAAGGCTCATAAATGGTAATAATTTGTTTTTAGGCAACACACAAGTTCTAAACGTTGAGCATACAATGCAGACAATCTCTATCGTTTTTTTACTTTGTATATAGTCTGAATGGAAAATATCAATCTATTGAAGACGACAACATTTCAACATTGATCAGATCTTTCAAGTCTTTGAGATTAAATCAAATGCAACAATTACTATGTGATAGTCGTGATGTGTCATAGAGAAAGAGTGGTTTAAGTAATACGCGACTTACAACGAGATTTGTAAGTTACAAGTGGTAAGTTCTCGGAACCTCGTGAGCAGTACCTCTAGTAGTATGGGGTTGCGTCTCAAATATCTAAAACAGAGAATACATGCATGAACTTCTGGGGAACTCTTGCTCGCTTTTTTTAAAAGAAAATAAGTAAGTTTTGTATTATTTTCTAAAAAATAATAGTTATATTTCTAAATATTAAGTATTAACTTGTCCTAGAATTGAAGAAGGATCAAGAAATAACCCATAAATGATGTGTGGATAAATGTGCATCCAGAAATACATATGGGAGACTACTAGTACATAAACATTAATTAATCTACATATTAATTTATTATCTTACTCTTCTCTACTTGAAATTACTTAATCTAAGACGATGAATATGCATGCCTAGAGAATCTTGAGGTCGATGATGAAATAGCTGACAATAATCGATGTTAAGGAGTGGATTAAAGATATGTTTGCATACCTCTCTACCCAGAAGTGGATGAAGAAGGAGGCAAGATTCCCAAAATGGTTGAAGGGCTACTCCCATGGGCATCGCTTCTCGGTTTTCAGCCAATTACGTCTATGATATCGGTAAGCTCCGTACCTTCTGTACCCAACAAATAATTTTCAGTAGCCGAAGTTACAAGAATCTAGCCGAATATTTGTCACGTTAAAATGTGCATTCAACCTGAATGAACCGCATGCCCATATGGAAAAAATAGTTTTTATAAATTTAGCAATACAACATATGGTTCTGTCATGTTTGAAAGTGATAACCACGTGTTCTTAAACTCTGTGATTCTAGATTATTTATGATTATTTGCTAATGTCCGCTCTAACATATGCTCAATATGGACAATCAGCTATAATTATGATTGCCGAGAAACAAAAACTGTTAAGAAGCGAATACCAAAGTATACCAAACCCAAAGATGTCAAACAAATAACAGTGCGATGAGAGTAGACATTGATACACTCCATAAGTCCCCGAATTTATGAGTGACATTTTTGGGTGCACTGCATTTCTTTGTTGTTCAAGTGGTCAGCTTGGTCACTGTGAATAAAACCACCTAGGATAATCTTTACTTCTAAAAAACCAAAAAGACCAAACAAACAGCTGAGAGCTTTACTGTAAGCTTCTATACGAAGGTATGAATGTTGTTGACCGAAACATCATATCTTATATTCGGATCACTAGCCAAAATTTCTAGGCATCATGTGCAGTATTGAATACTTTTTAACTTTTAACTTTTATTTAATATTAATTAAAAACTGAACCTTATAATAAAATATACCACAAAATTTTGTTTTTGCTGTAGTTTTATTAGTATGTGTGTGTGTAAGCATTCATATTCATACGTTGAGAATTCCAGATTTTGTCAAGGACCACTCACTAGTATAGAGGTAACATGCAGTTATCCTCGCCAAGTACATAGTAAACAGCGATTAGAGGCTGATTGTGCGCTAAGTTGCAAACATATCAGATGGAGTTAGCAACATGTGTGTAAACATAATGAGTTTATCATCAACTAGCTGCGATAAATATTTGTACATTTTTATTTTGATTAAAAGTTATGTAAGATTTCACAGAAATATATACATTTATTCGACTGTAAATTGTTTGGAAAAGGAATGGAAGTGGTATCCTAGGATAGAGCTAAAATAAGACAAATATATCTTAGAGAGGTATTACCTTCTTGTTCTTGGTGAGTGAAAGACTCTTCCAAATGAAATCTGAAACAACGAGAACTAGGACTAAATATATGCATGCCACATGCACTTTTGGCCAAGAAAAGAAGACGACAAGCGGGGTTTGAAGGACAAAATACAACAATTGGATTGGTTGTAGGGTAACATGGGATAAAAGACCATTTAAGCAATATTGTTTAATTCGTACCTTCAATTGTGTTTTCTGCTGTTCTCGTTTAGGTTATGGAAATATATGTATCTGCTAGATAATTTTTTTTAGAATATTTTAAATTTAAGTTCAAATTTTTCTATAAATATTAAATGTTAGGAGAACCATAAACTACATTTGAATGCAGAGACAACCTATAAGTAGAGAGTGAAAAGAGTTGCTTCTGGAAAGATAAGAGTTGGGTTTTACTTTGAAAAAAATATTAGTTTAAGGAGATATTAATTTATTATCCAACCCTTCTGGTTATTATCTAATATTTCCTAACAGAAGAGTTAGGTAATAAATTAAGCATACAACCCTCTCCATATGAAGATGGGGACGGTAAATAATATTCACGCTATCCAATAAAGAATGTTAAACCAATAAATGTTTTATCCCTTGATTGACTAACAATTTGCCGTCTTGCATTACTGTTCATCTCTTTGAATGGCTTTTCAAAAGTTGTCACAAACATCATTCTACCATATACAAAGTTAAACCTTCCAACTTCATTGTGGAAGTTCTAAAACTCAACTGAGAGAGAAATGATTCGAACTAAATTTCCATCCATGTACCTCAATAACCATGTTCTATCGATTCTCGTGAACTTTTGCTCCTGATTTCATAGGTCTTCCTAGGGGTTCATTCGCAGAGTGTGAAGTTTTGTTGAAAAGCTCTTGAGCTGAGCTACAAATCTGGAGGAGAGGACTGATCGATTTGGAGTTCTTAGTATGGACTTATGATCCTTCAAAGTCAGGAGATCGAATCGGTATCATGAATCACGTTTCTAAGTGTCTCGAGAGTTTGAGAGTTGATCTCTTAGTATTGACAAGAGGATTGGATAGTTGACGCCATGTTGGTTGCATTGATGTAAATTAGTCCTTTGTTAAAATGGTCGATAGAAGTTGGTTGTAACAGTTGAGAGGCAAAAGTAAAGTCATTTTGTTTAGATTCAACGATTGAGTTATTTTATGACCGTTGGATCAAATCTTTGAGTGAAAATTTCAAGGATTTGAGTGTGCCCTATCAACTTACTACTTGTGGAATTTCAGCTCATTTGGTTAAGAGAAGGTGCTGGGGTCGTGGATTTTAGTTACAAAGGTTCGTAAAACTCATAAGTTAGCACACACGAAGAGCTTGGTTCATTTCGAGCAATTGGTTTGGGGTCTGAATCTGAAATTTTAGAGAATAGCAGTGAGGAGTCAGAGGAATTTCTTGTGAAGTTTGAGCTCAATTGGAAGTTCAAGTTAGGATCAATCGATTGTTAAAGTTCATATTACAACGTGATGGGTTTAAATGAGAAGAGAGATTTCACCCTCATCTCTTGGTTGGTCTTGAACAAACTACTTGGGTTTTGGAGGTGGAACTTCCTAGAGATGCTGCAAGCGAGTCAAGAGATATTGGTAGCGCATGACTATGGTTAGTTATGATCAGATGCCTAGGATGTTGTCAAGAGAAGAAACAAAGCGCATTAAAAGGAAATGAACTGGTTTGGATAAGCATCTAAATCCATACTAACGCTTGAGATCAAGACTTAGGTTTGCCTTAGTGTTGGCAAATCAAGTGTGAATTGTTTACAATGTCTTGAGGCTTCGGATGATCTTGCATTGCAGTTTGCAATTGCAAGATAAACTTAGTCGTATGTCTAAGTCAAATCAGGTTGCGATGAGAAAGTGAGCTTCATGAGACCTAGTACATATGTGTAAATATTTAAAAGTTAGCAAGTTAGAGTCTTAAGTAGAATGTTTAGAATTGTCAACTAGTTTTGTTTAAAGGTGACAAAGGAGGTTAGACTTCCCTGAGACTAGTTGAAATTTTTCTAAGTGGTCAAACGACAACATAAGACTCAAGCCAAGAAGAGAACTACGAGTTAGCTACCAAAACATAATTCAGACGTCAAGGGATTGACGATCCATTTTGAACTTGGGTGTTAACTCAAGAACGACTTTTCAAAGTTAAAAGAGGTCAGAGAATCAACGACATGTTATATGTTTAGGTTGAAAAATCAAGTCGAACTGATACATGAGAAGACACTTACGGCTTTACAAAGTTAAAGCGGGTCGGAGAACGACAACGGCGATAACTCAGGCTATGGATGTCAGAACGAGGTGATTCTGGTGGTTAGAGATAGCAATGGTGGAGTTACTTTGGGTGTAGGTGTCTCAAGCTGACTATAAGATTGACTCGGTAGCCATCCATACGTATGAATCTGCATAGGTATGTTAATTAATCTTTTTGACACATAAAAAAATAGAACGTGTTGAATTTTTACCAGATATTTATTTTTCTGTTGCTACTTGTCTAAGGTATCATTTATACCTATTGGGTGATGGTGGAGATCACGTAGAGAGAAAGAAAACCTCAAAGAGGGGTGTACATCATGGTTGGATGATCAGAACAGCAAACAACACACGAGGAGAACTCTATGGAGCTTGTCCTGATGTGAGAGTGAAGATTGGAGATGTAACTATTGAACAAAATTTCTTTGTTCAAGATAGTACATCATACCCGGTGATACTTGGTCAACCTTACGTTACAACTGTGAGGATGGAGACCAAGGTTTTGGATGATGGATCTGCTTATGCGCGGATCAAAAATCAGGATGGCAAGCGATACAATTTCTAACTGTATCAGCAAATCACGAGCAGAATAGAGATTATCTGAGGGGTGGCTCCTTGCCTAAGATCACGGAGGAGTTCAAAGATTTTTGACAAGTATTGCTATAGAGCGAGGACATAGTGGTACACTGGAGAAAGTACTCTCGCTAAAGAAAGAAAAGTGCTTTTTGTACAGGAGTTGTGAGATATTTTGGGAGTGGATTTGCTACACATATACGACTTGCTGACTTGCAGAAGTGGGAGCAGAAGGTTGTGCGAAAAACTGAAAAAGACCTAAAGAGAGTTGGTGTGCTTGAAGAGGATGATAAGATAGAATGTGTTTATTTGGAGTTAGGATTGGGAGATTCATCGATGAGCTTGCTAGATGGGGAAGAAGATGAGGATCATGTGGTGGAAGTACACTGTAGGGAGCTCTATACAACTATAGAGTCCTTCTTAGATCCTGAAGTTAGAGTTGATATTAGGTACAAAACGGTAGACAAGAAGATAAAACCTGTTGCTCAACCATTACCTAGTGATTCTAACCAGCGAGTCCAACAATCTTCGAAGGAGAAAAGCTTGAGAGATCCTAGCCGGGTTGGTCACAAGTTCACATGAGCTACGCTCAAGGAGTTGAAGGTTGGTTCTGCAGATTTTCTTTTACCTGTGGAGGAGAATAGGTTTAGGGAGATGTTAACTAGGCACGGGAAAGCTTTTGCTTTTGAAGCCTCAGAAATCGGAGGTGTAGATCTTAGCATTGCGGCACCAATGATCATATTCACAGTTCCACATGCTCCTTGAGACTTGAGGTCAATTCCTGTACCTAGAGCGCATCTACAGAAACTCATAGAGCTCTTAAAGGAGAAGATGCAGATGAAGATCTTGGAACCATCATTTGCACCATACTCTAGTCGTTGGTTTACAGTACCAAAGAAGAGTGGTGCATTACGATTCATCCAAGATATGCAACCTGTGAACCAAGTGACCATCAGAAATACAGGCATAGGACCTATCGTCTGAGAGTTTGCTGAAGCGTTTGCTAGGATGGCTATTTACTCTATAGGAGATCTTTACTCTGGATACGATCAGTTTCAACTTGCTAAACAAAGTAGAGATATCACCACCATGAGGACACCGTTGGGGTTGGTCAGCATGTGCACATTACCACAAGGAGCAACGAACTCAGTAGAGCACATGATGAACATGATGAACAAGGTTCTCCGTGAGTTCAGTCTTGAGAAGACCATGTCTTTCTTGGATGACATTCCAATTAAGGGATGCGTTGAGGAGGAGAAAGATGAGACAATGGATCAGAAGGGGTGTAGAAACTTTGTTGCTGATCACATTCGATTGTGATAAAATCTTATCACGACTTGAAGAGGCGCACTTGACACTATCAGGTGCTAAGTCTTCATTTGGAGTGCGAGAAGTTGTGATTGTGAGGCACCTATGTGGATGGTTTGGACGCAAGCCTGATCCTGGTAAAGTGGATGCTATAAGGCAGACGAAGGATACTTGTGATTCAACAACAGAGATGAGAAGGTTTCTTGGAGCTTGTGTCTTCTATCATGTGTGGATTCCACATTTTGCACATGTGGCTGATCCTCTTTATGATCTGTTGAGAAAGCACAAGAGGTTTGCATGGGAGGAGAGGCATATTGAGACGATTCAGAGATTGAAGCAGTTGTTATCTTCTCCATCTGTACTTCGTCGTGTGCGCTATGAGGATAGCAAACCAATGATACTTATTGTTGATACCAGTCCGATAGCCATTGGATGGGCGGTAGGACAGGATGATGAAGAAGAGAATCGGTTTGCAGTCAAATTTGGAGCAAAGATGTTGAGTGAGCGCCATAGAACTATCCTCAAGTGAAGAGAGAGTTATGGGGAGTAGTTACAGCTATGAAAGCTGAAAAGGACTATTTGATAGGAGTGCCAGTAATAGTATAAACAGATTGTTTATCACTATTAGGGATGATTACAAACTGTAACACCCATGATATTGCTATGCTGCGCTAGATTGCTTACATCAAGTCCTTAAATCCTGAGTTCAGACACATAGCGGGGAAGAACAATCTAGTAGCAGATATGTTATCTCGTGCGAGGTATGAGGATGAGGAGGAGATGATAGAAGATACAGAAGATGTTGGTACTACTGTTTTCTGTAGAGCTCAAGGAGGTGAGAGTGAGCATTCGAAACCGTTCTTGGAGGAGCTATATGAAGGAGAATGAATAGACATAGGACGCTATCTAAACCTGTTGACTAGATAGCCAGGATGGAGTGATGCCCACTTTAAACAAATCAGGAGGAAGGCTCATAACTACTTGCTACAAGGTGGTTATTTGTGGAAACATGCTAAGCAAGGTGGTAAGATGCCACAAAGGGTTGTGTGCAAGGTTGACATGCAGGAGTTACTAATGCAGGAGTTTCATGAGAGCTTGTGGGCAGGACATAAAGGTATTTATGCCACCTTTACAAAGCTGAACGAGAGATATTGGTGGCGTAACATGTACAGAAATGTAGTTCAATTTGTGGAGACATGCCAAACTTGTCAAGAGTATTCAGGAATTCGGCATCGAGATGAGTTACATCTTACTTATCCACTTGCAATGCATTATAAGTGGGTAGTAGATCTTGTTATTATGCCAGTAGGTATATGGCAGATGCGATACTTAGTTTTGGCACGTGAGGATTTGTCCAACCAAGTGGAAGGGCGAGCCTTACGGACAAAATCCATGGAGGGAGTCTGCAAATTCTTGTTGGAAGATGTGATTTGTAGATATGGTTGTGTTGGAAAGATCACGGTTGATCGAGGGGAGCTGAACAATGATGAGATTAAAGCGTTCTTCAAGAGGTGTGGTGTGAAGTTAGCTCTCACCATAGCCTACAATCCGGAGGGTAATGTGAAGAGTGAACGTGGTCATCCTCCTATTGTGAAAGCTATTGTGAAAGCTTGCAAAGGGAGGGCAAGAGAATGGTCAAGATTGCTTCCAATTGCATTATGGGCTGATCGTTCGACGCATAGTTCAGTTACGGGATATATGCCAGCGGAGTTGATGCAGGGGCAGAAACCTATCATGCCCATTGAGGAGCACATACCCACTTGGAGTGTTCTACTTTGGGAGGATGGTATGTCTACAAAAGATCTTCTTGCTGTCTGAATCCGTCAACTAGAGAGAAGACCTGAAGATGTAGAGATTGCATTGGAAAAGCTGAAAAAGGCACGCTTGAGAAACAAGGACAAATTCGATAAGCGTCATCGATTAAGACCGAAGGAGATTAAAGAAAGAGATTGGGTGTTGGTCTACGATAGTAGCTTGGACAACCAACACAGTGCGCTTAGAAAATTCTCTAAGCGATGGTTTGGTCTGTATGTGGTGCTTGTAGTGCATGACAATGCCACATACTCACTAAGAGAGCTTGATGGGGTAGAGCTTAAGGTTCCCATTGCAGACAAACGTGTGAAACTCTTCAAGAAGCGTGATGAAGAGATAAGTATGGAGGAAGTTGGAGCAGAGTTTGATATCTTGGATGATGACGGAGAAGATTCGGATGACGAAGATATTGCTAACGACAACATCAGTCAATATGACAAAGATATAGTGCGATGCCGACCACAACTTGTGAGTGTTGGCGCATACCGGAGGATGCGCAGGTTTAGAAGAGGTGGATGTCGTGTTGTGGTTCGGCTCCTGTGTGAAATTCTCGTGGAACGTAAGTTGTGTTTCGTTTCTGTGTTTCGTGAACTGTATCGTGTAACTCGTCGAACGATGTGATGAGTGTCACGTTTGTGATTACTTGTCTAAGTGATCGCACGATAGAGGAACGTGCCAAGTCATCGATCTGTGTGCGTTCACTTCAGTGGTCCTTGTCGCCGCATTTGTGTATAAAATGATCGGTCGAAGGTTCATACGACATTCTCTCTCAATGGGTGATTCGTGAGGGTTCTCGGTGGTCTGCATGGAGGAGTGAAGAACTGCAAGAGTGGTGGTTATGGATGGAGGTTTGTTACCGGCTCCGGATCTTCTTTTCCGAAATCTGTTTCACATCAAGCTTCATTGCATCCATCGTGATCACTTTCGACAGTGGTTAGTTGCGTACTTTGGCGATGAATTCATGGGGAGAGTGATGAAGTTACATCTTCTGGTGATCCTTCCGATCATAACATACGAAGAGACTTGGGATATGATGGTGTACATCTTATTGTGGGGAATGATGGATCTCAACTATCCATCGAATGTTCATTTCAACCTTTGAGTGAGCAACCCTAAACCTAAACTCCACTTTTGGACCAATGGTGTTCTAGCTGATCCTCGCGGCGTTTATGTAGTTTGTGGAGGCTTCGGAGGGCCATTCGCAAAACGAAGGATATGGTTGGAAAGCTCTCGACCGAGGCTACAATCTGGGCTGAAGAATCGAACGATTGAGTGGAAGGATGAGGACGTTATGATCGATTGAGTAGAGAGGGTGAAATTTGTACCTATCGCTACGTTTCTGGTTGTTCCGAGAGACTCGTGAGGAGTTTTGAAGAGCTGTCTATTGGGTTGGAGAGCTGACAACATGCTGGTCGTTTTGATATCAATTCCTTCAAGTTCTTGATCGACTTGGATTGTGAACCGACCAATTGAAGTTGAGAAGTGCAGACGTGATAAGACGAAAACAGCGAACTGTGATAGTCATGGATAGTTTGCTATTTCTTGAGTTCTATTTCTTGAGTCGAATTTCTAAGTGAAACTTTCCAAGGTTGAAGTATGTCTTATCAGTAAGATACTTGGGAAGTTTCATCTCAAATGGTCCAGTAGTTTGTTCAAAATCTTGGATCAAATGTACTTGGGTCTGTAAAGCTCTTAAGTTAGCAGAGATTACGGTTTGATCCATATCTGAGAATTGGTTTGAGATTTCGACCTGAAAATTGTTCAAGATAGGAGTGAAGGGTCCAATCAAACTTCCTTTGAAGTTTGATCATCATTGGTCGACTGGATTGGGAGGACTGAGGTTTCAAAGTTCAAAGATACTTCTGTTATTAACGATTTCAGATTTTTTCGGTCACATCTATTGTCACTTTGGTCATTTTCGAGCAATTTGGAGAGAAGCTTGTTGCTGAAACTGCCATACCTGCATACAACTCGACACTGGAAGGTGTGGGGCTGATTTCAGCTCTTGGTGATGAAAGAGAACGGAGTTGTCATGAGTCATAAGCCGCTATTTGGGTTTTCGGAGCTGCCAGGTACTACCACCATTAGTGCTATATTGAGATCTGAGTAGTGTTTTGGAGCATGCATGCTTTACCTTGCTAGAATGCTTGGTAAGCTAGGATGTATAGCAAGTTGTATCGAGACTCGATCAAGTTGGTTGGGCGATCTTATAGTATCTTTCGGTTGTATTAAATAGAGTTGTGACGGTCAATTGATGGGTAGTAGCGTCGCTGAGAAGTTGTTAAATCATGCTTCTAGTGATTTAGAGTTACTTGCATGCAGATAGTACAGAGCTGAGTATTATAGAGTACAAAAGGATTTGTATGTAATACAAATTTGTACAACTTATATGTATCATTGGATCGTAACAACTTTTAACCTTGAGTCGAGAGATACAATGTTATTTGTCCGAGAAGAGTAGATAGAGAGCATTAGGGTTGGAGGATCAAGGTTCATAGCCAACTTGTTCAAGTCACCTACCTCTACACATCCATATACCCCGTATATTTCTAGACAGAAAAACACGTTATACTATAACGGTCTGACTCATGTCTGAACCAAACAGGATAAATGTAAGTAGTGCATGAACGTAACATGTGATTGTGATTTGCAAGTTAGCATTGTGAACTGCTGAGCAAGAGCTCCGGTGACGTAACAAGGCGGTATGTATGTGATAACTGCACACAAAAAAGAGGTGGTTACGAGACGTCTCATGTGATGCTTAGACAGTGTGAGCATTGCGGATGATGAAGTTACAGCAGTGACTGTTGTTTTGATCTCCACCTCGAGTTAAGACAAGAGAAGAATGATCATGGACGAGGTGAAAGAGCTCAAGGATGCCGTGGTGATCGAGTTGGAGGTAGAGGTCCAGCACCCAAGAGAGGATCAGTCGGTCTACTGTCCGCTACGACGTCAGAGACGAGGATCGATGCTCTGATTGAACAATTGGAACAGAGGATAGCTAGTATGACTATGGCTCAATGGAGATCTAGTTCGGAAATAGAGACTTCCACGTCTTATGAAGAAGAAGGAGTTGACTTCGACTTTATGGCTGGTGTGGCATAGATTGAGACATCTACCTTAGTGACTCGGAATGGAGTACGTGCCTCTGAGCCACGAGGTGCGTCCATGGAGATGGATCCATAACACGAAGAGGCTGATAGGCATGTCAAGCTTCCTTAGTCATTCACGTTATCGAAGATGTTGAGGACCACCTCTATGGTTCTTAAACAGCCTACCGATGATGTAGTGGAGTTGGATGTGTCGACATCCAAGAGTGGAGGTGATGCGAGTCAACCCTCGATGTTTGTGGATGCGACGTCAAACTCGATGTTGGAGACGACTATAGCAGTTCTGCGAGTCTCACTATTTCTAGCCACGGATATGAGGACATTGGGAGTCATCTTGGCTCTAGTGTTCCAGTTGGCAGCCACGCTCAGTGAAAGCGAGGATGTGGTTATCTCTAGTGCTGAGGTGGTTCAAGATAGGCGATAGATGCGTCCATGGAAATCGAAGATCAAGACGGCTACCATTGATACTTGACAAGAAGCAATTGCCAGGTTGGATGAGTTACCAGCTAGGTCGACGATTGATCATGCTGGTTTGACACCAACTATGGTGTTGTTGGACAACAAAAGTGGTATCTTTTGTTTGGTGATATCTTCAAAAAAGGTGTATCGACTGTAGAGAGTCTTGTTAGACTCTAGAGCACAGCCGTTGATGTTGGAGAAGACGGCGTGCATTGGTTTGGGTCTGAGGAAATCCGAGGTGGAGAGATGTCCATTCCAACTGCAGACATCTCTAGGAGGATCAAGGGTACATCTTTGCATATGACACGCAAGATGTTGACAGTGAGAGTTCAACCTGATCATTTCATAGATGGTTCTATGCTAATGGCTAAGACCATCATTACGATCACGGAGTATTATGATGTAGTGGTTGGAGGTGCTATGTTATACCATATGGGGTTCATGATCAACTATTGAGCAGAGATAGCACCTTATAGATCAGGTTCGCAGTCCGATGCGAGATGAGTGAGCCGTTTACAAGTGTAGCTCAATACTACACCAAGGACGATGGCATCCGTTGCATGGTTCAGTTCGATCATCACTTGATCGGTGTCGAGTCGTGGACCGGCTCCTGTTTTCGATACTTATTCTTATCGCTCCAAATACACTCATGAGACTAAAAGTGAGATTTTTTGTACAATTTCGGATCTTCACTTTCATTACATCGATGGGTAGAGCTCTTTGTCAGCTTTCCATAGACACTTCGTTATTTCATTTAGACGCCTAGTGGAGAAATTACGAGACTCGAAAGATAGGAAAAGCAAGCTAGGTCCTAGCTTATGGACTTTTTGCACAACTCCGGATCTTCACTTTCATCGCATCAATGGATAGAGCTCGTGGTCAACTTTTCATGAACACTTCGTCTACTTCATTTGGACGCATAGTGGAGAAGTTACGAGACTCGAAAGATGGGAAAATAAACTAATCTCCAGCTTACAAGCTTTTTGCACAACTTCATATCTTCATTTTCATTACATCGATGGGTAGAGGTCGTTCTCAGCTTCCCATGGGCACTTTGTCTATTTCATTTGGACGTCTATTGGAGAAATTACAAGATTCGAAAGAAAGGAAAATCAAGCTAGACCCTAATTACTATTGCTGACTGGGTATTTGCAGCTCCGGGTGCTATACTAAAGACGCAAGGGGCTTGCTAGCTCATCATTTGAGAAAACTTGTACGTACAGCGACTGACATAAGGGAGCAGCTTAAAGGGTTAGCTTGTTTCTGCGATCTTTCAGTGGACGGTTTGGATAATTGAAAAGTACAATGCATGCGCGCAAGGTGTCATTGGGTTCAGATCTGTGCAGGCTACGCGTTGCTTAAGACGGTTTGTGAAGAGGCGGATGGGGGAATGTGTTTTGAGAGAAATTGAGACGTATGAGAGATTTTGAGAGCTTCAGTGACTTGTGAAGGAGAGTTGGACCGTTTGGGTCGTTCTGGAGTCCAAACATGCTGTCCTTGGATCCATCTAGATCAAAGCACCAAGTTCTTCAGGAAATTGAGATGAAGTTTCATCGGACAATTTGAGAGATGTGAAAGAAATTGGCTCGCAGAGAACCGCTTATGCTAGTTTTTCATCGTCTATGACTTGAGATTGGGTTGTTCTTCGCGATCGGTGAGCTAAGCCCTTCATTCTTGGTGCCTATGCGATCAGGGAGTCTTCATCTACGCATAGGAGAAGACCGTGTGTGGATTGGATTGTTGGTTTGGGTGTGGTGAGCGAGTTTGAGCAGTAAGGAGTCGATTAATGTCAATTTTTTGTAACCTACGATCAAATTTCTTGCGTGGTTTTGTAAGGGGAACTCCAAAAGGCATACCTAGATCTACCTACCAGAGAAGACAGATATCATATCAAGCGATCCGTTTGGATAGTGTGTGCGGTTTTAAGCCGTAAAAAGAAGTTTTTGCAAGTTCGATCACCTGCGACCGAAAATCAATGATATCTCTGCTGTCGGGAGTTGGATCTGATAGTTCTTGAGACCAACAGAGTCAGGAAGGAAGGCGTTATCGACATCTCAAGTCCATTTGGCGAAAGGAGAAAGTTCTCAGATAGATCTTTTTCGGTTCTTTCGCTACGGATTTCATCTTTTTTAGTTCGTTGGAGTTCTAGTCGGTTATGTACATCTTGTGGTAGCTAGCTTTAGCTAAGAGCTTGTACATGAATGTTGTTTGGACTCGGGTTTGAATCGTGTGATACTTGTGCAGCTCTTTTTGTTAGCAAAGGGATGTTTTTCTTGCTTTGAGTTACGCTTTGATAGTTTTAGGTCTGGGTTGAGATTCAGGGACTCGTTTTGGGAGGGTTTTGAAGTAGATTATAGACCGCTCTGGTCTGTTTCTTAATTTTGTGTTCTTAGAGAGAAAGAACCGGTAGTGTATGTACATTGGGAGTTGGTATATATTGCGACGCTCGTTTTCATGCTTGTTTCTCTCTTTCTTGTCTCTGTTCAGCACACTACATCTCCACAGCCAAGAACCTTGCGTTTTCCTAGACAACCTTCACGTAAAATCCGACACGATATGGTGATGAACTCGACGTGAAAGTCTGAGATGGAGATTTCTTCTGTGTTTGAACTTTGAAGAAGAGATTGACAATCATGAGTGAGGACGGAGAACAGAGCTAGTGGTTCGGATGGATTGTCAAAGGTGCATTTGGACTCAGCGACTGCATCGATGTTTCAAGCTTTCACGATGTTCTTGCGGCAGCAACAGTCCGATGAGTGGAAGGAAGCTTTAGCAACCAAGGTGCTTCAAGCGGTGGTAAGCAAGATTGATCAATTTGATGGGAGGGATGTCTCAAGATATATGAGGCATTATTAGAAGGAGATGGAGCTGAATCGGGTATCAAAAGATGAGAAGATTGAGACGTTTGAGTTGGCAGCAGCTCCAGAGATTAAAGATCATGTTAGAATGCTAAAGAAGCATTTTAACAAGGATTGGGAGATGTTTGCTCATGCTTTGATGGATGAGTGCTTCTTGGAGGACTCTGATCGAGTCACCAAGAAGTCATTCTTGGAGTGGGTTGAGCAACCAAGGAAAGGTTTACAAGCTACTGAGTTGCTCAGGGAGTTTGTGAAACAATTTTCTAGGTTGACTAGGATGGAGAAGTTGACACTGCAGTCCAACAAGACGGAGTTATTTCTTCGGGCTGCAGATGAGAAGCCGCAAGAGAAACTAGAGGTACTTCTGGAAGATCGAGAGGAAGACGATGGATTGACCAGTAGCTGGAAGAAGGTTGAGGAAACTGTTGGTCTGCTTACCAAGAGAGAGCGAAGACGAGAGAAAGTTCCTATTAGGAGACCAACACCCGCAATGTTTGTTCTAGCATATGTTCCTCTGACCCGATCAGTGGTTCCTATTGCTAGACAGATGCTACCAATGACTTCAGCTATTCCAGTTAAAGCACCTATAGTGTTCCCAAAGAAGGATGATTCAAGCCTTGAGGAGATCATGTGAGGAATGCGAGACTTACAGATCAAGCTCACAAGATTAGAGGAGCAAGGATCTACAAGCAGAGCAAAATCCGTTGGGAAGCAAGGTTAGATCCAACGATGTATCTGGTGTGATGGTACTGATCACCCACGCAGAGATTGCAAGGAATTCACTGATATCTCACAACAAGGGGTGATCTTCTGGAAGGATGAGAAAGTGACGTTGAGAGATACAGGTGCACTTCTTCAGACCAACTTTGGTAGAGGAGGGATGAAGAAGTTGGTTGAGGACCACCTATCAACACAAGCAGTTGCAATTGTGGAAGCTGGAACATACTGCACAAGAGTTGAGGATCAAGTTGAGAGGAGTTTTAACGAGCATGTTTAGCCGTGTGATCATCTGCAATCTCCATGAAACAGAAAGGAAAGATGATACGTGAGACATTAATGAGGACAGCTGCTACAATCCAAAAAGATATTGGATTGGAGGATCAGATAGAAGTTCTATCGGTGCATGCTTACATCGTCAAAAACCAACATGAAGTATTGTTGGAAGAGAAGAGAAGGCGAGATTCAGAGGATGCAAGAGAAAGAACTTCCTCCAAGAGACAGACTAGAGGAGAGAAGGTTCGTCAAGAGCTTCGAGATGCATGAGCTCAAGATCTACCGATAGATGATGTTCCTTCTCCATCGAAAGAGAGAGCAAAGGAGTTTCAGAAGGAGAAGGATAAGCCGGCTGCATACAAACTACAGTCGGACATCGAGGCTTCAACATACTTGAAGGGAGTCTCGGAAGATCGCATTCTGAATGCAAAGGTGGAGTTTTGAGAGAAGTTTTGGGCATTGCTAAGCGTGAGTTTCATGATGTCATCATCGACATCATCAAACGGAAGTGACAGATTGAGGGTGAGACTGTTTTATCCCATGCTTTGGATACTAGGGTGTCTGTGGATGAGGAAAGGGAGCTTGCAAAGTCCAGTGTTTATTCTTCAGAGGAAGAAAGAGATCGAAGGCGTAAGATACATTTTGAGGACGAAGAGGAGAATGGGAAGCAAAACTCAAGTCATTATAGTCACAATCACTGGGCTTCAACTACGACAGAGACACTTGTAAGGATTGGAGATTTGGATGAGCAAGTGGTTGCTCTGATTGATCATGGATCAGAAACCAACATCATGTTGAAGGAGCTGTACAAGAAGAAGAAGTGGCCTATCGACACAGAGCATGGGTGGGTCATAATAGCAGCCAACAACACAAGAAGAGATTTGTATAGAGCTTGTCCAAACATTAGAGTGCGTTGTCTTGATGTGAATCATTTCACATAGTAAATGATTCGCCTCTCTGCTAAGAGTTAGTCTCTCTAAGTGAAGTTAGGACGTCAGAGAAGTCGATTCTTGAGGCTATGGACATTGACGACTACGGGTTACGCTTCTACTCCGACACTTGGGAGTTAGTAGCGGTAGAAGTTAGCTTAATGTTACTCCTAGTCCTTCATGCATATATTAACACCGTTGTGTTATACGTTTTAGTCCTAGTAGGTTGATAGTATGCTAGTTATCTTTTTCAAGCATTTGTGCGCTTGTGCAAGTGACTTCTTACTTGTCTATGATGTTCAATGTACATAACTTAGGGTTTCCATGCTGATAGGGGTTTAAGCTCATGGGTTGTACTTACTTGTCGTCCATGCACGCTTTCTAGCTGGTTTAAGTTATCTTTCAGGATTGCATGTCATTTTTAAGTAGTTTAAGATTAACGTTGGCACTTTAGGAGACTTGACGTGGTAGCCTATGAGTGGAATTAAGTTACCACATGGTTTAAGGCTCAAAAGGACAACCAAGTGGAGCTATGAACTCCTATTGGTCCGTTTCTATCTTTTGTAAAATTCTATATTTAGAAACAGATGTCTAAAGAAGAGTTCGAGCATTTGATGAGGACACTGCAAAATCTGAGAGCATAGGAAGATAGAGCTCGTCGTGCCAAGCACTCTCAGTGAAATTCTTGAACAAGGAGTTATGCTAATTTGAAGTTCGAGTTGAGTCAGAATTACATCACTTTTGTTGGATTTGGTGTTTTCAGTGTCAATTGCAGCAGAATCGAGGAAATCGCTTCAAACTTTCGTGGTTGCATTCACTTTCAGCAGTGCTACGACTGTCCAAAAACTTTCAAGTCATTTGAGTGAGTGAGTAATTCAGAGCGGCCTCTGAAGTAGAGGGGGTCTGAAAAGCTCTCAATCTAGAGCAACAACTTCAGATAACGAGATCAGAAGAACAGTGTACAATCAAGAGTCTCAACTTCACAACGGTGTTCAGCATCCTGTGGACTCCAAATCCTGTAAGAATCTTTGAAAGTGATCGAGCCAATTTTCTGTTGTAATTGAAATAGTTGTCTGAGTACCAGAAATTGTCGCAATATCTTTATCTAGAACTTTTCTGTCCATATCTCGGTGCCAGAATTTGATCTCAAGCTGAAACTTCGTGTGTGTGCTCAGTGGGGTCTCTTTACATGTAGGAGAAGTTTAGAAGTCTAAACCTTCACATATTTCTCAATCCTGAGTGTCAAAGTTTACCGTCTGATCTTATCATTGCTAGTTAAGCCTGAACTTTGCTTCCTGAACATATCAGAAGAGCCAAGAGACATGTATGAGTGTTTAACAGTGTCACCTTGTAACCTGAAGCCTATCCATTGAGTAAACCAGCCACATCTAGAAGCCTAGTGCTTCCTTGAGTAAACATATCACAGCCTTCACGGTCATAACACAGCTAGAAGGTTCTGCCCTTCTCAAGAAAACTCTCACCTTGACATCTGGTGCTTCCACTGAGAGCTCTTGGGGTGATTGATTGAGAAGGTTGAGTTTACTACAAGGAGAAGAGATGGACCGCAAGGGCGCTGCTGTTGCTACTTCTACGGCTGCTGCATCTACGTCTACTGCAGCACCTTCCATTGCACCAGTGGTACAACGACATCTGCATCTGGTCTGGTACGGCTGAGATTCTGAAGACGCTTGCGGCCCTGGTCCAACAGCATCCGATCATTGGAGGGGGTGAGTTAAAGTCCACCAAGGCTTTGCAAGCTATTGTGAACAGATGTGGAAGGTTTGAAGATAGAGATATTTCTAGATATCTGCGTGAGTATAGAGGAGAGATGGAGCTGGTCAGGGTTACTGATGCTGAGATGATAGCAAGTTTTGAGTTAGCTGTCATTCCTGAGTTGCGGGACCAAGTTAGGGATGTACAGAGGAGAAACCTTGAAATCTGGATGAGTTTTGAGCGATCTTTTCGAGAGGAGTTTCTTGAAGAAGATTCAGAGAGAGTTACTAGGAGGATGTTTCTGGACTGGATTGAGCAGCAACCTGTTCGTATGATGAGCTTGAATGAGTTACTGAGAGAGTTTTATCGAAGATACCGGCAACTTTCAACTCTTGAGCGCATAACCTTAGATGCTAAGAGAATAGAGCTTTTTCTACAAGCTACCGATGATGTTACGGCAGATCGATTATGCTTCATGTTAGCAGATCGATCGGCTGAAGGAGGTGTTACTGTGGATTGGGGGAGAGTTGAGGATGCCGTGGCTGTTCTAACAAGACAGAGACGAGGAAGAGTGGCTGTAGGAGGACGACCGCTTGTGGAAGTGGTCACTCAACCTTATGCTGCTCCTCAAGTACAGTAGCCTCTGGCTCTTGCTCCCAGACCTGTTGTCTTGGCTGCAGTTTCTTTGATGCCAGTTGTGCCAGCTCATGCACAAAAGACACATGTTCAGAGATCTGCGAAGAACCATGGTCAGCAGAATCAGATTGAAGACCTTATCCGGCAGATGCGTGAGTTGAAGGTAGAGCTAGCTGGCTTGCAGAGGGAGCAGCCACCGGTGCCTGCTGCTGCACGTCCAGAAGGTGCTCCTGTTTGTAGATGTATTTGGTGTGACAATCTTGATCATTTTCGAGGAGACTGTCAGGAGCTCACAATTGCTTTGCGAGATGGTGTGGTTCGCTATCAGAACGGTAGGCTACACCTTTCTTCTACTGGAGAGCCGTTGAGCACGCAGTTTGGGCGAGGAGGCATGAGGAGTCTACCTCAGATTGCTGCAACTGCAACGACAATTGCGTTGATGGCACCATTGGTAAATTCTGATGTATATGTTGGGCATATTGAAGTCTCTTGTAGTCCTACATTGCTAGATAAGACTGCTGAGAAGAGTGTGGCTCCAGTTCCTTTTGAGATACTGAAGAGAGGAGCCGAGTCTATTCATAGGATCGCAGGATGGGAAGATCCTGTAAGTGCTGTTTCTATCAGAGCATTCTTGGATGTAGATAGACACGTTCACTGGCATGATGCTTTTATGGAGGAAAAGAGACGACGAGAAACCTCTGAACTTGATACTGGAGTTCTTGAGGAGACAAGAGATAGACGGAGGGTCACAAGGAGGCGAGCAGCTCCTCCAAAGGACATCCCCTCTACTTCTCAAGCTCCTCCACCTGCACCAGGTCCGATGGAGGACGTGCAGAGATCTCAGCAGGAGCCAACGGTGGTTGGAAGGAGGTTTACTGGCCAAGAGAAGGGGAAGGGACCGGCCTACAAGTTGACGGCTGATATTGAAACTTCTACTGATTTGAAGAGCATCTTGGAACAGAGGATACTGGATGCACAAATCGAGTTTTCTCTTCGGGAAGTTCTTGGTATTGCAAAGAGGGAGTTTCACGAACTGATCATCGACATCATCAAGCGCAAGAGACATGTGATGTCTAAACAAGTAGAAAGCCAAATGATAGATGTGGTAGGAGCTTCTGTGAATGATGTAGAGTTTAGAAAGGTGCATTTTCAGGAAGCTGATGACCAGGGCTACCAACAAGAAGCGTTAGTTGCTGGTACCAACACTATTGAGTTCGACGATGAGGAAGCTGGCAAGGAGAGTCCAGCTAGTGATAGTGACTTCAGAAAAAGACATTAGGCTCATGCTACGACTGCTACACGAGTTCGCCTTGGGAGTTTACCTGAATCTGTTGCTGCCTTGGTTGATCACGGATCTGAGATCAACATCATGTCACGGGAGGTATACGAGAGAGGTCAGTGGTCTATCAAGCTAAACCATGGTTGGGTGTTACGTGCTACAAACAACCAGAAAGATATACACGTTCATTGGTAGGATGCTTCTGTGGAGGAAAAGAGACGACGAGAAGCCTCTGAGCTTGATACTGGAGTTCCTCAAGAGACTGGAGATAGATGGAGAGTCACCAGGAGGCGAGAAGCTCTTCCAAAGGACATCCCCTCTACTTCTCAAGCTCCTCCACCTGCACCAGGTTTGATGGAGGATGTGCAGAGGTCTCAGCAAGAGCCAACGGTGGCTGGAAAGAGGTTTACTGCCCAAGAGAAAGGGAAGGGATCGGCCTACAAGTTGACGACTGATATTGAGACTTCTACTGATCTGAAGAGCATATTGGAGCAAAGGATACTAGATGCACGAATCGAGTTTTTTCTTCCGGAAGTTCTTGGTATTGCAAAGAGAGAGTTTCACGAACTGATCATCGACATCATCAAGCGCAAGAGACATGTGATGTCTGAACAAGTAGAAAGTCAAATGATAGATGTGGTAGGAGCTTCTGTAAATGATGCAGAGTTCAGAAAAGTGCATTTTCAGGAAGTTGATGACACAAGATACCAGCAAGAAGCGTTGGTTGCTGGTACCAACACTTTTGAGTTTGACGATGAGGAAACTAGCGAGGAGAGTCCAGCTACTGATAGTGACTTCAGAAGAAGACATTGGGCTCGTGCTACAATTGCTACACGAGTTCGCCTTGGGAGCTTACCTGAATCTGTTGTTGCCTTGGTTGATCACGAATCTGAGATCAACATCATGTCACGAGAGGTGTATGAGAGAGGTCAGTGGTCTATCAAGCTGAACCATGGTTGGGTGTTACGTGCTGCAAACAACCAGAAAGGTGAGCTATATGGCGCTTGTCCTAACGTGAAGGTGAAGATAGGTGATGTGGATGTAGATCTGTGACCCTCAAGCGTGCTACCGGTCCTGTCTCTCACCTAGGGTAAACCTCTGATGGCCTTTGGTGAGGCGCATCATAGAACTAGGAGGCCTCTGCTAAATCCAACTCTCGACATTCTCATATCTCTTTCTCACTGGGAACGAGAACTCTCATGAAGACGCAGAGATGAAAAACACACCTTTTATAGATATGGCCTAACGGCTTCCAAATACAAAGCAAAGGGAGGATGAGAGATCACTCCACAACCCCTCTATTTATACTACTGCAGATTTACCATGGTAACTACTTGTAAATCTGATTTACTGCAATTTACCGAGACCAAGTCAAAGGTAAAAGTCCTAAGTCAAGAGTAGATTTCTACTCTTTTGACTCTACTCTAATAATTAGGATTCTTCTAGAAGTATAAAGGAATCTCGGATTGCTCCTTACAAGACAAAATACTAACACATAATTGAGCCAAAAAGGTCAACAATCCTCTTGATTGTTTGACCCTTAAGTCTCTACAACCAATAAAAATCAGTCACGCATAAGACAAGAGTGTATTATTCACATCCTTGTCATTTTATGCACAACCAAACAAAATAGTAGTTCTCACACTTTAGAATATTCTAATATTCTGTCCTCAAATACCTCCAACTCTAACTGTGACTACTCCTAGTTATCTGTCACTAACTTAGAGTATGGTCTAGCCTTGGGACTTATTTAGAAGACTCACCACACATAGTTATAACTATCCATATATTTACTACTATGCAACCCCTAGGTGTTACAGATCAGCACTTCTTCGTGCAATCTTCTGCTTCATATCCTGTGATTCTTGGTCAGCCTTATATCACTGCGGTTAGAATGGAGACCAAGGTGATGGATGATGGATCTCATTATACTAAGATCCGTAGTCCAGATGATAAACGTGCTGTGCAGTTTCTGACCGTTCGTACGAACCACGAATGAAACTGACAGACTTTGAGAGATTTTTCTATTTGTAGGAGTAAGGGTTTTCTGAAACCACTCTTGTAAGCCGGGATAGCAAGAGTGAAGGATGTACTGTTACTATGATCCCGCTTGAGCAGCTTGAGGGATCAAAGGAGGCTGATGAAGAGGCTGCTCAAGATTCAGAGAGTAGCTGTACTGTACATAGTTAGAAATCTGGTTTGATAAATTCCACTTCTGATGATTGGAGTGGATTCACGCGAGTAGATGATTTGACTGAGAAGGGTAGAAGGCAGATGGAGAAGTACGCAGCAAATCTACGCTGTACAGGAGTTCTGAAGGAAGAAGAGACGATTTCTGGTATTTATGAGGAGTTTGTAGATGCACAATCTTTTGTTCGTTGGCTGGATGATGTAGATAGATTGATGGAGCAGATGGGAGGTAGGGTGGTGATCCCCATCCATTCTCGTGAAGTTTATGAGGAGATTGTCTCGTACTTGCGGTATCGTTCTCATCCGAGACTGGAGAGTGGATAGAAGGATGTAGTATGTTGGTGTGGCTCTCATCAGGAAGCGGAAGTACACGCCAAGTATAAAGCTGTAGCGAGGAAGATGAGACCTGTGGTGACCCAATTACCTGTTGATTCTCAGTAACAGATGGAGTTAGCGGCTGCTGAGCCTGTGCTTAGAGATCATACACAAGTAGGACACAAGTTTACTCAAGAGACACTCGAGCAGCTTCAGATAGAAGGAGGTGGCTTCTTGACTGAAGTGGAAAGATGAGCTTTCGAGAAGATGATAGTTAGTCATGGTAAGGCATTTGCTTTCTCAGCTGGAGAGATTGGTTGTGTGGATTGTGGTGCCCACAAATTACAAGATGCACGAATTTTTAAAATTTTTAAGAATAATAACTTGTTGTATAACTGAAGAAGCGTTGTTACTTAAGGTTACGTCTCCCTTAGCAGGAAGATGATCTTAAGAGCTGTTGGTAATAAGAAGTTGACTTCTTCGGAAGACGATCGTCTTCTCAGTTGCGTCTTCAGAAGACGGCGGAAGATGAGAAGACGGCGGAAGACACCTGTCTTCCAGAAGACAGCGACCGCGAAGACCCAACCACGAGTTTTCGGACAAGACAGTAGGTGTACCTACTGAGGCGCACCGAATAGATAGGTAGGTCGGGGAAGACACTAAGGTCGACAACCCCTAATCTGCGGGGAAGATGCGTAAGGAAGCACATTAGGCACATTCCAACTTCCCGCAGCACAGCGCTTGAGAAGATCGATTGGAGATAGTGAGCTTCGCGAGTTAGCTTTGAGAGAGGAATCGAGTGAGGACATCGAGGTAAGAGAAAATCAGTTGGCAGCTAGGCGAAGGGCGAGGCCGAATTGCTGGGGCACAGAAGGCAAAAGAGCGAAGGCGTTTCTGTGAGCTCCCGAGAAGCTGACATTGGAGAGCAGCGAGTGGAATCGAAGGTGGAATCGAGGCGAGGCGTGGTCGGGCATTGACAGCAGATGCAATCGTGAGGAGTCGCATTTGGAGCTAGGACCAGAGCCAAGAAGCGCGCGGAGGTCGAAGGCAACTCGGGGAGCAGAAGAAGACTGTAGAGGTTCTTTCTCATGTTCTTTCCCCTTCCCACTTCTTCTCGCCTTTTCCTGGTATTCCCCGCGCTTCCTTGGTTGTGTGCATGCAGCCTGATCGATTACCCCCACCCCCCATCTTTCCTACTGAGACATTGGGCGCGGAAGCGCTGCCCAATTTCTGTCAGACATCTCCTTACTTCTTCCCGAGCTCAATTCGAGCTTCCCTACTCCTAGCCCTCAAATTGGAGATCCCAGCTATCAATTTTCCTACCCTACTACCTCTCTACCCCCGAAACTTGGAACAGAAGACGATTCGGAAGATGGGAACATCTTCGGAAGACGCTTCTTACACTTGACTGTCTTCGGAAGACTGTCTTCGGAAGTCGACTGAACACAATTCGTATCAAGAGTGGATTTGCTTTACTTTTGTGTTTGGAGAGACTTGGTACGAATCATGAGTGGTGTGGTGAGTTGTTTTGTTATTTCGAGAAGTTGGAAGTGGGGAACTAGGCCTGTGCCTCCCGGTCTTCCAAGCTTCTCAACTCCACATCTTCCTAGAGAGACTAGAAGACTGGAAAGCTGGCAAAATGAGCGAGAAGGCGTGAGGGTCCATTCGGGTCTCTTCTGTCCGACCCATAGCAGCCATTCCTTCTTCTTCCCAAGCTTAGAAGAGAGTCGTGAGAATACTTGCTGGCAGAATCTGGAGAGAATGGTCGAGGGTCATGTCTTCCCACCGAGCAGCAAGGTTCTCCTGAGTGCGTATGAGAGATGAGAAGTCAGAAGAACAGAGTGCAATTGTCTTGAGTCTGTTGTGAGGATAGATTGCGTGTAGGAAGACGAAGACATGTGAGACCAGTGAAGGGAAGTCTGACTTCGGGAAGTCTTCCGAGAAAGACATTGAATCGGAAGTTGTCCCGAGTGTCTTCCTAGAGATCATTGTCACCGCAGGAGCCCGCAACCATCTTCTGAACCTTTCTTATACTCTACTTCTCGCATATCTTGTATCTTCTGATAGGAAGTAGAATGTAATGCAAGGTGGGTTGTCTTCTTGGTAATCCATGCGAGGCCTTGCTTAGATAGGATTGTTTAGATATAGCTCGGAAGACGAGAGCTATCTAGGAAGTACGGTTAGAATCTCGGAAGACGGAGTAGCTGTCTTCTGGAAGACTAGTTTCGTCTTCTGAGAAGTAGAAGCTAGACTGTGGGCACTCGAGAAGAACTGAGCATTCAGCTCATAGTAGGTGCTTGTGGTTTAGTGCAACAGATCTTCCAGGTATGTCGATGCATCCGCGGGGCTTGGTGTTACCAGCGGCAGAATTGGCCGAGGCCACTCCTTTCCTCAAGAAGTTGGGTCTCGACTTCTTCCTGTGGGATTGGAACCTCGCAGATCAAGGGCTTCTGGAGGAGGTGTGGGCAGCGTTGCGACCTCGTAACCGTGTACCTGCGAAAGCAGGAGTAGCTCGAGGACGACCGTCTTCCTGGACTGAAGACTGGTGGCGCAAGGCTTTTCACAGGCCTGAGTCCGAGAACCGAGGATATTGGTACGAGAAGAAGATCTTGCCTAGGATCGTGAGTTCGTGGCATGTGTCTGGGAGCACCACCTGCCTTTTCGTGGAAGACAGGCAAGGGAGGAACGGTTGGAAGATAGAATCTTACCGAGAGCCGAAGAAGCGACTTCTGGCGAAGTTGTTTCTGCATCTTTTTCCCAAGGAGAAGGCGCAGAAGACCAGGTACTTAGGAGATCAGGACGTGGAGTTCCTGGAATCGATGTGAGATGACGGAGTGCCCATCTACTGGGCGCGTACATCCACAACTATGTACAGACGGAGCTAGCATACTTAGGTACCCCGGCGGGAGGACACCTGACGCCCTTCCTCTGCTACTTGTATGTAGCCATGGGGGATCTTAGGGAAGACCAGCTGGCAGTGTATGGGCCAACGGAGCGACAAGAGGTGAAGGGGGAGACCTCGGAAGACGATGACCGAGAGGCAGCAGCAACGCCCCCTCCCACTCTGATGCCACAGCTGAGGCCCGGCTCTCACCAGAAGACGCTGCTGGTGAGGGAAGACGAGTCTAGTGGGTCGGAAGACGCCACGCCACTGAGGAAGATGGGTCCCAGAAGTGTACCGAGGACACCCATCTCCCTCATTCATTCAGGATCGGAGTCCGACTCAGAAGAAGACCTGCTGAGTACCCGATCAGAGCAGAAGACTGCTTCTGCAACGCTTGGAAGTCTTCCGAAGACTCCAGAAGACGAAGGATGGATGGGCGCTCCTGCTGCGATGTGAGGAAGCGCAAAGAAGAGAGCCGCTCCTGCCATGAGGAGTCTTCCACCCCGGAAGATGAGAAGAGTAGCTTCTTCTCGTGCGCAGAAGATGAAGGTCGTAGTGGTGGAAGAGGCTTCCTTGCCTCTGGAAGACGAAGTCGACACCGCGGAGCGAGTGGTGGAGATGAACTTGTCTTCCGCAGGAAGACGACTGGAGGAGTTCAGTGCCTACTTCCAGAAGAAGATCCAGCCAGCTATGGAGTTGCTGGAGAAGAGAACGAGGGCATAGGAGAAGTCCTTACAACCTGGATTCGGCCTGCGCACCTTGCTGCGACAGGGGGAAGACCAGAAGAAGACGGAGTCGCTGGAAGCTAGTCTCCGCACCACGGAGAAGCTTGCAGCTAGGTACAAGGCGGAAGCAGCCGCTTCTGCCAAGGAGCTGGTACAGCTTCGGAAGAGCAACCATGAGTTGCAGACGCGAGTACAGCAGCGCAATCAGGAAGTCACCCGAGTGCAGGAGAAGATCACCGCCCTCGCAGAAGAGCAGACCATATGGAAGACGCAGCGAGAAGCCGCGGAAGCGCGAGCTGCAGTTGAGAAGACGCAGCGGGAAGCAGCAGAGACCCGTGCACAGAAGATGTTGGCACAGTCGGTGGAAGCGCTTCGGAAGAAGTTCAACTACACCTTAACGGGTAGGAAGTTACTTACCTTAGCTAGAGGATGGGACAACGAGTCCAAAGCGATGTTGGTGGAATGCCGGGAGAGCATGTTCAGGTACTTGGATCGACAGATAGAAGGAGTGAAGACACTTTATGGTCTTCCCTCGCTTCCGACACCTGGAACCGCATCTTTCCACGCTCCAGCACCATCGACTGGATCCGGAATGGAGAAGGAGGAGTTCGACCTCGCTGTGCACTTGGTGGTGACAGCGTTGGAAGCCGAGAAGACTCCAGAAGACGCCCCGGAAGACAAGATGTCTTCTGGAAGACAGGAAGACGAGCCGTCTTCCCAGGTATTCCGCGTGGAGGAAGCGACTTCCCCGGATCCTCATGAGGTCCCCATGGTCCCTAGTCCCGCACCCGTGCCTCAGAAGACGGAAGGAGCACCGGTCGACTCCGCTTCCCAGAAGACGCTTCTGTCTTCCGAAGCAGAAGCCGAAGCTGAGGAAGACGCAACAGCAGCGACAGCAGGGCCAGTAAGAGACGATGAGGAGGAAGCCACCTCAGTGACACCCGAGGTAACTGCAGGGCTTTCTAGCTTATCAGAAGCCGCATTAGGAGCTCCGATAGGAGCAGATCAGGTAGAGATTGCCTCCGTGCAATCTTAGTAGTTAGTAACTTCATTCACAATTTCAAATATAGTAGAATCGAACATGCTATCTTAAGGGTGGCAGTTTTTTCATGTAATATTAGTTAGGACACCATGTGGCAGCATAGGTAGCGTAGGAAGGACAAGGTGGATGACCAATTCGGGCAGGGGAACCGCTTGCATGTGAGGTGACAACCTCCTGTCAGCGCCTCTCTCTCCCTGGTGGTCGCCTCCCCTGGTTCTCACGGCAACAACATAAGTATGATAGCAGAGTAGGAGATAGAGTTCTGCCTGTGCTACCAGTTCGATAGAATTCTGTAGCAACTGCACACATCGATTCTATGGTGCAGGCGGACGAGACACATTAGAGCAGAGGGACAGGATAGGTGGTTCTTCGCACTACACCCGTTGTTGGAAACATACGAATAGTCTTGGAATATACAGGAGGGGTTTGCATACTCGTACCAGCAGTGGTTCGGAGATGTAGATAGAAGTAGTGGACAGTCTAGGAATAGGGAACGGCATCCTCGTGCAGTCCTGTTAGCTAGGCTGGTGTGTCGAGGAGTAGACGCAGGAAGTAGAAGGAGTGAGCTTCCCAATGCCATTATGACTTCTTCTCGGGGAATAGATTGTGGATTTGAGTGCAGAAGCTTTGTCCATGTCTTCTGGATGGTGGGTTCATTGAATTCGCTCCCAATTGTGCATGAGAAGTGTTCTTCTTGAGTGACGGTGACTGTCAGCAGTTGTAGAAGTGTAGCTTGACTCGTTCAGTAGAGCACTTGGGATCTACGTACGAACGGTCTTCTAGGTAAGGGATCCCAGAAGACAGAGCAGTCAGAGCAGCAAAGTGAAGAAGAAAGAAGCCTTCTTTCCGCAACAGAAGACGGCATCCTCGAGTAGAAGACGGTGCAACAGTACTCACGTTTGTTGTCTTCCTCCCCAAACTATTACAAGCAGGGATGGCTTGTTAGTCAGGATCCGGACTAGAAGCCTGTCGGAATCTTAATTTACTCTTTTCATCTTGTTTTCTCTTGTTTGGATTTTCTCTTCTTCCCCATCTTCCCTCATCTTCCTCATCCTCTTACCTTCTTCTAGTGAGTTTCCGAGACTTCTATTGAGCTTTCCTTGAAGGTGAATGTCGTTGTAGTGCTGCAGGAAGACCATTTCCGTAGGCAGAAGCCTGGGAAGGCTACAAGGGCATACACCCTGTGAATTATCTAACCCGTTGGAATGTGAGTGTGAGAATAAGGTGTAACGACCGTTACTAGTCGACTTCTGCGAAGTAGGGCAGCCTTCTGGAGGTCTGAGAAGACGAGTTGAACCCCCAGAAGACGAGAATCGCTTCAGGAAGACGGTATTGAGAAGACCGGAAGAAGCAATTTGGAAGCAGGAAGATCGTCTTCTCGAGCTTCTCTGTGAATAGTTGTGTGATATTGTCATTGGTAGTTGTTTGTTTAGTTCCAGAGCACCATTTGGCGTGCCTGGAAGACGTGTTGTTTTGTGTAGTTTTGTGAGAAGACGGGATTTCTAGGCAAACCCCGTGTGTTTGTGTGTTTGAACAGATCTTAGAACTTAGAGCAGCGTTACTTGTGCAAATCCTCTGTGAGAACGATATCTTGTATACTAAATGGGCAATAGGAGAAATCCTACATCACTACATGGATCCTAGTGTGATAGCTCCGATGGTTATCTTCACTGTTCCTCATGTACCTTAGGACTTGAAGTCAATTCCAGTCCCTCGTGCGTTGCTACCGAAGGTCACTGAGTTGCTGAAGGAGAGGATACGAATGGGTATTCTTGAACCATCTATGGCTCCGTACTCTAGCAGATGGTTCACAGTACCTAAGAAGACAGGAGCTCTACGCTTCATCCAAGACTTGCAACCTGCCAACAACATCACGATTTGAACGTCGGAACAGCTTTGGTTGATGAAGTAGCTGAGGCGTTTGCTGGGAGGTCAATCTATTCTATTGGAGATCTGTTTTCAGGTTATGATCAGTTTCAGCTTGCTTTGGAGAGTAGAGACTTGACTACCATGCGTACACCTTTGGGATTGATGCGGATGTGTACTCTTCCTCAGGATGCGACAAACTCAGTAGCTCATATGCAGAATGCGATGCATAAGGTGTTACGAGAGTTTGTACTTGAGGTCACTATTCCGTTTCTGGATGATATTCTCATGAAAGGCTGTCCGATGGAAGACAAAGGCGAAGCTGTGACTTTTGATGGATGCAGAAAGTTCGTTGCAGACCACATTCGAGATGTGGAGAAGATTCTGGTGCATTTGGAGGAGGTACATCTCACTCTGTCAAGTACCAAATCTCGCTTTGGGATGTCAGAGATTATAGTGGTAGGTCATATGTGTGGTACTTTTGGAAGATGTCCGAGAGAAGGTAGATGCTATAGCAATGATAGCTGACTGCACCAACATCATTGAGGTTCGACGGTTCTTAGGAGCTTGTGTGTTCTTTTGTGTGAGTATTCTTCATTATGCACACATTACCGCACCTTTGTATGCACTTCTGAGAAAGAGAAAGAGGTTTACTTGGCGGCAAGAACATCACGAGATGATGGAGCAACTGAAGGAGATTCTGAAGTCTCCACCTGTACTAAGGAGGCTAGATTACGAGAGCGAGAGACCTGTGATACTGACTGTTGATACGAGTTCAAAGACGATTGGATGGGCGGTTGGTCAAGAAGATGCAGAAGGTGTGCGGTTTGTTTCAAGGTTTGGAGCTCGGATCTTAACAGATAGACAACATAATTATCCTCAGGTGAAGCGTGAGTTGTGGGGAGCTGTTACTGCTATGAAAGTAGAGTAACAGCTCTACTTTCATAGCAATGATGCGATGGATTGCTTATGTCCGGAGTCTGAACCTTGAGCTAAAGCATACAACAGGGAAGGACAATCCAGTTGCAGATATGTTGTCTAGGGCTCGTTATACAGATGAGGATGAGATGTTTGCAGAGGTGGAGAATGAAGAGAAGAGAGATATTTGGTGCCAAGTTGGTCAGCAGACTTCAGACTTGGAACCACTACCGTTCAATGAGGAGTTCTACTCAGAAAAGTTCCGCGATATTGGATTCTATCAAAGTTCATTATGCAGAAGAGAAGGATGGAGCGATGCAGAGTTCAAGGAGATCAGACGGAAAGCGTACAGTTATCTTCTATGCGAAGGTTATCTGTGAAAACGTCCGAAGAGAAGAGACGGAATGCTGGTTAGAGTGGTGGATGATCAATCGACAAAGCTTAATCTGCTGAAGGAGTTTCATGATACCTTGTGGGCTGGACATCGTGGAGTATGGGCTACTTACACGAAGATGAAGGAGCGTTACTGGTGGAAGGGTTTGTATCAAGACGTGGTGGACTTTGTTGGGTCGTGTCTGCACTGCCAGTTCTACTCTAAGGTCCGTTACAGAGATGGACTTGTACTTACCTATCCACCTAGTATCTATTTTTAGTAGGTTCTTGATCTTGTGATGATGCCACCGGGGTCATGGGGGATGCGTTATTTGGTGTTGGCTCGAGAGGACCTTTCTATGTGGAGGGACGAGCACTACGGACGAAGACTACAGAGAACATATGCAGAGTTATGCTCGAAGATATCATCTGTCCCTATGGATCTGTTGGGAGATTACGTGCAGATAGAGGTGAGTTGAGAGGCGCAGAAGTGAAGGAGTTCTTTACTCGTTATGGTGTAAAGCTTCGGCTTACTACTGCCATGAATCAAGAGAGCATTGGTAAGAGTGAACGAGGACACCCTTCTATTGTTCACGCTTTAGTGAAAGCATGTGATGGTAGGCCTAGAGAATGGCCGCGGCTACTTCTATTTGCTTTGTGGGCTGATAGAACTACATACTGTACCACGACTGGTTATATGCCAGTTGAGCTTATGTTGGGGCAGAAACCGATCATGCCTGCTGAGGAGGACTTTCCTACGTGGGTTACGTTATCATGGGAAGATGGTTTAGATCATGCTTCACTTATTGCTCTACGTACCAAGCAGTTAGAGCGGAGGGAGGAGGATCTTGATGAAGCACAGGAGAGGCTGAAGGTGGCTTGAGTCAGAAACAAGAAACATTTTGACAAGACTCATCGACTACGACCAAAGCCGATACGTGTTGGTGACTGGGTTCTGATGTATGATAGCACGTTGGAGAATCAACATTCTACACTTCGTAAGTTCCCTCGAAGATGGTTTGGGCCTTATATTGTGCTAGATGTTTATGAAAATGCCACTTATAGTTTACGAGAGCTAGACGGTACTCCTTTGAAGCTATCTGTGGCAGGCAAGCGTGTGAAACTATTCAAAAGACGTGGAGGATCAATAGAGCTATTCAATTTTCTGGAGTCAGAGCAGAAGACAACAAGAGACGAAGACGTCTCGGTTACCGAAGAGGTTGAGGTGGAGGAGAGTGATGATGATGATGAACAAGCAGAAGAATGAAGAAGTTGGCACATGCCGGAGGATGTGCAGGTTTGGAGAGGGTGGATGTCGTGCTGTGAATCATTTCACATAGTAAATGATTCACCTCTCTGCTAGGAGTTAATCTCTCTGAGTGAAGTTAGGACGTCAGAGAAGTCGATTCTGGAGGCTGTGGACATTGACGGCTACGGGTTACGCTTCTACTCTGACACTTGGGAGTTAGTAGCGGTAGAAGTTAGCTTAATGTTACTCCTAGTCCTTCATGCATATATTAACATCGTTGTGTTATACGTTGTCGTGTCGGATATTGCGTGAAGGATGTCCAGGAAAACGTGAGGTTCCTGGCTGTGGAGATGTTGTGTGCTGAAACAAGAGACAAGACAAAGAAAAACAACCACGAAAACGAACGCTGCGATATATACACTCCAAATGTATGTACACTGCCGGTTCTTTCTCCTAAGAGCACAGAACTGAGAACCAGACCAGAGCAGTCTATAACCTGCTTCCAAGCCCTTAAAAACAACCCTTGAATCACAACCCTGACTCAAAACCACCGAAGCGTAGCTCAAAGCAAGAGAAACTTCCATTTGCTAACAAACAGAGCCACAGCAGTATCACGCGATCCAAACCCAAGTCCAAACCACATTCATGTATAAGCTCTTAGCTAAAGCTAGCTACCACAAGCTGTATACAGCCAACCAAAACTCTAATGAACTCAAAAGAGTAAAACCCGTAGCGAAGAAACTGAAAAAGACCTATCTGTGAACTTCCTTCTTTCCCCGAACGGACTTCAGATGTCGATAAGGTCTCCTCCGCTGACTCCGTTAACCTAGGAAACCTTCAGATCCGACTCCCAACAGCCGAGATATCGTCGATTTTCGGTCGCAGGTGACCGAAACTTCAAAAACTCCTCCCTACGGCTTAAAACCACACACACCCCACAAACGGATCGTCTAAACTGATATCCGTCTTCTCTGGCAGATAGATCTAGCTACCTTGAACCCAACAAGACTCCAAACAAGTCGTTTGGAGTTTCCCTTGCAAAACCGTGCAAGAAATTTGGTCGCAGGTTACAAAAAACTGACGTAAATCAGCTCCCTTCGGCTCAAACTTGCTCACCACACTCAAACCAACAATCCAATTTACATACAGTCTTCTCCTATGCGTACATGAAGACTCCCTGATCGCGTAGGCACCAAGAACGAAGAGCTTGGCTCACCGATCGCGAAGAACAATCCAATCTCAGGTCGCAGGTGATGAAAAATCTGACGCAAGCGCTTCCCTGCAAGTCAATTTCACTCACAACTCCCAAACCGCCCGATGAAACTTTGTATCGTCTTCAATTTCTTGAAGAACTCGTTGTTCTGATCCCGATGGATCCAAGGACAGCAAGTTTGGACTCCGGAACGGTACGAACGGCCCGAACGGCCCGAACGGTCCAACTCTCCTTCACAGATAACTGAAAACTCCAATTCTGCTTCTTGTGTCTCAATTTCTCCCAGAACACAACCCCCGATCCGTCTCTTCAAGAACCGTCTTAACCTATGCGTAGCTTGCACAGATCTGAACCCGATGACACCTTGCGCGTGTGTATTGGACTTCCCAATTCTCCAAAACGTCCACCGACAGGTCGTAGAAATAAGCAAGCCCCTTAAGCAGCCCCCTTGCAACAGTTCTGTACGTACAGTTCTCTCCTGAATAATAAGAAGCAGGCCCCTTGCGTCTTTGATATAACGCCTGAAGCCTTAAATACCCAGTCAGCAAGTAACTAGAGGCCTAGCTTGATTTTACCTTCTTTCGAATCGCATAACTTCTTCTCTGGATGTCCAAACGAAGTAAACAAGATGCCCATGGAAAGCTGACAACGAGCTCTACCCATCTATGTGATGAAAGTGAAGATCCGAAGTTGCGCCAAAAGCCCGTAAGCTGGGGCTTAGCTTGTTTTCTCCATCTTTCGAGTCTTGTAACTTTTCCACTAGGCGTCCAAACGAAGTAGATGAAGTGCCTATGGAAAGCTGACAAGGAGCTCTATCCACTGGTGCGATAAAAACGAACATCCGAAGTGGTGCCAAAAACCCGTAAGCTGGGGCCTAGCTTATTTTCTCCATCTTTCGAGTCCTGTAACTTCTCCACTAGGCGTCCAAACGAAGTAGACAAAGTGCCTATGGAAAGCTGACAAGGAGCTCTACCCATCTCTGCGATGAAAATAAAGATCTGAGATTGTGCCAAAAATCCGTAAGCTGGGGCCTAGCTTGTCTTCTCATGAGTGTCTTTGGAGCGACAAGCATCGAAGTTTGAATTTCAGGTAGGAGCCGGTCCACGACACGATAACGTTTTAAGTCCTAGTAGGCTGATAGTATGCTAGTTATCTTGTTCAAGCATTTGTGCGCTTGTGCAAGTGACTTCTTACTTGTCTATGATGTTCAATGTACATAACTTAGGATTTCCATGCTGATAGGGGTTTAAGCTCATGGGTTGTACTTACTTGTCGCCCATGTCCGCTTTCTAGCTGGTTAAGTTATCTTTCAAGGTTGCGTGTCATTTTAAGTAGTTTAAGATTTACGCTGGCACTTTAGGGGACTTGACGTGGTAGCCTATGAGTGGAATTAAGTTACCACATGGCTTAAGGCTCTAAAAGACAACCAAGTGGAGCTATGAACTCCTATTGGTCCGTTTTTGTCTTTTGTAAAATTCTAAATTTAGAAACAGAGGTCTAAAGGAGAGTTCGAGCATTTGGTGAGGACACTGCAAAATCTGAGAGCATAGGAAGATAGAGCTCATCGTACCAAGCACTGTCAGTGAAATTCTTGATCAATTTGGATCAATAAACAATGAGTTATGCCAATTTGAAGTTCGAGTTGAGTTAGAATTGCATCACTTTTGTTAGATTTGGGGTTTTCAGTGTCAATTGCAGCAGAATGAAGGAAATTGCTTCAAACCTTCGTGGTTGCGTTCACTTTCAGCAGAGCTACGACTGTCCAAAAATTTTCAAGTCATTTGAGTGAGTGAGTAATTCAGGGCGGCCGCTGAAGTAGAGGGGGTCTGAAAAGCTCTCAATCTAGAGCAGCAACTTCAGAGAACGAGATCTGGAGAACAGTGTACAATCAGGAGTCCCAACTTCACAGGGGTGTTCAACATCCTGTGGACTCCTTTATACTTGACGTGTACTTCCGCTTCATGAGTCACACCAACAGACTGCATCCTTCCATTCTCCAGTCTCGGATGAGAACGATACCGCAAGTACGAGACAATCTCCTCATAGACTTCACGAGAATGGATGGGGATCACCACCCTACCTCCCATCTGCTCCATCAGCCTATCTACATCATCCAGCCAACGAACAAAAGACAATACACCTACAAACTCCTCATAAACACTAGAATTCGTCTCTTCTTCCTTCAGAACTCCTGTACAGCGCAGATTTGCTGCATACTTCTCTATCTGCCTTCTACTCTTCTCAGTCAAATCCTCTACCCGCGTAAACTCACTCCAATCATTAGAACTGAAAGTCATCAAACCAGATCTCCAACTATGTACAATAGAGCTACTCTCTGAATCTTGAGCAGCCTCTTGAGCAGCCTCCTTTGATCCCTCAGGCTGCTCAAGCGGGATTATAGTAGCAGTAGATCCTTCACTCTTGCTATCTGGTCCTACAAGAGTGGTTTCAGAAAACCCTTACTCCTACAGATAGAAAAATCTCTCAAAGTCTGTCGGTTTCATTCGTGGTTCGTATGAACGGTCAGAAATTGCACAGAACGTCTATCATCTGGACTACGGATCCTAGCATAATGAGATCCGTCATCCATCATCTTGGTCTCCATTCGAACTGCAGTGATATAAGGTTGACCAAGAATCACAAGATATGAAGCAGAAGATTGTACGAAGAAGTGCTGATCTACATCCACATCACCTATCTTCACCTTCACGTTAGGACAAGCGTTGTATAGCTCATCTTTCTAGTTGTTTGCAACACGTAACACCCAACCATGGTTCAACTTGATAGACCACTGACCTCTCTCGTACACCTCCCGTGACATGATGTTGATCTCTAAGCCGTGATCAACCAAAGCAGCAACAGGTTCAAGACTTCCAAGGCGAACTCGTGTAGCAGTCGTAGCTCATCGCCAGCTTCTTCATCCTCAAATTCAGCAGTGTTGGTACTAGCAACCAACGCTTCTTGCTGATACTCTGTATCATCAGCCTCCTGAAAATGCACCTTTCTGAACTCTACATCATTTAGAGAAACTCCTACTACATATATCATTTTACTTTCTACTTTTTCAGGCATCACCTGTCTCTTGCGCTTGATGATGTCGATGATCAGTTCGTGAAACTCCCTCTTTGCAATACCAAGAACTTCTCGAAGAGAAAACTTGATTCGTGCATCCAGTATCCTCTGCTCCAAGATGCTCTTCAGATCAGTAGAAGTTTCAATATCAGTCGTCAACTTGTAGGCCGGTCCCTTCCCTTTCTCTTGGACAGTAAACCTCCTTCCAGCCGCCGTTGGCTCTTGCTGAGACCTCTGCACATCCTCCATCGGACCTGGTGTCGGTAGAGGAGCTTGAGAAGTAGAGGAGATGTCTTCTGGAGGAGTTGCTCGTCTCCTAGTGACTCTCCGTCTATCTCCAGTCTCCTCAAGAACTCTAGTATCAAGTTCAGAGGTTTCTCGTCGTCTCTTTTCCTCCATAGAAGCATCATGTCAGTGAACGTGTCTATCCACATCTAACAATGCTCTAATAGAAGCAGCGTCTACAGGATCTCCCCACCTTGTGATCTTACGAATAGACTCGGCTCCTCTTTTCAGTATCTCTGAAGGAACTGGAGTCACACTCTTCTCAACAGTCCTATCTAGTAATGTAGGACTAGAAGAGACTTCAACATGCCCAGCATATACATCAGAATTTACCAACGGTGCCATCAACGCAGTTGCCGTTGCAGCCTCAGCAATCTGAGGTAGACTCCTCATGCCTCCTCGCCCAAACTGCGTGCTCAACGGCTCTCCAGTAGAAGAAAGGTGCAGCCTACCGTTTTGATAGCGAACTACACCATCTCGCAAAGCAGCTGTGAGCTCTTGACAGTCTCCTCGGAAATGATCAGGACTATCACACCATATACATCTGCGAATAGGAGCACCTCCTGGACGGCAGCAGCAGGCGTCGGTGGTTGCTCTCTCTGCAAGCCAGCTAGCTCTATCTTCAACTCACGCATTTGCCGAATAAGGTCTTTGATCTGATTCTGTGCCCTTTGTGCAAGAACTGGCACAATTGGCATCAAAAGAACTGCAGCCGAGACAACATGTCTGGGAGTAGGAGCCAGAGGTTGCTGTACTTGAGGAGCAGGATAAGATTGAGTGATCACTTCCACAAGCGGTCGTCCTCCTACAGCCACTCTCTCTCGTCTCTGCCTTGTTAGAACAACCACAGCATTCTCAACTCTCCCCCAGTCCATAGTAACACTTCCTTCAGCAGATCGATCTGCTAACATAAAGCATAATCGATCTGCCGTAACATCATCGATAGCTTGCAGGAAAAGCTCTGTTCTCCTAGCATCTAAGGTTATGCGCTCAAGAGTTGAAAGTTGCCGGTATCTCCGATCAAACTCTCTCAGCAACTCATTCAAGCTCATCATCCGACCAGGTTGCTGCTCAACCCAGTCCAGAAACGTCCTCCTAGTAACTCTCTATGAATCTTCTTCCAGAAACTCCTCTCAAAGAGATCGCTCAAAACTCATCCAGATTCTAAGATTTCTTCTCTGTACATCTTTAATTTTGGTCCCGCAACTCAGGAATGACAGCTAACTCAAAATTTGCTATCATCTCAGCATCAGTAACTCTAACCAGTTCCATCTCTCCTCTATACTCACGTAGATATCTAGAAATATCTCTATCCTCAAACCTTCCACATCTGTTCACAATAGCTTGCAAAGCCTTGGTGGACTTTAATTCACCCCCTCCGACGATCGGATGTTGTTGGACCAGGGCCGCAAGCGTCTTCAAGATCTTAGCCGTGTCCAGACCAGATGCAGATGTCGTTGTAGAAGACGCAAGTGCAGCTGACGGTGCAGCAGTCGACGTTGATGCTCTAGCCCTAGAGGCAGTAGCAGCAGCTCCGCTCTTGCGATCCATCTCTTCTTCCAACCTCCGTGATCAATCACTCCAAGATCTCTCAGTGGAAGCACCAGATGTCAAGGTGCGAGTTTTCTTGAGAAGGGCAGAACCTTCTGGCTGTGATGTGATCGGAAGACTTTGGTACTCCTACTCAGATAAGCGCTGGGTTTCTCGCTGTGGTTGTTTTACTCAAAGGATAAGCTTTTCAGGTTACAACAAGGCGCTATAGGCACTCGTATAGGTCTGTAGGAACCTCTAATATGTTCAAGAAGCAAAGTTCAGGTTTAATTAGTAGTAATAAGATCAGACGGTGAACTTTAACGCGCAAAGAGAGGAAAACCATGATGGTTCAGACTTCTAAATTTCTCCTACATGTAAAAGAGACCCTACTGAGCACACAGATGAAAGTTTCAGTCTGAGATCAAATTCTAGCACGGAGATATGGATAGAAATATCCTAAGTAGAGAGATTACGGTAATTTCTGGCACCCAGATGGCTATTTCGACCTAGAACAGGAAATTGGCTCTATAACTTCCGAAGATTCTTACAGGACTTGGAGTTCACAGCTTGCTGAACACCCCTGTGAAGTTGGGTCTGGTGGTTGTAGACGGTTCTCCAGATCTCGTTCTCTGAAGTTGCTGCTGTAGATTGAGAGCTTTTCAGACCCCCTTTGCTTCAGCAGTCACCTTGAATTACTCAATCACTCAAATGAGTCGTAGTCCTGATGACAGTGAACGCAGCCACGCAGGTTTGAAGCGATTATCTCTTTTCTGCTGGAATTGACACTCAAAACCCCAAAATCAACAAAAGTGATGTAGTTTCAACTCAATCCGAACTTCAATTTGGCATAACTTCTTCTTTATTGCTCGAAATCGATCAAGAATTTCACTGATAGTGATTGGCACAACGAGCTCCATCTTCTTGTGCTCTCAGATTTTGCAGCGTCCTCACCAAATGCTCGAACTCTCCTTTAGACCTCTACTTCTAAAGTTCGAGTTTTACAAAAGACAAAAACAGATCATGGGAGTTCATAGCTCCACTTGGCTGTCCTTTAGTGCCCTAATCCACGTGGTAACTTAACTTCACTCATAGGTTACCACATCAGCCCCTTAAAGTGCCAACATAAATCTTAAACTACCTAAAATGACACGCAACCCTGAAAGATAACTTAAACTAGCTAGAAACCGTGCATGGGCGACAAGTAAGTACAACCCATGAGTTTAAAACTCTATGAACATGGTAAACAATCTACTAGGACTCAAAATACATAACTCCCTCGAGAATCAACTTCTCTGAGGTCTTAACTTCACTCAGAGAGGCTAACTCCTGGCTGAGAGGTGAATCATTTACTATGTGAAATGATTAACATCACGACAACAGGTTGAGTTTTCGCTTCGGGAGGTTCTTAGCATTGCAAAGAGAGAGTTTCATGAGCTGATTATCGATGTCATCAAATGAAAGAGGTCAGTCATATCTGAGCAAGTAGAGAGCCAAATGATAGATGTGATAGGAGCTTCTGTGAATGATGTGGAATTATAGAAGGTGCATTTCCAGGAGACCGATCACAAGACATACCAGTAGGAGGCGTTAGTTGCTGATACCAACACTATCGAAGTTGATGAGGAGAGCTCAGCTCTTGATAGTGACTTCAAGAATAGGCATTGGGCTCGTGCTACAACTGCTACACAGGTACGTCTTGGGAGTTTGTCTGAACCTATTGTTGCTTTAGTTGACCACGGATCCGAAATCAATATCATGTTGTGAGAGATATATGAGAGATGACACTGACCTATCGAGCTGAATCATGGATGGGTGCTGCGTGCTGCTAACAACCAAAAGGGTGAGTTGTACGGAGCTTGTCCTAACGTGAGAGTGAGGATAGGTGATGTAGAAGTAGATCAGCACTTTTTTGTGCAATCTTCTGCTTCGTATTCTGTCATTCTAGGTCAACCTTATATCACTACAATGCGCATGGAGACCAAGATGATGGACGATGGATCACACTTTGTTATGATTCCTGATGATAGTCATTTTGTCCAATTTCTGACTGTTCGGACAAACCACAAGCGAAACAGACAGACCTTGAGAGACTCTCCTATTTGTAGAAGTAAGGGTTTCCAGAACCCACTCTTGTAGGACGGGAGGACAGGATTGAAAGATCAAGGACTACTATGATCCCGCTTGAGCAGTCTAAAGGATCACAGGATACTAATGAAGAGGCTGCTCAAGGTTCTGAGAGTGTATACGAAGTACCAAGTTGGAGATCTGGTTTGTTGAGTTTGAGTCTCGACGAATGGAGTGAGTTTACACGAGTAGAAGATATGATTGTAAAGAGTAGGAGGCAAATGGAGAAAAGTATTGCTGATCTGCGCTATATAGGAGCTCTAGAGGAAAATGAAGTGATTTCTGATGTGTATGAAGAGTTTATCGATGTACAGCCTTTTGTTCGTTGGCTAGATGAAGTGGATAGGATGGAAGAACAGTTGGGAGGTAGGGTGGTGATCCCCATCCATTCTCCTGAAGTCTATGAGGAGATTGTCTCGTACTTGCGGTATCGTCCTCATCCGAGACTAGAGAATGAATGGAAGGATGCGGGCTGTTGGTGTGACTCTCGTCAGGAAGCAGAAGTGCACGCCAAATACAAAGCTGTAGCGAGGAAGGTGAAGTCTGTGACGACCCAATTATCTATTGATTTGCAACAGCAGATGGAGTCAACCGTCATTGCGCATGTACTTAGAAATCATGCACGAATACGTCATCAGTTTACTCAGGAAACACTCGAACAATTCCAGATAGGAGGGGTTGGTTTCCTGACTGAAGTAGAGAAGAAGACTTTTGAGCAGATGATTGTCAGCCATGGTAGAGCGTTTTCTTTTTCGGCTGAAGAGATTGATTGTGTGGATCCTAATGTGATAGCTCCGATGGTTATCTTCAATGTTCCTCATGTACCTTGGGACTTGAAGCCAATTCTAGTCCCTCGTGCCTTGCTGCCAAAGCTCATTGAGCTATTGAAGGAGAAGATGTAGATGGGTATCCTCGAGCCATCCATGGCTCCGTACTCTAGTCGATGGTTCACGGTGCCTAAGAAGTCAGGGGCCTTGCACTTTATCCAAGACTTGCAGCCTGCCAATAACATCACGATTCGAAATGTGGGAACAGGACCTGTGGTTGATGAGGTAGCTGATGCATTTGCTGGGAGGTCGGTCTATTCTATCGGAGATCTATTGTCAGGTTATGATTAGTTCCAACTTGCCTTGGAGAGTAGAGACTTGACTACCATGCGCACGCCTTTGAGATTGATGCGGATGTGCACCCTTCCTCAAGAGGCAACAAACTCAGTAGCACATATGCAAAATGCAATGCATAAGGTGTTAAGAGAATTTGTATCTGACGTCACAATTTCATTTCTGGATGATATTCTTATGAAAGGTTGTCCGGTGGAAGACAAGGACGAGACTATGACTTCTGACGGTTGCAAAAAGTTTATTGCAAATCACATTCGAGACGTGGGCCGAGTCTTGACACGTCTAGAGGAAGTGCACCTCATTCTGTCAGGTACTAAGTCTCGTTTTGGAATGTGAGAGATTATGGTGGTTGGTCATTTGTGTGGCACATTTGGAAGAAGACCGAACCCAAAAAAATTAGATGTTATAGCAAGGATAGCAGACTGTACCAATATCACTGAGGTTCGACGTTTCTTGGGAGCTTGTGTGTTCTTTCGAGTGAGTATTCCTCATTGTGCACACATTACTGAGTCTTTATATGCGCTTCTGAGAAAGGGGAAGAGGTTTACTTGGCTGCAAGAACATCATGAGACGATGGAACGACTGAAGGAGATCCTGAAGAGACTTAGCTATCAGAGAAGGAGACCTGTGATACTAACGGTGGACACGAGTCAATAGGCGATTGGATGGGCAGTTGGTCAAGAAGATGCAGATGGTGTGCGGTTTGTTTCTAGATTTGGGGCCAGAATCAGACAGACAACGTAACTATCCTCAAGTAAAGCGTGAACTGTAGGGAGCCGTTACTGCTATGAAGGTAGATCAGGAGTTCTTGATTAGTGCTCATGTAGTTTTAGAAACTGATTGTTTACCTTTGCTTGGTATGATAGCAAACTGTAATACTCCGGACATAGCAATGTTGAGATGGATTGCTTACATCCGGAGTTTGAATCCTGAGCTGAAACACATAGCCGGTAGAGAAAATCCTGTAGCAGACATGTTGTCTAGGGCTTGCTACGCAGATGAGGATGAGATGGTAATAGAAGCTGAGGACGAAGAGAAGAGAGATGTTTGATGTCGAGTTAGTCAGCAGACCTCAGATTTGGAACCACTGCCGTTCAAAGAGGAGTTCCACACAGGAAGGTTACGCGACATTGGGTTCTATCTGAATTCCTTAAATAGATCGGAGTGTTTGAGTGATGGAGTTCAGAGAGGTAACGAGGAAGGCATATGATTACTTGTTACGAGATGGGTATATTTGGAAACGTCCAAAGAGAAGAGATGGAGCACTTCTACGAGTTATAGATGATATGTAGACCAAGCAACTGTTGATAAAGGAGTTTCATGTCACCTTGTGGGCTGGACATTGAGGAGCTTGGGCTACCTACACAAAATTGAAGGAGAGATATTGGTGGAGAGGACTTTATCAAGATGTGGTGGTGTACTGTCAATTTTATTCAAAGGTACGTTACAGGGATGACCTGGTACCAACCTATCCGCCTAGTATCCATTTTCAATGAGTTCTTGATTTGGTATGATGCCTCCCAGGTTATGGGGTACGAGATACTTGGTGTTGGTTCGAGAAGACCTCTCCAACTTTGTGGAAGGATGAGCTCTTAGGACGAAGACCACAGAAGAGATATGTAGGTTTGTTCTTGAAGATATTATCTATAGATACGGATCTATAGAGAGATTGCGTGCAGACAGAGGAGAGTTGCGTGGTACGAGAGTGAAAGAGATCTTCGCCCAACACGAGATGAAACTCAGACTCACTACTACCATGAATCCAGAGGGTATTGGTAAGAGCGAGAGAGGGCATCCATCAATTGTTCAAGCTCTGATAAAGGCATGCGATGGTAGACATAGATAGTGGTATAGGTTGCTCCTTTTTGCTCTGTGGGTTGACAGGTCGACTCATTGCACTACTACTGGGTATATGCTCATTGAACTGATGCTGGGTCAAAAACCGATTATGCCGGCAGAGGAGGAATTTTCTACATGGGCTACTTTACCGTCGGAAGATGAAATGAATCATGTACAACTTCTTGCACTTCGAATCAGGCAGTTGGAACATAGAGAAGAAGATCTTATAGAGACACAACAGAAACTGAAAGAGACATGTCTCAAGAACAAAGACATGTTTGACAAGATCCACAGGCTCCGACCGAAGCTCATACATGCTGGAGATTGGATTTTGGTGTATGACAGTATGTTAGAGAATCAGCATTCTACGGTTCAGAAATTTTCTAGGAGGTGGTTTGGTCCGTATGTTGTCTTAAAAGTGCATCAGAATGCTATTTACTCTTTACGGGAGCTCGATGGTACGCCTCTAAGGCTTCCTATTGCTGATAAACGTATCAAGTTATTTAGAAAAAGGGGAGAATCCGTTGAGCTAGACGAATTTTTGGAGTCAGATAAGATGATGGATGCCGATGCAGATCTGCTATCAGAAGAAGACACAGGGGACGTTGAAGAGGACGATGGCAATTTAGAGAATCTTGGAGACTAGTGGAAAGGTTGGCACATATCAGAGGATGTGTAGGTTTGGAGGGGGTGAATGTCGTAGTGCGTGACATTCCACATGATGAAACAGAACTTCAGAAGACACTCAACCAACATTTGTTCAAGAAGCTGCGTCCTAGCTTATCAAGCAAGGCAAGAGCTAAGCTGGGGCTATGTTTGGCAAGCTGCCCCTTAGCTTGGGTTGAAATATCATCCTGAAGGAGACGAAAGTTTCCAAAATGCAGAACTCGTCGAGGAGAGCGACTTCGTACTTCCGATTTTGATAGAAAGTGTACTAAGTGATAGTTAGTACAGGTTTAAAGTTGAGAAATATGCGAAAGAGCGAAATCTGTCGATTCTAGCTCGTGATTCAGACTTATGATCTAGCAGCGTGAGTGTGTAGGTGTTCGCGAGTACTATAGTTTTGACTCTTTATTCACTAAAAATGGAGTTGTACAGAAAAGTAAGTGTAGGAAAAGTTAGTAAAGATTTTACAGAAAATTTTCTTCAGAAATAGGGATATGTACAACTTGTTTTACCTTTTTGAACGGAAGCACATGCCATCCCAGTGATAGGGCGCCTGCCTAGGAGGAAAGTGGTATGCGGATCAATCCCCTCGAGCCTGTGTTTCCTATTCCGGCATGTTGACCTCCTGGAAAGGAGTCTATGTTGGATATGCAACCACATCCTGCATATCTAGGGACGGGAGACCAGTATCTCCTTTAAATGTGGGCTTCCTGGCTTAAGCCTCTGCATGCCACCGTGAATATACCATGAGAGATACTTGGTGCGCATATGGAGGACTGTAAGCCCTGTGGGGGAGCCCCATAAGTGTACGGGCTTCGGCCAATATTGGATGGCTTGTGATATATTCAAGGTGGCATCAAGATAGCATCAAGAGCACGGGAAACTTTTGTTAAATCAAGCCAAGTAATCAAGGAGTCTGCTTAGCAAAGGAAGTTGTGAAACCTTTAAAGGAGTCGGCTTAGCAAAGGAAGATGTGAAACCTTTATTAAAAAAGGGCCCAGCTTAGCAAATAAGACTGTGTACGCATAAGGACACTAGGGGGAAGCTTAGCTAAGGGGCTGCTTCTGATAAGTAGTTGTGCTTATAAGGACAGTAAGGGGGGCAACTTAGCTGGGGACTTACCTTTTAGGTTAATCAACCTACAATGTTTTTCAGGGGGACTTTTTGCAGAGAGCTGAGGAGGGAGCCGTCGAGGACGCACATGAGAAGCTTGGGGGCTGAGGAGATCAAATTTCTGAGGGAACTGAGTTGGGAGATCGACGCAAAAAGAGAGACAATTGTTTAGGAGCTTAAACTTTGTCTATTATACAGTTTGGAGGCAGAACTATCTTCTAAACGGACATGAAACAGTCTTATAGAGGAAGATCGATTTGATAATCTGCGAAGGACTTTTGATTGTCACTACATCAAATTTCTGAAGGTTTTCAGTTGGGAGGTTGACGCAGAGTTAAGGTAGCTTGAATTTACCTACTAGGCTGTTTGGAGGTGAATCTGGTGAGCAGGGAATATCTATTTGAGCTGAAGAGAAGACAAGGACTGAGAAGGTCGGGTTTTCTGAAGGATTTCAGTGCTGAAGCTGTTGCAAGAAGGGATACAAGGCGTTGGGGTTTTAGATCTTCATCAGTTGTAGGCTTTGGAGAATAATCTGTTATCTGAAGAGCGGGAGAAGATTAGTTGAGAGAAAATGGACTGTTTGGGAGTGATCTGTGGTGATCAACGTAAGGAGGTCTTGTTGAGTAGAGATCGCTTGTAACAATGATGTCTGTGGAGGACTATTGAGTAGTTTTTGGAAGAGAAATAAAGCATCTTGAGTTCAGATTTCTTCTATCCGTTGTGTTCGGAGGTGGATATGTCTCCTGATGGATGAGACTTGATCTGTTAAGTAGTAAGTGACCTATAGTCAGAGCATAGTCTCTGTGAGTGACTTCAGCCGTTGTGGACTACCAGCTTGACTCTTGTCTTCTATCTCTACTTCTACCTCGTGATCTACCACATCCAGAAGGCTCACCCTTCTTTACATGTCTTCATAGGAAGTTCAAGATTTACGCTGCTACTTTAGAGGCTTGACATGGTAACCTATGTGTGAAATTAAGATACCATGTGGACTAGAGCACAAAAGGACAGAGAAGTGGAGCTATGAACTCCTATTGGTCTTTTTTTGTCCTTTGTGAAACTCTAAACTTAGAAGCATGGGTCTTAAAGGGAGTTCGAGCTTTTGGTAGAGACATTCAAAAATCTGAGAGCATAGGGAGAGAGAGCTCGTCGTGCCAATCACCGTCAATGAAAATTTTGATCGATTTGGAGCAATAAAGAAAGAGTTATGTCAAATTGAAGTTCGGATTGGGTCAAAATTACATCACAATTGTTGATTTTGAGATTTCGGTGTCAATTGTACCAAATAGAGATAATCGCTTCAAACCCGCGTGGTTGCATTCACTATCAGCAGGGTTACGACTGTCCAAAAAGTTTCATGTCATTTGAGTGATTGAGTAATTCAAGGCGACCGTTGAAGCAAAAGGGGTATGAAAAGCTCTCAATCTAGAGCAGCAACTTCAGAGCTCGAGATCTAGAGAACTGTGTACAACCAGTAGGTCAAATTTCACAAGCATGTTCAACGTGCTATAGAATCCAAATCCTGTAATAATCATCGAAAGTTATCGGACCAATTCTCTATTCTAGGTCAAAGTAGCCATCTAGGTGTCAAAAATTACCATAATTTTCTTACTCAAAACATTGTTCTCATATTTCAGTGCTCACATTTGATCTCAAGCTGAAAGTTCGTATGTGTGTTCAATAAGACCTCCTTTACATGTAGGAGAAGTTTTGAAGTCTAAACTATCATATGTTTCCTATTCTTGAGTGTTAAAGTTCACCATCTGATCTTATTACTACTAGTTAGGTATGATTTTCGCTTTCTAAACGTATTGGAGGGACCAACAGACTTGTGTGAGTGTTTATAGTGTCATGTAATAACTTGAAGCCTACCTCTTGAGTAAACAACTACAGCTAGAAATCTAAGGTTTTCCTAAGTAGACGTATCACACTCAGATACCGTCTTAACAGTACTAACGGTCCTATCAAGATTAGTCTCTACGTAGTCGGTCAACCAATCCGTGGTACTGAATTTACGTGACAAGTTATTTCAGGAGAAGATGTCTAAAGCAAACTATACGAACAACTCGATAGCCGTCGTTGTTGTGTGACATGACTCACATGTCAATTTAGTGTAGAACTTATATTGTGTTATTTTTTATGTCTTGTGAATCTTTTCATGTAACTCGCTTGACAACGTATCAGGTGCCACATTCATGGTTATCTAAGATATGAGATCGCAAGATAATGAGACATGACAGCTCAATGGTCCGTGGACATTCGCATGAATGACTCTTGTTGTCAAATTTGTGTATAAGATAGAGGGTCGAGGATTCGTGAGGGCATTCTACTTTGCGTCATGTTTCGTGAGTATTTCTTAGTGTCTTACATGGAAGGTGAGGAGCTGCGAGAGTTGTACTCATGGAGGGGGATTGATCTGAGTTCTAGATCTTCCATTTCTAAATCCGACCCATATCATCTTCACTACATTCATCATGATCACTTTTGATAGTGATTGGTTGCTTGTTGCAAACGAGTTCGAGCTTGATTAAGTTGTCTACTTTGGTGATGATTTCATGGAGAAGGTGACGGATTTGTTTACTCCATTGATCTTACGGATCGTCACATACGGAGAGAATTAGGACATGACTGTGTACATTTTACTTTGACGGGTGAATAGACATGAACTTTCCAGCCAACGTCTCTTTCAACGTCTAGGTTGATATATGATGTCACTACCGGCGAAAGATAAGTCGTCGTGCGTAGATTATGAAGAACTTTGGTGAGGAGTATTGTAACCAAGTGAGGGCTTCCTCATTTTCTTTTGTCGTACCTTTCATCGTAGATCTATTCAAGGTCCTCAACTTAACTTTGTATTGAATCTTGTGTATTTTTGTGTCATTATTGTCTCTATCGCTCGGCGGAAGTGATTATCCATGTTAAGGTTATGGTCCGAAGTATTTTGGTTCAAGCTTCGAAAGTGTGAGGGTGTTTTAGGATTACATCTCGAGCTAAAGTGCAAAGTAGGAGATAATGTGATCTCCAATCTCTTTTCTCGTTGGTTCATTTTTTACCAATCAAGTTCATCCATGTTCCAAGTACAGTTTTGGTGTTTCAGACACCTTCCTAGAGTTCATTTGTGGAGTTTGAAGCCTCGTTGGAAAGCACGCGACCTAGGCTACAATCCGGAAGAGAAGATCGATAGATTTGGAGTTCTGATCGGTGTGTTATGATCTTTCAAAGTCAAGGGGTTGAATCAGTATCATAACTCATGTTTCCGAGTGTCTCGAGAGCTTGAGAGATGATCTTTCAGTATTGTCAAAGTCATTGGATAGTTGATGTCGTTCTGATCGCACTGATGTAAAATAGTCTTACGTTTGGGTAAGATTTGACATTGAAATGATCGATTGAAGTTGATTTTGACAATTGAGAGATAAAAGTAAAATCATTTTTCTTGGATTCAACGATTGAGTTGTTCCATGAGCATGGAATCGAATCTCTAAGTGAAAATTTCCAAATTGGAGTGTGTCCTATCTGCTTACTGCATGTGAAATTTCAGCTCATTTGGTTAAGAGAAGGTGTTGAGTTCATGTATTTTAGCCATCGAGGTCTATAAAACTCATAAGTTAGCACAGATGAAAGGCTTGGTCTATTTCGGACAATTGGTTTGAGATCTGAAGGTGAAATTTCATAGAGTAGTAGTGAAGGTTCAGAGGGAATTTCATGTGAAGTTTGAGCCCAATTGGAATTTCTAGTTAGGAGCAAGAGGTTGTCAGAGTTCAGATTACAACGTGACGTGTTTCAAAAGAAAAGAGTGATTTCTCCTACTTGGTTGGCTTTGAACAAACGACTTGGGTTTGGAGGTGGAACTTCATGAAAGTGATGCAAGGGAGATGAAGGAACTATGTTGTGAATTTAGCACGGAGATCGTACTCAGATAAGATGTTACACTAATGACGAGGTATCGTTGTCTTCAACATCACATCTTGAGCTCATTGGTTACTTGCTACGTGCAGTTATTAGAAAGCTTGTATAGTAGACTATTCGTTGCTGTAAGATTCATCTTGAATCATCCTCATATCAATGAACCATAGGAAGTAAAAAATATAGTTTGTCAGAAAAAATCAATGAAAAGTGTATTGCTAGTGTCTTTTGAATGTGCTTCTGTGATTTAAGCACATGTTTATCATGTTGAATCCTTCTTGTCCAGTTGTGGTGTGTGGTGCACTTGTGTTACACTTGAGGTCAGGTTGGGTCAATAGAAACCAAGACAAAGCTAATAGATTGGGTATTGAAGGCATAAGTATTTCATGGAGTAGGTCCTAGATCTTGTTGTATCTCTCTACATCCAAATACACTATGTATTCCCAGATCAAACTACACGCCATACGACATCATATATATGAATTTGCGTAGATATGTTAATAAGTCTTTCTTACACATAAAAAAATAGTACATGTTGAATTTTTATCAGAGATTTATTTTTCTGTTGCCATTTGTCTAAGGTATCATTTTACATCTGTTAGGTGATTGTGGAGGTCACGTATAGAGAAAAAAAACCCCAGAGGAGGATGTACATCAGAAAAAAGATATTTTTTTATCATCATCGGAGAGAGTTATCGGGAGAGCTGAGGACAGAGATCTATGGAGCTTATGACTAGAGAATTTTCAGACTGATGACAGTTTTGGCATTGAGGAATTGAGACTAAAGGACAAAAACGAGTAGAGATGAGACCTGCAACTTGTACGCATATCTTTTATGATATCAATAGTATTGAACTTGCTAGTAACTTTATATTTCATGTTAAGACTAAACATATTTAAAAAGATCGATACTTCTAGGAAGTAATTCCAAGAAGAGAGAGCGGATAGACAAGTAAAATAAGAATGAGATGGGAGAGACTTCACCTCTCCATGTATATAAAGTGGAGGTGAGTACAACAGAAATCTTAATGGTGGGTTAGCCCTCTAACTAAATATACGTAACTATCTTAACCACTCTGGCTTATATTAATTGTCAATCTGTCAAAGCTTAGGACTATATCAACACTCCCCTTCAAGCTCGACTCTACATCTTGTACTCCTAGACAATGTCTAAAAACATCAAACTTATCTCTAGGCAATGTCTTAGTGAAGATATCAGCAACCTGATCTCTTGTGCTCACATAATTGAGCTCAATTTCTCCTGCAATGACATTCTCTCCAATAAAATGATAGTGCACCTCAATGTGCTTTGTCTTAGCATGGAAAACATGATTACTAGCTAAATTCATACTGCTAATGTTGTCAGTATATACAACAACATGATCTATACACTCCACCCCAATATCAGACAGCATACATTGAAGCCAAATTGATTCGCATGTTGCGTTCATTGCTCCTCGATACTCTATTTCTATGGATGACAAAGCAACCGTAAGTTACTTCTTAGAAGTCCAGCTTATAGCAATGCTTCTAAGTCCAAAAGCGTAACTTGACATGGATCTCTTATCGACACTCCCTGCCCAATCAGCATGAGTGTAGTCATGTAACAATAATGATCCACCGTATCGATAGTGAAGTCCGTACTGCATCGAGAATTTCACGTAGCAAAGGATCCGCTTGACAATCTCCAAATCTGGTCTCCGTGGTGATTGCATAAATTGACTGATCATATCGACGGCATAGCTCAAGTCTAATCTGGTGATGGTCAAGTAGATAAGGCTCTCCACAATCTGTCTATACATGTGTGGATCATCAAGTAACTCATCATCCTCTGCTCTTAGCTTTACTCCTTGCTCTAATGATGTAGCGATGGATTTGCAATCAAGCATACCAAATCTCTCAAGCATATTGAGAGCATATTATCGTTGTACAAGCCAAACACCTTCCCATCTCTAATGAATTCCACAGCAAAGAAGTACTTGAGCTCTCATAAGTCCATCATCTCGAACTCAAATTTCAAGTGATATTTGATCTGAGAAATAAGCTTCTCATAGTTGCCGGTAATGATCAAATCATCAACATAGATGGTGATCACAACAATCCGGTCGCGTATTCTTAATGAATACAAGATAGAGTTTGTATTACAAAGATGAAAACCAAGAGACTGCAAGTAAAAGTTTATCTTTGCATACTATGCTCTTGGTGCTTGTTTTAAACCATAGAGGGTCTTTCGTAACTTACACACACGAGGGGAACTTAAGATCCGCATAACCTAGAGGTTGATGTATGTAGACTTCCTCCTCATATCACTGTTGAGGAAGGAGTTCTTGAAGTTCATCTGGTGCATCTTCCAACCTTGCCGAGTGGCAACTGCAACTGCGGTTTGAATAGTCACCATCTTCGCGATTGGAGCAAAAGTCTCCTCAAAATCCATTCAATGTTGTTGTGCATAGCCCTTGGCTACCAATTTGACCTTGTACTGACACACAATATCATCCGAGTTGCGCTTGATCTTGAAGAGCCATCTGTGACCAATCATTTTCTTACCCTCATGTAAGTCCACCAACTCTCAAGTCTGTTGGTAGTGAAGCGTAGCAAGTTCAGCTTCCATAGCACTCACTCGTTGGACTTTGTGCATCGTCTCCTCAAGAGAACTCGGTTCTTGTTCCTGAAGAACATAAGTCATATATGCATGATGTGTAGCGAGGAAACCTTCATGCATATACCTATTCACTAGATGTTTTGTTCGTTCAGATATGCAAGAGATAATCCGTACACTAGTCATCTCTTCTTGCAACTGATATGACATAAACGTCAAGGTCTAAGACAAAGCTCCTCAATGGGCATGATAGGTTTCTGTCTTTTCATCAACTCCGCCGGTATATATCTCGTGATTGAACTATGAGTTGCACGATCAACCCATAATGCGAATGGAAGAACCTCGACCATTCTCTTACCTTTCCCTTGCAAGCTTTCACAATAGCTTTCACAATAGGAGGATGACCACGTTCACTCTTCGCATTTCACTCTGGATTGTAGGATGTGGTAAGAGCTAACTTTACACCACACCTCTTGAAGAATGCTTTAGCCTCATCAGTATTGAGCTCCCTTCGGTCAACCGTGATCTTCTCAACACAACCATATCTACAAACCACATCTTTCAACAAGAATTTGCAGACTCCCTCCGTGGATTTTGTCTGTAAGGCTCGCCCTTCCACTTGGTTGGACAAATCCTCACGTGCCAAAACTAAATATCACATCTGTTATATACTAAATAATAACAAGATCTACTACCCACTTATAATGCATTGCAAGTGGATAACTAGGATGTAAGCCATCTCGATGTCGAATTCTTGAATACTCTTGACAAGTTTGGCATGTCTTCATAAATTGAACTACATCTCTATACATGTTACGCCACCAATATCTCTCCTTTAGCTTTGTAAAGGTGGCATAAATACCTCTATGTCTTGCCCACAAGCTCTCATGAAACTCCTGCATGAGTAACTTATGCATGTCAACCTTGCACGCAACCCTTTGTGACATCTTACCACTTTGCTTAGCTCGCTTCCACAAATAACTACCTTGTAGCAAGTAGTTATAAGCATTCTTCTTGATTTGTTTAAAATGAGCATCACTCCATCCTGACTGTCTAGTCAACAAGCTTAGATAGCGTCCTATGTCTATCCATTCTCCTTCATATAGCTCCTCCATGAATGGTTTCGAATGCTCGCTCTCACCTCCTTGAGCTCTACATAAAATAGTAGTACCAACATCTTCTGTATCTTCAACCATCTCCTCCTCATATATCTCGCACGAGACAACATATCAGCTACTGGGTTGTTTTTCCTGACTATGTGTCTGAACTCAAGATTTAAGGACTTGATGTAAGCAATTCAGCGTAGCATAGAAATATCAGGGGTGTTACAGTTTGTAATCATCTCTAATAGTGGTAAATAATCTGTTTCTACTACTACTGACGCTCCAATCAAATAGTCCTTTTCGACTTTCATAGTTGTAACTACTCTCCATAACTCTCTCTTCACTTGAGGATAATTTCTATGTCGCTCACTCAACACCTTTCCTCCAAATCTAACTGCAAATCGATTCTCTTCTTCATCATCCTGTCCTACTGCCCAGCCAATGACTATTGGGCTAGTATCAACAGTAAGTATCACTGGTTTACTGTCCTCATAGCTCACACGACAAAGTACAGGTGGAGAAGATAACAACTGCTTCAATTTCCGAATCGCCTCAATATGCCTCTCCTCCCATGCAAACCTCTTGTGCTTTCTCAACATATCATAAAGAGGATCATCCACATGTGCAAAATGTGAAATCCACACATGATAGAAGACACAAGCTCCAAGAAACCTTCTCACCTCTGTTGTTGAGCTACAAGTATCCTTCATCCGTCATATAACATCTACTTTACCAGGATCAAGTTTACGTCCAAACCATCCACACATGTGTCCCACAATCACAACTTCTCGCACTCCAAGTGAAGACTTGGCTCTTGATAATGTTAAGTGTGTCTCTTCAAGTCGTGATAAAATCTTATCACAATCTGAAATGTGATCAGCAACAAAGTTTCTACACCCCTTCTGACCCATTGTCTCATCTTTCTCCTCCTCTACACATCCCTTAATTGGAATGTCATCCAAGAAAGACATGGTCTTCTCAAGAATGAACTCTCAGAGAACCTTGTTCACCCTCTTCATCATGTGCGCTACCGAGTTTGTTGCTCCTTGTGACAACGTGCACATTCTAACCAACCCCAACGGTGTCCTCATGGTGGTGATATCTCTAATCTGTTCAGCAAGTTGATCGTATCCAGAATAAAGATCTCCTATAGAGTATATAGCCCTTCCAGCAAATGCTTCAACAAACTCCCCCACGATAGATCTTATGCCTGTATTTTTGATGATCACTTGGTTCACATGTTGCATATCTTGGATGAATCGTAATGCACCACTCTTCTTTGATACTGTAAACCAACGACTAGAGTATGATGCAAATGATAGTTCCAAGATCTTCATCTGCATCTTCTCCTTCAAGAGCTCTATGAGTTTTGATAAATGCACTCTAGGTACAGGAATTGACCTCAAGTCTCAAAAAACATGTGGGACTGTGAATGATTGGTGCCACAATGATGACACTGGTGCCACAATGATGAGATCTACACATCCGATTTTTGAGGCTTCAAAAGAAAAAGCTTTCCCGTTGTCGGAATGTGATCCGTCTACCTAGAAAAGCACCGAGATTCTGGCTGTGGTTGTTTACTCGAGAGGTAGGCTTTTCAGGTTACAACAGGGCGCTATAAGCACTCACACATGTGTTTAATATCCTCTAATATGTTCAGAAAGCGAAATTTAGGTCTAACTAGTAGTAATAGGATGAGACGGTGAACTTTAACACTCAAGGAGAGGAAAACTATGATGGTTCTGACTTCTAAAACTCTCCTACATGTAAAAGAGGCCCTACTGAGCACACACACGAAGTTTCAGCTTGAGATCAAATTTTGGCACCGAGATATGGATAGAAAAGTTCTAGGTAAAGATATTGCAGCAATTTTTGGTACTCAGACAGCTATTTCGACTTACAACAAAAAATTAGCTCTATCACTTTCGAAGATTCTTACAGGATTTGGACTCTACATGATGCTGAACACCCCTGTGAAGTTGGGACTCCTGATTGTACACCGTTCTCCAGATCTCGTTCTCTGAAGTTGTTGCTCTAGGTTGAGAGCTTTTCAGACCCCCTCTGCTTCAGCGGTCGCCCTGAATTACTCACTCACTTAAATGACTTGAAACTTTTTGGACAGTCGTAGCCCTCCTGACATTGAATGCCAACCACGAAGGTTTGAAGCAATTTCCTCAATTCTGCTGCAAATGACACTGAAAACCTCAAATCCAACAAAAGTGACGCAGTTTCAACTCAATCCAAACTTCAATTGGGCATAACTCCTTCTTTATTGCTCCAAATCGATCAAGAATTTCACTGACAGTGCTTGGCACAACAAGCTCTATCTTCCTGTGCTCTCAGATTTCATAGTGTCTTCACCAAATGCTCGAACTCTCCTTTAGACCTTTATTTCTAAATTTAGAGTTTTACAAAAAACAAAAATGGACCAATAGGAATTCATAGCTCCACTTGGTTGTCCCTTTGTGCCTTAAACCATGTGGTAACTTAATTCCACTCATAGGCTACCACGTCAAGTTCCCTAAGGTGCCAGCGTAAATCTTAAACTACTTAAAACGACACGCAGCCCTGAAAGTAAACTTAAACCAGCTAAAAAGCGTGCATGGGCAACACGTAAGTACAACCCATGATAAATCTAACTTATGTACATTGAACATCATAGGCAAGTAAGAAGTCACTCGCACAAGCGCACAAATGCGTGAACAAGATAACTAGCATATTATCAGCCTACTAGGACTCAAAATAGTGTTAACACCGTATGCAAAGATGTCAAACATATACATAAATGACTAGAAGTAATATGAGCTAACTTCTAGAACTACTAAACTCAAGTGTCGGAGTAAAAATATAACATGTAGCCGCCAAGTAGCGCGACACCGTGCCTGGTTACATCTCCCTAAACCTATTCTTCTCCACAAGTAAAAGAAAATCTGCAGATTCAACCTTCAACTCCTTGAGCGTAGCTTCTGTGAACTTGTGACCGATCCGACTAGGATCTCTCAAGCTTTTCTCCTTCGAAGATTGCTGGACTCGTTGATTAGAATCACTAGATAACGACTAAGCAATAGGTTTTACTTTATTGTCTACCGTTTTGTACCTAGTCTCAACTCTAACTTCAAGATCTAAGAATGACTCTATAGTTGTATAGAGCTCTCTATAGTTGTATAGAGCTCTCTAAAATGTACTTCCACCACATGATCTTCATCTTCTTGCTCATCCATGAAATCTCTCAATCCTAACTCCAAATAAACACCTTCTATCTTATCATCCCTTTCAAGCACACCAATTCTTTTCAGATCTTTTTCAGTTTTTTGCACATCCTTTTGCTCCCACTTTTGCAAGTCAGCAAGTCGTGTATGTGTAGCAAATCCACTCCCAGATAACCTCATAACTCATGTACAAAAGGCACTTTCTTTCTCAAGCGAGAGTACCTTCTCTAGTATATCACTATATCCTCGCTCTATAGCAGTACTTGTCAATTTTGTTCCGATCGTGATTTATCGATACAGTTAGAAATTGCACCGCTCTCTTACCATCTTGACTTTTGATCCGTGCATAAGCAGATCCATCATCCAAAACCTTGGTCTCCATCCTCACAATTGGGTTGACCGAGTATCACCGGGTATGATGTACTGTCTTGAATAAAGAAGTTTTGTTCAATAGTTACTTCTCCAACCTTCACTCTTACATCAGGACAAGCTCTATAGAGTTCTCCTCGTGTGTTGTTTGCTATTCGGATCATCCAACCATGATCTATATCAATAAGTCATCCATCTTGCTTGTAGACGTGCTTAGCGACAATATTGATCTCTGATCCATGATCAATGAGAGCAACCACCAGATCTGTCATCTCTCCTATCTTCACTAAGGTTTTGGTAGTAGCTTTAGTCCAATGTCCTCTAGTGTAATGACTAGAGACCTTGTCATCACTATCATCCTCAAACCAAACCTTGCAGTTGATGCAACATTGAGCTAGTTCTAACTCTTCTTCTTTTGATATCCTTGTGTTTAATGTGTTAGACAGCAGCTTTCTCTACTAATTGTCTTTTTCGTTTGATGGTGTCAATAATGACATCATGAAACTCTCTCTTGGTAATCCAAGAACCTCTCGCAAGATAAACTTGATCTTGTCATTGAGTACTCTCTTCTCTAGTACACTCTTCAAATTTGTAGCAGCTTCAATATCAGACTGAAGCTTGTACGAAAGAATTTTGCCCTTCTCCTTACCTCTGCTCTCCTCTGATTTTTCAAGAGTAGAGGATACTATCTCTTCCATAATCTCTTCTCATAGAGGCATAGTCTCCGGTCTAAACTTCTCTCCTCTTGTTTACCTCTTAGGAGCTGCTCTCTCTTCACTAGGGCTTGCTTCATCTCGTTTGCACTTCTCTTCCATGAGAGCTTCATGTTGACTCTTCGTCAAATAAGCACGTGAGTCCATTATCTTCCATCCTATTTTCCAGAAGCAGCTCCAACTCCCTCTGTAACTATTGTTAGCTGCTTGCAGAAACAACTCCATCTTATCGTTCTCCAATGTAAGCTTCTCCACCCGAGACAATTGAAGGAATTGTCTCTCAAACTTCCGAAATTGCTCTGCGGCAACAAGCTTTTTATTGGATTTGTTTATCTACTCCAAAATGACTTCTTAGTCACTCGATCCGCATCCTCTAAAGAATACTCTTCTTTCAGCTGAAGAGTAAATCCTTCTCATGTAGCACCATGAGATCAGATGATCTCTTTCACATGCTCTCGTAGTTCTGATACGACAGCAAGCTCAAATGTACTCACCATCTTTTTTTCTGGCACCTTACTCAACTCATCTCTCGAGAATAGTACTTCAGGTACTTGGAGATATTCTTTCCATCAAACTGATCTAGCAACCCCATAACAGATTGCAAAGCTTTGGTAGCCATTGCCTCTTTCTGTTCAGTGGCGTGCTGTTGTTGCATTACCAACGCGAATGTCTCAAGCAATCACATATCAGACTGTGAAAGCTTGGTCACCTTTGGAACCTCTCCAGATTTAGAGGACTCATCTACGTAATGACCCAACCTTCAATGTCCATGGTGGCAAAAACCATACACGTACCTCTCACCTTAGACGTTTCATGTCGAGTTCACCAGCTATTGTATAACGTGTTTTTCTGTCTAGGAATACACTGGGTATATGACTGTGCAGAGGTATGTGGGTTGACAAGGTTGGTGCTAGATCTGGATGTTTCCACTCAACTGTTTCACTATCTACTCTTCTAACACGAATGACCTTATATCCACTCGACTCAAGTTTAAAGTTTACTACGATCTAAGAATACGTATAAGTTGTAGAGACTTGTGTTACAAATAGATCTTTTCGTGCTCTAACTAAAATACTCAGCTCAGTACTATCTAACTGCAAGTAACTCTAAATCATTGGAAGCATGACTTAACAACTTTCTAGTGACGTTAGCTACCCATCTGTTTGACCACCACAACTTTATTTAATACAACCGAAAGATACTATAAGGTCGCTCAATCAACTTGATAGAGTCCCTAATACAACTTGCTGCACACCCTGGTCTCCTAAGCGTCCCAGCAAGATAAGACATGCATGCTTCAAAGCACTTATTCAGATCACAACATAGCACCAATGATGGCGATATCTGACAACTCCGAGAACCCAAACAATGACTTATGACTCAGTGTGACTTCATTCTCCTTCACCATCAGGAGCTGAATCAACCCCACACCTTCACAATGTCGAGTTGTATGCAATCATGGTAGTTTCAGCAACAAACTCCTCCCCAATTGCTCGAAATGAGCCAAAAGATCACAATAGATGTGACCGAAAATCAAAACTCGCTAATAACAAAAGCTTCTCCGAACTTTGAGAACTCAGTCATCCCAAACCAATCGATCAATGATGATCAAACTTCACAGGAAGTTGTATTGGACCCTTCACTATCACCTTGAACAATTTTCAGGTCAAAAACTCAACCCAACTCTCAGATATGGATCAAACTGTAATATGTCTTAACTTAAGAGCTTTATAGACCCAAGTACATTTGATCCAAGACCCTGAACAAATTACTTGATCATTTGAAATGAAACTTTCAGATATCTTACTGATAATACATCTCTCAATCTTGGAAAGTTTCACTCAAAAACTCGACCTAGAACTTGAGTAATCGCAATTTCTCCATGACTGTCACAGTTTGCATTATCCGCCTCATCATGTCTAATAACAAAAGCTTCTCTCAACTTTGAGACCTCAGTCCTCTCAAACCAGTCGATCAATGATGATAAAACTTCACAGGAAGTTGTAATGGACCCTTCACTATCACCTTGAACAATTTTTAGATCGAAACCTCAACACAACTCTCAGATATAGATCAAACCGTAATCTGTGCTAACTTAAGAGCTTTACAGACCCAGGTACATTTGATCCAAGACCCTGAACAAACTACTTGATCTTTGAGGTGAAACTTCCCAAATATCTTACTGATAAGACATCCCTCAATCTTGGAAAGTTTCACTCAGAAACTCGACCTAGGACTCGAGCAATAGCAATTTCTCCATGACTGTCACTGCTCGCAACACCCGCTTCGTCACGTCTGCACCTTCAACTTCAATCGGTCGATTGACAATCCAAAACAATCAGGAATCCGCAGAAACGGGTATCAAAACGACCAACTCGTCGTCAGCTCTGCAACCCAACCGATACCTCCTCAAAACTCCTCACGAGTCTCTGGAAACAACCCAAAACGTAGCAGTGGATAAGATTTTCACCCCCCTCCACTCAATCGATCATAACTCTCTCATCTTTCCATCAAATCGATCGATTCTTCAACTCATTTGTAGCCCCGATTGAGAGCTTTCCATCCATACCCTTCTTTGTGTGAATGGTCCTCTGAAGCTTCCCAAAACCACAGAAAACGTCGCAAGGATCAGCTTGAACACCATTGGTCCAAAAGTAGACCAATGAGAGCAAAAAAAACTTTATTTTTGTCTTTTCTTCACTCAACTTTTTCTCCTAGAACGAATTTTTACACCCAAGGATACACAAGACATGAACAAAACTAGAAGAAATCAGAAAATCCTTAAGACATGTCGAAAGATTCTCTGCAGACCATAACTACACAGAAGCGCTCAACCAGAATGGAACAACTGACTCGCCAACTAATATAGAGTCAATATTACAACCTGAAAACGATCTACAATAAAAAATACGACAAAAAAATGACGAAGCTATCACTCGATTGAAATACTCTTCCCCGAAGTTTCTCATGATCCATACCCCATGGTTGATCTTTGGTCTGCAATGACACCAGATATCGACCTAGAGGTTGAAATGATCGTTTAGAGATCCATTCTTCGTCACGACAAGATGTACATCGTCAAATTCCAAGTCTCTCCGTATGTAACAATCGGAAGCTGTAAGTCCATCACCCTCCTCATGAACTTGTCACCAAAATATGCAACTAACCGTTGTCGAAAATGATCACGGTGGATGCAATGAAGCTTGATGTGAAATAGATTCGAGAAAAGAAGATCCGGAGCCGACAACAAACCTCCGTCCATAACCACCACTCCCGTAGTTCTTCACTCCTCCATGCAGACCACCGAGAACTCTCACGAATCACTCGCTAAGATAGAATGCCTTATGAATCCTCGACTCCACCATTTATACTCAAATGCGATAACAAGGACCACTGAAATGAACACGCACAGATTGATGACTTGACACGTTTCTCTATCATACGATTATTTAAACAAATAATCGCGACTGTGGCACCCATCACATCGTCCACCAAGTTACGTGATAAGGTTCATGAAATGTAGAAAAGAAGCACAACCTAAGTTCAATGGATATTTCACACAAGAGCCGAACTACAACACGACAACGAGTAGTGGCAGCACGTGGAAATTTTATGCGAGCTTGCTTGTCATGCAAAAACTAGACGCAAGTGAAATCGTGAATGGTGGACAAATTGAAACCAAGAACTGACTGATGATGATGAAGCTGGTCAAGCCAAGAAAGACTGATGTGGTCAAGTCGCATGTGCCAAAGGTCGGCGGTGGAGGTGATAAAAAATATGAGATAAGCAGAATGCTGACGAGTGATGGATCTATAGAGAGTTGAGATAGGTGTGCTGGACTCGTCGAACATAGTTGCAGGACGGGCGAGAATGGACAGTAAGTTTGAATCAGATGCATGTCATGCAAAGAGTGAGGTGCCAAGTGTTGAATCGAGAATAAGAAGAGAAAAATCTCGTGAAAAATCTCCACTCGAGGGACCTGCAAGAGAAGAGTCGGTTGGAGAGGGAAGTCTCTCGAAGGGGGCTTATATAAAAAGTACTTTTTTCAGGAAGTACTCTCATGCGCGAGAGATCAACTCCTCGAGAGTTCACTCCCTCGAGGAGTGTGACTCCTAGCTCTTCGGAGCTGGAATCCCCTCCGTGCATTGGAGAGAGGCCGCCGTCACCCTTTTTCCGGAAAGGATGAGGAGGGGGGCGGAATCCGAGGGCAGTGTTCCTCCGAGATTGAGGGCAGTGCTCCTATCTCGAGGGTCCTCCAATGGATCGATGGGATGTGACCTTCAAGTGAGGAGGACCCGAGCGCCTTTTCGTCCCAAGGAGTGGGAGTGACGTTCTTCCATCGGGACGTGCGTCAGTTGGGCAGCAATCTCAGATGAAGAGACGCGTCCTAGGTCTGAAAACCTGGCTGCTGTTCGGCAGCGACCGCGATTCAAGGAGGACACGCTGCATAAGACAGCGTGCCGCGAGATATACCCTTGGAGGGGTGTCCTTCTTGGAGAAGGATTGGCCGTTGTGATCAATCATAATGAGAGCCATGAATCGTCATGCAGCCAATGAGAGACTTTGGACTATGTTCGACTGAGTTTGATGAACAAACTGAGAATGAAGTTGACTGCGTGGAGAGATGTTAAGGTAGTATGAGCCGTGGTCGATCACGGTTGATCGATTGGTCACCACGGCTACCTCCGGGACCCCTCAGTCTCTTTTGAGTGAAATTTTCAAGGAGTATTGTTGGAAGTACGCATTGAGAGTGCTCCGTCTTCAGCTGTGCATGGTGTGCTTGCGAGAGGTGTGGGATGTGCATGAGAGTAACAGATGAGCCCAGTAAATAAAGATCATTGCTTAGCGGGAGACAATTGGACGTCTGTTTTTGTCCTCTAGATAACAAGCACCATTACCAATTATGCACCATCCACTTTTGGAATCAAACATTCGAGCTGAAAATAGATTCTTTTGTAATGCAAAACGTGCAAGACGTCTTTAATTAAGACATTTTTGTCTTTGAGTAGTTTAACTTCAACATCATCGTGATCTTCAATTTGTACTGTAGTGTCATCACATAAGAGAACCTGCTCTTGAAGAGCATTTTTTCCTTCAGTGTTCTTACAGAATTGGTTGCGGTCGAATGTGGTGGGTGGCACCGGTGTCAACGTACCAGTGGCCGTCTACTACTCTAGGTGTAAATTTGTTGTGAAGCTAGGTCATCAGTACTTGTGATTCTTCTAATTGCGGGGGCGTTGATTCTGGTTTTGATTTCCGTCTTGCTGTTGAGGTTGATTGGGTTGAGCGCTGCTGCTTGAGGTTTGATTTGGGCAATTCTGGACAAGATGTCCAATTAAATTACACCCAAAACATTGAATGTTGGAGCCTGGTGGTCGCTTCTTAGACTGATTCCATCCGAAACGGTTGTCATTCTTGCTTTGCTTGGATGGTTACCTCTTTCTTGCAAACAATGCGGTCAAAGATTCATGTTGCATCCTTCGACGGAAGGCTTCTTCAGTAAGAAGAAATGAGATGAGGTCTTGCAACGTCAAGTTGGTGTTGCATCTCATCATTTGTAAAAACACTTGATAGCTGTTGGGCATGATGCCCATGAGTATGAACAATTGCTCTTATGCGTGTACTTGCACGTCTGCAGAAGCCAACTGCTCAACAATAGATTTGAAAGTGTTCGCGTGTAATGTGACCGTGTCGTTCGTCCTCAACTTGAGGGTTCTCAACTTTTCTTTCAAATGCATCTGGGTCACTATCTCTTGCGCGGAAAATATAGAAGTCAATGTGTTTCACGTACGATAGCCGATCGACAAGAAATAATGTGACCGATAACAATATCTTCGCAACACTGGTTTATCGCCATGAGAGCATTCTTGCTCTGACGATCCCACTCCGCAATGCTTCCTGCTCTGGTCGCAAGTAGAGGATTACCGAGAGTGACAACTGATCGAGATACACTACCATCGATAATTTCAAGGACACCTTCCATGTCTAACTGGAGCTTCATCTTGTGCTTCCAGTATGTGAAGTACTTCTCATCGAACTTCGTCAGTCTTTCGTGTTGAACCTGTTCGTCATCGCAGATGTGTCGCTGAACTACTAAGGCTCTATTGAACGATGTGATCGTCTGAGAGAGGAACGTCCTCCGCGCTTAGCAGTCAAGGTGTCCTCTGATTTCTCCTTCAACTATGTCTAAGGTCTACCTGAAGCTTATGTTATTGTGTTGAGAAAATAACAACTCGAAGCTATGATAACATATAAGAAAAAGAGAGAGAGAATCAATGCAAGAGAGACCAAGTATGTGTAAGCTTGTTTACTGAATGATAATAATGAGGTAGGAGGCCCATAAGTCAAGTATTTATACTTTGGTACAAGGACAGGCTAGGCCTGCGAAAAGGCATGAGCCCAAGTGACCTGAACTAGTTGCTGTACTTATATTCATACTATACAGCTTAATTCTAACACTGCACGTAACAGAGAATTGTTTTTAGACATTTCAATTTTAGCTTTATTCTCAGTTTGTTCTGAACTATATTTTAGCTTATTTTTTAGTTTGTTCTAAGATCTGACATGTTTGTTCCTTTCGCGTTCTGTTCTGCTATACATTTTAGTATCTTCTTGTATCAATACTTATGTAAATTTTTTATTTAAGTATGTTCTGAAATCAGTCACCTCTCACTTATCTCCAACTAATCGAATTCTTATTTTTTTTGATTACTTGTCTGCTTGTCCTTTTCCTTGTGTTTCTCAAAAGTTGATCGAGCATGCATATTTGTCCAAGTCTAAACACATTTGGTTTCCTATAGGCTCATGCAAGCCATCTTTTTGTAAGTAGGCATGCTGGAAATACGAAATCGAGTGCCCGAATGTACGTTGTAGAGAAACATTCAGGTGTACTCTGCATATGTTCCGCGGTCGATCTAATGCACTGCACTCTTCAGCGTTGACATGATGATCGGCATTGCTCCTTCGTTGCCCGTGTGGATGTAGCATGGCCATCGGATCGGAGTATTTGGACATGTGAGTGGAGATGCAGGACAATCCTTTGCTAACTCTTTGTAGGTCCAAGGTTCAGTGACTTCAGTCGATGAAATCACGAGGTTTGTAGGTTCAACAGTGAACCAAGACCGCCGCTCCTAGCAAGGTTAATACCAATACCTGTTTGTAATGCTGTCGCGTTTCTGACCGACGACACCGCAGGAACCTACCACTTCGGTTTGCTGGACGTTTCACTAAGCAGCTGAACCCCGTCATCGTCATCAGCAAGTAAACCCTAGTTTTCAGCGGTGGCGAACTGATCGAGCGTATCGTGGAGTTTAGTTGCATCCACTTCCATCCGGATGCGCGGATTCTTGCTGTTCACAGTTGGCTGGTGAAAACTACCAAGAGCTCAGGAGTGAAACTTATTCCTTGGTCCATCACTCGTAACGAAGAAATCGTCTTCTTCTTCTAGTCTCATGGACAGTGTACTGTTCATGAGACTAGAATCCTTCCATCTCAGTCAAAGGCAATTTAATTATTATCATATGCATCATAAATGATTGTGTTCTCCTCAATCTGGCGAACCCCAAAGAGACCATGAGGATCCATCGTTATTTTCTTTCTTCATGGCCCTGTGAATTCGAAGCTGTTGAAAAGCATTCCACATGAGAGAAGGGAACGGTTAGCGTCCGGTGGGCACTGGGATGCTCAGCTTGTAACTGACCTGAAAAAGTAGTTGATTCACGAGCTGGTGTGAGAGGCTGTGAAACGTTAATTTGGAGCTACCGAAGACTGTAAGCGAGGTACTGACATGAATCCTTTTGCTAATCCGGCTATTCATTTACGTAATTAGATGAGAAGTGGCGGAGATCGAATTTTATACATCTATTCGTTGCAATCTGCTCATCGGTTCTGGGAAAATCGTCGGGTGAACAATTTGGTTTCGCTTAGACTTGGAAAACAGGAATGCTTATTCCTATGTATTCTGTACCATGTGTGCGTGAGAAAAACGGTTTTTAAGCGACTACTCGATTGCTTCAATTCTGCTCCTAGAGAGCTTAGATTTCTCACGTACTTTCTGAACTTACGTTAGTCCTTCAGTTGTCGAATGGTCGTGTAAAGTCGAACCTTTGTCTACTGGTAGTAAACGGTAGAATCATTGCCCGTCAGCACACACTAACGTTCGCTGCTGTAGTGCTGGTAAGGACACGAGGGCATGACTAGTTACTTGACTCGACCTTCATGACGGGAGTGCAGTTGAGTAGCGTGCTATTTCGGAATCGCCGGGACCACCTTAGCACTGATCTACCTCCCACGCTTCGCTTTTCCGGGATAGTAATGAACAGAAGCAGCACGCTAAGGCGGATTTATTTATTTATATTTTCGGCGGATTCTCAGCAGGATCTCTTGCTTTAGGTAGTCATACTAGGCTGAAATGGGTTGCGAACGCTTTGAAGCGCGGACAGTCCACAGAACACCAGTTCAAAAACCCATAAGCCCCGCGGGTACAGCCGAGATCACTGGAAGTCATAATCTTCTCTCTGCACTAAGAGAAGCATACCTTTCTCGGCCTTTTGGCTAAGATCAAGTGTAGTATCTGTTCTTATCAGTTTAATATCTGATACGAGGGTCATCGACCCTCACGATATTAATCTTATTTCTTTCACGGGTGCGAGTCCAGTGGAGCAGCTTGCTGCTTCGGACTCGCCAGTGTCGCCTTGGTATTGCACTACCTCCTAGGCCGGCGCAGCCCATCCTCCCCTCGTGGGAGACCCAATGAAACTAAGAAGCAAATGTTCCTGTGTCACTTCGCATCGTTCCGTTACTAGAAATCTGGCTGAGGAGTTTGCTCCCGCTGTCCTACGCATTACGCACTGTCTACTTTGAAACATTCGGATTGTTGAATAGCACTACTACGGAGAACACCTTCAGAACGTTGCCGAGTCAACTATTGTTCTGCCGAAAGAATGTGCTACGGTCGATCGTCAATCATATGATCTCGAGATCCTTCGTTTCGTGGTTGACAGCACTGTGTAGCGTACGTGATGACAGAAATTTCTCCCTTCATTGCCCGTGTGTAGTTACCACGGCCATCGGGAAAGAGCATTTGGTTATGTGCCTAGAGGCAGAGGACTATGCATCGTGATTGTGACCTTTGTAGCTCCGCAGTGCAAGTGATAAAGACCGGTCTCTTGCAGGTCTAACCAATACCTGGAAGTGAAGCTTTGAATTTTCTGATCAGACGGCAGCGACCTACGACTTCGGTTCACATATTCTTGTTTTCCGATGGCAAGACTATGAGGCGTTAGGACTTCGGAGTTCAGTTTGCAACTTTCGTCCAGAGCAGCAATACTAAACCCTAACTTTCCACGCTCAGGAATTGGTCGAGCGCACCGTGGAGTTTAGTTGCGTTCACTTCCATTATCATGCGCGGATTCTTGCTGTGTCAGTAGCGGTTCCCACATTCAAGGAAAATATCTGTTGGTATGCAGAAATGGTTGGCGAAAAGTACCGTAGAGCTCAGGAGTGGAACTTGTTCGTTGGTCCAGCGAACCCGCCTGACAACAGGCGGGTTCGCTAATTCCATGGACCGGGTATCGTACTGTATCTAGCTACACCTTCCATCTCATGTTAGGACTTCCTTCGGCCGAATCTTTTCTCCATTCTCACTCTTTGACTGTTTCATTCTTCACCACAACGAGAACCTGATTGAGAAACTGAACGGTATCAAAATGGTCAGTGCTAGAAACATATAATTCTCTGTCCAGTAACTGAATTGACAGGAAATCTTTCCTCGCGTCCTCTTCCTGCCGATAAATCAATGTCGTTTCCATGGATACTAGACTGGAAATATATCCGGGAATCCTGGATACTATTGTGTTAACACGGTATGTATACTACGAGAGAATGTGCACCAAGCTGTAAACTGAGAACCTTCTTCAAGGGTATCCTGCGTCTTACTCTGATATCGCAACGTCATAACAAACAAGTCGAAATCTCCATGAGAAGTAGCAATTGCGCTCTCCGGGTCAGACGAGATAATGCATCCCCTCACACTTATCGTCGAGTAACCACCATCCAGCATGCCTGTGGATTCAGTTGTGATGATATTAAGATGTTCTCTGACTTCGTTGAGACGTGAATGTCTGAAGGCTAGAATTCTTATTACTGAATGCTGTACTCCCCGCAGGCGAGTTCTGTCGAGCACACCGTGATGTTCTTATCGGCTATGTCACCGAGAGATTATCAGTTAGAAAGGTAAGGCGAAGATGAACAGGCAGTTTTGGCTCGGCCGCAATAAACTATAAGTAGCGCTCTCCACTTGATGAAAGTGAATATTTACCCTTTTCTGACGACACTCTTTCACGACTATACTTGAACAGGATCTGTTCTATAGTACGTACCTCTGATCTGTGAACACTAACACAGACAAGCCTCTCAACCCGGACGATGAGACGAGGCTTTGATGCCAGTGCGCGAATACTGTGGGACAGTACGGGTTGACGCCCGTTTCTGACCCTGCTTGATGAACGTCCTGCTGTGCCCATCTGCCAGCGGTGAGGGCATCCAAGCGTTTTGACGGGTTTACTTTTTTCCTTTCTCCTCCTCTTATTTTCTACGCTTCTCCTTCTCACTGGCCCCGAGCACTGCCCGGGAAGAACCGACAGGAATTTCTCCGGAACTTTTCCTCATTACTGTGAAAATCCCGTACGTTCTCAATCAAAATGTATGGTCTACGATTTAGGTTTTTACAGATCTATTCATCTTATTGAATCTGGCATTCAAGATTCAAGTGCAACAATTTAATGACTTCGACGAATTAGAAAGTATAGCTAAAATGGAGGCTGGAGTCGAATGTCAATATATGGTGTTCTTTTTATTTGATAATAATTCTTTTCTATTTCTGTATCTCTGATATTTGTATTCTCGCATCTTTGTGAGCGGTGAATTCTTTACATACATTGTGAGCAATATTATATATTCACCGTACAACAACTATTTTTATTACTAAATGATGTAGTTAATCTTTGTTCACAATTACAGTTAACATTTATTATATACAACTATTTTTTTAATTATAATATCTTATAATAATTAAATTTATAATTTGGACCAATCTGGTTAACCTTTCGCTCACTACAACATTAAAATTCAATACATATAGATATCTTCTCAAACTGTCTCGCACATGAAAATAGTTAGGTGTAGATATCTGGAAGTGTTTCTCTCACAAAACCTTTTCTTTGTAAATGTTTTCCTCTCCAGTATTTCCTTCTTCTCTACTTTAGCTCCAGGTCTTTCGCAAAACGACTCATCCATATGATACGAGATGTATGAACCAGAAGGTATATATCCTGACATTTTTTGGTTTCGAGAAATTACAGTTCAATGCTAGAGACAACACAAGAGTTCTAACATTTGTATTGCATGTAACAAATAAGCATTTGTGTTCTTGTTCTGTATGTTTGTATGACAAACACAAACAAACGACAATTTGTTTCATCGGGTTTCAATACATTTGTCGGATTTGACACTCCCCAAACGTTTCGTCATTTGATCTATCGTTTACTTGCAACAGCTTGTAATTCAGTATTCGAGCTAGGTCAGATGATCCATATCCGCTTTTACTATTTATCGTTACATGTTACCTGGTGAACGTGCAAAGTTGCTAGAACCAGTGTTACATCTTGAGATCTTGCACTTGAAGTCAGCACCACCTGGCTTCTGTGAACAGTCACGACAATTGGAGATAGTTCGAGTACCGGAATTACAAACTCTAACAAGTTAAAGATCCGATCTAATGACGAAATGATAAAAATAATCTAATCAACCTCTACACATATATTGGGTATGATCAAGTAAATTTCTGCACAAAGAAATATAAAATAGATACGTTACTCGATTTGAACGAGAGACGGACTCACTCTCTATCACAATTTTTCAACTTAGCAGTCCTTGTATTCGACTTATTCGTGTACGAGATGATATTCGACTTTTGAGCACCTGCATATTCACCTCCTCCATCTTTCGATGTAGGAGGTAAATATCCAATGTTTAATTTAATGCTGGAAGGGTTAGGTATTAAATTAAACTCTATGTAAATGAATGCATTTATGAGTATAGCTTGAGATCTTGCACTTGAAGTTAGCACCACTTGGCTTCCGTGAACAGTCATGACAATTTGAGATAGTTCGAGTACCGGAATTACATACTCTAACAAGTTAAAGATCTGATCTAATGATGAAATGATAAAAATAATCTAATCAACCTCGACACATATATTCGGTATGATCAAGTAAATTTCTGCACAAAAAGATATAAAACAGATACGTTATCCGAGTTGAACAAGAGACGGACCCGCTCTCATTTACCTCCGCAGCCGATGGTTTTTTGGAGATCCCCTCGAATGTGAAGTAACATATGGATGTAATCTAAATATAACTGATGAGATTTGAACTGTATTCTCAAGGTTAAATTATTTTCATTTGCAAGATAGCATTCTTGTGAGATTAAAAACCCTAGCATCCAACGATGCAAAATTGGTGTAAGTTGTTGTAAATTGGAGGATATGTTATTATCATAGATGAGAACCTAGTGTAATACTCTGAGACTTCACAAAGGAGAAAATAAAAGTAGTTGAGTAACTTAAGTATAATAAATGATAAATGTTATTACCTATCTTTTGGGATCTTCATGGACCATGGGATTGTCTATGTGAGTCCATCGTAGCGAGACCCCAACAGAAGCTTCGATAACGATTTGCAGCACATGCACTTCCAATCGTACACCCAAAGGATTGAACTCACGATTTTTCTCTTATAGGACTGTAAGCTAAATCACTCTTGGGACATCGATCTTTGATATCCCAAGTGTTCCACATATATTTATTCTGGAGCTTAAACCGTTAGAGTTAGACGGCAAGAAAGTGTCTCCTTGTCAAGAGTAAAAAACTGTGCCAATGAAGTTAAATACTGAGTTCTTATGAAATGTCTAATCATCATATGTATATTAAGTGAATTATTTATTTCATGAAATAAATTTATAAAGGAGAAAAAACAACATCATTAATCAACAACTGATACGTTGATATTAGGTGAAATTTTGACTTGTATAAATTTTTTCTGATATTCGTAATGTACTGGATATTTTTGGAAAATTAGATTTTATGAGCAATTCATTATGAATTATCTACTTCTATTTAATAATATAACACAGGTCAATGAAAATTCTTATAATCGAGGTAGATTACTGTAGTACTCATTGAAATCAAAGTTTGATTACTATAAGCATAGAGTGACTTAACTTTGATTACTATAAACATGTTAATAATTGAAGTTTATACTATTTACTGATACTGATATATTATTTCTTGATAACTAGCAAACTAATCCATAAAATGCATCAACATGAAACCTTTTATTAGGTTCCCCTTCTTGACTTAGTCTAAGATAGTTTATATCACAAGTTCAATGGATAATAACAAAGTTTGATCTAGACAAGATCCATTAGATACATTTACAGAATTTTGTTCTTCAAATATTCATAAATTTCTAAACGGAGAATTACATTAGTGGAAGTGGAAGAGAAAGAGACGATACTAGCATGTTAGATCGAAGAAGGCGAGCGAAACAAGAAGATATGATACAACAGCAAAGACAGACGGCAGCGATACGTTAGTGGAATTGGAAGATAAAGAGACGAAAGTAGCATGCACATTACTGAGAAAGCAGTCCGTCAGCCAGCGATCGAAGAAGACCAGCGAAAGAAGAAGATTTCAGACCCCTGCACAAAGCGAGAAATTAGAAATAATGGCGGCAGCGATATGATTGAAGAGTAGCGATATGTGATGCCCACAGACCAACCAAGCAGCATGTCAATGCTGACTACCTATCCAGATTGGAGACAGAACGTAGAGCATACGAAGTGGAAGACGAATTCCTTGATGAGAAGCTGTTCCAAGTTTCTACAGAGACGTTTTACTCTAAGGGGGGGGGGGGGCCGTACCGCCTACTCTCCAAAAGTCGAGGTAAGGTCTTCTGACCTTATTTACACAACTTCCACAATAGAATCTATCTTCAAGGACCTGAGGAAGTTCTTGGAAGACCAACAATACCTTGAGGGATTGGATGCCGAGCAAAAGGTTGTCTTCTTACACAAGGCATGCCCTTATGTCATCTTCCAGGATATTTTGTTTAGGAAGGGATATGACGAGAAGCTGAGGAGATGCCTCGAGCCCTTAGAGATTAAGACGGTGATCACGGGTCTTCACTATGAGGATGCTGGGGGTCACTATGAATTGAAGATGACGGTGAAGAAGATGTTGGACGTTGGCTACTGATGACCAACCATGTACAGAGACACTTTTCAAGAGATCAGAAGATGTGATGCATGCCAAAGGATGAGAATATTGACAGTTACTACACGGTGATCTCTTACTCCCATTTTGTCTCTTGCACCTTTCGAAAAGTGAGGAATTGACTTTGTTGGACCAATCGCTCCTGTAGTCAGAAGAACACGTGCACAGTATATACTGATCGCTACAGACTACGTCATGAAGATGGTGGAAGACGAAGCCACAAGGAAGAACGACGCTGCAGTGGTTGCCAAGTTTCTTTGGCCCAACATCATCACCCGATACGGATGCCCGTTAGAACTGGTGTCAGACAGAGCTACTCATTTTCTGAATGAGACTATTTCTCTCTTGACACAATACTTTAGGATCAAGCATCGGAAGACGACATCGTACAACCCGAAAGCTAATGGACTGACAGAGAAGTCGAATGGTCTTCTCTGCAATATCTTGAATAAGGTAATTGTTAACCACGCTTATGATTGGAACACGAAGCTGTCATCTCTGTTGTGGGCTTTTAGAATTTCACCTAAAGTCACCACCTAGAAGACACCCTTCTACCTAACTTATGAGATGACACCCGTTGTCTCATAGAGTTAGAGGTCCCTACTTATAAGTTAACTGTTACCGAACGTATGGAAGAAGAGGAAAGTCAGGAGCATCATCTTCTAAACTTTGTGGAGTTCGAAGAAGACAGGAATGCAGCTCTAGAGAAGACTTACAAAGTACAAGAACAACGCAAGGTTAACTATGACGGCAAGCTGAAGAAGGTGACTGTCAAGGATGAGGACTTGGTTCTTCTATACGACAACAAGCATCTGAAATTCCCTAGAAAGCTTCATCTTCGCTGGATGGATCCTTATCGAATCTTGGAAGTCTTCGACAATGGTTCCTTACAACAAGAAGAGCTAGATGGTACCTTGATGACCACTCGTGTTAATGGGTGGCGTGTCAAGAAGTATTGGGCTTGAGCAGTAGCTTCGATATTTGTGGAACGCAAACATGTGAGAGTGGGCGTATGTGATACCCACAGTTTGCAAGATTGGAGATTTTTTCAAATTTTTAAGTTGATAACGTGTCTATGTAATTGAAGTAATCTTATTACTTAAGATTTCACCTTACTTAGCAGAAAGATGATCTTAAGTGAATTCGTGAGAAGAAGTCAGCTTCTGAACCATGTCTTCCAGAAGAGGAAAGCCGAAAAATAGAAGTTGGAAGTCGAAAGACGGACATCTTCTAGGAAGACCGTGATTGCGACTTCGGGGGTACCAACCGCACGCCACATCAGGAAGGGGTAGGTGTACCAACCGCATAGTCACCATAGTAGTAGGTAATTCTGTAACGACTTATGTTACACATAAGAAGTTTGTCTATTAGTAAGGTATTTAGTTATAACTAAGTGTTGAGAATGTTCATTTGCTGCCCAAGTACTTTAAGGAGGTATCAAGTTAGTCATGACTAGCTAAAGTTAATTATGGTTAAACTTAGCTGTACTTTTGGCAGAATTCAGATATTTCCTAAAGAGTCAGCACTACTATCTTGTCATCTTGTCTAAAAGGTAAAAAGGAGGTGGAAAATATCCCTTATCTCCTTTTTGACTTGATATTAGTGGTTGGATTAAAGTTGTGGACTTTGTGGGCATTAAAACAAGAAGAGATTCCACATGTTTCCTTTTTAGTGGGTCCTAGTGTAGAGGGGGTGGAAATTCGAGATTCCTTGAGAATATTCCAGAATCCTTCTAGAAGTTGTTGACTTTGAAGGAATAAGCCCATGTGAAAAGATAAAAAGCCCATGTGATTAATGCTTTTACCTTAAGTAATATCTTAGTAAAACTCGATAAAAATAGTTACGGCTAAGTTACCGGAGGGTACCAAAGTAAAAACCTAGAATGTATAAATAGAGGAGTAGAGAAGAGCTCCTCATCCTTGTTTTCCCATCGTCGTAATGGCAACTTGAGTAATATAGAGAGTGTGAGATATTTTTAGCATGTGAGAACTTGAGAGACGTCGTTAGAATGGAGGATTTTAGTTGATGAGTTTAAGGAGATTTTTAGTTAATAAGTTTGTGGGTGTATGAATGAGTGAACTTAGCATTTTTCTCTTCAAGATTCATGGTGTGCTTTCATCAAAGCATCAGAGGTGACCCTTGAGTGAGAGACAGGCCCGACATTTGCAGATTCATCGATGTCGATCGTGGAGGTTGAGAGATCGGGAGGGTCGTTGATCGATGGGATCGTGGAGGGTTTACATTTTTGGTTCCGTTGCCGGGATCTCACTTGAAGGGATCATTGAAAATGTTTAGAGTTCAGTTCTATATTAGACAAAAAGAGATTATGAGAGAACACATGGAGAGAACGTTGAGAGGAGAGAGAGCTAACGCGATGTTAGCAACAGAGAAGGAGATTGACAAAAAACAATGCGCAATTGATTGTCACGGATGGAGTCTTGGAAGGGACCCAGGTGAGAGTACTAATCGATCCTGGTGCAACAGAGAACTTTTTGTCTCGATCGACTGTCATGAAGTTGAGAATGGAGTTAGAAAGTGATGAGAGTGAAGAGGTGGAACTGCCCAATGGACAGACTGAGAAGATTGAGTCCCTATCTCGAAAGGTAGAACTTACTTTAGACGAATATCGTGAAGATATTGAGTGACGAGTGATCACATTAGCCCGTTATGATGTCATATTGGGTATGCCGTGGATGGAGCAGTATAATCCCGAAGTGGATTGGCGAAGAAAAGTGGTGAAAACCAAACAGTGGAAAATCTTCGGAGATAGAGTGAGATCTCGAAGACAGAACTTGCCTTTGTATGTAACAGGTACAAGTGCTATACGTAACAGCGATGTCTGTTTTTTGGGTTTAATAAGAGAAGTCCCGAGTGCACGACTCGACGGGCAGATTCCAGAAAGCTTGACAGAGGTGATAGTAGAATATGGAGATGTCTTTCCCGATGATCTTCCTTCGGGGTTACCACCAAAACGAAGGATTGATCACAAAATCGAGGTGATTCTAGGGAGCACCCATCCTTGTAAGGCCTCATACAGACTAGCGCCACATGAATTGGAGGAGTGCAAGGCACAAATCGAGGAGATGTTACAAAAAGGGTTCATCCAGCCCAGCATGTCACCATATGGAGCTCCAGTCCTTTTTGTTAAGAAAAAGAATAACAGTCTACGGATGTGCATCGATTACCGAGCACTCAATCAACAAACAGTGAAGAATAAGTATCCACTACCTCGGATGGATGACTTGTTCGATCAACTCGAAGGAGCAAAGTACTTCACGAAGCTAGACTTACGGAGCGGGTACAACCAGATTCGAATCGCTGATGAAGATGTGGAAAAGACTGCCTTTCGAACAAGGTATGGTCACTTCGAATATTTAGTAATGCCATTTGGTCTCACAAATGCGCCGGTCACCTTCATGGGCCTGATGAATGACATATTCTGTCCGTACTTAGACAGATCAGTCGTTGTATTTCTTGATGACATCCTAGTCTATAGCAAAACTATGGAGGACCATGTGCACCATTTGAGAGAGGTTCTCCAAGTACTCCGCCAAAATAAACTATACGCCAAAATTTCAAAATATGAATTTGGCAAGACGGAGGTGGACTACTTAGGACACAGAGTGAGTGCAGAAGGCATACAAGTAATGGCCGATAAAATAGCTGTCATCCAACAATGGAAGGCTCCAGAAGATCAGACCCAACTTAAGAGCTTCCTGGGATTGACAGGATTTTATCGTAGATTTGTTAAGCATTTTGCCAAGCTTGCACAACCACTAATTGCCCTGTTAGGCAAAGGCAAGAAATGGATGTGGGGAACGACGCAAGAAGTAGATTTTCAAGCATTGAAAACCGCACTACTACATGCTCCGATCTTCAAGTGGTACGACCCGAAAAACCTATCAAGTTAGCAACGGACGCATCAGGCACGGCAGTAGGGGCGGTGTTACAGCAAGAATGGAAGGATGGTTGGCATCCAATTGCTTACTTCTCTCGGAAGTTGTTACCAGCAGAACAGAACTATCACACCACCGAGAGAGAAGAATTGGCGATAGTTCTCGCTACTAAGCATTGGAAGCACTATCTAGGGGAGAAGGCTTTTGTGGTCGAGACAGATCACAAACCTTTAGTCTATTTGGAGACGCAGAAGGATCTCTCAAAGAGACAAATCCGTTGAGCAGAATGGAGGCAGCGATTCAACATGACCATCACGTACGTCGAGGGCAAGACGCAAATTACTGATGCATTAACCCGCATGCCTATGGTGCATAACATAGTCTCTGAAGTCAAGGTGAATTCTGACGTCTGGACAAAATTGATCGAGGGCACAAAATCGGATGCACAGACGGTCGCAGCAAACCTTCAAGAACCATCACCCGCAATCATGGTTTGGTATTCCATGAAGGGAAGTTATGGAACCCTGATGATCCAGAACTACGTACCACCATACTAACTGAATGTCACGATTCAGCCATTGCAGGACACATGGGGGCAGAAAAGACATTGGAAGCAATCCAACGAGTGTTCTATTGACCCAAGATGGTAGAGGATGTTGCAGTATACACTCGGGGTTGTGCAATGTGTCAACAAAATAAGGCTACAAATCAAGCACCCTCCGGTCTCCTTCAACCCCTCTCGATCCCTTCCAAACGTTGGGAACATGTTAGTATGGACTTAGTGTGTGAACTTCTCATGACGAGCTCAGGTTTTGACTCCATAGTCGTCTTCGTCGATAAGCTCAGCAAGATGATCCATCTTCGACCGACCACGAAAGACGTCTCAGCACCGCAACTTGCTCAGATATATTTGAATACCATTTTTGCTCAGCACGGTCTATCGCGGGTGCTTATAACAGATAGAGGTCCTCAGTTTACGAGCATGTTTTGGAGAACCCTATTTGGTCTGTTCAAGACCAAACTTGCCATGTCTACTGCTTATCACTCACAGACCGATGGACAAATTGAAAGAGCCAATCGCACCATTGAAGACATGTTACGAGCCTTTACTCTGGAGGAGCAAGCGAAGTGGGACACCTTACTCCCTTTGGAAGAATTTGCCTACAACAACTCTCTCAATGCATCCACCCATGAAACGCCTTTTTATCTCATGTATGACGAACACCCTCTCACACAGCAAGTTTGACACGATTCGGCACGACGTCATCAGTCAACACCAAAGTGGATGCTGTCAATGAATTTGTTGCACGAATTCAACAAGGAGTGGAAAAAGCTAAGGTGAAACTACAAGTTGCTCAGAATCGGCAAAAGTAATATGCCGATGGACACCGTCGGCATGAAGAGTTCATGATTGGTGATCAAGTTTGGTTATCCACAACCAACCTTACTCTGGTCGGCAGTCGTAAATTCAACCCTCGCTTCATCGGGCCTTTCTCTGTTGTCCGTAGAATTTGAGTAGTGGCATATCAACTCGAACTTCTACCCCACATGAAGATTCATCCGGTTTTTCATGTGTCTTTATTACGGCGATATACACCACGACTCCTCAATTTGGCAATTCGCAAGAGTCGCGACCACTACCTCAAATTATCGATGGCGAGGAAGAGTTTGAAGTGGAATGCATCTTAAAGAAACGTGTTCGTGGGACTCGTCATCAACGGATAGATTACTTGGTCAAATGGAAAAGCTATCCATTACATGAAGCAACATGGGAACCTGCAACCAATCTTGCACACGCCCCACTCATAGTGCAAGCTTTCGAACAGCAGTTGAGCAACGAGGACGTTGCTTCTTAAAAGGGGGGAGGTTTGTAATAAGTAGAGTCCTACTTATCAACTAGAGGAGAAATTGGTTTGGTAGAAGTCTTTGGTATAAGAATTAGTTACGGCTAAGTTGGCCGAAGAATACATGCAGCAAATAGTACTTCTATCAATAGGCGAGTGCGCCAAAAATCCGCCGGGAAACTTCCAGAAGGAAGTTTCTAGAAATAAACTTCTAGAACTTTCCAGCCGGGAAGCTTCTAGAAGGAAGTTTCTAGAAAGAAGCTTCTAGAACTTTCCAGCGAGCCTTCTACGTGGCTCATTCTGAACCTCTAGATGTTGTTCTAGATCTAAGGCTGCATGTAAGCCACATCAGCGATCCGCGTGAGAGATGAGCATTGGTCGGAAGCTTATCATGTACTATTCCTCTCACTATATAAAGGCTGCGAATGCACCACCACGATCATTCGAGTTTTGAGTTCACTCTAGAGCCTCATCTTACAAGTGCTGTCCAATTTTTGTAAGTCATCTTCCCACTTCTTCCCAAGTTGGAATTGAGCTTCCTTACTTCTCATCTCCAAATTCGATAAAATGACTATCAATTTCTCTACCCTACTACGCCTCTGTTCCAGAATTTGTGGACAGAAGTCACTTCTGAATGTCTGAACATCTTCGTAAGACGACTGTTTGTAAATTCGTATCAAGATTGGATTGGATTGGATTGAAATTTGTGTTGAGAGAAGCTTGATACGAATCCTGAACTTGAGAGTTGATTGTTGTTCCGAGAAGCAGGAAATTGAGAATCAAGCCTGTGCCTCCCAATCTTCTTGGCTTCTCAAATCCACATCTTCCTAGAGAAACTAAAAGACTGGAAAGGCTGACAGAATGCACAAGAAGACATGAGGGTCCTTTACAGATCTCTTCTATCTGACCCATAGCAGATTGTTCCTTCTTCTTCTCAAACGTAGAAGAGAGTTGTGAGAAGCCTTGCTGGCAGAATCTGGAGAGAATGGTCAAGGGTCATGTCTTCCCGTCATGCATCAAGCTTCTTATGAGAGTGTATGAGAGGTGAGGAGTCGGAAGAACAGAGTATGAATGCTCCGTGTCTGTTGTGAGATTAGATTGGGTGTCAGAAGCCGAAGACAGGTGAGATCAGTGATGAGAAGTCTGGCAATGAGAAGTCTTCTGAGTACGTCTGTTAATCTGAAGCTGTCTTGGGAGTCTTCATTGAGGCCACTTTCACTACAAGAGTCCTCAGTATTCTTCTGAACCATTTGTATACTCTGCTTCTCACGTTGTCGTGTCGGATATTACGTGAAGGATGTCCAGGAAAACGCGAGGTTCCTGACTGTGGAGATATTGTGTGCTGAAATAGAGACAAGACAGAGAAAAACAACCACGAAAACGAACGCTGCGATGTATGCCAACTCCAAATGTATGTACATTGTCGGTTCTTTCTCCTAAAAACACACAACTGAGAAACAGACCAGGGCGGTCTATAACCTGCTTCAAAAGTCCCTAAAAATAACCCCTGAATCACAACCCTGACCCAAAAACACCGAAGCGTAGCTCAAAGCAAGAGAAACTTCCCTTTGCTAACAAGTAGAGCCACAACAATATCACGCGATCCAAACCCAAGTCCAAACCACATCCAGGTACAAGTTCTTAGCTAAAGCTAGCTACCACAAGCTGTATATAGCCAACCAGAACTCTAACGAACTCAAAAGAGCAAACCCGTAGCAAAGAAACCGAAAAAAGCCTATCTGTAAACTTCTTCCTTTCGCCGAACGGACTTCAGATGTCGATAGGGTCTCCTCCGCTGACTCCGTTTTTTTTTTTTTTTTTTAAAGGCCACCCACGACCGGTAAAACTTTATTAACCCAGGCTAAGGGCGCCACCCGTCACATTCGTATCGGCCGAGACCGAATGAACGTCAACCCCCTCTCGGTCGAGATCCCTCTCGCATTCCCTCGCGCCCTCACGCATCCCGAGGTCACCGCAGCCGCGGCCGCACCTCCATCTTTGTTTCTCGCTGCCCCCCGTCCTCCCGCACACCTCGAGCTCGAACGCCCTCTTCCACCTCGCCCTAATCTTGACAGCATCCTTGCAAGGATTGCCCGACGCCGTGCAATTGGTCCTGCCATCGCCCCGCCTCGGCTTCGTCATCGTTCTCTCGCACAGGTGCGCGATGTAATGCCCCGTCCAATCGACCTTCCTGCGGCCCTTCCAGGTAAGCGACGGCTCTCTTCCGTCCTTTCTCGTCTCGTTGACCTCCCTGTCCTCCTTCGTCATAATGATAAGGAGCCCACCCTCGCACTCATTATTGCCCCGGATCTTCCTTTTCTTGGCTCTCAAGTGCTTCCGAGCTTTGACACTGTAGGTGCTGGTCCCACCTTTCCTCGTCGAATTGTGCCTCCTCTTGTCCCTGTTCATCTTGCCCGCCGCAGTCGAGGACGAATGGGCGGCAGTCCCAGGCCGGCCCTCACCCATCCGATGTACTTCACTCCACGGTGGTCTTACATCGCTCTCCGACTCAGGTTCTGTATCACCAGCCCTCCCCCTTTGCATTCCTTGGTTGGCTCGCTTTCTCATATTCGATGTTAGCTTGCTTCTCTTCTTCGCAGGTCGCCCTGCCTACTCGACGTCCCCAGCCAAGACCTCTGAATCGAGCCCAGCGTCCCCATAGTTTGGATCCAGGCTTTCTTCTTCCTCTGGCACGCGTCTTCCTTTAGCTCAGCCCACATTATCTTAGCCACCTCTGCTAGAATCCTGGCCGCCGGACGATCCGAGTGGAGCTTCCGGAAGATTCTGTCTGCCCTTTCTACCCAAACAGCGTGGGTGTGCTCTACAAACAGGTAGAAAAGGGAGGGGTTACTAACTCTCATCGTTAAGGCCCTGTCAATCGTCTTAAGTAGATTGCTGCCTGCCTCGTATTCCAGATTACAAGCCGGGTCTTGGAGACCGAATCTTTCCCACCTCTTTCTTCCTGCGGGGCATTCCCAGAACAAATGCTCGATAGTTTCGGTCTCGTTACATCCTGTCGCACATCTTCCCTCCTCCACCTTCATCTGTAAAGCCCGGCCGTTAGTGAAAAAGCCCCGATTTAGGGTCCTCCATATCCACAAATTGGCCCTCGCCGTGCCTCCAACCCGCCACACTTTTCTCCACCTGTCCTCCCACATCTCCTTGGTATCGGACACCCCCCACCTAGTGCTCAGCATCTCAGCATTAGTATGCCCCGATAGCAGGAGACCCTTCCATGTCCTTAAGTCCTGTCTCCACCCCTTCTTTTCGATGCTACCTTTCCTCCACCCCCAGCTCTCGCTTTCCTGAATTCCCCCCTGTGTTATTTGTGTGTCTCCGGCCCACCTCGTGAGTTTGTCAAGGGCGTTCCCATTCGACTGGTTCTGGTTGTTAGTGCTCGTATGAAGTGAGGCCCCCCTCATAGAATCCTGAAGGTCTTTCAGCTTCAGATCGTTGAGTGACTGCAGGTTGTGTCTCTTCAGGTTCCGTAAGGTCTCTCTTTTTTCGTTCCCGTCCATCTGGCCCTCCTTCTCCCAGAGATCCACCACGATTTTCGCTGAAAGGCTTCCCGGTAGCATCGCCTTCTTCCCGTCGAAAACCAACCATTTGGTCACCTCCCTCCAGCTCTTAATCATTCTGTCCAACGTAGGGAGATTTCTCGTGCGCAGTCTCGGTAGTATCAACAAACACTCCTCCGGTGTCCAGCTCTTTTCCTCTCTCGTGTATTTTTCTTTTTTTATACTCTCTCTTATTCCCCATCGCGCTATGCTGATCCATTCCTGTTTGCCCCCGTTTAAAATCTTCGTGAGGTACTTGATTTTAAGAGCGTCAGCAACCGTTTTGAAGGGTGCGATCCCCAGGCCCCCTTCCTTTTTGGGCTCCGATATTACTTCCCACGCCACCATCGGGGTCTTGGCCTTCCCTTCCGCTGACTCCGTTAACCCAAGAAACCTTCAGATCCGACTCCCAACAGCTGAGATATCGCTGATTTTTTATCGCAGGTGACCGAACCTCCAAAAACTCCTCCCTGCGGCTTAAAATCACACACATCGCACAAACGGATTGTCTAAACTGATATCCGTCTTCCCTGGCAGATAGATCTAGCTATCACGAACCCAACGAGACTCCAAACAAGTCGTTTGGAGTTCCCCTTGCAAAACCACGCAAGAAATTTGATCCCAGGTAGCAAAAAACTGACGTAAATGAGCTCTCTGCGACTCAAACTCGCTCACCTCACCCAAACCAACAATCCAATCTACGTATTGTCTTCTCCTATGCGTAGATGAAGACTCCTTGGTCGCGTAGGCACCAAGAACGAAGAGCTTGGCACACCTAAGAACAACCCAATTTTAGATCGCAGGCGATGAAAAATCTGACGCAAGCGCTTCCCTGCGAGTCAATTTCACGCAGAACTCCTAAACCGCCTGATGAATACTGGTATTGTCTTCAATTTCCTGTAGAACTTGGTGTTCTGATCTCGATGGATCCAAGGACAGCAAGTTTGGACTCCAGAACGGCCGGAACGGTCCAACTCTCCTTCACAGGTAACTGAAATCCTTAAATCTGCTTCCTGCGTCTCAATTTCACTCAGTATGCACTCCCTGATCCGCCTCTTCACAAACCGTCTTAAGCTGTGCGTAACCTGCACAGTTTTGAATCCAATGACACCTTGTGCGCGTGTATTGGACTTCCCAAATCCTCAAACCATCCACCGACAAGTCGCAGATGCAAGCTAGCCCCTAAGCTGCCCCCTTGTTTATAGACTCTGTACGTACGAAGTTCTCCTGAATAATAAGAAGCAGGCCCCTTGCGTCTTTGATATAACGCCTGAAGCCCCAAATACCCAGTCAGCAAGTAACTAGGGGCTTAGCTTGATTTTGCCTTCTTTCGAATCGCATAACTTCTTCTCTAGATGTCCAAATCAAGTAAACAAGATGCCTATGGAAAGCTGACAACGAGCTCTACCCATCTATGCGATAAAAGTCAAGATCCGAAGTTGTGCCAAAAGCCCGTAAGCTAGGGCTTAGATTGTTTTCTCCATCTTTCGAGTCTTGTAACTTCTCCACTATGCGTCCAAACGAAGTAGACAAAGTGCCTATGGAATGCTGACAAAGAGCTCTATCCATTGATCCGATGAAAGCGAAGATCCGAAGTGATGCCAAAAGCCCGTAAGCTGAGGCTTAGCTTGTTTTCTCCATCTTTCGAGTCTTGTAACTTCTCCACTAGGCGTCCAAACGAAGTAGACGAAGTGCCTATGGAGTGTTGACAAGTAGTTATATCCACTGATGCGATGAAAGTGGAGATCCAAAATTGTGCCAAAACTTGTAAGCTGGGGTCTAGCTTGTCTTCTCATGAGTATATTTGGAGCGACAAGCATCGAAGTTTGACTTTCATGTAGGAGCCGGTCCACGACACGACAACGTATCTTGTTATCTTCTGTTAAGAAGCAAGAGAATCCTAGAAGGGATTCTCCTGCTTCTTAGGAAGTACTGTTAGAATCACAAAAGATGGAATAGCTATCTTCTGGAAGACTAGGTTTGTCTTTTGAGAGTGGAAGCGAGACTGTGAGGGTCAGGTAAGGACCGAGTCTTCCGCTCACAGCAAATACGTGTGACTTAGTGTAACAGAAGCTCAAACATGACGATGCATCCTCGAGGGTTGTAGTGACGCAAGATTACTCCTTTTGCCCATTTAGTATACAAGATATCGTTCCCATAGAGGATTTGCACAAGTAACGCTGCTCTAAGTTCTAAGATCTGTTCAAACACACAAACACACGGGTTTTATCTAGAAATCCCGTCTTCTCACAAAACCACGCGTCTTCCAGATATACCAAAAGGTGCTCTGGACCCAAACAAACAACTACTAACTAAAATATCACACAACTATTCACAGAGAAGCTCGGGAAGACGATCTTCCTGCTTCCAGGTTGCTTCTTCCGGTCTTCTCAGTACCGTCTTCCCGAAGCAATTCTTGACTTCTGGGGGTTCAACTCGGCTTCTCGTACCTCCAGAAGACTGTCCTGCTTTGCAAAAGTCGACTAGCAACGGCTGTTACACCTTACTCTCGCACTCACATTCCAACGGGTTAGATCAATCACAGGGTGTATGCCCCCTGTAGCCTTCGCAGGCTTCTGTCTACGGAAATAGTCTTCCTGCAGCACTACAACGACATTCACCTTCACGGAAGCTCAATAGAAGTCTCGGAAGCTCACTAGAAGAAGGTAAGAAGATGGGGAAGATGGGAGAAGATGGGGAAGAAGAGAAAATCTAAACAAGAGAAAACAAGATAAAAAGTAGAAATTAAGATTCCGACAGGCTTCTAGTCCGGATCCTCACTAACAAGTCATCCCTGCTTGTAATAGTTTGGGGAGGAAGACAACAAATGTGAGTACTGTTGCACCGTCTTCTACTCGAGGATGTCGTCTTCTGTTGCGGGAAGAAGGTTTTTTTCTTCTTCTCTTCGCTGCTCCGACTGCTCTGTCTTCTGGGATCTCTTATCCATAAGACCGTCCGTACGTAGATCCTAAGTGCTCTATTGGACGAGCCAAGCTACACTTCCACAACTGTTGACATTCACCGCCACTCAAGAAAAACACTTCCCATGCACAATTGGGAGCGAATTCAAGGAAACCCACCACTCAGAAGACATGAACAAAGCTTCTGCACTCAAATCAGAAATCCATTCCCCGAGAAGAAGTCACATTGGCATTGGGAAGCTCACTCCCTCTACTTCCTGCTCCTACTCCTCGACACACCAGTCTAGTCAACAGGACTGCACGAGGATGCCGTTCCCTGTTCCTAAACTGTCCACTACCTATATATACATCTTCGAACCATTGCTGGTACGAGCATGCAGACCCCTCTTGTGTATTCCCAGACTATTCGTATGTTTCCAACAACGGGTGTAGTGTGCGAAGAACTCTCTATCATGTGTCTCCTCTCTAATGTGTCTAGTCTGCCTGCACCATAAAATCGATATGTGTGTGCAGCAGCTATCGAGTCTCGATTTCTTACTTTTCGATCCTACTTATGTCGCTGCCATGAGAAAATAGAGGAGACGACCACCAAGGAGAGAGAGGCACTGACAGGAAGTTGCCACCCCACATGCAAGCGAATCCCCTTCCTAATTAGCCATCCACCTTGTTGCTCCTACGCTACCTATGCTGCCACATGGTATCCTAAATAATTTTACACTAAAAACTGCCACCCTTAAGGTAGCATGTTCGATCTTACTAAATTTGGAGTTGTCACTTCAGTTACTATCTACTCTGATTGCTCGGAGGCAACCTCTACCTGATCTGCTCCTATCGGAGCTCCTAATGCGGCTTCTGATAAGCTAGAAAGCCTTGCAGTTACCTCGGGTGTCACTGAGGTGACTTCCTCCTCATCGCTCTTCGCTGGCCCTGCTGTCGCTGCGGCTGCGTCTTCCTTGGCTTCGGCTTCTGCTTCGGAAGACGGAAGCGTCTTCTGGGAAGCGGAGTCGACCGGTGCTTCTTCACTCTTCTGGAGCATCAGCTCGGTACTAGGGACCATGACAACCTCATAGGGGTCCGGGGAAGTCGCTTCCTCAACGCGGAATATCTAGGAAGACGGCTCGTCTTCTTGTCTTCCAGAAGACATCTTGTCTTCCGGGACGTCTTCCGGAGTCTTCTCGGCTTCCAACGCTGTCACTACCAAGTGCACAGCGAGGTCGAACTCCTCTTTCTCCAACTCGGATCTAGTCGATGGTGCTGGAGCTTGGGAAGATGCAGTTGCGGGTGTCGGAAGCGAGGGAAGACCATATAGTGTCTTCACTCTCTCTATCTGATGATCCAAGTGCCTGAACATGCTCTCCCTGCATTCCACCAACATCGTCTTGGACTCGTTGTCCCATCCTCTAGCCAGGGTAAGCAACTTCCTACCCGCGGTGAAGTTGAACTTCTTCCGAAGCGCTTCCACCGACTGTGCTAGCATCTCCTGTGCACGAGCTTTCGCTGCTTCCCGCTACGTCTTCTCAGCTGCAACTCACGCTTCTGTGGCTTCCTGCTGTGTCGTCCATGTCATCTTCTCCTCTGCGAGGGCGGTGATCTTCTCCCGCACTCGGAGAACCTCCTGATCGCGTTGTTGTACACGCGCCTGCAACTCCTGGTTGCTCTTTCGGAGCTGTATCAGCTCCTTGGCAGAAGCGGCTGCTTCCGCCTTGTACTTTGCTGCGAGCTTCTCCGTGGTGCGGAGACTAGCTTCCAGTGCCTCTGTCTTCTTCTGGTCTTCTTCCTGTCGCAGCAAGGTGCGCATACCGAATCCAGGTTGCAAGGGCCTCTCCTGAGCCTTCGCTCTCTTCTCCAGAAACTCCATAGCGGGCTAGATCTCGGCTCGGAAGAAAGCACCGAACTCCTCCAGTCGTCTTCCTGCGGAAGACATGCTCATCTCCACGACTTGGTCGGAGGTCTCCACCTTGTCTTCCAGAGGCAAGGGTGCCTCTTCCACCACTATGGTCTTCATCTTCTGCGCACGAGAAGAAGCTACTCTTCTCATCTTCCGGGGTGGAAGATCCCTCCCCGTGACAGAAGCGGTCCTCTTCACTGCGCTTCCCCGCATCGTAGTAGGAGTATCCCTCCTTCTCTTGTCTTCTGGAGTCTTCGGAAGACTCCCTGGTGTGGCAGAAGCGATCTTCTGCTCCGATTGGGTACTCAACAGTTCTTCCTCCGAGTCAGACTCCGATCCCGAATGAATGAGAGAGGTGGTCTTCCTAGGTACACTTCTAGGACCCATCTTCCTCGGCGGCGTGGCGTCTTCTGACCCACTAGACTCGTCTTCCTGCACCAGAAGCGTCTTCTGGTGAGGCCAGGCCTCAACTGCGGCATCAGAGTGGGAGGGGGAGTTGCGCCTACTGCTCGGTCGTCGTCTTCCGAGGTCTCCTCCTTCTCTTCCTGTTGTCCTGTTGGCCCATACTTCGCCAACTGATCTCCCTTGAGATCCCCCATGGCTACGTACAAGAAACAGAGGAAAGGTGTCAAGTGTCCTCCTGCCGGGGTACCTAAGTACGCTAGCTCCGCCTGTACATACGCGTGGAAGAATGCGTCCCAATTGACATTCTCTCCCGCACACACGGCTTCCAGGAACTCTACGTCCTGATCTCTCAGGTACCTCGTCTTCTGCGCTTTCCCCTTGGGAAAGAGATGCAGAAACAGCTTCGCCAAAAGTCGCTTCTTCGGCTCCCGGTAAGATTTGATCTTCTACCCATTCCTACCTTGCCTGTCCTCCACAAAGAGACAAGTTGTGCTTCCAGGCACATGCCACTCATTCACGACCCTGGGTAGGATCTCTTCTCGAGCCAATATCCTCGGTCCTCGGATTCTGATCTATGAAAGGCCCTGCGCCACCAATCTTCAGTCCAGGAAGATGATCTTCCTCGAGCTACTACTGCCTTCGCAGGTACACGGTTGCGGGGTGGTAACGCTGCCCACACCTCCTCCAGAAGTCCCTGGTCTGCGAGGTTCCAATCCCATAGGAAGAAATCGAGACTCAACTCCTTGAGGAACGGTGTGGTCTCGGCCAACTCTGCCGTCGGTAACACCAACCCTCGAGGATGCATCGACATACTGGAAGATCTGTTGCACTAAGCCACACGCACTTACTGTGAGCTGAAGGCTCAGTCCTTCCCAAATGTCCACAGTCTAGCTTCTACTTCTTAGAAGACGAAACTAGTCTTCCAGAAGACAGCTACTCCGTCTTCCGGGATTCTAACAGTACTTCCTAGATAGCTCTCGTCTTCCGAGCTATCTCTAAACAATAACAAGAGCCAATGTCCACAGATCACTGAGTTGACACGTCTCATTATCATGCGGTCTAACATCTTAGATAATTGTGGACGTGGCATCTAATACACTATCAAGCGAATTACATGAAAAGATTTGCAAGATGTGAAAAACAGAGTGTGTATGAGAGGTGAGGAGTCAGAAGAACAGAGTGCAATTGTCTTGAGTCTGTTGTGAGGATAGATTGCGCGTAGGAAGAAGAAGACAGGTGAGACCAGTGAAGGGAAGCCTGACTTCGGGAGGTCTTCCGAGAAAGACATTGAATCGGAAACTATCCCGGGTGTCTTCTCAGAGGCCACTGTCACCGCAGGAGCTCGCAACCATCTTCTGAACCTGTTATGCACTCTACGTTTCAAGAATCTTGTATCTCTGATAGGAAGTAGGATGTAATGTAAGGTGGGTTGTCTTCTTGGTAGTCCATGCAAGGCCTTGCTTAGATAGAGGAAGAAGAAGGAATGGGCTGCTACGGGTCGGACAGAAGAGACCCGAAATGGACCCTCACGTCTTCTCGCGCATTTTGCCTTCTCTTCCAGTCTTCTAGTCTCTCTAGGAAGATGTGGATTTGAGAAGCTTGGAAGACCGGGAGGCACAGGCCTAGTTCCCGACTTCCAACTTCTCGAAATAACAAAAGAACTCACCACACCACTCAGGATTCGTACCAAGCCTCTCTTAACACAAAAGCAACACAACTCCACTCCTAATACGAATTGGTTACAGTCGACTTCTGAAGACAGTCAAGCTTACTGAAGCGTCTTCTGAAGACGGTCTTCCGAAGATGTTCCAATCTTCCGAAGCGTCTTCTGTTCAAGGTTTCGGGAGTAGAGAGAGGGTAGTAGGGTAGGAAAATTGATAGCTGGGATCGTCAATTTGAGGAGATGGGTAGGGAAGCTCGAATTGAACTCAAGAAGAAGTAGGAAGATGTCTGGAGGAAATTGGACAGCGGTTCCGCACCCAATGTCACAATAGGAAAAATGGGGATGGGGGGTAATCGATCAGGCTGCCTGCAAACAACCGGGGAAGCGCGGGGGATACTAAACAAAGGCGAGAAGTAGTGGGAAGAGAAAAGAACATGGGAAGAACCTCTACAGTCTTCTGTATGCTTCCCGAGTTTTCTTCGACCTTCTGCGCGCTTCTGGCTCTGGTCCTAGCTCCAATGCGACCCCACTGAGCTGCTTCCGTCGTCAGCTCTTGTCTACGTCTCAATTGATTAAGCTGTCCACCTCCGATTCCACTCAGCTGCTTCCAATGTCAGCTTCTGGGAGTTTCACAGGAAACGCTTTTCACTCAGTACGCTTCCTGCGCTTCAGCAATTCGACCTCGCCTTCCTTCTAGCTTCTAATCGATCCTGTCCTCTCTCAATTTCACCTCGCTGCCTCCTCACTCGAAGCTCACCCTCTGAAATCGATCTTCTCAAGAAGCGTGCTTGCTGCGGGAAGCTAGAATGCGCTAATGCGCTTCCTGCGCATCTTCCCCGCAGATTAGGAGTTTCGACCCCAGATGGCTTACCCGACCTACCTACCACCTTGGTGTTACCTAGTAGGTACACCTACTCCTTTACCTGGAAATTCATGATTAGACCTTCGCGGTCGCTGCCTTCCGGAAGATGGGTGTCTTCCGCCGTCTTCCCGTCTTCCGAAGACGCAACTGAGAAGACGCTTCCCGGAAGACGGTCGTCTTCCGAAGAAGTCAACTTCTTATTACAAAAAGCTCATAAGATCATCTTCCTTCTAAGGAAGCAGTAATCTTAAGTAACAACGCTTCTTCAGTTATACAAACAAGTTATTAATCTTAAAAATTTTAAAAATTCATGAATCCTGTAATTTGTGGGCACCACAAGGGTTAGTGTTACCGGCAGCAGAGTTGGTAGAGGTCAAACATTTCATCAAGGAGTTGGGCCTCGACTTCTTTCTGTGGAACTGGAACCTCGCGGACCAGGGTATTCTGGAGGAGGTTTGGGCAGCATTGCCTTCGCGCAACCTTGTACCTATGAAGACAAGAGTCGCTCGCGGAACATCATCTTCCTGGACGGTGGAGTGGTGACGCATGGTCTTTCACATGTCAGAAGCAGAGAACCGAGGATACAGTTGGAGAAGAAGATGTTACCGATGATATTTGAGAAGTGGTATGTACCGAGAAGCATCACATGCCTCTTTTTGGAAGTCAGACAGAGGAAGAACTGATGGAAGGAAGAAGCTTTTCGGGAGTCGAAGAAGCGTCTTCTGCGGAAGTTGTATCTTCATCTTTTCTCCAAGGGAAAAGCATAGAAGCTGAGGTACCTTGGAGACCAGGACGTGGAGTTCTTGGAAGCTATCTGGGAAGGAATGTCCATCAATTGGAGCATCTTCTTCCACACTTACATCCAGGCCGAGCTAGTGTACTTGGGCATCTCAGCAAGAAGGCACCTCATCCTGTTCTTCTTCATCTTCTTCGAGGAAGAAGATGAAGATGACCAAGACAACTTGTGTCGATGGGGAAGCAGCGGAGGAAGAGGCGACGGAGGAAACCGAAGAAGGAGACACTCCTCGGACGGGGAACAATACCGATACTGCGCAGAAGACTGCTCTTTCCTTATCGACAATAGGAGAGATAGAGCAACTTACTTCTTCGGCGAAGTACATCCAGGAGGTAGTTGTACTTTTGCTGCACAGCTTGGAAGGGAACCGAGGAACATACGAGGAAGTTATCGGTCGGAAGCTAAACTTAGCAGAGTTAGTGTCGACGATGCACTTCGGCCGAGGTAACTGGTAAGAGGAGAAGGAGAACTTACGAGCAGCACTCCTCATGGCACAGAAGGAGACCCAAGCGAAGACCGAAGAACTCAAGAATGTGACTTCAGAGAAAGAAGAACTTCTTCAGCAGAAGTTGGATCGAGAGAGAGAGCATAAGAAGGTTCTTTCTCTAACAAAGAAGGAATTGGAGGAGATGCGCGCACAGAGGAACAGGAACCATAAGCTCCCAAGCAGTGGGAGGAGAATTGAATCTCTGACCGCGTGCCTGTTGAAGAATGAGCCGGGGACATCGTCGTAGAGATGACGAAGGAGATTGAGGATCTGAAGCGACGAATAGCCACCGTAGAGGAACTGAGTGCTCAACTTCGGAGTAGGGTCGAGCTGACATTGAAGAACTACTTCGCCACCGATTTGGATACTTCGGAGCTAGATTTTCTTCGTCAGATTAGAGAGGAGTTTACAGCCGCAGATGTAGAAGGAACCCCGGTGAAGAACCGAGTAGCTAGGCTAGGACAACGGGTAGTTAGAGAGCTTAGAGAGGTTAGAGCGACTGTTGAGTTCTCAGTTAGTGAGATAGGTACAGAGTTAGCGTTAGGAAGTGGTGTCGTTTCAGGCACAGGACCTTCATCCGACAGACCAGGAGTACTCCCGACTTCTTAGGAAGAAGATCCGTCATCTTCGGAAAAATCTGTATATAAGCGTTGTGTTGTTCGTGCTCAGTACCTCTATGTGTTTTATCATTTTTGGATTTTCTATTTCCTGAGTTTACGGAGCCATTGCGTGTTTTGTCTTCTTCGGGGATTTACCTACGAAGTATGTAGTTTGCTGTGGTAGGAATTAGACTGGGTGCCGAAGGATTTGCTGTCGACATTTGAGATCAGAGTAAGACGTTTACGGCGAGGACTGAGAATAGACCAGCATTGTGGTGCCCACAAATTACAAGATGCACGAAGTTTTAAAATTTTTAAGAATAATAACTTGTTGTATAACTGAAGAAGCGTTGTTACTTAAGGCTACGTCTCCCTTAGCAGGAAGATGATCTTAAGAGCTGTTGGTAATAAGAAGTTGACTTCTTCGGAAGACGACCGTCTTCGGAAGAGCGTCTTCTCAGTTGCGTCTTCAGAAGACGGGAAGACGGCGGAAGATGAGAAGACGGCAGAAGACAGCGACCGCGAAGACCCAACCACGAGTTTTCGGGCAAGACAGTAGGTGTACCTACTGGGGCGCACCGAATAGGTAGGTAGGTCGGAGAAGACACCTAAGGTCGACAACCCCTAATCTGCGGGGAAGATGCATAAGGAAGCACATTAGGCACATTCCAACTTCCCGCAGCACAGCGCTTGAGAAGATCGATTGGAGATAGTGAGCTTCGCGAGTTAGCTTTGAGAGAGGAATCGAGTGAGGACATCGAGGTAGGAGAGAATCAGTTGGCAGCTAGGCGAAGGACGAGGCCGAATTGCTGGGGCATAGAAGGCAAAAGAGCGAAGGCATTTCTGTGAGCTCCCGAGAAGCTGTGTCTAAACTTCCTACAGGAGTAAATCATGCCAAGACACTCCCTTTCGGTTGTCGAGTACTTCTTCTCTGCATCACTGAGTTGTCTTCCCGCGTAGTAGATGGGATAATCCTTCTTCTTCTCATCTTTCTGACTCAACACCACCCCGATGACGAAAGCAGAAACATCCACATAAATGTGGAAGACTCTTTCTCAATCAGGCGGCCGTAGGACAGAGGATTCCGACAGAAGCCTCTTCATTTCTTCGAATGCTTCCTGCTGCTCAGAAGACCAAATGTATGGTTCGTCTTTCTTCAGCAACTTAGTGAGTCTCCCTGCTATCTCTGCGTACCTGTTAATAAACCTCCTGTAGTATCCTACGTTGCCAAGGAAGCTTCTCAACTGTGTAAGGTTAGCAGGTGGGTGGAGTTTCATGATGACTTCCACCTTAGCATAGTTGACTTCTATACCTCTTCCGGAAATCCTATGTCATAGCAAGATCCCTTCTGACATACCAAAGAAGCATTTCTCAGGGTGAAGTGCCAAACGATGTTCTCTACACTTCAGAAAACACTTCCTTAGAAATATCAAGTGGTCTTCTCTTGATCCAAACACACAGAAGTCATCCAAGAAAATCTCCATAAAGGTGCGAAGATACTCCTTGAAGATTGTAATCATCAACCTCTGGAACGTGGCGGGTGCATTGCATAAACCAAACGGCATTTGATTGTACGCGTACGTGCCCCAATCAGTAGTGAAAGTGGTTTCCGACTTGTCTTCTTCTCTGATTGAAACTTGGTTGTACCCAGAATACCCATCCAGGAAGCTGTAGAACTCATGTCCTGCTACCTGGTCTAACACAGAGTCGGTGAATGATAAGGAGTGATGATCCTTTTTCGTGACCAAGTTCAGCTTCTGGAAGTCCTGACACACTCGGATCTTCTCTGTCTGCTTCTTCGGCACGATGACAATAGGAGCTACCCACTCACTGCTAAGTACTGGGAAGATGACTCCTGCCTTCAGGTATTGGTCAATCTGGTCCTTCACCAGAAGCGAGTACTTGGGGTTGAGCCGGTACTGCCTCCGCCGTGCAGGAACAACGCCCTCTAGCAAGTCGATGCGATGCTCTCCCAACTCTCGAGGTATGCCCTTCATGTCTTCTATGGTCCATGCGAAGACATCCTGGAACTCCGTTAGAAGTTCTCGAAAGTCTTCCAACTGCTGGCCCTCGATCACCTTGGAAAGCTTCAGCTTCTTCCCAGGAGCAACCTCCATCTCTTGGAGATCATCCGGGTTTACCATTCCTTCAGTGTGACTGTACTCACTGGCACCAAAGTATTCCGGTTTGGGAGCTTCTTCTAGTTCAGATTCGTCTTCTGGAAGACCAACTGTCGGACCTTCCGAAGGGAGGACGGTATTCTCGTCTTCTAGAAGACCAACTATCGGATCTTCAGAAGGGAAGACGGTATTCTCGTCTTCTGGAAGCTCTTCTTCCGCAATCTCGTAGCACTCAATGTATCCACAGACCACATCTTCCACTTTCTCTGCTACTTCTGTAGCACACACGTTATTCACCATAAACTCATTATACCGTTCATCACTGTCAGAAGACGCAGCTGAATCTTCTGAAGTGTACCCCTCTGTTGTAGACGGAGTTTCACCTTGGTGTCCAATCTTGATCCAAGGAAGCGAGACCTTACTCTTCTCACCTGGCTTGGGTGTAGGATTGAGAGATCTCAAACGATGCCTTCTCCAGTCGGTATTCACATTTGCAGCATACAGCCATGGTCTTCCTATCAACACCTGATATCCAACCTTAGCTACAGGTCGCAAAATGATGTAAGTGAGGTAAAAAGATACTCCACCAATTACCGTGAGGACATCTTTCAGTTGCCCCAAAGGTCGTCTTCTGGTCTGGTCCGTCATTCTAAGAATTCTCGGAGTAGGCTGGAACTCAGTGAAGCCTAGGGCATGCGCCGTTTCTTCCGTCATGATGTTAACTCCGGAGTCGGAATCAATGGGTACCTTCTTCAGAAGACAGCCATGGATCTCCATATCAAGTTCTGGGGCTCCCAAGTCCTCATGCTCTACCCTTAGGATCGGGGTGCTCTGGGGAAGTTTAGATGTCCTCCTTTTCCTCGATCCTCGAAGCACAGATTGTAACAACTTCCTGTAACCAGCATTGTCATCCAACAGCTGGTTACATCCGCCTTCTGATTCCACAAGTCTCGCAAGAAGTCGTACGGAGATCTTTTCAGAAGAGTGACTGGTGTTTCCAACAGAGAAGATGTAGTGGCTGCTTCCTTGGGTGGAAGACCAGAAGAGTGTCTTCCCTCGACTGGAGGCTGTTCCCGTGAGACAGGTGTTGCCGTAGTCGGTGTAGGAAGCTGCTGTACTATCTTCCGTCTCTTCTCCAGCTCTTCTTGCATGATCGCTTCAACCTCTTGTCTTATGTCAGGAGCAAAGTACTTCGGATCTTCTCGGTCGTAAGTAGGAGAAGACGGCCGCTCAGGAGAAGATGACCTCTCCTTACGCTGCTTCTTCTTCTTGACGTCCTTCTGGCGAGATTCTGACTTCCCTTTGCTTCTGGTACTTACCTTGAACACAGCTTCATCCAAAACTTCCTCCGGAGGCCAGCTATCTGAATTCGGGTCAGGATTCCAAACAGTACCATCCGTCAAAGTGAGAGATGACGCTTCTTCAGGTGTCTTCATCTTCTGAGCTGCAGTCGTCTTCTACAGCTGAGGTTCCTTTCCTTCGCGCTTCCCGGGGTCTGGTTCGTCTTCCTCAATGTGGAGACAATCTGTACAATCCCCAAGATCTTCTTCTTCTACCGTGATGTGTTGTACCACTGCTAACTCGAGCTTAGAAGTTGATGCTGCTTCTGCAGGAAGCGTGGTATCTGCAAATCTAACCATTTGTCGTGGCCGTAAGGTCTGAGGACAATTCCCTGTGAAATGACCGGCTTCCTTACAGTTCCCACACAAGGGCACTTGCCCAATCTGTCTTCTCGGGTGAGGACAAGTGGACCACCAGTGTCCTGTCTCTCCACAATTATTGCACGCTCCAGGAAGAGGGTTGAGAGGTCGTTGTGATGAAGAAGGCTGCCAGGGTGTCTTGGTCTGTACATTGCTAGCTCTATCCCTCGGTACATAACGATTATATTGGGCGGGAGGCATAGGAGTGAAGGGTTGTATCGTCTCGATCCTATAGCAAGTTTTCCCACTGGGATCGTGTAGATATCCCTCATCGTCTTCTTCCCATCCTACCCAGTTGACAGCTTGGTCCTGCGTACACTGATCTCTGGTGTGTCCGGAAGAGTTACAAAGGTTGCACCAAAGGTTTGGCCGGGAAGCCGTAGGCTGCTTCCGCTTGTCCTTCTAGTTCAGAAGATGAACTTTCAAGTCGGCAAACTGCTTCAGAACCTCATCGATGCGGGGATCAGGTGCAGACTGAATGATCTGAGTTTGAGGCATCTTCTGCACAACTTCCTCCCTTGCTCGCGTCTTCTCCTTCTTCTTCTTCCGCGTCTTCTTCTCTTGTTCAGATTCGGATTCTGAACTTTCGATAGTAGACTCTTCAGAAGTAGAGGCTGCTTCCGAATCACTGTTATCAGTTTCAGTGGACTTGGACTTCTTCTTGGACTTCCGGGAAGACTTCTTCGACTTCTTGGACTTCTTCGAGGTCTTCCTTTTGTCTTTCGTCATATTCCGAGTGATGCTCGAGGTTTCATACTGCTCGGCATGCTTCTGTACCTCCGCTAAATCATCACCTCCTCCTCTTCTGCAGTACAATTCCATATCCTGAGACAATCCTCCCAAGTACCAGTCCACAGCTTGCTGGGCACAGTAGCCGGGTCTTCTTTGGTTCTGAGGGATGTGATCCAAGAGATCTTCAAATCTCTCGGTGTAATCCCTCAGTGTCTCTTTCTTCTTTCGTTCGAGCCTCTGAAGCTCTATGAGGGTCATACGATCGTAGCCCACTCCTCTGAACTCTTCAGAAAAGCTGCCTTCAGAGTAGCCCAAGCGGCCATTACTACAACATCATCCAACGTTTTACTCATCCACTTCCTTCCTTTCCCTTTGATCAAACTGGGAAATACACGGAGTCTGTCAACATCAGCGTCTTCCTTGTTGGATCTAGAGATGGTCTCGAACATCGTGATGAAGTCGTCCGCGTCAGCATCATCGTCGTACGGATGGTACTTCTGCCGAGTGTGGGAAGCCATGTTGACTGCCGGCTGGTGCGATTGCCAATTTTCTTCTTCCTCAGGTCCAGGTGGTGGAGATGGTCCTCTCGAAGGTCCAGGCCTGTCTGAATCAGGAAGATCGTCTTCTGAGTCAGAGCTATTGTCATTGCTACCTCCCGAGACGTCTGGAACAATCTCCTCCAGTCTTCCCTCACCTTGAGAAGCTTCTCCCGCACTTGGGAAGACGTCTTCCGAGTAACCAGTACCGAAATCTACTTTATACACGTGATCACCCGGTTGGCTTCTGTCTTCGCCAAAGATTATGCTCGAGATGGAAGGCTCTTCCAACTCTACCGATCGGATCTTCCTGAGCTCTTCTTCTTTCCTTTGGTGTCTCAGGGATATCTGCTGATCTCTAGAAGCGGTTCGCTGGGGTGAGTTTACCCACTCAGGATCTTTGCCCGTGCGTCTTCTGCTTCTTCCTCCGGTCGGAGGCATCCACCAGAGTAATGAGAACAGATGTCTCTCTTTTTCTACCACTAGATCCGGGAGACCAAATGACTGAACAACCGATCACAAGTTCAGAACGTCTTCTTCTCCTACTTCTGGTTGCACTCACTGCAATCTTCCAAGATCGAGTCTTCCAAGGAGTTCTTGGAAGCAGGGAAGCGGCTTCTTCCAACTTTCCCTGAGGTATCTTATCAGCTTCTGGTTGCGGTTCCCGTCTTCTAGCAAGATAGAGTCGCACAACACATTCAACTACAATCGAAGTTAGTTCGAAACGAACCTAACTAATGGCACACAGATCCAGGAAGCTTAGAACAGAAGTTACTAAGATGAAATCTCCGGCAGCGGCGCCAAAAATGGTTCCTCACTATATGTAGTGACGTAGGATTTCTCCTTTTGCGCATTTAGTATACAAGATATCGTTCCCACAGAGGATTTGCACAAGTAACGCTGCTCTAAGTTCTAAGATCTGTTCAAACACACAAACACACGGGTTTTGCCTAAAAATCCCGTCTTCTCACAAAACCACACAAAACAACACGTCTTCCAGACACGCCAAATGGTGCTCAGGACCCAAACAAACAACTACCAATTACAATATCATACAACTATTCACAGAGAAGCTCGGAAAGAGGATCTTCTTGCTTCCAGGTTGCTTCTTCCGGTCTTCTCGATACCGTCTTCCCGAAGCGATTCTCGTCTTCTGGGGGTTTAGCTCGTCTTCTCACACCTCCAGAAGGCTGTCCGGCTTCGCAGAAGTCGACTAGTAACAGTCGTTACACCTTATTCTCACACTCACATTCCAATCGGGTTAGATTAATCACAAGGTGTATGCCCCCTGTAGCCTTCCCAGGCTTCTGCCTACGGAAGTTGTCTTCCTGCAGCACTACAACGACATTCACCTTCACGGAAGCTCAATAGAAGTATCGGAAGCTCACTAGAAGAAGATAAGAAGATGGGGAAGATGGGGGGAGATGGAGAAGATAAGAAAATCCAAACAAGAGAAAACAGGATGAAAAAGGGCAATCCCAGGCTTCTAGTCCGGATCCTGACTAACAAGTCATCCCTGCTTGTAATAGTTTGGGGAGGAAGACAACAAACGTGAGTACTGTAGCACCGTCTTCTACTCGAGGATGTCGTCTTCTGTTGCGGGAAGAAGGCTTCTTTCTTCTTCACTTCGCTGCTCTGACTGCTCTGTCTTCTGGGATCCCTTACCCAGAAGACCGTTCGTACGTAGATCCCAAGTGCTCTACTGAACGAGTCAAGCTACACTCCACAACTGTTGACATTCACCGCCACTCAAGAAGAACACTTCCCATGCACAATTGGGAGCGAATTCAATACATTCCACCACCTTGAAGACATGAGCGAAGCTGCTGCACTCAAATCCACAATCTATTCCCCGAGAAGAAGTCACAATGGCATTGGGAAGCTCACTCCCGCTACTTCCTGCGTCTACTCCTCGACACACCAGCCTAGCTAACAGGACTGCACGAGGATGCCGTTCCCTGTTCCTAGACTGTCCACTACTTCTATCTACATCGCCGCCCCACTGCTGGTGCGAGTATGCAGACCCCTCCTGTATATTCCAAGACTATTCGTATGTTTCCAACAACGGGTGTAGTGCGCTAAGACTGTCTCTGCTCTAATGTGTCTCGCCTGCCTGCCTGTAGAATCGGTGTGTATGTTCAGTTACTACAGAATTCTACAGAACTGGCAGAACTGGCAGAGCTCCATTTCCTACTCTACGATCCTACTTAACCATCTGCCTTGAGAGTCAGGGGAGGTGACCACCAGGGAGAGAGAGAGAGGCGCTGACAAGAGGTTGTCACCTCACATGCATGCGGTCCCTCTTCTCAATTAGCCCTCCACTGTGTTACTCCTACGCTACCTATGCTGCCACATGGTGTCCTAACTATTTTTACATGGAAAACTGCCACCCTTAAGATAGCATGTCCGATCCTACTAAATCTGAAAGTGTCGATTGAGTTTGCTAACTACTCTGATTGCTCGGTGGCAATCTCCACATGATCTGCTCCTACCGGAGCTACTACCTCGACTTCTGATGGGCTGGGAAGCCCTGCACTTACCTCGGGTACCACTGAGGTAGCTTCCCTCTCCTCGCTCTTCGCTGGCCCTGCTGTTTCTGCGGCTGCGTCTTCCTCGGCTTCGACTTCGGAAGACGGAATGGTCTTCTGGGAAGACGAGTCGAATGGTGCGTTTTCGGTCTTCTGAGACACAGATGCAGTACTAGGGACCATGGCGGCCTCATAGGGGTCCGGGGAAGTCGCTTCCTCCACGCGGAATACCTGGGAAGACGACTCGTCTTCCTGTCTTCCGGGGCGTCTTCTGGAGTCTTCTCGTCTTCCAACGCTGTCACTACCAAGTGTACAGCGAGATCGAACTCCTCCTTCTCCATTCCGGATCCAGTCGAGGGTGCTGGGGCTTGGGAAGATGCGGTTGCAGGTGTCAGAAGTGAGGGAAGACCATAAAGTGTCTTCACTCCTTCTATCTGTCTATCCAGGTACCTGAACATGCTATCTCTGCATTCCACCAACCTCGTCTTGGACCCGCTGTCCCATTCCCTAGCTAAGGTAAGTAACTTCTTACCCGCGATGAAGTTGGAACTTCTTCCGAAGCGCTTCTACCGACTGAGCTAGCATCTTCTGCGCACGAGCCTCCGCTGCTTCCCTCTGCGTGTTCTCCACTGCAGCTCGCGCTTCTGCGGCTTCTCGATGCGTCTTCCAAGTGGTCTGCTCTTCTGCGAGGGCAGTGATCTTCTCCCGCACTCGGAGAACTTCCTGATCGCGCTGCTGTACTCGCGCCTGCAACTCCTGGTTGCTCTTCCGAAGTTGCATCGACTCCTTGGCAGAAGCGGCTGCTTCCGCCTTGTACCTGGCTGCAAGCTTCTCCGTGGTGCGGAGACTAGCTTCCAGCGACTCCGTCTTCTGCTGGCTGTCTTTCTGTCGCAGCAAGGTGCGCAGGCCGAATCCAGATTGTAAGGGCTTCTCCTATGCCCTCGCTCTCCTCTCCAGCAACTCCATAGCGGGCTGGATCTCCTTCTGGAAGTAGGCACTGAACTCCTCCAGTCGTCTTCCTGCGGAAGACAAGTTCATTCCCACCACTCGCTCCATGGTGTCGACTTCGTCTTCCAGAGGCAAGGAAGCCTCTTCCACCACTACGGCCTTCATCTTCTGCGCACGAGAAGAAGCTACTCTTCTCATCTTCCGGGGTGGAAGACTCCTCGTGGCAGGAGCGGCTCTCCTCTTTGCGCTTCCTCGCATCGCAGTAGGAGCGCCCATCCATCCTTCGTCTTCAAGAGTCTTCGGAAGACTCCCAGGTGTTACAGAAGCTGTCTTCTGCTCCGATCGGATACTCAGCAAGTCTTCCTCCGAGTCCGACTCCGATCCTGAATGAATGAGGGAGATGGGTGTCCTCGGTACACTTCTGTGACCCATCTTCCTCACTGACGTGGCGTCTTCCGACCCACTAGACTCGTCTTCCCTCACCAGAAGCGTCTTCTGGTGAGAGCCGGGTCTCAGCTGTGGCATCAGAGTGGGAGGGGGCGTTGCTGCTGCCTCTCGGTCATCGTCTTCCAAGGTCTCCTCCTTCACCTCCTGTCGCTCCGTTGGTCCATACACTGCCAGCTGATCTTCCCTAAGATCTCCCATGGCTACATACAAGTAGCAGAAGAAGGGCGTCAGATGTCCTCCCGTCGGGGTACCCAAGTATGATAGCTCCGTCTGTACATAGTTGTGGATGTACGCTGTCGTGATGTGAATCATTTGACATAGTAAATGATTCACTTATCACTGCTGTCGCGTTACTTAGCGCATGTTATTTCTACTCCGACACTTTACGTTTTGTAGTCTTAGAAGTTAGCTCTGTACTGTTCTTAGTCTTTTATGCTTATGGTTGACACCTTTTGCATATGGTGTTAACTCTGTCAAATATTTTGGATCCTAGTAGGTTGGTAGTATGACATTTATCTTGTTCAAGCATTCGTACGCTTGTGCAAGTAAATTCATACTTATCTATGATACTCAATGTACATGACTTAGATTTACCATGTAGATAGGGGTTTGAAATCATGGGTTGTACTTACTTGTCGCCCATGCACGCTTTCTAGCTGATTTAAGTTATTTTTCAGGGTTGCGTGTCGTTTTAGGTAGTTTAAGTTTTACGTTGGCACTCTAGGGAGCTTGACGTGGTAGCCTATGAGTAAAACTAAGTTGCCACGTGGTTTAGGGTACTAAAGGACAACCAAGTGGAGCTATGAACTCCCATTGGTCTGTTTTTGTCTTTTGTTAAACTCTAAATTTAGAAACAGAGCTCTAGAGTGGAGTTCGAGCAATTTGTGAGGGTACTTCGAAATCTGAGAGCACAGGGAGATAGAGCTCGTCGAGCCAAGCACTGTCAGTGAAAAGTTTGATCGATTTGGAGCAATAAACAAGAAGTTATGGCTGATTGAAGTTCGATTTGTGTCAGAATTGCAGCACTTCTGTTCAATTTGGGGTTTTGAGTGTCATTTGCAGCAGAATCGAGGAAAGCGCTTCAAAACTTCGTGGCTGTGATCACTGTCAGCAGGGCTACGACTGTCTCCAGATTTTTATGTCGATTGAGTCAGTGAGTAATTCAGGGCGACCGCTGAAGTAGAGGGGGTCCGAAAAGTTCTCAATCTGGAGCAGCAACTTCAGAGAGCGAGATCTGGAGTTCTGTGTGGAATCAGGAGGCCCAACTTCACAGGAGTGTTTATCAAGCTGTGTACTGCAAATCCTGTAAGAAATTCCCAAAGAAATCGAGCCAATTCCTTGTTATAGGTCGAAATAGCTGTCTGGGTACCAAAAACTGCCGTAATTTCTCTACTCAGAAAGTTTCTGCTCATATCTTAGTGCTCTGAATTGATCTGAAGCTGAAATTTCGTATGTGTATCTAGTAGAACCTCATTTACATGTAGGAGGAGTTCTGAAGTCTGAACCTTCACATATTTCTCAATCCTTGAGTGTCAAAGCCCTCAAGCTCATATCACAGCCCTCAAGCTCATATCACAGCCAGAAGGTTCGCCCTTCCCAAGAAGACTCTCAATCCGACATCTGGTGCTTCCATTGAGAGATCTTGGGGTGATTGATTGAGAAGGTTGAGTTTACTACAAGGAGAAGAGATGGATCGCAAGAGCGGAACTGCTGCTGCTGCCTCTGGAGCTGGAGCATCAACGTCTACTGCTGCACCGTCAACTGCACCTGCGTCTTCTACAGCGACATCTGCATCTGGTCTGGACACGGCTGAGATCTTGAAGACGCTTGCGGCCCTGGTCCAACAACATCCGATCGTTGGAGGGGGTGAGTTAAAGTCCACCAAGGCTTTGCAACCTATTGTGAACAGATGTGGAAGGTTTGAAGGTAGAGATATTTCTAGATATCTGCGTGAGTATAGAGGAGAGATGGAGCTGGTTAGGGTTACAGATGCTGAGATGATAGCAAGCTTTGAGTTAGCTGTCATTCCTGAGTTGCGGGACCAAGTTAGGGATGTACAGAGAAGAAATCTTGGAATCTGGATGAGTTTTGAGCGATCTCTTCGAGAGGAGTTTCTTGAGGAGGATTCAGAAAGAGTTACTAGGAGGACGTTCTTAGACTGGGTTGAGCAGCAACCTGGTCGTATGATGAGTCTGAGTGAGTTGCTGAGAGAGTTTGATCGGAGATACCGGCAACTCTCAACTCTAGAGCGAATAACTCTAGATGCTAGGAGAACAGAGCTTTTTCTGCAAGCTACAGATGATGCTACGGCAGATCGGTTATGTTTTATGTTGGCCGATCGATCTACTGAGGGAGGTGTTACTATGGATTGGGGGAGAGTTGAGGATGCTGTGGCTGTACTTACAAGGCAGAGGAGGGGAAGAGTGGCTGTGGGAGGACGTCCGCTTGCAGAAGTGGTCACTCCACCTTATGCTGCTCCTCAAGTACAGCAGCCTTTGATCACTGCTCCCAGACCTGTTGTCCCAGCTGCAGTTCCTTTGATGCCAGTTGTGCCAGCACCGGCACAAAGGACACCTGTTCAGAGACCTGCGGAGAACCATGGTCAACAGAACCAGATTGAAGACCTGATTCGACAGATGCGAGAGCTGAAGGTAGAGCTAGCTGGATTGCAAAGAGAGCAGCCACCGGTGCCTGCTGCTGCACGTCCAGGAGGAGCTCCGGTTCGTAGATGTATTTGGTGTGACAGTCTTGATCATTTCCGAGGAGACTGTCAAGAGCTCACAGCTGCTTTGCGAGATGGTGTGGTTCGCTATCAGAACGGTAGGCTGCACCTTTCTTCTACTGGAGAGCCGTTGAGCACGCAGTTTGGGCGAGGAGGCATGAGGAGTCTACCTCAGATTGCTGCGGCGGCAACTGTACATGCATTGATGGCACCACCGGTAAATCCTGATGTATATACTGGACATATTGAGGTTTCTTCTAGTCCTACGTTGCTAGATAGGACTGTTGAGAAGAGTATTGCTCCTGTTCCTTCTGAAGTACTGAAGAGGGGAGCAGAGTCTATTCGTAGAGTCACAGGATGGGGAGATCCTGTAGATGCTGCTTCTATCAGAGCATTCTTGGATGTAGATAGACACGTTCATTGGCAGGATGCTTCTGTGGAGGAGAAGAGACGGCGAGAAGCCTCTGACAGCTTCCGAGATTCTAACAGTACTTCCTAGATAGCTCTCGTCTTCCGAGCTATATCTAAACAATCCTATCTAAGCAAGGCCTCGCATGGATTACCAAGAAGACAACCCACCTTGCATTACATTCTACTTCCTGTCAGAAGATACAAGATATGCGAGAAGTATAGTATAAGAAAGGTTCAGAAGATGGTTGCGGGCTCCTGCGGTGACAGTGGCCTCTGGGAAGACACTTGGGACAGCTTCCGATTCAATGTCTTTCTCGGAAGACTTCTCGAAGTCAGACTTCCCTTCACTGGTCTCACCTGTCTTCGTCTTCCTACACGCAATCTATCCTCACAACAGACTCAAGACAACTGCACTCTGTTCTTCTGACTTCTCACCTCTCATACGCACTCAGAAGAAGCTTGCTGCATGATGAGAAGACATGACCCTCGACCATTCCCTCCAGATTCTGCCAGCAAGACTTCTCACAACTCTCTTCTAAGTTCGGGAAGAAGAAGGAATGGCTGCTAGGGGTCGAACAGAAGAGACCCGAATGGACCCTCGCGTCTTCTCGCTCATTTTGCCAGCCTTCCAGTCTTCTAGTCTCTCTAGGAAGATGGGGAGTTGAGAAGCTTGGAAGACCGGGAGGCACAGGCCTAGTTCCCGACTTCCAACTTCTCGAATTAACACAACAACTCACCACTCCACTCAGGATTCGTACCAAGCCTCTCTAAACACAAAAGCAAAGCAAATCCACTCTTGATACGAATTGTGTTCAGTCGACTTCCGAAGATGGTCTTCCGAAGACAGTCAAGTTCAAGAAGCGTCTTCCGAAGATGTTCCCATCTTCCGAATCGTCTTCTGTTCCAAGTTTCGGGGATAGAGAGGTAGGGGGGTAGGGAAATTGATAGTTGGGGTCTCCAATTTGAGGGCTAGGAGTAGGGAAGCTCGAATTGAGCTCGGGAAGAAGCAAAGAGATGTCTCGACAGAAATTGGGCAGCGCTTCCGCGCCCAATGTCTCAATAGAAAGAATGGGGGTGAGGTAATCGATCAGGCTGCCTACACCCAATCAAGGAAGCGCGGGGAGTACCAAGAAAAGACGAGAAGAAGTGGGAGGGGAAAAGAACAGGGGGAAGAACCTCTATAGTCTTCTTTGGCTCCCCGAGTTGCCTTCGACCTCCGCGCGCTTCTGGCTCTTGTCCTAGCTTCTAATGCGACTCCACACGACTGCGCCTGCTGTCAATTTCGGTCCACACCTCGATTCCACCTCTGCTTCTACTCGCCACTCTTCACTGTCAGCTTCTCGGAAGCTCCACAGAAACGCCTTCGCTTTCTCTGCTGTTTGTGCTCCCGCAATTCGATCTCACCCTTCGCCTAGCTGTCAACTTACTCTCTCCTACCTCGATGTCTCACTCGATTCCTCTCTCAATGCTAGCTCGCGAAGCTCACTCTCTCAATCGATCTTCTTCAGGCGCGCTGTGCTGCGGGAAGTTGGAAGGTGCCTAATGTGCTTCCTCACGCATCTTCCCCGCAGATTAGGGGTTCTCGTCCTTGGTGTCTTCCTGACCTACCTACCTATTCGGTGCGCTCCAGTAGGTACACCTACTGTCTTACCCGAAAACTCGTGGTTGGTCCTTCGCGGTCGCTGTCTTCTGGAAGATAGGTGTCTTCCGCCGTCTTCCCATCTTCCGCCGTCTTCTCGTCTTCTGAAGACGCAACTGAGAAGACGATCTTTCGAAGACGGTCGTCTTCTGAAGAAGTCAACTTCTTATTACAAACAGCTCTTAAGATCATCTTCCTGTTAAGGAAGACGTAATCTTAAGTAACAACGCTTCTTCAGTTATACAAACAAGTCATTATTCTTAAAAATTTCAAAAATTCGTGCATCCTATAATTTGTGGGCACCACAGGGAACCGCTTGCATGTGGGGTGGCAACCTCCTGTCAACGCCTCTCTCTCTTTGGTGGTCGCCTCCTCTGTTTTCGCATGGCAATGGCATAAGTAGGATTGCAGCGTAGGAATTGGGTAGCTGATGCACACACATATCGATTTTATGGTGCAGGCAGACTAGACACATTAGAGAGGAGACACATGATAGACAATTCTTCGCACACTACACCCGTTGTTGGAAACATACGAATAGTCTAGGAATACACAGGAGGGGTCTGCATGCTCGTACCAGCAGTGGTTCAAAGATGTAGTGGACAGTTTAGGAACAGGGAACGGCATCCTCGTGCAGTCCTGTTGACTAGACAGGTGTCTCGAGGAGTAGGCACAGAAAGTAGAGGGAGTGAGCTTCCCAATGCCAATGTGACTTCTTCTCGGGGAATGGATTATTGATTTGAGTGCAGAAGCTTTGTTCATGTCTTCTGGGTGGTGAGTTTCCTTGAATTTGCTCCCAATTGTGCATGGGGAGTGTTCTTCTTGAGTGGCGGTGACTGTCAACAGTTGTGGAAGTGTAGCTTGGCTCGTCCAGTAGAGCACTTAGGATCTACGTACGGACCGTCTTATGGGTAAGGGATCCCAGAAGACAGAGTAGTCGGAGCAGCGAAGAGAAAAAGAAAGAAGCCTTCTTCCCGCAACAGAAGACGACATCCTCAAGTAGAAGACGGTGCAACAGTACTCACGTTTGTTGTCTTCCTCCTCAAACTATTACAAGCAGGGATGGCTTGTTAGTCAGGATCCGGACTAGAAGCCTTTCGGAATCTTAATTTCCTCTTTTCATCTTGTTTTCTCTTGTTTGGATTTTCTTTTCTTCCCCATCTTCTCCCATCTTCTCCATCTTCTTACCTTCTTCTAGTGAGCTTCCGTGAAGGTGAATGTCGTTGTAGTGCTGCAGGAAGACTATTTCCGTAGGCAGAAGCCTGGGAAGGCTACAGGGGGCATACACCATGTGATTGATCTAACCCGTTGGAATGTGAGTGTGAGAGTAAGGTGTAACAGCCGTGCTAGTCGACTTCTGCGGAGCAGGACAGTCTTCTGGAGGTACGAGAAGCCGAGTTGAACCTCCAGAAGCCGAGAATTGCTTCAGGAAGACGGTACTGAGAAGACCGGAAGAAGCAACCTGGAAGCAGGAAGATCGTCTTCCCGAGCTTCTCTGTGAATAGTTATGTGATATTTTAGTTAGTAGTTGTTTGTTTGGGTCCAGAGCACCTTTTGGCGTACTTGGAAGACGCGTGGTTTTGTGAGAAGACGGGATTTCTAGACAAAACCCTTATGTTTGTGTGTTTGAACAGATCTTAGAACTTAGAGCAGCGTTACTTGTGCAAATCCTCTGTGGGAACGATATCTTGTATACTAAATGAGCAAAAGGAGTAATCCTGAGACACTACAGAAGTCGAGGAAGAAGATGAAGATGACCAAGACAACTTGTGTCGATGGGGAAGCAACAGAGGAAGAGGCGACGGAGGAAACCGAAGAAGGGGACACTCCTCGGACGGGGAAGAATACCGATACTGCGCAGAAGACTGCTCTTTCCTTATCGACAATAGGAGAGATAGAGCAACTTACTTCTTCGGCGAAGTACATCCAGGAGGTAGTTGTACCTTTGCTGCACAGCTTGGAGGGGAACCGAGGAACATACGAGGAAGTTATCGGTCGGAAGCTAAACTTAGCAGAGTTAGTGTCGACGATGCACTTCGGCCGAGGTAACTGGCAAGAGGAGAAGGAGAACTTACGAGCAGCACTCCTCATGGCACAGAAGGAGACCCAAGCGAAGACCGAAGAACTCAAGAATGTGACTTCGGAGAAAGAAGAACTTCTTCAGCAGAAGTTGGATCGGGAGAGAGAGCATAAGAAGGTTCTTTCTCTGACAAAGAAGGAATTGGAGGAGATGCGCGCACAGAGGAACAGGAACCAGGACATCGTCGCAGAGATGACAAAGGCGATTGAGGATCTGAAGCGACAAGTAGCCAACGCAGAGGAACTGGGCGCTCAACTTCGGAGTAGGGTCGAGCCGACATTGAAGAATTACTTCGCCACCGATTTGGATACTTCGGAGCTAGATTTTCTTCGTCAGATTAGAGAGGAGTTTACAGCCGCAGATGTAGAAGGAACCTCGGTGAAGAACCGAGTAGCTAGGCTAGGACAACGGGTAATTAGAGAGCTTAGAGAGGTTAGAGCGACTGTTGAGTTCTCAGTTAGTGAGATAGGTAGAGAGTTAGCGTTAGGAAGTGGTGTCGTTTCATGCACAGGACCTTCATCCGACAGACCAAGAGTACTCCTGACTTCTTAGGAAGAAGATCCGTCATCTTCGGGAAAATCTATATATAAGCGTTGTGTTGTTCGTGCTCAGTACCTCTATGTGTTTTATCATTTTTGGATTTTCTATTTCCTGAGTTTACGGAGCCATTGCGTGTTTTGTCTTCTTCGAGGATTTACCTACGAAGTATGTAGTTTATTGTGGTAGGAATTAGACTGGGTGCCGAAGGATTTGCTGTCGACATTTGAAATCAGAGTAAGATGTTTACGGCGAGGACTGAGAATAGACCAGCATCTGCGAAGTTAGTTTGCTATGAAGATGTTTTTGGGCGAAGTTGACTTCGGAGGGAGTGGTTCTTTGGTGAGAACATTTTGGAAGAAGTTCAATCTGGTACTCCGGCGGAAGAAGAGTCTTCTTCGTCAGAGTTTTCCGAGAGCAGTAGTAGTGAAAGTAACTTAGTGTGAAGATACTTAGCGTTTATGGTGTTAGAGGCTACCTAGTAGCACTTCAGCAGTACTTCCTCGTATGATGTTTCCGTCCGTGGCTCTGTTTCTCTGTTGTTCATCTGTTTCTTGAGGTCCCTGATCTGTTTTGTATCTGTTACGTGTTTGTCAGGATTATCAACTCTGTCTTGTTGGATAGACCTGAGTTTGATCTCTACCGGGATTGATTTCTGCCCGTGAGAATAAAAGACAACCATAAAGAATCACCTTCATCACATGTTTACTACTTTTGGATTATCTTTACTTGCATCTCTGTGGGTTCGATCCTTAAATTACTACTTTCGAGCATCTTTTGGTTTTCTTGTGTGTTATAGTAATGGAAGAGACCTTTAGAGAAGAAGACCAGGCAGCGGCTTTGACTTCCTCTCCCACTCTAGTGTTTCAGGCAGGACCGGACACTCAGCAGAAGATGATTTTGGTGAGAGAAGATGACTCCAGCTGCACAAAAGACGAGTTGTCAATGAGGAGGATGGGTCCTAGGAGCGTGCCTAGGAAGAGCGTCTCGTTCCCGACTATCCACTCTGGATCCGAGTCGGATTCACCAGAAGACAGGCCGAGCACCAAGATCACGTAGAAGACAACTTCTGTGACTACATGGTGTCTTCCGAAGACTCCAGAAGCCGAGGTACGAGTCGACATTCCGACTACGACTCGAGGAAGTGCAGCGAAGAAGATCGCTCTTGCGATGGGAAGAGATCTTCCATCCCAAAAGATGAGAAGAGTAATGTCTTCCCGTGTGCAGAAGCGGTAGACCACGGTGGTAGAAGAGACATCCTTGCCTCTGGAAGACGGAGAAGTCGTCGCAGAGGACTTTGTGGGGATGAACCTGTCTTCTGCGAGAAGAAGGCTGGAAGAGTTCAGCGCCTTCTTCAGTTCGGAGATCTAGCCAGTCATGGAGTTGGTGGAGAAGCGAGCGATGGCTCAGGAGAAGTCACTACGACCTGGGTTTGATCTGCGCACCTTGATGCAGCAGGAGGAGATCCAGAAGAAGGTGGACACGCTGGAAGCCAACATCCGCACCACGGAGAAGCTCGCAGCGAAGTACAAGACGGAAGGTTTTGCTTCTGCCAAGGAGTTGGTGCAGTTGCGGAAGAGCAACAAGGAGTTGCAGACACGGCTGCAGTAGCGCGAGCAGGAGGTTCAGTGAAACAGGAAGAAGCTCACTAGACTCGCAGAAGAGAAGGCGACATGGAGAGCACTCCGGGAAGCCATGGAAGCTCAAGCCGCAGCAGAGAAGAAGCAACGAGAGGAAGTAGAAGCCCGAGCGCAGGAGATCATGGCGCAGATGGTGAAAGCACTTCAGAAGAAGTTCAACTTCACCGCGGGTAGGAAGCTTCTCACCTTGGCACGGGAGTGGGATGCCGATTCTAGGAAAATGTTAGTGGATTGCAAGGAGAGCATGTTCTGTTACCTGGATCGACAGATCGAGGACTTGAAGACTCTTTACGGTCTTCTCTCGATTCTCCAACCCGCAACTACATCTTCTCATACACCAGGACCAGCAGGCATGGATCTTGACAAGGAGGAGTTCGACCTCGCTGTCCACTTGGTAGTGGCAGCGCTAGAAGTCGAGAAGATCACAGAAGAAGCCCCAGAAGACAAGGTGTCTTCCCAGGTGTTACGAGTGGAGGAGGTGACTTCCTCTGACCACTGTGAGGTCATCCCGGCTCCTAGCGTCGAATAGGTGCCTCAGAAGAGTCAGGAAGCGCACGTGGACTTAGCTTCCCAGAAGCTGCTTCTGTCTTCCGAAGCTACACCAAAAGCACATATCACGATTACCAAGGAGGAAGCCACCTCAGCCACACCCGAGGTACCAGCAGAGCTTCCCACTTTATCTGAAGCCGATAAGGAGATCAGGTAGGAGAGGATCTAGTAGAGAACGCACTCGGAGATCAAGAGTAGATAATAGAGTTAGGAAGACAGTTGACTTGTCTAATTTTGGTAGGAAGCGAAGTCTACTATTTTAGGAAGTGGCAACTCCCCTCTGTATTTTTAGATGAGTGTCCATGTGACAGGATAGGCAACGGTAGGAGTAGAGAGTTAGTTTCTAAATTGAGAAGAGAACCGTATGCATATGAGGTGGTGGTCTTCTGACAGCGCCTTTTCTAACTACGAGTTGGGATTGGACAGGATTTCCCTCCTACGGCTCCAAGGCGGATGTATAAAGACTATCATAGAGTAGGATTTTGTACACACATGACGCACAGAACACATTACATCCATTGTTAGAGACATATGAACAGAGTTGGATTACACAGGAGGGGTCTACATTTCCGCTCCTAGTAGTGGATCGAAAGATGTAGACAGCGGTAGTGGACAGCCTAGAACAGGGAATGATATCATCATGTAGTCTTGCTTCTAAGCTGGTGTGTCGAGGAGTAGTGATAGGAAGTGGAGGGAGTGAGCTTCTCAAAGCCAATGTACTTTCTTCTCGAGGAATTGATTGCAAAAGCTTTGTCTGTGTCTTCTGGACAGTGGGTTTCCTCGAATTCACGTCCAATTGTGCATGGGAAGTGTTTTTCTTGAGTGACGGTGATTGTTAGAAGCTGAGCAGAGTTGAAGCTTGTCTCATCCAGTGGAGCACTTCGGATCTACGTACGAACTGACCGATGGGAGATTGGTCCTTAACGTTGTCGTGATGTGAATTGTTTCACATAGTGAATAATTCGCCTCTCAGTTAGAAGTTAGTCTCTCTGAGCGAAGTTAGGACCTCAGAGAAGTCAATTCTGAAGAATGTTATACATTTTGAGTCTTAGTAGGTTGTTTACCATGTTGATAGATTTTAAGCTCATGGGTTGTACTTACATGTCGCCCATGCATGCTTTCTAACGTGTTTAAGTTATCTTTCAGGGTTACGTGTTGTTTTACATGTCTTCGCATGTAGTTTAGAGTTTGCTTTGGCACTTTAGGGGCTTGACGTGGTAGCTTATGTGTGAAATTAAGTCACCATGCGGTTTGGAGCACAAAAGGACAGGAAAGTGAAGCTATGAACTCGCATTGGTCCAGTTTTGTCCTTGTGTAACTCTAAACTTAGTAGTAAGGGTCTTAAGAGGAGTTCGAGCAATTGGTAAGGGGGTGGGTGTCGTGATGTGAATTGTTTCACGTAGTGAATAATTCATCTCTCAGTTAGAAGTTAGTCTCTCTGAGCGAAGTTAGGACCAGAGCATGAGTTGGAGCTGTGGTGCCCACAAATTACAGGATTCACGAATTTTTGAAATTTTTAAGATTAATAACTTGTTTGTATAACTGAAGAAGCGTTGTTACTTAAGGTTACGTCTTCCTTAACAAGAAGATGATCTTAAGAGCTGTTTGTAATAAGAAGTTGACTTCTTCGGAAGACGACCGTCTTCGGAAGAACGTCTTCTCAGTTGCGTCTTCAGAAGACGGGAAGACGGCGGAAGATGAGAAGACGGCGGAAGACAGCGACCGCGAAGGCCCAACCGCGAGTTTTTCGGATAAGACAGTAGGTGTACCTACTAGGGCGCACCGAATAGATAGGTAGGTCGGGGAAGATACCCAAGGTCGAAAAACCCTTAATCTGCGGGGAAGATGCGTAAGGAAGCACATTAGGCACATTCCAACTTCCCGCAGCACAGCGCTTGAGAAGATCGATTGGAGATAGTGAGCTTTGCGAGTTAGCTTTGAGAGAGGAATCGAGTGAGGACATCGAGGTAGGAGAGAAGCAGTTGGCAGCTAGGCGAAGGGCGAGACCAAAATTGCTGGAGCACAAACAGCAGAGAACGAAGGCGTTTCTGTGAGCTCCCGAGAAGCTGACATTGGAGAGCAGCGAGTGGAATCGAAAGTGGATCGAGGCGTGGCCAAGAGATTGACAGCAGGCGCAGTCGTGAGGAGTCGCATTGGAGCTAGGACCAGAACCAAGAAGCGCGTGGAGGTCGAAGGCAACTCGGAGAGCAGAAGAAGACTGTAGAGGTTCTTTCCCTTGTTCTTTCCCCTTCCCACTTCTTCTCGCCTTTTCCTGGTATTCCCCGCGCTTCCTTCGTTGTGTGCAGGCAGCCTGATCGATTACCCCCACCCTCCCATCTTTCCTATTGAGACATTGGGCGCGGAAGCGCTGCCCAATTTCTGTCAGACATCTCCTTGCTTCTTCCCGAGCTCAATTCGAGCTTCTCTACTCCTAGCCCTCAAATTGGAGATCTCCGCTATCAATTTCCCTACCGTACTACCTCTCTATCCTCGAAACTTGGAACAAAAGACGATTCGGAAGATGGGAACTCTTCGGAAGACGCTTCTTAAACTTGACTGTCTTCGGAAGACCGTCTTCGGAAGTCGACTGAACACAATTCGTATCAAGAGTGGATTTGCTTTGCTTTTGTGTTTAGAGAGACTTGGTACGAATCCTGAGTGGTGTGGTGAGTTGTTTTGTTATTTCGAGAAGTTGGAAGTCGAGAACTAGGCCTGTGCCTCCCGGTCTTCCAAGCTTCTCAACTCCACATCTTCCTAGAGAGACTAGAAGACTGGAAGGCTGGCAAAATGAGCGAGAAGACGTGAGGGTCCATTCGGGTCTCTTCTGTTCGATCCATAGCAGCCATTCCTTCCAAGCTTAGAAGAGAGTCGTGAGAATACTTGTTGGCAGAATCTGGAGAGAATGGTCGAGGGTCATGTCTTCCCACCGAGCAGCAAGGTTCTCCTGAGTGCGTATGAGAGGTGAGAAGTCAGAAGAACAGAGTGCAATTGTCTTGAGTCTGTTATGAGGATAGATTGCTTGTAGGAAGACGAAGACAGGTGAGACCAGTGAAGGGAAGTCTGACTTCGGGAAGTCTTCCGAGAAAGACATTGAATCGGAAGCTGTCCCGAGTGTCTTCCCAGAGGCCACTTTCACCGCAGGAGCCCGCAACCATCTTCTGAACTTGTCTTGCACTTACGTTTTGCGAATCTTGTATCTTCTGATAGGAAGTAGGATGTAATGCAAGGTGGGTTGTCTTCTTGGTAATCCATGCGAGGCCTTGCTTAGATAGGATTGTTTAGATATAGCTCGGAAGACGAGAGCTATCTAGGAAGTATTGTTAGAATCCCGGAAGACGGAGTAGCTGTCTTCTGGAAGACTAGTTTCGTCTTCTGAGAAGTAGAAGCTAGACTGTGGGCACTCGGGAAGAACTGAGCCTTCAGCTCATAGTAGGTGCTTGTGGTTTAGTGCAACAGATCTTCCAGGTATGTCGATGCACCCGCGAGGCTTGGTGTTACCAGCGGCAGAATTGGCCGAGGCCACTCCTCTCTTCAAGGAGTTGGGTCTCGACTTCTTCCTGTGGGATTGGAACCTCGCAGATCAAGGGCTTCTGGAGGAGGTGTGGGCAGCGTTGCCACCTCGTAACCGTGTACTTGCGAAAGCAGGAGTAGCTCGAGGAAGACCGTCTTCCTTGACTGAAGACTGGTGGCGCAAGGCTTTTCACAGGCCTGAGTCCGAGAACCGAGGATATTGGTACGAGAAGAAGATCTTGCCTACGATCGTGAGTTCGTGGCATGTGCCTGGGAGCACCACCTGCCTTTTCGTGGAAGATAGGCAGGGGAGGAACGGTTGGAAGATAGAATCTTACCGGGAGCCGAAGAAGCGACTTCTGGCGAAGTTGTTTCTACATCTCTTCCCCAAGGGGAAAGCGCAAAAGACAAGATACTTAGGAGATCAGGACGTGGAGTTCCTGGAATCAGTGTGGGATGACGGAGTGCCCATCTATTGGGGCGCGTACATCCACAACTATGTACAGACGGAGCTAGCATACTTAGGTACCCCGGCGGGAGGACACCTGACACCCTTCCTCTGCTACTTGTATGTAGCCATGGGGGATCTTAGAGAAGATCAGCTGGCAGTGTATGGACCAACGGAGCGACAGGAGGTGAAAGAGGAGACCTCGGAAGACGATGACCGAGCGGTAGCTGCAACGCCCCCTCCCACTCTGATGTCACAGCTGAGGCTCGGCTCTCACCAGAAGACGCTTCTGGTGAAGGAAGACGAGTCTAGTGGGTCGGAAGACGCCACGCCACTGAGGAAGATGGGTCCCCGAAGTGTACCGAGGACACCCATCTCCCTCATTCATTCAGGATCGGAGTCCGACTCGGAAGAAGACCTGCTGAGTACCCGATCAGAGCAGAAGACTGCTTCTGCAACGCCTGGGAGTCTTCTGAAGACTCTAGAAGACGAAGGATGGATGGGCGCTCCTGCTGCGATGCGAGGAAGCGCAAAGAAGAGAGCCGCTCCTGCCATGAGGAGTCTTCCACCCCGGAAGATGAGAAGAGTAGCTTCTTCTCGTGCGCAGAAGATGAAGGCCGTAGTGGTGAAAGAGGCTTCCTTGCCTCAGGAAGACGAAGTCGACACCGCGGAGCGTGTGGTGGAGATGAACTTGTCTTCCGCAGGAAGACGACTGGAGGAGTTCAGTGCCTACTTCCAGAAGGAGATCCAGCCAGCTATGGAGTTGCTGGAGAAGAGAGCGAGGGCACAGGAGAAGCCCTTACAACCTGGATTCGGCCTGCGCACCTTGCTGCGACAGGGGGAAGACCAGAAGAAGACAGAGTCGCTGGAAGCTAGTCTCCGCACCACGGAGAAGCTCCAGCCAGGTACAAGGCGGAAGCAGCCGCTTCTGCCAAGGAGCTGGTACAGCTTCGGAAGAGCAACCATGAGTTGCAGGCGCGGGTACAGCAGCGCAATCAGGAAGTCACTCGAGTGCGGGAGAAGATCACCGTCCTCGCAGAAGAGCAGACCATATGGAAGACGCAGCGAGAAGCCGCGGAAGCGCGAGCTGCAGCTGAGAAGACGCAGAGGGAAGCAGCAGAGGCCCGTGCACAGAAGATGTTGGCACAGTGGGTGAAAGCGCTTCGGAAGAAGTTCAACTACACCGCGGGTAGGAAGTTACTTACCTTAGCTAGAGGATGGGACAGCGAGTCCAAAGCGATGTTGGTGGAATGCCGGGAGAGCATGTTTAGGTACTTGGATCGACAGATCGAAGGAGTGAAGACACTTTATGGTCTTCCCTCGCTTCCGACACCTGCAACCGCATCTTCTCACGCTCCAGCACCCTCGACTGGATCCGGAATGGAGAAGGAGGAGTTCGACCTCGCTGTGCACTTGGTGGTGACAGCGTTGGAAGCCGAGAAGACTCCAGAAGACGCCCCGGAAGACAAGATGTCTTCTGGAAGACAGGAAGACGAGCCGTCTTCCCAGGTATTCCGCGTGGAGGAAGCGACTTCCCCGGATCCCCATGAGGTCCTCATGGTCCCTAGTCCCGCACCCGTGCCTCAGAAGACGGAAGAAGCACCGGTCGACTCCGTTTCCCAGAAGACGCTTCTGTCTTCCGAAGCAGAAGCCGAAGCCGAGGAAGACGCAGCAGCAGCGACAGCAGAGCCAGCAAGAGACGATGAGGAGGAAGCCACCTCAGTGACACCCGAGGTAATTGCAGGGCTTTCTAGCTTATCAGAAGCCGCATTAGGAGCTCCGATAGGAGCAGATCAGATAGAGATTGCCTCCGTGCAATCTGAGTAGTTAGTAACTTTATTCATAATTCCAAATATAATAGGATCGAACATGATATCTTAAGGGTGGCAGTTTTTCCATGTAATATTAGTTAGGACACCATGTGGCAGCATAGGTAGCGTAGGAAGGACAAGGTGGATGGCCAATTCGGTTCTATGGTGCAGGTGGATGAGACACATTAGAGCAGAGGGACAGGATAGGTAGTTCTTCGCACTACACCCGTTGTTGGAAACATACGAATAGTCTTGGAATATACAGGAGGGGTCTGCATACTCGTACCAGGAGTGGTTCGAAGATGTAGATAGAAGTAGTGGACAGTCTAGGAACAGGGAACGGCATCCTCGTGCAGTCCTGTTAGCTAGGCTGATGTGTCGAGAAGTAGACGCAGGAAGTAGAGGGAGTGAGCTTCCCAATGCCATTGTGACTTCTTCTCGGGGAATAGATTGTGGATTTGAGTGCAGAAGCTTTGTCCATGTCTTCTGGATGGTGGGTTCTTTGAATTCGCTCCCAATTGTGCATGGGAAGTGTTCTTCTTGAGTGGCGGTGACTGTTAGCAGTTGTGGAAGTGTAGCTTGGCTCGTTCAGTAGAGCACGTGGGATCTACGTTGTCGTGTTGTACATGGGTCTGTACAGTGAAAACTAGTTGCAAGGAGATCTTTTCTTTGTTGTGTAAAGGAAGCTGCCCTGCAGCTTAACAAGCTAGGCAGGAGCTAAGCTGGTGCCATGCTTGACAAGCTGCCCCCTAGCTTGGGTTGGAGTATCACCCCTAAGGGAGTCGAAAGACACCAGGATGTAAAGCTCGACGAGGAGAGCGACCTCATGCTTCTAGTTTTGACAGAAAGTGTTTTAAGCAATAGTTAGTACGAGTTTTAGACCATGAAATATGTGAAAGAGGGAAATCCGTCGATTCTGACTCGAGACTCGAACTCAGAATATGATAGCGTGGGTGTGTAGGTGTTCCTGAATACTATAGTTTTGACTCCTTATTCATAAAAAACGGAGTTGTATAGAGAAGTTAGCACAAAAAAGGCTAGTAAAGACTTTACAGGAAAATTTCCTTAGTAAACCATATGTACAAACTGTAAAAGCTTTTTGAACGGAACTAGAGACCATCCCAGTGATAGGGCGCCTGCCTAAGAGGGAAGTGGTCTCAGGATCAATCCCTCCTGGCCTCTGGTTTCTATTCTGGCATGTTGGCCTCCCGGATGGGAGTCTATGTTAGGTATTCAGCCATGTCCTGTATACCTAGGGACGGGAGACCGGTATCTCCCTTAATCGTGGGCTTCCTGGCCTAAGCCTCCGCATGCCATCCTGAATATACTATGGGAGATACCTGGTGCGCATATGGGGGGGCTGTAAGCCCTGTGGGGCAGCCTCATAAGTTTAGGGGCTTCGGTCTACATTGGATGGCTTGTAGTATATTCAGGATGGCATCAAGATGGCATCAAGAGCACAGGAAACTTTTGCTAAATAGTTAAATAATCATCGAGTAGGCTTGCGATGGAGAATGAGGTTATCTGAACCTTTATCAGTGTAGGGATAGAGCTTGTAGAGACAACTGCGAAACTTATATTAAAAAGGGGTCAACTTTGTAAAAAATGCTTTGTACGCATAAGGACAGCAGGGGGGCAGCTTAAGCTAGGGCCCTGCTTGTGATAAGTGAGTGCACTTATAAGGACAGCAGGGGGGCAGCTTAAGCTGGGGCCTTAACTTTTAGGTTTAATACCTGCGGCGGCTGGAGATCGGGGACACTTTTTCAAGGGAGTTTTCTGAGAGAACTGAAGCGGAAGGAGGAGGATTAGGGATTGAGGGTTGAGGACACGCAGGAAAAGCTAGGAGGCTAGAGAAGGTCAAATTGCTCACAGATTGAATGGAGAGAGCATCGTAAGAGAGAGAAGCAGGAGTTTTAGGCTTGGACGTTGTTTAAATAAACTGTTTGGAGGAAAAATTACTCTCAGGAGACAGTTCTATTGAGAGAGATCGTTTGAAAATTTACAGGGGACTTTTGATCGGCGTTGGATCAGATTTCTGAGAGTTTCAGTTGGGGCAAGGAGAGGAATAAGATTCAGGGGCCTGAATTTCTCTATTAGGTTCAGATTGAGACGTACATGGTAGACTTTTGGCTTGACGGGTGAAGAGAGGTGTGCAGGAGAGGAAGAGAGAGATTTTCTGTACGGTTGGAGAAATTGGTGGTGCAGACGACATTGTAATAAAGTTAATTAAATCTTGAGAGACCCATCTGTGTACCCAAGGTGTGTTTGAGTGCTTGTTTTTGCAATTGGCGGACGCAAGAAGCAGGATTTTGGAGATCTCATCGTCAGCGGCTACTTGTCTTTCTCTTCTGATGGTTTTCTTGGATCGATCACAGTCAGGAGGTCCGCCCTCCCCAAGAAAGACTCTCGCTCCGACATCTGGTGCTTCCACTGAGAGCAATTGGGGTGATTGATTGGAGAATTGACCAGATTGAGAGAGAAATGGATCACAGTGCTGCTGTACAGGGTGTGGCTACTGCTCAAGGTGCTCCTGTTCAAGGGACTCCTGTTCAGGAAGGAATTGGTTCTCAAGGAGGGCCTACGGTGGTTCCAACAGCAGCAGCACAGCCTGACACGTCTCAGATTCTTCAGGCGTTGGCTGCTTTGATTCAGCAGCAACCTGCAATTGGGGGAGTTGAGCAGAAGTCCACAAGAGCATTACAAGCGATTGTTGGTCGATGTGGGCGGTTCGATGGAAGAGACGTTACTAGGTACCTGCGGGAGTATGTGGGTGAGATGGAGTTGGTCAGGGCACCTGAAGTTGAGGTAATTCTAAGCTTTGAGTTGACTGTTGTCCCTGAATTGAGAGAGAAGGTTAGAAATTTACAGAGAAGACATTTAGGTGGGTGGACTCTGTTTGAACGTGCACTGAGAGAAGAATTTCTAGAAGAGGACTCTGAAAGAGTCACCAGAAGAACTCTCATGGATTGGATAGAGCGTCAGCCTGGACGTTCCATGGGATTGAATGAAGTGATCCGTGAATTTGAGAAGAGGTACTCTCAGCTTTCTGGTCTAGAGAGGTTGACGTTGGATGCTAGGAAGACAGAGTTGTTCTTAGGGGCTCTGGATGAGTTCACAGCAGATAGGCTTTGTTTCATGTTGGCTGATCGAGGGGCTGAAGGGGGAGTTACATCTGATTGGAGGAGAGTAGAGGAAGCAGTATCCACCCTTGCTAGACAACGTCGTGGTAGGATGGTATTGCAGCCAGAGACCTTGCCAGACCAGAGAGTAGCTCCTCATGTTCCTGTAGCTCCTCCTGCAATACCTCAAGCACCTATTGTGATTCCTCAAGCACCTATAGTGGTTCCCCAAGTGGTTCCTCAAGCGCCTGCAGTACCTATCCCAGCACAGAGAGGACCTAGACAGCAGCAGTGACCTGTTGAGAACCGAAATCAACATAACTTGATAGAAGAACTTACTCAACAGTTGAGAGATTTGAGGGTTGAGATGGCAGACTTGAGGAGAGATCAACGACCTGTTGCACCAGGTGCCCGACCTGTAGGAGGAACCTTTACCAGGAGATGTATTTGGTGCGATAGTCCAGATCATCTCAGAGGAGACTGTCAAGACTTGGCGGTTGCCTTGTGAGAGGGCGTAGTCAACTATCAGAACAACAGGTTGTATCTAACCGCCACTGGGCAGCCTCTGAACACATATTTTGGAAGAGGGGGAATGAGGAGTTCTCTTCCAGCACTTACTGATGCGAATACTACAGCGATGACTGCGGGTTCTGCGGAGGCTGATGTATATACTGGGAGAGTTGAGGTGCGCTCTAATCCAACTATGGTTGAGCAGGCTGTTGAGGTTCCGGTTGAAATGATGAAGAGAGGTGCTGAAAGCATTAGGAGAGCCACTGGATGGAGAGACCCAGTAGATGCAACTTCTATTCGAGCGTTTTTAGAGACGAGTGGTGAACAAGATGCCATGATCGAAGACAAAAGAAGACGAGACGCTTCTGATTTAGATGCAGGAGTACCAGAGGACAGTGACCGTCGGAGGGTTACAAGGAGGAGAGCAGCGGAGCCATCACCATCTGTACCAGCTGGAAGATTTCCTGCTGCAGAGGATATACCTTCTACCTCTACAGCTCCACCACCTGCAGTAGATCCTATGGAAGGTGTGCAGGATTTGCCACAGGAGACTATTGCTACAGATAGAGTACGAGGAAAGAGGTTTACAGCACAGGAGAAGGGGAAAGGTCCAGCTTACAAGTTAGCGGCAGACATCGAAACAACAACAGACTTGCGTGCTGTTCAAGAGCAACGCATTTTGGATGCTAGAGTTGAGTTTACTCTTCGTGAAGTGCTTGGTATCGCAAAGAGAGAGTTTCATGAGTTGATAATAGATATCATGAAGAGAAAGAGACAGGTATTGACTGAACAAGTAAGTAGTCAGATGGTTGGAGCAGTAGATGCTATTGGTGTTGATCAGTTCGGAGATGAGAAGTATGAGGCATGGGTTGCTGGTCCTGCTGTTATTGAGAATGAAGATGAAGAGTTTGAAGAGGATGGGTCAGGCGCAGACAGCGATTTCAAGGAGAAGCACTGGGCAAGAGCGACAACAGAGACGCAAGTTCGGCTTGGAGGACTTTCTGAGTCAGTACCTGCTCTTGTGGATCACAGGTCGGAGATCAACATCATTTCCAAGGAGGTGTATGAAAAGGGACAGTGGCCAATCGAAAGGAATCATGGTTGGGTACTTCGAGCTGCAAATAACCAAAAGGGTGAGTTATACGGAGCTTGTCCCAATATGCGTGTAAGGATTGGGGATGTAGAGGTTGATCAGCATTTCTTTGTACAGTCATCTGCCTCCTATCCTGTCATACTGGGTCAACCATACATCACCGCTGTTCGGATGGAGACAAAGGTGATGAACGATGAGTCTCATTATGCTAGAGTTCGGAGTCCTGATGACAAGTACTCAGTACAGTTTTTGACGGTTCGTTCAAGACATGAGCGGAACAGACAAACCCTTAGAGATTCTCAGACGAAGAGATGTAAGGTTTTTCGCAGTCCACTCCTGTAGAGCGGGAAGACAGGGGTGTAGAACCTACTGTTGAGGTCCCGTCAGAGTTGGAAGCGAGACATGTACAAAGGTCTGGATACATGTGTGGTGTACAGAGTTGGCAGTCTGGATTGCTGATGTTTGAGGTAGATGGGTGGAGCCGATTTACAAGAGTTGAAGATATGGAGGAAAATACAAAAAGATGGATGGTGAAACAGGTATCAGGGTTGTGGCGTGTAGGAGTTCTATCTGAAGACGAAGTGGTTTCTGGTTTGTTTGAAGAGTTTATGTCTGTACAGTCAGCTGTTGGTTGGTTAGACAATGTGAGTAAATTGATGGAGGGGAAAAATAGTGTGGTGGTGATCCCTATCCACTCTCGATGCATATATAAGGAGATTGCTACATACCTGCAGTTCTTTCCTCATCCGATGCAGAATAATGAAGGGAGAGAAGCAAGTTGTTGGTGTGCACTCCCTCAGGAAGCAGACGTCCATGCGAAGTACAAATCTGTACTGAGAAAGGTAAGACCGGTAGCAGCTCAACTACCTGCTAACTCCCAGCAGCAAGTACAGTTAGTAGGGACTGAACCTATATTGCGTGATCATAGACGAGTAGGGCACCAGTTTACTGAGGAGACACTAAAGGAGCTCCAGATAGGAGGGGGTGAATTCTTGACAGAGGTCGAGAAGACAGTGTTTGAACAGATGGTAGTAAAGCATGGTAAAGCATTCTCTTTTTCAGCAGAGGAGATAGGTTGTGTGGACCCGCAGGTTATAGCGCCTATGGTTATATTCACAATCCCTCATGTGCCTTGGGACCTGAAACCGATCCCAGTTCCTCGTGCTTTATTGTCTAAACTCATCGAGTTGTTGAAGGAGAAGGTATAGATGGGGATACTTGAGCCGTCTATGGGGCCATATTCTAGCAGGTGGTTCACTGTGCCCAAGAAGTCAGGAGCTTTGCGTTTTATTCAAGACCTACAGCCTGCGAATAACGTAACCATTCGTAACGTTGGAACGGGTCCTGTGATTGAAGAGGTAGCAGAGGCATTTGCAGGGAGAGCTATCTATTCAATAGGATCTATATTCTGGTTATGATCAGTTCCAGCTGGCTGTGGAGAGTAGAGATTTAACTACTATGCGTACGCCCCTGTGATTGATGCGGATGTGTACTCTTCCACAAGGAGCGACGAACTCGGTGGCTCATATGCAGAATGCGATGCATAAGGTACTAAGGGAGTTTGTGCCTGATGTTATCATTCCATTTCTAGATGATATTCCTATAAAGGGTTGCACGGTTGAAGACAAGGATGAAGCAGTACTTGCGAATGGATGTAGAAGGTTTGTTGCGGATCATATCATGGATGTAGAACGTATCTTGACTCGTCTGGAGGAGGTACATCTCATCCTGTCAGGAGCTAAGTCCAAGTTTGGTGTGTCTGAGATTTTAGTGGTTGGACATCTGTGTGGCGCTTTTGGAAGACGACCGAATCCCGAGAAGGTTGAAGCTATAGCTAGGATGGCAGACTGTAAGAACATCACAGAGGTTCGACGCTTTCTAGGTGCTTGTGTATTTTATCGCTTATCCATTCCTCATTATGCTCATGTTGCTGAGCCTTTGTATGCATTATTGAGGAAGGGTAAGAGGTTTATATGGACCTCAGTCCATCGAGAAGCTATGAATAGACTGAAGGAGGCTCTACAGTCTCCGCCTGTTTTGAGAAGAGTAGACTACGGGTGTGGGAGACCTGTCATTGTCACAGTAGATACTAGCCCAAAGGCGATTGGCTGGGCGATAGGTCAAGATGATGCGGATGGATTGCGGCTTACCTCTAGGTTTGGAGCTAGGATCTTGACAGACAGACAACGAGATTATCCTCAAGTGAAGCGTGAATTATGAGGAGCGGTGACAGCGATGAAGACAGACCGTGAGTTTCTGATTGGTGCTCATGTAGTCCTGGAAACGGATTGTCTACCTCTACTAGGCATGATATCCAACTGTACCACGCCAGACATAGCAATGTTACGTTGGATTGCCTATATTAGAAGCTTGAATCCAGAGCTGAAGCATATAAAAGGAAAGGAGAATATGGTTGCAGATATGTTGTCAAGGGCTCGATTTGTGGATGAGGATGTCATGATTTCAGAAGCTGAGGAAGAAGAGAGACAGGATGCTCAGTGTCAGGTTAATCGACGGGCTGCGAACTTGGAGCCGTTGATGTTTAGAGAGGAGCTTTACACAGGTAGACTTCGTGACATAGGATATTATCTGAGCTTGTTGGAGAGGCAAGAGAGGTGGAGCAAGGTTGAGTTCAGAGAGATAAGAAAACAAGCTTACAACTATCTTCTGCATGATGGGTATCTTTGGAGACGGCCGCAGAGGAGAGATGGAATGTTCATACGAGTAGTGGACGATCCGCAGACTAAGCAACAACTAATGAAGGAGTTCCATGATACTTTGTGGGCCGGACATCGAGGGATTTGGGCTACCTACACCAAGTTGAAGGAGAGGTACTGGTGGAAAGGTCTGTATCAGGATGTGGTGAACTATGTCAGCTCCTGCTTGCATTGCCAGTTCTATTCAAAGATGCGGTATAGGGATGGTCTCGTGCCAACTTACCCGCCTTGCATTCACTTTCAGTGGGTTCTCGACTTAGTGGTGATGCCTTAGGGGTTATGGGGCATGCGATATTTGGTTCTAGCTCGTGAGGATCTCTCCAACTTTGTAGAAGGGCGAGCTTTGAGGACGAAGACCACAGAGGAGATATGTAAGTTTGTTCTTGAAGATATTATCTGTAGGTATGGGTCTGTAGGAAGGCTACGGGCAGATAGGGGAGAACTACGGGGTACGGAAGCGAAAGAGTTTTTTGCTCGATATGGTGTGAAGTTCAAGCTTACTACTGCGATGAATCTAGAGGGGATTGGCAAGAGCGAGAGAGGACATCCATCGATAGTTCAGGCTTTGGTGAAGGCGTGTGATGGTAAGCATAGAGAGTGGTCTAGGTTACTCCCTTTTGCTTTATGGGCAGATAGAACAACTCATTGTTCGACTACAGGGTACATGCCTGTTGAGTTGATGTTAGGGCAGAAACCGATGATGCCAGCAGAAGAAAACTTTCCTACCTGGGCTACCTTGCCATGGGAGGACAATGTGGACCGTGTGCAGCTTCTCTCACTATGAATCAGACAGCTAGAATGTAGAGAGGAGGATCTCGCTGAAGCGCAGCTCCGGCTGAAGGCGGCTCGACTTGGGAACAAGGAGAGGTTTGATAGGACTCATAGACTTCGGCCAAAACCGATACAAGTTGGGGACTGGATGTTGGTATACGACAGCACATTGGAGAACCAACACTCTACAGTTCGAAAGTTTTCGAGAAGGTGGTTTGGCCCGTACCTTGTCTCATATGTACATCAGAATGCTACTTATTCCTTGCAAGAGCTAGATGAAACGCATTTAAGACTTCCAGTTGCTGGGAAACGAGTGAAGCTATTCAAAAAGAGAGGGGAGGTTGTGGAGCTAGCTGAGTTCTTAACTTCAGAGCAGACAGGAAGTGAAGATCTTTTTGAGACGGTCGAGGAGAGCGAAGACGATTTGGAAGGCCACGACGATCGATGACGGATTGGCACATACCAGAGGATGTGCAGGTTTGGAGGGGGTGAATGTCGTGTTGTACATGGGTCTGTACAGTGAAAACTAGTTGCAAGGAGATCTTTTCTTTGTTGTGTAAAGGAAGCTGCCCTGCAGCTTAACAAGCTAGGCAGGAGCTAAGCTGGGGCCATGCTTGACAAGCTGCCCCCTAGCTTGGGTTGGAGTATCACCCCTAAGGGAGTCGAAAGACACCAGGATGTAAAGCTCGACGAGGAGAGCGACCTCATGCTTCTAGTTTTGACAGAAAGTGTTTTAAGCAATAGTTAGTACGAGTTTTAGGCCATGAAATATGTGAAAGAGGGAAATCCGTCGATTCTGACTCGAGACTCGAACTCAGAATATGATAGCGTGGGTGTGTAGGTGTTCCTGAATACTATAGTTTTGACTCCTTATTCATTAAAAACGGAGTTGTATAGAGAAGTTAGCACAAAAAAGGCTAGTAAAGACTTTACAGGAAAATTTCCTTAGTAAACCATATGTACAAACTGTAAAAGCTTTTTGAACGGAACTAGAGGCCATCCCAGTGATAGGGCGCCTGCCTAGGAGGGAAGTGGTCTCAGGATCAATCCCTCCTGGCCTCTGGTTCCTATTCAAGCATGTTGGCCTCCCGGATGGGAGTCTATGTTGGGTATTCAGCCATGTCCTGTATACCTAGGGGCGGGAGACCGGTATCTCCCTTAATCGTGGGCTTCCTGGCCTAAGCCTCCGCATGCCATCCTGAATATACTATGGGAGATACCTGGTGCGCATATGGGGGGTTGTAAGCCTTGTGGGACAGCCTCATAAGTGTAGGGGCTTCGGCCTACATTGGATGGCTTGTAGTATATTCAGGATGGCATCAAGAGCACAGGAAACTTTTGCTAAATAGTTAAATAATCATCGAGTAGGCTTGCGATGGAGAATGAGGTTATCTGAACCTTTATCAGTGTAGGGATAGAGCTTGTAGAGACAACTGCGAAACTTATATTAAAAAGGGGTCAACTTTGTAAAAAATGATTTGTACGCATAAGGACAGCAGGGGGCAGCTTAAGCTAGGGCCCTGCTTGTGATAAGTGAGTGCACTTATAAGGACAGCAGAGGGCAGCTTAAGCTGGGGCCTTAACTTTTAGGTTTAATACCTGCGGCGGCTGGAGATCGAGGACACTTTTTCAAGGGAGTTTTCTGAGAGAACTGAAGCAGAAGGAGGAGGATTAGGGATTGAGGGTTGAGGACACGCAGGAAAAGCTAGGAGGCTGGAGAAGGTCAAATTGCTCACAGATTGAATGGAGAGAGCATCGTAAGAGAGAGAAGCAGGAGTTTTAGGCTTGGACGTTGTTTAAATAAACTGTTTTGAGGAAAAATTACTCTCAGGAGACAGTTCTATTGAGAGAGATCGTTTGAAAATTTACAGGGGACTTTTGATCGGCGTTGGATCAGATTTCTGAGAGTTTCAGTTGGGGCAAGGAGAGGAATAAGATTCAGGGGCCTGAATTTCTCTATTAGGTTCAGATTGAGACGTACAGGGTAGACTTTTGGCTTGACGGGTGAAGAGAGGTGTGCAGGAGAGGAAGAGAGAGATTTTCTGTACAGTTGGAGAAATTGGTGGTGCAGACGACATTGTAATAAAGTTAATTAAATCTTGAGAGACCCATCTGTGTACCCAAGGTGTGTTTGAGTGCTTGTTTTTGCAATTGGCGGACGCAAGAAGCAGGATTTTGGAGATCTCATCGTCAGCGGCTACTTGTCTTTCTCTTCTGGTGGTTTTCTTGGATCGATCACAGTCAGGAGGTCCGCCCTCCCCAAGAAAGACTCTCGCTCCGACAACGTACGAACGGTCTTCTGGGTAAAGGATCCCAGAAGACAGAGCAGTCAGAGCAGCGAAGTGAAGAAGAAAGAAGCCTTCTTCCCGCAACAGAAGACGACATCCTCGAGTAGAAGACGGTGCAACAGTACTCACGTTTGTTGTCTTCCTCCCCAAACTATTACAAGCAGGGATGGCTTGTTAGTCAGGATCCGGACTAGAAGCCTGTCGGAATCTTAATTTACTCTTTTCATCTTGTTTTCTCTTGTTTGGATTTTCTCTTCTTCCCCATCTTCCCTCATCTTCCCCATCCTCTTACCTTCTTCTAGTGAGCTTCCGAGACTTCTATTGAGCTTCCGTGAAGGTGAATGTCGTTGTAGTGCTGCAGGAAGACCATTTCCGTAGGCAGAAGCCTGAGAAGGCTACAGGGGGCATACACCCTGTGATTTATCTAACCCGTTGGAATGTGAGTGTGAGAGTAAGGTGTAACGACCGTTGCTAGTCGACTTCTGCGAAGCAGGACAACCTTCTGGAGGTGTGAGAAGACGAGTTGAACCCCTAGAAGACGAGAATCGCTTCGAGAAGACGGTATCGAGAAGACTGGAAGAAGTAATCTGGAAGCAGGAAGATCGTCTTCCCGAGCTTCTCTGTGAATAGTTGTGTGATATTTTAGTTGGTAGTTGTTTGTTTAGTTCCAGAGCACCATTTGGCGTGTTTGGAAGACGTGTGGTTTTGTGTGGTTTTGTGAGAAGACGGGCTTTTTGGGCAAAACCCGTGTGTTTGTGTGTTTGAGCAGATCCTAGAACTTAGAGCAGCGATTACTTACGTAAATCCTCTGTGGGAACGATATCTTGTATACTAAATGGTCAAAAGGAGTAATCCTGCGTCACTACATGAGCAATAAAGAAGGAGTTATGGCAGATTGAAGTTCAGATTGTGTCAAAATTGCATCACTTTTGTTGATTTTGAGGTTTTCGGTTTGAGAAAATCGCTTCAAACTTTCGTGGTCGCTCTTATTGTCAGCAACTTCAGAGATGGAGATCTGGAGAATTGTGTACAATCAGGAGGTCAAATTTCACAAGGATGTTAAGCATGCTGTAGACTCCAAATCTTGTTAGAATCATCGAAAGATATCGAGCGCATTCTCTGTTCTAGGTCAAAATAGCTGTCTGGGTATCAGAAATTACCGTAAATTCTTTACTCAGAACACTTCCGACCATATCTCGGTGCTCGAATTTGATATCATGCTAAAACTTCATATGCTGTTCAGTAGGGCCTCATTTACATGTAGGATAAGTTTTGAGGTCTAAGCCATCATATGTTTCTGATTCTTGAGTGTTAAAGTTCACCGAATCACTACTAGTTCTACCTAATTTTCATTTCCTGAACATACTAGAGGACCCAACAGACCTGTGTGAGTGTTTATAGTCTCACGTTACAACCTGAAGTCTATCTCTTGAGTAAACAACCACAGCCAGAAGCACAGGGCTTCCTTGAGTGGACGTATCACAGTCTTCACGATCATATCACAGCCAGAAGGTTCCGCCCTTCTCAAGAAAACTCTCACCACGACATCTGGTGCTTCCACTGAGAGATCTTCGGATGATTGACCGTGAGGTTGAGTTCTAAGACGAAGAAGAAGATGGATCGGAAGAACGGAAGCGCTGCTACTGCTACCTCTACGGCTGCTGCATCTACGTCTACTGCAGCATCTTCTGTAGCACCTACGACTGCAGCGACATCTGCATCTGGTCTCAATATAGCTGAGATTATGAAGACGCTTGCGGCCCTGATCCAACAGCATCCGATCGTTGGAGGGGGTGAGTTAAAATCCATCAAGACTTTGCAAGCTATTGTGAATCAATGTGGAAGGTTTGAAGGTAGAGATATTTCTAGATGTCTGCGTGAATACATAGGAGAAATGGAGCTGGTTAGAGTTACTGATATGGAGATGATAATTAGTTTTGAGTTAGCTATAATCCATGAGTTGCAAGACCAAGTTAGGGATGTATAGAGAAGAAATCTAAGTGTATGGATGAGTTTCGAGTGATCTTTTCGAGAGGAGTTTCTTGAAGAAGATTCAGAGAGAGTTACTAGGAGAACGTTTTTGGACTGGGTTGAGCAGCAACCTGGTCGTATGATGAGCCTGAATGAGTTGTTGAGAGAGTTTGATCGGAGATACCGACAACTTTCAACTCTAGAGCGCATAACTTTAGATGCTAAGAGAACAGAGCTATTCATGCAAGCTACCGATGATGCTACGACAGATCGGTTATACTTCATGTTGGATGATCGACCGAGTGAGGGAGGAGTTCCTACTGACTGAGGGAGAGTCGAGGATGTTGTTGCTGTACTAACAAGATAGAGGCGTGGAAGAGTGGCCGCGGAAGGGCGTCCGCTTGTAGAAGTGATCTCTCAACCTCGCGCTGCTCCTCAAGTACAACAACCTCCGGCTCCTGCTCCCAGACCTGCTAACCCGGCTGCAGTTTGATGTTAGTTTTCTCAGTTCCTGCACATGAGCACATGTTCAAAGAACTACGAAGAACCATGGACAACAGAATCAGATCGAAGACCTGATTCGACAGATGCGAGAACTGAAGGTGGAGCTAGCTGGCCTGCATAGTGAGTAGCCACCGGTGTCTGCTGCTGCACGTCTAGGAGGTGCTCATATTCGTAGATGTATCTGATGTGACAATCCTGATCATTTTTTAAGAGACTGTCAAGAGCTTACAGCTGCTTTGCGAGATGGTGTGGTTCGCTATCAGAAGGGTATGCTGCACCTTTTTTCGATTGGAGAGCCGCTGAACATGCAATTTGGGCGAGGAGGCATGAGAAGTCTATCTCCGATTATCGCGGCTACAACTATAAATACGTTGATGACACCACTGGTAAATTTTGATGTATATGTCAGACATATTGAAATTTCTTCTAGTCCTACGTTGCTAGATAGGACTGATGAGAAGAGTATTGCTCTTGTTCCTTCTAAAATACTAAAGAGAGGAGCTGAAACAATCTCTAGGGTCACAAGGTGGGGTGATCCTATTGAGGCTGTCTATCAAAACATTCTTGGACGTGGATAGACACGTTCATTGATAGGATGCTTCTGTGGAAGAGAAGAGATGACGAGAAGTCTCTAAACTTGATACTGGAGTCCCAGAGGAGACTGGAGATAGACAGAGAGCCATAAGGAGACGAACAGTCCTTCCGGAGGATGTCCCGTCTACTTCTGTAGCTCCTCCACCTGCACCAGTCCAATGGAAGACGTATAGAGATCCCAGCAGGAGCTAATGACTATTGGTAGGTGATTTACTGCCCAAGAGAAAGAGAAGGGACCGGCTTACAAGTTGGCAATAGACATAGAAACTTCAATTGATCTCAAGAGCATCTTGGAGCAGAGAATACTTGACGCGCGAATTGAGTTTTCTCTTCGGGATGTTCTTGGTATTGCGAAGAGGGAGTTTCACGAACTGATCATCGACATCATCAAGCAGAAGAGACAGGTGATGTCTGAGCAAGTAGAAAGTCAGATGATAGATGTGTAGAAAGATCGATATTTCAAGGACACTCCAAGAAGAGAGAGCGAGTAGACAAGGAAAGTAAAATAGAGATGAGATGAGAGAGGCTTTGCCTCTCTCTGTATATATAGTGGAGGTGAGTACAAGAGAAACCTTAATGGTGGGTTAGCCCTCTAACTAACTCTAACAACCCTAACCACTCCGACTAATAGTAGCCGTCGATCTACCAGAGCTTGAGACTATATCAACACTCCTCTTCAAGCTCGTCTCTACATCTTGTACTCCTAGACAATGTCTGAAAGCATCAAACTTATCTCTAGGCAATGCCTTAGTGAAGATATCGGCAACCTGATCTCCTGTGCTCACATAACTGAGCTCAATCTCTCCTGCAAGGATCTTCTCTCTAATGCAATGATAGTGCACCTCAATGTGCTTCGTCTTAGCATGGAAAACATGATTACTAGCTAATTTCATGCTGCTAATGTTGTCTGTATATACAAGAACAGGATCTGTACACTCCACACCAATATCAGATAGCAGACATCGAAGCCAAATCGATTCGCATGTTGCGTTCGTTGCTCCTTGCTACTCTACTTCCGTGGACGACAAAGCAACTCTAGGTTGCTTCTTAGAAGTCCAGCTTATAGCAGCGCTTCCAAGTTCAGAAGCGTAACCTGACGTGGATCTCCTGTCGGTACTTCCTGTCCAATCAGCATCTGTGTAGCCATGTAACAACAATGGTCCACCGTATCGATAGTGACGTCCGTACTGCACTAAGAACTTCACGTAGCAGAGGATCCGCTTGATAACCTCCAAATGTGGTCTCCATGATGACTGCATGAACTGACTGATCAGACCGACAGCATAGCTCAAGTCTGGTCTGATGATGGTCAAGTAGATAAGACTCCCAACCATCTGTCTGTACATGCGTGGATCATCCAGCAACTCACCATCCTCTGCTCCTAGCTTTACCCCTTGCTCTAATGACGTAGCAATGGATTTACAGTCAAGCATACGAAATCTCTCAAGCATACTGAGAGCATACTGTCATTGTACAAGCCAAACGTCCTTCCCATCTCTAATGAACTCCACAGCAAGGAAATACTTGAGTTCTCTTAAGTCCATCATCTCAAACTCGGATTTCAAGTGATCCTTGATCTGAGAAATAAGCTCCTCATTGTTACCGATAATGATCTAATCATCAACATAGATGGTGATCACAACAATCTGGTCTTGTATTCGTAACGAATACAAGGTAGAGTCTGAACTACAAAGGTGGAAACCAAGAGACTGCAAGTAAGAATTGATCTTTGCATACCATGCTCTTGGTGCCTGTTTCAGACCATAGAGGGCCTTTCGTAACTTACACACACGAGAAGGAAACTTCAGATCCTCATAACCTAGAGGTTGCTGCATGTAGACCTCCTCCTCAAGATCATCGTTGAAGAAGGCGTTCTTGAATTCCACCTGGTGCACCTTCTAACATTTCTGAGTTGCAACTGCAACTGCTATTCGAATAGTCACCATCTTCGCAACAGGAGCAAATGTCTCCTCAAAATCCACTCCATGTTGTTGTGCGTAGCCCTTAGCTACCAATCCGACACATGGTACCATCCGAGTTGCGCTTGACCTTGAAGACCCACCTGCAACCAATCGCTTTTTTATCCTGAGGTAAGTCCACCAACTCCCAAGTCTATTGATGATGAAGCGCAGCAAGCTCAGCTTCCATAGCACTTACTCATTGGACCTTGTGCATCACCTCCTCAAGCGAACTCGGTTCTTGTTTCTGAAGAACATTGGTCATATATGCATGATGTGCAGCAAGAAAATCTTCATGCATATACCTACTAACTGGATGTTTTGCCCGTTCAGATCTGCGAGAGGTAATCGGTGCACTAGTCACATCCCCTTGCATCTGATCTGACGCAGACGTCAAGGTCTAAGACAAAGTATCCAATGGATGTAGAAGATCTACATATCTAGATGAGTCAAACATACACTGCAATAGCACGCGCTCATCCTGTGTTGAAACTACACTAGTTCCACTAGGCTGTGTTACGTGGACTCCAGCGTTAACAACAGCTCTAGGTGCAACTGATTCTGATCTGGAATCAGTGACTTCTCCAGATCCTCCACTCAACGTACTACTCTGAGGTACTATAGTGGACTGACTCCTTGGTTCTACAGTAGGTACAAGGATGGCTACGACAGATGCAGGTGCAAACCAAGACTGTAGCTCATCAAAAACAACATCTCTACTGATATAGAACTGCTTGGACGAAGGATTGTAACATCTATATCCTTTGGTATCAGAAGCATAGCCAAGGAAGATACATCTATCTGCTTTCGGATCTAGTTTCTTACGTCTTTCATCTTGTATGTGCACATAACAGATACATCCAAAAACTTTAAGAAAAGAGTAATCAGGCTTACTGCCTGTGAAGATCTCTATCGATGTCTTGTTGTGAACTGCCATTGTAGGTGTCTGGTTCATCAGATACACCGCACATGAAACAGCTTCTGCCCAGTAAGGTCTAGGTATGGTCTTCTCGTTCAATATCGCACGAGCAGCTTCTGCTATGTGTCGATTCTTGCACTCTGCAACCCCGTTTTGCTGCGGATTGTAACTGCAAGTCTTTTGACGTCGAATATCATGCTCACGCAAACATGCATTGAACTCTCCAGAAAGGAACTCGCCTCCTCCACCAGATCTCAAACAGAGCATAGATACTCCAGACTGTTTCTCCACCAACTTGCGGAAAGTTTGGAATGCTGATAGTACTTCGGCAGAGGACTTTTTTCTCAACAAATAGATCCAAGTATAACGCGAATGATCATCAATGAACGACACGAAGTACTGAAAACCGGTCATACTTGGCTGAGAAGCAGTCCATACATTAGTGTGAACAAGCTCCAGAAGCTTGTTCGCTCTACTACCTGATCCCTTAAAGGGCTGTCTAGCTTGCAGGCCGAATTGACATACTGCACAGACTCCAGTGGGCTCACTGGATTTGAATTTGGACAGACTTGTAATCAGGTCAGAACTCGAAAGACTTTTCAGCCTCTGAAAGTTTATGTGCCCAATTCGCTGGTGCCAGATGTCAATGTCAGACACTACTGGACCACTCTGTCCATACATGACAGCCTGTAACTTAGGCGTAGATGCATCTAGTTTAAACAGCCTATCACTCTTGATACCTCGAGCTATGACACTGCCATTCGAATCTTCAATAAAACATCCATCTTTATTGAAGCGCACTTGCAGACCCTGCTCTATCAATTGTCCTACAAATAGTAGGTTTCTAGTCAACATGGGTACATGTAAGACATTCCGTATACCAGTAAACGTTGAAGCAGGAGTGTCAAGTGAAATGTTACCCTTGTGCTGGATCTTGTGCTTGGTGTCATCTCTTGTCACCATAAACTGTGGAGTCTCCACAGGCTCGAGTGAACTAAACCACTCCCGATGGAGAGTCATGTGACTGATGACGTTGGAGTCGATCACCCAATCAGTCTGTGGCTTGAAAGCCGCATAACTCTAATGCGTAGTAATCAGCAACTGCTCCGAATAGACATGCTCAGTGACTGCATAGCCTTGCTGGTTGCTATTATCTTGTTGGGGGTTGTTGTCGTGTTGCTGTCTTTGATCGTTCTGCTTCTTGTAGCACTGATTCGCATTGTGGCCTTGTTTCTTGCAGTAGTTGCAGGAACCAGGCGCTCTTCTCTGATTGTTGTTAGAATCAGACTGTTGCTGGTTTTGCTGCTGCTGCAATTGCTGTTGCTGTCCGCGACCCCGTCCACGTCCAACATCTTTGCCACGACCCCTACCTCGAGATCCTCCAGAACCTGCAAAATAGACAGATTCTTGTTGACCCGTCGAAGTAGAACTCCCCAGTAAACGCATCTCCTCTCCTAACATCATAGGAACAAGCTCATCAAATCGCGGAAGGGGTTCTCTGATCGAAATCGATGTTATGAATTGTTGGTCGAAAAAGATCCAATTGAAAATCTGCCGTTGGAAACCTCCAAATTGACTGAAACTTGACCTAGTACACAATTCGCAGTTTCTGAACAAGACAGCTCTAGAAGGGCTGATCGTCAGATTTTAGCGAGAAAAAATCATCTAGGTCTTCGAAATCGCGTTCAAAGTTTCTGGTGACAAAAGAAACGGTTTCGTCTCACCCGAACGCATCAGCAGGATAATGCTCGACATCAGGTACAACTCTGGCTGCTCTCTCCTGTACTCCAATCTCCATCTTGCTCATCAGCAAGAGACTCGCGCTCTCACCAGCTCTGATACCATGTAGAAAGATCGATACTTCGAGGACACTCCAAGAAGAGAGAACGAGTAGAAAAGAAAAGTAAAATAGGGATGAGATGAGAGAGGCTTTGCCTCTCTCTGTATATATAGTGGAGGTGAGTACAAGGGAAACCCTAATGGTAGGTTACCCCTCTAACTAACTCTAACAACCCTAACCACTCCGACTAATAGTAGCCGTCGATCTACTAGAGCTTGGGACTATATCAACAAGATGCAGTAGGAGCTTCTCTGAATGATACAGAGTTCAGAAAGGTACACCTTCAAGAAGCTGATGACACGAGATACCAGCACTATTGAGTTCGATGATGAAGAAGCTGGCGACGAGAGTCCAGCTACTGATAGTGACTTCATGAAGAGGCACTGGGCTCGTGCAACTGCTACACGAGTTCGTCTTGGAAGCTTGTGTGAACCTGTTGTTGCTTTAGTTGATCACGGATCAGAGATCAACATCATATCACGGGAGGTGTATGAGAGAGGTCAGTGGTCTATCGAACTGAACCATGGTTGGGTGTTACGTGCTGCAAACAACCAGAAGGGTGAGTTATACGGCGCTTGTCCCAACGTGAAAGTGAAGATAGGTGATGTGGAGGTAGATTAGTACTTCTTTATACAGTCTTCTGCTTCGTATCTTGTGATTCTTGGTCAGCCTTATATCATTGTAGTTCGAATGGAGATCAAGATGATGGATGACGGATCTCATTATGCTAGGATACGTAGTCTGAATGACAGACGTTCTATTCAGTTTCTAATCGTTCGTACGAACCATGAACAAAACCGACAAACCTTGAGAGATTCTCCTATCTGTAGGAGTAAGGGTTTTCAGAAACCACTCTTATAAGACGAGATAGCAAGAGTGATGGATCTGCTACTACTATGATCCCGCTTGAGCAACCTGTGAGATCACATCAGGCTGACGAAGAGGTTCCTCAAGATTCTGAGAGTAGTTATACTGTACATAGTTGGAAATCTGGTTTGATGACTTTCAGTTCTGATGATTGGAGTGAATTCACGCGATTTGACTGAGAAAAGTATGAGGCAGATGGAGAAGTATGCAGCAGATCTGCGCTGTACAGGAGTTCTAAAGAAAGGCGAGATGATTTTTGGTGTCTATGAGGAGTTTGTAGGTGTACAGTCTTTTGTTCGTTGGTTGGATGGTGTAGATAAGTTGATGGTCCAGATGGGAGGAAGGGTGGTGATCCTCATCCACTCTCGTAAAGTCTATGAGGAGGTTGTCTCGTGCTTACAATCTTGTCCTCATCCGAGACTGGAGAGTGGATGGAAGGATGAAATTTGCTGGTGTGGCTCTCATCAAGAAGCATAGGTGCACACCAAATCAAAACTATAACAAAGAATGTGAAACCAGTGGCGACCCAATTACCTGTTGATTCATGACAGCAGATGGAGTTAGCTGTCACTGAGCCTGTGCTTAGAGATCCTACACAGATAAGACACCAGTTTACTCAAGAGACACTCGAGCAGCTCTAGATAAGAAGGAGTGGCTTCTTGACCGAAGTAGAGAAATGAGCTTTTGAGCAGATGATAGTCAGCCATGATAAGGAATTTTTTCCTCAGCTGAGGAGATTGGTTGTGTGAATCCTAGTGTGATAGCTCCGATGATTATTTTCACTGTTCCTCACGTACCTTAGGAATTGAAGCCGATTTCAGTCTCTCGTGCTTTGCTACCAAAGGTCATTGAGTTACTGAAGGAGAGGATGCTGATGGATATTCTTGAACCATCTATGGCTCCGTACTCTAGCCGATGGTTCACAGTACCTAAGAAGACATGAGCTTTATGCTTCATTCAAGACTTACAGCCTACCAACAACATCACGATTTGAAACGTTGGGATAGGACATGTGGTTGATGAAGTAGTTGAGGCATTTGCTAGAAGATCAATCTATTCGATTGGAGATCTGTTTTCAGGTTACGATCAAAGAGTACGAGTAGAGACTTGACTACCATGCGTACACTTTTGGAATTGATACGGATGTGTACTCTTCCTCAGGGCGCGACAAACTCAGTAGCTCATATGCAAAACATGATGCATAAGATGTTACGGGAGTTTGTACCTGAGGTCACTATCTCATTTCTGGATGATATCTCCATGAAAGGCTGTCCGGTGGAGGACAAGGACGAAGCAATGACTTCTAGTGGTTGCAGAAAGTTCGTTGCAGACCACATTCAAGATGTGGAAAAGATTCTGATGCGCTTGGAAGAGATACACCACACTCTATCATGTATCAAATCTCGTTTTGGAATGTCATAGATTGTGGTGGTTGGTCATTTATGTGATACTTTTGAGAGACGACCGAACCCAGAGAAGGTAGCTGTTATAGTAAGGATAGTAGATTGTAACAATATCATTGAGGTTTGACGATTCTTAGGAGCTTGTGTGTTCTTTCGCGTGAGTATTCCTCATTATGCAAACATTGTTGAGCCTCTGTATGCACTTCTGAGGAAGGGAAGAGGTTAACTTGACAGCAAGAACATCACGAGACGATGGAGCAACTGAAAGAGATTCTGAAGTCTCCACTTGTACTAAGGAGACTTAACTACGAGAGCAGAAGACCTATCATACTTACTGTTGACACGAGTCCAAAGGAGATTGGATGGGAAGTTGGCCAAAAAGACGCAGATGGTGTGCGGTTTGTTTCTAGGTTTGGAGCGCGAATCTTAACAGACAGACAACGTAACTATCCTCAAGTGAAGCGTGAGTTGTGGGGAGCTGAAGGTAGATCGAGAGTTTTGATTGGAGCTCGTATGGTATTAGAAACAGATTGTTTGCCTTTGCTAGGTATGATAGCATACTATAATACTCCAGACATAGCAATGTTACGATGGATTGCTTATATCCGGAGTATGAACCATGAGCTGAAACATATAACAAGAAAGAATAATCATGTTGCAGACATGTTATCTAGGGTTCGTTATACATATGAGAATGAGATGATTACAGAGGTCGAAGATGAAGAGAAGAGAGACGTTTGGTGTCAAGTTGGTCAGCAGACTTCAGACTTGAAACCACTGTCGTTCAACGAGGAGTTCTACACGGAGAAGTTCCGTGACATTGGATTCTATCTAAGTTCATTATGCAGACGAGAAGGTTGGAGTGATGCAGAGTTCAAGGAGATCAGACGAAAGGCGTACGGTTATCTTCTACGTGAAGGTTATATGTGAAAATACCCGAAGAGAATAGATGGGATGCTTGCTAGAGTGGTGAATGATCAACCGACAAAACTGAATCTGCTTAAGAAGTTTCATGACACCTTATGGGCTGGACACCGTGGAGTTTGGGCTACATACACGAAGATGAGAGCGATACTAGTGGAAGGGTTTGTATCAAGACGTAGTGGATTTTGTTGCGTCGTGCTGCACTGTCAGTTCTACTCTAAAGTTTGTTATAGAGATGGACTTGTACCTACCTATCCACCTAGTATTCATTTTTTGTGGATCCTTGTTCTTGTGCTGATGTCGTTGGGACTATGAAGGATGTGTTACTTGGTGTTGGCTCGAGAAGATCTCTCCAACTATGTGGAGGGACGAGCACTACGAATGTAGACTACAGAGAATATATGTAAGTTCGTGCTTGAAGACATCATCTGTCGTTATGGATCTGTTGGAAGACTATGAGCAGATAGAAGCGAGTTGAGAGGCGTAGAAGCGAAAGAGTTGTTTGCGTTATGGAGTAAAGCTTCGACTTCCTACTGCCATGAATCCAAAGGGCATTGGTAAGAGTGAACGAGGACACTCTTCTATTGTTCACTCTTTAGTGAAAGTATGTGATAGTAGGCCTAGAGAATGACCGAGACTACTTTCATTTGCTTGGTAGGATGATAGAACTACACACTGTACCACGATTGGCTATATGCCAGTTGAGCTTATGTTGGAGGCGAAACCGATCATACCTGCTGAGGAGAACTTTCCTACGTGGACTACTCTACCATGGAAAGATTCTATAGATCGTACTTCACTCCTTGCTTTACGAACTAGACAGTTGGAGCGAAGGGAGGAGGATCCTGCTGTAGCGGAAGTTGAAAGTGGTTCGAGTAAAAAACAAGGAGCGTTTTGACAAGACTCACCGACTACGACCAAAGCCAATACGTGTTGATGATTGGGTTCTAGTGTATGATAGCACGTTGGAGAAGCAACATTCTACACTTCGTAAGTTCTTGCGAAGATGGTTCGGGCCTTATGTTGTGTTAGATGTGTATGAGAATGTCATTTATAGTTTACGTGAGTTGGATGGTACTCCTTTGAAGTTATCTGTGGTCAGCAAACAAGTGAAGTTGTTCAAAAGACGTAGAGGATCAGTAGAGTTATTCAATTTTCTGAAGTCTGAGCAGAGGATGACAAGAGACGAAGACGTTGTCGTGTTGTGGTTCGGCTCCTGTGTGAAATTCCTGTGTAACCTATGTTGTGTTTCTTTTCCGTGTTTCGTGAACCGTATCGCGTAACTCGCCGAACGGTGTGATGAGTGCCACGTTTGTGTTATCTGTTTAAGTGATCGCACGGTAGAGGAACGTGCCAAGTCATCAATCTGTGCGCGTTCACTTTAGTGGTCCTTGTCGCCGCATTTGTGTATAAACTGGTGGGTCAAAGGTTCATACGACATTCTCTCTCAACGGGTGATTCGTAAGGGTTCTCGATGATCTGCATGGAGGAGTGAGGAACTGCAGGAGTGGTGGTTATGGACGGAGGTGTGTTACCGGCTCCGGATCTTCCTTTCCCGAATCCGTTTCACATCAAGCTTCATGGCATCCACCGCGATCACTTTCGACAGTGGTTAGTTGCGTACTTTGGTGATGAGTTCATGGGAAGGATGATGGAGTTACAGCTTCCGGTGATCCTTCCAATCGTAACATACGGAGAGACTTGAGATATGACGGTGTACATTTTGTTGTGAGGAACAATGGATCTCAACTATCCATCGAACGTTCCTTTCAATCTTTGGGTCGATGTCCGGTGCCATTGTAGACCGAAGATCAATCATGGGGCTTGGATCGTGAGAAACTTCGGGCAAGAATATTACAATCGAGTGATAGCTTCACCGTTTTCTTTTGTCCTACTTTTTATTTAGAACGTTTTCAAGTTGTAATATTGACGTTGTATTAGTCTGCGGCTCACTAGTTTCATTCTGGTTGAGCGCTTCTGTGTAGTTACGGACCGCGAAGAATCCATCGACATATTTGAAGGATTTTCTGAGGTCTTAGAGTGTTGTTGATGTCTTGTGTCTCATTGGAGAGTAAAAATTCGTTCTAAGGGAAAAGTTAAGAGGAGAAAAGACAAAAAGTAAAGTTCTTTTTGCTCTTATTGGTCCACTTTTGGACCAATGGTGTTCTAGCTGATCCTCGCGACGTTTTTGTGATTTCTGGAGGCTTCAGAGGGTCATTCGCGAAACGAAAGGTATGGTTGGAGAGCTCTCGACCGGGGCTACAATCTGGGCTGAAGAATCGATCAATTTGATGAAAGTATGAGCGCGTTATGATCGATTGAGTGGAGGGGGGTGAAATTCGTACATACTGCTACGTTTCTGGTTGTTCCGAGAGACTCGCGAGGAGTTTTGAGGAGCTGTCTGTTGGGTTGGAGAGCTGACGACGTGCTGGTCATTTTGATATCAATTTCGTCAGGTTTTTGATCGATTTGGATTCTGAACTGACCGATTGAAGTTGAGAAGTGCAGATGGGATAAGACGGGGACAGCGAACTGTGATAGCCATGGATAGTTTGCTATTGCTTAAGATCTGAGTCGAATTTCTGAGTGAAACTTTCCAGGATTGAAGAATGTCTTATCAGTAAGATACTTGGGAAGTTTCACCTCAAATGGTCGAGTAGTTTGTTCAGAATCTTGGATCAAATGTACCTGGGTCTGTAAAGCTCTAAAGTTAGCACAGATTACGGTTTGATCCATATCTGAGAATTGGTTTGAGATTTTGACCTGAAAATTGTTCAGGGTAGGAGTGAAGGGTCCAATCAAGCTTCCTGTGAAGTTTGATCATCATTGGTCGAGTGGTTTGGAAGGACTGAGGTCTCAAAGTTCGAAAATACTTCTGTTATTAGCAGTTTCAGGTTTTTCGGTATGATCTATTGTCAATTTGATCATTTTCGAGCAATTTGGAGAGGAGTTTGTTGCTGAAACTGCCATACCTGCATACAACTCGACATTGGAAGGTGTGGGGCTGATTTCAGCTCTTGGTGATGAAGGAAAACGGAGCCACTATGAGTCTTAAGCCGCTGTTTGGGTTCTCGGAGCTGCCAAGTACTACCGCCGTTGATGCTATATTGAGATCTGAATAGTGTTTTGGAGTATGCATGTTTTACCTTGCTGGAATACTTGATAGACCAGGGTGTACAGCAAGTTGTATCGATACTCTATCAAGTTGATTGAGTGATCTTAGTATCTTCTGATTGTACTATGAAGTTGTGATAGTTGGATTGATGGCCAGTTAGCGTCGTTGGGGAGCTATTCAGAAGTCAGGCTTCCAGTGATATAGATGAATAACTTCAGTTAGATAATACAGATCTGAGTATTTTTAGTTAGAATACAAAAGATCTGTTTGTAACACAAGTTTATGCAACCTATACGTAACCTTGGATCGTAGCAAGCTTTAAACTTGAGACGAGCAGATACAAGGTCACTCAGGCTAGAAGAGTAGATAGTGAAACATTTGAGTGGAAACATCCAGATCTAGATCCAACCTTGTCAATCCACATACCTCTGCACAGCCATATACCTCGTGTATTCCTAGACAAAAAAACACGTTATACGATAACGCCTTGGCTACTAAACGGTAGGTTGTTTACCATGTTGATAGAGTTTAAGCTCATGGGTTGTACTTACAGGTCGCCCATGCATGCTTTCTAACGTGTTTAAGTTATTTTTCAGGGTTACTTGTCGTTTTACATGTCTTCGCATATAGTTTAAGATTTGCGTTGGTACTTTAGGGGCTTGACGTGGTACCCTATGTGTGAAATTAAGTCACCACGTGGTTTGGAGCACAAAAGGACAGGGAAGTGAAGCTATGAACTCGCATTGGTCCAATTTTGTCCTTGTGTAACTCTAAACTTAGTAGTAGGGGTCTTAAGAGGAGTTCAAGCAATTGGTAAGGACATCCTGAAATCTGAGAACACAAGAGGATAGGGATCGTCGTGCCTGTCGCTGTCAGTGAAATTCTTGATCGATTTGGAGCAATAAAGAAGGAGTTATGGCAGATTGAAGTTCAGACTGTGTCAGAATTGCATCACTTTTGTTGATTTTGGGGTTTTTGGTGTCAATCACAGCAGAATTGAGAAAATCGCTTCAAACTTTCGTGGTCGTGTTTATTGTCAGCAGGGCTATGACTGTCCACAAATTTTCATGTCAATTGAGTAAGTGAGTAATTCAAGGCGACCGTTGAAGCAGAAGGGGTCTGAAAAGCTCTCAATCTAGAGCAGCAACTTCAGCAACTTCAGAGAACTGTGTACAATCAGGAGGTCAAATTTCACAGGGATGTTAAGCATGCTGTAGACTCCAAATACGGTTAGAATCATCGAAAGATATCGAGCCAATTCTCTGTTCTAGGTCAAAATAGTTGTCTAGGTACAAGAAATTATCGTAAATTCTTTACTCATAACACTTCTGACCATGTCTCGGTGCTCGAATTTGATCTCATGCTAAAACTTTGTATGTGTGTTCAGTAGGGCCTCATTTACATGTAGGAGAAGTTTTGAGGTCGAAGCCATCATATGTTTCTGATTCTTGAGTTTTAAAGTTCACCGTATCACTACTAGTTCGACCTGATTTTGTTTCCTGAACATACTAGAGGACCCAACAGACCTGTGTGAGTATTTATAGTACCCTGAAGTCTATCCCTTGAGTAAACAACCACAGCTAGAAGTCCAGTGCTTCCCTGAGTGGACATATCACAATCTTTATGATCATATCACAGTCAGAAAGTTTCGCCCTTCTCAAGAAAACTCTCACCACGACAACGTCAGAGTAGCCAGAGCAACGACAGAAGAAGAAAAAAGCCTTCTTTCCACAACAAAAGACGACATCCTCGAGTAGAAGACTGTATAATTGTAAGCCGATTTGTGGTCTTCTTTCCCAAATTACTACAACCAGGGATGGCTTGTTAGTCAGGATCCGGACTAGAAGCCTGTCGGAGTCTTAATTTCTCTTTTCATCTTGTTTCCTCTTGTTTGGATTTTCTCTTCTTCCTCATCTTCTCTCATCTTGCCACCTTACTATCTTCTTCTAGTGAGCTTCTGAGACTTCTATTGAGCTTCCGTGAAAGTGAATGTCGTTGTTGTGCTGCAGGAAGATCGCATCCATAGGCAGAAGCCTAGGAAGGCTGCAAGGGGCATACACCATGTGAATTATCTAACCCCGTTGGAAATTGGAAGAGCAATGTGTGACAAACATTGGTAAGTTGACATCTATGAAGAAGGGATAGTCTTATGGAGGTGTCAGAAGCCGAGTTGAACCTCAGAAGTCGAGAATTGCTTCGGGAAGACCGTCGTGAGAAGACTAGAAGCCGTGACCTGGAAGCAAGAAGCGTCTTCTCGAGCTTCTCTGTACGTAATTGTGTGATATTTAGATTTTATTTGTATATTTGGGTCCAAGGCACCTTTTGAAGGGTCTGGAAGCCGTTTGGTTTGTGAGAAGACGGGATTTCTAGACAAATCTCGTGTGTTTGTGTGTTTGAACAGATCTTAGAACTTAGAGCAGCGATACTAGTGTAAATCTCTTTGGGGAACGAAATCTTTTATGCTAAATGAGATAAACGAGAAATCATGAGACATTACATATAATAGCCTCGTATTTTTTACATCGCTGCAGGAGATTTCATCTTAGTAACGATTGTTCTAAGCTTCCTGGATCCGTGTGTCAGTAGTTGGTTGCATTTGAGACTAACTTGGATTGTATGATTAGTGTGTTGTGGAACTTCATCTTGCTAGAAGACAAGAAGTGCAGCCAGAAGCTGATGAGAGATATCGGAGGGAGGATTTGGAAAAAACCGCTTCCCCGCTTCCAAGAGTTTCTTGGAAGACTCGATTGTGGAAGACTGCAGTGAGTGCAACATGAAGCAGGAGAGGGAGACGTTCCGAACCTGTGGATAGTTATTCAGATCTTCAGCTACCAGATCCAGTATTAGAAGAAGAGTGGCACCTCTTCTCAACACTCTGGTTGATGTCTTCGACCAGAGAAAGAAGCAGAACGCGCGGATAAGGACCCTGGGTGAGTACATTCACTCCAGCGAACCGCTTCTAGAGAGCAGCGGGTATCCTTGAGACACCAAAGGAAAAAAGAAGAGCTCATGAAGATCCAAACAATAGATTTGGAAGAGTCTTCCATCTCGAGCATTATCTTTGGAGAAGACAGAAGCCAACCAGGTGTCACGACTTTCATTCTCAAGATCGGGCGCAGACGCGAACAATAGAACCCTAGTGGACTTGCGCTACATTGTGAACGTTGCGAGTAGGACTTAACGGCTTGACCGGGAGATCGAGGTCAGATGAACCCTAAGTGGTTCTCTCTGAACCAAGGTTAGAACATTGGGTTAGGACCTAAGGGTCTACCTCAAGACGACTCCAGACGAACGCTGACCAAAAGAGGTAAGTTTGGAAACGGACCGAAACATAGATCTGAGACATATGTTTGAGACGTGAGTCCGAGACACGGGTCGAGACATAGGTTCGAGACGCAGACAGATCATGGTTCGGATGCTAGTCCGAACCACAGAGTTCAAGTCTGGGTCTGGAGCACAGGTTAAAACAGCTAAGTGTTGGACCTCCAGCGATGTTTTAGATCGTGGATGGAGCTCCATGTAAGATCTCGAGGCGAGTAAGGTATCATAGGAAAGGACTCGACGGAGCTTTCCAGTGATATGTAGAACTCCTCGAACTGACCTCCGAGTTGAGAATTATGACCGATCCCGTGATCGAGTTGTGATATAATTTTCAGGGACCAAAGAGGAAGACGGGACCGCTGATCCCCGGAAGTATATATGAGAGGAGGCTCGATGCCTGGGTGGGCCAGGACAAGTCATCTGACCCCAAGGTTCGGCGGACGGATCCTGGGGGTATGAGGTGGTGGGTGGGCCGGTTCTAAGGTACGTTCTTGTCCAGACTTGGACGTCTGGACTTAAGAACGATGTAAGGGCTGGAACAAGATTAGAGAACGAGTCGACAAGTTAGATCACCGTTCGGGAGTCTAGACCCAGATGAACATTACGAGCGGTTGGACCGCTAGGTGTGTTGGAGATACCATTTAGGACACTAGACTTTATGAGAAGTCCGTCCCAAGTCATCTTGTGACTTGCTCATGTTTTGAGATCAACCTAAGCGGGTCTAGGTTGGGACTTAGAGAATGCTGAGCTTGATGATTAGGGAGACGGTCCGACTTCGATTCGGACCAAACTGAGTTAAGATAAGTGGTGCATGGATGCTAACTTGTGATTGTGGTTTGCAAGTTAGCGGTGTGAATTTCGTGACCTACTGAGCAAGAGCTTCCGTTGATGCAACAAGGCGGTAGGTGCACGGAAAGTGGTATCAAAGTCAACGCTTCAGTGAGCGAGAACTTGAGATAACGGCTGAAGGCTGGACTGTAAACTCTCCGTGGTCCTATCGATCAACTACCCCTCAATCTCTCAACCTCCACGATAGTCATCGATGAATCTACAACATGTCGGGCCTATCTCTCACTCAGAGGTCATCTCTGATGGCTTTGATGGAAGCACATCATGAACTTCAAGAGAAAAATGCTAAGTTCAATCATTCACTCACCTATAAACTCATCAACTAAAATTAGTCATTCTAACGACGTCTCTCAAGTTCTCACATGCTAAAATATCTTACACTCTCTATATTGCTCAAGTTGGCATTACGACGATGTGAAAATAATGATGAGGAGCTCTTCTCTACTCCTCTATTTATACATTCTAGGTTTTTATTTTGGTACCCTCCGGTAACTCAACCGTAACTATTTTTACCGGGTTTTACTAAGATATTACTTAAGATAAAAGCATTAATCACATGGGCTTCTTACCTTTTCATATGGGTTTATTCCTTCAAAGTCAACAACTTCTAGAAGGATTCTGAAATATTCTCAAGGAATCTCAAATTTCCACCCCTCTCTACACTAGGACCCACTAAAAAAGAGACATGTGGAATCTCTTCTTGTTTTTAATGTCCACAAAGTCCACAACTTTAATCCGACCACTAACATCAAGTCAAAAAGGAGATAAGAGATACTTACTACCTCCTTTCGACCTTTTAGACAAGATGACAAGATAGTAGTGCTCACTCTTTAGAAAAAATCTGAATTCTGCTCAAAAGTACAGCTAAGTTTATCCATAACTAACTTTAGCTAGTCATGACTAACTTGATACATCCTTAAAGCACTTGGGCAACAAATAAACATTCTCAACACTTAGTTATAACTAAATACCTTGCTAATAGATAAACTTCCTATGTGTAACATAGGTCGTTACAAGACGCTTGAGGAGAGACGCGAGACACGAAGCAGATCAAAATTTCTAGGTGAACACTTGGAGCGGTGGCCGACGTAAGGCAAAGTTCCAAGAGGAAGACCAAGAGACGAGTGGCGGCTGACATCAGGATCAGATCAACTCGAGCTAGCCCCGAGGCATAGTCAAGGGACGGTAACCGACAACCTTCATCCCAACGTCAGGGAGCCCAGTACTAGCTCCGACACGAGTTCTTCGTCTACCAGAAAGCTTTGTAAGACGAATTTACCGACCCGTTTTCAGGTATAGGACGGGCTCGCAAGGTTAAGGATTTCTTAACTGAGCTAGACCTTTACTTTGAGACGCAACAGGCTCAGGAGTCAGACAAGGTGAGAGCGGCAGTTACGTTCCTGAAGGACTATGCGCTTCTTTGGTGGAATGCATACAGGGATGAGCATGCCTTGACCGTCTCGATATTTGGTTAGAAAGAGTTCAAGGAGTTGCTTGCGAGATGATTCACTCCGGAGTATCAAAGGATTCGGGACGGTGTTGAGTTAGTTAGGTTGAAGCAAACAGGGACCTTAAGTGCTTGTGTGTGCGAGTTCAGTGCTAAGCTGGATTCCTTCTCCAAGTGGATTGAGGAGACCAAAATATGTATATTTATTGAGTGACTCAAGTCTAGCTCGGAGGAGGCGCTCTTCCAGATGTCGGAGCTACTTGCGACAAGTGTCAAACTTTTGAAGCTAGCGGAGCAAATTGAGGACGATGAAGTCCACCAACAGAAACCTTTTGAACCACGCAACATGGACAAGTTTCAAAAGAAGAACAATAGCTTCAAGCGATAATGGGATGGGGGTGAGAAAGATCGGAAGGATTCTTCTGCCTCGGCAGCAAAGCGGCAGCAAACAGGAGCAAAACCTAAGGGGCAAACACCTCAGAAGGGCAATGGTGCTAAGTTTACTTGCTACAATTGTGGCGAGGCGGATCATATTGCTAAGGGGTGTACGAAACCTAAGATTAGTAACTGTAGCATGAATGCATTTGTTGCAAGGACTTGTTGGAGGTCCAGATGATTGTGACCTTGAGACCACAAAGAAGACTCTGGGACTGATGTTTCTACAAGCCAAAGTTGCTAACCGTGATGTTACTTTTCTTGTGGACACAGGAGCGACCCACTCTTTCATAAGTTTGAAGTTGGTGAAGAAGTTGGGCTTGTATACCTCCAAGGCAGACAAGCCTATTCAAGTGCGCTTTGCCAAGGGCAAGACGTACCAAACTTCTGAAGTGGTCTTGGACGTACGATTTGCGTGTGGGAAGTTGGAGTTCACAGAGAACTTCACGGTGTGCGAGATGGATGATATCCATGTAGTTTTGTGAAACACTTTCTTAGACAAGTTTGATTTGGAACTTAAGCAAAAACCTTTAAGATTGAACGTTAGAGTTAAAGGATGGAAGCTGGGAGTGAAGCTGATCCGAAAGACGTGGAAAATTGACGACTTTACGGTGAATTTGATCAAAGATAAACAGATGGACTTCAACGATGGAGTCATGTGTTTGATGCGGATTGTAGATTTCATGGTGGGTGGCGGACAAGAGGAAACATCAAGAGACGCGACTAAACTTCCCAAGGTACTCCACGAAGTGATTAAGGAGTTTGAGGATATCTTGACGGATGAGTTACCTGCTGAGTTATCTCCAAGGCGGGTGGTGGATCACAAGATCGAGATCTTGTCAGGATCAGAACCACCTTCCAAAGCTCCTTACCGAGTCAATCAGGTGGAACTCCTTGAGTTGAAAAGGCAACTTGGCGAGCTATTAGCACGCGGATATATTTGAACCAGCAAGTCATCTTATGGAGCCCCAGTTCTTTTTCCAAAGAAGAAGGATGAGAAGTTACGACTCGCGTAGATTATCGTGCACTCAATAAGGTGACGATGAAGAATAATTATCTCTTGCCAAGGATAGATGATCTGTTTGATAGGCTAGCAGACGCAAAGTACTTCAGCATGATAGACTTGAAGTCAGGGTATTACCAGATCCGGATAGCTGACCCATATGTTGAAAAGACTGCTTGTCGAACCAGATACGGATCGTTTGAATTCGTGGTGATGTCATTTGGACTCTACAACGTCTCTTCGACGTTCACTACATTAATGAACATATTTTTTCACGAGGAGATGGACAAGTTTGTCATCGTTTATATTGACGACATCTTGATCTACTCCAAAACCTTGGAGTCGCACGCGGAGCAGCTAAGGGTGGTGTTTATGAAGCTGCGAGGGCATAAGTTGTTTGCCAACGTTGATAAGAGTGAGTTTGGTTTGGAACGGATTCTGCAGAAGGTTCTTCTCCATTAGTGCAGAAGGAGTCGGCCCAGATCTACAGAAGGTGGATGCGATTGTGACTTGGGTGCCTCCAACTACAGTGAAGGGGATGCGGTGATTCTTAGGATTGACGCAATTTTACCGCAAGTATGTGAAGGGGTTTTCAAAGATCACGAAGTCGCTGACGGATTGGACGAGAAAAGACGCATAGGTAAGTTGGACCAAGGAGGTTGACGATGCATTCTAGATGATCAAATCCATTTTGTCGAAGGTGTCAGTTTTGAAGCCTCCGGAGTTTGACAAACCATTCGAGGTGCACACGAACGCGAGCGACTATGCGAATGGCAGAGTGTTGGTGCAGGATGGAAAACCTGTAGCGTATGAAAGCAAGAAGTTATCGGACGTCAAAGACGGGTGCAGGACGGAGAGTTGATGACCGACTCACGAGAAAGAACTCTTTGCGGTAGTTCGTTGCTTGAGAAAATGGCGGCATTACTTGGGACTTCACAAAACCCAAGTGTATACTGACAATATTTCACTCAAGTACTTTGAGACACAAGATCGGGTGACGTCAAAATAACTACGATGACATGATATCTTGATGCTCATGAATGTGGAGTTAATCCACAAAGCGGGAAAGGACAATGTGGTTCCTGACGCCTTGAGTCGCAAGGAAGAATATCTTCCATCGTCAACACAAATTTTGCGAGCTATGTATCTTAAGGAGTCAGACTTGGAGAGACGAATACATGAAGGCTACATGAGGGATGACCAAGCGAATGAGTACCTGGAACAGCTCAAACGAGGAGTGAAGTTGCAGAACATGCAACTGAGACATGGCTTACTCATGTTCAAGCAAAGTCGAGTTTATGTGGGACAAGGAAAACAAAGGACAAAGATGCTCAAAGAATGTCATGATGCGCCCTTATCAAGCCATAAAGGAGAAAAGTCCACTTTAACAGTGATAGCTTAAAAGTTTTATTGACCTCGCATGAAAGACGATGTCGCCCACTTTGTGAAAACATGCGTAACTTATCAAGCGAACCGTGTTTCTTATGAGAAGAAACAGGAGTTGCTTCATCCTTTGTCGATTTCAGCTAGACCTTGTGAAAGCATTAGCATTGGACTTCATTACGTCTCGGCCTGACTCAAATGGATACAATGCTATTTTTGTGATAGTTGACCGGTTTAGCAAATTAGCGAAGTTTATCCCGACCTTGGATACTGAAATAACATTCACGACTTCTCGCTTGTTCCTAGATACTTGGTAACGTTCACATGGGTTACCTCGGAGTGTTATTTCAGACCAAGACTCTAAGTTCACAAGTGCCTTTTAGAAACATTTGTTCCAAAAATTGAGAACTAAGTTAAAATTTAGTACCGCCTTTCATCCTGAAACAAATGGACATTTGGAGCGAGGACAAACAAAAATACATAAAAGATGCATCACATAAAAGTATATGATGCATGTTTTATCACATACCATGAAGTTTGATTGGTTATTTATCCTTGACTCGTTCATATTTCTCTTTTTCAGTATTCGTTACATTTCTTTCTTTCGATCATTTCACTGGTGTAGCAGAATGAAATACATGTTAATGGACCACTTAGGGGTTTCATTCCCACAAGCATTTATTAACTGTTGTCTTGCAACGATGCAACTAAATGCAATATTCTGGTGTAAAAGTAGGAAAAAAGTATTAGAAAACACTTTTAATTCTTATTCTATTTTGTCACATCGAATATGCATCCTAGTTCATCTTCCTTTTCTTGTTTCTATGTACACTTGGCCAAAAGGGGACAGAAACCCTTTCTCTGCCTTTCTTATAGTTAGAAAAACGAGGAGGTCCACTTAACAAGAAAGTGTCAGAAAATAGAGAAAAGTCTAGATCTAGGTAAGGAGTGGGATAAGTGATGGTCCATTGATGTCATTGGGGAGGATGGAAAGTGATGTGAGAGGATCGTTGTGGATTCTTGTTGATTGGATCTTGTAGAATTGTGTTGGAGTTAAGTCATCTTTATCGTCAAGATGCTTCATTTTTCTATCGTCATGAGACTCATTTTAGCGAATGTGAATCAGATCCGTTCAGTCTCATTCAGTTTGTAACCTCTTCATCTGGTAAATTTGTGGAGTCAGTGTATTGATGCTTTTGGTTCTCTAGTATCCAACGCAATAGCTTCTCTTGACCTCAATGTTAAATAGTTCCCGAATAAGGTGATTTGTCTTCATGGAGTGCATCTGTACAATTTTGCCCTGTGCAATTGTCCTCCTCCTACTGAAAACACTCCAATCTCGTACCCCAGTATTCTAATCGGTATCAGTTATATGCCTCTGTCAACTGCAAAGGTTGACCGCTTTGCTTACTTCTTTGTATTTCGAGCATCCAACTGCAAACTAGGTATTTTTCCATCATTGGTCTCTGGCAATTTCTCCCTGTGAATTTAGATTAGGTTTAGGGTTCACCATGTAGATCAGGAACAAAGATACGGACCTACCGAGCAATATACTTCGATGACGGATACACTCACCGTAGCATAGTTCCGTAATGGAAAGCAATCTCTTGTATCTGAATTTCAAGAGCAGTCAATAGTATTAGAGACGGTTCAGACAGAGTGAAACCTAGAAACCAACACGTTGGACTAGTCCTTTAGAGAAATCAGTGTTCAGAGTAGGACCACGGTCCTAAGGCCGTATCTTCCAACTCAAGGTTCATCTTGCCACATGAAACATGCTCGAGTGAAAAGAAGAAATACTGGTGTGCACCCAGCTGCAGACCAGGCCAAGTGTAGAGGTTGTCACATGATTGACTTTTTCTCCAGAAATCTACCTCAAGAGCCTCTAGTGTACCTGCGGACAGCGGCACGCCGGGCAGGACGTGATATAGAGAAGGAGGGAATTTTGTCTTTATAATTGTGATTGACATGTACATCAGAAATCTACTTAGTCGCCCCTTCCAGCAATTTCACGACTCTGTAAACTTCGACAATTTAGAAGTTTTTTTGTCAACCCCCGGACCTGACATTACCATTAAGAGTAAGACGTATCAACCAGTAGCCGGTAATATGGCTAATAGAAGAACATATCATAGCAGATTTTTACACTAAAGTTCTTCTAATATTTTTATTTTAAGAACATCATAAGAACTTTCCTAGTACATCTTACGTGGAGGTTAACATAAGGTTGATAAAGAAACTTCTGAATTGATAAGGTTGACAGAGTCATGAAATGGCTGGAAGGGGCTGACTAAGTAGATTTCTTCGTGTACATTGACAAGATGATGCGACAGTGTAGCGTACAGTTGAGAGAAGGAGGTTGGAGGTCTAATTTGAACTAATTCTCTTTGTACAGAGGAGAATGTGCGCTCTTGTTTCTTTGTACAGAAGAGAATGAGCGATTCCAGCCCATTGGGTTGAGGAAATAGTGTTTCTGGGCAGCGCAGACGGTAAGCGTCTACACAAAACTCGAGGATAAACAAGAATTAATTGACACGTGAAAGTCTGTCATATTGTGAAGTTTTTAAAGAAAACAATAATATGCATGCTCGATGAACTTTTGTTGTTATAAGAGAAATATGAAAGAGATAAATGAATATTATATATTATATGAATGAAAATAATTAAAATAATTTATAATTTATAATTATTAACCCATGCTTATAAATGCGAAGAAATCTAGATATAAACTTTAAAACACAAGTTTATTTGTTGTTATTAGAAAAATATGTAAGTATTAAATAAAAATTATATATCAAATAAATGAAAATAATTAAAATATTTTATAAACATTAGCTATTGGCCTATGCTCGCAAATGCGAGGAGATCTAGATATAAACTATAAAACATGATGGAGGAGGTGAATATGCACGGGAATATGTGAGTTACTATGACATCATGAAGGTTAAACTCCGTACAGAGAGGCATAGTTCATATAGCTAAAGTGTACTAGTCATTTTACAATTAGCCGAAAATGTAGTTTCACTTGGACATGAATTTAGGCTGAATTGTGCTGAAATGTACTTTCTAATATCTTTATTTTATTCGAGTGAGTGTGCTGAAATGTACTTTCTAAGATTCTTATCTCATTCGAGTGGGTTCAGAATACATTAGCGAAAGAAGTTTTGATGTTTGTAGAATCTATAATCATCCACTATATGTGTTATATTATTTACGACTGGCATTACCTATTGTTATTGTAGTGAATATCTTCTTTGTAAACTCTCTAGTGAGATTGACATTAGTCATGATACACGTAGAGCGAATTAAGTAGTTGATGCACTTGCTTTTCCTCCAAGTATAGATATTTGCTTCGCTAGATCATTAGCACTTTCTTGAATATCCTCCCAACAGCCTTCTACATCTAACTGTTATGCATTTTCGTTATCGGAAAAAGATGTAAGTGTTAAGATATATATTATGATGTAAATAAAATGTAATTTATATTCTAACCTTTCCGGCGGTAAGGGTTTGAATATATATTAATGTTCTCTCAAAATGATACATTTTGAGAATTACAATCTCAGATTTATACCCCAGCAACTTATCAGTCCGGTCTTCACTTATGGTTTATATCTAAATCAATTAGCTATTCTTAAACGGATTAATATATATTATTTATAAATTAATTTAGTTTTTATAACAATTTATTAAAATATATTTTTATAATAATTACACGTTTTCTGATAAGAGAAAACGGAATTCACTGTACAAGGCCGTGGGGAAAGATATTCAACCTCTTACCTCTCCATCTTCGATATCTCTAAACTAAATTTTCTAATTTAAAAGTTTTTTCATAAAGTATATTTGTGTATTGCACTAACTGTTTTGTTTTTTATTTTACAAAATGTAAAGATTAGAAAGGAAGGTATAAATAGTGAGAAAATGTTTGTTTTGTTTTTTATCATGATGCATGACGTCTGAGAACAACGTACGAGGTTGCGGACCGTGGCCCCATATTTCGTTTTTAGGGTTTGATCGCGTGGACCTACTTTGCTAGTAGTAATAGACAAAATATTTCCACTGTATGCCTTGAACACGATGTAAGTCTGCAAAGGAAAGAGGCAAAATCTTGAAAAAGTGCATCCTCGCTCTTTGCACCAAGAATGCTTCCCGCTCGCACAGCAAGAGTCAACTGACACAATATGAGAAACTATACTAAATATACAACGTTCTCCGAAACGGTGATAGAGTCTTAAGATAGATAGGCATAGAACAAGGTGGCTTGAGATCAAAAATGTATATGCGGTGCTCTGGGTTACTTCCTACGCATGCCGACCCTACATGTCACGGCCTTTCGGAAAACACTGACAACTCGAAGACGGTAGTGCGGTCCACGCCTAACACTCTCTGTTGTAGCATAGAGTGTTGGGTGCTATAACTTCTCCTACTCATCTCGAACCTGACCCTAACACTCTCTGTTAGGTGCAATGCACAATTTTCCCCTATTTGCTACTTACTACGTACTTCGCCGGGTTATTTACGTGCTACCTAAGTGCTACAGCGTGTTCCTCGATAAGGTATCCATTCTCGACGTACGCATATATGTCTGACCGGACCTAGGGCAACGTCATCACCCCAGTTTCCACCAGTGGATCGTGAAGGTAGGATCTCCGAGCAGAAACTGCAACGTTGTGAAAATACAGGAACCAACGAGGGAACGAGTGGACGGGCCAGCTGAAGTGACATCAACATGGCCGGGGCCAGAAACATCGAGGCACCTAGCACCATAAGAAAAGTGGACCGTCCCTTCGTTCCGAAGAGGGCGTGGAGCGTCAGCTGGCAGTGCACGCACTAGCTCTTAAGCTCTTGTGTGTTTCTCCTCCTAAACATCAAGTTCAGTCTGATTGAGACTTGCAGTGCCCTCCTGATCCGGCCGCGGAGAGGTTTGGAAAAGTTATTCACGAGTTCGAAATCCATGGTTGGGCTCTAGGGCTTTGGTGGACAACAGTACCATGCTGTACGCGGCGTCGACAACTCCGGGTTTGCAACTGTCAATTGCACATGATCCAGTCTGCTCCCACGAAGGTGTAGTTTCAATTATACCTTGATGGGAGCCGACCGGATTATGTGCAAACAACATGAGCATGAAATGCTGCGCCATTGTAGCTCAGAGACGATGACGAGGCGCTACTTGTATTCTCGCATACTTGCTATTTATTGCGAGAATACAAGTATTTATTGCGGAGCATTATAGAAGCCGAAACGGGGAGCGTTCTGGTGTGAATGATTTTCCCCAACTACAGTAGTTGAAGGTTCCTTCTCTAGGGACACGCTTGTATCGTTTGTGGAATGAAAGGTCCCTCTGCGGCTTGTCCGATGATGTCCAGACTACTATTAGGTTTGGTGTTTCTGCACCTGTCCTTCGTCTGTCATCTGTTTTGACCGGCTGCTTTTACAGTAATCTCTACTGCATTCGTTGTGGTTCTCTGTTGGAGTTTCTAGAGTGTCCTGATCGTTTTATCTCGATCTATTTCTACGATTGCGTTTCTTTCTCTGCTACATCGTATGGACTTACTGTTGCGCCAGTGTCTTAATAGAACTGACGTTCACTTTAGTCGTTCCTTAGGTTTCTAAGTTTTTGTATCGAAAACGTTTGAAATTTAGACTGGGTGGCAGATAGATGCTTTCTCTGGAAAGTTCTCCGGAAATTCGAGAGAATGACCGGAAATCACAGTGTCGAGTCTTCCACTGCGTGTCCGACGGAGGAGAAGCGTGAGAAGAGGAAAGAGCAAAATGTAAACCCGTCAGAACGCTTGAATGCCTTCACCGCGGGCGGAACGAGCGCAGCAGGACGTTCATCAGTCAGGGCCGGCATCAGACGTGAGCCCCATCCGACCCACAGTACTCGCGCACTGGCATCCGAGCCTCATCTCATCGTCCGGGTTGTGAGGCTTGTCTGTGATAGTGTTCACAGATCAAGATGTACGTACTATAGAACAGATCCTGTTCAAGTATAGTCGAGGAACAGAGGCTTTCTGACAAGACTATTTGTATGCAATCAACTGCTGGCGCCAAAACTTAATAGTTTTATTTCGGCCCACTCCTCCAAGATGCCAACCTGACAAGGACTGTTATATTCGCATTACTTCTGTATGAAGTTTCTATTTTTCAAGAGTAATGTTTGAACAGGTTATTTTCTCAGATCACAACGATCTGTTCTCTTCTCCTAGATGTACGAACTCTTCGAAGAAAGTTCTAAGATACTCATCTCCAAGAATACCTTTGCTGCTCATTGGCTGCTCATTGCGTCGCGTTGTTCCTTTGCTGTAGTACGATCTTGTACTGTCTATCATGCAGTGATGATACTCTTTGTCCTACTGGTGGTGATCTTGACTCTGAAGGAGACTGCACCCATCTTTCCGAAAGGAGGAGGACCCGGAACTCACAGATTGCAAAGGCCAAGCCGCAGAGGAAGAGATTGTCAAGATCCGTTGGTTGGTGTATACCTATCCGCTTCACTCCTTCTGACAGAGTCATAAACAATTTCCTTTTGGTTTTTCACCAGATTACGAGTTTAGTTTACGAGTTAGTAGTAGCTATTCGCCTCTCGCTTGCGAAGTATCTGCTACCACATTTCGTCCTCGTCCATAAATTCTGGAGGACCTTGACTGACTTGACCTTGTCCTTGACCTTGTAGCGAGCAGCACCCAGCTGTATTTATCTTAGCAAGGGGACAATAGCACAACGACGTGACCACATGCTAAATCTGATTGATTACCAGATATAAAGCGAAGGTCTAGGCTTTCCTGGTTGATTATGCGCATGCTGTCACCACAGGGGCTTTCACCAGCAAGTTTACTGCTTGTTTCACTTCGTAGTAGGGTCTTACACACACTAAGCGACTGAGAGAGATAATGTAGAAGGACAGATCGAGTACCCCGTCCATAAGATTCGTGAAGTTGAGTACTTCTTGTCAGACCTACACGGAGGAAGAATTTCACTCCTGAGATTTATGATAGTTTTCGCCAACCATTTTCGACACCAACTGATTTTCCCTGACTCGTTGGCGCATAAATTAATGTGGAGACTGCTGTTGGCAAAGCAAGAATGGAAGTGGATGCAACGAAAGTCCAGTCGTCTGCGCTCGACCAGTTTGTGAGCGTGGAAAGCTAGGGTTTAGTATCGCTGCTCAGGCGAAGCTTGCTTACTGAAGTCCTACGCCCTCATATTCTTGCCACAGGGCAAACGGTTATGTGACCAAAGCGGTCTCTTTCAACTTAACTTCGAGGACATCCAGGAAAAGGAAGCAATCAAGGAAGTGCGCAAGGACCTTATACACCACTAGGTGCCCTGAGGATGGTCAAAACGCGAATACAGGACACGAAAACACAGCAACCACGGAAGTAATCTCGTTGGTTGCTAATGTCTCTTCTATTAGAAACTCTCTACTTGTAAGTACTGGTTAGACATACAAACGACGGCGATGTTGGTCCACTGATGAAGCTACAACGGCCACTTTATTACATGCACCATGAAGCACCAGAGTCATACCAAAGATTAGCGTGGTACATCCAAACATGCTACAGTTCTAGTATCATCTAAGCTACACAGTGCAATCCACTAGAAAGGATCTAGAGATAATATGATCCCACGTTCTACCGTGAGACATCCCCTAGGCAGAACACAACGAGACACTTTGTGGACGTTTTCTCAACAAACAAATACTACCGGTAGTTAGTTCGCAAAAACGCTATATGAACCAAGGCACTGGCAGGAGACGCGGAACGTGTAGTGAAGACTAGAACAATTCTTCTTTTGGGGAACTCGTACAGAAGATCTTGAATCGTTTTCATGAGACCAACAATGTTCTGGATTTACTTGCTGCTTCTTGAACTCATCGGGTCTCCCACTAGGGGAGGATTGGCTGCGCCTGCAAAGGAGATAGTGCAATACCGAGGCGACACTGGCGAGTCCGAAGCAGCAAGCTACTCCATTGGACTCACACTCTTGAAAGAAACAAGATTAGTATCGTGAGGGTCAATGACCCTCATATCAGATATTAAACTAATAAGAACAGATATTACACTTGATCTTCTATAATGGAATAGAGATGTTTATAACAGATATTAAACTAATAAGAACAGATATTACACTTGATCTTCTATAATGGAATAGAGAAGTTTATAAGGAGTTGTGGAGTCCATCTTCAGCCCCAGAGCTTACACAGTTTTATGAACGAGCAGGTGCCACCACGCGCGTTCCAAATAAGCTTTCCTCATCGACTTCGCACTGTAGGTTATCGTGATTCTGCGGAGTTGGTGGAATGAAAGGCAATGATAAAGTAGTGACAACACATTCAAACCGAGTGTGTCCAGAAAGGTAAGTTGGAATGTTCTTTACAGACGGTAGCGGCGAGTAGGAAACTGGCATAGTGACAGGCATATGGTGGCAGGGACGAGGAGACAGGAAGGGAAGGCAGGAGGAAAACTTTGCGCGAAATGATTACGTTTCCCACGAGCATTATAGACCGACGTCGCGTGTAGCAAATCGAGACATCAGTCGCATGATTCTCACAGGGAGTGTAGAAAATGTCCTGTTGAACCGAGTGGCATTCACAATAAACCATGTCCACAGTTTATGACTACTATACGAAAGGAAGAACTTTTCCTTGAAACAACGGAAACCGATAAAGTGGAGATCTTTTCTGCATTGGACGCTCACAGTTGTTACATAGTTCTTGGCCATTCTCGGGTCGTCTCGCACCCACTCACGCACATTATGGATAAATACTTCAAGTATACAGTGGTATTCACTAAAACTAGTCGTTATATGACTTCTAACGAAGAAGTAGGAAAGAACGATGACATGTTTTCTGTTCATGATAGTGCAACTCAGGTCTCATTTCAAACAGATTATATAGTTATTTTCGATCCATGGAGATTTTACGAAATTTGAACTAGAATCATGATCAGTTTAGGACTTTCGACCACGATTCTATCCAACATTTTGTTTCTTTCTTTTGATATTTTCTAGTATTTTCACGGCAATGGCGAGTATAAACCTATGTAAACGTACTTGGTAGAAATTTCCTCGTCAATATTTAATGTGGCTGAACATACATAAGAGCGTAGTCGAGTATAGAGATAATGAATGGAGAGAGTACAGACTTCAGAGTGTATCTCTCACAGGAAGTGGGTCAGAGCCCCGCCATGATTTAACCGCGGAAGGCAGTTTAGATATTTGGGACTAACAGTAGCGGCCGCTTGCCCTTCAGCTTTTGCGATTGTGGTTCCGTCTGTGGGCTGACGATCTCTTACTAACTGCTACTGTGCGTCAATCATATCATTCAGTTGGGAACGAATGAATCAGAACAATGTGAATAGTTCAGAAAGCCATAAGCCACGCAGACAGAGCCGAGGTCACGGAGATTTATAACCTTCTCTCAGCATACCGTTCTCGGCCTTTTGGCTAAGACCAAGTGTAGTATTTGATCGTATCAGTTTAATATCTGATACGAGGGTCATCGACCCTCACGATATTAATCTTAATTTTTTCGCGGTTGCGTGTCCAGTGGAGCAGATTGCTGCTTAGGACTCGCCAGTGTCGCCTTGGTATTGCATTACTTCCTAGGCCGGCGGAGCCCATCTTCCCCTCGAGGGAGACCCAATGAAATCAACAAGCAAGTGTTCTCTGTCAATAACTGGTCGTCTTTGTGTCGGTAGTAGAATATCTGTGATATCCGCTCGTGAGCAGGTCCCGCATATGGAGACGCGATGAAAACAAGAAGACGTATTATCGGAGAATTGGTGCATACTGGAAATACGAAATCGAGTGCCCGAATGTACGTTGTAGAGAAACATTCAGGTGTACTCTGCATATGTTCCGCGGTCGATCTAATGCACTGCACTCTTCAGCGTTGACATGATGATCGGCATTGCTCCTTCGTTGCCCGTGTGGATGTAGCATGGCCATCGGATCGGAGTATTTGGACATGTGAGTGGAGATGCAGGACAATCCTTTGCTAACTCTTTGTAGGTCCAAGGTTCAGTGACTTCAGTCGATGAAATCACGAGGTTTGTAGGTTCAACAGTGAACCAAGACCGCCGCTCTTAGCAAGGTTAATACCAATACCTGTTTGTAATGCTGTCGCGTTTCTGACCGACGACACCGCAGGAACCTACCACTTCGGTTTGCTGGACGTTTCACTAAGCAGCTGAACCCCGTCATCGTCATCAGCAAGTAAACCCTAGTTTTCAGCGGTGGCGAACTGATCGAGCGTATCGTGGAGTTTAGTTGCATCCACTTCCATTCGGATGCGCGGATTCTTGCTGTTCACAGTTGGCTGGTGAAAACTACCAAGAGCTCAGGAGTGAAACTTATTCCTTGGTCCATCACTCGTAACGAAGAAATCGTCTTCTTCTTCTAGTCTCATGGACAGTGTACTGTTCATGAGACTAGAATCCTTCCATCTCAGTCAAAGGCAATTTAATTATTATCATATGCATCATAAATGATTGTGTTCTCCTCAATCTGGCGAACCCCAAAGAGACCATGAGGATTCATCGTTATTTTCTTTCTTCATGGCCCTGTGAATTCGAAGCTGTTGAAAAGCATTCCACATGAGAGAAGGGAACGGTTAGCGTCCGGTGGGCACTGGGATGCTCAGCTTGTAACTGACCTGAAACTGAAAAAGTAGTTGATTCACGAGCTGGTGTGAGAGGCTGTGAAACGTTAATTTGGAGCTACCGAAGACTGTAAGCGAGGTACTGACATGAATCCTTTTGCTAATCCGGCTGTTCATTTACGTAATTAGATGAGAAGTGGCGGAGATCGAATTTTATACATCTATTCGTTGCAATCTGCTCATCGGTTCTGGGAAAATCGTCGGGTGAACAATTTGGTTTCGCTTAGACTTGGAAAACAGGAATGCTTATTCCTATGTATTCTGTACCATGTGTGCGTGAGAAAAACGGTTTTTAAGCGACTACTCGATTGCTTCAATTCTGCTCCTAGAGCTTAGATTTCTCATGTACTTTCTGAACTTACGTTAGTCCTTCAGTTGTCGAATGGTCGTGTAAAGTCGAACCTTTGTCTACTGGTAGTAAACGGTAGAATCATTGCCCGTCAGCACACACTAACTTTCGCTGCTGTAGTGCTGGTAACGACACGAGGGCATGACTAGTTACTTGACTCGACCTTCATGACGGGCGTCGGGAGTGCAGTTGAGTAGCGTGCTATTTCGGATTCGCCGGGACCACCTTAGCACTGATCTACCTCCCACGCTTCGCTTTTCCGGGATAGTAATGAACAGAAGCAGCACGCTAAGGCGGATTTATTTATTTATATTTTCGGCGGATTCTCAGCAGGATCTCTTGCTTTAGGTAGTCATACTAGGCTGAAATGGGTTGCGAACGCTTTGAAGCGCGGACAGTCCACAGAACACCAGTTCAAAAACCCATAAGCCCCGCGGGTACAGACGAGATCATTGGAACTCATAATCTTCTCTCTGCCCAAGGAGAAGTATACCTTTCTCGGCCTTTTGGCTAAGATCAAGTGTAGTATCTGTTCTTATCAGTTTAATATCTGATACGAGGGTCATCGACCCTCACGATATTAATCTTATTTCTTTCACGGGTGCGAGTCCAGTGGAGCAGCTTGCTGCTTCGGACTCGCCAGTGTCGCCTTGGTATTGCACTACCTCCTAGGCCGGCGCAGCCCATCCTCCCCTCGTGGGAGACCCAATGAAACTAAGAAGCAAATGTCCCTGTGTCACTTCACATCGTTCCGTTACTAGAAATCTGGCTGAGGAGTTTGCTCCCGCTGTCCTACGCATTACGCACTGTCTACTTTGGAACATTCGGATTGTTGAATAGCACTCCTACGGAGAACACCTTCAGAACGTTGCCGAGTCTACTACTGTTCTGCCGAAAGAATGTGCTACGGTCGATCGTCAATCATATGATCTCAAGATCCTTCGTTTCGTGGTTGACAGCACTGTGTAGCGTACGTGATGACAGAAATTTCTCCCTTCATTGCCCGTGTGTAGTTACCACGGCCATCGGGAAAGAGCATTTGGTTGTGTGCCTAGAGGCAGAGGACTATGCATCGTGATTGTGACCTTTGTAGCTCCGCAGTGCAAGTGATAAAGACCGGTCTCTTGCAGGTCTAACCAATACCTGGAAGTGAAGCTTTGAATTTTCTGATCAGACGGCAGCGACCTACGACTTCGGTTCACATATTCTTGTTTTCCGATGGCAAGACTATGAGGCGTTAGGACTTCGGAGTTCAGTTTGCAACTTTCGTCCAGAGCAGCAATACTAAACCCTAACTTTCCACGCTCAGGAATTGGTCGAGCGCACCGTGGAGTTTAGTTGCGTTCACTTCCATTATCATGCGCGGATTCTTGCTGTGTCAGTAGCGGTTCCCACATTCAAGGAAAATATCTGTTGGTATGCAGAAATGGTTGGCGAAAAGTACCGTAGAGCTCAGGAGTAGAACTTGTTCGTTGGTCCAGCGAACCCGCCTGACAACAGGCGGGTTCGCTAATTCCATGGACCGGGTATCGTACTGTATCTAGCTACACCTTCCATCTCATGTTAGGACTTCCTTCGGCCGAATCTTTTCTCCATTCTCACTCTTTGACTGTTTCATTCTTCACCACAACGAGAACCTGATTGAGAAACTGAACGGTATCAAAATGGTCAGTGCTAGAAACATATAATTCTCTGTCCAGTAACTGAATTGACAGGAAATCTTTCCTCGCGTCCTCTTCCTGCCGATAAATCAATGTCGTTTCCATGGATACTAGACTGGAAATATATCCTGGAATCCTGGATACTGTTGTGTTAACACGGTATGTATACTACGAGAGAATGTGCACCAAGCTGTAAACTGAGAACCTTCTTCAAGGGTATGCTGCGTCTTACTCTGATATCGCAACGTCATAAGGAACAAGTCGAAATCTCCATGAGAAGTAGCAATTGCGCTCTCCGGGTCAGACGAGATAATGCATCCCCTCACACTTATCGTCGAGTAACTACCATCCAGCATGCCTGTGGATTCAGTTGTGATGATATTAAGATGTTCTCTGACTTCGTTGAGACGTGAATGTCTGAAGGCTAGAATTCTTATTACTGAATGCTGTACTCCCCGCAGGCGAGTTCTGTCGAGCACACCGTGATGTTCTTATCGGCTATGTCACAGAGAGATTATCAGTTAGAAATGTAAGGCGAAGATGAACAGGCAGTTTTGGCTCGGCCGCAATAAATTATAAGTAGCGCTCTCCACTTGATGAAAGGGAATATTTACCCTTTTCTGATGACACTCTTTCACGACTATACTTGAACAGGATCTGTTCTATAGTACGTACATCTTGATCTGTGAACACTAACACAGACAAGCCTCACAACCCGGACGATGAGACGAGGCTTTGATGCCAGTGCGCGAATACTGTGGGACAGTACAGGTTGACGCCCGTTTCTGACCCTGCTTGATGAACGTCCTGCTGTGCCCATCTGCCAGCGGTGAGGGCATCCAATCGTTCTGACGGGTTTACTTTTTTCCTTTCTCCTCCTCTTATTTTCTACGCTTCTCCTTCTTACTGGAAGAACCGACAGGAATTTCTCCGGAACTTTTCCTCATTACTGTGAAAATCCCGTACGTTCTCAATCAAAATGTATGGTCTACGATTTAGGTTTTTACAGGTCTATTCATCTTATTGAATCTGGCATTCAAGATTCAAGTGCAACAATTTAATGACTCCGACGAATTAGAAAGTATAGCTAAAATGGAGGCTGGAGTCGAATGTCAATATATGGTGTTCGTTTTATTTGATAAGAATTCCTTTCTATTTCTGTATCTCTGATATTTGTATTCTCGCATCTTTGTGAGCGGTGAATTCTTTACATACATTGTGAGCAATATTATATATTCACCATACAACAACTATTTTTATTACTAAATGATGTAGTTAATCTTTGTTCACAATTACAGTTAACATTTATTATATACAACTATTTTTTTCAATTATGATATCTTATAATAATTAAATTTATAATTTGAACCAATCTGGTTAACCTTTCGCTCACTACAACATTAAAATTGAATACATATAGATATCCCCTCAAACTGTATCGCACATGAAATAGTTAGGTGTAGGTATCTGGAAGTGTTTCTCTCCCAAAACCTTTTCTTTGTAAATGTTTTCCTCTCCAGTATTTCCTTCTTCTCTACTTTACCTCAGGGTCTTTCGCAAAACGACTCATCCATATGATACGAGATGTCTGAACCAGAAGGTATATATCCTGACATTTTTTGGTTTCGAGAAATTACAGTTCAATGCTAGAGACAACACAAGAGTTCTAACATTTGTATTGCATGTAACAAATAAGCATTTGTGTTCTTGTTCTGTATGTTTGTATGACAAACACAAACAGACGACAATTTGTTTCATCGGGTTCTAATACGTTTGTCGGATTTGACACTCCCCTAACGTTTCGTCATTTGATCTATCGTTTACTTGCAACAGCTTGTAATTCAGTATTCGAACTAGGTCAGATGATCCATATCCGCTACATGTTACCTGGTGAACGTTGCAAAGTTGCTAGAACCAATGTTACATCTTGAGATCTTGCACTTGAGGTCATCACCACCTGGCTTCTGTGTACAGTCACGACAATCGGAGATAGTTCGAGTACCAGAATTACAAACTCTAACAAGTTAAAGATCCGATCTAATGACGAAATAATAAAAATAATCTAATCAACCTCGACACATATATTGGGTATGATCAAGTAAATTTCTGCACAAAGAAATATAAAATAGATACGTTACTCGATTTGAATGAGAGACGGACTCTCTCTCTATCACGATTTTTCAACCTAGCAGTCCTTGTATTCGACTTATTCGTGTACGAGATGATATTCGACTTTTGAGCACCTGCATATTCACCTCCTCCATCTTTCGATGTAGGAGGTAAATATCCAATGTTTAATTTAATGCTGGAAAGGTTAGGTATTAAATTAAACTTTATGTAAATGAATGCATTTCTGAGTATAGCTTGAGATCTTGCACTTGAAGTTAGCACTACTTGGCTTCCGTGAACAGTCATGACAATTTGAGATAGTTCGAGTACCGGAATTACATACTCTAACAAGTTAAAGATCCGATCTAATGATGAAATGATAAAAATAATCTAATCAACCTCGACACATATATTGGGTATGATCAAGTAAATTTCTGCACAAAAAGATATAAAACAGATACGTTATCCGAGTTGAACAAGAGACGGACCCGCTCTCATTTACCTCCGCAGCCGATGATTTTTTGGAGATCCCCTCGAATGTGAAGTAACATATGGATGTAATCTAAATAGAACTGATGAGATTTGAACTGTATTCTCAAGGTTAAATTATTTTCATTTGCAAGATAGCATTCTTGTGAGATTAAAAACCCTAGCATCCAACGATGCAAAATTGGTGTAAGTTGTTGTAAATTGGAGGATATGTTATTATCATAGATGAGAACCTAGTGTAATACTTTGAGACTTCACAAAGGAGAAAATAAAAGTAGTTGAGTAACTTAAGTATAATAAATGATAAATGGTAAATGTTATTACCTATCTTTTGGGGTCTTCACGAACCATGGGATTGTCTATGTGAGTCCATCGTAGCGAGACCCGGACCAGAAGCTTCGATAACAATTTGCAGCACATGCACTTCCAATCGTACACCCAAAGGATTGAACTCACGATTTTTCTCTTAGAGGACTGTAAGCTAAATCACTCTTGGGACACCGATCTTTGATATCCTAAGTGTTCCACATATATTTATTCTGGAGCTTAAACCGTTAGAGTTAGACGGCAAGAAAGTGTCCCCTTGTCAAGAGTAAAAAACTGTGCCAATGAAGTTAAATACTGAGTTCTTATGAAATGTCTAATCATCATATGTATATTAAGTGAATTATTTATTCCATGAAATAAATTTATAAAGGAGAAAAAACAACATCATTAATCAACAACTGATACGTTGATATTAGGTGAAATTTTGACTTGTATAAATTTTTTCTGATATTAGTAATGTACTGGATATTTTTGGAAAATTAGATTTTATGAGCAATTCATTATGAATTATCTAATTCTATTTAATGAAATAACACAAGGTCAATGAAAATTCTTATAACCGAGGTAGATTACTGTAGTACTCATTGAAATCAAAGTTTGATTACTAGAAGCATAGCGTGACTTAACTTTGATTACTATAAACATGTTAATAATTGAAGTTTATACTATTTACTGATACTGATATATTATTTCTTGATAACTAGCAAACTAATCCATAAAATGCATCAACATGAAACCTTTTATTAGATTCCGCTTCTTGACTTAGTCTAAGATAGTTTATATCACAAGTTCAATGGATAATAACAAAGTTTGATCTAGACAAGATCCATTAGATACATTTACTAGAATTTTGTTCTTCAAATATTCATAAATTTCTAAACGGAGAATTACATTAGTGGAAGTGGAAGAGAAAGAGACCATACTAGCATGTTAGATCAAAGAAGACGAGCGAAACAACCAGATATGATACAACAGCAAAGATAGACGGCAGCGATACGTTAGTGGAATTGGAAGATAAAGAGACGAAAGTAGCATGCACATTACTGAGAAAGCAGTCCGTCAGCCAGCGATCGAAGAAGACCAGCGAAAGAAGAAGATTTCAGACCCCCGCACAAAGCGAGAAATAAGAAATAATGACGGCAGCGATATGAATGAAGAGTAGCGATATGTGATGCCCACAGACCAACCTGGAAGACAACATGTCAATGCTGACTACCTATCCAGATTGGAGACAGAACGTAGAGCAGACGAAGTGGAAGATGAATTCCTTGATGAGAAGCTGTTCCAAGTTTCTACAGAGACGTTTTACTCTAAGGGGGGAGGGGGCCGTACCGCCTACTCTCCAAAAGCCGAGGTAAGGTCTTTTGACCTTATTTACACAACTTCCACAATAGAATCTATCTTCAAGGACCTGAGGAAGTTCTTGGAAGACCAACAATACCTTGAGGGATTGGATGCCGAGCAAAAGGTCTTCTTACACAAGGCATGCCCTTATGTCATCTTAAAGGGTATTTTGTTTAGGAAGGGATATGACGAGAAGCCGAGGAGATGCCTCGAGCCCTCATAGATTAAGACGGTGATCACAGGTCTTCACTACGAGGATGCTGGGGGTCACTATGAATTGAAGATGACGGTGAAGAAGATGTTGGACGTCGGCTACTGATGACCAACCATGTACAAAGACACTTTTCAGGAGATCAGAAGATGTGATGCATGCCAGAGGATGAGAATACTGACAGTTACTACACGGTGGTCTCTTACTCCCATTTTATCTCTTACACCTTTCGAAAAGTGAGGAATTGACTTTGTTGGACCAATCGCTCCTGTAGCCAGAAGAACACGTGCACAGTATCTACTGATCGCTACAGATTACGTCATGAAGATGGTGGAAGACGAAGCCACAAGGAAGAACGACGCTGCAGTGGTTGCCAAGTTTCTTTGGCACAACATCATCACCAGATACGGATGCCCGTTAGAACTGGTGTCAGACAGAGCTACTCATTTTCTGAATGAGACTATTTCTCTCTTGACATAATACTTTAGGATCAAGCATCGGAAGACGATATCGTACAACCCGAAAGCTAATGGACTGACAGAGAAGTCGAATGGTCTTCTCTGCAATATCTTGAATAAGGTAATTGTTAACCACGCTTATGATTGGAACACGAAGTTGTCATCTGTGTTGTGTCATCTAGGTGGTGACTTTTAGATTTTCACCTAAAGTCACCACCTAGAAGACACCCTTCTACCTAACCTATGAGATGACATCCGTTGTTCTCATAGAGTTAGAGGTCCCTACTTATAAGTTAGCTGTTACCGACCGTATGGAAGAAGAGGAAAGTCAAGAGCATCATCTTCTGAACTTTGTGGAGTTCGAAGAAGACATGAATGCAGCTCTAGAGAAGACGAACAACGCAAGGTTAACTATGACGGCAAGATGAAGAAGGTGACTGTCAAGGATGGGGATTTGGTTCTTCTATACGACAACAAGCATATGAAATTCTCTGGAAAGCTTCATCTTCGCTGGATGGATCCTTATCGAATATTGGAAGTCTTCAACAATGTTCCTTACAACTGGAAGAGCTAGATGGTACCTTGATGACCACTCATGTTAATGGGTGGCGTTGTAGAGTTGAGAGTTTTCCTCGGGAAGGGCGGAACCTTCTGGCTGCGATATGATCGTGAAGGTTGTGGGAAGACTACTAGGGAAGGTGCTGGGCTTCAGGTTCTGGTTGTTTACAATCCAGAGGTAGGCTTCAGGTCATAAGGGCACTATAAATCTTCACACAGGTCGAATAGATCCTCCAGTATGCTCAGGAAGTGAAAATCAGATCAAACTAACAGTAATAAGGTTCACCAGCGAACTTTAACAGTCAAGAATCAGAAACATAAGATGGTTTAGGCTTCAGAACTTCTCCTATATGTCAATGAGGCCCTACTGACCATACAGACGAAGTTTCAGCTTGAGTTCAGTTCAGAGCACCGAGATATGGGTAGAAACTTTCTGAACAGAGAAATTATGGCAATTTCTGGTACCTAGACAGCTATTCTGACCTAGAACAGAGAATTGGCTCGATGAATTTCAAAGTTTCTCACAGTATTTGAAGTCTACAGGATGCTGAACATCCCTGTGAAGATGGGCCTCCTGAGTGTACACAGAACTCCAGATCTCCTCCTCTGAAGTCGCTGCTCTAGATTAAGAGCTTTTCAGACCCACTCTGCTTCAGCGGCCGCCCTGAATTACTCAGTTACTCAATCGATATGAAACTTTTTGGGAAATCGTAGCCCTGCTGGCAGAGAACACAACCACGAAGTTTTGAAGCGATTTCTTCAGTTCTGCTGCAAATGACACTGAAAACCCCAAAATCAACAAAAGTGATGCAGTTTTGGCATAATCCGAACTTCAATTGGGCATATCTTCGTCTTTATTGCTTCAAATCGACTGAAAATTTCACTGACAGTGCTTGGCTTGACGAGCTCTCTCTCCCTGTGCTCTCAGATTTCGGAGTACCCTCACAAATTGCTTGAACTCCACTCTAGAGCTCTGTTTCTAAATTTAGAGTTTAACAAAAGACAAAAGCAGACCAATGGGAGTTCATAGCTCCACTTGGTTGTCCTTTAGTACCCTAAACCACGTGGCAACTTAGTTTTACTCATAGGCTACCACGTCAAGCTCCCTAGAGTGCCAGCGTAAAACTTACACTACCTAAAACGACACGCAGCCCCGAAAAATAACTTAAATCAGCTAGAAAGCGTGCATGGGCGACAAGTAAGTACAACCCATGATTTCAAACCCCTATCTACATGGTAAATCTAAGTCATGTACATTGAGTATCATAGATAAGTATGAATTTACTTGCACAAGCGTACGAATGCTTGAACAAGATAAATGTCATACTACCAACCTACTAGGATCCAAAATATTTGACAGAGTTAACACCATATGCAAAAGGTGTCAACCATAAGCATAAAAGACTAAGAACAGTACAGAGCTAACTTCTAAGACTACTAAACATCAAGTGTCGGAGTAGAAATAACATGCGCTAAGTAACGCGACAGCAGTGATAAGTGAATCATTTACTATGTCAAATGATTCACATCACGACAACGTGAGACTATAAACACTCACACAGGTCTGTTGGGTCCTCTAGTATGTTCAGAAAATGTAAATCAGATAGAACTAGTAGTGATACGGTGAACTTTAACACTCAAGAATCAGAAACATATGATGGTTTAGACCTCAAAACTTCTCCTACATGTAAATGAGGCCCTACTGAACACACATACGAAGTTTTAGCATGATATCAAATTCGAGCACCGAGATATGGTCGGAAGTGTTCTGAGTAAAGAATTTACGATAATTTCTGATACCCAGACAGCTATTTTGACCTAGAACAGTGAATGCGCTCGATATCTTTCGATGATTCTAACAGGATTTGGAGTCTACCTCATGCTTAACATCCTTGTGAAATTTGACATCCTGATTGTACACAGTTCTCCAGATCTCCATCTCTGAAGTTGCTGCTCTAGATTGAAGTTTTTTAGACCCCTTCTGCTTCAACGGTCGCCTTGAATTACTCACTCACTCAATTGACATGAAAATTTGTAGACAGTCGTAGCCTTGCTGACAATAAAAGCGACCACGAAAGTTTGAAGCAGTTTTCTCAATTCTGCTGCGATTGACACCGAAAACCTCAAAATCAACAAAAGTGATGCAATTCTGACACAATCTGAACTTCAATCTGCCATAACTCCTTCTTTATTGCTCCAAATCAATCAAGAATTTCACTGACAGCGACTGACACGACAAACCCTATCCTCTTTTGTTCCCAGATTTCAGGATGTCTTTACCAATTGCTCGAACTCCTCTTAAGACCCCTACTACTAAGTTTAGAGTTACACAAGGACAAAATTGGACCAATGCGAGTTCATAGCTTCACTTCCCTGTCCTTTTGTGCTCCAAACCACGTGGTGACTTAATTTCACACATAGGCTACAACGTCAAGCCCCTAAAATACCAACGCAAATTTTAAACTACATGCGAAGACATGTAAAACGACACGTTGTCGAGGCGAGAGTTTTCTGAGAAGGGCGAACCTTTTAGCTATGATACGATCGTGAAGAGGAGGGCGAAAACCACACACAGAATACGGATCGCAAGAAACCACACCACCACGTTCTCGATCTGGCCAAGATAAAACACACGGCGTGCAAGTAGATCTTCAACTCCAGATCATGCAGATTGAAAAGCCCACGCTCAATAACTCAGAATATCAGAAAACTGCTCCTGTGAAGCACCAGCGTGTTCACCTAGAAGCTTCCCATTTTCTTTTCAGAAAGTCGTGCGTACAAGTTGTAGGTCTCCTATCTACTTGATTTTGTTCTCTACTCTCAGTCCCTCGATATCAAAACTCTGATCAGACAGAAGTTCTCTTCAGACGTAACCTCCGTGTAAAATTTCTCTCCTCAGCTCTACTGTTTCTCTCTACTCGATAGTCTTTGCACGGTAAACTCTACACTGCTCGATGATCGACAAACTGCGATATGCGATAATGTGACAATGGACTGAGAATTCTCTCTCTCTGGAGTACACCCCTCTGGGTTTTCCTCCACCCTACGTAACCTTCAGTGTCACCTGGAAGGGGTAAAAGACATCCTAAACAGATGGCAGCACAAAATTAAATCACTGATAATAAATCTACACGTAAGAAGAATATTTCACTAAGCTTCGCTGGTTTATCTGTACGGACGGTCACCGACTTGGCTATACAGTCAGCATCTGACACCTCCACTCGAAGTAACTCCGCCACGGCTACCTCTGGCCACCGGAATCACCTCGTTTTGACACGTGGAGCCCGAGTTATCACCATTGTCGTTTTCCGCCCCCTTAAACTTTGAAGTACCGTAAGTATGGCCTCAGTTATCAGTTTCACTTGATTTTTCGACCCAAGTGAATAATATTTTGAACTCTACATTTTTCTACAAAAGAATTGGTACTGACTTGAAGTATCTTTGTTGCCATCTCGCTACCTCAAGACTTAGAGGGCCGCAACCGAATTCGTACTAATTATCCCGACAACCCGAAGGTGGGAGGTCCATTTCGAAACCCGGTGGTAAACTCCCTCTACCATCCACACTAGGTGACTGCACTAGTGTGGATGCTAGACGGAGGCGTCCCACATTCACGGTACGTTTAAGGGACATCTAGTGTCCCGCCCCTAGGTAACTTGGTCCCCCTCTATTCCTCCGAAGGGTCAGCTTAAACCCCAATTAACTTTTCGCCTGCAACTCCGTTTGCAACTTTTGAACATACCACGGTGATCAGCACGACAAGACCTACGCCGTGGTGTTTTCAGATTTTCGAATGCACACTTCCTCCAGAATCGACTTCTCTGAGGTCTTAACTTCACTCAGAGAGACTAACTTCTAACTGAGAGGTGAATTATTCACTATGTGGAATATTCACATCAAGACAACGTAACCCTGAAAAATAACTTAAACACGCTAGAAAGTATGCATGGGCGACCTGTAAGTACAACCCATGAGCTTAAACTCTATCAACATGGTAAACAACCTACTAAGACTCAAAATATATAACATTCTCCAGAATCGACTTCTCTAGTCTTAACTTCGCTCAGAGAGACTAACTTCTAACTGAGAGATGAATTATTCACTGCGTGAAACAATTCACATCACGACATCCACCCCCTTATCAATTGCTCGAACTCCTCTTAAGACCCTTACTACTAAATTTAGAGTTACACAAGGACAAAATTGGACCATTGCGAGTTCATAGCTTCACTTCCTTGTCCTTTTGTGCTCCAAACCACGTGGTGACTTACTTTCACACATAGGCTACCACGTCAAGCCCCTAAAGTACCAAAGAAAACTCTAAATTACATGCGAAGACATGTAAAACAACACGTAACCCTGAAAGATAACTTAAACACGTTAGAAAGCATGCATGGGCGACATGTGAGTACAACCTATGAGCTTAAAATCTATCAACATGGTAAACAACCTACTAAGACTCAAAATGTATAACATTCTTCAGAATCGACTTCTCTGAGGTCCTAACTTCGCTCAGAGAGATTAACTTCTAACTGAGAGGTGAATTATTCACTATGTGAAACAATTCACATCACGACAACGTCAAGGACCAATCTCTCATCGGTCAGTTCGTACGTAGATCCAAAGTGCTCCACTGGATGAGACAAGCTTCGACTCTGCTCAGCTTCTAACAATCACTGCCACTCAAGAAGAACACTTCCTATGCACAATTGGGCATGAATTCGAGGAAACCCACTACCCAGAAGACACAGACAAAGCTTTTGCAATCAATTCCTCGAGAAGAAGGTACATTGGCTTTGAGAAGCTCACTCCCTCCACTTCTTGTCACTACTCCTCGACACACCAGCTTAGAAGCAGGACTACATGATGATACCGTTCCTTGTTCTAGGCTGTCCACTACCGCTGTCTACATCTTCCGATCCACTACTGGGAGCGGAAATGCAGACCCCTCCTGTGTAATCCAACTCTGTTCATATGTCTCTAGCAATGGACGTAATGTGTTCTGTGCGTCATGTGTGTACAAAATCCTACTCTGTGATAGTCTTTATACATCTGCCTTGGAGCCGTACGAGGGAGATCCCGTCCAATCCCAACTCGCAGTTAGAAAGATGAGACGCTGTCAGAAGACCACCACCTCATATGCATACGGTTCCTTTCTCAGTTTAGAAACTAATTCTCTACTCCTACCGTTGCCTATCCTGTCACATGGACTAGGACATGTTTTTCTATTGTGGCTTGGTTGATCACAGAGACTGCACTTCTCTAGAGCAGAACGAGGAAAATGTCTCAAGTCATGATGTGGACTTGTTTGCTGGAGTCGTCTTCGTCTTCGATGACACATTGTCTCAGAAGCAAAATGTAATATTTGTTCATCATTAATAGGATATTCATTCTCAATGGTTGTGGGTTCAGTAAGGTGACTTTCTTCAATTGGTGAAGAGACACGGGTACTACTCGTGGGAGGTAGATCTTCATTGCCATCTGCTGTGGATTATACAGAGGGGAGTTGCCACTTCCTAAAATAGTAGACTTTGCTTCCTGCCAAAATTAGACAAGTCAACAGTCTTCCTAACTCTATTATCTACTCTTGATCTCCGGGTGCGTTCTCTACTAGATCCTCTCCTACCTGATCTCCTAAATCGGCTTCAGATAAAGTGGGAAGCTCTACTGGTACCTTGGGTGTGGCTGAGGTGGCTTCCTCCTCGATACTCGTGATGTGTGCTTTTGGTGTAGCTTCAGAAGACAGAAGCAACTTCTGGGAAGCTAAGTCCACCTACGCTTCCTGACTCTTCTGAGGGACCTATTCGACGCTAGGAGCCGAGATGACCTCACAGTGGTCGGAGGAAGTCACCTCCTCCACTCGAAACACCTGGGAAGACACCTTGTCTTCTAAGACTTCTTCTGTGGTCTTCTCGGCTTCCAGCGCTGCCACTACCAAGTGGACAGCGAGGTCGAACTCCTCCTTGTCAAGATCCGGGCCTGCGGGTCCTGGTGTATGAGAAGATGTAGTTGCGGGTTGGAGAATCGAGAGAAGACCGTAAAGAGTCTTCAAGTCCTCGATCTGTCGATCCAGGTAGCGGAACATGTTCTCCTTGCAATCCACTAACATTTCCTTAGAATCGTCATCCCACTCCTGTGCTAGGGTGAGAAGCTTCCTACCCGCGGTGAAGTTGAACTTCTTCTGAAGTGCTTTCACCATCTGCACAATGACCTCCTGCACTCGGGCTTCTGCTTCCTCTCGCTGCTTCTTCTCTGCTGCGGCTTGAGCCTCCGTGGCTTCCCGTAGTGTTCTCCATGTCGTCTTCTCTTCTGCGAGTCTAGTGAGCTTCTCCCTGTTTCGCTGAACCTCCTGCTCGCGCTACTGCAGCCGTGTCTGCAACTCCTCGTTGCTCTTCCGCAACAGCACCAACTCCTTGGCAGAAGCAAAACCTTCCATCTTGTACTTCGCTGCGAGCTTCTCCGTTGTCGTATTGTACATAGGTCTATACAGTGAAAAGTATTGCAGAGAGATTTTTTTTTATATTGTGTAAAGGAAGCTGCCCTGCAGCTTAACAAGCTAGGCAGGAGCTAAGCTGGGGCTATGCTTGACAAGCTGCCCCCTAGCTTGGGTTGGAATATCATCCCTAAAAGAGTCAAAAGACACCAGAATGCAAAGCTCGACGAGGAGAGCGATCTCATGCTTCTAGTTTTGACAGAAAGTGTTTTAAGCAATAGTTAGTACGAGTTTTAGGCTGTGAAATATGTGAAAGAGGGAAATCCGTCGATTCTGGTTCGTGACTCGAACTCAGAATCGGATAGCGTGAGCGTGTAGGTGTTCACAAATACTATAGTTTTTTGACTCCTTGTTCATTAAAAACGGAGTTGTATAGAGAAGTTAGTGTAGGAAAGGCTAGTAAAGATTTTACAGAAAATTTCTTCAGGTAAACATATGTACAAAAGTTTTTACCTTCTTGAACGGAACCAAAGGCCATCCCAGTGATAGGGCGCCTGCCTAGGAGGGAAGTGGTCTTAGGATCAATCCCCCCTGGCCTCTGGTTCCTATTCCGGCATGTTGGTCTCCTGGAAGGGAGTCTATGTTGGATATGCAGCCACGTCCTGCATATCTAGGGGCGGGAGACCGGTATCTCTCTTAATCGTGGACTTCCTGGCCTAAGCCTCCGCATGCCATCCTGAATATACTATGGGAGATACCTGGTGCGCATATGGGGAGGCTGTAAGCCCTGTGGGGCGGCCTCATAAGTGTTGGGGCTTCGGCCTACATTGGATGGCTTGTAGTATATTCAGGGTGGCATCAAGATGGCATCGAGGGCACGGGAAACTTTTGCTGAATATTATGTACGCATAAGGACAGCAGAGGAGCAGCTTTAGATGGGGCCTTAAAATTAAAGCGAAAGATTACAGTGGAAGCGGAAGATTACCGCAGAAGCTTGAAGCGGAAAACTACAGCGGAAGCGGAAGATTACCGCGGAAGCTTGAAGCAGAATATTACAGCGGAAGCGGAAGATTATCGCGGAAGCTTGAAGCGGAATATTACAGCGGAAGCGGAAAACTACAGCGGAAGCGGAAGATTACCGCGGAAGCTTGAAGCGGAATATTACAGCGGAAGCGGAAAACTACAGCGGAAGCGGAAGATTATCGCGGAAGCTTGAAGCGGAATATTACAGCGGAAGCGGAAAACTACAGCGGAAGCGGAAGATTACCGCGGAAGCTTGAAGCGGAATATTACAGCGGAAGCGGAAAACTACAGCGGAAGCGGAAGATTATCGCGGAAGCTTGAAGCGGAATATTACAGTGGAAGCGGAAAACTACAATGGAAGCGGAAGATTACAACAGAAGCTTGAAGCGGAAGATTACAGCGGAGGCGGAAGGAGGAGAATTAGAGTTTAAGAGGGGGGCAGCTTAGCTAAGGCCCTGCTTCTGATAAATGACTGCGCTGATAAGGACAGCAGGGGGCAGCTTAAGCTGGGGTCTTTACTTTTAGGTAAAATACCTGCGGCGACTTGGGATCGGGGGTACAGTTTTGCAAAGGAATGTTTTCTGAGAGAGCTGAAGCGGAACACGCAAGAGAAGCTAAGAAGCTGGGGAAAGATCAAATTGGGGACAGATTGAATTGAGAGACCATCGTAGGGAGAGGGGCAGGAGTTTTAAGCTTGGACGTTGTCCAATAGACTGTACGGAGGAGAAATTACTCTCAGGAGGCAGTTTTATTGAGAGTGATCGTTTGAAAATCTACGGAGGACTTTTGATCGACGCTGGATCAAATTTCTGAGAGTTTCAGTTGACGCAAGGAGAGGAATAAGATTCAAGGGTCCGAATTTCTCTATTAGGTTCAGATTGAGACGTACTGGGTAGACTTTTGGCTTGACGGGTGAAGACAGGTGCGCAGGAGAGGAAGAGAGAGATTTTCTGTACAGTTGGAGAAATTGGTGGTGCAGACGACACTGTAATAAAGTTAATTGAATCTTGAGAGACCTATGTGTGTACCCAGGGTGTGTTTGAGTGCTTGTTTTTGTAATTGGTGAGCACAAGGAGCAGTGTTTTGAGATCACATCTCAGCAGCAACCTATTTTCCTTTCTGGTCATTTTTCTCTGATCGATCACAGTCAGGAGGTCCGCCCTCCCCAAGAAAGACTCTCAACTCGACATCTGGTGCTTCCACTGAGAGCAATTGGGGTGATCGATTTGGAGAATTGGTTAGATTGGGTTGAAAATGGATCACAGTGCTGCTGCACAAGGGGTGGCTGCTGCTCAAGGTGCTCATGTTCAAGGGACTCTTGGTCAAGATGGAATTGGCTCTCAAGGAGGGCCTACGGTGGTTCCAACAGCAACAACACAGCCTGCTGTAGACACGTCTCAAATTCTTCAGGCGTTGGCTGCCTTGATTCAGCAGCAGCCTGCAATTGGGGGAGCTGAGCAGAAGTCCACAAGAGCATTACAAGCAATTGTTGGTCGGTGTGGACGGTTTGATGGAAGAGATGTTACTAGATACCTGCGGGAGTATGTGGGTGAGATGGAGTTGGTCAGGGCACCTGAAGTTGAGGTAATTCTGAGCTTTGAGTTGACTGTTGTCCCTGAACTGAGAGAGAAGGTGAGAAATTTACAGAGAAGACATCTAGGTGGGTGGACTTTGTTTGAGCGTGCATTGAGAGAAGAGTTTCTAGAAGAGGACTCCGAAAGAGTCACCAGAAGAACTCTCATGGACTGGATAGAGCGTCAGCCTGGACGTTCCATGGGATTGAATGAGGTAATTCGTGAGTTTGAGAAGAGGTACTCTCAGCTTTCTGGTCTGGAAAAGTTGACGCTGGATGCTAGGAAGACGGAGTTGTTCTTGGGGGCTCTGGATGAGTTCACAGCGGATAGGCTTTGTTTCATGTTGGCTGATCGAGGGACTGAAGGGGGAGTTACATCTGATTGGAGGAGAGTGGAAGAAGCAGTATCTACCCTTGCTAGGCAACGTCGTGGTAGGATGGTGTTACAGTTAGAAACCTTACCAGAGCAGCAGAGAGTAGCTCCTCAAGTTCATGTAGCTCCTCCTACAGTACCTCAGGCACCTATTGTGATTCCTCAAGCACCCATAGTGGTTCCCCAAGTGATTGCTCAAGCGCCTGCAGTACCTATCCCAGCACAGAGAGGACCTAGGCAGCAACAGCGACCTGCTGAGAACCGAAATCAAAATAACTTGATAGAAGAACTCACTCAACAGCTGAGAGATTTGAGGGTTGAGATGGCAGACTTGAGGAGAGACCAAAGACCAGTTGCGCCAGGTGCTCGACCTGTAGGAGGAACCTTTACAAGGAGATGTATTTGGTGCGACAGCCCAGATCATCTCAGAGGAGACTGTCAAGACTTGGCGGTTGCCTTGCGAGAGGGCGTAGTCAACTATCAGAATAACAGGTTGTATTTAACCGCCACTGGGCAGCCTCTGAACACGTATTTTGGGAGAGGAGGAATGAGGAGTTCTCTTCCAGCACTTATTGGTGCGAATACTACAGCGATGACTGCGGGTTCTGCAGAGGCTGATGTATATACTGGGAGAGTTGAGGTACGCTCTAATCCAACCATGGTTGAGCAGGCTGTTGAGGTTCCAGTTGAAATGATGAAGAGAGGTGCTGAAAGCATTAGGAGAGCTACTGGATGGAGAGACCCAGTGGATGCAACTTCTATTCGAGCATTTTTAGAAGCGAGCAGTGAACAGGATGCCATGATGGAAGACAAAAGAAGACGGGACGCTTTTGATTTAGATGCAGGAGTACCAGAGGACAGTGACCGTCGGAGAGTTACGAGGAGGAGAGCAGCGGAACCATCACCATCTGTACCAGCTGGTAGATTTCCTGCTGCAGAGGATATACCTTCTACCTCTACAGCTCCACCACCTGCAGTAGATCCTATGGAAGGTGTACATGATTTACCACATGAGCCTACTGCTGCGGATAGAGTGCGGGGGAAAAGGTTTACATCACAGGAAAAGGAGAAAGCTCCAGCTTACAAGTTAGCGGCAGACATCGAAACAACAACAGACTTGCGTGCTGTTCTGGAGCAACGCATTTTGGATGCTAGAGTTGAGTTTACTCTTCGTGAAGTGCTTGGTATCGCAAAGAGAGAGTTTCATGAGTTGATAATAGACATCATGAAGAGAAAGAGACAGATATTGACTGAACAAGTAAGTAGTCAGATGGTTGGAGCAGTAGATGCTATTGGTGTTGATCAGTTCAGAGATGATAAGTATGAGGCATGGGTTGCTGGTCCAGCTGTTATTGAGAATGAAGATGAAGAGTTTGAAGAGGAAAGGTCAGGCGTAGACAGTGATTTCAAGGAGAAGCACTGGGCAAGAGCGACAATTAAGACGCAGGTTCGACTTGGGGGACTTTCTGAGCCAGTACCTGCACTTGTGGATCACGGGTCGGAGATCAACATCATTTCCAAAGAGGTGTATGAGAAGGGGCAGTGGCCAATCGAAAGGAATCATGGTTGGGTGCTTCGAGCTGCAAATAATCAGAAGGGTGAGTTATACGGAGCTTGTCCTAATATGCGTGTGAAGATTGGAGATGTAGAGGTTGATCAGCATTTTTTTGTACAGTCGTCTGCCTCCTATCCTGTCATACTGGGCCAACCATACATCATCGCTGTTCGAATGGAGACAAAGGTGATGAACGATGGGTTTCATTATGCCAGAGTTCGGAGTCCTGATGACAAGTACTCAGTACAGTTTTTGACGGTTCGTTCAAGACATGAACGGAACCGACAAACCCTTAGAGATTCTCAGACGAAGAGATGTAAGGGTTTTCGCAGTTCACTCCTGTAGAGCGGGAAGACAGGGGTGTAGAACCTACTGTTGAGGTCCCGTCGGAGTTGGAAGCGAGACATGTACAAAGGTCTGGAGACAAGTGCGGTGTACAGAGTTGGCAGTCCGGATTGCTGATGTTTGAGGTAGATGGCTGGAGTCGATTTACAAGAGTTGAAGATATGAGGAAAAATACAAAAAGATGGATGGTGAACCAGGTATCAGAATTGTGGCGTGTAGGAGTTCTACCTGAAGACGAAGTAGTTTCTGGCTTGTTTGAAGAGTTTATGTCTGTACAATCAGTTATTGGTTGGTTAGACAATGTGAGTAGATTGATGGAAGGGGAAAATAGTGTGGTGGTGATCCCTATCCACTCTCGATGCATATATGAGGAGATTGCTACATACATGCAGTTCTTTCCTCATCCGATGCAGAATAATGAAGGGAGAGAAGCAAGTTGTTGGTGTGCACTCCCTCAAGAAGCAGATGTCCATGCGAAGTACAAATCTGTACTGAGAAAGGTAAGACCGGTAGCAGCTCAACTACCTGCTAACTCCCAACAGCAAGTACAGTTAGTGGGGACTGAGCCTATATTGCGTGATCATAGACGACTAGGACACCAGTTTACTGAGAAGACATTGAAGGAGCTCCAGATAGGAGGGGGTGATTTCTTGACTGAGGTCGAAAAGACAGTGTTTGAACAGATGGTAGTAAAGCATGGTAAAGCATTCTCTTTTTCAGCTGAGGAGATAGGTTGTGTGGACCCAAAGGTTATAGCGCCTATGGTTATATTCACAATCCCTCATGTGTCTTGGGACCTGAAACCGATCCCAGTTCCTCGTGCTTTGTTGCCTAAACTCATCGAGTTGTTGAAGGAGAAGGTACAGATGGGGATACTTGAGCCGTCTATGGGGCCATATTCTAGCAGGTGGTTCACTGTACCCAAGAAGTCAGGAGCTTTGCGTTTTATTCAAGACTTACAGCCTGCGAATAACGTAACCATACGAAACGTTGGGACGGGTCCTGTGATTGAAGAGGTAGCAGAGGCATTTGCAGGGAGAGCTATCTATTCGATAAGAGATCTATATTCTGGTTATGATCAGTTCCAGCTGGCTGTGGAGAGTAGAGATTTAACTACTATGCGTATGCCCCTGAGATTGATGCGGATGTGTACTCTTCCACAAGGAGCAACGAACTCGGTGGCTCATATGCAGAACGCGATGCATAAGGTACTAAGGGAGTTTGTGCCTGATGTTACCATTCCATTTCTAGACGATATTCCTATAAAGGGTTGCGCGGTTGAAGACAAGAATGAAGCAGTACTTGCGAATGGATGTAGAAGGTTTGTTACAGACCATATCAGGGATGTAGAACGTATCTTGACTCGACTGGAGGAGGTGCATCTCACCCTGTCAGGAGCTAAGTCCAAGTTTGGTGTGTCTGAGATTTTAGTGGTTGGACATCTGTGTGGTGCTTTTGGAAGGCGACCAAATCCGGAGAAGGTTGAAGCTATAGCTAGGATGGCAGACTGTAAGAACATCACGGAGGTTCGACGCTTTCTAGGTACTTGTGTATTTTATCGTTTATCCATTCCTCATTATGCTCATGTTGCTGAGCCTTTGTATGCATTCTTGAGGAAGGGTAAGAGGTTTGTATGGACCTCAGTCCATAGAGAAGCTATGAATAGGCTGAAGGAGGCTCTACAGTCTCCACCTGTTCTGAGAAAAGTAGATTATGGGTGTGGGAGACCTGTCACTATTACAGTAGATACTAGTCCAAAGGCGATTGGCTGGGCAATAGGTCAAGATGATGCGGAGGGTATGCGGTTTACCTCTAGGTTTGGAGCTAGGATCTTGACAGACAGACAACGAGATTATCCTCAAGTGAAGCGTGAATTGTGGGGAGCGGTGATAGCGATGAAGACAGACCGTGAGTTTCTGATTGGTGCTCATGTAGTCCTAGAGACGGATTGTCTACCTCTACTAGGCATGATATCCAACTGTAGCACGCCAGACATAGCGATGTTACGTTGGATTGCCTATATTAGAAGCTTGAATCCAGAGCTGAAGCATATAAAAGGAAAGGAGAATATGGTCGCAGATATGTTATCAAGAGCTCGATTTGTAGACGAGGATGTCATGATTTCAGAAGCTGAGGAAGAGGAGAGGAAGGATGCTCAGTGTCAGGTTAATCGACGGGCTACGAACTTGGAGCCGTTGATGTTTAGAGAAGAGCTTTACACAGGTAGACTTCATGACATATGGTATTATCTGAGCTTGTTGGAGAGGCAAGAGAGGTGGAGCAAAGTAGAGTTCAGAGAGATAAGGAAACAAGCTTACAACTATCTTCTGCATGATGGGTATCTTTGGAGACGACCACAGAGGAGAGATGGGATGTTCATACGAGTAGTTGACGATCTGCAGACTAAGCAGCAACTGATGAAAGAGTTCCATGATACCTTATGGGCCGGACATCGAGGGATTTGGGCTACCTACGTCAAGCTGAAGGAAAGGTATTGGTGGAAAGGTCTGTATCAGGATGTGGTGAACTACGTCAGTTCTTGCTTGCATTGTCAGTTCTACTCAAAGATCCGGTATAGGGACGGTCTCGTGCCAACTTATCCGCCTTGCATTCACTTCCAGTGGGTTCTCGACTTGGTGGTAATGCCTCTGGGGTTATGGGGCATGCGATATTTGGTTTTGGCTCGTGAGGATCTCTCCAATTTTATAGAAGGGCGAGCTTTGAGAACGAAGACCACAGAGGGGATATGTAAGTTTGTTCTTGAAGATATTATTTGTAGATATGGGTCTGTAGGAAGGCTACGGGCAGATAGGGGAGAACTACGTGGTACGGAAGCGAAAGAGTTTTTTGCTCGGTATGGTGTGAAGCTCAAGCTTACTACTGCGATGAATCCAGAGGGGATTGGCAAGAGCGAACGAGGACATCCATCAATAGTTCAGGCTTTGGTGAAGACGTGTGATGGTAAGCATAGAGAGTGGCCTAGGTTACTCCCTTTTGCTTTATGGGCGGATAGAACAACTCATTGTTCTACTACAGGGTACATGCCTGTTGAGTTAATGCTAGGACAAAAACCGATGATGCCAGCAGAAGAAGACTTTCCTACCTGGGCTACCTTGCCATGGGAAGATAATATGAACCGTGTGCAACTTCTCTCACTACGAATCAGGCAGCTAGAATGTAGAGAGGAGGATCTCGCTGAAGCGCAGCGACAGTTGAAGACGGCTCGACTTGGGAACAAGGAGAGGTTTGATAAGACTCACAGACTACGACCAAAACCGATACAAGTTGGGGACTGGGTGTTGGTATACGACAGCACATTGGAGAACCAACACTCTACAGTTCGAAAGTTTTCGAGAAGGTGGTTTGGCCCTTACCTTGTCTCAGATGTACATCAGAATGCTACCTATTCCTTGCAAGAGCTAGATGGCACGCCTTTAAGGCTTCCAGTTGCTGGGAAACGAGTGAAGCTATTCAAAAAGAGAGGGGAGACTGTGGAGCTAGCTGAGTTCTTAGGTTTAGAGCAGACAAGAGCAAATGAAGACCTTTCTGAGACGGTCGAAGAGAGCGAAGACGATTTGGAGGACCACGAGGATCGATGACGGATTGGCATATACCAGAGGATGTGCAGGTTTGGAGGGGGTGAATGTCGTATTGTACATAAGTCTATACAGTGAAAAGTATTACAGAGAGATTTTTTTTTATATTGTGTAAAGGAAGCTGCCCTGCAGCTTAACAAGCTAGGCATGAGCTAAGCTGGGGCTATGCTTGACAAGCTGCCCCCTAGCTTGGGTTGGAATATCATCCCTAAAAGAGTCGAAAGACACCAGAATGCAAAGCTCGACGAGGAGAGCGACCTCATGCTTCTAGTTTTGACAGAAAGTGTTTTAAGCAATAGTTAGTACGAGTTTTAGGCTGTGAAATATGTGAAAGAGGGAAATCCGTCGATTCTGGTTCGTGACTCGAACTCAGAATCGGATAGCGTGAGCGTGTAGGTGTTCACAAATACTATAGTTTTGACTCCTTGTTCATTAAAAACGGAGTTGTATAGAGAAGTTAGTGTAGGAAAGGCTAGTAAAGATTTTACAGAAAATTTCTTCAGGTAAACATATGTACAAAAGTTTTTACCTTCTTGAACGGAACCAAAGACCATCCCAGTGATAGGGCGCCTGCCTAGGAGGGAAGTGGTCTCAGGATCAATCCCCCCTGGCCTCTGGTTCCTATTCCGGCATGTTGGTCTCCTGGAAGGGAGTCTATGTTGGATATGCAGCCACGTCCTGCATATCTAGGGGCGGGAGACCGGTATCTCCCTTAATCGTGGACTTCCTGGCCTAAGCCTCCGCATGCCATCCTGAATATACTATGGGAGATACCTGGTGCGCATATGGGGGGGCTGTAAGCCCTGTGGGACGGCCTCATAAGTGTTGGGGCTTCGGCCTACATTGGATGACTTGTAGTATATTCAGGATGGCATCAAGATGGCATCGAGGGCACGGGAAACTTTTGCTGAATATTATGTACGCATAAGGACAGCAGAGGAGCAGCTTTAGATGGGGCCTTAAAATTAAAGCGAAAGATTACAGTGGAAGCGGAAGATTACCGCAGAAGCTTGAAGCGGAAAACTACAGCGGAAGCGGAAGATTATCGCGGAAGCTTGAAGCGGAATATTACAGCGGAAGCGGAAGATTATCGCGGAAGCTTGAAGCGGAATATTACAGCGGAAGCGGAAAACTACAGCGGAAGCGGAAGATTACCGCGGAAGCTTGAAGCGGAATATTACAGCGGAAGCGGAAAACTACAGCGGAAGCGGAAGATTATCGCGGAAGCTTGAAGCGGAATATTACAGCGGAAGCGGAAAACTACAGCGGAAGCGGAAGATTATCGCGGAAGCTTGAAGCGGAATATTACAGTGGAAGCGGAAAACTACAATGGAAGCGGAAGATTACAACAGAAGCTTGAAGCGGAAGATTACAGCGGAGGCGGAAGGAGGAGAATTAGAGTTTAAGAGGGGGGGCAGCTTAGCTAAGGCCCTGCTTCTGATAAGTGACTGCGCTGATAAGGACAGCAGGGGGCAGCTTAAGCTGGGGTCTTTACTTTTAGGTAAAATACCTGCGGCGACTTGGGATCGGGGGTACAGTTTTGCAAAGGAATGTTTTCTGAGAGAGCTGAAGCGGAACACGCAAGAGAAGCTAAGAAGCTGGGGAAAGATCAAATTGGGGACAGATTGAATTGAGAGACCATCGTAGGGAGAGGGGCAGGAGTTTTAAGCTTGGACGTTGTCCAATAGACTGTACGGAGGAGAAATTACTCTCAGGAGGCAGTTTTATTAAGAGTGATCGTTTGAAAATCTACGGAGGACTTTTGATCGACGCTGGATCAAATTTCTGAGAGTTTCAGTTGACGCAAGGAGAGGAATAAGATTCAGGGGTCCGAATTTCTCTATTAGGTTCAGATTGAGACGTACTGGGTAGACTTTTGGCTTGACGGGTGAAGACAGGTGCGCAGGAGAGGAAGAGAGAGATTTTCTGTACAGTTGGAGAAATTGGTGGTGCAGACGACACTGTAATAAAGTTAATTGAATCTTGAGAGACCTATGTGTGTACCCAGGGTGTGTTTGAGTGCTTGTTTTTGTAATTGGTGAGCACAAGGAGCAGTGTTTTGAGATCACATCGTCAACAGCAACCTATTTTCCTTTCTGGTCATTTTTCTCTGATCGATCACAGTCAGGAGGTCCGCCCTCCCCAAGAAAGACTCTCAACTCGACACCGTGGTGCGGATGTTGGCTTCCAGCGTGTCCACCTTCTTCTAAATCTCCTCCTGCTGCATCAAGGTGCGCAGATCAAACCCAGGTCGTAGTGACTTCTCCTGAGCCATCGCCCGCTTCTCCACCAACTCCATGACTAGCTGGATCTCCGAATTGAAGAAGGCGCTGAACTCTTCCAGCCTTCTTCTCGCAGAAGACAGGTTCATCCCCACAAAGTCCTCTGCGGCGGCTTCTCTGTCTTCCAGAGGCAAGGATGTCTCTTCTACCACCGTGGTCTACCGCTTCTGCACACGGGAAGACACTACTCTTCTCATCTTCCGGGATGGAAGATCTCTTCTCATCGCAAGAGCGATCCTCTTCGCTGCACTTCCTCGAGTCGCAGTCGGAATGTCAACTCATACCTCGGCTTTTGGAGTCTTCGGAAGACACCATGTAGTCGCAGAAGTTGTCTTCTACGCGATCTTGGTGCTCGGTCTGTCTTCTGGTCAATCCGACTCGGATCCAGAGTGGATAGTCGGGAACGAGACGCTCTTCCTAGGCACGCTCCTAGGACCCATCCTCCTCAGTGACAACTCGTCTTTTGTGCAGCTCGAGTCATCTTCTCTCACCAAAATCATCTTCTGCTGAGTGCCTGGTCCTGCCTGAAACACTAGAGTGGGAGAGGAAGTCATAGCCGCTGCCTGATCTTTTTCTCTAAAGGTCTCTTCCTTTATCTCGCATTGTCCTGCTGGTCCATACTTCACCAACTGATCTTTTGTCAAATCTTCCTTGGAGACGTACAAATAACAGAAGAACGGGGTGAGGTGCCCTCTTGCTGAGATGCCCAAGTACACTAGCTCGGCCTGGATGTAAGTGTGGAAGAAGACGCTCCAATTGATGGACATTCCTTCCCAGATAGCTTCTAAGAACTCCACGTCCTGGTCACCAAGGTACCTCACCTTTCTATGCTTTTTCCTTGGAGAAAAGATGAAGATACAACTTCCGCAGAAGACGCTTCTTCGACTCCCGAAAAGCTTCTTCCTTCCATCAGTTCCTGTGTCGCTCGGATCCGGACTACGCGCATGGCCTCAGATAAGAAAATAAGTCTCTCTCAGAATGACTCAGAGCGCAAATAAAAAATATATTTTATTTGGCTGGGCAAAGCCCGATTTGGAGATTCGCAGTAAGGGCTCCAACCGGCGACGGCTCTTGAGAACGACAAGGGACCCTCCTCCCCCCACGCCAGCTCCCGACCCCTCAGCAGCTGCCGGCCGGCGTAAACGGACACCCTTGTCTGTCTTCCAAAAAGAGGCATGTGATGCTTCTCGATACATACCACTTCTCCAACTCGTATCCTCGGTTCTCTGCTTCTGACCTGTGAAAGACCATACGTCACCACTCCACCGTCCAGGAAGATGATCTTCCGCGAACGACTCTTGTCTTCATAGGTACAAGGTTATGCGAAGGCAATGCTGCCCAAACCTCCTCCAGAATACCCTGGTCCGCGAGGTTCCAGTTCCATAGAAAGAAGTCGAGGCCCAACTCCTTGATGAAAGGTTTGACCTCTACCAACTCTGCTGCCGGTAACACTAACCCTCGAGGATGCATCGTCATGTTCGAGCTTCTGTTACACTAAGTCACACGTATTTGCTGTGAGTGGAAGGCTCAGTCCTTGCATGACCCTCACAGTCTCACTTCCACTCTCAAAGTCGAACCTAGTCTTCCAGAAGATAGCTATTCCGTCTTTTGGGATTCTAACAGTGCTTCCTAAGAAGCAGGAGAATCTCTTCTTGGATTCTCCTGCTTCTTAACAGAAGATAACAAGATATGTAAGAAGCAGAGTATACAAATGTTCAGAAGAATGCTGAGGACTCTTGCAGTGAAAGTGACCTCAATGAAGACTCCCGAGACATCTTCGGATTAACAGACGTACTCAGACTTCTCGTTGCGAGACTTCTCATCACTGATCTCACCTTTCTTCGACTTCTGACACACAATCTAATCTCACAACAGACACAGAGCATTCATACTCTGTTCTTCCGACTCCTCACCTCTCATACACTCTCATAAGAAGCTTGATACATGACCCTTGATCATTCTCTCCAGATTCTGTCAGCAAGGCTTCTCACAACTCTCTTCTACGTTCGAGAAGAAGAAGGAACAGTCTGCTATGGGTCAGACATAAGAGATCTGTAAAGGACCCTCATGTCTTCTCGTGCATTCTGTCAGCCTTTCCAGTCTTCTAGTTTCTCTAGGAAGATGTGGATTTGAGAAGCCAAGAAGCTTGGAAGGTACAGGCTTGATTCTCAATTTCCTGCTTCTCGGAACAACAATCAACTCTCAAGTTCACTCAAGATTCGTATCAAGCTTCTCTCAACACAAATTTCAATCCAATCCAATCCAATCTTGATACGAATTTACAAACAGTCATCTTACGAAGATGTTCAGACATTCAGAAGTGGCTTTTGTCCACGGATTCTGGAACAAAGGCGTAGTAGGGTAGGAAAATTGATAGTCAGTTTATCCAATTTGGAGATGAGAAGTAGGGAAGCTCAATTCCAACTTGGGAAGAAGTGGGAAGATGACTGACAAAAATTGGACAGCGCTCTCATGCAAAGGAAAGTTTAGGGTAGGGAAATCGATCGATGAGCTTCCTGCAAATGAGCGGAGAAGCGCGGGGGACATCAAATCAGAGACGAGAAGCGATGGGGAAGGGGGAAGAACATGAGAAGAACCTCAGTATTGCTTATGGCTGCTTTTGGTTGCTCCTTCAATCTTCTGCGTACTTCCGGTCTTCAATTCCATCTTCAATGTGGCACCACGATCTTGCTTTTGTCGTTAATCTCGAGCTGTACCACTCTGCTGCTGCAATCGAGCTTGCTACTATACTCCACAGCTTCTCTATCGATTTCCTACCTTGACCCTCGATTTCTGATTTCTCAACTCCTCAAGGACTCCTTGCTCTCTCAATTCAAGTGCGCTTCTTGGTTGGAAAACAGCCTCGCTCTCTCTCTCGCTCCAATTCGATCCTTCTTGCTTCCAAGTCCTACTTCGATATCAAAGGTGCAATTGATCCTTAATGCACAGTCGATCTCCAATGCGGGAAGCAGCAAGCGATTCTGTGCTAATGCGCCTTCAACCTGTATCTTCTCTGCGCAATTTAGGTAATGACTTGGGTTATCTCGAATTACCTACTACTATGATGGCTATGCGGTTGGTACACCTATCCCTTCTTGATGTGGCGTGCGGTTGGTACCTCCGAAGTCGCAGTCACGGTCTTCCTGGAAGATGTCCGTCTTTCGACTTCCAACTTCTATCTTTCGGCTTTCCTCTTCTGGGAGACATGGTTCAGAAGCTGACTTCTTCTCACGAATTCACTTAAGATCATCTTTCTGCTAAGTAAGGTGAAATCTTAAGTAATAAGGTTACTTCAATTACATAGACACGTTATTAACTTAAAAATTTGAAAAAGTCTCCAATCCTGCAAACTATGGGCACCACATACGCCCACCCTCACATGTTTGCGTTCCCACAAATATCGAAGCTACTGCTCAAGCCCAATACTTCTTGACACGCTGTCGTGATGTGAATCATTTGACATAGTAAATGATTCACTTATCACTGCTGTCGCGTTACTTAGCGCATGTTATTTCTACTCCGACACTTGATGTTTAGTATGTACTGTTCTTAGTCTTTTATGCTTATGGTTGACACCTTTTGCATATGGTGTTAACTCTGTCAAATATTTTGGATCCTAGTAGGTTGGTAGTATGACATTTATCTTGTTCAAGCATTCGTACGCTTGTGCAAGTAAATTCATACTTATCTATGATACTCAATGTACATGACTTAGATTTACCATGTAGATAGGGGTTTGAAATCATGGGTTGTACTTACTTGTCGCCCATGCACGCTTTCTAGCTGATTTAAGTTATTTTTCGGGGCTGCGTGTCATTTTAGGTAGTTTAAGTTTTACGCTGGCACTCTAGGGAGCTTGACGTGGTAGCCTATGAGTAAAACTAAGTTGCCACGTGGTTTAGAGTACTAAAGGACAACCAAGTGGAGCTATGAACTCCCATTGGTCTGTTTTTGTCTTTTGTTAAACTCTAAATTTAGAAACAGAGTTCTAGAGTGGAGTTCGAGCAATTTGTGAGGGTACTTCGAAATCTGAGAGCACAGGGAGAGAGAGCTCGTCAAGCCAAGCACTGTCAGTGAAATTTTCAGTCGATTTGAAGCAATAAAGACGAAGATATGCCCAATTGAAGTTCGGATTATGCCAAAACTGCATCACTTTTGTTGATTTTGGGGTTTTCAGTGTCATTTGCAGCAGAACTGAAGAAATCGCTTCAAAACTTCGTGGTTGCGTTCTCTGCCAGCAGGGCTACGATTTCCCAAAAAGTTTCATATCGATTGAGTAACTGAGTAATTCAGGGCGGCCGCTGAAGCAGAGGGGGTCTGAAAAGCTCTTAATCTAGAGCAGCGACTTCAGAGGAGGAGATCTGGAGTTCTGTGTACACTCAGGAGGCCCAACTTCACAGGGATGTTCAGCATCCTGTAGACTTCAAATACTGTGAGAAACTTTGAAATTCATCGAGCCAATTCTCTGTTCTAGGTCAGAATAGCTGTCTAGGTACCAGAAATTGCCATAATTTCTCTGTTCAGAAAGTTTCTACCCATATCTCGGTGCTCTGAACTGAACTCAAGCTGAAACTTCGTCTGTATGGTCAGTAGGGCCTCATTGACATATAGGAGAAGTTCTGAAGCCTAAACCATCTTATGTTTCTGATTCTTGACTGTTAAAGTTCGCTGGTGAACCTTATTACTGTTAGTTTGATCTGATTTTCACTTCCTGAGCATACTGGAGGATCTATTCGACCTGTGTGAAGATTTATAGTGCCCTTATGACCTGAAGCCTACCTCTGGATTGTAAACAACCAGAACCTGAAGCCCAGCACCTTCCCTAGTAGTCTTCCCACAACCTTCACGATCATATCGCAACCAGAAGGTTCCGCCCTTCCCGAGGAAAACTCTCAACTCTACAACGCCACCCATTAACATGAGTGGTCATCAAGGTACCATCTAGCTCTTCCAGTTGTAAGGAACATTGTTGAAGACTTCCAAGATTCGATAAGGATCCATCCAGCGAAGATGAAGCTTTCCAGAGAATTTCATATGCTTGTTGTCGTATAGAAGAACCAAGTCCCCATCCTTGACAGTCACCTTCTTCAGCTTGCCGTCATAGTTAACCTTGCGTTGTTCGTCTTCTCTAGAGCTGCATTCATGTCTTCTTCGAACTCCACAAAGTTCAGAAGATGATGCTCCTGACTTTCCTCTTCTTCCATACGGTCGGTAACAGCTAACTTATAAGTAGGGACCTCTAACTCTATGAGAACAACGGATGTTATCTCATAGGTTAGGTAGAAGGGTGTCTTCTAGGTGGTGACTTTAGGTGAAAATCTAAAAGTCACCACCTAGATGACACAACACAGATGACAACTTCGTGTTCCAATCATAAGCGTGGTTAACAATTACCTTATTCAAGATATTGCAGAGAAGACCATTCGACTTCTCTGTCAGTCCATTAGCTTTCGGGTTGTACGATGTCGTCTTCCGATGCTTGATCCTAAAGTATTGTGTCAAGAGAGAAATAGTCTCATTCAGAAAATGAGTAGCTCTGTCTGACACCAGTTCTAACGGGCATCCGTATCTGGTGATGATGTTGTGCCAAAGAAACTTGGCAACCACTGCAGCGTCGTTCTTCCTTGTGGCTTCGTCTTCCACCATCTTCATGACGTAATCTGTAGCGATCAGTATATACTGTGCACGTGTTCTTCTGGCTACAGGAGCGATTGGTCCAACAAAGTCAATTCCTCACTTTTCGAAAGGTGCAAGAGATAAAATGGGAGTAAGAGACCACCGTGTAGTAACTGTCAGTATTCTCATCCTCTGGCATGCATCACATCTTCTGATCTCCTGAAAAGTGTCTTTGTACATGGTTGGTCATCAGTAGCCGACGTCCAACATCTTCTTCACCGTCATCTTCAATTCATAGTGACCCCCAGCATCCTCGTAGTGAAGACCTGTGATCACCGTCTTAATCTATGAGGGCTCGAGGCATCTCCTCAGCTTCTCGTCATATCCCTTCCTAAACAAAATACCCTTTAAGATGACATAAGGGCATGCCTTGTGTAAGAAGACCTTTTGCTCGGCATCCAATCCCTCAAGGTATTGTTGGTCTTCCAAGAACTTCCTCAGGTCCTTGAAGATAGATTCTATTGTGGAAGTTGTGTAAATAAGGTCAAAAGACCTTACCTCGGCTTTTGGAGAGTAGGCGGTACGGCCCCCTCCCCCCTTAGAGTAAAATGTCTCTGTAGAAACTTGGAACAGCTTCTCATCAAGGAATTCATCTTCCACTTCGTCTGCTCTACGTTCTGTCTCCAATCTGGATAGGTAGTCAGCATTGACATGTTGTCTTCCAGGTTGGTCTGTGGGCATCACATATCGCTACTCTTCATTCATATCGCTGCCGTCATTATTTCTTATTTCTCGCTTTGTGCGGGGGTCTGAAATCTTCTTCTTTCGCTGGTCTTCTTCGATCGCTGGCTGACGGACTGCTTTCTCAGTAATGTGCATGCTACTTTCGTCTCTTTATCTTCCAATTCCACTAACGTATCGCTGCCGTCTATCTTTGCTGTTGTATCATATCTGGTTGTTTCGCTCGTCTTCTTTGATCTAACATGCTAGTATTGTCTCTTTCTCTTCCACTTCCACTAATGTAATTCTCCGTTTAGAAATTTATGAATATTTGAAGAACAAAATTCTAGTAAATGTATCTAATGGATCTTGTCTAGATCAAACTTTGTTATTATCCATTGAACTTGTGATATAAACTATCTTAGACTAAGTCAAGAAGCGGAACCTAATAAAAGGTTTCATGTTGATGCATTTTATGGATTAGTTTGCTAGTTATCAAGAAATAATATATCAGTATCAGTAAATAGTATAAACTTCAATTATTAACATGTTTATAGTAATCAAAGTTAAGTCACGCTATGCTTCTAGTAATCAAACATTGATTTCAATGAGTACTACAGTAATCTACCTCGGTTATAAGAATTTTCATTGACCTTGTGTTATTTTATTAAAAAGAATTAGATAATTCATAATGAATTGCTCATAAAATCTAATTTTCCAAAAATATCCAGTACATTACTAATATCAGAAAAAATTTATACAAGTCAAAATTTCACCTAATATCAACGTATCAGTTGTTGATTAATGATGTTGTTTTTTCTCCTTTATAAATTTTAGGTTTAATACCTGCGACGGCTGGAGATCGGGGGACATTTTTTCAAGGGAGTTTTCTGTGAGAACTGAGGCGGAAGGAAGAAAAAGGAGCAGAATTAGGGATTGAGGAGAGGAGACGCTGAGAAGCTTGGAGGCTGATTGGGGATCGATTTTTCTGACAGAATTGAGTGGATTGAGGGAAGGAGACGCTGAGAAGCTTGGAGGCTGAGTGGGGATCGATTTTTCTGACAGAATTGAGTGGATTGAGGGGAGGAGACGCTGAGAAGCTTGGAGGCTGAGTGGGGATCGATTTTTCTGACAAAATTGAGTGGATTGAGGAGAGGAGACGCTGAGAAGCTTGGAGGCTGAGTGAGGATCAACTTTTCTGACAGAATTGAATAGAGTGAGCAGGGGAGATCGTGAGAGGGGCAGGAAAGTGTTTTGGAGACAAGAACCTCATATATTGCACAGTTTTGAGGTTTGGAGGTAGAATTGAACGGGCAGGGCGGTTTATTTGAAGAGGATTGCTTTTTACAAGGCTTTGGTTGTCGTGAGACCAAATTCCTTGGAATTTTCAGCTGAGACGGACTCAGGAGAGGAAGAGAGAGATATTTTCTTAAACAGTGAAGCAGTTGACACTGAAATAAAGCTATTTCTACTCCGGAGAGATCTATTTGTGTACCTGAGTGCGTGATTGAGTGTTTGTTTTGCAATTGGTGAGCACAAGAGGCTGTGTTTTGAGATTTCATCGTCTGCAGCGACCTATTTTCCTTTCTGGTCATTTCTCTTTGATCTATCACAGTCAGGAGGTCCGCCCTCCCCAAGAAAGACTCTCACCACGACATCTGGTGCTTCCACTGAGAGCAATTGGGGTGATCGATTTGGAGAATTGGCTAGATTGGGTGGAAAATGGATCGCAGTGCTGCTGTACAGGGTGCGGCTGCTGCTCAAGGTGCTCCTGTCCAAGGGACTCCTGGTCAGGATGGAGTTGGTTCTCAAGGAGGACCTACGGTGGTTCCAACAGCAGCAGCACAGCCTGACACGTCTCAGATTCTTCAGGCGTTGACTGCTTTGATTCAACAGCAGCCTGCAATTGGAGGAGCTGAGCAGAAATCCACGAAGGCGTTACAAGCAATTGTTGGTCGATGTGGGCGATTTGATGGAAGAGATGTTACTAGGTACCTGCGGGAGTATGTAGGTGAAATGGAGTTGGTCAGGGCACCTGAAGTTGAGGTAATTCTAAGCTTTGAGTTGACTGTTGTCCCTGAATTGAGAGAGAAGGTTAGAAATTTACAGAGAAGACATTTAGGTGGATGGACTCTGTTTGAACGTGCACTGAGAGAAGAGTTTCTAGAAGAGGACTCTGAAAGAGTCACCAGAAGAACTCTCATGGATTGGATAGAGCGTCAGCCTGGACGTTCCATGGGATTGAATGAAGTGATCCGTGAATTTGAGAAGAGGTACTCTCAGCTTTCTAGTCTAGAGAGGTTGACGTTGGATGCTAGGAAGACAGAGTTGTTCTTAGGGGCTCTGGATGAGTTCACAGCAGATAGGCTTTGTTTCATGTTGGCTGATCGAGGGGCTGAAGGGGGAGTTACATCTGATTGGAGGAGAGTAGAAGAAGCAGTATCCACCCTTGCTAGACAACGTCGTGGTAGGATGGTACTGCAGCCAGAGACCTTGCCAGAGCAGAGAGTAGCTCCTCATGTTCCTGTAGCTCCTCCTGCAATACCTCAAGCACCTATTGTAATTCCTCAAGCACCTATAGTGGTTCCCCAAGTGGTTCCTCAAGCGCCTGCAATACCTATCCCAGCACAGAGAGGACCTAGACAGCAACAGCGACCTGTTGAGAACCGAAATCAACATAACTTGATAGAAGAACTTACTCAACAGTTGAGAGATTTGAGGGTTGAGATGGCAGACTTGAGGAGAGATCAACGACCTATTGCACCAGGTGCCCGACCTGTAGGAGGAACCTTTACCAGGAGATGTATTTGGTGCGATAGTCCAGATCATCTCAGAGGAGACTGTCAAGACTTGGCGGTTGCCTTGCGAGAGGGCGTAGTTAACTATCAGAACAACAGGTTGTATTTAACCGCCATTGGGCAGCCTCTGAACACATATTTTGGAAGAGGAGGAATGAGGAGTTCTCCTCCAACACTTACTGATGCGAATACTACAGCGATGACTGCGGGTTCTGCGGAGGCTGATGTATATACTGGGAGAGTTGAGGTGCGCTCTAATCCAACTAAGGTTGAGCAGGCTGTTGAGGTTCCGGTTGAAATGATGAAGAGAGGTGCTGAAAGCATTAGGAGAGCTACTGGATGGAGAGACCCAGTAGATGCAACTTCTATTCGAGCGTTTTTAGAGACGAGTGGTGAACAAGATGCCATGATCGAAGACAAAAGAAGACAGGACGCTTCTGATTTAGATGCAGGAGTACTAGAGGACAGTGACCGTCGGAGGGTTACAAGGAGGAGAGCAGCGGAACCATCACCATCTGTACCAGCTGGAAGATTTCCTGCTGCAGAGGATATGCCTTCTACCTCTACAGCTCCACCACCTGCAGTAGATCCTATGGAAGGTGTGCAGGATTTGTCACAGGAGACTACTGCTACAGATAGAGTACGGGGGAAGAGGTTTACAGCGCAGGAGAAGGGGAAAGCTCCAGCTTACAAGTTAGCGGCAGACATCGAAACAACAACAGACTTGCGTGCTGTTCTAGAGCAACGCATTTTGGATGCTAGAGTTGAGTTTACTCTTCGTGAAGTGCTTGGTATCGCAAAGAGAGAGTTTCATGAGTTGATAATAGACATCATGAAGAGAAAGAGACAGATATTGACTGAACAAGTAAGTAGTCAGATGGTTGGAGCAGTAGATGCTATTGGTGTTGATCAGTTCGGAGATGATAAGTATGAGGCATGGGTTGCTGGTCCTGCTGTTATTGAGAATGAAGATGAAGAGTTTGAAGATGATGGGTCAGGCGCAGACAGCGATTTCAAGGAGAAGCACTGGGCAAGAGCGACAACAGAGACGCAAGTTCGGCTTGGAGGACTTTCTGAGCCAGTACCTGCACTTGTGGATCACGGGTCGGAGATCAACATCATTTCTAAGGAGGTGTATGAAAAAGGACAGTGGCCAATCGAAAGGAATCATGGTTGGGTACTTCGAGCTGCGAATAACCAAAAGGGTGAGTTATACGGAGCTTGTCCCAATATGCGTGTAAGGATTGGGGACGTAGAGGTTGATCAGCATTTCTTTGTACAGTCATCTGCCTCCTATCCTGTCATACTGGGTCAACCATACATCACCGCTGTTCGGATGGAGACAAAAGTGATGAACGATGGGTCTCATTATGCTAGAGTTCGGAGTCCTGATGACAAGTACTCAGTACAGTTTTTGACAGTTCGTTCAAGACACGAGCGAAACAGACAAACCCTTAGAGATTCTCAGACGAAGAGATGTAAGGTTTTTCGCAATCCACTCCTGTAGAGCGGGAAGACATGGGTGTAGAACCTACTGTTGAGGTCCCGTCAGAGTTGGAAGCGAGACATGTACAAAGGTCTGGATACATGTGTGGTGTACAGAGTTGGCAGTCTGGATTGCTGATGTTTGAGGTAAATGGGTGGAGCCGATTTACAAGAGTTGAAGATATGGAGGAAAATACAAAAAGATGGATGGTGAAACAGGTATCAGGGTTGTGGCGTGTAGGAGTTCTATCTGAAGACGAAGTGGTTTCTGGTTTGTTTGAAGAGTTTATGTCTGTACAGTCAGCTGTTGGTTGGTTAGACAATGTGAGTAGATTGATGGAGGGGAAAAATAGTGTGGTGGTGATCCCTATCCACTCTCGATGCATATATAAGGAGATTGCTACATACCTGCAGTTTTTTCCTCATCCGATGCAGAATAATGAAAGGAGAGAAGCAAGTTGTTGGTGTGCACTCCCTCATGAAGCAGACGTCCATGCGAAGTACAAATCTGTACTGAGAAAGGTAAGACCGGTAGCAGCTCAACTACCTGCTAACTCCCAACAGCAAGTACAGTTAGTGGGGACTGAGCCTATATTGCGTGATCATAGACGAGTAGGGCACCAGTTTACTGAGGAGACATTGAAGGAGCTCCAGATAGGAGGGGGTGATTTCTTGACTGAGGTCGAGAAGACAATGTTTGAACATATGATAGTGAAGCACGGTAAAGCATTCTCTTTTTCACCAGAGGAGATAGGTTGTGTGGACCCAAAGGTTATAGCGCCTATGGTTATATTCACAATCCCTCATGTGCCTTGGGACCTGAAACCGATCCCAGTTCCTCGTGCTTTGTTGCCTAGACTCATCGAGTTGTTGAAGGAGAAGGTACAGATGGGGATACTTGAGCCGTCCATGGGGCCATATTCTAGCAGATGGTTCACTGTACCCAAGAAGTCAGGAGCTTTGCGTTTTATTCAAGACCTACAGCCTGCAAATAACGTAACCATTCGTAACGTTGGGACGGGTCCTGTGATTAAAGAGGTAGAAGAGGCATTTGCAGGGAGAGCTATCTATTCGATAGGAGATCTATATTCTGGTTATGATCAGTTCCAGCTGGCTGTGGAGAGTAGGGATTAAACTATTATGCGTACGCCCCTGGGATTGATGCGGATGTGTACTCTTCCACAAGGAGCAACGAACTCGGTGGCTCATATGCAAAATGCGATGCATAAGGTACTAAGGGAGTTTGTGCCTGATGTTATCATTCCATTTCTAGATGATATTCCCATAAAAGGTTGCGCGGTTGAAGACAAGGATGAAGCAGTACTTGCGAATGGATGCAGAAGGTTTGTTGCAGATCATATCAGGGATGTAGAACGTATCTTGACTCGCTTGGAGGAGGTACATCTCATCCTGTCAGGAGCTAAGTCCAAGTTTGGTGTGTCTGAGATTTTAGTGGTTGGACATTTGTGTGGAGCTTTTGGAAGGCGACCAAACCCGGAGAAGGTTGAAGCCATAGCTAGGATGGCAGACTGTAGGAATATCACAGAGGTTCGACGTTTTCTAGGTGCTTGCGTATTTTATCGGTTATCCATTCCTCATTATGCTCATGTTGTTGAGCCTTTGTATGCATTATTGAGGAAGGATAAGCGGTTTATATGGACCTCAGTCCATCGAGAAGCTATGAATAGGTTGAAGGAGGCTCTACAGTCTCCACCTGTTCTGAGAAGAGTAGACTACGGGTGTGGGAGACCTGTCATTTTCACAGTAGATACTAGTCCAAAGGCGATTGGTTGGGCGATAGGTCAAGATGATGCGGATGGTATGCGGCTTACCTCTAGGTTTGGAGCTAGGATCTTGACAGACAGAAAACGAGATTATCCTCAGGTGAAGCGTGAGTTGTGAGGAGCAGTGACAGCAATGAAGACAGATCGTGAGTTTCTGATTGATGCTCATGTAGTCCTGGAAACGGATTGTCTACCTCTACTAGGCATGATATCCAACTGTACCACGTCAGACATAGCAATGTTACGTTGGATTGCCTATATTAGAAGCTTGAATCCAGAGCTGAAGCATATAAAAGGAAAGGAGAATATGGTTGCAGATATGTTGTCAAGGGCTCGATTTGTGGATGAGGATGTCATGATTTCAGAAGCTGAGGAAGAAGAGAGACAGGATGCTCAGTGTCAGGTTAATCGACGGGCTACAAACTTGGAGCCGTTGATGTTTAGAGAAGAGCTTTACACAGGTAGACTTCGTGACATAGGATATTATCTGAGCTTGTTGGAGAGACAGGAGAGATGGAGCAAAGTAGAGTTCAGGGAGATAAGGAAACAAGCTTACAACTATCTTCTGCATGATGGGTATCTTTGGAGACGACCACAGAGGAGAGATGGGATGTTCATACGGGTAGTGGGCGATCAAGAGACTAAGCAGCAACTAATGAAGGAGTTCCATGATACCTTATGGGTCGGACATCGAGGGATTTGTGCTACCTACACCAAGTTGAAGGAGAGGTACTGGTGGAAAGGTCTGTATCAGGATGTGGTGAACTACGTCAGCTCCTGCTTGCATTGTCAGTTCTACTCAAAGATCCGGTATAGGGACGGTCTTGTGCCAACTTATCCGCCTTGCATTCACTTCCAGTGGGTTCTCGACTTGGTGGTAATGCCTCTGGGGTTATGAGACATGCGATATTTGGTTCTGGCTCGTGAGGATCTCTCCAACTTTGTAGAAGGGCGAGCTTTGAGGACGAAGACCACAGAGGGGATATGTAAGTTTGTTCTTGAAGATATTATCTGCAGGTATGGGTCTGTAGGAAGGCTACGGGCGGATAGGGGAGAACTACGGCGTACGGAAGCGAAAGAGTTTTTTGCTCGATATGGTGTGAAGCTCAAGCTTACTACTGCGATGAATCTAGAGGGGATTGGCAAGAGCGAGCGAGGACATCCATCGATAGTTCAGGCTTTGGTGAAGGCGTGTGATGGTAAGCATAGAGAGTGACCTAGGTTACTCCCTTTTGCTTTATGGGCAGATAGAACAACTCATTGTTCGACTACAGGGTACATGCCTGTTGAGTTGATGTTAGGGCAGAAACCGATGATGCCAGCAGAAGAAGACTTTCCTACCTGGGCTACCTTGCCATGGGAGGACAATGTGGACCGTGTGCAACTTCTCTCATTACGAATCAGACAGCTAGAATGTAGAGAGGAGGATCTCGCTGAAGCGCAGCTCCGGCTGAAGGCGGCTCGACTTGGGAACAAGGAGAGGTTTGATAAGACTCATAGACTTCGGCCAAAACCGATACAAGTTGAGGACTGGGTGTTGGTATACGATAGCACATTGGAGAACCAACACTCTACAGTTCGAAAGTTTCCGAGAAGGTGGTTTGGCCCGTACCTTGTCTCAGATGTACATCAGAATGCTACTTATTTCTTGCAAGAACTAGATGGCACGCATTTAAGACTTCCAGTTGCTGGGAAACGAGTGAAGCTATTCAAAAAGAGAGGGGAGACTGTACAGCTAGCTGAGTTCTTAGGTTCGGAGCAGACAGGAGCAAATGAAGACCTTTCTGAGGCGGTCGAGGAGAGCGAAGACGATTTGGAGGACCACGAGGGTCAATGACGGATTGGCACATACCAGAGGATGTGCAGGTTTGGAGGGGGTGAATGTCGTATTGTACATAGGTCTGTACAGTGAAAAGTATTGCAAAGAGATTTTTTTTTATATTGTGTAAAGGAAGCTGCCCTGCAGCTTAACAAGCTAGGCAGGAGCTAAGCTGGGGCCATGCTTGACAAGCTGCCCCCTAGCTTGGGTTGGAATATCATCCCTGAGGGAGTCGAAAGACACCAGAATGTGAAGTTCGACGAGGAGAGCGACCTCATGCTTCTAGTTTTGACAGAAAGTGCTTTAAGTAATAGTTAGCACGTGTTTTAAACTAAGAAATATGCGATAGAGGGAAATCTGTCGATTCTGACTCGTGACTCGAACTCAGAATCTGATTGCGTGAGTGTGTAGGTGTTCACAAGTACTATAGTTTTGACTCTTTACTCGTTTAAAACGGAGTTGTATGGAGAAGTTAGCGTAGAGAAAGCTAGTAAAGACTTTACAGGAAGATTTCCTTAGTAAAGCATGTGTACAAACTGTAAAAGCTTTTTAAACGGAACCAAAGGCCATCTCAGTGATAGGGCGCCTGCCTAGGAGGGCAGTGGTCTCAGGATCAATCCCTCCTGGCCTCTGGTTCCTATTCTGGCATGTTGGCCTCCCGGATGGGAGTCTATGTTGGGTATTCAGCCATGTCCTGTATACCTAGGGGCGGGAGACCGGTATCTCTCTTAATCGTGGGCTTCCTGGCCTAAGCCTCCGCATGCCATCCTGAATATACTATGGGAGATATCTGGTGTGCATATGGGGGGGCTGTAAGCCCTGTGGGGCAGCCTCATAAGTGTTAGGGCTTCGGCCTACATTGGATGGCTTGTAGTATATTCAGGATGGCATCAAGATGACATCAAGAGCACAGGAAACTTTTGCTAATTAGTTAAATAAGCATCGAGTAGGCTTGCGATGGAGAATGAGGTTATGTGAACCTTTATTAGTGTAGGGGTAGAGTTTGTAGAGACAACTGTGAAACTTGTATTAAAAAGGGGTAAACTTTGTAAATAATGCTCTGTACGCATAAGGACAGCAGGGGGGCAGCTTAAGCTAGGACCCTGCTTGTGATAAGTGACTGCACTTATAAGGACAGCAGGGGGGCAGCTTAAGCTGGGGCCTTAACTTTTAGGTTTAATACCTGCGACGGCTGGAGATCGGGGGACACTTTTTCAAGGGAGTTTTCTGTGAGAACTGAGGCGGAAGGAAGAAAAAGGAGCAGAATTAGGGATTGAGGAGAGGAGACGCTGAGAAGCTTGGAGGCTGATTGGGGATCGATTTTTCTGACAGAATTGAGTGGATTGAGGGAAGGAGACGCTGAGAAGCTTGGAGGCTGAGTGGGGATCGATTTTTCTGACAGAATTGAGTGGATTGAGGGGAGGAGACGCTGAGAAGCTTGGAGGCTGAGTGGGGATCGATTTTTCTGACAAAATTGAGTGGATTGAGGAGAGGAGACGCTGAGAAGCTTGGAGGCTGAGTGAGGATCAACTTTTCTGACAGAATTGAATAGAGTGAGCAGGGGAGATCGTGAGAGGGGCAGGAAAGTGTTTTGGAGACAAGAACCTCATATATTGCACAGTTTTGAGGTTTGGAGGTAGAATTGAACGGGCAGGGCGGTTTATTTGAAGAGGATTGCTTTTTACAAGGCTTTGGTTGTCGTGAGACCAAATTCCTTGGAATTTTCAGCTGAGACGGACTCAGGAGAGGAGGAGAGAGATATTTTCTTAAACAGTGAAGCAGTTGACACTGAAATAAAGCTATTTCTACTCCGGAGAGATCTATTTGTGTACCTGAGTGCGTGATTGAGTGTTTGTTTTGCAATTGGTGAGCACAAGAGGCTGTGTTTTGAGATTTCATCGTCTGCAGCGACCTATTTTCCTTTCTGGTCATTTCTCTTTGATCTATCACAGTCAGGAGGTCCGCCCTCCCCAAGAAAGACTCTCACCACGACAACGGAAGCGCTGCTACTGCTATCTCTACGGCTGCTGCATCTACGTCTACTGCAGCATCTTCTGTAGCACCTACGACTGCAGCGACATCTGCATCTGGTCTCAATATAGCTGAGATTATGAAGACGCTGTCGTGTCGGATATTTTGTGCGTGAAGGATGTCCAGGAAAACGCGGGGTTCCTGGCTGTGGAGATGTTGTGTGCTGAAACAGAGACGAGATAGAGAAGAACAACCACGAAAAAGAATGCTGCTATATATACACTCCAAATGTATGTACACTGCTGGTTCTTTCTCCTAAGAGCACAAAACTGAAAAACAGACTAGAGCGGTTTGTAACCTGCTTCAAAAGCCCCTAAAACCAACCCCTGAATCACAACCCTGACCCAAAACCACCGAAGCGTAGCTCAAAGCAAGAGAACCTTCCCTTTGCTAACAAACAGAGCCACAGTAGTATCACGCGATCCAAACCCAAGTCCAAACCACATCCATGTATAAGCTCTTAGCTAAAGCTAGCTACCACAAGCTGTATACAGCCAACCAGAACTCTAACGAACTCAAAAGAGCAAAACCCGTAGCGAAGAAACCGAAAAAGGCCTATCTGTGGACTTCCTCCTTTCGCTGAACGGACTTCAGATGTCGATAGGGTCTCCTCTGCTGACTCCGTTAACCCAAGAAACCTTCAGATCCGACTCTTGACAGCCGAGATATCGCCGATTTTCGGTCGCAGGTGATCGAACTTTCAAAAACTCCTCCCTGCGGCTTAAAACCGCTCACACCGCACAAACGGATCGTCCAAACTGATATCCGTCTTCGCTGGCAGATAGATCTAGCTACCCTGAACCCAACAAGACTCCAAACAAGTCGTTTGGAGTTCCCCTTGCAAAACCACGCAAGAAATTTGGTCGCAGGTTGCAAAAAACTGACGTAAATCAGCTCCCTGCGGCTCAAACTTGTTCACCACCCCCAAACCAACAATCCAATTCACGTACAGTCTTCTCCTATGAGTAGATGAAGACTCCCTGATCGCGTAGGCACCAAGAACGAAGAGCTTGGCTCACCGATCACGAAGTACAGCCCAACCTCAGGTCGCAGGTGAACAAAAATCTGATGTAAGCGCTTCCCTGCGAGCCAATTTCACTCAGAACTTCCAAACCGCCCGATGAAAACTGGTATCGTCTTCAATTTCCTGTAGAACTCGGTGTTCTGATCCCGTTGGATCCAAGGACAGCAAGTTTGGACTCCGGAACGGTCCGAACGGTCCAACTCTCCTTCACAGGTAACTGAAAACTCCAAATCTGCCTCCTGCGTCTCAATTTCACTCAGTACGCACTCCCCGATCCGTCTCTTCCCAAACCGTTTGAACCAATGCGTAGCCTGCACAGATCTGAACCCAACGACGCCTTGCGCGCTTGCATTGGACTTCCAAATCTCCCGCACCGTCCGCTGACAGGTCGCAGGTGCAAGCAAGCCCCTTAAGCAGCCCCCTTGTTACAGTATGTACGTACGAAGTTCAACCCTCAATAATAAGAAGCAGGCCCCTTGCGTCTTTGATATAACGCCTGAAGCCCTAAATACCCAGTCAGCAAATAACCAGGAGCCTAGCTTGATTTTACCTTCTTTCGAATCGCATAACTTCTTCTCTGGATGTCCAAACGAAGTAAACAAGATGTCCATGGAAAGCTGACAACGAGCTCTACCCATTTGTGTGATGAAAGTGAAGATCCGAAGTTGCGCCAAAAACCCGTAAGCTGGGACTTAGCTTGTCGTCTTCATCTTTCGAGTCTTGTAACTTTTCCACTAGGCGTCCAAACGAAGTAAACAAGATGCCCATGGAAAGCTGACCACAAGCTCTACCCATCCATGTGATGAAAATGGAGATCTGAGATTGTGCCAAAAACCCGTAAGCTGGGGCCTAGCTTGTCTTCTCATGAGTGTCTTTGGAGCGACAAGCATCGAAGTTTGAATTTCATGTAGGAGCCGGTCCACGACACGACATCCACCCCCTCCAAACCTGTGCATCCTCCGGTATGCACCAGAGATACCAACCAAGGAGTGGACCGGCACGCACACTCGTTCCCATCTTGTTATCCTCCTCCCATCTCAATCAACCTCATCCTCAAGTCCACAACTCGATAGTCATCTTGAAGTTGCTACCCTGCCATGATCCTCCCTAGATCCATGCTCATCGACTTTCACCTCAAACCTCCCATCCAATCACCCCCTCTAAATCTACACATCTTCAATATGCGAAGACATAGAAAGAATAACCCATCATACCATAGAAATGTCTTCCATTCGTCCTGTAAAACCTCACCGTCGAGGTTTGTGAACCAAGTGTCGTAGTAGACATCGCTCATCCTCCCAATCATCACCACATATCCTGAATGTAATCCTCAACCTCAAGTCTGTACATGTCATCGTACCTATCCAACTCTTCTGTTTTGTTTTCTGAAAAAAAAAAAAACCACACCACACCACTGCAACCAAAATCCTCAACCGCAACCATCCTTATCTCGCTGTACAACGATATCCTCCTTAACCATCATCCTCCCTGATCTCTTCTTCTGAAAATCCTCACAACCTCCCAAGCATCATCCTCTCAACCTTCCTGAAAATATTTACAATCCCCCAAGCATCATCCTCCCAACACAAATCACCTTCAGCAATGGCTTCTCCCCTGTAAGCCATCCTTACCCATCATCCTATACCCGTAGCCTCCAGAGCGTCCATCCACTCTTCTTCACCCTCAGCATGTCTGTCCTTGATGATACCAGTGATGACATCATGGACTCTCCTTGTAGCTGCATCCAAGACCTCCCGTGAAATGAACCCAACCTTGACATCTTGAATGCGCTCTTTCCAACCTCCTCTCACATCCATCGTCATAACCCCAATATCTGGTTGTTGTATGTTTGCAACCAGATCAACCATGTCCACTGTCTGCACCCCAACCATCTCCTCCGGTTGTGAAGGATCACCCTCCATTGCCTGTACAAGAAGAATAGTTTCCTGTTGAACACTATCCTCCTGAGCTAGCTTCCCTGAAGAAGTATCTTGTTGGTCCTTCTTCTCACACTGCATCGTGGATGCAGTATCCAACCTGAGCTCGTTTAGATCCTCGTGCTCACCCAAACCATCTCTATGGAGATCATGCTCAATCTCCTCCACCCTAGCACCATAACTTGTAGCTTCGATAGCTACAACTGCATGTGTCGCAAAGTAATCATCCACAAACTTCTTCATCCCTCCTTTACCAACGTTGGCTTGAAGGAGAGTACCCGTACTTGTGAATGTAACCTTTCCATCCTCCCAAGAAATAACCTCACGTTGCAAAGCCTCTGCAAAGTCGATGCAATCGTCCCATTGATGATCAGTACCATCACACCACACGCACTGATGTACCCAAGCTGGTTTGGGTACAAGCTCCATCTCAGTCGATGATCCCTTATTCTCCAACCTAGTAACCTTAGCTTGCAGATCTCGCATTTTTTTGCTGTAGGTCTTCGATGGTTGGATCCTCCTCCTCTACAATCACAACTGGAGGTTGAACCTCAGATACTACCTGAACTGGTGTGGTAGTCAACGCTGCAGGTGTCAACCTTGTAACCCTTTCCCTTATCTGTCTTCGGACAAGAAGCTCAACAGCTTCATGCACAACCTCCCAATTTCTTGTTAGCCCTTCTTCATCATCTCCATCCTCCAGAAGTAGCTCCAACTGTTCCTGCCATGGTTCATCCGCAGCTTGAAGAAACAGCTCCGTCTTGTAGCTCTCCAAGGTTAGCTTGTCCACCCAAGGAAGTTGAGAGAATTGTCTCTCGAACTCTTGTAACAGCTCTGTAGGCTGTAAACCCTTGCTGAATCGGTTGACCCATTCCAAAAAAGATTTCTTGGTTACTCGATCTGAGTTTCCCAAGAAATACTCCTCCATCAGCGCATGTGAAAATGTATCCCAGTTCCTCCCAAAACGCTTTGTTAGACCCTTCACATGCTCCCTTATCTCAGGCACCACAGCGAGTTCGAACGTCTCGATCATCTCTTTCTCCGGTACCTGATCCAAATCCATCTCCATCTTGTAACATCTCAAGTACTCAGAGATGTCTTTCCCACCAAAAAGATCGAACTTGTCGATCACCCTCCGAAGCACCTTCGTCCCCAAAGCCTCCTTTTGTTGGTTCCCTTGCTCTTGTCGCATAAACAAAGTGAAGGCTTGAAACAATCGTGCAGTTGCTGCATCCAACTTCATCCCTAGTATACCCTCTGATCCGTCCATCCTGTCCATAGTCATGGCTCGTCTCATCCTCCTATCCTCCCATGATCCCAACCGTCTAGAAATCCATCATCCCAGGTCCACAACATCCTCCCGAACAACCAAACCCATCTTCATCCTCGTTCATGATTGCTGATCTCTTCTGTCCAGTTCACACACAGAAATATCTCCACCCCAGACCTTCACGTCGAGTTCACCACCGATGTCGTGTCGGATATTTTGTGCGTGAAGGATGTCCAGGAAAACGCGGGGTTCCTGGCTGTGGAGATGTTGTGTGCTGAAACAGAGACGAGATAGAGAAGAACAACCACGAAAAAGAATGCTGCTATATATACACTCCAAATGTATGTACACTGCTGGTTCTTTCTCCTAAGAGCACAAAACTGAAAAACAGACTAGAGCGGTTTGTAACCTGCTTCAAAAGCCCCTAAAACCAACCCCTGAATCACAACCCTGACCCAAAACCACCGAAGCGTAGCTCAAAGCAAGAGAACCTTCCCTTTGCTAACAAACAGAGCCACAGTAGTATCACGCGATCCAAACCCAAGTCCAAACCACATCCATGTATAAGCTCTTAGCTAAAGCTAGCTACCACAAGCTGTATACAGCCAACCAGAACTCTAACGAACTCAAAAGAGCAAAACCCGTAGCGAAGAAACCGAAAAAGGCCTATCTGTGGACTTCCTCCTTTCGCTGAACGGACTTCAGATGTCGATAGGGTCTCCTCTGCTGACTCCGTTAACCCAAGAAACCTTCAGATCCGACTCTTGACAGCCGAGATATCGCCGATTTTCAGTCGCAGGTGATCGAACTTCCAAAAACTCCTCCCTGCGGCTTAAAACCGCTCACACCGCACAAACGGATCGTCCAAACTGATATCCGTCTTCGCTGGCAGATAGATCTAGCTACCCTGAACCCAACAAGACTCCAAACAAGTCGTTTGGAGTTCCCCTTGCAAAACCACGCAAGAAATTTGGTCGCAGGTTGCAAAAAACTGACGTAAATCAGCTCCCTGCGGCTCAAACTTGTTCACCACCCCCAAACCAACAATCCAATTCACGTACAGTCTTCTCCTATGAGTAGATGAAGACTCCCTGATCGCGTAGGCACCAAGAACGAAGAGCTTGGCTCACCGATCGCGAAGTACAGCCCAACCTCAGGTCGCAGGCGAACAAAAATCTGATGTAAGCGCTTCCCTGCGAGCCAATTTCACTCAGAACTTCCAAACCGCCCGATGAAAACTGGTATCGTCTTCAATTTCCTGTAGAACTCGGTGTTCTGATCCCGTTGGATCCAAGGACAGCAAGTTTGGACTCCGGAACGGTCTGAACGGTCCAACTCTCCTTCACAGGTAACTGAAAACTCCAAATCTACCTCCTGCGTCTCAATTTCACTCAGTACGCACTCCCCGATCCGTCTCTTCCCAAACCGTTTGAACCAATGCGTAGTCTGCACAGATCTGAACCCAACGACGCCTTGCGCGCTTGCATTGGACTTCCAAATCTCCCGCACCGTCCGCTGACAGGTCGCAGGCGCAAGCAAGCCCCTTAAGCAGCCCCCTTGTTACAGTATGTACGTACGAAGTTCAACCCTCAATAATAAGAAGCAGGCCCCTTGCGTCTTTGATATAACGCCTGAAGCCCTAAATACCCAGTCAGCAAATAACCAGGAGCCTAGCTTGATTTTACCTTCTTTCGAATCGCATAACTTCTTCTCTGGATGTCCAAACGAAGTAAACAAGATGTCCATGGAAAGCTGACAACGAGCTCTACCCATCTGTGTGATGAAAGTGAAGATCCGAAGTTGCGCCAAAAACCCGTAAGCTGGGGCTTAGCTTGTCTTCTTCATCTTTCGAGTCTTGTAACTTTTCCACTAGGCGTCCAAACGAAGTAAACAAGATGCCCATGGAAAGCTGACCACGAGCTCTACCCATCCATGTGATGAAAATGGAGATCTGAGATTGTGCCAAAAACCTGTAAGCTGGGGCCTAGCTTGTCTTCTCATGAGTGTCTTTGGAGCGACAAGCATCGAAGTTTGAATTTCATGTAGGAGCCGGTCCACGACACGACAACGCTTGCGGCCCTGATCCAACAGCATCCGATCGTTGGAGAGGGTGAGTTAAAATCCATCAAGAGTTTACAAGCTATTGTGAATCAATGTGGAAGGTTTGAAGGTAGAGACATTTCTAGATATCTTCGTGAATACATAGGAGAAATGGAGCTGGTTAGAGTTACTGATATGGAGATGATAATCAGTTTTGAGTTAGCTATAATCCATGAGTTGCGAGACCAAGTTAGGGATGTATAGAGAAGAAATCTAAGTGTATGGATGAGTTTCGAGCGATCTTTTTGAGAGGAGTTTCTTGAAGAAGATTCTGAAAGAGTTACTAGGAGAACGTTTCTGGACTGGGTTGAGCAGCAACCTGGTCGTATGATGTGCCTGAATGAGTTGTTGAGAGAGTTTGATCGGAGATACCGACAACTTTCAACTCTAGAGCGCATAACTTTAGATGCTAAGATGTCACGCCCCTCATTCTCAAGATTGGACGCAGACGCGAACAACAGAACCCTAGCGGACTTGTGCTAGGTTGTGAACGCTGCGAGTAAGACTTAACGGCTTGGCCGGGAAGTCGAGATCAGATGAACCCTAAGTAGTTCTCTGAACCAAGGTTGGAACCTTGGGTTAGGACATAAGGGCCTACCCCAAGAGGGCCCCAGACGAACGCTGACCTAAGGGGGCGAGTCTGGGAACGGGCTGAAACATGAGTCTCTGACATAGGTCTGAGACGTGGGTCCGAGACGCAGACGAACCACAGGGTTCGACCTTGGGTCTGGACCACAGATTTCCGAAAAATGACTAAGTGTTGGAGCTCCAGGGACGTTTTAGGTCGTGGACGGAGCTCCACATAAGATCTCGAGGCGTGTGAGGTATCATTGGAAAGGTCTCGTCGAGAGCTTTCCAGTGATATATAACACTCCTCGATCTGATCTCCGAGCTGGAAGTTATGGCCGAACCACAATCGGGTTGTGGTATAATTTTCAGGGACCAAAGAGGAGGGCGGGGCCGCCGATCCCCAAAAGTATATATGAGGGGGGCTCGATGCCTGGGTGGGCTAGGACGAGTCACCCGACCCCAGGGTTCGGCGGGCAGACTCTGAGGGCATGAGGTGATGGCTGGGCCAGTTCTAAGGCACGTTGCGATCTAGACTTTGACATCTGGACTTAGGAACGATGTAAGGGCTGGGGCAAGACTAGGGAACGAGTCGGCGGGTTAGACCATCGTTCGAGAGCCTAGACCCAGACGGACATCACGGGCGGTTGGGCCGCTAGGTGTGCTGGAGGCATCGTTTAGGACCCTGGACTTTATGAGAAGTCCGCTCCAAGTCATATTGTGACTTGCTCATGTTTGGGACCGACTTAGGCGGATCTAAGTCGAGACTTAGGATTGCTGAGCTTGATGGTTAGGGAGACAGTCCGGCTCTGATCCGGACCAAACAGAACTAAGGTAAGTGGTGCAGGGACGCTAACTTATGATTGTGTTTGCAGGTTAGTGGTGTAAAGTTTGCGACCTACTGAGCTAGAGCTTCCGCTGGCGCAACAAGGCGGTAGGTGCGCGAAAAGTGATATCAGAGCCGACGCTTCGGTGAGCAAGAACTTGAGGTAGCGGTTGAAGGCTGGACGCTTGAGGAGGAACGCAAGACACGAAGTGGATCAGCGTTTCTAGGTGAACACTTGGAGCGATGGCCGACGACGGACAGAGTTCCAGGAGGAAGATCAAGAAACGAGGAGCGGCTAACGGGAGCAGATCGACTCGAGCTAGCCCCGAGGCACAGTCAGGAGACGACAACCGACAACCTTCACCCCAACGTCAAGGGAGCCCAGTACCAGCTGCGGCACCGGTGCAACAAGATGGAGTTTTGCCAGCGGTGCCCAATGATTCAGACGCGGGAAGTCAAGGAGCCCTGTATGCAGAACTCATCAAGATGATGAAGACCATGCAGGAGGGTATGGTTTCCAAGGATAAACGTATCGCCGAGCTTGAGGCAGGCCAAGGAAGTTCCTCGTCTACCATGAAGCTTTGTAAGACGAAGTTGCCGATCCCGTTTTCAGGTATAGGACGGGCTCGCAAGGTTAAGGATTTCTTAACTGAGTTGGATCCACATTCAGCAACTTGAGGCGATTTGGGCCGATGGACTTTGTAGCTTTGACTTGTGTTTGGAAATAAAGATTTTGTTTCTTGAAAACATGATTAGCAGCATGAAATTAGCTAGTCATAAAGATTTCGAGACCTTTCACTTAGACAATTTTCAAGAAACAGAATCTTTATTTCCAAACACAAGTCAAAGCTACAAAGTCCATCGGCCCAAATCGCCTCAAGTTGCTACTCGTATGGTGCGTCGTTTCTTCACCCCTTGCTGAAAGGAGATGTCCTCATCTTGCTAACGCCCTTGTTGTCCTTGTCTCCGTTTGAACCGGTCCAATACTTCGCTCGCATGTGCGAGATCTTCCTCTAACACCCAAGTTGCTTCCTTCAAATGGTAGCCACGCCATTTGACCAAGTACTCCATCCGGTTTGATTTACGTCGAGATCGTAAAATGGACTCCACCTCATATTCTGCTTCGCCTTGCACGACATCAGGTTGAGGCCTGAGAACCTGTTTGCGCTCCGGCCGCAAATCATCCTTGAAGTATTTCTTTAATAAAGAAACATGGAAAGTCGGATGCAACTGCCACTCGCGAGGAAAGTCTAAGGTATAGACGTCTTCGTGCGGATTCTTGACAATGACAAAAGGTCCCGCAAACTTTGATGAAAACTTCGCCGATATTTCCTTCGGAAGTGTGAAGTTTTTCGCACTTAACCATACTTCTTCGCCCACTTGAAACTTCACTTGCCGCCGATGCTTATTTACCTGCTTCGTGTATCTTTGCTGCACCTTCTCGAGGTTCTTCTTTACTTGCTCCTCGCGCCGCTGCATTGCCGCCACCAACTCTTCAGCTGATGTTTGCCGTGTTCTTGGTCGTGCCAATGTAGAACTCCCTGCAAGAGTCAAGTCAAGAGGCCCTTCTGGCTCACGTCCGTAAGCCAGCAAGAAAGGCGATTCGCCGGTTGCTGAATGCTTCGTGGAATTGTAGCAATACTCCGCAAGACTGAGTCACTCCGCCCAATCAGTTTGGTCCGCGCTCACATAATTCCTCAAGTATTGATTTAGAACCGAGTTAACCCGTTCTATTTGCCCATCTGTTTCCGGATGAAAGGCGATACTAAATTTTAACTTAGTCCTCAATTTTTGGAACAAGTGTTTCCAAAAGGCACTTGTGAACTTAGAGTCTCGATCTGAAAGGTAATCCATGTGAACGCCACCAAGTATCTAGGAACAACCGAGAAGTCGTGAACGATGTTGCAGTATCTAAGGTCGGAGCAAAATTCGCTAGTTTGCTAAACCGACCAACTATAACAAAAATCGCGTTGTATCCATTCGAGTCAGGCAGAGAGGTGATGAAGTCCATGCTAATGCTTTCCCAAGGTCTGGCTGGAATCGGCAGAGGATGAAGCAATCCTTGTTTCTTTTCATAAGAAACGCGATTCGCTTGACAAGTTACGCATGTTTTCACAAAGTGAGAAACATCGTCTTTCATGTGGGGCCAATAAAACTTTTTAGCAATTACTGCTAAAGTGGACTTTTCTCTTTTATGGCCTGATAAGGGCACATCGTGAGATTCTTTTAACAACTTGGTCCTAAGTTTTCCTTGTCCCACATAAACCCGACTTTGCTTGAACATGAGTAAACCATGTCTTAGCTGCATGTTCTGCAACTTCACCCCTCGCTTGAGTTGTTCCAAGTATTCCTTCGCTTGGTCATCACTCATGTAACCTTCACGTATTCGCCTCTCCAAGTCTGACTCCTTAGGATACATAGCTCGCAAAATCTGTGTTGACGATGGAAGATATTCCTCCTCGCGACTCAAGACGTCAAGAACCACATTGTCCTTTCCCGCTTTGTGGATTAATTCCACGTTCATGAGCGGCAAGGTATCATGCCACCGTAGTTGCTTTGGCGTCACCCGATCTTGTGTTTCAAAGTACTTGAGCGAAATATTATCAGTATACACTTGGGTTTTGTGAAGTCCCAAGTAATGCCGCCATTTCCTCAAGCAATGAACCACCGCAAACAGTTCCTTCTCGTGAGTCGGCCAACGACTCTCCGTTCCAGATAACTTCTTGCTTTCGTATGCTATAGGTTTTCCATCCTGCACCAACACTCCGTCAATCGCATAGTCGCTCGCGTCCGTGTGCACCTCGAATGGTTTATCGAACTCCGGCAGCTTCAAAACTGACGCCTTTGACAAAATAGTTTTGATCGTCTGAAACGCATCATCCACCTCGTTGGTCCAACTTACCTGTGCGTCTTTGCCCATCCAGTCCGTCAGCAACTTCGCGATCTTTGAAAACCCCTTCACATACTTGCGGTAGAACTGCGCCAATCCTAAGAATCGCCGCATCCCTTTCACTATAGTCGGAGGCTCCCAAGTCACAATCGCATCCACCTTCTGCATATCCGGTCCGACTCCTTCTGCACTAATGACATGTCCCAAGAAGTTAATGCGCTCCAAACCAAACTCACTCTTGTCAATGTTGGCAAACAGCTTATGCTCCCGCAGCTTCGTCAACACCACCCTTAGCTGCTCCGCGTGCGACTCCAAGGGTTTGGAGTAGATCAAGATGTCGTCGATGTAAACGATGACAAACTCATCCATCTCCTCGTGAAAAATTGTGTTCATCAATGTAGTGAACGTCGAAGGATCGTTGCAGAGTCCAAATGACATCACCACGAATTCAAACGATGCGTATCTGGTTCGACAAGCGGTCTTCTCAACATCTGGGTCAGCTATCCGGATTTGGTAATATCTTGACTTCAAGTCTATCTTGCTGAAGTACTTTGCGCCCGCTAACCTATCAAAGAGGTCATCTATCCTTGGCAAGGGATAGTTATTCTTCACCGTCATCTTATTGAGTGCACGATAATCTACGCAGAGTCGTAACTTCCCATCCTTCTTCTTTGCAAAAAGAACTGGGGCTCCATAAGGTGACTTGCTGGTTCGAATATATCCTCGCGCTAATAGCTCGCCGAGTTGTCTTTTCAACTCAAGGAGTTCCACCTGATTGAGTCGGTAAGGGGCTTTGGAAGGTGGTTCCGATCCTGGCAAGACCTCGATCTTGTGATCCACCACCCGCCTTGGAGGTAACTCAGCAGGTAACTCATCCGTCAAGACATCCTCAAACTCCTTAATGACTTCGTGAAGCACATTCGGAAGTTTAGTCGCGTCCCCTGATGTTTCCTCTTGCCTATCACCCGCCATCAAATCTGCAACTCGCATCAAACACATGACCCCGTCGTTGAAGTCCATCTGTTTGCCTTTGATCAAATTCACTGCAAAGTCATCAATCTTCCGCGCCTTCCGGATCAGCCTCACTCCCAGCTTTCGCCCTTTAACTCTAACGTTTAACCTTAAAGGTTTCCGCCTAAGTTCCACTTCAAACCTGTCCAAGAAAGTGTTCCCCAAAACCGCATGGATATCATCCATCTCGCACACCGTGAAGTTCTCTGTGAACTCCAACTTCCCACACGCAAATCGTACGTCCAAGACCACTTCAGAAGTTTGGTACGTCTTGCCCTTGGCAAAGCGTACCTGAATAGGCTTGTCTGCCTTGGAGGTAGACAAGCCTAACTTCTTCACCAACTTTGGACTTATGAAGGAGTGAGTCGCTCCTGTGTCCACAAGAAAAGTAACATCACGGTTAGCAACCTTGGCTGGTAGATACATCAATCCCGGCGTCTTCTTCGTGGTTCTCAAGGTCACAATCATCTGGCGCTCCAACAAGTCCTTTGCAACAAATGCATTCATGCTACAGTTACTAATCTTAGGTTTCGTACACCCCTTAGCAATATGGCCCGCCTCGCCACAGTTGTAGCAAGTAAACTTAGCGCCATTGCCCTTCTGAGGTGTTTGCCCCTTAGGTTTTACTCCTGTTTGCTGCCGCTTTGCTGCCGGGGCAGGAGAATCCTTCCGGTCCTTCTCACCCCCATCCCATTGTCGTTTGAAGCCCTTGTTCTTCTTCTGGAACTTATCCATGCTGCGTGGTTCAAAAGGTTTTTGTTGCTGGACTTCGTTGTCCCCAATTCGCTCCGCTAACTTCAAAAGTTCGGCACTTGTCTCTGGTAGCATTGGCATCCGAAAGAGAGCCTTCTCCGAGCTAGACTTGAGTCCCCCAATGAATATACATATCTTGGTCTCCTCAGTCCATTTGGAGAACAAATCCAGCTTGGCACTGAACTCGTGCACATAAGCGCTTAAGGTCCTCGTCTGCTTCAGTCTCACCAACTCAACACCGTCCCGAATCCTTTGATACTCCGGAGTGAATCGTCCTGCGAGCAACTCCTTGAACTCTTTCCAACCAAGCGCCGAAACGATCAAGGCATGCTCATCTCTGTATGCAGTCCACCAGAGAAGCGCATGGTCTTTCAAGAACGTAACCACCGCTCTCATCTTGTCAGACTCCTTAGCCTGTTGCACCTCAAAGTATAGATCCAACTCAGTTAAGAAATCCTTAACCTTGCGAGCCCGTCCTATACCTGAAAACGGGATCGGCAAATTCGTCTTACAAAGCTTCTTGGTAGACGAGGAACTTCCTTGGCCTGCCTTAAGCTCGGCGATACGTTTATCCCTAGAAACCATACCCTCCTGCATGGTCTTCATCATCTTGATGAGTTCTGCATACAAGGCTTCTTGACTTCCCGCGTCTGAATCGTTGGGCACCGCTGGCAAAACTCCATCTTGTTGCACCGGTGCCGCAGCTGGTACTGGGCTCCCTTGACGTTGGGGCGAAGGTTGTCGGTTGTCATCCCCTGACTGTGCCTCGGGGCTAGCTCGAGTCGATCTGCTCCCTTTAGCCGCTCCTCGTTTCTTGGTCTTCCTCTTGGAACTCTGTCCGTCGTCGGTCATCGCTCCAAGTGTTCACCTAGAAACGTTGATCCACTTCGTGTCTTGCGTTCCTCCTCAAGCGTCCAGCCTTCAGCCGCTACCTCAAGTTCTCGCTCACCGAAGCGTCGGCTCTGATACCACTTTTCGTGCACCTACCGCCTTGTTGCGTCAGCGGAAGCTCTAGCTCAATAGGTCGTAAACTTTACACCACTAACCTGCAAACACAATCACAAGTTAGCGTCCATGCATCACTTACCTTAGTTCTGTTTGGTCCGGACCGGAGCCGGACCGTCTCCCTCACCATCAAGCTCAGCAATCCTAAGTCCCGACTTAGATCCGCCTAAGTCGGTCCCAAACATGAGCAAGTCACATTATGACTTGGGGCGGACTTCCCATAAAGTCCGGGGTCCTAAACGGTGCCTCCAGCACACCTAGCGGTCCAACAGCCCTTGATGTCCGTCTGGGTCTAGGCTCCCGAACGGTGGTCTAACCCGTCGACTCGTTCCCTAGTCTTGCCCCAGCCCTTACATCGTTCCTAAGTCCAGACGTCAAAGTCTAGATCGGAACGTGCCTTGGAACTGGCCTAGCCATCACCTCATGCCCCCAGAGTCCGTCCGCCGAACCCTGGGGTCGGGTGACTCGTCCTGGTCCACCCAGGCATCGAGCCCCCCTCATATATACTTCTGGGGATCAATGGCCCCGCCCTCCTCTTTGGTCCCTGAAAATTATACCACAACCCGATTGTGGTTCGGCCATAACTTCCAGCTCGGAGGTCAGATCGAGGAGTGTTATATATCACTGGAAAGCTCTCGACGAGACCTTTCTAATGATACCTCACTCGCCTCGAGATCTTATGTGAAGCTTCGTCCACGACCTAAACGTCTCTGGAGCTCCAACACTTAGTCATTTTTCGGAAACATGTGGTCCAGACCCAGGGTCGAACCCTGTGGTTCGTCTGCGTCTCGGACTCACGTCTCGGACCCACGTCTCAGACCTATGTCTGAGACTCATGTTTTTCAGCCCGTTCCCAGACTCGTCCCCTTAGGTCAGCGTCGTCTGGGGCCCTCTTGGGGTAGGCCCTTATGTCCTAACCCAAGGTTCCAACCTTTGTTCAGAGAACCACTTAAGGTTCATCTGATCCCGACTTCCCGGCCAAGCCATTAAGTCTTACTCGCAGCATTCACAACCTAGCGCAAGTTCGCTAGGGTTCTGTTGTTCGCGCCTGCGCCCGATCTTGAGAATGAGAGGCGCGACAATTAGACTCCCAACCATCTCTCTGTACATGCGTGGATCATCCAGCAACTCACCATCCTCTGCTCCTAGCTTTACCCCTTGCTCTAATGACGTAGCAATGGATTTACAGTCAAGCATACCAAATCTCTCAAGCATACTGAGAGCATACTGTCGTTATACAAGCCAAACGTCCTTCCCATCTCTAATGAACTCCACAGCAAGGAAATACTTGAGTTCTCCTAAGTCCATCATATGGAACTCTGATTTCAAGTGATCCTTGATCTGAGAAATAAGCTCCTCATAGTTACCGGTAATGATCAAATCATCAACATAGATGATGATCACAACAATCTGGTCTTGTATTCGCAACGAATACAAGGTAGAGTCTGAACTACAAAGGTGGAAACCAAGAGACTGCAAGTAAGAATTGATCTTTGCATACCATGCTCTTGGTGCTTGTTTCAGACCATAGAGGGCCTTTCGTAACTTACACACACGAGAAGGAAACTTCATATCCTCATAACCTGGAGGTTGCTGCATGTAGACCTCCTCCTCAAGATTACCGTTGAGGAAGACGTTCTTGAAGTCCATCTGGTGCACCTTCTAACATTTCTGAGTTGCAACTGCAACTGCTGTTCGAATAGTCACCATCTTTGCAACAGGAGCAAATGTCTCCTCAAAATCCACTCCATGTTGTTGTGCGTAGCCCTTAGCTACCAATCTGACCTTGTACCGGCACACGGTACCATCCGAGTTGCGCTTGACCTTGAAGATCCACCTGCAACCAATCGCTTTTTTACCCTGAGGTAAGTCCACCAACTCCAAAGTCTGTTGATGATGAAGCGCATCAAGTTCAGCTTCCATAGCACTTACTCATTGGACCTTGTGCATCATCTCCTCAAGCGAACTCGGTTCTTGTTTTTGAAGAACATTGGCCATATATGCATGATGTGCAGCAAGAAAATCTTCATGCATATACCTACTCACTGGATGTTTTGTCCGTTCAGATCTGCGAGAGGTAATTGATGCACTAGTCACCTCCCCTTGCATCTGATCTGACGCAGACGTCAAGGTCTAAGACAAAGTATCCAATGGATGTGGAAGATCCACATATCTAGATCAGTCAAACATACGCTGCAATAGCACGCGCTCATCCTGTGTTAAAACTACACTAGTTCCACTAAGCTGTGTTACATGGACTCCAGCGTTAACAACAGCTCTAGGTGCAACTGATTTTGATCTGGAATCAGTGACTTCTCCAGATCCTCCACTCAACGTACTACTCTGAGGTACTATAGTGGATTGACTCCTTGGTTCTACAGTAGGTTCAAGGATGGCTACGACAGGTGCAGGTGCAAACCAAGACTGTAGCTCATCAAAAACAACATCTCTACTGATATAGAACTGCTTGGACGAAGGATTGTAACATCTATATATCCTTTGGTATCAGAAGCATAGCCAAGGAAGATACATCTATCTGCTTTCGGATCTAGTTTCTTACGTCTTTCATCAGGTATGTGCACATAACAGATGCATCCTAAAACTTTAAGGAAAGAGTAATCATGCTTACTGCCTGTGAAGACCTCCATTGGTGTCTTGTTGTGAACTGCCGTTGTAGGCATCTGGTTCATCAGATACACCGCACATGAAATAGCTTCTGCCCAGTAAGGTCTAGGCATGGTCTTCTCGTTCAATATCGCACGAGCAGCTTTTGCTATGTGTCGATTCTTGCGCTCCGCAATCCCGTTCTGCTGCGGATTGTAACTGCAAGTCTTTTGGCATCGAATATCATGCTCACGCAGATATGCATTGAACTCTCCAAAAAGGAACTCGTCTCCTCCATCAGATCTCAAACAGAGGATAGATACTCCATACTGTTTCTCCACCAACTTGCGGAAAGTCTGGAATGCTGATAGTACTTTGGCAGAGGACTTGTTTCTCAACAAATAGATCCAAGTATAACGCGAATGATCATCAATGAACGACACGAAGTACTGGAAACCGGTCATACTTGGCTGAGAAGCAGTCCATACATCAGTGTGAACAAGTTCTAGAAGCTTATTCGCTCTACTACCAGATCCCTTAAAGGGTTGTCTAGCTTGCTTGCCGAATTGACATACTGCACAGACTTCAGTGGACTCACTAGATTCGAATTTGGGCAGACCTATAACCAGATCAGAACTCGGAAGACTTTTCAGCCTCTGAAAGTTTATGTGCCCAATTCGCTTGTGCCAGATGTCAATGTCAGACACTACTGGACCACTCTGTCCATACATGGCAGCCTGTAACTTAGGCGCAGATGCATCGAGTTTAAACAGCCTATCACTCTTGATACCTCGAGCTATGACAATGTCATTCGAATCTTCAATAAAGCATCCATCTTTATTGAAGCGCACTTGCAGACCCTGCTCTATCAATTGTCCTACAAATAGTAGGTTTCTAGTCAACATGGGTACATGTAAGACATTCTGTATACCAGTAAACGTTGAAGCAGGAATGTCAAGTGAAATGTTACCCTTGTGCTGGATCTTGTGCTTGGTGTCATCTCCTGTCATCATAAACTGTGGAGTCTCCACAGGCTCGAGTGAACTAAACCACTCCCGATGGGGAGTCATGTGACTGATGACGCCGGAGTCGATCACCCAATCAGTCTGTGGCTCAAAAGCCGCATAACTCTAATGCGTAGTAATCAGCAACTGCTCCGAATAGACATGCTCAGTGACTGCATAGCCTTGCTGGTTGCTGTTACCTTGTTGGGGGTTGTTGTCGTGTTGCTGTCTTTGATCGTTCTGCTTCTTGTAGCACTGATTCGCATTGTGGCCTTGCTTCTTGCAGTAGTTGCAGGAACCAGGCGCTCTTCTCTTATTGTTGTTAGAACCAGACTGTTGCTGGTTTTGCTGCTGCTGCGATTGTTGTTGCTGTCCGCGACCTCGTCCACGTCCAACATCTTTGCCACGACCCCTACCTCGAGATCCTCCAGAACCTGCAAAATAGACAGATTTTTGCTGACCCGTTGAAGTAGAACTCCCCAGTAACCGCACCTCCTCTCCTAACATTATAGGAACAAGCTCATCAAACCGGGGAAAGGATTCTCTTGTCGAAATTGATGTTATCAGTTGTCTGTATTCTGCAAGCAGTCCCTACAATGTGGCTCTGATCAAGACAGTGAGATCAATCTCGACTTTGATAAAAGATAGTTGATCCGTGAGCTGCTTGACATGGTTCACATAGTCGTTGATGCACATCGACCCCTTCTTCACAGTGTTGAACTATTGCAACAATTGCAGCTTCCGCGCCTCTGTTTCGGATTGAAACAGACGCGTGAGTGCATCCTAAGCTTATTGGGGCGTATCGCAATCCTGAATGTGACCGATCATCGATGCTGAGCCTGTCAACGCGATGTAGTGAATAGTCTGATATGAGCGCTTCTTCGACTCCTTTAATTTCGGGTCAGAAATTGGTACTTCATGCGCTTTCTCCTCCTCAGTGATAAGATGCCATAGATCTTGTCCCTGCAGGAAAGTCATCATCCGAAACTTCCACACTTGATAGTTGTTCTTGTCGAGCTTCTCTCGAGTGATCAAAGACACAGACTCCGTCATAGCCGCAATGTCGAAATTGCTCTATTTTCTACGTGGAAAAACTCACAGATCCTTCACGAAACTCGTCCGCCCATACCGCGCGATCAAGAGTTGTCACAAGTCACAACGAGACGACTCTGAAAACTCCTCCTCCAGCGTCGATGAAGAAAGAACCTGTCTGCGAACTGTAGGTGTAGAAAACACGACGGAAACGTCGAAAGAATACACCTAGAAAGGTCGAAACTAGACCAAACGAGGTCAGAAATGAGTGTGCGACCCCTCAAGATTTCCAAATTTTCCAAATTCGGAACAGGATTTGTTTTAGACTCAAGTCCTAAAACTTTCATTTTGGTCGAAAAAGATCCAATTGAAAATTTGCCGCTGGAAACTCCAAATCGACTGAAACTTGACCTAGTACACAATTCGCACCTTCTGAACAAGAAAGCTCTAAAAGGGCTGGTCGTCAGATTTTAGCGAGAAAAAATCGTCTAGGTCTTCGAAATCACGTTCAAAGTTTCTGGTGGCAAAAGAAACGGGTTTGCCTCACCCGAACGCATCAGCAGGATAATGCTCGACATCAGACACAACTCCGGCTGCTCTCTCCTGTACTCCAATCTCCATCTTGCTCATCAGCAAGAGACTTGCGCTCTCACCAGCTCTAATACCATGTAGAAAGATAGATACTTCGAGGACACTCCAAGAAGAGAGAACAAGTAGACAAGAAAAGTAAAATAGGGATGAGATGAGAGAGGCTTTGCCTCTCTCTGTATATATAGTGGAGGTGAGTACAAGGGAAACCCTAATGGTGGGTTAGCTCTATAACTAACTCTAACAACCCTAACCACTCCGACTAATAGTAGCCGTCGATCTACTAGAGCTTGGGACTATATCAACAAGATGCAGTAGGAGCTTCTCTGAATGATACAGAGTTCAGAAAGGTGCATTTTCAGGAAGCTGATGACACGAGATACCAACAAGAAGCGTTAGTTGCTGATACCAACACTATTGAGTTCGATGATGAAGAAGCTGGCGACGAGAGTCTAGCTACTGATAGTGACTTCAGGAAGAGGCACAGGGCTCGTGCAACTGCTACACGAGTTCGTCTTGGAAGCTTGTGTGAACCTGTTGTTGCTTTAGTTGATCACGGATCAGAGATCAACATCATGTCACGATATCGTATAACGTGTTTTTCTGTCTAGGAATACACGGGGTATATGGCTGTGTAGAGGTAGGTGACTTGAACAGGTTGGCTCTGAACCTTGATCCTTCAACCCTAATGCTCTCTATCTACTCTTTTCGGACAAGTGATCTTGTATCTCTTGACTTAAGGTTAAAGGCTGCTACGGTCCCATGATACGTATAAGTTGTACAAATTCGTGTTACATACAAATCTTGAAACACTCAACTCTGTACTATCTGCGTGCAAGTAACTCTAAATCACTAGAAGCATGATTTAACAACTTTTCAGCGACGCTAACTACCCATCAGTTTGGCGGCCACAACTCTATTTGATACAACTGAAAGACACTATAGGATCGCTCAACCAACTTGATCGAGTCTCGATACAACTTGTTGTACACCCTGGCCTACCAAGCATTCCAGCAAGGTAAAGCATGCATGCTCCAAGACACTACTCAGATCTCAATATAGCACCAACGGCGGTAATACCTGGCAGCTCCGAGAACCCAAACAGCGGCTTAAGATTCATGACGACTCCGTTCTCCTTCATCACCAAGAGCTGAAATCCGCCCCACACCCTCCAATGTCGAGTTGTATGCAGGCATGGCAGTTTCAGCAACAAACTCCTCTCCAAATTGCTAGAAAATGACCAAAATGACAATAGATGATATCAAAAATCCCGAAATTGCTAATAACTGAAGTATCTTCAAACTTTGAGACCTCAGTCCTCCCAAACCTGTCGACCAATGATGATCAAACTTCACAGGAAGCTTGATTGGACCTTCACTCCTACTCTGAACAATTTTCAGGTCAAAATCTTAAACCAATTCTTAGATATGGATCAAACCGTAATCTGTGCTAACTTAAGAGCTTTACAGACCCAGGTACATTTGATCCAAGATTCTGAACAAACTACTCGACCATTTGAGGTGAAACTTTCCAAGTATCTTATTGATAAGACATGCTTCAATCCTGGAAAGTTTCACTCAGAAATTCGGAACAGAACTTAAGCAATAACAAACTATCCATGACTATCACAGTTCGCTGTTCTCGTCTTATCACGTCTGCACTTCTCAAGTTTAATCTGTCGGTTCAGAATCCAAATCGATCAAGAACCTGATGAAATTGATATCAAAACGACCAGCACGTCGTCAGCTCTCCAACCCAAGAGACAGCTCCTCAAAACTCCTCACGAGTCTCTCGGAACAACTAGAAACGTAGCGGTACGAATTGCATCCCCTCCACTCAATCGATCATAACACGCTCAACCTTCCATCAAATCGATCGATTCTTCAGCCCAGGTTGTAGCCCCGGTCGAGAGCTCTCCAACCATACCCTTCGTTTCGTGAATGGACCTCCGAAGCCTCCTGAAACCACAGAAACGTCGCGAGGATCAGCTAGAACACCATTGGTCCAAAAGTGGACCAATAAGAGCAAAAAGATCTTTACTTTTGTCTTTCTTCCACTCAACTTTTCCCCTAGAACGAGTTTTTACTCTCCAAGGAGACACAAGACATCAACAAGACTCTAAGACCTCAGAAAATCCTTCAGATATATCGATGGATTCTTCGCGATCCATAACTACATAGAACCGCTCAACCAGAATGGAAACGATTGAGTCGCAGACTAATACAAAGTCAATATTATAACCTGGAAACGTTCTACAATAAAAGATACGACAAAAGAAAACGGTGAAGCTATCACTCGATTGTAATATTCTTGCCCAAAGTTTCTCACGATCCAAGCCCCATGATTGATCTTCGGTCTGCAATGACACCGGACATCGACCCAAAGGTTGAAAGGAACGTTCGATGGATAGTTGAGATCCATTGTTCCTCACAACAAAATGTACACCGTCATATCTCAAGTCTCTTCGTATGTTACGATCGGAAGGATCACCGGAAGCTGTACTCCATCATTCTTCCCATGAATTCATCGCCAAAATATCCAACTAACCACTGTCGAAAGTGATCGCGGTGGATGCAATGAAGCTTGATGTGAAACGGATTCGAGAAAGGAAGATCCGGAGCCGGTAACAAACCTCCGTCCATAACCACCACTCCTGCAGTTCTTCACTCCTCCATGCAGACCATCGAGAATCCTCACGAATCACCCATTGAGAGAGAATGCCGTATGAACCATCGACTCGTCATTTTATACAAAAACGTGGCGATAAGGACCACTGAAGTGAACGCGCACAGATTGATGACTTGACACGTTTCTCTATCGTATGATCACTTGAACAGATAATCACGAACGTGGCACCCATCACACCGTTCGGCAAGTTACGCGATACAGTTCACGAAACATAGAAAAGAAACACAACATAGGTTACACAAGAATTTCACACAGGAGCCGAACCACAACACGACAACGGGAGGTGTATGAGAGAGGTCAATGGTCTACCAAACTCAACCGTGGTTGGGTGTTACGTGCTGCAAACAACCAGAAGGGTGAGTTATACGGCGCTTGTCCTAACGTGAAAGTGAAGATAGGTGATGTGGAGGTAGATCAGTACTTCTTCGTACAATCTTCTGCTTTGTATCTTGTGATTCTTGGTCAGCCTTATATCATTGTAGTTCGAATGGAGATCAAGATGATGGATGACGGATCTCATTATGCTATGATCCGTAGTCTGAATGACAGACATTCTGTTCAATTTCTAATCGTTCGTACGAACCATGAACAAAATCGACAAACCTTGAGAGATTCTCCTATCTGTAGGAGTAAGGGTTTTCAGAAACCACTCTTATAAGACGAGATAGCAAGAGTGATGGATCAGCTACTACTATGATCCCGCTTGAGCAACCTTTGAGATCACATCAGGCTGACGAAGAGGTTCCTCAAGATTCTGAGAATAGTTATACTGTACATAGTTGGAAATCTGGTTTGATGACTTTCAGTTCTGATGATTGGAGTGAATTCACGCGATTTGACTGAGAAAAATAGGAGGCAGATGGAGAAGTATGCAACAGATCTGCGTTGTACAGGAGTTCTGAAGAAAGGCGAGATGATTTTTGGTGTCTATGAGGAGTTTGTAGGTGTACAGTCTTTTGTTCGTTGGTTGGATGGTGTAGATAAGTTGATGGTCCAGATGGGAGGAAGGGTGGTGATCCTCATCCACTCTCATAAAGTCTATGAGGAGGTTGTCTCGTGCTTACAATCTTGTCCTCATCCGAGACTGGAGAGTGGATGGAAGGATGAAATTTGCTGGTGTGGCTCTCATCACGAAGCAGAGGTGCACACCAAATCAAAACTGTAACAAAGAATGTGAAACCAGTGGCAACTCAATTACCTGTTGATTCATGACAGCAGATGGAGTTAGCTGTCACTGAGCCTGTGCTTAGAGATCCTACACAGATAAGACACCAGTTTACTCAAGAGACACTCGAGCAGCTCTAGATAGGAAGGAGTGGCTTGTAGTGACGTAGGATTTCTCCTTTTGTCCATTTAGTATACAAGATATCGTTCCCACAGAGGATTTGCACAAGTAACGCTGCTCTAAGTTCTAAGATCTGTTCAAACACACAAACACACGGGTTTTGTCTAGAAATCCCGTCTTCTCACAAAACCACACAAAACAACACGTCTTCCAGACACGCCAAATGGTGCTCTAGACCCAAACAAACAACTACCCATTACAATATCATACAACTATTCACAGAGAAGCTCGGGAAGATGATCTTCCTGCTTCCAGGTTGCTTCTTCCGGTCTTCTCGATACCGTCTTCCTGAAGCGATTCTCGTCTTCTGGGGGTTTAGCTCGTCTTCTCACACCTCCAGAAGGCTGTCCGGCTTCGCAGAAGTCGACTAGTAACAGTCGTTACACCTTACTCTCACACTCACATTCCAATCGGGTTGGGTGTCATAGGGTGTATGCCCCCTGTAGCCTTCCCAGGCTTCTGCCTACGGAAGTTGTCTTCCTGCAGCACTACAACGACATTCACCTTCACGGAAGCTCAATAGAAGTATCGGAAGCTCACTAGAAGAAGATAAGAAGATGGGGAAGATGAGGGGAGATGGGAAGAAGAAGAAATCCAAACAAGAGAAAACAGGATGAAAAAGGACAATTAAGATTCCGACAGGCTTCTAGTCCGGATCCTGACTAACAAGCCATCCCTGCTTGTAATAGTTTGGGGAGGAAGACAACAAACGTGAGTACTGTAGCACCGTCTTCTACTCGAGGATGTCGTCTTCTGTTGCGGGAAGAAGGCTTCTTTCTTCTTCACTTCGCTGCTCTGACTGCTCTGTCTTCTGGGATCCCTTACCCAGAAGACCGTTCGTACGTAGTGCTCTACTGAACGAGTCAAGCTACACTCCACAACTCCCCATGCACAATTGGGAGCGAATTCAATACATTCCACCACCCAGAAGACATGAGCGAAGCTGCTGCACTCAAATCCACAATCTATTCCTCGAGAAGAAGTCACAATGGCATTGGGAAGCTCACTCTCGCTACTTCCTGCGTCTACTCCTCGACACACCAGCCTAGCTAACAGGACTGCACGAGGATGCCGTTCCCTGTTCCTAGACTGTCCACTACTTCTATCTACATCTTCGAATCCACTGCTGGTGCGAGTATGCAGACCCCTCCTGTATATTCCAAGATTATTCGTATGTTTCCAACGACGGGTGTAGTGTGCTAAGACTGTCTCTGCTCTAATGTGTCTCGCCTGCCTGCCTGTAGAATCGATGTGTATGTTCAGTTACGACAGAATTCTACAGAACTGGCAGAACTGGCAGAGCTCCATTTCCTACTCTACGATCCTACTTAACCACCTGCCTCGAGAGTCAGGGGAGGCGACCACCAGGGAGAGAGAGAGAGGCGCTGACAAGAGGTTGTCACCTCACATGCATGCGGTCCCTCTTCCCAATTAGCTCTCCACTGTGTTACTCCTACGCTACCTATGCTGCCACATGGGGTCCTAACTATTTTTACATGGAAAACTGCCACCCTTAAGATAGCATGTCCGATCCTACTAAATCTGGAAGTGTCGATTAAGTTTGCTAACTACTCTGATTGCTCGGTGGCAATCTCTACATGATCTGCTCCTACCGGAGCTACTACCTCGACTTCTGATGGGCTGGGAAGCCCTGCACTTACCTCGGGTACCAATGAGGTAGCTTCCCTCTCCTCGCTCTTCGCTGGCCCTGCTGTTTCTACGGCTGCGTCTTCCTCGGCTTCGACTTCGGAAGACGGAATGGTCTATTACCCCACCCCCATTCTTTCTATTGAGACATTGTGCGCGGAAGCGCTGCCCAATTTCTGTCGAGACATCTCCTTGCTTCTTCCCGAGCTCAATCCGAGCTTCCCTACTCCTAGCCCTCAAATTGGAGACCCCAACTATCAATTTCTCTACCCCCCTACCTCTCTATCCCTGAAACTTGGAACAGAAGACGATTCAGAAGATGGGAACATCTTCGGAAGACACTTCTTGAACTTGACTGTCTTCGGAAGACATCTTCAGAAGACTGTCTTCGGAAGTCTACTGAACACAATTCGTATCAAGAGTGGATTTGCTTTGCTTTTGTGTTTAGAGAGACTTGGTACGAATCCTGAGTGGCTTGGTGAGTTGTTTTGTTATTTCGAGAAGTTGGAAGTCGGGAACTAGGCCTGTGCCTCCCGGTCTTCCAAGCTTCTCAACCCCCCATCTTCCTAGAGAGACTAGAAGACTGGAAGGCTGGCAAAATGAGCGAGAAGACGCGAGGGTCCATTCGGGTCTCTTCTGTCCGACCCATAGCAGCCGTTCCTTCTTCTTCCCGAACTTAGAAGAGAGTTGTGAGAAGTCTTGCTGGCAGAATCTGGAGAGAATGGTCGAGGGTCATGTCTTCCCATCATGCAGCAAGCTTCTTCTAAGTGCGTATGAGAGGTGAGAAGTCAGAAGAACAGAGTACAGTTGTCTTGAGTCTGTTGTGAGGATAGATTGCGTGTAGGAAGACGAAGACAGGTGAGACCAGTGAAGGGAAGTCCGACTTCGAGAAGTCTTCCGAGAACGACATTGAATCGGAAGCTGTCCCAAGTGTCTTCCCAGAGGCCACTGTCACCGCAGGAGCCCGCAACCATCTTCTGAACCTTTCTCATACTCTACTTCTCGCATATCTTGTATCTTCTGATAGGAAGTAAGATGTAATGCAAGGTGGGTTGTCTTCTTGGTAATCCATGCGAGGCCTTGCTTAGATAGAATTGTTTAGATATAGCTCGGAAGACGAAGAGCTATCTAGGAAGTACTGTTAGAATCCCGGAAGACGGAGTAGCTGTCTTCTGGAAGACTAGTTTCGTCTTCTGAGAAGTAGAAGCTAGACTGTGGGCACTCGGGAAGAACTGAGCCTTCAGCTCATAGTAGGTGCTTGTGGTTTAGTGCAACAGATCTTCCAGGTATGTCGATGCATCCGCGAGGCTTGGTGTTACCAACGACAGAATTGGCCGAGGCCACTCCTTTCCTCAAGGAGTTGGGTCTCGACTTCTTCCTGTGGGATTGGAACCTCGCAAATCAAGGGCTTCTGGAGGAGGTGTGGGCCGCGTTACCACCGCGTAACCGTGTACCTGCAAAGGCAGGAGTGGCTCGGGAAAGACCGTCTTCCTGGACTGAAGACTGGTGGCGTAAGACGTTTCACAAGCCTGAGACCGAGAACCGAGGATATTGGTACGAGAAGAAGATCTTGCCTAGGATTGTGAGTTCATGGCATGTGCCTGGGAGTACCATTTGCCTTTTCGTGGAAGACAGGCAGGGGAGGAACGGTTGGAAGATAGAGTCTTACCGGGAGCCGAAGAAGCGACTTCTGACGAAGTTGTTTCTGCATCTTTTCCCCAAGGGAAAAGCGCAGAAAACAAGGTACTTAGGAGATCAGGACGTGGAGTTCCTGGAATCAGTGTGGGATGACAGAGTGCCAATCTACTGGGACGCGTACATCCACAACTATGTACAGACGGAACTAGCATACTTGGGTACCCCGACGGGAGGACATCTGACGCCCTTCTTCTGCTACTTGTATGTAGCCATGGGGGATCTTAGGAAAGATCAGCTGGCAGTATGGACCAACGGAGCGACAGGAGGTGAAGGAGGAGACCTCGGAAGACGATGACCGAGAGGCAGCAGCAACGCCCCCTCCCACTCTGATGCCACAGCTGAGGCCCGGCTCTCACCAGAAGACGCTTCTGGTGAGGGAAGACGAGTCTAGTGGGTCGGAAGACGCCACGCCAGTGAGGAAGATGGGTCACAGAAGTGTACCAAGGACACCCATCTCTCTCATTCATTCAGGATCGGAGTCGGACTCGGAGGAAGACTTGCTGAGTACCCGATCGGAACAGAAGACAGCTTCTGTAACACCTGGGAGTCTTCCGAAGACTCCAGAAGACGAAGGATGGATGGGCGCTCCTACTGCGATGCGAGGAAGCGCAAAGAGGAGAGCCGCTCCTACCACGAGGAGTCTTCCACCCCGGAAGATGAGAAGAGTAGCTTCTTCTCGTGCGCAGAAGATGAAGGCCGTAGTGGTGGAAGAGGCTTCCTTGCCTCTGGAAGACGAAGTCGACACCATGGAGCGAGCGGTGGAAATGAACTTGTCTTCCGCAAGAAGACGACTGGAGGAGTTCAGTGCCTACTTCCAGAAGGAGATCCAGCCCGCTATGGAGTCGCTGGAAAGGAGAGCGAGGGCACAGGAGAAGCCTTTACAGCCTGGATTCGGCCTGCGCACCTTGCTGCGACAGGAAGACAGCCAGCAGAAGACGGAGTCGCTGGAAGCTAGCCTCCGCACTGCGGAGAAGCTTGCAGCCATGTACAAGGCGGAAGCAGCCGCTTCTGCCAAGGAGTCGATGCAACTTCGGAAGAGCAACCAGGAGTTGCAGACGCGAGTACAGCAGCGCGATCAGGAAGTTCTCCGAGTGCGGGAGAAGATCACTGCCCTCGCAGAAGAGCAGACCACTTGGAAGATGCAGCGAGAAGCCGCAGAAGCAAGAGCTGCAGTGGAGAAGACGTAGAGGGAAGCAGCAGAGGCCCGTGCGCAGAAGATGCTAGCTCAGTCGGTAGAAGAGCTTCGGAAGAAGTTCAACTTCACCGCGGGTAAGAAGTTACTTACCTTAGCTAGGGAATGGAACAGTGGGTCCAAGACGAGGTTGATGGAATGCAGAGATAGCATGTTCAGGTACCTGGATAGACAGATAGAAGAAGTGAAGACACTTTATGGTCTTCCCTCACTTCCGACACCTGCAACCGCATCTTCCCAAGCCCCAGCACCCTCGACTGGATCCGGAATGGAGAAGGAGGAGTTCGATCTCGCTGTACACTTGGTGGTGATAGCGTTGGAAGACGAGAAGACTCCAGAAGACGCCCCGGAAGACATGATGTCTTCTGGAAGACAGGAAGACGAGCTGTCTTCCCAGGTATTCCGCGTGGAGGAAGCGTCTTCCCCGGACCCCTATGAGGTCGCCATGGTCCCTAGTACTGCATCTGTGCCTCAGAAGACCGAAGACGCACCATTCGACTCTTCTTCCCAGAAGACCATTCCGTCTTCCGAAGTCGAAGCCGAGGAAGACGCAGCCGCAGAAACAGCAGGGCCAGCGAAGAGCGAGGAGAGGGAAGCTACCTCAGTGGTACCCGAGGTAAGTGCAGGGCTTCCCAGCCCATCAGAAGTCGAGGTAGTAGCTCCGGTAGGAGCAGATCATGTAGAGATTGTCACCGAGCAATCAGAGTAGTTAGCAAACTTAATCGACACTTCCAGATTTAGTAGGATCGGACATGCTATCTTAAGGGTGGCAGTTTTCCATGTAAAAATAGTTAGGACCTCATGTGGCAGCATAGGTAGCGTAGGAGTAACACTGTGGAGGGCTAATTGGGAAGAGGGACCGCATGCATGTGAGGTGACAACCTCTTGTCAGCGCCTCTCTCTCTCTCCCTGGTGGTCGCCTCCCCTGACTCTCGAGGCAGGTGGTTAAGTAGGATCGTAGAGTAGGAAATGGAGCTCTGCCAGTTCTGCCAGTTCTGTAGAATTCTGTCGTAACTGAACATACACATCGATTCTACAGGCAGACAGACGAGACACATTAGAGCAGAGACAGTCTTAGCACACTACACCCGTCGTTGGAAACATACGAATAGTCTTGGAATATACATGAGGGGTCTGCATACTCGCACCAGCAGTGGATTCGAAGATGTAGATAGAAGTAGTGGACAGTCTAGGAACAGGGAACGGCATCCTCGTGCAGTCCTGTTAGCTAGGCTGGTGTGTCGAGGAGTAGACGCAGGAAGTAGCGGGAGTGAGCTTCCCAATGCCATTGTGACTTCTTCTCGGGGAATAGATTGTGGATTTGAGTGCAGCAGCTTCGCTCATGTCTTCTGGGTGGTGGAATGTATTGAATTCGCTCCCAATTGTGCATGGGAAGTGTTCTTCTTGAGTGGCGGTGAATGTCAACAGTTGTGGAGTGTAGCTTGACTCGTTCAGTAGAGCACTTGGGATCTACGTACGAACGATCTTTTGGGTAAGGGATCCCAGAAGACAGAGCAGTCAGCGCAGCGAAGTGAAGAAGAAAGAAGCCTTCTTCCCGCAACAGAAGACGACATCCTCGAGTAGAAGACGGTGCTACAGTACTCACGTTTGTTGTCTTCCTCCCCAAACTATTACAAGCAAGGATGGCTTGTTAGTCAGGATCCGGACTAGAAGCCTGTCGGAATCTTAATTGCCCTTTTTCATCCTGTTTTCTCTTGTTTGGATTTCTTCTTCTTCCCATCTCCCCTCATCTTCCCCATCTTCTTATCTTCTTCTAGTGAGCTTTCGATACTTCTATTGAGCTTCCGTGAAGGTGAATGTCGTTGTAGTGCTGCAGGAAGACAACTTCCGTAGGTAGAAGCCTGGGAAGGCTACAGGGGGCATACACCCTGTGATTTACCCAACCCGATTGGAATGTGAGTGTAAGAGTAAGGTGTAACGACTGTTACTAGTCGACTTCTGCGAAGCCGGACAGCCTTCTGGAGGTGTGAGAAGACGAGCTAAACCCCCAGAAGACGAGAATCGCTTCAGGAAGACGGTATCGAGAAGACCGGAAGAAGCAACCTGGAAGCAAGAAGGTCGTCTTCCCGAGCTTCTCTGTGAATAGTTGTATGATATTGTAATGGGTAGTTGTTTGTTTGGGTCCAGAGCACCATTTGGCGTGTCTGGAAGACGTGTTGTTTTGTGTGGTTTTGTGAGAAGACGGGATTTCTAGGCAAAACCCGTGTGTTTGTGTGTTTGAACAGATCTTAGAACTTAGAGCAGCGTTACTTGTGCAAATCCTCTGTGGGAACGATATCTTGTATACTAAATGGGCAAAAGGAGAAATCCTACGTCACTACATATAGTGAGGAACCATTTTTGGCGCCGCTGCCGGGGATTTCATCTTAGTAACTTCTGTTCTAAGCTTCCTGGATCTGTGTGCCATTAATTAGGTTCATTTCGAACTAACTTCGATTGTAGTTGAATGTGTTGTGGGATTCTATCTTGCTAGAAGACGGGAACCGCAACCAGAAGTTGATAAGATACCTCAGGGAAAGTTGGAAGAAGCCGCTTCCCTGCTTCCAAGAACTCCTTGGAAGACTGCAGTGAATACAACGAGAAGCAGGAGAAGAAGACGTTCTGAACCTATGATCGGTTGTTCAGTCATTTGGTCTACCGGATCTAGTGGTAGAGAAAAGAGAGACATCTGTTCTCAGTACTCTGGTGGATGCCTCCGACCGGAGGAAGAAGCAGAAGACGCACGGGTAAGGATCCTGAGTGGGTTAACTCACCCCAGCGAACCGCTTCTAGAGATCAGCGGATATCCCTGAGACACCAAATGAAAGAAGAAGAGCTCAGGAAGATCCGATCGGTAGAGTTGGAAGAGCCTTCCATCTCGAGCATAATCTTTGGCGAAGACAGAAACCAACCGGGTGATCACGTGTATAAAGTAGATTTCGGTACTGGTTACTCGGAAGACGTCTTCCCAAGTGCGGGAGAAGCTTCTCAAGGTGAGGGAAGACTGGAGGAGATTGTTCTAGACGTCTCGGGAGGTAGCAGTAACAGTAGCTCTGACTCAGAAGACGATCTTCCTGATTCAGACAAGCCTGGACCTTCGAGAAGACCATCTCCACCACCTGGACCTGAGGAAGAAGGAAATTGACAGTCGCACCAGTCGGCAGTCAACATGGCTTCCCACACTCGGCAGAAGTACCATCCGTACGACGATGATGATGATGCGGACGACTTCATCACGATGTTCGAGACCATCTCTAGATCCAACAAGGAAGACGCTGATGTTGACAGACTCCGTGTATTTCCCAGTTTGATCACAGGGAAGGGAAGGAAGTGGATGAGTAAAAAGTTGGATGATGTTGTAGTAATGGCCGCTTGGGCTACTCTGAAGGCAGCTTTTCTGAAGAGGTTCAGAGGAGTGGGCTACGATCGTACGACCCTCATAGAACTTCAGAGGCTCGAACGGAAGAAGAAAGAGACACTGCGGGATTACACCGAGAGGTTTGAAGACCTCTTGGATCACATCCCTCAGAACCAAGGAAGACCCGGCTACTGTGCTCAGCAAGCTGTGGACTGGTACTTGGGAGGATTGTCTCAGGACATGGAATTGTACTGCACAAGAGGAGGAGGTGATGATTTAGCGGAGGTACAGAAGCATGCCGAGCAGTATGAAACCTCGAGCATCACTCGGAATATGACGAAAGACAAAGGGAAGACCTCGAAGAAGTCCAAGAAGTCGAAGAAGTCTTCCCGGAAGTCCAAGAAGAAGTCCAAGTCCACTGAAACTGATAACAGTGATTCGGAAGCAGCCTCTACTTCTGAAGAGTCTACTGTCGAAAGTTCAGAATCCGAATATGAACAAGAGAAGAAGACGCGGAAGAAGAAGAAGGAGAAGACGCGAGCAAGGGAGGAAGTTGTGCAGAAGATGCCTCAAACTCAGATCATTCAGTCTGCACCTGATCCCCGCATCGATGAGGTTCTGAAGCAGTTTGCCGACCTGAAAGTTCATCTTCTGAACCAGAAGGACAAGCGGAAGCAGCCTACGGCTTCCCGGCCAAACCTTTGGTGCAACCTTTGTAACTCTTCCGGACACACCAGAGATCAGTGTACGCAGGACCAAGCCGTCAACTGGGCAGGATGGGAAGAAGACGATGAGAGATATCTACACGATCCCAGTGGGGAAACTTGCTATAGGATCGAGACGATACAACCCTTCACTCCTACGCCTCCCGCCCAATATAATCGTTATGTACCGAGAGATAGAGCTAGCAATGTACAGACCAGGACGCCTTGGCAGCCTTCTTCATCACAACGACCTCTCAATCCTCTTCCTGGAGCGTGCAATAATTGTGGAGAGACAGGACACTGATGGTCCACCTGTCCTCACCCGAGAAGACAGATTGGGCAAGTACCCTTGTGTGGGAACTGTAAGGAAGCCTGTCATTTCACAGGGAATTGTCCTCAGACCTTACGGCCACGACAAATGGTGAGATTTGCAGATACCACGCCTCCTGCAGAAGCTGCATCATCTTCTAAGCTCGAGTTAGCAGTGGTACAGCACATCACGGTAGAAGAAGAAGATCCTAGGGATTGTATGGATTGTCTCCATATCGAGGAAGACGAACCAGACCCCGGGAAGCGTGAAGGAAAGGAACCTCAGCTGCAGAAGGCGACTGCAGCTCAGAAGATGAAGACACCTGAAGAAGCGTCATCTCTCACTTTGACGGATGGTACTGTTTGGAATCCTGACCCGAATTCAGATAGCTGGCCTCCTGAGGAAGTTTTGGATGAAGCTGTGTTCAAGGTAAGTACCAGAAGCAAAGGGAAGTCAGAATCTCGCCAGAAGGACGTCAAGAAGAAGAAGCAGCGTAAGGAGAGGTCATCTTCTCCCGAGCGGCCGTCTTCTCCTACTTACGACCGAGAAGATCCGAAGTACTTTGCTCCTGACATAAGACAAGAGGTTGAAGCGATCATGCAAGAAGAGCTGGAGAAGAGACGGAAGATAGTACAGCAGCTTCCTACACCGACTACGGCGACACCTGTCTCACGGGAACAGCCTCCAGTCGAGGGAAGACACTCTTCTGGTCTTCCACCCAAGGAAGCAGCCACTACATCTTCTCTGTTGGAAACACCAGTCACTCTTCTAAAAAGATCTCCTTACGACTTCTTGCGAGACTTGTGGAATCAGAAGGCGGATGTAACCTTCCAACAGCTGTTGGATGACAACGCTGGTTACAGGAAGTTGTTACAATCTGTGCTTCGAGGATCGAGGAAGAGGAGGGCAGCTAAACTTCCCAAGAGCACCCCGATCCTAAGGATAGAGCATGAGGACTTGGGAGCCCCAGAACTTGATATGGAGATCCATGGTTGTCTTCTGAAGAAGGTACCCATTGATTCCGGCTCCGGAGTTAACATCATGACGGAAGAAACGGCGCATGCCCTAGGCTTCACTGAGTTCTAGCCTACTCCGAGAATTCTCAGAATGGCGGACCAGACCAGAAGACGACCTTTGGAGCAACTGAAAGATGTCCTGACGGTAATTGGTGGAGTATCTTTTTACCTCACTTACATCATTTTGCGACCTGTAGCTAAGGTTGGATATCAGGTGTTGATAGGAAGACCATGGCTATATGCTGCAAATGTGAATACCGACTGGAGAAGGCATCGTTTGAGATTTCCCAATCCTACACCCAAGCCAGGTGAGAAGAGTAAGGTCTCGCTTCCTTGGATCAAGATTGGACACCAAGGTGAAACTCCGTCTACAACAGAGGGGTACACTTCAGAAGACTCGGCTGCGTCTTCTGACAGTGATGAACGGTATAATGAGTGTATGGTGAATAACGTGTGTGCTACAGAAGTAGCAGAGAAAGTGGAAGATGTGGTCTGTGGATACATTGAGTGCTACGAGATTGCGGAAGAAGAGCTTCCAGAAGACGAGACTACCGTCTTCTCTTCGGAAGATCCGATAGTTGGTCTTCCAGAAGACGAGAATACCGTCTTCTCTTCGGAAGGTCCGACAGTTGGTCTTCCAGAAGACGAATCTGAACTAGAAGAAGCTCCCAAACCAGAATACTTTGGTGCCAGTGAGTACAGCCACACTGAAGGAATGGTAGACCCGGATGATCTCCAAGAGATGGAGGTTGCTCCTGGGAAGAAGCTGAAGCTTTCCAAGGTGATCGAGGGCCAGCAGTTGGAAGACTTTCGAGAACTTCTAACGAAGTTCCAGGATGTCTTCGCGTGGACCATAGAAGACATGAAGGGCATACCTCGAGAGTTGGGAGAGCATCGCATCGACTTGCTAGAGGGCGTTGTTCCTGCACGGCAGAGGCAGTACCGGCTCAACCCCAAGTACTCGCTTCTGGTGAAGGACCAGATTGACCAATACTTGAAGGCAGGAGTCATCTTCCCAGTACTTAGCAGTGAGTGGGTAGCTCCTATTGTCATCGTGCCGAAGAAGCAGACAGGGAAGATCCGAGTGTGTCAGGACTTCCGGAAGCTGAACTTGGCCATGAAAAAGGATCACCACCCCTTACCATTCACCGACTCTGTGTTAGTCCAGGTAGCAGGACATGAGTTCTACAGCTTCCTGGATGGGTATTCTGGGTACAACCAAGTTTCGATCAGAGAAGAAGACAAGTCGAAAACCACTTTCACTACTGATTGAGGCACGTACGCGTACAATCAAATGCCGTTTGGTTTATGCAATGCACCCGCCACGTTCCAGAGGTTGATGATTACAATCTTCAAGGAGTATCTTCGCACCTTTATGGAGATTTTCTTGGATGACTTCTGTGTGTTTGGATCAAGAGAAGACCACTTGATATTTCTAAGGAAGTGTTTTCTGAAGTGTAGAGAACATCGTTTGGCACTTCACCCTGAGAAATGCTTCTTTGGTATGTCAGAAGGGATCTTGTTAGGACATAGGATTTCCGGAAGAGGTATAGAAGTCGACTATGCTAAGGTGGAAGTCATCATGAAATTCCACCCACCTGCTAACCTGACACAGTTGAGAAGCTTCCTTGGCAACGTAGGATACTACAGGAGGTTTATTGACAGGTACGCAGAGGTAGCAGGGAGACTCACTAAGTTGCTGAAGAAAGACGAACCATACATTTGGTCTTCTGAGCAGCAGGAAGCATTCGAAGAAATGAAGAGGCTTCTGTCGGAATCCCCTGTCCTACGGCCGCCTGATTGGGAAAGAGTCTTCCACATTTATGTGGATGTTTATGCTTTCGCCATCGGGGTGGTGTTGAGTCAGAAAGATGAGAAGAAGAAGGATTATCCCATTTACTACGCGGGAAGACAGCTCAGTGATGCAGAGAAGAAGTACTCGACAACTGAAAAAGAGTGTCTTGGCATGATTTACTCCTGTAGGAAGTTTAGACACTATCTTCTGGCAAACCCGTTCGTCTTCTATGTAGATCACTTCTCTTTGAAACATCTTGTAAAGAAAGCAGATTTGTCTGGCAGGATAGCTAGGTGGATTCTCCTACTCCAGGAATTTACTTACACAGTTGAGTACAGGCCCGGAAGACAACATGTTAATGCTGACTACCTATCCAGATTAGAAACAGAACGACGAGAAGATGAAGTGGAAGACGAGTTTCCTGACGAGAAGTTGTTTTCAGTTTTCGCAGAGACACTTTCATCTGAGGGGGGGGCGTACCGCCTGCTTCCCAGAAGACGAGACTAGATCTTCTGATCCAGTCTTTGTGACTTCCACAGAAGAGTCGATCTTCAAGGACTTGAGGAAGTTCTTGGAAGACCAACAGTATCCCGAGGGAATGGATGCGGAGCAGAAGGCCGTCTTCTTACACAAGGCAGGTCCATATGCTATCTTCCAGGGTATCCTGTTTCGAAAGGGACATGACGAGAAGCTGAGAAGATGTTTCGAGCCGTCAGAGATAAAATCAGTGATCACAGGTCTTCACTACGAAGATGCTGGAGGTCACTACGGATTGAAGACCACAGTGAAGAAGATGCTAGACGTCGGATACTGGTGGCCAACTATGTACCGAGACACTTTTCAGGAGATCAGGAAGTGCGATGCATGCGAGAGGGTGGGAAGACCGACCGCTACAACAAGGTGGCCTCTTACTCCCATTCTTCCGCTTGCCCCGTTCGAAAAGTGGGGAATCGACTTTGTAGGTCCTATCGCCCCGGTGGCGAGAAGACCACGAGCAAGGTACATCTTAATAGCTACCGACTATGCTACCAAGATGGTGGAAGGCGAGGCCACGAGAAAGAACGATGCCGCAGTAGTAGCAAGGTTCCTATGGCATAACATCATCACTAGGTATGGATGTCCGCTGGAATTGGTGTCAGATAGGGGCACTCATTTCTTAAATGAGACTATCTCCCTCCTGACCCAATACTTCAGGATTAAGCATCGGAAGACGACGCCATACAACCCGAAAGCGAATGGGCTGACGGAGAAGTCGAACGGTCTTCTGTGTAACATCCTGAACAAGGTAACTGTTAACCATGCGTATGACTGGGACACGAAACTGCCATCTGTGTTGTGGGCTTTCAGAATTTCACCTAAAGTCACAACCCAGAAGACGTCTTTCTACCTAACTTACGGCATGACGTCCATTGTGCCCATAGAGTTAGAGGTCCCAACATACCGGTTAGCCGTATCCGAACGCATGGGAGAAGAAGAGAGCCAGGAGCAGCGTCTTCTGAACTTCGTAGAGTTTGAAGAAGACAGGAATGCAGCTTTGGAGAAGACATACGAGGTGCAAGCGCAACGTAAGGTAAACTACGATAGCAAGTTGAGGAAGGTGACTGTTGTGGATGGGGACTTGGTGCTTCTCTACGACAACCATCATATTAAGTTCCCCGGGAAACTTCATCTTCGCTGGATGGGACCTTACCGTGTCTTAGAGGTCTTCGGCAATGGCTCCTTGCAGTTGGAAGAGTTGGACGGTACACTAATGACCACTCGTGTTAATGGGTGGCGCGTCAAGAAGTACTGGACGTAAACAGAAGTGCAGGAACCACTGATGTTTGCGGGGACGCAAACATGTGAGGGTGGGCGTATGTGGTGCCCACAAATTACAGGATGTACGAATTTTTGAAATTTTTAAGAATAATGACTTGTTTGTATAACTGAAGAAGCGTTGTTACTTAAGGATACGTCTTCCTTAACAGGAAGATGATCTTAAGAGCTGTTTGTAATAAGAAGTTGACTTCTTCAGAAGACGACCGTCTTCGGAAGATCGTCTTCTCAGTGGTGTCTTCAGAAGACGAGAAGACGGCGGAAGATGGGAAGACGGCGGAAGACACCTATCTTCCAAAAGACAGCGACCGCGAAGGACCAACCACGAGTTTTCGGGTAAGACAGTAGGTGTACCTACTGGAGCGCACCGAATAGGGAGGTAGGTCAGGAAGACACCAAGGACGAGAACCCCTAATCTGCGGGGAAGATGCGTGAGGAAGCACATTAGACACCTTCCAACTTCCCGCAGCATAGCGCACCTGAAGAAGATCGATTGAGAGAGTGAGCTTCGCGAGCTAGCATTGAGAGAGGAATCAAGTGAGACATCGACGTAGGAGAGAGTAAGTTGGCAGCTAGGCGAAGGGTGAGATTGAATTGCGGGAGCACAAACAGCAGAGAAAGCGAAGGCGTTTCTGTGGAGCTTCCGAGAAGTTGACAGTGAAGAGTGGCGAGTAGAAGCAGAGGTGGAATCGAGGTGTGGACCGAAATTGACAGCAGACGCAGTCGTGTGGAGTCGCATTGGAAGCTAGGACAAGAGCCAGAAGCGCGCGGAGGTCGAAGGCAACTCGGGGAGCCGAAGAAGACTGTAGAGGTTCTTCCCCCTGTTCTTTTCCCCTCCCACTTCTTCTCGCCTTTTCTTGGTACTCCCCGCGCTTCCTTGATTGTGTGCAGGCAGCCTGATCGATTACCCCACCCCCATTCTTTCTATTGAGACATTGGGCGCGGAAGCGCTGCCCAATTTCTGTCGAGACATCTCCTTGCTTCTTCCCGAGCTCAATTCGAGCTTCCCTACTCCTAGCCCTCAAATTGGAGACCCCAACTATCAATTTCTCTACCCCCTACCTCTCTATCCCCGAAACTTGGAACAGAAGACGATTCGGAAGATGGGAACATCTTCGGAAGACACTTCTTGAACTTGACTGTCTTCGGAAGACATCTTCGGAAGACTGTCTTCGGAAGTCGACTGAACACAATTCGTATCAAGAGTGGATTTGCTTGGCTTTTGTGTTTAGAGAGACTTGGTACGAATCCTGAGTGGCTTGGTGAGTTGTTTTGTTATTTTGAGTTTTGTTATTTCGAGTAAGGCGTTTCACAGGCCTGAGACCGAGAACCGAGGATATTGGTACGAGAAGAAGATCTTGCCTAGGATTGTGAGTTCATGGCATGTGCCTGGGAGTACCACCTACCTTTTCATGGAAGACAGGCAGGGGAGGAACGGTTGGAAGATAGAGTCTTACCGGGAGCCGAAGAAGCGACTTCTGGCGAAGTTGTTTCTGCATCTTTTCTCCAAGGGAAAAGCGCAGAAGAAAAGGTACTTAGGAGATCAGGACGTGGAGTTCCTGGAATCAGTGTGGGATGACAGAGTGCCAATCTACTGGGGCGCGTACATCCACAACTATGTACAGACGGAACTAGCATACTTGGGTACCCCGGCGGGAGGACATCTGACGCCCTTCTTCTGCTACTTGTATGTAGCCATGGGGGATCTTAGGGAAGATCAGCTGGCAGTGTATGGGTCAACGGAGCGACAGGATGTGAAGGAGGAGACCTCGGAAGACGATGACCGAGAGGCAGCAGCAACGCCCCCTCCCACTCTGATGTCACAGCTGAGGCCCGGCTCTCACCAGAAGACGCTTCTGGTGAGGGAAGACGAGTCTAGTGGGTCGGAAGACGCCACGCCAGTGAGGAAGATGGGTCACAGAAGTGTACCAAGGACACCCATCTCCCTCATTCATTCAGGATCGGAGTCGGACTCGGAGGAAGACTTGCTGAGTACCCGATCGAAACTGAAGACAGCTTCTGTAACACCTGGGAGTCTTCCGCAGACTCCAGAAGACGAAGGATGGATGGGCGCTCCTACTGCGATGCGAGGAAGCGCAAAGAGGAGAGCCGCTCCTGCCACGAGGAGTCTTCCACCCCGGAAGATGAGAAGAGTAGCTTCTTCTCGTTCGCAGAAGATGAAGGCCGTAGTGGTGGAAGAGGCTTCCTTGCCTCTGGAAGACGAAGTCGACACCATGGAGCGAGCGGTGGAAATGAACTTGTCTTCCGCAGGAAGACGACTGGAGGAGTTCAGTGCCTACTTCCAGAAGGAGATCCAGCCCGCTATGGAGTTGTTGGAAAGGAGAGTGAGGGCACAGGAGAAGCCTTTACAGCCTGGATTCGGCCTGCGCACCTTGCTGCGACAGGAAGACAGCCAGCAGAAGACGGAGTCGCTGGAAGCTAGCCTCCGCACTGCGGAGAAGCTTGCAGCCAGGTACAAGGCGGAAGCAGCCGCTTCTGCCAAGGAGTCGATGCAACTTCGGAAGAGCAACCAGGAGTTGCAGACGCGAGTACAGTAGCGCGATCAGGAAGTTCTCCGAGTGCGGGAGAAGATCACTGCCCTCGCAGAAGAGCAGACCACTTGGAAGATGCAGCGAGAAGCCACAGAAGCACGAGCTGCAGTGGAGAAGACGCAGAGGGAAGCAGCAGAGGCCCGTGCGTATAAGATGCTAGCTCAGTCGGTAGAAGCGCTTCAGAAGAAGTTCAACTTCACCGCGGGTAAGAAGTTACTTACCTTAGCTAGGGAATGGGACAGCGGGTCCAAGACGAGGTTGGTGGAATGCAGAGATAACATGTTCAGGTACCTGGATAGACAGATAGAAAGAGTGAAGACACTTTATGGTCTTCCCTCACTTCCGACACCTGCAACCGCATCTTCCCAAGCCCTAGCACCCTCGACTGGATCCGGAATGGAGAAGGAGGGGTTCGATCTCGCTGTACACTTGGTGGTGATAGCGTTGGAAGACGAGAAGACTCCAGAAGACGCCCCGGAAGACATGATGTCTTTTGGAAGACAGGAAGACGAGTCGTCTTCCCAAGTATTCCGCGTGGAGGAAGCGACTTCTCTGGACCCCTATGAGGTCGCCATGGTCCCTAGTACTGCATCTGTGCCTCAGAAGACCGAAGACGCACCATTCGACTCTTCTTCCCAGAAGACCATTCCGTCTTCCGAAGTCGAAGCCGAGGAAGACGCAGCCGCAGAAACAGCAGGGCCAGCGAAGAGCGAGGAGAGGGAAGCTACCTCAGTGGTACCCGAGGTAAGTGCAGGGCTTCCCAGCCCATCAGAAGTCGAGGTAGTAGCTCCGGTAGGAGCAGATCATGTAGAGATTGCCACCGAGCAATCAGAGTAGTTAGCAAACTTAATCGACACTTCCAGATTTAGTAGGATCGGACATGCTATCTTAAGGGTGGCAGTTTTCCATGTAAAAATAGTTAGGATCCCATGTGGCAGCATAGGTAGCGTAGGAGTAACACATTGGAGGGCTAATTGGAAAGAGGGACCGCATGCATGTGAGGTGACAACCTCTTGTCAGTGCCTCTCTCTCTCTCCCTGGTGGTCGCCTCCCCTGACTCTCGAAGCAGGTGGTTAAGTAGGATCGTAGAGTAGGAAATGGAGCTCTGCCAGTTCTGCCAGTTCTGTAGAATTATGTCGTAACTGAACATACACATCGATTCTACAGGCAGACAGACGAGACACATTAGAGCAGAGACAGTCTTAGCACACTACACCCGTCGTTGGAAACATACGAATAGTCTTGGAATATACATGAGGGGTCTGCATACTCGCACCAGCAGTGGATTCAAAGATGTAGATAGAAGTAGTGGACAGTCTAGGAACAGGGAACGGCATCCTCGTGCAGTCCTGTTAGCTAGGCTGGTGTGTCGAGGAGTAGACGCAGGAAGTAGCGGGAGTGAGCTTCCCAATGCCATTGTGACTTCTTCTCGGGGAATAGATTGTGGATTTGAGTGCAGCAGCTTCGCTCATGTCTTCTGGGTGGTGGAATGTATTGAATTCGCTCCCAATTGTGCATGGGAAGTGTTCTTCTTGAGTGGCGGTGAATGTCAACAGTTGTGGAGTGTAGCTTGACTCGTTCAGTAGAGCACTTGGGATCTACGTACGAACGGTCTTCTGGGTAAGGGATCCCAGAAGACAGAGCAGTCAGAGCAGCGAAGTGAAGAAGAAAGAAGCCTTCTTCTCGCAACAGAAGACGACATTCTCGAGTAGAAGACGGTGCTACAGTACTCACGTTTGTTGTCTTCCTCCCCAAACTATTACAAGCAGGGATGCCTTGTTAGTCAGGATCCGGACTAGAAGCCTGTCGGAATCTTAATTGCCCTTTTTCATCCTGTTTTCTCTTGTTTGGATTTCTTCTTCTTCCCATCTCCCCTCATCTTCCCCATCTTCTTATCTTCTTCTAGTGAGCTTCCGATACTTCTATTGAGCTTCCGTGAAGGTGAATGTCGTTGTAGTGCTGCAGGAAGACAACTTCCGTAGGTAGAAGCCTGGGAAGGCTACAGGGGGCATACACCCTGTGATTTACCCAACCCGATTGGAATGTGAGTGTGAGAGTAAGGTGTAATGACTGTTACTAGTCGACTTCTGCGAAGCCGGACAGCCTTCTGGAGGTGTGAGAAGACGAGCTAAACCCCCAGAAGACGAGAATCGCTTCAGAAAGACGGTATCGAGAAGACCGAAAGAAGCAACCTGGAAGTAGGAAGATCGTCTTTTCGAGCTTCTCTGTGAATAGTTGTATGATATTGTAATGGGTAGTTGTTTGTTTGGGTCCAGAGCACCATTTGGCGTGTCTGGAAGACGTGTTGTTTTGTGTGGTTTTGTGAGAAGACGGGATTTCTAGGCAAAATCCGTGTGTTTGTGTGTTTGAACAGATCTTAGAACTTAGAGCAGCGTTACTTGTGCAAAACCTCTGTGGGAACGATATCTTGTATACTAAATGGGCAAAAGGAGAAATCCTACGTCACTACAAGTCTGTCAAGATTTCAGAAAGCTTAACGCAGCAACAAAGAAAGATCATCACCTTTTACCTTTTACTGATACCATTTTGGATCATGTATCTGGAAAGGAATGTTATAGCTTTCTGGATGGGTTTTCAGGGTACAACCAAGTGTCTATTAGAGAGCAAGATAAGGACAAGACTACCTTTACTACAGATTGGGGCACTTATGTTTATCACAAGGTGCCTTTTGGACTATGCAATGCACTAGCTACTTTTTAGAGGATGATGACCTCAATTTTTCAGGATTATTTGCAAAAAATTTTAGAGATTTTTAGAGATGATTTTTGTGTTTTTGGCACACGTGAAGAACATGCAGCGTGTTTAGCCAAAACCTTTCAGAAGTGTAGGGAAGCCAGACTTGCATTACACCCTGAGAAGTGTTTCTTCGTGATGACTGAAGGAATACTTCTTGGACATAGAGTATCAGGTCGAGGCATAGAAGTAAATATAGAGAAAGTTCGAGTAATACTCTCTTTGCAACCCCCTACTGACATCAGCGAGTTGAGAGCCTTCCTAGGACATGTTGGATATTACAGAAGGTTCATCAAAGACTACGGCATACTTGCTGCGCCATTGACAGAACTACTGAAGAAGACAATAGAGTACCACTGGCACGAGGAAGCAGCATGAGGCGTTTGAGACGCTGAAGAAGAAGTTGGCAGAAGCACCTGTCATGCGACCACCAGATGGGGAGAGACCTTTTCAAGTGTATGTAGACACTTCTACGTTTGCTATTGGAGTGGTACTCACTCAGAAAGATGATGAGAAGAGAGACCACCCAATCTACTATCCGAGTAGGCAACTTTCAGCAGTAGAAAAGAACTACACCACTACTGAACGTGAAGCGTTAGGAATGGTGTACTCAGTAAAGAAGTTTAGACATTACCTCCTTGGCTATGAGTTTGTCTTTCATGTGGATCATTATGCGTTGAAACATCTGGTACAGAAGTCAGACTTGTCATGACGGATAGCAAGATGGATGTTGTTACTTCAGGAGTTTACGTTCACAGTTCAGACCAGACAAGGAATTCACCATGAGAATACTGATTACTTGTCTCGACTGAGGACGGGAGAACGAGTGGATACAGTGGCAGATGATTTTCCAGATGAGGAACTGTTTCAGCTGACAGTAGCACCTGCTACGAAGTACAATGATCTATACAGATATTTACAGACTTTGCAGTGCCCAGAAGAAATAGATGCTGAACAACGAACAGTCTTCATACATCAGGCGGGACCCTACGAGTTGAAGAATGGGATACTGTTCGAAAGAGGACCTGATGAAGAACTTCGAAGATGTCTGGAAGTGCATGAAATATCACAAGTGGTAGGTGCACTACATTCGGAACTTGAAGGTGGACACTACGCTCTGAGGAACACTGTGAAGAAGATCCTCTCAGCTGGATACTGGTGACCAACGATGTACAAGGATGTTCATGAGATCATCAAGAAGTGTGATAACTGTCAACGAGTGGGTAAGCCTACGCCAACCACTCAGTGGCCGATACACCCGATACTTCCACAAGCACCATTCGAGAAGTGAGGGATTGATTTTGTAGGACCTATACAACCTGCAACACGCCGCATTAGAAGAAGGTACATACTGATAGCTACTGATTATGCAACGAAGATGGTTGAAGCAGCAGCTACCAAGAAAGATGACGCATCTACTGTGGCTGAATTTCTGTACACACAAATCATTACTCAATATGGATGCCCACTGGAGTTGGTGAGTGAAAGAGGTACTCATTTTTTGAACAAGATGATAGAGGAACTGACAGACTACTTTGGTATAAAACACCGGAAGACAACACCATACAATCCAAAAGCTAATGGATTGACAGAGAAATCTAATGGAGTGTTGTGCAAGATTCTAAACAAGGTGACAGTGAATCATGCATATGATTGGGATACAAAGTTACCGGTTGTCTTGTGGACGTTTCGAAATGCAAAGAAGATAACGATCCGTCAGACACCTTTTTCTTAACATATGGTATGACGCCGATCATGCGAGTTGAATTTGATGTACCTACTTATCACAATCTTGTCTGAAGATAGATTGTCAGTGGAGGAGAGCCAACTGTTACGACTCAAGAATCTGATGACTCTTGAGGAGGATCGTGAAGAGTCTAAACGACTAACGGATATCATTCAAATGAAGCGGAAAGAGAAGCACGATAAGAAGATCCGCAAAGTGGACATTAAAGATGGAGATTTAGTGTTGCTGTATGACAATAGGTACACTAAATTTCCAGGGAAGTTACACTTACGTTGGATGGGCCCTTATAAAGTAACGCATCGTTATAGTAATGGTTCGGTTCAGTTGGAGGAACTCGATGGAACATTGTTAGCCATCCGGGTCAATGGGTGGAGAATCAAGGGATATTACTCTTAAGTGTTCGCGGGGTCGCTTCACAATTGAGAGGGGGAGTATGTGAAGCCTTGATTTTTTGTTTTGTTAATTAATTGAGTAGTTGTAAAGTAAATAAGAAGAATAGGTGATAGAAGATAGAAGATATGAGTAGAATAGTGTTAATTAGAAGTTTAGTAAAGAATCTCTGTTCTGGAGGAATCAGTTAAATCTATGGAGACATTTGAAGGATGAATTCCTCATAGTTGAATTCCTCGGGCGAAGAGCTTTCTAACGATATGTTGTGCGAAGCAAACAGAGACTGAATGACGAAGTTACAGCAGGTCAAAGATGTATCGCAGTTGGAGAGGAAAACATCGCCGCACTGCGAGCGCCGAAGAATGTCAATCATGAAGAAGGAAACCTTAACTTCGGCACGTGTGGAGAAGCTAGCGTGAGATATAAGTCGAGTGATCTAGGTCATTTACCTCATTGTCGAAATAGTCGCACAGTGATTAGCAGGAGCGGAGCGCGTCATATTCTCTGATCGAAGAAGAATCTGTTCTTCGCCGAATCGGACCACTGAGGAAGAAGTGCATTACAATCGAAGAAGCGCTTTGCTACCGAAGAAGTCAATTACTGGCGAGAAAGTGAGTTAGCGAAGAAGAATCTGTCTTCGAAGAAGCCTGTTGCAGCGATCCTGGATAAATGTGAGGGATGCAGACGTCTAAGCCACCGAGGCTCTGAGCACTGGAGGTCAATCGAGCGGGTCTTCGTCGCTATGAGAAGGAGCTCGAGGAGATGGGTTTAGCATTCCTCTTACTTCCTTGGTGGGGGATGGTGTCGTCAAAGCTGGTGAACGAGTTGAAGATCTGTAAATAGCATCCAGCGGACGAGTCCTATGGGCGGCCTTGCAATTGGACCGAAGCGCACTGGTCCTTTGTCTTGGGGATTGACGATGCAGGCAAGGAGGACGATCTTCTCTTTGATAGTGTTTCAGCTGCAGCATCGCCCGAAGCAGTGAAGAACTTCCCCAAGCTCTTCAAGGAATTGCCTCAGGGGAGGAACGGTTACAGAACGAGCGATTACTGTAACCCGAAGAACAAGGAGGTTGCTGATGCGATCATGGCGATCTTCCGGCCACGAAGAACGACTTACATGTCAAACTGGCAGATCAACTTTATCGAGCAGCTCTTCGCCGGGAAAAGAGCTCATTGGGCGAGGATCTTTCATCTTCATGTGCAGAAGCTCTGGAAGGAAGAAGACATGGTCTACATCGTAGCATTTGTCTTGGGGTTCTACATGAGGATGAAACTAATATCGGTAGAAGATCAGAAGAGATTAGGCTTCACAGCAGCCTAATCACAGCAGCCGAAGAAGACGAGTTCGAGGTTGTACCGACTCCAGTCAGAGATGTGCAACTAGAGAAGTTCTTCGACGAAATAATCACCGAGGATGCAGCGACCGAAGTAGTGACCGAGACAGCGCAGAGGCAAGAAGCGTTGACCTCAGCAGCAGTTCCGAGAAGACAGCCGAGGAAGTGAATCCAAACGAAGACGAGGATGTAGTTGAAGTATCTCCTCCGGTCCGAAGAAGTGGAAGGAAGAAGACCTTAGACGAGACACCGAGGTCCGCACAAAAGTCAAGGAAGAAGATGAAAATGACCAAGACAGTCTATGTCGATGGGGAAGCAGCCGATGAAGAAGCGACTGAGGAAGCCGAAGAAGGAGACACTCCTCGGACGGAGAAGAACGCTGACATTGCACCGAAGACTACCGTTTTCTTATCGACGCTAGGAGAGATAGAGCAACTCGCGACTTCGGTGAAGTACATTCAAGAGGTAGTTGTATCACTGCTACATACCTTGGAGGAGAACAGAGGAACTTATGAGGAAGTCATCGGTCGGAAGCTGAACTTGGCGGAGGTAGTGCATACGATACACTTCGGCCGAGGTAACTGGCAAGAGGATAAGAATAACCTATGCGCAGCACTCCTGATGGCACAGAAGGAGACACAAGTGAAGACCGCGGAGCTCAAGAATGTGACTTCGAAGAAAGAAGAACTTCTTCGACAGAAGTTGGATCGAGAGAAAGAACATGAGAAGGTTCTTTCTCTGACGAAGAAGGAGTTAAACGAGATGCGCGGGCAGCGGAACAGAAACCAGGACATCGTCGCAGAGATGACAAAAGAGATCGAGGATCTGAAGCAACGAGTAGCCAACGCCGAGGAACTGAGTGCTCAACTTCGGAGTAGGGTCGAGCCAACATTGAAGAACTACTTCGCTACAGATTTGGATACTTCGGAGTTGGGATTTCTTCGGCAGATTAGAGAGGAATTTACAGCTGCGGATGTAGAGGGTTCTTCGATGAAGAACCGAGTAGCTAGACTAGGACAACGGGTAGTTAGAGAGCTTAGGGAGGTTAGAGCGACCGTTGAGTTCTCAGTTAGTGAGATAGGTAGAGAGTTAGCGATAGGAAGTGGTGTCGTTCCTGGTGTCATTTCAGGTACAGGACCTTCCATCCGACGGACCAGAAGTACTCCCGACTTCTTAAAAAGAAGATCCGTCATCTTCGAGGAAAACTGTATATAAGCATTGTGCTGTTCGTGCTCAGGACCTCTATGTGTTTGTTATTTTGGATTTTCTATTTCCTGAGTTTACGGAGCCATTGTGTGTTTGTCCATTTTGGAGATTTACTTACGAAGTATCGTAGTTTGTTGTGGCAGAAATTAGTCTGGGTGCCGAAGGATTTGCTGTTGACATCTGAAATCAGAGTAAGACGTTTACGGCGAGGACTGAGAATAGACCAGCATCTGCGAGGTTAGTTTGCTACGAAGAAGTGTTTGGACGAAGTTGACTTTGGAAGAAGTTGTTCTTTTGTGAGGACACTTAAGAAGAGTTGAACCTAGTACTTCGGTGGAAGAAGAGTCTTCTTCGATAGAGTTTTCCGAGAGCAGTAGTAGTGAAAGTAACTTAGTAGGAAGATACTTAGCGTTTATGGTGATAAAGGCTACTTAGTAGCACTTCAGTAGTACTTCCTCGTTTGATATTTACCTCCGTGGCTCTGTTTCTCCGTTGTTTATCTTTTCTTTGAGGTCCCTGACCTGTTTAGTACCTGTTATGTCATTTGTCAAGATTGTCAACTCTGTCTTGTTGGATAGACCTGAGTTTGATCTCTACTGGGACTGATCTCTGTCCGTGAGAATAAAAGACAACCATAAAGAATCACCTTTGTCACATGTTTACTACTTTTGGATGATCTTTACTTGCATCTCTGTGGGTTCGATCCTTAAATTACTACTTTCGAGCATCTTTTGGTTTTTTTGTGTGTTATAGTTCATAGTACCTAAGAAGACATGAGCTTTATGCTTCATCCAAGACTTACAGCCTGCCAACAACATCACGATTTGAAACGTTGAGATAAGACCTGTGGTTGATGAAGTAGTTGAAGCATTTGCTAGAAGATCAATCTATTCGATTGGAGATCTGTTTTCATGTTACGATCAGAGAGTACGAGTAGAGACTTGACTACCATGCGTACACTTGTCGAATTGATGCGGATGTGTACTCTTCCTCAGGGCGCGACAAACTCAGTAGCTCATACGCAAAACATGATGCATAAGGTGTTATGGGAGTTTGTACCTGAGGTCACTATCTCATTTCTGGATGATATTCCCATGAAAGGCTGTCCGATGGAGGACAAGGACGAAGCAATGACTTCTAGTGGTTGTAGAAAGTTCGTTGCAGACCATATTCGAGATGTGAAAAAGATTATGATGCGCTTGGAAGAGATACACCACACTCTATCATGTACCAAATCTCGTTATGGAATGTCAGAGATTGTGGTGGTTGGTCATTTATATGATACTTTTGATAGATGGTCGAACCTAGAGAAGGTAGCTGTTATAGTAAGGATAGCAGAGTGTACCAACATCATTGAGGTTTGACGATTCTTAGGAGCTTGTGTGTTCTTTCGCGTGAGTATTCCTCATTATGCACACATTGTCGAGCCTCTGTATGCACTTCTGAGGAAGGGAAAGAGGTTTACTTGACAGCAAGAACATCACTAGACGATGGAGCAGCTGAAAGAGATTCTGAAGTCTCCACTTGTACTAAGGAGACTTAACTACGAGAGCAGAAGACCTATCATACTTACTGTTGATACGAGTCTAAAGGCGATTGGATGGGAAGTTGACCAGGAAGACGCAGATGGTGTGCGGTTTGTTTCTAAGTTTGGAGCGCGAATCTTAACAGACAGACAACGTAACTATCCTCAAGTGAAGCGTGAGTTGTGGGGAGCTGAAGGTAGATTGAGAGTTTTGATTGGAGCTCGTGTGGTTTTAGAAACAGACTGTTTGCCTTTGCTAGGTATGATAGCATACTGTAATACTCCAGACATAACAATGCTACGATGGATTGCTTATATCCATAGTATGAACCATGAGCTGAAACATATAACAAGAAAGAATAATCATGTTGCAGACATGTTATCTAGGGCTCGTTATACATATGAGAATGAGATGATTACAGAGGTCGAAGATGAAGAGAAGAGAGACGTTTGGTGTCAAGTTGGTCAGCAGACTTCAGACTTGAAACCACTGCCGTTCAATGAGGAGTTCTACACGGAGAAGTTCCGTGACATTGGATTCTATCTGAGTTCATTATGCAAACGAGAAGGTTGGAGTGATGCAGAGTTCAAGGAGATCAGACGAAAGGCGTACGGTTATCTTCCACGTGAAGGTTATATGTGAAAACACCCAAAGAGAATAGATGAGATGCTTGCTAGAGTGGTGAATGATCAACCTACAAAGCTGAATCTGCTTAAGGAGTTTCATGACACCTTATGGACTGGACACTGTGGAGTTTGGGCTACGTACACGAAGATGAAAGAGCGATACTAGTGGAAGGGTTTGTATCAAGACGTAGTGGATTTTGTTGGGTCGTGCTGCACTGCCAGTTCTACTCTAAAGTTCGTTATAGAGATGGACTTGTACCTACCTATCCACCTAGTATTCATTTTTTGTGGATCTTTGTTCTTGTGATGATGTCGTCGAGACTATGAATGATGTGTTACTTGGTGTTGGCTCGAGAAGATCTCTCCAACTAGTGGAGGGACGAGCACTACGAATGTAGACTACAAAGAATATATGTAAGTTCGTGCTTGAAGATATCATCTGTCGTTATGGATCTGTTGGAAGACTATGAGCAGATAGAAGCAAGTTGAGAGACGCAGAAGCGAAAGAGTTGTTTGCGTTATGGAATAAAGCTTCGACTTCCTACTGCCATGAATCCAAAAGGCATTGGTAAGAGTGAACGAGGACACTCTTCTATTGTTCACTCTTTAGTGAAAGCATGTGATAGTAGGCCTAGAGAATGACCGAGACTACTTTCATTTGCTTGGTAGGCTGATAGAACTACACATTGTACCACGACTGGCTATATGCCAGTTGAGCTTATGTTGGAGGCGAAACCGATCATACCTGCTGAGGAGAACTTTCCTACGTGGACTACTCTACCGTGGAAAGATTCTATAGGTCGTACTTCACTCTTTGCTTTACGAACTAGACAGTTGGAGCGAAGGGAGGAGGATTCTGCTGTAGCGCAGAAGAAGCTGAAAGTGGTTCGAGTAAAAAACAAGGAGCGTTTCGACAAGACTCACTGACTATGACCAAAGCCAATATGTGTTGATGATTGGGTTCTAGTGTATGATAGCACGTTGGAGAATCAGCATTCTACACTTCGTAAGTTCTTGCGAAGATGGTTCGGGTCTTATGTTGTGTTAGATGTGTATGAGAATGTCACTTATAGTTTACGTGAGTTGGATGGTACTTCTTTGAAGTTATCTGTGGTCGGCAAACGAGTGAAGTTGTTCAAAAGACGTAGAGTTGTTCAATTTTCTGGAGTCCGAGCAGAGGATGACAAGAGACGAAGACGCCTCGGTTACTAAAGAGGTTGATAAGAGTGATAACGATGATGAAGAACAGATAGATGCATGAAGAGGTTGGCACATGTCAGAGGATGTGCAAGTTTAGAGGGGGTGGATGTCGTGATGTGAATTGTTTCACATAGTGAATAATTCATCTCTCAGTTAGAAGTTAGTCTCTCTGAGCGAAGTTTAGACCAGAGAAGTCGATTCTGAAGAATGTTATATATTTCGAGTCTTAGTAGGTTGTTTACCATGTTGATAGAGTTTAAGCTCATGGGTTGTACTTACAGGTCGGCCATGCATGCTTTCTAGTGTGTTTAAGTTATTTTTCAGGGTTACGTGTCGTTTTACATGTCTTTGCATGTAGTTTAAGATTTGCGTTGGTAATTTAGGGGCTTGACGTGGTACCCTATGTGTGAAATTAAGTCACCACGTGGTTTGGAGCACAAAAGGACAAGGAAGTGAAGCTATGAATTCGCATTGGTCCAATTTTGTCCTTGTGTAACTCTAAACTTAGTTGTAGGGGTCTTAAGAGGAGTTTGAGCAATTGGTAAGGACATCCTGAAATCTGAGAACACAAGAGGATAGGGATCGTCGTGCCTGTCGCTGTCAGTGAAATTCTCGATCGATTTGGAGCAATAAAGAAGGAGTTATGGCAGATTGAAGTTCAGATTGTTTCAAAATTGCATCACTTTTGTTGATTTTGGGGTTCTTGGTGTCAATTGCAACAGAATTGAGAAAATCGCTTCAAACCCTCGTGGTCGCGTTTATTGTCAGCAGGGCTATGACTGTCCACAAATTTTCATGTCAATTGAGTAAGTGAGTAATTCAAAGCGACCGTTGAAGCAGAAGGGGTATGAAAAGCTCTCAATCTAGAGCAGCAACTTCAGCAACTTCAGAGAACTATGTACAATCAGGAGGTCAAATTTCACATGGATGTTAAGCATGCTGTAGACTCCAAATCCTGTTAGAATCATCGAAAGATATCGAGCCAATTCTCTGTTCTAGGTCAAAATAGCTGTCTGGGTACAAGAAATTATCGTAAATTCTTTACTCATAACACTTCTGACCATGTCTCGGTGCTCGAATTTGATCTCATGCTAAAACTTTGTATGTGTGTTCAGTATGACCTCATTTACATGTAGGAGAAGTTTTGAGGTCTAAGCCATCATATGTTTCTGATTCTTGAGTTTTAAAGTTCACCGTATCACTACTAGTTCGACCTGATTTTTGTTTCCTGAACATACTAGAGGACCCAACAGACCTGTGTGAGTATTTATAATCTCACGTTACAACCTGAAGTTTATCCCTTGAGTAAACAAGCACAGCTAGAAGCCCAATGCTTCCTTGAGTGGACGTATCACAGTCTTTATGATCATATCACAGCCAGAAAGTTTCGCCCTTCTCAAGAAAACTCTCACCACGACAACGTCAGAGTAGTCGGAGCAACGACAGAAGAAGAAAAAGCCTTCTTTCCACAACAGAAGACGACATCCTCGAGTAGAAGACTGTGTAACTGTAAGTCGATTTGTGATCTTCTTTCCCAAATTACTACAACCAAGGATGGCTTGTTAGTCAGGATCCGGACTAGAAGCCTGTCGGAGTCTTAATTTCTCTTTTCATCTTGTTTCATCTTGTTTGGATTTTCTCTTCTTCCTCATCTTCTCTCATCTTCCCACCTTACTATCTTCTTCTAGTGAGCTTCTGAGACTTCTATTGAGCTTCCGTGAAAGTGAATGTCGTTGTTGTGCTGCAGGAAGATCGTTTCCATAGGCAGAAGCCTGGGAAGGCTACAAGGGGCATACACCATGTGAATTATCTAACCCCGTTGGAAATTGGAAGAGCAATGTGTGACAGACATTGGTAAGTTGACATCTACGAAGAAGGGATAGTCTTATGGAGGTGTCAGAAGCCGAGTTGAACCTCAAAAGCAGAGAATTGCTTCGAGAAGACCGTCGTGGGAAGACTAGAAGCCGTGACCTAGAAGCAAGAAGCGTCTTCTCGAGCTTCTCAGTAGGTAATTGTGTGATATTTTAGATATTTATTTGTATATTTGGATCCAAAGCATCTTTTGAAGGGTCTGGAAGCCGTTTGGTTTGTGAGAAGACGGGATTTCTAGACAAATCTCGTGTGTTGTGTGTTTAAACAGATCTTAGAACTTAGAGCAGCGATACTAGTGTAAATCTCTTTGGGGAATGAAATCTTTTATGCTAAATGGGCTAAACGAGAAATCATGAGACATTACATATAATAGCCTCGTATATTTGGCGCCGCTGCCGAAGATTTCATCTTAGTAACGATTGTTCTAAGCTTCCTGGATCCGTGTGTCAGTAGTTGGTTGCATTTGAGACTAACTTGGATTGTATGATTAGTGTGCTGTGGAACTTCATCTTGCTAGAAGACAAGAAGTGCAGCCAGAAGCTGATGAGAGATATCGGAGGATAGATTTGGAAAAAACTGCTTCCCCGCTTCCAAGAGTTTCTTGGAAGACTCGATCGTGAAAGACTGCAGTGAGTGCAACATGAAGCAGGAGAGGGAGACGTTTCGAACCTGTGGATAGTTATTCAGATCTTCAGCTACCAGATCCAGTATTAGAAGAAGAGTGACACCTCTTCTCAGCACTCTGGTTGATGTCTCCGACCAGAGAAAGAAGCAGAACGCGCGGATAAGGACCTTGAATGAGTACATTCATTCCAACGAACCGCTTCTAGAGAGCAGCGGGTATCCTTGAGACACCAAAGGAAAAAAGAAGAGCTCATGAAGATCCAAACAATAGATTTGGAAGAGTCTTCCATCTTGAGCATTATCTTTGGAGAAGACAGAAGCCAACCAGGTGTCACGACTTTCATTCTCAAAATCGGGCGCAGACGCGAACAATAGAACCCTAGTGGACTTGCGCTAGATTGTGAACGTTGCGAGTAGGACTTAACGGCTTGACCGGGAGATCGAGGTCAGCTGAACCCTAAGTGGTTCTCTCTGAACCAAGGTTAGAACATTGGGTTAGGACCTAAGGGTCTACCACAAGACGACTCTAGACGAACGCTGACCAAAAGAGGTAAGTTTGGAAACGGACCGAAACATAGGTCTGAGACATATGTTTGAGACGTGAGTCGAGACACAGGTCGAGACATAGGTTCGAGACGTAGACAGATCGTGGTTCGGATGCTGGTCCGAACCACAGAGTTTAAGTCTGGGTCTGGAGCACAGGTTTCCGAGAAACAGCTAAGTGTTGGACCTCCAACGACATTTTAGGTCGTGGACGGAGCTCCATGTAAGATCTCGAGGCGAGTAAGGTATCATAGGAAAGGACTCGGCAGAGCTTTCCAATGATATGTAGAACTCCTCGAACTAACCTCTGAGTTGAGAATTATGATCGATCCCGTGATCGGGTTGTGATATAATTTTCAGAGACCAAAGAGGAGGACGGGACCGCCGATCCTCGGAAGTATATATGAGAGGGGGCTCGATGCCTGGGTGGGCCAGGACAAGTCATCCGACCCCAGGGTTCGGCGGACGGATCTTGGGGGTATGAGGTGGTGGCTGGGCCGGTTCCAAAGTACGTTGTGGTCCAGACTTGGACGTCTAGACTTAAGAACGATGTAAGGGCTGGAGCAAGACTAGAGAACGAGTCGACAGATTAGACCACCGTTCGGGAGTCTAGATCCAGATGGACATTACGAACGGTTGGACCGCTAGGTGTGCTGGAGGCACCATTTAGGACCCTAGACTTTATGAGAAGTCCGTCCCAAGTCATCTTGTGACTTGCTCATCTTTTGAGACCAACCTAAGCGGGTCTAGGTTGGGACTTAGAGAATGTTGAGCTTGATGATTAGGGAGACGGTCCGACTTCGATTCGGACCAAATTGAGTTAAGGTAAGTGGTGCATGGATGCTAACTTGTGATTGTGGTTTGCAAGTTAACGGTGTGAATTTCGTGACCTACTAAGCAAGAGCTTCCGTTGATACAACAAGGCGATAGGTGCACGGAAAGTGGTATCAAAGCCAACGCTTCAGTGAGCGAGAACTTGAGATAACGGCTGAAGGCTGGACTGTAAACCCTCCGCGGTCCTATCGATCAACTACCCCTCAATCTCTCAACCTCCACGATAGTCATCGATGAATCTACAACATGTCGGGCCTATCTCTCACTCAGAGGTCACCTCTGATGGCTTTGATGGAAGCACACCATGAACTTCAAGAGAAAAATGCTAAGTTCAATCATTCACTCACCTATAAACTCATCAACTAAAATTAGCCATTCTAACGACGTCTCTCAAGTTCTCACATGCTAAAATATCTCACACTCTCTATATTGCTCAAGTTGGCATTACGACGGTGTGAAAACAATGATGAGGAGCTCTTCTCTACTCCTCTATTTATACATTCTAGGTTTTTATTTTGGTACCCTCAGGTAACTCAACCGTAACTATTTTTACCGGGTTTTACTAAGATATTACTTAAGATAAAAGCATTAATCACATGGGCTTCTTACCTTTTCATATGGGCTTATTCCTTCAAAGTCAACAACTTCTAGAAGGATTCTGAATATTCTCAAGGAATCTCAAATTTCCACCTCCTTCTACACTAGGACCCGCTAAAAAGGAGACATGTGGAATCTCTTCTTGTTTTTAATGTCCACAAAGTCCACAACTTTAATCCGACCACTAACATCAAGTCAAAAAGGAGATAAGAGATACTTACTATCTCCTTTCAACCTTTTAGACAAGATGACAAGATAGTAGTGCTCACTCTTTAGGAAAAAATCTGAATTTTGCTCAAAAGTACAGCTAAGTTTATCCATAACTAACTTTAGCTAGTCATGACTAACTTGATACATCCTTAAAGCACTTCGGCAGCAAATAAACATTTTCAACACTTAGTTATAACTAAATGCCTTGCTAATAGATAAACTTCCTATGTGTAACATAGGTCGTTACAAGACGCTTGAGGAGAGACGCGAGACACGAAGCAGATCAAAATTTCTAGGTGAACACTTGGAGCGGTGGCCGACGTAGGGTAAAGTTCCAAGAGGAAGACCAAGAGACAAGTGACGGCTGACATGGGATCAGATCGACTCGAGCTAACCCCAAGGCATAGTCAAGGGACGGTAACCGACAACCTTCATCTCAACGTCAAGGGAGCCCAGTACTAGCTCCGGCACGAGTTCTTCGTCTACCAGAAAGCTTTGTAAGATGAATTTACCGACCCGTTTTTAGATATAGGACGGGCTCGCAAGATTAAGGATTTCTTAACTGAGCTAGACCTTTACTTTGAGACGCAACAGGCTCAGGAGTCAGACAAGATGAGAGCGGCGGTTACGTTCTTGAAGGACTATGCGCTTCTTTAGTGGACTGCATACAGGGATGAGCATGCCTTTACCGTCTCGGCATTTGGTTAGAAAGAGTTCAAGGAGTTGCTTGCGAGACGATTCACTCCGGAGTATCAAAGGATTCGGAGCGGTGTTGAGTTAGTTAGGTTGAAGCAAACAGGAACCTTAAGTGCTTATGTGTGCGAGTTCAGTGCTAAGCTGGATTCGTTGTCCAAGTGGACTGAGGAGACCAAAATATGTATATTTATTGAGTGACTCAAGTCTAGCTCGGAGAAGGCTCTCTTCCGGATGCCGGAGCTACTTGCGACAAGTGCCAAACTTTTGAAGCTAGCGGAGCAAATTGAGGACGATGAAGTCCAGCAACAGAAACCTTTTGAACCACGCAGCATGGAGAAGTTTCAGAAGAAGAACAATGGCTTCAAGCGACAATGAGATGGGGGTGAGAAGGATCGGAAGGATTCTTCTACCTCGGCAGCAAAGCGGCAACAAATAGGAGCAAAACCTAAGGGGCAAACACCTCAGAAGGGCAATGGTGCTAAGTTTACTTGCTACAATTGTGGCGAGGCGGACCATATTGCTAAGGGGTGTACGAAACCTAAGGTTAGTAACTGTAGCATGAATGCATTTGTTGCAAGGACTTGTTGGAGGTCCAAATGATTGTGACCTTGAGAACCACAAAGAAGACTCCGGGAATGATGTTTCTACAAGCCAAAGTTGCTTGTAGAAACACAAACAAACCGTTGTAAACCGTTGCAAACCGTGATGTTACTTTTCTTGTGGACACAAGAACGACCCACTCCTTCATAAGTTCGAAGTTGGTGAAGAAGTTGGACTTGTCTACATCCAAGGCAGACAAGCCTATTCAAGTGCGCTTTGCCAAGGGCAAGACGTACCAAACTTCTGAAGTGGTCTTGGACGTATGATTTGCGTGTGGGAAGTTGGAGTTCACAGAGAACTTCACGATGAGCGAGATGGATGATATCCATGTAGTTTTGTGAAACACTTTCTTAGACAAGTTTGAACTGGAACTTAAGCAGAAACCTTTAAGATTGAACGTTAGAGTTAAAGGATGGAAGTTGGGAGTGAGGCTGATCCGAAAGACGCGGAAAATTGACGACTTTGTGGTGAATTTGATCAAAGATAAACAGATGGATTTCAACAATGGAGTCATGTGTTTGATACGGGTTGTAGATTTCATGGTGGGTGGCGGACAAGAGGAAACATCAAGAGACGCGACTAAACTTCCCAAGGTACTCCACGAAGTGATTAAGGAGTTTGAGGATGTCTTGACGGATGAGTTACCTGCTGAGTTACCTCCAAGGCGGGTGGTGGATCACAAGATCGAGGTCTTGCCAGGATCAGAACCACCTTCCAAAGCTCCTTACCGAGTCAATCAGGTGAAACTCCTTGAGTTGAAAAGGCAACTTGGCGAGCTATTAGCACGGGGATATATTTGAACCAGCAAGTCACCTTATGGAGCCCCAGTTCTTTTTGCAAAGAAGAAGGATGAGAAGTTACGACTCGCGTAGATTATTGTGCACTCAATAAGGTGACGATGAAGAATAATTATTCCTTGCCAATGATAGATGATCTGTTTGATAGACTAGCGGACGCAAAGTACTTCAGCAGGATAGACTTGAAGTCAGGGTATTACCAGATCCGGATAGCTGACCCAGATGTTGAGAAGACTGCTTGTCGAACTAAAAACGGATCGTTTGAATTCGTGGTGATGTCATTTGGACTCTACAACGTCCCTTCGACGTTCACTACATTAATGAACACATTTTTTCACGAGGAGATGGACAAGTTTGTCATCGTTTACATCGACGACATCTTGATCTACTCCAAAACCTTGGAGTCGCACGCGGAGCAGCTAAGGGTGGTGTTTATGAAGCTGCGAGGGCATAAGTTGTTTGCCAACGTTGATAAGAGTGAGTTTGGTTTGGAACGGATTCTGCAGAAGATTCTTCTCCATTAGTGCAGAAGGAGTCGGTCCGGATCTACAGAAGGTGGATGCGATTGTGACTTGGGTGCCTCCAACTACAGTGAAGGGGATGCGGTGATTCTTAGGATTGACGCAATTCTACCGCAAGTATGTGAAGGGGTTTTCAAAGATCGTGAAGTCGCTGACGGATTGGACGAGAAAAGACGCATAGGTAAGTTGGACCAAGGAGGTTGATGAGCATTCCAGATGATCAAATCCATTTTGTCGAAGGTGATAGTTTTGAAGCCTCCGGAGTTTGACAAACCTTTCGAGGTGCACACGAACGCGAGCGACTACGCGAATGGCAGTGTGTTGATGCAGGATGGAAAACCTGTAGCGTATGAAAGCAAGAAGTTATCGAACGCCAAAGACGGGTGCAGGACAGAGAGTTGATGGTCGACTCACAAGAAAGAACTCTTTGCGGTAGTTCATTGCTTGAGAAAATGGTGGCATTACTTGGGACTTCACAAAACCCAAGTGTATACTGACAATATTTCACTCAAGTACTTTGAGACACAAGATCAGGTGACGCCAAAGCAACTACGATGACATTATATCTTGACGCTCATGAATATGGAGTTAATCCACAAAGCGAGAAAGGACAATGTGGTTCTTGACGCCTTGAGTCGCAAGAAAGAATATCTTCCATCGTCAACACAAATTTTGCGAGCTATGTATCCTAAGGAGTCAGACTTGGAGAGACAGATACGTGAAAGTTACATGGGGGATGACCAAGCGAAGGAGTACTTGGAACAGCTCAAACGAGGAGTGAAGTTGCAGAACGTGCAATTGAGACATGGCTTACTCATGTTCAAGCAAAGTCGAGTTTATGTGGGACAAGGAAAACAAAGGACAAAGATGCTCAAAGAATGTCATGATGCGTCCTTATCAGACCATAAAGGAGAAAAGTCCACTTTAGCAGTGATAGCTTAAAAGTTTTATTGATCTCACATGAAAGACGATGTCGTCCACTTTGTGAAAACATGCGTAACTTATCAAGCGAACCGCGTTTCTTATGAGAAGAAATAGGAGTTGCTTCATCCTTTGTCGATTCCCGCTAGACCTTGTGAAAGCATTAGCATTGGACTTCATTACGTCTCTGCCTGACTCAAATGAATACAACGCTATTTTTGTGATAGTTGACCGGTTTAGCAAACTAGCGAAGTTTGCCCCGACCTTGGCTACCGAAACAACATTCACGACTTCTCGCTTGTTCCTAGATACTTGGTAGCGTTCACCTGAGTTACCTCGGAGTGTTATTTCAGACCAAGACTCTAAGTTCACAAGTGTCTTTTGGAAACACTTGTTCCAAAAATTGAGGACTAAGTTAAAATTTAGTACCGCCTTTCATCCTGAAACAAATGGGCATTTGGAGCGAGGACAAACAAAAATACATAAAAGATGCATCACATAAAAGTATATGATGCATGTTTTATCACATACCATGAAGTTTGATTGGTGTTTGGTTGGTTATTTATCCTTGACTCGTTCATATTTCTCTTTTCCAGTATTCGTTACATTTCTTTCTTTCTTTCGATCATTTCACTGGTGTAGCAGAATGAAATACATGTTAATGGACCACTTAGGAGTTTCATTCCCGCAAGCATTTATTAACTGTTAGTCTTGCAACGATGCGACTAAATGCAATATTCTGGTGTAAAAGTAGGAAAAAAGTATTAGAAACCACTTTTAATTCTTATTCTATTTTGTCACATCGAATATGCATCCTAGTTCATCTTCCTTTTCTCGTTTCTATGTACACTTGGCCAAAAGAGGACGAAAACCCTTTCTCTGCCTTTCCAGTTCTTATAGTTAGAAAAACGAGGAGGTCCACTTAACAAGAAAGTGCCGGAAAATAGAGGAAGGTCTAGATCTAGGTAAGGAGTGGGATAAGTGATGGCCCATTGATGTCATTGGCGAGGATGAAAAGCGATGTGAGAGGGTCGTTGTGGATTCTTGTTGATTGGATCTTGTAGAATTGTGTTGGAGTTAAGTCATCTTTACCGTCAAGATGCTTCATTTTTCTATCGTCATGAGACTCATTTTAGCGAATGTGAATCAGATCCGTTCAGTCTCATTCAGTTTGTAACCTCTTCATCTGGTAAATTTCTGGAGTCAGTGTATTGATGCTTTTGGTTCTCTAGTATCCAACGCAATAGCTTCTCTTGACCTCAATGTTAAATAGTTCCCGAATAAGGTGATTTGTCTTCATGGAGTGCATCTGTACAATTTTGCCCTGTGCAATTGTCCTCCTCCTACTGAAAACACTCCAATCTCGTACCCCAGTATTCTAATCGGTATCAGTTATATGCCTCTGTCAACTGCAAAGGTTGACCGCTTTGCTTACTTCTTTGTATTTCGAGCATCCAACTGCAAACTAGGTATTTTTCCATCATTGGTCTCTGGCAATTTCTCCCTGTGAATTTAGATTAGGTTTAGGGTTCAACATGTAGATCAGGAACAAAGATACGGACCTACCGAGCAATATACTTCGATGACGGATACACTCACCGTAGCATAGTTCCGTAATGGAAAGCAATCTCTTGTATCTGAATTTCAAGAGCAGTCAATAGTATTAGAGACGGTTCAGACAGAGTGAAACCTAGAAACCAACACGTTGGACTAGTCCTTTAGAGAAATCAGTGTTCAGAGTAGGACCACGGTCCTAAGGCCGTATCTTCCAACTCAAGGTTCATCTTGCCACATGAAACATGCTCGAGTGAAAGGAAGAAATACTGGTGTGCACCCAGCTGCAGACCAGGCCAAGTGTAGAGGTTGTCACATGACTGACTTTTTCTCCAGAAATCTACCTCAGGAGCCTCTAGTGTACCTGCGGACAGCGGCACGTCGGGCAAGACGTGATATAGAGAAGGAGGGAATTTTGTCTTTATAACTGTGATTGACATGTACATCAGAAATCTACTTAGTCGCCCCTCCAGCAATTTCACGACTCTGTAAACCTCGACAATTCAGAAGTTTCTTTGTCAACCCCCGGACCTGACATTACCATTAAGAGTAAGGCGTATCAATCAGTAGCCGGTAATATGGCTAATATAAGAACATATCACAGCAGATTTTTACACTAAAGTTCTTCTAACACTTTTATATTAAGAACATCATAAGAACTTTCCCAGTACATCTTACGTGGAGGTTAACATAAGGTTGATAAAGAAACTTCTGAATTGGTAAGGTTGACAGAGTCATGAAATGGCTGGAGGGGGCTGACTAAGTAGATTTCTGCATGTACATTGACAAGATGATGCGACAGTGCAGCATCAAGAGCGTACAGTTGAGAGAAGGAGGTTGGAGGTCTAATTTGAACTAATTTTCTTTGTACAGAGGAGAACGTCCGCTCTTGTTTCTCTGTACAGACGAGAATGAGCGATTCCAGCCCATTGGGTTGAGGAAATAGTGTTTCCGGGCAGCGCAAACGGTAAGCGTCTACACAAAACTCGAGGATAAACGAGAATTAATTGACACGTGAAAGTTTGTCATATTGTAAAGTTTTTAGAGAAAACAATAATATGCATGCTCGATGAACTTTTGTCCGTTTGTTGTTATAAGGGAAATATGAAAGAGATAAATGAATATTATATATTATATGAATGAGAATAATTAAAATATTTTATAATTATTAATTATTAACCCATGCTTATAAATGCGAGGAAATCTAGATATAAACTTTAAAACACAAGTTTATTTGTTGTTATCAGAAAAATATGTAAGTATTAAATAAAAATTATATATCAAATAAATGAAAATAATTAAAATATTTTATAAACATTAGCTATTGGCCTATGCTCAAATGCGAGGAGATCTAGATATAAACTATAAAACATGATGGAGGAGGTGAATATGCACGGGAATATGTGAGTTACTATGACATCATGAACGTTAAACTCCGGACAGAGAGGCATAGTTCATATAGCTAAAGTGTACTAGTCATTTTACAATTAGGCGAAAATGTAGTTTCACTTGGACATGAATTTAGGCTGAAATGTGCTGAAATGTACTTTCTAATATCTTTATTTTATTCGAGTTATCTCATTCGAGTGGGTTCAGAATACATTAGCGAAAGAAGTTTTGATGTTTGTAGAATCTATAATCATCCACTATATGTGCTATATTATTTACGACTGGAATTACCTATTGTTATTGTAGTGAATATCTTCTTTTTAAACTCTCTAGTGAGATTGACATTAGTCATGATACACGTAGAGCGAATTAAGTAGTTGATGCACTTGCTTTTCCTCCAAGTATAGATATTTGCTTCGCTAGATCATTAGCACTTTCTTTAATATCCTCCCAACAGCCTTCTACATCTAACTGTTATGGGTTTTCTGTTATCGGAAAAAGATGTAAGTGTTAAGATATATATTATGATGTAAATAAAATATAATTTATATTCTAATCTTTCCGGCGGTAAGGGTTTGAATATATATTAATGTCCTCTCAAAATGATGCATTTTGAGAATTACAGTCTCAAACTTATACCCCAGCAAGTCATCAGTCAGGTATTCACTTATGGTTTATATCTAGATCAATTAGCTATTCTCAGACGGATTAATATATATTATTTATGAGTTAATTTATTTTTTATAATAATTTATTAAAATATATTTTTATAATATTTACACGCTTTCTGATAAGAGAAAACGGAATTCACTGTACAAGGCCGTGGGGAAAGATATTCAACTTCTTACCTCTCCATCTTCGATATCTCTAAACTAAAATTTCTAATTAAAAAGTTTGTTCATAAAGTATATTTGTGTATTGCACTAACTGTTTTGTTTTTTATTTTACAAAATGTAAAGATTATAAAGGAAGGTATAAATAGTGAGAAAATTGTTGTTTTGCTTTTTGCATGGCGTCTGAGAACAACGTACGAGGTTGCGGACCGTGGCCCCATATTTCATTTTTAGGGTTTGATCGCGTGGACCTACTTTGCTAGTAGTAATAGACAAAATATTTCCACTGTATGCTTTGAACACGATGTAAGTCTGCAAAGGAAAGAGGCAAAATCTTGAAAAAGTGCATCCTCGCTCTTTGCACCAAGAATGCTTCCCGCTCGCACAGCAAGAGTCAACTGACACAATATGAGAAACTATACTAAATAGGCATCCCCAACGTACTTGTACAGTGAAAATCGTTTTCTCTTAACGGAAAATATGTAAGTGTTATAAAAATATAATGTAATAAGCTATAATAAAAAATTAAAATCACTTATAAATGTTAAAAGTTAATCTCTCCGGGAGCAGCTAACTGATCGAGACAGAACCCATAAGTCGAGAGCAGGCTAAGACGTTCCTCAGGGTATAAGTCCGGGATTGAGATTATAAATAAGCGTCATTTAACAAGGCATTTAATATATATCCTAACCCTTCCCATCGGCAGGGTTAGGATATATATTAAACACCCATGTACACGAAGTGTACATGGGTGAATAAGCAGCCTTGATGATATACAACGTTCTCCGAAACGGTGATAGAGTCTTAAGATACATAGGCATAGAACAAGGTGGCTTGAGATCAAAAATGTATATGCGGTGCTCTGGGTTACTTCCTACGCATGCCGACCCTACATGTCACGGCCTTTCGGAAAACACTGACAACTCGAAGACGGTAGTGCGGTCCACGCCTAACACTCTCTGTTGTAGCATAGAGTGTTGGGTGCTATAACTTCTCCTACTCATCTCGAACCTGACCCTAACACTCTCTGTTAGGTGCAATGCACAATTTTCCCCTATTTGCTACTTACTACGTACTTCGCCGGGTTATTTACGTGCTACCTAAGTGCTACAGCGTGTTCCTCGATAAGGTATCCATTCTCGACGTACGCATATATGTCTGACCGGACCCAGAGCAACGTCATCACCCCAGTTTCCACCAGTGGATCGTGAAGGTAGGATCTCCGAGCAGAAACTGCAACGTTGTGAAAATACAGGAACCAACGAGGGAACGAGTGGACGGGCCAGCTGAAGTGACATCAACATGGCCGGGGCCAGAATCGTCGAGGCACCTAGCATTGTAAGAAAAGTGGACCGTCTCTTCGTTCCGAAGAGGGCGTGGAGCGTCAGCTGGCAGTGCACGCACTAGCTCTTAAGCTCTTATGTGTTTCTCCTCCTCAACATCAAGTTCAGCCTGATTGAGACTTGCAGTGCCCTCCTGATCCGGCCGCAGAGAGGTTTGGAAAAGTTATTCACGAGTTCGAAATCCATGGTTGGGCTCTAGGGCTTTGGTGGACAACAGTACCATGCTGTACGCGGCGTCGACAACTCCGGGTTTGCAACTGTCAATTGCACATGATCCAGTCGGCTCTCACGAAGGTGTAGTTTCAACTATACTTTGATGGGAGCCGACCGGATTATGTGCAAACAACATGAGCATGAAACGCTGCGCCATTGTAGCTCAGAGACGATGAACGGCACGTTTCGATGACGAGGCGCTACTTGTATTCTCGCATACTTGCTATTTATTGCGAGAATACAAGTATTTATTGCGGAGCATTATAGAAGCCGAAACGGGGAGCATTCTGGTGTGAATGATTTTCCCCAACTACAGTAGTTGAAGGTTCCTTCTCTAGGGACACGCTTGTATCGTTTGTGGAATGAAAGGTCCCTCTGCGGCTTGTCCGATGATGTCCAGACTGCTCAATGCTGGTTAGGGGACAGAAGCACTACTATTAGGTTTGGTGTTTCTGCACCTGTACTTCCTCTGTCATCTGTTTTGACCGGCTGCTTTTACAGTAATCTCTACTGCATTCGTTGTGGTTCTCTGTTGGAGTTTCTAGAGTGTCCTGATCGTTTTTATCTCGATCTATTTCTACGATTGCTTTTCTTTCTCTGCTACATCGTATGGACTTACTGTTGCGCCAGTGCCTTAATAGAACTGACGTTCACTTTAGTCCTTCCTTAGGTTTCTAAGTTTTTGGATCGAAAACGTTTGAAATTTAGACTGGGTGGCAGATAGATGCTTTCTCTGGAAAGTTCTCCGGAAATTCGAGAGAATGACCGGAAATCACAGTGTCGAGTCTTGCACTGCGTGTCCGACGGAGGAGAAGCGTGAGAAGAGGAAAGAGTAAAATGTAAACCCGTCAGAACGCTTGAATGCCTTCACCGCTGGCGGAACGAGCGCAGCAGGACGTGCATCAGTCAGGGCCGGCATCAGACGTGGAGCCCCATCCGACCCACAGTATTCGCGCACTGGCATCCGAGCCTCATCTCATCGTCGGGGTTGTGAGGCATGTCTGTGATAGTGTTCACAGATCAAGATGTACGTACTACTATAGAACAGATCCTGTTCAAGTATAGTCGAGGGACAGAGGCTTCTGACAAGACTATTTGTACGCAATCTAACTGCTGGCCCCAAAACTTAAATAGTTTTATTTCGGCCCACTCCTCCAAGATGCCAACCTGACAAGGACTGTTATATTCGCATTACTTCTGTATGAAGTTTCTATTTTTCAAGAGTCGCGTTGTTCCTTTGCTGTAGTACGATCTTGTACTGTCTATCATGCAGTGATGATACTCTTTGTCCTACTGGTGGTGATCTTGACTCTGAAGGAGACTGCACCCATCTTTCCGAAAGGAGGAGGACCCGGAACTCACAGATTGCACAGGCCAAGCCGCAGAGGAAGAGATTGTCAAGATCCGTTGGTTGGTGTATACCTATCCGCTTCACTCCTTCTGACAGAGTCATAAACAATTTCCTTTTGGTTTTTCACCAGATTATGAGTTTAGTTTACGAGTTAGTAGTAGCTATTCGCCTCTCGCTTGCGAAGTATCTGCTACCACATTTCGTCCTCGTCCATAAATTCTGGAGGACCTTGACTGAGAATTCCCAGCTTGTAGCGAGCAGCACCCAGCTATATTTATCTTAGCAAGGGGACAATAGCACAACGACGTGACCACATGCTCAATCTGATTGATTACCAGATATAAAGCGAAGGTCTAGGCTTTCCTGGTTGATTATGCGCATGCTGTCACCACAGGGGCTTTCTCTAGCAAGTTTGCTGCTTGTTTCACTCCGTAGTAGGGTCTTACACACACTAAGCGAGTGAGAGAGATAATGTAGAAGGACAGATCGAGTACCCCGTCCATAGGGTCTTACACACACTAAGCGAGTGAGAGAGATAATGTAGAAGGACAGATCGAGTACCCCGTCCATAAGATTCGTGAAGTTGAGTACTTCTTGTCAGACCTACACGGAGGAAGAAGTTTCACTCCTGAGATTTATGATAGTTTTCGCCAACCATTTTCGAAACCAACTGATTTTCCCTGACTCGTTGGCGCATAAATTAATGTGGAGACTGCTGTTGGCAAAGCAAGTATCCGCGCATCAGAATGGAAGTGGATGCAACGAAAGTCCAGTCGTCTGCGCTCGACCAGTTTGTGAGCGTGGAAAGCTAGGATTTAGTATCGCTGCTCAGGCGAAGCTTGCTTACCGAAGTCCTACGCCCTCATATTCTTGCCACAGGGAAACCGGTTATGTGACCAAAGCGGTCTCTTTCAACTTAACTTCGAGGACATCCAGGAAAAGGAAGCAATCAAGGAAGTGCGCAAGGACCTTATACACCACTAGGTGCCCTGAGGATGGTCGAAACGCGAATACAGGACACGAAAACAGAGCAACCACGGAAGTAATCTCGTCGGTTGCTAATGTCTCTTCTCTACTTGTAGGTACTGGTTAGACATACAAACGACGGCGATGTTGGTCCACTGATGAAGCTACAACGGCCACTTTATTACATGCACCATGAAGCACCAGAGTCATACCAAAGACTAGCGTGGTACATCCAAACATGCTACAGTTCTAGTATCATCTAAGCTACACAGTGCAATCCACTAGAAAGGATCTAGAGATAATATGATCCCACGTTCTACCGTGAGACATCCCCTAGGCAGAACACAACGAGACACTTTGTGGACGTTTTCTCAACAAACAAATACTACCGGTAGTTAGTTCGCAAAAACGCTATATGAACCAAGGCACTGGCAGGAGACGCGGAACGTGTAGTGAAGATTAGAACAATTCTTCTTTTGGGGAACTCGTACCGAAGATAATGAATCGTTTTCATGAGACCAACAATGTTCCGGATTTACTTGCTGCTTCTTGAACTCATCGGGTCTCCCACTAGGGGAGGATTGGCTGCGCCTGCCAAGGAGATGGTGCAACACCGAGGCGACACTGGCGAGTCCGAAGCAGCAAGCTACTCCATTGGACTCACACTCGTGAAAGAATAAGATTAATATCGTGATGGTCAATGACCCTCATATCAGATATTAAACTGATAAGAACAGATATTACACATGATCTTCTATAATGGAATAGAGAAGTTTATAAGGAGTTGTGGAGTCCATCTTCAGCCCCAGAGCTTACACAGTTCTATGAACGAGCAGGTGCCACCACGCGCGTTCCAAATAAGCTTTCCTCATCGACTTCGCACAGTAGGATATCGTGATTCTGCGAAATTGGTGGAATGAAAGGCAATGACAAAGTAGTGACAACACATTCAAACCGAATGTGTCCAGAAAGGCAAGTTGGAATGTTCTTTACACACGGTAGCGGCGAGTAGGAAACTGGCATAGTGACAGGCATATGGTGGCAGGGACGAGGAGACAGGAAGGGAAGGCAGGAGGAAAACTTTGCGCGAAATGATTACGTTTCCCACGAGCATTATAGACCGACGTCGCGTGTAGCAAATCGAGACATCAGTCGCATGATTCTCACAGGGAGTGTAGAGAATGTCCTGTTGAACCGAGTGGCATTCACAATAAACCATGTCCACAGTTTATGACTACTATACGAAAGGAAGAACTTTTCCTGGAAACAACGGAAACCGATAAAGTGGAGATCTTTTCTGCATTGGACGCTCACAGTTGTTACATAGTTCTTGGCCATTCTCGGGTCGTCTTGCACCCATTTACGTACATTATGCATAAATACTTCAAGTATACAGTGGTATTCACTAAAACTAGTCGTTATATGACTTCTAAAGAAGAAGTAGGAAAGAACGATGACATGTTTTCTGTTCATGATAGTGCAACTCAGGTCTCATTTCAAACAGATTATATAGTTATTTTCGATCCATGGAGATTTTACGAAAATTTGAACTAGAATCATGATCAGTTTAGGACTTTCGACCACGATTCTATCCAACATTTTGTTTCTTTCTTTTGATATTTTCTAGTATTTTCACGGCAATGGCGAGTATAAACCTATGTAAACGTACTTGGTAGAAATTTCATCGTCAATATTTAATGTGGCTGAACATACATATATGAGAGCGTAGTCGAGTATAGAGATAATGAATGGAGAGAGTACAGTGTATCTCTCACAGGAAGTGGGTCAGAGCCCCGCCATGATTTAACCGCGGAAGGCAGTTTAGATATTTGGGACTACAGTAGCGGCCGCTTGCCCTTCAGCTTTTGCGAGTGTGGTTCTGGCTGTGGGCTGACGATCTCTTACTAACTGCTACTGTGCGTCAATCATATCATTCAGTTGGGAACGAATGAAGCAGAACAATGTGAATAGTTCAGAAAGCCATAAGCCACGCAGACAGAGCCGAGGTCACGGAGATTTATAACCTTCTCTCAGCATACCGTTCTCGGCCTTTTGTCTAAGACCAAGTGTAGTACCTGATCGTATCAGTTTAATATCTGATACGAGGGTCATCGACCCTCACGATATTAATCTTAATTTTTTCGCGGTTGCGTGTCCAGTGGAGCAGATTGCTGCTTAGGACTCGCCAGTGTCGCCTTGGTATTGCATTACTTCCTAGGCCGACGGAGCCCATCTTCCCCTCGAGGGAGACCCAATGAAATCAACAAGCAAGTGTTCTCTGTCAATAACTGGTCGTGTGTCGGTAGTAGAATATCTGTGATATCCGCTCGTGAGCAGGTCCCGCATATGGAGACGCGATGAAAACAAGAAGACGTATTATCGGAGAATTGGTGCATACTGGAAATACGAAATCGAGTGCCCGAATGTACGTTGTAGAGAAACATTCAGGTGTACTCTGCATATGTTCCGCGGTCGATCTAATGCACTGCACTCTTCAGCGTTGACATGATGATCGGCATTGCTCCTTCGTTGCCCGTGTGGATGTAGCATGGCCATCGGATCGGAGTATTTGGACATGTGAGTGGAGATGCAGGACAATCCTTTGCTAACTCTTTGTAGGTCCAAGGTTCAGTGACTTCAGTCGATGAAATCACGAGGTTTGTAGCTTCAACAGTGAACCAAGACCGCCGCTCTTAGCAAGGTTAATACCAATACCTGTTTGTAATGCTTTCGCGTTTCTGACCGACGACACCGCAGGAACCTACCACTTCGGTTTGCTGGACGTTTCACTAAGCAGCTGAACCCCGTCATCGTCATCAGCAAGTAAACCCTAGTTTTCAGCGGTGGCGAACTGATCGAGCGTATCGTGGAGTTTAGTTGCATCCACTTCCATTCGGATGCGCGGATTCTTGCTGTTCACAGTTGGCTGGTGAAAACTACCAAGAGCTCAGGAGTGAAACTTATTCCTTGGTCCATCACTCGTAACGAAGAAATCGTCTTCTTCTTCTAGTCTCATGGACAGTGTACTGTTCATGAGACTAGAATCCTTCCATCTCATCTCAAAGACTTCAGTCAAAGGCAATTTAATTATTATCATATGCATCATAATGATTGTGTTCTCCTCAATCTGGCGGACCCCAAAGGAACCTTGAGGATTCATCGTTATTTTCTTTCTTCTGGCCCTGTGAATACGAAGCTGTTGAAAATCATTCCACATGAGTAGCGTCCGGTAGGCACTGGGATGCTCAGCTTGTAACTGACCTGAAACCGAAAAAGTAGTTGATTCACGAGCTGGTGTGAGAGGCTGTGACGCTTATTTGGAGCTACCGAATTTACGGGATATTAGAGTAACAGGAAGACTGTACGCGAGGTACTGACATGAATCCTTTTGCTAATCCGGCTATTCATTTACGTGTTAGGCAGGGAACATCAAGCGATTCCACGAGAGTCTGGTAGAGTACCAAAGTCAGAATTATGTTTGAAGGTACATTATGTCCCTTCTGCGTTTTAAGCATTGCTGTGCTGCATTCGGTTGTAAAGATCAGATGATCTCATTTTGTGGGCCTAAGCCTTGTTTTCTGCTCACATCTTAAACAGTAGAAGTAACTGTGACGACATTTCGTTGATGTTCGCACATAGACCTGAATAAGCGCCTCTCACCTTCTGTACTACAGTGCACCAGCCACAGCTGCGTAATTAGATGAGAAGTGGCGGAGATCGAATTTTGTACATCTATTCCTGCAATCTGCTCATCGGTTCTGGGAAAATCGTCGGGTGAATAATTTGGTTTCGCTGACTTGGAAAACAGGAGAAAAACGGTTTTTAAGTGACTGCTCGATTGCTTCAATTCTGCTCCTAGAGAGCTTGCCTTTCTCACGTACTTCTACTAACTGGTGAGTCCTTCAGTTCTCGAATTGTCGTGTACAGTCGAACCTTTGTCTACCGGTAGTAAACGGTAGACAAAGGACTTTCATTGCCCGTCAGCATATTAGTACGGATATTAAAACATAGCATATATAGGGATATTAAAACCTGAATCAGCGCTCACATCCGAAGCTGGAAGTATACTTTTTTTGGTTTTTAACCGCATGGATCTATATCCTCGCTATGCGTTTTGAGCACCAAGCAGACTCGAATCAGAATAATGCGCCCAACCTCCAACAACTGAGAGGTCTTTAATTTCTCGTGATTGGTTCCTCCTCATCCCAATATTAATTAAGTTTGATTTTTCCTCGTGATTTTTAGAAGGAATAAATTAAACTAACCTTATTAATTAATTGCTACAACTTAGGATGAATATTTTTGCTATTGCGTATTTCTATGTTATTTTTAGAACATTAAATTAAATCACTTTTATGTTTATTAAAATTTATGTTTATCTTATTTATGTTAAATTTATGTTTATCTTTAATTTTAAATATTTCCTTTAACGAACTTCTCCTGTTTAAGCCAATCCCTTCTAATTCAAAATAATTTCCATTGACTTCAACATAAATAATTATTTACTTCAGTGCCTTTAGGTTTTAATTTTCCTAGATAGAACTATTCCGGTGACCTAACATCTTGATGGTTTTCTCCTCCTTGTGATTTATTCATGTTGTTAAATACATAATTTAAACTAATAATCTTTTAGTGAATACAATTTTGAACATAAAGTGATAAATAACGTGAATATAAGATGATAAATTAAACCTTCAAAAAACTGATTTTCTCAGACGATATAGTCCTCTTTTTCTCTTCTTATTGTGCATCACAATCCACATGCTTTAAGGATTATTTCCAGAAGATTTGGCATGTATAAAACATCTAATTTATAATAATTTATAATAATTAATATTAAATTAAAGTTAAAATTAAGAAATATTTTCTCTTTAACTCTTATGGAATTCATGTTACCATCTCGGTTGCACTCTCACTACGGTGTCCGATCCAATGGAAGTTTTAGATTTTTCACTTTCATTTTCCTCCGTTCGGCCAGAAGTGTACTGTGGATTATATTGTTTGAAGTATTGGACGATTTCATTTTGGAAGGTGAATCTGTAGAAAATTTAAAGATACAAAAAACTAAAGTGAGGACACGAAGGAGGAAAAGGAATTGTTTATTAGTGAAAGTTTATATTTTGCTTTTCTAGGAGCATGTATATTCACTTCTTTCATGTTAAGAAGGAGGAGATATATGTCCACTTTTTAATATTAAATAAATTTAATAAAATTTAATTAGTATTATTTAATTATTAAACTTTTTCTCTTGGAATATTTAGATTATAAATTAAAAGATATATGGATTAATTTATCTTAAATATTATTTTTATAGTAAAATCAGAGCCGTTTTGTACTTTCATTTACAGTTTTTTTAGTCATTAGTGACTGAGTGTAACATCGATAATGAAATTAGTAAGTTCAAAACAGAATTATTTAATTTTTAAAAAATATAATTTCAGATATAATTTCAAATAAAGTGTAAATATAACTTTAGAATAATTCTCACTTTATCGCCCTTCATGGTAATCAGTAGTTCACGGTGATTTTTGTGGATTTGATGAGGTTTACAATTTTAATTTTATAATAATAATAATAATATTTACTATTTATTCTAATTCTTTTTTATTTATACTTAATTTGTATACTATTATTTTTAAATATTTTTTCTGTCGAGGTCTCCCTGCCCTCTCGGTTACAACCACGGTCGGACGGTTTAACAAAGATAAAATTATAGAAACCTAACAAGCAAAGAAGACTGTAGCATTTATTTTTCTGAGAAAGCGTAGAAGGAAATACTGAAAAGATATTAGCAATAATAAGAGTAGAAACAATAGTTGAATTTATTCCTCTGAAATTGAGAAATCCGTAGAAAGAAATATCACACAAAGTTATAGCAAGAATAAAAGCAAAGCAGTAGATATAATAAAGCATTAATTCGTAATAAGGAAAAATTTAAAAATAGAAACAATAGTAATAATTCGTTTCTCTGAATGTAGCGGAAATGTTTAAGAAGGAAATAAGAAGAAAGGAATATGTAAAAAAGCATGGGAAAAATCAAACCCGTTGAGTGCAAAGAACAAATAAATTAAGAAAGGAGAAGGAAACAAAGGAGCAACGCGGGACTGAAAAGATTAAAGCTGAAAGAGGGTGTGTTGTATTTATTTCCCAGTAGAAATTGCAGGTGTTTTACTTAGCTTTGCCCTGGAATGATTAAAGAGGCGATTTGTACCCAAAATGGAGGAGTAAGATTACTCTTATCCTTTTGTAATGTAAAAATGACTTCAGAATCCTTTTCCGAGAACTTGGGCCAAAGATAGTCATGACTAACGCTAGTTGGCCCGTAACTAAAGGTGAAATGGGGTTGCTGATCGAGGGTTTTCTCTCGCATCGGGAGCCTTTGTCAGACACCGGGCCACTTAAAGCTAAGAGCATATGGACCCTTTGCTTTCCGGAAACTTGGGATAAAGATAGTCATGACTAACTGTAGTTGGCCCATAGTTAAAAGTCATCCGGATCCGGATCCCATCGCTGAGATCGAGCCATTGTCTGTCGCACCGGGACCATTTGTTGGACCACGCACAGGGCAACTGGGACCATTTCTCTCCTTGTCGGAACCCTTCCGGAAACTTGGGCCAAAGATAGTCATGACTAACGCTAGTTGGCCCGTAGCTAAAGGTCAAATGGGTTGCTGATCGAGGGTTTTCTCTCGCATCGGGAGCCTTTGTCAGACACGGGGCCACTACAACCCGCCACGAAGGACTGTCTCCCTGTCCTCTCGGTTCTAGTCACCGGTACCCGACTTGTTAATCTCAGCGGGTACTGTTCAACTAAATAATGGGACTGTGGTGCCGTTCAAGCTGTACTCTTGTCTGCGGGTGCTGTTTAACTAAAAATCTCGTACCCTAACTTTCGCTGCTGTAGTGCTGGTAAGGACGCGAGGGCATGACTAGTTATGTGACTCGACCTTCATGACGGGAGTCGGGAGTGCAGTTGAGTAGCGTGCTATTCCGGATTGGCCGGGACCGCCGTAGCACTGATCTACCTCCCACGCTTCGCGTTCCGGGATAGTAATGAACAGAAGCAGCATGCTAAGGCGGATTTATTTATTTTCGGCGGATTCTCAGTAGGATCTCTTGCTTTAGAGAGTCATATTAGGCTGAGATGGGTTGCGAACGCTTTGAAGCGCGAGAACATGGACAGTCCACAGAACACCAGTTCATAAACCCATAAGCCCCGCGGGTACAGATGAGATCACTGGAATTCATAATCTTCTCTCTGCCGTCGTAAAAGTATACCTTTCTCGGCCTTTTGGCTAAGATCAAGTGTAGTATCTGTTCTTATCAGTTTAATATCTGATACGAGGGTCATCGACCCTCACGATATTAATCTTATTTCTTTCACGGGTGCGAGTTCAATGGAGCAGCTTGCTGCTTCAGACTCGCCAGTGTCGCCTTGGTATTGCACTACCTCCTAGGCCGGCGCAGCCCATCCTCCCCTCGTGGGAGACCCAATGAAACCAAGAAGCAAATTTTCAGTGTCAGTTACTCCGGATCCTTTCGTACATAGAAATCTGTCCATTGCCGCGTACGACAGCGACCTGTCCCTCTGTAACACGCATTACGCACTGTGCACGTTGGAACATTCGGATTGTCGAATAGCAGTCCTACGGAGAACACGTCCAGAACGTTGCCAGGTCTACTATTGTTCTGCAGAAGGAATGTGCTACGGTCGATCGTCAATCATATGATCTCAAGATCCTTCGTGGTTCACAGCACTGTGTAGCGTACGTGATGACAGAAATTTCTCCCTTCATTGCCCGTGTGTAGTTACCACGGCCATCGGGAAAGAGCACTTGGTTATGTGCCTAGAGGCAGAGGACTATGCTTCGCGATTGTGACTCTTTGTAGCTCCGCAGTGCAAGTGATAAAGACCGGTCTCTTGCAGGTCTAACCAATACCTGGAAGTGAAGCTTTGAAATTTTTTATCAGACGGCAGCGACCTACGACGTCGGTTTACTGGACGTTTCCGAAGATCTGTCAAACGAGACTGCTTCTGTCACATATTCTTGTTTTCCGATGGCAAGACTATGAGGAGTTAGGACTTCGGAGTTCAGTTATGCAACTTTCGTCCAGAGCAGCAATACTAAACCCTAACTTTCCACGCTCAGGAATTGGTCGAGCGCACCGTGGAGTTTAGTTGCGTTCACTTCATTATCATGCGCGGATTCTTGCTGTGTCAGTAGCGGTTCCCACATTCAAGGAAAATATTTGTTGGTATGCAGAAATGGTTGGCGAAAACTACCGTAGAGATCAGGAGTGGAACTTGCTCGTTGGTCCAGGCCTGACAACAGACGGGTTCGCTAATTCCATGGACCGGGTATCGTACTGTATCTAGCTACACCTTCCATCTCATGTTAGGACTTCCTTCGGCCGAATCTTTTCTCCATTCTCACTCTTTGACTGTTTCATTCTTCACCACAACGAGAACCTGATTGAGAAACTAAACGGTATCAAAATGTTCAGTGCTAGAAACATACATTTCTCTGTATAGTAACTGATTGACAGGAAATGTTTCCTCACGTCCTCTTCCTGCCGATAAAACAATGTCGTTTCCTATGTGGAATCCTGGATACTATTGTGTTAACACGGTCTGTATACTACCAGAGAATGTGCACCAAGCTGTAAACTGAGAACCTTCATCAAGATTTAGGGTATGCTGCGGCTGTATTCCTTACTCTGATAGCGCAATCTCATATAAGGAACAAGTCGAAATCTCTATGAGAAGTAGCAATTGCGCTCTCCGGGTCAGACGAGATAATGCATCCCCTCACACTTATCGTCGAGTAACTACCATCCAGCATGCCTGTGGATTCAGTTGTGATGATATTAAGATGTTCTCTGACTTCGCTGAAACGTGAATGTCTGAAGGCTAGAATTCTTATTACTGGATGCTGTACTCTCCGCAGGCGAGTTCTGTCGAGCACACCGTGATGTTGTTATCGGCTATGTACAGTGCAACTTGGCTTCATTTTAGCTGCACAGCTTTGCGTGATTAGACGACCAACCTATAGCCGCTGCGGATCAGAATTCTCTCTGTTGACTATCAATCACCCTCTCCTGAGATTCTTACTTACTATAGTGTCAGTGGGAACAGGTCCTTTTCGCGTTGCAAGCTGCATTTAGTTGCTGGGGAACCCCAAAGTTATCTTCACGAAGAAACAAGCCAACAAGCTATTGCTTGTTGGCTACCCCATCCGCCTGTGGGGTCGAGCCGTCCTGGCGGGGGGACTCATGCTGTGCAAGGGCAGCAGCATACGGCTGCCGAAAGCCCCACAGCGAAAAGAGGCCTAAAAAAAAACCAAACAAAAATATCTTCACGAAGAAACTGGAGAAGCGGGATCTGAGGATACGTTTCTGGAAAGAAATTTAAGATTCGGTTTTTCTGTATACGTGATCGGAAGTCGTTTGTTCTGGCCACCGACCTCAAACGGGGTCGTCTTTCTAACACTCGCGGTATTATTCTGTTTCTCAAGTGTTTGATACCTTTGCTATATACTATTATAGTGATTTGCTGAGATTTGATAGTGACTCACTTTCATATTTCTTGGTGTACGATCTAGAAACATCTGAGGATTCGTGGCGCAATGGTAGCGCGTCTGACTCCAGATCAGAAGGTTGCGTGTTCGATTCACGTCGAGTTCAAAACTCGGAAAATCCCTCAAATCACTTTTACCATTGTTTTATCGTCGCCTTCAACGAATTATTTCGGCCAGAGAAAGAAAAGGTATCTTCAGGGTGCACTCACATCACGAAATTTTATTGACGTTTTACGTCGCCTTCAACGAATTATTTCGGCCAGAGAAAGAAAAGGTATCTTCAGGGTGCACTCACATCACGAAATTTTATTGACGTTTTACGTTTTACGGAGATCTACGGAGGGTTCTGTAACCGAAAAGGTCCGGAGAAAGACTGTCCGTTCTCCGGAGAACTCATATTTTCTCCGCACAAAATACCGGGAAACTTCTACGGATGCTATAGTGAGTTATCAACGACGGTTCATATTCCGGTGTCTAGGTAATGTATTACTTACATATCCGGTGATAGTATGCATGAAAGTACATCCTCCCTCCTCTCTCTCTCTTCAATCCTACACAACAGAGAGCAGATGCAGCAACAGTAAACTCGTAAAAAAGCAAGGAGAAGAGGCAGTTGAGATTGTTTTATCGTCGCCTTCAACGAATTATTTCGGCCAGAGAAAGAAAAGGTATCTTCAGGGTGCACTCACATCACGAAATTTTATTGACGTTTTACGTTTTACGAAGATCTACGGAGGGTTCTGTAACCGAAAAGGTCCGGAGAAAGACTGTCCGTTCTCCGGAGAACTCATATTTTCTCCGCACAAAATACCGGGAAACTTCTACGGATGCTATAGTGAGTTATCAACGACGGTTCATATTCCGGTGTCTAGGTAATGTATTACTTACATATCCGGTGATAGTATGCATGAAAGTACATCCTCCCTCCTCTCTCTCTCTTCAATCCTACACAACAGAGAGCAGATGCAGCAACAGTAAACTCGTAAAAAAGCAAGGAGAAGAGGCAGTTGAGATTCTGGCTCATCGCGAGAAGCTTTTCTTGGTTTTACATTGCTCATTTTCGGCCATACCGAAGTAACCAATCTCTTGTCCACTGTTCTGGCAGTAGAAGTAAAGTTGAAGCATGAGCTTTTTCAACATGAACATCTGAATCTCCTCCTAGAGCTCGTATATACTACACGTCCTCAGTGTTTTCAGAAGAGTAAATCTGTTTGATGAATGTTTTGTTTGGATGGTTCATAATTGCTGAGAAACTAAAGAGGTTAGTTCCCTACCTCAACAGCATTGAAAGAGATTTGGTCATGAAACCTTAGTGCTCAAAGGACGATGCGTGCAAATCTTACCAACTTCCAAGGCAGAAACTGTAGTAGAAGGTCGCGGCATGATGATACCGTGGATCGATGTGGACTCAATCATCTTTCCATCTGGACCAGAATCAGCTAGACCAGAATTAATTCCATCTGTGTAAAAATTCTCGGCTCATTTGACTCACAGTCAGCACGGCACAATAGAAACGAATGGAGTGAATTCAAATGAACTGAGGAACGGGGGAAAGTAACTGTTAAAACAAGATAAGACTTCCACCAAGCGCGCTCACGCCGGTCATCTCTTGAAGCACCCTGACTTATTATATCCGGTGTATAACAACATTCTAACTTACATTAACCGGTAATCCAAACAACTCCGGAAGGAATCATTATTCTCCGGAACCCTCCGTAATCCGAGAAACTTTCACGATGTGAGTGCACCCTGCCAGTGTAGGGTAGCAAGTTCAATGTCAGTAAAGAAGCGGGATTCGTGGCGCAACGGTAGCGCGTCTGTCTCCAGATCAGATGGTAGTGTGTCCGATTCAGCTTCGTTACGGAATCTTCTCGAGTTTTGATCTTTCCATTGGGGTTGACTTATTTCCTCTGGAAGAAGTTACGTAATAAATCTATTATGTAACTTCTTCAAGAGGTTTTCTGGTTTCATAGCGCTCATGTGTAACCATCAAAGTAATCATTTGATTATAAAATTCCAAATTCCATAAGTCAGATATAGAAGTATAATTCTTCTCGTTAACTCTCTCTATGATAAGTCAATTACAAATGCTTGCATATTTTACCTATTGCACATTCTGAATATATTGTTTCCAAATCAGTTGCAACGTTCAGCAAACTTGCTTGCGATAATTTTATGACTATATTTACGTTTATTTTTTTCTTTCTCTCCGATCAATGATGCATGCGTGTTCGCTCGTGCAATATAGTAACGAGACTCAAATTCTTCTCACATATGATTTATTCACCCATCCCTGCATCTTACCTAGTTGAAAGTTTGAATATGTTGTCGAAGTAGACATCCATTTTTGATACATATCATTCTCTTAATATAATCATGGATGGAAGGCACTGCATTAATGGTGTTTGAGAAAAACATGAATGATTATTTTGATCTTAATGATCTCATTAACCAAAAAAATAAAAGACTTGAGAAAAACTAGTGTTGTTATTCTGGTAAGATGATCTCATCAACCAAAAAAGTAAATGTCATTCGCATCACATATAGAACATCAATATCTGAAGGATATGATGTGTTGGGATCATAGTTGTATAGCTAGATTACGCAGTTCTTAAGAAGTCATGGTAAGAGATACCAGACTTAACCACTTAAAGGTAGTGATCTCAGGATAAGTGGATCTTGCTTGAAACCTGAGCCAGTTAGGTTTACTATAAGATTCGTAGAGAGTAGGAGGATATGGTTGAGAGTATATAAACCGGATGATCGACAATTCTACGAGGATGGGATCTTTTACCAAAACCAACTGATTCGATATTACCACCATTGCATTACTAATATCTCCCAGATCTAGTAAGAGGATCTAGATAGAGGACCGAGGCATTTTGTGAGTACACTTGTATCAGTTACGGGAGTTAAGTGAGGTCACCTAGGAAAGATCTCTACCGATACATTTTGAGATACTCATGAGGTATTAAGTAAAGTAGTTCCCGGTACCTTTTGAAGTCAATTTTTTCTGTCCACTTGGTTGATATTCCAAGATTTGCTCACGAGCAAAAATCCAATAGTGTGTGTGTTTGTCTAGTCCAATATTGTGTGTGTTTGTATATGGTGGGTATAATCTTCCTTGGGTTGTTAGTTATAATAAAGATCGGGATCCACCCAGGAAGATCAATATTGAGTATAAATAAAGTTCACTATCCACTTAGTGCATCAAGACGGGTGATATATACTAATAACAATAAATCTGCATCGAGAAGATCACACCTACCGGAGGAGACTAACAGGTGTGACTCATTCTAGCAAAATATAAAATATAAAATATAGTAAATTATATGCTACTTCTCTTGATGAATTCATGATGTTTCCATTATCAATTTTGTGAACAAGCTTATATGTTTTGACTTGTAGCGCAAAGGAGAAAGAATTTTCATATCATCCAAAATATTCTGCAGTCTCAAACGGAATACACAAGAACCACATAAGAAAATGCTTCCAAATTAAAATAATCCGGTATAAAATATTTTTGACAAGGAGAATGTAAAATTTCCATAGTTTACTTTGCGTCATTTACAAAACAGGCTTTTAACAAGCTGATATATTTGGAACACAGCGAAATTTACACCTAATTAAGCCATTCCTTTCGAGTTTATAATCAGCCTCACTTTAATTACTCATATAAATTATGTACATCATGTCATAGTAGACTTCAAACAAACTGTTTGCAGCATAATAAAGTTACATCTAAGCCATTCCTTCTGGAGTTCATAGTCAGATCAATTGTTATTTAGTCAAACAAATTTAATTACTGATCAGTTTGGTAGTGACCTTTTATGGACGAGTTGTGCATTGTTTATACCCATAGGGCTTGTATAGCAGAAAGCAATAGTAAAGTATACAATCAAGAGCTTCCAACCAATTAATATTCTATATTTACCCAGATCATTAATTTATCACAAAACTTTAAATTTCTTCTTGGAAGGTTTGGTCATAAATTAACGCTAGTCATTTTCTTGCTCGTGCCGATGTGAAGGGGAAGGTAAGAGAGGTCCGAAAGTAACATTGGACCATCTGATTCCCACATGTCATTGGGTGCATGATATTAATGTTCAGGGTTTACAAGTAACGAAGTATAATTAAGTATAGTTAAGTGATAATATGCATGCTTCATGAAGGCCATATCAATGTATAACTTTGTCCAAACTCCGAGCACAAAAAATTCCACAACTTGCGAGTGGAATCTACTTATCATCTTTCTTCCTCAGGAGTTCACTTCGACCTACTTGTCTAGATCACCTGCGGGTCAAACCATAGATCAAATATGCTATTTTATTTTCAGTTGAGTATTAAAAAATGTATTTTTAAGTAAAATATTATCATTTTTGAAGTTTTTAGAACCTTGTTTTACTTTAAAACTTCAAAGAAGAATACACTCTATTTTTCCTTTTTTTTAAATAGTTTCTTTATCTGAACAAAAAATACCCTATTTTACTTGCACCTATGTTTAACAAAATTATCCAATGAACCCCTAAGTTCTTTTTCCATAATGGATGTTTGGAAAGACCATAAGCGAGATGCTTATTTATTCCTTAGATTTTAGAATTTGCATAAACTTCCATAAAGTGAATATTGTTACTGATTTATTATTGGGTTTGGCTTCTTGGTTTTGATAAAGCTTGGCTTTCTATCCATATAGTCTAGAAGCAGGTCTTGCAAAGTGAACATTTGACATTAAATTTTACTTTGGTAATTTCTAGTTGGCTTTATTGTAATTCATGACGTTGTCTTGTATAGTTAGTTTATGTTTGAATCGTTACCTAATTCTTTCATACTTCTCTTATCTGCATCTAATGTTTTCTCTCGTTGCGCATCTTGAATGAATATTTAATATGCATTCCAAAAATCGCTTTTATAGTGAAGAGAAAGAAAAGAACAAAAAAGATCCATGAGTAAAAAGTATGAATGTCTGATAGCCAAACCACTACTAACATAAGGTAGTCATGCCAGTTATTTACTTGCTCCACTCCCAGCAAGGATTGATGAACACTATCTACCTCCCTCTTGGTGAATATATGCTTGATCCACCTCTTGACTGACAGTAGACAGTTCTCAAGGTTATCGTGGTACATCATATGTAGATTGTGCATGATAGACAATGTGCGAATTGATTTAGAAATTCATGATTTTATTTCTAAACCAGAAATACTATAATACGTAAATAATCATTGTGATCTAAAGTTGAAATATATGCCTCACTCTACTCTAATGTGTCATGATAACATGGAAAGACTATCTGTTATCGGTCAGAGAGTGAATCAAGCGGGTCAGAGAGAGGGTGGATCAAGAGAGGGTGAGATCAAGTTCATCAATCCCTCTGGAAGACAGAACAAGTAAATAACTGATCTTCATGCAGTTGCTATGAATCAATCAATAAGCCAAAACTAATTTATTCAATGGATTTGTTTCAATACGACAAAGATACAACATATAGCCTAATAGCACTCCATCACCTTCAACATACTATTTTTTGCATATTCACCTCAAAGTATGCAAAGGTTTAATTTATTACTTAACCCTTTCCAATAAAAAGGTTAGGTAATAGACTTTTTATAAAATGTTATTGGGTGGTGATCAACAATTCTCATATGTACTCTAGGAGCATGTCTGTCAGCGCTCCCTTTATGATTTATGCGTTTCCAGGTTTGGGTAACAAATTAGTAGTAATTAACATTTATAAAATATTCTTTTTTTACCGACATGGTATAAGATATTCGCTCAACACATATATATTTTCTCACTAACAGCAAGAGAGCAGAAATTCCCAGAAGTTGATCTTGTATGCATATATTCAGCTTATTTCTCGATCCATGCTACGTATCATAAAACAACTAATAAGAATACAAAAGTCTATTGTCGATCCTCAAAGAATCGATAAATTGCGTGTACGTCATGAGAATAAATTAAACTTAGAATTGAAGTGCACAAAGAATTAACCTATCTAGGATAATATGCATGCTAGTTGATAAGTCTCGTGTTTTCTGAGAAATTTGTATGAGAACAAAGAAAGAATACAAAGTTTTATTAAGTTTGGTTTAATATATGACTAAACCTCCACATGCAGGAGATTGGTAATATATTGACCTCTCCATCCATCACCTCGCTTTAGATGGAAAAGTGAAGATGCTGCTTCTCAAATGGCTAAATAAACAAGCATATAATTCACCTCTCCATCTAAAGATGATGAAGCAAGTATGGTAAAGATTGAGTTTTGCACAAACCTTTCTTCTCAGAAGGGTTTGGTCATAAATCAAACTTATAAGAAAAGCTTTTATTCATCAGTGGTGGCAAGACTTTATGTTGGAATGGAATGTAGCTTGCATTATGTTTATGGTTTTATCCCACATCCTTTTCACACTTGATTTATGTTGGCTTTGCATCCCTCTTTCTTGGTGTACGTGAACCATACCTGATCCATATGTAATAATGCATGGATAGCCATCCTCTCTATCAATTTATTACCTAACCCTTCCCTCGAGAAGAGTTAGATAAATTAATTAATAAACACCATACATTAATGTCTACACAGTATCAGGATCCCGTTCTTATTGCTTTTGAAGTGCATACTGGTGAATTCCATTTATGGGTTAAATCTGGATGTAGATGTAACTCCGAGTCGTGTAACATTTAATTTTAATATAATATTTAATTTGAATTCGAATTTAATAAATAAATATGATATATTATATAACTGAAACAGAAGCAGCAGAGAATGCAATGCGGAAGAAAATCAAATGATATCCTGAAAATACTCTTTGAGTTCACTCCATCTGAGAGTAAATCTATTTTCTATTTTTTCTCTATGATCCTCTTCCCGGGCCACGTTAGTGAGTTGATGTTGCATGCATATTTGGTCCTCTTGCCAAACGAGAATAACTTCAGCCTCTTAAAAAGCTCATTTTTCTATCCATGTTGCTTTTTTTTCTCTCTTGCTTATCATCGAGGAGATTGGAATTTATGACCTAAGCATGTCATAAATTTCTTCCCTTGCCTACGGCACTACTCTAACGAATCTAAACGTCAATCTAAATGTTCATGACTTCTTCTGCAAGTCATTTTGAGATACATACTTTCTTGGCACCCGTACATATGCAGAAATGTTTATTTATTACCAACTTCATCTTCAGAGAAATGTTTGCTTATAAATAAACCTCACTAAAATATAAATTCCCACTGGATCTTTCCCGCAAAGCACTTTTAAGCTGGAGATGGACCTCCATAATTCTGACGTTTATAATTTCTTTCCTGTTCGGTTCACATAATGATTTTCAGCGTACAAGGAAGTGTAGAGTCCGAGATCAGTGACTGACTAACAAGAGCCGGAAAGCCCCAAAGAGCCACAAGACTCTCACCCATACCAAGGCGAGAACTAGAGCTAAGAAAACAGTGACTCCAGGGGAGGAAGAACTCCTCCAAACTAAGTAGCATGTTGTCGCCGGCGTGAGAAATTGGCATGCAGTTGCTCATGTGCCTCCTTCATGGTAATCCACCATGGTAACCTTCAGTGTGTGGACGTGGCCCGCACTATCATTGCCATGTCAGAATTAATTTATGAGGAAGCTGATAAGCTTTCCCAACCTTCTTGGATATTACTTTTACTTACTATCTGTTATCGTAAAATACGTAAATGTTATATGAAAATTCTCGATTAAATTAGTATAAAAGATGGAAACTTTTAATAATTGTAAAATAGATAATAGATAATAGATAATAACAGAATAGAAGATCAGGACATATGCACCTATAAGACAAGCGTACACCGCGCGCTTTCTAATCTACAAGTGCGACACCTTGGTATTAATTTATTCAGAACATTAATTTCTTACCTAATTCTTTATCCTTTGTAATAACAGAGAGCATAGTGAATAAATAAATAATAAATAAACTCGATCACGTGAGAACTAATTAACACCTTTAGCGTCTACGGTTTGATTCTTGTAACACGTTGTTGCTATGCGTTAACATAGTTATACGTTGATTGTGAGAAATCAGAAAGGAGGAAAGAACATTTTGTAATGGAGTGGAATGGCGAGATGGAGTCATGATGAAAATCAGAAAAGTGAAAAGATGAGGATAAAAGAAAAAAGTAGCCTGAAGGACAGATGGAGTCATTGTGAAAACCAGAAAACTGAAAAGAAGAGGATAAATCAAGAAAATCTCTAACGTGTAGTCTCACTGTTCCATTGCAAGCGAAGCTCATTGTTTACATGTTGCAAAAGACCGTTGTTTGCAGCAGTGATATTCAGTGGTCAAGGGAATATATGCTGAAATTGGTGTTACTACTAAAATATATACTTGGATACATATTGATGTGCTTTTCTGGTTACACAGAGTGATGGATCTGTTAAGTGATTGAACGGGTTAACTAATTAAAATCCGCGCTGGATTTCACAAGCCGCCCTAGCTCAGTTGGTAGAGCGCAAGGCTCTTAACCTTGTGGTCGGGGGTTCGAGCCCCCCGGGCGGCGCTGAACGAGGCATCGGTGGTCTAGGGGTAGAATAGTTCCCTGCCACGGAACAGACCCGGGTTCGATTCCCGGCCGATGCAGGTCTTTTTTTCTCCCTCTTTTCTCTTTTTTCGCAGCAAAATTGCGTGACTATCAGATGTCGATATTGTCGTTCTCGAAGCATAGGCTCTTTCTCGTCGTTTGCTTACTTCTGGTTACTGGCTCCCTAAGGTGTGGTAGATGGGCTAGGTAGGTCCTGTAATGTCACAAGCAAACTGAAGGACGCGACCCAATGAATAGCAAACGGATGGGAAGACCCCATCAAGCCTTACAAGGGAAAGAAGGACCCGAAGGGCCAAGCAACTACCATCCCGAAGGGAAGAACAGCGAGGCTAAGGGTCTCTTCCGACTACACCCTTTAACTCGCCTAATGAGTCCCGCCGGACCGCCTCAGTTCCACTTGGCAGTTCATCGCGATGAAGGATAAACGGAACAAGGCTCATTCGAGATGACCAGCGAATTTGCCGAATTCTCAGCCTTCGTGCAGGCGGGTGCATAAACATGTAAATGCATAAACATGTAAACGAGAATTCTAGAATAGAAAGATATGCTGATATTTCTTGCATGTTATTCAGCATCGTGCACAGAATATGACTTTGTTTCGTTTCCTTGAATTTGCGCATTCAGAGCTGTACACTTCGGCAATGTTTCTCGATCGACCATTTCGAGAACTATAACCAGTGGCTTCCATCTCCGACGACAAATTGGCAGTGAACCTTTGATAGGATACAGCTGAGTTTAATTTCTCCTCATGTACACTGGTGCTATTTTCATCCTTCTGAAATCCTTTGCCGATGGTACGTACTTTGCTGTTCGTCGGTGTCTTAAGCAGTTGCTTTTCCACTTGAACCATACGCATCCACAATCCTGCAGGGAACTGCTTTGGGCGAAGGAACCATGTAGCTACTTCACAGAATGGAAAGGACAGAGGATCGAGATTACGTAGTGTATACTCAGCTGTATGGAAGAAACAGTCATAAAGATGATGGAGAAAAATGTGTAGAACACAGAAGTAGTGGGAAGTAGTAGCAACAAAAGTGTAAACATGAGAGAACTAGTCGGAGCTGTTCAACACTGCATTCAAACGAATCCAACCTGCCACGTAAAACGTTGCGCTTCCGACCAGCTCACTGCACGTCGAACGCAGCAATTTGAAAGTGAAGCAATTGCTGTATCGCGGTCTTTTTCCTGAACTGCAGCTAGCACCCCTCGCGTTCCCACGAAGGCAGCAGAGAGTTCACGTCCTGAACTGCAGCTAGCACCCCTCGCGCTCCCGCGAAGGCACAGAGAGTTCGCGCGTCTTTTAATTATCCACGCGTCCGCGAAAGAGAGTTTGTGTAAGCGAAATACACGAAAGTGTTAGCTCTGAGGTACCTCCACCCAAAAACCGTGGAGATGCTATATGCCGACGGATATACTATTGGCACACTTGCGAAACTACAGTCTGAAGTCGATTCTTATTACCGAACCTATCTGACAATGTCTGATAAGCGAACTAAGGAAGTAGTCGGAAGAGACACTAAGCCCCGCTATCAGTAGCTCTACAGACTAGTTGTCAGTGAAATACTGTAGTCCTGTAATGTCTACAGTAGAGTCATCAAGCCGGCTGATCATCGTTCTGCAAACTACAGTACTTCCGCAGTTCCTTGCTTCAACCCTGTTAGCTTATTTACCAAGCTAAGAGGAATTTTCTGGTGCACGTTGAAATGAAGACTTCTAACGCACGGTAAGTGACTAGACAGACTAGTTGTCAGTGAAGTGGAGCCTCACGATACGCACCATGAGCAGTCCTTTACGGCTTGTAAGGCAGGTCCTGAGTTGACAAAACCCATAAGTGGCACGGCCGAGACAGGGGGACAAAGAGATTTATAAAATCTGATCCACCTCAGGGATTTTCATCTTTGCGCTTGGGGCAATGACGCAGTTAGTGAGGTGAAACCGAGACGCGTCAATTGCTGGTTGAAAACTATTTCCAAACCCCCGCCCGTGCCCTAACCGGCGCGTGCGAATTTCTGGAAGGTCTGTATTGCACAGGCCTCACATCGGATCTAAGCAGGATGAGTGCATTAGAGTTCGTCGAGCCATTGGCGGTTTGGCACTGAATTTGTTGTGTTTCCGGATTGTATTTAACAGAAGTTTGAGTTGCCACCGAACGAGTGCTGCTAGAATGATTGATGACAGGAACTTCGTCTTGTTCCTGGTTGACACTTCTCCTCGATTACACACGTCAAAAGCACTGTTGGTTTCCTACTCGCAGTTATTTTGTGTTGATAGTTTTAGTGGACAAGGTTGGACCAGTGGCTCACCTTCATGTAGCTGGATTGCTGCTGTCAGATCACAGAGAATCAATCATTCGGGATTCCTCCCACACGGTTCTGAGCGTGAAAGGGCATTCATAGGATTCAACCTACATCGGCCGCTCTGCTCAGGCTTCACCGAGAAGTAGGTTTCTCGGTGATTCGGTTTGTTGTCTCTGTCTCTTTCTCTGAATGCTTCTTTCGAATTAGTTCATTCCGCAATCGATTTCGCGTTTCCCCGTGGCCCCGGCCTGTCTAGATTTCTCATATCCTCTTTATCTTGCGTTCTCCTGGTTGTGTTATTGACAGTTCCTTCAGAGACACGCGGACAAGATTTTCTTCACCTTGAAACACAGTTTCTTACGTTTTCCTGTTTGCTGGGCTGACGAAGTATACAGTGGCTGATTACGTTATCAGTTGTTTTTCTCGCTTCACTCTTTCCACTCTTTTACACCGTTTTGCGGGTATGAACAACCAAAAGGATAATACGACTTTGTCTCGTGATGTTTCTCACACGCTGGTAACCAGTGACAACATATTGAGAGCTTGGCTGAGCACTAACGATTAAACTCGGAAGAATTACGACCGTAAGTGGACCCCGACTGACCGTAGGTCGCACCTCTTATGATTTTCGTAAGAAATACACGGGGTTGCCTTCATGTGGCAGTCACCGAGGACATTGTCCGGAATAATCTTATTTGCGAGGGGGAATCCTATCAGGTTGGAATTGCTTACAAGATCGACAAGGCGTACTGCCATTTATGAAGTCAACATGAATGTCAAGGGTCGCGGAACTGAACATAGATATAAATTCAGAATCCTGCTTAGCATGACATGCGACTGGAAGTTGAGCTGATGACTTCTTTTGTCAAAGTATTAGGTATGCTAGATGTGAGAGCGTAGGAAGAAGTACCAGTCTGCTGTTTATGAAGGTAGTGAAAAGTGTAAGTGTATTAAAGTGTATTAGAGTGAACAGTGTTGTTATGTTGATCGTTTCTTCGAGTGGTAGACTTCTATTCTTCTGCTAAGATTCATAACCTTCATTCCAAGTCGGTGATGTTGGTTACCCTCCAACGTTACGGATGAGAAGGCGTGAGAATCAAATTGCTTCGGTGGCTGAAGTGGCAGCTGCTCACACACTGAAAGTAACCAAATTAGTGATCTGGACTGAGGAGGTATGATGTACTCAAAATAAGGTAAACGTGCCCTTGAGAACCCCACAGTGAAGTGGTCGCCGCGGCTATGGTAACGATGCCTCGGATGTATTGTTTTATTTTCAGCTGAGTAAAGCATAAGAAACAGAGCAGCAGGTATAAGGAATCAGGCTGCGGAGATCATCAGCTGCTTCTCAGAAGGTGGTGTGATCTTCTAGAGCAACGCTTGGTATGTTCGCCTGGTACTTAGCAGAGACTCTATACATAGTCTTCAGATCTTTGCTACATGTGATCGTGTGTTGAACTCGGCCTCTCCACCTATGGCACGTACTATAAAGGAATGACCTCTTTCCTGACCCTCTCTCAGCATCTAGGATTGCCTTGCCGCTGCTTTGATTTACTTCCTAGTGCACTTCACGGCAGACTTCTTTCGCATGAGATACTGCTTCTTGAGCGTTCAGTCCACTGGAGGTTATCCGTACACAGTAATTTTTCAGTTCGGTCTGCGACCTTTGGGTGTGCATGTTCAGAGTCATGTACATCACGACTTGACTCAAGCTCGATCTTCGTTCTTCTTTATTTGTTAAAAAGCATGACGGAGGGTTCTCCTCCTAGCTGTTGGCCACGGCCGAAGATGAAGTACCACACATGAAAATGCATCCTGAAGCACAACCACACTGCTAGCTTTTTGTTAGAAAGGAATGTAAGCCGATCGATTTGGGTGCTGTATGCACAACTCTGACGTTTACTGAGTCAACGAGCGTACGTCTTTCGACATGCAACAATTGAAGGATGCTTTGATTCTTTTCTTACAAGCCGATGAACTTTTATATTTACCTTGTCGAAGTCGAGTGGAGCAACAGGCTGATCTTGCTAGCATATCAGTGATTCAATAATTCAGCTACTGACTGTTTCCTGAAGAACGCAGTTTTCTGCTTCGCCAGAAGAGAGTCTACTTAGGAGTTCCTAAAAGCTCAAAGCTCCTTTGGAACTGTGTGGATGAAGATGCTGACTTGAGGCCAGCAGGACGATTCACAAGAGCAGACGAGTTACGAAGAGTTTTGGAACCGATGTAATCAAACTAGAGAGATACAACTCCAACTACATATAGGGAGTACACGATGCTGTTGATTCCGGTGATGTTGAAGTCTAATATGCCACCCATAAACCATTTCTGCCTCTTCCCTTTTGTACTTTTCCGAGGTTTATAGTTCAATCGATATTTAAAATTAGTTTCATACGTTTGAACTGTTTGTGGTTGCTGCTAACTGTGGCGCTTTGGTATTCCATTTTCTTGTCTTTTGTACTTGAAGGTAAGGATGGCAAAAAGAATATCAGGTCTGAAATGGAGCATGCGAGGAAATCTGTGTTGATTTTGTGATTTGAACTTTTGCGAGTTAGAGGTTTATGTCTCGTTTTTGCCTTGACAGATAGAGATTCGGGGCAAATCAGTGTTTGAGAGTTGTATTTCTTGCTATGTTCATTCAGCTATGCCTTAGACATGCACAAGCGGTTGTAGATTGAGTGTAGAGGTAAGATGCATGTGTGCTTGTAGAGCCAATGCTACTTGTTATACACTTTCCATATTGTTCTGCTCCGTTCTCGTCTATCTGATACTGCCATTGAACACACAGAATGGGTTTCTCAAACACTGTTCGTAAATGGTTACGGCCGTGACCATAAAATGCCATACGTCTGTCGAGCCGAGAACATGTGGGCCATAGCTAGATGTGGTCTGTAAAAGTTTGACAATCACGAACGTAAACGATCTGTTGATGTAAGTTTCCCTTATCCACAGCTGTTGGAAAATTTCTCTATCAAACTTTTGTGTATTTTTTGCATTCCAAGCTCAAAGTTACACTAAAGTACGAGGCTAAAGTGATAAAATCTAATACAGACAGCACTGAAAGATAACGCGGAGAATGCTGTCTAGCTTAAGCAAGTATGCGAGGGGTTCATTGCTTAATGCGAGGGGTTCGGAGAAAATTTCATCATAACCCAAGATCAGACGATCAGGAATGATCAGACTTTATACAGTGTTAGAAACTGAGATATCAGTGAAGGAATTTGGTGATAGTGGATCGAACGAAGATAAGAAAAGAAACGATTGACTGTCTCTTTAAAGAACTAACATAACGTAGAGTCTGATCATTCGGACTGTATGAAATCAAGAAGAAAGAAAGGAATTCAAGACTGTATGAAATCAAGAAGAAAGAAAGGAATTCAAGAGGACTGAGAGTAAGTGAATACTTGTTTTTCATACAAGAAGAAAGAAAGGAATTCAAGACTGTATGAAATCAAGAAGAAAGAAAGGAATTCAAGAGGACTGAGAGTAAGTGAATACTTGTTGAGAACTATAGTAGCATCTCGACGTTACATTTCCAACACCTTCTCTTAACGAAGAGATGGTAACTAACAAACTCTGAGAGCATTCTTGCATTTCTGAAATTTGTCAGAGCTTTAGTAAATATATCAGCGTACTGATCATCGGTAGATATCCATATGGTAATTATTGAATTCTGTGAGATTGCTTATTGCACTAGCTAAAGTTCAAGGATGGAAGTTATGGCAGATGGACGTCAAGAATGCATTTTTAAATGGAGAACTGGAAGAAGACGTCTACGTCAATCAGCCAACAGGATTCAGAAAGATCGGTCAGGAGCATCTGGTATGCAAACTACAGAAAGCTCTCTATGGTTTAAAACAGGCTCTGAGAGCCTGATATAGTCGAATAGACATGTACTTTTACGAGAGAGGATTTCAGAATAGCAGAGGAGATCTTAATCTTTACTTGCTAACAACGGAGAAAGATAAAGTACTCTTGCTTTTATACGTGTACGACGTCATTTTATCCGGAAGTGATTCAGAAGCCATTACTCAAGTAAAGACCAAACTTACACAGGAGTTTGAAATGAAGGATATGGGGGAACTCAACCATTGCCTTGGGATTCACGTGTTCGATGTAGGTGATGCTGTTTGTCTCTATCAAAGTCATTATATTCAAGGAATATTCAAGGAATTTTCAATGATAGAGTGTAAACCTGTTACAACCTCAATGGAAACGGACAACAATAGATACAAGGTTGATGAATGAATTTGTTGATCAGTCGAGCTACCAAAGGTTAGTAGAAAAATTGATTTACTTGGCTGTTACGACCCGACCAGATATAAGATACGCTGTTGGAAAAGTTAGTCAGTTCTCAGAATGACCGTGTGTGTCTCATCTAAAGATGATAAAAAGGATTCTGCGATACCTTAGAGGAACATGGAATTTCGATTTGAAGTTCCAAACTGGACGGATTATCAAGTTGGAAGGTTATATAGACACAGACTGGGCTGGAGACGCAGTTGACAGAAAATCAACATCAGGATTTATTTTGACTCTCAGTGGAGCGGCTATTATATGGTCCAGCAAGAAACAGACGACTGTTTCACTATCTTCGACTGAAGCTGAATATCGAGCACTATGCAATGCAGCGAAAGAAGCAATGTGGCTAAGGTGGATGCTTGAAGATATGAGATCTTCACAACTTGATGCCATTGGAATTTTCATCGATAACATGAGCTGCATCGCTTTGGTCAAGAATCTAGTCTTTCACGCTCTGACTAAACACATTGAAGTTCAAATGCACTTTATAAGAGAAAAGATCAAAAGTAGAGAGATAACTATCATATGGGTATCTACCGATGATCAATACGTTGATATATTTACTAAAGCTTTTCCTACTGACAAATTTCAGAAAAACAACGCACAGAGGGCACAGAACACTCTTGATCTTATTCACGTTGACCTTGGAGGACCAATTGAAATAACTTCCCTTGGAGACGCAAAGTACTATCTCTTGATTGTAGATGATTATTCACGGAAAATGTGGACATATTTTCTTGTTCGTAAGTAGGAGGTATTTCAATGCTTGAAAGAATTCATTACGCACATTGAGCTCCAGACTGACAGGAAGGTTAAAGTCATCCGATCAGATCGGGAAGGAGAGTTTCTATCAAAAGAAGCAAAGAATTATTACACGAGCAAAGGGATTAGCAGACAGCAAACTACTGCATATACATCACAGCAAAACGAAATAGTCGAACGTAAGAATCAAGTGGTGGTTGCAATGGCCAAGAGCATGCTAAAAGAAGCATCGATGCCCAACATTTTTCGGCAGAAGCGGTCCGAACTGCAGTATATATCTTTAACAGGAGTCCCACTTCAGCAGTAAAGGGAAAAACCCCCAAGAGGCATTTTGTGGTAAGAAGCCAGATATTTCTCATCTCAAAGTTTTTGGTTGTGTAGCATATGCGCACGTTCCCGAAGAAATTCAGAAGAAACTGGATGACAGAAGTCAGATATGCACGTTTCTTGGATGCAGATAGAGAGAAAGCATATCAACTTTTAAACTGTAAGCAATTGCCTGGCTTTATGTTGAAAATGTAACGTAGAGATGCTACTATAGTTCTCAGCAAGTGTTCACTTACTCTCAGTCGTCTTGAATTTCTTTCTTTGTTCTTGATTTCATACACTCCGAATGACGGCGACAGTGAGTGATAATTTACTTTCAGAGAATCATAAGCTAGAGTGTCGTAACTATCCGATATGGAAATTTGAGTACAAGCGATACTTGCAAATTACGATCTGTGAGATATAACTATTGGAGATGAACTGCAACCTAATGGAGCGATAGTTCCGATCATAGCGTAGGCTTGGGGAAAGAGAGACCAGCAGGCAGGCCATGACTATCAAAGACAATGAGATAGTTGACATCAATGTCGCGAAGACCTCTAAGCAAGCTTGGGATCTGTTCAGCAAGCAACCTGAATTTGCATCGAGAGGAAAGAGGTGGATCATCAGATAGAAACTGAACAACCTCCGAATGCAAGAAGGAACTTCGATGGGGGTTCATTTCATTACCATCAAGACGTTGGTGGAAGAACTCTCGAATTTAGGAGGAACGATAGACGACAAGGATTTGATCCTGTTGATTCTCCAAAGCTTTCCACTTGCGTATGATAGTTTTGTTAAAGCTGTTGATGTGAGAAAAGATGTCGTGACCTTCAATGAATAACAAAGTCTTGCATTACAGGAAGAGATGAACTTGGAAGTGCGAAACTTGCTGTTAAGCAATGACAATGCATCCGAACGAGCACTGCTAGCGGGAAGAAATTCCAATCATGTCAACAAAAGCCGAGAAAATGAAGATTTTCTCCATCGAGGAATAAAATTAAATCAGATCGATGGGCAGAGAAATCAGGTGACATGTCAAACCATTTACAAGAAAAAGAAAGGACGTTGTAACTACTGTAAGATTCTTGGTCACTTTGCTTATGAATGTCGTAAGAAATCATAGAACGAACGACAAAGAAATGAGGAGACGTCCAACAGAAAGAACTCTGATAACTTGGCAAAAATGATGTATGAAGAGCGTAATGGAAACAACGACCAACATCTTTTCTTCACTGCACTAGTAGCTAAAGATTTGAATGAAGGTTGGTGGATTGACTCTGGTGCGTTAAATCACATTACAACCCGAAGAGAGTGGTTCAAAGATTATCAGCTGATGAATAAAGGTCTCATGATTGGAATAGGAGATGGAAAGACGTATGAGGTACGAGGTTCTGGTGATATCCGTGTGCACCTACCTTCTGATCAAACACAAAAAAATCAAGAAGTTTTGCATGTTCCTGATATAGTGCATAACCTCTTGAGTGTTGGAAAAATCACAGAGACAGGTCTTGGAGTTACTTTTGATAGGATCGGTGGTAGAATGCATAATATGAAAGATCACAATCATATTATTGCGACAGGAGTGAAGAAGAGAAAACTCTATGAGTTAAGAGCAGATATTGCTACAGCACCGATTTTAAGCGCATTACAAGATGATGCTGTTTTATGACATCACAAGCTCGGACATCTTCACTACAATCAAATGTGCAGACTAGACAAGGAAGAAATGGTGATTGGTCTATCCAAGCTACAGTCTGAAACAAGAATTTGTGAAATCTGCATCAGAAGTAAACAGACGAGATGCAAATTTGAGAAAAACAACGCACAGAGGACACAGAACACTCTTGATCTTATTCACGTTGACCATGGAGGACCAACTGAAGTAACTTTCCTTGGAGACGCAAAGTACTATCTCTTGATAGTAGATGATTGGGAAAATATGGACATATTTTTTGTGAATATATCAGACTCTGGACGCCTGTTTTAAACCATAGAGAGCTTTCCGTAGTTTGCACACCAAATGCTCCTGACCGATCTTTCTGAATCCTGTTGGCTGATCGACCTCTTCTTCCAGTTCTCCATTTAAAAATGCATTCTTGACATCCATCTGCCATAACTTCCATCCTTGAACTTTAGCCAGTACAATTAGCAGTCTCACAGAATTCAGTTTTGCAACGAGAGCAAATGTTTCAAATCAAAATCTTCTTCTTCCTGTTGCAAACATCTTTTAGTCACGAGTCTCGTCTTGTACCTCTCTACTGCTCCGTTCACTCCTCGCTTAAGCTTGTAAACCCACTTACATCCGATGGTTTTCTTTCCCGCTGGAAGTTTCATCAGACTCCAAGTATTATTTTTCAGAAGTGCAAGAAATTCTTCTGCATCGCATCTCTCCATTCTCTGTGTTGCTTTGCGTCTCCAAAAGTAGTGGGTTCACTGATGTCCAAATCTGTCTTATTGCTTACTAGCATATAACTGTCTGCGAAGCGAACATGTGGTCTCCTTTCTCTTAAAGATTTTTGTACAGTCTCTACACCTTGTACTTGTTCTGTCCCAACTGGACCTAGTACTTTGAGACTTTCATGAAGATCTTCAACAAGAAACTCCATCTGATTATGCTCGCTTGGCACTTCTGCCCTTGATTCTTCCTCTCGATTATGTAGCGGAGTTTCTGCTCTTTCCTGTTCAATCACTGGTTGAACATCTAGCATAGTAATCAGTGGATTTTCTGTTTCCTGTTGGACTACCTGCATTTTTCTGAAAGTACTTGATTTTTTGTCAAAGATCACATCTCGGCATATGAATACCAGGCCCGTGCGCCATAAAAACAAACAAAGAGTTGCCAATACGATCGAATACATGGACAATAAGAAGATTTGCCAATATGATGATGTACATGGACTGTAAGAAGATTGCAAAGGAAATGAGAAATGGAGCAGGGGAGATCCCGACATGATTAAAGTACAGAAAGTCTAGAAACGACAATAACGATGAACGTGATTTTGGAATCGGGTAGAGCAAGGATCTCACGTGAGAATCCCAAATAAAGCGTAGCAGAGACAGATCAGGATCAAGCATATGTTGAGAAGGACGTGCAAAAGCAGCTCGAAAATGGAGCGATAAAATAAACGATAAAACTTCCACAGGAAGTAAGTAAAAGAAGAGTTTTATGAACCATCTCAGGTTAAGTAACGTTACCGGTGAATATAAATATGCATCCAAGTTCCATCATCAGAATGAAAAAGAGTATGGATAACGCGGACACTATCGCATGTGGAAGAACGTGCCCGCAGACCCGTCAAGACTAGAGATTCATCTGATGAGAACAGACGAATAGGACCGCAAGCTGAAATGACGCATACATGAGAAAAGTAAGTTATGTGTCCATTGCCTATGGGAAATTTTGACCGATGCCATAAAGAATATCTAGATTCCTAAATGGCTCGAAAGATCCGGACTTGAAACTCATCGTCAGTACAAGTTCGAGCAAAGCCTCAACGAGGGAACAGTTTATTTGGCCAAACAAACGATTAGGGTCCAGGGACAGGATATAGATTAACACGGCATGTCGAAGTCACCTCTTCAATTTCCTTAAACTTCCTTGGGAATCTTGTAATTCCTATAGACCTACTATATCATTGATTCATTACGATACAAAGAAATATTGTTCCACTTGTAACATGCCATATAAATCTGCGAGTTATCTATTCGTAAGAAACTGAATCACAACCGAAAATGCTTGCATGAGCATGAAATCCAAGTCAGTGAGAGCATGTTTATGGGGACACTCGATATGGCCCTGTAAAACTCCCTCTTCAGTTTGCAGTCACACGCGAGGGAGGCAAAGACGCCCGATGTTCTTTCTTCGTTCTCGGTGGCATAGTGTGAAAGTTTAGTGCGGACAGTCAATCAGTCAATTATGTCGTGCAGGAGAGTTTCCACGGTAAAGGTGACGGGCAGGCACTGCTTACTGGTAGCGTTTGGAGTGCCAAGGCACTTACTGTGCCCCGATGGGAATGCTTTGAGGTCACCTGAAGTAGAGGCACATGCCGAGTCGCGTATGGCTCGGCTCGGGTATAGATGATGGTGATGAGGCCAATCCAGGAAGAGCCGAGCACTTCTTACAACGATCACTACGGACAGAGAATTCTATATCACGTTTGTTCTCGATCACAGTTGCAAGGGGTATATATGATCAGCAGGGATGCATTGACTCCGAGATAAGATAAGAACCACTCCGATACTCCTCTTGGGATTTCACTAGATCCATTCTGACGTGGTTTAGCTGTCTGTAACTGTAGTATCAAGTTTCACTCCACAATGGGAAAACATTGTGCTCTTCATACCAAATATTGTACGGAACCTCTGCCAGCTCCTTGTCTTCTCAGCCCCAGAGAGGAGCCACAGAGTTCTTCGTGTTTCAGTCCAGCTTTCCTGTCCAAGAATCCGTGCAACCCACGATGACATTCTCCGTTGTCGAGGCCCTACAGTGCAAAGATGTTGGTTGAGGCACGGATGACTCTCTTCCTCACCACAGTATCTCCAGTAGACTCGGTGACATAGCCAGTGATCTACGTGCTATGGTGTGGATCCAGTATATGCCACTCTCTGCTAATAACTTAGTCAAGGCTAATGTAACCAAAGCGGTGAATGTGAAGTAAGTCGTTCAAAGCGGAGAGAACTTATTAAACATTCATACCTTTTAAAACTATAGAATATATTACTCATTATATAATCTACATCTCTTCATGATTTCTTCAAAAACAGTGTTTCACAGGTAACTTGATTATCACAGTGATTATAAAAGGAAGACTTTAATATGTTAGGAAAAATCATTCCTCGTAGACTTGTGATTATAACATAATTGTGACTATAATGATGGTGATTATAACGAGGTTTGACTGAGTATGTTAAAGTCTATTTGTATTGTTTTTTTTTGGACTTTTTTTTATGTTATTATTATTTCTATCTTTTAATATAATATCGAGAAATGGCTTTCATTCCGAGGCTGATCACGTGCATCTTGTGGTGCATGGGCCTTGTATCACGTCATGTGTAGCGGCTCTTCAGGTTAGCAGAGTGCACGGTGTCGTAGAGCATGAAGTTTGATATGAGAATACACGAGGTATTTGGATGAAGAGAGATATTGGACCAACTTAGATGAAATACTAGTGCTCTCATAACCCAATCTATCATACTTTGTCTCAGTTTCTATTGACCTAACATGACCTTAAGTGTAACACTGTTGTCGTGTTGTGGTTCGGCTCCTGTGTGAAATTCCTGTGTAACCTATGTTGTGTTTCTTTTCTATGTTTCGTGAACTGTATCGCGTAACTCGCCGAACGGTGTGATGGGTGTCACGTTCGTGATATTATGTTTAAGTGATCGCACGGTAGAGGAACGTGCCAAGTCATCGATTTGTGCACGTTCACTTCAGTGGTCCTTGTCGCCATATTTGTGTATAAAATGGTGGGTCAAAGGTTCATACGACATTCTCTCTCAGCGGGTGATTCATGAGGGTTCTCGGTGGTCTGCATGGAGGAGTGAAGAATAACAGGAGTGATGGTTATGGACGGAGGTTTGTTACCGGCTCCGGATCTTCCTTTCCCGAATCCGTTTCACATCAAGCTTCATTGCATCCACCGCGATCACTTTCGACAGTGGTTAGTTGCATACTTTGACGATGAATTCATGGGGAGAATGATGGAGTTACAGCTTCCGGTGATCCTTCCGATCGTAACATACGAAGAGACTTGGGATATGACGGTGTACATTTTGTTGTGAGGAACAATGGATCTCAACTATCCATCAAACGTTCCTTTCAACCTTTGGGTCGATGTCCGGTGTCATTGCAGACCGAAGATCAATCATGGGGCTTGGATCTTGAGAAACTTCGGGCAAGAATATTACAATCGAGTGATAGCTTCACCATTTTCCTTTGTCGTACCTTTTATTGTAGAACGTTTCCAGGTTGTAATATTGACGTTGTATTAGTCTGCGGCTCACTGGTTTCATTCTGGTTGAGCGCTTCTGTGTAGTTACGGACCGCAAAGAATCCTTCGACATGTCTGAAGGATTTTCTGAAGTCTTAGAGTCTTGTTGATGTCTTGTATCTCCTTGGGAGTAAAATTTCATTCTAGGGGAAAAAGTTGATTGGAGAAAAGACAAAAGTAAAGATCTTTTTGCTCTTATTGGTCCACTTTTGGACCAATGATGTTCTAGCTGATCCTCGCAACGTTTCTGTGGTTTCTGGAGGCTTCGGGGGTCCATTCGCAAAACGAAGGATATGGTTGGAGAGCTCTCGACCGGGGCTACAATCTGGGTTGAAGAATCGGTCGATTTCATGGAGAGATGAGCGCGTTATGATCGATTGAGTGGAGGGGGGTGAAATTCGTACCTACTGCTACGTTTCTGGTTATTCCGAGAGACTCGCGAGGATTTTTGAGGAGCTGTCTGTTGGGTTGGAGAGCTGACGACGTGTTGGTCGTTTTGATATCAATTTTATCAGATTCTTGATCGATTTGGATTCTGAACCAACCGATTGAAGTTGAGAAGTGCAGACGTGATAAGGCGGGAACAACGAACTGTGATAGTTTGCTATTGCTTAAGTTCTGAGTCGAATTTCTGAGTGAGACTTTCCAGGATTGAAACATGTCTTATCATTAAGATACTTGGGAAGTTTCATCTCAAATGGTCGAGTAGTTTGTTCAGAATCTTGGATCAAATGTACCTGGGTCTGTAAAGCTATAAAGTTAGCACAGATTACGGTTTGATCCATATCTGAGAATTGGTTTGAGATTTCGACCTGAAAATTATTCAGGGTAGGAGTGAAGTGTCCAATCAAGCTTCCTGTGAAGTTTGATCATCATTGGTCGACTGGTTTGGGAGGACTGAGGTCTCAAAGTTCAAAGATACTTCTGTTATTAGCAGTTTCGAGTTTTTCGATATCATCTATTGTCATTTTGATCATTTTCGAGCAATTTGGAGAGGAGTTGTTGCTGAAACTGCCATGCCTGCATACAACTTGACAATGGAGGGTGTGGGGCTGATTTCAGCTCTTGGTGATGAAGGAGAACGGAGTCGTCATGAATCTTAAGCCGCTGTTTGGGTTCTCAGAGCTGCCAGGTACTACCGCCGTTGGTGCTATGTTGAGATCTGAGTAGTGTCTTGAAGCATGTATGCTTTACCTTGCTGGAATGCTTGGTAGACCAGGGTGTACAGAAAGTTGTATCGATACTCTATCAAGTTGATTGAGTGATCTTATAGCATCTTCCGGTTGTACTATGAAGTTGTGATAGTTGGATTGATGGGCAGTTAGCGTCGCTGGGGAGCTATTCAGAAGTCATGCTTCCAGTGATATAGAAGAATAACTTCAGTTGGATAGTACAGAGCTGAGTATTTTTAGTTAGAGTACAAAAGATCTGTTTGTAACACAAGTTTATGCAACCTATACGTAACCTTGGATCGTAGTAAGCTTTAAACTTGAGCCGAGCGGATACAAGGTCACTCGGGCTAGAAGAGTAGATAGTGAAACATTTGAGTGGAAATATCCATATCTAGATCCAACATTATCAATCCACATACCTCTGCACAGCCATATACCCAGTGTATTCCTAGACAAAAAAACACGTTATACGATATCGTCAACACACAACACAAATGGACGTTCGATCTTATTCTAAGTACATGAAGGATTCATAGATGTTAACATATGCTTTAGAACCTTCAAACAATCCCTTGGGTCGGCTTGTGCACTAGCAATATCTTCTTCATCGTTTTTTCTTGACAAATTATCTAAAATGCTCAATGTTGATCTTTTACGATTCGCTGATATGCGCTCCACTCATGATGAACCTTACAACAATGGATAGCCTATTGTACAAACTTTCCAATGATACTGGTAATACATTGATTAGATCAAGATAACTCTTACCATAATAGATCAAAATTGATCATTTTCGACACTTATGATCGAAAATGTCTTAACTTTTCTTCATGACTCGCATGTTTAATCTAGGTTTTGAGTGATCAAACAAGCTCCAAACTAAGCATGCATTATACCATTAGAAATCTTATCTTCTAGAGCGTCCAACAAGATAAGGCGTGCACGCATCAAATAACCAATGAGCTCAGAGCGTGGTGCCGAAGACAGCGATACCTCGTAGTTAGAGATTTCCAGTCAGTAACTTTGACATAGTGTAAGGTCTGATTATGATCTTTGTGTCAAATCCACAACATAGCTTCCTTGTCTCACTTGCAACACCTCCAAAGAAGTTCTACCTCCAATCCTCAAGGAGTTTGTTCAAAGCCAACCAAGAGATGTAGGTGAAATCACTCTTCTCATTTGAACTTCGGTAATCTATTGGTCTGAACTCTAATTTCCAATTGGGCTCAAATTTCACAAGACATTCCCTTTGACCCCTCACTACTACTCTATAAAATTTTGCTTCAGGCCCCAAGTCAATCGTTCGAAATGGACTAAGTTTTTTATCTATGCTAACTTATAAGCTTTAGCTTTATGCTTCAACTTTTAGCTTAGTGGCTAAAATCCACGACCCCAACACCTTCTCTTAAACAAATGAACTGAAACTGTTAGTTCATTTGGATAAGATAACTCATGAAACAACTCAATTTGTGAATCCAAGCAAAACAGTTTTACTTTTGTCTCTCAGCTATTACAGTCAACTTCAAGCGATCATTTCAAGGTCAAATCCAACCCAAACGTACGACTGATTTACATCAGTGCAATCAGCAAAGCGTCAACTATCCAATCTCTTTGATAATATCAAAGATCATCTCTCAAACTCTCTAGGTATTCCGAAAGGTGACTCCGGGTACTAATCCAATCCTCTTGAATTTGAACGATTTTAACTCCACATTCAGAAGTCCAAATCGATAGATCTTTCCTTCCAAATTATAGCCTAGCTCGAGAGCTTTCCAACGAGATCTCAAAATCCATGAATGATACTCGGAAAGGCATCTGAAACCTCAAAACCATCCTTGGAACTTAGATGAACTTGATTGATAAAAGATGGACCAATGAGAAAAAAATTGGAGATCACTTTATCTCCTACTTGGCACTTTAGATCGAGTTGTAATCCTAAAACACCTCACACCTTCAAAGCTTGAAAAAAATACTTCAGACGTAAATTTTAACATAGAATAATCACCTAGTCGGACGAAGAGATAACAATGATACGAAAATACACGAGATTCAATACAAAGTCAAGATATGACCTTGGATCGATCTACGATGAAATATATGACAAAAGAAAATGAGGAAACTATCACTTGATTACAATATTCCTCATCAAAGTTCTTCACGATCCACACACGATGGTTGATCTTTCGTCGACAATGACATCAGATATCAACCTAGACGTTGAAAGAGACGTTGGCTAGAAAGTTCAAGTCCATTCACCCATCAAAGTAAGATGTACACAACAGTCATACCAATTCTTCCCGTATGTGACTATAAGCAAGATCAAAAATAGGCAAGTCCATCATCCTCCTTATGAATTTTTCATCAAAGTAAGCAACGAACCCCTGTCAAAAGTGATCACGATGGATGTAATGAAGCTTGATATGAAATGGATTAAGAAATGAAAGATCCGGAACTCGGATCAATCTTCCACTCCAAACTCTCGCTGCTCCTCACTTTTCATGTAAGACATTAAGAAACACTCACGAAACACCACGCAAAGAAGAATGCCCCCATAAATCTCGACCATCTATCTTATACTCAAATTTGCAACAAGAGCCACTCATGCAAATATCCACAGATCATTAAGCTGGCACGTCTCATTATCGTACAATCTCACATCTTAGATAATTATGAAAGTGACACTTAATACGTTGTCCAGCGAGTTATACATGAAAGATTCATGAAACAAAACAACACAATACAAGTTCTACGTTAAATTTACATGTGAGTACGTTACAACACGACAACGGTAGCTAGTCCCGCTAAAATCATTATTGCTATTAGGAGAGGTTCTTGGTTCGGATCCCTTTGGAGAATATAGTACGAGGTAAGAGCTTGTTGATCTCATTTTTTTCGAGTTGAGTCTTCAAGCTCTTGGCTATGATAAATAGGTCGAGTAAGAATAACCTCGTTATGCGAATCTCTGATGCGCATAACGGGTTTGACTTGCCTAGAGTGATCTTTGTGTTGTTGGTTGACATTTCAGTAATGAATGAGTAGAAGTTTACTTGAAAGAAGTGAGTCACGAGGTCTGATCTGAGTGATATCAGGTCACAAAGTTCTGTCGGTGATATCTCCAGAGTGCCTAGATGGATGATATCTTTGATTTATGAGTGTGCATGTGTGCAGAGTTCAGTTTTGAGTCCTGATAGCTCATTGATCAGATTGCTGATTCATGTAAGAGTTCATTTGAGAATTTGTTGGAGAGGTGGTGCAAAAGCGTTGTCAAAATTAGCTATGACGTCAGTGGGTTGGCTGATTTGCATCAGCGGATATTTTATCGTCAGTTGTTGACGATTTCTTTGTGCGAAGGGTGCAGTATGAATGCACTGGTGAGACATTTTGTGGTGCTCACAAATTACAGGATTCACGAATTTTTGAAATTTTTAAGATTAATAACTTGTTTGTATAACTGAAGAAGCGTTGTTACTTAAGATTACTACTTCCTTAGAAGGAAGATGATCTTATGAGCTTTTTGTAATAAGAAGTTGACTTCTTCGGAAGACAGAAGACGGCGGAAGACGGTGTCGTGTCATGGACCGGCTCCTACCTGAATTCAAACTTCGATGCTTGTCGCTCCAAAGACACTCATGAGAAGACAAGCTAGGCCCCAGCTTACGGGTTTTTGGCACAATCTCAGATCTCCATTTTCATCGCATAGATGGGTAGAGCTCCTTGTCAGCTTTCCATAGGCACTTCATCTACTTCGTTTGGACGCCTAGTGGAAAAGTTACAAGACTCGAAAGATGGAGAAAACAAGTTAGGCCCCAGCTTACAGACTTTTGGCACCACTTCGGATCTTCGTTTTTATTGCACCAGTGGATAGAGCTCCTTGTCAGCTTTCCATAGGCACTTCATCTACTTCGTTTGGACGCCTAGTGGAAAAGTTACAAGACTCGAAAGATGAAGAAAACAAGCTAGGCCCCAGCTTACGGGCTTTTGGCGCAACTTCGGATCTTCACTTTCATCACATGGATGGGTAGAGCTCGTTGTAAGCTTTCCATGGGCATCTTGTTTATTTCGTTTGGACATCCTGTAACACACAAGAAAACCAAAAAATGCTCGAAAGTAGTAATTTAAGGATCGAACCCACAGAGATGCAAGTAAAGATCATCCAAAAGTAGTAAACACGTGACAAAGGTGATTCTTTATAGTTATCTTTTATTCTCACGGGCAGAAATCAGTCCCGATAGAGATCAAACTCAGATCTATCCAACAAGACAGAGTTGATAATCCTGACAAATAAACATATTAGGTACTGAACAGGTCAGGGACCTCAAGAAACAGATGAATAACAGAGAAACAGAGCCACGGACGGAAATGTCACATGAGGAAGTACTGTCGAAGTGCTACTAGGTAGCCTCTAACACCATAAACGCTAAGTATCTTCACACTAAGTTACTTTCACAACTACTGCTCTCGGAAAACTCTGGTGAAGAAGACTCTTCTTCCGCCAAAGTACCAGACTAAACTCCTTCCTAAGTGTTCCACCAAAGAACAACTTCCTCCGAAGTCAGCTTCGCCCAAAAACGTCTTCGTAGGAAACTAACTCCGCAGATGCTGGTCTATTCTCAGTCCTCGCCGTAAACGTTCTACTCTGATTTCAAATGTCGACAGCAAATCCTTCGGCACCCAGACTAATTCCTACCACAGCAAACTACGATACTTCGTAGGTAAATCCCCGAAGAAGACAAAACACTCAATGGCTCCGCAAACTCAGGAAATAGAAAACTCAAAAATGATAAAACACATAGAGGTCCTGAATACGAACAACACAACGCTTATATACAGATTTTCCCGAAGATGACGGATCTTCTTCCAAAGAAGTCGGGAGCACTTCTGGTCCGTCGGATGAAGGTCATGTGTCCGAAACGACACCAGGAACAACACCGCTTCCTAACGCTAGCTCTCTACCTATCTCGCAAACTGAGAACTCTACGGTTGCTCTAACCTCCCTAAGCTCCCTAATTACTCGTTGGCCTAACCTAGCTACCCGGTTCCTAGCTGAAGTACCCTCCGCATCTGCAGCTAAGAACTCCTCTCTAACATGACGAAGAAATCCCGACTCTTCGGCGTCCATCTCAACGGCGAAGTAGTTCTTTAGTACTGGCTCGACCCTACTCCGAAGTTGAGCGCTTAGCTCCTCGGCCGAAGTCAGTCGTCTCCTCGAGTCCTCGATCTCCTTGGTCATCTCTGCAACCACGTCCTGAGCTCGATCTCTCTGACTGCGCATCTCATCCAGTTGCTTCTTCATCAGAGAAAGTACCTTCTCATGATCCTTCTCCTGATCCAACTTCTGCCTAAGAAGAAGCTCTTTCTCCGAGGTCTCGTTCTTCAACTCCTCAACCTTCGCTTGGGTCTCCTTCTGTGCCATGAGGAGAGCTGTACGTAAGTTCTCTTTCTCCTCCTTCCAGTTACCTCGGCCGAAGTGCATCGTCTGCACTAACTCCGCAAGGTTCAGCTTCCGACCGACCACTTCCTCGTATGTCCCGCGGTTTCTTTCTAAGCTGTACAGTAGTGGTACGACTACCTCCTGAAAATACTTCGCCGAAGAAGTAAGCTGCTCTATCTCTCCTATCATCGATAGAGAAAGAGTAGTCTTCGGTGTAGTGTCCACACTCTTCTCTGTTCGAGGAGTGTCTCCTTCATCAGCTTCCTCAGTCGCTTCTTCGTCAGCTGGTTCATCGTCGACGCGGACTGTCTTCGTCATCTTCATCTTCTTTCTCGACTTCTGCACAGACCTCGACGTCTCTTCCAACGGTTTCTTCCTTCCACTTCTGCGGATCGGAGGAGATACTTCGGTCACATCTTCGTCTTCGACCGGAGTTATCTCTTCGGTCGCCTTCTCTGGAGCTGGTGTTGAAGTCGATGCCTCCTGCTTCTTCGCTGTCTCCACTACTACTTCGGTTGCTGCTCCTTCGGCCCCGACTTCGTCGAAGAACTTCTCGAGTTGTACATCTCGTGTTGGAGTCTGTACCACATGAAATTCATCTTTCTCGGCAGCTGCGGTAAAGCCTAACTTCCTCTGTGCTTCATCCGACAGCAGTCCCATCTCCATGTAGAACACTGAGACAAACGGTCCTATGTACACCAAGTCGTTCTCGTTCCAAAGCTTCAGCACATGACGACGGAAGATCCTCGCCCAATGTGCTCTTCTTTCGGCGAAGAGCTGCTCGATGAAATTGATTTGCCAATTCGACATGTATGTCGTTCTTCTTGGCCTGAAGATCGCCATAATCGCATCGGCTACTTCTCTCTTCTTCGGGTCGCAGTAATCGCTCGTTCGGTAGCCGTTCTTCCTTAGAGGTAATTCCTTGAAAAGATTTGGGAAGTTCTTCACTGCTTCGGGCGAAGCAGCGGCAGATGTGGCATCAAAAAGAAGGTCACCTTCCCGACCTCCATCGTTAGTTCCCAAGACACCGGACCAGTGAGCTTCGGTCCAGTTACAAGGTCGCCCATAGTGATCATCGGCCGGATGCTGCTTGCAGACCTTCAACTCGTGCACCAATTTGGAGGAGACCATCCCCCACCAAGGAAGTAAGAGGAACGCTAATCCTATCTCCTCGAGCTCCTTGTCATAACGGCGAAGAGCCGCTCAATTAACTTCAAAGGATCAGAGCCCCGGTGCCTTAGCCGTCTGCATCCCTCGCATCCCTAGGATCACTGCAACGATCTTCGTCACAAACGGATTCTTCGTCGCAATCCCTTCCTCGTCCGTAATCGAGTTCTTCCTCTCAAATTGACTTCCTCGCTAGTCACTAATGTACTTCGGCGCTCGGAAAATGCGGCTCGCTGCGCCCTGCTATCGCTCGCTTTGGGAATAGTAAAACAGTAAAGTAAATGACTTGTTACCTGACTTATATCCCGCGATAAGTTTTCCCGCACGTGCCGAAGTTAGGGTTTTCCTCTTGACGATTGACATTCTTCAGTCTGCTGTAACTTCGTCATTCGGTCTCCGATTGCCTCGCACAACATATCGTTAGAAAGCTCTTCCCCCGAGGAATTCATCTATGAGGAAATCATCTTTCAGTGTCTCCATAGATTCGATAAATTCCTCCAGAACTGAGATTCTTCACTAAACTTCTAATTAACACTATTCTACTCATATCATTTATCTTCTATCATCTATTCTTCTTATTTACTTTACAACTAATCAATTAATTAACAAAACGAAAAATCAAAGCTTCACACATCCAGAGAAGAAGTTATGCGATTCGAAAGAAGGTAAAATCAAGCTAGGCCCGTAGTTACTTGCTGACAGGGTATTTAGAGCTTCAGGCGTTATATCAAAGACGCAAGGGGCCTGCTTCTTATTATTCAGGAGAGAACTGTACGTACAGAGACTGTTGCAAGGGGGCTGCTTAAAGGGCTTGCTTGTTCCTGCGACCTGTCGGTGGATGTTTTGGAGAATTGGTAAGTCCAATACACGCGCGCAAGGTGTCATCGGGTTCAGATCTGTGCAGGCTACGCACAGGTTAAGACGGTTCTTGAAGAGACGGATCGGGGGTTGTGTTCTGGAAGAAATTGAGACGCAAGAAGCATATTTGAGGTTTTCAGTTATCTGTGAAGGAGAGTTGGACCGTTCGGGCCGTTCCGGAGTCTAAACTTGCTGTCCTTGGATCCATCAGGATCAGAACAACGAGTTCTTCAGGAAATTGAAGACGATACGAGTTTTCATCGGACGGTTTGGGTGTTCTGAGTGAAATTGGTTCGCAAGGAAGCGCTTGCGTCAGGTTTTTCATCGCCTGCGACCTGAGATTGGATTGTTCTTCGCGATCGGTGAGCCAAGCTCTTCGTTCTTGGTGCCTACGCAATCAGAGTCCTCATGTACGCATAGGAGAAGACTGTAAGTGAATTGGATTGTTGGTTTGGGTGTGGTGAGCGAATTTGAGCCGCAAGGAGCCGATTTACGTCAGTTTTTTGCAACCTGCGACCAAATTTCTCGAGTGGTTTTGCAAGGGGAACTCCAAACGGCTTGTTTGGAGTCTTGTTGGGTTCAGGGTAGCCAGACCTACCTACCAGCGAAGACGGATATCAGTTTAGAAGATCCGTTTGTGCGGTGTGAGCGGTTTTAAGCCGCAGGGAGGAGCTTTTGGAGGTTCGGTCACCTGCGACCGAAAATCGGTGATATCTCGACTATCGGGAGTCAGATCTGAAGGTTTCTTGAGCCAAAGGAGTCAGGGAAGGAGACCCTATCAACATTTGAAGATCGTTTGGAGAAAGAAGAAAGTTCTCAGATAGGTCTTTTTCGGTTCCTTCGCTACGGATTTCGTCTTTTTGAGTTCGTTAGGGACTTAATTGGTTGTGTACGGCTTGTGGTAGCTAGCTTTAGCCAAGAGCTAGTGCGTGGATGTGGTTTGGACTTGGGTTTGGATCGCGTGATATTGTTGTGGCTCTGTTTGTTAGCAAAGAGAAGTTTCTCTTGCTTTGAGCTACGCTTCGGCGATTTCGGGCTAGGGTTGCGATTCAAGGGTTGTTTTAGGGCTTCTGAAGTAGGTTACGGATCGCTCTGGTCTGTTCCTCAGTTTTGTACTGTTAGGAGAAAGAGACGGCATTGTACATACATTTGGAGTGGTATATATTGCGCGTTCATTTTTGTGGTTGTTCTTCTCTGTCTTGTCTCTATTTCAGCACACAACATCTCCACAGCCAGGAACCTCGCGTTTTCCTGGACATCCTTCACGCAATATCCGACACGATACGGTGGTGAACTCGACGTGAAGGTCTGGGGTGGAGATTTCTTCTGTGTGTGTACTTTGAAGAAGAGATTGACAGTCATGAGTGGGGATGGGAAAGATGATGGAGATGGAGCTAGTGGTTCAAGTGGGTTACCGAAGGTGCAGTTGGATCCGGCGACTGCATCGATGTTCCAAGCTTTCACTATGTTCTTACGACAGCAACAGTCTGATGAGCGGAAGGAAGCTTTGGCAACAAAGGCGCTACAAGCGGTGGTCAGCAGGATTGACCAGTTTGATGGAAGAGATGTCTCAAGGTATCTGAGACATTATGTGAAGGAGATGGAGCTGAACCGGGTCTCAGAAGATGAGATGATTGAGACGTTTGAGTTGGAAGCAGCTCTAGAGATTAGGGATCATGTTAAAATGCTAACGAAGCATTTTAACAAGGATTGGGAGACTTTTGCTCGTGCCTTGATGGATGAGTACTTCTTGGAGGACTCTGATCGAGTCACCAAGAAGTCATTCTTGGAGGACTCTGATCGAGTCACCAAGAAGTCATTCTTGGAGTGGGTTTAGCAACCAAGGAAGGGTTTACAAGCTACTGAGTTGCTCAGAGAGTTTGAGAAGCAGTTTTCACGGCTAACCAGGATGGAGAAGTTGACGTTGCAGTCCAACAAGACAGAGCTATTTCTTCGGGCTGCAGATGAGAAGTTGCAGGAGAAGCTAGAGGTACTTCTGGAAGACCGGGAGGAGGACGATGGATTGATCAGCAGCTGGAAGAAGGTTGAAGAAGCTGTTGGTCTGCTTACCAAGAGGGAGCGAAGACGAGAGAAAGTTCATGTTAGGAGACTGGCGCCAACACCTCCAGCTGTAACACCTGTTCCTGTAGTCCGACCAGTTCCTGTTGCTAGACAAGTAGTACCAGTTGCTCCAGCTGTTCTTGTTGTTCCAGTTGTTCAGGCACCCATGGTATCTCCAAAGAAGGATGACTCAAACCTTGAGGAGATATTGCGTGGAATGCGAGATCTGCAGATCAAGCTCACCAAATTGGAAGAGAAGGGATCTACAAGCGGAGTAAGACCGGTTGAGAAGCAAGGCTGGATCCAGCGGTGTATCTGGTGCGATGGTACTGATCATCCGCGCAGAGATTGCAAGGAGTTCACAGATATTCTGCAGCAAGGAGTGATCTTCTGGAAGGATGGGAAGATAGCGTTGAGGGATACTGGTGCACTTCTTCAGACCAACTTTGGTAGAGGAGGGATGAAGAAGTTGGTTGAGGACCACCTATCAGCGCAAGCAGTCGCAATCGTAGAAGCTGGAACTTATGACACAAGGGTTGAGGATCAAGCTGAGAGGAGTTTCAACAAGCAAGTTGAGCCAAGTGAGTTGTGGTCATCTGCCATCTCCATAAAACAGAAAGGGAAGATGGCACGTGAGACGTTGCAGAGGACAGCTGCTACGATCAGAAGGGATACTGGATGAGAGGATCCGATAGAAGCTCTATCGATGCATGCTTACATCGCCAAGAACCAACACGAAGCGTTGTTGGAAGAGAAGAGAAGGCGAGATTCAGAGGATTCAGGAGAAGGGACTTCTTCAAAGAGACAGACTCGAGGGGAGAAGATTCGCCAAGAGCTTCGGGATGCAGGAGCTCAAGACCTACCGATGGACGATGCTCCTTCTTCATCGAAGGAGAAATCTCAGAAGGAGAAGGGTAAGCCGGCTGCGTACAAGCTACAGTCGGATATCGAGGCGTCAACAGACTTGAAGGGAGTCTTGGAAGATCGCATTCTAAATGCGAAGGTGGAGTTTACTTTGAGAGAAGTGTTAGGCACGCCAAGCGTGAGTTTCATGATGTCATCATCAATGTCATCAAACGGAAACGACAAATTACGGGTGAGACTGGTTTATCGCATGCTTTGGATACTAGGATGTCAGTGGATGAGGAGAGAGAGCTTGCAAGGTGCAGTGTCTATTCTCCAGAGGAAGAAAGAGATCGAAGGCGCAGGGTGCATTTTGAGGATGAAGAGGAGGATGAGAAGCGGAGCTCAAGTCATTACAGCCACAGTCACTGGGCTCGAGCTACGACGAAGATGTTGGTGAGAATTGAGGACTTGGATGAGCCGGTGGTTGCTCTGATCGATCATGGATCAGAAATCAACATCATGTCGAAAGAGCTGTACAAGAGGAAGAAGTGACCGATCGACACAGAGCATGGATGGGTCATAAGAGCAGCCAACAACACGAGAGGAGACTTGTATGGAGCTTGTCCAGACATCAGAGTGCGCGTAGGTGATGTTGCTATCGAGCAAAACTTCTTTGTTCAGGAAGCAACATCATAACCACTCATTCTGGGCCAACCTTTCATCATAGCAACCCGGATGGAGACAAAGGTACTGGACGACGGATCTGCGTATGCTAGGATCCGAAGTCAAGATGGGAAGAGAGCGGTACAGTTCCTGACTGTACCGTCCAATCACGAGCGCAACCGAGATCGTTTGAGGGAGAAGCCGCTTCCAAGGGTGAGTGAAGAGTTCAAGGATTTTCGTTGAGTACCACTATAGAGCGGGATTGTGGTGGTGCGCAAGAGAAGGTACTCTCGCTTGATGGAGATAGTGCCTTTTGTACATGGTTTATTGGACTTTCAGAGTGTGGGATTGCTATCTACAAGAAGGTAGAAGAGCTGAGAAGAAAAGAACAAAAACATTTGCGTGATGTTGAGTTGATGTTGAAAGAGTTGGGTGAGCTAGAAGGAGATGAATGGATTTCTGGTGTTTATGAAGAGGATGGGTTGGAAGATCCCTTGCGAGAGATCATGTCTATTGGATGGGAGGATATAGATAAGGTCCTGCAGATTGATTCAAGGGAGGTCTATTCGGTGATCGAATCATTCCGTGCACGGGAGGTTCGAGTTGAGACAAGGTACAAGACAGTGGATAGGAAAGTAAAGCCAGTTGCTGGTCCTTTGCCGGAAGACGCCAACCAACAGATAGATCGAGCTTCAAAGGAGAAGAGTTTGAGAGATCTTGCAATGATAGGACACAAGTTCACGGAGAAGACCCTTGCTGAAGAATGGATCTGATGGGTCTCTTCTACCAGAAGAGAGGATGTGTTTCAAGGAGATGCTTTCAAGACATGGGAAAGCATTTGCTTTTGAGCCACATGAGGTTGGATGTGTAGACCCGTACGTTGTTACCCCGATGGTTATCTTCCCGGTACCGCATGTGCCATGGAACCTGAGACCAATTCCAGTACCGCGGGCTCACTTGTCCAAACTAGTGGAGTTGTTGAAGGAGAAGATGCTGATGAAGATCTTGGAGCCGTCGTTTGCACCGTATTCGAGCAGATGGTTTACAGTGTCTAAGAAGAATGGGTCGCTGCGGTTCATCCAAGACATGCAGCCGGTGAACGCAGTAACAATCAGAAATGCTGGGGTGGGACCGATTGTGGATGAGTTTGCAGAAGCGTTTGCAGGAAGAGCGATTTACTCGATGGGAGATCTTTACTCGGGGTATGATCAGTTTCAACTAGCGGAGGAGAGCAGAAGCTTCACGACAATGAGAACACCTTTGGGGTTGGTTAGGATGTGTACCTTACCACAGGGAGCTACCAACTCGGTAGCACACATGATGAACGGGATGAATCGAGTTCTAAGAGACTTCAACCCTGAAAAGACGATGCTGTTCTTGGATGACATCCCCATCAAAGGATGTGTGGAAGATGAGAAGGATGAAGCATTAGATCAGAGGTGGTGTCGGCGATACGTCACTGATCACATCGCAGACTGTGAGAAGATCTTATCTCGACTTGAGGAAGTTCATCTTACGCTGTCAGGTGCGAAGTCTACATTTGGGATTAGAGAGGTTTTGATCGTTGGTCATTTGTGTGGATCGTTTGGTCGGAAGTCAGATCCGAACAAGGTGGATGCGATTGGAAGAATGAAAGAAGTTTGCAACTCGCTGACAGAAGTAAGAAGATTTTTGGGTGCTTGTGTATTCTACCACATTTGGATTCCTCATTATGCGCATGTGGCGGATCCGTTGTATGGATTGTTGCGTAAGGGTCATAAGTTCAGATGGGAGGAAGAGCATACTGATGCGGTAAGGAAGCTGAAGTCTTTACTATCATCTCCTCCAGTTCTGGGAAGGATTGATTACAAGGGTGCTAGGCCGGTGGTTCTTACTGTGGATACAAGTCCAGTTGCAATTGGATGGACAGTCGGACATGATGATGAGGATGGAGACAGGTTTGCGGTTAGGTTCGGAGCGAAGGTGTTAAGTGCTCGACAATGTGCTTACTCGCAAGTGAAGAGAGAACTGTGGGGTATTGTTTCAGCTATGAAAACTGAGAAAGAGTATTTGATTGGAGCAGTAGTGGTGGTTGAAACTGATTGCTTGCCGTTGTTAGGGATGATCATGAATTGTTCAACTCCTGATATGTTGCCGATGTTACGATGGATCGCATATATCAAGTCGTTGAACCCGGAGTTTAGACATATCGCAGGGAAGGATAATCTGATGGCGGATATGTTATCTCGGGCTCGATATGATGGGGAAGATGAGATGGTAGAAGACATTGACGACGTGGGTATAGAGTTCTATTCGATTGCACGGACAGGAAGAGAAGATGAGTTGTTTGTTGAAGGGTTGTATGATGGTGATTTGCTTGATATCGGGAGGTACCTTAGTACGATGGTTAAGCAGACAGGTTGGACAGATGAGAGGTTTCGGAGAGTTCGAAGGAAGGCCTACAACTTCATGTTGCAGGATGGGTTTCTTTGGAAACGATCGAAGCAAAAAGATGGAGTACCGCTACAGGTGATTTGCAACAAAGAAGATCAGCAGAAGTTGCTCAAGGCGTTCCACGAGAGTCTTTGGGTTGGACATCGAGGGATCTGGGCCACTTTTACTAAGATGAAAGAGCGGTATTGGTGGAAAAACATGTACAGGGATGTTGTATCTTTTGTGGAGTCTTGTTTGACATGTCAGATGTATTCGAATATCCGACATCGTGACGGATTACATCCGACTTATCCGTTGGCGATCCACTTCAAGTGGGTGATAGACTTGGTGATTATGCCGATTGGATTATGGCAGATGAGATACTTAGTACTTGCTAGAGAGGATCTTTCAAATCAAGTCGAGGGTAGGGCGCTTCGGACGAGGACAATTGAAGGGGTATGTAGATTTCTCTTGGAAGAGGTTGTTTGTCGGTATGGATGTGTGGGAAAGATCACTGCAGATCGGGGAGAGTTAGATGCACATGAGGCTCGTGAATTCTTTGCAAGGTGTGAGGTGAGGTTGTCACTGACAACTGCTTACAACCCCGAAGGGAATGCCAAGAGTGAACGTGGTCATCCACCCATTGTGAAGGCTTTGGTGAAGGCTTGCAATGGAAGGGTGCGCGAGTGTGCCTCGACTCTTACCATTTGCGTTATGGACAGATAGAACGACGTACAGCTCGGTGACAGTTTACATGCCGGTGGAACTCATCACAAGTCAAAAGCCTATCATGCCGATTGAAGAACACGTTCTGACATGGAGTGTGTTACCTTGGGAGGACAATTTGACTAGAGAAGAGCTTCTTGCTATTCGGATTAGGTAGTTAGAGAGAAGACCAGAGGATATCCAAATTGCTTTGGATAGACTGCGAGAAGCACCGTTGAAGAACAAGGTCAGATTTGATCAGCGACATCGTTTGAGACCCAAGGAAATCAAAGAAGGTGATTGGGTGTTAGTCTATGACAACAGTCTAGACAACCAGCATAGTGCACTCCGGGAGTTTTCCAGAAGATGGTTTGGTCCGTATGTGATGAAGAAGGTTCATGACAATGCAACTTACACCCTGCAAGAGTTGGATAGAACGAGCTTGAAGGTACCAGTGGCAGGTAAACGTGTCAAGATTTTCAAAAAGAGAGATGAGGAGGTCGATCTAGCAGATATCTTGACGGAGTTTCAGTTTGAGGATGAGGATTATGCAGAAGATCTTGAAGGTGAGGTTGGTTACGATGGGAAGTAGGACGATAAGTCGGTCCACTCTTTGGTTGGTATCTCTGGTGCATACCGGAGGATGCACAAGTTCAGAGGGGGTGGATGTCGTGTCGTGGACCGGCTCCTACCTGAAATTCAAACTTCGATGCTTGTCGCTCCAAAGACACTCATGAGAAGACAAGCTAGGCCCAGCTTACGAGTTTTTGGCACAATCTCAGATCTCCATTTTCATCGCATAGATGGGTAGAGCTCCTTGTCAACTTTCCATAGGCACTTCATCTACTTCGTTTGGACGTCTAGTGGAAAAGTTACAAGACTCGAAAGATGGAGAAAACAAGCTAGGCCCCAGTTTACAGACTTTTGGCACCACTTCGGATCTTCGTTTTTATTGCACCAGTGGATAGAGCTCCTTGTCAGCTTTCCATAGGCACTTCATCTACTTCGTTTGGACGCCTAGTGGAAAAGTTACAAGACTCGAAAGATGAAGAAAACAAGCTAGGCCTCAGCTTACGGGCTTTTGGCGCAACTTCGGATCTTCACTTTCATCACATGGATGGGTAGAGCTCATTGTCAGCTTTCCATGGGCATCTTGTTTATTTCGTTTGGACATCCAGAGAAGAAGTTATGCGATTCGAAAGAAGGCAAAATCAAGCTAGGCTCCTAGTTACTTGCTGATTGGGTATTTAGGGCTTCAGGCGTTATATCAAAGACGCAAGGGGCTTGCTTCTTATTATTCAGGAGAGAACTGTACGTACAGAGACTTTTGCAAGGGGGCTGCTTAAGGGGTTTGCTTGTTCCTGCGACCTGTCGGTGGATGTTTTGGAGAATTGGGAAGTCCAATACACGCGCACAAGGTGTCATCGGGTTCAGATCTGTGCAGGCTACGCACAGGTTAAGACGGTTCTTGAAGAGACGGATCGGGGGTTGTGTTCTGGAAGAAATTGAGACGCAAGAAGCAGATTTGGGGTTTTCAGTTACTTGTGAAAGAGAGTTGGACCGTTCGGACCGTTCCGGAGTCCAAACTTGCTGTCCTTGGATCCATCGGGATCAGAACAACGAGTTCTTCAGGAAATTGAAGACGATACGAGTTTTCATCGGACGGTTTGGGTGTTCTGAGTGAAATTGGTTCGCAAGGAAGCGCTTGCGTCAGGTTTTTCATCGCCTGCGACCTGAGATTGGATTGTTCTTCGCGATCGGTGAGCCAAGCTCTTCGTTCTTGGTGCCTACGCAATCAAAGAGGCCTCATGTACGCATAGGAGAAGACTGTAAGTGAACTGGATTGTTGGTTTGGGTGTGGTGAGCAAATTTGAGCCGCAAGGAGCCGATTTACGTCAGCTTTTTGCAACCTGCGACCAAATTTCTCGAGTGGTTTTGCAAGGGGAACTCCAAACGGCTTGTTTGGAGTCTTGTTGGGTTCAGGGTAGCCAGACCTACCTACCAGCGAAGACGGATATCAGTTTAGAAGATCCGTTTGTGCGGTGTGAGCGGTTTTAAGCCGCAGGGAGGAGCTTTTGGAGGTTCGGTCACCTGCGACCGAAAATCGGTGATATCTCGACTATCGGGAGTCGGATCTGAAGGTTTCTTGAGCCAAAGGAGTCAGGGAAGGAGACCCTATCAACATTTGAAGATCGTTTGGAGAAAGGAGAAAGTTCTCAGATAGGTCTTTTTCGGTTCCTTCGCTACGGATTTCGTCTTTTTGAGTTCGTTAGGGACTTAATTGGTTGTGTACGGCTTGTGGTAGCTAGCTTTAGCCAAGAGCTAGTGCGTGGATGTGGTTTGGACTTGGGTTTGGATCGCGTGATATTGTTGTGGCTCTGTTTGTTAGCAAAGAGAAGTTTCTCTTGCTTTGAGCTACGCTTCGGCGATTTCGGGCTAGGGTTGCGATTCAAGGGTTGTTTTAGGGCTTCTGAAGTAGGTTACGGACCGCTCTGGTCTGTTCCTCAGTTTTGTACTGTTAGGAGAAAGAGACGGCATTGTACATACATTTGGAGTGGTATATATTGCGCGTTCATTTTTGTGGTTGTTCTTCTCTGTCTTGTCTCTGTTTCAGCACACAACATCTCCACAGCCAGGAACCTCGCGTTTTCCTGGACATCCTTCACGCAATATCCAACACGATAACGGGAAGACGGCAGAAGACAACCATCTTCTGGAAGACAGCGACCGCGAAGGCCTAATCATGAATTTTCAAGTAAAGGAGTAGGTGTACCTACTAGGTAACACCAAGGTGGTAGGTAGGACGACTAAGTCACCTAGGGTCGAAACCCCTAATATGCGGGGAAGATGTGCAGGAAGCGCATTAGCGCATTCCAACACCCGCAGCAAGCACTTCTTGAGGAGATCGATTTTCAGAGGGTGAGCTTCGAGTGAGAAAATCAAACGAGGTGAAATCGAGCGAGGTGAGGACCAGTTAGCAGCTAGGAAGAGGGCGAGACCGAATTGCGGAAGCGCTGCCCAATTTTTGTCAGGCATCTTCCTACTTCTTCCTGAGTTCAATTCGAACTTCCCTACCCATCGTCCCCAAATTGACGATCCCAGCTATCAATTTCTCTACCCTACTACCCCTCTACCCCCGAAACCTTGAACAGAAGACGCTTTGGAAGATTAGAACATCTTCGGAAGACGCTTCTGAAACTTGACTGTCTTCGGAAGACTGTCTTCGGAAGTCGACTATGACCAATTCGTATCAAGAGTGGATTTGTGTTGCTTTTGTGTTAAGAGAAGCTTGGTACGAATCCTGAGTGGTGTGGTGAGTTCTTTTGTTATTTTGAGAATTTGGAAGTCAGGAACTAGGCCTGTGCCTCCCGGTCTTCCAAGCTTCTCAACTCCACATCTTCCTAGAGAGACTAGAAGACTGAAAGGCTGGCAAAATGAGCGAGAAGACGTGATGGTCCATTTCGGGTCTCTTCTGTCCGACCCATAGCAGCCATTCCTTCTTCTTCCCAAACTTAGGAGAGAGTCGTGAGAAGACTTGCTGGCAGAATCTGGAGAGAATGGTCAAGGGTCATGTCTTCTCACCGAGCAACAAGCTTCTTCTGAGTGCGTATAAGAGGTAAGAAGTCAGAAGAACAGAGTGCAATTGTCTTGAGTCTGTTGTGAGGATAGATTGCGCGTAGGAAGACGAAGACAGGTGAGACCAGTGAAGGGAAGCTTGACTTCGGGAGGTCTTCCGAGAAAGACATTGAATCGGAAACTGTCCCGGGTGTCTTCCCAAAGACCACTATCACCGCAGGAGCCCGCAACCATCTTCCGAACCTGTTATGCACTCTATGTTCCACGAATCTTGTATCTTCTGATAAGAAGTAGGATGTAATGCAAGGTGGGTTGTCTTCTTGGTAATCCATGCGAGGCCTTGCTTAGATAGGATTGTTTAGATATAGCTCGGAAGACGAGAGCTATCTAGGAAGTACTGTTAGAATCCCGGAAGACGGAGTAGCTGTCTTCTGGCAGACTAGTTTCGTCTTCTGAGAAGTAGAAGCTAAACTGTGGGCACTTGGGAAGGACTGAGCCTTCAGCTCATAGTAGGTGCTTGTGGCTTAGTGCAACAAATCTTCCAGTATGACAATGCATCCTCGAGGGTTGGTGTTACCAGCAGCGGAGTTGGCCGAGGCCACTCCCTTCCTCAAGGAGTTGGGTCTCGATTTCTTCCTATGGGATTGGAACCTCGCAGACCAGGGACTTCTGGAGGAGGTGTGGGCAGCGTTACCACCTCGCAACCGTGTACCTGCGAAGGCAGGAGTAGCTCGAAGAAGACCATCTTCCTGGACTGAAGATTGGTGGCGCAGGGCTTTCCACAGGCCAGAATCCGAGGACCGAGGGTATTGGTTTGAGAAGAAGATTTTGCTCAGGGTCGTGAGTGCGTGGCATGTGTCTGGGAGCACCACTTGTCTCTTCGTGGAAGACAGACAGGGTAGGAATGGGTGGAAGATCGAATCTTACCGAGAGCCAAAGAAGCGACTTCTGGCGAAGCTGTTTCTGCACCTCTTTCCCAAGGAGAAAGCGCAGAAGACAAGGTACTTGGGAGATCAAGACGTAGAGTTCCTGGAAGCAGTGTGGGATAAAAGAGTGCCCATCTACTGGGGTGCATACGCCCACAACTATGTACAGGTGGAGCTAGCGTACTTGGGTACCCCGGCGGGAGGACACTTGACACCTTTCCTCTGCTACTTGTACGTAGCCATGGGAGATCTTAGGGGAGATCAGCTGACGGAGTATGGGCCAACAAGGCAACAGGAGGTGAAGGAGGAGACCTCGAAAGACGATGATCGAGAAGCAGCCACAACTCTCTCTCCCACTCGATGCCACAGATGAGGCCCGACTCTCACCAGAAGACGCTTCTGGTGAGGGAAGACGAGTCTAGTGGGTCAGAAGACGCCACGTCACCGAGGAAGATGGGTCCTAGAAGTGTACCTAGGAAGCCCACCTCCCTCATTCATTCAGGATCGGAGTACGACTCGGAAGAAGAACTGCTGAGTACCCGATCGGAGCAGAAGACCGCTTCTGCAACACCTGAGAGTCTTCCGAAGACTCCAGAAGACAAGAGAAGAAGGGATACTCCTACTGCGATGCGGGGAAGCGCAGTGAAGAGAATCCCTCCTGCCATGAGGGATCTTCCACCCCGGAAGATGAGAAGAGTAGCTTCTTCTCGTGCGCAGAAGATGAAGGCCATTGTGGTGGAAGAGGCATCCTTACCTCTGGAAGACAAGGTCGACACCTCAGAGCGAGTAGTGGAGATGAACTTGTCTTCAGGAAGAAGACTGGAAGAGTTCAGCGCCTTCTTCCACAAGGAGATCCAGCCAGCTATGGAGTTGCTGGAGAAGAGAGCGAAGGCACAGGAGAGGCCCTTGCAACTTGGATTCGGTCTGTGCACCTTGCTGCGACAGGAAGAAGACCAGAAGAAGACGGAGTTGCTGGAAGCTAGTCTCTGCACCACGGAGAAGCTCGCAGCTAGATACAAGACGGAAGCAGCCGCTTCTGCCAAGGAGCTTGTGCAACTTCGGAAGAGCAACCAGGAGGTGCATGCGCGTGTACAGCAGCGCGATCAGGAGGTCCTCTGAGTGCGAGAGAAGATCACCGCCCTCGCAGAAGAGAAGATGACATGGGCGAAGCAGCAAGAAGCCACAGAAGCGCGAGTTGCAGTCGAGAAGACGCATTGGGAAGCAGCGGAGGCTCGTGCACAGGAGATGCTAGCACAGTCGGTGGAAGCGCTTCGAAAGAAGTTCAACTTCACCGCGGGTAGGAAGTTACTTACCTTGGCTAGAGGATGGGACAGCGAGTCCAAGACAATGTTGGTGGAATGCAGGGAGAGCATGTTCAGATACTTGGAACGGCAGATAGAGGGAGTGAAGATACTTTATGGTCTTCCCTCGCTTCCGATACCTGCAACTGCATCTTCTCAAGCTCCAGCACCATCTACTGGATCCGGAATGGAGAAGGAGGAGTTCGACCTTGCTGTGCACTTGGTAGTGACAGCGTTGGAAGCCGAGAAGACTCCGGAAGACGCCCCGGAAGACAAGATGTCTTCTGGAAGACAGGAAGACGAGCCGTCTTCTCAGATATTCCGCGTGGAGGAAGCGACTTCCCCGGACTCCTATGAGGTCGCCATGGTCCCTAGTACCGAGCTGATGCTCCAGAAGAGCGAAGAAGCACCGGTCGACTCCGCTTCCCAGAAAACGCTTCTATCTTCCGAAGCAGAAGCCGAAGCCGAGGAAGACGCAGCAGCAGCGACAGCAGGGCCAGCGAAGAACGATGAGGAGGAAGCCACCTCAGTGACACCCGAGGTAACTGCAGGGCTTTCTAGCTTATCAGAAGCCGCGTTAGGAGCTCCGATAGGAGCAGATCAGGTAGAGGTTGCCTCCGAGCAATCAGAGTAGATAGTAACCAAAGTTGACTATTCCAGATTTAGTAGGACCAAATATGCTATCTTAAGGATGGCAGTTTTTCAGTGTAAAATTAGTTAGGATACCATGTGACAGCATAGGTAGCGTAGGAGCAACAAGGCAAATGACTAAAGCTGGAAGGGGAACCGCTTGCATGTGGGGTGACAACCTCCTGTCAGCGCCTCTCTCTCCTTGATGGTCGTCTCCTCTGATTCTCATGGCAGCGACATAAGTAGGATCGAAGAGTAGGAAATGGAGGTTTTGTAGGCTCTACACACACACACATCGATTTGACGGTGCAGACGAAGAGCATACCCAGACACATGATAGGCATTATAGTGTACACTACACTCGATGTTGGAATAAGGAGATAACGCGAGAAGAAGTCTGCATTCTCTTACCGCCAGCAGCGATTCGGAGATGTAGATGAGCAGTGGACAGTCTAGGAGCAGGGAACGGCATCCTCGTGCAGTCCTGCTGGTTAGACTAATGTGTCGAGGAGTAAGGACAGACAGTAGAGAGAGTGAGCTTCCCAACACCTATGTACCTTCTTCTGGGGGAATGGATTGCTGATTTGAGTGCAGAAGCTTAACTCGTGTCTTCTGGGTGGTGGATCTTGAATTCGCTCCCAATTGTGCATGGGAAGTATTCTCCTTGAGTGGCGGTGACTGTCAGCAGTTGTGCAAGTGTAGCTTGGCTCGTCCAGTAGAGCACTTAGGATCTGCGTACGGACGGTCTTATGGGTAAGAGATCCCAGAAGACAGAGTAGTCAGAGCAGCGAAGTGAAGAAGAAAGAAGCCTTCTTCCCACAGCAGAAGACGACATCCTCAAGAAGAAGACGGTGCAACTGTACACATGTTTGTTGTCTTCCTCCCCAAACTATTACAAGCAGGGATGGCTTGTTAGTCAGGATCCAGACTAGAAGCCTGTCGGAATCTTAACTTCCTCTTTTCATCTTGTTTTCTCTTGTTTGGATTTTCTCTTCTTCCTCATCTTCTCTCATCTTCCCCATCTTCTTACCTTCTTCTAGTGAGCTTTAGAGACTTCTATTGAGCTTCCGTGAAGGTGAATGTCGTTGTAGTGCTGCAGGAAGACCATTTTCGTAAGCAGAAGCCTGGGAAGGCTACCGGGGGCATACACCCTGTGATTGATCTAACCCGTTGTGATGTGAGTGTGAGAGTAAGGTGTAACAACCGTGCTAGTCGACTTCTGCGAAGCAGAAAAATCTTCTGGAGGTGTGAGAAGACGAGCTGAACCCCCAGAAGACGAGAATCACTTCGGAAAGACGGTATCGAGAAGACCGGAAGAAGTGACCTAGAAGTAGGAAGATCGTCTTCCCGAGCTTCTCTGTGAATAGTTGTGTGATATTTTAGTTATTAGTTGTTTGTTTAGTTCCAGAGCACCTTTTGGAGTGATTGGAGGACGCGTGGTTTTGTGAGAAGACGGGATTCCTAGACAAAACCCGCGTGTTTGTGTGTTTGAACAGATCTTAGAACTTAGAGCAGCATTACTTGTGCAAATCCTCTGTGGGAACGATATCTTGTATACTAAATGAGCAAAAGGAGTAATCCTGCGTCACTACACATTTCTAACACAACCAAAATTGTTTGATTCGGTTGAGATTTGAGTTCACAACGAGCATTTTTGTCGGGTGTCGTCTCTTGCACATGCGCAAGTTTTTGACATGGTATGTTGCACATTTGCACCATTTCTGAATTCAGTGCAACATGGTAGAGTGTGTGCGGAGGTGTCACGATGTGGAGCATGATTTAGGAGGTGTTTTGAGACTTCGAGGCATAATAAGTTGTGGACTAGAGATACTTTGAAGGCGTGAAAGCGGATTGCGCGTATGTGATTTGCGAAGCGGAGCGGAGTCAACAAGTTAGAGACAAATTTCTAGTTGCGTGAAGAGTTTCAAAATCATGTCACTCATCCTTGTGATTGGACCTTTTCCATGCTTAACTTCTTGTTTGTATGCCACATTTCTTTGTATTGACGTCGATGTTTCAGAGCGGTTTCACTCTACTGTGATGTCGATAGTGAGACTGGAATTGCAGACCAGTCAAACTATCTTCATTTCTCTTATGATGAGATTAGACTTGCAGATCAAAGACCGTAGGAGTTTGTGTGATGATGATAGATACATGTCATCCGTACCCATCATAGTAGAGGATAGGTTAACTGAATACGAGTAGATAAGGACTAGTTGTGATCACATGTGATATCCAGTTGTCGGTGCTTTGGTTGGAGCGATTTGTTCACGGTTGGCACAACATTTTGTCATCATAGAGTTCTTGAGAAGTCTCGAAGGAGATTTTTCTGTCGTTTTGTGTTTACATGTAATGGTGTGAGGTATCAAACCATTTTCATCAGTTTTTAACGACGGATACAGATCTAGGCTGTGAGTCGTTAGAGGTTACATATTATGTTGCCGCATCGTTGTTGTGAGACATGGAGGAGATATTTGATACAGTGCGTATGATTGAGCTCGATGACTTCATCTAGGAGTTCGACACTTGGTACAACATGTAGCAGATGTGGAACCCATAGTTGTTTACACCCTTCATGGTGTAGAAATGATTGTTTCAACACTTGGAGGAGACACCCCTGGACGACTATCATGAGTTTAGACCGGACTACAGTATGGAGATTGAGTTGTGGAGACAATATTGGTCTCCACTTACGTTTCTATCACTACTGATATAGTTTCAGGAGGTATTGAATCATTGAGTTTTAATGCCACAGCGAGAGTCGTCAATAGTAGTGGAGGAGGTGGCACTGTCCCAAATACACAAAGTTTAACCTTGTAGTTTAGTTCTTCAAGTGTTTGCGGAAGAACTATTACAGTGTGCGGATTGACAAATTGAAAAGTATGCAGAGTTCTAGTGGAAGACTGGAGATAGTCTACACGAGACTTACACTCGCATGAGACGATTGATCAATGTCATGCAAGATGTGACGGGAGGTGCAGACAATTCAGTTGTGATATGAGATACTTGATGAAGAGTTACGATGGAGAGCTTGAGATGCGACTCTATTACAAGCGACATCATCCACATTGATCGTTATCTTTGGGTTGGCTGAGCAGATAGAGCTCAACATGGTGGAGGAGAGGGTGGTGATTGTTGGGTTTAGTAGAGATGTAGCACATGATGCATCTACTTCTTCTCGAGGACAACAGTTCTCACAACAGTGTGGTTCACGAGATTAGAGTTGACCTCACGACTGTTTCTCGTTACACTCGAAATGACATCCATGCATCAATGGATCCACTACACGAATGAAATGAAATCAAACGGACTTTGCATATGTGAGTTCATGCATGATGAGACTCATGACACATAACACAGTATTGTGCGTAGAAGAGATTCCAAGAGCCAAAGTCTTCAAGATCGATCAAGATGTTTGGAGAATGGAGAGCAAGACACTACCCAAGAATGAGACCGAGAGAGGAAGAATTCAGAGTTTTCAAATGCTAAAGAGTGGAGAACAATCGAGATGAAGATGATAGAACTCGTGAACATTATCAGCCAGTGTTTATCGAAGATGGAGATCGTTCTTGTGCACATTCTGGACTTCGAGAAATATTTGCAATCTGCACAGACGAAGGCATTCAAAGTTCAAGGTGCTTTAATTGATCAGACGCAATATCGTTCGAGGAACCACGGAGTTTAGATTTCAAATCCTTGTTAGGAAAGTAAATTTCTTGTCAGAAACAACAACACGATTCATAGCCACACGTTATTCGAAGTGCTATAATATTTAAATCATGAAGAAGAATATTTTCTAATTAAACTTATAAATAATTAATAATAGAACAAATAAAATCACGTCGAGATGGGTGTCATTATAGTCATTTATTATGACCTCGTGTCACTTGTTAAATGAATTAACAAAAATAGCACATGTGATACTCTCAAAACTAGTCCTTAAATTAATCAACACAAATGGTGCCCCGGTGCTATTCAGGGTGCCATAAATGTTACTTTTCTATTATACTCGAATTAACACTTGGGTGTCATTGTCAAATGTAAGCCGATCTCTAATTTTGCATTTCCTGAATGGTGCTCCGGTGTCATTTCTGTTGATATAGCTCCAAGGTCTAGTAGATCACAGACTAACATTAGCCGGAGTGGTTAAGGTAGTTACAGTTGATTTAGAGGACTAACCCACCATTAGGGTTTCTCTTGTACTCACTCCTCACTATATATACATGGAGAGGTAAAGCCTCTCTCATCTCATTCCTATTTTACGTTCTTTGTCTATTCGCTCTTTCTTCTTGGAGTGTCCTCGAAGTATCAATCTTTCTACATGGTATTAGAGCTATAGAGAGCATGTGTCCCTTGCTGATGAGCAAGATGGAGTTCGTGCATGGCGAAGTACAGGAGAGAGCAGTTGGAGGTGTGTCTGATGTCGAGCACTATTCTGCTGATGCGTTCGGTTGAGATGAAACCGTTTTTTTTGTCATCATAAACTTTGAACACGATTTCAAAGGCATGGACAATTTTTTCTCGTTGATATTTGTCGACCAGCCCCAAAGGAGTTGTATTATTCAGAAGATGCGAATTATGTACTTGGTCAAGTTTCAGCCGATTTGGAGGTTTCTAGTGGCAGATTTTCAATTGGATCTTTTCGACCAAAATGAAAGTTTTAGGACTTGAGTCTAAAACGAATACTGGTCTGATAAGGAGGAAAATTGCAAAATTTTGAGGGGTCGGACGTTCATTTCTGACCTCGTTTGGTCCAAGTTTCGACCTTTCTTGGTGCGTTCTTTCGACGTTTTCGTCGTGTTTTGTACACCTACAGTTCACATATAGTTTCTTTATTCATTCTCGCTGCAGGAGGAGTTTATTGAGTTGCATTGTGTGACTTGTGACAACTCTTGGGCGGACGAGTTTCGTGAAGGTTCTGTGAGATTTTCCGCGTACAAAACAGAGCAATTTCAACATTGCAACTATTACGGAGTCTGTGTCTTTGATCACTGGGGAGAAGCTCGACAAGAACAACTACCAATTGTGGAAGTTTTGGTAGTTGTTCTTGTCGAGCTTCTCCTCATGATGATGACTTTCCTACAGGGACAAGATCTATGAGATCTTATCACTGAGGAGGAGAAAGCGCATGAAGTACCAATTTTGGACTTGCAATTCAAGGAGTGGAAGAAGCGCTCGTACCAGACAATTCACTACATCGCGCTAACAATTTCAGCGTCGACGATTGATCACATTCAGATTGCGTACACCTAATAAAGCTTGGGATGCACTCGAGCATTTGTTTCAACCTGGAATAGAGGCGCGAAGCTACAATTGCTGCATCAGTTCAACACCATGAAGAAGGAGTCGATGTGCGTCAACGACTACGTGAACCATGTCAAACAGCTCGCGGATCAGCTATCTTCTGTCAAAGTCGAGATTGATCTCATTGTCTTGAACGAGATCACATTGTAGGGACTGCCTGCAGAGTACAAACAGTTCATAACATCGATTTCAACTAGAGAATCCTTTTCACGGTTTGATGAACTAGTTCCTATGATGTTAAGAGAGGAGGTGCGCATATTGAGGAGCTCTACTTCAACTAGGAGGTCAACAAGAATCTGTCTATTTTGTAGGTTCTAGAGGATCTCGAGATAGGGGTCGTGACAAAGATGCTAGACGTGGAGGGGATCGCGGACAGCAACAACAACAACAACAGAACCAGCAACAGTCTGGTTCTTTCAACAACAATCAGAGACGTGCGCTTGGTTCTTGCAACTACTGCAAGAAGCAAGGTCACAATGCGAATCAATGCTACAAGAAGCAGAACAATCAGAGACAACAGTATGACAACAACCTCCAGCAAGGTAATAGCAACCAACAAGACTATGCAATCTCTCAACAAGTATATTCGGAGCAGTTGGTGATTACAACACATCAGAGTTATGTGGCTTTCAAGCCACAGACTGACTGGGTGATCGACTCCGGCGTCACTAGTCACATGACTCCTCATCGGGAGTGATAAGTTCACTCGAGCATGTGGAGACTTCGCAGTTCAAGAGATTACACCAAGCACAAGATCCAACACAAGGGTGACATTCCACTTGACATTCATGCTTCAAGTTTACTGATATACAGAATGTCTTACATGTACCCACGTTGACTAGAAATCTGCTATATGTAGAACAATTGATAGAGCAAGGTCTGCAAGTGCGCTTCAATAAAGATGGATGCTTTATTGAAGATTTGAATAGCACTATCATAGCTCGAGGTAGCAAGAGTGGTAGGCTGTTTAAACTAGATGCATCTGTGCCTAAGTTACAAGCTGCCATGTATGGACAGAGTGGTCCAGTAGTGTCTGACATTGACATCTAGCACAAGCGAATTGGACACATGAATTTTCAGAGGTTGAAAAGCCTTCCGAGTTTTGACTTGGTTACAGGTCTGTCCAAATCCAATGAACCCACTAGAGTCTGTGCAGCATGTCAGTTCGGCAAGCAAGCTAGATAGCCCTTTAAGGGATCAGGTAGTAGAGCGAACAAGCTTCTGGAACTTGTTCACACTGATGTATGGACTGCTTCTCAGCCAAGTATGACCGATTTCTAGTACTTCGTGTCGTTCATGATGATCATTCACGTCATACTTGGATCTATTTGTTGAGAAATAGTCCTTTGCCGAAGTACTATCAGCATTTCAGACTTTCTGCAAGTTGATGGAAAAATAGTCTCGAGCATCTATCCTCTGTTTGAGATCTGGTGGAGGAGGCGAGTTTTTTTCTGGAGAGTTCGATGCATATATGCGTGAGCATGGCATTCGACGTCAGAAGACCTGCAGTTACAGTCCGCAGCAGAACGGGCTTACGGAGCACAAGAATCGACACATAACAAAAGCTGCTCTTGCGATGTTGAACGAGAAGACCATGTCTAGATCTTACTAGATAGAAGCTGTTTCATGTGCGGTGTATTTGATGAACCGGATGCTTACAGCGGCAGTCCACAAGAAGACACCGATGGAGGTCTTCACAGATAATAAGCCTGATTATTCTTTCCTTAAAGTTTTTGGATGTATTTGTTATGTGCACATACTTGATGAAAGACGTAAGAAACTAGATCCGAAGGCAGATAGATGTATCTTCCTTGGCTATGCTTCTGATACGAAAGGATATAGATGTTACAATCCTTCTTCCAAGCAGTTTTATATCCATAGAGATGTTGTTTTTGATGAGCTAAAGTCTTGGTTTGCTCCTGCACCTGTCGTAGCATCCATATACCTACTGTAGAACCAAGGAGTCGGTCCACTGTAGTACCTCAGAGTAGTACGTCGAGTGGAGGATCTGGAGAAGTCACTGATTCAAGATCAGAATCAGTTGCACATAGAGCTGTTTTAACGATGGAGTCCACTTAACACAGCCTAGTGGAACTAGTGTAGTTTCTACACAAGATGAGCGTGTGCTATTACAACGTATGTTTGACTCATCTAGATACGTGGATCTTCCACATCCACTGGATATTTGTCTCCTTGACGTCTACGTTAGATCAGATGCGAGGAGAGACGACTAGTGCACCAATTAGGAACATGAACCAAGTTCACTTGAGGAGGCGATGCACAAAGCCCAATGGGTAAGTGCTATGGAAGTTGAACTTGCTGCGCTTCATCATCAACAGACTTGGGAGTTGGTGGACTTCTCTTAGGATAAGAAAGTGATTGGTTGCAGGTGGGTCTTCAAGGTCAAGCGCAATGCGGGTGATATCTTGTGTCGATACAAGGTCAGATTGGTAGTCAAGAACTACGCACAACAACATGGAGTGCATTTTGAGGAGACCTTTGCTCTTGTTGCGAAGATGGTGACTATTCGAACAGCAGTTGTAGTTGCAACTCTGAAAGGTTGAAAGACGCACCTGATGGACTTCAAGAACGCCTTCCTCAACGGCGATCTTGAGTAAGAGGTCTACATGCAGCTACCTCCAAGTTATGAGGATCCAAAGTTTTCTTCTGGTGTATGTAAGTTACGGAAAGCTCTCTATGGTCTGAAACATGCACCAAGAGCATGGTATGCAAAGATCAATTCTTACTTGCAATCTCTTGGTTTCCATCTTTGTAGTTCAGACTCTACCTTGTATTCATTACGAATACAAGATCGGATTGTTGTGATCACCATCTATGTTGATGACTTGATCATTACCGGTAACTATGAGGAGCTTATTTTCCAGATCAAGGATCACTTGAAATCCGAGTTTGAGATGATGGACTTAAGAGAACTCAAGTATTTCTTTGTTGTGGAGTTCATTAGAGATGAGAAGGATGTTTGGCTTGTACAACGACAGTATGCTCTCAGTATGCTTGAGAGATTTGGTATGCTTGAATGCAAACCCATTGCTATGTCATTTGAACAAGGGGTAAAGCTAGGAGCAGATGATGGTGAGTTACTTGATGATCCACGCATGTACAGATAGATGATTGGGAGTCTTATCTACTTGACGATCAGCAGATCAGACTTGAGCTATGTTGTCAGTCTGATTAGTCAATTCATGCAGTCATCACGAAGATCATATTTTGAGACTGTCAAGCGGATCCTCCGCTACGTGAAGTTCTCGATGCAGTACGGACTTCACTATCGATACGATAGACCATTGTTATTACATGACTACACAGATGTTGATTGGGTAGGAAGTGCCGACAGGAGATCCACGTCAGGTTACGTTTTTGGACTTGGAAGCGCTGCTATAAGCTGAGCTTCTAAGAATCAACCCACAGTTGCTTTGTCATCCATAGAAGCAGAGTACCGAGGAGCAACGAACGCAATATGAGAATCAATTTGGCTCCAATCTCTGTTATCTGATATTGGTGTGTTGTTGTACATATAGACAACATTAGCAGCATGAAGTTAACTACTAATTCTGTTTTTCATGCTAGGACGAAACACATTGAGGTGCACTATATTTCAGTAGAGAGAAGGTCCTTGCAGGAGAGATTGAGCTCAATTATGTGTGCATAGGAGATCAGGTGCAATTATGTGTGCATAGGAGATCACTAAGGCGTTGCTTAGAGATAAGTTTGATGCTTTCAGACATTGTCTAAGAGTATAAGATGTAGAGTCGAGCTTGAAGGAGAGTGTTGATATAACCCTAAGCTCTAGTAGATCACCGACTAACATTAGTCGGAGTGGTTAGGGTAGTTACAGTTAGTTAGAGAGCTAACCCACCATTAGGGTTTCCCTTGTACTCACCCTCACTATAAATACATGGAGAGGCAAAACCTCTCTCATCTGATTCCTATTTTACTTTAATTGTCTACTCGCTCTATCTTCTTGGAGTATCCTCGAAGTATCGATCTTTCTACAATTTCGGGTGTCTTAAGAATATTTGAAATTATTATATTCTAATTGGGACTAGAGCACCATTCGCTGGATGTAATCCGGCTGTAACATTTTAAATGATAGGAATGATGCTTGAGCGTCATTCTAAGTGAACAGTCACGAAAATTTCTTCACTTTGAGATGCTACAACAAGATCATGATGGAAGGAATGTAGAGGCTTGTGAGAGGATGGTACATGTGTTACCAAAAACCAGAGTGATCGATATGTTAGAAATTCACTCTGCTTAGCCATGCGGGCATCCACGTAGGAAGTGACCGCAGGACTTCCAAGAGGTTCACCCAAGAAACACCAAACAAGTCTAGGGCATGATAAGAAAATCATAGAACTGCAAGGTGCGACCAAGTAAAAATCTGTGTTTCTCGTGACGAGTAGAGACGATCCAATAGAGGTACTTTTGTAATTGGGGTTCTTGGTTTGTGCTTCCTTTTTAGATTTTTAGATCAGATACCAATACTTAACAAGATTAATTATCAGATCAAATATGATAATATGTTAGTTGTAATACTTGATAAACTTTAACGATGTCTTCAGTATAAGTTGTGTAACAGTTATTATTTATTGCATAAGAAAAGAGATTTAAGAAATCTTATCTACAAACGAATTCTTGATATCTGATATTTAACGGAATAATGTATATCTTAAGTTTACTTTGTCCTTTTCAAAAGCAATAAAAGTTAAAACTGGAACTTGCAAAAATCACAACTTTTACTATAAACACAAGTTTTATGGAACATAATTTGTTTTTGAAAACATACTGTCGTTTCTCAACATGTTAAAAATTTCTAACTAATTAATTTTGATTTATCATATTCTTTATACCTGGAAAATATAAATAAGTTGACTTTTATTATGACTTGATTGCGGAAGAATAATTATATCGAAGATTTGATTTATTTTTCCGATAAGACTGCGTTTGATTGGTTTATCGGTATGTGAAGTGCTGAGTGTATTGTTGTACCGTCGATATTATATATGCAGCTTCCCTGTGGGAGCCATTATTAATACTGAGGGTTTTTCCAAATTTGCATTCAGCATTTTGACAAAGTTTGAGTAATAAGCATAGTGATGAACGTTTTCCCGGTACCTGCACCTCCTGTAATAAATAGGATATCGGATTTGACTTTGATTTTTTTGATTTTCCATATTTTGATTTTTCATGAATTGTTTTTATAAAGCAGATGATCGGTTATCCCGGAGTATGTCAATACTGAAATCTTCTATGAAAACAGTTGGGCAAATAAGCATCCAAAACGGCGAAACGGCCGTTTGGGGAACTCCGTTTGCCGGAGGGAACTAAGCCGTCCCCAGCTTAACACCGAGACAGATAATCATCGTTTTGCATTAAATTTGGGATTTTTTGCCGCATTTATCATCTATTTCAAGAAATTATTTTTTTCAAGAGTGAGAGTCGTTCTCTTTATGTTATAAGAATAACTGTTATATAAATATTCTAAATTAATTTTAATAAAAATTAAAATAATTATTTAAATGTTATATGTTAATCTTTCCTGAAAACGTGGAAAACTGATTAATAAGTGAAGTGGAAGAATTTGCACTTCAGGGGTACAAGTGCAAGAGCCTACTTCATCACAACCATAGATTGATTAATATATTAATTTATTATCTAACCCTTCCCATCCGAAGAGTTAAGTAATGAAAAGCTTGCAGCACCTCTTCCATCTTCAGATGGAAGAGGTGAATAATAAGCAATATTAACAACAAGTTTCGAGAAAACGTTGCAGATGTCTACATATCAATTAAACTGATGTAATATGATTTCTATAAATTACAACAATATGTATTGCTTGTCGCGTTCCTATGTTGAATTGTGCAGATACAATTTCACTTTTATTGGTACAAATTGTTTCAAAAGAGTGTAGTTTCATTGAGGTTTTACAAAAACATATAGCACTCTCTACCGATTCGTGTACGGATAAAAAATCATATTCTTTGTGTTGGAAATAGTCCCTTGTATAATTTATTATATAAGTGTAAATAAATGTACAAATACAAATATATTCTTGGTTATGTATCCTTGTTATGATCAGAGAAGACATCGTCAGCGTATTTTTATAAAGAAACAATATTCAGACTTACCACAATAATATGCGTCTCAACAAAATTCTTTAGACCAGTAACTTTTGTTTTCCATTTAGCTTGATTCGTTAAACGGTGCATTTCTTTCTTCACGAGTTCATCTACAACAAAATGTTTGTTTTGCACATGATGTAGTAGGTATAATGCATATATCGTTTTTATTTTTATGCTGTATAAGCCAAACCGTGTACATTAGTACCACTTAGACGCTAGTTAAATGATAAATGATATTATCTGTCTCTTGGATCTTCGAGGATCATGGGACTGTCCATGTGAGTCCATCGCAGCGAGACTTAGACCAGAAGCTTTATTGATAGTTTGCAGCAGCATGCACCCGTGACCATGCCCACAAGAGATTGAACCCATGACTTTTCTCTTAGAGGATTGAGACTAAACCACTTGGGTAAATTCTTCCATTGTAATACCTTGTGACCTGTGAATTGTGCGCGCTACAGCTAATCGGATAGGGAACTGTGAACGAGTGATCACATATTTCTCATTCTTCCCTATTTGAATTTCTTTCAATATTCTACGTATAGGTGTCCAATAACTTTCTATTTCATGTGTATAGGATTTAGCGTGGGATTGTCTAGCACGTAATCCTATTTTGTCAGAGTTGAATAATATATATATATATAACTACCGTCATTTTCATGAGAACTCATCATTTGAAAATGTCCATCTGCTCCATTTACCAATCTATCAGCTATATCATAGTTTCCTGCAGTTACCTCTACAAGCATATCTCGTTTTACACGTATTGTTTGAAATAATCCTGCTGTTTTTTACGGATCTTTTTAGAGACAAAAATGTTGAGGACAATCTTTATGTTGTATATCATGTGCGGTTAGTTCAAAGATGTTTCCTTCACTACATTCAAAGGCCCGTTTGTTATGTGCAATAACGTCTTTATTTCGAAAATAAAGGTGTGGAAAAGTTGTAAAATTTGGAGGATTTCGCAAACATTGATTATTCATATAAGATAAGTCTTCTGTTGTTTGCGCTCCAGTTCTAAATTTGTTCAATATGGTAACAAACTTTATGTTATTCTGCCTCATAACTGTTTGCAATTGGTAGCATTTTATCTTCACCATCCAGAAGGTAGGTCAAGGTCACTAATTCTACTTTCATCTACAGATGAAGGACTTGTTTTGAAAATGCAAGAATCTTTAACAAGTTTTGCTTGGTACAAATCACCAACAAAAATAACATCTAGACCACCAAAGTATAGTCGTGATTCGGGATTATTTTACGTAATCGAATATCAGCACTATGTAAAAGGTTTTTCCCCATTAAAGAAATTTCATCTATGACTATAAATTTTAAGTCATTGTATTTCTTGATCAAGCCATCTAATATATCATCCGATAAGACTGCGTTTGATTGGTTTATGGATATGTGAAGTGCTGAGTGTATTGTTGTACCGTCAATATTATATGCAGCTTTCCCGGCGGGAGCCATTATTAATACTGAGGGTTTTTCTAAACTTACATTTAGCATTTTGTGATAAAAATTTGACAAAGTTTGAGTAATAAGCATAGTGGTGAGGTTTTTCCGGTATATGTAAAGGTTCATTGAAACAATGACTGTTTTATCATCATGTATTCTCCTTTGTTCACTGTTAAGAGAACTCATACGTTTTCTATATTCTTGTTCCTCAAGATAATTCATAGGTTTAAATACTTGTGAAAAGTTACTACTGTTATTATTATTATTAACATTTTTTTTTGTTTCTGGTTATATTTCATTTATTTCATCATGATTATCATTATCTGTTATGGAAATGTTTGAAAAAATATCTATACTTTCACTTTCTTCTTCACATGTATTAGTTTCATTCGCGTGTAAAGATTGGAGAAGATCAACTTCACGATCGGAATGAATTATTCCATCTTTTAAATGTAGTTCGTAAAAGTATTTTTTTCTGTTTTGTGTGATTAAAGGTAAATTGGCTGTGTATGCAGAGGTTGGTGTTGGAAATCCTTTTAACAAGTCATCTTCTGAATTACGAAGCAGAAGAAAGAGTAGCAGGTTTTCTCATGCAAACTCCTCTGGATCTTTTTCTATATTATAATGTACAAATCGTATAACCTTCTGATTTGACACTTTTCTACATGTGTTTTGTAAAGTGTTCTGACGTGAGACGTAATCTGCCAAACATAGACTATCAAATTCATCTATAAGAGATCGTTTGAAGTATTTTTTTATGCTAGAATCACAGACTATATCTGTATCATTTTCATTTAACTCTTGCAAATATTTGTTTTGTTTAAGCACATCGTTTCTTTTGATGCTGGTGCTGTTGGTATGAATTCAATGGAGCTGGATGTGTGATGTAAAGGAAGAGATAATACAATGAAAGATGCTGCTTGGGCAGACATTTGGGAAGAATTTAGAAAAGCTTTACCTAATCTTCTTATTCTGTCTTGTAGGCCAGTTCCTTCTTGATGACATAAATAAGCTATTTCTCTTAATTCTCTTGTAATAGTATCATCAAATTTTGTGACATATGAAGTGCAATACTACTTGCCGCCAAAAAGGTGTAAAATGTACTGGATGTCCATATTTGCATTCCAAAGGCTTACAAATTTAGGATTGAATGCATTTGTTTGACTATCTTGTACACTTCTTTATAAGAAGATTTTAGGTTTGGTTAATGTGGATCGAAGTGCAAGAATGTTCATATGTTCTGTTACTTGCAAGCCTAATATAAATTCAATGAATGTGATATTTGTTCCATGTGTAATATTCTTTAATTTTTCATGTATTAGTTGTACATTTGCACGTTATCTTTAGTTGTTCAGAACTATGTTCATTATCACGTAGAGGATTTAGTATTTTTATTTTCAGCATAAATAATTTTGGATAATTAAAACGACATGTTATTCCTTTTTTGACTTTTTTACGACAAGTACTTCGATGATTATGAGTTGAAGTTGAACAAATTCAGAATTTATCCTAGATTTATCACAAGAGATTATTTGATCATTAAAATCAACCACTTTTTCATTTGCGTTTTTAAGATAGACAGGCGCATCTTTGATCCATAACAACGCATGATCATGCCGACTTCCTCGACTTTGGAACTCTGTCACGTAGAAGAAATCTGTAATCTGCCCTAGTATTGTTTTGTCTTCATAAAACAGTTTTTGAATTTGAATAATTCTATGGTCATAATATGGAACAGTTGTAACAAGATAGTTACGAACCAAAGTAACTTTATCATTATTCGTGAGATCTTTAAAATTGTTGCATGAGATGTTTAAAGGAATAATTTTCTCCATGTTAAAACTAAATAAACATTTCATTAGAGGTGTCCATCGTTTTTCTGCAGAGGAGAAAGTTACAAACAATGTAGGTGGACATAGTTGTCTTATCATAGCAAAGAGATTTTTCTGTAGCTTTTGTAAATAGTCCGATGAGAAACGTAAATTTTATAGTTCTCTGTACATTTCTTCTCCTTTCAAGAACTCACGGAAAAGATTTTTATCTCGAACTGTAATATTCCTATGTTTTAACTGACCTTTTCGTATACGGAATGAACTGGATGATATAACACTTGATCAATACACACTCTCGCTGCTTTATAGAAAAGATTCTCTGTATGTGAGTTGCAAATGTATTACTTTTATGAGTCACTTATCATTTTGCAATATTTTTATATGTTAATCTTAGTCCTTCCACTTTTTCTCTTGGATAGCCAAAAAATAATGATTGAAAGTTCATTTCTTCACAATATGTGTCCATGAACCTTGATATGGGCTTTTTACCTTCTGAAGGTGCTAAAACCAGAGATGTATGTGTTTCAATTTTATCAATTATTTGTTGTGTCTTTAAAGAATGGATCATGATGTCGGTATAAGTGTGATCATCTTCTTCAATGAAAGTGTCAGTAGGAAAAACTAAATGTCTTTCTTCACATGGTTCAACTCTCTCTTGCTCAGCAAGTTTATTTCTTTCAAACTGTAACTTAGAAACCCAAGTCTCGTCTATGCAAACGTGTTGTCGGTATACAACGAGCAACTACTCAAATCATATAATGTTTACACTACTTTATTTGATCGGACATTCCAGAGATATAAACATTTGTGTATTCCAATTACGTTTTTATAAAACCAGCAATAGTTGCCTCCTCTTCGATAAAACGTGGAAGTATTGTACAATTGTGTTGCATGTTCGAAGGAAAATTGATTATACTTTCGTTTCTTATTGACCGTAACTTTGAAGTCGGTATATTTGAGCAAATGATAGTTGTAGTGCTATTAACTTTTCTTCTAAAGGAGTTAACATGAATACACTAGAAATTGCATTGTTTACTTTTATATGACTAGCGACAAGAACTTAGGAGTTTTTTAATGAAATATTTTTCATACAAGAATTGCCAATCTTGCGTGGATTCTGTATTGTGGTATTCAGTTTTTGATATAGTAAACAAGAACTCTAATGTGTTAGAACTACAAACTCATACCGAATGATGAAAGCAAAGGCGATCACACAAAATACAAACGTTAATGGGCACATCTTCAATACCATGTCAATATATGAACGCTTTTGTCTCTTACGGCATTCTTGTGTCAACTTATATTTTGATTTGAACTGATAAATTTACTATCATATTTTGAACAATCAAACTGAACAATATGTTGTATACGACGAAATAAAAATATCAATAAGATCTGTAACTTTCTTGTCCTTATTGAAGTTGAAGAAGTAGATTGTCTGCTTCTGTCGAACAAAAATGTTTATTTTTTGCCATTACAAGACATCCTGTATGACATGTTCTTTCGTAAAAGGTGAACTTACTGACTTATTTTGATTGTTCACTGCCACCAACTGATTCTTTATTGATCTCCAAAATAAGTCACGTGATATATCAATATTGGATACAGTCGCAAGCACTCGTCCATAGAGGAGTCAATGTCCATGTTATTTTCTTTAACACTGTTTCTGTAACATTCTAATTCTAGCAGAGAACGTCACATAACTAACAAGTTCAGAACTTTGTATCTTATTTGCACATATCAAGTGCAATATTTGTGCTAGAGGACAATAAGTGTTTATGTGCTTCTCTCAGTTCATAACAGTAGTTCAGTATAATGTTTTCTGACAAGATTATTGTGTATAGTTTTCATGAAAGACAGAAACAGTCGTCTCAATACAAAAGTCAAACACTTTCATAAAAAAAATGCAAATAATGTTGTATATTCACAGATAAAAATGATGTAAGTTGGATTATTGCTGATATAAAAAAATTTTCATGATATTCATACCCATCACTTCTACCCTTAATTGTATCTTTGTGGAACTAAAATGAAACCCAAATGTTTTTTCCTCTATGTCATTAGGTTTATTTGTATCGTATATAAATCCATGTATAGGCGTTTGTTAGTGAAATGATATGATGAGCAAGAATTGCAACATACCACGTAATTTCTCTATGGCACAACTAGATTTCAAAATTATATGATAAAATGTTTGCACATCATGTAGTTCAAATTTGTCAAAAAGTTGTTGGTTATCAAAATAAATATACCCATCAGACTTATGCAGAGGAAATTCGTCCATGTACACATTCTTAACAAAAGAACAAATCATTTCTTTTGTCTCTTGATCATAATTGCGTAGTGACGATAAAAGAGTTTAATATATTCCATAATGTTCCATATGTTCGTTCTTTGTTAATCATCAATCCATCTTTTTCAAATTGAGTTTCAGTCATTTATTAAACTGCTAATAGAATAGTAGATTTTTCTAGATTTTTATGTTTTAATAATTAATTACCGCATTGAAGAGTCTAGGATTATAGACTTGCGGTTTGACAAACACGCAACGTGTATAGGTTAGTGTAGAGTTTCTGATTAGAATTAATCGGTTCAGCGAATCGATAAACCGATTCGCTGCAAAAGAACCGATTAATTTTACGATAAACAAACTGATACTCCACACTGGTAGACCAACTGATTAACAATTTTACATTACACTGATAAACCAACATGTGGATCAATTCATTGTAAAACAACAGATGCACGAAAAAGTAATTGATGGATCGATTACAATTTACGGTGTAATGATAAGTAGCTTGATCAACTTGACTTACCAGATGAACTTAGAATGATGAGTTAAGCACCAATGCCAGTAGGCAATGGGTCCAAGTACCAGAACATTCAAAGATGTTCAAAACCGACATTTGACAAAAACGAAATTTCAAGTGAGACAGGTTTGACCATCGGAGTAAACGGCACCACAACATACACAATACTCGACAATACCAGTAGTGCCTTGACTCTCCAGTTAGACATAATCACTTGAGCTGGAGCATGTCTTCATAAAGAACCTATCTTTTCATCGATAGAGATAACTGAAGTAATAGATGTTAGCAAGCATGCAGGATGTCCCTTCCTTCAGAAACTGTAATTGATCGAAAATGTTCATCCCCTGTCAAGTCTTCAAGCAACTAAAGCTTGACAATGAACAGCTCCAGAACATTTACGTCGCTGATACTAGACAATGGATCACCTCGGCTCATAACATCAGGGCACTCATTATGACACGTTCTCAACTTCTGACCTGACAGAAGTGAGGCTACCTCTCTGGTGCGCCGATGATGAGAGCCGGTGCAAGATCTGGTGGAGGAGGTGTAGAAGTGGACGAGCAGAAGCTTACCTCTTGGTATCGAAACTGAATGATATGAATTTCAAAGTAGTAAACTATCACAACGATGAATGATCTGAATTTCAAAGCAGGAGACTATCACAACGACGATCAAACGTATAAGCTGAAGTGAAAAGGACATCAAACAGGACTTCAGATCTGAAACATTGAACCTATTTCCCCCTTGAACCATGATAAAGAGACTTTCCCTGCAAAATCCAGAGTTTCTTACTCACAAAAGTCACTAGGTAGTCCGGAGCTTGTTATCAAATGTCAGTGGTGCATAAGGAGTAAAGTTTGCTCATCCTCTACTGCAGTTTCAGAGATCAACCATGCCCAGTATACACTGAAACTCATTAGTTGACTACAGCTACACGATTTTACGTTGAGATCGCTTGTTTATCATGCTAAACTGCAACCCACTTTGGAATTCAATTTCATGTTGTCATCATTTCGTGTTCCATAAACCTGATAGTATAGCATCTGCACAAACATGGTGTAAGAGACAACGTATGACTTTAGAGCCCTTGGCTGTACGGTGTTACAAGAAGCAGACAGTATCCTGGATCCTGTATCAAGTAATAAGCCAGTCTTGAACATGTGGTTGATGTTAACAAAAAAAACCACCGCAGCTATCGAGCTCTCGCTTTATTTCAACTTGTAAATTCATACATTGACATTCCTGAGAAATAGTCGCACCTGAAAATATTTTCTGTCTATCAAACATAAACTGACGCACAGTTAAACAAGTCTCTATCACATATTGTCTTGCAAAAGTTCTCGATCTAACTTCTGTGAGTTTGTGCACGTAATGACAATGACTGATATATGCATAAACTTTTCTGCGGAAGAAGAAACCGACTGTGTTGTAAAGTCTACTAGCATACAAGCTTCTAGGTCGAGAAACCTCACCACAACCCAATACAACTTCGTCATAATGCTCTGTTCTATTTCTCTCTTTTGTCGGTCTCTATCTCTGTTCCATTACTTGGACATAATCCGGCTCTGAAACATGAACTAGACTCTACTCGTGCTCGCCACCACAACTTACAAACCTGACGTGCACTTTCTCTTTGAAAACATGTATAGATCTGATTTGGATGATTCATTGATAACAAACTGATAGACCAACCGATAGGCTGATTCACGAATTCACTGCAACTGTCACTGCTTTGCATTAAGCCATCTGCTCTCCATCACGACATTACTCCAGCACTGCATTCACAACTTACAGATCTCACGTATATTCTCTACTGACAGATTGTTCTATCTGTTTAATCTACAAGTCAGCCGTGTCAACAATACCTCTCTACTCACATCCATGTCGAAATTATCATTTACAGATCAGACTATATACTCCGATAAATATCTATCTTTATTTCCCTTCTATGTCAGCTTTCTAGTTTTCGCAGATCGATGCGCTTGTCATTTACAGGTAAGACTATATACTCTAATAAATTTCTATTTTTTATTTCCCTTCCATGTAAGCGTTCCAGTTTTCGCATATCGATGCCAAGAGTCTATTCCTTCGGAACACAGCCAATATAAAAACAAAGAGGTCGACCTCGTTATCGTTCAACGCAGGCGGAAATGTTTCATGCGGCACGGCGGTCCCGCAAAGTACAACCAGGACAGGCATCCCGCAAATCACGTCACAGTCGGGGCACAGTGCGGGCTAGTATGCGTGATCCTTTCCCACGCGCGAACTAAATTCGGGCAGAACTGTTCTCGGGCAGCCGTCTAGTTACTCGGTATCATTATTTAGTCTAGAGTTAAATTGCACTCCTGTGCTGAATATTTTCTAGGTTTCTTTTTCATGGTTTCTCTAAGGATATTCATGCAACTCGAAGGTAAGGAAGTCCTAGCCCAAAGGACAAACGCGGAAACAGACCAAAGGAAAAGTCCTAAACCGGAGGAAGCGAATATCTGTCTCATGGTCAGAAGGAGCTCAGTGCTGGCAGCGTGAGCACTAGTACTCGACTACTCTCTGAATCATGGGCACAAAGAACCGGAAATCATGCTAGAACGCGAAACATTCACAGATCCAGGCCCTTTTGACTTGGGCTCCGTGGAGATAGTACTCTACTCGTCGTATTTCAAGGCCGGGATTCGATATTCTGACAGGTACGTCTTATCGCTAGAAACTACAAGCTCATGGCAAGTCAAGGACGCGGCGTTGTAGCTCCCCACTTGCAACTGCAGCAGGCCCGGAGTTTTCGTTCTCGGTGGAGTGATCAAACACAACAAACGTCAGATCTCCGTAGGGCCCGAAAAGAGCTCTTTCGGACCGGAACTGTCCTCGTCGATAATACTCATCAAAGCCAATTTTCATGCTGTCCTAGATAATGCGAATCAAAGGAAGTGAATGATATTTCCAAATTTGACAGAGGTACAGTATCTTGGATGATGATGCAGGTTTTCAGCTCGTCACCTCAACAAGTAATCCGCACCGCCACTTCTAGTTCATTTCGATATTTTCTCTGTGTCTCAGACTGTCTTCGGATTTTCTTCTAACAAGTGATTGCAGTGCGGTTCCGAATCAGAGCAAACTCTAAATTGAATATGATCCTTAGCTTGCAAATAAGAATTAGATAGAATTGCGAAGTCCGGGAAGTGCACTGTGAGCGTAAACAGTCGACGTCGATAGTCGAAAGCCAGCACCTTCCTAGGCTACGGTCATCGTGCTCACGACTCGAGCTTGGCGTGTGGGCATGCATGAAGTTCCGGATGCTCCTAATCCTCTTACTCTATCAATACAGAAAATGAACTATTTCTCACTGTGAACCAGGCGATCTATGACGTATTCTTTCTTTCATCAAACGACATGTACACAAACATTCCTCGGTGTACAAGCATCATCCCACGTCCTCTCTGGTCCAATCAAGGATCCGGAGCCATCGAACACGTTTACTTTTGTGCCCTTGGAATTACCACTTTGGATCTATGAAAGTTTTTACGCCCCCATGCTAACCTCATACTCGGTCCTTTTGCATGGAACTGTAATGTACAAGTGAGAATAATAATAATAATATGAATCTTTTACCTTCAAGTCGAAGGATCTCTGGCGGGAACAAGAGCTTACGTAGGAACCAATGAATATTTGTATAGTATTTCATTCTGGAAGAATATTTCAGTTTGTAATTAACTCGACACAGATTCTTCGTATGTTGCACGTATATAAGGAGACTACCTCTGCCTGCAAACTCATCATCTAGTTCTGCACAACAGCAGAAGCCACCACAACAACACCAACAACAATTATCGTAGAAGGTCGTAACAAAGGCTTACGGTCTTCCTCTTGATTTGAACGATAGCAAGAGTCAAGAGCAAGTACATCTGGCTCTTGATTCCGTAAGATGGCTCGCGTTTTCTTGCTCTCCTTGATTGGCCTGGCGGTAGTCTTTCTAGCAACGGAGGTGCCACATGCAATTGCAGCTCAAGGTGCCAACGGAGTCGATGCAACTACAGATTACGTGATAGTGACGCAGGCTGTAGGGGGTCCAGAAGTTGCGAGGTGCATTTCAAAATCCAGTTCGTGCTACTTGAAGCTACTCACCTGTCCAAGCACGTGTAAGCGCAGAGCCACTGTCGGCCCTGGCAAATCCGCGTGCCTGATTGACTGCAAGGCTTGCACAACTACCTGTAAGCACCGGAAGCCCAACTGCTATGGTTTCGGAGCAGTCTGCTACGACCCTCGATTCGTCGGCGGAGACGGCGTCACGTTCTTCTTCCACGGTCAGAAGGATCGCGACTTCTGCATCGTCTCTGATCGCAACCTGCACATCAACGCTCGCTTCATCGGAAAGAGGCCGGAGGGCAGGACGAGAGATTACACTTGGGTCCAGGGCTTGGGCATCATGTTCGACTCCCACAAGCTCACCGTCGCTGCCAAGAAGGTGGGCGCTTGGGTCGAGGAGGAAGATCATTTTCTCTTCTCGTATGACGGAGTTGATTTCTCCCTCCCTCTACACGAAGGTGCTGTTTGGACCTCGGCCGATGGGCAGGTTGTGATCGAGAGGACGAGCGAGTCCAACAGCGCTCATGTCATGATCCACCAGTTGATGGAGGTGAGTTTGGATGTCATTCCCATCACGGACCAGGACAGCCGAGTGCACAACTATCAGGTCACGGATGAGAACCGATTCGCTCATCTCCAGATGCAGTTCAACTTCTACAGTCTGTCGTCGTCGGTGAGTGGAGTGTTGGGACAAACTTATCAGCCCAACTTCAAGACCACCGTCAACACAAAGGTGTCCATGCCAGTTCTGGGCGGAGATGAAAAGTACTTGAGCTCTTCTTTGCTGTCTACGGACTGCAGGATGAATCAGTTTTCCAGTGCCAGAAGTGATTCTGATTCTGCAGAGGCGTCTAAGGTGTTCACCAAGCCCATTCAGTGCAACAGTCAGGACGGTGGTATGGCTTGCAGGCGATAAGTATCCCTGCTCACTGTGGCTTCCTCCTGTGGTCCGTGCTAGGCTGGATTGCAAAGGAGCATATTAAGTTCATCGATTCAAGAAATAACGGAACATTCATCGGATAAATTTTGTTCTGAACAAAACTATTTGACTTGTAGCATAGGGCAAAGTTGCTAGTTTACATCCAACCGTAGACTAGTATAGTATGAATTTAGGATTCATGTTGCCAGTTTCGGAAGGAATTTGAGCACATATATGAGACGCAGGAGGACCAGAATTCGCTAGTTGATGTAGTTCCTCTTTTTACCACACGTACTTTCTGTTCTTGATCTCATGTTCACCGGTACGACCCCCATTCAGCTGCTAGCTCTAATGGGGGCATAGGCAGGCGAATTGGACCAGTTATTATGAAATACGAACAGTCTAAATTTGAGCCCAGAAAAGTGCTCTGAAAGTTCGCTGAGAGAGACTTTCTCGAATATTTTCTGGTTCGAAGCATATGACATGTCTGCAAGTGGGTATTCTTCTTAGACTATCGTTCTTCTCTTCGGATCCATTCTTTAAGGTCTTCTCCCCTTGACGTCCATCATGTCTGCAGTGAACATTCACACGAAGCTGCTTCTGCTCTTTAAGGAACCAGTTAACTCCAGGAGCTGAAGCATTACCGGTACCAGCTCTGTAATCTCTAATTGTACATGGCCAGCTAGCTTCTCTTCATACTACTGTCAGTCCTGATTATACTGCTATCTCTCGTTGCCTCTGTACCGAAAACAGTGCCTCAGTTTCTAAACAGAAAGTTAATCCGCAGCGGTCAAAGACAAAGCAACATAATTTTGAAAGATTTTACTAGTAGACTGGCTCCAAGCAGGCCCTGAAAGACAGCGAGTGCTACACATTTCGATCATGATCAATAGCAGAGTATCACCAAACGTGTATATTATCTACTCGGCAAACAGTTGCAGTACGTCTTTTCCTTCAGAAGAAGAAAAAGACGTGTGCCAGCTTGCAGTTGAGTGCATTGTGCACAGCAGATGGTATCAAGCACGATCATAGTAGAATGTCATACTCTTCTGGTTAGACAGGTCGTGATAAGATACTTCGCCGCTAGTCTCGTCTCGTCTCTGTTGAGGATACGATGTAACAGAACTTTTGTTGATGTCTATGTTTCCTTCTTCGGTACTAGTCATCCCTATTACTGTTACTGTTATAACTGGAATTCTGTTCTGAAGTGTAAGCTAGTTTATGTAACAACTCCTCTAGGAAAATGATGATGTTCTCCAGTCCCTTCGATACAAGGTATTGAAAGTGGTGAGCCTGCGCTCATGAATTGCTGGCTTTCACAGTCTCATCAGTCTTTCCAGCTAATCTAATCGTTGCGATGAACCCAACCATTTAAGCCAACACTGATTGTTCTTCATATGTCGTAAATTATATAGAACCCAGTGGACACTACTACAGAGTGGAGTAGTGAAAACACTACTCCACTCTGAAAAAAATGAATAATATAGAGAGATTCTAGATAGTATATACATCGGAGAAACTTTACACCATCATGTAGTACATTTCTCTGCTTCAGAAACTATCATGGCTCATCATCAAGAATGGTGTAGGTATAGCATAACCCATTGTTGGGAGTGGTGATAGTGATAGCTCAGACTTCCTTTGGCAGAAGTCTGACCATGGGTTATCAATGGTCAGACTTCATGCTTTTTAAACACCATTTTCCTTTTCTTTCGAGTTTTTCTTTTCACTAACGGTATGTTATTTTGATAACACACATCCGGATTGATACCATCAATAACATAAAGTGCACAGCTCGCTATCAATGCTAGTACCCGTAGTTGATCATACATAAACACTCAAAAAAGTACAAAAAAAAATCCAAACCATTGTTTTAGATTCAGTCTCTTCCTCACAGAATAGCTTGCTAATCATCTGCAAATGTTAACTCAGAAAATTACTCGAAAATTTTACAGCTGTCGTGCACATCCACATTGTTATAAACATACATCGCTGTTCGACCAAACGACACATAAACACAACATACATAAAATGTCATATACATACACAAGTGTACCACAATAATCTTCTATTCTTTCAACTAACAACACTAAGATCACTCTAGTCAAGCTAAACTCACTTTGTGCATCAGAGAATCAAGCTTACCGTCACTTGGCTCATCTATCATAGCCAAGAGCTTGAAGGCTCAACTCGAAAGAAGTGAGACCTACAAGCTCTTACCTCGCATTACATTCTCCAAAAGGATCCGAACCAAAAACCTAACAGCGCTAACGGTCTTACCAGGACTAGCAACCGTGCACTTTACTAATTGGCAGAGCCGCTACACATGACGTGACAGTTGTCGTGCACATACACATCACTACACAACATACACCACTCTCCGATCAAACAACACATAAATACAACATACATACACTGTCATACACAAGTGTATCACAATCATCCCTTGTTGACGATTAGATCTCTCTAGCTCCAGATAACAATATATCTCAACTACGTGATATGCACCTTTGTGGGTACAAAGATCAGGAGGTCAAATGCTACGTCATCCCATTGTTAGTTGTTTGTCTATAATCCATATCACGTGAAGGTGAAATTGACCACCTCGTTATATACACCATAGACACATTCATTGTCCTAGAGGAACTACGTCGAATGATGGAGTCAAACACGACATGTGGGGTCATCCTCTCGAACAACCATCACACAATAACATGCTAGTAGTCAAACTAGTAGATTCACATAACATGCATCTCAAGCCAGCTCGTACTACTGCTAAGTTTGGATCCATTGTACTATCGATGTTTAGAAGATGACATGGCGTACAGTTACGTACATGATCTTTCCAAACAATATCATCATGGCATTCTAACATGAGGACCTCAGAAGATAACACCTCATGCACACTTAAGATAGTGTGTCATGCGATAACATCCAAGGTCGTCGATGCAGTTTGCTACAAATAAACATAATCTCCATGATGGAACTTGCGAATGGACGGTGCGTAACCTCCACCCCAAATAGTCGCATATCGCAATGTGTCTTGATGTTGAACAATTGCTGAGTCCTCAAACACAATTGACATAACTCTCTGAAACACCTCCGCACGTTGAGAACTTGTTCTCACTCGCATGTTCGGGTCATCAAGGTCCAAAACCTCAGCTGAATCACGATGAATGACCACAAGTAAATCTAGTTCCCGATCATATAGCAGAAAGTACGGTAAAAATGATGACGATGATGCTTACAAACTACATCGATATCTCATAGTCAACCACGATAATTGAAAATCCCAGTCTCCTAAATTCCCCTTTTGTAAGCTATACTTGCACAATCCTCTTTTCATTGTTTGAACAACTCTCTCCGCCAAACCATCTGTCTCAATGATCTCGAGATGTACTATGATAATCAATCAGCGCTTGATCACATAAGACCTGAAACTCTCCAAGAAACTCTATACCCTGTTTGGTAACGCAGCGAACTCAATCCACTTGGAGAAGTGCTCCACCATCATTAATAAATATCAGGACGTATAGTCAACGGTAAGGGTCTCACAAAATCCAAACTCCAACGGTAATCTAGTCCCATAATTGATAAAGGGTGTAGTTATGGAGTATGAGCATTGAATGATGCTCATACTCGGTCACAAATCATACATTATCCAACAAACTATTGCATGTCAGTGTGCGTATCATGTCATCAATATTGTCTTGGAGTAAGTTATACATACGCTTCACTCCAAAATGTCTCAACTCCTCATGTGCATGCTGCACTAACTGTGTTCATTGCGATAAGTGCGATACCACATGCATTCTTTCATCCTCTCACACCCTAAGTACATGTCTTCTTTCCTTTGGTACTTATTGTGTCCATCATTACGTAAGTATAGAGATATTTTATAACCATTGCATCTTCGTGAATATCCTGTTGGTCAGTTAACCATCTCCACCCTCAATAGATTTATCGCAAAATGCAGAAATTTAATACGTTTGTCGGACTTAACCCTACCTCTCTTAACTTTGTGTTACTTGATCATATCCTTGACTGGTTGTAGCAGATTCAATAGGTCAAAATGCCAAATCATCAAAAAACCAAAAGTGCATGTTAACCAAATATCAGCACGAAAAGTTCAATTTAAAATATCTTTAGAGTAGATTATCAATCTAGACCATTTCTTATTTGTCTTAGTGCAATGTCTTTACATAGTGCTTTTACTGAACTTGTTGTTGCACCCCAAAGTATGATAATGTAGAGTTAAGAAGGGTGGGGTCAAGTCAGACATATCACGTAGTTGAGATATATGGCTATCTCGAGTTAGACAGACCTAATCATCGACATGGACGATTGTGATACATTTGTGTATGTGTGTGACATCATATATACGTTATGTTTATGTGTCGTTTGATCGACCAATGATGTATGTCATGTAGTGATGTGTATGCACATGACAACTATCATGTCATGTGTAACGGCTTTGCTAGTTAGCAGACTCACAATAGCTAGTCCCGGTAAGGCCGTTAGCGTTGTTAGGTTTTCCGTTCCAATCCTTTTGTGGAGTCAATTGCGAGGTAAGAGGTTGTAGGTCTCATTTTTTTCAAGTTGAGCTTTCAAACTCTTGGCTATAGTAGATGAGCAGAGTGAAGGTAACTTTGATTCTCTGATGCACAAAGTGACTAGAGTGATCTTTGTGTTGTTGGGTGACATTTCAATACGGATGAATAGAAAATTATTGTGATACACTTGTGTATGTGTACGACATCATATATATATTTTGTTTATGTGTTGTTTGGTCGGACAATGATGTATGTCATGTAGTGATTTGTATGCGCACGACAGTTATCACGTGATGTGTAGCGGCTTTGTCCGTTAGCAAACTCACGGTAACTAGTCCCGATAAGACCTTAGCGTTATTAGGTTCTTGGTTCGGATCCTTTTATGGAGTCTACTACGGGGTAAGAGCTTGTAGGTCTCATATTTTTCAAGTTGAGCTTTCAAACTCTTAGCTATAGTAGATGAGCAAGAGTGAGGATAACTTTGATTCTCTAATGGACAAAATGAGTTTAACTAGACTAGAGTGATCTTTGTGTTGCTGGTTGACATTTCAATATGGATGAATAGAAGATTATTGTGATACACATGTATATCTGTATTACATATTATGTATGTTTGTAACGATGTGTATGTGCACAACACTTATCAAACAGTTACCAAGAACCCCAATTTACAGCAACACTAAACTGATCTTCAGTTGGATGTAAACTAGCAACTTTGCCCTATGCTACAAGTCAAATCAGAACAAAATTTTTCCTATGAATGTTCCGGTATTTCTGAATGGATGAAATTAATGCTCCTTTGCAATTCAGCCTAGCAAGGACCACAGGAGGAAGCCACTGTGAGCAGTGGATGCTTATCGCCTGCAAGCCATACCACCGTCCTGACTGTTGCACTGAATGGGCTTGGTGAACACCTTAGACGCCTCTGCATAATCAGAATCACTTCTGGCACTGGAAAACTGATTCACCCTGCAGTCCGTAGACAGCAAAGAAGAGCTCAAGTACTTTTCATCTCCGCCCAGAACTGGCATGGACACCTTTGTGTTGACGGTGGTCTTGAAGTTGGGCTGATAAGTTTGTCCCAACACTCCACTCACCGACGACGACAGACTGTAGAAGTTGAACTGCATCTGGAGATGAGCGAATCGGTTCTCATCCGTGACCTGATAGTTGTGCACTCGGCTGTCCTGATCCGTGATGGGAATGACATCCAAACTCACCTCCATCAACTGGTGGATCATGACATGAGCGCTGTTGGACTCGCTCGTCCTCTCGATCACAACCTGCCCATCGGCCGAGGTCCAAACAGCACCTTCGTGTAGAGGGAGGGAGAAATCAACTCCGTCATACGAGAAGAGAAAGTGATCTTCCTCCTCGACCCAAGCACCCACCTTCTTGGCAGCGACGGTGAGCTTGTGGGAGTCGAACATGATGCCCAAGCCCTGGACCCAAGTGTAATCTCTCGTCCTGCCCTCCGGCCTCTTTCCGATGAAGCGAGCGTTGATGTGCAGGTTGCGATCAGAGACGATGCAGAAGTCGCGATCCTTCTGACCGTGGAAGAAGAACGTGACGCCGTCTCCGCCGACGAATCGAGGGTCGTAGCAGACTGCTCCGAAACCATAGCAGTTGGGCTTCCGGTGCTTACAGGTAGTTGTGCAAGCCTTGCAGTCAATCAGGCACGCGGATTTGCCAGGGCCGACAGTGGCTCTGCGCTTACACGTGCTTGGACAGGTGAGTAGCTTCAAGTAGCACGAACTGGATTTTGAAATGCACCTCGCAACTTCTGGACCCCCTACAGCCTGCGTCACTATCACGTAATCTGTAGTTGCATCGACTCCGTTGGCACCTTGAGCTGCAATTGCATGTGGCACCTCCGTTGCTAGAAAGACTACCGCCAGGCCAATCAAGGAGAGCAAGAAAACGCGAGCCATCTTACGGAATCAAGAGCCAGATGTACTTGCTCTTGACTCTTGCTATCGTTCAAATCAAGAGGAAGACCGTAAGCCTTTGTTACGACCTTCTACGATAATTGTTGTTGGTGTTGTTGTGGTGGCTTCTGCTGTTGTGCAGAACTAGATGATGAGTTTGCAGGCAGAGGTGGTCTCCTTATATACGTGCAACGTACGAAAAATCTGTGTCGAGTTTATTACAAAAACTGAAATATTCTTCCAGACTGAAATACTATACAAATATTCTTTGGTTCGTACGTAATGCTCTTGTTCCCGCCAGAGATCCTTCGACTTGAAGGTAAAAGATTCATATTATTCTCACTTGTACATTACAGTTCCATGCAAAAGGACCGAGTATGAGGTTAGCATGGGGGCGTAAAAACTCTCATAGATCCAAAGTGGTAATTCCAAGGGCACAAAATTAAACGTGTTCGATGGCTCCGTATCCTTGATTGGACCAGAGAGGACGTGGGATGATGCTTGTACACCAAGGAATGTCTGTATACATGTCGATGAAACAAAGAATACGTCATAGATCGCCTGGTTCACAGTGAGAAATAGTTCATTTTTTGTATTGACAGAGTAAGAGGATTAGGAGCATCCGGAACTTCATGCATGCCCACAAGCCCAAGCTCGAGTCCTGGGCACGATTACGGTAGCCTAGGAAGGTGATGGCTTTCGACTGTCGACGTCGACTGTTTACCCTCACAGTGCACTTCCCTGACTTCGCAATTCTATTTAATTCTTATTTGCAAGCTAAGGATCATATTCCATTTAGAGTTTGCTCTGATTCGGAACCGCACTGCAATCACTTGTTAGAAGAAAATCCGAAGACAGTCTGAGACACAGAGAAAATATCGAAATGAACTAGAAGTGGCGGTGCGGATTACTTGTCGAGCTGACGAACTGAAAACCTGCATCATCATCCAAGATATTGTACGTCTGTCAAATTTGGAAATATCATTCACTTCCTCTGATCCGTATTATCTAGGACAGCATGAAAATTGGCTTTGATGAGTATTATCGACGAGGACAGTTCCGGTCCGAAAGAGCTCTTTTCGGGCCCTACGGAGATCTGACCTTTGTTGTGTTTGATCACTCCACCGAGAACGAAAACTCCGGGCCTGCTGCAGTTGCAAGTGGGGAGCTACAACGCCGCGTCCTTGACCTGCCATGAGCTTGTAGTTTCTAGCGATAGGACGTACCTGTCAGAATATCGCAATCCCGGCCTTGAAATACGACGAGTAGACTACTATCCCCATAGAGCCCAAGTCAGAAGGGCCTGGATCTGTGAATGTTTCGCGTTCTAGCATGATTTCCGGTTCTTTGTGCCCATGATTAAGAGAGTAGTCGAGTACTAGTGCTCACACTGCCAGCACTGAGCTCCTTCTGACCATGAGACAGATTTTCGCTTCCTCCGGTTTAGGACTTTTCCTTGGTCTGTTTCCGCGTTTGTCCTTTGGGCTAGGACTTCCTTACCTTCGAGTTGCATGAATATCCTTATAGGGCCAGGGAAACCTAGAAAGTATTCAGCGCACGAGTGCAATTAACTCTAGAGTGAATAATGACACCGAGTAACTAGACGGCTGCTCGAGAACAGTTCTGTACTAATTTAGTTCGCGAGTGTGGGAGTATCATGCATACTAGTCCGCTTTCGTGTTACGAGATTTCTCAAATAGTGAAACCGATATCCGGAAGACACTTGACGGACATTTTCACAAGAAATTACACCCGAGCTTACTAAACTGGACAGGAATTAAGTTAAGGTTGGGTTAGACAAGTTGTCCTCTAGCTTGAGTTAAAATATCACTTTGAAGAAGAAGGAAAGTGCCAGAATGTAGAGCTCGTGAAAGAGAGTGACATCGTGCTTTCAGTTGTGAAAAGTAACATTCTATGCAATAGTTAGTGTAAATTTTTAAGTTACAAAAAATGTCAAAAAGAGAAATCCGTCGATTTTGGCTCGTGACTTGAATCTATGATATGAAGGTACAAGTGCGTAAGTGTTAGTGAGTAGTATAGTTTTGACTCTTCATTCATTAAAAATGAAGCTATGCAGAGAAGTTGACATAGAGAAAGTTAGTAAAGGATGTAGAAATAACTTCCTCTAAGTTTATCTATGAATTTTAATTCTCTGTTTAAACCACAACTCCCACTATATTAGCGGTGGGGATCCCCACCGCTAAGCATTTTAGTCGTAACTAACACCAAAAATAGTCCTGAGAGAAAAAGAGAATCAGTAGCTCTTCAAAATGAACTCTATATGGACTGCTGATTCTACAGATGGAAGGAGAAATGGATGGAAGAATTTTGAGGTCTGTGAACCAGTCATTTTGACAATGCAGCATATTTGAATTTAGAGTGGTAGTACTATCAAGCGAAAGCGGGTTTCAGGAACCCCTCCTGCTCTATGCAAGAACAATAAAAAAGATGACAGCCGGTATGATAGATAAAAGAGACTCCATTTGACTTCAAACCGACAGGAAATCATCCTGCCAGTTTGACTAAATTTTCCAAACGTCAAGTTCTCAGTTACCAGAAAATTTAAAAATTCAGAGAAACAGCTGGTAACTCCTCCCTCAGCTTTCTCCTGAGCGAACCCACTTCCTCGATCACTAAATCTCCAACGAGTGCGAGCAATCGCTCGCACGTGAACCCCCAATGGGAATTCACAAGGGGGTTTTGAATCCCCAATGGGAATTCGCGAGGGGGTTTTCAAGTTGGGGGTTTATGAGCGGGTCCCCTTCGCACGAAGGAGTTTTTCTCCCCTCGCGTGAACCTCCAAAAGGGGTTCGTGCGAGGGGAGGAGATAAACTTCCTCCTGGACTACGCGTGCCACTGGTCGCACGCGAAACTCCCAAAGGGGATTTGCGTTCTTCGCGAATCTCCAAAAGAGGTTCGCGACGGGGGTTTACCTCCCTCGCTCGCACGCGACACCCCCAAAAAGGATTCGTGCACGAAGAACACGAATCTCTTTTGGGGGTTTTCAAGCGAATCCCAAAAGGAGTTCGCGACGGAGGTTTACCTCCCTCGCTCGCACGCGACACCCCCAAAGAGGATTCGCGTGCGAAGTTAAACTCCCTTCTGCAAAGGAGGGAGTTTAGAACGGGAGTTTACCTCCCTCGTGCGAAGGAATGAGGGGAGGCTCCCTCATGCGGAGGAAGCTCCTTCCTTCGTGTCTTAGGGAGCTTCCTCCGACAAGAGGGAGCCTCTTCATTAGGGAAAAAGAATTTCATTGTCAAGGCACGATCTGCAGAGAAGATCTCATACTCAGGGTCATCTTTTATCTTTCATCATTTGGGTGTGAGTTTTTTGGTAGACAGCATATGAGAGTTTGGAGAGTGCTCATAGTGAACTAAGTCTTTTGGTGTTCTAATTCTTCACATGTGACACTTGTTCTTTTTTCTTCGTATTTTCTAGAGTTGGTTATCATTTAGTTGTGTGTGGACCTCCGGACTGATCGGGGGATCTTTTTTGTATAGTTTTGACTATTTTTTATATATTTATTAGTTTTGTAGTGATTTGTAGATGCCTCCTAGAGTGCATCCTAGGCGACTCAGAGATCGACATTTATCTAGAGGATGTCCGGAGGTCCCGGGAGGGAAAGTGAGGGTCCCGGAGTCTTTATTGGTTAGGTATGTACAACTGATGAGACTCTTAGGGCCGAGAGCAGACCACACTGCAATTTTCCACTTTCTTTTTATGAATGCGAGTGGACGTATAGATCAAATGACGAGGGAGACAGAAGCAAGAGTTGACACTGCTGATGTAATTCCAGAGGAGGGTGATCAGGAGAGAGACGATGTGGTTGATAAACCTGAAGATTTCATAGCTGAGCCTGTCGTACTACGAGCACTTGGCATTTTGATGGAAACAACCAAGGTATGTTTCTTATTAGTGCATGTCTTGACTTATGTAGGTTTATATGATGTTTTATTGATTATATCTATTTTTCGTTGCATTCAAACAGACATATGTTGATGCTAGAGGGATGAGTGATGGTTTAGCTCCAAGAGTCGCGGATCATGACTCCTAAGTCCCTGTACGAGAGTCTCCTACAGCTGCTAGTATGGACACTACAACGAATGTGCTTGTTATGGACTCACAAGATCCCGTATGTGCACCCCCTCTCCTTGAATGATACATTGCCTATGTATGCCTTTGTAGCTTTGACTAGACTTAGGGAGTTCTTTCGAGACTTCAAGGTCAGATGTCCTCATCATGGATGTGAGAGTTCTTCTCGCTTCCGATAATCAATGTCATCCATCAGACGTGGTCATTGAAGTTTAGATGTCCTAGTCGTCACACTTATGGATGGAGATCTTGTGAGATGGAGTTATACAATGACGTTCTTGATATTACTCATCGTCTTTATCATGCTGTATTGAGTTCAGGATTGGGCTACACTACACTAGATAGTGTTCTCCAAGAGGTGGGATTAGCTCTTTGCTCCCAGACCCATTTCTTCAACTTTCAAAATAGAAAGACTCGTCCCGTTGGTTGGATCCAAGCTGCAATGGAAAGTTGGGCCATCGAGAAGGTGAAGGTTCAAGCTAGTGCCTTAGCGCGGATCTTTCCCAACTTGAACGAACTCCCTGTTGGAGGTTAGTTTATACTTTTTCCATACTATGACTTGTACGCTTGTGAGTTATTACATGTTTATTATGTGCGACTGTTGTTTATATCTTCTTCTCACATTCATGTACTATCATTAAGAAATTTTGTTTTGTATACGGATTTGCGTTATGATTCAAGTCGCAATGGATACAGTGGGACATGTGCTTTCATCGATTCTCACGACGGTCGCGTAGTCGAGATGGTGAATATGACACGAGTTGAAACCGGAAACAACTCGTGGTTGATAGAGGACCGTGCGTTTGAGGAAGGAGTGCGTAGGTTGATAGCGCATTGTCGTGTCGTGGACCGGCTCCTACCTGAAATTCAAACTTCGATGCTTGTTGCTCCAAAGACACTCATGAGAAGACAAGCTAGGCCCCAACTTACGAGTTTTTGGTACAATTTCAGATCTCCATTTTCATCGCATAGATGGGTAGAGCTCCTTGTCAGCTTTCCATAGGCACTTTGTCTACTTCGTTTGGACGCCTAGTGGAGAAGTTATAGGACTCGAAAGATGGAAAAAACAAGCTAGGCCCCAACTTACGGGCTTTTGGCACAACTTCGGATCTTGACTTCTATCGCATAGATGGGTAGAGCTCCTTGTCAGCTTTCCATATGCACTTTGTCTACTTCGTTTGGACGCCTAGTGGAGAGGTTACAAGACTCGAAAGATGGAGAAAACAAGTTAGGCCCCAGCTTACGGACTTTTGGCACAACTTCGGATCATCGCTTCCATCGCATCAGTGGATAGAGCTCTTTGTCAGCACTCCATAGGCACTTCGTCTACTTCGTTTGGACGTCTAGTGGAGGAGTTACAAGACTCGAAAGATGAAGAAAACAAGCTAGGTCCTAGCTTACGGGCTTTTGGCACAATTTCGGATCTCCAGTTTCATCGCATCAATGGGTAGAGCTCATTCTCAGTTTTTCATAGGCATTTTGTTTACTTCGTTTGGATGTCTAGTGAAGAAGTTATGCGACTCGAAAGAAGGAAAACTCAAGCTAAGCTCTAGTTTACTTGTTGACTGGGTGTTTGAGACTTCAGGCGTTATATCAAAGACGCAAGGGGCCTGCTTCATTATTATTGAGAGAACTTTGTACGTACAGAGACTGACGCAAGGGGGCTGCTTAAAGGGTTTGCTTGTTCCTACGACTTGTCAGTGGACGTTTTGAAGAATTGAGAAGTCCAATACACGCGTGCAAGGTGTCATCGGGTTCAGATCTGTGCAGGCTACGCACAAGTTAAGACGGTTTGAGACGAGACGGATCGGGGTTGTGTTCTGAGAGAAATTGAGACGCAGGAAGCAGATTTGGAATCGTTCGGGCCGTTCCGGAGTCCAAACTTGCTGTCCTTGGATCCATCGGGATCAGAAAAACGAGTTCTTCAGGAAATTGAAGACGATACGAGTTTTCATCGGGCGGTGGGGAGTTCTGAGTGAAATTGGCTCGCAGGGAAGCGCTTACATCAGATTTTCGTTCGCCTGCGATCTGAGATTGGGTTGTTCTTCGCGATCGGTGAGCCAAGCTCTTCGTTCTTGGTGCCTACGCGATCAAGGAGGTTTCATGTACGCATAGAAGAAGACTGTACGTGAATTGGATTGTTGGTTTGGGTGTGGTGAGCAAGTTTGAACCGCAAGGAGTTGATTTACGTCAGTTTTTTGCAACCTGCGACCAAATTTCTTGCGTGGTTTTGCAAGGGGAACTCCAAACGGCTTGTTTGGAGTCTTGTTGGGTTCAGGGTAGCTAGATCTATCTGTCAGAGAAGACGAATATCAGTTTAGACGATCCGTTTGTGCGGTGTGTGTGGTTTTAAGCCGCAGGGAGGAATTTTTGAAGTTTCGATCACCTGCGATCAAAAATCGGCGATATCTCGGCTATCAAGAGTCGGATCTGGAGGTTTCTTGGGTTAACGGAGTCAGCGGAAGAGATACTATCGACATCTGAAGTCCGTTCAGCGAAAGGAGGAAGTCCACAGATAGACCTTTTTTGGTTTCTTCGCTACGGGTTTTGCTCTTTTAAGTTCGTTAGAGTTCTGGTTGACTATATACAGCTTGTGGTAGCTAGCTTTAGCTAAGAACTTGTACATGGATGTGGTTTGGACTTGGGTTTGGATAGCGTGATACTACTGTGGCTCTACTTGTTAGCAAAGAGAAGTTTCTCTTGCTTTGAGCTACGCTTCGGTGTTTTTGGGTCAGGGTTGTGATTCGAGGGTTGTTTTTAAGGGCTTTGAAGCAGGTTACAGATCGCTCTGGTCTGTTTTTCAGTTCTGTGCTCTTAGGAGAAAGAACCGGCTGTGTACATACATTTGGAGTTGGTATATATCGCAGCGTTCGTTTTCGTGGTTGTTTTTCTCTGTCTTGTCTATGTTTCAGCACACAACATCTCCACAGCCAGGAACCTCGCGTTTTCTTGGACATCCTTCACGTAATATTCGACACGATAGCGTGGGTTGGTCCCATATGAGGTAGTTCATGACGACAAATCACCAGTTGATGCTATCTTGTCTCGCTACGGCATTGTTAGCCAAAAGGACTTATGGCACAAGTGCAAGGATGTCATCAAGAAGTTCTTGGTTGAGGTTCAGAACAAGAAGCGTCCTCCTGGACGGTGCTGAAGTCATCTGCGATCTTGAGCTCCTGACGAAGAGATAATTGGTGGTATGGCTCTGTGCTCAAGGAGCGGATGCAGTTGGGAACAAGCATGATCTAGTCCATCGAGTGGCAGAACTGCGTGGGTTGGAGGAATGAGAGACCGTCGTATCACGACGGTTTATGTATCCAGAGCTTCAAGTGCATGGTATAGTCGACAAGTTGAAAGGATGGATATACACGTGTTGTCAGTTGAATGCTAGAAGAATGGTCGGTGCCGATGGTCGTTAGCCGCAAGAGCAAGATGATGCAGATGTTTTGGTCTTGGATATAAGAAATGCCGCTGATCATTAGGCAGGAGACCATACATCATGTAGAGAATTATCCGGAGACCGACCTCGTTGTACGATTCCTGACATCAACCATCTAGCCTCTGACGTATACTACACACCAGGTGACACTACTTGGTAATAGTAGCTCTGGTTTTACATTGTAGGGATGAGTTTATTACAATTAGGACTTTTGGTTTTTGTTACAACTTGTATTCCGTATTTGTTGATTTATTGTGTTGACAACAACTAGGTTCGTCCACCCATCGGACGATGGTGTCCTTCTTGGCCAAGGCTATAACTCCGACCAAGATGAGATTTTATACAAGAGCTCGTGAGAACTATATGTCAGAGACGTTCAACTCTGTCATCAACAAGTTCGCATAAAAAAGGATCCATTATCCTAAGACACACGAGGCCAGACTCCCCGCTTGCGCATTGGATTGGAATGAGAATATCACATGTGAGCCAGTTAAAATTTTGGAGCGTCGACCTGTACACACTACTGTTCGACACAGGACATCAACAGTAAGAGTGTTATCTCCACGGACGACACGATGGAAAGCAGAGCTGCGTGAGACTTTATTTGACGAACGACCAGCAGACGCACTGCCATCTCTAAGGTAAATAATGCCCTTGGTATATTTATTCTAATAATATTTTATAATATGTACTATCTTCTGCAATTCAACTGTTACTCAAAATTTTGAATCACTAATATCTAAAACAGCTAAACCAACGTTCTTTTTGTATATTTTCAGGAATGAAGCCACGGAGTAAAGACTGATATATATACTCGTTATTTTTGTTAGTACTTTGACAATATGTGGTGTTCTATTTACGTTGGTACACAGCCATTTCTGCCATTTCCCCTACATGTTTAACATTTAATATTATATCTAAATTTCCTTCCTCCACGAGGTTCGTCTATAATTTTAAATACTCAGTAACAATCCGTAAGCAGAAATAAACGAAAGTGTCACTTTGGTTGCATATATATATATATTCACTTTTCTTGCTTTATTTCTGAAATGAGTTTAGAACTTTCTAGGTCGAGTATTAAATTAACGTGTTAGCATGCTTGTCCTTTGGAATTACTAAAACAATTATACTTGTTCCCTGTTCATTCACTTCCCCGATCAATATCACGATATATTAATTCTCGCTGGATATTATCAAAAAGTGAACCTCTTATGCTTGCTTGTTTTCTTACTTTGCTCACCTTTGAAATCAGTAGTACATTTCAAGTTTTCATTTCAAGTTTTCAAGTTTTCAAGTTTTCATCATCATCGTTTGGTGATCACAAATGGTACCCATCTTTTCTTTTCTTCTGTGCCTCTGTAAATCAAACGTACCATCGAAAATAAAACCAGAGATCCTGCTGTGTACTGCATGACACTGCGATTTCTACAAAGCTGCAGATTTACACTCCTACACACTCTTCTCAACTTGAACGAGCTTTACTCGGAGATTGAAAGAGTAATGCGTCCTGAGTGTACTGAACGAAGTCCCAAGTAAAGAGTGAGTCACAGAATTTTCGACTAGAAGTGACTTATCGTAACGCATATCAGCTCATTCGCACGGCCTCTGGTTACGGACAAAGACTATGATAGAATAGAACAGAAGAGCGCCTGCGCATCCCGTGAACAAGAGCTCGACCTTGACGTAGCTGTCGATCAAGGGAAGTCCGAGATCTGGCAGGAGACCGTGAAGAACGCATGCCAAGAGGATAGACAAAAGTCCACTGCCAAACAGAGCTGGCCAAGCCGTCAACTTGCGAACCTGTAGGGAGATCCACAGTTTCAACATGCCGTGGATTAAAAACCATACCTCGATCAAATATGTAGCTGCTGCTTGTCCTACCGCAGGCTTCCTCAGCATCCACAGCCCAGTTGCCAAGTGAAAATACAAGGCCAGTAGGAAGTAGGGTGGTAAAGGTGAAAGCGTATAAAATAGATCACCAACGCAATCTGAGATAACTACCATACTATAAGAAATCTATTACAGTCTGATCCCTAGACTGTAGAAATATGTGCTGAACCTCTAAGAATAGGATTATACCCATGTAAAAATTGCACCTTGATGCTCACCACTTTCTACTACTGCATTTTCTAGAGAACACCTGGATTGACAATCTGACGATAAGTAAAGAGACGATGACATTGATCAGCTCTCTGAATGCACCCACTCCATCTTTTTACCTTAGAGCCTAATCAGGAAGCAAGCTTAAGTACCTCAACCTGGATTGCTCTAAAATTTGAGTTTCGACACCGTAGTAGAGGAACGCGTACAGTCCACATAACCTTCCCCAAATTCCCTGCTTCCTTTCCTGCAGCAGGAAGCAAGTTAAACGCAACAGACCTCGGGCAAACCTTTGGCTACTAACAGTTGCTTCCAGGGATAGAACCAGCTAACAACGACAAGTTTCTACGGAAAAACCATCATCATATTCGAGGTCATCGCCATTATTCTCAGAAATGAGAATAGACCAAACTCAACGATTCACCGACTATGGTAAGAAGTCTGTAACCACAGATATCAGAAACAACCTCAAAACTTCTCTGCTCGAATCGCTAAACCTACACAGCTGTCTGAGACTTGGGTCCAGGATGAACGTCCGGAACCAAGAGCCTGCAAGTCCACTCAGAAGCCTACTTAAACCCTGGGCGCTGAAGCCGATGGATGAGGCTCGGCGATACTGCCTCAACACCTAGTTACACAAGCAAGAGCTCTATAGAGAGCACCGGTAAATCGCGAGATTATCCACACGCACCTTTCCGGTATCGTATAACGTGTTTTTCTGTCTAGGAATACACGGGGTATATGGCTGTGTAGAGGTATGTGGATTGACAAGGTTGGATCTAGATCTGGATGTTTCCACTCAAATGTTTCACTATCTACTCTTCTAGCCTGAGTGACCTTGTATCCGCTCGTCTCGAGTTTAAAGCTTGCTACGATCCAAGGTTACGTATAGGTTGCATAAACTTGTGTTACAAACAGATCTTTTGTATTCTAACTAAAAATACTCAGATCTGTATTATCTAACTGAAGTTATTCATCTATATCACTGGAAGCCTGACTTCTGAATAGCTCCCCAGCGACGCTAACTGGCCATCGATCCAACTATCACAACTTCATAGTACAATCAGAAGATACTAAGATCACTCAATCAACTTGATAGAGTATCGATACAACTTGCTATACACCCTGGTCTACCAAGTATTCCAGCAAGGTAAAACATGCATAATCCAAAACACTATTCAGATCTCAATATAGCGCCAACGGCGGTAGTACCTGGCAGCTCCGAGAACCCAAACAGCGGCTTAAGACTCATGGTGGCTCCGTTCTCCTTCATCACCAAGAGCTGAAATCAGCCCACACCTTCCAATGTCGAGTTGTATGCAGGTATGGCAGTTTTAGCAACAAACTCCTCTCCAAATTGCTCGAAAATGATCAAATTGACAATAGATGATACCGAAAAATCCGAAACTGCTAATAACAGAAGTATTTTTGAACTTTGAGATCTCAGTCCTTCCAAACCACTCGACCAATGATGATCAAACTTCACAGGAAGCTTGATTGGACCCTTCACTCCTACCCTGAACAATTTTCAGGTCGAAATCTTAAACCAATTCTCAGATATGGATCAAACCGTAATCTGTGCTAACTTCAGAGCTTTACAGATCCAGGTACATTTGATCCAAGATTCTGAACAAACTACTCGACCATTTGAGGTGAAACTTCCCAAGTATCTTATTGATAAGGCATGCTTCAATCCTGGAAAGTTTCACTCAGAAATTCGAGACAGATTTTAAGCAATAGCAACCTATCCATGGCTATCACAGTTCGTTGTCCCCGCCTTATCCCGTCTGCACTTCTCAACTTCAATCGGTCGGTTCAGAATCCAATTCGATCAAGAAACTGATGAAATTGATATCAAAACGACCAGCACGTCGTCAGCTCTCCAACCCAACAGACAGCTCCTCAAAACTCCTCGTGAGTCTCTCGGAACAACCAGAAACGTAGCAGTAGGTACAAATTTCACCCCCCTCCACTCAATCGATCATAACGCGCTCATACTTTCATCAAATCGATCGATTCTTCAGCCCAGATTGTAGCCCCGGTCGAGAGCTCTCCAACCATACCCTTCGTTTCGCGAATGGCCCCCTGAAGCCTCCGGAAACCACAGAAACGTCGCGAGGATCAGCTAGAACACCATTGGTCCAAAAGTGGACCAATAAGAGCAAAAAGAACTTTACCCTTTGTCTTTTCTCCTCTTAACTTTTCCCTTAGAACGAATTTTTACTCTCCAAGGAGACACAAGACATCAACAACACTCTAAGACTTCACAAAATCCTTCAGATATGTCGATGGATTCTTCGCGGTCCGTAACTACACAGATGCGCTCAACCAGAATGAAACCAGTGAACCGCAGACTAATACAACGTCAATATTACAACTTGGAAATGTTCTACAATAAAAGGTATGACAAAAGGAAACGGTGAAGCTATCACTCGATTGTAATATTCTTACCCGAAGTTTCTCACGATCCAAGCCCCGTGATTGATCTTCGGTCTGCAATGGCACCGGACATCGACCCAAAGATTGAAAGGAACGTTCGATGGATAGTTGAGATCCATCGTTCCTCACAACAAAATGTACACCGTCATATCCCAAGTCTCTCCGTATGTTACGATTGGAAGGATCACCGGAAGCTGTAACTCCATCACCCTCCCCATGAACTCATCACCAAAGTACGCAACTAACCACTGTCGAAAGTGATCGCGGTGGATGCAATGAAGCTTGATGTGAAACGGATTCGGGAAAGGAAGATCTGGAGCCGGTAACACACCTCCGTCCATAACCACCACTCCTGCAGTTCTTCACTCCTCCATGCAGACCACCGAGAACCCTTACGAATCACCCGCTGAGAGAGAATGTCCGTATGAACCTTCGACTCATCATTTTATACACAAATGCGGCAACAAGGACCACTAAAGTGAACGCGCACAGATCGATGACTTGACACGTTTCTCTACCGTGCGATCACTTAAACAGATAATCACAAACGTGGCACTCATCACACCGTTCGGCGAGTTACGCGATACGGTTCACGAAACACGGAAAAGAAACACAACATAGGTTACACAGGAATTTCACACAGGAGCCGAACCACAACACGACATCCACCCCTTCTAAACTTGCGCATCCTCTGGTATGCGCCAACACTCACAAGTTGTGGTCGGCATCACACTATATCTTCATCTTCTTCACTGATGTTGTCGTTGACAATATCTTCATCATCCAAATCTTCTCCGTCATCATCCAAGATATCAAACTCTACTCCGACTTCCTCCATGCTTATCCCTTCATCTCGCTTCTTGAAGAGTTTCACACGCTTGCCTGCAATGGGAACTTTGAGCTCTGCCCCATCAAGCTCTCTTAGTGAATATGTGGCATTGTCAAGCACGACAAGAACCACATACGGGCCAAACCATCGCTTAGAGAATTTTCTAAGCGCACTGTGTTGGTTGTCCAAGCTACTATCGTAGACCAACACCCAATCTCCTTCTTTAATCTCCTTCGGCCTTAATCGATGACGCTTATCGAATCTGTCTTTGTTTCTCAAGCGCGCCTCTTTCAGCTTCTCCAATGCAATCTCTACATCTTCAGGTCTTCTCTCTAGTTGACGGATTCGGACAGCAAGAAGATCTTCTGTAGACATACCATCCTCCCAAGGTAGAACACTCCAAGTAGGTATGTGCTCCTCAATGGGCATGATAGGTTTCTGCCCCTGCATCAACTCCGTCGGCATATATCCCGTAACTGAACTATGAGTCGAACGATCAGCCCATAATGCAAACGGAAGAAATCTTGGCCATTCTCTTGCCCTCCCCTTGCAAGCTTTCACAATAGCTTCACAATAGGAGGATGACCACGTTCACTCTTCGCATTACCTTCCGGATTGTAGGCTGTGGTGAGAGCTAACTTCACACCACACCTCTTGAAGAACGCTTTAGCCTCATCATTGTTCAGTTCCCCTCGATCAGCCGTGATCTTCCCAACACAACCATATCTACAAATCACATCTTCCAACAAGAATTTGCAGACTCCCTCTGTGGATTTTGTCCGTAAGGCTCGCCCTTCCACTTGGTTGGACAAATCCTCACGTGCCAAAACTAAGTATCGCATCTGTCATATACCAACTGGCATAATAACAAGATCTACTACCCACTTATAATGCATTGCAAGTGGATAAGTAGGATGTAATCCATCTCGATGCCGAATTCCTGAATATTCTTGACAAGTTTGGCATGTCTCCACAAATTGAACTACATCTCTGTACATGTTACGCCACCAATATCTCTCCTTCAGCTTTGTAAAGGTGGCATAAATACCTCTATGTCCTGCCCACAAGCTCTCATGAAACTCCTGCATGAGTAACTCCTGCATGTCAACCTTGCACACAACCCTTTGTGGCATCTTACCACCTTGCTTAGCATGTTTCCACAAATAACCACCTTGTAGCAAGTAGTTATAAGCCTTCCTCCTGATTTGTTTAAAGTGGGCATCACTCCATCCTGGCTGTCTAGTCAACAGACTTAGATAGCGTCCTATGTCTATCCATTCTCCTTCATATAGCTCCTCCATGAACGGTTTCGAATGCTCACTCTCACCTCCTTGAGCTCTACAGAAAATAGTAGTACCAACATCTTCTGTATCTTCTATCATCTCCTCCTCATCCTCATACCTCGCACGAGATAACATATCAGCTACTGGATTGTTCTTCCCTGCTATGTGTCGGAACTCAGGATTTAAGGACTTGATGTAAGCAATCCAGCGTAGCATAGCAATATCAGGAGTGTTACAGTTTGTAATCATCCCTAATAGTGGTAAACAATCTGTTTCTACTATTACTGGCGCTCCAATCAAATAGTCCTTTTCAGCTTTCATAGCTGTAACTACTCCCCATAACTCTCTCTTCACTTGAGGATAGTTTCTATGTCGCTCACTCAACACCTTCGCTCCAAATCTGACTGCAAACCGATTCTCTTCTTCATCATCTTGTCCTACTGCCCATCCAATGGCTATCGGACTAGTATCAACAGTAAGTATCACTGGTTTGCTATCCTCATAGCTCACACGACGAAGTACAGGTGGAGAAGATAACAACTGCTTCAATCTCTGAATCGCCTCAGTATGTCTCTCCTCCCAAGCAAACCTCTTGTGCTTTCTCAACAGATCATAAAGAGGATCAGCCACATGTGCAAAAAATGGAATCCACACATGATAGAAGACACAAGCTCCAAGAAACCTTCTCACCTCTGTTGTTGAACTACAAGTATCCTTCATCCGTCGTATAGCATCCACTTTACCAGGATCAGGCTTTCGTCCAAACCATCCACATACGTGCCCCACAATCACAACTTCTCGCACTCCAAATGAAGACTTAGCACCTGATAGTGTCAAGTGCGCCTCTTCAAGTCGTGATAAGATTTTATCACAATCTGAAATGTGATCAGCAACAAAGTTTCTACACCCCTTCTGATCCATTGTCTCATCTTTCTCCTCCTCAACGCATCCCTTAATTGGAATGTCATCCAAGAAAGGCATGGTCTTCTCAGGAATGAACTCACGGAGAACCTTGTTCATCCCGTTCATCATGTGCGCTACCGAGTTTGTTGCTCCTTGTGGTAGTGTGCACATTCTGACCAACCCCAACGGTGTCCTCATGGTGGTGATATCTCTACTCTGTTCAGCAAGTTGAAACTGATCGTATCCAGAGTAAAGATCTCCTATAGAGTAAATAGCCCTCCCAGCAAACGCTTCAGCAAACTCTCCGACGATAGGTCCTATACCTGTATTTCTGATGGTCACTTGGTTCACAGGTTGCATATCTTGGATGAACCGTAATACACCACTCTTCTTTGGTACGATAAACCAACGACTAGAGTATGGTGCAAATGATGGTTCCAAGATCTTCATCTGCATCTTCTCCTTCAAGAGCTCTATGAGTTTCGGTAGATGCGCTCTAGGTACAGGAATTGGCCTCAAGTCCCAAGGAGCATGTGGAACTGTGAATATGATCATTGGTGCCACAATGCTAGGATCTACACATCCGATTTCTGAGGCTTCAAAAGCAAAAGCTTTCCCGTGCCTAGTTAACATCTCCCTAAACCTATTCTCCTCCACAGACAAAAGAAAATCTGCTGAACCAACCTTCAACTCCTTGAGCGTAGCTTCAGTGAACTTGTGACCGACCCGGCTAAGATCTCTCAAGCTTTTCTCCTTCGAAGATTGTTGGACTCGCTGGTTAGAATCACTAGGTAATGGCTGAGCAACAGGTTTTACCTTCTTGTCTACCGTTTTGTACCTAGTATCAACTCTAACTTCAGGATCTACGAATGACTCTATAGCTGTATAGAGCTCCCTAGAGTGTACTTCCACCACATGATCCTCATCTTCTTGCTCATGCATAGCAAGTTCATCGATGAAATCTCCCAATCCTAACTCCAAATAAACACCTTCTATCTTATCATCCTCTTCAAGCACACCAACTCTCTTTAGATCTTTTTCAGTTTTTCGCACAACTTTCTGCTCCCACTTCTGCAAGTCAGCAAGTCGTGTATGTGTAGCAAATCCACTCCCAGAAAATCTCACAACTCCTGTACAAAAAGCACTTTCTTTCTCTAGCGAGAGTACCTTCTCCAGTGTACCACTATGTCCTCGCTCTATAGCAGTACTTGTCAAAAATCCTTGAACTCCTCCGTGACCTTAGGCAAGGAGCCACCCCTCAGATAATCTCTGTTCCTCTCGTGGTTTGCTGATACAGTTAGGAACTGTACCGCTCTCTTGCCATCCTGACTTCTGATCCGCGCATAAGCAGATCCATCATCCAAAACCTTGGTCTCCATCCTCACAGCTGTAATGTAAGGTTGACCGAGTATCACCGGGTATGATGTACTATCTTGAACAAAGAAGTTTTGTTCAATAGTTACATCTCCCACCTTTACTTTCACATCAGGACAAGCTCCATAGAGTTCTCCTCGTGTGTTGTTTGCTGTTCTGATCATCCAACCATGATCTATATCAACAGGCCATCCGCCTTGCTTGTAGACGTCCTTAGAGACAATATTGATCTCTGATCCATGATCAATGAGAGCAACCACCGGATCAGTCATCTCTCCTACCTTCACTAAGGCTTCGGTAGTAGCTCTAGCCCAATGTCCTCTAGTGTAATGACTAGGGATCTTGTCATCGTTATCATCCTCAAACCGAACCTTGCGGTTGATGCAGCATCGAGCTAGTTCTAACTCTTCCTCTCTTGATATCCTTGTGTCTAATGCATTAGACACAGCGGTTTCTCCTGTCAATTGCCTTTTTCGTTTGATGGTGTCAATAATGACATCATGAAACTCCCTCTTGGCAATCCCAAGGATCTCTCGTAAGATAAACTCGATCTTGGCATTGAGTACTCTCTCTTCTAGTACTCCTTTCAGATCCGTAGCAGCTTCAATATCAGACTGAAGCTTGTATGAAGGAGATTTACCTTTCTCCTTACCTCTGCTCTTCTCTGACTTCTCGGGAGTAGAGGATATGACCTCTTCCATAGTCTCCTCTGGTAGAGACATGATCTCCGGTCTGAACTTTTCTCCTCTTGTTTGCCTCTTGAGAGCTGTTCTCTCTTCGCTAGGGCCTGCTTCATCTCGTTTGCGCTTCTCCTCCATGAGAGCCTCATGTTGACTCTTCGCCAAATAAGCGTGAACAGACATTGTATCCACGGGATCATCCCATCCAGTAGCACCCCTGATTGTCGTGGCTGTTCTGAGCAACTCCTCCCTTGTCATTTTCCCCCTTTTGTTCGTGCTTACCGCATGGCTCCACATATCAAGAGTATCTCCATCCTTCTTAGAAGCACTTCTTTCTCGTACTACCTCAACTCCATAAGTAGCAGCTTCTACCGACGCAGTAGCATGTTGAGATAGATACTCCTCCAGTACTTGCTTCATTCCTCCTTTCCCGAAGTTGGTTCTAAGAATCTCTCCATTATCCTTCAGAGCAATCTTTCCTTCCTTCCAATAGACTACTCCATCTCGTAGAGTTTTGGCAAAATCACCACACTCTCTTCGAGCATGATCAGAACTATCACACCAAATGCATCTCTGTACATAATCTTGCTTAGGAGCAAGTCTGGTATCATGTGCTCCTCCCTTCTCTTCCAACCTTGCTAACTTGATCTGCAAGTCCCTCATCCCTTTTACCAACTCTTCCATAGCATCTCTTTGCGGTGTAACTTTCGAGACAGGAATAGCAGGAAGTGGAACTTGAGGTACATGCACAATAGGTGCTTGCACATTGGGTACCATTGGTTGCCTACGAGGTACTATGATCGGTGGTGGTCTCTCTTCTTGTCTTACCACCACCTTCCCTCTCCGGTACTCTCGTTTGGCAAGTACACTCACTGCTTCAGAGACTTTTCTCCAGTCAGTCGTGAGTCCGTTGTCTTCCATCCTATCTTCTAGAAGCAGCTCCAACTCCCTTTGTAATTCATTGTTGGCTGCTTGTAGAAACAACTCCACCTTGTCATTCTCCAATGTGAGCTTCTCCATCCGAGACAACTGAAGGAATTGTCTCTCATACTCCCGAAATAGCTCTGTGGCAACAAGCCCTTTGTTGGGTTTGTTTACCCACTCCATGAATGACTTCTTAGTCACTCGGTCTGCATCTTCTAAAGAATACTCTTCTTTCAGCTGAAGAGTAAATCCTTCCCACGTAGCACCATGAGATCGGATGATGTCCTTCATGTGCTCTCGTAGTTCAGGTACGACAGCAAGCGCAAATGTACTCACCATCTCTCTTTCAGGCACCTTGCTCAACTCCATCTCTCGGGAATAGTACTTTAGGTACTTGGATATGTTCTTCCCGTCAAACTGATCTAGCAACCCCACAACAGATTGCAAGGCTTTAGTAGCAATTGCTTCTTTCTGTTCAGTGGCTTGCTGTTGTTGCATTACCAACGCGAATGCCTCAAGCAATCGCATATCAGACCGTGAAAGCTTGGTCACCTTTGGTGCCTCTCCAGATGTAGAAGCCTCATCTACGTAATGACCCAACCCTTCAATGTCCATGGTGGCAAAACCACGCACGTACCTCTCACCCTAGACTTTTCACGTCGAGTTCACCAGCTATCGTATAACGTGTTTTTCTGTCTAGGAATACACGGGGTATATGGCTGTGTAGAGGTATGTGGATTGACAAGGTTGGATCTAGATCTGGATGTTTCCACTCAAATGTTTCACTATCTACTCTTCTAGCCTGAGTGACCTTGTATCCGCTCGTCTCGAGTTTAAAGCTTGCTACGATCCAAGGTTACGTATAGGTTGCATAAACTTGTGTTACAAACAGATCTTTTGTATTCTAACTAAAAATACTCAGATCTGTATTATCTAACTGAAGTTATTCATCTATATCACTGGAAGCCTGACTTCTGAATAGCTCCCCAGCGACGCTAACTGGCCATCGATCCAACTATCACAACTTCATAGTACAATCAGAAGATACTAAGATCACTCAATCAACTTGATAGAGTATCGATACAACTTGCTATACACCCTGGTCTACCAAGTATTCCAGCAAGGTAAAACATGCATAATCCAAAACACTATTCAGATCTCAATATAGCGCCAACGGCGGTAGTACCTGGCAGCTCCGAGAACCCAAACAGCGGCTTAAGACTCATGGTGGCTCCGTTCTCCTTCATCACCAAGAGCTGAAATCAGCCCACACCTTCCAATGTCGAGTTGTATGCAGGTATGGCAGTTTTAGCAACAAACTCCTCTCCAAATTGCTCGAAAATGATCAAATTGACAATAGATGATACCGAAAAATCCGAAACTGCTAATAACAGAAGTATTTTTGAACTTTGAGATCTCAGTCCTTCCAAACCACTCGACCAATGATGATCAAACTTCACAGGAAGCTTGATTGGACCCTTCACTCCTACCCTGAACAATTTTCAGGTCGAAATCTTAAACCAATTCTCAGATATGGATCAAACCGTAATCTGTGCTAACTTCAGAGCTTTACAGATCCAGGTACATTTGATCCAAGATTCTGAACAAACTACTCGACCATTTGAGGTGAAACTTCCCAAGTATCTTATTGATAAGGCATGCTTCAATCCTGGAAAGTTTCACTCAGAAATTCGAGACAGATTTTAAGCAATAGCAACCTATCCATGGCTATCACAGTTCGTTGTCCCCGCCTTATCCCGTCTGCACTTCTCAACTTCAATCGGTCGGTTCAGAATCCAATTCGATCAAGAAACTGATGAAATTGATATCAAAACGACCAGCACGTCGTCAGCTCTCCAACCCAACAGACAGCTCCTCAAAACTCCTCGTGAGTCTCTCGGAACAACCAGAAACGTAGCAGTAGGTACAAATTTCACCCCCCTCCACTCAATCGATCATAACGCGCTCATACTTTCATCAAATCGATCGATTCTTCAGCCCAGATTGTAGCCCCGGTCGAGAGCTCTCCAACCATACCCTTCGTTTCGTGAATGGCCCCCTGAAGCCTCCGGAAACCACAGAAACGTCGCGAGGATCAGCTAGAACACCATTGGTCCAAAAGTGGACCAATAAGAGCAAAAAGAACTTTACCCTTTGTCTTTTCTCCTCTTAATTTTTCCCTTAGAACGAATTTTTACTCTCCAAGGAGACACAAGACATCAACAACACTCTAAGACTTCACAAAATCCTTCAGATATGTCGATGGATTCTTCGCGGTCCGTAACTACACAGATGCGCTCAACCAGAATGAAACCAGTGAGCCGCAGACTAATACAACGTCAATATTACAACTTGGAAATGTTCTACAATAAAAGGTATGACAAAAGGAAACGGTGAAGCTATCACTCGATTGTAATATTCTTGCCCGAAGTTTCTCACGATCCAAGCCCCATGATTGATCTTCGGTCTGCAATGGCACCGGACATCGACCCAAAGATTGAAAGGAACGTTCGATGGATAGTTGAGATCCATCGTTCCTCACAACAAAATGTACACCGTCATATCCCAAGTCTCTCCGTATGTTACGATTGGAAGGATCACCGGAAGCTGTAACTCCATCACCCTCCCCATGAACTCATCACCAAAGTACGCAACTAACCACTGTCGAAAGTGATCGCGGTGGATGCAATGAAGCTTGATGTGAAACGGATTCGGGAAAGGAAGATCTGGAGCCGGTAACACACCTCCGTCCATAACCACCACTTCTGCAGTTCTTCACTCCTCCATGCAGACCACCGAGAACCCTTACGAATCACCCGCTGAGAGAGAATGTCCGTATGAACCTTCGACTCACCATTTTATACACAAATGCGGCGACAAGGACCACTAAAGTGAACGCGCACAGATCGATGACTTGACACGTTTCTCTACCGTGCGATCACTTAAACAGATAATCACAAACGTGGCACTCATCACACCGTTCGGCGAGTTATGCGATACGGTTCACGAAACACGGAAAAGAAACACAACATAGGTTACACAGGAATTTCACACAGGAGCCGAACCACAACACGACACCGGTATCCAAACAATCATTGCAGAAGAGAAAACTAGAACCAGGTAGTAACCCGTCAAACTCTGGACCAGATACTCAGCCTGACGACTTCGGCCCACAGTAGTAGAAGCAGAAGAACAAGACGCGGAATCTCTCAGAGCAATTCGTATTTCTGCGGTTTCTCCATGTGATCCATCAGGGCAGGACGCTATCCTGAGAACCACGTGATCATTATCGTCCTGGGAATTCTCCTCTGTTTGCTGCATCTTGATCATGTCACTGGTTCCAAAGATATATTTTGGCACCATTGTGCAACTCCTCTGCCTCCAAGTACGTACTTGCTAGCAGCAGCCCGGGAGCAATCGTCCTCTTCTCGCTCCACCCAGCATGACTGTACCACAATTTTCAGGTGAATGGCGTATGGCTCTTTGAGACTTGAACGTTAATTCAGTGAACTTGAAAAAAACTACCCTGATGAGAACCAAAATGACAGTTTGAAAGCACTTTCGATGGGAATTGAGCCCATCTTGCTGGCCATCCCAGCGAAGGTTCACTCCCCTCAGCAGGAGGGGAGGAGGCTCAAGCAAAAAAAACCACTGTAAACAAAAGCACTTGTAACAAAAGACAAGGTAAAGTGGACAGGAAAACAAATAAAATCAAGGAATGTACCCTACATGTATCTCGCCCGTCTCCTCCAAGTCCGTTGGACAGCAGACTGTAAACACTCTGGAAACGGTTTCCTCTTAGACCATCCGGCAGCGTAAGACAACTGCTTGTAGATCTGGAATCGTTTCCTCCTAGGTTTACTCTCGGATCAGGAATAACAAGCTGCCATAAAAAATGTATCCACCTCCATCTCTAAAGAGGCAGCAAACACCTCACATGCATCACTGAAATGTAGATACAGCTCTCGCAACCGATCAAGACTCACTAGTTTCGCAAAGCTTCTCGATTCTCCGTCCGCATCTGTCCCTGCCAAGAAAATTTCCAAACGTCCTCCAGTACAGAATCAAATCTCGCTTTGCTCCAGACATCTTGCACGGAGTCCATGCGTGTCTCAAATATAGACTTGGAACCTCCGTCCATGAGACTAACCACTCAAGAAAGTTTTTAACACAGTCCAAAGTCACTCCTTCAAACTGTGGTCACCTCGCTGAGATCAGAAAAATGCTACAGAGCATATACCTCGCATCTCTGCCACCGAGAGAGCATGGTGAAAGAAGCCAAAACACGTTAAAATAATCGACAAGACCAGCGGGGTGAGTAAACTCAGTAAAAAATGATTACGAAATGAAGCCGAATGCAAACATCACCGCACGACAAAAGACACAGCAACAACAGAGCCCTTCCAAAGCTATGACGCCGCCATCCATAGAGTTGAAAAGGAAGTCTCGTTGCAGCCGACCCCACACACAAAGACTCTCAGGCTCAGCCGACCCCACACACACAGGCTGAACCCTAGCAGATACGCCGAGAAGTTAGTCAGGCGCGGTCCGGCGTCTTGGTGAAAATTGGCTACAGTGACAAAAGGACCGCCCACGTGTGAGCGGACCCCTTTTATACCAATAGTTGTGGTTTAACGGAACGAAAGTCATCCTCTCTGGTAGAGACACCCATCTAGGAAGAAGAGGTCTCAAGATCAAATTGTCTTGACATGTGTTCCTTATTTTGATATGTTGACATCATGGATGAGAGTCTGTGTTGGATATATAGCTACGTCTTGTATATCTAGGAGCGGGGGATCGCTATCCTCCTTAATCATGGGCTTCTTGGTCTAAGTCTTCACATGTCACTTCGGTTATAGATCAAGAGTTACATGGTGTGGCTATAGAAAGACTGTAAGTCCTATATGGTGACTTCATAGCTATAACTTCGGTCTACACTAGATAGTTTACATTATAACAGAAGTGGCATCAAGAGTCTGAGAAATTTTTAATAAATAAGGACTTAGCTTAGCAGGGAACCTTCTTGGTTGATACGCAAGACCTTAGCTTAGCTGAGGTGTTAAGGAAGAAAAGTGCCGCATCGTGCGATGAGGAGAGGATACTTTTTATCACCAAAGAGAGTCATCGACAAGTGCATGAGGAAGATAAAGATTGAAGGGATCAGATTCTTGAGGACTTCAAGTGTGAGAAGGTCACAAGAAGAGAAATAAACTATTGGGAGTTCGAATTTCATCTATTGTTATATTTGGAGATAAATCTATCTTCTGGTGAATGAAAATTGATCTTATTGAGTAGAGATTGACTGTTGAACAGAAATCGATATTTGTGGAAGACTTTTGTTGTCGCATGCAAGCTGGTTGGCTCTTGTCTTCTCATTCAGTCTGTACCTCCGCAATTAATCACAGTTAGAAGGCTCGTCCTTCTTGAGGACTCTCTTCGACATAATTCTAGTGCTTCCACTGAGAGTCATCTTGGGGTGATTGATCGTGGAGGTTGAGATTTGCACACGAAGAAGAGATAGATCGTAAGAGCAGAAGCACTGCTACTGCCACTATGGTTGTTGCATCAACATGTAATATCGTACCTTTTATTACATTTATGACTGCAACGACGGCATCATCGAGTCTTGATGCTACTGACATTTTGAAGACGCTTGTGATCTTAGTTCAACAACGTCCAATCGTTGGAGGGGTGAGTTAAAATCTACGAAGGCTTTGCAAGTGATCGTGAATGGATGTGGAAGATTTGAAGGTAGAGATATTTCCAGGTATCTATGTGAGTACAGAGGAGAGATGGAGCTTGTGAGAGTGATTGATGTAGAGACGATCGACAATTTTGAGTTGATTGTGATTCTTGAATTGCGAGATCAAGTTAGAAATGTACAGAGAAGAAAATTTGGTGTTTGACTAAGTTTTGAGCAAGCTCTCCGAGAAGAATTTCTTGAAGAGGATTCTAAGAAGTTTACTAGGAGAACGTTTCTGGACTAGGTTGATCAACAACCTGATTGTATGATGGGACAAAACGAGTTGTTGAGAAAATTCGATCGAAGATACGGACAGCTTTTTACGCTTGAACGTACAACCTTAGATGTTAGAAGGATAGAGCTTTTCTTGCAAGCTACTGATGAGGTCATGGCAGATCGGTTATGCTTCATGTTAGCAAATTGATCGGTTGAAGGAGATCTTTCTAGTGATTGGGGGATAGTTGAGGATGTCGTGGTTGTTCTAACGAGGTAGAGACGAGGAAGAGTGGTTGTAAGGGGACGTCCGCTTGCGAAAGTGGTCTCTCAACCTCACATTGCTTCTCACGTACAACAACTTCTGACTCCTGCTACTAGACTTGTTGTTCCTGCAGCAGTCCCTCCATTGCAAGTTGTGTCAGTTCTTGCACAAGAATACATGTTCAGAGACTTATAGAAAACCAAGGTCAATAGAACCAAATCGAGATCCGATCCGACAGACGCAAGAGTTGAAGGTAGAGCTGGCTGGTTTGGAAAGAGAGTAGTCACCAACGCCTGCTGCTACACATCCAGGAGGTACTCTTGTTCGTAGATGTATCTGGTGTGACATTCTAGATAATCTCCGAGGAGACTATCAAGAGCTTACGACCGCTCTACGATGCAGTTTGGACGAGGAGGCATGAAGAGTCTGAGATCTGTCTGAGATCGCTACGTCTGCAACAATAATTACGTTGATGATACCGCCGGTGAATCTTGATGTATATGCTGGACATATGAAGTTTCTGCTAGTCTTACGTTACTAGATAGGACTGTTGAGAACAGTAATGCTGAAGTTGCTTCTAAGGTGTTGAAGAGAGGAGTCGAGACTATCCGTAGGGTCACTGGGTGAGAAGATCATGTAGGCAATACGTCTATCAAAGTATTCTTGGACGTTGTCATGATGTGAATTATTCCACATAGTGAATAATTCACCTCTCAGTTAGAAGTTAGTCTCTTTGAGTGAAGCTAAGACCTCAGAGAAGTCGATTCTGGAGGAAGTGAGCATTCAAAAATCTGAAAACACCACGGCGTAGGTCTCGTCGTGCTGATCACCGTGGTATGTTTAAAAGTTACAAACGGAGTTGCATGCGAAAAGTTACTTGGGGTTCTTCTACAAGATTTCTGATACCGGGAAATTTACCATAAATCAGAGTGAGTTCGAAAAATACTTTTTAGATTTTTCTCATGTAGATTGTAGTATTTAGTATTTGTTTAAAATTCGAAATGTACAAAAAGAGCATGTCTAGAGAAAGTTATGGCACTTCGTGTTAGCAAAGGAAAGATGAAATACCACAGCTTTCTAGCATATTAGCTTAGAAACTGGTCTTCAAAACCAGTTGTGAGATCAGCTTCCGTGGTGTAGCTGAGAAACTTGAAGGGAGGAGTTCTCCGGATCAAATCCCTTCAGACTCACAACCGGCTTGGAGTAGGCTGGCCCCTTCGGGGGAATATGAGGGGCACCAAGTTGCCTAGGGGCGGGACACTAGATGTCCCTTAAACGTACCGTGAATGCGGGACGCCTCCGTCTACCCCTGCACTAGTGCAGTCACCTAGTGTGGATGCTAGAGGGAGATTACCACCGGGTTTCGAAATGGACCTCTCACCTTCGGGTTGGCGGGGTAATTAGTACGAATTCGGTTGCGGCTCTCTAAGTCCTGGGGTAGCGAGATGGCATCAAAGATATTCCAAGTCGGTACCAATTCTTTTGTAGAAAAATGTAGAGTTCGAAATACTATTCACTTGGGTCGAAAAATCAAGTGAAACTGATACCTGAGGCCATACTTACGGCACTTCAAAGTTTAAAGGGGCCGGAAAACGACAATGGTGATAACTCGAGCTCCAAGTGTCAGAACGAGGTGATTCGGGTGGTCAGAGGTATCCTGGGGTAGCGAGATGGCATCAAAGATATTCCAAGTCGGTACCAATTCTTTTGTAGAAAAATGTAGAGTTCAAAATACTATTCACTTGGGTCGAAAAATCAAGTGAAACTGATACCTGAGGCCATACTTACGGCACTTCAAAGTTTAAGGGGGCCGGAAAACGACAATGATGATAACTCGGGCTCCAAGTGTCAGAACGAGGTGATTCGGGTGGTCAGAGGTATCCTGGGGTAGCGAGATGGCATCAAAGATATTCCAAGTCGGTACCAATTCTTTTGTAGAAAAATGTAGAGTTCAAAATACTATTCACTTGGGTCGAAAAATCAAGTGAAACTGATACCTGAGGCCATACTTACGGCACTTCAAAGTTTAAGGGGGCCGAAAAACGACAATGGTGATAACTCGGGCTCCAAGTGTCAGAACGAGGTGATTCGGGTGGTCAGAGGTAGCCGTGGTGGAGTTACTTCGGATGGAGGTGTCAAATTTCACTTGATACCTAAGGCCATACTTACGGCACTTCAAAGTTTAAGGGGGCCGGAAAACGACAATGGTGATAACTCGGGCTCCACGTGTCAGAACGAGGTGATTCGGGTGGTCAGAGGTAGCCGTGGTGGAGTTACTTCGGATGGAGGTGTCAAATGCTGACTGAACGACCGACTCGGTGGCCGTCCGTACAGATGAACCTGCGAAGCTTAGTGAAATAGTCTTATTACGTGTAGATTTTTTATCAGTGATTTATTTTTCTACTGCCATCTGTTCAAGGCGTCTTTTACCCTTGCCAGGTGACACTGAAGGTTACGTAGGGTGGAGGAAAACCCAGAGGGGTGTATTCCGGAGAGAGAGAATTTTGAGTCCATTATCGCATTATCGCAGTCTGTCGATCATCGAGCAGTGTAGAGTTACCGTGCGAGAGCTATCGAGTAGAAGGAATTGAAGAGCTACGAGAAGATTTTACAGAGGTTACGTCTGAAGAGATTTTCTGACTGATCAGAGTTTTGATATCGAGGGATTGAGAGTAGAGAGCAGAATCGAGTAGAGAGGAGACCAAGAACTTGTACGTGTATCTTTCTGAATAGAAAACGAGAAGCTTCTAGGTGAACGTTGTCGTATTGTACATAGGTCTGTACAGTGAAAAGTATTGCAGAGAGACTCTTTTCTATATTGTGTAAAGGAAGCTGCCCTGCAGCTTAACAAGCTAGGCAGGAGCTAAGCTGGGGCTATGCTTGACAAGCTGCCCCCAAGCTTGGGTTAGAATATCACCCCTAAAGGAGTCGAAAGACACCAGAATGCAAAGCTCGATGAGGAGAGCGACCTTATGCTTCTAGTTTTGGCAGAAAGTGTTTTAAGCAATAGTTAGTACGAGTTTTAGACTGTGAAATATGTGAAAGAGGGAAATCCATCGATTCTGATTCGTGACTCGAACTCAGAATCGGATAGCGTGAGCGTGTAGGTGTTCACAAATACTATAGTTTTGACTCCTTGTTCATTAAAAACGGAGTTGTATAGAGAAGTTAGTGTAGGAAAGGCTAGTGAAGGTTTTATAGAAAAATTTCTTCAGGTAAACATATGTACAAAAGTTTTTACCTTCTTGAACGGAACCAAAGGCCATCCCAGTGATAGGGCGCATGCCTAGGAGGGAAGTGGTCTCAGGATCAATCCCCCCTGGCCTCTGGTTCCTATTCCGGCATGTTGGCCTCCTGGAAGGGAGTCTATGTTGGATATGCAGCCACGTCCTGCATATCTAGGGGCGGGAGACCGGTATCTCCCTTAATCGTGGGCTTCCTGGCCTAAGCCTCCGCATGTCATCCTGAATATACTATGGGAGATACCTGGTGCGCATATGAGGGGGCTGTGAGCCCTGTGGGACAGCCTCATAAGTGTTGGGGCTTCGGCCTACATTGGATGGCTTGTAGTATATTCAGGGTGGCATCAAGATGGCATCGAGGGCACGGGAAACTTTTGCTGATTATTATGTACGCATAAGGACAGCAGAGGAACAGCTTTAGATGGGGCCTTAAAATTAAAGCGAAAGATTACAGCGGAAGCGGAAAACTACAGTGGAAGCGAAAGATTACAACAGAAGCTTGAAGCGGAAGATTACAGCGAAAGCGGAAAATTACAGCGGAAGCGGAAGATTACCGCGGAAGCTTGAAGCGGAATATTACAGCGGAAGCGGAAAACTACAGCGGAAGCGGAAGATTACCGCGGAAGCTTGAAGCGGAATATTACAGCGGAAGCGGAAGATTATCGCGGAAGCTTGAAGCGGAAAACTACAGCGGAAGCGGAAAACTACAGCGGAAGCGGAAGATTACCGCGGAAGCTTGAAGCGGAAGCGGAAAACTACAGCGGAAGCGGAAGATTACCACGGAAGCTTGAAGCGGAATATTACAGCGGAAGCGGAAAACTACAGCGGAAGCGGAAGATTATCGCGGAAGCTTGAAGCGGAGTATTACAGTGGAAGCGGAAAACTACAGCGGAAGCGGAAGATTACCGCGGAAGCTTGAAGCGGAAAACCACAGCGGAAGCGGAAAACTACAGCGGAAGCGGAAGATTACCGCGGAAGCTTGAAGCGGAATATTACAGCGGAAGCGGAAAACTACAGTGGAAGCGAAAGATTACAACAGAAGCTTGAAGCGGAAGATTACAGCGGAAGCGGAAAACTACAGCGGAAGCGGAAGATTACAGCGGAAGCGGAAAACTACAGCGGAAGCGGAAGATTACCGCGGAAGCTTGAAGCGGAATATTACAGCGGAAGCGGAAAACTACAATGGAAGCGGAAGATTACAACAAAAGCTTGAAGTGGAAGATTACAGCGGAGGCGGAAGGAGGAGAATTAGAGTTTAAGAGGGGGCAGCTTAGCTAAGGCCCTGCTTCTGATAAGTGACTACGCTGATAAGGACAGCAGGGGGGCAGCTTAAGCTGGGGCCTTATCTTTTAGGTAAAATATCTGCGGCGACTTGGGATCGGGGGGACAGTTTTTGGCAAAGGAATGTTTTCTGAGGGAGCTGAAGGGATATACGCAGGAGAAGCTAAGAAGCTGGGGGAAGATCAAATTGCTGACAGATTGAATTGGGAGAGCATCATAAGAGAGAGAGGCATGAGTTTTAGGCTTGGACGTTGTTTAAATAAACTATTCTGGGGAGAAATTACTCTCAGGAGACAGTTCTATTGAGAGATCGTTTGGAAATCTACAGGGGACTTTTGATCGACGTTGGATCAGATTTCTGAGAGTTTCAGTAGGGGCAAGGAGAGGAATAAGATTCAGAGGTCCGGATTTCTCTATTAGGTTCAGATTGAGACGTACTGGGTAGACTTTTGGCTTGACGGGTGAAGACAGGTGCGCAGGAGAGGAAGAGAGAGATTTTCTGTACAGTTGGAGAAATTGGTGGTGCAGACGACACTGTAATAAAGTTAATTGAATCTTGAGAGACCTATGTGTGTACCCAGGGTGTGTTTGAGTGCTTGTTTTTGTAATTGGTGAACACAAGGAGCAGTGTTTTGAGATCACATCGTCAGCAGCAACCTATTTTCTTTTCTGGTCATTTTTCTCTGATCGATCACAGTCAGGAGGTCCGCCCTCCCCAAGAAAGACTCTCAACTCGACATCTGGTGCTTCCACTGAGAGCTATTGGGGTGATTGAATTGGAGAATTGACTGAGTTGAGAAGATGGATCACAGTGCTGCCGTACAGGGTGTAGCTGCTGCTCAAGGTGCTCCTGTTCAAGGGACTCCTGGCCAAGATGGAATTGGCTCTCAAGGAGGGCCTACGGTGGTTCCAACAGCAACAGCACAGCCTGCTGTAGACACGTCTCAGATTCTTCAGGCGTTGGCTGCCTTGATTCAGCAGCAGCCTGCAGTTGGGGGAGCTGAGCAGAAGTCCACAAGAGCATTACAAGCAATTGTTGGTCGCTGTGGACGGTTTGATGGAAGAGATGTTACTAGATACCTGCGGGAGTATGTGGGTGAGATGGAGTTGGTCAGGGCACCTGAAGTTGAGGTAATTCTAAGCTTTGAGTTGACTGTTGTCCCTGAACTGAGAGAGAAGGTGAGAAATTTACAGAGAAGACATTTAGGTGGGTGGACTCTGTTTGAACGTGCATTGAGAGAAGAGTTTCTAGAAGAGGACTCTGAAAGAGTCACCAGAAGAACTCTCATGGACTGGATAGAACGTCAGCCTGGACGTTCCATGGGATTGAATGAGATAATTCGTGAGTTTGAGAAGAGGTATTCTCAGCTTTCTGGTCTAGAGAAGTTGACACTGGATGCTAGGAAGACGGAGTTGTTCTTGGGGGCTCTGGATGAGTTCACAGCAGATAGGCTTTGTTTCATGTTGGCTGATCGAGGGACTGAAGGGGGAGTTACATCTGATTGGAGGAGAGTGGAAGAAGTAGTATCTACCCTTGCTAGGCAACGTCGTGGTAGGATGGTGTTACAGCTAGAAACCTTACCAGAGCAGCAGAGAGTAGCCCCTCAAGTTCATGTAGCTCCTCCTACAATACCTCAGGCACCTATTGTGATTCCTCAAGCATCCATAGTGGTTCCCCAAGTGATTGCTCAAGCGCCTGCAGCACCTATCCCAGCACAGAGAGGACCTAGACAGCAACAGCGACCTGCTGAGAACCGAAATCAGAATAACTTGATAGAAGAGCTCACTCAACAGCTGAGAGATTTGAGGGTTGAGATGGCAGACTTGAGGAGAGACCAACGACCAGTTGCGCCAGGTGCTCGACCTGTAGGAGGAACCTTTACAAGGAGATGTATTTGGTGCGACAGCCCAGATCATCTCAGAGGAGACTGTCAAGACTTGGCGGTTGCCTTGCGAGAGGGCGTAGTCAACTATCAGAATAACAGGTTGTATTTAACTGCCACGGGGCAGCCTCTGAACACATATTTTGGGAGAGGAGGAATGAGGAGTTCTCTTCCAGCACTTACTGGCGTGAATACTACAGCGATGACTGCGGGTTCTGCAGAGGCTGATGTGTATACTGGGAAGGTTGAGGTGCGCTCTAATCCAACTATGGTTGAGCAGGCTGATGAGGTTTCAGTTGAAATGATGAAGAGAGGTGCAGAAAGCATTAGGAGAGCTACTGGATGGAGGGACCCAGTAGATGCAATTTCTATTCGAGCGTTTTTAGAGACAAGTGGTGAACAGGATGCCATGGTGGAAGACAAGAGAAGACGGGATGCTTCTGATTTAGATGCAGGGGTACCAGAGGACAGTGACCGTAGGAGGGTTACGAGGAGGAGAGCAGCAGAACCATCACCAACTGTACCAGCTGGTAGATTTCCTGCTGCAGAGGATATACCTTCTACCTCTACAGCCCCACCACCTACAGTAGACCCTATGGAAGGTGTACATGATTTACCACAGGAGCCTACTGCTGCGGATAGAGTGCGGGGGAAAAGGTTTACAGCACAGGAAAAGAGGAAAGCTCCAGCTTACAAGTTAGCGGCAGACATCGAAACAACAACAGACTTGCGTGCTGTTCTGGAGCAACGCATTTTGGATGCTAGAGTTGAGTTTACTCTTCGTGAAGTGCTTGGTATCGCAAAGAGAGAGTTTCATGAGTTGATAATAGACATCATGAAGAGAAAGAGACAAGTATTGACTAAACAAGTAAGTAGTCAGATGGTTGGAGCAGTAGATGCTATTGGTGTTGATCAGTTCAGAGATGATAAGTATGAGGCATGGGTTGCTGGTCCTGCTGTTATTGAGAATGAAGATGAAGAGTTTGAAGAGGAAAGGTCAGGCGCAGACAGCGATTTCAAGGAGAAGCACTGGGCAAGAGCGACAACAGAGACGCAGGTTCGACTTGGGGGACTTTCTGAGCCAGTACCTGCACTTGTGGATCACGGGTCGGAGATCAACATCATTTCCAAGGAGGTGTATGAGAAGGGGCAGTGGCCAATCGAAAGGAATCATGGTTGGGTACTCCGTGCAGCAAATAATCAGAAGGGTGAGTTATACGGAGCTTGTCCTAATATGCGTGTGAAGATTGGAGATGTAGAGGTTGATCAGCATTTCTTTGTACAGTCGTCTGCCTCCTATCCTGTCATACTGGGCCAACCATACATCACCGCTGTTCGAATGGAGACAAAGGTGATGAACGATGGGTCTCATTATGCCAGAGTTCGGAGTCCTGATGACAAGTACTCAGTACAGTTTTTGACGATTCGTTCAAGACATGAACGGAACCGACAAACCCTTAGAGATTCTCAGACGAAGAGATGTAAGGGTTTTCGCAGTCCACTCCTGTAGAGCGGGAAGACAGGGGTGTAGAACCTATTGTTGAGGTCCCGTCAGAGTTGGAAGCGAGACATGTACAAAGGTCTGGAGACAAGTGTGGTGTACAGAGTTGGCAGTCTGGATTGCTGATGTTTGAGACAGATGGGTGGAGTCGATTTACAAGAGTTGAAGATATGGAGAAAAATACAAAAAGATGGGTGGTGAAACAAGTATCAGAGTTGTGGCGTGTAGGAGTTCTACCTGAAGACGAAGTGGTTTCTGGGTTGTTTGAAGAGTTTATGTCTGTACAGTCAGTTATTGGTTGGTTAGACAATGTGAGTAGATTGATGGAGGGGGAAAATAGTGTGGTGGTGATCCCTATCCACTCTCGATGTATATATGAGGAGATTGCTACATACATGCAGTTCTTTCCTCATCCGATGCAGAATAATGAAGGGAGAGAAGCAAGTTGTTGGTGTGCACTCACTCAAGAAGCAGATGTCCATGCGAAGTACAAATCTGTACTGAGAAAGGTAAGACCGGTAGCAGCTCAACTACCTGCTAACTCCCAACAGCAAGTACAGTTAGTGGGGACTGAGCCTATATTGCGTGATCATAAACGAGTAGGACACCAGTTTACTGAGAAGACATTGAAGGAGCTCCAGATAGGAGGGGGTGATTTCTTGACTGAGGACGAGAAAACCGTGTTTGAACAGATGATAGTGAAGCATGGTAAAGCATTCTCTTTTTCAGCAGAGGAGATAGGTTGTGTGGACCCAAAGGTTATAGCGCCTATGGTTATATTCACAATCCCTCATGTGCCTTGGGACTTGAAATCGATCCCAGTTCCTCGTGCTTTGTTGCCTAAGCTCATCGAGTTGTTGAAAGAGAAGGTACAGATGGGGATACTTGAGCCGTCTATGGGGCCATATTCTAGCAGGTGGTTCACTGTCCCAAGAAGTCAGGAGCTTTGCGTTTTATTCAAGACTTACAGCCTGCGAATAACGTAATCATACGTAACGTTGGGACGGGTCCTGTGATTGAAGAGGTAGCAGAGGCATTTGCAGGGAGAGCTATTTATTCGATAAGAGATCTATATTCTGGTTATGATCAGTTCCAGCTGGCTGTGGAGAGTAGAGATTTAACTACTATGCGTACGCCCCTGGGGTTGATGCGGATGTGTACTCTTCCACAAGGAGCGACAAACTCGGTGGCTCATATGCAGAATGCGATGCATAAGGTACTAAGGGAGTTTGTGCCTGATGCTACCATTCCGTTTCTAGATGATATTCCTATAAAGGGTTGCGCGGTTGAAGACAAGAATGAAGCAGTACTTGCCAATGGATGTAGAAGGTTTGTTACAGACCATATCAGAGATGTAGAACGTATCTTGACTCGACTGGAGGAGGTGCATCTCACCCTGTCAGGAGCTAAGTCCAAGTTTGGTGTGTCTGAGATTTTAGTGGTTGGACATCTGTGTGGTGCTTTTGGAAGGCGACCAAACCCCGAGAAGGTTGAAGCTATAGCTAGGATAGCAGACTGTAAAAATATCACGGAGGTTCGACGCTTTCTAGGTGCTTGTGTATTTTATCGTTTATCCATTCCTCATTATGCCCATGTTGCTGAGCCTTTGTATGCATTATTGAGGAAGGGTAAGAGGTTTGCATGGACCTCGGTCCATCGAGAAGCTATGAATAGGCTGAAGGAGGCTCTACAGTCTCCACCTGTTCTAAGAAGAGTAGACTACGGATGTGGGAGACCTGTCATGGTCACAGTAGATACTAGTCCAAAGGCGATTGGCTGGGCAATAGGTCAAGATGATGCGGATGGTATGCGGTTTACCTCTAGGTTTGGAGCTAAGATCTTGACAGACAGGCAACGAGATTATCCTCAGGTGAAGCGTGAGTTGTGAGGAGCGGTGACAGCGATGAAGACAGACCGTGAGTTTTTGATTGGTGCTCATGTAGTTCTAGAAACGGATTGTCTACCTCTACTAGGCATGATATCCAACTGTAGCACGCCAGACATAGAGATATTACGTTGGATTGCCTATATTAGAAGTTTGAATCCAGAGCTGAAGCATATAAAAGGAAAGGAGAATATGGTCGCAGACATGTTATCAAGAGCTCGATTTGTGGATGAGGATGTCATGATTTCAGAAGCTGAGGAAGAGGAGAGAAAGGATGCTCATTGTCAGGTTAATCGACGGGCTACGAACTTGGAGCCGTTGATGTTCAAAGAGGAGCTTTACACAGGTAGACTTCGTGACATAGGGTATTATCTGAGCTTGTTGGAGAGGCAGGAGAGGTGGAGCAAAGTAGAGTTCAGAGAGATAAGGAAACAAGCTTACAAGTATCTTCTGCATGATGGGTATCTTTGGAGACGACCACAGAGAAGAGATGGGATGTTCATACGAGTAGTGGACGATCTGCAGACTAAGCAGCAACTAATGAAGGAGTTCCATGATACCTTATGGGCCGGACATCGAGGGATTTGGGCTACCTATGTCAAGTTGAAGGAAAGGTATTGGTGGAAAGGTCTATACCAAGATGTGATGAACTACGTCAGTTCCTGCTTGCATTGCCAGTTCTACTCAAAGATGCGATATAGGGACGGTCTCGTGCCAACTTATCCGCCTTGCATTCACTTTCAGTGGGTTCTCGACTTGGTGGTGATGCCTCTGGGGTTATGGGGCATGCGATATTTGGTTCTGGCTCGTGAGGATCTCTCCAACTTTGTAGAAGGGCGAGCCTTGAGGACAAAGACCACAGAGGGATTATGTAAGTTTGTTCTTGAAGATATTATTTGTAGATATGGGTCTGTAGGAAGACTACGGGCAGATAGGGGAGAACTACGTGGTACGGAAGCGAAAGAGTTTTTTGCTCGGTATGGTGTGAAGCTCAAGCTTACTACTGCGATGAATCCAGAGGGGATTGGCAAGAGCGAACGAGGACATCCATCAATAGTTCAGGCTTTGGTTAAGGCGTGTGATGGTAAGCATAGAGAGTGGCCTAGGTTACTCCCTTTGGCTTTATGGGCGGATAGAACAACTCATTGTTCTACTACAGGGTACATGCCTGTTGAGTTAATGCTAGGACAGAAACCGATGATGCCAGCTGAAGAAGACTTTCCTACCTGGGCTACCTTACCATGGGAAGAAAACGTGGACCATGTGCAACTTCTCTCACTACGAATCAGACAGCTAGAATGCAGAGAGGAGGATCTCGCTGAAGCGCAGCGACGGCTGAAGACGGCTCGACTTGGGAACAAGGAGAGGTTTGATAAGACTCATAGACTTCGACCAAAACCGATACAAGTTGGAGACTGGGTGTTGGTATACTACAGTACATTGGAAAACCAACACTCTACAATTCGAAAGTTTTCGAGAAGGTGGTTTGGCCCGTACCTTGTCTCTGATGTACATCAGAATGCTACCTATTCCTTGCAAGAGCTAGATGGCACGCCTTTAAGGCTCCCAGTTGCAGGGAAACGAGTGAAGTTATTCAAGAAGAGAGGGAAGACTGTGGAGCTAGCTGAGTTCTTAGGTTCAGAGCAGACAGGAGCAAATGAAGACTTTTCTGAGACGGTCGAAGAGAGCGAGGACGATTCGGAGGACCACGAGGATCGGTGACGGATTGGCACATACCAGAGGATGTGCAGGTTTGGAGGGGTTGAATGTCGTATTGTACATAGGTCTGTACAGTGAAAAGTATTGCAGAGAGACTTTTTTCTATATTGTGTAAAGGAAGCTGCCCTGCAGCTTAACAAGCTAGGCAGGAGCTAAGCTGGGGCTATGCTTGACAAGCTACCCCCAAGCTTGGGTTAGAATATCACCCCTAAAGGAGTCGAAAGACACCAGAATGCAAAGCTCGATGAGGAGAGCGACCTTATGCTTCTAGTTTTGGCAGAAAGTGTTTTAAGCAATAGTTAGTACGAGTTTTAGACTGTGAAATATGTGAAAGAGGGAAATCCATCGATTCTGATTCGTGACTCGAACTCAGAATCGGATAGCGTGAGCGTGTAGGTGTTCACAAATACTATAGTTTTGATCCTTGTTCATTAAAAACGGAGTTGTATAGAGAAGTTAGTGTAGGAAAGGCTAGTGAAGGTTTTACAGAAAAATTTCTTCAGGTAAACATATGTACAAAAGTTTTTACCTTCTTGAACGGTGTCGCGCTACTTGGCGGCTACATGTTATATTTCTACTCCGACGCTTGAGTTTAGTAGTTCTAGAAGTTAGCTTATATTACTTCTAGTCGTTTATGTATATGTTTGACACCTTTGCATACGGTGTTAACACTATTTTGAGTCTTAGTAGGTTGATTACCATGTTGATAGGGCTTAAGCTCATGGGTTGTATTTGCGTGTCGCCCATGCACGCTTTCTAGCTGATTTAAGTTATTTTTCGGGGCTGCGTGTCGTTTTAAGTAATTTAAGTTTTACGTTGGCACTCTAGGAGGCTTGACGTGGTAGCCTATGAGTAAAAATAAGTTTCCACGTGGTTTAGGGTACTAAAAGACAACCAAGTGGAGCTATGAACTCCCATTGGTCCGTTTTTGTCTTTTGTAAAACTCTAAATTTAGAAACAGAGCTCTAGAGTTGAGTTCGAGCATTTGGTGAGGGATCTTCAAACTCTGAGAGCACAAGGAGAGAGGTCTCGTCATGCCAAGCACTTCCAGTGAAAATTTCGATCGATTTGAGTCAATAAAGACGGAGTTATGAGCAATTGAAGTTCGGATTGTGCTAGAATTGAATCATTTTGGTTGGATTTAGGGTTTTCAGTGTCATTCGCAGCAGATTTGAGGAAATTGTTTCAAAACTTCGAGGTTGTGTTCTCCGCCAGCAGGGCTACGATTTCACAAAAAGTTTCATATCGATTGAGCAACTGAGTAATTCAGGGCGGCCGCTGAAGCTGAGGGGGTCTGAAAAGCTCTTAATCTAGAGCAGCGACTTCAGAGGAGGAGATCTACAGTTCTGTGTACATTCAGGAGTCCCAACTTCACAGGGATGTTCAGCACCCTGTAGACTGCAAATCCTGTAAGAAACTTTGAAATTGATCGAGCCAAACTCCTGTTATAGGTTGAAATAGCCAGCTAGGTACCAGAAATTGCCGTAGTTTCCTTGCTCAAAACTTTTCTGTTCATATCTCCGTGTCAGAATTTGATCTCAGGCTGAAATTTCGTCTGTGAGTTCAGTAGTACCTCATTTGCATGTAGGGGAAGTTTAGAGGTCTAAACCTTCATAGTTTTCCTCTCCGTGAGTGTCAAAGTTCACCGCCGAATCCTATTACTGCCAGCTAGACCTGAATTTCGCCTTCTGGGTATATTACTAGATCTTACACATCTGTGTGAGTGTTTATAGCCCTATTGTGACCTGAAAGCCAACCTCTTGAGTGAACAACCACAGCCAGAAGCCCGGCGCTTTCCTAGGTAGACGGATTACACTCCGACATACTCTCTTTTTTGGTGAACTCGACGTGAAACACCTAGGGTGGGAGTTTTCTTGAGAGTGTTACAGGATCAGATATCATGGCCAACCAAGGATCATCAAGTGGAGCTGCTGCTGCTGCTCAGCAGCAGCAGCAGCAGTGGCTTTGCCTTTGCCACTCGATTACAATCAGAAGATGGAGCAAGCTGCACGAGAACCGACTCTCAGAGAACCGAGAAGAATTGGGCATCAGTTCACAGAAACAACACTGAAGGAGCTGAAGATTGGAGGTGATGGATTTCTTACTGAGCAAGAGAAGAAGAGCTTCAGGGAGATGCTATCTAGGCATGGTAAGGCGTTTGCGTTTGAGTCACATGAAGTAGGATGTGTAGATCCAAGTGTAGTTGCACCTATGGTAATCTTTACTATACCGCATGTGCCTTGGAATCTACGTCCTATCCCTGTACCTAGAGCTCATCTACCAAAGCTGATAGACTTGCTCAATGAGAGAATTAGGATGGGTATCTTGGAACCATCTATAGCTCCCTACTCTAGCAGATGGTTTACTGTTCCGAAGAAGAGTGGAGCTTTGAGATTTATCCAAGATATGCAGCCAGTTAACAAGGTGACTATCAGGAATATGGGTATAGGACCTATTGTAGATGAGTTTGCAGAGGCTTTTGCTGGTCGTGCTATCTATTCCATGGGAGACTTATATTCAGGTTACGATCAGTTTCAGTTATCCTCTGAGAGTAGAGACTTGACTACAATGAGGACACCTTTTGGGTTACTAAGGATGTGCACCTTGCCGCAAGGTGCTACCAATTCTGTAGCACATATGATGAATGGCATGAACAAAGTTTTGAGGGACTTCATTCCTGAAAAAACTATGCCATTCCTTGATGATGTGCCGATCAAAGGATGTGCTGAGGAGGAGAAGAATGAGGTAAAGGATCAGAGGGGGTGCCGTAAGTTTGTTGCAGACCATATAGCTGATTGTGATAAGATATTGAGTCGACTGGAGGAGGTTCATTTGACTTTATCAGGAGCAAAGTCTATATTTGGAGAACATGAGGTGTTAATAGTGGGACATCTATGTGGATCTTATGGTCGGAAACCTTGTCCAAACAAGGTTGATGCCATCCGAAGGATGAAGGAGACATGTGGATCGGTTACTGAGGTGAGAAGGTTTCTAGGTGCATGTGTGTTTTATCATATATGGATTCCACACTTTGCACATGTAGCAGATCCGTTGTACAAGTTGCTGAGGAAGGGGCAGAGATTTCAGTGGCAAGAGGAGCAAAGCGAGTCTATGAAGAAGTTGAAGGATCTGTTGTCTTCACCACCAACTCTACGGAAGGTAACATATGAGTTGGGCAGACCTGTTATCCTTACTGTTGATACTAGTCCTATTGGCATTGGGTGGGCTATAGGACAAGATGACAAGGATGGAAATAGATATGTGGTGCGTTTTGGTGCTAAGGTCTTAAGTTCACGGCAGAGAGACTACCCTCAGGTCAAGAGAGAGCTATGGGGAGTAGTTACTGCGATGAAGAGTGATAAGGAATACTTGATAGGAGCACCTGTGGTTGTGGAGACAGACTGCTTACCTCTCTTGGGAATGATCACTAGCTGTACAACTCCAGATATTGCTATGTTGAGGTGGATAACATATATCAAGTCCTTGAACCCAGAGTTTAGACATATTGCAGGAAAAGACAATCCTGTGGCAGATATGTTATCAAGGGCTAGGTATTACGATGAGAAAGAAATGATAGATGATCAGGAGGATGTGGGAACAGAGTTCTATTCTAGTGCTCTTGCTAGAAGGGATAGAAGCTGTTTTGCAGCTCCATTGGAGTTATTTGAGGAAACTATGTACGATGGCGAGTGGTTGGATCTTGGGCGCTATTTGAGTTCATTGGAAAGGCAAGAAGGCTGGTCTGATGCAGATTTCAAGAGGATCCGTAGAACAGCTTATGGGTACTTTTTACATGGAGGACATCTATAGAAGCGCCCTAAGCTACAAGGAGGTATACTGCAGCGGGTGGTATGTGACTTGGAATTGCAGCAGAAGCTGATCAAGGAGTTCCATGAGAGTTTATGGGCCGGTCATAGAGGAGTTTGGGCTACATTTGCCAAGATGAAGGAGAAGTATTGGTGGAAGGGTATGTATAAAGATGTAGTACAGTTTGTTTCATCCTGTATACCTTGCCAGATGTATTCCAACGTACGTCATCGTGATGGATTGCATCCTACTTATCCTTTAGCCATTCATTACAAATGGGTAGTGGATCTGGTAACTATGCCATTTGGGCTTGGACAAATGAGGTATCTAGTCTTGGCTAGAGAAGATCTATCTAACCAAGTTGAAGGCCGTGCCTTGAGGACGAAGACCACTGCTAGTGTCTGCCGCTTTCTACTTGAAGATGTTATTTGTAGGTATGGGTGTGTGGGAAAGATCACTGCAGATAGGGGCGAGCTGGATTCACAGGAAGCAGTTGAGTTCTTCAAGCGATTGGGAATCAAGTTGGCGTTAACCACTGCTTACAATCCTGAACGGAATGGCAAGGGCGAACGAGGTCATCCGCCAATCATCAAAGCTTTGGTAAAAGCTTGCAAGGGTAAGATCCGTGAATGGCCTAGACTGCTACCATTTGCTTTGTGGGCAGATCGTACAACTCATAGTACCGTTACAGGCTACATGCCAGCAGAGTTGATACTAGGGCAAAAATCTGTGATGCCGATTGAGGAGGTTGTGCCTACTTGGAATGTTTTGCCATGGGAAGATGATAGAAGTACGGAGGATCTTCTTGCATTAAGGATCCAACAGTTAGAACGGAGACCTGAGGATGTTGCCAAAGCTGTGGAAAGGTTGAAGACTGCTAGAGAGAGAAACAAAGGCAGATTTGATAGAACGCATAGATTACGACCCAAACCAGTTAAAGAAGGTGAGTGGGTGTTAGTCTATGATAGTAGTCTTGATAATCAGCATAGCACTATCAGAAAGTTCTCCAAGAGATGGTTTGGACCTTATGTGGTGTTAGAAGTTTATGATAATACCACATACTCTTTGAGAGAGTTAGATGGTGCAGTGCTCAAGATACCAGTCGCAGGGAAGAGAATCAAAGGTTCAAAACTTCGAGGTTGTGTTCTCCGCCAGCAGGGCTACGATTTCACAAAAAGTTTCATATCGATTGAGCAACTGAGTAATTCAGGGCGGCCGCTGAAGCTGAGGGGGTCTGAAAAGCTCTTAATCTAGAGCAGCGACTTCAGAGGAGGAGATCTACAGTTCTGTGTACATTCAGGAGTCCCAACTTCACAAGGATGTTCAGCACCCTGTAGACTGCAAATCCTGTAAGAAACTTTGAAATTGATCGAGTCAAACTCCTGTTATAGGTTGAAATAGCCAGCTAGGTACCAGAAATTGCCGTAGTTTCCTTGCTCAAAACTTTTCTGTTCATATCTCCGTGTCAGAATTTGATCTCAGGCTGAAATTTCGTCTGTGAGTTCAGTAGTACCTCATTTGCATGTAGGGGAAGTTTAGAGGTCTAAACCTTCATAGTTTTCCTCTCCGTGAGTGTCAAAGTTCACCGCCGAATCCTATTACTGCCAGCTAGACCTGAATTTCGCCTTCTGGGTATATTACTAGATCTTACACATCTGTGTGAGTGTTTATAGCCCTATTGTGACCTGAAAGCCAACCTCTTGAGTGAACAACCACAGCCAGAAGCCCGGCGCTTTCCTAGGTAGACGGATTACACTCCGACAACGGAACCAAAGGCCATCCCAGTGATAGGGCGCCTGCCTAGGAGGGAAGTGGTCTCAGGATCAATCCCCCCTGGCCTCTGGTTCCTATTCCGGCATGTTGGCCTCCTGGAAGGGAGTCTATGTTGGATATGCAGCCACGTCCTGCATATCTAGGGGCGGGAGACCGGTATCTCCCTTAATCGTGGGCTTCCTGGCCTAAGCCTCCGCATGCCATCCTGAATATACTATGGGAGATACCTGGTGCGCATATGAGGGGGCTGTGAGCCCTGTGGGGCAGCCTCATAAGTGTTGGGGCTTCGGCCTACATTGGATGGCTTGTAGTATATTCAGGGTGGCATCAAGATGGCATCGAGGGCACGGGAAACTTTTGCTGATTATTATGTACGCATAAGGACAGCAGAGGAACAGCTTTAGATGAGGCCTTAAAATTAAAGCGAAAGATTACAGCGGAAGCGGAAAACTACAGTGGAAGCGAAAGATTACAACAGAAGCTTGAAGCGGAAAATTACAGTAGAAGCGGAAGATTACCGCGGAAGCTTGAAGCGGAATATTACAGCGGAAGCGGAAAACTACAGCGGAAGCGGAAGATTACCGCGGAAGCTTGAAGCGGAATATTACAGCGGAAGCGGAAAACTACAGCGGAAGCGGAAGATTACCGCGGAAGCTTGAAGCGGAAGTGGAAAACTACAGCGGAAGCGGAAGATTACCACGGAAGCTTGAAGTGGAATATTACAGTGGAAGCGGAAAACTACAGCGGAAGCGGAAGATTATCGCGGAAGCTTGAAACGGAGTATTACAGTGGAAGCGGAAAACTACAGCGGAAGCGGAAGATTACCGCGGAAGCTTGAAGCGGAAAACCACAGCGGAAGCGGTAGATTACCGCGGAAGCTTGAAGCGGAATATTACAGCGGAAGCGGAAAACTACAGTGGAAGCGAAAGATTACAACAGAAGCTTGAAGCGGAAGATTACAGCGGAAGCGGAAAACTACAGCGGAAGCGGAAGATTACCGCGGAAGCTTGAAGCGGAAGATTACAGCGGAAGCGGAAAACTACAGCGGAAGCGGAAGATTACCGCGGAAGCTTGAAGCGGAATATTAGAGCGGAAGCGGGAAACTACAATGGAAGCGGAAGATTACAACAAAAGCTTGAAGCGGAAGATTACAGCGGAGGCGGAAGGAGGAGAATTAGAGTTTAAGAGGGGGGCAGCTTAGCTAAGGCCCTGCTTCTGATAAGTGACTACGCTGATAAGGACAGCAGGGGGGCAGCTTAAGCTGGGGCCTTATCTTTTAGGTAAAATATCTGCGGCGACTTGGGATCGGGGGGACAATTTTTGTCAAAGGAATGTTTTCTGAGGGAGCTGAAGGGATATACGCAGGAGAAGCTAAGAAGCTGGGGGAAGATCAAATTGCTGACAGATTGAATTGGGAGAGCATCATAAGAGAGAGAGGCATGAGTTTTAGGCTTAGACGTTGTTTAAATAAACTATTCTGGGGAGAAATTACTCTCAGGAGACAGTTCTATTGAGAGATCGTTTGGAAATCTACAGGGGACTTTTGATCGACGTTGGATTAGATTTCTGAGAGTTTCAGTAGGGGCAAGGAGAGGAATAAGATTCAGAGGTCCGGATTTCTCTATTAGGTTCAGATTGAGACGTACTGGGTAGACTTTTGGCTTGACGGGTGAAGACAGGTGCGCAGGAGAAGAAGAGAGAGATTTTCTGTACAGTTGGAGAAATTGGTGGTGCAGACGACACTGTAATAAAGTTAATTGAATCTTGAGAGACCTATGTGTGTACCCAGGGTGTGTTTGAGTGCTTGTTTTTGTAATTGGTGAACACAAAGAGCAGTGTTTTGAGATCACATCGTCAGCAGCAACCTATTTTCTTTTCTGGTCATTTTTCTCTGATCGATCACAGTCAGGAGGTCCGCCCTCCCCAAGAAAGACTCTCAACTCGACAACGTGCTGGTGCTTCACAGGAGCAATTTTCTGATATTCTGAATTACTGAACGTGAGCTTTGCAATCTGAATGACCTGGAGTTGAAGATCTACTTGCACGCCGTGTGTTTTGTCTTGGTCAAATCGGGAACGTGGTGGTGTGGTTTCTTTCGATCCGTATTCCGTGTGTGGTTTTTGCCCTCCTCTTCACGATCGTATCACAGCTAGAAGGTTCGCCCTTCCCAGGAAACTCTCGCCTCGACAACGTGGATAGGCATGTTCACTGACAAGATGCTTCTGTGGAAGAAAGAGACGGCGAGATGCTTCTGAGCTTGATACTTGAGTTCCAGAGGAGACTAGAGAGGATGAAGAGTCACCGAGAAGCAAGAAGCTCCTCTGGATGACATCCCGTCTACTTTTCAAGCTCCTCCACCTACACCAGGTCCGATGGAGGACGTGTAGAGGTCTCAGCATGAGCCAATAACTATTGGCAGGCGGTTTACTACCCAAGAGAAAGAGAAGGGACCGGCTTACAAGTTGGCTATATATTGAAACTTCTACTGATCTCTTGATCATTCTGGAGCAGAGGATACTAGATGCACGAGTTTAGTTTTCTCTTCGGAAGGTTCTTGATATTGAGAAGAAAGAGTTTCACGAGCTGATTATCGACATCATCAAGCAGAAGAGACAGGTGTTTTTCAAGCGAGTAGAGAGTCAAATGATAGATGTGATTGGAGTTTCTATGAATGATGCGGAATTTGGGAAGGTGCATTTTCAAGAGGTTGATAATAAGGAGTACCAGCTAGAAGCGTTGGTTGTTGGTGTCAACACTATCGAGTTTGATGATGAAGAAGCTGGCGAGGAGAATCCAGCTACTGATAGTAACTTCAGAAAGAGATATTAGGCTCGTGTTACGACTACTACACGAGTACATCTTGGAAGTTAGTCTGAATCTGTTCTGCTTTAGTTGATCACGGGTCTGAGATCAACATCATGTCACGAGAGAGGGCACTGGTCTATCGAACTGAATCATGGTTGGGTGCTAGGTGCTGCCAACAACCAGAAGGATGAGTTATACGACGCTTGTCTTAATGTGAGGGTGAAGATACGTGATATGGAGATAGATCAGCACTTCTTCGAGCAATCTTCTACTTTGTATCTTGTCATTCTTGACCAACCGTATATCACTACCGTGCAGATGGATACCAAGATGATGGATGATAGATCTCACTATGCTAAGATCTGTAGTCTAGATGATAGACGTCTTTTTCAATTTTTAATATTCAGTACGAACCACGAATGAAATAGATAGACGAGATAGAGATTCTCCTATTTGCAGAAGTAAGAGTTTTTAAGATCCATAGTCTAGATGATAGACGTTTTGTTCAATTTTTGACCGTCGGTACGAACCACGAACAAAATAGATAGACGAGATAGAGAGTCTCCTGCTTGCAGAAGTAAAGGTTATCAGAACCCACTCTTGTAAGATGAGATAGCAAGAGTGAAAGATCTACTACTATCATGATCCGGCTTGAGTAGGCTGAGAGATCATAGAAGGCTAATGACACGGCTGCTCAAGATTATGAGAGTGTGTATGGTGTACAAAGTTGGAGATCTGATTTGACAAGTTTTAGTTTTGCTGATTGGAGTCAATACACACGAGTAGAGGATTTGACTGCAAAGAATAGGAGGCAGATGGAGAAGCTTGTAGCAAATCTGCGTTGTACAAGAGTTTTGAAAGAGTTTTGAAAGAATATGAGATGATTTCGAGTGTGTACGAGGAATTTGTTGATGTTCAGTCTTTTGTTCGTTGGCTAGATGATGTAGATACGATGATGGAGTAGAAGAGAGGTAGGGTGGTGATTTCCATCCATTCTCACAAAGTCTATGAGGAGATTACCTCGTACTTGCAGTATCGTCCTCATCCGAGACTAGAGAGTAGATGGAAAGATGCAATCTGTTGGTGTGGCTCTCATCAAGAAGTAGAGGTATACACAAAATATAAAACTGTAGCAAAGAAGGTGAAACCAATGATGATGCGATTACCTGTTGATTCACAATAGCAGATGGAGTCAGCGGCCACTAAGCTTGTAATTATAAATCATACACAGATAGAACATTTGTTTATTCGAGAGACACTATAACCGCTCCAGATAGGAGGGGCTGGCTTCTTGACTGAAGTAGAAAAATAGCTTTTGAGCATATGATTGTTAGCCATGTTAAGGCATTTTCCTTCTCAACTAAAGAGACTGGTTGTGTGGATCCAAGTGTGATAGCTCCGATGGTTATCTTCACTGTTCTTCACATTGTCAGGTTGAGAGTCTTCCTGGGAAGGGCGAACCTTCTGGCTGTGATATGAGCTTGAAGGCTGTGTTCAATCTACTCGGGGAAGCGTTGGGCTCTTGGCTGTGGCTGGTCTACTCACAGGATAGGCTTCAGGTCTCAAGGTGATACTGAAAACACTCATGTAAGTCTCTAGGCTCTTCTGATAAGTTCAGGAAGCAGAGTTCAGGCTTAACTAGCAATGATAAGATCAGATGGCGAACTTTGACACTCAGGATTGAGAAATATGTGAAGGTTCAGACTTCAGAACTCCTCCTACATGTAAATGAGGTTCTACTAGATACACATACGAAATTTCAGCTTCAGATCAATTCAGAGCACTAAGATATGAGCAGAAACTTTCTGAGTAGAGAAATTACGGAAGCTTCTAGTACCCAGACAGCTATTTCGACCTATAACAAGGAATTGGCTCGATCACTTTGGGAATTTCTTACAGGATTTGCAGTACACAGCTTGATAAACACTCCTGTGAAGTTCGGCCTCCTGATTCCACACAAAACTCCAGATCTCGCTCTCTGAAGTTGCTGCTCCAGATTGAGAGCTTTTCGGACCCCCTCTACTTCAGCGGTCGCCCTGAATTACTCACTGACTCAATCGACATAAAAATTTGGGGACAGTCGTAGCCCTGCTGACAGTGATCACAGCCACGAAGTTTTGAAGCGCTTTCCTCGATTCTGCTGCAAATGACACTCAAAACCCCAAATTGAACAGAAGTGCTGCAATTCTGACACAAATCGAACTTCAATCAGCCATAACTTCTTGTTTATTGCTCCAAATCGATCAAACTTTTCGCTGACAGTGCTTGGCTCGACGAGCTTTATCTCCCTGTGCTCTCAGATTTCGAAGTGCCCCCACAAATTGCTCGAACTCCCCTCTAGAGCTCTGTTTCTAAATTTAGAGTTTAACAAAAGACAAAAACAGACCAATGGGAGTTCATAGCTCCACTTGGTTGTCCTTTAGTACCCTAAACCACGTGGCAACTTAGTTTTACCCATAGGCTACCACGTCAAGCTCCCTAGAGTGCCAACGTAAAACTTAAACTACCTAAAACGACACGCAGCCCCGAAAAATACTTAAATCAGCTAGAAAGCGTGCATGGGCGACAAGTAAGTACAACCCATGAGCTCAAACCCCTATCTACATGGTAAATCTAAGTCATGTACATTGAGTATCATAGATAAGTATGAATTTACTTGCACAAGCGTACGAATGCTTGAACAAGATAAATGTCATACTACCAACTTACTAGGATCCAAAATATATGACAGAGTTAACACCATATGCAAAAGGTGTCAACCATAAGCATAAAAGACTAAGAACAGTACAGAGTTAACTTCTAAGACTACTGAACATCAAGTGTCGGAGTAGAAATAACATGCGCTAAGTAACGCGACAGCAGTGATAAGTGAATCATTTACTATGTCAAATGATTCAGATCACGACATCCACCCCCTCTAAACCTACACATCCTCCGGTATGTGCCAATCTCCTCAGTCTTCTGTTTGATCCTCATCATCATCGCTCTCTTTCGCCTCAGCCTCATCAGACACTGGGACGTCTTCGTCTCTTGTTGTCCTCAACTCTGACTCCAGAAAGTTGAATAACTCAACTGACCCTCCGCGTTTCTGGACAGTTTCACACGTTTGCCAGCCACAGATAGCTTCAAAAGAGTACCATCCAACTCACGCAAGCTATAGGTGGCATTCTCATACACATCTAGCACAACATAAGGCCCGAACCATCTTCGAGAGAACTTACGGAGTGTAGAATGCTGATTCTCCAACGTGCTATCATATACCAGAACCCAGTCACCAACACGTATTGGCTTCGGTCGTAGTCGATGAGTCTTATCAAAACGTTCCTTGTTTCTGACTCGAGTCACCTTCAGCCTCTCCTGCGCATCAGCAAGATCCTCCTCCCTTCGCTCCAACTATCTTATACGTAAATTTAGGAGTGAAGCACGATCTATACCATCTTCCCACGGTAGCGTAGCCCACGTAGGAAAGTACTCTTCAGCAGGCATGATCGGTTTCTGACCCAACATAAGCTCAACTGGCATATAGCCAGTCGTAATACAGTGTGTAGTTCTATCCGCCCACAAAGCAAATGGAAGTAATCTCGGTCATTCTCTAGGCTTACCATCACATGCTTTCACTAAAGCATGAACAATAGAAGGGTGTCCTCGTTCACTCTTACCAATGCCCTCTGGATTCATAGCAGTGGTAAGTCGAAGCTTTACTCCATAACGAGCAAAGAACTCCTTCACTTCAACGCCTCTCAACTCACCTCTATTTGCACGTAATCTCCCAACCGATCCATAACGACAGATGATATCTTCTAGCACGAACCTGCAGATATTCTCTGTAGTCTTCGTCCGTAGTGCTCGTCCCTCCACATAGTTGGAAAGATCCTCTCGAGCCAACACCAAATAACGCATCCCCCATAACCCCGGTGGCATCATCACAAGATCAAGAACCCATTGAAAATGGATGCTAGGTGGATAAGTAGGTACAAGTCCATCTCTGTAACGGACTTTAGAGTAGAATTGGCAGTGCTGTAACGACCTATGTTACACATAGGAAGTTTGTCTATTAGTAAGGTGTTTAGTTCTAACTAAGTGTTGAGAATGTTTAATTGCTGCCAAAGTACTTTTAGGAGGTATCAAGTTAGTCATGACTAGCTAAAAGTTAGTTATGGTTAAACTTAGCTGTACTTTTGGCAGAATTCAGATATTTGCTAAAGAGTGAGCTCTACTATCTTGTCATCTTGTCTAAAAGGTAGAAAGGAGGTGGAAAGTATCCCTTATCTCCTTTTTGACTTGATATTAGTGGTTGGATTAAAGTTGTGGACTTTGTGGGCATTAAAAACAAGAAGAGATTCCACATGTTTCCTTTTTAGTGGGTCCTAGTGTAGAGGGGGGTGGAAATTCGAGATTCCTTGAGAATATTCCAGAATCCTTCTAGAAGTTGTTGACTTTGAAGGAATAAGCCCATGTGAAAAGGTAAAAAGCCCATGTGATCAATGCTTTTACCTTAAGTAATATCTTAGTAAAACCCGGTAAAAGTAGTTACGGCTGAGTTACCGGAGGGTATCAAAGTAAAAACCTAGAATGTATAAATAGAGGAGTAGAGAAGAGCTCCTCATCCTTGTTTTCACATTGTCGTAATGACAACTTGAGTAATATAGAGAGTGTGGGATATTTTTAGCATGTGAGAACTTGAGAGACGTTGTTAGAATGGAGGATTTTTAGTTGATGTGTTTAAGGAGATTTTTAGTTGATAAGTTTGTGGGTGTATGAATGAGTGAACTCAGCATTTTCCCTTCAAGTTCATGGTGTGCTTCCATCAAAGCCATCAGAGGTGACCCCTGAGTGAGAGACAAACCCGACATGTTGCAGATTCGTGGATGACGATCGTGGAGGTTGAGAGATCGGGGGGGTAGTTGATCGATAGGACCGCGGAGGGTTTACAGTGCAGACACGACCCAACAAAGTCCACCACGTCTTGATACGAACCCTTCCACCAGTAACGCTCCTTCATCTTCTTCAGCCCATACTCCACGATGTCCAGCCCACAAGGTGTCATGAAACTCTTTCAACAGATTCAGCTTCGTCGGTTGATCATCCACCACTCTAGCAAGCATCCCGTCTCTTCTCTTCGGACGTTTCCACAGATAACCTTCACGTAGAAGGTAGCTGTACGCCTTCCGTCTGATCTCCTTGAACTCTGCATCACTCCATCCTTCTCTCCTGGATAACGAACTCAGATAAAATCCAATATCGCGGAACTTTTCTGAGTAGAACCCCTCATTGAACGGCAGTGGTTCCAAGTCTGAAGTCTGCTGACCAACTTGGCACCAAACGTCTCTCTTCTCTTCATTCTCCACCTCTGCAAACATCTCATCCTCATCTGTATAACGAGCCCTAGACAACATATCTGCAACTGGATTGTCCTTCCCTGCTATATGCTTTAGCTCAGGGTTCAGACTCCGGACATAAGCAATCCATCGCAGCATTGCTATGTCTGGTGTATTGCAGTTTGCTATCATACCCAACAAAGGCAAACAATATGTTTCTAATATCACCCGAGCTCCTATCAAGAACTCTCGATCTACCTTCATAGCGGTAACAGCTCCCCACAACTCACGCTTCACTTGAGGATAGTTACGCTGTCTATCTGTTAAGATCCGAGCTCCAAACCTTGAAACAAACCGCACACCTTCTGCATCTTCTTGGTCAACTGCCCATCCAATCGCCTTTGGACTCGTATCAACAGTCAGTACCACAGGTCTCCCGCTCTCGTAGCTAAGCCTCCCTAGTATAGGTGGAGACTTCAGAATCTCCTTCAGCTGCTCCATCGTCTCATGATGTTCTTGCCGCCAAGTAAACCTCTTTCCCTTTCTCAGAAGTGCATACAGAGGCTCGGCAATGTGTGCATAATGAGGAATACTCACACGAAAGAACACACAAGCTCCCAAGAACCGTCGAACCTCAGTGATGTTGGTGCAGTCAGCTATCCTTGCTATAGCATCTACCTTCTCTGGGTTCGGACGCCTCCCAAAAGTACCACACAAATGACCCACCACCACAATCTCTGACATACCAAAATGAGATTTGGTACCTGATAGAGTGAGGTGTACCTCCTCCAAACGCATCAGAATCTTCTCCACATCTCGAATGTGATCTGCAACGAATTTTCTGCATCCATCAGAAGTCACAGCTTCGTCTTTGTCTTCCACCGGAATATCATCCAGAAATGGGATAGTGACCTCAGGTACAAACTCTCGTAACACCTTATGCATCGCATTCTGCATATGGGCTACTGAGTTTGTCGCACCCTGAGGAAGAGTACACATCCGCATCAACCCCAAAGGTGTACGCATGGTAGTCAAGTCTCTACTCTCCAAAGCAAGCTGAAACTGATCATAACCTGAAAACAGATCTCCAATAGAATAGATTGACCTTCCAGCAAACGCCTCAGCTACTTCATCAACCACAGATCCTGTTCCAACGTTTCGAATCGTGATGTTGTTGGCAGGCTGCAAGTCTTGGATTAAGCACAGAGCTCATGTCTTCTTAGGTACTGTGAACCATCGGCTAGAGTACGGAGCCATAGATGGTTCAAGAATACCCATCTGCATCATCTCCTTCAGTAACTCAATCACCTTCGGTAGCAAGGCACGAGGGACTGGAATCGGCTTCAAGTCCCAAGGTAAGTGAAGAACAGTGAAGATAACCATCGGAGCTATCACACTAGGATCCACACAACCTATCTCCTCAGCTGAGAAAGAAAATGCCTTACCATGGCTCACTATCATCTGCTCAAAAGCTCGTTTCTCCTCTTCAGTCAAGAAGCCACCCTCTCCTATCTGGAGCTGCTCGAGTGTCTCTTGAGTAAACTTGTGTCCTACCTGTGTAGGATCTCTAAGCATAGGCTCAGCATCCGCTAGTTCCATCTGCTGCTGAGAATCAACAGGTAATTGGGTCGCCACAGGTCTCACCTTCCTCGCTACAACTTTATACTTGGCGTGTACTTCCGCTTCCTGATGTAAGCCACACCAACAGACTGCATCCTTCCATCCATTCTCCAGTCTCGGATGAGGACGATATCGCAAGTACGAGATAATCTCCTCATAGACTTCACGAGAATGGATGGGGATCACCACCCTACCTCCCATCTGTTCCATCAACCTATCTACATCATCCAGCCAACGAACAAAAGACTGTACACCTACAAACTCCTCATAAACTCCAGAAATCATCTCATCTTCCTCCAGAACTCCTGTACAACGCAGATTTGCTGTACACCTCTCCATCTGCCTTCTACTCTTCTCAGTCAAATCCTCCATCCGTGTGAACTCACTCCAATCATCAGAACTGAAAGTCATCAACCCAGATTTCCAACTATGCACAATGCAACTACTTTCTGAATCTTGAGCAGCCTTTCCATCAACCTCCTGTGATCCTTCAGGCTGCTCAAGCGGGATCATAGTAGCAGTAGATCCATCACTCTCGCTATCCCGTCCTACGAGAGTGGTTTCAGAAAACCCTTCCCCCTACAGATAGGAGAATCCCTCAAAGTTTGACGATTTCGTTCGTGGTTCGTACGAACGGTCAGAAACTGCACAGAACGTCTATCATCTGGACTACGGATCCTAGCATAATGAGATCCATCATCCATCACCTTGGTCTCCATTCGAACCGCTGTGATATAAGGCTGACCAAGAATCACAGGATATGAAGCAGAAGATTGCACGAAGAAATGTTGATCCACATCCACATCACCTATCTTCACCTTCACGTTAGGACAAGCGCCATATAGCTCACCTTTCTGGTTGTTTGCAGCACGTAACACCCAACCATGGTTTAGCTCGATAGGCCACTGACCTCTCTCGTACACCTCCCGTGACATGATGTTGATCTCAGATCCGTGATCAACTAAAGCAGCAACAGGTTCAGCCAAACTTCCAAGACGAACTCGCGTAGCAGTTGTGGCACGAGCCCAATGTCTCTTTCTGAAATCACTTTCACTAGCTGGACTCTCCCCACCAGCTTCCTCATCGTTGAACTCAATAGTGTCGGTACCAGCAACCAACGCTTCTTGCTGGTATCTCTTATCATCAGCTTCCTGAAAATGCACCTTTCCAAACTCTGCATCATTCAGAGAAGCTCCTACTACATCTATCATCTGACTCTCTACCTGCTCGGACATCACCTGTCTCTTGCGCTTGATGATGTCGATGATCAGTTCGTGAAACTCCTTCTTTGCAATACCAAGAACTTCTCGAAGAGAAAACTCGATTCGCGCATCCAGTATCCTCTGCTCCAAGATACTCTTCAGATCAATAGAAGTTTCAATATCAGCTGCCAACTTGTAAGCCGGTCCCTTCCCTTTCTCTTGGGCAGTAAACCGCCTACCAGCAGTCGTTGGCTCCTGCTGGGATCTCTGCACATCCTCCATAGGACCTGGCGCAGGTGGAGGAGCTGCAGAAGTAGACGGGATGTCTTCAGGAAGAGCCGCTCGTCTCCTTGTGACTCTCCGTCTATCCCTAGTCTCCTCAGGAATTCCAGTATCAAGTTCAGAGGCTTCTCGCCGCCTCTTCTCCTCCACAGAAGCATCCTGCCAATGAACGTGTCTATCTACATCCAAGAATGCTCTGATAGAAGCAGCATCTACAAGATCTCCCCATCCTGTGACCCTACGAATAGACTCGGCTCCCCTCTTCAGTACTTCAGAAGGAACGGGAGCAATACTCTTCTCAGCAGTCCTATCTAGCAACGTAGGACTAGAAGAAACCTCAATATGTCCAACATATACACAGGATTTACCGGTGGTGCCATCAATGCATGTACAGTTGCCGCCGCAGCAATCTGAGGTAGACTCCTCATGCCTCCTCGTCCAAACTGCGTGCTCAACGGCTCTCCAGTAGAAGAAAGGTGCAGCCTACTGTTCTGATAGCGAACCACACCATCTCGCAAAGCAGCTGTGAGCTCTTGACAGTCTCCTCGGAAGTGATCAGGACTGTCACACCAAATACACCTACGGACAGGAGCACCTCCTGGACGTGCAGCAGCAGGCGCCGGTGGCTGCTCTCTCTGCAATCCAGCTAGCTCTACCTTCAGCTCTTGCATCTGCCGAATCAGGTCTTCAATCTGATTCTGTTGACCATGGTTCTCCGCAGGTCTCTGAACAGGTGCCCTTTGTGCTGGAGCTGGCACAACTGGCATCAAAGGAACTGCAGCTGGGACAACAGGTCTGGGAGCAGAGGTCAAAGGTTGCTGTACTTGAGGAGCAGCATAAGGTGGAGTGACCACTTCTGCAAGCGGACGTCCTCCCACAGCCACTCTTCCCCTCCTCTGCCTTGTCAGTACAGCTACAGCATCCTCAACTCTCCCCCAATCCATAGTAACACCCCCTTCAGCAGATCGATCGGCCAACATAAAACATAACCGATCTGCCGTAGCATCATCGGTAGCCTGCAGGAAAAGCTCTGTTTTCCTAGCATCTAGGGTGATTTGCTCTAGAGTTGAAAGTTGTCGGTATCTCCGATCAAACTCTCTCAACAACTCACTCAGGCTCATCATACGACCAGGTTGCTGCTCAACCCAGTCTAGAAATGTCCTTCTAGTAACTCTCTCTGAATCCTCCTCAAGAAACTCCTCTCGAAGAGATCGCTCAAAACTCATCCAGATTCTAAGATTTCTTCTCTGTACATCCCTAACTTGGTCCCGCAACTCAGGAATGACAGCTAACTCAAAACTTGCTATCATCTCCGCATCAGTAACCCTAACCAGCTCCATCTCTCCTCTATACTCACGCAGATATCTAGAAATATCTCTACCTTCAAACCTCCAAACCTATTCACTATCGCTTGCAAAGCCTTGGTGGATTTTAACTCACCCCCTCCAACGATCGGATGCTGTTGGACCAGGGCCACAAGCGTCTTCAAGATCTCAGCCGTGTCCAGACCGGATGCAGATGTCGCTATAGAAGACGCATGTGCAGTTGACGGTGCAGCAGTAGACGTTGATGCTCCAGCCCCAGAGGCAGCAGCAGCAGCTCCGCTCTTGCGATCCATCTCTTCTCCTTGTAGCAACTCAACCTTCTCAATCAATCACCCCAAGAGCTCTCAGTGGAAGCACCAGATGTCAGGTTGAGAGTCTTCCTGGGAAGGGCGAACCTTCTGGCTGTGATATGAGCTTGAAGGCTGTGTTCAATCTACTCGGGGAAGCGTTGGGCTCTTGGCTGTGGCTGGTCTACTCACAGGATAGGCTTCAGGTCTCAAGGTGATACTGAAAACACTCATGTAAGTCTCTAGGCTCTTCTGATAAGTTCAGGAAGCAGAGTTCAGGCTTAATTAGCAATGATAAGATCAGATGGCGAACTTTGACACTCAGGATTGAGAAATATGTGAAGGTTCAGACTTCAGAACTCCTCCTACATGTAAATGAGGTTCTACTAGATACACATACGAAATTTCAGCTTCAGATCAATTCAGAGCACTAAGATATGAGCAGAAACTTTCTGAGTAGAGAAATTACGGAAGCTTCTAGTACCCAGACAGCTATTTCGACCTATAACAAGGAATTGGCTCGATCACTTTGGGAATTTCTTACAGGATTTGCAGTACACAGCTTGATAAACACTCCTGTGAAGTTCGGCCTCCTGATTCCACACAAAACTCCAGATCTCGCTCTCTGAAGTTGCTGCTCCAGATTGAGAGCTTTTCGGACCCCCTCTACTTCAGCGGTCGCCCTGAATTACTCACTGACTCAATCGACATAAAAATTTGGGGACAGTCGTAGCCCTGCTGACAGTGATCACAGCCACGAAGTTTTGAAGCGCTTTCCTCGATTCTGCTGCAAATGACACTCAAAACCCCAAATTGAACAGAAGTGCTGCAATTCTGACACAAATCGAACTTCAATCAGCCATAACTTCTTGTTTATTGCTCCAAATCGATCAAACTTTTCGCTGACAGTGCTTGGCTCGACGAGCTTTATCTCCCTGTGCTCTCAGATTTCGAAGTGCCCCCACAAATTGCTCGAACTCCCCTCTAGAGCTCTGTTTCTAAATTTAGAGTTTAACAAAAGACAAAAACAGACCAATGGGAGTTCATAGCTCCACTTGGTTGTCCTTTAGTACCCTAAACCACGTGGCAACTTAGTTTTACCCATAGGCTACCACGTCAAGCTCCCTAGAGTGCCAACGTAAAACTTAAACTACCTAAAACGACACGCAGCCCCGAAAAATACTTAAATCAGCTAGAAAGCGTGCATGGGCGACAAGTAAGTACAACCCATGAGCTCAAACCCCTATCTACATGGTAAATCTAAGTCATGTACATTGAGTATCATAGATAAGTATGAATTTACTTGCACAAGCGTACGAATGCTTGAACAAGATAAATGTCATACTACCAACTTACTAGGATCCAAAATATATGACAGAGTTAACACCATATGCAAAAGGTGTCAACCATAAGCATAAAAGACTAAGAACAGTACAGAGTTAACTTCTAAGACTACTGAACATCAAGTGTCGGAGTAGAAATAACATGCGCTAAGTAACGCGACAGCAGTGATAAGTGAATCATTTACTATGTCAAATGATTCACATCACGACAACGTACTTTGGGACTTGAAGCCGATTCTAATCCCTTGTGCCTTGCTATCGAAGCTCATTGAGCTATTGAAGGAGAAGATGCAAATGGGTATTCTTGAATCATCTATGGCTCCGTATTCTAGTCGGTGGTTCATAGTGTCTAAGAAGATAAGAGCTTTGTGCTTTATCCAAGTCTTACAGCGTGACAACAACGTCACGATTCAAAACTTTGGGATACGATCTGTGATTGATGGATAACTGAGGCCTTTGTTGGAAGGTGGGTCTATTCTATGAGAGATCTGTTTTCATATTATGATTAGTTCCAACTTGCTTTGGAGAGTAGAGATTTGTCTACCATGCGCACATCTTTGAGATTGATGCGTATGTGCACTCTTTCTCAAGGACCAACAAACTCAGTAGCTCATATGCAAAATGTGATGCATAAGGTGTTATAGGAGTTTGTACTTGAGGTCACTATCCTCTTTCTGGATGATATCTTCATGAAAGGTTGTCCGGTAGAAGACAAGGATGAAACTATAACTTGGTTGCAGAAATTTTATTACAGACCATATTCGACCAATGTCACGCACTACGACAACGCTGTCAAATACGAAGTCTACATTTGGAGTTAGAGAAGTTTTGATCGTTGATCATTTGTGTGGATCGTTTGGTCGGATGTCAGACCTAAACAAAGCGGATGCGATTGGGAGGATGAAGGAGATTTGCAACTTGTTGACAGAAGTAAGAAGATTTTTGGATGCTTGTGTAGTCTATCACATTTGGATTCCTCATTATGCGCATGTGACGGATTCATTATATGGGTTGTTGCGTAAGGGTCATAAGTTCAAATGGGAGGAAGAGCATATGGATGCGGTACGGAAGATGAAGTCCTTACTATCATCTCCTCCAGTTTTGAGAAGGATTGATTACAAGGGTGCCAGGCCGGTGGTTCTTACTGTAGATACAAGTCCAGTTGTAATCGGATGGGCAGTAGGACATGATGATGAGGATGGAAACAGGTTTACAGTTAGGTTCGGAGCGAAGGTGTTAAGTGCTTGACAACGTGCATACCAGCAAGTGAAGAGAGAACTATGGGATATTGTTTCAGCCATGAAAACTGAGAAAAAGTATTTGATTGGAGCAGTAATGGTGGTTGAAATTGATTGTTTGTCGCTACTAGGGATGATCATGAATTGTATAACTCCTGATATTGCAATATTACGATAGATCGCGTATATCAAGTTGTTGAATCCAGAGTTTAGACATATCACAAGGAAAGATAATCCGATGATAGATACGTTATCTCGAGCTCGATATGATGGGGAGGATGAGATGGTCGAAGACATTGACGACGTGGGTGTAAAGTTCTATTCGACTGCACATAGAGGAAGGGAGGATGAGTTGTTTGTCGAAGGGTTGTATGAGGATGATTTGCTTGTCATTAGAAGGTACTTTAGTACGATGATCAAGCATAGAGGTTGGACGGATGAGAGGTTTCGGAGGGTTCAAAGGAAGACCTACAACTTCACGTTGCAGGATGGATTTCTTTGAAAGCGACCGAAGCAAAAAGGTGGGATATCGCTACGAGTGATTTGCGACAAAGAAGATCAGCAGAAGTTACTCATGACATTTCATGAAAGTCTTTGGGCTAGACATCGAGGGATTTGGGCCACTTTTATGAAGATGAAAGAGTGATATTGGTGGAAAAATATGTACATGGATGTCGTATCTTTTGTGGAGTCTTGTTTGACATGTCAGATGTATTCAAACATCTGACATCGAGACGGAATACACCCGACTTATCCGTTGGTAATCCACTTCAAGTGGGTTGTAGACTTGATGACTATACCAGTTGATTATGACATATGAGATACTTGGTACTTGCTAGAGAAAATTTTTCAAATCAAGTTGAGGGTAGGACGCTTCGGACAAAGACAACTGAAGGGGTATGTAGATAAGTAGAATTTGCTTATAACAACTCTCTCAATGCATCTACCCGCAAAACTCCTTTTTATCTCATGTACGGAGAACATCCTCTCACACCATCAAGCTTGACACGATTCGTTACGTCATCGTCAGTGAACACCAAAGTGGATGTTGTCAGTGAATTCTTTGCATAAATTCAACAAAGAGCAGAAAAAGCTAAGGTGAAACTGCAAGTTGCTCAGAATCGACAAAAGCAATATGTCGATAGACATCGTCGGCATGAAGAGTTCATGATTGGTGATCAAGTTTGGTTATCCACAACCAACCTTTCGTTGATCGGCAGTCGTAAATTCAACCCTCGCTTCATCGGACCTTTCTCTGTTGTTCGCAGAATAGGAGCAGTTGCATATCAACTCGAACTTCCATCTCACATGAAGATTCATTCGGTTTTTCAAGTATCATTATTATGACGATATACAACACGACCTCATAAATTTAGAAATTCATCAGAGTCACGACCTCTTCCTCAAATTGTCGATGACGAGGAAGAGTTTGAAGTAGAACGCATCTTAAAGAAACGCGTTCGTGGGACTCATCATCAATAGATAGATTACTTGGTGCAATGGAAAGGATATCCATTACATGAAGCAACATGAGAACTTGCAACTAATCTTGCACACGCTCCACTCGTAGTGAAAGCTTTAGAACAACATTTGAGCAACGGAGATGTTGTTTCTTAAAAGGGGGAGGTTTGTAATAAGTAGAGCTCTACTTATCGACTAGAGGTGAAAATTGGTTTGATATAAGTCTTTGGTATAACAATCAGTTACGGCTAAGTCAGCATGAGAATACATGCAGCAAAAGAGTACTTCTACTAATAGGCAAGAGCGCCAAAAGTCTGCCAAAAACTTCTGGGAGGAATTTGAGGATCCAAATGATGTTTTTTTTACCCAAATGGACCGTTAGAGGCAAGGCTTAAGGCATGCCTTAAATCTCTGATTCGTACTCTTCGAGAGCTTTCCAACGAGCCTAGTAGATGCTATTTTGAAGTTTCGGATCTAAAGCTGCATGTAAACCATATCAACGATCCGTGTGCTCACTTTGAGAGGTCAGCATTGGTCTGGATCCTATCTTGTACTCCTCCTATCACTATATAAAGTATGAGAATGCACCTCCAAGGGCATTCGAGTTTGAGTTCACTCTAGAGTCCCGTGTTTCACAAATGTCCTCTATCTACTCTTCTAGCACAAGTGACTCTGTACTATCTATCTGAAAGTAACTCTATATCAATGGAAGCATGACTTAATAGCTTTCCAACGACGTTGGCTATCCATCAGTTTGACCGTCACAACTCTATCAATATAACCAAAAGATGCTATAGGACCGCTCAACCAAACTTGATAGAGTCGTAATACAACTTGATGCACACTTGGTCTCTTAAGCATCCCACCAAGATAAAGCATGCATGCTTCAAAGCACTACTCAGATCACAACATAGCATCAATGATGATGATACCTAGCAGCTCCGAAAATCCAAACATCAGCTTATGGTTCATCGCGACTCCGATCTCCTTCATCATTAAGGGCTGAAATCAGCCACACACATTCACAATGTTGAGTTGTATGCAAGCATGGTAGTTTCAACAACAAACTCCGCTCCAATTGCTCGAAATGAACCAAAAAATCATAATAGATGTGATCGAAAACTAGAACTTGCTATTAACAGAAGCTTCTCAGAACTTTGAGACCTCACTATGCAGTGGACAATGGTGATCAAATCTCACAGAAAGTTTTATTGGATCCTTCACTCCTATCCTGAAAAATTTTCAGGTCGAAACTTCAAACCAACTCTCAGATATGGATCAAACCTTAATCTATGTTAACTTAAGAGTTTGTCGTGCGCATACACATCGCTACACAACAAACATCGCTGTCAGAGATACACCACACATACACATAACACATGGACGATGTCATACACATACACAAGTGTACCACAATCGTCCCCTAACTGGCGGTTAGGTCCCTCTAACTCCAGATAGCTCCATATCCCAACTACGTGATACACACCTTCATGGTGCAAGGATCAGGAGGCCGGGTGCTACATCGCCCCATCGTTAGTCGCCTGTCTGCAATCCATACCACGCAAAGATCTAATTGACTATCTCCGCTATATACATCGAGGACAAACCCACCGTCCAGTAGGAACTACACTGAGAGGTGGAGTCAAACATGACATGTGCCAACCTCTCGAACAACCATCACACACCGACATACGGGCTACTCCGCTAGCAGACCCACACAACATACACCTCAAGCCCGCGCGTACAACTGCTAAGCTTGGGTCAACGGTACCATCAATGTTGGGAAGATGACATGGCGTGCAATTACGCACATGGTCCTTCCACACAACACCATCACGGCCCTCTAACATGAGTACTCCAGAAGGTAACACCTCACGCACTCGTAAAATAGTGCGCCCTGCGGTCACGTCCAACGTCGTCGGTGCAATCTGCTGTAGATAGATATAATCGCCAGGATGAAACCTGCGAATCGACGGCCGATAACCTCCTCCTCGGATAGTCGCATATCGCAACGTGTCTCTATGCTGAGCAATCGCTAGGTTCTCAAAAGCCATAGGCATAACTCTCCGAAATGTCTCTGCTCGTTGAGAACATGCTCTCACCCACATATCCGGGTCATCAAGGTCCAGCACCTCAACAGAATCACGACGAATGGCCGAAGGTAGATCTGGATCTCGGCCATACAATAGAAAATACGGTGAGAAGGAAGCCAAAGACGCTTGTCGGCTGAAATGGTAGCCCATAGCCAACCATGGTAACTGCACATCCCAGTCTCCCAAGTGGCCCTTCTGCAAGCCATACTTGCGCAATCCTCTCTTCACCGTCTGAACTACCCTCTCTGCCAAACCATCCGCCTCAGGATGATCTCGAGATGTAGTCCGATGATCAATCAGCGCCTGATCACACAAGGCTTGAAACTCACCAAGGAACTCTGTACCTTGGTCTGTCAGCACTTCATCTGGTGCTCCAAAACGACTCAGCACTCGATCTAAGAACGCATACGCTGTCCCTTCACTCGCCTTGTCTGATAATGCCACCAACTCAATCCACTTGGAGAAGTGCTCCACCATCACCAACACATACCGGTGGTGATGTACGGTCAACGGTAAGGGTCCCGCAAAATCCAAACTCCAACGGTAACCCAACCCCATAATCGGTAAGGGGTGTAACTGTGGAGTAGGAGCATTAAACGATGCTCGTACTCGATCACAAACCACACATCGTGCGACAAACTGTTGCACATCGATGTGCATACCACGCCACCAATACTGTCCTTGGAGTAAGCTATGTGTACGCTTCACTCCAAAATGTCCCAACTCCTCATGGGTATGTCGTACTAACTGTGCCCTCTGAGATGGATGTGGCACTATCCGTACCCTTCCATCACCTCACACTCGAAGTACATGTCGTCCTTCTCGTCGAAATCTCTTCGCTCGTTGAAGGACACGATCTCGCTCCTTGGCACTTATTGTGCCTACTACCACACCAGTACGTAGATACTCCATCACGGTCACATCATCATGGATATCTCGCTGGTCTGGAACACCATCTCCACCCTCAGGATCTGGAGACTCATCATCTACTCTCTGACCAGAGGAAGATACGACTTGGCCCTCCATACTAGAGTTCATGGCCAACACACAAAGAAAGGCAGATGCATGCCACCCTGGCACTATCTCCTCATCAACCTCGTCATGCCATCGAGCCCCAGTCTGATCCTGCTGACTCGTGCACGGGTTGCGACTCAACCCATCGGCATCTAGGTTTGCAACTCAAGGTCTATGTACTACCTGGAAGTCATACTCCTGTAAGATCAGAGCCCATCGTGCAAGCTTCCTTGTAAGCTTATCGGACTCCATCAACCACTTGAGCGGCTGGTGATCAGTGATGAGAGTAAAAGGGTTCCCAAACAGATAACATCAAAAGTGTGCAACAGCCCACACTGCCGCCAAACACTCTCCCTCATACGAACTATACCTCGCCTTCGCTGAATTATTGGAGCGACTGGCATATGCCACCACGAACTCCTTTTTCTCATCATCATGCTGAGTCAGCACTGCTCCAAGTCCCAACATACTCCAATCTGTGTGCAGTTGGAAAGGACGCCCCCTAACGGGTCTCCTCAAGATGGGAGCAGATGTCAACCTATCCTTGAGCTCTACAAAAGCTCGCTCCTGCTCATCTCCCCACTGCCACTCCTGGTCCACCTTCATCAGCTTGGTCAACGGCTTCGCAATTGCACTAAACCCTTTCACGTATCGACGATAGAAGTTCGCCAAACCAACAAATGCTCGAACTCGACTCACATCTGTGGGGCGCGGAATACGTGCAATAGCCTCAACCTTCGTCTGTTGAACATCCAATCCACCTGGATAGATGGTGTGGCCCAGATACTCTACCAACTCTTGAAAGAACTTACACTTCCCAGGGTGTAACTTCAACCCATGAGCTCTCAACCGCTCAAACACATCCCGTAAGTGTCTCTCGTGCTCCTCCACTGTAGCACTATAGACTAAGATGTCGTCAATATAACATCTGACAAAATCCAATCCTGCTAAGATTCTGTCCATCACCCTTTGGAACTCAGCAGGGGCATTCTTCAACCCAAATGGTAAGAACCGCCACTGATACAAACAATCCTTGCCGTGAGAGTCAATTCTCCAGAATGCTGTCTTGGACTTATCTTCTTCTCTCATTGGCAACTGATGATACCCTGCTCGAAGATCCAAAGTACTGAAGACCTTCACATGCCCCACTGCATCAAAGATCTCCTCAGGTGTCGGCATGGCATACTTATCGGACTTCGTCTGCCGATTGATAGGACGATAGTCCTCACACATCCGTCTATCTGTGTAGTTGCCATACATATCCTTCTTGGCTGGCATAACTGTGGCAGATGCATACTCTCCATGCGACATCTCCACCAACCCAGCCTCCAACAAGTCTTGAGTCCGACTCTGGATCAAGGCTCTCTCCATGTCACTGTACCTGTAAGGACGTCGAAAGATTGGCGTGTCATTAGTCAAGTCGATCCGTATACCAGGTCCTTTCAAGGTACCCAAATCCTTCATACTGAAGGCAAAACAATTCTTGTAGCTCTTCAGGAATCTTTGGACTCTTCGTCTCTCCTCTCCTATAAGCTTGGGTCCAATCTCTGGCTCCTAAGTATCCTCTGTCACCATGCTAGAGGTAGAAGACGAAGTCGTTGACTGCTATCTTGCAGCCTCTGGAGCAGTTTCCTTCTGCTCACCACCAACAACCTCCACCGCTACTGTGCGTAAAACTTCTGCAGTTCTAGCTGCAAGCTCCACACTCTCTCCTATGACATCTCATGATGTCCAAGGATGACGAACTCCACTTGCCTCGCCCCCAGTCTTTGCCTCCACCGACCCGGTAGGCGAAGAGCTCAAGAGTACTCGAGCAGTAACACCCGTCGATCGCATCCGACGCTGCTCAGCCAATCCAAGGCTAACAATCCATGTCAAGCAATTCAAGTCCATTGCTTGACCCAATACTTGACGACGTGAAGCCTCTGACACCGAAGCTACTGCCGTCGTACCCGTAGCGAAACCCATCGCTCACTCTCTCTCATCGGCATTGGGCTCCACCAACTGCCGTAATTGAGCATCCCACACAAGCCCAGGTCCTCCATCTCTGTAAGCATGTGACGCTGGAAAGCTTACCAATGTGGGTAACGCTACCATGGGCTGTCCCACTAGGTTCACCACTGCCATGGGTGACCTATCGACGACTCTCACTACTTGAGATCGTCGTCCTGCATCCAAGATGCTATCAACGGTGAGATGTGCTGGTCGTCTCACTCCATCGTGTGCTCGCTTAAGCACCTCTCTCGGTAACAAGTTCGTCCACCACAACCGTGGACGATGTGCACGAGATCCTACTCTCGCTGCATCCAACAACATTGCTGGTCCAATCCAAGACCGCACTTGGTGCACACTCGCCATCATCTGTGTACGAGCATCACCCAACAAAAGAACGTTCTCCAAGATGTACGCTGGAGAATCCACCTGATGCATCTGGAGATGTCGTAGGATCCGTAACATCTCCCAGAACATCCTAGATCGCGGGTCATGTAAACCCTGACCTCTCCCTGCACGCGTGTGACCTTGACATGGCTATCCGGCTATCACCAAGTGAATGGTGCCCACAAACGTAAGATCTTGCGCCCCCAGCAGCGAAATATCCGACGGTAATGCTTGCTGGTATCCTCTAACAGCTGATATGGGCAACAACTCAGGATATCTCTGCACCAAACGTGCCACATGTGGCAATGAGATGCGTCTCGCAATCTCATCTCTCTCCACATACAAGTATCGCTGTACTTGTATACTTGCCTGCAATACCGCAGCCAAACCTGTGCTGATCCCTCCAAACAGCTCCAGCACACATACACCTTCCTCTGGATACTGCCACACAATGGGAGTCGTATCCAACGGTGATAAGGTCACAGGGCCAGTAGCAGGAACAACCCTTTGTTCCTCTACTGGTGGTACAAAAGCTTCACTCCAAGCCTGTTGCACCAACTGATCAGCATACTGCTGCAACTCTCCACTCGAACTCCAGAGTGGAACATCCAAGGCAGATGGTACTAACGTAGACATGCTAGGCATGTCCTCCACCTCCTCATAGATCGGAGTATCCTCCGCATGGGCATTACCCTCCAACAACTCGTCCGGCCAAGTGATGATCGAACTGAACCCTACAACGGATGTCATCGTTCCTGGTGTAGGCTCCGTCGTCCCAACTCTAGCACTGAACCGCACTGGTAAGCGGCTCACTCGTCCCTCACCGGACTGCCAACCTGGTCTGTAAGATGCTGTCTCTGCCCAATAGTCAATCACGAACCCCATAGGGTACAACACAGCACCTCCCACCAATACATCATAAGACTCTGCGGCTGTAACGATGGCCTTGACCTTCACCATAGAGCCATCCGTGGGGTGATCTGGCCGAACTCTCACCGTCAACATCTCACGTGTCATGTGTAGAGTCGTGTCTCCTGATCCCCCTAGAGATGTCTGCAACTGGAATGGACATCTCTCTATCTCAGACTTCTTCAGACCCAAACCAATACACGCCGCCTTTCCCAACATCAACGGTTGGGCTCCAGAGTCTAACAAGACCTTCTGAGGTCGATACACTTTCCTTGAAGGTGCCACCAAACAGAAGATACCACTTCTGTTGTCCAACAACACCACACCTGGTGCCAAACCAGCACGGTCAATCGCCGGCCTAGCTGGTAACTCATCTAACCTAGCAGTCGCTGCTTGCCAAGTACCACTGGTAGCTGTCCTGATCCTCGACTCCATGGACACGTCTACCGCCTCTCGCTGAACTACTTCAGCACTAGAGGTAACTACATCCTCGCTCTCACTGAGCGTGGCCGCCAACTGGAACACTAGAGCCAAGTTGACTCCCAATGCTCTCATATCCGTGGCTGAGAATAGTGGGGTTCGCAAAACTGCTGTAGCCGTCCCCAACATCGGGTTCGACGTCGCATCCACAGACGTCGAAGGTGGACTCACATCACACCCACTCCTGGATGTCGATGCCTCCAACTCTACTGCACCATCAGTAGGCCGTTTAGGAACCATAGATGTGGTCCTCAATGCCTCCGATAACGTGAACGACTAGGGAAGCCTAGCCTGTCTACCAGCCTCCCCGCGTTGTGGATCCAACTCCACTGACGCCCCTCGTGGCTCAGAGGCACGTACTGCACCTCTAGTCACTGCCGCAGATGCCTCAATCTGCGCCACACCAGCCATGAAGTCGAAGTCACCTCCTTCTCCTCCATAAGACGTGGAAGCCTCTGTTCCACCTGACCTCCGCTGAGCCATAGCCATACTAGCTATCCTCTGCTCCAACTGCTCAATCCGAGTAGCTATACCTGCTTCTGACGTCGTAGCAGGCGGTGAACCGACCGGTCCTCTCCCAGGTGCTGGACCTCTACCTCCAGCTCGACCACCACGGCCTCCCTGAGCTCCTTCGCCTCGTCCACGATCAGCCTTCCCTTGCCGCAACTCGGGATGGAGATCGAAACAACGGTCACTACTGTGACCAGGTCGTCCGCAATGCTCACATTGCCTAGGTACTGCTGGAGACGTCCCTGATGTCCCTGACGTCTCATAACCTCTCCTCTGTGGACAGTCCCTCTGCTGATGAGGACCATCACACGTCCAGCAAGGACCCGCTTGCTGCTGACTAGCGAAGGACGGTATGGGCTTCTGCCCACCAGATCCTCCTACACCTCCCTGCGATCGTGACTGCTCTGCACGATCCTTATCACCACCACCACCACCACGCTGTTGCGTAGCCTGTGATCATCGAGAAGAGGTGGTCGCTCCATGTGGTGTCTCCTTGCTGAATCCAGCAACCACCACCCTCTCCTCCACCATGTTGAGCTCAATCCGCTCAGCCAGACTAAAGACAACCGCCAACGTCGGAGCGATATCTCTAAGAAGAGTAGCATCTCTAACTCTCCTACGCAGCTCCCGGTCTAGTATCCCATACCAGAACTGGAATGCCTGTGCTTCCGTCACCCCTTGGGTAACGCTGATCAACCGCCTCATGCGAGTAAACGCCTCGCGTAGGCTCTCTCCAGTCTTCCGCTAGAACTCCTGCAGACTCCTCAACTTGTCGGTCCGCACACCCTGATAGTTCTTCCTCAAACATTGGAAGAACTGAACCACAGGGTTAAACCTTGGTGGTATCCCGCTCACACTACCACCCGCTCCACTACCTGTGGACGCACCGCTGGTAGTAGGTACTCCGCCACCTGCGGCTGTACCACTTCTACTGGCACCCGAACTCGCAGATGCTACGCCTCCCGAAACTGCGCCAGTAGTGATAGAAACATAGTTGGGAGACCAATGTTGTCTCCACAACTCGATCTCAACACTGTAATCTCGCCTGAACTCATGATAATCGTCCGTCGGCAGTCCTTCCAAGTGCTAGAACAAACCCTTCCACGCCATGAAGGGTGTAAACAGCTGTGGGTTCCGCATCTGCTGCAGATCGCACCAACTGTCGAACTCCTGGATGAAGTCATCCAGCTCAATGGTACCAACTGTACCCGAGTAACGTCGAGGTCCCTTCGTGGTCCCATAGATCTCGTCCATGTCCCACAACAACGGTGTGGCGACACTAGACTCACCACCAGAAAACGCGCTGTCTGCGTCTGACTCGTCCTTTGGAACAACCGACGGCAATGGTGTAGGTAGTCGGTACCTCACCCCACTCCGTGTATACCCACTGTCCGAGAAGTCCTCACCAGAACCTCCCGAGAACTCCGTGATGAGAGAATCCCGCTAACACACTCCCCAACTGGAATGTCACAATCCTCGTCACCACCGTAACCACCACTTGCCTAACCCCGCTCCTACTGAGCTCACCTATCCCCTACTAGGATGGTCAAGGTAAGGGCAACCTGTACCTGCCATCACCACAGGCAGCCTCTCACGGTCTGTTGGTCATCACTCCAACCGCACCGTGAGAGAGACAAAGGTAGTCTGACTGGTCCGCAACTCCAACCTCACTACCGACAGCACACTGGAGTGAACTCACTCCGGAAATCAAGCGCCAACACAAGCAAACGCGGCGCACAAACAGGAAGCAGAGTATGGAGGGGTTCCAACCACAAGAAGTCCAAACGATAACCCTCCACACTCAAACATTCACATAAAGAGAAACCCAGCCCCACCCGGACTGACGACTCCTTGTCGGTGACCACATGCACAATATATGGTCACCAACAGTCGTAACTGACACTGGAGGTCACTAACTAGATGTCCACACCTCTAGTAGCTCCAAAAACATCCACGTGGTAGCTCTACTAGCTCACCCAAGACAACTGCCACCAATTGCCTCCATACGCGCCTCTACGGTGTAGGCAAACACTACCACAACTATAGCTTCCCCCTAATACTGTAAGGTCGCCCTACCACTCCTCTAGGGACGTGCGAGAAGGTCTCCTACTACCTTATACAAGTCCATAAGTACTTGCACGCATCCCTGTGTGACACCAAGAGCTATTGGTCTAGTGGTAAAGCCAAAGCTAAGACTACAGAGTCAGGAGTCCATGTCCAAGAATAGTGTTGGAATGGGTGACCAGCTGGTTTTACCCTTCCCACACACCTGAAGCTTGGATACCTCTCTCACGCACGCCAGCAAGCTGGCTTGCGGCGGGCGCGGGCTCGGGCTCAGGCTCAGCTCCGCTCCGCCTCCGCACTCTCGCACTCCGCTCTCACGCCTCCGCACTCACGCACCTCTACTCCTCGAAACCTCTAAACGCCTCCTAACACCCACTCCACACCTCGACACTCCCGCTCCGCTCCGCTTGAAGTAGAGTAGAACAGGTACACACACACCAGAAGAGGCTCGAATTGCAGAAGATTGCACCAAAACAGCCTCCAAAAGAGCGAAAACAGCTTGCAGGTGCACACGGGTGACCAAAATCTGACGTAAAACAGCAAGAACCTCCAAATCCAACCCGAACACCACCAAAACAGATTCGCAAATGCACCACACACACTTCGCGGATGCACACACACACAAAACAACTACTAAACTCGAGTTTCCACACGAAATTGAGCCAAAATCTGACGTAACTAACCTTTTGCACTTACGGGTGTCACAGCAGCGAACTTCGACATGCCATAACTTCTTCAATCCTTGGCCAAACTCCACGAAACTTGGTGCACTGGAATCGTCTCTCCAATGCGCTTCCAAAGAGCCCACTCCGGCCCAACATTGACAACTATTTCAGCTGCCACGTCCAAACGCGCAATCCGGCTCCAACAACACACTTCAAGAACATTCCGCAAAATTTCTGCAGCGCTTCCGCATGACAGAAATCTCCACTCGACCCCAATCAACAGCAAATCGATCTGCGACCAGCAATGTAGCACGGCGTTGTCGGAGTGTAATCCGTCTACCTAGGAAAGCGCCGGGCTTCTGGCTGTGGTTGTTCACTCAAGAGGTTGGCTTTCAGGTCACAATAGGGCTATAAACACTCACACAGATGTGTAAGATCTAGTAATATACCCAGAAGGCGAAATTCAGGTCTAGCTGGCAGTAATAGGATTCGGCGGTGAACTTTGACACTCACGGAGAGGAAAACTATGAAGGTTTAGACCTCTAAACTTCCCCTACATGCAAATGAGGTACTACTGGACTCACAGACGAAATTTCAGACTGAGATCAAATTCTGACACGGAGATATGAACAGAAAAGTTTTGAGCAAGAAAACTACGGCAATTTCTGGTACCTAGCTGGCTATTTCAACCTATAACAGGAGTTTGGCTCGATCAATTTCGAAGTTTCTTACAGGATTTGCAGTCTACAGGGTGCTGAACATCCCTGTGAAGTTAGGACTCCTGAATGTACACAGAACTGTAGATCTCCTCCTCTGAAGTCGCTGCTCTAGATTAAGAGCTTTTCAGACCCCCTTAGCTTCAGCGGCCGCCCTGAATTACTCAGTTGCTCAATCGATATGAAACTTTTTGTGAAATCGTAGCCCTGCTGGCGGAGAACACAACCTCGAAGTTTTGAAGCAATTTCCTCAAATCTGCTGCGAGTGACACTGAAAACCCTAAATCCAACCAAAATGATTCAATTCTAGCACAATCCGAACTTCAATTGCTCATAACTCCGTCTTTATTGACCAAATCGATTGAAATTTTCACTGGAAGTGCTTGGCATGACGAGACCTCTCTCCCTGTGCTCTCAGATTTCGAAGATCCCTCACCAAATGCTCGAACTCCACTCTAGAGCTCTGTTTCTAAATTTAGAGTTTAACAAAAGACAAAAACAGACCAATGGGAGTTCATAGCTCCACTTGGTTGTCCTTTAGTACCCTAAACCACGTGGCAACTTAGTTTTACTCATAGGCTACCACGTCAAGCCCCTGGAGTACCAGCGTAAAACTTAAACTACCTAAAACGACACGCAGCCCCGGAAAATAACTTAAATCAGCTAGAAAGCGTGCATGGGCGACACGCAAATACAACCCATGAGCTTAAGCCCTATCAACATGGTAATCAACCTACTAAGACTCAAAATAGTGTTAACACCGTATGCAAAGGTGTCAAACATATACATAAACGACTAGAAGTAATAAGAGCTAACTTCTAGAACTACTAAATCCAAGCGTCGGAGTAGAAATATAACATGTAGCCGCCAGGTAGCACGACATCCACCCCCTCTGAACCTGCACATCCTCCGGTATGTGCCATCCAGATCAAGACTCTTCAGCTTCGGCTTCAAACTCATCTTCAATCTGCATTGAGTCTTCAGCTTCATCCTCTGTAAACTCTGGAACGTTCTGGTCCTCCCCTCTCCTCCTAAAGAGCTTGATTCTCTTTCCTACGACTGGTATCTTGAGCACTGCACCATCTAACTCTCTCAAGGAGTATGTGGCATTATCATAAACTTCTAACACCACATAAGGTCCAAACCATCTCTTGGAGAACTTCATGATAGTGCTATGCTGATTATCAAGACTACTATCATAGACTAACACCCAGTCACCTTCTTTAACTGGTTTGGGTCGTAATCTATACGTTCTATCAAATCTGTCTTTGTTTCTCTCCCTAGCAATCTTTAATCTTTCGACAGCTGTGGCAACATCCTCAGGTCTTCGTTCTAACTGCTGGATCCTTAATGCAAGAAGATCCTCCGTACTTCTACCATCTTCCCATGGCAAAACATTCCAAGTAGGCACAACCTCCTCAATTGGCATCACAGGTTTCTGTCCTAGTATCAACTCTGCTGGCATGTAACCTGTAACGGTACTATGAGTTGTACGATCTGCCCATAAAGCAAATGGTAGCAGTCTAGGCCATTCACGGATCTTACCCTTGCAAGCTTTCACCAAAGCTTTGATGATTGGCGGATGACCTCGTTCGCTCTTGCCATTCCCTTCAGGATTGTAAGCAGTGGTTAATGTCAGCTTGATTCCCAATCGCTTGAAGAACTCAACTGCTTCTTGTGAATCCAGCTCACCCCTATCTGCAGTGATCTTTCCCACACACCCATACCTACAAATAACATCTTCAAGTAGAAAGCGGCAGACACTAGCAGTGGTCTTTGTCCTCAGGGCACGGCCTTCGACTTGGTTAGATAGATCTTCTCTAGCCAAGACTAGATACCTCATTTGTCCAAGTCCAAATGGCATAGTTACCATATCAACTACCCATTTGTAATGAATGGCTAAAGGATAAGTAGGATGCAATCCATCACGATGACGTACGTTGGAATACATCTGGCAAGGTATACAGGATGAAACAAACTGCACTACATCCTTATACATACCCTTCCACCAATACTTCTCCTTTATCTTGGCAAATGTAGCCCAAACTCCTCTATGACCGGCCCATAGACTCTCATGGAACTCCTTGATCAGCTTCTGCTGCAATTCTAGGTCACATACCACCCGCTGTGGTACACCTCCTTGTAGCTTAGGGCGCTTCCATAGATGTCCTCCATATAAAAAGTACCCATAAGCTGTTCTACGGATCCTCTTGAAATCTGCATCAGACCAGTCTTCTTGTCTTTCCAATGAACTCAAATAGCGCCCAAGATCCAACCACTCGCCATCGTACATAGTTTCCTCAAATAACTCCAATGGAGCTGCAAAACAGCTTCTATCCCTTCTAGCAAGAGCACTAGAATAGAACTCTGTTCCCACATCCTCCTGATCATCTATCATTTCTTTCTCATCGTAATACCTAGCCCTTGATAACATATCTGCCACAGGATTGTCCTTTCCTGCGATATGTCTAAACTCTGGGTTCAAGGACTTGATATATGCTATCCACCTCAACATAGCAATATCTGGAGTTGTACAACTAGTGATCATTCCCAAGAGAGGTAAGCAATCTGTCTCCACAACCACAGGTGCTCCTATCAAGTATTCCTTATCACTCTTCATCGCAGTAACTACTCCCCATAGCTCTCTCTTGACCTGAGGGTAGTCTCTCTGCCGTGAACTTAAGACCTTAGCACCAAAACGCACCACATATCTATTTCCATCCTTATCATCTTGTCCTATAGCCCACCCAATGCCAATAGGACTAGTATCAACAGTAAGGATAACAGGTCTGCCCAACTCATATGTTACCTTCCGTAGAGTTGGTGGTGAAGACAACAGATCCTTCAACTTCTTCATAGACTCACTTTGCTCCTCTTGCCACTGAAATCTCTGCCCCTTCCTCAGCAACTTGTACAACGGATCTGCTACATGTGCAAAGTGTGGAATCCATATATGATAAAACACACATGCACCTAGAAACCTTCTCACCTCAGTAACCGATCCACATGTCTCCTTCATCCTTCGGATGGCATCAACCTTGTTTGGACAAGGTTTCCGACCATAAGATCCACACAGATGTCCCACTATTAACACCTCCTGTTCTCCAAATACAGACTTTGCTCCTGATAAAGTCAAATGAACCTCCTCCAGTCGACTTAATATCTTATCACAGTCGGCTATGTGATCTGCAACAAACTTACGGCACCCCCTCTGATCCATTACCTCATTCTTCTCCTCCTCAGCACACCCTTTGATCGGCACATCATCAAGGAATGGCATAGTTTTTTCAGGAATGAAATCCCTCAAAACTTTATTCATGTCATTCATCATATGTGCTACAGAATTGGTAGCACCTTGTGGCAAGGTGCACATCCTTAGTAACCCCAAAGGTGTCCTCATTGTAGTCAAGTCTCTACTCTCAGAGGATAACTGAAACTGATCGTAACCTGAATATAAGTCTCCCATTGAATAGATAGCACGACCAGCAAAAGCCTCTGCAAACTCGTCTACAATAGGTCCTATACCCATATTCCTGATAGTCACCTTGTTAACTGGCTGCATATCTTGAATGAATCTCAAAGCTCCACTCTTCTTCGGAACAGTAAACCATCTGCTAGAGTAGGGAGCTATAGATGGTTCCAAGATACCCATCCTAATCCTCTCATTGAGCAAGTTTATCAACTTCGGTAGATGAGCTCTAGGTACAGGGATAGGACGTAGATTCCAAGGCACATGCGGTATAGTAAAGATTACCATAGGTGCAACTACACTTGGATCTACACATCCTACTTCATGTGACTCAAACGCAAACGCCTTACCATGCCTAGATAGCATCTCCCTGAAGCTCTTCTTCTCTTGCTCAGTAAGAAATCCATCACCTCCAATCCTCAGGTCCTTCAGTGTTGTTTCTGTAAACTGGTGCCCAATTCTTCTCGGTCCTCTAAGCGTCGGTTCTCGTGCAGCTTGCTCCATCTTCTGATTGTAATCGAGTGGTAAAGGCAAAGCCACTGGTTTGACTTTCTTTGCCACTGACTTGTACTTGGTCTCCACATACACCTCTTGCCGATCTATAAACTTATCAATTACATCATAAAGCTCCTTGGAGCTCACTCTCACCACTCTATCTACATCATCTATAGAACTTTCTACTATCGATTTCAACTCACCTATAGTATCTACCAAATACTGCTCTTCAAACACTCCAGATACGTATTCATCTCTTGCTAACTCTCCATTATCCCGCAAAGACTGCTGTACATACTTCACATGTTGCCTCTCAAACCTCTTCAGATTCTCAACCTTCCTATAACACACTGATCCACATGATGTCAGTCCTAAGAAGCTAGTGGATAAAGCTTCCTGCTCTACTGGATCAGGCGAGAATCCTATCTCTACTGTACCGTTGAAGTCTCGCTCTTCAATGGTACTCTGTCAAAACCCCTAGACTCTCTAAACTCCTGAGTAATCTTAGGTAGTGGACGGTCTCTCAAGCTATCACGATTCCTCTCATGTTCTGCAGCAACGGTCAAAAACTGAACAGCTCTCTTGCCATCTCTACTACGTATCCTAGCATAGGCTGAACCGTCATCCATAACTCGTGTCTCCATTCTAACAGCAGTAATGTAAGGCTGCCCTAGAATGATAGGATAGGTTGACATGTCTTGCACAAAGAAATTCTGAACATCACTAATGTCACCCACAGTTACCTTGATGTTGGGGCAAGCACCATAGAGTTCTCCTCGCTGGTTGTTGGCAGCACGGATAAGCCATCCATGGTCGGTGTCTATAGGCCACCTCCCACGCTTGTACAGCTCCTTAGACATCAGATTAATCTCTGAGCCATGATCAATCAATGCCACCACAGGTTCCTCTAGATCTCCCAGCTTCACTAAGGTCTCTGTGGTTGCTCTCGCCCAATGGTTGTGAGAATAATGGCTCTTCTGCGATGCTTCCACCTCATCTTCAAACCTCACGTGCTGATCTGATCTTCCCTCTGATACTTGAGAGCAGTAACCAGCAATCTCATCTTCCTCATCCTCCGACAGTTTGGTCCCTAGAGCGTTAAGCGTAGCTGCTTCACCCAAAATCTGACGTTTCCTCTTGATGATATCTATGATAACCTCATGGAACTCACGCTTTGCAATCCCAAGAATCTCACCCAAAGTAAACTCAACTTTCCCATTCAAGATACGGTTCTCTAACACCTGCTTCAAGTCTGTAGCAATCTCAATGTCAGACTGAAGTTTGTATGCATGCATCTTACCCTTCTCCTTGCTTCTCTCCTTCTCCTTTGGTGTTGTAGATGGTAGATCCTCCATAGTCTCCTCCCGAGTAGGTGTTGTCTCCTGCCTTGCCTCTGGTCTAGCCCTTTCACTCCTTGTAGCAGGTCGTTTGGCTGTAGAAGTCTCACCTGCATCCTCCCTCCTGCGTTTTTCTTCTAGTAGAGCTTCATGCTGACTTCTTGCAACATAAGCATGCACTGACATAGTATCCACAGGGTCATTCCATCCTGTAGTTTCTCTAATTGAGTTGCCAACCCTTCGTAGCACATCCTTGTCTAGCTCTGTTCTAGCTACGGACCGCACTACATCTGACCACAACCCAGTAGTCCCTTTCTCTCTCTCCATTTCCACTTTCACTCCACACGTAGCAGCATTCACAAGAGAAACAGCATGTGATGCTGATATATCATTCACAAGTCTCTTCATACCACCCTTGCCAAAGTTGGTTCCCAACATCATCCCAGTCTCTCTCAGATGGATCTTACAATCTTTGAAGAAGATCAGATCCTTCCTCAATGCATCTGAAAACTCCCCACAATCTCTTCTTACATGGTCTAGGCTATCACACCATATACAACGATGAACAAAGCCTTCTCTCATCTGAGATCTCTGCATAGCAGGCTGTACATTCTGCTCCTTCTCTTCTAACCTAGTGAGCTTAAGCTTAAGCTCCTTCATACCCTTAATCAACTCATCAAGCGGTGAGTCTTCCTCTCTAGAAACTACCAAAGCAGGCTTAGTAGGCAATTGCTTGACAGGAATTATCAGAGGTGCTGCTTCACTTACCACCACCTTGTCCCTTCTTCTCTGTCTCTTGGTCAGCAAGGAAACAGCCTCTTCAACCTCTTTCCAATCAGTCTTCAATCCTCTCTCCTCACTCTTGTCTTCCAGCAACAGCTCAAGCTTCTCCTGAATAGTCTCGTCCGCTGCTTGTAGGAAAAGCTCGGTCTTCTCAACCTCTAGTGTAAGCTTCTCTGTCCTAGAAAGCTGAGCATATTGACGATCAAACTCCCTTAACAACTCATTTACAGACAAACCTTTGTTAGGCTTCACCACCCACTCCAAGAATGTTCTCTTGGTCACCCTCTCTGAGTCTTCAGTGTGGTACTCCTCCTTCAAAGCTCGCATAAAGCTCTCCCAACTCTGTCCTTGCTGCTGCTTGAGCTCCTTCACACGCCCACGAATCTCAGGGACAACAGCAAGTTCAAAGTTCTCCACCATCTCCTTCTCAGGTACCTTGTTCACCTCCATCTCCCTAGCATAGTATCGCACATACTTGGAAATATCTATACCCTTGAACTGGTCCATCTGATGCACCACAGATTGCAACGCCTTGGTTGCTAATACCTCCTTCCTCTCTGTGCTCTGCTGCTGCTGCATAAACATGGAAAAAGCTTGGAACATCTTCATCGTAGCAGCATCCAACTGAACAGGTTGCTGAGCAGCAGCAGCAGCTCCACTTGATGATCCTTGGTTGGCCATGATATCTGATCCTGTAACACTCTCAAGAAAACTTCCACCCTAGGTGTTTCACGTCGAGTTCACCAAAAAGAGAGTATGTCGGAGTGTAATCCGTCTACCTAGGAAAGCGCCGGGCTTCTGGCTGTGGTTGTTCACTCAAGAGGTTGGCTTTCAGGTCACAATAGGGCTATAAACACTCACACAGATGTGTAAGATCTAGTAATATACCCAGAAGGCGAAATTCAGGTCTAGCTGGCAGTAATAGGATTCGGCGGTGAACTTTGACACTCACGGAGAGGAAAACTATGAAGGTTTAGACCTCTAAACTTCCCCTACATGCAAATGAGGTACTACTGGACTCACAGACGAAATTTCAGACTGAGATCAAATTCTGACACGGAGATATGAACAGAAAAGTTTTGAGCAAGAAAACTACGGCAATTTCTGGTACCTAGCTGGCTATTTCAACCTATAACAGGAGTTTGGCTCGATCAATTTCGAAGTTTCTTACAGGATTTGCAGTCTACAGGGTGCTGAACATCCCTGTGAAGTTGGGACTCCTGAATGTACACAGAACTGTAGATCTCCTCCTCTGAAGTCGCTGCTCTAGATTAAGAGCTTTTCAGACCCCCTTAGCTTCAGCGGCCGCCCTGAATTACTCAGTTGCTCAATCGATATGAAACTTTTTGTGAAATCGTAGCCCTGCTGGCGGAGAACACAACCTCGAAGTTTTGAAGCAATTTCCTCAAATCTGCTGCGAGTGACACTGAAAACCCTAAATCCAACCAAAATGATTCAATTCTAGCACAATCCGAACTTCAATTGCTCATAACTCCGTCTTTATTGACTCAAATCGATTGAAATTTTCACTGGAAGTGCTTGGCATGACGAGACCTCTCTCCTTGTGCTCTCAGATTTCGAAGATCCCTCACCAAATGCTCGAACTCCACTCTAGAGCTCTGTTTCTAAATTTAGAGTTTAACAAAAGACAAAAACAGACCAATGGGAGTTCATAGCTCCACTTGGTTGTCCTTTAGTACCCTAAACCACGTGGCAACTTAGTTTTACTCATAGGCTACCACGTCAAGCCCCTGGAGTGCCAGCGTAAAACTTAAACTACCTAAAACGACACGCAGCCCCGGAAAATAACTTAAATCAGCTAGAAAGCGTGCATGGGCGACACGCAAATACAACCCATGAGCTTAAGCCCTATCAACATGGTAATCAACCTACTAAGACTCAAAATAGTGTTAACACCGTATGCAAAGGTGTCAAACATATACATAAACGACTAGAAGTAATAAGAGCTAACTTCTAGAACTACTAAACCCAAGCGTCGGAGTAGAAATATAACATGTAGCCGCCAGGTAGCACGACAGCGTCCACACACCTCGATCACAGCTCCAAACAATCAACCACGAACGGCAACGCCCGAAGATACCAGCGGACGATTTCCGATTTCAGATCTGCGAGCTCTTACTGAACTCCGCCTCGACCTGCACTCAGTTCTTTGAGTAATCTGAATAGAGAAATTACCATCTCCAACACCACAACAAGGATTACTCGCAAACGGTCAAGCCAAACCCACTCTAAACGCGAAGAGAATCCGGGTTACACTCAACTAGACTATCCACCATAGCCTGGAGCTTGAAGGCTCAACTCAAAGAACTAAGGCCTCCAAGCCCTACCTGCGAAGTTTACCCCTAGTGGGCTCTCTCTCCAACTCGCCCTAACGGCACTAACGGCCTTACCGGGATGCGCCACTTTGCACTCGGTCAACCTAGCCGAGGTGCCCAAACTGACGTGACAAGTTTTACAGACCCAGGTACATTTGATCCAAGACCTTGAACAACCTATTTGACCATTCGAGATGAAACTTCTCAGATATCTTACTGATAAAGCTTCTCTCAATCTTGGAAAGTTTCATTCAGAAATTCGACCTAGAACTCGAGAAATAGCCAATTCTCCATGACTGTCATAGCTCGTAAACTCATCTCATCATGTCTGCACTTCTCAACTTCAATCGATCGATTCGCTGAAATTGATATCAGAAATTCAATCAATCCAAATCAATCAAGATTCGCTGAAATTGATATCAAAACGACCAGCTCGTCGTCAGCTCTCCAACACAACTGACAACTTCTCAAAAATCTTCACAAGTCTATCAGAACAATCGGAAACATTGCAGTGGATACGAATTACCCCCTTCCACTCAATCGATCATAGCACCCTCAGTCCTCCATGAAATCTCTCTATTCTTCAGTCCATATTGTAGCCCTGGTCGAGAGCTTTCCAACCATATCTTCTTTGTGCAAATGGACCTCCGAAGCTTCTCGAAACCACAGAAAAAATCGGGAGGATAAGCTAGAACACCATTGGTCCAAAAGTAAACCAATGAGAGAAAAAAGAGCTTTTGGTTTGTCTTTTCTTCATTCAACTTTTACCATTAGAACAACTTGTAACACCCAAGCAAACACTAGACTCCAATAAGACTAGAAGGAATCAGAAAATCCTTGAGACATGTCGAAGGATTCTTTGCGGATCGTAACTACAGAGAAACGTTCAACCAGAATGGAACAATTGAATCGTAGACTAATACAAAGTCAAGAGTACAACCTGAAAATGATTTACAATGAAAGTTACAACAAAAGAGAACGACAAAGCTATCACTCGATTGAAATACTCTTCCCCAAAGTTTCTCACGATCCATACCTCATGATTGCTCTTTGACCTACAATTACATCGAATATCAACCCAGACGTTGAAAATAATGTTCGCTGGATAGTTGAGATCTATTCTTCGTCACAACAAGATGTAAATCGTTAGATGCCAAGTCTCTCCGTATGTAACAATTGGAAGGATCACGGGAAGCTGTAAGTTCATCACCCTCTCATGAATTCGTCACCAAAATACGCAACTAACCACTATCAAAAGTGATCGCGGTGGATGCAATAAAGCTATATCTAGAGCCGATATTAGACCTCCGTCCATAACCACCACTCTCGCAGTTCTTCACTCCTCCATGCCGATCACCAAGAAACCTTCACGAATCACCCGCTAAGAGAGAATGTCTTATGAGCCCTCGATCCATCATTTTTATACCCAAATTTGACAGTAAAGACCACCGAAGTAAACACGCACAGATTGCTGATTCGGCACGTTTCACTATCGTGAGATCACTTAAATAGATAATCAAGATGTGGCATCCATCATACCATTTGGCGAGTTACACGATAAGGTTCATGAGACATAGAAAAGAAACACATCTTAAGTTCTATGAGAATTTCACACAAGAGCCGAACCACAACACGATAGCGCAAGCTCTTGGTTCATAGCTCGACCTTGCATTAGAGCGTTCCGACTCACACTGACTATCTTCTCTACAGCGATGAGATTCCGCCTAGGCTTGGTCCAGCCTATTGCTTCGGCACTGTCACTTACGACTATGATGTCTTTCTCGACACCTCGACACCTTGCTCGTTGTCCTCACGATGAAAAGCGGATAGCTACCCTGATGTCATCGGGGACGTCGTGTTTGCTTTAGCACTATGCCCACAAGATGGGAGGATCAGTGAGAGCTTACTTGTACATGATGAGAGAGGATCATGTCTCAGTGGTAGATGTGGTTGTCATGGATCCGGATCCGACAGGGGACTCAGTAGCGACACAAGTGATCACTCATCTCTCATGATGAGCTGCAGGCATGGCGGCAGCAACGAAGGTGACCAAGTATAAGATATGCAGGTAAGACATCGCTTCATCTCCTTAGCCCTGGAGATATACGGATCGACAGCTTCGGAGTTCGACGTCTTCCTTTGAGATTGTGCCAAAGCCTATCATGAGAGACGCCAAGAGGTATCACTTTCTCTTTCTTTCTGCACTATGTTTTTTAGACAGCGAGTTTTGATTGCTCTACAGAGAGCTTTAGCATGCACGGTCCAAGAGAGAGCAATTGCAGTAGGCGATGCTACTTCATGTGCATCTGTTGTATGCAGGATGTTTGACTTACCCGTGTGTGATATTATAGAGACTATAGGTGACGTTAGAGCTACTGATAGCGAGACTTAGCCCCGGTGTTCTTCTCTTCGGGACGTAAGTTGCTTGATCCTTCGGGTCCTTCTTTCCCTTGTAAGGCTTGATGAGGTCTTTCCATCCGTTTGCTATCCTTTGTGTAGTGTGATTCTCTGTATTGCAGAACAATAAAGATTTGAGGATTATATCTGGACTGTGGTTATAATCTATATGAAAGCATGTGTTGTGTTACATTTTCAAAAAACAGGCAAGCATATAATTATTATTATATCTAATAATTTAATTTATTACCTAACTCTTCCAGCAAGAAGAGTTAGGTAATAAATTAAATTAATATATAAATAATTTCAGATTTTCGACATCGTCTTTTAGAAGCACAGCAGTCTATTCAACCCTTATGGTTTATTTGTATGATTTGTATTCTGGTTATTTTTATTTTTAGACACAAATTAACAGTTAATATTCATAAAATAGCTTTATTATTATAATATTTTATATATTTTTGATAATAATAAGCAAACAAGAATTCTAAAGAGTTCATCGAACATGCATATTTCTATGTAATGCGAATGATTTTAAATATATAGTAGTGCCATCTTGATTCACCTAAACCCGAAGTGACTAATTAATTTCAAGTGAAATTAAAATTCCGCGTCATGAGCTTGGGATATAATGAAGTAATATAAACCTGTTAATAAATTAATCATTTGGTATCATGTTTGTTTTTTCATAAGTAAATATATACTTATTGTTACATATAGATTCTAGAATAAACTAAAATAATATTAGAATATATTGTAAATATTACAATTTAAAAAAGTAAAGTAATGCGAGAAATCCAAACAATACATACCCTAAGGCAAGAGCACATCGACATGCTTCCGGAAGTACAAGTCGAGGAAGATAAATTAATTTAGTATATATATATATAATTAAACTCGTGCAAACATTTCCTCTGCCTGAACTTGGAAGAGGTGATTTATTCATGGTTCACAAATGAGTGAATTATAACCATGCCCGGTGGATTTGAAGAACTCTCTATCCTTTTGTGGTATTGAAAAAAAATATCTATTAAATAAAAATCTTATAGTAAATTTTAAATAATCAAGATGATATAATTGAATAATAATATATTATATTATATTATATTAAATGTTAATCATACCAAGGACCACGACTCCCATAGAGACCCCATAAGTGAAACACAATGAAACGCGTTTCCAAAACTGGTGACTGATAGAATAAATATAATCCATACATCCATTTATTACCTATTTGACTACCTTCTCGAAGGAGGGTTCAGTAATCAATTGAACTTGCTACCCTCTTGCATCCTCAGATGGAAGGGTGATTGATTGGGTTAGGTAATAAATTAAGCTTATTGTACTATCGTATCCTCAGATGGAAAGGTGAAGATACCCTAGCCAAAGATAGTCGAGGAAAAGACAAACGGGGTATGTAAATTGAGACAATGGATTAGTTTCCAAAGGTGAGATGGACTGAAGGACTCTTCTGATACCATTAGATTCTTTTGTTTCACATGTGTTAGTGATGTTTTTGTTTAGGTTATAGAGAAAAGTCTATATGTTAGATTAAAAAATAGAAGAAATTAAAGTATAATTTTAATTATTCTATAAATACTAAATATTACTATAATCACAAGCTGCGATGAGTCTGAAGAAAAACCATAAGTATAGAATCTTAACACGTGCTACCGAAACCATAAAACTGAGCCCGCTTTGAGATCATCATTAATTTATGGTCTAGGAAATTAAGCCAAATTGATTATGCAGGCCTGCCTACCTGCATGAAGGGTGAATAAGTGATATTTAGAATCCGGAGAAAGGTGAAGGACAAAAGAAACATGAGAAAAACGTAGTTGAGAAATTAACTAATTAACAACATGATAGTGGATAAAATTGAACGTATGTAGGCGATCCGATTTTATTTTTACTTCATGACAAATATAGGATGCATGCAGGATTAACTTCTGGGAACTTTTACTCGCTGGTTGTTATCGGGGAAATATATAAATATTAAATAAAAATTATATATCAAGTAGATAAAAATAATAAAAATATTTTTTAAAAGTTAATTATTAGTCTATGCATAAAGACATGAGAAGACTCGGATATAAACCATAATGCATGAGTAGACTACAGCACTTCCAAAGATACAAGTCCTGGAACTTATAACTATTAATACATTAATTTGCTGCGAGTTTAACCTCTCAACATTCTACATAAGTGAAAATTTGTGAAAGAACACGCAGTTGTGAACGAAAGTGAACAAATTGTAAGCTGCAAGTTGTGAACGAAAATGCCAAGTGTTCATGCTTCGAACTTGCCGCGAACTTTAATAAACCTGTGCTAGCTGAAATCTGCACAACAGAAGTGGCATTAAGTCTTCATAGTCCGGCTCGACCAAACACAGTGTAATGCGGTCATAGTATTTTGTTGCACGAACTACACGGAAATCGTTGTTGCGTCTAGGATCTCTAACAAAGCTCGATAAGCATCCTAAACGGCCTTGTACAGTGAATTTCGTTTTCTCTTATAAGAAAACTTATAAATATCTTATAATAAAGTATTATAAAAAATAAATAAATTTATAATTAATATATGTTAACCTGTCTCGGAGGATATAACCCATAAGTGGAGTCTAGACTGATGCATTGCTGGGAAGATAAAACCAAGATCTAATTCTTAGATTACGTCATTTTATGGAGACATTAATATATGTTCTAATCGTTTCCGCCGGAAAGGTTAGAAAATATATTAAACCCGATGTACACTTAGAAATGTACATGAGATGAATAATCATACTTGAAATGAGATTCCAAATCCAAAAGCTCAAAAGACTCGGAACCAGCCACTACCGCAAAGATGGTGCAGTCTATCTCATAGTGTCTCTATCCACTGCACACGTTATTTCATTAGCAAAGCTTCACGAGCCAAGTAGTGTCAATGTCTACTAACCTAAAGTTCTATTAAAGTCGATAATTTAACTAGCATGTACCGGTTGGATAAAGTTTTAAGTTTCAAAATTGTATCCACAATGTCAAGTCTTTTGGATGCAAGGTGATGTGGCAAATACTGGTCTTGGTCCTGAACACTGTAGTTCCACGTGTTGTAACCGTATCCATTTGGTTTCCGTAAAACTCGTAACGGTAGGAAATGACGAGTTTTACGGAAACCAAAACTCGTCATTTCCGTAAAACTTTCCAAAGTCTTAATCCAAGACTTTGGAAAGTAGATATCTTGCCAGTTGGGCAGAAAACTGTCTAAAAACCAAGGTAGTGGAAAGAAACTTGTTATTACCGAATCTGCTATCAACTCTTCATGTCTATATAGAATCAGCAAAAAACTCAAGGTATATACGACAACCTTAGTACCTTTGAAACTAAGACTCTTCTTTTTTATTTCTGAATTTGCTTTCATTGTTAGACTATTGGTTGCACTGCTGAAGAAATTGTTTGATCAGCTTGCATTCGGATGAAGATTCTCGCTTTAGCTCTCATTCGCTTTGCCTCGAGTCATCGAACATGCTTCTAGTGAATACGTGGTGATACCCTTCCTCCATAAATCTTTCCAAAAGCTTCTCATAACTCATTGAAAACTTGATCGATAGTGTGTTTGTCATTGATCGATACAGAGTGAACAAGTGATACGTTGCCGTTGTGTAAGTTCCAATCTTTTATATTTTTGTAAGTCAAAATGGAGACAATCTTATTTTAGGTTTCCTATTTTTCACAGCGATTAATCTAACTTGATTAGGTAGACTCAATTTGGTTTTTATAGCCTCCATAATATAATGATCGGAAGCTGTTTTCGCACTACGTGCCTGCGGGCTGTTTGACAAAAAAAAGTTTTTTCCGCGCCTTTCCGTGATGATGGGCGACGTACGGTTCGTAGAGCAGTAGCCCAGATCGGTGAGCGAGGTCAACCTACGGCCGTCTAGGGTGGACTCTTGACTTTCTCGGGTCATTCATCTACGCTCCTTGGGCCCTCGGTAAAGGGTAAAATAGCAGAGCGCTTTGCACGGCTCAAGGCACGAAAGTCAGCTGGAATGCCTCACGTCCGCATCTGCTCTTGAAGTTTATGTCACATCTTGGGTGGTTATCATGTGGTCTCTCCCTGACTTTTGTTTGAAGTCTTTCCACTTCAGTCTTTTTACACTCTGTCAATACTTGTCATTGTACCCACACAAATCTACGTTTGTTGCTCGAAGAACTTTGAACATCCGGATCCTAACGTTGATCTAGAGGCATATGTGATAAAGATTACATTCATATCCAAGCATACCGAAGTTGCATACTGCACTGGTCAAATGAGTCCTAAATATCAACTCCAGAGGAAGAATAGACAACTACATCGACTTAATTCCAAATGCAAATAGACATTTAGTGCCCAATTGTCTGCTTGGTCTTTGGAAATCTAGAATGTCAACAGTTGATGGATGCTCTATCTACCTGATATTAGTGGGATTTCCTAAGTCTACAAAATTTGATCGAATGTTCGTCTTGGTCAAGATCTCTTGTATGATGATAATTCAAACAACCTCATAGAATACAAGAAATCAACTATATCAATAATTGACGACTATGGTCAAACAACAAAGAAACTAACAAGATCTCGTGCTTCAATACCTCACTAGATGATTATAGACTACCAACTTGAAGAAAGTTATAGAGAGTCATTAGTATCAGAATAAACTTAAAGTTTATTTTATAAGTCACTATTCAACCACCAAGAAAAAACACCAAATAGACATTTAAGGGTGGATGGATCTTCAAAGATTCGAGAAATGAACAAATTTTTGCTCTCACAATCCTCGTCAGCTTATCTAATCTCCGATTACTTGAATTTAGTTCTCAAGTAGTGAGAGTCGTTGACAAGTCATCCATGGCAGTGGTGAACCTAGTGGGACGACTCATGACAGCGTTACCCACTTTGGTGAGCTTTTCAGCGTCACATGCTTACAGAGATGGAGGACCTGGGCTTGTGTGAGATGCTCAGTTACAACAGTTGGTGGAGCCCAATTAAATCTTTTAGTCTTTTATCTGCTGTCATCTCAATACTAATCGTGGTGTAGTCAAGTCGCATAGAGTCTGAACTGATCTTGAAAACTTGGTCATCTAGAGAACATGAGGCATGCGACACTAGTGAGTGATATGTGCAAGAAAGTTTGGAACTAGTCAAGCCAAGCCAAGAGAGAAATAAACAAGGTGACAAAGAGATGTATTGTGAGACAAGATGTAACGACCATCGATGATAATAATCGATTTCACTTTTAGTGAAACAAAGAGAGCATTGATCAATGTTGTCGTATCGTACGTTGTATGAAACATGTGTACACGAGATATTTGGCTGTGGAATAAATGCTCACTAGGACAAAAAGAAGACAAAAATAAAATGACACTACAAATGATTTAATAATACTTTCTCAATATACATAAAATGAACAATGAATTTTCAGAATTCATGGTGTCAACCCAACCCTCATAAACATAATTCTTTAACTAGTGGAAAAGTGCTCAAGAAACTCTCAAACCATATCAATTTTTTCTCAAACGAGCACTTGATAAGAACTACAATCTGCTGAAATCGCCCAAAGCCACCCAACTTGAAAAGGCTATTGAATCTGCTAACATCCATAAGCAATTTACGGCAAGTTTCCTCCTAAATTTCCCAAACTCGAATTTGAATGCACAAGTAGAAAACCTTCGTCAAGATCTTTCTAACACTAATGAACTCGTGTCAAACATACACTATTATGGTATGCTACACCTACCCAAAGTTGTTTGACCAGTTAAATCTAGAAAATGCTACGGAAATTTCTTCACAATTTCTTCAAGTGGAGAATTAACTAAAAATCTGAAGATAGAAGGAGAAAACTCTCGACAAGATCTTTCAAACAAAATATAAATTATCTAAATAGACACATGCTACGGCGGCATTCAAAAACCACATGGCTTTTCTCACTTCTCCAACCTTGTTGAAATCTTCTAACACTTGTTAATCTCCATCAACTTGTTCTCAAACAACAAAAATGTCATTTCGCTCCATTTTTCACAAAACGTCAATAATGTGATTTTTTTCTCAAGACTGCGAGGACTAATAGTTCATCATTAATTTTTTTTGCAAGTATAAAATTCCATCCGACCTAACCAAGCCGATCAAAAGTCACCAAAACTTTTGGCAGCCTAATGGCATCAACCCTAACCTCCTTGATTTTCATAAAAATTGTTCAGCTTTTATAACTTTTTGGAAGCTACCTTTTTCATTCCACATGTCATTGCCTAGAGGTGCCAAGTGTTATACATGTAATGTCACGTGTCAATGCATCCTCTTGCCACATCACCTTCAAATCCATATAAGTTGGTTTCATGTGTAATCTCTACAAATCACGTTACCATAAGTTGTCATCTCAACAGAACACTACCATGTGTCAATGACCCATCAGCCTCGGATGTCCATGTTAGCATATCTGCTGCAATGTCCATAAATGTCACGCCAACATTCGTGACATCAAAATTTTTAATCTTCTGACCTCCGTATCTTTTCTCATGTAGTTTCATTCTTGATGATCCAAAAATCAGACTGACCTACTCAACGAGCTCTACATACAGGTGAAGTCAGAATAGTAAAATGGACAAGTTTGCAAAGTTTTTATTCGTCTCTTCTATGTTTCATCGTAAAGTGGACCCACAACACGACATCTTGAAAGACTCTATAGCTGAAAGCATATCAATGGTTGGATAGAGAATGTAAACAATCTAGAGATTTTGAAAAATTTTCTCTATATAAATATTAAGAAGACTATACTCTCAATGTCTCGAATGTGTTACTATTTTTACTCTATTACAATTATTTTTCTGAGTGTCGCAACATGAGTGAAACATGAGTGTTGTTCATGTGCTTATAATGCAAGGTCTATACTCAATGCAATGCTCTTTACATATTTTCTGATAACTTTTATCTAGACTTATTGACGTTTCATTATTCTTGGTATAACGCTAAACATCAAATTAAAGTTGTAAGTGCTTCACTTATACTATTATCCATCACAAATATTCTCATATTGAATGTCTATAATATTTGAGGGTTCAAATCTTTTGGATGACGAGAAGTGTGCCTAAACAACCGTATATCCAAAAACATTTGAATCCTTTGCATATCGATTTTCTGCTGATTCAAGTTAAACTTATTATCACTTTTACCGCCTGACTCATTTCTTCAAACAATGCTGTTTTGTTTGTTTGTGCTGACTACTAGTATCTACAATAACATAATTTCCTTTCTTAAAAATACTTACTCCTTCATACGAAATTATAACTAGGTAACTAGGTCGGTCTCTGTGTAACTGCAAGAAACGCAGTAGACTGTCGGTCATCTAAATATCATGACCTCATAGAACATTAAGACGGGCTTCTACAATTGATAATATCTCATAATATGGATGATTGTCTACTGCAAATAGACATTTTGTACACATGTTCGTTTTACTAGAACGTGTATTCATGAAACTCAACAAGCGAACACTTTTCTGTCACTCGACCGATTTTAGTCTTTCACTCTAAAACCTTAGCTTCTTGCTTCTCATCTCTTTGCAAAGTCCTCTTGATGATTGCATTCATCTACGCACTTACAGCACTTACCGTCGTCTAACAACTGCGATTGAAAGTAGACAGGCATCTAACAATTGCGACCGCGATTACATCTAACAATTACGTTCAAAAATGGACAGGCAAGGCCGGCTTGAGTTACGCTTGCCGGTTAGGGGGACCGAAGGAATAATGATAGTAATCGGAGACGGAGGGAGCTCTAATGTCCCTGGCGGGGACTGAGGGAGTAAAAATCTGTGGAAATGAATCGCAACTGCACCTCCGAAGTTTGGGGGGGCGAATTCGCTCCGTCCCAGTAACGAACTGGAAGACTTGCCACGTTTGTCTTGTCTGGTGAATGCATAGGTGGCCAGGCCAAGTCAGGTCAGGTGCCTTCTGGAAGGAGGAGCGTGCCTCGTCGGCCACCCTACAGCAGAGCAAAGTCACTCACACAGCGTCTGACTCTTCTGAAGCGGAGTCTGTGAAGAGAGCCTAGCAGAAGAGGGAAAGGGAAGGCAGTCACTGGAATTTTGGCTCCTTCATCCGTATGTGAAATTCGAATTTATCTCCACCGCACTCACATTGGTCAGGTCCAGACTCGACGACCGTGTACTACCTTCAGCCCAGGCTCAGAGCGTGATTCAGTTTGCTTCGTTTTTATCAATTCAGTATTTCTTAGATGTGAAAAATGTTGTATTCACGTGATTCCCCTGTGGTATTACTTGGACTTGCGGGTGGATACATGCACAATTCACAGATGATCGAGGTTTGAACAGCCGCATGTGGACACTATGTTCTCACTCTGTCGCATTTGCAGCGGTGGAAATTTTGTCCTGAGTGATGGTTTCGGCCGTGTCTGCGCAGTTTGAATTGAAGTTGTAGCGATGGCATACCCCGAATGCGTGTTTCAAGGAGCTCTCGCTAATCGGATTGTTGAAAGCTCAGTGCCTTGCCTCTTCGCTTCATGCTCGAACGTAGCTGGTTCCAGTAATTTGGATTCCAGTACTAGCTGCTCGTGCAGACTCTCCAGTCGATCTCATTTCGTTGGACAAGACTCAAGTTCGGGCAAAGATTATGGGATAGTATGTGAGTACAGACGTTCTCCTCTTGCGACATCTACGGCTATTATTCCAGGTACGCTTGGTCATTGCTCCGTATTCTTCCGTTGGTGAATGTCATCAGTTCAAGCAGAAGTTTAAAAGTTTCACTTTACGGGGAATGCCCTGGAATTTCGAGTCATAGGGAAGGGCCTCGACTTTCGCTTGATGTCAAGCTTCGGCATCTAGGGTCTAGATCTGTTACGTTAGAAACACTGCGCACATCCGAACCTACGTTGGCCTTTCACACACTGCATTTGTTCTCTCATTGAACAGTAATTATTTGTAAGTCGTTCTCCGTCAGCTGGAGCACCCGGAACTCTTTGTCCCAAATTAAAAGAATACGAAGGGTTTCATTGCTCTCTCCAGTGTTTTGCTGCAGAGTGGACGTGGTCTCCTGCAAAAGTGCATTCATGTTTCATAAAAGTGGATTTAGTCTCATGTTTAGTGGAGATTTGGCCTTTCACGAGCTGAAGAATTCATTTTCAATAGATGAAAATGTTTGTCTATGAGTTTTTTTTCCTAGCAGGACGTCAGTGTTTTACAGACAACAAAATATGAGTTGTATCGCGTCCAGCCAGAGTTCCGCCGGACGTCTTAAAAAGCCATGGTACTAAAACTTGTTATAATCAAGCTTTCTGTTGTCTCTGTGATGCAGTGTTTTCACACATAGAGGCAAAGTGTGGCCCAAGCTCTTCAGATACTAACAAGGGGAAAAATTCCCATCAGCGGAAACCCAGTGACATACACAGTTTCATCGGCAAATTGACCTCCTTGAGTTTATTCAGCATCTCTCTTGGACCAGTATTTTGCGAATCGGCAGGTGCTGCCCCGCCTTTCCTTGGTGGAACTCAGGAAAAAGGAGGACAGGGAGCTAAAGTAGTTAAGAAGAAACCTGTGATGATCACATTGGCAGCGTATGCTGTGACAAAAGTAGCTTACGAGAACGTACGAAGCCAACTCTTAGACTGCGTCTATTTTTACTGTTTTCCTGCTCTTATATCAGTTTCATGTTCCAGGTTGTGTCCACGTAAAAGAGGACTTTGTCACTTTTACAGGGTAGACTGATGGTGACTTTTATGATGTGCAGTTTTAGGTGGTAAGTGAGACCTTGTATGTTGGATTTGGTGGCAGAAACATGAGAGGAAAGGATTGTAGTTGCTAATAGGTGTCTTTTCCCCACAAGAACTTGATAGTGTCCAGCTTATTGTAGTCTTCTAAAACGTTGCCTGTGACCAGATCACACATATCTTCTCAGAGAAATGGCTGAAGGAAACTGGTCAGGAAGTGAAGTTTCGTCTGAGTTTGGGTAAGAGTTTTCTATATCTCTTGATGATTACCGGTGTGGTCAAATGCCAACGAGACCAGTAAGGCGTCAAGTAACGTTTCTAGAATGTACATGCTTGGCTCACTGTATGTGACAGTTGACTGAAGACAAATAATGTTCAAGCAGCTGGAACCTTGGAGATTTATATGTGCGCGATGACTCCTGATCAATGTACCTTTTGAATTTCATCATGCATACCGATGGTCGCGATGCGTTCAATTTTTCAGAACGTCTATGTTTGAATTCTTGTAAAGGAGAACAGCCACCTGGATTTCCAAGAACTCAGATGCAGCAAGTAAGTCTTGATTCTCGAGAAAATACTCATGAGTGTGGCTGTGGCAGCTGGGAGTGGAGCTCAAGCTAGAGCAGTCATAGACGGTCTTCCTGTGAGTATGCTTTTCGCAATCTCTCGGGTCACTTTTGCGTCAGTCGTCTCACTAGTACCGTAGAGTACTAGTGAAGTTCTTTCCAGTCTTGGTATCGCCAAGGAAGTTATCTTGAAGAAGCTTGAGCTGAGAGTATGTCAGCTTTATTGTCATCGAAAGTGATGCTTACGTATCTTAGATCATGCGGCTGCCGAGTTAAACTTTCTTTATGGCTGCAGGCAGATATTGTTTCACTGGCACTTCCTTTAGATGTTCTCAAGATCGAGGAGGCTGGATTGATAGATTCTAATTGGCAGAAACGTGTAAGTAACCATTCTCAGTGTTGCAGTTCCCACCTTCCGACCGTAATAGTTGCCTCCGGTTTCTACGGGGACAGGAGACTATGCGAGTTGCATACGCAATCCCTGGTGCAATTTTCCGGAGCGCTAGTTCTTCTATTTATCGAAGTCGTTCTTAGATGATGCGTTCTTAGATGTTACATATCAGCATGCCAACTCACCACTTATTTCTTTTTATTGGGTAGGTGCCAAACAATGGAGTACCCGCAGAGACAACTGTCTGCATTGTCACCAGACCTGGGAACCCCCTCAATATCACAGACTGGCAAGATCTTGGAAGGTTTGGCATTTTATTATCAAGCTTAGAAGTTGGTCAAGGTATTGTATGGTTTGCAGAATCTAGGGAAGTTCATATCAGCTTACATACAGACAGTTCTACTCGTCGTTTTGCTTGGCTTCAAAGTGTCGTCCTCAACGAGGTGGTAGATTATGCAAGGTCGTTATTGCGTTTCAGTACATCGTTCTCTCCACATCGGAGTTTCTAATATGTACTCGCGATCACGTACCCGGTAGCTGTAGTATCAGACCTTTTGCAAACCATCGCTTTGTTTGTGTTTGTTACAGGCGCTTTTTGTAGTGTCTGGATTAACTATGAATAAGGTATTACGGTCTAGTGACTCTTTGAGAAAAGGATACCAACTTCAGCGCTTTTTGTACAGGAGCGATGTCTCATGTTTGACAGCAAATCCTAAAACAGCTGGAGTTGCTCGTTGGAATTTTCTCGCCCTATGGGGCTCTGTGACTGTTCCAGGTGGAAGTGAGTATCCCTGATTTTCGTTTTCTCTCTTATTCCGGATCTCTTCGGACAGAGATGCTCATTCTAACGTGCAAGGAGAATGAACTAACGTTCGATTGCTTGGAATGTTCCGTAAATACAGCTGAAGAAGAGGCGCAGCAGCTGATTGAAAATGTTTTCAGGAACGTGCCTGTGGAACCACGAGATGCTCGTGAGGTATGCGCTTCATGTTTTCCTTATATCAGATACTAGTGGTCGGAGCTGTTGTGGAATGAGAAGACTAAGTCTTAGATCTGTATTCGGTTGTGCTAGCTGACATCATATAACATCTTTGTCTGCGTATCTTCAGTTTTTAAACATGTATCGTACTTTCCCTTAAAAGGAGTGCTGCATTTCTGCACGGAGTCCTTCTCATGTCTACATATATGATAAATTCCTAGGTATCAGATGTGTTTTTCAAGCAAGGACTCGGGGATGCTATGATCACCTATGAGAATGAAATATTTCTCACAAATGAGAAAATTGTGGAGGTGTGTTTCCGAATCTTTCTTAACTCCTCCAGTATTTCTCTTTTATCCTGTCTACCACTCGCCGAGCTATGAGATTCGTGTTACTTTTTAGTGTTGACCAATCCATGTGGATGTCCCTTTCGTTAGTCTCTGCCTTCTGACAAACCATATAATTGTTGCAGAGCCGAGGAGAGCCTCTTCCTTACACAATACCGGCATTGAATGTCAGAGTAGAGATGTCGGTAAGAATGCATGATTGAGTTTACGCTAGTTTCTTGGCATGAACTGTATCCAGGAATTGTTTTCCAATTAATCGTTGTTGGTCATCTACGTTCCCGTCCGAGCAAGTTCTCCAGGCAGTTCAGGATACTGAAATTGTGTAATGTCTTTCCACAGATTTCGGTTGTTGACAAAAATGCTCGAAAGAGCGGTGTTCATGAGGTACAACGATGACAATTCCTTTAATCCCCCGCAGAAGTGTTATTTTCAATTTCCTTACAAGGATGTGTGTCCAGAAGTGATTGGTACTGTGGTGTATAGACTCGCCACTTTACTTTCAGTCTTCAGTGAGTAGTTCTTCAGTATGAAAATAGTTTGAAATGACTTACCCTTGGGATTTACCCATTTCTTACGGGTTGTTGTCACTTCTGGTTGTGAGTGTAGGAGTTGGAAGTCCTTAAGCAGCTTAGGCATAACGTGCTACAGACTGAATGTTACAAGAAGTAGAGAAAAGTGTGATGTGTTGGAATAAGTGTTCAGTAACGGCTGTCAACTCTATTCCCTTAGTTCCATCCATCCAGTTTAAGGTTGTGCGATCCTAACAGAAAATGCTGAGGTTTTGTGCACTAGTGCAAAGTACAAACTAAACTTTTCTGCTCCACTTATCAGGTCGCCGAAGCCTTCGTAGACTTCTGCTTCACAGAAGCTGCCCAGAGGGAGTACGCCAAGAGTGGATTCAGACCTTACATTCAGTCGGTACGTTGTGTCGTTTGACTTGAGTAAGCAACAGTGTCACAAAGTATGTTCAGATTCTGAAGAGCTTCGAAGAATCACCGAGGAATCATTTTAGTTGAGTTCGGGAATAGAAGTGTTATGTATGGGTCACGTTTAACAGGGAAGCTAAGACTTCACTCCTGTTTAATAGCTAGTTGCGCCTGCTAGGACTGTACTGATTCTTATTGTTTGGATAGTGTCGACTGTGGAACATATCTGAGCTGAAGGTAGTTGTGTTCATTTCTTGTATCTTGTGTTTCTGGGTTTCTTGCATCGTTTGACTTTCTCGTATGTAAGCGTGTGCAGGTTGCAGAGGAGTTCAATATCATACCCGTGGAGAAGCCCTGGAAAGTTGAGGAACAAATTGGAGACTGGCTCTATGTGCAGGTACCTTATAACTCTTCTGAGCCTTGAAGCGCATTTGGTGACTATTACCTCATTACTAACGATGTCAGTTTGTTTTTCACTTGGCAGGAGAGGTTCTTTTCGGACAAAGGATTAATCGATGTCATAGAGAAAAATGTCAGAGCACATAGGTTGGGCAAAGCTTAGAGTGCTCTGTTACAAAATCTCAAACTAAGGGTTGATCGATCGTAGAAATGTCAGTGCACGTAGGTTGGGCTAAGCTTAGAGTGCTCTGTTACAAAATTTTTTTGAGGTTTCAGAAGTTATGTAGGACAGAAAGTTGGCAGGCCGAATGGGTTGCCTCACTATTCTTACGCGAAAACCCTGACAACTGCTTTTAAGGGTTTTCTAGTCGTTTTCTAGTCTTTGTTCTAGGATGTGTCCACCGACGTCTAACTAGTTTTGGTACAGCATGCCTAGAACAACGCATTTTTACAAGCGAAAATGAGTAGAATCACTTCCGAGGTCGCCCCAAAAGTCATTTTCGCGTCGAAGTTTTGACTATATTTACTGCACCCATAAGAGATGTGGGTTTGTGTCATCGAACTCTTTTAACCGGTGAGCGGCGCTCATGCATACTTTCACTTTTTAATAGTCAGCTGGGTGTTCCCAGTGACTTGCAACATTGAACAACAAGGAGTGAACCAGTACATCTATTATGATTCATGACGCATGATTGGTCAGTGTGCATTCTAGTAATGTGAAACAGACCAGAATGAAATAGTAAGTACTACCTGAGGTTTACCTCGTGTTCAGTACTCGTAAGACTAGATCACATCACATGGTTCCGTCCTAGTGATGACGCCTTTGAGGTCGAACTCTGTCCCCTAGGTCGAACTTATATGCGCACTTGTAGAAGTGACGTAATTAGCTATGTATGAGAATAGGAAAGCCCCACGCTAGACTCTCAACGTTCAAGGTGTTTATGGGTGAGGTGAGGAAATGATCCGCTTATATTCAAGCTAGCTGTATTGAAGGCCAGTAGGTACATGTCTTCTTGAGTGCGCAAGTTAATTTCTAAAACTGGTTCACACTTCACAGAAAAGAGTTAGAGAATGCCCCGACTTTGTGGAGAGAAACATGGAGGCGATTACGGAGCAGTCCCAGTATGCACGTGAACTGAGAGAGATACCAGAGCCTGACTACTCCTTCATGAATCACAGGGGCTGAGTCCCTAAATAGTAAGAAAAACAGCTTGTCAAACATACTTTACAACTTATCTCAGTTGATCGAGATGCTTCTAACAAATCTGCCTTCCTCAAAGACTTAAAAAGAAATAAAACCCACCAGGAGAACGTTTTACTACAATCAGAAATTTCAAGATTTATGAGTTTAAAACTGGAATTGTGAATGAAGATCTATTACTTATCTGCTTCCCGCAAACACGGGGGGAAAGCTTCTATGCCAAGTGCATGATATGTTAGACTGCACATTCTGTATCCCGATTTGAGCCGAAAGAAAGCACTGGACGCTTAAGTGGAGTGGGTTCAAATAGATAAAACCGACAAAGAACTCAACAGATAGCTCAAATAGACGGACAAATATTTGATAACTTCACTTTACATGGTGACGCAAATGGGCATTTCGGCCGCACCCGTACAATAACTAAAACGTGAACAAGGGGTTATAGCTTATTCGACTTGTAGTCAGTTAGGCTATATGATCTTTGCTTGCCTCATTTCCAACTATTCTGTTAGCGTATTTCATTTAATCAAATGACAATTCTACTTTAACGGTTATATTCTCTTGTTGAACAAAACAACAGCTTGCGTCAGCGAACGAGAGAGCTCCTTCAACAAGCTTCAACAGCGCAAAAAAGGTGAGAATTACTCCCTACGTATGAACGTGATGAATAATCTCTAAGCTCTTAACTCTACTCGGACCTAAAAGGCTACTGATTACTTCCTGACCAAACGTAGATTCTGACAGTACCAAACATGGTAAAAAAGGCCCACAAAAAGTTCACACGCTTAACATGAACTTGTATCAGTCCCAAGTTCTCCCAACTGTGATCAGCCACCCCCTATAAGGATGAAACTGTTATCTGCTTGAAACAACAGATTCTGATACTAATGATCAAGAATCGAGTAAAGCTCACACTAAAGACTGGGAGCTATTCACTTGCCAGGGATCGTGAAGACATGACCCAACCTATTTCTAAAGGAAGAAAAGTGCTGTCAGAGATCGAGCGACTGCAAACACTAGAAGACCTTGAGCAAAGTATCCTCGCAACCACTTCATCTCATGCTACTGTTCAGCAGGGACGTTTACTGTGATTGAAGACGTTATAGCTTTACTGAGGAAACCATATTTGCAGGTTAATCGCTTGTGCATGTCTGAGGTCCTTGAAATAGTTGCTCTAAATCAAACAACACGACAATCCTCTTATCACTGAAGTTCATTCCTTGATGTATATTTCAGGACACAAACAACTCATCAAGATTCTGAAGCCCTTCCCATTAGTATTTGATACTGCTCATCAAATCAAAATGAGATCTGACACAGAGCAAGAACTGAAAGAAAACAAAGCTTCTCCAAAATTTACCTCTCTCAACCACATCCAGAACCCCACTCCATAGACATTGCTCCTTCAAAAGCTCAGCTAAGTCCCCAAAGAACCAGTCACTCTGCATTTCTCAACTTGGGTACAGAAGACCAAACCACAGCAAGGTCATCAACCAGACCACACATAATACCCATGACATATTCCAACAGCAGATGTGACACTTGCTTCTCTCCGATGCAGAGGGTCATAAAAGCTCCTGAAAACAGAAAACCACTCCGATGTACAGCTTGCACGCTCAAACTCAAAACTAGGAAAAGAAGCTTATGGACACTCAACAAACCCGTTCAAAACGTATCGCGCATTTCAGTAGGTAGATAGGATGTTTCTAATATCAAACCCATCAATGTTATGTAATCTTGTCAATAGAGAGCGTGGTTTATGGATATGGAAGTCTAGATCGGGATTCGCTATGTGATGCACGCTCGTATAGTTTGTCAGCAGCGCAATGCAAGGACAAACCACGTACACGCAACCAGAGTCTTGATACCTTGCGGTCTATGTGGACAGCAGCCCAATGCAGGACTATATACCAACCACTGACAGTTTAGTAGGAGGATTTCCCTGCAACTCAACCGTGTCACGACGATTCCAAGTTGCAGCCGATCAGGCCCATAAACCCTCTGTCAAATGCACTTGACACCGAGTGATCCCCTATGAATATCTCTCAATATCACACCTCGAGAAGAACACAAACATCGAACGTTCAGTTTGTACGTTTCCTCGCTGAACGTCAATCTACTTCCTCTGCCTCCTCTCTATTCGGCATTCGTTCCTTGTAACGGTCTCTCGATGAACGTCATTCTGCGTACTCTAGTTTCTAATCACCCTCTGAAGCCTGGCGGGCTAACAACAACAGTCGACAGATTCCAAAACACGCGCCAAATTATCACAGAACGGAAGCGAAAGTACAGGGAAGGAATTGTTAGTAGGGCGGGTTGGAAATCTTAGTTTAGTTGTTGGTGTTCACCGTTGTGTTCGTTGGGAGTTGATAGGGGAACGAGCGAGGATGAGTGAAATTTGGTCATCTTGAGGATTCCTCTGGTGACTGCTAAAGCTCAGCAGTAGTCGGAGCAGCAATCCGGGAAAAAGACACGATGCCTGCTAGCAATTGCAGCTGTGTGCTGGTACATCGAGGAGCTATGAATCCGGTTCCCTTGAAGGCTGAACCCCTTGCGGAAGATGAAATTGAAGCTTTGAAAATCGCTCATGACCTTGAGGTTCACAGAAGGTCGGTCATTCTGTCACTTTTGTCTCGCAGTCTGGTGCGGTTTCTGAAGAGCATCACATATGTTATGGTCGTAACAGAGGCATGTTTTTGTATGCGATGTCGAGGATGACCTTTTTGAGGACGATTGATATAGAGTCTGGAATACAGAGTACAGTTTATACTTATCATAACGAGGGTCCACAACAAAAATTTATCTGGGACGACGCCTGAGAGATTCGAACTCTCGCGGGGAGACCCCATGTACTTAGCAGGCACACGCCTTAACCACTCGGCCAAAGCGTCCCATGGTGCTCTATTCCCTCGAATAACCACTAATATACATTAAAATAATATACGTATACAGTATTATACTACAGCAGAAGAGAAAAACCACCAGCGCCGACGAGGTTGCGACCACGACGAGAGGCATGCACCACAACACTCAACAAATCCTTCAGAGAGACTTATCTGGCCATCTTGTTTCCTCAATGCAGGTCTGCCATGATGTGGACCTCTTCGAGGTCTTCTGTCCAGGCTGCGGTGGGATGCTTAATAGTCCTCTTCTCAGCTCGATACATCTTTCCTGGGGCGAAGTTATCAAAGGTCAGACTGCTGAAGGAAGAAGGACAACGAAATATGAGGCTTGCTCTTTGTAGCTGCAGTGTGATCTCTAACCACAACTTCGCCAACATTATAATGTGCCGACATTCTCGTCTGAATTGTGGACAGTATTATCTGTCGTGTGTGGAAACACGTACCGTACACAAATTAATTTCTGTAGATACTGTGAAGTATCTCAGCTCTGCAGCTTCACATTATTGTTGACCAGCCTCTGTTTCATCTCAACACAGTCCGTCATTTGTGTAAATCAGAAACTGTCCCTCAATCGTTCGAGTGGGATTCACTAAGATGCAATGCACGGGGCGTCGATTTGCTCTGGCATCACTAGGAAAACAAGGGCACGAGAGAGTGACGTATTCTTGCTCAAAAGCTGAAAGGGGCATCGTCTACGGCTACGGCTCTGGCTTTGAACTGCGGACCAGAGGATACTTCTCGGCAAAAGTACTATTTGCTGCGGGTGCCTTAGCTTCGGAACTCCAGAATTCTATCCTCTACAATCTGTCAGGGTATCTTGGTTTAGATCTGTTCCTTGACAGAGCGCGCAAACTTGATCGGCCGCAACGACCTGCCGAGGAAGCTCTGCTCTCATGTATCAGGTTCAGGGCTTGTGAGGTGTTTCGTGTTTCCCACACATTAACGAAAACACGATCAGCTCTCTCGGCACTACATTCCACTATGCTCTGTCATCCTGAACTCAGCGCTCGATACGAGAGTTGTTCTTGGAGGTGTGGCATCTTCTTGAGTCATCCCACGTGTATCCTCTCATTCGAACAATTCGAACAGCTGTTAGGGAGCCAGGCCCGCAACATCATGGTACATGTCTATGAGCACAATGGAGAACATGTCTATGAGCACAATGAACTTCTAGGGCTGTCTTAGCTAGCCACTGCTTTGAACCATGTGACTGCCATGAATTTCAGCTTGCTTCCACTTGTTCTCATCCTTCCGCGGGGCACGGTGTTCGGACTCATAATCGTAGGGGTCGAATCCTCCTGCCGCGAGGGTTCAATCTGTGGAAGGGCAGCAGCATTCGGCTAAAGCCCCACAGCGATCGAAGGAAAGCCCCACAGCGAAAGGGACCTACAACAGTGTGCATAGTCCCCCGTTTCATGACCCAAAAGGAAAATCATAGAATCCTCAGCCTGCTCGCTGGGCAACTTATGTAAATGCGCTTAGCACTCGAGAACTGCATACGAGGGTCGTCGTTCATGTAAGAGCCGGGATTGCTTCATTTCGATTCGGAATTTTTGAACTCCTCCACTGATGAGTTGTGCAAAGGGCGGGTGAACTGCATCTCTGTTGGGTATATCTGTTATATCTAGGCCGGCAAGAAGAGTGAAGCAGCCTCCTGTTTTAAACTCGTCGGTCCAGAACTCCTCTAGTCCTTTTGGAAATACTAACTCCCTTAGCCCCACTGGGAAAGAACAAAGCAGGGAAGTAGCGAGCAAGGAGAAGGAGAATTTCGTGAGCCGGTTAGAGGGGTAAACCCATAAGCCTCAAAGATTGTAAACCGTCTACGAGTTGTATAAGAACTGTGAGTGCTGTAATTAGCGGCATCTTTGCGCTTGGGGCAATGACGCAGTTAGTGAGGTGAAACCGAGACGCGTCAATTGCTGGTTGAAAACTATTTCCAAACCCCCGCTCGTGCCCTAACCGGCGCGTGCGAATTTCTGGAAGGCCTGTACTGCACAGGTCTCACAACGAACATGAAACAGTATTGATACGACCGTAACCGGAAGCTTGGAATTTGACCAGCAAGCGGGGCTCATGTTATATTGCAGCAGGGTCTTAGTTCATTACCGTAGAACTAAAATACTACCTAAAAATTCTTTGCTGTAATGATGATATGTAAGAGAATCCTAGTTTATAATTGTATGTAAGTAATAATTGATTTTTTTCAAACATGTTTGTATTTTTTATATAAATATATAATTTTGTGAATCCTTATATCGTTTTGAGGATAATGATCTTAAGATTATCTTCTGATGTACGATAATGTAGAAATTGTGAATCTTTGGACCATTCGAGGATAATGATCAATCGTAATTGTAGAAAAAAACATTTAGAATATTGTAGATGTTAGGATGAATAACTTTATACTGTGTTATTACATATAATTCAAAATATATGAAAATTAAGAAAAGATACATAAATAACATTGTGTTAGTTTTAAGTTTGTGTATGATGCAATTATTGTTAGAAAATACAAAGAGTATATGATGTCATACTTGTTGAAAATATCTTCTCTTTGATGCATATACATTTCTATTTAATGGTTCGAATGATGAGCGTAGGAAGAAAAAACATAGACTAATTTGTTTAGGTAGATGAGAATATATTAACATATTATAGTTTTTATCAAGTGAAAAAATATAATGGAGAATATGAGATATGTTGTAAATACTATTTACATTTGTTATTAGCCCACCAGGCCTTTGGAGGGTGACTAGAAACTAGAGTACCCAGAATGATGTTCATCGAGAGAGCATTACAAGGAACGAATGCCGAATAGAGAGGAGACAAAAGAAGTAAATTGACATTGACGACCAAATTTCACTCATCCTCACTCGTCCTCGCTTGTTCTCTTATCAACTCCCAACGAACACAACGGTGAACACCAACAACTCAACTAATATATAAGATATGCAAGAAATGTATAAAATAATTTGAATCTTGAGGTCTTCTTGAGAGTAATGATGAATAGTAACTGCAAAGTAAAACATTTGAAATATTATGGATGTTAGAATGAGCATGTTTATATGTATTGAGAACAGTTGTAGATGTATACATTTAAGAATTTTATGAAGTCATTAGAGCATGACATGATTATGATTTTCAATTTATATAAGAAAAAATTATTTCAAGAAACGTACGAGGGAGTACCTTGTTTAGCAAGTGTTGAAAATCTCTTGAATCCAAAATATATGGTCATGAACATCATTCACATGGCTCGAGTTATGAGTATACAAACAAAATAAAATTGGATTCGCTTGTTCACGTAGATGAGAACATATTAACATGTGATGGGTTTTTATAGCGAATAAAAATAGGATCATGATCTAACCATAATCATGTGATGATGAACAAAGAATTTTATATTGGAGAACGTTAGTCCATATTGATCTAGATCTGTTTTTTATGGTTGGTTCCTTGAAAGTTGGAAAAGAATTTTATAAATTCATGAAAGATGCGAAGGATGCTTTTGATGATTATCAATGCTTTTGGAGTAGATAGATATTGAAATCTCTTATGATTATCGTTGGATAATTCTTGATATGTTATGAATAATGGTAGTAAAATTGATCAAAAACTCATCGAAATGCATACGAAGAGATTTGTATACAATTATGATGTGAATTGCACAACGAGTTTGAATGTTGAAATCTGCAGGAATTATCTCCATATTATGAATTCCAAAAATATTATACGTCGAGAGTTGCAATGTATTTCGATATGTTAGTAGCAAACCTCGACTTGTGTGTGTATGTATATATGGAAATTATTCGATGTCTATGAAATGTGGAACAAAACAAAGATTTTGTATCAATGTCTCACTAAAGCACAAATATCAAATAGTTATAAATTATGATATGTTCAAACATAAAGGTGATCTTGTGTTTAGAAATTGTATGACCATGTAGGTGGAAGATGAGAGATTCATCTCAAGATCATGGATTTGGAGTTTCCATGATGATTTTAGTTTCAATTGTTCCATTTCGAGGGTCACTCTGTTGTCCACAACAATATGACAATGCTCGGCCAATTGTAATATATGTAGATGTTTCAGATCTTTCACCTGGATAATGCAATGTATGTCAGTCCGTGTCGATTTATGTACTTGGGACAAAAGCTACCTAATGCATGGTCAATCTTTGCGATCTATGGATAGTTCGTGCATATGCTTGTTGAACATGAAATTGTGTTTAGAGATTTTGTGTTCTCTGGTATATTTATTGATCAAAAATTATTGCAAAATTATTGTAATGGGCGTCCAAGATGAATTATGTTATTAATGCTTTTGTTTGCTGCTTGTTTGTGTTCCAATCTTTGGATCAAAGAATTGGATCCAAATGATTTTTTCATCGTTATATGTTGTTGTGGACATGAAAATCCCATTGCTTTCATTTGTGAGTCCATCTCGTGTGTTATAATTATAATATAATTCTACTAACATGGTAACATTCAGAGACAAGGTATCATGTAATCCAGTTGTATCTTATGGATTTATGGATATCTTAAATTTTTTTGATATAATCAAGGAAAAATGATCTTTATGAAATAAATATTCGTTCTCATCAGTTATATTAAATATATGTTGATTATGAATTTTCGCATCTTTGATTGTGTAAAATAAATGAGAAAAATCGTTTGGTTTAGAATTATGTCTTTTTATAAGCTGAACTTAAATTATGTAGATCCAAAGATGTTTGTTGGTTGATGCGAGTACGACTCAAAAGTTGTATAAATTTATATTTTTCTGACGCATAAGTTGAGTCAGTTCATAATATTTGAAAAATGAAGACCATATGTTAATGATAATATTTGAAAATAAATATTAGATGATTAAAAAGTCCATGAATCTTGAACATGTTGTGCTTGCTAAAAATCACCGCAAACAATTATATCTACCACCGAATGGAAGGTTGAAATTTTGAGTTATTTGTTATAGTCTTTGGTTTATGTATGAGAACATTCTTGCTTCCACTAGAGAGATTTCGTTTATCATTAATAATCTTAATTGGTTATAATATTTGATGTATTTATCTAGTCGATCTGGATTTAATTTTGATATGTTCATATCGTATGAGTCTTTAAGGATTGCTAAAGTATTGTGAATTGTCATTCTTTGTATGTTGTATACAGCTCATCATGTGTATGCTATCTTTGTTCAAGATCATTAAACTTGGATTAATGATCTTTGTATATCCATGACAATCCTTGTATAATTTTTAATAAGGTGAATGTTTTACCGGTTCTTGCTTCTCTCGTAAGAAATAAATGGATGGGTTCATGTGGAAACTATTCCTTTTCAACATATAATCATTGAAGATTAGCTTATGTTGTTGGTTCAGTTGACATAATTTAGCACAAAAAGATTCTAATGATATCAGATGATATTTGATCAAGAATGTTTCTTCACGATTCGTAGTCTTAGACGTACATTTAAGAATAATTCGTTGCATTAAGTCGACATTCTCGACAAAATGCTTGAACCATGATCCGGTTCGCTTTGTTCATTATGATATTCTCTTATTTCTTCAAGTTTCACCACTTCATCCTCAAATTTCTTCCAATCTTCATTTACTTCGTATGTATTATACTTAAAAGTAAAAAAGATTTGTAACAATAGAATATATGATTTATGTCTATTATATGTATTTTCTCATATTTCAGTTGAATCTTTAATGTTGTTCTCGTCGTAAAGAAAGAGAAATATAACAACGTTTGCTCTTTGAAATACTCTTTGGGTTGTTTATATTGGTCGAAACATATCTATAGAATGATTTTAGATTTTCTCAATCTTCTATTTTGAGAAGTATTAAAGTTGGCCATAAATTCTATCAAAGTCATTGAATTTTTATGCAGATGTTGTGGGTGTCATCATACTTATCTACGATGGATGGCAATCCTATGTTTGTTGAAAAATCATCTTTAGAAGATAGTTGTTTGGCACTTTTGAAGAGGAAAGTTCGATTGGATAGACTACTTGTATCTATGAACTGAAAGGAACGACAAGCGTGATACAAGGGTAACTTTAATATTGTATAGATGGCTAATTGAGTCAAAACTTCTCTAGAATTTATGAATGCATTGTCTAATTTTTTTATTCATGTGGTTACTTCTTGATTTTCCTCAGTACATTTATTGTTAATTTTCTTCATCTAATTCGTTATTGTATTGTCTACAATATTGTGCCGCATCCTATGGATCTAACACATGTTGACAATCTTTGTTGGCTTGCCAAATGGATGCAATTGTTTTAAATTGTATATCTCGCGTCATTTCATCATCGAGCTCATCGTTAGTAAAGAAAATAATATAGTTATTTTTGACATGAGATGCCATGAAAATCTAAATCTATAAGAAGAAGATATTCTTTTATAACAAGTTTTTGTGTGATGATGAGTTTGATATTTAATCATCTCTCTGCTCAATAAGCGATGAGCAGTAGAAATATACTCGTCGATGAAAGTTGTTATTGATTCATCAAGATCTATCTTGAAAATAGGAGTATTTTTAATGAAAAGAAAATTAGATATATTTCTCAAAATCAATTGGTTATTTTGAATCAGTTTACGAAAAATATATTTATGAAAAACATTGTGTTATATGTTCATAATATCGTGCACATGTGACAAGATCTTGTCTAAGAAGTTGTTGTTTTTGTGAAGAAGTTAAGATTTTTTCATTGTTCGACAGTGAAATATGATTATCCATTTTGTTCCAATAAGGTATTCATCAATGGTTTCCAATTCTTTCGTTCCCCGTTAAAGTAATGAAAAAGGTAGATTTTTCTAATTGTCGTATCATCGTGAAAAGGTTTCACCTAACGAGTTGATAATAGTCTGGAGTGAATTGTAATTGAGACAAACAAGGAAAAGCTTGATCTGATATAAGAAGTTTTTGTTTGACTTGTTTCATCGCAAAGGAGAGCCTTGTAGTTTACTTTTTCTTATTCGAATCCAAGAAATGTTTACAATTTTCTCGCTGCAGATTTTGGACATCTTGGAAAAGATGTTTGGAAAATGTTTAGCAAGTTTATGAGTTTTGTATAATAATTCCCATGAAACTAGTTTGTGATATGACATCCTCGAAATGATTTGTTTGTTTCTTCGTTGTCAAAAAATAAACAAGAGAAATTCATCTCTTCACAAAATTCATCTTTGAATAAACTCAAAGGGTGATATCACTCACTCGGAGCCACAGTAAGTTTATATTTTCCATTAACATAAATGATTTTAGGATCCAGAAAGTTTGCAATAAACGTATCGGTGTTTGTGTTTGATTCATGACTATTTTCATCAAACTCATTATTTGTTGTAGTAATTTCTACTTCATCAATTCGGAGTTATTCTTTGGAATAATTGTCATTGAAAGTGTCGATCTGGTTTTCAATAAACTTGATATTGTGAAGTTTGTATAAGTGTGTATCAATAATATAATCTAAAGCTCGGATTACTTTGTTAGATCAAACATAGCTTGTTTTATAGATTGATTTCAGAGTTAGTTTCCTTTTTTCACTATGATAAAACCTTCTGCATCAACCATACGTGGTAAACGTGTTTGAACCACAGTTGTATTTGATGGAATATTAATAACACTATTTTTTAGATGTCATTGTATATATGAATGTTTTAGACATGACTCACGGTTGGATCAGTCTTTCTTCGACTTCGTTAAACATTCAAGATATGATATGATATTATTATTATAAACTCTAGATATCTCAAAAAAGGAGATATTTTGTTATTATTTATATATCGCATACATATCAAACAAATCCTTGTATTTTCTTTGAGCATGTTCGAAAGTTATATTAGCTGTTTTAGCATAAGAGAAAATGAAATCGTAATGAATTTGATTGATACATTTTATATTCTTGAAGAAATCAAATTTATAACATATGTCACATGAATGATATGATACATCCAGTAAAGACTTGGAGTAAGTATCTATATGTTTTTCTTCTACTGATAGTTTCTTTCATTTTTAGAAGTATAATTAGACGTGTTAATTGAATTAGTCTTATAAACTATTTTGTATTGTTTTATTTTATCAAAAAGTATTTTTTTCATTTGAAGGAGTTGTATTTCATGATTGTTTATGAGATTACATGAAATTCTTTATGACATCTCTTCGATAAATACAAATATTGTTGATAGAAAAAAAAGAATTATAAATATAGAATATTTAATTGATGAGAGTTAATATGATGGTTTAATTTTGTTTTTTTGAAGATTTAGTTTATTTATACATAGTTCATTAATTCTATATTGAATAGTTTTTAAGTCATTCTCGCAAGCAAGATTTATATTTATGAATTGTGCAATTGATACATTTGAATAATGTAATCATAATCTTATAGTTGTTTCACTATATTCTCCTATTTTTCACCAGAAAATTCATCATGAATCATTACGATTGGTTTATAATAACCGGAACTACCTTTATTATCATCATAAAAGGTTGAAAGTAACATGAGAGTTGTTGTTCGGAAATAAAATTATATTCTTTCCAGAAGTAGAACTGTAGATGTGTATATTTTTTGTAGTTTGGAGGATAAAGCGAAGAGACATAAAGAATCACCCCACACACCACCTTCTTTTGCCATTTTATCAACTTTGGTTATATAAATTCATCTACAGATTCAATGTGATGCGACACTGTCAATTCATCTTCCATGAAATAAGATAATATCAATGGATCAGGTCTATCTCTATCTCTTGAGTAGATACTATAAAGTTCATTTTGAGTTAGATTTTGTAAAGATGCGGAAAAAAATTTATGATGCAATAAATATTATATCGAATCAAACATATAATCTCATGGAGCATATACGAAATCTTCACACTTTTTAAATTTGGACAAATCTTTAGACATTTGAATAGAATAATAGAAGATTATGTATGTTGTTTGATAAACTTGGAAATTGTAATCTATGAAAATTATGCAAATGTTGTAATCCATATACTTGATTATGGTGAACGTTGGGTTGTTCGACTATGGTTTGATGACAAAGTTTGTGTTCTCTTCCTTCTCTTTTGAGTAGTATGAGCAAGAACCACATGGAGTAGAAGCAACATTGATCGTTTAATGTTGAATGTCGTACGTTTCAAATGTTCCATAAAGTTTAAATTTTATACACTTTCACCGTGTAAAGATGTTTGACGTAACTTATATAAAATGATGTCATGTTTCAGAAACAATGAACGTGTCAGAAGTATTTATGTTCAGAAGCATTTTGAGTTATCTTGAATGCAATTAAATTTTATGTTTCATTTCATTTCTGTTCTCAAAGATGTTTGTGGATCACGTCAAGTTTACAATTTCGTAAATAATTGTCGTTTCAAAGCGTTTTCTGTTTTCTGTTTTTCCTGGTTTATATGTTTCTCTGTAGCCTTTACTGTTTCATGCATTCTTCATTTTCATAAAATTGCACTTACCCAAGATATAACACGTGTCTAAAGTGTTTGTTGTTTGAAATTATTTGATGTTTAAGTTTTATGTGTTTCAAATTTTGTTAATTTTCTGTTGCATGCATCTTTTGTTTGCAGAGATATTGCGCAATGAGTTTTAAAAGAGTATTTTGTTTTCACATGTATATTATATATAGTGAATCTCATGAAGTTTTGAATTTACCAAAGCATTTCATGTTCTACATATATCATCATAAGTCGTACGTCGTTTGATCATGTGATATAAACCTGAAAAACAACATTACAAAAAACATTGTTGGAAACTTCATGCAATGTTGATTTTATCTTGGAATATATACCATTGGTATTGATACTTTTTTGTTTAAAGAAAAATGCTAAAATTAAAAGTTGCAAATGAAAGTTGTAGATTCTATATATTAAAGTCATTTAGTAAACACTATTAATACCATGTGTATGGTTTTGTATTAATTATAATGGTAAAACTGAAAATTTCAAAAATATTTGATATGCAAAGATAGTAAATGCACAAGATATTATAGATCATGAAGTCTTCAATGTTACATCTTTTTGTGTAAAAAGATTATTTGGATATGAAAAGTTCTTAGAACTTTATCGGTTTTGAAAGATTAACCGGTTGTAGTTATCGAGGTTTTAGATGATTCTCTCTCAGCGGATGAAGTCTCCTTGATCTGTTAAATTGAAAAGTTAGACGTTCATTGATGTCATTAATTTAGTGTTTTGTAACATTTGACACCGGTTCTTATATTGATGTAATTAATTTATGATTATATCATTCAATGGTTTAAAAAACTTATTAAAACTCATCGTAATACTTAAACAATTGGAAATTAAATAAATTATAAATTCTATACTTGATGAAGTCCACAAAAATCACTGTGGATCAAACGAGGAAATTCTTGCAATTCTTGAATTTATAAGTGCACCAAGTTGCACATGATGCACATGTATTTGTAGGATCTATCATCACAATTACGTGGTTTGAAAATACCACATACATAAACACACGGAAGAAGTTATAAACATAAGATATATTTGCAAATAGGAAGGTTGATTTAGATTATTTATATAAAAAATTGATTATATACCTTGATGTTGTTGCTATTACTCGTAATATGAGTTTTTTGCACTCTTTTGAGAATGTCAGCTCTCAGTATGACAGAAGGAGTCGTCCATATAGTGACTCTTTGTATATGCAGTTTGGGGTGATCATTTTCTTCCCTCGTGGCAAAAATATGTCTTGATATAAATTTTAAGTGCAACAATACGACATGTCCAGAATGAAAAAGTGTTTCAACACTTTTGTACTCTGCAGTGAAATCGTAATGGATGATCAACTGCAACGTGAATAGAAAAGTCTTAAATCAGTTACGCAATAAGTTTATAAACATAACTTATTTAAAATACATAATTACTTATCATCATATTTTCTTCTTCAGAATCACCATCCATGACTGTTATCTCAAATTTGTGATATTCATTTTCACCATGTACAGCAATAATGACAACATATATGTCAATGTCATGAACCGAAAGGTGAGGTAACACATGCACATTCGGAGCAGCATAAAGTGCCAGAATTTGAAAATGAGAGTAGAACTCCAAGGTTTAATAGTCTCAAATGTCATCTGACCACTGATTAAGAGGATGAATTTTACATCTCCCTTGTGACTAAGGGTTTTCACGGACCTTTCTACCAGCACTGGTCTACGACCAAAGTATTGTATCCTACAATATGTATTTATGTAGACCTTGTCTGATCAGTTCACTGCATTGTTGCCTTGCGCACTACATGTTGTAGTCTTCTTCATTTGATGATAGATCATATCGAATAAAAAAAAAGAGCTTTTTGTTACAGATTTATTAATGTTACCATATTTATTGAGTATAAAGTCTTTAAAAAACGTCATTTCGTTTGGCATACTCTATGGTATCTATTAACACTGACAAGTTTTTATTTAGACTTAGCGTTTGAAATGAAATAATTGTTTCTTGTTGTTTTCTTTTTTTTTGTGGAGACTCTATGAGAGATGATGGAGTAGAACTTGGCTGCTTCTATACTTCTACTATGTTTTCAAAATTATGATTATTTTTTGCATCATGTAGTAAGAGGTTTTTCTCAAATTCACTCCCTTCTATATCATCTGTGGAATCTTTTTCAATTTTTTTTTGAATGTAGTGGAATCAATTGTATATATGAACCTAAAAATTACACATAATATCACATTCTATCCAAGACAGATATAATATATACAATCATGACAATAGACATAAAGTTATTTCAGTTAGATGTCTTAGGTCTTACCTTGTTGACTAAAAGTAGTAGTTTTGATCTTGTAAACTGAATTCAGAGGTATAATATCACTATGAAAGAAGGTCTTACTTTGGTTCGAGACTATCATTTTGCTTCACTCGTAGAACATAATCACATCATACTGGATAAGAATATGAAAAAAGTTATAGAAAAGTGATAAGACTAGATTATTTATAATGTTGATTGTGTTCGTGCACAGTTCTTTTTTTCCTTAAGGAGTTGAATTCCATACTGCTCAGATCATGTATGAAATTTCTTTAATATTATTAATCCAGTTGTGAACAGAATTAGAACATGGTTTAGTTAGTCTGTTATGACAATGTTAGCTAATGATTAGAAGACTTTCACTCTTGACTGTATGGCTGCTTCGTTGAGATGCAATCACTTTTGAGAGTTATTGTATCATCATGAACTTCTCTCTAACGTAATTTTCATGTACTCGTAAAGACTCTTGGTATGTAACCTTGTAATGTTATGAACTTTTTGCAGCATGGATAGTTGGACAGACTGGTTCTATGTTCTGCAAAACTGATCTAGGAATGAGTCATTTGCGAAACTATGTAATATGTTGGGTCAAAGATCTCTAGACTTTGGAAGCATTTGATCTAGAAACTTTTTGCTAGCATGTTAGAAAGAAAGAAATGATGAAATCATCATATTATTTTTCTTGTGTCTAGTGATAGAGTAATTCTCTTTAGCCGTTTGCGTCATCTGAACTCTAAAATATTTCTTAATCACATCAAAGTTTTGAACCAAAATGTAATATACTACTCAAATACAAAAAAGAATAAAACAATGTGTAGTTTTCCAATGAATCCTGGACCCACATGCTAATTTGTTGAGAAAACCTGACGTTTGCAGCTTTGACAGTGTGTAATACCCATCTCGAGTTCAGACATGTTCCACAGCTCCGGGAGACATGTCTGCTACTCATAGAATTTCTGTAATGTTCTTTGTCGAAGTCTTGGCGTGTTCAGCTGATACCTCCTTTGGGTATCGACTCGGTTTAGAAAGTCCAGCCAAAGAAATGAAGTCTCTGGCTATATATATATATCTGGAAACGCAATTTCCCTTATAAGCTGATAGTTATATACCGAGCCTCACACAAAACTATTTACAGCTGGTGTGTTGAGTGATGCTGGCCGCGAAATTCGGAGCTCTCCCTCTCCCAGGCTGTGAACCCCGATAGCGGCCACTCGAGGTAGAGAATGAGCCCATAAGTGTAGTGGGCCCGATAGTGGCCACTTGAGGTATATATTCCCTACCTTCGATTGGAAGAATTGCCTTAAACTAATGAGTAAGGAAAACAATGTAACCGGTCGATGCCGGTTGCCGCGCACAGTCTGCGCTTCGATTTTTGGAGGGAGATAGGCTGGCCGGGCGTTGACGCTGCTTACTTTGCAGAACTCGCCCGTGCAGGCCTCCTCTTCACCTATATAAACCTAACTAGGATACGTTCCTCGACAGATTCCCCTATCCTATGTTAATGAGTGGTTAGGGGACACATGGCCTTCCAAACTAGTCCCGGACTCCCGGTCCACTTCTCTTAATTCGAAATTCTTCTGGTTTCAAGGTACAGTTTCCAGTTAACGCGGTTTTACGCAAATTGAACTGGTTGCCCTTCGAGTAAAACTCCTGTTACCCACGAGAGAACAAGAGCGAAGAAAATTCCGTACACGATGAGAAACAAGTTAATGTAGTAAGCCGTTGTCAACACATTATTATACTACAGAAACAGGAGTTCTTGAGCTATTCGTGAAGCTGGAAACCTTCATCTTGAACGGTGAACCCATTCGACATCTTGTATGCAGCATACGAACAGGCTGTAATAGATAGGCTACGTAGAGGTACAGATACTTGTTCCAAAAATCAATGGAATAGAAGGAAGCACAGCTAGAAGCTCCAGCAGATGATCGCCAACCACAATGCATGAATTAAGCATGTCTGGTTTGAACAAACGGGAGCGTTACGATAGAGTACCACTTGCAGCTGTGGCGCGGTTTTGGAAGTCACACTTTCGTGCCATCCTTCGGGCGAGAGCAAGAGAGGAGTTGCACTTGGATGGGGGCTTGCGGTGTGTATGGCTAACACGAAGTTGGATGATCACGGACCTGGATAGACTGATGTGCTCGTTGCGAGATTATATCACTTGACGCAATATTATGGTATATGCGGCTTTATGACTCCTGTGTACCTGCGACCTTTGGGGCTCGTTGATGAAGAGAGTTTGCCATGGTGAAAGCCAAGAAAGACGAGGGCGGGGTGTCTGCTGAGGAGCAGGGGTTGGCGCTTGAGAGCAAACGGCTGAGGGAACTCGCAGTCTCCAGCGGATTGCTTGCGCGATGGAAAGTTAATCCACCTGCCCCTCTTCTTCCTACAAAAGGTAACATAATCTTCTGATTCGTTCCTCTTGTTGGTTCTTTCTTCTTGCTCGTTTTGCTGATCCGAATTTCCCTGCAGCTCTCGTGCCTGCGGGGAAATATTTTCTTCTCCTTGTTGTGGTGTATGGATATGGGAATATGATCTGTTCAAGGATAGTGATATAATTCTGTACTCGCGTGTGGTTTGTTTCAGCTATCCGCAAGTGCAATGGAAAGGACATTGTTAAGAAAGGGAATAGGAAGACCAAGTACCTTTTCGCATTTCCTGGATTTGTGGCTCCGGTCTCCGGGGGAAAGTTTGGAGAGTTGACGCATCTGGACTCCAGAAATCCTATATTGTACGTAAATTTTCCTCAAGTAAGTTTCTCCTGACCACCCTGTGAATTTCACTTCCCATTATCTTCAGCAGTCCACTGTAGTACATGGAGTAGACTTCTATAAAATTTGCTCCACTACTTGGCAGGGCCGTTTGAAGCTGTTTGGGACAATAGTCTATCCAAAGAACAAATACTTGACGATGCATTTTCTTCCTGGAAAGGGAGACATTGTATGCGAGGGCTGCTTTGAGAGTCTGGTAAGGACCTCTTTGTTAACGCCGTTATTGCTAATTTGATAGCTTTTCACCGTCGGTTCTTTGGCCTCGGTCTGGGTGGATTGCTGTCTCTCTGACGAGATATTGTGGACCTTTATGTGTTGTAGTTTGATCTTCATACCTTGTTCCTTGAACCAGACGCAGACAGGACGAATTTTCCGGATGAATGCTTGCACTGAACGTCATCTACAATATCTGTTTTGAGGTTCTAGGTGGTCTTCCCGGAGTCATGGTGGATAGGGACGAAGGACGAAAATCCAGAAGAGCTACGCTTACCATTTCCTACGGACCTGCAACAGGTGTGGTGCAATTCTGGTATTTGAGTTGAGTGCTCGGGTGTGTCTTAGAGTGACGTCCGTCATGTATCATGTAATGGGCAGCCGTATTGCTCTGTATTTCTGGACTTTGAGTAGTGCTACCAGTGTATGACCAACATCATCAGTCCGTTATATGCATCTGAAATATGTCTTGTATCCAGGTAAAGCACACAGAGTTTGACTTCAATGCAGGTGCAGGATGGGTAGACGAGGTCCCCGCGAACCACACCGAAAAGGCTGCCGCTGTCAAGAATGATCCACACTCTCCCCTGGCACAGTTTCCCGTAGATGGCCTGGAAGAACCTGGATCACCTGTGGAAGCCGTGAAAGAAAAACCAGATAGGGTGCGGCAGTCTGCGCGCAACTCCGGGAAAGAGAAAAGGTATAACCGTGGGAAGTTGGAAGCTCATACTTGTATCTTAGTCAGCTGCGTTAACGCACGATCTCTCTGTTATTGATGGTTGAGATGATTGCGTAAGCTGGGTTGAGAAGTTTATTCGTTTGCCCATCTAACGATTGCTTTGTTGGATGGTTTAGTATAGCGCTGAGAAAACATTCTGTTTACTCACTAATGGATTACGTGAATATTTCAGCTACCACTTTGCACTTTCATCATCTAGCAACAGTGAAGGAGGCAGTGATGAAGCCAGTGATTCTCCAGAGTTTCGAAGGAGCGCAAGAAGTTGTGTAACAAAGAAGACCACCGAAACCCGGGAGCATGTTGGGTCCTTGTTTGAGTCCACCGATAAGGAGCAACTATCTTCTGCTAAACTATCTAAGACTGTCTTGAAGCAGGGCACACTCACCAGTTTCTTATCCACGAAGGTCTTATCATCTGACTCTGCCACCCATAATGTTCACCTTTCAGATAATCTGTTGAAGATCTTCCCAGTTGACAGTCGGGTCACGGATAGAATTTCCTTCAAGTGAGTGAAGGGAGTGTCTGTCAGTTGCTTCTTACCAATAGAATAGTCCTCCAAGAGAGTTAACGACAAAATGCACTCCTACTTTTTCTGTCGTGCAGACTGAAGTTATACAGATCAAACGATAGTCCTGAGTTGTCTCAGAAACGAACGCTAGGTGAGATAAGCTATACTAGTTCCTCTTGTACTGTTTCAGAAGATATTATACGTTTCCTTCCTGTAGCAGTGGCCAGAGCAATTTGAACTGCTGATGGAGATGATCAAAGCGAGTTGTTCGTGTTGAGTAAACTGGTAAAACTTGAAATGGGCCACAAGAAGTAAGAAACAGTTGATTCCTCTGCACAGAAACTTTACTAATAGGAGAAGGCAATCGGTAACTGAAGTAAGAGGGTCTTCCATCTAACAAGTGTTGGCAAAACTTAACAAACTCCACACAGTCATCCTGCACTTCACTAAGTCTACTGTGTTCCGTTGCAAAGAGAGTATGCATACGCATGGTGGTGCCCGGGCTGTGCATGTGATCAACAGCCCAGTGAAACCGCTTGAGCTCAAGAGCCACTCCAGTGTAACTTGAGCCCGAAAGGCTGTTAAAACTGTCTGTTTTCGACGTGTGCCACACACAACCGCGTGATTGTCTTTAAGCCGAGTTGTGTTGGTCGCAGATTAGCAGCAATAGTGATGAAAGAGATATTAGAACTCCAAGCGACGAGAGTGACTGATTTGAGGGATTCGGTGGAATTACGAAGAATTTAACTAAGGCAATCATGCGTGGACCGCATACGTGTTAGATACTGTGCTCGGTATGGACACGATATTGCCCTTGAAGGTCGAATATTATTTAGCAAATCTGTCAGATATGTTGCAGCTCATGGGGCCTTTAGGCACTGCTAAAGATCATTTCTGCACGTACAAGCAAGCAGAATAATGCCCATTTGTCCAATTTTTAAGTAGTAATTTGTCCTCAGGTGTTCTGTGTAGCTTAGGTTAGTTGCACGTTGTGTGTTGACAACTATCATTTTCCTGAGCTGGGATTTCAGATACTCTCTGTATTAAACCCCCGGTATGGGTAGAAAGCACGGAAAAGATTATTTCTTCTTTCGTCACCGTGTACTTGACCTTATAGACAAGATTCTCTTCTGTTCCAGAAAGCCCAGAAAACTTCATCTTAGCGTTTCTCCATGCGTAGTAAGTAGTTTGTTTTCAAGTGAATCACAACTTCTGATAAATTGAAGCTAGTGAAGAGCTTTAATTTAATTTCTTATTTCAGAGGTTCCATCCATCCATCAGTTTTTTTTTGAGATGTTTTTATTACGAATATCGTTTCGTTGGATATCGTTTCCTTTCTAGCTATGGATATTCTCTCTCTCATGAGATCGAGATTGGTTGGAGACACACCATGTTTGATGTGCAATCAGTTATTTATCTCGCAGGGGGTAAAATCTCATGTGAGAAAGATGCACAAGAGCTATGATACGACCACATGCGATGCCAAGGTTAATCGAGAACGGAGGTCTAAACGTGCAGTCATTATGACACCGTTAGCCTTTCTTCATGGAGTTCCTCCTGAGTCGTGAGAGTGGTTGAGAGTCCACTCTGACACTATTCTGAGATTGTTTGAGACGAGTTTTCCTTATCCGCATTTGTTTCACCGATTACCTGGTGCTGTTCATAACGAGGTGAGGCATACATTGTGTCTACCTCTCGACATGTTGACACTAGGGACAAGATATCGTGATTACTGTTCCTCCTACTTCCTCGTTGGTGTTTCCGTTATACTCGAGGTGACAGAGGAGGACAACGGGAGATGACGGTCCGTCTTCGAGATTTCGTGCAGGTGATTGAGCGATCTTACAAGAAGAATCAGTACGTGCAGTATGCGATAGGAGTGAGTCTGTCTCTACACGTGATGTTTCATTTTTCGTCCGCATACGACGTTTTAGGATGTTAGATCAGGTTGGAGAGTATAGTAGAGCTGCTAGAGCATTGCATCTTTTGTCAATGGCATGTTCTACTGAGAAGACGGTCGCTTCGTTGCATTTTCTTCATCTCTTACCGGGTGGTCCTCCACCACCTGAGATTCAAGATCATCATTATATCTCGATAGATCTTTGTTTGCCCTGACCTTGTGTACAGCTCCTCAGATGATTTACGAACACCTACGAGATTTTTTTCAGAAAGACGACCTCTCTACTGGTTTCACGGAGCTTTTTCAAGTAGCGGCAACAGTAGCTCAGGGACATATTCCTCAATCTATAGCTCAAGTACTGGGGCAGCTAGACTCTTGGTCATGATGAAGGATTCAATCGATAGTCATCGGCGAGATTCTCTTACGATTTATCAGTCGTACCATTGTCTTTCAACTTAGAGATACTTTTCAGGACCACCTTTGTCCACATCAGTTTTGAGTTGCGACGTCTGGAGGTTGTGAGTCTATGTCTTTCTGCATTAGGGTTCTCTTGGGCATCCATCTCGATTGGGTTGTCTTACAAGTGGACGCGAAAAATACTTTTAATAGTATTTCTCACACTTCTATCATCAGAGAGTTCATCGATGACGGTAGATCTCTAGCGGTTCTCATTATTTTCATGCGATCGTTCTATGGTTATTCCTCTCGTCTTTCTTATCAACACGGTCTTGCGATAGAGGGGGTTACAGTCATCAGCTCCGCTGTAGGCACTCGTAAGGAGACCCTTTGGATGGATCTCTCTTTGTCTTAGCTCACTATAGAGCTCTCTTGACCACCACCTTGGCTGTTCCAGGTTGTGTTTTTTCATCTCTAGTCGATGATACGCACATCGTAGGTCCGGAGGATCAAGTCGGTGTTGTCTTTGATCACCTCGTCTCTCAATTGATCTTGGTAGGAATGAGAGTGAAAGTGTCAAAGTGCAAGACTTGATCTCTCATAAGTATATCGTCGGACCTCCAACTCCTGAAGGGATTTGTTACATCTAGAGATGATTTACGCATCCTCGGAGTACCGGTGGGTACAGAGGACTTTGTCTCCCGATTCTTAGATGTTGTCTTTTCGGAAGATGTTTTGCATATCGAGGATCTCCTTATGTTAGAAGATCCACATGTTGTCTTTGATATCTTTTCCTCTTCCATTGCATGTTGTCTTAGTTACTTACTCCGCATAGTACCTCCATCTCTTATCTTCATCTCTCGTCTTAGAGAGTTTGATAGAAGGATCATGGAGTTGTTTGGTGACACACTTATTATCCATGGAAGAGACTGCTCCGGCAACCTTTTTGGGTAGTTGAGCCATCTCAGCACCTTGGCTCTATTGTCATTTTCTCATGCGAGGTAGATCTCTTCTGGAGAGCTATGTGACAGAGATGGAGGATGTTTTTTACCCACTACCGAGGTGTCTCCGTGAGACAAAAGATAGTTTCACTCTTGAGACACGTGAGGCACATCTTCGATTAGATACCTTAGCTACCGATGGATCTCGTGGACTATAGTCCTCTCTGACGAGACACCACTTTCAGCAGGTTCTCCATGCGCTCTTAGTGGATCCTTCCATCTCACGGGATACTAGAGCTCGACTCCGCTCTTGACTCATAGCTTGACTTTGCATTAGAGCATTCCGACTCGTACCGACTATCTTCTCTACAGCGATGAGGTTCCATCTAAGCTTGATCCGGTCTGTTATTTCGACATTGTCAATCTGCGAGTGCAGTGTCTCGCTCGACATCTCGGGTCGTCATCTTGCTCGCTGTCCTCACGATGGAGAACGAGTAGCTACCCACGATGTCATCAAGGATGTTGTGTTTGTCTTAGCACGAGAGGGCGGTTACATGACTTGGAGAGAGTGTTGATATGTCTTTCAAAACGGGAAGATCAATGAGAGTTGATCTATATATGATGAAAGAGAATCAGGTCTCATTGACAGATGTGGTTGTTACGGATCCGACACGAGACTCTGTGACGACACAAGTGGATTCACTTATCTCTCAGAGGGATTGCAAGCGTGACGGCAGTAGCGAATGTGATCAAGTATAGGGATATACATGTGGGACATCGCTTCATCCCTTTAGCCTTGGAGATATACGGATCGACAGCTTTGGAGTTCGACGTCTTTCTTCGAGATTGTGCTAGAGCTTACCATGAGAGACGTCATAGGTATCACTTTCGCTTTCTTTCTGCACTATATTTTTTAGACAGCAATTTTTCATTGCTCTACAGGGAGCTTTAGCATACGCGGTCCACAGGAGAACAATTGCAGTAGGTGATGTTACTTCATGTGCACCTGTTGTATGCAGGAGTACTAACCTACCGGTGTTTGACACTATACGTGCATAGGTGACTGATAGCGGGATTTAACCCCGGTCTTCTTCCCTTCGGTGCGTTAGTTGCTTGGCCCTTCGGGTCCTTCTTTCCTTGTAATGCTTGAGTCCTTCTTTCGTTGTAGGCTTGATGGGGTCTTCCCATCCGTTTGCTACTCATTGGGTCGCGTGTTTCCCACACTCTAAACCTGAAACCTCAGGTTTCGTTATTACTATCATAAAATGCCCAGTCATATTATTCAAATTACCAGCCTTGTTTGCATACTCCAACAAAAAACCTAGACGCTGTTTTTGCTAGAATGATAGTAATTTCTTATCACACTATAGAGGTTCTCACTAAAAGAAAGTTCCATTTAAAGGGTTCTGATATAAAAGTATACATATGTATACTTTGTTTTGAAGAATAAAATGAAAGATGGTTATGATATCACAATAACTGTGTTTTTCTCCCGAAACTGCTTTACCAGTGTGAGATGTCAGAAGTACTCAAATATGTGGACGTGGTCCAATCTGCAATTACCATGTACAAATATATATATATCAAAATTGCTCAATTCTCAGTGGTTCTTGTTCCTTAGCTGAAGTAGAATACTCCCGAACGAACCATATATCAGAACTGCTCGACTGCTTCGTTTTCTGCTTGTCACTGATCGTTGCTTGATATGTCATCCTCTCCTTCCTGTAATCTCCTAGATGATTCGCTGCTTTTGCACCTTCAGACATTGCTTCAGATTCTGCATTACTTTTACCATACACTCTCATGTGAACTTACTCTGTACTTCTCTGGGTGTCGGGAACAACTGTACAACTCTAGCGTTCATAGTCGCCCATCATCATAGCAGAGGCTCAACTTGCTGAAAACTGTTCCGTGCACAGAAGCTGACCATCGAAGAAGATTTTCTGATATTTCCACCGAGTAAGCTGTTCTCGCGATTCATATGGATGGCCTTAGTCATACACAAGTTCTAACGATCAGATAAACTTCAAACAGAGAAGGTGCATGCAGGTCTTGAAGAGATTTTATCTGGATGCTTCGTGCGAAGTGAGGTGCAATCTTTCCGTCCGGCAGTGGCCCGAACCTTTGCGTAGATGCTTATATCTTCCTGAAAGCGTGCATCCAAAAGGTATAGTATCGAGCTGCATCCAGCTTTGGCTCAGAAATCTAGCGGTAATATTGTTAAACGAGCTCCAAATGGCAGAGTACGTCAGTAGGTCCCATAGCTGGATCAAGCCTCAAAGATATACTGCTTACCTTTGTTGATATCTTTTCACAAAGGGTGAGTATGAAAGGAGAGCATTCATTACTCTACAGAGAACTTTAGCGGGTGCGGTTCACAAATAGAGTGATTTTCTCTTTCCTTCGGGGTGTTGGTTGCTTGGGCTTCTGAGTCTCTCTTTCTCTTTGTTCGGCTTGATGGTCTTCCCATTCGTTTGGTATTCATTGTGTCCTGCTTTAGAGTATGAAAGGAAGGAGGTAATCATGATCTCTACCATCATTCTCAATCTGTATGCTGCGGGCAAGATCCTTCGGGCCTAACCAATGCTTCGACCAGGGTCAAAATAAAAAGATACTTTTCTCATACCACTAAGAACGTTTCAGAGACTTATTTCTTTTTCACCTCTTGACCAAGTGACTGAATATTACTGCATTAGAGAGATCTCTTCTTACTAAATTTATATAGAATTATTATTTTTTCTAACTTTCTTCATGGTTGAAAATCTATGTTGTAAAAGCTGGTCCGATTATTCTCGCTTGCTTCATGATGGTTTTTCTCCGACTAGATCGTGCTCGTCGTCCTTATCGAGATAGCTCTCCCTTCATGCACTTTACGGTTCGTTTACTGCTTTCTACATTACAGTTTTAGATGCTCTTTCACTTAGCTCGTTAGGCATTGTACATTGTACTTGTCATCTTTTTTGCAGTTCCAATTGGGGTACCATCTTGGAAATGTGTTTTTCCATTTCTTCTTGGTTCGAACTATAGTTATATATATTAGCAAACTTCTCAAAACCAAGTTAACGAACATGTCCACCACTCTTTGTTATTCACTTTGTACTTCTATGGGTTCAAAACTATTTGCAAGTGAAGTTAGTAATTTCTCCAGAAACTGCTTTACCGGTGTTCCATATTATATATATGAACTACTGTTTCTATATGCTATTGTTATGTAAGTATGCAGTTTAGAGACTAGAGCTCCAGATTCGCTAAACTTGATTGTTAACGACTAAAATGATTGGACTGGGGATACATCAACATGCCATCAACATATGTTGCACCAATGCATATTATTCATCTCCCTTGTGATGGAGGAGGTAAATGTACAAAGGTTTAATTTATTATCTTATGATTCAGATAATAAATTAATCTTTTGGTTAAAAATAAAATTTTTTGAACAGTTCTTGCACTTGTAGTACTGTTTGCTTCATGAGAGTCTATGTTTTCTTTATGGTTTACTTCTGGATCTTCTCTCAGCTCAAGTCCGGTTATCACTTAAGACTTAAAATTTAGAAATAACTTTGATTTTTTTCCAGCTTCTTATACATTTTTTACATAACACTTATATCTTTGTAAAGCACATGTGGTTATCACAATCTTTTCCATAACAACAAGCGAACATAAGTTCCCCAAAGTTGATCTTGCATGTATATTTATTGACCTGTTCAAAGTGAGGGAGCTGGTAGTCCTTTGCAGGAATTGGATACCGGGGCAATCTACTTTTGCATTTCCCCGTTACTTTCTGCAGCCGCAGAACCGCACTGGAAGTTGCAGGAGAGAATCGTCTATCACATTATAGAGTTCTCGCACCACGAGTGGCACACGTCGTTCTTCCATGGGTTCGGGATGACAAGGTTCAGTTCGATGATGAAAGCAAGTAGGTGCTGCTGCCCTACGGATACTGCAGCAGTGTTCCAAGGTGACAGAATCACAATCAAAAGTAGCAACAATATCCCAGAAGTGATTCTATTCGTCCATGCTTCATGATGCCAACCACGTTCTTCTGGAAAAGGTGAGAACTCATGCTAAGTGCCTAGAGGAGAAACGGAATGAGACGTCACATTGCTTATCACTGATGGCCAGTATCCAAGATGATAAGAGCTGCTTGGGTTCTAACCACGTGCAACTTAACCCCACGGCTCCAGAAGTTTATTATCAGGGCGATCTGCTTTTCGAGTTGCCAGCTCTCGAGTGACTCTGTCTGATCTCACCTCAACAAATGGAAACGGGCCTTTCCTGCACCTAAAGCTGTCTTTTCTCTCTCTGGGTGACTTTCATGCTTGTAGTCCGGAGTGCTTTCTTGCATTTGACGATTGCTCATTGGTCATTCGGTTTATGGATAGGCTACTCTTGAGTTCGTTTCCACGAACACCCTTTTGCCATCTCCTCGTGACCCAAAGGACTGCGGAGTGTTGTCGCCACCATTGCATACGTGCAATTTTAGCTTCTACCTCATGGAGAATCATTTTGCTTGATTCCATGGATTTTACTATGTTGTGGCGATTGTTCCCATTGGAAGCCAATGATGGACTATCTCAGTGCAATGCATAGAGTTCTCTCAAGCCTTTGCATGGTTTGTGGGCAGAAACACTACCTACCGCACCACTACGTGAGCAGGTAGGTTCATAAACGGGTTATGGCCCGACTCTCATAACAGAGAGATCCAATGATCTCAAAATCGACCAGATCGACCAACAGCTTAACCCTGACCTGTACAGATGTATTTGGAGACGCCCTAATTTGCATATCTGTGAACAGAACTCACTTACACTACGTACTATAAATACCTCGATGGCTTACAGGAAAAGGTCTGGTGTTTAACTTGAAATCTCAACCCCAGAGCAGTTCGGCGTCATTTCAGTCAAGTACCCGTGCATTCTTTCATTCGAAGCTAACAGTTCTATCCATCATCGACCCTAACGAGCGCTGTGTTAGCAACAAAGACCTTCAATTTGCCGAAGATCATACTGTAATATATTTCGCTGACTACAGACTGTAAAGTCTTGCTCTTCCAGCTGATGCAGTACTGTAACTCTGTAGCTGATCGTCTCATTCTGTCGAGGGAAGTCATCCTCTTCTGAGCAAGATACGACTTGGTCCTGGATTTATCCTCACGCAGTATCTAGTGGCTCACTTTAAGCAATTCATGTATAAGCGTCGATGAGGAGTAACGGAGTTGTGTATACAGCTAGATGCTTCTTCTGAAGGAGCAGAGCATAAACCTTCATCTTGTAACTATCTTCTCACTGAGCCTCCTTTACTCCACAGTCCATTCTCATGCTAGGCCGTATATGCCGCTTCTCACTGTCCCATTGACAAAACGGCTTACGTATTACACATATACTGCTTTCGACCACATGGCGCTCTTTCGGCCAATGTGTACCGCCGAAATAAACTTTTCAACATACACCAGTCACCGTTCTCCAAAGATGATAAACATCGGTCAAGCTCTTGAAGTGACTTTCACGATCTTACGCCAAGCTGCGTATGTTCGTCACAGAACTTCAAGTTACACCCACAGATATATTATGTGGTTAACCTCGTCGAGAGATAGATGGACTCAGGTCTCCGTGTTCAAGCTTCACACTACCTTCAGCGACTGGCTTGCAAGTTTAGGTCAAACTAGCCTGACCCCTACATCACTAAAGATCTGACCTACAGTGTCAAGCATATTCTTGCGAGCCAGTATCTGGCGATCCATGCATGCTCGCATTGAGGTTGTGTCCAGACTCCAGTTCGTGTTATCCTGCTAGTGCAACCGTTTCAGTCCAGAAAACACCAGTTATGAGGATGGACTCAGTGTGAGAGATATGAGTTCCAACTTCCTCAGAGGGCAACAATTCAGAAGCATGTTCTTCGAGTCCAACTGGCCGAGTGTGCCCCAGATACTCTTACTCTGGTGTTGACATTCATCCCTTTATCCCTCTTGTTAGCAGTACAATATCTAGCTCTGCTGTTTACTTGTTAACATTTCATGTTGATGTGACTGACTCTTAATAATGTAACTCCTGTAGTCCTTTGTCCTTCCTGAGTCCATGTTGTCATAAACTACTCACTGGTTGTGTTAATACCCCAGTCCTGAGAGATGATGACTCTGATCTCTTTTGTGATCTTCCGCATGCTCCTTAGCACTCAACTCACGTTATCACCTCCAGGAAGGAAACGCTTTTCATTCAGGTAAGGAAGGCAAGATTTAGTGTCTAAGTCACTCTACATTGATATGCCCAAGTAAAGCATATGACCAGCGGGCTGCACTAGAGGGATTCGTAACATTAACTGAAATCTATCTGACTTCTGTCACTCCCCCAATCCTTACCATCCTTCATTCGACAAAACCACATCATTCCGCTTTGTCGGTACTCATCCTTCCAAACTGACCACTTTAGTCAGTCTACACGGAAGCTGAGTGGTTGAAAGCAATTCCAATAGGGTCTTCATTTTGAGCAGCACATTCAGAACTACCTAAGCTTTGGAAAGTAGGCTGCCTTGTTAGTCAAACCTGGTCAAACATTTCAATAGTTTACTTTAGAACTATATCAGAGATGTTCGGATATGATTAGACCTCCGTGCTAATGGCTTTTCACACGGATACGGATTGTGGCACTACATGCTGAGAAAATGAAGTAAGCACTCAGCAGCTCCAGCTGAAGCAGCTGGCGACTCTGAACGCGGCTCTCAGTGGTCCCCCTACCATACTCACATGCCGAACCTCCTTTAGCTTTCTTTCCATGAGGAAAAGGTTTCATGACCATCTCTCTCGACGAGCTCCAGCTGTGTCATGCTTGGATCCTGATTCAAGATGCTCTAGTTTCAGATGACACGAGAGACGAGCTTGCACACGCAACAACGAGATTCTAATCTCTAGACAAGCCAATACTTAGAAAACTGGACTTGGGTCAAATCAATCTAGTTTGAAAACCGAAAGCTCTGTTATGACAGTGCAGAGGAGCTTGCAGATCTAAGACGGTCGTCATGACGATCTATCCCCTTTTAAGCCATCAGATTCGGAAAGGATTTTTAAATTACTCGACGCGTATACCGTGGATGAAAGTAAGGAATCCACTGAGTTTTCCAGCAAATCCTCTACCTATATTCCGCTCATAGTATCATCAAAAAGCAGTCTTTTGCTGCTTATCGATGTTCCCGTTTGCGATAACGTAAAGAATACAGAACTTGAGATTACTTCAACAACAGAACAGGTGAGTTCGATTGGCCAGCCACAGCGGATTTGTCCACGAATCTGCAAACAGACTTCGAGGAGGAACAGAGTCAGAGTTAGATTGGGTAAGACTCCGAATTCTCCCTTCAACATTTTTCGAGGGATGACTTGGAGCAAAATCTTGATTTCCGATTTTACGCTCTTCCCTGACCGACCATTTCCTTTGGAAGCCTCATGGAGGACGTTGAGCCTATTTGGAAAAGCGAGCAATCAAGAAGAAAGCGTCACGTGCCATCGACAGATTCAAGCGAAGTAGAGAACACTTAGGAGCTGGAGAGAGAATACATGACATGTGCAGTTAATGCAGGCCTACATGAGTCTAAAAAGAACCCCTAAGAGCAGACATGATTACACATACATCTCAAGGACCGGAAATCAGACCTTCCCGATCAACAAAAAGAATTGCCCATCCTCACAGGCTCGAAGGAAACAAAGCACATGGCAACTGAATCCGACCTGCTTAGATACTTATACGAATCCTCCAATGGGAGAGCACGATTTGTTGAAGAAGGCCAACAGTCATGCAACGAATGAATCTCATGAAGTTCAGCAGCGTTCCTTTCGAGCAGACATGCAAGAAGACCAGTGTATGACCGATCAGTCACTCTGATACACACTGGAAAAAATAGATTCTCAGAATATCGAAAAGAAAAGAAAAGTTTTTCGGCAACAGCTCAACTCAACGTTCAGGTTGTATGTGATCCACCAGTGGGATGGCAGATTGTGGGGTGAGGGAGGAAAAGGCACTTGACTGCTTGTGTCGATCATGTGCAGGTCTGTCCATTGGCTGACAGGTACAGTATGGAACAAGACGTCCCAGAACGGCCTTTTGGGATTCAAGATCAGCCAGATTCTGTCATGTGCGCCCCCTTCTACTGGCAGATATAAACCTTGACAAGCAGTAAGTAGTTGCACTTTGTGGCTCCCGTTCGTCTTCATGTGCCAAATGCTCCATTGGCACAGAAGAGAAATTGGTGTGCCATTGCCATTTTCTCCTGCTGGCTGGCCTAGAGATCGGTATCTCCCATTAAGGCAAAAGAACATGCACACAAATGATTCAAGGCCCAAGTTGACTCGAAGGAAAGACTGGAAGCAGTGCGTGAGAAAAGGAGATTCGATTCCAAGTGCTGCTGCCGCTACTTACTAGCTAGCGTAGTAGCGGGTGGATGATCAGTCAATCACTCGGTCACTCGGTCATGCATGCAATATGAGCTTGGGTAGCAGCCTCAAACTCTGACGTGGAAAAAGCAGCCGACGACAATTCGGCAGCGGATGGGTGTGTCAAGTTAGGAGCCCGCCGGCCGCCCTCTCCGCCGCCGCCAGAGCTCAGTAGATCTTTCCAGTTCCAAGATTCTTGCGTACGCAAAGCCGTGATCTTAGGATTGGTTCTCTACCTCTTCAGGTGCTGACACTTCCTTCTTGTTCTAAACATCTCCATGCTTCTCTCGAAAACTTGACCTAATGCTTCGGAAATTCGGACCATCGTCCTTCTATCGTCTCAACTGCGAGATTGTCCACAGAATATACGGTTCCCTTGGTGAGATATACCCTTGGTGAATTGGTAATCCTCTTCTAGAGACCTTCTTCTTCGATGCCATGCTCCTTCTAATCTCAAAAATCTTCTCAAACACTTTCTCGAAATATTGGTCTCTGCTTCTTCTTGCTTGTCATCGTAGTCTGAATCGAGGTAGTGTGAGAAAGGAGAAGAGAAAGAGAAAGTCTTTCGCTAGTGAATGACTTATTAAAATTCAAATTTAGAGAGAAAAACAGTTCTACTTTTTTTTTGGGGAGAGTTTTTTCTAAATTTTTTTTCGAGTAAATCTTTTTTGCTCCAAATCCAATCATCACTAGCCAATGATCGAAGGATCAATCCTTCGCTCCCCAAATAACTGGAAATCTAATGATCGGTCAGCGATTGATTAGAAGTTCAATCATTCGCTGGCTGAATGATTGGATATAGAATCTAAAAAAAAAAAAAAAAACATAATTTTTTTTCCTAAGATCACAAATCTTAGTTTTTTTTTCTTCTATATTTTGAATCTCAGTAGTACGAAAATCTAATCATTTGCTAGCAAATGATTTCTCTCTTCTCGCTTTCTAGCGCCACTGTTTAAATTTTCTCGCCTCCTGCTTGCTTGCTTGCTTGATCTTTTCTCCGTTGAGGTCCTCGACTAGGAATGCCGCTGTGCCTTGACATGCTCTAGTTTGTTCTTAGATGAGTGACATGTGAATTTGCATACTCTCCTCGTGTCTCTTCGTCTGTGATGTGTGACTCTTTGTTGTGCCGTTTGGAACGCTTCGTCTTGATCAAGTAGTTTCTGACGATGATTTCCTCCTCGCGTCATTACTTTCTACTTGTTGTGGAGATTCATTTCTCATATTTGACCGTGCTCAACGCCAAGATGATTGACATGTGGCATCTTGATATGTTTCATTATCATTGACATGTGGTGTTCCATGAGACTTTCTCCCTGGTCTGAGTAGTTCCCTGGGTTCTTTTGTTTCTCTTCTGCTTTCATTTCGCTGAAGAATGATGAGGTGCTGGATCTTCCTCAGTGACCCCACTTCTTGTTGGGATGTGGTCTCTGAAATTGCTCCCCCTGATTCTTCCCTTTCCTGCTTATTTTCTCCTTGAATGAAGAAAATACTTTTGGTGTTTGTTGGTATCCTAGCTTCGGTTTATCTTGAGGATACATAATGCGGATTGTACATACGACATTTGCATATGTTAGTTTGTCCAAGGAGGATTTCTTCCTAGAAATTTTCTAATTGTGATATTCTATTGTCGAACACCTTGTTCACTATGCATGGTCTCAACCACTGGCAGGAAAATTTCAAGGAGAAATTGAGATCCTGTCGTTCCACTTTAAGACGAGGTGTCCTTCCTCAAACGTCAATGTTGATGACTTGTTGTAAAAAATCTGTTTCCTCCTTGCTTATGTTGTATACTGTGTATACAGTGTGTTCTAGCCTCTTCTTTGTTAGAGCATGTAAGGCGTGAATTGACTTCTGAACTGCTTCCTCCTCTTCAAAACAATACTCTTCCGGAGAAGCGTATCTTGTCAATACCTGTAGTGTTGGGACTAGGAATTCTACAGGGAGGATTGCTTCATGTCCGTAAACTAGTTGGAATGGTGCGGGGCATGTGGTGATTTTGAACCTGGTGCAATATGCCCAAAATTTCCCTAAAAGCTTTTTATCCCAATCGATAAGGTTCAGGGAAACCGAGAGTTGAGTCTTGATTATCAGGAGCAAGATCCCATTAGTCCGGTCCACCTGGTCATTAATCTGAGGATGATAAAGAGTGGTGCGTTTGTGCTAATGCCGTAAGCAACTATCAGTTTGCTACATTGAAAAAATGAGATCCATTATCTGAGATAATGATAACTGTTCACTTGATTATATAGTCTATTGCAACTATTATGTACGCGTGACTTTCGATGAAAAGTCGATTATGTCCGACGAAGTCGATATCTTATTTCTGGAATGGATGTGCCGTTAGGATTGATGTCAACATTATCTTGTATCTTGACGTGGGCTTGCCTTGCATTGACATGTGTCGTATCTCTTGACGTGAAAATGTGAGGAGTCTAGGTAACCTGGACTCTAAGTATCAGTAGCGCGGTGTAACTCAAGTGCTCTGGCAATAGTTCGGTAACAAGCAGGATTTCATTGTGCATGTTCATTATTTAACCTCAAACCTAAAATGTTTTTGCTGATAAAACCTTTTTTACTAGAATGGAATCTGTGAAGTAAAATTTTAAACCGAAGCTCTTTAAGTGCTTTATAATCTTTAATTCATTTTAAAACAAACTGTTGAATATATATTCAATAGGGAAATGTTCGGATGAAAGCCTGGTGGTTTTTTGGAACAAAACTGAATATATATTCTCTCTACCTCCAAAGTGCAATATTCCGTTTCCTGATTTTACGCACGAGGAGTTTAATTAACGAAACTATGCCACAGCTGCGGTCTTGTCTTCACTCGCGGTTCCGGCTCGTAAGGTTACTGCCAACAAAAAACTGGTCCACATCGGATGTCACGTTAGCGTTGATGAAAGGTCCTTGCCGGCTATGCTTACCCGATTGGTCGAGAACTAATTACACGCAGCCAGACGCTCTGATTGGGTATGTCCGGAGAGAAAGGCGAAGACGTAGCATCTGCGATGCGATTCTATGGCATCATTGGCATGGTTGCTCTTTGGCGCGTCGGGCCATTCGTACGCTTATTGCATACACACCGTTTTATCCCAAGCCAATGAGAGTCAACTTAAAGATTTGTGCTCCTTCGCTTCCCATTGCTAAACATGTCAGAAACGTGCTGCCCGTGGCCCGGTGTACACTCGTGTAATGAGCTGGGGAGTAGCTTAGGCTGACATGGCAATTCCACATAGTCATGCCGGGAAACGTTACCAACGCTCCCGGCTCCCAACTGACCACAACAAGCACAGCGCTCCTGGAGCTGGAGGTGTTCCCTCGAATTGCGGTTGGACTCCTTCCGCACTACTCAGCGTTCACATGGTGGCACTACTATGGTGTGCGTTTTGGGTTTACGTTTTGATAGATGCTTTTCACATTTCGATTATTTTTTTCGACGACTTTTACTATGACAAGGTAATTATCAGGTTAGTCGCTGAAAATGTACGTTTGGCTAGCGTTCACTATTATATTTCGATCACCAAGTCTAAGTTTGAATCCTTCAACAATCTAAATCTCGTGATATATAACATTTTTGGTTAATAGATAAGTTCGTGTTCAAAGCTTTGTGCATCCTGTGTTCTCTCAGTCCACCTTCCTACTACATTTCACATGATCATGTTAAGTTCAACTTTCAAGGTATTGAGAAAAAACTATTTCTTTATAAATATAGAAATCATTTTTAATGCACGTGAATACTTACATATTTAATTCTCATAACAAGTGAAGAATAGGTAATATCTTTGCAAGTAATATTTTGAAGATAATTGTAAATTGATACCGACTGTGTAAATATCCGTAACCAACCAAACAGTTTTCACGACAGTGATGAACGGAAACGCAAACGCGCACAATTGTGAAATCTTCCTGAATGCTTCCATCATATCGTAACGTCATCCCTTCACACCAATACAACAGTTCCTAAAGCTGCATTCACAATGCCCACCTTTGCGTTCGCGTTTCCGTTTTCAGGACAAACTCTTCACCAACCGGAAAGGAGAGACAAAAGCAAAACGTAAATTCTCATAGCCATGTGAAACCCGGGTTTCACATTCACGAGCAAGTGTGTTTGGCGCTCGGGCATTGCTTTACATGTATCAACGGACACGTTTTGTAGCGAGTGGTACGTGAACGTCAGTCGACCGGAGTTTCACTCACGGTGGCAATGTTTCTTTCGACGCAAACGCGAACGCACCACCAAACGCAGCCTTGTGACTGCAGCTTAAAAGTCTTGGTACGCAGTGGTTATTCACCTTGGAAGCAGAGAAGATAGAGGCGAATTAAAATACGAGAGATGATGTTGAGTTCCACGTCACGTCATGTTCCTTCGACATTGAGGACTACAGACGTTTGTGGAATGTTCCATACGATCTCTCAACTGTTTGGCATAGACTTGTATCCCTCCAGCCAGATTTGGATTGGACATTATGATCCATAGAATAGGGTGAATGAATCTTGGAGCTGTTTGCCCAACAGTTGGAAAAGGTTTGGGAAAGAGTCGGCTCATGTAAGTTCGATTGTTCTCTTTTGCCATCTGACCATCCGGTGCATAAGATCTTTAGATTAGTTTCAGGAGCAAGTTGACTAAGTGGTACATGAAGACGCATACTGTATTTATGTTCTTCTCTGTTTGCTTCGTTCATGGTTCTTTTCCTATTGACAGTAGGGAAGCACAGTAGTAGTTCTTCACAGTGTTCATGTCGATTTGTCTCTTCATCTTCACCCTGCCAGGAGAAATGTTTTATAGTTGTCGTGCTAATCATTCTGTTTGAATAGCAATAGTTATTTCTCTTGTCGTCTTATTAAACTAATTATCTGCTCTCAGGGAGCTTGTTAACCTTGTCGTCGATCTCTTATCAGGTTAACGAGAAGGCCAAGATTTGTGAAGATTTAGAATGAACAGTTCTGAAGTATACTATATATCCGATGCTTTCCACACAGGAAGAAGATCGTGGTAACAGATAGCACGGTCATGCATCAAGTGCAGGATTCACTCTCACCGTAAGTCAAATGAGATCTTTCACATTGTGAGTCAGAACTGGATAGGTTCAAAACCACCGTTCAAACTTTCGCCATACATCTGCAAGAAAATGAACTTTAGGATTTTGGATCATTAACGTCTTAGGTTTTGAATCCTATTTCATAGCCCAGCAAGTCTAAGGCTTTCTGAATCAGTGGTTCACTGTGAAAACATATATCATTTTGATGCGATGAGAAGGACCCATACAAGCACATAGAAATAAGAAACATAGGAAGAATGTCACGCTGACTACTAACTGGATATGACGCTCAAAAGCTTCACAACAGTTACATAGATTGAGATTGCAGACCAGATGCTCCAACACTTTACACCATCGTTTTGACTTCTATTCCTTTTCCCTTTGGAACTCATACACTTGTCACAGTCTCCCAAACCAAACCAAGGAACACCTCAAGAAGGAGAAGAAGAAAACCCCCAAAACTGAGGTTTTAGCGTGCGAGCAGGCAGGCAGAAAGCAGGAAAGTTTCTTTGTCTGAACAAAACAAGACACCAAGAACGCCAAGAGACGCTATAAGATACAGCGAAAGCTGTTGTTTTGAACGCAGAAGGATTCCATCGGAGCAGTCTTATGAGGCTGAGAAAGCGGGATGCGCATAAAAAGAAAGGATGATAACTGACCGATAGGTCATCACTTTTGGCACAGAAGACCCGAAGTTGGCAGTTTGTGGTGATGGAAACATTGGCAGTTTCGCAGCCACAAGCGGCAACGTAGACAACCTGCTTGAGTACAGTGGTTAGGAAGACGGACCTCCACAAGAGAAAGCGTCAATCAGTCGGGAAGCCATATCAAAGTTTACCAAATGGTACAAGACGCCCCGAAAGGGTAAGTGGACAATGGGATAATGAAGCATCATAAGATTTGTTTGCGGGGATTTACCGCCGGGCGATACAAATGCGGGCGTGGTATAAATATGGAAAAGTAGACAAGTTCGGTCATAATTTCATAAAGCAAGTCTGTACAGCATAGATGATGGCCAAATGAGGATACCAGAAACTCGGGGCCAATCGGGGTCGCGATTGTAGTTGACCCGGCTCATCAGAATATAATCCTCGACACTCATTGGCTCCGAGTTCTTCGTTCACCAGCGCGGATGGCCATTGGTCTAGCGGGCGCAATTGCCAGGCTCTTGTAGCGAATTTGCTGCCGTCATCTCGCTGGAAAGGAGGAAAACAGCGGTGAAGTACGAGCCTCGGGTTTTGGGTGCGGCCGCGTGTCGTGTTCATCTCTCGGGGCCCAGGGGCCAGGACACACGACAAAACCCCTTTCCCCATCTTCTCTTCTTCTTAGCGCCCGCTGCCGACGTCCTGAAACATTTGATGGAGTCCGTCGTCCTTCGATTCGAGTGAGAGAGCGAGCCAGACCCGAGCTTTGCGTTGACGGTGCTGAGAGCGTGAGAATGTCATAGCAGCAGGCATAATGAAAGACCGGTGGCGCACTCATACTCTACTCATGCTCCTTCTCGTAGCCTCATAGGCAGGGAAGAGAAGTAGCGGCTGTAGACTCTGACGATTGTGTATGAACCGAAATGTCTTTGCACGACTGTTGTTGAGTTCGGTTGTCGATTAGCTTCTCTCGGATTTGAATTATCTCAGAGAGATTAGGAAGAGAGGAAGGGAGGGAGGATGGGCGATCAAGATACGATGATGAGTCATGTTCCGTTCGTTTCTCTGGTTGAAACTTGTTCACTCGGAGGCGATCACTGTGTTAGTGTGAGCGAGGGCAGGGAGATTCGAGAGGAATTGTTATTCGCTCGGTGTCTTTAGCTGAGTATAGTAGAAAATTTGCTGATAACTACGGTGCTGTTCTCTTTGGGGAGTCTGTGTCTGTAAGAAGCGAATCAGAGAAAGATTTACCGACGTACATTTATGCTTCTCGTGGAGGAGACGGTTTGGTTCTTTTCTGATGAGCTTTCGCTTTGAGCGCATCCAATTAAGGGCCAAAAGGAAGGTACAAAAGACCTCTGAGTTACGTTGCTTGGCTTCGAGTTGGGGACGCTCAAAACCGATTTCGACGGGAGTTTGCAGATTGCTTTCGGACGACCGGAATGCTTTCCATGGTTTGTAAAAACTTGCTGCTCAGCTTTGGTTTGTTCGAGAGAGCCCTGTCAGTCATGTAGTCCAGGCGTGTGGTTGGAGTATTTTAAGACGGCCGAGTGATTTATCTTTGCATGCAATTGACCCTGCAGGCGAATTTATGATTGTAGGAGACGTTTATGTGATGTATATGCGGTAGCTGTAAAGACCGATATTAGGTAGCTTTTGCATCGGGTGAATAGAACTGTCACATCAATATGGGATCAAACATCTACACGAGGGATAAGAAGAAGACAGCGAAAGAAGATACTTGTCGCATTTTATCCTTAAAAGAACGCGACGAAAACACGTTTCGACGATTCTGCGCAACACCGTGGTTGCTAATCCTCTTCTCTGCTGTCAAGATGGGAAAACTAGTAGGAAGGGGTGGTCTTTTTGTTTCGAATAGATCATATTCGGATCATATCTTTTATGTTGTACAAGATCGATCCCGGGGTTTGCATTTCTTAGTACATTCAGCGTTCCGGTGGCTCCCCAGTGATGCCATGCTTGAGTCACTGCTCATATAGGTACTCATATATACACTCGTTTTGTATCAGATTAATTTTCTTAATTTAATTAGTCGTAAACTTTCTATGTACTTCACTGGATTATTCTACTGGGTGTTACCTCTGTCTCTTAGCGTGGTTCTTGCTCCTTACCTGAGCTGCCATTATCCTGGACGAATCATATACTCGTATTGTATCGTATTAATTTCCAGATTCTCGCGTTGGATCATCCTAGAGCTTTTTCTTTCGTCAAAAAATCTTATCCCAAATGTTCAATTTTGGGTGAATGACAGCAGCGACGGACGAGGTGGAAAGGAAGCTGTGGCATATTGGGCAGAGATTTGTAGGGATGGTGGCAAAGCTGACAGGACCACAATTCGACCGGACATGGTGATCGTAAATGTGGTTAATATTACAGCTTTAACGCGCTGACTACTCCACGGCATTTGGAGAATCAGCCGTACTTAGTGAACACAATGGGGAGCTGGTAATGTGTTCATCTGAATCTGGCCCAACCCAAGATGCTGAAGAATGCACTTCCTGAAATATATTCCACAGATGATGCTTCTAGTAGCCAGGCTGTCGAAGGGTAAGCTCACGCGAGCTGTAAGAGTTGGGAATGCCTTTCCGGTTCAGTAGTAGCAATATGAGTTTCTAAGAGATGACCCAGGCGTCTCCGCAACATTTTTACCTCGAACGCTGGTGTTCCTGTTGGAGCTTGGCCTGGGGTATGATTGCCGAAGGAGAACGGATTGATCGAATGTGGTCCTGTAACTGTTAGCGGAATTGGACAGCATCTTCTTGGATCTGTATGCCCGCTTCGCTTTGCTGTGAATCGTCCTGCTCCGTAGAATGGCTACTCTGGAGGGTTGGTACGACACAGAGGAATCATTCAGTCCGTGGAGAATCAGCGGCACGGTACGTTAGTCTGCGTCGATCTGAAAACATGAGAAAGTTTCAACGCATGTGTACTTTTTCTGTAGGGATACTCAAGTTTCTCATAGGACGCTTATATGAGAATCTTGCGATGCTTCAGCTTCAGATCTCAGTTATAGACACCAAAACGTATTGCTAGATAGTGAACGGAGTAAGCTTGAAGTCTCGGTGAGCATCTACTCGAATGTTGGGTTCTTATTTATGGCTCAGTACAGCTTGAGGCTTGATGATGTAGATGTAGACCTTGACTTGTCCATCCCACTGAGATTTGAGAAGAATTTGCAGTTTGGAGGTGGCGAGTGGGCTTCTCAGCCCGCGGAACACACAGAGGCTCGTCACGGTCAAAGTTCTTGGATTTCCACCAGCGCCGGTCGGAAAAGGGTTCACCGGGAAATTCCGAGCAAGTCCTCGTCCGCGATTGTCCCAAGCGAGCAGATATCTAACATGACAGGTGAACCGCCACTTCATGATTTGCTACGTCCTTTAGCAGGAGGATGGAATGGGCAGACGTTAGCAGATGTACTGCATGGTCCGCCATCTGGACGAGTGACGAGGTTGGAGGATTTGGATACCAACATAGTAGATAGTCGGTCGAGGATATACAGGGAGAACAACATTTCAAATTTTGCAGGTCAGAAAAGGAATGGAGTAGGGAACACGGCCCAGCTTGAGATCACAACCGACGTCAGAAATGTTCTGATGAATGGGTGGGATCCTCGGGGGAATCTTCCTGAGTACCGAAACGATAAAATTTTGAGGTGTGTTTCGCTGTTCAGTGTACATGAACTCTTACTTACTGTTTGGAACACCCCGAATGATTTTTAAGGTTATTCTTGCTTTTTCTGTAAGCTGCGAGATTACTGCTATGATGTGTTCAGCTCAAACTACTTTACAAGAGCTTAAGATTTTCTCAGTTAAGTTGTTTATCAGTATAGTTCTGTTACCTCAGGAACCAGGAAACACTATTTGCAGCAGAGACGAGCAATCCCGATGGCCAGAATTTATGGTCGACACGCATTTGTACTCTAGCCAAGGACACTGGAGGCAGCCTTCCATCTGCAAGGTCTTTAAGTTCAGAAGGCAGGCAGTCGGAGATTGAAGTGGAGATGGAACAAACTTCTCGTGGAGAAGTTCCTAATTTAATTCCTGATAGGCATGGGCACATGCAGGGCACAAGAGAGGCCGTAGCATCGCTAGCTGATCACGGCGTTCAAATAGGGGAGATCAACCGACGTAAATCTGTGCTAGAACAGTCTCAACTGTCCGAATTCGACAGGCGGAGCGCATTTTTTGACCCAAAGGTAGGTTGGCGAAAACAGGACGATATGCCCTGTGGAAATCCTGTTAGAGTCGGTCAAAGCGAGATAATTGTCCTTTCAAAACGATGAATTCTGGGGAGATATTCTGGAGTAGGGAGACCGTCTAATTTTATTTTTTATCTGTTTTCAAGAGCTGTTTTCGTCGTAGAGCTTTGTGCTCTTACACGGATTACGCCACCCCCTGCAGTACCCCGCTCGCGAGTACCCGGGTCGTCCATGAGGAACAGCAGGTAGGGGTTTGCCACCCGACCACTGAAACCCCACAAGCCAACCCCAGCCAACGGCCGGGGTTGAAGAGTATTAATCCGGTCACAAAATACTAGTATGACAGTTCAGCAGTTCAACTGGTCAATGACCTAACCACACAACTTTACAGTTTTGTTGGATGTTAGGTATACAAAATGATTCTAATGGACTCGAACCCTTTCTCCCTGTTTGCAGTCTACTTTTTTGCCCAGCATCAGTTTTCTGGAAGATAATATAGTGCAGTCTTCAAAGTTTCCACCTGAAAATGGGATGTTCACCACCGGGGCACAGGTATGTCGCTTTCACGACCATTCAGGCCTTGAATGGTTCAAAATATATATTCTCGACAGGTCCACCGACACTTGGTGTTTAGACGGTTCTAGCATATTTTACAGTTGTACCACGAAGTTTGACAAGGATGTCACTGCCCGAGTTTATGGTATCTTTTGTCTCATTACTTCCACAGAATGTAAGGTCTTGGATGGGGACTACTTACCAGTACTTGACCTTTTGTCTGGAAGGGTCTTCCACTTTTCGTTCGCTACAGAACGGGATATAATCGGATCACTTGTCTTGTCCGCAGAACTCTCACATCCCTCTTCATTATGGGAATGGGCTGAGCAATTTTACGGGGAGGAGTGCAGAAACCTTGTCACCCCTTTCAGTGGCTGTCTCTGCTATACAGGCCGAGCAGCTCACTTTGCAACAGCCGACCGATTCCCCTTTAATTATGCTTCCTCCGGCTAACAAATGTAACTTGTTAGGCGGATCAAGTGAGTCATCACAGGTGCCTCGTTTCCCACTCCATGCAACACCACCTTTGCAACATCCTCCACAGCCACATCAATCCTTCTCGGTTTCCACTCAGGAACAAGATGGATGCTTTTCGACGAGTCCAGCATTCCAAGAAAACTTCCAGAGCAAGCAACTGGTCAACGGGTCTGGCCATGGAAGAGTGCAACAACAGCAGAACGGCAGTTGGCTACCAGGAATGAATGGGTTGGAACACGATTGTTTGTACAATCAGCCTCAGCAAAGCCTCCTCCAGGGATCACCTTTGGATATGGGTATCCAAGGTGCGGGTTCTGGTGGATCGGGATCTCCTGATTGGACTTCTAATGAGGCTACAGCAATACAGCAGCTTCAGGCTAGTGTGATGCAGGTACAAGCTCTGGGTTGGACAACCAGTTCTTCCTTCCTTCGTGAGGGGTGGTAGGAAGTGTTTAGATTGTGGTTTCTCAGGTGTCGCGTTCCAGTTTGAAGTTTGAAGTCTAGTATCCAGAGGAATGTACGTTCGTGTTCTGCTGTGACAATCTGCATTTGGTTTATTGCATCTTTTAGAAATGATTCTCACTTCCGGTGTGTTCCAGTTGGATGTAGGGACAAGAGTGTCCATACGCGATGCATTGTACAGGTTGGCCCAAAGTGCGAAGGAAAGGAGAAACTGTAGAGCACTCAACTATCAGGAGTTCGAAGAACGTGATAGCATAACCGTCAATTCCTGTATCACAGGAGAGGGACCTTGTGACGGTTCCAGGTAATTAGCCTTGTCCCTGCACCTGTTGGGAGGGTAGAAATTTAGGCAACTGCTGTGTCATATCCGCCTTTCTTTTCTTTCGAGGTGCATTTCTTTTCTTTCGAGGTGCATGGTGAGTGAGCAACTTCTTCCACATATACTAACTCAGTTGCGAGCTAGAACTTGTAAATCCTGATTTGGAACTAAATAAACCCTAATTTTACTGTTGGCAAGTAATATTGGAGTTTTCTACCTGAGATCAATTTGCACAGGTCGCTAAAATGTGTTTTCTTTATGCAGGTGCGAGTCTGAGACACAGACGAATCATTTAGATAGATCAATAGCAAGTCTGCTGTTCAGTACAAATGGTTGGCCACCTTATCGAAAATGTGGCCAACCGCTTACAGCTTACAAGTGCCGGTCAGTCTCTCAGCCACTACCAAGCGTTCAAAATGGTTTATGGTCGTGGTCGTCTACAGGGGTGACTGGCAACGATTCGTCTTGTAACTACGCAGAATCAATTGGAGGAGCACCTAGGATACCGTCGAGTAATCCTCTGAACAACACTTGGGCTGCCTCATCCTTAGTAAATGGTCACACTGCTCCCATTCCAGCGGCAATTGATTCTCGTATGGATCAAGACAGCTTCAGGTGTAATGATGAATCAGGATCTCCTGATAATTACCAACCTCTTGATATGCAAGCGGATAGGCTGAACATGTCTATTTCATCCAGCATGCGGTCTCACGCCCTTTTTTCGGCCAATGGGCGCCTCAACTTTGACAGATCAGATCTTCCTTCTCAGTCTACAGTGATCCCCGAAGGTTTGAGACGAGGAGGAAGTACGCGAGGACAGGAAAAGAGAGAAGCAGACCTAGATATCGCCCGGACCTTTGCCAATGGATCTAGTTTAGTGAATATAAACTACCACCATGCATTAATACCTCATAAATAACACTTGGATAATGATATAATAGGAAATGCCCCTAGTTTACAGGAAAAATTCGGAGTTATAAACAGATTTCTTGATGGAGCAGGGAACTTAGAGAGGGAGTTTCCCTTAGAAAGTGGAACCAGTCAGTTTACTCGTCCGAATGGATACGGTGGAACGACAGCGAGGACTGGAGGCTATATGTTTGGCTTTGATATGAACATCGTGACAACTTCCCACAGTACTGTTCGATCTGGAAAAGTGGAACTATATTGAGGAACTCTGGCATGGTCGGCGAGGACTCACTTGTAAGCTTTTGCTCACGGACAAGTGGAGGTAGACCCCAGTTACAATGGAAGCCATCGGACGCTGATCCTTATACCTGGATCCTCATGCCCCCTGCTTTCTGTTCAAGCGGGTTCCACTGAGCTGTCCTCTCCGCGCATCGACCTGTAAATTAGTGTCATATACGCCAGTGCATGAAGCACTGCACTTCGCACCTGATTTAATCCTCGAAGAGTTACATCCGACTCTTGTGAGAATACTTTTATAAGAGTGGAACCCACAAACCATATCAAGCGGTGTGGGAATATGCAATGATAGGTAAAGAGACTGTAGAATAGAGCATATAAGCATGTTATGCAGATGGAGTCCATTCTGATGCGTGCGGGCACTCGCGCGCATCAGAATGCGCATCAATACAGTACTTTAGGTCGTGGATACACGGTGGTCTGGAGGCCCACAATGCACTTACCAATCGAGATGAAGCTGTCAGAGGCCTTTGTTTCTGCCGAGCTTATTCATATACGAGGGTAGTCTCCTTGTAGCATTTCTGGCCAGAGTAAATCTAACGCTTCTCCAGTTGGTCGCTGGTGCAATAATTTTCTCACTTCCAAGCGCATCCTCGTCCCATTTCCCGTCTTACAATGCCCTCATCCTTGAATAAAACTTGGGAGCTGTGCTCTGAGTTGCGCAATTGGATATGTTACCCCAGAGGGCAGTCTTCCACTCGGGATGAGCGTTTGCTTGTGCATGTCTACATTCTTTCTTGACCGTCAGTGTACGTAAAGTTTTCAAAGGTACACCTTCGAGGTAGGCAATTCCGAGGAACCAAATTTCAGGTTGAGATCAATCAGCACCTCCTCCTCTATGTAAACTTAGAGTTAACTCTACTCATATTTAATTGGTGTAGTTCGAGTCTGCATGAATTTTGATCGTCCGATGAAAAGGAAAATTACGATATATTATTATTTCTATGCACGGCAGGGCAATTAAGATAAGTACAGTTAACGTCTTGCCTATCTATGTAAAGGTATGAAAACATATCTGTCTAAAACATTACTCTAAAATAAAAACGGGATTAGCATTTGAACGTGTTAGCCTCTGGTGTCAAAAGAATGTCATAGCATGCATAATATTCACACGCGTAAGATAAAACCTTCCTCCTGGTATAAAAGGGTACTAGTGGGAATATTCTGCTCAGATTCTCTTTTGAATCAAAATCCCTCTTTGGAGAAAAAGAGGATGACGCCAAAATCTTCAACTTGAATAACTGGTTATTGATCACGCTCAATCTTCTGCATCAATCTTAGAACTCTTTTGTGCCTATGAATAAGGACAAATTGCTATGGTTCGATTCGTTTTACAACCAAAACCTATAAAATCTTTTACAAAAGTGACAAGACATCTGATCCTTGGGCCGTAATCGATCCCCGTAAACGATTCCCGTAAATTCTCTAAAACTTTTTACACGTCTAATCCTTGGCCGTAAAGCATTCGCCTAAATTCTGTAAATGAGATCTTGTAAACACTGTCGAAACCTTTTGAGTTCTGGAGTCCCTGAGAGGTCTAATATTTTGGACTTACGTTTTCTCATTAGAATCTTGTAAATTTGTTACTGAAAAAGGTTTTGGGTGGCCCTATTAATAATGCCAGTCAATTTTTGGCGGTAATCATTTCTGTAACTTTCGTACAACTTACTATGAGTTTTTGTTGTATATTCAATAACAGCTTTGGAGATGGTATGTAAAATTTACAGTCATTGGACGTTCGTAGTCTCTCTTCATAAACGTGATTTCCATAACATCGTTGGAAAGTTTGGAATCGGATATGTATAGACGTTCTGCAGTCCTTCAAGCGGTCTTAACATTTCAGACTTATCCCTTCTGATCTGGATCCTGTAATTTTTAGTTAAGGAGAGAAGTATAGGAAAAGGAGAGAGAGGATCAATGTGAGAGACCAAGTATGAGTAAGCTTGTTTACTGAAATGAATAATGAGGTAGGAGGCCCGAAGGCCAGGTACTTATACTTTGGTACAAGGGCAGGCAAAGCCTGCGAAAGGGCATGAGCCCAAAAGGTCTGAACTAGTTGCTGTATGTTACGTTCATACTGTACAGCCAGTTCTAACACTCCCACTCAGCGACTAGTTGTTGTAGATCTAAACTTTCAATCCTAGTCTTGGTAGAAGATAATCCAACTTGGGAGCCGGTAGGCCCTTAGTTAGGATATCCGCTACCATCTCCTGAGTAGGACAGTACTTCACTTCAATTGTCTTGGATGCAACTTGATCCTTAATGAAGTGGTACCGAATATCTATGTGTTTCGTCCTGTCATGAAACTTGGACGATTCTACGAGTGCTATTGCACTCTGGTTATCAGAATACAAAGTAGTTGCCTCATTCTCAGCTAAACCAATATCAGCTAAGAGTTGTCGAAGCCACATTGCTTCTGATGAACATGTGCTGAGTGCCATATACTCAGCTTCAGTACTCGATAGTGCAACGGATTTCTGTCTCTTCGACGACCAACTGATTGCTCCTTGTGAATAGATGAAGCAATTTCCAGATGTTGAACGTCGTGATTCGATGTGACCTCCCCAGTCAGCATCAGTGTAGCCAAATAGAGAAATTGGTTGAGGTGAGTACTTGTATTCTAAGTACTGGTCTAAAGTACCTTTGATATAGCGAAATGTGCGCTTTATGGCGGTGATGTGCTTTAGTCCTGGGTTAGCCATGTATTGAGATAATACACTAATGCTGAAGGCTAGATCAGGACGAGTGCAGACGGCAGCCCAGTTGATGGAGCCTGTCGCACTCTGATATGGATAAGAAGCACATTGCGCCTTCTCTTCAGTAGTAGCAGGACAATCTTCAGTTGAGAACTTTTCTCCTGGGGTCAATGGTGTACTGACAGGTTGACAATTCTCTAAGCCAAACTGGAATAACTTTTGGGTCAGGTACAAGGTTTGACTGAGTCTGATCCATCCTTCTGCTCGATTTCGGTTAATCTCTATACTCAAGCAATGATGGATGTTACCGATGTCACTCATCTGGAACCTTGCGCTGAGGTTACTCTTGATGTATGTTAGCAATCCTTCGCTGCTGCTTGCTATGATTGTATCATCAACGTAGAGTGCTAGGATGGCAAACTGATTATCCTTATGAATGTAATATACGTTACCATCAGCTCCTGACTTACTGAACCCGAGAGAAAGTAAGAACTTATCTATGATCAAATACCATTCTCTAGAAGATTGCTTCAATCCATAAAGTGTACGAAGTAGCCTGCACACTTTACCAGTTCCTGGGGCGTTGATGCCGTCAGGGACTGCCATGTAGATTTCTTCACTCAGCGTTCCATTCAGGAAGGCTGTCTTCACATCCATCTGGTGGACGTGGAGGTTGTGTTGAGCTGCAATTGCTAGTATCAATCGCACTGATTGCACACGGACCACAGGGGAGAAGGTGTCAGTGTAGTCGAACCCATACACTTGAGTGAATCCTCGGGCCACCAACCGTGCCTTGTATCGAGCGATGGACCCATGTGAATTCAGCTTCAGCTTGAAGGTCCACTTGTTGGTTATGGGCCTTCGTCCATGTGGTAAATCTGTGAGTGTCCATGTACCGTTCTCCTCGTGAGACTTGAGCTCTTCGGTGATGGCCTCGGACCATCGAGCAGCATCTGGAGATGATAAGGCCTCCTGATAGGAGTTGGACTCCATCGGGACTGGTCTCAAGGTCACCATTAGTGCACGCTTCTTACTCGTTCGTGCCTTCGGGATCAAAGTCGTTGTGTCGTAACCTTCAGCTGGATCGCGGTTAGGAGGGTTGGACTGTCGTGTTGATCGCCGGAGTGGTGGTGGTGCTTGGATCTCAGTGGGGGGAGACGATGCCAACTCAGAGTCATTTGAGTGCGGTGGTGGAGACTGCGGTGGTGAACGATGTAGGTATGGGTGTAGTGTGCTCATGTTTTCTACATCTGTGCTATGTCTGGTTCGGATTGGGGAAGATAAATTCATGGTAGAATAAGTTGAGAACGGATATCGACTGTGGGATTGTGGGCTACTAGTGGATGAGCTGGCCACAGAATGAGTTGGTGTGTGAAATGTGCCTCCGCTAACTCCTCCTCCTCCATATCCCGCTGAGGGTAGAGGAGGAACGGGACCCGGGACAAGACTACTGCTTGCAGGGTGACCGGGACCAGGGCCAACGGAAGGACCGAAGGCGGGAGGTGGTGCAAAAGGAGGCAGGACAGACGAACTCAGAGGGGGAAGAGTAGCTCCCACTGAAGGGCTAGGGGCTGGACCCGAAGTAGGAGGATGATGATGGAAAAAGTGCACATCATTCTGAATTTCATCCTCAGTGATAGCAGTGAGAGCAGGGTTGGGAGGTGATGATGTTGATGCAGGGAGAGACTCATCAAATATAACATCGCGAGAAACAAAAGTATGACCGTCAGATTTACGTTGGAGACGGTATGCCTTACTTTGACTGCTGTAGCCGAGAAGAAGACACTCGTGGGAGTGACTATCTAACTTAGAGCGGTGAGTCTCTATAATGTTGGCAAAAGCTGTGCAGCCAAAAACTCGAAGATGTGAGATGGTGGGCTTGCGGCCATGCCATAGCTCAAAGGGAGTGGTGGCAGGATCGATGGCCTTGGTGGGACAGCGATTTAGAACATAAGTGGCGTGATTGATAGCCTCACCCCAAAATTGTTTGTCTAGTCCTGCTGAGAACATCATAGCGCGGACAGAGTTTAAGAGGGTGCGATTTTTACGCTCAGCTACCCCGTTTTGCTGAGGAGTGTCAGGGACGGTCAGCTGACGTTGGATACCGTGTTCCTGACAATAGGCATCAAAGAGGGTGGATCGGAACTCACCACCGTTGTCGGAGCGTAGAGTCTTGAGCTTCTTGCCGGTCTGACGCTCAGCAAATGTGTGAAACTCCTTGAATGTTGTGAAGCAGTCGCTCTTGTAGTGCAGTAGGCGGACAACGGTATAACGGGAGTAGTCGTCGGTCATGGTCATGAAGTACTCATAGCCGGAAAAAGTGCAAGGGGAAATGCGGCCCATGATGTCGGAGTGGACAATTTCGAGAATTTCGGTGGCGCGGGTAGTGGCGGCACATGGAAATTTTGTGCGGGCTTGCTTGCCATGCAAGCACAGGGGACAAGTGAAACTGTGAATAGTGGGCAGATTTAGGCCAATAACAGATTGATGGCGACGGAGTTGGTCAAGCCGGGTAAGACTGATGTGGCCAAGCCGCTTGTGCCAGAGGTCGGCGGTAGGAGTGACAAATGTAAGATAGGCAAAGCGCGGGCGGGTGATAGATCTGTAAAGAGTAGAAATATGTGTGTTGGACTCATCAACTATGTAAGATGTAGATGTAAGACATGTAGGAGTGGATGAGTCATCACCGTGTGTGTGGCGAGCTGAAAGCAGAGTGCCTACTGTAGAGTCGGAAATTTCTGCTGGAAGATCTGTAGAAAAATTTTCATCTAAGGGAATGATGCCGGAAAGAACATTCCTGTGAGAGGATACTTCCATGGGGAGTACTCCTCCCATGGGGAGTACTCCGTGGGAGGGAATAGTGCCTCCTGTGGGGGAGGGACTTTCAGTCCCTCCCCTTTGACGGGAGTGTCCCTCCCTTGCGAGGGGAGTCAACCCCGCGCCTCGGAGCTGGGAGCTCCTCCGAAAGGTGGGGGATTGGCAGCCACCGCCGCCCTTCCGAGAAGGGCGGGGTGGGAGGCGGGGCCCGGGGAGTTAAGGCTCCCGGGGTTCGCGCCCCAGCCTTGGGGGCCGCCCCGGGAAGATGAGGGGGCGTGGCCCCACATGTGGGGCCGCGCCCCTTGGCTGGCGCTCCCTGGGTTTACTTGATGCGGCGCGTCCTCATAGAGGGACGTGCCGTTACCCTCGAGGCACGGATCGCCATGGTGGCGATCCGTGCCCTCTTGAAGTATAGGGGCGTCGCTGGTTAGGATTCCGTGCAGGATCGAGGTAGGTGCCCTGGTCTTGGGGCCACGGATCGCCCTCGTGGAGATCCGTGCCTCCCTCAAAATTTGGTGGCAGAAAGGGTGCAGAAATGCGTGAATTTTCAGGGAATGCGACTGTGTTAGTTGACTGCGACTGTGCGAAGGGGTGTAAAGAGAGGATCAGCCGTGGTCGACCACGGTTGGTCGATCTGCCACCACGGTCACCTCCCGGACCCCCTAGTCTTTTCCGAGAGGGCGTTTCAGGGGGCATTGTTGGAAGCAGGGATTGGGAGTGCTCTGCCTTCAGCTGGGCATGGTGTGCTTGCGGGAGTGACATAGTGTGCACGGGAATTACAGATGAGCCTAGCAAGTAAAGATCATTGCTTAGCGGGCATGGGGCAATTGGACGTCTGTTCTTGTCCTCTAGATGGCAAGTACCATTACCGATAATGCACCACCCACCCTTGGAGTCAAACATTCGAGCTGAAAACAAGTTCTTCCGTAGTGCAGGGACGTGCAAGACATCCTTAATTAAGACGTTTTTGCCGTTAAGAAGTTTAACTTCAACATCGCCGTGACCTTCAATTTGAACTGTAGTGTCATCTCCTAAGAGAATTTGATCTTGAAGAGCACTTTCTCGTTCAGTGTACTTACAAAATTGGTCACGGTCGAATGCCATGTGATGGGTAGCGCCGGTGTCAACGTACCAATGACGGCCCACAGTTCGAGGTGCAAAGTCGTTGTGGAGCTGGGTCATCAGTACTCGTCTAGTGTTGTTGTTGTTGCACTGGCGATTCTTCTGGTTGCGGTTCTTCTGATTTCCGTCTTGTTGCTGAGGTTGATTGGGCGGAGCGCTGCTGCTTGAGGCTTGATTTGGGCAGTTTTGGACACGATGTCCAGTTAAATTGCACCCGAAACACTGAATGTTGGAATCTGGTGTTCGCTTCTTAGAACGGTTGCCGTTCTTTCCTTGCTTGGGTGGTTGCCTCTTTCCTGCAAACAATGCGGTCGAAGGTTCATGCTGCATTCTTCGACGAAAAGTTTCTTCAGTGAGAAGAAACGAGATGAGATCTTGCAACGTCAAGTTGGTGTTGCATCTCATCACTTGTAGGAACATTTGGTAGCTGTCAGGCATGCTATCCACGAGTGTGAGCAGCTGCTCTTGTGCGCCTACTTGTATGCCTGCAGACGCCAGCTGCTCAACTATCGACTTGAAAGTGTTTACATGCGATGTGACTGTGTCGTTCGCCTTCATCTTGAGCGTTCGCAGCTTTTCTTTCAAGTGCATCTGGGTCACTGTGTCTTGCGCGGCGAAGTTAGAAGTCAGTGTGTTCCAAGCTTCTGTTGTCGAACGGCAAGAAATAATGTGACCGATAACAGTGTTCTCGCAACACTGATTTATTGCCGTCAAAGCATTCTTGCTCTGACGATCCCACTCCGCAATGCTACCTGGTCCGGTGGCAGGTAGAGGGTTAGCGGCAGTGGCTACTGGTCGAGGTACACTACCATCAACAATTCTGAGAATGCCTTCAGCGTCTAACTGGAGTTTCATCTTGTGTTTCCAGTACGTGAAGTACGTCCCATCGAACTTTGCCCAGCCTTTAGTGCTGAACGTGTTCGTCATCGCAGATTTATCGCTGAACTACTGAGGTTCTATTGAGCGCTGCGATCGTCTAAGCGAGAAGCGTCCTTCACGCTTTAGCAATCAAGGCGTCCCCTGATTGCTCCTTCACCTGTGCTTAGGGTCTACCTGAAGTCTACGTTATTGTGCTGGGAAAATAACAACCCGTAGCTCTGATACCATATAGGAAAAGGAGAGAGAGGATCAATGTGAGAGACCAAGTATGAGTAAGCTTGTTTACTGAAATGAATAATGAGGTAGGAGGTCCAAAGGCCAGGTACTTATACTTTGGTACAAGGGCAGGCAAAGCCTGCGAAAGGGCATGAGCCCAAAAGGTCTGAACTAGTTGCTGTATGTTACGTTCATACTGTACAGCCAGTTCTAACAAGAAGTTTGAGAGATCCTGTTGTAAACTTAAATTGTAGTGTCCTATACTTCGGTGTCCTAAGTGGTTTAGCCTACTGTCCTTTAAGAGAAAGATCGTGGGTTCAGTCTCTTGCGGGCACACCGGTAAACTAAGAGCATCTAAAGTAGGGATTGAGGTTGGAGATGCATGCTGCTGCAAACTGTTAATGAAGCTTCTGGTCTGAGTTCCACTGTGGTGGACTCACATGGACAGTCTCATGGTCCTCGCAGACCCCAAGGGACAGATAAAACAATTTACCATTTCTGACACAATAAACATTAATTAAGTTATCTTTTTCCAGCTGCTTTACGACATAATTTAGGTAGTGTTTGTGCTTACCTTGTCATGGATGGCGATGGATGCATTGCATGCTGTGTTGCGAAACAATCATATCGATAATATTTTTCAGTATTAGCAGTACTGAAGATGATAGTACTGTAATGGTTAAAACTACACTGACTGCCAGTCGAATCAGGCAATTATTTCAAAAATTACTTCAGATAATATAAGAACCATTCTCACTGGTCTTGCGTATGTACCCATTCTTTAATCGTTCTTTAACCATTCTTTACCATCATTAAACGTCTAAGAACTTAATAACAAGATCCTTGTGATGAAACTTTCAGTTAATGTAATCTCATGTCAGAGGATATATTTTATTTTATGGCTCAAATGCTAAAAAATATCGAAAAGTTATGTGTAGAAAATTATTTTCAACGCGTATATAAAATAGTCAGGCATGAGTGAATTGCAGAATGAGTGTATTAATTTGGATCAATGTTTTTAAACAATTTACAAAAGATGCCATTTACAAGCATACAGTACGTACGTCAAGTGACTGTAAAGTTTACATATCACCTCCAGAGGTGGTACGTAACGTTTACAGTCCAAACTTGTAAAAACTTTTACGAGAATTATGTAAATTCTGTAAAAGCCAGGTTTAAGTGGCTCTATTAGTCACTTGACGTAATTACTGTAAACGGCATCTCCTGAATATCATTAGAAAAAATTAGATCGATTTAATATACTCGTTTCGCAATCATTGACAATGGCTGACAAGTTACACTTACGTCTTCTTAGATGAATCCTGTAAATTTCACTATGGAAACAGGTTTGAGTGGCCCTAATAAAGACACTCAAACCTGTTTCCACTGTCAAAACTCAAACGGAACACCCGTAAAATGTTTTTTTTTTGGTTTTTGCTGTAGGTTTTAAGTACCATCTCCATCAAAGTTCTGCAGGACCTGGAGCTCTGACTCTTGAGTCGGACAAGAACGGATAGACTTTTGAATGCTACTTCAAGTTTGTATGAACTGAACAAGTTTAAACGTAGTTATGATTGTAACTGCTATATGAGAAGAACTTTTCTTTCACTCCAAATTATCTTTAGTAAATGATGAAGTTGGAGAAACTTAACTCGTTAATCCACTACTAATCCACTAGATGAGCAATTCGTATGATTTGATTACTGTAACAATTTCACATTCGACGATTGTATCCTTCTCCACACGTAGAAACAGGGACAGCAGAACACAACAACAGTTGACATTTACATATATGGGACTCAAGTGCAACTCAGATAGAGCGAATTAGCATACTGGCTTGAGAGCTAAGCCTTCAGGAAGCTGTTCTGTATGGAAATTTGTGGGAAGTGCCGATCGACCTCCACACAGGAAACGTGAGTTTCTCAGCATCCTGGCGGGATCTGCTAACCTGTTTTTCCCTTTCTCGTCCAGGTCATAATTCTTATCGACTTCGGGGAGCCGAAACACTCGCGAAAGGTCAGAAGTAATTGGAAAGGATAGCTCTCTAAGAGCAAAACCGAAGCAAGCGAGCAGTCACCTTAAACCGCTACTTTTGACCACTGGTAGCTTCTGACGAGGACGTGCAGAAACAGGAAGAGGACCTGAGGAAACATTTCCTGCTTTTCAGTTACTCGACCGAGGAATGGATGTTTCTAGCACTGAACATTTCCTTATACCGTTTGGTTTCTCAATCAGGTTAAGAATGTAACAGTCAACGAGTCAGAAGAGAAATTTGGCAGAAGGAAGCCCCGACATGAAATGGAAGGTGAACTAGATACGATACCCTGTCCATGGGATTAGCGAACTCGAATTGTTAGGCCCCGACCAGCGAAGAAATTCCACTCCTGAGCTCTAAGGTAGTTTTGCCCAACCATTTGTGCATACCAACTGATTTTCCCTGAATCGGTGGAGCACAAATTAATGTGGGGACCGCTACTGACCGCAAAAATGCGCGTCTCAGACTGGAAGAAGACGCAACTAAACTCTAATGTGCGCTCGACCAGTTCCTGAGCGTGGAAAGAGCGGGTTTAGTATTGCTGCTCTAGGACGAAGGTTGCATAGTGAACTCTGACGTCCTCACGGCTCTGTAGTCTTGCCATCGAACAACAAGGATACGTGATAACAGCAGTCTCGATTGACTGATCCTCGAAAACGTCCTGAATAAACCAAAGTGGCAGGTTGCTGTCGTCTGATCAGAAACTTGAAAGCTTTACTTCCAGGTATTCGTTAGACCTGCAATGAGCGGCGATCTTGTCTTTTAACACTTGCACCATGGTGCTACAATCAGCGCAGCACACTCCTCTGCCTGAAGTCATGAACCCAAATGGTCCTTCCCGATGTGGTAAGTCCCTACACAAGGGCTATGAAGGAGATATTTCTGTCATCACCCACGCTACACAGTGCTGAAGTGTGAACCTGGAAGGATCTTCACATCCTATGATTTAGGATCGACAGTAGCTCATTCCCTTTGAAGAAAACAAGGAGACCGGGCAACGTTCTGAGCTTCTCCATAGAAGTGCTCTTCGGCAATCCGGATGCCGGACGCAGACGCTGCCCAAAACGTACGACAGCGGTAGCCGCTGATGGGCGGTGCTTCACATCGACGAAGTTGAGATCTTCTGTAACACGATATCAAGGCGATGGCTGGAGTTACCGACAAATCTAGGAAGTTGGAGATCTGTGGTAACACTATTTCCGAGCGATGACTCGACTTCTCGCTTGTTCGACTCTTGCTTCTTGTATTCATCGGGTCTCCCACGACGGGAGGATGGGCTGCGCCGGCCCAGGAGGTGCTGCAATACCAAGGCGACACTGGCGAATCCGAAACAGCAAGCTACTCCACTGGACTCGCACCTGTCAAAGAAATAAGATTAATATCGTGAGAGCCGATGACCCTCGTATCAGATATTAAACTGATAAGAACAGATACTACACATGATCTTAGCCAAAAGGCCGAGAAAGGTATATTTCTGGGTCTGCAGAGGAAGATTATGAGTCTCAGTGACCTCACCTCTGTCTGCTGTGCTTATGGGTTTAAGAACTAGTGTTTTATTGTTTTATGGACTATTCATATACTTCCAGTTTCAAACTACTTTTCGCAACCCATTTCAACCAGATACGAGTCCACAAAGCAAGAGATACCGAAAAACTATAAGTATTCTCTCTAGTTATCGTTCTAATCAGACAGTTCTCGCCTCCATAGCTGGACAGATGTGATTGTAAGCTTCGCCTGCCACTTCCGCTCATATGCATGCTCGATGAATGATAGAAACTTTTGCTCGCTTGTTGTTATCCATCGCTCATTACCTATCCCGGAAAGTGAAGCGTTGAGCTGGCCTAGGATACGTAGATAACTGTTAAGCGGCACCGGCCAGACCGAAATAGCTGGCTACTCAACTGCACTCCCGTCAAAGCAAGTAGAGTCAGATTATAACCATGTTCTTATGTTCGACTATGCATGACCCTTTAGACAACTGAAGTGCATTAGAAAGGCAAGCTCTCCAGGAGCAAAGTCGAAGCAAGCGAGCAGTCACTCACATCTTCTGAGGCGACATATTCGTTTCATACATCTTCTCTGACTCGGATACCACCACGAGAGAGACGGCCTCCACATGTGTATGCACAATCAACTGGATTGAGAACGATATCAGTGCTGCAGGCGCAGAGTACGTAACTGACTCTCTTACATCAATCAGTCTCTCAGCAATCACTGTAGTCGAGGTAAGGTAATTCTGGATGATGGAAAACGTCGCCAAAAGTGGTCGTTAAGTTATCAAATGTGCAAACGGAGCAAAGTACGAACAGAAGTGGAGCAAGTGGAGTATATGAGAGAGCCATAAGGCAGGGAAAGCAAATACTCCTATTTTCCAAGCTAAGCTCGGAAAATAGCTTGGAAAATAGGAGTATTTGCTTTCACCCGACGATTTTCCCAGAACTGATGGGCTCATCGTACGAATATGTAAAAACTGTACCAGCCCAAAGCTTCGATCCCGCAGCTTTGGCAGGTACAGAAGGTGTCTGGCGCTTATATATTCAGCTCTAGATTCGACATCAAGAGTTACTTCTACTGTTTAAGATGTGAGCAGAAACCAAGGCTTAGTACAGAGGACAGAAAGTACCTTCAAACAGAATTGTGCTTTTGGCACCTGACTCTTGGGAAATCGCTGGAAGTTCCTTGCCTAAAACGTAAATGTATAGCCGGATTGTCAAAATGAACTTTGAGAATGAGGATAGCAAACCGATTCATGTGAGTCCCTCGTTGAAAATTCTCCTGGTACTCCAATATCCCGTAAATTCGGAAGCTCCGGATAAATCGTTTCACATCCTCTCTAACACCACCCCTGTGAATCAAGTACGCTTTCAGTTTAAGGTTAGTTCCAGGCCGAGCCTCCCATGTGCCCAACATTCCCTTCTCCAATGTGGAACGATTCTAAGCAGCTTCACAGGGGCATGAAGAAGAAAAACAATTCCAGTGAATCCTCTTTGATGTTCGGCAGATTGAGGCCCTAATAATCAAATTTTGCATTCGATAATAATTACATCTTCTTTGGCCGGTCTTGAGACGAGGTGGAAGGACTAAAAATCAGTACCCGGTCTATAAGATTGGCGAAGACGACTTCTTGTTACGAACGATGGACGAGTGACACTTCAGAAGGTTCACTCCTGAGCTCTTGGTAGCTTTTGCCAACCATTTGTGAACGACTGATTTTCCCTCAATCGGTGACGCCTAAATGAATGCGGGGACCGCTACTGACACAGCAAGAATCCACGCATCAGAATGGAAGTGGGTGCAACGGTAGAGTTTCTCTACAAATCATAAGAGGAAGATTCCACACTGCGATCGAGCAGTTCGTGAGGGTCAAAAGCTAGGGTTTAGTTGCTCGAAGACGAAGGTTGCTTACTGAAACGTCCAGTAAACCGAAGTGGTACACTCGTAGGTTGCCGCGGTGTTGTCGGTTAGAAACTCGAACGCTTTACTGAGCAAGTATTGGGAAGAGCGGCGACCTTGGTCCACTGATGAAGCTACAACCTCGTAACAACTTCATCGACTGAATCATGGAGCTACAAAGAGTCAGCAAAGGATCTCTACTCAGTTGCTCCGTCCCCATTGACCATCCACACGAGAAACGAAGACGCAATTTCCATAATCATTCGCGCTACATAGTGCAGTGCACTAATCAACCGTGGGACTCTGCATATGCAGAAGACTACACCTTTTCTGAACAACTGCTATTCCGCAATCCGCACACTCTAAGAAAGCACTGCCTAAAACTTGGCAGAGCTGTGGGAAAATGTCTTACTTCATGTCCATCATACGATAGTTTTTTTCTTGGAAAGGCCGGTTCACTCGGACACTCAAACCGCACCTTTCATCAACGAAATAAGTCTTCGAGAACACTTCGTTCTTGCATTCATTCGGTCTCCCACGAGGGGAGGATCGGCTACGCCGGCCTAAGAGGTAGTGCAATACCAAGGCGACATTGGGAGTCCGAAGCAGCAAGCTACTCCACTGGACTCGCACCCGTGAAAGAGATAAGATTAATATCGTCAGGGTCGATGAACTCGTATCATATATTAAGTTGATAAGACCTGATACTACACTTGACATTCGCCAAAAAGCAGAGAAAGGTATGCTTCTACCATTGCAGAGAGAAGGATACGACTCTTGGTGAACCTCATCTGCTTCTTCACGGCTTATGGGTTTAGGAATCCTTCTGCTTCATTGCTCGCAGCCCACTGATTAGCTGACGGCACACATAGCAACTCGAAGCTGAAAGCAGACGCATCACAGAGTCCCCGATAAGACGAATGAGGAGAAGATGTATTTTGTAACATGTAACTATGCTAATGTTTATGTAGCTTCTCGATCAAGCAGCTTACTTATGCTGCAGAGTTGGTAATTGTTGTTTCTCTGGCCTCGGGTTCGTACGTGCTAACGGGATCCAACCGGTTTTTGTCCTCCATAGAGTAGATCTCACCCTTCTGGACCTTGGGAGAGAGAGTGAGAGAGAGTCTGAGCAGATACCACTCGGATTCGTTGGGATTCAATGTAACGAGTGCAAATTGACCACTTCTCTAAAGAATGGTTTCGATTTCGTCGGACAGAAAGCGAATTGGTCTGGGGGAATGATTAGGGGAACAGAGATTCCATGTGAGGGTAATTCTATTCTAATTCAATTCCCAAAGAGTAGAAAAATCTGCATCGATCGGAAGGCAAGGAAGCATGAACGACTCAAGTAGAAGACAGGGTGGCATGATGAATTCTCTGTCCATCTGCCACTCATCTGTCGCTATATATTGCGCAGCTTTGAGTTCATAGGTGTCGAAGACCTCAAGTTCGGTAAACCTTCATAGGGCCCGTCAGGTCACCGTTACCGTAGCGCTCGGGCCTAACCGGCATTCTTTGTATTCTTAACCGGTTGAAATTCCGAAAAGTCGGTTTGAAATGGTTTCCAGCTGGATTTTCTGCAGGTTAAAGTTTTACAAAACGACAATTTACCTGTTAAAAATACCGAAAAAACTAATAAATAATTGAGAAAAACCGGTTCCCGTTCATTGCCGTCGGATAATTTCCGGTTATCAAAACTTTTTACCCGAGCACTGCTGATGATTACCGTGGTTCGTTCATTCGGTGAAAGCTGATGCGGACGTACGTAATCTACCGTGTCAGGCTTTTGTTTCCCTCACGGTTTCCAGCGTTCGTCTAACTTTCCTGTCCGACAGATATTAGGTGAAACTAGGTATTTCCTGATCGGGGAACTCACCGCATAGATGCTTCCAGATGAGACGGCAGATCAACTCTCTCACTTGCTTATTTAGATTTTTGCCTCGCGAGCTGCGGGAGGAGGCGGAGTGCGCGAGGGGGAGGAGAGGGTGGAGTGAGGTGGGATGGGGTGGGTTATATTTTATATTTTTATTTATTATATTTTGTTTATTTTAATTAGTACATGCTGTGAAAAAATGAGTGAATATTAAATATTCTTAGATTTTTCTTTGGAGATTTAAGGTTACATAGTCTTCTATTTAGAGTTTTTGAGATACTTCTTGCGACATTTAGTGTATTGTTATCTCTATTTTAATCAAAGTTCTTCTTTCTAGTGGGTTTTTCTTTTTTGAGATATTTTATTACTAGTATCGTTTGGTTGGATATCGTCTTTATTTTAGCTATAAGTAGTCTTTCTCATGAGATTGAAATTGATTCGAGACACACAATATCCAATATCTTTTGTGAGATATTTTTATCTCGTAAGGAGTAAAATCTCATGTGTGAAAGATGCACAAGAGCTATGATAAGATCACATGAGATGTCCAGATTAGCCGAGAGCGAAGGTCTACACATGAGTCATTATAACATAGTTAGCCCTCCTTCCTGGAGTTCCTCTTGAGTAGTGGGAATGATTAAGAGTCCACTCTGACACTATTATGAGATTGTTCGAGACGAGTTTTTCTTGTCCGCGTTTGTTCCATCGGTTATCTCGTGCTCTTCATGACGAGGTGAGACAGGCATTCCGTCTACCCCTCGACATATTGAATGGAACAACAAGGACGAGGCGGCGTGGTTACTGTTCCTCTTACTTCCTCGTTGATACCTTCATTATACCGGGAGGTTGCATGCATGTGATTGGACGCCTTACATGAAAAATCATGGAAGGCGTATGTGCGATACGAGGTAGGAGTGAGTTTGCCTCTACACGTGATGTCTCATCTTCCGTCCGCATTCGACGTTGTAAGATGTTAGGTCATGTTGGAGAGTATAGTAGAGTTGCTAGAGCATTTCATCTTTGTCAGTAGCATGTCCTACTGAGAAGACGATCGCTTCATTGCATCTCTTTTATCTCTCATTAGGTGATCTCCCACCACCTGAGGTTCAGGACTACAGCCTGAGGAGCCATTATGTCTCGATTGATCCTTGTTTGCCCTGTCACACCACAAGTATCCCATTATTTGTGTGTATGCTTATATACATTTCATTAGGTATGACTATCTTAAAGGTTACTCTAGTTTGAAGATCTAAATTTAGAGTGATCAAAAGTAGTCATAACTAGCTGAGATAGTTATAACTAAGTTGAGGAAACTATTAGAGGTTTCACTATGGCACTATAGGACAAGTACGGAGCTCTAAATATGCTTTCCAAAAGTATGTGACTTTGTTGACCATTGCTGATTGGATGCATGATGAAAAGTCATGCACAAAGATCTAAAGATGCTCCTCAAAAGACGTATTAGTGTGTTGTCGTATTTCGACTGGATAGCGTGGAAAGTTAACACTTTACAAAAGCTAAAGTAGGAGAATCTCTTACTTTAGTAAAGTAGAACAAGTAATGTGTGTGCTATTCTTAAGTCTTAGTAACCTTTAGATGTTTTATTATTTTGGATTGCGCACTTACCATGAGATAACGTAACTTAGTGAAAGTTACCACGGTAAGAAGTTGTAGAGTATATAAGGAGGAGTTGAGAAGGTGGAAGACACTCTCATTTTCCTGTCTATAAGTAAAGTGAGCATTGGAGACCTTGGGAGTCCTTGAATACTATGTGATGCAATGTGGAAGGCGGGGTTAGAACCTGTTTGCAGGAACGCTATTAGAGGGACCGATGTGACCATACGGGTCAGAGTGTTGAGTGAAGTGAGCATGGGTATGATAGAATCTTTGTAATTAAGGTGCACTAGTAATCCTAGTCATCTGAGGTACCCCTGGGTGAGAGACAGGCCGGCTTACATTTTGGTTCCGTTGCCGGGACCTCGATACAAAGATTCATATTTAATTGTTAGTACAGTTCATGTCTGTTTTTTAGCATGAGTTCAGAACCTTTGTACATACACTATGTTATAGAGGGCAAGATAAGCTTTCCAATAAGCTTGATATCTCCGAGAGATCAATTGTAAGGAGAGAGTTATGTCTTTCGGAAGTTAAGGAGGTTTTTTCGGTATCAAATAGTGAGCTCTCGGGAAGGAGTTTACAGTCATTTTCATATTTTCAGTTTTTAGAGTTAGACCTTGAAATCTTCCATGCTGATAGCTTGCAAGATAAGCTATCTAGGCACCCAAATCATGCGTGAATTGATCGAGTAGAACTGGAGTTATGGCATTCGAAGCGAAGGGGGGTCAAATCTGTTATATCGCTTGCTGAAGTAAAAGAGTGAAAGAATTTCAGAATTCTTGAGAGGGTTATGTTCGATCTCTGAGGCTCAAGGTTGACAAGTTCAGCTTCTTCTTAGTAATGTGAGAGATTGCTAAGCGAGAAGATAGTCGAGTGATCAAAAGTGTCAAACAAACTATAGAGCGAGAGAGATGTATGACGGATCATCGTCATGGAAGGACAGCAAGAGTGGAAATTGAGGTTGAGCAAGATCCCTCAAGGCTATGCGGTGATAGTTACCGCTGATCTGACGAAAGGAGAATTTCGACTAGAATTTGAGGAAGAAGCAGAGAGTAGTCGTAAGAACCAGGAGAAGAACTCGAGGTGCTTTTTGTGTGGAGAAGAAGGACATAAAGTGAGCAAGTGTCCTACGAAGAATAGACTTTTGCGTGAGCGAAGAGGGTTGGTAGACTTAAGCTTACACATAGGTCCTTCTTCCCCTAGACAAGACGTCATTAATCCTACAACCTTTTGTCTTAGATGTGGAGTGGACGGGATTCCAGTTGAGCACGAGTGTAGCGCAGTGGTTGCTTTGCTATAAACTGTAGCCGAAGGTCTCGAGAGAAGGTTGAGTGTAGAAACAGAACGAGTGAAGACCTCTAGCGAGGATGGAGATAGTCTGTCACACGAGAGATAAGATGACCATGAGGGTCAAACTTATTCCAACCTTTGGAGAGGAGAGAGCTCAACGGGGAAATTGTGGATTGCGGTGAAGTGCGATCTTCACATCCGCAAGCAGTTCCTTGAGTAAGAAGAAGAAAAGAAGAAGAAGAATGGGGAAACTTCCGGTGTTTTACGGAAAGGATGGAGAAGACGTGGAAGGATTTGTGAGAGACTTCAAAAGAGCTTGCATTGGCAATGGAGATCGAAAGAAGAGCGAGTGGGTAGGGTTGATACCTGAATTTCTTGAGAATTCTGCATTGACATGGTATGAGGATAGGAAGAAGAGAAGCGTAGTGGGGACTCCAGTTGATACTTGGGAAGTATTGACGGAGGCCTTAATTGAAACTTTTCTTCCCGATGAAAGTTACGAGAAGTTAATGGTAGAGGTAACTTACCTCAAACAAGGAGAGAAAGAGAAAGTAAGGACTTACGCCGAGAGGGTGGAGAAATTAGAACAAAAGTTTCGGGTGGTTTTACGAAAGAGTGGAGATGTAGTAGAACCAACGATGGTGGGCATTGGAGCAATGCTCACAAAGAATTTTATTGGAGGATTGAGGCCGGAGATTCGAACACAAGTGCGGTATGAGAGACCAACTTTGAAGGCTGATGCAGTGAAGATCGCAACCAGGATGGAAGAGAGTCTGGATGGAGACGACTTGCAACCAATGACTGTTGGGGCAGCATGTGGAGATGTGCAAGGGCCGATCATGCCAACTCTGACGCCTGCGAGTGTTCCGACTGTTCGATTTCAGAATCTGACTCCGGTAGCTCCTACTAGTGCGGTTACAGTCACTGTACCATCTAGATCTGTTACTCCCGACTTTCGTGATGAGTTGAAAAGTTTGACAGAGTCTCTGGCAGATTTGAAGATCAATATGGTGAATTTGTTGCAACACCGCAGTCCAAATGTTGGAGGAGGCTCACGAGGTTATGGGAACTATCAGTCTAGAGGTGGACCACCGCAAGGATCACCAAGTAACTACACGAACCAAGGATGTTTTACGTGCGGAGGATCACATTTCCAACGTAATTGTCCAAGTCGTAATGGTGGAATGGCGGATGGAGCTTCAACTTCACAAAGCAAGGACAAGGGTGTAGCATGCATTGACATCTTGGAGCCACGAGATGTACGAGAAGGTTTTCAATCTGTAGAGCTGTTGGCTCAAGAGAGGAAGAGGATGAGGACGCATTTCGACGAGGGAGAACCAGTCGTGATGGATGATTCTCCAAGTCAAAATACTCGGAGTAGCAAATCTTCTTCAAAAACCAAAGAACGGCGGAAGAAATTGGGAAATACTGATTTCACAATTTCGATGGAGCAATCAAAATACAATGTGGTGGAAGACGTGGGTAAGCAACGAGCAAACATTACTGTGGGACAGTTGATTGCTCTGAATCCTTCGGTGAGGAAAGAACTTCGTAGCGGTCTAAGCTCCCGACGAGGTCGGAAGAAGAAGGTAAATCCTTCTACTGTCGGTGTGAGTGCTTTAGATGCTAGTGAAGGAGAGGTGTGCAACAAGGCATCAAAAGTAGAGGCTCGTATCAATGGGAGAGATGTCTCGGATGTTCTTGTCGATGGAGGATCGGCAGTAAATGCCATCTCAGAACGACTCATGAGGAAGTTGGATCTAGTACCAACTCGTCCTTCTAGTATCACGGTGGGCATGGCTAACAGACAGCGAGTTAGACCATTGGGAGTGCTGGAAAGAGTTTGTGTGTCAGTAATGGGAGTGCAAGTAAACATGACATTTCAAATCTTGAAAGAGTCAAGTTATGAAATGTTACTCGGAAGACCTTGGCTTCGAGCAGTACATGCAACGGATAACTGGCACAAAGGTTATTTACGCATCGGACCGAATCACCACCGAATCAAAGTTCCATTGCTCGGAGATCAAGTTGGGACGTCGGAATCGGATCGACCCACATCGGACTACTGGGAGTCAGAAGTTGTCGATACTACTTCTGATGTAGGTACCAATTCTTCAGATTCAGAATCTGAAAATACATCGTCAGAAGAGGAGAGAGAAGAACGAAATGTGGGTGTGAACGTAGTGGATCTTTTTCCTTCTCCGGAAGTGCAAAGAGATCGAGACAAAGAACCGTTGACTCCCGAGGAGGTGGAGAGAAGAATTGCCACCTTACGTTATGGATCGAAGGTTACTAAAGAGGAGAAGAGTTGTTTCGAAGAGATCTTTCGCAAATACATTCATGTATTTGCATTTAGTTACAAGGATCTGAGGGAGGTCACATTGGAGCAACATCGTATCGAGTTAGAGAAGGAAGTCAAACCGGTGCGACAGAAGCAACGAAGAGTGAGTCCTCCAATTGCGGATCTGGTGAAAGAAGAGATCGAGAAGCTGCACACTGCCGGGTTCATTTACGAGGTGGAGCATTCTGAATGGGTATCACCCATTGTGATCGTAAAGAAGAAAAATGGCAAATTGAGGGTGTGTGTTGATTACAAGAAGCTCAATGCGGTCACAAAGAAGGATTATTATCCTCTACCTTTCATTGACGAGATCTTGGAAGAAGTGGCGGGAAACGAATGGTACAGCTTTGGAGATGGTTATAGCGGATATAACCAGATCAAAATTGCACCAGAACATCAACACTTGACCACTTTCACTACTCCGTGGGGTACGTTTGCATTTCGAGTCATGCCATTTGGTCTGTGTAATGCTCCTGCGACGTTCCAAAGGTTTATGAACAAAGTGTTCGAACCTTTCTTAGGAAAGTTTGTGAGATATTTTATAGATGACTTTTGTGTACGGGAGTAAGGAGAAGCATTTTGAGCACCTTGTGAAGGTCTTAGAATGTTTAGATGTAGCAAATGCATCTCTCAATCCGGAGAAATGTATTTTTGGGTGTGAGGAAGGGTTACTCTTGGGTCATATCATATCCAAGGACGGCATTGCCGTTGATCCAGAGAAGGTGCAGAAGATCTTAGAGCTCCCTTTTCCTAGTACTCTCACTAAGCTACGACAGTTTTTAGGTATGGTGGGGTATTATCGAAGGTTTATACTCTCGTTCTCACATAAAGCATATGCTTTGACAGCATATCTGAAGAAGGGAGTAGATTACGTGTTGATTTTAGGAGATGAAGAAGCTCTAGCCGCCTTTGAGGAACTGAAGAAAGCTCTTACTTCAGCTCCGATCTTGGTTAAGTCCGATTGGAATAAACAGTTTATTCTATATACGGATGCTTCAAATATAGCAGTAGGATGTACTTTAAGTCAGTATGATGTTGAAGGTAGAGATCATCCTATCGCATATGCTAGTCGGCAAATGGTCAAGGCAGAGAGAAATTATTATGTGACAGAGAGAGAAGGATTAGCAGTGATCTATGCTTTGAGAAAATTTCGACATTATCTCATAGGAGGCAAGTTCACTATCGTTACAGATCATAAGGCATTGAAGTACATCTTCAATAAACCTATGGTCGAAGGACGATTAGCAAGGTGGAAGCTCTTATTGTCAGAGTACGACTATGAGATCTGCGATCGACCAGGGAAGAAACACGCGAATGCAGATTTGCTATCTAGAGCTTACGATGGCGATGGAGAGGAGCCGGTGGATGACACCTTTCCTGACGAAGATTTGATGGTCTTGAGCAACTCTATTATCCCAATAGAATATCAAGAAATTTGGGATTTTGTTACGGAAGGTGTTTATCTAGATGGGATGCGGACCAGAGAGAAGAAGGCATTGGTGAAACGAAGTCAACCTTACTCGGTGGTGGAAGGTGTGTTATTCCGTGAAGGAGTTGATGGGGTCCTGAGAAGAGCTGCGAGCAAGGAGGAGTCTCTACGACTCATGGAAGAATTCCATGACGGTCCAGTATGTGGAGGACATTTCGCAGGCAAGTTGACGACTCATAAGATACTCGACGCGGGATATCACCGGAGGGGGATGTTTAGAGATTGCTTGACGTATTGTAAAACCTGTGATGTTTGTCAAGCTTTCGCTATCAAATCTAGTGTTTCCACTCCTCTTAGATCTATTCCGGTTCTTGGACCTTTTGAGAAATGGGGAATAGATTTTGTTGGGCCTTTGAATCGCACCCCTCGCAACAATAAGTATATTGTTGTAGCCACAGATTATCTTACAAAGTGGGTAGAAGCTAGACCTCTTGTAACTATTGGAGAAGTTGAGGTGGGTAGATTTCTGTACGAACGGATCATTACTAGATTTGGATGTCCTCTGGAGTTAGTTTCTGATAGGGGTCGAGAATTTGTGAGTGGTATGACTACTGCTATGTGCACCCACTTCTCCATTTCTCAGAGGGTTACTACTTCATATAAACCTAGTTCAAACGGTTTGTTAGAGAGGACAAACTTTACCTTGTGTCAAATGTTAGCAAAGGATGTTGACATGGAAGGGGCCAAACACAACTGGGACAAGCGTCTTCATGCGGTTCTATGGGAGTATCGTACAACAGTGAAGACGTCTACGGGATATTCACCTTTCAAGATGGTGTATGGGTTGGAATCAAGATTACCAATCCAGTTCGACCTAACCACCTTTCAGACCTTGCAAGCTGGACTGAAGAGAAAGGGTGGTCCAATAGCTGAGAAAGAGAGGGGAGAAACCTTGTTGGAGCTGGAGGAGAATAGAGACGACGCAGCTCAACGAATTGAGATGGCTTAGCTACAACAGAAGAACAAAACGAAGTTACAGCCATTTCAAGAGGGTGAGTGGGTGATGTTATGGGATGCTATTAGGCACAAGCGAGTTCAAAAGAAATTCTTACGTCGATATTTTGGACCTTTCATCATCTCCAAAGTGTGGAGTAATGGCACCTATGATCTTCAAGAAAGGAGTGGTACATTCTTCGACCGAGTGAACCACGACAAGCTAAAGAAGTTCCATCAACGTGATACTTCACTCCGAGGACGGAGTGAAAATTAAGTCTGGGGGTAAATGTCACACCACAAGTATCCCATTATTTGTGTGTATGCTTATATACATTTCATTAGGTATGACTATCTTAAAGGTTACTCTAGTTTGAAGATCTAAATTTAGAGTGATCAAAAGTAGTCATAACTAACTGAGATAGTTATAACTAAGTTGAGGAAACTATTAGAGGTTCCACTATGGCACTATAGGACAAGTACGGAGCTCTAAATATGCTTTCCAAAAGTATGTGACTTTGTTGACCATCGCTGATTGGATGCATGATGAAAAGTCATGCACAAAGATCTAAAGATGCTCCTCAAAAGACGTATTAGTGTGTTGTCGTATTTCGACTGGATAGCGTGGAAAGTTAACACTTTACAAAAGCTAAAGTAGGAGAATCTCTTACTTTAGTAAAGTAGAACAAGTAATGTGTGTGCTATTCTTAAGTCTTAGTAACCTTTAGAAGTTTTACTATTTTGGATTGCGCACTTACCATGAGGTAACGTAACTTAGTGAAAGTTACCACGGTAAGAAGTTGTAGAGTATATAAGGAGGAGTTGAGAAGGTGGAAGACACTCTCATTTTCCTGTCTATAAGTAAAGTGAGCATTGGAGACCTTGGGAGTCCTTGAATACTATGTGATGCAATGTGGAAGGCGGGGTTAGAACTTGTTTGCAGGAACGCTATTAGAGGGACCGATGTGACCATACGGGTCAGAGTGTTGAGTGAAGTGAGCATGGGTATGATAGAATCTTTGTAATTAAGGTGCACTAGTAATCCTAGTCATCTGAGGTACCCCTGGGTGAGAGACAGGCCGGCTTACAGCCCAGACCTTGTGTATGACTCCACGTTTATCTTCAAGAGGTTTGTCTGGGATGATCTACGAGCACCTACGAGATTGTTTACAAACAAACGGCCCCTCTAGTGATTTCACGGAGCTTTTTCAGGTAACGACAGCAGTAGCTCATGGACATATTCCTTAGTCTAAAGCTCAAGTACTAGGGGCAGTTAGACTTTTGGTTATGACGAAGGATGGTGGAGAGATTCGACCGGTAGCCATCGGCGAGATTCTCGTACGACTTATTAGTCATACCATTGTTCTTCAGCTTCGAGATACTTTCCAAGATCAGCTTTGTTCACATCAGTTTGAAGTTGTGACGCCTAGAGGTTGTGAGTTTGTGTCCTTCGACATTAGGGTTCTCTTGGACATCCATCCCGATTGGATCGTCGTACTAGTGGACGTGGAAAACATTTTTAATAGTATTTTCTGCGCTTCCATCTTTAGGGAGCTCATGGATGACGGTGGATCTCTGACGAGTCTCGTTCTCTTCGTGCGTTTGTTTTATGATTCCTCCACCCCTCTTTATTACCAGCACAGTCCTTCTATAGAGGAGGTTACGTCATCAGCTCTACGGTAGGTACTCGTCGGAGAGACCCTTTGGGTGGATCTCTCTTTGTCTTAACTCACTATAGAGCTCTCTTGACCACCGCCTTGGTTGCTTTAAGTTGTGTTTTTCCTATATCTAGCTGATGATACATATATCGTAAGTCCGACGGATCAAATCTGTGTTGTCTTTGATCACCTCGTCTCTCAATTGACCTTGGTAGAGCTGAGAGTGAAGGTGTCAAAGTGCAAGGCTTGGTCTTCCATGGGTATATCGTCGGACCTCCATCTCCCGGAGGGATTTGTTACACCTAGAGATGTCTTAGGCATCCTCGGAGCACCAGTGGGTACAGAGGACTTCGTCTCTCGGTTCTTAGATGTTGTCTTGCGGAGGACGTTTTGCATATCGAAGATCTCTCTATGTTAGAGGACCCACATGTTGTCTTTGGTATCTTTTCCTCTTCCATTGCACGTGGTCTTGGTTACTTACTCCACACAGTACCTTCATCTCCTATCTTCTTTTCGCACCATAGAGAGTGATAGGAGGATCATAGAGGTTTTTTGTGACATCATAAGATCGTGGATCTTTGACTGTGCGGCAAGACCTCTCGCACGTAGTTAGACATCATTATCGATAACACGTGACGGGGTGGACTTATTATCCATGGAGGAAACTGCTTCGGCAGCCTTTTTGGGTAGTTGGGCCCTCTTAGCACCTTGACTATGTTGTCGTTTCCTCGTGCGAGATAGACTTATTCTGGAGAGCGTGACAGAGGTGGAAGATGGTTCTTATCCACTACAGTTGTGTCTCCATGAGACAAGAGATAGTTTGATTCTCGAGACACGTAAGACACGTCCTCGATTCGATACCCTAGCTACCAGTGGATCTCACAGACATTAATCCTCTCTGACGAGACACCACTTCCGACAAGTTCTCCACGCGCTCTTAGTGGATCCTTCAATCTCACGAGATACTAGAGCTCGACTCCGCTCTTGTTCGAATAAGAGCGTAGGCTCTTGACTCATAGTTCGATCTGACATTAGAGCGTTATGGTTCGCACAGACTATCTTTTCTACAGCGATGAGGTTCTGCCTAGGCTTGGTCCAGTTTGTTACTTCGGCATTGTCCACCTGCGAGTGCGGTTTCTCGCTCGACACCTCGGGTCGACACCTTGCTCGTTGTCCTCATGGTGGAGAGCGGATACCCACCCATGATGTCATCAAAGACGTCGTGTTTGTCTTAGCACGACAGAGCGGTTACATGACGTGGAGAGAGCGTTGGTATGTCTTTCAGACGAGAGGATCAGTGAGAGCTTACTTGTACATGATGAGAGAGGATCAGGTCTCAATGACAGATGTGGTTGTCACGGATTCGACACGGGATTCAATAGCGGCACAAGTGATCACTCATCCTCCAAGATGGGCTGCAGAGATGGCAGCAGCAGCGAAGGTGACCAAGTATAGGGGTATGCAGGTGAGACATCGCTTCATCCTCTTAGCCTTGGAGATATACGGATCGACAGTTTTGGAGTTTGACGTCTTCTTTCGAGATTGTGCTAGAGCTTACCATGAGAGACGTCAGGGATACAACTTTCTCTTTTTTTTTTTACTATGTTTTTTAGACAGCAAGTTTTCATTGCTCTACAGAGAACTTTAACAGATGCGGTCCACAGGAGAGCAATTGCAGTAGACGATGTTACTGCATGTGCACCTGTTGTATGCAATAGTTCTGACGTATCTTTGTTTGATTTTATAGAGACGGTAGGTGACTTTAGAGCTACTGATAGCGAGGTTTAGTCCCGGTGTTCTTCTCTTTGGGGAGTTAGTTGCTTGGCCTTCGGTTCCTTCTTTCCCTTGTAAGGCTTGATGGGGTCTTCCATCCGTTGGATATTCATTGCGTCGCGTGTTCATGCTTATTCTGACGTTCCTCTCCGTTTCTAAACCAAGACGACGAGGACTGTGAACCTCCCTCACCTTACTTACAGTCGTGACAGGAGAGAGTATGAGGATTGTCGTTTCCAACGTATTCGTCGGAAGTTCCCAAGTGTGATCAAACTTCGCTCTCGTCGAGACGAAGAACTGAAAGTGGAGTGTACGCTCTGCTGTGCTTCCGACCCCCGTGAGACCTGAACTGTTGATGATGTTCCCACCTCAACGGGACTACATGGGGAAAGTTTACAGTGACCTTGTAACTTCCTCAAGAGTGCAGCATTCCAGTCTGCGGGCACGGCCGCCAGTCTTTCATGATCAGACTGATATTGCAAGGAGAGTGGATCACAACGTCCAACGACTTGAAGTTTGAGCTGGAAGGTGATTGCAGGGTAGAAGAAGAATCACCTTCCCAGCATAGCTCGCGAATAACCGCTGTACCTCATCTCGCCATTATAATTTCCTGCAATTCAGTCTTAATTAGTATCAGTGATCATGATAACCTATCACCCCAAAACGTCCTTAGCATTCCGATTTCGTTTGCTGGCCTGCCTGAAGATATAAACCAGACGATGGACATTGAGCGTGTCACATATACATGTATCTGTAACGGGATCTGAGACGCGGTGGCATAAAGTCTTGGGTGACGTCCTGATCATGATTAAAACTATGCTGTGTCCAGCCTCCAGTTCGAACACATTTTGCTCGTTCGACCGAACCTTTGCTCTGCACGGCATCTGTACATGTAAAGTTGGAGCTTCTTCAAGGCTCACGGCACGGAATCGAACATACAACTGAAAACCAACTCTTGCGGAAATCCCTTGCCGGCCACTATCTGAGCTGTTGTATTTTAGAAACTCCGAAATTGGGTCCTGGAATTAGTTCATAATTACTAACTAACTTCTTGCATTTGGAGACAGTAGCGATGAAGGCTGCTTACAGGTTCGGAGAGAAAAGGGTAAGTACTGTAGTACTGTACATGTACCTGTTTCTGGAGCCCCAGATATCATCACTGAACTGCTTGCTGCCCTCCGCAGAGAGACAGAGAAGAGGGAATCGATCGTGTGTGTAGTAGTTGATAGATGCTCTAAGCTTTCTCAAGCGAACAGTAGGTAGTACAGTACAGTTCGTGCTCCTGTTGTTGTTCAGACGGAAGCCAGAGATCAGAGGACATCTGAGACATCAGAGGTACGACTCAGAGCCTGCTTCACCGTTCCAGAGTCTGTGACAACGACTGGAGGCGGACTCTTGGTTAGGGTTGCAGCTCCTTGTACTCGTCGAACCCCTGCTTTGTTGCAAGTCAAACCATCTCTTGCTCGCTCTCCCTCTCGACCTTGGAACTTTCTCACACGCCGGAAGGAAAGTACGAACGTAACGTCTTTCCCACACTTTGGGCGCAGGCTAACAATTTTAGAACTCTACTCGACACGGCCGAAGAATGCCTCTTCGCGTAAAGCAGAAAATCAGCAAACAGCTCTTTAGAAGTTCAGATGGAGAAGTCCTCAGTACGACCAGTTAGCCATCATGTTCAGTGTTGGAACCGCTCCAATTGCAAGCCTTCATGCATCGTCGCTCTTTTCTCTCTAATCTCGAGGACACACGCCCTAGCTTCAACACGAGGAGTACCCCTCTCTTCTCTTCTCTGTGAAAAATCGAAATACCACCTTACGAAGCTGCTAACGAGGTAAGAGATTGGCGGTTCCAGTCTTCCAGACTGGATGATCCTGTCCATCATACCATTGGCCGACAATCATTCCATTATATCTAGATCCTCCCGGGTATCTTCAGAATCTGCGGGAGAAGGTACAAGAGAAGCTGCATGACTTCTCTCAAGTGAAAGACGATGAACCATACCACCCTGGCTTCTACGCGGGTCATGTGGGATGAAGTTTTGTGGGCCACCTTTGATTTTCGGTCTGTGAACGTTCAGTTTTGAGCTTTTCCGGTCTATCATGTTTGACTCCAGGGGTTAGAAAGTGGGGAATACTAGACTTTCCAGCTGAACGTCTCAACGTTGAAACCTTCCTGGCGAAGACAATAATTACACATCCGTCTTCTTGTGGATAGCGTTTCGATCACAAACTCAAGGAAACGAACGTTCGAACCAGCTGATGAAAATGATGTTTATCAGGTGCTAATTGTGTGTGAGATCGATCCGATAAAGGTAGTGACGAGTTTGAAGTGCTCACCAAAAAGGGGGTCCAGTAGTGGTATCAGGGCGTCATGCCGGTTAGGTCAAGATGCACTTGTCGAGGTTTGGATACAGTAGATCGTGCACGCACAGATGATTTTCATGGGTTTACAAGGCTAAACGAACAGAACACTGACGAGTCCCGGGGAGAAATTGTGCAACGATCTCCAGACTGATGTGTAGAAAGGGGTAGCGCGATCGATAGCTACCATCGACAACTACAGGAATTAAGTGGGATATCCTTCCAAGCCGAACGCAGAAGTAGACTGTTCAGTAAGCATTTTATCGTTGCATTAGTGCAGTACTAGTGCTGCTTTGACGGTTCGTTCAGGAGCATGCTCCGCTGGAGATGCTCTCTTTAGTAAGACATTGTATATATTAAACTCAAGCAAACGCTTTCACTTTACTTCCATCTCCTTCAGGCGAAGCTCGCGATCGACCGGAGTCAGGAGTAGGATCTGAGTACAAGGCAGGACCGACGCTTGCAACTGTATACGTATTTCCCACCAGGTTCTGTAAGCTGCCCCACCGTCACGTCCACATGAACCATACGCACGGAGTTGGAACTGAACTATTCAAGGGGTGTCAAAGTTCAGAGGAAAGATTCTTCAACGGCAAAGAGATAACTGACCGTAAAATTGTCACAGTGTGTATATAATTGCGACGCGTTCTGGGTCGTCACAGACCATCTGTGACTGATCATCAAGATTTTTTTATTAATTATTTTTTTATTTGTACACTCAAGATAATTACTCAGAGTAGCTGAAAATCTATTGAAAAAAAAAATTTAAACAAAACGAGTGAAGAGCCGATTAAGAAAACATCCGTGACGTTTCCTGCGGGTACCTCAAGAAGTGCCCGAATGAAACACTGGCCTCAGTCTGGCCGAAGCCATAACTCACGCCTGTGGCTCTCGAATATTTCAGAAGGTTATGGGGGTGTCAAAGTTATGAGGTGTCAACTTAGGGGGATATTCATGAATATGGCAAGAGGTAAACTGCCATAAACGAAGAGTAAGGAATCGAAGAAGCACGAGAGTTTCGAAGGAACTCACGTGCTTTTTCGATTCTTACTTCACAAGTCACTCAGCTAGAGATGATTGCCGCGGTAAGTGGGCCAACTAAGTATACTAATATATAGCAGTCGTAATATATACTGGTTAATATTACGACTGCTATATATTAAGTATTACTCGTGTGGGCTTTGATATCGACAATAGTACGAAGTGAGTTAGCGCGACTGAAGATAGCGAATAGAATGTATTGTGAGAAGTAGAAACATCATGAAACGCTTCAGGTTAATTATGCGAGAAAAGAACGCAACTAGCTCAAGAAAGTCAATACGAACATAATACTTAAAACTTTAAATGTTTAAGTTTCCATCGTCGGACCCACAGTCAGAGTCCAGAGGAGGAGAAGCCCCAAATATGTAAACTCAAAAAACGTTCCGCGAACTTATTTACTTTAGTATCATCTCTAATCTTCGCCTCAGGGTAGCTCTCACGTCCATAACTAAACTTGTCTTTTCAGTAGAGCCAACTCTAGCACTTGGTTCATTACCTATCGCAGAAAGCACAATGCGACGCAATGAATAGCCAACGGATGGAAAGACCCCATCAAGTCATACAAGGGAAAGAGGGACCAGAAGGTCCGAGCAACCAACGCCCCGAAGAGAGAAAGAACATCGGGGCTAAGCCTCGCTATCTGTAGCTCTAAAGTCGTCTATTGTTTTTAAAATTTCACCCACTAATAAATCAAACTCTTGCATATAACAAGTGCACATGAAGTAGCATCGCCTACTGCAATTGCACTCCTGTGGACCACGTCTGCTAAAGCTCTCTGTAGAGCAGTGGAAACTAGATGTCTAAAGAGAAAATGGTACCTTTGACACCTCTCATGGTAGGCTCTGACACAATCTCCGAGGCTGATGATACACATATCTCCAAGGCTAAGGAGATGAAGTGATGTTCTTCATGCGTACTCTTATATTTGGTCACTTTCGGTAGTACCGTCACGCCTGTAGCTTATCCTAAGAGATGGATGATCACATGTACCGTCATCGAGTTTCGTGTCAAATCCATGACAACCACATCTGTCATTGAGACCTGATCTTCTCTCATCGTGTACAAGTCAGCTCGCACTAACCTCTCGTCTGAAGGACATACCAACGTTTTCTTCACGTCATGTAATAGCTCTCTCGTGCTATAGCAAACACAACGTCCTTGATATCATGAGTAGTTATCCACTTTCTACCGTGAGGACAGCGAGCAAGGGATCAACCGAAGGTGTCGAGCAAGACATCACACTCGCATGTGGACAATATGGAAATAACAGGTTGGACCAAGCCTAGGCAAAATCTCATCGCTGTAGAGAAGATAGATGATGCGAGTCGGAACGCTCTAATGTAAAGTTGAGCTATGACCCAAGAGCAATATCTCGTGAGATGAAAAGATCAACTACGAGTGCATGAAGAACATGTTGAAAGTGATGCTTCGTCAGAGAAGATTGTAGTCTGCGAGATCCATCAGAAGCTAAGATATCGAACCGAAGATGTGTCTCAAGTGCCTCAAGAGTCAAAATCTCTTATCTCGAGGAAACACATCTATAGTGGGTAAGAACCATCCTCCATCTTTGTCACATAGCTCTCCAAGATAAGTTTATCTCACACGAAGACACGATAAAAGAACCAAGGTGTTGAGAGGGTCCAACTACTCAAAAACGATACCACATCAATCTCCTACATAAATAGCAAACTCACTCCGAGAGGCAAGAGGTCGTGTCACACACTCGAAGATCTCCGGTCTTAAGATGTCGCCAAAGACCTCATGATCTTCTTATCAAACTCTCTAAGGCGCTCGATGAAGATGGACGTACTGTGCGGAGTAAGTAACCCGGACGATGTGTTATGGAAGAAGAAAGGATATCAAAAGCAACCTTAGAATCCTCTAACTTAAGGAGGTCCTCAATATGCAAAACATCCTCCGCTAGAGCAACATCTAAGAACCAGAAAATGAAATCCTCTGAATCCATCAGTACTCCGAGGATATGTAAACCATCTCTAAGTGTAACAAAGTCCTTTGGGAGCTAGAGGTCCGATACCAAGCCCTGCCAAAGCAGCTTCACTCTCAACCTTATCAAGGTCAATTGAGAGACGAGGTGATCAAAGACGTCATAAACTTGATCTGCCAGACCTACACTATGCACGTTGTCGTATCAGATTTTCCGTGAAGGTTGTCCAAGAAACACGAGGTTCTTGGTTGTGGAGATGTCATGTGCTGAACAGAGACAAGAAAGAGAGAGACAAGCACGAGAACGAGCATCGCAATATATATCAACTTTCAATTTATATACACAGCCGGTTCTTTCTTCCTAAGAACACAAAACTGAAAAACAGATTGGAGCAATCTATAATCTGCATCAAACCTCCTAAAACGAGTCCATGAATCTCAACCCAGACCGAAAACTACCCAAGCGTAGCTCAAAGCAAGAGAAACATTCTTTTGCTAACGGTGTGATAAGCGACTCAAACTCGCTCACCACACCCAAACCAATAATCCAATCCACATACGGTCTTCTCATGTGCGTAGGCACCAAGAACGAAGAACTTGGCTCACTAATCGTGAAGAACAACCCAACCTCAAGTCGCATGTGAGGAAAGACTGACGTAAGCGCTTTCCTGCAAATCAATTTCACCCCGAACTCCCAAATCGTCCGATGAAACTTCGTATTGTCTTCAATTTCTTGAAGAATTTGGCATTTTGATCTTGAACGTTCCAAGGACAATAATTTTGGACTCCGGAACGGTCCGGACGGTCCAACTCTCCTTTGCATGTCATTGAAGCACTCCAAACTCTTCCTCTATGTCTCAATTTCTCTCAGAACACACTCTCCGATCCGTCTCTTCATGAACCGTCTTAACCAACGCGTAGCTTGCACAGATCTGAACCCAATGACGTCTTATGTGTTTGCATTGGACCTCCAAATCTCCCAAACCGTTCGCTGATAGATCATAGAAACAAGCTAGTCCTTTAAGCTGCCCCTTACATAAGTCGTAGAACGTGAAAGTTTTCACAAATAAAGAATAAGCAAGCCCCTTGCGTCCTTAGTATAGCGACAGGAACTACAAATACCCAGTCAGCAACAGTAAGCTAGAGCTTAACTTGATTTTGTCATCTTTCAAGTTTCGTAACTTCACCACTAGGCGTCTAAATGAAGTAGATGAAGTGCTCACGCAAAGCTGACAATAAGCTCTACCAGTTGATGTAATGAAAGTGAAGATCCGAAGTTGTGTAGAAAAGTTCATTTTAGTCCTATGAGCGACTTTTATCCAAAAATAGATTTTTAGATAGGAGTCGATCTACGACACGACATCATCTTCCGCTAGAGATGAAAAGACACAACTCTGAGCAACCAAGGTGGTGGCCAAGAGAGCTCTATAGTGAGCTAAGGCAGAAAAAATCCAACCAAAGGATCTCCTTGACGAGTACCAAGAGCAAAATGACTTTGTAAATGACTCTCCATATCTGATCCGAGTTTGATATCCGATTGTTCTCGATTGTTTAATATCTCCTGGAGCTGATATTTTCTATGAAATTCTCCAACATTGATAAACACATCCACATTTGACCTGAACCACGTTCATACCTCAACAACATGGTATTATAAGCTTGGATATCATCAACTGGAGCTCCAGCTCTCGACCTCTCAATGGTCGAGAGGATAGGAGAATCATTGGACCATTGAAGAAACCTGTACAAAGAACCGTTCAGAATTAATAGAAGTGTCGTACTTCTGAGCTTATAATGTTATTCCAAACATTACAACTCTCGATATCAACAATTAAAAATATTTTAATATTCAAGTCAACACTAGTACATGCTGCATGTTGGCTACACATCGACTAGACGACCTCAGCAGCGGTCCAACTAAAAAGAAGAAGTAGTGTATTTAATAACAAGTAGTGTATCCAATCTTGCTATTAAAATAGCCACTCGTGGCTATGATGGCGCATTCTAGTATTCATATGTATTCTCATAAATAAATAAATATATTTATTTTATCAAAAGCAAAAATTAGAAAAATAGATGATACATTATCAAAACTGTTATCATTTTCTCGTTTTGTAACTTGTATTTAATGTGTTGGAAGAAAAGAAAACCACTAGACACTACATTTGGTAACAGAATAAAAAAATGTTTTTCGTTTATTGTTTTTAACCTTTTAGCACCAACTAATTCATTCAAGCGAGATGTCATGATGCGCCTAATCTTATGGCAGTACCTTTAATCTAGGAGACTGATTTCATATCACCTGCATCTTATCAAGATAGGTTATTAAAAACCCTTCCATTTTCAATTCATGGAAACTCAAAATGTGGTAACACTCTCTTTTTATTTTGTCCTAAAACCTATCACTTTTGTTTCTTTTTTTGTCCGATAGTGGATTGCAATCCAACTAAGTCTTTATTCCAGTAAAATGGTAGATGTTTTATCTTGTCCGTTTATCCTTTCAAGGGGCATCGGATTGTCTTTTGTGGGTAACCACAACGTACCCGGACAGTTTCACACGAAAGTGACTTTGTTGCACTTCCAACCGAGAGCAGGAGGGTTTGAACCACAGACCTTTCGCTTAGAGGTCTAGGACTCAACCATCTCAGCTACCGATCTTCGTTAGCAGAGATGATAGTGAACATTGCCATAATCATGATAACCACGATAAAATAAGCACGTGTATCAATGTCTAAACCTACAGTAAACATGTGATGAGCCCATACAATAAATCCAACCTGAGCACTAAAGGCCCTATAAAAGCGGACGTAAGTCTCATCACACGTAATATCTGCTTGGATCATTTTAGTCATTCTATAACAAATTTGTTGAGAAGTTGTGATTGAGGTACAAAAGCCAAGGGGGATTGGCGAGATGCCATGTTCCAGTGGGCACTTGAATTGAGTAAAGGGGACATCTTCACAAATATTATTGAGCGGGATGGACATGGAGTGGTAGTTACTAGCATTATTAGTTGTTTTTATTATATGCATTTTGTGAAAATAATGTTATTTAATACACCTAAAACATAGATTTTATATCAAACCATGGATCGTGAAAAAGCACAAACGACTTTTCTTGGTTCGAGGTCGAACCACTAAACCGAAATTTGCATGAAAATCTTCTGATTCGGGGCCAGGTTTTCATTCTGTCCTGGACTCGAATCATAAGATTTTTTATCTTTTCTGCTCAAATGAACCTAATGAAAGGTGTATTTCACTTGAGAAGACAGGAAGTTTGGTGAAAATGGACCCATAGCAAGACACAGTAAGCGGCAGAGTCAACTCGTCAATGAATGCATACCTCTTCAGAAAGTTACCATTTGCATACGTCTATTCTCATCTGATAATGGTGTGTAGCTTATACTCGAATTACAGTACACTGTAAGATAAACCCGCAGAGTGTAAACATGAGCATATCACGACCAATAAATATAAAATCAGTTTGATCAAAAGTACTCGATAACTATTACCCCACTCCAGAAGTATGTACTGCATTTTAATGCACTATCAATCAAAAATAAATTAATCATCTAGCTGTAGTTAGATTGCAGTTAACATCAAATAGTTAACATCTATTTATTAGCTATTTATCATCTAACTGTAGTTAGATTGCACTTAACATCAAATATTTAACATCTATTTATTAGCTATTTATCATCTAACTGTAATTAGATTGCAGTTAACATCAAGTATTTAACATTTTTTGTTAATCAATTAGGGCACGCGTAAATGAAAGCTCACACTCGTATCTTATTGGCAATGCTTTTTTCTCTCTGCCATTCTAATTTCTAACCACTCTAGAAAAAGACAGTCGAAGCAAAGATATATCTTATATCTCAAGAGATATTTTATTCCGAAACGGGTGCAGCTATCGTCTCTGAGCATATTGTTCTATTTCCTCTTTCCCACGTGTCTGCAAAAAGTACCACTTGCGTCCAAGTGGTACTTTTTGCTCTTTTTCCAAAAGTATAAAATTAAATTTCATTTCTTCATTCTCTCTGAACAGTTCCATGTTCGGAGTTAGCTCGTCTCATAGTCTAATTTCCTCGTCCAGTTTCTCTTCCATGCTTACTAATAGTCATGCTTCCATAATCTCGGTGGTAAAATGTCAGGAGAGATTGAGAAGAATGATGTCTCGACACTTTTGCAGCTATCGTAATTGGATGTATTTTTTCACTGTAGTCTAATCCGAGTAGGTGCACTGCGACCAATAGCAGATTTCAATTTTCACCCTCACTCCTTGCTTTGTCCTCTTCTGAACTTCTCTTCGTTACATCGTTTGGGTTGCATATCTTATGCACATCACCTTTTTTGTTATGATAAAAGGATACACATGTTTGATACACCTTATCAACCATCTCAGTTATCAAAGATCGGTAGTTGAGATGGTTGAGTCTCCGGCTTCTAAGCGAAAAGTCTGGGGTTCAAACCCTTCTACTCTCGGTTGGAGGTGCAAAAAGTCGATGTCGCATGCTATCTTCCTTGGAAGAGATAAAAACGAACATGGTCAAACTTTATCTTTATCTACATCACCTTTTTTGTTATGATTAAATAATTTCTTTTTCAAAAGCACCATGGACATTATTCACTTTATCTAAAGTCTGGAAGAAAGAAATATGCACGAGAGGTTTAATGTATTATCTAACTTTTATTTCCAAAAAAGATTATACAGTAAATAAATCTGTTGATTATTTGAGCTGAGCAAGCTGCTGTACTTATATTCGCGAAGGTGCGTCTGGACCCTGGACTTATAGGTTAAGTCTAACTCTTTTCTCAATTGTTGGTTCAGTTAATATATATTAATAAAAACAAATTAATTATTTTATTTACTTAAAATATTATCAATATCTAACATATCTGTTTTTCTCATATAATTAAAAAAATTAATGTTCCCCAGAAATTTATCGGCATGCATATTGAAATGAAACACGAGGCATAGGGGCCTGACAAAGACCGCGACGCCTCCTCTGCCAAAAACAAGAACTCGTCAAAGTCACCTTTCACATTCTCAAACTTCGAAGGGGAAATATAAACAAAGTTATAGACTTTCTTGTACGAGCGACTGTCAGGAAAAAAGCTCGAAACTACGGCGCTCTGAACGCAAAGAGTCAACATGTTCGCCCCCGTGCGCCAAGTGGGACACTAGGTTGAGCACTACGTGTCGTGCTAAACTTCTCTCCGAGTCTCGTACTGAGGGCGTCACCGCACCAAGCTTTTTGACTATTGTTTTTTGATCCAAGCTTCTCGGAGTTTAGGGTCGGTAATAACAGTATCACTGCACCATGTCCGTTTATTGTTTTTTCGATTAGTCTGGACCTCTCCACAGATTAGGGAATAATCTGTGTGACCCCTCCCGTTAGCATCTGATTACTAGTTTTTTGGAGTCGCACGCTTAAGTGAGTATATCGGGACTTGTGCTAGGTCAGTTCGGCTATATCACTGGTCCCAAAATCTGAGGGTCTTTGACAAAGTATTGATGAGTTACTGTTAGATTTGTAGACTAAAAAAACAACAAAAAACACCACACACGTGGAGTTGCATCGGTGATCGTTGTTTTTCCTAAAAAACTCAGATAAGCAGAAACAAAAAGCGTGGTGCGGTGATGCCCTGAGTCTGCAGTCAGAGCAGAATGATGACGGAGCGATGTGGGGAAATTTTTTTGTTTGGATTTGTTTTTTTGCCTCTTTTCGCTGTGGGGCTTTCTGTAGCGGGATGCTGCTGCCCTTGCACAGCATGAGTCCCCCCCGCCAGTAGGACTCGACCTCACGCCGCTCGGGCTACAGGCGGATGGGGTAGCCAACAAGCTATTGCTTGTTGGCTAGTGATGTGGGGAAATAAGAGGGAAGCTTCGTGCGAAGGTGACCGGATTTCCGCGTTTCTCTCCGTTTCTCATTGACGAACTGCTGTACGTACACTTCGCAGCAAATTCAATAAGTTGAGTTGAGCTCGTCGTAGAACTCTAATTTGATTATCTATTCACCAGAGACAGTTCTCCTGGAGAGAGAAGAACTGAAGAGCACTGGTTCCGATAGCGATCCGTTGTTTGAAATAACGCGTGTCTGCGAGTGTGCTTGGTAAGGAGGAGGAGAGAAAGAAGATAGTGCGATACAGGATCAGAGAAAGAGGGCTGAGAAAGCTCGAAGGTTGAACGAGATAGTCGATCGGAAAGAGCAATAGTGCGATACAGGATTAGAGAAAGAGGGCTGAGAAAGCTCGAAGGTTGAACGAGGCAGCCGATCGGAAAGAGCAATGGACATGTCGCTGGCTGTAGAGCATCAGACAGGGTTCGCCTTGGACCTCCACAAGCAGGTGGTGGAGGAGAATGAAAATGTAGTGGACAAAGGTAATTCGTTGATGTCGCCGATAAGTATCACAACTGCACTAGCCATGGCTGGCGCTGGGGCGAAAGAGAAGACCCTCGAAGAAATTCAAACTGTTTTGAAGCTTCCCCAGGGTGAGGCTATGCACCAATTTACCTCTCAGATCAAGACCGCTATTCTCAAGGATGGAAGTGACGTGGGTGGTCCGTTCTTATCCTTCGCCAATGGTGTGTGGGTCGATAAGTCGTCGACCTTGAAGCCTGCTTTCCAGGATCTTGTTAAGGCATACTACGGAACGGAAGCCTCAGCAGCGGACTTCGGAGCCAAGGTAACTTCACACACTGTCATGTATGCCTGAGAGTGGCAAAATATTCTTGAGTTGGAGTTGCTCCATTTCCTAAGCTGTTTCCAGCAGTATATAACAGCGAGTAAGCAAGGGGGCTTCTATTGGACAGTGTTTCTCTCTTGGAGTACAAAATTTCTTCCGAATGCCATAGTTCTGTTTCTAGATCTTCCATTGCCGCATACGCGTGTGAGTGACCCTAGTGAATGCCAGGCCTTTAGTGAATTTGGAGGGCGCTAATTGCTACTCACTAGTCTAAGAAGGAAATTTAGACGGACTAAACTGTAATGAAACTTGCTGTCTAATTAACATCTTGGTTAGAAGCTTTTTGGCTGAATAGGGTCAGGTAAATTTCCACCAACTTCATAGTGGTGTTCGAGACAGTGTACTTTAGGTGAGTCGTACCATCAACCACTGACAAGTTCCATGCAAGAGACCGGTATCTTACTCGTGCTGATGTGTTGTGTTGAGCAGGCAGAAGAGGAGCGCACTACCATTAACAAGTGGGTGTCAGATGAGACCAGAGGTAAAATTGAGGATTTGCTGCCTCCCGGCTCAGTGAATGAGAAAACTGCCATGGTCTTGGCAAATGCCCTCTTCTTCAAGGGCACATGGAAGAAACAGTTCAATCCAGAGGAAACGAAGCATGATGATTTCCATTTGTTGGACGGAAAAACAGTGAGTGTTCCCTACATGACTAGCAAGAAAAAGCAGTCCATCAGAAGGATTCAAACCAACAAAGTGTTGGAGGTGCCATACGTCCAAGGAGATGACAAGCGCTCGTTTTCCATGTTCTTCATTCTTCCTGACCAGAAAGATGGTATAGTACAACTAGAGAAAGATCTAGATGCTAAAACTTTGGCGACGTACTTGTATGCGGCAGCTCGGGAGGTTCGGGTAAGTGAGCTTCGACTGCCCAAATTCAAAATCTCAGTGGGGTTTGAGGCCAAAGATGTACTTGGAGCTCTAGGTTTGAAAACTGCATTCTCTTCAGGAGCTGATTTCTCTGATATGGTCGAGGGTTCTAGTGCTGAGCTGCTATACTTGTCAAACGTGTTCCATAAGTGTTTCATTGAGGTAAATGAGGAGGGTACTGAGGCAGCTGCCACCGCTGGTGTGGTGGTGATGGCTCTTGCTGGTATCCCACGCCCCGTAGATTTTGTGGCTGATCATCCTTTCTTGTTTGTTCTCAAGGAGAATGTGACAGGACTGATCTTGTTTCTTGGTCGTATCACAAATCCTTCTCTTTCGCAGTAGACTGCGGTTAGGAAGAAGTGTTGTGAGAGAGTAGATTTTGTTAGAATACTAGTGTGAATGCTCTCGGATTACAGTAACCAGTTCAGGCTTTTAGATGATGACTTTTTGTAATGTTACCAAGGCCAAGACCCAAGGTATATTATTCAGGCCCAAGGCCATTGTACATTATTGAATATTCATTTACTTGGTCTTGCTTACACTCTCTTGAGAGGTTCTCTCACACTCTCATATTGTCTTTATGTCGTGATTTAGAGTTTTGCTTTAGTCTATTCTATTAGCAATTCATTTTCAACATGGTATCAAAACTTTGCATTGTTGATGCACTAGCACAATAACATAGACACTAGGTAGGTCTTCGACCTTTAGGTGAGAACAATTGGAAGATGCTTCAATTGCAGCGAGAAGAACGCTTCACGCACCCATATTCTGTACTTTCGCTAACAGAATTTCATCGTTTCAACGATCAATCTAATACAGAATGTCTGCCTCTTTTGACACCAAAAGTTGAGTCAAGTTCGACGGTACATATTTCATGTTCTGGAAGCACAAGACAACCTTGCGGCTCAGGGGCCATGATGTTCTTGATATCATGGAAGAGAACGTGCAGAGATCACGTTGTCGGAGTGTAATCCGTCTACCTAGGAAAGCACCAGGCTTCTGGCTGTGGTTGTTCACTCAAGAGGTTGGCTTTCAGGTCACAATAGGACTATAAACACTCACACAGATGTTTAAGATCTAGTAATATGCTCAAAAAGCGAAATTCAGGTCTAGCTGGCAGTAATAGGATCCGGCGGTGAACTTTGACACTCACGGAGAAGAAAACTATGAAGATTTAGACTTCCAAACTTCCCCTACATGCAAATGAGGTACTACTGAACTCACAGGCGAAATTTCAGCCTGAGATCAAATTCTGACACGGAGATATGAACAGAAAAGTTTTGAGCAAAAAAACTACGGCAATTTCTGGTACCTAGCTGGCTATTTCAACCTATAACAGGAGTTTGGCTCGATCAATTTCAAAGTTTCTTACAGGATTTGCAGTCTACAGGGTGTTGAACATCCCTGTGAAATTGGGATTCCTGAATGTTCACAGAACTGCAGATCTCCTCCTCTGAAGTCGCTGCTCTAGATTAAGAGCTTTTCAGACCCCCTCAGCTTCAGCGGCCGCCCTGAATTACTCAGTTGCTCAATCGATATGAAACTTTTTGTGAAATCGTAGCCCTGCTGACGGAGAACACAACCTCGAAGTTTTGAAGCAATTTCCTCAAATCTGCTGCGAATGACACTGAAAACCCTAAATCTAACAAGAATGATTCAGTTTTGACACAATCCGAACTTCAATTGCTCATAACTCCGTCTTTATTGACTCAAATCGATCGAAATTTTCACTGGAAGTGCTTGGCATGGCGAGACCTCTCTCCCTGTGCTCTCAGATTTCGAAGATCCCTCCCCAAATGCTCGAACTCCACTCTAGAGCTCTATTTCTAAATTTAGAGTTAAACTAAAGACAAAAACAGACCAATGGGAGTTCATAGTTCCACTTGGTTGTCTTTTAGTACCCTAAACCACGTGGCAACTTAGTTTTACTCATAGGCTACCACGTCAAGCTCCCTAGAGTGCCAGCGTAAAACTTAAACTACCTAAAACGACACGCAACCCCGAAAAATAACTTAAATCAGCTAGAAAGCGTGCATGAGCGACACGCAAATACAACCCATGAGCTTAAGCCCTATCAACATGGTAATCAACCTACTAAGACTCAAAATAATGATAACACCGTATGCAAAGGTGTCAAACATATACATAAGCGACTAGAAGTAATATAAGCTAACCTCTAGAACTACTAAACTCAAGCGTCGGAGTAAAAATATAACATGTAGCCGTCAAGTAGCGCGACATCCACCCTCTCTGAACCTGCACATCCTCCGATATGTGCCATCCAGATCAAGACTCTTCAGCTTCGGCTTCAAACTCATCTTCAACTTGCATTGAGTCTTCAGCTTCATCCTCTGTAAACTCTGCAACGTTCCAATCCTCTCCTCTCCTTCTAAAGAGCTTGATTCTCTTTCCTGCGACTGGTACCTTGAGCACTGCACCATCTAACTCTCTCAAGGAGTATGTGGCATTATCATAAACTTCTAACACCACATAAGGTCCAAACCATCTCTTGGAGAACTTCCTGATAGTGCTATGCTGATTATCAAGACTACTATCATAGACTAACACCCAATCACCTTCTTTAACTGGTTTGGGTCGTAATCTATGCGTTCTATCAAATCTGCCTTTGTTTCTCTCTCTAGCAGTCTTCAACCTCTCCACAGCTTTGGCAACATCCTCAGGTCTTCGTTCTAACTGCTGGATCCTTAATGCAAGAAGATCCTCCGTACTTCTACCATCTTCTCATGGCAAAACATTCCAAGTAGGCACAACCTCCTCAATCGGCATCACAGGTTTCTGTCCTAGTATCAATTCTGCTGGCATGTAACCTGTAACGGTACTATGAGTTGTACGGTCTGCCCATAAAGCAAACGGTAGCAGTCTAGGCCATTCACGGATCTTACCCTTGCAAGCTTTTACCAAAGCTTTGATGATTGGCGGATGACCTCTTTCGCTCTTGCCATTCCCTTCAAGATTGTAAGCAGTGGTTAACGCCAACTTGATTCCCAATCGCTTGAAGAACTCAACTGCTTCTTGTGAATCCAGTTCACCCCTATCTGCAGTAATCTTTCCCACACACCCATATCTACAAATAACATCTTCAAGTAGAAAGCGGCAGACACTAGCAGTGGTCTTCGTCCTCAAGGCACGGCCTTCAACTTGGTTAGATAGATCTTCTCTAGCCAAGACTAGATACCTCATTTGTCCAAGCCCAAATGGCATAGTTACCAGATCCACTACCCATTTGTAATGAATGGCTAAAGGATAAGTAGGACGCAATCCATCACGATGACGTACGTTGGAATACATCTGGCAGGGTATACAAGATGAAACAAACTGTACTACATCCTTATACATACCCTTCCACCAATACTTCTCCTTTATCTTGGTAAACGTAGCCCAAACTCCTCTATGACCGGCCCATAGACTCTCATGGAACTCCTTGATCAGCTTCTGCTGCAATTCTAGGTCACATACCACCCGCTGTGGTACACCTCCTTGTAGCTTAGGGCGCTTCCATAGATGTCCTCCACATAAAAAGTACCCATAAGCTATTCTACGGATCCTCTTGAAATCTGCATCAGACCATCCTTCTTGCCTTTCCAATGAACTCAAATAGCGCCCAAGATCCAATCACTCGTCATCGTACATAGTTTCCTCAAATAACTCCAATGGAGCTGCAAAACAGCTTCTATCCCTTCTAGCAAGAGCACTAGAATAGAACTCTGTTCCCACATCCTCCTGATCATCTATCATTTCTTTCTCATCGTAATACCTAGCCCTTGATAACATATCTGCCACAGGATTGTCTTTTCCTGCAATATGTCTAAACTCTGGGTTCAATGACTTGATATATGCTATCCACCTCAACATAGCAATATCTGGAGTTGTACAGCTAATGATCATTCCCAAGAGAGGTAAACAATCTGTCTCCACAACCACAGGTGCTCCTATCAAGTATTCCTTGTCACTTTTCATCGTAGTAACTACTCCTCATAGCTCTCTCTTGACTTGAGGGTAGTCTCTCTGCCGTGAACTTAAGACCTTAGCACCAAAACGCACCACATATCTATTTCCATCCTTATCATCTTGTCCTATAGCCCATCCAATGCCAATAGGACTAGTATCAACAGTAAGGATAACAGATCTGCCCAACTCATATGTTACCTTCCGTAGAGTTGGTGGTGAAGACAACAGATCCTTCAACTTCTTCATAGACTCGCTTTGCTCCTCTTGCCATTGAAATCTCTGCCCCTTCCTCAGTAACTTGTACAACGGATCTGCTACATGTGCAAAGTGTGGAATCCATATATGATAAAACACACATGCACCTAGAAATCTTCTCACCTCAGTAACCGATCCACATGTCTCCTTCATCCTTCGGATGGCATCAACCTTGTTTGGACAAGGTTTCCGACCATAAGATCCACACAGATGTCCCACTATTAACACCTCCTGTTCTCCAAATACAGACTTTGCTCTTGATAAAGTCAAATGAACCTCCTCCAGTCGACTCAGTATCTTATCACAATCAGCTATGTGATCTGCAACAAACTTACGGCACCCCCTCTGATCCATTACCTCATTCTTCTCCTCCTCAGCACACCCTTTGATCGGCACATCATCAAAGAATGGCATAGTTTTTTCAGGAATAAAATCCCTCAAAACTTTATTCATGCCATTCATCATATGTGCTACAGAATTGGTAGCACCTTGTGGCAAGGTGCACATCCTTAGTAACCCCAAAGGTGTCCTCATTGTAGTCAAGTCTCTACTCTCAGAGGATAACTGAAACTGATCGTAACCTGAATATAAGTCTCCCATTGAATAGATAGCACGACCAGCAAAAGCCTCTGCAAACTCGTCTACAATAGGTCCCATACCCATATTCCTGATAGTCATCTTGTTAACTGGCTGCATATCTTGAATGAATCTCAAAGCTCCACTCTTCTTCGGAACAATAAACCATCTGCTAGAGTAGGGAGCTATAGATGGTTCCAAGATACCCATCCTAATCCTCTCATTGAGCAAGTCTATCAACTTTGGTAGATGAGCTCTAGGTACAGGGATAAGACGTAGATTCCAAGGCACATGCGGTATAGTAAAGATTACCATAGGTGCAACTACACTTGGATCTACACATCCTACTTCATGTGACTCAAACGCAAACGCCTTACCATGCCTAGATAGCATCTCCCTGAAGCTCTTCTTCTCTTGCTCAGTAAGAAATCCATCACCTCCAATCCTCAGCTCCTTCAGTGTTGTTTCTGTGAACTGGTGCCCAATTCTTCTCGGTCCTCTGAGCGTCGGCTCTCGTGCAACTTGCTCCATCTTCTGATTGTAATCGAGTGGTAAAGGCAAAGCCACTGATTTGACTTTCTTTGCCACTGACTTGTACTTGGTCTCCACATACACCTCTTGTCGATCTATAAACTTATCAATTACATCATAAAGCTCCTTGGAGCTCACTCTCACCACTCTATCTACATCATCTGTAGAGCTTTCTAATATAGATTTCAACTCCCCTATAGTATCTACCAAATACTGCTCTTCAAACACTCCAGATATGTATTCATCTCCTGCTAACTCTCCACTATCTCTCAAAGACTGCTGTACATACTTCACATGTTGTCTCTCAAACCTCTTCAGATTCTCAACCTTCCTATAACACACTGATCCACATGATGTCAGTCCTAAGAAGCTAGTGGATAAAGCTTCTTGCTCTACTGGATCAGGCGAGAATCCTATCTCTACTATACCGTTGAAGTCTCGCTCTTCAATGGTACTCTGCCAAAACCCCTAGACTCTCTAAACTCCTGAGTAATCTTAGGTAGTGGACGGTCTCTCAAGCTATCACGATTCCTCTCATGTTCTGCAGCAACGGTCAAAAACTGAACAGCTCTTTTGCCGTCTCTACTACGTATCCTAGCATAGGCTGAACCATCATCCATAACTCGTGTCTCCATTCTAACAGCAGTAATGTAAGGCTGTCCTAGAATGATAGGATAGGTTGACATGTCTTGCACAAAGAAATTCTGAACATCACTGATGTCACCCACAGTTACCTTGATGTTGGGACAAGCACCGTAGAGTTCTCCCCTCTGGTTGTTGGCAGCGCGGATAAGCCATCCATGGTCGGTGTCTATGGGCCATCTCCCACGCTTGTACAGCTCCTTAGACATCAGATTAATCTCTGAGCCATGATCAATCAATGCCACCACAGGTTCCTCTAGATCTCCCAGCTTCACTAAGGTCTCTGTGGTTGCTCTCGCCCAATGGTTGTGAGAATAATGGCTCTTCTGTGATGCTTCCACCTCATCTTCAAACCTCACGTGCTGATCTGATCTTCCCTCTGATACTTGAGAGCAGTAACCAGCAATCTCATCTTCCTCATCCTCCGACAGTTTGGTCCCTAGAGCGTTAAGCGTAGCTGCTTCACCCAAAATCTGACGTTTCCTCTTGATGATATCTATGATAACCTCATGGAACTCACGCTTTGCAATCCCAAGAATCTCACCCAAAGTAAACTCAACTTTCCCATTCAAGATACGGTTCTCTAACACCTGTTTCAAGTCTGTAGCAATCTCAATGTCAGACTGAAGTTTGTATGCAGGCATCTTACCCTTCTCCTTGCTTCTCTCCTTTTCCTTTGGTGTTGTAGATGGTAGGTCCTCCATAGTCTCCTCCCGAGTAGGTGTTGTCTCCTGCCTTGCATCTGGTCTAGCCCTTTCACTCCTTGTAGCAGGTCGTTTGGCTGCAGAAGCCTCACCTGCATCCTCCCTCTTGCGTTTTTCTTCTAGTAGAGCTTCATGCTGACTTCTTGCAACATAAGCATGCACTGACATAGTATCCACATGGTCATTCCATCCTGTAGTTTCTCTAATTGAGTTGCCAACCCTTCGTAGCACATCCTTGTCTAGCTCTGTTCTAGCTACGGACCGCACTACATATGACCACAACCCAGTAGTCCCTTTCTCTCTCTCTCCATTTCCACTTTCACTCCACACGTAGCAGCATTCACAAGAGAAACAGCATGTGATGCTGATATATCATTCACAAGTCTCTTCATACCACCCTTGCCAAAGTTGGTTCCCAGCATCATCCCAGTCTCTCTCAAATGGATCTTACCATCTTTGAAGAAGATAAGATCCTTCCTCAATGCATCTGAAAACTCCCCACAATCTCTTCTTACATGGTCTAGGCTATCACACCATATACAACGATGAACAAAGCCTTCTCTCATCTGAGGTCTCTGCATAGCAGGCTGTACATTCTGCTCCTTCTCTTCTAACCTAGTGAGCTTAAGCTTAAGCTCCTTCATACCCTTAATCAACTCATCAAGCGGCGAGTCTTCCTCTCTAGCAATTACCAAAGCAGGCTTAGTAGGCAACTGCTTGATAGGAATTATCAGAGGTGCTGCTTCACTTACCACCACCTTGTCCCTTCTTCTCTGTCTCTTGGTCAGCAAAGAAACAGCCTCTTCAACCTCCTTCCAATCAGTCTTCAACCCTCTCTCCTCACTCTTGTCTTCCAGCAACAGCTCAAGCTTCTCCTGAATAGTCACGTCCGCTGCTTGTAGGAAAAGCTCGGTCTTCTCAACCTCTAGTGTAAGCTTCTCTGTCCTAGAAAGCTGAGCATATTGACGATCAAACTCCCTTAACAACTCATTTACAGACAAACCTTTGTTAGGCTTCACCACCCACTCCAAGAATGTTCTCTTGGTCACCCTCTCTGAGTCTTCAGTGTAGTACTCCTCCTTCAAAGCTCGCATAAAGCTCTCCCAACTCTGTCCTTGCTGCTGCTTGAGCTCCTTCACACGCCCACGAATCTCAGGGACAACTGCAAGTTCAAAGTTCTCCACCATCTCCTTCTCAGGTACCTTGTTCACCTCCATCTCCCTAGCATAGTATCGCACATACTTGGAAATATCTGTACCCTTGAACTGGTCCATCTGATGCACCACAGATTGCAACGCCTTGGTTGCTAATACCTCCTTCCTCTCTGTGCTCTGCTGCTGCTGCATAAACATGGAAAAAGCTTGGAACATCTTCATCGTAGCAGCATCCAACTGAACAGGTTGCTGAGCAGCAGCAGCAGCTCCACTTGACGATCCTTGGTTGGCCATGATATCTGATCCTGTAACACTCTTAAGAAAACTCCCACCCTAGGTGTTTCACGTCGAGTTCACCAAAAGAGAGTATGTCGGAGTGTAATCCGTCTACCTAGGAAAGCACCGGGCTTCTGGCTGTGGTTGTTCACTCAAGAGGTTGGCTTTCAGGTCACAATAGGGCTATAAACACTCACACAGATGTTTAAGATCTAGTAATATGCTCAGAAAGCGAAATTCAGGTCTAGCTGGCAGTAATAGGATCCGGCGGTGAACTTTGACACTCACGGAGAAGAAAACTATGAAGGTTTAGACTTCCAAACTTCCCCTACATGCAAATGAGGTACTACTGAACTCACAGGCGAAATTTCAGCCTGAGATCAAATTCTGACACGGAGATATGAACAGAAAGTTTTGAGCAAGAAAACTACGGCAATTTCTGGTACCTAGCTGGCTATTTCAACCTATAACAGGAGTTTGGCTCGATCAATTTCAAAGTTTCTTACAGGATTTGCAGTCTACAGGGTGTTGAACATCCCTGTGAAGTTGGGACTCCTGAATGTTCACAGAACTGCAGATCTCCTCCTCTGAAGTCGCTGCTCTAGATTAAGAGCTTTTCAGACCCCCTCAGCTTCAGCGGCCGCCCTGAATTACTCAGTTGCTCAATCGATATGAAACTTTTTGTGAAATCGTAGCCCTGCTGGCGGAGAACACAACCTCGAAGTTTTGAAGCAATTTCCTCAAATCTGCTGCGAATGACACTGAAAACCCTAAATCCAACAAGAATGATTCAGTTTTGACACAATCCGAACTTCAATTGCTCATAACTCCGTCTTTATTGACTCAAATCGATCGAAATTTTCACTGGAAGTGCTTGGCATGACGAGACCTCTCTCCCTGTGCTCTCAGATTTCGAAGATCCCTCCCCAAATGCTCGAACTCCACTCTAGAGCTCTATTTCTAAATTTAGAGTTAAACTAAAGACAAAAACAGACCAATGGGAGTTCATAGCTCCACTTGGTTGTCTTTTAGTACCCTAAACCACGTGGCAACTTAGTTTTACTCATAGGCTACCACGTCAAGCTCCCTAGAGTGCCAGCGTAAAACTTAAACTACCTAAAACGACACGCAGCCCCGAAAAATAACTTAAATCAGCTAGAAAGCGTGCATGGGCGACACGCAAATACAACCCATGAGCTTAAGCCCTATCAACATGGTAATCAACCTACTAAGACTCAAAATAGTGATAACACCGTATGCAAAGGTGTCAAACATATACATAAGCGGCTAGAAGTAATATAAGCTAACCTCTAGAACTACTAAACTCAAGCGTCGGAGTAAAAATATAACATGTAGCCGCCAAGTAGCGCGACAACGTGCCACGACACTCGGAGATATTGTGGTACCCATCCTTCCTCCTGCTACCGGATCCGGTAGCATCGCAGATTGGGATCAGCGTGATGTTAACGCGCTCGCAGCGATCAACGGATGTTGCGAGAACAGTGTGACAGGACATCTAATGTCATGTATCACGGCGAACGATGCATGGTCCACCTTGACCAGACACTTTGCAGGTCAAGACATGATGACCAAGATGCACTTAAGAGAAAAGTTGCGAGTTTTAAAGATGAAACCCAACGAGACTGTCACTCAGCACGTAAACAACTTCAAGTCTCTCATCCAACAGATGACTTCAGCTGGATTGATAATCACCAACGAGGAACAAGTCCTCGCGTTGATGGGCAGCATGCTCAACAACTACCATCTATTCTTGCAGGCGATGAGAACGAACTCAAATCTCTCGCTACAGGACTTCATCACTTTCTTCATTCAGGAGGAAACGATCGGGCGCAAGTTATCGATGAAACCATCCACTGCCTTGTTTGTAGGACGCCGGCAAGGAAGACGTAATGGCAACAACCGGCGCAACAATGGTGGCAACAGACAAGGCGGTAACCAGCCATCGAAGAGACCGCCAGACCCCAACGAGAAATGTTTCCAGTGCAACAAGCCTGGGCACTGCATCGCTGAGTGCCCGGACAAATCCAACAGTAGCAACGAAAACTCGAACGCTGATAACAAGAACAGGAACAAGAATCGTCGTTCCCAGAACAAAAACGACAACACTCGTCGAGTCCTGGTGGCACAATGTTCGTCTGCAATCGTGCAGACAGCTGATCCCAATTGGTATGTGGACACGGGTGCCACACACCACATGGCGCATAATCGACGATAATTCGTCGAATACTCACCCGTCTCTTCTGAGAACATCGAGAATGATGCGATTCTACTCGATGACAACACCACTATCCACGTTGCTGGTTTCGGCATGGTGGAAGTGCGCCTGCTCAACGGCGAGCATGTGTACATACGTGACGTTCTTCACGTGCCCGCCTTGTAGAAGAATTTATTCTCAGCTCGGCAATTTGATGCCAATGACGGCTGGTGCTTAATTGGCAACGGATTCTGTCACCTAGAAGACAGATTTGGTCAAGTGCTAGCTCCCTGCCCCACTGTGGACGATCTCTACATGCTCGGGAATTCAATTTTGATCGCTGACCAAACCGCGCTTGTAGCTACAGCTGGTAGGACTTCAATAGTCCACACACTACCACCTAACCAGAGAACAGGACCGCGCTTGCAAGCTAGACCACAATCCAACCAGCGGACTAGCACCTCACTATTCAACCGCAACATGCGCAGGATCCGCTTCTCACGGTCCAGGCCCAGCCCCGCCTCACAGAATGCGCACACTCAAGCTGAAATTCACCCAAGTCACCCAAGTCACTCACGGAATTTTCAAATCCTTAATTCGGAGCACTCCCCCACTAGAGAAGTCCCCTTCACTCCACAAAATTCGGAATTGTCAAACTTGAACAATGAGAGCTCAATTTCAGTCATCGCGGCCTCTACCCCCTTCACTTTGACACCCCTTGGTTCATTTCCCGTAAGGACACCACCCCTTGGCATGCCCCCTCAAACACGCACACGGATCGAGTCCTTTCCCCTCCCACGGATCGATCCACCTCGCACGCCCTTAGTGGTCCTCGTCGATTGAGAAGACCCCACGTCTAGAAACTTCCTCGCGAACCGGCTGTCTAACGCACCCCCACGCGGGCAACAAACCTCCCCGCTAATCAGGGACGAGGATGGGGACCCCATCCGTATGGGGATGGGATCTCCATCCGCCCATGGTGCACAGACGTCGGCACCCCGCAACATGCGGGGATACCAAAGTCCTCCCCGCACGAGGGATAGCTCATCCCTGCACAGCGGGGATCGCGATGGGGATGGGGATCCCATCCGAATGGGACCATCTCCATCCATATGTGCGTCCTCGCTGTGCGAGGACGCACGCAACATCGAGGATCGCGATGGGGATGGGGACCCCATCCGGATGGGACCATCCCCATCCATACGTGCGTCCCCGCTGCGCGAGGGCACCGTCCCATCGAAAGACACCCCCACATCAGGGGTGCTGCCCCCGCATCCCCACAGTGGGGATGCGCGCTCCCACATAAGGGATGTGCATCCACACATAAGGGATCACGCATCCCCGCGCGGAGGGGCCGGCAGGCCAACCCCCGCGGACTGCCCTGTTGGCAGGCCGTCCGAGGCCAGAGTGATGGGGAGAAATAAGAGGAAAGCTTTGTGCGAACGTGACCGGATTGATGTGTTTGACATTGACAAACTACTGGACGTAGACTTCGCAGCCAGTTCAATGAGTTGAGTTGGGCTCCTCGTAGAACTCTAATTGGATTATCATTCGATCAGATCCAGCTTTTCTTGAGAGGTTGCTGGAGAGAGAAGAACTGAAGAGCACTGGTGCTTAACGATAAGTGCTATCCATTCATTGACATAGTGTGTGTCGACGATAGTGTTTGGTAAGGAGGAGGAGAGGAAGAAGATAGTGTGATACAAGATTAGAGAAAGAGGCTGAGAAAGCACGGAGGTTGAACGAGACAACCGATCGAAAAGAGCAATGGATGTATCGCTCGCTATAGAGCATTAGGAGCTGTCAAAGTTAAGGAGAATATTTTTTGTGCGAGTGAAAGAATCTTTGTCGAGTTAGGGTACTATGTGCAGTTTATTACCTCCAACTTTGCGATGGAACTACATCTTATATCCGCGGGTATTCAAGGGGATCTCAAACATAGACGTGGATTATTTAGTACTTCTAACTCTTTAATAACGTATTACTTGGTATGATGATGAGCATGCGAGTATGAGAAAGCACTCACTTCTTGAAAAGTAACATTCAATTTGTGTAAAGTAGTGGAGGAGTGGCTGAGAAAACTTGAAAACTGAGAGCGCGAAAAAATGTCCTCTGTTTGTGAAAATTAAGGTTGTTGTTTGCAGTTTTGAGATCAGTGAAAATATTAAGTAAGATGGATGTAGTTTGGAGAAGATTGAGAGTAACTTAGTCAATATCGACAGAGTTTCATCAGCTATGGCTCCCAAAAATCAAGAAGCTTTGAGGAAAACTAGAATTCGTCTGAATTCAGATGATTATGAGAAAATTGTTGTCTACACTGAAGACGAAGAGAACTTTGTCGCATTACACAGTACAGGACGGAAGACAAAAGTTAGTGTGGGTTAAGTGTTTCAGCAAAGCCACAGCTTTTGGTGTTATGGCCACTTTACTTTCAAGAAAGAACGACTTCCTTGTAGTGACTGATGTTGAATTGAAGAAATAATTCGAGAGATACGTGGATATGTATAAGAAGACGAAAGAAATCCAAGACAGCATAGGTGGAGGGCTCACTGAGGATGAAATGTTGATTGGTTTGACACTGGAGGAGAAATTGAATGAGAAATATCCTCACTTTTTTCGAATGAATGTTGTTTTGGAAGTCGTGCCAACATTGATCCTCTTGCGTTGTATTCTCAAGGAATATCAGAGGAGGAGTTCGAAGGTTTAGACTCTCAGTGTCAAGTTGAGAATACTGTTCCTCGATCAACTCCTGTTATGATCCTGAGAATACTCAGTTTGAAGAAGAAGTTGATGAGGATATGAATATTCTCAATGCGAAGGTGTCGGCTATCAAGGTGCGGAAGAAGCGACGAGTCCATTTGCTGAAGATGAAATGATAAATGAAGAAGAAGAAGTTGATCACGGAGGACGAGCCGAGGAACCTCAACTGTCCATGATATACCTTTGCAGGACACATCTAGAAATCAGTGACCATCAAACACTCACAACATGAAAGTAGATGTGTTGAATTTGTATGAGGAGAGTATCAAAGAGAAAGTTCAATATAGAAAAGTTTACGTAGAATATCATATGACCACATTAGAAGAGACGAAAAGAGCTAGAGAAGTTACGAGAAAGAGGAGAGCAAAATGAGGCACGCTTCATTATTTGTTGAATTACAAAAAGCAGGCAAGTCATTCGAGGAAATAAAAGAAATTATCGAGAAACTCGACGATATGTAACCGAGGTATTCATATGAGTAAAAGTTTAGTTCATTGCGTGCCTCTTAAGACTCTTTTCTTTTTGTTAATGAGTCACGAAAGAGTTCTAGGGTTTAGACGAAGTTATAACTCTCTTAGTCGCATGAAGCTTCGTTCGAGTTTGCACTAACTGCGAATCGACCGTGCGATAAAGAATTGCTGAATGCGAGTTGCATAAAGGTTCAGGTGAGCTCGCACTGACTTAGAATCGGCTGTGCGATAAAGAATTGCTGAGTGCAAGTCGTAGAAAGGTTCAAGCGAGTTCGTACTAGCTGCAAATCGGCTGTGCGATAGAGAATTGGTGAGTGCGAGAAGCAGAAAGGTGAAGTGCTCAGTGCGACAAATCGAGAGAGAAGAACGGATGTGCGAAGTGTGAGCTGCGTGTAAGAGAAGTGTAGCGAGAGAGAAAAGAAGAACAGACGGAAGCGTAAGAGCAGTCAAGTGAAAGGGATGTGAAGCGCTCATTCAAGTTGTAGGAGGTAAGTTATGGTCTTGCTTTCCTTGCTCTTTGGCTGCTCGCAGTGCATTTTTCAATCAGTCGTTCTGTTTCGCGAGGTCACAATTAGTGCTTTCCTTGCTATTTCTCTGGTTTGCAGTTTGCGTGATATTTCGTGAGTCGCACTGAGTATCATACTTAGCTGGACGTATTGAGTGTGAGACTTAACTGGGGCGCATTGAGTACGACGATCGAACTGAGTGCACTGTGTGCAATTAGTTTAAAATCGGTGCGCACTAAGAGCGTTTTCTCACGAGGTTTTCACGGAAGGTAAGTTTTCATGGCGAGTTTTCATGAGGTTTGTTGAGTGCGATGTAGAACGAGGCGCACTGAGTGCGATTCAAAGGTGAGGTGTATTGAAAGCATTTGCTCACAAGGTTTTTGCGGAAGGTGACTATTCATGGGACGTAGTGAGTGCGACATTTCACAGAGACGGGGTGCAGCGAACGTGACTTTGCACAGATCGCACTTAGGATCCATGGTGGTTAGTACGTTTTGCAGTCGATCACACTTAGTGGTTATCGTGCTGAGCGTATTTTGCAGTCGATCGCACTTAGATTAACTCGTGCTCCATGAATTTTATAGTCAATCGCTTATCGATTGCATTGAAAACAGTAGAACTATCTAGTTTATCTTAGTATTGCATATTGCTATTGTAGTTACTTTCCTCGGATTGTGCATCGTGGGATTCGAAGAGGAATTCGAAGAGGAATTCGAAGAAGAATCTAAAGAAGAAGAGACTCGAGCACCAAAAGGAGAAAAAGGACCGTTCTTTATCTCGTTCACTTCCCAAGAGGATTTACATCAACGAATCAAATGTGGATGGATGCGTAAAGAAGATGTGAACCTTGCGGTATGGAAATAGACGAGGAAGAGTTGGAGAAATTGGGATTATTGATGGCTCTATCGTTCGAGTTCGCTCGCCCTGATGTAAGCACTCTAAACCACCTTTCTTTTGAACGCATGTCCTTTAAAGTTGTCTCGTTGAACTCCCTCTTGTTGAAATGGATGGATTCGATTAATGTTCGTTTACTAAGAAGGTAGAATGACGAGGTTATAATTGTGTTTGTTTTAGATCTATCTTTGTTCCGCCTTTGTTCAGTCTTACAATGCTGACTTAGAAACTGTAAAAATTGGTGAGGTAAAAGTTTCATTGAATCTCGATTTAATTCGAGAAGCATTTTTAATTGCAAGGTCTTGTGCAAATGCTTCGTTTCGCGAGACATGTACGTATAGCAGATTGATTTCTTGAGTATGACAAGGTGAGGAAGAGATATTTTGCATGTGACTGTGCTATTAATGGATGGAGATCTCTTTTCCAATGTTTTAATGGAGTTCTTTGGCAAGGAGAAGGTCAAAAACTGTTACTGGTCAATTCGTGTTATATGCAAAATCTAAAGTTGACGGGATAGAGATAGACTATGACTGGACTCATCTTATGCTAGATAATCTTGAAGGAGAGATGTTGCATTTACAGAAGCATATTCAAACCCCAAAAAAAGGTGGAACTATATAAACTTTCTTAGGGATAGCTCTTACTCATCTTATGATACATTTGGAATCTTGAGAGAAGAGGAAGTAACATTTTTCATCGAAAATAGAGTAGGAGATCGGCAAGGAACGAGCCAAGACGACGCAAGTAAGAAACTCTGTTGTTTACTTTACAGTGTGTTTGTATGTGTTTATGTACTGTTAGATCACAAACACTACAACACTATATTTTATGTAGTGTGACAGTAGTAATGCAACTGCCTATGCTTTTACAGTGCGATGGTCGCACTAGAGTGAAAAAGATCAGTGCGATCGGAGAACTGATCAAACTGAAGTGAAAGAGCTCCAGTGCGATCAAAACACTGATTGCACTACAACGAAGAGCTCAGTGCGATCAGTGCGATGATCGCACTAGAGTGAAAAAATTCAGTGCCATCAGTGCATTGATCGCACTCGAGTGAAAATACAACTCAGTGCGATCCGAGCATTGATCGCACGGGAGTGAAAAAAAAAAACTCAGTGCGATCCGAGCAGTGATCGCACGGAGTGAAAAATTTCAATGCGATCAAAGAACTGATTGCACTGGAGTGAAAGAGCTCCAGTGCGACCATAGCACTGATCGCACTACAACGAAGAGCTCAGTGTGATAAGTGCGATGATCGTACTAGAGTGAAAAAACTCAGTGTGATAAGTGCGATGATCGTACTAGAGTGAAAAAACTCAGTGCAATCAGTGCGCTGATCGCACTCAAGTGAAAAACAACTCAGTACGATCTGAGCAGTGATCCCACTGGAGTGGAAAAACAACTCAGTGCGATAAGAGCACAGATCGCACTGGAGTGAAAAAGCTCAGTGCGATAAGAGCACAGATCGCACTGGAGTGAAAAAGCTCAGTGCGCGAAGGGCTCAGTGCCATCAGTGTAATGATCGCACTACAACGAATTACTCAGTGCGATAAGGTGCCTATGCATTTTACAGGTATTATCTAATAATATCTACGACTAAGCTTTTTTTTGGACTCGTGTGATATTTAGGATTTGTCGTTCGTCTTGCGAGAAGAGAAGAAGAAGAAATTTATGCTAGGCTTACGAACAAGAGGAAGGAGGAGGAGGCTTAAAATTTGAGAATTGAAGAGACTCAATGGAAGGAGGAAGAATTGACCGAGCGTGTGTAAACTTCAATCTATGATTGCTAGATATTCCACAGAGTTGAAAGGTCTAAAGACGTAGATAAATCGTCTTCGTTCCTCGAAGCTTTTCTACACGAGATTGATTGATCCATCTTTGCCAAGGAGGAAAACACTCTTGATAAGAGTAGGTCGCAATGAGATGGAGCTTCAAGGCGCTAAAGAAAGAGGGTATCGGATTGAAAAATGCTAGAAAGATTTATGCTACGTTGTGAGATCTAGAGTGAAAGAGTTCATGGATATTTGTTGTCAAGACTTTCAAGTCTTGATATGGACATCTTGAACCTTGAGTAACTGTAATGCTATTCTTCGATCCGTGGAGAAACAGAAGTATATTCAGTGGGAATCGCTTCGGACCAGGTAATTTCTCAATCATTTATAATGCTCCTTGAAGTTTCTTTTAAGTGTTTACTGTGTTTGAAGTCTTGTGCAATTACTATCCGATTCATTCCCGATTCTATATACTTATTTTAAGTGAATATTCACTGCTACAGATATGTAAGGTTTTTGCGCAACTTATGTATAGTCGTTTCAAGACAATAAGGGAAGCTGCAATGGGTAACTTTCTATATCTGAAAGACTTCTCGCGACTGCACTCTTACAATTTGTGTACAAGGGATTATCTCTTGATCATGACTCACCGGAGAAGAATAGCACGAACCATCCGTTTCAGTGCAATCCATCCTCCTTCTTTTCCGCTGGAGTCTGCAGATATGGACCAAGACGATTATCTTCTGAACATTCTGTTAACATGGTTGAAGATATGAGGAAGCAACTTAATAGAAACCCCGAGTTTTATGAGAGCAAGATATACATCGATGTTTGGTAGAGATCCCATGATAGCTTTGAAAGCTTATTGGGTCACTTTGTCTCAAGAGGACGAAGAGTTGATGTGACGTTCTTGCACGAGTGCACAACGAACTGAGTTTATGTTGAAATTCAAATCATGTTGAAGGACTATTTTCATTATACAATACAATAAAGTGATGTCCTAAAGAAAACCCCAATACTGTTCGCACACAAAACACACACACAGAAAAAGCTAACTTCAGCACAAAACAGCTAATAGTTCTTGTGCGACATAAAAAAGCAACAGTATGTAGTATGTTCAAATATAACCCTATGTGCAAACAACTAACAGTACTGGTGTGACATAAAAAGCAACAGTATGTTAAACTATAACCCTGTGTGCGATAATGCAGTCACTCTCAATGGTGTTATACTCAGTGCGATCCGCTTCGTGCATTGGCACTATGTGATTTCTTCACTTTGGAACTAAAACATAGTGCGACTGCGCACCGTCGCACTAGGGTCTGTCTCTCGTCAGTGTGATCGTGCACTCGCTCGCATTGGTCTTATACTCAGTGCGATGAGGCACAATTACACTGATGTTACACTCAGTTCGATTTGCATACCAGTCGTATTGGTGGTATCTTCAATGCGATTGTGCACTCACTCGCACTGTCCTTACATTCAATGCGACGAAGCGTAATCACACTGATGGTATACTCAGTGTGATTTGTGCACTAGACACTGGTGTTATACTCAGTGCGACAGTGCGCAATCACACTGATGTTATACTCAGTGTGATTTGCTCACCAGTCGCACTGGTGGTATACTTAGTGCGATTTGTGCACCAGTTGTATTGGCGAGTTATGAACTTCAAAACTGTACTCATTGCGATCCGCCTTGCGTCACACCAAGTATTTCTCTCAGTGTGATCTTTGCACCGTCACACAAATTCAAGACAGTATTCTGTGCGAAATGAGATCCGTCGCATTGACTGTTTTTCTAATCTATGCGATATGAGGCTCGTCGCACTGACTATTTCTTTCAGTGCAATGTTCGCACCGTTGCAGAACACAAACACCTTAGAAGACAGAGAAGATTATACCCAATTCTATAAAATTTATGTAAAAACTCACAAATACATCAAGGTTTGAATAAAAATCCACCTGTCTTCCTATTATGCTCGAGATAAATTCTATAAAGGCTATTTCTCTGATATATCTCCGTGGCATGAGGTGAGAAAGTTTCTCTCTCCATTGTTTCAAGATCTCTTTCAGATTCTAGAATTAACTTTCCATCTTGCTCGATCCACTCATCTTCATTTTTGAGTAAAAAGTTATGGAGCATCGCGCAACAATCTACCCATCTAACTAAGAATTGGTTCTCTGATTTTCCTTTCAATTGAGTTCTAACTTGTTTTAATGAATGCCAACAAGACTTCAAAATGTCTATACAATGTTCGTTAGTCACCCTAGCATGCGCTAAACAAGTATTGAAATCTTGTTTCTCTTTGTCTCATGTAGCCATCTTAAATGATGGAATAAGATGTCGCATGAGTGAATATCCAGAATCATCAAGTAAATATTGATCTGCCTCAAACAGAGAAGACTCACTGTCAATCTTTCAATAAGACAGATTTCCTCAAGCAGGTGATATCTTGACAACTCCCGAGCATACTTGTGAAGAGAAAGATTATTCTCTTGCGATGACAACACACAACATGTGCATTCACTGAATAATTGCATTTTCTATCATAATAAGTTTCACCATCCACTCGAGGTCTCTTGTGATAAAGGCAACAGAGTCCCATCTATCAACCTTATACATCCTGGAAATCCTTTTGTCCCAAAAGCATCAGAGATAACACGTCTTTCTTCACGACTTTACCAACGAATCAATCCTCGAAGAATCGACTCTAAAGTCTGCATCACCTTCTTAGTATACAGCCATGGTCTCATGGGCAATGTCCCAAAGAAGCAATGACCTTCCAAAAGCAACACCATTTCTGTTGTGTCCAAATCTATCTAGAGCAACAACAGAGACACATGAGTTTGTTTTACTCGACTGTGATTATAGAAAATGAGATGAGTTTCGACTAAACTCACAAGTTTCCTGGAACTGCATCTATCCATTCTTGTAAGCTGTCGGAAAGAGTTTGTAGGAAGGTTTTCAAAATAATTCTGAAAAAACTCTTTACTCTTGGAAAATCAAAATCGGTCTTGCCTCTCCCAATATCTTGAAGTATAGCTCTACTAACTCTTCGTCGGAATCAGAAGCTTCATCGTCTGATGAAGAACTGGTATAATCAAGCGTCTGCTTTCTCCTTGAGCTTGAATTTTCCATCGTGTTGCTGTCACTAGATTCATCTGAAGAAGACTCTTCCGAGCTCGAGGAAGATAACATCACTCTCATCTCTACAATCTCCTCTATATTTCGCAGTAATTGTTTTCTCTCAAATACACGCGGCATGGCATGACATTCACTAAAATGAAATAACCACTTCCGCAATGGTACACATTCAAACATGAGCTGATCCCTAAACCTGAAAACACGGCAAAAGTGAACGAACACGGCACATGTGAATGTTGATCGATAAACATGAAATGCAGAGCTTCAAACTACAAATCGGAGTCATCTTTGGGAAAGCAAGACATCTCCGCATTGAACTCTTGGTCATCGAACAGACTTCTACACTGAATTGTCTCGAGAAGTCTTTTCGGGGAGAACTTTTTTGAATTTTGAATACATGAAAGTACATGTTATGTAAACACTTGGTGCGTAGTACAAGACAAATGAACTTGATCATTAATCTACGGTCTAAACCGCCACGAGCAGTGTGATCAAATCTGCGGGTCATTTCTACGGGTATCTCTAGACCCACCCGCATCCAAACTGACTGTTGTCCAGAACTATAGCTCGCGGGTCATGGAATAAACATTACGACCACTAACTTTGACACCTCCTATTAGACAAGGTTCGTCTTGGACCTCCACAAGCATGTGGCAAAAGAGAATAGAAATGTAATGAACAAAAATAATTCATTGATGTCGTTGATAAGTATTACAACTGCATTAGCCATGGTTGGCGTTGAGGCAAAAGAAATGTAAGATGAGGCTCTAGAGTGAACTCCAAACTCGAATGCTCGTGGAGGTGCATTCTCATTCTTTATATAGTGATAGGAGGAGTACATGATAAGATTCAGATCAATGCTGACCTCTCAAAGTGAGCACATGGCTTGCATGCAGCCTTAGATCCGAAACAACATCTAGAGGGTTCAGAATGAGCCACATAAGGGCTGGTTGGAAAGCTCTCGAAGTTTTCTTTCGAAAGCTTCCTTTTGGAAGTTTCTTGTGAACTTTTGGCGCTCCTGCCTATTGGTAGAAGTACTCTTTTGCTGCATGCATTTTCAAGCCAACTTAGCAATAACTAATTCTTATACCAAAGACTTCCACCAAAACAAATTTTTCCCTCTAGTTAATAAGTAGAGCTCTATTTATTACAAAGAAGACCTTCAAAGAAATTCAAACTGTTCTGAAGCTTCCCCAGGAAGAGGCTTTGCACCAGTTTACCTCTCAGCTCAAGACTTCCATCCTCAAGGATAGAAGTGACGTGGGTGGTCCGTTCTTATCTTTCGCCAATGGTGTGTGGGTCGATAAGTCGTCGACCTTGAAGCCTGCTTTCCAGGATCTTGTTAAGGCATACTACGGAACGGAAGCCTCAGCAGCGGACTTCGGAGCCAAGGTAAGTTCAAACACTGTCATGTATGCGTGAGAGTGGCAAAATATTCTTGAGTTGGAGTTGCTCCATTTTCTAAGCTGTTTCCAGCAGTATATAACAGCGAGTAAGTACAAAATTGGAGTACAAAATTTCTTCCGAATGCCATAGTTCTGTTTCTAGATCTTCCATTGCCTCATATGCGTGTGAGTGACTCCAGTGAATGCAAGACCTGAAGGTGTAGTGAATTTGGAGGGCGCTAATTGCTACTGACTAGTCTAAGAAGGAAATTTAGACGGACTAAACTGTAATGAAACTTGCTGTCTAATTTAACAACTTGGTTAGAAGCTTCTTGGCTGAATAGGGTCAGTAAATTTCCACCAACTTCAGACAAGTTCTGGTGTTCCAGACAGTGTACTTTAGGTGAGTCGTACCATCAACCACTGACAAGTTCCATGCAAGAGACCGGTATCTTACTCGTGCTGATGTGTTGTGTTGAGCAGGCAGAAGAGGAGCGCACTACCATTAACAAGCGGGTGTCAGATGAGACCAGAGGTAAAATTGAGGATTTGCTGCCTCCCGGCTCAGTGAATGAGAAAACTGCCATGGTCTTGGCAAATGCCCTCTTCTTCAAGGGCACATGGAAGAAACAGTTCAATCCAGAGGAAACGAAGCATGATGATTTCCATTTGTTGGACGGAAAAACAGTCAGTGTTCCCTACATGACTAGCGAGAAAAAGCAGTCCATCAGAAGGTTTCCAACCGACAAAGTGTTGGAGCTGCCATACGTCCATGGAGATGACAATCGCCGGTTTTCCATGTTCTTCATTCTTCCTGACCAGAAAGATGGTATAGTACAACTAGAGAAAGATCTAGATGCTAAAACTTTGACGACGTACTTGTATGCGGCAGCTCCGGAGGTTCCAGTACGTGTGCTTCGACTGCCCAAATTCAAAATCTCAGTGGGGTTTGAGGCCAAAGATGTACTTGGAGCTCTAGGTTTGAAAACTGCATTCTCTCCAGGAGCTAATTTCTCTGATATGGTCGAAGGTTCTAGTGCTAAGCTGCTATACTTGTCAAACGTGGTCCAAAAGTGTTTCATTGAGGTAAATGAGGAGGGTACTGTGGCAGCTGCTGACACCGCTGGTGTGGTGATGATGAGGGATTTAGCTGGTTCCCCACCCCCCGTAGATTTTTTGGCTGATCATCCTTTCTTTTTCGTTCTCAAGGAGAATGTGACAGGACAGATCTTGCTTCTCGGTCGTGTCACAAATCCCTCTCTTTCGCACTAGACTGCGGTTAGGAAGAAGTGTTGTGAGAGAGTAGATATGACGCTGCAATGGGGAGAAGTTACATCAGCAGCACGGAATCGACTTCTAGAACTCAGGACAACATGAGGCCTGTGCGGCCAGGATAGAGCCTGGATTGTAAAATGAAGATTTGGAATCTGGACGGTCGCATCTGTGAGAGCAAGGAAAGCAAAATCTCATCGCTGTAGAACGGAAACCTGCTTCTCGTAAATGTTCGTTAGTGGACAGATCATGGAGTCTACTTTCGTAGATATCTTAATGACAGAAATGGTAACTGTTTTAGACATTTTCAGGGTTGAAGCGTACATCATAGAGTGATGTATCGTACCTATAATTCAGGACCTTTAAGCGTCGTGGTTTTATTCGATGTAACTATTCCTAATAAATGACTTTGTTGATGGCTCTCGATATCCGATCTAGGTTTAATATCTGATGGTTTTATTTTTCTTGATTGTTTAATATCTCCCGGAGTTGATCTTTTCTATGAAATCCTCCAACATCGATAAACACATCCATATTTGGCCTAAACCACGTTCATACCTCAACAACATGGTATTATAAGTTTGGATATCACCAACTAGAGCTCCATCTCTCTACCTCTCGATGGTCGAGAGGATAAGAGAATCGTCGCACCATTAAAGAAACGCGTATAAAGAACAGTCCAGAATTAATAGAAGTGTCAGACTTATGAGCTTATACTGTTATTCCAAACATTTCAACTCTCGATATCGAGAGTATATACTGTTAGAAAGTCAACACTAGTACATGCCGCATGCTGGGTACATGCTGAGTAGACGATCTCGGCACCGGCCTAACTAAATAGAAGACGTAGTGTATCCAATCTTGCTATTAAAATAGCGACTCGTGGATACAATGGCACATTCATGTATTCATATGTATCCTCATAAATAAATAAATATATTTATTTTATCAAATAAAAGATAGAAAAAGATATCATACATTTTCAAAACTGTAATTGAATTTTGTGGAGTTCTTTTTTACTCAACACCATTTTTTCATTTTGTGACTTGTATTTAATGTGTGGATAGAAAAGAAACCCTCTGGAACTACATTTGGTAGTAGAATAAAAAGGTGTTTTTTCTTTACTGTTTTTAACCTTTTAGCACCAACTAATTCATTCAAGCGAGATGTCATGATTCGCACATTCTTATAGCAATACCTTTAATCTAAGAGATTGACTGCACATCACTTGCATTCCATCAAGATAGGTTATTGAAAACCCTTCCATATTCAATTCATGGAAACTCAAAATGCAATAACATTAATCTTTTTATTTTCTTAAAACCTTATCACTTTTGTTTCTTTTTTTGTCTGATAGTGGATTGCAATCAACTAAAAATCTTTATTCCAGTAGACACTGCTATAATCATGATAACCGCGATAAACTAATCACGTGTATCAATGTCTAAACTTAGAGTAAACATGTGATGAGCCCATATAATAAAGCCAACTTGAGCACTAAGGGCCCTATATAAGCGAATGTGAGTCTCATCACACGTAATATTTTCTTGGATCCCTTTTGTCATTTTACAATAAATTTGTTGAGAAGTTGTGTTTGAGGTACAAAGGCCAAGAGGGATTGGTCGAGATGCCATGTTCCAGTGGGTACTTGAATTGAATAAAGGGGACATCTTCACAAATATTATTGAGCGGGATGGACATGGAGTGGTAGTTACTAGCATTATCAGTTGTTTTTATTATATACACTTTATGAAATAATGTATTTTGATACATCTAAGACATAGATTTTATATATGGATCATGAAAAAACACAAACGATTTTTCTTGGGTTGAGCTCGAACCATTAAATTGAAATTCGCATGAAAACCTTATGATTCGTGGCCAGGCTTTCATTCTGTCCGATGCACATATTTTGTATCTTTTCCGCTAAAATGAACTTAATGAAAGGTGTAATAGTTTCACTTGAGAAGACAAGAAGCTTGTCCCAGTTGATTCTCAGATTTACGAGTTTTATGTGACGGAGAGTTTGGTGAAAATAGAACCTTGATAAACATTAGAGATGAGAAATAGAAAAAATAGACCCATAGTAAGACACAGTAAGCGGCAGAGTCAACTCTTCAACGACTGCATACCTCTTCAGAAAGTTACCATTTGCATATGTCCATTCACATCTGATAATGGTGTGTAGATTATACTCGAATTACAGTACTCTGTAAGATAAACCCTCAGAGTATAAACATGAGCATATCACGACCAATAAATATGAAATCAGTATGATCAAAAGTACTCGATAACTCTCACCCCACTCCAAGAATATGTATTGCATTTTAATGCACTATCAATGAAAAATACATTAATCATCTAGCTGTAGTTAGATTGCAGTTAACATCAAGTATTTAACAATTTTTTTATTAGCTATTTATCATCTAACTGTCGTTAGATTGCAGTTAACATCAAGTATTTAACATTTTTCTGTTAATCATTTATGGTGCGCGTAAATGAAAGCTCACATCCCTATCTTATTGGCAATGCTTTTTTCTCTCTGCCATTCTAATTTCTAACCACTCTAGAGAAAGACAGTCCAAGCAAAGATATCTCTTATATCTCAAGAGATATTTTATTCCGAAATGGGTGCAGCTACCGTCTCCGAGCATATTGTTCTATTTCCTCTTTCTCACGTGTCTGCGTCCAGGTGGTACTTTTTTCTCTTTTTCCAAAATTATAAAATTAAATTCCATTTCTTCGTTCTCTTTGAACAGTTTCATGTTCGGAGTTAGCTCGTCTCAGAGTCTAATTTCCTTTCCAGTTTCTCGTCCATGCTTACTATCATGCTTCCAAAATCTCGGTGGTAAAATGTCAGAAGAGACTGAGAAGAATGATGTCCCGGCACGTTTGCCGCTACCGTTGTGATACTTATCGGCGACATCAACGAATTACCTTTGTCCACTACATTTTCATTCTCCTCCGCCACCGGCTTGTGGAGGTCCAAGGGGAACCCTGTCTGATGCTCTACAGCGAGCGACACGTCCATTGCTCTTTCCGATCGACTTCTCGTTCAACGTTCGACCTTTCTCAGCACTCTTTCTCTAATCCTGTATCGTACTATCTTCTTTCTCTCCTCCTCCTTACCAAGCACTCTCGCCGACACGCGTTATTTCAAACAACGGATCGCTATCGGTAAGAACCAGTGCTCTTCAGTTCTTCTCTCTCTAGGAGAACTGGATCTGGTGGATTTATAATCAAATTAGAGTTCTACGACGAGCTCAACTCATTTTATTGAACTTGCTGCGAAGTGTACGTACAGCAGTTCGTCAATGAGAAATGGAGAGAAACGCGGCAATCCGGTCACCTTCGCATAAAGCTTACCTCTTATTTCTCCACATCACTCCGTCATCACTCTGCTCTCACTGCAGACTCAGTGTGAGACTCGGAGAGAAGTTTAGCAGGACACGTGGTAGTGCGTGTGTGTGTGTCCGACTTGGCAGCACGGGGGAGAACATGTTGACTCTTTGCGTTCGAAGCGCTGTAGTTTCGAGCTTGTTTCCTGACAGTCGCTCGTACAAGAAAGTCTATAACTTTGTTAGAGAATGTGAAAGGTGACTTGGACGAGTCACGAGTTCTTGTTTTTGGCAGACGAGGCGTCGCGGTCTTTGTCAGGCCCCTATGCCTCGTGTTTCATTTCAATATGCATGCCCAATAAATTTCTGGGGAACTTTTATTCTTTTAATTATATGAGAAAAATATATGTGTTAGATACTGACTATATTTTAAGTAAATAAAATAATTAAATTGTTTTTATGAACATATTTTAACTGAATCAATTGAGAAAAGAGTCAGACTTAACCCAGAAGTCCAGGGTCCAGACGCACCTTCGAGAATATAAGTGCAGCAGCTTGCTCAGCTCGAATAATCAACAGATTTATTTATTATCTAATCTTTTCGGAAATAAAAGTTACATAATACATTAAACCTCCTGTGCATATTTTTTTCTTCCAAACTTTGGAAGAAGTGAATAATGTGCATAATGCTTTTGAAAAAGAAATTCTTTGATCATAAAAAAGAAGGTGATGTGCATAAAAAGAGATTTTTTTTTTCTTTTATCATAACAAAAAAGGTGACGTGCATAAGTTATGCAACCCAAAGAGAAGTTCAGAAGAGGACGAAGCAAGGAGTGAGGGTGAAAACTGAAATCTGCTATTGGTCGCATTGCACCCATTCGGATTAGACTACAGTGAAAATATACGAAAGGGAAGATCCTCCAAGAAATTCAAACTGTTTTGAAGCTTCCCCAGGGCGAGGCTATGCACCAATTTACCTCTCAGCTCAAGACCGCTATTCTCAAGGATGGAAGTGACGTGGGTGGTCCGTTCTTATCCTTCGCCAATGGTGTGTGCGTCGATAAGTCGTCGACCTTGAAGCCTGCTTTCCAGGATCTTGTTAAGGCATACTACGGAACGGAAGCCTCAGCAGCGGACTTCGGAGCCAAGGTAAGTTCACACACTGTCATGTATGCCTGAGAGTGGCAAAATATTCTTGAGTTGGAGTTGCTCCATTTTCTAAGCTGTTTCCAGCAGTATATAACAGCGAGTAAGTATAAAATTGGAGTACAAAATTTCTTCCGAATGCCATAGTTCTGTTTCTAGATCTTCCATTGCCTCATACGCGTGTGAGTGACTCTAGTGAATGCCCAGACCTGAAGGTGTAGTGAATTTGGAGGGCGCTAATTGCTACTGACTAGTCTAAGAAGGAAATTTAGACGAACTAAACTGTAATGAAACTTGCTGTCTAATTAACAACTTGGTTAGAAGCTTTTTGGCTCAACAGGGTCAAGTAAATTTCCACCAACTTCATAGTGGTGTTCCAGACAGTGTACTTTAGGTGAGTCGTACCATACACTAACAAGTTCCATGCAAGAGACTGGTATCTTACTCGTGCTGATGTGTTGTGTTGTCTTGTTTTCATTGGATCTCCCACGACGGGAGGATGGGCTGCGCAGGCCTAGGAGGTAGTGCAATACCAATATACTCTAGAAAATGATTCTGTACGCTTCAACCCTGAAAATGTGTAAAATAGTTACCATTTCTGTCATTAAGATATCTACAAGAGTAGACTCCATGATCTGTCCACTAACGAATATTTACAAGAAGCAGGTTTCCCTTCTACAGCGATGAGATTTTGCCTTCCTTGCTCTCACAAATGCGACCGTCCAGACTCCAAGTCTTCATTTTACAATCAAGGCTCTATCCTGGCCGCACAGGCCTCATGTTGTCCTGAGTTCTCGAAGTCGATTCTGTGCTGCTGATGTAACTTCTCCCCATTGCAGAATCCAAACTTTACAGCGTCATATCTACTCTCTCACAACACTTCTTCCTAACCGCAGTCTAGTGCGAAAGAGAGGGATTTGTGACACGACCAAGAAGCAAGATCAGTCCTGTCACATTCTCCTTGAGAACGAAAAAGAAAGGATTATCAGGCACAAAATCTACGGGGGGTGGGGGACCAGCTAAAGCCCTCATCATCACCACACCGGCGGTGGCAGCAGCTGCCTCAGTACCCTCCTCATTTACCTCAATGAAACACTTATGGACCACGTTTGACAAGTATAGCAGCTCAGCACTAGAACCCTCGACCATATCAGAGAAATCAGCTCCTGGAGAGAATGCAGTTTTCAAACCTAGAGCTCCAAGTACATCTTTGGCTTCAAACCCCGCTGAGATTTTGAATTGGGCAGTCGAAGCTCACGTACTGGAACCTCCCGAGCTGCCGCATACAAGTACGTCGTCAAAGTTTTAGCATCTAGATCTTTCTCTAGTTGTACTATACCATATTTCTGGTCAGGAAGAATGAAGAACATGGAAAACCGGCGATTGTCATCTCCATGGACGTATGGCAGCTCCAACACTGTGTTGGTTTGAAACCTTCTGATGGACTGCTTTTTCTCGCTAGTCACGTAGGGAAAACTCACGGTTTTTCCGTCCAACAAATGGAAATCATCATGCTTCGTTTCCTCTGGATTGAACTGTTTCTTCCACGTGCCCTTGAAGAAGAGGGCATTTGCCAAGACCATGGCAGTTTTCTCAATCACTGAGCCGGGAGGCAGCAAATCCTCAATTTTACCTCTGGTCTCATCTGACACCCGCTTGTTAATGGTAGTGCGCTCCTCTTCTGCCTGCGGTCAAGACTAGTTTGCTGGATGAAATCGAGAGCTCCGCGGTGTAATGGAGAATGTCGATGATCCGCTCCAAGGGAACAGCTGAGAAGAACAAGGCAAGTTCCGCGGCTCCCAGAGTTACATTCTAGGGAGCGCCTTGTAAAATATGTTGATTGCTTGGAAAGAGGTCGATGTGTTGTCTCGCTCTGGTTCACAGTTTGACCTAGTGCACTGCAGTGTTAGCAGAGGTGATACTGGAAATGTTTCCCTGGTTGCCCGTGTGGATGTGCTATGGTCATTGAGAGGAAGGATTTGGGTATGCGATTTGGGTATGTGTGAGGCCGAGGACAATCCTTTGCTGACTCTTTATAGCTCTATGGTGATCATTCAGTCACGAGGTTCTAGCTTCATCAGTGGAGTAAGATCGCGGCTCTTTGCGAGGTTTACTAATACATGTAAGTAAATCTTTCGAGAGAGCAGCAACCTACCACTTCGGTTTAGAGGATGGTTTCGAAGATCAACTTAAAAGACTGCTTTTGTTACGTATCCGTGTTTTTCCATGCTTTTCTTGTATGCCCATTTCCTGTAGCCTTACCTAACTGCTTTCATGGGCTACCTTTGCAGCCTAATGTTAGTGCTGTTCAATCTGCCAAGCGGTGATGATCTCTGGTGGGTAACAAGCCTCCTTTTGGTTATCAACCGCTTGACGGCAGCCTCGCACGCACAAGTGAGTAGTGTGTTCCTGTCTGGACACTCGGACTGGAAGTCTAAACATTCTATCCAGATCGTAAAGTCGAATGCTTTCCAAATGTACCAAGCAGCCAAACGTATCAGTAAGAAAACTGCGTCAAATTCTCAACTTATCGTTACGTTTATTACCTACGAGTCAACTTGTTTGACTATACCCGTCGACGTCCAGTTCAGTCGTTGATGTTTGGCGTTAATCCACTGGTTGATAATAGTGCCTCAGGTCTCATGTTCTGCTTTCGGATTTTTCTGGCTGATTCTGTGATCGACCGGTGAATGGGAGTGAGTTTATTTCGAAGTTCTGGCCACAGTCTTCCTCCGCTTCAGCGCTGGAGAGGACTGTGTAGGATCATGGCAACTGAAGATAATTCGAGGGTTCCTGAAGTATGGGTTAAACGTGAAGTACCTTTCAACCAAAACCCACCTCAGATAAAGTCTTGCACGATAGGAACTTATGTCAAGCGTATTTCGGAAGAAACCAAACACCAATCAAAGCCTCCAAAACGGGAAATTTGGCACTCCTCGTGAAGAGTGGGCTTAAGCTATGGTCCTTCGTCTTCTGCAGGTTGAAGAAGCCACGGAAACAGATGGAGGTGGCTAAACTCTTCAGGAAGAATGACCTGCGCATATGTGCGGGACAAGAAATATGGGATGCCCTGACATGGTAAGTCCCCAATCAGTCTTGGTAGGAACTCGTCGAGCGCACATTGGAGTTTAGCTGCGTCCACTTCCAGTCTGAGACGCGCATTTTTGCTGTCAGTAGCGGTTCCACATTAATTTGTGCTCCACCCATTCAGGGAAAATCAGTTGGTATGCACAAGTTGACTGCATACCAACTTCTGCCAAATTTCTCTTCTGACTCGTTGACTGTTACATTCTTAACCTGATTGAGAAACCAAACGGTATAAGGAAATGTTCAATGCTAGAAACATCCATTCCTCGATCGAGTAACTGAAAAGCAGGAAATGTTTCCTCAGGTCCTCCTCCTGTTTCTGCACGTCCTAGATATGGGTAATATGTCACCTCAGAAGCTAGTGGTCAAAAGTAGCGGTTTAAGGTGACTGCTCGCTCGCTTCGGTTTTGCTCTTAGAGAGCTATCCTTTCCAATTACTTCTGAACTTTCGCGAGTGTTTCGGTTCCCCGAAGTCGATAAGAATAATGTCCTGGACGAGAAAGGGAAAAACAGGTTAGCAGATCCCGCCAAGATGCTGAGCAACTCACGTTTCCTGTGTGGAGTTCGATCGGCACTTCCCACAAATTTCCATGCAGAACGCCTTCCTCAGGCTTAGCTCTCAAGCCAGTATGCTAATTCGCTCTATCTGAGTTGCACTTGAGTCCCATGTATGTACATGTCAACTGTTGTGGTGTTCTGCTGTCCCGACAGCTATAGATGTATGAAAACAAGATAACTCCTTGCCAGATCCGCGGCAATTGCATGCAGAATGTACACAAGAATCCTTCTGTACGAACAAGCAGCTTGTTGCCCCACAGCGAAAGAGGCCTACGACCAAATCAAACAAATCTTGGTTCTGTCTCTAGACACCCCAGACAAGACGACGAGATGATCGATGCCAATGTCTATTTGGACCAGAACCTTCACGACGTTCGTGTTCTAACATATTTTCTACCTTCACGATGCGTCACTGTATAGATTCCATGATATTAGACGACTAGTAGGGAGTGTCCAAGATAGGAGAGTAGATTCTCTAGCGTCCAGAAGCGAAACAGTAGTAGTTTAATAAGTTGTGTTGCGTAAAACCTTTATCGCTTACCATTAATTCTGTGAATCGATATAATAGTGCGAAATATTTTACGATTGAAAACTAAAATAAATGTATTGAATTTACACTACTTACAGCCGAATTCAAAAACCAGAGGATAAAAGACGTCCGTGTATTCTTGGTCGTAACACCTCGCCCTTGGGCGAAAAATATTGGCTGGAGATTCCAGATTTGACACGCTCTAATACAGTACTGATTTTCATGATCCCACGAATAATTTTTCTATGAGATAGACAGTATGAAACTAAAACTTAACAAGTAATTAGAGGTACAAATATTTAAGAATTTGAGTACTTGGAGCATGAAAGAGAAAAATCTGTTTCTACGTGTGGAAAAGGATACAATCGTCGAATGTGAAATTGTTACAGTAATCAACTGATACGAATTGCTCATCTAGTGATTAGTAGTGGATTAACGAGTTCTAGTTAAGTTTCTCCAACTTCATCATTTACTAAACATAATTTGGAGTGAAGAGAAGTTCTTCTCATATAGCTGTTACAATCATAACTACGTTTAAACTTGTTCAGTTCATACAAACTTCAAGTAGCATTCAAAAGTCTATCCGTTCTTGTCCGATTCAAGAGTCAGAGCTCCAGGTGCTGCAGAACTTTGATGGAGATGGTACTTTAAATCTACAGCAGAAACCTATAAAACATTTTACGGGTGTTCCGTTTGAGTTTTGACTGTGGAAACAGGTTTGAGTGTCTTTATTAGGGCCACTCAAACCTGTTTCCATAGTCAAATTTACAGGGTCAGCTAAAGAAGACGTAAGTGTAACCTGACAGTCATTTTCAATGATTGCGAAACGAGTATATTAATTCGATCTAATTTTTCTAATGATATTCAGGAGATATCGTTTACAGACATACAGTAATTACATCAAGTGACTGATAGAGCCACTTAAACCAGGCTTTTATGGAACTGACGTAATACTTATAAAGGTATTTACGGGTTTCGGTTGTAAAATTTACATATCACCTCTCGAGGTGATATGTAAATTTTACAGTCACTTGATGTACATATTGTATGTCTGTAAACGGCATCTCTTGAATATCGTTTAGAAAAGTTGATCCAAATTAATACACTCATTCTGCAATAACATTTCAGACTTATCCCTTCTGATCCGGATCCTGTAATTTTCGTTACGGAAGAAGTTTGAGTGATCCTGTTGTAAACTAAATTGTCGTGTCCTATTCTTCTGACACAATAAACACTAATTAACCTATCTTTTTCCAGCTGCTTTACGACATAATTTAGGTAGTGTTTGTGCTTACCTTGTCATGGTTGGCGATGGATGCATTGCATGCTGTGTTGCGAAAAACAATCTTATCGATAATATTTTTCAGTATTAGCAGCATTGAAGATGATAGTACTGTAATGGTTAAAACTATATTGACTGCCAGTCGAATCAGGCAATTATCTCAAAAATCACTTCAGATAATAAAATGAAAGAAGAGCTCTTCTCAGAAGTTGAATATTGTTCATGATTCTAGAACTTAAGTTTGGAGAGTATCTTAAGTGTTTAGTATTCGGCAGTAGAAGAAGAGAATGTCTTAAAGAGATAATAGTTCTACTCAAACCTGTTCCCATAGTGAAATTTATAAGTTTTAGATGAAAAACTTGAAGGACTGCAGAACGTCTATACATATCCGATTCAAAACTTTTCAACGATGTTCTGGAAATCACATTTATGAAGAGAGACTGCGAACGTCCAATGACTGTAAATTTTGCATACCATCTCCAAAGCTGTTATTGAATATACAACAAACACTCATAGTAAGTTGGACGAAATTTACAGAATGATTACCGCCAAAAATTGACTGGCATTATTAATAGGGCCACTCAAAACCTTTTTCAGTAATAAATTTACAAGATTCAAATGAGAAAACGTAAGTCCAAAATGTTAGACCTCTCAGGGACTCCAGAACTCAAGAGGTTTCGACAGTGTTTACAAGATCTCATTTACAGAATTTAGGCGAATGCTTTACGGCCAAGGATTAGACGTGTAAAAAGTGTTAGAGAATTTACGGGAATCGTTTACGGGGATCGATTACGGCCCAAGGATCAGATGTCTTGTCACTTTTGTAAAAGATTTTATAGGTTTTGGTTGTAAAACGAATCGAACCAGAGCAATTTGTCCCTATTCATCGGCACAAAAGAGTTCTAAGATTGATGCAGAAGATAGCATTCCAAAACGATTAAAAAGCACTATAATTTCACAAAATCGCAACCGACGTCAGAAGTGATCTCGTTCTGATGAATGGGTGGGGGGTGGGATCCTCGGGGGAATCTTCCTGAGTACCGAAACGATAAAGTTTTGAGGTGTGTTTCGCTGTTCAGTGTACATGAACTCTTACTTACTGTCTGGAACACCCTGAATGATTTTTAAGGTTATTCTTGGTTTTTCTTATGTAAGCTGCGAGATTACTGCTATGATGTGTTCAGCTCAAACTACTTTACAAGAGCTTAAGATTTTCCCAGATAAGTTGTTTATCAGTATAGTTCTGTTATCTCAAGAACCAGGAAACACTATTTGCAGCACAGACGAGCAATGCCAATGGCCAGAATTTATGGTCGACACGAATTTGTACTCTAGCCAGGGACACTGGAGGCAGCCTTCCATCTGCAAGGTCTGTAAGTTCAGAAGGCAGGCAGTCGGAGATTGAAGTGGAGATGGAACAAACTTCTCGTGTAGAGGCTCCTAATTTAATTCCTGATAGGCATGGGCACATGCAGGGCACAAGAGAGGCCGTAGCATCGCTAGCTGATCACGGCGTTCAAATAGGGGAGATCAACCGACGTAAATCTGTGCTAGAACAGTCTCAACTGTCCGAATTCGACAGGCGGAGCGCATTTTTTGACCCAAAGGTGGGTTGGCGAAAACAGGACGATATGCCCTGGGAGAGTCGGTCAAAGCGAGATAATTGTCCTTTCAAAACGATGAATTCTGGGGAGATATTCTGGAGTAGGGAGACCGTCTAATTTTATTTCTTATCTGTTTCTAAGAGCTGTTTTCGTCGTAGAGCTTTGTGCTCTTACACGGATTACGCCACCCCCTGCAGTACCCAGCTCGCGAGTACCCGCATGAGGAACAGCGATGGGGGTTTACCACCCGACCACTGAAACCCCACAAGCCAACCCCAGCCAACGGCAGGGGTTGAACCGGGACCTGGACTTGCCTGGCCGAGGGCCAGACCAGCACGCTAGGTGAAAGGTTTGATTTCCATAACTGTGTCGGACTCGTAGTAGAAGAGCATTAATCCGGTCACAAAATACTAGTATGACAGTTCAACAGTTCAACTGGTCAATGACCTCACCACACAACTTTACAATTTTGTTGGATGTTAGGTGTACAAAATGATTCTAATGGACTCGAACCCTTTCTCCGTGTTTGCAGTCTACTATTTTGCCCAGCATCAGTTTTCTGGAAGATAATATAGTGCAGTCTTCAAGATGTTCACCACCGGGGCACAGGTATGTCGCTTCCACGACCATTCAGGCCTTGAATGGTTCAAAATAGATATTCTCGACAGGTCCACCGACACTTGGTGTTTAGACGGTTCTAGCATATTTTACAGTTGTACCAAGAACTTTGGCAAGGATGTCACTGCCCGAGTTTGTGGTATCTTTTGTCTCGTTACTTCCACAGAATGTAAGGTCTTGGATGGGGACTACTTACCAGTACTTGACCTTTTGTCTGGAAGGGTCTTCCACTTTTCGTTTGCTACAGAACGGAATATAATCGGATCGCTTGTCTTGTCCGCAGAACTCTCACATCCCTCTTCATTATGGGAATGGGCTGAGCAATTTTACGGGGAGGAGCGCAGAAACCTTGTCACCGCTTTCAGTGGCTGTCTCTGCTATACAGGTCGAGCAGCTCACTTTGCAACAGCCGACCGATTCCCCTTTAATTAAGCTTCCTCCGGCTAACAAATGTAACAAGTTAGGCGGATCAAGTGAGTCATCACAGGTGCCTCGCTTCCCACTCCATGCAACGCCACCTTTGCAACATCCTCCACAGCCACATCAATCTTTCTCGGTTTTCACTCAAGAACAAAATGGATGCTTTTCGACGAGTCCATCATTCCAAGAAAACTTTCAGAGCAAGCAACTAGTCAACGGGTCTGGCCATGGAAGAGTGCAACAACAGCAGAACGGCAGTTGGTTACCAGGAATGAGTGGGTTGGAACACGATTGTTTGTACAATCAGCCTCAGCAAAGCCTCCTCCAGGGATCATCTTTGGATATGGGTATCCAAGGTGCGGGTTCTGATGATTCGTGCTCTCCTGATTGGACTTCTAATAAGGCTATAGCAATGCAGCAGCTTCAGGCTAGTGTGATGCAGGTACAAGCTCTGGGTTGGACAACCACTTATTCGAATTCCTTCCTTCGTGAGGAGTGGTAGGAAGTGTTTAGATTGTGGTTTCTCAGTTGTCGCGTTCCAGTTTGAAGTCTAGTATCCAGAGGAATGTATGTTCGTGTTCTGTTGTGACAATATGCATTTAGTTTATTGAATCTTTTAGAAATGATTCTCACTTCCGGTGTGTTCCAGTTGGATGTAGGGACAAGAGTGTCCATACGCGATGCATTGTACAGGTTGGCCCAAAGTGCTGTAGAATGAGAAACTGTAGAGCACTCAACTATCAGGAGTTCGCAGAACGTGATAGCATAACCGTCAGTTCTTGTATCACAGGAAAGGGACCTTGTGACGGTTCCAGGTAATTAGCTTTGTCCCTACACTTGTTGGGAGGGTAGAAATTTAGGCAACTGCTGTGTCATATCCGCCTTTCTTTTCTTTCGAGGTGCATGGTGAGTGAGCAACTTCTTCCACAATACTAAGTCAATTGCGAGCTGGAACTTGTAAATCCTGATTTGGAACTAAATAAACCCTAATTTTACTGTTGGCAAGTAATATTGGAGTTTTCTACCTGAGATCAATTTGCACAGATCGCTCAAATCTGTTTTTCTTTATGCAGGTGCGAGTCTGAGACACAGACGAATCATTTAGATAGATCAATAGCAAGTCTGCTGTTCAGTACAAACGGTTGGCCACCTTATCGAAAATGTGGCCAACCGCTTACAGCTTACAAGTGCCGGTCAGTCTCTCAGCCACTACCAAGCGTTCAAAATGGTTTATGGTTGTGGTCGTCTACAGGGGTGACTGGCAACGATTCGTCTTGTAACTACGCAGAATCAATTGGAGGAGCACCTAGGATACCGTCGAGTAATCCTCTGAACAACACTTGGGCTGCCTCATCCTTAGTAAATGGTCACACTGCTCCCATTCCAGCGGCAATTGATTCTCGTATGGATCAAGACAGCTTCAGGTGTAATGATGAATCAGGATCTCCTGATAATTACCAACCTCTTGATATGCAAGCGGATAGGCTGAACATGTCTATTTCATCCAGCATGCGGTCTCACGCCCTTTTTTCGGCCAATGGGCGCCTCAACTTTGACAGATCAGATCTTCCTTCTCAGTCTACAGTGATCCCCGAAGGTTTGAGACGAGGAGGAAGTACGCGAGGACAGGAAAAGAGAGAAGCAGACCTAGATATCGCCCGGACCTTTGCCAATGGATCTAGTTTAGTGAATATAAACTACCACCATGCATTAATACCTCATAAATAACACTTGGATAATGATATAATAGGAAATGCCCCTAGTTTACAGGAAAAATTCGGAGTTATAAACAGATTTCTTGATGGAGCAGGGAACTTAGAGAGGGAGTTTCCCTTAGAAAGTGGAACCAGTCAGTTTACTCGTCCAAATGGATACGGTGGAACGACAGCGAGGACTGGAGGCTACACGTTTGGCTTTGATATGAACATCGTGACAACTTCCCACAGTACTGTTCGATCTGGAAAAGTGGAACTATATTGAGGAACTCTGGCATGGTCGCCGAGGACTCACTTGTACGCTTTTGCTCACGGACAAGTAGAGGTAGACCCCAGTTACAATGGAAGCTATCGGACGCTGATCCTTATACCTGGATCCTCATGCCCCCTGCTTTCTGTTCAAGCGGGTTCCACTGAGCTGTCCTCTCCGCGCATCGACCTGTAATTAGTCCCATATACGCCAGTGCATGAAGCACTGCACTTCGCACCTGATTTAATCCTCGAAGAGTTACATCCGACTCTTGTGAGAATACTTTTATAAGAGTGGAACCCACAAACCATATCAAGCGGTGTGGGAATATGCAATGATAGGTAAAGAGACTGTAGAATAGAGCATATAAGCATTATGCAGATGGAGTTCATTCTGATGCGTGCGGGCACTCGCGCGCATCAGAATGCGCATCAATACAGTACTTTAGGTCGTGGATACACGGTGGTCTGGAGGCCCACAATGCACTTAACAATCGAGATGAAGCTGTCAGAGGATACCTTTGTTTCTGCCGAGCTTATTCATATACGCGTGCCGTTCCTCGCTCTTTGGAGGGTAGTCTCCTTGTAGCATTTCTGGCCAGAGTAAAACTAACGCTTCTCCAGTTGGTCGCTGGTGCAATAATTTTCTCACTTCCAAGCGCATCCTCGTCCCATTTCCCGTCTTACAATGCCCTCATCCTTGAATAAAACTTGGGAGCTGTGCTCTGAGTTGCGCAATTGGATATGTTACCCCAGAGGGCAGTCTTCCACTCGGGATGAGCGTTTGCTTGTGCATGTCTACATTCTTTCTTCACCGTCAGTGTACGTAAAGTTTTCAAAAGTACACCTTCGAGGTAGGCAATTCCGAGGAACCAAATTTCAGGTTGAGATCAATCAGCAACACCTCCTCTATGTAGTAGACTCAGAGTTAACTCTACTCATATTGGTGTAGTTCGAGTCTGCATGAATCTTTATCGTCCGATGAAATGGAAAATTACGATATGTTACTACTTTCGTTCACGGTAGGGTAATTAAGATGAGTAGAGTTAACGTCTTGCCTATGTAGACGTATGAAAACATAGACCTGTCTAAAACATTACTCTAAAATAGAAACGGGATTAGCATTTGAACGTGTTAGCCTCTGGTGTCAAAAGAATGTCATCGCATGCATAATGTTCACACGCGTAAGATTAAACCTCCCTCATGGTATAAAAGGGTACTAGTGGGAATATTCTGCTCAGATACTCTTTTGAATCAAAATCCCTCTTTGGAGAAAAAGAGGATGACGCCAAAGTCTTAAACTTGAATAACTGGTTATTGATCACGCTCAAGATGAAAATAATTTTTGTTGAAGATCCTAAACTTGAATAATTGATTTTTTGATCACGTTTGGATCAGAATCAAATATTTTCCGTTGAAAGATCCTCAACTTGAATAATTGGTTTTTTTATCATGTTTGGATGAAAATAGATTTTGTTTTTGTGAAATTATAGTGCTTTTTAATCGTTTTGGAATGCTAGCTTCTGCATCAATCTTATAACTCTTTTGTGCCTATGAATAGGGACAAATTGCTCTGGTTCGATTCGTTTTACAACCAAAACCTATAAAATCTTTTACAAAAGTGACAAGACATCTGATCCTTGGGCCGTAAACGATTCCCGTAAATTCTCCTAAAACTTTTTACACGTTCCCTTGGGCCATTCAATCCTTGGCCGTAAAGCATTCCCCTAATTCTGTTAAAGAGATCTTGTAAACACTGTCGAAACCTTTTGAGTTCTGGAGTCCCTGAGAGGTCTAACATTTTGGATTTACGCTTTTTCATTTGAATCTTGTAAATTTATTACTGAAATATATTTTGGGTGGCCCTATTAATAATTCCAGTCAATTTTTGGCGGTAATCATTTCTGTAACTTTCATATAACTTATTATGAGTTTTTGTTGTTGGAGATGGTATGTAAAATTTACAATCATTGGACGTTCGTAGTCTCTCTTCATAAATGTGATTTCCAGAACATCGTTGAAAAGTTTGGAATCGGATATGTATAGACGTTCTGCAGTCCTTCAAGCAGTCTTAACATCTGATCTGGATCCTGTAATTTTCGTTAAGGAGAGAAGTTTGAGTGATCCTGTTGTAAACTTAAATTGTCGTGTCCTATTCTTCGGTGTCCCAAGTGGTTTAGCCTACTCTCCTCTAAGCGAAAGGTCGTGGGTTCAATCCCTTGCGGGCACGGTTGGAGGTGCATGCTGTTGTAAACTGATAATGAAGCTTCTGGTCCGAGTCCCACTGTGATGGATTCACATGGACAGTCTCATGGTCCTCGTAGACCCCAAGGGACATTTCTGACACAATAAACACTAATTAAGTTATCTTTTTCCAGCTGCTTTACGACATAATTTAGGTAGTGTTTGTGCTTATCTTGTCATGGATGGCGATGGATGCATTGCATGCTGTGTTGCGAAACAATCATATCGATAACAATTTTCAGTATTAGCAGCATTGAAGATGATAGTACTGTAATGGTCAAAACTACATTGACTGCCAGTCGAATCAGGCAATTATTTCAAAAATTATTTCAGATAATATAAGAACCATCTTAAGTAATATGCCATTCTCACTGGTCTTGCGTATGTACCATTCTTTAATCATTCTTTATCATCATTAAACGTCTAACAACTTATAACAAGATCCTTGTGATGAAACTTTCAGTTAATGTAATCTCATGTCAGAGATATATTTTATTTTATGGCTCAAATGCCGAAAAGTATCGAAAACTTATGTGTAGAAAATGATTTCTAACGCGTATATAAATACAATAAATATGGATGTTATTTACGAGAAAACTATCGTGTGCATACACATCGCTACACAACATACATCGCTGTCAGAGATACACCACACATACACATAACACATGGACGATGTCATACACATACACAAGTGTATCACAATAATCTGAACAGAGAAATTATCATCTCCAACACTACAACAAAGATTACTCACAAACGGTCAAGCCAAACCCACTCTAAGCACGAAGAGAATCCGGGTTACACTCAACTAGACTATCCACCATAGCCTAGAGCTTGAAGGCTCAACTCGAAGAACTAAGGCCTCCAAGCCCTACCTGCGAAGTATACCCCTAGTGGGCTCTCTCACCAACTCGCCCTAACGGCACTAACGGTCTTACCGGGATGCTCCACTTCGCACTCGGTCAACCTAGCCGATGTACCAAACTGACGTGACAGCTGTCGTGCGCATACACATCGCTACACAATATACATCACTGTCAGAGATACACATACACATACACATGGGCGATGTCATACACATACACAAGTGTATCACAATCGCTCCTCTAACTGGCGGTTAGGTCCCTCTAACTCCAGATAGCTCCGTATCCCAACTACGTGATATACACCTTCATGGGTGCAAGGATCAGGAGGTCGGGTGCTACATCGCCCCATCATTAGTCGCCTGTCTGCAATCCATATCACGCAAAGATCTAATCGGCTATCCCTGCTATATACATCGAGGACAAACCCACCGTCCAGTAGGAACGACACTGAGAGGTGGAGTCAAACATGACATGTGCCAACCGCTCGAACAACCATCACACATCAACATACGGACTGCTCCACCAGCAGACCCACACAACATACACCTCAAGCCCGCGTGTACAACTGCTAAGCTTGGGTCAACGATATCATCAATGTTGAGAAGATGACATGACGCGCAATTACGCACATGGTCCTTTCACACAACACCATCACGACCCTCTAACATGAGTATTCCAGAAGGTAACACCTCCCGCACTCGTAAGATAGTGCGCCTTGCGATCACATCCAACGTCGTCGGTGCGGTCTGCTGTAGATAGATATAATCGTCAGGATGAAACCTGCGAATCGACGGTCGATAACCTCCTCCTCGGATAGTCGCATATCGCAACGTGTCTCTATGCTGAGCAATCGCTAGGTTCTCAAAAGCCATAGACATAACTCTCTGAAATGTCTCTGCTCGTTGAGAACATGCTCTCACCCACATATCCGGGTCATCAAGGTGCAGCCCCTCAGCAGAATCACGACAAATGACCGAAGATAGATCTGGATCTCGGTCATACAATAGAAAATACGGTAAGAAGGAAGCCAAAGACGCTTGTTGGCTGAAACGATAACCCATAGCCAACCATGGTAACTGCACATCCCAATCTCCCAAGTGGCCCTTCTGCAAGCCATACTTGCGCAATCCTCTCTTCACCGTTGTCGTGATGTGAATTATTCCACATAGTGAATAATTCACCTCTCAGTTAGAAGTTAGTCTCTTTGAGTGAAACTAAGATCTCAGAGAAGTCGATTCTGGAGGAAGTGAGCATTCGAAAATCTGAAAACACCACGGCGTAGGTCTCGTCGCGCTGATCACCGTGGTATGTTTAAAAGTTACAAACGGAGTTGCAGGCGAAAAGTTACTTGGGGTTCTTCTACAAGATTTTTGATACCGGGAAATTTACCATAAATATGAGTGAGTTCTAAAAATACTTTTTAGATTTTTCTCATGTAGATTGTAGTATGTAGTATTTGTTTAAAATTCGAAATGTACAAAAAGAGCATTTCTAGAGAAAGTTATGGCACTTCGTGTTAGCAAAGGAAAGACGAAATACCGCAGCTTTCTAGCATATTAGCTTAGAAACTGGTCTTCAAAACCAGTTGTGAGATCAGCTTCCGTGGTGTAGCTGAGAAACTTGTAGGGAGGAGGTCTTCGGATCAAATCTCTTCAGACTCACAACCGGCTTGGGGTAGGCTGGCCCCTTCGGGGGAATATGAGGGGCACCAAGTTGCCTAGGGGCGGGACACTAGATGTCCCTTAAACGTATAGTGAATGCGGGACGCCTCCGTCTACCCCTGCACTAGTGCAGTCACCTAGTGTGGATGCTAGAGAGAGATTACCACCGGGTTTCGAAATGGACCTCTCATCTTCGGGTTGGCGGGGTAATTAGTACGAATTCGGTTGCGGCCCTCTAAGTCCTGGGGTAGCGAGATGGCATCAAAGATACTCCAAGTTGGTACCAATTCTTTTGTAGAAAAATGTAGAGTTCGAAATATTATTCACTTGGGCCGAAAAATCAAGTGAAACTGATACCTGAGACCATACTTACGGCACTTCAAAGTTTAAGGGGGCGGAAAACGACAATGGTGATAACTCGGGATCCACATGTCAAAACGAGGTGATTCCGGTGGCCAGAGGTAGCCGTGGCGGAGTAACTTCGAGTGGAGGTGTCAGATGCTGAGTTCGAAATATTATTCACTTGGGCCGAAAAATCAAGTGAAACTGATACCTGAGACCATACTTACGGCACTTCAAAGTTTAAGGGGGCGGAAAATGACAATGGTGATAACTCGGGATCCACGTGTCAGAACGAGGTGATTCCGGTGGCCAGAGGTAGCCGTGGCGGAGTTACTTCGAGTGGAGGTGTCAAATGCTGACTGTACAGCCAAGTCGGCGACCGTCCGTACAGATGAATCTGTGAAGCTTAGTGAAATAGTCTTCTTACATGTAGATATATTACCAGTGATTTAATTTTCTGCTGCCATCTGTTTAGGATATCTTTTACCTCTGCCAGGTGACAGTGAAGGTTACGTAGGGTGGAGGAAAACCCAGAGGGGTGTACTCCGAAGAGAGAGAATTCTCAGGGCATTATCGCATTATCGGAGTTTGTCGATCATCGAGCAGTGTAGAGTTTACCGTGCGGAAGCTATCGAGTAGAGAGAAACAGTAGAGCTGAAGGGAGAAGATTTTACACAGAGGTTACGTCTGAAGAGAACTTCTGTCTGATCAGAGTTTTGATATCGAGGGATTGAGAGTAGAGAGCAGAATCGAGCAGGGAGGAGACCAAGAACTTGTACGTGTATCTTTCTGAATAGAAAACGGGAAGCTTCTAGGTGAACGCGCTGGTGCTTCACAGGAGCAGTTTTCTGATATTCAGAGTTACTGAACGTGAGCTTTGCAATCTGAAAGACCTGGAGTTGAAGATCTACTTGCACGCCGTGTGTTTTATCTTGGCCAGATCTAGAACGTGGTGGTGTGATTTCTTGCGGTCCGTATTTCGTGTGTGATTTCCGTCCTCCTCTTCACGATCGTATCACAGCTAGAAGGTTCGCCCTTCCCAGGAAACTCTCGCCTCGACACCGTCTGAACTACCCTCTCCGCCAAACCATCCGCCTCAGGATGATCTCGAGATGTAGTCCGATGATCAATCAGCGCTTGATCACACAAGGTCCGAAACTCACCAAGAAACTCTGTACCTTGGTCTGTCAGCACTTCAGCTGGTGCTCCAAAACGACTCAGCACTCAATCTAAGAACGCGTACGCCGTCCTTTCACTCGTCTTGTCTGGTAATGCCACCAACTCAATCCACTTGGAGAAGTGCTCCACCATCACCAACACATACCGGTGGTGACGTACGGTCAACGGTAAGGGTCCCGCAAATTCCAAACTCCAACGGTAACCCAACCCCATAATCGGTAAGGGGTGTAACTGTGGAGTAGGAGCATTAAACGATGCTCGTACTCGATCACAAACCACACATCTTGCGACAAACTGTTGCACATCGACGTGCATACCACGCCACCAATACTGTCCTTGGAGTAAGCTATGCGTACGCTTCACTCCAAAATGTCCCAACTCCTCATGGGGATGTCGTACTAACTGTGCCCTCTGAGATGGATGTGGCACTATTCGTACTCTCTCATCACCCCACACTCGAAGTACATGTCGTCTTTCTCGTCGAAATCTCTTTGCTCGTTGAAAGACACGATCTCGCTCCTTGGCATTTACTGTGTCTATTACCACACTAGTACGTAGATACTCCATCACGGTCACATCATCATGGATATCTCGCTGGTCTGGAACACCATCTCCACCCTCAGGATCTGAAGACTCATCATCTACTCTCAGACCAGAGAAAGATACGACTTGGCCCTCCATACTAGAGTTCATGGCCAACACACAAAGAAAGACAGATGCATGCCACCTTGACACTATCTCCTCATCAACCTCGTCATGCCATCGAGCCCCAGTCTGATCTTGCTGACTCGTGCACGGATTGCGACTCAATCCATCGGCATCTAGGTTTGCAACTCCAGGTCTATGTACTACCTGGAAGTCATACTCCTGTAAGATCAGAGCCCATCGTGCAAGCTTCCCTGTAAGCTTGTCGGACTCCATCAACCACTTGAGCGGCTGATGATCAGTGATGAGAGTAAAGGGGTTCTCAAACAGATAACATCGAAAGTGTGCAACAGCCCACACTACCGCCAAACACTCTCCCTCAACTATACCTTACATCCGTTGAATTGTTGGAGCGACTGGCATACGCCATCACGAACTCCTTTTTCACATCATCATGCTGAGTCAGCACTGCTCCAAGTCCCAACATACTCCAATCGGTGTGCAGTTGGAAAGATGAGCAGATGTCAACCTATCCTTGAGCTCTACGAAAGCTCGCTCCTGCTCATCTTCTCACTGTCACTCCTGGTCCACCTTCCTCAGCTTGGTCAATGGCTTCGCAATTGCACTAAACCCCTTCACGTATCGACGATAGAAGTTCGTCAAACCAACAAATGCTCGAACTCGACTCACATCTGTGGGACGTGAGATACGTGCAATAGCCTCAACCTTCGTCTGTTGAACACCCAACCCACCTGGATAGATGGTGTGCTCCAGATACTCTATCAACTCCTGGAAGAATTTACACTTCCCAGGGTGTAATTTCAACCCATGAGCTCTCAATCGCTCGAACACATCCCGTAAATGTCTCTCGTGCTCCTCCACTGTAGCACTATAGACTAAGATGTCGTCAATATAACATCTGACAAAATCCAATCCTGCTAGAATTCTGTCCATCACCCTTTGGAACTCAGCAGGGGCGTTCTTCCACCCAAATGATAAGAACCGCCACTGATACAAACAATCCTTGCCGTGAGAGTCAATTCTCCAGAATGTTGTCTTGGACTTATCTTCTTTTCTCATTGGCAATTGATGATACCCTGCTCGAAGATCCAAAGTACTGAAGACCTTCACATGCTCCACTGCATCAAAGATCTCCTCAGGTGTCGGCATGGCATACTTATCGAACTTCGTCTGCCGATTGATAAGACGGTAGTCCCCACACATCCGTCTATCTGTGTAGTTGTCATACATATCTTTCTTGGCTGGCATAACTGTGACAGATGCATACTCTCCATGCGACATCTCCACCAACCCAACCTCCAACAAGTCTTGAGTCCTACTCTGGATCAAGGCTCTCTCTATGTCACTATATCTGTAAGGACGTCGAAAGATTAGCGTGTTATTAGCCAAGTCAATCTGTATACCAAGTCCCTTCAAGGTACCCAAATCCTTCATACTGAAGGTAAAACAATTCCTGTAGCTCTTCAGGAATCTTTGAACTCTTCGTCTCTCCTCTCCTATAAGCTTGGTCCAATCTTTGACTCCCAAGTATCCTCTGTTATCATGTTAGAGGTAGAAGACGAAGTCGTTGACTGCTATCTTGCAGCCTCTGGAGCAGTTTCTTTCTGCTCACCACCAACAACCTCCACCGCTACTGTGCAAAAATCTTCTGCAGTTCTAGCTGCAAGCTCCACACTCTCTCTTATGACATCTCATGATGTCCAAGGATGACGAACTCCACGTGCCTCGCCCTCAACCTTTGCCTCCACCGATCCGGTAGGCAAAGAGCTCAAGAGTGCTCGAGCAGTAACACCTGTCGATCGCATCCGACGTTGCTCAACCAATCCAAGGCTAACAATCCATGTCAAGCAATTCAAGTCCATTGCTTGATCCAATACTTAACGACGTGAAGCCTCCGACACCGAAGCTACTGCCGTTGTACCCGTAGCGAAACTCATCGCTCGCTCTCTCTCATCGTCATTGGGTTCCACCAACTGCCGTAATTGAGCATCCCACACAAGCCCAGGTCCTCCATCTCTGTAAGCATGTAACGTTGGAAAGCTTACCAAAGTGGGTAACGCTATCATGGGCCGTCTCACTAGGTTCATCACTGCCATGGGTGACCTATCGACGACTCTCACTACTTGAGATCGTCATCTTGCATCCAAGATGCTATCAACTGTGAGATGCGCTGGTCGTCTCACTCCATCGTGTGCGCGCTTAAGCACCTCTCTCGGTAACAAGTTCGTCCACCATAACCGTGGATGATGTGCACGAGATCCTACTCTCGCTGCATCCAACAACACTGTTGGTCCAACCCAAGACCGCACTTGGTGCACACTCGTCATCATCTGTGTACGAGCATCACCCAACAAAGAAACGTTCTCCAAGATGTACGCTAGAGAATCCACTTGATGCATCTGGAGATGTCGTAAGATCCGTAACATCTCCCAGAACATCCTAGATCGTGGATCATGTAAACTCTGACCTCTCCCAGCGCGCATGTGACCTTGACATGGCCATCCGGCTATCACCAAGTGAATGATGCCAACAAACGTAAGATCCTGCGCCCCCAGCAGCGAAATATCAACCGGTAATGCTTGCTGGTATCCTCTAACAGCTGATATGGACAACAACTCAGGATATCTCTGCACCAAACGTGCCACATGTTGCAATGAGATGCGTCTCGCAATCTCATCTTTCTCCACATACAAGTATCGCTGTACTTGTATGCCTGCTTGCAATACCGCAGCCAAACCTGTGCTGATCTCTCCAAACAGCTTCAACACACATACACCCTCCTCTGGATACTGCCACACAATGGGAGTCGTATCCAACGGTGATAAGGTCACAGGGTCAGTAGCAGGAACAACTCTTTGTTCCTCTACTGGTGGTACAAAGGCTTCACTCCAAGCCTGCTGCATCAACTGATCAGCGTACTGCTGCAACTCTCCACTCGAACTCCAGAGTGGAACATCCAAGGCAGATGGTACTAACGTAGACATGCTAGACATGTCCTCCACCTCCTCAAAGATCGGAGTATCCTCCGCATGGGCATTGCCCTCAAACAACTCGTCCGGCCAAGTGATGACCGAACTGAACCTGCAACGGTTGCCATCATCTCAGGTGTAGACTCCGTCGTCTCAACTCTAGCACTGAATCGCATTGGTAAGCGGCTCACTCGTCTCTCACCGGACTGCCAACCTGGTCTGTAAGATGCTGTCTTCGTCCAATAGTCGATCACGAACCCATAGGGTACAACATAGCACCTCCAACCAATACATCATAAGACTCTGCGGCTGTAACGATGGCCTTGGTCCTCACCATAGAGTCATCCGCGAGATGATCTGGTCGAACTCTCACCGTCAACATCTCACGTTGTCGTGATGTGAATCATTTCACATAGTAAATGATTCACTTCTCTGTCAGACATTAGTCTCTCTGAGTGAAGTTAAGATCTCAGAGAAGTCCGTTTTAGGAAGATGTTATATATTTTGAGTCTTAGTAGGTTGATTACCATGTTGATAAGGCTTAAGCTCATGGGTTGTATTTGCGTGTCACCCATGCACGCTTTCTATCTAATTTAAGTTATTTTTCAGGGCTGCGTGTCATTTTAGGTAGTTTATGTAGATAAGGTACCACATGGTTTAAGGCACAAAATGACAACCAAATGGAGCTATGAATTCTCATTGGTTCATTTTTGTCTTTTGTGTAACTCTAAATTTAGAAACAGAGGTCTAAAGGGTATTTCGAGCAATTTGTGAAGGCACTGCGAAATCTGAGAGCACAGGGAGATAGAGCTCGTCGAGCCAAGCACTGTCAGCGAAAAGTTTGATCGATTTGGAGCAATAAAGAAGGAGTTATGGCTGATTGAAGTTCGATTTGTGTCAGAATTGCAGCACTTCTGTTGAATTTGGGGTTTTGAGTGTCATTTGCAGCAGAATCGAGGAAATCGCTTCAAAACTTCGTGGCTGTGTTCACTGTCAGCAGGGCTACGACTGTCTCCAAATTTTCATGTCAATTGAGTCAGTGAGTAATTCATGGCGACCGCTGAAGTAGAGGGGGTCCGAAAAGCTCTCAATCTGGAGCAGCAACTTCAGAGAGCGAGATCTGGAGTTCTGTGTGGAATCAGGAGACCCAACTTCACAGGAGTGTTCATCAAGCTGTGTACTGCAAATCCTGTAAGAATTTCCCAAGTGATCGAGCCAATTCCTTGTTATAGGTCGAAATAGCTGTCTGGGTACCAGAAACTGCCGTAATTTCTCTACTCAGAAAGTTTCTGCTCATATCTTAATGCTTTGAATTGATCTGAAGCTGAAATTTCGTATGTGTACCCAGTAGAACCTCATTTACATGTAAGAAGAGTTCTGAAGTCTAAACCTTCACATATTTCTCAATCCTGAGTGTCAAAGTTCGCCATCTGATCTTATCATTGCTAGTTAAGCCTGAACTTGCTTCGTGAACATATCAGAAGAGCCTAGAGACTTATATGAGTGTTTTTCAGTATCACCTTGAGACCTGAAGCCTATCCTGTGAGTAAACCAGCCACAGCCAAGAGCCCAACGCTTCCACGAGTAGATTGAATACAGCCTTCAAGCTCATATCACAGCCAGAAGGTTCACCCTTCCCAGGAAGACTCTCAACCTGACAACGTATCATGTGTAGAGCCGTACCTCCTGATCCTCTTAGAGATGTCTGCAACTGGAATGGACATCTCTCCACCTCGGACTTCTTTAGACCCAAACCAATACACGCCGCCTTTCCCAACATCAACGGTTGGGCTCCAGAGTCTAACAAGACCTTCTGGGGTCGATACACTTTCCCTGAAGGTGCCACCAAACAGAAGATACCACTTCTGTTGTTCAACAACACCACACCTGGTGCCAAAACATCACGGTGTAAGATTGAGAGTTTTCCTCGGGAAGAGCGGAACCTTCTGGCTGTGATATGAGCTTGAAGGTTGTGTTCAGTCTACTTAGGGAAGCACTAGACTCCTGGCTGTGGTTGGTTTGCTCAAAGGATAGGCTCCAGGTTACAAGGTGATACTGAAAAACGTTCATAAAAGTCTCTTGGCTCTTCTGATATGTTCAAGAAGCAAAGTTTAGGCTTAACTAGCAACGATAAGATCTGACGGCGAACTTTGGCACTCAAGATTGATAAATATGTGAAGGTTTAGACTTCAGAACTTCTCTTACATGTCAATGAGGTCCTACTGGATACACATACGAAGTTTCAGCTTGAGGTCAATTCAGAGCACCAAGATATGAGTAGAAACTTTCTGAACAGAGAAATTATGACAATTTCTGGTACCCAGCCAACTATTTCGACCTATAACAGGAGATTTGCTCGATCAATTTCGAAGTTTCTTACAGGATTTGCAATACACAGCTTACTGAACACTCCTTTGAAGTTAGACCTCCTGATTGTACACAGAACTCCAGATTTTGTTCTCTGAAGTTGCTGCTCTAGATTGCGAGCTTTACAGACCCCCTCTGCTTCAGCGGCCGCCCTGAATTACTTAGTAACTCAAATCACTTGAAACTTTTTTGACAGTCGTAGCCCGGCTGACAATGAACACAACCACGAAGGTCTGAAGCGATTTCTTCAATTCTGCTGCAATTGACACTCAAAACCCCAAATTCAACAGAAATGCTGCAATTCTGACACAAATCAAACTTCAATCAGCCATAACTCCTTCTTTATTGCTCCAAATCGATCAAACTTTTCGCTGAAAGTGCTTGGCACGACGAGCTCTATCTCCATGTGCTCTCAGATTTCGCAGTGTCCTCACCAATTGCTCAAAATCCTCTTTAGAGCTTTGTTTCTAAAGTTAGAATTACACAAAAGATAAAAATGAACCAATGAGAGTTCATAGCTCCATTTGACTGTCCTTTTGTGTCTTAAACTACCTGGTAACTTATCTACACTCATAGGCTACCACGTCAAGCCCCCTAGAGTGTCAACGTAAAACTTAAACTACCTTAAATGACACGCAGCCCCAAAAAATAACTTAAATCAGCTAGAAAGCGTGCATGGGCGACACTCAAATACAACCCATGAGCTTAAACCTATCAACATGGTAATCAACCTACTAAGACTCAAAATATATAACATCTTTCAAAAATGGACTTCTCTGAGGTCTTAACTTCACTCAGAGAGACTAACGCCTGACAGAGAAGTGAATCATTTACTATGTGAAATGATTCACATCACGACATCCACCCCCTCCAAACCTGCACATCCTCCGGTATGTGCCAATCTCCTCAGTCTTCTGTTTGATCTTCATCATCATCGTTCTCCTCCGCCTCAGCCTCATCAGACACTGGGACGTCTCCGTCTCTGGTTGTCTTGAGCTCTGACTCCAGAAAGTTGAATAACTCAACTGACCCTCCGCGTCTCTTGAACAGTTTCACACGTTTACCAGCCACAGATCGCTTCAAAAGAGTACCATCCAACTCACGCAAACTATAAGTGGCATTCTCATACACTTCTAGCACAACATAAGGCCCGAATCATCTTCGAGCAAACTTACGAAGTGTAGAATGCTGATTCTCCAACGTGCTATCATATACCAGAACCCAATCACCAACATGTATTGGCTTCGGTCATAGTCGGTGAGTCTTGTCAAAACGTTCCTTGTTTCTGACTCGAGCCACCTTCAGCTTCTCCTGCGCATCAGCAAGATCCTCCTCCCTTCGCTCCAACTGCCTAATACGTAAATTTAGGAGTGAAGCACGATCTATACCATCTTCTCACGGTAGCGTAGCCCACGTAGGAAAATACTCCTCAGCAGGCATGATCGGTTTCTGATCCAACATAAGCTCAACTGGCATATAACCAATCGTGGTACAGTGTGTAGTTCTATCAGCCCACAAAGCAAATGGAAGTAGTCTCGGCCATTCTCTGGGCTTACCATCGCATGCTTTCACTAAAGCGTGAACAATAGAAAGATGTCCTCGTTCACTCTTACCGATGCCCTCTGGATTTATAGCAGTAGTAAGTCGAAGCTTTACTCCATAGCGAGCAAAAAACTCCTTCACTTCAGCGCCTCTCAACTCACCTCTATCTGCACGTAATCTCCCAACCGATTCATAACGACAGATGATATCTTCAAGCACGAACCTGCAGATATTCTCCGTAGTCTTCGTCTGTAGTACTCGTCCCTCCACATAGTTGGAGAGATCTTCTCGAGCCAATACCAAATAACGCATCTCTCATAATCCCGGTGGCATCATCACAAGATCAAGAACCCACTGAAAATGGATACTAGGTGGATAAGTAGGTACAGGTCCATCTCTGTAACGGACCTTAGAGTAGAACTGGCAGTGCAGACACGACCCAACAAAATCCACCACGTCTTGATACAAACCCTTCCACCAGTAACGCTCCTTCATCTTCGTGTATGTAGCCCATACTCCACGATGTCCAGTCCACAAGGTATCATGAAACTCCTTCAACAGATTAAGCTTTGTCGGTTGATCATCCACCACTCTAGCAAGCATTCCATCTCTTCTTTTCGGACGTTTCCACAGATAACCTTCACGTAGAAGATAACTGTACGCCTTCCGTCTGATCTCCTTGAACTCTGCATCACTCCATCCTTCTCTTCTGCGTAATGAACTCAGATAAAATCCAATATCACGAAACTTATCTGTGTAGAACTCCTCATTGAACGGCAGTGGTTCTAAGTCTGAAATCTGCTGACCAACTTGGCACCAAACGTCTCTCTTTTCTTCATTCTCCACCTCTGCAAACATCTCATCCTCATCTTTATAATGAGCCCTAGACAACATATATGCAACTGGATTGTCCTTCCCTGCTATACGCTTTAGCTCAGGGTTCAGACTTCGGACATAAGCAATCCACCGCAGCATTGCTATGTCTGGTGTATTGCAGTTCGTTATCATACCCAACAAAGGCAAACAATCTGTTTCTAGTATCACACGAGCTCCTATCAAGAACTCCCGATCTACTTTCATAGCAGTAACAGCTCCCCACAACTCACGCTTCACTTGATGATAGTTACGTTGTCTATCTGTTAAGATCCGAGCTCCAAACCTTGAAACAAACCGCACACCTTCTGCATCTTCTTGATCAACTGCCCATCCAATCGCCTTTGGACTCGTATCAACAATCAGTACCACAGGTCTTCCGCTCTCGTAGCTAAGCCTCCTTAGTATAGGTGGAGACTTCAGAATCTCCTTTAGCTGCTCCATCGTCTCATGATGTTCTTACCGCCAAGTAAACCTCCTTCCCTTTCTCAGAAGTGCAGACAGAGACTCGGCAATGTATGCATAATGAGGAATACTCACACGAAAGAACACACAAGCTCCCAAGAACCGTCGAACCTCAGTGATGTTGGTGCAGTCAGCTATCCTCGCTATAGCATGTACCTTCTCTAAGTTCGGATGCCTCCCAAAAGTATCACACAAATGACCCACCACCACAATCTCTGACATACCAAAACAAGATTTGGTACTTGATAGAGTGAGGTGTACCTCCTCCAAACGCATCAGAATCTTCTTCACATCTCGAATGTGGTCTACAACGAACTTTCTGCATCCATCAGAAGTCACAGCTTCGTCTTTGTCTTCCACCGGACAGCCTTTCATGGGATAGTGACCTCAAGTACAAACTCTTGTAACACCTTATGCATCGCATTCTGCATATGGGCTACTGAGTTTGTCGCACCCTGAGGAAGAATACACATCCGCATCAATCCCAAAGGTGTACGTATGGTAATCAAGTCTCTACTCTCCAAAGCAAGCTGAAACTGATCATAACCTGAAAATAGATCTCCAATAGAATAGATTGACCTTCCAGCAAACACCTCAGCTACTTCATCAACCACAGATCATGTTCCAACGTTTCGAATCGTGATGTTGTTGGCAGGCTGCAAGTCTTGGATGAAGCGTAGAGCTTCTGTCTTCTTAGATACTGTGAACCATCGGCTAGAGTACGGAGCCATAGATGGTCAAGAATACCCATCTGCATCCTCTCCTTCAGTAACTCAATCACCTGGTAGCAAGGCACGAGGGACTCGAATCGGCTTCAAGTCCCAAGGTACGTGAGGAACAGTGAAGATAACCATCGGAGCTATCACACTAGGACCCACACAACCAATCTCCTCAACTGAGAAAGAAAATGCCTTACCATGGCTAACTATCATTTGTTCAAAAGCTCGTTTCTCCTCTTCAATCAAGAAGCCACCCCTTCCTATCTGGAGTTGCTCGAGTGTATCTTGAGTAAACTTCTGCCCTACCTGCGTAGGATCTCTAAGCACAGGTTCAGCAGCCGCTAACTCCATCTGCTGCTGAGAATCAACAGGTAATTGGGTCGCCACAGACTTCACCTTCCTCGCTACAGCTTTATACTTGGCATGTACTTCTCCTTCCTGCCGAGAGCCACACCAACAAACTGCATCCTTCCATCCATTCTCCAGTCTCGGATGAGGAAGATATCGCAAGTATGAGATAATCTCCTCATAGACTTCACGAGAATGGACGGGGATCACCACCCTACCTCCCATCTGTTCCATCAACCTATCTACATCATCCAACCAACAAACAAAAGACTGTACACCTACAAACTCCTCATAAACACCAGAAATCATCTCATCTTCCTTCAGAACTCCTGTACAACGCAGATTTGCTGCACACCTCTCCATCTGCCTTCTACTCTTCTCAGTCAAATCCTCTATCCGCGTGAACTCAGTCCAATCATCAGAACTGAAAGCCACAAACCAGATTTCCAACTATGTACAGTGCAACTACTTTCTGAATCTTGAGCAGCCTCTCCATCACCTCTTGTGATCGCTCAGGCTGCTCAAGCGGGATCATAGTAGCAGTAGATCCATCACTCTCGAATCCCGTCCTTCGAGAGTGGTTCCTGAAAACCCTTACTCCTACAGATAGGAGAATCCTTCAAGGTCTGCCGGTTTCGTTCGTGGTTCGTACGAACGGTCAGAAACTGCACAGAACGTCTATCATCTGGACTACGGATCCTAGCGTAATGAGATCGGTCATCCATTATCTCCGAACTGCATTGATATAAGGCTGACCAAGAATCACAAGATATGAAGCAAAACAATTACACGAAGAAGTGTTGATCTACATCCACATCTCTTATCTTCACCTTCACGTTAGGACAAGCGCCATATAACTCACCCTTCTGATTGTTTGCAGCTCGTAGCATCCAACCATGGTTCAGCTCGATAGGCCACTGACCTCTCTCATACACCTCCCGTGACATGATGTTGATCTCAGATCCGTGATCAACTAAAGCAGCAACAGGTTCAGCCAAACTTCCAAGACGAACTCGTGTAGCAGTTGTAGCACGAGCCCAATGTCTCCTTCTGAAATCACTATCAGAAGCTGGACTCTCCTCGCCAGCTTCTTCATCATCGAACTCAATGGTGTTGGTACCAGCAACCAACGCTTCTTGCTGGTATCCTTTGTCATCAGCTTCTTGAAAATGCACCTTCTCAAACTCTGCATCATTCACAGAAGCTCCTACCACATCTATCATTTGGCTTTCTACCTGCTCTGACATCACCTGTCTCTTGCGCTTGATGATGTCGATGATCAGTTCGTGAAATTCTCTCTTTGCAATATCAAGAACTTCCCGAAGAGAAAATTCGATTCGCGCGTCTAGTATCCTCTGTTCCAAGATGCTCTTCAGATCAGTAGAAGTTTCAATATCAACTGCCAACTTGTAAGCCGGTCCCTTCCCCTTCTCTTGGGCAGTAAACCGCCTACCAGCAGTCGTTGGCTCCTGCTGGAATCTCTGCACGTCCTCCATCGGACCTGGTGCATGTGGAGGAGCTGCAGAAGTAGACGGGATGTCCTCATGAAGAGCTGCTCGTCTCCTTGTGACTCTTCGTCTATCCCCAGTCTCCTCAAGAACTCCAGTATCAACTTCAGAGGCTTCTCGTCGTCTCTTTTCCTCTACAGAAGCATCCTGCCAATGAACGTGTCTATCTACATCCAAGAATGCTCTGATAGAAGCAGCATCTACAGGATCTCCCCATCTTGTGATCTTACGAATAGACTCGACTCCTCTCTTCAGTATCTCAGAAGGGACTGGAGTCACACTCTTCTCAGCAATCCTATCTAGCAATGTAGGACTAGAAGAGACCTCAATATGCCCAGCATATACATCAGAATTTACCAGCGGTGCCATTAATGCAGTTGCTATTGCAGCCACAACAATCTGAGGTAGACTCCTCATGCCTCCTTGCCCAAATTGCGTGCTCAACGGCTCTCCAGTAGAAACGAGAAACACCTAGGGTGGGAGTTTTCTTAAGAGTGTTACAGGATCAGATATCATGGCCAACCAAGGATCATCAAGTGGAGGTGCTGCTGTTGCTCAGCAACCTATTCAGTTTGATGCTGCTACGATGAAGATGTTCCAGGCTTTTTCCATGTTCATGCAGCAGCAGCAGAGCACAGAGAGGAAGGAGGTGTTAGCAACCAAGGCGTTGTAATCTGTGGTGCACCAGATGGACCAGTTCAAGGGTACAGATATTTCCAAGTATGTGCGATACTATGCTAGGGAGATGGAGGTGAACAAGGTGCCTGAGAAGGAGATGGTGGAGAACTTTGAGCTTGTTGTTGGCCCTGAGATTCGTGGGCGTGTGAAGGAGCTCAAGCAGCAGCAAGGACAGAGTTGAGAGAGCTTTATGCGAGCTTTGAAGGAGGAGTACTACACTGAAGATTCAGAGAGGGTGACCAAGAGAACGTTCTTGGAGTGGGTGGTTAAGCCCAACAAAGGTTTGTCTGTAAATGAGTTGTTAAGGGAATTTGATCGTCAGTATGCTCAGCTTTCTAGGACAGAAAAGCTTACATTAGAGGTGGAGAAGACCGAGCTTTTCCTACAAGCAGCGGACGTGACTATTCAGGAGAAGCTTGAGCTGTTGCTGGAAGACAAGAGTGAGGAGAGAGGATTGAAGACTGACTGGAAGGAGGTTGAAGAGGCTGTCTCTTTGCTGACCAAGAGACAGAGAAGAAGGGACAAGATGGTGGTAAGTGAAGCAGCACCTCTGATAATTCCTGTCAAGCAGTTGCCTGCTAAGCCCGCTTTGGTAATTGCTAGAGAGGAAGACTCACCGCTTGATGAGTTGATTAAGGGTATGAAGGAGCTTAAGCTTAAGCTCACTAGGTTAGAAGAGAAGGAGCAGAATGTACAGCCTGCTATGCAGAGACCTCAGATGAGAGAAGGCTTTGTTCATCGTTGTATATGGTGTGATAGCCTAGACCATGTAAGAAGAGATTGTGGGGAGTTTTCAGATGCATTGAGGAAGGATCTTATCTTCTTCAAAGATGGTAAGATCCATTTGAGAGAGACTGTGATGATGCTGGGAACCAACTTTGGCAAGGGTGGTATGAAGAGACTTGTGAATGATATATCAGCATCACATGTTGTTTCTCTTGTGAATGCTGCTACGTGTGGAGTGAAAGTGGAAATGGAGAGAGAGAAAGGGACTACTGGGTTGTGGTCAGATGTAGTGCGGTCCGTAGCTAGAACAGAGCTAGACAAGGATGTGTTACGAAGGGTTGGCAACTCAATTAGAGAAATTACAGGATGGAATGACCCTGTGGATACTATGTCAGTGCATGCTTATGTTGCAAGAAGTCAGCATGAAGCTCTACTAGAAGAAAAACGCAGGAGGGAGGATGCAGGTGAGGCTTCTACAGCCAAACGACCTGCTACAAGGAGTGAAAGGGCTAGACCAGATGCAAGGCAGGAGACAACACCTACTCGGGAGGAGGCTATGGAGGATCTACCATCTACAACACCAAAGGAGAAGGAGAGAAGCAAGGAGAAGGGTAAGATGCCTGCATACAAACTTCAGTCTGACATTGAGATTGCTACAGACTTGAAGCAGGTGTTAGAGAACCGTATCTTGAATGGGAAAGTTGAGTTTACTTTGGGTGAGATTCTTGGGATTGCAAAGCGTGAGTTCCATGAGGTTATTATAGATATCATCAAGAGGAAACGTCAGATTTTGGGTGAAGCAGCTACGCTTAACGCTCTAGGGACCAAATTGTCGGAAGATGAGGAAGATGAGATTGCTGGTTATTGCTCTCAAGTATCAGAGGGAAGATCAGATCAGCACGTGAGGTTTGAAGATGAGGTGGAAGCATCGCAAAAGAGCCATTATTCTCACAACCATTGGGCGAGAGCAACCACAGAGAGATCTAGAGAGCTGGGAGATCTAGAGGAACCTGTGGTGGCATTGATTGATCATGGCTCAGAGATTAATCTGATGTCTAAGGAGCTGTACAAGCGTGGGAGATGACCCATAGACACCGACCACGGATGGCTTATCCGCGCTGCCAACAACCAGAGGGGAGAACTCTATGGTGCTTGTCCCAACATCAAGGTAACTGTGGGTGACATCAGTGATGTTCAGAATTTCTTTGTGCAAGACATGTCAACCTATCCTATCATTCTAGGGCAGCCTTACATTACTGCTGTTAGAATGGAGACACGAGTTATGGATGATGGTTCAGCCTATGCTAGGATACGTAGTAGAGACGGCAAAAGAGCTGTTCAGTTTTTTACTGTTGCTGCAGAACATGAGAGGAATCGTGATAGCTTGAGAGACCGTCCACTGCCTAAGATTACTCGGGAGTTTAGAGAGTCTAGGGGTTTTGGCAGAGTACCATTGAAGATCGAGACTTCAACGGTACAGTAGAGATAGGATTCTCGCCTGATCCAGTAAAGCAGGAAGCTTTATCCACTAGCTTCTTGGGATTGACGTCATGTGGATCAGTATGTTATAGGAAGGTTGAGAATCTGAAGAGGTTTGAGAGGCAACATGTGAAGTATGTACAGCAGTCTTTGTGGGATAATGGAGAGTTAGCAAGAGATGAATACGTATCTGGAGTGTTTGAAGAGCAGTATTTGGTAGATACTATAGGGGAGTTGAAATCGATAGTAGAAAGTTCTATAGATGATGTAGATAGAGTGGTGAGAGTGAGCTCCAAGGAGCTTTATGATGTAATTGATAAGTTTATAGATCGGCAAGAGGTGTATGTGGAGACCAAGTACAAGTCAGTGGCAAAGAAAGTCAAACCAGTGGCTTTGCCTTTACCACTCGATTACAATCAGAAGATGGAGCAAGCTGCACGAGAACCGACGCTTAGAGGACCGAGAAGAATTGGGCACCAGTTTACAGAAACAACACTGAAGGACCTGAGGATTGGAGGTGATGGATTTCTTACTGAGCAAGAGAAGAAGAGCTTCAGGGAGATGCTATCTATGCATGGTAAGGCGTTTGCGTTTGAGTCACATGAAGTAGGATGTGTAGATCCAAGTGTAGTTGCACCTATGGTAATCTTTACTATACCGCATGTGCCTTGGAATCTACGTCCTATCCCTGTACCTAGAGCTCATCTACCAAAGTTGATAGACTTGCTCAATGAGAGGATTAGGATGGGTATCTTGGAACCATCTATAGCTCCCTACTCTAGCAGATGGTTTACTGTTCCGAAGAAGAGTGGAGCTTTGAGATTCATTCAAGATATGCAGCCAGTTAACAAGGTGACTATCAGGAATATGGGTATAGGACCTATTGTAGACGAGTTTGCAGAGGCTTTTGCTGGTCGTGCTATCTATTCAATGGGAGACTTATATTCAGGTTACGATAAGTTTCAGTTATCCTCTGAGAGTAGAGACTTGACTACAATGAGGACACCTTTGGGGTTACTAAGGATGTGCACCTTGCCACAAGGTGCTACCAATTCTGTAGCACATATGATGAATGGCATGAATAAAGTTTTGAGGGATTTCATTCCTGAAAAAACTATGCCATTCCTTGATGATGTGCCGATCAAAGGGTGTGCTGAGGAGGAGAAGAATGAGGTAATGGATCAGAGGGGGTGCCGTAAGTTTGTTGTAGATCACATAGCCGACTGTGATAAAGTATTGAGTCGACTGGAGGAGGTTCATTTGACTTTATCAGGAGCAAAGTCTGTATTTGGAGAACATGAGGTGTTAATAGTGGGACATCTGTGTGGATCTTATGATCGGAAACCTTGTCCAAACAAGGTTGATGCCATCCGAAGGATGAAGGAGACATGTGGATCAGTTACTGAGGTGAGAAGGTTTCTAGGTGCATGTGTGTTTTATCATATATGGATTCCGCACTTTGCACATGTAGCAGATCCGTTGTACAAGTTGCTGAGGAAGGGGCAGAGATTTCAGTGGCAAGAGGAGCAAAGCGAGTCTATGAAGAAGTTGAAGGATCTGTTGTCTTCACCACCAACTCTACGGAAGGTAACATATGAGTTGGGCAGATCTGTTATCCTTACTGTTGATACTAGTCCTATTGGCATTGGGTGGACTATAGGACAAGATGATAAGGATGGAAATAGATATGTGGTGCGTTTTGGTGCTAAGGTCTTAAGTTCGGCAGAGAGACTACCCTCAGGTCAAGAGAGAGCTATGGGGAGTAGTTACTGCGATGAAGAGTGACAAGGAATACTTGATAGGAGCACCTGTGGTTGTGGAGACAGATTGTTTACCTCTCCTAGGAATGATTACTAGCTGTACAACTCCAGACATTGCTATGTTGAGGTGGATAGCATATATCAAGTCCTTGAACCCAGAGTTTAGACATATTGCAGGAAAAGACAATCCTGTGGCAGATATGTTATCAAGGACTGGGTATTACGATGAGAAAGAAATGATAGATGATCAGGAGGATGTGGGAACAGAGTTCTATTCTAGTGCTCTTGCTAGAAGAGATAGAAGCTGTTTTGCAGCCTCGTTGGAGTTTTTTGAGGAAACTATGTATGATGACGAGTGGTTGGATCTTGGGCGCTATTTGAGTTCACTGGAAAGGCAAGAAGGCTTATCTGATGTAGATTTCAAGAGGATTCGTAGAATAGCTTATGGTTACTTTTTACATGGAGGACATCTATGGAAGCGCCCTAAGCTACAAGGAGGTATACCGCAACGGGTGGTATGTGACTTGGAATTGCAGCAGCAGCTGATCAAGGAGTTGCATGAGAGTCTATGGGCCGGTCATAGAGGAGTTTGGGCTACATTTGCCAAGATGAAGGAGAAGTATTGGTGGAAGGGTATGTATAAGGATGTAGTACAGTTTGTTTCATCCTGTATACCTTGCCAGATGTATTCCAACGTACGTCATCGTGATGGATTGCATCCTACTTATCCTTTAGCCATTCATTACAAATGGGTAGTTGATCTGGTAACTATGCCATTTGGACTTGGACAAATGAGGTATCTAGTCTTGGCTAGAAAAGATCTATCTAACCAAGTCGAAGGCCGTGCCTGAGGACAAAGACCACTGCTAGTGTCTGCCGCTTTCTACTTGAAGATGTTATTTGTAGGTATGGGTGTGTGGGAAAGATCACTGCAGATAGGGGTGAGCTGGATTCACAAGAAGCAGTTGAGTTCTTCAAGCGATTGGGAATCAAGTTGGCGTTAACCATTGCTTACAATCCTGAAGGGAATGGCAAGACCGAAAGAGGTCATCCGCCAATCATCAAAGCTTTGGTAAAAGCTTGCAAGGGTAAGATCCGTGAATGGCCTAGACTGCTACTGTTTGCTTTATGGGCAGACCGTACAACTCATAGTACCGTTACAGGTTACATGCCAGCAGAATTGATACTAGGACGAAAACTTGTGATGCCGATTGAGGAGGTTGTGCCTACTTGGAATGTTTTGCCATGAGAAGATGGTAGAAGTACGGAGGATCTTCTTGCATTAAGGATCCAGCAGTTAGAACGAAGACCTGAGGATGTTGCCAAAGCTGTCGAAAGATTAAAGATTGCTAGAGAGAGAAACAAAAGAAGATTTGATAGAACGCATAGATTACGACCCAAACCAGTTAAAGAAGGTGATTGGGTGTTAGTCTATGATAGTAGTCTTGATAATCAGCATAGCACTATCAGGAAGTTCTCCAAGAGATGGTTTGGACCTTATGTGGTGTTAGAAGTTTATGATAATACCACATACTCCTTGAGAGAGTTAGATGGTGCAGTGCTCAAGATACCGGTCGCAGGAAAGAGAATCAAGCTCTTTAGGAGGAGAGGGGAGGACCAGAACGTTGCAGAGTTTACGGAGGATGAAGCTGAAGACTCAATGCAGGTTGAAGATGAGTTTGAAGCCGAAGCCGAAGCTGAAGAGTCTTGATCTGGATGGCACATACCGGAGGATGTGCAGGTTCAGAGGGGGTGGATGTCGCGCTACTTGGCGGCTACATGTTATATTTCTACTCCGACGCTTGAGTTTAGTAGTTCTAGAAGTTAGCTTATATTACTTCTAGTCGTTTATGAATATGTTTGACACCTTTGCATACGGTGTTAACACTATTTTGAGTCTTAGTAGGTTGATTACCATGTTGATAGGGCTTAAGCTCATGGGTTGTATTTGCGTGTCGCCCATGCACGCTTTCTAGCTGATTTAAGTTATTTTTCGGGGCTGCGTGTCATTTTAAGTAATTTAAGTTTTACGCTGGCACTCTAGGGGGCTTGACGTGGTAGCCTATGAGTAAAACTAAGTTGCCACGTGGTTTAGGGTACTAAAGGACAACCAAGTGGAGCTATGAACTCCCATTGGTCTGTTTTTGTCTTTAGTTTAACTCTAAATTTAGAAATAGAGCTCTAGAGTGGAGTTCGAGCATTTGGTGAGGGATCTTCGAAATCTGAGAGCACGGGGAGAGAGGTCTCGTCATGCCAAGCACTTCCAGTGAAAATTTCGACCGATTTGAGTCAATAAAGACGGAGTTATGAGCAATTGAAGTTCGGATTGTGCTAGAATTGAATCATTTTGATTGGATTTAGGGTTTTCAGTGTCACTCTCAGCAGATTTGAGGAAATTGCTTCAAAACTTCGAGGTTGTGTTCTCCGCCAGCAGGGCTACGATTTCACAAAAAGTTTCATATCGATTGAGCAACTGAGTAATTCAGGGCGGCCGCTGAAGCTGAGGGGGTCTGAAAAGCTCTTAATCTAGAGCAGCGACTTCAGAGGAGGAGATCTGCAGTTCTATGTACATTCAGGAGTCCCAACTTCACAGGGATGTTCAGCACCCTGTAGACTGCAAATCCTGTAAGAAACTTTGAAATTGATCGAGCCAAACTCCTGTTATAGGTTGAAATAGCCAGCTAGGTACCAGAAATTGCCGTAGTTTTCTTGCTCAAAACTTTTCTGTTCATATCTCCGTGTCAGAATTTGATCTCAAGCTGAAATTTCGTCTGTGAGTTCAGTAGTACCTCATTTGCATGTAGGGGAAGTTTAGAGGTCTAAACCTTCATAGTTTTCCTCTCCGTGAGTGTCAAAATTCACCGCCGAATCTTATTACTGCCAGCTAGACCTGAATTTCGCCTTCTGGGTATATTACTAGATCTTACACATCTTTGTGAGTGTTTATAGCCCTATTGTGACCTGAAAGCCAACCTCTTGAGTGAACAACCACAGCCAGAAGCCCGGCGCTTTCCTAGGTAGACGGATTACACTCCGACAACGCTCATACAAGTCTCTTGGCTCTTCTGATATGTTCAGGAAGCAAAGTTCAGGCTTAACTAGCAATAATAAGATCTGACGGTGAACTTTGGCAGTCAGGATTGAGAAATATGTGAAGGTTTAGACTTCAGAACTTCTCTTACATGTCAATGAGGTCCTACTGGATACACATACGAAGTTTCAGCTTGAGGTCAATTCAGAGCACCAAGATATGAATAAAAACTTTCTGAACAGAGAAATTATGACAATTTCTGGTACCCAGCCAACTATTTCGACCTATAACAGGAGATTGGCTCAAACAATTTCAAAGTTTCTTACAGGATTTGCAGTACATAGCTTGCTGAACACTCCTGTGAAGTTGGACCTCCTGATTGTACACAGAACTCCAAAAAAGCCATAACTCCTTCTTTATTGCTCCAAATCGATCAAACTTTCCGCTGACAGTGCTTGGCACGACGAGCTCTATCTCCCTGTGCTTTCAGATTTTGCAGTGTCCTCACCAATTGCTCGAAATCCTCTTTAGAGCTCTGTTTCTAAAGTTAGAGTTACACAAAAGACAAAAATGAACCAATGAGAGTTCATAGCTTCATTTGACTGTCCTTTTGTACCTTAAACTACCTGGTAACTTATCTTCACTCATAGGCTACCACGTCAAGTCCCCTAGAGTGTCAGCGTAAAACTTAAACTACCTAAAATGACACGCAGCCTCGAAAAATAACTTAAATCAGCTAGAAAACGTGCATGGACGACACGCAAATACAACCCATGAGCTTAAACCCTATCAACATGGTAATCAACCTACTAAGACTCAAAATATATAACATCTTCCAAAAATGGAGTTCTCTGAGGTCTTAACTTCACTCAGAGAGACTAACGTCTGACAGAGAAGTGAATCATTTACTATGTGAAATGATCCACATCACGACAACGGTCAATCGTCGGCCTAGCTGGTAACTCATCTAACCTAGCAGTCGCCGCTTGCCAAGTATCACTGATAGCTGTCCTGATCCTTGACTCCATGGACACGTCTATCGTCTCTCGCTGAACTACTTCAGCACTAAAGGTAACTACATCCTCGCTCTCACTGAGTGTGGCCTCCAACTAGAACATTGGAGCCAAGTTGACTCCCAGTGCCCTCATAACCGTGGCTGAGAATAGTGAGACTCGCAAAACTGCTGTAGCCGCCCCCAACATCGAGTTCGACGTCGCATCCACAGACGTCGAGGATTGACTCACATCACACCCACTCCTGGATGTCTATGCCTCCAACTCTACTGCACCATCGGTAGGTCGTTTAGGAACCATAGATGTGGTCCTCAACGCATCTGATAACGTGAACGACTGGGGAAGCTTGGCCTGTCTACCAGCCTCCCCGCATTGTGGATCCAACTCCACTGACGCACCTCGTGGCTTAGGGGCACGTACTGCACCTTTAGTCACTACCGCAGATGTCTCAATCTGCGCCACACCAGACATGAAGTCGAAGTCACCTCCTTCTCCTCCATAAGACGTGGAAGCCTCTGTTCCACCTGATCTCCGCTGGGCCATAGCCATACTAGCTATCCTCTGCTCCAACTGCTCAATCCGAGCAGCCATACCAGGTTCTGACGTCGTAGCAGACGGTGGACCGACCGGTCCTCTCCCAAGTGCTGGACCTCTATCTCCAGCTCGACCACCACGGCCTCCCTGAGCTCCTCCGCCTCGTCCATGATCAACCTTCTCTTGCCGCAACTCGAGATGGAGATCAAAACAACGGTCGCTACTGTGACCAGGTCGTCCGCAATGCTCACATTGCCTAGGTACTGCTTGAGACGTCCCTGACGTCTCATAACCTCTCCTCTGTGGACAGTCCTTCTGTTGATGAGGACCATCACACATCCAGCAAGGACCCGCTTGCTACTGGCTAGAGAAGGACGGCATGGGCTTTTGCCCACTAGATCCTCCAACATATCCTTGATATCGTGACTGCTTTGCACGATCCTTACCACCACCACCACCACCACGCTGTTGCGTAGCTTGTGATCCTCGAGAAGAGGTGGTCGCTCCATGTGGTGTCTCCTTGCCGAACTCGGCAACCACCACCCTCTCCTCCACCATGTTGAGCTCAATCCGCTCAGCCAGATCAAAGACAACCGCCAACGTCGGAGGGGTATCTCTAAGGAGAGTAGCATCTCTAACTCTCCTACGCAGCTCCAGGTGTCGGAGTGTAATCCGTCTACCTAGGAAAGCGCCGGGCTTCTGGCTGTGGTTGTTCACTCAAGATGTTGGCTTTCAGGTCACAATAGGGCTATAAACACTCACACAGATGTGTAAGATCTAGTAATATACCCAGAAGGCGAAATTCAGGTCTGGCTGGCAGTAATAGGATTCGGCGGTGAACTTTGACACTCACGGAGAGGAAAACTATGAAGGTTTAGACCTCTAAACTTCCCCTACATGCAAATGAGGTACTACTGAACTCACAGACGAAATTTCAGCCTGAGATCAAATTCTGACACGGAGATATGAACAAAAAAGTTTTGAGCAAGAAAACTACGGCGATTTCTGGTACCTAGCTGGCTATTTCAACCTATAACAGGAGTTTGGCTCGATCAATTTCAAAGTTTCTTACAGGATTTGCAGTCTACACGGTGCTGAACATCCCTGTGAAGTTGGGACTCCTGAATGTACACAGAACTGCAGATCTCCTCCTCTGAAGTCGCTGCTCTAGATTAAGAGCTTTTCAGACCCCCTCAGCTTCAGCGGCCGCCCTGAATTACTCAGTTGCTCAATCGATATGAAACTTTTTGTGAAATCGTAGCCCTGCTGGCGGAGAACACAACCTCGAAGTTTTGAAGCAATTTCCTCAAATCTGCTGCGAGTGACACTGAAAACCCTAAATCCAACCAAAATGATTCAATTCTAGCACAATCCGAACTTCAATTGCTCATAACTCCGTCTTTATTGACTCAAATCGGTCGAAATTTTCACTGGAAGTGCTTGGCATGACGAGACCTCTCTCCCCGTGCTCTCAGATTTCGAAGGTCCCTCACCAAATGCTCGAACTCCACTCTAGAGCTCTATTTCTAAATTTAGAGTTAAACTAAAGACAAAAACAGACCAATGGGAGTTCATAGCTCCACTTGGTTGTCCTTTAGTACCCTAAACCACGTGGCAACTTAGTTTTACTCATAGGCTACCACGTCAAGCCCCCTAGAGTGCCAGCGTAAAACTTAAATTACTTAAAACGACACGCAGCCCCGAAAAATAACTTAAATCAGCTAGAAAGCGTGCATGGGCGACACGCAAATACAACCCATGAGCTTAAGCCCTATCAACATGGTAATCAACCTACTAAGACTCAAAATAGTGTTAACACCGTATGCAAAGGTGTCAAACATATTCATAAACGACTAGAAGTAATATAAGCTAACTTCTAGAACTACTAAACTCAAACGTCGGAGTAGAAATATAACATGTAGCCGTCAAGTAGTGCGACACCGGTCTAGTATCCCATACCAGAACTGGACTGCCTGTGCTTCCGTCACCCGTTGGGTAACGCTGATCAACCACCTCATGCGAGTAAACGCCTCGCATAGGCTCTCTCCAGTCTTCCGCTGGAACTCCTGCAGACTCCTCAACTTGTCGGTCCGCACACCTTGATAGTTCTTCCTCAAACATTGGAAGAACTGAACCACAGGGTTAAACCCTGGTGGTATCCCGCTCACACTACCACCTGCTCCACTACTTGTGGACGGACCGCTGGTAGTAGGTACTCCGCCACCTGTGGATGTACCACTGCTACTGGCACCCGAACTCGCAGGTGCTATGCCTCCCAAAACTGCGCCAGTAGTGATAGAAACGTAGTTGAGAGATCAATGTTGTCTCCACAACTCGATCTCAACATTGTAATCTCGCCTGAACTCATGATAATCGTCCATCGGCGGTCCCTCCAAGTGTTGGAACAAACCCTTCCATGCCATGAAGGGTGTAAACAGCTGTGTGTTCCGCATCTGCTGTAGATCGCATCAACTGTCGAACTCTTGGATGAAGTCATCCAGCTCAATGGTACCAACTGTATCCGAGTAACGTCGAGGTCCCTTCGTGGCCCCATAGATCTCGTCCATGTCCCACAACAACGGTGTGACGACACTAGACTCATCATCAGAAAACGCGCTGTCTGCGTCTGACTCGTCCTCTGGAACAACCGACGGCAATGGTGTAAGTAGTCAGTACCTCATCCCACTCCGTGTATATCCATGTCCGAGAAGTCTCCACCAGAACCTCCCGAGAACTCCGTGATGAGAGAATCCCGCTAACACACTCCCCAACCGAAATGTCGCAATCTCCGTCACCGCCGTAACCACCACTTGCCTAACCCCGCTCCTACTGCGCTCACCTATCTCCTACTAGGACGGTCAAGGTAAGGGCAACCTGTACCTGCCATCACCACAGGCAACCTCTCACGGTCTGTTGGTCGTCACTCCAACCGCACCGTGAGAGAGACAAAGATAGTCTGACTAGTCCGCAACTCCAGCCTCACTATCGACAGCACACTGGAGTGAACTCACTCTGGAAGTCAAGCGCCAACACAAGCAAACGCGGCGCACAAACAGGAAGCAGAATATGGAGGGGTTCCAACCACAAGAAGTCCAAACGATAACCCTCCACACTCAAACATTCACATAAAGAGAAACTCAGCTCCACCCGGACTGACGACTCCTCGTCGGTGACCACATGTACAATATATGATCACCAACTGTCGTAACTGATACTTAGGATCACTAACTAGACGTCTACACCTCTAGTAGCTCCAAAAATATCCACGTGGTAGCTCTACTAGCTCACCAAGACAATTGTCACCAACTGCATCCATACGCGTCTCTACGATATAGCAAACATTATCACAACTATAGCTTATCCTTAATACTATGGGGTCGCCCTACCACTCCCTTAGGAACGTGCGAGAAGATCTCCTACTACCTTATACAAGTCCATGAGTACTTGCACGCATCCCTGTAAGACACCAAGAGCTATTGGTCTAGTGGTAAAGCCAAAGCTAAGACTACAGAGTTAAAAGTCCAGGTCCAGGAATAGTGTTGGGATGGGTGACCAGCTGGTTTTACCCTTCCCACACAACTGAAGCTTGGATACTTCTCTCACGCATGCCAGCAAGCTGGCTTGAGGCGGGCGCGGTGTAGAGTTGAGAGTTTTCCTCGGGAAGGACAGAACCTTCTGACTGTGATATGAGCTTGAAGGCTGTGTTCAGTCTACTTAGAGAAGCACTAGACTCCTAGCTGTGGCTGGTTTGCTCAAAGGATAGGCTTCAGGTTACAAGGTGATACTGAAAAATGCTCATACAAGTCTCTTGGCTCTTCTGATATATTCAGGAAGCAAAGTTCAGGCTTAACTAGCAACGACAAGATCTGACGGCGAACTTTGACACTCAGGATTGAGAAATATGTGAAGGTTTAGACTTCAGAACTTCTCCTACATGTCAATGACGTCCTACTGGATACACATATGAAGTTTAAGCTTGAGATCAATTCAGAGCACCAAGATATGAGTAGAAACTTTTTGAACAGAGAAATTATGACAATTTTTGATACCCAGCCACCTGTTTCGACCTATAACAGGAGATTGGCTCGATCAATTTCGAAGTTTCTTACAGGATTTGCAGTACACAGCTTGCTGAACACTACACAAAAGACAAAAATGAACCAATGAGAGTTCATAGCTCCATTTGGTTGTCCTTTTGTGCCTTAAACCATATAGCAACTTAACTACACTCATAGGCTACCACGTCAAGCCCCCTAGAGTGCCAGCGTAAAACCTAAACTACTTAAAATGACACACAACCCTGAAAGTAACTTGAAATCAGCTAGAAAGCGTGCATGGGCGACACGTAAATACAACCCATGAGCTAAAATCCTATCGACATGGTAATCAACCTACTAAGACTCAAAATATATAACATCTTCCAAAAATGGACTTCTCTGAGGTCTTAATTTCACTCAGAGAGACTGACGTCTGACAGAGAAGTGAATCATTTACTATGTGAAATGATTCACATCACGACATCCATCCCCTCCAAACCTGCACATCCTCCGGCATGTGCCAATCTGTTCAGTCTTCTGCTTGTTCTTCTTCATCATCGCTCTCCTCCGCCTCAGTCTCTTCAAACACTAGGACATCTTCGTCTCTTGTTGGCCACTGCTCTGACTCCAGAAAGTTGAATAACTCAATTGACCCTCCGCATCTTTTGAACAATTTCACACGTTTGCCAGCCACAGATAGCTTCAAAGGAGTACCATCCAACTCACGTAAACTATAGGTGGCATTCTCATACACATCTAGCACAACATAAGGCCCGAACCATCTTCGAGAGAACTTACGAAGTGTAGAATGCTGATTCTCCAACGTGCTATCATATACCAGAACCCAATCACCAACATGTATTGGCTTCGGTCGTAGTCGGTGAGTCTTGTCAAAATGTTGCTTGTTTCTGACTCGAGCCACCTTCAGCCTCTCCTGCGCATCAGCAAGATCCTCCACCCTTCGCTCTAATTGCCTAATACGTAAAGCAAGGAGTGAAGCACGATCTATACCATCTTCCCACGGTAGCGTAGTCCACGTAGGAAAGCACTCCTCAGCAGACATGATCAGTTTTTGGCCCAACATAAGCTCAACTGGCATATAACCAGTCGTGGTACAGTGTGTAGTTCTATCAGCCCGCAAAGCAAATAGAAGTAGTCTCGGCCATTCTCTGGGTTTACCATCGCATGCTTTTACTAAAGCATGAACAATAGAAGGGTGTCCTCGTTCACTCTTACTGATGCACTCTGGATTCATAGCAGTAGTAAGTCGAAGCTTTAGTCCATAACGAGCAAAAAAATACTTCACTTCAGCGTCTCTCAACTCGCCTCTATCTGCACGTAATCTCTCAACAGATCCGTAACGACAGATGATATCTTCAAGCACGAACCTGCAGATATTCTCTATAGTCTTCGTCCGTAGTGCTCGTCCCTCCACATAGTTGGAGAGATCCTCTCGAACCAACACCAAGTAACGCATCCCCCATAACCCCGGTGGCATCATCACAAGATCAAGAACCCACTGAAAATGGATACTAGGTGGATAAGTAGGTACAAGTCCATCTCTGTAACGGACCTTAGAGTAGAACTGGCAGTGCAGACACGACCAACAAAGTCCATCACGTCTTGATACAAACGCTTCCACCAGTAACGCCTCTTCATCTTTGTGTATGTAGCCCATACTCCACGATGTCCAGCCCACAAGGTATCATGAAACTCCTTCAACAAATTAAGCTTTGTCGGTTGATCATCCACCACTCTAGCAAGCATCCCATCTCTTCTCTTCGGACGTTTCCACAGATAACTCTCACGTAGAAGGTAACTGTACGCCTTCCGTCTGATCTCTTTGAACTCTGCATCACTCCATCATTCTCTTCTGCATAATGAACTCTGATATAATCGAGTATCGCGGAACTTTTTTGAGTAGAACTCCTCATTGAACGGTAGTGATTCCAAGTCTGAAGTCTGCAGACCAACTTGGCACCAAACGTCTCCCTTTTCTTCATTCTCCACTTCTGCAACCATCTCGTCCTCATCTGTATAACGAGCCCTAGACAACATATCTGCAACTGGATTGTCCTTCTCTGCTATATGCTTTAGCTCAGGGTTTAGACTCCGGACATAAGCAATCCATCGCAACATTGTTATGTTTGGTGTATTGCAGTTTGTTATCATACCCAACAAAGGCAAACAATCTATTTCTAATATCACGCGAGCTCCTATCAAGAACTCCCGATCTACCTCCATAGCAGTAACAGCTCCCCACAACTCACGCTTCACCTGAGGATAGTTACGTTGTCTATCTGTTAAGATCCGAGCTCCAAACCTTGAAACAAACCGCACACCTTCTGCATCTTCTTGACCAACTGCCCATCCAATCGCCTTTGGACTCGTATCAACAGTCAGTACCACAGGTCTCCCGCTCTCGTAGCTAAGCCTCCTTAGTATAGGTGGAGACTTCAGAATCTCCTTCAGCTGCTCCATCGTCTCGTGATGTTCTTGCCGCCAAGTAAACCGCTTTCCCTTCCTCAGAAGTGCATACAGAGGCTCGGCAATGTGTGCATAATGAGGAATACTCACACGAAAGAATACACAAGCTCCTAAGAACCGTCGAACCTCAATAATGTTGGTGCAGTCAGCTATCTTTGCTATAGCATCTACCTTTTCTGGGTTCGAACGTCTTCCAAAAGTACCACACAGATGACCTACCACCACAATCTGTGACATCCCAAAGCGAGATTTGGTACTTGACAGAGTGAGGTGTACCTCCTCCAAACGCAAGAGAATCTTCTCCACATCTCGAATGTGATATGCAACGAACTTTCTGCAACCATCAAAAGTCACAACTTCGTCCTTGTCTTCCATCGGACAGCCGTTCATGATATCATCCAAAAACAGGATAGCGACCTCAGGTACAAACTCTCGTAACACCTTATGCATTACATTCTGCATATGGGCTACAGAGTTTCTCGCACCCTGAGGAAAAGTGCACATCCGCATCAACCCCAAAGGTGTACGCATGGTAGTCAAGTCTCTACTCTCCAATGCAAGTTGAAACTGATCATAACCTGAAAGCAGATCTCCAATAGAATAGATTGACCTTCCAGCAAACGTCTCAGCTACTTCGTCAACCACATGTTCTGTCTCGACGTTTCGAATCGTAATGTTGTTGGCAGGTTGCAAGTCTTGGATGAAGGGCAGAGCTCCTGTCTTCTTAGGTACTGTGAACCATCGGCTAGAGTACGGAGTCATAGATGGTTCAAGAATACCCATCCGCATCCTCTCTTTCAGTAATTTAATCACCTTCGGTAGCAAGACACGAGGGACTGGAATCGACTTCAAGTCCCAAGGTACGTGAGGAACAGTGAAGATAACCATCGGAGCTATCACACTAGGATCCACACAACCAATCTCCTCAGCTGAGAAAGAAAATGTCTTACCATGACTAACTATCATCTGTTCAAAAGCTCATTTCTCCTCTTCAGTCAAGAAGTCACCCCCTCCTACCTGGAGTTGCTCGAGTGTCTCTTGAGTAAACTTGTGCCCTACTTGTGTAGGATCTCTAACCACAGGTTCAGCAACCGCTAACTCCATCTGCTGCTGAGAATCAACAAGTAATTGGATCGCCACAGGCTTTACCTTCCTCGCTATAGCTTTATACTTGGCGTGTACTTCCGCTTCTTGCTGAGAGCCACACCAACAGACTGCCTCCTTCCATCCAGTCTCCAGTCTCGAATGAGGAAGATATCGCAAGTATGAGACAATCTCCTCATAGACTTCATGAGAATGGATGGGGATCACCACCCTACCTCCCATCTGTTCCATCAACCTATCTACATCATCCAACCAACGAACAAAAGACTGTACACCTACAAACTCCTCATAAACACCAGAAATCATCTCATCTTCCTTCAGAACTCCTGTACAACGCAGATTTGCTGCACACCTCTCCATCTACCTTCTACTCTTCTCAGTCAAATCCTCTATCCGCGTGAACTCAGTCCAATCATCAGAACTGAAAGCCATCAAACCAGATTTCCAACTATGTACAGTGCAACTACTTTCTGAATCTTGAGCAGCCTCTCCATCAGCCTCCTGTGATCCCTCAGGCTGCTCAAGCGGGATCATAGTAGCAGTAGATCCATCACTCTCGCTATCCCGTTCTACGAGAGTGGTTTCTGAAAACCCTTACTCCTATAGATAGGAGAATCCTTCAAGGTCTGCCGGTTTCGTTCGTGGTTCGTACGAACGGTCAGAAACTGCACAGAACGTCTATCATCTGGACTACGGATCCTAGCGTAATGAGATCCGTCATCCATTACCTTGGTCTCCATGCGAACTACAGTGATATAAAGCTGACCAAGAATAACAGGATATGAAGCAGAAGACTGCACGAAGAAATGTTGATCCACATCCACATCACCTATCTTCACCTTCACGTTAGGACAAGCGTCGTATAACTCACCCTTCTGGTTGTTTGCAGCTCGTAGCACCCAACCATGTTTCAGCTCGATAGGCCACTGACCTCTCTCGTACACCTCCCGTGACATGATGTTGATCTCAGATCCATGATCAACTAAAGCAGCAACAGGTTCAGTCAAACTTCCAAGACGAACTCGTGTAGCAGTTGTAGCACGAGCCCAATGTCTCCTTATGAAATCACTATCAGTAGCTGGACTCTCCTCGCCAGCTTCTTCATCATCGAACACAATAGTGTTGGTACCAGCAACCAATGCTTCTTGCTGGTATCCTTTGTCATCAGCTTCTTGAAAATGCACCTTTCCAAACTCTGCATCATTCACAGAAGCTCTTACCACATCTATCATTTGACATTCTACCTGCTCGGACATCACCTGTCTCTTGCGCTTGATGATGTCGATGATCAGTTCGTGAAACTCCCTCTTTGCAATACCAAGAACTTCCTGAAGAGAAAACTCGATTCACGCGTCTAGTATCCTCTGCTCCAAGATGCTCTTCAGATCAGTAGAAGTTTCAATATCAGCTGCCAACTTGTAAGCCGGTCCCTTCTCTTTCTCTTGGGCAGTAACCCGCCTACCAGCAGTCGTTGGCTCCTGCTGGGATCTCTACACGTCCTGCATAGGACCTGGTGCAGGTAGAGGAGTTGCAGAAGTAGACGGGATGTCCTCAGGAAGAGCCGCTCGTCTCCTTGTGACCCTTCAACTATCCCAGTCTCCTCAGGAACTCCAGTATCAAGTTCAGAGGCTTCTCGTCGTCTCTTTTCTTCCACAGAAGCATCTTGCCAATGAACGTGTCTATGTACATCCAGGAATGCTCTGATAGAAGCAGCATCTACAAGATCTCTCCATCCTACGAGTAGACTCGACTCCTCTCTTCAATATCTCAGAAGGAACCGGAGCCACATTCTTCTCAACAGTCCTATCTAGCAATGTAGGACTAGAAGAGACCTCAATATGCCCAGCATACACATCAGAATTTACCAGCGGTGTCATTAACGCAGTTGCTATTGCAGCCGCAGCAATCAGAGGTAGACTCCTCATGCCTCCTTGCCCAAACTGCGTGCTCAACGGCTCTCCAGTAGAAGAAAGGTGCAGCCTATCGTTCTGATAGCGAACCACACCATCTCGCAAAGCAGCTGTTAGTTCTTGACAGTCTCCTCAGAAATGATCAGGACTGTCACACCAAATACATCTACGAACCGGAGCTCCTCCTGGACTTGCAGCAGCAGGCGCCGGTGGCTGCTCTCTCTGCAATCCAGCTAGCTCTATCTTCAACTCTCGCATCTGCCGAATCAGGTCTTCGATCTGGTTGTGTTGACCATGGTTCTCCACAGGTCTCTGAACAGGTGCCTTTTGTGCCGGAGCTGGCACAACTGGCATCAAAGGGCAGCTGGGACAACGGGTCTGGGAGCAGGGGCCAAAGGCTGCTATACTTGAGGAGCAGCATAAGGTGGAGTGACCACTTCTGCAAGCGGACGTCCTCTCACAGCCACTCTTCCCCTCCTCTGCCTTGTTAGTACAGCCACAGCATCCTCAACTCTCCTCCAATCCATAGTAACACCTCCCTCAGCAGATCGATCGGTCAACATAAAACATAACCGATATGTCGTAGTATCATCGGTAGCTTGCAGGAAAAGCTCTGTTCTCTTAGCATCTAGGGTTATTCGCTCTAGAGTTGAAAGTTGCCGGTATCTCCGATCAAACTCTCTCAGCAACTCACTCAGGCTCATCATACGACCAGGTTTGTAGTGACGCATGATTTCTCCTTTTGCCCATTTAGTATACAAGATATCGTTCCCACAGAGGATTTGCACAAGTAACGCTGCTCTAAGTTCTAAGATCCGTTCAAACACACAAACACACGGGTTTTGCCTAGAAATCTCGTCTTCTCACAAAACCACACAAAACTACACGTCTTTCAGACACGCCAAATGGTGCTCTGGAACTAAACAAACAACTACCAATTACAATATCACACAACTATTCACAGAGAAGCTCGGGAAGACGATCTTCCTGCTTCCAGATTGTTTCTTCCGGTCTTCTCGATACCGTCTTCCCGAAGCGATTCTCGTCTTCTGGGGGTTCAACTCGTCTTCTTACACCTCCAGAAGATTGTCCTGCTTCACAGAAGTCGACTAGCAACGGTCGTTACACTTTATTCTCACACTCACATTCCAACGGGTTAGATAAATCACAGGGTGTATGCCCCCTGTAGCCTTCCCAGGCTTCTGCCTACGGAAATGGTCTTCCTGCAGCACTACAACGACATTCACCTTCACGGAAGCTCAATAGAAGTCTCGGAAGCTCACTAGAAGAAGGTAAGAGGATGGGGAAAATGAGAGAAGATGGGGAAGATGAGAAAAGCCAAACAAGAAAAAACAAGATGAAAAGAGTAAATTAAGATTCCAACAGGCTTCTAGTCCGGATCCTGACTAACAAGCCATCCATGCTTGTAATAGTTTGGGGAGGAAGACAACAAACGTGACTACTGTTGCACCGTCTTCTACTCGAGGATGTCGTCTTCTGTTGCGGGAAGAAGGCTTCTTTCTTCTTCACTTCGCTGCTCTGACTGCTCTGTCTTCTGGGATCCCTTATCCATAAGACCGTTCGTACGTAGATCCCAAGTGCTCTACTGAACGAGTCAAGCTACACTTCCACAACTGCTGACAGTCACCGCCACTCAAGAAGAACACTTCCCATGCACAATTGGGAGCGAATTCAATGAACCCACCATCCAGAAGACATGGACAAAGCTTCTGCACTCAAATCCACAATCTATTCTCCGAGAAGGAGTCACAATGGCATTGGGAAGCTCACTCCCTCTACTTCCTGCGTCTACTCCTCGACACACCAGCCTAGCTAACAGGACTACACGAGGATGCCGTTCCCTGTTCCTAGACTGTCCACTACTTCTATCTACATCTTCGAACCACTGCTGGTACGAGTATGCAGACCCCTCCGGTGTATTCCAAGACTATTCGTATGTTTCTCACAACGGGTGTAGTGCGAAGAACTAGCTATCCTGTCCCTGCTCTAATGTGTCTCGCCTGCCTGCTCGTAGAATCGGTGTGTATGTTCAGTTGCTACAGAATTCTACAGAACTGGCAGAACTCTATCTCCTACTCTGCTATCCTACTTATGTTGCTGCCGTGAGAACCAGGGGAGGCGACCACCAGGGAGAGAGAGGCGTTGACAGGAGGTTGTCACCTTACATGCAAGCGGTTCTCCTGCCCGAATTGGTCATCTGCCTTGTCCTTACTACGCTACCTATGCTGCCACAAGGTGACCTAACTAATATTACATGGAAAAACTGCCACTCTTAAGATAGCATGTTCGATCTTACTAATTTTGGAATTGTCAATGGAGTTACTAACTACTCAGATTGCACGGAGGCAATCTCTACCTGATCTGCTCTTATCGGAGCTCCTAACGCGGCTTCTGATAAGCTAGAAAGCCCTGCAGTTACCTCGGGTGTCACTGAGGTGGCTTCCTCCTCATCGTCTCTTGCTGGCCCTGCTGTCGCTGCTACTGCGTCTTCCTCGGCTTCGGCTTCTGCTTCGGAAGACAGAAGCGTCTTCTGGGAAGCGGAGTCGACCGGTGCTTCTTCCGTCTTCTGAGGCACGGGTGCGGGACTAGGGACCATGGGGACCTCATGGGGATCCGAGAAAGTCGCTTCCTCCACGCGGAATACCTGGGAAGACGACTCGTCTTCCTGTCTTCCAGAAGACATCTTGTCTTCCGGGGCGTCTTCTGGAGTCTTCTCGGCTTCCAACGCTGTCACCACCAAGTGCACAGCGAGGTCGAACTCCTCCTTCTCCATTCCGGATCCAGTCGATGGTGCTGGAGCGTGGGAAGATGCGGTTGCAGGTGTCGGAAGCGAGGGAAGACCATAAAGTGTCTTCACTCCTTCTATCTGTCGATCCAAGTACCTGAACATGCTTTCCCGGCATTCCACCAACATCGCTTTGGACTCGCTGTCCCATCCTCTAGCTAAGGTAAGTAACTTCCTACCCGCGGTGTAGTTGAACTTCTTCCGAAGCGCTTCCACCGACTGTGCCAACATCTTCTGTGCACGGGCCTCTGTTGCTTCCCGCTGCGTCTTCTCAACTGCAGCTTGCGCTTCCGCGGCTTCTCGCTGCGTCTTCCATATGGTCTGCTCTTCTGCGAGGGCGGTGATCTTTTCCCGCACTCGGGTGACTTCCTGATTGCGCTGCTGTACCCGCGCCTGCAACTCCTGGGTGCTCTTCCGAAGCTGTACCAGCTCCTTGGCAGAAACGGCTGTTTCCGCCTTGTACCTGGCTGCAAGCTTCTCCGTGGTGCGGAGACTAGCTTCCAGCGACTTCGTCTTCTTCTGGTCTTCCCCCTGTCGCAGCAAGGTGCGCATGCCGAATCCAGGTTGTAAGGGCTTCTCCTGTGCCCTCGCTCTCTTCTCCAGCAACTCCATAGCTGGCTGGATCTCCTTCTGGAAGTAGACACTGAACTCCTCCAGTCGTCTTCCTGCGGAAGACAAGTTCATCTCCACCACTCGCTCCGCGGTGTCGACTTCGTCTTCTAGAGACAAGGAAGCCTCTTCCACCACTACGGTCTTCATCTTCTGCGCACGAGAAGAAGCTACTCTTCTCATCTTCCGGGGTGGAAGACTCCTCATGGCAGGAGCGGCTCTCTTCTTTGCGCTTCCTCGCATCGCAGCAGGAGCGCCCCCATCCATCCTTCGTCTTCTGGAGTCTTCGGAAGACTCCCAGGCGTTGCAGAAGCAGTCTTCTGCTCCGATCGGGTACTCAGCAGGTCTTCTTCCGAGTCGGACTCCGATCCTGAATGAATGAGGGAGATGGGTGTCCTCGGTACACTTCTGGGACCCATCTTCCTCAGTGGCGTGACGTCTTCCGATCCACTAGACTCGTCTTCCCTCACCAGAAGCGTCTTCTGGTGAGAGCCGGGCCTCAGCTGTGACATCAGAGTGGGAGGGGACGTTGCGACTGCCGCTCGGTCATCGTCTTCCGAGGTCTCCTCCTTCACCTCCTGTCGCTCCGTTGGTCCATACCCTGCCAGCTGATCTTCCCTAAGATCCCCCATGGCTACATACAAGTAGCAGAGGAAGGGCGTCAAGTGTCCTCCCACCGGGGTACCCAAGTATGCTAGCTCCGTCTGTACATAGTTGTGGATGTACGCGCCCAGTAGATGGGCAGTACCAGTAGATGGGCAGTACCAGTTCCCAGTAGATGGGCACTCCGTCATCCCACACTGATTCCAGGAACTCCACGTCCTGATCTCCTAAGTACCTTGTCTTCTGCGCTTTCCCCTTGGGAAAGAGATGCAGAAACAACTTCGTCAAAAGTCGCTTCTTCGACTCCCGGTAAGATTCGATCTTCCAACCGTTCCTCCCCTGCCTGTCTTCCACGAAAAGGCAGGTGGTGCTCCCAGGCACATGCCACGAACTCACGATCCTAGGCAAGATCTTCTTCTCGTACCAATATCCTCGGTTCTCAGACTCAGGTCTGTGAAAAGCCTTGCGTCACCAGTCTTCAGTCCAGGAAGACGGTCTTCCTCGAGCTACTCCTGCTTTCGCAGGTACACGGTTACGAGGTGGCAATGCTGCCCATACCTCCTCCAGAAGCCCTTGATCTGCGAGGTTCCAATCCCACAGGAAGAAGTCGAGACCCAACTCCTTGAGGAAAGGAGTGACCTCGGCCAATTCTGCCGCTGGTAACACCAAGCCTCGCGGATGCATCGACATACCTGGAAGATCTGTTGCACTAAACCACAAGCACCTACTATGAGCTGAAGGCTCATTTCTTCCCGAGTGCCCACAGTCTAGCTTCTACTTCTCAGAAGACGAAACTAGTCTTCCAGAAGACAGCTACTCCGTCTTCCGGGATTCTAACAGTACTTCCTAGATAGCTCTCGTCTTCCGAGCTATATCTAAACAATCCTATCTAAGCAAGGCCTCGCATGGATTACCAAGAAGACAACCCACCTTGCATTACATCCTACTTCCTATCAGAAGATACAAGATTCGCAAAACATAAGTGCATGACAAGTTCAGAAGATGGTTGCGGGCTCCTGCGGTGACAGTGGCCTCTGGGAAGACACTCGGGACAGCTTCCGATTCAATGTCTTTCTCGGAAGACTTCCCGAAGTCAGACTTCCCTTCACTGGTCTCACCTGTCTTCGTCTTCTTACACGCAATCTATCCTCACAACAGACTCAAGACAATTGCACTCTGTCCTTCTGACTTCTCACCTCTCATACGCACTCAGGAGAAGCTTGCTGCTCGGTGGGAAGACATGACCCTCGACCATTCTCTCCAGATTCTGCCGGCAAGTATTCTCACGACTCTCTTCTAAGTTCGGGAAGAAGAAGGAACGGCTGCTATGGATCGGACAGAAGAGACCCGAATGGACCCTCACGTCTTCTCGCTCATTTTGCCAGCCTTCCAGTCTTCTAGTCTCTCTAGGAAGATGGGGAGTTGAGAAGCTTGGAAGACCGGGATGCACAGGCCTAGTTCCCGACTTCCAACTTCTCGAAATAACAAAACAACTCACCACACCACTCAGGATTCGTACCAAGTCTCTCTAAACACAAAAGTAAAGCAAATCCACTCTTGATACGAATTGTGTTCAGTCGACTTCCGAAGACAGTTTTCCGAAGACGGCCTTCCGAAGACAGTCAAGTTTAAGAAGCTTCTTCCGAAGATGTTCCCATCTTTCGAATCGTCTTCTGTTCCAAGTTTCGGGGGTAGAGAGGTAGTAGGGTAGAGAAATTGATAGCTGGGATCTCCAATTTGAGGACTAGGAGTAGGGAAGCTCGAATTGAGCTCGGGAAGAAGTAAGGAGATGTCTGACAGAAATTGGGCAGCGCTTCCGCGCCCAATGTCTCAATAGAAAGAATGGGGGGTAGGGTAATCGATCAGGCTGCCTGCACCCAACCAAGGAAGCGGGGGGAATACCAGGAAAAGGCGAGAAGAAGTGAGAAGGGGGAAAGAACAGGGAAAAGAACCTCTACAGTCTTCTTCTGCTCCCAGAGTTGCCTTCGACCTCCGCGCGCTTCTTGGCTCTGGTCCTAGCTCCAATGCGACTCCTCACGACTGCGCTTGCTGTCAATCTCTTGACCACGCTGTCGTAGGGCGTGAAATATGGTCTGGGAATACACGGGGTATCTGTCTGTAGAGAGATACAACTGGATCTACGACCTAACCGATGAAAATTTATGCTCTCACTATCTAATCTATCAGTTTTTTTTGTAGGTTACTAGCGAGCTAACTTGACCCAAGTGCAACACATGTGCATCACACAAATGACTCGGAGCTCGATTCCACTCTAGATAAAGGCAAGGTTCATACACGGTACGTGTCTGCTTTAGATCCCAAGCACTCTTCATACAATCTCTCATCCACATCCGCTTCACTACTTCTTCTCGACAAACTACCTAATTGTAGACTCTGACCTTCTATTGTTCGCTGATACGAGTTTGCTCAAGAAGATGTCCACAGCAAAGACCGCCTACTACACAAGCTTCCCAACGATACAAGACATATCGGCAGCAAAACAGCTAGAAACTCGGGGCGTGATACCGAGGATAACGGTACCTCAGCTTCAGCAAGACGTGGCACCTCCACTGAGCGTGATCGCCGTACCAATCTCACAATACAGCTTCCTTGTCATCCACACGACACCTCCAAGAAGCACACCTCCCATCTTCAAGTCGTTTTTGTTCAACTCCAACCAAGAGATTTAAGAAAAATTTCTCTACGTCTTTCTCGCCTCGCTGCAAACTGAACTTTGACAATCTCGTGCCTTCACCTCGATTATCCAATCAGGCTCAAACTTCACAGGACATCCCCTCTGACCCTTCTCTACTACTGTATGAAATTTCAGTATCAGATCTGACCCCCAACTGTCCGCGATGAATCAAGCCACCCGCCTGTGCTAACTTCTGAGCTTTACAGATCTCGATGGCCAAAATCCTAGATCTCCACACATTCTCTTACCCAATTGAACTGAAATTTCACATGTGACTAGCTGATAGGGCACACTCTCATCCTGGAAAGTTTCACTCAGAGATCCAATCCCATGTGCACGGAGCAACTCAAGCTTTGAATCCAAAGAAAGCGGGTTTTCTCATACCTCTCAACTGTAACAGCCAACTTCAATTGATCATTTCAGGAGCAAATCCAACCCAAATGTAGGATTGTTTTACATCAATACAACCAGCACGGAGTGAAATACTCGATCCCCTTGACAGCTCCTAAAGATCACCTCTCAAACTCCCGGATCACTCCAAAACGTGGCTCGGGGTACCGATTTGACCCCCTGACTTTCAACGTCCATCACTCTCTCCTCGGAATTCCAAATCGCCTGATCTTTGTCTCCAGAGTGTAGCCCATCTCGAGAGCTTTCCAACAAGACCACTCACTCCTCAAATGACCCTCGGGAAGACCTCCAAAACCCTAAAGCCGTCTGCAGATCTGGAATGGCGTTGATTGGTCGAAAATGGACCAATAAGAAAACAGATCTGAAAACCTCTTTTGTCCTCTACTTGGTACCCTAGAACAACTATAACCTTACTATCCTCTCATGCCTTCAAGGCATCGGCCCCAACCTTAGGTTAATTACATTCGTTGAACTATAGAGATCGTACTCAATACTTAAGATTCAGTACAAGGTCAAGATGACGACCTGGAACCGATTTACGATGAAAGGTACTACAAAAGGAAATGGAGAAGCCATCACTTGATTACAGTACTCCTCGCCAAAGTTCCTTGCGATCCATGCACGATGATTGATCTTCCGCCGACAGTGACATCGAACATCCACCCAGACGTTGAAAGGGATGTTGGCTGGATAATTCAAGTCCATTGGTCCTCGTCAAAGTAAGATGTACACTGTCAAGTCCCAGTCCTCTCCATACGTGACGATTGGTAAGATCACCGGAGTAGGCGAGTCCATCATCCTCCCCATGAACTCTTCTCCAAAGTAGGCGACGAACCACTGTCGAAAGTGATCGCGGTGGATCAAGTGAAGCTTGATATGAAACGGGTTCGGAAATGGTAGATTTGGAATTCGATTCAGCCCTCCATCCATGAATACAACTCCTGCTGCTCCTTCTTATCACGTAAGACACTAAGACACACTCATGAAAACTACCCCCCAAGAAGAATGCCTCCCAAACCCCCAACCCACTATCTTATACCTATGTTTGACAACAAGAGCCATTCACGCGAACGTTCACGGATCATTGAGTCGGCACATCTTGTTATCGTGCGATCTCACATCCAGATCTCTGTGAACGTGACACCTAATACCCTCTTATGCGAACTACACAAAAGGTTCACCGAACACAAAGAAAACACAACACCCGTTCTACACTGAATTCACATGTGGGACGTCTCACAACACGACAACGCCTCGATCCCACCTTCGATTCTACTCGCTACTCTCCAATGTCAGCTTCTCGGGAGCTCACAGAAACGCCTTCGTTCTCTGCCGTTTGTGCTCCAGCAATTCGGTCTCGCCCTTCGCCTAGCTGCCAACTGATTCTCTCCTACCTCGATGTCCTCACTTGATTCCTCTCTCAAAGCTAACTCGCGAAGCTCACTATCTCCAATCGATCTTCTCAAGCGCTGTGCTGCGGGAAGTTGGAATGTGCTTAATGTGCTTCCTTACGCATCTTCCCCGCAGATTAAGGGTTTTCAACCTTAGGTGTCTTCCCCGACCTACCTACCTATTTGGTGCGCCCCAGTAGGTACACCTACTGTCTTACCCGAGAACTCGTGGTTGGGCCTTCGCGGTCGCTGTCTTCTGGAAGACAGGTGTCTTCCGCCGTCTTCTCATCTTCCGCCGTCTTCCCGTCTTCTGAAGACGCAACTGAGAAGACGCTCTTCCGAAGACGGTTGTCTTCCGAAGAAATCAACTTCTTATTACAAACAGCTCTTAAGATCATCTTCCTGCTAAGGGAGACGTAACCTTAAGTAACAACGCTTCTTCAGTTATACAAACAAGTTATTATTCTTAAAAATTTCAAAAATTCGTGCATCTTGTAATTTGTGGGCACCATAAGGTTGCTGCTCAACCCAGTCTAGAAATGTCCTTCTAGTAACTCTCTCTGAATCCTCCTCAAGAAACTCTTCTCGATGAGATCGCTCAAAACTCATCCAGATTCCAAGATTTCTTCTTTGTACATCCTTAACTTGGTCCCGCAACTCAAGAATGACAGCTAACTCAAAACTTGCTATCATCTCAGTATCAGTACACCTAACCAGCTCCATTTCTCCTCTATATTCACGCAGATATCTAGAAATATCTCTACCTTCAAACCTTCCACATCTGTCCACAATAGCTTGCAAAGCCTTGGTGGACTTTAACTCACCCCCTCCAACGATCGGATGTTGTTGGACCAGGGCCGCAAGCATCTTCAGGATCTCAACCGTATCCAGACAGGGTACAGAGGTCGTTGCAGTCACATGTGCTACAGAAGGTGCTGCAGTAGACGTAGATGCAGCAACCGCAGAAGTAGCAGCAGCAGCGCTCTTGCGATCCATCTTCTCTCCTTGTAGTAAACTCAACCTCCTCAATCAATCATCCCAAGATCTCTCAGTGGAAGCACCAGATGTAGAGTTGAGAGTTTTTCTCGAGAAGGACGGAACCTTCTGGCTGTGATTTGAGCTTGAAGGTTGTGTTCAGTCTACTTAGGGAAGCACTAGACTCCTGGATGTGGCTGGTTTGCTCAAAGGATAGGCTTCAGGTTACAAGGTGATACTGAAAAACGCTCATACAAGTCTCTTGGTTCTTCTGATATGTTCAGGAAGCAAAGTTCATGCTTAACTAGCAACGGCAAGATCTGACGGCGAACTTTGGCACTCAGGATTGAGAAATATGTGAAGGTTTAGACTTCAAAACTTCTCCTACATGTCAATGAGGTCCTACTGGATACACATACGAAGTTTCAGCTTGAGATCAATTCAGAGCACCAAGATATGAGTAGAAACTTTCTGAACAGAGAAATCATGACAATTTCTGGTACCCAGCCAGCTATTTCGACCTATAACAGGAGATTGGCTCAATCAATTTCGAAGTTTCTTACAGGATTTGCAGTACACAGCTTGCTGAACACTCCTGTGAAGTTGGACCTCCTGATTGTACACAGAACTCCAGATTTCGTTCTCTGAAGTTGCTGCTCTAGATTGCGAGCTTTACAGACCCCCTCTGCTTCAGCGGCCGCCCTGAATTACTCAGTAACTCAAATCACTTGAAACGTTTTTGACAATCGTAGCCCGGCTGACAATGAACGCAACCACGAAGATTTGAAGCGATTTCCTCAATTCTGCTGCAATTGACACTCAAAACCCCAAATTCAACAGAAGTGTTGCAATTCTGACACAAATTGAACTTCAAAAAGCCATAACTCTTTCTTTATTGCTCCAAATCGATCAAACGTTTTGCTGACAGTGCTTGGCACGACCAGCTCTATCTCCCTGTGCTCTCAGATTTCACAGTGTCCTCACCAATTACTCGAAATCCACTTTAGAGCTCTGTTTCTAAAGTTAGAGCTACACAAAAGACAAAAATGAACCAATGAGAGTTCATAGCTCCATTTGGTTGTCCTTTTGTGCCTTAAACCATATAGCAACTTAACTACACTCATAGGCTACCACGTCAAGCCCCCTAGAGTGCCAGCGTAAAACCTAAACTACCTAAAATGACACGCAGCCCTGAAAGTAACTTGAAATCAGCTAGAAAGCGTGCATGGGCCACACGCAAATACAACCCATGAGCTTAAATCCTATCGACATGGTAATCAACCTACTAAGACTCAAAATATATAACATCTTCCAAAAATGGACTTCTCTGAGGTCTTAACTTCACTCAGAGAGACTAACGCATGACAGAGAAGTGAATCATTTACTATGTGAAATGATTCACATCACGACAGCGGGCTCGGGTTCAGGCTCCGCTCCGCCTTCGCACTCTCGCACTCCATTCTCACGCCTCCGCACTCACGCACCTCTGCTCCGCTTGAAGTAGAGTAGAACAGGTACAACACACCAGAAGAGGCTTGGCTCCACCTCGAATTGCACAAGATTGCACCAAAAGAGGCTCCAAAACAGCAAAAACAGCTTGCGGGTGCACACGGGTAACCAAAATATGACGTAAAACAGCAAGAACATCCAAAGCCAACCCGAACACCACCACAACAGATTCGCAAATGCACCATGCACACTTCGTGAATGCACATACACACAAGAAAACTCCTAAACTTGAGTTTCCACACGAAATTGCACCAAAATCTGACGTAACTAGCCTTTTTGTACTTTCGGGTGACACGGCAGCGAACTTCGACATGTCATAACTTCTTCAATCCTTGGCCAAACTCCACGAAACTTAGTGCACTAAAATTATCTCTCCAATGCGCTTCCAAAGAGCCCACTTCGGTCTGACATTGACAAGTACTGCGTCTGCCACGCCCAAACGCGCAATCCGGCTCCAACAAGTCACTTCAAGAACATTCCGCAAAATTTCTACAGCGCTTTCGCATGACAAAAATCTCCACTCGACCCCAACAATAGCAAATCGATCTGCAACCAGCAATGTAGCATGCGCCCACACACCTCGATCACAGCTGCAAACAATCAAGCACGAACGACAACGCCCGAAGATACCAGCGGACGATTTCAGATCAGCGGGTTCTTACTGAACTCCATCTCAACCTACGCTGAGTTCTTCGAGTAATCTGAACAGAGAAATTATCATCTCCAACACTACAACAAAGATTACTCACAAACGGTCAAGCCAAACCCACTCTAAGCACGAAGAGAATCCGGGTTACACTCAACTAGACTATCCACCATAGCCCGGAGCTTGAAGACTCAACTCGAAGAACTAAGGCCTCCAAGCCCTACCTGCGAAGTATACCCCTAGTGGGCTCTCCCACCAACTCGCCCTAACGGCACTAACGGCCTTACCGGGATGCGCCATTCGCACTCGATCAACCTAGCCGAGGTACCAAACTGACATGACAAAACCTTCAAAGGGACTCCATGAAAGAAGAGCTCTTCTCATAAGTTGAATATTGTTCATGATTCTAGAACTTAAGTTTGGATAGTATCTTAAGTGTTTAGTATTCGGTAGTAGAAGAAGAGAAAGTACTAAAGAGATAATAGTTCCACTGAAACCTGTTCCTATAGCAAAATTTACAGGGTTTAGATGAAAAGCTGTAAGTGTAACTTGTCAGACATTGCAGAATGAGTGTATTCATTCGGACCAATTATTTTAAACAATATACAAAAGATGCCATTTACAAGCATACAGTACGTACGTCAAGTGACTGTAAAGTTTACATATCACCTCCAGAGGTGGTACGTAACGTTTACAGTCCCAACTTGTAAAAACTTTTACGAGAATTATGTAAATTCTGTAAAAGCCAGGTTTAAGTGGCTCTATTAGTCACTTGACGTAATTACTGTATTCCTGTAAACGGCATCTCCTGAATATCATTAGAAAAACTTAGATCGATTTAATATACTCGTTTCGCAATCATTGACAATGGCTGACAAGTTACACTTACGTCTTCTTAGATGAACCCTTTAAATTTCACTATGGAAACCGGTTTGAGTGGCCCTAATAAAGACACTCAAACCTGTTTCCACAGTCAAAACTCAAATGGAACACCCGTAAAATGTTTTTATAGGTTTTTGCTGTAGATTTTTAAGTACCATCTCCATCAAAGTTGTGCAGCACCTGGAGCTCTGACTCTTGAGTCTGACAAGAACGGATAGACTTTTGAATGCTACTTCAAGTTTGTATGAACTGAACAAGTTTAAACGTAGTTATGATTGTAACAGCTATATGAGAAGAACTTTTCTTTCACTCCAAATTATATTTAGTAAATGATGAAGTTGGAGAAACTTAACTCGTTAATCCACTACTAATCCACTAGATGAGCAATTCTTATGATTTGATTACTGTAACAATTTCACATTCGACGATTGTATCCTTCTCCACAAGTAGAAACAGGGACAGCAGAACACAACAACAGTTGACATTCACATATATGGGACTCAAGTGCAACTCGGATAGAGCGAATTAGCATACTGGCTTGAGAGCTAAGCCTTCAGGAAGGCGTTCTGTATGGAAATTTGTGGGAAGTGCCGATCGACCTCCACACAGGAAACGTGCGGGATCTGCTAACCTGTTTTTCCCTTTCTCGTCCAGGACATAATTCTTATCGACTTCGGGGAAGCGAAACACTCGCGAAAGTTCAGAAGTAATTGGAAAGGATAGCTCTCTAAGAGCAAAACCGAAGCGAGCGAGCAGTCACCTTAAACCGCTACTTTTGACCACTGGCAGCTTCTGACGAGGACGTGCAGAAACAGGAAGAGGACCTGAGGAAACATTTCCTGCTTTTCAGTTACTCGACCGAGGAATGGATGTTTCTAGCACTGAACATTTCCTTATACCGTTTGGTTTCTCAATCAGGTTAAGAATGTAACAGTCAACGAGTCAGAAGAGAAATTTGGCAGAAGGAAGCCCCGACATGAAATGGAAGGTGAACTAGATACGATACCCGGTCCATGGGATTAGCGAACTCGAATTGTTAGGCCCCGACCAGCGACGAAATTCCACTCCTGAGCTCTAAGGTAGTTTTGCCCAACCATTTGTGCATACCAACTGATTTTCCCTGAATCGGTGGAGCACAAATTAATGTGGGGACCGCTACTGACAGCAAAAATGCACGTCTCAGACTGGAAGTGGACGCAACTAAACTCCAATGTGCGCTCGACCAGTTCCTGAGCGTGGAAAGAGCGGGTTTAGTTTTGCTGCTCTAGGACGAAGGTTGCATAGTGAACTCTGACGTCCTCACGCCTCTGTAGTCTTGCCATCGAACAACAAGAATACGTGATAACAGCAGTCTCGATTGACTGATCCTCGAAAACGTACAGTAAACCAAAGTGGCAGGTTGCTGAAACTCGAAAGCTTTACTTCCAGGTATTCGTTAGACCTGCAATGAGCGGCGATCTTGTCTTTTAACACTTGCACCATGGTGCTACAATCAGCGCAGCACAGTCCTCTGCCTCAAGTTACAAAAACCAAATGGTCCTTCCCGATGTGGTAAGTTCCTAGACAAGGGCTATGAACAAGGGCTATGAAGGAGAAATTTCTGTCATCACCAACGCTACACGGTGCTGAAGTGTGAACCTGGAAGGATCTTGACATCCTATGATTTACGATCGACCGTAGCTCATTCCCTTTGAAGAAAACAAGGAGACCGGGCAACGTTCTGAACGCTTCTCCATCCGGATGCTCGACGCAGACGCTGCCCAAAACGTACGACAGCGGTAGCCGCTGATGGGCGGTGCTTCATATCGAGGAAGTTGATTTCTTTTGTAACACGATATCGAAGCGATGGCTGGAGTTACGGACAAATCAAGGAAGATGGAGATCTGTGTGACACTATTTCCAAGCGATGACTTGGATTTCTCGCTTGTTCAATTCTTGCTTCTTGTATTCATTGGGTCTCCCACGACGGGAGGATGGGCTGCGCCGGCCTAGGAGGTAGTGCAATACCAAGGCGACTCTGGCGAATCCGAAGCAGCAAGCTACTCCACTGGACTCGCACCCGTGAAAGAAATAAGATTAATATCGTGAGGGTCGATGACCCTCGTATCAGATATTAAACTGATAAGAACAGATACTACACTTGATCTTAGCCAAAAGGCCGAGAAAGGTATACCTCTACCTCGGCAGCGGGAACCTTATGAGTCTCAGTGACCTCACGTCTGTCTGCTGTGCTTATGGGTTTAAGAACTAGTGTTTTATTGTTTTATGGACTATTCATATACTTCCAGTTTCAAAGTACTTTTTCCATTTCAACCGGATACCAGTCCACAAAGCAAGAGATCCCCTGAACTATAAGTATTCTCTCTAGTTATCGTTCTAATCAGACAGTTCTCGCCTCCATAGCTAGAAAATGTGATTGTAAGCTTAACCTGCCACTTCCGCTCATATGCATGCTCGATGAATGATAGGAACTTTTGCTCGCTTGTTGTTATCCATCGCTCATTACCGATCCCGGAAAGTGAATCGTTGAGCTGGCCTAGGAGGTACGTAGATAAATGATAAGCGGCACCGACCAGACCGAAATAGCAGGCTACTCAACTGCACTCCCGTCAAAGCAGGTAGAGTCAGATTATAACCATGTTCTTATGTTCGACTGTGCATGACCCTTTAGACAACTGAAGTGCATTAGAAAGGCAAGCTCTCCAGGAGCAAAGTTGAAGCAAGCGAGCAGTCACTCACATATTCGTTTCATACATCTTCTCTGACTCGGATACCACCACGATAGAGACGCATGGCCTCCACATGTGTATGCACAACAACTGGATTGAGAACGATATCAGTGCTGCAGGCGCAGAGTACGTAACTGACTCTCTTACATCAATCAGTCTCTCAGCAATCACTGTAGTCGATGTAAGGTAATTCTGGATGATGGAAAACGTCGCCAAAAGTGGTCGTTAAGTTATCAAACGGTGCACAGTACGAACAGAAGTGGAGCAAGTGGAGTATACGAGAGAGCCATAAGGCAGGGAAAGCAAATACTCCTATTTTCCAAGCTAAGCTCGAGCAACTTGTTCACCCGACGATTTTCCCAGAACCGATGAGCTCATCGTACGAATATGTAAAAACTGTACCAGCCCAAAGCTTCGATCCCGCAGCTTTGGCAGGTACAGAAGGTGTCTGGCGCTTATATATTCAGCTCTAGATTCGACATCAAGAGTTACTTCTACTGTTTAAGATGTGAGCAGAAACCAAGGCTTAGTACAGAGGACAGAAAGTACCTTCAAACAGAATTCTGCTTTTGGCACCTGACTCTCGGGAAATCGCTGGAAGTTCCCTGCCTAAAACGTAAATGTATAGCCGGATTGTCAGAATGAACTTTGAGAATGAGGATAGCAAACCGATTCATGTGAGTCCCTCGTTGAAAATTCTCCTGGTGCTCCAATATCCCGTAAATTCGGTAGCTCCGGATAAATCGTTCACATCCTCTCTAACACCACCCCCGTGAATCAAGTACGCTTTCAGTTTAAGGTTAGTTCCAGGCCGAGCCTCCCATGTGCCCAACATTCCCTTCTCCAATGTGGAACGATTCTAAGCAGCTTCACAGGGGCATGAAGAAGAAAAACAATTCCAGTGAATCCTCTTTGATGTTCGGCAGATTGAGGCCCTAATAATCAAATTTTGCATGCGATAATAATTACATCTCCTTTGGCCGGTCTTGAGATGAGGTGGAAGGACTAAAAATCAGTACCCGGTCTATAAGATTGGCGAAGACGACTTCTTGTTACGAACGATGGACGAGTGACACTTCAGAAGGTTCACTCCTGAGCTCTTGGTAGCTTTCGCCAACCATTTGTGAATGACTGATTTTCCCTTGAATCGGTGACGCCTAAATGAATGCGGGGACCGCTACTGACACACAAGAATCCACGCATCAGAATGGAAGTGGGTGCAACGGTAGAGTTTCTCTACAAATCATAAGAGGAAGATTCCACACTGCGATCGAGCAGTTCGTGAGGGTCGAAAGCTAGGGTTTAGTTGCTCGAAGACGAAGGTTGCTTACTGAAACGTCCAGTAAACCAAAGTGGTACACTCGTAGGTTGCCGCGGTGTCGTCGGTTAGAAACTCGAACGCTTTACTGAGCAAGTATTGGGAAGAGCGGCGACCTTGGTCCACTGATGAAGCTACAACCTCGTAACAACTTCATCGACTGAATCATGGAGCTACAAAGAGTCAGCAAAGGATCTCTACTCAGTTGCTCCGTCCCCATTGACCATCCACACGAGAAACGAAGACGCAATTTCCATAATCATTCGCGCTACATAGTGCAGTGCACTAATCAACCGTGGGACTCTGCATATGCAGAAGACTACACCTTTTTCTGAACAACTGCTATTCCGCAATCCGCACACTCTAAGAAAGCACTGCCTAAAATTTGGCAGAGCTGTGGGAAAATGTCTTACTTCATGTCCATCATACGATAGTTTTTTTCTTGGAAAGGCCGGTTCACTCGGACACTCAAACCGCACCTTTCATCAAGGAAATAAGTCTTCGAGAACACTTCCTTCTTGCATTCATTCGGTCTCCCACGAGGGGAGGATCGGCTTACGCCGGCCTAAGAGGTAGTGCAATACCAAGGCGACATTGGGAGTCCGAAGCAGCAAGCTACTCCACTGGACTCGCACCGTGAAAGAGATAAGATTAATATCGTCAGGGTCGATGAACTCGTATCATATATTAAGTTGATAAGACCTGATACTACACTTGACATTCGCCAAAAAGCAGAGAAAGGTATGCTTCTCCCATTGCAGAGAGAAGGCTACGACTTTTGGTGAACCTCATCTGCTTCTTCACGGCTTATGGGTTTAGGAATCCTTCTGCTTCATTGCTCGCAGCCCACTGATTAGCTGACGGCACACATAGCAACTCGATGCTGAAAGCAGACGCATCACAGAGTCCCCGATAAGACGAATGAGGAGAAGATGTATTTTGTAACATGTAACTATGCTAATGTTTATGTAGCTTCTCGATCAAGCAGCTTACTTATGCTGCAGAGTTGGTAACTGTTGTTTCTCTGGCCTCGGGTTCGGACGTGCTAACGGGATCCAACCGGTTTTTGTCCTCGATAGAGTAGATCTCACCCTTCTGGACCTTGGGAGAGAGAGAGAGAGAGAGAGAGAGAGAGAGAGAGAGAGAGAGAGTCTGAGCAGATACCACTCGGATTCGTTGGAATTCAGTGTAACGAGTGCAAATTGACCACTTCTCTAAAGAATGGTTTCGATTTCGTCGAGACAGAAAGGGAAATGAGGTCTGGGGAAACTGAGTCACAGTGGAGTAGGGGAACAGAGATTCCATGTGAGGGTAATTCTATTCTAATTCAATTCCCGAAGAGTAGAAAAATCTGCATCGATCGGAGGGCAAGGAAGCATGAAAGACTCAAGTAGAAGACAGGGTGGCATGATGAATTCTCTGTCCATCTGCCACTCATCTTGTCGAAGACCTCAAGTTCGGTAAACCTTCATAGGGCCCGTCCGGTCACCATTACCGTGGTTCGTTCATTCGGTGAAAGCTGATGCGGACGTACGTAATCTACCGTGTCAGGCTTTTGTTTCCCTCACGGTTTCCAGCGTTCGTCTAACTTTCCTGTCCGACAGAAATAGGTGAAACTAGGTATTTCCTGATCGGGGAACTCACCGCATAGATGCTTCCAGATGAGACGGCAGATCAACTCTCTCACTGGCTTATTCTGATTTTTGCCGCGAGAGCTGCGATGAGGAGGCGGAGTGCGCGGGAGGGAGAGGAGAGGGTAGGAAGGGATAGCGTTTTGAGGGGGTGGAGTGAGGTAGGATCGGGTGGGTTATATTCTTTCATATATATTTTTTTGTTTTTTGTTTTTGTTGATTCTACAATTGATATATTCTGTGAAGAAATGAGTGAATATTAAAAAAAATTTGAGTTTTTTTGAGATTTTAAGGGTCCACACGTTTCTTTTTAGGGTTTTTGACAGATTTTTGATAGACTTCTTGCTATATTTAATGTGTTTTTATTTCTACATATCAGGGTTTTTCTTTCTAGTGGGGTTTTTTTTGAGATGTTTTTATTACGAGTACCGGCTTGTTGGATATCGTCTTTCTTTTAGCTATGGGTACTCTCTTTCTCATGAGATCGAGATTGATTCGAGATACATCGTGTCGGGTGTACAATCAATTATTCACATCGCAAAGAATAAAATCTCATGTGGAAAGATGCACAAGAGCTATGATAGGACCACATGGGATGCCAGGTTAATCGAGAGCGGAGGTCTACACGTGCAGTCAGGATGACACCATTAGCCCTTCTTCTTGGAGTTCCTCTTGAGTTGTGGTGGTTAAGAGTCCACGAGTCAGATTTTGATATTGCTCGAGATGAGTTTTTCTTGTTCGCGTTTGTTCCATCGGTTATCCGTGCTCTTCATGACGAGGTGAGACAAGCATTTCGTCTACACCTCGACATGTTGACACGGAACACCAGGGACAAGACGGCGTGGTTACTGTTCTTCTTACTTCCTCGTTGGTGCCTCCGTTATATTCGAGTGGCAGAAGGAGACATTGGGAGGTGACGGTCTATCTTCAGAGATTCCGTGCAGGTGATTGGTCGGCTTTACAAGAGGAATCAGTACGTGTGGTACGAGATAAGAGTGAGTCTGTCTCTACATGTGATGTCTCATCTTCTGTCCGCATTCGACGTTGTAGGATGTTAGGTCAAGTATGAGAGTATAGTAGAGCTACTAGAGCATTGCATCATTTGTCAGTAGCATGTCCTATTGAGGAGATGATCGCTTCGTTACGTCTCCTCTATTCTCACATCGGATGATTTCTCACCACTTGAGGTTCAGGACTATCAGTCTGAGGAGCCATCATGTCTCAATAGATCCTTGTTTGTCTAGATCTTGTGTACGGCTCCACGTTTATCTTTGGAGGTATGTCTGGGATGGTCTAGGAGCACCTACGTGATTGTTTTCAAACAGACGGCCCCTCTAGTGGTTTCACGGAGCTTTTTCAGATAGCAGCAGTAGTAGCTCAAGGACATATTCCTCAGTCTATAGCTAGCAGGCCTCTTGCGTCCTTAGTATAGCGCTAGGAGCCGCAAATACCCAGTCAACAATAGTAAACTAAGGCCTAACTTGATTTTTCTTTCTTTCGAGTCTCGTAACTTCATCACTAAGCGTCCAAATGAATAGAACAAAGTGCCCATGGGAAGCTGACAACGAGCTCTACTATCGTGCGCATACACATCACTACACAACATACATCGTTGTCAGATATACATCACACATACACATAACACATGGACGACGTCATACACATACACAAGTGTATCACAATGATAAACAATATGTACTCACTCCATCATGCCAACGGGCACTAAACAATCACTAAAGTCGAGCCAAATCCACTCTGTGCTCGCAGAGACTCAAGATTGAACACACCAAGACTATCCACCATAGCTAGGAGCTTGAATGCTCAACTTGAAGGACTAAGGCCTCCAAGCCCTACTTGCGAAGTATAACCCTGGTGGGTCATCCCAAGAACTCGTCCTAACGACACTAACGACTCTATCGGGATTAGTCACTCCGCACTCGGCCAACTTAGCCGAGGTGCTAAACTGACGTGACAGCTGTTGTGCATATACACATCATTACACAACATACATCGCTGTCAGAGATACACCACACATACACATAACACGTGGATGATGTCATACATATACACAAGTGTATCACAATCGTCTCTTAACTAACGGTTAGGTCCCTCTAACTTTAGATAGCTCCATATCTCAACTACGTGATATACACCTTCATGGGTGTAAGGATCAGGAGGCCGGGTGCTACATCGCCTCATCGTTAGTCACATGTCTGCAATCCGTATCACGCAAAGATCTAATCGGCTATTCCTGCTATATACATCGAGGACAAACCCACCGTCTAGTAGAAACGACATTGAGAGGTGGAGTCAAACATGAAATGTGTCAACCTCTAGAACAACTATCACACACCAACATACGGGCTGCTCCACCAGCAGATCCACACAACATACACCTCAAGCTCGCACGTACAACTGCTAAGCTTGAGTCAACGGTCCCATCGATGTTACGAAGATGACATGGTACGCAATTACGCACATGGTCCTTCCAAACAACACCATCACGGTCCTCTAACATGAGTACTCCAGAAGGTAACACCTCACGCACTCGTAAAATAGTGCACCTTGCGGTCACATCCAACACATCGGTGTAGTCTATTGTAGATAAATATAATTATCGAGATGAAACCTACGAATCGATGGCCGATAATCTCCTCCTCGAATAGTCGCATATTGCAACATGTCTCTATGTTGAGCAATCGCTAGGTTCTCAAAAGTCATAGACATAACTTTCTGAAATGTCTTTGCTCGTTGAGAACATGCGTCCATTCACATATCCGAGTCATCAAAGTTTAGCACCTCAGCAGAATCACGACGAATGACCGAAGGTAGATCTAGATCTCGGCCATACAATGAAAATACGATGAGAAGGAAGCCAAAGACGCTTGTCGGTTAAAACGGTAGCCCATAGCCAACCATGATAACTGCACATCCCAATCTTCCGAGTGGTCCTTCTGCAAACCATACTTGCGCAATCTTCTCTTCACCGTCTCGAACTACTCTCTCCGTCAAACCATCCGTCTCAAGATGATCTCGAGATGTAGTCCGATGATCAATCAGCACCTGATCACACAAGGCTTGAAACGCACCAAGGAACTTTGTACTGTGACCCTCAAGCTTGCTACCGGTCCTGTCTCTCATCTAGGGTAAACCTCTGATGGTCTTTGATGAGGCGCATCATAGAACTAGGAGGCCTCGGCTAAATCCAACTCTCAACATTCTCATATCTCTTCCTCACTGGGAACGAGAACTCTCATGGAGATGCACAGTTGAAAAACACACCCTTTATAGATATGGCCTAACAGTTTCCAAATACAAGGCAAAGGGAGGATGAGAGATAACTCCACATCCCCTCTATTTATACTACTGCAGATTTATCATGGTAACTAATTGTAAATCTGATTTATTGTAATTTACCAAGACCAAGTCAAAGATAAAAGTCCTAAGTCAAGAGTAGATTTTTCCTCTTTTGACTCTACTCTAATAATTAGGATCCTTCTAGAAGTATAAAGAAATCTTTGAAAGAAATCTCGGATTGCTCCTTATAAGACAAAATACTAACACATAATTGAGCCAAAAAGGTCAACAACCCTCTTGATTGTTTGACCCTTAAGTCTCTACAACCAATAAAAATCAGTCACGCATAAGACAAGAGTGTATTATTCACATCCTTGTCATTTTATGCACAACCAAACAAAATAGTAATTCTCACACTTTAGAATATTCTAATATTCTGTCCTCAAATACCTCCAACTCTAACTGTGACTACTCCTAGTATATGTCACTAACTTAGAGTATGATCTAGCCTTGGGACTTATTTAGAAAACTCACCACACATAGTTATAACTTATCACATATTACTACTATGCAACCCCTAGGTGTTACATTTACCCCCGGACTAAGTTTTCACTCCATCCTCGGAGTGAACGATGACTTCCTTTGATGGAAGACCTTGAGCTTGTCGTGATTCACCCGATCAAACCTCCGTCCTCCTAGCTCTTTCAAGTCGTATGTAAAATTACTCCATACCTTCTCGACAATGAAAGGACCAAAGTAACGTGGAAGGAACTTCTTTCTAGCTCTCTTATACCTAATGGCATCAAAAAGCATTACCATATCTCCTTCCTTGAACGGCTTCATTTCTCTCTTATCGAGACGCTTGTCGTAATATTTCTTTTGACGTTCTTGCGCCTTCTTCATCTGAATCATTGCCATCACTCGTGCTTCCTCCAACTCCAATAGTTGCTCCCTTCTAGACTTCTCAGCTGCTGCTCCAATCGACCTCTTTAACCTCTTATGGACAGTTTGAAAGGTAGGTAAATCAAACTGTATGGGCAACTTCGATTCCACACCGTAAACAAGATGAAAAGGAGTGTACCCCGTCGAAGTCTTTGTAGTAGTCTTATACTCCCACAAGATTGCATGTAATCTCTTATCCCGGTTGTGCTTCGCATCCTCCATATCAGCATCCTTGGTCAGCATCGTACACAAGGTATGATTGGTCTTCTCAGCTAACTCGTTAGCGTTCGGTTTGTAAGAAGTTGTCACTCGCGGCTTGATGGAGAAATGTTCCAACATAGCGGTTGTGATGCTTCCCACAAATTCACCACCCCTATCAGAAACCAACTCAAGAGTGCATCCAAACCTAGTAATGATCAAGTGAGAAAGAGGTTGGCCGTTTCTTATGTGAACGGATCAATCCGTTCTCATAAGAAACGGCCAACCTCTTCCTCACTTGTGGTTTTAAGGGGTCTGGCTTCCACCCACTTGGTCAGATAGTCGGTTGCAATCACGATATATCTGTTGCCACGAGGGGTTTTGTTTAAAGGACCGACATGATCAATTTCACACTTCTCAAACGGACCTAGCACAGGAACTGATCTCAAGAGAGGAGTGCTAGTAGACTTCTTGGCAAAGGCTTGGCACACATCGCAAGTTTTGCAATACTCCAAACAGTCCTTGAAAATACCCTTCCAATGATATCCAACGTCTAAGATTTTGAAAGCCGTCATCTTACCAGCGAAGTGACCACCACATACAGGTCCATCGTGGAACTCCAACATCAACCTCGTAGCTTCCTCCTTGCCCACAGCTCGTCGTAGCAATCCATCAGCACCTTGATAGAAAAGAACTCCTTCAACAATGGTGTATGGCTTACACCTTCTCATTAGAGCATTCTTCTCTCTCGCTCGCATACCTTCATAAAATGATCCGTCAGAAAGGAAATTCCACACCTCCTTGTACTCTTCCGACACCTCGCTGCTCAACGTGATGGTCATCAAGTCTTCATCCGGGAAAGTATCATCTAATGGTTCTTCCCCCAATTCGTCATAAGCTCTAGATAACAAATCTGCGTTGGCATGCTTCCTCCCCGGTCTATCCTCAATGACGTAATCATATTCTGTCATGAGGATCTTCCATCGAGCTATCCTTCTCTCCGCGTTGGGCTTATTGAAGATGTACTTCAAAGCTTTGTGATCAGTCACTATAGAAAATTTTCCTCCTAACAAATAGTGCCGAAACTTCTTCAAAGCAAAGATTACGGCCAACCCTTCTCTCTCTGTCACGGAATAGTTCTTCTCAGCCTGCACCATCTGTCTACTAGCATAAGCTATTGGATGGTCGTGTCCATTCTCATCTAACTGACTCAAGGTACATCCAATCGCAACATTGGATGCATCAATATAAACAATGAATGACTTACTCCAGTCAGGTTTGACGAGGATTGGGACTATCACCAATGCGTTCTTCAACTCTTCAAACGCTTCCTTAGCCTTCTGATCTTGAAGTATCAGCTCGAAGACTACACCCTTCTTCATGTAGTTGGTCAACGATTGAGCTTTATTGAAAAAGGATGAAATGAATCTACGATAATATCTCACCATCTCAAGAAATTGTCTCAACTTGGTCAAGCTAGTAGGGAATGGCAGTTCGATTATCTTCTTCACCTTGTCTGGATTCACTCCTATTCCATTTTTGGAGACGATGTACCCCAACAACAAACCCTCCTCGCATCCAAAAATGCATTTTTCTGGATTCAAAGATGCATTAGCTTGCTCCAATCGCTCTAAGACTTTGATCAGATGATCAAAGTGATCCTCTTTCCGTCCATACACACAAAAGTCATCAATGAAGTCTCTAACAAACTTCCCAAGAAACGGTTCTAACACTTTGTTCATGAACCGTTGAAAAGTAGTTGGAGCATTACATAACTCGAACGTCATCATGCAAAACGCAAATGTACCTCACGGATTAGTGAAGGTCGTTAGATATTGATGCTCAAGTACTATATGGATCTGGTTATATCCACTATAACCGTCTCCAAAACTATACCATTCGTGATCTGCGACTTCTTCCAAGATCTCATCGATGAATGGCAACGGGTAGTAATCCTTCTTCGTGACCGCATTCAACTTCTTGTAATCCACACATACGCGAAGCTTACCGTTCTTCTTCTTCATGATCACGATGGGTGATACCCATTCTGAATTCTCCACTTCATAAATGAACCCAGCTTCCTTCAGTTTATCAGTCTCTTCTTTGACGATCACTGCTGTTGACGGGCTGATCCTCCGTTGCTTTTGTCGAACAGGTCTCGCGTCTTCCTCCACGTCGATCCGGTGCGTCTCCAATGTCACCTCCTTCAGATCTTTATAGCTGAAAGCAAACACGTGGATGTACTTCTTGAATACCTCCAAGAATCTTCTCTTCTCTTCCGAAGTCACCTTGGGCAAACTTGATGGTTGCTAGTCTTCGCTCTAGCTCCTCTCCACTTAATTTTGTTTTTTCCGGGTCCTTCTCAACAGATGGACGAGGAAGCAAATCAAAAGCTCCAATATGATGCGTGATGCAATCCATATCGAACTCCTCATCTTCTGACGTCTCCTCATCAGAAGATCCACCAGTATCTACTCCGAAGACACTTCCACTGTCTTTGGTTTTTGATTCCTAATAGTCGCTGGTTGGTCTATCAGAATCAAAAGTTACACAACCACCACTTGAGAGAGGCACCTTCACTCGATGGTTGCTAGGTCCTATCCTAAAGTAACTTTTGTGTCATCTATCAGTTGTACGAACGGCTCTCAACCAAGGTCTTCCAAGGAGCAAGTCATAGCTAGAATCTTTTAGATTTTGAAAAGACATTAAAGTTTGTATCCCAATAACCGACACCACTACTTTCTCTAGGACTCCGAGAGGTCTCACCGTTTGCTTGTTTGCCATACCAACAATGATGCTCGCCAGTCTCGTGAGTTTCATCCCCAACCGCTTCAATCAACCCTTCAGATATCGCATTCACAGTAGAACCTCTGTCCACCAACACATCAGGTACAAAGTGTCCATTCAATACCTCAGAGGCATGAGCATCCACTACACCAACTCCCACACTTGAGACGTTGGTCTTGTCCTTAGATTTCTTCTTCTTGGTCCTTCTCGAGCTCAATCCTCCTCGAAGCTCTCTCTTCAAGCTTGGGTTGAGTGCAATCAATTGACACATTGTTATGTTGGCTTTTTGCGTGTCAACATCCTCCACTACGTCATATCTAGGTTGAGCAGCTGAAATGGTGAAATCTTCCATTCCCAACTTCTTCCTAGACTCCTTCTGAGAAGAAGACATAGTGCTGGAACGAGTGCTCCTACTTTGGGAATCCCCAATGATCATAGGTTCCTCTGAAAATCTCGTCCTCTTCCTCTCGTGAGCTAAGAGTTCCACTTGAGAAGAGTAAGAGCATTCTCCTCTCTCATAAACGTTTGGCACCTTCACCGCATCGATTGTGACAACTCCTTTGTCTTTGTTTTGTGACGGGACTCCTCTCCCCAGATTTCCTCTTGTATCTTCATTGTTCCGTCCTCCATTTTGGATGGAGTGTGGACAATTCCTTTAAAATGAGGACCACCACATCCGTAGCACGAGATACCACTGAATTCATTTTGAGGCCCTCGATTGAAATTTCCTCCATAACCTCTTTGACCTCCTCCTCCTCCTTGGTTCCTCCGCTCTTTCAACTGCACTACATTGATCTTTATATCTGTCAACATTTCTGTTATTTGTCTCAATTCATCTTGAAGATTAGACGTCGGAGGGTTGATAGCAATCCCAGCAGGTGTGTTAACCACAGCAGGCGTCGAGATTCTTTCGGCAGCTCTACCACCGAGTGTAATCCCTGCAACACTTGCGGTCTTTGCTTCTCCTAGAAGAACGTCATCATCTTTCAAACTCTCTTCCATTCGAACTGTAATTTCAATCGCCTTCGTCTTAGTGGTGGGCTTCTCGTACTTCACCTGAGTTCTGATTTGAGGCTTCAAACCTGCCACAAAGTTCTTGGTAAGCATGGCCACAATTCTCACCATTGTAGCCTCCACATTATCATCGCTCTTCTTCAATATAGTCTTGAAACGAACCTCCAACTTCTCGGTCCTTTCTGCGTACACCTTCACCTTCTCCGCATCTCCTTGCTTCAAGAAGGTCACCTCGGTCATGAGCTTCTCATAGCTCTCATCCGGCAGAAAGTTCTCAATTAAAGCCTCCGTCAAACTTTCTCATGTATCAACCTCAATCTTGTTCCTTCTATGTTCCTCATACCAAGTCAATGCGGTATCCTCTAGAAAATCAGGTAACAGTGATGTCCACTCTTCCTTCTTCCTCTCATGGTTTCCAATGCATGCTCGCTTGAAGCTCCAAAACGAATGATCTTCGGATCAATGGATAGATCAGGAGCTACTCTCGTCTGTTATGAAGTTCCAAAGACTTCCTAAAAATACAGAGAAAATGACAATGACTGTAAACTCGGCCAGAACGTGAATCGTGTACCCTTCGGACCTTTAGTCCCTTCTCTTTTGTAGTCGCACGATAAGAACTATCACTCAAAGAACCTGATAAGAGTGATCTGATACTCTACCCTCATAAACATATAGGATTATATGAGGCACTCTACTCTCAGATTTAAACTCTAACACTCGACACGTTCTCTTCAACTGATTCTAACATCCTATGTGTACAGAATATAGAAGATGACCTCAAATGCATCGTAGATGACAACATGATACACGAATGACTCTAAGGTCTCTAGCATGGCAGTAGCTCTAGCCTCTCCCAGAGTTCTCTCGATATGCTCTCTCATAACGTCCTTCTGTCTGATGTAAAACTACACACGAAACATATCTCTCAAGCCTCCTAGTGAGATCCCTGCAACAAAACCAAAAATGTGACTCTCAAGCTTGCTACCGGTCCTGTCTCTCACGCAGAGTAAACCTCTGATGGCCTTTGATGAGAAGCATCATAGAACTAGGAGGCCTCGGCTAAATCCAACTCTCAACATTGTCATATCTCTTCTTCACTGGGAACTAGAACTCTCATGGATACGCACATATGAAAAACACACCCTTTATAGATATGGCCTAACGGTTTCCAAATACAAGGCAAAGAGAGGATGAGGGATCACTCCACAACCTCTCTATTTATATTACTGCAGATTTACCATGGTAACTACTTGTAAATCTGATTTACTGTAATTTACCAAGACCAAGTCAAAGGTAAAAGTCCTAAATCAAGAGTAGATTTCTCCTCTTTTGACTCTACTCTAATAATTAGGATCCTTCTAGAAGTATAAAGAAATCTTTGAAAGAAATCTCGGATTGCTCCTTATAAGACAAAATACTAACACATAATTGAGCCAAAAAGGTCAACAACCCTCTTGATTGTTTGACCTTTAAGTCTCTACAACCAATAAAAATCAGTCACGCATAAGACAAGAGTGTATTATTCACATCCTTGTCATTTTATGCACAACCAAACAAAATAGTAGTTCTCACACTTTAGAATATTCTAATATTCTATCCTCAAATACCTCCAACTCTAACTGTGACTATTCCTAGTTATCTGTCACTAACTTAGAGTATGATCTAGCCTTGGGACTTATTTAGAAGACTCACCACACATAGTTATAACTTATCACATATTACTACTATGCAACCTCTAGGTGTTACAGTACCTTGGTCTGTCAGCACTTCAGCTGGTGCTCCAAAACACATACGCCGTCTCTTCACTCGTCTTGTCCGATAATGTCATCAACTAATCCTTTTGGAGAAGTGCTCCACCATCACCAACACATACAGGTGGTGACGTACGGTCAACGATAAGAGTCTTGCAAAATCCAAACTCCAACAATAACCCAACCCCATAATCGATAAGAGGTGTAACTGTGGAGTAAGAGCATTAAATGATGTTCGTACTCGATCACAAACCACACATCGTGCGACAAACTACTACACATCGATGTGCATACCACATCATCAACATTGTCCTTGGAGTAAGCTATATGTACGCTTCATCCTTAAATATTCCAACTCCTTATGAGCATGTCGTACTAATTGTGTCCTCTGAGATGGGTGTGACATTATCCGTACTCTCTCATCATCCCACACTCGAAGTTCACGTCGTCCTTCTCGTCGAAATATCTTCGCTTGTTGAAAGACATGATCTCGCTCCTTGGTACTTACTGTGTCTATCATCACGTCAGTACGTAGATATTCCATTACGGTCACATCGTCGTAGATATCTCGCTGTTCTCGAACACCATCTCCATCCTCACGATCTACAGACTCATCATCTACTCTCTGATCAGAAAAAGATACAACTTGGCCCTCCATACTAGAGTTCATGAACAACACGCAAAGAAAGACATATGCATGTCACTCTAACACTATCACATCATCAACCTCGTCATGTCATCGAGCTCTAGTCTGATCTTGTTGACTCGTGCATGAGTTACGACTCACCCATCGGCATCTAGGTTTGCAACTCCAGGTCTATGCACTACTTGGAAGTCATACTCCTGCAAGATAAGAGCTCATCGTACAAGCTTCTTTGTAAGCTTGTCGGATTTCATCAACCACTTGAGCGGCTGGTGATCAGTGGTGAGAGTAAAAGGGTTCTCAAACAAATAACATCGAAAGTGTGCAACAGCCCACACTGCAGCTAAACACTCCTTCTCGTACGAACTATACCTCGTCTCCGCTGAATTGTTGGAGCGACTGAAATATACCACCACAAACTCTTTTTTCTCATCATCATGCTGAGTCAGCATTGCTCTAAGTCTCAACATACTCCAATCAGTGTGCAGTTGGAAAGGACGCCCCCTAACGGGTCTCCTCAAGATAGGAGCAAATGTCAACTTATCCTTGAGCTCTACAAAAGCTCGCTCCTGCTCATCTTCCCATTGTCTCTCCTGGACCATTTTCATCAGCTTGGTCAATGACTTCGCAATTGCATAAACTCTTTCACGTATCGATGATAGAAGTTTATCAAACCAACAAATGTCCAAACTCGACTCACATCTGTGAGGCGTGAGATACGTGCAACAGTCTCAACTTTCGTCTGTTGAACACCCAACCCACTTGAGTAGATGGTGTGGTCCAGATACTCTACCAACTCCTGGAAGAACTTGCACTTCTCAGAGTGTAATTTCAACCCATGAGTTCTCAATCGCTCGAACACATCTCGTAAGTGTCGTGCTCTTCCACTGTAGCACTATAGACTAAGATGTCGTCAATATAACATCTGACAAAATCCAATGTTGAAACTCAGCAGGAGCGTTCTTCAACCCAAATGGTAAGAACCGCCACTGATACAAACAATCCTTGCCATGAGAGTCAATTCTCCAGAATGTTGTCTTGGACTTATCTTCTTTTCTCACCGGCAACTGATGATACCTTGCTCGAAGATCCAAAGTACTGAAGACCTTCACATGCTCCATTGCATCAAAGATCTCCTCAAGTGTTGACATGATATACTTATCGAACTTTGTCTGCCGATTGATAAGAAGGTAGTCTTCACACATCCGTCTATTCGTGTAGTTGTCGTACATATCCTTGTTTGCTGGCATAATTGTGACAGATGCATACTCTCCATGCGACATCTCCACCAACCCAGCCTCTAACAAGTCTTGAGTCCTACTCTGGATGAAGGCTCTCTCCATGTCACTGTATCTGTAAGGACGTCGAAAGATGGACGAGTCATTAGCCAAGTCGATCCGTATACCAGGTCCCTTCAAGGTACCCAAATCCTTCATACTGAAAGCAAAACAATTCTTGTAGCTCTTCAAGAATCTTTGAACTCTTCGTCTCCTCTCTCTTATAAGCTTGGGTCCAGTCTCTGGCTCCCAAGTATCATCTGTCACGAAGTTGATGACTGCTATCTTGTAGCCTCTAGAGCAGTTTCCTTCTGCTCACCACCACTAACCTCCACTATCACTGTTTGAAAACTCTTGAAGTCCTAGTTACAAGCTCCACACTCTCTCCTATGACATCTCATGATGTCCAAGAATGACGAACTCCACACAGCAACCTGCGACCAAAAATCAGCGATATCTCGGTTGTTGGGAGTCGGATCTGATAGTTCTTGAGGCCAACAGAGTCAGGAAGGAAGGCCTTATCGACATCTGAAGACAGTTTGACAAAAGCAGAAAATTCCTAGATAGATCTTTTTCGGTTCTTTCGCTACGGGTTTCGTCTTTTTGAGTTCGTTGGAGTTCTAGTTGGTTATGTACAGCTTGTGGCAGCTAGCTTTAGCTAAGAGCTTGTACATGGACGTTGTTTGGACTTGGGTTTGAATCGTGTGATACTGATGCAGCTCTTTTTTGTTAGCAAAGAAATGTTTCTTTTGCTTTGAGCTACGCTTCGATAGTTTTGGGTCTGGGTTGAGATTCAAGGACTCATTTTAGAGGGGTTTTGAAGGAGGTTATAGACCTGGTCTATTTCTCAATTTTGTGTTCTTAGGGAGAAAGAACCAGCAGTGTATATATGTTGAGAGTTGGTATATATTGTGACGTTCATTTGCGTGCTTGTTTCTCTCTTTCTTGTCTCTATTCAGCACACTACATCTCCACAATCAAGAACCTTGCATTTTCTTGAGCATCCTTCACGTAAAATCTAACACGATAATGTCCATCAGGTCTGAAACATTGTGTCATGAAAGATAAACGGATAATGACACTCGTCTCGAATTTGAAACTGTGAACGGATGGCAATGCACGAACTCGTCTGGTAACTCGTACCTCACTCGACCTTGATCTTTGATCGAAGCGACACATTTTGCTATTCAGACTGAAGTGAAGTCAAAGGGATGTGCTCTTCGACTGAAGATCAATTCGGCTGCAACTCAAACACAACAAGCGTAGAAGAAGGGTTCAGGTTTGGGAGCACAACATTCAGGAAGGATTCAGGTTCGGGTTCGGGAGTTCCAAAAAGTACTCAATCAGATTTAAGTGCACATAGAGAAAAACTAACAGATCAGGAGTGTACCATCGATTAAGAGTGTACCAGCGTAATCTATAATCCACAAGAGTGTACCAATGTAATCCATAATCCACATAATAACAGCCTAGACTACCGTCAGAGCCGAGGGCTCGAGTACTAGATACAAGATCTTAGATACATGGAGTTATAAAGTGGAGTGGAGTACGGAAGCACAAAGTTAGAATGTGAAAGATCATTAGATGTACTACTACTATCTGCACAGTGTACAGTCAAGCTTGATTGACGACATCAGAAGGTACCCTGAACAAGTTAGTGCACGCCGAAGTCAAAGTTGGATGAACGCAATTCCATAGTATTGAGGTCCATCCATATCATAAACATGTTCTTCGAGGAAGAAGATATTCCCTACAGTAAGGAACACGCGACTCAATGAATAGCAAACGGATGGAAAGACCTCATCAAGCCATACAAGGGAAAGAAGGACCCTAAGGGCCAAGCAACTAACGCCTCGAAGGAAGAAAGAGTTTAGGAGAGCAGTAAGGAGCTAGCCTATCAGTAGCTCAGTAAGGAGTAAGGAGAGCATTAAGGAGAGCATTAAGGAGTAAGGAGAGCCTCAGGCTATCTTTCTTGTAGTGTACCACTCAAGTTTCCTCAACTGTAGCCTTGCGAGCTATTCTGAAGGTTTGGGATGAAAAGCGGGAGTCTTGATGCTTCTTCTCGTGTAGTTTGACTTCATGAACAGGAACACAGACATCAAGCATGCAGTCCTGGACTCCTAGCTCGAGCAAACAGTGGCAGAATTGGTCATAGAGAAAAAATGAAAAAGTACTCTGAATCTTTTAAACTGATCTCGTACACATGCTAGTTCACGACTTATTCGTACACTCTGAGCCTGACATGTCTAATGAAAGATCGATGGGCACTTGAAGCTGGCAGATCAGGAATGTACTATGCATCAAAACAAAATCCTTCTAATAAAAAACAAAAATGTGAATGGATTGCTCATAAACCAGAGACCTTCGGGACCCAGCTTCTCTTCGGCGGAAGACTGCACGTTTCAAGTTTACCATTGTCTCAACGATGAGAATCTACATGCAGCTTGTCTTAGTCCTAAAACTCTTTGATAACATCTACAATACAAGAAGCATCAACAAAAGCGTAAGAACAAATTCATAAACTGTTGTTGAGCTACCACATTCAAGAATATCTATTGATGGATTTTATAGAAAATGTACAAAACGATACTCTTGATACTCTGTACTCTGATAGTTTGAGCAACAAGGCAGAGTTACAGAGAAAATTTTAGTGGGACTACTGTCAGAGAGAAGAGAGAGAAACCAGCAAGAGACGAGCAAAACTCCCGTAATGCGAGGACTGTGAACATCACGGAGCACTCAATCTCTCTGATACACGAAAGATTTAAAAGGGAGTCGAATTCCATTCCACCGGCGTCCGCATTTACACTAGGAATAGAACTTTCCTGTATGGAGGATGAAACTGAATGTGGCCACGTAGATAAATACATTGGCTTCGAATTCTAGCCGATGATGATAACAAGAGAGCAAGAGATAGTCGCGAGACGAAATTGCATGCAAAAATGACAGAAATGACAGGAAGCAAGGGTAGCCACATACGATCACGTCCGTCTCAAACACCACCCCATGCAATGTGAAGAAGCAATGTGAAGAAGTTCTTGCGCGAGCTTCTTTTTGCTCTAGGTAACAAATCCTGATGTAGTCGAATTTCTCTATAACCTAAACCGTCCTGTCATCGCGAGTTTCGATAGCAATGGCAGCTTAAAGCGTGTAACGAAAATTCGAGCCGGTGCAATGATGCCACGAGAGCTTGAGGTTTTAGAATTTTGATACCTCCCGTCATTTGTCTCTTCACACATGCGATATGTAATTATCTCCGTCCATAATATACATGACCATATCAGACCGAGACTCGCACATGCATAATCAGGACCATCGATCATAAATCCTGAAACATATACTTGAAATTAGCGACCTGAACCCACTACTTAAGAAAAAGCTAAAAATGTTGCAAGCGCTTCTCTGGTCTCATCTCCACTATCTCGGTTTCTAAGAGCGTTGACACCTGAACTGTCTACAGTAGAAGTAGTGGCCGAGAACCCTCTATCTGCTACAATTATATGGTGCACCAGAAAGTTATGGAGTATGCATGAAGTCTTCACTATTTCCGCTGCTCATCCCACACTGCTAGTGATATCAACATTTAGATATTGAATCGTGCTTTTAGAACTCCAAATGCTTGTTCTATACAAACTCTTCCTCTAATCTGATGTTCAGTGAACAAATGCTGCTAGTGTGTAGATCGTGGTCCCAAGTTGTATGACGGCATCATTCACCTCTCCATGGTGTATCCAGAATTGTCTAGCAAGTATGGTTGAAGACAAAAACCGCTCAGAAGTGTGACCACCGGCTCCGAAAGTACTTTTCCATCACGTATGTGCATCCACAAAGCTGATGTCCTCAAGACCCGAGCATCGTGGTTGGATCAGGCTCTCCCGTAACTAACATCAAGGAACATACCATCAGTGTCACACACACACTGCAACACCAATGAATGATACGACTTCTGATTGTAATACTCAGCTGACAACTCAAGCGCTGGAGCAGCCTTTATCGGTATATGTGAACCATCAATAGTCCCATGGCAGTTTGGAAGGCCTGATTTCCGTTGGAAACCTACAGTTGTCTTTTCCAACACAACTCATGTTGGCCATCGAACGAATAAAGGACCCATGACAACTCCTATAGCACGAATTACATCTACGAATGCTTCTTGTGATGTTGTCTCGCTTATACCAAACTTCTCACCCACGTGAAAATGAGTCATATCTGTAGCCAAGCGAAGCAAGACTGCCTCCACTCTAATCTCAACTGGCACCGCTTACTGATATTTCGTATCATTCTTGAGTACATGGCTAGAAAGCATCTGCACCACAGTAAGAAACAAAGCTTTCGGCATATGAAGAGTCTTAATCCAATGATCATCGTCGCAACTCTCTCGTAAATAGTATCGAAATCATATAAGTGATTTGGGCTTTACCCACCAAGTGTGTTGTTGTGTCTGTTGTTCATGCACCACGACTAGCTGACAAGCAGTAAAAAAGACTGCTATGAGAGACTCATGCACCTCATCTCGGATATGTAAATGTTGCTGGTTGGACTCGTCAGCATCCTCCAACCGAGCAAACTCCACAACTATTTGAACTGTTGACACCACTGTTGAGACCACCATGGTGAGTATGCCCCGAACGTCTGCATAAAGTATTCATAACAGATCAATTTATATCGCATATAAGTTATACCAAAAGCTTACATAAATACAATCTTTTTAAAAATATATATTGATTTCTTCTTCAACATCACCACTAGCAATGACAAGTCAGCCCTGAAGATAAAGTTTCAGCATATTTGTAAGTATATTTCCATGGCATTTCAGTAGGCGAAGAACCCCACCTAGTCTAATACATAGCAAGGGGACTAGATACCTGACTTGCTTGACGATAGACGACATTTAAAGAACAGAGGAGACACAAAATTTATGAGTTTACAAAAGGAAATGCTCAAAGAAAGAGCACTTTCGAGTTTACACAAAATTCTGAACTGTAATGGGTTTACTTACCTAGCCTACACCCATTACGGGTTCACTAAACAGCACGGCTCTGAGAACTAAAAGCTGATCCAATGTCAGCTAAAGCACTTGCCATCTTATCTAACACAATAACCAGCTGATCTGAATGGATGTCAACTCTATGCAGCTTTTGAGACTCTAGATCTTTGTACAATTCAAGTTTTTTGTTCTACATCTCAACAATGAAATTATCAAAATTGGTCAGTGTCTGATTAAGAGCAGATGAAGAACGACCTATATCTCTTTTTCTCTTGCTAGAATTATGCCGATTTGTAGCTTAGCATCAGACGGAGGAGTCGAGACATGAATTCCACATTCGTGTTGTACACCAGCTTGAGGTTCAAGTTCAAGACCAGGTCCTGAACTTGGAGTTAGGGTCTCAACCATACATGGAGGAGTCGTTCCAGGGCGTTGTCAATACCAACTGTCGATTGGAGGATAATAGCGTTCAGGGAAACTCATTAGGAGGTTCTTCTCTTTACGTTCATCTCGTGTTAGAGCAAAATATGGAGCATTTCCGGAGATCTTATTGTGATTATGCACTTTCTTGTAACCACCAATAGTATTCTCCCATTTGTTTCTGATCTGAGGAGTTTCTACTTCTACTCCTTTCAAGTGAAGGTATGACTGAATTTTCCTAAGCTTAGTCTCAACCGATTGCATGTTTGCTATGCTCGAATTTTGACAATGTTTTTCAAACTCAATGCGTGTAGCTTCAATCAAATGCACAACTTGTCATTCTTGCCATGTGAATCTAGTCCTTTGCTGTCCATTATCTAGCATGGGCGACACTGGTTGAGATGACTTGTCCACGTCTATAATTGGACTCTGCTGAGAACTCACAGACCTGCCACCAACAACATTCAGACAACCAAGATCGCATTGTCCAAACTGCTGCTCATTATCTGTCGCAGATTAGACGAAGGTGTCCATACTCTATCGGTAGAGATCTGTCCGGAATTTGAATAGATTTGAAACGGTCTACGCTGACTATCTGGGCTGAGTATATCACCATGGGTATCTTCCATGGTATCCTCTTCCTGCTGCTCGCCCTCACTTGCAGCTTCTCAAATTTCGAGCACCTTTCTCCTTTGCGACATTGTCTCAGATTCAATTCGTATACACCAGCTTATCAACTCCATGATGCGAACAGTGAACAAAATCAACAGGAAAAGACACCAAGATTCGCACATCCCCCACAATGCAATCGCAGCTCTTGCACACAACAATATGCACATCCTGCAACTATATGAAATGACTGAAAACAAGTTACGAAAGCGGACCTTCTGTAATGGAGAGACACATGCATCTACTTCACTCGCGGTTTTTTCCGTTCAATTCAAACAAAATCTTATTCGTCTCGCGCTCAATCAGTTCTGTGTAGCCAGACTCCTTCCTTTTCTCTGCTTTATCTGACGTGGACATAAGATTTGGCGCTACGTTTTCACGATAACTCCAGTTCACACGTGCTATCATCTAAAAACTCGGAATCGAAATGGAATACATGCCTGCACCAACCAGTCTCCTAGAAATTAGGAAACTGTACGATAAGAGGTTGCCTGTTTGAAAAAACAAAATTGACGATGGTGCTGGGAACCCCTTAATACCAACCCTCAAAATTACACGCGTGAGAACGAAAAACTGGCTCCGGAAATTATGTGAGGTCCGGCCATTATTCTTACGTTCCTCTCTGTTTCTAAACCAAGACGACGAGGACCGTGAACCTCCCTCACCTTACTTACAGTCGTGACAGGAGAGAGTATGAGGATTGTCGTTTCCAACGTATTCGTCGGAAGTTCCCAAGTGTGATCAAACTTCGCTCTCGTCGAGACGAAGAACTGAAATTGGAGTGTACGCTCTGCTGTGCTTCCGACCCCCGTGAGACCTGAACTGTTGATGATGTTCCCACCTCAACGGGACTACATGGGGAAAGTTTACAGTGACCTTGTAACTTCCTCAAGAGTGCAGCATTCCAGTCTGCGGGCACAGCCGCCAGTCTTTCATGATCAGACTGATATTGCAATGAGAGTGGATCACAACGTCCAACGACTTTGAAGTTTGAGCTGGAAGGTGATTGCAGGGTAGAAGAAGAATCACCTTCCCAGCATAGCTCGCGAATAACCGCTGTACCTCATCTCGCCATTATAATTTCCTGCATTTCAGTCCTAATTAGCATCAGTGATCATGATAACCTATCACCCCAAAACGTTCTTAGCATTCCGGTTTTGTTTGCTGGCCTGCCTGAAGATATAAACCAGACGATGGACATTGAGCCTGTCACATATACATGTATCTGTGACGGGATCTGAGACGCGGTGGCATAAAGTCTTGGGCGACGTCCTGGTCATGATTAAAACTATGCTGTGTCCAGCCTCCAGTTCGAACACATTTTGCTCGTTCTACCGAACCTTTGCTCTGCACGACATCTGTACATGTAAAGTTGGAGCTTCTTCAAGTCTCACGGCAAGGAATCGAACATACAACTGAAAACCAACTCTTGCGGAAATCTCTCTGAGCTGTTGTATTTTAGAAACTCCGAAATTGGGTCCTGGAATTAGTTCATAATTACTAACTTACTTACAGTACTTACTTACTTCTTGCATTTGGAGACAGTAGCGATGAAGGCTGCTTACAGGTTCGGAGGGAAAAGGGTAAGTACTGTAGTACTGTACCTGTTTCTGGAGCCCCAGATATCATCACTGAACTGCTTGCTGCCCTCCGCAGAGAGACAGAGAAGAGGGAATCGATCGTGTGTGTAGTAGTTGATAGAGGCTCTAAGCTTTTGACTCAGTATCTCAAGCAAACAGTAGGTAGTACAATACAGTTCGTGCTCCTGTTGTTGTTCAGACGGAAGCCAGAGATCAGAGGACATCTGAGACATCAGAGGTACGACTCAGAGCCTGCTTCACCGTTCCAGAGTATGTGACAACGACTGGAGGCGGACTCTTGGTTAGGGTTGCAGCTCCTTGTACTCGTCGAACCCCTGCTTTGTTGCAAGTCAAACCATCTCTTGCTCGCTCTCCCTCTCGACCTTGGAACTTTCTCACACGCCGGAAGGAAAGTACGAACGTAACGTCTTTCCCACACTTTGGGCGCAGGCTAACAACTTTAGAACTCTACTCGACACGGCCGAAGAATGCCTCTTCGCGTAAAGCAGAAAATCAGCAAACAGCTCTTTAGAAGTTCAGATGGAGAAGTCCTCAGTACGACCAGTTAGCCATCATGTTCAGTGTTGGAACGGCTCCAATTGCAAGCCTTCATGCATCGTCGCTATTTCTCTCTGATCTCGAGGACACACGCCCTAGCTTCAACACGAGGAGTACCCCTCTCTTCTCTTCTCTGTGAAAAATCGAAATACCACCTTACGAAGCTGCTAACGAGGTAAGAGTACCCCCTCACCAAAAGATTGGCGGTTCCAGTCTTCCAGACTGGATGATCCTGTCCATCATACCATTGGCCGACAATCATTCCATTATATCTAGATCCTCCCGGGTATCTTCAGAATCTGCGGGAGAAGGTACAAGAGAAGCTGCATGACTTCTCTCAAGTGAAAGACGATGAACCATACCACCCTGGCTTCTACGCGAGTCATGTGGGATGAAGTTTTGTGGGCCACCTTTGATTTTCGGTCTGTGCACGTTCAGTTTTGAGCTTTTCCGGTCTATCATGTTTGACTCCAGGGGTTAGAAAGTGGGGAATACTAGACTTTCCAGCTGAACGTCTCAACGTTGAAACCTTCCTGGCGAAGACAATAATTACACATCCGTCTTCTTGTGGATAGCGTTCGATCACAAATTCACGGAAACGAACGTTCGAACCAGCTGATGAAAATGATGTTTCTCAGGTGCTAATTGTGTGTGGGATCGATCCGATAAAGGTAGTAACGAGTTTGAAGTGCTCACCAAAAAGGGGGTCCAGTAGTGGTATCAGGGCGTCATGCCGGTTAGGTCAAGATGCACTTGTCGAGGTTTGGATACAGTAGATCGTGCACGCACAGACGATTTTCATGGGTTTACAAGGCTAACCGAACAGAACACTGACGAGTCCCGGGGAGAAATTGTGCAGCGATCTCCAAACTGATGTATAGAAAGGGGTAGCGCGATGCATCGACAACTACAGGAATTAAGTGGGATATCCCTCCAAGCCGAACGCAGAAGTAGACTGTTCAGTAAGCATTTCATCGTTGCATTAGGGGTTTCAAAGTTTAGAAGAAAGATTCTTCAACGGCTGAGAGGTAACTGGAAGTAAAATTGTCCCCGGTAGGTTTGTATATAACCGCGGCTAATTCTAGATCGCGCCTTAATTTGAACATCAAAATTTTACCATTGATAATTTTTCCGTTTCTACACTCAAGATAAGTATTCAGAGTAGCAGAGAATCCATTGCAAAAAGAATCAGAAAATACCAGTGAATAACCGTTAAGAAAAAACTCGCAGCGTTTTCCTCGGTACCCGCAGGAAACACTGGCCGCAGTCTTGCCGAATCCGTAACTCACGCCCGCGGCTCCCGAATATTTCAGAGATTCTTTAACTTTGACACCCTCTATTAGTGCAATACTAATGCTGCTTTGCCGGTTCAATCAGGAGCATGCTCCGCTGGAAATGCTCTAATTAGTATGACACTGTATATATGTAAACTCAAGCAACTGTAAACTGTAAACTCAAGCAAACGCTTTCACTTTACTTCCATCTCCTTCAGGCGAAGCTCGTGATCGACCGGAGTCAGGAGTAGGATCTGAGTACAAGGCAGGACCGACGCTTGCAACTGTATACGTATTTCCCACCAGGTTCTGTAAGCTGCCCCACCGTCACGTCCACATGAACCATACGCACGGAGTTGGAACTGAACTATTTACCTTCAAAGCCTCAGGAATGAGGTGTCAGCTTCGGGGGATATTCATGAATATGGCAAGAGGTAAACTGCCATAAACGAAGAGTAAGGAATCGAAGAAGCACGTGAGTTCCTTCGAAGAGTAAGGAATCGAAGAAGCACGAGAGTTTCGTAGGAACTCACGTGCTTCTTCGATTCCTTACTTCACAAGTCACTCAGCTAGAGATGATTGCTGCGGTAAACTAAGTATACTAATATATAGCAGTCGTAATATATACTGTTAATATTACTACTGCTATATATTAAGTATTAGAGGTGTCAAAATTAATGACCGTGGTGATTATTCTACTCCTCGCGGACTTGAGTTCTGGACAACAACTGCCATTTCAGAAACTAATCGCGGTTGTTTTCTCGTTCTAGTTTTGGCCGTGAAATAAATACGTTGGGTAGTACATGGTTACTAAATGCTTTACTAGAATAATACTATACAACAGAACATATACTAAATGCTTTAGTATATGTTTACTAGAAAACATTTAAAATCCCACTTTTTATTTTAAAATGAAAAGAACTCCACACGCAGCACCTTTAGCGCCTGAGAGCGTTTCGTTTCAGCATCGCGGTCTAGCAAAAGTTGCTGCTCCTTTAGCACCTGAGAGCCTTTCGGCATGTATCATTTCAACATCGCCGTCTAGCACTCAAAGTGGACGATCTCACAATCTCACCATGCCTCGTGTTTTCGCGAGAAAAAAATTGTTAGCAAATTTGGAAGAAATTTTAGAGATGCGGGTGATGTTACATCATCTAACTCCGATTGTTCAAGCGATTCGTGTGAAGATGAGAGGAAAACGTAAGAGAGGTCGCAGAGCAAGTTTTTCATTGAGGATGAGAGGAAAAGACCCGAGAGTAGAGAGAGTGAGAACTTCACTAGCTCTAGTGAGGACGATGATGATTCGGATGATGAATTCTTGGAGCTCTACCGGATTCTATCTACTTCGTACTACTTAGAAAGACCACAACAGTTTACGTTCTTCAAGAGTCAAGATTTTTATCAGAATTATTTTGAAAATCTTCCTGCTGATGCTTTCCATCAACTCATAAGGATGGATCGGAGAAGTTTTGCTACTTTGGTAGCTTTGGTTGAAGAACATCCTATTTTTCACAATAGAGCTCGTGTGAAACAAGCTCCTATGTCATTACAGGTCGTTGTGACACTCGATTCGATTTGGACATGACGAGAATGGTGCTGCACTTGGACGGTCTATGTTCCTGTGGGGTATAAGGCATGGAACGATGGTTCTATATACTCAAAGAGTGATGAAGGCTTTGGAGTCGACTCTGAAAAGATCAATACGATGATAGAATCGAGAAGAGAGGAAGATAAACTCTGAAGCTTTCGCAGCGAAAGGATTTCTTGGATGTATAAGGTTGATAGATGGTACCTTGTTATCTTTATCACAAAGACCTAGATATGATGAAGAAACATATTATGACAAGAAGTGCAACTACTCGATAAATACACAAGTTGTATGTTGTCACAAGAAGAGGATTTTCTTTGTATTCTCAGGTATGCTTGGGAGCTGTCAAATATCACATGTTTACGAAAGTCTTTTCTTTGGAAACATATGGACAGTGCCAGTCCTTTATTTGATACTGATCAGTATTTACTTGGAGATTCTGGATACTCTCCTATGCTTCACCTCGTTCCTTCTTTCAGGATGGCCACTGGAGATAAGGAGAAGCAAGATTTCAATACCTGCTTAGCACACGCAAGAGTTGCAAATGAGCATTGTATTGGTATACTAAAATCGAGATGGCACTCCTTGAAACAAGTAAGAAGACAACTGAAAAATAGATCTGAGAACCTATTTCTAATCAGATGGGTAGGATGTTGCGTTATGTTGCATAATTTTCTAAGTAGAAATCAAGACGCGTGGACAGAAGACGATGGAGAATTAATTATAGAGGCAAAAAGAGATACAGAAACACCTCCTAGATATAGCGGAGCTAACACGACCTCGGGGATACAACAAAGAACTCGAGTTATGTTTGCTTGGCTTCGACAGAATAGAAATCCGAGAGGAGTTTTATTTAAACCGTAATAAAAGTGATAGCTATTTCATTGCGATATCTCAGTGATCTCTTTTCTTTCATTAAAGTTTATATTTGTTGTGTGATCTGTTTTTCCTGATTTCTGTGAGTGTAGTATGATCTCTTTTCTCACTAAGAAGGAGAGTTATGTACTTCACCAAAGTGTATAAAAGATAGTGTTATCTTTTCTCTCGGAAAAGTATCAGTGCTTGTCTCGTGCCTGAATGTTAATGTTATCAACGAAAGTTTATACCTTCTAGTGGGATATCTTTTCTCTCGCAAAGTTCAATGCGACAAAGAGATCGCACTTGTATTCGAGGTGTGTAGGTGTGGTGGTATAAGTCCATCAGAGTGCGATTTAAAACGGATCTCAGTGCAATACCAATTATTGAGAGTGCAATACCAATTATTGAGAGTGCGATACTAGATCGCACTATGTTAGTGTAGCGCGATTTAAAACTGATCTCTAAACGATATCGATTAAGCTGAGTGCGATACCGGATCGCACTATGTGCGACGAATCAATATCACTCAGTGCGAAATGAGACACACTAAGACGATTTGTGCATTAATCGCATCGCACTGAGACCACCTCAGTGCGATGTGAGACGAGTAAATACAGTCCTAGTGCGACACAAGTTGCACTAGGAGAGAGACCATTAATCGCATCGCACTAAGACCACCTCAGTGCGACTGATACGAGTAAATACAGTCCCAATGTGACACGAGTCGCAATGAGAGAGAGACCATTAATCGCATCGCACTGAGGTGATCTCAGTGCGACTGAGTCAAGTAAATACAGTCCTAGTGCGACTCGCGTCGCACTGGTAAAAAGATCATTAACTGCATCGCACTGAGGTGGTCTCAATGCGACTGAGTCGAGTAAATACAATCCTAAAGCGACCCGCGTCGCACTGGGACGCCCAGTGCGACCCTAAACTTCCTCAACCTTAAACTCTAAAGTAAACCCTAAACTTTCTCCGTGCGATGCGAGATAACCTCACTGCGACTTGTTACACTGAGACCATCTCAGTGAGATGCGAGTCGCACTAAAACTACTGCAGAATAACACATTCTCCTTATGATCACACATTAACATACCAACATTAACTAAACCCAAGAGAAGAGATTGCACATTAACATAACATACCAAGAGAAGAGATTGCACATTAAACAAAGAGAATACAATAGTCCTCAGTTACTTAAACCACTTTTTTATCGTTCAAAGTTACAAAGCCACCGAGGGCACGAAGAAAAGATCTGTCTGTAATACATAAAAAGGAATCCTGCATGTACTCCTTAAAAAAGAATCTTTTCTCAAGGAGTACTTTTAAGTTTTCTGATAGACTCTAATTGTTGCCCGACTGATAAAGATCTTCATGTTATCTCAGTATCTTCTCGAGTCACATCATCCCAATACTTCTTCAACGCAAGAAAAGGATCTCGTGTGAAAACTTGTAAGTACCTAGCTTGAACATACACGGGAGTTTCTCATGTATTCTTTCCCCATCCTCTCAACCAGGGCAAAAGAACACTTAACATTAATCGTCTCGGTCTAGATCGGTTGAATCTGGAGAGAATGAAGGAAGATGAAGTGCGCTAAATGAGTGATTGATGATGTTTTTCTCGGGTGAATCATCTATCAGAAGACAATCTCGGGTAGAAAGATTAAAAGCATATAAACGTACAAAGTCTTTCAAGTAGAGATAATTCTCGGTTGCAGCTTCTTGTATCATTTTGAATCTCACGCACATGTTTTGTGCCTATACTTTGCACACCTGCAAAAGAGAAAAATAAGACAAAATATGTTTTAGATAACTCAAATAAAGCATATATGATCAATGCAAAACAACACTGAAACATTTCAACTAAATATAAGCAAAACAAACTTTGAATTATCACTTACTTGACCAGACACGACTCCATGAGGAAGATATTACTTTCGTTCCATATCTCGGAGGATGGCATTACAGTTAGTCTGAGTCCGTGAGGTCCAGATCATAAGATGAAACTCGTTAGAACATGCTTTCATGAACTCTCTCACGCCTTTTCAAACTACATAACAAAGAGGACTCTTCTAGCACATCTCTACCTTGTATCCTCTTTCTTTAGCCCCCTGGAGTTCCATGTTATAGCGACCTACTTTTATTAACATTCCATTCAAGTCCACTATCAAAGTTTTCTTCCTGCAAATGCTAGGATCCACCAAGTGGGAAAAAACTTTCGGAAGCTTGGACACGCGAAGTCTCCGCTCTCAGTCTGGACACCTCCTCACGTATCCGAGTTAACACCTTCTCTTGGACGGAAACTCGCTCTTTCACCACAGACTCTTCCTTCTTTGCTTCAACGATCCTTCTTTCTATTTCCGCTTCTTCTTCTCTTTTCGTGGTTAGACGCATGTCCAACTCTTCTATCTGTCCTTGTCAGTCGTGCTGCATCTTCCCCTCCTGTAGGAGACAATCCCGTTGCAAAGAGTCGAAAACACAGGTTATGAAATCACAGAGATCGACAAGGCTCGATCGCACTGTTCATCGCATTGTTCGAGCAAAATCTGGTATCATTGTGACCTCTCAGTGCGGTCCATAGTCGCACTGAGGTCCATGGTCTAAGTGCGGTCAACCCATGATCGCACTGAGACTCCTCAGTGCGGTCCATAGTCGCACTGAGGGGTTTAGTCGCACTACATGACACTGAGCCACTCATGACCGCACTGAGACTCCTAAGTGCGGTCAACGGTCGCCGTGAGACTCCCATGGTCGCACTGAGACACTCAATGCGGTCCATGGCACTAGGCGACCCATGGCCGCGTTGAGATCATGATACTCGATCAGCTCTCGTGTATTCTTATGCTCATGTTTAAGGTGATAGTTTCGTGTGGTTCTCGATCACGAGAGGAGAACCTGGACGCCATGACACGAGAGGAGAAGCTGGACACCGAGAGAGCATTTCGCAGTGCAAGGAGTCGCTTTGAGAGCATTTCGTAATGCGGTCGATCGAGCTCGTTCAGTGCGACCGATCGAGCTCAACGCGGTTCGAAGTGTGGTCGATCGAGCTCGGCTCAGTGCAGCCGATCGAGCTCTGTGTGGTTCTTTCAACTTTATTATCGCTCAGTGCAGTTCAAAACAAAGAGAATCGCTCAGCGCGGAGAGCATCGCTCAGCGCGACCTGCAAATATCGCTCAGTGCGGTTCGCGTCGCTCAGCGCGACCTGCAAATCGCATTGAGCATAGTCATTTCAACGCGATTAGTGAGGATCGCACTCAGTGTGGTTCGCATCGCTCAACGCGACCTGCAAATCGCATTGAGCAGTCATTTCAGTGCGATCCATGAGGATCGCACTCAGTGCAGTTTAGGGTTTACATGCACGCAAAGATTAGGTGTAGGTAGTCAAGGTGGTTATAATTAACAAGCTCGGATCGTGTTTAGGGTTTGAGAGATTGTAATTTCGTGTGGTGGCTTTGTTGATTAAGATGGCTACTCAAGAAGAAGTGCAGTCGAAGCGAACACCTAAGGAAGAAGAACCATATTATATATCTTTCTCTTCACACGGCGATGAAGAGTCTCGGATTAAGTGGGGGTGGATGGAGAAAGATGATATACGGAGTGCAGTCAGCGAAATCGGCGAAGAAGCCTTAGATCAGCTAGGCTTGCTTATATCACTGTCTTTCGATTTTACACCACCTGATGTAAGTAACTCTTAGCTTGTTTTATGCTTCTTTTTATTTCTTTCTTTGTTTTGGTCTTGGTACACGAGTACTGCATGTTGTTTATGTTGTTTGTTTTGACTTTATGATTGTTTGTGTAAGATTGGATTATGTAAAACTTTTATTGAGTCCTACGACGTGGAGACTTCAATTTTTACCATCGGCGAAGAGAAGATTTCGCTGAACGTTAATTTACTACGAGAAGCGTTTGTGATACCAACTGGTATTGTTGATATGCCTCCTTTTGTAAGACATGTCCGAATATCAGATTGGTTTTCAGATTATGATAAAGTCGGGAAGAGGTATTTCGCAAGAGAGTGTACTTATCCAGAATGGATTTCAGTTTTCTAGTGTCTTAACGCGGTATTTCTTGCGAGGAAAAGACCTAAGACAATCACAAGTCAACTTGCATTGTTCGTCAAATCCAAAGTCGAAGAAATGGATGTAGATTACGACTTTGCACAACTCATGATGGATAATTTAGAAAGAGAGATCTACATATCTAGAAACATATGGGACAGACGAGAAAAGCTGGGACTTTGGAGACTTTTGCCGGAATAGCTTTGACTCATGTGTTCATTCATCTCGGTCTGTCACGGCAAAAACAATCCATGTTCCAAACATCGTTCGTCACCAAGTTATAGTCCAGCATCATGGACAAAATACAGATAAAAATCTGTTTTTCAACATTCTGTATGTACATTCTATCTCATCATTATGTTTGTTCTGTTAGTTGCATAGTCTCTCATGGTCGCACTGATCGAGTCTTAGCGCGATTGGTCGAGATATCGCATAGTGCCTCACTTGATCGCACTGATCGAGTCTCAAGGTCTCTTCATAAAAGACTTGCCTGCTTTATGCAACTCAACAAACAAAGACGTGTGTCTCTTTCTACTTTCCTCCCTCTCGTGACTTTCTCGCGCTCTTTTTTTTCTTCCAATGAAGCCATACGATATTCTACTTACACCTTTCTATATTGGACTTTCTCTCGGATATTTTCCTCGTATAAATTCAAAACTCCCACTTTTATATTACGATTGGCTCTCTGATTTCGAGACGTCTCCTGTGCAGACTGAGCAAGATCAGGGACAGTTCCTCCTCTCGTTTCACTGTGAATATCTTCTTCTTCCTCCTTATCATTCATAGGTCTTTCTTCCGCATTTGGATTTTTTTCCTGGAAAGCTTGATATCCGCACTGAGAGATATCCATATCTTCGTCATCTTCTTCATATCGGGCAGTGTACTCTCAGTCTCATATCGAGGAAGTGTACTCTCAGTTTAAAATTGAGAATCATAACCCAAGATTTCTTCTTCTGATGGTATAGAATATAAAGTGGGAGGATCGATGTTTGCTCGGCTACCAAAAACTGCATTGATTCAAAAATAATGAGGACATTTTTCATCCAATTTCTCCTCCAATGTCAAACCTCTAATCACTTCATCTTCCGTAAGACCTCCTCCTGTGCCGTCTTGAATCTCTTTAGCTTTTTTGTACATATCACCATATCTCTCGAACCGTTTCTTCAGTTCTACGTCTGTTACAACAAGAAACTCATTCTTCCCTGAAAGCTGTGCCGTCATAATTCCAAAAGCTGTTGTTTTACTCAAACACTTTCCTGCACCTATTTTTGTTTTTCGACCCACTCCATGAAGTGATGCAAAATTCTCCTCGTCCTCGATATAGACAACAATCTTCTCGTAATCATCATCATTTAGACGAATATGAGTTCTTTCAAAGAGTCTATCGTCTTCGGAGCCATATCACTCCTCTGATCCTCCTCTATTGGTTATCTCTGGTTTGATCTTTTCACAACTCTCGCAACTGTTTGTATGCGATTTCAATTTTTCTGAGTTATCGCTCTTCCTCTCACATGTATCACTCATCTTTGAGCGTGAATCCTTCCACTACTGCCACTACTTCCACGCACCTTCAGTGCTGGAGTTCTTGCTACGCGGAAAATCAAATTAGTTTACATGTATTTAAATGACAAGTATTGTTAGTGAACCACGGCTAACTTTGACAAGCTCCCCTAATCGCATGATTAACCTGAAGCATTTCATGATGTCTCTACTTCTCACAATACATTCTATTCGTTATCTTTAGTCGCGCTGACTGACTTCGTACTACTGTCGATATCAAAACCCATACGAGTAATAAGGGGTGTCAAAGTTAAAAAATATATTCTCTTACGAACAAGAGAATATTTGCCGTAACTTGAGGGCGGTCATTCAGTAGAGCCGCAAGCGTCCAACATTGACAAGTATCCACATCCTAGGGATACAAAGACCGCGGCGCCTCCTCTGCCAAAAACAAGAACTCGTCAAAGTCACCTTTCACATTCTCAAACTTCGAAGGGGAAATATAAACAAAGTTATAGACTTTGTTGTACGAGCGACTGTCAGGAAACAAGCTCGAAACTACGGCGCTCTGAACGCAAAGAGTCAACATGTTCGCCCCCGTGCTGCCAAGTGGGACACTAGGTTGAGCACTACGTGTCGTGCTAAACTTCTCTCCGAGTCTCACACTGAGTCTGCAGTCAGAGCAGAATGATGACGGAGTGATGTGGGGAAATAAGAGGAAAGCTTCGTGCGAAGGTGACCGGATTGCCGCGTTTCTCTCCGTTTCTCATTGACGAACTGCTGTACGTAGACTTCGCAGCAAGTTCAATAAGTTGAGTTGAGCTCGTCGTTGAACTCTAATTTGATTATCAATCCACCAGAGACAGTTCTCCTGGAGAGAGAAGAACTGAAGAGCACTGGTTCCGATAGCGATCCGTTGTTTGAAATAACGCGTGTCGGCGAGGTGCTTGGTAAGGAGGAGGAGAGGAAGAAGATAGTGCGATACAGGATCAGAGAAAGAGGGCTGAGAAAGCTCGAAGGTTGAACGAGATAGTCGATCGGAAAGAGCAATAGTGCGATACAGGATTAGAGAAAGAGGGCTGAGAAAGCTCGACGGTTGAACGAGACAGCCGATCGGAAAGAGCAATGGACATGTCGCTCGCTGTAGAGCATCAGACAGGGTTCGCCTTGGACCTCCACAAGCAGGTGGCGGAGGAGAATGAAAATGTAGTGGACAAAGGTAATTCGTTGATGTCGCCGATAAGTATCACAACTGCACTAGCCATGGCTGGCGCTGGGGCCAAAGAGAAGACCCTCGAAGAAATTCAAACTGTTTTGAAGCTTCCCCAGGGCGAGGCTATGCACCAATTTACCTCTCAGATCAAGACCGCTATTCTCAAGGATGGAAGTGACGTGGGTGGTCCGTTCTTATCCTTCGCCAATGGTGTGTGGGTCGATAAGTCGTCGACCTTGAAGCCTGCTTTCCAGGATCTTGTTAAGGCATACTACGGAACGGAAGCCTCAGCAGCGGACTTCGGAGCCAAGGTAAGTTCACACACTGTCATGTATGCCTGAGAGTGGCAAAATATTCTTGAGTTGGAGTTGCTCCATTTCCTAAGCTGTTTCCAGCAGTATATAACAGCGAGTTAGCAAGGGGGCTTCTATTGGACAGAGTTTCTCTCTTGGAGTACAAAATTTCTTCCGAATGCCATAGTTCTGTTTCTAGATCTTCCATTGCCTCATACGCGTGTGAGTGACTCTAGTGAAATGCCAGACCTGAAGGTTTAGTGAATTTGGAGGGCGCTAATTGCTACTCACTAGTCTAAGAAGGAAATTTAGACGGACTAAACTGTAATGAAACTTGCTGTCTAATTAACAACTTGGTTAGAAGCTTTTTGGCTGAATAGGGTCAAGTAAATTTCCACCAACTTCATAGTGGTGTTCGAGACATGTACTTTAGGTGAGTCGTACCATCAACCACTGACAAGTTCCATGCAAGAGACCGGTATCTTACTCGTGCTGATGTGTTGTGTTGAGCAGGCAGAAGAGGAGCGCACTACCATTAACAAGTGGGTGTCAGATGAGACCAGAGGTAAAATTGAGGATTTGCTGCCTCCCGGCTCAGTGAATGAGAAAACTGCCATGGTCTTGGCAAATGCCCTCTTCTTCAAGGGCACATGGAAGAAACAGTTCAATCCAGAGGAAACGAAGCATGATGATTTCCATTTGTTGGACGGAAAAACAGTGAGTGTTCCCTACATGACTAGCAAGAAAAAGCAGTCCATCAGAAGGATTCAAACCAACAAAGTGTTGGAGGTGCCATACGTCCAAGGAGATGACAAGCGCTCGTTTTCCATGTTCTTCATTCTTCCTGACCAGAAAGATGGTATAGTACAACTAGAGAAAGATCTAGATGCTAAAACTTTGGCGACGTACTTGTATGCGGCAGCTCGGGAGGTTCCGGTAAGTGAGCTTCGACTGCCCAAATTCAAAATCTCAGTGGGGTTTGAGGCCAAAGGTGTACTTGGAGCTCTAGGTTTGAAAACTGCATTCTCTCCAGGAGCTGATTTCTCTGATATGGTCGAGGGTTCTAGTGCTGAGCTGCTATACTTGTCAAACGTGTTCCATAAGTGTTTCATTGAGGTAAATGAGGAGGGTACTGAGGCAGCTGCTGCCACCGCTGGTGTGGTGATGATGAGGGCTTTTGTTGGTCCCCCACCCCCCGTAGATTTTGTGGCTGATCATCCTTTCTTGTTCGTTCTCAAGGAGAATGTGACAGGACTGATCTTGTTTCTTGGTCGTATCACAAATCCCTCTCTTTCGCAGTAGACTGCGGTTAGGAAGAAGTGTTGTGAGAGAGTAGATTTGACGCTGTAAAGTTTGGATTCTGCAATGGGGAGAAGTTACATCAGCAGCACAGAATCGATTTCTAGAACTCAGGACAACATGAGGCCTGTGCGGCCAGGATAGTGCCTTGATTGTAAAATGAAGATTTGGAGTCTGGACGGTCGCATTTGTGAGAGCAAGGAAAGCAAAATCTCATCGCTGTAGAACGGAAACCTGCTTCTCAGTAAATGTTCGTTAGTGGACAGATCATGGAGTCCTCTCTATATATTAATGATATTAAGATATCACTCTCGTAGATATCTTAATGACAGAAATGGTAACTATTTTAGACATTTTCAGGGTTGAAGCGTACAGAATCATTTTCGAGAGTACATTGGTATTGCACTACCTCCTAGGCCTGCGCAGCCCATCCTCCCCTCGTGGGAGATCCAATGAAAACAAGAAGGGTTCTCGGTCAAGACTAGTTTGCTGGATGAAATCGAGAGCTCCGCGCTGTAATGGAGAATGTCGATGATCCGCTCCAAGGGAACAGCTGAGAAGAACAAGGCAAGTTCCGCGGCTCCCAGAGTTACATTCTAGGGAGCGCCTTGTAAAATATGTTGATTGCTTGGAAAGAGGTCGATGTGTTGTCTCGCTCTGGTTCACAGTTTGACCTCGTGCACTGCAGTGTTAGCAGAGGTGATACTGGAAATGTTTCCCTGGTTGCCCGTGTGGATGTGCTATGGTCATTGAGAAGAAGGATTTGGGTATGGCGATTTGGGTATGTGTGAGGCCGAGGACAATCCTTTGCTGACTCTTTATAGCTCTATGGTGATCATTCAGTCACGAGGTTGTAGCTTCATGGAGTAAGATCGCGGCTCTTTGGTAAACCTTGCAAAGAGAGAATGGTTTCGAAGATCAACTTAAAAGACTGCTTTTGTCACGTATCCGTGTTTTTCCATGCTTTTCCTGTATGCTCATTTCCTGTAGCCTTACCTGTCTGTTGGACTGGTGGATTCGTGTTTCACTCTGCCAAAGCATGGTTTCACATCTCAACCTTCTGAAACTGCTTTCACGGGCTACCTTTGCAGCCTAGTGTTAGTGCTGTTCACTCTGCCAAGCGGTGATGATCTCTGGTGGGTAACAAGCCTCCTTTTGGTTATCAACCGCTTGAGGGCAGCCTCGCACGCACAAGTGAGTAGTGTGTTCCTGTCTGGACACTCGGACTGGGAGTCTAAACATTCTATCCAGATCGTAAAGTCGAATGCTTTCCAAACGTATCAGTAAGAAAACTGCGTCAAATTCTCAGACTTATCGTTACGTTTATTACCTACGAGTCAAACAAGTTGGTAGTACCGAAGAGTTTCGATACGGCTATACCCGTCGACGTCCAGTTCAGTCGTTGGTGTTTGGCGTTAATCCACTGGTTGGTAATAATGCCTCAGGTCTCATGTTCTGCTTTCGGTTTCGATTTTCTGGCTGATTCTGTGATCGACCGGTGAATGGGAGTGAGTGTATTTCGAAGTTCTGGTCACACTCTTCCTCTGCTTCAGCGCTGGAGAGGACTGTTTAGGATCATGGCAACTGAAGATAATTCGAGGGTTCCTGAAGTATGGGTTAAACGTGAAGTACCTTTGAACCAAAACCCACCTCAGATATAGTCTTGCACGATAGGAACTTATGTCAAGCGTATTTCGGAAGAAACCAAACACCAATCAAAGCCTCCAAAACGGGAAATTTGGCACTCCTCGTGAAGAGTGGGCTTAAGCTATGGTCGTTCGTCTTCTGCAGGTTGAAGAAGCCACGGAAACAGATGGAGGTGGCTAAACCCTTCAGGAAGAATGACCTGCGCATATGTGCGGGACAAGAAATATGGGATACCCTGACATGGTAAGTGCCCAATCAGTCTTGGTAGGAACTGGTCGAGCGCACATTGGAGTTTAGTTGCGTCCACTTCCAGTCTGAGACGCGCATTTTTGCTCTCAGTGGCGGTTCCACATTAATTTGTGCTCCACCCATTCAGGGAAAATCAGTTGGTATGCACAAGTGGTTGGGTAAAACTACCTTAGAGCTCAGGAGTGGAATTTCTTTGCTGGTCGGGGCCTAACAATTCGAGTTCGCTAATCGCATGGACCGGGTATCGTATCTAGTTCACCTTCCATTTCATGTCGGGGCTTCCTTCTGCCAAATTCTCTTCTGACTCGTTGACTGTTACATTCATAACCTGATTGAGAAACCAAACGCTATAAGGAAATGTTCAATGCTAGAAACATCCATGCCCCGATCGAGTAACGGAAAAGCGGGAAATGTTTCCTCAGGTCCTGCTCCTGTTTCTGCACGTCCTAGATATGGGTAATATGTCACCTCAGAGCTGCCAGTGGTCAAAAGTAGCGGTTTAAGGTGACTGCTCGCTCGCTTCGATTTTGCTCTTAGAGAGCTATCCTTCCCAATTACTCCCGAACTTTCGCGAGTGTTTCGGTTCCCCGAAGTCGATAAGAATTATGTCCTAGACGAGAAAGGGAAAAACACGTTAGCAGATCCCGCCAGGATGCTGAGAAGCTCACGTTTCCTGTGTGGAGGTCGATCGGCACTTCCCACAAATTTCAAAACAGAACAGCTTCCTGAAGGCTTAGCTCTCAAGCCAGTATGCTAATTCGCTCTATCTGAGTTGCACTTGAGTCCCATATATGTACATGTCAACTGTTGTGGTGTTCTGCTGTCCCGACAGCTATGGACATATGAAAACAAGATAACTCCTTGCCAGATGTACAGAAGAGTCCTTCTGTGCCAACAAGCAGCTTGTTGCCCCACAGCGAAAGAGGCCTACGACCAAATCAAACAAATCTTGGGTCTGTCTCTATACACCCCAGACCAGAAGACGAGATGATCGATGCCAATGTCTATTTGGACCAGAACCTTCACGACGTTCGTGTTCTAACATGTTTTCTACTTTTACGATGCGTCACTGTATAGATTCCATGATATTAGAGGACTAATAGGGGTCTCAAACTTCATTCGTCAGTTGTCGTAATACTCGTCACGGTAATTCATGTAAACGTTACAGGGCACCTCAAGAGGTACCCTGTAACAAACTTATGTCAGTTTACCTAAGTCTCGTAATTAAAATTGGTTATAACGTTTATCATGTTAACTATAGTCAATATTTCCACTTAACATTAAATGCAGTCCGCTATTGACGCGCATTCTCTTCGTTTCAAACTTATTTGGTTTCTAATGACTTCTTCGGTGTTCAGACTAGATGGACATATGTTATCCTCGGCGCTTATCACAGGTTTAGTTCGAATGAAAAATGACATACCTCTCGTTTCTTTGTCCTCAGATTTTAGAGTAGATAGTGTATGTTATTCTATATTTCACACTACAGATTATGCTAAGGATTTTCAGACTAGATGGACATATGTTATCCTCGGCGCTTATCACAGGTTTAGTTCGAATGAAAAATGACATACCTCTCGTTTCTTTGTCCTCAGATTTTAGAGTAGATAGTGTATGTTATTCTATATTTCACACTACAGATTATGCTAAGGATTGGCTCTGATTACATAACATGTTGCGTCTTTCTCAAAGATGAGAGTGGAGACTAACAGTGGAGAGCTTGATAGAATATCATATCTTTTTTTACGATTCTTCGGAAATGGAGTACCTCTCTACTTCTTCAGACGAGTTCTATAGTGATTCAGATTTAGAAATGTTAGACACTGACGACAGTGGAGAAGACCTGATCGATCTATATCACTTGATTACTTTTAGTCCTTATGTGGATGACTGTACTTGTTTCGCAAAGAGTCGAGATTTTATACTAACTATTGAAGAGTTGCCAGCTCTGTCTTTCAGACAATTGACATGTATGGATAAAAGATCGTTCTTCTCTCTGGTGTCTTTGATAAAGCATCATGATGTTTTTATAATGATAGTCTTTTCCACTGGCTTCAGTTGTAATTCAGCTCAGTGGCTTTGGACAGGTTTGGCCACCAAGGCAATGGAGCCTGTTTAGCACGAAGTTTATTTTTGTGAGGATTAAGAGAAGGTACTTTGGTAACCTACACTACCTGTGTGATGAAGGCTCTGCTATTTTACTTGAAGGATGAGGTGAAATGACTTCAACGTAGAGAGCGTCAACGCATAATGAGTGAGTTTGCCAAAAAGGGATCTTTTGGCTGCGTAGGCTTAATAGAATGAAACACATTGTATGTTTCTAACTTGTGCTTTGTTCCTTTGATTTCTGTCTCTTTCTGTCGACTGACCAACTGCAACGTTTCTTTCTTCCTCGTCAACAAGCAAATCTTGAGCAGTTCGAGTAACGAGTGAAGGCACTTCTTCACAAACAGATTCTATTTTAACCGAGACATCGTCTGCAACCTCTTCTCCAACTCTATCATTTTTCCTGCACAAAACTCAAAATCTGAAACGTCTTCTCTGACATCTCTATCAGGATAACCAAATGTTACCGGGGGAACATATCCATGACAAATTTCTTCGTCAGTGAAGTATTCTTGTGAAATGTAAAATGTGTTACGTAATCTTTCTTCTTCCAAACCCACATACATAATTATCGAAGGATCTACATTGACTCTACTGCTAAACAATGCATGCATCGATAGAAAAATGAGCACTTTGCATTCAATTTGTCCTCCAATGTAATCCCTTGTTGTGTCTCAGAATCCGTCAAACCGGCTCCAGTACCATTCATAAACTCTCTTGCACGCTTGTAACATTCAACATACTTCTCATATTTTTTCTGAATCACTGGACCCGTGACAAAAGGGAACCCCAAGCCAGTAAGATACCCAGCCATAACGGCAAATACAGTAGATTTGGATATCGTCCGACCACCAACTTTTATTTTTCTTCTAGAACCATGAAGTGCAGTAAAATTATCTGAGTCTTCCACATATGCAACAATCTTCTCGTAGTCAACCACCTTCATGCGATGTCGTTTGGTTTACGTCTTGCATGTTGACGGTATTCGTTGACTTGGGATGTTTCTTGAATTTATTTTGGACCATGACTCCTCCTCAACGTCTTAACTCTCAACATGAACTGTCTCGTGCAGCTCCATGAGGTTTCACCACTACAAATACACTCAGCTCACACAGTTTCAAACTCAAAAGATCTCAAAAATTTGTTGAAAACGTATGCGTTGTGGCTGATAAATGTAAACTGCTCGTGTTTGATTAATGCAAGTGTTTAACGGGATGTTTGAATTCAAATATGGAGTTACAGTTGACGACAAGTTTAGTATGTTTACGTCGTAAAGACTCTCAAAGACATAAACTCTTTTACAGACTCCGTTCAAACCTGCCGTCTTTTTCTCTTACAACTATGACATAAGCAAGTTATCTCTATTAACCCTATTCCCGTTTTCAATCTTACGCTGCATGGTTTAAGACACTCTAATAGGGAGGGTCAAAGATAGGAGCGTAGATTCTCTAACGTACAAAGCGAAACAGTCATAGTTTAATAAGTTGTTTTGCGTAAAACCTTCAATCGCTTACCATTATGTCTGTGAATTGATATAATATTTTATAACTGAAAACTAAAATAAATGTTTTGAATCTTATACTAGTTTATTACAAAATGTTACAGTCGAATTCAGAAAAACAGCGACAAAAAACATCCGTGTATTCGCGATCGTAAAACTCGCCCTTGGGCGAAAAGTATTGGCTGGAGATTCCAGCTTTGACACTCCCTAATACAGTACTGACTTTCATGATCCCACGAATATGAGATAGACAGTATGAAACTAAAAGTTAACAAGTGATTAGAGGTACAAATATTCAAGAATCTGAGTACTTGGAGCATGAACGAGAAAAATCTGTTTCTACGTGTGGAGAAGGATACAATCGTCGAATGTGAAATTGTTACAGTAATCAAATCATAAGAATTGCTCATCTAGTGGATTAGTAGTGGATTAACGAGTTCAGCTTCACCAACTTCATCATTTACTAAATATAATTTCGAGTTAAGAGAAGTTCTTATCATATAGCAGTTACAATCATAACTACGTTTGAACTTGTTCAGTTCATACAAACTTGAAGTAGCACTCAAAAGTCTATCCGTTCTTGTCCGACTCAAGAGTCAGAGCTCCAGGTCCTGCAGAACTTTGATGGAGATGGTACTTAAAATCTACAGCAAAACCCTATAAAAACATTTTACGGGTGTTCCGTTTGAGTTTTGACAGTGGAAACAGGTTTGAGTGTCTTTATTAGGGCCACTCAAACCTGTTTCCATAGTGAAATTTACAGGATTCATCTAAGAAGAAGTAAGTGTAACTTGTCTGCCATTGTCAATGATTGCGAAACGAGTATATTAAATCGATCTATTTTTTTCTAATGATATTCAGGAGATGCCGTTTACAGCAATACAGTAATTACGTCAAGTGACTAATACAGCCACTTAAACCTGGCTTTTACAGAATTTACATAATTCTCGTAAAAGTTTTTACAAGTTTGGACTATAAACGTTACGTACCACCTCTGGAGGTGATATGTAAATTTTACATTCACTTGACGTACGTACTGTATGCTTGTAGATGGCATCTTTTGTAAATTGTTTAAAAACATTGATCCAAATTAATACACTCATTCTGCAATTCACTCATGCCTGACCATTTATACTTACAGCTTTTCATCTAAATCCTGTAAATTTCACTATGGGAACATGTTTGAGTGTAACTATTATCTCTTTAGGACTTTCTCTTCTTCTACTACCGAATACTAAACACTTAAGATACTATCCAAACTTAAGTTCTAGAATCATGAACAATATTCAACTTCTGAGAAGAGCTCTTCTTTCATGGAGTCCCTTTGAAGGTTTTCTCGTAAATAACATCCATATTAATTGTATTTATATACGCGTTGAAAATAACTTTTCGATATTTTTTAGCATTTGAGCCATAAAGTAAAATATATCCTCTGACATGAGATTACATTAACTGAAAGTTTCATCACAAGGATCTTGTTATTAAGTTGTTAGACGTTAATGATGGTAAAGAATGGTTAAAGAATGGTACATACGCAAGACCAGTGAGAATGGTTCATATATTATCTGAAGTGATTTTTGAAATAATTGCCTGATTCGACTGGCAGTCAGTGTAGTTTTAACCATTACAGTACTATCATCTTCAATACTGCTAATACCGAAAAATATTATCGATATGATTGTTTCGCAACACAGCATGCAATGCATCCATCGCCATCCATGACAAGGTAAGCACAAACACTACCTAAATTATGTCGTAAAGCAGCTGGAAAAAGATAACTTAATTAGTGTTTATTGTGTCAGAAATGGTAAATTGTATTACTTGTCCCTTGGGGTCTGCGAGGACCATGAGACTGTCCATATGAGTCTACCACAGTGGGACTCCGACCAGAAGCTTCACTAACCGTTTGCAGCAGCATGCACCTCCAACCGTGCCCGTAAAGGACTGAACCCACGACCTTTCTCTTAGAGGACAGTAGGCTAAATCACTTGGGACGTCGAAAAATAAAATACGACAATTTAAGTTTACAACAGGATCACTCAAACTTCTCTCCGTAACAAAAATTACAGGATCCAGATCAGAAGGGATAAGCCTGAAATGTTAAGACCGCTTGAAGGACTGCAGAACGTCTATACATATCCGATTCCAAACTTTTCAACGATGTTCTTGAAATCACGTTTATGAAGAGAGACTACGAACGTCCAATGACTGTCAATTTTACATACCATCTCCAAAGCTGTTATCGAATATACAACATAAACTCATAGTACAACTTACTATGAGTTACATAAATGATTACCGCCAAAAATTGACTGGCATTATTAATAGGGCCACCCAAAACCTTTTTCAGTAACAAATTTACAAGATTCTAATGAGAAAACGTAAGTCCAAAATGTTAGACCTCTCAGGGACTCCAGAACTCAAAAGGTTTCTTACAGAATTTAGGCGAATGCTTTACGGCCAAGGATTAGAAGTGTAAAAAGTTTTAGAGAATTTACGGGAATCGATTACGGCCCAAGGATCAGATGTCTTGTCACTTTTGTAAAAGATTTTATAACGAATCGAACCATAGCAATTTGTCCTTATTCATAGGCACAAAAGAGTTCTAAGATTGATGCAGAAGCTAGCATTCCAAAACGATTAAAAAGCACTATAATTTCACAAAAACAAAATCTATTTTCATCCAAACATGATAAAAAAAACCAATTATTCAAGTTTAGGATCTTTCAACAACAAGAAACGAATATTCGCACTAGTACCCTTTTATACCAGGAGAGAGGTTCAATCTTAAGTGTGTGAACATTATGCATGCTATGACATTCTTTTGACACCAGAGGCTATCACGTTCAAATGCTAATCCCGTTCTTATTTTGGTTAAGGTTTTAGATAAAGATGTTTTCATTACCATTACATAGGCAAAACGTTAACTCTACTTATCTTAATTGCCCTGTCCTGCATAGAAATAATAATGTATCGTAAATTTTCATTTCATCCGACGATCAAGATTCATGCATACTCGCACGACACAAGACACTTTCTTTTCTTTGCCAGTTTCACAATCGACGTAAAGTTATACTATCATATATCAATAACTTATAATTGTGCTACGTTATATATGAACCTATGTCTACTAAGTCTAATTGTCTATTAAATGCTACGTCTATGTCTTCTAAATTGAAGACAATATGTATACATACATGTATCTTTATACTTTTTACCTAAACTTTAATGATTGAAACTTGTTGTTCCTATTTCGTTCCATTCTTTAGGTGATCTAGTTTTGAAATGCCTTATTCTTTTTCGCTTTGAATAGGTAATAATTTGAATATCAACGTATGTTCTGATCCAGATATCTGCACTCAACACAAATTCATCAATTACAATTACATATCAAGTCTTTTATTTACAGAGTCACTCAACAAAGACACCTCGTCTATTTTTGGTTATTAGTGTTATTGTCGATTATGGACGACTTGTAAACATGCAAACATGTTTATGCTCTACTGATTCCAGCTAAGCTTGAAACTACTCTTCATCGGCCACCGTACTTGCACACTCTCTTCCAAATGGACACTGAGTGGCATCTAGTGGACACGTATGATTCTACTGTCGAACAAAAATCTAATCTTCTCTAGCTCCACTCTCATCTCCTTCGAGAATGTCATCATAGATTGTTCGGAACTTAGCGTCTACTTCTGACGGCAATGAACAGTTTGACTGTCTTCAATACAAGCACTCAGTTATAGTGAGAACACAAAATTTTCTGGATACAGCAAACAATGTGACGTGATTCATTCTCAAATGGAATTACTTGAGAAAACATCGAGAACAGTATGTAAAGTTCTGTCGAATCGATCCACTCATAAGAACAATTTCTAGCATGGGTGTGATCTTTCACAAAGAGAGAAGAGTCAATTGAAGTGTCTAATGATGGCTCTTTTACACTCGATGTATCAGACCCATGAATCAAACATTTTTCTGATTCATCAAAAGATAAACAAAATTTGGATCCACTTGATGATGAAAATGTCATTCGATGTGACCCCGATCCACTCCTTGCCTCAGACTATGGATTCGAATGAAAAGACCTTTCTTGAAAAGTAAACAAGCCTATAGAATCTCATCTGATCCCATACTCCATGACAATGAAGTCATAGTATCTTCAATTATGTAGATCCTCGACTGGGCAGGAATCGGTTTAAATTGCCATGAATCGATTCGATTTCATGATGATAAACTGCCGTCGAGTATAGACTTCTCTCATATCAATTTGAAACCAATTAATTCTTGATGATTGTTGAAACATTTTGAATCGATAATATATACTAAGTAGGTGTAAAGAATTAAAATATTTTATAAAAGTTATCTGTTTTCCATACCTGGAAACAAGAATAGAGTATAAGTCTTGACCTGAGTGTTGCGCTTCAGAAGGTACAAGACCGGGACTCCATAGTCTTTAATACATTAATATACACGGAAGTTTAATTTAATACCTAACCCTTCCGGCAGGAAGGGTTAGGTATTATTTGCGTCCTCCATCGGAAGATGGAGGAGGTGAATATGCAGGTGCTCTGAAAGGTGAAAATACTTGCTCAGTAAACCTTTCGAGTTTCTAACCGACGACACCGCGGCAACCTACGAGTGTACCACTTCGGTTTACTGGACGTTTCAGTAAGCAACCTTCGTCTTCGAGCAACTAAACCCTAGCTTTCCACCCTCACGAACTGCTCGACCGCAGTGTGGAATCTTCCTCTTATGATTTGTAGAGGAACTCTACCGTTGCATCCACTTCCATTCTGATGCGCGGATTCTTGCTGTGTCAGCAGCGGTCCCCTTAGTCATTTAGGCGTCACCGATTCAAGGGAAAATAAGTCGTTCACAAATGGTTGGCGGAAGCTACCAAGAGCTCAGGAGTGGAAACTTCTGAAGTGTCACTCGTCAATCATTCGTAACAAGAAGTCGTCTTCGCCAATCTTATAGACCGGGTACTGTCTTTTAGTCCTTCCACCTCATCTCAAGACCGGCCAAAGGAGATGTAATTATTATCATATGCAAAATTTGATTATTATCTCCTCAATCTGCCGAACATCAAAGAGGATTCACTGGTATCGTTTTTCTTCTTCATGTCCCTGAGAAGCTGCTTAGAATCGTTCCACATTGGAGAAGGGAATGTTGGGCACATGGGAGGCTCGGCCTGGAACTATCCTTAAACTGAAAGCGTACTTGATTCACGGGGGTGGTGTTAGAGAGGATGTGAAACTATTTATCCGGAGCTACCGAATTTACGGGTTATTGGAGTACCAGGAGAATTTTCAACGAGGGACTCACATGAATCGGTTTGCTATCCTCATTCTCAAAGTTCATTCTGACAATCCGGCTACACATTTATTTCCCGAGAGTGCCAAAAGCAGAATTCTGTTTGAAGGTACTTTCTGGCCTCTGTACTAAGCCTTGGTTTCTGCTCACATCTTAAACAGTAGAAGTAGCTCTTGATGTCGAATCTAGAGCTGAATATATAAGCGCCAGACACCTTCTGTACCTGCCAAAGCTGCGGGTACAGTTTTTACATATTCGTACGATGAGCTCATCGGTTCTAGGAAAATCGACGGGTGAACAAGTTGCTCGAGCTAGCTTGGAAAATAGGAGTATTTGCTTCCCTGCCTTATGGCTCTCTCGTATACTACAGTTGCTCCACTTCTGTTCGTACTGTGCACCGTTTGATAACTTTGATAACGACAACTTTTGGCGACGTTTTCCATCATCCAGAATTACCTTACATCGACTACAGTGATTGCTGAGAGACTGATTGATGTAAGAGAGTCAGTTACGTACTCTGCGCCTGCAGCACTGATATCGTTCTCAATCCAGTTGTTGTGCGTACACATGTGGAGGCCATGCGTCTCTCTCGTGGTGGTATCCGTGTCAGAGAAGATGTATGAAACGATAATGTCGCCTCAGAAGATGTGAGTGACTGCTCGCTTGCTTCGACTTTGCTCCTGGAGAGCTTGCCTTTCTAATGCACTTCAGTTGTCTGAAGGGTCATGCATAGTCGAACATAACAACATGGTTATAATCTGACTCTACTTGCTTTGATGGGAGTGCAGTTGAGTAGCCTGCTATTTCGGTCTGGCCGGTGCCGCTTAAGATTATCTACGTACCTCCTAGGCCAGCTCAACAATTCACTTTCCGGGATCGGTAATGAGCGATGGATAACAACAAGCGAGCAAAAGTTACTATCATTCATCGAGCATGCATATGAGCGGAAGTGGCAGGTTAAGCTTACAATCACATTTGTCTAGCTATGGAGGCGAGAACTGTCTGATTAGAACGATAACTAGAGAGAATACTTATAGTTCAGGGGATCTCTTGCTTTGTGGACTGGTATCTGGTTGAAATGGGTTGCGAAAAGTACTTTGAAACTGGAAGTATATGAATAGTCCATAAGGCAATAAAACACTAGTTCTGAAACCGTATAAACCCATAAGCACGGCGGACAGAGGTGAGGTCACTGAGACTCATAAGGTTCCCGCTGCAGAGGTAGAGGTATACCTTTCTCGGCCTTTTGGCTAAGATCAAGTGTAGTATCTGTTCTTATCAGTTTAATATCTGATACGAGGGTCATCGACCCTCACGATATTAATCTTATTTCTTTCACGGGTGCGAGTCCAGTGGAGTAGCTTGCTGCTTCGGATTCGCCAGTGTCGCCTTGGTATTGCACAACCTCCTAGGCCGGCGCAGCCCATCCCCCATCGTGGGAGACCCAATGAATACAAGAAGCAAGAGTTGAACAAGCGAGAAGTCAAGTCATCGCTTGGAAATAGTGTTGCACAGATCTCCAACTTCCTTGATTTGTCGGTAACTCCAGCCATCGCTTCGATATCGTGTTACAGAAGATCTCAACTTCCTCGATGTGAAGCACCGCCCATCAGCGGCTACCGCTGTCGTACGTTTTGGGCAGCATCTGCGTCCGGCATCCGGATTGCCGAAGAGCACTTCTATGGAGAAGCGTTCAGAACGTTGCCCAGTCACCTTGCTTTCTTCAAAGGGAATGAGCTACTGTCGATCGTAAATTATAGGATGTGAAGATCCTTCCAGGTTCACACTTCAGCACTGTGTAGCGTTGGTGATGACAGAAATTTCTCCTTCATAGCCCTTGTGTAGGAACTTACCACATCGGGAAGGACCATTGGGGTTCGTGACTTGAGGCAGAGGACTGTGCTGCGCTGATTGTAGCACCATGGTGCAAGTGTTGAAAGACAAGATCGCCGCTCATTGCAGGTCTAACGAATACCTGGAAGTAAAGCTTTCAAGTTTCTGATCAGACGACAGCAACCTGCCGCTTTGGTTTACTGTACGTTTTCGAGGATCAGTCAATCGAGACTGCTGTTATCACGTATTCTTGTTGTTCGATGGCAAGACTACGGAGGCGTGAGGACGTCAGAGTTCACTATGCAACCTTCGTCCTAGAGCAGCAATACTAAACCCGCTCTTTCCACGCTCAGGAACTGGTCGAGCGCACATTGGAGTTTAGTTGCGTCTTCTTCCAGTCTGAGACGCGCATTTTTGCGGTCAGTAGCGGTCCCCACATTAATTTTGTGCTCCACCCATTCAGGGAAAATCAGTTGGTATGCACAAAACTACCTTAGAGCTCAGGAGTGGAATTTCATCGCTGGTCGGGGCCCAACAACTCGAGTTCGCTAATCCCATGGACCGGGTATCGTATCTAGGTCACCTTCCATTTCATGTCGGGGCTTCCTTCTGCCAAATTTCTCTTCTGACTCGTTGACTGTTACATTCTTAACCTGATTGAGAAACCAAACGGTATAAGGAAATGTTCAGTGCTAGAACATCCATTCCTCGATCGAGTAACTGAAAAGCAGGAAATATTTCCTCAGGTCCTCTTCCTGTTTCTGCACGTCCTCGTCAGAAGCTGCCAGTGGTCAAAAGTAGCGGTTTAACTGCTCGCTTGCTTCGGTTTTGCTCTTAGAGAGCTATCCTTTCCAATTACGTCTGAACTTTCGCGAGTGTTTCGGCTCCCCGAAGTTGATAAGAATTATGTCCTGGACGAGAAAGGGAAAAACAGGTTAGCAGATCCCGCCAGGATGCTGAGAAGCTCACGTTTCCTGTGTGGAGGTCGATCAGCACTTCCCACAAATTTCCATACAGAACAGCTTCCTGAAGGCTTAGCTCTCAAGCCAGTATGCTAATTCGCTCTATCTGAGTTGCACTTGAGTCCCATATATGTACATGTCAACTGCTGTGGTGTTCTGCTGTCCCGGCAGCTATGGACATATGAAAACAAGATAACTCCTTGTCAGAATGTACACAAGAGTCCTTCTGTGCCAACAAGCAGCTTGTTGCCCCACAGCGAAAGAGGCCTACGACCAACTCAAACAAATCTTGGGTCTGTCTCTATACACCCCAGACCAGAAGACGAGATGATCGATGCCAATGTGTATTTGGACCAGAACCTTCACGAGGTTCGTGTTCTGAGTTTGACCTAGTGCACTGCACTGTTTACCAGAGGTGATAATGGAAATGTTTCCCTGGTTGCCCGTGTGGATGTGCTATGGTCATTGAGACGAAGGATTTGGGATTGCGATCTACTCTATGGTGGAATTCATTCATTCACGAGGTTGTAGCTTCATCAATGGAGCAAGATCGCGGCTCTTTGCAAGGTTTATCAATACGTGTAAGTAAAGCTTTCGAGTTTCTGCTCGAGGACAAAGCAGCAACCTATCACTTCGGTTTACAGGATGTTTTTGAAGATCAACTTAAAAGACTGCTTTTATCACGTATGCTTTTATCACGTATACGTGTTTTTATGTGCTTTTCCTGTGTGCTCATTTGCTGTAGCCTTCGATGTCTGCACCCTAGCTGGACTGATCGTGTTTTGTAATTGTCTTAACTGTCTCTTGGACCGGTAGAATCATGGTTTCACTCTGCCGAATCATGGTTTCACATCTCAATCTTCTGAAATTGGTTTCACGGGCTACCTTTGCAGCATAATGTTAGTGATGTTCACTTTGCCAAGCGATGATGATCTCTGGTGGGTAACAAGCTTCTTTTAGGTTATCAACCGCTTAAGGGCAGCCTCGCACGCACAAGTAAATATTCTGTTCCTGTCTGGAAACTCGGACTGGGAGTCTAAACATTCTATCCAGATCTTAAAGTCAAACTTGCCTTGCTTCAGCACTCGAGAGAACTGTTTACGGTCATGACAACTGAAGCTAATTGGAGGCTTTCGAAGTGGGGTAAACCTGAAGTACTTTTCCAACCAAAACCCACCTCAGATGTAGTCCTGCACGATAGGAACGTATGTTGGAATGAACCAAACAACAATTAAAGCCTCCAAAACGGGAAATTTGGCTCCCCTCGCGAAGGGTGGACTTAAACTATAGAGTCCTTCGACTTCTGCATGTTGAAGAACCCACGGAAACAGACGGAGGTGGTTAAGCTCCTCGAGAAGAATGACCTGCACATATGACAGATAAGAAATATGGGATATCTCGCCATGGTAATTCCCAAGCTGCCACAGTAGACATGGTAGTGGTTCATGTGTATACCTCCAATTTGATAACTACCAGGGTATGAAATGTGTAAGTTTTCTTTGTTCGTGATTTTCTTCTTGATTGCTAAATGTTGAGGTTAATTACGAACATAGCCTTGGGATACGCTGAAGTTTGCATGTGGGAGATGTATGGGATCCCAGAGTGGCAAACGTTTGCTGCAGTTCTTACAGCTCAAAGCCTTGAACGATCAGACTGATACTGGAGAAGCTGGTTGCATTAGGTTACTTATTAGGTTACAATCAGGTATACTCGATCGTAGATTGCATTCTGGTGGACGAGCAGTTATTAATTTCTGCGCACAGGAGCAAAGACATTGACAAGACTGGCATTAGCAGATCCGAATGTAACCCTCAGCGTGCTAAGCAGCGAGTAATTAGTAAATGGTGGGTGGAGAGATTCCAAGACCTGGAATGGTCTTGGAAGCAACAAGGATGTCTACGTTAATACGTTGACTGAAAATCTAAGGGAGGTGGCGATCGACAGCTTCATCTCCAACACCGTTCATGATCAGCGCTGTCATACGACGGTGAACCTGGGCTTGTCTAGGTGGGAAGATAAAGTGAAGAGAACAGCCGGCCAGAAGCTAATTATCTTTGGGAGATCTGTCAAATGGTGGTCCAGGGAGCTGAAGCCGGAGGCCATACAGCATTGTAAGGAACTGTACAAGGTTCATATACAAGCTCGGAAGGATCTGTTCGCCGCCATGAACGATCAGATGCGTGCTGAGGTGAAGTAAATGGTTCGAGAGCGGAAGCGAAAGCTGAACTTAGAGCTGTACTACTCTATCAATAACAACTCTTTTGTAAATCAGAAGGTCTTCTGGCTAGAATCGCAAAAGCTCAGAATGGCTCGGCCCCTTGCGAAGTCAAGGCCTTGAGTGTTTGTGACCCACTCTTCACTGATCGTAATGTGATGATCGAACACTGTAAAGAGCTGGGTGAGAAACCACCTCGTCAGAACCCTGAAACAACAATTATTGCTTCGTCAAATGCACTACTTGGACAGAAACACATGTACAAAACAATGTCTGGAATCATGAGGTTAAAGAGCTACAACATCCAAGAAATGGTAGGTGCTATGGGGAGAAAATTGCACAAGATCAGAGCTAGTACACCTTAGGTCTGGGGATGTGATAACATAGTGCATGAGCTCTTGATTTAAAGAAACCCCATTACACAGTCTTTCACAACTTTGTTCAATTTCCTTTGGACCGCAGAGTTCCTCTCAAGAAAGTGGAAAGTGGATACCATCCTTGACCTCTTCAATAAAAGGGAACGGTCTGAAAGCAGTCAGGGTTCAGAGGACAACGCAGTTAATAATCAGATTGTCTATGCAGTAAAAAGACGGAAAGAATTCGGTTTCTTTTTCTTCCTCTTTACGATACCTTCAGGCGAGACGGACTGTCATACAGTATGTGGATGGGGCATAAAAAGGAAGCTGTGGCGGGGAGTTGAGAAGCTATACCTCCACACCAGGAGCCCGGTACCGATCCATGGTCAAGCTCGATAGAATCCTTTCCAGGTAGATCAAGTGGTGTGATGTAACGATCTGGGCACCGTCTGGAAAGAGGCTCGATGGAACAGACGAGTCAGAGGACTTTTTGTACCCCCAACAGCGAAATGTTTTACACCGCCTCAAGCAGAGCATGATCTTGTACATGTCCAGTACCTTCACGCTTATCTACGTAATGTCTTTGACGGGAATGCAATTGAGTAGCCTGCTATTTCGGACTCGCCAGTGCCTCCTTAGTATTGATCTATATCCGAGGTCAGTTCGACAGTTACTTTCTGCGATAAGTAATGAACCAAGTGCTGGAGTTGGCTCTACTGAAAGGACAAGTTTACTTATGGACGCGAGAGCCGCCCTGAGACGAAGACTAGAGACGATACTAAAGTAAATAAGTTAGCGGAACGTTTTAGTAGTTTACATGTTTGGGGCTCTTCCTCCTCTGGTCTCTGACTGTGGGCCCGACGATGGGAGTGGGATCTCTTTACCTTATGAACTTCAACGTTTTAGGTATTATGTTTGTATTCACTCTCTTGAGCTAATTGCGTTCTTTTCTCGCATGATTTAACCTGAAGCATTTCATGATGTTCTCTACTTCTTACAACACATTCTATTCGCTATCTTCAGTCGCGCTAACTCACTTCGTACTGCTGTCGATATCGAAAACCCCACGTCTCATACATCTTCTCCTCACTCGTCTTAGCCGGGACTCTATCAACTTTCAGCATCGAGTTGTTATTTATGCCGTCAGCCAATCAGTGGGTTGCGAAGCCGGAAGCAGAAGGATTTTTTGAATAGTGATGACACACTTCGTGTCACGCAAAGAGCAAACACTGAGTAGAAAACTGAAAGAAACCGGAAGGAGAAAAATGTAAGTTTTATGGATAATGGATATAGCAGAAACACGCCACTTTAGATCCCCTCTGAATTAAATAGTTCAAACAAGACAGTCAGGCATGGACGGCGCACACGTGGTTTATCTCCAGAAGAAAGAGTGACGTCATGCCATGAAGCATGCTAGCGGATGATGTTCGGGCGTCCCTTCACCCACCACTCCTCATCCGCTTCTCATCTCCTCATCATCCTCTTCCTCTTCCTCTCGCAATCTTCCTCTCCCGTTCTCCGGTGTCTGCTCCCTTTCCTCTGCTTCGGAGCTACGCTACACTTCCCTGAAGATCTTTTGAATCTCTCCCTCGATTCTCTTTCTCGTTTTCTGGTTCAAAATTCAGAGCGTGGTCGGGCCTCGCGTTCCACTTCATTATTTCTCTTGGTGCGAATTTTGCTTCTCTGTTCTCTGGTCTCTCAGCATTCGGCGACGGGAAAGTTGAAGGATTAGGAATAGAGGCAGTAATATTGGCTATGGCTATGCACGCCGCATCAGTGCAAGCTTTGGCTCAAGGAGCAGTTCTTGGTGGATTGAACTCGACCAATGTTGCAGCTGGTTATGGCGCTTCGGCGGTTTTCGTTTCTACCGCTACGAGGAGAGTGGGAAAGAGTTTGAGAGCACAGAGGCCTTGTGCGGCGGTTTTATCTGTAAGGGCTGTAGCAATGCAAGACCCTTTGGCAGGAACGGACGAGGATTCCGAGGGTATTGATGACATGATGGGGTTAGCTCAGAGGGAGCTTCGCGAATATCCCCCTGGCTTGCAGCGTTACGAGACCATGGCGATTCTTCGACCGGACATTTCTGAGGAACAGCGCCTTGAGCTAACGCAGCGCTATGAAGAGGTGATTCCCGAAGTTCTTCATGTTTAGAGCATTGTCTTCTATTACGTGCATTGAGCTTGCTACTAGATATATGCCTCATTCTTCTGCGTTTTGCATGTAGGCATGCATGAAGGTTAATCTTACATTAGTACCTCTCTTCTGTTGTAGAGTCTGAATTGTATTGTTTTCCTAACTTCATTGGAATCTGTCTACAGGCTATCATAGCCGGTGGAGGTTTGGATGTTGAAATGTTTAACAGAGGTATGCAGCCCCTTGCTTACAACATCAAGACCAAGAATATGGGTGGTGCGTCCAATAGGTATTTGGATGGAATCTATCTACTGTTTACCTATGTAACAAAGCCAGAGAGTCAACTATCTCTACAAATGAAGCTGAATGCTGACGATGATATCATTCGATCTACCACTTTTAGGCTGAAGGTGTAGTGTGGTAATGTTTTCTGTAAAATTATCTCAAATTTTTGAAAGAGAAGATTGTTACACGAAGCTCTTTGCAGCTCATTAGAAGCAGAGTCAAATCGTGTCGTACTCCTTACTTTAGGAGTATGTCACCATTATTTGTTCCATCTATCATTCTTCTGGTTAGTTGTACTGAAGGTGGTATCGTGCATTCCTTTAGCTTTGTTCCATTTATGGAGGTGGTGACCACATACCGGGAACTTCAAACGGAAAAGGATTGTATCTCACAGAGTGCAGCTTTCGTACCGTGCCTGTTATATTCCAGGTTCTCTGGCACAAACGTTTGCCACGTTATGACGTTTCTGGAAGTTTTGGGAAATCACCAGATTCTATGATTGAACTCGTTTCATCGCTCTCTGTAGCTCGGGACCTCTGTGATGGAATTTTCTTAGTCCTGATATGTTGGGTACTCTTCCGTATTCTATGAAGTTCAGATCATGGAAGATCATGAAACAGCTAGCACTGTGAGTCCATTGCTCTTACCTTTCCCCTCTGTCTAGCCCTGCAAAATTTCAGGCCTCACTACCTCATTGTTCCCCACATTCGTTCGCGCTAAACGTGTTTAAATGGTACAGTCATAACTCCGTAGGTGTTATATCGGAAAGAGACTGAAGAATCTTGAGAATTTCTAAACGTGTTAGGATGATACAGTCATAAGTCTGTAGGTGTTATATCGGAAAGAGACAGAACAATCTTGAGGAATTACGTTATCAAATACGTTTGTAAGCTGTCGATTCTGTTCACTGTTCGAGACGATGACCACATGCACGGAGTTGTCTTGCAACTACTCGGTTGTGGCCGCATGGGACTGAGGAGAGGGTCAACGGTGCCACGAGTTAGCTGGACGGAGCACCAGCTTCGGCTGATGTTGCCATTCTAGATTTCCTGTACACTGTATCGAGTCCGGCTACTGCGTAAGAAATTTCATCGGGATCAAAGAGAAACATTATAGCGGCATCCGTCTTCCTGAAGAGATGTTCTGTGAAGACAGTAGACCTGTACAAAAGTATTTATGCTGTAGTTCCCGGTTGAATGTACAAACATCTGCGTAGTTAAATACATGAACACCGGGACCGCTTCATGTCTGAAGCTTTAAGACGGTAAACAGGCATAGTTCCTTCCTTCCTAGGACAAAGTTGCTACCGAAGCTGGACTAAACAACTCTTTCAGAGTGACAAAATCGCATAGTTGCTTTCGAGCATGTACGAGGATGATTTTTAAGTTCACATAGTTGGAGAAAAAAATCTATTCTTCTGTAATAACGTTCTTCACGAGATCGTGATGTCCACGACTTTGAGCGGAAAAATCTGTACTCACTTGAGACGATTGTAAATATCCTGGTTTGTCACTCTACCAGCTTCCTGGTGCTTACAAGTAGATGTGTTTGTGAAGGAGCAGCAGTGAAATCGTCTATTCTCAATAACGACGGTTGTAATATCCTGGTTAGTCACTTACAGTTTCCTGAAGCTTACAAGTAAATGTGTTTCTGGAGGAGCAGCAGTGATGTAAGATAAAAAAACGTTTGTTCTTTACAAGCATGTCCTATTGAGCCGTTATGTGATTGACTGCAACTACGTCCTATGCGCAGAATGTATCTAACAAGTAAGCCATTCTCTTCTTCGGAGGATTACAGGGAAGTTGTGTTTGGCATGTACGAGGAGAGCAACTCCCTCCCAGTAACCCAGAATGACCCAATTTCTTGGGTTGCATAAGTATCAAACGGAATAAACTTTTCTTCACGGATTTCACTTGCATAGGTTACCAGTCTACTTACTGTTCGAAACGCGCCGTGCACGAAACTCTTTCCAATGAACCTAATAGAATATAGACATGGAAGTGAAAATGAAAGCATTTTTAAATTTCAGGCCTTGGTCCTATATTGTAAATCTTCACTGAGTGGTTTCAGGGTGCTCACTGAGAACTAGGCGGGAGAAAATGATTTTTCTTATCTTCTATCCGCAAACTGAGGGTTTAATATCAAAGATGATAATGATTTTTCCACCTGTGTGAAGCCTCGACATACAGTCAAGCCTACTTGGCTGAAGTTCCAACTTCATGTATGCTACTTGTACGAACCAAGTATACAGAACAAGCTACCGTTATCGGCAACTATCTGCTCCCTGGAGAGTCCAAGTATGCGGTCATTCCCTTTGCTCGGTTTGGCATTCCACTATGACCACCCTTTGAAAGCCAACAAGCTTTGCTTGCAAACCACCTTCATAATGAGAGAAACTCTTCCAGTGATTCTTAAGTGGAAACCCATCAGCTAAGCCCTTTCCAGTTTGGAAAGCATAAATTTAGTTGCCCATGCTGCCAAGTTTCCTACTACTCAAAAGCTGTTGACGCCCCATGTGCTTCCGACACTCGGATGTATTCATCACTCTTAGCCCGCGGATCCCAGCCGGTGTCTCAGCACAGGTTGCGCCTTAACGTTGCTATGAATTGGCGACGCCAGACAACTTCGCCAGAGCTGAAACTTGTGAAATTCCCTCCAAGTTCTGGTAGCCACTCGCTGCCTCCAAGAGGTGGGCAAAATCTTCGAAGACAGGGGCTTCGCCTGTATCGACCAAACCTGGAAGGTACATGAAGATCCATTAGCATAGATGGATCTTCGCAGACTAACAGATGAAGTACACCAAAGAAAACAGACAAGAGAAGCTTAACACAAGAGTATATGCACAATAACAAGCTGTGGTTCGGGTCACCAGCGAGGAGGTGGCTATACCTTTTTGCTTTCAATGCACCACAGGCTTCAAAGGATGGGCACGAAGGGAACTCAAATCAAGATTCGAGTCCAATTCCTCGTCTAGCTCACCGACCACCCCACTGCAGAAACGTAGAACCCACACATAAACCATCGGTAGACCGGTATGTGACGCAATATTTGGTAACATGAGAGATTTCAACTATTGACAAACTCTACATTAGCGTTAACAGCAAGGGAGGGCAGTAGGAGCTCTCACATGTTATCTCCACGGATAATGTAAAGTCCAAGCACCAGTTGCTCTACTCCTGCCTGCAAAACACAAATTCCCTGTAATCCTCCGAAGGAGAAATGCTCATTTGATATATTTTAGCATCTGACTTAGTTAAAATCACATAAATGATATTGTCCCCAGCTAGAGCAACAAATGACATGAACACTAATCAAGTCTAAACAACAAGTCGACCCGGTAAGATAAGAAGTACTTGGAAAGTTCTTCATATCTCTTCAAGAATGCATGATGTCAGAGCTTGATGTACCGACCTTAGTGGAGTAAACGCGTTCATGCGACTCGTCCAAGATGAGGTTGGTGGCCTGGTCGAACCCCCTAAGAACACCCTGAAGGCAGAACTAGATTCAGCAGTAAATTTATTTGTCCCTGTAGAGCCTTGCCACAGTTGATAGAGATAGATAAGCACGACTCATCCGGAAATACTTATCAAGACACTAACTAATTGTAGTTAACATCACTGCTGATGTTTCTTCAGAGACATGTGTAGGTGAAAGCTTCGGCGAGCTGAAAGAGTGACTAACCACGATGTTACGACCGTCGTTAGTGATTACAGAGATGGTTTCTGCTTGAGTCATAAACGCCACGATTTCAGGGGAAACGAAGGTACAAAACAATCAGAATGCAATCTCCCTCTATGTGGACTTAGAGGTACTCTAGTATAAACGACAAACAAAATTGATCGATTTTGCCCTCCGCATGCGAGGGCAAAATCAACAACCTCACCAACTAGTTTAATCATTTTTGTAGAACTTGTTTAGTTTCAGGCAATCCTGGAATTTGTCCGGACTTTACAAACTGATGTTACCGCCTATATACTTTCTACGCGCATTTTGCAGTGCACATTCTCATGTTTCTATTTAATAAACTGCCCTCGCTTGTGATAAACGTCATCCACGTGACATATCTCTCCGAATAATGCGCTCAGCTGACTCCCTCAACAACTTCTCTAACCAACTCTCTAAGCTAGGCATCTGTCTAGCTTCCGTTGAACAATAAACTACGGACTGTATCGGGCCGCATCCTCACAAATTGACTGAAACTGCTCGAAACTAGAAGTAAAAAGTTGAAGGCTCTCCCAAAAGAGCGAAAACGACTGCCCACCCTAAAACCCCTAGTCGCCGGAGCTGAAGCAATCACATATCAATGAAAAGAATGACAGGCAAGTCCACTCACGGTCGATAAGTGAGTCAAGGCCATTGTCGGAGGCCATATCTCTCCTCCTGAGTTCAGTGAAGCAATTGCGAGCGCTGCCGAACAATCAACAAAAACGGATGACGATACCGAGAACTTCGAAGCCGACAGTTTCCCAAGCAGCTCCTGCAGCTCGAGAAGACGACGCAACTCCTGTCAGATCAGGCCTCGACACACAAGAAGGAGTTTTAATGGCGCAATGTTCAAATTCTCACCTAAAACCCCAAACCCGCGTCCGTCGTCTGTTTCGAACCCTCTACTGGCATGAAAGAATTAGGTTATCTTTCTTTTTCTCCTTCCGGTCCTTGCTCTCCTGACTTGTCTCGCTGCAGTTTAGGGCCTACACAGTCAATCCTTGCATCATTTCTTTCCAGCCAAATTCTGCAAATACAACTCAACCGCAACCGAAACTGCGTACATAAAGGAGCAGCAGCGACTACTACCGGTAGCAGCCTGTACCTACTGTAGCCAACTTCAAAACCTTTTTGCCCCTACAGTATTTCCTTCTCATCGTTCATTCTTCGAGTCGAAGTTTGGCGCTTGCCAGGAAAGGAGCGCTTATTTGAATCCGCATTTTCAAATTCCTTGCTCGCTGTACTTAAGTACGGTATCCGCTATAATGGTATACTTTTGGTCAGTACACCACCTTCCTGCTTATACGCACATGCAGTATGCATTCACAGTGTGCAAGCAAAATGTAATTATTCCTAAGACTAATAATATACCTTAATATCAATCTAAACCACACATGTCAAACTACGTGCCTCTCTAATGTTAGAATACATATAGGCCCGTAAGCCGCAAATATCACGCTCTAAATTGAAAAGATTTGCATACCCTGCACTTGATATGTTCCTTACCATTCTAGAATGGATGGATATTCACCTCATGTACACTTCAAAAGTGTACATGAGGTGTTATTTATTAGCTAATCTTTTTTTTAAGAAAGATTAGCTCATAAATAATGTCTCAAACATTGACTTCATCCGTAAAATACAATTGATTTATAGTGGGTTAATTCCAAGTAGAGTGACTGTGCTTATGGGTTCTTTTGGTCTCTGGAGTCCATGTGTTCCGTTAGCCACTTTAATTAAACACTGACATGTTTAATTAAAGTTTTTAAATATAGTAGTTTAATTTTAAACACTTAATTTTAGATATTTAAATTTAGACTTTAGACTTGTCCTTTGACTTTTATTCATGAAACCAATCACTTGTATTTTTCCTTCCCTTCACTTTCTTCACTGTACTTTCGCCGTTAGGAATTTCCACTGCACCCCAGTAAGAATTATATTTCAATTTACATTGCACACCCTTCCTTCACTGTACAAGGCCGTGGGTTCTTCCGCATCTGGTTTCTTAACATTCTTGTCTTTTTCTTCTTATTTGTACAAGGCCGTGGGGCAGGATATTCACCTCATGTACACTTAGAAGTGTACATGAGATATAATTTATATTGTATCCCTTCCGACGGGAAAGATTAGAATATAAATTATTATCCTCACAAAACGGCATCGTTTGAGAATTGATGTCCCGGCTTTATTCTCCCAACAACGCATCAGTCCGGACTACACTTATGGGTTATGTCTTGATGACTTGGCTGTTCTGAGACGGATTAACATATACATTTATAAATTAAATTAATATATGAATAATAACTTATCAAAAGATATTTTTATAACACTTAGACGTTTTCATATAAGAGAAAATGAATTTCATTGTACAAGGCCGTGGGGAAAGATATTCACTCCACATGTTGCTATAGAAGGCACTTACTACAACCCCTTCGTTGTGTCTCTCAGTCAAAACTCCTCACTTCACTCTTCACTCCTAGACTAAACACACACAAAAGATTCATACTTTTATATCTGTATAGAATGGGATTTCTCTATTGACACCTCGAGACTCTCATGTACGTGGGTTTGTGATTCACTTGCCATGATGGTTGGACTTACAGATTGAGTTGGAAAGCATAGTACCTCTTCCGTCGGACTGTTCTTCTCACAAGAGATAAGCGTTGCTCCTAGTAAGTTGCCTTTGTAGACGCCACTCCCTTTGACTGAACGTGCTGCTGGTGAACAGTCCTCTTGGTATTAACATTTCTCTTATGGGACATCTCCAGCTTCAACTCTCTCTCTCTCTCTTGATAAGTACATCTTAACATTGTACGTACATAACAAGACCTCCAAGTAACAACCTAGATATTCATAATGATGCATAAAAGGCTCCAGGAGAAGACCCATATGTCAACTCCACTATGAAGGTGGTGGGCACAAGACTACACATATAGCGATCTCTATAACTACTTGAACACGTATCTTACAAAATTGACTTATCTAACTTCAGTTTGACATATATTCGTCTTCTTGTCTTCAAATCAACAGTACTTTGATTCAATGCGTCAACCTCAGAGAAAAGCTTTGCATTGATACTCTAAACTCATCGGGATCTCTTTTGTAACAACCACTAGGTCGATTTGAACCCTATGGAGTATTTTAGATTTTTTAACAAAAATAATCTATCAATGAAAAATCGAAAATTTCAATTTAGTTTCTTCTAGTCATCTACATAGCCATTTTTGGCAAACCAAGGATTTAGCTCAGCTATATCATTTACAACTACAAAACACTTGTCGTCATATTTTATCATATCAGATTTTGTTTGAAGATCGTCTAGGAAAATGCGAGGTTCCTGGATGTGGAGATATGTTAAACAGAGACAAAAAAGAGAAAAAAAAACCACGATAACAAGCTTCGTAAGATATACCAACTCTCACTTTATATACACTCTCGTTTCTTTTTTTTCTAAGAACATCAAACTAGGAAACAGACATGAGTGGTCTGTAATCTACACCGAGCGTCCTAAAACAAGTCTTCGAATCTCAACCTAAATCTAAAACTACCGAAGCGTAGCTCAAAACAAAAGAAATATTTCTTTGCTAACAAAAAGTTTTGCACCAGTATCACATGATTCAAACCCGTATCCAAATAACATCCATGTACAAACCCTTAGCTAAAACTAGCTACCACAAGCCATACATAACCAACTAGAACTCTAACAAATCCAAAAGGACAAAAACCGTAGTGTAGAAACCTAAGAAGGCTTATATGAGAACTTTCTTGTTTCGCCAAATGTCTTCAGATGTCCATAGGATCTTCCTTCTTGACTCTGTTGGCTCCAAGAACCTTCAGATAATAATCGAAATATCTCTAATTTTTGATCGCAAGTGATCGAACTTCCAAAAACTCCTCCATGTGGTTTAACCCACATACATCCACAAAACAGACAACCTGATCTAAGATCCGTCTTCTCTGGTGGATAGATTTGACTATACTGAATCCAACGAGTCTCCAAACAAGTCATTTAGAGTTCCCTTCGCAAAACCACGTAGGAAATTTGATCGCATGAAGCAAAAAATTAACGTAAATCGACTCTCTACGGCTCAAACTCACCCAAACCAACAGTCTAATCCACATACAATTTTCTCCTATGCGTAGATGAAGACTCTTTGATCGTGTCGATACCAAGAACAAAGAACTTAGCTCGATGATCATCAAGAACAATCTAACCTCAGGTAGCAAGTGAACAAAAAAACTGACGTTGTCGTGTCGGATATTGCGTGAAGGATGTCCATGAAAACGCAAGGTTCCTGGATGTGGAGATGTTGTGTGCTGAAACAGAGACAAGACAGAGAAAAACAATCACGAAACGAACGCTGCGATATATACCGACTCCAAATGTATGTACACTGCCGGTTCTTTCTCCTAAGAGCACAGAACTGAGAAACAGATCAGAGCGGTCTGTAACCTGTTTCAAAAGCCTCTAAAAACAACCCATGAATCACAACCCTGACCCAAAACCGTCGAAGCGTAGCTCAGAGCAAGAGAAACTTCCCTTTGCTAACAAGTAGAGCCACAGCAATATCACGCGATCCAAATCCAAGTCCAAACCACATCCATGTACAAGTTCTTAGCTAAAGCTAGCTACCACAAGCTGTATATAGCCAACCAGAACTCTAACGAACTCAAAAGAGCAAAACCCGTAGCGAAGAAACCGAAAAAGGTCTATCTGTGGACTTCCTCCTTTCGCCGAACGGACTTCAGATGTCGGTAGGGTCTCCTCCGCTGACACCGTTAACCCAAGGAACCTTCAGATCCTACCCCCAACAGCCGAGATATCGCTGATTTTCGGTCGCAGGTGACCGAATCTTCAAAAATTCCTCCCTACGGCTTAAAATCGCACACATCGCACAAACGGATCGTCTAAACTGATATCCGTCTTCTTTGGCAGATAGATCTAGCTATCACAATCCCAACGAGACTCCAAACAAGCCGTTTGGAGTTCTCCTTGCAAAACCACTCAAGAAATTTGGTCACAGATTGTAAAAAACTGACGTAAATCGATTCCCTGCAGCTCAAACTCGCTCACCACACCCAAACCAACAATCCAATCCACACACAGTCTTCTCCTATGAGTAGATGAAGACTCACGTAAGCACCAAGAATGAAGAGCTTGACTCACCGATCGCGAAGGACAATCCAATCTCAGATCGTAGACGAACGAAAATCTGATGTAAGCGCTTCACTGCGAGTCAATTTCACTCAGAACTCCCAAACCGCCCGATGAAACTTCGTATCGTCTTCAATTTCTTGAAGAACTCGTTGTTCTAATCACGATGGATCCAAGGACAGCAAGTTTGGACTCCGGAACGGTCCGAACGGTCCAACTCTCCTTCACAGGTAACTGAAAACTTCAAATCTGCTTCCTGCGTCTCAATTTCTCTCAAAACACAACCCCCGATCCTTCTCTTCAAGAACCGTCTTAACCCACACGTAGTCTGCACAGATCTGAACCCAACGACGCCTTGCGCGTTTGCATTGGACCTCCAAATCTCCTGAACCGTCCGTTGACAGGTCGCAGACGCAAGCTAGCCCATAAGCTGCCCCCTTGTCACTATATGTATGAAGTTTTGTGATTAATAATGAAGCAGGCCCCTTGCATCTTTGATATAACGCCTGAAGCCTCAAATACCCAGTCAGTAAGTAAACTAGGGTCTAGCTTGATTTTATCTTCTTTCGGGCCGCATAACTTCTTCACTAAATGTCCAAACGAAGTAAACAAGATGCCCATGGAAAGCTGACAACGAGCTCTACCCATCTATGTGATGAAAGTGAAGATCTGAAGTTGCACCAAAAATCCGTAAGCTGGAACTTAGCTTATTTTCTCCATCTTTCGAGTCTTGTAACTTTTCCACTAGGCGTCCAAACGAAGTAGACGAAGTGCTTATGGAATGCTGACAAGGAGCTCTATCCACTGATGCGATGAAAGCGAAGATCCGAAATGGTGCCAAAAGTCCATAAGCTAAGGCCTAGCTTGCTTTCTCCATCTTTCGAGTCTTGTAACTTCTCCATTAGGCGTCCAAGCGAAGTAAACAAACCCTATGGAAAGCTGACAAGGAGCTCTATCCATCTATGCGATGAAAATGGATATCTGAAATGATGTCAAAAACCCGTAAGCTAGGGCCTAGCTTGTCTTTCTCATAAGTGTCTTTGGAGTGACAAGCATCGAACTTTGAATTTCAAGTAGGAGTCGGTCCACGACACGACATCCACCCCCTCCAAACCTGTGCATCCTCCGGTATGCACCAGAGATATCAACCAAGGAGTGGACCAGCACGCACACTCGTTCTCATGTTGTCATCCTCCTTCCTATTTCAGTCAACCTCATCCTCAAGTCTGCAACCTGATCGTCATCTTGAAGTTGCAACTTGGTCATAATCTCCCCTAGATCCATGCTCATCGCATCTCTTCTCCAACCTCCCATCCAATCACCCCCTCTAAATCTACACATCTTTCAATATGCGAGGACATAGAAAGAATAACCCATCATATCATAGAAATGTCTTCCATACGCCTTGTAGAACCTCACCGTTGAGGTTTGTGACCCAAGTGTCGCAGTAGACATCACCCATCACCCCAATCATCACCGCATATACTGACTATAACCCTCAACCTCAAGTATGTACATGTCATCGTACCTATCCATCTCTTGTTTTTTTTGTTTTCTGAAAGAAAAAAGAGGTACCACACTGCTGCAACAAAAATCCTCAACCCCAATCATCATTATCTCGATATACAATGATATCCTCCTCAACTAAAGCAAAGAGTTCTACACAAATGTGGACACAAGGTCGACATATGCGAGTTAGACACTTGGATCAGAAGATGTTGCGGGTGATCTATTCCGGAATGTGCAGCTTTTTTACTCTGGATTGAGGTAGTGAACATGACTTGAATCTTGAATATTGTTATGCTACGTGACATCTCATACAATGAATCAAATCTCCAAAAGACACCTCCAAGTGACATTTCTAGAAGAATCTGCACATGAGTTTACCAAGCTGGAAAGGAGTTAAGTTAGGATTGAACTAAACAAGCTGCCCCTTAGCTTGATTTAGAGTATCAGTTTGAAGAAGAGTGAATGTATCAGAATGTGGAGCTCATTGAGGAGAGTAACCTCGTACCTTCAATTGTGAGAAATAACATTCTGTGTAGTAGTTAATGCAGTTTTTAAATTATGAAAAATGTGAAGAGAGAAATTCTGTCGATTCTGACTCGTGACTCTGATCCATAATCTGTAGGTACTAGTGCGTAGGGGTTAGTCACTATTATAGTTTTGACTCTCATTCATAAAAGACGGAGCTGTATAAAAAAGTTAACATAGAAAAAGTTAGTAAAGAATGTACAAGTAACTTTCCTTAGGTTTATGTATGAGTTTTAATTCTCTTTTTAACGAGGATACATGTCATCCTCTGTGGTAGAAGCACCTACTTAGGAAGAAGAGGACTCAAGATCGAATCCTCCTTATCTATGTTTCCTATTTCAGCATGTTGGCCTCTCGGATGAGACTTTATGTTGAATATGCAGCTACATATTGCATCTAAGGGCTGTGTTCCATCTGACATATTGACATCGCATATGGGAGTCTATGTTGGATATGTAGCTACGTCTTGCATATCTAGGGATGAGGATCAGTATTTCTTTTAATCGTGAGCATCATGACCTCTTGCATATCTAGGGGTTGTGTTCTCTGTTCAGGCATGTTGACCTCCTAGATGAGAGTCTATGTTGGATATGTAGCTACGTCTTGCATATGTAGGGATGGGGATAGATATCCTCTTTAATCATGGACTTCTTGACCTAAGCCTCTACATGTCACTTTGGCTATAAGTCGAGAGTTACTTAGTGCAACTATGGGAGGGTTGTAAGCTCTGTTGGGTGACTTCATAGCTATGACTTTGGTCGACACTTGATGGCATGTACTACAACAAAAATGATATCAAGAATAATAGAAGTAATAGCAAGATGACATCAAGAGCTAAGAAACTTTTAATAAGCAAGGCATAGCTTAGATCTCCTCGTTCGATACGTGAGTTTGCTTATTTAAGAAAATGTCGCATTGCACGATTAGGGATATTGTACTTTTTGTTATCTATGAAAGTCATCGACGCATATGACAAGAAGAGAGAGATTGAGGGATCAGATTTTGGAGGTTTTCAAGTGTGAGAAGGTTACATGAGAATAAAGAATAAAAATGTAGGAGTTCAAATTTTATTTGTTGTTGTATTTGGATGTAAATTTACTTTCTGGTGAATGTAGATTGATCTTGTTGAGTAAGGGTCGACTGTTGGACAAAAATCAATATATGTGGAGGCTTTGGTTGTTGTCAGCAGTCTGGCTGACTCTTATCTTCACATTCAGTCTCTATCCTTGCACTTAATCACAATTAGAAGGTTTGTCTTTTATGATATAGATTCTCCATGACAACATAGACATGACATCATTGTCTTATTTTGGAGTGATAGAGGATATTATTGAGCTTGACTTATTGGATTCTAAACAAGTAGTCCTATTGTGTAGATGGTATAAGATTAAACTCCGAGACAATTGAGCTACTGTAGTAACAGATGAGTGTGGGGTCTCTCTCATAGACATAAGGATGTTATTACATTTTGATAGAGCTGGTGACGAGGTTTTTGTATATCCGTCACAAATAGAGTAGTGTTTATGTGCATATATACTAGAGATCCTCATTTGTTCATAGTCATTAGTGGATATCACAAGAGTGTCATATTATTCAGGATAGAGTAGTTTTTGTGGTAGACAACGTTATAGACGATGATGACCTCATGTGTAAATATCATATTATTATTTATACACTGAAGAAAACTGTCATATATCCATGATAGAGACATCCTGCTCAAGAAATCACTTCAAAAATAATAAACATAGCATGAAAGAGAAAAAATATTACAAAAATATATCGTAGATAATACTAAGAAAACTTCAAATGTAAAAAGTCTTAAAAACATTACGACGCATTGTGTATCGCTCTTGTGATTTGAAATGCATCACAAACTTTAAAACATAATACGCATCGTACAATTTGCGATGCACAAACCATCGCAAACACCGTTTATGCACAAAGTTTTTTGTTCCACATTTATGATTAAGTCCGCAAATGTGATGCAAAGTGAATCACAAAATTTGCAACATGAAACGCATCGTAAAATTTGTGATGCATGGATAATCACATATTATCAATTTAACATAAAATTGTCTTCCTCATTTGCAATACTAAACGTATCGCAAGTGTTATGCCAAAAAAATCGCAAGTGTGATGCTGATAGAATCAAACACTCTGTTTTAAAAAGTATTCTTTGTTAGACATTCGTGATGTAGAGTGAATCATAAATTTACGATGTAAATTGTATCATAATGAGAATATTCCAAAAATATTATTCATATTAGGTTTGCGGCACCTTTCATATTATAATGTTTGTGATGCTACAAGAATCATAAGATTTGCGGTGCTAGACACCATGTTGCAAAGTTTGCGATGATGGATTTAGTAAAAGAATTGAATTTGTGATGCAAAATGAATAACAAAATTTGCGATACAACTCACATCTCAAGAGTCTCACAAAAAAAAACATTTTCTAGTATCACAATTATCTATGTAGTAGTGTCTGTTATGACAAATGAGGTATTTGGTGCTTGCTCGAGAAATTTTATAAAACCAAGTCGAGAAAAGGGCGTTTTGAACTAATTCAATTAAAGAAGTATGTCAATTTTTCTTGAAAGATGTTCTTTGTCGATATAGATATGTTGAGAAGACTACTACAGATCTAAGAGAGCTAGATGCACATGAGGCTTGTGAATTCTTTGCAAGGTGTGGGTGACAACTGCCTATAATGTGATAAAATGCTAAGAGTGAGCATGGGCACCCACTTTGGTGAATATTTGTAACAGAAGAGCACTTGAGTGATCTCGACTCTTGTCATTTGCGTTAGCTATCATACAAATTTTGCACGTCAACGTTGTCTAAGAATTTGTAGGGTATCTGATTGTGGAGATATCATGTGCAAGAACAAGACAAGAGAGCGACACACAACCACAAGAACGAGCCCTTCAAATATCCAAGCCTCACTTTATGTACACTTCTACAATATCTTACAAAATTGAAGAATTGTTTGTAAACTACAACCCAAACCTCTAATCTAGTCCCTGAACCCAATCTCTAAATATCCTATCTATCCACAATAACTGCAATATTATCATCATATTGACGCTATTGCTCAGTACATCACTAGTCCAAATGGTCAGATCATCCTAATCCAAATAACGGTCGTGAGTGCAGCCCACGTAGTTAACAATATAAAAAACTCAACTCGATGTCAAAACAAAAACCGCACCTCTGTCACCGCTTAGTATATGACTAACATGATGATAATATCACCTTTTTTCTTAAACCATATGAGGATCGTGAGTACAACCCACATAGCTAACGATATAGAGATAACTGTATCCGAAACTCATAGTAGGTACCAAATTTGTAACGAAGAACTTGAAAAATATCAATCTCAAGACTTTCTCCTTTTCCCAAACGGTCTTCAGATATGGATAGGGTCTGCTCTCTTGACTCCAATGATGCCAAGAACCACAATTTTATTTTTGACGGTCAAGATAACTCCAACTTTCGGTCGCATGTGATAGAACCTCTTAAACCTCCTCCTTAGAAGCTAAAATCGCTCACACCGTCCAAATGGAACTCCTGAACTGAGATCCATCTCCTCTTATAGATAGATACGACTATCCTAAACCCAACAGGACTCAAAACAAGTCGTATGAAGTTCTCTTCTCAAAACCACGTAAGAAATTTGATCATAAGAAGCAAAAAATTGATGTAAATCGATCTCCCGCAGCTCAATCTCCCTCACCACACCTAACACAACAACCCAATATATGTGAGATCTCTTCTTAGGCGTAGATGGAGACTCTATGATTGCGTAAGCATCAAGATCGAAGACCGTGGTCCACCGATCGTGAAGAATAGTCCCATCTCAAGTCGGAGGTGTATGAACAACACCCAACACTCTCAATCTATCCGATGAAACTTCACAATGTCTTCGACCTCGATGTATTGATCTCAATGGATCCAAGGATAGCAAGTTTGGACTCCAAATAGACCAACTCTCCTTTGCAAGCAACTGAAAATTCTAATCCTCTCTCCATGCATCTCAATTTTCCTCAAAACGCACAACACGATCTGTCTCTATAAGAACCTTCTTATCCTCTACGTAGCTGAGATAAATCTGACTCGACGAAGTTGACGATCCGTTAGTTTGATCTCTATCAAGTAGAGATCTAGTTAAAACACTGAATGGAGAAAATCACCTCTAAAGCTTGGATTGTAATCCACACTGTATTCTCCAATCGATACAAAATCAAGCAAAAACATGGAAACTAGTGTCCTCATTAAATCTCACGTTATTTATCTCAACAATATCAACAAGGTACGCTATTGGTAATGTAGCAACTTCATTGTGACAACAGATCTTATGACAGAGACATCCACATGCTAGCATAAGTTTTAACGTAAGTGTTGATAGTACATCAGCGAGGAAATATAAACAATACACCATCTTAAAACTTTTGAGTTCTGAAATGATATTTTCATTCTCATCATTCACATAAACCTCGATCAGATATGCAATAACACTTTCAAGAGAATCATATAAAGTAGTCACAGCTTGCCAACAAGAGAGTCATCTTATTTTTTGATAATGTTTCAACATCATTTTTGAATAAAAAAGGACTTGCTTGAGATTCTCTCCGTCTAGAAGAATACTTGAAATAGATATAAGTTGGGTTCAACAATTTTTCAATTGCCTCAGACATCTCTATAGCAATTAGGGCTCTTAGATGTATCAATAAGCGCCAAATTTGTTCTATGACCAATCAATGAATTGACAACATATAAGGATTAACTTTTGTTTTAATTTAGTTGCAACAATTTAGTGTTCTTACTAACCATGATAGAAGCTTCAAATCTATGATCGAATCATTCATTCATCCAATCACTCTCCAATCCTACAAAATGATCGTGTTGAAGTCACACATCTTCATTCGATCTTATATAACATCAAAAATTGCCTATGTAGTCTTGTCATGCAACTGTATAAAACCTAAGAAAGCAATTGCAAATTCTACATTTTCTCAAAAAATAACAAAAATAACAAGTTGACACAGCTCTTATCATTTTGGTATAACTTTGGAGGAATATAAGGGTCAGTTTTTGTAATAGCCCACCAGACTTGTATATGATGAAATGCTCTTTTTGTACATACCCATCAACCAAGCAAAGTGATGCTAGTTAAGTGGTTATAATTTTGTTTTTGATGTATCTCGTTATACATGTGTGTTTCATTCGAAGGCAATCAAACACATGTTAGGTTACTTCAGTATGTTTACTTGTACATATTTCTAGAAGTTTCATTGCTTGTTAGTTTATTATGTAACTAATCAATGTTTGCATTTCTTGTAATTAAGTAGCTTAGCTAAGTTGCACCAAGTGGAAGAGCTTGCTTGTCAAGGATTTTACGTTGTCGTGTCATGGACCGGCTCCTACTTGAAAATCATATTTTAGGGTTCTATATTTTCGTTCCAACGACGCTCATGAAGAAAAATAATGACTTTTTGATCTATTCCAGATCTCAACTTTCATTGCACAAGTGATAGAGCTCATTGTTAGGTTCACAAAGGCAATTCATTTGGGCGCTGAATGGTGACGTTGTGAGATTCGAAAGATGGGAAAATCAAACTATGCCCTAACTTATCGGTGCTGATTGGGTATTTGCGGTTCTTGGTGCTACACTAAGGACACAAGGGGGCTGCTTGGGCATAATCTAGGCAAAACTCAAATATTGCGAACTGATGTAAGGGGGCAGCTTAAGGAGTTAGCTTGTATCTATGACATGTCGACGGACGAACTGGAAGAGTGTGATGTCTAATGCAAGCACGCAAGATGTCATTGGGTTCATATTTGTGCAAGCTACACATTGATTAAGATGGTACGTTAAGACAGATCATGGTGTGTGTTCTAGAAGAAACTGGGACGCATGGAAAGAGATTTAGAATACTTTAATGACATACGAAGGAGAGCTGGACCGTTCGAGACGTTTTGGAGTCCAAACTTGTTGTCCTTCGATACATCGGATCAAAACATCGAGTTCTTCAGGAAATGAAGACGATACAAAGATTCATCAGATGATTCGAGAGTTTCGTGTGAAACTGGCTCACAAAGAAGTGTTTACGTTGTCGTGTCGTGGACCGGCTCCTATCTGAAATTCAGACTTCGATGCTTGTCGCTCCAAAGACACTCATGAGAAAGACAAGCTAGGCCCAAGCTTACGGACTTTTGGCACAACTTTGGATCTCCATTTTCGTCGCATAGATGGGTAGAGCTCCTTGTCAGCTTTCCATAGGCACTTTGTCTACTTCGTTTGGACACCTAGTGGAGAAGTTACAGGATTCGAAAGATGGAGAAAACAAGCTAGGTCCCAGCTTACGGACTTTTGGCACAACTTCAGATCTTCGCTTTTATCGCATCAATGGATAGAGCTCTTTGTCAGCACTCCATAGGCACTTCGTCTACTTCGCTTGGACGCCTAGTGGAGAAGTTACAAGACTCGAAAGATGGGTAAAACAAGCTAGGCTCCAGCTTATAGATTTTTGGCATGAATTCAGATCTTCACTTTCATCGCATAGATGGGTAGAGCTCATTGTCAGCTTTTCATAGGCACCTTGTTTACTTTGTTTGGACGTCTAGTGGAGAAGTTATGCGATTCGAAAGAAGGGAAAATCAAGCTAGGTCCTAGTTTACTTGCTGGCTGGATATTTGCAGCTTCAAGCGTTATATCAAAGACGCAAGGGGCCTGCTTCATTATTAATGAGAGAACTTCGTACGTACAGAGACTGTTACAAGGGGGCAGCTTAGGGGATAGCTTGCACCTGCGACCTGTCAACGAATGGTTCGGGAGATTTAGGAGTCCAATACAAGCGCGCAAGGCGTCGTTGGGTTCAGATCTGTGCAGGCTATGCATTGGTTCAAACGGTTTGGGAAGAGACGGATCGGAGAGTGCGTACTGAGAGAAATTGAGACGCAAAAAGCATACTTGTGAAGGAGAGTTGGATCGTTCGGACCGTTCTGGAGTCCAAACTTGATGTCCTTGGATCCATCGGGATGAGAACAACAAGTTCTTCAGGAAATTGAAGACGATACGAAGTTTCATCGGACGGTTTAGGAGTTCTGAGTGAAATTGGCTCGCAGGGAAGCGCTTACATCAGATTTTCGTTCGCCTGCGACCTGAGATTGGATTGTTCTTCGCGATCGGTGAGCCAAGCTCTTCGTTCTTGGTGCCTACGCGATCAGGGAGTCTTCATCTACGCATAGGAGAAGACAGTACGTGGATTGATTGTTGGTTTGAATGAGGTGAGCGAGTTTGAGCCGCAGGGAGTTTATTTACGTCAGTTTTTTGCAACCTGCGATCAAATTTCTTGCGTGGTTTTGCAAGGGGAACTCCAAACGACTTGTTTGGAGTCTCGTTGGGTTTGGGATAGCTAGATCTATCTGCTAAGGAAGACGGATATCAGTTTAGACGATCCGTTTGTGCGGCGTGTGCGGTTTTAAGTCGCAGGGAGGAGTTTTTGAAGATTCGGTCACCTGCGACAAAAAATCAGCGATATCTCGGCTGTTGGGAGTCGGATCTGAAGGTTTCTTGGGTTAACGGAGTCAGCGGCAAAAAGAGAAAGTTCACAGATAGGTCTTTTTCGGTTTCTTCGCTACGGGTTTTGCTCTTTTGAGTTTGTTAGAGTTCTGGTTGGTTATATACAGCTTGTGGTAGCTAGCTTTAGCTAAGAACTTGTACATGGATGTGGTTTGGACTTGGGTTTGGATCGCGTGATACTGATGTGGCTCTGCTTGTTAGCAAAGGGAAGTTTCTCTTGCTTTGAGCTACGCTTCGGTGTTTTTTGGGTCAAGGTTGAGAATCAGGGGTTGTTTTTAAGGGCTTTGAAGCAGGTTACAGACCGCTTTGGTATGTTTTTCAGTTCTGTGCTCTTAGGAGAAAGAACCGGCAGTGTACATACATTTGGAGGTGGTATATATCGCAACATTCGTTTTCGTGGTTGTTTTTCTTTGTCTTGTCTATGTTTCAGCACACAGCATCTCCACAGCCAGGAACCTCACGTTTTCTTGGACATCCTTCACGCAAAATCTGACACGACATCGGTGGTGAACTCGACGTGAAGGTCTGGGGTGGAGATTTTTGCGTTTGAACTTGGAAGAGGAGTTCAACAATCATGAACGATGATGAAGATGGATACAATTGTTCAGGAGGATGCTGCAGACCTGGGATGATGGATATCTAGATGTTTTGGGAGGATGGGAGGATGGGACGAGTCATGACTATGGACGGGATGAATGGATCAGAGGGGATACCAGGAGTGCAGTTGGATGCAGCAACTGCACGTTTGTTTCAAGCCTTCACTTTGTTTTTGCGACAGGAGCAAGAAAACCAACAGAAGGAGGCTTTGGGGACGAAGGCGCTTTGAAGGGTGATCGACAAGCTCGATCTATTTGGTGGGAGAGGCATCTCTGAATATTTGAGATGTTACAAGATGGAGATGGATTTGGATTGGATACCAGAGAAGGAGATGATCGAGACGTTTGAACTCGTTGCGGTGCTTGAGATAAGGGAGCATGTGAACGGTCTAACAAAGCGTTTTGGGAGGAACTGGGATACAATTTGACATGCGCTGATGGAGGAGTATTTCTTGGGAAACTCATATCGAGTAACCAAGAAATCATTTTTGGGATGGGTCAACCGACCCAACAAGGGTTTATAGCTTACAGAGCTATTAAAGGAGTTCGAGGGACAATTCTCTCAACTACCTCGGGTGGACCATCTAACCTTGGAGACCTACAAGACGGAGCTGTTTCTTCAAGCTGCTGATGAACCATGGCAAGAACGGTTGGAGCTACTTCTAGAGGATGGGGAGGAAGAAGAAGGGTTGACAAGGAATTGGGAGGTTGTGCATGAAGCGGTTGAACTTCTTGTCTGGAGACATACAAGGGAAAGGGTTACCAGGTTGACACATGTATTGCTGACTACCACACCAGTTCGAGTAGTATCTGAGGTTCAATCTCCAGTTGTGGTTGTAGAAGAGAAGGATCCAACCATCGAGGACCTACAACAAAAGATGCAAGATCTGCAAGCTAAGGTTACTAGGTTGGAGGATAAGGGATCGTCGACCAAGATGGAGCTTGTACCCAAATCAGCTTGGGTACATCACTGCCTGTGGTGTGATGGTACTTATCATCAGCGAGACGATTGCATCGACTTTGCAGAGTCTTTGCAACGAGAGGTTATTTCTTGGGAGGATGGAAATGTTGGGTTCAGAAGTACAAGTATTCTCCTTCAAGCCAACGTTGGTAAAAGAAGGATGAAGAGATTGGTGGATGATTACTTTGCAGCACATGTAGTTGTAGCTACCGAAGCTACAAACTATGATGCTAAGGTGGAGGAGATTGAACATGATCTCCATATGGATGATTTGGATGAGCATGTGGATCCAAGCGAGCTCAAGTTGGATACTGCATCTATGATGCAGAGCGAGAAGAAGGGACAAGAAGAGACTTCTTCGAAGAAGCAAGCTGGGGAGGATAAGGTTCAACATGAAACTATGCTTCTTATACAAGCAATGGAGGACGATCCTGCACAACCGAAGGAGATGGTTGGGATGCAAACAATGGACATGGTCGATCTGGTTGCAGACATACAACAACCAGATATTGGTACAGTGATGGATGTGGTTGATGTGGTTGATCTGGTTACATGCAAACAACAATCAGATATTGAGATGATGACGATGGATGTGAAGAGAGGTTGGAAGGAACGCATTCGAGATGCCAAGATTGGATTCTTATCACGAGAGGTCTTGGATGCGACTACAAGGGAAGTCCATGATGCTTACATCGACTTCATCAAGGACGGACATGCAGAGGACGAAGGAGAATGGATGGATGCTTTCGAGGTTACGGGTATAAGATGATGGGTAAGGATGACTTACAGGGGAGAAGTCATTGCTGAAGGTGATTTGGGTTGAAAGAATGATGCTTGGGAGGTTGTGAGGATTTTGATAAGAAGAGATCAGGGAAGATGATCTCACGAAAAGATTTTCTCAATGGTACTGCCTGCAGATTTCATGAGTTATTCATCTTTCCTTACGTACAAAACTCCTCTCTGAGTAGATCAATTTCTCGATGCTTCAATGAAATATCAAGTATTTATCTTTCTTGTCAGAAGATACTAGTGTACTCTCAAGAATGGGTGTCGACTTCTCACTCCTTCCTTTCTTGAAACTTCTCCTCATACAAGCTGTATTATAGGGCTGACACTTATATTGACTCCTTTACTCATTGAACCCCGACGGACTTGAAATAAAAAAGAGTTAACACAAGTTGTGCCTCGCATTCGTTATATTACCAAGGAATATGAAAAGAGATAGGAGTTAGTGGAGTGACCTCGGTCTAGCTGACAAGTTCTATCCTTATAACTCTACTCGACCCGAAGATCAACTAGTGTGTCCTGGACATCTAACCTCACACAATCCCTCCTGAAAACATCAAAATCACGGCTTTAAGTAGCCGGCTGAAGGAAGGAACAACTGTCCTTGGCTAATTACAAATCTGATTAAACCTAAACCGCTACTCAATGGCCTTAAGTTGTAATAATGTCTACTTGACTAACTAATTGCATGACCACCAAGTTGTCCAAACCACTGTCGTCGGAAGTGTCAAACACTCTTTTTTCTCAAATACAATTAACTCCCCTAACGATTGACTTGTCACCGTCACACGTAACCGTACCAACATAACCTCCACCTCTTTTGGCTCATCTGCTAAATCGACTTGCCGTTCATACCTTGAGGTTCCAACCACAGTCTAGCTCTTGAGTGTCAAATTATCTCGATAAAGACTCAGCTCTCCAACATACCATGTACTATGCGCCTTGGCTGTTACCAACTCACCCTAGACTGTAGTTAATTGTATTTGTTAGAAACAATATCCCTCTTGTACTTGCTAGACTACCACGCTCCGTAATTCATCCAAGAGCTCCGTTCGATCTGCTCCTTGTTTCGTCTGGTTGACTTCTTCCTCCAAGGTCTCAACTAGGTCCAAGAGATGTTTTATAGCTTGTAAAAGACCTCTCAGTTGAAGATATGAAATAATACATTGAGAACTTTATAGCACTTGTAAAACCGGTTCAACTTTTGTCTTTCAACCCGCAATGGCTATTTTGATCGATCCTCTTGCATACTCCATGGCTGCCATAACTGTATGTGGGTTGATCCCATTCTCTGTTGATTTTCTCGGGCTGGTTAACTCTTCTCGCTCCATTCTAAAATCTCTTCGTTATTTAGCTCGTGTAGTATGGGACATAAGGAAGCACGAATTGTACCCCACTCACCCTTAAACTCTTATAGATGTTTAATGAAGGGTGAGATGCAACAAACTTCTTGACTTTCATGAAAGATATCAACTTGTCTTGTTATGGGAGTGACTATCATACTCTCTCAGTTGACACGTGGTAACTTGGAGTCGTGGTAGTCTTTCCATGCTCACCACAACTATTCTACTTGGGACCCATTGGTAAAGTCTGACTGTTGAGGTGCTAAAAGAGTCATAGTCACCTTGCAGAACTCCCTCTAGATTGGTGAATACGTAAATTTCATAGTAAATTTTAAGAAAGAAACATGACCTATGTAACTTGTATCATCAATCTTTGATACACATCAGAAATATAAACTCCAAAACAAGAGTTGATGTGAGAGGGTGACTAGCAAACCGACTACTGTCAATCAAAAGTCATATAAAGACAAGATTTAATAGAGGAGTTTGATCAAGCTTGACTTTCATACTGGAGACCAGATAAAGCAAAAAACAGGATAATGTGATCAAGGTCTCTCTTACGAAAGTACTGTATGTTTTATTCCAGATGTGATACTCATTTTCCCTCCATCTTTCTGTTTGTTCTTCTTTCTACCATAAAAAAGAAAGCCCCGGGGGAAACCTCACAGCGCAAATCAGAGGGGCAAGCACACCAAGATTTATATAGATATTGTAAACTGTAATGTACCTACTCTTTGTGGGAAATGTACTCATTATCCTACAGTAACTTTGGCTTAAGATGAGATATACATTCATAATATTGCGTTATTAAGTGTACCTAGGTAGCCACGCAGCAATAACCGTAGTTTCCACTGCATGCCCCAAGTCAGATACTGTACTGAAACATCTGAAGAAGATAGCCGGCTGCTTGTTGTCTATCTGGACTGTAGTTGGGACCCTACAGCTGTTGTGAGCTTTGCTTCATGTAAGAGCGATTTACTTACGCTAATCTGCACTAATTACTGCTTCTACTGTACACCGTTGAGGTTGATATCATCTAGTCTAGGGTTAAGTCTCAACATCTGTGGAAAAAGGAAGAGAAAAAGGTGAAAACGGTTAATCTTAATCTCGGTACAGACCGGAGTCTATGATAACCTTTAGGGACGTTAGTATCTTGAAGAGGGCGGTAACAATGCCTTGTGAAATTAAGAGTCATCGAGTCTTTCCCTCTTATAACGAATTTCGAGCCCTGATCAATAGGTAAAGAACAATCATCGCCTCATAACACAGATTATTTGATTAAAGTCTGAAACGGTAAACTTCGAAGACTGTGTCAGAGAGTGCAAAAAGCGTACAGACATCAACTATGCGGAAGAGATCTCACTTACTGGGATAGGCTTCGAACGTAAATTTACGTAAATATTTACTTATCACCACAAGAGGTGCTATTAGGGGTGTCAAGGTGAAGCGGAAATATTCCTGAATGACTGAAAGGAAAATAGCTGTAACTTTCCATTGGATTTTTTTTATTGAACCCTGGATCTTTTTGGGTCACCTTTATCAGTTGACAATATAATTGTTTCATTGATTATATATTACCTCAGATACTTTGGCAAGTAGATTTCTCTCTTTGCAAAAACGAATGAAAACCAAATAAAAAGATATCAGTGATGTCCTTTTCGAGTATTTGCAGAAATATTCAGAAGACCTGGCCGAAGTCGTGACTCTTCCCAGGACTCACAAATCTTTGACATCCGCTATTAAAGTCTACGAGAAAAACTTGTAAAAAGTTTTACAGAAGTTACAGGAATCCCTTACAGCCAATGCTTGAGCCTCCCTGTCACGCTATATGTAGCGGCTTTGCTAGTTAGCAGAGTGTTGTAAAGTAAAGTTTACCCTTTTACACCATTAGTAGTACAAAAGATATCTTCTCCAAGAGAATTAGAGCCAAACCGTTATAACTTGCAGTAAAACTGATCATAAATTTATCTTGGAGGTCAAACTCACAGACCCCTCCTTAAACATAACCAAAACCCACAAAAAATGTCACAGAGCTCTTCTAAGCTACTCATTAATCTGATTTCATTTCAAAAATTCACTCAAAACTTTATCAACAAAAAGTAGATGTTGACATCCGGTACGTCATTAGACATTAACGTTAGACGTCCAAGACATTAACCTCCAGGTTTTGACCTCCTAGCGTCGACCTCCACTCTCATCGTGAGATATGCGTCAGTATATACCTGAACTCAGTTTGTGTCATGAGGACTTTTCTCACTCAGAAAAATATGTCATCTCCCCATGTTGGATATAGAGTTGGATCTTTGTAAGACATATATCTCTTACCACTGAGTCCAAGTGTGACATGTTAAGGCACATATTGCAGTTTTCACTTCTCATGAACTCTTCATTGTCACTCCTCTCTCCTAGTCTACCTCTCTTTGTATATCAAAATGATAGACTTCTAGAATGATGGAGCAGTAAACTCCTCTACTGACACCATATGACTCTCCTATATGCTAACTGATGAGAGTGGATAGATCAAAGCTTTGTATGTGCGACAATCTCCTCAAACCGATGCATCTCGTCTTGGTAATGTGTCCTTACACCTACCACTCCCTTTGACTGCACAGAATGTTGGCTTAACAACACTCCTTGTACTTAACATCTTATTCTATAGACTCTCAACTCCCTTTACTCAGTCACTCTTCCTTACATGGTTAGCACACTCTCAACTTTATGCACACATAGCTGACCTCCAAGAAAACATACATGTTACTTAGAGATGTGCATGAAAGACTCACAAAATACTTGCAAGTATGAAATCCACTAATGAGAAGAATAGATTCAAGATTACACAGAAGAGTTGTAACCCAAGCCTGACTCCTTCCTTTGGCTACTCTCATACTCTCTCCTAGAACTAACTAGCAAGTAGTTGTAGTGTGTGTTGCTTGGTTGGACAATAATATATGTTGTATAACAATTTATTTATTTATTTATTTTTATTTTTTTTTTAAACCGACCACGGTGGGCCAGGACGAACTTTATTACGTGGTAAGGGAAATTTCCCGATTACAGTCAACCTGGACGGGCCCGAGAGCTCACGCGAAAACAGGCTGCACCTCGAGCCCCCAACGTGCTCGTCGTCTTTTCTCACCCGCGTATTCCGCTTGCAAGCAGCGCCCTCGCCATCGTCCTTTCTGTCAGTCCGCTCCTTACTGCGCTCGCACGAATTCGACGGCCAGACCCCCGCACTCGAGAGCGTCGTAGTAATCGCCTTCGTCAGATCCTCCTTCTTCACGCGGGGCACAATCGCCATAGCCGTCCAATTCCTCGGGCCGGGGAGGCGAGGGTGCGGAGTGCACAGGTCGCCGCTTCTAGGGATAGGCACGAGGAAATTCGCCATCGGGGTACTCTCCCTGCCGGAGACCAGATAGGTTGGCTCGTCCCTCGAGGAGAGCTTCACCCCAGGACAGTTCCAGGAGCACCGCCTGACACTGTGATCCATTTTCATCTTGGCAGGCTTGAGCAAGGCAGACGGGCAGGAGGCGGAGTCAACCTGGTCCCACCTCATCATAGCGTTCGCCCAGAGGTCCTTCTCATCATTCTGCAGGCCCGGATTTTGATTACTGCGTCTCCTTCTGGGGGACCATCTTCTGTCATCCCGATTCCAGGTTCTTTCTCTGGTATGGTCCCGAGGCAGCAGGTAGGCTTCGTTCTCCTCGTATCTTCTCTTCATTTTGTACCTACTACTGTTGTTCTTGGCTTGCTTCATCATGATTCGTAGGTGCTTGGTTTGTATTTAGCGCTTCCCTTGCTCCTTCCCGCAGGTTCCCTTGGACCCTTCCAAGTGAAGCCATAGCAGCACCCCAGGCCTTCTTGCTATCGAGGCTTGCGTTCTCAGTTAGGCCCGCCCATAGAGTCTTAGCCACTTCGGCCAGAATCCTGGAAGCCGGTCTATCTGTTCTCTGACCACGGAAAATTTTGTCGGCCCTTTCCTTCCAGGAGGCTTGAGTTTGCTCGACCAAGATTAGGACCAGCGCGGGATTAGCCCTCCTTTTGCATAGTGCCTTATCGATCGTTTGAAGTAAGCTGCTCCCTTCCACATAGTTCAGGTTGCACCGGGGGTCGTGGAGTTTGAGCCTTTCCCACCTATTTCTGACGATAGGGCACTCCCAGAACATGTGTTCCAAGGTTTCTCTCACCGTGCACCCCCTTGGGCACAAACCATCGCTAGCATTCATCTGTAGAGCCCTCGAGTTGATAAAGAACCCCCTGTGCAGAATTCTCCACATCCACACATTCGTCCTTACTGAGCCCCCACACTCCCACACTTGCCTCCATCTTTTCTCCCAGACCAGGTTAGAATCCGTCACCCTCCATCGCGCATTTAGTTTATTGTAGTCAACGGGCCTGGAAGGGAGTAATCTTTTCCAGACCTTTAACTCCAGCTTCCACCCATTCGATAGCTGCTTCCCGTTGACCCACTTCCAGCTCTTACTCTCTTGGAGACTCCCTGAAAAAAGAGCGGCCTCCCCAGCCCACCTCGTGAGTCTAACGAAAGCCCCTTCCTCAGTCTCGGCATCATCACCCATTGGAGGTCGTAGGGAGGTGCCCCCCATCGCAATTCGCAGATCTAGAAGTTTTAAGGCGATGAGCGACGGAACCTTCCCCCTTCTTAGGCAGCCTAGTGCCTCCCTCTTGTCAGGTTCACCTATAGCCATAGCCTTTTGCCATATGTCAGCAACCATTAGGGAGGAGAGAGTGCTAGGTAATTGAGCGGGGTCCCCGTCGAAGACTAGGCTCTTATATATTACTTTCCAGCTTCTCAGCATCTTGTCGAGGGTCGGAATCCAACGGGTCCGGATTCCAGGTTGCAACAACAGCCCTTCTTCAGCAGTCCACCCTGTCATTCGCTTCTTGTCCCTCCTTTGGCTCATCGCTTCCTTTATGCTCCTCTTGGCGATGATAATCCATTCTTGGCTTCCTCCGTCCAGCAGCTTCCCTAAGTACCTTAGTTTAAGTGCTTGACTCACTTCCTTGAAGGGCGTGATCCCTATACCTCCATCATTCTTCGGTTTCATTAGAGATTCCCAGGCCACCAGCGGTACCTTGTTCCTCCCCTCCGGGCCCCTTCCCCAAAGGAATTCCCGGCAGACCTCTTCCAGTTTCCTGTAACCCGTCGTCGTGCACTCCACACTTGTCAGCTGATAGGCAGGGATCGAACGGAGCACATGGGTCAGCAGCACAGTGCGGCTAGGCCACGATAGCATGCGGTTGGACCAATGTTGGAGACGGCTTTGAAGACGACCCACCATAGCCCTCTCCACCTGAGCATCTGACAGCCCCCTGCCGATCCACGCACCCAGATATCTCACCATCTGTCCCGGCTTAGCGATAATGCACCCAGAGGCCTCTAACCAACCAGGGACCTCCTCCATTCCCATCGGAATTACCACGGACTTGCCAAGGTTAAGCGAGGCCCCGGAAATCTTTTCGTATCTTGTAATCACCTCCTGAGTCGCCTTGAAGCAAGCCTCGGACCCCTCGATCATAAGCCCAGTATCGTCAGCGAATAGCTGGTGGAGCAGCGAGGTCCCCTCCCCTATATGAATCCCTTCAATGGATCCTTTATCTCTTTCCGCCTTCAGCATATTCATCAACGGCTGTGTTGCAATGGCGAAAAGGTAAGGGGCGACCGGGCACCCTTGTCTGACTCCTCTTCCTAACTCTATCCCTTCCGTAAAGCCCCCATTTACATGCACTTTCGCTTGACCATCTTCAGTCAACCCCCTGATCAGACCAACGAAGCCAGAGCCGAACTTCATGTGTTGTATAACAATGTGTATGTGCATCATAACACTAGACTAACACTAGTCTCTCTAGGGTTAGTCTCTCTCTCGAGCAGCGAGCTTCCTCCACCGCAAGGGTCGTCAGTTTGTTTCAAAGAGAGAACTGCTAGGATGACAGGTCGCTGTGAACAAAAAGGCACTTCATCCTCTCTCGCAAGAATATGAAGAGAAGATGCTGGGGACTAAAATAATTTGACCGAGGATTGTCCTTTAATCGGATGAAACTGCATACACGCCAAACTGACCATGGAGCATAGTCACCAGATACTCCAAAGGCAATACCAACGGGGTAGGACTGAAAAAGTTCAAGGTAAGGACATAATTCCAACAACTACGTGAGTACTCAACTATTTGCAGTACGCCAGTATGTAAAACACGTAGACACCAAGAAAAGACGACCCAGGGACAGCATCCACATGCGTATGCTGTCGGGTGGCGTGCCAGACCGGTCACGGCGGTAACATCACCGGAGATACTGTAGGTGGCTGGATCGTTCAACAGCAGAAGCGAAAAGGGCCATGCCGGATTTATGGCGCGCAGCCTTCTGACGACAGTTATCTTAACTCGAGTTACTTATCAGCATCAGCGGCACAGCTGGGCAGATATCAGGACCACGACAGATCTCAGAGTGAAGGTCAGGACTCAGGTGAAGGGATAGGACGACAGGACGGGACAGAGTCACAAAGAGGGATCGCAGGGGCCGGCTTGCTTCAGTTGTCCCTCGCCGTGGCACGGAAAAGCGGCGCAACAGTTCTAGCCTTCCCCAGTCGTACACCGTATAGTAGCATATGAGTATAGTCTGACAGAACTGTAGCAATCTTTCAAGGCCGGATAAATTATACGTACCCATACGCGCATTTGCATTAGTTGGATGGTGCCAGTGAAATGGATCTGGAGCCTATCGCTTGATGTGGCCATCGTGACATCAGCTCTGGATTCGTCGATTACTGAATTATTGTACTGTACCATACAGTAAATCACGGTCGCAATTGCTCTCGTTCTCATACTGTACATGACCCACACAAACTTTCAAATTCTGCCGCCACCCCACTCGCCGAGGTCACAGCTCTCTCGAACGCATTTGGGAAGTCGCAGCGCCTCGCGGTTTCCGACTTCCACCTCGCGACTATCTCCGGCGTGCGTGAGTAATTAAACAGGTGCATAGGGGTTGTAGGTTTAACAGAGGTTTGATTAGGGTGTCAAAGTTCATACGAAAGATTCTTCAACGGAAGAGAGGTAACTGATAATAAAATTGTCACAGGTAAGTTTGTATATAACAGCGATTTATTCTGGATCGCGTCCATGACTGAACATCAAGATTTTATTATTGATTATTTTCAGTTTGTACACTCAAGATAATTACTCAGAGCAACCGAGAATCCATTGCAAAAAAAATAAAACGAATGAAACGAATGAAGAGCCGTTAAGAAAACGCCCGTGATGTTTTCCTGCGGGTATCTCAAGAGGTACCCGCATGAAACACTGGCCGCAGTCTGGACAAAGCTATAACTCACGCCCGCGACTCTCGAATATTTCAGAAAGTTCTTAACTTTGAGACCCCCTATTAATGCGTGTAAAAGCTGGAACCTTTGGGAAATATTCATTCCCGCTGTGACCAAGAGATCGTGGATGTTTTCTGTGGCTACGTCTGGAGGAAATCGCAAGAAACTGCCACAGCAGGCTTTAACTCAATTTTTTTTCAAATCGTAAGTGAGTTCTAGCTATGAATAAATTTAGAAATTCAATAATTTATTAAAATTATCAAAAATCAAAAAATAAAAAGTAAAAGACTTAGAGTGATTCAAAAACACCCCCTGAGCGTTACATGGCTCTAAACAAAACTCTCTTTCGATAAACTACAACCATTTTTCTTCTGACCGTTAGAGAATATTTTATTTTAGCTTTGACACGCACTATTACAATAGACCTCCTTAAGGTAATTCCACATATGGTGATACCTGTTCATAGTGATAAAATCGTGCAGCATAGTGATATCCTCTTGAATACAAGATACAAGATCTTAGTCTTTTGGGTTTCCCCCACTGTTTATAGTGATAATTCGTTGGAAAAAGTTTGATCTAGAATGAATATTATATTAAAAACAAAATTTAATTTTGAAACTGCATTTATTTATTTACTTTTCAGTTCCCATTTCAAAACAAAATACATATATGGTTTCTTATATCTCAAAACTCTAAAAGAGAAACTTTTCTTTGGTCATATCCTGTCTATAGTGATAAAGAGTGACATGTCCCGTCTATATTATTCTAGACAAGTTTTACCATACTTTCTGCTCTCTACAACTATAGCACTGTAATTTCAAGATGTGTAACATTTCATAGTTATAATTTATAATCTTATGTGTAATAGTTTTCTAGATAAAATTTATAATTTTTTAACATAAACTAATATATTCTTCCACAATGATTTTAAACTATGGATGATAATGGACTGGACTTTTTCAGATACATCAAATTGCAAATCTACCTTTTTGGTGTTTTTTATTAGTTTTGTTTTCTCCTTTCTTCGTCCTCACGTCGATGCAGGACTATAAGCCGCTATAGTACTTGTACGCGTATCAAGGGAACACAATAGAGGTTTTTGTAACGTTCGACCGCAGATCACTGAAGCGAGTCGTCCGTCTCTAACCAATGAGTCGTCGAACGTGAACCTCCTTGAAGACCTATATACATTATTTGTGTCTCCAGATCCAGTTCGTTAAACTTTTCGCTAATAAGCACCAAGGATTGGATAATCGTCGGATGGGTTTAGAATAACCAACTAGTCTTTTGCAGGTCTCTGGTACTAATCTCAGGTTTCATAACACCATGAAAACTATTATGGGTCTGGGTTGGATAAAATTTGGACAGCGCTTCCGCTACTGGTGATCAAGTCGGAACGCAATAATCCTTGAAGAAGAACAGCCAGGACTAGGAAGCCTGGTGGATGCTAGGAAATAAGAAGACAAAGTAATTACACCGAAAGAAGGTCAACATCACACCAGGTGCATCCAACCCAGCTTTGGCACTCAATCTAAGCTCACTTATCATATAACAAAGCTAATCACGGACTCATATACATTACACGGCGTTTTCTTGCTGACAAGGTCACGAAAAGCTCTTGGACTAGTAATTCTTCACTCCTCTACAACTCTCCTAGGAGAATTTCACTCCAGAAAACTATTCTTCACTTTGAATGCTCTGATTTTTCACTCAATAAGCTAATTATCAAGTTAACTGTCAAACCAATAGTAAATCCTTCCTGATACTCTTAAATTGCAACTGCTTATCTAAAGTCTGCTCTCACTATAGTCTTGACTGTGTACAATCTCTGCTTTCTGCTCTTTGTGCGCCAGTGTACAGTCTCTCTGCTCTCTCCTCAACCACCAGCTTGGGAAAAATGTAAAACTGATCCAAGTGAGTCTTTTAGGGTTCGTGAACCACGTTATCTAGTCTCACTCTGAGTCATTTCCGGACCTTGTAGCCGCCACGTCAAGTCTAATCACTGCCCTTTGTATTTAGTAAATGATGTTACAATCGTCTCAACCAACAAAACGCAGTTCTTCCACTGAACTGCGATATCTGCAATATCACATTAGGAATAACACTTTCTCAAATCTAGAGAAACACTACCCCATCCAAGGTAAGCTCTTTCTCAGAGCTATGTTCCATTACCGAACATTCATTGAAGCTTTCGGGTGAGACAGAACCCTAGCTTATAGGTGGTGAACTCGTCAGTTTCTTTTTATCCACCTCCTTACTATGATACATCATAGTAGCGTCAGTCTAAACCTGATTGACATCCGACAGCCATAAGAAGTCAGCAAACCACAACTCCACCTTTAGACGAGCAGATTGGTCAGATCTACATGGTTCTAGTGTCCTTGAAGGGCCCTTTTGCATGACTCTTTTGACTCGATTCAATCCACCGCTTAGTTGGAAGAGACCACTGCGGACTGTCGTCTCACAAAGTATCTACGCAGTGGTTCATGGAACTTGTACAATGCTAGATCATCTAGGAACTCCCAAGCTTCACTTACAAATCCTGGAACTCTATTTGTCCAACGACATAGGTATTGAGTAACGAGTTCTCCAGCTCCATCTAGATTCGGTGATGTTCGATGATCTACTATCTCAATCAACTCAAGATCGTCAGCTCTTGGTAATGCTTCTGACACTGGGTGCCATTTCTGATATCTTCTTGACAACGATTCTAGTTCTTCGCAAAACATTTTCAAGTTAGAAACATGAATGATGGGGTGATAATGCTTCATACTAGTTGGAAAACGTAACTTATAGCTCACATGACCTAACTTCTTCTCAATCAGGAATGGTCTTGCCCACTTTGGAAGAATTTTCTTGGCTAAATCCACCCTTTCTGGAATTCTGAAGTTCTTGGCCCGTAACCAAACTCTCTGCCCTTCTTCGAACTGTACGTCTTGTCTATCACGGTTTGCATACTTGGCATACCGTTGTTGTGCCTTCTCCATGTGTTTCTTTGCCTCTTGAAACATAGTACCCTGAACGCATATGAAAGTCTCTAGATCTGGAGGATCTTGATTTGACCTTCCTGTGTTTTCATGCCCCTTGGTAGCCAGAGTTATAGAAGTCCAAGGTGCATGAGAACCCCGATAAACCACTTCAAATGGTTTAGATCCTGTGCTCGAATGCTTGGTATTATTTACGCAAACTCCACCAAGTCCAGGTGCTCACTCCAATCACTCTGATCTCGCATGATATAGTTTCTCAACCCTTGCTCTACTATCTGTATCGTTCTTTCCGTCTGATCATCAGTTTCAGGATGATAAGAGGAATTGAACTTGAGAGTGGTTCCGAGTCTTCGAAACAAACCTTTCCAGAACTCAACGACAAACCTCCTATCCAAGTCTGAAACAATGTCTTTAGGCATCCTATGATACTTAAAAACATATCGAATGAACAGCTCAGCGGCACCTTTTGACGTCACTGCTTCCGTACAAGGGATGAGGTGAGCTTGTTTGCTGAAATGATCGATGACAACTAGCAACGCATCGAAACCTCCTGTTTCGGACAAACCAGTGCATAAGTCCATACTTATGCTCTCCCAAGGCCCATCAAGTATTGGCAAAGGTCTCAGCAATCCTGCAGGTCTCCTTCGCTCAGTTCGTTGTTGCTGACATGTCAAGCAAGTCTGCACGTACTTGACTACATCTTCCAACATAGAAGGTCAATAGAACTGCTCTTTAACTTGTTGCAACGTTCTATTCTGTCCTCCATGTCCAGCTAGTTCACAATCATGACATTCTTGCATGACTAGTGTCTTTAGTGATCCGGCTGGAACATACACTTTGGTTTGCTTATAAAACCAAAGGCTATTGCGAAATGAGAGATTACGTATCAATGGATCTCTCTCTTGTTGGTTGGTCCAACGTTGAGCTTGGGGATCATCTGGCAATGCTTGTTTGATTCGATCCAAAAGCTCTTCACTTGTGTCCTGAGTTGTTAATGCTTGGACACATCTGCTTAGCAAATCTATTGGAATATTTTCCTTCCCCTTTTGATGTCGTCATTCGATATGAAAACGTGTAAGCTCCACTTGCCATCTCTGTTGTTTACGTGACAAACGAGATTTACTCTGAAGTATGTATTGCCCTCGCAGTCCGTTACAATAGTAACTCTACTTGGCAACAAATAATGCTCCCAACCTTTCAGATGATGAACAACTACGAACATATCTTGTTCAGGAGCAGGCCATTTTGCCTCAGTTTTTGAAAACTTGTGACTTTCGTAAGCCACTGGATGCTTTCCTTGCATCAACACTCCTCCAATGACCCATTGAGAAGCATCTGTGTGAATCTCGAAAGGTTTTCCCATCTTTGGAAGAGCTAGCACGAGCATTTCCATCAGTGCTTGTTTCAATTCTTGAAATGCTCTTTCAACTGCTGGTTCGAAATAACCTTGGAAGCCTTGCGCAATAAGTCAAACAAAGGTGCGGCTTTATGCGCAAATTGATAAACAAAGCGCCGAAAGTATGTGCCTAACCCAAGAAAAGATCTGAGCTCATGAACACTCTCAAGTCTATTCCATTCAACAATGGCTCGAATCTTAGCCTTGTTAGGATGAATACCTTACGCATCGATCAAACATCCTAGAAACACCACACTCTCTTGTCCAAAAGAACACTTGCTCTTCTTGAGGTAGAGTTGATGTTCTTCCAGGCGCTTAAACACTGTTTCAACATCTGCTAGATGATGATCCCAAGTGGATGAGAAGATGATGATATCGTCTAGGAACAGATAACACTCTCATCCAAGAGATCTATGAAGATCTCGTTCATCAGCCTGCAAAAAGTACCAGGTGCATTGGACAATCCAAATGACAACACTGTATACTCAAACAAGCCATACCTCGTCCTTACAGCCGTCTTTTCTTCATCACCTTCTTTGATCCGGATTTGATGATATCCAGAACGCAGATCCAGCTTGATGAAGTACCTTCTTGTCGTCAACCGATCGGTGGTTTCATCCATGAGAGGAAGAGGGTACTTGTTCTTGACAGTAATCTTATTGAGTGCACGATAGTCCGCACACATGCGAATACCACCGTCTTTCTTGGCCACAAACAACACTGGGGCAACATAAGGTGATATACTGGACCGTAAGATACCCTGAGCTACCAACTCTTTCAACTAAGTCTTCAGCTCTATCAGCTCATCAAACGACATGCGTCTTGATGGCACTGCAATAGGTGTAGCCCCAAGAACTAGATCAATAGCATGATCCAAAGCTCTCCTCGGAGGAAGTCCCGTTGGTAACTAGTCCGGCATTATGTGAGAATACCTCTCAATCAATGCTTACATATCAAGATGTATAGGAAGAGCAGCAACATGTTCTTCCTCATTCGTCTCTACCTTGGGTTTAGACATTACTGCAACCCAAGCTTCGTCTACTAACTTGATCTGCTTTCCAAACTGTCTGGCTGTGCAGATTTGAAATGCCACCTTGGCTCGTTGGAACCTACGAGTAGCATGGTTTGGCTCCTTGGGTCTCTCTTTGATGATCAAGGGATGTGGTTGATCCAAAACCCCATCGATCCATGACTGTGACATTCCCTTCTTGCACATCTAGCTTTGCCTTGGTCTCTTGTAACCAAGACCAGGACAAGATACCCTCCATTGTGTCACCTAAGTTCATAACTAGAAATTCATGCTTCCTGGTTACCCCTCCAACAGTAATAGGAACACTCATGAGCTTTTCTGTAACGGTTATGCTACCTTGCACAAACCTTACCAACAACGGGCTCATGATCTTGGTTCTAGTCACCCCTAATGTCTTGACCAACTTTTCATCCAAGATATTCACATCTGCTCCAGTATCTATAAGCAAACAACACTGTTGGCTTCCTAGTTTCACTTCAATCCACGGCAGAAAATCTCCGTGCCCTACCAAATGCTCACCAGCACATATCTTTGCTCCAGTAGACACCTCAACAGATTCTTCAACACTGGTTGTCTCTTCAGCTGTCAACCCACGCACGTTGCTCGTTGTTGAACGTTGAGGACAATCACGAGCGATAAGATCATCACATCCGCATCGAAAACAGATGATCGTCCTTGAAGGGATAGTGCTGCTAGCTCCACTGCTCCTAGCACTTGAAGTCGAAGCTTGGTTGGATCCTGCATTGGATGCATAAGATCCAGTAGGTCGTGTCTGAGTGGGACCACGAGTAACTCTTCGCTGCTGAGACCCACGGAAAAATCCCCTTCCAGATGTACCAAATCTTCCACCACCACGTCCTCTACCACCTCTACTCTGAGAGGACGCTATTTGTCCTTGAGGATTGCGCCAAAATCCTCTATTAGGCACGCCATCACTTGTTCCACGCTGAAACTTGGAAGGCTGCACCGTGTAATTACGTCCCCTAGTGTTCTCTGCTGCTTCCAGATATGCAAACAAGTCTTGCATGTCCTCCGACTTGTGAAACATAACCCAACTATCAAACACACTAGCATAGAAACCTTGCAGACCTTTCTTCAAGTGGAACAACAGGTTGGTGCGATCCACCATGTGCAAACGAGTAACCAACTCAAAAAATCGCTAGAGGTACTGTCTGATACTCCCTGTCTGTCTCAAATGAATGAGCTCTAGCCGAAACTGTGTAGCTTCATCCACTGGTACCAAATGTCGTCGGAGCTCATCTTTCAACTCCGGCCAAGTGGACATAGGAGCTATACCGTTCAAACTCCTCATCTGCTGTTGATCTCCATATCATTCCTTCGTCTCTCCTTCCAGTCTACTAAGAGCATAGGTGAACCAGCTGCGTTCATCAAAATTCTCCAAGTAATTCTCCATCTCAGTAACCCATAACCCAAACTTGAAAATGCTTTTCTCACTGTTGAAGGATGATGGCGTTGTTGGTTCAGCCCACTTCACTTTCCGCTTATGCCCTTCTTTGGCTGAGCTACCTTCCGCAACATTATCTTGCGCCTTCTGTGACCCACCTTCATTCTTATCTGCTTGAGTAGCATCACTGCCTCTTCACCTAGCAGCGCTAAATCCTTGACTTGCTCGGCTTGCGGTATAGGGACCTCTGCTTCTTTTTCCTGTGTCGCTTTTGCTTGAGCTAAATCCGTTTTAAGCACCTTGTTCTCATCTTCCACTTGCTCAAGTCGGCCTTCCAACTTCTTCAGAAGCGCCTTCATCTCGTCCATCCCAATCGGCAGAGCTTCCATTGTCGATGGTGTTCAGCAAAAATTCAACTTGAATCTGCTCTGATACCAACTGTAACGTTCGACCGCGGATCACGAAATCGAGATGTCCGTTTCTAACCAATGAGTTGCCGAACGTGAACCTCCTTGAAGACCGGTGTACTTTATTTGTGTCTCCAGATCCAGTTCGTTAAACTTTCCACTAATAAACACCAAGGATTGGATAATCGTCGGACGGGTTTAGAATAACCAACTAGTCTTTTGCAGGTCTCTGGTACTAATCTCAAGTTTCAAAACACCATGGAAACTATTCTGGGCCTAGGTTGGATAAAATTTGGGCAGCACTTCCGCTATTGGTGATCAAGTCGGAACGCAGTAACCCCTGAAGAACAACAGCTAGGAGTAGGAAGCCTAGTGGATGCTAAGAAGTAGGAAGACAAAGTAATTACATAAAAATAGAGTCAACTCCACATCAGACGCTTCAATCGAGCTTTTGCACTCAATCCAAGCTCACTTATCATATAACAAAGTCAATCACGGACTCATATACATTACAAGGCGTTTTCTTGCTGATGAGGTCACGAAAAGCTCTTGGACTAGTAATTCTTCACTGCTCTGCAACTCTCCTGGGAGAATTTCACTCCAGAAAACTATTCTTCACTCTGAATGCTCTGATTTTCCACTCAATAAGCTAATTATCAAGTTAACTGTCAAACCAACAGTAAATCCTTTCTGATATCTTTAAATTGCAACTGCTTATCTAGAGTCTTCTCTCACTGTAGTCTTGACTGTGTACAATCTTTGCTTTCTGCTCTATGTGCGTCAGTGTACAGTCTCTCTGCTCTCTCCTCAGCCACCAGCTTGGGAAAAATGTAAAACTGATCCAAGTAAGTCTTTTAGGGTTCGCAAACCACGTTATCTAGTCTCACTCTGAGTCATTTCTGGACCTTGTAGCCGCCACGTCAAGTCTAGTCACTGTCCTTTATATTTAGTAAACGGCGTTACACTTTAAACATAGATGTCCGTAATACACAGACGGACTCTGTGGCAAGATCCATCATGATCGTACATAGATGCCAAACAGACGAATGGTAGACATAATGAAATAGATTCGTTAAATACATCAACAAAATTCTCATCCTTATCTCAATTCAACGTGATTGATGACGGTCATGGACTAAGCGGTTCAGTCCTTGACTGAACGAGGATCCTCTCTACAGGTGCTCGTTGGACTAGACCGTCGAGTCATTACGGAAGTCGAAGTCTATCCTGAATCATCACGGACAAGTTAGTCACTCATCACGAATCTATGTTTGAAACTCATTATTTCACCATGGATAAACACATAAACTAATATATTTTTTCACAATCATTTTAAACTATGGGTGATAATGTATGATAGTGGATTTTTCAGATACATCATAGTGCGAATTTACTTTTAGATGTGTTTTATTAGGGGTGTCAAAGTTAGGAACCTTTTATAAAGATTTTACTTCGCGGGAAGGAGTTATGACTTTGGCCAAACCTTGGGAGGTGTTTTGTGTGGGCACCTCTGGAGGTACCTGCAGGAAAACGCCCGCGAGCACTTTCTTAACGACCATTCATTCATTTTGTCTGTTTATATGAAATATCGACTATACTGGGTAATTATTCTAAGTATCAAAAAACAATTAATTGAAAAAATTACGATGTCTGAGTCACAAGAGCGATGCAGACTCAGTCGCGCTTCCATACAAAGTTAACTCATATAAAATTACAACTTTTTCTCTGTTCGCCATTGAAGAATCTTTATCTCTCAACTTTGACACCCCTATTAGCTCTGCTTTTTCTTTTTTTCATCCGCACGTCAATGCAAGACTATAAATCGCAAGAGTTCCTGTACGCATATCCGATGAAAGACATAATTAAATAGATCTGTGAAGTATATCGACAGATTTTTCATTGATATCTTAATTTAACGTGATTGATGATGATTACTGAACGACGAACACCTACTTAGCCATGGAGTACCTTTCGATGGGACCCTTTCGAATTTATTATTATTATTATTATTTTATAGATTAAACCCGCAGTGGGCGGGGGCACAGTTTATTAGATGGGACCCTTTCGATGGGTTAGCCCTCATAGTCATGATCCCGTTTTTCTTGGTCTTTCAGATATATTCCTGTGAGATCAATGGGTGCACTAAAGTGGGAACACATGGCCGTCAATAACTTTCCGGTTCGGGTTGGTTCAACGGAGACCACACACATACTCTCCAAGTGTCGCGGATGGATTCTTTCTGGATTGCGTTCGGCATTCCCGTTGACACGCGTGGAAGCAGCCCAGGTAGAGGAAGGGGATATAGAGGGGGAAATCACCGGCAATTTGAATGCCAATGATTTGTGACGTGAGGATGTGAAAGAGAAATGGATTAGGAAGGCTAATCTCCAAACATTCGAAGTGAAGGGACGAGGACGAACTCCGAGTCTCCGAAGAAGACCACAACAGATGCGGGAAGGCGGGGAACAGTTGTACTACCGTAATGGGGCCCTGTGGGGAAGGTCACGTAAAAGTATTTGAAGGATTACTGCCCACAGCACACAAATGATTCTTCTTGCCGTCTGGGAGCATCATATGTACACTCGTTCGCATAGTCAAATAAGAAAAATGATATCGAGAATCAAGTCATCTGGATAACGACTCCACTACACATTTCTCTAGTCCTTCATTTGTTCTTCTGAGGACAGGGAGAGTTGGAACGTCCTCTCCGCCCGCTGGGGATGGAATCCGTAGTGAATGACCTCACGCGTTATAATTGTTACTATGTATTTCTCATGAAGGAGAAATACTCAGTGACCCGGCATCGCAGTGACACACGAGAGATCTATGCAGTGTTTACTTCTACACTCACCTGCCCTTTCGCTGAAACTTCGTAGTACGATATCCGGAGCCACATAACTCGGAAATGATCAGTCGAATCGTTGTAATTACAACATCCACGAATGGGCCCTTCCTTCGAAAGTTTGGAGACCACTTCGTAGACGACAGACATTCCAACAAAATCTACTTTATCCCTGATGCAAGCAAGTAAATAAGCCGCGTTTAGGGTTAACAATACTCTACGCGTTAACAATTCTCCACTTTTTGCAAGTCCACACTAGGATAATATGATAAATGGAGGCCTGTGATCCGTATCGGTGAGGCTGTCCGTGTTCTGCTGCCGTATCTTTCTTAATAAAGTCGCCCTTCCCGCTTCAAACAAGAAAACATGATGAATGGAATTGACGATTCATGTGTGGACTCTCTCCTAGAGGCACCAATGCTTGCACGAGAAATACCGCTGATGCTTGGTTTTTGCCACATTTCACAGATGTTCTTGACTGTCTACAGTGTCTACACGTTACGATTTACAAAGCCATTTTTTGCTACATGAAGAACGTTTGCAAGGTTTTGGTCTGATACTCACATGGATGAAGTACTCACTGAAACCACTTCTTTTACCTTGTATGCCTCATTTGTGATAAACGTGTCAAAAATATGACAAGACATTGATATACCCATGGCTGACAGCTTTCACCAGGCACATATTGGTGGGCGCAGGATTCTGGAAGCCCTTACTTACGGTATCTTGGTCATTCGAATCGCTGCTTGGCATCTCAGGTACAGACTTCATCTCCCCAGCATGAGTTTTAGATGGAGGAATTCATTCATTTACTCTCAAGTTGGAGTTGAAGTTGAACGGTATTTTATTGATACGCGGTGGAACCCTTCCGACAGCATCTTTAATCATGTTAGTCAAGTTTGCGAGGAAGCGTGTATGATTAATATGGTATTTTTACTTCTGCAGGCATCCGCGCTAAAACCACACTCATAGAACATTCTGTTAAGGAACATCTGATGAACTCGAGAGAGAGCTTGACTGAGTCCGATGAAAGACAAGCAGTGTTCGAGGGAAACGTCTGCGTTCATCTGTGTGAGAGAAATTTACTTGACCCCGCCTCTAATCCGTTTTCTGGACTTTGCTCCACCCTTCTTAACACACCTTTAACTCGTTATGACAAGTTCAATAGATCAAAGTGTCATGTCATCCGAATAAGAGAAGTGCATGTTAGCATCATCCATGTATCTACACAAAAAGTTTAATTTAAAATGTTTTTACAACAGATTATCAACTCAGATTATTTCTTATTTGTCTTAATGTAATGTCTTTACATCACGGTAAACCTACTAAATCTGCTGTTTCCAGTCAGAGATGTGATAAAATAACACAAAGTTAAGTGGGGTGAGGTAAAATCAGAGAAACGTATTAGGGGTGAAGTCAAGTAAATTTCTCTGTGTGATATCCGTAACTCGTTCGAACGGCGGTGTAAATTCCTTCATCGACACTTGGCGACCTTACTCAGAAGACTACCGTACCCTTCACTCTGTTAGTGTCTCCGTTCCTCAGATTCCATCTAAGCCTTGTTATAAGCTCGGTTGGGTATTTCTGTTCTTTTATTTTTATTTATTGGACATGAGATAACCTGGCACACTCCGGTATGTATCTGTTGACTCAGCCTAATGAATCAGAATGGGAAATGGTTGTGGCTTTCCGGAAAGAGTGGCACGACCATACGAGACAGTTGGCTGCCAGCATTCATAGCAGAAAATTACACCCCCTCGCTCCACACACAGGAGAGTTTTAGTTTAGAAAGTTTTTGGAAAGCCTAATCAGTTACGTTCTTAAATTCCGAATCTAGCATGCTTTTAATGACAGGCATCTCTAGTTGCATGTGACATAACAAAGTTTTAACTAGATAATCTATATCGTGCCATACATAGACGTGTTCTTCATCCCTAATCTGATTTTGCCATTCTGATAATTGTTGCATTCCAACTCTCAACTCTCTCACCCGAGATTTTTCTCATGATGACCCCTTCAACCCAAGGTGCATTAGTTCGCCTCAAACTAACCCGCATTACGTTCCGAGTTTGTTCCCTAATGAATTTTTATTGTTTCAAGGTTATCAGTTAGAGAAGTAGGGGGGGCCAAGATAAGGATGGTAGTTTAGAGGAATAAGGGAATTTGAAGTGAACCTGCAAGATCTAAATAGACTTCTTTCATTTTCCTCGTATTTATAGGCAGTCCGCTTGAGATGCCCTTCATCAATTCAGACATCTGTGATTGTCTGCAAATAGTTCAAACATCCTGTCCGAAACGCTGGTGAAGCATTTGATCCGGTAAACATTGACTGTCTTCCACGAGTAAAATTTTCTCGAGGTCTATAACATTCACTTTGCTATGGTTTTATTTGAGCAGAAGGCTGTTGGGTGAAGAATCTCGTAGAGCCATTCAGAAGAAATGAACTCCAGTCAGTAAAGTAGCACAATCCAGTATGATTTAATAACCGAAGGAAGCTGGAAGGATGTACCGTATGACGAACGAACTCCAGTCAGTAAAGTAGCACAATCCAGTATTGCTTTAATACATCTACCCTAATTGAAAGTACTTCTCAGTGTGTGTGAAGGCGGCAGAGATTTGCTTGATCATACCCCCAGTACGTTCCGTGAGCTTGATCATACCCCTCTTAACGTTTGGTTGCTTGATCATACCCCTGATGGATTATTGACAGTCGAACCAGTCATCTTATCTTTTGGTTAATCATTTTACTATTTTCAACCTCGACTAAATATCACTGTAATTCAAAATATTTGACATTAAAGACGCGTTAGACTATCCATATTCTCATTCCTCTAATATGTGCAGTCTCACATTTGAATAACATCACAAAGTGACTGGTTTGACAGGCAATAGCCAGTCAGGGGTGTGATCAAGCCAGAAAATGTTAAGAAGGGTATGATCAAGCTCACGGAACCTATTGGGGGTATGATCAAGCAAATTTCTGGTGAAGGCGGTGACCGGTGAGATCCCTGTCACTTCCAGCAATTCATGGCTACATACTTCCATGCGCTAAGTGGCTTGCTTTGGACGGAAACCATATGATATTTTAACCTGATGACGTCTGTGTGAGAAAGTTATGACGAAAACGAATCTCCCCGTAGTTACATTCCATTTGTACAGCGGAATTTGACAGACCCTGGATTTCGCCCCAGTTAGTTGTCCTAAGAATAATTATATGAGTGGTACTGAATGGATTAAAAGTTGATCATTTTCAGTTATGTAGAGACTAAATATTTCGGTTGTGGGTAGATAAACCGTCTTGAAATGTATCTAGGAAGGAATGTTTCTGCAATCGGAGGAACCTGAAATGTCAGCTGCAATTTGGTTTTCAGTTGCGTACTTGCTCTCGACATTAGGGGCACAAATGTTTTGGAATTTCGGACTATTTCCAGGTTTGACATCTTAATCCCCCAGTTATGACGATAAAGTAGAACCTTTTTACCTAATCATTCTTGAGTGAAATGATGCCATGTACTTGAGACTTTCCAAAGTACAGCACCCTTGCAAGCCCGCCAGTGATCTATCGAACTGATTGCTTGGCTTGTACAAACACAAAATTAACTTACGGACGAGCTCACTGGTCAATCTCCCTGCTCTGGTGGGTAGTATCAGTCCCTCTCTATCGCCTATCTTGCTTTGTGTCATACACAGGATACATCTCAAAAAGTTCGATTCATGACGATCTCTGATTTGTTTTCTTACTCGTATTTGAAGATCTAGCGTCGTCCTCATACTACTCCTGGTAACCACTTTTACTACTACAGTTGCTATCAAATTTCACTGGATCATCAAAGCTAATTAGGCGGAAACGCGTTGATAAACTACGGCTAACCTAGTAAGTATTTACGTTTCGACTCATACTATCGGCCCTAACGTTCCCCGGAATGTAAAAACCCTAGAAAACACCAATTTTAGTGGATTTTTCAAAGGTTTAGATAGTTGCCATCATAAGTTATGACTGTGAGAGGGGAGAGACGTACTTTACGCACACGACACAATAGTTGTTTGACACCTTTGATCATCAGCTTTCACAGTTATGTTGGCATGGTTGTAGTTAGAGAAGGTCATTACCCCTTCTACACTATAGATAGGGAGGGAGACCATTGTGTGCTTAACCTGACCAGCATAACTTAAATATACATGTCTACGAGCCTTACTAGCTCATCAAAGAAAGTTATGGCAGTTGTGCAGCCTTTGCTATGCGGGATAGGTAGCTTGGAATGCTCCAAGTGGCTTCGATGTCTACGTGGTGATAGGGCCTGCATGAAATTCTCTTATCCGCAATAACATGGTGAAGTAATAGTGAGAAGGGTTGTGTAAGCTCCATGAATGCGAATGTTGAGCTGGGGTGTTGAGTTGTGACTCCACCCAGCTCAACATTCGCATTCACCGAATCGCGTTTAAATGTAAGCTTCTGTCACGAAGGATCAGACAAAGTTGAAGATTGAAGGCAATAATTTCAAGCATTATTAGTCACAACAGTATCCTCTCAAGTTAGAGGATGAGGGACGACGGGCCATCTTCGCCATGGTTTTGAGAAGACGACACCACCCATTTCTCAAATCATAAACTCGAGGACTTGCTGCACAAGCAAATCGTTAAGGAATTACTGGCCGTCAAAAGTTTTCAGCGGAATATACTAACCATCTGCCGTTCTCAATCGATCCTTCCTTTCATGACTATGATAACATCCTGTATGGCATCTTTCAACTGACTGTTAATTGCCATTTCTACAGACTTTAGAGTTGAAGTCCGATTTTCTCTTTCGGTCACCCGATACAACCTGAATCCTGATGATTTCTGCATGATACCGTCGAGGTTCATAACCAAAGGCCGTAACTCCACGTGAGGTACACCAGAACATACTTTCTCTCACCACAATATCTGACGACTGGTGAAAGACTGGAATCTGATGGTACGATGTCGCTGGACGAATCTTCATACTACAAGCTGACATCCGAACTCTGACTATTATCATATAATATGATTTCACGCCAAGAATTTGCATAACCCCATGGAATCAGCCCTGTCCTGAACTTAACTATTATTATATCCTAAAGTCCATCAAGCATATCCCTGAAGTCCGTGTATACAGGTCTATGTTTCAACCTGTCTCGTTCACAGGTCACTTCACTGCACTTCGTGTGTGGTCCATAGTGGTCCCTGCAGTTTTAATCATGCAAAGTTGCGAAGTATCTTCTTCATTAGGGGGTGTCAAAGTTAAGGGGAATCATTCCCCAACGCCTGAATCACTTTCAGCCGTAATGAAAAAATGGCATGCCGTGCTTTTCTAGACGGGCAACTTTGTTTATAACTTTTTTTTCAGTAAAGGTTCATTTGGAGGAGAAAGAGGGAGGTAACAAACTTACTCGTCCTTAATATGTGCGTGTACCAAGTCCTTAATATGTGGGTGTAACAATGAGCTGTTTTTCATATCAATAGTGTGAACGGGTGCGCACACCACTTGCAATGATAACTACAACACATCAATCTTTTCTGTCAGTTTCATTCTTCAGTTGTGTAGAGAATTTCAAATCTGCAAAGAGAAAGTGTGAAGTAGTAGCACGTTTTTTCAAGAAAGAGAGATGGTCAGGGTAGAAAACTCAGTCCTGGAATGACACAAGAAGAGTTTATTTTTGTGAGGAGAGTGAAATTAGTTTGAGCTCTCTGAATGACACAAGAGGAGTTTGTTTTATCGAAGAAAGTGAAGATAGTTTGAGCGCAGATAGAACTCTGAACGTATCCATAGCACCGAAAGATGCAAGCAAAAAAAATGTAAAATTTTGAAGACAGATGGATATGAGAAAATTTTAGATTATCTAGAAGACCTGCAAAATTTCTAAACACTGATAGATGTAGAAGGAAGACCAAGATTGGAAGAGGAAAGTGTAAAACGAAGAATTGTAGAGGTAAAAATGTATTTTGAGCAAAGTCAAAAAATGAGCAATGTCGAAAAAATATACAACCATCAACCCTAACTTCTCTAGCTGCTCTTCTTCGATGTCCATCAAAGCTAACTCCGCGTCTTTTTTTTGGATCCAAGCCCACTTAAGTTGATACCGTGAATCCTCCATGCATGTATAACGAAGGTCATTCCTTTATCTTCTCCCATTCATTACTTTTAATAAAAACAAAATTCTAAATTCAATATTTTATCTTCATCTCGTTAGTTCAGTTTAGAACGACCCAGATATGGTTGCTGTAGTTCATAGCGATCCAAGTATGGATCACTTTGATTCAGAACAATTCACTTTGAACCGCTGGAGTTCAGAGTTTGATTCAAAGTGAACTGCTCTGAATGCCATGTTGGCTGTTGGTTCAAAGCGATTCATTCTGAATCGCTCTCAATTGCTCCCAAGACTGATTCAGCTTTGAACCGCTAGGATTCAGAGCGATTCATGAAACAATTCAATGCAAAATCGCTCGCTGTCTAATCGAATCAGGTACGAATCACTCAATCTTGTGAGTGGTTCAAGCTGATCGTTCTATTCGGAGGGATTAAGCCATGATCGCTCTATGATAGTTCCAAATGTAATCTTAATATTCAACACAAAAATTAAAACATTCACACAAGATAACGTACGAAACATCGAATAAATAACTTACTTACACAAATCTTACATAACGTAGCAAGTAAAGAGACAAGCAAGCAATCACTATGAAGCAAAAAGATGACAAAAATCTGAATTGGACAAAGAGCCTCTCTATCTTCCTCTTCTACCATGAGCTCCATCTCAGCTGGCACCACGAGCCCCTCCTCACTTCACCATAACTAGTCCATAAACTCACTGTCGTCCACAAACTCACTACCTCTCTCAAACTGAAATTCTGAAATCTAACTTCTTCTCTTTCACTCACTTCTCTTCTCTCTCACACACACTTTTGAATGATCTCTCTGTCTTCCCTTCTTCACCTCTCTCCTCTTCCTTTCTCTTCTTCTTCTTCTTCTTCTTCTTCTCTCTCTCTCTCTCTCTCTCTCTCTCTCTCTCTCTCTCTCTCTCTCTCTCTTCCCTTCTCTGTGTTAGACCAAAACTGAACTCTTCTACCTCTCTTTCTCCAAACAAGAAAACTGAAAGAAAGTTATTTTCTCTCCGTTCTTAACTCTCTTTTCCTTTCCTCTCTCTACAAAGAAATGCAAAACTTTCTGAGAAATGGAGTACAACATTCAAGGAAAATAAGACAAACAACTTCTTTCAATAGAAGATATAAAACACACAAAGAGAAGAAAAAATAACTTTTATTTCTCCATAGAGATCATCACTTACAAAGAATCTAGAAAATCAAATGCGCTCCTGATTTCTTCTAAAGACTTTCTTACTCTAGACATTTCTCTAGACTCGTCTAGATGTAGAGGGTCGTTTTTCTTTTCTTCCTCTTGTGTGGAACTTTTCCTAGCTAATTGTTTCGCTTCTAGTGAAGCCATTATGTAATGTATGAGCATTTTCCTATATCCTGATTTCTCTCGCAAGCTATCCTCGTAAGCGGTGAGAGGGCTCACTTTTTCTCTTCCTCTAGTACATTTTGAAGCATCGATAATAATCAAACTCGCTGGAACTTGTTGAAAACTTGCTCCTCTGAGAGAGTACTCTCCTCTTCTAGACGCACCATCTCCTCTTGATGGTTGTTGGTAGCATAGTCTTGATCACTTTCATTTTTCCCGAAAGATTCATCTCTACCATTTCTCGATCCACATAATGTATCTTAAAACTGGATTGTGTCATTATTTCTTCTTCTTCCAACTCAGCTTTTCTCACTTTGGATCGATCTGCTTGAGAGTCTAGTTCCACAATTTCATCCTCAAGTAATCATAGGGAAGAGATAGCAAGAGGATCTACATTTGCTTTACCACCATATCATTCATTCTACTGAAATGTGGACAAATTCAACTTGTCTTCGATGATCATACCTAATGAAGTTTCATATTCACTCAAACCTCCTCCTGTGCTATCTCTCATCGCTTTGGCTTTCCCAAACAAAGTCACGTATCGAGCAATCTGCTTTCTCAATTCTTCACCAGCGCATACATGAAATCCATCGATATCTGAAAGTTATGCAGCCATGATGTGAAATGCCCTTCTAACTACACTAATGCAACCCATTTAATGGAGTTGGGGTTAATAAGCTACAAAAGAATTCATCTTCAGGTTACCAGTTTAAGGCTCTTGGGATGATGATTCGCAAAACGATCTGCTTCCAGTCAAGGGTCTAATCAAGACAGGGTTTGATAAGAGGGGTCTGATCAAACCTGACTTTCTCAAGCGAAAAACTGCAATATCCCGTTAGTTTATGTTGAGAACTGAAGTATATGGCTAGTGTAATGAATACTAGAAATTTAAATTCAAAATAATAATCTGTAGGGCAACTGGAGTTGAAGTCAGTTGCGAAAGGGTGTAGGATTGATTTCTCTTTTCCAGAAAAAAATACCCAAAAAACATTTTCTGGTCGATCCAACTTCAGCTTCCAGCCTCAAGTTTCCTTTCGTTCTTCCTTCCTTTCCTTTAATCCACTATGTCGTGAGAGACCTCGTAATACCATCCAATATTTTATGGTATGGTAGGTACAGGTGGTAATCAACCGTCCTACAACTACAGCACTCTAGGTTCAGGATGATTATTTGATGTGAAACTTCAAAGGTCTAGTGTCACTGAAAGCAAACTCGTAGAGCTGTGTAAAGTGCTGATGCCAATTTAGTATCAGAGAGAACATATACAAGCCTAATGTTGATCTAGGGATTACATCCGGACAAAGTTGTCAACTGATCGACTGGAAGATGCATAATACGTTGATAAACATGCAGAAAGAGCAAAAGGAAAACAGTGCTTCCCTACAAATATCACTTGTCTTCCGCTTTTCGTTTTGCAGTGTGCCCATGCATTTTGTCCCTGTGTTTTGGACACTGTCACGTGTAATTGTTTCTCCGCCTTCACGGTACTTCATGATGCACAGTGTTTCCATTTTCACAACACTCAGTCGGATGAGTCCACAACACAAGTTATTTTTCTTGAAGTATCTGCAGATGACACCGTTAACTGAACCTTAAGTGACGTAAACATAAACGCTTTAAGATTTAATCGGAAACGAAGATAAAAGCTGCACAACCGTTCACGGTCATCACCATCCCATTCCAGAGAAAAAAGCTTAAAATTGTTCACCAATCATATATTATAATAGTTCTGCCCACAAAGGAGAGGGTCAGAATGTTACAATCTGCAACCCTGCTGGACAACGTGACGGAAAAGGCTTAATTTGGTCTTCAGTGGCCAGTCCACTGTAGAGGCAAAAACTGAATAAGATCTAGGAAGAAGCTCTTGGACTCTCCCTTCCCCTGAGAGAGAGTTTTACCATTTTGATTATCTGTTTGACCTATGATGACACGAGCTGAAAAGCTGGAAGTCTACTAAACCTGCTGAAGACACAACAACGTTGCCTATACTCCACACACCACAGCAGTACTTGCAAGTGCTGATGCAGCATCACTTGTTTAATTCGATAGTGAGTAGGAAAATTCAGTTCAGCATATGTCACAAGTACTAAATGCTTTTGAGTAACTAATATAAAAGAAAGAAAGCAAAAAGGAAACTGTGCTGCCAATCATGCATATACATTTTAAATACAGACTCCGCAAAGTGCTTGACAAGTTGCACCATCATGCGCACCAGAGATGTGCCCACAGCAGGTCAAACGGACAGGTGATTTCTGAATTTCTTTTAATAAGACTGTTTGCAAGTTACAAACGAAGAAGAATACTGCCATGGTTGCTTTTACTGTTGCCGCTGGATTGGCTCATAGGTTCCACTTCCTGAAAGTATTCTTTCCTGCAGGTGATGAATGAACGAGGTTTTTCTCTCATCTTTTCGGAGAAAAGTTGATCCTACCGAAGGTAATACAAATGCTAGAAGAAAATTGAATGACAAAGGATCGAGATCATACCTACTAGCATAAATAAGCTTGCGTCATTTCGAGTGGGGAAGAAGTAGAGGTGGAATTTAGTTTCTGCAACTCCGTTACGTTTGGTGTGTTATGAAATATCCAGCCATTACTACTAACTTGGCCTTGATTAGAGCCAAACATGTTGGTCCGTCGTCTGCTTAATGCATATTCCGGGCTCGAGACTTCAAGATACAAATGCTCTAACCACAAATTTCTATCGAAATATTCCTTGTATGCACCTAAACTGTCGTAGAGTTCAATAGCGTACATGCAAAGGAAGTCCATGGATCCCATAAAGAGACATGGGCTACTATAACTTAGTGAAATGTGAGCTGTTGTCTTCTGGTGCTAGATATGGGTTCGATGTGAGAATCGATCATAATGAGTTTCTTTTCTCATGGATTGTGCTGCTACCAGACAAGCGCCAGCACTAGTCTGTAGCAATAGTCCTTGTGCGTAGACCTAAGGTGGAACCTCAAGGGGAAAAATATCCACAATCTGCTTGCATCATCACCATGTTTGAGGATGACTAGACAAAAGACATGTAACGTCAGTCTCGATCGAGGAGGAAGCTACTTCCTTCCACCGTTCCGCAATCTCATCTTTCTCTGATCATGGCTGCTCCTAGGAATGCTAAAGAAAACAAAAAAGTGCTTTGGGGTAGGGGTTGGTTTCTATGATGGTCTCAGGGTCGGGGCTAGTGACTCTCGTCTTCTAGCACTTTGTCCCGAGATACTGGGCTGATCAGTGTCATGGGTTGGAAATGCACGCGTAATCCTACTAATCAATCCTCTAAAGCATGATTGTTCTATTCCCATGAACTACATTAGATTAGTTTCCATCATCAGATCTAGGGGCCGGGGCTCCTATCGTGCTCTGACTGGAGATCTGATTTCGCAATAGAGCTCTCGCAAAATGTTGGGATGATTCCACCAACTGAAGGAACACCCTAATCCACATCAGTACTTGTGCGAACACTCCCAGCAGGTTCACGCTCCTTACTCTCCAGCCAACCTCCTCGCCCTTACTTCATCACTATTGCTTGAATGGAGTGGTTCTGTGTATCCAGCGGGATGTTCTCCCTCCCTTCGGGGCGTGGGTTGCTTGGCCCTTCGGGTCCCTCTTTCCCTTGTAAGGCTTGATGGGGTCTTTCCATCCGTTGGCTATTCATTGCGTCGCGTGTTATCTCCTATCCATATATGTTTCACTATATAAGCAGCATGCTTGTCCATGGTATTCATGGGGAGGCAGAGGCAGGCAGGTAGCAGTCAAAGCTCAAGAGTATACCGGTAGTCTTTTCTTTTTAATTGCCCATAAGATCTTCGATTATGAAATAGAGGTTAAAACTCATAAAGCATGTATTAAGTACCGCTTCCTCATTACGAGCAATTACACAACAGCAGCCACCTTGAGAGTGGTCCAACCCTAGAGCTTCAAGCTGCCTTCCTGCCAGTCGGCCACATGGAGAGGCAAGTGGAACCCAGTGAACTTGAACTAGACTAGCAGGAACTTAATGAAGTGGAGATAAATTCCTCTAAGTGCATTAAAACGCAACATACATTCTATGTAGTATGTAGCCACCTTTTCCTTTTCCTCGCCTCGGTCAGATGGTGAGTAACTGTATTCTCCACTGATAATAAAGAATCTGAGTATCTCATTCTCCACTATATTTGATGCCCATTAATGCTTTGCTCCTCGAATCCAGATTCCATAGTTGGATCTAAGTCCCTGGTCCTCATTGGTGGGAAGGAATGGGACATATACATCCGGTCGTTGGCCGTGCCACCGGTACTAGCCTTGCCCGCCATCCCTCGCTTAAGCGTGTCTCTGCATGGACCATCGTACGTTCACGTAATTACTGTAAAGCGCATGGAGGGAGCGAGCGATCTCCTTCACCTTCCAACTTCCAAGCATAAGGAAGGAGAAGACCATTATGACCACATCCTGATGATAACCCTACGGACGGGAAATTTTCATTGACACATTTTGGGAACTTACAGATCTAGACTAGTTCCTGCTCAGGTTAAGGTGAAGGCGAAGGAATATGAGAAGCACTCTACCTTTTGATGATCCTATGGAAGGAAATTCCAGGAGGGGGCTCTACCCTCGGGTGTATCTATTTACGTACTTGCATACCTAGACCAGTGCAGTACTAAAGCACGACGCAATGAATACCAAACGGATGGGAAGACATTATCAACCAGATCAAGGGGAAAGAAGGACCCGAAAGGCCAAGTAACCAACACCCCGAAGGGGAAGAAAATCGAGACTTGGGGAAGAAAAAGTCGGTGCTAAGCCTCGCTATCTCTAGCTCTAAAGTGCAGTACCACCGTAGACACTTTTTGTTCGGATTCTGCTAGTTTTTTGAACAGACTCCTGCAGTAACAGTACGTACCCATCAGATTCTCTAAAATATACCGTTGTCCCCTCACGCAAGACTATGAAGGATTGCAATGAAAATGGCAGTCATGCAAAACATTCTAGAGGATGGATTTATTCGGTCTAATGCCCAGCAGCTGAAGGAGAGAAGTCATGAAGTACATTTGTATAACTTAAAGTTCTCACTGGATACTCCTGGAATCATTTTCTGAAGGAATGAGGAAACTAGAGGATTATATAATCATTTACCCTTGCTTCTCTCAGTTGCAAAGAAAATACATCGTGGGGAACAAAGGAAAGTTCAAATGAGCGAGCATTCCCTTCCATGCAGTGCTCTGGGAAGTCCTTTGGAAATTCAGTGGTTTGCCGGTCTGTTCGAAATATAAACAGGCTATTTTCTTCCTGCAGTCAGAATTGCTGATATATTTGTCAGTTACTTCCCGGGAACGATCTTGCCGTCCAGCTGGAGTCCCGCAAACGAGTTGGACATATTGCCGGTAGTTTTCTTTCAGGTCGGTAACTTTCTGATAACTTCATGCTACGATGGAATAATAGGGGAGTCAAAGTTTGAACCTCTCCGATAGATCTTGGATTCGCGTGAAGGAGTTACGAGTTTTTAAAGGATTTTCACTCTTTTCATCTCTTTCTTTATGTAATAAAGAATTTATTGCTCTGAATAATTATTCTTGATATCAAAACTGAAAATAAATAAATAGATCGCACTCTTCATTTCACAAAGACAATTTAAAATGAGTAGTGATTCTACACAAAGTTATCCTTGATAAAATTATAGTTTTTTCTTTTTAAGAAATGAAGAATATTTCTTCTTACCTTTGACACAGATGAACTATTCGCAACTCTATACAAAGCTATCCTTTGATAAACTATGGCTTTTCTCCTTCCTCCCGTTAGAGAATCTTCTTCGTAGCTTTGACACCCCCTAAAGCAACAACGAATGGTGAAATATCCATCGAGAAGGAGCTTCTGAATTGTCGTGTACCCGACAAGCAGAATCGGGTGACTATTAAACTGTAGGTCGCAAGGCTCAAACTGAAGTACAGAAGTGGGTTGCACTCACACACACGGTGGCAACATCCCAAGTCAATACAAACATAAGAACCAGAGGATTCGTCAAAGTGAACGTAGCAGTCCACAGTATGACTATCGCATCAAGAACCCTCCATGTCACCAGACAGTTCGCTACGAGATTAGTGAATTAGATATGGAGGCCTCCAAGAATTTGAAATTCATACCGACCGCTTTCAGGGGAACACGCAGTCGACTGGATAGCGATGAAAATCCAAGGCCGATAACTGTTGCAAGTGTGATGCAGTCGGGAAATCTCCGGACGATGTGGCAAACAAGTCGGCAGGTTCCCGTAAACTGTCCCTTCCCGGTATTTTCGCGCACTTAATCTGCATTTAGAGAAGACCGGCCGACACAGCAGTACACTAAAAACCGGTATTCCCGGGCACTGTAAGTTCAATGATAACCGTGGTCCGGGGATATCAAAGGACTAGCACCTATCGGATGTCGTTCACCGTAGCTCACAGTTCCAACTCGGTACTGAACCAAACCGTTCTGCTACCGAGAGAAAAGTGATTTGGACCTCTCTCTAGGTCGAAAACGGGAGAAGTTGAAGAGACTTGATTGTCGAAGCGAGAAGAGAGAGAAGACGGCGAGCTCATGGCAAACATTCCCTGGAATAAAATCCAGCTGAAAGGTTCCACTTCATGCTGCTACAAATCTATTGGACGTCCACCTGAGCCCCATATTGTAGCTTGGTGTTGTGCTTTCTATGAACGCAGTGTCGCGAGCTTTACCCGCTTCTTTGCGTGTAATCGACTGGCAGCATATCTCCACAGAATTGAGCTAAGCTCATGCGGAATCATTGAATCCTGAGTTCACGTTGCGAGCCAAAAGGCCAAAAGTCCATTCCGTTCGAAGAACCAGATTTGTTGGTTTGAACCTGCAGAACTGTAGATTTCATCCTTTAGGCAGACAAGTTTGAATCACCATACACGAAGGTGTCCTACCGACTCCTACGGGAGGTCACGCAGCCCGACCCGTCCCGGCTGGACCAGACCGGATCGCTCTCCGCTGCTAACAGGAATGAGGAGGAGAAATACACACAACCTCATACCTAGTAGTACAAACAAGGAAACAGCATTTCTCGTCTATTCCTGGCTTGCAGAACAAGACGCTGATTGGTCCAAAGCACGTCAGCGGGAGGCGCGGCCTGCACCGCTGTCCCGGCCCTTGAGAGAGCCCACTGTCTCTCAAGGGCCGTGTCGGAAAGGAAAGTGATGGCGGCAATTGGCGGGGGCGGGGCTGGGTTGTCCAAATCCCTGGGGCCGCTGGGCTGGTACCCTCTAAGGATGGATTGGCGCCCGTGGAGAAGATACCACTACTGTACTGTAGATACGGGACGAGACGGGAGATGGAGAGAAAACGAGGCTTGGCTGTGTAACGCCGTTTACTATAAACAGGGGCTCGCATGGACTAGTTAAGGGGTTCGCGAACCCTAAAATCAAGCCTTCTGAAGTGAAATTATCCTCTAGGAGTTGCAGAGCAGTGAAGAATTGTCGGTCCAAGAGCTCATCGAGACCTTGTCAGCAATTGAACGCCACGTAATGTATATGAGTCCTTGATTTCTTTATTCTATGATAAGCAAGCTTGGATTGAGTGCCAGTTGGATTGAAGCGTCTAGTGTGGAGTTGACTCTATTTCTGTGTATTTTCCTACTTCCTAGCATCCACTAGGCTTCCTAGTCCTTGCTGTAGTCCTGCAGGGCTTATTGCGTTCCGACTTGATCACCAGTAGCGGAAGCGCTGCCTAAATTTTATCCAACCCAAGTCCAGAATAGTTTCCATGGTATTCTGAAACCTGAGATTAGTACCAGAGACCTACAACAGACTAGTTGTTTATTCTAAACCCGTCCCGACGGTTATCCAATCCTTGGTGTTTATTAGCGGAAAGTTTAACGAACTGGATCTGGAGACACAAATATAGTACAAGGTCTTCAGGGAGGTTCACGTTCGGCGATTCATTGGCTAGAGACGGACGATTCGACTCCGTGATCTGCGGTCGAACGTTACAGTTGGTATCAGAGCAGGTTCAGGTTGAATCTTTGCTGAACACCATCGACAATGGAAACTGTGCCGACTGGGATGGACGAGATGAGACGTTTTTGAAGAAGTTGGAAGGCAGACTTGAGCAAGTGGAAGCTGAGAATAAGGTGCTCAAGGCAGATTTAGCTCAAGCAAAAGCGACACAGGAGAAAGAAGCAGAGGTCCCTGTACCACAAGTTGAGCAAGTCAAGGATTTAGCATTGCTGGGTGAAGGAGCAGTTGATGCTACTCAAGCAGATAAGAATGAAGATGGGTCACAGAAGGCGCAATCCTCAAGGACAGATAGCGTCCTCTCAGAGTAGAGATGGTAGAGGACGTGGTGGTGGAAGATTTGGTACATCTGAAAGCTTCAACGAATGCTCGATAATGGAGCATAGTTCTGAGAAAGAGCTTACCCTGGATGGGGTAGTGTTCCTCTGGATTTGAGGAAGTGTTATTCCTAATGTGGTATTACAGGTACCGCAGTTCAGTGGAAGAACTGCGTTTTGTTGGTTGGGACGATTGTAACGCCGTTTACTGTAAACAGGGGCAGTGATTAGACAAACTACGTGGCGGCTACAAGGACAAAAAGAAGGCTCGCAAGGACTAGTTAAGGGGTTCGCGAACCCTAAAATGAGACATTCTGGTTTTCACTCTTTGACGGGTGAGTTTTTTTGGCAGAGAGCTTGAGCAAAGACTGTACCAGCAGAGACAGAGACTGAGTAGAGGGCAGAAAGAAGAGCGGTGCCAGCTTGGAACATTTATTAGACTATGTTGAGGATAGTCAGTGTGTGAACAGTCACAGGCTAAGGGTACCTGAGAGATTATAGAGTTGATTACATTCTTAACTTGAGATTTAGTTGGTGAGTGGAAAATCAAAACGTTCACAGTGAGTTCTGAAGCAATTTTAGTTCCAGAGTGAAATTATCCCCTAGGAGTTGCAGAGCAGTGAAGAATTGCCGGTCCAAGAGCTCATCGAGACCTTGTCAGCAATTGAACGCCACGTAATGTATATGAGCCCTTGATTTCTCTATTCTATGATAAGCAAGCTTGGATTGAGTGCCAGTTGGATTGAAGCGTCTGGTGTGGAGTTGACTCTATTTCTGTGTACTTTCCTACTTCCTAGCATCCACTAGACTTCCTAGTCCTTGCTGTAGTCCTGCAGGGCTTATTGCGTTCTGACTTGATCACCAGTAGCGGAAGCGCTGCCCAAATTTTATCCAACCCAAGTCCAGAATAGTTTCCATGGTATTCTGAAACCTGAGATTAGTACCAGAGACCTACAACAGACTAGTTGGTTATTCTAAACCCGTCCCGACGGTTATCCAATCCTTGGTGTTTATTAGCGGAAAGTTTAACGAACTGGATCTGGAGACACAAATATAGTACAAGATCTTCAGGGAGGTTCACGTTCGGCGATTCATTGGCTAGAGACGGACGACTCGACTCCGTGATCTGCGGTCTAACGTTACAGCTGCACACATCGTATTTCATTGACTTGCTTGATGGAGATAAATGGCGGAGCAGACAAATCAGGTCTGGGCTTTCTGCCAGACGAAGGGAGGGGGAGGGAGAGTTTCCGGGGACGAGGAAGGATGACGGCAGCATTGCTTGGGCTGGGGCTTTCTCCTTTTGGCACCGTTGCGGAGCAACGGAGTATGGGCTGGGTTGGCCTGGAGTCTGAGCTGCAATAGGCCCTCTCTAAATACAATACGGTACCTGCACTGTCCTGCAGGGAGTAACACTAGTCCATTTTTGCTCCATACCTCTGTTCTCCTCGGACCAGGGATCTGAGTGTAAGGTGGGTAGGCTCTGGCTGGCTGCTGCTGCGTCATGTGGCTCTTCCTCCCATGCTTCAGGCTACGTCCCGTCAAAACTCCGAAGTAGGCCGTCAGAGTATACCTTATTTCTAATTCTGTGGAATCTGGTGGGAATTACGCTTTCGATCTGCTTTGGAGTTGCACACGTTCTGGTAGCTACAAAGACGTACGAGGCGAAACGAGGTTAGGCAGCGCCTCGAGTAGACCGGAGAGGGAAGGAGTGCGGGTGTGTTAAGAAGTACGTCGCCTACATTTTTTCGTTGTCCTGACACTAGGGACCCTTTACTTGAACGTCCGCCTCTTATAGAGTCTCAACCTTAGGGGAGTCATTCTCTCTCCTCTTTCAACCGCTCGCGCTGAGTGAGCAGTTCTTCCTCGGCATCCCCCCACGTACAGGTAGATCGACTTGCACCTATCTACAGGAGCGTGTGACCTTCGTTTTCTCTTCTCGCTATTCTTCACTGCATGTAATCTCACTCTGCTTCGCTGCTTTCTCAGCTCCCAACTCCTTTACTGCAACTCTGGAGCAATCCTCTCCGAGTCCAAGTTTCGATATCCGTTTCCTCAACGTACTGGGCTTTTCTTTGATGTTATTTTAATATCTTACTAGCTTTTCACCTGTGAGAGAGGCCTGCATTGCGAAGAACTTTAGGAGCGTTGCGACCTCAACTTTTACGCCTGTCCTGTCCAGTCTCGCAACAGGTGCCTGGCCTTTCTTCGTTGTCACGGAGCAGATACGCATCTGATTCGACTTGCTCCCTGCTTCCCGATCTTCGACTTCCCGAACTTGCTCTTGCTCCTATGTGACTCTCGTCTCGGTTGTTTCTTCGACAGCGTATCCATGGCCTTGCATGATGTTCTCTTGAGGAGTAGTTACAATACCAGCTCCTTTTTCAAAGCGGAAACTTCAGTGAAGCAAGAAGTAGTCTGGTCCGACGATCCTAGCTGGAGATCTTGCACCCGGTGTGGCACCTACGCTCTGGAAGTAGTATGTCCCTCGTGCACTATGTCCAGCCACCCTACCTCAATCTTCACTTCCCCTCCTTCGGTAGTATCTGATTCGCCACGAGCTAGTACTCCGAGAGTCGATCAGTATTGGACTTTCAGGAATGGAACTACGGACCAGAAACCTGTGTCAATTGGTCGTGAAAAGCTCCCAAGCATGATCCCAAGCACTATCCAACCGTCCTTTTCGTCCTCCGGCGGGGATTTAGGCTCTGATGAACAGGAAGCAGACCTCGACATGATAGGGATTGGTGCCGTTGTTGGACGTGGAGTACTATTCGGTGGGTTGGCGACGATCTCCACGGCGTGTTACACTACCCCCTCAACTGTTTCCAAGCCTACCAGCAGCACACCATCAGATTGTAGCAGCGGAGCGTTCACACATCTGGCTCAGTTGCTGCGCCAGACTCAGGGACCATCTCAGTCATCTGCGGATCAGAAAGAGCACTGTCCGGTGCTTACGATCCCTGTATCTGCCGCTGCTCTTAGTGAAAGTTGCCATCAGCCCGTCACCCCTACAAGTACCACCCAGCAGCAACCACAACAACAAACTCGCTGTACAAGCCGCGTGTCTGCCGGCGAAGGGGCTGACATCAAAGCTGTGTCGACAACAGACTCTCGAGTTACAAGCGGAGAAGGGACGAGCATCAGTGCGAGGGTTTTCAGGGGAGTAAGGAAAAGACCCTGGGGAAGATGGTCCGCAGAGATCCGTGATCGTATAGGTCGGTGCCGGCATTGGCTTGGTACTTTTGATACACCAGAAGATGCCGCCCGAGCATACGATGCCGCTGCTCGTAAGCTGCGGGGAGCAAAGGCGCGCACAAATTTTACCATCCCTACCTCTCCTTCCTCTCCTCTCCAGATGTCTCCCCAGCCCGATCCCACCACCTCTCGTCAGCGTTCAAAGCCCTCTCTCCAAAGGGCGGCATCCATGAGGGCTGCCTACTCCAGGGCGATGTTGCCGAACGAACCACTGATCAGTACAAAAGATCGAAGTCTCACGAAGTCGAACACGAATTGGCCTCGTGTTAACGAGGTCAAAATTGCAGACATGGCTTCCTTTGCATCGGATTTATCTCAGCAGAATTTATCCGTCACATCTTCACAGTGGGAAACGTGTTCCACCGACAGACGCAATGCCTACGACCTGCTCGAGTTAGAGCTAAATCTTGGCTCTCCAAGCCCACCGCACTTCGCCTCTGAGACGCTATCATATCACGCTTCACAGCCAGTGTACGTTCTTGACTTCCCTCACCAACAGTGGCGATCGTACAGCTTGTGAATAGAAGGCTAGCAATGCATATACGGGTTTTCGGTAATCTCGTATCACGAGGTCGGGGCGGACTGAGCGATTGACCGAGTGCTTCTTGGCCCGAATCCCTTGAGTGGAAAGCCCCGTCCGAGCGACAGCGAAGAAAACGATCGATTCGCGTTTTTCTCCGGCGTTCACCACCTAGGTGTCAGCCAGCTTCTTGTGGGTGCAAAGGACCGGAGTGGTGTAAGTCGATTCACGAACTCGTCACGCAGGCCCACTATACCACGAGTGTGTAAATTCTGTACCATATTTGGGAGGAGGTTACCGATAGCTTATGAGTAGCAAATACAGCACTTTATCTTAACGCAAAGATCATCCGAATGTGCTCATCCGAAGTTCATCTGTAAATCCACGCTATCATGCCGTACCGACGTCAAGGAGAATAGGTTTTGGTGCCAATTTATCAGGAGAGTGCCATCACTTGTACATATTAGGCTTGTAAATGGTAAGACGTTAATACGCTGAAGGTAAGCCTTTCTCACGCCGATGTACTAGAAGGCTACTATTTGATTGCGTGCTGCATCCCACGTCCGTGAATGAGCATGTGCTTGCTAGATTACTTGGCTCCAATCAAACGTGAATCTCAGTACCCAACGAATAAAGAAAGTCGACTGAATTTTCTTATTCCTGCTCGTTTGTCCCTCATTTGTTGGGTTCTTATTGTTTTGTTTGCATGCATATGCAAAGGGATGTTGTTGGGAAGTCTTCCTGATCCCCGCGATAGACGCAGAAAACGTATTCTTTATCTTCACTGTTTGCTGGTGAGCGAGATCTGGAACGGCTGGGGTCTGCGATAGGACTTAACATAGATCCTACTTGTACTCCTTGCACTGCGTATGGCTAGGGTTGATGTCTCCGGTGAAAATTTAGTTTTATTTGGTGGATTGACCCAGTCTACTGGTATGGGACTTGTGGCCTTGTACACGGATGTGAGGTGAGTCAGCTCATCTGGAGGAAAGGCGACACTCAAGAAGTGATTCAGACTGAATACGCCAATGCATGGAGAGAGAATTATCCGCGATATACATGGTCCTGCAGAAGAGGATTACATCTGGTCTGGATCTGGTGCAAGAGAATTCTTAAACGGACTCGTTAAGATAACAGTCAGACAATTCCAAGAGCGGTTGCAGATTTCAGTTCTGATTGCCACAGCCAGTCGATATTGTTAATGATCCACTAGTCTGTTAAGGCCAGGCGAGTGGGGCTTGAAAATATCTGTCCATGATTGACGAGGTAGTCTGGGAATCAGAATGTGAGTTGGAGAATCGTTACATACATCCGTGGGATGATCTTGATGAAGAAAAGGAAGTGGTTCATTACACAGGTGACAAGCTCGCAGTCAGCTTAGTGCGGAAGAGTCGCTTTATCACTGCAGACTCTCTACACAAGGGTGTGCTCTAGCCTCAGTATGAAAGTGAAACCTGGCGGTTGGTGTACTTGGAACAACCTATCTGCCTTTATCCTAGTAAGGTACAGCCCATTTGAAACTCTGCTAGGCAAGCTCACGGCTTTCGTATCTGGAGACGGGAAGTTTGTTCATGGGGACTTTAATAAATGCCCACCGTATGGGTCATTCATGCGGTTGTTTATATTTGCAGGCTTTCATTTCTTTGTCTAGCAGATTAATTGTGCAAGAGTCATCCATCTTTGGTTATGCTGGGAGGAGACCAATCCCTGTCCGATCGAGGATGGTCTGTGTAGCACTCAGATGCTTGATCAAACAGAAACCGGGCGCTCGTCTCGTATTCTTGAGAGAGAGATATCATGACTGTCAGTTACGGGGTCAGACCTCTCGGTCTATTTGTGAAAATTCTTAGGCAACGCGTCGATTCTTACTTGTGCTGACAGGACTAGGCAAGTGGGAAATTGTTGCTCTTTCCGCCAAAGAAGTTTCCTTGTGAAACTCTTTGATGCCGATGTGTACGGTGTAATACAGTAGTCTTCGAAGAACGTTTTGGTGTTGGATACATGTGCAGGCCACACGAGGTCACAAGACTTTTAGTCGAAATAAAGCTAGTAACTCTAGTCTAGACGTTCTATATCAGGGCTGATCACACCGAGATTCGGTTCACCTGGAAAACGTGGATTACATCCGTTCAGTATATATAGTAGTTAGATTTTGATGCAACCAATTTGACAGGCGAAATCCTGTAGCAGAACTCCAGAGCGTGGTCTATGTCAGGCATGCAATTCGGTCACAGGTCACACGATCATAAGTACACAACAGATGTTCACCGTAAACGACGTCGATCGTAAGACTCTTTCTTGCTACCAACATATGAGCCTAAACCTCATTTGCGTCACTTGTTTCGTAATTCACTTGGTTCACTGTTCAGACTCTCACCTAGAATTGACTCAGCCTAGCCAAGCGTTTCATGATTGCTACTATGCCGGAGTTGCTGTTACTAAGATCTTTTCGGTTTTTGAATTTCAGCTATCCATCTTGACCACTCTCACGATCTGCACGAAGCTCACTGTCAAGCTCTCTTAGGTTTTCCCACATGTCTTCTCACCCTTGTACCAGGCGCAGTGACTCGAACATCACCTATCTTAGGATAGCGAAGTTTTGAGTCTTTAAAGTAAATGTTAAAGCTGCGGTACCGGTAAGCCTCACCTCTTCTCAGTATGTGTTATACCTCCGCCGGTAATGATCGAGATTAGACCTCCTGCCTGAGTGATGAATAGTGGCGGTTCGTCCTCTTCTAAATTGCTATCGATATCTTTCTGGATCATCATCCACTTTGGCTGATGAAAACACGGTTCAGTGTTCCCTGTACTAGTTTCTGCACTGCACTGCAGTGCTCGGATGTGGATGGATATGGATATAGGGGGAAGCGAGGCATGCTCTCCTCGTTCTGTCAGTTGTGGGTTCGTCTGCACCGTTCATATACATCTCGGACGGCCGTTACGAGTTTTGTTATATACTCCACTCAAAACATGCCCATCCGGTGTGTACGCGTACTTCAAGGGGACCATATGCATCAGCTTACAGGGAGCGGCTGTTGTCCTTGTCTATCCCCCACAGCTTTTGATGATTCCAAATCCGTGCTTCTTCACCTCACCAAATGCATGCCAGACTTCTGGTTCCACTATTGCCTCACGCCCCATAACCTCGATCTAACATAACACGGACAAGAGACAAGATCATCCAGCGCTTCTCTACCGGCAGGCCACGAGGCTATTCTCGTCGGAGGAGAGAAAAGCACACGTTTAATTTCTCCAGATTCGTGCATGTCCTGCCTAGGCTGTGAAGCTCGGACCGAATGCGAGTTGAGACGGTGTTGAGCTGCCTGATTCATCTGAGTCATGCAGCAAGTACGTTCCGGTCATGGCTCGCTCCTTTTACCTACACGACCAAGCACTCTACTGATTTCACCGTGGCCTCCCATTGGCTGTATCAGTGCCTGAAAATTCCCGAATGTGAGCTTCTTTTCCCATCACGTGTCACTCGCCCGTCTCGCGGAACAGGCAAAATTCCGCAAATTCTCATGCAGCCGTCTGTTTCGCCTTCCTTCCAAACGTACGGTCCAACAAGCCTGTGGAGAGGAGTTGTGGAGGAACAGATCTCTCAAGTAGCAAGCAGGGCATGTGTTTTGTAGTGAGTTTACTGGTGCCTCCCGGTGAAATTCATCTCCCGAGGTCCCTGTCCTCTGGTTGACAGCCAGCTGGCTACCATATTCGACACCATGAGGTTGCATGCAATAACGTCGTGTGTTTCTGTACTCGGCCGGTTCAGTTCCTAGCCCAGGCCTCTACATGTCTTGTATTCTCCATCCACCGCCCATCACCTCACGGAGGAGAGACGACTGACCCAGCCAGACCCAGCTCAAATCTGTAAGTAAGTAGCGAGTACTAGTACACATTCTACCCTCTCAGTACTAAGAGAGCCTATTGCTGCTGCTGATGCCTCTACGCACGAGCTCGTTCGTCCTGTCGGTTGCACTTGCCGAAGGTACCCATCACCCGTCCGTAGACTCTTCTCGGTGCTGCAGCAACTCCTACCATTTTCCTTCTCACTTTTCTTCTCTGCCGCACTCTTCACTTCACGCACCACATAAGCCTATAAATCTACGTCGTATGCTGGTGGAATCTTACGTTCTGCTTCGCTGCGACGTACACGCGCAGCAGAGACAGAACGTAAAGTAAGCTGAGGTGAACAATCTGACGATTTTCCATGCCTAGGGAAGAAAACAGTCGGTTGCTGCGAGCGACCAAAGGAAGACAAGTCAGTGACGTGTGACGTGTATACGTGAGTACTTGTCTACGGACGGACCTCGTAAGATTAGGCTTCTGCCACAGTGCGTTCCATACAAGACAGAGAACCCTCTCTTCGCGACTGTCAACTACGCTACTCAGCTCTCGCTTCCAGATTGGTCCTTTACAGGCCCACGTTTACATATCACTTGTATGTAATAGGGGGAGTAAAAGTTAAACATAAATATTCCTGGACGTCCGGAATAAAGAAAAGCCGTAATAACAGTTAATCCAACTTTATTTACGATCGCGATTTATAGAGAAATGAATTTTTAATCATCATAACCGTAACCATATCATAATTTATTATTTTTGACCTTCGAAAAGTGAAATTTATACGTTTAACATTCAGATTCTCATTGCAACAGATCACATTCCAAACGGATGAAAAATGAATAAGAAACGTAGCGGACTATTTCTTACGGGCATTTCTGGATATGCCCGCAGATATCTCCCGTGAATATACAGGAAAAGTTACAACTTTTACTCCCGCTAATATTCAAATCCTTACGAACTGTAAACTCCATTTTCTTCCTCACCATCGTCGCTCTGGCCCCTGGACTAGTGAACAAACATTCGAGTTTCACCTTTTATCATCAGATAGAATCAGCATACATCCTCAGCTATCAGTGAGGATGTATACGTACGTGCCTCATAATGGAAACGTGAAGACTTCCGCTTATAAATTTTCGGTTGATTTCCTCCATATTTGAGTCCCCTGAAATTGCCACTTTGACCATGAATTTAACCATGATGTCACCTTACACAAGTGCATGGAACTACATTGCAGTCTACATGTTACATATGTTTTGAGTTCACATATAAAGTAATGCGGAAGGTAAAGGATAAAAGAGAAGAGGTGAATAGTGAAAAAGTTTACATGAAAAGGACTGTAAATTTTCTGTACAGCATTAGGTAAATCATTTTGATGTGACATCAGGTAGGTATATTCAGATATATTAACCCAAGTTCTATGTATAGTCAGGTTAAACGAGTCCTCTAAGAGTGTACCCTATCAGGAGGTTATATGAGAATCATAAGTAAAATAAGCACTTTTCATTTCAAAATATTTATGTTTAAGTGTTCTTCCCTGCTGATGATATTATCAGTTCTAACAAGTCGATAGTATTCTGTCGGAGAGAGCAGAAGTCTGCCTATTCTGATACACTTGTAGTGAGTTCTTTAAGATTCTAACACTACAGAGGCGTATATCGTAAAGCTCGTGCATAAAACTGCAGCCTTTGAACTATCAAGCAGTCTTGTAATTCCGACCCACAATAGATATAATTCCAGATTTCAAGCTCTGGGGTTGAACAGGGAATACGCAAATAAATAAGATCTTGAACCATAAAGCGGGTACAACGTGAAAAACAAAACTCTTCAAACGATAAGATGAAGTGGTGTATATTACATGTGCTTGTACTTCAATCACGGCTTAACAATCTGACAGAATTTGACAGTTCCATCTAAAGTCAGTTGGTTCGCAGTTATATGGATTTTCTGGCCTTTGCTCACCAAGTTGTGCACCAATAACTGCGAACTTAAACACATTTTCCCGTTTGATAGTAAACTCTAATTTGTTCTACGCGATAGCTACTCATAAGTGTTCGATTTGTTCTCGATAGACCTACCGTAGTTGACCCCATGGGTGGCGCGAGTTTGAGTGGAATTAAACAAATGTAGGAGAAAGCTGTTGCTGTCCCAAATTGACGGAGGACGAATAAAGTTCAGGTGCTACGGTGTCTGCTTTGCAACTGGATGACAGAAGGTTTGTAAGAAGCAGAGGATGAGTTGCAACTTCAGCTTTCACGATTATAGTTGCCCTTAATTGCCCTTAACCTATTGACATGAAATCGATATTTGTAATATATAGGGTTCCATTATACACGAGGCTCTGTATTTATGTCAGTTCCTCGGGTATCAGTACGACGTCTTCCCGTTTGTTTAGAGTCCCTAAAGCCCTTCCGTATGTTCGCTTGCTGCTGCCTCGTCCCAAATACTGGGCCCCACAATCCAAAATACACGAAAGTCCTCACTCCACCAGAACCACATCTCGAGATATCATGATAAATTATAAACCCTCTGCATCAAGGAAGCACATTTGTTTTTTGATCCTCCTACTTAAGACTCCCTCCTCATCACTCTTCTCTGTTCCTGGTCGTTGGTGTTCGTCCCCTGTACTGCAGCCTGTTCAGTCCGGACTCAGGAAGCATGAATGATTATTGGTGTCGAAAGCGTCGTGAAGGGGTGGGGAACGGTTGAAGAATCACCTTTCAGGTGTCTGTGTTCTATGTCTTATTTGTCTGTTCGTTACTACGTGATGATGCGTACTGTGGTATTTACCTTACTACCCCTTATATGATTAATAGGTGTGATGTTACGTGGAACCTAATTACTTACCTGTTTTGTTTTGTTTCTTGAAACGTAACTCTATTTACTGTTCACTGTCTTGCCCAGTCATACGCTCCTGTATGACGCGTCTTACTTTCTTCCATTTCGAATTTTCATTCTCCTAGACATGTATCGTGCAAGCGCCAGTTTAACGTCTATGTGTGTTTCTTTTGTTTATCTCCTGCATATATATCTATCTGAAAATCTACTTCTGATCCCACTACCGTGTGTAGTTGCTGATTCTCATATAAATGTGTTAGTGCATGTTATGTGAGTAGTATCTGCCATGACTGTGATACACCGATGACAGGTTGAAGATAAGAAGGTGAAATCCCTATTTCAACAAGAACGTGGATAGGCAGACATACAACTCTTATCTCAGCGCATGATCGGAATTCCCTCATTAGCCTGGGCCTTGAGGATTAATCTACAACATACATGTATTAGGATCTCTTACACTATCATATGGCGTCAAGTTCTTACTCAACTTCACTGAACTGGAGGAGCGACCGAGACGAAATGGATTCATTGCTGGAGTTTCAAAGAAAACTCACTTGGACGGACGTCCTCCATGCCAACACCAGTTCCAAAACTCAAGTCCACGTTAAGAACTCTATCTTTTCTCTTCGCGCCTTCACATTGCATTGTCAATCAGTTGTTCAGAAAAGATCGTCGCTGATTAGTTCGAAAGCTTCACCAGTATGAGTCGGGACCTTGTGTCCTGAGGTTCCACGAACAGCGCCAGCCTAGATCCGGCATCCCGTGTAATGTGTCTCGGCAAAATTTCTAGAAAAGCATAAGTACAGAAGACGCCGGTTAATTTCGCCGGATAAAACACAAAGAATATTAAAAGTTATTCGGAAATCGCTAAAAAACGCCGCTGAGTTAACACAAAAATCCGTCACCTGTAACAAACCGCCGGCAAATTACAGGTAAGCAGGCAAAACCTAGGCTGGCTCTGATCCACGGCGGAGCAGCCTGCACAAAGGAGCGTCGACAGAGGAGAACAGCAGAGAACGCAAGGAGCGGGAGAGCGAGTGGTATGCAGCCAAAAGACACGGCACTGTACAAAGGGAGCCGCGCGTGGCAGTAAGGAGCACATACAGCAGATGCATTCCCCCTCGACCGAAGGCTGTAATTCTCATTCTCTCTCGATGTCCCCATGCATATAATGAGCTAAACTTCAAGCCTAGAGCGGATCGGCAGTTTTGGCACATCCTATCATTCTGTCAATTTCTGTGGAATCTATCTCCGGTCTGAGAAGAGACCGAAGTCACCGAATATACATAAATAACAGTCCTCCTAGGAGATCAGAGCGAGACCTCATAGCTACACGAAGCAGCAAAACCCGATCATAATGAGAACGAAGTTCGCTGCTATTGATTCAGTGTCAAATTTAGACCATTTCTCTAATGCTTCGTGCTTATTTTTAGCCTGCTTAGCAAGTTCGATCTAAATTCTCTTTCCTTTTAAGACCGAGTTGTCCAGCGAGTGACGTCTGACGGACTCTGACCGACTTGAGGGAAGTTGAGGCTCCTCCTTTCCACGGTTCCACCATCCTCGAGGATCAATACTCAATCAGTCGAGGAATAAATCGTTTCTGTGTCGTAGGCAGTTTGAGAACTAGAGCTATCAATGCATAGCTGGGAACAGAACAGATCCCGGTCCTCCAAACTCCGAGTAAGATCACGTATGCATCAAGAAGGCGCAGTCCCCGATATTCATCCCCTCCCTAATCTCCAGAGCCATACCAGAATGAAATCAAAACCTGTACAATTTATGCCGAAAATCTCCGAGCGATTACTGACATCCACTTCAGCGGGGCTTTAGATTCAGTAGAGGCAGAGGCTCTCGCCTGTTTGGAATTAGGCTCGCCTAATAATTGCCCAATTTCGCACAACTCTAACAAACTCTGGATGAGGACCGCGCCGCCCGGTCATAAACAAAAGGCCAATTTAGTTGAAACATCCCTTCGCTAAGTAGAGGCCAGACTCCAGGCTCTAATCAATCCGCCATTATCTTCTCCAGTCCACATGTGTCCCCCAAATTCGTCCGTTTGTCCGGCCGGCGGGTACGCCTGTCGTCTGTCAATTTCGCACTTTCTCCTTCCATGGACTTGATAACCTTCCTTCTTCCCTCCCCCTTCAGGTTTCTCCGGTGCATCAGCGCCTCGGGCTCCGCTCCCACGCCCGTGATACTGTGGATGTCAGAGGCGAGGCTCTCTTCTCCGCCTTAGGCGGAACCAGTGAGAATAGTCTGCGACGTCCATAGCTACTGGCTGGCGCAGGTCGATCCACCTGGAGTTTAAAGATCGAGGGTGTTCTGATCGTTGGTCTGTAACTGATACCGGAACCTTGGACCGGGAGCCGAGGGGCCATTATAAGGCGAGCGATTCATGGAGCAAGGGAAGTGTGAGTGACGCAAAGGGTCGTCGCTGGCTGATCGCTTGGTAAGTTGGGTTCTCATGATGGAGGGAAGGGGCAGGGAGATATTGGATATCCATTTCCAGTAGGAATGTCGGGTGGGGCAGTTGACCGGTCAACTCTCGGGCTTGGGGCCGCAATAAAGAGAGCCATGCCCATGCTCTCGCCCTCTTGATTCATTTATTGCTTATCATGATGCCGTTAGGCTTGTCCGCACGCCACATTACTATTCCCCTCCACGTTGTATACACTTTTGCGTTCACAGGTATGAAACGCCGGGATGGAGACTCGACCCCACGCCGCCCCGGCTACGTTTGGATGGTGCTGCCAACAAGGGTTGCTAGTCGCGTTTTATCACAAGAACAAAAACAAGAGTTGTTACACTAGTAGGGGGAGGAAGGAAGATTCTCGTAAGTCCGAGAGCACAAAAATCGTAAAATGATAACAGACACCTCTGTATAAGACCGCGGGGTCTGGAGAAGTGTGATTTTAGACTAACAGAATTATCTTATTATTATTATTATCTTTTTTGACCAATTAGAATTAATAACCTCATTCTTCAGTTTCACATTATAACAACTCACAACTGGAACGGGCAAAAAACTACGAAGAAGAGGTCCATGGTGTTTTCCAACGGCACCTCCGGAGGTGCAGAAATCATCCATGGAAGTCTGACCGGAGTGGTAACACCAGCCTCCGGGAAAGAATATTCAAAAGATATCCAAAAGATTCTAGATTGGCAGGAAGGAGTTACGACTTTTGCCAGACCTTGGCAGACCGTCAGTTTTTTGTTTTATGTCTGCAGAAAAATGCTATGAGTGGATTTTTAACAGATTTTTATTCATTTCATTTCGCTCGTTCTCTTTTGCAGTAGAAAATCTACTGCTGTTAGTAACTATTCTCGGTGTCAGAACTGAAAAAGAATTAATGAAAAAATACAATTGTAAATTCAGAAAGACGACATAGAATGAGCTACGGTTCTAGACAAAGTTACTCATGATGAAATTACAGCTTTTCTCTCTCTCAACCATTGAAGAATATTTCTTCTTATCTTTGACACCCTTAATACTTAATACTTGCTTATTGGGCAATAGGGTGTCTCAAACTTAAGGATGAAGATTTTCTTTCGTGATAAAGAATAATTTTCATAATTCAGTCCTGGAAGTAGGAAAAGGGTTGAGACTTGGAGAACCCATAACTCAAGTTTCGAGAGTGCTAAGGGAAAACTAAGGGATCTTTCAAACCTTCCTGTGAAATAAAATTTGATTTTTCAATATCTACCTCATAAAAGCACATGCATGTCATGCTTTTGAACTCATAAATTTTATAGCTCACAATAATTTGTTCGCTTGTCGTCACAAGCGAGCGAAACACACTGATGGACTAACTATACACATGCTCGAGAGACACATATTGATGGCAAGCTAAACACATGGTTGAAGAACTCAATCCTTCTAAATGATTTCTGAAGAGACTGCATTCAAATAAGCTTGTCGTTATTTGTTGTGAGATATGTATGTGATGTGAGAGTGTAAATTCAAATTCTCTCCTCGAGTTTTTAGTCCAAGAAGCTTAAGAGAATTTGTCGCTATCCCAGAGCTTCGACTTGGGGATAAAATCCACATCTCACGATCCCGGAAAATGAATTTATCCCAGATCGTCCTAGTTTGAAACGTCCTAATGATACAACAATTAAAAAAACAAAGAACTACACTTGCAAATGAAATTGCGAGACTATGCGTTATCGATTTATCTGATCTAAGGTCTTTCCTTCTCCTTTCCAAGTTTCGCAACGATTCTCAGATCACTTTCTCCGTCCTTTTTTTAACAGTTTTCTAATAAGACAAAATATACTACTAAACAAGAAAAAATTTCCTCTCTTTCTTCTCATTTTCCAGGTTTCACAAGATTCCATGTCACTCTTTCGTCTTTTTCTCTTTTTAACCATTTTTAATAAGATAAAATACGCTACACAATAGAAAGTTTCCTCTTCCTTTCTTTTTTTCACAATCGACGCATAGCAACAAAATTATAAAACTTTCAGAAAAATTATATTTTTGCATTTGTGCTCATATTGCAGTTGGGATTTTCTCTGTCTGTCATGCATATTCACCATCTTCCAAGTTTGGAAGAGGAGAAATATGCTTCCTTTTTAATTTATATCTTAACTTTTTTCCTTGGAAAGATTAGGCTATAAATTAAAGATGTTAAATTATAAATATTTTTACTCGTTCATGGCAGATATGTTTATACCCAGAGAAGTATCAGTATCCGTAAATTGCTTATGGCTTTTGGGTGACTGCAGCGGCTATGTCTTATTAAGTGAACTAAGTTCAGTATAGGTTTCCAATATAGTAACTCAAAATTTAAAATTTAAAATTGAATTAAAGTTTAGTTTAGAGCAAAGTTGTCACTTATTATCACTTATTACTCCTTCTGTCTAAAATGTATTTAGAGCCAGTTGAACATCACTTTTGTATTTGTGCCCGTAAGTGTGTATTTCATGCTGCCTAATGTTTTTCTCAAAACCGTTCTTGAAGCCAATTGTCAGCAAATTGATGTTGATAATTTTCTGGGGTATCTAAACGTTTCTCTTCTTCCTCTCTTAAGCCACAAGTGCACTTTGGATGCATAATTATTTACCAAATACGAGTTGAGAGCAATAGACTGAAAGTATTGCTGATCTATTTCGAGAAAGGAGTCTTTTCGTGTTCAGGTTCATTTCATTATCTGAGAGTTCCTACGGAGGTTCATAATAGTGTATGTGTAACAAACTTCTGTAGCATGATTGCCCCGGTTCGTTACACGCTTAACCAAAAAATTAACTGTGTCTTGACTAGTATTTTCGTTCTTTCCGGGTTGCCATTGGCACACTAAGGGCTCTACCGTCCTATCGAGTCCGGGCTCGGCTCTGCTGGAATCCCTGACATGTTAGGATTCTTAGCTGAAACAAAAGTACTTCTCCGTTTATGAGGAAGTGGAGCGTGAAACTAACTGAGAGGACTGCAATGCCTCGACTTTTGACGTCTACATTAAACTCTGTGGTGCCGACGTGGTACAATGGTTGGGTTTCAGGAGTTTAAGTTTCCTCTTCTCCTTTTCACTCCTGGTGTGTTTTGCTGAGCTCAAGTTTTCTTTTCTCCTTTTCTCTCATGGTGTGTTTTGCTGGACTCGTTTTTGTGACTTGTGCGACTTGTGCGATGCTTGTGCTTGATCACTGTGATTTCCTAGGTTGCTAGAATGGCTCTGTGACTTGTACTTTTAGGTTTAATTTTCATTGTTCTTTTCAATCACGAGCAACTGGGGAGTTGAACCACTAGTGCATATACATCCCAGTCACCGAAGTGGGGAAGAGGCGGAAAAGGACAAGCGTGGCGTCCGGGTATAAAATAGTCAACGGGGATTGGTTCGGCCGTCTGGACTTGTTTAGTTGATAAATAGAAATAAACATTTCAAGCTATTTCACGTACTCCCCGCCACTGGTCTCATGTATTTGAATGAGTATATGAGATGAACAACTTCAAATTTTACAAATGTTCTAGTTAGCCCAGCGGACAGCGGACAGGATCTGGTGCATCACGTCAGGAGTTCAAACCCGGTAGATCATCCTCCATGCGTGGCAGATCATTTGGGGTGTTAATTTAACAAATATTTGACGTAAGAGAAATTCGTATTCTCTAAGAGGACTTAGAGGGGTGATTGAAGAATTAAAACCGAGTTAGAGCACTCCAAGAAGACATCTGATTGGTTGTGAAGATAAATAATGTGTTCAGGAAATACAAAAGTGCTGTAATACTTGAACTGAACTGGGCTAAGCGCATATACATATGCAAGCTCCGGCTTGACCACTTCATGCCAACTGTTAGTAACCAGAATACAGCAAGTTCAGAACAATGTAAATTTGTACAGCTGAAAGCAAGAACTAGAATCGAGAAGTCACGTCCAAAAGCACTACGAAATAACAGAGTGTTTTATTGTTCTCGTGAATACATCTATCTAATCACGTCAGGAGAATGAAAGAATAAATATGTATAGACTACAACTCGCATAAGTCATGATAAAGCGCCAAGAACTCTGCAAGTTGTGAGCGAACTTCAGAACTAGTGTCTCCAGCTCGGAATGGTTCACCCTTGCTTGGGTGGACCTCGCGGTTTGCATAACTGACTCTACTGTGTTGCGATCAACGGATGCTACTCTGTTCTTCACTAACACATTATGCAAGACGCATAGATTTTGATTCCAAACGTTGGAGTAAGATTTACAATTTGTCTGGAGCAATACGATGGATGTTTGACAAATTTGATGATTGAGAAGCATTTATGGGACAATTTTTGTTGATTCAATCATTCGACGTTTGTACAACACTACGAAGTGTATTGACATGTGACGCATAAAGATGATACAGTTAGCAACAAATGGGTCATGCACATAGAGAAGAGTAGCTAGCTTACACTTGACCTCTAGTTGCGAGAATAACTAATGCGACGTTTGTGGATTGCGTATGGAGTGAAGTTATATAATCATTAATCAATGAAATAGATTCTTCATCCATGGGTGTCATCAAGTGAAAGTGTCAAGTCAAGAAGACGATTAGATCTAGAGTGACAACTGCACATCTATGTCAGGATCAACGGAATATCACAATGATATCACCAAAGTCAGAAATAAGATGGAGGTTTCTGCAAAAAAATCATAATAATAATACTCTTACTATGGATACTAATGTGATTGATATGTATGAAATATAAAAAGATTTTGGATTATTTGGATGCATACCTATTCATTTAATTTAGTTTCATTACCAAAGACAACTTGACAATCAGTAAATATGAAACTAAAAACTATATTTTATTATTGATCTCTAAAACATAGATTCTTGAGTATAATATGATGAGCTTCAAATTCGATGATCCGATAATATCAATTATCGTTTATCATGATACCAAATATGTAGATGTGTTTGTTTTCTTAAATTTCTTGATAATGATTAAGATTTAGATTAATCGTGTTGGAAGATTATCTTCATCTTGTTGATCATGAGCAAAAAATGATATCTGGCTTGTATAATTTTGTTTTAATTGGCAGGATTACTTACAATAGGAATAGGAAAGACTCCAAACTGAGAAGAACCGAAGTCCAGGAGGAGGTGGTCATCTAACAGTGCCCATTTTTATCCTCTAGGTTGTGGTTGTGATTCGAGAGAATCCCCTCTTATGATTAGAGACAATCGTATAAGATTGAGGTTAATGTTTAGTTCACACTCACACAAGACTACACACAAAGTACATTCGTGCATATGGTAGGTCTGCACACACCCACCCAAGAGGAGATCATGGAAGTGTAGATAAGAGTAGACAGAGTAGACAGGGAACGACATCCTCGTGTAGTCTTGTTTAATATGGTGTGTCGAGGAGTAGTGACAGGAAGCTGAAGAGTAGCTACCAAAAGCTTATGTAACTTCTTCTCACTGATTGGATTGAAGAAGCTTTGTGTATGTCTTCTGGAGATTGAGTTTAATCGAATTCATACTCAATTGTGCATGAAAAGTCTTCATGTTGAGTGGCGGTGATTGTTAGAAGCTGTGTAGTGTCCAAGCTTGTCTCATCCAGTGGAGCACTTCGGATCCACACACGGCGTCGAGGTGAGAGTTTCTTGAGAAAGACAGAATCTTCTAGCTTTGATATGATCGTGAAGACTACGATACGTCTATCCAAGAAAGCGCTGGGCTTTTGGCTGTGGTTGTTTAGTCAAGAGATAGGCTTCAGGTTATAAAGTGGCACTACAAACACTTACATAGGTCTGCTAGGTCCTCTAATATGTTCAGAAAGTGAAAATCAAGACTGACTAGTAGTAATAAGGTCAGACGGTGAACTTTATCACTCAAGAATAGAGGATATATGATGACTTAGACTTCAAAACTTCTCCTACATGTAAATGAGGTCCTACTGAACACATATATGAACTTTCAGCCTGAGATCAAATCTGAGCACTGAGATGTGAGAAAAAACATTCCGAGTAAGAAAATTATGATAATTTCTGGTACCCAGATAGCTACTTTGACCTAGAACAGAGAATTGGTTCAATAACTTTCGATGATTCTTACATGATTTGGAGTCTACAGCTCGCTGAACATCCATGTGAAATTTGATCTATTGGTTGTACACGGTTCTCCAGATCTCGAGCTCTAAAGTTGCTACTCTAGATTGAGAGCTTTTCAGACCCCCTCTGCTTCAGTGATCGTCGTGGATTACTCACTCACTCAAATGACATGAAACTTTTTGGACAGTCGTACTCCTGCTGACAGTGAATGCAACCACGAAGGTTTGAAGCGATTATCTCAATTCTGCTATAATAGACACCAAAAACTCCAAAATCATCAATTGTGATGCAATTCTGACCCAATCTGAACTTCAAATTGACATAACTCCATCTTTATTGCTCCAAATCGATCAAAAATTTCACTAACAGTGACTGGCATGACGATCTCTCTCTTCTTATGTTCTCAGATTTCCGAATGTCCCTACGAAAAGCTCGAACTCCTCTTAAGACCCATGCTTTCAAGTTTAGAGTTTCACAAAGGACAAAAATGGACCAATGGGAGTTCATAGCTTCACTCCCCTGTCTTTTGTGCCCCAATCCACGTGGTAACTTAATTTCACACATAGGTTACCACGTCAAACCTCTAAAGTGCTAGCATAAATCTTAAACTACATGCAAAGACATGTAAAGTGACATGTCTCTTGAGTAAACTTGTGTCCTAAATGTGTTTAGTTCTAAGCACAGGCTCAGTGACCGCTAACTCCATCTGCTGTCGCGAATCAACAGATAACTGGGTCGCCACTGATTTCACTTTCTTCGCTACTGTTTTGTATATTATTTGCACCTTTGCTTCTTGACGAGAGCCACACCAGAAGACTGCATCCTTTTATCCACTCTCCAGTCTTGGATGAGGACAAGATTGTAAGCACGAGACAACCTCCTCATAGACTTTACGAGAGTGGATGGGAATCACCACCATTTCTCTCATCTTCTCCATCAACCTATCTACATCATCCAACCAACGAACAAAAGATTGTACACTTATGAACTCCTCGTAAACACCAGAAATCATCTCGTCTTCCTTCAGAACTCATATATAGCGCCGATCTACTGCATACTTCTTCATCTACCTTCTACTCTTCTCAGTCAGATCCTCTACTCGCGTGAACACACTCAGAACTGAAATTCATCAAACTAGATTTTCAACTATGTACAGTATAACTACTCTTTGAATCTTGAGCAACCCCTTCACCAACCTCATATGATTCCTCAGGCAACTCAAGCGGGACCATAGTAGCAGTAGATCCATCACTCTTGCTATCCCTTCCTACAAGAGTGGTTTATGAAAACCCTTACTCCTACAGATAAGAGAATCTCTCAAAGTTTGTCAGTTTCATTCGTGATTCATACGTATGGTCAGAAACTGCACAGAACATTTATCATCTAGACTACGATGTCGTGATGTGAATCATTTCACATAGTAAATAATTAACGCTCATTCAATTCATAGTAAAGAGTTAGTCTCATCGCACTGATCGCTGTTGTCGTTTTACTTGACGGTTACATGTTACACTTCTACTCCGACACTTGAGTTTAGTAGTTCTAGAAGTTAGCTCAATATTATTTCTAGTCCTTTATGCATATGTTTGACACCTTTGCATATGATGTTAACATTATTATGTTATATATTTTGAGTCCTAGCAGGTTGATAGTATGTTATTTATCTTGTTCAAACATTCGTACGCTTGTGCAAGTGACTTCATACTTATCTATGATGTTCAAAGTACATAACTTAGGTTTATCATGATGATAGAGTTTAAGCTCATGGTTGTACTTACATGTCGCCCATGCATGCTTTCTAGCTTGTTTAAGTTATCTTTCAAGGTTACGTGTCACTTTACATGTCTTCGCATGTAGTTTAAGATTTACGCTGGCATTTTAGAGGCTTGACATGGTAATCTATGTGTGAAATTAAGTTACCACGTGGATTGGGACACAAAAGGACAGAGGAGTGAAGCTATGAACTCACATTGGTCTATTTTTATCCTTTGTGAAACTCTAAACTTGGAAACAGAGGTCTTAAGAGGAGTTTGAGCTTTTGGTAAGGACATTCAGAAATCTGAGAACATAGGAAGAGAGAGCTCGTCGTGCTTGTCATTGTCAATGAAAGTTTTGATCGATTTGGAGCAATAAAGAAGGAATTATGCCAATTTGAAGTTCGGATTGGGTCAGAATTACATCACAATTGATAATTTTGGGGTTTTTGGTGTCAATTGCAGCAGAATTGAGATAATCACTTCAAATCTTCGTGGTTGCATTCACTGTCAGCAGGACTACGAGTATCCAAAAAGTTTCAAGTCATTTGAGTGAGTGAGTAATCCAGGGCGATCGCTGAAGCAGAGGGGGTCTGAAAAGCTCTTAATCTAGAGCAGCAATTGCAGAGTTCGAGATCTGGAGAACCGTGTACAACCAGCAGGTCAAATTTCACAGAGATGTTCAACATGCTATAGACTCCAAATCTTTTAAGAATCATCGAAAGTTATTGAACCAATTCTATGTTCTAGGTCAAAGTAGCTATCCGAGTATCAGAAATTGTCATAATTTCTTTACTCAGAACGTTTTTGTCCACATCTTAGTGCTCAGATTTGATCTCAGACTAAACATTCGTATGTGTGTTCAGTGGGGCCTCATATACATGTAGGAGAAGTTTTGAAGTCTAAGCCATCGTATGTTTCTTATTCTTGAGTGATAAAGTTCACCGTCTGATCTAATTACTACTAGTTAGTCTTGAATTTCGCTTTCTGAACATATTAGAGGATCCATCAGACCTGTGTAAGTGTTTGTAGCGCCAAGTTATAACATGAAGCCTATCCCTTGAGTAAACAACCACAGCCCGAAATCCAGCATTTTTTGAATAGACGTATCACAGTCTTCACGATCAACTCACAATTAGAAGGTTCCGCCCTTCTCATGAAACTTTCACCTTGACATCTGGTGCTTCTACTAAGAGATCTTGGGGTGATTGATCGCGGAGGTTGAGATTCTTACACAAAAAAGAGATGGATCGCAGGAGCGGAAGTGCTACTACTGCCTCTACGATTGGAGCATCAACATCTACTGCTGCATCTTCAGTTGCACCTATGTCTTCTTCAGGAACTGCAGCATCGGATCTGGATACTGCTGAGATACTGAAGACGCTTGCGACCTTGATTCATCAACATCCGATCGTCAAAAGGGGTGAGTTAAAATCTACAAATGCTTTGCATGCGATTGTGAATAGGTGTGAAAGATTTGAAGGTAGGGATATTTCTAGGTACATGCGTGAATACAGAGGAGAGATGGAACTCGTTAGAGTTACTGATGTTGAGATGATAGCAAGTTTTGAGTTAGCTGTTATTCTTGAGTTGCGTGACCAAGTTAGGGATGTGCAGAGAAGAAATCTGGGTATCTGGATGAGTTTTGAGTGAGCTCTTCGAGAGGAATTTCTTGAAGAGGATTCCGAGAGAGTTACTAGGAGAACTTTTCTAAACTGGGTTGAGCAACAACCTGGTCATATGATGAGCTTGAATGAATTGTTGAGAGAGTTTATCAGAGATATCGACAACTTTCAACTCTTGAGCGAATAACCTTAGATGCCAAAAGAATAGAGCTGTTTCTACAAGCTAACGATGATGTTATGGTAGATCGATTATGTTTTATGTTGGCTGATCGATCGGCTGAAGGAGGTGTTACCACTGACTGGAGAAGAGTCGAGGATGCTGTGACTATACTAATGAGACAAAGACGAAAAAGAGTGGCAGTAAGAGGACGTTCGCTTGCAGAAGCGGCTCCTCAATCTCACGTTGCTCCTCAAGCTCCCAGACTTGTTGTCACGGTTGCAGTTCTTTTGATGTCAGTTGTATCAGTTTTTACACAAAGGACATCTGTTCAAAGACCTGTAGAGAACCATGGTCAGCAGAATTAGATCGAAGACCTTATCCGGCAGATGCGTGAATTGAAGGTGGAGCTAGCTAGCTTGCAAAGAGGGTAGCCACCGACGCTTGCTACTGCACGTTGTCGTGATATGAATCATTTCACATAGTAAATGATTCACTTCTCTGTCAAGCATTAGTCTCTCTGAGTGAAGTTAAGACCTCAGAGAAGTCCATTTTTGGAAGATGTTATATATTTTGAGTCTTAGTAGGTTGATTACCATGTTGATAGGGCTTAAGCTCATGGATTGTATTTGCGTGTCGTCCATGCATGCTTTCTAGCTGATTTAAGTTATTTTTCGGGGCTGCGTGTCATTTTAGGTAGTTTAAGTTTTACGCCGGCACTCTAGGGGGCTTGACGTGACAGCCTATGAGTGTAGATAAGTTACTAGGTAGTTTAAGGCACAAAAGGACAGTCAAGTGGAGCTATGAACTCCCATTGCTCCATTTTTGTCTTTTGTAAAACTCTAAGTTTAGAAATAGAGCTCTAGAGTGGATTTCGAGCAATTGGTGAGGGTACTGTGAAATCTGAGAGCACATGGAGATAGAGCTCGTCGTGCCAAGCACTGTCAGCGAAAAGTTTGATCGATTTGGAGCAATAAAGAAGGAGTTATGGCTGATTGAAGTTCGATTTGTGTCAGAATTGCAGCACTTCTGTTGAATTTGGAGTTTTGAGTGTCAATTGCAGCCGCTTCAAACCTTTGTGGTTGTGTTCATTGTCAGCCAGGCTACGACTGTCAAAAAAGTTTCAAGTGATTTGAGTTACTGAGTAATTCAGGGCGGCCGCTGAAGCAGAGGGGGTCTGTAAAGCTCGCAATCTAGAGCAGCAACTTCAGTGAACGAAATCTGGAGTTCTGTGTACAATAAGGAGGTCCAACTTCACAGGAGTGTTCAGCAAGCTGTGTACTGCAAATCCTGTAAGAAAATTCAAAATTGATCGAGCCAATCTCCTGTTATAGGTCGAAGTAGCTGGCTGGGTACCAGAAATTGTCATAATTTCTCTGTTCAGAAAGTTTCTACTCATATCTTGGTGCTCTGAATTGATCTCAAGCTGAAACTTCCAGTAGGACCTCATTGACATGTAGGAGAAGTTCTGAAGTCTAAACCTTCACATATTTCTCAATCCTGAGTGTCAAAGTTCACCGTCAGATCTTATCGTTGCTAGTTAAGCCTGAACTTTGCTTCCTGAACATATCAGAAGAGCCAAGAGACTTGTATGAGCATTTTTCAGTATTACCTTGTAACCTGAAGCCTATCCTTTGAGCAAACCAGCCACAGCCAGGAGCCTAGTGCTTCTCTAAGTAGACTGAACATAGCCTTCAAGCTCATATCACAGCCAGAAGGTTCCGCCCTTCTCGAGGAAAACTCTCAACTCTACATCTGGTGCTCCACTGAGAGCTCTTGGGGTGATTGATTGAGGAGGTTGAGTTTACTACAAGGAGAGAAGATGGATCGCAAGAGCGCTACTGCTGCTATTTCAGCGGTTGCTGCATCTACGTCTACTGCAGCACCTTCTGTAGCACCTATGACTGCAGCGACCTCTGTACGTGGTCTGGATACGGCTGAGATTCTGAAGTCGCTTGAGGCCTTGGTCCAACAGCATCCGATCGTTGGAGGGGGTGAGTTAAAATCCACCAAGGCTTTGCAAGCGATAGTGAATAGGTGTGGAAGGTTTGAAGGAAGAGATATTTCTAGATATCTGCGTGAGTATAGAGGAGAGATGGAGCTGGTTAGGGTTACTGATGCTGAGATGATAGCAAGTTTTGAGTTAGCTGTCATTCTTGAGTTGCGAGACCAAGTTAGAGATGTACAGAGAAGAAATCTTGGAATCTAGATGAGTTTTGAGCGATCTCTTCGAGAGGAGTTTCTTGAGGAGGATTCAGAGAGAGTTACTAGAAAGACATTTCTAGACTGGGTTGAGCAGCAACCTGGTCGTATGATGAGCCTGAGTGAGTTGCTGAGAGAGTTTGATCAGAGATACCGGCAACTTTCAACTCTAGAGCGAATAACCCTAGATGCTAGGAGAACAGAGCTTTTCCTGCAAGCTACCGATGATGCTACGGCAGATCGGTTATGTTTTATGTTGGTTGATCGATCTGCTGAGGGAGGTGTTACTATGGATTGGGGGAGAGTTGAGGATGCTGTGGCTGTACTGACAAGACAGAGGAGGGGAAGAGTGACTGTGGGAGGACGTCCGCTTGCAGAAGTGGTCACTCCACCTTATGCTGCTCCTCAAGTACAGCAGCCTTTGGCCCCTGCTCCCAGACTTGTTGTCCCAGTTGCAGTTCATTTGATGTCAGTTGTGTCAGCTCCGACACAAAGGGCACCTGTTCAGAGACCTGCGGAGAACCATGGTCAACAAAACCAGATTGAAGACCTAATTCGGCAGATGCGAGAGCTGAAGGTAGAGTTAGCTGGATTGCAGAGAGAGCAGCCACCGGCGCCTGCTGCTGCACGTCCAGGAGGAGCTCCTGTTCGTAGATGTATCTGGTGTGACAGTCTTGATCACTTCCAGAGAGACTGTCAAGAGCTCACAGCTGCTTTGCGAGATGGTGTGGTTCGCTACCAGAACGGTAGGCTGCACCTTTCTTCTATTGGAGAGCCGTTGAGCACGCAGTTTGGGCGAGGAGGCATGAGGAGTCTACCTCAGATTGCTATGGCTGCAACAGCAACTGCGTTAATGGCACCGCTGGTAAATTCTGATGTATATGCTGGGCATATTGAGGTCTCTTCTAGTCCTACATTGCTAGATAGGATTGCTGAGAAGAGTGTGGCTCCAGTTCCTTCTGAGATACTGAAGAGAGGAGCCGAGTCTATTCATAAGGTCACAGGATGGGGAGATCCTGTAGATGCTGCTTCTATCAGAGCATTCTTGGATGTAGATAGACACGTTCATTGGCAGGATGCTTCTGTGGAGGAAAAGAGACGACGAGAAGCCTCTGAACTTGATACTGGAGTTCTTGAGGAGACTGGGATAGACGAAGAGTCACAAGGAGACAAGTGGCTCTTCCTGAGGACATCTCGTCTACTTTTGCAGCTCCTCCACCTGCACCAGGTCCTATGGAGGACGTGCAGAGATTCCAGCAGGAGCCAACGACTGCTGGTAGGCGGTTTACTGCCCAAGAGAAGGAGAAGGGATCGGCTTACAAGTTGGCACCTGATATTGAAACTTCTACTGATCTGAAGAGCATCTTGGAGTAGATGATACTAGACGCACGAATCGAGTTTTCTCTTCGGGAAGTTCTTGGTATTGCAAAGAGCGAGTTTCACGAACTGATCATCGACATCATCAAGCGCAAGAGACAAGTGATGTCCGAGCAGGTAGAAAGCCAAATGATAGATGTGGTAGGAGCTTCTGTGAATGATGTAGAGTTTGGAAAGGTGCATTTTCAAGAAGCTGATGACAAAGGATACCAGCAAGAAGCGTTGGTTGCTGGTATCAACACTATTGAGTTCGATGATGAGGAAGCTGGCGAGGAGAGTCCAGCTACTGATAATGATTTCAGAAGGAGACATTGGGCTCGTGCTACAACTGCTACACGAGTTGTAGCAGTTGTAGCAGTTTGGCTGAACCTGTTGCTGCTTTAGTTGATCACGGATATGAGATCAACATCATGTCACAGGAGGTGTATGAGAGAGGTCAGTGGTCTATCAAGCTGAACCATGGTTGGGTGTTACGTGCTGCAAACAACCAGAAAGGTGAGCTATACGGCGCTTGTCCTAACGTGAAGGTGAAGATAGGAGATGTGGACGTAGATCAGCACTTCTTCGTGCAATCTTCTGCTTCATATCCTGTGATTCTTGGTCAGCCTTATATCACTGCAGTTCGAATGGAGACCAAGGTAATGGATGACGGATCTCATTACGCTAGGATCCGTAGTCCAGATGATAGACATTCTGTGCAGTTTCTGACCGTTCGTACGAACCACGAACGAAACCGGCAGACCTTGAGAGATTCTCCTATCTGTAGGATAAGGGTTTTCAGAAACCACTCTCATAGGACGAGATAGCGAGAGTGATGGATCTACTGCTACTATGATCCCGCTTGAGCAGCCTGAGGGATCACAAGAGGCTAATGGGAAGGCTGCTCAAGATTCAGAAAGTAGTTGTACTGTACATAGTTGGAAATCTGGTTTGATGACTTTCAATTCTGATGATTGGAGTGAGTTCACGCGGATAGAGGATTTGATTGAGAAGAGTAGAAGGCAGATGGAGAGGTGTGCAACAAATCTGCGTTGTACAAGAATTTTGAAGGAAGATGAGATGATTTCTGGTGTTTATGAGGAGTTTGTAGGTGTACAATATTTTGTTCGTTGGCTGGATGATGTAGATAGGTTGATGGAAAAGATGGGAGGTAGGGTGGTGATCCCCATCCATTCTCGTGAAGTCTATGAGGAGATTATCTTGTACTTGCGATATCGTCCTCATCCGAGACTGGAGAATGGATGGAAGGATGCAGTCTGTTGGTGTGACTTACATCAGGAAGCGGAAGTACACGCCAAGTAAAAAGCTGTAGCGAGGAAGGTGAGACCTGTGGCGACCCAATTACCTGTTGATTCTCAGCAGCAGATGGAGTTAGCGGCTGCTAAGCCTGTGCTTAGAGATCCTACACAGGTAGGACACAAGTTTACTCAAGAGACACTCGAGCAGCTCCAGATAGGAGGGGGTGGCTTCTTGACTGAAGAGGAGAAACGAGCTTTTGAACAGATGATAGTTAGCCATGGTAAGGCATTTTCTTTCTCGGCTGAGGAGATAGGTTGTGTGGATCCTAGTGTGATAGCTCCGATGGTTATCTTCACTGTTCCTCACGTACCTTGGGACTTGAAGCCGATTCCAGTCCCTCGTGCCTTGCTATCGAAGGTGATTGAGTTACTGAAGGAGAGGATGCAGATGGGTATTCTTGAACCATCTATGACTCCGTACTCTAGCCGATGGTTCATAGTACCTAAGAAGACATGAGCTCTGCGCTTCATCCAAGACTTGCAGCCTGCCAACAACATCATGATTCGAAACGTTGGAACAGGACATGTGGTTGATGAAGTAGCTGAGGCGTTTGCTGGAAGGTCAATCTATTCTATTGGAGATATGTTTTCAGGTTATGATCAGTTTCAGCTTGCTTTGGAGAGTAGAGACTTGACTACCATGCGTACACCTTTGAGATTGATGCGGATGTGTACTCTTCCTCAAGATGCGACAAACTCAATAGTCCATATGTAGAATGCGATGCATAAGGTGTTACGAGAGTTTGTACATGAGGTCACTATCCCGTTTCTGGATGATATTCCCATGAAAGGCTGTCCGATGGAAGACAAAGACGAAGTTGTGACTTCTGATGGATGTAGAAAGTTCGTTGTAGACCACATTCGGGATGTGGAGAAGATTCTGATGCGTTTGGAGGAGGTACACCTCACTCTATCAGGTACCAAATCTCGTTTTGGTATGTCAGAGATTGTGGTGGTGGGTCATTTGTGTGGTACTTTTGAGAGGCGTCAGAACCCAAAGAAGGTAGATGATATAGCAAGGATAGCTGACTGCACCAACATCACTGAGGTTCGACGGTTCTTGGGAGCTTGTGTGTTTTTTTGTGTGAGTATTCCTCATTATGCGCACATTGCCGAGCCTCTGTATGCACTTCTGAGAAAGGAAAGGAGGTTTACTTGGCAGCAAGAACATCATGAGACGATGGAGCAGCTGAAGGAGATTCTGAAGTCTCCACCTATACTAAGGAGGCTTAGCTGCGAGAGCGGGAGACCTGTGGTACTGACTGTTGATACGAGTCCAAAGGCGATTGGATGGGCAATTGACCAAGAAGATGCAGAAGGTGTGCGGTTTGTTTCAAGGTTTGAAGCTCGGATCTTAACAGATAGACAACGTAACTATCCTCAAGTGAAGCGTGAGTTGTGGGGAGCTGTTACTGCTATGAAGGTAGATCGAGAGTTCTTGATAGGAGCTCGTGTGATACTAGAAACAGATTGTTTGTCTTTGTTGGGTATGATAGCAAACTGTAATACACCAAACATAGCAATGCTGCGATGGATTGCTTATGTCCGGAGTCTGAACCCTGAGCTAAAGCATATAGCAGGGAAGGACAATCCAGTTGCAGATATGTTGTCTAGGGCTCGCTATACAGATGAGGATGAGATGTTTGCAGAAGTGGAGAATGAAGAGAGGAGAGACGTTTGGTGCCAAGTTGGTCAGCAGACTTCAGACTTGGAACCACTGTCGTTCAATGAGGAGTTCTACTCAGAAAGGTTCCGCGATATTGGATTTTATCTGAGTTCGTTATGCAGAAGAGAAGGATGGAGTGATGCAGAGTTCAAGGAGATCAGACGGAAGGTGTACAGTTATCTTCTACGTGAAGGTTATCTGTGGAAACGTCCGAAAAGAAGAGATGGAGTGCTTGCTAAAGTGGTGGATGATCAACCGACGGAGCTGAATCTGCTGAAAGAGTTTCATGACACCTTGTGGGCTAGACATCGTGGAGAATGGGCTACTTTCACGAAGATGAAAGAGCGTTACTGGTGGAAGGGTTTGTATCAAGACGTGGTGGACTTTGTTGGGTCGTGTCTGCACTGCCAGTTCTACTCTAAAGTCCGTTACAGAGATGGACTTGTACATACTTATCCACCTAGTATTCATTTTCAGTGGGTTCTTGATCTTGTGATGATGCCACCGGGGTTATGGGGGATGCGTTACTTGGTGTTGGTTCGAGAGGATCTCTCCAACTACGTGGAGGGACGAGCACTACAGACGAAGACTACAGAGAATATCTGCAGGTTCGTGCTTGAAGATATCATCTGTCGCTATGGATCGGTTGGGAGATTACGTGCAGATAGAGACGAGTTGAGAGGCGCTGAAGTGAAGGAGTTTTTTGCTCGTTATGGAATAAAGCTTCGACTTACTACTGCTATGAATCCAGAGGACATTGGTAAGAGTGAACGAGGACACCTTTCTATTGTTCACGCTTTAGTGAAAGCATGTGATGGTAGGCCTAGAGAATGGCCGAGACTACTTCCGTTTGCTTTGTGGGCTGATAGGACTACACACTGTACTACGACTGGCTATATGCCAGTTGAGCTTATGTTGGGTCAGAAACCGATCATGCCTGCTGAAGAGTACTTTCCTACATGGGCTACGCTACCGTGGGAAGATGGTATAGATCGTGCTTCACTCCTAAATATACGTATAAGGCAGTTGGAGCGAAGGGAGGAAGATCTTGCTGATGCACAGGAGAGGCTGAAGGTGACTCGAGTCAGAAACAAAGAACGTTTTGACAAGACTCACCGACTACGACCGAAGCCAATACATGTTGGTGATTGGGTTCTGGTATATGATAGCACGTTGGAGAATCAGCATTCTACACTCCGTAAGTTCTCTCGAAGATGGTTCGGACCTTATGTTGTGCTAGATGTGTATGAGAATGCCACTTATAGTTTGCGTGAGTTGGATGGTACTCCTTTGAAGCTATCCGTGGCTGACAAACGTGTGAAACTGTTCAAGAGACGCGGAGGGTCAATTGAGTTATTCAACTTTCTGGAGTCAGACAACAAGAGACGGAGACGTCCCAGTGTCTGATGAGATTGAGGCGGAGGAGAGCGATGATGATGAAGAACAAGCAGAAGACTAAACAGGTTGGCACATGCCGGAGGATGTGCAGGTTTGAAGGGGATGGATGTCGTGATGTGAATCATTTCACATAGTAAATGATTCACTTCTCTGTCAGGCATTAGTCTCTCTGAGTGAAGTTAAGACCTCAGAGAAGTCCATTTTTGGAAGATGTTATATATTTTGAGTCTTAGTAGGTTGATTACCATGTTGATAGGGCTTAAGCTCATGGGTTGTATTTGCGTGTCGTCCATGTACGCTTTCTAGCTGATTTAAGTTATTTTTCGGGGCTGCGTGCCGTTTTAGGTAGTTTAAGTTTTACGCTGGCACTCTAGGGGGCTTGACGTGATAGCCTATGAGTGTAGATAAGTTACTAGGTAGTGTAAAGCACAAAAGGACAGTCAAGTAGAGCTATGAACTCCCATTGGTCCATTTTTGTCTTTTGTAAAATTCTAAGTTTAGAAACAGAGCTCTAGAGTGGATTTCGAGCAATTGGTGAAGGTAATGCAAAATCTGAGAGCACATGGAGATAGAGCTCGTCGTGCCAAGCACTGTCAGTGAAAAGTTTGATCGATTTGGAGCAATAAAGAAGGAGTTATGGCTGATTGAAGTTCGATTTGTGTCAGAATTGCAGCACTTCTGTTGAATTTGGGGTTTTGAGTGTCAATTGCAGCCGCTTCAAACCTTCGTGGTTGTGTTCATTGTCAGCCAGGCTACGACTGTCAAAAAAGTTTCAAGTGATTTGAGTTACTGAGTAATTCAGGGCGGCCGCTGAAGTAGAGGGGGTCTGTAAAGCTCGCAATCTAGAGCAGCAACTTCAGTGAACAAAATCTGGAGTTCTGTGTACAATCAGGAGGTCCAACTTCACAGGAGTGTTCAGCAAGCTGCGTACTGCAAATCCTGTAAGAAAATTCAAAATTGATCGAGCCAATCTCCTGTTATAGGTCGAAATAGCTGGCTGGGTATCAGAAATTGTCATAATTTCTCTATTCAGAAAGTTTCTACTCATATCTTGGTGCTCTGAATTGATCTCAAGCTGAAACTTCGTATGTGTATCCAGTAGGACCTCATTGACATGTAGGAGAAATTCTGAAGTTAAACCTTCACATATTTCTCAATCCTGAGTGCCAAAGTTCACCGTCAGATCTTATCGTTGCTAGTTAAGTCTAAACTTTGCTTCCTGAACATATCAGAAGAGCCAAGAGACTTGTATGAGCATTTTTCAGTATTACCTTGTAACCTGAAGCCTATCCTTTGAGTAAACCAGCCACAGCCAGGAGTCTAGTGCTTCTCTAAGTAGACTGAACACAGCCTTCAAGCTCATATCACAGCCAGAAGGTTCCGCCCTTCCCGAGGAAAACTCTCAACTCTACAACGTCCAGAGGTGTTCCTGTTCAAAATGCATATGATGTGACAGTCTTGATCATTTTCGAGGAGATTATCAAGAGCTACAGTTGCTTTGCAAGAGTGGATAGAAGGATGCAATCTGCAGGTGTGGCTCTCGTCAAGAAGCAAAGATGCACACAAAATACAAAATAGTAGAAGGTGAAACAATGGTGACTCAGTTATCTATTGATTCTCGACAGCAGATGGAGTTAGCAGTCACTGAGCATGTGCTTAGAAATCCTACACATGTAAGACACCATTTTACTCAAGAGACACTCGAGCAACTCCAGATAGGAAGAGATAGCTTCTTGACTGAAGTTGAAAAAGAGCTTTCGAGAAGATGATAGTTAGTCATGGTAAGACATTTTCTTTCTCAGCTGGAGAGATTGGTTGTGTGGATCTTAGTGTGATAGCTCTGATGGTTATCTTCACTGTTCCTCACGTACCTTAGGACTTGAAGTCGATTCCAGTCCCTCGTGCCTTGCTACCGAAGGTCATTGAGTTGTTGAAAAAGAGGATACGGATGGGTATTCTTGAACCATCTATGGCTCCGTATTCTAGCCGATGGTTCACAGTATATAAGAAGACATGAGCTTTACGCTTCATCCAAGACTTACAGTCTACCAACAACATCACGATTCGAAACATTGTGACAAGACTTGTGGTTGATGAAGTAACTGAGGCATTTGCTGGAAGATCAATCTATTCGATTGGAGATATATTTTCAGGTTATGATCAATTTCAGCTTGCTTTGGAGAATAGAGAATTGACTACCATGCGTACACCTTTGAGGTTGATGCGGATGTGTACTCTTCCTCAAGGCACGACAAACTCAGTAGCTCATATGCAAAACGTGATGCATTAGGTGTTACGAGAGTTTATACTTGAGGTCACTTTCTCATTTCTGGATGATATTCTCATGAAAGGCTGTCTGGTGGAGGACAAGGACGAAGCTGTGACTTCTGATCGTTGCAAAAAGTTTGTTGCAGATCACATTCGAGATGTGGAAAAGATTCTGACGCGTTTGGAGGAGGTACACCTCACTCTGTCAGGTACCAAATCTCCGTTTGGAATGTCAGAGATTGTGATGGTGGGTCATTTGTGTGGTACTTTTCGGAGCTTTCGAACCTAGAGAAGGTAGATGCTATAGCAAAGATAGCATACTGTACCAACATCACTGAGGTTCGATGATTCTTAGGAGCTTGTGTGTTCTTTCGTGTGAGTATTCCTCATTAAGCACACATTGCCGAGCCTCTGTATGCACTTCTGAGAAAAGGAAAGAGATTTGCTTGACGACAAGAACATCACGGGATGATGGAGGAGCTGAAAGAGACCGTGAAGTCTTCACATGTATTAAGGAGACTTAACTACGAGAGTGAGAGACCTGTGATACTGACTGTTGACACGAGTCCAAAGGCGATTGGATGGGCAGTTGGTCATGAAGATACAGACGGTGTACGATTTGTTTCTAGGTTTGGAGCTCGAATCTTAACAGACCGACAACGTAACTATCCTCAAGTGAAGTGTGAGTTGTGAGGAGCTGATACTGCTATGAAGGTAGGCCGAGAGTTCTTGATTGGAGCTCGTGTGGTTTTAGAAACAGATTGTTTTCCTTTGCTAAGTATGATAGCAAACTGCAATACACCAGACATAACAATGCTACGATGGATTGCTTATATCCGGAGTCTAAACCTTGAGCTAAAGCATATAGCATGGAAGGATAATCCAATTGTAGATATGTTATCTAGGGCTCGTTATACAGACGAGGAAGAGACGTTTGGTGCCAAGTTGGCCAGCAGACTACAGACTTGGAATCATTGCCGTTCAACGAGGAGTTCTACAGGAAAAGTTTCACGATATTGGATTCTATCTGAGTTCATTATGCAGGCGAGAAGGATGGAGTGATGCAGAGTTCAAGGAGATCAGACGAAAAGCGTACAGTTATCTTCTACGTGAAGGTTATATGTGAAAATGTCCGAAAAGAAGATATCGAATGCTTGCTAGAGTGGTGGATGATCAACCGACAAAGCTGAATTTGCTTAAGGAGTTTCATGACACCTTGTGGGCTGGACATCTTGGAGTCTAGGCTACTTACACGAAGATGAATGAACGATACTGGTGGAAGGGTTTGTATCAAGACGTGGTGGATTTTGTTGGGTCGTGTCTGCAGTTCTACTCTAAGGTCCGTTACAGGATGAGCTTGTACCTACCTATCTATCCAGTATTCATTTTTAGTGGGTCTTGATCTACTGATGATGCCGTCGAGACTATGAGGGATGCGCTACTTGGTGTTGGCTCGAGAAGATCTCTCCAACTTTGTGGAGGGACGAGCACTACGAAAGAAGACCACAAAGAACATAGGTAGGTTCGTGCTTGAAGATATCATCTGTCGTTATGGATTTGTTGAGAGATTACAAGCAGATAGGGGCGAGTTGAGAGACACAAAAGCGAAGGAATTCTTTGCTCGTTATGGAGTAAAGCTTCGACTTACTACTGTCATGAATCCAGAGGACATTGATAAGAGTGAACGAGGACACCGTTCTATTGTTCACGCTTTAGTGAAAGCATGTGATGGTAGGCCTAGAGAATGGTTGAGACTAGTTCTATTTGCTTTATGGGTTGATAGAACTATACACTGTATCACGACTGGCTAAATGCTGGTTGAGCTTATGCTGGAGCAGAAACCAATCATGCTTGCTGAGGAGGACTTTCCTACGTGGACTACGTTACCGTGGGAAGATGACATAGATCGTACTTCCGTCATTGCTTTACAAACCAAGTAGTTAGAGTTGAGGGAGGAGGATCTTGCTGAAGCGCAAGAGAAGTTGAAGGTGGCTTGAGTCAAAAACAAAGAACGTTTTGACAAGATTCACCAACTATGACCAAAGTCAATACGTGTTGGTGATTGGGTTATGATATATGACAACACGTTGGAGAATCAGCAATCTACACTTCGTAAGTTCTCTCGAAGATGATTCGGACCTTATGTTGTGCTAGATGTTTATGGAAGTGCCACTTATAGTTTATGGGAGCTAGATGGTACTCCTTTGAAGCTATATATGACTGGCAAATATGTGAAACTGTTCAAAAGACGCGGAGGATCAGTAGAGTATTCAACTTGCATCACAATTGGTGATTTTGAGATTTTTGGTGTCAATTGCAACAGAATTGAGATAATCGCTTCAAATCTTCGTGGTTGCGTTCACTGTCAGTAGGACTACGACTATCCAAAAAGTTTCATGTCATTTGAGTGAGTGAGTAATCCAGAGCGATTGCTGAAGCAGAGGGGGTCTGAAAAGCTCTCAATCTAGAGCAGCAACTGCAGAGTTCGAGATCTGGAGAACCGTGTACAACCAGCAGGTCAAATTTCACAGAGATGTTCAGCGTGCTATGGACTCCAAATCCTGTAAGAATTATCGAAAGTTATCAAACCAATTATCTGTTCTAGGTCAAATTAGCTATATGGGTATTAGAAATTGTTATAATCTCTTTAATCTGAATGTTTTTGCTCACATCTCAGTACTCAGATTTGATCTCAAGCTGAACGTTCGTATGTGTGTTCAATGGGGCTTCACATGTAGGAGAAGTTTTGAAGTCTAAGCCATCATATGTTCTCTATTCTTGAATGATAAAGTTCACCGTCTGACATTATTACTACTAGTCAGTCCGGATTTTCGCTTTCTGATTAGAGGATCCAACAGACTTGTGTAAGTGTTTGTAGTGTCAAGTTATAACTTGAAGCCTATCCCTTGAGTAAACAACCACAGCTAGAAGCACAACGTTTTCATAAGTAGATGTATCACAATTTTCACGATCATATCACAGCTAGAAAGTTCCGCCCTTCCCAAGAAACTCTCACCTCGACAACGGATCCTAGCATAATGAGATCCGTCATCCATCACCTTGGTCTCCATTCAAACTGCAGTGATATAAGGCTGAGCAAGAATCATAAGATACGAAGCAGAAGACTACAAGAAGAAGTGTCGATCTACCTCCACGTCATCTATCTTCACCTTCATGTTAGGACAAGGGCCGTATAACTCACCCTTCTGGTTGTTTGCAGCATGTAACACCCAACCATGGTTTAGTTCGGTAGACCACTGATCTCTCTCGTACACCTCTCGTGACATGATGTTGCTCTCATATCCGTGATCAATCAAAGCAGCAACAAGTTCAGACAGACTTCCAAGGTGAACTCTTGTAGCAGTCGTAGCACGAGCCCAATGTCTGTTTCTGAAGTCACTATCATTAACTAGACTCTCCTTGCCATCTTCCTCATCGTTAAACTTAATGATATTGATACCAACAACTAACGCTTCTTGTTGGTACCCTTGGTCAACAATCTCCTGAAAATACACCGAATTCTACATCATTCACAGAAGCTCCTACCACATCTATCATTTGACTTTCTACTTGTTCGGACATCACATGTCTCTTTCGTTTGATGATGACGATGATTAGTTCGTGAAACTCCCTCTTTGCAATACCAAGAACCTCCCAAAGAGAAAACTCGATTCGTGCATCCAGTATCCTCTGCTCCAAGATGCTCTTGAGATCAGTAGAAGTTTCAGTATCAACCGTCAACTTGTAGGTCAGTCTCTTCCGCGTCTCTTGGGCTATAAACCGCCTTCCAGCAGTCGTTGGCTCTTGCTGACACCTCTGCACGTCCTCCACCGAACCTGGTGCAGATGGAGGAGCTTGAGAAGTAGAGGAGATGTCCTCTAGAGGAGCTTCTCTCCTCCTTGTGACTCTTCGTCTATCCCCAGTCTCCTCAAGAACTCCAATATCAAGTTCAAAGGCTTCTCATCGTCTCTTTTCCTCCACAGAAGCATCCTGTCAGTGAACATGTCTATCTACGTCCAAGAATGCTTTAATAGACATAGTGTCTACAAGATCTCTCCATCATGTGACCTTACAAATAGACTCGGCTCCTCTCTTCAGTGTCTCAGAAGAAACTTGAGTAATACTCTTCTCAGAAATCCTATCTAGCAACGTAAGACTAGAAGAGACTTCGATATGCCGAGCATATACATCAGAATTACCAACTGTGCCATCATTGCAGTTATCATTGCAGCCGCAGCAATCTGAGGTAGACTCCTCATGCATCCTCGTCCAAACTGCGTGCTCAACGGCTCTCCAATAGAAGAAAGGTGCATCGTACAGTTCTGGTAGTGAACCACACCATCTCCCAAAGCAGCCTAGGGATAAAAGCGATCCCTAAGACCTCACCATTGTTTCCTACACGGCTCGTCCAAAAACGAAGATTTTCTGCGCAAGATTGAGTTCATTCGTCGGTTTGCTTCGCTTTGAGGTAAGCTCATCAAGCCGAAGTTTGGTAGAGGATCTCCACGAGCTCTTGCCAGTCTCCTCAAAAATGATCAAGACTGTCACATCATATACATCTACGAACAGGAGCACTTCCTGGACGTGCAGTAGTAGGCACCGGTGGTTGCCCTCTCTGCAAGTCAGCTAGCTCCACCTTCAACTCATGCATCTGCCGGATAAGGTCTTAGATCTGATTCTGCTGCTCATGGTTCTCCGCAAGTCTTTGAACAGGTGCCCTTTATGCAGGAACATACGCAACTAGCATCAAAGAAATTGCAACTGAGACAACAAGTAGACCTGTGAGCAGGAGCTAGAGGCTGCTGTACTTGAGGAGCATCGTGAGATTGAGAAGCCACTTCTATAAGCGAGCGTTCTCTTATAGCCACTCTTCCTCGTCTCTCTCTCGTTAGTACAGTCATTGCATCCTCAGACTCTTCCACAGTCAGTGATAACACCACCTTCAGCCGATCGATCAGCTAACATAAAACATAACCGATATGCCGTAGCATCATCGGTAACTTGTAGAAAAAAGCTCTGTTCTTTTGGCATCTAAGGTTATTGACTCAAGAGTTGAAAGTTGTCGATATCTTCGATCAAATTCTCTCAACAATTCATCCAGGCTCATCATACGACCAGGTTGTAGCTCAACCCAGTTTAGAAAAGTTCTCTTAGTAACTCTCTCGAAATCCTCCTCAAGAAATTTCTCTCAAAGAGCTCGCTCAAAACTCTCCAGATACCCAGATTTCTTCTCTGCACATCCCTAACTTGGTCCCGCAACTCAAGAATAATAGCTAACTCAAAATTGGCTATCATCTCAACATCAATAACTCTAACGAGTTCCATCTCTCCTCTGTATTCACGCAGATACTTAGAAATATCTATACTTTCAAATCTTCCACAACTATTCACAATCCACAGTGCGGTTCAGTGCTAGAGTTGGGACAACGGAGTCTACACCAAAGAAGATGACATCTGTTGCAGGATTCAGTTCGGTCATAACTTGACCGAGTGAGTTGTTAGAGGATAATGTCCATGCGGAGGATACTCTGATCTTTGAGGAGATGGAGGACATGCCTAGTATGACTACGGTAGTACGATCTGCCTTGGATGTTTCACTCTGGAGTTCGAGTGGCGAGTTGCAGCAGTATGTTGATTGGTTGGTACATCAAGCTTGGAGTGAAGCCTTTGTACCACCAGTAGAGGAACAAAGGGTTGTTCCTGCTACTGGCTCTGTGAACTTATCACCGTTGGATACGACTCTCATTGTATGACAATATCGAGAGGGGGTGTGTGTGTTGGAGCTGTTTGGAGGGATCAGCATAGGTTTGGCTACGATATTACAAGCAGGCATACAAGTACAGCAATACTTGTATGTGAAGAGAGATGAGGTTGCAAGACGCATCTCATTGCGCCATGTGGCACGTTTGGTACAGAGATGTCCTGAGTTGTTGTTCATATCAGTCATTAGAAAATACCAGCAAGCATTATCATCAGATATTTTGCTGCTGAGGGCGCATGATCTTACGTTTGTTGGCACCATTCACTTGATGATAGCCAGGTGATCATGTCAAGATCACACGCGTGCTGGGAGAGGTCAAGGTTTATATGACCCATGATCTAGGATGTTTGAGAGATGTTCCGGATTTTACAACATCTCCAGATGCATTAGGTGGATTCTCCAGCGTACATCTTGGAGAACGTTCTTTTGTTGGGTGATGCTCGTACACAGATTATGACGAGTGTGCACCAAGTGCGGTCTTGGGTTGGACCGGCAGTGCTGTTGGATGCAATGAGAGTGGGATCTCGTGCACATCGTCCACGGTTGTGGTGGACAAACTTGTTACCAAGGGAGGTGCTCAAGCGCGCACACGATGTAATGAGACGACCAACGCACCTCACAGTTGATGACATCTTGGATGCAAGACGACGATCTCAAATAGTGAGAGTCGTCGATACGTCACCCATGACAATGATGAATCTAGTGAGACGGCCCATGGCAGTGTTGCCTACTTTGGTGAGCTTTCCAGCGTCACATGCTTACAAAGATGGAGGACCTGAGCTTGTGTGAGATGCTCGGTTACAACAGTTGGTGGAGTCCAATGCTAATGAGAGAGAGCGGACGATGAGTTTCTCTACGGATACGACGGTAGTAGCTTCGGTGTCGAAGGCTTCAGGTCGTCAAGAATTGGGTCAAGTAATGGACTTGAATTGCTTGACATGGATTGTTAGCCTTGGATTGACTGAGCAGCGTCGGATGCGATCGACGAGTAATACTGCTCGGACACTTCAGAGCTCTTTGTCTATCGAGTCGGTGGAGACAAAGACGAGGGCGAGGCTTGTGGAGTTCGGTCATCCTTTGACATCATGGAGGTCATAGGAGAGTGTGGAGCTTGCATCTAGGAATGTAGGAGTTTTTCACACAGTGGCGGTGGAGGTTGTTGGTGGTGAATAGAAGGAAATTGCTCCTGAGGCTGCAAGATAGCAGTCAATGACTTCATCTTCTATCTCTAGCATGGTGACAGAGGATACTTCGGAGTCGAAGATTGGACCCAAACTTATAGGAGAAGAGAGACGAAGAGTTCATAGATTCGTGAAGAGCTACAAGAATTGTTTTGCTTTCAGTATGAAGGATTTGGGTACCTTGAAGGGACCTGGTATACGGATCGACTTGGCTAATGACACTTCATTCTTTCGACGTCCTTACAATTACAATGATACGGAGAGAGCCTTGATCTAGAGTAGGACCCAAGACTTGTTGGAGGTTGGATTGGTGGAGATGTCGCATGGAGAGTATGCATCTGCCACAGTTATGTCAGCAAAGAAGGATATGTATGACAACTATATGGATTGACGGATGTGTGGAGACTACCATCCTATTAATCGGTAGACGAAGTCCGATAAGTATGCCATGCTGACACCTGAGGAGATCTTTGATGCTGTGGGCATGTGAAGGTCTTCAGTACTATGGATCTTCGAGCAGGATACTATCAATTGTCAGTGAGAGAAGAAGATAAGTCCAAGACAACATTCTAGAGGATTGACTCTCACGACAAGGATTGTTTGTAAGTGGCGGTTCTTACCATTTGGGTTGAAGAACGCCCCTGCTGAGTTCCAAAGGGTGTTGGATAGAATCCTAACAGGATTGGATTTTGTCTGATGTTACATTGACGATATCTTAGTCTATAGTACTACAGTGAAGGAGCACGAGAGACACTTACAAGATGTGTTCGAGCGGTTGAGAGCTCATGAGTTGAAGTTACACCTTGAGAAGTATAAGTTCTTTCAAGAGTTGGTAGAGTATCTGGACCACACCATCTACCCAGGTGGGTTGGATGTTCAACAGACGAAGATTGAGACTATTGCACGTATCTCACGTCCCACGTGAGTCGAGTTCGAGCATTTGTTGATTTGGTGAACTTCTATCGTTGATCGTTTGTGAAGCCATTGACCAAGCTGATGAAGGTAGACCAGGAATGACAGTGGGGAGATGAGCAGGAGCGAGCTTTTGTAGAGCTCAAGGATAAGTTGACATCTGCTCGCATCTTGAGAGGACGTCCTTTCTCACTCCATACGGATTGGAGTATGTTGAGACTTGGAGCAGTGTTGACTCAACATGATAATGAAAAAAAAGAGTTTGTGATTACGTATGTCAATTGCTCTAACAACTCGGCGGAGGTAAGGTACAGTTCATACGAGGAGAGTGTTTAACTGCAGTGTGGGTTGCTGCATACTTTCGATGTTATCTGTTCAAGAATCTTTTTACTCTCATCACTAATCACCAGCCGCTCAAGTGGTTGATGGAGTCCGACAAGCTTACAGGGAAGCTTGCAAGATGAGCTCTGATCTTACAAGAGTATGACTTTCAAGTAGTGCATAGACTTGGAGTTGCAAACTTAGATGTCGATGGATTGAGTCGCAACTCATGCACGAGTTAACAAGATCAGATTGAGGCCCGATGGCATGAAGAGGTTGATGAGGATATAGTGCCGTGGTGGCATGCATCTGTCTTTCTTTGTGTGTTGGTCATGAACTCTAGTATGAAAGATCAGGTGTCGTGCGCATACACATCGCTACACAACATACATCGCTGTCAGAGGTACACCACACATACACATAACACATGGACGATGTCATACACATACACAAGTGTACCACAATGAATTTGAACAGAGAAATTACCATCTCCAACACTACAACAAAGATTGCTCACAAACGGTCAAGCCAAACCCACTCTAAGCACGAAGAGAATCCGGGTTACACTCAACTAGAGTATCCACCATAACCTGGAGCTTGAAGGCTCAACTCGAAGAACTAAGGCCTCCAAGCCCTATCTGCGAAGTATACCCCTAGTGAGCTCTCTCACCAACTCGCCCTAACGGCACTAACGGCCTACCGGGATGCGTCACTTCGCACTCGGTCAACCTAGCCGGGGTGCCAAACTGACGTGACAGCTGTCGTGCGCATACACATTGCTACACAACATACATCGCTGTCAGAGGTACACCACACATACACATAACACATGGACGATGTCATACACATACACAAGTGTACCACAATCGCCCTCCTAACTGACGGTTAGGTCTCTCTAACTCCATATAGCTCCATATCCCAACTACGTGATATACACCTTCATGGGTGCAAGGATCAGGAGTCCGGGTGCTACATCGTCCCATCGTTAGTCGCTTGTATGCAATCCATAACACGCAAAGATCTAATCGGCTATCTTTGCTATATACATCGAGGACAAACCCACCGTCCAGTAGGAACGACACTGAGAGGTGGAGTCAAACATGACATGTGTCAACCTCTCGAACAACCATCACACACCAACATACGGGCTGCTCCACCAGCAGACCCACACAACATACACCTCAAGCCCACGCGTACAACTGCTAAGCTTGGGTCAACGGTACCATCAATGTTGGGAAGATGACACGGCGCGCAATTACGCACATGGTCCTTCCACACAACACCATCACGGCCTTCTAACATGAGTACTCCAGAAGGTAACACCTCTCGCACTCGTAAAATAGTGCGTCCTGCGGTCACATCCAACGTCGTCAGTGTGATCTGCTGTAGATAGATATAATCGTCAGGATGAAACTTGCAAATCGACGGCCGATAACCTCCGCCTCGAATAGTCATATATCGCAACGTGTCTCTATGCTGAGCAATCGCTAGGTTCTCAAAAGTCATAGGCATAACTCTCCGAAATGTCTCTGCTCGTGAGAACATGCTCTCACCCACATATCCGGATCATCAAGGTTCAGCACCTCAGCAGAATCACGAGGAATGGCCGAAGGTAGATCTGGATCTCGGCCATATAATAGAAAATACGGTGAGAAGGAAGCCAAAGACGTTTGTCGACTGAAACGATAACCCATAGTCAACCATGATAACTGCACATCCCAGTCTCCCAAGTGGCCCTTCTGCAAGCCATACTTGCGCAATCCTCTCTTCACCGTTTGAACTACCCTCTCCGCTAAACCATCCGTCTCAATATGATCTCGAGATGTAGTCCGATGATCAATCAGCGCTTGGTCACAGAAGACTTGAAACTCACCAAGGAACTCGGTACCTTGGTCTGTCAGCACTTCAGCTGGTGCTCCAAAACGACTCAGCACTCGATCCAAGAATGCGTACGTCATCCCTTCACTCGTCTTGTCTAGTAATGCCACCAACTCATACTTGGAGAAGTGCTCCACCATCACCAACACATACCGGTGGTGATGTACGGTCAACGGTAAGGGTCTCGCAAAATCCAAACTCCAACGGTAACCCAATCTCATAATCGGTAAGAGATGTAACTGTGGAATAGGAGCATAAAACGATGCTCGTACTCGATCACAAATCACACATCGTGCGACAAATTGTTGCACATCGACGTACATACCACGCCACAAATATTATTCTTGGAGTAAGCTATGCATACGCTTCACTCGAAAATGTCCCAACTCCTCATGGGCATGTCGTACTAACTGTGCTCTCTGAGCTGGATGTGGTACTATCCGTACTCTCCCATCATCCCACACTCGAAGTACATGTTGTCCTTCTCGTCAAAAATCTCTTTGCTCGTTGAAAGACACGATCTCGTTCCTTGGTACTTACTGTGCCTACCACCATGCAAGTACGTAGATACTCCATTACAGTCACATCATCATGGATATCTCGCTGGTCTGATACACCATCTCCACCCTCAGGATATGGAGACTCATCATCTACTCTCTGGCCAGATAAAGATATGACTTGGCCCTCCATACTAGAGTTCATGATCAACACACAAAGAAAGGCAGATGCATGCCACCTTGGCACTATCTCCTCATCAACCTCGTCATGCCATCGAGCCCCAGTATGATCCTGCTGACTCGTGCATGGATTGCGACTCAACCCATCGGCATCTAGGTTTGCAACTCCAAGTCTATGTACTACCTGGAAGTCATACTCCTGTAAGATCAGAGCCCATCGTGCAAGCTTCCCTGTAAGCTTGTCGGACTCCATCAACCACTTGAGCGGTTGGTGATCAGTGATGAGAGTAAAAGGGTTCTCAAACAGATAACATCGAAAGTGTGCAACAGTCCACACTGCCGCCAAACACTCTCTCTCATACGAACTATACCTCACCTCTGCTGAATTGTTGGAGCGACTGGCATACGTCACCACGAACTCCTTTTTCTCATCATCATGTTGAGTCAGCACTGCTCCAAGTCCCAACATACTCCAATCGGTGTGCAGTTGAAAAGGACGTCCCTTAACGAGTCTCCTCAAGATGGGAGCAGATGTCAACCTATCTTTGAGCTCTACTAAAGCTCGTTCCTGTTCATCTCCCCACTGCCACTCCTGGTCCACCTTCATCAGCTTGATCAACGGCTTCGTAATTGCACTAAATCCTTTCACGTATCGACGATAAAAGTTCACCAAACCAACAAATGCTCGAACTCGACTCACATCTGTGGGGCGTGGGATACGTGCAATAACCTCAACCTTCGTCTGTTGAACACCCAATCCACCTGGATAGATGGTGTGGCCTAGATACTCTACCAACTCTTGAAAGAACTTACACTTCCCAAGGTGTAACTTCAATCCATGAGCTCTCAACCGCTCGAACACATCCCGTGTCTCTCGTGCTCCTCCACTGTAGCACTATAGACTAAGATGTCGTCAATATAACATCTGACAAAATCCAATCCTGCTAGGATTCTGTCCATCACCCTTTGGAACTCAGAAGGGGCGTTCTTCAACCCAAATGGTAAGAACCGCCACTGATACAAACAATCCTTGCCGTGAGAGTCAATTCCCCAGAATGTTGTCTTGGACTTATCTTCTTCTCTCACTGGCAATTGATGATACCCTGCTCGAAGATCCAAAGTACTGAAGACCTTCACATGTCTCACTGCATCAAAGATCTCCTCTGGTGTCGGCATGGCATACTTAATGGACTTCGTCTGTCGATTGATAGGACGGTAGTCCTCACACATCCGTCTATCTGTGTAGTTGTCATACATATCTTTCTTAGCTGGCATAACTGTGGCAGATGCATACTCTCCATGCGACATCTCCACCAACCCAACCTCCAACAAGTCTTGAGTCCGACTCTGGATCAAAGCTCTCTCCATGTCATTGTATCTGTAAGGACGTCAAAAGATTGACGTGTCATTAGCCAAGTCGATCCGTATACCAGGTCCCTTCAAGGTACCCAAATCCTTCATACTGAAAGCAAAACAATTCCTGTAGCTCTTCAAGAATCTTTGGACTCTTCGTCTCTCCTCTCCTATAAGCTTGGGTCCAATCTCTGGCTCCCAAGTATCCTCTGTCATCATGCTAGAGGTAGAAGACGAGTCGTTGACTGCTATCTTGCAGCCTCTGGAGCAGTTTTCTTCTGCTCACCACCAACAACCTCCACCGCTACTGCGCGTAAAACTTTTGCAGTTCTAGCTGCAAGCTCCACACTCTCTCCTACGACATCTCATGATGTCGAAGGATGACGAACTCCATACGCCTCACCCCCAGCCTTTGCCTCCACCGACTCGATAGATAAAGAGCTCTGAAGTGTCCGAGCAGTAACATCCGTCGATCCCATCCGACGCTATCGTATAACGTGTTTTTCTATCTAGGAATACACGGGGTATATGGCTGTGCAGAGGTATGTGGATTGACAAGGTTGGATCTAGATCTGGATGTTTCCACTCAAATGTTTCACTATCTACTCTTCTAGCCTGAGTGACCTTGTACCCGCTCGTCTCAAGTTTAAAGCTTGCTACGATCCAAGGTTACGTATAGGTTGCATAAACTTGTGTTACAAACAGATCTTTTGTATTCTAACTAAAAGTACTCAGATCTGTATTATCTAACTGAAGTTATTCATCTATATCACTGGAAGCCTGACTTCTGAATAGCTCCCCAGCGACGCTAACTGGCCATCAATCCAACTATCACAACTTCATAGTACAATGAGAAGATACTAAGATCACTCAATCAACTTGATAGAGTATCGATACAACTTGCTGTACACCCTGGTCTATCAAGTATTCCAGCAAGGTAAAACATGCATACGCCAAAACACTATTCAGATCTCAATATAGCACCAACGGCGGTAGTACCTGGCAGCTCCGAGAATCCAAACAGCGGCTTAAGACTCATGGTGGCTCCGTTCTCCTTCATCACCAAGAGCTGAAATCAGCCCCACACCTTCCAATGTCGAGTTGTATGCAGGTATGGCAGTTTCAGCAACAACTCCTCTCCAAATTGCTCAAAAATGATCAAATTGACAATAGATGATACCGAAAAACCCGAAACTGCTAATAACAGAAGTATTTTCGAACTTTGAGACCTCAGTCCTTCCAAACCACTCGACCAATGATGATCAAACTTCACAGGAAGCTTGATTGGACCCTTCACTCCTACCCTGAACAATTTTCAGGTCGAAATCTCAAACCAATTCTCAGATATGGATCAAACCGTAATCTGTGCTAACTTAAGAGCTTTACAGACCCAGGTACATTTGATCCAAGATTCTGAACAAACTACTCGACCATTTGAGGTGAAACTTCCCAAGTATCTTACTGATAAGACATTCTTCAATCCTGGAAAGTTTCACTCAGAAATTCGACTCAGATCTTAAGCAATAGCAAACTATCCATGGCTATCACAGTTCGCTGTCCTCGTCTTATCCCGTCTGCACTTCTCAACTTCAATCTGTCGGTTCAGAATCCATACCCTTCGTTTTGCGAATGGACCTCCGAAGCCTCCAGAAACCACAAAAACGTCGCGAGGATCAGCTAGAACACCATTGGTCCAAAAGTGGACCAATAAGAGCAAAAAGAGCTTTACTTTTTGTCTTTTCTCCTCTTAACTTTTCCCTTAGAACTAATTTTTACTCCCAAGGAGACACAAGACATCAACAAGACTCTAAGACTTCAGAAAATCCTTGAGACATGTCGAAGGATTCTTTGCGGTCCGTAACTACACAGAAGCGCTCAACCAGAATGAAACAGCGAGTCGCAGACTAATACAACGTCAATATTACAACCTGAAAACGTTCTACAATAAAAGGTACGACAAAAGAAAACGGTGAAGCTATCACTCGATTGTAATATTCTTGCCCGAAGTTTCTCACGATCCAAGCCCCATGATTGACCTTCGGTCGGCAATGACACCGGACATCGACCCAAAGGTTGAAAGGAACGTTCGATGGATAGTTGAGATCCATTGTTCCTCACAACAAAATGTACACCGTCATATCCCAAGTCTCTCCGTATGTTACAATCGGAAGGATCACCGGAAGCTATAATTCCATCACTCTCCCCATGAACTCATCGCCAAAGTATGCAACTAACCACTGTCGAAAGTGATCGCGGTGGATGCAATGAAGCTTGATGTGAAATAGATTCGGGAAAAGAAGATCCGGAGCCGGTAACACACCTCCGTCCATAACCACCACTCCTGCAGTTCTTCACTCCTCCATGCAGACCATCGAGAACCCTCACGAATCACCCGTTGAGAGAGAATGTCGTATGAACCTTCGACCCACCATTTTATACACAATTGCGGCGACAAGGACCACTAAAGTGAACACACACAGATCGATGACTTGGCACGTTCTTCTACCGTGCGATCACTTAAACAGATAATCACAAACGTGGCACTCATCACACAGTTCGGCGAGTTACGTAATACGGTTCACGAAACACAGAAAAGAAACACAACATAGGTTACACAGGAATTTCACACAGGAGCCGAACCACAACACGACATCCACCCCTTCTAAACTTGCGCATCCTCTGGTATGCGCCAACACTCACAAGTTGTGGTCGGCATCACACTATATCTTCGTCTTCTTCACTGATGTTGTCATTAGCAATATCTTCGTCGTCCAAATCTTCTCCGTCATCATTCAAGATATCAAACTCTTCTCTGACTTCCTCCATGCTTATCCCTTCATCTCGCTTCTTGAAGAGTTTCACACGCTTGCCTGCAATGGGAACCTTGAGCTCTGTCCCATCAAGCTCTCTTAGTGAATATGTGGCATTGTCAAGCACGACAAGAACCACATACGGACCGAACCATCGCTTAGAGAATTTTCTAAGCGCACTGTGTTGGTTGTCCAAGCTACTATCGTAGACCAACACCCAATCTCCTTCTTTAATCTCCTTCGGTCTTAATCGGTGACGCTTATCAAATCTGTCTTTGTTTCTCAAGCGCGCCTTTTTCAACTTCTCCAATGCGATCTCTACATCTTCAGGTCTCCTCTCTAGTTGACGAATTCTGACAGCAAGAAGATCTTCTGTAGACATACCATCCTCCCAAGATAGAACACTCCAAGTGGGTATGTGCTCCTCAATGGGCATGATAGGTTTCTGCCCCTGCATCAACTCCGCCGGCATATATCCCGTAACTGAACTATGAGTCGAACGATCAGCCCATAATGCAAACGGAAGAAATCTTGGCCATTCTCTTGCCCTCCCCTTGCAAGCTTTCACACAATAGGAGAATGACCACGTTCACTCTTCGCATTACCCTCCGGATTGTAGGCTGTGGTGAGAGCTAACTTCACACCACACCTCTTGAAGAACGCGTTAGCCTCATCATTGTTCAGCTCCCCTCGATCAGCCGTGATCTTCCCAACACAACCATATCTACAAATCACATCTTCTAACAAGAATTTGCAGACTCCCTTTGTGGATTTTGTCCGTAAGGCTCGCCCTTCCACTTGGTTGGACAAATCCTCACGTGCCAAAACTAAGTATCGCATCTGCCATATACCAACTGGCATAATAACAAGATCTACTACCCACTTATAATGCATTGCAAGTGGATAAGTAGGATCTAACCCGTCTCGATGTCGAATTCCTGAATACTCTTGACAAGTTTGACATGTCTCCACAAATCGAACTACATCTCTATACATGTTACGCCACCAATATCTCTCCTTCAGCTTTGTAAAGATAGCATAAATACCTCTATGTCCTGCCCACAAGCTCTCATGAAACTCCTGCATGAGTAACTTCTGCATGTCAACCTTGCACACAACCCTTTGTGGCATCTTACCACCTTGCTTAGCATGTTTCCACAAATAACCACCTTGTAGCAAGTAGTTATAAGCCTTGAGCTCTACAGAAAACAGTAGTACCAACGTCTTCTGTATCTTCTATCATCTCCTCCTCATCCTCATACCTCGCACGAGATAACATATCAGCTACTGGATTGTTCTTCCCCGCTATGTGTCGGAACTCAGGGTTTAAGGACTTGATGTAAGCAATCCAGCGTAGCATAGCAATATCAGGAGTGTTATAGTTTGTAATCATCCCTAATAGTGGTAAACAATCTGTTTCTACTATTATCGGCGCTCCAATCAAATAGTCCTTTTCAGCTTTCATAGCTGTAACTACTCCCCATAACTCTCTCTTCACTTGAGGATAGTTTCTATGTCGCTCACTCAACACCTTTGCTCCAAATCTGACTGCAAACCGATTCTCTTCTTCATCATCCTGTCCTACTGCCCATCCAATGGCTATCGGACTAGTATCAACAGTAAGTATCACTGGTTTGCTATCCTCATAGCTCACACGACGAAGTACAGGTGGAGAAGATAACAACTGCTTTAATCTCTGAATTGCCTCAGTATGCCTCTCCTCCCATGCAAACCTCTTGTGCTTTCTCAACAGATCATAAAGAGGATCAGCCACATGTGCAAAATGTGGAATCCACACATGATAGAAGACACAAGCTCCAAGAAACCTTCTCACCTCTGTTGTCGAACCACAAGTATCCTTCATCCGCCGTATAGCATCCACTTTACCAGGATCAGGCTTGCGTCCAAACCATCCACATAGGTGCCCCACAATCACAACTTCTCGCACTCCAAATGAAGACTTAGTACCTGATAGTGTCAAGTGCACCTCTTCAAGTCGTGATAAGATTTTATCACAATCTGAAATGTGATCAGCAACAAAGTTTCTACACCCCTTCTGATCCATTGTCCCATCTTTCTCCTCCTCAACGCATCCCTTAATTGGAATGTCATCCAAGAAAGGTATGGTCTTCTCAGGAATGAACTCACGGAGAACCTTGTTCATCCCGTTCATCATGTGCGCTACCGAGTTTGTTGCTCCTTGTGGTAACGTGCACATTCTGACTAACCCCAACGGTTTCCTCATGGTGGTGATATCTCTACTCTGTTCAGCAAGTTGAAACTGATCGTATCCAGAGTAAAGATCTCCTATAGAGTAAATAGCCCTCCCAGCAAACGCTTCAGCAAACTCTCCGACGATAGATCCTATGCCTGTATTTCTGATGATCACTTGGTTCACAGGTTGCATATCTTGGATGAACCGTAATGCACCACTTTTCTTTGGTACTGTAAACCAACGACTAGAGTATGGTGCAAACGATGGTTCCAAGATCTTCATCTGCATCTTCTCCTTCAAGAGCTCTATGAGTTTCGGTAGATGCGCTCTAGGTACAAGAATTGGCCTCAAATCCCAAGGAGCATGTGGAATTGTGAATATGATCATTGGCGCCACAATGCTAGGATCTACACATCCGATTTCTGAGGCTTCAAAAGCAAAAGCTTTCCCGTGCCTAGTTAACATCTCCCTAAACCTATTCTCCTCCACAGACAAAAGAAAATCTGCTGAACCAACCTTCAACTCCTTGAGCGTAGCTTCAGTGAACTTGTGACCGACCTGTAACGACCTATGTTACACATAGGAAGTTTGTCTATTAGTAAGGTGTTTAGTTCTAACTAAGTGTTGAGAATGTTTATTTGCTGCCAAAGTACTTTTAGGAGATATCAAGTTAGTCATGACTAGCTAAAAGTTAGTTATGGTTAAACTTAGCTGTACTTTTGGCAGAATTCAGATATTTGCTAAAGAGTGAGCACTACTATCTTGTCATCTTGTCTAAAAGGTAGAAAGGGGGTGGAAAGTATCCCTTATCTCCTTTTTGACTTGATATTAGTGGTTGGATTAAAGTTGTGGACTTTGTGGGCATTAAAAACAAGAAGAGATTCCACATGTTTCCTTTTTAGTGGGTCCTAGTGTAGAGGGGGGGTGGAAATTCGAGATTCCTTGAGAATATTCCAGAATCCTTCTAGAAGTTGTTGACTTTGAAGGAATAAGCCCATGTGAAAAGGTAAAAAGCCCATGTGATCAATGCTTTTACCTTAAGTAATATCTTAGTAAAACCCGGTAAAAGTAGTTACGGCTGAGTTACCAGAGGGTACCAAAGTAAAAACCTAGAATGTATAAATAGAGGAGTAGAGAAGAGCTCCTCATCCTTGTTTTCACATTGTCGTAATGACAACTTGAGTAATATAGAGAGTGTGGGACATTTTTAGCATGTGAGAACTTGAGAGACGTCGTTAGAATGGAGGATTTTAGTGGATGAGATTATGGAGATTTTAGTTGATAAGTTTGTGGGTGTATGAATGAGAGTGAACTTAGCATTTTTCTCTTCAAGATTCATGGTGTGCTTCCATCAAAGCCATCAGAGGTGACCCCTGAGTGAGAGACAGGCCCGACAGTTGCAGATTCGTGGATGACGATCGTGGAGGTTAAGAGATCGGGGGGTAGTTGATCGTTAGGACCGCGGAGGGTTTACATTTTTGGTTCCGTTGCCAGGACCTCACTTGAAGGGATCGTTGAACGATGTTTAGAGTTCAGTTCTATATTCGACAAAAGGAGATTATGAGAGAGCACATGGAGAGAACGTTGGGAGGAGAGAGAGCTAACGCGATGTTAGCAACGTTAGAACCTTTCGTGTATCCCGTAGTGATATATGACGCGTTCGAAGTCATTCTTTACATCTTGTTCACTTAGAAAGGGTTTGAGTAGAGTTGAAAGAAGGTGCAACAAGAGTTGTAGAGAAAGGAGGAGAGAAAAGTTATTAGAGGAGAGAAATTTGTGAGTTTAGAAATTCTGCTCTCTGGAAAATTTGTACAGTCGCTGTCAACTTTTCTGTGAATTTTATTTTCCTGTGAAACTTTCCAGTGTTTTAGATTGGCTGATAACCTATCTAAGACAAAAGAAATCATAGGAAAAGGTGGTCTAGAGAGGGAGCAATGATTTTTCAAAATTGAGGGGGTCTATTCGTGAGAGTTGAGGAATTCTGTTCACTGGAAAAAGTTTACAGTCAGTGTCAGATTTTCTGTGAATTTTATTTTCCTGAGAAACTTTCCAGTGTTTTAGAGTGGCTGATAAGCTATCCAGGACAAAAGAAATCATGAGAAGATGAGGTCTGAAGAGGGAGAAAGGATTTTTCAAAGTGGAGGGGGTTGACAACCATGAGGGAAGTGAAAATATACAAATTTCAGTTCTCTGAAAATTTGTACAGTCATCACCATCTCTTCTGTTGAAACTTCATGATTTAGTAGCTTGGAGGTTGAGCTACTGGAGACCACAAAAATCTTGGAGAGATCTCTTACCAACTAAGAGAGATACGTTTCGGCATACAAGGAGGTCTTGAAGATACGTCATGGGGAATCCAGTTCGAATGACGAGGTGGAAGAAGAGACGTTTAGGAGTTCGAACAGAGACGGAGAAGCCCAAGTTAAGTATAGATGAGTTACGAACACGCATCTATAGCACTTGGGGTGCCCTCTTTACTCTATACGAAGAAGCTTCCGCGACAATTGGCACAGATTTGAAGAAAGTCGAGTTTAAAGCATCATTCACTATGGAGGCCACGAATGCTCCTGGTGAAATAGAGTTGGATCCTTACAAGAGTGAGTTCAAGATGTCTGTTGTGATGAGTACAAACGAGGGTGAGGAGGATCATATCTTTGATAGTTAATATTAGATTAGATTTTATTTCGTGTATAGCATGTATAATGCACGATTTCTAATATAAAGCTCGGAAGAGTTAAGAAAGTAATGTAGAATTATTTTCCTCTATGATATTTTGTCCACTTAATGGTTGAGAAGGTGCAACATGAGTGGAAATTCAAAAGATTGGAAAGTTAGACTTAGAAACCTTCCTCAAGGTTTAGATGTCATAGTAAACGTCGGAGAGAGCTCGAAAGAGATTATCGTTGAGTTTGAGAACCCTAGTACAAAACCTCAAGTAGAATCTCCGAGGAGAAGAGTAGAAACCGACTTGTGGTGTTATTTCTGTAGAGGGTTGGGACATAAAGTAGTGAATTGTCCAACTAGAATCAGAACCGAGAGAGCTAAAGGGAAGCGGGAGTTTACTGATTTAAGTCTTCGAGTGGGTCCATCGTCACCAGCGCCAATTCATCTTCTAGGCGAAGATCCTTGTCCAAGTTGTGGAGTGGGTGATCTATCAAGAGGACACAAGTGCGTCGATGTGGCCGCCCTACTTACGTCAGTAGTCGAGAAGTTGGACGAGACTCAAAGAGCTGAGACGGAGAAGTTGTCGACTTCAAAAGAGGACTCGGTTGAGTTGTGATGGAGATCGTCATTCGAATGGTGGAGAAGGCGGTGATGCGACTCAGACTCATGATTACCTTGGGAGAAGAGATGGCACAAGAGGTGTTGTTACAACCATTTCCTTTCATTTTACCTATGGTAGATTATTCGCGAATGGAATTGGTGATGTTCGTACTCTTTTAGCGAGTAGTTATTGCACGACGATTAGAAGAGTAGAAAGAGTAGTTACAAGATGAGAAAGCTACCCGTGTTTCATGGGAAGGACAATGAAGATGTAGAACCGTTTGTTCGAGACTTCAAAAGGGGTTGCATCGGAAACAACGTGAGAAGGAAGGAAGAATGGGTGTTGTTACTGCCAGAGTTTTTAGAAGATTTTGCTCTTACGTGGTATGAAGACCGAGTGAAGAGCCAGACACCTGGTGCAGTTGAGGACACATGGGAGACGTTGAGTAATGCACTCATCGAAGAATTTCTTCCAGAAGAGAGTTATGAGAAGCTCATGGTGGAGCTTACTCATTTGAAGCAACGTGACGACGAGAAAGTTCGGCAATATGCCGAAAGGGTGGATAAGTTGGAGCAACGGTTTCGGACGGTCCTACGGAAGAGTGGAGACAATGTGGAACTAACGATGGCGGGGATTGGAGCAGTGCTGACCAAGAACTTGGTGGGAGGGTTGAGACCTTCAATTCGAACCCAAGTGAGGTACGAGAAGCCAGCAACCAAAGCGGAGGCCATCAAGATAGCGACAAATATGGAAGAGAGTTTGGATGAAGGAGATATCATCCAACCTCATCATGCTGCTCTTGTGTCAACTCCGACTCCTGGTGTAGCCACAACGATCGCACCTGCACCATCACAATTGGTGATTGCTTCAACGTCAGCTCCTACTCCAACGGTGGTGCCAAGACCGTTTGTCCCAACAACGATGTCTACTGCCACCTCTGATTTTCATGCCGAGCTGAAGAGCATCACTGACACTCTTGCGGATCTCAAGATAAACGTGGTACAGTTACGAGAATGGAGGAACAAAGGTGGAGGAGGAGGTCAAAGAGGTTACGACAACAATCCCAACCGAGGAAATCAAGGTAACTTTGGAGGCAACCAAGGTAACTTTGGAGGAATCACTTGTTGGACGTGTGGAGGTTCTCATTTTCAGCGAAATTGTCCTAACAACGGAGCAAGAAGTGCCGAAGCTGTCAGAATGAATGTGGGTGGAGGAAATCCATCACAAGGACGAGACAAGGGGGTGGCTACTATCGATGTCGTGCGAGATCCCATCTACGAGAAAGGAGAGAGTTCAAACTCTTCTCATGCACCGGTGGAGCTTTTAGCTCAAGAAAGGAAAAGAACTCGATTTTCTGATGAACCGGTTTTCATGGAGGAATCAGCTAGTAGAAGCACTCGTTCGAGTAATGTTTCGAGTACACCAAGGGAGCCAAGAAGGAAGCTGGGGATGGCGGATTTCACCATTTCATCTTCCCAAGCGGGATATGATGTGGTTGAAGATGTGGGTGCTCAGAAAGCCAACATCACTGTTGGACAACTGATCGCACTTAATCCCAGCTTACGAAGGGAACTCAGAGGAGGACTGAGTTCTAAGAGAAGCAAGAAGAAGAAACCCAAGAGCAAGACGTCAAAGTCTGTGGGAGTTGGTGTGGTGGATGTGCATGCTTCAGAGGTATGCACTAGGGCTTCAAAGATTGAAGTCCGGTTGAATGGTCACTACGTCTCTGACGTATTGGTGGATGGAGGGTCGGCTGTAAACGCCATATCGGAGAGATTGATGAAGAAGTTGGGGATGGAACCAACTCGCCCGGCTAGCATTGTCGTGGGGATGGCTAACAAGCAACGGGTAAGACCTCTTGGCGTGTTAGAGAAGGTGGTCGTGTCTGTGATGGGAGTTCAAACATTGATGTCCTTTCAAGTGTTAAAGGACTCTAGTTATGATTTGCTCCTAGGTAGGCCTTGGTTGAGAGCTGTGCGCACCACGGATAGGTGGCACAAGGGATACTTACGGATTGGGCCTAGAGATCATAGAGTGATAGTTCCTCTCTCGGGTGTTGGAGTTGTGACTTCTGACTCTGATAGACCCACTAGTGACTACTGGGAATCTGATACGGAGGACGATCAGAGTGTCTCAGAAGTAGATACCGGAGATTCTTACGATCAAGAATCCTCGTCTGAGGAAGAAGGATTTGGTCGAGATGAATCATTACATCAGTTTAGTGCTATTGACTTGTTGCCTCGACCAGCAGTGGAGAAAGATCCTGACAAAGAAGAGTTGAGTGAGGCAGAGATTGTGAGAAGACTCTCTACCTTGAAGTTTGGTATCAATGTCACTCAAGAGGAGAAAAGTAGATTCCTAGATATATTTCGAAAATATATCCATGTGTTTGCTTTCAGCTACAAGGATTTGAAGGAGGTGACTCTCGAGACTCATCGAATCGAATTGGAGGAGCACGCAAGACCAGTTCGACAGAAGCAGAGAAGGGTCAATCCCACAACGGCAATGATGGTCAAGGAGGAGATAGACAAGTTGAAGGAGGCGAGTTTCATCTATGAGGTGGAGAACTCAGAATGGGTTTCACCCATTGTGATTGTCAAGAAGAAGAATGGTAAGCTGCGAGTGTGCATAGACTATAAGAAGCTGAATGCAGTTACCAAGAAGGACTATTATCCTCTACCATTTATAGATGAGATTTTGGAGGAAGTTGCCGGTCATGAGTGGTACAGCTTTGGTGATGGTTATAGTGGATACAACCAGATCAAGATAGCACAGGAGTACCAGCAGTTGACTACTTTCACTACTCCTTGGGGAACATTTGCATTTCGAGTGATGCCATTCGGACTGTGTAATGCTCCGGCCACGTTTCAGAGGTTCATGAACAAGGTGTTCGAACCATTCATAGGAAAGTTTGTTCGTGATTTCATTGATGATTTCTGTGTGTACGGAAGAAAGGAGGACCACTTTGATCATGTGATCAAAGTTCTGCAGCGGTTGGAGCAAGCTAACGCTTCTCTGAATCCAGAGAAGTGCATCTTTGGCTGCGAAGAAGGTCTGCTGTTAGGGCACATCATTTCCAAGAATGGGATTGCGGTAGATCCTGAAAAGGTGAAGAAGATTGTGGATCTTCCATTTCCGATCAACTTGACAAAGTTGAGGCAGTTTCTTGGCATGGTTGGATATTATCGTAGGTTTGTCTTTTCCTTCTCAAACAAAGCAATAGCTTTGACTATGTACATGAAGAAGGGAGTTGATTTTGACTTGATAGTGCATGATCAGAAGGCAAAGGAAGCATTTGAGGAGCTGAAAAAGGCATTGGTGACAGCTCCTATACTTGCTAAACCTGAGTGGAGTAAAGCATTTATTCTGTATACGGATGCCTCCAATGTAGCAATCGGATGTACATTAAGTCAGCTAGATGGAGATGGGCATGATCATCCTATAGCTTATGCTAGTAGGCAGATGGTTCCAGCGGAGAAGAATTACTCCGTGACTGAACGAGAAGGATTAGCGGTGATCTTTGGATTGAAGAAATTCCGACATTACTTGCTAGGAGGGAAATTTTCCATAGTCACAGATCACAAGGCTTTAAAGTATATCTTTAATAAGCCTAATGCCGAAGGTCGTATTGCTCGTTGGAAGATCCTTCTAACAGAATACGATTATGTGATCGAAGATAGACCAGGGAAAAAGCATGCGAATGCTGATCTTTTGTCGAGGGCTTATGATGATGAGGGAGAAGAACCATTTGACGATTCGTTTCCAGACGAGCATCTGATGACCATCACAAGCATTGAGGAGATACCGGACGAGTATAAGGAAATCTGGAGTTTCCTTGCAGATGGCTCTTTTCCGGAAGGTATGCATACCCGAGAACGTAACGCGTTGATCAAGAGATGCAAACCTTACACCATAGTAGAGGGAATTTTGTTTCATCAAGGAGCAGATGGGTTACTAAGGAGAGCAGTTGGTCAGAAGGAGACATTCAAGCTAATGCACGAGTTTCACGACGGAACTGTTTGCGGAGGTCACTTTGCTGGTAAGATAACAACCTTCAAGATTTTGGATGCGGGTTATCACTGGAGAGGGATTTTCAAAGAGTGTTTAGACTATTGCAAAACTTGCGACGTATGTCAAGCATTTGCTCTGAAGTCTACTAGAACACCTCCGTTAAGATCAATTCCCGTGTTAGGACCATTTGAGAAGTGGGGTATTGACTTTGTAGGTCCTCTTAATAAGACACCTCGAGGCAATAGATACATTGTAGTCGCCACTGACTATTGTACCAAGTGGGTAGAGGCTAGACCTTTGAGAGAGACCAATGAAACAGAAGTCGGTAGATTCTTATGGGAGAGGATCATCACAAGATTTGGATGTCCGTTAGAGTTGGTCTCAGATAGAGGAGGAGAGTTTGTAGGGAGCATGACTACTGCTATGCTACAACACTTTTCTATCAAGCCACGAGTAACGACCTCATACAAACCAAATGCTAATGGTCTTGCGGAGAAGACCAATCTTACACTTTGTATGATGCTCGCCAAAGATGCTGGTGTTGAGACTGCGAAACATACTTGGGATAAGAGACTACATGCCATCTTATGGGAGTATCGAACGACAACAAAGACTTCTACTGGGTACTCCCCATTTCGACTGGTTTATGGAGTGGAGTCCAAGTTGCCGATCCAATTCGAATTGGATACTTTTCAAACTATTCAACGGAAGTTGAAGAGGTCGAGAGGAGAAGACGTGGTCAGATCAAGAAGGGAGCAACTCATGGAGTTGGAAGAGACCCGAGCGGTAGCAATGATCCGGATGGAACGAGCTCAGGCGTATCAAAAGAAGAGTTACGACAAACGGTTGGGCAAGAGGGAGGTAAAACCTTTTCAAGTCGGAGATTGGGTTATGTTGTATGATGCTATCAGATTCAAGAGGGCTAGGAAGAAGTTTCTTCCCAGATATTTTGGTCCTTTTGTTGTAGATAAGGTGTGGAGCAACTTCACATATGACCTTTAGGAGTTGGGAGGAAGGAGATTCGATCGGGTCAACCATGACAAGTTGAAGTTGTTTCATCGACGGAAGTTCTCTCTTCACTCCGAGGACGGAGCGAAAATTTAGTCCGGGGGTAAAATGTAACGACCTATGTTACACATAGGAAGTTTGTCTATTAGTAAGGTGTTTAGTTCTAACTAAGTGTTGAGAATGTTTATTTGCTGCCAAAGTACTTTTAGGAGATATCAAGTTAGTCATGACTAGCTAAAAGTTAGTTATGGTTAAACTTAGCTGTACTTTTGGCAGAATTCAGATATTTGCTAAAGAGTGAGCACTACTATCTTGTCATCTTGTCTAAAAGGTAGAAAGGGGGTGGAAAGTATCCCTTATCTCCTTTTTGACTTGATATTAGTGGTTGGATTAAAGTTGTGGACTTTGTGGGCATTAAAAACAAGAAGAGATTCCACATGTTTCCTTTTTAGTGGGTCCTAGTGTAGAGGGGGGGTGGAAATTCGAGATTCCTTGAGAATATTCCAGAATCCTTCTAGAAGTTGTTGACTTTGAAGGAATAAGCCCATGTGAAAAGGTAAAAAGCCCATGTGATCAATGCTTTTACCTTAAGTAATATCTTAGTAAAACCCGGTAAAAGTAGTTACGGCTGAGTTACCGGAGGGTACCAAAGTAAAAACCTAGAATGTATAAATAGAGGAGTAGAGAAGAGCTCCTCATCCTTGTTTTCACATTGTCGTAATGACAACTTGAGTAATATAGAGAGTGTGGGACATTTTTAGCATGTGAGAACTTGAGAGACGTCGTTAGAATGGAGGATTTTAGTGGATGAGATTATGGAGATTTTAGTTGATAAGTTTGTGGGTGTATGAATGAGAGTGAACTTAGCATTTTTCCCTTCAAGATTCATGGTGTGCTTCCATCAAAGCCATCAGAGGTGACCCCTGAGTGAGAGACAGGCCCGACAGTTGCAGATTCGTGGATGACGATCGTGGAGGTTAAGAGATCGGGGGGTAGTTGATCGTTAGGACCGCGGAGGGTTTACAGACCCGGCTAAGATCTCTCAAGCTTTTCTCCTTCGAAGATTGTTGGGCTCGCTGGTTAGAATCACTAGGTAATGGCTGAGCAACAGGTTTTACCTTCTTGTCTACCGTTTTGTACCTAGTATCAACTCTAACTTCAGGATCTACGAATGACTCTATAGCTGTATAGAGCTCCCTAGAGTGTACTTCCACCACATGATCCTCATCTTCTTGCTCATGCATAGCAAGTTCATCGATGAAATCTCCCAATCCTAACTCCAAATAAACACCTTCTATCTTATCATCCTCTTCAAGCACACCAACTCTCTTTAGATCTTTTTCAGTTTTTTGCACAACTTTCTGCTCCCACTTCTGCAAGTCAGCAAGTCGTGTATGCGTAGCAAATCCACTCCCAGAAAATCTCACAACTCCTGTACAAAAAGCACTTTCTTTCTCTAGCGAGAGTACCTTCTCCAGTGTACCACTATGTCCTCGCTCTATAGCAGTACTTGTCAAAAATCCTTGAACTCCTCCGTGACCTTAGGCAAGGAGCCACCCCTCAGATAATCTCTGTTCCGCTCGTGGTTTGCTGATACAGTTAGAAACTGTACCGCTCTCTTGCCATCCTGACTTCTGATCCGCGCATAAGCAGATCCATCATCCAAAACCTTGGTCTCCATCCTCACAGCTGTAATGTAAGGTTGACCGAGTATCACCGGGTATGATGTACTGTAACGACCTATGTTACACATAGGAAGTTTGTCTATTAGTAATGTATTTAGTTATAACTAAGTGTTGAGAATGTTTATTTGCTGCCAAAGTACTTTAAGGAGGTATCAAGTTAGTCATGACTAGCTAAAAGTTAGTTATGGTTAAACTTAGCTGTACTTTTGGCAGAATTCAGATATTTGCTAAAGAGTGAGCACTACTATCTTGTCATCTTGTCTAAAAGGTAGAAAGGAGGTGGAAAGTATCCCTTATCTCCTTTTTGACTTGATATTAGTGGTTGGATTAAAGTTGTGGACTTTGTGGGCATTAAAATCAAGAAGAGATTCCACATGTTTCCTTTTTAGTGGGTCCTAGTGTAGAGGGGGGGTGGAAATTCGAGATTCCTTGAGAATATTCCAGAATCCTTCTAGAAGTTGTTGACTTTGAAGGAATAAGCCCATGTGAAAAGGTAAAAAGCCCATGTGATTAATGCTTTTACCTTAAGTAATATCTTAGTAAAACCCGGTAAAAGTAGTTACGGCTGAGTTACCGGAGGGTACCAAAGTAAAAACCTAGAATGTATAAATAGAGGAGTAGAGAAGAGCTCCTCATCCTTGTTTTCACATTGTCGTAATGACAACTTGAGTAATATAGAGAGTGTGGGATATTTTTAGCATGTGAGAACTTGAGAGACGTCGTTAGAATGGAGGATTTTAGTTGATGTGTTTAAGGAGATTTTGAGTTGATAAGTTTGTGGGTGTATGAATGAGTGAACTCAACATTTTCCCTTCAAGTTCATGGTGTGTTTCCATCAAAGCCATCAGAGGTGACCCCTGAGTGAGAGACAGGCCCGACATGTTGTAGATTCGTGGATGACGATCGTGGAGGTTGAGAGATCGGGGGGGTAGTTGATCGATAGGACCACGGAGGGTTTACATTTTTGGTTCCGTTGCCGGGACCTCACTTGAAGGGATCGTTGAACGAAGTTTAGAGTTCAGTTCTATATTCGACAAAAGGAGATTATGAGAGAGCACATGGAGAGAACGTTGGGAGGAGAGAGAGCTAATGCGATGTTAGCAACGTTAGAACCTTTCGTGTATCCCGTAGTGATATATGACGCGTTCGAAGTCATTCTTTACATCTTGTTCACTTAGAAAGGGTTTGAGGAGAGTTGAAAGAGGGTGCAACAAGAGTTGTAGAGAAAGGAGGAGAGAAAAGTTATTAGAGGAGATAAATTTGCGAGTTTAGAAATTATGCTCTCTGGAAAATTTGTACAGTCGCTGTCAACTTTTCTGTGAATTTTATTTTCCTGTGAAACTTTTCAGTGTTTTAGATTGGCTGATAACCTATCTAAGACAAAAGAAATCATAGGAAAAGGTGGTCTAGAGAGGGAGCAATGAATTTTCAAAGTTGAGGGGGTCTATTCGTGAGAGTTGAGGAATTCTGTTCTCTGGAAAAAGTTTACAGTCAGTGTCAAATTTTCTGTGAATTTTATTTTCCTGAGAAACTTTCCAGTGTTTTAGAGTGGCTGATAAGCTATCCAGGACAAAAGAAATCATGAGAAGATGAGGTCTGAGGAGGGAGAAAGAATTTTTCAAAGTGGAAGGGGTTGACAACCATGAGGGAAGTGAAAATATACAAATTTCAGTTCTCTGAAAATTTGTACAGTCATCACCATCCCTTCTGATTAGAGAAGTTTCTGTTGAAACTTCATGATTTAGTAGCTTGGAGGTTGAGCTACTCGAGACCACAAAAATCTTGGAGAGATCTCTTACCAACTAAGAGTTATACGTTTCGGCATACAAGGAGGTCTTGAAGATACTTCATGGGGAATCCAGTTCGGGTGCCGAGGTGGAAGAAGAGACGTTTAGGAGTTAGAACGGAGTCGGAGAAGCCAAAGTTAAGTGTAGATGAGTTGCGAACACTTATCTATACTACTTGGGGTGCCCTCTTTATCCTATACCAAGAAGCTTCCGCGACCATTGGCGCAGATTTGAAGAAAATCGAGATGAAAGTATCATTCACTGTGGAGGTCACGAATGCTCCTGGTGAAGTAGAGTTGGATCCTTATAAGAGTGAGTTCAAGATGTCTGTTGTGATGAGTACAAACGATGGTGAGGAGGATCATATCTTCGATAGTTAATTTTAGATTAGATTTTATTTCGTGTATAGCATGTATAATGCACGATTTCCAATATAAAGCTCGGAAGAGTTAAGAAAGTAATGTAGAATTATTTTCCTCTATGATATTTTGTCCACTTAATGGTTGAGAAGGTGCAACATGAGTGGAAATTCAAAAGATTGGAAAGTTAGACTTAGAAACCTTCCTCAAGGTTTAGATGTCATAGTAAACGTCGGAGAGAGCTCGAAAGAGATTATCGTTGAGTTTGAGAACCCTAGTACAAAACCCCAAGTAGAATCTCCGAGGAGAAGAGTAGAAACCGACTTGTGGTGTTATTTCTGTAGAGGGTTGGGACATAAAGTAGTGAATTGTCCAACTAGAATCAGAACCGAGAGAGCTAAAGGGAAGCGGAAGTTTACTGATTTAAGTCTTCGAGTGGGTCCATCGTCACCAGCGCCAATTCATCTTCTAGGCGAAGATCCTTGTCCAAGTTGTGGAGTGGGTGATCTATCAAGAGGACACAAGTGCGTCGATGTTGCCGCCCTACTTACGTCAGTAGTCGAGAAGTTGGACGAGACTCAAAGAGCTGAGACGGAGAAGTTGTCGACTTCAAAAGAGGACTCGGCTGAGTTGTGATGGAGATCGTCATTCGGATGGTGGAGAAGACGGTGATGCGACTCAGGCTCATGATTACCTTGGGAGAAGAGATGGCACAAGAGGTGTTGTTACAACCATTTCCTTTCATTTTACCAATGGTAGATTATTCGCGAATGGAATTGGTGATGTTCGTACTCTTTTAAGCGAGTAGTTATTGCACAAAAATTAGAAGAGTAGAAAGAGTAGTTACAAGATGAGAAAGCTACCCGTGTTTCATGGGAAGGACAATGAAGATGTAGAACCGTTTGTTCGAGACTTCAAAAGGGGTTGCATCGAAAACAACGTGAGAAGGAAGGAAGAATGGGTGTTGTTACTGCCAGAGTTTTTAGAAGATTTTGCTCTTACGTGGTATGACGACCGAGTGAAGAGCAAGACACCTGGTGCAGTTGAGGACACATGGGAGACGTTGAGTAATGCACTCATCGAAGAATTTCTTCCAGAAGAGAGTTATGAGAAGCTCATGGTGGAGCTTACTCATTTGAAGCAACGTGACGACGAGAAAGTTCGGCAATATGCCGAAAGGGTGGATAAGTTGGAGCAGCGATTTCGGACGGTCCTACGGAAGAGTGGAGACAATGTGGAACTAACGATGGCGGGGATTGGAGCAGTGCTGACCAAGAACTTGGTGGGAGGGTTGAGGCCTTCAATTCGAACCCAAGTGAGGTACGAGAAGCCAGCAACCAAAGCGGAGGCCATCAAGATTGCGACAAATATGGAAGAGAGTTTGGATGAAGGAGATATCATCCAACCTCATCATGCTGCTGTGGTGTCAACTCCGACTCCTAGTGTATTCACAACGATCGCACCTGCACCATCACAATTGGTGATTGCTTCAACGTCAGCTCCTACTCCAACGGTGGTGCCAAGACCGTTTGTCCCAACAACGATGTCTACTGCCACCTCTGATTTTCATGCCGAACTGAAGAGCATCACCGATACTCTTGCGGATCTCAAGATAAACGTGGTGCAGTTACGAGAATGGAGGAACAAAGGTGGAGGAGGAGGTCAAAGAGGTTACGACAACAATCCCAACCGAGGAAATCAAGGTAACTTTGGAGGCAACCAAGGTAACTTTGGAGGAATCACTTGTTGGACGTGTGGAGGTTCTCATTTCCAGCAAAATTGTCCTAACAACGGAGCAAGAGGTGCCGAAGCTATCAGAATGAATGTGGGTGGAGGAAATCCATCACAAGGACGAGACAAGGGGGTGGCTACTATCGATGTCGTGCGAGATCCCATCTACGAGAAAGGAGAGAGTTCAAACTCTTCTCATGCACCGGTGGAGCTTTTAGCTCAAGAAAGGAAAAGAACTCGATTTTCTGATGAACCGGTTTTCATGGAGGAATCAGCTAGTAGAAGCACTCATTCGAGTAATGTTTCGAGTACACCAAGGGAGCCAAGAAGGAAGCTGGGGATGGCGGATTTCACCATTTCATCTTCCCAAGCGGGATATGATGTGGTTGAAGATGTGGGTGCTCAGAAAGCCAACATCACTGTTGGAAAACTGATCGCACTTAATCCCAGCTTACGAAGGGAACTCAGAGGAGGACTGAGTTCTAAGAGAAGCAAGAAGAAGAAACCCAAGAGCAAGACATCAAAGTCTGTGGGAGTTGGTGTGGTGGATGTGCATGCTTCAGAGGTATGCACTAGGGCTTCAAAGATTGAAGTTCGGTTGAATGGTCACTACGTCTCTGACGTATTGGTGGATGGAGGGTCGGCTGTAAATGCCATATCGGAGAGGTTGATGAAGAAGTTGAGGATGGAACCAACTCGCCCGGCTAGCATTATCGTGGGGATGGCTAACAAGCAACGGGTAAGACCTCTTGGTGTGTTAGAGAAGGTGGTCGTGTCTGTGATGGGAGTTCAAACGTTGATGTCCTTTCAAGTGTTAAAGGACTCTAGTTATGATTTGCTCCTAGGTAGGCCTTGGTTGAGAGCTGTGCGCACCACGGATAGGTGGCACAAGGGATATTTACGGATTGGGCCTAGAGATCATAGAGTGATAGTTCCTCTCTCGGGTGTTGGAGTTGTGACTTCTGACTCTGATAGACCCACTAGTGACTACTGGGAATCTGATACGGAGGATGATCAGAGTGTATCAGAAGTAGATACCGGAGATTCTTACGATCAAGAATCCTCGTCTGAGGAAGAAGGATTTGGTCGAGATGAATCATTACATCAGTTTAGTGCTATTGACTTGTTGCCTCGACCAGCAGTGGAGAAAGATCCTGACAAAGAAGAGTTGAGTGAGGCAGAGATTGTGAGAAGACTCTCTATCCTGAAGTTTGGTATCAATGTCACTCAAGAAGAGAAAAGTAGATTCCTAGATATATTTCGAAAATATATCCATGTATTTGCTTTCAGCTACAAGGATTTGAAGGAGGTGACTCTCGAGACTCATCGAATCGAATTGGAGGAGAACGCAAGACCAGTTCGACAGAAGCAGAGAAGGATCAATCCTACAACAACGATGATGGTCAAGGAGGAGATAGACAAGTTGAGGGAGGCGAGTTTCATCTATGAGGTGGAGAACTCAGAATGGGTTTCACCCATTGTGATTGTCAAGAAGAAGAATGGTAAGCTGCGAATGTGCATAGACTATAAGAAGCTGAATGCAGTTACCAAGAAGGATTATTATCCTCTACCATTTATAGATGAGATTTTGGAGGAAGTTGCTGGTCATGAGTGGTACAGCTTTGGTGATGGTTATAGTGGGTATAACCAGATCAAGATAGCACAGGAGTACCAACAGTTGACTACTTTTACTACTCCTTGGGGAACATTTGCATTTCGAGTGATGCCATTCGGACTGTGTAATGCTCCAGCCACATTTCAGAGGTTCATGAACAAGGTGTTTGAACCATTCATAGGGAAGTTTGTTTGTGATTTCATTGACGATTTCTGTGTGTACGGAAGAAAGGAGGACCACTTTGATCATGTGATCAAAGTTTTGCAGCGGTTGGAGCAAGCCAACGCTTCTCTAAATCCAGAGAAGTGCATCTTTGGCTGCGAAGAAGGTCTGCTATTAGGGCACATCATTTCCAAGAATGGGATTGCGGTAGATCCTGAGAAGGTGAAGAAGACTGTGGATCTTCCATTTCCGATCAACTTGACAAAGTTGAGGCAGTTTCTTGGCATGGTTGGATATTATCGTAGGTTTGTCTTTTTCTTCTCAAACAAAGCAATAGCTTTGACTATGTACATGAAGAAGGGAGTTGATTTTGACTTGATAGTGCATGATCAGAAGGCAAAGGAAGCATTTGAGGAGTTGAAAAAGGCATTAGTGACAGCTCCTATACTTGCTAAACCTGAGTGGAGTAAAGCATTTATTCTGTATACGGATGCCTCCAATGTAGCAATCGGATGTACATTAAGTCAGCTAGATGAAGATGGGCATGATCATCCTATAGCTTATGCTAGTAGGCAGATGGTTCCAGCGGAGAAGAATTACTCCGTGACTGAACGAGAAGGATTAGCAGTGATCTTTGGATTGAAGAAATTTCGACACTACTTGCTAGGAGGGAAATTTTCCATAGTCACAGATCACAAGGCTTTAAAGTATATCTTTAATAAGCCAAATGCCGAAGGTCGTATTGCTCGTTGGAAGATCCTTCTAACAGAATACGATTACGTGATCGAAGATAGACCAGGGAAAAAACATGCGAATGCTGATCTTTTGTCGAGGGCTTATGATGATGAGGGAGAAGAACCGTTTGATGATTCATTTCCAGACGAGCATCTGATGACCATCACAAGCATTGAGGAGATACCGGACGAGTACAAGGAAATCTGGAGGTTCCTTGCAGATGGCTCCTTTCCAGAAGGTATGCATACCCGAGAACGTAACGCGTTGATCAAGAGATGCAAACCTTACACCATGGTGGAGGGAATTCTGTTTCATCAAGGAGCAGATGGGTTACTAAGGAGAGCAGTTGGTCAGAAGGAGGCATTCAAGCTAATGCACGAGTTTCACGACGGAACTGTTTGCGGAGGTCACTTTGCTGGTAAGATAACAGCCTTCAAGATTTTGGATGCGGGTTATCACTGGAGAGGGATTTTCAAAGAGTGTTTAGACTATTGCAAAACTTGCGACGTATGTCAAGCATTTGCTCTGAAGTCTACTAGAACACCTCCGTTAAGATCAATTCCAGTGTTAGGACCATTTGAGAAGTGGGGTATTGACTTTGTAGGTCCTCTTAATAAGACACCTCGAGGCAATAGATACATTGTAGTCGTCACTGACTATTGTACCAAGTGGGTAGAGGCTAGACCTTTGAGAGAGACTAATGAAACAGAAGTCGGTAGATTCTTATGGGAGAGGATCATCACCAGATTTGGATGTCCGTTAGAGTTGGTCTCAGATAGAGGAGGAGAGTTTGTAGGGAGCATGACTACTGCTATGCTACAACACTTTTCTATCAAGCCACGAGTAACGACCTCATACAAACCAAATGCTAATGGTCTTGCGGAGAAGACCAATCTTACACTTTGTATGATGCTCGCCAAAGATGCTGGTGTTGAAACTACGAAACATACTTGGGATAAGAGGCTACATGCCATCTTATGGGAGTATCGAACGACAACAAAGACTTCTACTGGGTACTCCCCATTTCGACTGGTTTATGGAGTGGATTCCAAGTTGCCGATCCAATTCGAATTGGATACTTTTCAAACTATTCAACGAAAGTTGAAGAGGTCGAGAGGAGAGGACGTGGTCAGATCAAGAAGGGAGCAACTCATGGAGTTGGAAGAGACCCGAGCGGTAGCAATGATCCAGATGGAACGAGCTCAGGCGTATCAAAAGAAGAGTTACGACAAACGGTTGGGCAAGAGGGAGGTAAAACCTTTTCAAGTCGGAGATTGGGTTATGTTGTATGATGCTATCAGATTCAAGAGGGCTAGGAAGAAGTTTCTTCCGAGATATTTTGGTCCTTTTGTTGTAGATAAGGTGTGGAGCAACTTCACGTATGACCTTTAGGAGTTGGGAGGAAGGAGATTCGATCGAATCAACCATGACAAGTTGAAGTTGTTTCATCGACGAAAGTTCTCTCTTCACTCCGAGGACGGAGCAAAAATTTAGTCCGGGGGTAAAATGTAACGACCTATGTTACACAAGGAAGTTTGTCTATTAGTAATGTATTTAGTTATAACTAAGTGTTGAGAATGTTTATTTGCTGCCAAAGTACTTTAAGGAGGTATCAAGTTAGTCATGACTAGCTAAAAGTTAGTTATGGTTAAACTTAGCTGTACTTTTGGCAGAATTCAGATATTTGCTAAAGAGTGAGCACTACTATCTTGTCATCTTGTCTAAAAGGTAGAAAGGAGGTGGAAAGTATCCCTTATCTCCTTTTTGACTTGATATTAGTGGTTGGATTAAAGTTGTGGACTTTGTGGGCATTAAAAACAAGAAGAGATTCCACATGTTTCCTTTTTAGTGGGTCCTAGTGTAGAGGGGGGGTGGAAATTCGAGATTCCTTGAGAATATTCCAGAATCCTTCTAGAAGTTGTTGACTTTGAAGGAATAAGCCCATGTGAAAAGGTAAAAAGCCCATGTGATTAATGCTTTTACCTTAAGTAATATCTTAGTAAAACCCGGTAAAAGTAGTTACGGCTGAGTTACCGAAGGGTACCAAAGTAAAAACCTAGAATGTATAAATAGAGGAGTAGAGAAGAGCTCCTCATCCTTGTTTTCACATTGTCGTAATGACAACTTGAGTAATATAGAGAGTGTGGGATATTTTTAGCATGTGAGAACTTGAGAGACGTCGTTAGAATGGAGGATTTTAGTTGATGTGTTTAAGGAGATTTTTAGTTGATAAGTTTGTGGGTGTATGAATGAGTGAACTCAGCATTTTCCCTTCAAGTTCATGGTGTGCTTCCATCAAAGCCATCAGAGGTGACCCCTGAGTGAGAGACAGGCCCGACATGTTGCAGATTCGTGGATGACGATCGTGGAGGTTGAGAGATCAGGGGGTAGTTGATCGATAGGACCACGGAGGGTTTACATTTCTATCTTGAACAAAGAAGTTTTATTCAATAGTTACATCTCCCACCTTCACTTTCACATCAGGACAAGCTCCATAGAGTTCTCCTCGTGTGTTGTTCGCCGTTCTGATCATCCAACCATGATCTATATCAACAGGCCATCCACCTTGCTTGTAGATGTCCTTAGAGACAATATTGATTTCTGATCCATGATCAATGAGAGCAACCACCGGATCTATCATCTCTCCCACCTTCACTAAGGCTTCGGTAGTAGCTCTTGCCCAATGTCCTCTAGTGTAATGACTAGAGACCTTGTCATCCCTATCATCTTCAAACCGAACCTTGCGGTTGATGCAGCATTGAGCTAGTTCTATTCTTCCTCTCTTGATATCTTTGTGTCTAATGCATTAGACACTGCGGTTTCTCCTGCCAATTGCCTTTTTCGTTTGATGGTGTCAATAATGACATCATGAAACTCCCTCTTGGCAATCCCAAGGATCTCTCGCAAGGTAAATTCGATCTTGGCATTGAGTACTCTCTCTTCTAGTACTCCTTTCAGATCCGTAGCAGCTTCAATATCAGATTGAAGCTTGTATGAAGGAGATTTACCTTTCTCCTTACCTCTGCTCTTCTCTGACTTCTCAGGAGTAGAGGATATGACCTCTTCCATAGTCTCCTCTGGTAGAGACATAATCTCCGGTCTGAACTTTTCTCCTCTTGTTTGCTTCTTGAGAGTTGTTCTCTCTTCGCTAGGGCCTGCTTCATCTCGTTTGCGCTTCTCCTCCATGAGAGCCTCATGTTGACTCTTCGTCAAATAAGCATGTACAGACATTGTATCCACGGGATCATCCCATCCAGTAGCACCTCTGATTGCCGTGGCTGTTCTGAGCAGCTCCTCCCTTGCCATTTTCCCCCTTTTATTCGTGCTTACCGCGTGACTCCACATATCAAGAGTATCTCCATGCTTCTTAGAAGCACTTCTTTCTCGTACTACCTCAACTCCATAAGTAGCAGCTTCTACCGACGCAGTAGCATGTTGAGATAGATACTCCTCCAGTACTTGCTTCATTCCTCCTTTCCCGAAGTTGGTTCTAAGAATCTCTCCATTATCCTTCAGAGCAATCTTTCCTTCCTTCCAATAGACTACTCCATCTCGTAGAGTTTTGGCAAAATCACCACACTCTCTTCGAGCATGATCAGAACTATCACACCAAATGCATCTTTGTACATAATCTTGCTTAGGAGCAAGTCTAATATCATGTGCTCCTCCCTTCTCTTCCAACCTTGCTAACTTGATCTGCAAGTCCCTCATCCCTTTTACCAACTCTTCCATAGCATCTCTTTGCGGTGCAACTTTCGGGACAAGAATAGTAGGAAGTGGAACTTGAGGTACATGCACAATAGGTGCTTCCACATTGGGTACCATTGGTTACCTACGAGGTACTATGATCGGTGGTGGTCTCTCTTCTTGTCTTACCACCACCTTCCCTCTCCGGTACTCTCGTTTGGCAAGTACACTCACTGCTTCAGAGACTTTTCTCCAGTCAGTCGTGAGTCCGTTGTCTTCCATCCTATCTTCCAGAAGCAGCTCCAACTCCCTTTGTAATTCATTGTTGGCTGCTTGTAGAAACAACTCCACCTTGTCGTTCTCCAATGTGAGCTTCTCCATCCGAGACAACTGAAGGAATTGTCTCTCATACTCCCGAAATAGCTCTGTGGCAACAAGCCCTTTGTTGGGTTTGTTTACCCACTCCATGAATGACTTCTTAGTCACTCAGTCTGCATCTTCTAAAGAATACTCTTCTTTCAGCTGAAGAGTAAATCCTTCCCACGTAGCACCATGAGATCGGATGATGTCCTTCATGTGCTCTCGTAGTTCAGGTACGACAGCAAGCGCAAATGTACTCACCATCTCTCTTTCAGGCACCTTGCTCAACTCCATCTCTCGGGAATAGTACTTTAGGTACTTGGATATGTTTTTCTCGTCAAACTCATCTAGCAACCCCACAACAGATTGCAAGGCTTTAGTAGCCATTGCTTCTTTTCGTTCAGTGGCTTGCTGTTGTTGCATTACCAACGCGAATGCCTCAAGCAATCGCATATCAGAACGTGAAAGCTTGGTCACCTTTGGTGCCTCTCTAGATGTAGAAGCCTCATCTACGTAATGACCCAAACCTTCAATGTCCATGGTGGCAAAACCACGCACGTACCTCTCACCCTAGACTTTTCACGTCGAGTTCACCAGCTATCGTATAACGTGTTTTTCTGTCTAGGAATACACGTGGTATATGGCTGTGCAGAGGTATGTGGATTGACAAGGTTGGATCTAGATCTGGATGTTTCCACTCAAATGTTTCACTATCTACTCTTCTAGCCTGAGTGACCTTGTATCCGCTCGTCTCAAGTTTAAAGCTTGCTACGATCCAAGGTTACGTATAGGTTGCATAAACTTGTGTTACAAACAGATCTTTTGTATTCTAACTAAAAATACTCAGATCTGTATTATCTAACTGAAGTTATTCATCTATATCACTGGAAGCCTGACTTCTGAATAGCTCCCCAGCGACGCTAACTGACCATCAATCCAACTATCACAACTTCATAGTACAATGAGAAGATACTAAGATCACTCAATCAACTTGATAGAGTATCGATACAACTTGCTGTACACCCTGGTCTATCAAGTATTCCAGCAAGGTAAAACATGCATACGCCAAAACACTATTCAGATCTCAATATAGCACCAACGGCGGTAGTACCTGGCAGCTCCGAGAATCCAAACAGCGGCTTAAGACTCATGATGGCTCCGTTCTCCTTCATCACCAAGAGCTGAAATCAGCCCCACACCTTCCAATGTCGAGTTGTATGCAGGTATGGCAGTTTTAGCAACAACTCCTCTCCAAATTGCTCGAAAATGATCAAATTGACAATAGATGATACCGAAAAACCCGAAACTGCTAATAACAGAAGTATTTTCGAACTTTGAGACCTCAGTCCTTCCAAACCACTCGACCAATGATGATCAAACTTCACAGGAAGCTTGATTGGACCCTTCACTCCTACCCTGAATAATTTTCAGGTCGAAATCTCAAACCAATTCTCAGATATGGATCAAACCGTAATCTGTGCTAACTTAAGAGCTTTACAGACCCAGGTACATTTGATCCAAGATTCTGAACAAACTACTCGACCATTTGAGGTGAAACTTCCCAAGTATCTTACTGATAAGACATTCTTCAATCCTGGAAAGTTTCACTCAGAAATTCGACTCAGATCTTAAGCAATAGCAAACTATCCATGGCTATCACAGTTCGCTGTCCCCGCCTTATCCCATCTGCACTTCTCAACTTCAATCGGTCGGTTCAGAATCCATACCCTTCGTTTTGTGAATGGACCTCCGAAGCCTCCAGAAACCACAGAAACGTCGCGAGGATAAGCTAGAACACCATTGGTCCAAAAGTGGACCAATAAGAGCAAAAAGAGCTTTACTTTTTGTCTTTTCTCCTCTTAACTTTTCCCTTAGAACTAATTTTTACTCCCAAGGAGACACAAGACATCAACAAGACTCTAAGACTTCAGAAAATCCTTGAGACATGTCGAAGGATTCTTTGCGGTCCGTAACTACACAGAAGCGCTGTCGTGTGACGTGCTTTCTTATCTGGGAATACACCGGGTATCTAGCTATAGAGAGTACGTGTCGCACTCCGTGACTCAGAACCAGTGACCACCCAAATCTCTCTCTGATTTCCAAATACTCTTTGAACCTTTCTCGCTACGATATCCTCACGTCCTCTCGGCAGATCTCTCTCTTACTTGACTAGGAATAGAACCGGGGTAACAAGCACGGACAACCTGTTCCTGCCATCACCGCAAGCACTCTTGGGTCTGCTGGTCATCACTCCAGCCTCACCACAAGAGAAATACCAGCACTCCTAATAGAAAAGAAATCTAAGCGCAACGCCCGCACACAAATCCAATCAAAACCAACTGGGCGTACAAACAGGCATGCGGGTATGGAGAGGATCCAAACACAAGAAATACAGTCAACAACTCTCCATATCCATGATCAAGTGCTCTGAAGCACTGGCAAAACCTCCAGGTCGACCTGTTCTTCAAAGAATCTTAACTCTTGCGCCTTTCGGAGCAAGAACCTCTCAACTTTACCTCACTGTCACTCCTCAACCACAGCTCAGAATGAGATGAAACTAAGACCAGCAGATAGCCTGTAGAATAATCTCTCTATTAAGGTATTACATGCAGAGAGATCATCTCTGAGTTGGCATCTATGCCCTTCCAAAGTTTGCTGTTTCTATAACACGATACTATTTCAACAGAACTTTGCTGTTCGATTCCTCACAAACCATTCGATCAAAACAGCTCAAACTTCTCAGGAAGCTAATGTGTCACCATCACTAACACTCTGTAAAATTTCACCAGCAGATCTTCAACCAAACTCTCGGAACGATCAAGCCCTTATCGCTGTTTTTATAACATGATACTATTTCAAAAGAACTTTGCTGTTCGATTCCTCACAAACCACTCGATCAAAACAGCTCAGACTTCTCAGGAAGCTAATATGTCACCATCACTACCACTCTGTAAAATTTCACCAGCAGATCCTCAACCAAACTCTCTGAATGATCCAAGCCCTTTTCGTCAATGACACAAGGCGATATGCAGACCCTTGTGCACAAAAACAATGTTTCCTTTCAACCCAATAATCCAAAATTTCACAGGTAGGTAGCTGACTGTACCTTCTCAAACCCTAGAAGGTTTCATAGCAAAATTCGACCTCAAACTCCCCATATCTCTCTCAATGTCTCATGTTTACAGTCGCCTACTATCATAACCTCCGATTTGAGACACCCAACTTCAGCTGGCCATAACTTTTTCACTCCGGCTTGGAATCGATTGATCTCGGAGTCCATCGGCAAGCCCATCTCAAGAGCTTTCCAGCAACAATCAATTCATCTCCAGCAACCTCACAGAACTCCCAGAAAGTGAGAAAGACTTCACGGAAATGAAATTGGTCACGAATTTGACCCCCCAGCTTCAATTGATCGAAACTTTCTCATCCGCGCTCGTCTCCCAAGCTTTCCAACCATATCTCACACTCCGCGAATGGACCACGGGAAGTGCCTCTAACCCTCAAAACGTGAAAGGAACTTGGTAGAAGGTGATTGGTCAAACTTTCGACCAATGAGAAACAAGTTGACAAAAGGATTTTTGTCTTCACTCACATGACAAACACACAAAGAACGAATTTTTATCCAAGAGTATCATTTAGGCCTCAAAGTTTATATTGAACAAACTCCAAACACGTGCCGTTGACGATGCCGTCGGCCACGAAGCACGTAAACACGAAGTACAAACTACGCTCAATAGAGAGTCAGAATCCCGACTCTAAAACGGTTGACAATAAACGGAACTACAAAAGGAACAGATGAAGCTATTATCTGGTTGTAATAATCCTCACCGAAGTTCCTCACGACAAACTCACGATGCGCCACCTTTGGACGACTGTAACATCGTATTTCGACCCAAGTGTTGAACGGAACTCTCGCTGGGAAGTTCAGATCCAACGGGGATCCATACCACATCAAAGCAAGATGTAGACAGTAAGATCCCAAACAGCGTCGTAAGTGACGATGGGAAGAACGATAGGATCCGGAGTAGCCATCATCGCAGCCATAAACGACTCTCCCTAATGAGCTACCATAAATACTCGAAAGTGATCTCGCGGCAGACAATGGATCTTAATGACGAATGGATGCGCAAGTGGAAGATCAGGAGCACGAAAGGGTTCTCCGTTCATGCCTACCACTCGCACTGCCGTCACTTACTTCATCCGATGATACTGATCACACTCCACTAGACTTGGATACTCTACACTCTATATCTCAAGCTCCGCGCACCTCTCTTCTTATACATCAATCTCACATGTGACGACAAGAGTACTACTCTTATCTCCACTCAGCGAAGAGTACACGGATCGTCCACGTGGAGCCTTATCTTTTGACACGATAAGGTCCCAGTGGCTCCTCAACACCAAACACGTACGAAGGATATGTGGTGGTTTCACACCCTAGCCAATCCACAACACGACAGCGCTCAACCAGAATGAAACCAGCTAGTCGCAGACTAATACAACGTCAATATTACAACCTGAAAACGTTCTACAATAAAAGATACGACAAAAGGAAACGGTGAAGCTATCACTCGATTGTAATATTCTTGCCCGAAGTTTCTCACGATCCAAGCCCCATGATTGACCTTCGGTCGGCAATGACACCAGACATCGACCCAAAGGTTGAAAGGAACGTTCGATGGATAGTTGAGATCACAACAAAATGTACACCGTCATATCCCAAGTCTCTCCGTATGTTACAATCGGAAGGATCACCGGAAGCTATAATTCCATCACTCTCCCCATGAACTCATCGCCAAAGTATGCAACTAACCACTGTCGAAAGTGATCGCGGTGGATGCAATGAAGCTTGATGTGAAATGGATTCGGGAAAGGAAGATCCGGAGCCGGTAACACACCTCCGTCCATAACCACCACTCCTGCAGTTCTTCACTCCTCCATGCAGACCATCGAGAACCCTCACAAATCACCCGTTGAGAGAGAATGTCGTATGAACCTTCGACCCACCATTTTATACACAATTGCGGCGACAAGGACCACTAAAGTGAACGCACACAGATCGATGACTTGGCACGTTCCTCTACCGTGCGATCACTTAAACAGATAATCACAAACGTGGCACTCATCACACAGTTCGGCGAGTTACGTGATACGGTTCACGAAACACAAAAAAGAAACACAACATAGGTTACACAGGAATTTCACACAGGAGCTGAACCACAACACGACAACGCTGCTCAACCAATCCAAGGCTAACAATCCATGTCAAGCAATTCAAGTCCATTGCTTGACCCAATACTTGACGACGTGAAGCCTCCGACACTGAAGCTACTGCCGTTGTACCCGTAGTAAAATCCATCGCTCGCTCTCTCTCATCGGCATTGAGCTCCACCAATTGCCGTAATTGAGCATCCCACACAAGCCCAGGTCCTCCATCTCTGTAAGCATGTGACGCTGGAAAGCTTATCAAAGTGGGTAACGTTACCATGGGCCGTCCTACTAGGTTCACCACTGCCATGGGTGACCTATCGACGACTCTCACTACTTGCGATCGTCGTCCTGCATCCAAGATGTTATCAACCGTGAGATGCGTTGGTCGTCTCACTTCATCGTGTGCGCGCTTAAGCACCTCTCTCGATAACAAGTTCGTCCATCACAACCGTGGACGATGTGCACGAGATCCTACTCTCGCTGCATCCAACAACATTGCTGGTCCAACCCAAGACCGCACTTGGTGCACACTCGTCATCATCTGTGTACGAGCATCACCCAACAAAGGAACGTTCTCTAGGATGTACGCTGGAGAATCCATCTGATGCATCTAGAGATGTCGTAAGATCCATAACATGTCTCAGAACATCCTAGATCGCGGATCATGTAAACCCTGACCTCTCCCAGTACGCGTGTGACCTTGACATGACCATCTGGCTATCACCAAGTGAATGGTGCCAACAAACGTAAGATCTTGCGCCCCCAGCAGCAAAATATTTGACGGTAATGTTTGCTGTATCCTCTAATAGCTGATATGGGCAACAACTCATGATATCTCTGCACCAAACGTGCCACATGTCACAATGAGACGCGTCTCGCAATCTCATCTCTCTCCACATACAAGTATCGATGTACTTGTATGCTTGCTTGCTTGCAATACCGCAGCCAAACTTGTGCTGATCTCTCCAAACAGCTCCAGCACACATACACCCTCCTCTGGATATTGCCACACAATGGGAGTCGTATCCAATGGTGAATAAGGTCACAAGACCAGTAGCAAGAACAACCCTTTGTTCCTTTACTGGTGGTACAAAGGCTTCACTCCAAGCCTGCTGCACCAACTGATCAGCATATTGCTGCAGTTCTCCACTCGAACTCCAGAGTGGAACATCCAAGATAGATGAACGAAGAGGGTTGGTCGACTTAAGCTTACACATAGGTCCTTCTTCCCTTAGACAAGGCGTCATTGACCCTACAACCTTTTGTCCTAGATGTGGAATGGACGGGATTCCAGTTGAGCACGAGTGTAGCGCAGTGGTTGCTTTGCTAGAAATTGTAGCCGAAGGTCTCGAGAGAAGGTTGAGTGTAGAAACGGAACGAGTGAAGACCTCTAGCGAGGATGGAGATAGTCTGTCACACGAGAGATAAGATGACCATGAGGGTCAAGCTTATTCCAACCTTTGGAGAGGAGAGAGCTCAATGAAGAAATTGTGGATTGCGGTGAAGTACGATCTTCACATCCACAAGTAGTACCTTGAGTAAGAAGAAGAAAAGAAGAGAAGAATGGGGAAACTTCTGGTGTTTTACGGAAAGGATGGAGAAGACATGGAAGGATTTGTGAGGGACTTCAAACGAGCATGCATTGACAATGGAGATCGAAAGAAGAGCGAGTGGGTAGGATTGATACCTGAATTTCTGGAGAATTCTGCATTGACATGGTATGAGGATAGGAAGAAGAGAAGCGTAGTGGGGACTCCAGTTGATACTTGAGAAGTATTGACGGAGACCTTAATTGAAACTTTTCTTCCCGATGAAAGTTACGAGAAGCTAATGGTAGAGGTAACTTACCTCAAACAAGGAGAGAAAGAGAAAGTAAGGACTTACGTCGAGAGGGTGGAGAAATTAGAGCAAAAGTTTCGGGTGGTTTTATAAAAGAGTGGAGATGTAGTAGAGTCAACGATGGCGGGTATTGGAGCAATGCTCACAAAGAATTTTATTGGAGGATTAAGGCCGGAGATTCAAACACAAGTGCGGTATGAGAGACCAACTTCGAAGGTTGATGCAATGAAGATCGCAACCAGGATGGAAGAGAGTCTGGATGACGACGACTTGCAACCAATGACTGTTGGGGTAGCATGTGGAGATGTGCAAGTGCCGAGCATGCCAACTCTGATGCATGCGAGTGTTCCGATTGTTCGATTTCAAAATCTGACGCCGATAACTCCTACTAGTGCGGTTACAGCCAATGTATCATCTAGATCTGTTACTCTTGACTTTCCTGATGAGTTGAAAAGTCTGATAGAATCTTTGGCAGATTTGAAGATCAATATGGTGAATTTGTTGCAACACCGGGGTCCAAATGTTGGAGGAGGCTCACGAGGTTATGAGAACTATCAGTCTAGAGGTGGACCACCGCAAGGATCACCAAGTAACTACACGAACCAAGGATGTTTTACGTGTGGAGGATCACATTTCCAACGTAATTGTCCAAGTCGTAATGGTGGAACGGCGGATGGGGCTTCAACTTCACAAAGCAAGGACAAGCGTGTAGCATGCATTGACATCTTGGAGCCACGAGATGTACGAGAAGGTTTTCAATCTGTAGAGTTGTTGACTCAAGAGAGGAAGAGGATGAGGACACATTTCAACGAGGGAGAACCTGTCGTGATGGAAGAATCTCCAAGTCAAAATACTCGGAGTAGCAAATCTTCTTCAAAAATCAAAGAACGGCGGAAGAAATTGAGAAATACTGATTTCACAATTTCAATGGAGCAATCAAAGTACTATGTGGTGGAAGACGTGGGTAAACAACGAGCAAACATTACTGTGAGACAGTTGATTGCTCTGAATCTTTCGGTGAGAAAAGAACTTCGTAGCGGTCTAAGCTCTCGACGAGGTTGGAAGAAGAAGGTAAATCCTTCTACGGTCAGCGTGAGTGCTTTAGATGCTAGTGAAGGAGAGGTGTGCAACAAGACATCAAAAGTAGAGGCTAGTATCAATGGGAGAGATGTCTCAGATGTTCTTGTCGATGGAGGATCGGTAGTAAATATCATCTCGGAACGCCTCATGAGGAAGCTAGATCTAGTACCAACTCGTCCTTCTAGTATCACAGTTGGCATGGCTAACAGACAACGAGTTAGGCCATTGGGAGTGCTGGAGAGAATTTGTGTGTCGGTAATGGAAGTGCAAGTAAACATGACATTTCAAATCTTGAAAGAGGCAAGTTATGAAATGTTGCTCGGAAGACCTTGGCTTCAAGCAGTACATGCAACAGATAACTGGCACAAAGGTTATTTACGCATCGGACCGAATCACCACCGGATCAAAGTTCCATTGCTCGGAGATCAAGTTGAGACGTCAGAATCAGATCGACCCACATCGGACTACTGAGAGTCAGAAGTTGTCGATACTACTTCTGATGTGGGTACCAATTCTTCAGATTCAGAATCTGAAAATTCATCAGAGGAGGAGAGAGAAGAACAAAATGTGGGTGTGAATGTAGTGGATCTTTTCTCTTCTCCGGAAGTGCGAAGAGATCGGGACAAAGAACCTTTGACTCTTGAGGAGGTGGAGAGAAGAATTTCCACCCTACGTTATGGATCGAATGTTACTAAAGAGAAGAAGGATCGGTTCGAAGAGATCTTTCGCAAATACATTCATGTATTTGCATTTAGTTACAAGGATTTGAGGGAGGTCACACTTGAGCAACACCGTATCGAGCTGGAGAAGGAAGTCAAACCGGTGCGACAAAAGCAACGAAGAGTGAGTCTTCCGATTGCTGATCTAGTGAAAGAAGAGATCGAGAAGCTGCACACTGTTGGGTTCATTTACGAGGTGGAACATTCTGAATGGGTATCACCCATTGTGATCGTAAAGAAGAAAAATGGCAAATTGAGGGTATGTGTTGATTACAAAAAGCTCAATGCTGTCACAAAGAAAGATTATTATCCTCTGTCTTTCATCGACGAGATCTTGGAAGAAGTGGCGAGAAACGAATGGTACAGCTTTGGAGATGGTTATAGCGGATATAACCAGATCAAAATTGCATCGCAACATCAACACCTTACCACTTTCACTACTCCGTGAGGTACGTTTGCATTTCGAGTTATGCCATTTGGTCTGTGTAATGCTCATGCAACGTTTCAAAGGTTTATGAACAAAGTGTTCGAACCTTTCTTACGAAAGTTTGTGAGAGATTTTATAGATGATTTTTGTGTTTACGGGAGTAAGGAGAAGCATTTTGAGCACCTTGTAAAGGTCTTAGAATGTTTAGATGTAGCAAATGCATCTCTCAATCCGGAGAAATGTATTTTTGGGTGTGAGGAAGGGTTACTCTTGGGTCATATAATATCCAAAGACGGCATTGCCGTAGATCCAAAGAAGGTGCAGAAGATCTTAGAACTCCTTTTTCCTAGTACTCTCACTAAGCTACGACAGTTTTTAGGTATGGTGAGGTATTATCGAAGGTTTATACTCTCGTTCTCACATAAAGCATATGCTTTGACTGTATATCTGAAGAATGGAGTAGATTACGTGTTGATTTTAGGAGATGAAGAAGCTCTAGCCGCCTTTGAGGAACTGAAGAAAGCTCTTACTTCAGCTCCGATCTTGGTTAAGCTCGATTGGAATAAACCATTTATTCTATATATAGATACTTCAAATATAGTAGTAGGATGTACTTTAAATCAATATGATGTTGAAGATAGAGATCATCCTATCGCATATGCTAGTCAACAAATGGTCAAAGCAGAGAGAAATTATTCTGTGACAAAGAGAAAAGAATTAGCAGTGATCTATGCTCTGAGAAAATTTCGACATTATCTCATAGGAGGCAAGTTCACTATCGTTACAAATCATAAGACATTGAAGTACATCTTCAATAAACTTATGGTCGAAGGACGATTAGCAAGGTGGAAGCTCTTATTGTCAGAGTATGACTATGAGATCTGCGATCGACCAGGAAAAAAACACGCGAATGCAGATTTGCTATCTAGAGCTTATGATGGTGATGGAGGAGAACCGGTGGATGACACCTTTCCTGACGAAGATTTGATGTCTTGATGAGCAACTCTAGTATCTCAATAGAATATCAAGAAATTTGGGATTTTGTTACGGAAGGTGTCTATCCAGATGGGATGCGGACCAGAGAGAAGAAGGCGTTGGTGAAACGAAGTCAACCTTACTCGGTGGTGGAAGGTGTGTTATTTCGTGAAGGAGTTGACGAGGTCCTGAGAAGAGCTGTGAGCAAGGAGGAGTCTCTACGACTCATGGAAGAATTCCATGACGGTCTAGTATGTGGAGGACATTTCGCAGGCAAGTTGACGGTACTCAAGATACTTGACGCATGATATCATTGGAGAGAGATGTTTAGAGATTGCCTGACGTATTGTAAAACCTGTGATGTTTGTCAAGCTTTCGCTATCAAATCCAATGTTTCTACTCCTCTTAGATCTATTCTGGTTCTTGGACCTTTCGAGAAATGGAGAATAGATTTTGTTGGGCTTTTGAATCGCACCCCTCGCAACAATAAGTATATTGTTGTAGCCACAGATTACCTTACAAAGTGGGTAGAAGCTAGACCTCTTGTAACTATTGGAGAAGTTGAGGTGGGTAGATTTCTGTACGAACGGATCATTACTCGGTTTGGATGTCCCTTGGAGTTAGTTTCTGATAGGGTCAAGAATTTGTGAGTGATATGACTACTGCTATGTGCACACACTTCTCCATTTCTCAGAGGGTTAGTATTTCATATAAACCTAGTTCAAACGGTTTGGTAGAGAGGACAAACTTTACCTTGTGTCAAATGTTAACGAAGGATGCTGACATGGAAGGGGCCAAACACAATTGGGACAAGCGTCTTCATGCGGTTCTATGGGAATATCGAACAACAGTGAAGACGTCTATAGGATATTCACCTTTCAAGATGGTGTATGGGTTGGAATCGAGATTACCAATCCAGTTCGACCTAACCACCTTTCAGACCTTGCAAGCTGGATTGAAGAGAAAAGACGGTCCAATAGCTGAGAAAGAGAGGAGAGAAATCTTGTTGGAACTGGAGGAGAATAGAGACGATGCAGCTCAACGAATTGAGATGGCTCAGCTACAACAAAAGAAGAGCTATGACAAGCGCTTGACGAAGAACAAAATGAAATTACAGTCATTTCAAGAGGGTGAGTGGGTGATGTTAGGGGATGCTATTAGGTAACAGCGAGTTCAAAAGAAGTTCTTACGTCGATATTTTGGGCCTTTCATCATCTCCAAAGTGTGGAGTAATAACACCTATGATCTTCAAGAAAGGAGTGGTACGTTCTTCGATCGAGTGAACCACGACAAGCTGAAGAAGTTTCATCAACGTGATATTTCACTCCGAGGACGGAGTGAAAATTAAGTCTGGGGGTAAATGTCACACCACAAGTATCCCATTATTTGTGTATGTGCTTATATAAATTTCATTAGACATGACTATCTTATAGGTTACTCTAGTTCGAAGATCTAAATCTAGAGTGATCAAAATAGTCATAACTAGCTGAGATAGTTATAACTAAATTGAGAAAACTATTAGAGGTTCCACTATGGCATTATGTGACAAGTGCGGAGCTCTAAATATGCTTCTCAAAAGTATGTAACTTTGTTGACCTCTGATGTACACTAGATCTTCGTCGACCCAGAGCTTCTACACATGGAGATGAACGATCCTCGCCCAATGAGCTCTCGCGACGAAGAGCTGTTCGATGAAATTGATCTGCCAATTCGACATGTATGTCGTTCTTCTTGGTCGGAAGATCGCCATAATCGCATCTGCAACCTCTCTTTTCTTCGGATTACAGTAATCACTCGTTCTGTAACCATTCCTCCCCTGAGACAATTCTTTGAAGAGCTTCGGGAAGTTCTTCACTGCTTCTGCCAAAGCCGTCACCAAAATGCTGTCAAAAAGAAGGTCGCCCTCCTTACCCGCATCGTCTATCCCCAAGACAGAGGACCAATGTGCTTCGGTCCAATTGCAAGGTCTTCCATATGATGCGTCCGCAGGGTGCTGCCTGCATACCTTCAGCTTGTGTACCAACTTCGAAGAGACCATCCCCCACCAAAGAAGTAGTAAGAATGATAAGCCCATCTCCTTGAGCTCCTTCTCATAGCGGCTAAGAGTTGCTCGGTTGACATCTAGTGCTCGGAGCCTCGGCGGTTTGGATGTTTGCATCCCTCTCATAAGCCGAAGACCTAGGTTTTCAATCTGTTTAGGGTTTGGGACTACAACGAGGTACGAAGAATGAGTGAGTACTTCGCCACTAACTGACTTCGACGAAGTAAGGGTTCTTCGTCGATAACAGATTGCGCTGCGCTCCGCCTCTCTGAATAGTGTTTAGCGATACGACAAATGATTTGAAACTTCCTATTTATATCTCGCGATGACTCTTTCACACGTGCTGAAGTTAGGGTTGATTCAACTTCGACTGATGTTCTTCGGCGCTCGCAGTGCGGCGATGTTCTTCTTCTCTAACTTCGTCACATTTTCATCTTGGTATAACTTCGTCATTCGGCGTCTATTTGTCTTACACAACATACCGTTAGAAAGCTCTTCGTCCGAGGAATTCAACTATTAGAAAATCCTATCCCAGATGTCTTCATAAGTTCGGTAGGTTCCTCCAGAACAGAGATTCTTCACTAAACTTCTAATTAACACTATTCTACTTATATCTTTTATCTTCTATCATCTATTCTTCTTATTTACTTTACAACTAATCAATTAATTAACAAAAACGAAAAATCAAGGCTTCACATACTCCCCCTCTCAATTGTGAAGCGACCCCACGAACACTTAAGAGTAGTATCTCTTGATTCTCCACCCATTGACTCGGGTGGCTAACAATGTTTCATCGAGTTCTTCCAACTGAACCGAACCATTACTATAACGACGCGTTACTTTATAAGGACCCATCCAACGTAAGTGTAACTTCCCTGGAAATTTAGTGTACCTACTGTCATACAGGAGTACTAAATCGTCATCTTTGATGTCCACTTTGCGGATCTTCTTATCGTGCTTCTCTTTCCGCTTCATTTGAATGATCTCTGTTAGTCGTTTAGACTCTTCACGGTCTTCCTCAAGTGTCATCAGATTCTTGAGTCGTAACAGTTGACTCTCTTCCACTGACAATCTATCTTCAAACAAGATTCTGTAAGTAGGTACATCAAAATCAACTCGCATGATCGGTGTCATATCATATGTTAGGGAAAAAGGTGTCTGACGGATTGTTATCTTCTCTGCATTCCGAAACGCCTACAAGACAGCCGATAATTTTATATTCCAATCATATGCATGATTCATTGTCACCTTGTTCAAAATCTTACACAACACTCCATTAGACTTTTCCGTCAATCCATTAGCTTTTGGATACGGTGTTGTCTTCTGGTGTTTTATACCAAAGTAGTCTGTCAGTTCCTCTATCATCTTATTCAAAAAATGTGTACCTCGGTCACTCACCAACTCCAGTGGGCATTCATATCGAGTAATGATTTGTGTGTACAGAAACTCAGCCACAGTGGCTGCGTCATCTTTCTTGGTAGCTGCTGCTTCAACCATCTTCGTTGCATAATCAATAGCTATCAGTATGTACCTTCTTCTAGTGCGACGTGTTGTAGGTTGTATAGGTCCTACAAAATCAATGCTCCACTTCTCGAATGGTGCTAATGGAAATATCGGATGTAACGGCCACTGAGTGGTTGGCATAGGCTTACCCACTCGTTGACAGTTATCACACTTCTTGATGATCTCATGAACATCCTTGTAAATCGTTGGCCATCAGTATCCAACTGAGAGGATCTTCTTCACAGTGTTTTTCAGCGCATAGTGTCCGCCTTCAGGTTCCGAGTGTAGTGCACCTACCACTTGTGGTATTTCATGCACTTCCAGACATCTTTGAAGTTCTTCATCAGGTCCTCTTTTGAATAGTATCCCATTCTTCAACTCGTAGGGTCCTGCCTGATGTATGAAGACTGTTCGCTGTTCAGCATCCATTTCTTCTGAGCACTGCAAAGTTCGTAAATATCTGTACAGATCATAGTACTTTGTAGCATGTGCTATTGTCAGCTGAAACAATTCATCATCTGGAAAATCATCTACCACTGTATCCACTCGTTCTCCCGTGCTCAGTCGAGACAAGTAATCGACATTCTCATGATGAATTCCTTGTCTGGTCTGAACTATGAAAGTAAACTTCTGAAGTAACAACATCCATCTTGCTATCCGTCTTGACAAGTCTGACTTTTGTACCAGATGCTTCAACGCATAATGATCCACATGAAAAACAAACTCATAGCCAAGGAGGTAATGTCTAAACTTCTTTACTGAGTACATCATTCTTAACGCTTCACGTTCAGTAGTGGTGTAGTTCTTTTCTGCTGCTGAAAGTTGTCTACTCGCATAGTAGATTGGGTGGTCTCTCTTCTCATCATCTTTTTGACTGAGCACCACTCCAATAGCAAATGCAGAAGTGTTTACATACACTTGAAAAGGTCTCTCCCAATCTGGTGGTCGCATGACAAGTGCTTCTGCCAACTTGTTCTTCAGCGTCTCAAACGCCTCATGCTGTTTCTCGTGCCAATGGTACTCTGTCGTCTTCTTCAGCAGTTCTGTCAATGGCGCAGCAAGTATGGCGTAGTCTTTGATGAACCTTCTGTAATATCCAACATGTCCTAGGAAGGCTCTCAACTCGCTGATGTCAGTAGGGGGTTGCAGGGAGAGTATTACTCAAACTTTCTCTACATCTACTTCTATGCCTCGGTCTGATACTCTATGTCCAAGAAGTATTCCTTCAATCATCACGAAGAAACACTTCTCAGGGTGTAATGCAAGTCTGGGTTCCCTACACTTCTGAAAAGTCTTGACTAAACATGCTGCATGTTCTTTACGTGTGCCAAAAACACAAAAATCATCTATACAAATCTCTAAAAATTTTCACAAATAATCTTGAAAATTTGAGGTCATCATCCTCTGAAAGGTAGTTGGTGCATTGCATATCCAAAAGGCATCTTGTGATAAGCATAAGTGCCCCAATCTGTAGTGAAAGTAGTCTTGTCCTTATCTTGCTCTCTAATGGACACTTGGTTGTACCCTGAAAACCCATCCAGAAAACTGTAACATTCCTTTCCAGATACATGATCCAAAATAGTATCAATAAAAGGTAAAGGGTGATGATCTTTCTTCGTTGCTGCATTAAGCTTTCAGAAATCTTGACAGACTCTTATCTTTCTTGTTTGCTTCTTAGGTACCACTACTATGGGTGCTACCCATTCGTTGCTTAACACAAGAAAAATAATACCTGCCTTCAAGTACTTATCTATCTCGTCTTTAACCATCAAAGAGTATTTTGGGTTGAGTCGATATTGTCGCTGTCGCACAGGTACTGATCCTTCAATGAGGTCGATACGATGTTCTCCCCACTGTGCAGGTATCCCCTTCATGTCCTCCACAGTCCATGCGAAGACATCTTGGTAATGGATCAGCATCTGACGATACACTTCCAACTACTCTCCTTGTACTACAACAGAAATCTTTAGGCTCTTATCTTCGCTTATCACTAGGTCTTGGGATGCTCCGGAAAGACTATACCATCTGTATTACTGGTCTCTGCACTCCCGTGACCTAGTTGTGATTGCTATTCAACCTCATTCATATCTTCTTCTGATCAACTTCATAGCACTGTAGATAGTTGACCATTGAATAAGGGTCTCCTATCCTTTAACATGCGCTGCTTGTCGATGAATCAGATCCTGAAGTGTAACCTGCATTAGTCGAATCTGTTTTGCCTTGATGTGTTATCTTCTTCCAGGAAATCATCACAGCCTTATCAGTGGTTTCTGTGGATCTTTGAACTGTAAACGATGCCGGTACCAATCCGTTAGTACCTTGGCACCATACAACCACGGCCTCCTAATCAAAATTTGATAACCAGACTTAACCAAAGGGCGTAGTACAACATAAGTGAGTTTAAAAGAAATCTCGCCTATTAAGGTGGGAATGTTGCGCAGTAGCCCCAGTGGTCATCTTCTTGTCTGATCTGCTAGCCGTAACACTCGCTGAGTTTCTTGTGTGTGCCGTGTCTTCTGTCATTATGTCGGAGTCAATTGGCACTTTCCTAATAACACAACCTGCAACCTCCACTTCCACTTCTAGAGACCCCAGGTCTTCTACCTCGATGTGAAACAGAGAAGATAACTTTGATCTTCTTACTTTAGTAGGTTTCTTCAGTGCTTGAAGTAACAATTTCCAGTAAATTTTGTTCTCTTCAATCAGTTGTTTGAAACTTATGTTAGCCTTCTGTGTTTCTAGATCGGCTACCACATCATAGTGTGGTATTCCCACAGGTTCTTTCTTCACAGGTTCTGGTCGACTGTGCTTCTTCAGAACCTCTTTGGTCTTGGTCGAAGTTTTGACTTCACTGACCGTAGTACGAAAATCTTTTGGTGCGGGTGAAGTTGATCGTTTTGAGACTTCGGCCGAAGTTGAATCAGCTTCTTTTGTCGAAGTTTCTGCTCGTAGTAACTCTTTTTTAGGAGTTCGCGGACTTCGTTCGTAATATCAACTGGTAGCCTCGAAAGGTTTACACTCTTCAGTATTTCTTCTTCCTCTTCCTCAGTATCCTCCTCAACAACTGTCTTCTTCTTGGCTTTCTCCTTTGCCTTCTTCTGCTTCTTCAACTCTTTCTTCGATTGAGTCGTTAGGGGTGCTTCCTCCGCTTTCCTCTTTGTCTTGAAAGAGCTTTTGGTGTCCACTTTGCAAACCCAAGTTTCTTCTGGTGGCCATCCTTCATCTCCAGCGGCTTTTCATTCTCCCAAGTGCACCTTGTGCAGTTGTGCTTCCGCAAGACGTTCTGTTTTATGATCAAAGCGAACCCCTCATTTCTCTGCGGGTGGGTTAGTACAATCTGCTGTGGCATGTCCTGGTTGATGACACTTTCCACAAAGTGCTACGTATCCCAACGATTTCTTTGGGTGAGGGCAGTTTGATGACCAATGTTTCAAACTGTCACAATTAAAACAAGACCCATGAGGTGGTGGTTTATTTGCTCTTGGCGGACTCATCAAACGTTTCTGAGATACATTTAGGGCCCTCTCTCTTGGTGCAAATCTTTGAATTGGTATGGGTTGAATTGGGGTAATTGCTGGTTGTTGTGGAGGTGTATTTGTTTGTACTCCATATACTTCGTCCGGCGTTTCCACAAAGAATGAGCTATAATATGATTCGAAAGCCGGCGCTCATTCAAGTGACTGTGCCTGAAATATTCTGTTATTGTTACATTCCGTATTAACATGTCCTGGTTTATCACACATCGTACACTATAAGCTTGGACGGGATGTAGCAGGTGATTTTCTCCTTTCAAGAGATCGTACCATCTGCACTTTCAGGTCTGCAAACCCTTTAATCATCTCCTCCATAAGTTGATTACTATCCTCTTTTGTTTTGTCTTTTTTCTCTTTCGAACTTTTCTTTTCTTTGGACGAAGAACTTCGTTTCATTCTTCGTTCTTCTTCGCTCGAAGAAGATGAGCTCGCCGATGAAGATTCTTCGGTTTCGGCCGAAGACGACTCATCATCAGAAGATTCTTCGGAGGAAGAGGGTTCTCTGCGACTCTTCTTGTGCTTCTTCCTTCGAGTCGACTTCTCTTCCTTCTTCTCCTTCTTTTCTTTCTTCCCCTTCTTCTTTCCTTTTATCCATCCTCCTTTACTTCCGAGGGTGGATGCCTCAAATGCTTCTGCTGAAGCAACAACCTCTTCGATGGCGTCCATCTTTCCTCGACGACACCAAATCTCCATTTCAATCGGTAAGCTTGTAACTAGCCATTCCGTAGCTTGATCCATAGAGTATGAGTTGGCTGTATCCATCCTCGGAATTCTATCCAGTAGATTGTAAAATCTTTGGACATAATCTTTTAGGCTCTCTTTCTTCTCTCTGACCAGTCTGGTCAGCTTTCCCAACACTTGGCGATTGTACCCATTTCCTGAAACCGCTGTCGTGTTGTGGTTCGGCTCCTGTGTGAAATTCTTGTGTAACCTATGTTGTGTTTCTTTCCTGTATTTCGTGAACCGTATCGCGTAACTCGCCGAACGATGTGATGAGTGCCACGTTTGTGATTATCTGTTTAAGTGATCGCACGGTAGAGGAACGTGCCAAGTCATCGATCTGTGTGCGTTCACTTTAGTGGTCCTTGTCGCCGCAATTGTGTATAAAATGGTGGGTCGAAGGTTCATACGACATTTTCTCTCAGCGGGTGATTCGTAAGGATTCACGGTGGTCTGCATGGAGGAGTGAGGAACTGCAGGAGTGGTGGTTATGGACGGAGGTGTGTTATCAGCTCCGGATCTTCCTTTCTCGAATCCGTTTCACATCAAGCTTCATTGCATCCACCGCGAACACTTTCGACAGTGGTTAGTTGCGTACTTTCGTGATGAGTTCATGGGGAGGGTGATGGAGTTACAACTTCCGGTGATCCTTCCAATCGTAACATACGGAGAGACTTGAGATATGACGGTGTACATTTTGTTGTGAGGAACAATGGATCTCAACTATCCATCGAACGTTCCTTTCAACCTTTGGGTCGATGTCCGGTGTCATTGCCGACCGAAAGTCAATCATGGGGCTTGGATCGTGAGAAACTTCGGACAAGAATATTACAATCGAGTGATAGCTTCACCGTTTCCTTTTGTCGTACCTTTTATTATAGAACGTTTTCAGGTTGTAATATTGACGTTGTATTAGTCTACGACTCGCTGGTTTCATTCTGGTTGAGCGCTTCTGTGTAGTTACGGATCGCAAAGAATCCTTCGACATGTCTCAAGGATTTTCTGAAGTCTTAGAGTCTTGTTGATGTCTTGTGTCTCCTTGGGAGTAAAAATTCGTTCTAAGGGAAAAGTTAAGAGGAGAAAAGACAAAAAGTAAAGCTCTTTTTGCTCTTATTGGTCCACTTTTGGACCAATGGTGTTCTAGCTGATCTTCGCGACGTTTCTGTGGTTTCTGGAGGCTTCGGAGGTCCATTCGCAAAACGAAGGGTATGGTTGGAGAGCTCTCGACCGGGGCTACAATCTGGGCTGAAGAATCGATCGATTTGATGAAAGTATGAGCACGTTATGATCGATTGAGTGGAGGGGGATGAAATTCGTACCTACTGCTACGTTTCTGGTTGTTCCGAGAGACTCGCGAGGAGTTTTGAGGAGCTGTCTATTGGGTTGGAGAGCTGACGACGTGCTGGTCGTTTTGATATCAATTTCAGACGGGATAAGGCGGGGACAGCGAACTGTGATAGCCATGGATAGTTTGCTATTGCTTAAGTTTTGAGTCAAATTTCTGAGTGAAACTTTCCAGGATTGAAGCATGTCTTATCAGTAAGATACTTGGGAAGTTTCACCTCAAATGGTCGAGTAGTTTGTTCATAATCTTGGATCAAATGTACCTGGGTCTGTAAAGCTCTGAAGTTAGCACAGATTACGGTTTGATCCATATCTGAGAATTGGTTTAAGATTTCGACCTGAAAATGGTTCAGGGTAGGAGTGAAGGGTCCAATCAAGCTTCCTGTGAAGTTTGATCATCATTGGTCGACTGGTTTGGGAGGACTGAGGTCTCAAAGTTCAAAGATACTTCTGTTATTAGCAATTTCGGGTTTTTCGGTATCATCTATGATCATTTTGGTCATTTTCGATCAATTTGGAGAGGAGTTTGTTGCTGAAACTGCCATGCCTGCATACAACTCGACATTGGAAGGTGTGGGGGCTGATTTCAGCTATTGGTGATGAAGGAGACCGGAGTCGCCATGAGTCTTAAGCCGCTGTTTGGGTTCTCGGAGCTGCCAGGTACTACCGCCGTTGATGTTATATTGAGATTTGAGTAGTGTTTTGGAGTATGCATGCTTTACCTTGCTGGAATGCTTGGTAGACCAGGGTGTACAGCAAGTTTTATCGATGCTCTATCAAGTTGATTGAGTGATCTTATAGCATCTTCTGGTTGTACTATGAAGTTGTGATAGTTGGATTGATGGACAGTTAGCGTCGTTGGGGAGCTATTCAGAAATCATGTTTCCAGTGATATAGAGGAATAACTTCAGTTAGATAGTACAGAGCTGAGTATTTTAGTTAGAGTACAAAAGATCTGTTTGTAACACAAGTTTATGCAACCTATACGTAACCTTGAATCATAGCAAGCTTTAAACTTGAGCCGAGCGGATACAAGGTCGCTTAGGTTAGAAGAGTAGATAGTGAAACATTTGAGTGGAAACATCCAGATCTAGATCCAACCTTGTCAATCCACATACCTCTGCACAGCCATATACCCAGTGTATTCCTAGACAGAAAAACACGTTATACGATAGCTGGTGAACTCGACGTGAAAAGTCTAGGGTGAGAGGTACGTGTGTGGTTTTTCCACCATGGACATTGAAGGGTTGGGTCATTACGTAGATGAGGCTTCTACATCTGGAGAGGCTCCAAAGGTGACCAAGCTTTCACTGTCTGATATGCGATTGCTAGAGGCATTCGCATTGGTAATGCAACAACAGCAAGCCACTGAACGGAAAGAAGCCATGGCTACTAAAGCCTTGCAATCTGTTGTGAGGTTGCTAGATCAGTTTGACGGGAAGAACATATCCAAGTACCTAAAGTACTATTCCCGAGAAATGGAGTTGAGTAAGGTGCCAGAATGAGAGAAGGTGAGTACATTTGAGCTTTCTGTCGTACCTGAGCTACGAGAGCATGTGCAAGACATCATCCGATCTCATGGTGCTACATGGGAAGGATTTACTCTTCAACTGAAAGAAGAGTATTCTTTAGAGGATGCAGACCGAGTGACTAAGAAGTCATTCATGGAGTGGGTAAACAAACCCAACAAAGGGCTTGTTGCCACAGAGTTATTTCGGGAGTTTGAGAGACAATTCTTTCAGTTGTCCCGGATGGAGAAGCTCACATTGGAGAACGACAAGGTGGAGTTGTTTCTGCAAACAGCTAACAATGAATTACAAAGGGAGTTCGAGCTGCTTCTGGAAGATAGGATGGAAGACAACGGACTCACAACTGACTGGAGAAAAGTCTCTGAAGCAGTGAGTGTACTTGCCAAACGAGAGTACCGGAGAGGGAAGGTGGTGGTAAGACAAGAAGAGAGACCATCGCCGATCATAGTACCTCGTAGGCAACCAATGGTACCCAATGTGCAAGCACCTATTGTGCATGTACCTCAAGTTCCACTTCCTACTATTCTTGTCCCGAAAGTTGCACCGCAAAGAGATGCTATGGAAGAGTTGGTAAAAGGGATGAGGGACTTGCAGATCAAGTTAGCAAGGTTGGAAGAGAAGGGAGGAGCACATGATATTAGACTTGCTCCTAAGCAAGATTATGTGCAAAGATGCATTTGGTGTGATAGTTCTGATCATGCTCGAAGAGAGTGTGGTGATTTTGCCAAAACTCTACGAGATGGAGTAGTCTATTGGAAGGAAGGAAAGATTGCTCTGAAAGATAATGGAGAGATTCTTAGAACCAACTTCAAGAAAGGAGGAATGAAGCAAGTATTGGAGGAGTATCTCAGCATGCTACTGCGTCGGTAGAAGCTGCTACTTATGGAGTTGAGGTAGTACGAGAAAGAAGTGCTTCTAAGAAGCATGAAGATACTCTTGATATGTGGAGTCACGCGGTAAGCACGAATAAAAGAGGGAAAATGGCAAGGGAGGAGCTGCTCAGAACAGCCACGGCAATCAGAGGTGCTACTGGATGGGATGATCCCGTGGATACAATGTCTGTACATGCTTATTTGACGAAGAGTCAACATGAGGCTCTCATGGAGGAGAAGCGCAAACGAGATGAAGCAGGCCCTAGCGAAGAGAGAACAACTCTCAAGAAGCAAACAAGAGGAGAAAAGTTCAGACCGGAGATTATGTCTCTACCAGAGGAGACTATGGAAGAGGTCATATCCTCTACTCCTGAGAAGTCAGAGAAGAGCAGAGGTAAGGAGAAAGGTAAATCTCCTTCATACAAGCTTCAATCTGATATTGAAGCTGCTACGGATCTGAAAGGAGTACTAGAAGAGAGAGTACTCAATGCCAAGATCGAATTTACCTTGCGAGAGATCCTTGGGATTGCCAAGAGGGAGTTTCATGATGTCATTATTGACACCATCAAACGAAAAAGGCAATTGGTAGGAGAAACCGCAGTGTCTAATGCATTAGACATAGAGATATCAAGAGAGGAAGAATAGAACTAGCTCAATGCTGCATCAACCGCAAGGTTCGGTTTGAAGATGATAGTGATGACAAGGTCTCTAGTCATTACACTATAGGACATTGGGCTAGAGCTACTACCGAAGCCTTAGTGAACGTGGGAGAGATGACAGATCCGGTGGTTGCTCTCATTGATCATGGATCAGAGATCAATATTGTCTCTAAGGACATCTACAAGCAAGGTGGATGGCCTGTTGATATAGATCATGGTTGGATGATCAGAACGGCGAACAACACACGAGGAGAACTCTATGGAGCTTGTCCTGATGTGAAAGTGAAGGTGGGAGATGTAACTATTGAACAAAACTTCTTTGTTCAAGATAGTACATCATACCCGGTGATACTCGGTCAACCTTACATTACAGCTGTGAGGATGGAGACCAAGGTTTTGGATGATGGATCTACTTATGCGCGGATCAGAAGTCAGGATGGCAAGAGAGCGGTACAGTTTCTAACTGTATCAGCAAACCACGAGCGGAACAGAGATTATCTGAGGGGTGGCTCCTTGCCTAAGGTCACGGAGGAGTTCAAGGATTTTTGACAAGTACTGCTATAGAGCGAGGACATAGTGGTACACTGGAGAAGGTACTCTCGCTAGAGAAAGAAAGTGCTTTTTGCTTTTTGTGCTTTTTGAGTTGTGAGATTTTCTGGGAGTGGATTTGCTACACATACACGACTTGCTGATTTGCAGAAGTGGGAGCAGAAGGTTGTGAGAAAAACTGAAAAAGACCTAAAGAGAGTTGGTGTGCTTGAAGAGGATGATAAGATAGAAGGTGTTTATTTGGAGTTAGAATTGGGAGATTTCATCGATGAGCTTGTTATGCATGAGCAAGAAGATGAGGATCATGTGGTGGAAGTGCACTCTAGGGAGCTCTATACAACTATAGAGTCATTCGTAGATCATGAAGTTAGAGTTGATACTAGGTACAAAACGGTAGACAAGAAGGTAAAATCTGTTGCTCAGCCATTACCTAGTGATTCTAACCAGCGAGTCCAACAATCTTCGAATGAGAAAAGCTTGAGAGATCTTAGCCGGGTCGGTCACAAGTTCACTGAAGCTACGCTCAAGGAGTTGAAGGTTGGTTCTGCAGATTTTCTTTTGCCTGTGGAGGAGAATAGGTTTAGGGAGATGTTAACTAGGCACGGGAAAGCTTTTGCTTTTGAAGCCTCAGAAATCAGATGTGTAGATCCTAGCATTGTGGCACCAATGATCATATTCACAGTTCCACATGCTCCTTGGGACTTGAGGTCAATTCCTGTACCTAAAGCGCATCTACCGAAACTCATAGAGCTCTTGAAGGAGAAGATGCAGATGAAGATCTTGGAACCCTCATTTGCACCATACTCTAGTCGTTGGTTTACAGTACCAAAGAAGAGTGGTGCATTACGATTCATCCAAGATATGCAACTTGTGAACCAAGTGACCATCAGAAATACAAGCATAGGACCTATCGTCGGAGAGTTTGCTGAAGCGTTTGCTGGGAGGGCTATTTACTCTATAAGAGATCTTTACTCTGGATACGATCAGTTTCAACTTGCTGAACAGAGTAGAGATATCACCACCATGAGGACACCGTTGGGGTTAGTCAGAATGTGCACGTTACCACAAGGAGCAACAAACTCGGTAGCGCACATGATGAACGGGATGAACAAGGTTCTCTGTGAGTTCATTCCTGAGAAGACCATGCCTTTCTTGGATGACATTCCAATTAAGGGATGCATTGAGGAGGAGAAAGATGGGACAATGGATCAGAAGGGGTGTAGAAACTTTGTTGCTGATCACATTTCAGATTGTGATAAAATCTTATCACGACTTGAAGAGGCGCACTTGACACTATCAGGTACTAAGTCTTCATTTGGAGTGCGAGAAGTTGTGATTGTGAGGCACCTATGTGGATGGTTTGGACGCAAGCCTGATCCTGGTAAAGTGGATGCTATACGACGGATGAAGGATACTTGTGGTTCGACAACAGAGGTGAGAAGGTTTCTTGGAGCTTGTGTCTTCTATCATGTGTGGATTCCACATTTTGCACATGTGGCTGATCCTCTTTATGATCTGTTGAGAAAGCACAAGAGGTTTGCATGGGAGGAGAGGCATACTGAGGCAATTCAGAGATTAAAGCAGTTGTTATCTTCTCCACCTGTACTTCGTCGTGTGAGCTATGAGGATAGCAAACCAGTGATACTTACTGTTGATACTAGTCCGATAGCCATTGGATGGGCAGTAGGACAGGATGATGAAGAAGAGAATCGGTTTGCAGTCAGATTTGGAGCAAAGGTGTTAAGTGAGCGACATAGAAACTATCCTCAAGTGAAGAGAGAGTTATGGGGAGTAGTTACAGCTATGAAAGCTGAAAAGGACTATTTGATTGGAGCGCCAGTAATAGTAGAAACAGATTGTTTACCACTATTAGGGATGATTACAAACTGTAACACTCCTGATATTGCTATGCTACGCTGGATTGTTTACATCAAGTCCTTAAACCCTGAGTTCCGACACATAGCGGGGAAGAACAATCCAGTAGCTGATATGTTATCTCGTGCGAGGTATGAGGATGAGGAGGAGATGATAGAAGATACAGAAGACGTTGGTACTACTGTTTTCTGTAGAGCTCAAGGAGGTGAGAGTGAGCATTCGAAACCGTTCATGGAGGAGCTATATGAAGGAGAATGGATAGACGTAGGACGCTATCTAAGCTTGTTGACTAGACAGCCAGGATGGAGTGATGCCCACTTTAAACAAATCAGGAGGAAGGCTTATAACTACTTGCTACAAGGTGGTTATTTGTGGAAACATGCTAAGCAAGGTGGTAAGATGCCACATAGGGTTGTGTGCAAGGTTGACATGCAGAAGTTACTCATGCAGGAGTTTCATGAGAGCTTGTGGGCAGTACATAGAGGTATTTATGCTACCTTTACAAAGCTGAAGGAGAGATATTGGTGGCGTAACATGTACAGAGATGTAGTTCGATTTGTGGAGACATGTCAAACTTGTCAAGAGTATTCAGGAATTCGACATCGAGACGGGTTAGATCCTACTTATCCACTTGCAATGCATTATAAGTGGGTAGTAGATCTTGTTATTATGCCAGTTGGTATATGGCAGATGCGATACTTAGTTTTGACACGTGAGGATTTGTCCAACCAAGTGGAAGGGCGAGCCTTACGGACAAAATCCACAAAGGGAGTCTGCAAATTCTTGTTAGAAGATGTGATTTGTAGATATGGTTGTGTTGGGAAGATCACGGCTGATCGAGGGGAGCTGAACAATGATGAGGCTAACGCGTTCTTCAAGAGGTGTGGTGTGAAGTTAGCTCTCACCACAGCCTACAATCCGGAGGGTAATGCGAAGAGTGAACGTGGTCATCCTCCTATTGTGAAAGCTATTGTGAAAGCTTGCAAGGGGAGGGCAAGAGAATGGCCAAGATTTCTTCCGTTTGCATTATGGGCTGATCGTTCGACTCATAGTTCAGTTACGAGATATATGCCGGCGGAGTTGATGCAGGGGCAGAAACCTATCATACCCATTGAGGAGCACATACCCACTTGGAGTGTTCTACCTTGGGAGGATGGTATGTCTACAGAAGATCTTCTTGCTGTCAGAATTCGTCAACTAGAGAGGAGACCTGAAGATGTAGAGATCGCATTGGAGAAGTTGAAAGAGGCGCGCTTGAGAAACAAAGACAGATTTGATAAGCGTCACCGATTAAGGCCGAAGGAGATTAAAGAAGGAGATTGGGTGTTGGTCTACGATAGTAGCTTGGACAACCAACACAGTGCGCTTAGAAAATTCTCTAAGCGATGGTTCGGTCCGTATGTGGTTCTTGTCGTGCTTGACAATGCCACATATTCACTAAGAGAGCTTGATGGGACAGAGCTCAAGGTTCCCATTGCAGGCAAGCGTGTGAAACTCTTCAAGAAGCGAGATGAAGGGATAAGCATGGAGGAAGTCAGAGAAGAGTTTGATATCTTGGATGATGACGGAGAAGATTTGGACGACGAAGATATTGCTAATGACAACATCAGTGAAGAAGACGAAGATATAGTGTGATGCCGACCACAACTTGTGAGTGTTGGCGCATACCAGAGGATGCGCAGGTTTAGAAGGGGTGGATGTCGTGTTGTGGTTCGGCTCCTGTGTGAAATTTCTGTGTAACCTATGTTGTGTTTCTTTTCTGTGTTTCGTGAACCGTATCGCGTAACTCGCCGAACGGTGTGATGAGTGCCACGTTTGTGATTATCTGTTTAAGTGATCGCACGGTAGAGGAACGTGCCAAGTCATCGATCTGTGTGTGTTCACTTTAGTGGTCCTTGTCGCCGCAATTGTGTATAAAATGGTGGGTCGAAGGTTCATACGACATTCTCTCTCAGCGGGTGATTCGTAAGGATTCTCGGTGGTCTGCATGGAGGAGTGAGGAACTGCAGGAGTGGTGGTTATGGACGGAGGTGTGTTATCGGCTCCGGATCTTCCTTTCTCGAATCCGTTTCACATCAAGCTTCATTGCATCCACCGCGATCACTTTCGACAGTGGTTAGTTGCGTACTTTGGTGATGAGTTCATGGGGAGGGTGATGGAGTTACAACTTCCGGTGATCCTTCCAATCGTAACATACGGAGAGACTTGAGATATGACGGTGTACATTTTGTTGTGAGGAACAATGGATCTCAACTATCCATCGAACGTTCCTTTCAACCTTTGGGTCGATGTCCGGTGTCATTGCCGACCGAAAGTCAATCATGGGGCTTGGATCGTGAGAAACTTCGGACAAGAATATTACAATCGAGTGATAGCTTCACCGTTTCCTTTTGTCGTACCTTTTAATGTAGAACGTTTTCAGGTTGTAATATTGACGTTGTATTAGTCTGCGACTCGCTGGTTTCATTCTGGTTGAGCGCTTCTGTGTAGTTACGGATCGCAAAGAATCCTTCGACATGTCTCAAGGATTTTCTGAAGTCTTAGAGTCTTGTTGATGTCTTGTGTCTCCTTGGGAGTAAAAATTCGTTCTAAGGGAAAAGTTAAGAGGAAAAAAGACAAAAAGTAAAGCTCTTTTTGCTCTTATTGGTCCACTTTTGGACCAATGGTGTTCTAGCTGATCCTCGTGACGTTTCTGTGGTTTCTGGAGGCTTCGGAGGTCCATTCGCGAAACGAAGGGTATGGTTGGAGAGCTCTCGACCGGGGCTACAATCTGGGCTGAAGAATCGATCGATTTGATGAAAGTATGAGCGAGTTATGATCGATTGAGTGGAGGGGGGTGAAATTCGTACCTACTGCTACGTTTCTGCTTATTCCGAGAGACTCGCGAGGAGTTTTGAGGAGCTGTCTGTTGGGTTGGAGAGCTAACGACGTGTTGGTCGTTTTGATATCAATTTCATCAGTTTCTTGATCGATTTGGATTCTTAACTGACCGATTGAAGTTGAGAAGTGCAGACGGGATAAGACGGGGACAGCGAACTGTGATAGCCATGGATAGTTTGCTATTGCTTAAGTTCTGAGTCAAATTTCTGAGTGAAACTTTCCAGGATTGAAGCATGTCTTATCAGTAAAATACTTGGGAAGTTTCACCTCAAATGGTCGAGTAGTTTGTTCATAATCTTGGATCAAATGTACCTGGGTCTGTAAAGCTCTGAAGTTAACACAGATTACGGTTTGATCCATATCTGAGAATTGGTTTAAGATTTCGACCTGAAAATTATTCAGGGTAGGAGTGAAGGGTCCAATCAAGCTTCCTGTGAAGTTTGATCATCATTGGTCGACTGGTTTGGAAGGACTGAGGTCTCAAAGTTCAAAGATACTTCTGTTATTAGCAATTTCGGATTTTTCGGTATCATCTATGGTCATTTTGGTCATTTTCGATCAATTTGGAGAGGAGTTTGTTGCTGAAACTGCCATGCCTGCATACAACTCAACATTGGAAGGTGTGGGGGCTGATTTCAGCTCTTGGTGATGAAGGAGACCGGAGTCGTCATGAGTCTTAAGCCGCTGTTTGGGTTCTCGGAGCTGCCAGGTACTACCGCCGTTGGTGTTATATTGAGATCTGAGTAGTATTTTGGAATATGCATGCTTTACCTTGCTGGAATGCTTGGTAGACCAAGGTGTACAGCAAGTTTTATCGATGCTCTATCAAGTTGATTGAGTGATCTTATAGCATCTTCTGGTTGTACTATGAAGTTGTGATAGTTGGATTGATGGACAGTTAGCGTCGTTGGGGAGCTATTCAGAAATCATGTTTCCAGTGATATAGAGGAATAACTTCAGTTAGATAGTACAGAGCTGAGTATTTTAGTTAGAGTACAAAAGATCTGTTTGTAACACAAGTTTATGCAACCTATACGTAACCTTGAATCATAGCAAGCTTTAAACTTGAGCCGAGCGGATACAAGGTCGCTTAGGTTAGAAGAGTAGATAGTGAAACATTTGAGTGGAAACATCCAGATCTAGATCCAACCTTGTCAATCCACATACCTCTGCACAGCCATATATCAAGTGTATTCCTAGACAGAAAAACACGTTATACGATACCGCTCTAAGAACTTCGTCTTCAACTTGTCCCAAGTATCGATGTCTCATGGTACTCTATTTGCGTGGTTGTACCAACTGTGCGTTCTCTTCTTGAGAATACTTGGAAAGATCCGCAAACGATCTGGTTCAGCGTCTTCCTTATTAGTGACAGATACAGATTCAAACAGTTTAATATAATCATCTGCATCCTCATCGTCATCTGAAGATCCTCCCTTGAACTTCGGGTAACCATGTTTTGTGATGGGTTGGCCTGCCATACTTCGAACAAATGGAGCCCTTAGAACTTGAGTTGCTATCTTGGCAGGAGCTGGAATCGGCACTGGTACTGCAGCTTGAACAAGGACAGTAGAGACAATACCCGCAGCAGTAGCTGCTTGGGCTTGTCTCTTCTTGAATATGGACGGTCCTGTGGTTGGCTGTAAATAAGGAGCAGCGCTGTCCTTCTGAGCTACTAGAGTTAACGGAAGGAGTTCCCGCACCAGTGCTTGAGGAATAAGTTCCTGCGTCTGTAAAAGTTCCACTAAGGTAGTAATAACTTCTACTACCTTAGTTGCAGGAACTTCGTTCGAAGAAGTAAACTGATCTTGATCTGCAGAAGTACTTCTTACCTCCGGGTCAGGAGTAAACAACTGCGGATATAAAACAATATTGACTTCGGGGAAAGGTTTCCATCCTACTTCACTTTTTGGATGTTCGGTCTCAGCACTTAGCCGAGTGGTAACTTCTTCGAAGTCAAGTTCTCTCTGAGTAGATTCGAGAAGAGTTGGAGGTAGTGACTTTGGTGTCCGGGGTGAACTTGATTCATCAAAGTTTGGTTCCTTGCTCTTCCATTCTTTTGAGTTAAGCGTTCTCCAACCTCGTTCTCTTTTCTTATGCTCTTCTTTTAACCGACGAGCTTCTTTCAGAATCTGTTCTCGATATTCTGCTCGTCTTTCACGCCTCTTGTCTCTCTCAGATTGCACGTCTCCAGGAGGATCAGGCTTGCCCGTCGACATACATGTCTCTAGACTTCTGTTCATTGATCTTGGATAATTTCAGCATTCGCATCTCCGGCAGCGACGTCAAAATTTATTCAGTCTTCTATATGTACCACACAAGAAAACCAAAAGATGCTCAAAAGTAGTAATTTAAGGACCGAACCCATAGAGATGCAAGTAAAGATCATCCAAAGTAGTAAACATGTGACAAAGGTGATTCTTTATGATTGTCTTTTATTCTCACAGGCAGAAATCAGTCCCGGTAGAGATCAAACTCAGGTCTATCCAACAAGACAGAGTTGATAATCCTGACAAATAACATAACAGATACTAAACAAGCCAGGGACCTCAAGAAATAGATAAACAACAGAGAAACAGAGCCACGGATGAAAATGTCACACGAGGAAGTACTGCTGAAGTGCTACTTAGTAGCCTCTAACACCATAAACGCTAAGTATCTTCACACTAAGTTATTTCGACTACTACTGCTCTCGGAAAACTCTGGCGAAGAAGACTCTTCTTCCGCCGAAGTACCAGGTTCAACTTCTTCCGAAGTGTCTTCACTAAAGAACAACTTCCTCCAAAGTCAACTTCCTCCAAAAACTTCTTCTTAGTAAACTAACCTCGCAGGTGTTGGTCTATATCAGACTTCGCCACAAACTCCTACTCTGATTTCAGATGTCAAATAGCAAAGCCTTCGGCACCCAGACTAATTCCTACCACAACAAACTACGATACTTTGTAGGTAAATCTCCGAAGTTGACACTCACAATGGCTCCGTAAACTCAAGAAATAAAAAATCCAAAATAACAAACACATAGAGGTACTGAACACGAACAACACAACGCTTATATACATATCTCTCCGAAGATGACGAATCTTCTTCCTAAGAAGTCAAGAGTACTTCTGGTCCGTCGGATGAAGATCTTGTGCCTGAAACAACACCAGGAACAACACCACTTTCTATCGCTAACTCTCTTGCTATCTCGCTAACCGAGAACTCAACGGTTGCTCTAATCTCTCTAAGCTCTCTAACTACCCGTTGTCCTAATCTAGCTACGCGGTTCTTCACCGAAGAACCCTATACATCTGCAGCTGTGAATTCATGCCTAATATCTCAGAGAATCGTCAGCTCCAAAGTATCTAGATTGGTGGCGAAGTAGTTCTTCAGCGTTGGCTCGACTCTACTCCGAAGTTGAGCGCTATGTTCCTCGACCTTCACCAGTCGTCGCTTCAAGTCCTCGATCTCTTTCGTCATCTTCGCAATGATGTCATGGTTTCGATTCTGCTGTCCGCGCATCTCGTCCAACTCCTTCTTTGTTAGAGAAAGAACCTTCTCATGCTCTTTCTCCTGGTCAACTTCTGCCGAAGAAGAGTTTCTTTCTCCAAACTCACGTTCTTCAACTCCTTGGCCTTCGCCTGAGTCTCCTTCTTCGCCACGAGGACTGCCGCACGTAAGTTGTCTTTCTCTTGCTGTTAGTTTCCTCGGCCGAAGTGCATCGTCTGCACTAGCTCTGCTAAGTTCAGCTTCCTCTCGATGACTTCCTCATAAGATCCTCGGTTACCCTCCAAAGCATACAACAACGGCACAACCACTTCTTGAATGAGCCGAAGAAGCGAGTTGTAATACTTCCTCGACTGTCGAAGTAGCTTTCAGTGTGATATCTTTTCCCTTCTTCTCCCGAGGAGTGTCCTCGTCTTCGGCTTCTTCGGTTGCTTCTTCTTTGATCTCTTCTCCATCGAAGCAGACTGTCTTTGTCATCTTCATCTTCTTGCGAGACTTCTGCGGCGATCTCGGAGTTTCTTCTAAGATCTTCTTCCTCCCGCTCTTTCTTACTGGTGGAGGTACCTCAACTACATCCTCGTCCTCCTCTTGAGTTACTGTCTCAGGCGCTTTTGCTGGAACTGCCTCTGAAATAGACTCAGCCTGTTTCTTCGCTTCCTCGATCGCTGCGTCTTCGGCGGCTACCTCGTCAAAGAACTTCTCCAGTTGTACATCTCTAACTAGAGTCTGTGCGACCTCGAACTCTTCTTCTTCGGCTGCTGCTGTAAAGCCCAACTTCTTCTGATCAGCTTCCGATAAGAGTCCTATGCCCATGTAGAAAATTGAGACAAATGCTCCGATGTACACTAGATCTTCGTCGACCCAGAGCTTTTGCACATGGAGATGAACGATCCTCGCCCAATGAGCTCTTCTCCCGGCGAAGAATTGTTCGATGAAATTGATCTGCCAATTCGACATGTATGTCGTTCTTCTTGACCGGAAGATCGTCATAATCGCATCTGCAACCTTTCTCTTCTTCGGGTTACAGTAATCACTCGTTCTGTAACCATTCCTCTCCTGAGGCAATTCCTTGAAGAGCTTCGGGAAGTTCTTCTCTGCTTCTACCAAAGCCGTCACCGAAGTGCTATCAAAAAGAAAGTCGCCCTCCTTACCGGCATCGTCTTTCCCCAAGACAGAGGACCAGTGTGCTTCGATCCAATTGTAGGGTCTTCCATATGATGCGTCCGCAGGGTGCTGCCTGCATACCTTGAGCTCGTGTACCAACTTCGAAGAAACCATCCCTCACCAAGGAAGTAGTAGGAATGATAAGCCCATCTCCTCGAGCTCCTTCTCATAGCGGCGAAGAGCTGCTCGGTTGACATCTAGTGCTCGGAGCCTCGACGGTTTGGATGTATGCATCCCTCTCATAAGCCGAAGACCTAGATTTCCAATCTGTTCAGCTACAATGAGGTACGAAGAATGAGTGAGTACTTCGTCACTAACTGACTTCGACGAAGTAAGGGTTCTTCGTCGAAAACAGACTGCGCTGCGCTCCGCCCCTCTGAATAGTGTTTAGCGATACGACAAATGACTTGAAACTTCCTATTTATATCTCACGACGATTCTTTCACACGTGCCAAAGTTAGGGTTGATTCAACTTCGACTGATGTTCTTCGGCATTTGCAGTGCGGTGATTTTCTTCTTCTCTAACTTCGTCATCCTGGTATAACTTCGTCATTCGGCGTCTATAGCCTTACATAACATATCGTTAGAAAGCTCTTCGTCCGAGGAATTCAACTATGAGAAAATCCTATCCCTGATGTCTTCATAAGTTCAGTAGGTTCCTCCAGAACAGAGATTCTTCCCTAAACTTCTAATTAACACTATTCTATAGATATCTTTTATCTTCTATCATCTATTCTTCTTATTTACTTTACAACTAATCAATTAATTAACAAAAACGAAAAATCAAGGCTTAACGATATTGGTGGAGGAAATCCATCACAAGCACGAGACAAGAGAGTGACTACATCGATGTAGTGCGAGATCTCATCTTTGAGAAGAGAGAGAGCTCGAACTCTTCTCATGCACCGGTGGAGCTTTTAGCTCAAAAATGGAAAAGGACTCAATTTTTTGATGAACCGGTTTTCATGGAGGACTCACCAAATAGAAATACTCGTTCGAGTAATGTTCGACTACACCAAGGGAGCCAAGAAGGAAGTTGAGAATGGCAAATTTCACCATTTTATCTTCTCAAGTGAGATATGATGTGGTTGAAGATGTGGGTACTCAAAAAGTCAACATCACGATTGGACAGTTGATTGCACTCAACCTCAATTTACGAAGAGAACTTAGAGGAGGATTGAGTTCTAACAGAAGCAAGAAGAAGAAACCCAAGAGCAAGACATCAAAGTTTGTGGGAGTTGCTGTGGTGGATGTGCATGCTTCAGAGGTATGCACTAAAGTTTCAAAGATTGAAGTCCGATTGAATGATCACTACGTCTCTGACGTGTTGATGGATGGAAGGTCGGTTGTAAATGCCATATCAAAGAGTTTGATGAAGAAGTTGGGGATGGAACCAACTCGCTCGGCTACCATTGTCGTAGGAATAGCTAACAAGCAACGGGTAAGACCTCTTGATGTGTTAGAGAAGGTGGTTTTGTCTGTGATTGGAGTTCAAACATTGATGTCCTTTCAAGTACTAAAAGACTCTAGTTATGATTTGCTCTTAGGTAGGCGTTGGTTGAGAGCTATGCGCACCACAGATAGATGGCATAAGAGATATTTACGGATTGTGCCTAGAGATCATAGAGTGATAGTATCTCTCTCGGGTGTTGGAGTTGTGACTTCTGACTCTGATAGACCCACTAGTGACTACTGGAACTGATACGGAGGACGATTAGAGTGTCTCAAAGATAGATACGAGAGATTCTTATGATCAAGAATCCTCGTCTGATGACGAAGGATTTGATCGAGATGAATTATTACATCAGCTTAGTGCGATTGACTTGTTGCTTCGACCAGCAATGGAGAAAGATCTTGACAAAGAAAAGTTGAATGAGGTAGAGATTGTGAGAAGACTCTCTACCCTGAAGTTTGATATCAATGTCACTCAAGATGAGAAAAGTAGATTCCTAGATATATTTCGGAAATATATCCATGTGTTTGCTTTCAGTTACAAGGATTTGAAGGAGGTGACTCTAGAGACTCATCGAATCAAATCGGAGGAGAACACAAGATTAGTTCGACAGAAGCATAGAAGGGTCAATCTTACAACGGCCATGATGGTCAAGGAGGAGATAGACAAGTTGAAGGAGGCAAGTTTCATTTACGAGGTGGAGAACTCAGAATAGGTTTCATCCGTTGTGATTGTCAAGAAGAAGAATAGTAAGCTGCGAGTGTGCATATACTATAAGAAGATGAATGCAGTTATCAAGAAGGATTATTATCCTCTATCATTTATAGATGAGATTTTGGAGGAAGTTGTTGGTCATGAGTGGTACAGCTTTGGTGATGGTTATAGTGGGTATAACTAGATCAAGATAGCACAGGAGTACCAACAGTTGACTACTTCCACTACTTCTTGGGGAACATTTACATTTCGGGTGATGTCATTTGGACTGTGTAATGCTCCGGCCACGTTTCAGAGTTCATGAACAAGATGTTTGAATCATTCATAAGGAAATTTGTCCGGGATTTTATTGATGATTTTTGCGTGCACGGAAGAAAAGAGGACCACTTTGATCATGTGATCAAATTTTTACAGCGGTTGGAGCAAGCCAACGCTTCTCTAACTCCAGAGAAGTGCATCTTTGGCTGCGAAGAATGTCTACTGTTGAGACACATCATTTCCAAGAATGAAATTGCGGTAGATCCTAAGAAGGTGAAGAAGATTGTGGATCTTTCATTTCCGATCAATTTGCCAAAGTTGAGGCAGTTTCTCTGGCATGCTTGGATATTATCGTAGGTTTGTCTTGTCCTTAGCTTTGATGATGTACATGAAGAAGAGAGTTGATTTTGACTTGATAGTGCATGATCAGAAGGCAAAGGAAGCATTTGAGGAGCTGAAAAAGACATTGGTAACAGCTTTTATGCTTGCTAAACCTGAGTGGAGTAAAGCATTTATTATGTATACGGATACCTCCAATATAGCAATCGGATGTAAATTAAGTCAATTAGATGGAGATGGGCATGATCATCCTATAGCTTATGCTAGTAGGCAGATGATTCTCACGGAGAAGAATTAATCCGTGACTGAACTAGAAGGATAAGCTGTGATTTTTGGATCGAAAAAATTTTGACACTACTTGCTAAGAGAGAAATTTTCCATAGTCACAGATCACAAGGCTTTAAAGTATATCTTTAATAAACCTAATGCCGAAGGTCGTATTGCTCTTTGAAAGATCATTCTAACAGAATACAATTACGTGACTGAAGATAGATCAGGGAAAAATATGCAAATGTAGATCATTTGTCGAGGACTTATGATGATGAAGGAGAAGAACCATTTGATGATTCATTTCCAGACGAGCAAGTGATGACCATCACAAGTATTGAGGAGGTATCGGACGAGTACAAGGAAATCTGGAGTTTTCTTGCAGATGGATCTTTCCCAGAAGATATTTGTATGTTGGGGTCTAGAGCACCTTCTGAAGGATGAGGAAGCCGTGTGATTTTGTGAGAAGACGGGTTTTCTAAGAAAATCCGTGTGTTTGTGAGTTTAGACAGATCTTAGAATTTAGAGCTGCGATACCAGTGTAAATCTTCTGTTGGAACGAAATCTTTTATGCTATAATGGGCTAAAGGAGAAATCCTAAGACATTACAAGCGAACATTACGAATTCATGGGATATCACCAAGGAGTCATAGAAGTAAATGTTGTTTGGATATATAGTCAAAAGAGCTTGGAGAGAAGCTAGAAGGCTACCATAGTACACATTACGTGTTAAGGAGTAGAGAGCATTGATAAGTACGATTGTCACCTTTCCATGGTAGTGAGAGTTGACGAGGAACATCCCAACAAAGATATGAGAAATTGTTTTCTCATAGCCCCGGAGGAGAAGGAAAATTTTAGCACTTTGGCTACAAGAGAAATTCTGACATACGTTTACTTTCCTACCAAGTTGAATCGAATTTTGAACCGAGAGACTGAGCTTCCTAACTATCCTTTCCTCAACTGGAAGAACTCATGAAGAGTAGAATGAACAGACCTCAAGTGTTAATTACTTTTTCGGGTTAGGAGGAATTGTTTTCCTCTAGACTGTACTTCGTTTCTCTTAGGGAAGTGTAAGAGTTCTAGAACAGAAACACATACTTTGGGTTTCCTTTTCTCCTCTCAAGGAAGTCAGTGACACTTAGTTTAACCTTGTATATCATGTGCAACATGAGCCAATATTTATGATCTTTTATACTTTTACTATATTATTTTTTAAAAATGTTTTAAAAATTTTATTATACAGATTTTAGATATTTAAATAATATTCAATAAATAAATTTTATATCTTATTTTAACTATAATATGTATTTTAATATTCTAAATCATATTCTTTCAATATCTTTATTAGATCTTAGTACATGATAATGTGATATAACATGAGTACAACTTTCAACCTGGAGATCAATACAACCTCAAATTTTGACCTAAATATTTTGTACTTCTACAATAAGATTATGTATCATTTAGTAGCATCTTTGATGTCATCTGGTTACCCCTAGACTTATAGATGTTTCCATCCGATGTCTTATGTCTGACCTAGGCGGTGGAAATTCTATGTTGATTTTGACGTAGAGTCCAAATACTCCATGTTCTGAAATAGGATAAGAGAGTGATTGTGCTCGCTGTTGATGACGTTTGACAATTAAGGGAAGACATAAAACTGTCGTTGTATTTAGAATTTAGACTAGTTAATTCTAAGATAATCTTAGTCTCTCAAAAGTTTATGGAGTTGCATTTCTCATTCCATCACTATCAAAAGTGTTTGAGTTACTTTAGTTTCATGGTTGACAATTTCTTCTTCATGTTATTTATCTTGCATTGATCAACAAAATGTGAGCACTTTTTCAAGAATCTTTCCAACGTAGGATAGGAGGCAGTAGTCAGAACGAAAGTGGGAATGCTATCTTGCATTAGCAATGTAAGGACCCCTAGCTCCAGACCCTCCGGTATTATTTGTGACTTACAAGATCTGAATCCTCAAGTCATGTAAATCCTTCTCCATGAGTGAAATTGTCAAAAGCAATGTAAGCAAGAAGCTTTGACTGTTATCGTTGGCTAATTCTGACAATTTAGCCAACGGCTTCTCTGCTGTTGAGAATCCAAACACTTGAAACAAATGACGCATTAACAGTTCTACATGGTAGTAGATTAGCCTTTGGAAGATGTACTAATAGCTATAGGTTGTGGCTCTTGTTAACATTTAGTTACTGCTGTGAACCTTCTGCATAGGTATAAACATTATAGGAGCCACACAGAAGACATCGCGACATGCCTAAAGCTCTCTTTTGTATTCTAGTGTGTTGCGTGGATACATGCCAATCCGTTAACATGTACATCTGCACCTCTGTTCAATGTTCGGTGGGAAATTGCGGAAGAGGAGTGGATAGAAGAATCTCTATTTCCACGAGAACTGATTAAGACTCTGTGCGCTTAAAGTCACGAATCCAAGATGATTTTATATTGACAAGATGTAAACCTGACGTTAATTGCATGTATTCCACTGCTAGATACAGAAACCTTTCTCATCGGGAGAGCTCGAGAAAGGTTGTTGGTTGCGAGAAGATAGACTTTGCATATTATGTAACCTTAGAAAGATAGAAAATGAACAACATATACTCTTAGGATATTGTTCATATTCGAATCGCACATGATATTATCGTCAATAGATTCAAACTGTGAGTCACTTCTTTTGATTCTCACACAAGACCTACAACGTGAAGCACTTAAAAGCTATTCATTTTTTTTTATAGACTAGAGAGATTGGTGTCTTGGCTGGATAATTAAGCTTTTACACGTATGCTTTAAGCTTAAGGGTCTCATTACTCATGATTTAGTTCATTCTTTTACTTATCATCATAATCTCGATAAGGACATGTTTTTTCTCAGCACGATGTTCTGATTGTTAACCATAACTCCTCCGAAATGTTTATGGAAGGGCACTAACAGTGAGTCTCAAAGCAATTCATATAAATTATACATCCATAATCCATGTGGAAGATAATATCTTACGCGAATAAATTCTTCCGCAGCGGAGAACTTTTTTCAAAAGAAGCTAAGCACCAAACACCTGGCAAAGGAGCAAACTGTCCTGCTAGGGTGCGACTGAACATATTAGCTAAGGGGTAGCGGAAAGAAAAGAATCTAAGTCTGGCAGATCCTCCCCTCCGCGATTCCTGTTTCTTTGCATTTTTTGCACAACCAAGCATTTTTTCCAATTGTAGTGTCTGTATACAACGAAGGATACAAGCTGAAGAGATGAGGAATCTTGCCGATCAACTCACCTCGCATGTGGTCCTGTAGGTACCGCCATGCTTCTTGAGCAGCAGAATTATCATTGCTATCAAAGTATACTACTTTACTTGAGTTTATTTTCTCAGGTTCTAGTATATCTAAAACACTAGTGATTGACAGCATAGCTAGTGAACTATACTTTGAGTCTGAAACTTCCAGTTTTAGAGCTGGCACCACTGTTCCTAGACTTGTGGTAACGTGTAGACCAGCTTTTAGGAGACACCATAGTGCTTTTACAGAGTTTCTCAAGATCACACGTAACCATTCTCTATTTTCATGTCCCACGATCAATTCAAATCCATGCTGGTCAGGAACAGTATGATTTTCATTCTCATTTTCACAAGCAAAGTGAAGAACCAGAGGATCTCCCACATTTATCTTCGTCTTTATTCGATGTGACCAGGATGCATCCTTGGCGGTAAAGTAAGGCCGACGAGGAAGTTGTGTACTGGAATTAGATATTCCAATGAGTCGATCCATGTGCTCAAAAAGTCGAGTGAAGCTATCTTGTGCAATCTTCTGAGTCTTGTAGAATTGCGCATTCATTCGCATGAAGTCGAGTTTTAGCTCGTCCATCTTTTCGTGCAGCCCGTCAACCTTCAAGTCCAACCGGTCAATCTTCAAGTCCAGCCTGTCAATCTTTACATGCAAAAGGTCCAAACTTGGAGTCTCTTGTTTGAAAGACATGTGATGCACGTATCGTTTCTCCACACATGTTGTCCTGTTGGACCCACTTGTGACAATCGAACCAGTACCAATTCTGCAGAAGTTGTCCAATACGTGGTTGGATTTCGTGGTCTTATCAATCAGTGCAGCAGTTTTAGATTCTATCCATTCATGGACTTCTTGAATATCATCTGGAGAGAGGAGATCCAACGCTGCTTCACATTCATTTGTAAGATCCGTGTCGGCAATTCTTCTCCATGTGTGCTTGAACAGATCTCTAGAGTTGTCTTCCACTCTTTTTCCTTGATCTTTGATTGATTGCTTCAATCTCTCCTTCAGAAGTTCCATTGATACAGCTTGATCCTTCCGGTATACACACTTGGTAAGCTGTTTTACACACCGAGTCCTCAGAACGTCCACTACCAAAGTTACTCCAGGAGGACCCTTAGCAGAGGCACAAAAATTGTAAAGCTCTTGTAGAATATACTTCTTCACGTACTCCCAAACACTTTGTTTCGACTTCTCTGATCGCACAAGAATATCCAAGAAGTTTCCGTCCTCCTCATTCTCCACTAGTACATCATGACCGTTGTGAAGTATGGAAATGAGATTGTACTCACAATCGTAAATCAGCTTTGAATCAAAAGATAAACTTCCAATCATCTTTCTCCACAACGAAATCTGCTTGTCATAAGCACATGTATCAACTTGCCATTGTGCTCAAATGTTACAACATGAAACAGAATTAACGTTACATGGTTACAGAGCAAGAACTTTGAGGTCAATACAATACAAACCTGGAATTTAGGAAAGAAGCCAGCTGACAAGGAGGTTCTTCTCTGGTCTTTACAACGTACTCTCAAACCCAGATATGATTCACCACCCTTCACATGTCGGCTCTTCCACTTGAGCGAGCGTTGTTCCTTCACTCTAAAAAGAGTTGGTACAAAAGAGCGTGACCTCCCTTCTCCACTTGACACCTCAAAGCAAAGGTCCAAACTTGCCATCAACATCTGCATCATCTTGAAGTCTAGTTTACGATAGCCTTCCTTCCGCAAAGATTTTAAGACGCTCTCTTCCACAAATAGTTCAAAATCGCACTTGTTGAGAAAACCGTCATTTGAAAGTGGCACTGCTTTCTTGTCTTGAGCTTTCTCAAAATCCTTTCCCGTGCTCATCACATTCCCAAGAAATGCATGTGTAAGCCAATTAGGATTGACAACCATTAAATCTTCTTGGGGAAACCCAAGAATTGTTCCTACATCATGAAGATAAGAAGCTAGGGCTCCAATAACCTTCCTTTTCTCCTGATCTGAGTGATTCAACAAGAAATCTTTTAGAGTGAGATTAGCAGCAGAACATAAAGAGACGAACTCTTCATATGTCACAACTGGTTGCTTGTTATTTTTCAAGGCCCAACTGAGCAAAAAGTTGTTGACTTGACAACACTCCTCAGGCACCATGAAAAGCTTCTGCTCAAAAAGATCCTTGAAATCATCATATACTTGAGTCAGAATCGGTTGTACGTCCTCCTTTTGACGACCATTCACCAAGAATGGTGAAGAGTAGATCGTCAAAACATCAGCGAACTCCTTCCGCAGCTTCTCCAAAACTGGTAAAGCCCACTCGTTGCTGGTATCTTACCTTTTATCCTTGTGGGTCAAGACCACTAGCACTACTAAGGCAAATTGAATCCAGTTGTCTGAGAATTTGAAGTGATGAATTTCAGCCAATAAAACAACTCTTCCTCAAGAAGGTCGTCTAACTTTCGCTTGTGCGTCTTTGCTGCTCGGTCATACAACGAGAACACAAAGAGGAAAACGCATGCCTTGTTCAACTTCGTGAAGAGGTACTCTTGAAGGACACGGAAGATATCATGTCCTGCTAAATCCCACAAGGACAGTTGCATCTCTTTGCTATTTTTCAGAACTTGAATGTTGATACCACGCGTCCTCGGTATGCATTTCTCTAGAACACGAGTGTACCATGGCGTCTCCATTTGTAACATCGTATGAGCAAGTTGAGTTTTTCCTGCGATCAAACATGTTGATAAAATGAGTTAAGTGCTAAAGATCATGTAAAAATTAAACAAAGGAGATCAAAGAGTGATCATTTCTCAAGAATGGAGATATTAACACAATCAACATGAACAATTATCAATGAATGCATACATTAGAGAGCAATACAGAAATAACATAGACTCCAAAAAGTAAAAGGAGTACATAAGTCGCACTATTAACAATCAAAGTACACGAGAGAACGAACCTCCGGAGATAGTGAGTAGAAGAGAAATCTAACAATCCACATTCTGATTACTTGAAGAATTATAAAGAGAGAGAAACAACAAGACATAATATTACACAAGAAGGAGACACCTTGGAGAAAAATGTTCTTAACACATGTGGAGACAAAAGCTAGTCTAAGAAGAGAGTAACAAAGAGACCTATAGTCTACTACAAGAGGGATACATCATGGAGAAAAATGTTTGTCCACCATGTGTTATCACCATAGCTAGAGAACGCACATGAACATATCAAAGTAAAGAATGAAAACAAATTTTAAAATAAATAAATCATAAAATCGTAGAGGTCAAACACATATCTCCTACCTTAACAACGCACACTTCATCGGAAGACAATCACAAGTACCGCGTCTGTATATTCATAACTAGCTTCAATTCTTGATGTGTAAAAGTGATCATACATATGGAATTGTAATCTATTGCAATAGACTAACTGGACAACGATTCCTTTCACGTAAATTGTCTGTGGAATGTGAAATCATATGAACATTGTTGCATCTATATTCGACCATTTCTTATCAAGAAACACACTGATTGAAGCCTCATGCAGCCCATCCGTCACGCAGACGAGGACTAAATAATGGTCAAATCTCTTGCAGACAAATCTTGGCCATCAGTCTTCTATTGCTATCCATTTTATGCATTATGATATTAACATACTCTTCTTAGTATTTAGCAATCTCTAGATATTCTCGGTATTCGCAACTCTTCTTTGACTTAAGAAGTACATGTGAAAACATTCTGAAGATTTTCCACAAGTCTTAAACTAAGCCATTCCGGTCTTAACGCCTTTTTTTCCTTTTCCCCAAAACAACTATTTCTCCAAGTTCATGTATCCCTCTTGCTCTATTAACAATATGTTCTACCTAGAATCTAAATAAAGAACTTGATACTTCTTGAAATATATATAGTATGTTCAAACTTACGAAGTTCTTAGAGCAATTATTGTAGTTCAAAGAGATCGAAATGGAGAAAAAGTTTTGAGAAAGTTGAGTTTTGAGTTCTGATCTTTATTCCTTCAGTTCTTTTTTTCTTTCTATATATATGGTTCTCAAGATCTCTTCAAGTTCTACTTCTAAATAAAACCGGATCCAATTTTCTATTCTAGTAGGTCTATTTCAAAGTTTAGTTCCCATGGCGTCAAAATTCTCTCTACGGTTCTCGACAATAGTCTTAAGTATGCATATTCATCCTCTTTCGAGTTCAAAAGAGGTGGCATGCTGTATAATTTAATACCTAACCCTTTCGACCGGAAGGGTTAGGTATTAACTCAAATGCTTGATTAAATTATGAATTCTTGAGTACAATACTCCGAACTTGTTTTTTTTGAAGCGAGACAATCCACACAAGACTTATTGGTTTTTTTCCTACTTTCTTCATGTTTAATCATGTTTAAAATTTTTAATTATTTATATCTATTTAATATACATATTTTATTTAACACTTATATAATTCTTTGGAGAACAAAAGTTATCCTAAAGTTAATGTTGCATGCATATTCGGAACGTAATGGGAGAGATAAAGAGGAGTGCTTTGAGAGTCTCACAGGCTTAGCTGAATCATAGGTAGTACGAGAACATGCCTTTGGAGAACGCCACGGGAATGAATGTTCTACACGTACCTGCCATAGGATTTCCGCAGAGAAACACTCGACCGCAAGTGGGATGGACCCACCCACTTCCACCGAATGTTGCCTGCAGCTCCGCTAGATATGTCTCCTGCCTTGCTTTACACCTCAACGCTTCCTCAACCTGCGCTTTTCGGGCTGCTTGAGGTAGATATTCGTAACGAATGTCTTTCAGTGTTGAATTGACCTGCACCAATTTCATCAGCTCCCGGAACGCTTCATCATCGTCAAGAACATTGTGGTTCAAGGTGAGGACTTCGAGATTCGTATTTGCTCTCAGAGTTCTGAGTAGAGGTGTCCGCAAGGGTGGCTCAGAGTAGAACGTTAGTTGTTTCAAACGTGAAGTCCGTAACCACACCACCATTTCTGTCTCAATGGCTTCCTTTGTCTGAATCAGATTGGCAATGGTGGGCATGCGGAGATGAAGACTTCTAAGGGTTGAGTTGGATGCTAGTGCCTTGAAAAATGCAGGCCAGTTGAGCTCCAAATCCGCAGATCCACTGAATGAGAGAGCCAACTCCTCGAGATGTGTCGCCGACTTTGTCCAATCGACAAGCTGACTGAAGCCGCCTGAATCGATGCCGACTCCAGTAGAATTTACAGACCTATATGCCGTAATCCCCCGAAGCTTGAAAATCTTAATAGAACGATTGGCTCGTAAGGCTACGAACAGATTTAAATAAACTACGGGTGCAATATGCGCTCCACGTAGATATTTCCAGCTTAGCTATAGCTATAGAGGAATTCCGGAGAAGGAGATGGGCCAAACTATCTAGCACTATTAGTCCCTGGACAAGGAGATGAGACAAACTGTCTGACGCTAGTTCCATTCTTTCCGCTCCTGGACCATCAAATGCCAATACCAATTTCTGAATGGATGTGTTGGGACGAGAACCTAAAAACGCCTCTTTGATTAAACAATCCAGTGCCCCTTCACCTGACAACCCGAGGTATCTGTATATTTGGAGGTGAAATGTTTTCAGTCCTTCGTGCAGTGCCATTGCTTGCCCGAGGATTTTAGCCTCAACCTCGTCCATACAGTTGACTATGAGATGTAAGAAATTCAGTTTTGGAGCAGCACCTAAGAATTCTGAGACATCCGTTGACATTCCTTTGGTAAAACCAAATTGTTCACATGACAGCGCAAGATTTTGAAGACTGCTTACACCCTTATAAGTGAGCGCTTCTGCGATTTGGCCGAAACTGAACCAATCCTTGACACAGTCCAGCCTTAAAGTCTCCAGATTTTCAACAGTGCGAAGGATATCTGCGACCAGAGTCCAACGAGCGGACACGTGTTCTTTCTTTACTCCGAGCCACGTCAGATCCCGGGAGAAGTGAAGTTCCTTCAAGACTGTGCTGTGCTCCAGACCCCGCGTGACTGCTTCTACTTCCCGGAATGACAACCCTTTTGTTCTCATGGTCCCTCGTAGTCCCAAATCATGGACGATATCACAGCTCTTGAGACAGATGCCCAGGGCTCGCATGACCTTCATCCGGTAGTCCAACCAACGCTCAGTGGAGAATCGTTTCCCATATTCCGCATCAAATATTTTTCCTATCTTGTTGTAGAGGACCGAAGAAGACTTCAGCCGAAGCTTCTTGCTCGGATCAGCGTGGCTAGCGATTTCCTCCAATTCTCGCAATACTTGCTCAAACAGTGACTCATCCTCCTCTGCAGGATCACTACTTTCACCACCGAAGACTGCCCCATCGAACACACTCGCATTTGCCCCATCACGTCCATTTTGCGGGGACTCCGACATCTGATTTGATGTTGAAGGCTGATAGATATAAGGTCAAGCGCGTACCGGAGCTGAGGATCCTTTCACTGGAAGATTCAAGACTGCGATATTGAATATGCGCATAGTGCTTCACTTCTGACTGAAGTTTCTAGATCTGTTGCAGTGGTTGAAAGGCAGGGCCGAACGTCTGCTACAAACAAATCATAAACGTTTGTTAGAAATGAATGTTCGTGTTGCCACCAACTTAGAACGATAGCCACATCAAGCGCTGGATTAGATCTATCGCACGAAGCAAGCTTGAAGGTCCTCTAATCTGAAGGAAACCTCGAAAGTGTGGTTTCGATGGCAACTCCACTCGACCTTAACGACCGAACCAATGAATCCGAGAGTTCTTATTGACTAAAACGAGTCTGCACATTCTCATCGTGGAGTATAATAGTGAGAGGCACTCTTATGAACCAACAGATGCAAGATGGTTAATACAGTCGCAATTTTCTTCATATACTTTAATGGCTTGAAAGTCATTCACCATCGTAATCCATTGGATAAGCTGATAGCTATATCGATATGCAGTGGGCAGCAAGAAGCTAGCAAGCTGCATCAAAGATTTTCATGAAGGGGATGTATACAGAACATTCAGCTTGCAGCCCGACAAGAAGGACGATGACTATGGTGCAGAAAACGTGGATGCAGCAAAAGAGAGTTAGAATGAGGCAAGCGATGAACGTAAAACTGACATCATAAGACAGAAACCTAATGCAACCTGGTGTAATCCTACAAACTGCCCATTCAATGGAGGAGACTACAATTCGTGGCTACAGGCAGCTGGGCGATGTCAGTAGCAGGGAGGAATGATGCGATGGCGAGAGGAATCTTCAACTAAGGCTTACGCAAGAAAGAAGAACGATCCCTCACCTGAAACCGCTGATTTTTAAGCTTGCCACGTCTGGTAGGAAGATCTAGACGGAGCCGTCTTCGTTTGAGCTCGATGGAAATTCTTGTTTTCTCGAGTTAGGACTATCATGTCTGTATCCAACTGCAGTTCTCCCCATTCGAAGAGGATGGACTCCACGTTAGAGGGGAAAAGGCGTGCATATTCACCTCTCCAAAGCAACTAGTACTATACGCAGAGCTGACCAGTCTTGAAAGAACAGTGAACGATTACCCACTCTAATCGATACACAGCTACGAAGGGTAACTACTTCCGAAAACAGCATTTAAGTGGGAAGTGCCACAGATTAGTGAAAAGAACAATCGTGCAATCCAAGACGGGTCGGATGAAAAGCCCACTGTGCCGGCATCCCGAGTACGCAGGAATTCCAGAGGAGTCCGCCCGCGGAAAACCCGCAGGCACGCACTTCGGTTCCTCGGCCTCTCCGACGGCATCGGCCGGCCACTGAAGGCTGACTTTTGTCCCGTCGGGAAAGCCCACGCCGACCAGCACCCCGCGTCGAGCGGCGGACCAGCTCACGTCGTTCCGCATCCGACCGGGGCGCACACGAGGCCTCCATTCGCTTCCCTCCTGTAACGTATACGCTATGAGCCCGGAACCGGAACCTTGCGGTATGGGACGTAAGGTCTCGGGGTCGGTTCTTCATGGTCGTGAAGTCGCGGCGCAACCCGGGCGTAACTCAGCGCAACCGAGCGTAAGTTAGTTGACGTGGCGCATACCGGCACAAGTCCAACTCCGCGATTGTATATTAATAAATTAAGTTTGTATTGATGTTGTGTGTTGCAGCTTATAGGAGACACATGCTACGGCGATGATTAAATGCACGCGCGTGGAAGCGAATATCTGAGCTTGTGGTTAGCTGGAAGGGAAATGCTTGTTGTCTTTTATTTGAATTTTATTTGTAAGGGAAAAATTAAGATGAGTAGCTAGGAGTGTCCGCCTCGTCTTAATAAACCCGTACGTATTTTCATATGCATAAGATGAGTCCATATGACAAAGATATGGCTAGGATTCTTTTGGAATAAAAAAATATTACTTTTGAGCGAAAATGCATTTGTGACTTTCGAAAATATTACCATATTACCATAGCGGTATAGATGATATTTAATTATTTATTTCTGTTTGTATTTTATCTCCTTATTGTAAAGTAAGTTGAGAGCTAATTTAAATAGTGGAATAGGTCTTAAATCATTTAATATGATTTAATATTAAGTTTTGACTTGCTATGCAAGTTCAGAATATAATGACTAGAAGTCTAAACAATGAAGTCCTTTAAAAAGGAATTCAGGTAGGTAAATCAGCCGCAGGCTGATTTCCAGTATTAATAGCTGAAAAGCTATTTCTTTTATTTCTATGCTGACTAAGCATTAGTTAGAATATTTCTTTTAATTTATAATTCTGACTTGCTGTGCAAGTTCAGAAAGTACTTTAAGTGGTTAAATCAGCCGCAGGCTGATTTCTTCTAAAATAGCTGATTAAAGCTATCTTCTTCTTTTTATTTGCTGACTAGATTTTAGCAGGAAGTCAGGTAGGTTAGTTACTCAACCAGGGGTTGGAAGTAGTTCAGCTAATTTCCAGGTTACTTACAGAACAAGTAGATGAGAAGTTGAGTTTTCTGTTTTCAGCTAATCTACTTTATTAAACTAAAGTCTACTTTGCTGACTAGACAAGTTTAGAGTAGATCTGAAGAAAGCGTGAGCTTCTTCAGATCATTAGAAAAGTATTTAAATCCCTTAGAGGTTCAGGTTCAAGGGGGATAGCATGTTAGAAGTTGTTAGGTGGTGATAGTGAAAACCTGAAGCTACGAGGAAAGTCTTAGGAGCCGTAAGGCTGTCCCAGTGAACACCTGCAGTGAGGATTTGAGTTTGGGAGGCCGTGAGGCTGTCAAAATGGTTTCTAAGAATTTTCTTTGAGAGCAGTGACAGGTATTTCGACCTGCATAGAGCCCTGGCCCTGTTGGCACGTTTTCCCATCGTTCAGGGAAAAAGTAGGATCGTAAGTAGATTCATTAGCTTCGAGTTTTTAGGTTTTGAGAGTTTACGTCAGGTCAGAAACTTTACCGAATTGTTGCGAGAGCTGTGAGTGTCCGTTTGGCGTGATTTCAATTGCAGTAGATTAAGCTCGAGGAGGAGCTTAATCCTGTAAAGTTTCAGCTCGAGATCTACTCGGAGGAGTTCAGGGGTCCATGATGAAGTTCGACTGAATTTCTATCATAGAAAGTTTACCATCTGAGTGAGCATTCGAGGTTTTGATGATTTGGGAGTGAGCACTAGGTCCAGCCAGGACACCACAAGCCAGGAGACGCTGAGCGCTGCTCGTATGAGCCGTCTAGTACTCTACTAAGAATTTCGGAGGAGTTTTGGAGGAGCGCAAAGGCGGAGGTTTGCTTATATTTCGACTTGGAGCAGTTTTGCCTGTATTGTCTATTGCTGTGTGGATGTAGGTTGCGTAGTGGTTTGAGCAACACAGCTGTTTTCGACGAATTTTGGAGATTTTCCGTGTGTTGGGTTCGGGAGCTGCGCCCGAGAGAGAGCATACGTGACAGTGGTATCAGAGCAGAACTCTGAACAGCGCCTCTTCAGAGGAAGATTCAAGGAGTAAATTGTCATCATGACTTCACCTACATCAACTATACCATCAGCTGAAGGTTCCAAGAGCCCGAGAGCTGATACTACGCAACCGGAGGTGCAGAAACTACAAGCGTTGATAGCTGCTATGGCTGAGAAGATTGCTGCTCTGGAGCAGAAGACCATAGTCCCTTCTGATGGAGCTGGTCCTTCAGAAGCAAAGAAGATTGAGAAGCAGAAGGCAGTGACAGAAACCAGTTCAGAGGATGAGTCCCCAACAACAGATTTGCGGAAGCGCAAGTGGCCAGAACCAAAAGCACCTGCTGAGTATTCAGGAACCCCTTCACTTTCTGTCTTTGATTTATGGGTAACTGCTATGGAGAATTACCTGAATGCTTTTCCAAAAAGCAGTTGGTTTATTTACGCTGTGAGTAAGATAACTGGTGATGCGATGCAATGGTATTCTCGCACTCAGAAGTCATTGCAGTTGGCTGGAAAGCCAAAGTTGAGCACATGGGAAGAACTACGTGATGGGTTGCGTAAATACTTGGTACCCCGCAATGAGTATGCAAGTTACAGGCAAGAACTAGATAATTTGAAGCAAACTGGTAGTATACGTGAGTATGTGAATCGTTTTACGCATCTTACGTTGCAAGCGGGTATTACAGATCAGCAAGAACGTACTTTTCTGTTTCATAGAGGTTTGTCTGGCTGGTACTCGTTTGAGATGGATCGTATGGGCTGGGAAACCCCTCTTGAGGATATTTGTACCCAGCTGGAGCACTTGGAACTATCCAAGCGCAAGGGAGCTAGGGAAACCATGGCAAGTGGTAGCGCTGCTGGCCATCCTTTTGCTCTGAAGACCTGGGAAAATTCGAATTTTTCTAGAAGGTTCAGAAATCAAGGTAAGGGCAAAGGTTTTGGACAAAGAAACCTGAACCCGTAGCCTATTGATGCACCGAAACCACAAACTGGTGGAGTTTTGAGTGGAGATGCACGTCCAACTAAGAAGCTTGCTCGAGAAGTGCAACAGGAGCAGAGAACGTGTTTCAACTGTGGAGAGAAAGGGCATATTTCTCCCAATTGTCCTAAGAAAAACATTCGAGTTGCAGCTGTTGGAGGTACTGAATCCGAAGAAGAAGACAACCGGGTGAGTTCAGATGAGGAACCAACTTCAGACATCCATATTGGTCCTAATGGAAATCCAGGTATGGATAAATATCCCCTGTTTTCAGCTGAATATTTATCTTAGATTAAAACATAAAATAAAAGATCGTGAGCTTACTTTATTGCTTGATACTGGGTTTGATAAAAATGTACTCAGTAAGAGGGTAGTATGTGAACTTGACTTGCCTTGTATTAGACTAGTAAGTCTTCTGGTAATTCGATTTTGCAAAGTCAGATTCGAATGCAAGAGAAATTTATGCTTTGATGAATGTTGTTTCATGATATGTTGAATGAGAGTGTAGTAGTTTACTTGGCGGATATTATTATTTTCTCTCCGACTTGGGAGCAACATCGGCTGTATGCTAAGCATATGTTTTAGAAGCTAGAAAAAGAGATTTCTCTATCGAAGCTTGGGAGAAGTTAATTAATATCTCCTATTCTATCATGCTTCAGCCTTATATGGCTTATAAGCAAAAACGCACTAGAGAGCACAGATCTAATCATGCAGAGGCGGTGCATTAAGTCTGGCAGAGGTATTACCCCGTACTAAGATCACTGAAAGGGGTAAGGGACTGATCACCCCTCCTACTGAAGGTGTAGTTGTGAGGTATACTGCAAGGCTTATGTAAGTCCGAACGATCTGCTGGAAGGTTAGAGTCTGTTGCTTGTCTATGCGTTATGTTAGGTTGTGTTATGTTATGTTTATTTGTTTAAACTCTACTCAGACCAGTGGTAGGTCTGACCTTTCTTTGGTGGGGGAGGATGTAACGTATACGCTATGAGCCCGGAACCGGAACCTTGCGGTATGGGACGTAAGGTCTCGGGGTCGGTTCTTCATGGTCGTGAAGTCGCGGCGCAACCCGGGCGTAACTCAGCGCAACCGAGCGTAAGTTAGTTGGCGTGGCGCATACCAGCACAAGCCCAACTCCGCGATTGTATATTAATAAATTAAGTTTGTATTGATGTTGTGTGTTGCAGCTTATAGGAGACACATGCTACGGCGATGATTAAATGCACGCGCGTGGAAGCGAATATCTGAGCTTGTGGTTAGCTGGAAGGGAAATGCTTGTTGTCTTTTATTTGAATTTTATTTGTAAGGGAAAAATTAAGATGAGTAGCTAGGAGTGTCCGCCTCGTCTTAATAAACCCGTACGTATTTTCATATGCATAAGATGAGTCCATATGACAAAGATATGGCTAGGATTCTTTTGGAATAAAAAAATATTACTTTTGAGCGAAAATGCATTTGTGACTTTCGAAAATATTACCATATTACCATAGCGGTATAGATGATATTTAATTATTTATTTCTGTTTGTATTTTATCTCCTTATTGTAAAGTAAGTTGAGAGCTAATTTAAATAGTGGAATAGGTCTTAAATCATTTAATATGATTTAATATTAAGTTTTGACTTGCTATGCAAGTTCAGAATATAATGACTAGAAGTCTAAACAATGAAGTCCTTTAAAAAGGAATTCAGGTAGGTAAATCAGCCGCAGGCTGATTTCCAGTATTAATAGCTGAAAAGCTATTTCTTTTATTTCTATGCTGACTAAGCATTAGTTAGAATATTTCTTTTAATTTATAATTCTGACTTGCTGTGCAAGTTCAGAAAGTACTTTAAGTGGTTAAATCAGCCGCAGGCTGATTTCTTCTAAAATAGCTGATTAAAGCTATCTTCTTCTTTTTATTTGCTGACTAGATTTTAGCAGGAAGTCAGGTAGGTTAGTTACTCAACCAGGGGTTGGAAGTAGTTCAGCTAATTTCCAGGTTACTTACAGAACAAGTAGATGAGAAGTTGAGTTTTCTGTTTTCAGCTAATCTACTTTATTAAACTAAAGTCTACTTTGCTGACTAGACAAGTTTAGAGTAGATCTGAAGAAAGCGTGAGCTTCTTCAGATCATTAGAAAAGTATTTAAATCCCTTAGAGGTTCAGGTTCAAGGGGGATAGCATGTTAGAAGTTGTTAGGTGGTGATAGTGAAAACCTGAAGCTACGAGGAAAGTCTTAGGAGCCGTAAGGCTGTCCCAGTGAACACCTGCAGTGAGGATTTGAGTTTGGGAGGTCGTGAGGCTGTCAAAATGGTTTCTAAGAATTTTCTTTGAGAGCAGTGACAGGTATTTCGACCTGCATAGAGCCCTGGCCCTGTTGGCACGTTTTCCCATCGTTCAGGGAAAAAGTAGGATCGTAAGTAGATTCATTAGCTTCGAGTTTTTAGGTTTTGAGAGTTTACGTCAGGTCAGAAACTTTACCGAATTGTTGCGAGAGCTGTGAGTGTCCGTTTGGCGTGATTTCAATTGCAGTAGATTAAGCTCGAGGAGGAGCTTAATCCTGTAAAGTTTCAGCTCGAGATCTACTCGGAGGAGTTCAGGGGTCCATGATGAAGTTCGACTGAATTTCTATCATAGAAAGTTTACCATCTGAGTGAGCATTCGAGGTTTTGATGATTTGGGAGTGAGCACTAGGTCCAGCCAGGACACCACAAGCCAGGAGACGCTGAGCGCTGCTCGTATGAGCCGTCTAGTACTCTACTAAGAATTTCGGAGGAGTTTTGGAGGAGCGCAAAGGCGGAGGTTTGCTTATATTTCGACTTGGAGCAGTTTTGCCTGTATTGTCTATTGCTGTGTGGATGTAGGTTGCGTAGTGGTTTGAGCAACACAGCTGTTTTCGACGAATTTTGGAGATTTTCCGTGTGTTGGGTTCGGGAGCTGCGCCCGAGAGAGAGCATACGTGACACCTCCCAGCAATTTCAAGCACTTTTTAACTCTCTTTCAAAGTCCTGTTCATCTTTCCCTCGTGGTACTTGTTCGCTATCGGTCTCTCGCCGGTATTTAGCCTGGGAAGGAATTTACCTCCCGCTTAGGGCTGCATTCCCAAACAGCCCGACTCGTAGACAGCGCCTCGTGGAGCAGCAGGGTCCCGGCCCGACGGGGTTCTCACCATCTCTGACGCCTTCCTCACTGCGAAACGGCTCCACACACCGTCTTAGTGACTGTCTTGCCGTGGAAAAAATATGCAAAGCAATGGAGAGGATGGAACCACAGAGCCTTGGGTTGCAGTATCCTGCCATTGGCATTATTGTCATAATGCCCTCACGTAAATGCGTGTAGTTCAAGAGCTCATCGTGACCTCAAAGGCAAATGTGATTTAGTAAGACAGAAAGTGCATGACGCTATAGCCGAACTCAGTCATTTCAAGACTAAAGACGAGTTTGTCGTTGAGAACCTCGAGCGATTTACATCGCTATTAGAGTGACCCGTTGCTAAAGCAAACTGAGTGGGCTAGTAGGTTGCAACCGGGAGAGTTGAAGATCTTTGCAATGGATCAAAGCTCTACTCTGTGATATTTACGTCTTGAAGAAATAAAATTGCTTGTGAATCCACACAGTCTCTAGTCTATACAATTTCTGGGTAGGAATATTTCAAAGAGGTTGTATATTCAATTCACTGTTAGCATCGTTACTCGAATGCATTCCGCATAGCTCCAAGTAACTGCTTAAGCTCATCTCAACCGTGAATATGTAGTCGGCTAAATTCCCAATTGAAGAGGTCGTTTGAGTTCCACTGTTAATATGATACGTTCAGCTGATTCGCTTTTAACCTTCGGTGCACAATACAGAGTGGATGGTCCTAGATCACCATAAAGTCTGTAATTGAAGAGATCGATCGACTTCACTTGACCAAATGACAGTGACTTGGCTCCAACTCCGTAATGATTGTTTCAGAATCAGAATAGTTCAACCGCATTTATCTTGTACATGTGAGTGAGTCGTTGATACTAGGTGTGAAATCCATCATCATGTTATGTGATAACCGAGGTGAATGTTCCTTGTCGCTGCAGTTTGGGCTATGCTCGTGTGTCTTTCTTCCCACCCCACTGTTTCTAGAGAAGCTTTCAATTGTTAGCAGATGGTGACTCCCAAACTACGATGTTATGGGAGACCGTCGAGGTTTTGACTTGTACATCCCTCACTTCCTAGAGTTCAACTGGAACGTCTTCAAAGTAATCCAATTTACTTATCCAATTTACTCACTCTGCAATGGTTAGCAGATCCAGTCTCAATCGGTTTAGGAAGGCACTTGCGATGTCCTAAGAGTGCGGTCAACTACCTCGAGACCTCCTGCTATCTCTACTCTAACGAGATCCGAACTTTTGAGCGACTGATCATACCTAGGTATGGAACAAACACACAGCAAAAATTGTGGATAATTTTACAACAAAATTGTGAAGAATGTTCGGAGTACGGTTGCCACATGTCAAAGTAATAACCATGGGCTTTGTGAAGCGGAGATAACACTAACGCTCGTGGTCAACACTCTTAACCTTGGCAGGGATGACTCCAATGTTCGTCTTTGCCCTCACAAATTTCTCACGAGAGCTGCAACTCCCTCCACATAAAGCTTGCAAAACCGTGATCTGCAAATTATAATCTGAGACTTCATGGCACGTTCCGTCCGGGTTGACTTATAAACTCCAGTCTCCAGGAAAGTGAGTCTTTATTCATCTCCACCTTGCACACGATAAGCGGTAGTAAAGTGATCCGAACTAACATATGCTGAGCTCCACTGTACCTTAAACCCTCAGTTCGTGATCTTGGAAAGCTAGAGTTTAGTGCTGCTGCTCCAAGATGAGGGTTGGGTACTCAAGTCCTCAAGCCTCTATGGTCTTGTCATGAAGAATAAGAGTTCATGTCAGAAGGAATACACATTTGATTTGAAACACATCCCACTAGACCAAAGTGGTAGCTCGTTAGTATCTGATCCGAAACTTGATAGCTCTACTTACCGCTATTCCTTACACCTGAAAAGAGCGGCGATCTTGTCTTTTATCACTAGCTCCATGGAGCTACAAAGAGTGATAATCAGTGTGACAAAGTGTGAGTCTTCATGTATATATAATGTAGTGAAATCTCCATACATTCAAACTCGGAGTCTTCAGCACCAGCAAAATTAGTTACTTTACAGATAAGATTCTGAGGTAGGTTAGATCCAAATCGAGTCGACTCATATGAGGCTTCATGCAGCTAATGTAACTACACTAACTTTAGCTAATGGTGTACCATCATTGTCCGAATGTCTCTTAAAATAGGAAAGTCAGAGAGAATGTGGCAGAGTCAATGAGCTTCTCCTTCAGATGAGAAGAGAGATCACTACATGAATTTCAGTTTCTTCGACTCCATTTGTCACTTCAGTGAACAATTTTTCTGTGGGTGCATACAACCTTGGACATGTTTGTCTACTATGACTTGTTATTACTGTTTCGCATCGTCTGGCTTCAGTTCGTCTTTGTGACGCTTGACGTCTGTGTATATTAGTGGAAGCTGCGAGGTTGATTGTTATGGTGACTCGTCTCCGTACTACTCGATGTTTCAGATCGCTGCTTGAATAACTTTCGACAATGAGTTTTTGCTCCATACCTACACACTTTTATTCTATATTTCTGAAATTTCTTCAATTTATGACTCGCTCTACTATTCAAGAAAGACAAGCAATCAAAAACAAAATCAAACTCCTTAAGAGATTCGAATTCACACCCGAGAGACACTTTGCTTGCAGCGGCCCTGAGCGACTCTAAAGTCTTGCCTTGGAGTAACCGACGCCTAACTCTCGCATCGAGCATTTTTTCATTGTCATAGTTCTAGCACGCTCTCTTCTACAGGGTCCTCGGAGCATGCATCAATGACAAAGCTCCGCTCTTCATCTCCAAAATGCATTACATTTAAGCAGTCATCTTTGCTGTCTACATCAAGGTTCGTAAAACTGCTCCCTTTGGTGATCATAAAGTTATGCTAGACTTCGTGCTTCATCTCACTCTCCCTGTGTTTGGATTTAGTTCCCAGCATTTGCACTTTAACAGATTTCACCAAACCCCTCTTGATGATTTTCGTCCTTCTGACTTGACCTCGCTAATGTGCGGGTACCTTTTTGATCTAGTTCAAATGGACGCTCTTTGTCTTTTTGACGCGACCGTGCTAATGTGCATGAATCCTGTAGTCTAGTTCAAACTGTGCTTCTACACCAGGTTGGTACTATAGAGTGACATGGTGGTCCTCCATGGCAAAGTATACCGGTCGGACGATAAGTGATAGGTTGGGGGTATGATCAAACAACTAGATGTTAAGAGGGGTATGATCAAGCGCAATGATCGTACTGGGGGTATGATCAAGCCAATTTCTGCTCCAACACAGACTAGAAAGTTTGTAACGTGTTCTCCCGCATGAAAGCGTGGACTGTATCTGTATGTTTAACCCAATTATTGACCAGATCAGGAGGGAGAAGGTGCTACAAACTGCCCATTGATGAAAAATCATCGTTTTCTGGAGTTGTAGAACTATCATGTATGTATCCAAGTACAGTTCCTCCCATTCTTAGAGATAGACTCCACTTACCGAAGATCGGTAGCTGAGTTGGTTGGGTCTCAGATCTCTAAGTGAAAGGTCTGGAGTTCAAGCCTGCCTGCTCCCGGTTGGAGGTGCAAGAAGTCGCTGTATGTGCTATATGTGCAATCTGGTCCGAGTACGCTGTGGTTACCCACAAAGGACAGTCCGATGCCCCTTGAAGGGCTAAAGCGGACAAGTTAACAACTTTTAGGAGAAATCGACATCCATATTCACCTCTCTCAATAATTACTCCTGAAGAATTCCCGTGCACTGAATTGGGAATTCTAACTGAATTTCTGAATTGCCCTTTGCATCTCTTGGTCAACTGCTCCAGAAGAATTGGAGATTGGAACATTGAGAAGCAAGAACCTCTGAGCTCAAGAGAACTGTGACAGAACTCCTTCACGGAATTTTTCTAAGTGCTTAGGGGACAATAGGAGGTGTCCAAAAAGATTCTTGACTCGCAAGAAGGGGTTAAGATTTACGTTGCGATCATTTTCTTATTGAATTTTCGTATATTTTTGTCATTTGTTGTTAGAATAGAGAAATCTACTATTTATAATAATGATTTCAAGTGAGAAAGATAAAAAAGCTTTTATGAAAACATTTTCTCTGAGTTCATAAAGACATCAGAAACGAATTACGATTCAGTATAAAACTAACTGCTAAGAAATTCAGGCCATATTTCTTTCCGCCATGTAAGAATATCTTTGCGTAACTTTGACACCCCCTAATAAGCTCTCTTCAGTAACAGCATAAGGGTAGCTACAAACTAGAGGAGCAATGTGTGGGTTATATAGTGAGGACACATTATAGTCAATAAGGGTATCAAACTTAGCGCTTGTGGTCACTGTTCTCTTGCTTGCGGACGATAGTTTTGAGCATGAGCCTCCGAAGCTATGGGTACTTCCGGAGGTACCGCACATAATAGCTCGTGGGTATTTTCGTGATGCCCATGAGAAATGAATCTGTAAGATACAGACAATTGACACCGTCATAGTGACATCTAATGATAGTATACGTATGATAAAATAGTAATGCAACTCCAATGATAATCATACATATGTGATAAATAATATTGTGAATAATGAAATTTACTTTTTACAGATCGGAACAACATGTTTCGATCTAATTTCTAAGCTGAAATAGTCTAGATCCAAACAATTCGTTTTGACCTAAGAGTCAGATGTTGTTTCGAACTAGAGTGAAATAACAATTTTATGAGTATTTTGACTCGGTGTAACTTCCTGGATACAACTCAGTTTGTGACGATTTTGGTTTGTTGGAAACATCACGAGAAGGTTTTTCAAGACAATTGAAATCATGAGGTATGGAGCTATACTCGCCATACTAAATGTGTTTAAAGTTTACTGGTTTTCTTAGAATTTTAGAGACGGGGTTTTGTTTCGGTCTAGCTTTAAGTCGAGACCTAAATGTGTTAATCTGGAAATCTTACATGAGCATATTTAGGAAAAGTAACTCTCGTACATATGCAAAATAAAGACACGTATTGATTGTTCACATCGTTTCAAATTTGAATTCAGACGGATAACTTAAAATCCCCTCCTGTGGGTATGAATTACGGACCTTGAATTAAGTTACTTCTTCATTTGCATTATAGATTACGATTAAAGAGTTACGGATATTCTTCTTTTGTCCGTTAGAGAATTGTTTTTAAAACTTTGACATCTTATAATGGGAGTTACTGAGGCAAGGTGTATGATGGAGTGATCGATTCTTTTAAACCCAAAGCTATGGAGTGACAGTTCTTGACAAGGAGGCTGACGGCCTAACCAGTGGAGGGATAGAATGGCTAGAAATTTGTATCAAGAAGTGTTTACATGTTGAAATCAGGAGAACTTTACAGAGACACCTATTTTTGCCAAGTGCTGTCAGAATGACAACATATACACTGTCCATGGGATAGGAGGAGATAATTCCAATTAACGGTGTTTGTTTTGTGCGATTGAACTAGAGCAAGAGATCATAAGAGACAACGGTATTTTTTCAGGCGGACATTACGATTCATGCGATATCACCAAAGAGTCATAGAAGTAAATGTTGTCTGGATATATAGTCGAAAGAGCTTGGAGAGAAGCTAGAAGGATGCCATAGTACACATTACGTGTAAAGGAGTAGAAGAGCACGGTAGTCATCTTTCCAAGGTAGTGAGAGTTGACGAGGAACTTCCCAGCAAAGATCCGAGAAATCATTTTCTCATAGACCCGAGAGAGGAAGGAAACTTTTAGCACTTTGGCTACAAGAAATTCTGACATACCAATTTACTTTCCTACCAAGTTGAACTGAGAGACTTAGCTTTTTAAACTATCCTTTCCTCAACTGGAAGAACTCATGAAGAGACCTCAAGTGTTAATTGATTTTTCGAGTTAGGAGGAACTGTTTTCCTCTAGACTGTATTTCGCTTCTCTTAGAGTAGTGTAGGAGTTCTAGAACAAAAACACATACTTTGGGTTTCCTTTTCTCCTTCAGGGAAGTAAGTGACACTTAGTTTAACCTTGTATATCATGTGCAACATGAGCAAATGTTTATGATCTTTTATACTTTTACTATATTATTTTTAGTAAATTTTAGATATTTATATAATCTTAATTAAATAAATATTAAACCTTATATTAACTATAATATATATTCTAATATTCTAAATCATATTCTTTTAATACCTTTATTAGATCTTAGTACATGATAATGCAATATAACATGAGTACTAGTACAACTTTCAACATGGAGATCAGTACAACCTCAAATTTTGATCCAAATATTTTATATTTTCACAGTAAGAATATGTATCACTCAGTAGCATCTTTGATGTAATCTCATTACCCCCAGACTTACAGATGTTTCCATCCAATGTCTTATGTCTGACAGAGGTACTGGAAATTTTATGTTGATTTTAGATGTAGAATCCAGGTACTCCATGATCTGAAATAGGATTAGAGAGCGATTGTGCTCGCCAAATGTCACCACTGTTGATGGAGTCTGACAATTAAGGAAGGACATAAAACTGCCGTTGTGTTTAGAACTGAGACATCAATATTTGTCAGACTAGTTAATTCTAAGGTAATCTTAGACTCTCAAATAGTTTATGGAGTTGTATTTCTCATTCCATCACTATTGAAACTGTTTGAGTTACTTTCAAGTTTCATGGTTGACAACTTCTTTTTCATGTTATTTCTCTTGCATTAATCAACAAAATGTGAGCACTTTTTCAAGAACCTATCATTGAGAGAACATTGTTACATTTTGTGTGTGGTTGTCAGAAGTCCTTGAGAGTTTTTTGAAATGACAAGTACGACTCGTGATCAAATCAAGAATGATGAACTAGCATGCTATAAGATGCTTCGCGTGAAATATATGTGAAATATTCATAAGTATACCAAAATAACTTCGATTAGATTTGGAATATATTTTATAGCTTTTTATAAATGATTAATCTTTTTGTATTTTGATCAAGTAGATACTGTTTGTACTTTCAATTTTCATATGAAGATGTATTTATTGTTCTTCAACTGACAACGGATTGAAATGTCCAAAAATATCTAACAAACATAAATTGAAGTCGGAACAACAAAGAGACACTTATGTTGTATGCACACAAACGGTGGAAAAATATCTAGTTTATAAAATACATAACTTCTAAGAACTTTCATTAAAACAGAATAATACAAGCCAGAGATCATTTTTTGCTCATGATCAACAAGATGAAGATAATCTTCCAACACGATTAATCTAAATCTTACTCATCATCAAGAAATTTAAGAAAACGAACACATCTACATCTTTGGTATCATGATAAATGATAATTGATTATCGGATTATCGAATTTGAAGCTCAACATATTATACTCAAGAATCTATGTTTTAGATATCAATAATAAAATTTAGTCTTTAGTTCCATATTTACTTATTGTCAAGTTGTCTTTGGTAATGAAACTAAATTAAACGAATAGATGTGCATCCAAATAATCCAAAATATTTTTACATTTCATACATATCAATCACATTAATATCCATAGTAAGAGTATTATTATTATGATTGTTTGAAGAAACCTCCATCTTATTTCTGACTTTGGTGATATCATTATGATACTCCGTTGACCTTGACATAGATGTGCAATTGTCACTCTAAATCTAGTCGTCTTCTTGACTTGACACTTCAACTTGATGACACCCATGGATGAAGAATCTATTTCATTGATTAATGATTATATAACTTCACTCCATACGCAGTCCACAAGCGTCGTATTAGTAAGCTAGCTACTCTTCTCTATGTGCATGATCCATTTGTTGCTAATTGTATCATCTTTCTGCGTCACATGTCAATACACTTTGTAGTGTTGTACAAACGTCTAACGATTGAATCAACAAAAATTGTCTCATAAATGTTTATCATTCATCAAATTTGTCAAACATCCATTGTATTGCTCCAGACGAATTGTAAATCTTACTCCAACATTTGGAATCAAAATCTATGCATCAGATATCTGGATCACTTTCATGATATTATTTGAATGTTGCAAAATTTGTACGTCGAGTATCTGAGATTCTGAATCACCTTCGTGATATCTATATCGATTGTAATGTAAAATAACTATTGCTGATGATTGTAAAAGTAATTTGTTGTTGAGCATGATCTGTCCAAACTCTCCATCTGAGATATATTCGGAGGTGTGATATTCTCATGTACACTGTCTCTCTCATTAAACCATCTCATGAAAGATCTCGAGTGCTACAGAGATTAACTCATTTTCTCAAACTATAACTTGTCAATGAATACTCCGTCAATATATACTGCAATGGGATTAACTGCAAAGAAGTGGATGGAATTGCTCTATTATTGATTTGCCTTGAATCTACAATAAATCTCCTGAAAATAAAATTTTATATTCTGATATGAATCTGCTATTTCCTGTAAATTCTAACTAGTAAATCATACTTGTATAGAATATTAACTTTTATTAATGGAAGAACAATATAGATGACATGTAAGAGATAAAATCACAAAATGCTTTACAATATGTGCATGTTCCTCATATTGATGAACAGAAAATGAAACTTAAACAATAATATTAAGAGAGAGAAGGTCCATCTTAATGTACCCTTAAACCATATGCGTAGTATCAGAGAGCAAGCAACAAACAAAGTACATGTCTCAACAACTCTTCTGAATTGAATCTAGAGAAAAAGCTTCCAAGTTGTATTATATCACACTTAGTAAATGTTGGTTCGAACCAGTTCCTTTGAAGTGAGAGCACTAAAGATGCTTGAGTTAGACGGAAATTCATGCAACACTAGACAAGTATTACAATCCTCTAGGACTTAATATGATATTACTTATCTATTTATTATTTATTTGAATTTATTATCCATGATCAGACGGGCAGATTCTGTCTCAGAGTATGCGTTTGTCACAATGTCCTTTGACTAATATATAATGGTCACATTACCACAGTGAAATTTGATCCTAACATACAAACATATCATTGCTCTTTGCATCGTTTCATTTTTCCATACATTATGTCGTAGACTCAAAGATGAAAATAGGACATTTCTAGTCTAACTTCCGTGTTATTTATCGTGAGTGCTTTCAGTATTTTACGGAGAATATGTATCCAAAGTCCACTTTTGGCCCTGCGGAGAAAAAAGAAGTGAAAAATCGTCAAGCGTCATTGGACCCGACACCACAATGAAGGTACCATAGAGATGTTAACTAGAATTCTAGAAATATTATTGAGAAAATATTCAATATTCAATATTTACATATTATATATTATATGTTAACGGCAAAAACACATGTTGGATCTTCTTGAGAGAACCCATAAGGAATGTGGACTATAACGTGCAACAGGAACAATAACACCAGACTGCAATCTTGTCAGAAAATAATTTATGTATTAGGTTTAATTTATCATCTACCCTTCCGCCAGAAGGTTAAGAGAAAAATTAAATGCCTTGCATATCCTTTTTACCAAACAGGGAAGAAGTGAAATATATGCAAATAAGTGACAAAGAATCTAGTTACAGTAACTAGAAACCGCTAAACAAACTATGTAAGATTCATTCTGCAAGAGTTCAGGGATTAATGGATTTCTGTGCGTAAGTTTCTTCGAGTTACGTATGTGTATATTATGTTTTGTTTTTCCGTTCAAAAAACCACAAGATCAGAGAAACTTGGTGGTACATGCGAGAGATGACTATGTATACGTATATCTCACAGCTCTCCATCATAGCAGCTATTTTAGGTACAATTTGGTACTACTACTGATACTGTAAAATATATTCACTTTGCTATAACTTGCCATTTTGCCATTTGAATGAAGTTGGTAAAACATATGGTACCAACTCAGGTAAAGTAGTGCTGGTTAAAATCTTTATAATATGCTTTGTACTGAAAATAACGACTGAATACTTGTTTTATACTTATGATTATTATACTTGTTTTATACTTATCATGAGATGTGCATACCTCTCTACGAGACCTCCACGGAAACAGGCCCTTAGTTTAGATTAGTATTACTGATATGATACTTATGACACTGAAGAGACGAGAAGGAGAGACGAAACTAGACTACGTTAATCAATGATCCATTTCAAGTATGAGTGCTTAGATTGACCATACAAATAATCGTTACATTGACCATATTTGTAAAATTCATTGGTACATGAAACGTATAACAGATACGACTCGGCACTAGATAACACATGTATAAAATGTGTTATTATATGTCTAACCGTAATTCATATTCATCACAATAAAGATTACTTTGCTTAGGTCTTGTAAGTCTTATGTTTATGATCCACCTCTATCACCCAATAGAATCCCACCATTCCTATTCTAGGAGATTTTACATATATTTCATATTAAATTCTTCCCAGAAACATATATATTGATACACGGGTGAAGCAGCTTTCTAAGAAAACAATGACTTCGCCCGCACATTATAGGTAACCCCAAAATAGTTTTGAACCCATGTAAGTACAAGGTGAGTAACGAAGAGTGGTACTATATATATATATAAGTTCCCTTCGAACTTCCACCGAGTGCACACACTTGGATCTTTTCACATGTTTCTAAATGGTTTCCCCTCGTCGGTCAACTAGCGACACACCTCGGGCTCGGGTGACTGTTTACCCCTGATTTACGACTCGCATTCCTCTCGTGCAACAGGAAATTCCACGAACGGCACGACAAGACAAAATCTAATACAGAGATGGATGCGCAAAGCACCAAATTCCTTTCTACCAGAAAAGCTGGAGTTGCTGACTTTCAAGTGCTACGTCTGCTGGAGTTACCCAACTCGGGGAGACGCAGGGCAAGTCATCACGAAGATCAACTGAAATACCGTATACCTCACTAATACCTGTCTAGCTGTATCGTTCAAGTCCCACCTTCCGACCACCACACATTCTACCCTATCGAGAATCTTGCATCAAAAGTTCAACCACATCTTCTCAAGAATTCCTACTTGGGACAGCCGCACAAGCTTCCATCATAAACAATGATTCAATCAAAACTCTCTATTTACTCCCTTTTAAGAGAACATCACTATTGAAGATAAAGACCGAAGCCAATTTCCTTCGGATCCTTCTCTATCATCCACGGAGGTCTGCAAGAGATATAACATCACAACGAGTTAATCCTCGGTAATTAAACGTACAAATATTCATAGCTTGAGCTATAGAACTATGTCGTATACATACAGATAATGTACAGCTTTGAGACTAAAGGGAGATGCTGCTCAGTTTGGAGTGTCACCGACGGGTGAGCACATACTTGTTCATGATGTAGTTGCTAGTTCCTTTGCTGGCCCGTTCCAGCAGCTTCGCCCTGTCCTCGACGCTGATTCCGCCGTCCTGTTGGAAAGAGAAGTCTTACTGTTAGCACTTTGAGGATTTTGACTCAGCGTTCAAGAGGCAAGTTCATGTTCGATACAGAAAGTAGTCACTGGTACGGTATGCCGTTTGTGGTCCTTCTGTGCTTAGAGCTGAGACTGTACTGCTTGATCTGCAAATAACTTGAACTGCCTATTGTAATTTAAGGCATTAAGTGATATGGAGTTCCGTAGATGCAACCAGAGATTAGGAGAAACATAGACGCAGCAGGAAAGAAGAGTCAAAATCCTAAAATTCTTCAACTACTGAATTTGAAGTCATCACCGACTTTGAAGTTCCCCCATTTACAATCCTCAGATTAGGAAGGCACTACTGGAATCAACAGCACATCTGAGCAACGATCAGCGACGTACCTCCTCAGGATACCAAACACCGGGCTTTGTACTGCCCTCTAGGACTGCCCTCGCAAATGCTGCGATACATATACCGACAGCTCTGCAATCATGAAAAACACTACTAGTTCAGAAAAGCTCATGGATCAGATAAACCACAAAGTAAATTTCTAGGAGAAGACTACGGTAGGTGAAGGTTGGGGATAAGTATGTACCATAATATACAGATTTACGACGTTAAGTTTAGCAGCGATGTCGAGTTCGGAACACAATGGTTCGCAGGAGTGACTTACACGGAGAGTTTCTTGTGCGTGTAGATGCCAACAGCCTTTTTGCCATCAGTGCAGTCTAGATCAACCTGCAAGCTCCACTCAAGTTAATCCTTGTTTTATCATTTAACGTCGTTTAGGATCGAGAATATCAAGAGCATCGAACTCACACAGCCTGATAGGGTATATTCCTAGTATTAAAACGCATACTCTATGCACGGCTACTGACACCCAACCGGTTTGCAAAACGTTTGAAATGACCCATCGAGCAGAACTCTTGACTTACCCGCATTGACACCTTCTCTCCAACAACTCCATCTAGCATCCTCACAACTGGATCAACGAATTGCACGAAGGAGTCCACTTTGGCTTTGTCCTTCAGAAAACCCTGTCGAAACAAACCTTCCTTCCATTTAGAAGTGAAGTTTGACCTGCAATTTTCGAATCTCCTACCCGGTCCCCGCTGTGTACCTCAGAAAGTACTGTACAGTTCAAGCGGTGAAATTGACTACCACTAACGGCAAGAACTGCTAACCAGTTAACTGACTATTCTACAAGCCCAAGAGGTTCATACCTCGGGAGCAAGCTGAGCAACAGCAGACATCCCCCAGTTCCAAATTGCAGGATCTGTGCCAAATCGGGCACTTACACTCGGTACTCCCAGCGCAGAATGAGTACTTTGGACTTCGGGCAGATTACTGGATATGAATATTCACCAACAAGATTGAAGAAAAGACATCCACATAAAGTAGAAGAGATGCTCTTCTGTCTAGGGCACACAGAGTAAATTCTAGAAACCTACAATTGAGGTGAACTGGGATACACCATTTAGATTCCACATCTGTGTAATAGCAGCGGCCACAGTTCAGTGAACAAACGGTAAAACTGTAGAAAAAACTCACAGTAGAAAGGTCGGTTTTTTGCCAAGTCCTTTACCGAAGTCCACGTCTCGTACTCCACTGTAGGCCTTGAGGAGTAATTTCTCACCTGTTCATTCCAGAACTGAACTGAACTCAGTAAGAAAGCACTGGGGGTCACTTCTGGCAGATTACTTGTGGTAGAAATGAGATCGTGCAGAAGATCAATATCGACAAGCTGCGAGCAGGACCTTCTTCCATTTCACCGTGAAAGACACTGACTAAAGAAACTGCCACATCTATCCAGATACGGGAAGATTACTAAAAGTAGGTACCTTCGCGATACACTACAGCTTCTTCGCCGAGCAGGAGAAAGCTGGTTGCCAGAATGGTGGGACCTGCCCCACCTGTGCCTGCGGTGTAGTAAGAGTACCTGAACAGATTGTAAGTCGTACAATAAATACTAAGGCTACCAGCCATTCATAGCTAAGCGAAAACCAATATCAATTCAGCGTGAATGTATATCAAACATATGCCACAAATTAAATTCAGGTTATACGGGTTGACTGTCTACGTCAAGGAGCCAACCGAATGCGTGCAGGTTTGCTCCCCGGAGAGGCTTCTAAATTCAGGCGCACCATTTCTGCTGCCATGACTGTGTATGAAGAAAACTCGAACACGATGAGAAGCACAGTAAGATTGTCTTCAAAAAAGGTTATGTAGAAACAATTTATCTCGTTGACAAAAAACTTCTCCCGAGTACAAAAGTTCACAATCTGCTGAGCATTGGTTTTAGCGTACATACGGTTGCTGACACCAGGATAAATTCCAGTAGTTGTAACCGCTGGAATACCAGCATCAATTGCTTGTTGATGATAATTCTTAGCGAGGATGGAGAAGTCCTGGTCATCGCAGACGTCAATGTACGCCGTCTGATTTTGAAACGGAAGTTAATTGCGTCCACAACAGTGACTTCAACTGAAACTTCACAGCAAGCACGAAAGTCGTTAATTTGACTTGAGACTTCGATTGGACAATATATCGCCTAGCTCCGAGTTTCTACGTTACACTGGCTTAACACAGGAGTTACCTACATAAGAGAACATCCCTTTCTCTTTGAAGCATTCAGACACGTAACTCCATGGAAGCACGACAGAATTTTGAGTAGTTGGAAAGGGAAATGAGTAAGGGTAAACCTTGGTGGCTAAGGCCGCTTCTAGAACCGTGCATTTGGTTCGTCTTTGAAAGGGACCTGCTGCGTGCACAACCAAATCCACATCTGCCACAAAAGTAACAAATATTTATTTTCAGGAGACATGTACAACAGAAACAGTATAATCAACAAGTGACAGACAGACAAGGCGTCCTTGAGTTTCAGCAACCCAGGCGCATATGTTCGCCTGCCACTCACTATGTTGGACGACATTAAGTCTCCAAATGCAATTTCCGCATTTACCACCAACCCAGCTAGTCCAAGGACTTCGGATTTCCAAACATGACACTTGGTTAAGATTTTCTCATAAGACGGGCGAATGCAGCTTGAGAGGAAGATACCACTCAAGATCGACTTCAGCTTCTCAGTGTCCTCGAAGTTGAGTTCGGCGAATTGGACGCCTTCGCCGAGCTCCTTAGCCAAAGACTCACCTTTTTCTCTGACACACGTCAATCACCAGCCCATACCCATAATCAGGAGCTATGTCATGGAAATCTAGAGAATTCGATTCAATTTCCAATACGAATGTATAATTATGATCAATACAAAGCCCGTATTAACCCGAAGAATTTCGAAGAATTTCGAAGGTACAATTATGATCGATACAAAGCCCGCATTAACCCGGAGATTTTCGAATTCCCTCAGAGCGAACAGACTGCTCCTCTCCCCTGTCCCGTACTGCTGAACAAGAAGCCATCCGAAATTCCTCACCGGTTGCGCCCGGCTAAAACAATGTGCACAGGTGGATCAGAGGCCGCCAAAGCCCTGGCAGTAGAGCCTCCCACGCGCCCAGTTCCTCCCAGCACGAGCACTCTCGCCTGCTTCCCGGACTTCCCTTCCTCCTCAAGAACTCTCGTCTGCTGAGCTGTGCTATTATTGCATATCACACTCAAGCAAGTTCTCCGAGAAGAAGCAGCAGCTGCTGAGCTCCTAACTCTCTGCTGCTCAATTCCAAGAACGGCAACGCGAGGACCACTTTCAACAAAACTCTTGCAGAGTAGCATTTTGCCGAAAAGAAACCTCCGTGATTCCTCTCGCTCAGCCCAATTCAAACTGGGACCATACTCGATTCTCAGCGGGTTGCAAAGACCAGAGAGGCGAGCCAGACAGATGATCTTGCTGACAGAAGTTTCTGATACGGTAGAGTTTCTGGTGTACAGTCGTGGTGATGACAAGGACTGAGGGTGAGGGTGAGGCTCCCAGTTTTTCTCCCCCGGGCTTACTCTTTGAACTAGGAAGCAAATCACTGGTCCTCAGATTTGCCACGTGGCTGCTCTTTCTTTGGCCACGTGGGAACTCTTCCGACTGCAACTACAGTTTGTATCTATTCCCATATATCCCTTCATATACCGTACTGCTATTTAGGTTTGCGGAAATAAAGATAGACTTCAACTAAGAATTTACGCATCTTATGTCTATATATTGTAAAATATAAAAGCATTGCAGTAATGGTTAAGTCTTTCTTAAGGAGGAAAACTGTAACTGTAGATTATCATTCCTCTAGTTTCTAATTTGTGAAATATGACGATAAATAATTTTGTTCAGAAATGTTCCTGGACTTGAGTGAGAACCTACGCACACGCTACTATTATTTACGTTCGCACAAGGCATGCTGCAAACATTTATTTCAAGTTTCGTGTCGTAAAAAAAGATTGTAGTGAGATAAATGTTGAGGACCCAAACAGAATGAAAAGTGAATTATTTTGCATTCTTTTGAAATATATTCCTATAATATACATACAGCGTATTAGAGAAAGCACTTCATCTTATCTAATCATTTGATCATAATGATGAAAAGCGTATAAAACTAACTTTTATGAGATAATAATTTAATTAAGCTATTTTGCCAATTTTATATCCACCTAATTTATAGTGTCCACAACATATAACTAACCTTACTCTTTATCTAAACCACTAAGTATTATCCATACCACTGTAGAACATCAAGGAGAGGTTAGATGAACATGAAGATATTGAGAAAGAGTATGTTAAGTAGCAAGTAACGACTCCAACATCCAGAAAATCAATATAATAAAAAAAAGAAAACAGAAAATTTGGAAAAAAAGAAGAAAATACAGCTTTCTTACATGTCATTATCGTTTCAACAATTTGAATTCCATAGAAGATATATGATATATTTTCCAAGACCATAATGATTTTATTTCTTATAAATATGAGAAGAAAAACCATTTTATTAGTTTAACGAAACTGAATTCTGGTATGGATTACACGAGGAAATCATAACGGATTAGTATGATCTAAAAGAAAAAAGAAAAAAGAAATTTCATTGCTATAAAAGGAGATGAAAGAATGCATTACGCTACGTACAGTTATAGTTCTATTCAATGAGAATATTATCACAGATGTAAACCTAACGATAAATTATTGAAACCTAAAGAGAAACTTTATCAAAATATTTCATCCTCTCTTGTCAATCAACAGATATGAATGGATCATGATACTCTATTGAAATATTATAGCAAAATATATAACAAAACTGGAAGACAGACCTTTGCTTAAGCCCCATTTGGCTACACTAAGGCGACTAAAGCCTTTCGCATAAAATAAAACCTCAATAATGCGCCAAAAATGTCCATCGTTTACTCCATTTAGGGTTGTGATGATTTAGTGTTAGACGAGAATACGACCAAGACAATTATTATTGCGAAGATTAATTTCACTATTATTTAACACCACTTCGAATAAGACAAATGATTTAATCATGAGCTTGACAAGATGTTCATCTTTCAAAATGTTGAGACGTTCAGTAAACTGTATCTTTAACACTAAATTTCTATGAATCGTGAAATAATTTCATATCGAAATAATAGAACAAACATTAGTTTATATACAGATCAATTCTTAACTTGTGGCTGGATGAAAGTGAGAGACACTAAATATTCTCGTCAATCTATCCTCGTACAAGGAATTTATGTTTGACAGAAATGGAACTAAGCAGTGTAGGAAGATCAATCGTTCACTATTATCCGATGAATACGCATGTTGACGGAGTGCGGAGATAACCGAAAGAGACGGACAAGCGCCGTTATCGAAGTAAAAATTTGTAACTTGGTTGGCTCCGGTGGAGATAGAAGACATTACATAAAAGACTTTAATGTAACGTTAATTTAAATACGTTAATATGCTCTGAATTGACGGTCAAATAAATAATGGAGGTCCATTTAGATCTCTTTTCAGTTGTCCTTTAACGTCCACATCCTTTCTGTTCAGACCGCGTCAGTTCTCTTTCGATCCTCTCTAACTTTCATCTCCACGTGGTGCATACGCTTCCCATGACAGTCTTCGCTATTGCTGCTCTTTGTGTTTCTGCTCACGTCTTTTCTGTTTCGTTGCCTTGCCGCGGCGGTGTTTGCTTCTGCTGTTGTTTTGGTTTTTGGACTCCCGACTACGGATTAGGGCTTCCGATTGCAGATTTGCTCGTGCTCCGATTGTGTTTGGTTGGCTTGCCGCGGTGGTGTTCGGTGCTTCGGATTTGGAGTGGAGTGTCGCATCGCTTGGACGATCGGGACTCCCGACTGAATACTACTCGTTGTCGTGTGACGTGCTTTTTTATCTGAGAATACACCGGATATCTAGCTGTAGAGAGTACGTGTCACACTCCGTGACTCAGAACCAGCGATCACCCAAACCTCTCTCTGACCTCCAAGTACACTCTGAACCTATCCCGCTACGATATCTTCACATCCTCTCGGCAAATCTCTCTCTTACTCGACTAGGAATAGACCGAGGTAACAAGCACGTGCAACCTGTTCCTGCCATCACCGCAAGTACTCTTGGGTCTGCTGGTCATCACTCCAGCCTCACCACAAGAGAAATACCGGCACTCATAATAGAAGAAAAACCTAAGTGTAACGCCCGCACACAAATCCAATCAAACCAACTGGGCGTACAAACAGGCATGCGAGTATGAAGAGCATCCAAACACAAGTAATACAATCAACAACTCTCCATATCCATGATCAAGTGCTCTAAAGCACTAGCAAAACCTCCAGGTCGACCTGTTCTTCAAAGAATCTTAACTCTTGTGTCTTTCGGAGCAAGAATCTCTCAACTTTACCTTGATGTTACTCCTCAACCACATCTCAGAATGAGATGAAACCAAGGCCAGCCTGAGAACAGAGTAGTAGAACAATCTCTCTATTAAGGTATTACATGCAGAGAGATCATCTCTGAGTTGGCATCTATGTCTTTCCAAAGTTCACTGTTTTTATAACATGATATTATTTCGACAGAACTTTGTTGTTCGATTCCTCACAAACCACTTGACCAAAACGGCTCAAACTTCTCAGGAAGCTAATGTGTCACCATCACTACCACTCTGTGAAATTTCACCAGCAGATCCTCAACCAATTTCTCGGAATGATCCAAGCCCTTACTGTCAATGACACAAGACGATATACAGACCCTTCTGCACAAAAACAGTGATATCCTTATACCCAATAATCCAAATGGTCTGAAATTTCACAGGTTGGTAGCTGACTGTACCTTCTCAGACCTTGGAAGGTTTCATATCAAAATTCGACCTCAAACTCTCCATATCTCTCTCAATGTCTCATGTTTACAATCGTCTACTATCATAATCTCCGATTTGAGACATCTAATTTCAGCCGACCATAATTTTTTTACTCCGGCTTGGAACCGATTGATCTCGGAGTCCATCAGCAAGCCCATCTCAAGAGTTTTCCAGCAACAGTCAATTCATCTCCAGCAACCTCGCAGAACTCCCAGAAAGTGTGAAAGATCTCACGGAAACAAAATTGATCACGAATTTGACCCCCTCAGCTTTAATTGATCGAAACGTTCTCATCCGTGCTTCAAATCGAGCAATCATTGAGTCCACGGGCATCCTCGTCTCCCAAGCTTTCCAACCATATCTCACACTCCGCGAATGGACCACGGAAAGTGCCTCTAATCCTCAAAAACGTGAAAGGAACTTGGTAGAAAGTGATTGATCAAACTTTCGATCAATAAGAAACAAGTTGACAAAAAAGGTTTTGTCTTCACTCACATGACAAACACAAGGAACGAATTTTTATCCAAGAGTACCATTTGGACCTCAAAGCTTAAATTGAACAAACTACAAACATGTGACGTTGACGATACCGTTGGTCACGAAGCACGTAGACACGAAAGACAAACTACGTTCAATATAGAGTCAGAATCCCGACTCTAAAACGGCTGACAATAAACGGAACTACAAAAGGAACGGATGAAGCTATTATCTGGTTGTAATAATCCTCTCCAAAGTTCCTCACGACAAACTCTCGATGTGCCACCTTTGGTCGATTGTAATAACATATTTCAACCCAAGTGTTGAACGAAACTCTCGCTGGAAAGTTCAGATCCAATGGAGGATCCATACCACATCAGAGCAAGATGTAGACAGTAAGATCCCAAACAGCGTCGTAAGTGACAATGGACAGAATGATAGGATCCGGAGTAGTCATCACCGCAGTCATAAACGACTCTCCTCAGTGAGCTATCATAAATACTCGGAAGTGATCTCGCGACAGACAATGGATCTTAATGACGAATGGATGCTCAAGAGCACGAAATGGCTCTCCGTTCATGTCTATCACTCGCACTGCCGCTTACTTAATCCGATGATACTGATCACATTCACACTAGACTTGATCACACTCACACTGGACTTGGATACTCTACACTCTATCCAAAGCTCCGTGCATCTCTCTACTTATACATCAACTTCGCATATGAGGACAAGAGTACTATCTTTATCTCCACTCAGCGGAGAGTACACGGATCGTCCACGTGGAGCCTTATCTTTTGACACGATAAGGTCCCAGTGGCTCCTCAACATCAAAACACGTACGATAAGAATATGTGGTGGTTTCACACCCTAGCCAATCCACAACACGACATCGTGCTCTGATTGGGCTGTGGAGTTGTCGTCGCGTTCGTTTGTTCAAGGTTTGCTTCTCGCGGTCTTCTTCGAAAGCTTCGGTTCTCGGATTTGGAGTGGGGTGTCGCATCGCTTGGGCGATCGGATCTGCATGTTGATTCTCTAGATTCGAGTTTCGAGTGGACGTTGGTTGAGCAATTGGTCTATTGTGGCTGCTTTGGGAAAGTCGGTCCCTCTGATGGAGCTTTAGAGTCGGCTGTGGTGGTTTTCGCTATGGGTTCGCGATTGAAGATTTTCGATTCTCTCTGCTGCTGCTTCTGTTCTTTTGCTATGGTTTGGCTACCGCTATTTGTGTTTGGTTTGGCTGCCGCCGTCTTGCTCGTGCTTCGAACTGCATGTTGGTCCTGCAGATTCGAGTTTCCAGTGAGCGTCGGTTGGACGATTGATCCGTTGTGACTGCTTTGAGGAAGTCAGTCCCTCCGATGGGGCTTTGGAGTCGTCTGTGACGGTTTCGTTGTGGGATCGCGAGTGCAGATTCTCGATTGTCTTTGCTACTGCTTCTGTTCTTTTGCTCTTTGCTATGGTTTCGCTGCCGTCCTTTGTGTTTGATTTTCTTTCTCTGATAAGGCTTTCGAGTCGGATGTGTCTTCCCGCGGCAGTTTTTGCTGTGAGGTCTCGACTCCATATTGTCGATTGGACGATCGTCTTTGGTTGGCTTCTATGTCGCTGCTTTGGGAAAATGTGCACCTACGGTCTCAGTCACTCGGTTGCAGATTGCTGCTTCGCGTCTGGGCTGTGGGAGCAATCGCCGGTCGGACAGTTGCAGTGGAGGAGTGGGCAGTGGGGTGTGAGCTGCTGCCTGCTTTTTGCAGCTGTTTCTATTGTCCCCTATTCTTTTCTGCGGGCTTTGCTTACCCGCTGTCGTTCATGCAGCTGTGGATTGTGGGCACGATTGGTCTACGTCTTGTCATTTTCTTCAACCTGCTCTCGTTTTTTCCTATCATGCTATGATGTCTGTTGCATGACGTTGTCTAATTTTTGTTGGAGGTTCTCACAGATGAAGTACCACTGTACATTGTAGTGATAGACATCAACCGAAAATGAGATCACAGTTCTATCATTCTCTACTTTCAGCATTTGTAGTGTTTGTCTCTTTTTGCTCGATGATGAAAATGTTGAAAACGGTGGGTATTGCTAGTCTTGAAGCAATTACTCTTCTTGCTTCCAATCCAAAAGTAACTCCTCTTATTCCTTCGAGCCCTAAATCTGAAGTTCTTGCTCTTAGTCCTCACATTTCTGTTACTGAGTATTCATAGTTCGAAAAGATTTTCTGTATATATCTTTAGGTTTTCTTCCTATCTTTTCTATCTTGGACGAGGTCTACCATCAAGGCTTTAATGATCGGAGATTGGAAGCACATCACTTCTATATCTACTTAGATCTGGATTTCTCTGAGCATATACCACAATTTCTACTTGATACAGATTTTGTAAAAGTAGCTCGTGTCTTTGCAGGTCTATCCGGGTCTTTTATGTACTTGGGCATCACAGACAGTGCATATTGACTGGTAGTACAAGGTCGGGACAAACAGATGTTTACGTACCCACGTTAATTCGTCTACTGTTGTACCATATAGTTATTCAAGCCTATAATACGAGCAATCTACAAGATATGTACTCTACATTGCGTTTGTCTTGTTCTCGATCCATCGAAGTTTAGCTACGCTTGCTCTCACTTTTCTCATCCATCTCGCCTCAGTATCTCTGCGAAGGGAATCAAGAGCAAAGAAGACGAATCCATCTAATTTTCATTGTTGGCAGTATTTCTAAAAAAGTAGTGTATTTTGGGTTTGTTTTCTGTAGAGCGGTAAGGGCGCTCTGCTCCATTCGCACTTTCAGGGAGTCGTCTGCATCCATGCGAAGAATTGTCCGCAAGTTAAGGGATTGCTTACGGCTGCTTTAGGTTGACAACATGACAAACCTTTTGACGCTGAGATTTGTGTCAAGTCTTTGACAAATTGTCCACTACCAAAACTCTATTTTTTCTTTGAATCACCACATGTCCATACTGATTGGTTTGTTGTCGACAATTGAATGTATTTACATTTTCCAATCTAGCTGAAGTTTGAAGTCAAATGGACATAACGTGACAAAGATATACCAAAGCTCTTAACGAAGGGGTCATTATCTATATTTAGTCTCATCTTCATTCTTCAGCTTCTCAAAAGACGTCACATTCAGCACACCCGAAGGTCATTCGGTCTGAAGCCTTGTCGGCACTTACTCTTATGTATAGAGTCTGATGTCATCAAGTTTGAAGGCAAAATGACAGCCGAAGCCTCATTTTCATTTGTGCTGAAGGTCTCAATGAAAGTTCAACCTTGGGCTCGGATTTTTCATATTTATCTTTCCTACTGCCAAACATATATGAGATTTTGGATATTTATAATCATTTGTGGAAATATTTTTTACTTTTAAAATCTTAACTATTTTAGTTATTGTGTATAAAACACCTCGTTGTCTATTAAAATTATAAGAATATTTAAAATTCTATATATTTATAAGATTTTGTCCAAGAAGTATCAACTCTTCACATTTGACCCTTAGTCTTCGCCTTCGCATTCACACCAGAATAAGCTACCGGCTACCGAAGATCGGTAGCTGAGTTGGTTCGGTCTCAGACCTTCTGCTCCCGGTTGGAGGTGCAAGAAGTCGCTGTATGTGCAATCTGGTCCGGGTACGCTGTGGTTACCCACAAAGGACAGTCCGATGCCCCTTGAAGGAATAAAGCGGACAAGTTAACAACTTATAAGTGCATCCGAACTCCGTTTACTCAGGAAACAACAAGGCATCTAAAACACCTCCCTTACAACTCTCTACTAACAAAGTTACGTCTTCTCCATTCGATGGACTTCGTCAAAGACCATGACCTCACCAACTGAAATCCATGACTCGTTGTTCTTTGTTCCTCTCCCTTCCACTATTTATATGCTCTCTTGCACCAACATGCAAGAGAGCATATAAATACATTATATGTTGCAAACACTATTTCAGTGAGCTTCTAAGAATCTTCTTACACGTGTTAATAACACTATTAGGGTTAAATGCTAACAATGCTTACACAGTGTAACTAAGACTAAAAAAGTAAATTTTGTGTTATCTTCAACCTTTGAACTTAAGTGGGTCACAGTTTTTGATCTTGATGTTTCATTTGTTTCCATTATTAAGTTCTCAATGACAAACATTGAATATTACTTATTCCGAACCATGTTTACTTAGCTTCATTGAGATTTTCTAGAGTTGTCGTACTATTCCTTGAAGGTGATGTCTCTGCACAACAAAATCAGAATGTGTGTAATTATTATATCAGATATCATATACTCATTAATAACGAAGAATTTTATTACACTAAAAATAGTTGTCCATGTAGCTTCTCCTCTCATCTCTCTTGCATTCACATGTCATGCCAAGGAGAAGTCAATTCCGTCATGTTATTATCATTTCATCTGATTTTGTACTAATTATTTTAACTTTCAATTTTTGAGAAAAATGTACTAAGGTGTCTTAAATGAATGGGTAACATCTTTAAATCAGACGCTGATGAGCACATTGAACTATTTATGTGGCTGGAAACCTTCATACCCAAACACAACGACGGAATTATCAGGGGCGCATTGGATTAAAAGATCTAATGATTTTAAAATTTTATATAAATTCAGATTTAAAACAATATTTGTTCTGTTGGGTTAAGAGATGAAAATGCCAAGCGGGTCAAAGAGAATCAAAGGATTTTTTCTTGGAATCCACACACCATATCCAAACATGCTCCTCGTGCACTACGTGTCTATGAGTCCGAAGGTCTTCAGAATTTCCTTATCCCATCCAAGAAGATATTTATGTTCATATGTCAAATTATCTTCTTTCAACTCTCTCATGTTTTTCTTTCACCTACTTCCCTTAGATGAATATAAAGGTGAAGATACTCTTATCTAATCCTATCTTGATATTTTTCTTTGAAATAAATTCTTGACCTTTGATCCATTGAGAAACATGATCAACTCACAAGATGACTTGAGATAAACATTAAGTCCAAGATCCTAAAAGATACTTGTAGTCGACCTAGTGGTCCGACCGCTCGTGGTGTCTGTTTGGATCTAAGTTCGTCTTGTGTTTTTGTATTTACTCAACCCTTGGATGTAATGTGAGTCCAAACATCTATGTTCGGATCAAAATGCACCTCAACGTCGATCCAATCATCACCTCATGCTTTAGAGTTTATTCGTCTGACTATGTGGTTGATGTCATCAATATCTTACTTGTCTCTATATCAGATTTAGAGCTCAAAAAACATTATTGAAGTTTTAAGAAATAGTGCTTTTCTAAAGAATCATGATCTAATGCCATACTTGTATCCATTAACATCGATCCAGAGTTGATTCACATCATGGTTGCCCTCTTGGGTCACACGTATGTCTGGATCCATTCGATCGGATTTTGAGTTCCCATGCACACGTTCCAACATTAGTTCAACAAACTACTTAAGGTTCATCTTCACTTAACCATGAAATCGCATTTGTTGTCAATACTACATAGCGCAAGTCAACTCGAGTCATGTTGTCAAACGCTCATACTTGATATTGTGTTTGAGGAGCACGACACTCACCTTAATTTGAAAAATGATGTCATCAAGATAATGATAGTAAGTTAACACAAAGGTCATATTAAATATCCAACTCCACGATGCTAAAATTACATTAGAATAACTAATACAATTTGTAATACTTTCCTTTGGTTTAGTCTTAAATAGTCATACAACACTTCGAGTATTTTCAACTAGTCTTGAAGCAACCTAATTACTTTGCAAACTCTTGTACTAAATTAGAATATATAAAAACTAGATCTTCAAGTTCTCATTCAACCATTGAACTTGAAGAGTGAGGATTTAATTCAAGGCTTTTCAACTGCTTTACATCTTGGAATTGATGTAAAATCAATTTGATTAATTGTGATGATTGAGATCTATAGAATTAAAACTTGTATGATTTATTGGATAATCTTTCCATAACAAAAGAAAGAGAAATATTCATTTTCTTTTCTCTTATCTTGATAATTGTGGTTTAAGACTCTAACTTTCTAACTTGGTATATATTCTTACATATTTATGGACGTCTCTGAATTCATTTTTTGATCACAATTTAATCTGACTTAGGTGCAAGACTAATTTTACTTCACAAATAGAATCTCCAATGCCAAATGGCTTAAGTCACAAGACAAGTACAAACTAACCGCACTTGCTTTGTTAACATTAATGCAAACCTAAGTCTTGAGGTCATGATTAGATGCTTCTCCAAACCATATCGTTTCTTTTGAATGGACTTTGTTCTTAGTATTGACAACATCATAAACATCTAATCAAGACAACTCATACAACTCATTGTCATGGATTAGTAAATACACTAAAACAATATCGACAAACAAAAATATACTCTCTAGTTTAAACTCCAAATCATAGTTCCAAAGCTCATGTACTTAAGTTGCTCCAAATTATTACTTGTATGATTCATCTTTTAATCATCCTTTGCTAGAGGACTCCCATTAAAGCCTTTGTTGATTTTGTCCGTTCTTTGAAATCTAACACGCTCCATTCGCATGTTCCAAACGAGTTTAATAGTTAAAGGACAGAATTATTTATAATACACAAATATATAATACATTCAAATTTTATTACAATAATAATTTAAACATCATTTCTGTTAATTTTATCATGTATGAATAGGTAGTGTTGAATGTTTGATGCATTAGATAAAATATCTCACATGTGAATTCTCTTCTCAAATGTTGAATATGTCTCCCCTTAAAAAAACCATATCGTTATGAATTAAGCAGCAAAACATATACACACATCCCTCAACACCACATTTTTTCACGTATGTATGAAACAACATCCCTTGTAGTTTTCCGGGTGCAATATCTTATACGTATTTGAAACCAATATATTAGAAAACATATCTAAATATTCTTTGTATATTTGTTTCAAAAAACACTCCTTTCTCAACTCAAATACATACATACATTTTTATATTTTATACAAAATACTCTCATGTTGCTTTCTTGTCTAATATTGTTTTACATAAACTTCAAATCATATTTGAAATTTTAGAACCAAAAATATAAATCGATACTCTCCTTTAAATTCTAGGTGATAGTCTCATTAATTTACAGTTTTCAGTTCGGGAGTCCCTAGTGCACTCATGGAACATGGGCGTTTAAACTTTACATTTCCAGCGCACTCACAGAGAGAAACTCAGTCACATCGGGTGTCAAGTTCTCAGATTTCCAACTACAAGCTACAAGCTACAACGGCCAAGGGCACTAAACATATATGCTCTTAAGAAACATGCTCTCGTCTCGGGTCACTATCAGAGCATGTAGGTAGTTTCTTGCACTTGCGCTGCTATCCACACTACTCGACATATACAGTTCAAATTTATTTCTTCTCTTATTCTAGAGAGGTCAATTTAAGTACACTGGAAACTGCAAACAGCAGAGCTTCACTTGCTCTTCACTTAAAGTAAGGCAAGATCATGCTTGAGGAAACATCACATCTTGAGCTACGGAAGATCTGCTATTTGCTCGTTTGCTTCCATCCATCACTTCAATTAGTCCACAAAACCAGCTACTAGTAGATCATATATAGCAGCTTGACTCTTTTAATACTTCTGAAACCTTTAAGGACTGGAGGCACAGGGATGCCAATCCTTGGACATCCAGTAATCTTCACTATCATCCTTCCGTGGCGCACGACAGGTAATGCACATGTGGCGAAGAAGACAGTAGGGACCATCAACTTCATCATACTTCCCCTTGAAGGGGTGCTTGGGAGGATCAAAATCTGCGGGCACCAGGGCAACGAATTTCCAACTAGATCTTGGAGCATGTAAGAAGGGTGTCTGTCGCTTAGAGTGAAGTGAGGATGTATCGTAAAACTGAGATGGGGACATCGTGGGAAGGAGGACGGCCGGCTTGAGGTCTCATCTACCGCTCAGGAGACGAGAAAAAAATGACGAGGAAATAGACCAAGAAGCCAGCTAACAAGATGCCTCCATAAACAAATGCCTGTGAAGATGTCTGGGGCGAGTCATACTCCACACGGCAACATCTCATATTCTCTTTCTCTCTCCAAAGCACATGGTCGACATAACTGTTCTCACCAAACACAAAAGCTTGAGTTAGTATAGATGCATAGGATTCAGGTTCATATGAAGCCAACTAGAGGGCACATCTCCTATCTTCTGAACGCGTAAGAACTTACGGATTAGTTCATTATCGCTCAAGAAGTTTCATTTTATCCAGTACAAAGTCACCGGAACCAAAGTGAAAGGAAGCGAGCTTACTCTTGAACGAATAAAGACGACCGAACCACGCTTGTTGAATTCTTGAATGCATCTTCGAGACGATGATCATAAAGATGAGACGCAAGATTAACCAACTGATTCTCCAGGCCATCCAGATAAGTCTCCAGTCGCTCGACTGCATTCTGGGGCACGGGTTGTGGAAGAGGCGCGGTCTTCTTGTAAAACAAGTCCAACCATAGCTCCACTGTTGCCTTCTTCGGTTGACCTTTTACTTTCTCTCCTAGGGGAGTCTGCAGGTACTCACTTGTAAACGACTGTATCTTTTCGTTCGCATCTCTAATTTTCCTCAGAGCCATATCCACACGGGAATATATTGTGTTTCGCTGCACCCGACGGCAAAACACGGAGAAAAACTCTTAGCGCTCAGGATGAAAAGCCTTCGTGCTCCAAACTCGGGAAATGTTCATATAAACATCTATAAAAGAAATACATTAAACTGGAAAAAATAGGTAACCTAATGTGAACAACCTTGACTTCAAACAGGACTAAACACCTTGATTTCTCAAGTGAGGGGAACGATTGCAGCTACTCATTGAGACGAGATGATGTGAGTTACTGCGTTTTACTGGAGATTCGTTTAACCTACCAGAGATGTGTCCACGAGCAACTGGCTGATACTGGAAGTGTTGGAAAACGGACCGAACGGATGATGTCCTGATGCCCACAACCAATTATGCATAGGACGCCCATGAATGTGGGAAGCTCTTTCATAAGGTGCAGCTACTCCGCCGACTACCGATGCCAATCCTGCTATTATGTGTCGTTCGGGTGCATTTGCATTGGCTTCCCTTCTTGTTGTGTCAGAAACGTAGCTGCAGGAGTTGGCAACGTTAGGTCAATCTCGGTTGTTACAGGAACTTGACGATTCGTGGTTGAAATCAGTTCGTTCAAATCTACGTGCAGTTTCTCTTACCTCAAAGGCACCGAGTCATTCTTATGCTGCAAAACAAAAACTGAATCATGGCTAGACCACATCAGGCCTTCTCCTTCCATTAAAAGCTCAGGATCAACACCATTCAGAGAAAGAACAAACCTGTAATGGGAGAAAAGATCGTCAATCAGTATCTTGGCCAAACTACCTAAAAACTTCGGCATGAAAGGGCATTTATCTAGTGACCAGTAAAGGATATGCCGAATATGAACACTAGAAACAAACTTCTAAAAGCAGTGGATACTCCAAACAGCGAAAAAAACCAGGACAGGGATGATAAATGAGTCGCCTGCCGTCTACAATGAACCCTCGATTGCGGCCAGATATAAATTCGTCACTACGCGACATTTGTTCCCAAGGACTTGCATCACAAATTTCATCGGAAGGATGCCTGGTAGGACCGGAACAGAAACTTACACTGGAAGAACTCGTGTACCATAAGACTTCTCCACAGGCAATTCTCCTTTGATTTTCTTGGGACTGCCCTTTTTCTTCGCCTCTTGATCTTTGGTGAGAAATTGTGTGCCCCATCTGGCAGGCCTTGACTTAATCACGGACTCCTCTGTGGTATTGTCTAAGTCTGCTCCCCAGGCTCTTGGATGCTTCTCCATCGAAAAGGGGAAAGCGTTTGTTAGTTATGCAGATAGAACACCATGCCCAGGCTGTGGAACGTAAGATTATAACATACGTAGGAATACACTTCTGGATTTAACAGATCCAAAACTTAGCCCTCAGTGAGGAAATCAATGTTACTCGTTATGCAATGTATGTGCTGGTATGGTGATTTAGCAGCACGGTTCAAGAACTAACAAGGACAGTTGAGGTAACACGTCTTATATACAAACTTAAGGTGACCCCTGAAACCCAGAACAGTACATAGCAAGACGAATGAAGGGGTTAAGGTACGCTAAACTTCAGGACCTTTTTTGCCAAAAATTATAAACTGGGGACACAAAGTTGGGAATGTGTAGGAAACAGCACATTCCTATAAACAAGGCCCCTGGTACGGAAGAATAATACAGATAACCTGTACTAAATGGAGTGCAAACTGACCTATGCATATGATCCTTCTAATGCTTCAGAACCAGGAGGTCTAGAATTAAGCATAAATTCTTCAAAGAGTTATATTCATACGTCGAGAATGGCAGATATGCTCAAGGACCACTCTCTAGTATAGAGGTAACACGCAATTAGCCCGGCCAAGTACATAGTAAGAAGCAATTAGGGGCCGAATGTGCGCTAACAATGCCGACTGGAGTTAGCGAATTATTTTATAACCGAATTGTTTTATTATTAGTATTATTCATTTTATTACTTTTTCTTCAAAGAGTGATTGAAGGTCTATCCTGAGGAGGTTCAACGGAAGGAATGCAGTAAAACCAATAAAAAGGAGAAGAGATGTGCATCTTAGTTTACTATTTGTTACAAAAGTAGACTATGGGGACACACACAAGCATAGGTCCACGTCCCATAAGCCAGTCGATGAGCCTCAGCTCAAGAATCCCTGAATCAGGTAACGACTAGGTCTGCACTCAAACACCTAACTACGACATCGAGCCGAGCCTATCCACACTCCCCTGATATGCACCTCAACCTTGTCTCTGACTTCGTCGGCACCATAGTGACGCTCCAAAGAAACGGCACATAATGACGCCCAGATGTAACGACACCATCAGCAGAGGGATCAGGGTACAGATCAAGAGGAAAGGTTTCAGGAAAGGTAAACTGAACTTAGACACATTTCCAGCTCAGCAGGTCCTTGTCTGTCAAGAGTTATTCAGTCTGGAACATCCATGGATGGACCCCTGTCGCTGTGCAGTGGTCGGCAAGTGAGGCCATCGAACACGGAGGAAATCATGTACAGTCAACCACAACAGCTTTACTTAGCGAGTTACCAAACCTGCGGCCGAAATAGAAGTGAAGGACAAGTCTCTGGAATACAACGACTTTCAAAAAGTGTAGAATACTAAAATCACTGAATCAAGGTACGAGTTGAATCATTTACATGAGAAGCAATCAGTTTAGGCTTGTGTGGTAGGGGAACAAACAGGAAGAAAGAATACTGCTCAGGAGGACCGTCCAGAGACAAAAACAAAAGATTTGAAGAGTAAACTGGCTGTGTTACCTATTCAGGCCTAAGCAGGCTGTGGATCCTGTTTAGTGCCGCGCTGACATAATGGTCCCCACATAAGCTGTCAATATGAAGACTTAGCAACTAAAAAGTGGGGTTTAGATGGTGTGAAAACACTCAGGAAATGTAGAGAGGTATGGTTTTCACTCAGGAAATGTAGAGAGGAAACCATACCAGAGTATATTGTATTGTTCACGTAAATATTATGTTTGTTTTAAGGTCCAGCAAGAATACGCATTATATTCATGAAGCGAGCTCAGCACGTAATATAAGCATTTATCTTGACAGCCGAAACGCAAATACGATACTGGCGCATATACCTCATTCCGGAAAAATCTGGATGAAGAAGATGGGTCTGCAACGTCCAGCAATCCAGCAGCCAGCACATCTGTAGAGTGTCTCATCTCCTGTTGAACGACATGGAAAAACATAATCAGGATATCTTCCCTCCGGGCAGTACTCGCTAGTTTGGCGTACTCCCAGATACTACGTGAACATACAGAACTTGCTTGCAACAGACATCCGTTATAAAGATCCTGTAAAGCGAAAGAAGCAACGTAGTACCTAACAGATACCAAGGCAAAAGAGGTTCTTCGGCTGCAGACCTTTCCTCTGGAAGAAGGTAAGAACGAAACATTCTATCCTACACACGAAAGGTATTCCTTTCACGGAAGAAATCACTGACTTCTCGTTAAGTAGTCAACGATACCTCCCTAAGGAGAGCCCCGTCGAGATATGTTCTGGTACGTGCATGAAAACGGCCATCTTTACGAGTCTCGTGAACAGAATAACTTCTCAAAGCCTTGACAACTGCAACTGACAACTTCTCATGGTCATGTAGATTATGAACACCTGCGACAACGACCACCTCCTGTCCTGGTGCCACCATCTTCCGCACCTGAATGCGCAATGTCAGAAATACGTTGTCCTGGAAACCCTTTCTGAGTAAGTCTACGTACTTATGGCTGATCTGTCATGGTATGAAGGGTCATCACCGAAATATCCGTTCCTGCTGGGTACTGATCAAATACAACTTCTAGACCTTAAAATACAATGTCTTCGTGCGTAACACAGGAAACCCCTATATTCTACCAGCCTACTACTTAAATGCGAACCAACTACTTAATACGAACGAGGGTAGATAGAATTGTAAGAGATACAAACTTCTGCTTCAATGTTGGTCATGTTTATGGTAAAGCTGGAGCCAGGCTCCAGTGGATTGTACTGATGGTGGTTTCGCATCACAATTATGGGAACTAACAGTCGCATCGAAGGATCCACATACTCAAATCTGCATCAGCCAACGACAAGCAGACATTTGGACGGGTAATGAGAAATAGCAAGAACGAAGAGTGCCGCCTGCACATTATCAGAATAACCACTAAGTAAAATTTAGGCATGCCACGTATGCAGGAATGAAGAGCATTAAGCAAGGCTCTCTCGTAGCAAGCACCAATGAAGAGCTATTAATCGAGGCTGAGTCAAGAACCACGTACTCGAAGTGATGATCCTCTCACGTCTTACCTGACATCAGGAGATATGACGTGCTCAATCGCGGACACGAGGAGGGAAGAAAGAAGGCCGCGGAAAGACTCCTCAGTATCTTTCTTGCTCACTGGTTCTCGCCTTCTTGGGAAAAGTAAGTGCTGCAACCTAGGGATTGACCGGTAACCAATACTTCCTTCGTCTGACTCGATCTTCCCGTAGACGCATGGACCAGCAGAAAGATCAATGACTGCATATCTGTAACTCGTTACAGAACAGATCAATCGAATTAATAAGGTACTTCAAATCCTGTTTATGCTAATATGATTCTCCTTTCACCAATGAAAGGAAACGATATATTAAAGCTGAAGGATGCGAAGAGAATACGAGATCATACGCTAACAGCAGGTTCAGATGGATAGCGATGTCATTCGACTTGGACGTACCGTACCTTCCAGAACTGAGCCAAACTTGAGATGCAGCCCCCCCGTTGTACTTGTAACGATACGTATAGCTTCCTTCTTGCTGAGCTAATTCTTCTGGAGTGAGCTCTTGGATTGTATCCGACAAGGCTGCCTCTAATGTAGTAGTATTGTGGTCTATTCGAGGATCCATCCTGACCTGGGATGATAAGACGAAGTGTTACGTAGAAAGAACAAGTATTGCTGAAAGAATCCAAGTCAGAACGATATATCAACACTTAAAAATCAAGAGATTCTGTCTCTGTAGCCAGTAACGTATGTCAGTGGTCACTTTATCAAAATAAATTACATATCCAGGAAACAACTCAGAGTAAATAATGAACGACATTCCGCGATGAATCCAGGCTACCCAAAAAGGAACAAACTTCATCAGTTGCCTTTAGCATGCAGAGAGCTGCTGCGAGAAGTCAGAGAGAGATACCTTGTCAAAATTGAAAATAAAGATTGCGTTCGGTACAGGTTTGTTCAGTTCAGCACTGCTGTGAAGAGATGATTCGTAACCGAAGAGAAAGGTGTACAGTGGATCAAGAATGGTGGCCTCCAAAACAGTTGCCTCCACCTCGTAGAGTGGTATTTCTCTTCCCCACTCATTCTGTTTGACCACACATGAAAGCAGTTTATATATTGGTACACAGGTAAAGCAGCTTTCTGAGAAAACAGTGACTTCGCCCGCACACTTAGGTAACCCCCAAATAGTTTTGAACCCATGCAAGTATAAAGTGAGTAACAAAGAGTGGTAACATGTATGCTAACTTGGTTCGAGAAGTCAGCGAATCTAACCAATTCTCCCAACAAAAGTCAAGGACACAGCTGTAGGTAATGAGTAGGTGTACACTGAAAGCAGTTTATATACTGAACAAGATAATTCTACCTGAATAGCAGCTATATAACGCTTGTTACTACAGTGTTGCTTTGAGGATTCTTACTTCTCGAGCAGTGCCGGCAAGAATCATGTTCTTCTTGATTTCCCCTTCCAGTATAATAAGATCACGCTGACTAACCTGAGAAGCAAAAGAAACCATGTTATCAGCAGATCTGAACTCTAACCGCCTAAGATTTTCTAACTGTCTCAGGTTTTATCGTAAGAGTCAGGTTATAACTTCAAGGACAATAAAGCCTTTCCCAGCAAAGAAACAAACTGCACCAGACTTTCAGAGTATATTACCGGAATAACATTGTAGTAGAGGTCATGCTCGATGTCAAGCGGTAGCCCAGTCTCCAAGCATGCTGGTCTATGAGTCGGAAATGTCCTTTTCATGAAGTTACTTAGCTCCGCAGCATTCATACTGTAGCGGTAGCCACCATCTCCGTTGAAGCCAACCAGCACGATGTTTATCTCAAGAGGGACATGAAATGGAACCTACAAAACCAGCACCCCACATCTTGAAAAGGAGTAAGGCCATGATATCCCAAAACTACGAGTAGAACTTCTGGATGTTACTTTCACGGAAATGTCATTCTGGATTCTAAAGAGGGAGTCTGCTTGATATGTGATGGACAAAAGAACAAAGATAGAAAAGGTATCTACCAGGGCAAACCAAGAGAGAGCTAGCTAGATGCGCGTGCAGTGACCGGTTTCAACATCAAGTGGCATAAAAATTTTCGTCCCAACTCCAGACCACCAAATCTTAGCTCGTTTTGCTCACTGTGAGAACAGCTCAGGTCGAGCGGAACACTCTGCGTATTTGCATTGGAAATCTCCGAATAGCTATCTAGAATCCTCATATCGTCTGACAAGTTCTTAAGTTAAGATACTACCATTATCTATCCAATTCGAGAAAATGTCTAAGCTTTAATTGAGAGAAAAATGAATCTAAGCTTTAAATGTTGGTTACGATTTAGTCCATGTTTTCATAACAGTTAGAAACCCTTGCATCGTTATGATGCTCAAAAACTGAGCGGGCGTTCATATCACGCTCTGGGAAAACATCCGCAATTGAGCTACCATCAATTTCGCTGTAATCTGTGTAAGAGTGGCTTGATGTCTGAAACACCCTGTGCGTTCAATATCAAGACGCAGACTGATCACGTGATAGAATTCATTACGCGACCCAGACCGCCAAACTGAACACCTGATTGCCTTTCCAAAACTGCGTCAAATCCGTCACGCATATAAGTTTAGTATAAGTACCCGCGCGCGAGAGTGAAGAAGTTGATGCGCTTCTCGTTTGATGTTCTCACTAACATCCTGGAAAGTGCCATGATGCCACTGCGGATCACCCACATTCCTCTGAAAGGGCAGCCCTGCAGTCTTACTTTCTGCTACTGCACTCAAACCAAGTAATACAATACTTGCCCGCATCACCAGACCCATGACCACGAACTGGTACCTCCCAATCATCTTCATAACTTTCACTCCAACCTGTCTCCAGCGCCACTTTCTTAAACCCTAAGCCCCTAACCACACAACAGCATCATAGTAATCAATTCGCTTCTTGCAAACTCGACATCGAACTGGCCGAAGCCTCAGCCGGTCAATCCTCCACTCAAATCGTCCATATTCACATCGGTGCTTCAGAAACGGGCCGTCAGAAGACTCCTGGTAAACCTGTACCGCCTGCCCCGCACTATCCCTCGCTTTTCTTGATGTCTAAGAACAAATTCCCAGTTTCTGGCAGCTGAAAGTTATGCGACGGATGGATCGCCAAAATCGATCATGAGATGATTCCCCTTGCTCTCTGTGTGCAGACGGGCAGTCAAACGAATCATTACACTCTGAGCTACAAAAAGCTCGCAAGTTACAACATAGAAGGAACTTTGAACTTTCGGTCTTGATCACCGCATTCTGGGGAAATATTAGCTCGAACAAATCATAGTTTGACCAGGCCCAAGGCGACAGTGCCTTCGCCAAGTTTGGCCTACGAGGATAGGATAGTAAGTTGATGTTTACTTCTCTTCATCACAGTTCATATGAAAATGACGTTTGATTTACTGTCCTGCCAAGGCTCACTTTCACTTGAGATGCGCTGCTGATAGCTCCTTTCAGCCGACTTCTCACGGTAGTGGAATCGGAGACCTTCCCAAGGACCCAAACTTCAAGGTTCCCGTAAGCTGCGTGTACGGTTTTGAAGAATGGTTTTGTCCGTCAAGCCTTTCGGATTGCCTAGGTATGGATGCATGCACCAAGTGCGGTCTACCTGATGATTGCTGACAGTCAAAAGCTAAAGACGAGAAGTGCAGAGAAAATAGAGGACAAAAGGTAAGAAGAAATACTGCAATTTAGGAGCCATCCGCACTCTCCTTTTATGCTTCCGGCTTTTTAGTCTGAAGCCTCGAACCGTCTCCCTTTTGCGAAAGTCTAACGTCATTTTGGGGAATGTAAGAGAGGGATCGCACTAGCACGCCTAAGCGGGATTTACATTCTCGGTCATGAAGTGGTGAGTTTTTCATATATAACCACGTGTGTGACTTATTTGTGGCTCCCGGCTATGGACATTTGTAATGATATAAAGAGTTTTGTTTCTTGAAGTTTAATGTGGTAGGATCCATGAGCCGAGCGCAAATTCAACGTATCCAATGGAAAGTATTTAAATCTGGGAAGAGAGGAAAATCTCTCTTGGAATTGATTAGGAAGAGTGTTCAAAGTTTCGATGTGTAGGATCTAATGTCCACGCACGTCTTTATGATGAGCAGACATGTCATTTCACCTAAGCTAATATGTCATTTCACCTAAGTTATTAAGTTATGTGTTCACATTGTGTTTCTAATACTCTCATTTGAACAAAAAAATGTAAACTATCATTACAATTATCTTGGAGAGTAGATGTCATTCTCATTTGTCCTGACATAGTGAGCCAAAAGAACTTGTAGCACAAGTGCAAGAACGTTATCAAGAAGTTCTTGATGGATGTTGTACAGAAGAAGCGTATCCTTGGTACTTGAGGTGGCATCGGACTTAGAGCTCCTCCCTAAGAGACACCTAGTGACATGGTTCCGATCTCAAGGTGCCTCGGTTGTCGGGAACAAGCCTCAGTAATAGCATCTATGAGAGGTCTAGAAGAAGGAGACCCCATCCGCTCACGTTGGATGATGTATTTTGAATTAGCGGAACGTGACATTGCGGACAAGTTAAAGGGTGGATTTATACTTATTGTCAGTTGAATGTCAAAAGGACCGTGAGTCCGGATGGACAATACGACACAGAGGATGATGTGCATCTACGTTGTGTCTAGATATCAAGAATACGGTGGATCATTGGGCCGGTGATCACGTGACATGCTTTATTCTGCAGCGACTTACGGATGTGTCTTGCTGTGATGTGCCAGACTTGAACCGGCCGACACCCGGCAAGTATTACGAGAAGAGTATGTACACACTTGCTTAGTTCTCATGCATCCTAGTAAGCTGTAAAATGATAATATGATTGATTTTGTCCTGTAGTAACATTTTTGTCTTCCCAACATTGTTGTAGATTCTCCTACTCATCTTGCCATGGTGGCTTTTCTTCACGCCGGGTAGAGAGAATTATATGTCCGAGACATTCAACTTCGTCATCAACAAGTTTATCACGAAAAAGATTCACTTTTCACAGACTCACGAGACTAGACTAGCGGCATGCATAGTAGATTGGAACGAGAACATACTTTATGAGCCGATCAAGATATTTCAACGTCATCCGCAACACACCTCGATTCTTCAAGGACGACGAAGAGAAGATGGCTCCGGCTGGAACTCCAAGCTCGATAGACGGACTGGGAAAAGAGCACATGGTGAGTGGAGGATTTATACCCAACTTGTGGTTTAAGAGGGTGTCCAAATATGTTATAAGATTATCAGATTAGAAAGATAGTTAAGTATTCTCACAAAAGGGCACATTTAATTTGTATTACATGTATAGCAGAGGTTGCATTTTAGAGAGTAACCTTAATTTTTTTAATCTAATCTTTGCAATAAATAAAAAATATGCTAGATTAACTTCTAGGGAACTTTTGTTCTTTTAATGAAAAGATATATTGTTAAAAAATAATTGTATTCTAAGTAAATAAAATAATTAAATTATTCTCTGATATATGTTAGCTGGACCAACGGGTAGGGAAAGAGCCAGACTTAATCCGTAAGTCCAGGGGATCCATAAACGTCTTGGAGGATATAAATGCGATCGCCTGCTTAGCTCAAACAATCAATCAAGGTGAATATATATGCAGCACTGCTAAAAATAGCATGAGGTGAAGTGAGGTGATTATCCAATAACCAATAACCATGAATAAGGTAAAATATGCATAGTGCTCTGAATCGAAAGAATCCGTGATCGGGCCCTTACAACTCAATTTACGTAGATCGGGTCTCAAACGGACCACAACCGGTCTCGCAGACTACCGTAGTAGAATCGGCAGAGGTTTTATAGGGGCGTCAAGAATATTCAAGCAGTTGCAGTAGTTTCCACGAAGACTCTGTCTTTCTTCCTCCAGTTCGGGAGATTTGAGAGGTTCGCACGATGGTCCTCCTTCGAACTCTCTGTTTCGTGTGAGGTCTGTTACAATCCTCGTTATGATAGCAATACTATGTCAGCGTGACCATCGATCACCGGTTTCTACATCCATGCGATTGGGTCCGATCAAGTAAAATATAGGACTACGGTAGCTTCGACTCAAGGGCCAGATAGAACAATTTACGGCCGCAAGGAAGGATTCCTTACAGCACAGTACATCTGCAGCCGACTGTGACTGCAAATTTGCAGATTCTGGAGTTCCGGGAAATGTACGACGTACTTCTTTGTAAGCGTGGTAGGAACTGGACAGAGAGTGTGCAAGGTGGAGGACGTGCGTGCGTGTGTGCTCAACACAGAGGAGGAATATTAGATCGTAAACCCCTGTCAAGGTTTGTCGATCATCTCTCTCGTTCTTCTAGGGGTACATTTTTTACTCGGGCCGTCTGAAAGAGCTGTCAGGCTGTACGAGAGAGAATTGCGTGCATCTGATGCTGCATGTAAGCTAAGTCATCGAGGTTCGAATCTGAGATTGATCCCAAGTTGCCAACCGACCGACAGAGAATCGGATTCATACTCAATGGTTTAGTTTCTTGGCAACAGAGGACTTTTTGCCGTCGTTGGACTTACAGTCTTTTCTAACAGTACGGCAGAACAAATGTTTTTCTACTCCGTTGGTGGCTGAAGACAGCATGAAGGATGCGCAACTCTGGCTAGAGGATTTTTCAGGGCGCTAGAAAATTCTCATTGCTGCAAGATGGCTGCAGGGCATGCCGCTTTTCTGAGTAGGCCTGCTATCTCAGTGTCTACTCAGTACCCTTCTTCTCTGTCTCCTTCTTCAACTACCAGCTGCTCGCTCATAAGGGGACTGAAGCTGCCTGTCGCGCGTGTGCCGCGTGCTGCTCTTTTTGTGTCCCGGAAGATTGTGAGAAAGACTTCTGTGGTTAGCGTTCCACTCACTGATGCTCCATTCGCATGGACTTTCCAGAATTTGGAGATACGGGATGACAAAGTCGACAAGGATGCAGAAGATAACGTAGATACTGTTAGGTCGAAATCAAAAGTGAAGAGTATCTGGGAGACACTGAACGATGATGTAGATGGCTGTAAGACTGACATAACTGCGAAGCTTCCATGGATGGATCCTTCGTTGCGCTACGCCAATGTTATGTGGTTCAAAGGTGCCTATAATGCCCAAATTTTCGTTTCTCCGGGCGAGTCGGAGGATTCAATTGTAAGGAGATTTCGCCACGCAGTAGCGGGCGCCGGTGTCCTTAGGGAGTGCTATCGTCGGAGGTATCATGAGACGCCTCAAGATGTAATTAAGAGAAAGCAGAGGCAATCTGCACTAGACCGGAAGAGGAGACGCCAGTAAGAATTTTTTACCCGTTCACTTTTCGAGTTTATTCGAGAGTTGTTTACCTGCTCTGTCGATAGTCATAAGGCGCTCAATTCTGCCCAACTGCAAGCAGCTATGCAGCTCCCTGAGCTTTGATTTAAAACTCCATCGTTCTCCTTTCAGGTATGACAAGAAGTCTTCCTACGAGTACACATTTACAAAAGAATCTTCGGGCCACAATAAGAAGACTACGAAGAAGAAAGAAGCAAGGTATTTTGTGCGGAACATCTAGTGAGGAATTATTCGTTTGCTGTTTAAAGCTTTTGATTGTCTGGGAATCTGTTTAGACACCTGCATGGGACAACTGGCTGGATGTTTCTTCGTGGTCAGCCGGGCCAACAATATAATGAACCTTTCACTACACCATTTATTATAAAAGAACCGTTTTGTAAGAATTTGAGTGGAGTTTTTACGGTCTCGAGGTGCTTCTGAGACGAAGGCCGAAATCGCGAGAAGGCTGTTAACTGCCGTTTTCTTTATCTGAGCATGTCCAGTGAAGCCTGGAGTGTGGCTGGAGCAATCTGTTTCCTGTAGTGCATTGGGTCAATGAAACCGGAGGCGTAAGGTAAAAGTTCTCGAGAGACTGTGACCCGGTTCACGGTAGAAGATGCACCAAATGTTGCCTTCCTGTTTCGACCATCCTCGCAAACTTGCATGCGATGCAAGCGCATGTCCGAGTTGTAATGGAGGACAAAATCCGTCAGCTTTTAGGAGAGGGAAATCTTTACTAGTTCTCAACCTTTGTGATATTAGATTTGATGGGTTGGTACCATGGTGCGTTATCCTCTGGCGTTGGATCTAAAATTCTGAGCTCAGGGAAGTCCATCAACCTGTAAAATGCATCTGTTTGAAATGTCAGTCATTGGAGTTCCTTGGTTGTAAGTTGAATTAGCCTCTGCATTCAACCTCTATGGGAAGTTCTGGTCAGAGAGCTGTCATGGACGGCTGTCTCGGAGTGAGTTAGAGACCCGAATTGGACCATAAGCGAGCTCTCCAAGTTTACGAGGGAGTCAACAAACTCCATGGAGGACTTCGGAGCTTTCACTGTCGCCCGTGTGAAATGTGTCAGTTACAATCATAAGGCTTCAGATTATGATCAAGTCATGGTTTACATCTTTTGTGTTTTTTCTGTATGCATGCAGGTCACGACCAGGATGTGACACAAGAAACAACGGCACGACTGAGAAGAAGGCCTACGACAGTGATGACGATGATTTTTGGGGTTACACGGAGCAAGATGACCATAGGTAATGTGTAACCCGTGGGTTTTGTGACCAGTTGAATATACTTTGGACCCATACAAGATAGATGGTAGTAGTAGTACTGAGGATTCAGGGGTGAATTGCCAACACCAAGGGTCCCCAGAAGTTAGTCATAGTTGGGTCTTAGTCAACGATTATCAATGTTACACGTCATACAAAGCCTTGGCTCCAAGTTTTCCTAAGGTGTTCGTGTAATAGCGTAGGTCACTATGTTTCCTGCAACCGAAACCGAGTTTTCAACTCCCCCGCTTGCCCGTCCCCAGTACACATCAATTTTTAGATAGTACAAGGCTCGACTGAACGGGAAATATACTTTTGATGAAGGGTGACCATCATTACCTGGCATCAGAAATGTGGATTTATCCCAAAATGTGTGAGTAGTCTTGACACAGCTTGAGATTTTGTTTAAAGCAGAAAAGCCACCGGTCGCTCCAAGGTTCTGCGCCTTGGAGTTGTTAAAATGTTTCGGCCTCTCTGTGTCCACAGTTAAGCTAAGGACACCTCCAGCAATGTTCATCTTGAAATAGCACTGTTACAGTGGACTCAGTTCCCTTGTCGCCCATGAGACTGTTATAGACGACAAGCTTAGGATCAATATATATATACTTGAGTGCTTGGAGCCTTCGCTTAAATACTTGCATCCCATCCCACAAAAGGGTACTTGTTGTGGTCCGCCATGCAAGGGAATTGCGGGCACTCATGAGTCATGAGCGAAACCCAAGAAATATACATAGGTGAAGGTGAGCGGAAGGGTGAAGTGCGTCTTTCAGCTACAGTTTTTCACAGCTAAGTCTTGTATTGGAACACAATCTCTCCATGGATGGACGTTGCTGAGATTTCCTCGATCGATAATGTTTACTATGAATTATTGTTGACTCGATCGAATTCTCGCCCGCGCGAATGTTCCCGTTCGCAGATTTTAAGCTTCAATGAAGTTTAAAATGGTAGACTTGGATTTTATGTTTGTCCAGTTTGCTTGGATATTTTCTTTACAACGAATGCATTTCTGGAATATTTTTCGTTGAGCGATGCGAGTATCTCCAGGCGTAATGAAATGAGTATCCATGCCAAAACAGTCTTCGGAGTAAATCTTTTTACTATAGGTTGGCTAAAAGAACGTCCCACCGCAAGATTTCACTGAAGAGAGATTTGTGTGAAATCCTTGAAGCTTGCACGCATATGTTACCAGGCTAAATGTTAGTCTCGCCTTTGAAGATCTTTCGATCATATTCTTATCGTCATTTGGCATCCGCATTCTCTCTGAACTTTGCAGACTTGTTGAGATTTTCTTTCGCAGTATCATCTTCCTAGTTTGTTGAGTACTTGCATGGCTCGCCTCGAGTCTCTCATTCTTGTTATTCTTGTTCTACCACTTCCACTTCTTCTAATGAAAGTATCTCTAAGGCCAACAGATTCGAGTTTGCCAACAGTCTTAGAGCGTATAAAAGTTACTTTTTCTATATGGAAGTTTTACTGCAACCGGACGTAGCGTAGGAGACAAACATCGCCTCACCGAAAAAGGGTTATAGGGAGAGGGAAGTAATTCTAAGGCAACGCAAGCCAGTGAAGAAAGTAACTACGACGTGGGTGGAAACTGGAGTTTGATTTATGACAGTAATACTTAGGTAGATTGTTCTCCATCTATTGTCGAACTGCGAAGAGAGAGAATGATCAGCGTGTAAAAAGTTAAAATGAATTCTTTAACGAGAAGAAGAATGAGGAACTGGATGGGGTAGTAGGCTATTGGGCTATAAGCGGATGGGGCTACCCCGGCAGTGGCGACTGGCAGCCCCATTCGCCTGTAGCCGTGGCAGCATGGGGTCGAGTCCTACTGTAGAGAGGGTTCCTACTGTAGAGAGGGTTCAGTATGTGAAAGGGATGCAGAAAACTCGAAGCGAAATAGCCTAAAATAATTAACATAGTCCCCCGTTTCATTAAAAAAGATAAAAGGAAAACGATAATGGATTATGAAAGGCTAAAGTTTATATAGAACCGTGATAGTTGACAGGTAATCTACTCTTTCGTTCCTGAATTTCGAGTGCATGGCCGAATTCTAACTCTCCCACGCAACAAAGATTCCAATTTGGACACGCACGTAAAGATTCAAGCCAATAGTGCTCGATCGGATTAGAGGAAAACTTTAGGTCGTTGAACATTATTTCTCTTGGTGCTAGTGAAGTGGATGATACATGTGGTGGGTTGTGTGAACATCTGCATGTTTTGCTCACCTTGTGGAGAACCTTAACTGTTCCATCGAGGACTTCCGCAATGAGGGCACACCCCCGAACAAGTCGGTGGCGAATCAATGACACCATATTCTTGCATGTTCTCCCTGTAAGAAGAAGAGTGGAGAAAAAGCTCCAAACTTGTAGGTCCCGACTGGTGCACATGATCACAGTATCCGTCAAGGTATGTATCTAGCTGAACCTCCTTGCCTAATTTTTACAGACAGGCGTAGAACTCGTGGGATCTGTGACGTCTATGATTCTATGTCTGTATTTCCTAGCCCTAATGATTGGTAGATTCTATAACTGAGGAGTTCGTAATTTGGACCCTTCAAAAGGTTCTCCTCCTGCTAATGTAAAGAGCCACTACAAGCAGACGGAAACGTTCCCCGACGCCGCTGCTGGGCACTCTGGCAACGCTTCCATCAATGCAACCATGCATCCAATGATCATCACGCTGGCCTTGGTGCGCTCGTTGCTATACAGCATCTCGAAAACTCGTGCCGCTGGCACCGGCACATCTAGCGAAATTCCACGGGACATCACGCTCAAGCATTGATTGCTCATGATCAACATCGAGTGATGCAGGCTCGTAGTGGAATCGCCAGATGATCTGCACTTCCTTGGAAACTTGTTTCATGAGTGGCCTGTGCCTGGAATCAGGAACCAAGCACTTGGAGGCCAGCCTTGCCACGCCGACCATCGACTCCTTACCTTTAACAGAATGGAAAGTCTCGGATAATGCCGGATCAATGATCTCTTCCAACCTCCCAGCGTCTAGTAGAGTGACTGCACGTTTCGCAAGGCTAGCTTCTCCATCATATCTGGTGTGGTCGATTGCAGGTCTGGCGGCAAGAAGCTCAAAAAGAACGACCCCGAAGGCGTACACGTCACTTTTGCCGCTCATACTCGAATTCTTCCGAGTGTCTGGATCCGCGTATCCCTGACGACCCATAGTCCCCTGAGGAAGACTCAGATCGAGGGCGGGAGTGAGTTTGGAGATACCGGAATCCGCGACCTTGGCGTTGCGCTTTGCATCCAAGAGGATGTTCACGGATTTGACGTCCAGGTGATAAATTGGAGGGTTGGATGAATGTAAGTGGTCCAAAGCATCTGCAGTTTGGACGGCAATCTGAAGGCGCTGTCTCCAGTTCAAAATGGCGTTCCCGCTTCGCTGGAGAAGGTGTTGCTGAAGTGAGCCATTTGATACATACTCAAACACTAGCAGAGCGTACTTATTGGCCAAGCAGCAGCCCAAGAGGCGTACGAGGTTTCGATGCTGGACTTGCGAAAGGATTTTCACCTCTTGGAGAAACTGGCATTTGTCCTCGTTCGTTCGTACACGAGTGTTCTTCTTGATGGCCACTTGAGTACCATTTTCCAGAGTTCCAACAAACACCGTTCCGAATCCACCCTCACCGATTCTGTACGTTCCAGAGAAATTTTCCGTGGCCTTCTTGAGATCCCGCAAAGGCATGATGGCTATGTTCTCCGTGTCCAGCAATGCGCCTATCAATTCTGCGTCGCGCTGTCGCTGCATGTCATCGACTTTCCATCGCCATATCCACCCAATAAGTAGACAGCTCCCTCCTGATATCATAACACCTATCAAGACAATCCCTATTACCTCCCACACCTGAATAATCCCTTTAGATGCCGTGTTGCAAGGAGATAGAGGGTGTCCGCAGAGCCCAGGATTGCCAGTAAAGAAGGCGGGATTCGAAAGAAATGGATTGATCAGAAACAAGGGAAGAGTTCCAGATAACTTGTTGTTGGATAGATTCAGATATACCAAGTTCGGCATCAGTGAGAAAATGCCTGGAACCTCTCCATTAAGCTGATTGCGGGATAGATCCAGGTACTTCAATCTTGGCAACACTCTGTTGTTGAACAGATCGACAGATATGAAGCCTGTCAGATTGCTGTCACGCAGATCTAAGATTTCCAGTTCCTCTAACCTCTTCCTGCAGCTCTTCGGAAGAGCAGTTCTCGACAGATTGTTGCTGCCTACACGCAGCTCACGCAACTTGACGTACGCGTCAAAAATGGTTTGCAAACCTGTAGAATCGTCTCCAGTGTGATCGCCAGCGTTCCAATGTAAGAGATTATGGCTGAGATCCAAAACCTCCAGATTTATCCAGTTCGAATATTGAGCTGCAGAAATCTCCCCAGATAAGAGGTTACTTGCAAGTCGTATTTCCTTCAAGTTGGGCATGTCACTGAGGCCAGCAGGAATAACACCCGGCAATTGATTGCTCGATAGGTCCAGCACCTCCAAACTAGGAAAGTGAGTGCTCGTTAACTGATCCAGCCCAGCACCTACGGTGAAGTTGTTCCCGCTCAATCGAAGCTCCTTCAACTTCAAGAACTTTGCTGAAAGAAGTTGGTGAATGTCGCCGCTGAAGCGATTATTTTGAAGGTTCAAAACTTCCAAATTATCTAGAATCGACTTCAACAGTATCTCAGGTACGGGGCCCTGCAACCGATTGTTGCTCAAGTCCAAAGATCTCAGGCGCCCGGGCCAGAAAGTGCCCTCTTCAATGCCGGTTAGAAAATTGCTAGAGCAGTTCAAGTAAGAAGTGACGTTGTTATGAAGCAAACTGCTGGGAATACTCCCGTTAAGCTGATTAGTAGAGAAATCCAACGTTTCTATCCTCCATGATCCTTGAGGAATCTCACCGGTGAACTTGTTGAAAGAAACGTTGACGTAGGTAGCACCTACAACCCCACCATTATTCCTCGACCCAGCGATAGAGAGAGCTGACGGCAAGTGCCCCTCGAACTGGTTATCCGAGACATCGAGAATGAACATCGAATAATTAGCCCACCGAAGAACCGTAGCATTGTCAAGCTCGCCTGTGAGATTGTTCCCATGAATGTCCAACTCAAAAAGGTCGTGCACGCTCCTCAAATTTGTGATATCACCCGTTAGATCGTTGTTCTGAAGAGAAATACGTTTCAACTCCGCAGGGAGCGGAGGGATGGATCCACTGAAGAGGTTTCTCTGCAGGCGCAATTCACTCAGCTGGTTTAACAGGATGAATGTATCGGGAATTGAACCGGAAAACGAATTCTCCGACAAGTCTAAAGAAACGAGGGTACCTACAGTTCCGAGAACGCTGGTGCTTGAAAGAGACCCAGAGAGTTGGAGGCTGTGAAGATCTAGACTATGGATGCTAAGATTCGTACTGTCCGGAAAAGAAGGTTCGCACATCACTCCCTTCCAGCCGTAACCACTATCACAGACATCCGTCTCATTCACCCAAGAATATAATTCATGCCGCCTGTCGATAATATTGTCCCTAAATCTCAGAAGGGCTTCGGCGTCACTTGTAGAATCAGCTATAGCCATGAGGTACACCACAGAACCCCAGAGCAGACATGAGGCGACCGTAGATGTTGAAGACGGCATTCTGGAGCTACAGGTGGACCGACAGATTTCTTCTCCACTTCCTGCTAGGTCTCATTAGACATAATTCAGACCTGAAAATCCCCGTCCGATGGAGCGTGTAAGTCACTTCAGAATAACATGGAACTGTAATTTGGGTGGAATCGGAAGGAGGAGCAGCAAAACATGAGCTTCTTCAGCTAGTAGAACGAGACTCCCGTATCAGACTAAGGTGATTGAAGAACTCCACGAAATTGCTGCCTCATGGAACATCCACAAGCCTCAAACACCAACGGTACAAATCAGAGAGAGAGGACAAGCACTGGTCAAAACGGAAGTTATCAGATACCTGAAAGTGAGCTGCGAACTGTGGTCTGTACTCCATGGACAACTCTGAGTTCGACGAAGCCTCGACGTGCTTCTTTGAACTCTGTCTCTGCTGGACTTCGGTCTACTGCACTTACAGCTAAAGATGCAGCGGGAATGTATACCCCTATGGGCATCGTAAGGCAGTTGAAGGAAAACTTCCGGACATTCTTCATTCCCATCTTCGGCCGATTTAATGGCTCAACGCAAGAAGCCGCCCCCGGACGGTGTGATGCATATGGTCTCCGCTCTCTGGGTTCCTTGTACCGCACAGCCGCAGACAGCGAATGTGCAGAGTGAGGTTCGGTGCTATCAGGTAAGAAAGCTGCAGCATGAAAAAGGAACGGAACCGACAAAGCACAGACTCAGAGAGAGACAGCGGATTCATCACTTTCGACTCACTCACTGTCCACCTATATCTGCACTTTGTCAGAAGACCTTTGTTGGAGTTCGTTGTTCTCTCCAGTGCTCCACTGCCCGTCCGCATTTCCATTTATGTGGACACTGGAGTAAATACTCTCACTCATGACCGCTTTTAGTGTGTACGGTAATCCTTAGCTCGCCAGTACTGTAGTTGTTACGAAGAAACCATCATCATAAGTCCCATAACTACGCTTGATAAGTTCACTTCAAAGTAGCCTGAGAAGTTAGAACCGCATCATGAAAATGGCAATAACACCACGAGAAACAGGAACACCTGGTAACGCAGATGTTGCGCCATGATGTATTCTAAAAGGATGTTGATCGTAACTCTTACGAGGGTAAACCGTCAGATTAGGGCGGTGAAAGGATCTTCCGACACTAAGTCACAGTCTACAGAAGAAAAAGTTGTACAGTAGCTGAGAAGAAGGCCTGAGCCGCCTGATGATAAGCAGCAGCAGCACTCATGACGGTTTGGTAGGTTGGTAAAAATAGGTAAGAATGATCGATGGAAGAAAGAAGGCTTGGCTGACTTAAGACTCTTAAAGACTTAAGTTATTCATAGCCTCACAGGAAACAGTGTCGGAAGAAGAATCTCGCAAGGTGGTGCCTAAACTCTTTATTCAACCCGGATTTAGGTCTTTGGTGGACAGTTCGTGCTTTGAGGCCACGAATAAGATTCTGTTCACCGAACGCACCAAAACATTACTTTTCATGAGAAACGAACAAGAGCACAATTTTATCAGTGGAAATGAATTCATACCCGATAAATTTATCTGCGCTCGGTGCGTTGTATACCGTGCTTGATGTTTTTGTCATTTATCTCCATTGGCCCTACATTTTCAGTTTGGTGTAATCATGTTTTTACTTCTCTTGCCCGATAAAACAACGAGAGACTTGAGATTTGACTTGTTCAATTGCCAAAAGTTTTATCAGTTTTTACAGATCTTTATCAGACCGTTTCCAGTGTTTAGTTTATGAGTAACAAGGATATTTGTGAACTCACAAATGGTATACTTTGAAAGAGGTACCAACAAGGAGCTACGCTTGCAGTGTAATTGAGGGGCTATATGTCAGCGATTACTCCGGATCTAACTCAATTCTTTTCCGATTTTCACATCCACTCTCTCCGTCAATTAACCCATCACTAATACAACAAAATATGCTACACTACAAAAGTTCACCTCTTTCTTTCCGTTATTCACCATCGAAATATAGCTATTCTAATGCATACGGAAAACACAAACAGAGAAGCTTGCAAAGAAACAGCGGAATGAGTTTCACTTAAGAAGGACACAGAAAAGATGTATCGTTTGCTAAACAGTAAAGGAACAGCAAATATTTCTTGTTCTTGTTGCTGGGAAAGCGAACACATACTTCTTCTTAATAGTTCGAATAAGTTATATCGATAAAGTATTAATACGTAAAAATGGTCCAAAAATTAAGTAAGTGGGGTGTGCAAGACTCTGCCTTGTTACTCTACTTTGTTTGTAAAAGATGAAGAAAATAAACTACATTCTGGAGATGGAAACAAATACGACAATTACACTTCCCGTAGTGGCATGTATTATCGCGTTTAAATAATTAACTGATCTAGAAATGTAAATCCTGGCTATATTATTCTCCAAACTTCAAGAAATGCTCCTATGCTCTATTCTTTAAAATAACGCTTCGACGTAGTTTTCTCAGAATTTCTGACTGCATAATTTATTAAAATAATAAATATAGGCTAACCGCCTTGAAACATTTCTTTTACATAAATAATCGTGGACCCATTGCGCGATAACTAATGCCACTACGATATATTTACGTTGTGAAAAATGGACCAGGTGGGATTATTGGGAAAATGGTGGGATTAAAACCTTACTCTTTCAGTGACCCGCTCTGAGTTTAGAAAGCAAAGGTTGAAGCATGGACCGCAACGCAAGTCCTCATGTACTGTAGTTGAGGCGACTGCAGTTGATTACTCCGGATTGCCCCATTTGGTGCACAGTACGGATCAGAAGCAGAACGAGTAAAACAAGCCTGTTCTACTTGTTCCTGTAAAGCATAGAGCACAGGAGAAAATTTAATAATTTGTGCAGTTTCAAGTATATATTTAAATTTTGAGCTTTCTGGATCAATTAATTATCTAAAAGTGGTACTACATGCCACTACGGTAAGTGTACAGTCAGAGCACCTGCATATTCACCTCTTCCATCTTCAGATGGAAGAGGTGATTAATACATGCTCAGTTTATTACCAAACTCTTCTATTTGGAAGGGTTAGGTAATAAACAGATGACTGAAAGATTATATGTTTTCATTCGATAATGTATTTGTTTTTATACTGTAAAGAGTCAAAGCCTCACATCCTTCACTTACAGGTTTTATGACCCAGGTGCCAAGTGTAACCTAGGAGTCTTTAATCCACCAACGGTATCCATCAAGTCTTTGGTCTCTTAAACATGGGCTAGACCTCACCAATATAGTAAGAGGAATCTGTCATCTTGTGTAATCCAACCCATACGATCCATGCGGATTTGATAATTTCTAATTATAGATATTTATAATAGATAAAGTTCCATCTTGTGCAAATACTTTGGCTGCAGTGTACGATGTATTATTTTATTTATGTATCTTCTGAAATCGGTCATCGTGTCTCTACCAATCGTGTGTGATATTTTTTTCCACTAAGTAGTCATTTGTCTTTTTCCTTGTTCGGGCTAGAAATGCATCGAGCATGCATATTTTGCCGTAGTTTTTTCCACCTCCAGGATACAGTTTATTTCTCTCATCTTTACAAACAAAATAGAGTAACAAGGCAGTAAATAGAACAGTAAACTTCTCTCGGTCCCATAGATCATGGAACCTACGACGTAAGTTCATACGTGATAAACAGCATTACGAACTCCGTAGGGTACCCGCTCTTTGTTTTCTGGGTGAGGTCAGAGAATTGAACTCAAGGGTCGGAACTGAAGTGCAATGGTAAGAGGCCTATCTCATTAGAAGTTTTGTGCTAGCATACGTTCCGTCCCTATAGGGCCACATAGGATAGGAAACTTGTAACGCGATAGCAATCTTTTTATGAGTGGCCAGAGCATCTCAACTTACTAAATAAAGTATATATCAATAACTTCAATTTTTGCAGTGGTGGAACGATGTCATCTTGTGACACGACTCACATGTGAATTTAAAGTAAAACTTTTATTGAGTTATATTTTTGTGTTTTGTGAACTTTATCGTGTAGCTCACCAGACGGCGTATAAAATGTCACCTTCACGGTTATCTGGATGAGAGATCGTATGATAATGAGACGTGCCAACTCAATAATCCGTTGTCCTGTTGTGGGACCAGTTAGTATGTAAATTACGCGTATAAGTGTGTTTTGCACACAATTGTAGAAGTTGTGGTGTAATGGGATCTAAAACTTTGCTCTTATCAGCTTAGAATGCTCTATTATCTGCTGAGGGGCTCCATGGGGTGCAAAAGGACAAGGTGGGGTCCTTTAACTTCTCATTGGTCCTCAAAAAAGTGAAGATAACTTGTCCTCTCCTAATTGCGCGCTCTGGGAGGATCGGGACACTTTGACAAGGGATTTTGGAGATCAGAGGGCATGGACGGAGAGCTCTCGACGGGAGGAGCAATCTGACCACAAATTTCACTCGATTTGGAGGTCCAGGGCATACGTTATGGCATTTTGAAGTTCATAGAGTGACGTGAGTACATAGCTTTCTCTTCCGATTGTAAGATTAAGGGGTTTGAGTGATTGAGCCGTCAGATTGAGACCAGATTTCATGAGCTTGTAGTCTGTCAGTTGCTGAAGCTCTGACCACAAATTTCACCACCGGATGTTCTGCGGATTGAGCGCAATGGCGATTTGAAGGCGACGGGGTGCAGAAAGCTCTCAATCTGGAGCAGCAACTTTGCAGATTTATGGAGGATGATCCGAACGGTCAAATCGGCTCAAATTTCCTGAGTAGTGAGTTTACCTTCTGAATTGATAGCACAGGAAGTTTGAGTGGAAGTGGACGGTTCATTTAGGCGAAGAAGCTTCTGTCCTGAATCTGAGATTGGAAGTGCGTGTTAGTTTCTGTGGATTTGTGTTAATTGTGGGAGAAGATCTAGCCGTCAGATCTTCCTGAAATTTGACCTGTGAGTAAGGATTCTAGTATCCTACCTACGTGGCAAGTTTGAGAGGAGACTGAGATGTAGATCTGTACCTCTGATGTGTGAAAGTTCGCTGGTTTTCTGTCGAGTTGTATCGGCAACGGTATCTAGTCCAGGTCCCGAGTCTTGTTAGCGGCAGCTGGCAGAAAAGTCTCTAGTGTGACGTTTGTATTGCTTGGGGGTGTATTCTAGGCGTAGATAAGACTTTTGCGACCTACGTTGTAACCACGTCATGTGGTTGTCAGGTTCGCACTCAACGTGGCAAAGTGCGATCCTTGACCTGTAAAGTCGACTAGCTGTCTAGCCTAGTCTCTTGTTTTGGGACACGTTACGGTGCATGCATTAGAACCTATCACCCAGAAGACCCACACGTGGATGAGTATGACGGCACCAAACATGCGATGTGCATGTGTGCCACCTCATCGGTCCGTGAGGCTTGGGTTGCTCGGTTAGGGAGCTTGCACCTGTCCTTGTTTTTGTGTTCGTAACTTTTAAGCAAAGGAGAGTGACCTGTGTGGGGGCATTCGACCTGGAGGAATTCAAAAGATTGTTCGTGGAGAGATCGTGGGGGGATCCTATGGGATTGTATCAGAGTTTTATGGGTCGAGATACCTATGTAGTTGGAGTGCACATGTTGTGAGAGATGGACGAAAGACTCTACTTACCGCCCAGATTCCCTTTTCGAAACCCTTTCTCGATTAAACTGATGTATATGGAACGAGTTCACTTTCAACAGTTTCTGATAGGATCCTTCGGGCATAACTTTACCGCGCAAGTCATGCTCTCGCCTGTCCCTGTGATCTTACCTGTTGTCACTTACGGCCAAGAATGGGATCTCACCGTCTTTATCCTCATCTAACGAAGGATGGATCTAAATCAGCTCCCTCTTGTAAACTTTAACACCCAGTGCGAGATAAGACACATCTGTCGACCCAAAGCCATGTACGAAGCCCTAGTAGTGAGAAACTTCGGAGAGGAATACTACCGAGAGATCATGTCATCACATATCCCGTTTGTCGTGCCCATGATCATCCAACGTTTTCGTGTAGTTATCTTGACCCTTTATTGAGAGAAAGAAAGTGCTTAGTTATCGAGAAAGTTAGAGAGAAATCTACAGGAAACTTGTCGCTCTGCTGTGCATTGATCGCTAGCCACAGCCGGAAAGTACGCCCTTGCTCAAAGGAAAGGCTCTCGCTACGACATATTTGGTGCTTCCACTGAGAGCACGCTTTGAGGTGGTTGAGTGAGTTGTTGCCGAGGAGCGTCAAGTATGAATCTTCCCGAAGCAATGGGGACGAGTGGAGGAGGAGCGGACGATCTGCTTCGAGCATTGACGATGTTGTTGAGACAACAACAAGGAGGCGATGTTGGGGAGTAGAAGTGTACAAGAGCTCTTCAAGCGGTGGTGAAGAAGTTGGGGAGGTTCGATGGAAGGAACATCACGAAGTATGTTCGTGAGTATATTTGTGAGATGGAGGTAAATCGTGTGCCTGAGACAGAGATGATTTCTAGTTTCGAGTTGGCTGTGATACCTGAGATCCGTAGTCAAGTGACAAAGTTGAAGGATGCACGTACGAGTTCTTGGGAGGAGTATGAGCAGAGGTTGAAGAGTGAATTTTTTGATGATGATGCGGATAGAGTAACCAAGATAACATTCTTGGAGTGGATAGAGCAGCGTCCGGGGAATGAGATGACGCCAAATGAGTTGCTGCGTGAGTTTGAGAAACGGTTCTGTCAATTGTCTCCATCCGAGAGGACAACGCTTGACTTAAGGAAGACAGAACTTTTTCTAGAAGCTGCTGATGAAAATCTAGAGGAGAAGCTTTTCTTGATGTTAGCAGACAAGGGAGAAGAAGGAGGAGTGAGCACAGACTGGAGAAAGGTAGAGGAAGCTGTTACTATTCTCACGAAGCAGAAACGTGGAAGAGGTAGAGCTGCAACCTTGAGGTCTGATGTCTCTTTAGCTCCATTGCCCAAGCCTGTCAATAGCAAGATTGAAGACTCTGCAATCGATGAGTTGGTTAAGGGTCTGAGAGAGTTAAGGATAGAGATGGCAGAGCTAAAGCATAGTCGAAGTCCTGGTGATACCAATGCATCTTCAACTAGCAGAAATTTTGTTAGAAGATGTATCTGGTGTGACAGTACTGAACACCAACGTCGGGATTGCGAGGAGTTTTCCGAGGCTCTCAGAACCGGAGTCGTGAATTTTAGAGTTGGAAAGATTCATCTCGCCCAAACTGGTACGCCGTTGAATACCAACTTTGGTAAGGGAGGAATGAAGAGCTTGGTGAGAAGTCATGTTGGTATAGCTACGGCAATACGTACAATAGAGCCTGAAACATTTGCGATTGAAGTAGATGTACCGGTTGTAGCAGCTGTTAAGAGCGATGTAGTTGAAGTTCCACGAGAAGTAATGTTGCGAGGTGCGGAGGCAATTCGCCGCATTACTGGATGGGATGATCCTGTAGAGGCAGGGTGTGTCAAGGCTTACTTGGTACAAGAGAAGCATGTAAGCTGGCAAGATGCGATTGTGGAAGAGAAAAGGAGACGTGATGATGATGTTGCTGATCCGGAGGAGGCTACAAGGAGAGCCAGAGCCACGAAGAGGAGAGGGCAACAAGAGGCATCACCTTCTGATATCCCTTCAACGTCTCAAGGGGCATCTACATCTGAACCTATGGTTGATGTTCCTATTTATGACACGGAGATGAGAAAGAAAGGCAAAGGAGCTTCTTCAAAGGGCAAAGGTAAAGCACCGACCTACAGACTACAATCTGATATCGAGACCAACACCAACTTGAAGGAGATTCTTGAAGAGAGAATTTTGGATGCAAAGATAGAATTTTCCTTGCGAGAGGCCTTAGGGATAGCAAAACGTGACTTTCATGAGTTGATCATAGATGTGATCAAGAGAAAGAGGCAGATGACTGCAGATACAGTGATGGTGAAAGCATTGGATACTGACATCACTGAGGAAGAAGACGAAGAGTTAGGTCGCGTATTTGCCCAAAAGCATGTACTACAGGCGCGAATGGAAGAGAGACAAGGGTTTCAGACTGTGCTGCAGAACATGGAGACGAGAAGCAGCATGAGAGTCACTATTCTCGAGCATATTGGGCTCGTGCAACTACAGAAACAAGGGTCCGACTAGGTAACTTGTCAGAGGCTATAGTGGCGTTGGTGGATCACGGTTCGGAGATTAATATCATGTCCAAAAACGTTTACGAGAAGGGGAAGTGGCCAATCGACGCAGGACATGGATGGGTTCTTCGTGCTGCTAACAACCAAAGAGGTGAACTTTTTGGTGCTTGTCCAGCTGTCAAGACTCGGATAGGAGATGTAGAGATAGAACAAAACTTTTTTGTTCAGAGTATAGCTGCGTATCCTGCGATCCTAGGTCAACCGTACATTACTGCGTCTAGGATGGAGACGAAAGTAATGGACGATGGGTCTCATTATGCTCGTATCAGAAGTCAAGATGGTACGAGGGCGGTACAGTTTCTTACTGTACGTACGGGTCATGAAAGGAACAGAGAGAAGCTGAGAGACAGTCCCTTAAGGACTGACAAAGAGTTTTCGGATTTTTAGTTAGCACTCCTGTAGAGCGGGAGTATGGGAGTGTTGATAGGAGAAAGAACCTTCCGCTAATGCCAGAAGATGAAGAAGAGATGTTTAAATGTGGATTTGCTCAGTTTTCTGAAACATGTGAATAGATTTCGAGTGGTAGAAGAGATGGATAGTGTACAAAGACGAAGTGTGAAGAAGCAGGAAGATCTCTTCAAAACTCAAGGAGTTTTGGTAGATCAGGAGTTCATTAACGGGGTGTATGAAGAAGAGGGCTTTGAAGATACTCTTGAGGAGGTTTTGTCGTTTATAAGCACCGATTCTTTGGTTAATGGATTAGTCGCAATCCGTTCACGTGAGTTACATGAGGAGATTACAAGATTCGTCGAGGATGGCTACAAGGTTCAGCTTCAGATGAAAGGAGATCATGAGTTGGAGTTAGAAAAGAGTAGAGCCATGAAACATCAAGAAGCGCAGGTTCATACAAAATACAAGACTGTGGCGCGAAAAGTGAAGCCGGTGGCTACTCAACTACCTGAAGACTCTAACAAGCAAATGGAACGAGCATCGACTGAACCAGTTCTGCGGGATTCACAGAGAGTAGGGCACAAGTTCACAGAAGAGACACTCAAACGACTGCAGATTGGAGGGGGTGAGTTTCTCACTGAGGAAGAGAGAAAGCGTTTTCATGAGATGTTGAGAAGGCATGGAAAGGCTTTTGCTTTCAGTGCAGAAGAGATTGGATGTGCAGATACGAGTGTCGTAGCACCCATGGTGATCTTCACAGTACCACATGTGCCTTGGGACTTGAAGCCTATACCAGTGCCACGAGCTATGTTGCCAAAGCTTGTGGAATTGTTGAAAGAGAAGATACGCATGGGTATTTTAGAGCCATCTATGGGACCTTACTCGAGTCGGTGGTTTACTGTACCTAAGAAGTCAGGGGCTCTTAGGTTCATCCAAGACATGCAACATGCTAACAAGGTGACTATTCGAAACATGGGAGCAGGACCCATAGTAGATGAAGTTGCAGAAGCTTTTGCTGGTCGTGCTATCTACTCGATTGGAGATTTATACTCTGGGTATGATCAGTTCCAGTTGGCAATGGAGAGCAGAGATCTCACCACCATGCGTACTCCGCTTGGGCTTGTAAGGATGTGTACATTACCGCAAGGAGCGACAAACTCTGTTGCGCATGTGCAAAATGCAATGAATAGGATTTTGAGAGAATTCATTCCGGAGAAGACCATACCTTTCATAGATGATATTCCTATGAAAGGGTGTGTGGTCGAAGACAAAGATGAGAAGCTGATTGAGGATGGATGTCGAAGGTTTGTGGTTGATCATATTCACGATGTGGAGATGATCTTAACAAGGCTTGAGGAGGTAAATCTCACTCTTTCAGCAGAGAAGTCGAGCTTTGGAGTACCAGAGATTGTTGTTGTTGGTCATCTTTGTGGAGCTTTTGGTCGACGTCCAAACCCATCAAAGGTTGATGCCATTGGGAGGATGAAAGATTGTGTCAACACCACAGAGGTTAGGAGATTCTTGGGAGCTTGTTTGTTCTATCGAGTGTGGATTCCTCATTTTGGTCACATGTCTGAACCGTTGTATGAGTTGCTGAGGAAGCGAAGGAGGTTCACTTGGGATGAGGAGCAGAGGGTCGCTATGGTGCGACTAAAAGAAGCGTTGAAATCACCACCAGTTCTACGACAGTTGAGCTATGATTGTGGTAGACCCATAGTCGTTACTGTTGATACTAGTCCTATCGCTATAGGTTGGGCAATAGGGCAGGATGATGGTGAGGAAAAGAGGTTTGCAACAAGATTTGGTGCTCGCATACTTTTGAATCGACAAAGGAGATACCCTCAAGTCAAACGAGAGCTATGGGGCGTTGTAACTGCAATGAAAGCTGAGAAAGAGTATCTCATTGGAGCACATGTACTACTTGAAACTGATTGCTTACCTCTGTTGGGAATGATAGCAAACTGCACAACGCTTGATATTGCTATGTTACGTTGGATAGCTTACATTAGGTCGTTGAATCCAGAGTTGAGGCACATAGCAGGGAAGATGAACTCGATGGCAGACATGTTGTCTAGAACTAGGTATTCTCAAGAAGAAGATATGGAGGCGAAAGATATGGATGAAGATGATGCAGAGGAGGGGCAAGTTCTACAACTATCAAGTGAGGACCGGAGTCGCTTGGATGGTGTTCTTCCTTTCAGGGAAGAACTCTACTGTGGGAGGCTCAAAGAAATCGGACGCTATCTAAGCACTCTTCAGAAGTATGAAGAATGGACGGAGAAAGTCTTCAAGGAGATACGACATCAGGCCTATGGCTATCTATTACGAGATGGATATCTGTGGAAGAGGCCAAAGAGGAGAGATGGATTACCCTTGAGAGTAGTGGATGATGCAGAGACCAAGAAACAAGTACTCGAACAATTTCATGATACCTTATGGGCAGGTCATCGAGGTACATGGGCGACCTTTACCAAGATCAAGGAGAGGTATTGGTGGAAAGGATTGTATCGAGATGTAGAGAAGTTTGTTGGGTCATGCATTGAATGTCAATTCCAATCCAAGATTCGGTATAGGGATGGATTGAGACCCACATATCCCTTGTCCATTCATTTCCAATGGGTTTTGGATTTGATTGCCATGCCACCAGGAATTTGGGGCATGCGTCATTTAGTTTTGGCTCGGGAAGAGCTATCTAACTTTGTAGAAGGGAGGGCTCTACGCACCAAAGCTACTGAACCTGTCTGTCGATTCATATTAGAAGATATAGTTTCTAGATATGGAAGCGTGGGGAGAATCCGTGCAGATAGAGGAGAGTTGAATGCAGATGAAGCACGTGAGTTCTTCAACAGATATGGAATACGATTGAAGTTGACCACTTCGATGAACCCGGAAGCGAATGGGAATAGTGAACGAGGGCACCCACCAATCATCCAAGCATTGGTGAAAGCATGCAGGGGGCGTCATGGGGACTGGGCTAGACTTCTTCCTTTTGCGTTGTGGGCTGATAGAACTACTCATAGTATTGTCACTAGTTACATGCCCACAGAATTGATGACCGGTCAAAAACCTATCATGCCAGCAGAAGGAGACGTTCCTACTTGGGTATGTCTACCTTGGGAGGATGGTTCTGATAGGGAAGGACTATTAGCACTACGAATTCAGCAGCTTGAGCGACGTGAGGAGGACCTCGAAGAAGCATTGGTCAAACTCAAGGAGGCGAGGTTGAAGAACAAGGAGCGGTCCGACAAGACACATCGACTGCGAAAGAAGCCGATCCGCGAAGGTGACTGGGTCATAGTATATGACAACAGTTTGGATAACCAACACAGCACTATCAAGAAGTTTGCACGACGTTGGTTTGGTCCTTATGTTGTTGTTGTCGTTCACGACAATGCCACATATGGTTTGCGAGAATTGGATGGTACACTCTTGAAGTTACCCATTGCTGGTAAAAGGGTCAAGGTCTTCCGAAGACGTGAAGGATTTCTTGATTTCGATGAACTTCTCGAGTCTGATTCTCATCTTTCCAGACCTTATGCGAGGGAAGATGATGATGAACCTGACAATTCGGAGCACGATGAGGGATACGATGATGACTATGGATAACAAGTTGGCACATACCGGAGGATGTGCAGGTTTGGAGGGGGTGAATGTCCTGTTGTGGGACCAGTTAGTATGTAAATTACGCGTATAAGTGTGTTTTGCACACAATTGTAGAAGTTGTGGTGTAATGGGATCTAAAACTTTGCTCTTATCAGCTTAGAATGCTCTATTATCTGCTGAGGGGCTCCATGGGGTGCAAAAGGACAAGGTGGGGTCCTTTAACTTCTCATTGGTCCTCAAAAAAGTGAAGATAACTTGTCCTCTCCTAATTGCGCGCTCTGGGAGGATCGGGACACTTTGACAAGGGATTTTGGAGATCAGAGGGCATGGACGGAGAGCTCTCGACGGGAGGAGCAATCTGACCACAAATTTCACTCGATTTGGAGGTCCAGGGCATACGTTATGGCATTTTGAAGTTCATAGAGTGACGTGAGTACATAGCTTTCTCTTCCGATTGTAAGATTAAGGGGTTTGAGTGATTGAGCCGTCAGATTGAGACCAGATTTCATGAGCTTGTAGTCTGTCAGTTGCTGAAGCTCTGACCACAAATTTCACCACCGGATGTTCTGCGGATTGAGCGCAATGGCGATTTGAAGGCGACGGGGTGCAGAAAGCTCTCAATCTGGAGCAGCAACTTTGCAGATTTATGGAGGATGATCCGAACGGTCAAATCGGCTCAAATTTCCTGAGTAGTGAGTTTACCTTCTGAATTGATAGCACAGGAAGTTTGAGTGGAAGTGGACGGTTCATTTAGGCGAAGAAGCTTCTGTCCTGAATCTGAGATTGGAAGTGCGTGTTAGTTTCTGTGGATTTGTGTTAATTGTGGGAGAAGATCTAGCCGTCAGATCTTCCTGAAATTTGACCTGTGAGTAAGGATTCTAGTATCCTACCTACGTGGCAAGTTTGAGAGGAGACTGAGATGTAGATCTGTACCTCTGATGTGTGAAAGTTCGCTGGTTTTCTGTCGAGTTGTATCGGCAACGGTATCTAGTCCAGGTCCCGAGTCTTGTTAGCGGCAGCTGGCAGAAAAGTCTCTAGTGTGACGTTTGTATTGCTTGGGGGTGTATTCTAGGCGTAGATAAGACTTTTGCGACCTACGTTGTAACCACGTCATGTGGTTGTCAGGTTCGCACTCAACGTGGCAAAGTGCGATCCTTGACCTGTAAAGTCGACTAGCTGTCTAGCCTAGTCTCTTGTTTTGGGACACGTTACGGTGCATGCATTAGAACCTATCACCCAGAAGACCCACACGTGGATGAGTATGACGGCACCAAACATGCGATGTGCATGTGTGCCACCTCATCGGTCCGTGAGGCTTGGGTTGCTCGGTTAGGGAGCTTGCACCTGTCCTTGTTTTTGTGTTCGTAACTTTTAAGCAAAGGAGAGTGACCTGTGTGGGGGCATTCGACCTGGAGGAATTCAAAAGATTGTTCGTGGAGAGATCGTGGGAGGAATCCTATGGGATTGTATCAGAGTTTTATGAGTCGAGATATCTTTGTAGTTGGAGTGCACATGTTGTGAGAGATGGACGAAAGACTCTACTTATCGCCCAGATTCCCTTTTCGAAACCCTTTCTCGATTAAACTGATGTATATGGAACGAGTTCACTTTCAACAGTTTCTGAGAGGATCCTTCGGGCATAACTTTACCGCGCAAGTCATGCTCTCGCCTGTCCCTGTGATCTTACGTGTTGTCACTTACAGCCAAGAATGGGATCTCACCGTCTTTATCCTCATCTAACGAAGGATGGATCTAAATCAGCTCCCTCCTGTAAACTTTAACACCCAGTGCGAGATAAGACACATTTGTCGACCCAAAGCCATGTACGAAGCCCTAGTAGTGAGAAACTTCGGAGAGGAATACTACCGAGAGATCATGTCATCACATATCCCGTTTGTCGTGCCCATGATCATCCAACGTTTTCGTGTAGTTATCTTGACCCTTTACTGAGAGAAAGAAAGTGCTTAGTTATCGAGGAAGTTAGAGAGAAATCTACAGGAAACTTGTCGCTCTGCTGTGCATTGATCGCTAGCCACAGCCAGAAGGTACGCCCTTGCTCAAAGGAAAGGCTCTCGCTACGACACTGTGCACATTCACGTGAGTGGCTCTTGTTGTCGAATTCAAGTATAAGATGGAGGGTCGAAGGTTCGTAGAGGTATTCTTCTTTGCTTGGTGTTTTGTGAATGTTTTTTAGTGTTCTACATCGAGGGTGAGGAGTTGCGAGAATTGTAGTCACCAAATCTTCCATTCTTGAATCCATTCCATATCAAGTTTTACTTATCTATCATGATCACTTTCGACAACAATTCGTTGCTTACATTGGAGAAGAGTTCATAAGAAGAGTGGTGGACTTGCCTACTCCGATGATCCTCTTGATCGTCACGTATGGAGAGAACTGAGACTTGACTTTGTACATCTTACTTTGACGGGTTAATGGACATGACTTCCCAGCCAACATTTCTTCAGCGTTTAGGTTGATATCCGATGTCACTACAAGTGGAAAGTCACTCATCGTGCGTGGATGACGAAGAACTTTGGTGAAAAAAACTGTAATCAAGTGATGGCTTCCTCTTTTCTTTTGTCGTACTCAAATCAATTCTTAAATTATCTTGACTTTGTATTGAATGTGATGTACATTTGTGTTGTTATTACTTCTATCATTCGACGAGGGTGATTATCTTGTATTAGGTTAAGGTCCAAAGTGTTTTGATTCAAGCTCTTGAGGGTGTGATAGTGTTTTAAGGTTACAACTTGATCCATAGTGCCAAGTAGGAGATATGGTGATATCCAATCTTCTTTCTCATTGATCTATTTTTGACCAATCGAGTTCAACCAAGTTCCATGATAGTTTTGTATTTCCGGAGGTCTTCTTGGAGGTCATTCACAAATTGTAAGATATGTGGGAAAACTAGACTACAATCTGTTGGGCTACAATCTAGAGGGGAGGATCAACCAATTTGGAGTTCTGAGTGTGGAGTTATGATCGTTCAAAGTCAGAGGGTCGAATCTGTATCTTGAGTCATATTTTTGAATGTCTCGAGAGTTTGAGAGATGATCTTTTGGTTTGTCAATGGGACTGGAGAGTTGATGCCGTGTTGGTCGCATTGATGTAAATTAGTCTTACGTTTGGATTGGGTTTGATCTCGAAATGGTCGACTAAAGTGGACTGTAAGAGTTTGAGAGACAAAAGTAAAGCCGTTTGTCTTGGATTCAAAGATTGAGTTGTTTCATGACATTAGATCAAATCTTTGAGTGAAAATCTCCAAGATTGGATTGTGCCATATCAGCTTAATACGTGTGAAATTGCAACTCATTTGGCTAAGAAGAAGATGTCAAGGTCGTGGGTTTTAGCTACCAGGGTCTGTAAAGTTCATAAGTTAACACAGACGAAGTGCTTGGTTCATTCCGAGCAACTAGTTTGAGCCTTTGCTAAAATTTAAGAGGATAGTAGTGAAGGTTTAGAGAGAATTTCTTATGAAGTTTAAGTCCAATTGGAAGTTCGAGTTGGGAGCAATAGGCTACCAAATTTCAATTTACAACATTGTCGTGTCGTGGACCGGCTCCTACCTGAAATTCAAACTTCGATGCTTGTCGCTCCAAAGACACTCATGAGAAGACAAGCTAGACCCTTGCTTACGGGCTTTTGGCGCCATTTCGGATCTCCACTTTCATCGCATCAGTGGATACAGCTCCTTGTCAGCACTCCATAGGCACTTTGTCTACTTCGTTTGGACGCATAGTGGAGAAGTTACAAGACTCGAAAGATGGAGAAAGCAAGCTAGGCTCCAACTTACGGGCTTTTGGCACCATTTCGGATCTTCGCTTTCATCGCATCAGTGGATAGAGCTCCTTGTCAGCCTTCCATGGGCATCTTGTTTACTTCGTTTGGACATCTAGTGAAGAAGTTATGCGATTCGAAAGAAGACAAAATCAAGCTAGGCCCTAGTTACTTGCTGATTGGGTATTTGAGGTTTCATGCGTTATATCAAAGACGCAAGGGACCTACTTCATTATTATTGAGAGAACTTCATACGTACAAAGACTGTAACAAGGGGGCAGCTTAGGAGATAGCTTGCGTCTACGACTTGTCAACGGACGGTTCGAGAAATTTGGAGGTCCAATGCAAGCGCGCAAGGCGTCGTTGGGTTCAGATCTGTGCAGGCTGCGCACTGGTTAAGACGGTTTGGGAAGAGACGGATCGGGGGTTGAGTTCTGAGGGAAATTGAGACGCAGGAAGCAAATTTAGAGTTTTCAGTTACTTGTGAAGGAGAGTTGGACCGTTCGAGCCATTCCGGAGTCCAAACTTGATGTCCTTGGATCCATCGAGATCAGAACATTGAGTTCTTCAGGAAATTGAAGACGATATGAAGTTTCATCGGGCGGTTTGGGAGTTTTGAGTGAAATTGACCCGCAGGGAAGCGCTTACGTCATATTTTCGTTCGTCTGCGACCTGAGATTGGGTTGTTCTTCGCGATCGGTGAGCCAAGCTCTTCGTTCTTGGTGCCTACGCGATCAGGGAGTCTTCATCTACTCATATGAGAAGACAATACGTTAATTGGATTGTTGGTTTGGGTGTGGTGAGCGAGTTTGAGCCGCAGGGAGCCGATTTACGTCAATTTTTTGCAACCTGTGACCAAATTTCTCGAGTGGTTTTGCAAGGGGAACTCCAAACGACTTGTTTGGAGTCTCATTGGGTTCGTGATAGCTAGATCTATCTGCCAGAGAAGACGGATATCAGTTTAGACGATCCGTTTGTGCGGTGTGTGCGGTTTTAAGCCGCAGGGAGGAGTTTTTGAAGGTTCGGTCATCTTCGACCGAAAATCGGCGATATCTCGGCTGTTGGGAGTCGGATCTGAAGGTTTCTTGGGTTAATGGAGTCAGCGGAGGAGACCCTATCGACATCTGAAGTCAGTCTAGCGAAAGGATGAAGTCCACAGATAGACCTTTTTCGGTTTCTTTGCTACGGGTTTTGCTCTTTTGAGTTCGTTAGAGTTCTGGTTGGCTGTATACAGCTTGTGGTAGCTAGCTTTAGCTAAGAGCTTATACATGGATGTGGTTTGGACTTGGGGTTTGGATCGCGTGATAGTGTTGTGGCTCTGTTTGTTAGCAAAGAGAAGTTTCTCTTGCTTTGAGCTACGCTTCGGTGGTTTTGGGTCAAGGTTGTGATTCAAGGGTTGTTTTTAGGGGCTTTTGAAGCAGGTTACAGACTGCTCTAGTCTGGTTCTCAGTTCTGTGCTCTTAGGAGAAAGAACCGACAGTGTACATACATTTGGAGTGTATATTTGCAGCGTTCATTTTCGTGGTTGTTTTTCTCTGTCTTGTCTCTGTTTCAGCACACAACATCTCCACAGCCAGGAACCTCGTTTTTTCCTGGACATCCTTCACGCAATATCCGACACGACAGCGTGACGGGTTTGAAGAAGAAGAGAGATTTCACCCACATCTCTTGGTTGGTCTCGAGCAAACAACTTGAGGTTTGGAGATGGAACTTCTTGGAGTCGTTGTAAGTGAGTCAAGAGAGCTATGGTGTGAATTTGGTATGGAGATCACAATAAGAAAGCTTTACATTGTGTCAAAGTTGTTGATCAAGAATCTCTAACTCCAAGGTATCGTTGTCTTCGGTATCACATCTCGAGCTCAATGGTTGCTTGCTACGTGCATGCCTTATCTTGTTGGAAGCTCTAGAAGATAAAGTTTCTAGTGATATGATATATGTCTATTTTGGAGCTTTTGTCGTGCGCATACACATCGTTACACAACATACATCGCTGTTAGAGGTACACCACACCTGCACATAACACATGGACGATTTCATACACATACACAATGATAAACAGTATGTACTCGCTCCACCATGCCAACGGACACTAAACAATCACTAAAGTCGAGCCAAATCCACTTTGTGCTCACTGAGAATCCAGATTGCACTCATCAAGTCTATCCACCATAGCCAGGAGCTTGAAGGCTCAACTCGAAGAACTAAGGCATCCAAGCCCTATCTGCGAAGTATACCCCTAGTGAGCTATCCCACCAACTTGCCCTAACAGCACTAACGACCCTACCGAGATTCATCACTCCGCACTCGGTCAACCTAGCCGAGGTGCCAAACTGACATGACACTTTTTTTATCACTCAAAACTTAGATTGAACATGTGGATCATGATGAAGATTTGAGAGGTTTCGGATTATAAGTGTTAAAATGATCAATTTTGATCTATTGTGATAAGCGTTACCTTGATCCAATCAAAGTGTTATCTAGATCATGAGAAAGCTTGTACAATAGGCTATCAACTGCTGTAAGTTTCATCTTGAAAGGAGTTCATATCAGCAAACTATAGAAAGTCAAAGTTGAGTATTTTAGTCAATTTGTCATGGAAAAATGATGAGGAAGGTATTGTTAGTGAACAAGCTAACCTAAGGGATTTTTTGAAGGTGCTTATGTGAACTAAAGCATATGTTTATCATGTATGGATCCTTCATGTACTTATAGCATGATTGAACGTCCAGTTTGTGTTGTGTGGTGCATATGCGTTACACTTAAAGTCAAGTTAAGTATGTAGAAATCAAGACAAATAGATACTAGAGGCGAGATAAAGACTGATCGATTAGATAGTGAGGACAGAAAACTTTTTTTAGTTGGTCCAAGATCTTACCATATCTCTTTACAAGTAGATAACATGTATATTTCTAGTTCAAACTTCACGCTGTAGGACAATGAGTAGCAAAAAGATGTATCAAGATGTACCCTCTAATCGTTTCACATCTTGACAAATAAATATTACGTTCTCACGTTGTCTTAGAGCATGAATTTTGATATGAGAAAAAATGAAGTATCTAGATGTAAAGAGAGATGACAAACCTTGAACCAACTCGGTACAACCCTTGTGTTCTCACTACCCAGTGAATCGGTCTTTATCTCGACTTTAGCATCTATTTGTCTTGGTTTCTCCTTATCTATCATAACCTTAAGTGTAACGTAAGTGCACCATACAACACAACTAGGCGTACAATCATACGTTAAGTACATGAAGGATTCATACATGATAAAAATATGTTTTAGTTCAGAGAAGCACCATCAAACGATTCCTTATTTGAGCTTGTGCACTAACAATGTCTTCTTCATTATTTTTCTACGACAAACTAACTAAAATACCTCAACTTTGAGCTTGCTGATAAGAACTCCGTTCAAGTTGAATCTTGTAACAATTGAAAGCTATTGTACGAGCTTCCCAATGGTATAGATAGTACCTTGGTTTGATCAAGATAACTCCTACTACAATTTCTAACATTCATAACTCGAAACATCTCATATCCTCATCCTAATCTTCATGTTTGATCTAGGTTTTGAGTGATCAAACAACTCTAAACTAGACATACAACATACCACTAGAAACCTTGTCTTCTAGAGCTTCCAACAAGATAAGATATGCATGCAACAAGCAACCATTGAGTTCGAGATGTGATGCCGAAGACAATGGTATCTTAGTTAGAGAGTTTTGATCGACGACGTCGATATAGTATAATGCCTTCTCTGATTATGATCTCTGCATCAAATTCACAATGTAGCTTCTTTGACTCATTTGATTGTCTCCAGGAAGTTCCATCTCCAAACCTCTAATTGTTTGCTCAAGACCAACCAAGAGATGTGGATGAAATCTCTCTTCTCCTTCAAACTCGTTACGTTGTAATATGAACTTCGATGATCTATTGCTCCCAACTCGAACTTCCAATTGGGTTCAAAATTCACAAAAAATTCCCTCTGACTCCTCAATACTACCTTCTGAAAATTTAGCTTCAGACCCCAAACCAATTGCTCGAGATGGACCAAACCATTCGTCTGTGCTATCTTATGAGCTTTATAGACCCCGGTGGCTAAAATCCACAACCCCAACACCTTCTCTAAACCAAAAGAGTTGAAATTTCAAAGGTACTAAGCTGATAGGGCACAACTCAATCTTGGAGATTTTCACTCAGATTCAATCCCATGTTCATGAAACAACTCATTCTTTGAATCGAAGCAAAACGGTTTTACTTCTTTCGAGATCAAACCCAATCCAAACGTAAGAAAACTTTACATTAGCGCAACTAGCATGACGTCAACTATTCAATCCTTTTGACAATATTGAAATATTATCTCTCAAACTCTTGGGGCACTCAGAAACATGACTCAAGGTATCGATTTGATCCCTTTGATGTTGAATGACCATAACTCTATACTCAGATCTCCGAATTGATCGATCCTCCACTCCAGATTGTAGTTGAGCTCAAGAGCTTTTCAAAGAGACCTCACATCCCATGAATGGTCCCCAAGGAAGACATCAGAAACCCCAAATCTGTCCATACAATTTGGTTGAACACTATGGTAAAAAATGGACCAATGAGAAAGACTATTGGAGATCACTTTATCTCCTACTTGGCACTATAGGTCGAGTTGTAACTCCAAACACTCTCGCACCCTCAAGTGCTTGAACCAAAACACTTTGGACCTCAACTAACGATAGAGATAATAACGATACAAAGATATACGATATTCAATACAAAGTCAAGATAATGACCTTGAATCGATCTATGATAAAAAGGTACGACAAAAAGAAATGAAAAAGCTATCACTTGATTGCAGTATTCCTTATCAAAGATCCTATCCATTTATTTGTTAAAGTAGAATGTACACTGTCAGATCTCAATTCTTCCGGTACGTGACGATCTTTCGTCGACAATGACAATAGATATCAACCCAGACGTTGAAAAGAACATTGGCTAGAAAGATCAGGTCCATTTATCTATCAAGTAGAACGTACATTGCTAGATCTCAATTCGTCTCGTACGTGACGATCAGTAGGATCATTGAAGTAGACAACTCCATCACTCTCTCCTTAAACTCTTCACCAAAATAGATAACGAACTACTGTTGGAAGTGATCACGATGAATGTAATGAAGCTTGATATGGAATGACTTTGAGAATGGAAGATCTGGAACTCGGATCAATCTTCCATCCATGAGTACAACTCTCGTAGCTCCTCACTCTTTATGTAAGACATTAAGAAATACTCACGAAACACCAAGCAAGGAAGAATGCCCTCACGAACCCTCAACCCTTTATCTTATACCTAAATTTGATGATAAGAGTCACTTACATGAATGCGCACGGATCACTGAGCTGACATTGTCTCGTTAACATGCGATCTTGCATCCTAGATAATTGTGAACATGACACTTAACAAGCCGTCTGATGAGTTACATGGAAAGGTGCACGGAACACAAAAAATCAACACAATACAAGTTTTACGTTAAATTCACATGTGAGTCGTGTCACAACACGACAACACGTGAACTAATTCGTGAGTTAAACCGCACGCATCAATACGAGTTCGATTGCTTGTAGTCACCGTTGTTTTCTCATCATAGTCTGTCCTCTATCTCATTGTGACATTCGAATCTCATTTAACAAAAAATTCAAATTACTCAGTGCGAGCAAGACACTAGTCGCTTCTCAACATGTCTTGCTTGTCACAATGTCATTTCCAAATTCACAAGGAGTTCTAAAACACTTTCAGTGCAAACACATCATTGTAAGCTTGTTGATGATGCATTCTCATCAGGTCTAATATGAGTTCACGATCATCGAGAAATGTGAATGATGTCTCGATGCAAGAATATGGTGTGCTGATTGTCTAGATGATAAACTAAGTATTTATTGGTAGTTATCGAGAAGCTATAATAAATTATAAGCAGAAATGAGAAACTTGTCTCACTGTATTCTTTCAGTCCACTGCAGATAGAACAAGAAGCGTTGTAATAACTTCAATCCATGCTTCTTTTGATCTCTCAATTATTTTTTCTTTTCAATCTGTAATCGATTATTGCTCATGCTGGTTGGGATGAGAATTAAGAACATCAGATCATGCAAACTACCGTAATGTCATGCGCATACACGTCGTTACACAACATACACATAACATATTGACGATGTCATACACATACATAAGTGTATCACACTGATAAATAGTATGTACTCACTTCATCATGTCAGCCGACACCAAACAATCACTAAGTCGAGTCAAATCCACTTTGTGCTCGTAGAGCATCTAGACTGCACTCACCAAAACTATCCACCATAGCCATGAGCTTGAAGGCTCAACTCGAAGAACTAAGACCTCCAAGCCTTACCTGTGAAGTATACCCCTAGTGGGCTATCCCCAGAACTCGCCTAACAGCACTAATGGCCCTATCGGGATTAATCATTCTGCACTCGATCAACCTAGCCGAGGTGCCAAATTGATGCGACAACTGTCGTACGCATACACATTGCTACACAACATACGTCGCTGTCAGAGATACACCACATATACACATAACATATAGATGATGTCATACACATACACAAGTGTATCACAATGATAAACGATATGTACTCACTCCACCATGCCAGCCGGCACTAAACAATCACTAAAGTCGAGTCAAATTCACTCTGTGCTCGTAGAGAATCTAGATTGCACTCACCAAGACTATCCATCATAGCCAAGAGCTTGAAGGCTCAACTCGAAGAACTAAGACCTTCAAGCCCTACTTGCGAAGTATACCCCTAGTGGACTATCCCAAGAACTCACCTAACGGCACTAACGGCCCTATTGGGATTAGTCATTCCGCACTCTGTCAACCTAGTCGGGGTGCCAAATTGACGCGATAGCTGTGGTGCGCATATACATCACTACACAACATACATCGCTGTCAGAGATACACCACACATACACATAACACATAGACGACATCATACACATACACAAGTGTTCACAATCGCTCCCCTAACTCACAGGTAGGTCCTTCTAACTCCAGATAGCTCCATATTCCAACTACGTGATATACACCTTCGTGAGTGTAAGGATCACGAGGCCGGGTGGTACATCACCCCATCGTTAGTCTTTTGTCTGCAATCCATACCACACAAAGATCTAATCGACTATCCTTGCTATATACATCGAGGACAAATCCATCGTCCAGTAAGAATGACATTGAGAGGTGGAGTCAAACATGACACGTGCTAATCTCTCGAACAACCATCACACACCAACATACGGGCTGCTCTACCAGCAGACTCACATAACATACACCTCAAGCCTGCACGTACAACTACTAAGCTTGGATCAACAGTATCATCGATGTTGGGAAGATGACATGGCGTGCAATTATGCACATGGTCCTTCCAAACAACACCATCACGGCTCTCTAACATGAGTACTCTAGAAGGTAACACCTCACGCACTCATAAAATAATACGCCCTGCGATCACATCCAACGTCGTCTGCTGTAGATAGATATAATCGTCAAGATGAAACTTACGAATCGATGATCGATAACCTCCTTCTCGAATAGTCACATATCACAATGTGTCTCTATGCTAAGCAATCGCTATGTTCTCAAAAGTCATAGGCATAATTCTCCGAAATGTCTCTACTCATTGAGAACATGCTCTCACCCACATATCCTCAGCAGAATCACGAAGTGGATCAAAGGTAGATCGAAGGTAGATCGAATGATCGAAGGTAGATCTGGATCTCGGTCATACAATAGAAAATACGGTAGAGAAGGAAGCCAAAGACGCTTGTCGGCTAAAACGGTAACTCATAGCCAACGATGGTAACTGCACATCCTAGTCTCCCAAGTGGTCCTTTTGCAAGCCATACTTGTAGAATCCTCTCTTCACCGTCTAAACTACTCTCTCCGCCAAACCATCCGCCTCAGAATGATCTCGAGATGTAGTTCGATGATCAATCAGCGCCTGATCACACAAGGCCTGAAACTCACCAAGAAACTCTATACCTTGGTCTGTCAGCACTTCAGATGGTGCTCCAAAATGACTTAGCACTCGGACTAAGAACGCATATGCTTTCTTTCACTTGCCTTGTTCAGTAATGTCATCAACTCAATCCACTTGGAGAAGTGCTCTATCATTATCAACACATATCGATGATGACGTATAGTCAACGGTAAGGTCCTGTAAAATCCAAACTCCAACGGTAACTTATCCTCATAATCGGTAAGGGGTGTAATTATGGAGTAGGAGCATTAAACGATGCTCGTACTCGATCACAAACCACACATCGTGTGATAAATTACTGCATATCGTTGTGCATACCACGCCACCAATACTGTCCTGATGAGAGTTTAAGTCTGACAAGAAACCAAACCTAAGCACAACCTGATAAATCAAATACAACGATGATGAAATAGTTCTTGATCAGGGACCTTTCCAACAATACATACAAAAGATTCGAGAAGACAATGTATGAATGAATGAAGAGTGTAAGATACTGCTGAAATGTTACTAGTCCTTTTCTGAAAAGACAGAAGAATATAGATTTTACATCAAGGTTCAAAGAATAAGCCGCTACTCTTCCTAAGAAGAGTCCTCCTCTTAATCCTCACTCTTAATCCTCATTCTTAAAGACCTCACTTATTTGAAGAAGACATTCTCAAGCAGAAGCCACCATCTTCCAAACTCTCCTTACAATTTATCTTATCTCTTCCACTTCACATTAACTAATTTGTTCTCAGATCTTCGCTCAATCTCTCATTTGCATAGAACACAGGTTCGCCTTTCGTCGAAGACCTTTCGTTCAAGACCCTTCGCTGAAGTCTACCTATGAAGATCTTCGTCACTCAGAATTACTCTTGCGATAGCAAACTCCGAATATTCAGAGGAAAATATCTTCGCCCAAATCATTCACAACAATACTCCGCGCTTTTGAGAAAAGAAAATTAATTAATAAAGAACTGAAAACATGGAAAAAGACACAACTTCAAAAGGTCAGATCGCTTATATACTCATCGTCTTAAGCTAACTGCTTTTCTTCCTAAGAAGGCGGAAGACCTTCACTACCCTACGATCTGTCTTCATCTTCACAGAATCTACACTCCTAAACCTAAGTGTGCTCTCAACTCTTCTAACTGCATCTCCGCGTTGTCGTGTTGTGGTTCGGCTCTTGTGTGAAATTCCTGTGTAACCTATGTTGTGTTTCTTTTCTGTGTTTCGTGAACCGTATCGCGTAACTCGCCAAACGGTGTGATGAGTGCCACGTTTGTGATTATCTGTTTAAGTGATCACACGGTAGTTTCGTGAACCGTATCGCGTAACTCGCCAAACGGTGTGATGAGTGCCACGTTTGTGATTATCTGTTTAAGTGATCACACGGTAGAGGAATGTGTCAAGTCATAGATCTGTGCGCGTTCACTTCAGTGGTCCTTGTCGTCGCATTTGTGTATAAAATGGCGAGTCGATGGTTCATACGGCATTCTCTCTCAACAGGTGATTCGTGAGGGTTCTCGGTGGTCTGCATGGACGAGTGAAGAACTGCAAGAGTGGTGGTTATGGACGGAGGTTTGTTACCAGCTCCGGATCTTCCTTTCCCGAATCCGTTTCACATCAAGCTTCATTGCATCCACCGCGATCACTTTCGACAGTGGTTAGTTGCATACTTTGGCGATGAATTCATGAGAAGAATGATGGAGTTATAGCTTCCGGTGATCCTTCCGATCGTAACATACGGAGAGACTTGGGATATGACGGTGTACATTTTGTTGTGAGGAACAATGGATCTCAACTATCCATCGAACGTTCCTTTCAACCTTTGGGTCGATGTCCGGTGTCATTGCAGACCGAAGATCAATCATGGGGCTTGGATCGTGAGAAACTTCGGGCAAGAATATTACAATCGCGTGATAGCTTCACCATTTTCTTTTGTCATACCTTTTATTGTAGAATGTATCCAAGTTGTAATATTGACGTTGTATTAGTCTGCGGCTCACTGGTTTCATTCTGGTTGAGCGCTTCTGTGTAGTTACGGACCGCGAAGAATCCATCGACATATCTGAAGGATTTTCTGAAGTTTTAGAGTGTTGTTGATGTCTTGTGTCTCCTTGGAGAGTAAAAATTCGTTCTAGGGGAAAAAGTTGAGTGGAGAAAAGACAAAAGTAAAGATCTTTTTGCTCTTATTGGTCCATTTTTGGACCAATGGTGTTCTAGCTGATCCTCGCGACGTTTCTGTGGTTTCTGGAGGCTTCGGAGGTCAATTCGCAAATCGAAGGGTATGGTTGGAGAGCACTCGGTCGGGGTTACAATCTGGGCTGAAGAATCGGTCGATTTCATGGAGAGATGAGCGCGTTATGATCGATTGAGTGGAGGGGGGTGAAATTCGTACCTACTGTTATGTTTCTGGTTATTCCGAGAGACTCGCGAGGAGTTTTGAGGAGCTGTCTGTCGGGTTGGAGAGCTGACAACATGTTGGTCGTTTTGATATCAATTTCATCAGGTTCTTGATCGATTTGGATTTTGAACCGACCGATTGAAGTTGAGAAGTGCAGACGTGACAAGACGGGAACAACGAACTGTGATAGTCATGGATAGTTTGCTATTGCTTAAGTTTTGAGTCGAATTTCTGAGTGAAACTTTCCAAGATTGAAGCATGTCTTATCAGTAAGATATTTGGGAAGTTTCACCTCAAATGGTCGAGTAGTTTGTTCAGAATCTTGGATCGAATGTACCTGGGTCTGTAAAGCTCTCAAGTTAGCACAGATTACGGTTTGATCCATATCTGAGAATTGGTTTCAGATTTTGACCTGAAAATTGTTCAGGATAGGAGTGAAGGGTCCAATCAAGCTTTCTGTGAAGTTTGATCACCATTGGTCGACTGGTTTGGGAGGACTGAGGTCTCAAAGTTCAAAGATACTTCTGTTATTAGCAATTTCGGGTTTTTTCGATATCATCTATTGTCATTTTGGTCATTTTCGAGCAATTTGGAGAGGAGTTTGTTGCTGAAATTGCCATGCCTGCATACAACTCGACATTGGAGGGTGTGGGGCTGAATTCAGCTCTTGGTGATGAAGGAGAACGGAGTCGTCATGAATCTTAAGCCGTTGTTTGGGTTCTCGGAGCTGCTAGGTATTACCACTGTTGGTGCTATATTGAGATCTGAGTAGTGCCTTGAAGCATGCATGCTTTACCTTGCTGGAATGTTTGATAGGCCAGGGTGTACAGCAAGTTGTATCAATACTCTATCAAGTTGATTTAGTGATCTTATAGCATCTTCTGGTTGTATTATGAAGTTGTGATAGTTGGATTGATGGGCAGTTAGCGTCGCTGGGGAGCTATTTCAGAAGTCATGCTTCCAGTGATATAGAGGAATAACTTCAATTAGATAGTACAGAGCTGAGTACTTTTAGTTAGAGTACAAAAGATCTGTTTGTAACACAAGTTTATGCAACCTATACGTAACCTTGGATCTAGCAAGCTGTAAACTTGTGCCGAGCAGATACAAGGTCACTCGGACTAGAAGAGTAGATAGTGAAACATTTGAGTGGAAACATCCAGATCTAGATCCAACCTTGTCAGTCCACATACCTATGCACAGCCATATACCTAGTGTATTCCTAGACAGAAAAACTCGACGTGAAAGTTTGGGGTGAGAGGTACGTGCGTGGTTTTGCCACCATGGACGTTGAAGGGTTGGGTCGTTACATAGATGAGGCTTCTACATCTGGAGAGGCACCAAAGGTGACCAAGCTTTCACGGTCTGATATGTGATTGCTTGAGGCATTCGCGTTGGTAATGCAACAACAGCAAGCCACTGAACGAAAAGAAGCAATGGCTACTAAAGCCTTGCAATCTGTTGTGGGGGTGCTAGATCAGTTTGACGGGAAGAACATATCAAAGTACTTAAAGTACTATTCCCGAGAGATGGAGTTGAGTAAGGTGCCCGAAAGAGAGATGATGAGTACATTTGAGCTTGCTGTCGTACCTGAACTACGAGAGCACATGAAAGACATCATCCGATCTCATGGTGCTACATGAGAAGGATTTACTCTTCAGCTCAAAGAAGAATATTCTTTAGAGGATGCAGACCGAGTGACTAAGAAGTCATTCATGGAGTGGGTAAACAAACCCAACAAAGGGCTTGTTGCCACAGAGCTATTTCGAGAGTTTGAGAGACAATTCCTTCAATTGTCTCGGATGGAGAAGCTCACGTTGGAGAACGACAAGGTGGAGTTGTTTCTGCAAGCAGCCAACAATGAATTACAAAGGGAGTTGGAGCTGCTTTTGGAAGATAGGACGGAAGATAATGGACTCACAACTGATTGGAGAAAAGTCTCTGAAGCAGTGAGTGTACTTGCCAAACGAGAGTACCGGAGAGGGAAGGTGGTGGTAAGACAAGAAGAGAGACCACCGCCGATCATAGTACCTCGTAGGCAACCAATGGTACCTAATGTGCAAGCACCTATTGTGCATGTACCTCAAGTTCCACTTCCTACTATTCCTGTCCCGAAAGTTGCACCGCAAAGAGATGCTATGGAAGAGTTGGTAAAAGGGATGAGGGACTGCAGATCAAGTTAGCAAGGTTGGAAGAGAAGGGAGGAGCACATGATACCAGACTTGCTCTTAAGCAACTTATGTACAAAGATGCATTTGGTTTGATAGTTCCGATCATGCTCGAAGAGTGGTGATTTAAAGGGTTTAGAGTTTAGGGTTTAAGGTTTAGACCCACCACCATACATTTGTGTGGTGATTTTGCCAAAACTCTACGAGATGGAGTAGTCTACTGGAAGGAAGGAAAGATTGCTTTGAAAGATAATGGAGAGATTCTTAGAACCAACTTCGAGAAAGGAGGAATGAAGCAAGTACTAGAGGAGTATCTATCTCAGCATGCTACTGCGTCGGTAGAAGCTGCTACTTATGGAGTTGAGGTAGTACGAGAAAGAAGTGCTTCTAAGAAGCATGGAGATACTCTTGATATGTGGAGTCACGCGGTAAGCACGAACAAAAGGGGGAAAATGACAAAGGAGGAGTTGCTCAGAACAGCCACGGAAATCAGGGGTGCTACTGGATGGATGATCCCGTGGATACAATGTCTGTACATGCTTATTTGACGAAGAATCAACATGAGGCTCTCATGGAGGAGAAGCGCAAACGAGATGAAGCAGGCCCTAGCGAAGAGAGAACAGCTCTCAAGAGGTAAACAAGAGGAGAAAAGTTCAGACCGGAGATTATGTCTCTACCAGAGGAGACTATGGAAGAGGTCATATCCTCTACTCCTGAGAAGTCATAGAAGAGCAGAGGTAAGGAGAAAGGTAAATCTCCTTCATACATGCTTCAGTCTGATATTGAAGCTGCTACGGATCTGAAAGGAGTACTAGAAGAGAGAGTACTCAATGCCAAGATCGAGTTTACTTTGCGAGAGGTTCTTGGGATTGCCAAGAGGGAGTTTCATGATGTCATTATTGACACCATCAAACAAAAAGGCAATTGGCAGGAGAAACCGCTGTGTCTAATGCATTAGACACAAAGATATCAAGAGAGGAAGAGTTAGAACTAGCTCAATGTTGCATCAACCGCAAGGTTCGGTTTGAGGATGATAACGATGACAAGGTCCCTAGCCATTACACTAAAGGACATTGGGCTAGAGCTACTACCGAAGCCTTAGTGAAGGTAGGAGAGATGACGGATCCGGTGGTTGCTCTCATTGATCATGGATCAAAGATCAATATTGTCTCTAAGGACATCTACAAGCAAGGTGGATGGCCTGTTGATATAGATCATGGTTGGATGATCAGAACAGCGAACAACACACGAGGAGAACTCTATGGAACTTGTCCTGATGTGAAAGTGAAGGTGGGAGATATAACTATTGAACAAAACTTCTTTGTTCAAGATAGTACATCATACCCGGTGATACTCGGTCAACCTTACATTACAGCTGTGAGGATGGAGACCAAGGTTTTGGATGATGGATCTGCTTATGCGCGGATCAGAAGTCAGGATGACAAGAGAGCGGTACAATTTCTAACTGTATCAGCAAACCACGAGCGGAACAAAGATTATCTGAGGGGTGGCTCCTTGCCTAAGGTCACGGAGGAGTTCAAGGATTTTTAACAAGTACTACTATAGAGCGAGGACATAGTGGTACACTGGAGAAGGTACTCTCGCTAGAGAAAGAAAATGTTTTTTGTACAGGAGTTGTGAGATTTTCTGGGAGTGGATTTGCTACACATACACGACTTGCTGACTTGCAGAAGTGGGAGCAGAAGGTTGTGCGAAAACTGAAAAAGACCTAAAGAGAGTTGGTGTGCTTGAAGAGGATGATAAGATAGAAGGTGTTTATTTGGAGTTAGGATTGGGAGATTTCATCGATGAGCTTGCTATGCATGAGCAAGCGGATCATGTGGTGGAAGTACACTCTAGGGAGCTCTATACAGCTATAGAGTCATTCTTAGATCCTGAAGTTAGAGTTGACACTAGGTACAAAACGGTAGACAAGAAGGTAAAACCTGTTGCTCAACCATTACCTAGTGATTCTAACCAGCGAGTCCAACAATCTTCAAAGGAGAAAAGCTTGAGAGATCCTAGCCGGGTTGGTCACAAGTTCACAGAAGCTATGCTCAAGGAGTTGAAGGTTGGTTCTGCAGATTTTCTTTTACCTGTGGAGGAGAATAGGTTTAGGGAGATGTTAACTAGGCACGGGAAAGCTTTTGCTTTTGAAGTCTCAGAAATCGGATGTGTAGATCCTAGCATTGTGGCGTCAATGATCATATTCACAGTTCCACATGCTCCTTGGGACTTGAGGCCAATTCCTGTACCTAGAGCGCATCTACCGAAACTCATAGAGCTCTTGAAGGAGAAGATGCAGATGAAGATCTTGGAACCATCGTTTGCACCATACTCTAGTCGTTGGTTTACAATATCAAAGAAGAGCGATGCATTACGGTTCATCCAAGATATGCAACCTGTGAACCAAGTGACCATCAGAAATACAAGCATAGGACCTATCGTCGGAGAGTTTGCTGAAGCGTTTACTGGAAGGGCTATTTACTCTGTAAGAGATCTTTACTCTGGATACGATCAATTTCAACTTGGTGAACAGAGTAGAGATATCACCACCATGAGGACACTGTTGGGGTTGGTCAGAATGTGCACATTGCCACAAGGAGCAACAAACTCGGTAGCGCACATGATGAACGGGATGAACAAGGTTCTCCGTGAGTTCATTCTTGAGAAGACCATGCCTTTCTTGGATGATATTCCGATTAAGGGATGCGTTGAAGAGGAGAAAGATGAGACAATGGATCAGAAGGGGTGTAGAAACTTTGTTGCTGATCACATTTCAGATTGTGATAAAATCTTATCACGACTTGAAGAGACGCACTTGACACTATCAGGTGCTAAGTCTTCATTTGGAGTGCGAGAAGTTGTGATTGTGGGGCACCTATGTGGATGGTTTGGACGTAAGCCTGATCCTGGTAAAGTGGATGCTATACGACGGATGAAGGATACTTGTGGTTCAACAACAGAGGTGAGAAGGTTTCTTGGAGCTTGTGTCTTCTATCATGTGTGGATTCCACATTTTGCACATGTGGCTAATCCTCTTTATGATCTGTTGAGAAAGCACAAGAGGTTTGCATGGGAGGAGAGGCATACTGAGGCGATTCAGAGATTGAAGCAATTGTTATCTTCTCCACCTGTACTTCGTCGTGTGAGCTATGAGGATAGCAAACAAGTGATACTTACTGTTGATACTAGTCCGATTGTCATTGGATGGGCAGTAGGACAGGATGATGAAGAAGAGAATCGGTTTGCAGCCAGATTTGGAGCAAAAGTGTTGAGTGAGCGACATAGAAACTATCCTCAAGTGAAGAGAGAGTTATGGGGAGTAGTTACAGCTATGAAAGCTGAAAAGGACTATTTGATTGGAGCGCCAGTAATAGTAGAAACAGATTGTTTACCACTATTAGGGATGATTACAAATTGTAACACCCCTGATATTGCTATGCTACGCTGGATTGCTTACATCAAGTCCTTAAATCTTGAGTTCCGGCACATAGCGGGGAAGAACAATCCAGTAGCTGATATGTTATCTCGTGCGAGGTATGAGGATGAGGAGGAGATGATAGAAGATACAGAAGACATTGGTACTACTATTTTCTGTAGAGCTCAAGGAGGTGAGAGTGAGCATTCGAAACCGTTCATGGAAGAGCTATATGAAGGGGAATGGATAGACATAAGACGCTATCTAAGCCTGTTGACTAGACAGCCAGGATGGAGTGATGCCCACTTTAAACGAATTAGGAGGAAAGCTTATAACTACTTGCTACAAGGTGGTTATTTGTGGAAACATGCTAAGCAAGGCGGTAAGATGCCACAAAGGGTTGTGTGCAAGGTTGACATGCAGAAGTTACTCATGCAGGAGTTTCATGAGAGCTTGTGGGCAGGACATAGAGGTATTTATGCCACCTTTATAAAGCTCAAGGAGAGATATTGGTGGCGTAACATGTACAGAGATGTAGTTTAATTTGTGAAGACGTGCCAAACTTGTCAAGAGTATTCAGGAATTTGGCATCGAGATGGGTTACATCCTACTTATCCACTTGCAATGCATTATAAGTGGGTAGTAGATCTTGTTATTATGCCAGTAGGTATATGACAAATGCGATACTTAGTTTTGGCACGTGAGGATTTGTCCAACCAAGTGGAAGGGCGAGTCTTACGGACAAAATCCACGGAGGGAGTCTGCAAATTCTTATTGGAAGATGTGATTTGTAGATATGGTTGTGTTGGGAAGATCATGGCTGATCGAGGGGAGCTGAACAATGATGAGGCTAAAGCGTTCTTCAAGAGGTGTGGTGTGAAGTTAGCTCTCACCACAACCTACAATCCGGAGGGTAATGCGAAGAGTGAACGTGGTCATCCTCCTATTGTGAAAGCTTGCAAGGGGAGGGCAAGAGAATGGTCAAGATTTCTTCCATTTGCATTATGGGTTGATCGTTCGACGCATAGTTCAGTTACTGGATATATGCCGGCGGAGTTGATGCAGGGGCAGAAACCTATCATGCCCATTGAGGAGCACATACCCACTTGGAGTGTTCTATCTTGAGAGGATGGTATGTCTACAGAAGATCTTCTTGCTGTCCGAATTTGTCAACTAGAGAGGAGACCTGAAGATGTAGAGATCGCATTGGAGAAGCTGAAAGAGGTACGCTTGAGAAACAAAGACAGATTTGATAAGCGTCACCGATTAAGACCGAAAGAGATTAAAGAAGGAGATTGGGTGTTGGTCTACGATAGTAGCTTGGACAACCAACACAGTGCGCTTAGAAAATTCTCTAAGCGATGGTTTGGCCCGTATGTGGTTCTTGTCGTGCTTGACAATGCCACATATTCACTAAGAGAGCTTGATGAGGCAGAGCTCAAGGTTCCCATTGCAGGCAAGCGTGTGAAACTCTTCAAGAAGCGAGATGAAGAGATAAGCATGGAGGAAGTCAGAGAAGAGTTTGATATCTTGGATGATGACGGAGAAGATTTGGATGACGAAGATATTGCTAACGACAACATCAGTGAAGAAGAAGAAGATATAGTGTGATGCCGACCACAACTTGTGAGTGTTGGCGCATACCAGAGGATGCGCAGGTTTAGAAGGGACGGATGTCGTGTTGTGGTTCGGCTCCTGTGTGAAATTCCTGTGTAACCTATGTTGTGTTTCTTTTCTGTGTTTCGTGAACCGTATCGCGTAACTCGTCAAACGGTGTGATGAGTGCCACGTTTGTGATTATCTGTTTAAGTGATCACACGGTAGAGGAATGTGCCAAGTCATAGATCTGTGCGCGTTCACTTCAGTGGTCCTTGTCGTCGCATTTGTGTATAAAATGACGAGTCGATGGTTCATACGGCATTCTCTCTCAGCGGGTGATTCGTGAGGGTTCTCGGTGGTCTGCATGGACGAGTGAAGAACTGCAAGAGTGGTGGTTATGGACGGAGGTTTGTTACCAGCTCCGGATCTTCCTTTTCCGAATCCGTTTCACATCAAGCTTCATTGCATCCACCGCGATCACTTTCGACAGTGGTTAGTTGCATACTTTGGCGATGAATTCATGGGAAGAATGATGGAGTTACAGCTTCCGGTGATCCTTCCGATCGTAACATACGGAGAGACTTGGGATATGACGGTGTACATTTTGTTGTGAGGAACAATGGATCTCAACTATCCATCGAACGTTCCTTTCAACCTTTGGGTCGATGTCCGGTGCCATTGCAGACCGAAGATCAATCATGGGGCTTGGATCGTGAGAAACTTCGGGCAAGAATATTACAATCGCGTGATAGCTTCACCGTTTTCTTTTGTCATACCTTTTATTGTAGAACGTATCCAAGTTGTAATATTGACGTTGTATTAGTCTGCGGCTCACAGGTTTCATTCTGGTTGAGCGCTTCTGTGTAGTTTCGGACCGCGAAGAATCCATCGACATATCTGAAGGATTTTCTGAGGTCTTAGAGTGTTGTTGATGTCTTGTGTCTCCTTGGAGAGTAAAAATTCGTTCTAGGGGAAAAAGTTGAGTGGAGAAAAGACAAAAGTAAAGATCTTTTTGCTCTTATTGGTCCATTTTTGGACCAATGGTGTTCTAGCTGATCCTCGCGACGTTTCTGTGGTTTCTGGAGGTTTCGGAGGTCAATTCGCAAATCGAAGGGTATGGTTGGAGAGCACTCGGTCGAGGTTACAATCTGGGCTGAAGAATCGGTTGATTTCATGGAGAGATGAGCGCGTTATGATCGATTGAGTGGAGGGGGGTGAAATTCGTACCTACTGTTACGTTTCTGGTTATTCCGAGAGACTCGCGAGGAGTTTTGAGGAGCTGTCTGTTGGGTTAGAGAGCTGACGACGTGCTGGTCGTTTTGATATCAATTTCATCAGGTTCTTGATCGATTTGGATTCTGAACCGACCGATTGAAGTTGAGAAGTGCAGACGTGACAAGACGGGAACAACGAACTGTGATAGTCATGGATAGTTTGCTATTGCTTAAGTTTTGAGTCGAATTTCTGAGTGAAACTTTTCAAGATTGAAACATGTCTTATCAGTAAGATATTTGGGAAGTTTCACCTCAAATGGTCGAGTAGTTTGTTCAGAATCTTGGATCGAATGTACCTGGGTCTGTAAAGCTCTCAAGTTAGCACAGATTACGGTTTGATCCATATCTGAGAATTGGTTTTAGATTTTGACCTGAAAATTGTTCAGGGTAGGAGTGAAAGGTCCAATCAAGCTTCTTGTGAAGTTTGATCACCATTGGTCGACTGGTTTGGGAGGACTGAGGTCTCAAAGTTCGAAGATACTTCTGTTATTAGCAATTTCGGATTTTTTCGATATCATCTATTGTCATTTTGGTCATTTTCGAGCAATTTGGAGAGGAGTTTGTTGCTGAAATTGCCATGCTTGCATACAACTCGACATTGGAGGGTGTGGAGCTGAATTCAGCTCTTGGTGATGAAGGAGAACGGAGTCGTCATGAATCTTAAACCGTTGTTTGGGTTCTCGGAGCTGCCAGGTATTACCACTGTTGGTGCTATATTGAGATCTGAGTAGTGCCTTGAAGCATGCATGCTTTACCTTGCTGGAATGTTTGATAGGCCAGGGTGTACAGCAAGTTGTATCAATACTCTATCAAGTTGATTGAGTGATCTTATAGCATCTTCTGGTTGTATTATGAAGTTGTGATAGTTGGATTGATGGGCAGTTAGCGTCGCTGGGGAGCTATTTCAGAAGTCATGCTTCCAGTGATATAGAGGAATAACTTCAGTTAGATAGTACAGAGCTGAGTACTTTTAGTTAGAGTACAAAAGATCTGTTTGTAACACAAGTTTATGCAACCTATACGTAACCTTGGATCTAGCAAGCTGTAAACTTGTGCCGAGCAGATACAAGGTCACTCGGACTAGAAGAGTAGATAGTGAAACATTTGAGTGGAAACATCCAGATCTAGATCCAACCTTGTCAGTCCACATACCTCTGCACAGCCATATACCCAGTGTATTCCTAGACAGAAAAACACGTTATACGACAGCGTTCACTCGTATCTCTCCTAACTCCCTATCTATTTTCTGTCTAAGTCGAGAAAAGCGCACTTTCACACCATCGGGGTTCGCATCCGCTTGCACTACCTCCGCCTTCAACGTTCGAAGAAGACCAAGCTCTTCGGAGTCCAACTTTAAAGTCACATAAGCAGATAATACAGACATCAACTTCTTCCGAAGGTCTTCCGAGTCTTCCATCTTCGTCCGAAGATCTTCTTTCTCCTTCGTGAGCTCAACAACTGTAACCTTATACTCTTCTTGACTTTGCTGCAATTCGACCTTCTGGGTTGACAACTCCGTAAGTCGATCGGAGAAGCTCTTCGTTGACACCTTAAGCTCCTCGTCCTTCGTCTTCAAAGTTGTCTTGAACTCCTTGCATTAGCGCCGAAGGTCTTCTAGCTCCTTCTCAGCCTCCAGCCGAAGCTTCGTAGCATTCCTTGCCTCTTCGTGAAGATTGTTCTTCTCCTGCCGTCAGTTATCCTTGTTGAAGTGTACCGCGATGAGCAATTCGGACAAAGACAGCTTTTTCTCGACTTCGTCTTCGTACTCTGCTCTGTTCTCCTCTAGAAGTCAGAGGATGGGGACTACTACCTCTTCGTCGAAAAGCATCGCCCTCCGAAACTTGTCACTCTCACCAAGTGTTGGTCCCTCTGGAGTCTCCTTGTCGAAGATGGTTGCACCCTCCATCTTCGCCTCTGAGCTACTTAGCTCGATTGTCTCCTTCTTGGTGCCTTTTGCCTTCTTTCTCGTCTTCGGCTTCTCATGTGACGAGGATGGAAGACTCCGCTTCCTCTTGCTGCGCCACTTTTCTTGATCTTCACCTGCCTCGAGGGTATCCTCCACAGATTGTGCCTCTTGTGTGACTTCGGCTGGAGCTTTCCGAAGTCTCCACTTGCTGTGTTACTTCTCTTCGTGCTCTTTCTTCTTCACAAACTGACGAAAGATCTTCTCTCTCACACTCTTCATCTTCACTGAAGCCCAACTGCTTTGCATCCTTCTCGGTGAGCCATCCCATGCCGCAGTAGAACACATTAACAAATCCCCCTAAGTAGACGTAGTCTTGCTTCGTCCACATGCGCTGTACTTCCTCGTGAAAGGTCTTCGTCCAATGTGCTCGGTTACCGACGAAGATGTTGTAGTGACGCATGATTTCTTCTTTTGCTCATTTAGTATACAAGATATCGTTCTCACAGAGGATTTGCACAAGTATAGCTGCTCTAAGTTATAAGATCTGTTCAAACACACAAACACACAGGTTTTACCTAGAAATCCTGTCTTCTCACAAAACCACACGGCTTCCAGACCCTTCTGAATGTGCTCTGGACCCAAACAAACAACTACCACCTAAAATATCACACAATTATCTACAGGGAAGCTCGGGAAGTCGTTTCTTGCTTCCAGGTCACTTCTTCCAGTCTTCTCAACACGGCTTCTCGAAGCAATTCTCGACTTCTGGGGGTTCAACTCGGCTTCTCACACCTCCAGAAGACTGCTCCTGCTTCGTAGAAGTCGAACTAGCAACGTCTGTCGCACATTGCTCTTCCAAATCCCAACGAGTTAGATCAATCATAGGGTGTATGCCCCTTGTAGCCTTCCCAGGTTTCTGTCTACAGAAACGATCTTCCTGTAGCACTACAACGAAATTCACCTTCACGGAAGCTCAATAGAAGTCTCAGAAGCTCACTAGAAGAAGGTAGGAAGATGAGGAAGAAGGGAAAATCCAAACGAGAGAAAAACAAGATAAGAATAAGTAATTAAGACTCCGACAGGCTTCTAGTCCGGATCCTGACTAACAAGCCATCCCTGCTTGTAGTAATTTGGAGTGGAAGACAACAAATTCGCTTACAGTTACATAGTCTACTACTTGAGGATGTCGTCTTCTGCTGTTGAAAGAGGCTTCTTTCTTCTTCTGTCGTTGCTTCGACTACTCCGTCTTCTGGGATCACTTACCCATAGGACCGTCCGTACGTGGATCTTAAGTGCTCTACTGGATGAGACAAGCTTCGACGCTGCACAGTTTCTAACAATCACCGCCACTGAAAGAGAAGGCTTCCCATGCACAATTGGGTGTGAATTCGAGGAAACTCATTGCCCAAAAGACATAGACAAAGCTTCTGCACTCAAATCAGCAATCCATTCCCCGAGAAGAAGATACGTCGGTGTTGGGAAGCTCACTCCTTCTACTTTCTGCTCCTACTCCTCGACACATCAGTTTAGCCAGCAGGACTACACGAGGATGCCATTCCCTGCTCCTAAACTGCTCACTACCTCAATCTACATCTTCGAACCACTGCTGATAACGAGAGAATGCAGACCCCTTCGGTTTAATTCTAGTCTATTTGTATGTCTCTCACATCGGGTGTAGTGGGTACTGTGCGTATGCGTCTCTAGTGTGTAAGGTGCCTCTACTCACAGTAATGCGATGTGTGCCTGAAAATCTACTCTTCGATCCTACTTAAGCATCTGCCTTGAGGCGCAGGGGAGAGTTCCTCTCCAATCCTCGACTACAACCAGGGAGAGATGGGCGTTGTCAAAAGGCTGCTACCCCACATGCAAGCGGTTGCCCTTCCTGTTTAGCCATCTACCTTGCTACTCATGCGCTGCCTACTCAGCCACATGGTTACCTATCTAATATTACACTTAAACTGCCACTTCCTAAGATAGCATGTTCGGTTCCTACTAAGTTTGGACAAGTCAACTTGTCTTTTGCGCTTTGCTGCCTACTCTAATTGCTCGGATGCAATCTCCACCTGATCTGCTTTTACCTGAACTCTTAACTCGGCTTCTGATAAGTTGGGAAGTCTTGTGAATACCTCGAGTGTCACTGAGGTGGCTTCCTCCTCAACATTCGTAGTTGACTCGCTTGGTGTTGCTTCGGAAGACGGAAGCGTCTTCTGGGAAGCTGAGTTGACTTGCGCTTCCTCGCTCTTCTGAGGCACTGGTTCAACACTGGGGGCCATGGTGACCTCATTAGACAGTGAGGTCGAACTTCTCCTTCTCCAAGTCTGATTCGATCGATGGTCATGAGACTTGGGAAGATGCAGTTGCAGGTGGTGGAATCGAGGGAAGACCGTAAAGCGTCTTCACTCCCTCTATCTGCCGATCCAAGTAACGGAACATGCTCTCCTTGCACTCCACTAACCTCGCTCTGGACTCGTCGTCCCACTCCCTAGCTAAGGTAAGAAGCTTTTTACCCACGGTGAAGTTGAACTTCTTGCGAAGTGCTTCTACCGTCTGTGCTAGCAACCCCTGCGCACGAGCTTCTGCTGCTTCTCGCTGCATCTTCTCTGCTGCCGTCTGTGCTTCTGCGGCTTCCCGCAGTGTCTTCCACGTCATCTTCTCCTCTGCGAGGGTGGTGATCTTACCTCGGACTTGCAGAACCTCCTGGTCACGCTGCTGTAAACGCGCCTGCAACTCCTGGTTGCTCTTCCTCAGCTGCGCTAACTCCTTGGCAGAAGTGGCTGCTTCCGCCTTGTACTTCGCTGCGAGCTTCTCCGTGGTGCGGAGGTTGGCTTCCAGCGCTTCTATCTTCTTTTGGTCTTCTTCCTGCCGCATCAGGGTGTGTAGACCGAATCCAGACTGTAGTAGCTTCTCCTGAGCCATCGCTCTCTTCTCCACCAACTCCATAGCTGTCTGGATCTCCGAGTGGAAGAAGACACTGAACTCCTCCAGTCTTCTTCCCGCAGAAGACAGACTCATCTCCATGATCCAATCGGAGGTGTCTTCCTTGTCTTCTAGAGGCAAGGATGCCTCTTCTACTTCTGTGGTCTTCTACTTCTGCGCGCGAGAAGAAGCTACTCTTCTCATCTTCCGGGGTGGAAGATATCTCCCCATGGCAGAAGCGGTCCTCTTTACTGCGCTTCTTCGCATCATAGTAGGAGTGTCCATCCAACCTTCATCTTCTGGAGTCTTCGGAAGACTCCCTGGTGTTGCAGAAGCGGTCTTCTGTGCAGCTCGGGTACTCAGTGGCTTCTCTTGAGAGTCGGACTCTGATCCAGAGTGAATGATCAGGAAGGAGGTGGTCTTTCTAAGTACACTCTTAAGACCTATCTTCCTTGGTGGTGTCGCGTATTCCGACCCACTGGAGTCGTCTTCCCTCATCAGAAGCGTCTTCTGATGAGTACCTGGTCTCATCTGCGACATCAGAGTGAGAGGGGAGGTCATTGCTGCTGCTCGGTCATCTTTTCTCGAGGTCTCCTCCTTCACATCACGTGCTGCCTTGTTGTCTCATAGCTCGCCAACTGATCTTCTGTTAAGTCCCCCTTGACCACGTACAGGTAACAGAAGAACGGAGTAAGATGTCCTCCTGCCGGGGTGCCTAAGTACACCAGCTCTGCCTGCACATATGCGTGGAAGAACGCGCCCCAGTTGATATTCTCTCCGGCACATACTCGATTCTAAGCATACTCCTCCCTTGTCAATTTTCCCCTTTTGTTCGTGCTTACCGCGTGACTCCACATATAAAGAATATCTCCATGCTTCCTAGAAGCACTTCTTTCTCGTACTACCTCAACTCCATAAGTAGCAGCTTCTACCGACGCAGTAGCATGCTGAGATAGATACTCCTCCAGTACTTGCTTCATTCCTCCTTTCCCAAAGTTGGTTCTAAGAATCTCTCCATTATCTTTCAAAGCAATCTTTCCTTCCTTCCAATAGACTACTCCATGTCGTAGAGTTTTGACAAAATCACCACACTCTTTTCGAGCATGATCGGAACTATCCACCAAATGCATCTTTGTACATAATCTTGCTTAGGAGCAGGTCTGGTATCATGTGGTCCTCCCTTCTCTTCCAACCTTGCTAACTTGATCTGCAAATTTCTCATCTCTTTTACCAACTCTTCCATAGCATCTCTTTGCGGTGCAACTTTCGAGACAGGAATAGTAAGAAGTGGAACTTGAGGTATATGCACAATAGGTGCTTGCACATTGGGTACCATTGGTTGCCTACGAGGTACTATGATCGGCAGTGGTCTCTCTTCTTGTCTTACCATCACCTTCCCTCTTCGGTACTCTCGTTTGGCAAGTACACTCACTATTTGAGAGACTTTTCTCAATCAGTTGTGAGTCCATTATCTTCCATCCTATCTTCCAAAAGCAGCTCCAACTCCCTTTGTAATTCATTGTTGGCTGCTTGCAGAAACAACTCCACCTTGTCGTTCTCCAATGTGAGCTTCTCCATCCGAGACAACTGAAGGAATTGTCTCTCAAACTCCCGAAATAGCTCTGTGGCAACAAGCCCTTTGTTGGGTTTGTTTACCCACTCCATGAATGACTTCTTAGTCACTCGGTCTGCATCCTCTAAAGAATACTCTTCTTTCAGCTGAAGAGTAAATCCTTCCCACGTAGCACCATGAGATCGGATGATGTCCTTCATGTGCTCCCGTAGTTCAGGTACGACAGCAAGCTCAAATGTACTCACTATCTCTCTTTCAGGCACTTTACTCAACTCCATCTCTCGGGAATAGTACTTTAGGTACTTGGATATGTTCTTTCCGTCAAACTGATCTAGCAACCCCACAACTGAAAGATACTATAGGATCGCTCAACCTACTTGATCAAGTCTCGATACAATTTGTTGTACACCCTGGTCTATCAGCATTCCAGCAAGGTAAAGCATGCATGCTCCGAGACACTACTCAGATCTCAATATAGCACCAACGGCGATAATACCTAGCAGCTCCGAGAACCCAAACAGCAGCTTAAGATTCGTGACGACTCCGTTCTCTTTCATCACCAAGAGCTAAAATCAGCCCCACACCCTCCAATGTTGAGTTGTATGCAGGCATGGCAGTTTCAGCAACAAACTCCTCTCCAAATTGCTCGAAAATGATCAAAATGACAATAGATGATATCGAGAAAACTCAAAAATGCTAATAACAGAAGTATCTTCGAACTTTGAGACCTCAGTCCTCCCAAACCAATCGACCAATGATGATCAAACTTCACAGGAAGCTTGATTGGACCCTTCACTCCTACCATGAATAATTTTCAGATCAAAATCTTAAACCAATTCTCAGATATGGATCAAATTGTAATCTGTGCTAACTTAAGAGCTGTACATTTGATCCAAGATTTTGAACAAACTACTTGACCATTTGAGGTGAAACTTCCCAAGTATCTTACTGATAAGACATGCTTCAATCCTGGAAAGTTTCACTCAGAAATTCGACTCAAAACTTAAGCAATAGCAAACTATCCATGACTATCACAGTTCGTTGTTCCCGTCTTATCACGTCTGCACTTCTCAACTTCAATCGGTCGGTTCAGAAACAAATCGATCAAGAACCCGATGAAATTGATATCAAAATGACCAGCACGTCGTCAGCTCTCCAACCCAATAGACAGCTCCTCAAAACTCCTAAGGAGTCTCTCGGAACAACTAGAAACGTAGCGGTAGGTACGAATTACATCCCCCTCCACTCAATCGATCATAACGCCCTCATCCTTCCAACAAATCGACCGATTCTTCAGCCCAGATTGTAGTCCCGGTCGAGAGCTCTCCAACCATACCCTTCGTTTTACGAATGGACCTCGGAAGCCTCTAGAAACCACAGAAACATCACGAGGATCAGTTAGAATATCATTGGTCCAAAAATGGACCAATAAGAGCAAAAAGAGTTTTATTTTTGTCTTTTCTCCACTCAACTTTTTCCCCTAGAACTAATTTTTACTCTCCAAGGAGACACAAGACATCAACAAGACTCTAAGACCTCAAAAACTCCTTCAGATATGTCGATGGATTCTTTGTGGTCTGTAACTACATAGAAGCTCAACCAGAATGGAAACGATTGGGTCGCAGACTAATACAACGTCAATATTACAACATGGAAACGTTCTACAATAAAAGATACGACGAAAGAAAACGGTGAAGCTATCACTCGATTGTAATATTCTTGTTCGAAGTTTCTCACGATCCAAGCCCCATGATTGATCTTCGGTCTACAATGACATCGGACATCGACCCAAAGTTGAAAAGAACGTTCGAGGGTAGTTGAGATCCATTGTTCCTCACAACCAAATATACACCATCATATCCCAAGTCTCTCCGTATGTTACGATCGGAAGGATCATCGGAAGCTGTAACTCCAGCACTCTTCTCATGAATTCATCGTCAAAGTATGCAACTAACCACTGTCGAAAGTGATCGCGGTGGATGCAATGAAGCTTGATGTGAAACAGATTGAGGAAAGGAAGATCCGGAGCGAGTAACAAACTTCCGTCCATAACCACCACTCCTACAATTCTTCACTCCTCCATGCAAACCACCGAGAACCCTCACGAATCACTCGCTGAGAGAGAATGCCGTATGAACCTTTGACCAACCATTTTATACACAAATACGACGACAAGTACCACTGAAGTGAACACACACAGATCGATGACTTGGCACGTTCCTCTATCGTGCGATCACTTAAACAGATAATCACAAACGCGGCACTCATCACACCGTTCGGCGAGTTATGCGATACGATTCACGAAACACAGAAAAGAAACACAACTTATGTTCCACGAGAATTTCACAAGGAGCCGAACCACAACATGACAACGGACCAATCTTCTTTTCAGCGCTCGCCTGGTCCTTCTCGTCTTCTGATCTTCTTCAGAAGATGCTCGTACTCCTCTCGACATACATGTCGACGGTTACAATGTACTAAATTCAAGTAAAAGTTATATTTGTATCCTCGGCAGCGGTGCCAAAAGTTGTATGTTTCAATATGTAACAACTCAGAGAAACACAATGTATCAGAAATAGTAAATTAAAGATCGTTCTCACGAAGATACAGTTAACAATTACACAAAACACAGTACAACAACGTCACAATGATAATTCTGGTAGTTTTTTGTTATTCTCACTGAATGAAATAATATCCGGATGAGAGTTTAAGTCTGATAAGAAATCAAACCCAAGCACAACGTGATAAATAAAATACAAACGACAATGAAATAGTTCTTGATCAGAGACCTTTCCAACAATACACACAAAAGATTCGAGAAGACAATGTATGAATGAATGAAGAGTGTAAAATACTGCTGAAATGTTACTAGTCTTTTTCTGAAAAGACAGAAGAATACAAATTTCACATCAAGGTTCAAAGAATAAGCCCCTACTCTTTCTAACAAGTGTTCTTCCAACTAAATCCTCACTCTTAAAGACCCCACTTATTTGAAGAAGGCATTCTCAAGAAGAAGCCACCATCTTCCAAACTCTCCTTACAATTTAACTTATCTCTTCCACTTCACATTAACTAATTTGTTCTCAGATCTTCGCTCAATCCTTCATTTACGTAGAACACAAGTTCGCCTTTCGCCGAAGACCCTTCGTTCAAGTCCTTTCGCCGAAGTCTACCTACGAAGATCTTCGTCACTCAGAATTACTCCTGCGACAGCAAACTTTGAATATTCGGAGGAAAATATCTTCGCCCAAATCATTCACAACAATGCTCCGCGCTTTTGGGAAAAGAAAATTAATTAAAGGTGCAGTGAGAAAAGTTCCCAAAAGTCCTAAACCTAGGACACCTTAAGCTCCTCGTCCTTCGTCTTCAAAGCTGTCTTGAACTCCTCGCATTGACATCGAAGGTCTTCTAGCTCCTTCTTAGCCTCCAACCGAAGCTTCGTAGCATTCTTTGTCTCTTCGCGAAGATTGTTCTTCTCGTGCCGCCAGTTATCCTTGTTGAAGTGTACCGCGGCGAGTAATTCGGACAAAGATAGCTTCTTCTCGACTTTGTCTTCGTACTCTGCTCTGTTCTCCTCTAGAAGTCGGAGGATGGGGACTATTACCTCTTCGCCGAAGAGCATCGCCCTCTGAAACTTGTCGCTCTCACCAAGTGTTGATCCCTCTGAAGTCCCCTCGCCGAAGATGGTTGCATCCTCCATCTTCGCCTCTGAGCTACTTAGCTAGACTGTCTCCTTCTTGGTGTCTTTCGTCTTCTTTCTCGCCTTCGGCTTCTCCTACGGCGAGGTTGGAAGACTCTGCTTCCTCTTGCTGCGCCGCTTCTCTTGATCTTCACCTGCCTTGAGGGTATATCCTCCACAAGTTGTGCCTCCTGTGTGACTTCGGCTAGAGCCTTCGGCGAAGTCTCCACTTGTTGTGTTACTTCTCTTGGTGCTCCTTCTTCTTCACAGACTGACGAAAGATCTTCTCCCTCACACTCTTCGTCTTCACCGAAGCCCAACTGCTTTGCATCCTTCTCAATGAGCCATCCCATGCTGAAGTAGAACACACTAACAAATCCTCCTAAGTAGATGTAGTCTTGCTTCGTCCACATGCGTTGTACTTCCTCGTGAAAGATCTTCGTCCAATGTGCTCATTTACCGGCGAAGATGTTCTCGAAGAAACATACTTTCCACGCTGATAAGTATGTTGTCCGCCTCGGACTCAATATCAACATCACCGCTTCGGTGATCTTTCTCTTCACCGGATCTCGGTAATCGGTTAACTTGTATCATTCGTCGGATGAACTGGGTGGACGAAGAGCTCTCCATAGTCTTGGCCTTCCTTCACCAGGTTCTTCATTGACGCATGGTCGAAGAGTAGATCTCCCTTCTCGCCCGCCTCGTCGAGCAAGACCTTCTCTCAATTCTCAACTGTCCAGTTCCCGGATCTTGCATATCCGTCTTCGCCACCATGATCTTCGCATATTCGTATCTAGCTGATAAATTTATCAGACACTCGGGTCCAACCTCCCCATGTCAAGAAACTTAAACCTAACTCCTTCAGCTTCGGCCGAAGGTGCCCTAACTCCTCCTGGTCTAACTCAACGGCTCGAATCCTCCGCAACCGACATCGCACACTACGAAGATGGCTGAATGCGCTAAATGCGCCTAGCCTTTGCCCAAATGCGAGCCTTCGCCCCAATGTGATGTCTCCGTCTGAACTCTCTCCGCAAATGTAAAATTGCTGTGCGCTAAAAGTAGATTTGGATAATGAGCTGGTTTTCTGAGTATATAGTTAAGTTCGAACTTCTCACACGTGTCGAAGTCGCCACTTGTTTCTCGCTACAGACCTGACAAAGATATGCGCAGACTGTTTTCATCTTCGCCACTTGCATTTCCTGTCCCTCTTTGGGTAGATAACTCTTTTTATCCTACTCCGACTTTCTCTGCTATAAATCTTACTGACCATTCGTGAAGAGATTATACTCAAGGAATGCATTCTTAAGAAGTCTTCTTTCGCTGTATCTTCTATTTCCAAATATTCTTCTGTGAAGGTCTTCTTCCGAAGACTCTTCTTAAGAAGGCTCTTCACAATTGCTCTTCTTCACTAAAACTACGTTATTCGTCTTCTATCTTCATTATTTCTTCTACGAACTTCTACATTTTAAGCATCTTCTATCAAAAATTGAAAAAATGAGCTCTACATGCAGATGCATACTCCCCATGCGACATCTCTATCAACCCTACCTCCAACAAGTCTTGAGTACTACTCTGGATCAAGGTTCTCTCTGTATCTGTAAAGACGTCGAAAGATTGACGTGTCATTAGTCAAGTTGATCCGTATACCTGGTCCCTTTAAGGTACCCAAATCCTTCATATTAAAGACAAACCAATTCCTATAGCTCTTCAGGAATCTTTGAACTCTTCGTCTCTCCTCTCTTATAAGCTTGGGTCCAATCTTTGGCTCCCAAGTATCCTCTGGCACACTCTAGAGCTCTGTTTCTAAACTTAGAGTTTTACAAAAGACCAATGGGAGTTCATAGCTCCAATTGACTGTCCTTTTGTACCTTAAACTACCTGGTAACTTATCTACACTCATAGGCTACCACGTCAAGCCCCCTAGAGTGCCAGCGTAAAACTTAAACTACCAAAAACGACACGCAGTCTCGAAAAATAACTTAAATCAGCTAGAAAGCGTGAAAACACGCAAATACAACCCATGAGCTTAAGCCCTATCAACATGGTAATCAACCTACTAAGACTCAAAATATATAACATCTTCCAAAAATGGACTTCTCTGAGGTCTTAACTTCACTCAGAGAGACTAACGCCTGACAGAGAAGTGAATCATTTACTATGTGAAATGATTCACATCACGACAACGTAGACATACATCTTTGTCGATATCATATGGGTAGGTGGGCTTATTATCCATGGAGGAGACAACTCCAACAACCTTTTTGGATAGTTGGACCCTCTCAGCACCTTGGCTCTGTTGTCGTTTCATCGTGCAAGATAGACCTATTTTGGAGAGCTATGTGACAGAGATGGAGGATTATTCTTACCTACTACAGATGTGTCTACGTGAGACAAGAGATAGTTTGACTCTTGAGACACGTGAGACACATCCTCGATTCGATATCTTAGCTATCAATGCTAGGATATCGATAGTTAGGTATCGCTATCGATACCCTCTACCTTGCAGACTACAGTCCTCTCTGACAAGACATCCACTTCCAGCAGGTTCTCCGTGCGCTCTTAGTGGATCCTTTCATCTCACGAGATACTAGAGCTCGACTCCACTCTTGTTCGGCAAGGGCGAATGCTCTTGATTCATAGCTCGACCTTGCATTAGACTGTTCCGCTCGCACCAACTATCTTCTCTACAGCGATGAGGTTCTGCCTAGGCTTGGTCCAACCTGTTGCTTCGGCATTGTCCACTTGCGAGTGTGGTGTTTCGCTCGACATCTCGGATCGACATCTTACTCGCTATCTTCACGGTGGAGAGCGGATAGCTACCCAAGATGCCATAAGAGACGTCGTGTTTGTCTTAGCACGGAGCGATTACATGACGTGGAGAGAACGTTGGTATGTCTTTCAGATGAGAGGATCAGTGAGAACTGGCTTGTACATGATGAGAGATGATAAGGTCTCAGTGACATATGTGGTTGTCAAAGATCTAACACGGGACTCAATGACAACACTTGTGATCACCCATGCCTCAAGATGGGTTGCAGGCGTGGCGACAGCAGCGAAGGTGATCAAGTATAAGGGTATGCAAGTGGGACATCGCTTCATCCCCTTAGTTTTGAAGATATACAGATCGACAATTTTGAAGTTCGACATCTTTGAGATTGTACCAGAGTCTACCATGAGAGACGTCAGAGGTACCATTCTCTTTTTCTTTACACTATGTCTTTTAAACCACGATTTTTCATTGCTCTACAGAGAACTTTAACAGGCACGATCCACATGAGAACAATTGCAATAGACGATGCTACTTCATGTACACCTATTGTATGCAAGAGTTTTGACTTACCCCTTTGATATTATAGAGACGATTAGACCCCATTAGAGTTACTGATAGTGAAGCTTATCCCCGGTGTTCTTCCCTTCGTGGCGTTTGTTGCTTCGCCCTTCGAGTCATTCTTTCCCTTGCAAGGAATCTTTCCATCCGTTGGCTATACACTGCGTCGCGTGTTCTCATTTTATCTTTACGCTTAAAGGTATGGCAAATTGTTTAAGGTATGGTAAACTTACTACGCACAGTCTTAGCATCTCCACCGCGATGGAAACGGCTGTGAGATACAGTTTCCTACCTTCATGTGCAAGTGCACCACATGTTAAACTATTTTTCACTTAATATATAACCTGAATGTTTAGTTGACCGATAGAAATTACAAGTATATCGGATGAGTATGAAGTTTCAGGCACTATGGACCAAATAGCTATTGGGAACGTTTACCGTAGCGTCAACCCAATTCGTGCACCCCTGTGAGCGATAAGTGAACATAAATGATCAGAATTGTCAGTATTCATTGTAAAGATGCTGCGCAGCGAACGACTGCTCTTCTTATTTTTCACACAGTTTGAAATTAATTTAATTAACTTTTCGTTCACTGTGGTGGTTACAATAATATATATATATATATATAGTTCTATTAACTATCCTGTACATTATCGTATATTTACCAATGAAACATGAAAACCTTCACTGAAACAAAATTTCGTAAATATATTAGTGAAACATGAGTTTGGTTAGAATAATATATATATATAATTCTATTAACTATCCTGTACATTAACGTATATTTAACAATGAAACATGAAATCCTTCACTGAAACAGAATTTCATAAATATATTAGTGAAACATGAGCTTGTTGAATTTAAGGAAAACCGTCACTGAAATAAAACTTCGTACGAGACCCAAAAATTAAAAAATTAAACCCTGTTATTTTATAAATATTTTACATAAATCATGCACTATTCAGATGTAAGTTTCTGGAAGCATTTCGCTCACAATATATGTTCTATGTAAAGTTTTCACTCATCGATGAAAACATCGATGTTTACTTCTCCTCTGTTGCCGCTCAGTGTAATGCGCGAATAGTTGGGTGCGCGAATAGAGTTGACGCTACGGTAGTGTGCCGAGGCATTTACTGTCCCCACTGGAGGTGCTCAGGTGAGCAAGACCTAATATTCTGGGAGAGTCACTGAGACCGTGAGCCTTCCTCAGCAATCCACAGCTCAAGTGACTAGCGTGTGCATCATATGGACATGTCATCTGGTCTCCACCAAGTGGAAAGTTAATAACTAAATCCGCGGTTCTGAACCACTGAATTCAACTACGAGAAGATATCTCAACGAACCCGGACTTTATTCCTGATTCCAGTCTACTAAGAGCGCCATACCTTTTGAAACCCAAGAGAGCGAGATAGAGAAGATATCTCACCGACAGCAAAACAGGCACTCGCTCTTCTTAGAGGAAAACAACTGATCAGGTGACGTTCTGCGAGATTGTATGTAATTCGAAAACTAGTGTAGATCCTATCAAAACTACAGACGTAGTACTGGACAAAGAGATTGTGCTTCCATGGTCCTTGGAGCTCTGGCCGGCCCGGCAACTGGGGACATGAATCTCCCCGTTTGCTCCTCTCTTCGTCCCACCACAGCATATTCGATATGCAGGTGTAGCAGTACGGTTGGCCCCGCTCCGATATCATGAATAATATATTTCTATAGTTGTCTGAAGAATAGGCTGCAAATCCTAAGGGTGTCAGCGCACTGAAGGGAACAGCATACATTCTGCTGGAGAATATGAATCAAAGACAAACCTGAAACTCAGGACTTGCATCATACAGCCACTGCTTCTACACTACGAAAGAAACGTCAAATCCGACAACATAACTAACATACGAAAAATAAACACAATTAATAAACACCTCTGACATGTTCGTCACAGCGGCAAGAGGCTATACGGTGGGAGCTTATACACTACCAGTAATATGATCTTCAGCGTATCGGAACCGAAGAAACGGTCCAAAGGAGGCACAACACCACCGAAGGCGCAAGACTCATTGTTAGCAACAGCGTCTCACCGCCTAAGGCAATCGCCAGCCTAGTTGCACGGTTCTATCAAGCAATTTGAGAGAATCGCCGTGTCTAGACTACCAATGAGGATTCTCAACAATTTCCACGATATAGCTACACATGTAAGGTGCCCACCACCTTCAAACTCCAACGACAGGGAGGTGTGACCGAGTTCAAACCCTAGAAAACTATCACAACCCTAACCTCTATCGTTTTCAAGACTCAATCGTACTCCAACTACTCATCTGTCTCACTTAGCTTGCTTACGCTTTTGTCTTGCGGACTACTGATCTGCGTATACTTGCAAGATGGTGGTTCTTTCAAACTACCAAGTTAAGCGTCTCCGATCTCGCTGGACGTTGAATTTTTTTGCGAAGATCCTAAGCCCAGTATCATTGCTCACATGGCCTGCAATTCAGTCAGCCGGGCAACGAACGTAGGTGCTCAACAAACACTAGCACACAAAATCTCCAACTTGGTTTCGTGATGACGGAACGGAAGGATGATGGATGCGATCTCCAATGGCGCTGCATAAATGCAACAATCAGGTGACATAACTTTGAATTTTCGCTCTTGATTCAAGATTACGTCGTGTACTCCTCGGAGAAATCAGGCGTACTCTGCTGAAGAATTCCTCCCGTCATTCCTCGTTCGCGAACTTCTCTTCGTCTACCTCGAATGCCTTACGAGCTCGCTTTAACTCTTCATTCATTGCAAGAAGCTCTTTCACTCGGGAAAACTTCCGCGCATCCTTCCGCACCAGAAACATAACATCCTCTGTAGTTAGCTTTCCTCTCCTGCTAGCAACATCTTGCGCTTTGTGAATCGTGTCGGTGACATAATCTAGCAAAATGTCCTCTACTAGTGACACGGTCTCTGGCAGTGGATCAGGATCATCTCCGAAGCCATACATCATCAGCCGCAAGTCCTTGCTGAAAATTCCTCGCTTCCTCTTCAACAGATTCTCCGGTTGTGCTGGAGCTGCTACCCCAGGTTTCACAGCCTTCCCTGGTGCTCCACTCCCGGAGGCTCCTCCTCCACTCGCTCCTGCCACAGTGGAAGTCATCTTTCTCTCAAGCACCGAACTTCCAAATCCAGACCGAACCCATACGGAATACAATCACACCTTTAAAATTCGCTCCTCTGCTTCAAGTGAACTGATAATAACGTCATGAGAAAGTCACAAGACCCAAAGTTCCCAAGACCATCTCTGTTCACAGGATTGTCCCACAACCACCTCTATCACACTGTCAGACAAGAGCGGAAGGGACGCCAAGATCGCCTTTCTGATGGATATCCCTTTCTTCTACGCAATGGTTGTTACAAACCACTACCGACTCTACTAGTCAGTTTCAAGAAGATAGGTTTGAATCTCGGTTCTGCATCTCGAGCGCTTCTAGCGGCTTCAGTGAGGGTCAACAAGTCATCTTCTCCAGTCACTAAATCGAGCTATAAGCACAGGTTGACATTCGATAGTGCAAGTCTCCATTCCAAGTGGCGTCGCAATGTTGCCAAAGCTAGCGATATCATCGTGATTTCTCTTCGTCCATCATGTGGAAGAGCTCTTTGATCATATTTACGTGCGACGGAGGAAACTTGAATATTACTTGAGATAGTGAACTTCAGTTCTAAGTTTTCTAAGTTCATGATTACTTTTCTTCCTTTTTGTTTGTTTCTCCGTTTGATGTATTCTTTTCTCGTTCTCCCTTTTTGCACCTCTAGTACACATAGGCGTCTTCTTTAGCATATTCACCTCTTCCATCTTCTGATGAAAGAGGTAAATATGCAATTTATTATTTAACTTTTTCAGTGGGAAGGGATAATAAATCAAACAACAGCAATAAAATATGATAGGTTAGTGATTATTTTCTCGATCACTAACCTATCGTATTTCTGGAAGTGCATCTGTCCACGTTGGATTTATAGATTATGTCAAGATCTTTTTGCATCTCCAGGTCCTGTTATCATTCAAAATTTAGACATAATTTATAATTTTTTCTATATATTTGTCGATAACAACAAGAGGAAAAAAGTTCTCCAGAAGTTCATCTTGCATGCATATTATTCTCTAATTCCAGTGTGCTTGTAAATTTCTATAGATTTATCATGCAAAGTCAATGAATGATAAACGGATAAAATGAACAAGCAGGGTTGGCTCCCTCTCATGAGTTGAAATTTTAGCTCACGGATACGCATACACCTTAGTTTGTAACCCAAATTTTTCGTCTTGGAAGGGTCTGGTTATAAATTAGAATTTAGTTATTTTTATTTATTACTTGTCCAGAATAACATGACTTTACGGTATAATCGGGGCCGCTACCATACTTTAAGTTTATATTATTTATCTTCGGCTAAGTGTACGGAGCAAACAAGAAATGCGCAGAGAAACAACTAACTAGATGTTTAGATTAAACTGTTTTTGGTTTTTCTTGTATAAAGTCTACTAAGTTCGCCTTGAACCTCATCCCTGCAACCCTGAGAAATGAAATGAACGATCTCGGTCCGCACCGACGCAGACGCCACTTGCGAAATCTTATATTAAATTAGTTTTTATTAATCTTATATTAATACACATATATATTGATTTGATTTTAATCTATCTCACGTCCTGTTTCCCATATTAGAGAGTGTCAAAATCCGAGGCGAAACATCTGCCTGGGCTTATAGAAAATATCTCGTGATATCGTCTCAGTCGAAACTTCAGCAAGCGAACGGGAAAAATTTAAACTACCATGATCCGCGGCGCGGCATATCATTTCATCGTGATCTACACTAGATATACTGAGAAATCTAAAACACACCGCGATAGCACTTTGTGCCGTGGCAGATCTCACGGGAGTCTCATGGAATTTCCCGTGAGAATCTTCCCGTCACCTTCCAAACTTAGACAGGGGAAAGAAAACTTGCCAATTGTAGCATATTTTGACAATCTCTATTAGCATCCAATCGGCACAACTAGTTTTTTCTTACTTCGAGAATGAGAACGCTATCAACAACTGATATCAATAAAAAATTATTGATATCAAAAAAAGTTATTAATATTTAGAGATAGATATTAACTTTTATAATTATTCAAATTATAGTTATCGATTTTAATTATTTAAATTATAATTATTAATCTTTATAATTATTCAAATTATAGTTATCGAGTCTAATATCTATTTTTTGATTTTTTATATCAATTTTTTATTGTTAATAAGCTATTCGTCTTCTCTCACTTCTATCTTAACTTAGACATTTATATAGCATTCTTACTAGAATTTGCTAGACTCTATCCGCTCTTGCTTCCTTCTCTAGAATAAGTGGGATTTATTAACCATATTATATTAAAATGATTTTTGGAATATTCAATTATAATAAGGAGTGTTAAAGCTAAGAGATAAGACTCTTTAACATCTAGAGAGAAAAATACTGTAATATATTGAAGAGCAACATTGTACAGAGACGTGAATTGCTTCTCATTGTATTTTTGAAATGTTATATTCATTTTATTTTTTAAAAATATTTTGCTAGAAATTAACGTAAATAGCATGAATAGTGATTCATAAACTACCTTAATGAGAAAACTTACTATCGAATCTGAAAAATACAGGATAAAAATCCATTAGAAACACGCGTGGCATTTTCAGAAAGCATCCGTGGTCTTTTGTCCGAAGTCGTAACACTCTCTCACAGGATATTCTGTACCGAAGACTTTGACTTTGACACTCCTTAATAACTGATGCTCATATAGAGTGTCGACTCGAACAAGCAAATAGAGTTAGCTACTTGTAAACATGTTTACCTCTTATAGACTTTCATTTCTATTCCTCTCCTTTTTTGTTATACAACTCTATTTGTCTTTATTTTGTCGTACTTATTTTTGATAATTTAACGAACCGTTACTTGGGAAGTTATGACAGTGACGTAACCTTAGTCAATTAAGCAATTGTTTAACAATAAGTTTGTGCATGATTAGAGGTCATGCACTGATTTTCTTTAATCAACAAATTTCTCTTCATGGGAAATGAAATGTGGATCGTGAAATGAGATACATTGCTGTCTTTTCTTTCACCCTAAGCTTTTTTAGTTCTATTTTCTCGCCACCATAGTAACGAAATGACTATCACAAATCTCATATGTGTTTAAACATAAACACATATAAGACTAAAAGATAAATTAACAACAGATCGTGTGAGTATAACGAGGTTCTACATGAACTGTAATTTCATGGTAGTATGAATCCATTCGTTACAAATAGTATTTGAGCAAAAAAAAGAGATTATTAGGGATTACATTACCCGTTGGCCCAGATTTCCCTCATCGGCACGGTTGGGTAACCCGCAGTTAAGAATTGTTTTTGAACTTGAACCGTTTCAAACCAAACCGTATGTATCGTAGTTAAACAGTAAGGGTGGGTATAAACCTGTAAACAGAAAAAAATGCTAACGTGGCATTTTACCAAGCAACTCTGCATAGTACTAGGGTTTTCTATTCAGCACGAGATTACATTTTGTTTCAGAGAAATAAATTGTATTTCTCTGAAAATATTAATCTATACTTGGAAATTTTTTATAACATGTCCATTATGTTTGAACCAAAAAATGATAGAAACCAAATTGACATAAGAAAAATTTAATCAAGCGCAAAATATTAGTTGGTATTTGAATTAATGTCTAAATCGCAATCAACTGAAACTAAACTTTTTAAAACCTAGAGTATGAGTAAAACTGCTATTAATAATCCATAATATCTTATTCCACAGTCTGTCGGTGATCTGCTTGCTAGCAATTTGTAATTAATAACTGATTGTTATTTGTCATGCTCCACTTGCGGTCCGTCAGTCTAACACCCATCCAAAATTCAGTGAAAATTCAAATCGCTTTAACTTCTTCGTCTTTGCTCTAGTGTCGTGTTGTGGTACGGATCTCGTATGAAATTCTCGTAGAAATTAAGTTGTAACTCTTTTCTATATTTCGTGAATTTTATCGCGTAACTCATCCAACGGTGTGATGGATGTCACGATTGTGATTATCTGTTGGAGTGATCACACGATAGTGAAACGTGTCAAATCAGTAATATGTGTGCGTTCACTTCATTGATCCTTGTTACTGAATTCTCGATATAAGCAACCTCAATCCTCATAAACTTTCCTAAGTACATTATTCACTCAATACAATAGAAGCTTCATAAGTACTTTACTAAAATATTCTTTATGAAGCTTCCTAGCTAGTACATACTTCTAACTCTAGAGAAATTCTACTATAACTTCGGAGTAACTTTTGCAAATGTGTACTATTACATATTCTCCTTTCGCTAGTTGATGACGTCCTGATCACTTGACAAACGTTCAGATTCATGTATGAGCTCCAAAGAGTTACGAGATTGATGACTGATTCTCACGTAACATCATGAAGAGGATATCCTTTTCATAAAATCTTATATTCCACATAACGATGTCGTACATGTCAGATTTCACGCTTAGCTAAAATTTGATCAACTTTAAACTCTTCGTGATCATCGATAAGAAGAGGTGGAGGTGGAGGTTGGACACTATTAGAAAAGGAAGAAGGGTTAGACACAAAAAGGTTTTAACTTAGAAATGTGAAAAAATGGATGGATCTGAATATTGTGAGGAAAATCAAGCTTGTAGACAACAAGAGAGACAACTTTGACTATGAAGAATGGTCCTATCCAATTGGGTGAAATTTTACGGATGTGAATGTCGAGAGGAAGAGAGAGGTTCTGGATGGAAAGCATGACTTGCTCACCTACAATAAAGATAAGATCTCGATGGTGTTGGTCAGCATATTGCTTTTGACAATTTTTGAGCCATAGCCAAATGATCTTTCGTTTCTTGTAAGGAACGAGAAAAGAAAGGAAAGAAGTAGTACTAAGAACATGAGATGCAAGGTGAGCAAGGAGTTTATCAAAGAGTCTTGACCATAGTTGAGAAAGAAGGGAGAAAAACTTGTACTTGCTTGCTTTGAGTTGTTGTAAGCCAACTCGTTGGTCGATAGAAAGATATCTCAATCTGTTTGATGACATTGATGAAGGTCCAGAGGATGTCTTCCAAAGTACTATGGGCACGTTCAGCTTGTCCATCACTTTGTAGATGGTATGCATGTAGACAATGAAAGTTTGGTGCCAAGTATATCAGCAAGAGCTCATCAAAACTTGCCGGTGAAGCGAAGATCGTAATAAAAGTTGAGTACTTGAGACATCCTCTGATGTCAAAAGACTGTATCAAAACAAATACATACAAGTGTTGGAACATCCATTCTGTCCATCGTGAGAGCTAAGTGGATTTTCTTGCTAAGCTTGTCCATAAATATCACGACCGCAATATGACCATGAGTAGTTGTAAGGAAGGAGGTGATTAAATCCAAGCTGACGTGCCTTCATTGTGTAGATGGAATATGTAAGGATTACAATAACCTGCTGATTTTTTATTCACTATCTTGTTGCGCTGACAACTTTCAGAAGAGCGAAGAAACTCATGAACATCTCGTGTTATGTTATCACCACCATGTATGTTTGAGGAGATTGATGGTCTTATTCACTCCAAGATGACATGAGATAGGTCATGTGCTTCTTGTCTCGAGTGAACCACAATGTGAGATCTTATGGGATATATAAATGATGATCAATTGTATAATTAATCCATCTTTCAGTGAGAAGGAATTGTATCTTTGATCTTGCGCTGCTATACGATCATGCACAAAGTTGAAGAATAGATAGCGTTGAAGCGCATCCTGAAATGTTGACTTGAAGTCTGCATCGAGGATAACCATGATGATAGCCGTCACTATCAAAGGATGACATGAGGCTTGTAGTCAAGACAACATGATACTACATCGAGAATGACATAAAATTTACAGGGTTTGTATTGTAACTTGATATCATAGAGTTGAAGTTGTTCTGCCCATCGACTATGTCTGCTTTTCACATTCTCCAAGTGTAAAGTCATGCAACAGTGATTTGTGATCAGTTTGCATGATCACTGGTTTACTTAGTAGGTAGTACCTCCAAATCTTGGTGGCATATACCATGGCAAGTTGTTCATGATCACGGGCAGAATAATTTTGTTCAGCTGAATTCAGCCGATGAGATACAAAGACAATCGGATGGAGATCATCAATGAACTCTTGTTGTAAGACGAGGGTGGGTGAAAAGAGAGAAAAGAGAAGTCATTCATTAGCAAATGATTAGATTTCCATATTACTAAAATTCAAAGTTTAGAGAGAAAAAATTCAAATTTGTCATATTAGGAAAAAAATTATTTTTTTATTTTTTATTTTTAGCTCGGATTGAACTTCCAATAATTCGTTGATCAATAATTGGATTTCCAGTCATTTGGAGAGTGAAAGATTGACCAGCGAATGATTGGAAGTTCAATCATTCGCTAGTATTTGGATTTGGGTCAAAGAAAATAATTTTATTTTTCTCAAAAATAAATAATTTTTAAGTGTTTTTCTCTATCACATGAGAGACGTTAAGTAACGCACTCATCGATGAGTTTCTTCCAGAAGAGAGTTATGAGAAGCTCATGGTGCAGCTTACTCATTTGAAGCAACGAGATGACGAGAAAGTTCGGCATTATGCCGAAAGGGTGGATAAGTTGGAGCAACGGTTTTGGACGGTCTTATGGAAGAGTGGAGACAACGTGGAGCTAACGATGACGGGGATTGGAGCAATGTTGACCAAGAACTTGGTGGGAGGGTTGAGGTCTTGAATTCGAACCCAAGTGAGGTACGAGAAGCCAGCAACAAGAGCGGAGGTCATCAAGATCGCGACAAATATGAAAGAGAGTTTGGATGAGGGGGGGATATCATCCAACCTCATCATGCCGCTCTGGTGTCTACTCCGACTCTTGGTGTAACCACAACAATAGCATCTGCACCATCACAATTGGCAGCTCCTACTCCAACGATGGTGCCAAGACCGTTTGTCCCTACAACGATGTCTACTGTCACCTCTGATTTTCATGTCGAGTTGAAGAGCATCACCGACACTCTTGCAGATCTCAAGATAAACGTGGTGCAGTTACGAGAATGGAGGAACAAAGGTGGTGGAGGAGGTCAAAGAGGTTACGACAACAATCTCAACTGAGGAAATCAAGGTAACTTTGGAGACAACCAAGATAACTTTGGAGGAATCACATGCTAGACTTGTGAAGGTTCTCATTTCCAACGAAACTGTCCTAACAACGGAGCAAGGGGTGTTGAAACTATCAGAATGAATGTTGGTGGAAGAAATCCATCACAAACACGAGACAAGGGAGTGGCTACTATCGATGTAGTACGAGATCTCATCTATGAGAAGGGAGAGAGCTCGAACTCTTCTCATGCACCAGTGGAGCTTTTAGCTCAAGAACAAAAACGAACTCGATTTTCTGATGAACCAATTTTCATGGAGGAGTCACCAAGTAGAAGTACTCGCTCGAGTACTATTTCGAGTGCACCGAGGGAGCCAAGAAGGAAGTTGAGAATGGTGGATTTCACCATTTAATCTTCTCAAGCGAGATATGATGTGGTTGAAGATGTGAGTGCTCAGAAAGCCAACATCACGGTTGGACAACTGATTGCTCTCAACCTTAGTTTACGAAGGGAACTCAGAGGAGGACTGAGTTCTAAGAGAAGCAAGAAGAAGAAATCCAAGAGTAAGACATCAAAATCTATGGGAGTTGGTGTGGTGGATGTGCATGCTTCAGATGTATGCACTAAGGCTTCAAAGACTGAAGTCCGATTGAATGGTCACTACGTCTTTGAAGTATTGATGGATGGAGGGTCAGCTGTAAATGTCATATCGGAGAGGTTGATGAAGAAGTTGGAATGGAACCAACTCGCCAGACTAGCATTGTCGTGAGAATGGCTAACAAGCAACGGATAAGACCTCTTGGTGTGTTAGAGAAGGTGGTTGTGTCTGTGATGGGAGTTCAAACATTGATGTCCTTTCAAGTGTTAAATGACTCTAGTTATGATTTGCTCCTAGGTAGGTCTTGGTTGAGAGTTGTGCGCATCACAGATAGGTGACACAAGGGATATTTACAGATTGGACCTAGAGATCATAGTACCTCTCTCGGGTGTTGGAGTTGTGACTTATGACTCTGATAGACCCACTAGTGACTATTGGGAATCTGATACGAAGGATGATCGGAGTGTCTCTGAAGTAGATACTGGAGATTCTTACGATCAAGAATCCTCGTCTGAGGGCGAAGGATTTGGTCGAGATGAATCATTACATCAGCTTAGTGCTATTGACTTGTTGTCTCGACCAGCAGTGGAGAAAGATCTTGACAAAGAAGAGTTGAGTGAGGCATAGATTGTGAGAAGACTCTCTACCCTGAAGTTTGGTATCAATGTCACTCAAGAGGAGAAAAGTAGATTCTTAGATATATTTCGAAAATATATCCATGTGTTTGCTTTCAGCTACAAGGATTTGAAAGAGGTGACTCTAGAGACTCATCGAATCGAATTGGAAGAGAACGAAAGATCAGTTCGACAAAAGCAGAGAAGAGTCAATCTTACAAAGACAATGATGGTCAAGGAGGAGATAGACGAGTTGAAGGAGGCAAGTTTCATCTACGAGGTGGAGAATTCAGAATGGGTTTCACTCATTGTGATTGTCAAGAAGAAGAATGGTAAGCTGCGAGTGTGCATAGACTATAAGAAGTTGAATGCAGTTACCAAGAAGGATTACTATCTTCTGCCATTCATAGATGAGATTTTGGAGGAAGTTGTTGGTGGTACAGCTTTGATGATGGTTATAAGAGATATAACCAAATCAAGATAGCACAGGAGTACCAACAATTGACTACTTTCACTACTCTTTGAGGAACATTTGCATTTCTAGTGATGCCATTCAGATTGTGTAATGCTCCGGTCACGTTTCAGAGGTTCATGAACAAGGTGTTTGAACCATTCATAGGGAAGCTTGTCCGTGATTTTATTGACAATTTTTGCGTGTACCGACGAAGGATCACTTTGATCATGTCATCAAAGTTTTACAGCAGTTGGAGCAAGCCAACGCTTCTCTAAATCCATAGAAGTGCATCTTTGGCTGCGAAGAAGGTCTACTGTTGAGACACATCATTTCCAAGAACGGGATTGCGATAGATCTTGAGAAGATGAAGAAGATTGTGGATCTTTCATTTCCGATCAACTTGATAAAGTTGAGGTTGTTTCTTGGCATGGGTGGATATTATCGTAGGTTTGTCTTGTCCTTCTCAAACAAAGCAATAGCTTTGATGTTGTACATGAAGAAGGGAGTTGATTTAGACTTGATAGTGCATGATCATAAGGTAAAGAAAGCATTTGAGGAGTTGAAAAGACATTGGTGACAGCTCCTATACTTGCTAAACCTGAGAGGAGTAAAGTATTTATTCTGTATACGGATGCCTCCAATGTAGCAATCGGATGTACATTAAGTCAATTAGATGGAGATGGACATGATCATCCTATAGCTTATGCTAGTAGGCAGATGGTTCGAGCAGAGAAGAATTACTCCGTGACTGAGCGAGACGGATTAGCTGTGATTTTTGGATTGAAGAAGTTTCGACACTACTTGCTAGGAGGGAAATTTTCCATAGTCACATATCACAAGGCTTTAAAGTATATCTTTAATAAGCTTAATGCGGAAGGTCGTATTGCTCGTTGGAAGATCCTTCTAACAGAATACGATTGCGTGATTGAAGATAGACCAGTGAAAAAGCATGCAAATGCAGATCTCTTGTCGAGGGCTTATGATGATGAGAGAGAAAAACCGTTTGATGATTCATTTCCAGACGAGCAAGTGATGACCATCACAAGCATTGAGGAGGTACCGGACGAGTACAAGAAAATCTAGAGTTTCCTTGCAGATGGATCATTTCCAGAAGGTATGCATACCCGAGAATGTAATGCGTTGATCAAGAGATGCAAGCGTTACACCATGGTGGAAGGAATTTTATTTCATCAAGGAGCAGATGGATTACTAAGGAGAGCAGTTGGTCAGAAGGAAGCGTTCAAGCTAATGCACTAGTTTCACGATGGCACTGTTTGCGGACGTCACTTTGCTGATAAGATAACAGCTTTCAAGATTTTGGATGCGAGTTATCACTGGAGAGGGATTTTCAAGGAGTGTTAGACTATTGTAAAACTTGCGACGTATGTCAAGCATTTGCTCTGAAGTCTACTAGAACACATCCGTTAAGATCAATTCCAATATTAGAGCCGTCTGAGAAGTGGGGTATTGACTTTGTAAGTCTTCTTAATAAGACACCTTGTAGTGACGCATGATTTCTTCTTTTGCCCATTTAGTATACAAGATATCATTCCCACAGAAGATTTGCACAAGTATCGCTGCTCTAAGTTCTAAGATCTGTTCAAACACACAAACACACGGGTTTTACCTAGAAATCCCGTCTTCTCACAAAACCACACGGCTTCCAGACCCTTCAGAAGGTGCTCTAGACCTAAACAAAAAACTATCATCTAAAATATCACACAAATATCTACAGGGAAGCTCGGGAAGACACGTCTTGCTTCCAGGTCACTTCTTCCAGTCTTCTCAACATAGTCTTCCCGAAGCAATTCTCGGCTTCTGAGGGTTCAACTCGGCTTCTCATACCTCCAGAAGACTGCTCCTGTTTCGTAGAAGTCGAATTAGCAACGTCTGTCACACATTGCTCTTCCAAGTCCCAACGGGTTAGATCAATCACAAGGTGTATGCCCCCTTTAGCCTTCTCAGGCTTCTGCCTACGGAAACAATCTTCTTGCAGCACTACAACGACATTCATCTTCACGGAAGCTCAATAGAAGTCTCAGAAGCTCACTAGAAGAAGATGGGAAGATGGGAAGATGAGAGAAGATGGGGAAGAAGAGAAAATCCAAACATGAGAAAACAAGATGAAAATGAGAAATTAAGACTCCGACAGGCTTCTAGCCCGGATCCTGATTAACAAGCCATCCCTGCTTGTAGTAATTTGGGGAGGAAGACAACAAATTCGCTTACAGTTACACAGTCTTCTACTTGAGGATGTCGTCTTCTGCTGTGGAAAGAAGGCTTCTTTCTTCTTCTGTCGTTGCTTCGACTACTCCGTCTTCTGAGATCGCTTATCCATAGGACCGTCCGTACGTGGATCCTAAGTGCTCCACTGGATGAGCCAAGCTTCGACTCTGCACAGCTTCTAATAATCACCGCCACTCAAGGAGAATGCTTCCCATGCACAATTGGGTGTGAATTCGAGGAAATCCACTGCCTAGAAGATACAGACAAAGCTTCTGCACTCAAATCCAAAATCCATTCTCCGAGAAGAAGACACATTGGTGTCGGGAAGCTCACTCCCTCTACTTCATGCTCCTACTCCTCGACACACCAGCTTAGCAACAAGACTACACTATGATACCGTTCTCTGCTCTAAACTGTCCACTACCTCCATCTACATCTTCGATCCGCTGCTGGAAGCGAGGATGCAGACCCCTCCGGTGTAATCTCAATCTATTCGTATGTCTCTAACATTGGGTGTAGTGTATGTACAATGTCTCTTACATGAGTCTCCACTGTGTGTACGTACAGTAATGTGTTTAGTGCGCACAGTAGTGTGTGTACAATGTGCATGAAATCCTACTCTGTCTTCTAACTTATACTACTACCTTGAGGCGCAAGAGAGACTTTCCCTCCAATCCTCACTTGCAATTCAGGAGATGGAGGACTGCCAGAAGGCCACCACCTCATATGCAGTCGGCTCCCTACCTTGGTTTAGTCATCTACTTTGCTACTCCTACGCTGCCTACTCTGCCACATGGGTAGTCCTCTAAAATTACATGGAAATTATCACCTCTTAAGATAGCAAATTCGGGTCCTACTAAGTTTAGACAAGTCAACTTGTCTTCTGTGCTTGTTGTCTACTCTAATTGCTCAGATGCGATCTCCTCCTGATCTGCTCCTACCTGAACTCCTAACTCGGCTTCTGATAAGATGAGAAGCCCTGCGAATACCTCAGGTGTCACTGAGGTGGCTTCCTCCTCAACATTCGTGGCTGGCTCAGCTGGTGCGACTTCGGAAGACGAAAGCATCTTCTGGGAAGCTGAGTCGACTTGCGCTTCCTCGTTCTTCTGAGGTACTGGTTCGACGTTGGGAGCTGTGGTGATCTCGCAGTGGTCCGAGGAAGTCACCTCCTCCACTCGAAACACTTGGGAAGACAACTCTTCTTCTTGTCTTCCGAGGCTTCTTCTGTAGTCTTCTCGGCTTTCAAAGCTGTCACTACCAAGTGGACAGTGAGGTCGAACTCCTCCTTCTCCAAATCTGTCTCGATCGCTGGTCCTGAGGCTTGGAAAGATGCAGTCATTGGTGACAGAATCGAAGGAAGACCGTAAAGTGTCTTCAATCCCTCAATCTGCCGATCCGGATAACGGAACATACTCTCCTTGCACTCCACTAGCATCGCTCTGGATTTGTCATCCCACTCCCTGGCTAGGGTGAGAAGCTTCCTACCCATGGTGAAGTTGAACTTCTTGCGAAATGCTTCCACCTTCTGTGCTAGCAATTCCTGCGCGCGAGCTTCTGTTGCTTCTCGCTGCGTCTTCTCTGCTGCAGCCTGTGCTTCTGCGGCTTCCTCTAGTGTCTTCCACGTTGTCTTCTTCTCTGCGAGGGTGGTGATCTTACCTCTGACCCGTAGAACCTCTTGGTCACGCTGCTGTAGACGTGCCTGCAACTCCTGGTTGCTCTTCCTCAGCTGTGCTGACTCCTTGGCAGAAGCGACTACTTCCGTCTTGTACTTCGCCGCGAGCTTCTCCGTGGTGCGAAGTTGGCTTCCAGCGCTTCCATCTTCTTCTGGACTTCTTCTTGCTGCATCAGGGTGTGCAAACCGAATCCAGGTTCGTAGTGGCTTCTCCTGAGCCATCGCGTGCTTCTCCACCAACTCCATAGCTGGCTGGATCTCCGAATGGAAGAAGGCTATGAACTCCTCCAGCCTTCTTCTCGCAGAAGACATGTTCATCTCCACAATCTGATTGGAGGTGTCTTCCTGATCTTCCAGAGGCAAGGATGCCTCTTCCACCACTGTGGTCTTCTGCTTCTACGCACGAGAAGACACTATTCTTCTCATCTTCCGGGGTGGAAGATCACTTCTCACGGCAGAAGCGGTTCTCTTCACTGCCCTTCCTCGCGTCGCAGGAAGGACTCCTTGTAGGAATGTCCATCCAACCTTCATCTTCTGGAGTCTTCGGAAGACTCCCTGTAGTGGCAGAAGCGGTCTTCTGCGCAGCTCGGGCACTCAAGGGCTCCTCCAGAGTGAATGATCGGAAAAGAAGTGGTCTTCCTAAGCACGCTCCTAGGTCCCATCTTCCTCTGTGGTGTCGAGTCTTCGAACCACTAGAGTCGTCTTTTCTCACCAGAAGCGTCTTCTAATGAGTGCCTGGTCTCATTTGCGGCACTAGAGTGGGAGGGGGAGTCATGTCCGCGGCTCGGTCATCTTCTCCCGAGGTCTCTTCCTTTACCTCGTGCTGTCCTGTTGACCCATACCTCGCCAACTGATCTTCTGTCAGGTCCCCCTTGGACACATATAGATAACAGAAGAATAGGATGAGGTGTCCTCCTGCCGGGGTGCCCAAGTACACCAGTTCTGCCTGCACATATGCGTGGAAGAAAGTGCTCCAGTTGATGAACAACCCTTCCCAAACGGCTTCCAGGAACTCCACGTCCTGGTCTCGAAGGTACCTCGTCTTCTGTGCCTTCTCCCTGGGAAAGAGGTGAAGGAACAACTTCGCCAGAAGACGCTTCTGCGGCTCCCGATAAGCTTCGACCTTCCATCCGTTTCTTCCTTGCATGTCCTCTAGAAAGAGGCAAGTTCTGCTCCTCGGCACGTGTCATTTCCCCGAGATCATGGATAGGATCTTCTTCTCTGATTCGTACCCTTGGTTCTCTACTTCTGGTCTGTGGAAGGCCCTACGTCACCATTCTGTTGTCCAGGAAGACGGTCTTCCTCGAGCAACTCCTGCCTTCGTAGATACACGGTTGCGAGGAGGTAATGCTGCCTAAACCTCCTCCAGAAGACCCTGGTCTGCGAGGTTCCAATCCCACAGGAAGAAGTCGAGACCCAACTCCTTGATGAAGAGTTTGGCCTCTGCCAACTCTGCTGTCGGTAACACCAACCTTCGAGGATGCATCAACATACTTCAAGCTCTGTTACACTAAGCCACACGCACTTACTGTGAGTCGAAGGCTCAGTCCTTCTCAAGTTCTCACAGTCTAGCTTCCACTCTCAGAAGATGAATCTAGTCTTCCAAAAGACAGCTATTCCGTCTTCCGAGATTCTAACAGTGCTTCCTAAGTTCTCCTCGTCTTCCGAGCTATATCTAACCAATCCTAACTAAGGAAGGCATCGCATGGATTCCTAAGAAGACAACCCACCTTGCATTTCATCCTACTTCTTAACAGAAGATACAAGATATGTGATAAGCAGAGTGTATGAAAAGTTCAGAAGAGGGTCGCGGGATGAGGAAAACGATCAGGATGAGGAAAACGATCAATGGGTTTCTTGCAAACAATCGGAGAAGCGCGAGGAACACTAAATCAGAGACGAGAAGCGGTGGGAAGAGAAAAGAACATGGGAAGAACCTCAAAAGTCTTCTGGCTGCTTTCTGTAGTGCCTTCAGTCTTCTACGCGCTTCCGGCTCCACCTCAGCTTCCAATGCGACCCCACAGAACTACTCCTATCGTCAATCTGGCGTCACGTCTTGCTGCTTCTCAATCGATTAGTGCTCCACCTTCGATTCTTCTTCAATCGTCCTTCAATGTTGCTTTTGAGAATCTACATGAGACTCTTTCAGCTCGATGGTGCTTCCTACTCTCAAAAAATCATCCTTGTTCTCTCTCTAGCTACGATTCGATCCTTGCTGTCCACAATTTCACTCTGCTGGTCCTCCTCACTCAATTCAGCACCTCCTAATTCGATCTTCTGCGCTAATGCCTTCGATGCGGGAAGCAGTCGATGGTTTATGCACTAATGCGCTTCTCCCATATCTTCTTGCGCAGTTAGGGGTTCTTCGGCCTACCTGACCTACCTACTACCTTGGACTACCTGGTAGGTACACCTACCCTCCTACTGGGTGGTGCGTGGTTGACGCCTATGCAGTTACGGTCGCTATCTTCTGGAAGACACGCGTCTTTCGTCTTCCGTCTTCTGAAGACCTGGTCGGGAAGACGTCTTCTCGGAAGATGTCCTTCTTCCGTCTTCGAAGAAGTCGAATTCTTACAAAAAAGTTCTTAAGACCATCTTTCTTCTAAGCAAGATGTAATCTTAAACAACAAGGTTATTTCAATTACACGGACATGTGATTAACTTCAAAAATTTCAAAAATTTGTACATCCTGTAAATTGTGGACACCACACACCTCGAGGCAATAGATACATTGTAGTCGTCACTGACTATTGTACCAAGTGGGTAGAAGCTAGACCTTTGAGAGAGACTAATGAATGGGTAGATTCTTATGGAAGAGGATCATCACAAGATTTGGATGTCCGTTAGAGTTGGTCTCAGATAGAGGAGGAGAGTTTGTACAGAGCATGACTACTACTATGCTACAACACTTTTCTATCAAACCACGAGTAACGATGTCATACAAACCAAATGCTAATGATCTTGCGGAGAAGACCAATCTTACATTTTGTATGATGCTCGCCAAAGATGCTAGTGTTGAGACAACAAAACATACTTGAGATAAGAGACTACATGTCATCTTAGGGGAGTATCGAACGACAACAAAGACTTTTACTGAGTACTCCTCATTTCGATTGGTTTATGGAGTGGAGTCCAAGTTGTCGATCCAATGAATTGGATACTTTTCCAAACTATTCAACGAAAGTTGAAGAGGTCGAAGAGAGAAGACGTGGTCAGATCAAGAAGGGAGCAACTCATGAAGTTGAGAGAGACTTGAGCGGTAGCAATGATCCGAATGGAACGAGCTCAGACGTATCAAAAGAAGATTACGACAAACGATTGAGCAAGAGGGAGGTAAAACCTTTTCAAGTCGGAGATTGGGTAATGTTATATGATATGATCAGATTCAAGAGGGCTAGGAAGAAGTTTCTTCCTAGATATTTTGGTCCTTTTGTTGTAGATAAGGTGTGGAACAACTTCACATATGACCTTCAGGAGTTGGGAGGAAGGAGATTCGATCAGATAAACCATGACAAGTTGAAGTTATTTCATCGACGAAAGTTCTCTCTTCACTCCGAGGACGGAGCGAAAATTTAGTCCGGGGGTAAAATATAACGACCTATGTTACACACAGAAAGTTATCTATTAGTAAGGTATTTAGTTATAACTAAGTGTTGAGAATATTTATTTGCTGCCCAGTACTTTAAGGAGGTATCAAGTTAGTCATGACTAGCTAAAGTTCGTTATGGTTAAACTTAGCTGTACTTTTGATAGAATTCAGATATTTCTTAAAGAGTGAGCACTATTATCTTGTCATCTTGTCTAAAAGGTAGAAAGGAGGTGGAAAGTATCCCTTATCTCTTTTTTGACTTGATATTAGTGGTGGGATTAAAGTTGTGAACTTTGCCACCAAAGCCATCAGAGGTGACATTTGAGTGAGAGACAGGCCCGACATGTTGCAGATTCATCGATGACGATCGTGGAGGTTGAGAGATCGGGGATAGTTGATCGATAGGATCGCGGAAGGTTTACAACTCACTTTAAACAGATCAGGAGGAAGACTTATAACTACTTGCTACAAGGTGGTTATTTGTAGAAGTAGACCAAGCAAGGTGATAAGATCCACAAAGGGTTGTGTGTAAGGTTGACATGCATAAGTTACTCATGCAAGAGTTTCATGAGAGTTTGTGAGCAAGACATAGAGGTATTTATACCACCTTTACAAAGCTAAAGGAGAGATATTGATGACGTAATATATATAGAGATGTAGTTCAATTTGTGGAGACATGCCAAACCTGTCAAGAGTATTCAGGCATTCGGCATCGAGATGGGTTACATTCTACTTATCCACTTGCAATGCATTATAAGTGGGTAGTAGATCTTGTTATTATGCCAGTCGGTATATGACAGATGCAGTACTTAGTTTTGACACGTGAGGATTTGTTCAACCAAGTGGAAGGGCGAGCCTTACGAACAAAATCCGCGAAGGGAGTCTGCAAATTCTTGTTGGAAGATGTGGTTTGTAGGTATGGTTGTGTTGGGAAGATCACGGCTGATCGAGAGGAGCTCAACACCGATGAGGCTAAAGCGTTCTTCAAGAGGTGTGGTGTGAAGCTAACTCTTACCACAACCTACAATCCTGAGAAAAATGCGAAGAGTGAACGTGATCATTCTCCTATCGTGAAAGCTATTGTGAAAGCTTGCAAAGGGAGGATAAGAGAATGACCAAGATTTCTTCCATTTGCATTATGGGCTGATCGTTCGACTCATAGTTCAGTCACTGGGCAGAGTTGATGCAAGGACAGAAATCTATCATGCTCATTGAGGAGCACATACCCACTTGGAGTGTTCTACCTTGGGAAGATGGTATGTCTATAGAAGATCTTCTTGTTGTCCGAATTCGTCAACTAGAGAAAATACCTGAAGATGTAGAGATTGCACTGGAGAAGTTGAAAAAGGCGCGTTTGAGAAACAAAGATAGATTTGATAAGCGTCATCGGTTAAGACCGAAGGAGATTAAAGAAGGAGATTGGGTGTTAATCTACGATAGTAGCTTGGACAACCAACATAATGCGCTTAGAAAATTCTCTAAGCGATGGTTTGGCCCGTATGTGATTCTTGTTGTGCATGACAATGTCACATATTCACTAAGAGAGCTTGATGAGGCTAAGCTTAAGGTTCCCATTGCAGACAAGCGTGTGAAACTCTTCAAGAAGCAAGATGAAGGGATAAGCATGGAGGAAGTCGAAACAGAGTTTGAACTCTTGGATGATGAAGGTGAAGATTTGGATGTTGAGGATATTGCTAACGACGATATCAGTCAAGAGGATGAAGATATTGTGTGATACCGACCACAACCTTGTTGATGCATACCAGAGGATGTGCAGGTTTAGAAGGGGTGGATGTCGTGTTGTGGTTCGGCTCTTGTGTGAAATTCTCGTAGAACCTAGGTTGTGTTTCTTTTCTATGTTTCGTGAATCGTATCGCGTAACTCGCCTAACGATGTGATGGTTGCCACGTTCGTGATTATTTGTTTAAGTGATAATACGATAGAGAAACGTGTCAAGTCATCAATCTGTGCGATCACTTCAATGGTCATTGTTGCCGCATTTGAGTATAAAATGATGAGTCGAGGGTTCATAAGACGTTCTCTCTCAACGGATGATTTGTGAAGGTTCTCGGAGGTCTGCATGGAGAAGTGAAGAATTACGAGAGTGGTGGTTATGGACGGAGGTCAGATATCGACTCCGGATCTTCTTTTCTCGAATCCGTTTCACATCAAACTTCATTGCATCCACCGTGACCACTTCCGACAATGGTTAGTTGCATACTTTGGTGATGAATTCATTAGGAGGGTGATGAAATTACAACTCCCGGTGATCCTTCCGATTGTTACATACGAAGAGACTTAAGATATGACGGTGTCAGAGTGTGATCCGTCTACCTAGGAAAGCGCCGGGCTTCTGTATGTGGTTGTTTACTCAAGAGGTTGGCTTTCAGGTCACAACAGGGGCCATAAACACTCACACAGTTGTGTAGGATCCTCTAATATGCTCAAAAAGCAAAATTCAGGTCTAGCTGGCAGTAATAGGATCCGGCGGCGAACTTGACACTCACGGAGAAGAAAACTATGAAGGTTTAGACTTCTAAACTTCCCCTACATGCAAATGAGGTACTACTGAACTCACACACGAAGTTTTAGCCTGAGATCAAATTCTGACACGGAGATATAGACAGAAAAGTTTTGAACAAGAAAACTATGGCAATTTCTGGTACCCAGCCAGCTATTTCGACCTATAACAGGAGTTTGGCTCGATCAATTTCGAAGTTTCTTACAGGATTTGCAGTTCACAGCTTTTTGAACATTCCTGTGAAGTTGGGACTCCTGAATGTACACAGAACTCCAGATCTCCTCCTCTGAAGTCGCTGCTCTAGATTAAGAGCTTTTCAGACCCCCTCAACTTCAGCGGCCGCCCTGAATTACTCAGTCGCTCAATCGATATGAAACTTTTTGGGAAATCGTAGCCCTGCTGGCAGAGAACACAACCTCGAAGTTTTGAAGCAATTTCCTCAAATCTGCTGCGAGTGACACTGAAAACCCTAAATCCAACAAAAGTGATTCAGTTCTGGCACAATCCGAACTTCAATTGCTCATAACTCCGTCTTTATTGACTCAAATCGACCGACAATTTCACTGGAGGTGCTTGGCATGACGAGCTCTCTCCCCCCGTGCCCTCAGATTTCGAAGATACCTCACCAAATGCTCGAACTCCACTCTAGAGCTCTATTTCTAAACTTAGAGTTTTACAAAAGACAAAAATGGACCAATGGGAGTTCATAGCTCCACTTGACTGTCCTTTTGTGCCTTAAACTACCTGGTAACTTATCTACACTCATAGGCTACCACGTCAAGCCCCCTAGAGTGCCAGCGTAAAACTTAAACTACCTAAAACGACACGTAGCCTCGAAAATTAACTTAAATCAGCTAGAAAGCGTGCATGGGCGACAAGTAAGTACAACCCATGAGCTCAAACCCCTATCAGCATGGAAACCCTAAGTTATGTACATTGAACTGTAAACCCTCCGTGGTCCTATCGATCAACTACCCCCCGATCTCTCAACCTCCACGATCGTCATCCACGAATCTGCAACATGTCGGGCCTGTCTCTCACTCAGGGGTCACCTCTGATGGCTTTGATGGAAGCACACCATGAACTTGAAGGGAAAATGCTAAGTTCACTCGTTCATACACTCACAAACTTATCAACTAAAAATCTCCATAAACTCATTAACTAAAATCCTCCATTCTAACGACGTCTCTCAAGTTCTCACATGCTAAAAACATCTCACACTCTATATTACTCAAGTTGTCATTACGACGATGTGAAAACAAGGATGAGGAGCTCTTCTCTACTCCTCTATTTATACATTCTAGGTTTTTACTTTGGTACCCTCCGGTAACTCAGCCGTAACTACTTTTACCGAGTTTTACTAAGATATTACTTAAGGTAAAAGCATTAATCACATGGGCTTTTTACCTTTTCACATGGGCTTATTCCTTCAAAGTCAACAACTTCTAGAAGGATTCTGAAATATTCTCAAGGAATCTCGAATTTCCACCTCGCTCTACACTAGGACCCACTAAAAAGGAAACATGTGGAATCTCTTCTTGTTTTTAATGCCCACAAAGTCCACAACTTTAATCCAACCACTAATATCAAGTCAAAAAAGAGATAAGGGATACTTTCTACCCCCTTTCTACCTTTTAGACAAGATGACAAGATAGTAATGCTCACTCTTTAGCAAATATCTGAATTCTGCCAAAAGTACAACTAAGTTTAACCATAACTAAATTTTAGCTAGTCATGACTAACTTGATACATCCTTAAAGTACTTTGGCAGCCAATAAACATTCTCAACACTTAGTTATAACTAAACACCTTACTAATAGACAAACTTCCCATGTGTAACATAGGTCGTTACATTTTACCCCCGGACTAAATTTTCGCTCCGTCCTCGGAGTGAAGAGAGAACTTTCGTCGATGAAACAACTTCAACTTGTCATGATTTACCCGATCAAATCTCCTTCCTCCCAGCTCCTGAAGGTCATATGTGAAGTTGCTCCACATCTTATCTACAACAAAAGGACCAAAATATCTCGGAAGAAACTTCTTCCTAGCCCTCTTGAATCTGATAGCATCATACAACATAACCCAATCGTCTGACTTGAAAAGGTTTTACCTCCCTCTTGCCCAAACGTTTGTCGTAACTCTTCTTTTGATACGCCTGAGCTCGTTCCATCCGGATCATTGCTACCGCTCGGGTCTCTTCCAACTCCATGAGTTGCTCCCTTCTTGACTTGACCACGTCTTCTCCCCTCGACCTCTTCAACTTTCGTTGAATGGTTTGAAAAGTATCCAATTCGAATTGGATCGGCAACTTGGACTCCACTCCATAAACCAGTCGAAATGGAGAGTACCCAGTAGAAGTCTTTGTTGTCGTTCGGTACTCCCATAAGATGGCATGTAGCCTCTTATCCCAAGTATGTTTCGCAGTCTCAACACCAGCATCTTTGACGAGCATCATACAAAGTGTAAGATTGGTCTTCTCCGCAAGACCATTGGCATTTGATTTGTATGAGGTCGTTACTCGTGCCTTGATAGAAAAGTGTTGTAGCATAGCAGTAGTCATGCTCCCTACAAACTCTCCTCCTCTATCCGAGACCAACTCTAACGGACATCCAAATCTTGTGATGATCCTCTCTCATAAGAATCTACCGACTTCTGTTTCATTGGTCTCTCTCAAAGGTCTAACCTCTACCCACTTGGTACAATAGTCAGTGGCGACTACAATGTATCTATTGTCTCAAGGTGTCTTATTAAGAGGACCTACAAAGTCAATACCCCACTTCTCAAATGGTCCTAATATTGGAATTGATCTTAACGGAGGTGTTCTAGTAGACTTCAGAGCAAATGCTTGACATACGTCGCAAGTTTTGCAATAGTCTAAACACTCCTTGAAAATCCCTCTCCAATAATAACCCGCATCCAAAATCTTGAAAGCTGTTATCTTACCAGCAAAGTGACCTCCGCAAACAGTGCCATCGTGAAACTCGTGCATCAGCTTGAACGCCTCCTTCTGACCAACTGCTCTCCTTAGTAAGCCATCTGCTCCTTGATGAAATAGAATTCCCTCCACCATGGTGTAAGGTTTGCATCTCTTGATCAACGCGTTACGTTCTCGGGTATGCATACCTTCTGGAAAAGAGCCATCTGCAAGGAAACTCCAGATTTCCTTGTTCTCATTCGATATCTCCTCAATGCTTGTGATGGTCATCAGATGCTCGTCTGGAAACGAATCATCAAATGGTTCTTCTCCCTCATCATCATAAGTCCTCGACAAAAGATCAGCATTCGCATGCTTTTTCCCTGGTCTATCTTCGATCACATAATCGTATTCTGTTAGAAGGATCTTCCAACGAGCAATACGACCTTCGGCATTAGGCTTATTAAAGATATACTTTAAAGCCTTGTGATCTGTGACTATGGAAAATTTCCCTCCTAGCAAGTAGTGTCGAAATTTCTTCAATCCAAAGATCACCGCTAATCCTTCTCGTTCAGTCACGGAGTAATTCTTCTCCGCTGGAACCATCTGCCTACTAGCATAAGCTATAGGATGATCATGCCCATCTCCATCTAGCTGACTTAATGTACATCCGATTGCTACATTGGAGGCATCCGTATACAGAATAAATGCTTTACTCCACTCAGGTTTAGCAAGTATAGGAGCTGTCACTAATGCCTTTTTCAGCTCTTCAAATGCTTCCTTTGCCTTCTGATCATGCACTATCAAGTCAAAATCAACTCCCTTCTTCATGTACATAGTCAAAGCTATTGCTTTGTTTGAGAAGGAAAAGACAAACCTACGATAATATCCAACCATGCCAAGAAACTGCCTCAACTTTGTCAAGTTGATCAGAAATGGAAGATCCACAATCTTCTTCACCTTCTCAGGATCTACCGCAATCCCATTCTTGGAAATGATGTGCCCTAACAGCAGACCTTCTTCGCAGCCAAAGATGCACTTCTCTGGATTTAGAGAAGCGTTGGCTTGCTCCAACCGCTGCAAAACTTTGATCACATGATCAAAGTGGTCCTCCTTTCTTCCGTACACACAGAAATCGTCAATGAAATCCCGAACAAACTTTCCTATGAATGGTTCAAACACCTTGTTCATGAACCTTTGAAACGTGACCGGAGCATTACACAATCTGAATGGCATCACTAGAAATGCAAATGTTCCTCAAAGAGTAGTGAAAGTAATCAATTGTTGGTACTCCTGTGCTATCTTGATTTGGTTATATCTCTTATAACCATCATCAAAGCTGTACCACCAACAACTTCCTCCAAAATCTCATCTATGAATGGCAGAAGATAGTAATCCTTCTTGGTAACTGCATTCAACTTCTTATAGTCTATGCACACTCGCAGCTTACCATTCTTCTTCTTGACAATCACAATGAGTGAAACCCATTCTGAATTCTCCACCTCATAGATGAAACTCGCCTCCTTCAACTTGTGTATCTCCTCCTTGACCATCATTGCCGTTGTGGGATTGACCCTTCTCTGCTTCTGTCGAACTGGTCTTGCGTGCTCCTCCAATTCGATTCGATGAATCTCGAGAGTCACCTCCTTCAAATCCTTGTAGCTGACAGCAAACACATGGATATATTTTCGAAATATATCTAGGAATCTACTTTTCTCTTCTTGAGTGACACTCATACCAAACTTCAGGGTAGAGAGTCTTCTCACAATCTCTGCCTCACTCAACTCTTCTTTGTCAGGATCTTTCTCCACTGCTGGTCGAGGCAACAAATCAATAGCACTAAGCTGATGTAATGATTCATCTCGATCAAATCCTTCGTCCTCAGACGAGGATTCTTGATCGTAAGAATCTCCGGTATCTACTTCTGAGACACTCTGATCATCCTCCGTATCAGATTCCCAATAGTCACTAGTGGGTCTATCAGAGTCAGAAGTCACAACTCCAACACCCGAGAGAGGAACTATCACTATATGATCTCTAGGCCCAATCCGTAAGTATCCCTTGTGCCACCTATCCGTGGTGCGCACAGCTCTCAACCAAGGCCTACCTAGGAGCAGATCATAACTAGAGTCCTTTAACACTTGAAAGGACATCAATGTTTGAACTCCCATCACAGACACGACCACCTTCTCTAACACGCCAAGAGGTCTTACCCGTTGCTTGTTAGCCATCTCCACGACAATGCTAGCCGGACGAGTTGGTTCCATCCCCAACTTCTTCATCAACCTCTCCGATATGACGTTTACAGCCGACCCTCCATCCACCAATACGTCAGAGACGTAGTGACCATTCAACCGGACTTCAATCTTTGAAGCCCTAGTGCATACCTCTGAAGCATGCACATCCACCACACCAACTCCCACAGACTTTGATGTCTTACTCTCGGGTTTCTTCTTCTTGCTTCTCTTAGAACTAAGTCCTCCTCTGAGTTCCCTTCGTAAGCTGGGATTAAGTGCGATCAGTTGTCCAACAGTGATGTTGGCTTTCTGAGCACCCACATCTTCAATCACATCATGTCCCGCTTGGGAAGATGAAATGGTGAAATCCGCCATCCCCAGCTTCCTTCGTGGCTCCCTTGGTGTACTCGAAACATTACTCGAATGAGTGCTTCTACTAGCTGATTCCTCCATGAAAACCGGTTCATTAGAAAATCGAGTTCTTTTCCTTTCTTGAGCTAAAAGCTCCACCGGTGCATGAGAAGAGTTTGAACTCTCTCCTTTCTCGTAGATGAGATCTCGCACGACATCAATAGTAGCCACCCCCTTGTCTCGTCCTTGTGATGGATTTCCTCCACCCACATTCATTCTGACAGCTTCGGCACCTCTTGCTCCGTTGTTAGGACAATTTAGAAATGAGAATGAGAAATGAGAACCTCCACACGTCCAACAAGTGATTCCTCCAAAGTTACCTTGGTTGCCTCCAAAGTTACCTTGATTTCCTCGGTTGGGATTGTTGTCGTAACCTCTTTGACCTCCTCCTCCACCTTTGTTCCTCCATTCTCGTAACTGCACCACGTTTATCTTGAGATCTGCAAGAGTATCGGTGATGCTCTTCAGCTCGGCATGAAAATCAGAGGTGGCAGTAGACATCGTTGTTGGGACAAACGGTCTTGGCACCACCGTTGGAGTAGGAGCTGACGTTGAAGCAATCACCAATTGTGATGGTGCAGGTGTAATCGTTGTGACTATACCAGGAGTCGGAAGTTGACACCAGAGCAGCATGATGAGGTTGGATGATATCTCCTTCATCCAAACTCTCTTCCATATTTGTCGCTATCTTGATGGCCTCCGCTTTGGTTGTTGGCTTCTCGTACCTCACTTGGGTTCGAATTGAAGGCCTCAACCCTCCCACCAAGTTCTTGGTCAACACTGCTCCAATCCCCGCCATCGGGGACTCCACATTGTCTCCACTCTTCCGTAGGACCGTCCGAAACCGTTGCTCCAACTTATCCACCCTTTCGGCATATTGCCGAACTTTCTCGTCGTCCCGTTGCTTCAAATGAGTAAGCTCCACCATGAGCTTCTCATAACTCTCTTCTGGAAGAAATTCTTTGATGAGTGTATTACTCAATGTCTCCCATGTGTCCTCAACTGCACCTGGTGTCTGGCTCTTCACTCGGTCTTCATACCACGTAAGAGCAAAATCTTCTAAAAACTCCGGCAGTAACAACACCCATTCTTCCTTCCTTCTCACGTTGTTTCCGATGCAACCCCTTTTGAAGTCTCGTACAAATGGTTCTACATCTTCATTGTCCTTCCCATGAAACACTGGTAACTTTCCCATCTTGTAACTATTCTTTCTACCCTTCTAATTTTTGTGCAATAACTACTCGCTAAAAGAGTACGAACATCACCAATTTCATTCGCGAATAATCTACCATAGGTAAAATGAAAAGAAATGGTTGTAACAACACCTCTTGTGCCATCTCTTCTCCCAAGTTAATCATGAGTCTGAGTCGCATCACCGTCTTCTCCACCATCCGAATGACGATCTCCATCACAACTCAGCCGAGTCCTCTTTTGAAGTCGACAACTTCTCCGTCTCAACTCTTTGAGTCTCGTCCAACTTCTCGACTACTGACGTAAGTAGGGCGGCCACATCGACGCACTTGTGTCCTCTTGATAGATCACCCACTCCACAACTTGGACAAGGATCTTCGCCTAGAAGATGAATTGGCGCTGGTGACGATAGACCCACTCGAAGACTTAAATCAGTAAACTCCCGCTTCCCTTTAGCTCTCTCGGTTCTGATTCTAGTTGGACAATTCACTACTTTGTGTCCCAACCCTCTACAGAAATAACACCACAAGTCGGTTTCTACTCTTCTCCTCGGAGATTCTACTTGAGGTTTAGTACTAGGGTTTTTAAACTCTACGATAATCTCTCTCGAACTTTCTCCGACACTTACTATGACATCTAAACCTTGAGGAAAGTTTCTAAGTCTAACTTTCCAATCTTTTGAATTTCCACTCATGTTGCACCTTCTCAACCATTAAGTGGACAAAGTATCATAGAGGAAAATAATTCTACATCACTTTCTTAACTCTTCCGAGCTTTATATTGGAATTCGTGTATTATACATGCTATACACGAAATAAAATCTAATCTAAAATTAACTATCGAAGATATGATCCTCCTCACCATCGTTTGTACTAATCACAACAGACATCTTGAACTCACTCTTGTAAGGATCCAACTCTACTTCACCAGGAGCATTCGTGGCCTCCACAGTGAATGATGCTTTAAACTCGACTTTCTTCAAATCTGTGCCAATGGTCGCGGAAGCTTCTTCGTATAGGGTAAAGAGGGCACCCCAAGTGCTATAGATGCGGGTTCGTAACTCATCTATACTTAACTTGGGCTTCTCCGTCTCTGTTCGAACTCCTAAACGTCTCTTCTTCCACCTCGTCATTCGAATTGGATTCCCCATGAAGTATCTTCAAGACCTCCTTGTATGCCGAAACGTATATCTCTTAGTTGGTAAGAGATCTCTCCAAAATTTTTGTGGTCTCCAGTAGCTCAACCTCCAAGCTACTAAATCATGAAGTTTCAACAGAAACTTCCCTAATCAGAAGAGATGGTGATGACTGTACAAATTTTCAGAGAACTGAAATTTGTATATTTTCACTTCCCTCATGGTTGTCAACCCCCTCCACTTTGAAAAATTCTTCCTCTCTCTTCAGACCTCATCTTCTCATGATTTCTTTTGTCTTGGATAGCTTATCAACCACTCTAAAACACTGGAAAGTTTCTCAGGAAAATAAAATTCACAAAAAATCTGACACTGACTGTAATTTTTTTCCAGAGAACAGAATTCCTCAACTCTCACAAATAGACCCCTTCAACTTTGAAAATTCATTGCTCCCTCTCTAGACCACCTTTTCCTATGATTTCTTTTGTCTTAGATAGGTTATCAGTCAATCTAAAACACTGGAAAGTTTCACAGGAAAATAAAATTCACAGAAAAGTTGACAGCGACTTTACAAATTTTCCAGAGAGCAGAATTTCTAAACTCACAAATTTATCTCCTCTAATAACTTTTCTCTCCTCCTTTCTCTACAACTCTTGTTGCACTCTCTTTCAACTCTCCTCAAACCCTTTCTAAGTGAACAAGATGTAAAGAATGACTTCGAACGCGTCATATATCACTACGGGATACACGAAAGGTTTTAACATTGTTAACATCGCGTTAGCTCTCTCTTCTCCCAACGTTCTCTCCATGTGCTCTCTCATAATCTCCTTTTGTCGAATATAGAACTGAACTCTAAACATCGTTCAACGAAACCAAAAATGTAAACCCTCCGTGGTCCTATCGATCAACTACCCACTCGATCTCTCAACCTCCACGATCGTCATCCACGAATCTGCAACATGTCGGGCCTGTCTCTCACTCAGGGGTCACCTCTGATGGCTTTGATGGAAGCACACCATGAACTTGAAGGGAAAATGCTAAGTTCACTCATTCATACACCCACAAACTTATCAACTAAAAATCTCCATAAACTCATTAACTAAAATCCTCCATTCTAACGACGTCTCTCAAGTTCTCACATGCTAAAAACATCTCACACTCTCTATATTACTCAAGTTGTCATTACGACGATGTGAAAACAAGGATGAGGAGCTCTTCTCTACTCCTCTATTTATACATTTTAGGTTTTTACTTTGGTACCCTCCGATAACTCAGCCGTAACTACTTTTACCGAGTTTTACTAAGATATTACTTAAGGTAAAAGCATTAATCACATGGGCTTTTTACCTTTTCACATGGGCTTATTCCTTCAAAGTCAACAACTTCTAGAAGGATTCTGGAATATTCTCAAGGAATCTCGAATTTCCAACCCCCCTCTACACTAGGACCCACTAAAAAGGAAACATGTGGAATCTCTTCTTGTTTTTAATGCCCACAAAGTCCACAACTTTAATCCAACCACTAATATCAAGTCAAAAAGGAGATAAGGGATACTTTCCACCCCCTTTCTACCTTTTAGACAAGATGACAAGATAGTAGTGCTCACTCTTTAGCAAATATCTGAATTTTGCCAAAAGTACAACTAAGTTTAACCATAACTAACTTTTAGCTAGTCATGACTAACGTGATACATCCTTAAAGTACTTTGGCAGCCAATAAACATTCTCAACACTTAGTTATAACTAAACACCTTACTAATAGACAAACTTCCCATGTGTAACATAGGTCGTTACAGAACGTCATAGACAAATAAGAAGTCACTTGCACAAGCACACAAATGCTTGAACAAGATAACTAACATACTATCAGCCTAGTAGGACTCAAAATAGTGTTAACACCGTATGCAAAGGTGTCAAACATATACATAAAGGACTAGAAGTAATATGAGCTAACTTCTAGAACTACTAAACCTAAGCGTCGGAGTAGAAGTCAAGCATGTAGCCGCCAAGTAGCGCGACATCCACCCCCTCTGAACCTGCACATCCTCCGGTATGTGTCAGATCCAGTCAAGACTCTTCAACTTCAGCTTCAAATTCATCTTCAACCTCCATTGAGTCTTCAGCTTCATCCTCAGTAAGCTCTGCAATGTTCTGGTCGTCCTCTCTCCTTCTAAAGAGCTTGATTCTCTTCCCTGCGACTGGTATCTTGAGCACTGCACCATCTAACTCTCTCAAAGAGTATGTGGCATTATCATAAACTTCGAACACCACATAAGGTCCGAACCATCTCTTGGAAAACTTTCTGATAGCGCTATGTTGATTATCAAGACTACTATCATAGACTAACATCCAATCACCTTCCTTAACTGGTTTGGGTCGTAATCTATGTGTTCTATCAAATCTGCCTTTATTTCTCTCTCTAGCAGTCTTTAACCTTTCCACAGCTTTGGCAACAATCCTCAGGTCTTCGTTCTAACTGCTGGATCCTTAATGCAAGAAGATCCTCCGTACTTCTACCATCTTCCCATGACAAAACATTCCAAGTAGGCACAACCTCCTCAATCGGCATCACAGGTTTTTGCCCTAGTATCAACTCTGCTGGCATGTAACCTGTAACGGTACTATGAGTTGTACGATCTGCCCACAAAGCAAATGATAGTAGTCTAGGCCATTCACGGATCTTACCCCTGCAAGCTTTTACCAAAGCTTTGATGATTGGCGGATGACCTCGTTCGCTCTTGCCATTCCCTTCAGGATTGTAAGCAGTGGTTAACGCCAACTTGATTCCCAATCGCTTGAAGAACTCAACTGCTTCTTGTGCATCCAGCTCACCCCTATCTGCAGTGATCTTTCCCACACACCCATACCTACAAATAACATCTTCAAGTAGAAAGCGGCAGACACTAGCAGTGGTCTTTGTCCTCAGAGCACGGCCTTCGACTTGGTTAGATAGATCTTCTCTAGCCAAGACTAGATACCTCATTTGTCCAAGTCCAAATGGCATAGTTACCAGATCAACTACCCATTTATAATGAATGGCTAAAGGATAAGTAGGATGCAATCCATCATGATGGCGTACATTGGAGTACATCTGGCAGGATATACAGGATGAAACAAACTGTACTACATCCTTATACATACCCTTCCACCAATACTTTTCCTTCATCTTGGCAAATGTAGCCCAAACTCCTCTATGACCGGCCCATAAACTCTCATGGAACTCCTTGATCAGCTTCTGCTACAATTCCAAGTCACATACCACTCGCTGCCGTATACCTCCTTGTAGCTTAGGGCGCTTCCATAGATGTCCTCCATGTAAAAAGTAACCATAAGCTGTTCTACGGATCCTCTTGAAATCTGCATCAGACCAGCCTTCCTGCTTTTCCAGTGAACTCAAATAGCGCCCAAGATCCAACCACTCGCCATCATACATAGTTTCCTCAAAAAACTCCAACGAGGCTGCAAAACAGCTTCTATCTCTTCTAGCAAGAGCACTAGAATAGAACTCTGTTCCCACATCCTCCTGGTCATCTATCATTTCCTTCTCATCGTAATATCTAGCCCTTGATAACATATCTGCCACAGGATTGTCTTTTCCTGCAATATGTCTAAACTCTGGGTTCAAGGACTTGATATATGCTATCCACCTCAACATAGCAATGTCTGGAGTTGTACAGCTAGTAATCATTCCCAAGAGAAGTAAGCAATCTGTCTCCACAACCACAGGTGCTCCTATCAAGTATTCCTTGTCACTCTTCATCGCAGTAACTACTCCCCATAGCTCTCTCTTGACCTGAGGGTAGTCTCTCTGTCGTGAACTTAACACCTTAGCTCCAAAACGCACCACATATCTATTTCCATCCTCATCGTCTTGTCCTACAGCCCATCCAATGCCAATAGGACTAGTATCAACAGTAAGGATAACAGATCTGCCCAACTCATATGTTACCTTCCGTAGAGTTGGTGGTGAAGACAAAAGATCCTTCAACTTCCTCATAGACTCGCTTTGCTCCTCTTGCCACTGAAATCTTTGCCCCTTCCTCAGCAACTTGTACAACGGATCTGCTACATGAGCAAAGTGTGGAATCCATATATGGTAAAACACACATGCACCTAGAAACCTTCTCACCTCGGTAACTGACCCACATGTCTCCTTCATCCTTCGAATGGCATCAACCTTGTTTGGACAAGGTTTTCGACCATAAGATCCACATAGGTGCCCCACAATCAACACCTCTTTTTCTCCAAATACAGATTTTGCTCCTGATAAAGTCAAATGAACCTCCTCCAGTCGACTCAGTATCTTATCACAGTCAGCTATGTGATCTGCAACAAACTTACGGCACCCCCTCTGATCCATTACCTCATTCTTCTCCTCCTCAGCACACCCTTTGATCGGCACATCATCAAGGAATGGCATAGTTTTTTCAGGAATGAAGTCCCTCAAAACTTTGTTCATGCCATTCATCATAGGTGCTACCGAATTGGTAGCACCTTGCGGTAAGGTGCACATCTTTAGTAACCCTAAAGGTGTCCTCATTGTAGTCAAGTCTCTACTTTCAGAGGATAATTGAAACTGATCATAACCTGAATATAAGTCTCCCATGGAATAGATAGCACGACCAGCAAAAGCCTCTGCAAACTCGTCTACTATAGGTCCTATACCCATATTCCTGATAGTCACCTTGTTAACTGGCTGCATATCTTGGATAAATCTCAAAGCTCCACTCCTCTTCGGAACAGTAAACCATCTGCTAGAGTAGGGAGCTATAGATGGTTCCAAGATACCCATCCTAATCCTCTCATTGAGCAAGTCTATCAGCTTTGGCAGATGAGCTCTAGGCACAGGGATAGGACGTAGATTCCAAGGCACATGCGGTATAGTAAAGATTACCATAGGTGCAACTACACTTGGATCTACACATCCTACTTCATGTGACTCAAATGCAAACGCCTTACCATGCCTAGATAGCATCTCCCTGAAGCTCTTCTTCTCTTGCTCAGTAAGAAATCCATCACCTTCAGTGTTGTTTCTGTGAACTGGTGCCCAATTCTTCTCGATCCTCTGAGCGTCGGTTCTCGTGCAGCTTGCTCCATCTTTTGATTGTAATCGAGTGGCAAAGACAAAGCCACTGGTTTGACTTTCTTTGCCACTGACTTGTACTTGGTCTCCACATACACCTCTTGTTGATCTATAAACTTATCAATAACATCATAAAGCTCCTTGGAGCTCACTCTCACCACTCTATCTACATCATCTGTAGAGCTTTCTACTATAGATTTCAACTCCCCTATAGTATCTACCAAATACTGCTCTTCAAACACTCTAGATATGTATTCATCTCCTGCTAACTGTCCACTGTCCCACAAAGACTGCTGTACACAGTTCACATGTTGTCTCTCAAACCTCTTCAGATTCTCAACCTTCCTATAACACACTGATCCACATGACGTCAATCCTAAGAAGCTAGTGGATAAAGCTTCTTGCTCTATTGGATCAAGCGAGAATCCTATCTCTACTGTACCGTTGAAGTCTCGCTCTTCAATGGTACTCTGCCAAAACCCCTAGACTCTCTAAACTCCTGAGTAATCTTAGGTAGTGGACTATCTCTCAAGCTATCACGATTCCTCTCATGTTCTGCAGCAACGGTCAAAAACTGAACAGCTCTTTTGTCATCTCTACTACGTATCCTAGCATAAGCTGAACCATCATCCATAACTCGTGTCTCCATTCTAACAGCAGTAATGTAAGGCTGCCCTAGAATGATAGGATAGATTGACATGTCTTTACAAAGAAATTCTGAACATCACTGATGTCACCCACAGTTACCTTGATGTTGGGACAAGCACCATAGAGCACCCCTCTGGTTGTTGGCAGCACGGATAAGCCATCCATGGTCGGTGTCTATGGGCCACCTTCCACGCTTGTACAGCTCCTTAGACATCAGATTAATCTCTGAGCCGTGATCAATCAATGCCACCACAGGTTCCTCCAGATCTCCCAACTTCACCAAAGTCTCTGTGGTTGCTCTTGCCCAATGGTTGTGAGAGTAATGACTCTTCTGCGATGCTTCCACCTCATCTTCAAACCTCACATGCTAATACGATCTCTCTTCTGATACTTGAGAGCAGTAACCAGCAATCTCATCTTCCTCATCCTCCGACAGTTTGGTCCCTAGAGCGTTAAGCGTAGCTGCTTCACCCAAAATCTGACGTTTCCTCTTGATGATATCTATGATAACCTCATGGAACTCACGCTTTGCAATCCCAAGAATCTCACCCAAAGTAAACTCAACCTTCCCATTCAAGATACGATTCTCTAACACCTGCTTCAAGTCTGTAGCAATCTCAATGTCAGACTGAAGTTTGTATGCAGGCATCTTATCCTTCTCCTTGCTTCTCTCTTTCTCCTTTGGTGTTGTAGGTGGTAGATCCTCCATATTCTCCTCCCGAGTAGGTGTTGTCTCCTGCCTTGCCTTTGGTCTAGCCCTTTCACTCCTTGTAGCAGGTCGTTTGGCTGTAGAAGCCTCACCTGCATCCTCCCTCCTGCGTTTTTCTTCTAGTACAGCTTCATGCTGACTTCTTGCAACATAAGCATGCACTGACATAGTATCCACAGGATCATTCCATCCTGTAGCTTCTCGAATTGAGTTGCCAACCCTTCGTAGCACATCCTTGTCTAGCTCTGTTCTAGCTACGGATCGCATTACATCAGAGCACAACCCAGTAGTCCCTTTCTCTCTCTCCATCTCCACTTTCACTCCACATGTAGCAGCATTCACAAGAGAAACAGCATGTGATGCTGATATCTGATTCACAAGTCTCTTCATACCACCCTTGCCAAAGTTGGTTCCCAACATCATCCCAGTCTCTCTCAGACGGATCTTACCATCTTTGAAGAAGATAATATCCTTCCTCAATGCATCTGGAAACTCCCCACAATCTCTTCTTACATGGTCTAGGCTATCACACCATATACAACGATGAACAAAGCCTTCTCTCATCTGAGGTCTCTGCATAGCAGGCTGTACATTCTGCTCCTTCTCTTCTAACCTAGTGAGCTTAAGCTTAAGCTCCTTCAAACCCTTAATCAACTCATCAAGCGGTGAGTCTTCCTCTCTAGCAATTACCAAAGCGGGCTTAGTAGGCAACTGCTTGACAAGAATTATCAGAGGTGTTGCTTCACTTACCACCACCTTGTCCCTTCTTCTCTGTCTCTTGGTCAGCAAAGAGACAGCCTCTTCAACCTCCTTCCAGTCAGTCTTCAATCCTCTCTCCTCACTCTTGTCTTCCAGCAACAGCTCAAGCTTCTCCTGAATAGTCACGTCCGCTGCTTGTAGGAAAAGCTCGGTCTTCTCCACCTCTAGTGTAAGCTTCTCTTTCCTAGAAAGCTGAGCATACTGACGATCAAACTCCCTTAACAGCTCATTTACAGACAAACCTTTGTTAGGCTTCACCACCCACTCCAAGAACGTTCTCTTGGTCACCCTCTCTGAATCTTCAGTGTAGTACTCCTCCTTCAAAGCGTGCATAAAGCTCTCCCAACTCTGTCCTTGTTGCTGCATGAGCTCCTTCACACGCCCACGAATCTCAGGGACAACAGCAAGTTCAAAGTTCTCCACCATCTCCTTCTCAGGTACCTTGTTCACCTCCATCTCCCTAGCATAGTATCACACATACTTGGAAATATCTGTCCCCTTGAACTGGTCCATCTGATGCACCACAGATTGCAACGCCTTGGTTGCTAATACCTCCTTCCTCTCTGTGCTCTGCTGCTGCTGCATAAACATGGAAAAAGCTTGGAACATCTTCATCGTAGCAGCATCAAACTGAACAGATTGCTGAGCAGCAGCAGCACCTCCACTTGATGATCCTTGGTTGGCCATGATATCTGATCTTGTAACACTCTCAAGAAAACTCCCACCCTAGAAGTTTCACGTCGAGTTCACAAAAAAGAGAGTATGTCGGAGTGTGATCCGTCTATCTAGAAAAGCGCCGAGCTTCTGTCTGTGGTTGTTTACTCAAGAGGTTGGCTTTCAGGTCACAACAGGGGCCATAAACACTCACACAGTTGTGTAGGATCCTCTAATATGCTCAAAAAGCAAAATTCAGGTCTAGCTGGTAGTAATAAGATCCGGCGGTGAACTTTGACACTCACGGAGAAGAAAACTATGAAGGTTTAGACTTCTAAACTTCCCTTACATGCAAATGAGGTACTACTGAACTCACACACGAAGTTTCAGCCTGAGATCAAATTCTGACACGGAGATATGGACAGAAAAGTTTTGAACAAGAAAACTACGGCAATTTCTGATACCCAGCCAGCTATTTCGACCTATAACAGGAGTTTGGCTCGATCAATTTCGAAGTTTCTTACAGGATTTGCAGTTCACAGCTTGCTGAACACTCCTGTGAAGTTGGGACTCCTGAATGTACACAGAACTCCAGATCTCCTCCTCTGAAGTCGCTGCTCTAGATTAAGAGCTTTTCAGACCCCCTCAACTTCAGCGGCCGCCCTGAATTACTCAGTCGCTCAATCGATATGAAACTTTTTGGGAAATCGTAGCCCTGCTGGCAGAGAACACAACCTTGAAGTTTTGAAGCAATTTCCTCAAATCTGCTGCGAGTGACACTGAAAACCCTAAATCCAACAAAAGTGATTCAGTTCTGGCACAATCCGAACTTCAATTGCTCATAACTCCGTCTTTATTGACTCAAATCGGCCGGAACACCGTATGCAAAGGTGTCAAACATATACATAAAGGACTAGAAGTAATATGAGCTAACTTCTAGAACTACTAAACCTAAGCGTCGGAGCAGAAGTCAAGCATGTAGCCGCCAAGTAGCGCGACAACAGTGTATATCTTGTTGTGAGGAACAATGGATCTGAAATATCCATCGAATGTTTCTCTCAACCTTTGGGTCGATATCTAGTGTCAATGCAGACCAAAGATCAACCATGGGGCTTGGATCGTGAGAAACTTGGGGTAAGAATATTTCAACCGAGTGATAGCTTTGCCGTTTTCTTTTGTCGTACCTTTTATTGTAGATCGTTTCCAGGTTATAATATTGATTTTGTATTAGTCTATGACTCAATCGGTCCATTCTGGTTGAGCGTTTCTATGAGTGACAGATCGCAAAGAATCCTTCGACATGTCTCAAGGATTTTTTGAGGTCTTGGAGTCTTATTGATGTCGTATGACTCTTTGGGAGTAAAAATTCGTTCTAAGAGAAAAAGTTGAGTGAAGAAAAGACAAAACTAAAACTCTTTTTGCTCTCATTGGTCTACTTTTGGACCAATGGTGTTCTAACTGATGCTCGCAATGTTTTCGTGGTTTTTGGAGGCTTCAGAAGGCTATTCGAGGAAAGAAGGATATGGTTGGAAGCACTCGACTGGGGCTACAATCTGGGCTGAAGAATCGATCGATTTGATGGAAGGATGAGGACGCTATGATCGATTGAGTGGAGGGGGTGAAATTAGTATCTACTACTACGTTTCTGGTTGTTCCGGAAGACTCGTGAGGAGTTTGAGGATCTGTCAGTTGGATTGGAGAGCTGACGATGACCTGGTCGTTTTGATATCAAGTTCAATCGATTCTTGATCATTTTGGTCTGTCAACCGCATGATTGAAGTTGAAGAATGCAGACGTGATGAGACAGGTACTACGAACTGTGATAGTCATGGAGAATTTGCTACTGCTCGAATTTTGAATCAAACTTCTGAGTGAAACTTTCCAAGATTGGAGTATGTCTTATCAGTAAGATACTTGGGAAGTTTCATCTCAAATGGTCGAATAATTTGTTCACAATCTTGGATCAAATGTACATGGGTCTGTAAAGCTCTTAAGTTAGCACAGATTACGGTTTGATCCATATCTGAGAATTGTTTGAGATTTCGACCTGAAAATTGTTCAAGGTAGGAGTGAAGGATCCAATCAAGCTTCTTGAGAAGTTTGATCATCATTGGTCGACTGGTTCGGGAGGACTGAGGTCTCAAAGTTTGGAGAAGTTTTTATTATTAGCGATTTTGAGTTTTTCGGTCACATCTATTGTCACTTTTGGTTAATTTCGAGCAATTTGAGGAGGAGTTTGTTGTTGAAACTACCATGCCTGCATACAAATCGACATTCAGAAGGTGTGGGGCTGATGCCAGCTCTTGGTGGTGAAGGAGAACGAAGTCGTGATGAGTCATAAGCCGATGTTTGGATTCTCAGAGCTGCGAGGTATTATCGTCGTTGGTGCTCTGTTGAGATCTGAGTAGTGCTTTGAAGCATGCATGCTTTACCTTGCTGGAATGCTTAGTAGACCAGGGTGTACAGCAAATTGTATTAGGACTCTATCAAGTTGATTGAGTGATCTTATAGCATCTTTCGGTTGTACTACATAAAGTTGTGACGGTTGGATTGATGAGTAGTTGGCGTCGCTGGGGAGCTATTAAGTCGTGCTTCTAGTAATATAGAGGAGTTACTTCAGTTAGATAGTACTGTCACACCACAAGTATCCCATTATTTGTGTGTATGCTTATATACATTTCATTAAGTATGACTATCTTAAAGGTTACTCTAGTTTGAAGATCTAAATTTAGAGTGATCAAAAGTAGTCATAACTAGCTGAGATAGTTATAACTAAGTTGAGGAAACTATTAGAGGTTCCACTATGGCACTATAGGACAAGTGCGGAGCTCTAAATATGCTTTCCAAAAGTATGTAACTTTGTTGACCATCGCTGATTGGATGCATGATGAAAAGTCATGCACAAAGATCTAAAGATGCTCCTCAAAAGACGTATTAGTGTGTTGTCGTCTTTCGACTGGATAGCGTGGAAAGTTAACACTTTACAAAAGCTAAAGTAGGAGAATCTCTTACTTTAGTAAAGTAGAACAAGTAATGTGTGTGCTATTCTTGAGTCTTAGTAGCCTTTAGAAGTTTTACTATTTTGGATTGCGCACTTACCATGAGGTAACGTAACTTAGTGAAAGTTACCACGGTAAGAAGTTGTAGAGTATATAAGGAGGAGTTGAGAAGGTGGAAGACACTCTCATTTTCCTGACTGTAAGTAAAGTGAGCATTGGAGACCTTGGGAGTCCTTGAGTATTTTGCGATGTAATGTTGAGAGCGGGATTAGAACTTGTGTGCAGGAACGCTATTAGAGGTACCGATGTGACCATACGGGTCAGAGAGTTGAGTGAAGTGAGCATGGGTGTACTTAAATCTTTGTAATTAGGGTGCACTAGTAATCCTAGTCATCTGAGGTACCCCTGGGTGAGAGACAGGCCGGCTTACATTTTGGTTCCGTTGCCGGGACCTCGATACAAAGATTCGTATGTAGTCGTTAGTACAGTTCATGTCTGTTTTCGAGCATGAGTTCAGAACCTTTGTACATACACCATGTTATAGAGGGCAAGATAAGCTTTCCAATAAGCTTGATATCTCCGAGAGATCAATTGTGAGGAGAGAATTATGTCTTTCGGAAGTTAAGGGGGTTTTTCGGTATCAAATAGTGAGCTCTCGGGAAGGAGTTTACAGTCATTTTCATATTTTCAGTTTTTAGAGTTAGACCTTGAAATCTTCCATGCTGATAGCTTGCAAGATAAGCTATCTAGGCACCCAAATCATGCGTGAATTGATCGAGTAGAATTGGAGTTATGGCATTCGAAGCGAAGGGGGGTCAAATCTGTTATATCGCTTGCTGAAGTAAAAGAGTGAAAGAATTACAGAATTCTTGAGAGGGTTATGTTCGATCTCTGAGGCTCAGGGTTGACAAGTTAAGCTTCTACTTAGTAATGTGAGAGATTGTTAAGCGAGAAGATAGTCGAGTGATAAAAAAGTGTCAAACAAACTATAGAGCGAGAGAGATGTATGACAGATCATCGTCATGGAAGGACAGCAAGAGTGGAAATTGAGGTTGAGCAAGATCCCTCAAGGCTATGCAGTGATAGTTACCGCTGATCTGGCGAAAGGAGAATTTCGACTAGAATTTGAGGAAGAAGCAGAGAGTAGTCGTAAGAACCAGGAGAAGAACTCGAGGTGCTTTTTGTGTGGAGAAGAAGGACATAAAGTGAGCAAGTGTCCTACAAAGAATAGACTTTTGCGTGAGCGAAGAGGGTTGGTCGACTTAAGCTTACACATAGGTCCTTCTTCCCCTAGACAAGCCGTCATTGACCCTACAACCTTTTGTCCTAGATGTGGAGTGGATGGGATTCCAGTTGAGCACGAGTGTAGCGCAGTGGTTGCTCTGCTTGAAACTGTAGCCGAAGGTCTGGAGAGAAGGTTGAGTGTAGAAACGGAACGAGTGAAGACCTCTAGCGAGGATGGAGATAGTCTATCACACGAGAGATAAGATGACCATGAGGGTCAAACTTATTCCAACCTTTGGAGAGGAGAGAGCTCAACGGGGAAATTGTGGATTGCGGTGAAGTGCGATCTTCACATCTGCAAGCAGTACCTTGAGTAAGAAGAAGAAAAGAAGAGAAGAATGGGGAAACTTCCGGTGTTTTACGGAAAGGATGGAGAAGACGTGGAAGGATTTGTGAGGGACTTCAAACGAGCATGCATCGGCAATGGAGATCGAAAGAAGAGCGAGTGGGTAGGGTTGATACCTGAATTTCTTGAGAATTCTGCATTGACATGGTATGAGGATAGGAAGAAGAGAAGCGTAGTGGGGACTCCAGTTGATACTTGGGAAGTATTGACGGAGGCTTTAATTGAAACTTTTCTTCCTGATGAAAGTTACGAGAAGTTAATGGTAGAGGTAACTTACCTCAAACAAGGAGAGAAAGAGAAAGTAAGGACTTACGCCGAGAGGGTGGAGAAATTAGAACAAAAGTTTCGGGTGGTTTTACGAAAGAGTGGAGATGTAGTAGAACCAACGATGGTGGGCATTGGAGCAATGCTCACAAAGAATTTTATTGGGGGATTGAGGCCGGAGATTCGAACGCAAGTGCGGTATGAGAGACCAACTTCGAAGGCTGATGCAGTGAAGATCGCAACCAGGATGGAAGAGAGTCTGGATGGAGACGACTTGCAACCAATGACTGTTGGGGCAGCATGTGGAGATATGCAAGGGCCGATCATGCCAACTCTAAAGCCTGCGAGTGTTCCGACTGTTCGATTTCAGAATCTGACTCCGGTAGCTCCTACGAGTGCGGTTACAGTCACTGTACCATCTAGATCTGTTACTCCCGACTTTCGTGATGAGTTGAAAAGTTTGACAGAGTCTCTGGCAGATTTGAAGATCAATATGGTGAATTTGTTGCAACACCGTAGTCCAAATGTTGGAGGAGGCTCACGAGGTTATGGGAACTATCAGTCTAGAGGTGGACCACCGCAAGGATCACCAAGTAACTACACGAACCAAGGATGTTTTACGTGTGGAGGATCACATTTCCAACGTAATTGTCCAAGTCGTAATGGTGGAACGGCGGATGGAGCTTCAACTTCACAAAGCAAGGACAAGGGTGTAGCGTGCATTGACATCTTGGAACCACGAGATGTACGAGAAGGTTTTCAATCTGTAGAGCTGTTGGCTCAAGAGAGGAAGAGGATGAGGACGCATCTCGACGAAGGAGAACCAGTCGTGATGGAAGATTCTCCAAGTCAAAATACTCGGAGTAGCAAATCTTCTTCAAAAACCAAAGAACGGCGGAAGAAATTGGGAAATACTGATTTCACAATTTCGATGGAGCAATCAAAATACAATGTGGTGGAAGACGTGGGTAAGCAACGAGCAAACATTACTGTGGGACAGTTGATTGCTCTGAATCCTTCGGTGAGGAAAGAACTTCGTAGCGGTCTAAGCTCCCGACGAGGTCGGAAGAAGAAGGTAAATCCTTCTACTGTCGGTGTGAGTGCTTTAGATGCTAGTGAAGGAGAGGTGTGCAACAAGGCATCAAAAGTAGAGGCTCGTATCAATGGGAGAGATGTCTCAGATGTTCTTGTCGATGGAGGATCGGCAGTAAATGCCATCTCAGAACGACTCATGAGGAAGTTGGATCTAGTACCAACTCGTCCTTCTAGTATCACGGTGGGCATGGCTAACAGACAGCGAGTTAGACCATTGGGAGTGCTGGAGAGAGTTTGTGTGTCAGTAATGGGAGTGCAAGTAAACATGACATTTCAAATCTTGAAAGAGTCAAGTTATGAAATGTTACTCGGAAGACCTTGGCTTCGAGCAGTACATGCAACGGATAACTGGCACAAAGGTTATTTACGCATCGGACCGAATCATCACCGGATCAAAGTTCCATTGCTCGGAGATCAAGTTGGGACGTCAGAATCGGATCGACCCACATCAGACTACTGGGAGTCAGAAGTTGTTGATACTACTTCTGATGTAGGTACCAATTCTTCAGATTCAGAATCTGAAAATACATCGTCAGAAGAGGAGAGAGAAGAACGAAATGTGGGTGTGAATGTAGTGGATCTTTTTCCGTCTCCGGAAGTGCAAAGAGATCGAGACAAAGAACCGTTGACTCCCGAGGAGGTGGAGAGAAGAATTGCCACCTTACGTTATGGATCGAAGGTTACTAAAGAGGAGAAGAGTTGTTTCGAAGAGATCTTTCGCAAATACATTCATGTATTTGCATTTAGTTACAAGGATCTGAGGGAGGTCACACTGGAGCAGCATCGCATCGAGTTAGAGAAGGAAGTCAAACCGGTGCGACAGAAGCAACGAAGAGTGAGTCCTCCAATTGCGGATCTGGTGAAAGAAGAGATCGAGAAGCTACACACTGCTGGGTTCATTTACGAGGTGGAGCATTCTGAATGGGTATCACCCATTGTGATCGTAAAGAAGAAAAATGGCAAATTGCGGGTGTGTGTTGATTACAAGAAGCTCAATGCGGTCACAAAGAAGGATTATTATCCTCTACCTTTCATCGACGAGATCTTGGAAGAAGTGGCGGGAAACGAATGGTACAGCTTTGGAGATGGTTATAGCGGATATAACCAGATCAAAATTGCACCAGAACATCAACACCTGACCACTTTCACTACTCCGTGGGGTACGTTTGCATTTCGAGTCATGCCATTTGGTCTGTGTAATGCTCCTGCGACGTTTCAAAGGTTTATGAACAAAGTGTTCGAACCTTTCTTAGGAAAGTTTGTGAGAGATTTTATAGATGACTTTTGTGTTTATGGGAGTAAGGAGAAGCATTTTGAGCACCTTGTGAAGGTCTTAGAATGTTTAGATGTAGCAAATGCATCTCTCAATCCGGAGAAATGTATTTTTGGGTGTGAGGAAGGGTTACTCTTGGGTCATATCATATCCAAGGACGGCATTGCCGTTGATCCAGAGAAGGTGCAGAAGATCTTAGAGCTCCCTTTTCCTAGTACTCTCACTAAGCTACGACAGTTTTTAGGTATGGTGGGGTATTATCGAAGGTTTATACTCTCGTTCTCACATAAAGCGTATGCTTTGACTGTATATCTGAAGAAGGGAGTAGATTACGTGTTGATTTTAGGAGATGAAGAAGCTCTAGCCGCCTTTGAGGAACTGAAGAAAGCTCTTACTTCAGCTCCGATCTTGGTTAAGCCCGATTGGAATAAACAGTTTATTCTATATACGGATGCTTCAAATATAGCAGTAGGATGTACTTTAAGTCAGTATGATGTTGAAGGTAGAGATCATCCTATCGCATATGCTAGTCGGCAAATGGTCAAGGCAGAGAGAAATTATTCTGTGACAGAGAGAGAAGGATTAGCAGTGATCTATGCTTTGAGAAAATTTCGACATTATCTCATAGGAGGCAAGTTCACTATCGTTACAGATCATAAGGCATTGAAGTACATCTTCAATAAACCTATGGTCGAAGGACGATTAGCAAGGTGGAAGCTCTTATTGTCAGAGTACGACTATGAGATCTGTGATCGACCGGGGAAGAAACACGCGAATGCAGATTTGTTATCTAGAGCTTACGATGGGGATGGAGAGGAGCCGGTGGATGACACCTTTCCTGACGAAGATTTGATGGTCTTGAGCAACTCTATTATCCCAATAGAATATCAAGAAATTTGGGATTTTGTTACGGAAGGTGTCTATCCAGATGGGATGCGGACCAGAGAGAAGAAGGCACTGGTGAAACGAAGTCAACCTTACTCGGTGGTGGAAGGTGTGTTATTCCGTGAAGGAGTTGATGGGGTCCTGAGAAGAGCTGCGAGCAAGGAGGAGTCTCTACGACTCATGGAAGAATTCCATGACGGTCCAGTATGTGGAGGACATTTCGCAGGCAAGTTGACGGCTCATAAGATACTCGATGCGGGATATCACTGGAGGGGGATGTTTAGAGATTGCTTGACGTATTGTAAAACCTGTGATGTTTGTCAAGCTTTCGCTATCAAATCTAGTGTTTCCACTCCTCTTAGATCTATTCCGGTTCTTGGACCTTTCGAGAAATGGGGAATAGATTTTGTTGGGCCTTTGAATCGCACCCCTCGCAACAATAAGTATATTGTTGTAGCCACAGATTATCTTACGAAGTGGGTAGAAGCTAGACCTCTTGTAACTATTGGAGAAGTTGAGGTGGGTAGATTTCTGTACGAACGGATCATTACTAGGTTTGGATGTCCTCTGGAGTTAGTTTCTGATAGGGGTCGAGAATTTGTGAGTGGTATGACTACTGCTATGTGCACCCACTTCTCCATTTCTCAGAGGGTTACTACTTCATATAAACCTAGTTCAAACGGTTTGGTAGAGAGGACAAACTTTACCTTGTGTCAAATGTTAGCAAAGGATGCTGACATGGAAGGGGCCAAACACAACTGGGACAAGCGTCTTCATGCGGTTCTATGGGAGTATCGTACAACAGTGAAGACGTCTACGGGATATTCACCTTTCAAGATGGTGTATGGGTTGGAATCAAGATTACCAATCCAGTTCGACCTAACCACCTTTCAAACCTTGCAAGCTGGACTGAAGAGAAAGGCTGGTCCAATAGCTGAGAAAGAGAGGGGAGAAACCTTGTTGGAGCTGGAGGAGAATAGAGACGACGCAGCTCAACGAATTGAGATGGCTCAGCTACAACAGAAGAAGAGCTATGACAAACGCTTGGCGAAGAACAAAACGAAGTTACAGCCATTTCAAGAGGGTGAGTGGGTGATGTTATGGGATGCTATTAGGCACAAGCGAGTTCAAAAGAAATTCTTACGTCGATATTTTGGACCTTTCATCATCTCCAAAGTATGGAGTAATGGCACCTACGATCTTCAAGAAAGGAGTGGTACGTTCTTCGACCGAGTGAACCACGACAAGCTAAAGAAGTTCCATCAACGTGATACTTCACTCCGAGGACGGAGTGAAAATTAAGTCTGGGGGTAAATGTCACACCACAAGTATCCCATTATTTGTGTGTATGCTTATATACATTTCATTAAGTATGACTATCTTAAAGGTTACTCTAGTTTGAAGATCTAAATTTAGAGTGATCAAAAGTAGTCATAACTAGCTGAGATAGTTATAACTAAGTTGAGGAAACTATTAGAGGTTCCACTATGGCACTATAGGACAAGTGCGGAGCTCTAAATATGCTTTCCAAAAGTATGTAACTTTGTTGACCATCGCTGATTGGATGCATGATGAAAAGTCATGCACAAAGATCTAAAGATGCTCCTCAAAAGACGTATTAGTGTGTTGTCGTCTTTCGACTGGATAGCGTGGAAAGTTAACACTTTACAAAAGCTAAAGTAGGAGAATCTCTTACTTTAGTAAAGTAGAACAAGTAATGTGTGTGCTATTCTTGAGTCTTAGTAGCCTTTAGAAGTTTTACTATTTTGGATTGCGCACTTACCATGAGGTAACGTAACTTAGTGAAAGTTACCACGGTAAGAAGTTGTAGAGTATATAAGGAGGAGTTGAGAAGGTGGAAGACACTCTCATTTTCCTGACTGTAAGTAAAGTGAGCATTGGAGACCTTGGGAGTCCTTGAGTATTTTGCGATGTAATGTTGAGAGCGGGATTAGAACTTGTGTGCAGGAACGCTATTAGAGGTACCGATGTGACCATACGGGTCAGAGAGTTGAGTGAAGTGAGCATGGGTGTACTTAAATCTTTGTAATTAGGGTGCACTAGTAATCCTAGTCATCTGAGGTACCCCTGGGTGAGAGACAGGCCGGCTTACAGTACAGAGCTGATTATTTCAGTTAGAGTATGAAAAGATCTGTTTGTAACACAAGTCTTGCAACTTATACGTATCTTTGGATCGTAGCAAACTTTAAACTTGAGTCGAGTGGGTATGAGGTCACTCTGACTAGAAGAGTATATAGTGAAACATTTGAGTGAGAACATCCAGATCTAGAGCCAACCTTGTCAATCCACATACCTCTACACAGCCATATACCCAATGTATTTCTAGACAAAAAAACACGTCAAACGACAACGTGCAGAAGTTAGGGTTCCTTCACTGATGTTCTTCGACGCGCAGTACTACGAGGTCGTTCTTCTCCAACTTCGGCATATCTTCAATCTGCTATAACTTTGTCGTTCAGATTTCATTTGTCTCACACAACATATCGTTAGAAAGTTCTTCGTCCGAGGAACTCAACTATGAGAAAGTCCTATCCCAAGTGTCTTCATAAATTCGGTAGATTCTTTCAGAACAGAGATTCTTCACTAAATTTCTAATTAACACTATTCTACTCATATCTTCTATCTTCTACCACCTATTCTTCTTATTTATTTTACAACTAATCAATTAATTAACAAAAACAAAAATCAAGGCTTTACAACACCGACGACGTTGGATGTGATCACAGGGTGCACTATTTTACGAGTGCGTGAGGTGTTATCTTATGAAGTACTCATGTTAGAGGGTCATGATGGTGTTATTTGGAAGGACCATGTGCGTAATTGTGCGTCATGTCATCTTCTCAACATCGGTGGGACCGTTGACCCAAGCTTAGCAGTTGTACGTGCGAGTTTGTGGTGTATGTTGTGTGCGTCTACTGGTGGAACAGCCCGTATGTTGGTGTGTGATGGTTGTTCGAGAGGTTGACACATGTCATGTTTGACTCCATATCTCAGAGTTTGACTAAGTCTGATACTGCCAGAAGATGGATCACAGTTAATTTCAATGCTAAGGTAATGATGGACTGGACCGATGTCAGTCATTTTAAACCGTGAGCTTAATTTCTCTTTCACATGAGATAATAAAGTCTCACTGCTACTGACAATCACAGTGTTATCCACGTCGAGAGCAAGAATGACGAAGTGTTGTTTCTGATGCAGGTAGTAAACGTTTCCGTCTGCACCGGACTTAGCAAATCCAAGAGAAAGCAAGAATTTATCGATGATCAAGTACCATTCTCTTGATGACTGCTTAAGACCGTAGAGAGTCTTAAGCAATCTGCATACTTGACTACGTCTTGCTGTAATCACTCCTTCCAGAACACACATGTATATTTCCTCGTTAAGTGTTCCATTCAGAAACGCAGTTTTAACATCCATTTGATGCACATGTAGATTATACTACGCTGAGATGTCAAGGATAAGCCGTATTGACTGGATACGGACAACAGGAGAAAAGTTTCAGTGTAATCCAACTAGTAGATTTGAGTGAAACCACGAGCCACGAGTCTCATCTTGTAACGAGCAATGGACCCATCGGTATTAAGTTTCAATTTAAAAGTCCACTTACATGTTATGGATTAGTGTCGTTGTGACAAGTCGGTGAGTTTCCAGGTGCCATTAGATTCGTGAGAATCTAGCTCTTCCTCTATTGCTCTTTTCCACTGATCAGCATCAGGAGAAGATACTTCTTTTGTGTAAGAAACAGATTCCATTGGCACGGGTTTGAGAGTTACCACAATGCACGCTTGGTGTTCTTCCGAGACTTCGAGATCAACGATGAAGGGTCATAGTCTTCATCTGGGTTCCATTGTGGGAGAACTGAATGTCGAGCTGATTGTCTCAATGGAGTCGGTGCTGAGAAATCCAATGGAGGAAGAGAAGACTCGATGTGGGTAGAGCCGGGAACACGTGGTGAGCGTGGTGATGTGCGCCGAAGATAAGGATGGCGCGGGCTCATGTTCTCTGCAGGATGAGAGTGATTGTGTGTATGGCTAGAGGAGTGAGAACGTGGAGGACGACTACTCCCACTAGACTGTGTACTGCTGGTGACTCCTCCATCATGGCCATGATTGCTAGAAACTCCTCCTCCAGATCCAAGACCAACGGATGGGGTTGGAGTTGGACCGACAGGAGATGGCAGAGGAACGCCCACTGAAGAGAAGCCGAGAGAGAATGTAAGCTGGACCAGCAAAAGGAGCAGACACAGTGTGATAAAAATGGACGTCGGTCTCAGGAGGCTCTTGAGTGAGTGAGGGACAGCAGAGGGGGCGGATGTGAGAGGGAGAGTCGAGGAAGACTCATCAAAGATAACATCACGAGAGGTGAAGATATGACCGTCAGATTTTCTTTGAAGACGGTAGCCTTTACTCTGACCGCTATAGCCAAGGAAGATGCACTCGTGAGAGCGATCATCGAGCTTTGTGCGCTCAACCTCGGGGACCTGGGAAAAAGTACGACAGCCAAAGACGCGCAGAAAGGAGAGATCGGGTCGGCGAGGAGTAGTGGAGGCATAGGAGTGTCAAAGTTCATAAGGTTTCGTCATAGACGAGATGGCCTTAGACGGACATCGGTTTTGGAGGAAGGTGACGCATGTGATTGCTTCACCCCAGAAGGGCTTGATAAAGTTGGTAGTGAAAAGCATAGAACGGAATAGCATCAAGCAAGCTGCGGTTCTTGCGCTCAGCAACACCATTCTGTTGAAGTGAATAAGGGACTGTGAATTGACGCTGGATGTCGCGCTCACGACAGAAAGCGTCAAAAGCAGCTGAACAATATTCTTCGTCATTGTCGGATCGCAAGATGACAAGGGATTGACCAGTGGTGCGCTCAACAAATGCGAGATAGTCCCGGAAAGCAGCAAAACAGTCACTCTTATAGTAGAGGAGGCGAGTGACAGTGTAGCACGAGTAGTCATCAATGAAGGTGATGAAATATTCATAGTCAGAAAAAGTGCAAGAAGAGATGCGATCACTAATGTCAGGATGGACCAGTGCCAAGGGACGAGTTGATCGAGTAGAGCTGGCACGTGGAAATTTAGTGCGTGCATGTTTACCGTGTGCACAAGCTGGACAAATATCCTCGAAGAGTGGGAAGAAAGGGAGGCCGGTAACATGCCTGCGATGACTCAGCTCATGGACTCGATGGTGGTTGATATGGCCGAGTCATTGGTGTCACAAAGTAGAGAGGTCGTCTCGTTGTAGTAACAAGGGCGCAGGGTCGAGGTGGCGTCGGAGGAGGAGTCCGGCTACTAGAAGTAAAATCCTGAAGGTCATCTAGGAGATGTGGAGGAGACCGGTACCGAGAAAATGAACCGGACGGATCGACATAGTGTAAGCTGGGAGGATCTCAAACTGAAGAAGATAAGTAAGTAGAGACAAAAGTCAGACCGGGTGAGCCAAGGCGCGGGCCAAGAAGACCTTGCACGCTCGTGAAAGTCGACGCGGATGATGAGATCCGCGAGTGACCCGGTGTCGGAGTGTGATCCGTCTATCTAGGAAAGCGCCGGGCTTCTGGCTGTGGTTGTTTACTCAAGAGGTTGGCTTTCAGATCACAACAGGGGCCATAAACACTCACACAGTTGTGTAGGGTCCTCTAATATGCTCAAAAAGCGAAATTTAGGTTTAACTAGTAGTAATAAGTTTAAGCGGTGAACTTTGACACTCAAAGAGAGGAAACTATGAAGATTTAGACTTCTAAACTTCCCCTACATGTAAATGAGGCACTACTGAACACACACACGAAGTTTCAGCCTGAGATTGAATTCTAGCACCGAGATGTTGACAGAAAAGTTCTGAATAAGAGAATTATGGCAATTTCTGGTACCTAGACAACTATTCTGACATAGAACAGAGAATTGGCTCGATGAATTTCAAATCTTCTCACATTATTTGAAGTCTACAGGATGCTGAACATCCCTGTGAAGTTGGGACTCCTGAATGTACACAGAACTCCAGATCTCCTTCTCTGAAGTCGCTGCTCTAGATTAAGAGCTTTTCAGACCCCCTCTGCTTCAGCGGCCGCCCTAAATTACTCAATCACTCAAATGATTCGAAAATTTTTGGACAGTCGTAGCCCTTCTGACAGTGAACGCAACCACGAAGTTTTGAAGTGATTTCCTCAATTCTGCTGCAATTGGCACCGAAAACCCCAAAATCAACAAAAGTGACGCAGTTTTGGCACAATCCGAACTTCAATTGGGCATAACTCCTTGTTTATTGATCCAAATCGAGCAAAAATTTCACTGACAGTGCTTGGCACGACGAGCTCTCTCTTCCTGTGTTCTCAGATTTCGAAGATCCCTCACCAAATGCTCGAACTCCACTCTAGAGCTCTGTTTCTAAAAACTTAGAGTTTTACAAAAGATAAAAATGGACCAATGGGAGTTCATAGCTCCACTTGACTGTCCTTTTGTGCCTTAAACTACCTGGTAACTTATCTACACTCATAGGCTACCACGTCAAGCCCCCTAGAGTGCCAGCGTAAAACTTAAACTACCTAAAACGACACATAGCCCCGAAAAATAACTTAAATCAGCTAGAAAGCGTGCATGGGCGACAAGTAAGTACAACCCATGAACTCAAACCCCTAACAGCATGGAAACCCTAAGTTATGTACATTGAACGTCATTGACAAATAAGAAGTCACTTGCACAAGCGCACAAATGCTTGAACAAGATAACTAACATACTATCAGCCTATTAGGACTCAAAATAGTGTGAACACCGTATGCAAAGGTGTCAAACATATACATAAAAGACTAGAAGTAATATGAGCTAACTTCTAGAACTACCAAACCTAAGCGTCGGAGTAGAAGTCAAGCATGTAGCCGCCAAGTAGCGCGACATCCACCCCCTCTGAACCTGCACATCCTCCGGTATGTGCCAGATCTAGATCAAGACTCTTCAGCTTCAGCTTCAAATTCATCTTCAACCTCCATTGAGTCTTCAGCTTCATCCTCAGTAAGCTCTGCAATGTTCAGGTCGTCCCCTCTCTTTCTAAAGAGCTTGATTCTCTTCCCTACGACTGGTATCTTGAGCACTGCACCATCTAACTCTCTCAAAGAGTATGTGGCATTATCATAAACTTCTAACACCACATAAAGTCCGAACTATCTCTTGGAAAACTTTCTGATAGCGCTATGCTGATTATCAAGACTACTATCATAGACTAACACCCAATCACCTTCCTTAACTGGTTTGGGTCGTAATCTATGCGTTCTATCAAATCTGCCTTTGTTTCTCTCTCTAGCAGTCTTTAACCTTTCACAGCTTTGGCAACATCCTCAGGTCTTCGTCCTCAGAGCACGGCCTTCGACTTGGTTAGATAGATCTTCTCTAGCCAAGACTAGATACCTCATTTGTCCAAGCTCAAATTGCATAGTTACCAGATCCACTACCCATTTGTAATGAATGGCTAAAGGATAAGTAGGATGCAATCCATCACGATGACGTATGTTGGAATACATCTGGCAAGATATACAAGATGAAACAAAATGTACTACATCTTTATGCATACCCTTCCACCAATACTTCTCCTTTATCTTGGCAAATGTAGCCCAAACTCCTCTATGACCAGCCCATAGACTCTCATGGAACTCCTTGATCAGCTTCTGCTGCAATTCTAGGTCACATTCCACCCGCTGTGGTACACCTCCTTGTAGCATAGGGCGCTTCCATAGATGTCCTCCATATAAAAAGTACCCATAAGCTGTTTTACGGATCCTCTTGAAATCTGCATCAGACCAGCCTTCTTGCCTTTCCAATGAACTCAAATAGCGCCCAAGATCCAACCACTCGCCATCGTACATAGTTTCCTCAAATAACTCCAATGGAGCTGCAAAACAGCTTCTATCCTTTCTAGCAAGAACACTAGAATAGAACTCTGTTCCCACACCCTCCTGGTCATCTATCATTTCCTTCTCACCGTAGTACCTAGCCCTTGATAACATATCTGTCACAGGATTGTCTTTTCCTGCAATATGTCTAAACTCTAGGTTCAAAGACTTGATATATGCTATCCACCTCAACATAGCAATATCTGGAGTTGTACAGCTTGTGATCATTCCCAAGAGAGGTAAACAATCTGTCTCCACAACCACAGGTGCTCCTATCAAGTATTCCTTGTCACTCTTCATCGCAGTAACTACTCCCCATAGTTCTCTCTTGACCTGAGGGTAGTCTCTCTGCCGTGAACTTAATACCTTAGCACCAAAACGCACCACATATCTATTTCCATCCTGATCATCTTGTCCTATAGCCCATCCAATGCCAATAGGACTAGTATCAACAGTAAGGATAACAGATCTGCCCAACTCATATGTTTACCTTCCGTAGAGTTGGTGGTGAAGCCAAAAGATCTTTCAACTTCCTCATAGACTCGCTCTGTTCCTCTTGCCACTGAAATCTTTGCCCCTTCCTCAGCAACTTGTACAACGGATCTGCTACATGTGCAAAGTGTGGAATCCATATATGATAAAACACACATGCACCTAGAAATCTTCTCACCTCAGTAACCGATCCACATGTCTCCTTCATCCTTCGAATGGCATCAACCTTGTTTGGACAAGGTTTCCGACCATAAGATCCACATAGGTGCCCCACAATCAACACCTCTTGTTCTCCAAATACAGACTTTGCTCTTGATAAAGTCAAATGAACCTCCTCCAGTCGACTCAATATCTTATCGCAGTCAACTATATGATCTGCAACAAACTTACGGCACCCCCTCTGATCCATTACCTCATTCTTCTCCTCCTCAGCACATCCTTTGATCGGCACATCATCAAGGAATGGCATAGTTTTTTCAGGAATGAAGTCCCTCAAAACTTTGTTCATGCCATTCATCATATGCGCTACAGAATTGGTAGCACCTTGCGGCAAGGTGCACATCCTTAGTAACCCCAAAGGTGTCCTCATTGTAGTCAAGTCTCTACTCTCAAAGGATAACTGAAACTGATCATAACCTGAATATAAGTCTCCCATGGAATAGATAGCACGACCAGCAAAAGCCTCTGCAAACTCGTCTACAATAGGTCCTATACCCATATTCCTGATAGTCACCTTGTTAACTGGTTGCATATCTTGGATAAATCTCAAAGCTCCATTCTTCTTCGGAACAGTAAACCATCTGCTAGAGTAGGGAGCTATAGATGGTTCCAAGATATCCATCCTAATCCTCTCATTGAGCAAGTCTATCAGCTTTGGTAGATGAGCTCTAGGTACAGGGATAGGACGTAGATTCTAAGGCACATGCGGTATAGTAAAGATTATCATAGGTGCAACTACACTTGGATCTACACATCCTATTTCATGTGACTCAAACGCAAACGCCTTACCATGCCTAGATAGCATCTCCCTGAAGCTCTTCTTCTCTTGCTCAGTAAGAAATCCATCACCTCCAATCCTCAGCTCCTTCAGTGTTGTTTCTGTGAACTGGTGCCCAATTCTTCTCGGTCCTCTGAGCGTCGGTTCTCGTGCAGCTTGCTCCATCTTCTGATTGTAATCGAGTGGTAAAGGCAAAGCCACTGGTTTGACTTTCTTTGCCACTGACTTGTACTTGGTCTCCACATACACCTCTTGCCGATCTATAAACTTATCAATTACATCATAAAGCTCCTTGGAGCTCACTCTCACCACTCTATCTACACCATCTATAGAACTTTCTACTATAGATTTCAACTCCCCTATAGTATCTACCAGATACTGCTCTTCAAACACTCCAGATATGTATTCATCTCTTGCTAACTCTCCACTGTCCCACAAAGACTGCTGTACACACTTCACATGTTGCCACTCAAACCTCTTCAGATTCTCAACCTTCCTATAACACACTGATCCACATGACGTCAATCCTAAGAAGCTAGAGGATAAAGCTTCATGTTCTACTGGATCAGGCGAGAATCCTATCTCTACTGTACCGTTGAAGTCTCGCTCTTCAATGGTACTCTGCCAAAACCCTTAGACTCTCTAAACTCCTGAGTAATCTTAGGTAGTGGACTATCTCTCAAGCTATCATGATTCCTCTCATGTTCTGCAGCAACGGTCAAAAACTGAACAGCTCTTTTGTCATCTCTACTACGTATCCTAGCATAAGCTGAACCATCATCCATAACTCGTGTCTCCATTCTAACAGCAGTAATGTAAGGCTGCCCTAGAATGATAGGATAGGTTGACATGTCTTGCACAAAGAAATTCTGAACATCACTGATGTCACCCACAGTTACCTTGATGTTGGGACAAGCACCATACAGTTCTCCCCTCTGGTTGTTGGCAGCACGGATAAGCCATCCATGGTCGGTATCTATGGACCACCTCCCACGCTTGTACTGTAAACCCTCCGCGGTCCTAACGATCAACTACCCCCCGATCTCTTAACCTCCACGATCGTCATCCACGAATCTGCAACTGTCGGGCCTGTCTCTCACTCAGGGGTCACCTCTGATGGCTTTGATGGAAGCACACCATGAATCTTGAAGGGAAAAATGCTAAGTTCACTCTCATTCATACACCCACAAACTTATCAACTAAAATCTCCATAATCTCATCCACTAAAATCCTCCATTCTAACGACGTCTCTCAAGTTCTCACATGCTAAAAATGTCCCACACTCTCTATATTACTCAAGTTGTCATTACGACAATGTGAAAACAAGGATGAGGAGCTCTTCTCTACTCCTCTATTTATACATTCTAGGTTTTTACTTTGGTACCCTCGGTAACTCAGCCGTAACTACTTTTACCGGGTTTTACTAAGATATTACTTAAGGTAAAAGCATTGATCACATGGGCTTATTCCTTCAAAGTCAACAACTTCTAGAAGGATTCTGGAATATTCTCAAGGAATCTCGAATTTCCACCCCCCCTCTACACTAGGACCCACTAAAAAGGAAACATGTGGAATCTCTTCTTGTTTTTAATGCCCACAAAGTCCACAACTTTAATCCAACCACTAATATCAAGTCAAAAAGGAGATAAGAGATACTTTCCACCTCCTTTCTACCTTTTAGACAAGATGACAAGATAGTAGTGCTCACTCTTTAGCAAATATCTGAATTCTGCCAAAAGTACAGCTAAGTTTAACCATAACTAACTTTTAGCTAGTCATGACTAACTTGATACCTCCTAAAAGTACTTTGGCAGCAAATAAACATTCTCAACCCTTAGTTATAACTAAACACCTTACTAATTGACAAACTTCCTATGTGTAACATAGGTCGTTACATTTTACCCCCGGACTAAATTTTCGCTCCGTCCTCGGAGTGAAGAGAGAACTTTCGTTGATGAAACAACTTCAACTTGTCATGATTTACCCGATCGAATCTCCTTCCTCCCAGCTCCTGAAGGTCATATGTGAAGTTGCTCCACACCTTATCTACAACAAAAGGACCAAAATATCTCGGAAGAAACTTCTTCCTAGCCCTCTTGAATCTGATAGCATCATACAACATAACCCAATCTCCGACTTGAAAAGGTTTTACCTCCCTCTTGCCCAACCTTTTGTCGTAACTCTTCTTTTGATACGCTTGAGCTCGTTCCATCCGGATCATCGCTATCGCTCGGGTCTCTTCCAACTCCATGAGTTGCTCCCTTCTTGATCTGACCACGTCTTCTCCTCTCGACCTCTTCAACTTTCGTTGAATAGTTTGAAAAGTATCCAATTCGAATTGGATGGGCAACTTGGACTCCACTCCATAAACCAGTCGAAATGGAGAGTACCCAGTAGAAGTCTTTGTTGTCGTTCGGTACTCCCATAAGATGGCATGTAGCCTCTTATCCCAAGTATGTTTCGCAGTCTCAACACCAGCATCTTTGGCGAGCATCATACAAAGTGTAAGATTGGTCTTCTCCGCAAGACCATTAGCATTTGGCTTGTATGAGGTCGTTACTCGTGCCTTGATAGAAAAGTGTTGTAGCATAGCAGTAGTCATGCTCCCTACAAACTCTCCTCCTCTATCCGAGACCAACTCTAACGGACATCCAAATCTGGTGATGATCCTCTCCCATAAGAATCTACCGACTTCTGTTTCATTGGTCTCTCTCAAAGGTCTAGCCTCTACCCACTTGGTACAATAGTCAGTGGCGACTACAATGTATCTATTTCCTCGAGGTGTCTTATTGAGAGGACCTACAAAGTCAATACCCCACTTCTCAAATGGTCCTAATATTGGAATTGATCTTAACGGAGGTGTTCTAGTAGACTTCAGAGCAAATGCTTGACATACATCGCAAGTTTTGCAATAGTCTAAACACTCCTTGAAAATCCCTCTCCAGTGATAACCCGCATCCAAAATCTTGAAAGCTGTTATCTTACCAGCAAAGTGACCTCCGCAAACAGTGCCATCGTGAAACTCGTGCATCAGCTTGAACGCCTCCTTCTGACCAACTGCTCTCCTTAGTAAGCCATCTGCTCCTTGATGAAATAGAATTCCCTCCACCATGGTGTAAGGTTTGCATCTCTTGATCAACGCGTTACGTTCTCGGGTATGCATACCTTCCAAAAAAGAGCCATCTGCAAGGAAACTCCAGATTTCCTTATACTCGTCCGGTATCTCCTCAATGCTTGTGATGGTCATCAGATGCTCGTCTGGAAACGAATCGTCAAATGGTTCTTCTCCCTCATCATCATAAGCCCTCGACAAAAGATCAGCATTCGCATGCTTTTTCCCTGGTCTATCTTCGATCACATAATCGTATTCTGTTAGAAGGATCTTCCAACGAGCAATACGACCTTCGGCATTAGGCTTATTAAAGATATACTTTAAAGCCTTGTGATCTGTGACTATGGAAAATTTCCCTCCTAGCAAGTAATGTCGGAATTTCTTCAATCCAAAGATCACCGCTAATCCTTCTCGTTCAGTCACGGAGTAATTCTTCTCCGCTGGAACCATCTGCCTACTAGCATAAGCTATAGGATGATCATGCCCATCTCCATCTAGCTGACTTAATGTACATCCGATTGCTACATTGGAGGCATCCGTATACAGAATAAATGCTTTACTCCACTCAGGTTTAGCAAGTATAGGAGCTGTCACCAATGCCTTTTTCAGCTCCTCAAATGCTTCCTTTGCCTTCTGATCATGCACTATCAAGTCAAAATCAACTCCCTTCTTCATGTACATAGTCAAAGCTATTGCTTTGTTTGAGAAGGAAAAGACAAACCTACGATAATATCCAACCATGCCAAGAAACTGCCTCAACTTTGTCAAGTTGATCGGAAATGGAAGATCCACAATCTTCTTCACCTTTTCAGGATCTACCGCAATCCCATTCTTGGAAATGATGTGCCCTAACAGCAGACCTTCTTCGCAGCCAAAGATGCACTTCTCTGGATTCAGAGAAGCGTTAGCTTGCTCCAACCGCTGCAGAACTTTGATCACATGATCAAAGTGGTCCTCCTTTCTTCCGTACACACAGAAATCATCAATGAAATCACGAACAAACTTTCCTATGAATGGTTCGAACACCTTGTTCATGAACCTCTGAAACGTGGCCGGAGCATTACACAGTCCGAATGGCATCACTCGAAATGCAAATGTTCCCCAAGGAGTAGTGAAAGTAGTCAACTGCTGGTACTCCTGTGCTATCTTGATCTGGTTGTATCCACTATAACCATCACCAAAGCTGTACCACTCATGACCGGCAACTTCCTCCAAAATCTCATCTATAAATGGTAGAGGATAATAGTCCTTCTTGGTAACTGCATTCAGCTTCTTATAGTCTATGCACACTCGCAGCTTACCATTCTTCTTCTTGACAATCATAATGGGTGAAACCCATTCTGAGTTCTCCACCTCATAGATGAAACTCGCCTCCTTCAACTTGTCTATCTCCTCCTTGACCATCATTGCCGTTGTGGGATTGACCCTTCTTTGCTTCTGTCGAACTGGTCTTGCGTGCTCCTCCAATTCGATTCGATGAGTCTCGAGAGTCACCTCCTTCAAATCCTTGTAGCTGAAAGCAAACACATGGATATATTTTCGAAATATATCTAGGAATCTACTTTTCTCCTCTTGAGTGACATTGATACCAAACTTCAAGGTAGAGAGTCTTCTCACAATCTCTGCCTCACTCAACTCTTCTTTGTCAGGATCTTTCTCCACTGCTGGTCGAGGCAACAAGTCAATAGCACTAAGCTGATGTAATGATTCATCTCGACCAAATCCTTCGTCCTCAGACGAGGATTCTTGATCGTAAGAATCGCCGGTATCTACTTCTGAGACACTCTGATCGTCCTCCGTATCAGATTCCCAGTAGTCACTAGTGGGTCTATCAGAGTCAGAAGTCACAACTCCAACACCCGAGAGAGGAACTATCACTCTATGATCTCTAGGCCCAATCCGTAAGTATCCCTTGTGCCACCTATCCGTGGTGCGCACAGCTCTCAACCAAGGCCTACCTAGGAGCAAATCATAACTAGAGTCCTTTAACACTTGAAAGGACATCAATGTTTGAACTCCCATCACAGACACGACCACCTTCTCTAACACGCCAAGAGGTCTTACCCGTTGCTTGTTAGCCATCCCCACGACAATGCTAGCCGGGCGAGTTGGTTCCATCCCCAACTTCTTCATCAATCTCTCCGATATGGCGTTTACAGCCGACCCTCCATCCACCAATACGTCAGAGACGTAGTGACCATTCAACCGGACTTCAATCTTTGAAGCCCTAGTGCATACCTCTGAAGCATGCACATCCACCACACCAACTCCCACAGACTTTGACGTCTTGCTCTTGGGTTTCTTCTTCTTGCTTCTCTTAGAACTCAGTCCTCCTCTGAGTTCCCTTCGTAAGCTGGGATTAAGTGCGATCAGTTGTCCAACAGTGATGTTGGCTTTCTGAGCACCCACATCTTCAACCACGTCATATCCCGCTTGGGAAGATGAAATGGTGAAATCCGCCATCCCCAGCTTCCTTCTTGGCTCCCTTGGTGTACTCGAAACATTACTCGAACGAGTGCTTCTACTAGCTGATTCCTCCATGAAAACCGGTTCATCAGAAAATCGAGTTCTTTTCCTTTCTTGAGCTAAAAGCTCCACCGGTGCATGAGAAGAGTTTGAACTCTCTCCTTTCTCGTAGATGGGATCTCGCACGACATCGATAGTAGCCACCCCCTTGTCTCGTCCTTGTGATGGATTTCCTCCACCCACATTCATTCTGACAGCTTCGGCACTTCTTGCTCCGTTGTTAGGACAATTTCGCTGAAAATGAGAACCTCCACACGTCCAACAAGTGATTCCTCCAAAGTTACCTTGGTTGCCTCCAAAGTTACCTTGATTTCTTCGGTTGGGATTGTTGTCGTAACCTCTTTGACCTCCTCCTCCACCTTTGTTCCTCCATTCTCGTAACTGTACCACGTTTATCTTGAGATCCGCAAGAGTGTCAGTGATGCTCTTCAGCTCGGCATGAAAATCAGAGGTGGCAGTAGACATCGTTGTTGGGACAAACGGTCTTGGCACCACCGTTGGAGTAGGAGCTGACGTTGAAGCAATCACCAATTGTGATGGTGCAGGTGCGATCGTTGTGGCTACACCAGGAGTCGGAGTTGACACCAGAGCAGCATGATGAGGTTGGATGATATCTCCTTCATCCAAACTCTCTTCCATATTTGTCGCTATCTTGATGGCCTCCGCTTTGGTTGCTGGCTTCTCGTACCTCACTTGGGTTCGAATTGAAGGTCTCAACCCTCCCACCAAGTTCTTGGTCAGCACTGCTCCAATCCCCGCCATCGTTAGTTCCACATTGTCTCCACTCTTCCGTAGGACCGTCCGAAACCGTTGCTCCAACTTATCCACCCTTTCGGCATATTGCCGAACTTTCTCGTCGTCACGTTGCTTCAAATGAGTAAGCTCCACCATGAGCTTCTTATAACTCTCTTCTGGAAGAAATTCTTCGATGAGTGCATTACTCAACGTCTCCCATGTGTCCTCAACTGCACCAGGTGTCTGGCTCTTCACTCGGTCTTCATACCACGTAAGAGCAAAATCTTCTAAAAACTCTGGCAGTAACAACACCCATTCTTCCTTCCTTCTCACGTTGTTTCCGATGCAACCCCTTTTGAAGTCTCGAACAAACGGTTCTACATCTTCATTGTCCTTCCCATGAAACACGGGTAGCTTTCCCATCTTGTAACTACTCTTTCTACTCTTCTAATCGTCGTGCAATAACTACTCGCTAAAAGAGTACGAACATCACCAATTCCATTCGCGAATAATCTACCATAGGTAAAATGAAAGTAAATGGTTGTAACAACACCTCTTGTGCCATCTCTTCTCCCAAGGTAATCATGAGTCTGAGTCGCATCACCGCCTTCTCCACCATTCGAATGACGATCTCCATCACAACTCAACCGAGTCCTCTTTTGAAGTCGACAACTTCTCCGTCTCAGCTCTTTGAGTCTCGTCCAACTTCTCGACTACTGACGTAAGTAGGGCGGCCACATCGACGCACTTGTGTCCTCTTGATAGATCACCCACTCCACAACTTGGACAAGGATCTTCGCCTAGAAGATGAATTGGCGCTGGTGACGATGGACCCACTCGAAGACTTAAATCAGTAAACTCCCGCTTCCCTTTAGCTCTCTCGGTTCTGATTCTAGTTGGACAATTCACTACTTTATGTCCCAACCCTCTACAGAAATAACACCACAAGTCGGTTTCTACTCTTCTCCTCGGAGATTCTACTTGAGGTTTTGTACTAGGGTTCTCAAACTCAACGATAATCTCTTTCGAGCTCTCTCCGACGCTTACTATGACATCTAAACCTTGAGGAAGGTTTCTAAGTCTAACTTTCCAATCTTTTGAATTTCCACTCATGTTGCACCTTCTCAACCATTAAGTGGACAAAATATCATAGAGGAAAATAATTCTACATTACTTTCTTAACTCTTCCGAGCTTTATATTAGAAATCGTGCATTATACATGCTATACACGAAATAAAATCTAATCTAATATTAACTATCAAAGATATGATCCTCCTCACCCTCGTTTGTACTCATCACAACAGACATCTTGAACTCACTCTTGTAAGGATCCAACTCTATTTCACCAGGAGCATTCGTGGCCTCCATAGTGAATGATGCTTTAAACTCGACTTTCTTCAAATCTGTGCCAATTGTCGCGGAAGCTTCTTCGTATAGAGTAAAGAGGGCACCCCAAGTGCTATAGATGCGTGTTCGTAACTCATCTATACTTAACTTGGGCTTCTCCGTCTCTGTTCGAACTCCTAAACGTCTCTTCTTCCACCTCGTCATTCGAACTGGATTTCCCATGACGTATCTTCAAGACCTCCTTGTATGCCGAAACGTATCTCTCTTAGTTGGTAAGAGATCTCTCCAAGATTTTTGTGGTCTCCAGTAGCTCAACCTCCAAGCTACTAAATCATGAAGTTTCAACAGAAACTTCCCTAATCAGAAGAGATGGTGATGACTGTACAAATTTTCAGAGAACTGAAATTTGTATATTTTCACTTCCCTCATGGTTGTCAACCCCCTCCACTTTGAAAAATCCTTTCTCCCTCTTCAGACCTCATCTTCTCATGATTTCTTTTGTCCTGGATAGCTTATCAGCCACTCTAAAACACTGGAAAGTTTCTCAGGAAAATAAAATTCACAGAAAATCTGACACTGACTGTAAACTTTTTCCAGAGAACAGAATTCCTCAACTCTCACGAATAGACCCCCTCAACTTTGAAAAATCATTGCTCCCTCTCTAGACCACCTTTTCCTATGATTCCTTTTGTCTTAGATAGGTTATCAGCCAATCTAAAACACTGGAAAGTTTCTCAGGAAAATAAAATTCACAGAAAAGTTGACAGCGACTGTACAAATTTTCCAGAGAGCAGAATTTCTAAACTCACAAATTTCTCTCCTCTAATAACTTTTCTCTCCTCCTTCTCTACAACTCTTGTTGCACCTTCTTTCAACTCTCCTCAAACCCTTTCTAAGTGAACAAGATGTAAAGAATGACTTCGAACGCGTCATATATCACTACGGGATACACGAAAGGTTCTAACGTTGCTAACATCGCGTTAGCTCTCTCTCCTCCCAACGTTCTCTCCATGTGCTCTCTCATAATCTCCTTTTGTCGAATATAGAACTGAACTCTAAACATCGTTCAACGATCCCTTCAAGTGAGGTCCCGGCAACGGAACCAAAAATGTAAACCCTCCGCGGTCCTAACGATCAACTATCCCCCGATCTCTTAACCTCCACGATCGTCATCCACGAATCTGCAACTGTCGGGCCTGTCTCTCACTCAGGGGTCACCTCTGATGGCTTTGATGGAAGCACACCATGAATCTTGAAGGGAAAAATGCTAAGTTCACTCTCATTCATACCCACAAACTTATCAACTAAAATCTCCATAATCTCATCCACTAAAATCCTCCATTCTAACGACGTCTCTCAAGTTCTCACATGCTAAAAATGTCCCACACTCTCTATATTACTCAAGTTGTCATTACGACAATGTGAAAACAAGGATGAGGAGCTCTTCTCTACTCCTCTATTTATACATTCTAGGTTTTTACTTTGGTACCCTCGGTAACTCAGCCGTAACTACTTTTACCGGGTTTTACTAAGATATTACTTAAGGTAAAAGCATTGATCACATGGGCTTATTCCTTCAAAGTCAACAACTTCTAGAAGGATTCTGGAATATTCTCAAGGAATCTCGAATTTCCACCCCCCCTCTACACTAGGACCCACTAAAAAGGAAACATGTGGAATCTCTTCTTGTTTTTAATGCCCACAAAGTCCACAACTTTAATCCAACCACTAATATCAAGTCAAAAAGGAGATAAGAGATACTTTCCACCTCCTTTCTACCTTTTAGACAAGATGACAAGATAGTAGTGCTCACTCTTTAGCAAATATCTGAATTCTGCCAAAAGTACAGCTAAGTTTAACCATAACTAACTTTTAGCTAGTCATGACTAACTTGATACCTCCTAAAAGTACTTTGGCAGCAAATAAACATTCTCAACCCTTAGTTATAACTAAACACCTTACTAATTGACAAACTTCCTATGTGTAACATAGGTCGTTACAGTACAGCTCCTTAGCCATCAGATTAATCTCTGAGCTGTGATCAATCAATGCCACCACAGGTTCCTCTAGATCTCCCAGCTTCACTAAGGTCTCTGTGGTTGCTCTCGCCCAATGGTTGTGAGAATAATGGCTCTTCTGTGATGCTTCCATCTCATCTTCAAACCTCACGTGCTGATCTGATCTTCCCTCTGATACTTGAGAGCAGTAACCAGCAATCTCATCTTCCTCATCCTCCGACAGTTTGGTCCCTAGAGCGTTAAGCGTAGCTGCTTCATCCAAAATCTGACGTTTTCTCTTGATGATATCTATGATAACCTCATGGAACTCACGCTTTGCAATCCCAAGAATCTCACCCAAAGTAAACTCAACCTTCCCATTCAAGATACGATTCTCTAACACTTGCTTCAGGTCTGTAGCAATCTCAATGTCAGACTGAAGTTTGTATGCAAGCATCTTACCCTTCTCCTTGCTTCTCTCCTTCTCATTGGGTGTTGTAGGTGGTAGATCCTCCATATTCTCCTCCCGAGTAGGTGTTGTCTCCTGCCTTGCCTTTGGTCTAGCCCTTTCACTCCTTGTAGCAGGTCGTTTGGCTGTAGAAGCCTCACCTGCATCCTCCCTCCTGCGTTTTTCTTCTAGTACAGCTTCATGCTGACTTCTTGCAACATAAGCATGCACTGACATAGTATCCACAGGATCATTCCATCCTGTAGCTTCTCGAATTGAGTTGCCAACCCTTCGTAGCACATCCTTGTCTAGCTCTGTTCTAGCTACGGATCGCATTACATCAGAGCACAACCCAGTAGTCCCTTTCTCTCTCTCCATCTCCACTTTCACTCCACATGTAGCAGCATTCACAAGAGAAACAGCATGTGATGCTGATATCTGATTCACAAGTCTCTTCATACCACCCTTGCCAAAGTTGGTTCCCAACATCATCCCAGTCTCTCTCAGACGGATCTTACCATCTTTGAAGAAGATAATATCCTTCCTCAATGCATCTGGAAACTCCCCACAATCTCTTCTTACATGGTCTAGGCTATCACACCATATACAACGATGAACAAAGCCTTCTCTCATCTGAGGTCTCTGCATAGCAGGCTGTACATTCTGCTCCTTCTCTTCTAACCTAGTGAGCTTAAGCTTAAGCTCCTTCAAACCCTTAATCAACTCATCAAGCGGTGAGTCTTCCTCTCTAGCAATTACCAAAGCGGGCTTAGTAGGCAACTGCTTGACAAGAATTATCAGAGGTGTTGCTTCACTTACCACCACCTTGTCCCTTCTTCTCTGTCTCTTGGTCAACAAAGAGACAGCCTCTTCAACCTCCTTCCAGTCAGTCTTCAATCCTCTCTCCTCACTCTTGTCTTCCAGCAACAGCTCAAGCTTCTCCTGAATAGTCACGTCCGCTGCTTGTAGGAAAAGCTCGGTCTTCTCCACCTCTAGTGTAAGCTTCTCTTTCCTAGAAAGCTGAGCATACTGACGATCAAACTCCCTTAACAGCTCATTTACAGACAAACCTTTGTTAGGCTTCACCACCCACTCCAAGAACGTTCTCTTGGTCACCCTCTCTGAATCTTCAGTGTAGTACTCCTCCTTCAAAGCGTGCATAAAGCTCTCCCAACTCTGTCCTTGCTGCTGCTTGAGCTCCTTCACACGCCCACGAATCTCAGGGACAACAGCAAGTTCAAAGTTCTCCACCATCTCCTTCTCAGGTACCTTGTTCACCTCCATCTCCCTAGCATAGTATCGCACATACTTGGAAATATCTGTCCCCTTGAACTGGTCCATCTGATGCACCACAGATTGCAACGCCTTGGTTGCTAATACCTCCTTCCTCTCTGTGCTCTGCTGCTGCTGCATAAACATGGAAAAAGCTTGGAACATCTTCATCGTAGCAGCATCAAACTGAACAGATTGCTGAGCAGCAGCAGCACCTCCACTTGATGATCCTTGGTTGGCCATGATATCTGATCTTGTAACACTCTCAAGAAAACTCCCACCCTAGAAGTTTCACGTCGAGTTCACAAAAAAGAGAGTATGTCGGAGTGTGATCCGTCTATCTAGAAAAGCGCCGAGCTTCTGTCTGTGGTTGTTTACTCAAGAGGTTGGCTTTCAGGTCACAACAGGGGCCATAAACACTCACACAGTTGTGTAGGATCCTCTAATATGCTCAAAAAGCAAAATTCAGGTCTAGCTGGTAGTAATAAGATCCGGCGGTGAACTTTGACACTCACGGAGAAGAAAACTATGAAGGTTTAGACTTCTAAACTTCCCTTACATGCAAATGAGGTACTACTGAACTCACACACGAAGTTTCAGCCTGAGATCAAATTCTGACACGGAGATATGGACAGAAAAGTTTTGAACAAGAAAACTACGGCAATTTCTGGTACCCAGCCAGCTATTTCGACCTATAACAGGAGTTTGGCTCGATCAATTTCGAAGTTTCTTACAGGATTTGCAGTTCACAGCTTGCTGAACACTCCTGTGAAGTTGGGACTCCTGAATGTACACAGAACTCCAGATCTCCTCCTCTGAAGTCGCTGCTCTAGATTAAGAGCTTTTCAGACCCCCTCAACTTCAGCGGCCGCCCTGAATTACTCAGTCGCTCAATCGATATGAAACTTTTTGGGAAATCGTAGCCCTGCTGGCAGAGAACACAACCTTGAAGTTTTGAAGCAATTTCCTCAAATCTGCTGCGAGTGACACTGAAAACCCTAAATCCAACAAAAGTGATTCAGTTCTGGCACAATCCGAACTTCAATTGCTCATAACTCCGTCTTTATTGACTCAAATCGGCCGGAACACCGTATGCAAAGGTGTCAAACATATACATAAAGGACTAGAAGTAATATGAGCTAACTTCTAGAACTACTAAACCTAAGCGTCGGAGCAGAAGTCAAGCATGTAGCCGCCAAGTAGCGCGACAACAGTGTATATCTTGTTGTGAGGAACAATGGATCTGAAATATCCATCGAATGTTTCTCTCAACCTTTGGGTCGATATCTAGTGTCAATGCAGACCAAAGATCAACCATGGGGCTTGGATCGTGAGAAACTTGGGGTAAGAATATTTCAACCGAGTGATAGCTTTGCCGTTTTCTTTTGTCGTACCTTTTATTGTAGATCGTTTCCAGGTTATAATATTGATTTTGTATTAGTCTATGACTCAATCGGTCCATTCTGGTTGAGCGTTTCTATGAGTGACAGATCGCAAAGAATCCTTCGACATGTCTCAAGGATTTTTTGAGGTCTTGGAGTCTTATTGATGTCGTATGACTCTTTGGGAGTAAAAATTCGTTCTAAGAGAAAAAGTTGAGTGAAGAAAAGACAAAACTAAAACTCTTTTTGCTCTCATTGGTCTACTTTTGGACCAATGGTGTTCTAACTGATGCTCGCAATGTTTTCGTGGTTTTTGGAGGCTTCAGAAGGCTATTCGAGGAAAGAAGGATATGGTTGGAAGCACTCGACTGGGGCTACAATCTGGGCTGAAGAATCGATCGATTTGATGGAAGGATGAGGACGCTATGATCGATTGAGTGGAGGGGGTGAAATTAGTATCTACTACTACGTTTCTGGTTGTTCCGGAAGACTCGTGAGGAGTTTGAGGATCTGTCAGTTGGATTGGAGAGCTGACGATGACCTGGTCGTTTTGATATCAAGTTCAATCGATTCTTGATCATTTTGGTCTGTCAACCGCATGATTGAAGTTGAAGAGTGCAGACGTGATGAGACAGGTACTACGAACTGTGATAGTCATGGAGAATTTGCTACTGCTCGAATTTTGAATCAAACTTCTGAGTGAAACTTTCCAAGATTGGAGTATGTCTTATCAGTAAGATACTTGGGAAGTTTCATCTCAAATGGTCGAATAATTTGTTCACAATCTTGGATCAAATGTACATGGGTCTGTAAAGCTCTTAAGTTAGCACAGATTACAGTTTGATCCATATCTGAGAATTGTTTGAGATTTCGACCTGAAAATTGTTCAAGGTAGGAGTGAAGGATCCAATCAAGCTTCTTGAGAAGTTTGATCATCATTGGTCGACTGGTTCGGGAGGACTGAGGTCTCAAAGTTTGGAGAAGTTTTTATTATTAGCGATTTTGAGTTTTTCGGTCACATCTATTGTCACTTTTGGTTAATTTCGAGCAATTTGAGGAGGAGTTTGTTGTTGAAACTACCATGCCTGCATACAAATCGACATTCAGAAGGTGTGGGGCTGATGCCAGCTCTTGGTGGTGAAGGAGAACGAAGTCGTGATGAGTCATAAGCCGATGTTTGGATTCTCAGAGCTGCGAGGTATTATCGTCGTTGGTGCTCTGTTGAGATCTGAGTAGTGCTTTGAAGCATGCATGCTTTACCTTGCTGGAATGCTTAGTAGACCAGGGTGTACAGCAAATTGTATTAGGACTCTATCAAGTTGATTGAGTGATCTTATAGCATCTTTCGGTTGTACTACATAAAGTTGTGACGGTTGGATTGATGAGTAGTTGGCGTCGCTGGGGAGCTATTAAGTCGTGCTTCTAGTAATATAGAGGAGTTACTTCAGTTAGATAGTACAGAGCTGATTATTTCAGTTAGAGTATGAAAAGATCTGTTTGTAACACAAGTCTTGCAACTTATACGTATCTTTGGATCGTAGCAAACTTTAAACTTGAGTCGAGTGGGTATGAGGTCACTCTGACTAGAAGAGTATATAGTGAAACATTTGAGTGAGAACATCCAGATCTAGAGCCAACCTTGTCAATCCACATACCTCTACACAGCCATATACCCAATGTATTTCTAGACAAAAAAACACGTCAAACGACAACGTGCAGAAGTTAGGGTTCCTTCACTGATGTTCTTCGACGCGCAGTACTACGAGGTCGTTCTTCTCCAACTTCGGCATATCTTCAATCTGCTATAACTTTGTCGTTCAGATTTCATTTGTCTCACACAACATATCGTTAGAAAGTTCTTCGTCCGAGGAACTCAACTATGAGAAAGTCCTATCCCAAGTGTCTTCATAAATTCGGTAGATTCTTTCAGAACAGAGATTCTTCACTAAATTTCTAATTAACACTATTCTACTCATATCTTCTATCTTCTACCACCTATTCTTCTTATTTATTTTACAACTAATCAATTAATTAACAAAAACAAAAATCAAGGCTTTACAACACCGACGACGTTGGATGTGATCACAGGGTGCACTATTTTACGAGTGCGTGAGGTGTTATCTTATGAAGTACTCATGTTAGAGGGTCATGATGGTGTTATTTGGAAGGACCATGTGCGTAATTGTGCGTCATGTCATCTTCTCAACATCGGTGGGACCGTTGACCCAAGCTTAGCAGTTGTACGTGCGAGTTTGTGGTGTATGTTGTGTGCGTCTACTGGTGGAACAGCCCGTATGTTGGTGTGTGATGGTTGTTCGAGAGGTTGACACATGTCATGTTTGACTCCATATCTCAGAGTTTGACTAAGTCTGATACTGCCAGAAGATGGATCACAGTTAATTTCAATGCTAAGGTAATGATGGACTGGACCGATGTCAGTCATTTTAAACCGTGAGCTTAATTTCTCTTTCACATGAGATAATAAAGTCTCACTGCTACTGACAATCACAGTGTTATCCACGTCGAGAGCAAGAATGACGAAGTGTTGTTTCTGATGCAGGTAGTAAACGTTTCCGTCTGCACCGGACTTAGCAAATCCAAGAGAAAGCAAGAATTTATCGATGATCAAGTCTCATCTTCCTCATCCTCCGACAGTTTGGTCCCTAGAGCGTTAAGCGTAGCTGCTTCATCCAAAATCTGACGTTTTCTCTTGATGATATCTATGATAACCTCATGGAACTCACGCTTTGCAATCCCAAGAATCTCACCCAAAGTAAACTCAACCTTCCCATTCAAGATACGATTCTCTAACACTTGCTTCAGGTCTGTAGCAATCTCAATGTCAGACTGAAGTTTGTATGCAAGCATCTTACCCTTCTCCTTGCTTCTCTCCTTCTCCTTGGATGTTGTAGGTGGTAGATCCTCCATAGTCTCCTCCCGAGTAGGTGTTGTCTCCTGCCTTGCCTCTGGTCTAGCTCTTTCACTCCTTGTAGCAGGTCGTTTGGCTGTAGAAGCCTCACCTGCATCCTCCCTCCTGCGTTTTTCTTCTAGTACAGCTTCATGCTGACTTCTTGCAACATAAGCATGAACTGACATAGTATCCACAGGATCATTCCATCCTGTAGCTTCTCGAATTGAGTTGCCAACCCTTCGTAGCACATCCTTGTCTAGCTCTATTCTAGCTACGGACCGCACTACATCAGACCACAACCGAGCAGTCCCTTTCTCTCTCTCCATCTCCACTTTCACTCCACAGGTAGCAGCATTCACAAGAGAAACAGCATGTGATGCTGATATGTCATTCACAAGCCTCTTCATACCACCCTTGCCAAAGTTGGTTCCCAACATCATCCCAGTCTCTCTCAGATGGATCTTACCATCTTTGAAGAAGATCAGATCCTTCCTCAATGCATCGGAAAACTCTCCACAGTCTCTTCTTACATGGTCTAGGCTATCACACCATATACAACGATGAACAAAGCCTTCTCTCATCTGAGGTCTCTGCATAGCAGGCTGTACATTCTGCTCCTTCTCTTCTAACCTAGTGAGCTTAAGCTTAAGCTCCTTCATACCCTTAATCAGTTCATCAAGCGGTGAGTCTTCCTCTCTAGCAATTACCAAAGCGGGCTTAGTATGCAACTGCTTAACAAGAATTATCAGAGGTGCTGCTTCACTTACCACCACCTTGTCCCTTCTTCTCTTGTCTCTTGGTCAGCAATGAGACAGCCTCTTCAACCTCCTTCCAGTCAGTCTTCAATCCTCTCTCCTCACTCTTGTCTTCCAGCAACAGCTCAAGCTTCTCCTGAATAGTCACGTCCGCTGCTTGTAGGAAAAGCTCGGTCTTCTCAACCTCTAGTGTAAGCTTCTCTGTCCTAGAAAGCTGAGCATATTGACGATCAAACTCCCTTAACAACTCATTTACAGACAAACCTTTGTTAGGTTTAACCACCCACTCCAAGAACGTTCTCTTGATCACCCTCTCTGAATCTTCAGTGTAGTACTCCTCCTTCAAAGCGTGTATAAAGCTCTCCCAACTCTGTCCTTGCTGCTGCTTGAGCTCCTTCACACGCCCACGAATCTCAGGGACAACAGCAAGTTCAAAGTTCTCCACCATCTCCTTCTCAGGTACCTTGTTCACCTCCATCTCCCTAGCATAGTATCGCACATACTTGGAAATATCTGTCCCCTTAAACTGATCCATCTGATGCACCACAGATTGCAACGCCTTGGTTGCTAATACCTCCTTCCTCTCTGTGCTCTGCTGCTGCTGCATAAACATGGAAAAAGCTTGGAACATCTTCATCGTAGCAACATCAAACTGAATAAGTTGCTGAGCAGCAGCAGCACCTCCACTTGATGATCCTTGGTTGGCCATGATATCTAATCTTGTAACACTCTCAAGAAAACTCCCACCCTAGGTGTTTCACGTCGAGTTCATCAAAAAGAGAGTATGTCGGAGTGTGATCCGTCTACCTAGGAAAGCGCCGGGCTTCTGGCTGTGGTTATTTACTCAAGAGGTTGGCTTTCAGGTCACAACAGGGGCCATAAACACTCACACAGTTGTGTAGGGTCCTCTAATATGCTCAAAAAGCGAAATTTAGGTTTAACTAGTAGTAATAGGTTTAAGCGGTGAACTTTGACACTCAAAGAGAGGAAAACTATGAAGGTTTAGACTTCTAAACTTCCCCTACATGTAAATGAGGCACTACTGAACACACACGAAGTTTCAGCCTGAGATTGAATTCTAGCACCGAGATGTTGACAGAAAAGTCCTGAATAAGAGAATTATGGCAATTTCTGGTACCTAGACAACTATTCTGACATAGAACAGAGAATTGGCTTGATGAATTTCAAATCTTCTCACAGTATTTGAAGTCTACAGGATGCTGAACATCCCTGTGAAGTTGGGACTCCTGAATGTACACAGAACTCCAGATCTCCTTCTCTGAAGTCGCTACTCTAGATTAAGAGCTTTTCAGACCCCCTCTGCTTCAGCGGCCGCCCTGAATTACTCAATCACTCAAATGATTCGAAACTTTTTGGACAGTCGTAGCCCTTCTGACAGTGAACGCAACCACGAAGTTTTGAAGTGATTTCCTCAATTCTGCTGCAATTGGCACCGAAAACCCCAAAATCAACAAAAGTGACGCAGTTTTGGCACAATCCGAACTTCAATTGGGCATAACTCCTTGTTTATTGATCCAAATCGAGCAAAAATTTCACTGACAGTGCTTGGCACGACGAGCTCTCTCTTCCTGTGTTCTCAGATTTCGAAGATCCCTCACCAAATGCTCGAACTCCACTCTAGAGCTCTGTTTCTAAACTAAGAGTTTTACAAAAGATAAAAATGGACCAATGGGAGTTCATAGCTCCACTTGACTGTCCTTTTGTGCCTTAAACTACCTGGTAACTTATCTACACTCATAGGCTACCACGTCAAGCCCCCTAGAGTGCCAGCGTAAAACTTAAACTACCTAAAACGACACATAGCCTTGAAAAATAACTTAAATCAGCTAGAAAGCGTGCATGGGCGACAAGTAAGTACAACCCATGAGCTCAAACCCCTATCAGCATGGAAACCCTAAGTTATGTACATTGAACGTCATTGACAAGTAAGAAGTCACTTGCACAAGCGCACAAATGCTTGAACAAGATAACTAACATACTATCAGCCTATTAGGACTCAAAATAGTGTTAACACCGTATGCAAAGGTGTCAAACATATACATAAAGGACTAGAAGTAATATGAGCTAACTTCTAGAACTACCAAACCTAAGCGTCGGAGTAGAAGTCAAGCATGTAGCCGCCAAGTAGCGCGACACCGGTGTGGATCCCTGTGGGACCGCATCTCCAGTCCCGGGGTCGTCGGAGGTCAACGTGACCTGCAAGGACGTAGGGGGACTGCCTCTGCAGTCCGCGGGGTGGCAGTCTGTCAAGTGCCGAGCCCCTTGGTGGCAACGTGGATCTCGGAGGGACCACGCTGTGGGGTGCAAGGCCCAAGGGGTGGAAGGCCCCCGGTGCAGAACTCAGAACCGGGGTGGAATCCGGAAGCTCCCCACTTCTGAGAATCCACGTAGATTCCTGGAGGTCCGCGTGAGAGTCCGTAGAGATGGGAGACTCTCGGTCTACAGAGGTCATTAAGGTCTCTCGTGATCTTGGAGGCCGCGTATGAGCTGCTGGGCGTGCGTAGAAGGGCGTGGGCCGTTCAAGAGGCACGGGGTTGAGGCCAGGAGTTGCTAATTCCAAGTAAGTGGTCGCCACTTGGAGATTGTTGGCTGCAGGGGGCAGGTTATTAGACGCGATCCGCGTGAGGGAGTTTAGTACGTTGTCATACGGTGCCGTGCCGGTTTGAGTGAGGTCAATCGACGCACGCGGGGTTGGAGGGAGACTTGCTCGTGGTGTGCGGGTAGAGAAAATACCAAAAGGTGTGTGGGTAAAGGGGGTAGAACTCGCCTGCAGTGAAATTTGACTCTCATTACCCAAGTCTGTTATTTCCGTCATTTGTGGAGTAGGGACTTCAACTGTGGATGTATGCTCCGAAATCAGAGGAGAAAAATGTGTGAATCAGTTGTGTACGTTTCCTCTTGAGTGTGCACATTTTGTGAGACGAGACTGGATCTGGATCATAGGAAACGGATCTTGCGCATGTTGTGATTGTAAAAGGAGACGTTGGTCCGCTGGTTTGATTGTGGTCTAGCTCGTAAACGCGGTCCTGATCTCTGACTGGGAGGTAGAGTGTGAACTATTGGAGTCTTTCCAACTGCAGCAACAAGCGCGGTTTGGTCAGCGGCCAAAATTGAATTTCTGAGCATGTAGAGGTCGTCAACGGTGGGACAGGGAGCTAGCACTTGTCCAAATCTGTCCTCAAGGTGATAGAATCCGTTGCCAATTAAACACCAGCCACCATTGACATCGAATTGCCGAGCTGAGAATAGATTCGACTGCAAGGCAGATACATCGAGAACGTCACGTATGTACACATGCTCATCGTTGAGCATGCGTACTTCCACCATGTCAGAACCGACGACGTGGATGTAGTGTTATCACTGAGTAGAATGGCATCATTTTCGGTGTTATATCGCTTGAGACGTGTGAGTACTCGACGAATTGTCGTCGATTGTGAGCCATGTGGTGTATGACACCCGTGTGCACATACCAATTAGGGTCAGTTGTCTGCACGATTACAGATGAGCATTGTGCCATCAAAACCCGTCGAGTGTTGTTATTGTTGTTTTGAGAACGACGATTTTTATTTCTATTCTTATTTTGGTTGCCAGCATTCGAGTTTTCATTGCTGCAGTTGGGTTTGTTCGGACACTCGGCGATGCGATGTCCGGGCTTGTTGCACTAGAAACATTTCTCGTTAGGATCTGGTGGTCTTTTCAGTGACTGATTACCACCTTGTCGGTTGCCGTTGTTGCGCCAATTGTTGCTGTTGCGTCCTCCTTGCCGACGTCCTGCAAACAAAACAGTAGATGGTTTGACCGATAACTTGCGTCCAATTATTTCCTCTTGGATGAGGAAGATGATAAGATCCTGTAGCGAGAGGTTCGGGCTTGTTCTCATCGTCTGCAAGAATAGATGGTAGTTGTTGGGCATGCTGCCCATCAATGCGAGGACTTGCTCCTTGTTCTCAACTACTAATCCAGCTGAAGTCATGTGCTGGAAAAGAGACTTGAAGTTGTTCATGTGTTGGGTGATCGTCTCGTTAGGTTTCATCTTTAAAACCCGTTATTTCTCTCTTAAGATTTTGTACCTCCGCTAACAGAACGATAAAATTTTGTTAGCGAAGGTACAAAATCTTAGTGAGTGAAGCGTCCTCCAACTGCTCTCACCTAAGGGCCGAATGCCTACCTAGTGCCTATGCTATTGTGCTAGTGGATCAACAAAGCAAAGCTCTGATACCATGTTGGAAATGTACTACTGGTAGAATAGACTAAAGTAAAACTCTAAGTCACGGCATACAGACAGTGTGAGTGTGAGAGAGCTCCTGAAGAGCGTGTAGGCAGAACCAAGCAAATGAATTACTTAATAATGTACAATGGTCTTGGGCTTGGATAATATAGTCTTGGTCTTGGTCTTGGTGACCTTATGAAAGATCAGCACCTAATAACCCGAACCTGTTACTGGAAAGTATATTCATATTGTATTCCAACAATATCTTCTCAAATTAGAGCTTTTACTCTTCTACGGATTCACTTCTGTAGAAGGAAAGAAAAGAGCTCAAGCCTTCTTTCGCTTCACTATTTCTTGACTATCCAAAGTATATGTCAAAAGACAAAAGGACTGAGAGTTGAGAACTGAGCTCTATTATAGTTGCCAAGTATAGAAGCTATGAGAAAAAATTTCCAAATTTATATTTCACAAGACAACTGCAACGACAACTTAGGAAGAGCCTACTCCTCAGCTTCTTAATCGAACTCATCACTATCATCTGAGTTCAGAAAAAGTAAATCAGTAAAATCTAAAATATCATAAGGGTGTGCAGCTTGACTCTCTAGCTCTATACCAGCAGTTGTAGAGGAGAAAGTAACGGTCCGAGCATTGCTCGTCTCCAGAGGAAGGTCCGTTGGCTCATTCACCTCTTGTGTTTCAACAATCAGAGGATGCACTAGCTCATTCCCCTCCTCTGCTCTAGCACTCATGGCGCACTGACTCAGAGTTTAGCAAAGTTGGACACTGTCGTCTATTATGACGTGGCTGCTTGCAAACAGACGCATCTTAGAACATAAGTGCGTGCAGGTCAAGCTGACGGTGGAATCACCAGCACTGCGATTTATTCGAGGAAGGTTGGTTTGCATATCTACTTCAATATCTCTGTCGCGCGACATTGGAGCAAACTGAGTTTTGAGGTCGCAAGCAAGTTGACAGTCACTTCCATACCATATCCTGTCGGAGCCACATTGTTGTTCGCATTCATGAGAGCCTCCTCATCAGCAGGTCTGGAGAGAGGTCGACATGATATCATCTCCACAACACGATGTTTGTCTCTCTTGAGAGCCACTGATGGTGCCGCACATCCATATACTGGTTCCAAATCCTGAACTATAAAAGACGGCAGTGCGTGTTGATCATATATGCCAAACAGAGAAGCAGAATACCATATAGAGTGAAAGTAATAGGTTCAGTCTGTCCCGATCTCACGATCCCAATATATCGAATGCATACACGACCAACGCATATCTTGAAACTCGAAACAAGAACATTCACCTCTACAAACATCCTCCCGCCGTTTGACTATAAAAGTTGTACCACCTAAAGCTTGGATACTAGCTTGCGACTGGGACGAGATAGAGCACATCAGTTGCTCTGCTGCAATCTTGTTCTCCCGCATCCTATCTTCTGCATAGAGGGTCAGAAGACCGCTGTGCAACTCAATGGCTGTTCTCCGCTTAGAAAATTGTTCCATGATATAAAACCGCAAGTCTAGCAATATTCGAAAAGGCTCATGTAGCCGAATGGGTTTGAGAGCATTGTTGAGAGATTCTGCCAAGTTTGATGTAACCTTGTCATACCGTGGAAGAGGAAACCAAGCAGAACTATAACACTCTGGTCAAATAGATTTCAAGTATGTGGTCAAAGCAAGACCTTTATTTCCTTGCTCCTCAATTCTCTTCATGATTTGTTGAAACCTACCAAGACAAAAACATATTATTTACATCTATATTATTCAAGTTTAGCCAAAGATGAAGTTCAACTCGATGAATGAAGTTACCAGAGAGTACAATTATAGTTCCATGCTTCGGATGTATAGATGAGCAAGAAATAGCTTCTCCGCTTCACGATCAAAACGGTCTCGTATGTTCATACAGATGTGTTGAGCGCAATGACCATGCATAGATCCAGAAAACACCTCACTAACCGCATTTTCCAAGCCCTTTTGTCTATCTGACACGAACATCATCTCTAACAAGCAAATGTCATGTATTGATTCTCTCAACAAACGCAAGAACCAAGTCCAAGTGTGAGTGGACTCTCCCGAAGCCACTGCGTATGCAAGAATGATAGCTTGATTATTCTCATCAAGCACAATGCTAGAAAGATCTGACAGAGACATTTTTGATTTTTAGAATGACAGGCATCTAACGCTTTGACTTTCTGCGTAAACGTAGAACACCACGAGTAGTCTCTGGGCAACTGAACGCATGATGGAATATTCAAGGACTGTTCTCTCAGTTTCCTCAGTCCACAACAGCTTTTTCATTGATACTCTCAATGCGCATACACAATACAGAAATGGAATGTTGTGCATTGGTTCCCATGCAGAGAATCACATGAATGTTCGCGCATCCACCACAATTGTGAATATGTAGTTTTTCTACTGAAAAAACATCAGAATTCTTCCACGAGATCTCTCACTGGTATATTCTGATTTATAGCAACTCGATTTCCAAGGACAGACCCTAACCAGCGAGAATTCTTTGCTGGACCACGTCATAGATGGATACTAGTTGGACACGAATGAGTCACATCACATCTCGTTTTTGTGATAGCTCAACTCAATCTACTTCTTTGTGCTCTTACTCGAAAAAGACAACATAACAGGACCTCTACCCGCATAATGAACCACCTCGTCACAACCTCCTTTCTTCGAGTAAGTATACTCATTGATACTCCAGGTTGCGGTATTCTAACGACTCTCCAGATGTGATGTTGTTCTTCTCTATGAGCAGTCGTCGTCGAGTTCATCATTGAGTGAAATCATGGAAATTTCGAGTGATGCCGTCAGCAACTTGTACTGGAACTACATTCTCACCAAATGCATTTCGAACCGTGAAGTTTCGAGCTCGAATAGGAGTACCGTATCTACATACTCGCAATCAGCAATCGGCTTTTGACTTCGTCTTGTGGCATGCACGGTCAACAACAACGCATCATCGAACTCAGCGAAGCTTTCAAATACCTCATCAGCTTTGATTCGCGAAGTGGCCTTCCGCACTTCTTTCGAGGATCGACCGTTCGCATCGACCAGATGACGCACTTGCTCGTTCATGAACTGACGTCTTCATCGATAGAATGACCTCTCAGCACGAACATGATCGACTCTACGAGCCCATGGCAATGAGAAAGAAAACTCGTTTGTTGGAAAATTCAAGTTGTCAATGTTCTAATCCTCTATCGCAGCATCCATAGTTTCACGTTCAAACGGTTGATGGCTCCAAGCTCTTCCGCACAAGCATTTCATTCGCAAACAGTCAAGTTTGTGTCCCCGACTTCCACTAACATACGATTTGATTTTTGTGCAACGTCTGCAATCCCACGAACATGCTGGGGAAGACAGTCGACCATCTCCGTCTCGTGATTGTCAATCAATCACACAAGCCTTCCAACTCAAGAGTCCTGCCAGCGTGCATTCAAAACTGTCTATTACCACTCATGGGTACTACCAAGAGAGTGAGAGGCCAGACCAAATAACGACTATGGCGAATGGGCTGAACAACTTAATAACTGGATTGTGTATAGACAAAAATGCTTTGAGTATAACAGTTAAATTTCGTTGTTCACAAACAGCCCACCAGCAGAATTACTCTTTTGATGTTACTTCTTTTTAAGATAAAACACCAGACCAAATATAAATTAAGGACAGTTAGCGGGTTGCCACGTGGCAGCCGCGCCGAAATATGTTCCCCACAAAGAACAGCTGACAGCAATGTGTCCTAAGTCCCTAGGTGGCCGCAACGTGTGCTTGCCATTCGCATTCTCATCAGCAAGCTGGTGTGAGTTTTGACGGCCTGCCTGTTGCCTCCAGTAGCCTCTCGTAGTGTGGGCTCAAATTGCAGGATCCTCGTCCTCCACTTGGTACCATCGGTCCGTGGAGGAACGAGAGGTCAAACGAAGCATCTCACGAGATCAGAGTTGATGCCAAAGACTACACATCTGTCTTTTGGAAACGGAGCAACAAGTTACACCTGCGTTTTGAACTGCACATTTCCCTCTAAGAAGTCCTCCTGGTTACCAGAAATATTTGTAGAGGCACTTGGGCCTACCTACCTGGTAACAATAAGAACTGCTACCAGGACGCACTGACTGTAGTTCCGTTAGAATTAGTCATTCTTTTTAGTTTATCAAATTTTAAAAAACAGAAATAAAATAAAATTAATAAATTATTTGGTTGAAGAGAAAATTATTATTTAAATAAATAATAAACAAGTCTCAAAAAATTTATATACTTTAAATATAAATGTTTTTAATAATCTTCTTTTTTAAGTGATTTGTTAAAAACCCATATTGAGTGAATCTCTCGATAATCAGGATCCTTGAGGTTACTAGAAGTGGCATGTTTGTTGGGAGTGACGGAAGAGAAATAGTTCTCTTTTGTCTTTTATACCCAAAAGTGGTTTTGTAAGTTTATACAATTTTTGATCTTGAGGAGTGGTGAAGTGAAATCTTACATAATCATCATGTTAATTATTTGATCTTAAATAATTAGAGTGATCTCCTACAGTAGTCATCCACAGGCATGCATCTCCTGTTTCATGGGTGAAATTATTAGAAAACGGTTGAAAGGTCAGACTGCTTAATGATGAGGTTTTGGCAAGTTTGATTATATCATATATATTTACTGATGATCCTTTCTGTCAATAAAATGAGATCAATATGTGAAATGTCTTTTTGACAGACCATAAATGACTACATAATACTATAATTTAGATGGATTTTTCTTTCTTACCAAAAGAGGAATTATAACTCTATAACTTTTATAACACCAATCAGAACGCTTATTTCTAAAATGCACTCTTGAAAACGAAATGAAACGTGAAGATAAAACAAGCTCTGGGTATCGATCATCATAAGCATTGTTGCTCCACACATTCAAGTCCTTCAAGTGGTGAATGCCTGATCAAGTGTTCTACATTGTAGAGGAACTTCACTCACCGAATACGATTGACAAACGACTACTACCTCCTACTGTATGTGTGTAATCTCTTGTATCTTAACACCGAAGTTTGAAAACCACGCCCAAGTTTGTAAGAAATCTCGAAAGGTTTCATCGATTCTGGTAGATATGGGAAACAAAGATGCATTCATTAAGAGCAATTAGGGATTTGTAGTCCAGACGAACCTCTAGAGAATTCAAATCTAAGTTTGCAGTAGCTTTCTTGGATATGCAAAGGTTAGTGAAAAATTGATACCTCAATAAATTATCTGTTATCTCCATCAGCTTCTCACATATGTATTTCCTAAATCGCCTCTGTCCCCGCTTCCATTATTGGTCAAGTCTGGACCACCCCGCAAGTCTAGATGTACTTTACATTTAACACTTAAGAAAAAATTAATTTCTCTATCAGCTTGGTACAAAATTTCTTGCATAACAATTGTGTCTTTGCTGCTAACAGAAATGGGGCGAAAGTTTCCCAGAAGTTTGTAGTATGCATATTCATCTCTTCCAAGTTCAGAAGAGGGGAATATGCAAAGAGTTTTAATTTATGTTTTATTTTTTCTTCTTGGAAGAGTTAGGCTATAAATTAAAACTTATAAATTAAAAATAATTTTACTCGTGGGAGTCATATATCTTTATACCGGAGAAAATTTTTGTTCACATGAGTCATTTATTGGTCTTGTAGAACTGAAGTGAGCATGTGTAGTCAAGTTAACAAGTGAGTTTTAAATTTAATGATTTAATTTAGTATTTTAAATTTAGTAAAGTTAATTTAAAAACTTTGATACACGTCATAATCTGCAGATCCTGTCGAGCAGTATTTTTCCTCATGACTGTGCACTTTAGTACATTGTATTTTTCACTAATTTTTTTGAATATTATTGTTAGTCAATTATTCATGATTAATTTAATTATCTGTTAAAATATTTATCTTTTTTCTGTTTTCCTAGAAATGAAGTTTGGATGCATATTCACCTGTTTCCCTACTGAAAACAAGAGAATAGGCAAGAGGTTTATTTTGTCATCTAGCCTTTCTTGGCAAAAGAATGAGGTGATAAATTAAATCTCTAATAAATTAAACCTCTAATGTTTTTACTTGCGGGGCCACTGGTATTATCTCTCTAAGAGCATGGTTTCACGTGCATTATAATGGGTTTTACCTTCCACTTCCGTTGCACGTTTAATATTATTCTGACATTTATACTTAAATACTATATTCTTCACATGTTTTCTTATAATTATAAATTACTACTTTAAAACTCTCAATAATCATCGGTGGACAAGAGTGAACGTGTCACTTTGATTACATATTCAGCCGTTTGGAGCTTAGCTGTTTGTTGATTCTAGCCTCTAGTTGAAGAATCTGATGGAGATGAGATCACACCATGTTTTATATATTTCATGGAAAGGACAAACCTTTTCTACGTGCCAAAACATGACCTCAAGCGATGCGAATTTGCCAGAAGATCTATAGACAACAAAATGCCAACACCGACTTGAAACGAGACAACATAGACCAAATTGATTCTATTTATTTACGTATGATTTGTTTAGTTTGACAAGACCAAAGGACTTTCTTCCATTCTCAACGTCATGCCCTAGCTATTCCATTATTGTGGAGTCCAAGTTGCCACGACTAAGGGCCCAATCGTATCTCGTTTATCATTGGTTTATTAGTTTTTTCTCTATATTCTAAGTAGATTTGCAGGCTTGAAGCACAAAGGTTTTTCACTGGAGTAAGTGTTGTGACAGAAACTATGCTCCAGGTTTTATGTGATTTTTTACTTTTATTTATTCTATAAAATAACAGTAATATAACATATGTTAATACAGAAAACAAACCGCTCTTAAAAATAAATAATCTTTTGCATTTAACTTTTATTCAACAAAAGTTAACAAATAATATGATGTGTAAATATAAAAAACAAAAATATTTGATTTTTCTAATGTTTTTCACTCCAGTTTATTGGGAACTTATAAACTGATAATTGTAATGATCCTTTTTATTATACGCAGAAATTTAATTTAGCACCTAACTTTTCCGACAAGGAAAGTTAGGTATTAAATTAAAGTCGCTGTTTATCAATGTAGAAACAGTTTTAAGCTCTCAAACTTTTACCTTTGGTAGCGCAGCTGTGTACTCATATCTTACGGTTTATGTCCTGGTCTGTTCGTGTTTCCAAGCATTGGATTAATAATTAATAATTATAATATAATTTGGTTATTTTTATTTACTATATAAATAGATTATATTTTTATTTATATATTTTCTGATCCCATTAAAAAAAAATTCCCCCAGAAGTTAATCGAGCATGCATTGTTTATTTACCTAACCTAGCTTCAGAGAAAAACCTAATCAAAATAAATCAAAATGGGCGGCTGGGCCCAACCAGAAAAGATAGTAAGTCAGCGTAGGAGATCCTTGTCTGGTAATTCCCTTGTCCTATCGTTGACGCCCTTTGCTTTAAATTTGTTCTCTTCTTGTCTGTGGAATCAGCCCACATAGAAATGATGTAAAGCTTCTGTAAGCAAGCAGAGGACTAGTATGTTACATGATGTGTCTTGAGAATCATGCCTCATATGGTATCCATGCTACATGATTGTATTGTATGTTACTACTGTATAGTACGTTACATTGCCTCGAAAGTCCTCATCTCTATTTCCTCGTGAGATCTATAGCATCAGTAGTTCACTAGAGCCAGAAAAGAAAATCCTCGCCCAGCAGTTTTTCTCTAAGATTGGTGCCTTGCAATCCTTCTCTTGTCAGACGATCAAATCGCGAATAGAACGCAAAAGATATATTCTTTTCGCGAATGTGCATGGACTTTAATGTATGAACAAGTAGTTCTCGTAAAAGATCGGATCATACATTAGATAACAAAATGTATTTCACTGATTCGTTCTGGAAAAGAAGTATATAACGGAGCGAGTGCCTTTCTGGAGTTTAGTGACCTACATTTTATCCCTAATTCTCGTTCCCTTGCTTGCTTTACAAATGCTTCTCTTTTGTTCGGCAATGCGAAGAAAAATAATCAAATAATGGTCATAAAAAAAATTAAAAAATTACACCAAGCGGTTTTCTTTTGCGCCATGCTAGACATAACAGAACTGAACTATTTTCATACAATAATAATTCAATACACTGTTTTATCCTTTACCAATGGACGAAACATGAAGAAGAACATAATTAAACCATATGTAGTTTTGCCAAAAAAGAATTTGATTCCAGAGATAATCGCTCGAAAATGCAAGAAAATCGAGAAATATTTATACAAAGCCACTAGGTTACGCCTCAAACACAACGAAGTTGTGACACACTTAAACGCCAAAGGAATGGATGGACACCATAAGTGTAAATTGTTACAAAAAGTTCACAATTGATTCGAACCTCCGCAACGGTACGGAGGCAAAAGTATATATATATTTCTCTTTGTAGGCTCTACAGGCTGTTTTTCAGATTTATTTCTTTATTGATAGATAACCTATTAAAGGTAATGCTCTTTTATGCTTTCTCGTGTTTTCTGGCAATTATATCATATATAATATAGAATTTCGAACATTCTTGATGAAAGTTAATACACTTTAGGTCAAGATAAAGACTCTCATTATCGTTGATGGTGAGAGTATGTGCTAATCATCCACTTCGAGAATTCGTCAGCAGAAAATAACAACGAAAGTGCTTAGCAGCAGAAGTGGAAGTTATGAATCTGGTAAAGTGAACATAATAAAAGATACTAAAATAATTAACTCAAAATGCCAGCAAAGTAAAGAGAAAAACTACAATATATTTTTATTTTCGCGGTTGCAAAAGTTGATAGTTAGTTATGTAAATGTACAGCAACATGTCAAGTGAACACTTAAACATGCTCTTAGCACTGGACCAAGGGTGCTAACTAACACGTTTCTCTCATGATGATTGGCATACTTTATTTCTCCCGTGTCATATGAACTCTGCATGACAAAGCTTTCTATATCATTAACATGAGATATAATAAATCATAATATCTGAGATGTCAACCGATTGTTTCTCGGCATCAGGTATTTTATCAATGCTGATATAACATTAGTTCTCATGTTCTCCACTCGTAAATTATTCACACTAATAGCAAGCTTAGGGACGACAAGGACCTCGCTCTCATCCATGAGGTTCACTCGATTCTTTATGAACATATTGTGAATAATGTGCATTATTCATAATATGCACTGCAACGAGTGTGTTGCGCATCCAACACTAGAATTTCTACCAGTGTTCAAAAGTTCAAAGTGATGTTTGAGAATCCTAAAAGCTTGTTCTGTATTGTCCTCCAGTATGTGGTGATAATCTTGACCATCGTTCATGTTATTTGAGCAGTTACTGTCGTCTCCTTTATGATGAAAACTTGAGATGTGCAAAATTGTCTCATATTGTTGCCTTTTACATCCAGTGTGTACATCAAGAAACATGCCATCAGTGTTACATATGCCATGCAAGACAATAGAGAAATAACTCTTCATATTAAAAACAATTCAATGCATGTGTTGTTTTACTCGGTGCTTTGAGGAGAATGTGGATGTCGTCTGTGACACCTTAGTAATTTGGCAGTCCAAAATGACACAATGCTGGACAAAAACCATCCAAACTCATTGTACGATTGCACCAATAGACCATGTCAAATACTTCGGACCTAAGACTTGCACCGTGCATGAGGCATGATCTCTGCATTGTAGTTTGTCCTATCTCAAAATGCTCTCCAACAATGAAATAGCTCACTCTAATAGCTAACCTATATAATAATTCAACCACCAGTACTTTCAGGTGAACAATCTTCCTCAATTGTGTTTTTTTTCTGAATATGTGATGCAAGCTCTCCTACCAAACTCATAAACATATGCTATATATATGCTTGGACATTCGTGAGGTTTTTACTTCTCTAATCTAACCGTAAGAGTTGCACAAGAGATAACCAAACCATATCAAATATCTCTTTTTTATGCACCACATTCCTTTGTGCTCTCGTCTTGGCTGACAACGTGATTCACAATAATATTACATGCTTGTATACATCTCATTCATACCTCAGACACAACCTCATTTTCTGAATCTTCATCTCGTTCATGGATCTCCATGTAATCACTTGTTGAATTTATTTCCATGACACTTGTATATACATTTTGTGAAGCGGTAATCACAAACAGCAAGAGTGAATGCTTCTATGCAAGGCATAATAATAAGAAGATAGAAAGTCACAATCATGGACATGAAACATCATGAGGTATGAATAGTCTCCAACATCCACTATATCTATGCAAAATTTAGCTTATGATATAGGGAGATAAAAACATAAATTCAGAAGTCGAGTTTTGCTCGTGGTAAAAAGAACTTCAAAGAATGAAAGCTAGACTCATGGATCCTCTTGGTAATCTACGAAAGAGAAGAAAATTTCATTAGCTTCGCGTACTAAAGCACTAGCTATTTTGTTGAGCACACAACGTTAACACAACTCGTGCGATGAGAGACTAAACTCTAGCGAACATTTCTCGTTGGATTCATTGATCATCTCAAACGTCAAAGTTCTACATCAACTATGCTATGCGAGAAGTTGCTCATGCTATCAACAAGTGTTTGTAGTAGTAGACTTTGAACCTCCACTCTTTTCTTTAATGCTTGAGTTGGACTTTGTAGTCCCAACATCAATAACGGTATTTGAAGCATGTACTTGCTCTTTCTCGTAGTCTCCATGTCATTGAGGTCCGAGCACTTATCTCACTTTTGGACTAAAGTGTTGGATTGCTCTAACTAATGTAAGGGTGTGTCATTGAAGGTAGATCACCACAGAAAAATATCTCAATTTCATTGAAAATGTCAAGAAATTCGAGAGGTATCTTTTTAACATTTCTGTCTTTTCATGACAAGGAATGATATGGTTCATTCTCACTCCTCATGTTCTAGTTTTCACTTTCTTGTAAGTCTTTATTACGATCTCATACTTTGTCCTCAATGGACCTAGTTGTAGAAATACACCACACTCTATCATACCCCAACCATACTCTCTTGATTTTTACTTCATTAATGGTTGCCAATCATCTCAAGGTCTCTCTCCTTTTGTCTTTCAACTCTTTCTACATAGCTGTTTTAGCTGCGAGTACTGGAAAAAATCCCAAGTGATTCTCAAATTCCTAGAACTGTTACTTGGTACGTCAGTGCCAATGCGAGAAGGACATGACATAAGCAAATTGCTCACAAAGATGTTTCGCTACTTCTAGGTTCATGCATGAGGGATGTTATCATCAGACAGAACATGAATACAAAGTGCACCTTCTAGACTTGTACCACGGATTACTTATGGAGGAACTAAAAGATACTGCACTGACGAAGGCAAGAGTCAGCTAGACTACTAGACGGAACTGAAGTCGTAGAGTGTTGAGAGTCTTGGCCCGCATTCATAGATCGAAAGGATGGGTGGTCCAGTGTCTATCATGATCCCTCTGTCCACAAAACTGAACTGGCCATCCATGCTACTTCTCACTATCTCTTGAAGGAAAAGAATAACACAATAGAAGCAAAAAGCATCCAACCAGCTGTAACAACACTTGACAGCTAGCCCAGAACAATCACCTTAAATGCAAATTTGCACATGGACAAAGAAGTAGACAATGTGTGCAAAGAACTACAATAGAAAGAATCGCAATGCAAATCAGTATCAAATCAATTCAAGAAATGCTATGAATGGACCACTGCAATAATAAAAGATGCAAGTGCATTCAATTGGACTTGCATAAAACTGTAAATGACCTTGCATCATCAAAAACCAATGTTGAACTTCATATGCTCTCAAGCTAAGAAGCAAAACTACACGTCTTCTGAAACATCACAACAACGTTCGCACATTAAAAGAATTGACCGCAGAATAAAAATGAAGTTCTCTTGGACATAGAGAAAGAATGCACGTGTCCTCAACTCTTACAACATTGACCTCCAAGAACGACACAAGACGTCAAATGCAGTGTCCTCACTCAAATAACTTTTTTGTGGCAGTTTTGTTTCACAACATCCAATGCTAACGCTCAAGGGGTTCACTAACGTGTTTTTGTTATAAACACGTGCAAGTAAATATAAGATTTTTTAAATTATTTTTAAATTTTTAAATATCAATAAAACTAAAATAGATTATTTTTAATAAGTTCTAAAGTAAAAATAGAATATTTTATATAAAAAATGAATTCTTTTGAGAATATTCTTTTTATTTATAAAATATGATAATTTTTATACATTATTTGGAAAAAATAAGAATATTAAAATATCTCTTGACTCGCAATGTTACCCCAGTGCTAGCACTTGTCTTGTCCAAGCTCATATGTGAACCGCACTGTTGTCGGTTGTCGTTACTTCAACTACTGGATGCAAGAAATCATAGCCAGTTGACAATCACTCACCTCTTAATAAAAGAACTCTATAGGCACTCTCTCGACGAACTGCTTCTTCAAGAAGTTTGATGGTCAAGTTGTCAAATAGAAAAGAATCCTAACTTTCAAAATTTCCGCATAAGTTGGTTCTCGTGCTTCACGCAATGCACTTTTATTCGCAAATGCCAGGTACATGAACCCTCATCAGCACAATAAACAAAACAATAAAGATACTAAAAATACATATAATGAAAGTTGAAAATGTGAATGTACAAGGAGTTACTCTTGCTTATTACCAATTCTAGCTAGAGCAAAAATGTTGGATATCTAACAGGGACACAATGGATATTGTACTGGTAAGGACCCAACCGCACATAGTTTTTGTCTCCTAGATTTTTACCCGAACCTAGGTTCGGTAATAAGACGGGAAATCACACATATCAATTTATTGAGTTCTCATTAAAAGATAGTAAAGAATATCCCAAAAATCAAGCTAGTCATAGAGTGTCCTCTCGAGTAGGTTTTTTAGGAGTTGTTTGGCTTCTATGTCACATTAGGTGTTGACTAATGTTGGATGTTGAAGTAAAAATTAAATGTGAAAAGTTACTTATTTTTAAGAGCTGTTAGTTTTCTATGTTGACACATGTACTTTTACCGTTGACTTTTGTTATTGTAAATGTAAAATACAGAAGATTTTTTATTCTATCACATAAAACCTGGACCTTGGTTTCGGTCACAACATTTATTTCACGTTTGTAAAATGAATAACCTTTGTGTTCCAAGATTACAAATCTGCTTCAAATTTAGGAAAAAAACAAATAAACCAATAAGAAACTACTAATGATAAACTATGTGCGATTGGACTTTAACTAAGATCGGGCAGAATCTTGCACGGAATGTTAATTTATTCAATATCTACTGTAAGATGATTTTGTTCAAATTTATAACATGAATTCGCACATATTTCAAAGTTTACATGTTGGAATGAATTTAAAACTAAATTTTGATATAAATAAAAGAATTTTAATCTTTAACATGAATTACTAAAAAATTAAAAATCAATGATTTAATGTTCAGAAATATTATATTCCGACAATTTTGAAACTGATTTCACAATGTTAAAAATAAAGCGTAGTTAGGTATGCACGAAAGTTAGCTGCACGGATTAAATTACCAGTATGATATTGCAGACGGACTCTAAAAGTAAAGTTTACACAAGACCTTTTGCTATTCCTGACGGTTTGTTTATCCTATTCCAGTGATGTTACAGAGATAGTTGAATCCGCAAGCTGTTTCCACGTCAAACACGAAGATCAAGCAAACTAGGCTAAACAACTTCACCGCCGTAAACTGACCCACAACTCATAACTTCACTTAGCATTGACGGACCGGGTTAGAGTTGGACGAGGCCTACTTCGTTCCCACCTTCTAGGTACAATTCTCTTCCCACGTGGTAGGTGCTATTGTAAACATACACAATACTTAACCTCCAGTGGAACATCGAGTGCTGCCTCTCTACAACGCAGAAACAGAATGTGGTAGAATCTCAAGGTCCACTCTTCTAATCATCTGAAGGCCATTAGCATTCCAGCAGAACTGGATGATATGTTACGAAATGTCTGACATAGTTGCTTACTCAGAGGAGCTGGAAACCACGTCAGAGATGAAGGCTACCACCTTGTCAAAAGGAGAAGCTATGTCATTTGGAGTTGCCGTGAGGGGAAAGGGCGCGTGGAAGGTCTATTAACCGTAGTTATAGAGCTGCTAGTTATGAGGTGAGTCATGTGGTTATCTAAGCACTTCCATGCAACTGCTTGCATTGTTGGCAGTGATTGTATTTTCATGTAATAGCGTGATCTACTTTGCTACAGTTCTTCCTGCTTGTCCAGTTTAGGTCCGCCTCTCTCTAGTCAGATGGACTCTTTTCTCCACTCTGAGGAGCTGACTTCCTTAATTTGGCATATGAACGAGTATGGAGTTATTCTTACGTTTCTCTTATGTGTCCTGCATAGATATATCATGTATTTAGCAGATAATTCAAATCGTCAAATTAATTGACTTGTCAAATAATAGTCATTATTACGCCATCTTCCACCATGATATTGGCTACAGATAGCTGATATAAGCTTCTATCTCTTGGGATAATTTCACTCGAATCCAGACATCATGAATTACTTACACTGAGAGTCCAACATAAAAAATGAGTTCCCATATGGCAGCAGAAAGTGAGTACAAAAATATTTCAAAGCATGAAGCACAATACAAGCACACCACCATCCAGAGATTAAACTGTTAAGATAATGATATAAGCATTATGACTGATGTGTGAAACGAGCACACAACACAAACGAAGAACACTTAGTTTTCTACAAAACTCACTTGCTCGTTACGACCTGCCAGCATAACGTTTGATAGGCTTTTACACGGAGGGTGCCAGTTATGAATGGACCAAAGAAAGAATGCTTCCGAGACATACAAAGTGATATAATGTAATTAACAATACACATAACCCATCCCGACTTTTTTTTCCTTCTATTTTTCTGTGGTTTATTTCTCATAAACCATCTATCCTTTCCTGTATGTCAATGTCTAGGTTCGGAAAGTGATAAACCATAGTTTGGGTTGATTTCGATCTGGAAACTGATATACCACTGTGTAGATTCGGTCAAAGTTCAGAAATTTGATAAACCATTGTTTAGATTCGATTCAGAATCGAGAAATGAATATACCACTGATTAGACTTGGTAAGAAACAAACAACATTGATTGGTAATAAATACGTTATTATTCAAAAATGACGTACATTGTTCATGTTACATCAACCTCTGGAAGGGTAATGGTTTATCAACATAAACCACTCCTCCAGAGGTTTATCTAGTACCTAATTTAGTGAACACTGAACCACAGTACACTGGCAGTTGTAGTCCGCGCTCCGTAATCTTCCTCGTAACCGTTCATAACAGCAGACGTTCCGTTGTATGTACCGCATGTGTTCAATCTCTACCTGCTCTATCATTGGAGTCACGTCAGGAGCAGCTTGTAGTTGTGGGTTGCCGGATGATTCGGTCACTTCATCCGGCACGGACCGACAGACGAAGGACCATACAGCAACCTCATAAGTCTGTGCATCCGCAGTCCGTACTCACTTCCTTTCCGTGTTCTAGAAACGTACAACCGAATGGAACGTTGGGTGTCACTTGGAAACTGTACAGTACAGTAATAGATTCGTAGTCAGCGAGGAGCCTCGCTTCTACTGTTGCCACGGTTGAATGGTTTTGTCACAGTCGCGGCCGGATTGTCATGATCAGTACGAGTTGCAAGATAGAAGTTTAGAAGAATGTTATTCTGGTTAGGGGATGTTCGGGACCGTGACAGGTACAATGGTGGAGGAGGTAGCCATCGAAGAGATGGATACGACAGATCGTATTATACCGCAAATGTACCTATCACTGTCCACTTACAACAAACACTTGATTACTGCATGGAGGGTTTAGGGTCTTGCTTCTTTAGGATCTTGCTGTGTGAAATCTTTGGAACATTCCGGTCTGCCCATGTTGTATGCACAGTTTATCGTTTCTCGTTGTCACCTTCCTAGATTTCTAGTCGTCAGCTCTCTGGAATTCGATCGTCAAATCTCCGACGGCTAGCTTCTAACCTTCTCCCATCTAATGATTCTGGACGTTTGCACTCCTCAAGTTTTTGATTGTCTACAAAGTAAATAACGAAGTTGTTTGGTTGCTGGACTTTTCGGTTTGACAGTTCTAATCATGTTTACAGTTTTGCATGCGATGTTTTCCAATGCACGCACCTTGAGCTCCAGCGAATATTCATTTCATTTCTCTTAATTATGCAGACGATACCGGCTGATTCCACTAGCTCATATTCAGTTTGGAGATAGTCATCCTTCCAAAAGTCCACACTCGATAAGTGCATTCCCTGGCTGGTGTGCAAGGCCAGATGTTACTCCCCAAACAATACACGATAGTAATGCAACTTTCCACTCATGGCTAAGACACTTTCGTCCACTCTTTTCACTACATACAGATACTACCACTTATGTAGTATGCATCACTTACGGATCAAAACGTGATCATGGTAAAGAAAATCAGTGTGTCTTATGTTTTGACACTGACTAAGGTCAAGAAGGGTTCACATTTGTATGAATGAAATCCATTCTGAAGGAGCTTGTCACTTCAGAACCAGCAGAACTCCAATTGTCAACGAGCTTTTTGGGGTTGTCACAATGGTTCTATCAATTCGGAATGACACTTCTCAGTAAACCGTGTTCTTAAACCAAATCAGTTGTCCAAAATTATATTACGGTTATTGTCCGATATATATATTACGGTATTTTTCCTTTCGAAAGTCAGGGAACCTTTTTGTTTAACTTTCACTCCCCATAATGGCCTTACAGGTAGGTCGCTCATGACTTGTGCTGTGCGTTGTTGGTTTTTATCCATCGCCACGGTAGAGCGATCTTGAACAAGAGTAAGTAACACGAACTGGTGGGGAATACTATAAAGAGCCTATAAAGAGAAAACGCCAATCGAAGAAAAATTTTGCGCCGAGAATCCGTTCTCGATTCTAATAACTTTGACACCCCCTATTTAGACGCAAATCGCTTTGGACGTATAATGTACTCTGGGAAGATAGTGTAACGTTCGACCGCAGATCTCGGAACAGATTCTTTAATCTCTAACCAATGAACTGTCGAACGTGAACCTCCCTAGAGATCTGTATACTTTATTTGTGTCTCTAGATCCAGTTCGTTAAACTATCAGCTAATGAGCACAGAGGATTTAATAGCTGTTGAACGGGTTTCGAATAACCAACTAGTCTTTTGTAGGTCTCTGGTCAATCTTAGGTTACTAACTACAGGTGGAACTATTCTAGACTTGGGTTGGATAAAATTTGGGCAGCGCTTCCGCTACTGGTGATCAAGTCGGAACGCCAGGACCCACAAGGAGCAACCGCCAAGACTAGGAGACCTAGAAGATGCTAGGAAGTAGGAAGACAAAGCAATTACACCGAAATAAAGTCAACACGACACCAGATACGCCCAACTCAGTTTTGGCACACAACCCAAGCCTACTTATCAAAATGAAGGAATTCACGGGCTCATATACATTACACGGTGTTTTCTTGCTGACAGGGTCTCGGAGAAGCGCTCAGACCGGCAATCCTTCCTACTACTGGAATTCTCTGATGAGAATTGAACTTCGGAACTCCAATCTCTCCTGAAAACTTATCTTCACCCTAAATGTGATGATCTCTCACTCAATAACCCACTCATCAAAGTAATTGACTGGTAAACTCCTTATCACTAAGGTATCTGAGAGTTTAATAATGTTCTATCCCTTGTGTAACCTGGTCTCTGCACTCAAGCTCTCTGTACACAGCAGAAATGAAGAACTGAGGAGTCTCCGTCTCTCTGGTCCTGCTCTCTGGTGTGCATACAGTGAAGAATGATAAAAGCTGGTTTTTAGGGTTCGCGATCCCGTTAAGTACTTGGAACTCCACTTCAGTCTTTGCTCCCGAGACCCAGCCAGCGCCGCGTGTTGGTATCTAATCACTGCCCATGTTTGGAAAAAGGCGTTACAATCGCCCCAACCAAGAAAAAGCAGTTCTTCCACTGAACTGCGGTATCTGCAATACCACGTTAGGAATAACACTTTCTCAAATCCAGAGAAATACTACCCCATCCAGGGTAAGCTCTTTCTCAGAACTATGCTCTTTTACCGAGCATTCATTCAAGCTTTCGGGTGAGACAGAACCCTAGCTTCCAGGTGGTGAACTCGTCAGTCTCCTTTTATCCACCTCCATACTATGATACACCATAGTAGCATCAGCCTAAACCTGATTGACATCCGACAGTCATAAGAAGTCAGCAGACCACAACTCCACCTTTAGACGAGCAGATTGGCCAGATCTACTCGGTTCCAGTGTCCTTGAAGGGCCCTTTGCATGACTCTTCTGACTCGATTCAATCCACCGCTTAGCTGGAAGAAACCACTGCAGATTGTCGTCTCACAAAATATCTACGCAGTGGTTCCTGAAACTTGTATAATGCTAGATCATCTAAGTACTCCCAAGCTTCACTTACCAATCCCGGAACTCTACCTGTCCAACGACATAGGTATTGAGTAACGGGTTCTCCAGCTCCATCTGGATTCGGTGATGCTCGATGATCTACTATCTCAATCAACTCAAGATCATCAGCTCTTGGTAATGCTTCTAACACTGGATGCCATTTCTGATATCTTCCTGGCAACGATTCTAGTTCTTCACGAAACATCTTTAAGTTAGAAACATGAATGATGGGATGATAGTGCTTCATACTAGCTGGAAAACGTAACTTATAAGTCACAGGACCTAACTTCTTCTCAATCAGGAATGGTCCGGCCCACTTTGGAAGAAGCTTCTTGGCTAAATCCACCCCTGCTGGGATTCTGAAGTTCTTGGTTCTCAACCAGACTCTCTGCCCTTCTTCGAACTGTACGTCTTGTCTACCACGGTTTGCATACTTGGCATACCGTTGTTGTGCCTTTTCCATGTGTTTCTTTGCCTCTTGAAACACAGTACCCTGAACACGTATGAAAGTCTCTAGATCTGGAGGATCCTGGTTTGACCTTCCTGTGTTTTCATGCCCCTTGGTAGCTAAAGCTATAGGAGTCCAAGGTGCATGAGAGCCCCGATAAACCACTTCAAATGGTTTAAATCCTGTACTCGAGTGCTTGGTGTTGTTGTATGTAAACTCCACCAAGTCCAAGTGCTCGCTCCAATCACTCTGATCTCGCATGATATAGTTTCTCAACCCTTGCTCCACTATCTGTATAGTTCTCTCTGTCTGACCATCAGTTTCAGGATGATAAGAGGAACTGAACTTGAGGTTAGTTCCGAGCCTTCGAAACAACCCCTTCCAAAACTCAGCTACAAACCTCCTATCCAAGTCTGAAACAATGTCTTTAGGCATCCCATGATACTTAAAAACATATCGTATAAACAATTCAGCAGCACCTCTTGACGTCACTGTTTCCCTACAAGGGATGAGGTGAGCTTGCTTGCTGAAACGATCGATGACAACTAGCAAAATGTCAAAACCTCCTGACTCAGGTAAACCGGTGCATAAGTCCATACTTATACTCTCCCAAGGCCCATCAGGTATTGGCAACGGTCTCAGCAATCCTGCAGGTCTCCTCCGCTCAGTTCGTTGTTGCTGACATGTCAAGCAAGTCTGCACGTACTTGATTACATCCTCCAACATGGACGGCCAATAGAACTGCTCTTTAACTCGTTGCAACGTTCTATTCTGCCCTCCATGTCCAGCCAGTTCACAATCATGACATTCTTGCATGACTAGTGTCCGTAGAGATCCAGCTGGAACATAGACCTTGGTTTGCTTGTAAAACCAAAGTCCATTGCGAGATGAGAGATTACGTACCAATGGATCTCTCCTTTGTTGGCTGGTCCAACGTTGAGCCTGGGGATCATCAGGCAATGCTTGTCTGATTCGATCCAAAAGCTCTTCACTTGTGTCCTGGGTTGTTAACGCCTGGACACGTCTGCTTAACAAATCCGCTGGAATATTTTCCTTCCCCTTTTGATACCGCCATTCGATATCAAAACGTGCAAGCTCCACTTGCCACCTCTGTTGTTTACGTGACAAACGAGGTTTACTCTGAAAGTATGTATTACCCTCGCAGTCCGTCACAACAGTAACCTTGCTTGGTAACAAATAATGCTCCCAACGCTTCAGACAATGAACAACAGCGAACATCTCCTGTTCATGAGCAGGCCATTTTGCCTCTGTTTCTGAAAACTTGTGACTTTCGTAAGCCACTGGATGCTTTCCTTGCATCAACACTCCTCCAATGGCCCATTGAGAAGCATCTGTGTGAACCTCGAAAGGTTCTCCCATCTTTGGAAGAGCTAGCACGGGCATCTCTGTCAGTGCTTGTTTCAATCCTTGAAACGCTCGTTCAGCTGCTGGATTCCAAACAACTTTGGAAGCCTTGCTCAATAAGCCAAACAAAGGTGCGGCTTTATGCGCATACTGATAAACAAAGCGCCGAAAATATGTGGCTAATCCAAGAAAAGATCTGAGCTCATGAACACTCTCAGGTCTCTTCCATTCAACAATGGCTCGAATCTTAGCCCTGTTAGGATGAATGCCCTGTGCATCGATCAAACATCCTAGAAACACTACACTCTCTTGTCCAAAAGAGCACTTGCTCTTCTTGAGATAGAGTTGATGCTCTTCCAAGCGCTTAAACACCATTTCAACATCTACTAGATGCTGATCCCAAGTGGATGAGAAGATGATGATATCGTCTAAGTATACGATAACACTCTCATCCAAGAGATCTCTGAAAATCTCATTCATCAACCTGCAAAAAGTACCAGGTGCATTGGACAATCCAAATGGCAGCACTGTATACTCAAACAAGCCATACCTCGTCCTTACAGCTGTCTTTTCTTCATCTCCTTCTTTGATCCTGATCTGGTGATATCCAGAACGTAGATCCAGCTTGGTGAAGTATCTTCCAGTGGCCAACCGATCAGTGGTTTCATCCATGAGAGGAAGAGGATACTTGTTCTTGACAGTAACCTTATTGAGTGCACGATAGTCCGCACACATGCGAATACCACCATCTTTCTTGGCCACGAACAACACCGGGGCAGCATAAGGTGATATACTAGGTCGTAAGATACCCTGAGCTACCAACTCTTTCAACTGAGTCTTCAGCTCTGTCAGCTCATCAAACGACATCCGTCTTGATGGCACTACAGTAGGGGTAGCCCCAGGAACCAGATCAATAGCATGATCCAAGGCTCTCCTCGGCGGAAGTCCTGTTGGTAACTGGTCCGGCATTAGATGAGAATACCTCTCAATCAATGCCTGCATATCAGGATGTATGGGAAGAGCAGCAACACGTTCTTCCTCATCCGTCTCCACCTTGGGTTTAGACATCACTGCAACCCAAGCTTCGTCTACTGACTTGATCTGCTTTCCAAACTGTCTAGCTGTGCAGATCTGAAATGCCACCTTGGCTCGTTGGAACTTACGAGCAGCATGGTTTGGTTCCTTGGGTCTCTCTTTGATGATCAAAGGATGTGGTTGACCCAAGCCCCATCGATCCATGACAATGACATTCCCTTCTTGAACATCTAGCTTTGCCTTGGTCTCTTGTAACCAAGACCAGGACAAGATACCCTCCATTGTATCACCCAAGTTCATAACTAGGAATTCATTCTTCCTGGTTACCCCTCCAACAGTAATAGGAACACTCATGAGCTTTTCTGTAACGGTTGTGCTACCTTGCACAAACCTTACCAACAACGGGCTCATGATCTTAGTTCTAGTCATCCCTAAGGTCTTGACCAGCTTTTCATCCAAGACATTCACATCTGCTCCAGTATCTATAAGCAAACAACATTGTTGGCTTCCTAGTTTCACTTCAATCCACGGTAGAAAATCTCCATGTTCTACCAAATGCTCATCAGCACATACCTCTGCTCCAGTAGATGCCTCAACTTGTTCTTCAACACTGGTTGTCTCTTCAGCTGTCAACCCACGAACATTGCTCGCTGTTGAACGTTGAGGACACTCACGAGCGATGTGACCATCTCGTCCGCATCGAAAACAGATGATCGTCCTTGAAGGTGTAGCACTACTAGCTCCACTGCTCCTAGCACCTGAAGTCGAAGCTTGGTTGGATCCTGCATTGGATGCATAAGATCCAGTAGGTCGGGTCTGAGTAGGACCACGAGTAACTCCTTGCTGTTGAGACCCACGAGGAAATCTCCTTCCTGCTGCACCAAATCTTCCACCACCACGTCCTCTACCACCTCTACTCTGAGAGGACGCTATCTGTCCTTGAGGATTGCGCCAAAATCCTCTACTAGGCTCGCCACCACTTGTTCCACGCTGAAACTTGGAAGGCTGCACGGTATAATTACGCTCCCTAGTGTTTTCTGCTGCTTCTAGAAATGCAAACAAGTCTTGCATGTCCTCGGACTTGTGAAACATAACCCAGCTATCAAACACACTAGCATAGAAACCCTGCAGACCTTTCTTCAAGTGAAACAGCAAGTCGGTGCGATCTACCATGTGCAAACGAGTAACCAACTCAGAAAATCGCTGGAGATACTGCCTGATACTCCCTGTCTGTCTCAGATGAATGAGCTCCAGTCGAAACTGTGTAGCTTCATCCACTGGTACCAAATGTCGTCGGAGTTCATCCTTCAGCTCCGGCCAAGTGGACATAGGAGTTGTACCGTTCAAACTCCTCATCCGCTGTTGACCTCCATACCATTCCTTCGCCTCTCCTTCCAGTCTACTAACAGCATAGGTGAACCAACTGCGCTCATCGAAGTTCTCCAAGTAATTCTCCATCTCAGTAACCCATAACTCAAACTTGGAAAAGCTTTTCTCACCGTTGAAGACTGATGGTGTCGCTGGTTCAGCCCACTTCACTTTCCGCTTGTGCCCTTCTTTGGCTGAGCTGCCTTCCGCAACATTCTCTTGCGCCTTCTGTGACCCATCTTCATTCTTATCTGCTTGAGTAGCATCAACTGCTCCTTCACCCAGCAGTGCTAAATCCTTGACTTGCTCAGCTTGTAGTACAGGGACCTCTGCTTCTTTCTCCTGTGTTGCTTTTGCTTGAGCTAAATCCGCCTTAAGCACCTTGTTCTCAGCTTCCACCTGCTCAAGTCGGCCTTCCAACTTCTTCAGAAACGTATTACACGGTGTTTAGCAAAGACTCAACTTGAGCCTGCTCTGATACCAACTGTAACGTTCGACCGCAGATCTCGGAACAGATTCTTTAATCTCTAACCAATGAACTGTCGAACGTGAACCTCCCTAGAGATCTGTATACTTTATTTGTGTCTCTAGATCCAGTTCGTTAAACTATCAGCTAATGAGCACAGAGGATTTAATAGCTGTTGAACGGGTTTCGAATAACCAACTAGTCTTTTGTAGGTCTCTGGTCAATCTTAGGTTACTAACTACAGGTGGAACTATTCTAGACTTGGGTTGCATAAAATTTGGGCAGCGCTTCCGCTACTGGTGATCAAGTCGGAACGCCAGGACCCACAAGGAGCAACCGCCAAGACTAGGAGACCTAGAAGATGCTAGGAAGTAGGAAGACAAAGCAATTACACCGAAATAAAGTCAACACGACACCAGATGCGCCCAACTCAGTTTTGGCACACAACCCAAGCCTACTTATCAAAATGAAGGAATTCACGGGCTCATATACATTACACGGTGTTTTCTTGCTGACAGGGTCTCGGAGAAGCGCTCAGACCGGCAATCCTTCCTACTACTGGAATTCTCTGATGAGAATTGAACTTCGGAACTCCAATCTCTCCTGAAAACTTATCTTCACCCTAAATGTGATGATCTCTCACTCAATAACCCACTCATCAAAGTAATTGACTGGTAAACTCCTTATCACTAAGGTATCTGAGAGTTTAATAATGTTCTATCCCTTGTGTAACCTGGTCTCTGCACTCAAGCTCTCTGTACACAGCAGAAATGAAGAACTGAGGAGTCTCCGTCTCTCTGGTCCTGCTCTCTGGTGTGCATACAGTGAAGAATGATAAAAGCTGGTTTTTAGGGTTCGCGATCCCGTTAAGTACTTGGAACTCCACTTCAGTCTTTGCTCCCGAGACCCAGCCAGCGCCGCGTGTTGGTATCTAATCACTGCCCATGTTTGGAAAAAGGCGTTACAATAGCATCGGACGTATTTGTTAAACGGAAATACATGTATTGTTCGACAGATCAATGAGTAATGAATAACCGTGCGCGATAGCACCACAATTACGTTAAAAATAAAGTTTATTCGTGCAACGCACTGAGCG